>BSBN01000664.1:0-9842573 GCA_027924645.1 Cunninghamia lanceolata
ATATAAACATAGAGGTGGTCTTGAAAGGATAGTCATATGGTAGGGAAGATTGTCGTGGACACTAGATGGCCAAATAGGTCAACTAAAAGATAACCATACATGTCATTGGCATAATTATTAGAAAAATTATAATCACAATGAGGTTTTCTTGCATAGATAGTGACATGTAAAGGATTTATTAGATATTTAAGGAAGATAGCATATTGATATTGGTGGGTGCATAGCCTTTTCATGAAATGAAAGAGTCATGCATCATGAAGTAGCAGTCAAGATCAATAGGACACCAAATTTGGTGAAGTTGCAAAAAGAAACTAAATTTGACACTTGATTATAATTTGACAACCAATTTGACTAGGAATGGGAGAAGGATTAGAGAAGGGATTTGTCCTAAATAGGAATGAATATGTTACATCTTTGATCTAACTTGTCATGTTTTCAGATCTTTCATCGATCTTGATTAAAACCTTTGTGTTTCATTTTTCATTTTTCTAATTTTTTTGCTAACTAGTAGGAGGTTGCTCTACATACACTATTTTAACAAGAATATGATAGAGGAAGAAAGTACTAAAAGAGAACCTAAGACAAGATCAAGCAAAATTTTGGCTAAGAGAATGAGATGAACAAAGGACAAATTACTGATTTGATGACTTGATTTGTTGTTGTTCTAAAAAAACCAAGCTCCATACAATTTTATTTATGCTTGTCAACTAATTTTGTTACCTTGGAAATTACATTCCCAATTCACGTAGGTGAAGGAGACAAGCATGTTTGAGAAGATATGTTAAGAAAATGTGAAAGTAACCTAGAGATTGTGCCTACCACCATTTGTAAATGTTGACCATATCCTCTTATTCCAACGATGGAGAACTCTTGTTGCCAAAATGAAATGAGTTTGACTTGAGATCATAGGACTAAATCTAAGCCTTAGGATCAAATTAATCTTGGCCATTGATGTAATACTAAAAACTTAGTATGGAAAAGTTGATTTCTATATATAGAGAGAGCTAGAAGACATTGTAAGTGTTGGAAAAGTTCCTTTGTATTTCTATGATACGTTCTTAAATATCATCTGAACGATGAATGTTAGTTACTCCATGAAGTTGAAGAATGCTATGATATGTCATCTTGACTTGTAATTCAAATGTTATCCTAGCTTAATATTGATTTGTAAAAGATTGCTAGTATATGACATGTGTGCGATCTCTATGTTTCAGGTTGGACCACCCTAGGAAACTATAAATTTTCAAATTTGTAATCATTTATCCACTTTAATTATATGATTATATTTGAGATTTGTATATGAGATTACTTTACTCTATTGTACCAAGATGGACTAATTTATCTGTCTTATTCATGATGCATATAGAAATCATCATCATGCCGAGGAAATGAGCAAAGACTCTAACACCAGAAGAGCATGAAGCTAAGAATGCGAAGAAAAGAGAAGGAATGAGGCAACTTCACGAAAGTAGGAAATTGTCAACCATAGAGGACATATCATCGTTGCTAATTCAAGAGCAACATGAGTAATCTAATCAAGCTAAGAGAGAGATGGAATTGGCGGCACAAAGGCAACGAAATAAGAAAACTGAATCTTGAAGTTGGAGGCACTCCATATTTTACAGGTCAGGTTGAGCGTACATCATCATTCTCTTCTCAAGTTGGAGGCACTCCATCTTTCATAGGTCAAGTTGAAGGTACATCATCATTCTCTCCTCAAGTTGGAGGCACACCATCATTCACATGTCAAGTTGAAGGTACACCATATTCTCCATCTCAACTTCAAGGCTTTTTATCTTTTCCATCTCCAATTGAAGGTACACCATCTACCCTATCTCAAGTAAATATTGAAGAAATTTTTAATATTGAGTCAACTTTACCATTGAAAATGTCTCCTAGAATTTTGCATAGAAAGCATAAGTTTCTAATTGATATCAATGAGAATGTTTTCAAGCCCATGCAAGATAAGATTCCCAAGGATACTTGCCAAAGATATGACAATAAGATATGGAAATTATTTTTTGAGAACTTAAATGAAACCGGAAGATGTCAACTACTTGTTGAATTGATGAGAAATTTAAAATTAAAATTTAGGCCCATTATGAAGATTCTTGGCCTAAGAACATCAGATGCTTCAAGTGAAAAATCAATTGTAAAGAATCTAATGAGTGCATATGAGAGTGTGGGTTCCACCTCAAGCACCAAGGATAGTAATGTCACATGACATGTCATTACGTCGACAATAGTAATCCATCAAACAAATAAAGGTCACCTCATTACAAAGACAAGTGAAGCATTGAAAATAAGTAGAAAAACTCTAATGAGAGTCGTTGGAAGACGTGAAAGAGTTGAGGACCCAAATAAAAATGAATTGTGGGCATTCTCTAGGAGACTCACATGGAAAGATAAAGTTGTTGTTGAAGCCTTGAGATCCCTCATTGAAGAATTTTAGAAAAATAACACAAGGGTATCTCCTAATGCAAGAGATGTTGTAAGAAGGAAAATTGGTTGTCGAAACCATGAGCCACATCCAAAGCATTTTTTGGATGTGACTCAAACATAGTTTTTCAAGAAATTTCAAGAGATGTATCCTCAAATCAAAATTAGTCAAAGGTATTTTGAAATGGTAAAGCCTTTTTATGTCAAAATAAATCACACACGCACAACTTATTGTTGTAGAGTACATATTGAGTTCTCTAATCATTATGATGTTTATAGATATATATATGTGTAGATTTGCATACTAATGATGTTTTGCAAGACTGTAATATAAAGTGTCCACCTAGATCTTCAAGAGATTTCATATTGAGCATCCTATGTCAAAGAGTGGATGGTCAATTATTCCACAAGAACTTATGCTTGGATGGCACGTGTGATCATTGTGGTGGGTTGCAACATTTGCCAATTGTGAACATATGGAGAACACAAATGCAATTGGAAATGAACTAGTAAGTTTTGGAAAATATAAGACAATGGCATATAGTCTAAAAGATGGTAAATAAGCAAAAAGGTGTGAATTGGTCATTGAAAATATTCCAGCGTATCAGTTTATCTCTATTTTCTGAGAGAATATAGTTTACGAGTATGCAAGGTATACCCATACAAATCGATGGTTGGACTTGCAATTCAAGTTATGCAAGGACACGTTTCCACTTGATACCATCATTTTAGTTGTTGACTTTGTAGAGAACTACACACTCTGGCCACAGAATGAGGTGCAATCACAGTATTACAACTCTACGCAAGTTGCTATATTTGTGCATACAACATTCATTCATGTAGATGACAGTACAGTGGATGACAGGAAGATCTTGAGGGAGTATCATTTTTATATCAGTGATGATCACACACATTCTACAAAGTTTGTGCAAGGTTGCTTTCAGATGTTCTACCATGATTTGGCTAGCAGTAGCATATCATTTGGTTAGCATATCATATGGTCAAATAATTGTGCATCACAATTCAAGAACTCATGGATGTACTATTGGTTGAGTAGGATGCATAGGATGAATGGTGTTCAACATATGTAGAATTTCTCCGAGGCCGAGCATGGAAAGGGGGAGCGTGATGGTGTAGGAGCATGTATTAAAATAGCATTAGCACAAGAAGAGTTGAAGTATAAAGACAATGCAAAGTTGATAGATGTGAGATCTATTATCAAATGGTGTAATGCTACAATGAGTCCAAGTAATAAAGGTAAGTCTACAGTTTGTAGATATTTTTGGTTAGTTGATGATACTAACATTGCAAATTATAAGGATTGTTGTACATTGGCAGGATCGAGTGAGCTACACTCTTTTAGAAGCTCTAATGCAGGTTCATGGAGTATTCATACGTGGCGGATGGTATACTTTTCTTCTTCATGTACATATCAAGCTTGGTATGATTGTGAGTCAAAGGAGTGGGTCGATGAATGGTGTACAAGAAGTCTAAGCCCAATTGACACGTATCGACTCCTGACAACACTACAACTCACATAGATTGAATCATCAGTTGAATTTGACCATGTTTCAAATCTAGTTCAAGCATGTATTATCAACATTCAAATTTAATAAAATTCAATATTCCATCTTATTTTGTAGTTTTTTTGTATTGTTGACTATATTTATCGAACTGAATGCACATATTAATGCAGGGCATGTTTATGCAGTTATTGCAACTGAAGACAATGAAGAAGGAACAAATTATTATTTATGTTGTTGTGTTTAGGCAAGAATGATATTAGATGCCCCTGTTATACATGGAGAAAACATCTATTGAACACACCCGGATACTAAGAGGAGGTGAATCATTATTCAAACAAATCTCAAACCCTCCAAAGCAGATTAAAACTTAAACTTTGTAGCATTAACAAAAACATAAAAGATCAACACAATGCACAACACCACATAACAATATATATACGTGGAAAACCCCAAAGGGGAAAAACCACGGTGAGAAAAGCTGCTAGGAGCTAGTGTCCTAATACATCCTCACAAATGAATCATAGTTACAACTTCATTTTAGGACTACAACCCAAGGAAGCTACTAATCCTTGAAAAAGGTTTTAGGGTCACTCCCAAGGAAGCTACAACTTCCTGTAGACTTTGTTTTAGGGCTTCAACCCAAGGAAACAACTACTCCTTGATCTGAGAACAAACTCATAAAAGATTATAGCATGACAATCCTTCTACTGTCTGAATTTGACAATGAAACTCGATCCTTTTGATGATTACAACTCCGCTTTTTCACTTCTCTTTTGATGATTTCTTTTCTGCTCTAACAACCTCCGCAACTTCTTCAAATGTCTTCTTTGTAGCTTACTGACTCACTGCTTTCAGTCTTCAAGAAGTTTGTCTTTGGCTCACTATCTCTAGCAATCAGTTAGGCACACTCTTCACTTCCATTCAGTCTTATAAATGTCTTCAAGATGAATCAGGACAAACCCTATTACTTCTGCTCTTTCTCCTTCAATTGTACATCATAATTCATTACACATCCATATTCCACTTCACACATTCATAATCGCAATCATACTATACCTAGATAAACTAGGTTTACAATATATACATGATATTACATTGATTACATTGTATGTCAGCTAAAGACAATAAGAACATTACAATTACAAGTCGGCCAAACATGAAACATGTAGAGGGAAAGACCTAAGAAGAACCACATGTAACACTAGGAAGAGGAACATGCCTTGTGGATTCCAACACATTCTTAAACTAGTCCTAAACATCCTTCACAACATCATACTTCAAAGAATAACATCTGCACGCTTCACATAATTGAATTAGGTTAGCCTTAAGCAAGAAAACATGAAGCTTATAGCACATCAGCCATTACAACTTGGCGGTACTCATGGAAGATTAAATATTACTTGCACTTCTCCTAGATGAGTTGGCATGACCCATACAACATCTCAAAACACTTCTTGAACTCTGCATAGCAAATACTTTGTGCCGCACACCTTCAACATACCTCAGTCAGCCAGGCAAAAACATAACCCAACAACACCTTCATTCTGAACCACAGCTTGTTCTAGAGAAACCAAAAGACACCTTACCGAGCAGTAGGAAATATCACAAGATCATCAGGATCATTCTTCACCAGCCAATTCACCACCTCATACAACAACAAGTTGGTGTAAGCCAATAGACACTAAAACCAACCATCGAACAATACAGTCCTGCACTCTCACTTACAACTTTATTTGTGGAATGTAGTACCTTCACAACCCACTAAACTTAACTTCTAAACCACATGACCATATCTTCAAATGCAGAGGAATGCAGAGCATTCTCCCAAATAGTCTTCAAGACAACTTTCTATAGCAGAAACCTTCACCAACATCCAGAGACCAGAGCCCCCTTAGGAACACAGGAGAGAGCATACATCATGCTACAAACCATCAACAACATCTCCCCAACATCATCATTGCTTCTAATTCCCATCTTAATATATCATCATAATATCATCTCTACTGACAACAAGCACACTCAAGACATTAAATAAGGCATGACATCCAACCATGAACATCAATAACACCATCAACATAAGAATCAATGACAGCCTAGACAGTTTTGATATCAATGACAACTACAATAGTGACAACCTTGTTGATGAGTGTTTTAGCACACAGCAACGCAGGTGTGATTACTGGTTTCACACCTCTCTTGAAAAAGGTATCCTATCCAAGATAGGACTGCCCCAAGGATAATACAACTAGGTCTTTGCTTGCTTGGAATGACTCAGTGGAATGTTTAGTTGTGCCAACAAGGGGTCTTACATAAAATGTAGGGTTTATGGAATATGACAGCAGTATGTATGTAGAAACCCTATGATACTTTCAGCAGATTTGAGATTTGTTTGTTGCTATGAAACCTAAATCTAACAACTTGATGTAAATAAAATGCAAAAGGAAAAGGAAAGGGAGAAGGGATAAGAGATCCTAAGTGACAGTCACAATGGGGTAAAATGCTGCAGATAGACAAATACTTTCAATAAACCATTCCCTGTTTCACCAGGATAGGAAACCCACAATGTTGCAAGAAATGATGCAATCTTCAAAGGATTCTTATGATTTTCAAATTGCATTCACTCATTAAACACCCAGACAATGGCACAACTTAACTAGTGGAATGCAACCAAACTATATTCAATGACAGGGCCCAGGCTAACTATACACAGCAACTTACCATCAGCAAGCACTAATAGTATGGACCAAAGCATTCATCAAATATCTTAACATTTACCTATCATTGCAAAAGCACAACTAATTAAATTCAGATTGATATGAACCATGAAAACTAAAGAGGACAACACAAGAACACAAATTCCTAGCAACCTACAAAACTTGCTTTGTATTGATCACAATTTGGCAGAGTCTCAGCAATTCCCTATCTAATCTTACTTACAAATGAGATAAAAAGATGGTCCTATTATAGACAAGGCACCATACCGAGTTTTTCAAATGAATGGTGGAGATTAACTCAACACCGACGATCCAGATTACATGGCATTTAATTTGGTCGGCGGGTAGTTATAATCCTAGATTTGTCTTTGTCTTGTTGGAAAAGACAAAATACAGCTTGCAAATACATTGAATCTGGACGAAATGGATACCCATTTGGTTATACATGATGAAAAGTCAATTTTCAAGGCCTAATAAGCCAAAATAGAGTCACATGACACTTGAAAACTTGAGCTGATGTGGATTCACAAGATTTTAAGTGTTGAATGGACCAAGAGGAGTATGTGGCATATTATTAGTGAAGATATATCCAACTGGATGCTTGTTGGACTGATTCTTGATGACTGGATTGCTGGAACAACAGTGATGTAGGCATGGTCTTCAGTGTCTTCAATCTCTGAGGACTTATTTCAATCATCTCAGACATCATACTAACATCCTCTTGTAGGTGCAGCAGTAATTTGGTTGATAAAATGAAGTTTCTGCATTTCTGGGTCAACACTGCATATCTGTGTGTACATCCTTCCAAGATGGCTCCAACAAGCTCTTGTGCTTTGCAAGGCCTACAATTCATAATGCAAAGCATCAATTTCATCTTAACAAATCATTTTTCATCAATTTGGATCAAAACATGTCCATTTGCAGTCATGGATCAGTCAAAAACAGCTCATTGTCAATGTTGCTTCCTTCTAGACAACTTCATAAATCTAGTGATTTTTGCATGATTTTCTGCATTTTTTTACCATTTTCAAGTACCCATTTGGCCAATATGATGATTAGGGAAGTTTTTGTGGTCATTTGAATCCATTTGGGGACTTTTATTTCATGTTTTTCTAGCCTTTTCTGTAAAAAGTGGGATTTTTGGGGGTCATCGACCTTTTATGTGCAGTAGCATTAATTATCATAAAACATGCCAAAAATCCACACAAACTTGGTAAAATGTTCATCATGATATGACAAATAGATATAAAATTCAAATCCATCAATAAAATCCAATTTACTCTTTGAAAAACTCAATTTCAAGCCAAAATACCAAAAAGTGCTGATTTTGGGGTTTACTGACCTAGCGGGGATTTTGGGGTCTATCGACTAAAAGTCGGTGCAATGCAATTCTAGCGCAAGTCGGTAAGATCAATTTTTAGTGCAAAACATAAAGGCTTAGTCGGTGGGGATTTTCAATGCAACAGACTAGCGCGGGTTTTAGCACCGACCGACCTGTGCGACTTAAGTCGGTGGAAGGCCATTTCAACGCAAGTCGGTGGAAGGCAATTTTAGCGCTTTTCTTTGAAATTGTCTCGGTGGGGATTTTTGGTCTGACTGACTTAGCGGTAGGTTAGAGGGAGGGCGGTCGAAGGTGAATTTAGCGCAAAAGTCGATAGGAGGCATTTTTAGCGCAAAAGTCGGTTGGGGTCATTTTTAGCGCTAGATTTTGAACTGGCCAGGGTGAAAGTATATTTTAAAATATATTTAAGTATAAGTTTAGATAACTTTAAACATTTTTAAATATACTTTCAAGATGTTTGAGATGGGTTCCAGATCCATAGGATTTCATATGCAAATTCTAGAATTTTGTGGTTCCACCAGATTTTAGACTTAGCCATTTTTCAGGATTTTCATGGTTTCAGACTTAGCCAAATCAGGGCTTCAGGACCATGTGTCAAGATGAAAGTATGTGGACCCCTTAGTGAAATCTAGTGGAATTTGACATGATTTGGCAAATCTAAGACCTGGAAACTATGAATTTCAACATGAAACATCCTGTGGAAGCAATTTCAAGGGCAACATCGCGTGACATAGGATTTTAGAGCAAAGTGCAGTAACACCCAATTTTAGTGCAAAAGGAAACAAATGACTATCTTTTAAGCACAAGACCACCCAAGACACCTCCAAATCAACCATGAAAGACATCAAATGACTCCAAACATGCAAAATACTCAAATTTGGAACAAATCTTGCACTCTAAGCACAAATTCACTTTCTCATCATCATAAGCAAAAGAGGTCAAGACTCCAAGCCAAATCCAAAGAGGGGGTCTCCATTTGGTAAAATGGGGCGTGTGTGCAAGGCACAACAAACCTTAGGTAGCATATGTGCAACAATCTCCCCCTTTGGCATTGATGGCAACACACACCTAATCATTCTCCCCCTTTGACATAAAGGACAAAGGGAAACTACTTCTCCTCCTTAGGGCACAAACTCTCATTTTCAACCTTCTCCCCCTGTCAGCAACAACCACTACATCTCCACCTTTGGCATTGATGGCAACACACACCTACTCATTCTCCCCCTTTGACATCAAGGACAAAGGGAAACTACTTCTCCTCCTTAGGGCACAAACTCTCATTTTCAACCTTCTCCCCCTGTCAGCAACAACCACTACATCTCCCCCTAAGAGGAAGCCACCATCAGTCTAGGAAAAAGATATATCATGAATTACTCCCCCTAGACAGATGCACCAACTATGCATATAGCAAGAAGGAGGGGCAATTACCCCTAACTTCTACCAGAGATACTCAAAGGTATCCTTTGCAAGAGCCTTTGTGAAAATATCTGCAATCTGATCCTTTGTTGAAACATATTCCAACTTCACTTCTTTATCTGCAACCTTCTCTCTTAAAAAGTGATACCTAATTGATATATGCTTGGTTTTAGAATGCATCACTGGATTCTTAGAAATATTGATAGCACTTGTATTATCACACAAAATATGAATAGGCTCATTATATTGTATCTTGATATCCTTATATATGTTTGCTTCATCCACAACACTTGTGTGTAGTAGGATGCTACAATAATATACTCTACCTCTGCAGTTGATAAAGTTATTGAATCTTATTTCTTACTATGCCATGAAACCAATCTACTTCCTAAAAAGAAAGCACCACCACTTGTACTTCTTCTATCATCAACACAACTAGCCCAATTAGCATTACTGTAAGCACTCAGATCAAAGTCATTACCTCTTGGATACCATAAGCCATAATTCAGAGTTCCCTTCAAATATCTGAATATTATTTTTACTACCTTCTCATGAGTTTGCTTAGGATTAGCTTGATATCTGGCAACCAAACATACTGCATGCATAATATCAGGTCTAGAAGCAGTCAGTTGTAGTAATCCTCCAATCATAGATCTATAGAGAGTTTGATCAACCTCAGGTGGCTCAAGTGACAACCAGTAACCATAGGAGTACTTACTGGCTTGGAATTCTCCATACCAAATTTCTTCAACATCTCTCTAACATACTTAGCATGATAAACAAAGATACCATCATTTAGCTGAACAATTTGAAGCCCAAGGAAGAAAGACATCTCACCAATCACAGACATCTCAAACTCTTTCTGCATCTCTTCTACAAACCTCTTACACATATCATCATCTCCACCAAAGATGATGTCGTCAACATATACAACAACTATCAAAATCTTGTCTCCTTCTTCCTTAATGGAAAGATTACTATTTGTAGTACCTTTCTTGAAACCTTGCTAAAGTAAGTGCTTATCCAACCGAGCATACCAAGCTCTAAGAGCTTGCTTGAGTCTATACAAAGCTTTCTTGAGTCTGCACACCATGTCCAGATCTTCTGATAGCTAGAAACCATCTAATTTCTCAATGTAGACCTCCTCATCTAAATCACCATTCAAGAATGCTGACTTGACATCCATCTGATAGACCTTGAAGTTCTTGTGAGTAGCAAAGGCAAGAAACATCCTGATTGCCTCCATCCTAGATATCGGAGCAAAACTCTCCTCAAAATCAATACCTTCAACTTGAGAATAACCCTTACACACCAATCTTGCTTTGTTCCTTACAACTTCACCATCTTCATTTAGTTTGTTCCAGAACACCCACTTTGTTCCTATAACATTCTTATCAGCTGGTCTAGGAACCAATTCCCATGTCTAATTCTTCTCTATCTGATTCAATTTTTCTTCCATTGCCTTTATCCATCCATCATCTTTTCTAGCATCCGCAAAGATTTTGGGCTCTACCTTTGACAGTAAGCACAAATTCACTTGCTCACTTGCTTTTGCTATCGTTCTCCTGGTCTGCACACCTTCATTCTTATCCCTAATGATCTGATCTGTTGAATGATTCCTCTGAACATACTTTGTTGGAGTCTTAGGGATCTTCTCTGATTCTTGTTCCTTCTCTTCTTTCTCTTCTTCTTCAATCCAGGAAGGTATATCAGATTCGCAAACCTATGGTTCCTGTGAGATCTAACACAAATCTTCATCTACCTTAACATTTGTGCTTTCAATCATCTTTCCCAATCTCTTGTTGTAGCATATATAGGCCTTGATTTTGGTTGAGTAACCAAGAAAGATCCCTTCATACATCTTGAATCAAACTTTCCAAGATCTTCTTCATCTCTCCTGATGTAGCATTTGCTACAAAAATCCTGAAGTATCTGATAGTGGGAGTTATTCCATACCATAGCTCATAAGGGGTCATAGTGCTATTGACCCTCAATTGTACTCTGTTAAGTAGGTAGACAACAGTGTGAACTACTTACTTCCAATACATATTAGGCAAATCTGCATCTTTCAACATTGCCCTAGCCATCTCTTGCATAGTCCTATTCTTCCTCTCCACTACCCCATTCTGCTGAGGGGTCTTAGGAGAGACAGATGCCTCTTAATACCATGATCTTCACAAAACTTTTCAAATTCATTTGAAGGAAAATCACCTCCTCTATCATATCTTAAGCATTTGATCTTAGCATTCATTTCATTCTCAACTATTGCTTTGAAAATCTTAAACTTATCAAATGCTTCTAATTTTTCTCTTAAAAAAGTAACCCAAGTCATTTTAGAGTAATCATCAATAAGCAACATGAAATACCTTTCACCTTGTTGACTTTTTGTTCTTGTAAGACCACATAGGTCAGTGTGAATCAGCTCCAGTGGCATTATAGAAGAGTACTATTTTCTCTTGAATTTGTCTGTCTACTTTCCCATTTGACACTCCTTGCACAAAGTGTTTGCAGGCTTGGTAATCTTAGGCATATCTCTCATCGCATGAATAGAGATTATCTATACCATATTATCAAAGTTGTTGTGTCCCATTCTCTTGTACCACAACCAACACTCACTGGATTGAGCCAATAAATAGGTTCTTCCATTTACCTTCTTTAGATGATAGATATCTCCATATGTCTTAATACCTTCTGCAACTAATCTTCTGGACCCTGCCTTCCTGATCTTATAACCTTTGGCATGAAATTTAAGATTGTATCCTTTACTGCACATATGACTGACACTAAGGAGATTGTGCTTTAGCCCTTTGACATAGAGGACATCCTCAGTCTTGTTCTTCCCATCAATGGTTATAGCACCCTTTCCACAAATTTGTGTTGACTCATCACCACCAAACTTGACAGCTCCACCATTCCACTTCTTAAGGCTGATGAACTTCTCCTTGTCACCAGTCATGTGGTTAGAGCAACCACTATCAATTACCCAAGAATTTGCTTCTTATTTTACATGAAAGGCAGTCCACACAACCATTGAATTTTCATTATCTTTGTCAGTCTACAAGGTATTAGACTTTTTACATTTGCCAATATCACCCTTTTTGTCACCAACTTTCAAAGTCATGAAAAGTGTTTCAACATTTGAATCATCATGATCCTCATCTTCTGAAGAGTAGTTGTTCTCCATGGAATAAAGACTTCTTTTGAACTTCTCTCTTTTGTTGCTATCCTTTGATTCTTTAAAAGGACATTTAGAGGCAAAATGACCAATTCTCCCACAATTGAATCATTTGAAAGGTAACTTACCTCTGTATTTTTTGGTGCCCTTCTTCAATTTTCTCACAAAGTTCACTTCTACCTCATCAAGTTCATCATCTTGATCGGTTGTTTCGTCTTTTGCCTTCTTACTTGCTTTGAATGTTGCTTCCTTCTTTGGAGCACCTTTGTCAAATTCCCTCATTTCAAAGGTTGTGAGAGAACCAAACAATTGATCTACTCTATAGTGATCCAAATCCAGAGTCTCCTCAATAAAAGATACCTTATGATTGTAAGATTTAGGGAGAGATCTCAGAACTTTCTTCACAATCTCATCTTCTTTTACTATTCCACCAAGACCTCTGATGCCATTAACTATTTCATCCACCTAAAGCATATAACTAGCAATGTCTTTATCTTCTGTCATCCTCAGGGTTTCATATTTGTTCTTGAAGATTTGCATTTTGGCTTGCTTCACTTTACTATCTCATTCATAAATGTTACTAAGTTTTACCCAGACATCCTTAGTAAAACTACAACTCATTATCTTGAAAAGTTCTGAATCATCTAGCCCACTCATGATAGCATTCTTTGCCTTGGCATTGTTATCATACAACTTAATCTCATCTGGATATGTAGGACCACCAACAGGAGCAGTGTAACCATCCTTGACAGATTGCCAAACACCAAACCCTAGAGAAGATAGATAGTTTTCCATCCTTAGCTTCCAAAAGGAGTAATTTGTTCCATCAAACATAGGTTCCTTGTGAGATCCATTATGAGCCATCCCGAACCTTCCTCAAGCGGTTAAGCTCCTTCTGAGGACCTTGGCTCTTATACCAATTATTGAACACACTTGGATACTGAGAGGGGGGTGAATCAGTATTCAAACAAATCTCAAACCCTCTGGGGCAAATTAAAACTTAAACTTTACAGCATTGATAGAAACATAAAAGATCAACATAATGCACAACACCACATAACACCAGATATACGTGGAAAACCCTAAAGGGGAAAAGCCACGGTGAGAAAAGATGCTAGGATCTACTGTCCTAATCTAGCCTCACAAATGAATCATAATTACAACTTTGTTTTAGGGTTATAACCCAAGGAAGCTACAATTCCCTGTAGACTTTATTTTAGGGCTTCAACCGAAGGAAACAACTACTCCCTGATCTGAGAACAAATTTAGAAAAGATTACAGCATGACAGTCCTTCTACTATCTGAATCTAACAATGAAACTCAATCCTTTTGATGATTGTAACTCTGCTTTTTCACTTCTCTTTTGATGATTGCTCTTTTGCTCTGACAACCTCTGCAACTTCTTCAAATGTCTTCTCTGCAGCTTACTGACTCACTTCTTTTAGCCTTCAAGAAGTTTACCTTTGGCTCACTGCCTCCAGTAATCAGTTAGGCACACTCTTCACTTCCATTCTATCTTAAAAATGTCTTCAAGATGAATCATGACAGGCCCTATTACTTCTTCTCTTTCTCCTTTAGTTGCACATCATAATGCATTACACATACATATTCCACTTCACAAATTCATACTCGCAATCATACTACACCTAGATAAACTAGGTTTACAATATATACATGATATTACATTGTATGTCGTCCAAAGACAATAAGAACATTACAATTACAAGTCGGCCAAACATGAAACATGTAGGGGGAAATCCATAAGAAGAACCACACGCAACACCAGGAAGAGGAACACACCTTTCAGATTCTAACATATGCTTAACCTAGTCCTAAACATCCTTCATAGCATCATACTTCAAAGAATAACATCTGCACACTTCACACAATTGAATTAGGTTGGCCTTAAGCAAGAAAACATGAAGCTTGTAGCACATCATCCATTACAACTTGGTGGTACTCATGGAAGATTAAACATTACTTGCACTTCTTCCAGATGAGTCGGCATGACCCATACAACATCTCCAAACACTTCTTGAACTCTGCACAGCAAAGACTTTGTGCCGCACACCTTCAACATACCTTAGTCAGCTAGGCAAAAGCATAACCTAGCAACACCTTCATTCCGGACCACAGCCTATTCTGGAGAAACCAAAAGACACCTTGTGGAGTAGTAGGAAACATCACAAGATCATTAGGATCATTCTTCACCAGCTAATTCACCACCTCATATAGCAACAAGTTGGCGCAAGACAATAGACATTGAAACCAACCATCGGACAATACAGTCCTGCACTCTGTCACTTACAACTTTCTCTACGGAGGAACAGATGATGTGAAACTTTGAATGTAGTACCTTCACAACCCACTGAACTTAACTTCTGAACTACATGACCATATCTTCAAATGCAGAGGAATGTAGAGCATTCTCCCAAACAGTCTTCAAGACAACTTTCTATAGCATAAACCTTCACCAACATCCAAAGACCAAAGCCTCCTTAGAAACAACAGGATAGAGCATACATCATGTTACAAACCATCAGTAACATCTCCCCAACATCAACATAACTTCTAATTCCCATCTTAATGCTTCTAATTTCCATCTTAATATATCATCATGATATCATCTCTGCTGACAATAATCACACTCAAGACATTAAATAAGGCATGACATCCAACCATTAACATCAACAACACCATCAACATAAGCATCAATGACAGCCCAAAATGAGTGTTGACATCAATGACAACTACAACAGTGACAACCTTAGGTAGCATATGTGTAATGACATCGAGTACCCTACAAGATCAGTGGTTGTTACTGGAACATGGCTTAGAAGGTACCCAGTGAAGAAATATGATGTGTGGTTATTTGAGGACTTTGACACACATAAGAAGATTCTTCATTATTCTAACCTTGTTGTGGCATCAAACGTTCATTTGATGAAATATGGGGGTAGCCCATTGAACATGACCTTGTGCAAGGTTTGTGAGTCTGACCATGAGGCAATGCTTGACACAATAAAGAGTAGAGTAGATCTGGATGGTTCATTAGATTGAATCAATGGAATGATAGAAAGGTATGTTATTTTTCTTTGCTATCCTCATTTTACCTTCTATATTTTTGACACCTATCATACCTTCTTATATGTGCTCCTTGGTCCTAGTTGATGAGTAGGCATAATCCTTATGAAGTTGCTTTTGGAATGAAATTAAGGTAGGTTTTCATGATTATTTCATGATGATGTGTCCTTTAATGATATTTCATAATGAGTTCTAATGAAGTTAATATGAGTTTTAATGACAACCCCTCAATTGTTTCTTCACATTTGGTGCTAACAATTGATAGAAGTGGTAAGGGAAGCCTTAATTGATGCCCTACAACACATTGGATCAAGTGAAAACACCTTTATAGTACTAAATTTTTGTCTACTAGAAAGGTATTAGGACTGAATTTTTACATTCAGCATCTCCTAGGGCCAAACAAATGGTGCCAACACATATAGGTGGGAAGATAAATGCTAGGGGAGATGTCTTTTTGGTGGTGAAGCCTCCTAGTTGTTCTCGACTACATTAGACAGAGACAGTCTCTGAAGAGCCCTAAGACAAAAAAGGTGTCAAACTTTGGACGGTCGGTTGTTTCGTCAAATTGTGACACCTAGGAACATATTCTTTGCATGTATAGGTGGATGTCCAGTCCACCTAAAAATACCTACCTCAGTTTTTTTTAAATCAATTTTGTTTGCCTATGGTGGCAAGGAATGCATTGTTCCAAAATGCTTTTGTTTCATGCAGTGGAAAGGTGCTAGGAGTGAAATTTTGTATTCCACGGCTTGTGGGAATGAACCGACTGCACCAAAGCATCGGGGTGGGTGGGTAAATGGTAGGGGATGTCTCATTTCATGCGCCAAGTGTCCCAATCATTCTGGGCTGCAAGCTACTGACAAAGTCACTTAAGATCCCTAAGAGCAAAAAATTGCCAAACTTGGACGGAGCAATTCTTAGAATTTGTGGCAGTTGGGAATGTTCTGTTTGGATCTACAAGTGCATGTGGGGTCCATCCAAAATAACTTCTTTCAGTTTTGGTCAACTCCAATCCATTTGATCATGTCGAAATTAAATGCATTCTTGCAAAATGCTTCAATTTCATGCAGTGGAAAGGTGCTAGGAGTGAAGTTTTGCATTCCACAGCTTGTGGGGCTAAACCAACTATGCCAATACATTGGGGTAGGTGGATAAATGGTAGGGGACGTCTTGTTTCATGCACCAAGTGTGCCAGTCGTTCCGGGCTGCAGGCTACCGGTAAAGTCACTTAAGATCCCTCAGAGCAAAAAATTGCCAAACTTTGACGGAGTAGTTCTCAAAATTTGTGGTAGCTAGGAATGTTCTGTTTGGACCTACAGGTGTACATGGGGTCCATCCACAATAACCTCTCCCAGTTTTGGTCAACTCCAATCCATTTGACCACTTCAAAATTCAATGTATTGTTCCAAAATGCTTCAGTTTCGTGTAGTGGAAAGGTGCTAGGAGTGAGATTTTGCATTTCCTAGCTCGTGGGGCCGAACTGACTGCGCCAACCTGTTGGGGTGGGTGGGTAAATGGTAGGGTAGGTCTTGTTTCATGTGCCAAGCGTCCCATTCGTTCAGGTCTATAGGCTACCGACAAAGTCACTTAAAATCCCTAAGAGCAAAAAACTGCCAAACTTTAATGGAGCAATTCTCAAAATTTGTGGCAACTGAGAATGTTCCATTTAGACCTATAGGTGCACATGGGGTCCGTCCATAATAACCTCTCCCAGTTTTGGTCAACTCCAATCTGTTTAACCGTGCCAAAATTAAATGCATTATTCCAAAATGCTTCAGTTGCATGCAGTGGAAAGGTGCTAGGAGTGAAATTTTGCATTCCATAGCTTGTGGGGCTGAACCGATTGCGCCAACATGTCGGGGTGGGTGGGTAAATGGTAGGGGAGGCCTCGTTTCATGTGCCAAGTGTCCCAGTCGTTCCGGGCTGTAGGCTACCGGCAAAGTCACTTCAGATCCCTAAGAGCAAAAAACTACCAAACTTTGACGGAGCAGTTCTCAAAATTCATGGCAATTGGGAATGTTCTGTTTAGACCTACAGGTGTACGTGGGGTCAATCCACAATAACCTCTCCTGGTTTTGGTTAACTCCAATCCGTTTGACCATGCAAAAATTAAATGCATTCTTGCAAAATGCATCACTCACATGTAACACAACCTTGCCATGAGCCATATTTTTCAGTTTGCTTGTCGTGGGGATGAACTGACTGTGTCAACATGTTGGGGTGGGTGGCTAAATGCTAAGGGAGGTCTCATTTCACGCACCAAGTGTCTCAGTCATTCTAGGCTATAGGCTACTGACAAAGTCACCTAAGATCCTTAAGAGCAAAAAAATTCCAAACTTTGACAAAGCAGCTCTCAAATTCATGGTAGCTGAGAATGTTTTGTTTAGACCTATAGGTGCACGTGGGGTTCGTCCACAATAACCTCTCCTGGTTTTGGTCAACTCCAATCCATTTGACAATGTCAAAATTAAATGCATTCTTGCAAAATGCTTCAGTTTCATGCATTGGAAAGGTGCTAGGAGTGAAATTTTGCATTCCATAACTCGTGGGGCCGAACCAACTACACTAACATGTCGGGGTGGGTGGGTAAATGCTAGGGGATGTCTCATTTTGTGTGCCAAGTGTTTCAGTCGTTTTAGGCTGCAGGCTACTGACAAAGTCACTTAAGATCTCTTAGAGCAAAAAGCTCCCAAAATTTAATGGAGTAGTTCTCAAAATTTGTGCAAGTTGGGAATGTTTTGTTTGGACCTACAGGTGCATGTGGGGTCTGTCCACAATAACCTCTCCTAGTTTTGGTCAACTCCAATCTGTTTGATCGTGCCAAAATTAAATGCATTCTTCCAAAATGCATTAGTGGCATGCCACATAACCTTTACAGGAGCCATATTTTTCATTCTGCTTGTCGTGGGACCAAACCGACTGCGCCAACCCATCAGGGTGGGAAGGTAAATGGTAGGGGAGGTCTCGTTTCATGCGCTAAGTGTCTCAGTCATTCTGGGCTGCAAGCTACTGGCAAAGTCACTTAAGATCCTTAAGAGCAAAAAATTGCCAAACTTTGACGTAGCAGTTCTAAGAATTTGTGGCAGCTGGGAATGTTCCATTTGGACCTACTGGTGCATTTGGGGTCCATCCACAATAACCTCTCCTAGTTTTGGTCAACTCCAATCCATTTAACTGTGCTGAAATTAAATGTATTCTTGCAAAATGCCTTAGTTTCATGTAGTGGAAAGGTGCTAGGAGTGAAATTTTGTATTCCACAGCTTGTAGGGCTAAACTGACTGTGCCAACATGTCAGAGTGGGCGGGTAAATGCTAGGGGAGGTCTCGTTTCATGTGTCAAGTGTCCTGGTCATTCCGGGCTACAGGTTATCGACAAAGTCACTTTAAGGCCCCATGACAAGTAGAATGAAAAATATGGCTCCTGGCAAGGTTGTGTTGCATGCCACTGATGCATTTTACAAGAATGCATTTAATTTTGGCATAGTCAAACAGATTGGAGTTGACCAAAACCAGGAGAGGTTATGGTGGGCGGACCCCGCATGCACCTGTAGGTCCAAATAGAACATTCCCAACTACCACAAATTTTGAGAACTGCTCCGTCAAAGTTTGGAAATTTTTTGTTGTTAAGGATCTTAAGTGACTTTACCAGTAGCCTGCAGCCCAAAACGACTAAGACACTTGGTGCATGAAATGAAACCTCCCCTAGCATTTACTCGCCCACCCCAACGTGCTGGTGTAGTCGGTTCAGCTGCACGACGAGCAGAACAAAAAAATATGGCTCCTGGCAAGGTTGTGCTACATGCCACTGATGCATTTTGCAAGAATGTATTTAATTTATGCACGATCAAATAAATTGGATTTGACCAAAACTGCAAGAGGTTATTGTGGGTAGACCCCATGTGCACCTGTAGGTCTGAACAGAACATTCCCATCTGCCACGAATTCTGAGAACTGCTCTGTCAAAGTTTGGCATTTTTTTCCTCATAGGGATCTTAAATGACTTTGCCGATAGCCTACAACCTGGAATGACTGGGACACTTGATGTATGAAACAAGACATCCCCTAGCATTTTCAAACCCACCCCTATGTGTTGGCATAGTCAGTTTGGCCCCACGAGCTGTGGAATGCAAAATTTCATTCCTAACACCTTTCCACTACATGAAGCTGAAGTATTTTGCAAGAATGCATTTGATTTTGACATGGTCAAATAGATTGGAGTTGACCAAAACTGGGAGAGGTTATCATGAATGGACCCAATGTGCACCTGTAGGTCTAAACAAAATATTCCCAGTTGCCACGAATTCTGAGAACTACTCTGTAAAAGTTTGGCAGTTTTTTGCTCTTAGGGATCTTAAGCGACTTTACTGGTAGCCTGCAGCCCAGAACGACTGAGACACTTGGCGCATGAAACAAGACCTCCCCTAGCATTTACCCTCTCACCCTGACGCATTGGCACAACTGGTTTAGCCCCACGATGAGTAGAACGAAAAATATGGCTCCTGGCAAGGTTGTGCTGCATGCCACTAATGCATTTTGCAAGAATGCATTTAATTTTGACACGGTCAAACATATTGGGGTTGACCAAAACTAGAAGAGGTTATTTTGGGTGGACCCCACATGAACCTGTAGGTCCAAATGAAATATTTCCAGCTGCTACGAATTCTGAGAACTACTCTGTCAAAGTTTGGTAATTTTTTGCTTTTAGGGATCTTAAGTGGCTTTGCCGATAGCCTGTAGCTCAGAACGACTGAGACACTTGACGCACGAAACGTGACCTCCCTTAGCATTTACCCACCCACCTGAAATGTTGGCGTAGTCGATTCGGCCCCAAGACGATCAGAATGAAAAATATCGCTCCTGGCAAGGTTGTGTTGCATGCCACTCATGCATTTTGCAAGAATGCATTTAATTTTGGCACGGTCAAATGGATTGGAGTTGACCAAAATTGGGAGATATTATTGTGGATGGACCCTACATGCACTTGTAGGTCCAGCTGCCATGAATTCTGAGAACTACTCTGTCAAAGTTTGGCAATTTTTTGCTCTTAGGGATGTTAAGTGACTTTGTCAATAGCTTGCAGCTTGGAACGACTGAGACACTTGGCCCATGAAATGAGACCTCCCTTAGCATTTACCCACCCACCCTGACATGTTGGCATAGTTGTTTCAGCCCCATGAGTTGTGGAATACAAAATTTCACTCCTAGCACCTTTCCACTATATGAAACTGTAGCATTTTGCAAGAATGCATTTAATTTTAGCAGGGTCAAACAGATTGGAGTTGACCAAAACTAAGAGAGCTTATTGTGGATGGACCCTATGTGCACTTGTAGGTCTAAACGGAACATTCCCAGTTGCCACAAATTCTGAGAACTGCTCTGTCAAAGTTTGGTAGTTTTTTGCTCTTAGGAATCTTAAGTGACTTTGTTGATAGCCTACAACCCGAAACGACTGAGACACTTGGTGCATAAAATGAGACCTCCCCTAACATTTACCCACCCACTTCGATGTGTTGGCATAGTCAATTTGGCCCCATGAGTTGTGGAATGTAAAATTTCACTCCTAGCACCTTTCCACTGCATGAAACTGAAGCATTTTGGAATAATGTGTTCCTTGCCACCATAGGCAAACAAAATTGATTTAAAAAAACTGAGGTAGGTATTTGTAGGTGGACCTAGCATCTACCTATACATGCAAAGAAGATAATCCTAGGTGTCACGGTTTGACAGAACAACCGGTCCAAAGTTTGACACAGTTTTTTGTCTTAGGGCTCTTTAAAGACTGTCTCCGTCCAATGTAGCTGCGAATAACCTGGAGGCTTCACCACCGAAAATAAATCTCCCCTAGCATTTACCCGCCCACCCAGATGCTTTGTCACAATTAATTCACCCCCATGAGGTATGGAATGCAAAATTTCACTCCTAGTACCTTCTGGTAGATGAAACTAAACTAAAAGCTATTTTATAATCTTCATTTTTAGGTTTTTTCTCTACTCTCCTTAGGTTGATATGGTGTTCTCACTTGATCCAATGTGTTCTAATTACATCCATCAAAGCATAAAAGATATGGGAATTTTTTCAGATGTTGTAGTTGCAATTGCCTTGATAGACATGTATGCAAAGTGGCAGGTGTAAAGCAAATGTAGAAAGGTGAAATGAGGATATGCAAAGCATAGAAACCATATAGAAGGTGAAATGAGGATATGTGAATCATGCCAAATGTGTGTCTCTCTCTCTTACTCTCTTCCTCATTTTGCAAGAGAAAGAAAAATGCACAGTCAACGTAGGTAATGAGAAACTTGCATAAGATCTATCAGAGAGTTGTTATTACATGTATTTACATAATTTCTATTGTGAATTGTAGCTAACTTAACTCACTGATTGGTGAGTGTGAGGATCAAACAAGTCTACTTGAAGGTAATGAAGGACAAGAAGGTAAAGTTTATGAGGCAATGTAACTTTAGCCCTCACATTTCTTGAAAATTGTACAAAGAACACATCCATTATCATTGATAGCAAACATGTACACATCCATTATCCATTATAAGATGAAAACATACTTTATCCATTTGCATGAGAAAGTAAGGGATATATAAACTTTCAAGCAAATGCAATTGGCATGTGTAAAACCAAATTCCATAACCTTTGTAAGCATCCTCCCTACCTGTGCCAAATTAGGATCTTTGGAATGCCTCAAAGAAATGTTGTCTCATGGAATGCAATGATTGCAAGATATATGCACAAAATGGATTTTTCAAAAAGGCTTTAGAAACTTTCAAGCAAATGCAATTGGCGGCTGTAAAGCCAAATTCCACAACCTTAGCCAACATCCTCCTTGTCTATGCCCATATGGGATATTCAGAACAAGGTATGGACATCCATCAAAGGATAAAGGATATGGGAATTTAATCAGATGTTGTAGTTGCAACTGCCCTATGAGACATGTATGCAAAGTGATGAAGCATAGACAAGGCAGGTGAACTATTTGACATGATGCCTCAAAGAAATGTTGTCTCATGGAATGCAATGATTGCAAGATATGCACAAAATGGTTTTTTTTATAAGGCTTTAGAAACTTTCAAGCAAATGCAATTTGCGGGTGTAAAGACAAATTCCACAACCTTAGCCAACATCCTCCTTGTCTATGCCCAAATGGGATCTTCGGAACAAGGTATGTGTTGACACCTTTTCAGGTTTTAGGGTTTTGAGTTAGTCCCCATAAATATTTTCCTACCTTTCCCTCAAAACCCTAAGGCTTACGGTCATATTTCTACTTATGTTATATTTCTTCATTAACCATTCCAGTCGCTTAAGTTTTCACTTAAAGCCTTCTTAAACCGTGAAGTAACTGGCCCCGCCTTTTATTTTCCTTTGTTGTCGGGGGATTTTCAATTTCTAGAACCTAAGTTGGTGGGTTCGAAAGTTAGCGAACAACACGACTCCCCGACTTGTCTCAAGGCCTTTTCAAGCCTTTCATCGACGGTCTAGGCCTTTTCAAGCCTTTGTTGTCGGGAGGTCAAGAAATTTTCCTAACTTCCAAACTCTCGACTTGTGGTTCGAAAGTTCGGAAAAGCCCCGACACAGCGACTTAACCTTTTCACTACACACTTTTTGGAGCCTATAGCACGGTGCCACATGGAGAGTTCAGATCGATTTTGCGAGGCCCAAACAAAGATGGCTCTTCTCCTTCCGTGTGGCTCTAGAATCATGACACGTGGCGGCTTTCCAGGTTATAGATTTAAAAGGAAGCACAGACTTTACAAAGGCTCCGGAATGATTGTTTCCGGCAAGCCCACAAGGAATCTTTTAAAGATGTTGATTCCTTGCGAGGTAGCAAGAAAAGGTCCGCATGGGGGGTTTTTTTATACTCGCACAGAGCAAAAGGGGGTGACGTCACGTTACTTTCATGGGGCTGCAAAAAAGATAGCTGCAGTGTATATTGGGGGCCCATGGCCATATGATCTAGAACTCCATGGTTGAAGGAAGACTATTAGGAATCTTGAGGGTGGGAAAATTACAGGTTCAAATTGGCAGAAACATTCAGGGGTCAAATAATGAAGATTTTCATCTTCTCAGCTACCCCTTCCAGATATTTTGTTGCAGTTATTATTGGTAGATAAACGTCCCTTCTTGCCATGATTTTTTATGACGTAGCCCGTAAGAGGGCATTTATTGCAACCTAGATTAGGTCAAATGAAAGGAGAGGCTATGTATGCATAAATAAAAGATGTAGTAGTGGTTGGTCGGTTGTGGTAATTTCAGGCATTCTAGTGCAGAGCTCTCTAGGGTTTCAAAAAACAAAAAGGTTCCAGTTTTCCAGTAGTAAAGACACAGGTCATGAAAGGTTTTTATATTGTTTGCATCTTTAGTGTATGGACTTCTCCTTCTTCTTATGTAATCTTTTAAGGAAATCCTAAATTTCTTATAGGATTTTCACTTGCCACACTTAGTGGTATGACTGTAACCATTGATCAGATGAATGAACAAATTCTTAAAACATTACATGCTATGTGATGATCTCTTTAACGATTATAGATGACTGATTATATCTTGATGAAGGATTATTAAGCATATTCTCCATTGATTGTCGTTTCTTCTTGCATCTGAATATTTAGAAAGTGCATGTTTCATTTCTCTTGTTGTTTTCTTCCTTCTGTTAACTGTGGACTCCGTAACCTAATAGATTTGGCACCGGTATGTTCTTCATGATCACCCACACTCTTAAAAGACTAGAACAAATTTATCATATGTGAAGAAAGTAGTTAGTTTGTATGTCTTGCAAGCAAGCATACCTGCACTTTCCATTGTCAATGGGAGTGCCCTATTATCAACTATATAGGGGTTATTAGTGACAATCAGTTGTTTTAGGTCCAGTGACAGTCTTTGGGCCTAGAAGGAAATTTGGGTTTGGTTGTCTTGTTATTTTTAGTTGTTCATCTGGTTTGAACCTAGTACATGTTTAGGTATCCCCCTTGGAATATCCCTCCTAGGTTTAAGTTGAGCTGGAAGTGTAGAGGAGTTAACCCACTCCTATAGGTTGCCAAAAATCACCTTGAACTTGTTGATAAACCTCTTCCAGTTGTGATAGGTAAAAAATCAGGTTAATAAGATCAAGCATAGCTATGAAAACCTAACCCTACCATCATCAAAGAATCTAATCCAAATGAAATCAAAAGCATGCAATTCAAGAACAATATCACCTAGATTGTATGATTCCTTGTTTATGATGTGGATTGCTTCTTCAACAATAAACAATTATGAAGATAAAAGCTGCCATGATGGATGGATAATAAAGTTAATATGCTAGATGGATGCTAAAGTGCTCAATATGCTCAGGATGATAATGTAGATGCTATATGAATGCTGGATTTTTTGTGTAGTATGGAATGAGAGGATGTTTACATAAAACTCAGCCAAAATCAATCAACGGTGGAGATTCGGTGGCTATGTGAATGACTAAGATTGAATGATAGACATAGGTGAATGTGAAGATGACAAGTAGAGAGAAGATAAGGCTTATGTGTGCTTGTGTACATAAAAAGTACTACATGTGAAAGATATAAAATAAAAGATGTAGTACCACTTATCTTTTTAAATGAAAGATGCACACATGTCGGCTCATTGAGATAAATGATAAGAGAAATTAATTAAATAAATAAAATTTATTTAATTAATTGGAAAGTGGGTTTATGAAAGGAATTTTTAATTAAATAAATAAATTTTATTTAATTAAAAATAGAAGAATGAAGATAATTAAATAATTAAAGATTGTTTAATTATAGCTTAGAGGAAATAGAAGAAAATAGCTAATGAATTAATTAAATAAATATAAATTTATTTAATTAATAGAAGAAAATAGATATGTTAGGGATATTGTTCAAGTGTGTTAGACAAATGCAAATGATGGATAATGCGATGTTTGAATGCTAGTGATAATGACTCAATTTTGCGTGTCTACATTTTGCCCCTCTTTGATACAGTGTTCGATAGAGCGTTGTGTCAAAGAAGATACGATATTCCACTTGATAAACAAGGTTATGCCCCAGTGTAACTAGTAGAGGATGCCCCCTCGAGAGGTAAGCCAGGCTAACTAGTAAGGGATGGTTTGGCTTGTGATAAGAGGAAAAGCTAGGACACAGGGTTGACATGAAGAAAATAGGGGGTTCGGTGGGAAACATGGGATGATGCAGAAGAAAATAGGCTGTGGCATAGAAGAATTAGGGTTTGGATAGGGGCTATAAGTAGGGCCTTCAAGGGCAAATAGGCTCATTTGTGCTCAGTTGTGTTCATTTGCTTACAGAGATCTAGAGCTCCTTAGAGTTGGTGTGCGACGAGAGTTGGAGAGCTATCAGGATGGTGATTCCATGCAGAGATCATTGTGTCAAGTGAGTTAGGACACATGGATGACCAGAGGGAGCAGGCGTACCGGTATGTATCGAAACTTTTGCTAAAAGCGTGATTTTGATAGGCTAGAAGCATCATAAATGCACACACGTCACCATAAGTGATGAGGTTTTAGGATAGGTAGTTCAGGTCGCTTAGGAAGGAAAACAAGTTGCTTAAGGTAGTTAAGGTCGCTTATAGGCGCGACTTAGTGGCGTATGGGAGAACAGGTCACTTCCAGTCGGCTAGACAAATATAGGCAAAATGCGCATATAGATAAAATCAAGTTGCTTATGGGCTAAAAGTAGGCGCATATATAGATTCAACTCGCTTGTAAAGAAAATATGCTCGCTTATAGGATAGAGAGCACTTATAGGTAAAAGGTATATGCATATAGAAAGATAGCTCGCACTTGGTCAATAAGCAGTTCATAGGTAAAATAGGTCACATACGGGTGAGAAGTAAGCGCATGTAGTAAAATAGTTTGCATGCGATCAACATATAGGTGCATATGGAAAAATGAGTCGCTTATGTTGATAACTGAGAGGGGGGGTGAATCAGTTATCCTAATTATTTCTTCTTTTGAACCTTCTTCTTAATCAAAGCAGTATTGAATCAAACAGACAAATATCATCATGAAATAAGAAACACATGACACAGTATTTTGACGTGGAAACCTGGTTAAGGGAGAAAACCATGGGGTGATTAACCCAAAGATTATTCTCTATTAGAAGAATAAGGAATTACAAAATGGCACATGCCAATTAGGGCTCACTGCCCGAGCACACTGCTCACAAAGAGGCTCACTGCCTACAAGGAGACACACTGTCTACAAAGTGATAAGAATCACAGTCTTGAACTGGAGAATGACATCTTTACCATGTCCGGATCAGTTCCATTAAGCCCAGAAACATTTGCTCTGCCTTCTGCACTTCTCTTCGCTACTTCACCTTTTTCCCCATCAGCCACACTTCAAAATAAACTCACAAATCTTTATTTATACAAGACATCAACTTAGGAACAATCATCTAAGTCGGCAATCAATCATAAGAATATCCGCAAGATGAATGACACATCCGGTCGGCCACCATAAGAACATTCGCAGGATGAACAACTCATCCGGTCGGCTAAACAGAGCAAAAACTTCATCCGGAAGAATATCTTCAATTCCGGGCTCTACTGTCAATGCGGACCAACAACACAACCTCAACATGATCCAGGAACCTTCACAAGCCTGCCTGAATGACCAGGTACGTCCGCATTTCCTTTACTTACTGAAATCTCTTATCCTCCTTATCCGAAACTTCAAGAATACTGTCTGTCGTCACTGTCATAATGCAAGAGGTACTTTCGGACCTCCAAATCATACACAACTCGAGATGGCACATCACAGGGACATCCCAAAGACTCCTTCCAATCCGCAGATTAGGATTATACAGTTCCGGACCTCACCGGACCTTTTTGTGATCCTCTGTCACCTCTGAATACTTGCCGGAACCGGTTCTACACCGACAGCCACAACTCCTTCAGATCTTCATGCGGACCTCTGAAATCTTAACTGAAGCATCTCAAGACCCATATCTACAAACCCTTTAATCCGCATCCTCCGGTTCGCATCCTATACAGTACATTTGCCTTCTTCTCATCACTATTCTTTACTGTTCCTGAGTGAGGCTAATTTTCTCAATATCCTCAGCACACTGCTCATTTAATCCTTCTTGTCAAAGCAATATGAGTATGTTGACATCAATGACAACACTGGTTTACCTCATACTTGCAACAATCTCCCCCTTTGTCATTGATGGCAACATATGATGTGAAAAACCATCAAGACAGGAAACTTCTCCTTTCTGTCACTTCTCCCCCTATCAGCAACATGTCTTCTCCTCATTTGCTGCTCCCCTTTTGATCATCAGCTACTTGTTTTTCACATGTCTTCTCTCCCCCTTTGACATCAATGGCAAAGGGCTCATACTTGCAATTTTGACACATCAGAATCATACCAGCTGCTCCCCCTTAGTAGCAGCTCCCAATTATCAATCCGGACCACAAGATATGACTGTGATATCCACCGGACTGATGCACATCAGTGCATCCTAGTTCATCACTGGAGGGGCCATGACCCCTAACTTCTCTCGGAGATATTCAAAAGAGTCCTTGGGAAGAGGTTTAGGAAAGATATCTGCAATCTGATCCTTGGAGGGAACATACTCCAACCTGACTTCTTCCTTGTTCACTTGTTTTCTCAAGAAATGAAACTTGATAGCTATGTGCTTAGTCTTAGAGTGTAATATCGGATTCTTTGAAATATTAATTGCACTTGAATTATCACAGAAAATTGTGATAGGCTCCGCATATTCAAATTTTATATCTCTTAGCATCTGCTTCATCCATAGGATTTGAGTGCAACTACTTGCTGCTGCAATGTATTCTGCTTCAGTTGTAGACAGAGATATTGCATCTTGTTTCTTGCTTAGCCAAGAAACCAATCTCTTCCCCAAAAAGAATGCTCCACCACTGGTGCTCTTTCGATCATCTACATCTCCTGCCCAATCTGCATCTGTGTAAGCATGAAGAGAGAAATCTGGATCTCTAGGGTACCATAGACCATACTCAACTGTTCCTTTCAAGTACCTATAATTCTTTTGATTGCCATAACATGAGATTCTCTAGGATCAGCCTGGAATCTTGCCACAAGACCAACAACCTATATTATATCTGGTCTGGTCTGAGTGAGATACAACAATCCACCAATCATTGATCTATACATTGTCTGATCTGCCTTTGGAGAGTCATCATCTTTGCTCAACTTACATCCGGTTGCCATGGGAGTGTTCATTGGTTTTGAATCTTCCATACCAAATTTCTTTAACAGTTCTTTCACATATTTGGTCTGAGAAATGAAGATTCCTTTCTTTGTTTGAGTAATTTGCAGACCCAAGAAGAAATTCATTTCACCAAGCATAGACATTTCAAACTCACATTTCATCTGATTTGCAAAAGTTTTGCACATACTATCTCTTCCTCCAAAAATGATATCATCTACAAACACTTCAACAATCAAAATGTTTTCATGATCAATTTTGAAATATAAGTTACTGTCAGCAGTACCTTTGCTGAATCCAATCTGCACAAGATGCTTATCCAACCTTTCATACCATGCTCTTGGAGCTTGTTTTAATCCATACAATGCTTTCTTTAACTTACAGACCATATCATCATTGTCAGATAATTGAAATCCATCCGGTTGTTCAATGTAAACTTCTTCTTCCAGATCACCATTTAGGAAGGCAGACTTGACATCCATCTGATATACCTTGAAGTCTTTGAAGGCAGCAAATGCAAGAAATAATCTGACTGCTTCAATTCTTGCCACGGGAGCAAAGGTCTCTTCATAATCAATTCCTTCTATTTGGGAGTAGCCTTTGCAGACCAATCTAGCTTTGTTTGTGATTACTTTACCAGCTTCATTTAATTTGTTCCAGAAGACCCATTTGGTTCCAATCGCATTCCTGTCTCTAGGTCTGGGAACAAGATCCCAAGTATGATTTTTCTCAATTTGCATTAATTCATCTTTCATTGCTTGAGTCCAGTTTTCATCATTGCAGGCTTCATTTACTGTTTTAGGTTCAATCTTTGAAATCAAACAACATTCATCCTGATTTTGAGCAACATTCCTTCTAGTTTGCACACCTTTGCTTCTGTCACCTATGATCTGATCTTCAGAGTGGTTTAGTGTCACATACCTTGGAATTTTGGGAGTATCCTGCACTGCTGCTTCTTGATCAGGCTCATTCAAACCTATCTCTTCTTCCTGATTTACCGGATCAGGCTGACTCTATCTTACCGGAGAGGATTGAGTTCCTTGAACATGGTCTTGGTCATCTTCATCAGATTCATAAAATCTTGAGGGCTTCTCAATTCCTTCATCAACTTTCACATTAGTGCTTTCTATCATCTTCCTCAGTCTCTTATTGTAACACCGGTATGCTTTGCTTTGAGTGGAGTAGCCCAAGAAAATTCCTTCATCACTTCTAGCATCAAACTTTCCTAGATCTTCATCTCTTTTGATATAACACTTGCTACCAAATACTCTGAAATATTTCACAGTGGGAGTGATGCCAAACCAGAGTTCATAGGGGGTCTTACCGGTATTGTTTCTGATTTGAACTCGATTTAGAGTGTAGACTGCAGTGCTGATAGCTTCTTTCTAGAACATCTGAGGAACATTTGCTTCCAACATCATTGTCCTGGCTGCTTCCAACATGGTCCGGTTCTTTCTTTCAACTACTCCATTCTGTTGTGGAGTCTTAGGAGCAGACAATTGTCTCCTTATACCCTACTTCTCACAATAGTCAATGAACTCTCCAGATGTAAATTCACCACCTCTATCAGACCTTAGACACTTTAGTTTTAATCCGGTTTGATTCTCTACCAAAGCTTTGAAGATTTTGAACTTCTCAAATGCTTCAGATTTTTCTTTTAGAAAGGTAACCCACATCATCCGGGAATGATCATCAATTAACAACATGAAATATCTATCACCTTGCAGACTCTTGATTCTTGTCGGACCACAGAGATCAGTATGTACTAATTCCAACAATCCGGTAGAAGACTGATCTTTGCTTTTGAAAGAGACTCTGCTTTGTTTACCTAGCTGACATTCTTTGCACAAACTATTTGTAGGTTTCATCAATTTTGGAAGATCTCTTACAGCCTGAGTATTGCTTATCTTGATGATGTTATCAAAATTTACATGACACATTCTTCTATGCCATAACCAACTCTAATCAATTTGAACAAACAAACAACTTTTATTTGAACCAACCAGATGAAAGATATTACCTTTTGTCTGAGTACCGGATGCAATTTCAGTTCCGGAGCTTGTAAAGATTCTGCATTTTCCATTCTTAAACCGAAGATCATAGCCTTTGTCTACTAACTGACCAACACTGAGAAGATTGTGCTTCAATCCTTCAACATATAGTACATTACCTGTTTTGCTCTTTCCATCAAAGGAAATAGTTCCCCTGCCTCTGATTCTGCCAGCAGAATTGTCACCAAACTTTACCATTCCTCCTTCATACCTTTCCAAATTCAAGAACTTATTCTTGTCACCAGTCATATGGTGAGAACATCCACTGTCAATAACCCAATCATCCTTTTCTTCCACTTGAGCAGCCAAAGCTTTTTCAACAACTTTGTGATTGACAGATTCAGAGAGTATTGAATCTTCTTCCTTGATGGCAATAAACACCCACTTATTTCCGGATTTGCTTCCTAGTTCTGATTCATCATCTGTTACTCCTTCATTGTCATCTTCTTCATGAACATAATAGCAATTCTTTTGAAACCTTTGTCTGTTAGTATTAGACCTTGCAGATCTTTCCGGACATCTTGAAGCAAAATGACCAATCTTATTGCAGTTGAAGCACTTAAAGGGTAGTTTTCCTTCATACTTACCAGATCCTCTTGGTAGTCTTTTTGCAATGAGGGCTTCAAGTTGAGCTGTTTCTGCTTCTTCTTCTTCCATGTCTCTTCTTGCTTGATCATACCATGTCATCTTCCTTGAAGAGTTTTCTCCCGGATCAATTCTCTGTTTGCCTTTCACATAGGCACTGGCTTTGAAAGCAGATTCAGTCTTGGGAAGATCATCTCCAAACTCAGTCATTTCAAATGTAGCTAGCTTGCCAGCCAATTGTTCTCTTGTGACAGTTGTGTGGGCTCTGAATTCATCAATTGCAGCAACCTTGATTTTGTAGGCAGCAGGAAGGGATCTAAGGATTTTGCAAACGATCTCATTGTCATCCAGAGTTCCACCAGCATTTCTAATTCCACACACTAGTTCATTCACTCTTGGCATAAAAGTAGTGATGTTTTCATCATCTCTCATCTTCAATCTTTCGAATTTCCCTTTCAGACTTTGCAACCTTGCACTTTTGACAAACTCATCTCCTTCATACAGAAGTTCCAGTTTAGTTAGGATCTCATATGCAGTTGGTAGGTCAATAACATTTGAGAGGTCTGAGTCATTCAATGCACTTAGAAGAGCTTCCTTGGTCCACAGATTGTTTTCAGCTTCTGTGATTTCATTCAGAGTTGTCGGACCACCTTGTGGAGGTACATATGGTTTTGAAACCATGGCCAAGTATGCTTTTCCCATACATTCCAGGTGACATTTCATGCGACCCTTCCAGAGAGTAAAATTGGTTCCATCGAACTTCGGACTATCCTTTTTTTATGATGACATCCTAGATCTCCTCAAGCGGTTAAGCTTCTTTCAAAGGAACCTCGCTCTGATACCAATTGTTGATAACTGAGAGGGGGGGGGTGTGAATCAGTTATCCTAATTATTTCTTCTTTTGAACCTTCTTCTTAATCAAAGCAGTATTGAATCAAACAGACAAATATCATCATGAAATAAGAAACACATGACACAGTATTTTGACGTGGAAACCCGGTTAAGGGAGAAAACCACGGGGTGATTAACCCAAAGATTATTCTCTATTAGAAGAATAAGGAATTACAAAATGGCACATGCCAATTAGGGCTCACTGCCCGAGCACACTGCTCACAAAGAGGCCCACTGCCTACAAGGAGGCACACTGTCTACAAAGTGATAAGAATCATAGTCTTGAACTGGAGAATGACATCTTTACCATGTCCGGATCAGTTCCATTAAGCCCAGAAACATCTGCTCTGCCTTCTGCACTTCTCTTCGCTACTTCACCTTTTTCCCCATCAGCCACACTTCAAAATGAACTCACAAATCTTTATTTATACAAGACATCAACTTAGGAACAATCATCTAAGTCAGCAATCAATCATAAGAATATCCGCAAGATGAATGACACATCCGGTCGGCCACCATAAAAACATTCGCAGGATGAACAACTCATCCGGTCGGCTAAACAGAGCAAAAACTTCATCCGGAAGAATATCTTCAATTCCGGGCTCTACTGTCAATGCGGACCAACAACACAACCTCAACATGATCCAGGAACCTTCACAAGCCTGCCTGAATGACCAGGTACGTCCGCATTTCCTTTACTTACTGAAATCTCTTATCCTCCTTATCCAGAACTTCAAGAATACTGTCTGTCGTCACTGTCATAATGCAAGAGGTACTTCCGGACCTCCAAATCATACACAACTCGAGATGGCACATCACAAGGACATCCCAAAGACTCCTTCCAATCCGCAGATTAGGATTATACAGTTCCGGACCTCACCGGACCTTTTTGTGATCCTCTGTCACCTCTGAATACTTGCCGGAACCGGTTCTACACCGACAGCCACAACTCCTTCAGATCTTCATGCGGACCTCTGAAATCTTAACTGAAGCATCTCAAGACCCATATCTACAAACCCTTTAATCCACATCCTCCGGTTCGCATCCTATACAGTACATTTGCCTTCTTCTCATCACCGTTCTTTACTGTTCCTGAGTGAGGCTAATTTTCTCAATATCCTCAGCACACTGCTCATTTAATCCTTCTTGTCAAAGCAATATGAGTATGTTGACATCAATGACAACACTGGTTTACCTCATACTTGCAACAACTTATAGTAGATAAAAGCTGGTATAGCAATAAATGATCCAATTTTATAGCAGTTGTATTTAGTGTAAGGGACTAACATGATGAATGAAATGATGCAGGATATCCTACCGCCTTTGTTATCACGAGAGCCACATCCTAGGGATTTGTGGTTGGTGAGATTGCTAGATGCAGAGGAGCGGCTAGTGTTAGAGATCCTCGGATTAGAGCATGTGTCTAGATTGGAAACAGTGCAGGCACATTGAGGATTGATGACGGTGATGGTGGAGCGATGGATGAGCGAGCATAGTTCTTTCTTGTTTTCGACAGGAGAGGCTACGATCACACTAGAGGATGTGATCTGGATTCTGTGTATTCCTATTGATGGGGACCGAGTAGATTATGATCCTGATATGGGTCTAGCTGCATTCAGAAGATTGTTCGAGACACCAGACATTGGAGCAGAGGGCTCAAAGATTCCCATGGTGAGGATGGAGGAGTTATGCGATAGACTGCAGTGAGTGGTAGTAGCTATTATCAGATGGCTAGTGGGAGACAGACGAGTGAGAGGGTTTCCAGTAGGATGGGGGATAGTGGTGGAGAGGATGTTCTCCTATGGGATGAGATATGCATGGGCAGAGTATTATAGAGGCTTGTACTATGGGGCTGTGCCAGCAAAGCAGAGGTAGCCTAGCTTCAGGAGCAGATCAAGAGCTTCAGGTTCACGGAGGACAGGTGGATCTCAATCTATAGCTTCAATGATGGGGCCACAGAGAGATAGGGGGACAGGTGCAAGACCTAGTGGTGGCAGTCAGGGTGAAGGAGCTGCCAGTAGTCATTAGGGCTACCTTGTTTATGTATATTATGTTGTATCATGAAGAGGCCTAGAGCTTCTTGTACATACATTCTTTATGGATCAACTTGTATATGTAGACACTCGTATATTGACACATGTATATATATATATATATATATATATATATATATATATATATGATGGCATGTTGGTTATCTACATGATGTTGTAATGGATGCACTGTTAGTATTATGATGGTTATGTATGTTGTATTTTGTATTTTTTCATGGATTATGTATGAATGTTTATGCAAATGATATGAATGGAAATGTATGATAATGCAAATATGTAAATGGTAATGCTATGATATGGACTCACACGTATAGATAGATGGTAATGATATGATATGTGATGGACCTCTATATGCCTAACACACTTGTTTTGTAGGATAAGAGATGTGGAAGAAGGATGATGGAAATTGTTGATCTTGGTTGAGGACTATATAGACAGATAATGAGATAAATAGATGGGTGTGATGGGCAGCTTTAAAAGTAATTGCTCAAAATAAAAAGAAATACAATCCTTATGTTTGATATAGCATGTGGATGTTATGCACTAGGGTATAGAAGACCAAGGTGTTGATATATCCAATGCAAAACTAACATACTACAATCTTGTCTAAACGCATGAGGTCACGATGTTGAACCAACATACACAAGATATGAATAGCAGCTAGTGTTTCAAGATGGACTTTGACACTACAAGCAATGATTTATGGAGCTAGTCTTGACATAGAATAGTCTCATGTGCATAAGAGACTGTTTAGCTTCTCAGATGCTAGAGATATTGATATGTAAGATGCTAATCTCAACACGTACAAGATACCAATACACTTAGGAAGAGAATAAGATCATCCCGCAAACATGGCATACAAAAGTAATATGACCATGCCCCATTCCTTACTTCATCGCAACATACCAAGATATGATAGATCAAGGCAGTCTTGATTAGGCATACAAAAGATAAATCAAAAGATAAAAACAAAAGATATTGTCATCACGTTCTCTTGCCAAATTTAGGTGCTCTTGGATGGATTTAAGCTGGGGCCTTGTTAAAAGGAAAGCTACATCCTGTTGAAGGCTAAAGATGTTGACAAAATGCTATAGCAAATGGTGGCTTAAGGCATGTGGACAAATAGCTTCTGGCTTATTCTTGATTGGTTAAAGTGCTGGAGCTTTCAGTATACACATAGTCTGCTTCCTACTTGAGCTGATCAAAGAGAAGAAAATGGAAGATGAGAGAAGATGAAGAAGATGGGGTGGATCATCTGTGCTTGAGTACTGGAAACTTCCTTCGTAGTCCAGATTGCCTACATACCCTATATCCACGGGATTAAAGAACATTTATGATGATGATGAGACATGATGAATATGTAGTTCTAAGTTTTATTGATGATGTGTGTGATGAAAAATAGAAGAATGTGAAATGAAAGATTAGAGGATGATTAGAAGAAGGATGAAAGATAGATAATGAAAAGAGGATATATCGTCTTCACTTGAATCAAAGTGCTTCCTTCGCTTCTCAGATTGCCTACATACCCTGTATCCACGGGATCAAGGCATTAATGATAGAGCTGGGATGTAGTTCTTGCTTATTACGCTGGTGAGTGATGTTGAAAGAATCAACTTAGTGCTTGGATGTTTGTGTTGGCGATGTGTTTACTATTTTTGGATGTTGGTTGAGCTTGAATTGATTGTAGAGATAGGAATCCTGGTTGCAAATGTTTGCCACATTTGTCGTTGGATGAACACTATGGTTGAAGTTGAAAGTTTGATGTGTTGTGAGCTAAGGTGTTCATTGTGTTATTTTCTAGAGTTGGCGGTATCCACTTCGAAATAAGGCTCAACAAGTGCCCCTAGTGCAGGATGAGATTTATTATAGAGAAGCGACAATGGATAGCGTGTGCGGACAAGATGCTAAGGTGCCAAAAAGATATAGTTATCGCAACAATGTCTCAAGTATGATAGCTAGCATTGACAGAGGCGAAGATGGAAAATATATTTATTGCGATGAAATGCGGATTATGATATGGATTATGTAGGATAAGATGGTGAAGTATGCTAGGAAAAGTGGCGATCAAACAAACTAAGCAGATAATGGAGGCTGGTCACTACACATAGCACCTGTTTGCCAGGTTTTCACTATGGTACTTATCCAAAGTGCCTGTTTACCAGGTTTTCACCAGAGGACGGATTATTTATCGTATACTATTATTTTTTTTGTTATCCAAAGTGCCACAAAGTGGTTTTCACTATTGGATGGATTTTTTTTTTTTTTAGGATAGCTGAGATTCATGGATAAAACTTCTTCAGATGGATGCTATTGACTGGTTCATCCAATGGAATGCCTTCAGGTGTTGAGAGAGTATATGCTCCTGATCCATAAATTGTTGTGATTATAAAAGGACCGAGCCAATTTGGTTCAAACTTGCCTTGTTTCTCACGATGTTGTTGATTCCTTTGATTTTCTCTAAGGACAAGATCTCCAACTTGAAATCTATGTTCTCTGATTTTTTTGTTGTAGTTGCGGCATAGACGGTTTTGATAGACTTGGAGATGGTTGAGTACTGTAAGACACCATTCATCTAGTAGCTCAAGATCATGGAGTCTGGATACTCGATATTCTTCCTCTGAGATGGTATGCTATAGAGATACTCGCAGTGAGGGGATCTCAACCTCAATAGGTAAGATAGCTTCAGTGTTGTACACAAGAGCATAAGGTGTAGCTCTAGTGGGAGTACTGATACTTGTTCTATATGCCCATAATGCAAGATGGAGTTGTAAATGCCAATCACAACCAGCTTCATTGACTATCTTTTTGAGAATCTTGATGATTATTTTGTTAGAAGCCTTAGCTTGGCCATTGCTCTGAGGATAGTAAGGAGTAGAGAAGAGATGTTGGATATGGAACTTTTTACAAAGATCTCTAACCTCTTGGTTCTTGAAGGGATGACCATTATCAGTGACAATAGCTTGAGGAACTCCATAGCGACAAATGATATAGTGTAGGATAAACTTGGATATTTGCTTTCCAGTGATATAAGTCATTGGTATGGCTTCCACCCACTTTGTGAAATATTCAGTGGCAGTGATAATGAACTTATGACCATTTGATGAAGTAGGATGGATTTTGCCTATGAGATCAAGTCCTCACTGCGAGAAGGGCCATGGAGTAATGATAGGATGAAGTTCATGTCTTGGTGCATGTATTAAATCTCCATGTTTCTGACATTGTAGACATCTCTTTGCGAATTGTTGTGCATCTTTTTCCATGGTTGGCCAATAGTATCCTGCTCGTAGAAGTTTCTTAACAAGGCCAGGGCCAACGGAATGCGAGCTGCAGACACCTTCATGTACATCATGTAAGGCCACTTTTGCTTCCTCAGAATTAAGACATCTAATAAGGATACCATCAAGACTCTGATGATAAAGCGTGTCTCCCAAAATAGTGTAACGAGAGGCTTGACGGATAAAGGTTTTGCATTGGGTATTAGATAGTTGAAATGGAAAGGTTTGATTGCGGAGATACTCATATAAATCCTCGTACCATGGTGAATTGGGACCAACAATTTCACATATAAGCTCAGACTGTGGTACTTCAAATGTTGGAATTAGAAGTTATTCAACTAGAAACTCACATTTATGTGTATTAGATGGCATGTCTAGGAGAGACCCAATCATAGCCATGGCATCTGTTGCTCTGTTCTGTAGCCTTGGGATTTGTTCAAAGGTGATATTGTCAAAGTACTTTTTAAAATCATCAACCATTACCTTGTATGGAAGAAGCTTCTCATCTTTTGTTTGATATTCATCTAAGACTTGTTTGATAACCAGTTGAGAATCACCAAAGACTTGTAACTATTTGATGGCCCATTGTACTGCCATGCATAATCCTGTGATTAAAGCTTCATACTCTGCTATGTTATTGGTACATGGAAATGCAATTTTGTATGATTTGGGTATACAATCTCCATGAGGGGTAACAAACAATATCCCCGCTCTTGATCCATGTTGTGTGTAAGATCCATCAAAATATAGCTGCCACCATGTTGGGGAAGTTAAATTGAACAACCCTTCATCAGGGAATTCTGGATATATTGGATGAATATCTGTGATGGGTGCTGCAGCTAATTGATCAGCGATGACTTGTCCTTTTATGGCTTTTTGATCCACATATTGTATGTCAAATTCACTTAAGATCATAACCCATTTTGCTAATCTTCCTGTGAGGATTGCTTTAGAGAGAAGATATTTGAGTGGATCCACATTAGATATGAGCTTTGTCATTTGGTTCAACATATAGTGGCGCAACTTTTGGGAAGCAAACACTAATGCTAAACATGCTTTTTCCATAGATGAATTATTAAGTTCATATCCCACAAGAGTTCTGCTGATGTAGTAGATGGCTTGTTCTTTCCCTGAATCATCATGTTGAGCTAGAAGGGCACCCAATGCTACTGTTGTTGATGATATGTAGAGCAATAATGGGTGGTCAAGCATGGGAGGTACTAACACAGCAGGTGTTGCTAGATATTCCTTTATTTTGTCAAAGGCTTGTTGACACTTCTCATCCCACTTAAATGGTTCACCCTTACGACGAAGGTGTTGGAAAGGATGACACTTATATGCTAGTTGTGAGATAAATCTGCTAATAGATTGCAATATTCCTTGTAGGCTTCAGAGCTGCTTGAGATTTACTGGCGGAGGCATTTCCATGATAGCTTTTACTTTAGCTAAGTCCACTTCTATCCCTCATCGAGACACAATGTATCCCAACAGTTTTCCATATGTTACACCAAATACACATTTCTTTGGGTTCAGTCTGACTTGATACTTCTCTAATCGATCAAAGATTTATGCTAGTACTTGTAGATGTCCTTCTCTTGTCTTAGATTTTCCAAGGATGTCATCAACATAGTCTTTCATGATAATGTGAAAAAGGTCATGAAAAATAACTGTCATGGCTCGTTGATAAGTAGCTCCAACGTTCTTGAGACCAAAAGGCATTACAACCCAACAGGATGTACCCCATGGACAAATAAATGATGTTTTATCTTGATCTTCCTCTGCTATTCTGATTTGGTTATATCCTGAAAATCCATCCATCAAAGATAACATTTCATGTCCAGCTGTGAGATCTACAATGTTGTCTATGCTTGGTAATGGAAAGTCATCCTTAGGACATGTTTTATTAAGATCTCTAAAGTCTGTGCAACAGTGAACTAATCCATCAGGTTTTGCTACAGGTACCAAGTTTGAAACCCATTCTGGATAATCAATAGGCTTTATGAACTTTGCTTCTAACAACTTCTAAATCTCTGCCTTGACCAATAAAGCTACTTACAGATGCATTTTGCGCAATTTTTGTTTAACCAATTTTGCATTAGGAGATACTGCTAGATGATGTACCACAAGTAATGGATCTAGACCAGGCATGTCAGCATAAGTCCATGCAAAATTTATAGCTCTTTTTATAAAAAATACCATGAAGTCTCTTCTTTCTTGCTCTGATAGTGATGCTACCAAAAAAGTGATCTTTGGATTATGCTTTGTACCCAAGTTCATAGCTTGTGATTGTTCAACTAGCACTATTGATTTCTCATGATAATCAGTGGCAACAGGAAGATCAAATCCCCCATCCTCAGGTGCCTCAGAGAGGTTTTCACCTTCGGATACGTCCTTTATTTTTACTTTTTCATGGTCAAGAGGTACCTTTCAGTTTTCACCTAGTGACCTATTTTGTTTGATTTTGTTTATTTCACTTTTGCGACTAAAGGATTTGATACTTCTGCCAAAATATGCTAGTTTAGGTAGATCCATCATGAAACTTGCTTTATGATCACCCAATGGAATGCCTTGTCATAAGCCCATGAATTTTGCAATAGCTTCATCATTCTCAAATGTATCTAATATCGGTGCCCCCTGTTGGTCCCAATCGACGAGGTCAGGATATACGAGTGAAAGGGTAACGGAGGAATGGTTATGGCTAGAGGAGGTTGTGGAAATCATGCAGATGGAGTTTTCTTGAAAAAGGTCAATAATATGAAGGGAGGAGTCATCGATAGTATCCAAACTAGAAGTCTCTCCTACTGAGGAGGGTCCAGCATCCATATCAGAAATACGCTTAATGTCTTTGGATCGCGGTACCTCCGGTTGATAGCTAAGGCCTTGCTTATTAAACTTCTTAAACAAAACAATGGGTTCAAGGGGTCCTTGTTCCTGTGATCCCAATCCACCATGTCCTTTGTAGCCCATGTTCTTTATGATGCAGAACCCATTGTAATATCTCTCCACTTCAAGTTGGACTTGATCGTTTTCATCAAAGAATATCCAAGAGTCGATATCATCAATATCTTCATCATCCAGGAATCCACCTTTAATGAATAATGTGGGTGGGGCTTTGATGACAGCTGGGGATGAAGGTGGCTTGAATGTAGAAGGTTTACCATGAGATTTGGGAGACAAGGGAAGGGTGCCAACACAACAAGATTCTTGCAATGTGTATTCACCAGGACCATGTTCGGTGTACTTGATACGGAGATTGGAAGCGGCTTTGCTAGATGATGGATTGAGTAAGGCAAACGGATCTATATATGATGAAGATGGATATGCCTCAATGTTGATAGGAATGCAGTTCAGACTCTGGTATTTAGCTTGAAAGGCACGACAAAATTCAAATTGATTGGGATCAACATGGATAGTAATCTCAACACCGTTATGTGGAAATTTAAGACATTGATGGTATGTAGAAGGAACTGCTTTGAGGGCATGTATCCATGGACGACCAAGGATGATGTTATAAGGAATCTCAATATCAAGAACCTGACAATGGGTTTCAGTAGTGATCGGCCCAACTTGGATAGGCAAGTAAATAATCCCTTCAGTATCTCTCTCGGCATCATCATACACTCTAATAGTAATGACCTTGGAGGTGTCAACATCTTTCTTAGAATATCACAATTATTTTATTAATTTCAAGGAACATATATTAAGACCAGCTCCACCATCCACCAAGATTCGTTTGATACGGCGTTGTTTGACAAACACTTCAATGTGAAGGGCTTCGTTGTGTGAAGGGTGAATGGAGGGCTGAAGGTCTTTGTCAGAGAAGGTTAAATGACAAGGGGCAGCAATGCTAGCGACCATAGATTGAAATTGTGTGATATCAATATTATTAGGCACCGAAGATTCTTGTAAGGCTTTGTCAAGGATATCTTTGTGAGCAGGGGATATGCGAAGCAACTCAAGGATGGAAATATGCACAAGTGTTTTGCCAAGGTGATCAAGGATATTATAGTTAGAGAACGGTCGAGGAGGATGGACAGGTGCTCCTTGAATGGTAACACGACCTCTTCGAGTAGTTACAACGCAGTCAGGTGCTTTGCCTTGGATAGTAATGGTAGAAATGTGAGCATGGTCAATGCGGCCAATAGTAGACGATTCATAGTTGTACTGAATGGCATTCCCAGCATGAGGGTTACTTGGTTTGTCATGAGATAGAAGTGGATTCTTGAAAGCATCTAGATCATAGTTCGATGTTGGTTGTGGTGTAGGTTGAGTAGTTGAAGGTGTAATTTTGATTAAACCTTGATCGATGCAATCTTGGATAACATGCTTTAAGCACATACAACCGTTTGTTTTGTGTCCTTTAACTCTATGGTAATCATAATACTCATTTTCTTTATACCAAGGAGCTTTGAAGAGTGGCTCACCGTTGGGTGGCGCATCTGGTAACATAATATCGCTCGCTTGGAGAAATTTTTGAAAGACAACTTCCATAGGTTTTGCTAATGGTGTAAATTGTTGGCAAAGATTTGAAGTTTGTCATTGTCGAGTTTGTTGAAAAGGTTGCGTTGTTGTAGAAGCAGCTTGAATGTTAATGGGAACTTTCATAGTTTGTATGTTCTTTGCATCCTCAACACCGTCGTTGACAACATTCTTGTTTTTGTTCCAAAAGTGAGATTTATCATTGGAGTTTTGAGGATAGTCTTTGTTATCACGAAAAATCTTGATAGTGCCTTTAGCAATTAAAGCTCGCTCAATGATGGTTCCTTTGGAAACAAGTTCATCAAAGGTGCTAGCACTTTGCAATTGTAGTTGGAATGACAACTCAGGATGGAGATTTTGAACAAAGATATTAAGCTATTGCTTCTCGGGTATTTCCCATGATAGTTTGCTAGCCATATTACGCCATCGTTGAGCAAATGAAGAAAAGGCTTCACCATTGCATTGTTTATTGTTGACAAGGTCATTCATGTTTACCTTATGTTCAATGTTAAAAGCAAAGTGTGATCAAAACTTATTTGCTAACTCCGCAAAAGACTTAATTCCCAGAGGTAAATGAGAGAACCATTCAAGAGCTTGTCCTGCTAAGCTTCGAGGAAATAGTCTCAAAAGATATGTATCATCATGAGAAACATCAAGACATGCCACAAAAAATGCTCTAAGATGCTCTTCCAGATTTTCTTTTCCTTTGTACTTGTCAAATTGTGGAATTTCAAAGTGTGACGGAAAATGTGTCATATGAAGTGACTTGTCAAATGGATAAGCGTATATGTTTTCTAAGGAAAATGTCTTCTTGCTTTGTCCTACCACTTGGTTAATCATTTGTTGAACATTCGCTGGAGATAATTGTTGTTGTTGCAAAGGGGGTGAAACATGGTATGATGTATATTGAGGTTGCTATTGTGGGATATATGAAGCCATGACTATTTGTTGAGGTTGCGTACTCACATTGTATGTCAAAGGATGGTATGTGACCCATATGTGGTTGAAGATTGCTGTCCTTGAGACACAAGTAGTGGTTGGGTATATAGTGACGAATTAGCACCAAGATTTTGCATCACATGAGAAGTGGAAGATGGATTGGTATTAGTTAATGGTTGTGAATTTGGAGTTGGGTTTGTGACATGGTAAGTGATGGAAGGATTGGTGGATACGAAAGAAGGATGGACACTTGGGTTTGTATTTTGGACAACATGAGGATTGGTATATGTCATGTGTTGAGTGACAATAGGCAAACCTTGGGTCGCATAAGATGGAGTGATGGTTTATGAAGGATTATAAGAAGATGGCAGAACGGATGTAAGTTGATCAACATAAGTGACTATAGTGCTAGAATTAGCTTGAGAAACAATAGACGGGTCACTCATGTCAATAAGACTAACATTGGGATTGTATGATGTATTGGATGGATTAGTGGAGATAGTGGAGATCATATTAGGGGCAGTAGGAATATGAGATGTGGTATCCACATGTGATGTAGTGGATTGCGATGGTTGTGAAGCTTGGATTGTTGGTGTTGTTTGGATGGTTTGGGAATCTTGCAGACTATGGGATATGGGGATAGCTTATGATGTTTGGGGGGTTTGCACTTGGGCCACATGGATAGATTGTGTTAGTTGAGGCATGGAAACGGTCATGGTAGGAGAAGGAGTATGTTGGGGAACATGGAAAGGTGGAATATTTAGATTTTGTGAAATGAAAGGGAGTACATTGGTTGGAGTTATCAAAGGTTCTAGAGTGTACTCCGAGCGTGGTAGATCAAGTGAAGTAACATTAGGCAGTGAAAGAGATGTGTTGGAAGATGGAGTTTGTGATATGGTATGGGATGGTGTGACTATAGTGGATCGTCCCTTTGCAACAACAACAGGAGTGTTTGGATCATGCTCTCTAATAGCGGATATGTCAAAATCTCTTGGTAATTTAGCGCCCATGCGAGCAAGTTGCAAGAAGTACCAATTAGGCTCAGATAAAATGAGTCTCTCAACTTGATCCCATACATGTGTATCTCAAAATTCTGATAAGTCTTCTTGGGATTGTTCCTCATAAGTCTCCAAAAATGTTTAAGGTTGCACTTGTTGTGAAGATGACTCTCCAATGGTGTACCCATGGGGCACAAACATATGAGAAGGCATGCTGGTCGTAAATTGAGTCACGTCTCTAAGAGGTGTTGACCTAGATTGTTGCATCTTAGCTTCCATCTCAGCTTGTAATTTGTCTTCCATTTCAGCTCGCAATTTGGCTTCCATTTCAGCTCTATATTGACTCCTAGTTTGAGGCATGATGAATGATGTTGAAAACTAAACTTTAGCTTGTCAAGATTTTGAGATCCAAAAAGATGATGGTTTGCTGATTGTTTGGTTGCTGGTTGTTGGTTGGTAGTTTTCCATTTTCTTTGTTGTTGGGTTGCTTGGCTGGCTGTTTGCTTTGTTGTTGGGTTGCTTGGTTGCTTTGTTGGTTGGAATTCCCTAGAAAATAGCTCACATACTCGAGGGAAAAAATGTTTGCTAAGGTTTCTATTTGGCTGATGTTGCTAAAGCTAAAGCCAAGAGATGATGTTTTGTTGATTGATCGGGTTGATTGATTTGATGTTTGGTTTGCTGGTGTGGGATCTTAAAAAGATGAAAAGCTCACAAAGTTCAATTGGTTGGTAAACTCAAAGCAAGAGACCAAGTCCAGGTATCTGCTAGTGATCAGAGACAGGTCTGAAAGCTAATGCTGAGGCTAAACAAGCTAGAAGTGTAGCTGATTCAGCTGAGTCACTAAGATTTGCTGGTAATTGACCATAGGTGACAGGTAATAGTTCATATGCGACTCAAAAATGGCCAAAAGCGACTGGTAATAGCTCAAATGCGATCTAGTTTTGGTTCGGATAACAGGCTACAGTGTTAACCAGACATGAACCAATTTGCTACAGGTGACCAGTATTGACTCAGAAGTGATTTATTGTTGATCAAAGGTGATGCAGTTTAGACAGGAGGTGACTGACTATTGTTTAAAGGCGACGCAATTTAGGCAAAAGGTGACTGACTGTTGTTTGAAAGTGATCCAGTTTAGGCAAAAGGCAACTGACTGTTGTTTAAAAGTGATCTAGTTTAGGCAAAAGGTGACTGACTGTTGTTTAAAGGCAATCCAGTTCAGGCAAAAGGTGACTGATTGTTGTTTAAAGGTGATCCAATTTAGGCAAAAGGTGACTGACTTTTGTTTAAAGGTGATCCAGTTATCTATATGCGACCAGTTTAAGCTCAAAAGTGACTCTGTCTGTCAGGAAATATGTTTGATTTATGTTTTTTTTTACAAGAAAATAGTAATTGCAGTCACTCACACTCACAACAATCACAAACTTGTACAACCTAGGCTAGGAAAGGATTGTATTTGTTGAGTCCCCTGGTCGTGCTTATTTAAAGCAGATAGCTTCAGGATCTTGGTAGCACCGGCTCCTCTCCATGGCACACACTTCTCACGCATACCAAGATGCGGGTTTCCCAAGGCTTGTTCCCCCACCAAACCTTAAGATTGTCCCTGCTATCTCTTCTAAGAACCATGTGAATCAGGGTGGCTTCAAAGGTCCCACCTTTTGCGTCAACAAATAGAAGGTTTTTGGTTACTACACAAAGTTGCTAATAAGGGCATCCATTCGGGTGGCTATATGCGCAGCAACGCTACTCTCCGTTATGGAGTCTCCCAGCCTTCAAGGGTTATGCCTTCGAGGGTTTTGGGGGAGCTTGGCTGTCGATATAACACAAAAACACCCGTTGTTTGTGGCTTTCGACACAAACATTTTTCTTATATAGCGGTTCAGAAGGACTTGGCTTTAGCCCGTTACTGCTTGGGTCGTATCCCTTCTCACACAGGGAAGGCAGGCCCTCTAAAGATAATAACAAGTTCTCATAAACCCAAGATCCATTTGATAGGCAAGGGGAGAGGATACTTTTGTTATTAAATTTGGGTTACAATCAAACACATGCAAGCAATCAAAAAAGATAAATCAAGCACAAAGTAAGGAATGATTCTTTTTAAGCACCAAGCCCAAATGTTCCTAATTTAGTGAAAAAACACAAGTCTTGGATGATTGAATCTGCAACAAATATGTTAGTAGTTTGATAACCTCCTTTTCTTGGACAATCGATAAGATGATGCACAAATACCCAATTAGTAGCCAAGAAAACCAAACTGCAAATGATAAGGACTAAAAATGACACAGTTTACCAGAGGCGATCAACTGTTGATCAGAAGCGAACTGTATTCTTCCACAGGCAAAATGTTACAGATCAGAAGCGATGCCGGTAATTCCAGATGCAGAATCATAAAGCTCATAAGCGATGCAAAAAAGCAATAGGTGAATGGTTACGGGTCATAAGTGACTCAGATCTGCAAGAAAAATAGAATGTAACAAAAACCCTAGTTTCGTAATAAGTGATTCAAATAGCTAAAGGCGATCACTGTTAGGTTAAAAGTGATTCAAATAAAAGCATAAGCGACCACTGTTAGCTTGTAAGCGATGCAAAACAGGCAGTAAGCGACTATTGTTTGCTCATAAGTGATCCATGAATGCTAAAAGCGGTAGGTTTCAGCTCAGAAGCAATGCGTATATTCAGACAACGACTGGTTTTTGCTCAAAAGCGACTAGAACTCATAGTAAGCGCTCAAAAAATCTGATCTTCACAAAAACAACTTCAAATAGCAAAGTTGATCAAGGACGTGGGTCCCACCGGGCATGCCAAAATGTGATAGGTAAAAAATCAGGTTAATAAGATGAAGCATAGCTATGAAAACCTAACCCTACCATAATCAAAGAATCTAATCCAAATGAAATCAAAAGCATGCAATTCAAGAACAATATCACCTAGATTGTATGATTCATTGTTTATAATGTGGATTGCTTCTTCAACAATGAACAATTATGAACATAAAAACTACCATGATGGATGGATGATAAAGCTAATATGCTAGATGGATGCTAAAGTGCTCAATATGGTTAGGATGATAATGTAGATGCTATATGAATGCCAGATTTTTTGTGTAGTATGGAATGAGAGAATGTTTATATAGAACTCAACCAAAATCAATCAACGGTGGAGATTCGGTGGCTATGTGAATGGCTAAGATTGAATGATAGACATAGGTGAATGTGAAAATGACAAGTGGAGGGAAGATAAGGCTTATGTGTGCTTGTGTACATAAAAAGTACTACATGTGAAAGATATTAAATAAAAGATGTAGTACCACTTATCTTTTTAAATGAAAGAGGCACACATGTCGACTCATTGAGATAAATGATAAGAGAAATTAATTAAATAAATAAAATTTATTTAATTAATTGGAAAGTGAGTTTATGAAAGGAATTTTTAATTAAATAAATAAAATTTATTTAATTAAAAATAGAAGAATGAAGGTAATTAAATAATTAAAGATTGTTTAATTATAGCTTAGAGGAAATAGAAGAAAATAGCTAATGAATTAATTAAATAAATATAAATTTATTTAATTAATAGAAGAAAATAGATATGTTAGGGATATTGTTCAAGTGTGTTAGACAAATGCAGATGATGGATAATGCGATGTTTGAATGCTAGTGATAATGAGTCAATTTTGGGTGTCTACACCAGTCATACAGAATGACCATCCCTAGTTTAGATGATTTGTGAATGTTTTAGGGTTTAGGGTTGTAGTTATTTTGGGAGACAACATTTTCTGGCGCCATTGCCAAGGATAGTTTGTTGTTGTGTGTAAGTTTGGCATCCCGTCAACTTACGACAACATTTTCTGGCACCGTTGCCAGGGAATCTATTTATTTCTGGTCAAGTTGTTACAACTTGTTAAGGTGTTGAAAATTTTAAACAGTTCTTCCTAGCCGAGAAGTAGCGACTCCGTTGATCAAACCCCAAAAAATTAGTTTTCAAGAAGTATTGAAATGAATAGAGGAAGAAACCAAGGATATCCTCGACATGGGGAATCCTCTAGTAGTACAAGAAATAGAAGGAATAGATACAGGGAAAGAAGACCTGGTGTGGTACCCTCAAGAAATACCCAAGATAACCCATTTTTTGGCCTCAGAAGTCAATATCAGTATACTTCTGAGGACTTTGCGGATAATATACTCAGAACAAGTAGGAGAATGAATATTGATGGGTATGATGTCCAGAGAAATGAAAATGTTATTGGCAGAAGAAGCAGGGATAGATCTAATGAACCTTACTTAAGGACATTTGGGATGCCCTGTGGTAATGAAGAAACACATCAAAATATTAGGCATCCTAGTTCTCCTACTAGAACAAATGAAAGCCCACATGATACCATCCCAAATGAGGGAAATCAGTAGCAGCAACCTGATGATGAAGAAAGAGAAAGAAAAATCCAGGATGAGCTAGATTTGCTTGATCATATCAGAAATAGGCAAAGAGAGATACATGCCTTGATTGATCAACAACAAGCTCAGCTTGTTCAACCGGCCCACCAAAACTTGAATGCCCAACAATAGGAAAATAATTTGCAGAATGACCAAAATGATCAACAGTAACAAAGACAACAACATCTGCAACATGATCAGCAGGGCCATAACTTTCAGGCTAATCCTAGACAACAACAACAAGTGGGATAGCAGGGTGTAAATAATGTCCATGCTCAAAATTTGCACACTCAACCCCTTCAGGATCAAATGAATCAGCAGCATGCCAATATTCAGAATGTTAGACCTCCATTCAGAAGACAAGCACAAAGGTCTCTTCCACAGAGACAACCATTGGGGGCTGAAAGGTACAAGCAACTTGATTTTATCGACATAGCTAATTTTCCTAATCCCATTCCAACTAAGATTAGAGGGAAAATTCCTATGTTTCAAGGTAATAATGCGGCCACTGGTGAAGAACACTTGAGACACTTCATCAATATCACATATGAGTATGAGATTGAGGATGAAGATGTTATGATGAAGTTGTTTATGCATTCATTAGAAGAAAGTGCCAAAGAATGGTACAAGGCACTCCCTGATAACAGTATTGACTCATGGGAGGGGTTCATGACAGTGTTTAGACCACAATATGGGGATAGGATTGACCCCAAGTTTGCCATCCATGATCTCGCAACAATTAGGAAAGAAATTAATGAAATTGTTGCTAACTTCAATGGCAGATTCATTATGATAATGAGAAAGGTACCTCCTCAGATGAGACCTAATGAATCCATGTGTTTAGTTTTATATTGTCGTGCTTTTGATTCTAAGATTGGTTATTGCTTAAGGGACAAGAGTCCCCAAACACTAAGGGAGGCTTATGTTGTGGCTATAAATATTGAAAGTAACATGAGAGCCTCTAGCAAACATGTTAAGAGATCTGATGTGAATATCTCTCAACAAGAAAGGGCAACTTCTAGCAAGCCCCTCACAATTGAAGACAAGTTGGACAAGCTTATGGGGGTTATGAAAGACCTATCTTACAAAGTTGCTAGAAATGACAAAGGGCTACCACCTCAAGGTGCTCCAACACATTTCAATGAAGGTCAAAGACTACATAACAGACCCTACAATATAGATTGGTCTAAGAGACCACAACAAAATAACAGACAAGCTGCTCCTAGGCGTGTCAGCTTCAAACAGCCTGAGAGGGATACCCCTGATCCATGAGTAAGGATCAAGAAAATTTTCAAGATGATACTGTTTGGTGCCAAGTGTGTCTCCTTCCCCATGACTCAGCAAACTGTGTAGTTGCTCATTCAATGAGCAGAGATGAGGAATTTCCTAATGAAGAGGGTGGAGCTGAATATTATGAGGAAGAGATAAATCAGCTTGACACCTAGGGGTTTGAGCAGATGGGTGATGATATAAATTATGACAGCTATGAGGATGATGATCATATTTTCCAATATAATCATAATGAAGGTCAGAAGAGATATCACTTGCCTGCTCATGATTTTGGGCACTTGAGGGATCTCATGCAAAAGAAGTATAAACAATCCAAACCTTCTAAGAAGGATGTGAAAGCTCTCACTGATCCTGCCATCTTGCAAGTTCAAGGGGGTATCAGTTGAGGAACAGGTAAGTGCCTATGCAGAACTCTCCTTTTGTTGAGAAAAAAACAAGATACATTGGCTAGTAAAAAACAAAAGTAGAAGGAGGATGTGGGACAAAGAAGTAATGTTGCTCCAAAGAAGACAATACCTTAGAAGAAGAAGCCTCTAGTGCAACCTATAGCAACAAAATAGAAATATGTACAAAAGAACCCAACATCAAGGGTACAACCTGTTACTTCACCCATTCTAGGGGTCCACTATCCAAAAGATTACAATAAACAATATCACCCTCAAGTTCAAAAGGAATCAGAAAAGGAGAAAGAAAAGACAAAGGAAGAAGGTAAGGATATCTCATCCTCTCAAGTAATACCTTATATTCCTTCTACAAATGATGTAACTATTTCATCTGATACTCCTTTGCCAAATTATCTCCCTATTGACATGGCTCAAGTCTTTAGCCAAATTAGAATTTCTATGCCAATAGTGGAACTCCTTAGGATCCCTAAGCATAGGGATAGAGCAAGGTCTTTTATTACTGCCATAGAAGCACAAAAACAACCTGATGTTGAACCTAGTGATGATGAGACCATAAAAGTATATCTGGGATCAACTGTTGTTAACAACAAGATGGGAGTTGACCCCTTTTTCATCACATTGATCATAAATGGATGCTTTTTACACAACTGCATGCTTGACTCTGGTGCTTCCAGTAATGTTATGCCCTTGTCTATAATGAATAAATTGGGATTGAAAGTATCTAAGTCTTTTGGCAAGTGCTTTTCTATGTACTCTAGAGAGGTAAATGTGATTGGTCTTGTCAAGGATGTTGAGGTCAATTTAGCTACATATCCTAACAAGTCATTTTTGATGGACATAATCATAGCAGATTGCCCAGCCAAGTGGGGCATGCTACTATCAAGAAAATGGGCAACCTCTATGGGTGGAAGTATTCAGATGGATCTCTCATATGCCACTATTCTAGTACAGGGTGTAGATGTGAAGTTATATAGGGAATAGAAGGTAGAAGATGAACACATAGAGGATAGATACAAAACAGAGGATGATCATGCAAATTTCTTTGACACCGACATAGACCATTTCATAGGATATAGCAGTGATGATAACCCTAATTTGGAGGCTTTGCCTTCTAACCTTATTACTCCTATTTATGGTACAACTATTTTATGGACTCTATATTTTGATGATGCATATTCAAGGGAAGGTTCAAGTGCTGGTATTGTCTTGATAGCACCTAATGGTGATCAGTTTGGCAAGTCTTTTAGACTTGATTTTTAGTGCACCAACAATGTGGCTAAATATGAAGCACTATTGCTAGGCTTAAATATGGCCCATAAACATCGAATTAGATGTCTGAGAATATTTGGTGATTCATACTTGGTTGTACAACAGATTAGAAAGATATTTGCTACCAAAGAAAAAAGACTTAGAGGGTACTGAAATGCAATCTGGGACACAATGGAATTGTTTGATGCCATTGACATTGAATAAATTGAAAGAACAAAAAATGAAGGAGTTGATTCCCTTGCTGTCATTGGTTCAAAATTTGACCCTCAAATAAATTTTCCCCATGGCCAATATGTTGTGGAGATACTCACAAGGCCAACAATTCCTGATAACATTTATAGTTGGCAGGTTTTCAATGACACCAATCAAATTTTTTGTTTTATGAATTGCATGGATGAATTTGAAAATCAGTTGATTGATTGGAAGCCAATGATGGAAGTGACATATAGTAAAGAAACTATGTTTCGTACTGAGGTTGTGCAATTAAAGACAAACACTATTCCAAAAGGGCTGGTAGCATTAGAAAGAGTGTTTGATAATTTAGATCGATGGAAGAGTAAAAGTAAACCTATTATAGAGGATAATGTTGAAGGTGTAAACCTTGAAACTAGGGAGGCACATAGAATAGTTTACATTGGAAAAAGGTTGAAACCTCATGAGAAGCAGATGCTGATTGCTTTGCTCAGAAAATTCAAGAAGTGTTTTGCATGGTCCTATGATGAGCTTAAAGCTTATAGGGAGGATCTATTCCAGCATACTATTCCACTTGAACTTGATGCAAAACCATTTAGGCAAAAATAGAGGCCTATAAATCCTACCATTGCTCCCAAGATGCAAAAGGAATTGTTGAAGATGAAAGAGGGAGGAATTATAAAACCTATCAGACATTCTGAGTGGGTATCCAACCTTGTCCCAGTAAGAAAGAAAAATGGGGAAATCAGGTTGCGTGTTGATTTCAGGAATTTGAACATCAAATCCCTAAAAGATAACTACCCTCTCCCAAGCATGGACCATTTATTGCAAAAGGTTATTGGTTCAAAACTAATGTCAATGATGGATGGATTCTCTGGATACAACTAGGTGTTGGTTAAGGAGTATGAACAACACAAAACAACATTTACCACTCCTTGGGGGACCTATGTATACCTAAGAATGCCATTTGGTTTAAAGAATGTTGGGTCTACATTTCAGCGAGCTATGGATGTAGCTTTTGTTGGTCTCATTGATGAGATCATGATGGTTTATCAGGATGAACTAACATCATTTTCAAAAGAAAGGGGTGAGCACTGCAAGCATCTTGAAGTAATTTTGCAAAGGTGCTTAGACTATGGGATTTCTTTGAATCCTAAAAAATGTCAGTTTGGAGTTGAAGAAGGCAAGTTGCTAGGGCACATTGTGTCAAAAGATGGGGTAAGGATATATCCAGAACGAGTCAAGGCTATTGATCTCATTCCTTAGCCCAAATCAGTTAAGGGGTTACAATATTTTTTCGGGAAAATCAACTTTGTTAGGAGGTTTATTCCCAATTTTGCCAAAAAGACTAAAGCCATTTCTAAAATGCTCAAGAAAGGGCAATCTATTATATGGGAGAAAGAACCATCTGAAGCATTCAAGGATATCAAGGAAGCTATCAAGGAGGCACCTGTACTGATAAGTCTAGATTATTCTAAACCCCTTCAGTTCTTTTCTTTTGCTTCTTTTTACACTATTGCTACTGTTTTACTTCAAAAGAATAAAGATAGATTTGAACAGCCTATAGGATTCTTTAGCAAATCTTTATAGGCTGCTAAATTGAATTATTCCATAATGGAGAAGCATGCGTATGCATTGGTCAAAGCCATAAAGAATTTTAGATCTTACTTCACAAGTGCCAAGATCATAGCATATGTACCAAACATAGCTGTGAAGGATATTTTCATACAACAGGAAGCTTCAGGTAGGAGGTGTAGATGGATCAACAGGATCTAGGAATATGACATGGACATACAGATTACCAAACTAGCTAGAGGCTAGGGTTTAGCTAAGTTGATGGCAAATTCTAACTTAGAGGTAGCTGAGATAAATGAAGTATATGTTTCTCAATTTGTTGATGTGTGTGCTTTGACAGATGACCCATGGTATAAGGATATTATCTTTTATCTTGTCAACATGCATTTCCCTCCAAGCATGAGTGTAACTCAACAAAGGACACTTAAACTCCAATCCCAAAGGTATGTCTTGATCCAAGGTATTTTAATGTGGATAAATCATGAGGGATTGTTGTTAAAATGTCTAGACCAACAACAGTCTAAGGGAGTTATTCATGAATATCACCGAGGAGTTTATGGTGCGCATTTTTATGCTAAAACCACAGCACATAAGATCATTAGAGTAGGCTTTTGGTGGCCTAGTATCTTCAAAGATGTTGCAAAACAAACTAGAAAGTGTGATGCATGTCAAAGATTTGCAGGTAAGTTGAAGTTTCAAGGTGCCCTTCCCCTTATGAGTATTACCATTGAAGCACCCTTTCAGTAATGGGGCATTGATTTCATAGGGGAGATCTAGGAGAGATCAAGAAATAGATACAGGTGGATATTGTTGGCAACTGATTACTTTACTAAGTGGGTTGAGGCTATTCCAACTCGCAACACCACATCCAAGGTAGTGATTGAGTCCTTGTTGAACAATCTGATAACTAGATTCGGTGTGCAATCTAGAATTGTTGCAGACAATGCCATGTATTTTAGATCTCAGGACATTGCAAATATATGTTCCAAGTATGGGATAAGTTTGATTCATTCATCACCATATCATCCACAAAGTAATGGGCAAGCTGAGTCCAGTAACAAGAACCTCATGAAAATTTTAAAGATGACTTTAGATGAGAACAAGAAAAGATGGGATGACAAGCTAAAGTATGCAGTTTGGGCTGATAGGATCACCTATAAACATGCTATATGATGCAGAGGCATCCACACTATAACCTTAACATACAGCATGGATGTCTGCAGCCCATCATCATCATCATCATCATCATCATCATATTTGACTTAACACTGTCAGCATCATCATCTTTACTGTGCCGACCTATATCCTCCTGATGGCAAACCCTCGCCCTTTCGCATGTCAACAGCATCACCTTATTCGATTATCGACAGCATCATCATGTTCGACCAGCGCGAACATCCTCCTGACGTCCACTGTTCACTTCAGCGACAACTTTCGCCTTCACTATCTTCAGCATCATGATATTCAACATCATGATAATCAACAGGATAAAGAACATCCGGTTCCTCCCATTTATCCTGATGATGACAAACCTTCACTTCTCGCACCGTCCCTTTGATGCTGACGTCACCCGATATCCTGATGACGTATATCCTGATGACGATGACGTCACCCGCAGCTCCTCAATATCCTGCTGCTCCGAAATATCCTGCTGTTGGCCAAACTTAGCTTTTTCGGCCCGCGATCAACCCGATCTTCAACCTGATGCCGATACGCTCCTCCTCGGCTCCTCCTGATGATGATCACCCCGACGCACCTTCACTTCATGCAATCGAAAGCATCATGCTCATCTCCACTTATCCGGATGACGATGTCCAAAGCGACTGCAGGATATTTGCAGAAATATCCTGATGATGCCGTTTTCATGAACTTTTAGCCTTAGCGAAATTTCACTTCGCCGATCCTCCAGGGACGACCCGATCCACTTCCAGGGTGATCTTCCACACTTTATCAGCTCGACCTAGCACCTGCCCATGCTAGGGTCTTCAACACCTTTCAGCCGCGATCCTGCACACCTGCATGCGAACAAACAAACTAACACCTACCCTACTGTACATAACCATTCCACCGATCAGACAAATCAACCGGTGGAATGGATCAGTGAATCCATGAAAACCACCCAGATGCAGTAAATCGATTAAACAATAGAGACCAAACAGAAATTGAACAGAACAGGATCTCTTATTCGATTTCAAAAGATGCTATTACAATATTCAGTCTCTCCTCTCGCAAAGTCTGATCGATGATCTATGCAATATCAACTGATCCTCATGCTTAAATAGATTTTCCTACGAGTACTACTGACCCGACTCCAAGCGGCTGGGAACTCTCCAGGCGGCTGGGAGGTCCAACCGAACATACATCCTGACAACTGTTCTAACAAACTTCCTAAAAATAGTAAAAGCATGGTCAGCATGATCTTATCATGATCAGCATGACCTTATTACATGCATTTGGTCTTATCAGACCTTCTTGGAAACATAAACAAGACCTAAAACAACTAACTGCCTCATGAAGGCCAGTTGTCAGGTAGGTGCTCCTGCACCATACTCCCCAACAGAAAAGAACTCATGTCCCATGAGTTTAGTATGTGGAAGTCCATAACCTTTACACTTTGCTTTAGCAATATGCTGATCTGTTCCAGCTTTGTCCTCTGCTGGCTCTTGGCTGCTCCAAGTCTTCTGCATTGTAACTGGCTTTCTGGCAAGTAAATCCTCATGCCTGTTGATGTAGGCCTTTCGCTCACATACCTTGGGTTTGTCAGGTTGTCTGACCAGAACCTTTGTCTGAACTGCCTCTTGAACGTCTGCAGTGTTCAACTCTATCTTCCTGTCAACCTTTATAGGACAAACAATAGTCCCAACTATGACAACATCCTTGTCATTCCTCTCAACTGGTTGCTGTGTGCAACCCTGTTTCTGCACCTGCTGCTGACCTCTGTCAGTCAAAACTAAAACTTTCTTCAACCTGTTGTCCTGAACAACTCCTTTCTCTGCAGTATCCTCATCTGCTTTTATGCCTGCTCTTCTAGGCATCTGCACATACTCCTTCTTTCCCATCAAAATGATTTTGGCTGCCCCCTGTGCTGCAGCATCTGCCTGCAATGGCATCAACTTCATAGTCTTCACATCTTTCTTGATGGTATAGGTATTAGCATACCCATCATACAATACCCTTCTATCAAATTGCCATGGTCTACCCAACAGTAGGTGACAACATTCCATGGGCAAAATATCACACAAAATTCTATCCTGATATGCTCCAATCTGAAAATCCACATATGCTGTTCAGAGACAAAAAGTGATTGACTATCACTTACCCAAGATGCCTTGTAAGGGTGTGGATGTGGAATCCTTTCCAAATTCAGTTTATCCACCATTTCCTGAGATACCATGTTGTCTGTTGAACCAGTATCAATGACAACCTTACATACCTTACCTTTGCTCTTGCATATGGTCTTGAAAAGAGCTCTTCTTTGTGGGGATTCTTTGTCAGGTACCTTCATGGTAGTCACTGTTCTTCTCATCATCAGAGACTCTCCACTCTCTGGGTATGCATAATTATCAGGCTCCTTATCTTTTTGATAAGTGTTTGAACTATGCACACTTTGCTCTACTGTCTCTTCTTGTACAAGTTGTACTCTCTTGTCATTTGTTCTATCATGTCTGGATGATGAACCTTTGTTTTCTGGACATTTAAAGGATGGATGACCAAACTCACCACAGGTGTAACATTTTCCTGAAAATGTAGTAGAACCTCTACCACCTCCAAATCTTCCTCTATTACCTTTCCATCCACCCTTGAAATCAGACTGTCCCTGTCCTTTACCAGTGTCTTCTTGACCCTCATTGGTTTGCTTTTGTGTAGGGGCTGCTCCTCTTCCCCTCATATGGTTTCCTCTTCCTTTCATGGACTTATCATGTCCTCTATTCATCTTTTCTTCAATCCTGATTGCCATTTGATAACAATCCTCCACATTCTTAGGGTTAGCTAAAACTAACTCATCCTGTATGTTAAATCTCAAACCAGCCAAGTACCTAGCCACCTTTTCTACCTCATTCTCATGATGACCAGATCTCATACTTAACTTATAAAACTCCTCAGTATATGCCTTCACATCCCTTTCCTTCTGCCTTAAAAATTGCAGCTTCTTAAACATCTGGATTTCATAATCCCTTGGCAAGAATTTACCTTTGATCCTTGCTACCATCTTATCCCATGAAGTGATCTTTGACTTCCCTTGTTTCCTTCTCTCTGCTTGTACATAATCCCACCATACCAAAGCATGACCTCCTAACTTGGTCTTTGCAATCTTTACCTTCTGATCCTCAGCAACATCTTCACATTCAAAGTGATTATCAAGTGCAGCAATCCAATCCAGCAACTCATCTTCATTCAAACTTCCAGTATACTTGGAAACATCAACCTTTACCTTAGGTTTATCACTCTGTACTGCCTTTAACAGTTTTGCAAATTTCTGGTCTTCAGCATCCAGATCTTCAGCTACCTCTTCATACTCTTCAACAGTATCTTCATCTTCTTCAGACTCACTGTCTGCCACTTCCCTCTTTTTGTTCTTTTCCAGGGCTGTAAGCCTGGCTTGAAGTGCTTCAGCAAGCTCCTTCATCTTCCTCATTTCTCTAGCATGTTTTTCCTTCATCTCCTGCAATTCCCTTGCAGTACCACTACCTTTAGGAGGCATTTTGTCAACCTCTCAATCAACACACAACACACAATCAACTCTACCTCTGCCCCTTCAGTGACAGAATCAACACACAACAGCCCAGATGTTTTGCTGAGCTCTGATACCACTATGATGCAGAGGCATCCACACTATAACCTTAACATACAGCATGGATGTCTGCAGCCCATCATCATCATCATCATCATCATCATATTTGACTTAACACTGTCAGCATCATCATCTTTACTGTGCCGACCTATATCCTCCTGATGGCAAACCCTCGCCCTTTCGCATGTCAACAGCATCACCTTATTCGATTATCGACAGCATCATCATGTTCGACCAGCGCGAACATCCTCCTGACGTCCACTGTTCACTTCAGCGACAACTTCCGCCTTCACTATCTTCAGCATCATGATATTCAACATCATGATAATCAACAGGATAAAGAACATCCGGTTCCTCCCATTTATCCTGATGATGACAAACCTTCACTTCTCGCACCGTCCCTTTGATGCTGACGTCACCCGATATCTTGATGACGTATATCCTGATGACGATGACGTCACCCGCAGCTCCTCAATATCCTGCTGCTCTGAAATATCCTGCTGTTGGCCAAACTTAGCTTTTTCGGCCCGCGATCAACCCGATCTTCAACCTGATGCTGATACGCTCCTCCTCGGCTCCTCCTGATGATGATCACCCCGATGCACCTTCACTTCATGCAATTGAAAGCATCATGCTCATCTCCACTTATCCGGATGACGATGTCCAAAGCAACTGCAGGATATTTGCAGAAATATCCTGATGATGCCGTTTTCACGAACTTTTAGCCTTAGCGAAATTTCACTTCGCCGATCCTCCAGGGACGACCCGATCCACTTCTAGGGTGATCTTCCACACTTTATCAGCTCGACCTAGCACCTGCCCATGCTAGGGTCTTCAACACCTTTCAGCCGCGATCCTGCACACCTGCATGCGAACAAACAAACTAACACCTACCCTACTGTACATAACCATTCCACCGATCAGACAAATCAACCGGTGGAATGGATCAGTGAATCCATGAAAACCACCCAGATGCAGTAAATCGATTAAACAATAGAGAGCAAACAGAAATTGAACAGAACAGGATCTCTTATTCGATTTCAAAAGATGTTATTACAATATTCAGTCTCTCCTCTCGCAAAGTCTGATCGATGATCTATGCAATATCAACCGATCCTCATGCTTAAATAGATTTTCCTACGAGTACTACTGACCCGACTCCAAGCGGCTGGGAACTCTCCAGGCGGCTGGGAGGTCCAACCGAACATACATCCTGACAACTGTTCTAACAAACTTCCTAAAAATAGTAAAAGCATGGTCAGCATGATCTTATCATGATCAGCATGACCTTATTACATGCATTTGGTCTTATCAGACCTTCTTGGAAACATAAACAAGACCTAAAACAACTAACTGCCTCATGAAGGCCAGCTGTCAGGTAGGTGCTCCTGCACCACTATAGGCAAAAGTCCTTTTGAATTAGTATATGGGAAGGAGGCCAAAATGCCAATGTCATTGGAGTTGCCTGTGTATCAATTGCTGCAACAAATAGGAGAAGATGGAGATGATGCTATGGTATTGAGAATGCTTGAGTTAGCAAAGTTGGATGTGTTGGCAAGAGACACTGTTTCACATGAAAGGTGTTGTCATTGATGGAAAGTAAGACTATTCCACTCATCCACGTAACTTAATTTGTTCATATCGGAAGTCAGAATCAGAATTTATCTAAGTCTGGGTAGCCAGAAACAGAGCATGTGACAGGGTCCGGTATCTTGGTCCGGATCTCTCCGATAAAAAATTAGAGTATGCTATGGATCTAAAGGAGTCATAAGAATTGTCAGGGTAATCTAAATCCATAATTTCATCCTCCGGTGACAAAGGGAGTAAAAGTTATGAGCATTTGAGTATCGGGTCATAATATGATAGAACAGTTTAGTAAAGAACAGGCTGACTTGTGTTAGATCCTCATGCGGATTTGATAGAAGTGTTTTGGTGAGTTGCGTATGGGATATAATGTGAGTGTCCAACATGAATGGTGACCTTAAAGTGTTATTTCTGGTACGCATCATCATTGGTGCATGGATTTAGCCGACAAAGTAGAGTCTTCAACAAAGTTCTAAGTGTTCTTGAAGCTGACTGAAAAGTGATTGAATATTATGATGTGGATATATATAGCTGATGGATTCAAGTGAATTGTGTGTGTGTTGCAAATATGGAGTAAGTGTGAAAAGGATAGATAGGAGTGCAAAAAGGAAGAGATCTAAGATCCGGATTATGGCAGAACAGTAAACAGGACAAAACAAAGATGAAGTGTATCAAGTCAGTATTTTGTGCTTAACCAAAATTGAATCCTTGCATTGGTTGATGCTAATTATTAGTTCAAATTCATTGTAATCTTCTTTCTATAGGCAGTGAGCCTTCTGTACGCAGTGAGCTCTAGGCAGTGAGCCTGAATGCATGTGCATTCCCAATTGTAATACTTTTAATAGAGTATAATCTTTGTGGGTTAACCCCCACCATGGTTTTTCCCTTAACCAGGTTTCCACGTCAAAAATCATTGTGTCATGTGTGTTTATTTGTTTCTACTCATGTGTTGATGACTCATACTTTAAATGTTTCAATCAATTCTAAGTGATATTGTTGCAAATGATAAAGTTTTTGAACAACTGATTCACCCCCTCTCAGTTGTTCTGCCTAATTCTAACAATTGGTATCAGAGCCTGGTTCCTTTGAAAAAGTTTAACATCTTAAGGAAGATCTGGGAAGGCAGTAAAATGGATGGATATAACCTTCAAGGGCAACTTAATCTCGCTCTGGAAGATCTTGAGCAGTCTAGAGCAGAAGTCCAAGAGCTACAAGAGAACCTCAAAAATGCTAAAGACTTCATTGAGATTTTAAAAGAAAATTTGGGCAAATCCAATGAGAAGAGGAAGGAACAACCTCTTCAACTGGGAAATAATTATGAGAACAACAACAAGGATGAGGCTCTGAAAGAGAAGACAAAGGAATGTGAGAAGTTAGCCAAATAAGTTGTTATCCTAAAACATGAGATGGAATCCCAGGTGATGAGGCTAACCAAAGAAATTGAAGATAGAAAGAAAACTGAAGAAGACCTGAATCAAAAACTAAAAGAAAGAACTAAAGAATGCTACAGACTAGATGGAATCACTAGCCTCCTAGAGTCTAATCTACAAGAAAGCAGAGACAATGAGAGAGAACTTGAAAGGAAAATTGTCATTCTCGGACATGACCTAGAAGTTGTAAATGAATACAAGGAGAAGTTCAAGATAATCTTAGCTAAACTTGAAGCACTACTTGATGGACAGAAAAAGGTTGATGACAAGCATGGTCTTGGATATGAGAAAGGTGAAAGCTCCAGATCTGGACAAAGAAATTTGCAAACAAGGAATGGGAGAAACAGACCTAGAAGACCTCTGGTAAGACAGCCTAATGCTCAAATATATCCATCATTTAATGGAAATTGTTTTAATTGCAATAAATTTGGTCATAGAGCTACTCAGTGCAAAAGCAGAGTAAATCAAAATGGTCCATCCTTCTCTGGTCAATGCTTCAAGTGTAAGAGGTATGGTCATAGATCAAATGAATGCAGAAGTATGATAATGAATAACTCTAGAGAAAATGGTAACTCTTTCAATGGTTAATGCTTTACTTGCAATGGATATGGGCACATGGCTAATCAGTGCAAATCAAGAGGAAATCACGCATATAAGCAAAGAAATGTTGTTTGCTTTAATTGCAATAGATCTAGTCATATCGCAAGATTCTGCAGAAGTAGAAATAATGAAAGAAGAGGTCTGGCAAATAGAAAATCGGATGAGCAAAGACAAGACAAAGGCAAAATAAAAATTGATGTGAATGAGATCTAGAATGAAATGAGCAAGACATGGGTTAAGAAAACAAGTGAGAATAATAGTAATGAGTCAGCACCAGAATCTGGTGCTGATAATTCCTCCAGGAATTGAATTTGGAGCTCTAGTTCAGGGGGAGCTGCTTTAAAAATTAAATTCCCCCAGTCAGCAAGTGGGTACCCGGATCTGGCACAATGAGAGAAGATATTTTAAGTTGTTTCAAAACTTTTGGAAGGATTTCTAGAAGAAAAGATGTTGATATGGAAATTTGCGGAGTGATTCATGAAGAATTGTTCAAGGAACTAAGTAACCAAATGCAGTCAAGGCAGAGCATTTATTACAAAGGCAAATTAGGTTTTGCAGAGCATAAAAGGGTGTTCACTCCTCATTTGAAGCACTTTGCACTTGAAGAAAGTAAGAAGAATAGTGTCTGAGCTAAGATTACAAGGAATTGAAGTGTGACTGACGAATTTATCCGTCAACCCTAATCTCGTGAAAAAGGTATTTATCTACAAAGCTTTGAAATTATAATATTTTTGCAATAGCTACACCTTTGGTCGTTGACATTACTGAAACACCTCGACCCAAATTTAAGAAACATCCACACAAATCTATAGAAGTCGACCCATTAGGTGCATTTTCAAGTGTTCCGTATGGTGTGCTGCATACTGAAGATATTAGGGTTTATATTCATGCAAACATAGATGAATTTGGGGACTCAAGGTATGTAGATTTGTTTGAGAGTCATCTCAGGGATGAAAATCACGACCTTAAACCAGAGTATAAGGCACTACTTGATAAACATTTTATTCAGATTACGGGGTTTCCAACATTTGATGAAGATGAGTGGGTCTAGTATGTATTGACTCAGATGCATGATGAATTCATATGGCTGTTAAAACCATTTAAGATTACCAAGAATGTTATTAGAATTGTGACTGGGTTAAACTCAACCGGTGGATTACCCATGTTGAAATCTGTGAAAAACCAAATTGTTACCAATGCAACTGGTGCAAAGTTTGACAAAAGGCCAATGACATTATAGAACCAGATGTGAAGTTTGCTTCCATGGTGATTGGCTACAAGATCTATCACTCTAGCAGAGAGAATTTAGTCTCCAGAACTGCCATATATGCAGCATATCAAATTTTAAAGAAGAATGCAGATTATGACCTATGTGAGCTATTACAGAACCAGCTGATTGAAAACCTAAATAAAATCAAGAAAGATAAGAAAAATACTTTTGAATATGGTACATTGGTTCTATGCTTGTTTTTTCTACTATATGAATGAAGTACCTGGAGTAAAGGGTGTTCACTGGACTAATGATGAGCCAGTTTCCATTCAAATTAGAAATCATCTTCAGAGCATTGGTGATTTTAAAGCTCAGAAAACTGCAATCTGGTTATATTTCAAGAATTTTTAGAGTATGATGCATTCAAGGGAAAGAATCCCTAAATCAATTGTTGAGAAGTACAAGAATGAAATATGTTTTATGGTTGACACCGATCAGTGTCTAATGGAAGCAGTGGAACCCAGAACTGTTTGGATCATGTCCATGGGGTATGAAGCAGATGGAAAAATCTTGAATATGTATGCTCAACATCTTCTAAGCAAATCAAAAGACACAACAATTGAAAGATTTGGGACATACGATGAGCTAAGTTTAAAATTGCATACTGAGCTTAGAGAACCTGAAACCAACAGAAAAGTAAGAAAAGAAGTTGAGCAGTTGGCTGAGAATCTAAGTCTCACAAAGGAAGCCGTGAGGCAATTCTAGGAGAAAACTGAAAAGGCTGAGAAGGAGAAGCAGGAGAAGAAACAAGGAAGTGCTCTGGTAGGATCCTCCTCCACATCAAGGACCACTAGAAGCTTTGTTGCTACCCCTGTTCCTCTAAAACCTGCCAATCCTGAGATACCAGAAGGCAAATCATCTGGAAAAGAAGGAAAAAGAGTGAAAAAAAAGGCCACAAGAACCTATAAGAGCACAAAAGTTGATGAAGAAGGAACAAATTCTGATGTTGAGGTAAAGGAGTTGAAAGCCTCTGGAACAAAAGCTACCAAAGTGACTAATGAGAAGCCCTTCGAAAGAAAAAAGATAAACAAAAGGTAGAAGACAGATACATATGTTGAGAAGCCCACAATCTCCGTGGAAGATGTAATAAAATCAGTCACTGTGGATGGAAATTTGAAACCCATGACTGAATTCTATGATGAATACAATGACACAAATAAAAGGGTGTTGCAGGATGCAACTATTAGATATCTGAATATCTATAATAAGGCCCTGATTGAAATAACTTCTAAGATCCCTCCAAGTCTTGCAAACCCTTTAGAGTTGAGGAAAGAAAATGCAAAAAGCAAGGATATGGAGCTTAGAGAGCATGTACTGATAAAACTATGCCCTCAGATCACTCAAGTTCAAATGAGTATGTTATTCAAAGATGTGAAGGATGAATTTAGGAACAAGAAGAGAATGAACAAACTAATGCTTGGAGAATTGGACCAAATAGTTAAAGAAACACAAGAAATACTTCTAAGTGCATTGAAGAGACATAATCTTCGATTTGTTGAGAAGGAGACTGATGATGAGATTGATTCATCAATCCCAGATGTTGAAAAGATGGAAACTGACGAGCAGCAAACCAAGGTTGATGACTCCTATGTTCCAGAAGAGGAACAAATAAACAAAGAAGATACAGAGATGGTAGACCAAACTGATGATGCAAGAGATACTCCAACTTCTCCTGATCAATCCGGAAAGGAAGACAATGTTGAGATTGTTGCTGCTACACAAAATCCTTCTGAATAGATTTCAGATGGTAAGGACACGGGAAAGAATTCCCCTATAGATGGCACAGTGAAAGGTAAAATAGAGGAAGAGAAAGAAGAAAGTAAGGAAGATAAAATAGAAGAAGATGGTGCAAATGTTGATGCATCTAAACAAATCGGTCCTGATACTAACATTGACAAATCTCAAGGAAAAGAAGGCGGTTCAAGAATTGTGGCAAGAGACACCATAGATGCAGTAAAAGGTCTCCTGAGTAAAGAAATGGTTGAGTTTGATGAACTAGATCTATTTCAAGGACCGATCAATCTAGATGCTCTCTCTCCGGTTCAACTAATGAAAATAGCATCCTTCACACAAGCCAAGGCAAGAGAAAAGATGTTGAAATCTCACATTGAGGATAGTGAGCTGCTAGGCCTTGCAACCAGAGTATTGGAGAAGATAATACCAACCCTCCAAAAGAACCCATCTGACTCTCCCTCCAGACATCTGAAGAATCTTGTAAATTATGTAAGTACACATTTTGAGTCTTTTGAGAAGTCTGCAGAAACTAAAGTCAGAAGTGAATTTTTGGACAAGAAATTTAGTGAAATAAAGAGCCAAATAAGGAATGATAGGATGATACTTGGTATCAGTATAAAAAGTATTCAAAATACTCTAAGTGATGGAGGTGATATATACAAATTTTGTCTATCCTAGCCTAAAGTCAGTAAGGATATTGAGAAGAAGATAAAGGAGCAAGAACAAAAATCTTCAAATCTATCTCAAAATTTTGATCCTCTAACAGTTTCCCTACAAGTCAGGAATGTCAAGTAATCAACTTGATCAATGAAATAAAGAAGATTGTTAAAGAAAAAGGGAATATTGTGAAGAGAATGTGTGAGCTTCAGGGATTAATTGCCCCCAAGTTAGAAACAATGTTTAATGCATTATCAGAAGCTCAAACTGCAGTTCAAAAAAGTGATCCTCCAGATTTGACAAAGGTAGAAGCATATGCATTTCTTCTGAGTGGACACATCTCAATTTTGGATGGTATGAAAAGAAGTTGGGCCTCTGAACTTGAGCAATTGAAAAAAAGTTTTGCAGATATTCTCAAGTTCATGTAAATATAACTTAATGATTGGGGGTACATATGCGGCACTGTATTTTTGAGAATTTTGGCTTGCGGATCCCATCCTTTGCCATTGATGTCAAAGGGGGAATGAATAATAGTGAAAAATGAGGAATCCAGCAAAGGGGGAGCTCTGGAATCAGTGGAGAACATAAGAGTATAGAGCAAGGGGGAGTAACATTTAGTCATTTTTCACTAAGTGTTGCCATCAATGCCAAAGGGGGAGATTGTTGGCAAGAGACATTGTTTTGCATGACAGGTGTTGTCATTGATGGCAACTAAGACTATTCCACTCATCTACATATCTTAATTTGTTCATACCAGAAGTCAGAATCAGAATTTATCTAAGTCTGGGTAGCCAGAAACAGAGCATGTGACAAGGTTCGGTATCTTGGTCCAGATATCTCTGGTGAAAAATCAGAGTATGCTGCGGATCTAAAGGAGTCATAAGAATTGTCAGGGTAACCTAAATCTAGAATTTTATCCTTCGGTGACAAAGGGAGTAAAAGTTATGAGCATCTAAGTACTGGGTCATAATATGACAGAACAGTTCAGTAAAGAACATGCTGACTTGTGTTAAATCCTTATGCAGATCTAATAGAAGTGTTTTGGTGAGTTACGTATGGATATAATGTGAGTGACCGACATGAATGGTGACCTTCAAGTGTTATTTCTAGTATGCATCATCATTGGTGCATGGATTTAGCCGACAGAGCAGAGTCTTCAACAAATTTCTAAGTGTTCTTGAGGTCGACTAAAAAGTGATTGAATATTATGATACGGATATATATAGCCAATGGATTCAAGTGATTTGTGTGTGTGTTGCAAATATGGAGTAAGTGCAAAAAGGACAGATAGGAGTGCAAAAAGGAAGAGATCTAAGATCCGGATTATTGTAGAACAGTAAACAGGGCAGAACAAAGATGAAGTGTATCAAGTCAGTATTTTGTGCTTAACCGGAACTGAATCCTTGCATTAGTTGATGCTAATTATCAGTTCAAATTCATTGTAATCTTCTTTCTATAGGTAGTGAGCCTTCTTTTGAGCAGTGAGCTCTAGGCAGTGAGCCCGAATGCATGTGCATTCCCAATTGTAATACTTTTAATAGAGTATAATCTTTGTGGGTTAACCCCCACTGTGGTTTTTCCCTTAACCAGGTTTCCACATCAAAAATCATTGTGTCATGCATGTTTATTTATTTCTGCTCATGTGTTGATGACTCATGCTTTAAATGTTTCAATCAGTTCTAAGTGATATTGTTGCAAATGATAAAGTTTTTGAACAACTAATTCACCCCCCCCTCTCAGTTGTTTTGCCTAATTCTAACAGGATGAAGTTAGAAGGATGACACATGACAAAAACTTGCTAAGGTAGCAACAAGTGGAGCATCTATTCAACAAGAGAGTGGTTAAGAGGTGTTTTAAAATTGGTGATTTGGTTCTTCTCTGGAATGCAAAGTCAGAAGACAAGGGCAAACATGGTAAATTTGAGCCACTATGGGTAGGCCCATATCAAATTGATGAGAAGGCTGGTCAAGACACTTTTTATATTAGAAACTTGGAAGGAGAATTGCTGGAGTTGCCAATCCATGGGTAGCAGTTGAAACATTACTTCTCATAGGTAATGTTTTTTCTTCAAATTTTGTGGTAAAACCTTGTTATATTTGATATATTTTGACTCTGGGTAGTCATGACCATTTTTGGTCTTGATGGTGTTTTGTTTTTGTTCCCATGTCATTGTTTTGGTCTGCTCGGAGATTCTGGATTCTCGTTGTGCCACTGCTTGGCACATGTCCCCAACTAGAGCCAGTGTTGACATCTTTTTAGGTTTTAGGGTTTTGAGTTAGTCCCCATAAATATTTTCCTACTTTTCGCTCAAAACCCTAAGGCTTACGGTCATATTTCTACTTTATGTTATATTTCTTCATTGACCGTTTGTCCCGGTTACCGGTCACTTAATTTTTCACTTAAAGCCTTTTTAAACCGTGAAGTGATCGGCCCTGCCTTTTATTTTCCTTTGTTGTCGGGCGATTTTCAATATCTAGAACCTAAGTCAGCAGGTTCGAAAGTTAGTGAATCGCCCGACTCCCCGACTTGTCTCAATGCCTTTTCAAGCCTTTCATCGATGGTCTAGGCCTTTTCAAGCCTTTATTGTCATGAGGTCAGGAGTTTTCCTAACTTCCAAACTTCTGACTTGTGGTTCAAAAGTTCAGAAAAGCCCTGACTCAGTGACTTAAACTTTTTACTGCACACTTTCTAGCGCCTATACCACGGTGCCACATGGAGGGTTCAAATTGATTCTGCAAGGCCCAAACAAAGATGGCTCTTCTCCTTCCGTAGGGCTCTAGAATCGTGACTTGTGGCGGCTTTCCAGGTTGCAGATTTAAAAGGAAGCACAGACTTTACAAAGGCTCTGGAATGATTGTTTCTCACCAACCCACAAGGAATCTTTTCAAGATGTTAATTCCTTGCGGGGTAGTGGGTGAAGATCCATGTGGGTGGTTTTTTCTACACTCACACAAAGCAAAAGGGGGTGACATCACATTACTTCTGCGGGGCTGCAAAAAAGATAGCTGCAGTGTATATCGGGGGCCCATGGCCATATGATCTTGAACTCCATGGTTGAAGGAAGACTGCTAGGCATCCCGAGGGTGGGAAAATTGTAGGTTCAAATCAGCAGAAACATTCATGGGTAAAATAATGAAGATTTTCATCTTCTTAGCTACCCCTTCTAAATATTTTGTTGCAATTATTACTGGTAGATGACTGTCCCTTCTCGCCATGATTTTTTCTGACGTAACCCGTAAGAGGGGAATTATTACAACCTAGATTAGGTCAAGTGAAAGGAGAGGCTATATATGCATAAATAAAAGATGTAGTAGTGGTTGGTTGATTGGGGCAATTTCAAGCATTCTAAGGCAGAGCTCTCTAGGGTTTCAAAAAATAGAAAGGTTCCAGTTTTCCAGCAATGAAGACACAAGTCATGAAAGGTTTTTATATTATTTTCAGCTATTAGTGTATGGACTTCTCCTTCTTCTTATGTAATCTTTTAAGGAAATCCTAAATTTCTTATAGGATTTTATCTTGCCACACTTAGTGGTATGACTGTAACCATTGATTAGATGAATGAACAGATTCTCAAAACATTACATGCTATGTGATGATCTCTTTAATGATTATAGGTGACTGATTATATCTTGATGAAGGATTATTAAGCATATTCTCCATTGATTGTTGTTTCTTCTTGCATCTGAATATTTAGAAAGTGCATGTTTCATTTCTCTTGTTGTTTTCTTCCTTCTGTTGAACTGTGGACTCCGTAACCTAATATGTTTGGCACCAGTCTGAAGTTCTCCATGATCACCTACACTCTTAAAAGATTAGAACAAATTTAACATATGTGAAGAAAGTAGTTAGTTTGTATGTCTTGAAAGCAAGCATACCTGCACTTTCCATTGTCAATGGGAGTGCCCTCTTATCAACTATATAGGGGTTATTAGTGACAATCAATTGTTTTAGGTCCAGTGACAGTATTTGGGGCCTAGAAGGCAATTTGGGTTTGGTTGTCCTGTTATTTTTAGTTGTTCATCTGGTTTGAACCTAATACCTATTCAGGTACCCCCCTTGGAATATCCCTCCTAGGTTTAAGCTGAGCCTGAAGTGCAGAGGAGTTAACCCACTCCTATAGGTTGCCCAAAATCACCTTGAACTTGTTGATAAACCTCTTCCAATAATCTAGAACGACCATCCCTAGCTTAGATGATTTGTGAATGTTTTAGGGTTTAGGGTTGTAGTTATTTTGGGAGACAACAGTATGGACATCCATTAAAGCATAAAGGGTATGGGAATTTTGATAGATGTTGTAGTTGCAACTACTCTAGGAGATATGTATGCAAAGTGTGGAAGCATAGACAAGGCACATGAACTATTTGACATGATGCCTCAAAGAAATGCTATCTGATGGAATGCAATCATTGCAAGATATGCACAAAATGGATTTTTTCAAAAAGGCTTTAGAAACTTTCAAGCAAATGCACAAAACAAACTTTCAATCAAATGCAATTGGTGGATTTAAATCCAAATTCCAAAACCTTATCCACCATCCTCCTTACCTATGCCAAAATGGGATCTTCGAAACATGTTATAGACAATAATCAAAGCATAAAGGATATAGGAATTTTGTCACATGTTGTATTTGCAGCTGCCCTTGTAGACATGTATACAAAGTGTGGAAGCATAGACAAGGCATGTGAATAGTTTGGCATGACACCTCAAAGAGATGCCATCTTATGGAATGCAACGATTGGATGATATGCAGAAAATTAATTTTTTGAAAAGGCTTTATAAACTTTCAAGTAAATGCAATTGGCACGTGTAAAACCAAATTCCATAACCTTTGCAAGCATCAATCTTTGGAACAAGGTATGGACCATAGAAGCATATATCTTTAAAATATCCTGATATATTCTGATATATCTTTTCTCGGTAGGGTTCCTGACATTTTCTTGAAAATATCATGAGTTTTTCAAAATATCTTTGACCATGACTTTGACCAAAATTTTCACCAATATATTACAAAATTATCAATGATATATCACTGGTAATATCACAATAAATTATTTTTCTCTATATAAGCATCAAACCTACAATTTTTGGATCATTCTTCTCTTGAACTTCTATAAATGGGATATACACCTTGAATGGTGTAAGTAGTTGTTAAGATACTGTTGGGTGAATATTTTGTCGTTAACTCGCTAAGGGCAAAATGGGTATATCAGCCACAGCTATGATGAGACAAAGTCTCTCCTCTCAGCAAGGGGAGGTTCCCTCTAATTACTTAACTTTTGTAAATCAAACACTTATCAAATTTATGTACACTAAAAACTATGTTTGTGGTGGTTCCATCTCATCTCTTTCTCTTTTTTCAGAATAGATGTTTATATTTCAAACTCTTGATATAAGACTCGTAGATTATCACAATATCACAGAAACACAAAGTTTTCTATTACCTCACTTATTACTTGTAAACGGAAATATTTGAAGTAGAATGCAGCGCAAAGTCTTCACTCCTCCTCAAGATGATAAAAGTAAATCAAATAGAACAACTTGCAGCACAAAGTCTCCAAACTATTTTATTTTCACAAACATGAACATATAACCCACAACTGATTTGATAACACAAAGTTTATCAGAATCAAATTAAGAGCGCTCTTCAATCACTTGAAACAAACTCCACACTTCAATTATTATCAAATAAGATTATGATAGCAAGACATAAGAACAAAACTATCACCACACAAATAATCCCAAGACAAAGATTGGAATTGAACTTGCTTTCTTGTATTGATAAATATTTGAATATTGATTTTCAAATAAGCACAAAGTCTTGATTTGCTTTTCAATTCGCCAGAGTTTTCTTGCAATAGACAAAAGATAGATATTTACAAAAGAGGTCCCCTTTATTTATAGGGAAAGACCTTGAGAAAATCTAGGAAATCTACAACTACTTTGACTTATTCAAAAATAGGAGTCCTTATTGACTTGGGACTTCCTATATTTTTACATGTAATTACATATTGAAAATGTACATGTAAAAATGTCCAAAATTGTTTTGAAAGTACATGTGAAAATCAGAAAATAAACTAAGGGAAAAACCAGCTGCTTCAATTTGTGTCACCACCTTTTCTCACGTGGTGATCATACATAGTGAAGGTCGCCTGCATTTCAATGCTATCTGGGTTGAATGTGTTTTTGAAGATCATCCTGGCCCTCACTATGGCGTCCCTTACTGTAGTGATTGACTTGGCATGATTGGTTAACCTGGTTTTCAGATTGTCCAAGGTTAACTGGTTGTCCAAGAGGTTGTCCATAGAAGTTATTGAAAACACTTTATCTTCAAATTCTTTTTGGAACATGTCTTCAAATTCCTTGACCATTTCTTCTGCTGACAGGAATTGGTTATCTTGCGATACCAATTTACAAGGCAGTTCTTCCAACTTATGCAAAAGGTTGACATCATTTTCTTCGCTGATCTCTTTTGCAGCCTCAAGATCCTTGATCAAATTCCTTAGCATACTGCTTCTGTACATCAGAGCTTCCTTTGCTTCAGTGTATGAATCCCTGTTAGAAATGGCGCCAATGGATATCAAGGTACTTATTTTCAGCTTCCTCATTTCCACCCACTTATCATGAGTATCCTCTGTGCACTCAATATCTTGAGAGATGGCATCAATGAGATCATTGAGTTCTGCCCTTACTTTCCTCATCTTATCCGTTTTCTCAAATACCTCCGTGAGAAAAGAGATTCCCTGTGCTCGCATCCTGTCTAAGTACTCTTCAAGTACTTTTCCTCTGAGGTGAGTCTTTTCTGCCTTCAGAATGATGGGGTCTTCCACAGAAACGGCCTCTGGAGTAACCGCTTCTGAATTCAAAGTGATCTTTCTTACCACTGCAGTCAGCTGTTCTGCCTTTGCCTTATAGTAATCTTTCATTTCTTTTTCCCTGTCGAACTTCTGGATCAGGATGTCCATGGCTGACTGCATATCATTTTTAGCGCTCTCATGGGTGATTTTGCCCAATTCAACCCTAGAAATTGAGTAGTCATTCATATCAAAATTTTCAATAGTTGCCTCCTATGGGGGTTTTGCTATCTCCAAAATTTTATGCCCCTTATCTTCAAGTACCCTTGAAAGGATCTTTGGTTTCTTCAGAGCCTTAGGTTTTGCAGGTACCAGCTTGGTGAAATCAAAATCATCTGGACAGATGACTTGCTTTTTTCTCTTTGGCGTGTAAGCTGACAACCAAGGTGGAAGCAGAGAAGTATTCACATTGGAGTCCATTCCTACCACTGGTGTTCCTGGAACTGTGCTTGTACTGGTGGTAGAAATAATAGGCGGGGTGTTGGTAAAAACTGCACCTGTTACATTGGCACTTGAAACTTGTTCAGTATTCATCACAAAATGATCAAACATAGACGTGTCTCCAATATCAAAAGATGAAGAAGACAAACTAGGAATTGAATCAGAAGAACGGAGAACATTTTCAAAAGTGCTGTGAGGATTATCGAAGATTATTTTAGGAGGAGAGGGGGATTCAGAGGAAGGAATGTTAATAGGGGAAGCAGGCACAGGGGGTGCAATAGGTGTATTGTCCTGTGGAGACAAAGCCTCTTCATCTTGTTGATCTAAATTCCTGTCTTCAAACTCCATCTCTTCTGTAGCTGGCTCTTCAGTTGCCGGATCTTCAGTCACTGGCTCTTCGACTTCCATTTCTTTTGGTTCAGGTTCCTCCTCAACAACTTTTGCTTTCTTCGTCACAAATATGATTTTAGGTTTATGTGTTTTAGAGGATGATGAAGCATCACTCTTATTCTTCGTTTTGTTTTCAACCTTCTTACCAGTCTGCTCTTGAACTTCAGTTTCTGAACCAGTGAGGAATTCCTTCAGCGTAATTCCTTTATCTTCCAGCCACTTATTGGTGTTAGCCAATATGGGCTCAAACCTCTTCCTTAATGAAGTCAACTCCTTTTGGGACCATTGGATTGGAGGTAAAGGTGTACTAGCTATCTTTTCTACATCATACTTGGCATCAACCAATTCGCCATCATCCACAAGGTCTTCTGGAATATCAGCAAGCCCTAGATATTCAATTTGTTCTAGAGACAGCCTACTATAGTCCAGTTTCCTAATATCTTCCTCGGTCCTCAAATCTATCCAGACATCTTCCACCATGGGTTCGTGAAACTGTGTTTTCCTCCTGATTTTATCCTTCACACCCCGGTAGTCGAATTTTGGCCTCCTCTTGAATTGCTTCATGGTGACCAACTGCATTTCTGTCTCCATAGCCCTTGCCTTTGCAGCAGTCAACACTGAATATCTGCCGATCTCTACTGGAAATCTGAAGCCAGGCTTCTTGAGTTCCATTTGCTTGTTATGCACAACAATCATTTGTCTGCACAACTCCATCAAGACCAATATATCTGAAGGAAACCTCGGAAGCATATAAGGGTAGCCTTGGAAAAAGCCAACCCTCAAGTATGAAAAAGATGGAAATTGCAAAAACATGCAACCAAAACCATTAACCACTGTCCATGCCTCGTCTGAAATTCTTCTCTGCTCCAGTTGGGGATCAAAAAGACACAAGAATATAGCAAAGAACGCATCATTCACTCTCCTGAAATGGTGAATGGAACCTTTCAATGTCAGCTGAGAATAATACTGACATACTGGAACTACTCTCCTACCCCCTTCTGATGATAATCCTGGAAAAATCCTCATGGAGGCTGCAATGTATACCAGATAGGAAGTCATGAAGAACTTGGAGGTAGTGGATACCTTCGTCAGCTGATCATGCAAAGCGTTACTGATTTGCTCTCCCCAGAAAATAACCTGCTTGCCTTGGAGTATGACCTTAATGAAAGGATACATCCATTCATGAAATTGTGAAGATGAGGACAAACCTCTTATTCTGCTGAGGAGGGTAATCAAGTCACCAACTTCTTCCACAAAATCACTTCGAGGAAAACTACGTGGCCACCTTGACAAACTTGACCTTGCAGTCTTCAACCATTTGTTGTTGATCACTTTCTTTGCTTTTTCTGGATTCTTGTCATATTCCTTTTGAGCTTCAATGAAATCAAGCTTTAATACTTCTGTCGCAGGAGGACACATGAACACCTTGTCAATGAACTCAGGATCCAACCTGATTATTACATTACCACTGGCGTCTACCACAGCTCTAATATCTTTGTTATAAAAATGGGCACACTGAAGAACAAATTCTGTATTGTGAGCCGCCACCGGGAAGGAGGATACCAGATGAATATTACTTTCCACTATCTTCCTCATCATGGCACTGGGGTTGCTTGACTTGGTTCTCTCTACAAACTCAGCCATATCAACATGGCCAATCTCTGTATCTCTAATATCCTCAACATTAGAGTGGACTGAGGTGATTGGGAAAACACCTTGATATTTGTACTTCATAGCTTTTGCCTTCTTCGGAGACAAGTCAGTCATTTGGATGAACTTTCACTGAGAAGAAGTTTGACGTTGAACGGAGCTCCGCAAGAGAAACTGCAACAAAAGTCATGATCATGCAATCAGGGAAGATATGGGCAATCTGGAAAAATTGCATGTTGACGATCACGACCATGGGAATGCGCTTGAAAAAGGGCTATAGTGCGAGCTGGCCAAGAATCAGAGGAGAAGCGGGCTTGGGAAAACGAAATTAGAAATTTTCCAGTGTTAGGAAAATTTGAGACATTTTTTGCACGGGCGGCAAAATTCGTCGCCCTTGCATATGAGGGTTTTGCATTATTTGCATCGGCGGCGAATTTTGCCGCCCGTGCATGTTTGAGAGGAGTGAAATGGTATAAGCGGCAAAATTTTCCGTCGATGCAGGAAATAAGGAAGAACAAGGGTTTATGTCAGAGCGGCGAATTTCGCCGACACTGCAGGTTGTGTTTGTCACTTTCAATGTTTGGTCGGCGAATTTTACCGACATCACATGAGGGAAGTTCCATACATGTCCGAGCGGCGAATTTCGCCGACAATGCACATTTGATAGGTGTGGTAAGGTTCTAGCGGCAAACTTTGCCGCTGTTGCATTTGATAAAATCTGCAGTTTTAAGTGCAGGGGCCGGGAAAATTGCGGACAATGCACATTTGATAAGGGTCGCCTGATACAAGTGAAGGCTCAGCGAAATCTGCCGACATTACACTAATGGTATATATTGAGGGTTTGGGAAATCTAGGGCAATACAATCCCTAGGGTTTTTGGGGTAGAATCTAGGGCGACCCTAGGTGAAAACAAAACAACAAAACCACAAAAAACGGAAACTACAGATCAAAATGAAAAACAAAACATAAAGAAAACCAAAAACAAAAATTAAAATGAAACATTCTTGATAAACCCGGGAAGGAGGAGAACGGAAAACGAGAGAGAAACTTACCCGTTCTATAACTCGAAAACCCTACATTTGTCGGCGATGAATGTGGACCGATCTCTTTGACGGCGCGATCAAGCAACGTGAGGAGAGGTCTGGAGGGTAGCTCGGGAAGAGGAGATGAAATGGAGAAAATAAACTGTCGAAAGACATAAATAACTCAATCATAAACGCTAAGCGAGTGGCACGAGTGGCCATTAATGGCACTGTGTGACCAAGATTTACAAAATCTTGCTTGAGCGGAGATTTCGGCCGTTCATGCGCAAAAGGGAAAAGAAAAACATGTAAAGGCGGCGAAAATTGCCGACCTCACATTAAACCAAAAGAAAGCATGTAGCGGCGGCGAAAAAGGCCGTCATTGCATGTGATGAAATTTCGACGACATATGCGATGGCGGTGAATTTAACCGCTCCTGCACTTTTGAACTTAAAACGATGTAATAGCGGCAAATTTTGCCGACATTACATCAAAACAAAAAAAACAAGCTTAAATAATATGTAAGAGCGGCATTTTTTGCCGCTCTTGCATATCAAGAGTCAAAAATTTACTAACTTAAAAATGACTAAAATTAACATCTTAACCAATTTACGACTTGAATTTTCTTCGCAAATATTGAGAAATTAATTCAAGGAAACGTCGCAAATGAGTTTCAAAATGTCAACTGACCTCGCACGAGAACAAGAAAATCTTTTCTCGATTTGCGATCTTAGAGTGTAGATTCACGAAACGGACAAGTTTCGTGGGGTTGTCTACAAAAACGAGCGTAGCTGATTTTGAGAACAACAGATTCCTAGGTGTTATTACTATATAGTAGTTAGATTTGTTGCAAAGGGGCATCAACAATTATTGTTGTTGTTATTTCAAAAATGAACATAGTTATGTATAGTTGTGAAGACACTTGGTATAATCATGTTTCAAAACCTTGTGAATAGGGAATGTGACTATCACTATTGTTATTGTGATTAGTGATAATTAATCATTGTTGCCTTTGACAACAACAAACACTTATGTCATTATTTATGATTTATGGGCATAGTCATTACTAGACAAAACTATCAAATGATTATGCTATCTTTTGGCTTGTCATTATTATTGCATCACATATGTTAGTGTTGTCATTTGTACTTATCAATGGTTATTGTTGTCATTATTTCATTTGTAAAATAGTTGTATTATTGAGGCAATCGTTTGGCAATTTTCATATTTACATAGCAGTTGTTAATAATGTTGTACCAGTTGAGATGGTTGTCGTCATCATTGTCTTTGGACATGACTATCCTTTTGTGATTAGTAATCTTCTTATGATCACTAATCAATAACATTCTATCATTATTGTGACCTATACATTCTTGATCAATATGTTTTTAGTAGCATCCTTATTAGTACCGTGGTCAATTAATATGGGCATCAATATTGCAGTCAACATTATAGGAAATATTAATGATAAAAATGATTAATATGAAACATTGTTGAGACATGACATTGTTGAGATAGGACATTGTTGTCCTAAAATGCTTGTCATTGCTGTAAAATTAAGAGGTTTTTGAAGAGGTTAGGGAGACTATTGTTGTTAACTGTACTTACTATTTGCTTCTATGGTATGGATAGCCATGAAAGAATAAAGGATAAAGGATAAACGAATTTTGACAAATGTTGTAGTTGCAACTGCTCTAGGAGACATTTACGCAAAGTGTGGAAGCATAGACAAGCCACATGAACCATTTGACATGACGCCTCAAAGAAATGTTGTCTCATGGAATGTAATTATTGCAAGATATGCACAAAATGGATTTTCAAAAAGGCTTTAGAAACATTCAACCAAATGCAATTGGTGAGTGTAAAGTGAAATTCCACAACCTTAGCCAGAATCCTCCTTGTCTATGCCCATATGGGATCTTCGGAACATGGTATGGGCATCCATCAAAGCTTAAAGGATATGGGAATTTCATCAGATGTTGTAGTTGCAACTTCCCTATGAGACATGTATGCAAAGTGATGAAGCATCGACAAGTCTGGTGAACTGTTTGACATGATGCCTCAAAGAAATGTTGTCTCATGGAATGCAATGATTGCAAGATATATACAAAATGATTTTTTGATAAGTCTTTAGAAACTTTCAAGAAAATGCAATTGGCGGGCGTAAAGCCAAATTCCACAACATTAGCCAACATCCTCCTTGTCTATGCCCAAATGGGATCTTTGAAACAGGGTATGGACATCCATCAAAGCATAAAGGATATGGGAATTTTAACATATGTTGTAGTTGCAACTACCCTAGGAGACATGTATGCATAGTGTGGAAGCATAGACAATGCACATGAACTATTTGACATGATGCCTCAAATAAATGTTGTCTCATGGAATGTAATCATTGCAAGATATGCACAAAATGGATTTTTTCAAAAAGGCTTTAGAAACTTTCAAGCAAATGCACAAAAGAAACTTTCAAGAAAATGCATAAAAGAAACTTTCAAGCAAATGTAATGTTGGCACTAATTTTGGTCTGGATCTGAGCGCAGATGTTGGAAGGTTTTTTCTTTTTGGGCCCTAAGTTTCCTTGTTCATCGCTGTGACTTTCTCTATCGGCGAAACTTCTTTTTGAGTGCTCAGATTATGATTGAACCATCGTTTTGAACCACCGCGTTGAACTCTTTTGGTTCATGGTTCAACGGTTCAAGGCTTTGTGTTTGTGTTCGGCAAATGTTCTTTTTGAAGTGCTCCATTCGGCGTTGAACTTCTCGGTTGAACCATCCGTTTGAACCGGTTCATGGTTCAAAGGTTTAGAGCTTTATGTTTTTGGTTCATCGGAGTGATCGGCATCATCGGCGAGCTATTTTTTGTTCCCTCCGATGTGTTTGGTTTGGCTGATGGAAATGCCATCGGTGTGATATTCATCGTCGGCAGGCTTCATTTGTGTTTGGCCGATGGATGTTATCAGCGTGTGTTGTATTGTCGGCGTGAGTGTTTTGTGTTGATATCGCCGATGGAGGGATTTGGAACGAGCATCGGTGTGACTTTGTGCGATTGGCCGAAGAGTTTTTGACTTGCCCAATGGTGTATGTCACACCGACGGAAGGAGGAGGCCAGGGTCCATCGGCGTGAGTTGTGTTGTCGGTGAGCATCTTTTCTGTTACGCCGATGGTCTATGTCTTGGCGACGGGCGTGTTTGGAGTGAACCATCGGGATGACTTAGTATGTCGGCGAGGGAATTTTGGGCTAGCCCGACGGTTGTTGTCTGGCCGACAAAGTATGTTTTGGTGGCCATCGGGGAGACTCGTATTGTTAGTGGGAGTCTGGAGAGTTAGCCTGATGGTCAGTCTCTGGCCGATGAGGGGAATGTAGTGAAACAGTCGGTGAGACTGTTGAGGTCGGCTAGAGGATTTTTGGATGCTCCGATGGAGGGAGTCACGTCGACGGGGGTGCAGAGTGTAGTTTGTGGTCATCGGCCAGACTATTGATGTCGGGATGAGTTTTGTGGAGTTGGCCGATGGTTCTTCTCTGGCCGATATGGAAGTTGTAGGCTTTCGGGAGGTGTCGTCGTCGAGACTTGATAGATCAGTAGGAGGATTTGGGAGTTGGCCGATGGCCTGGGTCTGGGCGATGGGCTTTTGGGTGAAGGAGCGTGTGTCGAGCGTGGCAAAAACGCTCGACACCTATTATGCATGCAGCTATGTTTATAAAGTGCTAGTGTGGTCTCGGCACCGTGCATGTGGGATTATTCCCCTGTGTAGTTTGAGCCTGTGAAGAGGGCCTTTTGGCGGGAAACTTCCATTTGAATGCAGCGATGGTTTTCTCGATGGTTGCAGTTTGTTGGGCCATCAATGGTGACTGTAGCAGGAGTATGGGCGATGGTACAAGCGATTAAACTGCCCGATTGTGAATGAAGACTCCCAGATGGCGGCGCAAGGCTCGAGGCCTCCCTTGTCTGCTGCATTGATGGCTTCTGAGCACCATTCCCTCTGATGGATGTATCTGGCAGATTTTTGACTTCTGGCCATGTAATTAATTGCTGCAGGTACACTTTTTGGCCAATATAGGCAGACTGTGTTACCATTTTTGACATTGTTGAAATTTGAACATTTGGCTCTGTAATACAATACAGCTAATTTGGTTGCTCTGTACAGCAAAACCTGTGAGTTTATGTATCTCTTGTTGTACGTTTTTGCATGAATCCACTGATTTCATGGTTAATTTTATATGAGAAATGCTATGTTAGCATGTGTTTTGTTAATTCTGTCTCCAATATTGCATGTATCTTTCTTCTGAGTCTGGATATTTAAGCAATGTTTGAGACTCTAGAACATAGAATTCCTGTGTTGAATGTCTGATCTCTTAACTTCTGCTCAAGGGGTAGATTAAATTGTTCTTAGATTGAACATTGGGAAGGGTATACTGCAGTAGGGATGCCATAAGTATAGATAGCTTAACACTCTGTATTGGGAGATATCTGTAAGGCAGGTATCATATGTATCCCCCTGAAATCTAGTTTTAGTTGTTCATGCATATCATTCACAGGTGTATGTCTACTGACTCTAGGCCCTGGATAGGCACCGATCTAGCTTTGTCTTTGTGTTATATACCATGTCCAGCTTTGCATCCAAATATAAAATCAAAACCAAACTCTAAAACAACCATTAGGACATTAGAATTAGTTTTAGGATCCTCAGTCCTCTGTCTACAACTGCAATTAGGCCCAAAGCTAGCCCCTTTGCTCTTATCTTACAGTTTTGGTCTACTTACAGGAGGACTTATCTGCTTTCTGTCAGCATCCCAGCCTTGTATGTATATCCTCATGGATGTTGAGTAGGGAATACCCCCCTAGGTTTTGCAGAGCCTGAAGAAGAAGAGGAGATAAAATATAGAGTCTATCTCCTACACTGTTGGCCCCTGGCCCAGAGATCCTGCTGATCATTGATGGCTACCTTGTAGGAAAATCTGGGAATAAGCATCCAGTCCGGGAAAAAACCAACAGAAATTGGCGACTCCGCTGGGGAGATCAATGTCATATCCATGAAAGTTTGAGTCTACGAGATTGAAGAATTAGGCCTGGATGTGTTTGTTGCAGCAGAGAAAAAGGTTGTATATGTGACTCTGCTGGTGGATGACCCAGAAAGAAAGAAATCAATTTGCAGCTTCAGCTTGTTTGAAGCTCATTCCTTTTCAAGGAGGTGGCGACTCTGCATCAAAGAACCTGATAAAAGATCAAAATCAGTCAGAGAAGAATTTGCAGCTCCTGCAACATATCCAGGTATTTCATATTATTTGATAGACTCCCTATTTGGTGAGATAGCACTGGTTAAAAGGGAAACATTGGTGAAAGCAGAGCTTGCATGCTTTTATTAGAACTTATTCTGTATTTCAAAGGGCATGCAATGTTGCTAAAAAGACTCATTTAAAGGACTTTAGGAAAGTTTGAAAAAATAGTCTAAATTTTGAGTGCCTAAAGTCATTGTTTGTAGAAAATCTGAGTAGAGAGGAGGGTTGCAAAAACATAAAGGATTTATTATCAACCTATGCACCCTTGTGAAGTGTCAAGTGCAAAAATGTATAGTAGTCAGTCCCAACAATGTAATAAAAGAAGTTTCAACATAGACAGATATAAGCCCATAAATTTCAGTGGCATTTGTGGCTATCCAAATGCTCTTCCACCTAAAATCAAATTTTTTTTGCCTAAATTTAATGGTATAAAGGATGAATCAGCTGAGAGACACTTGCAGCAGTTTATGAATGTGATAGATGACTTTGAGATTGACCATGACGATGTGGTTATGAGATTATTTGTTCAATCTCTAGATGAAGATGCAAGGGACTGGTTTTCCTACCTTCCAGCTCACTCTGTCAGCTCTTGGCATGGTTTTAAATCTGCATTTCTAGTACAATATGGTGAAAGAATCTCTGAATATGCAGTTATTAGTAATTTTATGTACATCCATATTGAAGAAGGTGAGTTGATCCCAGCCTTTAACCTCAGATTTATGAGGGCATTGAATAGAATTCCAGAATGCATGAGACCTAATGATGCACTGTGCTTAGTTGTCTATTTGGGAGCTTTTGATAAGAAAATTAGTTACAGATTAAGAGACAAGGAGCCCACCACATTGCATCAGGCACATCAGTTTGCAATAGATATTCAAAACAATTGGAGGTATGGAATACAAAAGGGTTATTTTTCTAAAAAAATTTGTTGTTCTGCAGCCCCCGATGTTAATGAAAGATTTAATTCAGGAGTTGACAATGAATGTCAAAGTATTCACACCCCTGTTGTCCCAGTTTTTGCATCATTTCAAGTTGATGATGTTTCTGTTATAAAGGAGGATGTCTTGTTTTGCCCAACAAATGAAGTTGAAAATAATGGTTTTTCAAGTAATATTTACATACCAGCCCTTATCAAAGAGCCATCATGTTTAAATGATCCAGTTGTGCAAGGTTGTGATCATGTGGATCAATAGTCAGTATCAGTTTCATCAGGAAGTATTAGAGGGATGGAGAATGATGCAGATAGCTCAACTTCAGAATGCATTGAAACAGCAGAAATCTTGTATATGGGGCAATCAGTTGATAGAAATGATATCCATGATCAATTCATGGATCAGGTTTGTTCTTCTTATGACTCTGGATCTGATAGTACTAAAGAAGAATTGGAGTATCATGAAGAAGAAGCAGAGGCCTTTGTGGTGAGTGTTAATCCCCTTTATGATGAGTCTACAGATGCCTTTGATGCTGTGAATCTTGACTTTCAGTGGTGTAGGATTAATCCTCTTTTTGAGGATGATGATGAATATAAGGAGACTGTTGACCTTGGTGTTACATCAGTTTGTGAGTGGGGGGCATATGAATCAGATATCTTCAGTTCTTGTGAAGATACTATGGATTTGCAAACTGTGAATGATGGATGTTCATCATCACCTGGTTTAGATATGTGCAACATTGGATGTGTGGATCAGGATTTGTTTTCAATATCAGTAGATATTGGGGGTCTCATTTTTTCTGAGTATTTTGAGTTTTTGGATCAGCAGGATGAGTGCTTGATGGTGTGCAGTAGCCAGATAAATGATGAAGATTGCCAAGAGCAGTATGATGTACCATCTGAAGAGTATAACATGCATATGTTGCTTAATACTGAAGGATTTTTTAGCATGTATGGTTGCATGTTTGATTTTGAAATACAGAGTGACAGAGGCAGTACTACAAGTGGCAAGATGTCAAAAATGGTGGAATATCTAATTGAGCAGATGACCTTATGGGCAAACTATGCCAATCTTTTCAGTTGGGATTGGGATCTTTTAGTTTGGAATCAGGCATTTGGCAGAAAAAAATTTTGGTTCTTCCTTTTTGGCTACCCAGGGCCACCCAAGTGATGACTAAAAATATAGTTTTTGTGCAGGTTGGTGCAATGATCGACTCTGTTGCCCAATAGATATGGCCCAATCTGCGAAACCAGAGATTCTGAGGTCTTCGCTACAATTTTGCACCTACACATCCCCAGACAGAGCTAGTGTTGGCACTAATTTTGGTCTGGATCTGAGCGCAGATGTTGAAGGGTTTTTTCTTTTTGGGCCCTAAGTTTCCTTGTTCATCGCTGTGACTTTCTCTATCGGCGAAACTTCTTTTTGAGTGCTCAGATTATGATTGAACCATCGTTTTGAACCACCGCGTTGAACCCTTTTGGTTCATGGTTCAACGGTTCAAGGCTTTGTGTTTGTGTTTGGCAAATGTTCTTTTTGAAGTGCTCCGTTCAGCGTTGAACTTCTCGGTTGAACCATCCGTTTGAACCGGTTCATGGTTCAAAGGTTCGGAGCTTTATGTTTTTGGTTCATCGGAGTGATTGGCATCATCGGCGAGCTATTTTTTGTTCCCTCCGATGTGTTTGGTTTGGCCGATGGAAATGCCATCGATGTGATATTCATCGTCGACAGGCTTCATTTTTGTTTGGCCGATGGATGTTATCGGCGTGTGTTGTATTGTCAGCGTGAGTGTTTTGTGTTGATATCGCCGATGGAGGGATTTGGAACGAGCATCGGTGTGACTTTGTGCTATTGGCCGAAGAGTTTTTGACTTGCTCGATGGTGTATGTCACACCGACGGAAGGAGGAGGCCAGGGTCCATCGGCGTGAGTTGTGTTGTCGGTGAGCATCTTTTCGGTTACGCTGATGGTCTATGTCTTGGCGACGGGCGTGTTTGGAGTGAACCATCGGGATGACTTAGTATGTCGGCGAGGGAATTTTGGGCTAGCCTGACGGTTGTTGTCTGGCCGACGAAGTATGTTTTGGTGGCCATCAGGGAGACTCGTATTGTTAGTGGGAGTCTGGAGAGTTAGCCTGATGGTCAGTCTCTGGCCGATGAGGGGAATGTAGTGAAACAGTCGGCGAGACTGTTGAGGTCGGCCAGAGGATTTTTGGATGCTCCGATGGAGGGAGTCACGCCGACGGGGGTGCAGAGTGTAGTTTGTGGTCATCGGCCAGACTATTGATGTCGGGATGAGTTTTGTGGAGTTGGTCGATGGTTCTTCTCTGGCCGATATGGAAGTTGTAGGCTTTCGGGAGGTGTCGTCGGTGAGACTTGATAGATCGGCAGGAGGATTTGGGAGTTGGCCGATGGCCTGGGTCTGGGCGATGGGCTTTTGGGTGAAGGAGCGTGTGTCGAGCGTGGCAAAAATGCTCGACACCTATTATGCATGCAGCTATGTTTATAAAGTGCTAGTGTGGTCTCGGCACCGTGCATGTGGGATTATTCCCCTGTGTAGTTTGAGCCTGCGAAGAGGGCGTTTTGGCGGGAAACTTCCATTTGAACGCAGCGATGGTTTTCTCGATGGTTGCGGGTTGTTGGGCCATCAATGGCGACTGTAGCAGGAGTATGGGCGATGGTACAAGTGATTAAACTGCCCGATTGTGAATGAAGACTCCTAGATGGTGGCGCAAGGCTCGAGGCCTCCCTTGTCTGCTGCATTGATAGCTTCTGAGCGCCATTCCCTCTGATGGATGTATCTGGTAGATTTTTGACTTCTAGCCATGTAATTAATTGTTGCGGGTACACTTTTTGGCCAATATAGGCAGATTGTGTTACCATTTTTGATGTTGTTGAAAGTTGAACATTTGGCTCTGTAATACAATACAGCTGATTTGGTTGCTCTGTACAGCAAAACCTATGAGTTTATGTATCTCTTGTTGTACATTTTTGCATGAATCCACTAATTTCATGGTTAATTTTATATGAGAAATGCTATGTTAGCATGTGTTTAGTTAATTCTGTCTCCAGTATTGCATGTATCTTTCTTCTGAGTCTGGATATTTAAGCAATGTTTGAGACTCTAGAACATAGAATTCCTGTGTTGAATGTCTAATCTCTTAACTTCTGCTCAAGGGGTAGATTAAATTGTTCTCAGATTGAACATTGGGAAGGGTATACTGCAGTAGGGATGCCATAAGAATAGATAGCTTAACACTCTGTATTGGGAGATATCTGTAAGGCAGGTATCATATGTATCCCCCTGAAATCCAGTTTTAGTTGTTCATGCATATCATTCACAGGTGTATGTCTACTGACTCCAGGCCCTGGATAGGCACCGATCTAGCTTTGTCTTTGTGTTATATACCATGTCCAGCTTTGCATCCAAATATAAAATCAAAACCAAACTCTAAAACAACCATTAGGACATTAGAATTAGTTTTAGGATCCTCAGTCCTCTGTCTACAACTGCAAATAGGCCCAAAGCTAGCCCCTTTGCTCTTATCTTACAGTTTTGGTCTACTTACAGGAGGACTTATCTGCTTTCTGTCAGCATCCCAGCCTTGTATGTATATCCTCATGGATGTTGAGTAGGGAATACCCCCCTAGGTTTTGCAGAGCCTGAAGAAGAAGAGGAGATAAAATATAGAGTCTATCTCCTACACTGTTGGCCCCTGGCCCAGAGATCCTATTGATCATTGATGGCTACCTTGTAGGGAAATCTGGGAATAAGCATCCAGTCTGGGAAAAAACCAACATGTAATTAGCATGTGTAAAACCAAATTCCACAACATTATCCAACATCCTCCTTGCCTATGCCAAAATAGGATCTATAGAACAGGGTGTGGACAACCATCAAAGCATAAAGGATATAGGAATTTTGTCACATGTATTTGCAGCTACCCTTGTAGACATGTATGCAAAGTGTGGAAGCATAGACAAGGCGTGTGAACTATTTGACATGATGCCTCAAAGAAATACATAGTCTCATGGAATGCAATGATTGCAAGATATGCACAAAATGGATTTTTTGAAAAGGATTTATAAACTTTCAAGCAAATGCAATTGGCACGTGTAAAACCAAATTCCTGTAACTATAATTGATCATCATATTATATTTAATGTAAACTGTCATATACATAATATCATGAACATAACATATAGTCTATATATAAAGCCATATAGGCATGTACAAACAAAGCCATACAAGCATATACAAAGATATACATCGGTAACATACAAAAGTATGTATACAAAGCCATCTAGGCATACAAAAAAATGTCCCAAAATCTAATTTCCTATGAACTGCTATGAAATAATCAATGGCCCTTCCTTGGCCATGAAGATGGAGAGTCAATCAGTGACTCATCCTCTCTCTTTGGTCGACTAGACCTCCTCGACAAAGATTTTTGAAGCTCCACATGTTAATACAATCAAACAATATCCACATTAGTATAGAAAACATGAAATATATAACATGGCATATGTAATCAATCACTTACCACTAGCTGATGATCCCTCTCGATCATTTTTTATCTCTATTCATCTATAGTTGGATGGGTTGGAGTTGTTACCTCCTGTGAGAAGCATCAAGAAGAAAAATTGGGTAAACATGAATATCATTTATGTACATTAAATTACATGAGATAAAACAAGAAATACAAAATGACATTTACATGTTACTGGCTCATACCTTGGTCAAAGGATTTGTAGACAAAACAACTGCAGCAATGCCCGCCTCCGCTGACTAATGAAGATGAGGAGTCTCCATATTCAACATCTAAAAATAGAGTTCAAGGTTATTTGACCAAAATAGATACATAACATTATTTAAATGCATAATGATTACAAATGGTAAAATTTACCTCAGTGAAAGTGCTTATGCATCCAGGGGACCAAGGAAATTGTGGTGGTGGTGGTGAAGCTCCCTGTTCATTATCAAATTGTCACTAAATAAGATTACTATTGAAATATGTACATTTACGATCATGTGATAAATTACATACATGTTGACTCGACCTCCTCTCAAAATCCTGTACTGAATGACTAGCAGTTGTAGGATGAATACTTTAACCCTAGAATTTCATAGTGCAGACAATTACATACATTAATTTTGACTTATAATATAGATAGTCATATAATTAATTAGAAATTTCAAATACAAATATATTAAATCAAGATGAACTTGTAAAAACTTACCTGGGAGTCAGTTCCAAACCTATGTTGTAAGAGGTCATCTGTGAGAACAATATTATCCAGTACGAATGTGTCCATCACTGGCTGCTGCCCCTGCGTCGCAATGTCCTGGCAAGAGTCCTGGGTGCCATAATCGCATAAGTTCCCACATGAACTGCAATGATGTCGGGACAAATGATGCCTATTTCTCTCACCCTCATCAATCTGGTTAAGATCATTGCCATGTTGTGCTAGAGACTGGGTGAGAGAACTCAATAAATGCAGTGTCTCCACCTCAATGCTCTCTTTCAAAGCCAAAGGGAGTGAGATATGTGTTGGCCTCATGAGGGATCGAGGTACGCAATTCTGGTCTTGATGTGCCCCCTGTCTATCTTGGGTAGAGCTACCACCTCTGCCCTGGAACTCTCAAATGTCAAAATAATTAGGAATCTCCTTGAGGACGAACTTACAATAGAGTTTCCTCAAGAAATATTGTGGCACCTCATTGTTATTACAAGGATTCTCATCAAAGACCATTTACCATCTATCCCAAAAGTTTTGGGATATATCTTCATTCACACAACAATGAATCAGGAACCATTTGCAAGTCTCTTCTAGTGTTTGGCCAGTTTTAGAATTGATAAAATGTGAACATAATTGAGATTTTGTAATTTTTGTGTCCTTAACTTGTTTGTAAGACAATTTGTCAACATAGTGTTGGCAAGAGACACTACTAGGCATTTCAGGTGTTGTCATTGATGGAAACTGAATCTATCTTACACATCTGCATTGTATCATTTGATCATACCGGAAGTCAGATTGCAGATTTGTCTAAGTCTGGATAGACAGGAATAGAGCATATGACAGGGTCCAGCTTTTTGGTCCGCATTTCTCCACAGGTAACCATATTGTGCTGATGATTTGAGGGTATGTTAAGGGATGTCAGGGCTACCTAAATCCAAAGATTTAGCCTCCGATGATGAAGGGAGTGAAAGTTACAGGCATCTGAGTATCAGGTTTTGGTTAGACAGTTCAATCCGGTGAAGAACAAGCTAACTTGGTGTTTGATCCTTGTGCGGATTAAAAGAAGTGGTTGGTCAAGTTATTTATGAGATCCAGTGGTATTGGACAATATGTGTGGTGACTTGAATTCATAAGTTGTGGTCTGCATTGATGTTTATGCATGGATTTAGCCGACAGAACAATGATCTTGAAAAAGTTTTAAGTTTTGTTGAGGCTGACTGTAGTTGGGGTAATTTCATGTTGCGGATATATATAATTGATGGGTGCAAGAATTTTGAGGTATGGATGTGTGAATATGAAGTGAGAAGTGGAAGGATGGCAGTATCAAGTGTGAAGCAGACATCTGATCCTCAGATTATGGCAAAATAATGAAATAGGGCAGTGAGAGATGAAGTGTGTGAAGTCGGTATATTGAGCCTAACTGGAACTGTAATCTTACATTGTTAGATGCTATTGTTTAGTTCAAGTAATTCAGTGAACTCTTGTAATTAATCTTGTAGGCAGTGAGCCTCCTTTGAGTAGTGAGCTCTGGGCAGTGCGCCCGAAGGCATGTGCCTTCCTATCTAGTAATACTTTTAACAGAGTATAAAATCTTGTGGGTTAACCCCCATCGTGGTTTTTCCCTTAACTAGGTTTCCACGTAAAAATCCTGGTGTTATGTGTGTTGATTATGTTTCTGCTTGTGTTTTTGATTCATGCTTTCATGGTTATATCATTAATCTGTTAATAAGTTGTAAAGAAGATTAAATATAGAAAAAGATAAAGTTTTGAGACAACTAATTCACCCCCCCTTCTCAGTTGTCTACCCTAATCTCAACAATTGGTATCAGAGCAAGGTTCCTTAGAAGAAGTTTAACAGCTTGAGGAAGATCTGGGAAGGTGTTTTCAATGGGTTCATTCAAGCATTCTGATGGTATCAATCAACAACTTCAAGTAGCCTTAGAATTTCTTGACCTGTCCAGAGCAGAAATCAGAGATCTGCAAGAAAACCTTAAAAGGACAACTCAGCAAATCTAGTGAAAAAAGGAAGGAGCTACTTTATTAGCTAGCAAATCAGAATGAAGACAATGACATGGATGAGGCCCTGAAGGAGAAGACAAAGGATTGTGAGAAGCTAGCAAAAGAAGTTGTTGTCCTAAAACATGAGATGGAATCTGGGGTGATGAGGCTAACCAAGGAAATTGAGGAAAGGAAGAAGACTGAGGAAAATTGAATCAATCTTTGAAAGAAAGAACAGAAGAGTGTTGCAGATTGGATAGAATAATTGGCCATCTAGAATATGATCTACAAGAAACTAGGGATAATGAGGAACAACTTGAAACACAGATTGTCATTCTCAAACATGATTTAGAAGTTGCAAATGAATATAAAGAGAAGTTCAAGATAAGCTCAGCTAAACTTGAGGTGTTGCTTGATAGTCAAAAGAAGGCAGATGATAAGCATGGTCTGGAATTTGAGAAAGGTGAAAGCTCTGGATCCAGTCAAAGAAATACTGAAGTAAGAAATCAAAGAAGGAATCCTAGAAGACCTCTGGTAAGACAACCTAATGCTCAAAGGTATCCATCTTTCAATGGTAATTGTTTCAAATGAAATAAGTATGGTCATAGAGCTAATCAATGCAGAAGTAAAGTGAATCAAAATGTATCATCTTTCTCCGGTCAATGTTTTAATTGCAAAAAGACAGGTCATCAGGCTGAGGAATGCAGAAGTGGATCAAGGAATCCTCCTAAGAATAAACAAGTGTTCAATGGAAGATGTTTTACTTGCAATAAGTTTGGGCATATTGCAATGCAGTGTAGATCTAAACCTGCTCCAACATGTAATTGTCAGAAAAATAAGATTGTGTGTTTCAACTGCAACAAATCCAGGCATATTGCTAAATTTTGCAGAAGCAAAAAGGAGAACTCACAGGTAGGTAAAGGAAAAACATAGCAGAAGTTTGATAAAGGCAAGGGCAAAGTAGATGTGAATGACATCCAGAATGAAATGAATAAAACATGGGTAAAGAAAAGTGTAATGAATGACATTGATGGATCCGCACCAGAATCCGGTGCTGATAATCCCTCCGGGAATTGAAACAAGAGCTCTGGCTCAGGGGGAGTTGCATTAAAAATCTAATTCTCCCTACCAGTAAGTGGGTGCCTAAATCTAGCATGATGAATGAAGATAAAGAAGCCTATTGCAAATCTGTTGAAGCAAATTCTAGAATAAAAAAAGCTAATGCAATTGATTGCGAAGCAATTAAAGATTGACTATGTACAGAAATAATGTAACTAGATGTATTAGGGCAAAGCATTTATTACAATGGTGAATTAGGTTTTGCAGAGCATAAAAGTTTATTTACTCAACATTTGAATCACTTTGCATTTGAAGAGAACAAGGAGAAGAGCGCTTGAGCTAATATTTCAAAGATTTGAAGTGCGAAAAGTGAATTCGACAGCTAACCCTAACCAGCGAAACAAGTTATTCTTTGTGAAACTTTCTAAATTTGCAATCTCTAGATATGGCTACTCCATTTGTTGTTGACATCACCAAAAGGCCCTGACCTAAATTCAAAAAACATCCACACAAATATGTAGAGGTTGATCCATTAGGTGCCTTTTCAAATATTCTGCATGGTGTGTTGTGCGTTGAAGATATTAGGGCTTATATGCATGCTAGCATAGATGAGTTTGGGGATTCAAAGTTAGTAGATTTGTTCAAGAATTATCTAAGGGATGAGATTCATGGTCTTAAACCTGAGTATAAGGCGCTGTATGTCAAACATTTCATATAGGTTATTGGGTTCTCGTCCTTTGGTGAAGATGAGTGGGTCCGTTATGCATTGAGTCGGATGCATGCTAAATTCATGTGGTTGATAAAACCCTTTAAGATCACCAAGGATGCTATCCAGGCTGTAACAGGATTGAACTCATCCGATGGACTGCCAATGTTAAAATCAGTGAAGAATCAGACTGTAACTGAAGATACCGAATCAAAATTTGATAAGAGGGCAATGACAATAAATGATATAACTGATCTGGATGTCAAATTTGCCACTATGGTGATTGGGTATAAGATATAAAACTCCAGTAGGGAAAACTCTGTATCTGGCATAGCCATTTATGTTGTCTATCAAATGTTAAGAGAGAATGTTGACTATGACCTGTGTGAGCTGCTGCAAAACCAATTAATGGAGAACCTAAACAAGATCAAAAAGGACAAGAAGAATACATTCAAGTATGGTACATTGGTATTGTGTTTGTTCTTCTATTTCATGAATGAGTTACCCGGAAAGAAAAGTATGTGTTGGACCAGTGATAAGCCTATTGCCATACAAATAAGAGAGCACTTGAACAATATTGGTGACTCCAATGCCCAAAGGACTGCTCTTTGGGGATATTTCAAGAATTTTTAGAGCATGATGCAATCAAGGGAAAGAATCCTTACTTCTGTGGTAGAAAAGTACAAGGACACAATTTGTTTCATGGTCAAAACAGATCAATGCTTGATGGAAGCAGTTGAACCAAGGACTGTATGGATCATGCCCATGGGGTATGAAGTTGATGGACAAATACTAGAGATGTATGCTTAACACCTTCTGAGAAAACCAAAATATACTTCAGTTGAGAGATTCGGTACATATAGTTAACTTAGTGTAAAACTGCATGTTGAGCTCCAGAAACCTGAGTCTAAGAGAATTATTTAAAGACAAGTTGAAATGTATGTAGAAAGCATTGGCATAACAAAAGAAGCTATGAGACAAAATAGGGAAAGGATAGAGAAAGCTGAGAAGGAGTTTAGCAGGATAGAGAACAGGGAAGTGTTCCGATGGAATCCACTTCTAAAGCAAGGACTACTAGGAGTTTTGGTACAACTTCTGGTGCATCTCCTTCTCCTATTGCAGAGAAATTCAAAGAAAAACCTACCGGTAAGGAAGGAAAAAGAACAAAGGTAATGGCCAAAAGGTCATATGTTAGTGTGGAGGAGGATGAAGAAAAGACTGATTCAGATGATGAGGTTAAAGAGTTGAAGACCTTAGGCACTAAGGCTGTTAAAGTATCTAAGGAGAAGCCCTCTAGAAGCACAAAGTCAAAGAAAGTAGAAGCATCAAGGGTTGCCCAAGACAAGCCCTCTGGAAGTGTAAGGGTAAGCAAAAGACTAAAGATTTAAAAATCTACCCTGTCAGTTGAAGATATTGTGAATGTAATAACTGTTCATGGGAATTTGAAGCCCATAACAAAATATTATGACAACTTTGATAAAGCCAACAAAATAATTTTGGAGGATGCTACTATTAAGTACTTGAACACATTCAACAGAGCACTTGTGAAAATTTTATCTGAAATCCCTAAGAGTCTAAGTGACATTCTGGAGATGAGAAAAGAAGATGTCAAAGCAAAGGATTTGGAGCTAAGAGAATATGTGTTGTCCATTTTATGTCCGGTAATCTCTGAGAAGGAAGCCAATAAAATCTTCAAAGAAGTTAAAGATGAATTCAGAAGCAAAATTAGGATGAATAAACTAATGCTTGGAGACATTGATGAAGTAGTCAAAGAAACAGAGCAAATTCTGAGGAAAGCCCTAGACAAGAATAAGTTTAATGTTGTCACTGAGGAACCTGATGCTAATGATACATCCCTTCCAAATGAAGAAGAGTTGAAGGAAAATGAGTAGCAAGTTGAGGTAGATGACTTCTCTATTCCAGAAAAGGAAATATCAAAATAAAGAAGATGAAGAGATGGTAAAGGAAGTTAATGTTGATGGTACAAAAGATACTCAAATTTCTCTGGACTAATCCTGTGAGACAAATGTAGAAATGAATATGGAAATAAATGATCCTACTGAAGGTGATTCTAAGAAGAATAAGGAGCAGAAAGAAGAAGAGGTTGAGGACAAGGAAGGTCAAGAAGAAGAAACTAATGATGGAATTGATTCCTCCATTTCGGACGTTGAGGAGTTTTGATGCTGTTGTTGCTGAGGATACACAAAATCCTCCGGAAAAGAATGTAGAAGGCATTGCTGATGATGCAGAGAGAGCAGAAGCAGAGAAAAAGAATGAAAATGATAAGCAAGACAATGTGGTTGACTCTGGAAAGGAAGAAGATACATGCCCTAATGAGCACAAAACTGAAACATCATATTGGGCAAGAGACACTGCAGAAGCAGTGAAAGAAATTTTGGAGAAAGATAAACAAATTGCAGAAGATCCAGATATAATACAAGGTCCAATCAATTTTGATGCTCTATCACTGGTACAGAAGATGAAGTTGGCCTCTTTTGCACAAGCCAAGGCCAGAGAAGAAATTTTGAAGTTTCATATAGAAGATAGTGAGTTGCTTGATCTTGCATCCGACATTTTGGAGAAAATCTTGCCTACATTTCAGAAGGATTCATCAGCATCCCCCTTTGGTCAGTTGAAAAGTCTGATAAACTTTGTAAGTACTCACTTTGAGTCTTTTGAAAAGTCAGTAGAAGTAAAGTTTTAGAATGAATTTAATGATAAAAGATTTAGTGAACTAAAAAGAATAATTGCCAATGATAGAATTATGTTGGATACTAGTGTAAAGAGTATTCAAAATGCCCTCACTAAAGGAGATGTGTACAAATTCTATCTATCTTGGTCAAAAGTTGTAGAAGACATTGAGAAGAAAATAAAGGAGTCTGAGAAAAAATTGTCAAATGTATCTCAATCCTTTAATCCTTTGACAGTATCTGCAACAAGTCAAGAATGTCAAGTAGTTAACTTGATTGATGAAATAAAGAAATTTGTGAAGGAAAAAGAAAACATTGTGGCAAGGATGTTTGAACTCCAGGGACTGATTCTCCCTAAGTTAGAAACAATGTTCAATGCATTGACAGAAGCTCAAGCTGCTGCTCTGACAAGTGATCCCACTGATCTGCAAAAGGTAGAGTCACAGGCATTGTTATTCAGTGGTCATATTTCAGTTTTAGATGGCATGAAGAAAAGTTGGGACAGTGAGTTGGTATAGTTGAAGAACATTTTCGGTGATGTGTTTAAGTTTATGTAGATAAAACATAAGGATTATTTGTACATATGCGGAAGTATGTATAGAGTTTTGTGTGAATTTTTGAATCCGAACCTCAAACTTTGCCATTGATGTCAAAGGGGGAGTGAAAAGAAATGAAAAATGAGGAATTCAGCTAAGGGGGAGCATTAGAAATCACAAGTGTACATAGTAAGGGGGAGTTGTTCTAACACTTAGTCATTTTTCACTAAGTGTTGCTATCAATGCCAAAGGGGGAGATTGTTGGCAAGAGACACTACTAGGCATGTCAAGTGTTGTCATTGATGGCAACTGAATCTATCTTACACATCTGCATTGTATCATTTGATCATACCAGAAGTCAGATTATAGATTTGTCTAAGTCTGGATAGATAGGAACAGAGCATATGACAAGGTCCAGGTTTTTGGTCCGCATTTCTCCACAGGTAACCATATTATGCTGCGGATCTGAGGGTATGTTAAGGGATGTTAGGGCTACCTAAATCCAAAGATTTAGCCTCCAGTGATGAAGGGAGTGAAAGTTACAGGCATCTGAGTATCAGGTTTTGGTTAGACAGTTCAGTCCGGTGAAGAACAGGTCGACTTGGTGTTTGATCCTTGTGCAGATTAAGAGAAGTGGTTGGTCGAGTTATTTATGAGACCCATTTGTATTGGCCGACATGTGTGGTGACTTGAATTCATAAGTTGTGGTCCGCATTGATGTTTATGCATGGATTCAGCCGATAGAACAATGATCTTGAAAAAGTTTTAAGTTTTCTTGAGGCCGACTGTAGTTGGGGTAATTTCATGTTGTGGATATATATGATCGATGGGTGCGAGCATTTTGAGGTATGGATGTGCGAATATGAAGTGAGAAGTGTGAAGGGTGGCAGTATCAAGTGTGAAGCAAAGATCTGATCCTCAGATTATGGTAGAACAATGAAACAGGGCAGTGAGAGATGAAGTGTGTGAAGTCGGTATATTGAGCCTAACCGGAACTATAATCTTGCATTGTTAGATGCTATTCTTTAGTTCAAGTACTTCAGTGAACTCTTGTAATTAATCTTGTAGGCAGTGAGCCTCCTTTGAGCAGTGAGCTCTAGGCAGTGCGCTCGAAGGCATGTGCCTTCCCAATTTGTAATACTTTTAACAGAGTATACAATCTTGTGGGTTAATCCCCACCGTGGTTTCTGCTCATGTGTTGTTGATTCATGCTTTCATAGTTATATCATTAATCTGTTAATAAGTTGTAAAGAAGATTAAATACAGAAAAATATAAGTTTTGAGACAATTGATTCACCCCCCTTCAGTTGTTTGCCCTAATTTCAACACATAGTATTGTTGAATCCTCTCCCTATAGTCATTCCATTTGGTGATTTGGTTTGTCACTGACTCAATATGAGAAATAATGACCTCTAATGACTTGGCAAGGGCTCTCCTATAATCGGTGCTTGCATTTGGACTATTTAATGTTTCTTGATTAGGGTTTCAAGATGTTTTTTATTTTCTTCAATTTTCTCTAAATAGTTTTCTTGTGTGTCTTTTTCATGGTGAGGACGTGAAGGTGGGGGGGTTTTGAGGGTTTTGGGGGTTGTTTTGAGCCTCCTCTACTGGATTAGGGTTTTGTGGTGGCTCATTGACTGAAAAATCAACATAAAAATCCAATCAAAATGTTGCAAAATAAAAAAATTTCTTTTCAAATTCACAAAAAATAATCAAACCCTACCATGTTCAGCTGCTACACCCTCTACACTTCGTTCACGATGACCTTGGGAGTAGGATTGGCAAGGTGGCACAGTGAAATTGTTGATTGCACTTAGAAATTGTTGATTGCCTTCTTATAATGCGCCTGCGCTGTCAAAGATGAAACCTATAGCCAAAATCTCCAAATGAGCCGCGGGTTGTTGTTTGTGGGCTTTTTATTTTGATTTTTACAAAAGAAAAATACAAGTGTGTTATAACGCACTCACTTTATTAACTGTATGGGACCAAAAAGTCCATGTGGCAACTTTTTGGTCCTTCATCTTTGTGCATATACCCCTATGACAAATATACGGTGTAAGATATATTATGACAAAAAAAAGCATTGATGAGAGGTTTACATAGTGGACTTATTAGAGCATTTTCTATTATTAGTTGGGCATGGGATGTAATTATTGGTTCATGGGGGAGTGCTTGGTAGTTACTTTTGGTGTGAATAGGGTATATTACCTAATTGGTTCCACATTAGGTCATATTCACACTTGTCTAGTTAAGTTTACTTAGGGAATACTTAGGGCACACTTATGATAGTTATCTTTTTATATCTCATGTAATATGATTATGACACTTGTCATAATCCTATGTTGTCATATGTTTCACCTTGGCCTATATAACCAACAACTTCTCATTGTATTGTCACATTCATGTATATTATGTATTTGCATCCTTTGATGGAATAGAATTATTCTTTCATTTTGGTTCTCTCTTGTGCTTTCATTGAAGCTCCTAGATTTTAGGTGGCTACCTTCATAGCCAACTCTTACATGGTATAAGAACTTATAGGATTGCTTTATGTTAGTCTTTTTTTGAGAGATCTAGGATGCAAATCTTGGTTGCTCTTAAAACATTGAGCATTCTCTTCTCTTGCATCATATGATGACCTAGAGAATCAAAAAAACTTGATAGAAATGCTAGATTTGGAAGGGTTTCTTCTTTGTGGCTTTGTATTATAGGTTCATTTTGCAGCATGTTGGTGCAAATCTAAGCTCACCATTGAGTTCAAGGTGTCCAAGATAGTCAGTTTAGCCTTTTGATTTGTCCAAATTGGACATTGTAGGATGGATCTACAAAAGTTTGAAGTTGGAAGGTGGTTTTCAGATCTGAAAGGTAGCCATAATTTTGGAGCATTTTGGGTCAAATTTGACCTTACCATTGTGTCAAAAAGGCCCAAGAACCTAAGGATCAGCTATTAATTCATCGAAAACCAAACACTTTTTCCCTAAGCCATCAAAAAAAATTGCCCTCCTCGACTGTACAAATCGTAGGGAATATTCCCTACACACGAAATCTTCATCGTTGGCGTCATCATAATCTCTATCCACTGGGTTTTAACATTTTTGTCTGTTGGGTAAAATATATTTATCTATGGGTTACTTATAATATTCGTTGTGTTTTTTAATTATTATTCCATGGTTTTTTTGTTTTAAAATGTAGGTCACAAGGTCATACCTACTTGTGTAGAGTACACAGTACTCTTGCACCTTCAACTGGACGCCACATGGCGTCGATTGGTCCACTAGTCCTACCACCTATCTTAGTGGTTTGTATATCGGTCGGCAGTGTAAGGCTCCGCCCCCATGCGACAAACAAAACCACTACTAGCAATGCATCCTCCATCCTCTACCATAGTTGCAACATCCTAGGGGAATATTCCCCTCATCTAATAAAAAAATAGTGAAATAGCTCTCCAAACCACCATGAATGCCCAATAAGTGGTTTATTGCTAAATTTATAGTAGTTTCAGACTTATTACAGGTGGTTTTGACCTTTCTAAGGCGATATTAAAAATTTTGTAAGGAAGCTAAGGTAGCGAAACAACTTCTTATACTGATCTTGAGAGGAGGGTTATGCAAAACTTTTAAGATCTTTACAATAGTTACAAAAATTATACATAAACATAAATAGCAATCATACCATAATACAGTGATTTATGTGGGGAAAACCCTTTTAGGAGAAAAACTGCACTCCAAAAGCAACCCAATATATTATTTATAAATCTCAACAAGATTAAAATATACTTGCAGAGAAAGCTTTCATAGGAGTATCACAAACCAAAGATCCGAAGGCAACTAAACATATATTAGACTCTCACACACATCCTCCATCTCAAGTACCTAATATATAGGAGATACAGTACATGAAACCATCATATGGTAATCACAAAACCATGAGCTTAAACCACCCAAAAGTGGAACCCAAATTCTTAGGGTTTCATTAGCTCTAATCAAAGATGCCTTATGATGTGTCAAAACACACATCAACACGTGTAACTCCCCCTTACAACTATTTTCTATGTCCAACATGTTTTTACATTTTCCAATATAGGAGGCCCAACTTTCAGAGGCCATAACTTTTAATCTAGGAGGCCAATTGGGCCCATTTTTATTTATAAATTAAAGAAATCGAAGAGATCTATGCACCAAGCACCCCCAATGGCAATGCAAATCACCCAAAAAATTTATTTTGGCCAAAAACTAACCCTATATCCTGAAAATTGAGTTTTTATGTTTTTATAACCAAAAAATCACACTTTTTGTAATTGCAAGGTTGAGATACTTTTCCTAACATTCTCCCACTTGCCAAACACCTTGCAAGAGTAAAGACAGTATCAACCCCATTATTTAATTTCTAAGGGCTGAGAGGCCCATAGACTCTGAACACCTATTGCCAATTATTCACCTTCAGCTCAAATTGGCAGAGCTGATACATTTTTTCTATCTTAAGATGAAAGATTTTTAACATTTGCTGCTATAATATTTTTGCATAGTTAAGGTGCTTGAAAGATTCAGTTTTATCATTGTTATAACAGAGGGAAGAGATTCAGTTCATCATTCATTTAATGCTTTGTTGATTACTCATTAGTGATAGAAGTTATTTCATTTCACATTACAATGATTATTCATTTGACAAATGCGATATACACAAATGCAATAAACATTGCATTGAATGAAAGCAAGATAGATCAAATGTCCCACACAAGCCGTGGGAATAGCTGAATCAGAACATTAGAAAGAATATATTATGCATCTACAAAAGAGTAAAGTAATGAAGCAGATAAGATAGGCATATCTATCATTGCATGTTGAAGTGGTGGGTTGATACTTGTTGCAATTGATCAAGTCATTCACATGCAAGAGAGCCTAGAGAAATGAAGCATCATTGAACTTCACTTTTTTTTAAGCTAACATTTTTGTTTCATGTGCAGGTATAGAAGAAGTTATGTTGTTGTTTTGAAGACAATTTCAGCATGTGGTGCAAAGTGGGCTCCCACAAGGGTTGAGCCCAACATGTTACCCCTGATTCTTAAGAGGGGATGGAAAAGGAGTACATATTCTTGTTGCTTGAATCAAGACATATTCAGCTAAGGAGTACCACATTGAGCTGAGTACATAAGCTATAAGCTCACTGCCCATCTATAACTGTCAGTTCAAATGAGATGAAATGAAAGCTATCAAAGAGTAGTGAGCTCATTCAATGTTGCCCAATGAGGTATGAAACTGAGTACAGGTATGACCAACATCAAAATATCTATTGTTACTGTTTGCTGTCATAATATCATGATGTTTCCATTTGTATGAATTCAAATAACTATATTGAAACAACAAGAGCAATGGAACATCTAAAGCATCATAGGTTACAGGTACAACTACAGTATTTGTATGCCAAATCATAGTTGCAAAATGAACAATATTGCATCATGGTATATATTGCAGATATCATATGGATAACAACAATTGTAAAGTAATGAGCATCACCATCAGACTATAGAATAGTCAAGATGATACAGTTGCAAGTTATACATAGTATATTTATGCCTCAGCCAGTGAAGTGAAGTAGCCTCCACCACTCAATATGATATGTAGGTAAGAATATTTGATGTGATACAGTGAACTTGATTGTATCAAATCAATGTCATGTCATAGGTTGAGTGTGATCATCAAGTGTATACAAAGCAAATAGACAAGAGTGCCATAATGATCAAAATGTATGCATTTATCATTAATGATGATCAGAGAATGAAGATTTTGCTTTAAAGTATCAAGAGAGATCTATTTAAATAAAAACATGAAAATGGCAGTACCTATGAAATCTCAACATTCATATTCATCTACAGGAAGTACAAAAGGAGATCAAATGAACGTCATCACTACAGAGTGCAATTGGAACAACAAAAATGAATCATAATCTTTCTCTCATGTTAGATTTCATCATATAGTATTTATTGCAGAGCAAAAAGATAAATTAAATGAAATAGCAGAGATATCATGTGACTTCAGTGAAGATCAAATGCAAGTCATGGTTCATCATACATTCTTATCTATAAAGTAATCATCATGTTGCTACAAAATAACAAAGAAAGTTCAAGCAAAGTGCCAGATACAAAGGCCATAGAAGGGTTTGAGTTCAAAAATGCTTTGCAAATAAAGAAACGGTGATCAAGCCATTGTTCAGTACAGAGCCAGTGAAAGCTTTATCTTTTACTTTTTCATAAATGAAAGAGCATATGAGTTTTATCTTTTGCATTTTCAATAAATGGATCAAATTCTCTTTGTATAGGAAAGATAGAATGCAAGATAAAATTGTTATATATGAAGGAAAGCATATACAGTTGAACATAGTCAATTTAGAACTCATAACTATTTGAAGAAAAACATATAGGGTTTGTAAAAAAAAAATTACATAGTTGGAATCTACACTGTCTCATCTATAATGGATTTTAATTTCGTCAAAAATTTTTGCAAAAAAGGCCTTCAAACATATGCCCAAATTCACTATTTTGTTGTGACATTGATAGGACCTTCACCTTGCAGGTCAAACCAGGTCCAAAGCCAAGGGTCAGGTTCCCAAGCCTTTTTTCTGACCCAAAATCGATAGCAAAAATTGGGTCAAAAATTCAAATTTTATGAAACAGGATCCCGTTTCGATCCCGTTTCTAAAAAATGGGATCCCGCTTTTGGCTTGAGATCTTGAAGCATAACGGGATCCTATTTCATAAAAAATGGGATCCCGTTTTGGTTTAACCAATTTCAAGTTTTTTTCTAAGTCTGAAACTTCCACCTTAAGTGGACTCATCTTTGTGCATTTACCCATCTTTTCTCTTACAAAAAACCCTTGTCATGATTTATAGAGCAAAACCAGATACAAAAAAGAATAGATGATTCGAGCCATAAGGGTTTTAGAATGCCCCAAAAATGATGAAGACAAAAATAGAGTTTGCAGCCCAGTACTCAGATAAAGAACAACATAACTAAAACCCATTTTTATGCCATTGAAGTCACGGCCAGAGTGTGAGTATTTCTCACGGTAGTATGAACCCATTTGGGGTTACAAATTCTATCACAGATATTGGAGAAATCTAATACTTTTGTTCATAAGAAGGAAATAAACATTCAGAAATGGATATATAGCCGCGGTTTCCAAGGAGATGTAATATGCAGAAGACTTTTCCCATAAATCTTTCACAAAATACTAGAATGTAAGATATTATCATGCACACCAAAGAGAGAAATCTTACCTCCTTTTGTTTCTAAGTAGAATCTTGTGCACAAAGCCGTGGGTTTTTTACCCATTTTTATTTTATATTGCCTTCAGAAGGAGCTCAGAGATATCACTCATGGTGGCTTGTGATACAAAGACAGAGGGTGTCAACAAAAGGAGCAAACAGAGAGCAAAGAAAATGCATCAAAACATGTTACTATCACAGCTTAATAGCCAAAGTTTGCCTCAGAGAATGAAGAAAAATAATCAAATGTATGCAGAAGGGTCTTACCACACAATTTCCTATCGAATTCTCCAAAAATTCCATCGAAATCCATCAGAAAATATCTCAGAAATCGAGGGTTTCAAGTTCAAACCCTAGCACCATTAGCAACAACAGCAAAGCCAAAAATCCCAAAAGTTGCAAAGTGAAAATGGGCAGAAATGATAGGGTTCGTGGTTTTGTTTTAGGGTTACCTTTTGCCCTAAGTTCGAATGTGATGTTTATCACATTGAATTGCATTTTCCATGCCATGACTAATACCCATCGTGGTATTTTGTGTCCACTTTACATTTACCTAGTTCCATAACTTAGAGTGTTATGCATTAGGTCCCTTTGCATGTTCAAAGCCTAGGCTTTATGCCTTAAGGCTATTTGATCACATTGCATATACATTTCTAGAGAGTTCATTCAGTCCCTTTGAAGGTAAACATATGGGTCCATATGCCCTTAGATATTTTTGCAGAACCAGATGGAGGATAGGCCTTAGAGGTTTTATTTTTCAAAACCATGTAGTATGCCTTCATATTTTATGATTTATATAGAAAATCAGATGTCATAGAATGTAATATATTTGGCAAAGTACCACATATAGCCTTGTATTTTGTTTTTTGTAAAAAATCGAGATCAAATCAGAAAAAGATAAAACTGCAAATCCTTGTAAAACAATATTTAAAGCAATATCTTATAAATTGCGTTTAAATATTTGTTATTAAAGCAGAGACAATCTAGGCAGGATCTTCTTGTGGATTTGATTTTTCTTCTGGGCAAGATAGGATAAATTTGGGCATTTTGGATCTTTTTCTGATCAGGTAAAGCCTAATTTTGAGTGGATTTTGGTGGGACCACTTGAGGCATTATTTTGGCAGCTTCTATTTTTAGTTTGGAGATATTTTAGAGGGCTTTTTGACAGCTTTTCTGTCAATTCTGAAAATGATTTGGAGGCAGCTTGCAGAGTGATTTTTGGCAGTTTTCTTTTTTTTTCCATCTTGGAAAATTAGAGGATATATTTCAGAGAAAAACTCAATTTTTTTGGAGTTCTAATTAACAGTTTCTTTCTCTTTGGATTACTTGCAGAGAGCATTGTAAACACATTATACTCAGTCTCATTTTGCATGCTCCTTTTAGATTAATAAAAACAGCAGAGTTTCCTTTCCTATGTTTGTCTTTGTTTGTAGTGTTGCTTTGATGTTTCACTATGATCAAAGAGTCAGATCCTTTGTTATGTCTCATTACTGCAAACTTAGGTACAAAAGTCTGATGTAATGCAGGTTGTATGTTGAGTTTGATTGCAAGCCTTTATACAAATTACTCATGTGTTGCATGTGTCAATTGGGATTGTGAAAGTATATGTTTTAAGAGTTTGAGTGTGAGTAAAAGCATTGAAATAAGTTAGAGATCTTTTGAATCATCCTTAAGTTTTAGAATTGCATTTCAATTATCTTCTATCCCTTTTCCTCAGAAATTATTTAGATTAAGAAAGAGCCAGCTCACTCTGGAGGTTCACTCCAAGTTTAGGCAACCCACAGGCCTAGGAGTGTTCCCATGCGTCAACAGGTATTTGGGTGCATACTTTGATTGATAACAACACCATCTAAACTTCTCTATGCTCACAAGCTTAGTTAATGAATCTGCAACATTCATCAAAGTCTCTACCTTAACCTACTTCACCTTAATATCTCAACCATATCCCTAACAAAATAATATTGTACATCAATGTGATTGGTCCTGACATGAAATTTTGGGTTCTTAGCTAGGCAAATTGCACTCTAACTATCATAATAAATTGTCATTACACCTTGTTTTATTCCAATATTTGAACACAGTCTCTTAAGCCAATTGGCTTCTTTACAAGTGTGGGTAGCTGCCACATACTCAACCTCAATAGTGGATAAATCAACCACAACATGTTGCTTACTCATCCAACTAATTGCACCACCAAATAAAGTAAACGCATAAGCACTGGTGGATCTTCTGCTATCAACATCACCTACCCAATCTGAATCCACATAACTATGAATATCAATGGAATTCCCATCTCCTATCAAATTACCATGATAACACAAGGAATACTCTAAGGTACACCGCAAATATTTGAAGACTCTTTTAACCGCATCCCAATGATCTATACCGGGATTAGACATATATCTGGAAAGAACTCCCACTACTTGGGAAATGTTTGTCCTAGTATAGACCATAGCATACATCAAACTTATAATTGCATTCTGGTAAGGCACTATGCTTATGTCTTCCATCTCCAATGGGGATGTTGGACATTGTGAAGAAGATAACTTAATTCCAACTATAAGAGGAACATACAATGGTCTACAATCCTACATGTTAAACCTCTGTAAAACTAAATTGACATACTTACTCTTGCAAAGCCATGGTTTTTTGTTCACTCTATCTCTTCTGATTTCCATCCCAAGAATGTGTTTAGCTGCACCAAGATCTTTCATTTCAAATTTAGCTGCAAGTTGAGACTTTAGTTCTGAAAACTTTCCTTTCCCTTTACCAAAAAATAACATATCATCAACATACAATGCAATAAATAGGAAACAATCACCATCATATTTATAATAAACACAACGATCTAATTTAGAACGTTCAAATCCCAAACTCAACACATATGTATCAAATTTATGGTACCACATCTTAGGACTTTGTTTGACTCCATACAAATATTTCTTCAATTTACAAACCAAATAATTTTTACCTTTCACCACATAGTGCTCTAGTTGTGTCATATAAATATCCTCCTCCAATTCAGCATGAATGAATGTCATTTTCATAGATCCATCTGGTCAACCTCTAGATTATAAAATAAGGTAATAGAAAGAAATAATCTAATGGATGTCATTTTTGTAATAGGCAAAAATATCTCACCATAATCAAAACCCTCAACCTGAGAGTAACCTTTCGCAACCAACAGTGCTTTGTACTTCTCAATACCTTCACATGAACCAATATTTTCTTGAACACCCATTTGCAACCAATAGGTTTTTGTCCTTCAAGCAATGGTACTAGGTCCCATGTATCATTCGTTTTCAAATCTACCATTTCTTCATCCATGGAAATCTTCCAGGACTCTAAATCATTCATACCTAATGCATCTTCTACAGACCTTGGTTCTGTTGGGAATTAAAGTGTCTCAACCTTGGTAATTCTCTACATTTGTAATGTTTGTATTTATTATTCAATTGCCTATGTTGTAAATAATTGGAAATTCCACTTTGTCATATTGTGGGATGTGGCACGGTCCTACATGGATTATGACAACTTGTTATTTTGTCCTCACATGAGGAGATAGGTGTCCCACTTAGTGGTAGGAATATTCTACCATGTGTCTGCATCTTCTATGTTGTGTAAGGAATGTTTGACCGAAACGGTTATGATGGATTCCTATGACGAATCTATGACATGTAAGAGTCGAGAATAGAAGGTTGTAAGACAGGTAATGACATGTGTCATGTAGCATCTTTGAATGAGGCATATTTGGGTGCCAAAAGGTGGAATATGATGTGTTGTAAGAGAATATGCTATTTATAGCATGTGTATGACAGATTCTCTTACAGCTGTAAGTTGTAACCGCTATGACAGATTCTATGACCGTCGTAAGTGTCGTAAGAGCATCTGTCATAGCCCATTTTGGAAATAGGTGACCTCTTTGGGATGGGAGCTATGGACAAGTGTCAGACATATTCTACAATGTTGACCAAGTGTCCCTAGGCATGGGTTTTGGTCCAAGATGCCATATTGGACACCCATTCCAAGAAAGGTCCAAAATTGCCTTATATGTTCTATTTAAACAGGTGCTTGGAGATGGAGTTTGTATCATAGGTTTACAAGTACTATTATGCTGCCGGATTGACTCCAAACACGAGTGTCGAAGACCATTGAAGCTTGCATTGCAAGTGTATTATAAACATTCTTTCAGATTTGTTAATACATTGTGCAGGTTTCTGAGTGGGGTTTTTCACCCAATAAGGGTTTTCCCCACCGTAAATCTTTGTCTCTTCTTCTGTCTACTTTCTGGTTCTTGTGTTTTGCTGCTATATCTCATGTTAATGGTTTAACATCGTTGTAATAGTTAGGATAAAGTTGAATTTGCATAGCCCTCTCCTCAATAGATTAGTGTAGGAAGCATTTCCGCACACCTAGCTTCCTTTCAGGTTCATCCATGTTAGTATTCAAATAAAAAACACATCTCTATCCATTAGGTGAATACCTTTCTGGTCATTGTCTATGCCTCATAGACCTTCAAACAAGCTGAGTTGGAGGTTCTTCCTCCTCTTTTGAAGATTCAAAGCTTGATGAGCTCTCCTCAACTTATTGTCTATCTAAGGGCCTCGGTTCAACTTTCTCATGCATAGAAGGGAGTTGAATCACATCTTTTTGTTCACTTTGTTTTTGTTGCAATGTAACAGAAGAAGACTTAGTTTCTCTAAAAATCACACTTCTACTATATATTACCTTATGTGCAATAGGATCCCAAAGATTATATCCTTTCACACCATAACTATATCTAATGAAGATACATTTCACATCCTTATTTTCCAACTTTGTTCGCTTCTCCTTTGGCACATGTGCATATGTATTGCAGCCAAAAACTCTAAGATGTCTCAATGAAGGCTTGTGACCCACAATGCTTCCATAGGTGTTTTATCAACAAGAGCTAATATAGGAGATATGTCAATCAGGTAGCAAGCAATGGCAGCAACTTCAACTCAAAACCCTTTTTCTAGACCAACACCACTAAGCATACTCCTATCCTTCTCCATTGGTGCCTTGTTCATTCTTTCTACAACTCCATTTTGTTGTGAAGAATGCAGAGTTGTCTTTTGTCTTTAAATGCCACAATCTTCATAGAATCTATCAAAATCATTAGAGCAAATTCACTGCCATTGTCAGTCCTCAAACATTTTATTTTCTTTCCAGTATGCAACTCAACTGTTACTTTAAAATCTTTAAAACAACTAAAAACGTCAGATTTACTCTTTAGAAAATACACCCATGTCCTTGTGCTATAATCATTAATAGATGAAAAATAATATGTTAATTTTCCAATGGAAGAAACATCTACAAGACCAAACACATCAGAATGAATAAGATCCAATACACCACAAGATTTATGAGAACTCAAGTAAAATTAAACGTGGTTTTGTTTACCATAAATACAATGCTCACAAAAATTAAATTCAAGATTACAATCAGTTAACCCTTCAACAAGGTTTTTATTTTTAAAATTCCTTAAACCTTTTTCTCCAATGTGGTCAAGTCTCTGGTGCCATAACATAGTCTTCTTCGTAGGTAACTTTGATTTAGAAGAAAGAGCACCCTTAGGTACACAAAAGCCATGACCATTCACTGAAGATGAAACCCTCACCTTTTCCAAGGAAGTAGTCACATACTTGCTTTTCACAGAAGTACTGTTGCATTCAATAGCGTATGCATCAAGCTTATACAATGTGCCAAATCTGACACCTCTAGCAATCAACATAACACCTCTAACCATATTACATCTTGCATCAAAAAAGACTACTTACACACTTGTATCTATTAGTTTGTTCATAGATAATGATTTTCATACTAACCTAGGGATATGCAACACACCATTAATCTTTTTACTCTACCATTAATATTTTTTACTCTACCATCAAGAAATCTAATTTTAATTTTATGATGGCCAACAATATTTAAATGAGAATCATCACCCAAGTACACCTTACCTCCATCAAATTCTTCATATTCAGAAAACCAATATCTATTAGGCGTCATATGGAAAGATGCACCTGAGTCAATTAACCATGCATCATTACTTGCACGAGTGGCCAAAGCTGCAATAGACACATCACCATCTTCCTTCCCAGACTCAAAATCAGAAACAAATTTCTTTTTTTTCTTTTTATTTTCTTATTTGTACTCTTTATAGAAGTGTCCAGGCTTACTGCAATTCTTGCAAATAACATTGGACTTTCCAAGAGATTTGGATCTCCCATTGGACTTGGATTTGTCATGCTTCTCACTGTTCTTGCCTTTTTCTTTAGGTCTTCCATGAACATTCAGGACTTCTTTGGCACTAATGGATATCTTCCTCCTCATTTCTTTAGAAAGCAAAGAATTCACAACATCTTCAACTTTCAAGACAATGGAAGTACTTCCAATAGCCATAAAAAGAGAATCCCATGAATCAAGCAAAGAACAAAGTAGGATCTGACATGTCTCCTCCTCATCTATTTTTATACCAACTAATGCCAATTGAACCACCAACATATTGAATGCTTCCAGGTGATCTACAATTCATCCACTCTCTTCCATTCTCAAGGAATACAACTTCTTCCTCAAGAAAATCTTATTCACTAAATATTTGGCTTGATGTATCTCACCAAGTTTCTTCCATAATTTCTTCACAAACGACTCTTCATGGACATTGATTAAAATAAATTCTGTCAGGAATAATCTGATTAGGCCTTTGGCTTTACAGTCTGTTTGTTCTCAAACATGAAATTCCACCAATCCTAAAGACTCAACATTAGAACCTAAGGCCAGGGATATGTCGTGCTTAGGAAATGGGTAAGGCTTATGATTAGACGGTGGCATGAATGGACCAATTGATGTGAGTGGGTAAACTCACCTTTGTCTTTAGGCTCTACAAGGCCAAGGGGGGTATTCCTTGAGGTCTCAACAACATAAACAATTTAAACATTAGGTCCTCAAGCAGCTATACCAAATGTGTTATGAACCCCTATAGTTGTCACTAAGTTCATGTCAACACTAGCTACATATAGAACTATTAGACCTCTAATTTAAATAGACGGAAATTCACTCTTACCTTGCATCTAAAGATGATATCTATATTGTATTATCCAACAAATGAATCCATTTAGCATTGCATACATAGGGACAAGAGGAAAGAACACACATGCATGATTCTCTAATGATGTTCAATTCTAGAATTGCATAAGGTATGACTGAGTGTACAATACTGAGTGTATAATCTACCTACAACTAATGAGAGAGAGAGAGAGAGAATGATAATTTTAAAAATGCTAGCCCTTCACCAATCAGACTGGTACCCACTCCATTGGGCAATAGAGACATGGATTTGCAAAGAGGAAAAAGATGCAAAAATGAAAACATAAATGGAACCTTTTGTGCATCATCATACAATGCATATATCTCATCTCATGCAATGGACATTCTCAGTAATCTAAAGAGAACTACAAAAACCCATATGGAACAAAAAGAAAGAGCATTACAAAAGCTTTTCAATGAATTAAAATATAGTCACATACTTCTCTATCTTTTGTTACATTCATACCAATAAATGTGGCAAGAGAGGATGAGCAACTAAGTTCAAACACTCTCCTAAATAATTACAAACTGCATTGGAGACATATCATTGCATGCATCTATTTTTGAATAACCTTCCTACATTTTACAAGGTGCATTTTATCCCTTTACAAATCAGACTACATCATTTGATGCCCTAGAACACTGATGAGACACCTGCAATCCAGAAATTGATTCAATGACCAACCTTTTTTACATCTTAAGAACATGTATATATAGCATTACAATTCATTGTTGCATCTTGGATGTGGATCTAGAGTAGTCAACATGTTTGCAAGTTTCCCATACATGTTGCATTAGAACCGCATGGGTTGTACCAAAAAACCTTGCATATTTGGAGTGTTTTCCCATGTTCTAGTATAAAAATTTCATCAAAGAAGGGTCCATAGTAGTGTTGGGGTGTATGGAGCTCACCTACCATGCTATTGGGCTTCAAATTGATCATTAATGGTGGCCCTGAGAATCGCTGGAGTGTCTCTATGCTTGAGAAAATACAAAAATTCTAAGTACTTGGACCGAAAACCAAAATCTCGAAAGAACTAGGAACCTCGGAACATCCCAATGTCCATGGAAAACCCAAAATCCCCATGGGGTGCCCCATGGGAAATGGGAAACTTGAAAGGATTAGGGACATATGGATATTTTGAAAAAGTGCAAATATCCTTGGAAACCCTAAAATCCCCATGGGGCACCCCATGGGAAATGGGAAACCCAAAAGAAGCAAGGACACAAGGATTTTTTAAAAAATTTTGGCCTCCATGAAAAATGTTTACTCCTCTATCTGGTATGTATTAGTAATCATGTTCATTATTATAAGTATTCATTTTATTAGATAGGTGAGTAAACAGAAAGTAGGATACTATGAGAGGTTTCAAATTGGAGAATGAACTCATTGGTTTGAACCCTACAAACTTTGACAACATCCAGGACTTCTTCACCAAACTTAGATTTTAGTTGAAGCAATGTGGTATTGGGAAAGAGGACAGTCAGTTGATTCTTTCCATCCTTGAGAAACTTGGTCCTGATTATTCAGTTTTTTTTCTACATTTTATGCTACTATGGATGCTCTTGGTACTACATTCAAAATGCCTTTACTTGATGATTTTGCTACATCACTCACTAGCATGCAAAGTTAGTGCAAATGGGTACATTGAGGTTTTCGAAACCACAAAATCTTATTGCTAATCAAAGCACAAAAGATCAAAAGACTTCAAATAAAAAAGGCAAGAAAAATAAAAATAAGGACTTCAAGGACAACGAGCAATCCAAGGAATCCAATAATACTCCTAAGTCCTCTTCCTCTTCCGAAGGGGAATCATCTAAGAAGAAGAGGCCCACATGTGCATATTTCAAAAAACTAGGACATGATGAGCATAAGTGTTATGAAAAAAAGGATTGATGAGTTGACACACCTTCTTCAAAAGAATAATATCCAATTGTCTTCATCCATGTCATCTAGTTCATCCTCTTCTTCGACAACATCATCATCTACATAGTCAAGGATAGTTGGACTAGCAAATGGGATAGATAAGATGAAAGGAAAATCACTCTTGGCATCTAAAATTCCTGAGTCAAGGAGATGGCTTCTTGATTTTGGAGCCTCACATCATATGGCTTCATCACAGGGTATTTCTCTTCATTTGAGCCTTATACTTTACCACACATCTTGATTAGGGATAACACATATGTATGTGTTTGTGAGAAAGGATCTGTTGATATGGGAGAAGGCACTTTTCATGATGTACTTTATGTTCCATTCTCGTTAACCAATCTCCTTTCCATCTATCAGATTGTACATAGCGGCATAGAGAAGACTATTGAGTTCACACCCGATTTAGTAATCATTAGGGACTTGTAGAGTAGAGAGATCATTGTTGTTGGGATGGTTGATCATGCATCTTGATTGTACACCTTTTCCCATTTCCCCTTATGATGTTGCAATTCCATTGACTGATATTCACACTCATGCATCAAGTGTCAATCATAATTCTAAGGAGATGTTTAGTCATTTGAACCTTGGTGTTCTTGAGACTTGTGTTGAGCTTCCATCTCCTCCACCTCCTGCTTCTTCAGAGATCAACATTGCCCTAGCTTCCTCTACTTTAGTTGAACATGATCATTCTAGTCTTTCAAATTTAGCTTTGTGGGATGACTTCTTGACAAGTATATCATATTTGTTTTGTGAATTTCATATTGTAGATTTAGAGGACATACTTGAGGATATTCATTTCCTCTTTGATGACAGTTACATCACAACTACTATCCCATTAGCTTTGTCATTGGAGATTGTTCTTCATGAGTCTACATAGGGTTTTGGATTGTTTACACCTCATTGCATTGTGACATAGTTTGATTTGACATGTAGACATTTAAGCAGTTTTTAGAGACACACACCATAAGACTTATTCCCTCATCTCTCTTTTTGTAGATGGAGTTTCTTCTACATTTTCCATTGGATTTGTTTCTTCCCAAGGGGAGAAATGTTGTTTGCAGGTTTTGGACACTCTTCAATATTTGTCTTCGAGCATTTAACATTGGCACAGGAGCTACTTCTTTGTGGGGGGATCTATCGTCTCTCTCTTTGTCTTCTATGGGGGGTTATTGATTATGTATATGTGTTGGATGAATTCCTTGGGGGGTTATATTGATTCCTCCTTTCATCACTTCTTCCATCACTCCTTTCATGTTTTATCTCTTTTGGAGGGGTTTTTTCCTACGAATTTTTCTCCTTTACTCTGTTTGTTAGAGATATTTTGTACATGGGTACCTAACATGTTCTTGTAGCTAGGACCCATCCATCATCCACCATTGCATCATTTTCATATTTTCATATTCTCCCTAAGTTGCACTTAAGGCGGGTGTTGGTGTGAATGGGGTATATTACCTAATTGGTTCCACATTAGGTCCTATTTACACTTGTCTAGTTAAGTTTACATAAGGAATACTTAAGGCACACTTATGATATTTATCTTTTTGTGTCTCATGTAATATGATTATGACACTTGTCATAATCCAATGTTGTCCTATGTTTCACCTTAGCCTATATAACCAAGGGCTTCTCATTGTATTTTCACATTCATGTATATTATATATTTGCATCCTCTTATAGAATAGAATTTTTCTTTCATTTTGGGTCTCTCTGGTGCTTCCATTGAAGCTCCTAGATCTTAGGTGGCTACCTTCATAGCCAATTCTTATAGTTACATATTCCAACTTGCATAATGGAAGTCAAATATGCTTGTGTATGAGTTATTTTCTATTACAGGATGACTCCACACATGTGAGAGTCATGATAATTCATACAATGGTATTTTTTTACCTTGTTTGGGCCCATAATATTGTTATTTGGTGGTTTTTAGGCCTCCTTAAGACTATATAATGGAGGCATGGGATAGAAGATGGAAGAGAGGAGTTTTTGTAGGGTTATGTGGTTGAATTTCTACCAGAGGAAGAGGATGTTGATCTCCATGGAGGCAAGAGGCTGATATTGTATTGTAATAGGTTTATTGCTACTAAATAATACATTAACTCAATGCTTTCAAGGCTGGGTTTTTTTCCCAAAAGGGTTTTCCCAGGGTATATCTATGTCATTCTTTTTCTTGTGGTTGATTTCCCTTCTATCTCTCTCATTCTTTATTTTCTATGAGTTGTTTACATGCTATAATGCTACTAATTTTTTTTTAGATTTAATTAATGTGTTAATCTCCTTAGGGGTTAACATGGAAATACTTTCATGTTTAATAATTATGTGTAGATCTAATTTAATTGCTAAGGTGTTTGTGGGCGATTTTCCTAACACAATCTACTTAATACTTTCTTTGGATGCCAATCCTCTAAACACAAAATTAGAGATTGTCCTCTCATTACCTACATGATTCAACCAACCTCCAAAATAATTAATGATGTAGTAAATAATGAGGATAGTTGGACTAGGAAACCATAAAAGTGGTTTCCATGGGCCTTACAAAGGTTCTCAATCCAACAATGGTGGACACAACAATGGTTCAGTTATCAAAGCCACCACATCAGTGGGTCCTTCTTGGCTGCAAGTCAATGACAAAGCCAAGCAAGCAATGGTTGTTCAACCAAAGCCCACTTGCTCTATTGGTAAATCATGTAAAGAGGTTAGTAATCATTGATATTCTGGAACTCCACTCCCTGTGAATGTTTTTTCCTCAATAGAGTTGATAGTTCAAATAACTTCTCCCACAAAGGGAGCTTGAGGTTCATGAAGTCCTCCCTAGGAGGTCAAAGTAGGGGAATATGTTCTAAAAGCAATACATGCAATTTAGTGAATTTTCTCCTCAAAACCAAAACTAGTTTATGTAGCACAACTTCTCTACATTGCAAGGGTTGAAATCTAAGGAAATGTCCTTTGACCCTCATTCTTAAATGAATTCCATCTCCAGGAGTGTTAGGGGTCTAACACTACCCAAACTGCAAATGCATTATGCAATGTTTTCAATAGAAAATTACTCCTCTAGACCTTCTTTGTCAAGATCAAGAGATCAATGATTTTGGTTCTCTACTCTTAGTTGTGTGTCATGTCATTTGGCCAGATAAAATATGTATCAACAGTAATCATGAACAAGCTCAAGGTGGTGTGGTAATGTAGATGCTAACTGGCAATCTCATTGTGTTACTCATGGTTGTGACCTATCTAATAGAGCCTTGTGGGTCCTTTCTAGCATAGATACTAGAACCCTTGGCTTTGTCAATATCTATGCATTGAATGATGTGGTTAAAAGGATGTTTCTTTAGTGATGTCCTGCGATGAATTTCCATCAGTCTAGTGGATCTTTAATAGTGATTTTTATATGGTTGAGATGGCATCTAATAAACAAGGACACTTACCCATGAGATGGACAATTGGAAAAAGAGAGACGTGGTTCTACATGTACAATAAATTAGGCCTTTATGATCCTAATTTTGGTTGTCAAAATGCATCTGTCATTTGGTACATGGTCTAGCTTGTGTAGTGGTTCTAAAATAAATCTAAAGTTACTTGATCATGCTATTATGTTGGTGCAACCATACTTCTCATTTTCTAATTGTTACTCACTTCCCATGGATCCCCTATCAAATTATGTGCTTTCTAACCACTCACCAATTCACTTTCAAATTGAATGGGGTCTTCAGACACCAAAGGTTGAAAAGTCATAATTCTTTTTAAACACATATTTGCTTCATCATAAGTCCATGTTGGCCCACATCCAGTATGATTGGAACTTGATTCCATGTTCAAAAGGGAATGCTAGGTTGATTGAATAGTGGTCTCTCAATCTCCTATATCACCTATTTTTTTAGAATGTTTGGCTACCAACTAGCAAGGATATGATGCAAGCCCTATGTGGCATGTCCTCGAAGCTCAATCAATTAAGTGCTTAGCTTGAAGTAATGTTTTTTCACAAACCATTACAAATTCAAGTGGCCAAGTAGTACCATCAAGTGAAATTTACTAATACCTATACCACCCAAGATCTCATATCAAAGCTATACTTCACTAGATAAAAGTTGGTGATTGAGTCTCCAAAGAACTTTTCAAGCCTTGTCAACAAAAAGTTTTCTCAAAAAGTCAAGTACATAAAAGAAGTTTGCCATTTTTTCTCTGAGCTTCTTGATAACTTCCATGCCTTTATATAGCACTACACCAAGGTCTTCCAAGTTCATAGTTCTTTGCCAGATAGGGAAGAGGCTCTCAAGACCTACCTAGATGTGGTCCCTTATCAGGTTTTCTCAACTCAATTTGTAGCTTGTGATAAATTCTTGTCCTAAGAGGATCTCTAGGCATTCGTACATTACGTGGATAATGATAAATCCTCTAAATGTGTTAGATTTCTCTATGAATTCTATAAAATCCTTTAGGATGATGTTTGCCATGATTTACATAAAGTTTACCTTGAAGCTTTTCATACTAGATATTTAGACCTCCTATCATTACCAAAGGAAACATCAATTCATACCTAAAGTTGGGGATACTAATCTAATAATTAATATGCAACTAGAGTCCCATTACCTTATTGAATGTTTCCTACAAAATCATTTCCAAAGCTCTAGCCATTTGAACTAGACACCTCCTCACACTTTTGGTTCAACCTTGAAACAAACTATTTTTATTCAAAGAAAGTATATCCTTAATAATGTCATTGCAGTCTAGGGATGTATGGAATGGGCACATAAATCAAACTAGAAGGCTCTCTTCATTAAAATTAACTCTAAGAAGATCTATGATAGGATTAAGTGGAACTTTATCCTAGCCATGCTTAAGGCTCTTGGATTTGGTTCCAACTTCATTTAGTCAGTCGAAATGCTTTTGCTTGTTTCATTATCAATGGAATTCAATCTAAACAATTCAACCTTTTCGATATATCAACAAGGTTTCCCTTTAGTGCCCTCTCTCTATTGACTCCTAAAGGATTTAGCTATCTTCTTACCAACACCATCTCATAGTAATGATTTAAAGGGATCTCCCTTCCAAGAAATAAATCCTAATATTGGTCAATGGGAATTTTGCAAATGACTCATTCCTCATAGTGCTTAAGGATGAAGATAATATTACTCAAGCATTCAAGTGTATTAATACTTTCTATTCAGCTTTAGGCTCTAGCATTGACTGGAGTAAAACTCAATACTACAAGTAATTCTTCCCCCAACCTCCTAGATAGCTTAATTCCTTTAGCTAGAAATCTATTGACCAAAGGGAAATTTTTTAATTCCTTGGGATTCCCTATGTGTTTCAAGTTTTCCAATCCAAGCTATGGTAGTATGTTATTAATAGATTCAAGAAAAAGCTTTCATACCAAATTACTAAACTTCTCTCATTGGAAAGTAAATTCCAAATATGCTCTAAAGTTCTTACTTCCATGCATGTGTGTTACTCATCTTGCTAGGTTCCTTCCAAAGCCTCACATTGCAATCTTGAAAAGCTTCTATAGGATTTCTTATCGTCCAAATTAGACTGCGATTAAGTTTTTTACATAATTGTGTGGGACCTTTGTTGCCTTCCTAGATATTCTAGAGCTCTAGGTCTTATTAATGTTAGTAGACAAGATATTTTATGGGAACGGTGTTGTGCACATTGCATAAGATATTTAATATTTTGTACAGCTGTGGTCCATCTTTAATATTTTAAGTTGTTGTATGTAACATTATGAAAATGCATTTAATATATGTGGGAGGGTCACATGAGGCATGTCATCATGAGAACAAGAATTAAATTAAGGGTCATATGGGTTTTTCCTTGCAGGTTGTAGTGACTCTTAGATCTAGATTCAAACATAGGCGTCAGCCTTGGAAATGTCACTCGGGTGCATTGATAGAAAAATTAGTTTTCTTGTTGATACTTGTCTATCTAAAGAGCACTTGGGATGGGGTATTTGTGTGGAGAGAGTGGCTAGAAGGCAAGGTTATGCTATTGTATTTACTCCATTGTTGAAGAGTGTTGATTTCTTATTGCTCTTAGTTGTGACATTGTAGTATGGCTATAGACGTATGGTTGTGATACTACTATATTGTTCACAAGTTAGAAAGCATATGTTGGAGGTGACAGATTTGATCTTCTCTTGCTCTTATAGAGCACCGATACTCTGATAATGTATTGTAACTAGAATTGTTGGTGATAATACATTGGGTGTGATTTGGGGGAAGGATTTTTATTGAAAGGGTTTTCCTAGGGTATATCTTGTGTTATGTATTTTTCTCTACTAGAATGCTTTGATTTTTTTATCTTGAAAGTATTCTTCTAATTATATTAATGTGATTTCCCATAATTAGTATCAATGTTAACCTATCGAGGGTTGGTACTTGTGTTGTATTTCTTACAATTGATATCAAAGCTTCTTGTAGCTTGGACAATCCATGGGAGGAAGGCTATTTTCAACCTTGTATTAATATTACTTATCAGTGGGAGTGTCTTGTATATATTGAATCATTTTCAAGTATAGAGAAATAGCAAACACTTTAGGATAAAAGAAAAAAAGGAGATCAAAAAAGGTTGTGCAGAGGTTGTGGAGTTGGTCTTTTAGTGACTTGGAAGCTCCTAAATAGTGCCTAGATGCATGTTGTTGATTCATGAAGTTTGGATTTATGGGTTGCGTATTTGTGATATTTCATCATTCAACTAGTGAATCCTTGGTCTTAGGATCTGCAAGTGTTTTAGGTGTGGTAATTAATTTAGATTTGCATGGATGCCTTTGGTGTGTATAGTTTTGTAGGTTTTATGAACAATTAAAATCTATGAGTTGTAGATCTATGGAAAATTATTTTTCAAATTTTAATCCCCATGTTTTTTGGATAGAGACAATTTTAGATCTATTGGTGGTTTCTTGCTAGGTTCTTGAATACGTTGAAGTTCCAAGTTGTGGAATTTTTGTCATACTGGATTTGAGGATTTTAGGATGTAATGTTCATGCCATGGGTCCAAGAATCTACATGATGCCTTATTTAGGTTGTTGTTGATGGAAAGTTGAATTTGTATGCTTTTGGGTCTACATTATTATGGTAGGTCCAAGGTGCATTGTTTTGAGATCTATGAGTTTTATTGAAATTTTGTTTGGTTTGAGGATGAGCACTAGCCATGGTTTATGTTACCTTTGAACATCAAACGCATGCTAATTTTTGTGGGTGTTGTGTTTGTACCTACATGTTGCATGGATAAACTTGGAGCTAATTTTTAGAGTGTTGTTGCTAATTTTGGTAAGTTGGCCCTTCAACCATGTTTTGATGCATTGGCATGTTGAACAACAAAAAGGTATGAGAGTATATTTCTAAGGCAATATATTGGGCAAGGTGTTTTGTTCAAGGGATGTCTTAATCTATTCTTTTCAAGATATATTTGTTAAGGGTTTTTACCCTTTCACAGTAGGACTAACATACTAAAATTACTAGTTCTTAAAATTATGCGTTTAGTTCATAGTCAACATGTATCAAATCTAAACATCAACACATATATGAAAGTAACAGAAATGTATGTTATCACAAGATTACACAAGAGACAAAGATTTACATGGGAAACCCTTATGGGAGAAGACTCACCACCAAAATAGACATTCACAATTGTATTAATCAAAATCAAAATAGATTCAATATAACAAGGTCTTTTAGACAATGAGTCTTGATCTACAACATACTCCAATTCTGCAGTCACTCTAATATTTTCACACCAACAATGTACACAATGTCTTCAATGTCCATATCATGAAATCTTCACACCAAGTAACCTTGGTGCATTCATACAAACTGATATATATAGGAAAATTCAGGGAATACCAACCACCCAACCACATAACTAACTTGTAGAATACCAAGATCCAATGTAACCATACTCCATACTTATGTGACATCAATATATCACACTTTTCATAAAATATTATGTCTCCTCATGGATGATCATCTTGAATAATTTGCCACTACCACACACTATGAAACAATAGTTACATCCTTTACATTGTTGGTACAAGTATGTTTCTAGTATAGACACCACTATTGGCTCTGCTTTCCTACAGTAGCATATACAACCATATATGTACTCCTAACTACTCATAGTACTATATGTTAGCTTCTAGGATATGAGTTATCCCTTAGCTCATGTTGCATTTCACTAGTTCTACCACATTACCTCCTACATCACTGATCATGCTCCAACAAGTACTAAACATCTATGCGGTTGTGAGTTCTCCATCCAGATACCTTGTAGTTTCTATCATAGCACCACCACATGTGGAACAACATGTGTGATGTAGCAAAATACCTACAACATCACTATCATATGTAAACTAAAATATTATCCATACCACAATATCTAAAAAACTCACCACTAAGAATCTTGTAGAATAACTCTTCCCACTAGGAATTTCCTAGGTTAATATCACCTAAGTCCTAAAATTCTTCCACTTGATATTTACTACAAGTGAGAGTGCATTATATCAGCCCAAGAAGTTAACCTCATGCTTGAGAATGGGTTAACCCCATCTCATCCCTAAACCACATGAACTTTGTAGTACTTATAGGCTTTATCAAAGAATTTGTAGTCTTTACCTGGGTGTCAATTTTCTCCAATTGGACTTTCCTGTTCTCAACCATTTCCCTCACAAAATGATATTACACATCAATATGTTTTTTTCTAGCATGGTAAACAAGATTCCTAGCCAAACAAATTACACTTTGTGATTCACACTTCAACACTAGACTATTAAAACCAATACTATTACTTAACATCTTCAACCATAGGTTGGTTCCTTACAATCATGTGTTGTAGCCATATATTTTTATTCAATAGTTGACAGGGAAACCATTTGCTGCCTCTTGCTCATCCAACTTACTGCTCCTCCAAACATAATAAACACATATTTGCTTGTAGACCTCCAGTTGTCAAGATCTCCAAACCAATCTAAGTTAAAAAATCCATATACATTGAACATCTTGCCCACATCATTAATACCATGATAAATCAAGCAATAATCCAGAGTTCCCTTCAAGTATCTGAACACCCTTTTTATATGTGTTCAATGTTTTTTTACCTTGTTGCGCCATGAAATTACAAATAACTCCCATTACTTGGGCAATGTACAGTCTTGTGCAAACCATTTCATACATGAGACTACCTACCGTACTTGCATAAGGAACCTTTCTCATGTCCTCCAAATCCTCTACAGATTTAGGACATTGTTCCATACTCAAATAATTTGTACCAATTGGTGGGGTGAACTTGTTAGTGTACTATCATGCATTCCAAAGCTCCTTAAAACTATCTCAAGATACTTCCTTTAGTTTATCCATAGTTTTTGGTTACTCCTATCCATGCATATCTCCATTCCAAGAATGTATCTGTCATCTCCTAAGTCTTTCATATCAAACTTACTAGCCAATAGAGTTTTAAGTTCCTAAATTAATGCTTTATTGTCTCCAACGATAAGCATAAAATCAACATATAAAATAATAATTAGAATGTGATCATTTACCTTTTTTAAGTATACATAACGACCAACATCACTTCTTCTAAAACCTAATCCTAGCACGTGTATCAAAATTTTGGTTCCACATTTGTGGGGACCCCCTTAATCCATACAAAGCTCTATTTATCTTACAAACTAGTTTCTCTTTACCTTTTAGCTTGTATCCTTTGGGATGTTCCATGAAGATTTTCTTCTCTAAGTCTCCATGCAAGAATGTTGTTTTGACATTCATCTACTCAATCTCCAGATCAAGTGTTACAACAATAGACAACAACATTCTAATGAAACTCAACTTAGCAACAAGGGAAAATATCTCACCAAAGTCTAGTCGCTCAACTTGGGAATATCCCATTGCCACCAACTACACCTTGTATGCTCAAGGGAGCCATATGCTCTAAATTTCTTCTTAAACACCAATTTGCAACCTATGGGTGTCATATCCTCAGGAAGATCAACCAAGCTCCAAGTCCTACACTGCTTTGATGCCAACATCTCCTCATCCATGGAATTCTTTCAAGACTTCTTCTCCTTAGAAGTGAGATCTTCTTACATAGAACTTAGTTCATTGTTGGTATATGTAAGAACAAATACACAATGGAAATTAGATGGACTATACTTGTCAAGTGATCTCCATTGCCTTATAGACCTTATAGTTTGCAATGAAGAACTACCTACCACATCTACACTCTATTCTTCTTTAAAGTTATCGCAAGGTGTGCTTTCTTCATCCCCTTCCAAACTACCTTGTCCACTATTCTATTCAATTTTTGGTACATTTTGATGATCCATTCTTGTTTCAAAATGTACCCTCTCAATTTTAGTATCCTTTGACTTTTCAAATTTGGGCTTCTCACCAAGTTCCCTGAACATAACATCCCTTGAATAGAGAACCTTCAAGGTTTCCAAATTTTAAAGCTTGTAGCCTTTAATAGTTTCTCCATAACCAATGTAAATACACCTTTTTGCTTTGATATCCAACTTGGATTGTTTCTCGTTAGGCACCTGAACAAATGCATCATGACCAAATAATCGCAAGTTTGTCACCACTAGTTTTCTTCTAGTCCACACTTTATATGGCATCTTTTTTTCAATTCAAAAGTGGGGCACTTGTTTTTCAAGTAGCATGCAGTACTGATCACCATTGTCCAAAACTCTTGTCCTAGGCTCACACTACTCAACATGCTCCTACCCTAATCCAACAAAGTTTTATCTAATCTTTCTCCTATCTCATTCTGCTGCAGTGTGTAAAGGGTAGTTCTTTACCTCACAATTCCATCATGCTTATAAAATTCATCAAACTCTTTAGAGAAAAATTCAATACCATTATCTATCCTAAGTACCTTTATTTTCTTACTGGTATGATTCTCAACTAGAGCTTTGAACTCCTTAAACTTGAGAAATACCTTAGACTTAAGCCTAAAAAAATATATCCAAGTATACCTAGAATAATCATTAGTGAATGACAAGTAGTACAAAGACTTACCAATGTATGGGATATCTACAAGACCCAACACATCGCTATGTATCACCTCCAAAGTCTCCTCTGCTCTAGTACTTCCAAATTTGAACCGCACCCTATTCTATTTTCCAAGCACACAATTCTCACAAAATTCAATACCAATAGAAGAATCACCAATACCTTCCACCATATCTTTACTAACCAAGGTTTTTAAACCTTTCCCATTCAAATAACCTAACCAAAAATGCCACAATCCTAATTTAGATATAGTAACATTAGCACAACCAGATGAGGTTGATACATCGAACCTATACAAAGTACCATACCATACTCCTTTTGCAAGCACCAAATTAACCTTACTAATATACATCTCTTCTCATTAAAATTGACATGATTTCCTACATCAACCATTTTAGACACAGACATAAGGTTTATTTCCAAACCTAGTGTATACAGTACATCATTGAGTGCTCGTACTCTACCATCCACGAAAGCAACTTTAACAGTTCCTTTCCCAACAATCTTCAAAGAAATGTTGAACTCAAGAAACACTTACCCTTCATAATTTTTGGTTTACTCTAAGTACCACTCCCTATGTGATGTAATATGAAAAGAAGCACCTAAATCAATCAATCAAGAATCATCACCAACAACATTAACAAACATAAAGGCATCATTGCTATATTCATCAATGTTAGAGGAATTATTAGAGAAGTCATCCTTCTTTTTGGATTTGCATTCCTTTATACAAGCTTTCTTTCCATAATTCCAACATTTTTCCTTAGACCTACTTGGAGATTTAGACCTATCATTACCTTTAGACTTCTTATCTTGTGTCTTCTTCATACCTTTCTTCTCCTTTGACCTACCTCTCATAATAAGGGAATCAAAATATTTATCATCCATGGACCTTTTTCTAGTTTCTTAAATTAACAAAATTCTAATTACATTTTCCAGTTGAAGTGTTGTGTTATTACTACTTATTGACATCACAAGGTTATCCCATGAATCTGGTAAGGAACATAATAATACAATGCATTTTTCCTCTTCTTTCATCTTGACTCCTATTGATGCAAGTTGACTCAATATCGTATTGAAACAATTTAAGTGATTAGTTACACAACCTCCCTCCCTCATTTTCAAAGAATATAACTTTTTCTTCAAAACAAGTTTTTTTACCAGGCTATTGGACTAATATAACGTACCTAACCTCTTCCATAATCAATTTGCAATTTATTCCTGAGACACATTTATTAAATAGATTCTAATATACATAACCAAATAGTACTAGCTTCATTATCTAGTTTTCTCTAGTCTTCATCAGACACACTTGAGGATTTTTTAGAAGAAGATATCATAGTCCACTGATCTCTTTCTACTAGAAGATCCTCCATCTTCAATTTCCATAATTAAAAGTTTTGACCATTAAACTTACCAATATTAGACCTTGATGTGCTCACCATAGATTAATATTATTCTATTCACTCATAAAATCTTTCAAAGGTGTCATTTAATTCTAGTTATACACCCACCATAATCGTATAACCATTGTAGAGTTTCATTATTGCACACACTAGGTTTTCCACTCTAATGAAGTAGATACCACCCAAACAACCAAGTTCACTTTGATACCAAATGTTAGGAATTTTCACCCTTTTGCAATAGGACCGACATACTAAAATCATGAGTTCTTAAGATTATGTGTTTAGTTAATAGTCAACATGTATCAAATCTAAACATCAACACATATATGAAAGTAATGAAAATGCATGCTATCACAAGATTACACAAGACACAAAGATTTACGTGGGAAACCCTTATGAGAGAAAACCCACCACCAAAATAGATGTTCACAATTGTATTAGTCAAAATCAAAATAGATTCAATACAACAAGGTATTTTGGACAATGAGTCTCAATCTACAACATACTCCACTTGTGCAGTCACTCTAATGTTTTCACACCAACAACATACACAATATCTTCAATGTCTATATCAGGAAATCTTCACATCAAGTAACCTTTGTGTCATGCAAATTGATATATATATATAGGTATATTTAGTAAATACCAACTTCCCAACCACATAACTAACTTGTAGAACACCGAGAGTCAATGTAATCACATTCCATACATATGTGACATCAACATACAACACTTTCAATAAAATATGATGTCTCCTCATGGATAATCATTTTGTATAGTTTGTCACTGTTGTACACTATGAAACAATAGTTTCATCCTTTACACTATCAATACAAGCATGTTTCTAGTATAGCCACTACTATTAACTTTGCTTGCCTATGGTAGAATATACAACCTTATCATCACTCTTGACTTCTTGTAGTATCATATGTCAACTTCTAGGACATTAATTAGCATTTAGGTCATGTCACATGTTCACTAGTTCTATTGCATGTGCTCTTGTATCATTGATCATGCTCCAACAAGTACTAAACACATGTGCGGTTGTGAGTTATCCATCTAGATACTCATGGTTTCTATCATAGCACCACCACATGTGGAACAACATATATGATGTACCACAAGACCTGCAATATCGCTATCATATGTAAACCACAATGTTAGCTATACCGTAATATATGAAAAACTCACTGCTAAGAAGCCTACATATTAACTCTTCCCACTAGGACTCTCCTAGGATAATATCACCTAAGTCCCAATAATATTGAAGGGCTTAGAAAATTGAATTAATGTTGCAAAGTAAGGAGACTGAAATTAGTCCTAGGAAGGACTCAAGTTATCACCCCCATGATGCTTTGGGAAAGGGAAAAATGTTGCTCAAAGGATATCTCAACCCATTAACTCCTGAGAGGGTGGAGAGTCAAAGTTGGTTGTGAAGTTTTGCCTATTGTTGCTAGTGTGACATCTTGGAGGGAAGGGACTCTTAGTTATGTGGTTAAGCAGAGGAGATATCACTTTGATAAGATCTCTTTGAGAGTTTTGGATTGTATATTTGGATTCCTCTTACAAAAATACATAATTTCAATAAAATGGCACCTAAATTTTTAAGTCTATATGTGAAGTTATGGCTTCTAAAAGTTTCTGCATGAGATGCATGTTTTTGTTGTTGCCTACGCAACATGTTTGTGGATAGGGAGACCCATAGATGTTACCTTTGAGACATGGATTCTAGGGGGGATGTCAAATCATCAACATGATGATATCTCATTGTTTTGGGAAGGTGAGAAAGGGAATTGTCACCCAAACAACCATTCAAGCGACTTGGAGGGGATTTTTCAAGGTTTTTCTATAGCGATACCTTAAGTCACTTACAAGATTTTATGAGCCATCACTTCCATGAGACCTTAGTGAATGTTCTCAAGTTTGGCATGAACCATTCTGCCATGTGAATCTCTAGATCAGTTTTTAGTGGGAGTTTTGGTAATGAAAATGGTTATGTATTTTTTGATTAGAGACAAATTGTCTTTAGGGTTTTTTGAGGACATGAACTATGCTGGCATGAGAGTATTTCGATCATAGTTTTGTGGGAGCTTTGTGTAGGAACATAGTTGGTTGTGACAATTTATCTTCTTGGTTTTGGAGATGATGGTTCTACTTTTCCTTTTGGTATCTCCTAACAATTGGAGTTCTTTGATTGGTTTAAGGCCATGCATAATCTACATATTTAAGGAGATGTATGTTTGATAATGATGCCATGGGAAGCTCTTGACCATGCAGTGGGAGTTTTGGCATGACATGGTCATGTTTGAGAACTTGTTACATGTTTTAGTGGGAGCTTTTGTAGTGATGTGTTATTGTGCCATGATGGTATCTATATCTATAGTGGAGGCTTGGTATTTTTGAGAAACAAGGTGAAACTACTGTAATAAAAAACTTCTCAAAGTGTATGCAAATATCAAATTAATATTTTAATAATTGGATTACCATAAAAGATTATGTGTGTAAGCATAAATCAACAATAACAGTACAATCAACAAACCATAGCAATGTAGGATTTATGTGGAGAAACTCTTTCAAGAAAAAACTCCACCAGAGAAAGAGGATAAGTATATATTAATCTTCAAAAAACATGGATACAATATCATCACACTTCCTCTCTACACTATAATAGCATTCTAACAATATATGTGTACATATCTCATACCTCCAATATATAGGCAAAGAGAGGCCAAAACCATAAATGGTTTCACCAAAATAAAAGATACAAAAACCATGGTATCTTGCAAAAACTCCATGCTCACATTGGAGAGCATCTTCTAAGAATAGTAAATACAATCAATGACTTCACATGGGCTCAATCAATGAATCCTTAAATAGAAAACATAACTAAAAATGCATCTTTGACTCATAACTCCCCGATGGACAACATCCTCAAGTGTAGTGCTCCATTTTGGAGAAGAAAACTTATGCGGGTCCCATCAGTTATGGCAAGATTCTCCACTCCTCAATCCTAGTGCCTAGAATCAGGAATATGCCTTAAATGAGTTCAAAGTCAAATATAACTGCCACTGTGGTGCTCCACCTCCCTCATGCATTCATATGACAACTAATACCAAGATTCTAGGAGAATCTAAATTCCATTTTTTTACTCCAATTATACCCTAGGCATCTAAGTACACCTTCCAAGAGTGTTGGAGACACATAGAATTTTCAAGGTTAATGACACCTTAATCCTAACATTCTCCCACTTAAAATTATACATTGCAAATACATCCATAGGAAACATAAAATAAATCAAGTACAGGATCCAAGGCCCATTGCCTTCCTCCACCAAGAGAACTTATTTGTGGTCACTAGCTTCATGAGTGAATCTAAAACATTATCCTAAGTGTCAACCTTATATAAAAAGACCTTACTATTCTCTACCATCTCATGCACAAATTGATGTTGAACATCAACATGCTCAGTACGAGCATGGTACATGGGATTCCTGGCCAAACAGATAGCACTCTGACTATCACAACTAATTCTAACAACATTGTAATCAAAACTATTTCTTGCACAAAGTCTTTGTAACCATATTACCTGCTTAGAGGCATGTCTATGATCCATATACTCTACTTTGATAATGGACAAAGCAACTATGGGTTGAATTTTACTCATCCAATTCACTGCACCACCAAACAAAGAAAACGCATAGCCACTAGTGGACCTTTGACTATCCAAGTCACTTGCACAATTTTCATCCACAAAGGCCTATATGTCCAATGACTTATCCACACTATTAGTACCATGATAACATAAGCAGTAGTCAAAAGTCGCTTGCAACTATCTGAAAACCCTCTTAACATAAGTCTAATGCTCCTTACTAGGGTTGGACATAAACCTGCTCAAAACTCCCACTGCTTGGGCAATATTTGGTCTAGTGCAACCATTGCATACATTAGGCTACCAACAACACTAGGATAAAACATGTTAGACATAACCTCACAATCATCATCCAATTCGGAACACATATCTAAAGAAAGCTTAGTGCCAAATGGAAATGGAATACTTATTAGTTTACAATCATCCATACTAAACCAATGCAAAATGGTACCAACATATTTACTCTGACTTAACCAAAGATTTTTTTTACCTGATCCCTATTGATCTCCATACCAAGAATGTATTTTGCATCCTCTAAATTCTTCATATCAAATGTCCCAGAAAGCTAAGTTTTGTGCTCCATAATCATCACCTTATTGTTACCAATAAACATGTCATCTACATACAATACAATGATTAGAATCTAATCATTAATAATTTTAACATAAACACAATGATCCTCCTAACTCTAAACAAAAACCAAAATCAATGCAAACGCATCAAATTTTTGGTACTGCATCTTGGGTGACTATTTTAGACCATGCAATGACTGTTTCAACCTGTAAACAAAATGTTCCTCCCCCTTCACAATAAAACCATCAAGGTATCGCATATAAATCTCCTCCTCAAGATCCCCATGCAAGAAAGTAGTCTTAACATCCATTTTCTCAATCTCAAAATCACAAGCTATAGTAATAGACAATAGAAATCAAATAGAAGTTAACTTAGCAATAGGAGAGAAAATTTCACTGAAATCAACTCCGTCTCTCTAAGAGTATCCCTTGGCCACCAATTTGGCCTTGTACCACTCTAACCATCCATATGCTTTGATTTTCTTTCTATACACCCACTTGCAACCAATGGGCTTTCTTCCCTCAGGAGAACTCACAAGATATGAGGTATCACATGTTAGGGTTAGCCGGCAGAAGATATCAATTAAATGCAAATAAAGATTAAACAGAGAAATGGAAATACACAGAAATAATAATAGCGAGAGACAAGTTTTAACGTGGTTCACCCAAACTCGAGCTACATCCACCAAACAGAGAGTCCAATATTATTATCCAGTAAATAAAACCGATTACAATCAGCAATCCCTACAACTCAATACCGCTGCAAATGCTACAATACAATATCTCAAAACCCTAACCCTTAGCCGCTTTTTATCAAGCTTTTTGTCGGTTACAAAATAGGGTTTTCTTATGTCGGTCAATGAAAAAATTAACTCCCGATGCATTATAAAATAATAAAAAACTGTGTGAGGTTTCGGGGGCGTTGCCCCCGAGCCCCCACGGGGGTACTGCCCCTCGACCCCGCCCTGTATCGCGACAGGGAACGCGCCAGGGGCGCTGCCCCTGGACCCCGCAAGGGGCGCTGCCCCTTGACCCCGTCTTGGGGGCGCTGCCCCCAAACCCCCGCAAGGGGCGCTGCCCCTTGACCCCATAGGAATTTGGGGGGAAACCGCGCCAATAAAAGTGGGGTAAATATAACCTCCGAGTCTGATTAGGCTCCATATAACAACAATCTCCCACTTGGAGACTGATCAGACTCCACACCATATCATCTCCCACTTGGAGACTGATCATAACACCACTGACCGTGTAGCTCCCACTGGAAATAAGCACCCTGGACTCTGCTGTTCTGTTTTTGTTGTGTTCAGTCTAGAAGACCAACCGAAGCTGAAGAGGAGCTCAGCTTCTCCCTTGTCACTGCCTTTGTAAACATATCTGCTGGATTGTCATCTGTATGTATCTTTGCCAGCTGTAACTGTCCATCATCCAACACCGACCGAATGAAGTGATACCTCAACTGTATATGTTTGGTCTTTGAATGCAAGGCAGAATTCTTTGCAAGATGTATGGCACTCTGGCTATCCGTAAACAAAGAACTGTTAACCTGTTGTGTGCCCAATTCATTCATGAAAGATTGCAGCCATATCATCTCCTTGCTTGCCTCTGTTGCAGCTACATATTCTGCCTCTGTGGTGGATAAAGCAACCACCTTTTGCAACCTGGGAATCCAACTCACCACTGTTCCACCTACAGTAAAGACATAACCTATAGTACTCCGCCTGGTATCAATATCCCCTGCCAAATCTGAGTCTACATAACCTGCTAAATCAGTATTAGAGCCCCCAAAACATAAGTGTTTATTAGATGTACCTCTCAAATATCTGAGAATCCATTTTACTACATTCCAATGCTCTAATCTGGGATGACTCATATACCTGCTAACGACTCCTACAGCATGTGCAATATCCGGTCTCGTGCATACCATGGCATACATTAAACTGCCTACAGCTGAAGCATATGGTACCTTGGACATTTTCTCTTCCTCCTCTTGTGTCTTAGGACACATGTCCTTAGTCAATTTCAAATGACTAGGCAAAGGTGTGCTGACAGCTTTTGCATTCTCCATGTGGAATCTCTGCAACACCTTTTCAACATAAGCAGCCTGAGATAGAGTCAATTTTCTGTTCGGCCTATCTCTGCAAATTTTCATACCAAGGATTTGTTTTGCTGCCCCCAAATCCTTCATATCAAATGATTGTGCCAACTGTTGTTTCAACTCTCTTATGTGATCCATGTTAGACCCAGCTACAAGCATGTCATCAACATATAAACATAAAATAATGTAGCTGTCATTATCTAACCTCTTAAAATAAACACAATGGTCAGAATTACACCTGTTGTAGCCTTGCTCAGCCATAAAACTGTCAAATTTCAAATACCATTGCCGAGGTGCTTGTTTCAGGCCATACAAACTCTTCTTCAATCTGCGCACTAGTTTCTCCTTACCTTTGACCTCAAATCCTTGGGGCTATTCCATATAGATCTCCTCCTCCAAATCACCATGGAGAAAGGCAGTTTTAACATCTAGCTGTTCCAAATGTAAATCTTCAGCAGCCACAATACTTAAAACAGTATGAATAGAAGTCATCTTGACAACTGGAGAAAATATCTCATCAAAATCAATGCCCTTTTTCTGTGCAAATCCTTTTACAACTAACCTGGCCTTAAATCTTTTCTTACCTCCATTTTCCTCTTTCAACCTGTAAACCCATTTATTTGGTAAAGCCTTTTTACCTGTAGGTAACTTACATAATTCCCAAGTCTGATTTTTTAACAAGGAGTCCATTTCTTCTTTCATTGCAAGCTCCCACTGAACCTGTGTATCCACCTGCATAGCTTCATCATACCCTTCTGGTTCACCAGCATCTGTTAACAAAATAGAATACAAAGAGGGAGAAAATCTTTCAGGAGGTCTACTTATCCTTATGGACCGTCTAACATTCACTGGAGTTTGTGGTATTTCTGGTTGCTGTTGCGGAGCATGAGGAACCACTGGAACATCACTATTTGGAGTATCATCCAGCACCACATAATCCTTTTCTTTCTTCTCATGCTGCTGCAACTGATCTTTGTACAACACCTTCTCATTGAATATAACATCCCTACTTCTCACAATTTTTTGATTTTCAAAATCCCATAGCCTATAACCAAATTCATCAATGCCATATCCAACAAAGGTACATTTTTTTGATTTCGCATCCAGCTTGGTTCTATTTTCAGAATCTATATGTGCAAATGCTTCACAGCCGAAGGTTTTCAGAAAAGAATAACTCACCTTCTTGCCTATCCATGCTTCCTCTGGAATACCATAGCCCAAAGGAACTGAAGGACCTCTGTTAATTAAATATATAGCAGTGTTGACAGCCTCTGCCCACATGTTTAAAGGCAGCCCAGCATGCAATCTCATGGTCCTTGCACGCTCCATTATTGTCCTATTCATGCGTTCAACCACTCCATTTTCCTGTGGAGTCCCTGGAACCGTTTTCTGCCTACGAATTCCATTAAAGGAACAATAATCTTCAAATTCTTTGCTGCAATACTCAACACCATTATCAGATCTGAGACATTTTAATCTTTTACCCGTCTCATTCTCAACCAAGCTTCTCCATTTCTTAAATGTTTCAAATACATCAGATTTCTGTCTAAGAAAATAAATCCAGACCTTCCTAGTTGCATCATCTATGAATGTAACATAATACCGAGAGCCACCAAGAGAAGATACCTGAGCTGGTCCCCATACATCTGTATGCACAAGCTCCAACTTTTTATTTTTCTTTTGCTTCCCATCCTTAAGAAAACTGACTCTCTTTTGTTTTCCATACACACAACTTTCACAGAAATCCATATTAATACATTTCAGACCTGGTAAAACTTTCTTAGAATGAAGTACCTTCATACCTTTTTCACTCATATGCCCAAGTCTGTTATGCCACAGTGTTGTCTCAGAACCTACAACAACTTTTCCAGTCTCTTCCTGCAAACCTGCAGCAACTGTTCCTGAACCTGTTTGTTTTTTCTCTGTAACAGCTAAAGTAGAAGGAACAGTATGACCTGTACAAAGATATAAGGTGCCTACTTTCACACCTTTTGCTACTACTAAGGCACCTTTTGAAACCTTCTAATTTTTATCAGTAAATGTAACAGTGCAACCTTGTTCAGTTAGCTGCCCTGCTGAAATTAAATTCCTACTGAGCCTTGGAACATGCCTTACCTCTTGTAGTAGCCAATGATTCCCATTCTGCAACTTAATTTTGATTCTTCCCTTTCCAACAATCTGACAGGGTTCGTTATCTCCCAAATAAACCAGCCCAAAATCCCTTTGGACATAATCAAGAAAATAACTTCTATGGGGCGTTGCATGAAATGAGGCCCCTGAATCTAAAACCCATGAATCATCAGCATTATCTAGGGAAAGAATCAAAGCATCATCTTCAGACTTATTGCTTACCACATTTGCTTCCTTATTGCCTTCTTGTTTGTCTCCTTCTTTGTTCTTCCGAGACCAGCAATCTTTCTTCAGATGACCTGGTTTTCCACAGTACCAGCAATCCTTCTGTCCTCTGGTTTGGGATCTTTTGTCCTTTGATTTTCCTCGTGACTTCCCATGACCTCCAAAACCTTTTCCTCTCTCCTTTGATCTGCCCCTACTTTCTGCACTTAAAACACTGTCTGATTTGGATCCACCTGAGCTTTTCTTACGAATTTCCTCACTCAGAATAACACCAACAACATCATCAAATTTTAGGGTATTTGAACCAGAAACAGAGTTACTAACCGCCATTACCAAACTATCCCAGCTTTCAGGCAATGAACATAATATCAAGAGAGCTCTAACTTCATCAAATTTTACATTTACAGAAGTCAATTGACTGACAATCGTATTAAATTCATTTAAATGACCTGTCACAGATCCACCTTCAACCATTTTCAAATTAAACAACTGCTTCATGAGAAATACCTTATTTGAGGCTGAGGGTTTTTCATACAATTTTGCCAAAGCTTTCACCAAACCATCTGTTGTCTTCGCTTTTGTTATATTGAATGCCACTGACGGTGCCAGGCACAACCGAATGGTTCCCAGTGCCTTTCTGTCAAGAAGATTCCAATCCTCATCAGAAATTGTTGCCGGTTTGTTGGCTACTCCTTCCAACGGCCTCCATAAATCCTTTTGATAGAGGTAATCCTCCATCTGCATCTTCCATAACTGATAGTTCTGCCCATTGAATTTATCAACCTTCATTTTTCCCTCGTCTGCCATTGCTCCCACTCAACCGTGAGACTTTCCTACAGACGATAATCGAACACAACCTTGCTCTGATACCACTTGTTAGGGTTAGCCGGCAGAAGATATCAATTAAATGCAAATAAAGATTAAACAGAGAAATGGAAATACACAGAAATAATAATAGCGAGAGACAAGTTTTAACGTGGTTCACCCAAACTCGGGCTACATCCACCAAACAGAGAGTCCAATATTATTATCCAGTAAATAAAACCGATTACAATCAGCAATCCCTGCAACTCAATACCGCTGCAAATGCTACAATACAATATCTCAAAACCCTAACCCTTAGCCGCTTTTTATCAAGCTTTTTGTCGGTTACAAAATAGGGTTTTCTTATGTCGGTCAATGAAAAAATTAACTCCCGGTGCATTATAAAATAATAAAAAACTGTGTGAGGTTTCGAGGGCACTGCCCCTCGACCCCGCCCTGTATCGCGACAGGGAACGCGCCAGGGGCGCTGCCCCTGGACCCCGTCTTGGGGGCGCTGCCCCCAAACCCCCGCAAGGGGCGCTGCCCCTTGACCCCGTAGGAATTTGGGGGGAAACCGCGCCAATAAAAGTGGGGTAAATATAACCTCCGAGTCTGATTAGGCTCCATATAACAACATCACAACTATCCAGAGTCATCATCTCCTCATGCATGGCCTACATCCAATACTCACTATCCTCTAAAGAGAGAGCCTCCCTCAAAGCTCTAGGTTCATTATCAATACTCAATAAAGAAAATACAGAATGGAAATTTGGTGGGGCTATACCTGTCAACTGGATTCTGCTATTTCATGGATCTCCATAAGGTAGGAGTAAGGGACTTTGCCTATTCTTCTACCTACACATCATGTACATCTTCATCTGAACTCTCATTTGAACCTTCTTGTTCCTCTCCATCCTATGATCCATCAATCTATTCTTCCACACATGCATCTTCTTGCTTCTCATTCTTAGTTTCAAAATGCACTATTTTCTTCCCATATTTTTCCTTTGGTTGTTCAGAACTTGAAAAACTCTAAACTCCCTGAAAATCACATCTATAGAATAAATCATTTTCTAGGTTAGAGGATTCCAAATCTTATAACCTTTTACATTTTAGATCACTTTTCCTAAGGCACATGAACATAAGCCTCACAACCAAATACCCTTAAATGTGAAACATAAGTCTTCTCACCTATCCATACTACATAAGGTGTTTTGTCAACAAGATCCAAACAAGGAGATCTATTAACCAAATAACAAGCAATATTTACAGCCTCTACCCAAAAGCATCGATCCAGCTGCATACCACTCAACATACTTTCGACTCTTTCCATTAGAGTTTGGTTCATCCTCTCTTCAACCCCATTTTGTTAACATGTATATGGTGTAGTCTTCTGTCAAACAATACTTGTATGCTTATAGAATTCATCAAATTTCCTAAAGCAATATTCACCACCATTGTTAGATCTCAACACCTTTATTTTATAATTTATTTACTTTTCAACTAAGGCCTTAAATTAATTAAACTTAGTGAAGACTTTGGATTTAACATGGATAAAATAAATCCAGGTATATCTAGAGGCATCATCAATGAATGAAACATAACACTAAGATTTTCCCATAGAACCCACATCTATTGGACCAAACACATTCAAACGAGTAATTTCTAATAATCGCTTTGCTCTATAACTTCCAATGGGAAATGAAGATCTATTTTGTTTACCAAACACACAGTGCTCACATAAATCATTTTACCAATAGAGTAATTAAAAAAATAAACTATTTTTTATTTATAATGGTCCTAAGACCTTTTTTACTTATGTGGCCCAAACATTGGTGCCACAACATACATGTATTCTTATTCTTGTTAGTTACATTGGTAGAGTTACAAAATGTGGAGGCATTTAGCCTAAACAAGGCCCCAATCTAAGATCCTTTAGCTATCACCAAGTTCTCTCTCACCAACCTATAACCAAACTTGCCAAATGTCACATGCACACCAAAATCATACAATTTAGTTATAGAAAGTTTCTCGCAAGTCCTAGAATATGTAAAACATTACTAAGGGTTTTAAACCTTCAATCACTAAAACACAAATATACCTTTCCCTTACCAACAATCTACTTAGTACTATTGTCACCAAGGAAAACCTCTCCTCCATCATAAGTTCTGTAAGTCAAAAACCACTCCTTGTGGGGATTCATACGGTAGGAGCAACCTAAATCAATAAACCAAGTATCATCACTAATAGTGTTAGAAAAAATAAATGAAGCATCATTGTCACCATCATCAAAAGATTTTTCTATGGAGGAATTTGAATATTTCTTCTTGTTTTTGTATTCCTTCTTCACATGCCCTCTCTTCCCATAGTTCCAACACATAACTTTGTTGTTCCCTAGGGTTTTTTATCATCCCTTTAACTTGGATCTATCTTTCTTTTTATCCCCCTTTAGACCCTCATTATTCGTTAGGTCTTCCATGAACATGCAGGGCATCCTTCGAGCCATCATTCATGGATTTTCTTCTCATCTCCTCTGAAAGAAAAGTAGTAATGAGAGTATCCATTTTGATCTCTACACCACCACCACTAATGGAAACAACTAAATTTTCCCAAGATTTGAGTAAAGAACAAACTAATTAGATGCATTTATCTTCTTTCAACTTAACATCTACAGAAACTAGTTGGATCAAAATCAAATTGAAAGCATTTAAATAATCTACAACCAAATTACCATCTTTCATCTTTAAAGATTATAACCATCTTTTGAGATACAATTTATTGGTTAGACTTTTAGTTTGATAAATATCACCTATCCTCTTCCATAGCTTGTATGCAGTGGTCTCCTTAGAGACAATCAAGAGAACACAATCTGCAAGGCATAATCAAATGGTTCATCATGCCTTCTTGTCCAACTTTAACCAATCTTCATCAAACATGTCAGGTGGATTTATATCTTTCTCAACAACTCTCCACTGATCTCTTTCTTCAAGAAGATCTTCCACCTTTAGCTTCCACATCTCATACCTAGTGCCATTGAATTTCTCAATATCAAAATGAGAAGTAGAGGTCATGGTTTTCAATCCTTCACAAATCTACAAAACCACACAAAGCAAAAGCTCCCATTGTAGCCTAAAAACCTTCAACACTTTCTAGAAGGGTTTCCCCCTCTATACAAAACTATTAACCTTGATACCAAATGTTCTTGAATAAATTGATGGAAGTGGGCTTGTTGTAGGAGATATCCAAGGGCATCAACTGAGAGAGCATACAAAAAGATAGCTAGAGGAAAACCTTATTTGATAAATCTTTGAAGAGATAATTAAGGGGTAAGAGTCACATTGACCACCAGAGAAGTTTTTTAGACTCATTCCATAGTCTCCCACACTAAGACTAGGTTATCAAGAGTGAACTAACCACCAAGAAAGTCAATTTGTTCAGTCCTAACTATATCCAACTTAATCAGTTTAATTGTAATGGTAATAGCTTTGGAGAGGAATTTGTAGGAAATGTTAAGGAGGGTGATTGATCACCATCTAGTTACATAGGTCTCATTCTTCCCTTAATATATTAACTTGATAAGCCCTTGGTTGATGAAAGAACCTAATGAGCCCTTCTCCACTACGTCCAAATAAACATAATAGTAGTCTTCCCTAATATGCTCCCACATGGTTTTGAAGAACTCTGTCAAGAGTGAATCAATGCCAAGGCTCTTCTCCTTGGCCATGGTACTAAGGATAGAGTCATTATTTTTTAGAGTGAATGTTCAAGGTATCCCCAAAAGTCTCCCTTCAATTTTAGTGGTGATATAGCTACTCATTGCAACTTTTATTTCCTTTTTGAGAGGATCAAATCTAGAGTCGTCAAAGAACAATTTCTTGTATTTCTCATAAAATCTATTATAATGGTGGTGAGATTTATTAGGAGTTGGTTGCCATTATCAAGGAGGGAGGGGAGATTTTCATGTTTATGTTTGCGATGTAGGTATTAAAAAAGAACATAGTACCTCTATCATAATTCTTGATCCAATTCAATATAGTTCGCACCTAGGCTCCTATGCCTCTATAGATTTCTAACTAATAGTTTAGGTCTAATCTTCCTTATTTCACAAAGAGGGAAAACAAGTCTAAGCAAGGATGAATAAGGGCCATGCCCTAGTTTCATTAAATTAGTGCAAGAACTACATTTTTTTACAATTTCCATAAAGAATCAAAACATGCCCTGGTTTGAATAACAAGCTCGAGAACAAACACAAAAAGAATCAATTAATCAACCTTTGAACACAAACCCAACTAAATGATGTTTCCAAGCTTCTAAAATGTCCTCCAAGCAAGTACAAACCCCTCAAAGGAATGATAATAATATTCTATAATGGTCATGAGTATGCATAGCCAATCCATATTGTCCATCCAACAAAGATAGTGGCAACCAAACAAGAGCTAAATAACATAAGAAAGCCCCATTGAACTTTATGCAACCAGTCCAAAGAAACCTTAGCTCGACATTTAAAGAAGCATTAAGTCAACATATCTGCATTTTGCCACTTTAAACAAAAGATTTATAAATTGTTATTATTCGTTAACTCACATTTCAACTTCATGTTCTTAATGCAAATCAAAAGATAAAATCCTTGTTAATATTAATAGTCAAATTCAGTATAATGTCAAGCTAAAATTTGCTTCCAACAAACATCCACTCTTCCTTCCATGTCCACATTCATTTCATTGATTAGTCACTCAATGAGCTTTTTGTTAAAAACTCTGAATGTTAGACTTCCTTCTAGCTTGTCAGATATAGTATAGATGTTAAAATGAACTTGTGATCCTTCTCATTTTTATAATCTAACCTTTGGATAAGCTACCCTTGAGACTTTATAGATGACATTGTCCTTGGTTATTTTGAGATAGTCCAAGCATTGTTGATGTACTATAATACTTTCTAATTGAGTATTCATTTATTTTTTGTGGAAATTATGATTTCATACCTCATTGATGCATGTTGGTCGAATGTTGATATGGGAGTTAACATCCTTCTCATGTCGATAGGCATTGTTGATGTGCTATAATACTATCTAATTGAGTATTCATTTATTTTTTAGTGGAAATTGTGATTTCATACCTCATTGATGCATGTTGTTTGAATGTTGATATGGAGTTAACATCCTTCTCATGTGAATAGACTTATCTTTCTAATATGCTACATTTGGGCTTTACAAATAACATCATTCTTTCAGGATGATCCAAGAATGTTCTACTGATGATTTGATAACTTAAGCAAATATTTAAGACACCATCTTCGGCTTATTTATGTTGAAGAGACATTGAAACTTTTTATGTAAACAATACTTTTCAAATCAATTTCATTGATTTATATGTCATATTAGTGGGAATCTTTCCACTAATATTTTGAGTGAATATTTTCTTAGATTAATTACATATTTTGTTATTATATATTCAAGTAAAAATGACAAGTTATAGCATGAATACTTAGAGTGGATTAGTGTTTAGATAATACCTGTATTGAGTTACTCACATGTCACATTACTTTATATCCCAGGCTAATAATAATAAAAGATATAGTGTTACATATGGGGATAGTTTGTAAACACGGATAAATTAAATGTTTAAAATTAATATTAAATATTATTTTGAACTTCAAAACCCTCCATCATATCTAAAACTATTTGCTAGAATGTTTACTTATTTTTACTTATTTTATTTGTTTATGCTAGATTTCATATTTTTAATAATTTTATCCATTTTTGGAATCCTCGTAGTATTAAAATTAATCACTTAAATTAAAGATATGACAAGACCAATATTTTTTTAGTACTTAATGAGAGCCACAAATGATGGTGATGAATGAAGTTCACAAGTAAATAAGTTGTGTCAAAAGGAAACCTAGAGGATAGAAGCAAGAAGAGAACTATTCATGATTATGTCTATTGTTGTCAATGGTAGAGCAATGAGTTGGTCAATTAACTTGTCACATAGAAATGGTCCATAGCTTTTAGGACAAACAATGACAAATTAATAACCCTAAAATGTACTTTTCCATAACCTACCATCTCAGGCATTTCGAGGAGCAGAAATGTGAGGTCTCTGTCGCAATCCATGTTTTCCTGTTTTTATTTTCTCGTCTCCGAAAGCATTTTGAGAAAAATCTATGGGGTACTGGGGATATTTCAGGGCATCCTATAGATGGCATCACATCCCCAACATCAAAAGCTGATATTTTTTCCTAATATATATTTGTAGAATTAAAAATAAGGCATTTTCAAACAATTATTTTCATTACAGATATGACAACATAACACTCATTTATTCATTGTTGCAATTTTTGCATTTGTCCTTTCTTTTTTAAATTTTGTTGGAGAGTTTCATATCAAACCCGGATCATTTCTGCATTTGTATTTTAATATTTCACTTAAGTTTCAATTTCGATTTCCATTAGTTAGTGTTGAATGCTTAATGTGATAGATATTAATATTTGAATTTCAGCTCTTTAAATGTTAAATGACATTAACCGTTTGATTATACAGTTTAAAAGCTAAGATATGTTCTCTTCGTCACAGTCCCCTGATCATCTCCAAAATCCAGGGAATTTTTTGCCATTTAGAAACCCGTGCAATAAAAAAAAACAATGAAGATGTCTGAAACAAGATTAATTAAACATCAATGCAAATTGTTTCAGAAATTAACCATATAATTCAAATAATCACGAAATCCCTTTCCAACCCAACCGAGGTGCAAAATGAACGGCTCAGTACAATTGAAAGCAGGGTTTTCTCAATAATTAAGAATTATCTACCATACTTTATAAGCCTGACAGAATCTAAGCACCTAACCGTCTAGGCATTTCAACAAAACTGCGACAAAGTTTAATAAGACATTTCCATCTCCAACTCGGATGAAAGTTTGAAACTACTGTTCTTGTCTGTAAAATCAAATCTTATTTGCAAAAAACACATCATGGTTTTCCATTTCTCAAGAAAGAATGAAGTCATACCACCAGTAGCCAGTTGACAAATATCAGGATGTTAAGATTCAAATAAAGTCATTCTTAATTGCAGAAATGCCGAGCCACTATGCTAGCTTCTCGTCAAAAACAATGTAATCCCACATAAAAATCATGAATATAGTAATTACAGGCATCTCATAGTTCCTTTTCTTAAAACATGGGGAAAAGGAAGAAAACTAATGAGAACCAATAGGTTTAATGGCATTACGCATTCTATTAAGTGCAGTTTTAATGCGTTCCTTCAAGTTTTCATTTTCACAGTCAACGGTATTGTTAGCATGGTCTACTGTTGCCATAATCCCATCCACAGATACAATCAGTTTTCCTTCCTCTTCCTTGACATCTCCAAATAAAGAAGAAAACAATGATTGAATTATTTTACTAAAATCCTTCTCTGCCTTGCCTTCCTTTAAATCTGAATCAGGTGACTTTGCCCTTGAAGCCTCTGGATTGAAATTCATCATCATTACAATAATGGAGTCTGACACCATATCACTTATGGGATCAGACACCCACTGTAACACTACATAATCTGCTCCTTCTTGCTTCACTGAAACTTTGCCATGGACTTTAAGAGTAGGAACTTCATCATTAGAAGTTTCGACACCCTCATACAATTGTTGGAGACGGTTCTTAAGTACAGAGAATGCTCCCTTATATGGGATTGATAGTCGCTGTGTAACAGTTCCTGTTGAAAGCTGAGTGAATACATGAAGATCTTCAGGAGCCATTATCTGGTATGTGAAACCTTTTCTCACCAGTAAACCACTCACTTGATTGCCTTCTTCAGGTGTCTTTTCGGCTAACCTGCCTATTGCCTTTGCCGTCTTCTCAGCATTAAAATGCATCTCTACTGTCTGACAGTTCTTTGGTGACAGAACCCTCATATTTTGGTCTGCAAATTGAGTAAGTAGCTTCTGTTTAAGGCGTCCCATCTCATTTGCCTCTCCATGCACAAGAATTATGTTAGGTGGACGTAGCTCATTTAAAAATGCGCTTGTCTGGCTGAAATCAGCATGAGCTGAAAATGAAATATAGTGGACCTGCATATTCAAAGGAGATTGTAAACCATTCATCAGTGTCACCTCCTTTGGTTCATTCATAATAGTCTTTGCCAGCGTACCCTCAACTACATACCCAGGAATCACACATGCATTCTTCCTATCATGACACCAAATATCAAAGAGCTGCCTCGACAAACCACTCTGCAAGCCACCTGGACTAGCCATGACTACTGAAGGCCCATCATCCTCAAAGTTCTCAATGCTTTTCAGAGGTAAGATGTGTTTAAAATCAAATGGATTTGAAAATTGACTACGAATTCTATCATTCATTGCATTGATGTATGTTTGATAAACAGCCATGCACCTTTTTGCGAGAGGAGAAGCATAATAAATGGGAATATTATGGAGCTCCGGATGTGCTGCCCAATATTCATCAAGAATCAACAGAAGCTCTTGAGCACGACCCAATGCAAATGCAGGAATGAGTACCCTTCCACCCTGAGACACAACACTGTGTACAACATCAGTGAATCTTTTCTCTCGGACAGCTCTAGGCTGATGAAGTTGCACACCATATGTCGACTCAATTATGCAAACATCGGGGGAGAACTGTGGGGTCTCAGCAGCACGAAGGTGACGATCTTCCTCCCGGGAGTAATCGCCAGTATATAATACACGCACCCCTGCAATGTCAACCATGAACATTGCTGCACCAAGGACATGCCCTGCTGTGTAACACCAGAATCGGATGCCATTCACCTCCTGGGTCTGGTGAAAATCAATTACCTGAACATAGAGCGGCTTCAGATTGATTAGAAAAAAAATAAAATCCCTGAAGTCTGCTACAAGTAAAACTTGGCGTCATAAGCACCAGAAGTAAGACATCAGCTCAGAAGTGGATGAAGGATAAGAAAACTGCACCTCAATCTTATCCATTGATCGAAGAATGTCTTGTTCATCAAATAACATATCTTCCACAGAAACCTTGCTTACTTTCACATAATCAGAAAGTAGAAGTTTGTAAATAGCTTTGGTTGCATGTGTCATAAATACCCGCCCGTTGAAAGTTGTCTGTGTATCACTGATTGATTAATACACTTAGGTTGACTCAAAATTAGATACACATAGACTGAAGAATAATTTTGTCTTGATCGTAGGGGTATAAAAGAACCTCACCTTCTCCAAAAAATAAGGAAGAGATGCTGCATGATCCAGATGGAAACTGCAAGAAAGCATATTATATCAATCCCAAGAAAAGTACATTCTATCTTCTTAATCATTCCTCATTAGTAAAGAATAGAATTGAAATAGTGCAACATTGTGTTACCCTAATTGTAAGGCAATACTTCATATATAAAACATGTACATTTCATGCAATTGCAGATTAACTTTCCACAGAAAACGAACCTTTTAGCATAGTGTTCCAAGATGAAAGAAAGCAATCTGGTGCATGTTATTTTGCAGCCAATTCCAAAGTATGCTGATGCTTCCTAAACAACATTATTAGGTACTCTGATAATTTCCTTGTCCCTAGAATTTAGGTACTCTGATAAAAAACCTGAGCACAATTGCTACGCCTTAAAAAAAATTCCATATGATTTCAATTCACAAAGAAAGGAAGAGGCGAAGACGCCAAATTGAAACTTGAAAGTTTGACAACAAAATTGCAAATCGTGATTTGTACCAAATCTCATTAAATATTTTACTATTGACTCCAAATTCATATTATTTATATTCTGTAAATGTTGGTAAAAAGTTTCGCACTCAAATATCTTGTATTTTCTGATTATATGCGGTGATCCCCCATCCCAGAAACTTATAGTAATAATTAATAGTAATTAGTTATAATATTTATATTTATATTTATATTTATTATTTTATAATATTAGTATTATATTGATATATTATATATTATAACACGAGATTTTAAATATTTTATATATATAAATATATTTTAATATATATATATATATATATAGTCATACCCTTGCCATCCCCAGCACCATCTCCAAAATTTTTGAAAAAAAATTGCCGTCCCTGGAAACACATCCCCCTGTCCCCCCATCCCGGAAACTTGGAGAAGCACTGCCTGTGACATTACCCTGTCACCAATCTCCAGATTAATGCAATCTAAAGTCACTTCTAAGTTCTCTTATAAAGGAGAAACTGTCTTACAATCAAATTACAATAGATTTTGTAATTAGACATCTCAAACAGTCCAACAATTTTTCTGCTTAGAAATTTTTCCTGTCTTGTTTCCTTGTAAGGTAGGTTTCAATTCCATCTGAATATAAAGCCTGGCAATAGAATTAGTTCTACAAATTTTGACCTCAATTTGGTGAAAAGAGAGACTTCTTGTTATAGCAAACCAACACCTAAATTTGGAAATGACCATATGATAATTCTTTTCAATCCAAGCAATCACAGATGTATTAATAATAAATATAGATTAGAAGCCTTTTGCCTCCTTTGTCCTTTGCAACTAGATCTTTTATCTTTAAACGTAACATGTTGTCTTTAAATAACTAATATTTCATGATTTTGGTTACCCAGGTCACCAGTATTTTGTTTGAGGAATAAACCCCTAATAAAGAAATATTGCATTGCCACAATTAGAGGATTACAAGGCAAAATGGCAACACCAAACTTACAAAACAACAAAATATCTTAGTCAATCATGATAATTCACCTAGGATCTTGTGAAATTTAAGCTAATCGTAATCACTGTAGTGCTATTTAAAAGACTCTAAGATTGGCACTTGCACTAAGATCATATTTATACAATTCTATACAAGGAGCACAGGCACACTACATTGCTCCTGGATGGTCCCTGCAAAAGAGCTAACAGCAAGCAGGCAGACAAACATTAAGATTTTCTCAAAAATCGAGATTTAATCAGAGTTAAAAATCAGGAAAAAAGTGAATTTTCAAAAAACCGTAGAAAAACGCAAAAAAAAAAGAGAGAAAAACCTGTTGTTATTTAAATTTTAAAGCATTTTAATACCATAGAGATACAGAGAGCAAACAAACAAACAAACAAAAGTTCAGTCCATAAATTGTGGAATATAGATTTTTTTCCTTTATGTTCATATCGTTGATTACATTACATTGCATTGGAATATAGTTTACCAATCTTTTTAACAACCAGCTAAGGCAAATGCAATAGAATTTCAAGTTCATAAATGAAGCTGTATAAGATGGCAACCATATGATATTATAAACTACACTTATTAATTGTTAAGATTAACAGTGTCTTCTACAGTTTATTAACTAGTGGGTTGTGTGAAAAGGAAGAAACTTATTTCACGTCAATTCTTAAAGTCTCCTACAATTTATTAATTGGTAATATTGTTTTTTTTTTGTAAGAGTAAAGTATTTGGTTAGATTGTATCCATTCAGGGTTAATTATGAACTATAATGGATTCAAACTATTTAATCCTAAGTTTATGGTGAAACCTGCTATAACAAGCACAAATAAATACCAACTCTACTAGCCCCGCTCAGCCAACTACTTCAAGTCGCCGTTGCCACTGCTAGACAAATGCGACGCGGACAAGGTAAAACGTGTTCGAAACAAATGAAAAAAAAAAACATGCAAAAGTTAAGTTGCCGAATTGGATTCAAGCTTGGGTACACAATACGACAGATTTATTTTCCCTGGATTCAAGTACAGGTTTGTGAATATTTATATATATATATATATATATATAAAACCTGGATTGTGGCCTAGGAGCCATAGAAAAAACCAGAGACATGCTCTGCATAATAATAACTGCATCTATTACCTTCATATCCGATAACATAGGAGTTAAACCAGACTATGCCTATTACATCACTAAACAAAAATTGTCGTCACCAATACCGAGGAAACACAACCATCCACCGAAACAGAGTCTTAATAGAGTCAGAGGGAAGAGGGCAAATTACACAGGCCCTCTCCCTGAAACATAAACATACATATATATCTTTACAGACATCCCTCTAAACGACCAACAAAATAGCTAAACCTGCCAGAAATATTGAAACCCTACCCTAACTTCACAGACCATACAAAAAAACACAGACAACACATGCATTTTTAATGTCCACCATCACTCTTGTCAGCTTCAGCATCCAGACTCCCACCACCACCTTTGTCAGCTCCACCCCCTGGCTCTCCTCCGACGAGTCACAACACCCAGAGAAGGTGGGGATGGCTTCTTCTAGTAGCTGCAGACCCACATGCTTCGCTATAGCCTTGACGACCAACTGAAGGCACTGTTGATGCTTTTTGATCGCATGTAGATGTGCCATAATGCAGTCATGGAAGGCATCAGCCTGGTCCACCACGTCCCCTACATCGTCATGCATCAGGTAAGAACTTGCAGCCACTAACATGAGGGAGGCACATGACAACGCTTGGGCTGGATCAAACACCTTCCATCGTCCACCGGTATGACCGGGATCGAGCAAGAACTTGGCCATAGCCTTCCTCAAACCCACCTCTGGTTTCCCATCAAGTTCAGTCAAAACATCCCAGACTCATGTATCCATTTCCTCAGATTGGGACTTTCAATTTCCCTATCGATGAAATTGATGAATTCCATTGTAGCGTCCACCCCCAACACACGTTTCTTATACTTCCTCGTCGGCTCCGCACCTATCTTCCTTCCTCGCTTCCCAGCAGACTCCGCCATAGCCACAAGACACCACCAAACGATCTCAAACGCTGCGTAGGAGAATGGAAAGCGAGCCATGTCTCGGGATTATTTTAACCTCTGCCACCCTACCTTGCCATTATATCCGCACATACCACCAGCTGTCGACACCACTTAACCTTACACTGTCATTAATGATGGCATCATTGCCTTAAACAACTTATGTCCCATTATCGGGGGGATGTTCCTTTATGTCCTCTTGTATCAATCTCAAGACCTCTGAAGGATAGTCATTCCACCATTTGACACTACCACTTCATAATTTGACTCTCCTACCCACTCCTTGATTGGCCAACCAATCCGCAACTTTATTGCCTCCTCTTCCAATGTGAGAAACTAGGGTCTCCTCAAAACTCCAACGAACCAACTTGGCTTCGTCAATCAGCACACCCAACTTTCAATTCTTCAACTCTCCCCATTTAAGAGCGTTAACAATTATCTTTGAGTCCCCCTCAATTAACTTCCTCCACCCTTTCTTCCTAGCTATCATGAGTCCCCAAAGCATGGCCCAAGCTTCGGATAAATTATTGGACTCACAACCAAAATCATAAGCAAACATCCCCAGTGGTTGTCCCTCGTGAGCCCTGAAAACTCCTCCCCCACCAGCCTCCCTTGGGTTCCCCTTTGCTGCCCCATCAAAGTTAAGTTTGACCCAACCTACTTCTGATTTCTGCCATACTACAAGCTTCTTCTTTATTTGCTTACCACCCCTATTACCTAACCAACCATATCTAGGCCAAGCAATAGCCCAAGGCATCTCCATATCCTCTATATACCACTGAACTTTCTCATGCACGTTCCCCAACTCCCTCACTGTACTTTCCACCTGATCCTAAACTCTTTCCATCCTCCTCTCCTCCTGGAAAATTCTCCTTTTTCGCTCTAGCCAAATATTCCAAATGATAATTGCAGGGAATATCATTCAGACAAACTTCAGGCCAGGATTCCTAATCTTCAAGACCCAAATATCCAAAAGACCACACACCTTTTCCGACAATACCCAACTAAGCTCCCATTTTCTCAAAAAGGAGTGCCACAGATCCCTAGCAAAATCACAGTGCAAGAACAGATGATCGTTGGTCTCAACTTCCTGTTTACACATTATACACATCGAAGGCCCTTTCCCACGTTAGGGCTTTACCCCTCCAAACAATCCAAAGAAAAGCATTTGCCTTTGGTAACCCCGCTTTAAACCAAATCTGCTCACATGCATTTGCCTTAGCTGCATCCCCTTCTAAAAAATACATCTCATAAGCCGCTCTCATTGAAACCCTTCCACTCCCCTAACCAGACCAAACCAAGTAGTCTTCGATGTTCCTCATTGAGATGGGCCACCTGTCCAATTTCTCTTGAATCTAATCACATTCTTTGACCAACTCCTCACAGGGGACCACTAGGCTTTTCCATTTCCTCCCATGCTGATCTTGTTTAATATAATTCTTAACCTTATCATCTTCCACCTCCTCAAAGTGTTGAATTAATGGTCGATAAGCGGGGAGACTGTCCAGAGGCTCGCCACCCATCCAACGATCATGCCAGAACCTGATCCTTTCCCCATTCCCAAACTTCCATTCAACATGAGGGATCAAAAACTTAGTGCAGGCTCTCAAGAAGTTCCACACACTCGACCCTCTAGGGGTGTTGCAATTGAAGAGATTATTGACATCACTTTGGAGGTACTTAGCTTGTACTATTATGCTCCAAAGATGATCTCTTTCCTCATAAATGCGCCAAACCATTTTGGCACCCAAGGCCTTGTTCAAATTTTTACAACCTCTGAAACGTAGTCCACCCTTATTTTTAGGTTTGCAGACCTCCGACCACTTCACCAGTCTGAACTTGAACTGATTGTCACAGCCTTGCCATAAAAAAGAGCGTTGAGAAGCTTCAACAGCTTTAGCCACTCTGCTAGGGATCTGAAAAACCGACATAGTATAAATGGGAACAATAGAAAGGGAAGCCTTGATTAGGGTTATCCTACCTGCTAATGAAATCCATCTACCTTTCCATGAGGCCATCATATTTTGAATGCGATCCACCACTCCTTTCCATTCCAATTCTGCGAATCTCTTGTCAATTGGCGACATACCTAGATCCTTACTAGGGAGAGTGTCAATTTCAAAGCCCGGGATTCTCTGAATGTCAAATTGCTCCATACATTGTTCCTTCAAAAAGACGATCCAAGATTTAGCTTTGTTCACCTTTTGCCCCGTTGCCCTCTCATACTGATCCAGGATTCTATTGATCCCTCTAGCTTCCCTAGCAGTGGCTTCGCCGAACAACAATGTATCATCCACAAACTGTAAATGGTAAAATGATTTAGTCCCCGAGGATGCCTGCAACCCCACCAAATTACCCAACCTAACCTGGTTTTCAATTGCCCTCCCAAGGGCTTCTACAATCAGCAGAACAAAAAAGGGGACAAGGGATCCCCTGGCCTCAATTCTCTCTTGGCCGTAAAGAACTCCAAGGGCACACCATTGATCAAAACTGCATAGGAGGCAATGGAAATACAACTAAAAACCCAATCACACCAGTCCTTGCTAAATCCAAACCTTCTCATAACCTGGATCAGGAAGTCCCAAGATACCCGGTCATAAGCCTTATTCAAATCCAACTTGACCACCATCCCTTCCCTTTTTTTAACCTTGATGGAGTGAATGGTCTCATGTGCTACAACTATACCATTAGTTATCTTACTACCTTTTAGAAAGCCACTTTGTTCCTCCGAAGTAAGACCCTCCAAGCATCTTTTGGGTCTGGAAGAAATAGCTTTTGTGACAATTTTATACACTGAATTGCATAAAGCTACTGGTCGGTATTCGTCCAAAAATTTTGATTCCTTGTTCTTAGGGATTAGTGCTAGGTAGGTAGAGTACCAGGATTTCAGCATAGCTTTCTTCCTTCTACACTCCTTTGTCGCCCTCCAAACTTCCTCCCCCACTATGTCCCAGTATCTTTGAAAGAACTCTGCGTGGAAACCATCTGGCCCTGCGGCCTTCCTAGCCCTCAAGGAAAAGGTTGCCTTTCTGATTTCCTCAATAGAAAAGGAGGGCATCAAGGAATTATTTTGAGCACCCGAAACTAGGTTGGGAATGTTGTCGAGGACTCAATTTGTGCCCCCACCTCAACCTCTAGATCCACACCTAACAACTGTTGGAAAAAGTCCCTGCCTTCCTTCCTAATAGCCTCAAAATCAACTAAGCAGGTACCTATAAGAGTTTGAATATTCAGAATCCTATTAGTCTGTCTTCTAACCTTAGTAGCCATGTGAAAGAAACTAGTGTTTCTATCACCCTCTCAACCATTTTATTCTTGATTTCTACTGCCACATGATCTCCTCCATCCTCAAGATCCTCCCCTGTTCCTCCAAAAGATTCATTTTCTTCTCTCCTGACTACATTGAGTCCCTCCTACATAACGACCTTCTCAATCTCGGCCAATTCCCCTTCAATCCGATCTTACCCTCATTGATATCACCCAAAACCTCCTTGTTCCAGACCCTTGTTTCTTGATTTCATTTAGTTTTTGGAAAATAACCAATCTCTGGCAACCCCTAATATCAATGTTCCACCAACCCTTGAGAGCCTCCTCAAAACTTGGATGTTCATACTAGAAAGATTCCATCTTGAATGGAATGCCTCTGGGCTTCCTATACTTACCCAAAAGTAAGGAAATTAGACAATGGTCTGAACCTCCAAACTATATCACCTCTGAAAGAAACAAATCAAGATCCAACAGCCAATCCAAGCAAACAAGGAATCTATCTAGTCTACACAAAATGTAAGCCTCTCTCATCCTCCTATTATTCCAAGTGAACCAACCTTTTTTTGGTTTCACATCAGCCAGGGCTAAATCTTCACACAATCGCCTAAACCCCAACGAACCTAGATTGTTGAGAGCCCTCCCCCCTTTCTTTTCTCATGGAGACATGATGACATTGAAATCGCCTCCAACTATCCACAAAGCCTTGTCTGAGCCTCTTGATGTAATCCCAAACTACTACCCTATCCTTCTCCAAATTGGGAGCATGCACATTTGTAACTATGAAACTTTGGCTATCACCTACACAAGATATTCTGATAGACAAACAATTGGGGCTTTCCTCTACCAACATACCTAAAAACCTGAGCCTGTTCAAGAAAATCGCTAGCCCACCAGCCGTCCCAATAGCATTGATGGCAATACAATCTCTGCCTCTCCAAATCCTACCAATCGCCTCCTTCAAGGATGATCCTTCCAACTTTGATTCTTGAACCAAAGAAACATCTGGACCTTCCAACTCTATCAACCGCTTTAGCAAGCAGTGTCTCTCCGGGTCGTTGAGGCCCCGGACATTCCAACTTAAGATCTTCATTGAGGTCTGCCTGCAGAGAAGTGCTCGTCTCCAGGTTTGACATATTTGTTTAGATACTCCTAGATTCCCTTACCAATATCTTCCAACGCATTCTTCTTGGCCTTGTAGGCATTAGTCTTTTTGCCTTTAGCATTGGAGCCACCAACATCCATTACAATGGAATTATTTCCTTCATTTTTCTTTGCACTCTTGGTCACTATACTCCAAGCATTCTCCTTATCCTCGTCCTCTCCCTTAATCAGTGGAATACTCCAATCCTAGGCTTCGGATCACGCAATGGACTTGTGTTTAGGGCCCCTTCCCCATTGTTGGGAAATTCACTGATAAGGTTTTCAATATTTTGTAGGATCTCCTCTCCCACACTAATCACATTCGCCTCCTCCTCAACAAGAGTTGGTTCATTCCTAACCTCTGCGCTCTCAGGGCAATCAGGGTCCCTATTCGAAGGATCTCCTTCCTTAGGCTCCCTCCCCTCTTTCACCGCTTTTTTCTTAACTGGACTCGAGGGCTTTGGCGCATCGTCTTCCACATTCTTCCCCTTGCATTTCCTGGCTATGTGCCCTACTTTCCAACATCTAAAACATCGAATCAGAAGGCATTCATAATCTAATTCCTGGTTCAATTCCCCTAAAATCGAGCACAGTCTAATTGTATATTTGATTGGCTTACTAAGGTCCATTTTGACACAAATCCTGGCGTATGTCGCCAGCTATTTTCCTCCTGTAGGTTTCGAGCTTTGCACATATTCTCCCAATGAATTCCCAATTAATTGGAATATCTCTTCAATACACAATTCCATCGGAAATTTGTAAAACCTAATCCAGATAGGGACATTGCTGATGAATTCTTTATGCGGATCAAAACCAGGGGACCACTTCCTCAAGTACATCCCTGCATTTCCCATGAACCATGGCCCTCCCCTTAGGGTATTATCCCTATCTGCTTCGGATTTAAAAGTGATCTGCAAGAACCCTAAGGCAAGAAAGCTGACCTCAGGGTTCAAGCCAAGCCACTTTTGTTCGATCCAAGATTTAATTATATCCAGAGATGGCTAGATCCCTACAAATTTCACAATGATAGCTCGCTTTTTAAGCTTTTCCACCTTTGAATTAAGAAATCTATCTGGGATTCTAATGCTCGGGATGTCATCCGCAATCCTAATATTGACATTACCGATGGCAATCTTGATCTCATTACCACTACCCTCTCCATCCTCTGCTCTAATTGAAAGGGCCTTCAAAAAATCATCGAGTTCCTAGGAATTTGGCTCTTTATCTTCGCCACCTCCTAAGCCCTTGTCAAACATTCCTCCCTTAATTCTCCCTACTGCTACTTCGAAGATTTCGCCCTCTTCAGCATACTCCATGCAAAATTCCACTATATATATATATATATATATATATATATATATAAGTTGCAAAAGAAAACAAAAACATATTTCATTTGTTTAAAATGAGGTATATATAATTTTTTCTTATTATTTAAAATATATAAAAAAATATTCATAATTTGCAAAAGAAAAAAAATCATATTTCATTTGTTTAATATGAGAAGGCAACATTATTTTAAAACAAAAAAGCAAAAAAACAACCAATAAAGAATAGGGCACAAGTTGTTTAGCAGGGCAATGTCGGTATGTGTGTTGTCATTCTCACCATTTCCATTCTTCCACTCTCCCGGCCAGCACAAACACCGCACATGACTTTATCGAATTTGTCTGCTGTTTCTGAACCCTTTTAACAGAGGTTAAAACCCTATTTTGACCAAAAAAATTACCTATCGAAGATAAATTGATTAAAAACAGTCAAAAATAGCATGTTTCGACATTTCTTTTGCAATTATGCAGGAAAAAATCAGTAAACAAATGTTGACTGTGATTTATTCAAAAATTGCAGTTTTTTTGTGGGGGAAAATCATGAAACCCAACAATTCTCAAATTTTATGATTGATTGTGATTTTTTTGTGATTTCTGCTTCAATGGTTTGTACCATCACATTGATCTCTACCCATATATATTACTCTCACATTTGTTCACTTTGTAAGATAATTTCAATATTTTACATTTTATGCACAAATACATATAGTTTTTTCTAGCTTGCAGCTAGATTTTCATATTTAAATATATAATATTTTCGAATAACTAGAGAGCCATGATTTTGGTAAACTAGGTCATATCTTTTGTTCAGGCAATAAGCCTTTAATAAAGAAGATATGGCACCACCAAACATATCCCACAATTACGCAATTCAATGCAAGTGGACTACACCTCACCTACATGATTATAAAATATTTCAGCATGAGCATTTCAACCAAGTATGACAATTGACAGAAGATCTTGTTAAACAGAAGCTGCTGAGTAACCAACAAGCTAACCTCAAGAACAGAAGGAAACATTTCTGGCTCAGGAGTTCGATAAATACTCAGGGTTTATACAGTCATATTACTACATATCCACAATGTTCATTTTTCTCATCCTCTCCCTCCATCAGATAATTTCAAGCTTCTGCAGGCTATTCCTAAAATTACATAATGGTACAGTGTAGTATTCTATGTATCTGAATCTGAAGTCTGATTATTAAGCTCTTCCACCCATATGGATGCCATATGGCACTCTAACAAAAAATTGTAATGTTAGTCTTCTAATTTTCAAATAAACGCCTGATGGTAAAAATAAAGGAAATTTTTAGGTCCCAGATCAGCCAGATATCAAATTTTGTAATCCTTATGTTTTGACCTTGAACAAGCATAGGAACTAAGTTTAAAAGCTAACATTTAAAAACATCAATAATTTCTATCAAAAAAGTTGTTTTAAACTGATATAATTTCAATGGTTACAAGTTAACACTCAAAATTATCAACCTGGAATTCAAGGGATTTAGGGGAATTTTGAGCAGCAGATTAAAGTAAACTAAATATACATGGACCATATAGTGCAAACCAACGGGACAGAAATTGATCTTAGCTTCAAATTGAGATGGTTTTCATTATTAAATTTTATTGTATACTGTGAGTTATTTTATTGCTATATAATGAAATACATAAAATATTTTAAAAGATGTAAGAAATACAAAATATAAAAGAAAGAAAACCACTAACTCCAACAAGATCGTTGATCTTCTGACAGCTATGCAATGCTTTTGTGAACTATGAAGCATGTGCCTAACTTTCCAATACAAAGTAGAGAGACAAACAAATCTTTAACCATGATGCAGCGAAGAAACCAAGACTATCTCCAAACAATATGGAGCCTCAAACACTGAACATGTGAATTCAGCCTGGGTGCCTCTATTGGATATAATTGTGACAATGGGACAATCCCAAACTGGGGCACAATCATCTCCTACAGCTTGGGAAAGCAAATAAATGAAGGACACTCAGGTGGCAATTTCTACAAGCGTTCTTAATTGATCAATGCATTATGCAATGATTTGCCTTTCCTATATGGAATCCTACAATGCTTGTAATGCATGTATTATTTGGCCAATGGTTATATGGAAACAAATACCAAGAACATTATAGCCAGATTTGCAACCACTTACTTCCTCTGGTATATAGCTCAGTTCATTCTACTAAGATGCCCAGAATCCCTGATTTTTTGAAGGAAGATATCAAAAGGATTGGCAGCTGGTTCTTGTGGCAATCTTCTACAATAATGATTAAAGAATATCATCCCAAGCCCGCAGGCTTCCCTACTACATTCCAGAGAGGTTAGCTATCATGGACATTTGTTATTAGTATGTCAACGAATTCGCAGGATTGCTGGGGGCCAAGTTATTGGGAGTATATCCCAAATTAATTCTTGTGTTGGAGCAGTACGAGTTTCACAAGTTTCTTGCAATACAAGCCAAATCTCACGATGTTCTAGCCTATCAATTTGAAGAAGCAGAGTACAGACCCTGGGATCCTCAGGACAGAACTATGAGATATCAGCAATCACAGTCTTCAAAGCTCAGCCTGTCGTATGAGTGTGTGTCAGGAGTACAGACCCTGGGATCCTCAGGACAGAACTATGAGATATCAGCAATCACAGTCTTCAAAGCTCAGCCTGTCGTATGAGTGTGTGTCAAACAAAATGGATCCATACAATGTTAACAAAGATAATGACGAACTCATGGCCATAATGAAGGAGTAAGGCTTATGGTTCAACCAGGGGACACGCCAGATCAAACTGAAGGACAGAGCAAACACAGGATGATGCTGAAGTAGAGTACCTTGGTGAATCTAGTGCCCCAGAGGCTTATGAGTATAATGTTTCTCTTCAGCAACTGGAAAACTCATCAAATGTTACTAAATGTATGACATCAGGTCAGCACAGAATCAGAGAAGAATTTCTGATTGGCACAGAAGATAACATTGATTCTCAACACCAGGCAAGCCTGAAATTAAATGTAAAATCTGAAAGCTCACTCCTCCCTGAACATAACATTTCTAGAGAGGAAACAGTTGATATTGCTGATGTTAATGATAAGATTAAAGAGAGAATAAAATGTGGAGGTGTCAAGACAGATGATTAGGATCAAGCTTCATCATTAAGAAATGCCGGTAAAAGCAGCAGTGGTTCTAACTTCTGGATGCTCTAGTGTCAAAAAAATCTGCTTAAATTTATGAGCCATCTCAACCAATGCAAGGATTCTCTGTGCTAATGTTATGTTCCTAAATCTGAATAACAGAAAAAACTGCAGCAGAAATTAATAAATCTAAAACAGAAATTTCCATTCTTCTTTTTTCCCTTTTTCTTTGACTGAAATGTGAAGTTTATAGCAATATATACCAAACCTGAAAAGATCAATTGAACTTTATTATACTTGAAATAGCATTTTTGCAACAAAAAAAAATCTGTTTCTTTAACTGAAATATGAAACTTAAGGCAATACACATTAGATCTGAAAAGATCATGGTTGAACTTTATTGTACTCAAACTAGCATTATCAGAGATCACATATTAGCATAAAGGAAATTCGTACCCAATCCAAAAGCAGGAAAGACAATGCATTTGGCCATGAACAGTCTTTACATAGACTATCCACACACACAACCATCCCAAAACATTAAATCCTTTTTCTAACTTGTTCCTTTTGCAGATGGGATAGTGAACAGATTGTTATACCCTCAGTAATTCTGCAACTGCACATAAAATCTTAAGATGTTTTGCAACTCTCTTAATTACTTTTGTAACTCCTCTAGCAATAATCCTTGTAACTCTTCCATTCTCTATGACAAAATTCTTTATAGATAATACGGAGTTGTCATGACACATAATTGTCCTTGTCATGTAGCCCAGATATTTGAATTCACATTTTCCTAATACAAATAAACAAAACAGTTTACTTTTTATCCTAATACAATCTAGGATCCTAACACCGCCCCATCTTAACTTTCTTTGCCCACTAAAGCAATTGTAATGATTCCTTTCCCTGTATCTGGTGGAAGCCATAAGACAGCTCCTGAATCATGTTCTCAGTTAGCTATTTGACTAGTTTGTCTGCTGAAATGAGTTTGCTAGAATGCAGCTCTTTAACAAAGATCAATTGCTGTCCTTTTGTAATGATTCCTTTCCCTGTATCTGGTGGGAGCCATAAGACAGCTCCTGAATTATGTTCTCAGTTAGCTATTTGACCACTTTGTTTGCTGAAATGAGTTTGCTTGGTCTCAAATGCAATTATTTAACAAAGATCAATTGTTGTCCTTTTATCAAATTGGCATACAACTCGTCAATGTTGGGGTCAAACAGATATATGAATGTTGTTCGTCAAAATTTTACTAACCACTAGATTTGCCATATCTTCACTTCCAACTTCAACCATGACAAAAACAGCCTGGACCATTGGATTACCATAGGTTTCTAGAAGCTTTCTAGGCTTTATAATGCCCATACTTTTCCTGTACTTAATCTAGTGTATGTAGTTATCTATAACAAAGAAATTTACCACTGCCCTTTCATCTGTAGTATGTACCAACAAGGTTTTGAGATTCTATTGAATCTGCAGTAGAAGAGCTTCAAGGCTGTTGTCCATGCACTTTCATTGCCTCTATTTTAGCACATCCTGGTCTCCATTTTAGGATTTGCTATCTAAAACTTCCCCACCAATTTAGAGTTTTTTATCTTTGTCTCTAAAATTTGCATCAAAAAGATGAGTTATAATATTTGGATCTCCCATAGGGGTTGAGGTCCCCATGCATGAATCCTTAATTGAGACCATATTTGGTACTAGTTATACCCATTACAGCATATTTTAGACCCAACCATGTCTTGACCTCCATGTTAAACTCCCTTCATATATAATGTGTTGACTAATGATGTGTTACCACACAAGCTAGTGCATTTAGATGAATATTTTAAAAACATCATTGTTCCATGGACTTTTTGTATAATCTTAAATGTTGTACATATCTCTGTTTAAATTTATAATCTCTTAGAAACTTCCTCTCACACCTCCCTATACAACCCTTGTAACCATTGAATCTACATTATACAAATTAGTGTACAGCGTCATTACTTGCATCAATCTTCAAATACTATCTAGCATCTATGATATTAAGTTTGCCCAAAAGCCTGGACAAACCTGGACCAGTCTAGACTAGGTACGAGATCCAGCCCAAATTCCACTAGAATCCTCCCCCAGGCCTGCAGATTTGGCCTGAGTACTTTCAAACCTACCTGACCAAAACTACACACCTAGGGCAGGACCTTGGGTGAACACTGGGAGAACCCACCAGGACCAAAAATTGTGATTTTTAATAAGAAAAAGCAAAAATAAAAAATAAAACCCTAACTAACCCTAAAAAGTGACTTCTAAGTCACTAACACCACAATCGCTAGTCCTTTGCCTCAAGGGGTGTTCAGTGCTAGGAAGATCAAGGAGAATCTTTATTCAAGGAAAGATTTTCTTTTTGTAAGTTTTTTTTTAATTTTTTTAATTTCTTTCGACACTCTACAAGAGTCTTCCTTAAAACAGTTTATTATTATTTTTTACTCTCTTCTTCATTTTTTAAACAAGCAATGGTAGGCTAGGGTTATGGTTTTTGTTTCTATTATTTATTTATTTTAAACAAGTAGATACAAGAGTAGTCTAGAATGGTTGGGAGTTTCTAGCCCTATGGGCCAAGGGTCAACTAGGGCTTTTAAATTCGACCAGTTTTCAGTACTTTGGGGACACGTGACCAAGCAATCAAGCTTGTGGTGGGCTGAAAAAAAATGGGTTCCTAAAGGGGCAAAGTCTTGCTTATATCAAAGAGTAAGACGAAGCATATAATGTGGCTGAGAAATCTAGATCAAAATCTCATCCTTCAGCTAAGGAAGGACCCTGCAAGCTACCTACAAATCCATCCTCGAGTACTTCAATAGTGGCTGCCACACATCCATTGGTTACAATATCATCTTTAGAAGAAGACAATAGCCCCTCTTTCCTGCAAAAGAGATAAGGATGTGGGCTCATCAGAAGGACATTTCCAAATGAGTCAAGGGACAATGCCAACAAGCATATTGTGCATTGTATTTACACAAATGGGCTTCCTTTCAACCTTATAAGGTCATTGTACTAGTGGGAAATGGTGAGGACTACAAATGAGGCACCTACAAGGTATACAAAATCTGACTATGAAAAGGTGTGCACCACCTTATTAGCCAATAAAAGAAAGCTTATAGATATTTAATTGCATGATCTGAAAACAAATCCTTGAACACAAAACCAAAGAGTTCAATGGTAGAGAGGGTTCAAGATTGAATCGGATATCTCAGAACAAGCTTTGGAAGAGAGAAAATTCTGATAAAAATGACTGGTTTTGGCATAAAAAATGCAGTTGTCTTGCAGGGGAAAAAGCAGGGATTGTTCTCAAATGGCAAGGCCATTAGCTTCTCAAGATGGAGATCCAAGTTCGAATCCTCAGAGTGACATATAAAGGTCGAATTCCAAGTGGTGACTCTTGGACTTCCATTGTGGCTTCTAAGTTGATCAAGTCGAATATGTGGCTTCTATGTTGATTAAAGATGAATATGTTGCATAAAATGAATGTGTTGGTGGGGAGGAGATCCCCCTTGTGACCTCCACTAGTGCAAGGCTAGCCTAAATAATGTAAAGACAGACACTAATTTTCTTGAACTTTTTGCAAGTATTGAAATGCAAATGCAAATCCTCGCACTTTATGATCAACCAAATCCCAAGGTGGGTAAGGTGAGAGCATATAGTGTTTGGACAACACACTCTAACTGTATGAATGCACTGCGGGAAAGTAAAGGCGGCAAGCCGACCAAAAGCATACAGGCGGCAAGGCCGACCCAAATCTACACCTCTTCGGCAAACAAGTATGCTCGAAATGCAAAGCCATTGGCAAATTTCCACAAGTCTGATCAAGCCAAATTGGCTGATTGCTAAGCAGACTTGATCAATGCCAAAATGGGCTATGTAAAGGCAATTGGGTCTAGTGGTGAACCGTCCAAAACCTCTTACAAATATGAAATGCAAGCAATTGGCAACATACCATCCAGCTTTACAATATGATCAACATGAAATGCAAACACTTTCTAGCGGTACTACCATCCAGAATTACAATAAGTATGTAATATGAACTATTGATATATTAATTCAGTAAACATCAACAAAATAATACTGAAATCAATTCAAACAGACAAATATCATTGTTGCAATCAAGGAGTTAGTCCAGAAATGTCTTGCAATCAATGAAACACTAAATTTTAAGCTGAAATTGGAAGTACACTGTTGTTATTACCAGATGATTTTTAATGCAGAAAATGATGATGAAGTCATACCTAAAATGAAGGGAGTTACGCTAATGGATTGAACCGGAGGACACGCCAGATCAATCTGAAGGTACAGAGCAAACACGGGATGATGATGAAGTAGAGTATCTTATTGAATGTAGTTCCTCAGAGGCTTATGAGTGTAATGATTCTCTTCAGCAACTAGAAAGCTCATTAAATGTTTCTAAATATGTGACTTCAGATCAGCACAGAATCAGAGAGGAGTTTCTGATTGACACAGAAGATAACATTGATTCTGAACACTAGACAAGCCTGAATTCAAATGTCAAATCTGAAAACTCACTTGCCCCTGAGCATAGCATTATAGAGAGGAAACGGTTGGTGTTGCTGATGTTAATGATCTAAGAGAATAAAATGCAGAGGTGTCAAGACAGAGAGATGATTAGGATCAAACTATATTTATTAATATAGTGTTAGAATATTTATTAATATATTATTAATGTTGAACTGTATTTATGCTTTATAGTGCAATAATGCTTATAAGTGAACCAATCATGTAATAGTGTTTTAATGCCTATAATTAGGGGGTGTAAAATTATCACACATAGACTATAGCTCATAGGTCATTGGTTTCATGACTATTTAAAGAGGTCAGTTGTACTATGAATATTGCCGAAGCTATGTTGTCGTGTAACTAAGTATTCAATCAATGAATTAATGAAGTTAAGATACCTCATGTACTCATTTTTTACTTCTTTGTCTATGTGTTGTTTTTTACTTCTTTGTCTATGTGTTACACCATTTCCTTCAATTACACGTCATATGTGTTAGCGTTTTAATTCACACCTTTCAATGTGACACAAAACGGAACAGCGTGTACAGTAAATTGTTCTTCAAATTACTAGAGGAAGCTCCCAATAACTTGGAATTTAAAGGCTTTTTAAGAATGCAAGATAAACAAACTAAATTAAAACCTATCTTTTTGTTTCTTAGTCTAGAGCACAAAGCATTTTCAGCATATCTGCACTATATAAGAAGTTATTTAGTAAATTTTTACATAAATCTATCTATTGCAAAAAGTAATTAACACAACTAATGACTTTTATGGTTTTCAATTAAATTTAGAGATCAAAAACCATAAATTTGAACAAGGCAAGATTTAATGGACAAACACATAAGCACAATTCATTAATTAAGTATGAAAGATTGGTACAAAGCCACAATAATTTTAACAATACAAGCTTCTTAAAATTATTGAAAACACTCGATTCACAAAACAAACAATTGCAATGACAGAAACTTTGTGAACAGCAATTTCAACAATTAGCAAGCTTGAAAATTACTATTAACCATCTAAGTCCAAAATGACACTTAGTTATATTGTTTACAAAGCTGCATGAAAGTAAATGAAATAAAATAACTGCATTTCTACCCTAACTAGCTTGATTGCACAAATATAAGTTTTATTACAAATTAATATGGGCCAATAATTCTAATGCAACTACCAGTTCAACTTACAATTATCCATTGAAAGCTCATGTCCCTCACACGATGAGATGGACTCCAAGCTAACTAGAGAATGCTAAAAATAGCAAAAATCAATAAATAGCGGGATCCAGCCAAAAATAGTTTTTCGTGGAAATGATGACGAGCTATTTTTAGCACGGGCTAAAAATAGACTTTTCTGGAAGGCTCTAGATATTTTGATTCTGACGATTCTTTCCTGTGTGTCTATGAAATCTAGTAAACCTCTGAAATGCCGAAATTCTACCACTTCAATTTGCCAATCTTGGTGACTTGAATCTAAAACCCTTCAATGAAACTTTGAAAATTCACTTTGATGCTTTCATGATGGATCCTTTGAAAACACTTTAAAATTGAAAACTCTTTCTTTGATCAATCTCTCTTTGATATGTAGACATTTGATAGAATTCTAAGGAAACCACAAGAAAGTGTTGAAACTTGTGAAAGAAAGAATTCATATTGATTATCAATCACTACCTTGCTTCAATATTTTGCCATTCCCTTCTATTGTGATAGACTGTTGTTGTTGTCCCTGTTGGTGAATTTCTGAATATGCATAGAATTTATGTATTATTTCGTCTAAACTTGGCGCCAACCTTTTAGAAAAGTACCTTCTTTACTTGATCGACTCGTATACTAATATCAACATCTATTTTTATATGAGTAAAGATTTTGAAAAGACCTTATAAAAGATGAGCCTTCATTCTTTTATGTTGAGGCGTGCTTTTGTGCCTTTGAGTGCAGTTTTTAAAACCTTCAGAATTTAGTGAAAGGTGCTTTTATACCTAGCGCACCTTTTGGTCTTTATTGGCAATTTAAATCTTTCAAAAGTTTCTAATATGGGCACCCAAGCACAAGGCATGACTTTCTTGACTTCATAGCACTTTTCTAAAAGTTAAAAAACTAAGTAGAAAGTGCGCCCTTTTTTGTTTGCTGCTGCCATCCAAAATGCTGACTAGGAACTTACTTACCTGTTTTGTTCCTGATAGTGATTTTGAACTCTCCAGCAATTCCTTTTACCGCAATCTCCTTTTGTCTTTTCCTTTGACTTGTCAATATTTTCTCTTTAACTTTAAAACATTCCTATTTTCTTATGAGGTGACTTCTTTTTGGCTGTCTTTTTTATGCTGACTAGACATCCTTTACTTGGCGCGGTTTCTCCAATATGACTGCAATTTTTAAAAAAGTGAAAACCTTCTAATATGTGCACCTTACTCATGGGCACGGTTCTTTGATTTTGGCCGCAGTTTTAAACATTGACAATTGTTAATAAAAAGTACGCCTTTGGAAAGGCACGCCTTTGCATGCCTCCCCATAGCTTCATTTGAAGCCTTCAAGGTGCACTAAAAAGTGCACTCTTTTTATTTTGATTTTCTATTTTTAACTTTGTAATTTCAAAAAAAAAATAATTTTTAGACAATAATAACTATATTAAAAATTATTAATAATTAATAATTATTTTTAATTGAAGATAATTATTTAAAAATAAATAATTTTTAAATATATCGACGAATAAAATATTGATAAATAATTAATAATAAACTATTAATCAAAAATTAATATTTTAAACAATTTTAATTAAAATTATAAGCAATCAATAAAAAATTATCAATTATTAATTAATATTCAAAATTTAAATTGACAAAGAAATTACAAACACCTCACAATTCGACATTTTGGGGATTTTGACATGACAATTTTATGATTTTGACGATAAAAATGACACACAAACAAGTGATTTTGACAACGAAGGAGTTTCTTGAAACACAATTAGATTTTGGATTGGATACAACAATTGACTCCATCTGGGGACGGACCATGGTGTATACTTGCGGCATAGGAGGACTTCAAAATCTCTAGGTTTACAAGTAGACCAGTGCTTTATCAGTTGGCCAACAAAGTCGAAAACATTCATAAGTCACCTAAGAATGAAACTCCTAGATCACCTAACAAAACATGACTTTTCAAAATATTTAAAGAAAATACAATACAACATTACAAATACATCACAAAATAGGGAAATACAATACAAAAAACAAAAAGGAGGAACCCCTTCAATCCCTACAAAATAAAGTGTTTCAGATATTGCCCACTATAGGGCAATGACAAATGTGCACCTTCCAAGTGTGAAAGAAAGTATTGTTGCCACTGAGTTGATGAATCTTGAAAGGTCCCAACCATAAGCAATCAAGTTTGTCGTGCATTCCCTTTGGCTCGTGTCTTTTATCCCCGAGTAGGATGAGATCACCAATTTTGAAATCTCTCTGACAAGCCTTCTTGTCAAGTATTTTCTTTAGTCACTCTGGATGATCAGTGATCTTGTCGACCACTTCTGCTATGTCTTCTTCAAGTTTGGTTAAATGCAGTATCCTTTTCTGAATAGGATCCTTGAATTCATTTTCTGCAACAGTTGTGGCTAACTATAATGCTGATATTTCCAACGTGATAAAAAAAATTGCTTTTGTCTCGTACATAATGATGAATGGGGATGTACCAATGGCCCTTTTTGGAGTAATCCTATTTACCCACTAGGCATCATATAGTTTCTTATGCCAAATGCGTTGATTGGTATCCACCAAATTTCGAATGATTGTGAGTCGTGACAATATTCTTGTTGGAAGACTCAACTTGCCCATTACCCTAAGGGCGTAGTTCAAGGACTCACCAAGTACTCGGCAAGTCTCACAAATTTTTTGAGGCCGCGAGTACTCACAAGGTTAACTCATCAATTTTTTGGCCAAGTTTTTGACAAAAACTCGCAGCGAGTACTCGCCGAAATAGGGAAAAACTTAGCGAGGCCGGATCAAAAACTCGTCACAGATTGTGTACACTCATCAAACACGGGAAAAATGTGGATTCAACAACCAAAAAACGTGATTTTTTGTCTATAAAACCTCCACTCTCCCTTCTTGACCACATACAGCAACAAACAAACATTCTAGAGCAAATTGGAAAGAATTTTTAGCGGATTTGAAGAAGAAATTTCCGGAATTTCGGATTTGCATCAGGTGAGTTCAATTTTTTTATTTTTATTTTTTTCAAGCATTTAAATTTGTAAATCATTTCTAATTTTTTTAGCATGTCAAATTTACATATTTTATTGGATTGAATCAATTCAATTCATCTAAATTTGTGGATTGATTAAAATTTAACTGATTTACACTACTTTTTTCAGTTTTTTTTTTTTGAATATAGGGTTTACGTTTTAGGGTTAAAAGATAATATTTTTATCAAATTTGTTAATTTCAAATTATTCAATTACCATATTACCGTATTACAATTAAATTTTTTAAATGCATCTAAATTTTAGATGATTTTTTTTTTAAATTCACGTTCAAATTGCTATATTTTTTTGATCACTATTTTCCCATTCTTATCGATATTGCAGGTTAATATATAACCACAATGGCTTCTAGCTCTACATCTGGTTCTGACTCAACAAGTGCAAGTTGTAGCAATTTGTAATCGCCCTTGCTAAAAAGCGATGGATTCATAACTTCCAACTGATGAAAATAGGCAGTTTCATCTAAATTAAAAGTGCAAGAAGAGGAAGCATCACCAAGGTGTTTTTTGTCCATAATCTCAACATTTGGACTTCCAATACGAGCTCAAAACATGTTTGAATGTTCATGTCTCTTCTCAAGGAAGAGAGAAGCATTTGGGAGACAATTTAGAGCCTTCATAGTGAATTTTCGAAGTCATGGGCCAAGATTGAGCAATTTGTTGAAGGTTGTTCCAATTGGTTGGGTGCATATATAGATAGTCAATATTGAGTGTTATATTGGACATTTTCTCCACAGATTTTGTACTATTGTTTGAAATGAGCCTTAACTAAAAATGTAAAGAATAAGACATCCAAAACTACTATAATCAATAGCTTCTTATTTTTTATTCTAAGTTGCTACCTTAGGGGCAGCGCCCTTTCCATTAATAAACAAAAAATAGATACAAGCCTCACAAATGAGGGAAGAGAAATAATACATTGCAATCCACCTAATTATTATTGTGCAAGAGAAACAAAAGTCCTTCCTGCAACTCCTAAAATCTCTCCAGATGCAGTGATGAAAGATCTTGGTGAATTGCCATAAACTTCCTAAATTCTTCGAGATTAGATTTCCTTAAGCCCTTTCCTTAAGCCCATCGCAAACAACTCATGACATTTTCCAAGGTATTTGTTGTTCCTTAGTATTATTTTGTTAAAGACTCCACCAATATCACCCAATAGTTGTACGCCAATCATAGTTGGAGATAGCCTCTAACACCTCATTCTGCCAAGAACAATGGATGTAATTTGTCGCATTGAGTTTACCAAACATCTTGATGCCCAGAACATCAATGAAGTTCATCACAAATTTTGCCAAAATCTCAACATCATGCACATGGCCACCATCGAAGAATTTCCTACCAATCGTAGAGATGATTGCATCTTCCATCGGAGGGATAGCAATGTAAAATAGATGACCAATCTGCGACAATAAATCTTCAAAGATGCATTCACAAGGGCGCCCAGAGATAACAACCATGTGCCCCATTTTCCTTGCACCACAAGACCACAACCATCCATTATAAAGCAATTCATATCTACGAGACCAACATCGTAGGATTCTAGAGATATTACTCAATCCGCAGTCGATTGTAGTGCATACATGAACCCCCTTACCCAACCATTGAGATAGAACCTCTGCCCCCTTCTACCTCGAGAATCTTGCTCAAATCACTCCTCATACAATATCGATTTGACACAATGAAAGCATCATCCTGCTCTATGCGGTGGTTAGCAAGAAAATCGACAGCTAAATTGGCCTCACGATAAACATGCTTAATGGTATAATCCTCCATCTTATCCAGATAGAACATACCGCATCGATCCATCTCCTTAACTTCCAATTCACACATACTTGGATTTTATAGCGTTGATGCAGATCATGGAATCGCCTTCAATATCAATACATCTAATTCCCTTGTGTTCACACAACTTCACTCCAAAAAAAAGCTTCAAACTCATCTTCATTATTGGTACCTAACAAGAGTTTTTTCGACATTGCCCAGATGAGGAGTCCCGCCTCATCTCTGATGATGCATCCTACACCTGAGGCCCTGGGATTACCTCAAGAGGCCCCATCAAAATTCATTTTCAATCTTCCACTCAAAGCGCCCAACCATTTTTCCTTTCACCTAATATTTGAAGAATGCTTATGTGATTTGAACACATCATTATTGGGGATCTTCAACATGTTCCAAGACTTCATAATTTGATCATCCCGGCAAGTGAATAAAAAGAGATTAGAATTCCTTACCTTAACATTAAGAAATTCACAAATACCAACCTCAATTTTTTTGGTAACCTCTTCCATGCTAGCTAACCAATCATTGAATACTCCCTATTTCGCTCCCTCCAAATCTGCCAAATAACCATTGAGGAACTAACCAATCATAGCCCAGCACAAGTAGCACCACCATGAAGATGCAGCCAGCTTTGGAAAAGTTGCAAAATGTCACATTGAAGAGCACTAGACCACCCCAACCGCCTAAGCTACCAGTTCCAACATTCGTTATCAAAGGGGCAGCATAATAATAAATGATGGCAAGTTTCCTTGGCAGACAAACATAGCGAACAACACAAAGGACCGGAGATGCCAATAGAATGCAATCTTTCACCAGTGAGTATCCTCTTGTGTAGCACGGTCCAAGAGAAGGCGCCAGCCTTAGGTAAAACATTGGCACCCCAACAGATATCATGGGGCCACAAAGAAGAGGATGGAGGGAAATTTTGAATCTAATATCCAAGTTTTACCAAGTAGCACCGAGACTCAACCCCACTCTAGATAATTTTATCAAGATGAGGGGACCAAAAAATGCTCCTTTTTCCCAATTCTTCTGAAATCATGTGTTTGGCTAATTCAAAGATGGGGGCATAGCTGAAATCCTTCCAGGCACATTCTAAACCATTATCACTAGGTTTTTCAATAACATAATCTGAAACCTTATCTCCCCACACATCCACCAAAATGTCCTTGCACTCACATAAAATTGGAATCTCAGAAAATCGCAAGCAACTGTTCCATGAATCAATCCAAAAGTTAGCAAATTTCCCATTATTGACAACCCAAGACAAATGATCTATGATTATGGGTCTACAAGACATCAAAAACTTCCAGATATGAGAACTGCTTGGAGGATTAGCAATAGTTAAGATTCTTCTCGGGTCATCATTATCAAGGTATTTCTTCTAAAGAACTTTGCACCACTCTGGATTATCAAACAATCGCCAAACAAGTTTTGCACCAAGCACAGTGTTATGTTTAGATGTAACACAAATCCTAGTGCCCCCCTCCAATTTTATTTTTCTCACAATATCCCAATTAATTAACGACACCCTTTTTATCTCATTAGATCCTTCCCATAAAAAATATTTCATGATCCCATCCAATTCGCGCAAGGCATTGTTCATGAGTTGGAGGCAAGACATCAAATAGATGGGAATTGCCAAGAGCACAGCCTTAATCATTGATCCTACCAACCATTATTAACCAGCAACCTTTCCACACCTTTGATTTAGTTTTGCACATGTCAATTGTATCCTCCCAAAGCCCCGATCTAGTCGGACCTTTAAATAAAGGTATGCCCAAGTATTTGCTCGAAATGGAGTCAATATTGAAACCAAGAAATTTTGCAATCTAGCGTTGTGCCACCCACTTAGTGTGAAAGAAAAAAAAATTGACTTTCGTAGTTGATAAAATGCCTAGAAGAAGAAATGTAGCAGTCCAAAGTGACTTTGATTGTGCTTGCCTCTTCGATTTGGACCTCCCCATAAAGGATTGTGTCATCCGCAAATTGCTGATGGGTGAGGCGGTCCATGTTCCTAGCCAACTACATACCATGCCAAACACCCATAGAAGCCTTCACTGAAATAGCCTCCCCAACGCTTCCACCATAATCACAAAGAGAAAAGGAGAGAACGGATCAACTTGTCTTAATCCTCTCGCAAAGTCAAAAAGCCCACAAGGACTCCCATTAACAAGAATAGAAAACCTTGGTGTAGAAATACAACTAAAGATTCACTCAAGCCAACCTTCTCCAAAGCCGAATTTTTTCATAACTCTAATCAAGAACAACCAACTTTACCCTATCATAAGCCTTATATCCAATTTAATCACTATAGTTTTCTAATTAATGTTGACAATTGAGTGAATGGCCTCATGCGCAATGATAATACCATCTGAGATGTTCCTCCTAGGAGTGAAACCACTTTGCTCAAAAGAAATAATATGGGGAAGAATAGATTTCAAACAGTTTGCCATCACTTTCGAAATAATTTTGTATGCAGTATTACATAAGGATATGGGTCAATCGTATACGAAAGTGTTACACTCCAGCTTCTTCAGAATGGGTGCAATAAAAGTATTGTTAAAATCCCTCAGAACCTTTTTGGATTTCCTAGAGTCCTCCACCAATTCCCAAACCTCATGCCCAACAATATCCCAACACTTCTGAAAAAACACACGAGAAACCCGTCCGAGCCAAGGGCCTTATCATGGTGAAGTTGAAAAACCACACAATTTACTTCCTCTTTTGATATAGGAGCCATAAGAGAGATTGTCATTGTCTTTAACTAACCAAGGAATGTTATCCAAAAGAGTGTGCATATCCAAAACATTTAGCAACCCATCAGAGGCCAGCAAATCTTTAAAAAAGGAAACTGCAGCTTTTTGAATGTCTTCCACATTTGTTACTAGCTGACCATCAATGGATTTAATAGAATCTATTATGTTTTGGCTTCTTTATACCTTTGAGGCATTGTGAAAAAATTTAGTGTTCAAATCCCCTTCCACCAACCAGGTTTCTCTAGATTTAGATTTTAAAAAAAAATCTTCTCTCACAAGGATTTCATAGTGTTGAGCCGTCAAAACTTTTTCAAGAAGATAATCCACTTGGAACATTCCTGAGACAATGACCTTATGATGAAAAGCTTCTAGTTCTTGTCCAATTCTTTCCTTTTCCTTAAAAATATTTTTAAACAGAGTGTTTGTTCCAATCCTTAAGTCGGTTCTTAAGATAACACAATTTCTTGGAGAAATGGAACATCTTAGATCCCTTAGTCATAGCCACCTCAAACCACCACACTTGAATAAGCTCCACCAGATCATCCCTACGAAACCACATTCTCTCAAACTTGAATGGGCATCTAAAGGGCGGAAGATCCTCCAAGATTGACAGGTTCACAAGATAGTGATCGAAACCAGAAATGGGGTAGATGAATGATTCCAAAAGGTGTGATGTCTAGAGACAATTGGCAGAGTAGAGGAACTGATCGAGTCTCTCAGAGATGTTGGTGAAGTCTAACCGCCGATTAGTCCAGGTGTATGCACCATTTAGGCTCCACATCCAACAGATCCGAATCTCCAACAAATTTTTGGAAATCCATTTGAGCTTGTGATGCCCATGAAAGGCTGCCATTTTTTTCCAAAAGAGAGAATTGCATTGAAATCAACCCCTACAATGAATTTGACCTCTGGTTGGGGGAGAATAATCAACTAGATCTCATTCCAAACCCAACATTTGTCCACAGTTTTTGTGGGACCGTACACATTCACCAAACAAACAAAAATCCAAAAAAGAACTTCTTACGTTGCATAGCATCCAATTTGTGGAAGGTTGGATCAAATCCACAAAGACACAGCTAGGGCGCCACAATACACCAAGACCCCCCACTACACTACTCACCTCCACACAAAAACCATTCCATCCTTTACAGTGGCAAATGAAAGCTTTAGCATCATTTTCCTACAATTTTGTTTCTTGCAAAAGAATAAAATCGTCCAAAAAGTTGTCCAACTAGCACTTGATCATACACCACTTGTTAGGGGCATTCAAGCCCCTAACATTCCATGTTACAATCTTCATTGCTCTCTAAGGGCCGGGTTTCCTCACTTAGATCTCAATATGTATTCCTTAATAGTAGATTACCCCTTACTCAAAGCATTTTGTAGTGTCCCACCCCAGGTGGACACTTGCTAACAATATAATGCCAAAAGAAAATATTGCAATAATAATTTTTAACTCAAAACTGAACTTCATATAAGGCATTCATGGCTGAAAATACCAGACTTTCATAGCATTTTGAATATTCATTTTTTTCCCAAAATATCAATAACCAAGTTGAGAGAATATCCCCTATTATCTAAAGAACAAATGCACAGAAAATTATATTGGCAAAATATAAAGATTTTTACATACCCATTTCGCTGTTATGCAAATACAAAGTCTGAAAGGTAATAACAGCAGCTAGGTTGATCAAATCTCCATTAATATTGCAAGAAACTCTGTTGATACAAACTCAAAAAACTAGAACAACTTAGAATGAGTTTATGCTGGTACAATGGCCATTAAAGGCAAGGAATGAAGTTGCCGTTGAAAACCCTCAATACCCACGTTCCAAAATACACTGGTACAGCCCTGCTGTAAGAATACCAGCGCAAGAAACAATGCAAACAGCTCCTATTTGCTGTTGATATCTCTATTTAGTCTTCTAATGATTGCACAACAATGAATCTACAATCTCAAATCTGAATATATGAATTTGCAAATAATAATTCTTTGAAACCCTTGAAATACTTGTATTTCTTCACCAGTATGCTCAACAATGACTCCTAAATGAAGCCAACTCTAAATGCTAATCTTCAATGAATCTTTCACCACCTCAGATTGCTGCAACACTAAAGAATGAACGTTCTCCAATGGCTGAAAGAAGACAAGCAGCTGAAACACTACATCTCAAGCTCAAATCCCAAGACATACAAAAGACAAAGTCAAAATGATCATTCAATAATGAGTTTGATTTGCTTTTTGAGTCCTTTTATAACCTCAATCTCCTTAATAGCATTTAAATCCACTTTCAAATCCACTTTTAGGATTTTTTAATAAAAACTTTATATTATGTCTTCAAACTTGGGCTCATATTCAATAAATATAAATGTACTTTAAGTTGTTTTTAATTGAGGGTCATAGCCCCATTGATTATAAAGTACACTTTACTTTATAATTTAACTTTATAATATTAAATATCATTTAGGCCACTTTAAAAATTAATAACTCCTTAAATACTTACGATTTTCTAATTCCGTTTGAACAAGGAGGTTCACCATGATCCCCTCCGTGTATCCAACCGCCTTGCTAAAAATAGTAGGGGTCCCTCTCTATCAACCACAATCTTACTATAAATAGTAAGTGTGTCAAACTAAGTCCAACGAAGGCCAACCCCGAACCAAATTGAGCTCTGAGAGAAATCACACATTGATCTCTGCCAAAGGGACCCTCTAACCATCTGCCTTAGCCTACGAGGGGCTAGAGATAGGCTAATCCCTCTAAAATTGATGCTCGCAAAAATGGGGACATTACAGTCCGCCCTCCCTGAGATTGCTTGTCCCCAAGCAATCACGACTACAATGAAACTCCACTACACTGGGAAACCAAAGGAAGACTGTGAAATGTCCCACACTGAAACACAATTGCCGTAACATCAGCATAACCACAACTACGCAAAGATGAAAACCAAACCAACTGTCCAATCCCTGCGCACTAAAACTGTGCATCTCAAACGAATCATGTACATGGGAACCAAAGTAAAACTGCAAGTAATCCTCACCAAGTACATATTGCAATACTCCCCAATGAACCCAAACTGGAACCCCGATGCACACGAAGGATCCCACAGTGCACTAAAGAGTGTCCAACCAAAAATCCCTGGATCCCAAATCCAGAATAGAAGCCTGCTAAGAAGAGCACTCTCAGACTTCTGTTGCACAACACTGATTCCCACTTCACCATGACTGAAGTGGTGAAGCCAACCAATGGAACCCATCCAAACTGTAGTGCTAACCCTGTCACCACCTGGATCCCAGTGCAATCAAAACGCACATCCATCTGTCACGTGAAGATAAAAATATCTGGAAGCATCTGCTACACCAAATCTCCCTCTATACTCTACTAAACTCTCATGGATGTGATATCCAACTAAGCCATCATGTCTACTGACACCATAATCTCCCTAAAACCCAAAAGTAGCGAACTCTGTCAGCTACTCATCTGCATGATGGTAATCCAACCTCTGATCCTGCCAGTAACTGTAAGTAATTATGTTTCATTATTCCAGTTGCTTCTCGAAGTGCATGAATCTCTGCAAGGGAAAGGCCACTATCACAGTGCTCATCTGACACGGGAGTACTCCAACCATAAGTATCCAACATCTGACAAGCAACATCGAAATGCTCTATGGTTGTGGCAATCATACTGTCATTCACCTTTAGTTGCCCAACCAAGTGATGAGGTCTCTGAAACTCATGACTCCCATGCAAGCTCTCTGAATCAAAGTCTGCATTGTGATATGAGGTTGTATCCACATCACTCATCTTATGATAAGCAGCATCGTGTGTGCAATCAATAGTATCTATGTACCTCAGAGGATGGCTCAACTAGTAATGTAGAAGCTGTTGTTTTGACAATATCTTCGCACACTTCTACTTCCAATGTAACTGCATGTCCATCCAACTCACGATCCTGGGATTCAATGCCATTAAATAAATTTTCTGATTTGTTTTCTAAGGTCCGATATGAAAAATCAGACTCATTGTGGCATGAATCTTCATCATAAATTGCATCATTAGTACCCAATTCCTGAGTATTTTCATGTAACAACTCAATAGTAGCATCTTGCACATGTGTAGCCACTGTTGTCTCAAGTTGATGCAAAATTTTACCTCTGCTGTCATGTAAATCAGATCTGTTATGGGTTAACCTTTGCATGCAATCTTCATTCTTGGCACTAGTATCATGAGTGCCAATACCCAATGTCACACATAACATGTTCTGGACTGGCCACGACTTTCAACTCATCCTCATGCTCAAGTGGACAACTACTGTCATAAAAATCAGTCTTGTTATCATGACTGATAACAATTTCTTGAACGTTGATAATGTCCACTTCCTCCTCAAATTGGTCCTTCTTTTCCTCCATATTGATAAGGTTATCTGCATTAGTGTTTGCTTTCTTTTTCTTTGCAAACAAAGGATCCAAAATTTCCGGATGTTGTAGAAGCCTTGTTCAATTCTTATCATACATTTGTACAACCTGCATGAGATCTGGCAGGAGTTCCTGTATAGACTTCATTTTACCCCAAACCACCAATCAATTGCAGCTGCTATAGGTGAGTGTTGATCACTCAAATGATGCTAGATGTTAATTCACTGAATATTTTTTTTTTAAAAACCACACATGCAACCATTAAAACTGACATGCAAGCATATGGGTGCTCTCCAAACGGACATGCAAGTACTGGGTACTAACATGCAATTGCAAAACTGACATGCAACATGAAATCTCTGACATGCAACTGAATAAATTTTTTATTTCCCAATAGGATGGCAGGAAACCGCTTTGATACCACTGTAGTGTCCCACCCCAAGTGGACACTTGCTAACAATATAATGCCAAAAGAAAATATTGCAATAATAATTTTTAACTCAAAACTGAACTTCATATAAGGCATTCATGGCTGAAAATTCCAGATTTTCATAGCATTTTGAATATTCATTTTTTTCCCAAAATATCGATAACCAAGTTGAGAGAATATCCCCTATTATCTAAAGAACAAATGCCCAGAAAATTATATTGGCAAAATATAAAGATTTTTACATACCCATTTCGCTGTTATACAAATACAAAGTCTAAAAGGTAATAACAACAGTGAGGTCGATCAAATCTCCATTAATATTGCAAGAAACTCTGCTGATACAAACTCAGAAAACCAGAACAGCAACTTATAATGAGTTTATGCTAGTACAATGGCCATTAAAGTCAAGGAATGAAGTTGTTGTTGAAAACCCTCAATACCCACGTTCCAAAATACACTGGTACGGCCCTGCTGTAAGAATACCAGCTCAAGAAACAATGCAAACAGCTCCTATTTGCTGCTGATATCTTTGTTTAGTCTTCTAATGATTGCACAACAATGAGTCTACAATCTCAAATCTGAATATATGAATTTGCAAATGATAATTCTTTGAAACCCTTGAAATACTTGTATTTCTTCACCAATATGCTCAACAATGACTCCTGAATGAAGCCAACTTTGAATGCTAATCTTCAATGTATCTTTCACCACCTCAAATTGCTGCAACACTGAAGAATGAACGTTCTCCAATGGCTGAAAGAAGACAAGCAGCCAAAACCCTAGGTCTCAAGCTCAAATCCCAAGACATACAAAAGACAGTCAAAATGATCATTCAATAATGAGTTTGATTTGCTTTTTGAGTCCTTTTATAACCTCAATCTCCTTAATAGCATTTAAATCCACTTTCAAATCCACTTTTAGGTTTTTTTAATAAAAACTTTATATTATGTCTTCAAACTTGGGCTCTCATATTCAATAAATATAAATGTACTTTAAGTTGTTTTTAATTGAGGGTCATGGCCCCATTGATTATAAAGTACACTTTACTTTATAATTTAACTTTATAATATTAAATATCATTTAGGCCACTTTAAAAATTAATAACTCCTTAAATACTTATGATTTTCCAATTTCGTCTGAACAAGGAGGTTCACCATAATACCCTCTGTGTATCCAACCGCCTTACTAAAAATAGCAGGGGTCCCTCTCTATCAACCACAGTGTTACTATAAATAGTAAGTGTGTCAAACTGAATCCAATGAAGGCCAACCCCGAACCAAACTGAGCTCTGAGAGAAATCACACACTGATCTCTACCAAAAGGGACCCTCTAACCATCTGCCTTAGCCTACAAGGGTCTGGAAATAGGCTAATCCCTTTGAAACTGATGCTCACAAAAATGGGGACATTACACATTTCCCTCCCATCTCTATTTGTTCAATTTCCTTCCGCACTCCTTCCCCGAGCCCAAGTTAGCATTGAGTAGTTTAGATGTCAATTAGTTGATGCATCTAATGTCTATGATGTCCAGTTCATCATTTGCTTCATTCTCTAAGCAAGGCCAGCAATCTAACTCCTCTTCTTGGCACTCCCGCTCATCATCCACATGGGGATCCAAAATGTGAGGGACAATTGCCAACTTCGACGATTCCCCAACACAAGAAACTGAATTCCCTAATCCCACAAGGTCAGTCATCTTCAATTTTGAATCGTTGACCTCCATTTCTCAATTAGAATACTTAATTGTGTTCGACTTGGCCACCCATTGCCAATTCTCTTTCACCTGAGGGCGATTGGGACATTTAACTTCCAAATGGGCCCGGCTTCTACATTTCAAACAAAAGAATTTTGTTTCCTCGACTTCAACTGATTAGAGCCAAACCCCACTAGGGGAGGAGAGGACAATTTCCTTCGGAATCTCATATATGGAAACAATCCCAATTCTAGCATAGATATATGAATTGCCTTCAAGCATTGTCATATCAATGGAATCCATATAACCCAAATTGTTCCCAATCTTTGCACGTCTTTTAGGAGACCAAAACTCTAACAGAATGTTATAAAGTTGAATCCAATAAGGGTCAATTCTAGGAATGCATGCGAGAGGATTAAAATTAGGGCACCAATTCTGCATATTCATAGTAGTGCTATTGATCCGCCAAGGCCCATTTTGGAGAACAAAATCCCTCCGCTTTGGATACGAAAGTGACCAAGAAGAAACCCTTAGGAGAAATTTAAAAGAGTGTTTGTTGTTCCAATTAGCAAACGCCCATTCCGTTATGCAACTTCGCGGCAGATTCTCTCCAATAAATCTTCCAATCATTGTGCAATCCTAAAGAGAAGCAACCATTGAATCATCCTCAAAACTGACGGAAAGGCATGGCAGATTCGCATCTTGAGACACCGGCAATTTGTTATCCTTGCTAATTCTGCTACTAAGGTCCTTGAACTGCTTTCTTCATGACCGAGCCATTTTTTGATATTAATTTTATATATATATTCAGAAATATTCTTGTTCTTTTTTGAGTCATATACATACAAACAAATTAAATCTACTAATCTGACAGACTTACTGGGCACACCCAGTATACAGAACTAACTGATACAGAATTTACCGCCTTTGATAATCCTAAGTACTCTGCAATCTGCAAGTCTAAATTCATCGATGATCCTGTCAGCCCTCTATACAAATCTGCTGTCACACCGTTCCATGTGCTACTCCTGAGGGTTTCCGTCCTCAAGATGATCAGATTCGTGCCTGTAGGGTTTCATCTTCAAGTGCTCAGCTACTGTAGCAATGTCACTTTCCTAAAAATGAGAGTTGAATGTTTTAATTTTCAGAAGTTATCTTCCAACTTTTCCCTCCGCGCTTCCTATACTCTCAGGCCCCAGCGATCCCCAATCATAGGTACTCGATCCCCTAATCAGTGGCAATGAACTGACAAATCACTCCCTCAATCGTTGGCAGTTAACTAGTAAATCCACCCCTTAAATGGTGGAGTCAAATGATGATGCCAAAACCAACACTCGGCCACTTCAACTGACAGACTCAGTCGTTGCTCAACTGGAAGACAAATACAACCGCTCACTAACTGGAGATTCAGCTGCCTTATTCTAAACACACACTCCTAACTGAAAACTAAAAGTAACAACAGACTTATCTAGTTGCTACTCCTACGCTGCCAAACTACTCACTTAGCTATTGATTAGAAAAAGGGACATGGCAAATCCGTCCTTCTCAGAATCGCTTGCCCACAAGCAATGCAGTGTTGGCTATTCAAATATCTCTGGCCCCTCCCGAGTAGCATCCTTCGGGGGTAGGTTCCTCCAACAGACCAAGAACTTGGTGATGGTTTTGTAACTTGTTCCCCAATCTCTTCTCCCCTATCTCCATAATGACATCTATTACTACTCCTACGCTGCCAAACTACTCACTTAGCTATTGATTAGAAAAAGGGACATGGCAAATCTGTCCTTCTCAGAATCGCTTGCCCACAAGCAATGCAGTGTTGGCTATTCAAATATCTCTGGCCCCTCCCGAGTAGCATCCTTCGGGGGTAGGTTCCTCCAACAGACCAAGAACTTGGTGATGGTTTTGTAACTTGTTCCCCAATCTCTTCTCCCCTATCTCCATAACGACATCTGGGACTAATACAAGTTTTCCATTCTTGTCAACACATTCCTCCATTATGAAGAACCCGACTCCTTGCATAAAAGCACCTTCAATCTGCCTATTGTCTATGGCAGGATTCAAAGAATTTCCCAGATCCATCACTATGTTAGCTTCCCTCAAATCTCCAGTTAGTGTGCCTCTGCATATGCAGCGCTGAAAGTGTAGTAGCTGAAGGCTCTTCCATTCCCACTTTTCTAGTCAAAACCAATATCAGGGGTTGCATAAAATCCATGGGCCAACAAATCAATCCACTCCAAATACCATGCATTTGCAATCTCGGCAAATAAAGTGTGCTTATATTTTGAATCAATTGGTTCCATTTGTGACTTGATTTGTTCATAAGCTTCTAGTACTGCTGCTCCATTCATGTCAGAAATAGCTGCAGCTATCATAGGTGATGCATTTGGTACCTTATCTGTGCTCATTTTTGAAATGAAGACACAGCTTACAGGAATGTTAATCTGAAGCAAAAATTTGTGCAACCTCGGTATTAAGTCCTTGTGCCATCTCAACACCTCCATGGGTTACAAGAACTGTTCCATCTATATATACTTGCACCAAAGCTCCTACCTGATTCATAAACTTGGTTGTGAAAGAAATACCAAATTTTGTTGGAACCATTGCTATTCCCCACTTTTTCCAACAATTGACTGAGTTAAATTTATCAACCTCTAAGTAAACTACATCAAAGTCACGAGATACTTTTAATGTATTCTGCAATCTACATCGTTAAAGCTTCTGACCATAATGAACTACATGTCCCTCCTTGTGAGAGTTTCATTCCTTTATCTCTCTGGGTCTTTTGCCAATCTCCCTGGCAATGTCTTCAATCCAGTTTCTAGTAGCATGCATTCCTTGAGGCCTTCCAAACCCTCTAAATGCAGTATTGCTTAGAAGATGTGTAAAGCAACCTTACCCTTGATTCTGACATTTTCTATCACAAATATATTGTCAGAATGAAACATTGCACACTCAAGGACTGCTACAACAAATCTAATGAGTTTCCTCCATTGTTATATATTTCTAAATCCAATGCCAATACTTTACCATCCTTAGAAAATCCCACCTTGTGTTTTACAAGAAAAGTGTGCCTTTGTCTTCTGATCATCATGTCAATGTCTCTGTCCAGAGTGATCCTAACAGGTTGTTGCAAAAGGCATCACGGCAAGCAGCTATAAATGCTGACCATGTCTTCTTTCCACCAAAGCCACCCCTGAAACATTTTGTCTTGCAAACTACCTTAATCGTTGGTAATCCCAAAACATGGGACACTGTCATGTCCCCTCCATATCTTCGGGTTGATATGATTATTATTCTCGTAATAGTGTTTTTCAACACTACTTTAACATATATAAATATTAATAAAATAATAATTTATAAATATTAATAAAAGTTTAAAAATTTGAATTTCTCATCTTAACACCGACCCAAGGACCTATATGTCCAATTCCAAGTGGGTATAAATGAAGGTTTGATTTTCACTATGAAGACATGCAATTTTTGATATCTAATATTCTGATTTTCACTAACATCAGTGGAAGCTCTTTGCAAATCGGGACAGAAACCCTGGGAGGCTAAATCTGGTACTAAGCAGGAGTTTGGAAGCACCATTCTAAGCAGGAGTTTGGAAGCACCATTAATTGCGTTATTCTTGTTCCAGGTCTGCGAACCTGTTGTGTGGAGCAACTAGCAATTTCCAACACTATTGCGGACTGTGAAGGCATCACTGAAGAAGCGCAAGGTATACCAATCCAAGTTCGCAGGAAGTGCTGAACCGTTTGTTGGAGAAAGTTGTGGTATGGGAAGCAGCTGAACCTGGAAACTATGATCGACCCAGCCACATTGAAGGACATCGTTTAAGGTGTCAGAGACACCAAGATCTCTGAAATCCAGCGATTAGGAGCAGCTCAACTATCAAGAGCCCAGGGTAGGAACAGGTACGCCATTCGATAGCCCAGATTCACACAGCGTGTCATATATACTGGACACTACTACCAGATCTGAACCGATCCGAGCTTGATACTCCAGGCAAAGGCGGCACATTTAGGATTATGCTAAGTACATGCCAATCCTGAATGTGTGTTGTTCAACGATTGTATTAATATTGGCATGTTGTGAGGTACTTGGCAATAACTATTCAGAAATTACGCTTCTTCTGAAGACAGTGTATTGTGACTTGTAAGAATTGTTATTCAGTATTCTATGCTGTCTTAAAGATTGTAGGCACAATTCCATGTTTGTAACTCTGATTCAGACCTGGATAGCCAGCTGTAATTGCTTTGTTGATTCTTGGGGATTCAAATTGTTATAACTATTGCTCAGATCTGTTATTACTTGTTCAACGTGTCATAAACTGCTGTGGAAAATACTGTTTATTGCATAGATATTCAAGTCAGAATTCATACAGGACATTATAGACACAAACTTCTGACATTTTGGTGGAGCTTGTGTAGAAGAAATCATGTGAACTTCATTACCACCATTAGCTGTCCATATCAACGTGCTGTTTAGCTCCAAGTAAAAGTGCTCTTGACCCCCAATTTGTATTTCTCCCTTTATTACTTTTTGGCATACTCCAGAATTAGAACACTCATTAGCATCACCCTTGTGAGGGATCTTTTCAGTGTTGGAATGAAAAATACCAACTCGAAGAGCATCCTTTATACATAGGAACCTGTATTTTTTGAGATTCTTTGCATTTTCATGCATATCAGCAACCACAATACCAATGACCTGACCCACACAAGTCACGAATTTTGATGCAAACAGCTCCTCATCGTTTATGAGTCTATGACAGCTCCAATATCATTGCCTCTAGGCAGATCCTTTGATGTGAAAAAACCTTCAAAACCAGGAAACAATTTGGCAGCTGAGTCATCAATAAAACAAATTTGTGCATGCGGCTTCTTACTCAATACCAGTGCAGCATGTAAACCATTATATGGCATTGGCACATCATCAGCATATTCTGCCTCACCAGTCACCCACCTTTGTTGCCAATCATTCAAATTACACTGGCCAAGGAAGAAGTCATCAGAAGCTCGGTCATCAACTTCATCTGCCATTACTACTTCAAGTGCTAATGAGCAAAGCTTGCCACAATAGGCACCGACACCAAATACAGACCATGCATCATATGTTTGATCGAAAAACCTTCATTTTCTATCTCTGCATCTCTGTCTCTATCAAATTGATCTATACAAGTCCTTGCACTATAAATGGAAGGCCAAACAGCATGTACAAAGGATTTGTCACCAGCTGTAACCACATCCCTGTAAATCTCAAACCTGAGATCGTCAAGTCCAAGATCATGTGGCACTGCACCTAGGGCCCTTCTGGTACCCCAAAATTTCACCTTTCCTACATCATGTATCAAGACAATAGCAACAAAATCCATCTGAATGCTGAGCTCAAGTTTTGGAAACGCGAAGCATGCATCGTAAGTATCCCATTTATGGTACTCCCTTCTATTTGATAAAGATCTCTCCGTGACCTTTTTAGTGACAGCATGAACCCACGCCCAAGGAGAAGATGCATTCAATAAGGTGTAGATAGCACACTTTAGTGGTGACAGAGCCAATCAAAAACTCCACCATACGTGGCAAAAGGCTTATGAAACTGTGCCAAGGCAATCAGAGCTAAAATTCGCACTTTTTGAAGTGGCAGACCAGGCTAGAAATTCTGCCAAGAAGGGCAACTATTTAAGTGAATCACGCAAAGTCAAGAACAAGTCTATAAGGCACACATGTTACAATGGCATGCCAGCTCCAAAAGCGTGTCAAACATGGTTAAGACTTCACAAAGATGTGACAAACAAAAGAGGCGCACACATAAAGATGGTAAGCCAACTCCAAAAGTGCACCAAACAGGTCAGTCTGTTAAGTGAAGCATGCCAAAAGGGGCAAATAATCAAGTAAAGTCTGCCAAGAGGTAAAGTGACAAAGCGGTTCACATTTTATGTGGCTTTGTGGTGCAGAAGCACCTTGACAAATTAATGTTTCCATAGGAGTTTGATTGAAATTTGATGATTTAATAATGTAATGAGATAATTTAATTAATTTTCCGTTTATTAAAGTCACTAAGAGAGGTCTAAGTTCAAATTTGGGTAAATGATGCAAAATTGTAAAGTTGCAAATGATGCAACATATGGAAGATGAAAGGTCATAGAGTAGTTTCATTCATTTGGAGGTAGTTAGAAACTGAAAGGTCATGATGTAATGCCTTTAAAAGGCCTTGTATCCATTTGTGAAGGCGGAGGGGAGAAGGTTGGAGAATGTGGGTTGTTACATTTTGATGTGATATCAATAAAAGATACCCTTGTTTCTGCATTTCTGAATGTTAAACTGCTGTTTCAGAGATTGGTATAGATTTGTACGGATTTTATATGACCAAAATGTGGTATGGATGGAAAGAGTATTGAGTCTACTTTCCATTTCTTTTTGTTGCATCAAATTTCATTAATATTTGAATAAGTTATGGCATTTTTATTGAGGGTAAGTCTGCAGAGTTTAATTTTTTGAAAATGCAGTGTGAAAATATGCATGGTGCAGCCTGGTACAGCCTCACATTGATGCATATAATAGATGGATGGAAAGATATGTGTTTCTAGTTTACAATTATTTTGGTTTGATATAATTTCATTAAGTTTTGTGAGAGATATTGCAATTTTGGTGAGAGCAGGTCTGAACGCTGCCTAGGGTTTGCAGTTTTGGGAAAAAAATCATAACCTTCTCCCCTACCATTGGATCTTCATGAAAATTGGAGGAAAAATATGTATTAATGTTCTATTCAACCTGACCAAAGCAATTGGATTATTTCTTTGATTTTTTAATGTTATTGAGGATAGTTTTGATCCTCCTACCTCTGCATCATATTGGTATCAGAGCTAGCAAAAGCTCTGGGAGGAGATGTTGTATTTGTTCCTGTCACTGAGAAGGCAGGTGAAGAATTAAAGGAAAGATTGTGTTGGTGACCATTGTTTTTGTTTGCTAAGTTGTTTGGTTGCAGGTGCTTATCCATCTAGCTGCAGAAAGATGTTTTCTAAGGTTGTGTGTGGGCTAACAAGATGAGGTCTGTCATGACCATTCTCCAATGGAGATTAGGCTGGATAAGGGTGCAGAGAGAAACCACTGAGGAGAGAGTGGTAGGTGCATCACCAGGATCTGCTATTGGGTGAGATGAATGGTTTGGTGAGTTGGTGTTGTGAAGCAGTAGAGAGATGGATACCTGACTGAAGAAGCACTTGATGTTGCCGCTGAAGAGTACTCCACTGATGGGAGTAGAAGGAGCCTGAAGATGCTCTAAGATGATGGTAGTTCAGATTTTGTTGGTTGGTTGGTCACCTTTCTATTGATCTTAAGATTGGAAGATTGAAGCTGAGAAGATTGAAAATAAAATCAGAAGAGATGCAGAAAAAGGTTTTTGTTGCAAGTACATTTCCAAGGGACTTGGAAATTCTGTTGGTTGGTTGTATGGTGCAGAAGCACCTTGACAAATTAATGTTTCCATAGGAGTTTGATTGAAATTTGATGATTTAATAATGTAATGAGATAATTTAATTAATTTTCCGTTTATTAAAGTCACTAAGAGAGGTCTAAGTTCAAATTTGGGTAAATGATGCAAAATTGTAAAGTTGCAAATGATGCAACATATGGAAGATGAAAGGTCATAGAGTAGTTTCATTCATTTGGAAGTAGTTAGAAACTGAAAGGTCATGATGTAATGCCTTTAAAAGGCCTTGTATCCATTTGTGAAGGCGGAGGGGAGAAGGTTGGAGAATGTGGGTTGTTACATTTTGATGTGATATCAATAAAAGATACCCTTGTTTCTGCATTTCTGAATGTTAAACTGCTGTTTCAGAGATTGGTATAGATTTGTACGGATTTTATATGACCAGAATGTGGTATGGATGGAAATAGTATTGAGTCTATTTTCCATTTCTTTTTGTTGCATCAAATTTCATTAATATTTGAATAAGTTATGGCATTTTTATTGAGGGTATGTCTGCAGAGTTTAATTTTTTGAAAATGCAGTCTGAAAATATGCATGGTACGGCCTGGTACAGCCTCACATTGATGCATATAATAGATGGATGGAAAGATATGTGTTTCTAATTTACAATTATTTTGGTTTGGTATAATTTCATTAAGTTTTGTGAGAAATATTGCAATTTTGGTGAGGGCAGGTCTGAACACTGCCTAGGGTTTGCAGTTTTGGGAAAAAAATCATAACCTTCTCCTCTACCATTGGATCTTCATGAAAATTGGAGGAAAAATATGTATTAATATTCTATTCAACCTGACCAAAGCAATTGGATTATTTCTTTTATTTTTTAATGTTATTGAGGATAGTTTTGGTCCTCCTACCTCTACATCACTTTGCCACTCAAAATCTCCAACAAGCATGGAGAACAACTTAGTGATCAGCACCAAACAATAAAGTGAAGGATTTTAACTCAAAAAGGATACGTTTTTGATGGGCAATTGCCATTGAAAACTACACCATTCAGAAATAAAGCATCAAGTCAAAGATCAGCACCTAAATATAGTGTTTTAAAGCAATAAAGCAGCACATCTCAGCCATTCATTGATTTAGGCACCCAAAATGAAAGCAGATGATGACTAATTTTTAGGCCATTTTTGCCTCGTTTCAAAGGATATGGATGAGGTTGCTTTAAAGCACAACTTTAAAGCAATTATTTTATTATCATTTGAGCCCTAAAGGCTGCTGCTGAAGAGCCTATAAATATGTGTCAGAAACACATTGTATAAAATGATAGTTGGAGAGGAGCGTTATTCTGCAGAAATTGTCATTCAAAAGTGGAAGTCAAGTCTTAGTGTTTTGTGTAATGAATGAACATATGTAAGTTGATGTAAAGCCTATGCTGCAGAAGCTTATGTGGAGATCACTCACCTTGTGTTTGTGATTCTGTCAAGTCAATTGAATTGAGCTTTGTCAGACTTTGTGTTGATGCTCACTGTTCATTGAAGAAATAATTTTTAGTGTCCCTTCAGCAATTGATTTCATAGAATCATGTAATGTTTATTTGTTAAAGCATTTCCTATGCTGATGCTAATGTATTGGTCTTAAACTTTGTTTGCAGCTAAATATGAATCTCTGATTTAACTGGTAGGGAACTGTGTTTGTCTGTGCTTGGGTGGTTAGTCTTCCTTTAAATCCGAAAATCTTGCTGCAAATCTTAACTGTTGACAGTCTGGTGCTTGCACCCAGGACAAAAACATAGTCATTCAGCAATTTAAATTTAATGCAAAAGCCCCCATGAAACCTTGTACAGTATGCATGCTACTAAATTCTGTTAGTTTTAGATTTAGTTAGATCTCAGAGAGCTTCCCCTTGAAATTTGAAGGACAGTTATACCATACACACTATTCCGGTTTGAGTTTTCTAACAACAAACAAATTAAAACACTAACAAGGTGTAGGACTCTTTAGAAGTTATATTTATATGTATATATATGTGTAAATATTATATGTACATACATATAATATATGTATGTACATATAATATTTATACACACACACACATATATGCAAATATGTATACATGTGTATGTATGTATATATAAATATATACAAATCAGTGATATATATATATATATATATATATATATATATATATATATATATATATATATATATATATATAATGCTAGTATTATACTTGCTCACATTTGCGCATATCTTTGTTTATTGCTTGTTCATAGATACTTATTTGTGAGTGATTTTTAGTTATATGTATCCCACTTTTTCTTATATATTTGCTGTTACATGTTTGTTCTTATATGCTCTCACTCATATATAGGCATACATTGTGTGCTCATACTTTTTGTTTACTTATTTGTTGATTTGGTTTATATTCTCTCACTTTATTTCATTGGTTTATAATCTTATATGTGTGTACCGTGTTTGCATAGAGTTTTGCTTTTGTTCCTTTAGAGCTTTGATTTTCTAGTTTTGAGTTATTGTTTTTACTTATTTCTTATATTTCCATTTTTACTCATTGATTCATACATACTCACCCACACACACACACACATGCATATAGGTTGTGTATATCCATATTTGATGTTTATTTTTATGTTTTTAATTGTTCTTAGTTACATACCTTTTTTTAGAGATTTTTATTTGTAATCATATCTTTTCGCATTTGTGCTCCCCCCTTCTCAATCCTCTCGATCTCCGTGTAACCCCACACCAACCCACCAACACCCCCCCCCCCCCTCCTTCTCTTTTTAAGTTGTCTTGGTCTGCAATTCATCATTGTTCTCCTCTAGCTCTTTACATCCTGATGATGGATCACGAATTGTGATCCGAAACATTGATGCTAAAAATTTACACAGTTTCAATCCAGAAGCACAAACAAACAATACTATGGACTGTGAAAATCTTATGTTTTTGAGTATAGAGTCATTTTGAATTTTTTTTACACGTATAAGACACCGATTGTTTCTTGTTAAAATTTGTCACCTTTGTAAGTGTTAGTGTAGGTTTTTATTTTCCTAGTTGAGTTATTTATTTTCCTATATTCCTAGGTTTTTCCTACACATGTTATTAAATTTGCTTAGGATTAATTAAGTGAGTATTAAAGCGAGTGGGTGCAAGGTTTTGGCATCTTCCATGGGAGTTGCACTTGCCTATTTTAGGCTACTGTGGTGGACTCTTCCCATTGGTTGTATTTGCCACCTCTCCCCTCTCTTCTAGTCTATTTATACTCACCTCCTACATTGTATTTTGCATCTTTTGCTTTTGCATCCTCTTAATGCCATTTTGGGAGACTAACTCTATGCTGCTATTTTGATTTCGTATCATTTGCATTCATAGTTTAATATCTATTCATTTGCACTAGTTTTCTAGGTTAATCATTTTTTCAGATTCTAACATTGTATCAAAGCTATTCTAGTGCAAAATAGATTTTAGTTTCCCTTTTGAGAGATTCGGGGGGGGCTAATAAGCTTTACTTGCAGGTTTCTTGAAAACCCAATATGCTCTTCTCTTGCATCTTCGGATGATCTGGAGAATCAGAAATGTTTGCCGAAAAATATTTTAACCTCTAGGGTTTTGCATGTGTTTTGTGAGATCTGGGTGACTGCAGCATTTATGGTTATACTAGCAGCATTTTTGACTGTTTCAACGCATCCAGGAGGCTCGAGAAAGTCAAGATTGGCTTTTGTTTCATCTGATTTGAAGATCGTTTGACAAAATTGCGGAACGAGGGTTTTAAACTCGGATCTGGAAGACAGCTTCTATGTGGAGTATTTTCAAGCCAAAAGGACCGCGCCATTGCGTCCAAGGGGCCTCGCAAATAAATTTTGACATATTACATGTCGTTTTTTGTTGTTGGAAGCGTTTTTTTGCATTAGAACCACTTCTTAGGCACGTCAAAAAGCAAAAAAACTTTTTGGATTTTGTTCGTCGCATCGAAAAACTATCTGGGTATCTGTTTTTTTTTGCACGCAACAAACAAATTGTGCACAAACTTAATCAGAAATTTTCTGCAAGCCCCCTCTCCGTTGGCATTTTGATTTTGGCAGTCAATCTTTGCAAGCCTCTATCTCAATCATCCAAGCTCCTTTTTTGGAGCAATTTTTTTTATTTGGGGTAGAATTTCCTAGGCTTCGCAGTGGTGTAGACATTTTTTGGTTTTGGTGTTTGGAGTTTTTAGAAATTGCAGATTCTCACAGGTGACGCTACACAGTTCCCATTTTTGGAACTTCAGAGACTCATAACTTTCATATACGACCTCAGATTGAAGTACTTTTTTCGAAAGTGGATGATCTTTCAAGTAGATTGCAGTGGTGCTGTTAGTTTCACCTGGTTTCATTCCAGTATTGTACTTTCAACATACACCTATTGTTGAAGATTTTGTAAACGCAATAAATTATAAAGTGTCAGATCATATTTGCTTGGGGGGGGGGTTTGTCCTCTGTGTGTTCTCTTCTTTTCAGCACTTTATTTCTGCATTTCTTCATCATGGATCAAACAATAGTACCCATATTAACTCCTTACAACTCCTTTGAGTGAAAATCACGCATGACAATCTACTTAAGGAAAGTTGGGTTGCATGGGATAACAACGAGACTAGAAACTGAACCTGGTAAAGATGAGGATAAGCTTAAGGGGTTTAACAAATGTGATGAGGCCTATGGTACATTGTGTTTGTCTGTTTCTCTTGATTTGCTCTTTCACATTGAGTCTTTGAATTCACCAAATGAAATTTGGACAAAGCTAGAAACACTATTTGGCACACAAGATTCAATGAAGGGTCATATGTTGAAAAATGAACTAATTAGTTTAAGTCCAGGCAACTTCAACACAATTCAAGATTTTTTCACAAAATTGAAATCACTAAGGCTGCAGCTAAAACAGTGTCGAATTGAAAAGAAAGATGAACACCTGATTCTTAGTATTCTCTCTAAGCTAAGTTCAGAATATTTTGTATTTGTTTCTACCTTCTATGCTACTAAAGGTGCACTTGGTACTCAATTCACCATGTCATCTTTGGATGATTTTGCTATCTCTCTCACACAAGAGCAAGATAAGCTAATCCAAATGGGCACTCTAAAATCCTCTAAGTCACATGCCCTGGCTGCAAACCAAGGCACAAAAGAACAGAAAGGACAAGGTAGTAATAATAAGGATAAGAAACAAAACAATAGCAAGGAGAAGAAGGATTAGAAACAAGCTGCCCCAAAAGCAACTAATGAGACCCAATCTTCTAATGGCGACAAGCCTAAGAAAGAGAAGGCCAAATGTGCCTATTGTAAAAGACCCGGTCATGATGAACATAAATGTTTGAAGAAACAAATTGATCACTTGACACACATTCTTGAGAAGAAGAATATCAATGTTCCTGAATCTATAAAACAGAGTTCTAATGAGGGATCTAACAAGGCAAAGGATAACAGCAAGGGGAAAGGAAAGGGCAAGGCCCTTGTAGCGTTTGCTTCACAACCATCCACTTGGGTTCTTAATTCGAGTGCTTCGCACCACATGGCTTCATCTAAAGAAGAATTTGCATCTTTGGAGCCATGTACTATGCCTTCTATTTTGATGGGTGATGACACTCCTGTTGAGGTGTGTGGGAGAGGGTCTATTGATGTGGAGGATGGCACATTCCATGATGTTCTTTGTGTGCCCTCATTATCAACTAATCTCCTATCAATATATCAGATCACTCACACGGGTTCAGGCAAGCGAGTTGAGTTCACTCCTGATTCAATGGAGATTCATGAGTTGCACAGTGGTTCTACAGTTGCAGTTAGGAGAGCAGATCATCAGTCACGGCTATATTTGTTCTCACTTTGTCCTGATCCTCCTTCGTTTGTTTTGCTCACTCATTCAGATGTTGTGAGGAGATTATGGCATGAGCGGTTTGGCCATCTTAACTTCCGCTACTTTCAGTAGCTCAACCAGCAGAGCATGGTCACAGGGTTGCCTTCAGTTCAGTTTTCAAGTGGTGTTTGTCAAGGTTGCATTCTTGGTAATGCATCCTAAGGAAAAATTTGACAAAGGTAAGGCATGGAGAGCTTCAAAGATATTGGAATTAGTTCACAATGATTTGGCTGGTCCATTTCCTCTTCCATCCTTCAGCAAGGCTAGATTTGTTCTTTCATTGATGACTTTTCTCAATATACTTGGGTGTACTTTCTCAAACAGAAGTCTGAGGTATTTGATCACTTTCAGGACTTCAAAACTTTTGTAGAGAAGCAATCTGGGAAAGCCATCAAAGTTTTGCGCACTGACAATGGTGGTGAATATGTCAACCATCATTTTGAGCGGTTTTGCACTTCAAAGGGGATTGATTTGCAACATTTTGTTCCATACACTCCTCAACAAAACGGTGTTGTAGAATGGAAGAATAGGTCCTTGAAGGAAATGGTGAACTACATGATACACTCCAAATCTCTTGCACCACAATATTGGGCAGAGGCCATTAACTGTGCTTGTTATATCCAGAACCGTGTTCCTCACCGAGCCTTGAAGGGAGTTACTCCTTTGAAGCTTGGAGCGGTCGGAAACCATCAGTTAAGCACTTTCGAGTTTTTGGTTCTCCTACACGGGCCCACATTCCTACAGAGAAACGTAAGGCCTTGGATCCACAGAGCAAACCTTGCATATTTGTAGGCTATCCTAATGGTGTGAAGGGTTATCGGTTGCTCCACCCTACTACATGTGAGTTGTTCATTGAGAGGAGTGTTGAGTTTGAGGAGGGCTCTTCGAGCTCAACTCCTATCACTTCTTCATCTTGTTCTACTTTGACATTGGAGTCACTTGGGTTACATGACAGATCTGATGAATCAAATTCACCTGAGAAGATTCTTGATGATGAGGAGCCTTCTACCTCCACTTCCGATCTCGAGAGCAATTCAAGGGATTCACCTCCTTCCTCTCTTAGTCATCATTCAAAGGGTGATGATTCTCCTCCAGATTCTCCAACTTCTGGTCCACTTTGGGCTAGACAGACCTTGCAGCCTGCAGGCGATTGAGTTGGGGATCCATCAAACACCAGGCGGACTCGTTCACAATTCCAGGATGCTCCACATGTCTTCATTGCTACTGCCTCTGATCCACAGTCCTTTCAAGAGGCTTCTAGTATTCCTGAGTGGGATACAACTATGCATGAGTATAGTTCCTTGATGAGGAACCACACTTGGGATCTTGTACCTCTTCTTAAGGGAAGAGAACTTGTTTGATGTAAGTAGATCTATCGGACAAAATTTGTAGCAGATGGGTCGGTTGATAAGCATAAGGCTCGCCTGGTTGCCAAAGGATTCTCCCAGGTTCCTAGGATTGACTACTCTGAGACTTTTGTGCCAGTTGTCAGAATGAACTCCATCCGACTTGTTCTTGCCATTGCTGCAACCATAGTTGGAAAACTCGACTCGGCAAAAAACTTGGCAAGCCAATTTTTGGAGAGTCAAAAAAAAACTCGGAGAAAACTCGGCAAAAACTCAGCAAAAAAACTCGGCAACTTAATAAAATTGCTTAAATTTCATTAGAAATGCTTTTTTTTTTGCAAAATTCAATGACAAGATTAATCCAATGAGTCCATAAATGAGTACAAAAGTGTTTTCCATTAAATTTGATTGACTTTAATGCAAATTGATTACAAAATCGCATTCTCATGCAGAATCCTGATGGCTGAAAGCCTGATAGTCTGATAGAAATTACAATAGATTGCTGGAAATGAAAATAGTAAAACTAGAAGTAAATACTAAATACAACATATTACACCTTCCTCTTCCCTAATTTAGTTAGAGCTAGGGAAGACGTAGAGGCTCTAGTCCTGCGAGTACGCGGTGCCAATGGCTCCTCAGTTGGCATGGAAGGCTGTGGCTGAGGCTTGAGCACCATCCTAGAAATATCTAGCTCTGGCAATGACTCCTCATCCTCATGAATGTCCTCCAAACCTACATCTCCTATTGCACCCACATCTTCCATTGCCTGTCTCTCAAAATCAAGAATCTCATCTGCGGTAAACAATGGAGGTTGCTCATCCTGCCCTGTCCAATGACTCCTCATCCTCATGAATGTCCTCCAAACCTACATCTCCTATTGCACCCACATCTTCCATTGCCTGTCTCTCAAAATCAAGAATCTCATCTGCGGTAAACAATGGAGGTTGCTCATCCTGCCCTGTCCAATCACTATAATGATCTATCTCATCCAAATCAATAGGATCAAGTGATTTGTCCTCTACTCTTTTTGTGTGCAACCAAAGGTTGTATTGCACAAAGACACGGTCATTGAGGTGCTTTTGAGCTAATTAGTTCCTCTTCTTCATGTGAATGGCCTCAAACAAGGTCCAATTCCGCTCACAACTGGATGCACTACAAAGCTCCTATTTTCCATGCCTCAAAATTGCAAAATCATGTCAAATCCCACAACATTTTACTGGGGGGTCCTTGTTCTTTCACCCTGATGCATGTTCCTGAAACCCTGAATTTGGCTAAGTATGAAACCTTGAAACCCTGAAAAATTGGTTAAGTCTGAAATCTGATGGATCCTCCAAAATCTAGAATCTACATGTTAAATCCCACGGATTCGGAACCTATCTCAAACATCCTGACAGTATATTACAAAATATTTAAAATATAAGAAATTCAATATACAAACTTATACTTAAATGTATTTTGAAATATATTGTCACGACCCTGTTATGCTTTTACCTGCGTAGGTTGCGAGTCTTTGCCAAAAACTCAGCGAGTCTTCGACAAGTACTCACCAAAGACTCGGTGAGTTTTCGACAAAAACTCAAAAAAAGACTCTGCGAGTTAAAGTCAGAAAAACTCGGCAAGGAAAAAAACTCGCGAGTTTTCATTGACTCGGCGACTTTTCGGCAACTTTTCCATCTATGGCTGCAACCAATCGTTGGGAAGTACACCAGATGGATGTGAAAAGTGCTTTTCTTCATGATGACCTTCAGGAGGAGATCTACATGGAGCAACCACAAGGGTTCGTTCAAGATTCTTCACTTGTGTGCTGCCTTCGGAAGTCTCTCTATGGCCTCAAACAAGCTCCTCGGGCCTGGTATGCCAAGATGGACTCCTTCCTTCTGACAGTTGGGTTCACTCGGTGCCATTATGATCCCAATGTCTACATTTTGCAGCAGGATGATTCACTCCTATTTTTGGTTCTGTATGTTGATGACTTGCTGATCACAGGTAGTTCTTCATCCACCATTGGGGTAGTCAAAATTGCCCTTCATGACAGGTTTTTGATGACTGACTTGGGCTTGTTGCATTACTTTCTCGGGATTGAGATCTACCAGTCTATTTCTGAGATCGCCATCACACAGTCCAAGTATGCTCTAGATTTGCTCTCACGATTTCATATGGCTGACTGTAAGCATGCTCCGACTCCCTTTCTTTATGGAGTCAAACTTGAGGATCAATGTTCTTCACCATTTGTTGATGGCACTTTGTACCGACAGCTTGTTGGGAGTCTCATTTATAAGCTCATGGGGCTCCTGCATGAATTGAGAAACCATGCCTACAGCATATGGAATGTCGGGTCTCGTACGAGTCAAATAAATGAGACTCCCAATAAGTTGTCGATACAAAGTGCCATCAACAAATGGTGAAGGATACTTCACTACATTCAAGGTACTCACAATTTTGGGATTCACTACGCAGCGAGCAATGATCTTGACTTGGTGGGCTACACATGGGCAAGCGATTCTCGAGATCGCAAGTCTACTTCAAGTTACAACTTCTCACTTGGTTCAGGTCATGTTTGTTGGTAGAGCAAGACACAGTCTGCTATTGCTCTATCTTCTACTGAGGCTGAGTATCAGGGGGCTGTGAATACCAGCATTGGGGCCATTTGGCTTCAGAATCTTCTCACGAAGTTCGGGATCCAGATCAAACGACTATCAGTCATATTTTGTGACAACCAGAGTGTCATTCACATCTCATGGAATTCGGTCCATCATCAACGGACCAAACACATTGAGGTCCACATGCACTACATCCGGGAGCTCATTCATGGCCATGTCATCGACATTTGCTATTGTCCGACTTCCAAGCAGGTTGTCGATATCTTCACCGAACCCTTCACATAAAGCAAGTATCTTCATCTACGAGCTCTGTTGGGGGTGCGGGAGGCTTCATCTTCTATGGGGAGCTTCTAAGTCCTCTCACTCGGAGTCCAAACTCTCTCTACTCTGGGGGTCTTCTCTCTCTATTGGGGGGCTTCTTCTCTTTGGGGGGGATTTTATGTACATGGGTACCTCATCATGCTTCATTTGTCGGGACCCATCTTTTCACTCACCTAAGTTGCACTTAAGGGGGTCTTAGTGTAGGTTTTTATTTTCCTAATTGGGTTATTTATTTTCCTATATTCCTAGGTTTTTCCTACACATGTTATTAAAGTTGCTTAGGGTTAATTAAGTGAGTATTAGTGTGAGTGGGTGCAAAGTGTCGGCATCTTCCATGGGAGTTGCACTTGCCAATTTTAGGCTATTGTGGTGTACTCTTCCCATTGGTCGTATTTGCCACCTCTCCCCTCTCTTCTAGTCTATTTATACTCACCTCCTAGCTTGTATTTTGCATCTTTTGCTTTTGCATCCTCTTAATGCTATTTTGTTTCTAGAGCATTTGCATTACTCTCGTGGAGACTAACTCTATGCTACTATTTTGAGTTTGTATCATTTGCATTCATAGTTTAATATCTATTCATTTGCACTAGTTTTTTGGGTTAATCATCTTTTTAGATTCTAACAATCAATCTTTCCCAATGAATAATTATTGAATTTAGAATAGAATGGGGCCCATTGTAGATGCTTTGTTTTGAACTATCAAATGAAAGACACTACAAGAACTTAAGGGTAAAAATATGACTAGACATCAAAAGATATTGACAATATCCAATGCCCCTGTTTATTCTTTTTAAAGGAAGGAAGGTTCAACTGCAAACTAAAATCAAACCCGCGCTAAAAAAATAAAACCATAGCAATATTGGCCCAACAGTATAGATCCTTACCTTCCTAGATTTACATTTGAGAATTACACAATACATTTAAAAGAAAACAGTAAAAAAATGCAAGCTCATTTCTTAGAAAGTGTTGTATAACTTGATGGTATATCCCTAGTGCACTTATCAAGGCTTGTTTGGAAAGCAATACAATGTAAAATTAGATCAACTAACAAAAAAATGTTGATACATGCAGAATGGTCAAGTGACAAATAATAAATATCTGACATCATGTGAAATGTCCCTGTAAGCGCATGGGGATGTTATGGAACTATGCGAAATAGCTCCTTGGCATATGGGTAAGTAATGAAACTATGTGAAATGGCTCCGTAGCACATTGGGGAGTTATGAAACTATGTAAAAATGGCTCCATAGCACATAGGGAAGTTACGAAACTATCTTTGTGGGCACAAATGATTCTGAGTCTTAAATAAATATTACAAGTCAAGTAAAGATAAACCAAGCTTCACTATGAGTCCCATGCAAGACATTCCAAATTAGCGGCTAAGAGTTAAGTCTCAAGAATGCCAAGTGATGAAGTGCTAATGCTTCAAGTGAAGAAATGTACTTAAATGTCAAAGAGGCCATTTCACCTGCATACAAAATTCCCAAAAGTGAGAAGGAGAGCTGGAATTTCTGCCATATTCACGAATATAGGGCATAAAGACTATCATAGTCGTGCATCAGAATCTTGTGTGCCAAAAAAAGATTGCTGCAAAATGTAGTTCATTATTAACGTTGTGAAAATAAAATGCACAAATGCCACTTTCCTACACCATTTGCAGAACATACTGTATAGCAGAAATAAATATGCAGAAAAATAGAAGCGCCTTACTCAACCAAGATGAATTGATACGTAGAGAGGGGTTAAGGTTTTAAACCCTTCTTGCGTTTAGGCACACAACCACGAAAAAAAAAACAAAGTCCTCAACCACATATAAGTTTATAACGCTAAAACCAAGCAAACGCAGATGGATTTTGGTCTAAATACATACTGGGTAACAAGGAGCACATCAATTGTTGATGGATCGATCTCATCAAAATACGGTAAAGCCGCCATACCAGAGTAAGCCGGATGGATTCCGCAGTCGAACTCCACGAACACAATACATGCAAAAGTACCATCAGTTCCATGAAAAAAAAAATGAACAAAACCCCATCTCAACGATAGTTCTGAAATATGAAATCTCATTAACAGCTCTTCTTCGTGTAAAAAGATTCATTTATCTCTGAAAAAATAAGTAAAATCCCACTAACAGTGAAAATGCATTACAAGCCTCTTCTTTCAAAAGCACTAAAACATATTTCCCCCCAAAGCGTTAAGACCCACTACTTTCAGGCTGTTATGTTCAAAAAATTCTCACTAATGCCGCAGGTTTATTCAAGCCAACTTCCCATAATATGGGAAACCCACTTGAGACCTACTATATTATGTAAAAGACGGTGTCACAAGAAGCACATTTAAGCAATTATTGCTGAACATTAACAGAGCAGGCATAGCATGTATGTTGGGAAATGACAATAAACAGCAAACATAAATGAAATATGAAAGCGAAAAACGGGTGGTGAAAAAAAATAAATGAGGTTACCAAAACAGTCTTGTTCTTGTAGGTCATGTAAACACAGGAACGACCCACTTCATTGCCAGCCCCGAGAGGAGTGATGATCAACTGATCTCCCTCCCTGCACACCATCGATTCCTTCCGTTTCAATGTACTCATGGCTGCTCCTCCACAACTCCTTCACAATGTTTTTTTACGCAATGTATACGGCCTGTTATTAGCAAACTGTCCAAAATGACATCTCTGCACTGAAAAGCTCTTCTTTCTTGCTACCCAAATAGAAGGGGAAAAAATTCTAAAAACAACAGCGGTGCTACCCGAAAATTCAAAGCGCGGTGAGAAAGGAAAACTAAATCTTGGAGAGATAGAGTGAAGAGCCAGGGGCGAAAGATTGGCTAGCAGGATGGTTTGGTTTGAATGCGTGTTTCCTTGACCTTGTTATTTGTCACCCGGTGTTGCAGTTGTGTAGCCTGGATTTTATTACCTTGCCTACATTTAGAGTAGAAGTGGACTTTATTAGCTTGCTTACATTTAATGGCGTTTAAACCTTTCTTTTCTGTTGTTAATACTGAAGCGGCAGGATGCGAGGTAACGATGATGTTAGGGCATGTGCCCATGCGGCTGTGCTTAATTTTTGTGAGATATTTTTGGCTCTCTATTTTTTTAAGAAATATTTATGGAGTAGTGATCTGATGAATATTTTATTTTTCTCCTTATTTTAAGTAGTTATCTTGATTTGTAGTTTTTACTATACTAGCAAAAGCACCAAAGGTGCTATCAAATGGCCCTAGACCTATCACTAGATAGTTTATATTTATATTTTTATTAGAAAGTCACTACATGTAGTAGTTGGTGGAAAAGGCTATAAATATTATGAGAAACTCAATTATTGTGTGTGTTTTTAAATTTTGGCGTTCATGTTTGTTGGAAACTTGGAAGTGTCTTTGAACTTTGTTTGTTTGAAGTGTGTTTGAACTTTAGGAATTACTTTGTGTGCACTTATTTCTTGAATTTTTGGCATTCACTTTGTATGTGTGTTTGAACTTTGGTATCCACTTATTGTTTGTGTGAAGTGTGCATTTGAACTTTGACATCCCTTTATTATTTAAGTGAGTTTTTGATGTTCACTTTCTGTGTGTGAAATGTGTATGAACTAACTTTTATATTCACTTTGTGTGTGTGTGTGTGTGAGTGAACTAACTTTGACATTCACTTGGATTTGAGCCACTTATTGTTTGTGTATTGGCATCCATTTTGCTTATGTGAATCATATGTTTGAACTTTAGCATCCACTTAATTTGTTTCAGTTAATTGTGGATTCATTTTTTTTCTATGAAATGTAAGTGAACTAACTTTTCCATTCACTTATTAGATATATTTACTATTTGTATTTAGGTAAGTTTGAACTTTCACATTCACTTAGTGTGAATTAAAAATTGGCATGTTGAATTATGTTTACTTTTGTGTGTGTGAGAGTGTTTGAACTAATGAAACTACATTCCATTGCTAATGAAACTACATACAAACAGTTGGATCTTTCATGGGTTGATTATGAAAAGCAGCCCGTGCCTAATAAGATCTATTATCAGATGCCATTATTTTTCAGCCTCGTCCCATTGCTAATGAAACTACATACAAACAACTAGATCTCTCATGGGATGATTATGAAAAGTAGTCCATGTCTATTAAGATCTAGTATCAGATGTCATTATTTGATGGGTGTGATGTTTATGATGGAAAAGCACATATTGAGGCATTTTCAAACTTCATGGATAGATTTTGTTTTGAAGATGAAGATATGTGGATGAGATTTTTTGTTAGATCTCTGTGTGGAGTGGCACGGAAGTGGCCTGTTGGTTTCCCTGACCATCACTTTGCCTCTTGGAATGACTTAGTGGCTACATTTGAAAGGTTTGCAAGTGGTTTGGACCCTATTGTTCTTGTCCAAAAACTTGAAAATATTAGGTGCCAAGAAGGGGACTCTAGCATGGAGCTCAACCACAAATTTGCAGTTGCCCTGTCCCACATCCCAAAGGATTTAAGACCTGATCCTCTTGCTTGTATTGACTGTATTTGAGAACCTATGATGTTACCTTAGACTTAGGTTCCATATGGGAGGATCTCAATCTAATGAGTATGCAACATGCATACATGTTCATTGATTATGTTGAGAAAAATAAGCGGGATATGATTGCAAAATCCTTATCCTTAGATAAAGAAGTGGTTGTTAATGAACAAGTTGTAGGCAGTAGGGATGTGGATGCTTCATATGATCCAGGCACAATGTCAAGTGATGATTGTGTGTGGGAGGGTAGAATAAGGTGCTGGAGCAGTGTATGGTAGCGATTCAGATGAAAATAGTAATGATTGCACCTACATTCAATTGGATCAGTCATCGATGGATGATCAAGATGAGAAAATCAATGATGATTCCCAATTTAGTGAAGAGAGTTATGACCCTGTTGCTTGTTGCAGTATTGTGGACCGCCAAGAAGGTATGTATGCAAATGAAAAATTGAATAACTTAGCTCACATAGTTGATTATATAGAGCATATATACATTGCTAATGCAAATAATGATGAAAGTGTGAGCATAAGACACAATGTCCTTTATGAAGAACATGCAAATCCATCAGGTGGCATAATTCATGATTATCCTTGGTGCATGGATAATCCTCTTTTTGAAAGTGACTTGGATTTTAATGGGTTTTAAGGGCGACAGCTCAGAGAGCTATCAATTCAAAAAGGGGAGAATCAAGTGCCTCATTATCAATATGACCAGGCTAACTGTAGACAAGTGGACAAAGAGATGTGTGTACGTAGTGATAAAGAGATCACTTAGTCAGTTCTTAAGGTTGGTTATGCTAAGTGTGTGCATGTAGATGATATTGAGAGTGAATAAGAGGTTGATATCTTATTTGGTGTATTGCCCTTTTTTATCCCTGATGATGACATTGAGGCCATTGGCATTTGTTTACATGAGGATGATGTTGATCTGGTTGTATTGGATGATAGAGCTAAAAAGATAAATAATGGTGCAGCTGGTGAGATTCAAGTTGAGGACCTTACCTGTGTGAGTTGTGAGGATGAGGAGCATGCAGATGTATGTGAGACCTTGTCTCAGCCATGCAAGGGTCATTTGCATTCTCATATGGATTATGCTTCAACTAGATATCATGAAGGCACTACTACAATTACCAATGATGTGGGGGTAACAATTTCAAGCTACGAAGACTCTATCACATATGCTTTTTTAGAGCTTTGTTTGGGGCAGTTATGTCTTATTGATGTAGATTGTGTTGAGAGCACACTTTTGAGCTCATTGGTTGGGCCTGATAACATCCAGGCTAGGTGTTCTTGTGTCGGTCAAGTTTTTGATTTACAGGGTGAACAGCCATTTTTACACAACAGAGTGTCTCAAGGAATACAAGACAAAGAGGCAACTTGAAGATTTTGAGTCTTCACTTGAAGTGCCTCAAATTTCTGATCTATATGTTGATTGTGTAGAATTGGATCTGAATCATGCTTTTGATTTAATCATGGAGGAACACATTAGCATTTATAATGTAGCTGGGTCACAAGGACTTGAATAGTCATATGACATAGCCCAGCTTGAGGCCATACTAGAATTGGATGCATTTCAACCTAATATTTTTCTTCATGCTTATATTTATGCAGGTTCAGATATGCATCATGCTAATGAGAATATTGAAGGTGAATCTAGTACTGCTATGTGAGTCAACATGATGATGAGCCATATTATCTATGTTGTCATGTCCTAGTGATGGTCATTTCCATTTTCAACATGATGGTATGAATATCTGTAGTTTGTATGTCTATGCATGCAAAGTATTTTTATTGTTGATGTTGGGTGATCAGTGTAGTAAAGGTTCGAGGGAGATCAGCTCCTTCAATAGGCTTGTCTTTGACAGGGGTAAGTAGCTTCACCAATTTTTTGCAGGGTTGGCCTGCAATGTCTCAAAATTTTGGATACAACCAACTTTTTGTGTCCTCGTGCTTTCGACTGTATATTTTTCTGTAAATGCATTTTGTGTTTTTCCCCTTGTGTTTTTTTAATTTTTTGGTCTGCTCCAGAGATCTGAATTCTCGTTGTGCCATTGCTCGGCACACATCCCCAACCAGAGCCAATGTTGGCACCTAAAAAAACTAGTTCCCAACTTGCTCTATTTTGCCCCAAATCCATCAAAATTTCTTACTTTATGCCTTCATTGTTGAACATATAGTTTATAACCGATCAGAGATATCTTCCATAGGTTTTCATTTGTTTGCCTTCTGAAATGCAGGGAAAAAGCCCAAAAAATGGTTAAGTCCCAATATCCTAAGTGTTCCCTTGTGTTTTCCCTTTGTCAGAGGTCGGAGTTTCAGTCTTCCATCCTCCGTTGTGCCTTCCTTGTCAGCTCTGACGTCTGCAGGCTAAAATTTCTCTAAGTGTTATTCATCACGAAATCTCCAAAATATGTTGGAGGTCAGAGTTTGGGATCCCTACCTTCCGTCTTCTTCATAAAAGATAGAAGGTGGAAGGCCCGACGGCCAACCCCCGATAGGGGTTAGTTCTTTTGTTGTGTAGGGGGTAGATGGCGAGGCTCCTCTCTTCCTTCTTCCAAAGGATGCCACGTGTTCTGATCCAGTTGGCCCCAGAGTCTAAAGGTGCATTGCACATATGATTTTAAGTTGGAGAAATTGGGGACCGCGTGAGTGCACTGTGGTGACACCTGTCCCACAGTCAAGTCATGATCAACTGTGGTGACTTAATCTTCTGCACTGAAGCTGATCTAATGGTTCGCGCCTAGTGCAAGGCTTTGAAGCAGCGTATGAACCATGAATGCACGAGTGTGCTGTGAGGACACTTGTCTTATCCCTGCGATTGATCAATGAAGTTGTTTTATTCAAAGGATCCAAGGGTGCGCGCTTAGTGTAAGGCTTTCAAGCAATCTACAGCGGTGTTTTATTCTTTTGATTAAACAGTTCGTGCATTTCACATTTCGCCATAAAGGTCTATATTGAAGGTTTGTGATGTCTTTCAACAAGCGTTGACCGTTGATTTCCTCTAAAGTTTTGATCTGCGACGTAGATTCAAACAGAAGATCCTGAGTTGATTGTGGGGACAAACAATGATGTTCAGAGTGACAGATTTGTACCAAAAATTAATCATCTTGCAAAATAGAGCCATTCATGTGGGTAGCACAATGAAATTATTCAATGCACGGGTACTCATGGAGGACAAAGTAGATGTTGCAGGTGTCAAGAAGTGGACTCAGGCCTTCCCTCATTATTGCTCCAAGTACCCAAGGCATGTGGGAAATCTTCTAGTGTTAGTTTTTAGAGTTGTCAGGGAATGGGCATTCTTTCCAATCTGATAGATTGTATGATAGGGCCATGGGCCAGACTTTAATGCAACATGAGTTTCTTGTTGATTAGGTTTTCAACACCTAGGGCTGCACAAAAAACATAATGCTATATATGCACTATTGATTGACATTTGAAGGGGTTGGTTGGTTCTTTTTTGGGTGGTTGGATGTTTTGCAGGTCCAACAATATTTCTTGGGCTCCAAATCACGCTATGTCCAATTACAGAGAAGTAGTGGAATGGCGAAACAAGTGAAAAATAACATGCAGTATGAGTGTGCAGAGAATGTCTCCATGGTAGTTTGTATGTATTTAGGGTCTTTCCTCTTATCACATTTGCTGATAAGTTTGTATTGGACATTTGAAAATGTGACAACATTTTAAATATATTACAAGCCTTGTAATTGTCTTTTGTTCTTTACATTTGAATGCATGCAATTATGTTCTAGATTATTAAGTATGTTTGAAGCACAAAACCTACAATCTCATATACCATGTGCTTAGATCAACTTCTCCTTATTTCTCTTCCATTTGTTTTCTTTTCTGTCATCTGAGACTATGTAGCCCAATTGGATTGGCACCGGTCTTGCCTCCATGAGACCAATCTATCACTATTTAAAATAATCAGATATCTACAGTGGTTTAAGGAAAAAACCATCCTTCCTATGCATGTACGTTCACACAGTTGAATCAGCTATATAGTGGGTTTTGTGACAACCAATTGTTCTTGGTTCAGTGATAGTCTTTGGGGCCAAGACAACGAGTTGGGTTTGGTTGTCCATATATTTTTAGTTGTTCATTTGGTTTAAACTCAATACCTATTCAAGTATACCCCTTGGAATATCCCTCTAAAGTTTAATTTGAGCTCAAAGTGTAGAGGAGTCTACCCACTCCTGTTAGTTGGCCAAAATTGCCCTTACTTGTTTATAAACCTCTTTCTATCACCCTGACGACATCCCTGGCCTAGGTTATTTAGAAATGTTTTAGAGTTTTGTGTTGTTGTCATTTTGGGAACCAATAGGTCAATATGAGATGGTAAAGGAGAAATAGGGGATGATGGGGGATCAATAGGGGATGGTGTGAGATTAGGAAAGGGATGAGTTGGGATGTTTGGATCTTGATTAGGATGTGGGTTGGATGTTTTGACATGCTTTGGACTAGGCTCTTGACATAACTAGATTTGTGTGGATGGTGTGGTGGGGGAGGAGAGTGTGACTTCATTTGGAATTTGCATAGACTCCTTAGATCCAGGGTAGATGGAGGAGTGGGAGATGTTTAGGATAGGATTTTGGATAGGAAGGAGGAAGGGGATGGTGTGGTTTTGATAGGTGTTAGGTGGGTGATGGCATTGTCAACAACATATTTGGATGATTTTGGATGAGTGGGGTGGCATGACCCCATAAGTTTGGTTTTATGATTTTGCTCTAAGTCCTTAGCTAGGAGTCCTTGGAGAAAACTCAAGAAGAGGGATTTGGATTTAGTGGGAGAATTAGATGGTGGATTGGATGTTGAAGTGGATGGCAAGGTTGGTGGATAATGATATGAAGGATTTGGTTGATAAGGGGATGAAGGAGTTGGATAAGAGGTGGAGGTGATGGGGATAGAATGGATTTCCTTTGTCAAGGGTAGCGTAGGATGACCATAAGGTATGCAATTAGGAGTGGTGATGTAGCTTGTACTAGCCATTGCATGGTCATAAGGTGCTTGCATATGCATGGATGAGTGAGGGTAATTTATATCAAGCTTTATTGTGATGATTTCATCAAGATTTCCAATTTTGTCTTGGTCAATAAGACTATCATCATCATCGAAATCGAAGGAGTTCATGATTGGACTTGGATTTTTTATGAGCTTGGATTTGGGATGATGTGATTTTGGACAACTTGATGATTTTGATTTTTTAATGTTTGGGACTTAAGATTTTCTTTGATATCACAATGACCTTAGATTTAGATTTTGGATTGGAGGGGATTTTGGATTGATTGATTTTGGATTGATCAAGGTCAACGATATATGGCACTTGATACTAGGATGGATTTGATTTGATTTGATTAATCAAAGTCAACGCTATGTGACACTTGATGATGATTGGAATTGGATTGATTGGGGTTGATTTTGATTAGGCCGAAGGCCCTTTAATGGTTGGGTTGGATTGGATTTGATTAGGCTAAGGGCCCTTTGATGGTTGATTTGAGGAATGGGGATGATTTGGCTTGATTTGACAAAGGCACCCCAGTAGCATACAAAGGTGCTTGAGTTTTATAGAGCCACCTATCTACAAAGGTACTTGTGTAGACATAGAGGTGCACAAGTAACAACTAAGGTGCTTGTCTAGGACAAAGGCACTTGTTTGGAAATAGAGGTGCTTGTTTAGAGATAGAGGCGTTTGTTTGTGAAAATAGGGCCTCATGCTTGATGTCAAGGCTTGAATTTGATCGATTTCATGGGAATTGATTATGGAAGTAGGTCTAGGACTCGTGAATGACGATTTGGAGGAATTATGATTAGGGTTTGGATGAAATTAGATGGGGTTGAAAGAGGTTAAGTCCTTAACCAATTTTCGATTTTCAAGGGATGATTTGTTTATTAAGGACTAAGATTAGGATGTTGATTGGAATGGATAAATGGGCAATGGATGATTGGTTTTGGATGAGGGATAAGTGGACTAGATTAGGGTTTAGATGAATGAGATTAGATGGATAAAGGGGTTTGGATTAAGATGATGATGAAGATGATTAGTAGAGTGAGATGATTAGGGAGAATAGATTGGATTAGGACAAGGATAAAATTATTAGGATTAGTGGATGGATAATGGATGAGATGATTTAGGATAATGGATTGGAATAAGATTGGGGATGGGATGATTAGGATTGGATAGATAACAGATAGGATTTGATTAGGTTTAGGATGGATGATGAAATTGGATTGGGATAATGGATTATGATGTGGATTAAGGATGATGATGGATGGGATTAAGCTCAATGATGGGATTTTATGAGGATAATGATGGTGATTAGGAAGTAGATTAGGTGGATAGAATGGATTAGGATCAAGACCTTGATTGGATTTGGCAAGTTGACTTGGATTAGGGTCTTAAATGATGGATCAAGATTGGATTAGGATATATTAGGATGATTAGGAAGAATTTGGATTGGGATGATTAAGATAAGGTGGATAATTTGGATTTGGATGAGGTGGATTGCTTGACCTTGGGCAATTTGCAAATAATAAATTCCACACATGTAACATGTACAAGTTTGCAAAGGATGTGGATTTGATTTTAGATTTAGGGAGTGCACGGGTTTCAACAAATGAAAACATGCCAAGCACAATAACACACTAGATTATTCAAGTGGGAGTGTCAATCCTTATGCGCCCGCAATATACTATTTATCAAGACATGGATAAATAAGGAATGCAAGGTCATGTACCACCTATGCACCCCTTACCTTGGAGGCCAAACCCTTACCCAAAGTGATTTTTATCTCCCCACTATAAAAGTACGACATGAGTAACTTGCTAAACCTAATTGATATTTGATGCACCACAAGAAAGGATGGTCAAAAGGTCTTAGACTAGGATGAACAAGGCTTCTAAGGGCATCCTCAATACTCTCAAGGTGTGTGAGGCCAATGTCCATGTGATGAGGGGTATGACTAAGGCATGGTACGAGAGGGTAAACCAATCTCCTCCTTCACTTTGCAAGGTATACATTTCTTGCTAACTTAGCCCAAAATGACAAATTTCCCCCAATGGGAGAGTCTTTCAATTCTCTCCCAAATTTGTATACCCTGTCAAAATACACGGGTTCATGTCATCCCCCAAGGTGATGAAATCCTTGGGCAGGCCCACCAGAGGAAGCAAGACAAGGTGCTTTTGATCCCTAAGATCACCTTCTGATGTGAAGGGAGAGCATACACACACCAGGTTCTTGGGATTAACAATAATAAAAAGATTGATCAAGCCAAAGCTTTTGATCTCCAAGGTTTCCAAATGGTGCGAGGAGAGAGCATACAGTTATGACTTGATCCAAACAAAGCATACAAAGTTCATTTACCCCTTATAAATGAAATGTGACTAAGATTACTGAAAAAAAGTAGATCCTTGGACAAGCGTGCTACAAAACACAATTTAGTAGTTGATTTTTCTTGTCTTGGACCAACGATAGTTGCACAAAATGATGTTAGATAATTAGGCGTGCATGTAATAAATGATTAGATTTAGGGGTTCGAAAAAATTATTCCAAAGATAAATTGATGAATTTTTCACCAGTTACAGAGGTGCTTTTCCACATATAGAGGTGCTCAAGTAGATAAATAAACACTCAAGTATGAAAACAGGCCCAAAAACATGTGATTTTGTTGAAAAATAGATGAAAACAGGGGGTTAGAGTTGGATTTTTGCCAATTTTGGCATTATGAACCCCTGTAAAAGTGTCACATTGTAAAAAAACCAAGATTTATATGATTTAAAAGTGATTAAAATTATTTTTGAAGCCCCTAGATACATAGGTGCTCATCTAGATATGGAAACACTTTGTTTTTATAGAAACGCTCATATGTGAACAAGGCTAGAAAAATGTGACTTTGGGATGAAAAAAAGATTGTTAGAGTTCAAAATCAAGGGTTAAGATGATATAGAACATGTTGTCATGATAAAATCCTGTAAAACCCACTGATTAGACCCCAAAAATGAAAGTTTGAAAATTTATGACATCGACTTGCGAGCTTGATACTGAAACACCCTAATATGATACAAAAGCACTCAAGTATTATATAAATTCTCAAGTATGGATAGAGGTTCTCAAACAAGTCATGGAGGTGCTCATCTACAATAGAAATGCTCGTGCAGGACCTGTAACCTATAAAAGGCTTAAAAACACTAAGAGATGATTAGATAAGGACCAAATGGTCCCATCGGTGTGTCAAAATGTGTACATAAGAAAATAAGCATAAAAGAGAACAAATAAACCAATATTAGCCTATTCTACTCATAATATAATGTAACCTCATGGTCGAGCTAAAAGGAATGCATACAAACATATGAAGCTAAAATATAAACAACACATGTGCAAACCTTGTTCTTTGGATATGCTCCTTGGTGTCTTGATATGTTGATTGCTCCTCAAATTGACAACATAACCTTGTATAACATGAAGAATTGAAAATGGCTTGGTTTGATGGTTTTTTATAGATTTTTGGGATGGGGATTGGATGGATAGGATTGATTTGGAAGATCAATGGTTGAGGATTGTTGAGAGGATTGGATTGATGAGAGGCCACCAAGTGGCATGGTAGGATTGGAGGATAAAGATGGTCCTTGGATCAAGGAGAGATCAAGGGTGGAGGATGGTCTTGGATAAAGTGGATGGAGAGGATCAAAGGAGGACAAAAGGACCCTTTTTTACAAATGACTTGCCCATCCCTTCGTAAGAGACCCATGTGGTCTTGTACAAAAGCCCATGCCTTCGTATATGTTGGAAGATGTGAGTGGTTTGAATGGGATAATGAAGGATTTGGAATGTGCAAGCATGTGACTAAGTTGATTAAGTCATTTTAATCAACTTAATCAAAAGTGCAAAAATAGGAAATTAAATAAATAGAAATATTTATTTAATTTTTGGACGAGGAAGAAGGGATATTCGATAAATAAATAGTTATCTAATGTGGACTATGGAAAATGATTGATTAATTGAATAAATGATTAAATTTATTCAATTAATGCTAGGAGATGGTACAAATGAATAGTTATTTAATAATAAAATACTATTTAATCACCGTTGGAAGGGGGATTGATCAATAAATTATCTAAATAGATATTTGTATAATTAATTATGGAAGAAAGTGGTTTAGTGATGTCCTGATTGTGGATGAAGTGGTAAAACAATGAGTGGTTTATTTTAGTTGTCTATAATGGGCTTGGCTTGGATTTCATCACCAAGTGTTGACCCAAACCCATGTGTGCTAGTGGGGTATATAAATTTGAGGACAAAATCAAAATAATCTCTCTCTATAGAGTGCATTTGTCATTATTGTCTAAGCTTGCAAGAAACCTTATAGCTTGCAAAGTGAAGGAGAGTGGGTTACCCTCTCAAATTAATCCTTTAGACATACACCCTAATTTCACAGACTTGGGCCTCCTGTACCATAAGGTACATTAAGGACATCCTTAGAAAGACATTGTTTAAACCTAGCATACGAATCCTTCAGTCGTTCATAACTTATGATGCATTGGTAAGCAGTTAGCCTCAATAAGTTACTCACCATGTACCTTTGGATCTGAAATAGTAGGCCACAAAAAAATAAAAATGAATATGTGGTTAATGCTCTAAGATCACGGGCCAATACTATTTACGACCTATTTTAGGTATATTTGTGAGCTCATAAGCTAAATAATCCTACTTGTATAAAATAGGTTGTTCTTATATTTGTATTGTTTTCATCTTGTGTAAAACATGTCAAAGCATAAAAAAATCCCAAACAACGTCAAAAGGTCCAAAAATCCTCAAAAAGCCAAAGTCTTAAAAATCTGACAAAGGTTGAATTGAGTCCACTAAATCCAAGATCTTGAAACAAATCCAAAATCCACACTTTGAGTGAATCCAAAAGTCCCAAATTTTGAGTCAAACCACCTAAGATCCTAGATCCTACCAATCCATCTCAGATTCAACAATCAACCCCCATCCCAAATCAAATCAAATCTAACCATCTCAAATAAGATCCACTCAATCCCAACATCAAATAATTTAAGGACCTAGATCATTTAAATTCAATCCAAAAATTAATCCAACATCAAGTTACTCAAGGTCATAGACCTTGATCAATTCCCAACATTAAGCTACCTAAGATCCTAGATCTTATCAAATCAAACCAATCCCCGAATTAAATCCTAAAATCATACAATCTTTCCAAATCTCAAAAGTTCTCAGTCCCACCCCAATTCAACATCCCAAAATAAAAGACAAACAAATCTTCTCAAATCTTAAAGCTATCCAAAAGCCCAACATCCAAAATCAATAAACACATCAAGTTACCCAAGGTCTTAGACCTTACCCAAATCAAACATCAAAACATCTGAATCAATCTAAAGTCAAGTTACCTAAGATCTTATATCTTATCTCAAATCAAAGTCAAAATTCTTCCAAAAATCAAAGCCAAATTAAGTTGTCATCAATCCCAAAATCTCCAAATCAAACCATCACTTCTATGTCCCCAATCACTAGACTTCAAGCAAAATTAAAAATGGAGTTTAATGAAAACAACCCCTTTGGACAAGGTTTTGTTCACAATTCACACATTGGGGTGACCTCTCAACAAGGATTCCTTGATAATGTTAGCAAATCCAGGAGTCTCCATAATCAAAGTGAATACGCATAATATTATAGAGACTTCCTTACCTCCGACCATAGCCAAATCTTGGTTGACTAATTTCTTGATATTCACAAAGACTTATTGCTTCAACACCTTATCGAATCAGGAGCTAAACTCCCTCACGACTATACTTTGGACAGCCTCAAAAAATCATAAATCTTGAGTCATCCACTCAAGACTTTGACATCACTTAGGCTCGAGGAGCCACTCAACTCAATCACATGTGACCCCATAAATTGTCACATAGGCCAAACTAATGATGATGGTACTCAAGTGCCCTCTATCATTGAAAACACCACATTACCCCACAATCCACCAAATCAAGATAGGCCACAACCTTCTTCATCTAAAAAATTGTGGCATACCTACCAATCCACCCAACAAGATCAACCTCTCCAAACACCTCAAATTCCTAATCTAGTCAACCCAACCAATCCAATCAACCCAATCAATCAAATCCCCACGCAATCCATCAACCTAAACTAAAGACTAGAACTACTCAAATAATCTCCACTCATTAAACTACCCCAAGTCAAAACATCCCAAACCCATGTATAACTATTCCATTTATTCCTAATCATTGAGCCTACCAATCAAACCCAACACCGTTGAACAACTCCCTCCATAAACCTATCCAACCAAGTCAAACTTTTCAACCCCACACATTCCATTCCATTCCACCTCCACCTCTCAACTATTAGAAATATGAAATAAATTGATAACCCAAGAACTTTATAAGAGAAATTCTAAGCTACATAAACTCAAAAAGCATAAACAATGAAAACTGGTGACTCTGAGAGATATGCAAATGTCAGGATGAAAGAATTGCATTAAGAGATCAAAGATACTACACAAGATTGATAGAATTGTCATACAAGATGCAACAAGGATGCAAAATACAAGCTAGGTAGTGAGTTTATATAGACTAGGGAGAGGGGTGGAGGTGGCAAAACTGACCAATAGGGAGAGACCACTAAATAGTTTAAATATAGTAAATGTAACTCCCTCATAGGATGGTGACACCTCAAATGACCCACTCTTCTAATTAAACTCACTTTATTTGACCTAAGCAAGCTTAATAAAAGTATAGGAAAAACCTAGGAAATAGGGAAAATAACTAACCCATTAGGAAAATAAAAACCTACACTAAAACCCCCCTTAAGCATAGCTTAGGTGGGTGAAAAGATGGGTCCCAGAAAATCAAGCTTGATGAGGTACCCATGTACAATGAATTCCCCCCAACAGAAGAAGCCCCCCCAAACAAAGTAGAGAGAACACCCCTAAAATAGAGAAAGAAAAGAGAAGGACTAAGAAGCCCCCTGAAGTGGACACCAACTGCACCCCCAACAAAGCTCACAAATGAAGGAACTTGCTCTCAGTGAAGGGTTTGATGAAGATGTCTATGATTTGCTCTGATGTCGGACAATACTTGAGATCAATGATATGCTCATGAATCAAATCTCGAATGTACTGCATGTGGATCTCGATGTGTTTGGTCTGTTGGTGATGAACTGGATTGTGAGAGATTTGTATTGCACTCTGGTTGTCACAAAAGATGATTGTAGGCTTTCGAAAGGGAATTCTAAACTCACTAAGAATGTTCTGAAGCCAAATGGACTCAGTGGTAGCATTAACTACTCCTTGATACTCAACCTCTGTAGATGAAAGAGCAATTGCATATTGCTTCTTGCTCGACCAAGAAACTGGACCAAAACCAAGTGAGAAGCAATACCTTGAAGTAGACTTACGATCCTATGAATCACCTGCCCAATCTGAATTTGTGTGTCCCACCAAGTCAATATCCACACCTGCTGCATAATGAATCCCATAATTGTGAGTGCCCTATACATAGTGAAGAATCCACTTAGTTGCTTTCCAGTGCAGCTCATGTGGCTCCTACATGAACCTAGAGACCAGGCCCACATCATAAGATAGATCAGGCCTCGTGTGAGTCAAGTATATGAGACTCCCAACTAATTGGTGATACAAGGTAGCATCCACCAATGGTGAAGTACAATGAGCCTCAAGTTTGACCCCTAATAGAAATGGAGTTAATGCAAGCTTATAGTCAGCCATGCAAAATTTGGAGAGTATATCAAGTGCATACTTGGGCTATTCAAGGAAGATACCAGACGGAGACTAAGTGATCTCAATCCCTGAAAAGTAGTGCAGAAGGCCCAAGTCTGACATTAAAAAATGATCATGAAGGGCAGTTTTCACTGCCTTGATGGTGGATGAGGAACCCCCTGTGATCAAGGAGTCATGAACATAGAGGACAAGGAACGTGAGAGTCTCATCCTGCTACAGAATGTACACACTTGGATCAGAATGGCACCAAGTGAACCCAACTGATAGAAGGAAGGAGTCCATCTTGGCATACCAAGCCCGAGGGGCCTGTTTAAGGTCATAAAGGGACTTTCAAAGATGGCAAACAAGTGAAGGATCCTGTACGAACCCCTGTGGCTGCTCCATATATATCTCCTCTTGAAGGTCACCATGAAGAAAAGCACTCTTCACGTCCATCTAATGAACTTCCCAATAATGGGCTGCAATAATATAAAGAACAAGTTAGATGGAATTTATTTTGGCAATTGGTGCAAAAGTCTTAGAGCAGTCAATCCCAAGAACTTGGGAGAATCATTTTGCAACTAGGCGAGCCTTATGCTTATCAACCAACCCATCTGTGCCAAATTTTGTTCGATAGATCCACTCGTATCAAATAATTTTCCTTCCCTTAGGAAGGGGGACTAAATCCCAAGTATGGTTCCTCTCCAAGGAACTGAACTCTTCCTGCATAGCAGCATCCCACTCGGGGACACCAAAAGTTTCCTAAAAAGATTGTGGATCAGAAGCTAGAGAAATGATGATATGTGGAGACTGCTCAAATTGTGACCTTGTTCTTCTAGTATCCGAAGGATCACCAACCCAATCACCTGCTGACTCCAATGTCCGATGAAGCCAAAGAGGCCTAGTAGGAGAATCTAGAGGACAATCATTACCCTTTGAATGATGACCAAGAGAGGAGGAAGATGAATCCTCATCATCATCATCATGATTTGAAGTGGAGGAAGAAGACTCCTCATCAAGAGAAGGAGGATTAAGATCATCGGAAGAACTATCGTCATGCTACAATGTCTCCAAAGTGATTGTAGATGGAGAAGTGGTAGGAGAAGAACTAGAAACATCCTCCTAAAAATGAACACTCCTCTCAATGAACAAATTATGAGTGGTAGGGCAGAGAAGCCTGTAGCCTTTGACACCATCTGGGTACCCAACAAATATGCAAGGCTTGCTTTGCAGATCCATAGCCTTGCATTTCTCTACTAGAATGTGGGCTCATGCAGGAGAGACAAACACTTGAAACTATTTTATTGTGGTTTTCTTACTAGTCCAAGCTTGAAAAGGAGTGACCCCCTTCATAGCTCGGTGAGGAACCTGATTCTATATGTAACACACATAGTTGTTGGCCTCCACCCAATACTAAGGTGTCATTGACCTAGAGTGAATCATACAGTTGGCCATCTATTTCAAGGACCTATTCTTGCATTTTGCAACACCATTCTGTTGTGGACTGTAGGGAATTGTGTGTTGAAGATCAATGCCCTCTGAAACACAAAACTGCTCAAGCCTAGGGTTGACATACTCCCCCCATTATCTATATGTAGAATCTTGATGGCTGTCCCAGACTGTTTCTCTACAAAATCTTTGAAGTCTTGAAAAGACTTAAAGACCTCAAACTTATGTTTGAGAAAATAAACCCATGTGTATCTGGAATGATCATCAATGAATGTCAGAAGATATCGAGCCCTACTGAAAGAAGGATGTGGAAATGGTCCTGCCAAGTCACTATGTACCAACTTTAGAAGTTGTGTGGCCCTCCATGCTTTGCCTTTATCATATTTCTCTTCAGGACGCTTACCAAGAATGCACCCTGGCAAAATCCATTAGAAAATCGAATAGAGGGCAACCCTAAAACCATGTCCTATTGACTAAGTTGTTGTAAGTAATAGTAGTTCAAGTGGCCAAACTGTTGATGCCACAAATAACTCACCTCATATGAGTGAGTGAGCAAGGCAAGCAAAGGAGAATCATAAACAAAGTGAGAGAAGTGATACAGTCGAGACTGATGATCAACCTTCCCCATAGCAACCGTAGACCCATTATGAAACTCATTGATTACCACTTTATCTAGAGTGAGCTCAACCTGCTTGCCAGAGCCAGTGTGAGTGACATGATAGACATATAGGAGATTAGTTGACAAAGATGGAACATAAAGAATATCATGAAATGTTCCTTCGCCCATGTCAACAGACCCTCTCCCATGCACTTCAGGAGGAGTGTCATCACCCATTAATATAGATGGCATGGAACATGGCTCCAAAGAGGCAAAACCATCTTGTGACAAAGCCATGTGGTGCGAAGAACCTGAGGCAGTGATCTAGGTATCAGGTTATGAAGCAACAACAACTATGGCCTTGCCCTTTCCTTTCCCCTTACTTTTGTCTGTGTCCTTTGAAGATTCCTGAGATGAACTTTATTTCATAGAATCAAGCACCTTGATATTGTTCTTTCAAGAAGATCAGTGAGGTGATCAATCTACTTCTTAAGACACTTATGTTCATCATGAACAAGTTTCTTACAATAGGCACACTTTGCCTTCTCCTTCTTAGGCTTGCCACGTTTTGAAGAAAAGGCTTCATTAGCTACTTTTGGAGCAGTACGTTTCTAATCTTGTTTCTTCTCACCTTGATTCTGATGTTTCTTATTTTGCTTACAGATCCTTTATGGTCTTTTAGTGCCTTGCTTTTCAGCCAAGGCATGAGATTTAGAGGGCTTAATTTTGCCCATTTGAACCAATTTATCTTGCTCCATTGTGACCTCATTTAGAAAATCATTAAGATAAGGCATTGTATAGTTGGTTCCTAAGGCACTTTTAGTGGCATGAAATGTAGAAACAAACATAAAATAATTAGGACCAAGCTTGGAAAGAATACTTAAAATCAATTGAGAATCTTTCTTCTCAATCCCACATTGTTTCAATTGTAATCTTATGGCCTTTAGCTTAGTAAAGAAGTGTTGAATAATATCAAAACTGGTAGGACCTAACCCTATGAACTCATTTCATCTTGTGTACCAAAGAGATTTTCCAAAGTGGTCCATACATCATCTGGTGTAGAAATAGATTCAAACTGAAAATGTAAATATGGAGATACAAACATACATAGAGTTCCAAAAGCTTCATGCAGCTTATTAAACCATTTTGATTTTTTTGCATCTTTAGTTGGTTTAGTTTCTGGCCCCATTGTTACCCTATACAACCCTTGCTTTTTTAGACAGATTGTCATTTTTGACTTTCAATCAAAGTAGTTACAGGGTGTGAGTATTGGAACTATTGTTTGATCCATTTTAATATAGAAAAGAAGATTGAGTTTGTTGTTGTAGAAAAAGAGAATGCAAAAACTCAAAGAGAGCACACAGGACACCCCCATTTTTACTCAATCAAAGAACCGCCCAAGCAAACACCATTTGAAACTTTACATTTAGTGCAATTACAATTGCCACTAGCAAGAAATACTGAGTTGACTTGATCTCAATGCTTTACAAATTCTTAATCAAAGGAGTGTATGCTAGAAGTACAAGCCTGGAATAAAACCAAGTAAGACAAATAGAACCACTACTGAGTATTTGAAAAATCATGCACTTTCAAAACAAGAATCACCTCAATCCGAGGTAGTACGTGAAAGTTATGAGTCTTCGAAGTTCATAAAACGAAAATTATGCAGTGTCACCTATGAGAATCTGCAATTTCTAGAAAATCTGTGCATTAAAAAAAGAAAATGTCTACACTAGTGCGTAGAGCGCAAAAAATTAGCCCAAATAAAAAAAATCTCATAAAACGGAGCCAATATGACCCAGAACGGGGTCTCAAAAGTTTGCCTTCAAATCTGAGAATGCCAATGGAGAGGGATTTGAGTTTACGAAAAACACTTCCACCAAATTTGGCAGAATCTATGCTAACTTTGATGGCCTACCAAGTTTAGAAGTCCTCTAGCTAAATTAAAACTCGGCCAAAATAGTCAACCTCCAGCTAAAAATAGTTATTTGCTAAATTTAACAAATTGCCAAAAGTTAGACTAAATTTGGCACAAAGGCCAAGAAGGCACATAGAGGTCGAGGTAGGGGTACCCAAAGGGCTAAGTGGAATTACAGGGCGAAGAAAAGTTTTTACAGGCTAAAGGGCCGAATCAAAGTGTAACAAGTTGAATGATTTTAGTAGTGGGTAGGGGCCAAAGGCCACACCCGTGGCCTTTACAAGGGGCTCGTAGCCTCTATAAGGGTTTGCAGCCTCTTGTGGGCTCATGGTCCAAGCGCTTAAGGTGTTGCAAATAAAGACACTTAAATCACTTAGTCCCAATAGGGAGAGACCACCAAACAGTCTAAACATAGTAAATACAACTCCCTTGTATGATGGTGATACCTCAAATGACCCACTCACCTAATTAAAAACACTTTATTTAACCTAAGCAAGCTTAATACAAGTGTAGGAAAAACCTAGGAAATAGGGAAAATAACTAACCCACTAGGAAACTAAAAACCTACACTAACATTAACAACCCCTTTGTTCAAGAGTGGAAGGATATGAAGAATGCCATGAAAGGGCTACAACTAGGTACATCAAATCAAAATAGACAATAAAAGTTCAAAAAACTAGGTCCCTACCCTTTTGACAGAACTATATCACAAATCTCCTTTCCTCCTCATTTCAAGATTCCAAAACACAACAAATAGGAAGGTAAGGGTAATCCTCATGATCATGTAAAAGATTTCTTCATGGCATGCCAAGAGGTGGCTTATAATGAAATCTACTTGCTAAGACTTTTTCCTCACAAATTGGGAGGTAAAGCCTTAGAATGGTTCCTACACCTTCCTCAAGCTTCCATCACCACTTTTGCTCACTTGATAAAAAAGTTTGTGAAATACTTTTCTCACAACATCAAACATGAAATCACCATTATGGACCTTTGTAATTCCAAGCAACGCAATGGTAATACCATCTCTTCCTTCCTACAATGGTGGAGAAGTCTCACAAGTAGATTTTCATGGCCTACTCCTCAGAAGCAACTAGTCCATATTTTCATCAAAAACTTAAACCAGGAAATGGCCTTTCACCTCCAGGTGCATTGTGTCACATCATTTGATGAAATTATTGAGAAGGAGGTGCACATTGTAAAATCCCTTGTCGCTAAAGGTTTGGTCAATTTTTTTTCTAAAGATTATAGTCAAATTAATAAACCTAAATTCTAAGCTAAGAATAAGAACACTGTTGGTGATGGGGTCACAGACTCAAAGCATGTACAACACATGAAACATATGCAAAACATATAGTGGCCTACCAACATCACCATCCCATCTATACACACTAAATTAGATAATCCAAAATGTTAATTCACATCCTTGGGGAAACCCTTGGAGGTTGTCTTCCATAAACTAATCAAATCAAACATGGTCACGTTCCCACTCACTAAACCATTTGACGATACTAAACCCAAGCCCACATGGTTCAAAGATAATGAATATTGTGATTATCACAAAATCAAGGGCCATGCCACCAATAAATGTATGAAACTAAAAAACTACATTCAAGACCTCATTGACAGAGGTGAGATTGAAATACAAGAGAAGACATCACCTTCGTTAAACCAAAAAATAGGGATATATCAAAATCTTTTTCCAAAGCATGATCAATCGCATCCTTCAATGTCTAAACAAGGCCACAATCAAGACAACCATGCCCACAACATCCATTACAACAAAGCTTCCCACTCCTATGACTCTATCATAGGACATGTCGACCAAGCTAACATGCAAGTTGTAACTATTAAAATCAAATCATCTAATTGTGCCATTACCACGAGGCATGGTTAGATCACCATTCAAGGGCCCTCTTTGTCTACTTTGATAAGCCAATACAACCTTAGTGAACATATTGAGAAGACACCAATTCAAATATACATCATGGAGCTCCTCAAAATATCTAATGTTCACATAGATGTATTGGACCACCTCTTATAGGAGTTAAGAGTCCCTAAAAATTTGAATCTAATCAATTCCAAGTACTTGTGGGACACTTGTCCTCTAACCACTGACTTGTATTTGGTCAAAATGACATGCCATAAATTGATCCATCCCATAATCACCCATTGCACATTGAATCCTTCATATCTAAATATAAAGTAAAGAGAGTGCTACTAGATAGTGAATTTGGCCTAAACCTTTGCACCTTGAGATTGGTAGAATAGTTGTGCTATTCTATTGAAGACATGGAACCACGATTGATCATAATGAAAGCCTATGATAATGTAGAATGTGAGTTGGAAGACACCATTTTCCTACCTCTTCAATTTGGATCCATATTGAAACAAACCGCATGTCATGTTGTTGATCTTGACTTACTTTACAACATCCTCTTGGGTTGCCCATAGATCCATGCCATGTATGCTATTCCATCCACCTAGAATCAATGCTTAAAGTTATCTCATGAAAGCATGGAAGTCACCACTTTCACTGCTCCTCGTCTCTCCCAATACTACAAAATGTTGGAAGGCCCATACAAAAAGGCTAGTCATTATCTAAGCATCGACATTGTCACCCATCCAAAAAATTAATCATCATCCTCCTACATTGATCCCAACAATCTCACATCCACATTCATTGATTGACCTTCCAAAACCAAAGTCAAGGTCATCAACAAAGGCTATAGAGAATATGAGTTGCATAATGCCTTCCATATAGGCAAGCTCCCTCTATCTCCATGGTCTTATGGCCACCCTAGTCCGTGATTGAGAAAAACACAAAACACCATGCATTTTGGTACCATAACTTTTATGCAACATGGCTTCCTATCCAGTGAAGACATTGAAGGTTCAACCAACTCCTGGATCTACAAAGATGAAGACTTTGCATCATGTTTTTTGAAAGAGGAATATCCTAAAGTTCACCATGTGTAAAAATATGTACTATAAAGGTAAATGTCTTGGGCTCCATGAGCACGGTATTCTTGACCCTGTACAAATCAAGGCAAATGTTAAAACTCAAGGGTTGGGATACATATCACCTAATGCGCAATCTAATAAGTTGAAATAAGACTTCTATGATTATGGGGAAACTTCCTTGATATAAAAAATGTCAAGGTAAGGTCTATCACTAACTATTTTGAGAACCTTTCCATCACCAATAATTTCCAAGAAACATCCATTTGCACTATTATCCTTGAACTCACATATCCTAAACTCATTGATTGGAACCAACAAGATCTTGTATCTCTCAACACATTTTAAAATGATTAGGCTAGCTTTGAAATCATGGGACTTTAAGATGAAATCTTGGTAGGGGATCATAAGGAAGGATTTGAAATCAATCTATTGTAGCATACTATGGGGAGTAGACTGAGTTCCTTAGTCCTAAAAAACTAAAAAGCTAAAAAAATGCAAAAAATTAAAGTCCATTAGTGAAAACCTCGTTGAGGTGCTATCGAAGAAGAAAAAGAAAAAACAACATGAACCATGTCTATTAATGAAATTTTTTTTGAGGTGTCAATAGATGAGGAAGTCAACCTACCCATGATATCTCTATAATGGCAGGATAAATCTATGGTCTTGGTTGAGGAGAGCTTGGAAATCAACATTGGTATATAAGACAATCAAAAGGTCACATCCATTGCAACCACCTTAGAATTAGAAGAAAAAGAGACTTTCACCTCTATTCTCAATAATTCTATAGATATTTTTACTTAGTCATACACTGATATGCCAAGGTTGGACCCATCCCTCGTGGTTCTATCATCTTGTAGTGCACCATGATGCCAAACCTGCCAAGCAAAAACTCAAAAATATAAATCCCAAGATTACTCTTTTGGTTAAAGAAGAATTATAGAAACTCTTGGATGCTATCTTTATTAGACCAATTACCTACCCTAAATTTATATCCAATGTTGTTCCCATGAGCAAGAAGCATAAAGACATCCACATATACACCGACTTCAGAGATCTTAACAAGGCATGCCCAAAAGATGATTTTCCATTGCCTAATATTGACATGCTAGTCAACCTCACTACATGCTATGAAATTTTATCCCTCATGGACGATTTCTTTGGCTATATTGAAATCCAAATCACCACTAAATATCAACAGAAAATAGCCTTCACAACTCCTTGGGGCACCTTCTGTTATCAAATTATTCCATTCAAATTGAAGAATGTCAGAGCAACCTATCAGCGTGCCATGCCATAATATTCCATGACATGTTACATGTTATTATGGAAGATTGTAAATGATCTATTAATTAGGTAAGTCAAAAAGTAGAGCAAAATACCTACAATTTATCCAATACATCTTCCAATAGTTAAGAGAATACAAAGTGCATCTTAATCCAAAGAAATGTGTGTTTGGAGTCACATCAGGGAAGCTACTATGTTTCATTGTCTCTAGATGAGGTATAGAGGTGGATCCAACCAAAGTTGAAACAATCACCGAGATGTCTCCACCATAGAATCTCAAATAACTTCATATCCTCCAAGGTAATATATAGGCCATTTGTAGGTTCATTGTGTAGTTAGCCAAAAAATTCAACCATTCTTGCATCTTCTCAAGAAGAACATAGGTATAATTGGGATGAGTCTTGTCAAATGGATTTTGATTAACTAAAAGAATATCTTGCTACTTCACTCATTCTCATGGAACCTACATTAAACAACTGATTCTCTACATCTCCGCTACACCATTTGCCTTGGGGGCACTCCTAGTGCAACATGATGAACAAGGTTATGAACGAGCAATCTTCCACATCAATCTAGAACCTTGGTCACATATGGGATCAATTATACACCTATGGAACAGGCATGTTTGGTTGTTGTTTTCACATCACAAAAATGAGACACTACATGCTAAATCATAAAACACAACTCATTTAAAAAATTGATCCCCTCAAATATCTTTGATCAAAAGCATCATTGTCATGTGTCACAAAACAAGTTCCTAGAAATATAATGTGATAATTTCAAATGCAATAATTAATATAAGTTAAAATATAAAAAATAAATTAAGGGAAATAATTTGTTAATTGCTCTTGAAAATCAAATAAACTAATTTGTTAAAAATACTTTATTATTGCTTCAAAACAAATAATTTCTTAGGGAAGAATACATATCTGTTCTCACAATCTAGATATAGTTTCTCTCACTTCAGGATGAAACTCATGGTTTAGCCTTTTTGGCCTATGAACACTCCATGAGGAACAATTCTTATTCAGAACACAACAAAGAGGCAATCAACAACCATGGAACTAAAACTGAAATGATAAAAAATATGACCACCCACCGTATGAATATAATTAGTTCTTTTCTTTCCATAGGATAAGAGGGCATATCACCGAGTCATGTAGGGAATATAATAGGTTCATCGTAAGGCTACTAGAGGACCAACATTGATTATTTATTGAAATGTTCCTAAATCTCCAAGAGGTCATGATAAATAACAACAACACTAGATAGACACAAGCACCTATTGCACCACAAAATGCGGATATGAAAATATTCCAAGATCCCTTTCTGACACATAGGAATAATGAAACAAATGATAATAACCCAACAACTTCAGGGTTAGCTAACCTTCCAAAATTCTCGGAGTCAAATATCCCTGCACAACTTAAACCAAAAGGAGAGATGAGAATGTTGGGATTAGTGGACATCCTTCATGATGAGGAAAACATTGAATCAAGTGTCAAATAGGGAATGGAATTTCATGAAAGGATAGTTTCATCCTTAGAACCAATGCTTGCCTTGATCGAACCTCACAACTTAATAGAGGATTTGAAGAAGACATACCCTAAGATCTCTTTCATAAATCTTCTTAATTTAATTCATTGTCACATTGTTCAACTCTTTTACAAGCCATAGGATTGAAGTATCTTGATCAGATTACTCCTCCCAACTAGAAAATTAATCAAGTTGACCTTGGTATCAACCCACCAATGTTGAATTACAAGACCTAGGGTTATTCTTTGACTTGAAGCAAATGCCTTTTGAGGCTGAATTAACCAAGAAGGGAGATCCACCATTATACTTGCAAGTATGGATTTACGACAAATGCATAAAGAGGACTTTGATTAATGAGAGTCATTGTGAACATAATTATGTTTTCTCTTCTGGAAAGGATGGGATATGGACACATGAACATCATGGCATGCTGAGACACTGTGAGGGGTATGACAATTTAAAAGCAGCGATGGAAAGATTACACTCCTAGTCTCTTTGGGACCTAAAACAATCCCCACAATATTTTAGGTCATTGACAAAGACACTGTCTATAACTTGCTACTAGGGATACCATGTATTCATAGGATGAAGGCACTGCCTTCCACATTATTTCAAGAGGTTTGATTCTTGCACCTTGGAAAGAGCAAAAGGAGATCCCGAACCTTTTAGTATGGTCAAGACATATGCAACCAAGAAAGAAGATAGGTATTCCCATCGACTATGAGCTTTCGACAAATAAAATTTCCATTCTAGATCCAACTCCTTAGTCGATACGCTTAAATAAGGTAGAAAAATCTAACGAGATAGTCAATAATGTTGAAGTAAAGACCTTCAAAAAGGGAAAATCGTCAAAGTAGAAACATGTGGTTCCAAAAGAAATAATGACCAAAATTATGGAGTTGTTAGAAAAAGATGGTCACATTCAATTCCCTTTGGATGTATTTACAATCAGTGTATCCCCCAATAACGAACAAGAGAGGACTAGTCAAACTATCATGGACAAACTAAATATAGGTGAAGTTCCTCCAATGATGAAATGGCCTAGGATCGAGGAACAATTTCAAACCACTACACTAGATCTAAGAGATGCGAAACCAGGAGCCTTTTTTGATCCTGATGAAAAAACATCATAAAGCTACACTCCTTTGACACCACTGCGAGAGACATCATCAAGCCAATCATACATGCCTCAAGCTTAGGAAGTAAGTGACTCTTACATACCACTTTCACCTCTTGAAGATACCTATACACCTTGGACACCCCCAATGTAGGTAGAGCCTATTGATTAGGGAGAAGCTTATTGAATCAATAATGAGTCAATCGATGCTCTAGAAGCTTCATCTAGAACTTTCATAGCTCCAAATACCGAAGAATGACATTCTACTTCAACCTCAATACAATCCAATGACATTGATATATGGGAAGCACCACGAGTTCAAATCAAAACAATTGAAAGGTTTCCCGATGAAGACAAGGTTCTAAGTGAAGGTGAATTTTGCAAAGAACACAAAATGCAAATAACCATAGGAGTAGAAGATTGTAAAGTCTAGAAATATTACTTACTCAAAATAACATTTGAAAAGCAACTCAATCCAAAAATGGAAAGGAAATCAATTCATTAATGGAATATCCATAAATGTTTAACATTTAGCGAGTTTCCATAATAAGCAAAGATCATCTTTTTATAATTGTTTCCAATACATTGGTGATACATAATGAGAAGTACAATTTATAGAATAATTAATAATCACTTTCAGATTGTCCAATTACCTACACCATTCATATAATGCTTGTCTTCGTAATAGTAATTGCACAAATCTTTCGACATGAATCTGCACAACTAGATATAAACATTAGTCTCACAAAATCAATGAACAACATATTAGATATCAATGCACAAGATGACGAACCTACAGGCCCTAAGGGGCCGACCTAGTGTCTCGGGGGCTCGAGATGGCCTTGCCTATGTACGCGCAGTGCAGAGACTTCGTAGTTCGGGGTAACTAGTCTTGCAACCATAAGGTTGACTTAGATACTTTAACTCACAAGGGATCTAGTTCATCACATAATATTTTCTAGAATCAATTATTCAATTAATATACACATCCATATTCTTCCATATGCTGATTAAATCATTCAAGTTCTAAAAAGTGCATGCAACAATTAAAATTATAAATATTCCCTATAGGTAAAATAGGGAAGTTATAACAACAAAAATATTCCAACCATTCTTGGATATTGATATGAAATACACTTTCTTTTATATTTCTCTCATCCTCATTTATACTATAATTTAAAGTTTTAGACTCATTCCTAAATTCTAATCTACATTTATATTATCCAAACAAAAGTAAAATATAGTTTAAGGTAATTCATGAAGAGCCTACTAAATTTTCCATACAATAAGAAAACCTCCAATTCCTAAGTCATTAGAGAAATGCACAAGTATCTCAAGAGTTCTATTTTCTCATACATTGCTAGTTACACATTAAAGATCCTAAGAAAATAATTCACTCTGCTTACTTAAATGAGATTCTTGTTTTCAATTATTAACCTATATAAATCAATTTCAATTGTTGACAAAAGATTCTAGATGATTGGAAAAATGAATTAATTGAATAGAAATAGTCTTAACATGAAAAACCACCCAGTAGTAAATATGTCATAACTTTCTTATTTATTAGTGAAATTCTAAAATTAAAGATGTTTTGGAAAGGTAAGAATAAGGGGAATAAAACTCAGAAAACAATTAGAAAATTTATGTAAGATGAGGAGGTATTGTTTACTGCAATCATCTCTTTCCCTCAAATCTTGATTTACCCCAAACTTGATTATAAATCGAGAATGAATTGATTACTTAAAAGTATTCCCTATATTATAATAAATGATAGAAATACTAAAAGATTAAAGATATTTTATTTGCTTTAATTTTGACATTTCAAATAAAATGCAATATATATATGTATGATTTAACAATTGTTTTTATAAACTAATCAACATAAGGATTTAATTTGACCTTCTTGCACCACAAGAATATTCTTGGTTTAATCTAATTTTTGGATACAACTAAATATATGATAGATTATCTAATCATACCCATTCCAAGAAAGAAAAATATGAGAATTCATCTAACACACTTATGTAATGAGAATAATTCATTTCCAACAAAGTAAACTACCAACAAAACCCTAGATTTTTAATCTTTTCTACAATAGTGGTAAAAATGCGATAACTTTCAAAATACTTAACAAAATTGAAAATCATAAAATGTTTCAGAAAGTTGAAAAATTGATTCTCAAAACCCAGAAACCTTTTTATAAACTAATTCGTATGATAAGATTAATTTCATGAGACAACAACAAGTTTTCTTAAAAGAATTTTTAGAATAACTTTAACATAAATAATGGTGAGTTTTCAAGGAAATACCTTAAGCATTTAATTAATGAAGAATACCTCCAAACACATTTGAAGAAAACTCCAGGATCCCTTAATGTGAGAGCTTCCATATTATTCAGTTGAGCACTTCCTTTCTTCTACCTAGGATTCTATTGTCCTCCTCATGGAATTCAAAAAATTTTCATCTAACAAGTCACCGTGGATGTATGTTTTCTTTGCCTCATCAAAATGGTTGTAATTTCCTTCAAGAATTCTTCAACATTAGCTATAAACATCCTCTTGATGAAGTGCAAAAATAAAAAATAAACCTGGACTCTTCTCTTGATTTCCTCCTTTTGAAGCCAAACTTCCACCTCCTTATAATATCTCCTTTTTCCAAGTTTCATATTCTTCTTTTGAGCTCCAATGACTCCTTGTATTCCTCTTCTTGCTTGTGGCGTTCATTTCTTTTTAAGAAATGTGATTCTTGGATTTTCTTTTATTTCTTTTCTTTATGACTTGAATGCTCTAAGACTCTTCGAGAGAAGAAGACTCTACAACTTCCAATTTCGTCACCCATTTTCTTGTGCACTAAAATGCATTAACACAACTCTAAAACATAATTTTTTATGAATAAACAAGCACCCTACCCATAGTTGATTGACCTATGGTCTTAATTTTACCAAAAATAATGATAAAAAAGCTCTTATTCCCCACAACACATAAGAATAATTAATTTAAATCAATTAACTAAACCATATCAAGACCTTACTGCTAAATTATTTTCTCTTTATAACTTATATCATAATTTTATTAAAAAAAATCTAAAATTAGCTCCACTAACTTGAAACTATAAATAAATATTAATTATTCTAAATAAAATATCATAATTAATAAATAAGTTTCAAGTATGTTTTGATACCTTTTCATTGAGAGTGTATTCCTATCACGCACATGAGTCAAAATTAGTCAACGATCGTTAAAATAGTAATATTATATTGAAAATTAATTTTTGAAAAATAGGGGTTGTGACAAAGATCCTATTATCCTTGAATTACCAAAGAAATATATAGGATACTCCATGGACCTAAGACTAGAGCCAAATGGCAAGACGAACATAAGTTTTGTTCCCCCACATAAGTAAAGGGAGTCTTCGACTCCTTCCGATTTATTTTAATTCTTGCAAAGTATCCAAGAATGTGATGAAATTAAAATCTACATGCAAGATGAATTTGATCTACTCATTAATTTATTGAATTACGAGGGAGTCTTGTACTGGACCCCTTCTCATTAGAAAGCCTATGAATCCTTGTATGCTACCTTGGTAGATCGCATAATTGAATCCACAAGAACAAAACAATCCATCAAGACCTTATAGAATAGGATAAATTGCCCTTAGGAAGGGCAATACCAAGAACAAGAAGCATAGAAAGAACCAAATTTTTTGAGAAGATTGGAAGGGTCCCTATATAATCAAAGAAAATGTTAGAAATGGTGCTTATCTTTTGTGCACTATGGAGGGTGAAGAGTTTGGTGAAATAGTCAACACCTTTCACCTTGAGAAATATTATGTTTGAAAATCCAAAAAAAACATAAAAAACACAAAAAAAAAATCCCCAAAAAATCAAATAACTAAAAAAATCCCAAAAAAACATAAAAATCAAGAAAAGCAAAATTGCATTCCTCATTCTGTTTCATAATGAATTTGTGAGTGACACGCTCTTGTATGATTTTTGTCTTAGTAAGGAGTCTAAAGTTGCTTAGGTATAGGTCGAGCCTTTGGGCCTTTAAGATTCCCTATGATCATACTTACTACAAATCAATTCCCTTTTACATATCCTAATAAGTTTGAATTGAAGCCAAGATCTTAGCTTCATACTGATCCTAGTCTTAATGAATCATGACGTTGAGTTTAAATAAAGTTAGTACTCAAACGTATAATACCTAATAGAAGCTTGCAAGTAGACCTTCCCCATTCCTCCTTAGAAAAAGGGAAGTCTGACTGGGTAGTGAAAGCCCTTGATGGCGCTCAACCCCTTATCTTTCCAAGTTAAAAATGTCAGAGGGATCATAACTTCGTAGGCAGTAATAAAAAAATAAGAGTGCAAAAAAGAGAGAAAATACAAAAAAAAATCATGTTACAAAATACAAAAAAAAGAGAGAAAAGAAAGAAAGATGCAAAAAGAGAGATAAAATACTAAAAAAAAAGTCATGTTACAAAATACAAAAAAAGAGAGAAAAGAAAGAAAGATACAAAAAAGAAGAGAAAAAAATGGAAACAGAGGATTGTTGATGTTCATACTCTCAGGAGGAGATAAATCTAAGCTCAAAGCTACGAGGGTGGTATCTATCAGAGAAAATACAAAGAGAGGTACAAAGCGCGCACACACACACACACACACACTAGCTGAGCAAAACCAAGAGTCTAGCTGTCTTTAGGACCATCTTTTGCTCTGGAGCCTTTCCTTTACCCCAGGTCTATCTTGTTGGCCATCTTTGATCTAAGTCTAGAAGGTGATAATAAAGTTTGTTGCTTACCCAAGTTGAAAGCTTGTCAAATTGTTTTTATCTAGACAAGGATTAGTATCTAGCCTTTTGCAAAGCCAAAATAAAAAAATTCCATCTCCTCCCTATTCCCACATAAGTTTTTCACAAAATCCTATCCCAAGGTTTAGTAGGTCTCCTTATGCCAAGTCAACTCACAATCCCTTGAGTTAAAATCCTACTTAAGAGCAGTCAAAGTGTTTGTTCCACTTGCACACATCATATCATAAAGAGAAAATCAAAAGCAATAACTCATGTCATAACTCATGACATTGCATAGAAATAGGAAAATGTGTTACATTCATACTTTTGCATGTTATTGCATCCAGGCATTTCATAAACACATCTCATATATTTAAGAAAAAAAAGACCCAACAAAAAATATCGCATTATCATTTTCTTGTTTACAATAAGAAGCCTCAACCATCCATGTGTACAAAAGATGAAAGAAGGGGGCATAAGATAGCAAACACAAGTTGAACTTGAATAGGAGTAATCATAGTAATCGAGAGACTCTAAGTTCATAAACAAAAGTGCACACAAGCATGCAAGTCTCCCTGTGCAAGGGAACAAAATCAAAACTTAAGACTAGAAACTTCAAGGACAATTTTGACTAATGGAACCCTTATGGCTTCTAGTTTGAGGTCTCCTTCGACTATTTTCCACCTCAGAAGGTCTATGAGACCTATGAGAATAAGAAGGCATCCAACTAGGAGCACGTGAATGGGATGGGCCCACTGCCTGAGTTCGTCGTCGAACCCCAAGATTAGCCATCTCCCGAAGCAAGGCATTTTGAGCCTCAAGAGCACTAATCCTATTTCAATGAGCAACAACGTCCTGATCAGTGTGATAAGTAAGAGCTAAGATATCTATATGACAACCTACTGAGGATGAAAAGTGTGCATCAACAAGAAGAGCATCCTTTGATCGACTAGAAGTAGGGATTAGTCCGTATAGAGAAGCATTAGAAAAGAGTTCCCTCCAACCATCCACTATACCTATGAATAGATAATGAAAAGATGAAGATTCAAGAGTTAATTCCATGCCATTATGACAAAATGATCAAAAGAAATGAGAGGAAAAGAAGGTAGAATACTCATGAGAATTGCTTGGTTGTCAGGAGGGATCACTATGCCTCATATCCTCCTCTGAAAAACTCTGAACAAAGACCATGCACTTGTCTAGGTGGAAATGCCTCTTGAGCTATCTCATCCACATCTACAGGGACCTCTATATCCCCTCCGTCACACCCCTCCTCAATAGGATCATAGTCCTCATTTATAGAATCATCGATCTCCTCCTTGACAACGAAAAGTCTCCAAGATTGAGATGTATGCACTTGCCTCTGACCAACCTCATGAACATGCCTAGTAATGGGCACCCCATGAACTAGAGGAACCCAGAAAAGTGCCCTATGCTAAGCATCAACCATCTCTTGCACAAACCTATAGCAAGTGGGCATCGAGGGAAATCCTTAGGAAATCCTCTCTGAACTATTGAAGAACCTTGGTGGCATGATGAGCCTCGATTGAGTCATTCCTATTGGTCAAATAGCTCACCCCTTGACAATAGTCACCAATTGCCCTGTCACCTGGCCACAACCCCTCCATATCAACATAGGGGTTAAAAATGAAATCAACATTTGTAAGTGTAGCCACGCCATGGGTGGTTGTGTCATAAGGACCAAGGCAACCCCATCGCATGGCTCTTGGTAATCTAGAACCAGAAAGAGGCACACCCCTTTGAAACATAACAATGTGCTCTAAAATCCAAAACATAATGAGAGAAGGATGACTGAAGGCAAGGGCACCTCACAATGAGATACGGTATAGGTCATGATACACCACAGCGAGAATGTCAACTCCCCATGCAAAGAGAAAATCATGCTTGAGCCTCTAGATGATTGGTGTCCAACACCACCTGAGAATAATATACCCCTTATATTTTGACAAATGAGATGAAATCGATCCAATAAAGACCTTTCGCAAAGAAGGAATCAAGAGGCTAGGAATTGAGGTTAATTAAACACCAAGATGATCCTATGGATATTTAACATCCATATAAGCAACCCAAGACAATCTTTCCCTCTCTAATTCACTCTCGGGAAGAGCAAGCTGATCACCTCTGATAGGGACCCCCAAGATGTATGATAAACATCATAAAGAGTAATAGTCCACTCTCTGAATACCTAAGGAAATAAAAAAGTATTCTGATCAACATCCCAATAGATCAATATGTCACAACATATGCGAGAAGGGGGATGTACGATGGGAATTCAAGCGATCTTATCCAAACCCATCTTCTTTAAGATAGTATGATCTCCACTAGACAAGGACTCAAGGGACTCTATGAACCAAAATTGGTCACGGGTCGCATTCCACCTAATGCGCATCTCATGTCAAAACAAAGAAACAACATGTTAGATAGTTGGCCAATCTAGAAAATCACCAACAAAATTATAAATCTTTCAAAATGTTTCACAAAAAAAATCATATATCGACTAAAAATTGCAATAAACAAAGTGTTTAGTGTCGAAAAGTAGAAAAAGATAAGTGACGGAACCATCAGAGCATCTAAAATTTCCATTTGGCAAACTTCTGGTGGGTTTCCCCTTTTACCAGGGTTGATCTCTAGGGGCGACCCAAAATTTTAGAGTGAATCTCCAAGGACGACTTGCCTTGGTGAAAGGGGCGACCCTACCCCATGCCCAAACATGATAAAAGTTGTCTAGAAAATACCAAAAATGACAAAATTTTGACATACATAAACTCACTAAGGGACAAGAAGCAAAAATCTATGCCATTACAACAAACAAACTTGAAAATAATGGATTTTTTTGCAAGAAATTAACAAAAAGAAAACCTAGGCTTTCAAAATGGGGTTTTCTCATTTCTCATACTTGACAACCAACAAAGGGAAGATGGGCAACCATAGCAATGATCTCCTAGTCAATATCTTTCCATCACCTATTCACTCACATGATTCTGTCACTGTTTGATTACTCTTCACCTCTTTCTTCTTCTCTTAGTTTAGCTTGCATTTAGGCATTTGAGTTGTTTTAAGCTTTTGTAGTGCTTTCCATATCTTCGTTTCATATGCAATTCATTCTTACAGGTCCTGAAGGTGAAACAAGATGACTAAGGTATACCCTGGATGCATCAATGATACATCTTTTTGTTTCTATCACATTGGTTTGTTTTGAAAGCATCATGATGTCAAACTGACAATGGTTATTATATGTATAAACGTGGGACATTGACAATAGGTAAAGCCTTGTTTGGGAATGATACCTATCTTTCATGTAGACTACTATCCTCAAGGGAGAAAATATGTAAGTATGAGAAAGATGCACATGCCTACATGGCAGCCCAAGGATGAGTTATAGTCCTAATCACATACATGTAAGCATGAATATATATACACCTCTCAGTAGTGTTCCTCTTGGTGATGTGTCTTGGTTTATTTTTCATTTATTTGTGTTGTACACCTTCTACAGTCTTGCACGCCTTCTAGCTTGTCTTCCAACCAAAGTTTGACAAGTTGCTCTCTAGCCCCGATAACCACATCAATCCACTTCACAAAGAGGGGAAATTCATGTTCCCCAAGGGTATTTGCATCATTTAGACCATTTAGAATCATCTAATAAACCTCCCAAGTCGATCCCTAACTTTAATTTTTCTTTCACTTTCTTCCTTTCTGGGTCGCCCCCTATCATTATAGGATCTACCCTTGGGCAACCCTGCAACTAAATCAGGATCTCTAAGGGTGACTTGCCCTAATGAAAGGGGTGACTCACCTTGTAGAGAACCTATGGCTGATTTAGGGATGTAAAAACCACTTTCACACCTCCTAGACTATTCTCCACTCTGGAAACCACCCATACAAAACTTCCTCTATGGGTTGCCCCCTGTCATTGAAGGATCTCCTTGGGTGACCTACCACTTCAGCAAGATCTCTAGGGGTGACTTACCTTGGTGAAAGGGGTGAACTTGTCGTCTTTGAACATGCATGATTTCTTCCAATTTTGGCCCAAATTTGCTCCAATTTGAGCCCTTATTGCATGAGTCACATTCCCTAATCAATCATCAACTCCTCCTAATTGAATTAAGTATCCCAATCATTCCATTTTAACTCCAAATAAATTCTACTAATCTCCCAATCAATCTCATGCTAACTCCATTTCTTCTTTTGCGAAAGGCTATCAAGGCTAGTTCACTCCCAATCAAACCTAGTTCATTGTCCAACCAAGTCTATTAACTCTTCAATCAAATGAGTTAACTCTTCAATCATCTCCACCATTGTTGTGCTTCTCACACCTATAAATACCCCCTCCTCTATGAATTTGAGGAGGCAAAATTTAGTATTGTTGCTTGTTCTTTGCTTTGCTTTCTTTATCTCCATAGAATTTATAGTCATGCAGGACCCCGTGAGCCTTTTCAATTTTTGCATTTAGGTTCATAGCTCCAATCCATTGTGTTTCATAGGCATTCTTTTGTCTATTTGTTATCCAAGTTTCCATAGCTTCTATTCTATTTGTTTTGCTCCCATCTTCACTTTTGTTGCCAAGAGGAGGACCCCGCTACTACAGAGGGAGAGAGAGGGTTGCCAGAAAATGGACTTCTGAGGGCTTGATCCAGGTGCTGCCAGTTTTATCATACTAGGTTCTTTTATAGTAATTAGCTCACACTTTGGCTCTTGGGAAAGTAATCATTGTGTTGCTATTTCCTTGATAGGTTTTGCTTTCATTCAATTAGATTAGCATTGATTTGATTCAGTTAACTAGCTTTATTTCATTCATTAGATTACATTTCAATTCTTGCAATTCTAATTTCTTAGATTAAATTCATAATTGCTCCATGAAAATCACAAAAACATAGGATTAGCTTGTATGTATAAAAAAACACATATAACCACATACATATTTCAATTCCTAGTTAATTAAACAACTTCTTTCATTTAAAATTTGGAAAAAGGAATACAAAATCATTTGCATGCATCTTAGATTGCATTTCATAAGAAAAATACAAAAATATAAGGAAACTTAGAGAACAAAGCCCTCGATCACATCACGAGGTGAACGTCAACGTTAACATCAATTCAAACAACACAGACATTCAACGACAAACAACATTTCCCCTATTGTGAATGTGCCCTGCAATTAGGGAAGATTGGATGAAATTCACCCTCAATGAGCTTAGGGAAAACTTTCCCCATCCAGTTCAACAATGGAATGCATAAAAAGCAAGGGATGAACAAGAACACCAACAACAAATTAGAGATCAATGACCCTTGATTCAAAAGGTCTTTAGAGACCAATAAATGAGACCAGAGCAACAAAGACTTCTCAATGAACAAAACAACCTTCGTGCTAGGCTAGAGCTAGACTTAGGACTCGTGACCCTCTGGGTCATATAATTATCACAACTACAACAACAATCAAATTTTTCAACAGAAACAACCATCATAACATACATGTAGCATGAAACCAAACTGGCATCAGCAACGTCTTGCTCCCTGAAGAAAGAGAGCAGGAGAACCCCTCGATCCCACCTCCACTCCACTGGCTCTTGCCACATGAGTGAGAGTGACTAGGAGGCCATATTTCACAAGGAGGATAGTTCATGCTTGTCGCTAGACTGTGACTCACTCACAAAATCATTTGGGTCACATTCTAAATGATACAAGTCTGAGGAACCTTCACCTGGATATGGACGTGAGAGGAGATTGTTCTTGGAGAGAGTCATGGTGGCTTGGTGTATCTTGGAGAATCAATCTCATTCCCCACTTTTGGTCTACTCAATAGATAATCATTTGATAGGTATTGCCCACTTTATTTTTAGATGCACTTTTGTTTTATGCTTTTTCTTCTTATGGATATGAATCTTGATAAATGGTAGTTCTGGAGGGTTCATTTGAGGAGTGTTTGGCATGGTTATCTCCTTGTGCATACGAGTTTGATTTATGATGTCATTTATGAGGATTTTAGGAGATGTTTGTTGGGCTTATTTTTGGTTATGGAATGGATTTGAGTTTGATCTTCTTTAGTTAGAGAGACTTACATCCATATTGGTTATTTGAGATACATATGTTTTGTTTGATCTATGAGATTGAACAATTAAGTGTTGTTAAGGCTTTTTATTTGGGGTTGTGAAGGAGGTCTTGACATAACTTGGCACTTTGAGGTGTTGGTAGAAGGACATGGTATGAGATCTGATTTTTGAGTTTTCTCTCTTTGTTATATGGCTACTTCCTCGAGGCTCATGTTCACATGGTTTGGTGTGGTGAACTTGGGAGAGTTATGGTGAATTGTTGTGAGAGAGTATGCAACGATTTTTGTTGCATGTGTGGATCACTATGATTGTTCTCTATACTACATAGCTTTGATTATTAGACACACCTTGGTATGCGTGTTGATTGGTAGACTTGGTATGCCTTGATCTATTTTCATATTTGACATTACCCAGGCAGTGGGAGTTCTTGGATGTGTATGTTCTTCATTGACACTTATTTTATATAGGGAGCTTTTGATTGCAGTTTATGGGTTGGATATGTTGTTGGCATGAGTTCTATTAATGTTTTGGATACCTTTGGAGGTATGGATGGTTGGATGTATCAGCATTTGCTATGGATGCAGTTATTTCTATTCATGTGGGTTTTTTCCTTAGTAGCAGCTTGGAGCCTTTGTTATCACTTAGATTTGATACTTGTATTCTTTAGATCGATGCATCTTCACCTTGGCTTGTTCCTTTTCTTCCATAGGTGAAATGTTAGAGGATGATATGAGTTCTTGCTTGAGATGGTGGTCACCTTAGATGTTATTGCAAATATATTGATGGAGCACGAGAGCACACTAGAGATTCATGTGGTTTCATGGATGACTATGATGATGTGTTTGATTGATTGACCCTTATGCAATGTATACAACAAGTGGGAGAACGCAAGAAAATGTATTGTGTTGTACACTTTGTACAAGAATAAATTATTTAATAATATAATTTATAAATATTTATTTGTGGCGCATCTTTAAAGACATGTTTAGCCACATGAAATATTTATTTAGGTCCACTTGTAAAGTTGTATGGGACATTGGTTAGATATTTTGTGTGGGAGACATAGGACAAATATTTAATTTTGGGGTCAATGGTTTTGTACTCTAATGATTTTGAGACACATTGTTTTGCCTTGATACCATAGTTGTATTTGTGTGAGCTTGATTTTATAAAAGCAAGTACATGTTTAGTGGTTTGGGTTGGCTGACAGTTGTATTGAGATCTTATGTAGAGTGCATATGTGAAGCATGGCATGGGATGTGTGGTTGCATGATTATCCAAATTATGCTTGGACACATAGAGGATGAGTTGGAGGAGCTCGATGCTTCAGAGGTGCTCATGGAAGCTCTATAAGTGGATTGTAATGTTTTTATTACTGAATAATACATTGAGTGTAGGTGTTTTTGAGGGCTGGGTTTTTTTTCTTTTGAAAGTTTTATCAGGATATATCTTATGTAATCTTGTGGTATGTCTTTGATCTTTGCATTATGGTTATTCTGTAAGCTTACATGCATCATTTTTTCTCATTGGGTTATGTAGGAAATAGTTTGATCAACCTGATTAATTTCCTAATAAATACAAGCAAGAAAGCTAGTGGAATCTCCAACACAAGGACTAGTTGGATAATTATATAGTAAAATTTCACTTGGAGGAGCCACAATAGGGGGAGTTGAATCAAAAGAAGAATCCCCTTCACTAAACACTAGGACATAAGAGGAAACCAGTCGAAGTCCTCTTGTAATACATGAGATCAAAGGGAGGCGTACTCAAAGTAGCACAAATAATGAAGCAACTAATAAGGGCAACTAGGGGAGTATAGTGGAGGCCATTCTTTTATCTATTGAAATCTCTCACTACACATACAATGATTTAATGGAAAATTTACCACTTGAAGTAAAGGGACATGTAATGAGAGTGCTAAGTGAAAGAAGGAAGGTGGGCCTAAGACACTGAAAGAGCAACGAAGAAGAAAGCCTTGCATAGACTTGTAGTGCAAAAATAAATATCCTAAGGGGAAGTGGAGTCTCTATGGAAGCTTCAAGAAAAATAATCTAAGGCTATGATACAAAACATAGAATAAACAAAGCTCCTAAAATGAATGAAATAAATAGAGATAAGGACTTGCGAACAAAAAAACAAAAGAAATTGAATATCCTACAACTAAAAGAGAAACAAGAGAAACCAGAAAATAAATCGAGGAACAACTAAAGGAGAAACAAGAGAAACCAGGTAGCAAACTGAAGCTGCCACTATCCTCGCTTGACCAACACTATAAAAGGAGAAGATCCTTAAAGCATAAAAAGAACAAGATGAATAAAGAACCCAAAAAAAATAGGGGCAAAAAAGGAGGAAAATAGAAGATGAAAGGAAACAAAAAGAGGAGGAGAAAATAATAAAGGAAGAAGAGAAAAGGAATGAGGAGGAGCAAAATAAGGAGCTTTAGGAAGCAATAAAAAGAGTAGAGGAGAAACGCAGGGAGAACCAAGTACAAAGTTGGTCACAACAAGATCAGATCCTTTGGAGAAGATTAAGGCCCTCCTTGCAAGATAATGATAAGAAGTTGCGTCCATCAACATTACCCCGGGGGGCAATTCAACCTACAGCCATTGGAGAGAGGTTGATATGAGAAGATTAACTCTTATTAAAAAGAAACAGTATTGCACAAGAGTGCAGGAAATGATTATATGGAATAACGTGTGGAGATAGAAGCAGCAATTGGAGACGTCATCAAAATCATTGAGCATGCTTAATCTCAGTAATACCAGATCCTGGTCTACCCGCCATTGGAGCCATCAGAAGCATAGAAACATAAATTTAGAGTGTCTCCTCTCCCAACTCAACACAGAAAGAGCAAAGATGCAAGTACAGATAGGCTACCTCCAAGCTATAAAAGACGTCGCGACAACATAATTTGCATATTCATTAAGATAACAGTTGAGAAGAGGGAGTTGGACAACCTGAAGCAACAATTGCTTGCGACATCAGTTTACTATGGCATTATAAAGGACTCCATTGGTGCAGAGAGGAATAAATTGTTACACTAGCGTTTTAGAGTGGCAGAAGGCACGGACAAAACACAGCCTACCAAAAAAAAAAAAAAAAAAAAAAAAAAAAACACAACTCTTCAAATAAAAATATAAAAATATAAAGTAAACAAGGTAAATAAAATAAAATAATTTTTAAATAGTTCTTAAGTAAAAAAAATATTTTTAAGTAAATAAAATAATTCAAGGTATTTTTTAGATAGATGTATTTAAGATATCTATACTAGTTAGACTTAGGGATTCATATAGGGCAAAATTGATAGCTAGGGCCACCGCCATAGATAAAATGGATGAATATGGCAATGTGGCTAATTAATAATTATAAAATTTAGAAGATGCTTAGGAATTGCATCAGACATATCGATTAGGAAGTCCTACAAACTAAAAAAATGCTCATGTCACAAGGAGAAGCCACATATACCAATACACATTTGCTACAACTTGTGATCCTACTCAAGAATTGGGATAACATTTTAAAGATGTCCCTAGAGAAATGCAATTTGATATTGCCTTATTAGTATAGAGATGAATCATCACTAATTTTTAAAAAATTTGGAAGAGATGGTACATTTTTGTCAATTGTCTTGTCAAAGGTTGATCTTTAGAGGTGCAAGGTTCTTCATCAGATTATCTCAAAGATGAAACAAAGTTTCTAGTCTAGGAGAATCTTGGCAAGGTTATTTATCAAGGTTAAAGCATTACAGCTTATCGTGGAGGAACCATTGGTACTAAAACAATAGAGAACTGTTGCAAAAGATTGTAAGAGGGTTTCTAGCATAGAGCCCTAGGGAATACCATCAGAGTTGACATGACAAATAAAGAGGTAACCTAGATGAAGAATAGACATTTCTAGTGGACATATCCTTTGAATTGTAAAGGTATTAACATATAGATAGGATAATATATAATATATGAGGGATTGAGTAAGATAGAGAGAGTTGATGTAGGAGAGAAGAGTGTATAAGAGATGGTAACAAAGATGCATTATTGATTGATATGAATAAAGAGAAAGAGTTGAGCACATGAAACTACTTTGCATTATGTTATAATGTGAATGTGTGCATCCCTTTCATTTTTTGTTAATATGCTATAATGAACACCATGTTGCTCAAAATAGTTAGCATCTTGTGCAAGATTCATAGCATGTACCTTAACAATCCCAACCCTTCACACCCTATCATATCCATTCCACCTAGCATTTCATCATCAAATCTATCCTTTCATCATTTGTATTTCTAAAAATGAACAAAAAAATGATAATAAAATAATTATTTCATCCTCCATCATGTATTAAAAATCCATGCATCTATCAACCTCTATTTACACATTATTAACACTGGTCATTCATTTTTAATTAAATCATATCTCTCTTTTCCATTCCTCCACTATTATTTAATCCTTAATATGCATCCTTTAACTAACCCTATATGTGATCACCAATTCTTTCATCCATCAACATCCAAATTTATTTAAAGCTATCTTTCTCATTCATCTATTTTGAGAGCACACCTGCATTCTTCAAACTCACTTATCCTCTTGAGGGGGCATCCCTAAACGAAATCATCCAAAACCTCTCCAAGTGTTGAATTATCAAAACCAATCATCAACCATCATTCAGTCAATCCAATCAATCAATCTCAATCAAACCAAATTATCAATTCATTCTAAAATCAACATCCCAATGCTTGGGGCATATCACTAATGTTGTTGGACTACTGACTACATATATCTACTTTCTTTGAAACATTGTCACTTCGTAACACCATATCAAAGAGGGGTGAAATCTAGTCACTTAAATTCCACTACCTCCTAACATTGTACCTAACATTACATCTTAATATTATTCTAATACCATATTGACACTTTCCCATTATCATGCTAATTGACCCTTTTCATTTACCATCACTAATTAATTAAATAATTCATATTTAAAGCCGATAGACTATATTATTATTAGCCTTTTGCTGGAAATTTATCTCACACTGCAAAACAAATTTCTAACTCACCATTAAACCATCTTCAGGTCATAAAAAATCAATAATGTGAAAAATCAAATCCTCCAACAAATCAAATCTTTGTGGTCAAGTTGTTAGAAATCAATAATGTGAAAAATCAAATCTTCGTGGTGTAAGAATAACAGATCATAAATTTAATGCATCTAAGTTACTAATATCATTATTTTCCTATCGGTAAAACCCTTGTACCTCTTAAAGATGCATCATACAAGTACTAGTATTTAGTTAATCAAACTAATGTTCACCCATTTATTTTAAAATAAATAAATAAATTCATTTTCACTTAATTATCCATTCATATCCTATCATATCTCCTTCATAATTTCTTTCTATTTTTAATCCATGTATAACCAATTAATTAAAACAATAAATAAATAAATCCATTATCCACTCATATCTCATCTTAGCTCCTTCATGATTCATTTTTATTGTTAATCCATGAAAAAATAGTTAATTAAAATAGATAAATCAAGGTAATCATCCTTATTCATATTATTCTTTTTCTAAATTAAATCCACAAAATCTTATCCATCTCCAAATCAATCTATATCGTTCACATCCGCAATCATCATCTGTAAATCTACCCTCATCCATTTCCAAATCATCAATGAAGAACGTGAACGGAGGTATGTTGTTTAAATCTTACACTACTTCATAAGCAATTGGATAAGTTGTATCTAAGAGGGCATCTATTCAATAAGAAGGTATAGCATTTAGTTTTTCTTTATGCATTTATTATGTTTTTGCCTTCCTAGCTCTATCTGAGGTATGCTTGGTTTCCAAATTCCTTGCATTACAAATACAATCATATTTTTATTTATTTTTAATGTTTTGATTTAGTTGTTTTAAGTAAAAATCAACAAAATCACACTCTAATGAGAAGGAATATATCTATCATAATGAATCCTCTGTTTATATACCAATTTCTCACATTACTAGACCGTGCTCTTAATTTTGTCCGATTTTAAAACAATACTCTTTAAAAAAAAAAAAAAAAGGTTTTGTTGTATATTCAATTATAGTTAGAATTGAATTTATGTTTTGTTGTAAATCCAATATGAGTCATCCATAACTTAATGATTGTCTCCATATTCTCAAAATCTCACCTAAGCAAAGCAAACCCACCCAACCAAAAAAATAAACTCGCTTTCCATCCAAATGGATCACTTGAGCTTTTCTTAGAACACATTAATCTCCTTTCCATTCCAAACATTCACAATCATGTAGTTTTTGAGATGAAACCAAATGATTCTAACAATTAAAAGTAAGTTTCTAAATTTATATACTTAAAAATTAAAACAAAATTCAAGATAATAACATTCTAAAAAGAAATATAAATAAATCAAAATATTCTAAATTAATATGTATTTCTATAAGAAATAGTATAAAATGATATATATATATATATATATATATATATATATTTTCCTAATAATTTAAATTGTCATATACCTTTTATATGAAAATGTATCAAGTCAAACTATAGAGTCTAATAAATTTTAAATTTGTAAAATACCGTCTACATAATTAAAAAAAATGGTCCACAAACCATCAAATTCCAAGCCTACTAAGAAGCACTTACAATCTTAAATTTAATCTTAAAAAAAAAACATTTTCTAATATTCTACAAATATAACTTAGACAAAGCATCTCCTCCAACTAATACTAATACTTATATAATTATAAATTTTTTTTTTCAAATAAACAAATATTAATTGTTAAAAAAAATCAAGTTTGACCTTAAGTAAGCCATTCCTAGTGGCAATTTAAAAGGAAAAAACAAATTCTCAACAAAAAGACACAAAGGAGCCCCATAAATAACTTAATTAAAAAAGAAACTTAACAAATTATTTAATCTCTAAAGCCGTTTATTAAGCTCCCCATCATCATAGCAACCATACACTTATTATTATTAGAATTATCTTGTGAAACCACAAGATCTCATCCAATTTGGTTTTGAGTGGAGCGTATAAATGAATTTTAATTTTAAAACATAAATCCGATTTATTTTCTTTGTATAATTATAATTTTTATTGCGACGCGGAGAGCATAGTGAAGGCGGTCAGAATTTTGCTTTCGCCATTATCGAACAAAAATATTATTTGACTGTAGGTACTTGTTTTATTTTACCTTGTGGAAACTTCACCCAAAAGGCTAATTTAATCTCAAAACATTAATAACAAAAATTTAGTTTAATGGTAATGATGGAAGGATTTTCTTCTTCGCTTCCTCTGCTTTTCTTTTTCTATGGTGGTGGTTAATAATAATAGTGGACAGGGTTTGGAGGAAGAAGCAGCGGCAGCAGCGATGCTTTGACCCGGAGGGGATTCGAAGCAGGTGCTTATTCTCTTCTATTTTTATCATAAATAATGTTATGTATTGTATTTAGGCATCTTATGTGTGTAAAAGTGCAGCCTTGGATCAAAGTTGCTATTTTTGAGAGGCTTGTTTATTTATTTATTTGTTTGCCCTTTTTCATTTTCGGGTGGTTTTGGGGGATTTGAACCCTGGATTTGCCTGTTGTGTAATGTCCATTTGGTTCCCTACAGGCTCCTGTTGAAGTTGATGCCATCTTCTGTAGGTCAAAGGTAACCATGGTAAGCTTGAGATAACCCCGGTTGGCTGATGCCTGGATTTTTTGCTCTTGCCTTATACATCTGGTTTTTTTTTTTTTTTGTGGGTTTGTGAAATGGCTTGTTGGGATTTGAAATCATGACCTGAAGATTCTTAAATGAAAGATTTTTTTTTTAAATACCCTTCCTGGCGGTCGCCGGAAACCTTTGTTACCGACTTTGAATTTGAGATTTTGTTATTTCATATGAATAGATCTGTGGTTTTTTTAGACTGATGTGCAATGCATAGGCAGGTGAGTCAAATTTTGGTGGAGTGGGCGTCGTTTATTTTTTTCGTTTAAGTTCTGCTAAATTTAGTGACTTTTCATTAACCTGCATATCATTAGTCTCGTCCACCATATACTCTGAACGTTTTTCTTGTAGCCAAATTTGAGTTTGATGTCGAATTGGATCAGGTGAGCGACTTATCATTAATTGGCATATCATTATTCCCGGCTACCAGTTACTCTGAACATTTTTCTGGTATCCAAATTTGAATCTAATGTGGACTTCCGAATTGGATTAAATTAATTGCTCATTGGGAAGCTTGTGCAATATTTTTTTGCCCCCGGAATTTCTCTATGTTTGGGTGGGTTTTCTTATTGGTATAGTGATGGATTAGAGTGATGCCATGCCATCGTATTCTATATATAGAACTGATGGTCAAATCATTCAAGTGCTCTCTCTGCACCTTCTGAAGTCGGAGAACAGCCGCCCTCTCCTTGTTATCCTAAATTCCCACTCAGTGCTTAAATATGCTCAATTTTCACAGGCAACATTATATTATATTACATTGTACTTTATTTTACGAGCTGACGAGGTGAGACTATTGGGAATTTATGATTAGTAGGGCTGGGGTGAGTTTTCATAGTCATTGGATTCCCTGGCGAATTCTGAATTTCACAACAGCTGTGCATTGAATTGGGGTTCTTAGTCAGCCTGGGTTAGCATTTGGGCTGAGCCACCAGAAGTTAAAACTAGTTTTAATTTAATTGGTCAACCTTAGTCATAATCTTTTAGAGAGTATTTGAATGGAACATCCTGTTGACTATCTACAAGGTAACTTTTCTTAACATCATAGATGGTACCTCGTTATTAATTAGTATCCTAAGAATTGCTGCATATTTTGTTGCATCTTCTGCTGACAATTTTTAAGGATATAGAAGTCCTTGGTTTTTGGGGCATTTTATTCTTTATTAAGTTCATCACATCAATGTTTATCAATCCAGTTTTGTACTTTAACTAATTTCTTTGTCTCTTTTGGCCTACATTTTTTGAAGCCAAAGAACTATAAGATTACATTAATTGCTATTTTATTTAATAATATAATATCAAAGTTTTGCTAGGCTTTAAACCATATGTTCTAAGAAGTTACTGGTGGCATATTATCTGCCAGTGCAAAATGTTGTTTTCTATCCACAGTTTATGCAATATGGCTCATTCCTTATAGAAGGCGTTTGAATTCTGCCGCATCATCATTCCTCTGCCTGTAATTAACAATGCTCAAACTTTCATGATCTCTTTGTTTTATTACAATCATCTTTGCAGCCTTTTCAATATCCTTATATAGTTTGTTTCTGCATGCTTGATGCTGTGCACATATATCAAATGTTATCCGTAGGGTAATACCATGGCTGTGACAAGAGCATTCTCCAAATCAACTTTTAAATCCAAATGAGGTGTTTGAATGGAAAGTCCAAAATTCTAGGTTCTTCAATACCAATGGTTTTAGTGGAACGCTTTGATTGAAGAACTGGGATGTCTGTTGGAATCTCTCTAACACAGTGCTATTAGAAGAACAATTTAGTTTTTAACTTGACAATAATAAGTAGTGCTTACTGCTTTTGCAAAGCCAATCCATGATATGTGTCATTCAATGTTAGAGAAATATGGAGATCTCTGCTAGTTTTCACTGTGTATCTCCCTTGTTTTTGAACTGCATGATTTCCATATATCTGGCTGTCAAAGAAGAATTACTAATTTATTTCTGTTACAAATATTTGTATTGCTGCCATGATTCTTTTGGATACTCCTTGGCACTTGCCAGTTCTGGGTAAAGATGGATTCAACTTGTATGTGAAGAATGTGTGATAATTATTTATAGTGCCAGATGTTTGACCCTGAGTACAACCTTACTGTTATGTAATGCCTTTGGTGAAGATCAAGCTTCTATAACTTTTCCTACTGCCTTGGAAAGTTCTGATGAAATTATTGGGCTTTCCATAAAGTTCCCTGGATTCTATTTAATCTTTTATGCCTTTCTTTTCGTTTTTCATTCTATATTTGACATACACAGATCCATTGATTCTCATTTCTTTAATATTCCAACAAAATTATAACAATTTTAAGCCATTACATCACACTCTAAAGAAAAATTTTAGAAAATAAAATTGTGGGTGAGAGTGAAAGAGAGAATAAAATAGTGCCTTAAAAAAATTCTTTATGCTTTCCTGTAGGAAAATTTCTTTCTTTTTTTCCCCTCTTGATTAACTTTCTTTTCTGCCATTACTTGTGGATGCCTACTAGCTAACCCATTATACTGTTTACTAGTGATTGTTTTCTTTTTGGTATATACAAATGCGTTTTTTTCACATGCTATTTGGAAGCTTACAAGAGAGTGTGATTGGTAAAATGATGTTAATTATGTAAGGATTCACAACATATAAGGTTCCTAACAACTGATTCAGAATGACTAGTTGTGAATCAAGTTGGTTCATAATTGCCACTTTGAGCTGGCTATTGTTTTATTTTACATAGGTCATTGAGATTTTGCACAAATATTTATTGCATAATGATGTCACTGTAAGAGTTGACTTATACATGGTTGTGTTATTTGTGTGTGTGCTGCAATGAATATGGTTCCATATCTTTGTAGGAAGACATCTTTTTTTAAGAATGTGCCCTTTTTGATGTAATTTTCCACTCGTATCATTTTTTTTTTGTGGGAGTTGACTGTAAACTTGGACTTCCACAGATGGTGGGAGGCTTCATTTTTCTTGTATTCATATTTAGCTCATATGTTTGAACTGTGGATGTCCTGTCACTTTGTGCCATTGTGAGTTTTTATTCATAGCCAAGCTGGTGGAAATATCTTGCAAGCTCAATTTAGCTTGAGTTTTTATTGCGATGATATCTCAGCAATTTTTTTATTTTTATAAATTGATTGTTTAGCCCTTTTGCTTTTGCTCTTGCCAGAAAGTGGTTTTAATATTACCCAATTTTGTGCACAGAACTGGATTTAATTTGTCATCACATTTTTCCAAGTAAAGGCGTGATATTTTCATGCAAGGGGGCTCTCCATGTGCTCCACTGTCACCTGTTTCTATCTTAGTACAAAAAATGAGTTCATCTGCAAAAGGCGGGTCAAACACTAAGCAAACAGCTTTAAATCCAAATGCAGCGGAATTTATTCCCTCGTCATTTAGATCTGCTTCTAGCAGTTCAAGGAACCTTCGTGTATCCAAGCCAGAAGCTGGAGAGAGCTATGGTAAAGCTGTCTTAAATAGGACAGAATCTGCAACTTCGAACACCTCTGATGATGAGACTCGCCAATACTGGCGATATCGACTTCCTGATGACATTACACCTGATTTTGTGGAGGATTTATTGCAAGACTCGGAGAGTTCGTTAGCAGCAAGTCCTGCTGGTCTTGATTATTCATCGGGATCCGAGGCTGTGAGTTTAATGGAAAGTGGGCAGTTAGCTTATGACAACGTGTCTCATAGGATTGATCCCAGTTATGCTAATGGTAAGTCTAGGTTTGTTTTTTCTGAGCATGGAGAAGGAAAATATGCTAGTGGAATGTCTGCTTCTAGTGCTTGGGATGAACAATCTATGGGTCATGATCAGCAGCTGGTAAAAACCATAGACGGATATGTTGCAGCTGATGAATGTAATCTTGGGTTTTTGAATGAATTGGTAGGAGAGCAAGCACTTATGGACAACAATGGAATCAATCCTGTGGAGCTCCTTGCTACAGAATTCCCTGGCTTTGCAGCTGAGAGCCTGGCAGACATTTATGTTGCAAGTGGAGGTGACTTAAGCTTGACAATGGAGATGCTTACTCAACTTGAGGTATGGAGGCTTGGTTTTCAATACCATAAATAATTTTAGTACGACGAATTTCTTTTTTTGTTCATTGGTTTATTAGCCATTGTAAAAATACATGCCTTGATGCATAAATAACTCAATAGTTAAAAAAAAACAAAAAAAACTGTGGATCAAATCATTATACTGCCATCATACTAATCGCCTCATGGAACATGTATTGTTTGATCAGCTAAATTATGGAATATCATATGGGTGATAGACCTTCATTGTAATTTTGATACTCTGTTGGAAGTTATGCCTTTATCCGGAATGAAATTGCTTTATACTTTTCCAAACATTCTCCTATGTACCATAATTTGCTAACACTCTTTTTTATTTTGGCACGATACTATTTACCCCTCGTTATTGCAGATTCAAGAAGATGCTGGTCCACATAACTCCTTTGCCACGAAGTCATCTTCTGCCCCAAATCTTACTAGCATGGACTTTCCTGCACTGTCCAATGTAGAAATGTTGAATGGTTTGTCACAATATACAGAAGATGACGTCCAACTAGCAGTGAACACATACAGAAGAGGGGAGGGGAATAAGTTATTCTTCAGTGGGTCTAATACTAATGGCAATTCGATATCTGCCACTGATTTTGCTGCAATAGTTAGAAAAAATGCATCTGAGCATTCAGGACAGTGGAAATATGACAGAAATGGTGCAATGGATGTCAATCTGGGATCAGGTAGAAACTCTCAAGCCTCAGCAGGATCTTTTGCAGCAAATAGCAGAGTGATGAATGGAGACAGGATAAGAAGTTCTACTAACCTAAGGCAAACTCCACAACTGTGGCTTGCAACTGGAGAAGCAGTGGGTAATTTTTTGATCCTGCCTTTGTCTTCAAATTTGAAAATCCTCTTCATGAATCGGTCTTCAAATTTGAAGTTTTGATATTCCTCTTCATGAATCGGTCTTTTGGCGTTTATCGGTTTCTGATCATTGAGATTGTTCTTTTACTGATGCATGTATGTGGCATAATTTTGAGCTGGCAGCAAACATATATTCGGATCTGAGAGAGGAAGCTCGAGACCATGCCCGTGTTCGAAATGCATATTTTGATCAGGTATTACACTCCCATAACTGCAAAGTGGAATTTGAATTTTTTTTTACCATTAAGTAGAACTGCAACTCTATATTGTTTGTTTCTAGGAACAATATTACTATTGTCCAAATGTTCCCTTTTATGGCCATAATTGTATCATCTCAAAAGATAACCACATCAGTTGTCGAGAGTCCAAAAATAAACTAATCCTACGTAGATTCTTATCAGTTATCTGTGACGGGTGACCTATATACTACCCCAATCGAGGGCTTGTATTTTTCATATTTACTTAGTCCTAGGCTCCTTGCTAATGCAACCTGAATGTCAAGAAAAAGATTGACAAATATTGACCAGTGGGGCCTACTCCATTTATCATAAATATTGATCTATAGTTTGAAGCTATTGATTTTCTGTTTCTTTGCTGTATTTCAATATATATTTCCAAATCATGTTTGCTTTGCTCTTTGTTGTTTTTGGAGCCTAATCGAACAAATTGTCATGATACAGGCCAGGCAAGCATACCTTGTAGGTAATAAAGCTCTTGCAAAAGAATTGGGTGCCAAAGGGCAGTGGCACAATGGACTAATGAAAGCTGCACATGAGAAAGCTGGAGAAGCAATTTATCGACAGAGGTTAGTGTTTACTGGTTTGAGATAGCCAAGAAAGTGCTAATTTCTTCCTTGCTTTTTCATTCCAATGAGTACCAAGCTTTGAGTTATTCTGCAGGAACCAAGCAACTGCCCATCTTCAAAACTTAATGCAGGGACAAGAGCGATTGATTGATCTTCATGGCCTTCATGTGAATGAGGCTATCCATGTGTTAAAGGCTGAACTTGCTCTTCTTCGTAATACAGCAAGATCTTCTGGTCAGCGTCAACAGGTTTTGATATGTGTGGGGACTGGGCACCACACCAAGGGATCTCGTACACCAGCAAGGCTGCCTATTGCCATTGAAAAGTATCTCTTGGAAGATGAACATCTTGATTATACTGAGCCCCAACCAGGAATGCTGCGAGTTGTAATATACTGACTGGAGAAAAAATTGAGGTGTGGGATTTTATCTCCCTTCCAAAGGCTTGCATTCTTGTCATTTAGTGTATAGGAAACAACAGGGATCTTGAGTTCTTTTCAATATCTACCTGTGGAGATGTATGTATCATGTGCTGTATCTTTATTGTAACATTTACTTCTTTCAAGAAGTTTTAGATGGTTAGTTGTCAAAATGTAATTCACTGCATGTGCCATAGGCCGCAAGCCCCAGGAAGTGTGGCCTATTCAGAAGGCTTTAACCTTCCTCAAGTGAGAAAAGAGTGACAAGGCTCTTGAATTTTTGGTTGCCTGTTACCTAAAGAGGACAAGTCCATAGAATTTTAGCATTCACTAATTTCATTATTTACTGTTCATTTATTAAGATTGTAATTTTTGATGGTGAAATTTAACAGTCCATGGAATTTATACATACGATTTTTGTGTACACTGCTAAATGATATTATGGTGGATATGCCAGCATTCTCACTTAATTGGTTCTATTATGCATGATATTGTTAGGCTTTTGAGTTGGCATATTGAATTTATATGCACACCAGAACTTGTAAGTGTGGGTTTGGTCTCAAAACAATGTTATGACATGTTTTGTAAGAAACTAGCTTGTCATGTGGTTGATTTAGTTCTAGCGTCATATCATAGTGGGAAATCTAATCCCAGAAGTGGCTTGTGGTGTTTAAAAATGACTTAAGCTTTGCTTGAAGGCACAGCTTACAATAATGGTTCATTCTTAACTCTGTTACAGGCAGTGCATGGGAATTGTTTTTCAATCACTGTCATATTAATTTTTATTGATGAAAGAGGATTTGGCAATTTGCCAGGACTCTGAAATTACAGCATAAAAGAATACCAGGGCATTTTGTTATCTATTGATTGAAGTTTGAACCTCCTTGACAACTTGGATGCCATCAAATAAAGCAGAAAAGGATTCTCAAAGAAAGGCATCCTGTTTAGATTTAACCACAATGTTAGCAAGCAGCAGTCCAATTAACTTCTTTCTTGACTACGCAACAAAACTATGTCAGGCTTTCTCTAAAACTTACATGGTTCAAACTTTAAAATGACGTGGGTTGGGAAGATTATCAATAAAAGAACCACTTTTAGAAGAACTCTTAGCCGTCTTTACAGTATGCCATTGTTTGAATCTATTCACAGGCATGTCTTGACCTTGGTTTTCTCATTATTTTTTGGGTTCAACTGCAACCAAATGATAAAAAATGGTTGTCTGTTTGTGCCTGTAAATTCTGAAATTTTTGGGTGATGCAAGATTGTTGTTCCACCCAATGATGCTCCTGCATCAGGAACATGAGCTCTTGCTTCTGAAACATGATTCAAACCATCTAGAGTTTAGCCATAACTATTTATTTCAGTTGAATTCAACCAAGTTGCATCCTCTATACCTTTGTTCTTCCATTTGGACAGATATTCAGTTAATTCCTTACCTCTAGTCTTCTTGACATCTTTGGAATAAAGAATGATATCCATTTCTTTTCTTTCATGCTTTAGGTGCTTGGGATTTCTAGTCATGAATTTGAGAATCTAAATCTTCAGTGTCATCAATTGAGTGCCCTTCATGGAGAGATATCTATGCCCTGAGGCAGTTCAATCTCGCACTTTGAGGAAATTGGTTTAGTATTCTACATGGCTGGATCTTTTTCCATTTGAGCTTAATGTATGTTTCTGGAAACCTCTATTTCCTGAAGTGTGCTAGTACCAAATCACCCATCTAAAATTTTTTCTCCTCTCTCTTTTGTCAACATGCTCTTTGTATCTTAAATATTTTACATCAGCTGTTTACTTGTATTACGTCTCTTGCATGTACTTCACAAAAACTCTCTTCAATACTCCCACACTCCAATTTGCTATACTTCTCAACTCTATGACATCTCTAGAACTATGTCCATACGCTACATGGAATTCTGTCATCCTGTACTTCTATTCAATTAACTATTGTATGCAAACTCAACATGCGTTGACTTGTTTCTACAAGACATTTCAATAAGTTCCCAAGATTGCGGTTAACAACATTTGTTTGCCCATTTGTTTTGGGGCAATAGGTTGATTAGAATTGCAAATTTGTATCTAGCTTAGGCTACATTTCCAACAAACATTGTATTCATATCAGTCACCATACTCTTTAACAGACTATGCAATCTAACAGCTTTAAAAAACAAGTTTGTAATGTTAGAAGCATCACCAATCTTTTTGCATTCAATGTAGTGTGGCATTGTTGAGAACTTAACTGCAACCTTAAAAATTGAATCATTGCCCTTTTGTGTGTGAGAGGTAACTCCAATGGAAAATCTTGTGTTTTGACTTGTACCCTCCGTATTTTTCACAGATTTTGCAACTTTGTACAGACTCTCATTTTTGTACTCAATTCTTGGCCAATAATACTTCACTCAACTGTGCTCATGTCAGTTGAGTGAAGTATTTTTCACAGATTTTGTACCCTCCGTATTTTTCACAGATTTTGCAACTTTGTACAGAGACTCATTTTTGTACTCAATTCTTGGCCGATAATACTTCACTCGACTGTGCTCATGTTGTATCGAGGCCAACGTGACTTGACAATCCTCTATTGTGTTTTTCTTTTATCAAATTCCGTAATGGATCTTTAAGGTATGGATAGCTGTCATCCTTTCAATAATAACCAATCTTGCCAAAAGAAATCCAAACATGGTGTTTTGTTTGTGTTGGCTGGTTTCATTCACGATGTCTAAGCTTATTTTGAATCAACTTCCTCTTTGTAGAAGTATTTCATGAAATCAAATATAATAAAAGCCATCTTCTACTCAAGGCATCTTCTATGTTAGATTTTCCTTTTTGTATTTTCCAAAACAAATGAGTAACTTTGAGGAAATTCTAATCATTTCATATACCTTGGTTGTTGATAAATTGTAGTGTTTGGTGATCTATGTACAAAACTAACTCCTTTAGAAGAAGTAATGTTTTCAATTCTTTAATGTAAAATTCTTGGCCATAGTTTGAGTATTTTCTCTTCGCATAATTCAACTTCTCACCAAAGTATGTTTTAAGCATGCCCTCTTGACTAAAAACAACACACATTGTTTTTGATTAAGTTTAGCTGGGAAAAGAGACCCAGTCCCTTACAAGAGAAGTACTAACAGTTCACAATACATAAAAAACTCAAGCAAGCCCCCAGGACAAAACAAAGGCCCAAACAGGTCAAGAACAGTAAAACAACAACACAGGCACAACAACCCGGCTGGGGAACAACTACACAACACTAGAACCAGATCTAGTAAGCCTAACATCCTTAGCTCTGGGTGCAAAGCAACAACAGAATTAGGAATCACAATCATTTTGGATGCTATAAGTTGCTCTCGACTCAAAACAACTTCTATTATTGTCCAATTAGCATCACAATCAACTTGGAACATTTTGTTGAAGTTTGATAATATTGACATTCATGATTCAATTACTTTTTTCTTTAAAATCTAAAAACACTTCTTAGCTACTATAGTCTATTTGAACTCTTTTCTATAATCTCATGGTTTCAATTATTGGCGCACAAATCCTACTATAGTTTCTAATGAACTCTTGGGAAAAACTAGCTAACCAATGAATTCTCCTTGCTTCAAACATACTCTTTGGTGTTGGCTCCTCCAAAATAGCTTTCATCCTTTCAAGATCCATCCCTAGTTCATCTTTGGAGACCACAAAGTGATGCACAAACATCCTAGGCTTATAAACAATCTTGCATCACTCAAAAATATTTCTTTTGTGTTTTGTTTTTGTTTTGTAGGTTTTTTTTTTGGTCACAATGGTCATATGTATGTCAATGATCACAAAGTGCACTTTAGCTCCATAACCAAATAGAGATTGGTTGTGTTATCGTTGAGGTACCCACTTGTCTTTGTGGTACTAACATGGCTCCAATAAGGTGGTATGAACATGCTCTCATATGTTTGGTTTGATGTTGCAACGCATTATACCAATTATGACGTTGCACTATTACAAAGAACTTATAGATTATGCGTTACTAGATGTGACTTCATGTTTTTGATTAAGATAAGTAGCTTACAAGGGGCTGAACCCTTTACAAACAAGGCCTCCAGGGCAGAACAAAACATGCCAAGAACATGCCAGACATAGCACAGAAGCACAGAGACTGTAGACAAACAACAACCAAGCTGCAAGACAAACTAAATAACCCTTGAACCTGAAGGCAAATATCTAACTCCCTTAACCCTTTGTCGCGAAGCAGCTACAGATTTGGGGAGTCTTTTCTTTTTTCGTTGAACTACAGTCCAAGTTAAGTCTGAGTCAAAATCCTCAGAATGAGGCGAGAGGAGGGGATCCTCCGCAGAAACCACATCCAAAGAAAAATCACACGTTGAGCGAGACATCGACAGCGCAGAAGAAGAATCAGGGACCAACGAGGCAGAATCTCGACCCACAACAGATGGAGCCAAAAGGGGAGCTGAAGGCTCAACAAAAGCCGATTGGGTAGACCCAACAAGAGCTGTAGCAGCAGGCCTAGTCGCCAAAGGCTCCAAATGAGGGGCAGTGGGCAAAGAGTCTTGGGTGAGGTCGTTGTCCTGGGGAGAATCACCCTTCAGGGAAGACTCGTCCTATTGGGAAGAACCATCCATCGAGGAAGCACAAACAGTCAAATAATTAGAGAGTGCATCCTTCCACCAAGTTGTTGCACCCTTGCGACGAGAATACGAGTAACCAAAGGCTAAGTGACTAATAGAGAAACATCTCTTGCACCTAAAATGGAGAGCCTCATAGTCCAATAACTGTGTCCATGGCCTATCCTCAACCATCAAAACAACATCTCCATGGAGGGGTTTGGAGATATCAATGTCCACCAATATGCGGGCAACCGTAGTATGCCCTAAATATGAGGTTATAGAGTCAACTTTCAAGAATCGCCCTATAGCATTGCCAATGGCTTCATAGAAAGAGTCCTCCCAAAACTAAAGAGGGAGATTCGGTAGTCGCACCCAAACTGGTTTGGTATTAAGCGGCTCAGTGAGAGGGTTGAAGTAGCGGTCTCAAGGTTTGACAGACAATGAATGGTCACCCCACATCCAAGCCCTGTCCAACACACTGTCTCTTTCCTCTGAGGAAGCAAACGACGCAAAGAAAAATCCCTTTGCGCTGGGATAAAGATCAATTTGTCCAACAACAAGAGGTTTCCGTGACTCCATGACCTAGCAATGCAGATTAGGGAGAGAGGGCCAAAACCCATTGAATTTGCAGATCACTCCCCGTTGCATATAAAAATCATCATTTTCTGAGACCTCATGGCCACACATCACCACAGGAGATGAGCGAGCACAAGGCATAGGCCCAATCATAGCCTGAGACGGGCATGCATGAGCTCTAGGGCCAATAACAACATCAGAAAAGGATTTCTGCGGGCGGCCAGAGGCGTAGGGCCCAACACCCCCAACCCCTTGAGGTAGAAGATTAACACAAGGAGCCAGCACAGGTGGCTTCTGAAAGGCTGCCGGAACCTTAGTCCACCGAGAAGAAGGTAGCCGCGAGTCCAAAGCCTTGCCCCAACCAGCAGACTGCGAGCCAGCTTCAGGAGAATCTTGGGTGGGCTGTTCACGCGAACTGACCAACCCAACAAGCAGGCCCAGCACAGACGCGACCCGCCCATTGCCGTTCAAATTAGCGCATTCCTGCTCAGAATCCATTTTTCTATATTTGCATATGTTTTGTAAATAATACACCATATATATTTGACTTCATGTTAATGACTCATGTTATCAATGATAATATAAGTCTCTAGGAGGTTTGTGTTTAGAGCTTCATTGAGTTTGGAAGCCTAGATTGTCACACATTTGAATCTTCCCACTAATGGTCATTTGCACATTACATGGCTATACATCAAGGCCAACTATGATTTTTTTAAAAAACTTGCATATATATTACTAATAAGAAAGATGAGCACATTAAGTGGCTAAGAGAGCCACTCCATAAAAAAATACAATATATAGTATGTATCATCTTATCTCATAAAGTAGCAAGTTAAAACATTAGAACCACAACATCAATAAAACCAGTTACAACATGATTTAAATGGCATCTTCACTATTCTTGGTCATGTATCTCACTGTCTTTGCTTTCCATGTCTATGCCTGTATCATTGTATTGCATGTTTTGTTCAAGGTTTCTGTTATCCACTTCCATCATTGTAGCCGTTTGTTGCTGATCTTCCAACTTAAATGTTTCCCTGTTCAAATATTCCCTATTGTCACTGCTAATGAAAGAGTCCCATCCCTTAAATGTTCCTATCTTCAACAAGACCTTCAACAAACTATTGTCTATATCAAAGCTTTGGCACAGATATTCCACCGCTCCAATTTCTTCATCTGTCTTGTCTGCCAGTGAATGATTATTCTACTTGTTATGCATTTCCATGTATTCCTTATGAAAACTTGGATCAACTTTTCTATAATTGTGAGGCCAAAATTTTGCAGTTTGGATATCGGATCTGTACACCATAGTCAACCCCTCGTCCAAGATTTTCATAAATCTGTCAGTAGGAATCTCTAGTGTAGCAGTAGCTTGTTCACAAATAAGATGAAATGTGAGTCTAAAAAAAGACTGTAAGAACCCAAAACAGATTAGCATTATTATCCACTTTACTAACAAAACCACAAAGGATATCAATCTTGTTAATATTGATATAAGAGAACACTCCATTTAATCTATTCAAGAAAAACCCCCATACATCACAAACAAACTTACATTAAAAAAAACATGATCACAATTTTCAGGCAGATTACAAAAGGAACACAATTTACTGTCAAACCCTAGTGCCAGTCTCTTAAGCAATAACAACCACCTACAGCAACTTTTTTAGGCTCAATAACTTTGGACCAAATGACAGTCAGGGTTTTGGACAACATTTTTGGCTCAAGGCTAACATTCCAAGTAGAGTTAATGTGCTCATAAACCACCTTTGAGTCAGTCATCATTTCATATAGCTTTATAGGTTTCATTTTCTCTAGGTCTGTACCATCTATCAATTTTCTACCATCCCATTCAACATTACTCACTACAACAAATTGATGTATGTTATCTTTGATGGATTTACATAGAATAACATATGTTCTTTTCTATGTTTTAGGAACACCAAAATCAACTTTTATCTGTGTCCAACTCTTTAAAGAGTTGTCCACAATGATCAAAAGTATCAATACCCAATTTATGCCATTTCTTCGTTGAGCACCCTTGGAGTAGGGCCAACAATTTATCTTTATGCCTAAGATTCCACTAGATTGATCTACTTCCTTGAATACAATTATTACCAATATCAATGGCATTTCTATTTCGAATGAATGGTTTCACAACTCTTCCAAATAGAAGAAAATACAATAGATCCAAAGGAGTTAATACTGAAATCTCCTAAAATAATGTCTTGAAGATTTAGACCTTTCCAATCCTTAGCTTTCTTTGGAGTTGCTCTCCATAAGTTGTTCTTAACTAGGATTTTCCAAAGTTCTCTTCTCGCCAAAGCTTTAACAATCCATTTTGCAACCAAGGCTACAACCTGGATTTTTAAGTCTTTAAGCCCTAACCCCCCTAACTTTTTACTTAGACAACACCACTCCCAACAAACAACATGCCTTCTTTTCTGGATAATATTGATTTGATAGCTTGCAAACAACCATGTAGATGCATAATAAATAGAATAAGCAGATAAGATTTTCTTACAAACTTGTATTCTCCTTGCTAGAGAAAGATAATGTATGTTTCACTTCCCTAACTTATCAAAATTTTCATAAATCCAACCCCACATTATCTTTAAAGATAGATTCACAAAAAAATGAATGCCAAGAAACCTTACTTGTTTATTCGCATTACCCTATTGCCAGCAATTTGGCTCAAACCAATCCTGTGGTTCAACATTCCAGCTTAACAAGATAGATTTGGAGAATGACACCTTAGCCCCTGAGGCTTGGCAAAATAACTTTAATCTATAATCTAGCTTATTTAGATTATCCTTTTCAATGATAGGAAACAAGGCAGTATCATCAACAAATTGCATATTCAACAAAATATCATTATTAGGAAGAACAACACCTTTTATATCCCCTTCAATTAAGTTTGTCCTTAGGAGATAGTATAATGCTTTAGAAGCTATTACAAACAGTGCAGGAGCTAATGGACATCCCTGTATGATAGATCTTTCCATGACAAAAGAATCAAATAAAGACCCATTTACATCAACTTGAATAGAGACATCTTTAAAAAACATTTTTACCATACTGCAATACTTATCAGGGAAACCTAAGGCTTCCAACATCATAAGCACAAAATACCACTCTATCCTGTCATAAGCCTTTTCAAAATCTAGTAGCAGTATACCTGCATCTTGTTCAGAAAATTTTGCCCAATCCATGGCTTCCCAACTAATAATCAGGTTTTCTAAGATGTATCTCCCTTTAATAAATCTTGTTTGAGTAGGATTAATAATGTGGCAGACTATCTGTTAATCTCATGGCCAGAATTTTTGCAATTATTTTATAAGACACGTTTAACAGAGTAATAGGTCTCCAGTTCCTTTTATTACTCTTGTCCCCTTCTTTAAGAAAAAGCTTAATGATACCCCTATTGATGTCTTTTCCCAGAGTTCCTTTTAGAAAGGGTTCCTAATAAACTTCATATAAGTCCTCAACAACCCATTCTAAATTAGCTTTGTAGAATTCTACAGAAGTCCATCAGACCTTGGTGATTTCCTGTTTTCCATAGATTGTATAGCTTTTCTTATTTCCTCCTTAGAGATTTCATTACTTAATTCTTTACCCATATCTTGAAATTTTTTCTTAGGGCATATACTTTTAAAGATTTTGTGCCTCCCTACATTCCCTGGTTCCATCTTCAGTTGTAAAGAGAGTTTTGTAGAAGGATATGAAAATTTCTTTAATATCTTTATTGTCCTTATAACACACATCATCCTCAATAATTGGCCCAATATTCTCTTTTGAGTTTTTGAATTTTAGCAGATTGAAAAAGTACTTTGTTCCTCTATCCCCTTTCTTCAACCAGTTGAGTCTAGTTCTAACTCTTGTCCCCTGGGTTTTATATGTTTGAAATTTCTTAAGCTTGTGCTTAATTTCTCCTTGCTTCTTAATCATATCCTCATTATTAAAATGCAATTGCACATTCTTTTTAGTTTTCAGAAATTCTTCTTGCAACCTTCCTCTTTCCTATTTTTCATAGACAGTTTGAAATAGAGATTTACAGTTATTTAATAAGGCATCCCAATATTGTAATTTGCTAGTTTGAGAATACAATGCCTTTGAAATGTTTCTCAAACTTCTAATTCCTTCCATGCAATCAGTATCATGAAGAAGGATAGTGTTAAGTTTAAACAGATTGTCTTTTTTAACTCTAGTTTCAGACTGCTAGTCTTTCAACATAATTTGTGCACCAATTGGATGATGATCTGACAAAATGAATGGGATAACTTCCACACAATTAGAATCTTTTATTCTCTAAAAATAAAAGACATTTTCATTCACATAAAATCTATCCAATCCGGAAAAAATTCTTTTGTTACCTTTTTTACTATTACACCAGGTAAACCAGATGCTTTTACTCTCCCTTTTATTTCCTTCTAATGGATCAAAGAGTTTAAACATTTTTTAAAACCTGTTTCAAAAAAATAGCTCATTACCTTTCCATTCCCACTTTATCCCACCAATTTTGTTTTCACTATTCTCTATCATATTGAGATCTCCCACTATCCAAGTGATTTTTTGTAAATCACATGTCATCCATTTCCAAACTTCTATCCTATCATTGTATTCATTAGGAGCATAGACATAACAAACACCAAAATTTAAATTATCCTTCTGTAGGATAATCACCAAGCATCTATTGCAGGGGGAACACCCATTTTGTATAACAAATTTAAACTATTTCTTATTAACCAGAATAGCTATTCCCCCTACCCTTATCATGATTGGAGAAGAACCAGTTTGCATCTCTCCAAATAAATTTTAAATTGTTTTCCAGGGTAAAACCGATAGCTTTCACTTTTTGCAACAAAAAAAAATCTAAAATTTTATTTTTATTGCAAAATTCCCTTATCAGATATTTCCTATATGGAGATTCTAGACCTCTAATGTTCCAACTGAAGCAATTCATATTTAACTTATTTCTAGTGTGTCTAGCTTCCTTTTCTTGTAGAGCTTATGAAAGCAATTGGGGAGTTTTTCCCCTTTGTTTTTTGTTCCTTATTTAAGAGAGTTATATTTTTTTTAAATATATTTCCTCTTCTTCTTATCTTCTATTTGTTTTCTGAGAAAGAGCCACTAGCAACTCCTTAAGATTTTCTTCATTCCTATCATGACCGGCCAAGTCTAAATGTTCAGTCAAATTTTTAGGAGAATCCATAAGAGTCTGTTGTATCCATTTGGTTGTCTGAAATTATTTTCGGTTCATTTTGTTCTTTTTTTTCCCAATATGCTAGCTCTGATTTTGTCCAAACTTTTTTTCCCCAATTTTTTAAAGCCATTCACACAATCCTTGTTAATACTGACAATATTCTCCTTACCAGCATGCAACTTTATACCCACAGGATTATTCAAAAACATAGACTCTTGGGATGGAAGGTCAACAGAGTCTCCATCAAAAGTATTTGTCCCTGTAACATGCCTTCTCATATTACTTAGGTAAAATCACACAATTTACCAAGGAAGTAAAAGAAACTTAATAAACATGAGATTTTTTTTTTAAAAACATGTCATTTTCATAATCACAAGGAAATAAATGTATATCTTATCTGAATAATTGCAACTTTGAATTTATAACATAAACGAAGATACATCATAGTGAAATCATTTCACTTTACATTTACAATTATTATGCACTTGGCATAAAAAAATAGTTTACACAAGTTTGACTATCATAAGTCATGTCATGAAGTACACTGCATTTGGATTATTGATATTTGTCTTCATAAGTCTCGGTGAGTCATCTTCTATAGAGGGAGAGCATCATCTGAGTGCTTTACCTCCAATCACAGATCGGTGGTCCCCCACACATCTTCCTTCCTGGAAGTGGCCCTACCCTTCACAAAAAGTATAGATACAAGGAACCAACAAGTTTTTGGCATCTAAGTCCTAGTGTTGTGTCCTTTGTAACCTCATCAATCATACAATTATAGATAATCTTCTAGATAAGTATGTTCCTACTAACAGGTTACGCCATCTAGACACTGTGAACTGACTAATGCATGCAGAGACAAATGCATTACTTTGGCCAAAGTTTCTTTATAATAGACGTTTGCAATAAACGTGGTCATGTGTTCACACACTTCTGACTCGACTTGGAGACTATCTCATCCTACAATTTAATTTGTTTGACGGATAAACTTAGACATAAAATGTCTCAACTAAGTTCCATTTCTAGTCAATTTTGACATAGAATTTTAACCCTGAATACAAGGATTCACATATAAGATTAGGTTTAGGAAATTTAATCTTTCAAGATTTTTCATTGCATGTTGAAGCATTCGAGTCCGTGACTTTCTGTCACTCTACTCATCAACTCAACAATAACCAATTTTTGTACTAGATGTCATGAATCGACTCTACTATTTAAATATTATTCAAAGTTTTTGTCAACCAAGATCAAAAGTATATAATCATATTATAAGATTATGTCGACCTCTAGTCCTTAGACTACTATTATTCCAATCATCGTTATGTTATACATATTTGTAGAACAAAAGTTTCTATTTTTCCATAGTAATATTTAGTAAAATAATTTACGTAGTGTTATGTCAGAAAATGTCCCCCTTGGGGGCTTTTCCTTCTTAAGGTTTAGCTCTCGAGTCCTTAGAATGCATTAAGAGCATCTTACATGTTAATTTTGACTCTCGATGAGAAAACCCTAAAGTCTTATGGCAAATAGGACCTAGGGGGTGCTATTTTGATGATCCCCAAATAAAAATGGGAGGGTGGACTTGGGCACTAGAGCCCTAGCCCTGCCCTGTTTTGGGTCTGCCATAAATTTAAATGTCAGTTTTATGATCGTTATTTAGGTCCTATGTCGACATCTAAAGTTTGAATTACGAGATTCTTAGCGAGAATCTTTGTAGTTGCATATATAAGCAAGTTTAGGACTTCATTTGCAAACTAGATGGACATTGTGAACTTGTGACTTCATGCTAAAGTGATTCAAGGTATTAATTGTGTTGCAAAGCAATATTTTGTTGTTGTTTTTCTTGTTTGTTGTAGATTGGACTCCATCTCCTCATGGTATGAAGAGCATCTTCCTTCCATGAGATCTACACTACAAGGTGATATCTATTGTGTTTTTGATCATTTATCATTTGGATTTTGCCTCTATCTTGTAGAGATACACACTCTCATTTGACAACAGTGTTTGGAAGACTTGAATGTCTCTCCGGGGCTTGACCGAGGCAAGCCTCTAAACACCACTACCCCCTCCCACACTCCTTTGTGATTGCAGGTTATAGGGATCGAGTTTTGTGGAGTGGAGTTGCAGACAACAAGGATTCAGGATCCGAAAGAAAGAAGATGGAATTCAACATTTCGGGACAAGGGCGCTAGTCCTAGTGTCCACCTTTTCTGGGGCAAAAACAAAAGATACAGTGAATATCAATGTCGGAAGAAGATCCAGATTCTGTGTAGAAAACAATACATTGGACTAGGGCGCTAGTCCCAGTGTCCCCGACTGTTCCGCATTATGAACTTCAAAAAATAGTGAGTTAAATATCTCTACCCCTCACCTTAGTCTGAAAGGATTTGTCGTAATTCATCAATTTGCTGAGTTGTTTTGCTTATATAGGGTTTTAAGAGTAATTGAGCATTAAATTGAGATATTGTTTGATACATCTGAGCTTCCGCATCGTTCCAAGAGGTAGCCCAACCTGATAGGATGCTTTCGTTTAGTGGAGATTCAACTCGGTTGATATGCCCTTGAATGTTTGGTGAGAAGGGAGGATTTGCCTTTGAAACCTAAACCAACCATCATCCCCCCTTTTCCTATTAAACACATAGCAAGTATTATTTTTCATAACTAAAATCCAATAATATGAGAATCGAGAGAACTAAATCTTGACCTGTTGGTCTAATAATAGCCAACAACATTCTTGATTACTTGCCTGGAATAGTTCTATTTCTGAGTTTTAAGATAGAGTTGAGTAAACTCAATCATAAGTAATAAGTAACTCAATCTTTAAATAGTATTCCTGAATCCTTTATTCAATCTAAACATAAAGAGGTTCAAACGAGTATAAATATATAAATACATCTCAACTACCAATCAATCAAAGGAAATTAGACAATAAAAAGGTTACAATCTACTATGGACATCCACTTTTACAACTTGGTAAGGAATAAACTGAGAGTTCTAAAGGATAATACTAGAGTTTCTCTTTTGAGAAAATGATAAGACAACACATTTTTCCACATAATCAGATCTCAACATTCTAAAGAAAATACAAGCTAACTGTTTGTCTAACAAAACTCAAACAATCATGTCTAACAATTTTAAGATACAAAGTTTACATCAGGCTATCGGTTGTCTATCATGCACTTTCATAAGGATGATAACACCTAAAAAATTGTCTAGTTAAAACTAGGCTTCCTATTAACATTGACCCACAAAAAGGTTTTGATTAGCAACCAAATAATCTTCACTACGTATCAATACTGATGTTTTGTATCACTGAACGTAGACATGGACATCGAATCATATAGACACTCTATATATCTATCTGTTACGAAGAATAATCTAATATATGATCATAGTTGACCGACTATATATCTCACAAAGAAAACAATGGTTATCGATATGTTATCCCACAAAGATAATTAAAGACAATTGAAGTCACACGGCTATCAATCAATTCTACATCATAGTTTAAAATATATATCATAAGGGGTAACCACCTTTAGAAGGCACAAGCTAAACACCGACAACATGAATAAGAGCATTGACTGCAAATATAAATGTAGACATGAATAACATCAACCGCAAATATAAATGTAGACATGAATAACATCAACTGCAATATATTAAAATATAAATATGATGTCGCTTAAACAAAAACAAAGCATCAATTAGAATCGTATGCACAACATTGGTTCTGATTACATGTAGGACATCGGAAATGAGTATAAACTACACATATAATTTATAAAAACACAAGAGAGAACCTGTTCAATGTATAACCACGGTCCTTCCTTCCGAGCTTAATTCCTTTCCCTGTTCTAGACCTGAGCTCTTTTCGTGCTCTCCTTTGCTATTCCCGTGGAACTCTTTTGATGATATCTACCCGTACCATTCCCACTCACCCGTAGGTTTACTTATTATCCCACTTCTCCCCTTACTGCGACCATAATTGCACTAATCTCTCCTATAAAATCTCATAAATGGGCATGCAACGACAGTGGAGTGTGGGTTTAATAATGACCACTCCGATTACAAATAAAATCTCCTCCACTCACTCTCCACATTATCGTAGAGTATGGAGTCAAGTACCATTACTTTAGAGAAGTAGTTTGCATTCAATTGCAAACCTTTCATGTTCTCATAAGAACTCATGTCTATAAAGCACAAGCACACTTATACATTATGTTAATATAAAAATAAATAATTATAACACTTATCAACATAATGTTAGCATAAACAACATTTACTGATGTTGTTTTTAATCATTTGACAAGATGCATGAATGGGGTTGAGGTATTCTCCCCCCGACAATCTTGTGTTGACGTCAAAATAATTAAATAGGTTATCACTGAAAAATTTAGTAGAAAGTACTGAAAATGGAATAGTTTAACCCTTAATAATATTAAAATTCCTTGAATATTACTATATTCATATCAAACAAGGACTAACGTCAGTAGACCATTTCCAAGACGAAAAAATGACAACTGTCGAGTTGAAACCAACTTAGACCAAAAAGGGTCGAGTACTACTTATCCAACTCACGAGGGTTCACCAAATTATAAAGCACAAGACTTGTATGACAAAAACCTGTTCCTTTCCAAACATCTATTCCATTCTCTCCAATGATGTTCTCCCTCTTTTTCCGGAGAGCGAGAAACCTATTTCCTGGTTACAACTTACAATCACCAAACTAACATTAGTGTATCATTAGATAATCCATATACATCTTTAAATAATTAATTATGATAACATATAATCGCATGTCTAAATTCTATGCATATAATCATAAACTTATGAAATCATTGATTTATCCTGACATTTTCCTAAATGTCAAATCATTAGTCCATGCCAAAATTATCTACCAATTACATACTAGTAAAAAGTAAAACTTAGTCAAAAATTAGGGATGTGACATATCTCCCCCCATAATATTCATCGTCCTCGATGATCTTAATGTGTTCAAGAATAATAACATAATAAAAGTTTTGATCAACTTTGAAAAGCATTAAACAAATGAGAAATTTTTTAATGAAAATCATGGTAATCTTCCCATGTGGCACTATCCTCAGAATATTGGTCCCACTAAACCTTGCATTGAGTAACCTCTCTGTTACTCAAGTGGAGCTTGTGAACTTCGAGCACCTTGAGAGGCTCGATCATGACCACTCCTGGGTCTCGTACTTGTAAAGCATTCCAATCAAGAATATGATTAGCACTTGTTATATGCTTTTTCAAATATGAAACATGAAAAACATTATGCATCTTGGCAAGAGCTGGCGGTCAAGCAATTCTGTAGGCAATTGGATTGACCACTTCAAGAACTTAGAAAGGTCCTACATATCTAGGAGCTAATTTGAAAGACTTTCCAAATTTTATGGAACTTTTCTGAGGTTTGACCCTCAAAAGAACTTTCTCTCCAACTGAAAATTATCTAGGAGTATGCTTGGCATCACCGTAACTTTTCTGTCTATCTTTTGCTTCCGCCAATCTTTTTCTGATTAGCTTAACCTGTTCTTCCATTTCTGCCAACATTTCTGGACCAATGCTAATCCTATATTTTAGCTTATACCAGCTTATAAGAGTTTAGCATTTTCTTCCATACAATGCTTCAAATGGAGACATCTTGATAGAAAAATTATAGTTGTTATAATTAAACTCCACAAGCGGTAGATACCCTTCCCACTTATATTGCTGATCCATGCAATACATCCTCAACAAATCTTCAAGAACTTGATTTATCCTTTTAGTTTGACCATCTTTCTCAGGGTGGTAAGTTGAACTTATATTTAGTTGAGCTCCTAGTGCTGCAAACAAAGTTTGCCAGAATCTTGATGTCATGCGCGCATCTCTATCTGAGATAATCTTCTTAGGAACTCCATGCAATCTAAACACTTCCTGAACAAATTTGCGAGCTATAAGAGGTGCTCCATCTGTTAAATTTTTAGGTACAAAGTGAGCTATCTTGGCGAGTTTATCCACCACCACTAAAATAACATCATGTCTATTTCTCGACATTGGAAGACCTTGCACAAAATCCATGCTAATAACCTGCCACTTCCACTCTGGAATATGGTGTGGGTAAAGAAGTCTTACTGGATGTTGATGCTCAACCTTGACTCTTTGGCATTCTAGGCAACTAGCTACAAATCTTGTAGCGTCTTTCTTCATTCCTTTCTAGAAATAAAGAGGTTTCATATTGGCTATGAGTTTGGTTACTCCTGGATGAACTGAATAAAGTGCGGAATGAACTTCCTTCCACACAAGGTTTCTTAATTATGCTGAATCAGGTACATACATTCTACCTTTGTACCTTAGAAGTCCATTTGGTTCAAAATAGAACCCATCATACCTTGAATCTTGGGGATTTACTGAGAGGGCTTGCTTAACTTGCTCATAGAATTCATCACCTGAAGAATTTTGCAATACTAAATCTTTGAAATTCGAATGGATAGAGACAATTGAAGAAATATGTCTACATTGACTCAGAGCATCCGCCACTCGATTCTCTTTGCCCTTAAATATAATTTATCTCAAAATCATAGTCAGATATCAATTCTGACCATCTCCTTTGTCGAGCATTCAGATAAGGTTGAGAAAATATATACTTAAGACCATGATGAATTGAAGAAATATGTCTACGCTGACTCAAAGCATCCGCCACTCGATTCTCTTTGCCCTTAAATATAATTTATCTCAAAATCATAGTCAGATATCAATTCTAACCATCTCCTTTGTCGAGCATTCAGATGAGGTTGAGAAAATATATACTTAAGACCATGATGATCCGACTTCAACTCAAAAGGTTTTCCTAACAAGTAATGTCGCCATACTTGTAAGGCATGCACAATTGCTGCTAACTCTAAATCATGAGGAGCATAATTCTGCTCATATGCTCTCAATTTTCTAGATTCATAAGCTACCACTTTCCCATTTTGCATAAGCACTCCCAAACCTTCACCTGAGGCATCAGTAATTACAACAAAATGACCTTTAGGATCAGGAACTTTTAATATTAGAGCAGTGGTCAACCTCTCTTTCAACTGGTCAAATACTTCTTGACATTCTGCTATCTAGTCAAATCGCTTTCCTTTCCTCTTAAGTGAGGTGATTGGGTTTGCAATCTTGGAAAAGTTTAAAACAAACTTTCTATAATATCCAGCTAATCCCATGAAGCTGCACACCTCATGCACATTCTTTGGCACAGGCCACAGAAGTATAGCTTTGATTTTTGTAGGATCTACTGAAATTCCTTTAGCTAATATGATATATCCCAAGTATTGTATCTCTTTCTGAAAGAAAGTAGATTTTGAAAGTTTCCTGAACAACTTATGTTCTCTCAACCGATGCAGAACTAATCTCAAATGTTGTAAGTGTTCTTCCTCATTCTTAGAATAAATAAGAATATCATCAAGAAACACTAACAAATTTATCTAGGCAATCCCGGAAAACACTGTTTATTAAATTCATGAATGCTGCAGGGGCATTTATGAGTCCAAAAGGTAGAATTGTAAACTCATAATGTCCATACCTTGTCCTAAAAGCTGTCTTATGAATATCCTCATCTTTTACTCTCAGCTAATCGTATTTAGATCATAGATCAATTTTTGAAAATACTACAATGCCACACATCTGATAAAAAAGATCATCAATATGCGATAAAGGATACCTATTCTTTATCGTTGCCTTGTTAAGCATACGATAGTCTATACACAAACACATAGTGCCATCTTTATTTTTAACAAAGATCATAGGTGCTCCCCAAGGAGATACACTGGGTCTAATCAATCCTTTAGCCAATAATTCCTGAAGTTGGGCTTTTAATTCCATCAATTTAGTAGTAGTCATTTGATATGGGACCTTTGAAATTGGTTCAGTTCTAGGGATTAGATCAATTATGAAATCAAAGGCTCTCTTCGGAGGCAATCCCAGAATTCATCTGGAAAAACATCTCGATAATCACGAAGGAAAGGATAGTTCTCCAAATATATGCTTTGATTATTAAAATTTTCTTCTACTTGCTCCATTTTGACTACGAAAATTTGACAAGCTTTTCGCTTAGCTCTCTTATGTTGCATCACAGAAACTGGTCTGATCTTAATTTCCCTTTGAGTGCCTTGAAGAAAGACTTTGTTCCCTACATCGTCTAAACACTCTACTATTGAAGAAAGACTTTGTTCCCTAAGATGACATAATATGAACCTAAGGGAGCTACAAACAAATTCACCCTAGTCAAAAAACTAGGAAGTTCAATCTTGGCTTCAAATAGACACTACTCTGCTCGAGCTTTCGTCTGCTTAGCATATTCCATTGACTAGGGTTTAGCCATAAATCCAACTCTTCTAGGAAATTTACTTAATACTTTTGGCAAAATAAAACTTTCAGTTGTTCCAATGTCAATCAAAATAGAAATAGGAACTCCAAACAAAGTACCTGTTGTCTCAATAGGAGTAATCTAGAATTCCGCCTGTCGATTGTCCAAAGCCGCATGAATTCTTTGTTTAAAAGCTACTTGCTAGGTAGGTAAAGCATTACCATGCTACTGAAATCCCTGTTTCTTCATTGGGCACTAATTTGCATAATGATCACCTCCACAAGTGAAACATCCTCCAAGAGGTCCTCTTTTCACAACAAGTTTACTAGAATTGTTATCATTCCTTTGAACATTATTATAGTTCTTCTTTTCATCTCTAGTTCTATTCCTGTTATTTCTGGAGCCTTTATCATTTCTCTTAACCACATCCTGCTTATCACTCCTTTTCATAAAAGGCTGAGAAGTTTGTGTCTTATTAAACCTTTTGCGATTGTTCTTGCGGTAAGCATAAATTGACTTCAACTTTTGCTCTTCCTTGATTGCTTTCTCTAAAACTTGATCCATAGTGGTAGGACTATGCACATCCACTTCTCCACCTATCTAGGCATTCAGACCCATGATAAACTTCCTGATTCTGAACCTTTCATCTTTCTAATACTGTGGAACATATTTCAAGAGATGAGTGAACTTCTCCCAATATTTCACCACTAGCATGTTCCCTTGACGCAGATTTTGAAAACCGATTAACTTTTGGTCAAAGAAAAGTTGCGGTAACCATCTTTGACAAAATAAGACCACAAATTGATCCCAAGTTAGGCTCAAAGAACTTAATCCCAATTCCATCTTCTTGTTCATCTACCACATGGATGTTTCTCCTACCAGCTGAAAGGCACCCCACACAGCTTTGGTTATCTTAGAGTAATTTTGTATCTCAAAATATTTCTCTGTCTCTGTCAACCAAGCTTCAACAGTATCACCACTTTCTGTCCCATCAAACTTAGGTGGCGTGACTTTCTTCATGCCTCTAGACAGCTCAGAGGCAAGTCTACTTCTCTTCTCTTCTTGAGTCTTATCATCATTCTCCCTTTGCTCACTATGAAAAATGGTTTCATGAGCATCATCATCATCTCCTTGATGAAGATCCTCATTTCCTGCTTCAGATTTACCTTGACCCCTAACCTCCTACTCCAGATTACCAAGCCTTTCCTTAGTTTCATTCAGCATGGTCAGAATCTGTTCCAGCTTAGCCATTGGATTTTCAGAAGAATTCGACTCTCCTTTTCTATTCTCAAGATTTGTTCGATTTCGAACCATGATGACACTCAATATCACACCTGATATTTATATCCATAATGAATTAGAATTCAAAAATAATGCATCTCATTAGTCCAAAATTTCAAAAATTCATCCATAAAACTCAAACTTGAGCAAAAACAATCTTATCTTATTATAGTTTAATCTGGATACAATTACATCCTTATTTAGGTAAATAACACCTACAAGACTACATATCACTGTCAGTCAATGGATATTCTTCAGGTTCTTCTTCCCCATCAGAATCTAGTAAAACAAATTTGGAGGGTGGGTGTACACACAGGTACTCCTCCAACTCCTCTTTTCCTATAATAGGAGCGTCACGATCACATCCAAATGGCATGTCGCGACGGGCAGAAGGTTTATTTGGCTTAACTATACAAGCACAAACATTAAGTTTCTTGGCCGAACTAAGGCATTGTTTCCTTTCTAGATGTATACACCTAAGAGTATTAGCCAAGGTTTCAGAATCCTCTAGCCAAGTACCATCAACATAATTAATGTGCTCCTTGAGTTTTGCTTCGTCAATAGGCTCTTTCTTAATCTCTATTTTGGGTAAGTACTGGGGAACGGATTTTCTGGCAATTTTCTTGGTTCTCCTCCACACCATTCTAGCATAAAACCAATTCCAAACATTAGCTTTCTACTTAATGTTGACAAGTTTTCTCATAGTGAGCTCCTAGGTCCATGTGTTGAACCTGGTTTTCTCTGATACCATATGTAACATGCTTTCTCATATTACTTGGGTAAAATCACACAATTTACTGGGGGAAGTAAAAGAAACTTAATAAACATGCGATTTGTTTTTAAAACATGTCATTTGCATAATCGTAAGGAAATAAATGTATATCTTATTTGAATAATTTCAACCTTGAATTTATAACATAATCGAAGATTCATCATAGTGAAATCATTTCACAAGTTAGATTTACAATTATTCTGCACTTGGCATAAAAAAATAGTTTACACAAGTTTGACTATCATAAGTCATGTCATGAAGTACACTGCATCTGGATTATTGATATTTGTCTTCACAAGTCTTGGCGAGTTATCTACTACAGAGGGAGAGCATCATCCGAGTGCTTTACCTTCAACCACAGACCGGCGGTCCCCCGCACATCTTCCTTCTTGGAAGTGGCCCTACCCTTCCCGAAGAGTATATATATAAGGAACCAACAAGTTTTTGCCATATGAGTCGTAGTGTTGTGTCCTTCGTAACCTCATCAATCATACAATTCTAGATAATCTTTCAGCTAAGTATGTTCCTATTGACACGTTACACCATCTAGACACTGTGAACTGACTAATGCATGCAGAGACAAATGCATTACTTTGGCCAAAGTTTCTATATAATAGACATTTTCAACAAACGTAGTCATGTGTTCACACACCTCTGACTCGACTTGGAGACTATCTTATCCTACAGTTTAATTTGTTTGACTAATAAACTGACACGAAATGTCTCAACTAAGTTCCATTTCTAGTCAATTTTGATATAGAATTTTAATCCTAAATACAAGGATTCACATATAAGATTAGGATTAGGAAATTTTATCTTTCAAGAGTTTTCATTGCATGTTGAAGCATTCGAGTCTGTGACTTTCTGTCACTCTATTCATCGACTCAACAATAACCAATTTTTGTACTAGATGTCATGAATCAACTCTACTATTTAAATATTATCCAAAGTTTTTGTCAACCAAGATCAAAAGTATATAATCATATCATAAGATTATGTCGACCTCTAGTCCTCCTTAGACTACTATTATTCCAATCATCGTTACGTTATACATATAATGTAGAACAAAAGTTTCTATTTTTCCATAGTAATATTTAGTAAAATAATTTACGTAGCAAGTATTAATTTTCATAATTGAAATCCAATAATATGAGACTCGAGAGAACTAAATCTCAACCTGTTGGTCTAATAATAGCCAACAACATTCTTAATTACTTGCCTAGAATAGTTCTATTTCTGAGTTTTAAGATAGAGTTGAGTAAACTCAATCATAAGTAGTAACTCAATCTTTAAATACTATTCCTGAATCCTTTATTCAATCTAAATATAAAGAGGTTCAAACGAGTATAAACAGATAAATGCATCTCAACTACCAATCAATTAAAGGAAATTAGATAGTAAAAAGGTTACAGTCTACTGTGGACATCAACTTTTACAACTTGGTAAGGAATAAACTGACAGTTCTAAAAGATAATACTAGAGTTTCTCTTTCGGGAAAATGATAAGACAACACATTTTTCCATAGGATAATTAGATCTCAACATTCTAAAGAGAATACAAGCTAATTATTTGTCTAACAAAACTCAAACAATCATGTCTAATAGTTTTTAAGATACAAAGTTTACATCATGCTATCGACTGTTTTTTAAGATTCCGCCCATTTTCGGGGCCGTTCAGTGCCTCAAACCTGACTTTGAATAATTTTCGGGGGTTTTTCAGGAAACATAAACTTTAATATCTTTTAGCCCACAAATGATCTTTGCCCGATTTCTTTGCCAAAGGTCTTATTTTTCATTTACGAAGCTCCCTGTAAATTTTTATTTCCATATGTGCCCAAATGCAAACTTTCTAAAAATAGCAGTTTGGAAAAACTGAAAGTTCTACATCATTATTCAAGCGATTATGGAACTAGAAATACAAATTTTGAAAAGAAATGAAAACAACATCAACAATTTTGAATCATCATTTTTTTTTTGGCAATGCAAGATTGCCCTTACACCACTGGATGCTCCTGCATCAGACACCCAGGGTAATTTGAGAAGTGACCTTGTCACATCTCAGGTGTTTGTTTGAGGAAATCCCGAATGGTCAACCTCTGCCTTAGACAACCAGGAAGAATCTTCAACAAGCCATCCTTTCCACTTCACTAGATATTCCTCATATTGACTGTTGCGAGTACTTCTTCCCACACGGCTATCCAAGATTTCTTCTATCTCCTCCCTTGAAGTAAATGCCAAAATACTCCATTGTTCTTCTGTTGGTCCATCCTCTGTTCCACATTCATGATATTCTGTTAAATCAACACTGTTGAACACAGGGGAAATGTTGATCCCATTCGGCAGTTCTACCTCATATGCATTTCCTAAATCATGCTTCTTCAGAATCCTGCATGGTCCAAATTTCTTCATTTTCAACTTATTATATGTTCCAACTGGAAACCTTTCTTTTCTCAAGTGAACCATGACTTCATCTCCTACCTGGAATTCCTTATATCTCCTCTTCTGATTTGCCTTAGGCTTGTACTGAATATTCATCTTATTAATGTGCTGTCTCACCTGTTCATGTAAATTCTTCAGGTGTTCTGCAAAGTCTTCGGCTTCGACACTTATCTTTTCTCCCTTGTCCATCTTCCTTAACTCTGAAGCATTTCTTGGATCACTCCCATATACAATCTGGAATGGTGATTTACCTGTACTTCTATTGACAGAATTGTTGTAGGCAAATTCTACCTGTGGTAAAATCAATTCCCATCCCTTGGGCTTATCTCCTACTAAGCATCGTAGCAGGTTACCTGAACTCCTATTCACCATTTCTGTTTGTCCATCAGTCTGTGGATGGTGTGCACAACTAAACTTCAAATCTGTCAACTTCTTCCACAATGTCCTCCAGAAATAACCAACAAACTTGGTATCTTGATCTGAAACTATGTTTTTAGGTAGACCATGTAGTCTCACTACCTCTCTAAAAAATAATTCTGCAATATGAACATCATTAGTCTTCTTACAAGGAATAAAATGTGCCATCTTTGAGAATCTGTCCACCACCATCAAAATAGAATCATGTCCTCTCTATGTCCTTGGTAAACCAAGAACAAAATCCATACTAATATCATCCCATGGCCTCTCTGGTATAGGTAGTGGCTAATATAGCCTTGTATTCTAACTTGTTCCTTTTGCCATCTGACACACTCTGCAACTCTGCACAAATTTCCTCACACCCTGCTGTAACTGTGGCCAATAATAATGCTTACCAATAATAGCAATGGTCTTATCTCAACCAAAATGTCCAGCTAATCCCCTACTATGCTTCTCCTTAATCAGGTTCTCTCTCATGGAACTCCTCAGAATGCACAACTGACTTCCTCTAAATAGCATGCCATATTGGATTATGAAATCCAACCATTTTGTCCTGTCCAAAGTAATAGGTTCTGTTGGTATTTTTCCCAGACTGAATGCTTATTACCAGTTATCCCTACAAGGTAGCCATCATTGATCAACAGGATTCTCGGGCCAAGGGCCAATAGTGTAGGAGATAGACTCTATAAATATCTCCTCTTCTTCTTTAGGCTCTGCAGAACCAAGGGGGGTATTCCCTACTCAACATCTATGAAATGTATCCATGAATTAGCTGGGATGTTGATACAAAGCAGATAAATCCTCTCTCATGTAGACCAAAACTGTGAGATAAGTGCAAAGGGGCTAGCTCTGGGCCTATGTTCAGTTGTAGACAGAGGATTTTGGGTCCTAAAACTACTTCTAAAGTCCTAATGGTTTTGAAGTTGGAGTTTGAGTTTGATTTATATATGGATGCAAAACTAGGACTTTGGGTTGCAACAGAGATACCAGACCAGATCGGTGCCTATCCAGGGCTCGGAGTCAGTAGATATATATATGCGAATGTTTACCACAGACCTAAGACAGTAATCAGATTTCAAGGGGTTTCTAAAATGTCTGCCTTACAGACAATACCCAAGAGAGAGTATTTAGTTATTTCTGCTTACAAACATCCTTACTGCAAGGTATTTTTCTCAACACTTAATCCAAAACATTCAATCTACTCCTTGAGTAGAAGTAAGAGACTAAGCATTCAATATAGAAAACCTATATTCTAGAATGTATAACACCCATTAGATGTTCAGAATCAGAAGAAAAACACATTCAGTCTGGAGACAAATAACAAAACACACGCAATGAAGCATTTCTCGTTTAAATCAACATGAAATTGATAATTCTGTGCATAATACATACAACATACAACTCATAAACTCACAAAGACACCTGAAATAGAGTCACCAGAAAGTTGTATTCCTACTGCAGCACCAAAAATTGTCTAGTTTCCAACAATAGAATGGGTAACACAGTTTGGCCTTTATACCAAGACTGTGTACCGGGCAAATATTAATTACAAGGCAAATAAAAAATCCGCTAGGTTCAATGCATGAGGAATGGCGCTCAGAAAATATTCAACACTGTAGGGAGACATAGAGGAATGAGTAGATGGAATCGGGATCCGCACCGCCGTTCAAGGACATTCATCTTCAATTGGGTTGTTGACCTGTCCATCACCGACCCATACTACTGCAATTCTACCATTAACGCTTCAGCTACCCACAACCTCTCTGAAATGTAGCAACGACGTACCTCTGAAAATTTCCTGCTAAAAAACGGCCACACATGCTCAGAAAAAAATAAAAACATCACTGCAGGTTCAAAACAAGGCCGTCAATCCACACCTATCGCTAAGATCCACGACACCTAAAAATGTTGAAAAGTCGTCGGCTAGTGAAATTGTGCCACGTCAGCACCTCACCCCTCTATCGCTGACCCTTCGTTCCACTATTTTGCCTTTTCGCCCCTTGTAGATGCAAGAACGGATGCATACACAACTGCTTAATATACAAGGCAGATCCCAGTCATTTATCCATCAGATTTGAAAAACTTTCAAATCCGGGCCTTGTATCCCCTTCTTATGACTATCGCACTGCACATACAAGTGCGACATATATACAAGGCGGATCTCAAAAATTATGAAACACATTACATTCACCTTGAAATCCGGCTTGTATCTCACATTTTGGATATTGGCATGTACAAATGCTATATACATGCACGCCACAGACCCCAAAATGTTTATGAAATAACCTGAAATTTCTATCGGGTCCGCAATGTACATTTTTCATCTTTGTATATCCGCGATATACAACTCACACATACATGCAAGTTGTGGATGCCAAGAACCTATAGAACAAATTGAAAGCACCATCGGGTCCGCCTTGTATCCTTCTCCCTTACATATTTTTGAATGTATATCACATATACATTCTCCTTTGTATATGAGATACAAAGCCCTTTGTATGTGAGGCAGACCCCACCAAATGCATCTCCTGCTGCTTTGTATATTTGCTGAACATACAAGACCATTTGCACTTTCCCATTGTGTACTGCCGAATGTACATTTTCTCTTGTACCTTTTCACTGTATATTTGGATATACAAACTCAAAATACATTCGACCTTGCGACCACCTTCGTATCCTTGAATGTATTTTCGCACATACATTCTCACTTGTATATCCTCGGGCCCCACCACATGCATATCTTTTCCTTGTATGTTTCATGAACATAAAAGATCACCTATTCATTGCGCTATAGCACATGTATGTGCGCCCTCTTGTATATTCTTCAATGTACATTTCCTTTGTATGTCGAGTATACAAACGCAAACATACAAACCCCTTATATACAAGCAAGGAATCACGAAGGAATATTCCACCTTTGTATATTCTCCATTTGAGCCCGATATGCATTTGGGAATGCATACAACTGTAGAATATTCCTGGGAATCTGCGAAAGATTCCTCCTTGTATATGCAAACTCGATATACATCGAGAAAAGCATATTATTCAAATTTTTTACCATTTCTGGAAGCCGATTGGGATTTTCAAGGCCGTCAACAGATTTGACCTTTGCATACATAGAATTTAGCATTTTTCTCAAGTGCGACAGGAAAAAGTAGTAAAATATTGTATATAAGTCAAGGAGCAATTCAAACTAAGGCACTAGGGGCTTGTGGGAATAAACACAGAAACCTGCAGACCCAATTTCAGAATCCTAATCCTAGGTGAACACCACCAGTGGCTCCGACTGGGGACATGCAAATAAAAGACTACAGCGAGATCCAAACTACTCTGGGGCAGACCAGACAAAAACGCAAAACTCAAAACATAACCGACTACACAAGGCATGTACACAATATTTACAACTAGTTTACAGTGTGTACAAAAGGTAACCATTACAAGAAGTAAATCTTCAGGAACTAATCGTGCACCGACAATTCCAATAATTCACCACTTAGGGCCTGAAGAAAGTAAGAATCTCTTCCATGAGTATCGCTGATTTGATACGGGCCCACCCATAAGGGCTCAAATTTATCGTGTTTGCCCTTATCCTGGTTCCTTGCATTCCATACAAGGACCAAATCACCTCTTTGGAACTTTTTTTCTGTAGTTCTCTTATCAAATAGATATTTTACTCCTTGCTATCTTTTGATGTTTGTTTTCTGCGCCTCCCTTCTCATTTCATCCAGTGCAACCAGCTGATTTATTCTTTCAGTCATTGGGTCCTCAATCTCCTCATCGTTGCCTTGGATGAACTTATAAACTGGCAGGAGGTTGTTCACAGGCAATCTAGCTGCTGTACCATATACTAATTCAAAAGGTGATCTCCCAGTTGCTTTCTTGACTGTCACCCTGTCAGCCCACAATGCCATTTTCAGCCTTGAATCCCAAGCCCTTTTGTTTTTACCTACCATCCTTTTTACAATTTTCATGAGGCTTTTGTTGCTTGACTCAGCTTGACCATTTCCATGTGGGTGATATGGTGATGCATGTAACAAATTAATTCCATAATTACTACAAAAATCCATAAATTCACCAGACCTGAAGCACATAGCATTATCTGCAACTAATTTGGATGGTACTCCAAATCTTATAATAATATTTTCCAGGATAAAATCCATCACCACTTTGCTTGTAGCCTTTTTAGTTGGAATGGCCTCAATCCATTTAGAGAAATAATCAGTGGCAACCAGAATCCAATTGTGTCCTCCACTAGATTTTTCTGAGATTTCCCCTATGAAATCGATTCCCCATTGTTGAAATGGAGCTTCTACAATTATAGTCCTAAGGGGTAACACACCTTCATATTTCAGCTTACCTGAGAACCTTTGGCAAGGATCACACCTCCTTACCATCTTCTGCGCATCTGAGAAAATAGTTGGCCACCGGTAGCCAGCTCTAAGAATTCTATGGGTTGTTTTTGGGCAGTATAATGTCCACCACATACTCCACTGTGCATGTCACTTAGAATGTCCCTGGCCTGATCTTCATCCACACATCTGAGTAATAGACCATCATGATTTCTCCAATACAACTCCCCTTGAACAATGATGTATTTAATAGCATGTAGCTTTAGGGTCCTTTTCTGATTGTTATCGAGGTGGGTAGGACAGTTTAAATTCTGTAAGTAATATACTATGTCCTTATACCACTCAGATTCTGACATATTTATAACTTCATTATGCACTACATTCACTTGGCATGCCTCTAGATTCGACTGTGTCATCAGTTTTGCCAAACCTTGTCCCCTTACCAACTTAGTGATCTGTATTTCAATGTTGAACTCCTGGAATTTATTTATCCATCTGCATCTTCTTCCGATTACTTCTTGTTGAGTAAAAATATCATTGACTGCTGCATGAGGCACATACACAATTACTTGAGAGCTCACCAAATAGGGCCTGAAAATCTTGACTGCTCTAACCAGTGCATATCCCTGTTTCTCCATGATGTCATACTTCAATTCAGCGGCCTGCAATGACCTACTAAAGAAAGCAATAGCTGTTCAAACTCTTCTTCATTTTTCTGCAATAAGCATGTAGCAATAGTGTGGAAAGAAGCAAATGAAAACAATTGAAATGGCTTAGAAAAATCAGGAGATTTTAAAATAGGAGCCATCTTTATAGCTTCTTTTATATTCTGAAATGATTTGGTTGCTTCATCCTCCCATTTGACAGTTGCACCTTTCTTCAACATCTTGGAGATGTCTCTTGTGGTCTCTACAAAGTTAGGCACAAATCTCCTAACAAAGTTAATTTGTCTAAAGAAGGACTGAACACTTTTCACTGTTTTAGGGACCTGAATTCTATCAATTGTAGCCACCCTCTCAGGATCAATCCTGACTCCATCCTTGGAAACAATGTGTCCAAACAATTTTCCTTCCATTACCCCAAAAGCACACTTCTTTGGGTTGAGTAAGATGCCATACTCTAATGCTCTAACAAAAATTTGCTCCAAATGCATACAGTGTTGCTCCTCTTTCTTTAAAAAGACAGTTAAGTCATCTTGATACACAACCAAGATTGAATCAATCAATCCTACAAAAGCAACATCCATTGCCCTTTGAAATGTGGCACCTGCATTTGTCAGTCCAAACGACATCCTCACATATACATATGTTCCCCATGGAGTAGTGAAAGCAGTCTTGAATTGCTTTGATTCCTTTACTTTCACTTGATTGTACCCTGAAAATCCATCCATCATGGATAGAGGTTCACAGCCAGTTACCTTCTGCAACATGGCTTCCATGTTTGGCAATGGATAATTGTCCTTCAAAGAAGACACATTCAGATTTCTAAAGTCCACACAAAGTCTGATGTCACCATTTTTCTTTCTAACTGGGACAAGGTTGGACACCCAAGTTGAATGTCTGATGGGCATGATTATTCCAGCCTCCCTGAGCTTCTTGAGTTCTTCTTGCATTTTTGGAGCTAGAGTTGGATTGATAGGTCTTTGTTTTTGTCTAAATGGCTTAGCTCCAGGCTTCAAAGGGATTTCATGCTGAAATAAATCCTCTCTATAAGCTTTCAAGTCCTCATATGACTAGGCAAACACATGCTTATATTTTCTCAGTAATGTAATCAACATAGCTCTGATGTGTGGTTTTAGCTGTTTACCAATGTATACCTTTTTGAGGGCCTAAGATGTTCCCAAGTTTATCTCCTCTAAATCATTCTTGTTTGTTGGAGATGCCTTTGTAACAAATTGGTCCCTATTGTCAAAAGCTCTCTAAAGCAACCAGCCCTCTAGGGATCTTATTTGTCTTGAGTTGAATTATTTCTTTCCCTAAGAGAGTTTCTTTCCCATCTACAACCTCTACAAAATTCTGAAAATCCATTTCCTGGTTCTCATATTCATCAATGCAATGTAGAAATCTCAGTAAATTCTTATCATCATTAAATACTTGCCAGCTGCATACGTTGTCTGGCACTGCAGGTCTGAGTTTGACTTCAACATTTGTAACATCTGATAGAGTTATATCATTTGGCCTTATGGCTATATTAGCTAGAAAATCTTCCCTAACATTTTTTGATCTCTCTATCCAATTTATTGAAAATACATCAAACAATTCAATTGTATCCCAAACATCATGCTTATATCGTTTTAATCTCTTATTTTTTGATGCATACTTATCTCTAACTTGGGAAACAATAAGCTCTGAATCACCAAACACTTTGAGCATCTTAATTCCATGCTTTAAGGCCACATTCAATCCTAATAATAGAGCCTCATACTCTGCAATATTGTTTGTACAGGCAAACTTCAGTAAGAAAGAGAATTTTAGAAGTTTACCAGTTGGAGACAGAAATACAACTCCAGCACCAGAGCCTTCCTTTGAACAAGCTCCATCAAAATACATGGTCCAAAGACCCTATTGATCCAGTTCCTGAATGCAAATTTTTTTTCCTTTATCCTCTTTATCATCTGAGACAACTCTGAAATTATCACAGTCAGTGTTCACAAAACATATCTGTTCCTCTGATTCTTGATCCTCCACTGTCTCTGATGACCTTTCCTCTCTAATTAGTTTGACATCCCTGCCATTCATAGGGATCATAGCATAAGACAAATCTAATTGCATACTCCCACCAATCAATGCTGCCCATCTTCTTGACAACAACATGCCATACTGCGACTTGATGTCAACAACTGTTATGTTCATTTTGTAGCTCTTCTCAGGATAAGCCGCCAGTATGAAGTCAACATCCTTCATGATTCCAATGACAGGTACCTCCCTAGCATCCATTGCATAACATTTCCCACACGCTTTGTCTATTTTAATCCAGCTTGCTGCATGATGGCCAAAGGCATGATGTTTGTGGATACTCCTGAGTCAAGCATACAGTTCTTAATTATTTTTCCATTTATGACAAGGGAGACATAAAATGGTTCAACCTGTGAAGGGCATTTTGTCATGGTCATCCCGAGATATACCTCAGGAACTTCATTTTCATCAATGCACAGGGCCTGTTTCTTACCCTGAGGTTCATCACTCAACTTGGCTTGATAGGGTACTCCTAAAATTAAGGATATTGCTTTATTTTTGAATTCTTCCACTTTCATCAGTTCCATAAGTGGAACAGAGACTTTTATCTACGACAAGACTTGAGTCATGTCAAATGGAGCATAATTTTGTATAACAGTTGTAGCTTGCTCCACGGTTTTACCTTTATTTTGGGATGATCCAGCCTTAGTTTTTATGGCTCCTGGACTGTCAATCTTGCCCTGAGAATTTTTATTCTGATTCTCAACCTGGGGAACTGTATTTTCTATTTTTTGAGGATCACAACCTATTGTTTGCTTAAAACCTTGCCTGTTATTGTTTCATTGTTTCTTATATGTTTCAGTCCCCTTATGACTGTGCACAGGTTGGCCTACAAAAGTATTTTTTAGTTGGTGTGAATTGCTTACCTGAGCTTTACCCCTTAAGTTGTAATTGCTTTTAACTTGAGCTATTGCTACAGTTGTGAAGGCTCTAATTTCTTCATCAGAAGGTCTCCTCAAGTTATTCAAAAAATTGTGTGAATCTTGAGCATAAGCGTAGCTATCTTCCTCATCTTCATCATAGGGAAATTGTTGCCAGACCTGAATCTCATCATTTGCACTTACATCAACATCGTGAGAAGAGTAATCTCTATTTGTAGACAACATATTGACATTGTCGTCCTCCATGCAATGCGGCTCATTGCATTCATCACAGGTCACATCATTGTTATATAGAGACTGAGCAATCATACATTGTGACTGTGAGTGAGGCATTTGACATATTATACACCATGGAGTGTCATCAACCATATTAACAGTTTTCTTCAAAGGATCAGGAGTTTCATTAACCTTTTGAGCTCTTTGATTTGTATTGCTATATGGGAGGACGGGTTTATCATTATGCCAATTGGTATGATATGGCATGTCATGTAATGATGGTCTTCTTTCTTGCCTTGGGTAAACCTGTCTGTCAGGACCTATTCCCTTTTCATTTTTAGCCATTCTATAGCTTAGGTCCTTAACAATAGTTGTCAACTTATCTATTTTATCCTCAGAAGTAGATGTATTGCCTTGAATACTTTGAGATTTAGTGTTTGGATTTTGCAAAATTTTTACATCATCTCTCCTGTTTGTCTTACCAGACGCTTTTCTGTTATTTTCAATATTTGTTGCTATTTTGAAAGCATCTCTGAGGCTGTGAGGACCCTTATCTCTTAATCCATAAGCAGTTTTGGCATCAAAAGCATTTATGTACAACACTATGCACATAGGTTCATTAGGTCTCAGGTGATGCGGCAATTTGTTCAATACCTTCATGAATCTAGCATTGAAATCAACAACCTGTTCATTTGATCCTTTGGTAATGCCAGTAAATTCATTAATGAAAAAACTAGGATCAGTTTTATCACCATACTGTTCTTTGAATATTCTCCTGAAATCCTCCTATGGTGAAATGCTTCTGTCAGGCAGACCTTTATACCATTCCTTGGCTTCATCAACTAAGGATTGCATAAATGATTTCATGAAAACATCCTCATGCTCAACCTCAAAGTTATCAATGATATTCTGAAAAGTTTTTAAGTGGTCTTCACCTGATACAATATTATTTCCTAAATTTTTTGGCACTTGCAGCATCACATGTTTGTCAATAGGATTTGGATAACCAGGAATGCCATCAAAAACTAACTGCCTGAATCTATCTAGCTGCATAGGCTGTCTACCAAATTGATTAGCATTGGCATTTCTGTTTGCATTATGATTTCTTACATTATTTAACGGTATTCTAGCATTATTTGCATTGTCTTTGTTCATTACATTGATCCTGGACTTCATTTCTTTGTAGATTTCTTTGCTTATTTGCATTTTCAAGGGTAGGAACTGAATCATTCTGAGCAACTCTCAGAGCTTGCACTTTCTGTCTCATGTCATCTCTGATCTTTACTGCTTGTAGATATTCTAATTCTACCCTTAAGCTCTTAATTTCATCAGCTAGTTCCTCTTCTCTAGGCATAGAAGAAGATGGCTTTATCACATTCTGATCATCATTATCATCATCCCTTGGAGACTCAACCTCTTCAAATCTATTGCTGGGATCCAAGAAAAGGCGTTCTTGAAAAACTTTTGACCTTATTCTCAGAGCACCACCCTGCTGTTTCTCATATACATTTTGGATTTCAGCTTCTGTGTTTGAAACATAAGGCATTGTTTGCTCTGAAGATCCTGGATTGTCCTGGATAAATTCATTTTTCCTTGGGCTAGGAGAACCATCTTGACTGGTTCGAACAGTCCCTTTTTTCCTATACATCATTTTTATGGGTAACTCTTCAACCAAAGGGTTACGTTAGGATCTTCTCCCTTGTATATAAATTTTACTTTACCGGTTGGGAGATTAGTTCGGAGTCGCCACCTATTACTAGGAATTGTTTTCTTTTAAAATCTGGGTTCTCTTACAAAGCATTCCCTAGTAGAGTCGCCAATTTCTGTTGGTATTTTTTCCAGACTGGATGCTTATTCCTAGTTATCCCTAAAAGGTAGCCATCATTGATCAACAGGATTCCTGGGCCAGGGGCCAACAGTGTAGGAGATAGACTCTATAAATATCTCCTCTTCTTCTTTAGGCTCTGCAGAACCAAGGGGGGTATTCCCTACTTAACATCTATGAAATGTATCCATGAATTAGCTGGGATGTTGATACAAAGCAGATAAATCCTCTCTTATGTAGACCAAAACTGTGAGATAAGTGCAAAGGGGCTAGCTCTGGGCCTATGTTCAGTTGTAGACAGAGGATTTTGGGTCCTAAAACTACTTCTAAAGTCCTAATGGTTTTGAAGTTGGAGTTTGAGTTTGATTTATATATGGATGCAAAACTAGGACTTTGGGTTGCAACAGAGATACCAGACCAGATCGGTGCCTATCCAGGGCTCGGAGTCAGTAGACATATATATACGAATGTTTACCACAGACCTAAGATAGTAATCAGATTTCAAGGGGTTTCTAAAATGTCTGCCTTACAGACAATACCCAAGAGAGAGTATTTAGTTATTTCTGCTTACAAACATCCTTACTGCAAGGTATTCTTCTCAACACTTAATCCAAAACATTCAATCTACTCCTTGAGTAGAAGTAGGAGACTAAGCATTCAATATAGAAAACCTATATTCTAGAATTTACAACACCCCTTAGATGTTCAGAGTCAGAAGAAAAACACATTCAGTCTGGAGACAAATAACAAAACACACGCAATGAAGCATTTCTCGTTTAAATCAACATGAAATTGATAATTCTGTGCATAATACATACAACATACAACTCATAAACTCACAAAGACACCTGAAATAGAGTCACCAGAAAGTTGTATTCCTACTGCAGCACCAAAAATTGTCCAGTTTCCAACAACAGAATGGGTAACACAGTTTGGCCTTTATACCAATGCATGAGGAATGGCGCTCAGAAAATATTCAACACTGTAGGGAGACAGAGAGGAGTGAGCAGATGGAATCAGGATCCGCATCGCCATTCAAGGACATTCATCTTCAATTGGGTTGTTGACCCATCCATCACCGACCCATACTGTTGCAATTCTGCCATTAACGCTTCAGCTACCCACAGCCTCTCTGAAATGTAGCAATGACATACCTCTGAAAATTTTCCGCTCAAAAACGGCCGCACACGCTTAGAACAAAAAGAAAAAAGACAAAAAAGAAACAAAGAAAAAAACATCACTGCAGGTTCAAAACAAGGCCGTCGATCCACACCTATCGCTGAGATCCGCGGCACCTAAAAACGTTGAAAAGTCGTCGGCCAGTGAAATCGTGCCACGTCAGCACCTCACCCCTCTATCGCTGACCCTTCGTTCCACTATTTTGCCTTTTTGCCCCTTGTATATGCAAGAACAGATGCATACACAACTGCTTAATATACAAGGTGGATTCCAGTCATTTATCCATCGGATTTGAAAAACTTTCAAATATGGGCCTTGTATCCCCTTCTTATGACTATCGCACTGCACATACAAGTGTGACATACATACAAGGCGGATCTCAAAAATTATGAAACACATTACGTTCACCTTGAAATCCGGCTTGTATCTCACCTTTTGGATATCGACATGTACAAATGCTATATACATGCATGCCACGGACCCCAAAATATTTATGAAATAACCTAAAATTTCTATTGAGTCCGGAATGTACATTTTTCATCTTTGTATATCCACGATATACAACTCACACATACATGCAAGCTGGGGACGCTAAGAACCTATAGAACAAATTGAAAACACCATCGGGTCCGCCTTGCATCCTTCTCCCTTATATATTTTCGAATGTATATCACATATACATTCTCCTTTGTATATGAGATACAAAGCCCTTTGTATGTGAGGCGGACCCCACCAAATGCATCCCCAGCTGCTTTGTATATTTGCCGAACATACAAGACCATTTGCACTTTCCCATTGTGTACTGCCGAATTTACATTTTCTCTTGTACCTTTTTACTGTATATTTGGATATACAAACTCAAAATACATTCGACCCTGCGACCACCTTCATATCCTTGAATGTATATTTGCACATACATTCTCACTTGTATATCCCTGGGCCCCATCACATGCATATATTTTCCTTGTATGTTTCATGAACATAAAAGATCACCTGTTCATTGCGCTGTAGCACATGTATGTGCACCCTCTTGTATATTTTTCAATGTACATTTCCTTTGTATGTCAAGTATACAAACACAAACATACAAACCCCTTATATACAATCACGGAATCACGAAGGAATATTCCACCTTTGTATATTCTCCATTTGAGCCCGATATGCATTTGGGAATGCATACAACTGCAGAATATTCCTGAGAATCTGTGAAAGATTCCTCCTTGTATATGCAAACTCGATATACATCGAGAAAAGCATATTATTCAAAATTTTCACCATTTCTAGAAGCCGATTGGGATTTTCAAGCCCATCAACAGATTTGACCTTTGCATACACAGAATTTAGCATTTTTCTCAAGTACGACAGGAAAAAGCAGTAAAATATTGCATATAAGTCAAGGAGCAATTCAAACTAAGGCACTAGGGGCTTGTGGGAATAAACACAGGAACCTGCAGACCCAATTTCAGAATCCTAATCCTAGGTGAACACCACCAGGTTGCAAACAAGCTTTCCAAGCCTTTGCAAAATCTGGATCTTTAGGATACAAACTTTTGAGCTCATTGAACCCAACAACCTCTATCTTCATTTCTGTCAACAAATTTTGCCTTCTGCTTAAGGCGTCTGCAACTCTGTTGGACTTCCCACTCCTGTGCTTCAAAACAAAAGTATAACTCTGCAAAAATTCAACCCATTTTAAGTGCCTCTGATTTAACTTTCCTTGACTATTAAGATACTGCAAACCTTGATGATCAGTATATAAAACAAACTCTTTTGGCAACAAATAATGTCTCCATTTCTTCAAAGCTTGGACTATTGCATAAAACTCCTGATCATAAACAAAATACTTTTTCTTGGCATCATTAAGCTTCTCACTAAAATAGGCAATGGGCTTACCTTCTTGACTCAAAACAACTCCTATGGCACTACCACTAGCATCGTAATATACCTGAAATACCTTATTGAAATCTAGAAGTGCCAAAACATGTTGCTCTGTGAATTTTTGCTTCAATGTATCAAATCTCTTAGTTGGTCCTGTAGTCCATTTAAACTCTTTTCTATCGCCTCTCATTGTCTTAGTTAGGGGTGCACAAATGCTACTAAAATTCCTGATAAATTTTCTGTAAAAACTTGCCAAACCATGAAAAGATCGTACCTCTATAGCACTCCTTGGCATGGGCCATTTGATGATAGTCCTTACTTTTTCTAGGTCCATCTTAAGACCTTCATCTGAGACAACAAATCTCAGGTATACCAACTCCTTCTTTGCAAAACTACATTTCTTCAGATTAATCAACAACTTCTCTTCCCTCAGCTTCTCTAAAACTCTTCTGATATGCATCATGTGTTCATTCCAAGTCTTACTAAAAATCAAAATGTCAACTAAATAAACAATAACAAAATTTCCCAAAAACTCTTTCAATACCTCGTTCATGAGCCACATGAATGTGCTCGGTGCATTGGTTAGCCCAAATGGCATGACTAACCACTCATACAAACCTTCCTTTGTCTTGAAGGTTGTCTTCCATTCATTTCCTTCTCTGATTTGGATCTGGTGGTACCCACTTTTTAGATCAATCTTCATAAAGTACTTGTCTCCACTCAAACAATCCATTATGTCATCCATTCTGGGCAATGGAAATCTGTACTTGATCATGATCTTGTTGATGGCTCAGGAATCTGTATACATTCTCCACTCTCCATCTTTCTTCGGTGTTAGTACTGTAGGTACCACACATGGACTTAGGCTCTCCCTTATCAATCCCTTCCTTAACAACTCGTGAACTTGTCTGTTTAGCTCTTCATTCTCTGTTAGAGTCATTCTATGGGCTGCCTTATTCGACAAATTGGCTCCTGTTATCAAATCTATTTGGTGACTTATCTTCCTCACTGGTGGTAAACCTTCTGGTACATTATCAGAGACAATGTCCTGAAATTCTTTCAATAGATCTGAGACTTCTGCTGGTACATCTTGTCACATCTCAGACTTTGATACTTTTTGGAATTACTTTATGTGGAAATATTTCATGAATAATTATGTGTGGTTAGATGAATAATTTATTATTTTAAAAGATGAATGATTATTTTAATATGGAAGAGATGAAATGAAATGAATGTTATATTCATGTTATTAATTTTGGTGCTTCGGCTATTGAGTTACTAATGTATTAATGAGAAATTTAAGTTTATCATGAGTTGCAGGTTGTCGAAGACAAAGGTGTGGTTAAGGTAAAGGAGGTTAGTAGCTTGATAGGGTTAAGATGGAGGGATTTCTCTCACACACATCACTTAGAATCATGTAGATGCATTAGAATTGCATTAATTGATTGTATTATATGGTTCTTATTTTATTGAGTTATAGTTAGATTATTTAAGTAATTGGCATTTAAAATAGATTAAATGATTTAATTATTTATTTGATTTTTATTTGAAGAATAAAAATATTATTATTATTTGTTTTATAGATAACTGAGATAATCATGCTTATTATTTTAATATTATTTGTGATAAACTAGAGAATAGAATAAAACAAAACAAAAAGAAAGAAAACAATAAGAAAGAAAACAAAACAAAAAGAAAGAAAACAATAAAACAATAGAAAAATAGAAAAGAAAACTTTTATTTAGAAAATAAAAACACAAAAGAAAGCAAAAGCAAGAATGGAGAAGAAAATAATAAAAGAGGGATAAAGACTCATTCTCTCAACACAGAAAATCATTCACAAACTTTCATTCTCAACTCTAAAATCTGAAAACAAGAACACAAGTTGGATTGGATATTGGAAAAAAAGGCTTAGACAAGAGGTTGGAAGATCTGGAGCAGAGGAAGCTTTTGGGAAACAAAGGGTTTGAAGTATTTGACTGATTGGAAGTGAAACCCCAAGTTTTTATGCAAATCTATATTCTCAAATTGTGTGTGATTAAATATTGTATGGATAATCTCTGAAATTTTCCTCTGTGGATAGAATGTTTTTCATTAACTTTATTTCTGTATTTTATACACATTATATTGAGGTGATCTATGTTTTGTATATATTATATATTACGGCTATGAATAAATGCTACTATTAAAGTGAATATACTATTGTGTATATGATTTGTTAATGAAATCTTATATATATATATACATACATATAATGACTGTATATATATACATTAATATCGAAATTCATATATGGAAAACTGCCTGAATAAATACAAAATATAGTATTGAATTCTCTTTTGAATCTTATATATTTCGTATAACAGAATTGTTTTAGAATTAAATAACAACTGAACAAAGGTTAAAACGGCCAAAGGTCGTATGTATATATATATATATAGTGTAAAGTATTGGGACGTAGATAAGACTACGACATCCATATGGTGCTGCAGTGCCCAATGGGGACTGCGCCCCCCCATATGGGGGCCATCGACCACTGTTTATTAGTTACAATTTTCATTGAATTCAAACTTATGCGAATCACAAATCGTTGGGCTGTAATCTCCATGTATTTTGGTGTATAATCTTGGTTATCCATGTGCTTGACGCTGGCAGTCTTTTCGCTTATATATAATCATAATAAGCGAAAATACTGCCGGCGTCAAGCATAGGGATAACTAAGATTATACACCAGAATACATGGAGATTACAACCCAACGATTTGTGATTCGCATATTTCAATATATATATGTATTTGAATGTTGTTTGAGTTTTACGAACTCTCTGATGATTGTCATATTTACTGTGCATTGTCATTTTTCCCAAATCTGGGCGCTGCCCTTTTTCATCAATTTTATCAGTTATAGTTATACATACATACATACATACATATATATATCAGTATGAGATTGTTGTAGATGGATATGCTTTAACATCACTACTATAAATTGGTATTTCTCTATATTTGTGGTTACTACGGTATATATATATATATGGAGGACAAAAAAAGATGTTTCATTTTATTATATTTTACACAGCTGTAAATATCATAATAGAACTATCATATAAACTTAATGATTACGAGTTTCTTGTATTAAGATAAATGTTGTATTAAGACTATTTTTGTCAAAACTAGCATTATATCAAAACCATTGAATTGTGAAAGAAATGGCACTATAGTAAACAAATAGATGCATTTTTTATTACCAAACTAATATTACCATCACATCTAGAAATATCTTATCATGAAAATTGATATAAAACACTGGAAAAATTGTAAACTTAGACAACAAACAAACTAAATGAATGTATTGGATGATGAAAACTGTAATTGTTTCACGGAATGGATATTCTTGATCATGGATAATTAATTGCATGTATTTTGGGTAAAGTAATGTACTTTCGAGACATGATGTTGAATGTGGGCTCCTAGAAACGATAGTTTTACTTTTTCTAAAACTATCATTTTTGTTTTATTGCTTGGCCAAGCTACTGTACCATTGAAATAGATGGATTATGAAAAAGCCTAGAATTATGTTATATATGTCTCTGCCACATCCTGCTTGCAAGAGTTATGTCATTCTAGGTTAGGATGCATACAGGCAACAGACATGCATCGAGAGATTCCCTCCTGCTTGTACCGTTCTAGGTTGCTAGGCTCCTTGTGCAAGGTCGGTGTTTTCTTCGAGTTAGGAAGAAACCTGGGGAAGTCCAGTACTTCGTGGTTGGGTGGAAAAAGTACCTTAACCACACTCTTGGCCTTGGCTTGCGGAAGACTAGTGGGGTCATGGCAGTCGAGATCAGAGATTCTTATACTCTATGATTCATTATAGATATTTATTTCATTGTATTACTCTTGTATGGCTTGCATAGCCAATTTGTAAAATGTAATATTACTTTCATTTGTATATTGATGCAATATCTTACTTGTAACATTGAAACAGATGTATTGTAACACCCTGTTTGGTGTATGTAATTGGAAATGTAACACTTTCTAGTGTATGGAATTGTACTTCATTATTTAGAAAATTTTCTATATCATGCAACTTTGGATATTTGAATATTATATATGATTTAATTTCCTCAATTGGAATGAGCATTGTTTTTGTAATACTATTTTTAGTATGTAAGTTTTCCGCACTTTACACATCTTCACATTTCTCCTGGCTGATCTTAGGAATCAACGCAAAGCAATGACGCTCATGCTTCATACCCTCCAAAAATTTCCTACCATCTACCAAGCAAATTTTGGCAGTACTACATACCTTTTCTTCTACCTTCTTCAAGGGTTTCAACTTATGACGAACTCCATCCTTTGTCAAGGAATGGGTGTTTGCACAACCATCATGGACAGTGCACCTATCATACTACCATGGCCTTCCCAATAGCATATGACATGCATCCATCGGTATGATGTCACACAACACCTCATCATGGTAGTCACCAATCTTGAACTTGACTGAACACTGTTCATTGACCAAAGCTCTATGGTCCTACAACCATGCAATCTGATATGGATGTGGATGCCTTCTTCTTGTCAACTTCAACTTGTTAACCATCTCCTCTGAAACAAGAATGTTAGTGCTTCCACTATCAATAATAATATCACAACACTTATCTTCACATTTGCATCTTGTGTGGAATAAACTCTTCCTCTAATCTAGTTCTTTCTCCTCATTCAACAAGGTTCTTCTAACAACTAGGGTTTCTCCTCTTTCAACATCTTTAGAATGCTCAGACTGTGCATCTTTATCTACATGTGCAACTCGTGCATTACCTTCAGGTCTTCTATTTGTCCTTCCTTGATGTTGCGGACACTCGTATGCTCGATGTCCTTCTTCTCCACATTGGAAACAAGTTCCTTTGAAACCTCCTCTCTAATTTCGACTGGTATAGCTTCTTCACTTTTCTTTTGATCTTTGTTTCGACCTCCATAGGATCTTCCACCAGTCCTTCCACCTTGACCTCTTCCTCTTTGCTTGCTTTCGAATATTTTATTCAGCTTCTCCTCCACCTTCAAGGAAAACTGGTACGCATCTTCTATGGTGGTCATTTTGACCAGGCTTAACTCCTCTTGAATACTTGGCCTCAACCCATTAATGTAATAGGTTACATTCTCCTTGTTGGCCTCTGTATGGCCTGTTCTGATAGTAATCTTATAAAAATCTTCTGTATACTCCTTGACAGACTTGTTACCTTGCTTCAATCCTTGCAGCTTCTTCAACAACTCCAATTCATAGTCCACAGGAATGAACTGCTTCTTTAGTTTTTATACCATCCGATCCCATCTGGTAATCTTTCATTTTCCTGTTCTGTTCCTCTTTAACTGGACTTCCTTCCACCAAATACTGGCATGGCCTTTCAATTTTGTTTTTGCAAACTTGACCTATTCTGGGTCCTCCACATCTTCATACTCAAAATATTTTTCCATATCATTGATCCAATCAATAAGCTCTTCTGGGTTTAGATTCCCAGAATAGGTAGAGAATTCAATCCTTGGTCTCTTTCCAATCTTTGAAATGACCCTCAACAACCTAACTTCTGCAGGATCTCCTGCAGCTTCTTGTCCTGCCTCAGATAGCTCTTCTTCAACTTCATCTTTGCTTTCTTCTCTTGTTCTCGACTGAAACCCTCTTCGCAGCTCCTCTTGCAATGCATCGATTTGTCTTTGCAGGGCTCTAAAACCCTCTTCCATCAAAGCATTTCTCCCACCATGGTTTCTTCATAGAGGCATCTTGATCTCTGCAACAAATCCACAACCTCAGGTCCTGGTGCAAACTGCCTCACAGTCGGTGATCTATCTACACACTCATGAACCCTTGCTCTGATACCATTTGATGAAGGGGGTAAATCATGAAAAACACAACAACAGAAATTACACATAGAAAATAGGAATGTTCTTTTATTGATTTGGTCAACACATTACATTACAGAAGCTCAAATACAATAAGAGGATGAATCCTCCACAGACTGCAACACATTACAGTTTTCTATCTCTAGACTCTGGAACCTTTTGCCTTATGTAGCCCCAAATCAGCTAGGGTTTATGTTTTCCTGCCTTTTCTTGACTCTACACTTTCCCCCTTATCTCTACTACTGCCAAGGGTACCCAAAAATGGTTATAAATAGCCCTTTTTGGCGGCCTCTAGCCAAATTTTGAATTTTGCATCTCCCTCCAAAAATAGGTCAACTTCCGGGAGCCATAACTTTTGATTCGGCTGTCTGATTGACAAACCATTTGAAGCGTCGAAAAGATCGCAAAGTGATCTACGCGCAAAGAACCCACTTTACAGATTCCTCCCATTTTTCAGGCTGTACGGGGCTGTTTATTGCCTCAAACCTGACTTTGAATAATTTTCAAGAGTTTTTCAGGAAACAAAAACTTTAATATCTTTCAGCCCACAAATGATCTTTACTTGATTCCTTCACCAAAGGTCTTATTTTTCATTTATGAAGCTTCCTGTAAATTTTTGCTTCCATATGTGCCCAAATGCAAACTTTCCAAAAATAGCAGTTTGGAAAAACTGAAAGTTCTACATCATTATTCAAACGATTATGGAACCAGAAATACAAATTTTGAAAAGAAATAAAAATAACATCAACAATTTTGAATGATCATCTTTTTTTGGGTGATGCAAGATTGCCCTTACACCACTGGATGCTCCTGCATCATCCACCACATTAGAAGTACTAATGACCTTATTAGGGCCAGAGAAACTTCCATCCACAATCTTTCCCTCGTCAAAGCTCAGCTCACTCAACCTTTTCTCAACAGACAATAGAATATCATTCTCAACCCCATCACAAGGTCTAGAACAGGATTTCTCAATAACATCCTTCTCGGGAGACTGAACAACAAGGGGGACTTTAACACTGCAATTGTCAAGGCCACTAAAATTTTTACTCTCGCTGACCCTTTTGTGAGAGAAGTCTTTCTCAAGGGTTTTAGATTTTGCAATATTGGTTTGACCCTTCTGAACATTTACAACTTTCTTGTTTAAAATCAAACAAGATTTCTTCTGGTGTCCATCACTTTTGGATAGGAAACAAGCATTTATACCACCCATCCCTTCAATTTCACAGGAAACAGGTTTTCCCAAACCCTTAACCTCTATGAAGCTTGGAATCCCCACACCCAGTTTAATGGAAACTAGAACCCTCTCATCCATATCTGGCAAAGTTATTCTTGCCTCTTCCACTTACAGAGTTTCACCTAAGGGTTTCAGTAACTGGGGAAGGAAAGCCCATAATTGTTCTGGGACTTGCTTAATGATAAACCATCTGGGTGTTGAACAAAAGAGAATTTCCTCTTTCGAGGCATATGAAGCCCAAGGGTGCACTTTGAACAACGACTGGCCAATATTCCAAAAATTCCTTTTTAATACTCTTTCCTGCATGGCATGGCTATTGAAAAAAGATTACAAACAACACTTTTTGCAACATTCTATAGAAGGAAACTTGTATACCCATCTTCTTTTCCCAGATAGACGCAATCCAATTGTCAAAGAAAACCCTCGATGGTAGTTTATCTATATTCAAGCATACTAGAAAGACCACAACATTTCTTAGCCTATTCTCTTCATTTTTAACTGCCATTAACATGCTTTCATTCGGAACCAAGGTAATACCATACATAGGAAAAGAGTTCTTACCCATTTCTTCTTCTCCTCTCTCTCCCTCACCTCTTCCTCTGTCGAAGAATTCACTGTTGGGTCTGACTCAATTGGGATTCTTGATGACCTTGAAACACCCATCTTCCGGCAGAGGAGTGACATTTTCAGCTGATAGGGCTTCACTATATGTTTTTACTTCTCTGTCTTCCCTTTTGCTATCTTTCACTTCTTCCATCAATACTCTCGGCCGAGCATTAACTGCATTAGTCAAAGTTGCCACGACACCACTCAGGGACCGCGCTCATTAACTCTGCTAGGACGTCAGTAGACACACTGTCTGAGGTGGGAAAACAACGCCAGTTTTTAAATTTTAAAACAAAATTACTAAAAACAAAACAAAACAATGACCATACAATACAATGTCTATTGATAGGATATACAAATTAGGGCCAAATTTCAAAATACTGGCACACAAAACACTCTAAAACATAGGCAAAGAAGAGAACCCTTGGAAGAAAAAAAGGGGTGCTCCAAGGAAGATCATGGAGGATTTTTGCAAAACCCTCGCTCTACCTCAGAGCCCCCCCTCAGATCTAGGTCCTTTAAGTTGAGGATTGAATATTTTGTGTAGGGTAATTAAATTTCAAATTTTGATTCTTAAAAAAAACCATTTGTGAATCTTTTGTAACATGTTAGCATTTGGGGCCAATTGTGTGGTGCATCAAGATTTTTTAGGCCAAATCCTTATCTTTTGACATTTGCGTTAAGGTAACTTGTTCTTGGGTTTACATTACCATAGTGCATCACCCATGGCTATATAAAGGGGGTAGACAACTTCATTTAAGGGGAGGAGTACAATCCTTAGTGACCATAGTGGAAGTGATCATTTTGGAGAAATTCTCTGGTAGATTCCTAATAGTCATTGGATCAAGAGATAGTGCAAAAGAGTGAATTTGAAGCAACACACTCACTTCTTGCAAGATTTCTTGTAATTGAAGGTTGAGGCCAGATTTGTTTTGTAAGCAATTGTAATGTAAGTCTTTAATGTAAATTGAGATTGTAACTTAATATAGTTTTGTCTCGCATAATTCTATTCTTGTTTTATGTTGATTTCAATTCCATTATGTGATTCTACGTGAATTCGTAAGTGAATGTTTAACTAGTTGCATAGATTGATTGTCCTTCATTAGATCCTCCATCTGCAATTGCCTCACAAAGCCCAAATGCACTAACCTTGTCTTTATAAAACTCTACTTCTTCATATTTATTAGAAACTTTCCTCTCTTAACCTTTGCAACACTTGTCTCAAATTCATCAAATGCTCTTCTTTAAACTTATTGAATCTCATAATATCATCCAAATAAATGACGACAAACTTACCAAAGTATGGTTTCAACACTTTGTTTATGTATCTCATGAAAGTACTTGGTGCATTTGTCAAGCCAAATGACATGACCAAACATTCATTCATTTTGTTTTGAAAGTTGTCATCTATTCATCACCTTCTTGAATTCTAATATGATGATAGCAACTCTTGAAATCAAGTTTTGTGAAATACTCTTCTCCACACGAATAATCCATTAGGTCACCATTCGAGGTAGTGGAGACTTGTACTTGATGGTTATCTTATGGATTGCTCTAGAATTAGTGCACATTTTCCATTCTCCACCTTCTTTGGTACTAACATTGCTAGAATTACACTCTTGGACCCAATCTTTTTCATATCAAACCCTTCAATAACTCTTGAACTTGTTTATTCACCTCTTCATTCTCTGTGGATGTTAACCTATATGTTGCCTTGTTTTGAAAACTAGCTTTTGGAATCAAATCCATATGATGATTGATTCTTCTCATTGGTGGTAATCCTTCTAGTGGATCTTTGGAAATAATATTTGTACTCATTCAATAATTCCTTTTCTTGTCATTTCGCTTGCTTTATCTATTATCCCAACTTGCATAGGTTTGAGATGAAAGCAAAGCAAACTTTCACTTTCCTTTCCACTTCCTATAGATGAGGAAAAATTACACCTTGATTAAAATATAATAATCGAGGGAGCTTTCCACTACAACTACACTAGGGTCCTATCTAGTTTTCTACTATCTATTTCTCTAGATGGACTAATGTTAGTAGACCCACTTTGTGCTAAGAGAAATGAAAAGAAACTAAACTAGCTACTTGGAAAATAAAGAAAAGCTGATAGAATGCTGAAAATGAACTAATGTAAACAAAATTACATAATTTCAAGTACAAAATTGAAAGAAGGGTCATAGAGGAACTTAGTACCAGAGAATGGAGGTCATTGCCAGGAATGCCAGTGCATTGCAAGGATGTTTGCACATCGCATTGTAGTCCTAAGAGTACGAAAAATAAAAAGTTTGAAGTATGTTGTACTTCCAGATACCTGCACAACACTATAGCAAACAATATACCAAAACAATAATCTCCAAGTGACAAGAAATAAACAAAACTGGAAAGATATATATGATAAACTTGAAATAAATGGAATGAATAAGAAGGAAGTAAAGGGGATTTGAGTAAGAGACCACAATACTAGAAATGAAGGATGGAGCTCTCCACCCAAATCTATCACCTGCAAGAGAATGAAGAAAGTGGTTTTGGTTGCTTGGGAGCTTGCCTTCAGGTCAAGACCCTATTTTTTTCTTTCGACCTTCACGGGCAACCAAGATAAAAAAATCTTGAAAAATAAACAAGTGCTACTATTTCTATGAAAATAGAATGAAATAACAACAGTGACATAATATTTTGCAAATAAACTAATCTACTCAAAACCCAAATGAGCAAACTAGTGCTATAACCATGGAGAGATGAAGGAAAATAAGGGGTAAATACACAATGCAACTATCAACAACGATATTACACAAATACAATAAAATCAAAGAGAGTAGTATGAAACTCAATCACCTTATTGGATGAAGTACAAACTGTCCAATTGAAGTGGAGTGATCCAACCAATAATGGTTTCATAAACTCTATGGAGGAAAGCTCAAAACCCTCAAAAAACTCACATGAACATGCACCAAGAGAGTACAACTGCAAAGGAGCCTTGAGAGAGCACAATAGAATGCTGTAGGAGATCACCAAAAGAGCCAAACTTCACAAGAGTTTCCAAAGTTGCAGAGTCAAGAGAGAGTTCACCATAGATTTTTTCTTGAGAATGAAGAACCAATTCAAAATTGCATTGTGTGTGGGAAGAATGGGAGATAGGGTCAAAGAGAGACGTTTTGGGTGGTGCAGATGTATTACTGGAATCTTGAATCGTCGTTAGAGGTAGTAACTCCAGTTCCTGGTCACATTACACCTTCGAACAATGAGATAGACAAAGCACTAAAACATAATTTCACAAAAATAAACAAGAAGGTCTAAACATAACACAAGAGCATATGTGTGGTTATAGGAAAAGGCCAAGGCAAGGCTGAAGTGGACCTAAAAATATGCTAGGGGAGTGGACACCAAAGTGAGAATAAAACATAGCATGAAATTGCAAGGGTATGCAATTTTTGACGTTACACTTCCAAAAGCTATTCTCTAGTGATAATTAACATCATAGGACTGCTCTTTAGTTCCTCATCTTTAAACTTCAATGGGCTCAAGGTGTACTCTTTTCCATTCTTCTCAAGGGTGTAGGTATTTTCCCTACATTCATGGATGGCCTTTTGGTCAAATTGCCATAGTCTATTCAACATGACACACATCCATGGGCACAATATCACACCAAGCTTCATCTTTGTATGGCCCAACTAACCAAACATTGTTTAATTCAAAATTGATGCCCTTTTTGCAATCATGACACCTTTACATATTTGAGTGTCTCATCTTTTTTCAACCCAAGCTTGTCTACCATTTCATTTGACATTAAATTATTTGTGCTGTCACTATCAATAATGATTTTGTAGCACACCCCCAAATTTGTTAATTATTCAAAAAGGACTATTCCTTTGCACCTATTCTTTATTCTCCTTTGTTGGTTTCAAAAACACCCTCATCATCATGAGAGCTTCTCTATGTTTCTATTCTTCAATGTGCTCGGGTGATGCAACTAATTATTCCTTAGCTTGTACATATGTGCTGACTTTATTTCTCTTATGGCTATCATTTTGTGCTTGATGATATTCATAAGCCCTTGTAGAGGTTGTCTACACCTAAGACATGTTTCAATGAATTGTCTTCTTCTTTCTCTTAAATATATGTCCCCTTCATCTTGAAATGTATGGCTTGCTTCCTTGTGCATGATGATGATCATAAGAAGTGCTCACTAATCAATCAAAATCAAAGTATTCTTCCATTTTGGTGAGCTAATCAATCAACTCTTCGGGGTTCAAAGTTCTTGAAAAATATGGAACTTCTATCTTAGTTTCTCTTTGAATCCTCATAAAATCTCTAATGAGCACATCTTCTTCTACATCTAACCATAGTTTGATGGTTGCTCTTTTTCCTTGTCATCCTCTCTTTCTTCCTCTTCGCCATCATTATTCAAATCATATCTTGGTGAAAGTCCTCTTCTCCTATCTTCTTGAACAACATCTAACCTTGCTTGCATATCTCTTAGCAAATCCACAACCCCATCTAGTCTTTTTGCTACATTGACAAATCCTACTCCACCTGTTTGAGTTACTTTTTTGGGAGACATGTTGACACTCTTGTCAATCAAACCAATTTCTACAATCACCATGATTACAATCATATGTAGGATAGGTATACACTCATAAATTGGATTCAAACTATCATTGATACCAAATGATGCAATCAAGGATGTGGTAAAATTAATGATAGTTTTGTTCTTGCAATCAAGTCCCAAATGCCTTAGTACTCACACACCATCTAATTGTGAAGATGCTGAGGTTAATATTTTGAGACAGAGACAACACACACTCCAAATTTTATTAATTGCTAAAAAACACATGTTATAGATAGATATTAATTGATGTATAATAGAACATGCTATAGGAAAATATCAACTACCACAAAACATAATACACTACATGCATATATTAGCTACATCAAAATAGATCATTTTACAAGTAGATTATTAGAATTATTATTTTTATTTACAACCAAATTCCATTTAAAAGAGACCCCTATCATTCCAAGAACACTAATTTTAAAGATTGGTTCCTTGGTGAGCATCAACTCTTCATCAACACACTGACTCTTTGCCTCATTCCACTTCTTGGTTGAAACTATTATGATGCTTTCAACTTCAAGAATGATGATTGAACTATTGTATTGTGAAGCCACTAGATGATATCTAGGTGTTCCAAAGGCAATGGAAGGATATAATTGTCTTTGTTGGCCTCACCATAGATGAAGAGTATATTATCTGTATCAATCCAAATCTAATCAATGGAGAAATTCTTGCGAGCCTCCTTCTCTATAATGTTTATAAATATTTCTCCTAGATTTTTTTAACAAGAACTCTCTAGACACATCTAAAATGTTCACGTTTTCTATCTTCTTTGTTAGCTTATAAGTTTCATCAATGCCTTTTAGAGATGTGACAATATTGAACTCAACATCAATGAGTTCTTAAACAAACTAGACTCTAGATCTTCTCCTACATAACCTATCTCATCTAGTAGGATACATGATAAAAATGTTGATTTTCTCTAATTACACATTGTGGTCCTACAAAATTGTTGTGGAAAGACTTCTACATCAACCAAATGAATATTATGGAATGAATTGTTTAGCACCTACGTCACTGTTGCAGAATGATTTTTTTAGCAATCAAAAGACTATCATGGAACAATTTCTAGATTTGTGTGACTACTATAGAACAAATTCACACTTAGTTGTCTTTATATAGCAAACCATTGCTTGGATCCATTTGGAGATATGTTGTAACCTCAAGTCTTCCTCATTATTGTGCTTGTGGAACCCTTCATACAAGCTTACCAACAACTAAATAATCAAAGAGAAACTATTTTATCAAGAAAATTTTGGGTGATGTAAGATATTGCTTCACTCGAGGATGCTCTTGCATCACTCTCATTTCTATACTCCCCTTACTCTTGGAAATCCACATCCAACCTACCATTTTTTTATTGAGGGATGCCACAAATTACGTAATGGAATTGGGGAGATTTGCAACTCTTGTCTTCATCTCAAGTTTTGGTCTCTTTAGGTTCCAACTAAATATTTCTATTGTTGTATTTAATGCTTTAAGTTGAGACTTCCATGTGGTATTTGAAGAGAAATAATACTAATTAAGTTGAGACTTCCATGTGGTATTTAAAGAGAAATAATACTGATAAACCTATGCAAAGAGAAACAAGGCTAACCAACTATTAAATGCAATAAAAATAAATCATGACAATCTCACAGTATAACAAGAGATTTTACCCTAGGAAACCCTTCAGGAAAACCCAACAAAAACAACACTCATTGTATTAACTCAACTATTCACAACACAATAAGATATTTCTCACTTGAACTTAATACACAATAATTTATAGATGTAAGAGTCACTAATGAACTCAAGCTCCCAGGATCACCTGCAAAACTAGAAATTAACCTTCCACAAGAGAGTAGGAAAAGGATGAATTGTTTTATTGTGATGTAAAATGGATATATGATATTATTATACGACATAATGATACATGAGGGACCTTGCTTATATAGGCAAGGTTGAGAGATAGGACTACATAGGATGATGACAAGTGTCTTAGTCATATTACATGAGACACAAATATAACTATCCTAAGTGTGCCCTAAGTAAACTTAAGCAAACTAGTGTGAATAGGACCCAATAGGGAAACTGGTTATATAATATACTTTGTTCACACTAACACCCCCCTTTAAGTTGAACTTGGGGAGAATGAGGAAGCATGCAAATGATGCAATAATGCAATGATGCAATGATGGATGATGGATGGGTCTCGGCTATAGGGCCATGTTAGGTACCCATGTACAAAATATGTCTCACAAATAAAGTAAAGGAGAAAAACTCGTAGGAAAAAAATCCTCTCCAAAAGAGAGAAAACAAGAAAGTAAAAGAATGAAGGAGTACTCAACATGACCCCTAAAGGACTACTTTTTTCACTAATATATGATCAATAACCCCCCATAGGAGAGAAATAGTGAGATGATATATCCCCCCATGAAGAAGTGGCTCCTGTGCCAATGGTGAATGCTCGAAGACGGAAAACAATCCACTTCCTACAAACATTTCACCCCTTGGGAAGAAACAAATCCACTGGTGGATGTAGAAGCAATTCCCACAATCTGGATGAAAAGGGAATCCAAATCCATATGTGTGTCTCATAATACAACTATGGTGTCCTCATACTAGAAAAATATGTCTCCTCCAAATCAAGAACTGAATGCCTAATCAAAGAAGTAGAACCAGGTGAGGAAAGATACTAAACTGCATTTGAAAACACTGAAGATGTGATGACATCATTGCCATCAAAGAGGAGAGATAAACCCTCAATTGTGTCCTCCAAATCTGAAATGTGAGACTTCACAAACAAGGATGTAATGTCTGATAAATAGGAATCCCAATGAGGTGGATTGAGAAGATTGAAATATCTTTCTATAGAGAATCATTAGAAGCTGTCAATGAAGCAAATGTTTCTTCCCATCATGGATCATCTTTAGCATCCAATGTCGAGCATCCACTATAACTATAGGAGGTAATTTGAGGGGAGACCACATGGTTTCTCTTCTCATCTCAGATTTGGGAGGGAGCGTTTCCTCACGTGGAGTTCTTTCCTTCTCACTTTTTTGGGGGGTTGCATAGACCTTTTATTTTTACTCTCTTATGGGGGGAACTTGTTAAGTCCTTTCTTCTTCACTTGTACATTTTTCATGCATCTTTTCTCTTTTGGAGAGGAGTTTTATTTTCCATTGGGTTTTCTCCTTTATTTTATTTGTGAGAAAATTATTTGTACGTGGATACCTAGCATGGCCTCATAGCTGAGACCTACCTTTATTTGTCTATTCTCTCTAAATTACACTTCAGGAGTGGTGCTAGTGTAAATAAGGACATTACATAACTAGTTAGATTTTAGATCATCTAGGAAAGTCCTATTCACACTAGTTAAGTCCACACTTAGGGACTTTTACCTTGTTGTCTCACTTCATAGGAACTTTACACATTTTCTCACACTTATCCCAAGCGTTCTAAAATATGTCACACTCTTTGGAGGGTTAGTTAGTGGTTTACTTCTATCTTCCTACTTCCTCATTGTCCTACTTATACAAGGAGATCATTGTAATTATTCATTCACTTTTATGATATATATTTTGGCTTTGTTGTGCATACATTTATTGTGGAAGTTATCTTAGATTTGCATTTAGATCTTGGATACTCCAACATATCAGTCTTTTCTTTGATAGCATCTTGTGTAGATACATTGCTGGAGTTTGCACAACATTACTTGTGTATGTGTGATATTGTTGGAGTGCATGTGCCAACAACAAAGGATAGGTATATGTTTTGGAGGGTGCTTTGGAATATTGCAACACTTGAGAGTGTTTTGAAGCATGGTAAAATTCATAGGTTATTACCATAAATTCATATGAGACCATGGTAAAATTGTCACTCCTCTAATGAGAATGTTAAGAAAAATGCATTCAAGTGGTTTGAAGTAGTGGATTGTTGTTTTCTCCTTTCAAAATTCCATGTGTACCACATCAATACTTGCCATGCTAAATTTATCAAAACCATTTTTCATTGAAAGTGATGCCTTGAGGGTTGGGATTGGGGATATATTGATGCAAGAAGACATACCTCTAACATTCACTAGCAAGACAATTAGGGGTGGAACTTTGGTCAAATCTATCTATGAGAAGAAAATATTAGCCATTCTTCATTCTATGAATCATTGGCAACCATATTGGAATTTCTACATCGACAAATCACCATAGCCTTAAGTATTTCTTGACAAAATGAGTCTCTTTGCTAAAATAACAAAAATGTGTCACCAAATAACTAGGTTATGGTTATGAAATTATTTACAAAATAGGGAAGGAGAATATGGTGGTAGATACCATATCTTAGAAATTTGGAGACCATAAGCCATTATGCACTTTATTTTTAAGCACTCTAGAGATTTCATTGTAGGCAGTCCAACAAGAGTGACAACAAGATGCACATGTACAACGACTTATTCATTGAATCATCATATATCAACCAATCCCATAACTAAGATCATATACACTTAGGATTTGGCAAATAATTTGCTTTACAAAGGTGATTTTTTCTTTTTATGAAATTTTATCTTTAGGATAAACGGTTACAAGAATTACATGCACCCCCTTCTACAATGCATTTAGGGTTCTTGAAGACATATGAAAGAACAAAATGAACCTTCTTTTGGGATTGTATGGAAAATGATATCAAAAAAATATTGTGGAATGTGATACATGCCAACTCTAGAAAGGATAATTTATTAGAAATCTAGTCATTGTACAGCCATTACTAATTCTAACTATAGTATGGGTAAACATTCCATTAATTTTATTTAGGGGTAGCCTAAGTTAGATGATAAATTGGTTATTATTATGGCAACTGATAATCTCACTAAGTATGCCCATTTTTGTTCATTAGACTATCCTTATACTAAGCTTGTACTATTGGCTAAGTCTCTCTTGACCAAATCTTTGATCTCCATTATATGTTCACTTCCATTATTTGTGTCTATGACCCCACCATCACTAGTAACTTTTGGTAGGAACTATTGAAGTTGCAAGAAATGCATCTGAAAATGAGATTTACATATCACCTAAAAACTAATGGTTAGACAAAGATAGTAAATAAATGCATAGAGGTTTATTTATGTTGCTTTTCTTTGGAATAACAAAATCACTAGGCTAAATGGCTATCACTTGAAGAATGGTGGTAAAATATTTCTTATCATTCTTCCACCAAGATGATGCCATATGAAGTTGTGCATGGCCAACCTCCACCATCCCTCACATCCTACCTTCTAGGAAGTTCCAATGTATAGGCCATTGATTCAACTCTTAGCCACTAGGCATGTCTCCTTCAAACTCTCAAGGGCAACTTGGTCCTAGCTTAGAACTATATAAAATAATAGGCATATCAATTTTGTTGTGAGTGCACATTTATTGAAGGGGACTTGGTCTTTGGAAGATCAACAAGTTGGAGAAATCATCTATAAAATAAACCTAAAATAAATACTTCCCTAGTATGGAACATGGACAAGTACAAACACATCAATATGTATTAACTATAAAACACTGTTTGCTCTTGTAGCACTAGTGGGGGACTTTGCCCAATTTTATTTAGGTACATATACACAATGTTTGTTGTTCCTAACCTTATATTATTATTATGATAATCATAATGATAATAATTTAGTTATTAGTTGTGCATATTTATCCCACATGCATTACATGAAGTTGTAATAGTGTAATGAATTTATATTTTGTGTAGATTTATCCCACATAGGTTGCACCTCATAAGTCCTTTTTGTAATGCTTATATATTAAAGTGTGACGTAGTAGAGAGGCATATTCGAATCATATTTTGTATTGAATCTTTTCTCTTAAAGAGGTTTCCCCCTCAAAGTGGCCTATGATACTTGTTCCAACTTCATGAAATAAGCATATTTGTAACTATTTTCCAAGCATTGTGTTCTTTTTTGCATGTTATTGCTTTTTTTTTATAGGATTTTGTAGGTAGATTATTAATAATGTTCACAAAAATTAAAAAATATGGAGCAATCAAAAATTCCTTGAGCCATACTAGTACTATGCAAATCTCAAAGGCATTTATCTCCAATATATGTTCTATTCTCTAATGCTAAAGCATTGTTTTCTTTGCAATGGACATATGGGTTCTAACCTTATGAACAAAAAAACTGTTACATTCACCACTCATAATACTGGGATCAAAATTGAATAGTGTTCTAGTGCAGGCTCCTCTTACTAGAACTACAACTCCATAAACTATCAGGCAACTATCTTTGTTAAGTATTACTTGCAAATATGTAGCACTAATAGATATTAGATTTCTACCTAACTCTATAATATATAGAACCCTAGGGAGTGTTTTTTAACACTTTTAACATTAAAAATCACCTTGATTATTCCATGCCATATGATCTTATATGATGAGGTATCCCCCCAAGAACATATCACTTCAATTTTAACTTTAATATTCACAAAACTAATCCTTGTGGCAAATCATATGAAAGGAAGCACCAAAATTGATCAAGGATGCATCATGACATGAGTGTGTACTTGAATATTCAAGTGTACATATTGTATTGATTTAGTGCATGTATTTGTTTTTGTGGAAGGGGCATCATTAGGTGCCTCAACTTTTTCAACCTTCTTAAATATGCACTCTTAAAATTCTTAGTTTTATCACAATTCCAACATTTCTTCATAGGTTTTCTTAGAGATTTAGATTGACCTCTATAATTTTATTGTTTATCCTCTAACTTTTTTTGTTTATCTTTTGGAATGATCTCTCACAAACAAGGAATCCTTTTCTAGATTCTCCATGGATTTTTGCCTCATTTCTTCTAATAAAATAGACATGACTATCTCCTTAAGTTTAGGTTTAGATGATATACTACTAATGGCCATAACAATATTATCCCAATACATGTGGAAAAGAACATAACAAATTAATACATTTTTATTATTAATTTTAACAACAATTGAGGTTAATTGACTTACTATGATGTGGAAAGCATTCCAATGCTTTTCCATAGAGTTGTTAATCACTCATCCTAAGATAATACATCTTTCAAAGAAAGAATTTGTTTACTAGGGAATTTGTCTAATTAAAAAACCTATCTTATCCATAGTTTCTTAGTGTTGGCTTCTCCTAAAATATTCAAGAATATGAAAGGCACAACTAAATTGAACTTTTCTCCTTCCTAACAATCTTTCTCCAACCTTCTACCATCATACCTAAGATCTTCTTTCTTGACACAATAACCCATTGATCTTTGTCCATAAAAATATCTTTCATCTTAAGCTTCCATAACCAAAAGATTTGGCCATTAAATTTCTTTATCTCCATCCTTCAAGTGATTGCCTTTTTGCTTCGCAAAAAAGATCCACCTACACAGCCCTCTCAAGAAATGCTTATCATAGAGCCACATGACATTGCTTTCAAATAGCTAGCTAAACCCTAACTTTGATACTAATGAAGAGGAATTATATCAATAAATGTATGCAAAGAGAAGCAATGTTAGAATAATATTAAATAAAACATAAAAAAATAATGGCACATTTAGAGTATAAAAAGAGAACATCTTGGAAAACCTAGCAGAAACAACACTCACTGTATTAACTCAACTATTCCCAATAAAATAATACATTCATCACTTTTGCTCAACCCATAGGGGCGAATGGAGCTTTAGTAATGCAAGGTCATAGGAACAATCTTTGTGTAGAGATACAAACTATTTTTCACCATACATAATTGTCATTCACTGCATGGCCCACAAAATGAATTTAGCATTTAAAATTGTGAGCAAGTTTTCTATAGTATCAAAATTTGAATATCTAGTTTGCGAGCTCTACTCATACTTTTACCAAAGTCCCAAACAATTTTTTGAAATTTCAATGTTTTTTTGAGGGAATAACTGTAAGAAAACAAGCTTCTTAAGGATGTTAATACCAGATGGATCTCCTTGCATGGACCAATGCAAAGAGTTTTTTTTAGAATATCAATCCTTCATTCGAGCAATGTATGAACATCGCCTCATAGTATATAGAGCTTCTAAACTCTTACATAGGTTAAGTGACATAGAGACACTTCTAACTTTATCTGGTATTCTTCCTGTTCACATATTTTTCCTAATTAGGCGCAATAGTCACAATAAGGATCCTTCTAAGAGTTTAATAAGCATACCTTAGTCTTTGAGAGCATTAATTTTGTTTGGTGAGCCTTTTAGGGGTTTTGTTATAGTCTTGAGAGGTTTTAGAGGGGTCTTGTGGTACAAAAATGAAAATGTCTTTGCTATGTTACAACTAGTGACCACTTTGAAGCTAAAAGGTTTTCAAAAACTTTAAAATCTTTGAACTCAAATCTTTTCAAATTTGGGTGTGGTTTTTTATAACTAAACTCAAGGCTCTTAAGGTTACGTCTTTGGTTTGGGTTTGAGGTTGGTTTTCTCACATTTTGGGTCTTCTTCTTTATGGTTTCATGTCTCCTTTAGGGTTTTGCATGTTCTTGCAGGTTTCATACATGGAGTATGTAGAGATTTAGTATCATGTTTCAAGGTTATTTCCTGTAGTTTGAAAGATCGGGTTAAGAAGCATTCCAAGTTTATCATCTACCCTATACCTCTCTCAACTATGCTTTGATCTCTTTGACACAATAAAAAGGTGAATATGGATGAAATATATCAAGAGTCACAAAGATCAATGAACTCCAGAATGATGTAGATATAAAACAATGTGCGGAAAAACATGAAGAGTTTCTACTTTTTGAGTTTGGTTCATTAAAGAAGATAAATGAGAGTATATTCATAGTGGTTTGAGGGTTTGTTAAGGAGCAGAGGTCTATCAGAAGTAAGGTTTCAGTCATGAAGGTCTACACAAAGATCTCTGCTAAGTCAATGATATCTAAAGCATGTCTTATCATTCATTAACCTACATATAGAAGAAGAGCCATCGCAACCATAAGATAGTCAACAAAGGCCCATAGTCTTCCTCATGACTCTAAGAAGGCCTTATAATTTTTTGTGCAGTCCATACATCAATGTAAAGGTCATACTCATGTCACTAAAAGGTTGTCCTAGTCTTGACAATGAGTTAAGTTGGAAAAGGGGCCTCCTCAAAGTGTTGTAAGAGTACTCTATGGTCTAGTAATCTTATGGAGAAGTTGTGAACGTCATACAGGTGGAGATCCTAATTGAAATCTTGAAGATTACATGAAGATACCTTCCCAAAGTCTGACAATTCTCCAAAGCCCTCATGCTGGAGGACAAAGATTTAAGAAAGGTATACAAAGGTCTTCAAGGTCTATATCCCTTCTTCCTAGTCTTCATTATTGTTTGGTGGGGTCTTATGGGTTTGTTAAATCCTAGAGTAGTCTTTGTAAGTTTTGACAAACCTTGTATGTTATGAGATATCTAAGGTTTTGGAAGGTGTCTATAGAGTCATCAGAGGTATGTAATGGTAATTTCATAAGCCATGACACCATTGAACCAAGATCAAAAGGTCTACAATGCTCTATTCCACTCTTACCTTGGATACACAAGACAAGGAAGAATGATCACAGTGATCAAGACAATCTATAAGATAAGAAGGAATGACTTACTTACAAGAGAAAGGTAGAGAGAGGATGATTAACACTGTGAAAGCTTCTAGGGTCATCTTCTTGTCTATAAGGTCTTACATTCATTCCATCATGGACTTCTCTTCTCAAATAGTGATATACCCCTACTCACAAGGATCGGTACAATCTTTAGAATCCATCTACAACCATGTCAAAGGCCTTTCTAAAGGCTAAGACCTTATAAGGTTTGGCATCTTTCCCTTATGTTTTCACAATAGTGGCAAGCATTATGAAAACTCCACTAAAGGTTATTCAAACTATGGAAATTTTCATTAAGTTTCTAGGGTTCAAATACTCCTTCCTATATGAGATGTCCAAATCAAAGATAGGGGATCAAGTTTCACAGTATTTGAGTGGTATGCTTCTTACATTTGATTGTAATCTCAAGTTTCCCTTTAAGGATCACTATCTAAATGGTCTTTAGGTCCCTATAGTGTTGTAAATATGTGCCTAATCAGTATTGTCATTGATGTCAACATATCCTTGTCATTGGTGTCAACTGTATCTTATTCTATTACTTGTTTAGAAGACTTGTATGTTGAGGATATTGAGAAAATTAACCTCTCTGAAAGAAACAAGTGAGTTACATATCTCTTTGTCAGAAACAGTGAAGACAGTGCAGTTCAGCAAAGTAGATTGCTCAACATTTCCAGTAAAATGAAGATTAGAGTCTACAGACCAAAGGGTTGTGTAGAGGATAGTCTGAAGTTGCTCCAGTCAAGATTTGAGAGGTTCGCATGAAGGATTAATGAAGTTATGGCCATCTTAGTAGAACCAGGTTTTGCAGTTGTTTAGAGGTGACAGAGTGACAGGAATTTGGTTCGGATTGCTCCGCATTGGAATATTATGGTCTGCGGATCTAGATGTATGTTTGGGAAGTTGGTGTGTGTCCTCAACGCAAGTGGTTTGTGGTTTGGAGGTCTGCAATCAATCTTTCTAGTGTGACAGCCATGATAGTTAGTGTTCTTAAGTTTCTGGATGAAGATGCAAGTGTTTCTGGTGATTTGAGGTGATGCAGTTGTTCTTGTTGATTTCATTTTGCTTGTGGTGGTCTCTGGATCATGTGCCTATTGTGCTGGTGGTCTGCATTGAGGATTGAGCTCGTGGTTGAAGATTTCTCCTTGAGTGTTGTTGTTCTTTCCAGTCTTGGCCGACCAGATGCTTGATGCGTGTTGCGAATGATCTAACAAGAGTTCTATGGAGCGTGGCATGTTGTTCAAGGAAGATTCAAGTCCCAGCTATGTTTGGCCGATAGTGTGATGGTTCACATGAAGCATTTTAAGTCTTGTGATTTTAATTGCTTGTAATGCCTATCTTGGAGAATGTTCCAGATATATGATTGTTTGACTAACTTTGATGTTCATTCCAAAGTCGATGACATGTATAAATAAGTGTTGTGAAGTCGTGGAAGAGTGTTGTTGTGAGCGAAGATGTGGATGTAGCGAGGAAGTGAGTGGAGGCAGAGCAGAGGTGTTGTGCACTTCAATGGAACTGAACCTTACATGAAGAAGATGCTGTTTCTCAGTTCAACCTTTCAATGTTAACATTGTGAATGTTCTTGTAGGCAGTGAGCCTCCTTTGAGCAGTGAGCTCTGGGCAGTGTGCCTTCCCATTTTTCTATTCTTTTAATAGAGAATAAATCTTGTGGGTTAATCCCCACCGTGGTTTTTCCCTTAACGAGGTTTCCACATAAAAATCTTGGTGTTATGTGTGTTGATTATGTTTATGCTTGTGTTGTTGATTTCATGCTTTCATGGTTATATCATTAATCTGTTAATAAGTAGTAAAGAAGATTAAATGCAGCAAAGTTAAAAGTTTTGTGACAACTGATTCACCCCCACCCTCTTAGTTGTTTGCCCTAATTTAACAATTGGTATCAGAGTCGGTTCCTCTAAAAGAAGCTTGACTGCTTGAGGAGATCCAGGATGTCGACATACAAGAAGGACAGTCCGAGATTTGATGGAACAAATTACTCTCTTTGGAAGAATCAAATGGAGTGTCATTTGCAATGCATGGGTGATTCGTATTCGTTGATAACGAAGGATGTGTATAAGCCTCCGGAGAAAGGCCCTTCAACTCCAGATGAACTCAAGGAAGCTGAATACAATATTCAAGCTAAAGAAGCATTGTTGAGTGCCTTGACTGATACAGAAATGACAAATGTTCTGGAATTGAAAACTGCTCATGAAATCTGGAAGAAGTTGGAAACTCTGTATGAAGGTGATGAATATGTCAAATGTGCCAAGTTACAGAGCCTAAAGGGTAGATACGAATATTTGAGGATGAGTGAAGATGAAAACATCACTTCCTATATGCAGAAGGTGAATGAACTTGTGAGCAATATCAGGAGTGTTGGTGGAATACTGGAAGAATCAAAGATTGTTGCCAAAGTACTTAGATCCTTACCTGCTTCATACAAACATAAAGTTGCTACTATTGAGGAGATCGGGACTGTGACAACTATTACAAGGGATTAGTTGCTTGGCAAGCTTCCAGTATTTGAAATGAGTGAGTTTGGTGATTCTCTTCCTAAATCAGATTCTACTTTTAAGGCTAGTGTTTCCGAGAAGCAAAGATTTGATCCAGGTGAAAGCTCTTCAAGAAGATTAACCAGATATGAGAAGGCAAGGAAGGAACTTGAAGAAGATGAAACGGAGCTTGAAGAACTTGAAGCCCTTTTTGCCAAAAGATTACCAAGAGGATCCGGTAAGTATGAAGGAAAGTTGCCTTTCAAATGTTTTGCTTGCAATAAGATTGGTCATTTTGCTTCAAGATGTCTGGAGAGGGTTTCAAAGCCAAACCCTAATAGACCTAGGGTTTAGAAGAAATGCTACTATGTCCAAGAAGTTGCTGATGAAGGAGTCACAGATGATGAATCTGATATGGGAAGTACCTATGGAAATGAATGGGTGTTCATTGCTATCAAAGAAGAAGATCCGGTGCCTACTGAATCTACTAGCTGTGTGAATGTGGAAAGTGCCTTGGCTGCTCAGGTTGAAGAAAAGGATGAATGGGTAATTGACAATGGATGTTCTCATCATATGACTGGTGATACAAGTAAGTTTGTAAGTTTGGAAAGATATGAAGGTGGAATTTTGAAGTTTGGAGACAACTCAGCTGGTAGAATCCGTGGTTGAGGATCCATCTCTCTTGATGGTAAGAATAACACTAATAATGTTTTGTATGTAGAAGGGTTGAAGCATAATCTTCTCAGTGTTGGACAATTGGTTGACAAAGGGTATGATCTCCGATTCAAGGATGGAAAATGTAGAATCTTGGAAAGCTCCGGAACTGAGATTACATCTGGTACATAGACTAGAGGTAATATCTTTCATTTAAGTGGTACTGGTAAAAGTTGTTTGATTGCTCAGATTGATCAGAGTTGGTTATAGCATAGGAGAATGTGTCATGTAAACTTTGATAATATTGTCAAGATAAGTGCTATTCAGGCTGTGAGAGATTTTCCAATGCTTGTGAAACCTACTAACAACATGTGTAAGGAATGTCAGTTGGGCAAACTGTACAGAACTACATTCAAAAGTAAAGAACAATTTTCAAGTGGATTGTTAGAACTTGTGCACACCGATTTGTGTGGTCCTTTTGGAGTAAGGAGTTTGTAAGGGGACAACTATTTTATGTTGCTGATTGATGATTACTTTTGGATGATGTGGGTCACTTTCTTGAGAGAAAAATCAGAGGCTCTTGATAGATTCAAGGTGTTCAAGGCTAGGGTGGAGAATGAGATTGGTGTGAAGATAAAGTGTTTGAGATCTGATAGAGGTGGAGAGTTTACCTCCGGTGAGTTTAATGCATTCTGTGAAGAGCATGGAATAAGAAGACTGTTATCTGCTCCTAGGACTCCTTAGCAGAATGGTGTTGTGGAAAGAAAGAACCAGACTATTTAAGAGGCTTCTAGAACCATGATGATGGAAGAAAATTCTCCACATGTCTATTGGAGAGAGGCTATAAGTACTGCTAGCTACACTCTTAACCGGGTGCAAATCAAAGGTAATACTGGCAAAACTCATTATGAACTGTGGTTTGGTAATGCTCCTACTGTGAAATACTTCAGAGTTTTTGGTAGTAAATGCTATATCAAAAGAGATGAAGATCTAGGCAAGTTTGATGCAAGATGTGATGAAGGAATATTTTTGGGTTATTCAAACCAAAGCAAGGCATACCGGTGCTTTAACAAGAGATTGAAAAGGATTGTTGAAAATGCTAATGTCAAGGTTGATGAAAGCAAGGAGAGACCTTCCAAGTCTTGTGGATATGAATCAGATGATCACAATGAAAGTCCTCAAACTCAGATTCACATTGCTTCAGAGAATCCAGTGACTCAAGAAGCTAGTGCAAATGTTGAGGAACAAGTTCAAGAATTAGAAGTTCAAGAAAATCCTAAAACTCCCAGGTATGTGAGGTTGAATCATTCTGAAGATCATATTATAGGAGATAGAAATAAAGGTGTTCAGACTAAAAGAAAAATTGCTGAAGAACAAGAAGAGTATTGTTTGATTTCAAAGATTGAACTAAAATCAATGAATGAAGCTTGTAATGATGAAAGTTGGATAAAAGAAATGGAAGAAGAATTAATGCAAATTGAAAAGAATCATACTTGGGTTATTGTTCCTAGACCTGAAAAAAAATGTAATTGGAACTAAATGGGTCTTCCGGGATAAATTGAATGAAAATGGTGAAGTTGTGAGAAACAAAGCAAGATTGGTGTGCAAAGGATATTCTTAGGTAGAGGGAATTGATTTTGAAGAAACTTTTGCTCTGGTGGCAAGAATCGAAGCAGTCAGATTATTTCTTGCCTTTGCTGCTTATAGTGATTTCAGAGTTTACTAGATGGATGTCAAGTCAGCATTCCTAAATGGAGATTTGGAAGAAGTCTACATTGAGCAACTGGAAGAATTCCAGTTGTCTAATCAAGGAGATATGATCTACAGGTTGAGGAAAGCATTGTATGGACTTAAACAAGCCCCAAGAGCTTGGTATGCAAGATTAGACAAGTATCTGCTAAAGTTAGGTTTTAACAAAGGCACAACTGACAATAATCTTTATTTCAAAATTGATCATGAACACATCTTGATTGTTGAGGTATTTGTTGATGATTATCATTTTTGGTGGAAATAAGAGCATGTGTAAAAAATTTGCTGATCAGATGCAAAGTGAATTTGAGATGTCCATGCTTGGTGAAATGAATTTTTTCTTGGGTCTGCAAATTATCTAGTCAGATAATGGCATCTTCATATCTCAGTCTAAGTATGTAAAAGAGTTGTTGAAAAAGTTTGGAGTGAAGGATTCAAAACCAGTAAGTACTCCCATGATAACCAAATGCAAGTTGAGTAAAGATGATGATTCCCCTAAGGCAGACCAGAAAAGGTATAGATCAATGATTGGAGGAATGCTTTATCTAACTCATACCAGACCTGATATTATGAATGGAATTGGCCTTGTTGCTAGGTTTCAAGGTGATCCTAGCGAATCTCATGTTGTAGCAGTCAAAAGAATTTTCAGATATCTGAAGGGAACATCTGATTATGGCTTATGGTATCCTAAGGATGATGATTTCACTCTTCATGCATATACATATGCTGATTGGGAAGGAGATGTGGATAACATGAAGAGCACTAGTGGTGGTGCATTATTCTTGGGAAAGAGATTGGTTTCTTGGTTGAGCAAAAAGCAGGAGGCAATATCTCTGTCTACTGCAGAGGCAGAGTATATAGCAACAAGTAATTGTACTCAAGTTTTGTGGATGAAACAAATGTTGAAGGATATCATAATTTTGTTTGAAAAGCCTATTACAATCTTCTGTGATAATTCAAGTGCAATAAACATTTCAAAGAATTCGGTGTTGCATTCAAAGACAAAGCACATATCCATCAATTTTCACTTTTTGAGAGAGAAGGTAAATGAGAATGAAGTCAGATTGGAGTTTGTTCCTTCAAAGGATTAGATTGCGGATATGTTCACTAAGCCTCTACCTAAGGACACTTTTGAGTATCTCAGAGGGAAGTTAGGGGTGATTACCCCTCCTGTTCAGAACTAAGGTGCACTAGTGTGCATCAGTCTGGTGGAACTCACAGTCATATCTTGTGATCCGGATTGGTGTTAAGGGGATGCTACTCAGGGGGAGTAGTCAATATGTTCTGAGTTTAGTTTGGTATTGTCTGAGAAACAAGAAGGGTGAGAGATGATTGCAAATATGTGCCCTTTGCCATTGATGTCAAAGGGGGAGAGAAGTCATGTGAAAACATTGGATGGAAGTGAGTAGTTGCTGGTGAAAGGGGGAGCAGTGAAGAAAGTGGTTGTAGATGTGATAAGAGAAAGGGGGAGAAGTTCTTGTCTTGATGGTTGAATTAGTTTTTCACATCATATGTTGCCATCAATGACAAAGGGGGAGATTATTGCAAATATGTGCCTAATCGGTGTTGTCATTGATGTCAGCATATCCTTGTTGTCATTGGTGTCAACTGCATCTTATTCTATTACTTGTTTAGAAGACTTGTATGTTGAGGATATTGAGAAAATTAGCCTCTCCGGAAGAAACAAGTGAGTTACATATCTCTTTGTCAGAAACAGTGAAGACAGTGCAGTTCAGCAAAGTAGATTGCTCAACATTTCAAGTAAAATGAAGATCAGAGTCTATGGACCAAAGGGTTGTGTAGAGGATAGTCTGAAGTTGCTCCAGTCAAGATTTGAAAGGTCTGCATGAAGGATTAATGAAGTTATGGCCATTTCAGTAGAACCGGGTTTTGCAGTTGTTCAGAGGTGATAGAGTGACAGGAATTTGGTTCGGATTGCTCCGCATTGGAATATTATGGTCTGCAGATTTAGAGGTATGTTTGGGAAGTTGTCGTGTGTCCTCAAGGCAAGTGGTTCGTGGTTTGGAGGTCCACAATCAATCTTTCTAGTGTGACAGTCATGACAATTAGTGTTCTTAAGTTTCTGGATGAAGATGCAAGTGTTTCTGGCGATTTGAGGTGATGCGGTTGTTCTTGTTGATTTCATTTTGCTTGTGGTGGTCTCTGGATCGTGTGCCTATTGTGCTGGTGGTCTGCATTAAGGATTGAGCTCGTGGTTGAAGATTTCTCCTTGAGTGTTGCTATTCTTTCCAGTCTTGGTCGATCGGATGCTTGATGCGTGTTGCGGATGATCTAAGAAGAGTTCTATGGAGCGTGGCGTGTTGTTTGAGGAAGATTCAAGTCCCAGCTATGTTTGGTTGACAATGTGATGGTTTGCATGAAGCATTTTAAGTCTTGTGATTTTAATTGCTTGTAATGCCTATCTTGGAGAATGTTCCAGATAGATGATTGTTTGGCCAACTTTGATGTTCATTCCAAAGTTGATGACATGTATAAATAAGTGTTGTGAAGTCGTGGAAGAGTGTTGTTGTGAGAGAAGATGTGGATGTAGCGAGGAAGTGAGTGGAGGTAGAGGAGAGGTGTTGTGTGCTTCAATGGAACTGAACCTTGCATGAAGAAGATGTTTCTCAGTTTAACCTTTCAGTGTTAACATTGTGAATGTTCTTGTAGGCAGTGCGCCCAAAGGCAAGTGCCTTCCCATTTTTCTATTCTTTTAATAGAGAATAAATCTTGTGGGTTAACCCCCACCGTGGTTTTTCACTTAACCTGGTTTCCATGTAAAAATCCTGGTGTTATGTGTCTTGATTATGTTTCTACTCATGTGTTGTTGATTCATGCTTTCATGGTTATATCATTAATCTATTAATAAGTGGTAAAGAAGATTAAATGTAGCAAAAGATAAAAGTTTTGTGACAACTGATTCACCCCCCCTCTCAATTGTCTGCCCTAATTTAACATATAGGTCTATAGGATAGTTATAGGGTCTAATGTAGTCTTGAAAAGTCTTAATACTATAACAAGTATCCATACTCTTGTCCATAAAGTCTGCTCCTATTTAATAGTGTAAATAGGAGTCTCATGATCGAAATTGCAAGAACCATAGTCCCCAATAAGCCTTCACAAATTAACACAAAAATCTCATGATGGAAGAGTAGGGTAGTTTCATTAGAGCTCTATCAAGCTTTTTTCAAGCATTATGCAAAGCTATGTATATTGCACAAGATGACTACAGTCATAAGAGATCACGTAAGGAACGTGACGGAAAGGAGAAGATTGTAAGTAGTGTGCAAGAACAATGGAGCAGTTGGATAGAGATATACATAGGGATGTTGAAGCTCCATACAAGAACTAAGTGATGCATTGAAAGATGATATAACATTCACCAAGAGACAACCACAGTTCCAACAGAGGTATACCAATGTTACAAAGGGTCTATAATATCAACCTAGGATAAAGAGAGTACAAGAATCTATGTCAAGGGTTTGTAATCTATCTCCAAATAGTGCACAAATGAAGAATTTAATTCTCATTGTGAGAGTTATGCTTCCCAAAACAATACAGGGCTGCATGCACTAGGGATTTCAAGCATCCAATCAAAGGATATTACAATAATCCCAAGACAAATACCAAGAAATAGTAGTCATCGTGCATCAATGAACCATACAAGACAATGTATAAGACAATGATGACTTCCTCATCACTCCAAAAGCATAATGAAATCCTTTGAAAGGTTCTGATAATCATTTTGAGGTATGATAAACATATATAAGTCCTCCTCAAGTTGGAGAATACATAATAGATAGAGAAAAAGGCATAAAAGGATGATTTCCAGTGATGGTTTGGAGTCCTAAAAAGACTAATTCTCTCTTCCACGCCTGAAAGAGTCTTGATCAACCTAAAACTCCAGAAAACACATATCTTATTATCTTGCAGATGGGGTTAGAAAAGAATTATGGTAGTTGGGATGAGATGGAGTAATCATGCAAGTATCTAGGAGGTAGTTTTGGACAATTGTAAGCATCTAAGAGAGTGGAGACAACAATTGGAGATCTTCTAGGAGCAAAATATGGGAGGAGTCTTCGAAGCACCCAAGAGGAGGTCAAACAACCAAGTCAAAGGAAGCAAACTCATTTACTGCCTTAAAAACTTTTCCTAGATTCTCTCTTATGGTCTCATGGGCAAGATGGTTGCCTAGAATAGAATAAAGAGTTCATTCATTGATCTCTCTCAAGCATTGTAACTCAGTTTTTGAAGAAAAAACATTTGTAAAATATGATCTAAGAGATATAGACATATTCTCAGACTTGTACTCAGCTTATTGTACCTTTTGATCAATAAAATAAGCCATTTTTGCCTTCTCAAAGCTACACATTGTGTAAAATTATGAAAGTGATTAAGGTGATCTTGTGGTAGTAAAATTTATCCTTGATTAGGGTTATGGTGTTTAGGGACTTGATGGGGGTTATGGTGTTTAGGGACTTGCCTCAATAAAATCCTAGGATAGCATTTAAACTTCACAACACTGTTGATTGATAAAGAGTGCATGGGCTCATGGGGCAAAGGCTGAAAACAATGATAATATGATGATTCAAATGATGATAAACAAACAATGATATCACCTATGTGATGAACCCTCAGAATGATGAAGATCCATCAACTCTTAAGGAAGAATAGATGATAGCTCCATATCTGCAACAACACACAATAACAATACACAAATCTACTTTAGAATCACAATGAATGCTCTTGCTTGCTTTTCTTCAAGATCTCAAGTTATGCCTTTTCCAACCTGGTTACAAATGAACTAAAAAACACACTTATATATGCGTTCCCATTCACAATCTTAAATTCAAACCAAAAGAGTCGACAAGGAGAAACCTTTTGAAAGTTCCCAGGCTGACATGCACTTAAATTAGCCCTAACCTAAAAGGGGGGACATGGGTAGTACCGCCCAAGTCCATCAACCCTATTTAGGTCTGGGGTAAGTTAAAACAAGGGGCCCATATTCCAATTTTACTTTAGTGTCAAGCAATTTTGTGTCGGGATAAGCATTTTGAATGTATAATGCAATCAAGGGGACCTAGGAGATACACAAGTAGGTAAAAAGACATGTGGACACTTTTTACTCCATAACATTTAGTCCCCACTTTAATGTGTGTATGATCTTACAATCAGTACATGCATTAAAGTACGATCAAAACACATCAAGCACATCAGATAGTAGAGCCAATAAAACACCCTAATTTTGGAAGACTATCTCTAGCCCCCAAGCTTAGGCAAACATAAGAATACACATGACAAACACACAAAACATGAGGAAGACTGATGAAGGGGGTAAATCATAAAACACACAACAATAGAAATTGCACACAGAAAATAGAACTTTCTTTTATTGATTTCGACAACTTATTACATTACAGAAGCTCAAATACAATCAGAGGAATCAACCCTCCACAGGCTGCAACACATTACAGCTTCCTTTCACAAGACTCTGGAATCATCTGCCATCTGTGACCCCAAATCTGCTAGGGTTTCTGTTTTCCAACCTATTCTTTACTCTATACTTCCCCCCTTAACTGTACTACTGCCTAGGGTTCCCAAAAATGGTTATTAATAGCTTTTTTTGGCAGCCAACAACCTAATTTCAAAATTTGCATCTCCCTCCAAAAATAGGTCAACTTCTTGGAGCCATAACTTTTGATTTGGGTGTCCAATTGACGAACTGTTTTATGTGTCAGAAAGCTCACGGAGTGCTCTACGTGCTAAGAACGTGCTCTACTGGTTCTAGCCATTTTCGGCCCTGTACGGGGCCGTTTAGTTCCCCAAACCTGAGTTTGAATAATTTTCAGGCATTTTTCAAGAAATGGAAACTTTAATATCTCTTAGCTCACAAATGATCTTTGCGTGATTCCTTCACCAAAGGTCTTATTTTTCAGTTATGAAGCTTCCTGTAAATTTTCGCTTCAATCCATGCCCAAATGTAAACTGTCTAAAAATAGCAGGTTGCTATTTTTAGCAGTTTGGAAAAACTGAAAGTTCTACATCATTATTCAAGAGATTATGGAACCAGAACCACAAATTTTGAAAAGAAATAGAAAGAACATCAACAATTTTGAAACACATCTTTTTTTGGGTGATGCAAGATTGCCCTTACACCACTGGATGCTCTTGCATTAGACACCTAGGGTAATTTGAGAAGTGACCCTGTCACGTCTCAGGTGTTTGTGCGAGGAAAACCCAAACGGTCAACCTCTGCCTTAGACAACCAAGAAGAATCTTCAACAGGCCTTCCTTTCCATTTCACCAAATATTCTTCATATTGCCTGTTCCGAGTACTTCTTCCCACATGGCTATCCAAGATCTCTTCTACCTTCTCTGTAGAAGTAGATGCCGAAATACTCCACTGTTCTTCTATTGGTCCATCCTCTGTTCCACCTTCATGATATTTTGATAAATCAGCAACGTTGAAAATAGGGGAAATGTTGATCTCACTTGGCAGCTCCACCTCATGCATTTCCTAAATCATGTTTCTTCAAAATTCTGCATGGTCCAAATTTTTACATTTTCAGCTTATTGTATGTTTCAATTGGGAACCTTTCTTTTCTCAAGTGAACCATGACTTAATCTCCTACTTGGAATTCCTTATATCTCCTCCTCTGATCCGCCTTAGCCTTGTACTGAATATTCATCTTATTAATGTGCTTTTTCACCTCTTCATGCAAATTCTTCATGTGTTCTGCAAAGTCTTCAGCCTCGGCACTTGTCTTTTCTCCTTTATCCAGATTTCTTAACTTTGAAGCATCGTAGCAGGTTACCCAAAATCCTATTCACCACTTCGGTCTATCCATCAGTCTGTGGATGGTGTGTAGAACTGAACTTCAAATCTGTCTTCAACTTCTTCCACAATGTCCTCCAGAAATAACCAACAAACTTGGTTTCTCGATCTGAAACTATGCTCTTTGGTAGACCGTGTAATCTCACCACCTCCTTGAAAATAACTCTGCAATATGAACAACATCATTAGTCTTCTTGCAATGAATAAAATGTGTCATCTTTGAGAATCTGTCCACTACCACAAAAATGGAATCATGTCCTCTCTGTGTCCTTGGTAAACCAAGAACAAAATCCATACTAATATCATCCCATGGCTTCTCTGGTATAGGTAGTGGCTAATATAACCCTATATTCTGACTTGTCCTTTTTGCCATCTGACACACTCTGCAACTCTACACAAATTTCCTCACATCCTGCTGCAACTGTGGCCAATAATAATTTTCACCAACAATAGCAATGGTCTTATCTCGACCAAAGTGTCTAGCCAATCCTTCACTATGCCTCTCCTTAATCAAGTTCTCTCTCATGGAACTCCTTGGAATGCACAATTGGCTTCCTCTAAACAACATGCCATCTTGGATTATGAAATCCAACCATTTTGTCCTATCCAAAGTAACAAGTTCCAAACAAGCTTTCCAAGCCCCTGCAAAAGCTAGATCTTCAGGATACAAACTTTTGAGTTCATCAAACCCAACAACATCTATATTCATTTCTGTCAACAAATTCTACCTTCTGCTCAAGGCATCTGCAACTCTGTTGGACTTCCCACTCCTGTGCTTCAAAACAAAAGTATAACTCTGCAAAAACTCAACCCATTTTAAGTGCCTCTGGTTCAACTTTCCTTGACTATTAAGATACTGCAAAGCCTGATGATCAGTATATAAAACAAACTCCTTTGGCAACAAATAATGTCTCAATTTCTTCAAAGCCTGAACTATTGCATAAAACTCCTGATCATAAACATAATACTTTTTCTTGGCATCATTAAGCTTCTCACTAAAATAGGCAATGGGCTTACCTTCTTAGCTCCAAACAACTCCTATAGCACTGCTACTAGCATCACAATCTACCTAAAATACGTTATTGAAATCTGGAAGTGCCAAAACAGGTTGCTCTGTGACTTTCTACTTCAATGTATCAAAGCTTTTATCTACTCCTTTAGTCCATCTAAACTCTTTTCTATCCCCTCTCATTGTCTCAATCAGGGGTGCACAAATGCTACTAATTTTTTTGATAAACTTTCTATAAAAACTTGCCAAACCATGAAAAGATCGTACCTCTGTGGCACTCCTTGGTGTAGGCCATTCAACGATAGCCCTTACTTTTTTTGGGCCCATCTTAAGACCTTCCTCTAAGATAACAAATCCCAAATATACCAACTCCTTTGCAAAACTACATTTCTTCAGATTAATCAACAACTTCTCCTCCCTTAGCTTCTCTAGAACTCTTCTGATATGCTTCAGATGCTCATCCCAAGTCTTACTGAAAATTAAAATATCATCCAAAGAAACAATAACAAAACTTCCCAAAAATTCTTTCAATACCTCGTTCATGAGCCGCATGAATGTACTCGGTGCATTGGTTAGCCCAAATGGCATGACTAACCAGTCATACAAACCCTCCTTTTTCTTGAAGGCTGTCTTCCATTTGTCTCCTTCTCTAATTTGGATTTGGTGATACCCACTCTTCAAATCAATCTTTGTGAAGTACTTGGCTCCACTCAAACAATCCATTATGTCATCCATTCCGGGTAATGAAAATATGTACTTGATTGTGATCTTGTTGATGGTTTGAGAATCTGTACACATTCTCCACTCCATCTTTCTTCGGTGCTAGTATTGCAGGTACCGCACATGGACTTAGGCTCTCTCTTATCAGCCCCTTCCTTAACAGCTCTTGAACTTGTTTATTTAGCTCTTCATTCTCTGTAGGGGTCATTCTGTGGGCTGCCTTATTCGGCAAACTGGCTCCTGGTATCAAATCCATTTGATGACTTATCTTCCTCACCGGTGGTAAACCTTCTGGTACATTATCAGAGATAATATCCTAAAATTCTTCCAACATATCTGAGAATTCTACTTGTACATCTTCACATTTCTCTTGACTAATCTTAGGAATCAATGCAAAGCAATGACGCTCATGCTTCATACCCTCCAAAAGTTTCCTACCATCTACCAAGCAAATTCTGGCAGGACTACATACTTTTTCTTCCACCTCCTTCAAGGGCTTCAACTTATGACGAACTCCATCCTTTGTTAGGGAATATGTGTTTGCACGGCCATCATGGACAACGCTCCTATCATACTGCCACGACCTCCCCAATAGCATATGACATGCATCCATCGGTATGATATCACATAGCACCTCATCATGGTAGTCCCCAATCTTAAACTTCACTAAACACTGCTCATTGACCAAAGCTCTATGGTCCTTCTGCAACCATGAAATCTGATATGGATGTGGATGCTTTCTTCTTGTCAACTTCAACTTATCAACCATCTCCTCTGAAACAAGATTGTTAGTGCTTCCACTATCGATAATAATATCGCAACACTTAGCTTCACATTTGCACCTTGTGCGGAATAGACTCTTCCTTTGATTGGGTTCTTTCTCCTCATTCAACAAAATTCTTCTGACAACTAGGGTTTCTCCCCTTTCAGCATCTTCAGAACACTCAGACTGCACATCTTCATCTACACGTGCAACTCGTGCATTACCTTCAGGTCTTCTATTTGTCCTTCCTTGATGTTGTGGACACTCATATGCTCGATGCCCTTCTTCTCCACATTGGAAACGGGTTCCTCTGAAACCTCCTCTTCCAGGTCCTTGCCCAGGTCGGCCTCTTCCTCTTCCTCTTTGCTCTCCATTGTTCTGGTCACGAGGGCGGTAGGTATTATCTCCTCTCTAATTTCGACTGGTGCTGGCTTCTTCACTTTTCTTTGAATCTTCATTTCGGCCCCCATAGGGTCTTCCACCAATCCTTCCGCTTTGACCTCTTCCCTTTTGCTTGTTGTCAAATCTTTTATTCAACTTCTCTTCCACCTTCAGGGAAAACTGGTATGCATCTTCTACGGTGGTCATTCTAACCAGGCTCAGCTCCTCTTGAATAGTCGGCCTCAACCCATTAATGTAACAGGCTACCTTCTCCTTGTTGGGCTCTACATGACCTGTCCTGATAGTAATTTTATAAAACTCTTCTATATACTCCTTAATAGACTTGTTACCTTGCTTCAGTCCTTACAGCTTCTTCAACAACTCCATCTCATAGTCCAAAGGAATGAATTGCTTCTTCAATTTCTCCACCATCCGATCCCATCTGGTGATCTTTCGTTTTCCTCTTCTATTCCTCTCTAATTGGACCTCCTTCCACCAAATACTGGCATGGCCTTTCAACTTTGTTTTTGCAAACTTGACCAGATCTGGGTCCTCCACATCTTCATACTCGAAATACTCCTCCATGTCATTGATCCAGTCAATAAGCTGTTCCGGATTCAAATCTCTAGAATATGTAGAAACTTAAATCTTGGGCCTCTTTCTGATCTTAGAAATGACCCTCAATCACCTAACTTCTGCAGGATCTCCTGCAGCTTCTTGTTCTTCCTCAGATAGCTCCTCTTCCACTTCATCCTGTAATGTCCCATTTTTTTGGTGCATAGATATTCGTGCACAATGTGCTTGTTTATAGTCTCTTGGAGGCTATCCGACATGTTTGGGAAGAACTCCAATATTTTTTGGAGTGGTCTTGATTCAGTCTGCAGAACAATTATTTGGGTTTTCCTTGTGTAAATGGATTATTCCTCATGGCTTTGAGCTCAGTTGATGTTCCGGGTAATAGTGTTGGTTTCTGAAGTTTGATCGGGCTTCTAATTTGCTCTCCAAGATTCTTGGAGGAATTTTCTATTTTTGGAAAGTCATCCAGAAGGCATTGTTGCTCATCCCAAACCTTATAGAGCATATTGGTTCAGTTTATTTGGCATTCGGAGGCCGTTTGGGATTTCCCGCAAAATTTAATATTTAATGAGCTATTTTAATTATATTTTTCACTTAAGTTCCTAAGGGTGAAAAATAATTAAAATATTATTAAGTGTTATAGCTCATTTGAAAGGGGAAAACATATTCTTTTATGTAGGCACATAAAAGTGAGCACTTAAGTGGAGGAAAAAAGAAATAATTTAATTTAGAAAGAAAATGTTATTATTTTCAAGAAATAATTCATTTCCTTTGTAACTCCTCCAGTGCCTTATAAAAGAGAATGAGCTCTCATTTGGAAGGGTTATGCTATGCTTTTGATATTGATTTTGTTTGTAGATGGATTGAACCTGTGTGTTCTTCCATATTCTCTTGAGGACGGAAACCTTCTTGTAGAATTTCTCTGGAGGACGAAACCCCTCTTGCAGGTTGGGTGTGATTTCACACAGAAATCACCATTGTGCTGAAGATGGATTTGGAGCAAGCTCATTCAGAGTTTTGCCATAGAGCTTAATGGATTTGAGTGTTTTTGTGAAGTTTCATTTGTATTCAGTTTTGAATGGAGAATAATGAATGCCTATGCAAGTTTGTGGTGATTTTATAGTTCTTTGTGAAGATTGTTTCTTTTTCTTCCTTGGCCGTACCATCTCAGGGCGTACATTTGTATGTGGATCAGATTTTCCAAAAAAAATAAAAGGAGAAGCTTTTGTGAGATCTTTTGATTGCATTTGAATAACCTTGCATAAACGCCCCCTTTATAAGTGTTTTGAGTGAAGTAGAACTGTTTAGTGATTTTCTGGGAGCATCCGTACTTGTACCTGGGCCGTACCTCTATATGGAAATAATGATAAAAAAAAATAAATGGTGGAATCTTTGAAGTAAAGGTTGATTGCATTATTTTTGTCTTGTCCCAACAATCATTTTGCAAGTTATTTGGTGGAGTTTGAGGAAGTATTGAATTTTCTGGGAAGTGCCGTACCTTGCATTGCCGTACATGCTGCAAAATGGTTTGAAGATAGAAATTAATAATAGCAGTTCTTGAGATCATTGTAATTGTTGAAGGCATTGTATGTATAAAACACTTCATTCAAGCCCATTAGCATTGGTTTTAAAACATGTTCTAGATTGTAATGATGGAATCCGTACATGAATGGCCGTACATCTGCAGAGGAATTGAGGGTCATAGTAAATAATAGCTGAGGTCTTTGAAATTTATCTTGTTGCATCATTTTTGTTGGCCTTAGATGCTTCATTTAAGGGTGATTTGAGAGAGTTTGATGCTGATTTGAATTTTTTATGAGCAGCCGTACTTGTACCAGCTCTTATGGTCTTGATCAGAGGTTTTATTTGCTGTTGGTTCTGTTATCATGATTTCAGTGTTTGACTGCTCAGAATCATTTGTGTGATCAGAATAATCAGTTTTGTTGCAGTAGAAGTGGATCAGTTGTGTATCTTGTTGATTTGTTATTAGCTCATTGCCTTGGTGCCGTACCATTCTAAATCTGTGTTTATACCTCTGTCTGATGGTCTTTGGGAAGTCTTGTGTAATAGTTTCCATAGGTGATCTCTAAAAATAATCTAGTCAATGCTGAAGAAGACTGATGGGATTATGTCTTCTATGTGATTTTCCTCCTCCATATGCTGTCGTGCTATGAAGAGCAGTCTAGGAAACTCAGATTTCTAATGAAGCAGTGGCCTGAACTGATTACAGTGATCATTGAGATAATATTGTTGTGAGCAGATTGAACTTGGTCTTCACTTTAGACACATACAGTTTATGCTGGGTTGCCCATACTACAAGGAAAAAATAGAGATAGGCTTCAGCTTGCTCATCAGTTATCAATTGCAGTGGTTTCCAGATTTGATTATCTATATCTTATGCAACTTGCTTAACCCTCTTATGCAGGTTATAGTTTGATGTCAATCATCATTCCTTTGGAGCTTGGATGTATATTGTAATTCAATTGATATAGTACTCAGCTGATGCACTTTGTCTCTATTCCTTATATGTTGCATAAACACGCTATAACCCCTGGATGGTCCAACCACCAGTGTGGAGGAAAAATATTGTTTATCTTTCTTTTCCCACCCACTGAACAAGTGGAGTATTCCCACTGCACAAGTGGATGCCTGCATATGCAGATGAATGTTTAGTTGTTTGCACAATGTTTAAAATTATAGTCCGAAACACATTATGCTCTCACCTCGCCCAGTTGGGATCTTGGTGATCAGAAGTGTGGAGGAGTTTAGTTGTGCTAACACTGTTTATCATTGTTCTATATTTTGCAAAAAAATTTGGGGTTTTATATTACACATCCTCACTTTCTTCTCTTGTTCTTGGCTCAAACCCTCTTCGCAGCTCCTCTTGCAATGCATCAATTTGTCTTTGCAGGGCTCTAAAACCCTCTTCCGTCAAAGCATTCCTCCCAATACGATTTCTTCGTGGAGGCATCTTGATCTCTGCAGTAAACCCACAACCTTAGGTCCTGGTGCAAACTGCTTCACGGTCGGCGATCTGTCTACACACTTAGGAACCCTTGCTTTGATTCCACTTGGTGAAGGGGATAAATCATAAAACACACAACAACAAAAATTGCACACAGAAAATAGAACTTTCTTTTATTGATTTCGACAACTTATTACATTATAGAAGCTCAAATACAATCAGAGGAATCAACCCTCCATAGGCTACAACACATTTCAGCTTCCTCTCAAAGACTTTGGAATCATCTGCCATCTGTGACCCCAAATCTACTAGGGTTTCCGTTTTCCCACCTATTCTTGACTCTACACTTCCCCCCTTAACTCTACTACCGCCCAGGGTTCCCAAAAATGGTTATTAATAGCCTTTTCTAGCAGCCAACAACCTAATTTTAAAATTTGCATCTCCCTCCAAAAATAGGTCAACTTCCGGGAGCCATAACTTTTGATTCGAGTGTTCGATTGACGAACCGTTTTATGCGTCGAAAAGCTCACGGAGTGCTCTACGTGTTAAGAATCCGCTCTACCAGTTTTGGCCATTTTCGGGCCTGTACGGGGCCGTTTAGTGCCTCAAACTTGAGTTTGAATAATTTTCAAGCGTTTTTTAGGAAACAGAAACTTTATATCTTTCAATTCGCAAATGATCTTTGCGTGATTCCTTCGCCAAAGGTCTTATTTTTCAGTTACGAAGCTTCCTGTAAATTTTCACTTCAATCCGTGCCCAAATGTAAACTTTCTAAAAATAGCAGGTTGCTATTTTTAGCAGTTTGGAAAAACTAAAAGTTCTACATCATTATTCAAGCGATTATGGAACCAGAACCATAAATTTTGAAAAGAAATGGAAAGAACATCAACAATTTTGAAACACATCTTTTTTTGGGTGATGCAAGATTGCCCTTACACCACTGGATGCTCCTACATCAAAGACAATAGAGAAGCACACAATACATAGAAAAGACATGAGCACAGTCACGCAACACACAAGGCATACACGGAGAGAAGACATGTTAAGCAATTACACTATAGTAACAGGCAATGGGGGGAGCTCATCACTACGCGTCACCATCAAAAACACGTAAAACACACAACGTGGGGGGAGCTCATTGCTACATGCCTCCACAAAATATGCAAGACACATGGCATGGGGGGAGCTCATCGCTACACACCTCCACAAAATACGCAAAACACATGGAAAACACACAGAATACATGAGTGCCATAGAGTTTTTCATCGACCCACTATACGTCTTATACATAGTAAACACGGGCGATAGGGAGGAACTCATCGCTATGCTCCGCCATCTAAGAAACACCAAACACACCTGACAGTCAAGCTACGCTACCACGACTGCCAAAAACACGCTTAAGGGTGAGTAACTCAAGACCCAGCTCTGCCTCCCGCAAGAGGACTTTTTCAAAAAGGATGTGCAACCACTCAATGTAAGACACAACCCTGCCTTCCGTAGAAGGGCTTTCAAAAGCATACAACCCCACCTGCATCGTAGAGATGCCTTGCAGTGAAAAGGAAGCATGCACACAAAGTATACAACCCCACCTGCATCGCGAAGATGCCTTACAATGAAAAGGAAGCATACGCAAACACACAACAAAGTATACATCACTCCTGCATCACGAAGATGCCTTACAGTGAAAAGGTAGTATACACAACACGCTTTATCACAATATCTAAGATGTCCAAGCATTTACCACAATATATGTCCCCACCTTAAAGTGGTTGCTCCTGCTTGCCGGTAGCAATCATGTTTAAGGTAAGGTTGAAAACACATGAGGGAACAAGAGCTTTTGCAAAGCCCATGCCCCAAAGTGAGATGTGCTTACAATTGTCAAATTGTTCCCAACAATCATGATAGAAACATGTCAATATCATTTGCTAACAACCATTGATAAAAAAAGAAGCTTTGGTTAGAAAATCTAAGCTAAGATAACAACCAAATCATCTCATGAAACTGATACAGAAATAAGGCAACATGCCGCTCAAACAAACCAAGGCTATAATTACGGGTTCGGAACTGAGTATAGCTATGAGGTTATACTTCAGGTATCTCAGAACCGAGTGTAGTTACAAGGTGAGACAAAAGCATTTCAAAAGTGCATAGAAGCAAATTTAGAGTATTGCAAAAGTTTGTTACAACAATTTCACAACACGATACTCGATCACATCACGACAAAAAAGTGATTCTACTAGTCAAACGCCAGTAACAAATTACCCCTGTCTTCATGTATGGACTGGGTCCATTTTATTTTCTTGTTTAGGGATGCACGGTCCTTATCATAAGTGTATATTTGTTGTCGTCATCCATCAACTAGTAGAGCCACAAGCACAACGAAAGAATGAGATCACAAAAAATGAGAGAGGAGACAAAAGTGGCTTAGGGTCACAATGTGGGAAGATGCCCCCAAGACACCCTCCACAACATTATGGCCCCAAGGCACCACACACAACAAGTGTAACAAGAGAAGTGTAGAAGAATAGAGAAACAAATCGAAGGAATGTCACAACAGAGGTGGTCTCCTTGTATCCTTGACCTTACAAGAGTATCAAGGGTCATCCAAGGAGACCTAAACAAACATTTAACACTACACAGGGGAACACACCACAACACTTAAGAGGAGGCCACCCGTGAGAGCAACTCGGAGAGGTGCTACATCAAGGGTGGCTGAATGAGTGAGAGATACTCACCTGAGATAAAATGCAACCACGCTAGCGGTTGCCTTTAATCAAATCATCTTCTTCCCAATCTTGATCTTTATATGAAATAGGTGGCACATAGGGCACTATAGCCCAACTTGAAACGTCTTCCTTTAGTTCTTCTTTTAATTCCATTTCTTTCAATGAGACATTTTCTTCTTGCGGTGACATTTTTTGAGCTAAGGCTTGTTGCTTTCTTCTTCTTTCCCGTGCATTTCTATTTCTTCTAGTCTTGTTAGTTATATTTCCCAAGGGACTTTCTTCATCCACCATCAAGGGTTCATGATTTTCTGTATTCTTCGACATTTCTGAAGAGGAAGTAGGTATAAAAGTGATGTTATGATTTTGTGATGAATAGCTTCGCTCTTGAAGGTTTTCTCTTGATTCTTGTAAGGATGGAAAAAGAGGAACCTCGACAAAATTCCCTTTCCTCTTGGTCGAGGTGAATCCTTCAACTCGGGTTGCTTTTCACTTTCTGTTTGTTGGTTAGGAGTTGTAGCCTCGGAGCATTGAGAGGGTCCATGAGTATTCTTTCCATATGATAGTTCAACTATTTTCTTTGAATTATATTTTTGATATGCCAAGAAGAATTGACCTTGTCTTGGTTGATTTGCATCAATACGCTGTGGCCAAAAATAACCCAAATTGAAATTTCCACAAGTGGCTTATGGTTTAAATCCACTGTGGTGAATAACATGCACTCGACCTTTATGAGTGAACTTTAAGCACTTGTGAATAGTAGGAACTGCTTTCATGGATTTTAGCAAAGGATGTCCTAATTTCACTCGAAAGAGATCTGGGATGGGAATGATAACAAATGGTGCTTCTAGAGCTTTTTCAACCACCTCAATATGAAGTGTTATCTTTCCAATTACCGGAAGAAAATAACCATTATGTGCATTTATCATTATATCCATTGGATCATAAGTATCTTGTGCTAGATCATTCATGTATAAAAATTCTTCTGTGATAACATTTGTCATGCAGTTGGGATCAATAAGAACTCCTCTTGTAGGATTTCCACTTATTCTTGCTATTATATAAAGAGGACCATCAATGTCTCTAATAGTGACCTCATGTGGTGTGAAGGATATGACGGGTTCGGGATCCTTCCTTTTCTTATTATATCGAGGAGGAGCCACACCACCCTTGTTATGATTGGATGCCATATATGTGAGACTTCTGTACACCAAGACACTACTTTGAGGAAACTAGGTTTTCGAAGCTTTTGCAAAGATAAAAAACACACTAGTGTCACTACAAACGAAGTGATCACGATGTTAAAAGTGTTGTACACAAAGGTAATATAGACAACTTTTAGATTTCTTGCAAAGATATGTGAAAGAGATGTTGAATTTGTTATGTTGAAATACACAACGTGTAATTGCGAAATTATAAATTTTCAAATCAAGGATATGAAATGATACAAAATTTTCAAATGAAGAATGAGAAATGTGTAATAAATCAATGCAAGATCTGATTTGAACAATCAGCAAGATGTAAATGTTCGAAGCTACGGGTTCACCAAAATGTTTAGTGTGAAAAAGGAGAATGGTAACTAGTAGAATGCAAACTAAATTAAACCCTTTTCCATATAACATTCAAGGACAAGACCGAGCCAAATCACTACCAAGTGAAGGAGGACTTAGCTACTAATCTTGTGACTCCTATGTTATAGATGGATTAGATTTAATTCAAATTTTTTTTAATCAAACCCTAGGTTAACTGTTGTTCTCAAAATCAGCTACGCTCGTTTTTGTAGACAACCCCACGAAACTTGTCCGTTTCGTGAATCTACACTCTAAGCTCGTGGATCGAGACAAAATTACCTTGATCTCGTGCGAAGTCATTTGACTTTCTAAATTCGTTTGCAACATTCCCTCGAATCGGTTTCTCGATATTTGCGAAGAACGTTCAAGTTGCAAATTGGTTAAAATGTTAGTTTTAGTCATTTTTCAGGTGTTAGCCATTTTTGTTTTTTGTTCACATGTAAGAGTGGTATTTATAACCGCTATTACATGTTTAGAAGCTTGTTCACATGTGAGAGCGGCGTTTTTAGCCGCTATTACATATGTTGAACTTTGTGTTTTATGCAACGGCGGCTGAAATACCTGCTTTTACATACCTTATTAGGTGGCACTCGCAACGGCGGCCAAAACACCCGCTCCGACAAGATCTTCAAATCTATCGACTGGAGTGCCATTAATGGCCACTCGTGCCACTCACTTAGCATTTGTGGTTAAGTTACTTAATGTGTTTCGACAGCTTATTTTACCATTTCATTCTTTCTCCCGAGCTATCCTCCAGACTTCTCCAACGTCATTTGATTGCGCCATCAACGGGATCGACCTAATCCATCGCCATCAAACCTAGGGTTTCATGTTTTAGACGAGTAAGTTTTCTTTTTTGTTTCCTTTCCCCTTCTTCACCGTTTATGATGAGTATCGTTTAGATCTTTGTTTTTGGATTTTCGTTACGTTTTGTTGTTTTCGTGATTATTTTCTTTTTTGTGTAAAGTCTGTTTATGATGTGTATCGGATTTGTTTTCGCACCAGAGGTGCCCTAGGTTTTACCCTGAAACCCCTAGGTTTCTACCGCCTAGATCCTCAACCCTTGCTTTACCCCGTTATGTAATTTCGGCGAAGTTAGCCGATCCTACCAATAAATCATGTAACAGTGGTAATTTCCGCCGCCCTTATACTGAAAGTGGCATGTTCATTCCTTGCCGGAGCGGCCGATTCACCCGCTCGAACATGTTAACCAATGAAGTACTCACCTGCCATAGCGGCATTTTCAACCGCTCCGACACCAAAACTCATTGTCACTCCCACTTGCCGGAGCGGACGATACACCCGCTCGAGCAGTTGAGATTTCCATCTTCACATGTAACAGCGGTAATTTTGACCGCCCAAGCATTTGCCAGTGTTGAAACCTAAAAACTGCATGAGCGGCATTTTATACTGTTCAAACATCTGTTGGCATTTCACAGAGTTACCTGCAGTAGCGATCATTTTCACCGCTCGAACATGACCGATAAACTTCCAAGATACATGCAGAAGCGGCGTTTGTAACCGCCTTTACACATGAAATCTCTCCCAACTTGCGAGGGCGGCCAAATCACCCGCCCAAGCACATTTTCTTGATTTTTCCCTAACACTGGAAAATTCATTTTCCAAAACCAAAAGCCCGCTTTCGCCTTCGCCTTGATTTGCGCACTCAAGCCCTTTAAACGCATGCTTTCCTGTCCATGATCATCAAAACGCAGTTGACCCAGTTTATCCAATTTTTCCCCTAACTGTGAGATCATGGCCTTTTGCAGTTTTCAATCAGCGTTCGTGGTGTTCAAGTTCACAGTTCTCTCTAGAGCTCATGTCAGAATCATCTCCGTCAAAGTCTAGAGCCATGAAGTACAAGTACCAGGGTGTCTTTCCGGTAACAGCAGTTCAGTCAAATGTTGATGAAATCAGAGACACTAAAATTGGGCACGTAGATATGGCCGAATTCATAGATAGAACTAAACAAGCAAATCCCTCCCGGCATATGCAGAAAATCATTGACAGCGGTATTCATTTGGTTGCATCATTTCCTGTCAGTGCACATAATCCTGAATTTGTTCTACAAGTGGCCAACCACTACAATAGAGACACTCGAGCTGTGACGGACTCACAGGGAAATGTTATCATGAGATTGGATGCAGAATTCATGGACAAAATCTTCATGTGTCCACCAATTGAAAATGTCGGGCAGATTGATTTTGCTCAAGGTCAACAAGACTATGACAATGACTTGGAATCTGCTAGAAGGCACATAAACAACAAATGGTTGAAGATTCCTAGGGCAACTTTGACCAGATGGCCAAAAGATCTCCACAAGAGTGATTTTGTGGAGGAAGTGTGTGACTTGATTACACTCTTGAGTCGCATCAGAGGACTCCCTTCTGCTTCCAAATTCCAGGACTGAATGTACACTTACATCAAGGTGATTCTACGGGGTAACCAGAAGATATTTTGGGGTGAACAGATCAGCAATGCTCTGCACGAGCAACTGGTAAGGGTCAATACTACCTTCGAATTTTACATGACCTCTTACCTTGTCTACGCTGCTGCAAGCATGAGGAATTTTCCAGGTTTAACCCAAGTAGGGGACAGGAGGTTGGTCCCAGTGTATGAATACTAACCCCAAATCACCCTGAAGGGGTCAATTCATCATTTCAGAAGAGTCAATGATGCGTTCTTCTTAGTTTTCATGTGCTTGTGGGATGGTGAATTGGTTCAGAAAAGAGTTTCTGATGAAGCATGGCAGGTTGTAAATTCTTTTGGTTGTTTGTTCTTACAATTTCCCACCTTCACATATCTTTGGGTAGGATACTATCCTGGTTACCCTTACATGCTGCCGCGGTATCCCAGTGATCGCATTGTTCTTATGGAGCTTTGCAGACAAATGATCGTGGTACACAATAAACAGATGGAGCTTAAGAAGCTAGGGATAAAGTTTCCCATTGAAATTGGGAGGTATTCAGTTCAGTCTGCCAACAAAGCAAAAATAATTGACTCCGAGTTGCAGTTAGTCACCATGAAGACCTACAAGAAGAGAAATCATTTCGACTTCAGAAGGGTTCAAGATAAAATCAAGAGGAAGTCGAATTTTCATGAGCCAATGGTCGAAGACATATGGACAGATCTCAGGACCCAAAATGAGATCAGAAAACTGGATTTCTGCAGGCTTCATCTGAGCCAAATTGAAGAACTAGGACTAGCTGATATTCCAAATGGAATGGAGGATGACGAGGATGTCCTAGATCACAACTATGAGGCAGAGAATGTTGAGGCTTCACCTCTCCCAGAGGTGAAATGGTTAGTCAAGGAGGAGACATCCATCAGGAAAAGATTCCAACCTATATTGGCAAACACCAACTTGTGGTTGGAAAGTAAAGGGATCAAGTTGAAAGAGTTCCTTACAGGGTCCGAAGAGGGGACACAGGAGCAAACAGGTAAAAAGGTGGAAAACCGAACTAAGAACAAGAGTGACACTCCTTCCTCCTCCAAGGTACATAAACCAAAGATCAAATTTGTATCCAAGGGAGGAAAGAAGAAAGAAACCACAGAGGCTTCTGATGCCACTAAGTCAGATGTTGAAGACATCAATGATGATCATATAGAAATTGAAGATGTTGAGACTGAAGAACAAAATGTTCAAAGGTCTAAGACAAAGGTATCTGAAGAAGCTGAACAAGGTGAAGATGAAGATACAGAGGTAGAGCGACTTGATGGTTCCCCACAGACTCCTATGAAAGACCTTCCTTCCAATACACAAGTTCTTACACCTCCTCCTCATGTTCCATTTTCTGATGGTTTGCCAGTAATTTCAAATGTTCCTCTTTCTCCCATTCTTGTTGTTTCTTCTGACAATACTCCTCAATCCATGAGGGCTAGTCTTGGAACTATTTTTGATTCTTCTGGTTCCATTCCAAGCTTGTCTTCCCCTTCTTTTGATATCGGGGAACAAACTGTTTTGGAAAACCTTCTTGATGCTTCACAAAAGGTTGTTGATACAGGTGTCGTGTTTACCAACACAAGTCCAATTGTCACCATCATAGGTACAACCATGGAGCCAACCAAGCAAGTAGTGGATCCTCCTCCAGTTGTTGATGCATCTATACTTCCTCCATGGCTATCTGCCTATACTCCAAAGAGGAAGAAACAAGCTATCTCACATGATGAGATTGACATTGAAAAGCTGTTGCCCGTGAAAGCTAAGAACCAAAAGAAAAAGCCTAAGACTGTTTCTAGGCTGGTCACTGAAAAGGGAATCATATATGCCGAAATTGCTAAACCTCCTGAAGATGCCACGGTTGATACTTTTGACATGAGCAGTTATGTCATCTCAAGGGTTGAGCTTGGTAAAGTGACTCACAAGGGCGTCAAAGCAGATTTCCAGACCACTGCCACTACTCTACTTGAAAAGTATGAAGCCAAGAGGGAAAAGGAGCAATACAAAGCAAAAGCAAAACAACTGGCCGCTGTCCTTCAGAAAATAGTAAAGTCATCAGAGATAGTAGAACCAATGGCAGTAACAGTGGAAGATCCTCTGATACAGAAGGTTGAAAAAGCCCAAGCTAGAGGCAAAATAGTGGGAGATGTAGTGGAGCGGTTGTTGGCCCAAGGACGAGTTCTATTAAAAACCGCTGTGGAAAGAAAGGAGAAAATGGATAAGGCTAAAGCTGAGCTAGACAATCTGGTGGATCTACTTTCACAAGAGCTGCAAGATCAAGAAGAGAGCCTAGAAGAATGGATAGATATGAAGAAGATCAAGATAAAGAATCTGATCACCATTGGGGTCATCACCAACAGGGAATCATATCTCAAGACCAAGGAGACTCTAGCCCATCGTATTTTCATAATAAAGAGTCTACTTGAAGATCTGTGCCAAGCTCGAGAAGCCAGCGAAGACAGTGATGTCACACTCCTACATCGGCTGGAAGAACTTCCTTGCACCTTGACAAGGGAAGATCACAGTTTCCTCACAGCACAGGAAATGATAAGTTCTTTTGAAGAAATGGTACAAAAGAAATTTGAAGAGGAAGCTCCCTCAATGCTCTCAATGGACAACCTGTATGATCAACATTTGACTGTGGAGAATCTGAAGGATAATCTAGACAAGCATGAAAAGGCAGTAAAGGCGGTGAAAGATTCAATTCTCTGAGCTCGCACCATCTCTGAAAACACAACAAAACCAGATGCATGCGAGATGTCGGTTGTTCAAACCATGTACCAGAATTTCCTGAGGAAAAGGGATGGAGGAAGCTAGTGCCTTAGCTTGTTTTTCTTAGATATTATGTAAATGGAATTTTGTTTTGGACATCTACACATGTAATTTTTCAAAATGTAATTACATGTGCAACAAGAGAAGTCACAAGTCAAATAGGACTCTCTTGTTGAATAAATCAAAGTAGTTGTAGATTTCCTAGATTTTCTCAAGGTCTTTCCCTATAAATAAAGGGGACCTCTTTTGTAAATATTATCTTTTGTTTATTGCAAGAAAACTCTAGCGAATTGAGAAGCAAATCAAGACTTTGTGCTTTTTTGTAAAAATCAATATTCAAATATTTATCAATACAAGAAAGCAAGTTCAATTCCAATCTTTGTCTTGGGATTATTTGTGTTGTGATAGTATTGTTCTTATGTCTTGCTATCATAATCTTATTTGATAATAATTGAAGTGTGGAGTTTGTTTCAAGTGATTGAAGAGCGCTCTTAATTTGATTCTGATAAACTTTGTGTTATCAAGTCGGTTGTGGGTTATATGTTCGTGTTTGTGAGAATACAATAGTTTGGAGACTTTGTGCTGCAAGCTGTTATATTTGATTTACTTTTATCATCTTGAAAAGGAGTGAAGACTTTGTGCTGCATTCTACTTCAAATAGTTCTGTTTACAAGTAGCAAGTGAGGTAACAGAAAACTTTGTGTTTCTGTGATTTTGCGATAATTTGAAGTCATTTATAAAGAGTTTGAAGTATTAACATCTATTCTGAAAAAAGAGAATAAGATGAGATGGAACCACCACAAACATAGTTTTTAGTGTACATAAATTTCATAAGTTGTTTGATTTGCAAAAGTTAAGTACTTAGAGGGAACCTCCCCTTGCTGAGAGGAGAGACTTTGTCTCATCATAGCTATGGCTGATATACCCATTTTGCCGTTAGCGAGTTAATGACAAAATATTCACCCAACAGTTAACAATGCATGAAACCCTAGTTCTACAATGATCTGCTTATAACAAAGAAAAGTATAATAGATATCCAGAAACTAATTGCATAGGGATGATCAAGAAGATGATAGAACATGTTTCCATAAAGCAGAAGTGTCGGAGGACCAAGGTGGGATCGCCCAGGTTATGACTGGAAGAATCTGCCGGAGGTGTGAACTAGAAAGTTGCTGCAGATGATGTCTTGATGTCACATCTGAACTCAGAAAGGGCAGGAGGACATGGGTGGTACTGCCCAAGTCCTTCGTGACTGAAAAATCCAAAAGTGTCTTCAGATCTCGAAACCTTGATTTGTACTTAGTCTTCCTATAGTTATGTATTTTCCACATCTTGCTCCTGTAACCTACACACAAGAAGATAAGAAGGGGTTTGGGGGTTATGGTGTTTAGGGACTTGCTTCAGTCAAATCCTGGGATAGCATTTAAGCTTTCCAACACCATTGATTGATAAAGAGTGTGTGCCCTCATGGGGTCAGAGGCTGAAAACAATGATAATACGATGATTCAAATGATGATAAACAAACAATGATATCACCTATGTGATGAACCCTTAGAATGATGAAGATTCTTCAACTCCTAAGGAAGAATGGATGATAGCTCCATATCTGCAACAACACACAATAACATTACACAAATCTACTCTAGAATCACAATGAATGCTCTTGCTTGCTTTTCTTCAAGATCTCAAGTTATGCCTTTTCCAACCTAGTTACAAATGAACTCAAAAATACACTTATATATACATTCCCACTCACAATCGTAAATTCAAACCAAAAGAGTCGACAAGGAGAAACCTTTTGAAAGGTCCCAAGCCGACATGCACTTAAATCAGCCCTGACCTAAAAGGGGGGACATGGGCGGTACCGCCCAAGTCCATCAACCTTGTTTAGGTCCAGGGTAAGTTAAAACAACAGGCCCATATTCCAATTTTACTTTGGTGTCAAGAAAATTTGTGTCGGGATAAGCATTTTGAATGTATAATGCAATCAAGGGGACCTAAGAGCTAAACAAGGAGGTAAAAAGACGTGGACACTTTTTACTCCATAATAGTGCTAAGTGCTATAAATGCCAACTATACCATCTTTGACCAAGAAGAGCATCTTGTTGCCCAAGAGCCAAACACTCAAATTGATGGTATACCTGATTTGTTACTTGATGAGTGGGGGGCTGAAAATCATGAGTTTGATCATTATAAAAACATAGAAGAAGCTGGTCTTGGTATTTATTGCATGCATGAAGAGTATTTTGTTATGCCTAACCTTGTGAAGACTAATAAACAAGATGATGGTGTTTGGCAAATGTTTGTTGATGGGTCTAGAAGCATACATGGGGCAGGTGGAGGTGTGATGTTGGTGTCTCCAACAAAACATAAATATTATGCAGCTTTTATGTTCTAGTTCAGCTGTACAAACAACTTAGATGAGTTCGAAGCTCTTATTCATAGTATACAATGGGCTAGGAAGAGGAAGATAAGCTGTCTACAAGTGTTTGGTGATAGTGAACTGGTTGTAAATCAGGTAAGACGGCTGAATGTAATAAAATATGATTGGTTGAAGTCATATAAGCATAGAGTGTGGGATATTATTGAAGATTTTGAAGCCTTTAATGTGCTATCCATTCCTAGGGAAAAGAATAAACATATTGATAGACTAGCTGCCATAGGAGCTTAGTTTGATATTCCTAAGGACATCAAAAATGAAAAAGTACAGCATCATGTTAAGTAGGTTGTAAGGCCATCCATACTTGATAACACTATCCATTGGAAAGTCTTTGAGAGTGACCAATAGATAATAAAATTTTTGCAAGAGGAAGCTGAGTTCTCAGCTAAAACTTAGGCTAAATTATAGTAGCAGTATGAAGAACAAATCATTCAACTAAAGTCAAACAAACTGCCAAAAGGTTTGGTCACTCTTGAATCGATTTTCAATACTGATGATCAAGTTAGAAAGGAAAAAGTAAGCATGAGGACTATGAATAAGTTTCCATACGCAAGGACAAACTTCTCAAACTTGACAAGGTATGTATACAAGAAGAAAAACATGCTTTTATTTAGCTTTGTCAAGAGTATAATGATGTTTTTGCTTGGGAATATAGTGATCATAGAGGCTTTAATCCAGAGTTAGTACAACATACCATTGACTTAGAGCCAAGTGTTAAATCTGTAATCCAAAAATTGAGCCCCTCATGAAGAAAGAATTGAACAAACTAATAGAGGGCAACATTATCTTTCCTATCAAACACATCTTGGGTTTCAAACTTAGTATCTGTGAGGAAAAAGAATGGAGAGATAAGGTTGTGTGTTGACTTTAGGAACTTAAATAGAGCCTCTTTAAAATATCACTACCCCTTCCATGGACCAAATTCTACAAGTTGTTTTAGCTTCAAAACACTTTTCACTTCTATTCTAGTTATAATCAGATTTTGGTTAAGGAAGAGGATCAGTTTAAGATAACATTTACTACTAAATGGGGGACAATGGATTATAGAAAGATGCCCTTTGGTTTGTCTAATGCTGGGACAACATTTTAAAGAGCCATGGATATGGCATTTCAGGGATTAATCAATAACATTGTACTTGTTTATCTTGATGATATTATAGTGTTTTCCAAGCATGCTAAGGACCATTTGTCTCACCTTGAGCAAGTTTTTGACAAGTGTAGGTAGTTTGGAGTTTCACTTAATCCCAAGAAGTGCATATTTGCAGTCGATGAAGGTAAACTCCTTGTCCATATTGTATCAAAAAATGGAATTCCAATTGATCCTGATAGAGTAATTGCTGTCTTAGCATTGCCTTTTCCTAGCCACAAGAAAGGATTATAAAGCTTTTTAGGGAGAATCAACTTTGTTAGGAGGTTTACTCCTGATATTGCAAATCTTATGAAACCACTAACCTCTATGTTGAAGAAGAACATGTCTTTCAACTAGACAAAGGAAGGAAAAAACAGTTTTGAAGCAATTAAACAAGCCATAGCACAAGCTCCTACACTCATAAATCCTAATTTTGCCAAGGATTTCACCTTATATGCCTTTGGAAGCATAGATACTATCTCAACAATGTTGGTAAAACATAATGAAAAAGGTTACATCCTTCTTTAGTCAAGGTTTGGAGGGATATGAGGTAAGGTATTCATTTGTGGAAAAGTAAGTATTTGCAGTCATAAGAAGTTTGAAGAAATTTAGACACATGGTTTCCAATAATAAGATTCATTTAATGGTCTCACATCCAAGTGTCAAAGAGTTTCTTTTAAGCAAAGATTTAAATGAAAAAAGAGCAGGTTGGATCACAAAAGTGATGGAATATGATGTGGATATCGAAGTCACAAAGTTGATTAGGGGCAAGGGCTTGTGTGAGCAACTAGCTTTAGGTTTAGAAGATGATAAGGATGTTGTCCTAGTGCTCCAAAATGATCAACAAACAACTGCACCTTCATATGACACAAGTTAGACTCAAGATATGGTCCATTTCCTTCGAACAGGTGAGTGTCCTCAAGAATTAGACAGAAAAAAGAAGGTATTTCAGACTTAAGTCTATTCCTTATGTGCTTTTGTATGGCATATTGTTTAGAAAATATTTTAATGGTGTTCTCTTGACATGCATTGACACAAATCAAATTGACAAAATTTTACAAGAGTTTTAATGATGGAGCAACAGGAGGACATTTTGCTCCAAGAACCACAACATTGAAAATAATGAGGGCAAGTTACTATTGGCCCAGCTTGTTTAAAGATGCTTATGCATGGGTAAAAAGTGTAAGAAATGTGCATTCTTTATAGGTAAACAAAAGCTAACAACCCTTCCTTTGCAACTAATTCAGGTAGAGCAACCCTTCATGAAATGGGCTTTGGATTTCGTAGGAGTGATTAGCCCACCTTCAAGTGTAGGTCATAAGTGGGTGCTAACAACCATTGATTATTTCACAAGGCCGATAGAAGCAATATCACTTAAGGAGGCAAATGAGAATTTAGTTTTGGACTTCTATGAAGACGTTACAAGGTTTGGAGTACCTAATTCTATTCTCTCTGATAATCCAATGGATTTTGTTAGCACTAAGATAAGTGAGTGGGTAGTCAAACATGGCATCCATTTGAGTACATCTTCCAACTACTACCCCCAAGGGAATGGACTAGCTGAGTCCAACAAGAATCTAATTAGGATTATCAAAAGAACTATATAGGATAATCAAAGATCATGGCATACAAAGTTGAAATCAGCCTTATGGGATGATACGATTACTCCTAAAAGGTCAATTGGTAACTCAGCTTACATGCCTGTTTATGGTAGAGAGGCAAGGCTGCCTATATCTCTTGAATTTTTAGCTCTAGAGCTCATCAATCAGCTCGAGATGATGGAGGAAGATCCAATGTCAATCAAATTTGCAGAGTTAATAGAGTTGGAAGAAACTAGAAACCAAGCAATGAACACAATGGAGCTTCATCAAGCCTAAGTGAAAAGGTCATTTGATAAGAAGGCAATCCTAAGAAATTTCAAGGAGACATTGTCCTCAAGTGGAATGAGTTGAAAAGTAGACCTGGGAGGCATACTAAGTTTGACTCCATATGGAGTGGACCTTACATGATTTGTGATTGAAACAACATAATGCCTTCTAGTATCCAAACTGGATGGAGAGGAGCTGCCTGTCCTAGTCAATGGAATACATCTCAAGCATTGTTATTGAGGTGATAATTTACATTTTTACATAGTTGTCATAACCCAAACTTCGCAACTAGTCATATTATTTAATTGATTAAATGATTCAATTAATTAGATTATTTCAACTATTATTTTCAAGTAGTTAGGCATTATTTTATTATTACTTAGATCGTTTTATTCTATGCGTGAATAATGTATTCTTTTGTGCATATCACAAACCAACTAAATAATTTAGATTTGATGAGTATAATTTAGTTTTATGGGACTTTTGAGAGCATCTGCATAGCCTTTTGGCTTTTCTTCATTTACCTTCTTTGGTGGCTCTTTGGGATCTTCTTTGGTAGTCATATGATGTTCTTTGTACCTAAGACCAGTCTTGATAAATGGTGACCTTTGGCTATTGATGATATCATCTAAGATTTCAGTACTTTTCTCAAACTTGAGGCTTTTGTTCAACTTAGTAGTTTTCTCTAGTTCCTTCCTCAAGGAAACAATTTCGGATTCTAGCCTCTCACAATTTTCTTCTTTTGTCTTCAATTGGATTCTCACCTCTTCCTCTATTCTTTTTGCTTCTTCAAGTTGAATCTTTAGGTTAATGATTATTTTCTGATTCCTCAAGGCTTTGTGACATTTTCGCTTTTGAATCACAATCCTCTTCTTCATATTTCAAAAGCTGTAACTTTTGTTTCAGATTCTTCTTCTTAAGCTTCTTGATCTCACTTAGGGCACAAATGAGTTCTTCTAGATCTACTTCTCCTTCATTTTTGTCATATTCTTCTTCTAAATCCATCTCTTCTTTTCCTTCACTCACAAAGTTATCTTCTCCTTTAACAACATTACTTCTTGTTTCTATTGCCATGTGTGCTCCCAAGATCTACCTTCTAGTGGTTAGACTATTTCTGAAGGAACTAACTCCTATACCAATTGATGAGCACACACTTATACTGAGAGGGGGGATCAATAAAGACCGTCTTGTACTTTTTCAAAACTTAATAAACCACAACAACCACAAAGATACAAGATCCAACAATTAAGAACACAAGAAAAACACGCGATTTATGTGGAAACCCTTTCGAAAGAAAACCACGGATAAGAGTCTGCTTGGATCTATTGTCCAAATCCAGTCACAACAAAATCAATATTCTTTTACAAATTCTTCTTTGTAGGCACAAACCCACTAGAGACACGAATCCCCACTAATCTTTGTAGGCACCAACCCACTGGAGAAACCAATACCCATTGCTAAGCACCAACTTAGCAAGAGACACTAATATCTTCTTTTGAGAGGCACCAACCTCCAAAGATTTCACCTTCTTGTAGTTTCTTCAATGGATGATAATCATTTAAACCTTCTTCATAAGATCAACATATATACTCTCCTTCACAAAATTAATATCACCTTCTTCAACATATATTTTCCTTTATAAATCTACTCCAACTTTCTTCAATACAGATCTGAAATACTCTTCATAATTTTTTTGCTCTAAGTTCGTTCTAGATCTACTCAAATTCGAATAATATTCATTGTCTTGCTTGCTTAAAAACACTCGTCTCATCTTCGTTAAATACTATCTAATATGTCTTTTCACAAGGGAGGCGATCGTTCACAAAGGAGGTCGGCCTCACACTTAAAACACAATTTAATTTAATTTAATTTATTCTTCCCCAAGGTGGTGCTTCGAGCAGTTTTTATCACTTATTTAATTTTATTTTTAATTCCCCAATTAGGGTGATTCCAAGAGAGACGCTGCCAAGAGGGGGTCGGTCTCAAATAAGTAATGATTTTATTTTAATATCAACCTCAAATAAATTAATATATTTCTGCACTACCATAATGAAGTCGACCATCTTTTAATGATTGGAATGTAGCGATCTATGGCCTTTGGCCTTTGGCCATTTCCTCTTCCCTCCTTTGACATCACTGACAACAATATTTCCAACAAATACTACCTTCACTATGAGATAAAACATATAAAACATAGATGTGATGGTGACTAGCCTCTTGAGAAAGTCATCACAGATTGGTTCAATTGAGCTACTCACAAGGGATCCCCCAAACCCATTCCAACCTAGAGCTTGCAAGACAAACACCTTACCCATTATGTTCACTTCAAAGGAACCATAGACTTGGGGATGAATGTAGCTAGAGAGTCAAGGAAAAGCAAAGGAGGAAATGATGAAGTAGAGATGCATGGGGCGAAAGTACTTGCTGGCCTAGGCAATAAAATATGCAGGCCAGACATGCAAGTAGGCTCTTGGGAGGTCCCATTGCAAATTGCAAATCCAACCATTAATGGGAATTAACTCCAAGGAATGATTACTCAGCTATAATTGGGTCAATTATTAAAGAGTGTGGCGATTGTGGAGAGCAAAGGGGTGAGAAAGAGGAAGGAGAGTAATAATGAGTGAAGGTGTATAATTACAAGGAGCGGGAAGCATAGAGAGTCTAGGATTTAGAAGATTTGGGAGCCCCTCCTAGTCAGAAGAGAGTGCTTTCAATTTTGGAGAACACTTTGAGGTCAATGCCTGCATTTGCTAAGAGATTAGCCTAGTGGTTTACTTCTTGAAAGCAATGAAAGAATGCCATGTTTAAGTAGTGAAGCAGCTCCAAAGCTAGTTGGATTAAATACTGAAGTTTGCACTTTGAGGTCCCCTCTTTGATGAGGGCATTGATGACGAGTTGAGAGTTGACTTCATCAATAGGGAACAAAATATCTTCTGGAAATCATAGAGGTTTATTCTTAAGGAGATTGCCTCCTCAAAGAGGCCTTAAACACTTGTTCTAGATTCATGAATATAAGCATATTTGCAATTATTTTCCAAGCATTGTGTTCTCTTTTGCATATTATTGCTTTTGTTTGATGACATTTTACATGTAAGTTCCTGCCATTAATGATCTGTGATTGAATATTTCATTTATTCACATGTTTATACAACACTTGATTCTTGGTGTGTTTGAATCTGATGTTAATGACTTGATCCACTTCTACTTTAGTGCAATAAGAACTTAGGATTCACTTACACTAATTTAAGTTCTGCAACAAAATCTAGTGTGTTCAATGAAGTTGGGACGTAGAAACACAATAATTCTATATTAAATGTTGGATGCGAAATAAGATAGAAAAGAATTTTGGCAAGCAGTTTCCTCCATTATGAGGCTGAATGGATGTCAATTTCCTTGCATGCAAAAACATTGAGACAAAAATGCAGGCTAATCTAAAACTAATTAAACAACAAGAACACTTTTAAGTAGTTACAACCACCTGGCTACATCTACATACTAAATCTTCCACGAGAAGATTTAGGAATGCTAGATAATAACACTAGGCTTAAATAATTTATCATATGCATTCCATGAGACTTAGGATGATAATTGAGGGAATATAGCTAAAATCGTATGAGAGAAAGGTTTCTGGTAAGGAAGTTGGTTCCTCCATTAGGAGGCTGAATACATGTCAATATTCTTGTATAAAATAACTCCTCTCATGTTACTTTTTGAGGTATAAAACTCTTCATAAATCAACCAAATAGGAAAAGAATCTATCCTTAGAGGACCAACGCAATGAATCAATAGTTATATCCAACGTTCTCTAGGGTAGATGTGTTAAATAGAAGCAACTTACGATTTATATGACCATGTTAAATCAAAATTCATATACAAAATAGGAAGCCCAACCAGACAACTGAAACCTCTACCTTCTATCATTTTTTTTTCTAGTGTTTTTTGCTTAGATAGACGGTTTCAACGGATTCCCAGTCTCAATTCCGGGCATTAACTGGGCCCAGCTGGTGGGACCACATACAGGGGGTCCATTCCCTAACAACCAACAGTCTAAGCCTGCAAACGTGGTGGCCCAGCAGAAGCACAAAGCCCAGGAGCCCAGCAGAGGCTTGTACCTGGGTGAGCACAATACCGACGACACCCACAACTATTTCACTGCACCCTTAATGACAGTCCTTTTTTCTAATCTTGCCAACTATCTAGTTTAAAGATTTTGAAGAAGATGAATATGAAAATAGTTGCTAAGGTACGGGAATCTATCCTAAAATATCATATGATTGTGAACGCTTATTCAAATACTCAACTACCCTATTGAAAACAATGTTGATGTACCTGTGACTCATACCTCCTGGTGACTGAATCCAGAATATTAAATATAGCTTACTTAAAGACCTGGAGATGCACAAAGCAGTCCTTAGAAAGTTCACCCTTAATAATAAAAATTTAGATCAAACTTCAGTAACAGGACTACATGAAAGGGGAATAAATCTAAACTCTGCAAGGGCTTGTATATAAAGACCTGACCCCAAAACAAGAACAACTGCCAACCTCTAGGACTTGTTTAACCAACATATTATGCTTTCAAAAAATGGCAATCAATAATGATTTGTGATAAGATATTTTCAAAATTACGAGTGTTGTTCTAACTTTAGGAGTTGTCCTTAAGAGCTAATCAAATTTGAAAATATATTCAGATTATTGAAAATAATTATTAGAGAGGACACCCAAGCTTTTTGAATCTAAGGAGATGAAAATATTTACTTTAACATGTGCCTGTACTGTTTTATCCACTTTCGAATTGCTTTTTAGACTGTTAATTTAATGTTTCAGAAATTTTTATATTGCTCCAAGTTTGGCTGAGTGGCATTTCTTATTTTCATATATCGATCAGAATAGGCTTAAACAGTACATCAATAGAAAATAGGATGTACCCCTGATTCCTAGATGGTCAGATAGAAGTTTTAGCTAATGAATCATGTTAACAATATGGTGTAACCGCAAGAAATGACATGAGTCTAACGCATAGTTTTACAATTACTGCAACATTTGCACTTACAGTGCTGCATGATTCATTTCAATAACAATGAAAATTATACATTTAGATTATACCCTCATTCACGCTTGACCTATTGCATCTGTAAAAACAATGACCTGATTATGATACAAAACTAGCAGCTAACCAGGAAAGAAAGATTAATCATTTCATCACACTTGGAGGAGATTTACAATCAAGTACTGTTGTGGTGACCACTGACAATACTGTCTAGTATAAACCGGTTAATCTAAAAGATGGCTACAAAAGCTAAAAGAAATAAAATATTCATAGTAGCTGTAGCCTTTATCCCTGCACCTCATTAGCAACAGAGGAAAGCCCTTCCTCCAAGGAATTTAACAAATCCTTGTATTCAGCAAAATCTGGTTGGGACTGGAATTAACAAACATGAGAAGGTTAGAATGAAATCCCAAGGTAAGCGCAACAATGGAGGAAATCAAAATAGGCAAGGAAACATACCCGAAGAGTGCTACTGTAAGCTTTCCACAGCCGCATATCATCCCGGAACAAATCGAATAGAACCTGTATGTATAACTACGATTTACATTTTTGTCTTGAAGGATGACAAACTCAAAGTTGTGATTTGCCTCGGAATGCTAGTAAGCATGATAATAATAAATAATGAACTCATGGAATTTGTGCTAATAAGGAATATGTGTTTTCATATGCGAGGAATTACTTTTAAGCAACTAAATATGAATATCAAAAACAATTGATGAGGCAATACAGGATTGCATTATGAATCTTTTTAAGATTATGATTTACATGTCAGCAGAATTTTATGATGTATTTTACAGGAAAGGTATACTTTACACATTTTAAGGACACGTGTTGTTATATTAAGGACTCCAGATACTTCACAAGATCTGTCAACGGTTATTGGCAGTTGTACAGGAATTCAGATGCACAGATATCAATGTGCTTACCAATACATATCACTACAAAAGTCTGAACCAAGAGAACTAGAGAACATTCAAAAACCACTTGTCACCTAAAATATCAATGCTTGTTCTAGCCAGTCAATAGACTGAACTAATAGATAAATCGAACCATAAAATGTATTATGCAGTTCTATTACTGCAAGAAATCAAGTACAGATATCATTGCATCGAAAGGAGGGACACAGAAAACACAGTACATATCTTTATGAATGCAACACTGTTGGAATGTCATGTCCCCTCCGTCTAGGAGGTATGAAATAATTATTTTAATTTAATAATAGTGTTTGTAAACACTAATAAATAATAATATAATATTATAATAATATAATAACAACAACAGTATTAATAATATTAATATTATTAACAATTATATATATATTTCATGTCGGCACCAAAGGAGGTTCAAAATGCAAACAAGGTCGGCTTGTTTGAAGCAATTTAAGTTAGTATAAATGGGTGCTCAAGCCTTTAATTTCATCATCTGATTTTTGACATTGGCGATTATCTCTGAGTTGCTGGGTGGGTTCTTTGAACAAGTTAGCGTCAATCCTTTCATTCCGAGACAGTTAATGAAATTTAAGATATTTGTAGTTTCTGTGATATCAGGGACATTCATATTTCCAAGAAAACCTGTTAGTATTGAACAATATTTGTTGTTTGTGGCTTGTACATTAAAAGCTGCGATTCCATCGATATTCGATTCTGAATATAGATAAGATCTGAATATACATATATATCAGCAACATTTATACCGAGATGAATCTTAACTATGCTGGTGTAATAAATTGAATGTGCTAACAGTAATTTGAGGGTGTTAAATCGGGCAAGTAGGGTTGTTTTTACACAAGGGATATCTCAATGTTATCAGATCCTTTGATCCTGCTAGCCTACAGGATAAGGCTATCATCTCGAATGCATCCTAATCAAAACACTTGACGGTCTACAAAAGGAAAAGGACATGGATCTTATGTTGGTAGGTGGCGACTGATCATGCAAGTACTATACACTAGTTATGTATCCTCGCCGGGGTTCGGGGCCGACATAAAAAAACCCTATTTTTGTAACCGACATAAGGCTTGATAAAAGCGGCTAAGGGTTAGGGTTTTGGTTAATATTGTATTGTAGCATTTGGAACGGTATTGAGTTGCAGGGATTGCCGGTTGTAATCGGTTTGATTTACTGGATAATAATATTGGACTTTTGTTGGTGGATGTAGCCCGAGTGTGGGTGAACCACGTTAAAACTTGTCTCTCGCTATTATTATTTCTGTGTTTTTTTTTGTCCATTCCTCTGTTTAATCTTTATTTGCATTTAATTGATCTTCTGCCGGCTAACCCTAACAAGTGGTATCAGAGCCAGGTTGTGTTCGATTATCGTCTGTAGGAAGGTCTCACGGTTGAGTGGGGGCAATGGCGGACAAGGGTAAATTGAAGGTCGATAAATTTAACGGGCAGAACTATCAGTTATGGAAGATGTAGATGGAGGATTATCTCTATCAGAAGAATTTATGGAGGCCATTGGAAGGAGTATCCAAGAAACCGGCAGGAATGACAGATGAGGATTGGAATCTTCTGGACAGAAAGGCACTAAGAACCATTCGGTTGTCCTTGGCACCATCTGTGGCGTTCAATATAACAGAAGCGATGATAACAGATGAACTGATGAAAACTTTGGCTAAATTGTATGCCAAAACCTCAGCCTCAAATAAGGTATTTCTCATGAAGTGTTTGTTTAATCTGAAAATGATTGAAGTTGGATTTGTGACAGATCATTTAAATGAGTTTAATATGATTGTCAGTCAGTTAACTTCTGTAAAAGTGAAATTTGATGAAGAGGTGAGGGCTCTCTTGGTTTTATGTTCTTTGCCAGAAAGCTGGAATAGCTTGGTAATGGTTGTAACTCTGTCTCTGGTTCAAACACTTTAAAATTTGATGATGTTGTTGGTGTTATCCTTAGTGAGAAAATGCGAAGGAAAAACTCAAGAGGGTCCACATCAGGTAGTGTTTTGAATGCAGAAAACAAGGGCAGATCAAAGGAGAGAGAAAAAGATTTTGGAGGTCATGGAAAGTCACAAGGAAAATCAAAGGAGAAGAGATCCCAAACCAGAGGACAAAAAGATTGCTGGTACTGTGGGAAACCAGGTCATCTGAAAAAAGATTGCTGGTCTTGGAAAAATAAAGGAGATAAACAAGAAGGCAATAAGGAGGCAAATGTGGTAAGTAATAAATCTGAAGATGATGCTTTGATTCTTTCCCTAGATAATGCTGATGATTCATGGTTTTAGATTCAAGGGCCTCATTTCATGCTACGCCCCATAGAAGTTATTTTCTTGATTATGTCCAAGGGGATTTTGAGCTGGTTTATTTGGGAGATAACGAACCTTGTCAGATTGTTGAAAAGGGAAGAATCAAAATTAAGTTGCAGAATGAGAATCATTGGCTACTACAAGAGGTAAGGCACATTCCAAGGCTCAGTAGGAATTTAATTTTAGCAGGGCAGCTAGCTGAAGAAGGTTGCATTGTTACATTTACTGATAAAAATTGGAAGGTTTCAAAAGGTGCCTTAATAGTAGCAAAATGTGTGAAAGTAGGCACCTTATATCTTTGTACAGGTCATATTGTTCCTTCTACTTTAGCTTTTGCAGAGAAAAAACAAACAGGTTCAGGAACAGTTGTTGCAGGTTCGCAGGAAGAGACTGAAACAGTTGTTGCAGGTTCTAAGACAACACTGTGGCATAACAGACTTGGGCATATGAGTGAAAAAGGTATGAAGGTACTTCATTCTAAGAAAGTTTTACCAAGTCTGAAATGTATTAATATGGATTTCTGTTAAAGTTGTGTGTATGGCAAACAAAAAAAAGTTAGTTTTCTAAACGATAAGAAACAAAAAAAAAGATGAAAAATTGCAGCTTGTGCATACAGATGTATGGGGACCGGCTCAGGTATCTTCTCTTGGTGACTCTTAGTATTATGTTACATTCATAGATGATGCAACTAGGAAGGTTTGGATTTATTTCCTCAGGCGGAAATCTGATGTATTTGAAACATTTAAGAAATGGAGAAGCTTGGTTGAGAATAAGACAAGTAAAAGATTAAAATGCTTCAGATCTGATAATGGTGGTGAGTATTGCAGCAAAGAATTTGAGGATTATTGTTCCTTTAATGGACTTCGTAGGCAGAAAACAGTTCCAGGGACTCCACAGGAAAATGGAGTGGCTGAATGCATGAATAGGACAATAATGAAGCGTGCAAGGACCATGAGATTGCATGCTGGACTTCCTTTAAATATGTGGGCAGAGGCTGTCAACACTGCTGTATATTTAATTAACAGAGGTCCTTCAGTTCCTTTGGGCTGTGGTATTCCATAGGAAGCATGGACAGGTAAGAAGGTGAGTTATTCTTTTCTCAAAACCTTCAGATGTGAATCATTTGCACATGTAGATTCTGAAAATAGAGCCAAGTTGGATGCAAAATCAAAAAAGTGTACCTTTGTTGGATATGGCATTGATGAATTTGGTTATAGGCTTTGGGATTTTGAAAATTAGAAAATTGTGAGAAGCAGGGATGTATTCAATGAGAAGGTGTTGTACAAAGATCAGTTGCAACAGCATGAGAAGAAAGAAAAAGATTATGTGGTGCTGGATGAAACTCCAAATAGTGATGTTCTAATGGTTCCTCATGTTCCGCAACAACAACAAGAAATACCACAAACTCCAGTGAATGTTAGACGGTTAACAAGGCTAAGTAGACCTCCCGAAAGGTTTTCCCCCTCTTTGTATTTTATTTTGTTAACAGATGCTGGTGAACCAGAAAGGTATGATGAAGCTATGCAGATGGATACCAAGGTTCAGTGGGAGCTTGCAATGAAAGAAGAAATGGACTCCTTGCTGAAAAATCAGAATTGAAAATTATGTAAGTTGCCTACAGGTAAAAAGGCTTTACCAAACAAATGGGTTTATAGGCTGAAAGAGGAAAATGAAGGTAAGAAAAGATTTAAAACCAGGTTAGTAGTAAAAGGATTTGCACAGAAAAAGAGCATTGATTTTGATGAAATTTTTTCTCCGGTTGTTAAGATGACTTCTATTCATACTGTTTTAAGTATTGTGGCTGCTGAAGATTTGCATTTGGAATAGCTAGATGTGAAAACTGTCTTTCTCCATAGTGATTTGGAGGAGGAGATATACATGGAACAGCCCCAACGATTTGAAGTCAAAGGTAAGGAGAAACTGGTGTGCAGATTGAAGAAGAGTTTATATGGACTGAAACAAGCACCTCGACAATGGTATTTGAAATTTGATAGTTTTATGTCTAAGCAAGGCTATAGTCGGGTAATTCTGACCATTGTGTTTATTCTAAGAAGTTGGATAATGACAGCTACATTATTTTATGTTTATATGTTGATGACATGCTTGTAGCGGGGTCTAACATGGATCACATAAGAGTTAAAACAACAGTTAGCATAGTCATTTGCTATGAAGGATTTGGGGCCAGCAAAACAAATCCTTAGTATAACAATTTGCAGAGATAGGAAGAACAAAAAATTGACTCTATTTCAGGCTGATTATGTTGAAAAGGTGTTGCAGAGATTCCATATGGAGAATGCAAAAGCTGTCAGCACACCTTTGCCTAGTCATTTGAAATTGACTAAGGAGATGTGTCCAAAGACACAAGAGGAAGAAAAAATGTCCAAGGTACCATATGCTTCAGCTGTAGGAAGTTTAATGTACGAGATTGTATGCACGAGACTGGATATTGCACATACTGTAGGAGTTGTAAGCAGGTATATGAGTCATCCTGGATTGGAGCATTGGAATGCAGTAAAATGGATTCTCAGATATTTGAGTGGTACATACAATAAACACTTATGTTTTGGGGGCTCTACTACTGATTTAGCAGGTTATGTAGACTTAGATTTGGCAGGGGATATTGATACCAGGCGGAGTACTACAGGTTATGTCTTTACTGTAGGTGGGACAACAGTGAGTTGGATCTCACGGTTGCAAAAGGTGGTTGTTATATCCACTACAGAGGCAAAGTATGTAGCTGCAACAGAGGCAAGCAAGGAGATGATATGGCTACAATCTTTCACGGAAGAATTGGGCAAACAACAGGCTAACAGTTTTTTGTATACAGACAGTCAAAGTGCCATACATCTTGCAAAGAATTATGCCTTGCATTCAAAGACCAAACACATACAGTTGAGGTATCACTTTATTCGATCGATGTTGAATGATGGATAGTTAAGGCTGGAAAAGATATATACAGATGAAAATCCAGCAGATATGTTTACAAAGGTAGTGACAAGGGAGACGCTGAGCTCCTCTTCAACTTCGGTTGGTCTTCAAGACTGAGACAATAAAATCAGAACAACAGTCCAGGGTGCTTATTTCCAGTGGGAGCTGCATGCACAGCGGTGTCGTCCAGGATCAGTCTCCAAGTGGGAGATTGTTTGGTGTGGAGCCTGATCAGTCTCCAAGTGGGAGATTGTTGGTAGGTGGCGACTGATCATGCAAGTACTGTACACTAGTTATGTATCCTCGCCAACATTAAAAAAAACCCTATTTTTTGTAACCGACATAAGGCTTGATAAAAACGGCTAAGGGTTAGGGTTTTGGTTAATATTGTATTGTAGCATTTGCAATGGTATTGAGTTGCAGGGATTGCTGGTTGTAATCAGTTTGATTTACTGGATAATAATATTGGACTCTCTGTTGGTGGATGTAGCCCGAGTTTGGGTGAACCACGTTAAAACTTGTCTCTTGCTGTTATTATTTCTGTGTTTTTTTTTCATTCCTCTGTTTGATCTTTATTTGCATTTAATTGATATTTTCTGTCGGCTAACCCTAACATCTTATTCAAGAGTTATTGTACAAACTTGAGGCCCCCAAAATTGTTGACCAGTATCAAAGGTTGTTAGATCAAGCAAAAGCTTGTGTTCCCTTTGATGAGTACTTGGAGGTGCTCGGGTACCAATATCCCGACAAAAGACGTCTAGGATCCAAAAGAGTCACTAATGACAGCAGAAGAGAAGTTAGAATCACAATCACAAGAAGTTGCTAGACCCAAGCAAGAAGAGTTGACATTGTATGTTGAAGATGTGTCAGTAATTGCAAATGATGTACAAGAAACATCCACCCAATTTTCAGGTATGGAAGTATTTGAACCATGTAATAATGATTTACATTATAGGGAAATGATTGGACCATGTGATGATGACATGCACGATATTAGTTGTGTTGTTGTGAAGGATGATTCGACTAAGATGGACCCCCATGAGGAGGAATTGCAAGGTTATCACACTGATTACATGTTGGTTGACCAAGAAACATTCGAACTCCTTTGTTCCAAGATTGATGAGATCGTGGAGGGGTTAGTTTGTAGTCATGAGAAGGGGACTTTTGGATTGCACATGATCGATCTATGAGAGACTAGTGTGGACACTGAAGGACAATGGACGAATTCACAAAATTTTCACCCCACCACACTTGAAGACAAAATGGAGATAATCACCCAAGGGAGCTTGATACTAGAGGAAGGTAAGCAAAATGGGTGTCAATTTGGTATTCAGGATTTTGTAACTAAGTTTGGTATGGCGTTATGGGTATCAAGCTACAAGCAATATGGAAGATTTATCAAAGATGAGGCACTACACATCCCTGGCACCATGGAGGCAAGACAATTGACCATTCCTTGGGGTGAACAAGAGTTGTGCAAAGATTTTTATATCATGGGTCTTGGAGAGATCAGCAAACCATGGAGATTGCATGGAAAGTACTTTATGGGAAGGTTCATCATGAAATTGAAAACCAAAAGTGAATTGGTAGTGCTAGAAGGCATCAAAGAGGAAACTCCAAGATGTGTCATGGCAAGGGGACATCAATGGGCAACGACCACCACCTCATCCAAGGGTAAGTCATCTTTTGGTGATTATACATGGCTTAAATTGGAACAGCATTGTGTTGGCGTTTCAATTCGCACCTCTAGAATGCGAGTTGGAAACGGACAGCTATGCACAGATAAACTGCTCTCCTATTATGAGGGGGAGTTCCCTTTTTGTTGATGTTCGCTTGAAAGATAAATAAAACAAATTTGCCTATCTTCTTTTTGATTCTCAGCTGCGAGCACAAGGTTATAAAAATCTATTTTATTGCAGAAGAGGTTTTTTCCTTTTTTTAAACTTCTAACTACAGCTAGGCCTAAACTAAATGACACTTTTAATCTCTTAAGTAAATTCAGAGCAAAAGGATTAAAAGTGGACGAGGAATGAATTGTTGTAACACAAAAACTTAAATAAATTTCTCCCAAATTCACATCATAAGACCCATTGTACTTTAATCATGAAATCTGAAATAAAATTTACACAAGCCACACATCTGATGACAAAACTAGATGATCTGAGATAGAAAATCAGAGCAAAGGGCTGGCATGAGACTTCTATTTCAATATCATAAAGTTGATACAACTCTAGGACAGCAATACTGTAGCAGAAGACAGACATATAGTATGTGATCAAACACTGGAAACAGATTACACAAAGTGAACAAACACTTAGAATAACAAGATCTGCAGGCTAGAACAGGCACAGCAAATTTGCTATCACAAAAGAAGCTCTCTTACAATGGGCAAGGCTGCCCTTATTTATACTAAAATCAAAGGAGTAGGGAACCCTAAAATCTCCTTGATTTACCCTAACTAACTTGCCAACTCGCAAGCTTTATTTCTATTCTAAGACAGATTACAACTAACAAACTAAAACAAAGAAAACTCCAACTAATACAAAGTGATTTCTTTCTAAAAAAAGAATGGATGAGCTTAGGATGAAAGCAAATGCTTTAAATCAAAAAGCATCTGAGTTAAAGTTGCTTTCTTTTGAATCACATCCTCATTTACATTCTTGCTTTTTGGTGATGTCATCCATTGATATTCTGGGAAATAATATCTTCTAAAAGGCGAGTGACCGCATCTTTGCCAGGGACATTGATACTCTCTAGAATGATATTCTGATTCTCTAACATTTCTTCACCATTTGCAACCATCTGAAGGAATTCATGAACTTTGTCCACAACCTTATCAAACTTCACTGTCATTGCGGTAAAACGATCCATCTTGCCGACACTGATATCACCATTAAAATTGTTGCGGATGAGAGTTTGGAACTCTGTCTGCACCTCCCTGAGATCATACAGGGTACCATCTTTTTCATACGAACACGGGATCTGAGAAACAAAAGATCTGACGAACTTGAGAACATTTACCACCTTTTCTTTCCACTCTGCTAACTCTGAGATTATATTGTCATAAGTCTTTACTGTGAAAAGATACTATGCTTTCCAAGTAGAAACAATCTTCTTATCTTCAACTGAAATAATAGAATTATGTGCAATCTTTAAGTCGGAGATAATGATTTCAAACATCGGTCTATTTTCAGCCATAGTCTGTTGTAACCCCTGAATGCCTTGATGCAGATCATGAGCATTATATTTCAATTGATAAAACTCTGAAAGTATAACTCTTCCTTTAGTCACAAATTCTTCCACCCAATCCTTCATGGGTCTTCCATAGATGACCAACTGACTGAACTGCTGCTGATCCCAAATTTGGAGGAAGCAGTAAATCAGCCTGTGATGCGCCATGGAAAAGGTTGGAAATATACTGCCGCAGCTGCCTAACTTCAGCCTTGAGGGCTGCTTTATCTTCTCCATCCTTCAACACCCTCTCCTTCAAATTATCCGCTACAACCTCGAAGAGATTTACATCTGTATGCTAGGTACTCCTACCAAGATTAGCCTTGACAGCCTTGAAGTCATCAATCTCAATATCAGCAATATCCTCATCTTCTGGAGGTGTTGCGGTTTCTAGGATCATTTCTCCATCCACATTCTTTTCAATGTGAACTTGCCTTTTCATTTTCCTGTCTGGTGTATCTTGGTAGACGCTTTTAAGCTCTGTCAAGTTCAACTGATATGAAGGCTTTCTCCTCTTTCTTCCTAGAATATTTTCAAGCCAAGATGAGCCATCTTCTCTTGGAAACTCGGTTCTAACTTCATCAACTCCTGATGAACCAATATGTGTCTCTGAGTTATGAACCAGCGAATTTGGCTCTGAATCAATATGAATGGGAGAAGAAATCGGTGATGGAGGCGGAGAAACATGATCTGAAGGCAATGTTTCTACATGCGGTGCTGGTTCAATAGGAACTTCTGATGCAACTATTGGTTGTTCCTGCAGAATATGAACTAGAGACTCAACCTTTTTCCTCTTTAACTTGGCCATCTTTGTTCCCTTTGGTAGGACGTTCATAGCTTTAACCCTTCGTTTTGGTTTGGAAGTGGAAGGTTCTGATAATTGAACAACTGGCGGCTCTACAACCGAAATGGGTTCTTTCCGCTTATTCTTCAAGAATATCAAACTGTTTTTGACAACTCGGCTTGTTCTTTCCTTGATCGAGGTGCTCTTTAACTGACCAATTAACTGGTAACAATGGTTGTTGCTCAACCTAATCTCTGAAATATGTGGGAAGTAAAACTTCACCATCCTCTGACAAGCCCTCTACATCTTCTGACAAGATATCAGCCAATTGCCGAAAAGTAAACCTGTTGTAACTGCGTTCTCGCACTTCAAGCTCATCAACACAATTAGCCCAGAAATCTTCAACTGCATGCGTATGTGCACAATTTTAACCAAGGTGCGATGCAAAAACACCACGCGGATCATATGAAGACCTCTTGTCAAAAAACTTAAGACCATACCTGGACATTTCACTACCAATCACTTTGGCATCTGCTTCAGATCTACATCTATAAATTCCCATCCCAATTGGAAAATTGAAAGTCGGCTTGTGTCTACTACGCAGAAATGTATGAACTTCATAGACTTGCCTCAGAAATTCCATGAATGCTACCTCATCCGTTGGATATCTTGGCAACAGGGCCGGCTCTCCTGAGAAGCCATTTACTCTGATGTAGGAGAAAGTGGGAAACTGGATAGATAAACCAATTAGCCCATTCTGCCATCGCCATTCTGGAATCTGTTGAAAATCGTATGTGCAACTCATTATCCATATCTCGCACTGCATGCATCAGGAATGCATCATTTACCCGCCTGTAATGTCGCTTGGCCTTAAAAAATTCTAACTGTGGGAAATGGTGATATACATGTTGAATGCCCAAAGTTCCAACAATATTCAAACCTCTGAATTCACCTTGAAAAGCCATCAAATACACAAGATATGACATCATATGGAATTCGTGAGCCCTTTGAAAATCAGTTATTTGCCGATGGAGACTATCATTGATGAGTGCCGAGCAATCATAGAATTTTGTTCCATCAACAATCTGGGACATGATGTAAAACATCCAAGGCTGAAATTTGTTAGCATCTGCTTGACCCGTGATCCGGCTTAGCAGAGTAATCATTATTGCATGTTCTTCCTTGAACTCTCCACGTCCAACATTCTTTGGCATGACATTCTGCTTTTCCTTCAACCACCTCTGAGCAATCTTTTTCCGGTATTTTTCTTTATCATTGTTCCATGCCCTCTTGCATTCTTCAATTGAAACAACCAAGTTTTCTCTCCAGATTGGTATTGAAAAACACTTCTCAATGTCGTTCGGCCTTAGGCTGCAGAGCACACATCCATCTCTTGATTGGATTTCTCTTGTGACCGAATTGTAATGCGTCATACAAGCAATTACGAATTCGATACTTTGCACTGTGATGGGGAAGGATGCTGCTGCAAGCAATCCGGAGTGACCCAGATTCCTAATAGCGTTGTTTCCTGCATCTTCCAAAGGATGTAAATTTAACACTGGGAGTACTTTATGCAAGTCTGTCTTGAAAGTTCTCAGGTAATCGTGAACCAACGCCATTTTAGGCTTGATCTCTGTTGGAGAGTACTGCATACTAAAAGATTTGAAAAATGACTGTGAACACGCCTATGTTGGAAAAATCTTGGACAAAAGGCTGAAGATTACTTGCTGATTTCTTCTAAAAAGCAGATTCTGAGCAAAAAAATTGGCACATGGGTTTTGTAGGCAATTCCATTTTGAAGCAACCTAGATTGTCGGATTTTGAAAAACCGGAGGATTTCCCGAAAAAGCAGCAAAAAAGCAGATTCCCGAAAAAAAGAAAATTTCCCAATCTTCAAGAGGATGAAATTCTGGATGGACCCATCTTGATGAAAATTGAAAAAGCTTCGGTCCTGTTTCTGAAAAACAATCCCCTAGAAAAAAGGACCCTGAAAAAGTGTGCCTCCTTGCTTCCTCATCTCGAAACTATGAATGCTGAAAAAGCACTTCGTTTGAGCCTTCGAATCTTCGTGGAAAGAAAAATAAAAATCCTTCCTCTAGATGCAACCTGTAAAAGATAATGAATAAAAGAAGCCAAAAGCTATCTTTATAGAACTTTAGGGCAAAAGAGCAGCTTTCTTGTGAAGAAATAAAGCTTCAATCTTATCCATGAAGAAAGCAACTTTTAAAGCACAAATCCAAGTAGATGTCTTCGAATAGGAAGAATCCCTATTTTATAGCTGCCTATGGCTTCATGTGGGAGATGACGAAAAATATCTTCTTTTGATGATGTCATCAAACACGCTTTGACTCCAATATGGCCTGTCCCTGACTTCAACAAGACGGCAAACTAACACCGTTGTCTGAAAAAGCTGACGAATCATGGCACCTTGAAGATTTATCAACCATGATTCGATAGCCAGCCTCAAACTGATGATTTGAGGTCATTTAGCTACAAATCCCACCTCTGAACTGTCGTCGGACAAAGATTTGGAAACGGTTGCTGAGAAACACTATCGAACATGAAAAATTTCTAAGGCATGAAATCTTGGGTGCCCTTGGCCTCCAGGGGCACCTGGTTTTTAGTGCCTTAGTCGTTTTTTAGAAAATTTCAACTTTTTGACTTTTGCGCGCGTTCCGGTACTATGGGCCCCTATTTGGTCGTCGATTTTTGCCTATCGGGACAAAACTAAGTCTGATGATCTAGCAAACAGGCAAGCCTGATGAAAACTGAGCTGATTGTATCCTCTGTCTACCTTGAAAAATGCGCCAAAATGATCTGCAGTGAATCTGACCGCGCTGACGGAGGATTTGTCGTTTTCTGGAAAAACTAAAAAATATTCTAAGGCATGAAAAAGTGGGTGCCCCTGGCCTCCAGGGGCGCCTAGAAATTTGTGCCTTAGAAATTTTTTGATATTTTCAAATTTTCTGTCCATTTCTCGATTTTCGTGCCAACAGGACCTGTTTGATCATTGTTTTCAGTCGTTCAAATGACTGTTGAGGCAGGACGGGAGGTGATCTGTGTAGCCTGAACACACCTGTGATGAAACCCCAGCTTTTATCGGCATTTGACTGAGTTTGACCACTCAGAAATGAGCTGTCAGAGATTTTTTGACATTTCTCGAAAAACGCATAAAAAATTCTAAGGCATGAAAAGTTGGGCACCCCTGGCCTCTAGGGGCGCCTGGTATTTTGTGCCTTAGTCAAGTTTCATGATTTTCAACTTTTCCTCCTCACTCCGGATCCATCCCGCTCCGTTTTGCATTCTTCGTCAAATTGACGACTATTCATCAGTTCTACGTTGAAGGAATAGCGTTGAAAACTTGAAAATGAGCTCTGGCAGATGAACGTCCTCCATTGATGACTTCGGAGCTCATGCTTCGCCTTCTGAAAAAAGCAAAATTGACCCAGTAGAGAAAACTTGACCTTTTGTAGATTTTGTCTGGACCACGTTGATCATGAAGCAAAATCAGCGAATCAGAATCAGACGCGACACCTGAATGGAGATTCTATTTTTAGAAAATTTTGCCAGCATCTGTATCTCAAGAAACCCAGAAAACCTAATTTGATATCTATTTTTAGAAATTTTGATTTTTTGACTTTTTTGATGAAAAAAATTTCTAGACTTTCCCAAAATGCCTTAATGAAGCAAAAATTTTGGTTGGGTACAACACATTGTAGGGTGTTTAAATTGTTAGGGTCACCATTGAGTAGAGGGTATCGCCATGAGTTGAGGAGGCATGGTATTTCCATTGAGAGAGTTAGTGGAACTGCAAGAAGATTTCAAGGAAAGATACTTCATTATGATAATGTGTGGTTTGTCTTGGATGTCACTCTCTTAAGGTGGTTACCCAATGAGATCTTTGCAAAATGGGTATGTCTTGTTGAATGCCATCAACTAAACATGCTAGGGATAAATGTTGGCTGCAAGATGCCTAAACTAAAGGCACCTGTGAAAATGGACTACAACTCTAGGGCTGTTGTTCTCAATATGTCCAGCCATTACAATTCATTATTAGCAGAAGAACAAGTATTTTCCATCATAAGGGTGCTGATTTTGATGGGTTTCAGTAGTGTGCAGCTAATTGTGGGAGGATTCTCGGTCACTGTTCAGCTATTTCCAGTTATTGCAACTTTATTTCTGAGGAAGGAAATGCATGAGGGCAGCCATGACAGGTTGCTGCAGCAGACTGTAGCATGTTTGGACAGCATTAAAACTGCAAGTGTTGAGGAGCTTTTTTGGATCTAATGGAGGGACAGTGTGGGATATCATGATCAACAAATGCAAGGGTGAAGAGGTAGAGGTTCGTGATGCTGAAGCTTACACATATGATGATGAGATCCTCATTGTTGAATTTACAGGAGCAGTACCCAGGATCGTTGAGCATGAATCTATATCATGTTGCCTTGGAATGAAATGGGCAGTGCTTCGAGAGTTGTTATTGCTTGAGGACAAGCAATATTTGGGACAGGAGGACTGTCATGTCCCCTCCGTCTAGGAGGTATGATATAATTATTTTAATTTAATAATAGTGTCTGTAAACACTAATAATAATAATAATAATAATAATAATAATAATAGGGCGGGGGCCCTGGCTCAATTGTCTAAAGCATCCTGTTGCAGGCAAGAGGTCACGAGGTCCAATCCCCCCGCCCACATGGTACCGGAGGGTGCGTCACGCCAGCGTCACTGGTCACGTTAAAAAGTTTACCTAGTGCACTGCAGGACCGCAGGTTATAGGGGGCTTAGCCGATTCCTACAGTCTAAAAAAAATAACAATAATAATAATAATAATATTAATATTATTGGTATAAATGGGCGCTCAAGCCTTTAATTTTATCATCTGATTTTTGACATATCTAATTTCATAAATTTGGAGTGAATTCCTAGAATTCAATCTTTGGTGCAAAAAGGATGAAAACCCCAATTGCACAAGTGCGTCAAGATGAAACCCCTGTCTCTATTTTAGGCGAATCCAGTCAGGGTTTGCATTTGGATTTACATTTTGGATTAATCTAATTTTTTAGAGAGGCTCAAGTGCTGGTGAGGAGGATCTGAAGTCCATAGGGCTGCATACTCACATTCTCTACGTTGGCGATTACCTCTGAGTTGCTGGGCGTGTTCTTTGAACAAGTTAGCACCAATCATGTCCGTGGCAAGGTCAATACAATTCATTAAGTGATCTGATGCTAAGGCGAGTGGATCATCACAAGGTATTCAGTGAACCATTTTCAGGCTATCCAGAAGCGGTTGGCGCTGGGTTTGTCATTGTACTAGCACCTCGATTCAGTGATACACTCTCAGCAAAGGAGGGCACACTTTAAGACAACAGCTACACCTGCTGTTAGCCTTTGCTTGCAAATAAACTTCCTTTCATTCTGGGTCTGGGTGTCACACCCAGTCCAACAGCAGGTCTGTCCCATTTTCCCAGGCATCAAAGCAACATTTTTTATCAGAAGATATTTCTGTCTGTTGCTGTTTTACAACTGTATTCTCAAACAGTTAATGAAATGTAAGATTTTTGTAGTTTCTGTGATAACTGGGACATTCATATTTCCAAGAATACCCGTTAGTATTGAACAATATTTGTTGTGTGTGGCTTGGACATTAAAAGCTGTGATGCCATCGATATTCGATTCCGAATATAGATAAGATCTGAATATACATATTTATCAGCAACATTTATACCGTGATGAATCTTAACTATGCTGGTGTAATAAGTTGAATGTGCTAACAGTAATTTGAGAGTGTTCAATCGGGCAAGTAGGGTTGTTTTTACACAAGGGATATCTCATGGAAAAATAGTGGGTTCAAAATATGGCAAGATGTATATAACTAAATGTTGTTATAGACTTAAATAAGCCCAATTAGTTATATCAGTTATTAATAGTCTATGCATGTAACTTTAACAGGACACATCCTATAAAATGTTCCTATTGATTTGCATATGAATAATCTATCACCCTATTCATTTAATCTCATTTATTATGATTAGTTATTAATAGTCGCTATGCATGTACCTTCAACAGGACACATCCTATAGAATGTGCCTATTGATTTGCATATGAATAATCTATCACCCTATTCATTTGTTCTCATTTATTCTGACATGTCAGATTATATATCTACATTTCATATTTCAAAATGTAAATATATTCTATATTTACTCTCTGTATTTTGGCTGACAGGACATTATTATCTTAACTTTCTTGATAATGGATTTTTTATGATAATAATAGTTTTTTTTTTAATTAACTGTGCACCAAAATTCATATAACATATCATGTTTCTTATTTTCATCCGAAAAAATTGTAACTGTTCATTACTTCACCTGAAAAAATCAGAAGTTTGCCCAACTTTTGTAAACTACCCAGTTAATTTTTGCATTAACTGACAAAAATAGCAAGATATAATGGCGGATTTCATGGTTATGGAAGCACTTATTTACTATTTTGGTGCATGGTAAGTTAACAAAGTAGTAACACAGAAATTCCTGGAAGTATAATTTCAATTATAGTGAAGCTAAAGTCCAAAATTCTATCTTGGACTTGGACTTCACCGACCACAAGTTTACTTCCCTTGCAATCAGTCAAAAAGGGAATGTGCATTCAAATTGCGGGCTCCAATTCCAAATATGAAGGATTTATTTACTACCACCTACTAGCAGGAGGAATCCCCACCACCATTGCAAATGGTGAAAACCCAACATTCTTACCTTGTATATCCCATAACAAAGTTTTCCTTAACAATTGGACTAAATAGATTGATGTCAGGACTGGCACATGATGTGGCACACGATTTCCTTAACGTTCTGCTCCAAGCATATTAAAACGAATAAGCAATGAGCAATAGCATCCCCTTGGCATATTCAAATGAATGAGCAATAGAATCCCCTTGGCATATTAAAACAAATAGATGCATGTGCATCAAAATAGAGTCCTAACTTACAAGATGCTTTTGATCAAGAACTGTTTGTATGATATAGTATCACTATCCAAGAACTTTGTGTGCAACAGCCAATGAGTGCAGGGGTTAATGTTATGTGCTCAAGAGATTGTGATTAATATTCTATTTTGGTACTTACTTCTCAGTTCCTATTTTTCTATCTCATAAATCTGATCTCATTTGCAATTTGGGGTTGTGAATTGAAACATCAGGCTTGGTGCAAGGAAGTTTCTCCAAAGCATTCAAAACAAGCGTATTGTGTTTGTGGGTGATTCCATTGGAAGGAACCAATGGGAATCCATGGTTTGCATTCTGGCTGTAGCAGTTTCCAACAAGACTCGGACATATGAAGTGAATAGGAATCCCATCACAAAGCACATGGGATATTTGTCCTTCCAATTTGAAGATTATAACTGCACTCTAGAGTATTATACAGCACCATTTTTGCTTTACCAGGGCCGCCCCCATATCTCATGTCCCCTCTGCTGGGACGAAATAAAATATTATTTTAATTAACTAAGAGTGTTTTTTAACACTATATTATAATAATTAATAATAATATAGTATTATAATTATAATAATAATAATTAGTTATTTTAATAATAATATCCCACTTTGATAAGGCCGACTCACTTTGAACTTTCAAACTATGGCGTCAATTTTGATTTCAAGCAAGGAGGCTGACTTATCATCTAGTTCAGGCAATTACTATAAAGGCGAGATCATTGCAAGGAGTTTTATCATCCAATTCATGAATATTTGATTTTGGAATTCAATCATTGCTGTTCGCAATTCATACTTGAGACGAAAACCTCAAGGATAAGCTTTCACAGGTTGGACAGAAACCTAACTCATGATTTAATGTGAGCTTTTTCCATACAGGATTAGACGCTGAAATAATTTGCACTGTACTACACAGGTGAAGCAGCTTGGATCAGGGGAAAACATCAACATCTTAACCTTAACCAGCTCGCAACTCCAGGAATTCATCATTCTACCTTATGGCAGGAGCGACTAACACCATATCATTTTGCCACTAAAGATCATCTCTGGAGGCCGTGACTCTTTCCAGACTTCCCATCGAGGTGGATCTGAGCTCAAGTGTTGAGCGCATCATTGCAAGGCAGCAAATACTTCAGAATTTCAGAGAGAGTTGGATCAAGGTTGGACATCTGGAATTGCGCCAAGATCAACAATCATATCATACTCATCAAGAGAGTGTACCCTAGGTAGAGATTCTTACATTCGTTGGAACATTTGCATTGCAAATCTATATCGCACAATCCAGATCTGAGTGACACGCCCAACAGACAGACCTGCCTCAAATCTCCAGGCAATATAATAACATTCTGGGTCAGAAATTCATTAACTATGTTCCCTTGTTTTCTAGACAGTTATCAGACTACAGGGTTGATTTAATTTTCTGTGGTTTATTCATAACATTGAGCCAATTCTATTGGTATGGAACAACATTTGATTTATGGTGGCATTGAGCTTTAATTGCAGTAAATACTTTGATGATTGTCTTTGAATAATTGATTAAAATCTTAGTTATTTTCTGAATACAGTCAAGTGTAAAGAGATGATGTTTATTGTGATTGCGGTGCTATGTGATACTGTAGAACTGAGTTTGTAACAGTCTAAAATTAACCCTTGCACTACAAGGGACATTACATTGGTATCAGAGTAGGCTGTCCTGCTAGCCTGAGGGAGATTTTGGTGTATGCAATTGAGCCAGAGAGACCAGCGTGCCCTAGAGAGAGAAATGAAGAAGCTAGAGATAGAGGTACAGCAGATTGAAGTTGGAATTGGAGGTAGAAGTAAAACAGAGATGGTAGATCGGGATGAATGGAGGACATTTATGCAGCAGATGGCAGAAAGACATGAACAAATCATCAAACAACACGAACAAACAACAAAAATACTCATCGAGATGATGCAAAACATAAACAATTCCAACAGACCTGCACAAAATAATGTGGCAGAATGCAGTAATACAAATCAGAATGGAGTTGAAGGGCGCACGAATAACAGCAGGACTCCCATTAGAACAACACCTTGCTTCACACAGCCCACATTTCTGCCTAGAGTAGAGCTACCCCGAGAAAAAGAGGAACCATTTCCAACAGATGATGACTTCAATGCTCACATGGAGGAGTATTCAAGGCTAAGTGACATCATCAAGAGTAAGGCAACCTATGCAACAAGACAGCAAAGATCTACAACATAAATTGAGTAAAATGTCACTTCCAACTTTTGATGGTTTGGGGAAGGTCACTGCAAGAGCTTGAGTTCATAAATTGGACACATATCTCACTTAGCCCGATGATAGAAGATGAAGCTATCAAGTTTGTTATTTTTCATTTGGATGGGATTGCACGAGTGGTGGCATCATGGAATTATCACACAAGGGCATCAATGTATTGTGACATATGCTGATTTTACGCAAAGGCTCATAGACAAATTTGACCAGAAGAATCCGGAGAGGTATTTCACGGAATTGACACATCTGAAGCAACGAGGTTCAATAGAGGAGTATATTGTAGAATTCCTAAGGTTGTCAATCATGGTACCAAACATTGTTGAAAGTAGACTCATGTACTTCTTTATTGAAGGATTAACAGAGTCATAGGGGTGTGGTTAGTGCTTTGGAGCCTACCGATGGTACTACCTCCTAAACCAAACAGGGGTGAAGAAACTAAGAACGAGCTTCGAAGGAAGTTGTCTTTTTCTTGTAGAGAGCCATGGTAACTCGGTCATAGATGTTTAGGAAGAGGGAAAATACATTACATAGCGCGTACTCCCAAAGAATATTCAGAGACGAAGGAAACAATACCTAAGGCAAAGATGGACGAGTTTGAGAGTTTTCCAGGAGGCACTCTTGCCCTCCTTTCGGGAACACCCAAATACCATGCTTTTAGAATTTGAGGAGCTTTGCAGGGACACGAAGTGATAGTACTAATTGATAGTGGGGCCACTCATAATTTCATAGATGTAGATTTGGCCTCGAAGAAAGATTTGGAGGTGGAAAGATTTGATGGGTTCAATGCTATGCTTGCGGACGGACATACTATTATGCCTTGTAGAGGACGTATACATCACCCCAACCTATCCTTGGGAGAGTACCAAGTTAAGGATGATTTCTATGCTGTGGGATTGGGCGAAACGAACATAGTATTGGGCGTGCAATGGTTGCACTCACTTGGGAGATTTTGGCAAAACTACCGAACAATGGAGTTCCAATTCAAAGCCGATGGTAAGGACGTGACACTTTGAGCCATTACGAATGGAACCCCATGCATGGCTGAAATGAGAAGAATGGAAGCGTGTGTTCAGGAGAACCAAATTACTCGAAGCAAAGAGATAGTCAAGCAACCCCTTCAAGGTAAGATACTCCACTATGATAATGTTTGGTCCATTTCGAATATGATCATGGGAGCATGCCAAAAATGGCCTTCATATGAAGTATTGGCAAAAAAGGAAAGTTTGAGGGGAATTATCATCCTAGCATGGCTGTTTCAAATATTGGAGCATGGGGAATCATGATCAGAAAATGTAAAGTGCCCAAGATTGACAAGCATCGCCACATGGTACACTACCTTGACATGGAGCGGGCAATGATTCTGGAGTTGACATTGCTTGAGAACAAGCAATATCTAGAGCGGGACGACTGTCATGTCCCCTCCACTGGGATGAAATAAAATATTATTTTAATTAGCTAAGAGTGTTTTTAAACACTATATTATAATAATTAATTTTTTTGTTTAAGTATACCCTGGTTTGGGACCAGGGACCCTAGACCCTTTCAAAATCTGGGCATAGCCCATATGTCTAGCCTCTGTGTAAAATAATTACAAACTGTATGGGTGGCAAATTACATGGCCTACCCGTAATACATAAACTATTTCCTATTCACACTAGCTAAGACAGAGACCCTTAATATTATGACTTTACTCCTGACCTATAAGATCCACCACCGCTATCTCTTGGTCACAACTGCATTTGTAATCCGCCTTCTCCTCTTCTGGAATCTCCATCCCGACCTTGTCTGCAATCCTTTCTACCACCTTCCGCAGATGAATCTGACCCAGCAGTAGCTCGTGAATATGATTGATAACTTCTTTTTGATTGATTTCAATCTCCCTATTAACTTTTGTCATATCTTCGTGTGTTAGAATCGAAGCCGCAACCACAGAAGACATCATTGCCATAGTTAGAGATCTCGCAGCCCCAAAAATGTTCCATCTTGCTTAGGAGGTGCCTGGGTCGAGTATGAGTTTGGCTACAACTTCCCTCAATTTGCCCCCTTCCTCCCCCTCCACCTCTTTAGCCAGCGCTGAGATCCTTGTTACCCACTTTCGCAGCAAGGGATTTTTAATCCCTACATCCAGAGCCAACATCGTGTCTGCCAGGGCCTCCTCCCCAAAAAACTTCACTTTCCTTTTGACAGAAGCCCTCTTGCCTTTCATCACTCCTCCAACAAAAGGATTTGTCACCTTTTTTGGAGTTTGCCTTCGATGTTAGAGAGGAGAGGCAGAAATGTTATCTTTGCCCCTACCCCTCGACCCTCCGCTCACAGCTGCCCTTCCTGTCATGGTTAAAACCTTTCTACAAAAAACAGAGAGTTTTTCTGCCAATTGCCTTGGAAGATCTTCGGAAAACTTGCCGATCAAAGTGTCTAGATAATCGACTAGCATTGATACGCCACACTCTATCATGATGGATATCAATCGCTTCCACTGCACTGAGCAACGAACCTTCCTACTTGAACCACGTGAGCCTTAATTAGAAGGCCATCTCCCTGCCTATTTGCCACTTCCCACACGAGCCAAGCCTATTGGAGGCGCTGGTGGTCCTGTCAGCCAACTTAGGGTGATCTGCCCTAATCTCCCCCTTGCCACGTGTCTGCTCCTGGGTGCCCATTATTGGGTGGGTGTTCCTTAATATCAAATTGAATTAGTCTTAGGATATCAGCCTGGTAGGCCGTCCCGAGTTGACAATTGTCAACTCCAAAATCCTCCTCTATTTCTATACCCTGATTGGCTACCTAGTCTGCTACCATATTGCCCTTTCTTTTTATATGTGTCTTCTTATATTCCTCCAAGTCCTTTACAATCTTCCCGATTTCTTCCAACACTATCTCTAATCTCCAGTTTCTAGAGCTCCAATGATCTAGGAGTTCAATGGTGATCTTCGAGTCTCCTTCTATCCACAGCTTGTTCCATCCCTTGGCCAGAGCTATTTTGAGTCCTTCTCTGAGAGCGATTGCTTCGGCTAAGTTGTTAGTTTCCACCCCCAAGAATAGGTGGTAAAACCCGAATGGTTGTCCATGCTCATCTCTGAAAATCCCTCCACCTCTTGCCTTGCCCGGGTTACCCCGGGCAGCCCCATCAAAATTTAACTTAATCCAACCACTGTCTAGAGGAGTCCAACTAATCCCCTTCTCTTCTAGCTCATTCAGCTTCCAGTCATCTTTGGTGCCCAGCCATCTATATCCCGGCCACTCATCTGCCCAATGCAACTCCTCCTCTTTGACTAGCCAATCTTTGCTTTGCCAAATCTCTCCTAGCTCCCCTATCAAGCTTTCTATCTGATCCCACACCAAGTCCACACTCTTCTCCTTGCCCCCAAAAATCCTTCTATTTCGTTCCAACCACAGATTCCAAATGAGAAGAGCGGGTAAAACTTCCCATATCATTTTGAGACCTTTGCTTCTAATCTTCAGCTGCCAACCTTCTAACATCATGTTTACATCTTTTGGCATCACCCAACTCACCTTCCACCATCCTAGAAACCTTCCCCATAGTTCCTATACAAAATTGCACCAGAGGAAGAGGTGATTTCCATCCTCATCGGCTTCTTTCCATAAGTGGCACCAAGAAGGTCCAATTTTCCCAAACCTCCTTAGCCTGTCCCAAGTTAGAGTCTTATTTTTCCAAGCAATCCAGAGAAAGGCTTTGGCTTTAGGCAGCCCTTGTTTGCACCAAATCTGATTCCTTACTTCATAGCTCACTTTGTTGCCTTTGCTGAAATATTTATTGTACACCTCCCTTACTGAAGCAAAACCATCCCCATTGAAGCACCACCTTCTTTTATCCTCATCATCATGGAAAGGAATCTTGCTTATAAGGGACCGCACCTCTTTCCACAATCTCATATTTTCCCCTTGTAGCCCTGCCAGGGTCTTCCAAACCCATCTCCCATCCACTATTTCTTTGTAATCTCTGATTCATTGTCCCATCTGGGGCTCTACTACTGATGCTAACCTAGCGAAATAAAGATTAGAGAGTAGTGGCTTACCTTCAGCCCACGGGTCCTTCCAAAATCTGACCTTAGCCCCTAGTCCAACTTGCCAAACCAACTCAATCTTGAGAATTCTTGAACTATACCTGATGAAGTTCCAGATGTTTGATCCTGTGGGAAGGACTAGATCCTCCCCAAAAAGGTTTTCCACTTGGTTTTGGAGATATTTGGCTTGCAACACTCTGCTCCATAACCTGTCTCTTTCCTCATAAACTCTCCATCCCAACTTCACTCCCAAGGCTCTATTCATATACTTGATGCTTTGGAATCCCAACCCTCCCGACTTCTTGGGTCTGCACACCTCTTCCCATTTCACTAAATTATATATAAACTTATCTTCTGTGCCTCTCCATTGGAAAATTCTCTATGAATTTTCCAATGATCTGGCTATCTTGCTTGGAATCTTGAACACATAGTATAGATGGGAACTGCTGCTAAGGAAGCCTTGATTAGGGTTATCCTGCCTGCAAGGGTCAACCACTTGCCTTTCCAGGAGGCCAGTTTCCCTTGAACTTTCTCCACCACCTTCTTCCATTTCTCCTCCGAAGCCCTCCTGTTAACTAGGGGCAAGCCAAGATAATTGCTTGGGAGACTTCCCACCTCAAAACCCAATATTCTTTGAACCTCCAACGCGTTTTCGCAATTTTCTTTGAGGAAGATGTTGGATTTATTTTGATTGACTTTCTAGCCAGCCGCTTCCTCATAGTCTGAGAGGATCCCTTTTAGTTTAGTGGCTTCTTGAACTGATAACTCCCCAAAAAGCAGAGTGTCATCTACGAATTGTAGATGGGTGAGGTTGAGGCAACCACTAGAAACCTGTAATCCCTTGATATGGCCTTGTTCCTTTGCTTTCTTTAGAGAGTAGCTTAGGGCTTCTGCTATTATTAGGAATAGAAAAGGCAAAAGGGGATCACCCTGCCACAACCCTCTCTTAGCTTGAAAAAACTTTGTAGCCCTGCCATTGATCAAGACAGCATACTGGACCGTGGACACAGCTGCGAATCCAGCTGTGCCATTCTTTTTCGAACCCCGTCTTCTCCATTATTCTTATCAAAAAATCCCACGAAACCCTGTCATAAGCTTTGTTCATATCTAGCTTGATAACCATGCCTTCCTTTTTCTTGGTTTTTATGGAATGGACTAGTTCGTGAGCCAAGACTGCTCCGTCTAAAATTTGTCTTCCTTTCAAAAAGCCACTTTGTTCCTCTGAGACAATTTTCTAGGCAGATTTTGAGTTTAGAGGACATTGCCTTGGCTACTATTTTGTAAATTGTATTACAAAGGGAAATGGGCATGTATTGATCAAAGAATTTTGGACTCCTTACCTTTGGAATTAGGGTGATGTAGGTCAGATTCCAAGCCTTCATCATTGATTTTCTTCTTCTGCACTCCACCGCTGCTTGCCAAACATCTTCCTCGACCAAGTTCCAAAACTTATGAAAGAAACCTGCTTGAAACCCGTCAGGTTTGGGTGCCTTCAAAGCCCCTAGAGAGGTTGCCTTCTTGATTTCTTCCTTGGTGAATGGCGCCATCAGCTTCTCATTCATTTCTTTACTTACCAAGGTTGGGCTGTTGCTCAAACATTTGTTTTGGGCTTCCAAATTTAGACCTTCTGAAGATATTATAATAATTAATAATAATAATAATAATAATTAATTATTTTAATAATAATATCCTACTTTGATAAGGCTGACTCACTTTGAACTTTCAAACTATGGCGCCAATTTTGATTTCAAGCAAGGAGGTTGACTTATCATCTAGTTCAGGCAATCACTATAAAGGCGAGATCATTGCAAGGAGTTTTATCATCCGATTCATGAATATTTGATTTTGGAATTTGATCATTGTTGTTCGCAATTGATACTTGAGACGAAAACCTCAAGGATGAGCTTTCACAAGTTGGACGTGTTGATGTGTTTTTTATGCACATGCAAACTCAGAATAAATTACTAAGGTAATCTATCCTCTCTTGAACAAAGATACCCAAAAGCTAAACAATGTGATCCAGTGGGTTATCTCCAAGGTTCCAGTACGTTGGTTCTCAACTTGCTCATAGGATAGCCTCAGTTGGTATGATGTGATATTGTGACTTACGTAGACTTCTTCTTGCTTCACTCAACTTATTCCTCCTTTCAATGTGGATAATGTATGCATGATGCCTCAATAAGCGGATGTAGCAAAGGTTATATCCCAATAATAAAGAAAAGGAAAAAATATAAGGGTTTAGAGAAACTAATCTAAGGTCAATGAGGCAATAATGATGCATGAATAGACAAACTCCTCAATAAACCTAACTCCACTTCGCCAAGAATGCCTACAACTACATGGAGCAGGTGCAATCTCCTAAGGTTAGCAAATAGTTTTCAAATCATGAATGCTCATTTAAGCACCCATTGGACGGCGCAGCTCAAACAAGCATCCACAATCGAACTTAAGCAAATTGTGATGAAGCTCAGACTAGCTTTACACAACACTCCACCAGCGATGGATGTCAAAAGCATGAGCTAAGAGTTGATCAAATATCCAATACATACATGCATTACATCAATGAGCTACTAATACTCTACTTCTAATCTACTTAGAAACATCTCTTCCTTTCATCAAGATACAAGAAACCATGTTATTCCACAAGACAACACTTAGCACCAAGCGAGCTCCAATGTCTTTGCATTAATCTTGAGAAATATTTACAACAATTTTCAAGTACCCTCAGAGAATTTCGAGTCTCTTTCTACTCTACTCTTAATGATTCTCTAATCTTCTTTCTCATCCCCTTCCAAATGAGAGAAATGAGCTTTATATAGATCTCAAAGATTACAATGAAGGGCTTGGATTAATTCAAGTAGCCAAGGGCCCAGAGCATGCCATCTCAGCGATTAGTTACAACTTGCTATTTTTAGTACATAAGAGAGGCAACGAAGGCACGTTTTCCACGAAGATAAGGATGAAATGGAATCTTTAGAGCATCTTCCATATGGGCGTCCTCTTTGGCTTCTTGCTTGTTATAGGTACAGGTACAATGTACTTAGACAAGGATGACATGGCAACATTTAATTGGTGAGGATGATGCGCATGCCACGTAGGTGCCACCTCAACAACTCTTATGGATTCCAACAGTTTATTCAAATTGCTTTTGAGAATATTCCCAAATTGCATCATCTGTGTCATGTCTTCGAATGTGATTGCTTTGATGAATTTGAATGTTTGAGAATGTATCCTTGCTGATTCTGCCTTGTGTCTTTTGCAAGTCGGATGTGTATGATACATGTTGCTCATTTGCCTAACTCTGTGATACTTCTTCTCCTTGCAGGATACATGTTAATCTTCCTTGGATGCTTCTTCATAGAGAATAGCGTAGATAATGATGCTTCCTTCATAACATGGAGTAGGAGACTTCTCTCAGAGACTTGAAAATTCAGGAAGAACTTGAAATTTGATGGATGAGTGTCTTCTATGATGTAGATAATGAAGTGCACTGGCATGATGAGCTTGAAGTGATCTCTTGCTAGGAATGAATCTTCTTATAATGTTTAGCCTCTTGCTTGATGATTGATGTTTGAAGATAGCTCCAAACACCTTGCTCCTTGGTATGAGTCTTTAGCTCCATCAATTCTCCTACAACACAAACCAAGAAACATATCAATCCATTGATAGGCATTTTGACCTCATAACACAAAGAAATCATTTTGAACATTTATTAGCCTTTCCAAACCTAGGCACACATTTAGGCCTGTGGAGATGCAAAAGTGCGCCTTCATCAAACTAGCCTTATATTTGCCATTTCTATGATTTCAAAAAATTGGAAATGTCTTAGAATGTTTCTCTTCCTCAAGGCGCTCATTTCCTGGTGTGAATTCATATGCTTTTCTTGAGGCGCAAATTTAGAGCTATAGAGAGGTGAAAGTGCGCCTAGCATACTTAGTGCAATTTTATGATCTCAAACCCTTGTTGATGCTTAAAGATGTTCATTTTGACAAAGTAAAGACCCTTCATCATTGATTCCTGCTCTTGTACTTGAGGCGCAATTTTAGGGTTGAAGAAGTGGAAAAGTGCGCCTAGGTAACTTAGGCTTGTTTTTGGCATTCTGTGGTTTCAAACACTTGTTTAAATTTTCAGGAGACCACTTCATCGCTAGGCGCCAACTCTCATGATTACATGCACTTTGCTTCCAAGGCGCCAAAATTGGTTTGAAGAGATGCCAAGTTGCGCCTCATCTTGGAGATAGTAAACTTGTTTATTCTATGGTTTCAACTCAGTGTATAGATGTCCAGAGGGCTTATTGCTTCAAGGTGACATCAATCTTCATAGTTTCAAGCCCCCTTTTTGCAAGGCGCACATTGATGACTCTCCGGGTATGAAATTGCGCCCTGCTGCAAATAGGTGTTCACTTCATTTTTTGTGCATTCAAATCATTGTGTATGTTCATGAAGATCTTATCAAACCAAAATACTCTCAAAATTTATAGATTCAAGCACCTTTCTTCTTAGGCGCAAAAGTGAACCTGTACAGAGGCTAAAGTGCGCCTAGCTTTGAGATGTGCAATTAGTGGACTTAGTCAATCTTGGAACTCAAGGGAAGGTTATATCTCTTAATGCGCCATCTTCTATAGGTTTAGGCATTCATTTCATGTCAAGACGCCAAAAGGTGATTCCACATATGCAAAATTGCGCCTAACATTAAGAAGGGTGCACTTAAAGTTCTTTTGGGTTCATGTCATCAGAGGTAGTTAAAGGAGCTCAATTCCACTAAGGCGCCACTAACATAGATAGCTTCAATCCAAGTTTATCAAAGGCGCAAAAGGATGACTCTACAGGTGATGAAATGCGCCTAGGTATCTAAGCATGGCTCTTGAAAAATTTCTAAGTTTGGAGTCTTTAAACCACCATTTAAGCACAAATTAATGATTATCACTGCTAATTTTGCAAGGTTTCCCCTTAGGCACACATTTGGGTATCTGCATGGTGTTTCTCTTCCTCCAAGCCTAGGCACACATTTTGACTTCTTCAGGAGCATATTTGCGCCTTGAGTTCTTAGGCCATTTTCTTGCCTGCGCATTGAGTTCTCAGGCCATTTTCTTGCAAAATTTTCAATGTTAAGCCATTTTGAGGGTCAAAACATCAATTTCTATCAAGGCGCCAAGGTTTCATGATAAAAGCCTCCAAGATTAAGGCGCACTTTGCTCATTGCTAGACTCCATGAGAAAAAGTCCTAAGACATCATCCAAGACCTATGGCAAAGCACTGGAGCTCAAAAACAAGGGTCCCCATTTGCAATGGGGCGATGTTGTGAAAACGTGTAATGTCCCCTTCCTAGACGTCACATAGATGAGCAGTGGTTGGCCTATTACCAGGGTTCCCATAGGTCAGCAGAGTGGTTAGGGGACCTATCCAGGGGTAGTGGAGCTTTGCTGGGAGTCTTTCAAGCCCTTCAGTTTGGTGTCAGTTGATGAATCCAAGGGTTGAATTGAAAATATTAAGGTTTGCTTTAATGGAATAGTGAAAAGTGAATAGTAACAGAAAATTAGAAGAGGAATAGTGAAAAGTGCCCCCATCCTAGTAGCACAATGTTGTTTTTAAAAAGTGGCACTTCCCTTTTCATGAGAAAAGACCCTCAAAGTGGGAGTGGCCTCTTGGAGAGAATATTTTATTGTTTTTTATGGAAAAAAGGTTATGGAGGCTATAAAGCTAGGTATTGGGCTCATTTTTGAGCATTCTATTCTCATTTTTCACAAAACTAAGTGCAGGTTTGGAGCTCTGGATAGGGTTTCAACAAATTGCAGCTCTTCTGAGGACGAAACCCCTTGGAGGACAGTGGATTGGACGACAACCCAGTTCACAAAACAGGGAAATCTATTATGGGTTTCCGTTTGGGCGTCACTGGACTTCATTACAGGGTACTATTGCATGTTGGAGAGGTTGCAACAGTGGTTTATCAAGACACATTTGCAGATCAGGCTTCTTATGAGCATATAGCCTCATTTTTGTGCATTCACCTGCTAGCCGTTCGATTTGGGGGTTATTCTCAGCCAAATCCTAGCTAGGAATTAGGATTTCAGCGACTAATTGTTCCACAAATGAAGCATTGGCTCCTGGGTATGTGATTGTCATTTGGATAGTTTATTATTGCGTCTTATAGAGGTTTTTGGGTTGTTGTTATAGTCTGATTTAGTGGAAATCAAACCTCTAAATTTGTAATCAAACTTATGTTTAGTGAGAAAAAAAACTTATTTTGGTGTGGTATTGCAATGTTTATTTATTGGTTATATTTCTTTTCACTCGGTATATGAATATTACAATCAAAACCATTTCATATCAACACAAACATCAAATAACAAACTCAGAAAATCAGAACAGCAGTCAGGAAATCAGAATTCAATAGTTTGCACAACAACTGTTTGACAAATTGCCAAGGGATCAAAATTGAAAAATCAGGGCAGATTTGGTAAGGGATCTTTCAGTGGTATTAGAGCCATAATCCTGCCAGCCTGTTGGGTAATGATTGCATTCAATTGGTGTGAAATCAGTTGGGCACAAGTTAGTTTGGATTTGGTTTTTAGTTTGGGCAGCAAAAAAAGGTCATCATAGCAAAGTTGTTCAGCAATAAACAGGCATGGAAAACACAACACAAGATCATACATAAATTGCAGCGTTTAGATGAATCACTTTCAAAGTTTGGACTCTCTAAAGGATCATCTTCACTTTCTACTAGCAAAGGTCCAACACCACAAGACAAAGAAGCGGTAGTGGTTAGCATATTTGAGGAGTATAGCATTCTTCCTCAATATGTTAAGGATGTTCCTTTCAAGGACTATATGGACATGCATCCCAAACTTTGTCACAACTGAGCAAGCAAGGAAGAAATATCACACTATAGCTCATTAACTGTTTATACATGGAATGGATAGAGAATCTTCACATATGGGTGATACAACTCTTCATGAGAATGATTTAGTGTCTTCAAGTTCCAATAAGGTTTCACAAGAGGCTCCTACATTAGAAGCTAGCATAGATTTTGTCAGCGATTTCGATAGCAATGGTATGGATTTTTTCGGTGATCATAAGGCATCTTCTAGTGTGATAGTTGATTCCCATAATGTCACATCACCTACATATGATGAAAAATCAGACTATGGCAACCAAGGATATTTGGAACAAAAGCCTTTGGTTTGGGAAGATTTGCAAGACTATTCAGTGGTGAAGGAAGATAAAATAGCTCAAGCATTGTCAAGAACGGATAGCACTCACAAACACCTAGAAGACCTCATTTGGACAGCCCAAAGAGAGGAAAGACAAAAGGGAATGGGACATGATATCTCTCATTCACATTTGCAGTCTTACAAGGAAGCATTGAAATTGATGGAAGATGACTACTTGCAATTGCTTAGAGATAGAGACATGGCTGTCAAGTTGGTGAAAGAAAAAGATAGAGAGATTGTTGATCATTGTCTTCTTTTGTGTATGTTCAATAATTCCTTGCATAATTCAGAAAATCAGTCCTTTATAGCAGCTACTATATTTTATTGTTTTTTATGGAAAAAAGGTTATGGAGGCTATAAAGCAAGGTATTGGGCTCATTTTTTAACATTCTATTCTCATTTTTCACAAAACTAAGTGCAGGTTTGGAGCTCTGGATAGGGTTTCAGCAGATTGCAGCTCTTCTGAGGATGAAACCCCTTGGAGGACAGTGGATTGGACGACAACCCAGTTCACAAAACAAGGAAATCTACTCTAGGTTTCCGTTTGGGCGTCATTGGACTTCATTACAAGGTACTATTGCATGTTGGAGAGGTTGCAGCAGTGGTTTATCAAGACACATTTGCAGATCTGGCTTCTTATGAGCATATAGCCTCATTTTTGTGCATTCACCTGTTGGCCGTTCGATTTGGGGGTTATTCTCAACCAAATCCTAGCTAGGAATTAGGATTTCAGCTACTAATTGTTCCACAAATGAAGCATTGGCTCCCGGGTATGTGATTGTCATTTGGATGGTTTATTATTGCGTCCTATAGAGGTTTTTGGGTTGCTGTTATAGTCTGATTTAGTGTAAATCAGACCTCTGAATTTGTAATCAGACTTATGTTTAGTGAGAAATAAAGCTTATTTTGGTGTGGTATTGCAATGTTTATTTGTTGGTTATATTTCTTTTCACTCGGTATATGAATATTACAATCAAAACCATTTCATATCCACACAAACATCAAATAACAAACTCAGAAAATCAGAACAGCAGTCAGGAAATCAGAATTCAGTAGTTTGCACAACAACTGTTTGACAAATTGCCAAGGGATCAAAATTGAAAAATCAGAGCAGATTTGGTAAGGGATCTTTCAAAACGTCACAACAGGACGGAAACCTAACTCGTGATTTAATGTGAGCTTTTTCCATACAAGATTAGGCGCTGAATTAATCTGCACTGTACTACACAGGTGAAGCGGTTTAGATCAGGGGAAAACATCAACATCTTAACCTTAACCAGCCCGCAATTCCAGGAGTTCATCATTCTACCCTATGGCAGGAGCAACTAACACCATATCATTTCGCCACTAAAGATCGTCTCTGAAGGCCGCGACTCTTTCTAGACTTCCCATCGAGGTGGATCTGAATTCAAGTGTTGAGCGCATCATTGCAAGGCAGCAAATACTACAGAATTTCAGAGAGATTTGGATTGGGGTTGGACATCTGGAATCGCGCCAGGATCAGCAATCATATCATACTCAGCAATAGAGTGTACTCTAGGTAGCGATTCTTATATTTGTTGGAACATTTACCTTGCAAATCTATATCACACAATCCAGATCTGAGTGACACGCCCAGCAGACAGACCTGCCTCAATCTCCAGGCAATATAATAACATTCTGGATCAGAAATTCATTAACTCTGTTCTCCTTGTTTTCTGGACAGTTATCAGACAACAGGGTAGATTTGAATTTTCTGTGGTTTATTCATAATATTGAGCCAATTCTATTGGGACTGAAAAGCATTTGATTTATGGTGGCATTGAGCTTTAATTGCAGTAAACACTTTGATGATTGTCTTTGAATAATTGATTAAAATCTGAGTTATTTTCTGAATGCAGTCAAGTGTAAATGGATGATGTTTATTGTGATTGTGGTGCTATGCGGTACTGTATAACTGAGTTTGTAACAGTCTAAAATTAATCCCTGCACTACAAGGGACATTACAGATCTCCCGAAATTCAAATGACTCTGAAGATTGATACACTATACTTCGAAGCTTTGGGTTAATGGAGATATTCTTGTCTTTAACACAGGACATTGGTGGAACTATGAGAAGACAATAAGATGCTGTGTGTTTCATTTTCTTTGGCATTCAAGAAACAGTTTTTATCTGTTCATGAGAGGTTTTTATGACAAAGATAGTTATTTTAGCTGGGGGTGTTATTTCTAGGAGGGGGAGACTCTGCACATTAAGACAGATGTTGAAACTGCATTCCAGAAATCAATGAGCACTTGGGTGGAATGGGTCCATCACCATGCTGATTCTGAAAAAACTCGTATGTTCTTGCGTACCTATTACCCTATTCATTTTAGGTATTGTTTCTGCTGTCACTGCTGTAAATTTTAAGGAATGTAAACTTTGCTGGCAAATACTGCCAATATTAAATCATGTGCCATATAAGCTAAAGAAAATTACAATTATTTATGTGTTCATAGGTTCAGATAGTGAGTTGTTTCCATCTCATTCAATATAATTTGTTTTTGGAATATACTTAGTGTGTCTCTGTTGCAGTGTAGAAACGGATAGTGAGTTGTTTCCATCTCATTCAATATAGTTTCTTTTTGGAATATACTTAGTGTCTCTCTGTTGCAGTGTAGAAGCTGCTAGAGGGTATGGAGATTTGGGTACAAGAGTCAGTAGAGAGTAGCATACATTAATCAGTAGCTTGTATATGGGATTTCATTCATCTATGCCCTTTGAAAGGGAGCTGGGATGGCATTCTTTAAATCAAATTAAATAATCTTTAAAGTGGTGGAATGGAAGAACATTGTAATCAATTATATTATTATAACAATAATTTGCAAAAATTTCCACCCTGGATACAAATAAGATGACTGCTTTGGTACATTCTAAAACAGTACTACAAGAACAGTCAAGAGTAAGTCATGGAACTTTGAGAAGCGTGGCAGTCTGTCTGGTCTCTACTACCACATCCCCCACTAGCAAAGACAGAAGTTTGCACTATGCAGCCACCAAAAATTACTGTGCATGTGGACAGCTATAAGTGTACAACAATATTATCAAAGGTTTAGTGCATCAATAAACTGTGAGAAAATAAGTGCTCAGGAGGGATTACTTCTACCAAACTTTTGCAAATCTAAAATAACTGTTCAGAGTTTAAGTCCATAGATTGATGTATTAGCATTCTCTTTCTCTCTCCATCTTAACATCACTTGTCGTTTTATGTTATATGTCTTGTTTATTTGAAGTCTTCATATCTTACGTGTTATTTAATCTATTGGTTGCAGTATGGCTTGATGGTGAGGGCCTCTATACTTCAAATCTGAGATTATATAGTATCTTGTCCTCCCTACATTATATCTCCTTCAGTTCTATTGACTAATTTTGGTCTTCTATAAATATTAATACATAATTTAAATTAAATAAAATATTGAATTTGTAAGGGGTAGAATTATACAGGTCAAAATTATATAATATAAATGAAAAAAACAATCTTCTTATGAAATGTTTATATAACCTAAAAAATATTCAATTATTAAATTCATTCACATTACCCATATGATACATTTCATTACACACATTTGTTTAACTTAGCAATGCAATTCACAAATATTCTACATATACACACTGAGTCAACATACCCCACCCCCCGTGCACCCCCACCACCTCCCAAAAAATATTAATATTAATTTAAAATATTTACAACATGTAATGTTACACCAAGTTTTTGGGACAGGGACAGCAGGAAATTGGGGGGTGCATTTCTAGGACGGTAGGGGATGATGGGAGCCCTTTTCTTAGGGGATGGCAATTAAAAAATAGGGAAAATTTTAAAAATATAGGAAATTTCAGTTATTCATATATAACACATTCATCATCTACATTACAAAACCATATTATGAAACATTAAAGCTGAATAGAGAATTCACATGAGTTGACATACAAATTAACAAAATTTTAATGTCTAATCATTTCAATTTGAGTTTTCATTACTGATGTGCATATACATAATACGACAAAATGAAAAGGCTACAAGTACAAAACGACAATTTAGACAATCTAAGATCTACTACTACTATGCCTCTGCCTCATCCTACCCTAAGCCAAAATTAGGCTCTGAATCTGATTCATTGCCAATATCAGGGGCTGCCTCATCCAATGGAACACCCACCAATCCCTCATGTGCCTCCTCCTCATCAATTTGTGTGGCATCTTTGGGATCAATCTCCCACCATAGAGTTGGAATCTATCAATCTTGAAGTCGCAAGGCACTATGCACAGCCATCAACTTCTCTACTCATTGAGAAGTAAGCCTATTCCTCTTGATAGAGTGGATGAAGTTGTATGTGGACCAATTCTTCTTTGTTGCAGAGGAACTGACAACATGTGAAAGGAGGTGAATGGTACATATCCCCAACTCTAGTGTATCCTTGTCATGCCATGTCCACCATCCAAGAGGGTTGGTTTAAGTTAATGTAACTCTATGTTCTTTCACCTCTGGCTTGCTGAATGTTGGAATGTCAAGATTAGCAAAGGCAAGCCATTATGTTTGAAGTAAAATTGACTCCTCACTTGAATACATCTTTTGAAGGGCCTTCATTAACCCTTCTTTCACCTCCTCATCATCAGGAGGCACTCACCTAGTCCTTGGTGCATACCATTTGGGATATAAAGCAAAAGCTGCCATATGAAGCAGAGTGTTCATAGTGTTCCATTGTTGTGTAACAATGGGCCTAATATGTTGCTCATATAATCCAAATAAGGATCCCTATTATAAATTGCTTGCTTAATCTGCCCAAGCATGTTGTCAAACGTCTCATAAATCTCTACAAGACTAGGAGTCTATATTAGCATATCTAACGACATCTACAATAGGTAAGATGAAAGAGCAAACATATCTACAAACAGAAATTTCAAAAAAGAATAATTGTTATAAGACTCAAATGACAAAAAGTGAATGCTAATACAAAAATGAATAATACTATCAAATTACATACATTAATAAATTAATAATTTAATAAAAAAATCAGAATTCTCTTACCTCATAGTGGACCACCAATCGTCATTAAGGATCTTTTGATTCACAACTTTTCCCTTAGTAGTGTTTGCATTAGGCCATCTACACCACTTTGGATTATCCATCATCAATTGTTGAGGCCTCTTGCACCTTAAGCATCCTCTTTACCAACATCAAGTAACTAGTATATCTAGTCTCCATAGGTTTGAGGAATTCCTTCCTTGAATAAGTCAAGAGACCAAATGAGGTGTGGTGGTTGCAAATGAACATCTAAATATCTCTAGGTTCCACCACCACTTTCTTCACTTAATCTATCTTCCCTATGTCTTTTAATACGTTATTCAATGCATGAACACAACATGGGGTCCAAAAATGTGCTTGTAAGCACCCTCCATCATGCTAGCTAATTTGCATATGAGTGCTGAATTAGTGACCACCTATACAACATTTGCGGTCCCAACCTCCTCTATGGCCTCTCTCAAAATTCAAAATAGCAAGTCCACATCCTTGCACTTCCCTGAACAATCAACAACTCTAAGAAAATAAGAGCTAGTGGCACATGTGACTATGATGTTGATGAGTGGTTGATGTTTAATATTGGCCCATCCATCCATGACAACACAACAACTCATCCTCATCACAATCTGTCTCATGTCCTCTATCACCAAATTCACCTTAGAATATTCTTTAGCAAGAAGGGTAGTGTGTAGTTTATGTTCTCCACAGGGGGTGAATGAGGGACCAATAGAAATTACATCCTTGTACATTTGTTTCAAATAGAGAGAACGTGCCACATGAAATGAGATGGCATGGGCAAAGAAAAATTTGAAATGGAAGACTTTGCCACTTCCTATGATTGCATATTGAACATACTTGCAACTATCCCCACCCTGTCACTAACACTAGTCTTCCTCTTTCCTCTTGTAGAAATATCACTAGTACCACTAGCAACTATGTATGGCATAGTTGATTGTGTAGACTCTAGTGGCATTGGCGTACCCTTAGACCTTGCTTCACCTTCCATAAACAATCTATTAACCTCTACCTTCTCAATTGTCTTTATTTCTAGACAAAACTTAACGTCTTGCCTTGTAATTCCCAAGAGGTGACTATATACCTTGGTGTAGCAATATCTAAAATCTTTGTTGCAAATATGACAAAACCAAACTCTACTGCCCTCTAAGTTTTCCCTTTTGTCTTTGTCTAAAGCTCTTGCAAATTGCAAAAGAGGTTTAGAGGGTTTGAATAGGCTCTTTGCATAATTTTTTCAAGATAGTGGAAGGGCATTCAAATGGGCAATGAGGCAGTCTTACTTCACCCACACCCTGATGAACCCCCAAATAAACTCTTATTTGTTCCATGCCAACTGTTTCATGTTCACTCTCATTGCTATTGCTCATGTTGTTTAGTGTTTTGTGATAAAAATGGAGTGCAACTTGAAAGTGCAAACTGAAAATACAAAAAAAAAAGGAAAATAAAAATTTTAACCTTCAAAAAATAACACACATAGTAATAACACTTACCTAATACCTTTGTCCTCCTCCTTAGTGATGCCTGCACCTTGCTAGTGCCTCAATGACAATAATAAAGAAAACTATGCATTTTTTCTTTCTCCAACTTGCTGCAGCAATTTAGAATATGATAATATCATTCAAATGAATAACGAAGGCTTTATTATAGCATTTAAGGCTAATAGCAGTGTGGGGGCCCATTGAGAAAGAAACAAACTTGATTTTTTTAATCTAATGGGCCTTCTTTTTAAAAATCTGTGCTTTTAAGTGGGAATGGTCGGGGGACATCATTGATGTCTTTGGCTGTCCCCAAAATATTGCTGCATTTTGGGAACATTTCTGGGACAGGTCTACACAAAAACGAGGGACAGAGGATAGTGGGGGAACATTTCCAAGGCATCCTGTAAACACCCACACCTTTTTTAAAAAAAATTTCACACTATAAAAAATGCAAATGCAATCCTCGCACTTTTTGATCACCAAGATCCTAGTGTGGGCAAGGTGAGAGCATACGGTGTTTGGACAACTATTTACCAAGATGAATGCACAACTGGAAAGTAAAATGGTGGCATAGTCGACCAGAAACATACAGGTGGCTGAGCCGACCCAAATCAACACCTTTTCGATGGACAAGTATGCTTTGAAATGCGAGCCATTGGCATATTACAGGTGGAAATCGGTCAAGCCAAAATGGCTGATTGCTTGTGAATCCGATCGTGCCAAAATGGGCTACGAAAGAATGCAATTGGTCTAGCAATAAACCTTCCAGGACCTTGCAAATTGATGGTCATGAAATGCAAGCTATCTAGCTGTACTACCTTCCAGATTTACAATAACATATTGAATGCACTACAATGTATTATTTTCTAAATCAACTTCAATACACTACTGAAAAAATATAATCAACTCAGAATAACACTGCTGCAACACAAAGGATTAGTCTAGAAAATCAGAAAAGACAAGCAACTAGCTGCTCACATGATCTGCATACTATAACACACTGGAATAATCATTATTTGTTGATGAAGACTGCCCTCATGTAATTGCAAACCACTCCAAACCCTACCTAACCATTGAAACTACTGAAACATTGAAAAATGAGGTCTGAACTAAAACACCAAACTGCTCAAAACTGAATTAAAACACTGATATTCTACAATATTGACAAATCGAATCAAGTACAATCAGCAGGTATTGTTGTACAACCCCCATAATAGCATAAATGGACTGCCAGAAATCACTTCAAACTGCTGCAGACAAAATCAGTAGGGGTACGGCCTTCCTATCATCAGTATGGCCTCCACAAGCGACTTCAAACATGGTAAAAACAACAAAGATGGTACAGTCCACTAGGAACAGGTACGACAACCAATAAGAAGATACGGCTGAGGTAAATCAGTCTATATTCAGCCAAACAAAGCAGCAACTCCTTCAAGATTTCTCATGCCACCCTTCAACATGGTACAAACTGCTTGCAACTTGGAAACAACTGAAATCATTACTACAGCTCCCTTTTTGAAGTGTACGGCTAGAATATTAGATGTATGGCTGGCCACAACACTCTGAGATATGGTACTGCCTGATACTTCAAATTGGTACAGCCTTATGGTACCAAACACTACAACTGGCATAATCAAACTCAGTAAAAATCAACTCAGATTCAACAACATCAAAATATATCAAAATCTCCAAGATATAAATAACCAGAATTCAAAACACATCAAAAGTCTCCATGATATCAGAAACTGGAACTTCAAAATCTCATTATTAGCACAAAGGTTATTTCTAGGTGAAATCACAAAAACCAGCTAGGAGGGTTTTCGTCCCTGAAATTAGATTCACCAAAGGGTTTCGTCCTTAGGCAAATGGAAGAACTCATGTTCATTCATAGAGCAAATTGAAAATGAATTGACAATAACCCTTTTCAGAAGATAGAATCCTCCTTTTATAGCTTTCAGGAGAATAAAATAATATTATCTCCTTATTCCCTCAAATATCTCGTCAAAAATATAAAAACATAATAAAGTGTCCTGATGACCACCTTTTTGCACCTTGAGCCTAGTGACACTTTATCTGCACAACTTAAAAACAACTTGTTTGAATAATTAAATATAAGTTGTCAATAAAAATATAACAAGACACTTTTTGAGAACTTAAATTTAATTATTTAACTACTTTCCTTTTACCATCACCCCAGAAGCCTACGGAAAAAATTCAGAAAATAGGTTAGGGGTCTCCAACAGCTTACGCTCAAGAAGGGGACATTACACGTTCCCACATCCCAGTCTAATCTATCCTTGATTTTAACCACTTAAATTCATTTTTTAGCATTCTCATTACAAGCCATTCAAAGGGACATAAAATATGTTAGACCTTAAATCTCGTTAGTTATTTGGTTAAATTTTTCCTATATATTTATGTGGAAGAAGTGTAACCTTAAAGGTTTACTTATATAATGCGAAAATAACATGTCTCTTTGCCACGTGTATTATATAGAATACCATAAATCATAGCAGAAAAAATATTTTGGGGAAAAATCAGCATACCAAAAGATTAATATTTTTTCAAAAAATTGGAAAAAAAAACAAATTTTCAAAAAACATAGAAAAACAAAAAAAAGAGAAAACCCTATTGATTAAATTTAAAACTGTTTTAATAGCATAGAGATATAGAGAGAAAATAAAAACCAGTGTTCCACTACCTAGGGGGATGGGGGGACCAAGGGCCTAGATTTCAGGACAGCGGAAGGGGGGGTGGGCGGGGGGGCAAATACATATAGCACTTAAAAAAATAGTTATTAAAAATATACAAGGAATGACATATGAAAATCTAAAATACTCAAACATATTGCATAATATGATAATTGCATTGACCAATGAAAATGTTGAATATCAATATATATTATATTCAAAATTTTAAAATGACGATTACATTCAAAATCCAAAAACAATTGGCTAATGGCCTAGTGCCTCAAATCAATGAATCATCAATGCATCAATCATCCCCAAAGTTCGCTCCAAACTCCTCATCACTCAAACTGCTGGACTCCTCAGGGTCAATCTCCTCCAAAGGAATACCAACCAACCCTGTCTGTGTTGCATCTTCATTCACTTGTGCTAGCTCCTCTTGCTCTACATCCCATTGACTTGTTGGACTCTCCTTGTATGTAAGCGTGTTGCGGTCAATGAGACACAAGGCGCTATGTACAACTACAAGTTTCTCCGCCCTCCTAGAGGTAAGTCTGGTCCTCTTAATAGAGTGGATGAAACTATAAGTAGACTAGTTCCTCTCAGCAGTAGAAGAACTAGAAACTTGGGACAGCAGACGAATGGTTAGTGTTGTGGACAAAGAATTAGGCCCATGCACAGTCCACAATAGAGTGGGATCCTCCTATGCCATAGTCTCCCTATCCATCACGGCCTCATCTGAATATCCGCTAAGAGTGGCAAATTTGTCCACTGAGTACAAACAATGCTAGCCTGTATAGGATCATACATCTTCTGGAAACCCTTACAAGAGAAAACCATGGCAAAATATTGCTTATACAAAACTCTTTTTTAAGATTTGTAGGCACCGACCTATTGGAGACACCAATCCCCACAATTTGTAGGCACCAACCCCCACAATTTGTAGGCACCAACCTACTGGAGGCACCAACCCCCACTGCTAAACACCAACTTAGCGAGAGATACCAATCTCTCCTTTAGGAAGCACCAACTTCCAAAACAAAATTCCACCTTCAGGATGTTGCTTCTTCAACGGATGGTGAACATTACGATCTCCTTCATTTATTCATTCCACGATTCCCCTCTTCTCATTTACCATAACATAAATGTACTTGTTTCTCACAGTTACTCATAAATGCTCCATGACTTTTGATATTATTCTTCCTCCTTGATTGATCTTTATATCTCTCTTATTGTTCCACTTTATTGATTTATATTCTTTATACATATTCTCTTTATTCCATCGCTCCACACTCTCATATTTTCCTTCATATACATCTGCTCAATGTCTTCACAAAATCTGCTTTTATTCATATGATATTGCATTGAGAAACTTGCATTTCAAATCACACTTTTATCTTCCTTTTATACCTTCATGAAGAAGGGCAACTTCATGGAAGAACACATCTCTTGTGTAAGAACCTTGCCTTATATAAGCTTTATACCCCTGAAATTTCTGATTTCTAGTGCTTTGACATTTTGTCAAACACTTGGTATGCAAGCTGGTTATGACTGATTCTCTGATGTTTCTTGTGTTGGATGCTTGTTTGACTGTTTGTTTTGATATGTTTTTCAATTTGTTTCATAAATACATTGCAATGAACAAGTATACAAACAATCTTGCAAAGATAGAACAACAGTACAATGGTTGATATAAAGTTTAAAACAGCAGATGTAAAGTTTATTCAAATTAAAGATTTGAACACATGATATGATTGTTTACATCAGCATATCAACATCACACATACCCGGATTGTCTTCAACACAGAGTTACATATAAAATGCCAGAATATGAATGAATGCCAGCTGATACAAATGACTGAAATAAATACTGGGACTACTGCAATTGATATCTGAGATAAAATGCACTGCTGAAGCATCAAACCATACACCAAAATCTCCTCCAAGGGCGATAGTACTCTAGAAAGCAGCGCCAGGGTCTGAAACCTTCTAAAGCTTGATTACAACTTCTTTATGGCAGTGAATGCTTCTATAGTGATGGCAACTCCTTCTAACCTGCAGTGAACTAGTTTTGGATGATTTGCAACAATCTTAGAAGGCTGCACTAGGTATTAGGGACCTCCCAAATGAAGTGTGAACCTGTCAAGAGGGCTACGCTTCAACATTAAACTCATAATAACCTTTCAAACCTGCTATCCCAACCTCATAGACCTGCAATTTCATCTTCACATAGCATTTTCACTTTCAATCAGCATGGCACTAGGGTTTGAACTCCTTAAAATATAATCGCCCTTCCTCAAATGACTGTGCCTTGCCTAAATAGGGCTGTGAATTGCCTCTTCTCACCAGGGATGTCTCCCAATCTCAGTCGCTAGGGTTTGATAATCAACACCAAGAAATCTTCAATCGATCCTCATGACTTCTTCAATAAATATACTAATAAACTTCTGCCATAAACCCTGCAATTCCCAAACTCATATTTGTTCACAAATCCTCATGAATTTGGCAATGAATCTCTCCAATATCAACCTGCAATAAAGATATCTTTGAAGCTCACAATATCTCCTCAAAACATTGAAACATCACACCAATAATAAGGGCACTGATCAATGAAGCTCAATTGTTAATTCTGAAATGAATCCACCTCAAGAGGGAATTGGATTTTCGTCCAATCCACCAAAATTGCAAGGGTTTTCGTCCTAGGAATTGGCTGAACCTGTAGTTTCAGCTCACAAGGAAAACTCCCAAATGAAATAACAAGTCATGGATGATGAAATGACTTGCCTTCACCTCTTTTTAAAGCCACAAGTGAACTTTCTAGAAGTAACTTCTAAAAGACTCACTTTTATTATTTTGTTTTATATTTTTTTCCTTTTTCAAAAGTGACTTATTTTATAATTTCTCAATATAATATTATACAGTCCTTGTTAACCGGAGAACCTAGAACTCAAGTTTCTATTGTTGCTCTTTAGGGCCGAGATTTGCTGACCCTTTCCTTTTAGCTTCAATAGTGCTTATGTTATGACTTTGATTAAGTTTACACCTTACCAATTGTAGTTTCAAGCTCATACATCAATGTTTGAAAGATACTACTTGGGAAAAAACCTACAAAAAATTTTCTGATTGTTGCTCAACCAATGTTGACTTCCAACGTTAACAAATCAGATTGTGATATGAGCAAGGTAAGCTTTGACTGTTTGACCAAAACTTTAACTATATTTATTGATGTTTAATTGTCTCAACTGTTAACATCAAAAAAGTCATTTGTGACTAGGATGTCATTTGATGCCTATCACGACTGCTTTTACAATTATTGATATATGTTACTATATCTATCAAAGTCTACTGGTCATGTGTTCTAGGGAAATCCGCCCACATTACTAGAACCGAAACTCATTGACAAAGCTCTTGATACCAAAATGAAAGGAAATACATACAATTTCCTACATTAACCATGGTATGAAAAGTCATTTGTGACTAGGATGTGATTTGATGCCTGCCACGAGTGCTTTTACAATTATTGATATATGTTACTATATCTATCAAAGTCCACTGGTCGTGTGTTCTAGGGAAATTCGCCCACAGTACTAGTACCGAAACTCATTGACAAAGCTCTTGATACCAAAATGAAAGGAAATACATACAATTTCCTACATTAACCATGGTATGAAACAATTCCTACCATTAATCCTACAAGGAAAGATGTCACAATGGTATCCCTGATCCATATAAATTCCAGCAGCATTAAACCACACATAATAAGAATAAAATAAAGAACACATGAGAGAGAGAGAGAGAGACTGCTATACACCGAGAAAAACTCAGCCTCCAAAGCACTGAAATCAATGTATTTTTAGCAACAAAACAATTACAATACAATATTAGGCTCCGAGCCTTAACATGGAGATCAACACTCTTAATCAAGCAAGAGACCATGCAAGATGCAACCTTTTGGAGTAGTGAGCAACCGTTGTTGCTATTCCCATGAGACCAATCCAAGAACAAATGAGAGCCACATCCCACTCCATGCTCCTCAAGATCTCCTTACAATAAGCTCCACTCACAATGAGCAAGTGCAAGATGATCAAGTGACAAATAACACCATCCTAAGCATCCTATTTAAAGAGAGCAACAATGAGAGAAACTTTCTAGAAACTTCCCAAATGACCTTGCCACCAATAATTAATGCCCTAAGGCAAAAATAATAAGTACAAAAAGTCGGGCACCCAAGTTTGCTACATGTGATTGCATGTTCTCCAAGGCAACCTCTTTTGTTTTCTCCAAACCTCATGCCCATGTTTGATTTACACACAATCCCAAGCATGAAATGTTTTTTACAATATTTATTGCATTTTAGTTCCAAATCATTAAATACATTTCTCCAATGAGCCCATTTGACCATGTGCTCACTAAACCATGACTCACCCAATGTACCACCCACATTAATATATATTTGTAATGTCACATATAACCTCCCCTAAGAAAATATCGTCCAATCCCAATGTGTGGCATCCTACATAGACATGGACCATAACATTACAAAACAGAAAATATTTCTATATGCAAGGAGTACAACACCTTCCCACCAATGTGTATCGTTCATAATTTTGTTAAGAGCGTGAAAATGGTGTCAGTACATGCACATCAACTATCAATTTTCCTTCAATAACTTAAAAGATTAAGATAAAGTAATCTTCCAACATGCAGGCAACAAAAGTAGGGTTTGCATCCTATATCAGTATCTTTCAAAGTTGCAGCACCTTCTAGCACAATAGCTAACCACACCTTTAATTGAACCTATTTCTGTAGTCACCGAAGTTGTCCCATCATTGTTTATCAAACCAGCTACCACTTCTCACATTGTCTAGTTCATGAGCATCATCAACAAGGATTTTAACAACTCTTTTGGAATGGGAAATCCATGTAGGAATGAAGTAAGACATGTATCATGATGGCATACATATAAACGTATCAATGAATAAAATGTTGCATCATGTTTTGAGACCATAAGTAGTTTTTTTATATGGTAAAAATGATTACACTTTTTTTGAGATTATGATTCATAGATGTGTACAAGACTATCAAAAAATTGATCCCAACTCAAGCACTGGTTATGTTTGTCTTCAAGTGTCTATTTAGAGACCTCTCATATTCTACCCATATTGTATTGCCATGCATTCTAGAGATACCGTACGTTACAGATGTTCCGAATGTAAATAACCCCATCTCCATATATCTTTTCTCATTTATGATTATGTTCTGCTCATATCAATGGTGTTACGATATATTTTGAATATATCATATATAAAGGATAAACATACACAAGGAGGCCAAAAAACAATGAAGATATAAATCTCAAAAAATACCAATTTTGATTGTGTGTGTCATGCACTTGATTATTAAAGACTTCTTGTCCTAGATCTATAGTGAGGTTGTCTTCATCTACTCTAGTAGCATCAGGCCTGCCAAATGACTCTTATGCCTGTCACTCGATCTTATTATGGTTGTATGCCAGTAGACTTGATGTTAATAATTATTGATCTAACATAATATTTGAGCACTTAAATACTTATTTATAAAGAGCATAGCTAACTACTTGTTACATGTTTAACCGCTTACTTATAAATGGCCTAGATAACTACTTGTTACATGTTTAAACCGTTTATCTATCACAACGATGAATGTAGCTAGATCACTTATTACTAAAGCAAATTATTCTAGCCTTGTTTTCAGGTTACATCCAAAGGGAGAGCAATAAGATGGAATAATTTCACAAATTGGGTTGATCTAATGCAATATCATGTACCTCAGTGTCTTCATTAGATGCTGGTACATCAAAAGGGATTTGCTGTTTTTAGCCATTTTCTATGCAATCGCTGAATTTTCCCTTGCATGCTGAAGCTTGTTGGTATTTGTCTTCATTTTGTGTAGATTTCCCTTTTTTGATGCTAAGATAGTCTTCTTTTAGGGGAGCAGCAGTTTTCAGCATATTTTCTTGAGATATTGTTGCCTCAAGGTTCTATGCATTGCTCCTTTACTACATTCCTGTGTTGTTTTTTGCTTGGCATTGCTGAGATGTAAAAACCCAAGACCAAAAGATAATATTCTATTTGAAAGCACATAACATGAGGATGAGACTTCATAACCACCAACAAATTACTCAAGGGATTGCCACAGGAAAGAATATTATTGGTATTGATTTAGACAAACTATTGTGGACCAAATAGCTGGAAAAGTAGTGTCGTAAGTCCTCAATAAAGTGTTTTTCTTTCAGTAATAAACTATCCAAATTAAGGAATTTGGCGTCTACCATCATTTTTGACTTTTGCAACAACTTCTCTTCCACATTGACTCTTTCGGTTCATTTAAAAATGCTGATAGTTGAAAAATTTTACAAGACATACATATTTTTAAAAGGAGGTCATCTCTTCAAGTCCACACAAATATGTAAAACACATACCTCTGCACGCCTCAAGAGGGTAGCAAGCACTACAATCCACTCCTTAAAACTAACAGTACACATGTGTGCTAGAAGAAATTCTGCATCCAAGCGACTTTGTAGCAAGTCCATACCAAGCTGCAAATACATACAATAAATAAGCTAGTTTAATATCTGGGAAAAAAACAATTTTTAGTTCTTTTAAAAAAGAGAAAAATCAAAAGAGTGGTTTTGACCAGGTTTTCTTTATTTCCAGTTACTGATTTCATGGTTCCACAAATGATAACAATCTTAACAAAAGAAAAGAACAGAAACAAGTGTGTTTAATGAGTTCCAACTTTTTTCTTTGTATGAGAGTCAAATTTAGATTCAAACAAACCCTGGTCTGTAGAAGACAAAGGGGCATTGCCAGATTACAGGAATTACCAGTTGAAAATTATTACACTGCAAAATCCCAGGAGCAAAAGACCATCGAAAGTATTTACATTCTATAACAGCTTTCAAAATAAGCATAACTTAAAACCACTAATAACAGTGCAGAAAGCTACTATCAATTAATCTTGCATATCCTATCATACCATACTGCATTAGCCAGCTAAAAAGCAGAGAACCCCACACACTATTTTCTGCATTCAATAGCCAGAACCCAGCCCTCCTGCATTACAACCTTTGGAATTCAGGACCAAAAAACGTCCATGCAAAGTTTAGATGTGTCCTCGCTTGAGGGTCTTTGAAACCCTCAAGGATAGGGGCTATCTCTCCTTCCACTTAAGTTATTTTTGAAATTCTATAATAACTTTCACTTGCAAATTTGGCTGCATTTTCTAAACTTGGCAAACTTTTTCCCCTAGCCAATGAAACTTGTCAGACACTCCTGACTTGACTTGAGGGACACTCTGTCTTTTTGGATGCTCTGAAACTAAAAACTTTGTTTCAAGAATTTCTCCAAGTTGGATGCCATGATGAATTTTGGTCAACCTTGACCATAACCGTACAAGATCGTTCTGTAGGGTTTCAACAAAAACTGTCGCACAAACATACCTTTTCACTGCAAATCTACTTATCACAACTGGATGCTGAACCTGTTGATCTATATGATCTGATGAAAAACCACTAATCATCATGATTCTGGAACTTGTAAACTTGTGCTGAAAATATCCCATCCAGTGTAGTGGTTGGAATCTTCGATTGATATACTTGCTTCAGCAAAGGGAAAAGAACCTTGCTTTGTCTATGAATACCGAAATCTTGAAACCCTTGTTCATGGATAGCTCTGTAAGCTTTGGACTGCTGTTTGCTTTTCTCCTTGATTGGAAATATAACCAAGATCTCTATTGGCAAAGTTAAGGCATCTAAACAGACTATAATAAGTTGGAGCAACTTCTCATTGGCTAATCCACCTCATTTCAGCACCCAACACTTGGACTTAGCCCGTTTTGCACTTAGGCAAACCTTCCCTCACATTCCTCTTATTTCATCTTAAGTGAAACTCTGCCATGGTTAAACCATTCCACTTTAGCACCCAAAACGAGTCTCCTTCATGTTTTTTGGTTGGGCATGGATCACTAATCGGTTTGCCATCCTTTTTGTTATTTTGGTGGAGATTTATGCTGGCCACATGGGCACTAAAATCACTTGGCAGAACCACCTAAAAAGTGTGCCTTAGTCTAGGTGGTGGTTTACTTAAGCTCTTGCCACCCTTTTGTCATGATTTTCTGTTGCTCTGCCACCTTGAAATGGCGCCAAAACTTAAGTATTTTCCCCTTTTTATGGAGGCAAAGTTTCATAGTATATCTAACCTATTTTAGCTCTTAGGTGGAACTTTCATTGGTACTTGCCACCTAAAAGTGTGCCTGTTTTAGCTTTTATTTCTCCTCATTATGTTGGCGTGTTTTCGTAACCTCTTAGCCACACTTTTGGGAGCAATTAGTGAGTGGTTCTACCCTCAATAATGTGCACCAACCTTTCATACTTAGACTTTACTTCTTTCCTTCTATGTTAGGTGTGCTTTGCTAAACCCATTGCCATACTTCTGGAGCTAGGCTCTAATCACTTATGGATCTACAACCTTAGAGCCATTTTTTACTAGCTGGGTCATAGCTGCCTTGAATACCATCCATCCCCTCATTCACTGGCTTTGTTAGGGCTTCAAAGGGATTTGATAAACTGATTTGTTTCATTGAGTGAGTGGGTACTTTGGATTTTCTAGCATTGGCTCTTTGTAATTTATCTTCACCCTTGGTCTTCTTGGTTGTGCTTTCATCTCATCCTTGGTGTTGAAAATTTGTTTTTGTTTTTTTTAGGGGGAATTTCTTCCTTGGGCTCGTGATCCATCTAGATGTTGGTTTGTTCTTGGTGTGTTGTGGGTTGATGTCCATGTCCTTGTTGAGTGGAGGATACCCATGCTAAATGGCCATGCTCAAAGCATAAAGGAATATTCTCACAGTCTACTGGTTGTTACCATCAATCTCCTCCCAAGTCCAGCATTATCCTTTCTAGCACAAAGGCATTTCCAAATTAGTATTAACACAAATATGTGCATGGTTGCTGTAGTGACTTCTTTTCTTCTACACAGAAGAATCTTAAAATATTCACTTGTAAGCAAGGGAAGCCTGACCCTAACAGGTACTGTGCTCAGAAGATCCTCAGAGGAATTGAAAACAGGTGACCACAGTTCCATGAAAAGCCTGATTTTTCATAAAGCATAGTGCACCATCAAACCCTAATCCTATTCTTGTTTGGATAGCCATCATGGATCATATTAAAATGCATAAGTTTTGAATTTCACAAGAATGTTGCTTATCGCTTGCCAACAGTCATATGACATTCTTGTAATAAATTATCCCTAAATTATTAGTTCAACATATGAACAAAACATTAGTTTCCTTTAGAGCCACCTGCAACACAAGACAACATTTCCGATAGCTGATGATATGAAACTGCATTTCCGTTGATAAAAACTTCCATTGTAGTGTGATTTCAAGTCCTGCATAAAATGGTCTACGATAGAATTGACCTGGTGGTTGATTAGCTAAAACTCTCTCCTTTCCTCCATGGAAACTAAGATTCAAATTTAAAATTTACTATTCATAGTGAATTGCTTTCACACAATATTGGCCATTGATAGTAACCAGTAATGAAAATGGTAAGATCGATAGATACTTCCAAACATTAAATGTACTTGAAAGCCAATATTATGAAGTTATAAACTGGATTGGTGGTATTCCTAAAAACAACCATTCCCTTTTGAATTACCATAGAACATTGACTTTCCTATCAATAAGTCTTCTATTCGCACTTTTAATTGACCTTATCAACCCTAACTTGACTACTGAAAGGCTTTCCAGCAAACATATGACAGGTAAGATCTAGATGTAGTGCATGAAGAGCACTTCCATTGAATGGCATAATTAGAGTGGTATCCTTTGACTTTAAGCATATGTTTTACAACTTAAAAGGTTCCGTGCTTCCATGCATGCCCAGAATTCACTTCACATTCCTATTCTCTTGTTCCTTTCGCTTTAATTAGGCATAACCATCTAAACCCATTCTCCAGTTATTTGCATATAGAGAAATTCAATATATAGTGAGTAAAGTGAGTGTCACCTTTTGTCCAATTATCTGAAGACCAGAAGCAAAGTTTTCAAGCCGTGCAGATCCATTCCTCTCTCTCTGCAAATATTCCTGTAAATAGAATGCAAAAGATGCTGAACACTATTTAACAGAAAAACAAAGCAAGAAACAATTGGATCAAATGCAATAGTATTGCAGAACTTACCACAAGGTCAAACTGGGTTCCTTTAACAAATGCAACCAACTTCGAAAGTTCCTTTCCTGACATCAAATAGCTAGCATGGCATTCAAGTATGCTTTTCACAGAAGCAATATGAGCACTTGATTCCTTGTTTGAGGGACTGATGAACATGAAGTTCAGTAACATGTGTCAAAAGCATCATAAATTGACATGTATTAGATCAATATTATTTAAAAATAATTCAAAGCACCACAAATTAATTATTATTTGTATTATTTAAAATTAATATTATTTAGAACCATGAGCTTATATATATACCTTTTCATATCAATGGGCTGTTTCTGAGAGGTTGAACGAAAAAGAAATGAACCAAGGAATCTCTGTGGTGTCTTTTCAGTTTCTGTTAGAAGTTCATAATCTCTTCCCGAACGCATCAAGAACCTAACCTGTACGTTCCATACAATACAAATTATGTGATGAATACCCACCAACGCTTAATAACAGTTTATAACACACTAGAAATGTAGGTACCAGTTCTCCTGCTAGCTCATACATTGATTCATCCAGAGTTGCCTGCATTCAAAGACAAGGATGGTTAACATTTGAATGCAATGAAACAAAATAAGAGAATAGATAATTTGTTATCCAGGTCTAGTTGTATCAAGCACATTGTGCTGAAAGTAGCAATATATTTCAATCATGCCTCAGTTGCAAGGATGTGCATGATAAGACCCAGTCCAATAGTGATGTAATCTAAGACTCTAAATATGTTATTTAATACAACTTTGCATATATAAATAACATAAAATAAGATTTTGTGCTTTACCTGGAGTAAGCGCAAAGCACTGTACTGACTCACAGCAGGGCCTTCCAGCTTAGCAATTATCTGTAACAGATAACCAAAATAAAACCACTTAAGGGAAAGAATCTCAATATTCAGGTCTTCATGACTATGAACCTATCAAATTATAGTAAAACTAAAGGATGAGATAAGTATTGAATATTAAAACACATTTTTAGGCAATGCACTAACCATTATACAGCTTTATGTAAAATCACTTTGACACCTTTCTAAATATATAAACATTTTATAGTGTTAAGAAATACAAACTCCAAAATTCTTTCAAAGCACCTGAAATAAGTGAATATAATTATTTATCATACAACTAATCTCTCTTATATGTAAAGGTTTATATCACATTCAAATTGAAGAGAAGAAATCATACCTGCAATCCTGGAATTGTATTTGGCTTAGCCAAGTTAAATAGTTCATTGTTTATTTAAGAACACTGCATTTCTTTGTAATAATGTGAGTTTTTCAATTAAGTGACCTTTATTGTTGTACCTTGCGATGCCATGACTGCTTCCCAAAAAACACAGTTTAAGTTTTAAAGAAACTATATCCAATTTGGGATTAGTTTCAGCAAAAACACAATGTAGAGATTGGTGGAAAATAGTGGATCAAAAGAGGCAAATTATAGATAAGGAAAATATTTCAATCTTTGCAGAGATGGTGTCAATATAAAGCAATAGAAGGATGACTGCGAGAATTGGGAAACCATAAACTTTCTAAAGAGAAGGGACCATTGCCTGCAAGAATAAAATAGTGACAAGGAGAAACTGGTAGATTAACTTTTAACCATCCTAGGTCCAACACTCACCCTATGAGGCAGTTATCGACTCATTTGAGATCAGTTAATTTATATTACAACCATGGTGTGCATTTTCAACTAGCTTATTGGCAAATCTTACACATTTCAAAATAGATTACATTTATAATTGGTAGATATTCCTTTTCCCAATGCATACATACAGTACAGTATAAAGAAACCTCAATAAAGAGTGCAATGCCCACAAAATGCAAATGTGCTTAGCACAAAGAGTGACCATTACCAAACCATGTCTATACATGAGCAACTCTTGAGGTTCTTTGCCTATCTCGTTGGAAGTCCATCAACAAATATGCCAATTGTCTATGGCATAATTCAGAAACTTGGCAAACACAAATTTGACTCAAACTCGACGACTCAGCAAAATTCGGCAACTAAAAAAATGCTTAAATTACAGTGAAATAAACCCCAAGAAGTTTCGTTTTCCAAAATTTTCCAACAAATCTGTGGTGGGCGCGTGGGAGTGTTTTAAGAATTTGACAAACACACAAAGGGCTGACACCATCAAAGAGATGCCCAATTTGAAGCAATATTTTAAACAAATTGGCTATTTGTCGATTCTTGATGGAGAAAACACAATGGAGGAAGTTGAAGAGGTGATGGAGTCAGCCTTCAAAATGTATTAGTGAAATTTTGGGCTGAACATGACAGGAAACTTGGACCAACAGACGGTGTCACAGTTGTTGAAGCCTCAATTTGGCTGCAAGGACAACATCAACAAAACATGTCATGTGAAAAAACGGCAGAAACAAAACAAATGGTTTTATCCACAGCATGAAGCATTATGCAGACAGAAATACAGATGGTTTTACTCATTTTCTGCCGAGTCACGAGTTTGAGCTTGATTTACTCGTTTTCCTCAAACACACACAAGTACTCACCAAGTCCGCAAGTACTCTGGAAAGTTTTAAATATATGGTCTATAGCACCAACATCATCAACAACCAGCTAGAAAGCCAAGAAAGCAGGCCTCTTTGGAGAACAAAGTGCCAATTTTGGTATCTCTACACCTAAGGTTGAATTGCCCAAAAACTTGAGTTTGTGAAAGGTAAAATGTAAGACTGAAGACACTCTTAAGGCAAAGGAATTAAGCAGTAAACTTGGCCTGCATAATGCACTACGGTTTCATCAGTATGCAACTGATCATAAGTTGAAGCACCATTGTCTAGACTCTAAACCCTCTGAATACATGTCCAACCCAAATAACCCAAGTTGGAGCTTCAAACCTCTACGGAATAAAGAATTGCAGTTTAATGATGGCCTTGAAAAAGCACATCCTTGAAATGATATCCTAAAAATGCATGTGAAAGCACTGGTACACCAAAACTGAGAGTGAGGTATGTCCATTGCAAAGACACAATTACGAAGCAAGCTTCAAAGAGATAAGCAAGTACACTGAACATATACATCGCTGTGAGCTCAATAACCCAACCCAAATAACCCAAGTAGGAGCTTCAAACCTCTAAGGCATAAAGAATTCTGGTTTAATGATGACCTTGAAGAGGCACATCATTGAAATTTGAAACGATATCCTAAAAATGCATATGAAAGCACTACTGCACAAAAACAGAGAGTGAGGCATATCAAAACAGAGAATGAGGCATATCCCTTGCAAAGACACAACTAGGAAGCAAGCTTCAAATTGGGTGATGATAAAGTATACTAAAATTCCAAAGTATACATCCTCGTGATCTCCAAAAGCTCTCCTTTATGGGAAAACTAAAACCTAGAAAGAGCACCCCTAGTGGGTTTGAAAATTTAGGTTGACTGATGAAAATTGTAGAAGCAAGCAAGGCATTTAATAGTCTACTAACTGTCAAGGGAATAAAGAAAGAAGGACACTGTCAGCAAAAAGTAAAATGCTGAGCAAAACGTGCTAGGTGCTCCTGAATAAAATCTTCAGGCCATGATTGCAATAATCAATGTCTTCAATTCATCAGCAGCATGCAGCCTATGAAAAGCATGTATTTCAAAATAAATGCAAAGGCCTTCCTAAATTCTATAAACAAGCAAATGACTCTAGAAGACAGCTGACAAGCCTCCTCAAAAACAGCTGAAGACTGAATGTATGATTGACAGTATAGAAGCCTCTCTAAAAGATCATGTGTCCTGTCATTCTCAGATTAACACATTCAAATTGCTCGAAACATCATGTACAGAATTGTGGAACAAGATTTGCCAAATGTACACCAGAACAATACTGTAGTTAGTCACATCTAAACTCTCTACTGACAGGCAAAATAAATAAATAACTAAGTTACTTATCCTGGTACTGGTTCTGGTTCGAGGGTTCGGTTTGCGGATTCGGTTAAAAAGAAATTTGGGTGTGGGTTCATTTTGGGTTCATCCAAACAAAAACATATAAAAATCAGAAACATATACATATTTGCAGCAGTAATTAAGTTCAGAATACCATAGCATCATGAATATGATCATCTAATAAACAAAACCTCCATAAAATAATAAGTATTAAAAATTAAAAAGACTACAACGTCAATTAGTCAAACACGAATGTCATGATATAATTAAAGTTCAAAATTAGAATGTCAAATGTCAACAATCAGCCATCACTAATCAGGCATCAGCGTCATATGGATCTTCAAAAATATCATTATTATAATCCATATTAGATGATGCAGGTATCAGTATATTAGAAGAATCACAAAAAGTGGCACTTCCACTAGCACTAGCACTGGCACTCTCATGCTCACTACCAAGCTCGTCCTCAACATCAACTTCAAGTGCAGCAAGGTGGGAAATGGTAGCATCCAAGTCAGTATGCTCTATCTCAATATCCCACTTCCTAGTGTCCCCTTCCTTGTCGGCACTTTGTTTGTGTGAAAGGAGGCGCAAGCTGGAATGCACATACACTAAGTCCTCCGCCTTTTTTGAGTGCAGTCGGTTACGCTTTACTGAGTGGATGAAGGAGTATGTGCTGAAATTCCTCTCAGATGCAAATGAACTAGCAACCTATTAAGACAAAATTAGAGAGTTAAGAGTTATAAAATGTAAATATAAAATTAGAAATTAAGATTAGAAATGAAACTTAAAAATCAAAAAGATAATAGAACTTACTTGTACTAAAATTTTGATTGCAAGAGGTTGTAGGCGTATGAATGATTGGCCATGGAAGTACCACCACCTATGAGCATCAACCTTATATTTGTCAAGAAGAGCATCAAGACTGAAGTCATTGGAGCTTACAAAATCCATGATCTCGACTCTAATTGCATCTCGTATGTCAGGATCAATGAAGAGTCTTTGAAATGCTGCCTTGTACCCATGGCTAACTTCAACATCTCTATATGGGGCAATCCTTGTCAACACAGAAAGGAGCTCAGCACTATAATATTTGGGATTCAGTGCAAAGGCAAAAAGATGCAACGGGGTTGTCATTTTGTTCCATCTCTCTTCAATAATTTTGTGTGGTTGTTTGAAGAAAGTTTCTCTAGGATCTTGCTCTTTTTCATTTATAATGGCTTTCATCTTCTCAATTATTGAGTCGATGCCATCATATACCTCTCACAAACAAGGCTTATCCATGTCGGTATAATGGATCATACTCAATATGGGCTCAGTGAAACTATGGAGATACTCAACATGATCCCACCAAGCATCATCTAGGATGAACTACTTAATTTTTCTTGCCCTTGCAGTGCTGGATTGCCTCCAGATGGACCAATTTTGGCTGATGACCATGTTAGAGAGTGTAATATCCCAAATGGGGATATTTTTCCCTAGTTTGGATTCCCGGGCTTTCCAAATAACCTTCCTACAATTTCTGCTCAAACCCTAGGTGACTGAAGTCTGATTTCTAACAATATTCAGATTTGCAAAATGTATAACAGCCAATATAAAGCATCTCAAACATCAAATGATCATCATACATAGTTCACCAAAACATAGGAACATATTACACCATGAAATACACCATTGCAACCATAACATCAACTCACAAATGAAGGAATCTGATCTGCTGTTATAAACTGGAAATATGCAGTCCAAAATGGCAAGTATTTGACTAGGGCAAACAGCCACAAGTCACAAATTACCTAGCAAAATATCTACTATCAAGTTACAAACCAAATATGCCAAAATATGCCCTAGAAGGAGGGCGAATGAGGTCTGCCCAAACTGCTGTAGCAGATCTGCTGTAACATGAAACCCTAGCAGCCAATGCATCCTCCAAATCACCTCCAATGTAAGTAGCCTTGACCTCCAAGAGGTGCACTCCAAGCTAGGGTAAACCCTAGTCCAATTCACTCATGCCAGATGCTCTCCATGCTGATATAGAATTCTGTTCTTGATGATTGAAGCTCACTTGAATCCCCTTCACAGAATCCACAATAAGAGAAGCTAGATTGGCACCCAACTCCTCCTTGGACACTTGAGGTTTTCGTCCCAAGCTCCTATTAGAGATCGCTCTCCAAAGTATTAATGAATGAATGCTGAATGGATGATTTTGGAGTGCCAAATGATCAAGTATATATACACAATTTGTCTCACCTTCTCCTCATGGCCCACCTAAGTAATAGCTCATGTTTGAATTACAAGTTTACCTCCAAGAGGGCCAACCCATGAGAATTATGTCTCCATCAAATAAGCGCCTAATTCAAATTAAAGATATGAATTAGGACGACTAGCAAAGGGCGCCACCAATGGTAATAATTAATTATTTTATTCCACATCAAGCGCTAGTAAAGGAATATGATAATCTATCAATGAGCACCTCGGAGAGGCATATGGAGAATGTTTGTTCTTCACCCAAAGTGAATAGTAATCTCCATGATAATGTTAAGTCGCCCAACGTGAATAATGATCTCCGTGATGATGTACACCATGTGACCATGAAAAAGTACCCATATGAAGGCATCCCAAGATGTAATGATAGCACATGACGAAGTCCAACTCCCAACACAAATCCATATGAAGGCCCTTCAATTAGTTGGCTCCGAGGAAGACAAATCACCATGTCCCTAATGAGTGTACCAAGGGTAATATGACAAGTCATCTCCATTGCTCGTGATACCCTCCAAATATCCCAGAGTGGGGTGAAAGGCCCAAATCAACTCTACTGGCAACCATTCCAAAAATGGGGACATTACAGAGAGTGCTTCCCAAACCTTCACAAGTCGTCTTAATACAATTGTGTTGGAGGCAAAACGGGTCTCAGCAACCTATTCAATACAAATCAAAATTAAAATAAAAAATAATTATTCTTAAAGAATAAATTTAGAAAACATAAACTTAAAAAAAATTGCTTCACTTACCTTCATCAACTCCAATTTTGAGAATGTTCTGAATATGCCTTCTGACATATGGTGGTTGGTGATGAACATATGGATGTCTTCAGCCTCACTATACACTTGTTTGATCCAATCAATTTTTATGCCAATTTTTTGTAGCATAAGGTTGAGAGAGTGAACCGCACAAGGTGTCCAAAAGATGTGTGAGTAACACTCCTCAACCAACAAACTAGCCGCTCTACAATTTTTGGCGTTGTCTGTTATAACTTAAACAATATTTCGAGGCCCCACTTCCTCAATGGCTTGACAAAGAATATTAGCAATAAATGGACCATCCTTCACCTACCCCTCACAATCAACTACCTTCAAAAACATAGCCCCTTTAGGACACACTACAATAACATTGATCAATAGCTGATTTTTTGAATCCTTCCATCCATCAAAAATGATGGATAAGCCTGTCTCAGCCCAAGAATCCCTTGTGGGCTTCAATGAATCCTCTACAAACTTCACTTCCTTTTCCAATAAGGTGCTACGCGCCTCAAAACCTAGGCCCTTGTACCCTTTTGGAGCTTCATTAATTGCTTTCACCATTTGTTGTTAATACGGTGAGCTAACAGCATTGAAAGCTAATCCATTTGCATAGACACATCTTGCATTTTGTTTGATCAGCAATGTCACGAGACTCATTGTGAAATGTTGTTTCCAATGGTCCCTTTGATCTCGTACGTGTTGTAGGTTGTTCTTCAACTGTGGCCAAAAATGGGTGCCTCTCTACAGGTTCAAGAATAGATGGTGATTGAGGGGGCTTTATTTCTCAAGGTCCTTTCTTCAGCAAAGGATGATTTGATTTACGACTTGATGCTTGATCTACTTGTTCTTGCTCTTTAATATATGCAAGGACTTCCTCTTGTGGGATGGGTACATCATTATTTCCTAGGCAAACTTTGATGCCAGCCCCAGTGATGTTACACAAATGGGCTTTCACCCTACTGTAAGAGCTTGAATACTTAACATCACAACCATTGCAAACCCATATATAACCCCCACCGCCTGCAATTGGTTGTGACATATTAACAAATTTCCAAAAGGGTGAATTTGGATCTGTTTTGAACTTGGATTTGCCTGACGAGGTTGAATTGGTTGCCATTGTAATCCCTATGGCAACAAATTCAATAAACAACACATTTGAAGAATCCAAACAAATGAAAACAAAATATATATATATATATAGAACCTAATTGAGTTAAAAAACTTTAAACATATGCCACTGATTCATGCTATAGAAGAATTTAGAAAAAAACCAAAATAAATTCAATACAAAACAAAAATGTAGAAAAAAAAAAACCAAAAAAACCAACCTCTTTTGCAAAAATTTGCCTCTATAATCTCCTTCGTAGCAAACGAGTTGTTGCACACGCGTAGGAATAGCAAACCAATCACTGTGGATCCTTCACTGATCAATCTTCAACTCTATTTGTTTGATGGCAAACAAAAATGAAAGTTCAGCTAAAAATGGAAGAATTTTCTATTTTGCATTTACAATGAGGTAAATAGGCGTGTTTTTGTCTTTCAAATGCCTTGGATTGAGGCTTTTAGGGTTAGAGTGCACCCAAGTCAAAGTCAAATCACTTAAAACAATTAAAAATGCAAAAAAAAAAAATTTAAATGTCAAAAACATGACAGTTTGGCATTGCACCCAAAAAGCATTTCGGGTCCACCCCAGGTTCGTCCCAGACGGACCCACAGTCCAAATGCAGGACCCTGGCCAAAACCCTTGGAGGACCGGACCAGGATCAGGACCGGGGCCGACCCAGACCATGGTACCAGGGGGTCCCCAGGGAAGAACCGGTTAACATAGATAAATAACTTAATTTCTAAATAAAAGTATATTGATACAATTTTAAATTCAAAATTATCATGATGAGCTTTACAATTTGAAATTTAAATTATCGATATGTTTTATAATCCTAATTTAGTTAAACCTAATAATAATTAGTAAATTCCATTATTTTTACTAGCAAAATAGAAGCTGCCATGGAAAATACAATAAATTAATAAATATATTTTCTTGTCTTCATTGAGGTGGTTAGTTATAACAAATTAATCTATTTAATAAACTAAGATGATTAAAATTAACTTCCAACCTCTAAAAAATTAATAAATTAAATAAATTAATAAAATCTATGTGAGGCCAGCTTTTTCTATTTAGACAACACAGCTGCCCCTGTGAAACCCTAATGCACTATTGAAGGTGCTCCTATCAGTTTCAACTTGAACAGCACACAGATTTGTATGTTGAAACATTTCAACCCTTCTTCATTCTGCTTAAACTTCCAATACAATGAATCAAACAGATTTGGTATTTTGTTTACGTGCTTTCTCCTGGTTTAAAGAGTTCGTATTTTGTTTATGAATTTTTTGGGTTTTAATTAAATTCGATGAATTTCAAATTTTTTTAAACCTGTGTGGCAAATTCTATCTTAGGGATTGAACATTGTTGTTGGTTTAAAGAGTTGCATACTTGCTGTACCCCCAAACTATATCATGTATGACCTTCAGAATCAACTCTGATGTATCCACTACAATGAAGGTAGATATTCAGATGTTTTGTGGTGACCTGATAAAACACACAATTGCTAAGTTCCACCAACGCTTACTACTGACTCAACATGATGGGCATACAAGAGTGTAAATGGGATTGCCTGGTCTAGCATTCACACATGCAAATTTTTTGGGCAAATTTCAACGAATATTTTGGGTTTTAATTAAATTCGATGAATTTCAATTTTTTTCAATGCTGTGCGGCAAATTCTATCTTAGGGATTAAACATTGTTGTTTCAGGCTGGTTGTATGCCCAAGATGCCTAAGGTTGTATTTGGCAATTTGCCCTTTGTCTCACTTTTGCTAGAGTGAAAATCCATGTGTCCAATTATTCTGTTGTTTTCTCTCATTTTCCTTTAATGTTCAGATCAATTTTATTGCCTATAGAGTATAGTTCATTGTTTCCTTCATTAGATCTGTATGTTGATGACTATTGTAGAGTATAACCATCATTGTTTATAGATCATAGATGGTGTCATCTTCTTCTTTGTAGCTAGGAACCTCTTTCTTCTCAAGGACGGTGATGATGTCTTGATTTTACTGATGGCTTTCTTCTTCTTATCTTATTCAGTCATTAAGGGTTAGCCAATTTCTTAGAAGAAATATGCTAGGAATAAGTCGCTAGATACTACATAACATTGGTTGATCTTCTCTAATTGAAAATAAATTTGATCTTTTATAGAATCGATTGATATAGCTTACTAGCTAATATATATCCTAAAAATTAGTTTGAGAGCAATTATAACTGATAAATTTGTGAGCATTAGGCTACAAGACTAATTTCTTGTAAAAACAGGCTTTACTTTGGAAGCAGCACAGACTACGAAAATTTTGAATATAGTTTAATGTCTGGCATGGAAAGCAATGTAGATCAAACAAGGAGGTACTTGTTATAGAAGCTGCATGTCCAGCACAGCAGTTGCAATATCTATTCACTACCTTCAAACATTCAAAAAGTGAGGTTTTGTTACAATGGCTTTTTTAATTATAATGTTGGCTTCTCCCATAAAACAGCATTTGCAAATTTGAATGTGGATTTCAGAAGAGCCCTTTTAGTGTTCTTGCCTCTGAAACTCTCTCACTCAACTGAACAGATAATCTATGTCAACTGTTATTGAAAATAAATTTGAAGTATAAATTTATTTTAGAGAAATGTGAGGGAAGATAATTTTTAGTATTTGTGGAGGCAGAGTTGCAAGCAAAACAGCTCAAGGGACACCTTGACATCATGTGGCCATCCTGAGGATGCTAGGGCATCTCTGAATTTTTTTTTTTAGGGGAAATCCTAGGGACACCCAGAATTTTCCCCAGAAAAAGGGGAAAGAGAGGGAGGGAATGTCCCATCCTCGTCCCCTAAACATCCCAGCCATGTAGTCATATGCTGATTATGGTGGTCTACGTTGTTGATTTGATAATTTTAGGTGAAATTTTGAAGTAATTGTCAAATTGTTAACCTAAAACATTATATTCGGTATATGATCATTAAAATGTTTCGCATGCACAACATGGTCAGAATTCCATTTGGTGAAGCCACAAGACAAAAAGAACCTTGATGCAAAAAAGATTTACACAGTTTTTTCCCAGAAAAATTTATATTCAAAAAGAACCTTGTCTATCTTCTCATACCATAACCAAGGGGACTTCTTCAACACAAAGAGCAACTTCATAAGCCTACATAAAAACTTACTCTCCACATGCTATTCATAATCTAGTGGCTGCGCCATGCAAATCTCCTTCTAAAGATCTCCATTGAGAAGGCACTGTTCATATCCACAAAGGCATGACACAACTTACAATAGTAATAAATTAATAATAAGCCTTCTTGCCATCTTTTCTATGGCTATTTTTGGTGTTTTTGCCACATATAGGCATGTTATATATAGTGTTCCATGGAGCCATGACCCTAATAGAGTCATCTCAGACATTTTTGAGAGGCACCCCCACATACCCATATTTTCTGCATTTTTTTCAAATCCCTGAGACATTTCAAAAAAATAAAAATCTTGGGGATGTTTACACTTTTAAGGTATTAACTAGGGAAGTCCTAGCATCCTTGGGACATCCCAATCTGCAGAATACATCATTAGGAATCCTATTATCACCTATGTCAACAATTCATTGCAAAAAGAGGGAAAAAAACATATTAGTAAAATTTAAAAAACAAAAAAGAGAGGCATTTTCAAATAGTTATTTTCATGATCATTGATAATATAAGAATCAAATAGTTTGTATTTGAATTTTACATGTTTCACTCAATCGTGATCTAAGTTCAATATCCAATGTCATAGATGTTAATGTTATTTGAATTTAACTCTTCCAAATTATTTATGATTTAAAAACTAAAACAAAAGGGACTTGAAGAAAGATTGCATACAAAAGCTCTTATCCATATTTTGGATCACTCCTTCTGGCCTGTCATTGGGATGATTGATATAATGATATTATTATACACTAAGTATTAATTATTTTCAATTGTGTCCCTTTTTGTCTGAAGACCCTTTTCTTCTGAGAACTTTGGTTCATAAAACCTTGATATATCTAATATTTAATGATGTTCTATAGTTTAATTGTACAACTGAAAACTGAAAAGCTAAAAAAATTGTGTTTCAACGTCCCCCCTGCCCCACTGACAATTTCAGAAATATAGGTTATATGCTATTGGTAATGTTTTGATTGATAATTCCACATGAAACAATTTTTGTTTCCTGATTTACTTTTGTATTTCACTTTCGAAAAGTTTATATTTCATGTTTGATGTAGGTCTTTCATGCCATAATGTCAAGGATTTAGGGCCTTAAGACCAAGCTAATTTAAGTGTACAAGGAATTCAAGAATTTTGGCGTGATGCAGTTGCCAACTTGAATCAAGAATGCAAATACGTCATGAATGGATGCTTGGTATGGTCCCTTGTGATCCAAGCTTCCATAAAGGCAAGTCATGTAACAATTACCTTTTCTGAAACAGTGTTGCATTCAATATAAATTTTACATAAACATTCCATAAATAACTTCCTCTAAAAGCTTGATATTTGAAAATTGCTTGTTTATTACCGGTCAGCTATTGCCATAAGAAATATGAAACGGCGAGATATTTTTAGCCCTATAATTAGTTAGGTTGAGAAACAAAGAAGGTCTAGAGTAAATTGAAGCTTCGACTTGCACTATATATTAGAAATAGCATAAGATGCAACTTGGAAAAGCTATTCAGTTTGCAAAATCCAAATCACGAACAGATCTATTCTTATCACATACCAAAATATAACATGCAGCTGTCCTATACCATCGTCTTTGGAAGCAATCCTCGAACAAACTGGAGAAGAAACAGTAAATGAAAACATGTGACAAGATATCAACGTTAGTAACATTGAATATGAATGAAATTCTCACATGAAGATTATTTTGCCATATATTATAAGAACAAAATAGACAAAACAGAACAATGGCATTATAGAACTAATATACAAAATGCTATCAACTTTACATGGAAATATACTCATCACCAAAGGTTTGATAAATTTGATCATTGTTTAGTGGTGTGTCTGATCAGATACACAATGTACAGATATCACTCCACTCTGTTCTTTTGAAAGAAAATGCAATAATGAAATGACAATTCTATGCAAAACAGATTCTTAGAAAATTGGATAACCTTTGATGGAATCCTCTACCCTGCCCATTGCCATGCCACCATAATAGAACATCTCAAAAACACTCACCCTAATACGTGCAACTGGAAGAAGATTGGGAATATCAAAGAGCAAAGCTGAAGAACCATTATGCAATCCTTGAATGGTTGGCTCCTAATGTCATCCCATAAGCAACATACTGGCTGGAAAGTGACAACAATTCATGATGTTTGTTGAGCTATCAAGGGATATGAAAGATTTAATACTGCTCTGCATCCCTTCCATCACAATTAAATCGTACTTATAACCATGGTTTTAAAACACGTTGAGTACTCAGTACTCACTAGCTTTTCAGCCCAACGAGCAACTCACCCATGATTTACGAGCCAAGTCTGCTGATACATTCCCAAGTCACCCAACAAAATACTCAAAGAGACTCAATCAGACATGGAGAATCCAACATAGAGAGTTGGTCGAGGAAAAAACAAGGAAAAAAATATTTAAAACCCCAAAACTGACTTTTGTTATCATTTTTGCCTTCAGACATTTAAATCTTAGCTGTGTGAACTGTGAAGTGATTGACCAGTGATTGGAAGGATTTAGAGACAGCTGGAGTGCAATTTGATAGGTATTTGCTTTGATTTTATCCCCTTTTTTTTCTTTCCTATTTCAAAAACCTACTGATTAGTCATTTTAATGTCTATATTCCATACAGTATAAAAAGTATTAAACAAGGTGGAAAGAACCCTTTGTGGAAGCATGGCACACATGGTGCAATCAAGGGCATGGTAACCTACAATTATTGTGGATTTAATATAAGATGAGGTATCAAATGCCTCAAATACCACCTTGCTCGAATTGCTGGCCAAGATGTCAAGTTGTGTGACCAAGACGAGGAAGAAAGGTAACAACAAATGACAGCTATAATGAGAAGAAAACTGAAAGGAGGATCACAAAGGAAGTCATTGCATACATGATGAAAATTCTAGCCTTAATTCAATGGGAGACTTTTTTATTGGCCCATGGATTTGGCATTCCTCCAAGTTCACAACCTTTGTTCTAAGGTACTGCTTGGAACTGAGACAAGCACCATGAGACAAGGATGGCTTCCGCAAATTCTTGGCACTATAAGAAATACCATTCAACGTAGTAAGCAACCCACACTGAGATGCATTGGTATTGTTGTCAGTGAAGAGTTTAAGACATCAGGTCCGCATGATTTCTAATTTGATCAGTCAACAGGACTGATGTCGCCTAGTCAGTTCTCACAACTAACTAACAAGACTGGACATAAGTCGAGTCCCAAATACAAAAGCAAACAAACAAATAGAGGGCTAAAGGAGTAACTGGAGTGGAAAAACTTGTTCAAAAGCCTCCCATGTGGTTCAAATACTTCACCATTTAAAAAAATGGTTACCCATGACAGTTTTGGCCACAGTCGAACTCATCACATATGAAACAAAAATAGCAAAGCCCACATTCCAAAAGAGTTTAGTTGTTTCTTCTTCAACTTTTTGGGATCTAAAACATATAGGCTTCTTATTAGTCACTCTTGTAACTCTTGCTACCGTTTAGGTGGTTGTTTTTTAGCGGGTGCAGATGGGGTGGGGCTGAAACTTTCCCCCACCAGCTTAGGGAGTTAACTACCAGTTTTTTCATTCCTGCCACTTAATTTAAGGGAAATTTTGGAGGGAATTTTTCCAGTTTATGTTTTTATTTTTGTGAAGGCCAAAGAAATAATAGTAAATTATGAGTTTATTATAGCAGATCCTTGATTTATAACATTTCTTTATTGCAGCAGTTTACAAATTTTTCATGGAACCCCAACTTCCTAAAAAATCTCTGCTAAATTATTTAGCATAAACTATTGTTAAAAAAAATCATGAGACCACCAACTTCCATAAAATTCGGAGCTTAAAATTTTAAGCATACCCGCAACTACAAAATTCATGGGACAACTTGTTGATGATATTTTCTTGACAACAACAACATTAGAATAAAACATCAAGTGCTCGATCCTCTCTTGAACAAAGCGTCTCGAATGCTAAACTACATGATCAAACAAGAACGCTCCAAGGTTCCTTGTATGTGATTTGCAACAAATAGCCTCAGTGGTATGATGTGATAATGTTGTTTACACAAAGGGACTTACGCAGAATTTATTCATCGCTCCATTCAAATATGTACTCTTTCCTTGTGAAATGGAACTTCTTCTAATCAACTACAAAAAGAAAAGGCAAAAGGCAAGGGTTAAGAGGGCTAATCTAAGGACAATGATATAATGCACATGCTATGATAGACAAAATTCCTTCCACAACCTAGCTCCGCTTCACCATGAGAACCAACAATTACACGGAGTAAGTGCAATCTCCTAAGGTAATCATATGATTTTCATGTTGTGAACTTCCATCCAAACACCCACAGCTGGCGCAGTTTGAACGAGCATCCACAACCGAACTTATGCAAACAAGGTTCAGGCTAACTTTGCAAAGTGAGTTACCTTCGGCAATCCACGAAAAGTATGAACCAAAAGGGATTCATCAAATATCTTCACATAAGAAACATTATATCAATGAACTTATAATCTATCAACTAAGCTACTTTGGAAACAATTCTTAACCATCTTGGAGACAATGAAGACCATGCTAACATTCCAAAATCACAAGATCACCATGAAACATTCAACAATGAGCTTGCATTAATCTTGAAGTGTATCTTTACAACAATCTCTCAATATCTCTTCAATGACTTCGAAGAGTCTCCTCTACTCTACTCCTTTCTAACCTAATGTATATCTAATGTCCCCTCCTTACAAATGAGAAGAATGAGCCTTTTATAGACTCCAGAAATTATATGAAGGGCCAAGATTGATTTAACAATCAACGGCCGAGATTGAGACAACAAGGCAGTTTGTTACAAAATTTGCTATTTTTAGAACATGAAAGAGGCAATGAAGGCACGTTTCCCAATGTGATAAGCATCTTTGGAACATCTTTATGGTGGGCCCTCTTTATCCACTTGTTTGTTATAGACAACCTGGACTTGAATGAATGACATGGCGGAATGTGATTGGCTTGATGATGTGTATGTGCCACCTCAGCATCCTTAATCGAACTAGTCTGGTTCCCCTCATGTTCACTTTACTTAGAATATTTTCTTCTTGTTGCCTTGATGTAACTCATGGATTACTTTGATGATCATGCTCATCTCTCATCTTGTGACGTCCTTGTGCTTGTGCAGGATTATGCCTCTGGACAATTGCATGAAGTAGAAGATATGTTGTGCACGAGTCCTTGGAGTAGATTACATGATGATTGTCCTTTTGGCATGTGGAATGAATCACTGGAAGATGACTCCCTCTCATGCGTGGCGTTGATGTCTTCCTCATCCAGACATACGAAGTCTTCAAAGTAAGATGAACTTGATGTAGGAGCTCCTCTGTGTGGTGATGATGATAAATTTGAGCAACTTTCCTCCACCTTCTAAACTTCTCGTGTATGAGCTCTTGCCATTCACCTCCTTGGATCCTTCATCACCTACAAAAGCAACACATCAAATTAAGACTTAATAAAAAGGATTTTCAATAACAAATTACATTCATCTTATGCATGTGGGATCAAAAAAATGACATTTCAAAACATACCCTTTCGCGTGAAATCCATGCCTAAGTGCCTAGGCAGGTTTAGAAGGGCAGTATGGAATGTGTGATGAAATCCAAGGGTCATGGTCTAGGCCGCCTAGGAAGGGCGGGCTGGGAAGTGATGCATGGAATTCACATTGCAATGCCTTAGATTCATTCAAACTCATGAATTTACTTTGGAGTTTTATCATCTCTTTGTGCTTTGTGCTTAGAACCTTGTAAACTTGATATCTTTCTTCCTTGGGCGGGTTTGAAGGGAGTGTCTGGAGAGATCCTCTTGGTGAAGACATTGTCCATGAACACCTTGTGAGGCCGCCCAAGCTGGGACGGGTTGAGCAGTGATGCTTGGATTTCACATTGCAATGCCTTATGATGCCTTAGAGTCATTCAAACTCATAAATTTACTTGAATTTTATCATCTCTGTCCTGAAAACTCTCTTCCTAAGGCGGATCTGGAGGCTCTGTCTGGACAAGTGCATGTGCAGGAGGCTGAGTCCATGACCTCATGCCAAGGCCGCCAAGGTAGGGCGGGTTTAGACAGAGTGAGAAATTTCTTGCCTTAGTCAAATTTTGGATTTTCCTAAATGGAAGTATATTGAAAAATATTTTTAAGTATAAGTCCTGACTTATACTTTAAATATTTTTCAATATACTTCAAGGATGTTTGAGATAGGTCCTGATCCATGGGATTTATCATGCAGATTCTAGATTTTTGAGGATCCGCCAGATTTTAGACTTAGACATTTTTTTCAGGATTTTCAGGATATCAGACTTAAGTCATTTTCAAGGTCTCAAGGACATGCATCAGGATGAAGGCATATAGACCTTTAGCAAGAAACTATTGAGACCTGGGCAAAACAACACTACCAAAACCCTACAAGCTCAGAGGAAAACTAAACCTAAAGCAAAACAAAGACAGAAAGCAAGAAAAAAGAGGGGGTCCCCATTTGCAATGGGGCGATGTGTGATTACATCACAACACAACCCACTGTAAAATGCTCCTAAAATATCTCAGCAGCATCACTGAGATAATTTAGAAAGCCCCCTCCCATGGGACCACTTCCTAATTAACTTTCTTGTGGCTTCCAATGGCACATTCATATTCTTGAAGTCCGTAGATGCCCTGCACGAAATAAAAAATGCAAAGACTTGTACAGTTTGATGGAGGCAATGATCTAGTAGGTGCTAGTAATGAATGTCGTCCAAGTTTTCACCAACAATACAGCTGCACGGAGCCTCCTTTAGGAGAGGCATCCCACAATTGTTTGGATCCCTTGTGCTGCCCAATACATTGATTCAATGCTTCAAGACATTGGGAAGATTGGATGGGTCAAAAGTGTGGTTGATGACACAAGAAACATCACAAAATTTATCTACAACCATATTTCGGTGTTTAGCTTGACGAGAAAGCATGACAATGAAAATGAGTTTGTGCAATTAGGGGTCACAAAATTCGCCACAAACTTCATCACATTGCAAAGCATTGTAGGGGCTACCTTCTCTCAACAAAATGTTTGGGAGCAATTATTGGTAAACAAATTTGTTGCTGTGATATGCTTGAATCGCCCAACGAGCAGCAACAAAGCTTACCACAATTGAATAAATCGCTATTATATTAGCAATTTTCCTCTGCATTTGAGAGGGTCAGCTCCTTCTAAGATAAAATTTTGGGTCAGCTCCTTCTAAGACACCACATTATGTTCTGGCATCTCCTGAAGCAATTTTAAGGCCATGTCCATGTCCCCACTCTATGCATATCCTTGGACAAAAGTAATAACCACAATTGATTGCATTTCTACAATGTTTGAGCCATATTCTATAGGTTTCATCATAACATCACTATCAACCCAATCTTGTCCGTCATTTTTAAATGGATTAGATACTTGATATGTCTGTCACTGTGAACTACATCCATTAAGTAAAAATATCATTTCGTCTGAAATTTTAGGACAATTTCTAGATAGAGACAAAATCAAGCATTGCAGATGCAATTCACCATAATGCTTCTGGCCATAGTTTAAAAAATCACGTATGACTCGCAAGTAACAAGTAAAACCGCAACCAAGTTTTGGCTGAAAAATCACAGATTTTTGTAAAATTGCACTAAAACTCCCCCAAAGTGCAAAAACCCATCCAGTTTTAGGGATAAAAACGTGAAACCTAAGTTCATTTTTTATTTCATGGAGTTTGGAAGAGCGAACGAAGTAAAACAAAAAACCCTAGCACGTCGATTTCGTGGTCTTCAATATTTTATCGATGAGTCCTGAGTCTGACGACACGATTTAGGTGCCTAGTAAGTTCTAATTCCACCATTAAACTTATCCAGACAACTCAGAAACCATTAAACACAATTGTTTAAACTATGATAAAATTTCTAATATCTCTCCTGTGCGTCTTGCTTTGGCTAATGCTCATCTTTGATTTATTATTAATATTGCTTCAACGCATCTAGCACATTAGGATTCTCATACTTATTGTTCCACATATATCTCTAAATTTGGATGAATTCCTCTTCTTGCCTGTATACAAGGGGAAGTACACAATCATCCAGTTGACTCAACATTTAATTTGCTACATTTAACCAGACCCTAAATCTACAAATTTCCAATAACATGTGGACTTGATATGGCTGTATCATCATTTCAGATGTAACAAAAATGGTTTAAGTGCTAGCACTAATGCACTCATTTTATACTCTATGAGTCTGCAAAGTTAATATAATAAAATTCTTAATTTAATCAATTACAATGGTTAAATTGTGCATTATACAAAAAAACTTGAAATATAAATTTCAACTTGACCATTGTCTAATGAAGCTCTTACTGTTAATTCGGGAAAGAGAATGTCATGTTGACAAGCACCAACAAACAACAGTTATTTTGGGCAACGAAAACCATGATGTAACAAACTAATTTAGAGAAGCAATCAAACTCCCATTTATATTCTGGACAGCATGTTGCTTATTTGCTTCTTTACCAAATTTAGATCAGAGTTCCAAATTTGATAACAATTTTGCTTTCAATTTCAAACAATTTTTTTTCCCCATATAGTTGATTTTTTTTCTTTACAAATGTATATGCTAAAGAATTGAACTTTTCTTTTTGGCAAGCTTTATTTCCATGTTTTGAAAAGAATATGGCATCCACGTCTACGACAACTAGGAAAGGTGGCAAGCCTAAAAACCCTTGTTGGAAACATGGGATAGAAGGTACAGAAAAGGGGATGCTTATTTGCATCCATTGTCAGAAAGATATGAGAGGAGCTATAAATCAGCTGAAATATCACCTTGCACGGGTACCTTGCCGAGACATTACACCATGTACCGAAGCAACTTTGGAGGTTCCGAATGAGGCAAGAGCTCTCCTTGAACAATATGAGCAGAAAAAAGCAGCAAAAAAGAGGACAGCAAAGGCAATGGGAGCCATTGGGCGAGATATAAAGGGCTCTAGTTCTTGTCTTGGGCTATGAATGTGAGGATTAAGCAATGTGGGCAACGGTGCATCTAGTCTTTTTATTCCTCGTTACAGTCCCAATGCACAACCTTCGTTGGAGGGTACTTCATGGAATAAGGAATTGCATCATGACGCAAAGTTAGCATGAGCCAAAGTTTGGTACTACAATAGTATTCCCTTCAACGTTGCTTTGAGTCCTTATTGGAAGGAGTTAGTTACCGCATTGACCATGGCAGGTAAGGGGTTCAAGGCCCCATACAGTTACGAATTGAGTGGCCCATTATTGGAGGATTAGGTCCAAAATACATATAAGCTAGTAAAGCAACAAATGGCAAAAATAGGACATTGATTAACTTTTTAGTGGCCTCAAGAGGACAATTGGTCTTTTTGAAATCAATGGATGCCTCCAAAAGCAAAAACTGCCGAGACCTTGTGTAGCATGATGGATGAGGTGGTGATGGAGGTGGGAGTGGATAATGTTATCCAAATAGTTACAGACAATGCATAAACATATGTGGCAGCTGGTAAACTATTAGAGGCAAAGCACCCTACATTGTTTTGGAGCCCTTGTGCGGCACATTGCCTTGATCTTCTCCTTGAAGACATAGGCAAATTAAGTTGGGTGAAGAATGTAGTGGAAGATGGAAGAAATATAACCAAATACATCTACAATCACACATGGGTCTTGAATCTCATGAGAGAGCACACTAATGGCAAGGAGCTCGTGCGTTCAGGAGTGACATGCTTTGCCACCAATTTCCTAACCTTGCAAAGTATAGCAACCACATTGCCCAACCTCAAGTGCATGTTTGTGAGTGAAAGATGGTCGAAGAGTCCTTACTGTAGGAAGGTTGAAGCAGAGAGGGTCGTGAAGACCATTTTTTATGATACATTTGTCAAGACCTTGGAGGAGATCATCAAGGTAAGTTTTTGATTAAATTTTCTTCTTGTTAAAATTTTTTTACAATGTTACAAGTTTTTGTAATGTCTTGATATTTTAATTTGCTGATTTTAATTTTTATTTATTTTTGATTTATTTTATTTAACTATTTTCGTTTTCATTCTCTCTTGTTTTAGGTGTCAGAATCGTTGGTTAGGGTTCTGCGAATGGTGTATGTGGATAAAAACCCCATAGGGTATTTATATGAGGCCATGGATAGGGCCAAAGAAGCAATTCAACATTTGTATGGGTCCAATAGAATGAAATATGAACCCATCTGGTGCATTATTGATCGGAGGTGGAACTGACAACTCCATCGACATATTCATGCTGCTACGTATTATTTGAACCCCAAATTTTTCTTCTCCCCTTCATTTAGAGCAGATGCAAAGGTTATGCTTGGCCTCCACATGTATTGAGAGGATGATTCCTGATGACAACCTACGAGACCTCGTAAACGATGAGCTACAGAGTTATAAGAGGGCGGAGGGGGTATTATTTCTACACCTTTATGCATTCGTAGGAGAGAGACTCTACAACCAAGTAAAAGAAACATTATGTTTAATTATAGTTTTTAGTTTACAATTTATTTTAACTTTTAAGCTTACTAAAATTCTTAATTTATTACAAAGTTACAAATGTCATCCTTGCAAATTTGTGGTGGTAAGATTTTGGTGCCACAACGCCTAACCTTCAAAAGCTTGCCATCCGCATTCTATCTCAGCCCTATAGCGCTTCTAGTTGTGAGTGCAACTGGAGTGTTTTTGAGTCCATTCACACCAAAAAGCACAACAGATTGACTCAAAAACACTTGAATGACCTTGTGTTTGTGTGGTACAACCTTCGACTGCATGAAAAGAAGGCACAAGGGGAGGAGTCACATCAAGCACTTGACCTCGATGACATTGACCCATACTCAGATTGGGTTGCTGAGGATGTGGATACTCTGCTTACCGCTGATGAGATTCCTAATTTGGAGAGGGAGGAAATTGAATGGCAAGCAAATGTGACAGCATATGAGGCTTCACAAGATGAGTCTAGCGAGTCATCAAGGGTAGGTTCACAGCTATTGAGGCTCTTATTGTGGTTCTTGTTGAGGACACTACAGCCATACCATCAACTTCCATGGCACCAACACAACGGCAGCAAACTTTTATGAGTTTTATTCGGAGAAGAAATTTATAATTTGTAATTTTTGTTGTTGGTCTATAAGTGTATTGAACTTTAATTTTGATCTATATATGATGGAAATCAGTAATATGATTTATAAATTTAGTAATTTGCATGTTTTTAAAGCATATTTTTAAAAATTAATATATTTTTTAATGTTTGATACCTTCGCCGAGTTATCCCCAAGTTTTTGTTGAGTCCCGGGTTTTTAAAATTTTTGGGTATGCTAAGTAATTGCCGAATCCGAGTTTTTAAACTATGCTTTTGGCAAATTAACTGTTACGTTATTTCAAAAGTGTTTCCAAATTAATATTATGAGAACCTATAGCACCAACCAGAATCAATGACTAAATGTCTATTACTATAGGTAGGGACCCCCAAGCATGAACACGTATCAACTGGCTTCCTTGAAAGTGCAATCGCAAGATCTTAAGAGGAACTTAGGGGTTGCCTTCAAAGGTTTTACTTTAATGATCCTCTTCATGGAATCATTCAAAAATGATTGCATCAAAGCAAACTTCCCTTACTTGACTCAAAGGTTTAAAGGCTTTCAATAAATTGTCAATCTTGTAAATTGGCACCAAGCATAGCCAAATAAGTTGTAGCACAGGGATTCAAGCCAAATTTAACCATTTCCTCTAGAAGTTCATTGGCATTTATCGAATTCCCTTCCTTGGAAAGAATTTCAATGGCAATACTGTAGCTGGCAATATTGGGCATCATACGCTTTTCTACCATTTCCCTGACTGAATAGACCATAAGCTTTTTTTAAATTGCTTTCTTTCCAATAACCATAAACCAAAGTATTATAAGTCAATTCATTAGGATCCATCCCCTTCTCTTGCATGACATTGAACAATCCATTTGCATCACTAATCCTACTTCCCTTGCAGAGCCCATTTATGAGGGCACTATAAGTAACAACATTGCACTTTAAACCCATTTCTTCCATATCATTTTCTTTGACATGTGTATCGATGAGTGATGTGTACATAAAAATTAGTGAGCACCAACCCTCTTCCGTGCATTTCTTCTAAGATTCCAATTGCTTCTAGTAATTTCCCAACCTTGTGATCATTACAGTTTGTGAGAGGACATATCTTTGAAGCATTTTATCAAACAATTCGTGTGGCGTGTCTACATGGCACCTACAACTAAGACATATGATAAAATTCCTTTATCATTTACACTTTGATAGATGTTCATAACCATTCCCAAATCTCCCATTTTCATGCAGGCATCGAAGGTGCTGCTTCGAAATGGTCATGGGGTTAAAGACCTATTTACTACATTTGGTGAAACAAACAGATTCGTGAGGATACCCATCTCTTCTGTATGTTGCAATAATCACCTTCTATGAGATGTTGTATGCATATCAAATGCAAATTGCTTATGAATGATGAAAGACTAGACCTTCTTCTTTTGTGCAAGTGTGGAGAATGTGCAAAGTTATACAATTTTCATCGACATTTTAGGGTAAAAATGTCAACATTTCTTATTTCTTTGTTTGTTGGCGAAATGGGAGGTTAGAGAACTATGAAAAAGGACACTTCGAACAATGTCGGGGGTTTACGAGGTTAGCAAACTAGCAAACTACCAACATAATTTTTAAAATCTTTTTAAAGTTTCATATTGGCACATGTGTCGGTGGTTTAAAAGGTTCGGGAACCTACTGCTCAGTCGATTCAATGGTTTGCAAACTATTTGAAGCACTTTAACGTTATGATATTTTGCCTTTTGCCTGAAAGTTTTCAACAAAACCATTTTGTGCAAATCCTGCGGCCAAAACAATTGATGAGATAACATCTCTTTGAGGCATTCTGTTAAACAGCTTGCAGCCTGTTCATGGTTTCATGTTTTGCATATATGTAAATTGAGGCATTTCTATCTAGAATATCTTTGGTGCAGGGCACCTAGCAAGGTTCATGGTGTGTAGTCAATCTAGTCAAATTTACATGTTTTCCTAGTTAAGATAGTATGTTCTAGAGTCAAAATTTTGGTGTTATGGTCTCATTGATGAGAGACTGTGGATTTTGTTTTCAAAATATTGTAATAAAGCCATTTTCATGGCACATTTAGGTAGTGGAGGTCAAAAATAGTTTACAAATGTTATGAACCTTAAAGTCCTATAATGTAGTGGACTGTCTATTTTTGGTGCAGAGGCTTTAATGCCTGATTTCATGGCTTTTCCACGATGAAAACAGCAGAAAATCATGGTTTCTATCTTTGTAATCATGGTAATTCATTGAAATATGGATATTGTGGTCGAATGAAGGAGGTTATGCATTTTGGAGAGGAAATAATAGAGTTTACCACTCTGGTTCTGCATTTTTATCTGTTTTTACTACTGTTCTTTCCATTTTTCTGACCCCGTACTACATGGTCATGGAATCTAATGCTTAGAATGTTGAAATGGTTGGTTTTAACTTTGATTTGATCCAGGTTGCAGAGATTTTGGTAAAGGTTGAAACATTCTACAAACATTTTTGTTAAAGCTGCTCTGAAATTTCTGTTTTTCCCTTCTATTTCCCACGACTGTACTCAGCCGTACAGTACTGTCAAGGTGGAAAATGACTGAGAACGTACAGTACATGGTCTGAGCTTCCATTTGGTTCAAGTTAGGAGGAATCTCATTGAGTTTAAACCATTTTATAACCATTTTTCTCAAAACTGCTTTTGTTTCTGCATTTTTGCTGTTCTCTTACCTTGTACGGCCCTGTACCCGACTGTCATGAAACCAAATGACTGAAAATGTGAAGCATGTTGGGTTACCTTCCAGTTGCAACTGATTTGAGGAGTTTTCATTATAGTTGAAGGATTTTATAGTTGATTTTCTGAAATCTGCTGTGAAACTAGGGTTTTTGAGGGTTTTTGTAGGGTTTAAGGAGATCGATGGAATTTTAATCCAATCCACCTCTGTCAAAGCTCAAAATGGGTGGATTGGCTCTAGTTAGGATGCATTTACCTCTTGAAAGAGTTGCAGAAGCAGGGGATTGTGAAATGGCCATGTTTGAGTCCTTTGAGTCTAATATCTCTATGTATTAGACTGTCCAAAGTATGGGTAGAGTGGTCTTTTGAAGGAGAAATAGTTGGCACTGTGTCTAGGTCCTCAAAACCAACTTATTCCATCATTTTACAACATCATAAACACCTTGGAGTAGGCATTTGCAGAGTGGGTCAAGAATCACACCTATTGACTGTGTATAGGAGGCCTAATTAGGCTTAGGACAGCAAGAATAGTCCTGTCAAAGGCTTGGGTCCCAAAACAATCAATGCTGCATGTTAGATAAAGTTATGAAGGTGATCAATAAGCATCAAGTAAACCAATTTATTCATGGGTTTGGTCTAGATTCTGTGAGTTATGATTCAAATCCCTCATTTCTAGGGCTACAAGCAAGAAAGACAAATTGTGAAGGGACGATGGGTAAGATAAGCATCCAGGGTGTTTAGCGAGTTCAGTGAGCATCTATTAGCCAAAGTTGTGTGGTCTAAGGTGATTGAAAGATCCAATAGGTAGTTCTTGCATACAAACCATGAAAGTAACAGTTTTTTGTCCATCATTCAAGCTTACATGATGAGAGGACAGCAATCTGCCTATATGATCAATCAAAGAATCTTTGAGGACAGCTTTGTCACCTTCCCCTGCTCTGCATCAATCTTACACAGCTTTCTATTGTGCTCACATGGATGTCCATACCCTGTTGTGTTTCCTTGAAAGTTTCTAAAGCTTTTTCAACAGAACCTTTTTGTGCAGATCCTGCGATCATTTTTGTCCATGAGAGGACATCTCTTTGAGGCATTTTGTCAAAGGCTCACATGACTTGTCTATAGTCCTGCATTTTGCATAAATTTTTACCAGTAAAATTTGACAAATCTCCTCCTTCCATTATACTTTCAGCGGATGTTATTATCCCAATCTAAAGCTCCCGTGTTTTAGATCATCTCCAATTGGGCAAGTGCTTGTAGATAAGGATGGCACTTGCTTCACAAATTTCATTAAACTAATCTGAAAAGGAATACATCATAGTCTTGCCAGAGTGAGTACCCCAACCATACACAACACTCATCTTGCTTTCCTAACAACAAAGTGTACATTGCCCATTGCAGTCCAACATCTAACTCCTATGGTCCAGCAGGGAAATTATTTACAGTCTCTATAGAAGTTCTATTTGTTTGTTGCAGCTGCGAGAACAGAACATCAGCCTCCTGTATAAGTTGAGGCCTCTTTGCAACAAATCCTTCTGCAACATGAGCAAGAGCTACAGCATCGACTTCAAAACCTTCTGTTGGAATATTACTTGGTGTCACAGTAAACAAATCCACCCTGAATTGATCGACTTCAAAACCTTCTGTCGGAATATTACTTGGTGTCGCAGTAAACAAATCCACCCTGAATTGATGATGCTAACTTCTTAAAACAGGTCTCACTGGTTTCTCAATGCTCATAAAATTGTCCCTATTAGGAGGCCTACCTTTTGAGAATGTGTGGGACCTGAATCTCAGCTGCCCTATCTGACTAGTTAGGATTCCTAAAACATATGAACCTGATGTTGAGGTGGTAATAACATCGTGATATCATTCATTCCTGGCTTTAGTAAAGGATCTTTGGAATATTTTATGACCTTAACCCCTTAATCAAGATCACCCACACATAAATCAAGTGGAGGTCTAGACTTTCCAGAGAATGTGATTAATGATGAGACATCAAGTGATACAGGATTCCTCATTTGACTATGAGCAAGTCTGACCACCTCTGCTTGTAATGCTTGTTGTTCTTCCTTGAACAGTAAGCCCTTTCCTAATGATAGCAATTTGTTAAGCCAAACTGATTGCTCTTTAGTAGTTTTCTTTATTCTTGAAACTCGTGTTTCTACCGGTTTTCCAATTGTCTTTATCATCTACCACATTGGTAATGTCTGAACCAGATTGTTGACTCACACGTGCAACATGTATGCCTTCTGCTCTTATAATCTCTTGAGCAACATAGACTTGCAAGACTCTAAGAAAAATGAATATGACAACAAAGCATTTACAACTATGACCACAAATGTTGATTGTGACTCAATAAACAAATTGACACTACGAAACAGTCAAGAATACTCATGAATGCGGTTGGATAATGCAGACTCGGTTGTTTTCAATTTGATCAAACTGAGGTTATGGAGAGGGAGGTCACATGTGACTCAAAAGATCAACGTGGCATGCGAGGAGTTGATTGGACGGCACATGTCAATTATAGGAAACGCAAAAGTTTAAAATTTGCCAGAGTTAAAACGAGGCCAACAAGCAATCAATGGTTAGAGTCTCCATATTGCAAGATGGTGTAAGGGGAAAAGGTTTGATAATTTGTTCAAAGCATAGAAGAGATACACAAGGTTTTTGAATTTTGAATTTGCTGTTTTTTGTTTCTGTTGTTCGATTTTCTATTAATTTAAATTTTTTTATTTCAAGATTTTTAGGTGACAGAGATTTTGGCCAGGTTCTATGTTGGGTTGATGATACAGGAGCATTTGGGTCCACACGTGATCCTTTTCACATGGTTGTTCCGATTTTGGTTTTTGTGCCCAATTCTCTGTGTGTGTGGGTTTTTGTCTATTGCTGTTTTGTTTTTGGCTTTTTGCTGCTGTTGACAGTGGGCTGGGACCCACCAATTCTTCCTTGGACATGAGGACAAAATAGTCTTACTCTTTTCCTTTTCTGCTGGGACCTACTCCTACCCAGCAGTTACCTTATTATCTCATGCCTTGTTTTTGTGGCTAAACACAAAATTAGAAGAATTGCTGCTAAAGTGTAGATTCCGTGGGACCCACATTTTTATCTTATCTGGATTCTATCCTTTTACTGGGCACTGGATATTAGTTTGCTGGGGCCCGCAAAGCCTTATGAGACCAAATTCTAGATGAGTTGTACATCCACAAGGCTGCAAAGATAAGGCTCTTTTCTCCATCTCTATGCATTCAAAAGAGGGCTATCCAACTACAAACTAAAAAATAATTGAGTCCTTTCATTGCACTCTTCTTTGACAAATGTGATTTTAGCTTAATATTACAAAGTTTAATTTAATACTTATAATTTTTTAAATATCTTATTTGTAGATTTGCAGTGAGAAGATTACACTACCTAAACACCAAATCTTCAAAGGCTAGCCATCAGAGTTTTGTGCCAGTCCTGTAGAACTTTTGGGTGTGAGTGCAAATAGAACCTGTTTGAGAGCATTCACAACAAGAAGAGGAACAAGATGAACCAAGAGTGCCTCAACAACCTTGTCATTATCCAATAAAACCTTCAGCTTCACACCAAAAAGGTGGAGGGGAAGGAATCTCATGATGCCATTGACTCAGATGACATCAATCCAAATTTAGGTTGGATTATTGAGGATGTGGACTCAGATGACATCAATCCATATTTAGGTTGGATCGTTGAGGATGTGGATGTCATGTTCACTAACAAAAGATCCCATTGAATTGGAGAGAGAAGCAGCACCAACAGTGGAAGTGAAAGCACTAGAAGATGACATATTTGACGATTCATTCACTGTTGACGAGGTTGATTCAGATTTACCTTCTGGTTCGAGGCTGAATTCTACAAGGGGAAAGAAGAAGTTGTAGACTGTAGTTGTACAATATTTGAAATTTTGAATTTTGATCTTTTCAGGGATATGACATATGCAATTGTTGATTCATGACACAAAATAATTCTATGCATTCTCTAAATTCATTCTTTATGCTTCTCATGTATTATTTAACTTTATTTTATGTATTTATATATTGTTTTATATTCTGAGTTTTTCACTCAGAGTAAAACTTTTGGGCTGCCGAATTTTAGCCAAGTCCAAGTTTCCAAGTTTTTGAACTATGCTTCTAACGAGTAAACCAAGCTCCCCCCAAAGACCACTCACTAGACCAATATTTGGGTATGTAATCCATAAAACTTCCACAGGCTGTCACCTTTAACATGTATATAACTGTAAATACTCCTGAATACACAAAAAGAAATCCCTTACATCTCTAGGAGGTAAGGCTAGGGGTAAGTGTGACCTAAAGCTCACTCTTAAGACTTTCCAATGGTGAACGTCTCTAACATAGGTGACATAATCAAAGATGGGATTTAGGCAATGTTCCAATTCCCCAGCTAATCAAAACTACCCAAAACCAAATGCCAAATAGCCACACCGAGGCGTATACTAGCCATCCTATCTACTTGATTTGTTGGCCTAAAGATGTGAATGTACACATCCTTATCAAACATAGACGTCAATAATAGAATTATATTAACACTCTTATTGAGAAACTACATCCATATGTTTTTTATTAAGGTATTGTTGACTTTATCAATCATGATCTTAAAATCTGTCACCATTAACAAGAACCCAATGGCATTCTCAAGGCATTTGGGACAGCTTGTTCAATACGGAGTTATACTTATTTCACAACAATGCTAGAAATGACTCCCCTATTCTTTTGAAAAACCAATATGGCACCTTACATTAGTATACGACATGTTGCCACCATGCCAGCCTTGGGCAGGATAACTTCTAGGCATACCGTCTAGTTTGAGCTTAACAAAAGACCCCTCAAGAGGCTTCCATCACTAATCGCCCTTCAACTTACTTTCCTTTTAGCCTTATCACTTATCAGCAACTCTCATAAAAGTAGACTTCACCCAACAGCTTAAATAAAATATTTTTCAAGCCAAACCTTATAAATAATAGAATACGATCAAAAGCTAAGGAAAAAGTTATGTACACAATCCAAAACAGTAAAAGAACAAGATTCCAAAACAGTAAAAAAAAATAAGAAACTTGTATACCAACTTCTAAAACTGTATGCATAATCCAAAACAGTTAAAAAGTAATAAGAAACTATGCATTCTAACATTAAAGTAAATAGTCTTTTTTTTTTTTTGGTACCAAAAGAACAGAAAATTACATAAATAAAAAGAGAATAATATAAAATCAACAATAACTGCTTTTAACCATACAAGGCAAGATAAGGTATGCTACTAGATTTAAATGCATGTTAAACAGCATGGCAACCAGGCAATTTTAGATGCAGCAGGCACAACAACTGGCTATTGGAGACTAATTGAATCTAGGTGCAATTAATGCTACAACCCTACAACTAGGGAATCAGTGGCAGTTGAATCCATCTCTCCCTTGATGAGTTTTATAAAAAATAATTGATATACAGAACTGCACATCTCGAACGTTTCTAGCTATGGTGTCCAGTTCTAGGTACTCGAATAAAAGGAACTAATTTAGCCAAAAAAGGATAACCATTAAAAATAGATTTGTAAGTACCAACTCCCTGGTATTTACATGCATAAAAACACACAAGAAATGGCCCACAATAAAACTGATGTGACAAAATATCATTAATTTATATTTACACAGAGAAGATCACCGTACTCTGTAGATCTTCCTGCTGCAGCAAAGAGATCAGCCCAATGTCGTCCATCAGTTTTCCTTGCAACACTTACAACAACATCCAAGTATTCTGGGAAATGCCGGATCAGAGCACATGTTTGTTCCAAAAGTGATGAGGCACTGCTCTTGACAGAAACTGAATTATTCTTAGTTGAACTTTGACTGCATACAAAAGTCATTATGATCATAACATGGGTGAGATTCTTCCTTAAAGAAAGAAACATTTTCATCCAATCTCAGTAATAGATATTGCTTAAAAAAACAAAACACACTTCATAATAGGCATGTACAGAAATTCGAGGGTATTCAACCTTTACTATAGTAATTGGTCTCTTTTACAAACATGATACACTCAAGCAAAACGAAATTCTTTTAGGGTAGAATAGTTATGTGTTGCTTGTAAATTATAAATGCACAGTGCACATAGAAAGAAGAACCAAATTATATTAATCATTAACATCAACAAATGAAATCGCCAGCAAGGAGTTGCTTTAGAAGGAAAGCAATCACCTAGTTTAAAAAAGATATATAGCTGTTACAAAAGTAAGTCACTAACTTGTTGAAAAGAATAAGGTAAATCTGGAAATCCTAAATACTAGGAAATCTGATATCATCCTAAAGGCTAATTGAGAACTACTAATCATGACTATCTCTAGCAAGAATGGATTCTCTAGGATCGTTAACATCAAATAGCTACACTGCAAGATTTGATAATGTCGCCAACAGACCAACCTGGATTCAGAGGAGCCAGTAAAGTTATTCTTCACAAATGTAGAACTGTCTTTTCCTAGCATTTATTTCATCTAACATTTATAGCAAACCAACGTTTTAAACAAGATCTGGAGTTGGACCAAGGGAGTTTTAGGGCTCATCAATTCCAAAAAATTCAAAATAGAACTTGTGAATAATTAATGATTGCTAATTAGGAAGTGGTGCTCTGAGTTTGGAACTGACTCACCATTATTATGATCTATTACTCACTCATAATAATCGCAATAAAAGGCTTCAGCCTTCCCACCAAACTAACTTACAGCTATCTTTTGGCTAGCAGTCCATACATGTCAACCACGGAAGAAAGGGATGTTTACCTGCAAAATATGCATGACAACCAATGGCTATAGAATACAAGAATCTGGAGAATCAGATTAGCCGTCATCAACTCCTCAAAATGAAAATACCTCTTATAGAGTCTAGATATTCTTGATACAGATATAAAGAAAGCAAGAAATTATATTAAAGTCCACAAATGACCAAAATAGGTCAATGCGATTCGGAAATGAGTTGAGACAATAGCAAGAGGGAGCCAAAAAGAGGCTCCAGATATGGACAGAAAGAAGGAAAAAAAGAAATTATATTAATGTCCACGGATGACCAAAAGTAGGTCAATGGGACTCAAGAGAACAGCAGTATACAATAGAGAGTTCTAGGGTCCCACCAAGGGGAAGAACAAAAATAAAAGATACAAAACAACATGGGAACACCAAATCAAGTGGTCAAGAAATAGGTACAAATAGCTAAAAAAGGGGAACAAGAACCCTGAAGAGCAAAGAGCAGCCACAAAGGAAGACTGAAGAACATCAACTATCACTGCCTGGACTAGAAATGGTGAAGTTGCCAATGCCATCGTCGATCACTGTGAAGAGACTGATACAAGATCTGATAATGCTCATCGGGAAGTGTCGAGCGCCGGGAGGAGTACTCCCACTAGGATCACACCTAACATCCAAGGCTGAAGTAACCCCTGTAGAATAAGTACAAATACATATATGGACAGAAGAAGTACAAAGACATATATGGACCTAATATCTGGGGCCGCTTTTTGGCTCCCTCTTGCTATTGTCTCAAGTTGTATTTCCGAATCCCATTGACCTATTTTGGTCATTTCTGGACATTAATATAATTTCTTTCTTTATTTGTTTCTGTATCATGAGTGTCTATAATAAGTGATTTGAGTTGTTGCTGATAACTGCTAATCTGATTCTGCAGATTTTTCTGTGTCTTTATCCATCACCCAGTATGGAAATAATGGTTGGGCCTCAAGGTTGCAAGACAAATATACTTAAGATGAGTAAGAAGTTGTGTTTTAAGAAGGATCGTGGTTTGTGAATGCAACTGGAAAAAGCAGACAATTAGTTTTGACCCAGCAGAGGAGTTATCCACAGTAGCTGCTTTGCCTTATAAAATCCTGGTAGAATACCTCACTTAAGTGAATTGGTTACCGTTTGGAAGAATTTATAAGTGTATCAAATTCAATGGTGAATAGAACAATAAGAGCATATGCTTGTATTGCTGTTAATTTATACAGGAAAAGCACTACCCAAAAAGTTCAAGTTAGATATGATAGACCATGTATGGGAACATCCAGTAGACCAAAGAAGTTTTCCACTCAAATGACCCAGCTATTATAAACATGGAATTCTACACAGGAATTGAAATCATACTCCAGGCCAGCATGTGGAGTGCCACATAAACAATAAAGAAAAGGCACAAGCTTCGGCAACATCAGCAATCTATTTCTTTAGCACCAGTAGAGACTGTTAAGATAACTAAAAGATCAAATGCCATTAGAGCTCTTTAAAACCCTATGGCAGAAATAAGGTATCCGGAGAATAAATGGATGACATGTGGAAGATAGTGAGTGGTTGGCGCAAGAAGAGGTTGTGTCCATTTAACAGTCGAGACTTCACTTTGCACTCGGATAAAGTGAATCAAAAGGCTAGTGGGGTCACAAAAGGCCATTCAATCACTCGTGATTGGCAACTATCATTCGTTCTCAGCTCCCTAAGGAGGGCACAAAGTAAAAGGTGATCACATAAGCAAATGCTGTACCATTTAATCCAATCATGTTGTCAGTTCAATTATTGAGATTTAATTCCTCAAGATGTCCCAAAGCTTACAGCCCTGTGACATGTGAACAAATCTACCACCACTTGTCATACCATGATCTACAGTCCAGATTGAACCTTGAGACCCACCACTCCACTCCTAAGTACTTTTAAGTCAAAGTTGACAATGTGATGATGGTCAAATAGTATATGATCAATCATCATCGACAGCATTAAAGTATTTTCACTCTGTGTTCGTCAATGCGGAAGCGAGAAAACTTGACTAAATTTTGCCCAAAAAGGGACTTCTTCATCTTAGCTTGGTATGGTTTTGGCCACAATGATCCATAACTGCATGGACATCACGCAGGTGGCCAAACTAGGTCTTGTTGCAGATTAAGACATGAACTACAAAGAAGACAACAAATTTGCCAATATGTGGTTCTTAAATATCATTAATGGTGGACATGAATGCAAAGGTGTATTGTTAAGTCCAAAAGGCATAACTAACCACTCATACAACCAAAATTTGTCTTGAAAATCATCTCCAGATGTTATAGGTCCCTGCGTGACCTTGATGATAACCATAAACCAAGACAAGCTTAGTGAAGCACTTGGCCAAAGTCATCATCAACCCACAAAGTAGGTAGTAACTATTCACATAAATTTGCTAAAAACACATCAAACTCTAACTAACCACCAGCAAATCTGCTCTTTTTCTGAATATCTATCCTTCTTCGAGAAACTTTTTGTTTTGGCACTTCATCTCTTAAAATCTCAACTAGTAAAAAGTAGTAAAGAGGTCAATTGGGTCATAGTTGCAAGACTCGCCAAAAACTCGGTGAGTCTTGAAAAACTTGCGGGTTTTTTTTTATGGCGGGTTTTTCTGGTATTTACTGGCCAGGTTTTTTTTCTAAGGTTTTTCTAGTTTTTTTTTATGGCGGGGTTTTCCAGATGCTTGGTCAGTATATTTCAAAATCTATTTAAGTATAAGTTTGTATATATTTTAAATATTTTGAAATATACTATCAGGATGTTTGAGATAGGTTCCGGATCCATGGGATTTAACATGCAGATTCTAGATTTTGGAGGATCCATCAGATTTCAGACTTAACCAATTTTTCAGGGTTTTAGGGTTTCAGACTTAGCCAAATTCAGGGTTTCAGGGTTTCAGTCTTAGAATCAGCCATCACAATTCCGCATGAGGATGCGATTTTGTACTCAATTTGCATTCAAATCATTCAAATTTAATAGAAAACACTTTTGTACTCATTTATAGACTCGTTAGATACATCTTGTCATTGAATTTTGAAAAAAAAAAGTGTTTTTAATGAAATTTAAGCAATTTTTTAAGTTTGAGTTTTTGCCGAGTTTTTGTCGAGTTTTTGGCGAGTCGAGTTTTTCGGGCTTGCCGAGTTTTTCAATTTGGCGAGTCTTGCAACTATGAATTGGGTAACTAAAATCCTGGCACAAGATTAATACGATGATGGATGGACATCAAAGTAGGAGGTCCTTTTGGCTGTCCCACAATATCAGGATGTTCATTAGTAATCCTAGATATCCGACATAGGAAGTTTCTCAAAATTATTAGCCTTAGCAATCTGAACGATAAGGATTCATCATTCAAGAACTTGTGCAAAATGATCTGTTTGATCCCTTGCCTCTCGAAGATAAAGATTTTAAAAAAGAAGTGAATCTATACACTTTATCATCTTTTAGCAATCAACAAGTCTTGTGCAGTTCATCAAAGACAGAGTTGTGGTTAAATTGATATGAAGCTCCAAGTATTAGACTACAACAATCAATTCGATTTATATCAGAAACAATTGGTTTTAGGAATGGCTCCACAGTGAGCATTACAGAGCCCATGTGAGACCCTAGTGTTGTTTGTCCCTCCTTTTTAACCCATCTAAACCAGTAAGTGTGTGGATGTGCTATAGTTAGCAACAGAAATTATTTCAGCTGCTGTTTTCGCAGATAACCTCCAGGTTTTCTTTGAGTCAACAATTATGAGTAAACAAAGCTTGCCAATTGTTTGCAAAGTAATCATGACTCTGACTTTTGCTTAACTAGAAGCATAGCCAAGAGCCTTGATCGAACCTCATGGAATTTTGCAGAACCTCAAACATTTTAAGAGGACCAAACCAGTTGAATTGAACTTGTCAACGACTATGCAACACGTTAACCACAAAGTCCTCCCTCATTTTTATCACATAAACTCTGTTTCCAGCCTGCATACATTAAGTCTCTCATTTCTAATTCATCATCAAACCATATGCTTTTAAAGTCATGAGGAACATATAAATCAAGAACCATTAAATCGAGATGCTGTGATTGATTTCAATCATGATCATGAAGCACATCATATAACAAGTTTTAATTTTTATGATGTTCAAATTTTCAATTTAGAGCCTAGGGCCCTAGCAATTGGCCTACAAAGAGGCATGAGCTCACGCCATTCTCTGAATATTATATGCATTAACTTTTAAATTATGAATAAATACTAGAATAATATAACTTTACTAACATTCTTCAAGCTGTAATTTTGTTAATATGCATAATTTCATATGTTAAATAGTTTCATTCCTTTCCCGGAAAATTTTAAAATTCTTAATTTCAATAATTGATTTCCCTTCTTGCACCAACCAAACTTTTCAGACCTTGAAATGGCTAGAAGGGAATTTGACTTCTTTGAACACTTAGATAATGAAGAGAAATATATGTGTTTCAAACGAACGTCAAATAGAACCATGTTCTAGAAAGTAGAAATGATAGAAGGTGTAGAGAAAGAAATGATGAATCAGAAAGGGACAAGTGCCATAGTGCATGAAGCACCAAAAATGTAAATTAAACAAATGCAAACGCATTAGTTTTTATGTTTTACCATACATTTCATTTTTTAGAATTTGGGCAGTTAATGTGAGCATTAATAGGTTCAATAGGGTTCATTAATGACACTAAGGGGAGAAATAAAAATGTCTCATAAATTTAAATTCAAAAATCATAGGAAACGACATGATCTTGCCTTGGCAGTTACAGAACATCCCTCTGAAAATGAAGATATTTCAACATTGTCCACTCCAAAAATGGGTATTGGAGATTGTTCTAAATCTATGCCACCATACCCAATTCCCAAGGAAATGTATGGAATAGGAACCAAATCCCATGGATGCATCATTGCGTCATATAACATAAGGTTATTATAGTAATAATTATCACATAGCAAAGCTAACAAGGATGCCCACAAATTGCACTACAATGTGAAGAAGGGGATTAACAGAATGTAACATTTCCAATAGACTTATGCAAATAAAAAGAGAATATGTAGAATAACATTGAAGTTGACCATACAAAGCATGTAGAAGAGCATTGAAATAAAATTTATTAAATGTTGGTGGTACTAATACATTGCATGAGGTTCAAATTTGCATTTGTCCTATTTATAAAAGAAATCTTCTTTCTATGTCACACACTATGCAATATCACTTGCAAATCCCTATATACAAAAGAAGCATTCTTGCATGAAACACAAGGCTCTCTGTTCCTTGTTCTTTACTGATATGCCTAATCAACTAATATCAAAGTGAGCATTTATCTCGGCCTTATAAAGGAAATAATCGTCCTCAATTTCATAAAAGCCATAAATGCAACTAGCTATACTTTCACTCTGCTTGCAAGTCAAAAAACTCAATAATTTATATTACTAATAAAACAATCTCTCCAATTACTAAATCATTTACCTGGATATATCAGCATCAAAAACAGTGAAAAGCAACCACTCTAAACAGTGTGAAAAGTGAGGTTTGTTGGCTGATAATCGTGCCAAACCTAAAGCCTCCTTTGCTTTGTCTCTCTAGCAAAAGAAAAGAGCAAAAGAAAATTTAACATTGTTAATTTATAAAAATGAATTCATATAATTGATAACAAGAAATTTGCCAAATCATATTTTAAAAGCAACTACATGTAACTCAATGCACAAAGAAGAAATATACTCTATAATTACTTCCTACCAAACAACAATTAGCCAAAACAAGCAAGGAAAGCAACATATACACAAAACTTCATTAGAACTTAGCATGCTTGTAATGTTGCTGTATACAGAAGTATGGCAAGGTTGCCTGGGACATTGATCTTTCATGCATCTAGAGGGCTCTATCAAGGAATGCATTCCCATCATATTTACTCAGGCAGCAGGCAAAATGTCTTGGCTGAATCTCAAGGCTTCAGGCAGGCAAATCTTAAAATCAAATGTGGGAAAAATAAAGCTAAGCTACAGAGATCCAAATACAATCACAGATAACAGTATAGATACAACAGTTTTTCAAGGGCCTTCAGATACAATACGGCTTGGATACAGCAACATATTTATATTCAACATATAATATATATAGATCATACATATACCCATATGTCTATATGTGTATAATGATGCGGTTATCCAATATGTAATTATGAGCATATTTGTGTATAGGGAATTTGATGGGGTTATCATAAAAAAATGTCAAGTTGTTGGTTGTAGTATGGGGTCGGCTACAAGTACGGGGTTTTGGTACACTGGTCTAGCAAAAAAAAAATTCTTAGATATGGTACGGCTGGGTACAGCTGTAGATATATATATATATATATTCAATATTAATATATTATATATATTATATTATTATATATATTCTGTATTAATATATTATTATATTATTATATTATATATTATAAATAATATATTATATAGTATATATTATATATTATATTATAATATTATATATATTATATATAAAAAAAAATTATCAGTAAAATAGGCATGAGGGATCCGTACCCCAATACATAATTAGTCAAAAAACCATATACAAATTTCAGTCATATCCATAGGAGGCCACTACAATTGCAGATTGTGACAAAATTCTGCAACATATATGCATTTTTAAACTATCCTCCATAAGAGGCCGCTAATGTTGAACTACTACTTGCAGATTATGTCAAACTTTTGTGTCATATCTAATACATTAACAACTATTATTTGTTCCTGTGCTTGAACTTGTATGCTGGAACCTCCTTCGCCCACCCTGTCGTTTTCATCACTGCCAGAGCTGTCCGCCTCCGGGGAGAAAGACCAGTCGACCTATGCCGCGTCCAAAACACCTGAAAAACCTTGAGGAACTCAATTCCCCATTTTGCTCAATGCTTACATGCAATGTCGTCCTCACGCACAACGCTTACAATAAAACGCACTCGTGGCCCTGTATAATGCGGATTGATGAACGGCCCAGACCATTGACGAGAAGAAACCCCCTTCCCAAAACATCATCCACCATCTGCTTTAGACCACAACGCCATCGCAGCTTAATGAGGGTTTCCACCACCGCCCAAATAATCTCTTTGGGTTCTCTCGATTCCAACAGCACCCCAGCAAACATGGATGACACATTCATGTTTATACGGTATCAATGGATTGCAAAGATAAGGAGTCCCCCATAACCATTCTCACGGCGTGTAGTCCCACCGCCAATTTTGTCCTAAACACCTTCAATCTCCACTCCATCACCTCCCCCCAAAAAGTGATTTGGCATTTTTCGCCTTTAGACAAACTGTTGTATCCATTTCCCTCAAATGCATTGTCCATTCGATGGGGGCAAAGGCCTTAATAATAATTCCCTGTTGTCTAGGTGACGTCTCCATGATAATGCATGCAAAGCCGAAGTAATGGTTATGTACTTAGATCATGCAAGACTTAACACTTCTAATGCAACTTAACCTTTAATGATTTCATTCATTTATTTCAAGCAAAGAATGAGGGACAGGAGATAAGGGGCAATATAATGCCACGCATTTAGAGAGTTGTCGAAATAAAATTCTTGCTCCAATTCAAAGGCCACGTTAGCAACCTTGTCGGCAACTTTGTTAGCTTCTCAACAAACGTGGCACAATTTGTATTCTTCAAAAGTGCTAAGCAACTCCCAGCAGTACGAAAGCATATTATTGAGTTTCCAATTAGATGTGCACCTACAATGAATCGCATTGGTGATTATTAGGGAATCGCCCTGAATATGAATTCTTTGCAATCCAAGACTTTGGCGAATTTGGAGCCCCATTATGACTGCTTGAAATTCTGCTTCGTTGTTTATAGTGACCCCCCAATTTCTTTTTGTTGCTCCGACCTGTTGATGTTTGTTTTTGGACAAGTCAACAATTAGAGTGAAATACAAAGTATCTGACTCCCTCTTGAGCAAAGCCTCTCGAATGCTGAACGAAGTGATCAAACAAGATAACTCCAAGGTTCCTTTCCTATGATTTTGTAAGAGATAGCTCAGTGACTAAGTATGATTTTGCTGTTAAACACAAAGGGACTTACGCAATTGCTCGACAAATTGTTGATTCAAATGAAAGAGAAGGTAAACACTGGAATATCTAAGCACTACTACTTATGACGTATGATATTACGATGATGTTCTCGATCCTAACTCTAACCAAATGGATAAAAAGAACAAAAGATGAAAGGTTTAGAAACACTAATCTAATCCTAGATGTAAGGATAATTACTGCTTAGGTGAAATCAAACCAGATCTTGCTTCGCCAAGTCAGACAACTACACAAGATTGATGCAATCATCTAGGGTTTTACAAGATATTTAAATCACTTATGCTCATGAAAGATTCAACAAACATAAAGATCAAATTGAAGTTCAATTTTGTTCAGACTAACCATGCACTGCAATTTGTGAACTTATAGATTTCACCACGAAACAATAAAGGAACCTTCCACCAACTAACATAAACTTAAAGAAAACTTAATTTAACTTAATATTCGCTTGAAAATCCAAACCATGCAACACTTCGAAACATATATAGAGTCACCAAAGCAATGAGTCTTATATTATTTCAGAGAGCCTTTTGCAACAATTCCAGAGTTTTCAATCTTCCAAATGAGAGCAACAAGAGCTCTTTTATAGACCTCAAATGAATGAAGGGTCAAGATCGATCGGCCAAGCCAGCGGACCAAATCATGCCACATCACAAGTAGTTACAACAAACTCTTATTTTATTAAATGAAAGAGGCTAACTTTATTAAATGAAGGAGGCTATGAAAGAAGGAACAAAGGCACGCCTCACAAGAAGATAAGAATGACATGTCATTAACCTATGAAGAATCTCCATGTGAATATCCATCACTAGAAGCTTGGCATTCAATGAACCTGGACACTATCTGCTTGACATCATCCAAAGGTACACTTGGCGCATTCTAAATAGTTCCTTCAGCTTCAAGTACATCATCTAAATAAAGGGCAAGTGTCTTCTCCCAGTTAGTCATCCTTGCTTTGTTGGCGCCAAGGTGGACAGCAAGTGAAAAAATACTATCAAGCCTTTCATCAGTAACATCATCTTCTTGAAAATAGAAAGCTTGAACTTGTTCTTTCATATTATCAAGAGTCATCTCCCCAAATGGTTTACAGATCCTCATCAAAGAGGCATGTATCCCATCTTGAATCCTTTGAAGTACACTTCTAACTCTTGACATGTCTGTTTCTATCTTATCCAGCAATTGTCCTTTGATGCGAAAGCCATAATACCAGGAAGAGAAGTCATATGTCTTACTTTCTTCGATCACTTCAGCATGTATCAACTCATCAACTGATGTCTCCATTAAGCTCTTCAAATGTGGTAAGTAATGTTCTCTGATGTCTTTGAATTCAACACAAACTGTCATCAATGCAAGTACCCTTTCCTTAAGATCAGTAATCTTATCATATACTTGCATGATGTCTTCCAAATGTTTAGACGTAGCCTCCTTTGATCTTTTCATCTAATCCCTCATTCTATGAGATGAAGACTTCAACTCTTCTAAATGTTCAACTGTTTCTGGAGGAAGAAGGGATGGAGGTGTAGCAACTCTTTCCTGTTGATGAATAGGATGAACTAAATGCTGAATATACTGCTCTAAGGCTTGACATCTTTGCTCAGCTTTGATTCTACCTTCTGTCTCTTGTCTTATAATAGCTCAAGCATCATCAATTGAATCTTGAAGCTCTTCTTCTACTTGCATTCCAGTCAAAGGACCCAGATTGATTGTATTGATGTCATAATCATCAGGTGTTACATCTTCTATATTCTTCTCAAGCCTTGGAATTGCTACATGAACTTTCCTTGCACCTGTTTCATCTTTAGTGATTTTTGAAAGAATATTGGCCTTCTTCTTTGGTTTTTCTTTTGACATATCTAGAAGTAACTCATCAACTGGAAGAGGAAGATACTTCTCAACTTCATAATTTTCTCAAATCCTTCCCTGTAACCACTCTGGCAATGATGAAAGATCCTGTTGTTGCATTTGTTTTCCCTGTGCAGGAATGATTCTTCTTCTTCTCCATCCTTATCTTCAGTATTAGCTTCATCAATGATCTCAGTGTCACGTGGACTTGAAGGTACTTCTTCAACTGTGGCTTCTGGAGCTGCATTTTCGACATGTATCACTATATTTTGATTTAGTGGGGTGTCATCTGGTTGTCTGGAAGAAGCAGTTTCAATACTTATCCTTTTCTTCTTCTTACTGGATTCTCCTTGGGTGATTTCAAGCTGTTTTCTTTTCTTTACCTGTCCTGAATCTCTTTCATTTTCTTTGCTCTGGGAATCTTTACTAGGCGCATTGTGTTGTTCTTGCCGATCAACTTCTCCCATTTTAGTATAGGTGAGCTTCTTTCCCTCATCAAGCAAAGCTTGTACCTGCTCCTTGATTTGCTCTTCAGTGATAGCAATGATAGGCCTTATCAACCCTTCATCATCAACCTTTTCCCTATCAGCCCAGTTAACATAAGGCAAATTCCGGATCTTATTGTATTCATCACCAAGAAGAGCTCTTTCACCTTCTAATTGATTAGGAATCCTTAGTATCTTCGTAGCTCTTACTAAATCCCACCTCAACCTTGAACATTTTTGCATTCTGATATCATCATCATCTATAACATTAGCCCAATGATCTTCCAGTTGTTCAATATGCTTGTAAGAAGAATATGACTGTTTAATGGCTCCATGTGGATCAAAGTTTTCTCTCCTTGAATCATGCAGATGCAGATGATACGCCTGAAGCTCAACTTCTAAATGCTCAGCTGCCTAAAGTGATGGACAAGAGTAATATCTACCAAACTAGAGAGGAAACTGAACTCTGGCTTTCTTTCTTGCTTTCTGCATCTTATGAAACTCTAATAGCTGTCTCGAAACCTCTAGCAACACCATCCTGTTTGAAGGATATCTGGGCAGTCTATATGGAAAAGATGTAAAACCTTGAAACCTGATATATGTGAACTTATCATATTGGATATAATACCTTCCATACTGCTTGATGAAGTTCCTAGCAGCACCTGTTAATCTTCTATGCGGCTCACCTCTCAATTTTCTCACTATAAACATGGCAAAAGCATCATTGAATCTCTTATAGTGATTAATGTTCTTCAAATGGAGTTGAGGATAACACTAATGTGAGAGAATCTGTCCAAGCTTTGTACCTACTTGTCCTTTAGCTGTTAATCCTTTGTAGACCACATTTCTTGTCAAGATATAAACAAAGTATGAAGTCATGAAGAAAGACTTCGTTTCATCAAAATTCTCAAACTGTTCATCAAGGCAATGACTTATAAGGCCAGCCCAGTCAACCATCTTGTTCTTTGTAAACACATGATCAAAGTAAGTATACATCCACCCTTCGAAAGTAGATGATTGAGGCCTACCTGTTACTCGATTCAGGAACATGATCAGGTAACTTATCTCTTACTTGAAGTCAGCCTTATGGTACTTTGGATCCTCAGAGTTGTAAATCTTCATTGATGAATCAGTCATCCATTTCTTCCGTATTTCTTGCATGTAAAGCTTGGAGTTGCCTTCGAAAGTACTCAGAGCAATTAGAGGACAAATGAATACTCCCTTCCCTTTTGGGATGTTGAAGATCTCCTAAATAGCCTCTCTCTAGAGATAGGCGAGAACAGTTCCATCCTTAGCTATAATTTGTCTTTTCTCTTTATCATAGTGCTGAACACACTCCAACACTAACTCAGTGCTTGGCAAGGTAGGTGGGAAGCAGGTTGCTTGTACAATTCCACTTTTCGCTATGGCTTTAATGTCTTCGTTCCATGTGATGGCGGTTAAGAAGTCTTTCACCTCCTCCAGGTTGACGTGTCCCATGTTGGTGTCTCCCACGTTCTTCCACTGCGTTTCAAGCTTGGACTCAGGTATGTTGGATTTAGCATCCATCTTGATCAAGACTTTTCTCTCTTTAGCTGTCATTCCCATTTACCTACAAGACTAGACTTGAATGAGTGACTTGAAATAATAGGTTTTACCACCAAGAACCTGATTTTTTAAATGATAAAATCATGAGAAATTTGCAAAATAAAATAGATAAAAGCCAAATTTATGCCATGACAAGTGATGAAAACATACCTTATTTCAATTTCTGGTTTCTAAAAACACAAATTTCTGGATGCAAAGGTGAAAAATCAGTATTAAAATGGCAGAACCAGTCCCCTAAAATACAAATCTGTTACTAAAATCTGCTTTTTCCTTGAAAATTCACTGCTCTTCTTATGAAATTCGCTGCCCCTCTTGTAATTTGCAAATGTGAATTATGAAAATAAGAGGCAGCGTCCTCTTTATATAGCAAATTCTTTTGCATTTAATTTTGGTCGGCTAAGGGTGGAGTCGGCCTAGTCTAGACATTTAATGCTTTTAATATAAATTTCAAAAAAAATCTCTCCCCTTGGAGTGCCAAAACTGATCAAATTGTATGTAGATGGGCGCTCATATCATCATAGAGACTTCTCCTAGGCGCTCATTCATGTTTGCATGGAGGTAAAAGGGCGCCTTGAACTTCTTGGGCTCTATTTTATCTTTTGTGTCTTCTAAACACTTAAACTTGACCTATTTCATCTAGGGGCTTACTCCATAATATGCTTTCATGTAACTTTCCCAAAGCGCCTATGTGGATGATGGGATAGGAAAAGCGCGCCTAACACTAGTAACGCAATTTCACTTCTCTCACGTTAAGATGATTATCTTACATGGGAAGAGCGCCCAACTCATTCACTTCAATATACTCCAACTCTCCAAGGCGCCACTATTTGAAGTGTTCTAAAACCTGTTCTCCTCAAGGCGCTAATTCTTGATCATCACATGACTATCATCTTCTAAGGCGCTCATTTATAATGTTTTCTCTAAGGCGTTTAAAACTTGAATTTTCCTTCCCTAGGCGCCATCATGATGAAGTTTTAACTTACCTTGGGCGCTTATGAGTGACAAGGAACAAAAGAGCGCCTTCCATACACATCTAAATCCCTTGGACGCCATCACTTTTAAACCTTAAAATACTCTAGGGCGCTCTTAGTTGAGGTAACCTAACTTTGTCTAGGCGCAAATATGATGAAGGCGCCAAAAGTGGATAATTCAAGTAAAAATTGGCATCTAAGGCATTTCGACTTACTTGTACATTCCTCGAGGCACCAATTGATAATCATTTTGGCATACAAAGGACCTTTCATCCTTGTTTCATACCTTTTCGAGTTGGGCCCCAGAACTTGATGAGTTGAGGACAACGGAGCGCCTTCATATTTAATCACTTTCAAACATACATTCAATCAACCTTCTCTTCGTCTCGGTTCTTACTCAAAGCACTCAAAGTGATGAAAATTATCATGACAACCCTTAGGTGCTACAATTATGATTTCAAACTTACTTGTTTGTTAGGCACTTGAATGGGCACCTAAGATCTTAGATAGATTGTTGACACCTTAAATGATTCATACTTTCACTTATACAACCTCGTTCTCGCTTCTAAGCGCCAAAAAATGTTTTCCATCACCAATCCACTCTAGGGCGCCAAAACTCTCCTACTACAAACTTGTTGTACTTAGGCGCTAGCTTCACTGACTTACCCCCTCACCTCCTTTTCTTCTTCTAAGCGCACATCCTTTATAAGCGCCCTATTGCATTCACATAGGCACTCATCATTCTCCTAGGCGCCAAAGTAAAGAAAAAATAAGTAAGAATAGGCGCCTAGATGTTTCTTCTTCAGTTTTGAATCAAAACCATTAAACCTCCCCATATTAAGGTGCAAACTTATCTCGCTAAGGCTTTCCATTTAGGTCTCTGCCCTTAGGCGCTCAAATGATGGTGTTCCTTCACCAAGACGCTTAGAATGAAGTTACTTCATATACAAAGTGCGCCTAACTTTAAAACACTTACTCCCTTTCTATTCAGGCGTTGATTTGGCGCTTCAACTCAATTTGACCCCTTGAAGGGTACTTCATGACTTCAAACATCTCACTTGTGGGCGCCAATTGTGGTCTCCTCAAATCCCTAAGCGCTCAAAACTCACTTCAAGGATCAACGTCTCCCTTAGGCGCTTCTAGTCCTCACACCTCCAACTCTTTGAATCTAGGGCGCCAAAATCATGAGGGCGCCATTATTATCTCCTTTCAACCTTAGAACATTCTTAAGACGCAAAAACCTTCTGTTACAAACTCAGGCGCAAAATATGATGATGGGGAGTGCATTCTTTTCTAACTCAAAGTGCCAGATGTAGTCTTCACCCTTAGGCGCCATATTACAAGGCTCAATGTTCTCATACCTAAGGCGCTAGATCCAAACTTTCTATAAACCTTCTACATCTAAGGCGCTAGATCCATGTCTCCAGAGATAAAAATTGCGCCTAAGGTTAATTTAAGCTTTATATTTGTCATTTTTGTGCCTTAAGCAATTGTGGATGCTTTGGAAAGACTCCTTCACCTAGGCGCTTCAATCAAAGGGTGGTTTTATATCAACTCCTCTAAGTATATACAAGGCGCAAACTTGGAGATATTGTAACACAAGTAGCACTCAGAAGTCTTCCATCACCTGGGCGCCTATCACTAATGACCTCAACACTTCAAGGCGCTCAAACACTTCTTAAGGCGCTCACTTCAAAAAATGCGCCTATGATGATGATCCCTAAACTTACGTTTCAAAGCGTCAAATCTGATAACCCCTCATGCTTTTATCCTTAAGGCGCTCACCTGATCCATTAAGGCGCTCACAATCATCATTGTTCTCTGGACCACCTAAGGCGCACATCTCTATGAAGCACTAAAGAAAACATTCATTCTATATCAAGGCGCCAACAGGAAGCTATGGAGTCATCAAGGCGCTTACCATCTAGTGCAAGTTTTCAAGGTTTAAAAGCTTTTGACTTTAGGCGCCAAATTTGACTCTCCACTGATGTCTTGTCCTAGGCGCTGGAATATGACGATTAAGATGCAAATATGCGCCTAGGCCTCTTAGGTATTTCAAGGCTTACAACATCATTTTTAGGCGGGGCGCCTGAGTTTGAAGAGGTCTCAGGTTATTTGTATTCATGAAGTTGTCAATTCATACTCTCAATGAAACCCATTATTTACACTCGATGGACAGAGGACTACAAACTCTTTCTTCACTTCAAGGAATACTCCTAATATTTGCAAGGTGACTGATTAGCTCTGAGTAATACGCAAGCAATCTAACCCTAAAACAACTAACCTATGAAGAAAACAAAGGGGGTCCCCATTTGCAATGGGGCGATGTGTGATTTGGTCACAACACGACCAATGCACCTTCATGATCTCTAATGATACATCCAGCACCTGATTTTCTTGGATTGCCCCTAGATGCCCCATCAAAGTTCAGTTTATGCCATCCTTTCTCAGGAGGGATCCATCTCGCATCAACCCTATTGTTAGTTGTCAGATGAGCCCGAGAATCCCCATGAACGAGGGTATAATATTATATATATTATATTATAATATTATATTATAATATTATATATAATATATTGCCTGTTAAGGGCTAGAACGGTAAGCAATATACACAATAAGAGTGAACGGTATGTACTGGTGAAGTGTGCGAAGAGTCAGTTTAATTCATTGTTTTGATGGCGCCTGGAGTACAAGACAGCTATATCTTGATGTTTGGGAATGGCGGCGTGTGTATCTGCTCTCCTCTCGGCGTGTAGCAGCCAGTTCTCATGGCTTATGGCGATGGCGAGGAGGGTATGCAAGGTGATATCAAGAATTTTGAAGGCGGTGAAGGGTAAACGGGTGGTTAACAATGTTCCAAGGAGGCAACTAAGGAAGAAGGGAGGAAGCTCGAATGTGGGTGGAAGACTGGTGCAGGGTGAGAGGGCAGTGCGGCGGTATGTAGGGAGAAAACGCTTAAGAAAAATTTCTGGGGAGGAAGCTATGGCTGGCTTCATCAATGCTTTAGATGCAGAGATCAAAAACCCTATCCTGCGTGTGGTTAGGTCGGCTCCTGAAGGTAGCAAAAGAAGTGGACGAGAAAGAGGGGATGAACGTCTGTACGGCGATGGCGCATTTGCTGTTGGATTCTAGTAGTTCTTGCGGGAGGTGGAATGTCTTCGGCGTTTGCAATGTCCCCTTTTTTGGAGTGACCATTTAGCAGAGTTGGCTAGCCTATTCACATTCTCGTAGGCTAAGGCGGAGGGCTCAAGGAGTGTCCTGCATGGCGAATTCTCACACTTGGCTAATTTTGTAAAGCCATTTGAGTTTGGGAGATAATTTGATATATTTTTGTGATAATTTTGCGATGATCATCATAGATGAAATAAATTAACCTCATGGAGTGCAACCCACTTGGGGAGTGGAAGATGGAGAAAATAAAAGGAAATTGGATGAGGCCTTGAAAGAAAAATAAAGAATAATTTATAATATTTTCTCTAAGGATAGGCGACTTGATTTAAGGGCAAATTAATAAGGTTTCATGTGCCTAGTTGGTTCACCCTTGGAGAAGGCAAAGAAGGAAAAAACAATAAAATAAAACAAATGATGATATGGGTGCTCATGAGGAGATCGGCATAAAGGAAAAGCAAATGTGAAATTCAAACCTTTAATTTGTAATTTTGAGCGCCTAACTTGCCTGTTAGTGGTCGGCCTTATTGAAGAGGGAAAAATGTAATAAAATATGCTTTTGAAGGATGGTCGGCCAGCTTGAGGAGATAATGCAAATCACGTATAAATACAAGGTGTTTTGTGATCACTCATCATATATCTTATCATTCATCTTTTATGGAGTTTTACTCTTTGGCTGCAACGAAAGTTGGGCTTTGAATCCAACGACGAAAACCCTTGAGATTCTTGGTGAGTTGGACGAAAACCTAGCTCATCTTGTGGAGGTTTCATGACGGGAACCTATGTGTACTTCATTGGTGATATGTTGAGGAGAAGTGCAGAAATTCACAATCAGATTTCAAGATCAGATTTAGAGCAACAGATATTGGTGAGCTTGTGATTGCATTGATCTAGGGTTTTCATCCTAGAGTGGAGCGCCACCTTGAGGAGAAGGGTGAATTAATTTGTGGAAGGAGATTTTGGCATTTTGGGCAGGTTTCACATTGGTTAGGTTTTCATTTTCACATCACCTTTGGAGCAGACCTGATCGCCATCTTCAGAGCAGCATTTTTGGTGTTTGTGTCATCATTGCCTTAGGGTTTCATGCCCTACACTTGGCACCACTTCCCAGGAGGGCGATTTCACCATTTGTTGTTTATTTTGCCATGATTGGGTATGTATAAACCCTAGGGTTTAATCTGATTTGGAACAGCAGCAATTTTCAGGGCTTGTTTGTCATGTTTGTAGCCCATGCTTGATGTAATTTCAGACTCCTATAGTCAGATTCATGACAGCAGATTAGTTTCCAGAATTTCAGACTTGTTATGTGCATTTGATGGTCATATATTTTGTATTTCATGTGGTATTTCATCTCTGATATTGGGCAAATCATTTGGCATGGTATTTTGATGTGTTTTGATATTTTATATTCGCTGTTATAAGTGTTCAATCAGTCTGAATATAAAAATCAGAAATCAGAAAATTAGCGTTTTGAGCATAATTCTGAAAATCAGAAATCTAGGGGCAGAAATCAGAATTTAAGGGCAGATCCGCATTTGGGATATTGCAGTGTTGTGCAGTCCCTCACGGTAGCGACAATGCTATCTATTGTTGTGGCGTCCATTCTGTTGCATGAGGATATGATAGAGGTCACTAAGCAGAATGCTGAAAATATGGAAAAGATGTTGGGGCATATGCACGAGGTGTGGGTAAGGGTTTTGGAAACTCGGAAGGTGGTGGATGACATAGCTGGTAATATGGGGGTGGCGGTTCCCGAGCATGGGCGTCCATCTTTTTCCTGTGCCTGTGATTCTGAGAACGACTTGATGGCCCTATTTAGCGATGAAACCGGTTAAGGTACTCTATACTTCTGTTTGTATAATTTTGGGCAGCTTTTTGGGCCTGCGTAATTTGCCCTAGTTGCAGATATATGAACTCTGGGGTTGGGAATGGGTTTAAAGTAGACTCTGTTTTGGTTCATGTATAGGGTTATGGGGTAGATATGATAGCAGTAGCTTATGTTCTGTTTCGGTTTCACTGTTAATGGTGGATGTGGTTTTTAACATTTATGCTCTGCAATGTCTGAGTTTTTAACATTTATGCTCTGCAATGTCTGCTAGAGCTCAAACATATCCAGGTATAGACAAAATCCTGGAGTTATTTACCAAGCCCTACTATCTATGATCTACATAACAACTGCTGAAAGTAAACAGAAAGAATGAAAACGCTACATATGAAGCTCCAGAATCCTCCTTGTAGTAATCTTCAACGAAACCCTGCATCCATTCGATCCCTTCATCTCCCACCAACCCCATTACTTTCTTCAAGAATTCCGCTCCCTTTGCATCCTTACTGCGATGCCCAAATTCCTTGCCAGCTCGGGAAACAGTGATGAAAGGTTGCCAATTGACCATATCCCCTACAGCATTAATTCGGTGGTAATCCTCCGAAAGAGGCACGTCAATCCCATATCAGGTCATGGCAATAATCTCGTCCAACCCTCCGAGATACTGCCTCCTCACAAAAGCTTTCACCAACAATTTGATGGTTTCCTTTTCTTCACCCAAATCCATTAACGAAGCAACGAACATGGAAGCTAAATCCAAGTTCACCCTATACCGATTCGAGGTCGACATGAACTCATCCCCAATCACCCACTCAATTGCATGCAACAGAATTCCACTTTTGGTTTTGAAAACCCTCTGCATTCTTTTTGTCCATAATGTCACCCAAAAAAGCCATCTGACGTTGTTTGCAAACCAAACGAATTAGGGTCTACATCCTTCGCCACTCTCAATCCACCGAAGTTTATAGAATGTGGTGAAAATTTCTTGGTCCGATCTTTTAGTGCCATCTCCAATATACTTGCCTTGATCATTAATGATCTCTGCCTCATCCGTCCTGCCACGCCACTTAGTTTGCACGAACGATGAGTTCATCAACAATCATTTATAAAGATAATGGCGTCATGAGTAATGATGAGTTCGCAACATTCCAATATAGTTCCTTTGTCCTACCAATTGCTAAGTTGGCCAAAGTATCCGCTTCAACATTTATGGTGAATCCTTCGAGTTTGTCCAAGTTCGCAGTTGCTTCTTCAAGTAGTACTTTTAATTTCCAACTATGTATCTCATTCTTCCTTATGGCATTAACTATAATCTGTGAGTCCCCTTCAATGGTCTCCTTTCTCAGTCTGAGTTTCAAACAAAGTTCCAACCCCAGATTAAGCGCTTGTAGTTCTGCTTCGTTATTAGTTCCCAGTTTTAATCTCTTAGAGGCCTCTCCAATTACATTCCCACTCCAATCCCTAATGATACATCCTGTCCGTGAATCTCTCGGATTTCCCTTAGATGCCCCATCGAAGTTCATCTTATACCATCCTTCTACTAGTGGCTCCCATTTCGCTTCCTTCCTCCTCTTCGGGCCTCATCACCCCCAATCCCATTAATGGGGGTTTAATATGACATTATTAATATATAATATATTATTATATTATTAATATTTATTATTATTATTTAATATTATAATATGATATTTATAGCCAATAAGGGCGTTGTTCGGTGGTCAAGTCGCTTGGTTGTGGTGGCAGCCACCAAGGTTCAAACCCCCACAGGGCCAACGAGCTCGAAGGTCATGCGTGCCTTCACTGGGCTAGTGTGCTCGCAGGTTGTGTACCTTCGCTGGGCCAACAAGCTCGCAGGTTTGACCAAAGGGTGATAATGCCCATTGGGGACGGAGACCCCCCAATTGTGATCTCAAGCGATAAAGCCGATGAGAAGAGATCCCCCGTAAGGGTCTCTCTGGATCCGGAACAGGCTAAAAACCCGAGTAACCCCCAACAAAAAATAATATGATATTTATATTATTACTATATTGTAATATGATATTATTAATATATATTATATTATTATAATATATATAACATATATATGAAGTTCACATTTTTTTTGTAGGGCCGAACCCAACCCCCAAAAAAATTTGCCGAATCCGTGAACCCGAACCAAGATCCAAACCAAAACCAGTTACATAGTTGAAAATCATAAACAAAACAATTCAAAAGAGCAACACTTTGAATTAAGGACATGACTTATTTTAGTTTGATATTATTATTTTTAGTTTGTACAGTCCAGCTAGAACATTTCCAGATGCAACAAACATAACTTTGAGAATCAATAGGCTCTACCACCCAAACTCTGAACCTCTTTTTTTCCCCATAGCACTCCTACCTTCACAAGCTTCATCAAATTTTTCCCACAAAGGGCGCTAATATATTCCAGCCTTATACAAAGGTTCTTGCAGTCCTAAAATGCATCATCCTTTTCTTCCCACAGAGAAATATTTGCTGTTGCAAAAGTTCATCAGCCTCCCCCATGGCAATCCATAGTTTGACAAGCATGAGTGTCTTGGACCTCGAATCCATAGTTTTGAAATTGTTCTTCTCAGAAGAACTAGTCTCTCCTTGGGTTAGATTCACTATTCATTCTCTTGCTATAAAGATATTGGTCCTCATAATTTGTGCAATAAAAAATTATGAAGCAATTCATAAATTTCCAAAACAACCCCTTTCCATGATTGAGTGATTAATGCTACTGAATAAATTAAAATTTTCTACATTGCTAAAATCACCTAAGAGCAAAGAAAAGTTGAATGTTTATTAAAATCTAAATCATCCTTCAGGAGTCATCGGCTATGTCTGATTTTTTAGAACTTCGTACTTAGTTTGAAGGTTGACTTTGTACAAAGTAGATTGTAATTGAAAATTTAAAAACTATTGGTATCTGGTTATCATTTATGCAGTATGCAGTATGCACTGTGCAATGCAATGTAATAAGTGATATGAACATAAATGAAAAAATCTGTATTCCACAATTCATGAGTTAAACCCTAATTTTGGTTCGTTCTCTATATCTCTATGCTATTAAAATGCCTTTAACTTTAAAAAACAACAGGTTTTTCTCTCTTTTTTTTTTGCATTTTTCTACGTTTTTTGGAAATCCAATTTTTTCCCATTTTTTTCATGATTTTTTGAAAAAATCTTATACTTTTGATTTGCCGATTTTTAACACTATAAGTACCATGCCTATTTCTTAAGTGATTTAACATTTATGACAATAATATATATGTTTTGAACACCTGATAGTGGATTTGGTGGAAATAGGATAATGATAAAAGAAGAAAGAGTGTGATGGATAAGGGGTGAGAAGGACTAGCTTTTGTATTGCCCTCTGGGACCATTCTGGACATTTTAGGGAAGTTGGGACGAGGAAGAGATTTCCCCCCTGCATCACCATTTTTCTCAATTTATTTCTCACATACTGGCGGCACTTTTTTGTGCACCACCAAGATGTTACCTGTTTTTGGCAGTACTTGGGGACAACCAAACATCCCTGAGACATTGAAGGAGGACATCCCCATGTCAGTCATTGTTTAAAATATAGAAGAATTTTTAAAAAGGGAGGAAAGGGGGCATCTTCAAACATTTATCTTCATGATCATTCATAATATGACAATCAGATTTTCATATTTATAATTTTATATTCATATTTCAGTGTTGCACAAAATTTTGCATTTGCAATTTTCAATGGTCAATGCTGAATGTCTATTGTTCAATGTCACAGATTCTATTGGTATTTGAATTTCAGCTCTTTAGAATATTTGATGATGTTTTAACAGTTTAATTATACAAACAGAAAATCCATAAAATATATTTGTTTCTAATTTTCTTGTATCATATATAAATAATTTGACATTTTCCTGCCATCCCAAAAAAAAGTTGCAACATCCACCCATAACCCCACTGCAAAAACTACAAGACACACAGGAGATTGTACTAAGGCAGAAAAGCAGAGCTTTAAATTTGATTTTTGAAATTCATGTCAAAAAAAAATAATCTAATTTTGGCTAACACAAACTGACAATTGACATTTCACCCAACAATTTTACAGGGTCTAGGGTCCCTTACCCCCAGCCTGAGGTGATTTAAAAGAAATGCATGTCTTCAACAGCTTGGAAAAAATGTTATGAAATTTGTTATATATAGATCTTTTTAGCTTTCAACATGAAAGAAAAATAGCCTTTCATATCCACTCAGTTTCCATGTGCATGATAATACATACAGAAAAGTCACAAATAATAATTTACCAAAAAGGCAAGTTCGTGACAAAGGTAACTTCCACCATGGCCACATAATAAGGCTTGAGAATTATAAGAGCCTTCAATCTGAATGAAAAAAGCTTCCGGAAAAAACTATGTATTGTATTTGCATCAATGTTTCACATCACACACTCCATGATCCATCATCTGAATGAGAAAATGAAGATAAGTGAATTGCCCCTTTTTATTGAGCTAATTCTGCAATCCGCTTATCTTTGTTTTCTCATTCCTGATGATGGATCATGGAGTGTGATCTGAAACATCATTGATGGAAACAAAACACCTTTTTCTCCCCTAAGCTTTTTTCACTCATTTTCAGGGACTCAGAATAACCCATGTTCATAAGCCTTCAATCTTCCAGAATCCTGTTAAGTAATACAACTCAACTTCTAAACTAGGTTTAGTAGACTTCTGCAACACAATAATACCTGTAGAAGGTGGCGCAGTAAGCAATGCAAAATTGTCTGAGCTTGAGGAGCAGGTTCAAAACACGGAAACTCTGTACATGCTGAAAAAGACATGCGCTGTGAAATACCAACAACAACACCAGCACTTGGAAGGAGACCCAAAGGATAAACTTCACGGTCAAATTCTAATTCTGGGTCCAGCTGCACATACCAAAAAAAAAAAAAGAAATCAAAATTTTAAGATCCACTATGCTCATTGATAAACTTACCATCTCAAGAAATCTGAATCATCTTATGCACCTTCTCAAGCACAATACTATAGACAATTTTAAACATTAAAGACTTAGTAAAACAATAGTTAAACATGCGTATTCTGCATAGGCTTTTTGTTTAATGTTTATGTGGATTTACAATCAAAATGCAGTGCTTTACAAGTTGGTATGCCGACTAGAATAGGAAGTTTGACATGAAACCCACAACTTTGAACACCTTACTAATATCCAGTCGGTATGCCGACTGCATTCAAAGAGTGTATGACTAGTATTGTTTTGATGAACTGTACTCCATTTAACCTCTCCATACATAGAGTATGATCAGCTTAAACACTCTATAGAACAAACATTAATTTGTGTGGATGTCAGATACTATACTAGTTAGAACTTAGAATGGATATGGTGAAATTTGAAACATGAATTAATGAGATCAAATTCCAACAGGTGCATCACAATAAACGCCATATCGAGTCTCTTCAAGATCCCCATAATGAGCATAGAAATGGTCATAGTCCAGTCAATCCACCATGACAGTTTAGTAGAAATATTATTCATAGTTTCCTTCATACAACAGCTAAGTTGGTGCATTGCAAGTTAGTTGTTACCCCCTTGGCATCTTGAATTGTGTCAACCCATAGCTGTAACACAAATTGTGGCTTGTTAGGTTTATAAAATGTAAGTAGATTACATTCAAGGGCAATGATTCAAACAAACTGAAGGCAAGAAGCTTAGAGGTGCTTGAATGCTTTGTTGGTCATTACCTTGTGATAGTTATCGGCATTCATGAGGAAAAGTCACTATGACCATCATAGAAATTGATCATTGCAGAAATGACTTACATATATACACAGGTCAAAATCTAATCGAAATGGCAAAATGTCAGTGAGAGCTCCTATTACCTATTAAAATAAAAGATACTGGGTTGACTGCGTTGGTCCCTCAATGAAAAAAGTTATAGAGCAAAAAGCCTGAAGCGGTCGATTTTATTATAATTATTATTCTTCCCCATATTAATACATGCTTAGAGGTATTTGTGTGCTTTGTGGCTCCCCACAACTTGGGATTATTACCAACACACACAAGCAAAAGTAATTAAAATTATGACTTCTAATTACATATATAAACTGGTCAGAATCCCACAAAGATTAAAAATTTAATTTTTCATGATCTTGTTAGCTCCAATTACAAAAAAATGGTAAACAATTTATGCCAACAGTTAAGTCTTAAGGTGTCACCTTTCTGACTACAGAGTTGAGGATGGTATATTACTATAGAAAGTTTAAATCACTCCTATTCCAGCTAAAGTAGAACTTAAGGTATAGAAAGTTTAAATCACTCCAAACATGTTTACAAAAGGAATATCGGAAAAGAGATAGCAAAGTATATCAATACCTGTTAATGTTGTGATTTGAACAAGCAGAGATAATTAAAAGAAAACAGAAAAAGCCTCCATCAGTTTTGTTGATGTGTTTACCTACTTATAAACCAAACTTAAAAATGCTTCAATGAATTTTATCAATTGCCCTCCAAGAACAGTCAGATTAGGATAGAGATCATCAGTGGTAGAAAGACTAACAGAATTGAGGATTTCTAATGGAACTTCACATCAAGGATAAAATTAGCCAAAATACCCAATGCCAAAGTATTCTTATATGCAATTTACTTTCAGATGCCCTATTTACAATGAGATACAAAGGAAATACCACTGCTTGTACAAAGACTTTAGTGGCTCACTTTCTACTTTTTTCCACTACCAGATCAGCAGTGCTTGGCTCTTTTTTTAAGTGATCACCTCATTCTTTCATCCTATCACCAGTATTGGAGGCATCACACGCCCTCAAGATACCACTAATCTTCACACTATTGACAACAAAACAGTGAGACAATGTACTTCTAGATGCACTTGGACCAGGGCACCTCACCTCTCTCACTTGAAGCATCACCCAAGGCTCATGCTCATGTCAGGTCTCACTCATAGTTGGGGTATCTTATTCAGGTGCCTATCAGTTTCATTTCCACATCTGGCAATATATTAGACAAAGATTTGGGGTGACACTCTTAGTGCCCCCCAGGGTCATCAAGCAAGGATCTCTCAGCCCGAGGATTTCTAAAGGGAACATCATCAGTTCTTGTATCAATGCCTTCACTATTATTGGCAAGTGTGACTCATCTTCTTTGGAAACAAATTAGACCCAATTCATCCATTCTAGAGTTCCGGCATCCTTAGCTCTATTTCTTTGATAGTGAGTCCTTTCTATCGAATATTTGGAGTACTTATAGACTATTTTTAGTCACGTTGGTGGTCTCATGGGTTCTTTCTTTTCTAACGGGACTTGAGCTTCCCCACACTAGGTTGAACCCCCCTCCCTTTTTGTTGTTCATCAGATTGCCATTCAACTTTTGTTTTGCCTTTAAATGTATTTTAGTTTGGAGCTTCTTTGGAGCCTCTTTTTGGCTCTCTTCCTATTGTGTCTAGTTGTATTTCCAAGCTCCATTGACCTATTTTGGTTACCTATGGGCATTAATATAATTTCTTTTTTCTTTCTCAAAACAATGGATTTTCGAAAATAAACTTACTTGTAAGCAATAGGCATACAAAACTTACAGGAAACTTTTGTAAGGATTGTCTAAAACCTTTGGATATTTGGTTCAATTTCTGTAGAAACGGGACCTTTAGAAACGCTCCCCACAAAGGATGGAAAGGCTTTCAATAGTTTGGTCAAGGAGGGAGAGGGCAATGGGAAAATAGATGAGCAAACAACAAAGAAAGAAAGAAATTATATTATTGTCCACAAACAATCAAAATATATAAATGGGACTTGGAAAAGACATGCGAAAACACGTCTGGCAGTAAGAAAGACTTTAAAGGAAGAAAGGCATCCAACAATAGAATTTTCCTATCAGCTGCAAATCTTTATGGATATGTTACAAAAAAAAAAGGATGGAGTACAGATAAGGATTATAAACCACTGAAAGAAAAATTGGAAATTACAGCTTTCATCCTCATTTAGGTAATTTCTAGTCGAATCTCTTCTATGCTGGAAATAACAAGTCAAGAACCAGCACAGATCTATTTGTGCGCCATTTACTAAGGAGATTCACCCTGTATAAAATATTCTCGCAAATAAAGAGAGCTACTAATTGTTGGATTTCTTATTGATCACTACTGAAAAATGAACTCTATCAATCATTGGCAATGCAGTAGCAAAACCCTTCGAAGTTCTATGAATAAGTACTCTTTTCTCTCTAGTCCTGTAAGACAAGTACACTTGTCTCTTAAGGAAATGACAATCAATCTCCATCTTGAGCTGATGTGAGTAAATACTACCTGTTCCAGAAGAGAAGCTCAGTGCATGGTTGAGGCTATCATTGATCAGAGTGCCTATAAGTCCATTGTCTGTCTGAAGATACGTACTAGTAGTATACAAGCTGCAGCAAGAAGGGATGTGCAGGGGAAAGGAATCTAACTAGGTAACTGGGAGATAGGCAAATTAGTAGGCAAGAGATGAGCTATGTTGAGATGCACGATTCTGAGAGGCCTAAAGGACTCTGCATGGTAATCATGCCAATCTACTTTAAGCGTAGCAAATATGGAGAGTCAAACATGATGAGCCAAAAATCCAATGTTAGACTAAATGAACAATGAAAAATGTCAAAGACTCCATTACACATTTACTGATTCATGAAATTCACCTTTGTTAATCATGAAGCATATTATTAAAAGTTCAACTTTGTAAGCTAACTGCCAAGAATTTCATTGACATAATAAGATTTTTATGCAGCTTCATAGAGTGTTTTTTTGCATAAATTTGCATTATGTCTTCACTATTAATAGGCACTTAAGAGAGAGCAAGGTACTAATGTTGTAGGTTTATTAAATAAAGCGATTCTTCAACATTCAAATAATCCATCAAGGCTAGACCTTTCTTTTTCCTATTTCTAAATGATGTTTTATAGACACTACCAATAGTTAATGAAGTTTTATACCTGCAGAAAATCCTGTAGCTGAAATGGATCTAATCCAGGAGAAGGATACCAAACCTGAAATAGCACAATTGCAAGTGCAAGATGAATCAGATCCGTTCAATCAAACTTACATAACTAAAAACACTAACAGCAATAAGTAATGAATTCACAAAAATAAATCTCTAATGAAAAACTTACCCATGGCAATTATCACAAATTATTAAACAGTAAGGTCATTCACCTGCATTCCACGGTGACCATAGTCCAACCAAGAAACCTCATCGATGAGATTCGCTTTACCCTCTGATTGTTCACAAGTTACCCAAAACAGTTCTACAGAATCAGTCAGCTCACGTTCACGACCTTCATCTAAATCAAGCAATGAAAGTTCCCCATTCAAACGCAGAATCAAGCATCTGCTTCCATGCAAACAAATACAAGTTATTGCAGTGCTAACCAATCTACACTACAGAATAGGCAATTGAGTTACATCATCGTTCGTGCTAAACCTTACCTCTTAGGCTGTCTCTGAAAAGTGTCTGAACCAGATTCTATACGATTATCTCTTGGTGTCATTTCAGATCTAGAAAATAATGTACCATCCTTTGGGAAATGGTCAGGAATGAAACGCATTGCAACAGGATGTTTCTTTGCTGTCATGATAGAAAGTTCCCGTACTGCAGATAGCTGTTTGTCATTTTATTATAGCAGATGTAAAGAAATATATGCCATATCAAAAGAAGGAATAGCTTCCAAGACTTATATTCCTTTACCCAAAAATAAAGGCAGCCAAAACAGAAAAAGCAATTTCGGATGATTGAAAGTGTTTTTGGATGTAAATGAGTAGGAGTTTTTAGAATCAACATGTCTGGATGTAACTGTGTGGGAGTGTGATCCAAAACATTGATGCTAAAAACTCTTACACAGTTAGATCCAGAAACACTTTCAATCGTTATCATGGACCATACAAATATTATGCCAATTAGTTGGACGTCTACTGATATTCAAACTAAAGAAAGCCAACACTTACTGAAACAGCATATGGATGTTTCTCAAACAAACTAACATTAAACAAGCTTAAGTATGGATTAAACCTGCAAAACTGGAGTGTTTGAGGGTGATAACTCGCCAGAAAGTTGAGCATGGAAAACATGAACATCAAAAGGCCGATATGTTACAAGAATATAATCTTGGCATATATCCATCACCATAGGCCTACCAAGGAGAGCCCTTCGACAAAGCAGAGAGGTTTGATCAAGATGATATCTTGGATAAAACAGCAATTCGTAACTGAAAACATAACAGGACACAGTGTCATCACAATGCTAGCCAATTCAATGGTTAAAGTACTATATACTATATACTGCAAATCATAACTTAAGAGCTGCATCAATGCAAATAATCTTAGAGCATGCACAGCAAAAGATTCAAAAGATTCAAAAGATTTCCTTTCCCAAGACTCTAGTTTCCAGAACCTTAATAAAGAGCAATGCAAAATCATCTTCAGTTACCTACATTACAACCTGTAAGTTAACTAATAGGCAAGTTAACTAGCAAGTAACTAACCCAGAGATTTGTCTCACAGGTACTCACAAGTCTGCGAGTTTTTGTGTGTTTTCAAACTATGGTGGTAAGCATTCAACATGAGAGTTTTCCACCGTTCATGAGGCTGTTTTTGTTTGCCCCCCTATAGAACACCACCTTTCAATCATACATGTATGGACTGCCCAGAACAACACCATGCACATCTAAACAAGCAACATCTACCATTATTTCATCAACAATTTTGAGCCCACTAAAAACTTCAATTTGCATTGCTTACTAACTAGCATACCACCACCTTCTTTGACCCAACCCAACCTAGCCAATAAGGGTTGGGTTGTTGAACAGTTTTAAGGCCAATTTTATCAGCCAAATCTTAAGCAATCAGGTTAGTTTGAGAACATGAATCAAATAATGCATCAACCTTAACCCCACTTATATGAATTTTGATGTTAAACAATGCTTGTTTAACCAACAAACCAGATTTCATAGTAGTGTAAGAAAGCTTAGAGTCTACTTTGAAAGTGCAATCAATTACCATAGGTTTTTTAACCTACTCAAAGAAATATTAGAGTTATTTTTACCCTTCTTTCCTTGCTTGTGAGGGTTCTTTTCTGGATGCAACTTCCAACAAGAGAACTCTTCATGACCATCCTTACCATAATGGTCACAATGCGCACAGATTTCTTATCAATACCAATGCAATTTACCACCTTGTCCTTGATTTGGCTCCCTTTTCCTTAGGAGAGGACAAAGGACCATCTGCCACAAGGTAATGAGCATGGGCACATGCTTCGTCCATGTCCACCAATTTGGAAAGCAAAACAAGTTTGCAAACATGGCAATGAAGACCTCTTATGTATTTCATTAGGACTTTTTCATTTCATACATCCTTTTCCATCTGAACAAGTATTCTACGAAATTCACTACTATAATCTTGTACACTTCAACTATCTTTTTTGTTGTAATAATTGTCATTCCATACAACTTTACTCTATGTGACAAGTAGGATAAAATTGATTCTTATTCAGCTTCTTTGTAGCAAGATCATATGAACCTTGGTGGGTGCCCAGTTTAACAAATAAACGGTCATATGAACCACTTCCACCCAGAACGCAAAAACTAGATCTGCATCCGTTAACATACATCGCATCAATTCCACAATGTTACACTTACGTCTCTCTACACAACCATTTTGTTGAGGTGTTTATTGTTGAATTCCCCCCCTAGATCTAAGTGGATGGCCTTTAGCGAGTGACTAGACGACCCTTCTAAAAGGTCTCTAAATTTTTTGAATTTTGCAAATGCTTGATCTTTGCTAGTCAAGCAATACACCCACGCATATTGGTATGCACCAAATCTGGGGGACCCAAGGCTCATGTTTCTAAAACAAGAAAAGAAGTCTTATGTTGTTCCAAAACAAGACAATTGGCGCAAAGAACTTTTATTTTTATCGGACGAAGTCCTTGCACAATCTCTCGTTTATGCAAGGCAAGCACATAGCCCAAACTGAGAAGACCAAACCGTTTGTGCCAACAAGTGGTAGATGAATGTGCCTTAAATACAAGGGTCTTGCCTTCGTCGGTGACATCAACCAACTAGAAATTTTATTGACCCATGAGGCACAATGTTGGAATATTATATTACATCATTGTAATGTTAATAATGAGATTATTATTAACATATCGAGTGGTGACTTGGGTGTTGGTTCAACTATTGTGTTAGTTGAACTATTCTTTTTAACCACTTTTGTTTTATATATTTGCTTCTCCTAAATAATGCACTTGATCATTGCCTCTAAATGAATTGTATTATGGTCCTAGTTCCACGGGGACGCGTCCCCCCCGTAAAATACAGCCATCCCCACGTCTCCCCGTTTTTGAGACGGGGAGACTTCTAGGAAACGTCCCCACCATCCCCCGCCATCCCCCCACCGTCCCCCCACCGTCCCCTACCGTCCCCCAGTTTTGCCGATGTATTTCTTTGAGGCATTCTATCAAACAGTTCACGTGCTTTGTCTATGCTTCCACATTTTACATACATGTCTATGTTAGTTGTGGAATTTGGCTTGACACTAGCCAATTGCATTTGCTTTAAAATTTCTAAAGCCTGTTCAACAAATCCATTTTGTGCATATCCTGCAATCATTGCAGTCCATGAGACCACATTTCTTTGAGGCATTCTGTCAAACAATTCATGTGCCTTGTCTATGCTTTCACATTTTGCATACATGTCTAATTTATAACTAATTTATACATCTTATAGACTTCTACAGTTATACCTCTTTTTATAACTAATTTTTCAAGTGCTATATGTATTTCAGCGCACCGCTCCCCCGCCGCCCCCCCGCCGCCATCCCCCCGCCGTCCCCCGCCGTCCCCAAATTTAGGCCCCCCCCATCCCCGAACCCGAAACGCGTCCCCTGCCGTCCCCCCGTCCCCGTCCCTGAAACTCCGTGGAACTATGATTATGGTATCAAAGCAGAAATGATTCTTGTGCCTGTGTGAAACAATTTATACATCATTTGCTATGTATGAAGAATCCCCAAGGTGCGTGAAGGAAGACTGCGCATAAGGCATTTGAAGATTTTATCTGTATCAGATCCGTTTGAAGGAACACGTAACATTGGTGTGTAGATTGATGCAGATTTCCACTTACTGTGTATAGAGAATAAAACCATGTGAGAATTATATGATGTGTGTGGGAAATAAATGAAAGAAACCAGCATGTAGAAGAAAGAATGAAGAATTAAATCTACAGATTGGAAATCAAATCTGCAGCATAGGTAGACACGTGAGATAGAAAGGAAGCGGCGTGTGATGTTTCTGCCACAATTCAAATGCCTTATTGCTAACTTCCAACGCATTATTGCTGCCTCCCAATTCCTTGTTGCTGACTGCATACACTTTGCTATTATCACATTATTGCTGTGAAGAAGATTCATACAAAGAGCAACATGAAGATTCAACATGACAATCTTGGGCTCCTACATTATTGTCTTGAACTTTAAGTATGGCAACAAAAGAATCAAATCTATGTCTCTCAGATGTAATATGCCAAGACATTGCTTGAGAAATTCAGAATGGAAGATTGCAAGCCTATGTCGACCCTCATGGAGACAGGGTTGCAACTTTCCCTCCATGATCCATCATCTCAGGTGAATGCTACTCTTTATCATCAGTTGATTGGGAGTGTCATCTATCTGACCTATACCAGGCCTGACATCAGCTATGATGTCAGCTATCTTTTTAGATTTATGTAAGAACCTGAGGTTATTCATTGGAAAGCAACAAATCATGTTATGAGATACATCTGTGGTAGAGTGGCATATGGCCTCAAATACAAACAGACTATAGCTTTTTCTTTGTATGGATACATGGATGCAGACTATGCAGGTTCTATGGATGACAGAAAGTCTTTTCACACTTCATTTTCTTTTGGAGATCCGGTCCAATATCATGGGGAAGCAAAAAGCAAAACACTATTGCTCACTCTTTCACAAAGGAAGAATATCATGCTCATTCTCAAGACAGACTATGAGGCCAAAAACCAAAATCAAATTCTTTATTGGCAACGTCAGTTACATTGTTTGCAAATGCAAAGTGGTGAGAAAGTGGAGAATTTTTTTAGAAGAGTTGTAGAGATTAGGACATCACTGCAAATGTTATATTGTACCTATTGTCCTGAGAGCACTCCCCTTCGTTTCACGTGTTTGTCACATGTCTCAATGTGGCTAGCACAAATCCATCATCTGAGGAGTTCACGAGTTTGCTTTGACGAGAAGAGGTAATTCATGGTGAGACCTCAAAATCGTAAAACAACCAGGCACTTGCATCAAAGCAGAAGGAAAAACAACCTGAACATCGGAGTGGTCCATCAAGTTCATCCAAATCAAACTAGGAAAACTCTTATACAAAGAAAAAGAAGTGTCTCATTTGTGCAAGGAAGGGACATGATCTCTAGTATTGCTGGTACAATTCCTATGCCAATAGTGAATCCAGTCAATGAAAGCCACAAAAGCCTTCTATGGGGGACAAGAAGAAGAATCCCTGTTGGCAAAAAAAATCCTAAGCAACATGGTAATGTTGCATCTATAGGTGATTTAGATGAAGAAAATTTATTGTATGCTGCAGAAACCCAAGCCTCCACTTCTAGCAATCTTGTCCGGTATGTTGATTCTAGTGCATCTAGACATATGACAGGAGAACAAGAGTGGTTTTATGATCTCACCCCATCAACTTCATATGGACAAGTTTCCCTTGGTGATGATACATCCTATGAATTTCGTGGAATTGGAGATATTTCCTTGCCACTCAAAACTCACAAATGCAGACTTACTAAGGTTCTATATGATCCAAGGCTCACAAAAAACCTTGTATAAGTAAGTCAGTTGCTAGAGCACAACTTTAAGGTTGAATTTGACTATCAAAATGGTGACAAACTTTGTCTCATTTGAGACAGAACTCACAATGGTAAAGTTGTTGCTCGTGCTTCAGGGGCCGGAAAAATGTTTCAACTTGTTGACATCACACATGAAGACAAGGCCCTTCTAGTCAAAACCATCTTCTTAGTTTTGGCTATCTTCTTGCATTGGGTAAGAGAGATGGTGCGAAGACTGACTTCCATGCAGAAAACATAAGTTCTTTGCTCTAATTGTCTTGCCAAAAGCAACATTGGACTCCTTTTCCTGCTACAAAAACATGAGCCTCTCGTCCCTTAGAGTTGGTCCACACTGATCTATGCGGACCTAGGCTATCAAGTCATAATAATGCCCGGTATTTTCTACTCTTTGTGGATGACTATTCCAAAAAAATGTGGGTCTATTGCTTGGCTCACAAAGATCAAGCTTTTGAGAAATTCAAAGAATTTGGAGCCCTTGTAAAAAGGTCTTTAGATCAAGCTTTTGAAAAATTCAAAGAATTTGGAGCCCTTGTAAAAAGGTCTTTAGATCAATCTCTCAGAGCCCTTTGCTCATATCGAGGGGAGAAACTCACCAATAAGGAGTTTTCACACTACATACAAGAACATGGGATCAAAAGGCAGTTGACCACTACTTATACACCTCAACAAAATGGTGTTGCAGAGAGGCATAATCGTACTAGTGTGGAAATGGTGTGATGTATGTTAAAGGATGCAGATCTTGCTCCTGTATTATGGGCTAATGCGGTTCATATAGTTATGTTCTTGTTGAATTGAGCACCCACCAAAGTGCTTGAAAATATCACACCTAAAGAAACATGGACCGAGAAGAAGCCTTCTGTAGCACATCTTCGAGTGTTTAGGTGTTCCAACTTTCATGCATGTTTCCAAGGTACAAAGGACAAAGTTAGATGACAAGTCTTTGAAATTTATTTTTCTTGGGTACAGTTCAAAGTCGAAAGGACATCCGCTTATGGATGTAGTAACAAAAAAGGTGTACATTAGCAAGGATGGTGTTTTTCACGAGGAAATAGGATGTAGCATCTCTTCCTCACCATCACATTACAATCTTGGGCTTCTACATTATTGTCTTGGACTTGAAGTGTGGCAACAAAAGAATCAGATCTATGTCTCTCAGATGTAATATGCCAAGACATTGCTTGAGAAATTCAGAATGGAAGATTGCAAGCCTATGTCGACCCTCATGGAGACAAGGTTGCAACTTTCCCACCATGATCCATCACCTCAAGTGAATGCTACTCTTTATCATCAGTTGATTGGGAATCTCAGCTATCTAACCTATACCATGCCCGACATCAGCTATGATGTCAACTATCTTTTTAGATTTATGTAGGAACCTAAGGTTATTCATTGGAAAGCAACAAATCATGTTATGAGATACATCTGTGGCACAATGGCATATGTCCTGGAATACAAACAGACTGTAGAATTTTCTTTGTATGGATACATGGATGCAGACTATGCAAGTTCCATGGATGATCTGGTACAATATCATGGGGGAGCAAAAAGAAAACACTATTGCTCGCTCTTCACAAAGGCAAAATGTCATGCCACAAGTGGAGCTGTCTCTGAGGCAATATGGTTACGTTGCATTTTGACAAGCATCGGTGTTCCTGAAACATGTCCTACCACTTTGTTTTGCGACAATCAAAGTGTGTTGAAGCTTGTTCAAAATCATGTTTTCATGAGCACACAAAACACATTGAGGTTCAATGGCACTATATTGGTGAAAATGTTCAACAACAAAATATCTAGCTCCAATATTGTTCAACTCAAGAGCAACATGCTGCCACATTTACAAAATCTCTTGCAGTTGTTAAATTTGAAGCTTTTCAAACTTTCTTGCTTTGCTCTTTTGAGCATATGATGTAATAAGGGGGGATTGTTGGAATATTGCATTACATCATTGTAATGTTAATAATGAGATTATTATTAACATACTGGGTGGTTACTTGGGTGTTGGTTCAACTGTTGTGTTAGTTGAAATGTTCTTTTTAACCACCTCTTTTGTATATATTTGCTTCCCCTAAATAATGCACTCGCTCATTGCCTCTCAATGAATTGTATTACACAAGCTACAACTTGGCTATTGCAAGTCTTGTCCCAAATGAGACAAAGTTTCTCACCACTATATTTATCAAATTTAACATTCAAGTTGTGCTCTAGAACTGACTTACTGACAAGAGGTTCCTAGTAAGCCCTAGAATGTAACGAACCTTCATAAGTCTACATTTGTGAGTCTTGAGTGGTAGAAAATTGTCCTTTATACCTTGAACTTCATAGGATGTATCATCACCAAGTGAAACTTGCCCCTATGAAATTGAGGTGGTTAGGTTGTAAAACCACTCTTTTCTTCTATCATGTGTCTGGATGCATCAAAATCAACATACCAAACCAGACTTTTAGAAGTGGAGGCCTGAGTTTCTATAGCATATAAAAATTTCATCATCAAAATTATCTGTTGAAGCAACATTCCCTTGTTGCTTGTTATTCTTTTTCTGCCAACAAAAATTCTTCTTCTTGTCCCCTTAAGAATTCTAATGTGGCTTACATCGGCTTGATTCACCATTTGCAAATGAATTATAGCAACATTTCTAGAGAGAGTGTCCTTTCTTCCCAAAAATGAGATTCTTCTTTTTCTATGCAAATGAATTGTCTTGTTTGGGTTTTGATGTACCTAATGGACGACTCCAACATTCAAGTTTCTTTCGCTTCTATGGAAATACAAGGGCCTAATTGTCTTGAGAGTTTGTGATCTCATCGTGAATTGCCTCCTCTTGTTGAAGCCAATTTGCGAACTCCTCAAACAGTGGCTTTTTGTCATGTCCCGATATTTAGGCATTGTTTAAATTAAAGATTTAAACATCATGTTAAAATAATGAAGTTGCTTTCTGGTAATAGATAGTACCTCTCATAGAAATCACATGTATATCAATATTTAATAAATATATATATATACATAAGTATATATAATGTTTAATAAAAAATATATTATATTCATTTTATTAGACAAGATACTCTATTATATTTATATAGTTATAAATATAACGATAAAATATAAATTTTAATATTTGAATATAATATATAATTATTATAAATATAAATAATTAACATGGGCAGATTGGTCAATAATAAAGCTATCGAATCTAACTTGGAGAAAGGTATTCATAACAGCAAGATAGCTAAGTCTGGGCGGGACCCATTAAGGGAACATCACCTATGACTCAATCTGTTGACGTCAGATTTTGGTCTCCTTCCTTATTAATTAAATAGCATATAGTTCAGCAATCCTCATTCAAGAAAAGATCTCCAATAAGGGTGTGATGACGTGTGTTAGATAAGACAAATAGAATATGGAATAGGCATCAGTTGTAATTAGTAGAATTAAGTTTGAAGACAACGATAACATAATGAAAGGGTGCTATTAAGGAAAATTAACAAAAGGTGGTGTGACTCATTGCAAAAGACATCTCGTTTGGTGGAGATACAACCAGAAATGAATTATATATATAGGAGTATTTGTTGAGTATAAGGGGGAAACATTGAGCATTCAGCATTGACAATTCATATTACATTCTAAGGAAGAAAAGCAAACCTGCATAAGGAATACGATAGAGCAGTGATAAGAAAGTCTGAGTTTTGAAGACATCCATCCAATAAATAATTAACATGGGCAGATTGGTCAATAATAAAGCTATCGAATCTAACTTGGAGAAAGGTATTCATAACAGCAAGATAGCTAAGTCTGGGCGGGACCCATTAAGGGAACATCACCTATGACTCAATCTGTTGACGTCAGATTTTGGTCTCCTTCCTTATTAATTAAATAGCATATAGGTCAGCGATCCTCATTCAAGAAAAGATCTCCAATAAGGGTGTGATGACGTGTGTTAGATAAGACAAATAGAATATGGAATAGGCATCGGTTGTAATTAGTAGAATTAAGTTTGAACACAACGATAACATAATGAAAGGATGCTATTAAGGAAAATTAACAAAAGGTGGTGTGACTCATTGCAAAAGACATCTCGTTTGGTGGAGATACAACCAGAAATGAATTATATATATAGGAGTATTTGTTGAGTATAAGGGGGAAGCATTGAGCATTCAGCATTGACAATTCATATTACATTCGAAGGAAGAAAAACAAACCTGCATAAGGAATACGACAGAGCAGTGATAAGAAAGTCTGAGTTTTGAAGACATCCATCCAAATAGTAGATACTATTATTAATTCATCATTGCCAGACTGCCATACATCTTCTATCACAGGTGAGCACTTTATGTTATTTAATGCTGATGGCGGCCGTACGACACAGGTACACATAATTCATATTATTGTTTCCTCATTGATAGTATATAGTATGCTGATAATCATATGAAGTTATTCATGTCAATGTATTGATTATAGCAGTTCTTGATAATCATATGGTAACTCTCATAAATGCATCGATTCTGATTTATGACAGTCGTCATATGCTTTTACTCAAAAATGCCTCTATCATGATACTATTGATTTATGCACAACCATGCTTAGTAAGGCAGTGTTTACATCCCATCATCCATGATGATAGAATCATCATGAATGATGACATGTAAACAATCACATAGAGGAATCATTTGTAATGTATTTATTATGCAATATTTCAAGTGAATTATATTGTAAACCATCATATACCATGCTATGTGATTTGCTAACCTCCTATGAGAGTTGGAAGGAAATTACCAAGAGGCCACATGGGTAGTATTGAAACCTTTGTCACATGAGGTATAAGGTACCTATGATGCAAAGGATGATCATCACATAGAGGCCTTGTCACATGAGGTATAAGGTACCCATAGTGCAAGGATAGTGATATATAAGGCCTTGGTTACTTGATGTAAGGCATCATAAGAGTACCAAGGAGTCTCATAGAGGCCTTGACTCTAAGGTATTAAGGATACCGCATTGAATCTAAGGATAGAGACCATAGAGCCCCATAGTGGATAACGGTAACTATCCTCCAATCTCCCATAAGCTGTTAGCAAATGACATATAGACCAATAGATTGCATTGATGAATATCCTAGATCATGAGAAATGTTAATGATATGCAAGGCATATTAGTATTGATCATGAAAGTAACATATGAAAGGTTAATGTTATGCAAGGCATATGCATTATGATCCTAAGGCTAACTTGTGAAATACAAAGAGCATTGAAAGCAATAATGAGATTGGCAATAATGATATGCATTGAAAATAACTATGAGTTCATACTAGTGATATGCATAGAAATGATCATAGATGAATAATAGTAACTTGCATAGCAATACATATTGATAAAAATCAGTTTTGAACTAATTGGTAAAGCAATGTGCTATATGTGAATTTTATATATATTGACTTTAAATGAAAATGTACTAATGTTCCTTTGTTGCAAGTTGAAATTTTTGGACAAGGGAAACAGGAATTCTGATTTGTGACAAGGGAACATTACACTTTTTGCTAGCCACATTTAGACAAGTGACAAACACTTGAAAGGTAGGGGCAATGCTCTCGTGACAATGGGTACAAGAGAGTCATCTAATACAATTTCCCATAACGCTTGCAATGATGTCCTCAATTTTGCAACTCTTTTGAAGAAACGCTCAAACTTCTTACCATGTTGCATCTTCAAACAATGTAATTAATCTACAAATGAAGCATCTTATTATGATTTTTCACTTCATAGACTATTTTGAGGCGATCCCAAGCCTCTTTAGCTGTCATTGTTCTGATGTGAGGTTCAACCTCGTTTGAAACACCAAACATGATGATCAATTCAACTTATCACACTTTCTCTGCTCATCTGCACATATTGCCAATCTAGTGATTGTTCCAACCACATCCTACAAATCTTCAAACTCAAGATGAGTTTGGACCTTGGTTTTCCAAGATGAATAATTGTCACTTCTTAGTAACTGACAGTTCAAAAGCATTTATTTTTTTGAGCATTTGAAGCCATTTCTGAATATGAGGGTTCTTTATCTCTCCAAAAGGTTCCCCCTTTCTATAAACTGCCAGTCTGATATGCTCGACCTTTCTATATACCCAACCTTCTGATATACCTGTCAGTATGTGGAAGAAGCTAGTCCTCTCTATATACGCAGCTATACGTGAGAAAGAACTTAAGGTATGTGAAAGAGAACAGTATGTTGTACAAAGGTAATACAGGAAAGAGATTTCCCCTATCAATGACACCTACTTAGAAAGAAATCCCTTTATGCAGGCATATCTTCCCTTTATACTCAGAATGTTTCTACTATCAAGACTTATGTCTACCGATTGAGATGAATGAGCAGCGAATTCATCATGACTTTACCCATACGTGCAAATCAAAGGCACTGTTTATACTAAATGTTGTCTGTTTGTTACAAATGTGTAAAAAAATATTTGCTTTTGTAATTACAAATTTTATAATTTTTACAATGCTCCAAACAAATTAAAAAAAAATTTAGTTCAATAAAAGAATTTAATATAGTTATTTTTGAATATATTATTATGCACTTTTATATATATGCCTCAAACATTATGACAGTGGGATATTAGGAAAATATTAAAAATCCAAATGCACCTAAATCTTTCTTTTCCTTTAGGCATCAAGGTTTCAAAATCATTCATCACTCCTGTCTAGTTTGACATGGATGTTGGGCGTGTGTGGACATGGCCGGTGCTTTGTTTGAGCAACCTTTTTTACCTCTGCAATATCGTTTTTGTTTGCTAGCAGATACTTTATGAGGGCATGTCCTTGGGTTGCGCGTCTCTCTTCTTTTTGTCTTCACATGCACAAGGTTTTGTGTGAGTACGGTAGAATTGGTAGAACCGTAGAAGCATGGCTAGACAAATAAAATACTGCCAATGTTTTTGGCATTGATGTCTTCTACTCCTCACATAGAAACTCTCGCACCTTCCAAGCTCGGTGATCTATTAATTACTTTACTACCATTTTGTCTTCAAGCTCTCCATGACACAACTTTCACCATTTCATAGGCACAGAAAGAATATGCTCTAATACCATGTTAAACTTTCCATGGACCAGCTAAGACTCAAACCTAAGACCTCCCATTTGCTGCTGGGTGCTCCCCCACTAAGCTACTAGTCCACGTTATGTCCGGTCCTTTTACAGTTCAGGTGTGCCTTGTTTCTCCAATGCTGCTCTACCCGCCCTCCCTCACCCTGCCTCTAGCCACATTATGGGTTCTTATGGCTCCTAGCTTGGCTTTTTTACCTTGATAGAATATTGAGAGGCAATCAATGAGCAATTTTGTATTATCGATAGGAGAGCAAGATATATAAATACAAGTCAATTATCAGATTGACTGACCAAGCCAGACATACTCAACCAACTACCCAACTGCCTATGTTAATAATAATAATATATTATTACCAAATATAAAATGATGTAATATATTGTATTATTCTAACACCTTACCCAACTTACGAAACCTTCCTTCAGAATCTACATATTCTCCTTCACCTTCCATGCATCTCAATTCTCTTTTCCACCTACAGGAGTCAATGTCTCTTTGTAAAGGTTATATCACCTTTCCACTCGACCATGTTGTGGACATGAACCTGCAATACACTCACAATAACCACTTCGCAAAAGGAATGAAAACTTTGATACCACTTGATCCATAAACTAAGGCAGATATTCTCACAATAATTCATCAACAATGAATTTAAATCTTAGTTTTCAAAGAGCACTAATGACCAGAACTGTTAAGCATTAACGAACAAAGAATAACAATGAAAATAAGAGAGCAAACACCATAAGAAGAGACATATATACCTTGGAGAAACACACTTTGGGTAAAAACTCTAGCTAAAAGGTGCGCAAACACTCACTCAAGTACTCCAAAAATGGCAATACAAGAGGTGGCAACCCTTAGGCTTGCAAATAGAGGTCATCCCAACTGAAGCTAGCTCAACAACCTCTCAAGCAATCTCATCTCATTTCCCCTACCTCTGCTCTTTATCACAGTCCCAAACTCAGAGAAATCACAAGAAAATCTCCAACTACAGCCTTCAATAATGCATACAAGCAACTAGGAATGACTTACACACATCCCATATACACTATAAATAAATTTACAATGCATCTAGGAACTGAAGAGACTGAAAACATGTGCCAAGAAGAAACAAAACTAAGAACTGAAACATCACTAGATGCCACACAGAAAATAAGCAATATTCTTCCTTAATCACACCCAACAATTTCATTGTGTTCCAAAATGCTTATCTGGAGCTTTGAAAAACAAGAATACGGGTTCAAGCCCCGCATGTTGCAACTCCATTATAAGAAAATTAAATAGAATTACTCAAAGAATCATTTCACGGATACCATTATATAAAATGAATAGCCTAAATATAGAGTACTCCTTTCAAAAGCAAAAGAATTCAATTGAGGCCATCAGATAATCATTTGTTTAAATATTAAGCCAGACAAAGTGTCACACATAATTACTAAGGAAATACACTTACGTATTGGAAGAATCATTATAGTTGCAGATCACTACTATTTTTCCAAGCCATAACAAGCCTACACAATGAATTCTCTGCTCTTGGGTAACATCCCCAAACACGCGCCATCTTTTCGATCGCAAGTCATACAGTATCATCCCTTGACGACCAGCAATAGCCAAGTACATCCCATCTTTGCTCGCAGCTACATGCAACACTGGCCAGTTCTGAGAAATGTAGGATACCTGTACCAGATACAAAAATTACCTACAAGGCCATCAGCTGCCATTATTTTTAGTATGAAGAAAGGATTATGATACAAAATGCGGATAAATCATGGAAGAGAATCACCACTTAACTGGAAGAACAAGATGTTGAAGTTTAAGTTCATCATCATCTTCTGACTGCACAATAAGCACTCGATCTTCAGCATAAATCACTTGTCGCATGTGTGTGGCACCTGAAATGCCTCTGTTTAGACAACATTTTCCAAATGGGATAGCTAGAACTCTTTCTGCAGTCCTTTGTTCAACTGCAAAAAGTCGGTATCCATATTCATCCCATCCCATGCATGCAACACCCCCAACCATAGGTTCGCATTTATATTCTTGGTTTGACTTTTGCATTGGAGATGAAGCAGAATTTATGCCAATTTGACGAATAGTACTCATCAGACGACACCCTGATGCAGACCATACTGTAAGTCCCCTAAGTTTCCACCCAACAGCAAATGCACAATTGTCTGGTGTCCATGCTATACAGTTGACTGCTCCAGTGTCTTCTACAGAATAGCTGTAATAAAAAATAGTTGATTAATATTTCTTTTCATGGGCAAATATTTTCATTCTTGTAAATTCTTTACCAAGTGAGTTTCATAGGCGACTCTTCCTACGCTTAAAATTTAACAAATGCATTGTTAGTCAATACCATGAAAAAAATTGTTTTAAAATATCATATGAATGCATGGTACCTAGTTGATACTTAGAATCTTAAAACTAACTGAAATTATAACGCATAATAAATAACCAAACATTTCTTATATTGAGTAAAAATTACAAATATGGCTCAGTTGAGCATCATTGAAAATTTGAATCGAAGTCAGCGGGACCAAACAAAACTCAAAATATGCCAAAGTACTATCCCGCAGCAGCAACCAGGAATCAGATCATCAATGTCAAGGTTATCAAAGTGTGAGACCCAAACCACAAAACAGTATCAAGAGACACTACAGACCATATATTATACCAGATCTTTGTATATTGTTCACATAGCCAAAACATGAGCCATATACCATAGAGGAAATATAAAACATATAATCAGTCTTCTTGTTTTTAGCCTTTACTTTCAGATATACATTAAACAAGGGATCCACAATGCTCTTTTTCCTCTTAAATTTAGACCCAAAAAAAGTTCATTGGCTTTTCAGTCAAAAGAGTTCCTTACCACTTTATCCTTTCTATCCTCCAATCATGTTAAAATCCCCCCAACAATCCAAGGGACATATTTCAAATTCAGAGCTAACCAATTTCACAAATCAGCCCTTTATCTATACTATATAGTCATTAGGTGCATAAACAGAACATAGACCAAAGATCTTATTGTCAATAGCCAACAAGATCCAAATACCCCTATTACCGGGAGAATACCCAACTTCAAAAGCAAATGCTGACCATTTATAATTACTAGGAATGGAAGCACTCCCTCTACCCTTACAATATCTAGTTGGAAAAAAAAGGATGCACTAGACCAGATGGTATAAAAAGCACTCTCAAGTGAGAAACCAGCGGCTTTATGTCATGCCCCCACCCCGTAAGACCGTGCGGAAATAAGAATAAAGATCGCCACTGGAATAAATAACAAAGGGGATCGAGAAGGACACACCATCAAGGGTGGCGATTCCTTAAAAGAAAGAATTAACAAACATATAATTAATAAAAAGGGTAGCGCTTGGGAAAGCATGATAAGGTAGCGCTTGAGTTTGAAGAGGGACGTATCCCTTACCAAGTGACAAATATGTTGAACAGTTATGTCTCTTCCTCCACCGTGGGGATATAAAGGGAGGGACACTTACAAAGGAGTAGGATCATCAAGGAATCAGATCACATTCAGAAATATATCTGCACTCAGCAGACAAGGGCACAATCAGCAGTCAATACATTTGCTTCTGAGAATATAGCAGTCTTATGTTTAATAAATATTGTGGTATGCTCTATCATGATTGTTGTGTATAATGATATATTTATTGTTGTATAATCTCTATGAATCTGGATGTATTTAGTGTTTGTAATTCTCATTAAGCAACTATGAGGAGGAGTGGGGGAAACACCAGTAGGGTGAGCAGATACTAGATTTCTTTCTAAGTACACCACTCCATGATGGATGCCCATGTGTCTGCCACTTGGGGCCAAGGGGGTGAGTGTCCGCCCTTGGGCTTAGTAAAGAGAATCTACGGGCCTCCTATTGTAGCTTTCCCCCCAATCTCTCCATGGGTTGGTTGTTGAGATGGATTCAAGGATTCTCAACCATAAGAAGGATGGATAAGACAGCATGGATAGGGAAGGCAGATACAAGTTTATCCACTAAGTATGCCACCCCATGTTGGATGTCCGCGTGTCTGCCACTTGGGGCCAAGAGGGATGGTATATCTGCTCTTGGGCATAGAGGATAGCTTCGGGCTCCCTATCATGTTTCTCCTCCAAGTCCTATTATGGCTGATCTTCTATCATGCACTATAGATATTGTGTAGTTTATATGGATTTGAAATAGTTACGTATCTTACATGGTTTAAATAGATAAAATATTGATTATATATGTTTTGATCATATGAATTATATTTCTAATATTATCTAACATGATTGCAAGACCTAAACCAGGATTTATCTTGCTTAAAGCATTTAATTGGTAAGTTATAACCCTAACTATATTAAACTTGTGATTCTAGAGCAAGATTTAGGGCAATCACATGAAGGGGACATTACACTTTAACTTCCAAAAGAAATAGAAAATCTAAGCCTTTTCTGGACCAGAAAAAAGATCTAACAATATATCTCCTATCACGGGCTTCAAGTCCCCTAACATTACTACTAATCATCTTCATACACAACAAAACAAAAGCAAGTTAAGAGCAAGGACTGGATTCTTTCCCTACTTTATGAAGGGGAAGTTTGTTTTCTCTCCCTTGTAGGCTCTTATGAATGCTACTTAATTTTTTTAACAATATTCATAATTTGCAAGGATGCATCGCCATTTTATTACTTTCATTATCACAAATCATCATAAAGAGCCTTTGAGGTCAATGAATTCATTATTGTTGGAGTTAACAATATTCATAATTTGCAAGGTTGCCATTTTATTACTTTCATTATCACAAATCATCATCATAAAGAGCCTTTGAGGTCAATGAATTCATTATTGTTGGAGAGCCTCTGCCTCTTTGCAGAGGACTTTTTAGAAGGATCTCTATCAAGGGTATTTCCACAATCCTCTAAAGATCTTTATTTTATTTTACCTATTTGATTGGCCACTTGGGAAACGTGGGGTTTAAAAGCTAGTACCTCATGGGAAGGTTGCTTTCGAGGATCCAGACCACTACCAATTCCCCTCAGATCAAAGCCACATACTTTTATAACATCAAGTTCAGGGCTTATCTGTTGGAGAAGAATCAATTCACAGAGGGTATTGCACTTCATATGATCGTCCTAACCTAAAATAGTTTCAAAATCCCCTTGTTCAAACAACACTGAGGGGTTTCTTCTTTTTACCACTGCGACACTCCTAGAGTCATCATTCCTACATACAAATTTTCCTTCCCACAAACCATCAAAAAAGAAAACCTCATTATTTAAGGGTGGCTTATTTCTCAATAATAGAGGTTAATCCTTCCTAACATGGCCATCTTTATTACATAGAAATCAAGTGTTTAAACCATACTTACAAGACTCAAAGGGACTTGCCTAGACTATGCGAGTCTCTAGGCGGCAACCCTAAACAAGTCCCCAGGACTCGAGACCCAACGAGTCCACTAGACTTGCTGGACCCAACAAGTCTCGACGGGTAGACTTGGCCGTGGCAAGGTAAAACAAAAACGAAAAAAAAAACATTTAAAATGACCTCTCACACCCTAAAAGCGCATTCATTTTATTTGCAAGCACAAGAAGGAAAAAAAATAGTTTTGGAGCAAATACATGCCATTGAAGGAAACAACAGCACATAGATTGAGCAAGAAATGATGATTGAAGACCATTTGGGCAGGTTTGTAGCAGCCCTTGGTGCATCTAAAGGAGCCTACGGAGGGTTTGGAAGAGCCAACCAATGATTTAGAGCAGCACACCATCGATTTGGAAGAAAATTTGAAGAGGTAATTTTGTATTTTGAAGCTTTTTTGTTTTTGTTTTTCTAATTTCTCCTGTTCTACATTTGTTTTTGTTTCTTCGCTTTAGGTTAATGGAACAAAGAACAAACCCTAACTACTTTTGTTATTGTTAAAAAAAATTATAGCTGCAAACTGTTTTTAGTTTTTTCTCATTTTTTATTTTAATTTAATTAGAAACCGTAAAATTTGTTAATTTATTTTCCATTATATCTTATTGCAGAAGACTTTAAGTTTACATTTATCAATTGTTCCAGATTTCCAATCACAATGTCAACCGCAGTTAGAAAGGATCCTTGTTGGAAACATACCATCCCTAGGTCAAAGAAAGGTGAACTAACTTGTTTCCATTGCAAAACAAAATTGCTTGGGGGAGGCATTAACTTATTGAAGTATCACCTTGCAAAAATACCATGCTGAGATGTTAAACCAAGCACAAATGTGCCTCTTGAAGTTATACACGAAGTACAAAGCCAATTAAAGATCTTTGAGCAACAAAAAGAACTAAAAAAGTGGCAAAGCGAAGAGATGGCAGCCATTGGTGGGGACTCTTTTTCTTCTTCCATTCCTCCATTTCCTAGATCTTCGAGTAGTGGCAATGGCAATGTTAGTATTGTACCTAGAGTTCGTGGATCTAATTTAGATTCATATATTCTACCACGCACTACTCTAGATGCCCAACCATCACTTGAGAGCATAGGTTGGAACAAGGATAAGCATGATGCAACAAAAAGTGCAATTGGAGACTTCTAGTTTTATTGCACCATTCCATTTCACACAACCAGTAATTATTTTCTTTGTTTTAAAATATATAGTTTGATTTCTTTTTCTCTTGAATTTTTGCAGTTAGGGGTATGTTGAATTTAAAGTCAAACTCTCAATTTTAGAATACTTATTTTGTTTATTTTATTTGCTTTAGGTCTCCTTATTGGTAAAACATGGTAGATGCCATTACTGTTTGTGGGACGAGGTTCAAAGCCCCTAACGATAAGGAGATAAAGGGCTCCATTTTGACTCAAAAGGTGGCTGATGTGAAAGCTAGAATTGACAAGCAACGTGACATATGGAAGAAGGGTTGCACCTTCATGACTGATGGTTGGACAGATAGGAGAAATAGAACATTGTTGAATTTCCTTGTTTCTTCCTCAAGTGTGATGCAGAGCTTTCACAAACTAAAGCATATAAATCCGGTTCAATCACCCTTTCGGCACCTACAAGACCTTTATAGTAGATATCGGCAAGACTTTTCCCAATATCTCACCGAAACAATCCCCCTCTTGCCTATCGTTAAGACATCGCCTATCGGCGAACCCCTTGAATCTCCTGTCGACGCTCTCCCTCACACCGATGCTTATAATCTTCAACCGGTGATCGCCGGTCGTGGTCACCTCCTCCAACGGTCACCACCCTTGACCAAGTTGCCCATCGGCAACACTTGGACTGTCGGCCCAGCATTGAATTCTTTCGCCGATACACCCCTCTCTCGCCGATGACTTCTCTCTATCGGCGAGACCACTAACTGTCGGTGCCACCTTTCTTCTTTCTGCCGACGGCATAACTCACTCCGATGGGCTACCCAGACTCCCCGGAATATACAAACAAAATATACATGGCACTATTCACATACAAAGCACTGTGCGAGATACAAGCGCTATATACAAGCGCCGGACACAGATACTAAGGATGGATACACACAACCTATTCACCCTGTAAATGTAGTGTATACATACTAAATGACAATTCTCCCTGGAGGATTTCCTACAATTCCTAACCTTCCATACCCAAAACGAATAACCAAAAATAGGGAAATTAATCTACAGATCCATTCGACTGATTTCCCAAAAATCTGCCAGTGGAATGGATTTATTCAATTCGACTCCAAATGCACAAAACTAAATTATATACAATTTCTACACAGAATGGTCCATACAGCATTCAGAACCTAAAAAGGAAAACAATTTAAAGAACTTCTATTCCTCCTTAATGTTTCAGAAATACATTTCGACTGCTTTTCTCCAAAGGACAAAACACACAACACACCCCCCCGTCACTGCTCTGCTCCATTCCATATTTATCTTTCCCAATGTGAGGGACTGACATTCTCCTCTGTTTCTGGGATTTGAGCTTACCAAGATTATAGGTGGAAACTCCTAATTAATTATATGACAACTGTTTTGCATGGGACAGCAAAATTCTTAAGGTTAAGACACATTTGTTTACCCTTCCCTTAATCCAACTTGTCTAGAAAGTCAAGTTTGGAGTTTACAAACATAAAATGCCCATACAAAATGTTACATTAGAAAATGCTATGAGGTAGCATGAAATGTCAAAAAAAAAACATATTAATGTCTTATGCATATTTATATTGTCTATGGGGTGCTCCTACACCAAAGTGATTGTACTCCCTGAAAGCCATTGATTTAGTGATTAAGATTTATAATTTCTACTTTACTGAATCACTGATTTGGTTTCTTTCTCAGGTGGCACAGTGTTCTTGAAATCCATTGATGCTTTAGGAAACACATAAAATGTTGAAGTCCTTTGTGAGGCTTTGGAGGGAGTCTTGGCTGACGTGACTGAGGAGAATGTGATGCAAATAGTTACAGATAATACAGCAAATTATGTTGTTGCAGGTAGAATTCTCATGGATAGGCACCCATCTGTCACATCCCAATTTTTTACTCTCATTTAATTTCAGTAATTGTGAGACTATTTGATATTATTTTATGAATATTATTGGTAAAATGGACGTGAATTTTAAATGTGATTTTTGAAATGAAATAATGATGATTTAATTATCTGGAAAGGGTGGATAAAAGTATGCTTCAGCTATGTTTTGGGAACTAACCTATTGACAACAAATTGAGTGTGAATGAATGCAGGGCTCGTCGAAGGCGAGAACATGGCTGAGGTAGACATATCCTAGCCGCCGTAAGAACTGGCAAGATGAAATCCTGATGCATGCACACACTCACGTAGCTGCATTCATACATGCATAAATGATTGGAATTGACGTGTTTTAAGTGTTTGTTGAATGAGGAAACTTGTGTTTATTCTTTAATCTCTCGTGTATGATACGATGTCTAATGGCATACACTAACGTTTGGTTGCAGGGTGATTGCTATTGGATGCACAATATGTTGTTTTCTCGCATTTGATTGACAGTCTATTTGACTATATTGTATGGAAACTGGAACTCGTGTTTGCATATCTCGATCCTTTTTTAATATTGAAGTTATATATATATTGAGTTTAAATGATTAAATAATAATTTTGTTATTATTATATATATATAAAACTAAAGTTAGTTTGTTCTATCTAATGGTCAATTTTGTGATATCGTAGATAAAGCCTATCTACTCTGCTTTATTGCTTTCTTATTTGTAGGTTCTATTTTTAGCTTGTATAAACTCTTTATATACAGCCTTGTTGTATCCTGTAAATTATTACATTCATTAATAATATTCTTTCAGAGTATTCGATAACATGGTATCAGAGCCACAAAGGCGGCAAAACCTATTAATTTGAATTTTTCGCCCTCTGTCGACATTCTGTACGGTCATACAACCTCCGGATCTGTTTAAACCTCAAGTTTTTTTTTTTTCTGAGCATCTATCGTCACGTCTTTGTGAGTAGCGATTTTTTCCTGTGCCTATGTTGCTCGCGTCGCACTTATTTCTGGCATTTTCCTTTCATCGGCGGATTAAAAAAAAAGGGTTTTTGTAGGATTCGCATTTTTTTTCCTCTGGCGCCTTTCGTGGATTTCCTTGAGAGATTCTTCGTCTGTGAGAATTTTTGGCGCCGTCCGTGGGTTATTTGGCGTCGTTCATGGGTTGGGAGTTTTAAGACTCTTGGTGTTTCTGTTCAGAAGGTTGCGTGCCTTTTTTTGTTGACTATAGTTTCTTTTTGGCGAATCAAGCACCTTTATTGAAACGGTCAAGCTTCCCGCACCCCCAGGGTTGAAGAAACAGTTTTTTCCAAAGAAATTGGGAATTATTTTCATTGCTCCTACAGGTGAAGAGATCAAGAATGAGCATCAACTGTCACAATATTTGAAGTCTCATCCAGGAGGCCCTGGCATCATTGTGGCATTGAAAACAGACGCCAAAAATAAGTTAACCCCAATATAATATATTCCAGGTTCTTCTCTCCACACCTAAAAATCGTCACTGGAGCAGCACAAGTTCAAGTCTACACCGAGAAAGTGTGGCCAAAATATTATTGTTGGAAGAGACAAAGAAGTGAGTAATTGGTACCCCTGCGGCGTGGTAAGAAGATCATCATTGTATCGACCATCTTTCCTAAGCTCGTGGTTTCTTAATACTTCATCTCTCCAAATATTTATAGTCATGTCAGAAATTTGTCAAAAAAAATTCTGCGATATCTTGAAATCCGTGTTCGGATTCTTGGATCATTTTTGTCTCGAGATAGGTGCTATCTGGTTTTTGTTCATCATTCGGTATTTTATTTTTCGTGCTTCAAAAAATGTTAAGATGGTGCTTGTTGCCAAACTGAAGATGTCTGCATCTTATGCCTTTATGGCTAAACGCTCTGCACATAATATAAAATCTTCTACCTAGTACAAAGATTCAAGCGCATCCCGACATTTTACACATCGAAGAGACTAGTTTATTGAGTACACGCCATTCAGAGACTCTGTAGTCTTTGGAGGAGGCAAAGAATATACCATTGTAGGAAAAGGCACAGTGCAGATACAGTCTGGTAGGAGAAATTTAATATTTCTCGATGTTTACTTCGTACCTAGCATGGAGCTGAATCTCCTCTCTGTCAGTCAGATCATGCGACACTCACCTCATCTGGATGTTGTCTTCAGCATGCACTCATGCAGCATAGTGAACCGTTAGACACGCATCACTCTTGCTCAAGCTCTTGAGGATCATGGTCTATATAGACTCATGGATTCTGGGGATTCTCCATAGCAAGCTTTGGTAGCCAAAAGCACTTCCCTTAGTAAACTTTGGCATCAGCGTTATGGGCATCTCAACATGCACTATCTCTCTCAGTTAGCTCAGGAGAGTCTAGTCAGTGGTCTTCCAAACATTCAAACTCAACTTCCTAGCGTCTGCGACGCTTGTCAGGCTGGCAAACAGCATGGGACCCCATTTTCCAATGGTGACAAATGGAGAGCATCCAAGGTTTTGCAGTTGGTTCACGCTCATGTATGTGGACCAATGAACACTCCTGTTAGCAGGCGCAGATATTTTTTACTTTTTGTTGATGATTTCAGCAGAAAGATGTGGGTATATTTCTTGAAAAAGAAATCCGATGTGCTTAGTACGCTTCAGCAGTTCAAAGCCTTGCTGGAAAAAGACTCAAGCTGTCCAATCATCTCTCTTCGATCTGATAATGGAGGGGAGTTTTGCTCTTTCAACTTCACTCATTTATGTGCTGCACATGGCATCAAACGTCAGCTTACTACACCTTACACACCTCAACAGAATGGTGTTGTTGAGCGCCGCAATCGCACTATTATAGAGGTGGCACGTTCTATGTTAGAACATAGAAGTGTTCCTAAGAAGTTATGGGCTGAAGCAGTCTACACTGTTGTCTACCTTCTGAACATAGAAGTGTTCCTAAGAAGTTACGGAACTATTTCACATAGAAAATTATATCAATAAACATCTTTTTTTTTCTTAAAATAAATGCTCTCAAGTTGGAATTTTAAACAAAGATGAGATTATCCTTTTGATTTAAACTCAAAACTCTATTATACTTGTTCCAGATACAACAAAGAATGGTTAGAAAGTCTAGAAGTTAATCATATTGCCTTGAGCATATTTTCCTTGTGATAGAAAAACGATTTGTATTAGAATCATGTTGAATTCAACTTGTATGCCTAAAAAGTTGTTATGATGTAAAAAGCTTGTTTAAAACCTATTGCATGAACCTAGGTAATTGGTATTATGAAAACTATTCGTTGCATGATCTAGAATACAAGCATGTTGCCATGAGTGTCTTATGAAAGAAAGAGTGTGTTTGATTATTGTTCATTGTGAGTGCTTTGTTTATCTTATGGAAAGGATTGCCGAATATGGTTTAATAAAGTAGGTAGGCCTTTGTTACTAGATCATACCATTTATATTTTGTGTGCTTTGGCCAAATCCATGTGTCATTGAAATAGATGAAATTACCTAGCAAAATTTATTGAGATGTTTCTCTACTTTATCCTGTTGGTAAGACATTGTATGTTCATAGTTAGAACCACATGTAGATACTTTAGGTTGCACTGGGTTCCATCTTGTCAGTTGTTCCAGGTTGCTAGGAATGTCGTGCAGGGTCAGGTATCCTTCGAGTAGGAAGGATTCCGGGGAAGTGTAATCTTCGTGGTTGGGCGGTAACGCGCCTGGGCCATGTTCTCGTCCCTCGGCTTTGCGAACGACCTTGAGGGTCTGGTAGCGACTAGCAACCGAGACTTATTCTTGTATCATTATTTATTTGGTTTCCTTGAACATTATTGTATATTGTGGCTTATGTGGCATTAGAGCCTAATTGTATTACTTTGATTATTTATTGGATGTACATACCTGGATTTAGCACATGTATTTAAGATGGATTAACAATTATATCTATATTGAAAGCCATATTATTGCAAATGATTATATTAATGTGTTTTGAGTAGTTATTTTACCTTTGTGAGATAGTTTGAGGGTAGCGGGTGTTACACCATCTTTATTCTGGACTCCTTGTGTTGCTCATTGCCTTGACCTCATATTGGAGGATCTTGGCAAGATTCCATGGACCAAAGCATGTGTGGAGCATGCTAAAAATATTTGTAAATTCATATATAATTATTAATCATACTTGGGTCCTCAATCTAATGAGGAAATTTATAGACAACGAGGAGTTGGCTCGTCTTGGAATAGCCCACTTTGCAACAAATTTTATCGCATTGCAATCCTTCCTTCAGTCAAAGACAACTTTGAGGCACATGTTTGTTAGTGAGGAGTGGTCATCATCATATGCTAAGACCAATGCAGGGGTTGACGTGGTTGATTGGATTTTTGATGAGCACAGCTTCTAGCTTCCAGCCAAGGAGATCATAGAGGTAAATCTCCACTATAATTTTGTTTATTTTTGTTCATATTTCCATTTTATTTGCTTATTTTTTTTCACACTTACTTATATTAATGTTTCACAATAATTGTAGTTCACAGAGCCTTTGGTTGGTCTCCTATGAGTTGCTGATGGGGAGAAGTCCGCAATGGGCTTCATATATGAGGGCATGGATAGGGCCAAGGAGGCCATTAGATCCATTTATGTTGGGGTTCAGGATAACTATTGTCCCATATGGGAAATCATTGATCAACAATGGCACCTTCAACATCACAAGCCCTTGCATGCAGCTGCCTATTTCCTCAATCCGGCATTCCAATTCCACCAAGATTTCAAGGCCGATGAGAAGGTTCTCACACAATCATAGAGCAGATGGCACATGATCCTCAGCTTCGAGCTCAAATAATCACTAAGATTAAGATCTTCAAACTTGCACAAGGAGACCTCTTTGCATGAGAGATATGCAAGGCAACTTGAGCGACATTGCAGCCAGGTAAAAATCTATTAAGGGCATAATTTAAGTTTAAAAATTAAAACTTGCCTCTTTTTTTACGTTAATATTGAAAGTCAAAGTTAGACAATGAGATTGATTTTTTCTTCTCATTTCAGATGCCTAGTGGGAAAGGTTTGGTGCTAAGGGGCCAAATCTTTAGAAGATTGCAGTTTGCGTCTTAAGCCAACCATGCAATGCTTCAAGGTGTGAGCGCAATTGGACTATGTTTGAGCACATACACTCCAAGAAGCGCAATAGGTTGTCAGTGCAAAGGTTGAATGATCTTGTTTATGTTCATTACAACCTTCGCCTCCATCACAAGCAAATCTTGGGCATTGACTTATCTCTTATAATTCTAGAGAAGGTTGATCCACAGTCAGACTGGATCATCGAGATTCAGGATCCCATATTTAGCGATGAGGACCTTGCATGGGTTAATCATGTGGATCGAGAGGCAAAGGCAGTAGTCATGGAAGAGGATAAAGCGCGAGTAGACACCTTAGATGTTCGTGTCACTAAGACAAGCAAATATCATGGCTACATCATAATAACAGACCTATCTTAGACGCCTGTGTAGGACTTGTCATGATCTTGGGACAAGTGATGCAGGCTCCTCTGAGCCATAGACTTTTAGTTTTAGTTTTGATATTTGTTTTGATGCCAAGGATTTCATTATCCACGAGTTTTGTATACATTTGACAATATTTATAATTTATATATCTAACAATAGTTGTTTCCTTCCGCTAAAAGCATGTGATCGATGTATACTTGTGTATGTGATCAAAGTAGCTTCTATTTGATTAGTCTATTGTGTCTTTAAAGTTTATTTATTAAATGGTGCATGAAAAAAGTTTTAAATCCTTAAAAATCTCTATATTTCATGGTTTTTTCAATTTGTCAAGTCTTGGCCAAGTCTGGGTGCAAAGTCCGAGTCTGGGTCAAAAATCAACTTGTCGAATCCAAGCTGAGTCTGAGTCTTGTAACACTGGTTTAAACCACCCAACCCATTAATTTTACACGAATCATCAAAACCATGGAACTTAAAACAAATCCATTCTGGAAAACAAGAAGCAAGTTTTAAAGAAATTAAATCCTCAAATCAATATGTGAAAGCAAGGACCTTGTATCTTTCGATTTTATAAATTCTCCCAAGGGTTTTCTTACATATGTAAGAAACCAGATTTGAGGTGGCACACGCCTCAATCCATTGAAGTGCTGCTTGCAATATCATATCCTTGAGGTTTGACCAAGGGTCCCATTGAAAAGCGTGAAAAATGGACCGTCCAACATTCCAAAAACCCTTAGTAACAACTCTATTTTGCATGTTATTTTGCATGTTATTAGATTTAAAATAGACAAAGAAAAAACCTTTCTACAACATACAACAAAAAGAAACAGAGTCCTAGTATTTTTCCCTAAACAGCCACAACCCAATCATAAAAAAAATCATGAAGCCAAGGCATCTTAGTTTAAATAGACAAAAAATACAACCAAACTCTTCAATCCACTTTCTTCTTTCTATAAAACAACACTTGTAGCATCAATAGGGATTAAATGGAGAATAGAACAGGCTTCACCTTCCTTACCATCTCCTTAACCCATTGTTTGTGTGGGTCCTTCATAATCTTTTACAACCACAAACCTCACTTCTCAAGAGATTTCAACCTTTTCTTCATTAATAATTGCCTTTTTGAAAGTTTTGTTCCCTTCCCCAAAGAAATTATTATTATCATATTTCTTACCCTGCATATTTGGGTAGTTGTTTCCATCTTTCCACTATTTCTCTCCTCGTCATCACCTCCAATCATACTCCTGCAAATTACTCACAAAATTCTTGAAAGGACCTCTCAATAATGAACAGAAGCCAACCAACCCACCCAAGAACTGAGAAACAAATAGAGAATTCAAGCATACCTACAAAGAACATAAAAGACTAAAACAAAGAAAAATCTAAGAGAAAAGGTACACAAAAAACACACCAAGGCACAAAGAACAAGGCATAAGCAAAGTAGATTCAATGGAAGATGGCTACTAAAAACCAAAACATTTAGAAAATTGTGCTTTAATTCAACTACCAATTGTGCTTTTGTTGCCTATTAACAAATCTTCCAATATATTCTCCACTAGTATTATTAAGTACGCATAAAGAAGTTTCTTCTAGGTATATGAATCCAAAACCCAAAGTCTAAAAATCTCAATTTATTCAAGCAAACGACTAAATCACAGTATAAAAAAATGATAGAATTAATATAACATTCATTATCTTAAAATCATTCATTGTGGGAACCAAGAACACAAAAAACCAGCCAATATATTCCTTTTTAGCAACAAATTTTATCTTCAAATTTTACAACTTATAAACTATGCATGTATATACCCGATATATCCTAAGGATGTGTGAAAGAAACTTCTTATAGATTAGGTTAAGCTCAATTTTGAGGAAGATGCAAAAAGAAAATCTAAGATTAGCACGAGGCACCCTTACAAATGATGACGGACAAACCTCTATCAATGTTTTTCAGATCTCTTCGAACTAGATACAAATAATAAGGCGCAACAGTTCCCTTAGAAGGAATAAGACTAGCTAAGAAAAAGGCATGGCAAATACTTCAAGTAGGAGACTCAATGCTAATTATTTAAGAAATCAAAATGGAGCACTTCAATAACTAGTAGATAGGAACAAAGAATTTGAGATCTCTTGCAAACATATCAAAAGGCAAGAGATATGGAAGGTGATCTAGTGGTCATTGGAGATTTGAAAAGTTGATCAGTATGGTTTATATCATAGTCTAAAAACTCACTCAACAATTACTCGGCAGACCCAAAAATTTTAAAAACTCGGGACTCAACAAAAACTCTAGGAAAAACTCGGCAATAACTTGGAAAAGTTGTCGAACATTAAAAAATGCATTAATTTTTAAAAATATGCTTTAAAGAAATGCATATTACTGAATTTATGAATCATATTACCAATTTCCTTCATATATAGATCGAAATTAAAGTTCAATACACTTCATATACCGAAAACTCAGTTCAAAATTCAAAGTTTCAATATCAACAAACATTACAAATTATAAATTTCTTCTGCAACTAAAACTCATAAAAGTTTGTTGCCATTGTGTGGGTGCCATGGAAGTTGATGGTATGCTTGTAGTATCCTCAGCAAGAACCTCAAAAGGAGCCACAATAGGAGCCTCAGGCATGGGACCAATCTGTGTATGTTGTAAACCTGCCCCTAATGACTCGCTAAACTCATCTTCTGAAGCCTCATATGCTGCCACATTTGCTTGCCATTCAGCTTCCCTCCTCTCCAAATCAGCAATCTCATTAGCCATAAGCAGAGTATCCACATCCTCAGCAACCCAATCTGAATATGGATCAATGTTATCGAGGTCAAGTGCTTGATGTGATTCCTCCCCCTGTACCTTCTTTTCATGCAATTGAAGTTTGTACCGCACAAACACAAGGTCATTCAAGCGTTTTTGAGTCAATCTGTTGTGCTTTTTGGTGTGAATGGACTCAAAAACAAGCCAGTTGCACTCACAACCAAAAGCACTACAAGGCTAAGATAGAATGCAAATGGCAAGCTTTTGAGGATTAGGCATTGTGGCACCAAAATCTTCCCACCACAAATCTACAAGGACGACATTTGTAACTTTGTAAGAAATTAAAAATTTTAGTAAGCTTAAAAGTTAAAATAAATTGTAAACTAAAATTAAACATAATGTTTTTTTACCTGGCTGCAGAGTCTCTCTCCTACGAATGCATAAAGATGATGAAAATAATACCCCCTCCGCCCTCTTATAACTCTGTAGCTCATTGTGTACGAGGTCTCAAAGGTTGTCGTCAGGGATCAACCTCTCAATACACGTGTTGAGGCCAAGCATAACCTCTACATCCACTCTAAATGAAGGAGAGAAGAAAAAATTGGGGTTCAAAAAATACGCAGGAGCATGAATATGTCAGTAGAGTTGTCAATTAGACCTCCAATCAATAATGCGCCAAATGGGTTCATATTTTGTTCTATTGGACCCATACAAATGTTGAATTGTTTCTTTGGCCTGATCCATGGCCTCATATAAATACCCCATGGGGATTTTATCCCCATCCACCAACCGCAAAACCTTAACCAATGGTTCTAACACCTAAAACAAGAGAGTGAATAAAAACGAAATTAGTTAATTAAAATAAATCAAAAAAAAAAAAATTAAAATCAACAAATTATATCAAAACATTACAAAAATAACTTGTAACATTGTAAGATCATTTTAAAAAGAAGAAAATTTAATCAAAAACTTACCTTGATGATCTCCTCCAACGTCTTGACAAATGTATCATCAAAAATGGCCTTCACCACACTCTCTGCTTCAACATTCCTACTGTAAGGACTCTCCAACCATTTTTCATTCACAAACATGCGCTTGAGGTTGGGCAATGTAATTGCTATACTTTGCAAGGTAAGGAAATTGGTGGCAAAGCATGTCACTCCTGAACGCACACGCTCCTTGCCATTAGTGTGCTCTCTCATAAGATTCAAAACCCGTGTGTGATTGTAGATGTATTTGGTTATATTTCTTCCATCTTCCACCGCATTCTTCACCCAACTTAATTTCCCTATGTCCTCAAGGAGAAGATCAAGGCAACGGGCCGCACAAGAGCTCCAAAACAATTTTCAATTCAGAGGTGATATTAGTTTATGCAACGGACCTAGCAATTCGAATACAAAGGAGAATAGGCTGAAGGCATTAGAGACCCAGGAGGAACTTAGTTTGGCACAGAAAGACAGTGACAGTCTACAAGGATTTGCAAAAGGTGAAAGCCTTTTGCTTTGATTTAGGGTTGGTGTTGGAGCATTTGTTGGTAAGGCACAACCTGAAAAATCCTGGAGATTTATAGCACCTTCACTGCTCCATCTATGGACACTAGGAAGTCGGTTCATTCCAAAAAATGACAAGAGATCCCACATGGAGTGAAATTTTTGGGCTTGGACAGTCAGTCTCAAGGTTTAGCGTCTATAACTGTGAATGGTGATTTGGCTTTTGTAGCAGTTCAAGATATTGGTCGTTGGTATGGAATGCCTAGCAATGGTGTTGAGGGGTGGGATATTTGTCTGGACTCTCGTCATGCTCCCCATTTTGGTTAAGTGTGTATCTTTGTTGTCTTTTGGTGGTTGGGTGTTGCTTCATTTTGTTGTTGGGTGGTTAGCAGTTCAGCTTTGTTGTTTGTTTGAGCGGTATTTTGACCCTGCTTTTTCTATATCTTGGTCACAAGTTATTTTAGACTTTTTGTATGTCATATGGATGCATTTATGTTTAAACTTCTTTGTGGGCAGGGGCCCGTATAGATCCCCCACTATTTAATCTAAAGGAAATAGCTAAATTATAGATGACCTGGGCAAAATGTGTATGTTGGTGACCATCTTTCTATTAGTGTGAACAGGGTTATCACCTATCCGATTTACCCTTGTGTGGATAATTCATATTATTTAACTATTTATTAGTTAAATAATATTCACACATCACACATAATTCACATGTTGACTTAGTGAGTCTACTAGATGTTTCTAGTTGTGTCTAGTTGTTAATAGTTGTTGATAGTTGTCATCTTATCCTATAGTTGTCACATGTCATAGGATTAAGACACTTGTCACATGACTACAACATCTTGTCTCTCCTCCTTGTCTTTATAAACAAGGCATGTCATGTACATTGTAATAACAATCTTGTAATAATATTTTTTGCATTCATTGATAGAATAGAATTATTCTTTCATTTGATCTCTCTTGTGCTTTCACGAAGTCCTAGATCTTGGGTGGCTCCAATCATGGCCAACTCTAACACTTCCCTCCACCTCAGCGTGTGTGGCTGTTGGTGCCACTTTTGCCTCCATCAAGCAGGAATGTGTGTGCATATTAATGGCAGTGTTTCCTTCCACTGCATGTCAGTCTTTAGTTCTTTTTCTCAAATGTTCCTTGCCATGCTTCTATCTATTCTGACATAGAAATTGACATTGTATTTAGTAATTGAATAAACCTCAATGCCCTGACACTTATAGGACATGCAGTTGCATTGAAAGATGCGGCAACTCTTCCCAGCATCATGTGCAATTATCAGAAGACCTTTCTGAGAAAAAACAAACTACGCTCTACACCAACAAGGACGTTTTGATTCCTTCAAATTACACTATGCTGCTTTAAATGATATCTTTGTCTTCCACCATTCAGTAACTATTCAGGCTTTAGGATATTATAAGGTAATTATTATAAGCTATATGTCAACAGTTACTCGACAGTTCATCCAAAAAAAAAAAATTCCGCTATCTCACAACCAGTTACCAAACAAATTCTTTTAAAAATGCCAAAATATTAAATATGCAGAAGAAAAGTCCTGGGTCTATGGTTACAAAGCTAAGGATAGTTATCCACAGGGAATTAATTTCAATTTAGAATCTGCTTTACTTTTAGTATATAGTGGCTACTAAAATTTTGTGGCAATTCCCCTAGTCACGGGCTAAAAAGTATGCCACAACTAACACTGTTTGCTGACTCAATAATTTGTGCTCAATTTAGTTTTCCCTCTAAATGATAATGCATGATATCTTGTCTAAATTTATACGGTCAAGTTTCAAAATCTCTGTGCTCGTGTATTTGTCTGTAGTAAGTTTTGAATGGACATTATGTGGAATGACCTATATTATTTGCTGAGGAATCTTGTTAACATATTTTCATTACCAGCACTCTCTTTGACAAGGAAGACATATCTAGAATCTCCAACATCAGGCAACATGCTCATGCTCAAGGCTAATTAGCACACATAACTACTATTTCACAGACGACGGTGCCTCATCATATTATCGGAATTCCTCAGAATCTAATACAATATAACTATAAGTCTGTTCCATCAATTGGTTGTCAATATAATTTGTTTACTCACATTTAAAATCATCTTGGAACAATTCTCCTAATATAGATCTTCCTTCTAAATTTCTTGTAAAAATCCCCTCTCTTCAAATCGTGAAGAGTATTATCAAATAGTTTAAATTATACATAGCATGGCTATTGAAGTCAGAATCAGCATCATGATCATCTAACTGAAATGTACTGCAGATGAGGTTGAAAAATGGTCCATCAGTTATTGCATTGTAATTATCACAGACTACAGTTGTTAACTTGGAACACTGTTTTAACCAGATGCCTAGATAGAGATTGTCTTTTTCTTTTACTCCATTCAATATTCTTTCTTTCTTCTAGTTATTCTGCTAGGCTTGCTGTCATTTGTTTTGCTGCCATCAGAATGCCTTGGCATTCTGATTTTTCTATTTGTTCATTGTTGAAGTCTTCCTGTTTATCTCAAACAATTGTTCCAATTTAAGTAAATTTTGCCCAGTGACTTCAATGTGCTTCCATGTATAATATACATAGGACAACTAATTACAAGCTCCTAAAAATAAAAGGCACTAGAAAGAAATGAAATTTTGTGTCAGATACTTCTAGTCATTGTAAGACTTAAAGATTGCCTTAAAATGGTTTCTTCAAAAATGTTAGACCCAATCATACTTACCCCCAATCATACAAAGAAACTGTACGTAAAAGAGTGGCACCATCTTCTAAGTCATAAAGATCCACCGTTCCCCTTCTTGTACCAACAGCAAGTATTTCTTGTTCTGGGGATAATGCAGTACATACAGCATCAGATACACCTAACCATCTTTCAGCTTTAATACCATCCATGTGCCCCAACCCTTTCTTAGATGTTGAACATAGAAGAATATGTCCGTCTCCAAATACCACAACTAACAGTCTCAATGCTAAAGAAAGTTCAAGCTGTGATATATTAGTATGACTAGCTGTCTTCTTTGTGGAAAAGTTACTTGATCTTTGTGAATTCAGTCCATGGTGAACTGAAGAACCATTTTCCAGGGCATTATCATCCCCTCGAACAGAGACTGGATCTTCAAGAAGATAAGATTCCTCTATATGCTGGATAAACACAAGTCAAAATGAAAAAGAAACATGTGGGCCAGAATTATACAATCTCATTTTTAAATATTAAATCTGGCAAAAACAAATATTATATGTTTTATGACTAACCAAATCTCTCAACTAAGACAAATTTTGTATCAACATCTAAACACAAAAACCAAAGCTGTAGTTGAATCCACCAGCAATTAAATGTGTTGTACCTCGCCATTCCACGATAAAAGATGCAGAGATCCATTTGATAGGCCTAAAAGAATATGCCTGTCATCACTAACAAAATTGCTTCTGCAAGTTCCAAACAAACCAGAACAAAAAATTTAAAAAACTGGTCACTGACCCAGATTATTTATAACCACCCTACTTATAAGATAATTGTATATAAATGCATATACTGGAGATTGTTTACACCTCAAAAATATGGAAAGAGGGATTCATACATTGTCACATTCTCGTTGGCAAAAGGTGCTTTCTTACTTGAATTGTACTTTATATTTACAAGAGATAAACCAGAAACCTCTTTTCCTCCAAATTGTAGATGTTTTTCTGAAAAGTCTACTTTGTAAACATGCAAGAAGAAGGATGATGTCTGCAGAAAAGTCAACGATGTTGATGTTAGCTAGTTATACAGGCCTGTGGATTGAGGTCCTGCATGCAACTGGATTCTCAAATTTATAGAGAATATAACCAAACCAGAATATGCAGAAAATACAAATTACTCAAAAAGAAAAGCACTAGAATTCTCCATAGTAACCTGGAGATGAGGGGGTTAAGATAAAGGTATGCCATTTCAAATCAGGGTATGAGAACATAAACACTAGATAATGTATGACTGTGTACCCATAGTCACCTGGAGACACAGGGGTACAGATTAGGGTACACCATTTCCAATCAGGGTGTAAAAGAATACAATCACTAGATTATGTATATCCTAGGATAGGGACATGGTCCTTGTACCCTGGTGACTGGAACTCCCAGAATACAATAAGTACGAGGCATTAATTTGTCTAAGTGCATTTTACAATTCTCCAATGTGCATAGCAATACAACAAAGGGAATATCAGAGGGAGCTCCCTCAATTAGTACCTGGTTATGAGTATACAATCCACTACAAGTGACATGTCAGTTGGAAATCCACATGATAGCCACATGTACCAATCATGACTATCACCAAAATAGATAAGCACTCGTAAATTACATAATTCATAATCTATCACAATCATTATTGCATGCAAAACATAATACATCTTACCATTATTTTAATGCCTACATCTATCCCCATCCAAAACTGGTTAGCGTCCTGCTGAAACTCATGAACTGATTTCAAGGTGTGTTCACAATGTTCAACAGTACTGCCGCTCAACCACACTTTGATCCACTAGCAATAATTTTTGATAAGGGCTATGCAGTAGAATTCAAGAATCAGCAAATCCTTATCAAGCTAAAAGAATCTAGCCTAGATACAACATAGGAAATAGGGAGTAGGGAAGGCAATCTTTACAGGTTACAAGGTGAATAGATCTAACCTTCATTCATAACAGTGACAATCTATGTGATTTGTGGCACAAGAGGATGGGGCACCTACATCACAAAGCATTGCCTATTCTTAGGGAGATAGTCACGGGTCTTCCAAAGTTTAGCATTGAATAGCAGGGAATATGTAGAGGGTGCACACTTGGCAAGCATGCCAAGGCTACTTTCCCAAGTAGTGAGCATAGATCTAAAGAAATTCTAAACTTAATGCATTCGGATGTTTGTAGACCAATGCTAGTATCATCAATTTTAGGAAGCATGTATTATGTTTCCTTTATTGATGACTTCTCTTGCAAGACTTGGATCTACTTCTTAAAGACCAAGGATGAGGTCTTTAACTGGTTTCAGGAGTTCAAAGCTCTAGTTGAGAACCAAACAAGGAAGAAGATCAAAGTCTTGAGATCAAACAATGGGGGTGAGTATACCTCCAAGGAATTCAAGGGTTTCTGCAAGGAGGCGTGAATCAAGAGGGAGCTAACTGTTCCGTACAACCCACAACAGAATGGGGTTGCAAAGTGGAAAAATCGATCCATCATAGGGGTTGCTAAGGCCATGATTCATGAACAAGACTCACCAATGTTTCTTTGGGCAAAAGCATGCAACACAACAGTCTACATCCAAAACAAGTATCCTCACAAGATCTTGAAGGACAAGATACTAGAGGAAGCATTCACTAACCGGTGTGACACTGAAATGAGTCAATTCTGCATCTTTGGTTGTCCCATTTATGTTCTTATACCTATTGAAAAGAGGACCAAGTTGGAAGCTTCTAGAAGGAAGGATTTATTTGTAGGTTACAGTGAGACTTCTAAGGCCTACAGAGTCTATATTCCAGAGCAGAGGAAGGTAGTAGTCAGCATGGATGTAAGTTTGAGGACTTTGCATCCAGGAAGTCCCATGAGCTCATTCCAATAACAGAGGATGAAGAGCAGGAAGCTCCAAAAATTGAGCCTAGTTCTCCAAAGATACTAGTTGTTTCCAGTACAGAACAACAATCTTCAGGAGAAAAGGAAGAGACATCAGCTCCTTCCACTTTTGTTAAGAGACCTCAATGGTTCACACAAACATTGAGGGATGCTCAAGAGCATGTTGAGGCTAGGAGCACATTCAACAAGAGTAGGTCTCCAAAGAAGTTTCCAAACTACATGGCATCGATGATTAGCATCATAGAATGTCGCCTCGCCGCCCACCGGATACCAAAACTCCACCACCGCTCACCTAAGTGGCCAGATTTGCCACTTCAGCCTAAACCCCACCTCGACATAGCTTAAAGTTCACCCATTCACTGTCGTCCCCTGGCTCAACTCAATTGTCGCTTTTCAATGGCCCAAGCACCGCCAAGTCACCGTTGGAGGACCACCATCCTGCCACCAGCCAGGCCCCTTTTGGCCCTTTTTTTCTCTAAAGAGGTATTGTTTTTCTTTTTGGCATAACTTGGACATATGGTGTCAAAAAATCGCAAACAAATAGGCGTTGAAGAACTAGTTACAAGCACTTTCCAGTGGTGCTGGTATTTTTATCAGATTTTGCTACTGATATAATTTATTGTTGTTTGAAGTCCATATCACCTTTTTGGCTTCCGAGCTCATAACTTTTTACCATGATCACCAATTTTTCGGATTATTGCGGCATTGGAAAGGTATAGAGGAGCTCTACACAGCCATCCATGCACTTTTTCCAAATTCAGCCCCAGGTTGGATAATGAGGAGTGTCTCTGTGCGTTTCTCACCTAAAGATAGAAAGCGAGCATTGACGATTTGAATTTGGCAGCAACTAGCCTCAAATAAAATGTCAATATGGCCATTTGGGAAAATAATTAATCTCCCTGTATTAGGGCCTGGTAGTCTAAATCAATGGATTATAATAGTGAGCTAGACAGTTCGGGTGAAAACAAATTTCAATTTGGGAAACCTAATTCAAGGAAAACTTGGACACAGACGAATATTATCCTTGTCTACAACCTTTCCCACAGAAGCACTTATGGCTAGAAGTGACTTTGCTATTCTCTATTTCTTGCAATCATCCAAAATTAGGACTTGGAGACTCATTTGATCACCTACCGGAGACTATTAGATAAGATTAAGGAAAGGTTCAAGAATACAGAATGGATTCAGATGATTGTAGTTGAGCGTCTCAACATCAATCTGTTGGATCTAAGGGCCCTGAAACCCCCAAATCAGTCAAAGTGGATCCCAAGGACAATGACAGAAATTAGCATGGCTACAACCTATAATTATGCTATATGATTGGGACATTTTTTGTTATATAATTTTCTGTAATTTCTAAGTTCTTTGTTCTGCCCCTGCCTGCAATTTGAAAGATTTTCTACCAGTTATGCAATTTTGTATCTGAATTCTCCTGGCATATATCATTAATATATAAGTTAATAACCTAAATTGACCTCTTTACAATTTAAACTGTTTGGCAACTGGAACTTGATTCTGATATTGAAAATTGTATATACTCACAAGCAGTGGCCATATTACAGCTCATATCAATGGCAAGACAATAGAAAGCAAAGATACTTATTCTCTTTGATGCAAATAGCATAGAACATTAGCGGCATCATGTTGGCTCCTCAACTATATTTATTCACATTTCTGCAGTTATGATTGAACATAAATGCCTTGATGCAGTAAAGTTAGATGTTTTGGGAAGTGTCATAAAGTCATTTTATCCACACAAAAACAGCCTGATCATGGGTAAGAATTTGGGCCCTGAGCCTCACCAGCTCAAATTCAAAAACCAAAAACCTCCATGTGTGTGCTTCCATTAAGAAGTGTTGATGTCATCCTTGGCACCACTTTGTTATACAACTTGAACACCTATTTCAGTCTATATTTGCACTCTAGGAGCATCCGAAATTGATGAGATTGTGCCCACAAAATTTTCAAATAATTCAATGTGCCATATGAAACAGATAGGAATTGATCACGACTTGTTAGCACCGTCATCAGAAAAATTTCCAAAATCATATTCTCAGGAAGCGAAAAAAATGTCAAATGTGATGAACTTAAGTGGTGAAAGCATTAGGCCTTCCAAAGCAGGACATTCGAATCGCCAAAAGACTTGGTTAAATGTTCAAATAGGATAAAATGCCACATCCAACTTGATGAACGTATCCAGTGAAAGCATTGGGCCTTCCGAAGCGGACCGTTCAATGGATAAAATGACATATCCAACTTGCTGGGTATGGCATACCCCAGTGGATATGCAAGGCTTGGGTGAATTTCAAAGAGGCCTACCCATCAGTCACGGCAACTAAATCGAAAGTTTCTCCATGCATAGGTCGAATGCAATGATCTCAAGAGGTGAAAGCATTGGGCCTTCCAATCGCATAGAGACTTGATTGAATGTTAAAATTTGATAAAAAGCCTCATCCAACTCACTGGGTGTTTTGTATCCCAGAGGAAGTGCAAGTTCCGGGTGAATTACTAAGCCGAAAATTACTCCACGCGGAGAATTTATCAAATTGAAAAACAACTAAGAGGTATAGAAACAAGTAGAGGCAGATAAAAAAGTTGATGTTGAGAATTACACAAGTGAGAGATCGGGAAACAAAGGCCCACTGTTTCCCAATTACATACCTCTCCAGGACGCATTGCTTTGCAAAGTTTACCAAGCTTTGAATAACGATTGTTTAAGCACTCTTTACTAAACCCTAACTAGATTCGCTAACCATAACAGACACTGCTCCAACAATAAACGAATAAATAAATATGCATAGCCTTAAATAAACTTACAAGCACTGCAATGGTCTTGGTGTCGGAGCTCCACAAAGCCTGCAAATTTTGACCCTCCTTCTGGATCGACTCCGGATCTCTCAGATACTTCCCCAGCCTTACTCTGTGCTGCAAAAATCAAAATCAAAAACATACCCAAAGAAAAATTAGCATAGGGCATGAATTCAAAATCTTTAATTAGTTCAATTAAACAAATAATTAGAAACAATTACACGTGTGGAGCTCCATATTTCCAAGTGGGAAGGAGAAACAACTAATAGGATCCCGTTGATGGATTTCATGAAGAGGATCTGCTGCGGAGTAGGCCATACGCCTGACTCCAGCGGCATTACCTCAGGCCATCCATATGCCATATACATGTTTAAGTGCCTCTTTTTTGAACTCTATCAAGAGCTCAAGCTTTTAAAGAATGTAGTGGAATTGATTTTAACATGCCAAAAATTGTATTTGGGTGTACAGATCTGTTAGTAGAACCAAATTTATAATATTGTAGCAGGTTTTTATTCAGATCTGAGACTCTTCAATTTATTTTTCCGTCTTCCTCTTGATGTGGAGTACTACTGTCTTGATCATGGATAGACGGGCCTTCAAGAACTGCAAAAGACGGCGGCCCAAAAAAAGGTCGTCAAATATGCCCGGTTTATGGGTCACGCCAAAACGAATTCTTCAATGTTTTCATTTATAGAGGTTAAATTTTTTTAGAGGGATATTTTGTTGAGTTTTAATTTAATTATTTAATTTAATTAATTTAAGAAATTGTTTTTATTCTATTTTGTTGAGTTTTAATTAGAGGGATATTTTGTTGAGTTTTAATGAGATGGATATGATTTCATATATCATCATAAATATAAGTTAGAAATTGATTTTATTTTATTTTGTTGAGTTTTAATTAAATGGATATTTTGTTGAATTTTAATTAGATGGATATGATTTCATACATCATCATAAATATAAGTTATTTTAAGAATGTTTTTTTTTGTTAGATGAATACGACGTAAGGGCACCAGAACCCATATAAATCAAATCAAAAATAATCATAGACTATTCAAAATTGAGGGCCAAAAAACTATAGTTTCGCTTATATTAAAATATCTTCTACATACATATATTTATGTCTTCTCCATACATTTATAACACCTCGTCCCTACTTTCATTTTCAAAATATTTTAAACTTAACGCTATTACATATCATTATGTCTGAAGGACTTCCAAAGGCTGCTTACACTCGGTCCACCTGTTCGTCCTCTAGCTCCACCTCATCAGGCACTCTTCCTCTAGCCTTGCATTCAAGATCTCCAGCTCACCCTCCGCTCCCAGATTGCCCATACCAGTCAACTGCTTTAGCAAGTCTACCCCTTCTCATGACGCACTCCTAGCTCCATCCTTGTCCACATCCGTTGTTGGGATCACAAATGGGATCCAGGGGCCACTGTAATGTGGCAAGAAATCCAGCCAAACCCCTTTGCCTCTCCTCATGCCAATTCTTAGGATCGCCAACTCCAACACGTCCTTCAAGCCATGGCGCCACTTTGGTTTGATAAGAGCAAATGCCAGCACCTAGACTGACTCCTTTGATTCACCAAGACTTAACAGCACCCCCACAAACATAGCAACCATGTATGAATTCAACCTATATTTATTCTTCACTTCAAGGAATAGTTCACCTAGCACAGCCCGTATGGCATTCAACCCAATTGAGGATTTCATTTAAAAAACTTTCATTAAACGTTGGTTTGAAATTGGTCACAGGAACGCCATTTGATGCTTACCATCCATTAGCGGCATGGTTGCTTCCATCCCTGCCAGTTGAAAGAGAACAAAGCCAAGTAAAGTCGAGTGAGAGATGGATGAGGAGTCTTTACCCCCAACTCCAATAAAAGCTCTGCCTTCATCAATGCCACCCAATCTCGCACACTTCAAAGAGCTCATCTGGATTCCTTCAGTTCTGTAGGACACCAAAATTAATTGGACAAGAAGTCTCCCAGTCCCTGATATTACCTTCAAGCATGCGGGCTGACATGCTAGCCCAGCCCATGACACCAACCTTACAACCGAGCCTAACCATATTTAAGTTTCTATGCCAGCTCCGTCATCGCACCCGAGCTAAGATCTCACCATAATCTCACGGTCCCCCTAGCCTCATCTCTAACAAGTTATTCCAGCTTAGGAGATAGGTTTCTCAAATCATCAAACAAGTGGAAAATGTGGGTATCCCCTAGGGAGTCTAAAGCCACATTCACCAACATATCTGTAGCCTTATTTGCCTTCCTAAAGACATGATTGACCTTGAAGTCCTGGAACTTAGCCAAGAGTTCCAATCCCCTGCCCAACAAGTTGTTCAATTTCCATCTCGGGGTGTTCCCATTTTGTATTGCCCTCACTGCAATCTGTGAATCACCTTCAACATGGATTCTCCTTACCCTAGGAGATAACCCCAATTGCAGGCCCAAAATGAGGGCCTGAAACTCTACCTCATTATTTGAAAGAGAACCCAACTTCTTCATAGCAACACCAACCAAATTCCCTGACTCGACTCTAATTATGCAACTTGTCGAGGCTTGTCCCGAATTTCTCCTTGAAGCCCCATCGAAATTGAGTTTAAACCAACCTTCATCTGGTGTCTTCCATCTAGCCATAGCTCGGCTAGTCATTGGATTATCCCAAGAGACCCCATTAACAGGGGGTTATTTTAAGAATGTTGTTAATAGATGTTAATTAATTTTATTTTTTTATTATTCTAGACAAGAAAACTATATTTTGGTTTTCAATTTGTTTTGGATTAGTTTTGAACAATCTCCTAAGTATAGTGTTTTAACATTCAATTTAGTTTTGTTTGTGTATATGTTGATTTCAATCTACTTTTTTGAGCTATAGAATCTAGGTTGACCCATTCCCTTAGTTCTTTCCTTTCCAAGTTGAGGTTGCAATTGCAATCATGACCTTCGTCATGATTGCAAGGACAACCTCAACCCACAATTTCAAATCTCTTTCCGACTTGTTGAGTTGACTTTGTCGACTTTTTCATACCCTACTTGTTACACTTTGTTGCATACACAATGTTTAGGCCCAATTTGAGCATTTAGGGTATACAAAAGAGAGGCATGTGGTATTTATCATCATGCAAAGTAAGGACTCAAAAAAGTCACCAACCAATCAATAACAAAGAGCACGGGGATGGAAACATTTATTACTGCATGGCACTACATTTAGCATCAAATATCATTACATGAATGTATATTGTGTCTTCAATCTTGTTCCAACTCCACTAAATTAGTATAACAAGGTCTAACTATAATCGAGACAAAATGTGAAATCCCCACTAGATATGAGATCTTAACATTGGTCATTGTGCCAAATTTTTCCAAATAATCAATATAGTAAGGTGAATCTACTTCTAATTGTTATTAGGGCATGATTCAAGGATGCATGCAGACAAATTACATTGGTGTAATATTAAATCTCACATAGGATGGTCAATGTCTTGGTGTAATATTGTAGCTATTTTATTAAGTTTATTTGTGATAATATACTTCTTACCTAGGAAGCTAATAATGACACATGTCATTCTTGATTTGAGGCACTTGATTTGAAGTTAATCAATGGTTGGAGAGATAAATGGATGAGGATGCTTTAGAGGATTGGATGCATGAAGGCCTCCAAGTGGCACCTTGTGGTAGGTGCACAAGTGGAACCTGTCCATAATCTAAGGGAGATCAATGGTTGAGGATTGCCTTGGAGTAAGTGGAGGGTGAGGATCCAAAAAGTATCTTTTTGTTTAATGTTGCATGAATCTTGTCCCATGTACAATTTTGAGCCTTGTGCAAGATTTACCTTAATTAATCATGATTTAGATTATGCAAATGATTATCTAGGTAAATGATTATTTTTAGTCAACTAATGATTAGGAGGGGAAATAAGAATTCAATAAATACGATGCATTTATTTGATTTTTGGAATGGGGATTATGAACCTAGTTCAATAAATATTAAATTTATCTAAGGTTGGACTATAAAAGAGATATGAAAAGATTGGTTAATTAAATAAATAGTATTGATTTATTTAATTAATGTTGGAAGAAGAGTAGATTTATTAGTTAAATGATTATAAATTATTTAATGAATGTTAGTACGAAAATTAAAATAATTAATTAAATAAATAGTGTAGACACCTAAATTTGACTATTGTCTTGACAACATCACCTAGACACCATCTTGTGACATCTTGCGACACTTTCATCTGGGCACCTTTCCTTGTCCAATTAATTAAATAATTATCTTTATTTATTTAAATAATTAATCCTAGTCCATTTCCCAAATTAACTAAATAAATTTTATTTATTTAATTAATTTAGTCCATCCTTTAGCTACATTAATTAAATAAATTGTATTTCTTTAATTAATTTATTTTCTCCCACTTTGTCCTATAATTAATTAAATAATTTTATTATTTAACTAATTTTCACTTTTCCTAATCCTTATAAACTTGTATCCGAGTCTTAGCCAACCTCATCCAAATAGCTCCTATCCTTCCCACATCCTATATCATATAAATATCACTATCAATAAAGAAATTTCTTCTAGTAAGATCTATCTTGGAGCATCTATCCAGCACACCTACCTACACATTTTGATAGTGATGTTATGCTGCTAGCATGAGCAATGAACATTTATACATCAAATATCATTATCAAGCATCATTGGAGCACATCCATCATTCGTCATGATGCATCAAGGGCTATTGTGGTAACATTATTTCGTTGTTTTCATTGATTTATTTAGACCTTCGATCATTCATTTGAGGTGATGTAGATCCTGGAAGAGGAGCTTTCATTATGCTTAGTTTCCATTTTATATTTTACATTTCCGCATCATACATTTGGCACACTTGGTGGTTAACCTTGGTTCTGCAAGTTTTTGCTAACTTTTTGTGGTAGATCTGAAGGTGAGCTTTCACAAGAAGCATCGTATGCCCAAAATTGACCTCACCGTTGTGTCTGGAAGGGCCAAAAACCCTAAGATAAAATTTGTCAATTTTAGACACCAAAAAATTTTGAAATTTTTTTATGGTACAGATCCGTATGGTACGGATCCATACCAATACGAACCTGTCATATTGTTTTATGTGCACACCGTGAGTTTTTCATCGCAGGGCTTAAATTCTCTTGGCCCTTATTTTATTTGAAATTTTGGCTTTAAATCTTAAAAAACTCTGCGGGTGTTCAAGTATTTTCCCACCCACTCTTCGGTTGCTGGTCTATAAAACAAATTTTGGTTTAAAAAAACAATAATAATAAATCAAGTCAAATAAAATGAAATATCTCAATGGAGAAATATTTTAAAATCAAGTTATCAAAAATATTGGAAGGAGCAAGCAATTCAGAGAATGAAAGGGATAGCTTCTTCGTAGATATTTTAACCTAACCACGACATTCACCAAAGGTTTCATGAGTAGCTTCTTGATCGTAGACTGTCACCGCCAGATCGGAGCGATGGTTTAGACTCTGATCCGTGAAACAGAACATTTATTACTAACAAAGAACAATAACAACTAAGTCAAAAGTGACCAATATTTGTGGAATGCAGAGTTTGGAATTTGAACCGCCACCCATCCTGACATTCACCTGCAATTGCCACAGTTAGCAAATAGTGTAAACCCTTCCCGTCGACAGAGTCTAGCGAATGGAGAAAAACCAAGGGCCAAATTACATAAGACCCTCGCCTACCGATGACTGTCTCTGACCATACCATCACTGCCATATTTCAAACATTGACTGCCATGTTTCAGACATTTTACATGGTGATTGCATTGTAATTTGTGCTCTCACACCACATGGTCGCCTTGTCATTACCTCCTGTTGGCTTCCCCACGGTCACAGAGAACATTGAATATTAACTGGGATGGTTGCATGCTCTTAAGGGTTAGCTGTTAAAAGTTTAAGGTGGTTTAAATTTTAATGTTGGAGCTTTCAATACACATTTGGTCATTAGAAGTTAAGAGTTAAGTTTAAAGTTTCTTAGACGATTTGTTAACCATTAACATTTATGGTTAAGTGAAAACGTATCGTGAGTGCCTTCTAACATTTGAGGTTAATGAGAAAAAAATAGTTCTATTTGCCTTTAAACATTTGTTATTACTGAAAAACATTAATGGTTAGAGTGGAAAATGGATTACAATCCCATTTTAACATTGTGGGTTGACTTCACATTTATTATTAGCAAAACTGAGTGGTTAGCATTGCATTGTCTAACCTTTGCATGTGATCAGAAGGATCTAAACCACCACAATTTACTAGACATTTTATGCTAACAGTTTTTGTAACATTGAAACTTTACATCCGCGTGTGAATAGAAAGTGATTTGACTTCTAGTGGTTAGCAGACCACCAAGGAGTACCCCTTCGCCTTCTACGTAGCAAAATAGGCATTTTTCTTTTTCTTATAAAATGGTCAAATCGTATCAAATTTTTACAAATTTATAGTCTATGGAAATTTGATTCAGTGTACTTTGCATCGATGTAGGTCTCATCTTTAGATTTGACCTAAATTTTTAGGTGCACATGTTTAAACTTGACTCTTGTTTCAAATCTGCAATTGAGCATAACTTTTGCATTTTACATTGAAATTTAGCAATTTTTTAAAAAATTTGCTTAGAAAATCATAAGCAATTAGCTAGTCACATTTTATTTTCTATACATTGTCATCTATCTCTAAGTTTTAGCAAACCTATCATTTTGAACAAATACTTGTTTGTGACATCACATTTGGATTTGGGCATAAAAAGAAATTGCGTTTCCTTTGTTTGGCGAGTTTGATTATTGCTGGATGTTGTGCATGCTCTTTCCTCGCATTGCAAAATGATCCTGGGAATCAAAAACACCCTTTGAGCACCTTCATATTTGCATTACACATTTTGACTTTTAAGGGACAATTAACATTGCTTGTGTGGGTCAAGTGTGTGTGTATACTCTCTCCTCGTGCCGCAAGGTGATCTTGGAGATCAAAAACACCATTTGATTCACTTTTTTCACCCTTTTTAGAAGGCATACGTTGGAGACACCCACTCCAAGAGGATGACCTCAACTTTAGTGTTCCAACGAAGTATAAAGAGCGGGGAGTGAATTGAAAGACACACCTCTTGGAAGTTGGAATTTTGTCATTTAGGCTAAGCCCCCAAAAACTTTATACCTTAGGGAAGTGAAGGTGAAGGGTGGGTTACCCTCTTCTCCCAGTTGTTTGGCATTGTTTCAATTTCGTTTCACGAATTTGGGCCTCATGCACCTTGTGTATATCGAGGACTCCCTTAGAGACTTGTGCATCCTAGTTTAATACCTCTTGACCTCACCTGATTGATTAATATTAGGATTCTTCATGTCTCTTGTGTGTCTTCATATATTGCAACAATCAATTTTATCACTTTTGAAAGTCAAGTTTGCCACTGTGTCTTCTTGTGTGTTTGATAAAATTCTTGCCAAAGCATACAAACATTTTCAAACACCCAACCATCCTATGGTCCATAGTTTAGCATTTGAGAGAATCCTTGTCACACTTTAGCTTAAGGTCGATTCATTTGCGATCCACATCCATAATTCACATTGCTTTCATCCATTTCACCTACCTTATCTTCCATCCATGTCAGGCTTGTCTTAGACTTTGAATTGAGATTTATCCCTTGATCAAGACCCTCATCTTTTTAATCCATCATCCAATCATTTAATATTAATCAATCCTTGTCTTTTTCCATCAAATCAAATCTAATAGGGTTTTACATTTTGGTCTTCATCCCAAACCTAGTCCAAGTCATCATCATCATCTCTCTAGTCATCTCAATCCACATCATCTCTTATCTTGTCGACATCTAATCCCTCGTCATCCATAATTCAATACAAGATCTTCAACAAATCAACCTTTTAGTCACATCATCAAGATATCTCATTGTATACCCCCACAACTTGATCACAAGTCAAGAAAATAATGGATTCAAACCAAGATAATCTACCCAATCCACTTCATCCCACAAGTATGTATGATGATCAAATTAGATATTCACTTGGCCTTATGACAACTTTTGGAAATGAAAAAACTCACCTTACTATACCTCAAATTGTGATAGCTAAATCAAACAATACACATGAACATGACACTGATTTTGATCAATCTGAGGTCTCACCCAAATTTTCTGATTTCATCAAAGGAAATAAGGACTTGATCATGAAAATTCTAGGGGATGATTCCACAAGACTCAAAGATTCCATTCAACCCACTTCTTCATCACAACCCATCATAGAACCTTCTAATGCCCATCAACAAATAGGTGATATGGCCTTCTTGCCTCCATCCTTTCATGATCCTAATTCCACCTAGGTCTTTCAACTAGGTCCACCCTCATCACTCATGCCATAAATCTCCAAGCCACCTAAGACATCTCATCAACATATCCATACTCTTTCCATTCAATTTCAAACTCCATTTCTATCTCTCTCTATTCCTCCACATGCACTTGCTATCCCGTCTACATTATCATCTCATATCCCATCCCAACCAATCTCTTATTATATACCACAGACTTATCCACATCTCATCAATTCAAATGCTTCACCTCAACCCACTACATTTTCACTCAATTCATCACATACCACTTATCAACCCAATCCTTTGGCCTCTCATCCTATGACTTCTTATCAATCCACTATACCTTCATGCATCATTCATCCAAACATATATCAACAAGTCATACTGAATCCCATGATATCACAACCCTTGTCATCCTCCACCCCTCTTGGACATTTATCTCAAAACTTACAAGACCAAATAAGGATTCTCCTAAAGGGCTATGAAATTGGGACACAATGCAAACATTACAAATTTGAGGAGTTTTGTTGTTACCCTCTTGATCAATCCATCACGATGATCCTTTTCCTCCAAACTTTGAAGTTCCTAAATTTGACAAATACAAGGGAAAAGGATATCCTAGAGACCACGTCAATCAATTTTACATGGATTGTCAAGAAGTGGCCTATAGGGATATCTATGTAATGAAACTTTTCCTACAAAGTTTAGCAAGTCAAGCCTTGGATTGGTTTCAACATATTACTTCTAGATCAATCAAAACATTTCCACAATTAGCCAATACATTTGTCACACATATCTCCTATAATGTAGACCACGAGACTACCAAGCTAGATCTTTGTAATACCAAGCAAATACTGGAGAAAACCTCGTCACTTACCTAAAAAGATGGAGAGGGCTTGCAAGTCGAATACCATGGCTAATCCCTAAAAAATAATTGGTTAATGTTTTCATTCAAAATCTTCATCCAAAAATGATCTTTCATCCCCAAGTCCATTGTCTATCTACTTTTGATGAGGTCATTGAAAAATGGACCCTTATTGAAAAAGCTCTTCTCGTTGAAGGTTCAATCAAGACTTATACCAAGGACAATAATCAAACATATGATAAATTTAAACCCTAGGCCAAGAATAAACATGTGGTTAGTGATGGTGTTACTGATGCAAAACATACTCAAACCACAAAATCTTCTATTGTGTAAAATGTCTACAAGACCAATACTATTTCCCTTTCCGATAGACAATTCAAACCCCCTTCTAATCGAAGATGTCATTTTACCGACTTAGGGGAACCCATTGAAATGGTATTTCAAAAGTCGATGCAAGCTAATATGATTACATTACCTTTCACTAGGCCAAATGGTGAAAATGAGTCTAAACCTGCATGGTACAATGAGAAGGACTATTGTGCTTATCGTCGTGTCCATGGGTATCCTACAAAAAAATGTACGAGGCTCAAACATTACATTAAAGATCTTATTGAAGGTAAATTATAGGTAAATAGCACATCCTCATCCAATCACCAATTGGGTATTTATCAAGATCCTTTTCCAAAGCATGGTCAATCCACCTCATCTTCTCCTTCCACTTCAAACCAATCCCAATAATCATGCCAACAATGTTCGCTATATTAAAACCCATTACAAATATGACTCCATTGTGGGACGTATTGACTATGATCCTTCACAAATTGCCACCATCACGATAAAAGATAAGTCCCCTAAATGTGTTGTCACTACTCGATGTGAAACAATTACCATCCAAGAAACATCCTCTCCTATCCAAACTAAAAAGCTATGTCAAGATATTGTCCAAGAGCATGATCAACCATATCCAAAACCAAATCAAGATCAAAACATCCCAATTCATTCTACCCAAACTCAATATCACGTGATCTATGATAATCCTCTCTATGATCAAGATCTTGTCCATGAGCAAGAAATTCAAATTCATCCTATCCAAGCTTGATATCACATTATCCATGATAATCTCCTCTGTGATCAAGATCATATACACGATCAAGACATCTCAACTAGCCTTATCCATTATACAATAACATCCCATGATGAGACACTTGATCCCCATGAACACATAAACAATCAAACAAATAACTTGGATCATATCATACCAAATTTCCATGGCAATTCCATCCTCACCATTGAATCCTTATCACCAAAACAAAGTCCAATATCTTTTGATACATGTCAAAATGATGAAACCAAACTTGAGTTGCTTAGCCCTTCAAATATCAAAACAAAGAAGATAAAACATCATAAATTATTGACCTTAAAAGAGAAAAAGTTGGGGGCACCCAAAGTTAAAGAAAAATCCATCTTTCCCTTAGCATCATACAAGCATTTCCTCTAAGAAAAGCAAATCAATATGAGCATAAAATAAAATCAAAAGCAACTCCATAAAAGTGAGCTTGTTGGTCCCCCATCATCTTCCTTTCACGACACTTCTACCACCTTCCATGATCAATCCTTTTCACCCCACTTATCTCACAATTATCACAAGTCTTTTTTCCCACTATACGTCACAAGTTCCACTATCACCAATCCTTCATTAAACCATCCCATAATTAAAACATGTCAAAAACTCAAAAAAAAATCAAAATATGGCAAAAAAAAAAGAAAAACATTTCAAAAATTCAAAAAAATCAAGACATACAAAAATCCAAGCAATAAATCAAAGGCAAGTCATCCTTCATCCATATTAATACAGTCAAGCAATCTTGTCAGAGTCATTCAAATGCATCCTCAGTTTTGTTTCTTGTCTTGTTGTCAATCTCAATCAATCATCATCAATCATCATCATTGGGATATATCATTCCCTATCTTTGTGTTGTTCTGGCATATATCATTCCACACAATGACAACACTATCCCTATCCAATCAATCAGTCAATCATCGGTTTTCAGCTTGGCAGGGGCAACACCTTATTTGTCTTTGTGTGATCTTGTGCATGCTTGCTTGTGTGTGTTTATCATTTTATCTTTCATTTGTATCTAGTCCTTGCAACATATTGTCACAACGACATCATGGTCTTCCAGCTCATGGTGCCACACAGGGGCATATGTTTGCTTGTGACCTTTGTCTTTATCATTTTATCATTTTATCTTACATCTTTATCATTTTGTATCTGCATCAATCTTTTTCATTCTTGCTTGCTTATCATTTTATCTTGCATTTGTATCTTGTCCCTGCAACATATTGTCACGACGACATCATGGTCTTTTATATCATGGTGCATAGAGGTATATGTTTGCTTGTGACCTTTTATCTTATTACTCTAGCTAATATTCATATCTTGTGCATGGTGGAATTGATTTTTGCATATCAATTGTCCTTATCTAAGGACTTTACATACATTTTGTGCACTTGGACCTTAATACTATAAGTTTCCTTCCTCGTACGTTTAGATAAGGTTGTTTTACGTTGGGCACGCACGAGACACATCGTCATTCTAGTCTTTATACCTCGGTGCATAATGTCTAGTGCTATAGCAAAAATCATGATTTCTCACCTAATGCTTTATGCTAGGCAATGGGTAATTGTGTTCGAGGGACTTGATGTTTAAGTATCCAAAGTCTACACAGAGTCGTATATCTCTATTTTTCTTTCTCATAGGGAGAAGGTTGGACACCCACTCTAAATGTTTGATGGACCTGATTATACCACCTTCTTTCACCTTCATCAATTCTTTCTACATTTGATGAGTCAATATAGAGTTAATGAGCCTGTGTTTCTATCTAAATAGATTTACACCTATCTCCAAAGGAATTGTATGTTAGAACAAGTCCTCCTTGTCAGCCTTTAGCTCATTGTATGACCACGCAAAACACTTCTTGAAATTTGTAAATAAAATAATTGATATTTACTTTTTAGTTGGTTTCAACTTCTTATCGATGTAAATGATCTTGGGAACTATCTAAGTACCTGGGTTTACCCTTCTACATCATCTTTGACGATTGACTTACTCCTTGTATTGTAGAAATTATCATTATCAAACATCCTTTCAAATGCCACAAGGCCCCTCAAAATGGTATTGGTTTTGGGTTGAATGATCTCATTTCTGAAGTGGGTTTCTTTTCCATCTTCAACTTCTACTATACGGTACCAATCAATAAGCTAGTTTTTTAAACTATTGGCATAGTTCAAGAAAACATATATTTGCTTAGCATCATTGAATACTTTCCAACTGTATATTTTATTAGGAATGTTTGACCTAGTGAGAACCTTCACACTATACATGCAATGGGGTGATATGAAAGAGGTATCAAACATTAATGCTATGACAAGAAGACTATTAGCTATACTATTTTTAGTTTTATCAAGCCACTTGATATCAAAAGCAACAAACATTTCTATGGTTTCCCATACTATATTCATGTACATCCTTAATCTTTATTCTTTTGTTGCATATGAACCTCTAACTTGAGACACTAATAGTTTTGGATCACCATTCACACTTGAACAATTAATATCATACTTGGAATCTTGTTTAAACCAAGGATCAAGGCTTCATACTCAATCACATTGCTAGTGAAGACAAAATTAAGACTAAAAGTAAACCCGTAGCTTGTGTCATTAGGTGATACAAGAACAATACTTGCATCATTCCCTTCCCTAGAGCATGCATCGTCAAAACACATATTCCATACACCACTATTTTTAGAACAAGAAGCATTTGGGTATGAAGTAGGATAAACATGGTTACCAACATCATCATCATAATACTGATTTAAGTTATCAAGTTCACCCTTTTTATAGAACACCTCATTTTTTCACTTCTTCTCGGTCTTCCATAATATGCAACATTTTATTTTTCCTATGCAATTTAACCTCCTTCCCATATAATACAGTGGCATGTAACAAGTCCATTTGAATGCTACCGCTTATTGAAGCTACCTATTTTATTACAACATACCCCACTTAGCTAGGCAATCAACAATAATTAAATCTATTGTAAAATATTTACCAAGGTATGCAACAAGTTGCACTTCCACACAATTAATAATTCCTATTGCATTGACTTCCGTAGATTCCATTGCATAATATTTTCCTTACGACTTACAAACCTTCGAGCCTAATTGATCATAATCTCAAGTGGTATAACATTACTTGAAACTTTTGAATCAAACATGCAATTTTGGACCAACCATCCTTTTATTAGCAAGGAGATGTTAAATGGGTCAACATTTGTTTGACTACTCGTAGATATAGTGCCAAGGTATACCTTAGGTATCTTAGGGACATTAGCATCAACATTGGCATCATTTTGAGAACCATTAGGAAACTCCATAGGATGCTCAAACATGGTTGGGGTATTAATGCATAATAGGGCTCTTTCTTTATGCTCGAGGTTTATAAACAATTCTCTCATTAGCACTTGGACTTTAAGTTGGCTCAAGACAAGGCCCATGTTAATGGGGACATATTCTGGGAAAGAAGCATGTAGAGGTACAATTATGGCATTAGTTTCAGGGATGAAAGGCACGACCTGGCCACCAATAGTAACATTATTTTCATTGATGTCATTGCTAACTCCTTTAGTGGTATCTTTCCCTTCATGTGGTGTTTTCTTTGTTTGATTTGGCTTGACATCTTAGTTGATTTAGGATTTGCAACACTACTTGTTGGTATGTCTGCTTGTCTATTCAATGAAACATGCCTTTTCTACATAACAATCTCTGAAACAAAGGATCTTTTTATTTCTTGTGGCTTTTATGTAGTCTAGTTCATATTCTTATATATTGTGCCCTTGTTTCTAGTCTTAGTATTCATTATTTCTCTCCTTTAACAAGTGTGGTTGATACTTCTAATTTAACTACTGTACCTATGTCACTTTTGCAATTCACTTGTCTATTTCTTGGTTGATACCCACTTTGCACTTGTATATCAATTGCATTAGTAAGAGCTTTAATGTCTTTTGTTGAAGGTTTCACCCTTTTCTACCTTTGTTGCATGAGTTCCTTAAGGTGTTCATAATCACGATTTGGTAACTCATATTTAACTTGACAACTATCATGATCATATTAAAAAAATTATCATAGTCGTGTGCATCAAGCTAGTCTACATCATCATCTTCATAATATTTTGGAGTACCATCCTCGTTGGGAAATTCTCTCTTTTAGAAATAGAATTCCAACAAAACACTTCATTGGATCATGGGGTAAATAACACTCTTCACACCATAATGAATCTTCTTGGACATTCACACAATCCTTCCTCAAGGGGTTAAGGGTATCCTTTTCTCGATTTCTTGGATTTTCTTTCCTAGGAATCATTTATTTATCATTCTACTCCGATCTCTTAGACCAATTAGTATTGCAAGGCCTATTATGCAACCTTTAGCCCTCATCAAAATGTGTAGCAACATTATTAGAAGGTAACCCTTTCTCATTTCCTGCAACATTGTAGGATAAATCATTCATTTCTCTTGTGAGATTATCCAACTTACCCTCAACTATGAGAGCTTTACTTGAGAAGCATGTATCTGGCCATAAGATATTTACATCAATTCTTTTGACATGTTTGCTTGATGCTCTCAATTTTCTTTCTATGCTGATTTCCATACAACAAGCTTCTCTTAGAATCAAAGGGTTCTTGTCTTTGAGGCTCGATATCCTAATTTAGCATTGAATGGTCCACAATAGAGAACCAAGTACATTAATTCAGTTTTTCTCAAGCTAGGAGGGACTTTCCTCACTATCATAACTATAGTACTATTGAAATTAACAATGTCTCATTCACTCCCTTTTGAATAATAGTAAACTCATGAATTACAAACTTGGGGACAATCCTATCCCCATATTGTAACCTGAAAACTCTGATGAATTCTTCCCATGAGCCTATGTCTCTATTCAGAAGGCTTTTGTACCATCCTTTTTCACTCTCCTCCAAGGACTATACAAACAACTTCATCATAACATCCTCATCTTTAATGTCGTATTCATCGGTGACATCAATGAAGCACTTGAGATGCTCTTCCATAGTAATAACATTATTGCCCTAAAATCTTCGCACTTTTCTCCTAATTTCATTAGGTCTATGACTGAGATAATTAGGGATAACATAGAATACCAGTTGTCTATATTTTTCCAATCCCAAAGGTTTCCTCGGTGGTGAGAATCCCTGAGCTTGTCTATGAAATTGAACCCTCATGTTTGGGGGGTTATCAGGGTATTGGTTGTATTGTTTGTTTGGTATTGGTTGGTTGGGAATATTTTAAACATAGTTTTGCTTTGGCTGGTAGTCATTTTGGGTAAGTTGAGCCAATTGTAACTTAATTTATGCTTCAAGCTCTTACTACCTTTACCTAGGATGATCAAGTAAATCCAACCTTTGATCAATCTCTCTTTCTCTAAGCTTGTGCTTTGATTGTGTGGCTACATTGCATCATGGAATGAAGGGTATTTCTCATGTTCAATTCTATGTGATGAAATAGGGGACTTAGGACGTGAAACTATTCTTGTGATTCTTATATATGGGGGATTGGGTAGGTGCATTTCTTAAACATGTGCATCATGGGACCTATTTATATTTCTTCCTCCTATATTCAATGCATTTCCTGGCATACCATAGTTGTGTCTACGAGTTCTACCAACTCTACTTATTTTATCACTTGAACCATCTAGAGTATATGGATATTGATCTTTAAAATCAACAAATGTACTATCTCTATTAGAAGGACCAACATCATTTCTTTGAGGAAAGAGTCTCGTAGGCATACTTGTGTTTTTAGGTTTCCAAGTAGTATGTTGTCTTCTTATTGGTGTTGACTATTGTTGGGCTCTTGGAAATTTATTTAATGTCTTCCTCTTTCTACTTTAAATTTTAACTTTGATCTTTATATGGGTTTAATTTAGTAGAGTCGCTGCTCTTCACTCACAAAGAGAGAAAATTCTTTGTGATGATTACAAAAATATCCACGTATTGATATGATAAGTAGAACAATAGGAAACCTTTAGTTTTTTTGTCTTCTCCCTGGCAATAATGCCATTATGTTGGTGTAAGTTGATGGGTTGCCAATTGTACATAAATAAAAGAGCATTGTTACAGACCTTGTTTTAAAGTTTGTGTTGCATAGGTAATAGAGATAAAAACTAAGATATCGTATCCTTTGCCATAGTGCAATTGTATTGGTGCTCAAATTTGTATGTTGTAAGATCCCTAAAATTAGGCTATTCCTGAGTGCCAGGGATTTCAAACTTTGGGTAAAAGACCTTCAGCTCATGATTATGCAAGGACCATAATGGACCAATTTGATGAGGATGGATAATTCCTTCTTCTACTTTAGGCTCTGCTAGGCTAAGGGGGTATTCCCCGATGTGCTATATGAAAGATAATTACAGAGAATGACATGGAAATGAACCATACACAGTACATAGGAAACTCAAATTTTGATGTCACTAATTGCCATATGTTGGTTTGATGATACAAGGGGTTTACACCTTTATAAAGTAGATATGCAACCATGTAAAGAATCTAAACATACTACTTTGATAATCCCTAATGATATTCATTTTTCATACACACTTATATGTGGATGCAAAGAAAACAACAAGGCACACCTCATCTTTGGAATAATGTTTATACAAATTATAAAGATTGAGCAATGCTGGTAGAACAATCAACTCAATGTAAAAATGAATATTGATTGTGTTGTTTTGAATGTGTTAGTAAGATGGGAGGTTGAACACAAAGCAGATAGGTGCTTGTATTCATTGAGGGAAACATAATTTAGGTTTTCTAAACCAAAAATAAACATGAATTTAACACACAATAATATACTTCAATAAAAGCAACAATAAGGACTATACTTCTCAATCCCATAGATAAGCTAGGCTCTATACACGCAAACTAACAAGTAAATTAAATTACATACATCTTATTCAAACATACCTTAGTTATCCATAAACAAATCTACAAATTTCCTATATTACTTTGATAAGATACCTTACAAAAGTTCTGTAAGGAATTTTACTATCTTATTGTTGACAAACTAGCCAGAGATAATACTCAAATCATCAAATGTAACTAAGAAGGTTAGTAATACCATCGAAAACTCATACAATGTTCATGGAGACATTTAAAATATGCTAAATATTTCATGTTAAATCAGTCCTTAAGGATTACAATGTCATATTACACCACCTGGGAGAAAACCCCCAAAATTACAATCGTAATACCCTAAACTTGCTATAGGAAACACAACAATGGTTTGCAACCTTTTTTTTCTTTTCTTTTGTATAACCCCTTTGTCCATCTCTCTCTTCAAAAATGTTTTCAACTCGATTATACCACAATGCAACCCTTGGGTGTGGTCAATGAGGGTTACTACTACATGCACGGTGGCCATGTCACTTACATTATGTCCACATGTGTTTTGGCATGCAAATCCTTCATTTTCATCACTTGTTGTGTATAATAGGCACAAATTCATGCTTTTGTGAAGTTTGGGGATATGTACAACAACATGGGTGGCTTCAAAGATCATATCGAACTCTAGGAGATCAATTAATATTAGTTAGGTACAATGTAGGATAGTGGATGAGGCCTTTAGATGAGTTGCAAGAACTCAATGTGGAAGTGGAGATCAGACATGGACATGTCAGTGGGAAGTTGGCAAATCAACAAGGTGTATGGTAGGAAATAGGGAAATGTAGGGGTGATAGGGACTTAGGGAAATGATGAAAGTGGAAGAAGTCCACACAAAACTTGCAAGTCTGTAATGAGAGGTGAAAGGTGAAATGAGTATGTAGAGAAGACAAGAACTTGAGGAACCTTGGATAAAAGGAAGACTTTGATAGGTTGGTGAAACTTAGTATTGAGGTTGTAGAATTTCAAGTAGAAAACAAAAGTTGGACTAAAAAGGAAGATGGTTGATGAGTAATAGGATCCTACAAAACACTTCCTTCAAAGCACAAGTTACTTAAATGTTCCAAGAGAATGTGGGGTCCATTTGAAATTTCAAGATTTGGACAAAGGGGTCAAAAATCTAGAAGTCCAAGCTCTACAAAAGTCTTCTTAATATTTGTGAATAGTGCATGGATCATCTAGATATTTGGACCTTAAAGTAAAGTGGAAATGTGGAAGAAGTCCATGGGAAACCCACAAGTAGAAGAAAAATGAGGAAAATATGGAAGAAGGTCCCAAATCTGCAAAGAATGAAGGATAAATAATCATGCAGGGATGTGGAAAAGTGGAGGAACTGGTGAAACTTGGATCATGGGTAGAAGTCTGAGTAAGTTTTGCAAGTTCACAAAGGGAGTTTGGTGCATGACAAAAAATGTAGGGGAAAGAAGTTTGTGGAATCAAGATGGAATTCTAAAATAGTGGAAGTCCACAATTCCACGAGAAACCTACAAACTCATAAAGGAAATCGGGGGAAATTCATAGGGAGTTTACAAGTCCATGATGAAGGGAATTAAAGGATGGAGGAAAGTGAGGAAGGAAAGGACTTTTTCCAAAGGTGCAAAATTCCATAGAAATTCTATAAATGTGCTAAATTGTAGAAGTGTAGAAAGCAAATAGAAAAGGAGGAAAGGTGGCAGATGGTTGAAGTCCCAAGAAGTTTTGCAAACTTGCAAAATGATAGGAAATGAACATAAATAACCTTAATTACAAATTTTTAGATTTTTACAACTTGGGAAAATGATTGAAGTATAGGGGGAAACAAAGCACTATGAAAAATACACTTTTTAACCAAGGGGTCCAAGTGAAGACTTGGGATGATGCAAAAAAGTTGGGTCCACAAAAAGTTTAAAAAGTGGAAGTGTTTTTGTTGTTTTTCATAATTTGTCACACTTTGACTGAAAATTTGAAGCACTTACACAATGAATCTTGAAAAAAGTCGGTAATATGAAATTTTTAATTTTGAATGTAGTTTCCAAATATGTAATTTTTTCAAAAACCCATATGACAGAAATTCAATTTTGATAGGTATTTATAAAAACCACTTTTTAAAAGTCATTTTTTTTTACCATACCATGCACGTGTACAGACACCATTTTTTGACCTAAATAAAAAAAAATTTCTACTTCCTTTTAGGAAAAGATACCTAACAACATGAAGATTGATGATGATTTTTGTTTGTAATTTTTTTTATTGAATTTTTATTGGCCCTAATTGTTATTTTTAGAAATCAACATGTACGGATAACATAATTGGACCTAAACTAAACATTTTTTGAATTTTTTTTTCATTGTGTAGAGAATCGTCTAAAGATTCATGTCATATATTTTTTTTAACAAAAAAATGAACCAAAAAAAGTTATTAAAAAACTAAAAAAACCTGATGTTTAAGTTTATGGACTAGTTTGCTTAGAAATTAACCAAAAAATATCAAACATAAACCAATCTTAACAAAAATTATATATTTGGAAACTAGACATCGTGTTCTATAATGGGTTTTAATTTCATAGATTAATTCATAAAAAAGGTCCATCAACTATATCATCAAAGTTTAACATTTCTCTTGAACTTGTCTTAGTTTTTTAGTTGCAGGTCAAAGGCTAAGGGTCGGGTTGCCAAGCCTTTCCCAAGCCTAAAACCGAGGCTGCATGTGGTATGGGAATTCAAATTTTCAAAAACACGTACGCATTATGAAACGCATACGCATTCCTAAAAGAAACGCGTATGCGTTCTTAAGAATACACGTATGCGTTATATGTTTGGTCATTAGAAAAAAAAATGTGTACACATTTCTAATAGAGTCGTTATTCACTGATTTGGAAAAAAACAACTGAGCACTCTTTCCTTGCAACATTCTCTTTTTGCAGTACAGACCGACAACGCTAGTTTCTGCATATTTTATTACATTTTTGTCTTGTACAATCTCTTACCAAGTCATATTCTATTCAAATTTTTGAAAGAGACAATTGCAAATTAAATTTTCTGAAGTGGAATTTAAAGTACAAGGACTTTTTACAAGAAGATATAGAAAAAGAGAGATTTTGAATGTATTGATGATGTTTTTGTACTTTAAAGTTTATAGAACAAAGGATCTCCATATTATATAGTTTTATTTGAATATTTGAAAGAGATGGCAATTGGAAAATACATGTTAAGATTCATTTGTGTTTTTATCAAGAGGGTTTGCTAATCATGGGATCAAAGCAAAGACAAAGAAAAAGATGTAAAAAGTTAATGACACTCGAAGAAATTGAAATAAATAGAGAAATGGAGGCAAAAAGACAAACGGATAGAAGAAAAAGATTCTGCCCAATGAATAATTTGGGAGCATCTAGTTCCATGAATGTTGAAGAGGAAAACATGAAGGGTGAGATGAATGTAGATGATGCAAATGTGGAGATGGTGAATATGGAAGAAAATGCAATTATGGAGACAAACCCAACTATGCCTTCAACTTCAACTTTGAATGATACAGAAATAGCACCTATGCAAACAACTTCATGTGTGTCTTCAAATCCACCTCCCAATGATATGGAAAATGCACGTATTGAAACAATTTATGCGAGTATGTCTTCAAACTCAAGTCTTGATAATATATCACTTAGTTATTTAGTTGAAGCTGGATACACCATTGATGGTATCAATAATTCTAGTTTTGAAACAATGCAAAAATAAAATAATGATGAAATCCCTTATATTGATGAAAATGAGAATAAAATCCCTTGTATGTTTTAAAATGAAAATGAAACCCCTTGCATGTTGAACAATGAAAATGAAAACCCTTGCATGTTCAATGAAAATGAAACCACTTGTATGAATGAAAATGAAAACATTTTTTTTACAATTGAAAGAGATGTGTTAGATAACCTTCCTAGTAAAGTTTCTTGGAGACAAATGAGAACTCATGGAAATAAATTATATAAAATATTTTTTTTTAGAAAGAAATTAGGATTCCAATGTCAACTCATGATGCAATTAATGAAAATGTGAAAAATGCGAAAAGTGACGAAAAAATTAGGTATTTTTGTAAAACCAAAAAAGAAAGATGATTCAGTAGAACAAGTCATATCTAGTGTTGCCAATGCTATTGAGTCTATAGGAAAGAAAAGTTGATCTAAAGATAAGAATGCAGCTCATCATGCAATAACAACTACTCTAGTTAATAAATCAACTTCAAATAAAAGAATGATAATTAAGATTAGTAAATATATAAAAGTAAATCCTAAAACTTTGATAAGAGTGGCTAAAAGAAGAGAAAGTATTGAAAAAGATCCAATTAATCAATGTTGGAGTATTAGTGGTAGACTCCTAAGGTCAGATATGAAATTAACTAATGAAATCAAATCTTAATAAAATTTTTTTGACATGATAATACAAGAGTATCACCTAACAGTAGAGATGTTTTAAAATTAAGGGTGGGATAAAAAATACGTGACCCTCATCCAAAGCATCTATTAGATATGACTCAAATTGAATTATATAAAAAATGTTTAGATGATTCAATCTTACCAAATATTAGCATAAGTCAAAGATCATTCGAAAAATGTAAGCTTTGGTATGTTAGAATTAACAAACAACAAATCTCCTGTTGTTGTAAAAATCATGTACTATTTCATTATTATTATGATATTTTTTGTTATATACGTTGTACTTTGCACGCTAACCAAATTATGCAGGACATTTGTGGTATTAATATGCCACCCGAAACAATCAAAGATTTTATAGCAGGTTTGTTTTGTGAACCTCTTCATGGAAACTTATTTTATTTAAATGCATGTATTTATGGACAATGCGATAGATGTGGTAATTTTTCATTGTTAGGAGAATGTATGTATGAATGTAGTTTACATGAATTTGGACAACAATTAGTGGATGTTAAAAAATTTAAAAATGTTGAATATTCTTTAAAAGATGGAAAAATCGGAAAACGTTGTGAGCTAATTGTGGAAAAATTTAGTGCACATGCATTTATTAAAGAATTTAAAGATAAGATTGTAGCTAAATATGTAAAACACTCTCAAAATGCTCATTAGCTTGATGGTTAATTCCGTACATGTAAAAATATATTCCCAGTTGGAACTATATTGTCAATTGTTGATTTTGCTGAAAATTATACTCTTAGTCCACAAGAAGAAATTCAATCGCAATATTATAATTCAGTGCAAGTAGCCATATTTGTTCATATTGTATATAGACATGCAGATGATAGTAGAGAAGATAATAGAATTTTTTTTAGAAAGTACCATTTTTATGTGAGTGATAATCGATTGCATTCACCTGAGTTTGTTCAATATTGTTTTGATACATTTTATAAAAATTTAAAAGAGAGAGGAATTCAAATGAGAGAACATCTTATATGGTCAGATAATTGCACGGGTCAATTTAAGAATGCTAGAATATTTTATTGGTTATGTAGAGTTCATAAGGAAAATAATATCCAGCACATATGGAGTTTTTTTGAAGCTGGACATGGTAAAGGAGAACATGATGGAGCAGGTGCATGTGTGAAAATAGCTCTTGTTAGAGAGCAACTAAAATTTGAGGATGCAGTGAAGTTCAGAGATGCAAGTGCAATTATAGACTGGTGCAATGCAAAATTATCTACAAGAACAAGTGACAACTCAATAATTCGACTCTACTTTTGGTTAGTTGAAGAGAATGACATTCTTACTCCACGAGATTGTGAAATAATTAATGGATCTGTAAAATGGCATTCGTTTAAGAGTTCCAATGCAAACACATGGACAATATGGACAAGGGAGCTTGCACGTTTTTGTTAATTTTGTATTGCAGGTGATTGGGAGGCGTGTAAAAATATAGAATGGGTCGAAGAATGGCAACAAAGAGCCTTAACACCTACATCGACACACGATCAACATGGAATGACAATTGAAGATAATCAACTATTTGCATTAGATGATTATGATCGTGTTTCAGATCTTGTACAAGAAGGTACATTAAAAATTGAATTCAATTATATATGTATGCATTTTTATATGTGAATCAAACATATGTCACTCTTTATTGAATTTTTTTTTTTTTTTTTTCCTGCAGGACATGTGTATGTTGTTGTTGCACCTGAGGGGAATGAATAGGAAACAGAGTATTGGTTGCCTAGATGTGTTGAGAGAAAACATAAGTTGGTACATCCTAGAGTGGATGATGACAACTTTGAGTGTCCAACTGGTTCTGTGGTTGTTTTGGCACCTAGCTTTGAAAATATCTAATAAGAAAGAATGGCTTGCCTACATTTGAAGACTATGAAAGACACAAGAAGATTATACATTACTCACATTTGATTTTGGCAACAATATAAAACTAGTTAGATATAAAGGGAGGCCTACTAATAAAGTTTTATGGACACTTTCAATGGATGATCATGAGACAATCATAGGTGCATGCGATGCTAATAAAGTGCTTTTTGTCACGTACGCGAACCATAACGTATACCCATTTTGATTTAGCCTCGGGTACCCGTAGCTAAGTGCGTACGTGTTTCTTACGATTTTTTTTTTAGGCCGAAACTTCCCCTCCTCATGGACCCAACTTCTTGCTTTCACCCACTTCTTAGATTAGTTATCAGTGATGGGGTAGACCAGGTAAAAGCATAAAGATGACATGCGACCTAGGCAGATTTTTGGATTATCGAGGCAGACACCAACAAGGTCTACAACAAATCATGGGATCCTTGAGTACCTTACAATTGTATTAAGATTACCCCATTCACAATTCCATTTTTTAAACCATTTAGGTGGAGACTCTTTATAAACCTTAAAATACTAGATTTTCTATCAAAACAAATTTATCTCAAGGCAACACACTAGATATTGAGCCTATTTATTATATTGTCAAAATTCTTCTCATCAAGCATAGGAAATAATATTGTATCATCAACAAAATAGATATTGATTAATTCATGAATATTAGGCAAAGAGTCACACTTGATTGGAGGGCTAAAAGAACGCTCCCTTATTCTTTACTATATTGCTTCAAATGTAATAACAAATAGGGAAAGGTATAGTGGACAACCTTGTTTGATGAATCTTTGTATTGTAAGATTGCCATTGATTTAAATTTATATATAGGCATCCTTGAAGAGAATTTCAACAATATTACAAAATTTATCGAGGAAGCCAAATGCTTTCATGACCAAAAGGGTGAATGTCTAGTCAATTAGGACTATCATATATTTTTTCAAAGTCAAGAATTTGCATACAATCTTATTCATTAGAATACCTTTCCCACTTTAATCCTTCCTAGTTGGTACTGGGTTCTTGAATATGTATCTACCTCTACTGGAATTAGTTTAGCTGGTAGAAATTATTTTGGGGAAAATATTAATAAGTCTGAAGGCAAGCAATTTAGCCAACATCTTATAGGAGACATGAAGGAGGGAAATTGATCTCCAATTCTTGATAAGGGATTTGTCCCCACATTTTAGAATAAGTTTTATCACTCCTTTATTGATGTCTTTACATAGGAAACCCCTTTCAATGATCTCTTTGTAGACATCTAATAGGTCAATTGTAATCCAATCAATCTTATATTTATAGATTTTAATTGGCAAGCCATCAAACTATGAGACTTCCCATTCTTAAATGAATTGGTCACCTTAGACAACCCATCTTTAGCCATTTCATTTTCAAGTTCACTAGCATCTTCTTCATAGAGATTTTTCAAAATAATATTTAAGCAAAGTAGTCTAGCTTGATCACTCCATTTACTACTATAATTAAAGGAGAAGAGGGTTCTATAAAAACATCGAAATGCCTAATTAACTCTATCAGGGTTACTAGAGAAATCATCCTCATTCATTATAGGGCCAACAAACTCCCTTTAAAATTTAACCTTAAGACTATCAAAGAAATATATAGTACCTTTGTCACCCCTTTGAGCTAATTCATCTTGGATCTAACTTTAACCCCTTGAGTACCAAACTTAAAAGACACTTCTGTTAGGATTGAGTGTTGGGATAGGTGTGTCATACACCTTGCAATTCTAGTGTTCAAAATTAATTAATTAATATTGTATTATTTATTATTTGTGAGCCCACATAGAAAAGGGCGTCCCACTTATGACTTGGTCATTATGCTATGCCTTATTATGATGTTTATAATGGTGTGCAATACAATATATTGTCACGAAGCATGTGTAAGAGTATATATTATGAAGATAGTGATGTAAGAGAAAGTATGACATGTAGGAGCATGGTTGTGGGGGAGTTACATTACTAACTAGGAATGTTGACCAGCTATATGATGTGTGTTATGAGGCATCATAGAGCATCTTTTGAGAAAGATTATGGAGCCAAAATGGAGCAACCAATTTGGCGAGTGGACTATGATGTAGTTATTGAGCATTATGACAACTTAAGAGCATTTTCTATTTTTAGCATGTTGATTCATCGTGGAGGGGGTGTTTGAATTTGGGCCCTAAATGTGGGTGCCATAATGGGTTATGGTATTAGCTCATTGTTTTTTGTTTACCACTCAAGGTTTCATGTATTAAATCTCCTATATATTGGGTGCTTATGTTAGAGCTACGTATGGATTGTATAATTAATTTGTAGGTAATGTTATGTTGCCAAAATTGCTCCAATTTTACATATTCATGATACTCCTATAAGGGCATGTCCTTAGATATTATATTGCAACCTCTGGTACTGATAATACAATTGGTCCATGCTTTGGAGTGTGCAAATTTTCTCTTGAAAGGGTTTTCCCCACGTAAATCATCTTGTTATGGTATAATATTTTGTGTATTCTTTTCTATAATTATAAGATTAATTTTTTTTGCACGTACGCCCCCTCAAAATTTAGTGTAGGAAGGATATTTTGAACCATTACTTCCCTTCATTTGGTATCAAAGCCTTATCACCTTAGATTCTAGGTGTTAGGGACAAGGTCTTTTGTACCAATCTTCAATTAAGTGGGAGCTTGCCTAGAAGATCTTGTTGTAGGAAAAATGACAAGCAAACAAAGGATAAAGATGAAGATATTCATAGGTGTTGATTTTGAGTTGTTGAAGCTCAAGATGTAGGATATGCTCATAGATAGAGATCTATAGGTTGTTGTATTTGGATCGAACTACTATGTTTCAAGCCAACTAGGACATAATAGACAGAAAAGTAAAGGGTCTCATTAGGCTCTACTTGGTAGATTTTATGTTGTAAAATATACATGAATAAGTCATCGCACAAGCCCTTTGGAAGAAGTTGTGAAAAAAATATCAAGCTAAATCTTTGGTGAATAAACTTTTCCTAAGAAAGAAGTTGTATACACTCGGGATGGAGGATGGTTGTTTTATATTTGAGCATATGACTGTGTTCAATATGATCAACGACCCAATTGGACTCTATCAAAGTGAAGATGGAGGAGAAGGATCATTGTATGACACTTCTTTGTTCTTTGCTAGAATCACAAGATCACATTATCATAGCCATTGGGAGAACTACCACTAAGGTCAAGATGGAGGAGATACTAACAACATTACTCTCAAAGGAGGTACAAAGAAAAGTTTTTAAATCAAATTAGGAGGCCCTATCAGTTTGTGGAAGATTGATGGAGAAAGTCAAGAAGAAGGATAGGCCATACTCAATTAAGATGATGCTAAGCAATATATTTAGTATATATGTACACTAAACAATATTTTGATATTTAATATATATATTTGTGTGGGTGTGTGTGTGCACTAAATAATGGATATTTAATATATTGCCAGACAATTGCTTGGTTAATTATGTCCTATCTTGATATTTAAGAAGATGGATACTTAACAAAAAGTTACCAAAAAAATATTTAATAAATATTTATTTTTACTAAGTCGTAACTGAGCTAGACAATTGCTTAGCTACAACCATGGCCTTCAATTCTCAAATTCAAAAATTGTTCATTCCTCTATCTACTTGTTTGATAAAGATATTTATAAACATTACTAGCTTTAAAAGTTATTGGAAAGTTAAACATACTCAAAATTTCTAGGCACCCATCATGCAAAATGACAGATAAACCATCTAGGTGTAATGTCAAATTCTAAAGATTAGTGGTAGATTCAACATGCTTCATAAAATGATTGAAACTCATTTATCCTTTAATACATTGACCAGTCATGTTTACCTGGAAACCACCCTTGATACATAGAAATAATATCTCCAAAGAATTTAAAAGAGCCTTCCCTCATAAAAAAACTACACTAAACTAGCAATAACTAAGTATTCTATGAAATCAACTATTTGAGGGGCACATGTGTTATTTGCCTTCTCATCCTTGGTAGCCACTTATACCCTTGGCTCAATGAAAGTTCTCCTTTTTACCCAGGAAACACTACCTTTAGGAAAAACTTGCCAAGTAAATAAACTAAAAAATTCCAAGCACCCATCATGCAAAATGAAACATAATCCATCCAAGTACAACATCAAATCCTAATAATAAGTGGTCAATTCTACATGCTTCCTAGAAAGGGATTGAAACTCTAGATAAATTATTGCCTCCTCTTGCTCTTTGATATAGACAAGATTGCATCAAATATCCCCTCGTCTCATCTTCTACTAAGTAAAATATTGTCCTTCCCTAAGAAAATGTACTTTGAAATTCATTCCATTATTTTTATGTCTTGGGTTTTGGCTCCCAGTTTATTGATGGAATCCTATATAATTAACACTCTAGTTTGAAGGACTTCATTATTTTTTAGTTTATTTGTCCCCAAAATTTCCTTTACAAATCTAAATTGGGTACATTTGGCATAACACACGTTTTTTGAAGTGACAATATGAGATGACCTTGTTGAAGCAAAATCATGAAAAGGACATCCACACTATATGATGGAAGAATGTAAGTTCCTCACAAAGAACAAATAAACACAAAAGGACAAGAGGTGGGGAAGATTGTCTTAAATGATAGTTCACATGCTTAAAAGCAAGACAACCCCTAAACAGATGAATCAACATCATGGAATAATAATTGCAACAAGTGGTTTGCTCTCACTTAAGGACCTAGTAGCAAATTAATCATTCATACCAATTGAAACCTCTTATTATAATAACCATTCAAAGGTCAAAAGAAGCAAAAATCAAGGGTGCCCACTTTTTTGTGAGGAAGAACATCAAAGTGGAGAGGATTCAAAATATTCTACCATTCTTCTAGGAAGTCACTTACTTTAGGAAAGAAGTGAAATTAGTTAATACTAGAGTTGGCGAGACAATCTACCACTTAGTTGCATTTCCTTAAACTATAGACAAAAATAAATTTTCTTAATTTTCTTTCCCACAATGTTGGCTTCCATGAGAATATTGTTGACTTTCCAATCATTCAAGGGGGCCTTGGATAGGCCAAAAATAATAGCTTGGGAGCCTCCTTCTACAATCAACTTCTTACATTCCAAATAAGAGGCCATATTGAGGCCCTCCAAGGCAACCACTAATTTGGCTTCACTATTTATGTTGGAACACAAAAATAACTATCCAAACCACCTAAAGAGGTCCAAAGGAGAGTGCCTATAACCCCCCTGCCGACTAAGTAAGGATTACCTCTAATAAATCCATCAAAATTTATTGTTAGAAACCTCAAGGGCAAGTTCTTAAAATCAATTAAATCCCTAATACTTATGGATTACCTCTTTAACAAGAGGTCATAAAGAGATTTAAAATAAACTAAATATTTTATCAAGAATACTTTTATCTTAATAATTGTAATGAAAATAAAAGGCTTACTATAAATTTACCTATAATAATAAATCTTAGGAATATAAGCTTCGACTAATATCAAATAATGTAATTAATATAAAAAATTAATAAATTAAATGTAAGATTACTTGACATTCAATTTTGTGAAGAAAGACTATTACAAATGTTGTAAAATGATCAAATGAAGACCTTGAAACACTATTTTTTTGTTGATCGTCTAGTTCAAGGTTGCATTTGCAAATTTGATCTCCATGTTTGCGGAAGTGAACATGACACTTATAGAATTGAACTTGATGCACGGATCTAAACTCAACATGCAAAATGATTTGGCATAAATCTTATGGTAGAAAATAGTTTGCCTCGATCTTCTAATGTTTGAATTAGTTTAATGAATTAATAGTGTTTACATACACCTTTAGGGAATCTATTGAATTGCAAGGGTCATATTCTCCTCGGTTAAACCCCTAGGTGGTTTGGTTCAATGACAATGAACCAACATCGAAGACAACACACAAGTGTACAATATGCTCATAGGATGATGCAATGCTGATGTAATTATATTATACTAGATTCCTTTTCTTCCTTGATGCACTCTAGATTATACTTATCATTTTTAGACAATTCAAATGAATTAGGGTTAGTCCTTAAATGTACCACCCTAACACACAATTTAAAAGAACTTACACTTTAGCCGACTCATAATGGCTAGTAAGGGAGGGAAACATAAGCCCAAATCATAAAGAAAGAATTTAAAAGTTTGAGGTCTAAAAAAGAATTTAAAAGTTCATGGTTCAAATCCATGATTATGGAATTCACCCAAGTCAATTTTACATCTAGAGATCTCAACCAAAATAATGAATAATAAATTGAATAAATGATTCCAAACTCTTGAAATATATAGAAATAAGGTACGACTAAAATACTCTTATTTATCAACTTAAACATTGTTTTTCACAGTAGGTTCAATTGGGAGACTCGTAGAGCGAAAAGGATACAAGGGGGATGGAGAGCTTCTTACCTTCTCTAGAATAGGTGTAGGAAAGTGGAGCTTTGGGATTGGAAAACCAAGAAAACCCTTTTTTGACTCTTGGTCATGCCGATTGTCCTCTATGGTTATGAGGTTTGGGGGAGCAGTATGTCGAACCACAGGTGGAGACAGTTAGAAAGAATTCAAAAGCATATTATCATTAGTAGTCTTAAAGTCAAAGCAACAGTCTCGTATGAGATTCTTTTAGTTGAAGTTGGTACTTACCTGATGGAGGCAACAACGATAACTCAATTACTAAGTTACTTAAAGAAGGTTGAAAACATGAGGAATCATTGGTGGCCCAAAATGGTAGTGAAGAAGGAGTTAGATTGGAGGAAGAAGACATGGATGAAGTAGAACATCAAGTGGTTGGGAAAATGGGACATTAAGTTGCAAGAATGTCCTAACACCAAAGAGGAAATAAAAAACTTTATGTTAGAAAAATTTAGGACTGCCATGTGGACAAATTAGATTAGGCGTAAAAAATCACATTATATTAAAGAATTCAACCCCACTTGGGAGCATGGGGATAAAGCCTGCTTGTGTGTCAATCTTAAGGGTAAGGCTAGGCTCTTAGTTGCACAATTGAGGGTTGCTTAGAGGCACTCACATTTTCTTAGATGAAGACTTAACATTTGCACAACAAGAAGATCAAAGGAAGGAGTGGGAGAAAGTGAAAATAGCAAGGGAGGAAGGAAAATAGGCATGGCTAAAAAATAGAAAAGCTCAAATCAGCGAGCGTTCTTCACACAAGAAATAGGAATTCGAGGCCCCACAAGAGTATATGCACATGATAAGTTGGAATTGTAGAGGATATCCATGGAGAAGACGACCGAGGTTGGGGCCCATAGCAGAAGGGAAAAGCATTATTATTCTAACTGAAACACGTGAACATGATGGATGCAAAGTCCCAAACTTTGAAGGTTACAAGAAAATATCAGTGTGTAATGAAGGGACGGAAATAGGTAAAGGTCATGGGGGGGTCACAATGCTAATAAGAGAAGTGTGGGATGGAACCGTGAAAATAGAAAAAGAGGACCCAATAAGTAGTACATTTGGTTGAAAATAACAGACAACTAGGTTGGCTGCTTGCTACTTTGCCTCGAAAGGGTCAAAGTTCTACAAAAGAGAAATCTGGACAATGAAGACTTGTATGTAGCTTTAAAGAAAGACATCTCTATTTTTATCACTTTAGGGGAAATTGTCTTAATGGGGGATTTTAATGCTAGAACAACTAACAATCAATCTCTTCAATTGGGAGGAGAAGAAAGAGGGGATAACAATCCTTTATGGCTTGAAGAAGGTGGGGAACAACTTTGGAAAAGAATGTCACAGACGGAAATGACAGTGTGACACACTTTAAAGTAGAACTTTTGGGGCTATGTAGTTTTTATGACATGGTTATATGTAATGGAACAAAAACTTGGCCAAGATCATGGGATAACACTTGCAAAACATACAATGGTCAAAGTGTGGTTTATTGTGTGATCTGCTCTCAAAAATCAACTGCTAGGTTGCTGAAGTTTGATGGGACTATCCTATGGAGTTGAAATTAGACCATATGCCTCTCCTTGTTAAGTTTGGCTTTCTCATAAACAAGCAGAGTGAAAGGCAGGTTCAACACGTCCTAAAGAGAGCTCATCTGCAAGGTAAAATAATTTTGAATAAAAAAAATTAGGAACTTTTCGCTGCTACCCTTGAGCAGTACCTTGAGATGACTAAAAACAACTTTGGGCTTAAGGAAAACAATCAATCAAGGAGACACATTTGCAATAGTTTGCTGGTCCCTTTGATCCATAAGGCTTTAAAACTTTGCAAGAAATCCAGACCTCATAAAGGAGTCTTAAATACTTTCCTGACTAACCCGTGGTATGATGAAGAGTGCAAAGCGGCAAAAAGATCCTACAAAGAGAATGAGACAAACAAAGAAAGCAAGAAAAATTATGAGAAATTGATAAAAGCCAAGAAAGATAGTTTTGTTACCTTAAGAAGGAAGGAATTAATAGTGTTGGGTAAAAACTACCCCAAAGGCTTCTAGAGGGAGCTGCAACGAAAGAGGAAACAAATAAAAAATAATATCACAGAGACTCAATGGTTAGATTATGCGAAGCTACTTTACGAGTGTGACCAAGAGAAAGTTTCTCATCCCATTATTAGCACGTCAACCGAGCTCTTTTTAGTAGAGGCTATCAAACATAGAATAATGAAATTGGCAAATGGTAAAGCCCAAGACATTGATGGGCTGCAAGCTGAATTCTTAAAGCGGGGAGTTGAACACCTTGCTCCTCACATCAAAAGAATTTTTTATGAGGTCACGTAGGGGGATTTCTGACGGAGTGGACTACTAGTGTTGTTATTCCTCTCTACAAGAGTGGGAATATCAATAATCCCTCTAACTATCGAACTATCATGGTCAACCCTCTTCTTGGTAAGCTTTTTGGGAGCTTGATTGAGCACATAATCAGTAGTTGGGCAAAAAAAAGAGGGAAAAAGAGCAAAAGGTCAGGCTGGCTTTAGGCCAAGGCACTCTACCAATGACCACTGCATTACTCTTAGGCATTTGATTGAAAAAGCTTGGGACACTGAAGGTGGGGAAGCTTTTTGTTGCTTTGTGGATTTTGAAAAAGCATTTGACACAATTCTGAGGGACAAACTTTGGAAAAGGATGGAAGAACTTGTAATGTCCCCTTTCTTGTGGAAACAGTTAAGCCTGAATTTGCATTCAAAGTGATTCTCAAGGAGACATTAGAAACATTAGAGATCAATAAATTTCAATGATAAGACCAAATAAGATCAATGATAATATAATATATCATTCCTTAATAAAGGATTATTCATTCCCTGATTGTCATACACTATTGATGACTATTCTATACTATGTTCTATAAGGATATTAAGGTGAATATTAAACATAATTCAAGATCCGTATCTTCCCTCTTATTCTTCATCAAGGAACTAGGCTATAGGACGCGTGGAAACCATCATAGACCTGGCCTTGAGGAAACTATGTCCCAGCCTTGATGCCTATATATGGATGGAATTACTCTGCCCCTCCCTATAATACCTATCATTCCTTTAAGGATGAAGTAATATGAGTTACCAGAAATATGATCTTGTATTCTAATATTCTCTTGTACTATTAGGGTAGATATTAAGCATAAATCAAGATCCATAGCTTCCCCTCTTATTATTCATCAAGGGAATAGGCTTTAGGGCACGTGGAAACCATCATAGACCCAGCCTTGGGGAAACTATGTCCCAGCCTTGGGGCCTATATACAGATGGAATTACACTGCCCCTCCCCAAAGTACCTAACCATTCCTTTAAGGATGAAGTAGTAGAGGTGATCAGAAATATGATCTCTTTTGCTAATACCCCCTTGTAATATAGATTATATGAATAAAAGATGTTTGAGAATTTTACTTGAATGATGATTTGAAGGAGTATCAATGTTCTTGTTGAGATGATTCTTATTTGTTGGTTATGTATGTGAGATGAGATTTGATGAAGGTGAAATAATCAAATGGGATGAAATGATTTCTGAATAATAAGGTATTCCTATGAGATTATTCAATGACTGATTGCTATATTGAAGTGTAGGTTGATTTTATGATATTATATTTGAATTCACTCTTGATTGACGTTGAGGGCAAATGATATGTATTGCAAGTTAATGATGATGGTATTAGATGATATGAGATTCCTGATTCCATTAGATGCCCATTGATATTCGATGATAATGGATTGTTATGTTTGCTTGAATTTTAATTGTATTTTATTCCTGATTCCACGAGGACTTGATTGCTGATATATATATATATATATATATATATGTTGGGTGGGCTGAAGGAGATGTTCCATGATTGAATGAATGAATGTTTCTCTTCCTTGTTCTATACTTTCTTTTTAGACTGCTGAGATCGCTGCTAATGGAATTTGTATTCCATGCTGATGGTATCTCCCTTGATTGATCATTCTTTATGCACCTTTATACTTTTCAAAATGCCTTACCAATAGTCGTGGCTCTTCTTTCATTAGTTCTTTGTTCTTTTGACAACAATTACTTATTTTAATTGCTGCCCCTTCAATTCATAAGTTTAGTTATATTATAAACAAAGGTTATGTTTGTTCCCTGTTTGGATGTAATACTATCTAAATCGCAGCCTTCAACAATTTCTTCCTTAACAAATAATTTGTGACGACCCCTGCTGCACCTTCACATTACTTGTTCACCCGTTGTTCACATTTTAAACTGCTCTGTATGATATATTATATTCGCTGCTTATTTATTAATAATAGTTGCCTTTATCAATTCGTAACATATGAAGTTGACTTTAAATGAATAGTTTGTCATATATGGATAAGGCACTCTTTTGTCTTATTAAAGTTTGGCCATATATATATATATATATTATATTATTATAACCATAATCATAATAATATATAATTTAATATTTATGTCATATTTATAATATATGATGATTATAATTAAATTCAAAATATATATATATATATATATATATATATATATACTTATAATAACACTTAATTTAATATTATATCCATATTAACAATATTTATATTTATATTTATCATTTATAGATATAATAATATATTCTTTAAAAATTATATTATATTTTGATTATAAATATTTATATAATAACACTATTATTATATATTAATAATATTCTAAATGTTTATTGAATATTATTATATATACAATTATCATCCAAATTGACGATGACAAACACCATATTTGACGAAAGCGATTTCTTTGTTTTTGTCATAATGTTTAAATCTTTGATTTAAACAATGCCTTAATATCAGGACATCACAGTCCACCTCGCCCAAAATTGCTTGTCCCCAAGCAATTATAACTAGAATATTTCTAAAACCATCGGTATCCTAAATTGATCTCAAGTTTGACGGAGTCACACTTTTCACTTCACTAGTTACAGCTCTTCGTTATTACATAAGTTAATTTGTTAATGCTTCTTAACCCAAGAAGCATTTGACAAATAAAGCTTTAAGAGATTTGGCTTTTACTTAAGGTAATCTTAAGCACACATAGTGTAATCAAACACCTGGATATGCGTAATACACGAAGTATAAACGTAAGACATAATACACGGAGTTCACACTTAAATACATGTGAATGATAAATACATGCATAAATACATGTAATACAATAAGCATAAAGCATGCACGTACGTACATGTGATACACGAAGAGGCACAGTATACACATAATACACAAGCATGAAGCATACATGCAATACACACACGTAACACATAAAACATGCACATAATTCACAAAAGTATACACATGTAATACATAAGGCATGAAGCATACATGTAACCCGCATGTGATACATAGATATGAAGTATACAAATGAATACAACTAAGTCATGATGCATATGCCGGTCACAAAGTATACCCACATATGTCGCAAAGTACACATACGAATGCACACAAGTTGCAAGGTATACATACAAGTTATAAATATACATGCAAGTCACCAAGTATTCACTTGAATAAAAGTAATACATAAAGTATACATAAGAAACATGAACCATATATGTGAATACAGGAAACATGCACATAAGTTATGAAGCACACTGGTAAATACACGGAGTCACAAAATATACAACTAAATACTTGAATACATAGTCATAAAGTATGCACTTGAATACAAAATCATAGAGTATACACTCGAATACATAGTCTTCAGTACAAAGTCATAGAGTATACACTTGAATACAAATACAAGTCATAGAGTATTCACTCGAATACAAATACAAGTCATAGAGTATACACTCGAATACAAATACAAGTCATAGAGTATTCACTCGAATACAAATAAAAGTCATAGAGTATACACGCGAATACAAATACAAGTCATAGAGTATGTACCCTCGAATACAAATACAAGTCATAGAGTATACACTTGAATACAAATACAAGTCATAGAGTATTCACTCGAATACAAATACAAGTCATAGAGTAGACACTCGAGTACAAATACAAGTCATAGCGTATACCCTCAAATACAAATACAAGTCGTAGAGTATTCACTTGAATACAAATACAAGTCATAAAGTATACACTCGAATACAAATACAAAGTCATAAGGAATGAATACATGTAAGTGCATTAATACATGTAAGTATACCGTCAGACAATTGGAAAGGGGATTCGGTGCATCCCATGCTACACCGTGGACCCGTCCACCATCCCAAGATCACCAAGTATACACGAGTATGAAGCATACATGCGAATGCACGTAATACACAAAGTATTCACATGAACGTATGTTACAAAGCATACACATAAGACACAAAGTAAACCTTTGAATACACTTGAATACATATAAGGCACGCGTAGTATACACAGGATGGCAGGAAGGATGCTCTGATACTACTTGTAATGTCCCCCTTCTAGTGGAAACACTTAAGCCTAAATTTGAATTCAAAGTGATTCTCAAGGAGACATTAGAAACATTAGAGATCAATAAATTTCAATGATAAGACCAAATAAGATCAATGACAATATAATATATCATTCCTTGTGAAAGGATTATTCATTCCTTGATTGTCATTCACTATTGATGACTATTCTATATTATGTTCTATAAGGATATTAAGGTGAATATTAAACATAATTTTCAAGATCCATATCTTCCCTCTTATTCTTCATCAAGGAACTAGGCTATAGGGTGCATGGAAACCATCATAGACCCAGCCTTGGGGAAACTATGTCCCAGCCTTAGGGCCTATATACGGATGAAATTTCTTTGCCCCTCCCTATAATACCTATCATTCCTTTAAGGATGAAGTAATAGGAGTTACCAGAAATATGATCTTGTATTCTAATATTCTCTTGTACTATTGCGACATATATTAAGCATAAATCACGATCCATATCTTCCCCTCTTATTATTCATCAAGGGACTAGGCTTTAGGGTGCATGGAAACCATCATAGACCCAGCCTTGGGGAAACTATGTCCTAGCCTTGGGGCCTATATACAGATGGAATTACACTGCCCCTCCCCAAAGTACCTAACCATTCCTTTAAGGATGAAGTAATAGAGGTGATCAAAAATATGATCTCTTATGCTAATACCCCCTTGTACTATAAATTATATGAATAAAAAATGTTTGAGAATTTTACTTGAATGATGATTTGAAGGAGTATCGATGTTCTTGTTGAGATTATTCTTATTTGTTGGTTGTGTATGTGAGATGAGATTTGATGAGGGTGAGATAATCAAATGGGATGAGATGATTTATGAATAATAAGGCATTCCTATGAGATTATTCCGACTGATTGCTATATTGAAGTGTAGGTTGATTCCATGATATTATATTTGAATTCACTCTTGATTGATGTTGAGGGCAAATGATATGTATTACAGGTTGATGATGATGATATGAGATGATATGAGATTCCTAATTCCATTAGATGCCCATTGATATTCGATGATGATGGATTGTTATGTTTGCTTGAATTTTAATTATATTTTATTCTTGATTCCATGAGGAGCTGATTGCTGATATATATGCATAAGACTATATATACTAATCTCTGCTAGGTGTGATGATGATGTTCCATGATTGAATGAATGTTCTATATCCCATGGAGATTGTTGAATGTTTTGAATGAATGACTGTAGATGGGATGATTTATATTTTGAAGTGTCTCCTTCATTGATAATAATTCCATTGTATTCCCCTTGACTGAGTGATGATTCAATGATCTTCCAATGAGATTTTTGTAAGTCCATGAGATGATTCCATAATCGTTGATGAGATGAGCTTCCATGTAATTCGTTGTTGATCCTGAGATTCATTCATTGCTGAGTTGATCCTGAGATTATTTGTAATGCTTCTTCCTTGGGTTTTCTCATAGATCCCTTGATATTCCTTATTGCTCTTGATAAAAATGAGAATATTTATATATATTTAATTATGCATATTTCTATTGTATCTCTGCAGGTGTATTCATGAGATATATCTTCAACTCTTATCACCTGTTTCTCTTCCTTATTCTATACTGCCTTTTTAGACTACTGAGATCGCTGCTAATGGAATTTGTATTCCATGCTGATGCTATCTCCCTTGATCGATCATTCTTTATGCACCTTTATACTTTTCAAAATGCCCTACCAATAGTCGTGGCTCTTCTTTCATTAGTTCCTTGTTCTTTTAACAGCAATTACTTATTATAATTGTTGCCCCTTCAATTGATAAGTTTAGTTATATTATAAACAAAGCTTATGTTTGTTCGTTGTTTGGATGTAATACTATCTAAGTCGCAACCTTTAACAATTTCTTCCTTAACAAATAATTTGTGACGAATCCTGTTGCACCTTCACATTACTTGTCTTTTAATACACCCACTGTTCACATTTTAAACTACTTCATATGATATATTATATTCACTGCTTATTTATTAATAATAGCTTCCTTTATCAATTCGTAACATATGAACTTGACTTTATATGAATAGTTTGTCATATAGGGATAAGACACTCTTTTGTCTTATTAAAGTTTGGCCATATATATATTTATTTATTATTATATTATAATAACCATAATCATAATAATATATAATTTAATATTTATGTTATATTTAAAATATATGATAATTATAATTAAATTCATTATATGTATATGGCCAAACTTTAATAAAAAAATGCAGCAGGAGAGCATATGATGACGATAACATGGAAAGATTATTTCGCCCTAAATATAAAAGTCATAAGAAAAGATATAGATTTGCACCTGTAAATACAAGTTCTTTCAAAAATAGAAAGCCTCCCAAATACTTGTTCAAGAAAAGGAAAACCCAAGGAAAAGGCCCAGTAAAATGTTTTATTTGCAAAGGACCTCACTATGCTACAAATTGCCCAAAAAAATACAATCCTGAGAATAAAGTTTATGATCTTTTTCATCAACAAGATGTGCATAGTGATTGGGAGATTGTAGATGCTTTTGATGCTTTTGCCCAATTTGTTGATGATCAGTTCTTTGAATTAGTAGAAGTTTTACCTGAACATTTCTCAATGGCTAAAGATAAGCACAAAAAGATGTATTCATCCACTTCTGAAGATGAAAACATCTTAGATTCTTCTGACTCATCCATAGTTACCAAAATAGTTAAACATGAAATTAAAAATCTTGATTCCAAGATTGATATGGCCAAAGCCAAAGATCCTTATAGGATGGCAGGTACCATAGAAGAAAGAAGAGTTGCAACCAGAAAGCAAATAAAAGATATTAAGGCTTGGGAAGAAGAGCAAAATTCCCTCTAAAAAGGGAAAATTGAAAGAGACCCACTCCAAACATGATTTAGAAATTCTAAATCTCATGGATATGTCCATCCTAAATAGAAGAAACAGCCTATTTCTTCTCGCTCTCCTTCTCCACTATTGAGAAAATCCTCTAGAAAGTCAACCAAGCCAATTGATGCTATCTGTGCTAAGCTTGATCATCTTACATAAGACATTCAAAATCTCTCCCGCCAAATTTATCTTCAGCAAAAAGAACTTACTAAACTTACTTCTGCAGTGGGGGAAATCAGAGAAATTTTGTTCAAAGCTAATGACAGCAAAGGAGAAGAATCTTCCAGCAACAGTTCTGAACCTGCCAATGCTTTTATATTTGGCTGAAAATTGCACATACATCAGAATGAATTTCTATTTTCCAAGATATAAACCAATCCCTATGGATGCTTTTGTAGACTCTGGCTATTCAAGAAGTTTTGCTAAAACTGATGCAATCCCACCAGAATTCTAGAAACCCAGGCCAGAACTTCCTTCAGGCTATGCAATTAATGTCCAACAAGTCAAGATGGGTAGATATGCTCAGGATGTGACTATTGAAATTCAAGGAAAGAAATTTGTCATTGACTTTATTGAGTTAGATGGTTTAAGAGGTGATGTTTTATTAAGATTCTTATTCCTGACCAAATATCAACCTTTTGTTCTAAGAACTCATGAGATATCTCTCAGACATGAAGATGGCCACATAAAAATTCCTGCCTTAAAGGTAGTTAATTACAAGTTTGATGAAAAAACCTCTAAGCCAAGAAGAAAGGAAAGCGCCAATCTTCAAGCACAAAAGTTGCCATTGTTGCTAGAACCAATCAAAGCTAAGTTTGAACAAGATTGTTGCAACTTGAATCCTCTCCAGTTCTAGTCCAAAGAGCATGAAGAATGTGAAATAAAGATTAAGCCAGAATGTCAATCAGTAATCCCTTTTGAGCCAACATATTTAATGAGTCCAACAGAGGTAAAAGAAATGGATGAGCATCTGGAAGAGCTACTGCAAGGACACTTCATCAGAGAAAGCAAAAGTCCATTCAGTTGTCCAGCCTTTTTGGTAAATAAAAGAGTAGAAAAGGAAAGAGGTAAAAAATGGTTTTACATCAATTATAAACCTCTTAATGATATTATTCTTCCATTTAATTATCCCATTCCATTTAGCACTGATTTGATTATGAGAGTAGCATCAAAAAGAATTTTCTCAAAATTTGACTGCAAATCTAGATTCTGGCAAGTCAAAGTTAAAGAAGAAGATAGGTATAAGACTACTTTCTCAGTTCCTCAAGGATTATATGAATGGAGTTTGATGCCATTTGGTCTTAAAACACAAGGATGGATAAAGCCTTAAGAGCTTTAAAGGATTTTTGTGCTGTTTACATAGATGATATTATTGTTTTCTTTGAGAACGATTCTGAACATCTAAAACATTTGGGGATATTGTATAATGCCATTAAAGATCATGGAATATGTCTATCTGCTAAAAAAATGGTGATTGGTCAGAACGAGATTGATCTTCTTGGTTTAATTCTTTCTAAAGGAAAGGTAAAATTACAATCTCATATTTTGAAACATATTAATGAATTTCCTGATGTTCTTATTGGGAAGAAACAGATTTAAAGCTTTTTACGATGTTTGAATTATGTTTCCCCATTCTATAATGGCTTGGTAAAAGACAAGAAAAAGATCCAGAATCAACTGAAAGAAGGAGTAGGACCGTGGACAGAAGAATTGATAGAAGTAGTAAAGAAGATCAAAGAAAAATGTTAGCATTTGCCTACACTGCATATGCCAAAAGAAGGCTATCCATTAATTTTGTATACCGATGCTTCTGATGATGTTTGGGGTGCTATGTTGTTACAGGAAATTCCTCTAAAAGGTGCACAAATTTGTGGTTACAGATCAGGAACTTTCACAGGTACAGAGTGCATGTATACAATATATGAAAAATAGATCTTAGCCGTCAAGAAAGGTATTCAGAAATTCAAGATCTTCCTCAAACCTGCACACTTCATTGTAAGGACAGATAGCCAGCATATGAGGTCTCTATTGAAGAAAAAACTTGACAAAGATCTAGCCCATGGCAAAATTACACGTTGGTATCTTGATTTTATCAGTTATGACTTTGATATAGAATGGATTCAAGGAGACAATAATCCCCTGGCTGATAGCCTCACCAAAGAAATGTCAAAATTAGCAGAACATGCTTCCATGTTGATTGAACTAAGTGAAACCTTCCTCCGAGCAAATGGAATAGAAGTCTTTGAAAACACAAATGAAGAAGGCCAAAAAAAGATGATTCCTCAGCTACCTCCTGAAATAATTGAACCAATTCTTCATGTCTATTTACTTAACAAATGGTTGTAGGACTTAAGGAATTTGATTTCTGATGGATACGAAAAAGGGATTCTTGAACCAGAAGAACAAGTTGCTTTTATGGAAAATTTTGGGTTAGAGGATGCCAGCCTGGCTTTTTTCAATCAGAAATGGTTTTTCTTTTGATTTATGTATAACTTCTCTATTGCGAATGAATTGGGATATACGGACCAAAAAGAACCTGCTCAAATGTGCTAAATTTGGTTTTATCAATAGTATTACTATTCTTCAAAATGAATTTGAAGATTTTGCAGATTTCTTTATGGGATATAACGAATGAGTGTTACCACTTGATATGGAAGAGCTCTTCGATCATATTCAAGGGAATTTTTCATGGGCAATATCAGAAGGTATGTTAGGACCATCAGGTTATCATGTGAATCTTAGTTGTTATTATCTACCTCGGGTAGAATATTATCCTTTGGTCCATGATTGGTTCACGAAAGCAGTCATTTAGGATATGGAACCCTCCGTACTACCTGCTATTGTAGCTGCCCGAATAGAAATGGATTTAGCATAAATTGAAGAAATAGAGAAGATAATTTATGCCTTCCAAAGAAGAGAAGATGACCTAGATATAGTTTTCCGACCACTCCCCGTTAACCTACTTCCACCAATAGATTTTGGAATTGACTAGCACATGGGTTTGTCAGTGCCGTGATGTCGGCCATGTTATGATCCGACAACAAGATGCAACCTTGTCAGAAAAAGCAAGATCCCCATATCTACTTTTGGGTGTAAAGCAGGTCGTTCTTGCTTACGGTGCGTCCAAAGCGATTGTCTTTATCTTTCCACTGTTCTTAATGCTTACGAACATGACTGCTTAACAGTTGTCCACTTCTACAGTGGTTATACATGTCAGTTTTGTATGGTCGGATTTCTAGATTAGTTTATAGATTTTTGAGATCCGCCAGCTATAAATAAAGGCCTCTAGCCACATTGTATTCATTTAGAGTGAAATTCAGGAGCTATTAGAGTCTTAGGCAGAGTCATAGGATCACAAGAGTATGCTCTTGTTCTGCGCGTAATGTGATATGGACAATCAGAAATTGTGTAGAAAAGTTCTAGTGTAATAATCCTTATTAGTTATTACACTTACCCCTCATTCTAAACTATCTTTATATGCAATAAAATCTTTCGCTTAAAATTGTTGACACCTGTTGCTTAAATTTGGGAACAGGTTGTTATTGCCCAATTTGCTGATGATCATTTCTTTGAATTAGTAGAAGTTTTACCTGAACATTTCTCAATGGCTAAAGATAAGCACAAGAAGATGTATTCATCCACTTTTGAAGATGAAAACAACTCAGATTCTTCTAAAATTCCTTTGAAGATGTATTAATCTTCCGCTTAAAATCGGTATCAGAGCCAAGGGTTTATTTGATTTGTATATTGGCCTACATGAGCTTTATTTTCTGAACACTTTACTAGTAGCCAACAGATACCAACGTGCAATTCTACCATGGGCTAGATCTTATGTCCTGAATGAAAGCAATCATTTAGGACATGGAACCCTCCTTACTGTCTGCTATTGTAGTTGCCTGAACATAAATGGATTTAGCATATATTGAAGAAATAGAGAAGATAATTTATGCCTTCCAAAAAAGAGAAGATGACCTAGATATAGTTTTTCGACCACTCCCCGTTAACCTACTTCCACCAATAGATTTTGGAATTGACTAGCACATGGGTTTGTCAGTGCCGTGATGTCGGCCATGTTATGATCCGACAACAGGATGCAACCTTGTCAGAAAAAGCAAGATCCCCATATCTACTTTTGGGTGTAAAGCAGGTCGTTCTTGCTTACGGTGCGTCCAAAGCAATTGTCTTTATCTTTCCACTGTTGTGAATGCTTACGGACATGATTGCTTAACAGTTGTCCACTTCTACAGTGGTTATATGTGTCAGTTTTGTATGGTCAGATTTCTAGATTAGTTTAGATTTTTGAGATCTGCCAGTGATAAATAAAGGCCTCTAGCCACATTGTATTCATTTGGAGTGAAATTCAAGAGCTGTTAAAGTCTTAGGTAGAGTTATAGGATCACAAGAGTATGCTCTTGTTCTATGTGTAATGTGATCTGGACAATCAGAAATTGTGTAGAAAAGTCCCAGTGTAATAATCCTTATCGGTTATTACACTTACCCCTCATTGTAAAGATTCTTTATATGTAATAAAATCTTCCGCTTAAAATTGTTGACACCTGTTGCTTAAATTTGGGAACAGGCTGTTATTGTCCAATTTGCTGATGATCAATTCTTTGAATTAGTAGAAGCTTTACCTAAACATTTCTCAATGGGTAAAGATAAGCACAAAAAGATGTATTCATCCACTTCTGAAGATGAAAACAACTCAGATTCTTCTAAAATTCCTATGAAGATGTATTAATCTTCCGCTGTATATATATATTCATTTTTAGTTTCTGCCAAGGAAACTATAGGCGAGGCTTGTTCTTAACTAGTTATTAATAATTCCTTTTGCAACCAATGAGAACTGAAATAGTTTTTCTATTTAAAAAATATTTAGCTATTGCTATTGTATAGATGCAAATATTATAACAAAACATATTTGAAAAATAATTTTTCTTTAATCTAATTGGCAGAAAACTTTTACTCGATGAGGGCAATTAATGCGCATCCATTACATATTATCAGTTTCATATGAAGAGTGGTGGCAAAATTGTTGGACATCTTTATAAACAACACTGTATGTTATATTTAGGGGAGGAAAAAGATACAGGTAATAGTTAGTAACTGATGTGGGATCTAAATATAAGAGTAATTTGTAGTGTTTTTGTTTTGGCATTTATTCTCACTGATTACTTCTGATTATTTGTTTATGCCTAGTGTGCTGATAAGAAAGCTATATATTGTTGGTAATTAGTTTAATGTGGATTTAGAGTTTTAATTCCTTGAATTAAATGTGTTTCCCATGATTTATCCATTCGTGTTCTACTTAGGGAGCTGATTAAGTAGGAATCGCGTATAGATTGAGAATCTTTTCTTGCAGTTGTGAATGTGTCTGCATCATGCTCACGGGTGTGAGATAGGTTTTACGGGGCTCTGTGGACTTGCAAGTCCAGCTTAAAAAAAGGCAAATAAATTTATAAAAAAAAACTTGTTTTCGATTATTGGGTTCCTCCTTGTCTTTTTGGCCTTTTCTTTTTAACTTGTTAGTGTGGTGAGTTTGCCTCTCCACGCACTCAGCTTGTCAGTCTGGTTAATTTGCCTGAAGCATTTCTTGTGTTTTGAATGTTTTTTTTGCCGTCAATAGCATTTTGCTCTCGTTTCACAAGTGAGCGAAACTAAGCAAATATGGAAAGCAATGTAGGAGAAATATAGAAAAGATTGGGAGGGCTTCCGGTTGCAGAGTTGGTTGATTTGCAGGGCAAAGGCAACCAATATTTTCTAATTATCGATAGGTGATGGGAGATATAGAAAATGGGCTAACAAATGTTCATTGTAACAGAGGTGTGGAGTCCCTTGTAGAACTCCTTCTGCAGTTAGACAAAATTGGTGCTAAGGGTGAAGAAAAACATCTCATTAATGCCTCATTTTTTATGTTTACTATTTGTTTTTTCAACTGCTATGGTATTTCATGATGTTAACGTGCTATCATGGTTGTGGGAGCTTCCCATAAACATGGAAGTGGCAGAGGCCATCCAACATACTGTACCAGGTTCTGGTGTCTCCCTGGAGCTGTTTCGACTACTTCCAAAGGTAGAGAGGGATTTGCTTCTTCAAAAGGCAATGTAAGACAGCATAACAATAATTGGAAAATAGAAAGCACGTGTCCTTAAAACTTTGGTGGCATTAGAGTTTGGTGCAGCCTCGCGATTAGTCTTCAGAACTTGGAATGCCCAGGACCTGGAACTTCGCTGAAATTCACTTTGGCCTTACAAATGAAGCTCTGCTCATGGCCCTGGAACTTGCTCTGTTCATTGCGATGGTACTGTTTGAAGTTGTGCTACTTTTAGTCATTACCTAGAAGGATTACTTAGGGTTCGATATAATCTATTAATTTTGTTGTTTTTTAAGCTAGTGGGTGCCAATATTTTTCCTTGAAGTATGAGCAATGTCAAAAATTTTGTTTTTAGATTGTTGCCGTCATATTTTATCAGTCGTGGTTGTTAGAAAAGATTAAAGAGCTGGCACCTTCCATATTTTTATTTTAGTCGAAACTAAACAATCTGATTGTTAAGGGCCTAAATTTGATGGTAGCCTTATTTAGGCATTTTTACCGTAAAATATATTGTATTATATTAAACAAAAAATTATCAAAAAATGTGATAATGTCACCCATCATTGCTAAAAATGTGTAAAATCAATATTGATGCAACACACTCACACAAACACTAGCAAAAGATTAACTAAAGAAAGGAAGCACAATACACTTAATTCTTTTAAACGTTAATTATATAAGATGAAGTATATTTAGTAAGACAACATATTTCTTTGTGCAATATAATGAACAAGATGCTAAAACTATACTTACATGATTAACCTTTTATTTCTTTCCTTTATATGCATGAGGGTAGAAGAGAGAGAAACACACATGGTACACTAAATTCAAATAAACACCATCTTTTCTGCAAAATCACTTCTATCTACTAGGAGGGTGAGAGAGATTACCAAACATTAAAATCAATCTCATTTCATCTCACTCATAGAACACAATATGAGGAGCTTTAGATTATGATTATACCATTCACACATGGAATTTCTTGTGTCATAAGTAAGATATCACTAAATAGACATGTTACAACATTCCTTAATCATACATATTATTATCTCTCCATGGACATATACATGTATCATATTAAGAGAGAGAGAGAGGGTAATAAACATAATTAGGGATCTCTAATCTTCATAAACATCTATTATTTAAGGAGAGTGAAGGATTTCCATTTTATGCCATGACATTAAATGTGATAAAATGTACTAGGCATAAATCTAACATTAAATGTAGAATCTCGAAGTTCCTCAATTTTCAGCATTCAGTGCAAATATTACAACACTGTCAACTCTAACTTAAACAAAAAAAATTGACAAGTTTCAAGATTATTATAAAGTTATTATATTATCGACATTGTTGCTAAAACTAATCAAACACAACAAATTAAAACACGACTATTCATGAACATTTTGGTAGAAACTTCGCAGCTCTGCAGCTCTTGTTATATATTTATAGTATTAATATATATGATCATACTTATAATAACATGTAATTTAATATTATATCCATATTAACAATATTTATATTTATCATTTATAAATATAATAATATATTCTTTAAAAATTATATTATATTTTGATTATAAAATATTTATATAATAACATTATTATTATATAATAATAATATTGTATATGTTTATTGAATATTATTATATATACAATTATCATCCAAATTGACGATGACAAACAACATATTTCATGAAAGTGATTTCTCTATTTTTGTCGTGATATTTAAATCTTTAATTTAAACAATGCCTTAATATCGGGACATCAAAGAACTTGGGGTTCCCGATAAGTATAGAGCCGTTGTTCACAAACTTTATGAACTAGTTAGAGAAAAAAATAGAACTAGAGAAGGTATGTCTGAATGCTTTGGTAGCAACATTGGGGTCAAGTAGGGGTGTCCTCTTTCTCCCACTTTGTTTGGCCTATACATTGACAAACTTGAGGAATGGACAAATAAAACTAAAGGAGGATGTATCCAGTTGGCTAGTTTTGTGGTAAAGTTACTTTTATATGCAGATGAATTTATTCTTGTTGCAAAAATAGCTCATGGTTTGAGAGATCATTTGAAGGCTTTAGAGCTCTTCTGTCAAGATGTCAGGATGCAAGTGAACATTAGCAAGACTAAAGTCATGATCTTCTCGCTAAAAAGGAAGCAACAAGTTAATCTTATTTTTGAAGATAGCTCGTTGGAAATTGTTGAAGAATAGAAGTACCTTAGCATTGTTTTTCACAATAGGCTCAGTTGGGAGACTTGTAGAGCGAAAATGATACAAGGGGGATGGAGAGCTTCTTACCTTCTCCAGAATAGGTGTAGGAAAATGAAGCTTTGGGATTGGAAAACCAAGAAAACCCTTTTTGGGCTCTTGGTCACACTAGTTGTCCTCTATGGTTGTGAGGTTTTGGGGAGCAACATGTTGAACCACAGGTGGAGACAATTAGAAAGAATTCAAAAGCATCATATCACAAGTAGTCTTAAAGTCAAATTAACAGTCCCGTATGAGATTCTTTTGGCTGAAGCTAGTACTTACCCAATGGAGGCAACAACTATAACTCGATTACTAAGTTACTTAAAGAAGGTTGAAAACATGGGGAATCATCGGTGGACCAAAATGATGGTGAAGGAGGAGTTAGATCGGAGGAAGAAAATGTACATCAAGTGGTTGGGAAAATGGGACATTAAGTTGCAAGAATGTCCTGACACCAAAGAGGAAATAAAAAAGTTTATGTTAGATAAATTTAGGATTGCCATGTGGACAAATCAGATTGGGCGTAAAAAATTGCATTACATTAAAGAGTTCAACCCCACTTGGGAGCATGGGGATAAAGCCTACTTGTGTGTCGGTTTTAAGGGCAAGGCTAGGCTCTTAGTTGCATAATTGAGGACCGGTTCGCACCATCTTAGGTGTGAAACTAGTAGATGGACGGTTCCCAAGGAAAGATGGGAAGATAGGACTTGCATTTTTTGCAGCAATAGAGTGGTTGAAACTGAGCAACACTTCGTTAGGGACTGCGATGCGTATAAGGATATTTGTATGCATCGTGAAAACAACTTGAACGTGGGCAGTCTTAGTGAGCTATTTGGGGAAAAGAGGCTTCACAACATGGTCTGTCTTTTAGTCAAGATTCATAGGAGAAGAGAGGACATCGAAAGGAGCTTGAAAATGTCTCTGTGCGATGGTGCTTGGTCCCTTAGTCTGCTTGGTCTCGTGGATGTCATTAAAATTCATTCATCCATTCACCAATGAATACACTAGCAATCGCACCTTAGTGTGCAATGGGTACGCCGAGATAGCATGTAGAAAACAGTAATCATACACTTTTGTCGAGGGTGAATGCTTATTGTAAAGCCATCATTTGAAGATTGAAAGAATGTAGTGATATGTTTTGTTGTCCTACATTGGAAAAGAAATGTAGTAGATTAAATATGTCGACATGATTCATAGTAAAGTTAGTTTTGAATAGTGGTGGGTAAAAAACGGTATGGAGATGACAAACTTTTTTCCCTCCCTTTATCAGTCCTCTGCTTGTTTCATGAGAGAAACATATGGGCTTTATTTCATGTGTGCATATCTTTAGAATGTGAAGCTGGGGCATATGCGAAGACTTGCAAGGTTGCACACTCTTGATGTAGCTGTGAATGTAAACCCTTGATAATCAATGTCGTTGATGTCAATTATTTCCCTTTGAAGTGTTAGAGCTTGTGATTTGTGTATTGTTAGGCCCATGCCATTTTTAGAGGGATTTGGTGATGCCCACCATGACTTAGTAGAACAATGGGCACATTTTTTGGTTGGTTGTGATCCCAAAGTGGGCCTATGCAATTGCTTTAACCTAGCCAATAGCCAATTGCACGATTCACAAGGCCTGTCTGTACCGACAAATTAGAACATAGCATAACCTCTTGGCCAATACATAAGAGGATCTTAGCTTGAAGTTGTTCATTCTCTAGAGTTGGGCATGATGTCCCCTTAATTTTCTCAACAATGGACATGACAATTGGCACCGCCAAAGATTGGAGTGTACATTTATTATGTAGTGATACCAACTAATTTGTTGGAAATAAATGTATAGAGGGTAAAAAAGATGATTGCTCAGTAGAGGTAGGTGAAGAACTTGAGCGTGACAATAGAACCTTCCAATTTGCAATTGTTGGCTCTGCATTTCTTATATTTGAGAGAAGAGCATGAAAAGCAACTTGTTTGGGGTCTTGACCAATTTGACGAAAGATCTTGCTTAATTTAACCACTATGGAGAAGCTTCACCAGAGTGTTTCCCCATATGATGGTGCATCATACATGGAAATGTCATTGATTGGTGGGAGCTGGCAAGGGTCACTAAAGAGGATGATTGAACAGGCACCAAAAGGGATTTGATTATGGTAGGGAGTGCTTTGAATGCAAGATGAAGTCAATGCGTTCGAACAATTTTGGACCGATGAAGCTCATATCAACTAATAGAATGTATCAAATGAAATACATGATTTCTAAGAATGTTTCTATTGGTTTCCCTTGTAGGGGCCTTATTTCTTTTATTAGTATTTAGAGAGTATAATGAATGATTAATGCATGTATGTTGAAAGCTGCAAATCCAGTTGGTACAAGCATCAACAATGGTGACTTGCAGAAGATTGTGACACAATTATGTCATAGGATTTTTGTTGCTCAATAGATAGCTTGTTTGGGGAAGGCTAATTCATAACATGTGGGAAATGAAAAGTTGGATGGTTGGAGTCAATGAAATCGACAACAGACACTTTTAATAGTGGATTGAATCTTGTTTCTACCTAATTATCTAGGCATGTTGAGCCCATCTAGTTGTAATGGCAAGCTTAGGTATAGCTTAGTGCGCAATGGGTACATCAGGATAACATGTAGAAAATAAGTAATTAGTGGTATAGTGCATGACCATTTATTATACTTGAGAAGAGAGCATACACTTTTGTCGAGGGTAAATGTTTGTTGTCCATTTGAAGATTAAAAGAATGTGGAGATATGCTTTGTTATCTTGCATTGGAAAAGAAATGGAGTAGATTAAATATGTTGACATGATTCATAGTAAAGTTAGTTTTGAATAGTGGTAGGTAAAAGTAGGTATGGAGATGAAAAACTTTTTTTCTCTTTTTTTCTTTTGGTTAACTATTTGCATGTGATAGAGTCCTTAATCAGTCCTCATCTTGTTTCCTAAGAGCAACATATGTTGCATGTGTGTATATGTTTGGAATGTGAAGCTAGGGGATATGTGAAGACTTGCTAGGATGCACGCTCTTGATATACCAATGAATGTCAACCCTTGACAATCAATGTTCTTAATGTCAATTATTTCCATTTCAAGTGTTAGACCTTGTGATTTGTGTATTGTCAAGACCATAGATTAGCATAACAATGGGTAGATTTTTTGGTTGGTTGTGATCCCAAAGCGAACCTATGTAATTGTTTTAACTTAGCCAAGTGCATGATTCACAAGGCTTGTCTGCACCCACAAATTAGAACATAGAATAGTTTCTTGGACAATAAATAAGAGGATCTTAGCTTAAAGTTGTTCATCCTCTGGAGTTGGGCATGACTTGTCCCCTTAATATTCTCAACGTTGGACTTGGCAATTGGCACTACCAAAGATTGAAGCATATGTTTATTATGTAGTGATACCAACTAATATGTTCGAAATAAATGTATAGATGATTGCTCAATAGAAGTAAATGAATAAGTTGAGCATGACAAATTAGAACCTTCCAATATGTAATTTTTGGCTCTACATTTCTTATTTTTGAGAGAAGAGCACAGAAAGCAACTTTTTCTAGGTCTTGACCGATTTGACGGAATATCTTGCTCAATATAACCACTATGGAGAAGCTTGACTAGAGTGTTCCCCCATATGACTAGTGGGAGTTGGAATAGGTCATTGAAGAGGATGATTGAATAGGCTCCAAAAGGGATTTGATTATGGTAGGGAGTGCTTCATGCAAGTTGATTTGAATGCGTTAGAACAATTTTGGACTGATGAAGCTCATTTTGGCTAGTAGAATGTATCGAATGAAATACATGCCTTCCTGGAATGTTGCTAGTGTTTGCCCTTGTAGGGGGCTTATTTCTTTTATTGGTATTCAGAGAGAAAATAAATGGTCGATTCCTATATGTTGAAAGTTGTAACTCTAGTTGGTGCGAGTAGCAACAATGGTGACTGGCCATGTAGGGCTATTAACACGAGGGTGGACTTGATGTTTGTTATCAAGTGTGACTTTTTGGTACTTGTAGTTCCTTGTATGATGATTTTTAGAGGTTGCTATAATTCCATGGTAGAAGATTGCAACATAATTATGTTATAGGTTTTTTGTTGCTCAATAAAGAATTTTTTTGGGGTAGGCTTATTCGTAACGTATGGGACATGAAATGTTGGATGGTTAGATGAACAGTCAAATCAATAACATACTTTATTAACAATGGATTTAACCTTGGTTCTTCCCAATTATGGTTTTAGTCAATCCCGCGTTGGCCAATCATGTTGAGCCCATCTAGTTGTAACAGTAGGCCTGGGTATAGTCCTAACAAGACTTGACATTCATTAGGACTATCTTCTTGCATTGCATGTCCCTTGTCAGAAGGAGTTTCTTCATCAATGTTTTTTAATGGATCTAGAGATGTACGGTGCACATGCCATGGATTCCACCTATTATCAAATCAAAACCTCAAATTAAATTAATTTGCAAATGATCTCTCTCTCTCTCTCTCTCCATGAATTCTACACATCTTCTACCTTAATCAATTTACCCTTTTGATTTGCTTTTTCCACCCATATGTGGAGGTAAGCTCGTTTTCTTTACAAATTTTTGTAGGTACAACATAATTGAGTGGTATACCCAACTGATGCAAAGAAACTTTTGCACCCCCAATTCTAGAGAACAAAGATAGGATATTGATCCCCTTTATATAAATAGGCTTATAATAGATTGAGAATTATAGCCCATGTGTTAACACTTTAATAGCATTGATACTACTACATGAAAAGCATTTAAATGTTTGGTTACAAATTCTCCTTCATGAATGTTTTAGTTCAAAACACTACTAAGATTTTATGAGACAAAATTATTGCATTATATATCTCTCTCTCTCTATCACTTCTCTAGCCCCTTCTTTCTTTTCGCTATTCCAAATGTAGATTCAATTGCCATTGCATTTAAGTGGAAGGTGAAAAGTAAATTACATTTTTTTAATTTGGTAGTGGAAGTATAAATTATTAACACCATTTGTTAGCAAATAGAGTTAAAGTTGCCATTCCATCTTAACTATAGCGTATGTTTTAATTTTTTTTTTTGTATATAATATCATTTATCTATTATTTAAATATATATATTTTGTATATAAAAAAATATATTGATTATCCTTATTATTATATACTATATTTTATATAATGTAAATTATTAACTAAATCTTTCTACAAGTTAGCTTTTCTATTATTAGTCCATAAATCAATATTAGGGCTTAACAAAAATTGCCCACTAAGAATAATTTATCTGTCAATTAGTAATATGGTGACACATTGCCTACTTGTTCTAGCCAGTTGTAGACAATACCTAAAATGTGCATTCATAACTGAATGCCTTGGCATAGTATCAACTCTCTTGTCCATGTGTCTAATGTGCATTGACCCAACCTAAGATGTCATGCCTAGCCATAACTAATTAATCATTAATGCACACACACTGTCATTTAATGCTTTCTCATCCATAGATCCCCTAAGATAGGTCACTGCAATATAATTATAAGGCAGAAAAAATAAAATGTAAATCTATGAATTGGGCACACAAATTAGGTCTTAACTAACTATGTTGGTGTGAGCAATAGGTGGCATTTGATTACTCTTTGTGTGATTAGACCTCTCTCTCTCTCTATATATATATATGTGATTAGACCTCTCTCTCTCTCTCTATATATATATATATACACAAAACTACCACAACCCCCCACCCCCCTCTCTGTACCCCTCCCCTCTCTCTCCCTACACACCCCTCTCTCTTTCAACCCATATAAAGTTAATTAGTTGTTAGATTTCTTATAATTAATTTAAAGTGTTATATTTTTTTTGGGTACGTAAGAGATATATTATATTATATTAAAAGGATCAAAGTAATACACCCGTCTGCATATGTAGGAAAGACTCAAAATGGCTTGAAAGCCCTGATTTACAAAAAGGCCATCACAACTGACAAGGCCAACTCCAAGATACCATGACCAGCTTATCAGACTACCCCCACACCTAAGATTATAATGTATAAACAGACACTTGTATAATCTTTATATAAACTTTAAATTGATAGGGACAATATAGACTCCCCCTTACCCCAAACCCTGCTCTAGAAGACAATACCAGAATTCAGGAATCCAGTCATAGCCATCAGTGGTTTCAAACTGAAACAATTTTTTGAGAAAAGCCCACCCTTTAGTGGCTCGGGATCTATGTGTCACCAGCTCTGCACCGCTCAAGTCCAGGAGAAAGGGGAAATAGTAGACCACACCTGCATTCTGATCAACTTTGGGAAGATCTCTGGGACGAGGGATACCCACGCCAAAAATCACCTTTGCCATCACCTCCTCAAGATCGGTTAGTAGATGATTTTTGAAGGCCATCCGTGTTGCTATGCTGACGACCGCCTTATCCACATTCAAATCCAACACAGAAGCCACAAAACGGGAAGCAATATCAGGGTCAGCTCGGTATCTTTCTGTGTCCTCCACAAAAGCTTTGCCAATAATTAGTTTCATCGCGCCTATCATAAATGCATCACCTTGTATTAGAATCCTTCGAAACCTCTGGTCCGTGATCCTTCCGTGGAACGCCATTTGCCTAACCAAACTGGCCACACTCGAGCCTTTTACTCTACACACTCTCAACAGATAGCGGGAAATCTAGCCTTGGCTCTCTATCCATTGCTCGAGAAAAAAATAAGAAGAAAGAACAACTCACTCATACTTAAACCTGTAAGAAGGGAGAGATCTCGATTTGCCATAAGGGCTGCTTGTGCGGACAGAGCCAACTCTCCTGACCACCATTTGCAAATATGATTGTCAAAGAAAGACATTCTCTAAAATGAATGCTATCCGTGCTCTTAAGCTGGCGAGTAATTATGTCTCATAATGGAGACGACTCTTGTTTTAAATCCGCGCGGAGTAAAATCCACGTTCCTCTCTTAGCAAAGGAGAAAATACACGCGGTCGCCACCTCCACATCCAACCCTACACATGGAAGATGTGTAGGGCCCCCACCCTACCTCCCTTAATTTAAAGTGTTTTTTTTTTTTTGCTCAATAAGTACTACCAGAGGGGGTAGCTCCCTATATAAAATTAGATTAAAAACAATAAGATAAAATGTATGCCCCTAAAAGGGGTGCCACGAAACAAAATAATGCTCCTATCTCCAATTGCTTGCAAAAAAAAAAAAACACGATTTACAAGAGTGTATTAGCCCAAAATTTGGTTTTTCTCTTTTGTTGCAGAACTTGTAAATATTTGATGTTTGGTCGAAGAGGCAGACTTTTTCCTCTTGACCTCTGTCCAACCATGATCCGTTGGAGATTCAAGGTTGCTTTCAGCTAACAAAGATGTTTGATGCTCCTGAGAATGGTCCCCAATTGATGACGTTGAGGAAGAGGAGGCTACTGGGACACCCTCCTCAAGTTTTTCAGGTGGCACATTCCCACCAATCGGGACCAATGAAACCACATTTGGAGAGCCTAAAGGTGGGGTAGTTTTAACTGGGGGAGCTTGTGGCGAAGCCTTATCTATCTGGGAGTTGGGCGAAATCACATAATGTTGAGGCTCAACCCCAATCCACCAGGTGGGCTTACCTCCTGAGTCCAAACTGCTGCACTCGTGAGTAGTCAGTTTTTGACAATGAGGGGTGAAGTGTTCAGTAGAGAAGCATTTTCTGCACCGGAAAGCCACTTTTTCATAATCAATTGGCTGCAACCAGCAACGGTCACCTACCATCAATGAAATCTCAGCAGGAAGCCCTTTGGATAGGTCCATTTCCACACAAATTTGAGCACAAGTGGAGCTTTGATTGTTAATAGTTTCCTTTGAGCAGCAATAGAATTTCCCTAAGCCATTACCAATAGCCTGTAAGCAATCCAATTCCCAAAATTGGAAGGGAAGATAGGGTAAGCACACCCATAAATAAGTAGAGGTGAAGGTCTTTGATCGTGGATCAAAAGAAGGATACCAGGACTTCATACACAGGAAATCACCTCAAAAAACCCAAGGGCCATTTTCCAGCACCCAAACCTTATCTACCAAGGACTTGAATTCTAAAATGAAAAAATCCCTTAGCACAAGGGAAAATGCAAATTTCTTCTTCAAAAAAATCTTTCCAGTTTGCTGAGATCCATGCATGCAAATCACTAAGCTTTGGCCACAATTTGGTGAATCTGTAAATTAGGGCATTCCATTGCAGGAAGTCCTCCCTATCACCAGCCAAAGCATCCAGATGGACCTTAGGAACAGAGCTTAAGCGGTAAATCAAAATGGCAGAGCTATGCAGATCAGGGACACCGTGGCTATTGAGAGATTTCCCCAGAGGGGTCGAGGGAGGCATTGCACTTGAAGGACCTTGCACAACCCTCCCCACATCCTGCCAGAATCGTGGGCGCCAGTTGGGGTTTTGGTGTCGGGACTGTAAGTTTGGAGCACCCTTGACTCTAGCTCCGCGCAAAGCCTCCTTAAAAGAGGGGCAGTTATGCATAGCAGGAGCCACTCTTCCATTCACCGAAACACAATCCCCTCTTCCGTTGTGAAACTTGTCGGGATCGGAACTGACAGCATTCGCAGCCTGTGCAGGGAAGGAAGGTGCGGGAGCAGTGCGCAACATTGTGGAGGAAGATATTTTTAAAGTGTTATATTTTAATATATATATTATATATAGTAATAATGTAGTATATTTTATTTATATTTAACAATTGTATATATTTTATATAATAAAATATAATAACAAATATAATTACAATATAGACTTTTTTATGAAATAAATATATAATGTGTAAAACTATTAAAAATATAATATGCAATAATAAATATAATCATATTATATATTATATATATACATCTAAATATTTAATTTTATAATATAATATAATTTTAAAAATTTATAAATATTATATATTATATATAATTTTCATTTATAATATTGTATTAGAAATATCTGGATAATATTATGACAAACATGTAACATTATTTACTTTCTCTTTTATCCCCTTGAGCTTTTAATTTATGCAGGATCAATTGTATATCAACCCTATATATAAGTTAGTTATATAAAAATTTTATATAAAAAGTGTTAAAAATAGTGTAGTGATTGCTTATTTATTTAAAAATTAAAAAAAATGGTATATATGTGCATTATGTTTAATGCAGGATGACAATGTGATTTTCACTATTAGGTTAATGGATAAACGGGAGTGCCACCACGACCACAATAGAGAATATTTTTTCAGGTTAATAATTTGAAACCAGAGAGTATTTACCCTGTAGTCTACAATGCAAGCATATATTTCCAGCGCGAATATTGATTCGCTGACCTAAATATAAATAGTACACACGGCAATAGAAGTATTGAAGAATGAAGTAGGATTTTTGTGGGTTGGCATTATCTGATTACAGAAGAGGTATGAAAACGAGAGAGGTTTTAGTAGGGTTTTAGAGGTTCCTAATGGTCTCGTGGGACTTTTCAAGATGCTGTCCAGACTGCGGTTAAATGCTGGTTCTTGGCTTATCTACACGCAGAGCACCAAGCCCTTAAATGCCGGTTCTTATTCTACTCTATCTTCTCATACACACATAACAACAATGCTGAAAATAGCTGGACCAATTTCTGGGATAGGACACAAGTGTGTTACATCGAATGGACTGACAGGAGGAGGTGCATTACCACTCCAGGGAGCGCTTTTTCAGGTCTGAATTCATTGCTCTGTTAATATTTATGGACCTTGGATCTTCCTCCAAGTGCATGCTGGGTCGCTATTATCATCGAGTTACACATTTCTCTGTGGCACTGGCTGGGATATAGATTGTTCTTCTAACAATCTATATGCTCGGGATTCATAATCTGGCTAAAATTTCTTGTTATTTTGATGGACTAGAATCTAAGAGCTCTTGTTAATACGAGGGAGCACTCTACCACCGAGCGACCAGCTCTAGGATTCAAACCTTAGGACTTTCCATTAGCTTGCTGGGGCACTGTCATGCCCTGTTATTTTCATGGATTATTTGGAACTGGAACCTAAGAGCTCTTGTTAACATTACCACTGAGCCACAAACTTGGACTCAAATCTAGTATTGTCAAACTTGGACTCAAACCTAGTACTGTCCATTAGCATGATGGTATTTTAATGGACTAACTGGGTCTGGAATGTAAGAGTTGTTGATAACATTACCCCCCAGCCACCAGCAAGGACTTGAACCTAAGACTTTCCATTAGCATTCTGGGGCACTGCTGGCCCCTTCGCTGCCTGGATTTTTCTTACAGTAACCTCAAGGGCCCTTCTTACTTACGTATCTACTCAAGTTTAGTTTGATTCTACGGGTTCTGCATAAACAACTCTACCACCGAGCTTCCAGCTTGAACTCCAATCTAGGTCTTCCTATTAACATGGCTTGAATTGCTGGCCCCTTTGCTATCCGGATTGTTCTTACGACAAGCTCAACTTTTCCCCCTTAGCCGTCCAGATTGTTCTAACAAGCTTAAGTTTCCCACTCATGTATGAATCTGCTCAATTTTAGTTGAGTCTATGGGTTCTGTGCATATAACTCTATCACTGAGCTGGAAGCTAAATTTCAAACCCAGGGCTTCCCAATTAGCATGCTGGGGAGCAACTGGCCCCCTGCCATCTGAATTGATCTAACTTCTTACATCAAGCTCAAGTGTCCTTCTAACATATGAATCTGCTCAAGTTTAGTTTGAGTCTATGGGTTTTGTATATGTAATTTTTTGTCGTTGTTGTTGTTGCAAGCAGTGTAGAAAAGATTCAAATAAATATGTGAGTTTATATTCTGCCAAAATTACTGGGGGCTTGTGACGATGAAATGTGAAACAGCAGTTGAGGTTGCATATGTTTTCACTCATTTCCATAGTGACTAGCTCAAATTTCCTTCTTACTTATGAATCTGTTCAAGTTTATTTTGAGTCTATGGGCTCTGTGTATGTAATTTTATTTGTTATCGCAAGCAGTGTGAAAAGGAGCAAAGAAAATTCTAATTTGACGTTGCATTTGTTTGCATGTATTGCCATTGCGGGCTATCTCTTGGTTTGACTGATTCGGGTGTAATGGCACTTCAGAAATTTAACTTCTGAATTCTGTTTTGTATGAGGATTACTAAACATTAGACTCAATTTAGTGTTCACTGGTGGCATGAGGTCCTTATTTTTCAAAGCTAAAATCTATGTACCTTAAATGCACAATTCTGATATTTCGTTCAAGTTCCTTATCTCTCATCAGAGAGAAAGAGAATGGGTGAAGGAACTCACCTGAAATGTCAGAACTAAATTCCCCTAAGCCATGTCATCCTGAAAATTATATTCGACAGGGATGCACCCACACCCCTTGATCCTCCATCTCTGTGCTCTCCTAGGATTTTGTGGGTATATCTAGGTGTCACTTCTTTGCATTCATGTCTTTCCTCATCCTCTCAAAAAGGGAGTCGGTATAACATAGCCTGAACTTTTAGTTGCAAAATTCAATACTGTGAACTCTTCGCTTTTAGATAATAATTTTTTTATCTGAACAGGTAAGATTCAAGGGATTGCACCGGTATTAACCTTAAGGCCAAAGAGTCAAGCTGATATTGATTGCTGATGGAAGTATCAGACTTTAAAAGAACACTTGCTCTTGTTTCTTATGTCTACATATTAAATAATAGGCGTTAAGATTTTGCCTTATTTTTTTCTCTGATTCTCTTTATCAGTTCTGCACAGTTCTTAGGCTCTGAATTATTCTGTATTGTTTTGGTAATGTATTGGCAGCCTGCATGTGGGGTTATTAAGTGGCCTCCAAATGGATGTTTGTCATTTTCATCTTCACGGAGTGTAGAGAACAAAGTCAAAAGAAGTGGCAAATCCTTAGGTGGGAACAAAATGTCTTCTGCAATGGACACCTCAAAGACAGGTCAAACAATATCTCATGAGGTCAAGGGTAGTGTTAAAGCAAAATCGAAGCATTCTCTGGGCAATGACCGTGTTGATACTACAAGGACAAACAAAGCAGTAGATGGTGGTTTTAGTAAAGACGTCAGAGAGCTTGGTGCTGCTTCTGATAAACAACAAGCAAATGGAAGCTCCAGGTCAAAACTTAACAAAGGTGAAAAGCCCAAGAAAAATAAGTTAAAAACAGAGAAAATAGATGAAAAACCTTCAGCCATTTATAATGATCAGCAGGCACAGGATCCAGTAATGGAGACAGATGTTTGCAATAAGCTGCAAACGATTTCTAGCCCCAGGAAAAAGATTGCTTTGCCAAAGAAAGTGAATTTGAATATCCAGAAAATAGATACTAAGACTTCTGCCAAGCTGCAAGCAAAATATAGTCCCAAAGCAGAAGTTGAGAATGCTGCTCAGTTGGAGAGGAAAAAAATGAAAATACAAAAAACAGACGAAAAAGATTTGGCCAAACAATCACAAGCTTCAAATGGGAAAGTTGTAGTTGTAGTTGAATCTGAAACAAAGGCAAAGACTATTCAAAAGTATCTAGGAGATAAGTATTTAGTTGTGGCAAGTTATGGCCATGTGAGAGACTTGGCTCCCAGGTCAGGTTCTGTGCGTCCTAATGAAGACTTTATTATGATCTGGGAGGTTCCTTCGACAGCTTGGACTCACATTAAAAGAATTGAGGGAGCTCTAACTAGGTATGATCCACAGTCTCTGGTTTTCTTGTTATATTTGCACAGTTAGTGAAACTACATTGACTAGCTTGATTATAAAATTTCTTCTTTTTGTCAATAACAAATATTTCAAGGCCTATAGGCATTGTGGATTTTAAATTTAATTATTTTAGTAAGATAACTACTTTGGTCAATGGTTAATGAAACATATTCAAACTAATTCACACACCAGAAAGGATGTTGATGTTAAAAATTTAAAAGATAAATTTTAGATCAACTTGGGAACTTTATAATTTTTTTGGCTGTTGTGGCAACTTGGAAACTTCAATCCAGCTCACAAAATCTCCAGTTAAAAAAATAATGAAATGTGAAATTGATAATATACAGTTGCATTTCATATCCAATAACTATTGGTTGTTTTTGTGTGGGAGACTTTAGAAAATCCTAACATTTCTAGTTTGTAATCTGAGAAGTGAATGTCGATAACATTTCTAGTTTGTAATCTGAGAAGTGAATGTCGATGAATCAATCTTATGGACCAGTGCATCTAAGGAATATGCTCGTAGTTCTGCATGACATGGTCATCTACCAAGACTTGGTTGTAAATGTAGGGCCTATCCATCCATGAATGAATCAGAAAATTCTAGAGGTGCTTTCCTCATTCTGGAACTTATTGACAACATTAATTGGAAGACAGCATATGCTTTGAGGTTTGAATTATATGCTTTTGTTATTTTTTGCAGTCGTATGGGCCTAAGCCATGTTACAATTGATGTTTGATATTTCTTTTTGATTACTTTTATACATCACAGCCTGTATCGTCATGGATGGTCGTAGTGACACAGAAACCAAGTATGCACTAGCCAAAATGAATGTCCCTGCAACCAAGCAATTGAAGCAGAAAAACTTATTAATGGACAGTAGCCAATTGCTGTGAAAAAAAAATTGAAATCCCAAAAAAATTCTCAATGACCGAGGACATATAAGTTACAAATGAGAAGAAACTTTCTTTAACTGATCAAGACAGCGGAAATTCATACACACACTTTCCTTCAATACAAATATCTTACAGGTAACTCTGTACTTTTGTGTCTGCTCTTCCGAAAATGTTTCCTAGAAATTCCCATTCCCAGCTCTCTCTCTCTCTCTCGCACGCACACACACACACACACCCCCACCCACGCACGCACGCATGCACACACGCACACGCACGCACGCACACACGCACACGCACGCACGCACGCACGCACGCACACACACACACAACCATGAATTATAAACATAAACACCTTCAGTGTGTGAAATTTAAACGTTGTAAATTGTGCTCGCTCACAATTTCACGTTATGCTTGGCTTTAGTGTCCACGTCCTAGTGTGTTCCTAGGATCACCTCCAGCACGTTATGCTTGGCTTTAGTGTCCACGTCCTAGTGTGTTCCTAGGATCACCTCCAGCCTTGGCCTTGCCCTCAACCCACAAGATATGCTTATGCGCTGCTTTGACCCTTTATGCTGATCATGTGCAAAAAACCATAAAAGTGCTAAAATCCTGGCCTTGTCCCAAGCTGATTAGACCTTTTTAGAACTGATATTGTTAAGACTCTAGCGCTTAGTGTGGATGTCCGCAGATGTCTCGAAAGCCTCTGTCAGTCTTGTAGTCATTTTTGGAATTTGTCTTTTCACTTGCGCGATTCGCCCAGATTTTCTTAACGCTTATCCGCACCCAAACGACTCTTAGCCTTGATTTTTTTGTCCTTGCATTCTCTATTTAACCAAGTAAGTTTGTTATTGGAAAGGATCGATTCTTTTTCGCAGCAAAGCTTTGCCGAAATTGATATTGGTTTGCTTTCATAACAAAACTCTACTAAGATTTGAGAACCAACAATATTGTGATTTATTTTATCAAGCTCACATTGCATTCTTTTCATCGAAGTGTGCCGAACTCTGAAGGATCCTGATTGGAACCGCTGCCTGTTGAGCGACTTTCATCTCCTGCTGTGAGGTGACAAAGTTTTGATTGATTCTCACTTTCATTCTTCAATCGCTGTGATCCATTTGGTATAATGCTTATTTTTGTGGGTTGATTTAACATTACCCATTTATCTCTTGAATGTAGAGATCACTGTACAAATCCACTCTAAGGCACTGAGTAGGGTTTACTTCATAGTATTGTTGTTATTGTCACTGTTCGCCACAATTCTAGACACACTTAGAATTCAAAGCACACACTATTTTTATCTATTTATCATTCTGGCTGTCGTTGAGGTGGAAACACCAAAATGGGGTTTGACTAAGGCAAGCCCCTATACAACCCAATCCTTTTCCTCTGTCTCTGTGTTTGCAGGTTCCAACAAGAAGTTCGACGACCCAAGGAATGATTGAAAAGGTTGGCACAAAGATTGAGAATTGGAATTTGTACTGTACCGCATCGCACAGACAACAACGTGGCGTGCGGATGTCTGCGCCACGTGTTGTCGTCCTGGGCAGTGGACTCCATCCTCTGGTGCCAGGTTCTCTGTTATTGTGGTTTTTCATTTCTGTATCTCATTTCTTGAATTATTTTGTAAATCTCCTTATTTTCCCGTTTTAGTTATCTTGGTTATCTATTTTCTCACTCGATTGCATCAAAGGGATATACCCCGGACAATTTCACGCTTCCTGATTGGATAGAGGCGAAATATACGTCTTCGTCAGCTAGTATCCTAATGTTCAATAGATAATTGTTTTGATTATGAGTAAATTAGTTAGAAGCAAATTTTTCTGTTGTACAGAAACGTAAACCCTAAACCCTAAACAATGAACCTTTGCATTTAACCCTATAGATAAACAACTAAATTTGAATGTGAACCCTATAAAAATGGTGTCATCACTTTGACAATCTCTCTGTCTCTGTCTCTCTCTCTCTCTTTCAAACCTACTACTTTGTCTTAACAGTCTCTAGGGCCATTGGAAACCACATATTAACATCCTTGTTTGCCTATCAAGCTTCTCTTTGCACTAGCCTCATTGTCCCATGCCTAGTTGTGCTAATTTTTGGCCTTCTAGGTGCCCTATCATCACTTTCTAATTGTTGTTCCACATTGCTACAGTCATATTGAGTCCCATGTTATTCACCTTTTGCGAATGTTATTTCATTGTCCAGCCTTCCTATTGGCTCTATTGCATTCCTCAAGTCTAATATCCACTCAAACTGGTCATTCTTAGCTTTCCTAGGGTGCCTAAAAGCCTTGCTATCACTTGGTAACTATTGTACAATCATGTTTTCATGTTTCCACTCTATGGCAACCTTTCCAAGCATTATTTGGACTGTTGCATTTGCTGTTCTAGTCTACAATTGACTTGTTTACACTCCCAAGCACTATAAGTTAGTCTTTAAAACTGTAATGTCCCCATTTTCAGAGTGGTCACCTTTGGAGAGCAGTTGGGCTAGTTTTCACACTGCGGGATTTTTGGATGATAATTTGAGGGTTGGAGATGTCTTGTCATATTTTTTTGATGATATTGATGTGTCCCTTTCATTTAATATATTTTCCCCTCTCTTGGAGCGAATCATTTTGAGGAGTTTGAGTGTGAAAACTTGTCAGATTTGCCATGAAATGAACTTGCTATCATCTTCCATGATTGGTGCCGCCTTGTTATATTCTTGGTTTATTTGTGGGCGCAAGGAGGAGAGATCTTTCAATGATAATGATATTTTATTTCTTTGTGGGTGGCGCCTAGAAGGGGGACGACTTGTGAAGACCAATACAAAAATATAATATATTATCATTTCTTGGAGGTGGCCGACTTGGAGAAGTTTAAATTCAAAATCTTTAATTTGGAATTTTATTCCTTTTGGGCACCAAGATCTCAAGTGTTGGGTCGGCCCTCTTGGAGGGAAAATCTCAATTCAAAAACGAATATTATTTCTCTTGGTTGGCCAAGAAAGGAAGGAGGAGAAGCATGTATAAATAGAAGGCGTTGGAGGCATCAAAGGATCATTCTAGCATATGTGATTCATTCATTCAATTCATCTTTTGGGAGTTTATCTCTTGGATTGGAGCTTGAGACGAAAACCTTGTGTTCTAAGGAGGAGTCGGACGAAAACCTAGCTCTTCTATTGGCGAATTCCGTGACAGGAGTTCAATTGTGCATCATTGGGGAGCAAAATTGAATATCAGATTTGAAGATCATTGTGGAGGACTTCTCTTTGGCGTGGAATTGATATATTATTGCGTAGATTTGGAGCGATCCCACTTTGGATCAGCAGCAGGCCAGATCATTCGCCATCTTTGGGAGCAGCGACTTTGGTGGTTGATTGTCATTTTGCTTAAGGTTTTCATACCCTAGCTTAATGCCGCCATTGTGAAGGCCTTGGAGCTTCTTTTCTATGATATTTTGGTATGTACAAAACTGATTTTAAGTCTGAACTGTAACAGCAGTGATCTGATTTGCATGTGGGCATGTTGGCCTATGTTTTGGATGTAAACTTCAGATGTTCTATATCCTGAAATTATAACAGCAGTTTATCTTCAGAAAATTCAGATTTGTTATGTGTCTTTGATGCTCACAAAAAATATGTATTGCATGGTGTAACTCATGGTTGGTGCGATTGTCATTGTAAAAACTTATTTGCCATCATTTTACCATGATTTGGATGTGTTCTATGTTCGCTGAAGGCAAGTGTTAAGGTGCAGAAAATACAGATCAGAATTAGGGTTTTGAGCAGAAAACTAAGTGCAGAAGTTTTAGGGCAGAATTCAGAAAATTAATTTCAGAATTTTAGGGCAGATCCCTTTGGGGATATTACAGTGGTATCAGAGCTTGGATTCTGCCAGCCTGGAGGGTTTGGGAAAGGACTAAGTTAAATCTTATCCTACTAGCATACAGGAGTATAATGACCAGCAGCTAAGTCCATCATTTGGTAGTGATTTGGCTCAGTTTTATCCTTGCATGTTATGTGGAAAAGGATTTGACCTATCCTTATGCAGTTTCTATAGAAGAAGAGCCGTGTATCCTGCTAACCTGTTTGGGTTGTGAATCATGGATTCTGAAGTTGTCGATGATATAATGGTTGCTTATGAAAGGTACCTTGCACTTCAACAGAAGGTTAGATACTCTCTCCTTCAGTTGCTATATGGAATGTTGGATGGACAGGAAGAAGGGAAAACAGGAACAAAGACCAAAGAAGTATCATGAGAGTCATGGAAGACATGAGCAGCCAAGTGTTGAAGGCATCTTGAATAATCTTGCCCAAATAAGGCAAAATCTTATGCAGTCACAACAGAGTTTAGCTCATAGCTTGCAGTGGTATGAAGACTCCCTATCAAGGCAATCTCGGCACTATAGCGACTCACTCATCCACATCTACAAGTGAAGTATCCAGAATTCTCTATGATGAGTTTGACAAGTGTACTGATTGGGAGAGGGGTAAATCAGCAATCATTGATCAGCCTATAGGTGAACAAGGTTCTAGAACAACCATTGAAGAAAAGCATGTTGAAATTGTCCAAGTGATAAAAGAAGAATTGCTTCCTTGTAATCAGCCACATTAAGATATGGGTTCTGCTAATGATCCATCTCTTGAGCATAACATTACCGCACTATCTCTACATCATGGTGGCAAGGAATGTGATGAGCAAAATGACTTGGGAATATTGGATCAAAGCCCTTTTACATGGCATGATGGAAATGTTCAATTTAGGGTTGAGAAAGATTGTGGAAGGATGTGTGGAGAAGAACATTATTTCAGATTTGAAGGAAGGCTTAACCCATCAAGGAGACTTCAAGGAGCTTGCTTGTTATGATGCAGCTCTAGCTTCAAAACAGAAATTAGATGAAGAAGATGTCAAATCAGAAAAACAGTCATCTACGGCCGCCACACCTATGAGGTGGTTTTCACATGAAAATCCAGATTTAAGTTATGAGATGGGTGATACAACTTTTGGAACAGTCAATGAGGGTATGCATGAAAGGGTGTTCGTGGGACAAAGCTACATACAAGGTATGTCATTCCATAGTAAGTTCGATGATGCTTGTTTCATGCACATGATCACATTTGATGACTACCTATTGAAGTTGTATGAGATACCTTTTATTGAAGAGCTGATCATAAACACTAAGGGGTGGCCTAGTAAGAAGATTCTACGGTTTGATAACGTATGGTTTGTCATGGACATTACACCTTGGAGTTGGTCTAAAACTATGGGACTCACGTACAAGGATGAACCAATGATGTTGAGAGCTAGTGATAAGAATGCAACACCTAAAGAAGATGAAATTATAACAGCAGTTTATCTTCAGAAAATTCAGATTTGTTATGTGTGTTTGATGCTCACAAAAAATATGTATTGCATGGTGTAACTCATGGTTAGTGTGATTGCCATTGTAAAAACTTATTTGCCATCATTTTACCATGATTTGGATGTGTTCTATATTTGCTGAAGGCAATTGTTAAGGTGCAGAAAATACATATCAGAATTAAGGTTTTGAACAGAAAACTAAGTGCAGAAATTTTAGGGTAGAATTCAGAAAATTAATTTCAGAATTTTAGGGCAGATCTCATTGGGGATATTACAAAAACATGGATAAACATTGCTTAATGTTTTGCATTGCATCTTAAACATCAAACAAAGCAAAAACTCATATTTTACAGACTGGAACACATCAGACTAGTAGTCTGCTACTTTTTGTTTGAATAATGCTTAAGTGAATCATAAAAATTCACCTTGGGAAATGAACATTGGTTGTATATAGAACATATAGATCATTGTTTAAGTCATCATTTACAACAAATTGTGTCATCATAGGAACATTACATAGTTTGTATGTACTAGCAAAAGCGAAAAGTTACATTCTTGCTTGCAAACTGTTCTTATTATCTTTTCTCTTCCAATGACACTTTTATTGTCTTACTAAAAGTATGAAAGTAGAATTGTTGTATTAGTGAATAGTCATTTAGGGAGCATCCAAAGATGATTACTTTGTGTCTTAGTTTGCATTCATACACGATATGCATTCTTCTAAATACAAAAGCACTACTTTCCATGGAATGTGTCCCTAGATTTCTATAGAATTAAAGAGGTAAAAGTCTTAACTTTATAGTTGAAAATAGATTTGCTAGAATGTGATAAGAGTTGTGAATAAATTTATAGGCTGAGATAAATTGAAAACTTAGAGAATGGATCTAGAAGAAGAACAATATTGGTATCTAGTATAGTTGATTATGTTGTTGATGATCTAGTAGAGATATGATGGAGTGAATATAGTGATACAGTGTAAAGACTTCTTTCAAAAGTAGTTAGAGGTGAAGAATGATAGAAATAAAGTTGATACATGGGAGTACAATAGAGGAAAGACTTACTCATAGGAGTTAGTCATGGTACACTTGAGGAATAGAGAATTTGCAATCAAATGATGGATGTTTGGTGTAGCTTGTTTGGGAGAGAATATGAAGCATTGTTGCTTGATCTAGGTTGCACTAAACTATAGATAGCTGTGATTAGACTCATATGTGGTGGCACATAAGGCATAGAGGAGACTTCAATGAGATCAAGGGTTTCAACTGTGAAGAGTGGGAGGGGATATATATATATATATATATATATATATAGAGAGAGAGAGAGAGAGAGAGAGAGAGAGAGAGAGAGCAATTATTGCTAAATGCTAATTGCTTTGCATAGTGAGTTTATTGCTAATTGTTTTGCAAATTGTGAGTTTATTGTCAGTTTTCAAAGCTTCTCTTCACTTCAAGAATATGAAATTCTTTGTGTTCCACGGTGTTTCGGGGATGAGGGGACGTGTTTCGGGGATGGCAGTCCAAGGGCCATTTTTTGGGGATGGCGGGGGGGACGGTGATATGTGAATTTTTCAATATATATATATATTTATTTATTTTTCAAAATATATCATGTAGAGAGAGAAAGATTGAGAGGACGCGTTTCAGGAACGACAGTTCGAGGGCCTTTTTTTTGGGAATGGCGGGGAAACAACGATATGTGAAATTTTCAATATATATATATATTTATTTATTTATTTTTCAAAATATATTATGTAGAGAGAGAGAAAGAGATATGTCAATAATTGATAACAACAATATCAATATGTGAATAAATGATGACAGTAGTAGTATAACAGCGGTATAAAGCCTAGTTCCACGGGGACGCGTCCCCCCCTAAATACAACCGTCCTCGAGACGTTAGGGAAACGCCCCACCGCCGTCCCCTCGTTTTGTTGCCGCCTTCGAGACATTTCAGTTTTGAGGGGACGCCTGAATGTTCCCGAGACTTCCAGGCGTCCCCCAAAATGCAATAATTTTTTTTTTTTTTACATAGCTCCCATTTTGACATAGGCAGGGAGGATGCTAGCAAAGGTTGTGGAATTTGGCTTTATAGTTTACACCAGCGAATTGCATTTGCTTTAAAATTTCTAAAGCCTTTTCAACAAATCCATTTTGTGCATATCCTGCAATCATTGCTGTCCATGAGACCACATTTCTTTGAGGCATTTTGTCAAACAGTTCACGTGCCTTGTCTATGCTTCCACATTTTGCATACATGTCTAACAGGGCAGTTGTAACTACAACATCTGACAAAATTCCTCTATCCTTTATGTTTTGATGGATGTCCTGTTGATGATGTTTTCTTGACAACAACAACATTAGAATAAAACACCAAGTGCTCTATCCTCTCTTGAACAAAGCGTCTTGAATGCTAAACTACGTGATCAAACAAGAACGCTCCAAGGTTCCTTGTACGTGATTTGCAACGGATAGCCTCGGTGGTGTGATGTGATTTGCTGGTAATCACAAAGCGACTTACACTGAATATGCTCCTTACTTCATTCAACTATGTACTCTTTCCTTGTGAAATGGAACTTCTGATCAACTATGAAAAGAAAAGGCAAAAGGCAAGAGTTTAAGAAGCTAATCTAAGGACAATGACATGATGAACAATGCTATGATAGACAAATTCCCTTGGAAAACCAAATTTCACTTTGCCATGACGAGCAACAACTACATGAAATAGGTGCGATCTCCAAAGGATAAACCAAGGATTTTCATATTGTTGACACACTCCAAAGTACCCATAGCTGGCGCAACTCGAAGGAGCATCAACAATCGAACTATTTGCAAGATGTGGTTCAGGCTAACTTTACATGATGACTTACCATCGACAAGCCATCAAAAGTATGAACCAACGGGAATTCATCAAATATCATTACATATATCCATTACATCAATGAACTCTATCTACTTTATCATCTAAACTACTTGGAAACACATCTCCGTCATATTCAAGAACTTGAAACCTTGCTAACATTTCAAAGCCACAAGATCACCATGCAAAACAACAACAATGAGCTTGTATTACTTTTGAAGTGTGTCATTACAACAATCTCATGTCTCTCTTCATGACTTTGAAGAGCTCCCTCTCTACTCTACTCCTACTTGATCTCTACTTGTAATCTCTAATCTCCTATGTATTGTCCTTTTACAAATGAGAGAAGTGAGCCTTATATAGAACTCAAGAATTACAATGAACGGCTCAGATTGATTTAGCAATCAACGGCCAAGGTTGAGACAACAAGGCAGTTTGTTACAAAATTTGCTATTTTTAGAACATGAAAGAGGCAATGAAGGCATGTTTCCCAATGTGATAAGCATCTCTGGAGCATCTTTATGGTGGGCCCTCTTACATGGCAAAATGCTATTGGCTTGATGATGTGTACGTGCCACCTCAGCATCTTTGAATGAACTAGTGTGATTCACTTCATGTTCACTTTACTTAGAATATTTTCTTCTTGTTGTCTTGATGTAACTCATGGATCGCTTTGATGATCATGCTCATCTCTCATCCTGTGATGTTGTTGTGCTTGTGCAGGGTCATGCCTCTGGATAGTTGCATGGACTCATGGAGTAGACTAGTGCCTGATGGGAGTTCTTCTTGTCTGGCACATGATATGTGAGCTTCTGGATGATGACCTCCTTCAAGGTATGCGTGGTGAAGTGACAACCTTCCACTAATCTTCACCTCGAATGGATGATGCTGTTGATGATGAACTACACTTGTAACCTTGATCATCTTAGACTAGCTCCCCTCCACATGGCGTCGATGTCTTCCTCCTCCAGACATATTAAGTCTTGATGTAGGAGCTCCTTCGTGAGGTGATGATGACAAGTTTGAGCAACGTTCCTCCCTCTTCCAAAGCTTCTTATGTATGAGCTCTCGCCATTCACCTCTTTGGATCCTCCATCACCTACAAGAAGAAACACATCAAATTAAGACTCAACATAAAGGATTTTCAACAACAAATTACATCCACCTTATGTATGTGGGATTAAAACAATTAATTTCAAAACAACATACCTTAGCAAAATCAGATTCTAGGAATAAAATCAGATTTTTAGAAGACTTGACCTTTTGAAGAAACTTGAATGTTTTGACTTATCTCCTTGACAAGCTGTTGCTCCTTGCTACTCTGTTGTAAATCAGAAGCAAATTTGGATTTGTATTTGATTTAAAATGCAGATTTGAACTTTCTAAAATATCAAACTTTGCCCCTCTATATGGCAGGTCGGCCTAGCAAGAGGAAAACTGAAGTTTTTAAATGTTCTCCATGCCTTCATGTGATGAGCGCCCAGCATGGGTGGGTTTAGAGGGTATGTGTGGACAATTTCATGTGGAAGGTGACATTGTCCATGTGAAGGGTCTAAGACCGCCCAACAAGGGCGGGATTGGGAGTAGTGTGTGGATTGTTTTTAACTCTAACCTTCATTTGATGCTTGTTTCTTCCTCATGATGACTCCTTGTTCTTATCTCCTTGTAAGGTTTCATTTCTATGCATTTTTAGGCGAGGTTAGAAGGCAGATCTGAAATGTTTGATGGACTTATCCTTATGTCATGGTGGAGTCCACCTAAGCTAAGCAGCCTTGAAGATGTCGTATGGAGTGAATGATGTGAAAGAGGTGAATGAAAGTGAGTCTCTTAACAAGATAGTCTTGAGAGTGTATGGATTGCTTCACTTAGCTGATTCATCTCCTCATGAAGACCTTCTCTCCAACACCCTTAAGACTCAAATGATGCATCATGGATACTAAGTGATGATGTTATCCACCTATCATGATGAAAACTGCCTAGGAAGGGCGGGTTTCAAGGGTAGGCTTGGATTTTTTATGATTTAATGATTGTTGTTTAGTTTTGATAGTCTAAAACCTTTTACACTTGTTTCATTGATAACTTGACCTCTTTAAATGCAATGGAAAGCCATGAGAGGATGGGCAGATTTCAAGGGTCTAGGCGGAGTATTTCATGTGAAGGAGATGACATAATCCAAGGGAAGTGGTCAAGTCCGCCTAGGAAGGGCGGCTTGGAAGGAGGTGTATGGAATGTATGATGTGAGCTGCATTGGGTGTTACTTCCTTCCATTTGATGACTCTTTATCTATACTTCGTCAAAACTTAGTGGTATTTGAGGTGTTTGTGTGTAGTCAGAAGGCAAACTTTGAGATACTTGATGACCTTGTCCATGAACCTTAATGAAATCCGCTCAGGAAGGGCGGCTTTGGAGGTGCTGCTTGGATTTTGCTAAAAAAATGCTCTTGCTTTGCCTCAACTTGCAATTCAACCTTGAAAATTTTCATTGTGATCACCTCTCTTGACATTTACTTGCAAGTTTCATAACACTCATCTTCTTGGGCGGGTTTGAATGCTCTATGTGGAGAGTTTTGCGTGGATATGGATTGAATCCAAGACCTCCTCTCTAGGCCGCCCATGTTGGGCGGGTTTGGAGGTGAGGCTTGGATTTTCTTTAAAATGTGCTTTCTCCCTTCAACTTTGCAAAATTAACTTAGCTTCCGGACTTCATCATCACTCTCCAACCTTTCAACTGGCTAATTCCTCCTAAAATAATCCAACTTTCCCTGGGCGGTCTTAGAGCTTGTGTGTGGAGAGTGCATTGTGTAGGACATGACAAAGTCCATGAACACCTCTTGAGGCCGCCCAAGAAGGGCGGGTTTAGAGGTGACCCTTGGATTTTGACTTGAAACTTCTTTAACTCCTTCAAACTTGTAAACTTTTACCTCACATCCCAATGCTTTGCACTTGAAACACTTCATAAATTTGATCACTTTTCTCCTTGAGCGGGTTTGGGGTTGATGTTTGGAGAGTGTCTTCTGCAGGAGGTGAAATTGTCCAAGCATAGGGCTCAAGGCCGCCTAGCATGGGCGGGTTTGGAAGAGGTGTCTGGATTTTGTCACTTAGAGCATTCCTCTCCTCATGAAGATGTCTCCCTCCTTCTTCCTTAAGACTTAGTCAAGTTTTCAAACTTCCCTCTCTTTAAATAACTCTCTCTAGGATGTGAGGCTAGGGAGTCAAGATAAAGTAGTTACATTGCTTTGACATCAAAACTCCAAGCTGACCTCTCTAGGCCAACCAAGTAGGGTGGATTTGAGAGTAGGTTGTGGATTTTCAATACTTAGAAACTTTTCATGCCTTAAACTCGACTATCTCCTTTCCTTGTGATATCATCTTGACTATACTTAGCACACAAACTTGCAAATTGCATTGTTCTTCACCCTGGGCGGTTTTGAGAGCAGTGTGTGGAGGGATTGATGTGGCAAGAGTTATTGTCCATGACTCCCTCATGAGGCTGCCCAGCATGGGCGGGTTGAGAGGTGATGCATGGAATTTACCTTCAAAAGGTCTTGAAAACTTGCAACCTCTCTCTTATGGTGGATTTGGAGACTGAGTCTGGAGAAAGTGCGTGATCACAACCTTGAATCCAAGACCCCGTGCCAAGGCCGCCCAGTCTGGGCGGGTTTAGAAGGTGTGCTTGGAATGCAAGTCTTGTTGCCATATCGGAAATGTCTTGAATGGAAGTATATTGAAAATATGTTTAAGTATAAGTCGGATATTGAATTTCTTATACTTTAAATATTTATCAATATACTTCTAGGATGTTTGAGATGGGTCTTGGATCCATATGATTTAACATGCAAATTCTAGATTTTGGAGGATCCACCAGATTTTAGACTTAGCCAATTTTCAGGATTTCAGGACATCAGGACATCAGGCTTGGTGATCTTTTATCATTCTTTCCAATTAATTCATCCTTGTTGGGAGGAGTTTAAGTAATGTTTGATTTGGAGATGATGCATGGAATGTTGCTTGTAAACTACTTAACTTCCCTCCAACTTTCCAACCTTGCTTGAAATTCATCATTTCTCAGTGCCTTGAGCTTGAAAACCTTCTAAACTTAACCATTTTTTCCTAGGGCGGATTTGAAGGTTCTGTCTGGACAAATGCATGTGCAGGAGGCTGAGTCCATGACCTCATGCCAAGGCCGCCCAGTCTGGGCGGGTTTGGAGGTGAGGCATGGAATTTTCATCAAAATCTTAGTTTTAGACTCCGTCATCACTTCCCAACTTCCTTCAGTCGGCAAAAACTCGTGAAAACATTCGAAATTTCCCTGGGCGGGTTTGAAGGTGTTGTCTGGACAAGCTCTCCTGATGGTGAAGACACTGTCCAAGGGGACCTTGTGAGGCCGCCCAGTCTGGGCGGGTTTGGACAGTACCCTTGGATTTCTTGCCTTAGTCAAATTTTGGATTTCCCGAATGGAAGTATATTGAAAATATGTTTAAGTATAAGTCAGATATTGAGTTTCTTATACTTTAAATATTTATCAATATACTTCCAGGATGTTTGAGATAGGTCCTGGATCCATAGGATTTAGCATGCAGATTCTAGATTTCTGAGGATCCACCAGATTTCAGACTTAGTCATTTTTTCAGGATTTTCAGGATATCAGACTTAGTCATTTTCAGGGTCTCAGTGACATGCATCAGGATGAAGGCATATAGACCTCTTGGCAAGAAACTGTTGAGACTTGCATACACAACACTATCAAAATCATACAAGCTCAGAGGAAAACTAAACCTAAAGCAAAACAAGGACAGAAAGCAAGAAAAAAAAAAGAGGGGGTTCCCATTTGCAATGGGGCGATGTGTGATTACATCACAACATGTCCATACCCTATTCCAAAGCTCCCATTTTGACACAGGCAGGGAGGTTGTTGGCAAAGGTTGTGGAATTTGGCTTTACACTAGCCAATTGCATTTGCTTTAAAATTTCTAAAGCCTTTTCAACAAATCCATTTTGTGCATATCCTGCAATCATTCTATTCCATGAGATTACATTTGTTTGAGGCGTTTTGTCAAATAGTTCTTGTGCCTTGTTTATGCTTCCACATTATGTATTTCAGTGCACTGCTCCCCCGCCGCCCCTGCTGCCGTCCCCCTGCCGCCCCCTAGACCCCCCGCCCCCCATCCCCGAAACGCGTCCCCTACCGTCCCTGAAACCCCGTGGAACTATGGTATAAAGTACTATAACAACAGTAGTATAACAATAGTATAATAGTAGTATGTCATCCAACTTAGATGCCACGATTGAGGGGCATGCCTTCTGTCACCCAGGTAGCATTCGTTGGGGTATGCCACACCCATATTTGATGTGGTAGTTTGCTTGATTAAACATTCAAGAAACTGTGCATTTAAGCATGTAATTTGACTTATGGGGGATTTGAACATGGGTCTCCACTATGAAATCACTATATTTATTCTATTCTATTGTCAGAGTTTTTTTGGTTGTTGCTATGAAAAATTTATTGTTCTAAGAAAATATTGGCTATCTATGAAACAACATTTACTACTTTTTTATAACAGCAGTAGTATAATAGTAGCATAACAATAGCAACAAAAAATGAAATGATGAATGAATTTATTTTGGTTTTAGGGTGTAGAAAGGGGTGTGGGAGGCTTTGTGGGACTCCCACGCCTCTATTAAAATGCTTTTTAAATATTAAAAGTGTGATTTTTTTAAAATGATGTTTTAAACTTTGGTTGTCATTGGGAACCCCTGGTCGTTCTTGGGATGGTCGAGGGATGTCTGAGGCGTCCCCAGTCATCTCGGGGATGGGTAGGCGTCCCCTGAACGTTTCTAGCCGTCCCTAATTTGGGGACATCCCCTGTCCTGTTCCTGTCCTGAAAATGCCACTGGGGACAAGGACGTGCATCCCTAGAAATTCTCTACTAATGGCACCAACCATGAGAATGTGGAAGCTTTTTTGATACCACTAACGTACATTAATAGAATTATTAGAAATAAATAAAGAAAAGAAAAGAAAAATGTACTAAATCAAAAAACATAAGAACTTCATAATATACTTACAAATTATGTAACTTATGTGTCATTCTACCAATTTAATCCAATGAATCATGGATATTTGTTGTACTCTTTATAGTGTCAAGTATTTCTTCATGATTAGACTCACAAACTTTCCACAAGTTTTTATTCAACGGTCTACGCCATATTTAATCAATTGAATATTTGATGCCAGAACAAGGTTAGAATAATGAAGAATTCTCCCGTGTGTGTGAAATTCCCACACATCACACTTCTTCATTAGGTACTTTCTAAGCCTTGTTCTACTACCAACCATCGATCCTATAGGATACTCAATGCCTTCTCCATCTACTATAGGGGTTGTCAATTTATTTTTTGCCTCAACATAGTGACACAAATAATAATTGACTCCTCCTTTGTTTTCTTCATCTACAATAATTGCATAAACATGCCTTGGATTGAATTGTACAAAAAATATTAATTCAATAAATGATACAATAATACTATATAATAAGATAAAATATTAATTTTAATTAAATAATGCATCTATAATACCTAATTGAACTAGATTTGAAATACGGTCAAAGTCAACTGATGATTCCATCGCCATGAGTTGTAGTGCTTCTAGAAGTCAATGCATCTCAAGTGGGATTAAAGTTCTAGAACACCATTCATGGACTCATTTTTTTGATTCACATTCATTCCAAGCAAAATCTATACATGAAGAATAAAAGCATGCCATTTTCCTTGTATGAATAGTCCACGAACCTGCATTTGATCTTTTAAAGAGTGGAATTTACTTGATCTTGTCACTGTACAACAATCTTCATGTTTTGCAATGTTAGCTTTTTCTATAAACTAAAAAATCTATGAACTGTACACTTACCTTCATTACCTAGACGTATTGTGAAGTTATTCCATTCAATGATGGGTGTTTCATTTATCAATTTTAAATTGTCTTTGTACTTCAATTCTTCTCATGCTAGGACTCTTTGAATACATGCTCTTGCACTATTGTGCTCCCCTTTTCCATGCCTGGTCTTGGCAAAATTCAATATATGCTAAACGCGACTCATCATATTCATTCTACTCAACCGATAGAACAGTTGTGAGTTCTTGAGTTATGATGTAAATTATCTAACCATATAATATGCTGGCCAAATATGATGTTTTTGCTACTCAAATTACCATAGAACATGTCATGTCCCGATATTAAGGCATTGTTTAAATTAAAGATTTAAACATCATGATAAAACGATAAAGTCGCTCTCTTGAAAATAAGGTCTTTGGCATAAGAATACCTTTGGTAATATTTAATAAATACATAATACTAACATATAAATAATATATTACATATTTATATCGAGATATATTATATTAATATAAAATAAATATAATTCCAAATATAAATATTATTAATATAAATATAAATTAAATATTATTATAGATATAATTATCAATATAATATAAATATTATTATATAATAATATAATTATCAATATTAAATATTATTATAATTATCAATATAAATATAAATATAAATAATAAATATAAGTATTAATAATATAAATATTAATATTAATATAAATACCAACAATTAAATATTATTATAATATATTTATAATTATTAAAGTAACTTAATACCAAACTGCAGCGATCATCACTATTTGAACACAATTAAATATTGTTAAGATTAATTAAGGTGACGGATTCTCATAAACCTTGTGGCCAACCACACAACTATACTAAGTTATATATATCAACAGTTAAAGTCATCAAAGTTTAGTAGACTGCGATTAAGGAACAGCAAAAGCAAATATGCAACAAATGAGTGACGAAGACAACAGATACGATTAAGGTAAGTGAATACAATTAAAAGAAAAGCAACAGCGATTTGAAAGGAAACCATTATCATTAATGAAAAACAAGTAATTTATGAATAGGACCATTAGTAATATACCTAGTAAGCGATAATGCAGATCATCATTAAAAGGTAGCTATTGGAGTCCGTGAGGTATGTCTCCTCAATGGAAAGGTGTGAAGGGGATTGAAAAGGAAGGAATTCAAATATATATCATATCATCAACTCAGTCCAACAAGAATTGATCTGCAAGCAGTTAAAAATACAATACAATATATCATTTTGAATATCATATCTTATGAAGAAATCAATCAATAAAGAATATTGGAATTCGGTAATCAGCAGCAAGAACAGGTATACAAGGAAAGATTAAAAGACCAGGGAAATTCAGAATTCACAGCAGAACCATTCAATCAGACTTAGTAATATATAAAGGTAAGAATTTATATATTTCAATATAAAGGCAAGAGTATGTAATTGAAGCAAATCTGAAGATCAGGTACAGCAGGGGTAAAAGTTATTAGACTTAATATCATTATTGAGTAAATATTAACATAATAAGAATTATGAGATTATATATATGCATAATCAAGAATAATTATATTATTGGTATTATATATATATATATATATATAGTATGTATAATCTGGAACAAGATCTATATTCATGTCAGTCATATCATAAACCCATGTAACTTATTGAACTAATATTCATATTTAGACTTAGGATCTAACAATGATGAACCATTGTACAAACAAGGGTACCAATGACGGTATTTTGATTTGCAAGTTGAATGTCTTTAATTCATGCATCATGTTGATAATAAGTACAAGGGAATATTGAAATAAAGATCATATCTCCGTAGCCCTTATTATTTCATCAAGTATGTATTGTAGGGAAAGGCGGAGTAATCCCATCTTCTATGCAGACCCCAAAGGCTAGGAATTAGTTCCCATGGCCGGGTTCGGCGGTCTTGTAATTGATCCCAATGGTAGGGACATAGTCTCGTGGTTGGATCCGAGGCTCCGATTATAGACCCCAAAGGCTGGGACTAAGTTCTGAAACCGGGTCCAGGGGTGGTTTCAGCACGCCCTAGCATGTAAGATCCTAATTCCTTGGTGAATTGTAAGAGGGGAGAGTATGGATCTGAGTTATGTTCAATATTCATCCTAATGTACTTATGGGATGTATTATAGAATACAAGAACATATTACTGATAACTCATGTTACTTCATCCTTCAAGGAATAGTAGGTTATGTGGGGAATGGCGGTATAATTCCTACATGTGAATGGTTTCTTTGTGCCTTACATATCCATTGATTGGTATGGCAAGGAGGGGCGGGTATAATTCCTTCCATGTATTGGTTTCTTAGCGCCTACGTCATGTAAATCCTAGTTCCTAATGAAAAACAAGAGAAGAGGATATGGATCTTGAATTATGATTTATAGTATAGAATAGTCATCAATAGTGGATGACAATCATGAATGGAATATTATCATTGAACTTGTTGATCTTATCATTGGAATTTAATGATCTCTAATGTTACTAATGTCTCCTTGAGAATCTCTTTGGATGCAGATTCAGGTCTAAGTATTTCCTCTAGAAAGGGGACATCACAGAACATCTCAAAGCAACCTTGCACAAACCTTGTAGGACATGTGCAATCATTAGTAATATAAAAATGATAGTCCTTCAGGGTTTTTCTATCTCCCTCTATATTGTCGGGTGCATGAATACATACTATATGCACAAATATATCAACTTGAGTGGAATTGTAGCACCATGATTGAACCTCATTTTGTTGTTGTAGTGTATAATTTTCTGCAGAATTTACAATTGACATGATGGTAAGAAGAGGAAACGTGTCCTTGCATAACTTGAATTGCAAGTCCAATCATCAAGTTTTATGTGGATGTCTTGAATACTCATACACACACACTCTCTCTAATTTATTGTTTGTTCTCTAATGAATATTACAAAAGAGAAAATCGTAATTTGTCAAATTAGATAATTTAAAAGGAATATAATCAAAATTTGTAATGTATGATGGTGATGTGGAGTAGTGTGACACTTACGTCACTGTCCCTATGTATCAAAACAATTTTTGAACCTCCTAGTTCAACCAAGAGATTGAGAGTGCAGAGTCATGCGTGGTAGATTGGCCAAATAGTGTATTTCATGGGCTCACTTTCATTTTGTTTTTTTGCTTCTCTGTGCCATTGAATTGTATATATAAAACGCACATGTGTGCGTGCCACAACGAGGGAACCTGATCCCCTCTATTTCAACATAGATATCAAGTGACACCAATACTAGATTCCATCAAATGTCCAGCTTGGGTGGGTGGCCAATCACACACTGATAAGCAGCGACCACACTGGCAGCCAACAACAAACTTAGGGGTGGCGACCACACTTGGACGGCCAATTGCACCCTAAGAGGTGGCTGCCACACCTGGGTGGCCAACTACACACTTATAGGCAGTGACCACAACACTTGAGCTATCCTAGATATCAACGCTAGATTACAGCTTAGATGTATACATCAGAAGTCCACAACGGAAGCCCAAGAGTCACCACTTGGAGATCTAGCTATAGATGTCACTTTTGGGGATTTGGACTTTTGTCTCCACAGTGAGAACCCAATGCTCTCACTAATTGAGCTTTTACATAAACGGTGAGTAGAAAAATAGTTGGAAATGAAATGAACAATGCAACAAATATAAATGCCAAGGAATTTACTTCCATGTTTGATTTTTCCTTCGTTTTACAATAATTCAAGATTTGATCTCATATAGTATGTCCTTTTTTTTAACAAAAAATTGATTGAATCCATGGAGTAATTCCATTGATAGGATCAATCATGAAATCTAGTGGATGTGATTAATTCTTCAATAAAAATGAATTAGCGTAACAGACCATTATCTCTCATTCATATCGGATATAAATTACAGCATCTTAAACAAACACTTCAAACACAATTCAGCATGTGTGTGTGCTGGGGGAGGGGGCGAGGGGGAGAGGGTGTGTGTGTATGTATGTCTGATATCTGTGTCTATGTATGTGTGTGTGTGTATGTCTGTCTGTCTGTGTGGTGTATGTGTGTCTGTATGTGTTTATGTGTGTTTGTATGTATGTGTGTGCGTATGTATGTATGTTTGTGTGTGTGTGTGTGTGTGTGGAGTAATTCCATCAATAGGATCAATCACAAAATCTATTGGATTTGATTAATTCTTTAATAGAAATGAGTTAGTATAACATACCATTATCTCTCATTCATATCGGATATATATTACACAATGTAGCGTGTATGTATGTATGTTTGTTTGCTTGGAGCATCTATCCATGGAGTAATTCCACAAATGGGATCAATCACGAATCTAGTGGATTTGATTAATTCTTCAATAGAAATGAATCAGTATAACAAACCATTATCTCTCATTCATATTGGATATATATTACAGCATCTTAAACAAACACTCCAAACACAATTCAGTGTGTGTGTGTGTGTGTTGAACAAACACTTTCAAACACAATTCAACAGCACACACACATAGAAACAAAAAAAACAAATTATAATTTCGTTTGGTGACTGGTAATTCCTCTCACACGGTTAGTTGCAAATGTTAGCTAGAATGTTTTTTTTTGTGCTTGTACATTTTTGCTTGGAGCATCTTGTTTCTTTTAGGCGTTGGAGTTGCTTTTAATTATCCTTTTCCTAGTGTTATCGACACACAATGGTCATTTATGGACATCAATATCTGTCTCATTTTTGGCATGGTACATGACAATACAAAAGTGTAGCCTGCATAAGGTGGCAGATAGTATGGTAAGTGATATCATTCAGCTTGTTGAAGACATTCCTAGTGCACAATATTCACCTAACACAGATTGGCATTTGCCATGATAATATGATCTTTGTAAGATAAGAATACAGGCAGAAATAATGTTATCTTGATGATGCTTTGAGTTTCTTATGTTCTAAAAAAAGTGGGTTCAATAATGGTGATGGGAGGTTCTTGGAAACATGTATTGTGGGGTGCTATTCTGATATGTGTCATTCCCGTTTATTCTCTTCAGATTGTTTTCAGGTTTGTGATCTATGCATCCACTATAATTGCATATAAAACCCCTAAAAGAACCCTCAAGTAACCGTAAAGCATATGAGAGCAACTCTTCTAGATATTTGACAGATTTGATGTAATAGTACTTGTCTCGTTTAAGATTTAATGTATGTGTGTGTCTAACTTCACATTTCTTATCAATTGGTGCTTTATGCTTTTAGGACCACTAATTATTTTCCCACCTTCCCACTGTAATGTTATAATATTCAATATTGTTATATGTGCATTTTGCACCTTGGAATTGGAATTATACTGTGCTGGTTTTTGGAAGGGCCATTTATTGATGGGAACTTGTGATACACCTGCTTTTCTTGCCATGCTTTCTATTTGTTTCTTTTAGTTTGAATTTTATCATCTGCACTTTTGATTTATTATCTGTTCTTTCAGTTTTGAGCTAAACTTTACTGTCCAGTTGGGTTAATCTCAGGAAATAATATTATCAATTATCTTTTGTTTTCCAGAGCAAGAAGCCTTGTCCTTGCTTCAGATCCTGATCGAGAAGGGGAGGCAATTGCCTGGCATATCATTGAGGTGTTGAAGCAGCAAGGTTCCTTGAAGAAAAATGTGCTTATTCAGAGGGTTGTTTTTCACGAAGTAACAGAATCTGCCATTAAAAATGCTATGGAATCACCAAGAGACATCGACATGAGCCTCGTACATGCACGCCACGCGCGTTCTGCTCTTGATTATTTGATAGGATTCAATATATCACCACTATTATGGAGGAAACTCCCCGGGTGCCAGTCGGCTGGACGAGTCCAATCAGCAGCTCTGTCTCTTATCTGTGACCAAGAGAAGGAAATTGAGAAATTTGTTCCTCAGGAGTATTGGACTGTGGAAGCTAAGGCTTGTACTCATGAACTGCCACTTTCTGGTTCGAATTCTGCTGTTCTGGCAAAAGTAACCCATCTAGATGGTAAAAAGCTCGGAAAATTTTCTATTAATAAAAAAGCTGAAGCTGAGAAAGTTGCACATAAAGTTTCCTCATCAAATTTCAAAGTATTGGATGTGGAACGAACTACTAAGAAAAAGAAACCCCCTCCACCTTATATCACCTCAACTCTTCAGCGAGATGCAGCTAACAAGTTGAAGTTCAGTGCAATCAAAACAATGAATGTAGGTGATTCTAACTTCTTTGACATGTTCATTCCTTTTTCGGTTATGGAAGGTTTTCTTGTAGATACAAGCTTGTCTATGGATGAGAGCGTGTTTTGAGGGGATTTGAACCTGTGGTTCTTCTGGGAAAGCCACAAAATTTACCACTTAAGCTCATCCTATTTGACATGAGTTGAGATGCTTTTTTTGCTATAAGTAACTTGGGCAAGGCATCCAAGAGTTGCAAAAAATGACGTAAAAACATCAGATTCTGGTAACTAGAAGTTGACAGATCCCCATAAAAAAACCTTTTTATCGACTCAAGAAAGCTAAACAAAACAGAACCTTTATTTAGCTACTACAAATAGCTAAGCCGAACTTGATGCCTTTGCCTCGAATCAGCTCTTCATTCAACCGCCAAAGCATGAAAGGCACTGATGCTGTGCCTGCCTATATAAGAATCTCATCCTCATTCCTTACCCAAGCATACATTCTCCTGATTGCTGCCGGCCCTCAGAAAAAATAATACAATATATGCTCTGCCGCTTTCACTATCTAAAACAATGATATCACTCAAAATGGTATTATGTGAATATACTTCATAATATATTGTAATAATTACATAATAATTAATTAAAATACACCTTCGCTCATTATCGGGTGACTTGTGATGCTTTTATATTATGGAGACAATTTCTTTTTATTTCAAATAGACAGGTTTTTGTTTCTTTTAATGTTAATAGACTATTTAGGCTGCAATTAATGACTATTATGCATCTTTCTTACAATATTTTCTATGATTGCAGTTGGCTCAGAAGCTGTATGAAGGGGTTGAAATTTCTGGTAATGAAGTTTCAGGATTGATTACATACATGCGAACTGATGGACTGCGGGTACACTGTTAGTACTTTTATTTCTCTTATTACAACTAACCTTGTGCTAAATCAGGACTTTTATAATAAGCTGTATACTAATTCCTGTGGCATGTGTGTAAATTATAAGCCTTATGCTAAAATTCTCAGTTTTATTTTCTAGGCTTTTATCTTATTCCCAATACTATTCCGCCTTTCATCAGCCTGGTTTTCCATTATGACATTAGGACAGGTCATACTCAAAAAGTATACTACCTATCTTGTGGGGAGAGAAACTTCCTTAAAACCCCTTTAGTTGCTTGATCAAATCCTTGCGTCTTTGATCTGAATTTTCCATGTGCTTGAAGACCTTTGAGAAACAAGGCAACAAAAAATGAGAATTGTTCATACTTAATAAAAGGGAATAGTAATCAGAACACAAAGCAGTTTTAAAAGTAAAATATAAAACCAAGGAGGAATTTGTGTTAGCAAAACAAAATTAATAGCCATGACAATTCTTAAAGATTCGATTTGCAGTGAGGTAAATAAACTTGTATATGGATTTTAGATTTGTGGGATATTGATTGTTGAAGATGAGATGAGACCTGATATTTATAATGGAGGTTAATATTTGACAGGACAATAAGGAGGACACATATTTATGTGAACTTGATAAGAAATACCATGTATTCACAGGTATGAACCTGCAAAGAACCCAAAAGATATACACCCACAAAAAGGATAGGTACAAATATAAGATCCAAGAATGATATGATACAGAGAGCTTGACTAATTTGAGATGTCCAGTCTGCTAACCTGTTTATGGGGGGTGATATCCAAATAGCCAATGATATATAATTAGTATATCTGGTCCATTTCTATTTCATCAATATGAATGTTGAGCATGTTAGAGTCTGATATGGATATTTTATATTTCTATTTCTGAAGATCTTTGCTTAGTTCATTATGATTTTACTTAAGCAAATGACTGAAACCACCAGTTTCCATGGAGTCTCTGGGACAGGGGGGATGAATTTCAGGGATGGCAAACTAAATAGTATAAAAAAATTAATATTTGAGAAATTAAGTACAAAAAATAGTAAAAGAAGTTACAATTTGTGATTTAGGTAAACAATATCAGTGTGTTGATGGGTGTTTATTCTGTAATAGGTGATGGAATTTGATTTAAATAAATAAATGAAATAAATCAGGTTTCTCTTGTTCTAGGCATTCTGAAGAACAGCAATGCACGAGTTGCACACCATTTGCATAAAGTTTGTTGAATCACACATACAAATCAACAAAAAAATAGAAATGAAATCTATTCAAATAATTAAACTGGAAAGCAAAACATAGAAATATCTACAGATTAGTGAGTTGCTTCAAGAGAAGTTAAAAAAATAAAAAAACGTTAGGGAGAAATGATTAAAAAAAAGGCACTTGAAAACAATCCAAAGTATCACAATTGCGAAAGTAACCGCATTTTTGCAAAAATAAACTGAATTCAAATTTTTTTTAAGAGAACATGAAAGCGACCCAAAGTATCGCAATTGGGAATTAATCACATTTTCACAAAAATAAACTAGTTTCAAATGTGATAAAGCTTTGGATCATTTAAACTGGTGCCAAATTAATTTTCCTCATGCTCAAGTTTAAATTTAGTATCTTTGAACACCAAATTTAAATCAAACTCAGGATACGCCAAAATTGCATGAACGAATGCTAAAATAGCTATATGCTCAGATTGACATTCGCTACACAATTGTTTTCACAAAAATTATTAAGTCCTTCCCCAAAAGTTGTTAAGATTACCTTCCCTAAAACACTAAAGAACTGTTGATACAAAAACATGGCCTTCTCTGACGGCTTTGTCCTAAAAGATCCTTTGGAAAAATAGATTTCATCCCTATTATACACTTCCCAGAGTTACATTCAATCACCAATTTCTGTTACCAAATCAGTTACAGTCTCTGTATTTTCTTGATTGACTGCTGCTGACTCTTGGTTTCCAGGAGCTTGTTCAGTTTCCTGATTTTTATGCGGTGGTTTTTAGTTTTCCAGATGCCCTTATTTTAAAATAGTTGGTAACTTCCGTTTTTTTGGAGAATTAATGTTTTTATTAAATCTGACAGTGTCTCTGTTTATATTCCTTTTTTTTTACCAATAAGTTAAATTTTATAATTGAAATGCCAAATAGCAATTATTACCTATGTTACCCCAAGTTTCCAGGACAGGGACGGCAGGGGAGGGGGGACGTGTTTCAGGAACGGGGACGGCAGGGGCCCATTTTTTAGTGGATGGCAGGGGATGACTATTAAAAAATAGGAAAAATTTAAAAAATATAGAAAATTTCAAATATTCATATGATAGCATTGACAAGACAATCATCATATACATAATAGAACTTTAACACATAATATTAGAGCCCTAAGAAATGGTTACCTAGTCAACTATTTGTATTCCTTTGCAACTTTTAAATTAAGTATTTAACCCTTCACCGTGATTTGTTAACATCTGCTCTACAATGTCTCTGGTCTGGCGCATGACCAGTTTTGTCGTCAACGTCTTTATTTTTTGACCAGTTTTGTCGTCAAAGTCTTTTTTTTTTTTTGATAAAAAGGATAAAAGCACACACACACACACACGTGTGCATACATACATACATACATACAGACATACATTATATATATAGCAAATGTCATAGTACTTATCATACCTTTTCTGTAAGTATATATCTGAATCATTTGAAAATTTGAATTACAGAACCTGCACATTTTTCTCTACTAATGTATGAAGACAGTTCTCCTTCTTTGTACCATATTTGTTTAGAAATTTACTAGAGTTCCTCTTTGTTGGACTGCAGCAAGTCTTGACATTCATAGCTCATCAATAGCCATGTATTTGTTGCTGTTCTGCTAATGATCTCCATTATAGAACCTTAATTGTATTTGTTGCTGTTCTGGTTATACTGAGTTCTACCGTTTTTTTACTTTTGTGTTTTTTTTTTTAAATTTTAAATTGATCATGCCTGGGTCGTAGGGCATGTCTAGATGTCCCCTGAATGTCCTGGGGACAGCTAGATTTCCCCGAACGTTTCGACCCGTCCCCACGTCCCGTAGTCATTTCTGGGACGGGAACGACCCCTTTTAGGTTGGGGACGCATCCCGGGTTACATAGATTATTACAAGAATCCACGATTAAGGACTTGACTTGCAGAAGGCAGAGTACCAACAAAGATTACATCCAAACTGCAAAGCAGACACCATTAAAGGAGTTCATTTTCTCATCCTCTAGATTGACCACCATTGGACCTGCATTAGAGCAAATCTGGCTGTTTGAGCTGCACGTCCATTGATCCTGATACTGGTCCTCTATTCTCTGATAGTCTTCCTTTGACAAAGGGTTCACGCTGGTATGAAGTTTGCTGAAATCCTTGTGCGAGGAAGGAGAAAGACATCCCAAACGAATCACACAAAAGTTTGTCAAAGTCTTGTAGGGAAAGGATGCACTTTGCATTCCCACATGAGAGAGGAAATGAGATAATATAGTCAAGAGGGTGCAGCCAAGAAGGAAGGCGAGTGAGGGGGAGAAAAAGTCTTCTAATTGTGAGCTCACAAACTACAAAGGAGGAAAAAGAAAGAGGGTGTGAACAACACCGAAAAGGAATGGGCCTAAAGAACCCCTTTCCTGCCTTACTTTTTGCTTCCTTCACCAGTTCTTCCTAACCGTTTTGCTTTAGTTATCCTCCCTTTTCGAACCTAGGTTTTATCTTCCTTAGATTGACCCCCCTTACCTAACCCTCATTATCCTCGTCCCCTTTTTCCCATTTAGTATTATGAGTAGCAATATCATTGCTCACTTTAGTAAATCCCTTACTATTAGTACATTCAACTATCATTTGTTTGATCTTCATAGTTATTGATGACTTTCTTATTTTATTTAGTACTTGTATATCTATCCTTATCATTGTTATTATTGTTGTTATTAGTATAACTAGCTATTGCCTGTGTTAAGATCATTATACTTTCCTCTTTCTTATCCATTTATCATTTCTCGTGCTCTCAACACATCCCGCTCGGTATTTAGTAGTGTTCCATGGGGACATGTCCCCCTTGAACAACTAGACATTTCCAAGACAGGGACGTCCTTAGAACATAGGGACTTTTGGGGAAACATCCCCCTGTGCCATTTTCCACAACCACCGCTTGTTAGGGGGTGTTTTCGGGATGTCCTCCTGTTTTGGGGACTCTAGAGAGATGCCAAGACGTCCTTGGGACCCTTAGGGGACTTTGTCGCACCTCCCAAGTGCACCAAAGATGCCCAAATTTTTCTTGTGTCAATTCAAGCAAAAAATGCATTTAAAAAATCAGATTTTTTTTGGATCTATGGGCCAAAAACCCTAACCCTAATGGTCTATGGGCCCCATCCACACCCGAAGCAATCACAAAAAACTATAAGGAAACATCTAAGTGTCATTCCAAATTACTCTTAAGTTTCAACACCAAGGTTGGAAGTTGCAACAACAAGCTGCAAGAGTGAGAAAGATTGCATGAGTGAGAGCATTGGGATAGGAAAAGTGAGAGCCACAAAAAGAGTGAGAGCATTTGCCAAGTCTTCATTGGTTATTGCGAGCATTAGGAAGAGTGAGAGTAAGAGAAACATGAAGAGCATGTGCGAAGTTTTCATCAGTCAACCGTTGAATCAATGCTTCAAGCCTCAAGGTAAGCTTTGGCCCTTTAGATTTCATTCCTAAATCTTAAACATATTCAATATAACAATTTACTCTTTTAGTAACTAATTTAGGGGTTTACAATTTAGTTTTACAAATGAAATTAGTAATTAGTAATCACATTATATTTTTTAAACTTTAGTTTTAACTTTATAATTTTGTCAATTTATAATTTTATAACAACAATATGTAGGTGTTAATTAAATAATTTTTAAATGTATTTTTTTTTGAAAATTTGCATAAATAATAATATTTGATTAAAATTTAAAAGTCAAATTAGGTGTCAATAATATAAGATATGTATATTAATGTCCATGAGTGACCAAAAGTAGCTCAATGGGACTCGAGAGAACATTAGTGTATGGTAGAAAGTTCTAGGAAGCGAGCATCCTAGGAAAGCAAAATAAAGGAACGAAAGCACTAAAAACAAAATGAAGCAGTGCAACACCATACAACTTGCTAAAGAACCAATAAAAATAACCTTATGGGCGAATAAAATCCACAAAGAGCAAGGGCTGATGAAGACTGGAAGGATAGGATACAATTTTTTTCAAATATCTTTGTCAAGGCTTGGAAGGGAGGAATCATTGGTGTCAATGTCGATAATTGGAAACAACTGATACACAATCTGGTAATACTCATTAGTGAGTATCAAAGATTGAGGGGCTTGTTGGTGCAAATAGGAAGCAAATCACTCCCTTTAGAATATCTACTCACATCCAAGGCTGGTGTAATTCTTGTAGTAGTGAAGAAACTCGTAATGCCTATTTGTCTTTGTGGCTTGAGAGGTGGTTGGGAAGGAGTAGATTCATGTTGTCGAGAAGGAGCAGAGCCACAATGTCGAGGAGGAGTAGAACCACATTGAGGGAGAATGTGCAAGCACATTTCATTAGTAGTGGTATGTTGGAAGAAACATCCTCTCATAGGGCTATTGTAATGTCCCTTTCCTAAGTCAGAACTTGGTCGTTGGGCTAGTCTATCATTCGGGTTCCCGTAGATTAGTGAGGTGGAAGGGGACCCACGGTGACGTGGTTCAATACAGCTCAGATTGCATTTTGGAGTGTAGTGATGGATTCCTTGCGACGAGGAGTTGCCAGGTGGCCTTTTCCGGACCGAGTTTGGGCCATTTGGCCAAACTTGCTATTTATAGCAGAGGCATGAGACTCCGAGTGAGTCGGTGCAAACGGTCTGAATATGTGTTGGCATTTCATTGGTCAATTCAGAGGTACTACAGAGCGATAAGGAGACCGTTTGAATTAATAATTTAATAATAGACTTAATTAAGCTAAATTAAATATATAACTTAATTAGTTTGTTATTAAAAGGTGACTTTATTGTATAGTTGCACTTTATGAAATATTTAAAATATTAAAGTCACTTTATGTATGGGCGCCCAAGCTTGGGAAATGAAAAGAAAAGTAAAAAATATATTATTACTCAAAAGTGGCATTGAGGTAAGGAGACTAAAAGGGAGAAATGAAGTTCATTTCATTCATTCATGTTTGGAAAATATTGTCTAAGTTTGAGCTTGCTTGAGCAAGGGTTTCAAAACAACGTCATTGGAGACGAAATCCTCTATTGATAGGAGCATCTGCAGGGTTGTAAGACACTCTAAGGACGTTGTTTTGGCGTGGCTTCATTCAGGAGTCATTTTGAGCTTCATTGGAGTTTTGAGCAATTGTCGCTGAGCATTTTTCATAGCCATATCAGCCATGTATTGTCATGGTAATTTGCAGGAGGCTTTCATGAACATATTGCAGGTTATAGTATACAGATTGGCGCAGATTTGAGGTATTTGTAGAGCATCAAAACAGGCCGTACTTCTCTGTACCTGGCCGTACCAAAATGTGGAAGTATTGAGTTTTGAATGTGTTATATTTGCTGATATCTTTTGGAGTAGGGTCGCCCCTTGTTTGCTAGGACAGGTTATCAGATTTGAAGGAGTTTGGGACTGTTTGAAGGGGTTTTTTAACACTGTTTACATGCTCAGCACAAGCCGTACCTGTACCCAGGCCAGCCGTACTTCACAGGGAGTTTTATTGGTATTTGAGGTGGTTTTTGGATGAGTTTATTTCCTTCTATCATGGCGCCAGCATTGTGAGAGATATGCAAAGATTTGTCAAGAGGTTTGAGGAGTTTGAACTGTTTACTTACTGCTGTGACCATTCCCAGGCCGTACCAGCCATAGTTGGACATGGGTCTTTAAAAGGAGTTCATTGTTGAAGGAGTTTATGCCATCAAATCTCTTGTGTAGAGTAATACCTCATGGTTTTGAGGAGCTGAGTGCAAATTTCCAAGTGTAAGATCAAGTTTTAACTATCAATCTGCTGTACCATTCATTTAAAGACCTGTACCTTCATGGACAGTGAAATGGGTATGTAAAGAAAATCCATATTTTGGCTTTCTAGCTTGTGGGTATTGTTTATATGTACTTGGTGATGTATTTGCAATGAAATAAAGCATTTGCGTATCTCCATTTTATTGTGTTTTCGAAAATATATGTATGCATGTGTGTTGTGTCAAATGCAAAAAACCCTAAACGCACCAGGTGACAACTAAACATCAGAAAGCACAAAGGGGGTGGGTTATTACAGTAGGGATATCCACCTTTGCATGTGAAGTAGCGGTATCCAAAGGGTGTTTATTGTTGTCGATGTCTTGAATGGGCTGGAAGAAATAGTTGATCAACCTGGCAGCTCTAGGGCATGTAGGGACTCCCTATAGGGATTTGCTCTGAGGGTGATGACCTTTCGAAGATAAAGGACTAGGTAGTATTGGTGAGGTTATTTATAGAAAGTAGATATTGTTTCCCGAGTCTTTGTAGAGGTAGTGGTATCTCCCTTGGATACTAGTGGCATCTAAAAATGACGTGGTCCTTAGTCCCTCCCTCATCAAGGGAGCAAAGACGAAAAATCCAGTCCTGGCAGAGAATATGATGGTCAATCTCAATTTGTAGCTAGTGAGAGCATGCCCTCAATTGGCCAAGGGGAAACCTCAACTTGTGGGACCAATGGCATTGGTGATAGTGAGGACAACAAATTATACCATCCATCACATGTAGGAAAAGTGTTGTGTAAAAAGCAAGCTTAGGGTTGGTAGACCTCTCAGGTGACTTGGATGTACTGTATGTAGATTTACTCTTTGGCAAGTTTAGTGATGATCTCCTTAGAGGGAAGGAGCTGATGATGAGCGTCCAATAAGTACATGAAAGGAGGTAGTCTATCAATAGAGATGTTGATAAATAGAAGGAGCAAGCTAGTCTTAGAATACTAACAATGTTGTCGTCTAGTGGGGTCTAGAAATGCAATCCTCTTTGAAGAACAAAAGGCTAATAAAGATACCTCTCATGGCCTGCTGTGGAATCACCCCTAGATTTGAGTCTATGGATGTAGGAATTAAGCTTTAAGATAGTCGCAAGGTGTAGAGGTTGGGTGATAGAATTGGCTTGGACAATGCACTAAGGAAGGATTTGTTTGCAACAAATCATGCGCTACAACATGAGGGTTTGGACCCTTTCAACACGAGCCTAATTGATGGACCCCAAACTAGGTCGCTAAACCTCAAACCCATATAAAAATGTAGGTTTGATGGTTGTATCAAAAAGGTGTATCTTTGAAGGGATATTTTGGAAGTGAATCTGACAACATTGATGATCCAAGACGAAAAGAGAGGCATATGCCTTGCATTGGAGTGATTGAAAGGTAGGTTTCTGCCAGGTCAGTGTATGTCAATGTGATTTCCAAAGGTTCCCCTTTGTAGAAGAGTAGAATCTAGAAAGAGGGCACTTGGAGATGTTGAAATCATGACCTTAGTTTTACTAAGGCTGACCACAAGTTGGCGAAGCTCACAAAAACGAGCAAGAGCATCAAGTTGTCACTGTAGCCCTTAGCAGAAAAGAGATGAGAACAACAACATTGACAAAAAGTAGTATTGCTATAACCACCCCATGTAAAGGACAGCCATCATCAATGTAGGTATGCTGCCGAAGAAATTTCTCAAATTCATCAATGCAATGTTGAAGAGGGTTGGTGAGAGAGGACATCCCTGCTTGAACCCAATGGTACTCTTCACAAAATCAGAAATATTATGCTTTTAGTGCATATCGAACTTGTAATATTCATCTAACAGTTCTTTAGTACAATATACATTTATACACCATTTGTGTAAGGATTTTTACATAGTATTTCTTTGGATAATTGCCAAATTCATTGTAAATTTGGTTATTGCATATGTACAAGAGGTCTTGTTGGCTGTAGGGTTGTTTACGAATGCTGAAGACAATAGACCATACTGTTTTCGTTTCTTTTATTGAAAGAGTCTCAAATAGATGTAAGGGAGGGGTTAAAGTTTCCAGTTACCGTTCAAAAACTTGTAAATTTGCCTGTGATTGTTGTAGCAATGTAAGCTTTCTTATATATGCAAAAGCTGATAGCTCGTTTCCAATGTTTAGATTGTCAAGCCAGCCCAGAATCATTTCCTTTACTCTATACAGCATTTGGCAATACGAGTGCAACTACTGATGCATTGGAAAAGAATTATACATTAGCATTGTGCTTTGTCAAATTACTTTTTGAATTCTCTGTATGTTTTTAATTTGTAGAATTATTTTAGTTATGAATGTTTCATGCGGTTATTTTGGTGGTTTTCTTTACCTTGAAAATGCTGGTTGGTAAGTGATCTTTTGTTGCATCTTATATGTTTTCATGCTAAATCTATGGAGATGTTCCATTTATATTATTTGTTGTTATATGCTGTACAGATTTCTGAAGAAGCCGCTCAAAATATTTGTTCACTAGTGACCGAATGGTATGATTGCTCAATGCTCTTGATAATTCTTCAGCTTTTTTGTTTCTGTTACTTAATTTGCCTAGTTATAAATCAGTTTTGACTTTTAGGTCAGGCATAAATTATTTCTATAATATTCTAGCTTACATTTTGTGTATTTTGAGGGCTTAATATTAATGATTTGGCTATTTTTTTCAAATAGATTAACCAATTGAAAATAAAAAAATCTCTCTTAATATCTATAAATTTAAAGTATGTTTTTATATAAAACTTTAAAACTGGCAAAAGGTAGATGAAATTTATAGTTATCTAAGAAGTTTGTAGGATTATATTTGGTAGCCAACTTTCCATAGTTACCCGAAGAGTCATACCCTGACCCTTGGCACTTGTCTCCCATATTGGAAACATGTTCCTGTTTTGGAGATCCGTATGGGGACATGTCTAAACATTAGGAGACTTAACATGAAGTTTCTTTGCATCTCTATACATCTCCTAGAAGCCTCCCTTTAAAATTATGAAACTTCCTATAGAGTTTTCTTAGATATATCATATAAAAAAAGAAAGAAATAAATTATATTAATGTCCACGGATGACCAAAAGTAGGTCAATGGGACTCAAGAGAACAGCTGTATACAATAGAGAGTTCTAGGAAAAGAAACCTAGAAAATTCCCACCAAGGGGAAGAATAAAAATAAAAGATACAAGACAATAGGCGAACACCAAAAATGTGGTCCAGAAGTAGGTACAAATAGCTAAGAAAGGGGAACAAGAACCCCAAAGAGCAAAGAGTAGCCACAAAGGAAGATTGAAGAACATCAAGTATTACTGCATGGACTAGAAATGGTGAAATCTCTAGTGCCATCATTGATAATTGTGAAGGGATCGATACAAGATTTGATAATGCTCATCGGGGAGTGCTGAGGGCCAGGAGGGTTACTCCCACTAGGATCACACCTAACATCCAAGGCCGAAGTAGTGAAAAAACTTGTAATATGCATCTGCCCTTATGACTGGAGAACTGGTTGGAGAGTAGTAGATCTATGCTGATGAGAGGAAGTTGGGCTGCGCCGTTGAGAAGAAACAGGACCAAGACACAGAGGGGAAACATGTTTTGGCTGAATCTGTGAGAGACACTGTCTCACAGGTCTATCTGCGAGTAAATTGGATTTTCCTAAAGTGCTGATATGTGGTTTTCGTAAAGATTTTTTGTAGCAGAAAATCTTTGTATCAAATCCCAAAGAGGGAATAGTAGAAAGAGAAACAATAATAAGGCTTAAGATGTGTACGTGCATTGAAGTTTTATCAGTTGATTGAAAATATAATCATCTTTGAGGACCCTCTGTACAATGTTTCTAAAATAATGGCATTCCCCTCCAGTCTCCTACAATCTCTAGGTGATTATTGTTAAAAAATTTATCAAATATCAATATAATAACATTTGCTTTTGTTGACATCTGTTTCAATACCTTAAAATGTTAAACTCTTTAATTGTTAACTATTTTAGTATTTTACATTCCTTAAAATCGCATATCCGTTGTATGATCATTTTTTTGCTAAATTTAAATTATACATATAAATATTTTTTTATTTTGCCGTCTCCAGTTTAAAAAAAAAATGATGTACCATTACCTGTATCTGTTCTCATCTCCCATCTCGGTATCAGTCCTAGTCTCTGGTAACTATCAACTTTCTATGATGTTTATCTAGTGAGATTACCCAAGTTATTTACACATTAAAAACGGTATGATTGATTACAACGATTCTATTAACTAAAAACACTTTGGCTAGAACTAAAAAACTTAAATATCTTTCGACAAAATATATTATAGTTGCATACAAAAATTGAGTTCCTTAATAGATCGTATGGACACGTGCACGTAGATCTGCTACCAGTTTTGTAGCCATACTGTCTGGATAGACAAAGAAAATTAGTAACATCATAATTTATATGACTTAACATAAACTACACTAGCTATGCCAGAATTAAGAAAAATCCCCTGCACCCTTCCTCTGCTCCTAGGGTCACCCAGTTTTAAGTAGCTGTAGTCATCCTTGACCAAGGAAATGCAAATATAAATTACGATGTGCAGGCTGATGTTTTCAGAAGCAGCAAAATCTGTGGCACCAAAGATAAAGCAGGCAGGCTCCTTTCTACCAACAAGACTATCCATCACCTGAGAAGATCTAATTGCCATCATTGAGGCCAGTCTTCTCAAAAGCATCCAAAACAGGGCAGGTAGCTCTCCTGTTACACTTCATGATCATACACAACATACTAATCTAAATAGCTTCCAAAAGAACAGGAACAAACATACTAATCAAACTTAACAAAAGAAGAAAGTAACAGGTAGATGCATTTCCTTGAGCCGGCATTTCCACTAGAACTTTGTCATGGTGCCTTGGGTACCCCATCCCTATTAGCACTGGAAGATACATTCTTAGGGGAATTGATAGTCATTTTGTTAGAAAGAAAGTGTTCATAGTTGTTTGACTGGGTTCCCATACCCTCAACAAACCAAAAGGTGGGCTTCACAAGGTGATTGTTACAACTTACAAATACCTCCAGCCCTGGTTTCACTCATATTCTCCTTTGAGGCTTCACCCATGTTGAGCTTCCACCAATACATCGTGTGGGGAACCCATTTATTTAGCATTTAAAGGTTTTAGAAATCTCATTGTTTGGGGATTGTTATATTATTCTACACAAATCCAAATGCAATAGTTCATTCATGATGAGAGCTATTTAAGCCATAATTTAAGAACAGTTTGTAGTGTAGCTATATGCAGAATAGTGGTAGAGAAGTTGATGGGTCCAGGTCACCTGTAATGGTGATCAAAAGGTATGTGTTACATAACTCGATCCTGATTTGACTAAAAAATTGCATATAGAAGAGTAACTTACTTGGCATGTGTAAATAGCTTGGATATAAAACTTTTATGATGTTGCTAAGAAAAATGTATCGTTGCCAAAATTTACGTAAATTTGAGTAGCAGCTCATATCAAAATTGATAGAAGCACGAGCTTATACAAATCACCTAGTATAAATTGATACTATGTTTGTAATGGCCCTTTTTTGTAATTTTCAGAACTTTGTAATTGTTTTTGTATTAATTGATTATGGAAATAACTGAAACAAATGCCGGACTAAGAAATTGAAACTCTAAGCTAATAAAGATCAGTAATATGTAATTTCAGATTATTGATAGGTAATGCAAATATAAAGAGCTGAAAAATAAGGTTGAAAGTAAATATTGAATTATGTAATCAAACCTTAGGCTATGAAAGATGCTGAAAATGAATGCAATTTGTGATTTTGTTTCATTTATGGAAAACTGAGATGAATTACTGAAAGTATACTGAACCCTAAGACTAGTACTGACCAGAATTAATTATAAACCCACATAAAATGCAGATTGGCCTTATGAGAGCAATTAATAAGGGCAACAGCAGAATAACCTGCGATTAGCAGAGAGCGGATCAAAACTAAGTGCCCGAGTATCAACTTATATTATATCAAATTCAGCATTTAGATCCAATAATCAAAGATATAAAATTAATGAAGGAAATGTTCAGATGTGATTTGCAATTAATGATAATTAAAGTAATTATTTCAAACCCTTGAACAACATGTAATCAAATAAGCTCTAGATTGCAAATTATGTCTGTGAACAGGATATAAATTAATCATTCCAATCTGCAATTAATAATAGTCCACTTACAACTTGCCGTATAGTTGTATGGTCAGTAGAAGACTTCAGGTGGTGGTGCAAAGATTGAAATACCAATTTGAAATCAATGCAGAGGTGTGCAGGCTGGACAGCCTGAATTGTATGATGCAATGTATGGTGCAAGTCTGAAAAGTTGTAAATTTTGGTGATTGGGATTAGGACTGGTACGATGGCAGCTGGTGGTATAGAATACACTCGAATGTCTGCCCAAACTCCTGGCAATAAGCTGGAATTGCTGGCAGCCAAGTGTAAACTAGGTGCAGCTGTATGTGGCCTTAACCCCTTCACAATGTTGATGATATGATGGCTGGTAACAATTGGGTACCACAGTACATGAGCTCCAAAGTCGACAAACAATGATGAATATGCAGATTTGCTTGCAAATGACAATCACTCCAGCTGGTATGAATTGTTCCAATAAGCTCCAATGCGATCCTTGAACTCAAATGGATATGAGGTTTTTCGTCTCTAAATCCAAAAATTGAATCCAAGATGGTTTTTGCCCTCCGGATCTTGCTCACCAAGGGTTTCTGTCCTTGAATCCACAATTGGAAATTTGAATTCGTTACTAATAACAATTGGATGATTTTGCCTTGAGCACTTGCCTCTCCTTTATAGGCACACCTTTTGTTCAGCCCTTGATTAATTTTAATATTTTTACTTTTTTCTCACTAAGTGTTTAAAACAATATTTAAAATAAAATATTACATAGGCTTTATAATGTCTCATTTAGAAGGCCGTCAATAATAACGTTAAATTGCCTTTTTTGAAATGATGATTGGGCCGCAACAAAAATATTTCCCTTATTTTGTCCCTTAGCCTATGGGAAATAGAAATAGGCTATGGGTCTTCAATCAAATCCTTCGTTTTTTGAAAAGGGGACATGACAATATTGTAGTTATATGCAAGCTTTTTCAAATGATTTTGTGATAGCATCTTAAATGTAAACAGCTGCCCTTTTATCTCTTTTAGGATGAACTACATCTAGAATGATATTCAACTATTAGTGTCCATGGACTACAAGTCCTATTAGATAGTAAAAAGATCTTTGCATGAATTAAGTTGAAGGGAGTGCCTTTTCCATCTATGGTACAAATGTTTACAATTAGGATAGCCATTGGCATGCGACAAAAACTTAAGTGTAATATCACACCCTATGCAGGAGGGAATATGTTTTTAATGAGAACTTGAGTTAACTATACACAAGCATTTTGTAAATATGTATCATAGATATGGTCTCACTCCACATATCTTATTTAGTTAGATCCTTCCACCTACATGAATAGTTAAACTAACTTTGGTGGATCATTAATTCACCTATCTCTCTAGGACTTTGTATGTGCCTGGCCTTATACTGCCTGCAGTAAACTTTTCTTATTTTATTTATTTATTTATTTTCTTTAATTAAAAGCGTAAAGGATTCAATTTTGTGGGCACTCCTCTTGTTTTCTATTTCCTTGAGTTCGTGCTGATATCATTGATATTTAAGCCGCTTGAGGTGTGCATTGAAGAGCTGAACACACATTTAATTCAAGGATTTTCAATGGTTTGCACTAGGTTTTCTCCACAAGGGTATGATTTTGCACTTATGAGTGCAACACTTTGAATGCTTTTCTATCTAAATCTACCGACTATGGCTGACCATTCCTTGCTGAAACTGTCATTGAAAGCATCTTTCTTGTTTTTTTTGATGCTTTGCATCATTCTTCTTATAGGAGGAGGAGAATTGCCTTTTGAAGGAGTTCATGAGAATTTAATCATCCATGAATTTACCATTGCTGCCACTTTAATAAATGGAACTGGGAAGTAAGTAAAAAGTACCAAAAACATTAAGTTTCTGAAGTGTTAGAACTTCATTAAATTTAGCATATGCCTGAGGATATACTTTTTTATAATTGGAGACATGCTGGATGGTTGGATTCAACAATATGAAAGTATTATTCCAGGCATAATGGAATGTTGATTTAGAATAGATATTGATAGTCAAACTTCATATGAGCGATCAAATCCTCATCTGGTGGCAATCCCATGTCTGACTTATGGTAGTAGCAAAGTGACCTGTCTTCCGAAACTGACAATGTCTTAAATCGATTATTTAAAAGCATTTTTCTCTACACAAGTACGATGATGAGTTGTTGCTACATTGGGTACATTGTCATTGTTGATCTTGACAGTTGGTCCAACATTTTTTAATTGATTGAACCGCCTATTAATGAAATTAGAGGTACATCATGCCAATGAGCTCCATTGCATCAAACTTATCTTAGGATTATTTTTTATCTTTGCAAGCAGTTGGAGCTTTTCATCATCACTTCCTTGGAGCATGCATTCCAATTTGTGTTGTAGGTGGAAGCCAAATTACAAACCTTGGAAGTCCAATCGATTCTTTGCATTGCAAAAGAAGAATACATCTTTGCCCTTGCCAGTTCATCCAACTTGCCTTGAAGAATGGCAATTCTGCTTAGAATATCTCCACTAATAGTTTGGCTTCATTTGGGAATCGCTTGCCAATAGTTCTTCGATTTACCATATTTGAGATCATCACATCTCTCTTAAGCTAGCTGATCTCTTTCACTCCTTGTGTGGCTATTAGGTCTTCCCTCTATGTTCCTCCTATGCATGCAACATGATCCACCTTTACGCATGGAGACATGTTGTCTGTTTAGACTATAGGGACTCTGGCTGGTATTTATCCACTTTTTTCAGGTATCTTGATTAGTAGTTTATGGCCCCTTTTCATGAAGAGGTTGTCATTCAGAATGTTAGATCCTTTATGTTACATTGATTGTTTCTTTCTTTCGGTCCACTCGAGGCATTGGAGGTGTTAAGTGACCATTGAACAGAATGGTGAGGTGATAATTTTTATGTGTATTACAATGAGTATCCCAGTCCCCTTGGTCTCTCTCTAGGTAGAGTTGATGTGCTTCATTTTGTTTTTGAGGATCTTCTTGTTATCTGCAACTTGGGTCTTGGAGGCGTGTGGGCATTACTTAATGGAAATTGACCTTGTAATCATCTCCTTTGTTGTAATTATGCTATAATTATAAATATCCTACCTGTACACTTGCCCCAGTTCACGGTAGCCTTAATGACTTCATGCAAGTTAGATTGAGGAGGATTTGATTTCACTGGAGCCTCACTGATTGCATGTAAGTTAGACCAACTGAGGTGATTTTGCAAGCCCAGTTTTAGGGCTGTTTGCATATGCTTAGTTTTATTGAGGCGGCAGACATTCTTATCCTTTAACTGCATTTAACTTGTGCTAATGAAAAATGTATTACATAAGTTTTTGCACAAATCTATTTATAATCTCTTTTTGATCTGCATATTTTTGTACATCTACCTTTTGGGGCTAGGGTTTTCCAGCTCAGCATCAATTGCTAGAGGTTATAGACAGAATATTTGGCGTCCATTAGTTCATGCTGCTCTAATTACCCTTGTTTGCACTTTTCTTCCATTGCTCAACTTTCTCCTGTTTGCGGCTGAAATGTTGAGATTGCATATTCTGAACAGCTGCTTACCTTGTCAACCTTTTTTGGTGAACTAAGTCTTCGCTGCTTTTGGTGAGCTGCATTTCTGACAGTGATCGGCCATGCTGTGTAGGCTGTTCCTACTTAGTACAATCATCATTCCAATTAGTTCTGAAGTTTCAAATCTTTATTAGATTTGATGAGGCTGCAGCTGTGTCTGTATTTGATTACTGGGTTTGGCACAATTTCGTTTGCATGTACCATTTGAGATGGAAATGCATTTGATACCAGCATGTGGTAAGTCCTTTACTCTGGGTAGAAATCAGCTAAATGCTTTTACTTGAAGCAAAAGATTAACAATGCACTGGGTTTGGCACAACTTCGTTTGCACCTACCATTTGAGGTGGAAATTGATGCAAGTGATTATGCTATGGTGGCACGATCAAATTTCCACCTAAAATTGTAGCAAGGCACTACAAATGGATAGGCTTTCTTGCAACAATTTCATTTTGTTAACAAGCATAGAAGAGACATAACTGCTTATATATTTCATTACAATACATCACATTCCCCTTGGAGGTGGTTTGAATTTGGACTGTCCTTATGGCAGTGACATGCTATGATGAACATGTCGTTGCCTCGTTGACCTTTTCTAAGGCTTGTTATGCCATTATTTTTATGGGATATATTTTTTATTTGCTATTTCATTCTTCTACCCTTTTAAATTATACAATAATTTCATTCATGATATTTTGTATGATAAAGATTCTTCTTGGTAGCAATGCAATTTGCATTATCTTAGTTTTTGGAAAACCCCTTAATATTTAGGGCCAGATTAGGAGCTTGTAGAAATTGAAAGGCTTGAATCTGACATAAGTACTTAGCGATGAGAAACTTAAAAGTTGTTAAGAGTCTTGGCCTTAAAGGAGATTTTTTGTTTAATGATTTTTTTTTTTGTGAAATAATCAGTTACCATCGGTGTAGCACACAAACATATTTTGCCTTTTGACTATCATGATTAAACCAGCAAATATTATTTTTGTTCAAATACATCTCTGGGTTATATTTGCTTGACCAGCGAATTACATGGAATATTAATTATTGAAAAGGGGCATTTTTGTTCAGTTGAGGATTAAAATGAAACATGTTTTAATGCAATGCTTCTGGTCTTCAACTATGCATTGGTAGATGGAATTCCCATGATTTTAATTTCAGATGAAATATTTTTTTGCATAATTATTTGCCAAAATTTCGAGATAAGTGTTGCAAGCATGTTTTCAACATCGATAATTTCCTCTTGAAGAATTAAGGTAATGATGCTCTGAGATGTTGACACCTTGCAGTTATGGAGTAGATTATGCAGTAAAGAGCATTAGGAAATTTTCCAAGAAGGTAAAGAATGCACAAGAGGCCCATGAAGCAATCAGACCAACTGATATTCGTCGCAGCCCGTGTATGTGTAATTTCTGATTTTATATCCTAGATCATATGGCTCTATGGAGATTGAAGGGTCCCTAACTTTTTTCTATTTTGATGATGATGATTGTGTCTTATACGCTTTATAAAATTTGTAAGGGTCATTTTTTTCACGGTGAACCTTAGATGTAAATATTTTAGATTATCTGTAATGGTAGTATATTGGTCCTGGTGGAACAGATACGGAATCATGTGAATATCTTTGACATTTAAGATAACAGCTGATGTTTTACTCCTTAAGATTGGGTCTTTTCATAAATAATTTCCTTGTGTATTTATTCCTGTACCAAGAATTGTTCAAAATGCTTTTGGAGGTAATAACTTTGTAATGGTTCTAGGATGCAAGAGGGGAAATGCAGATATTACAATCTGCATTATTGTCATTGTGACAGTCTTTCATGTGGATTGTGCTTGAAATAAATTCTATGACTACTTTCTTTTAAAGTGTTCATGTTTCTCACTTCTTGTTATCATAAAATTATTCTTATGGTTGCAAGGAAAGTAGGACAAATTTCAACTTAATCTAATGTGTAGTACAATGCCAGGTAACCAGATCTATAGTTATTTCAGCAGAGTAATGGCACAATGAGAAAGCAAGAAAAGAAGAAGAGAAATAGAAGATGTGATACGCAGATATACTTTAGGAAAACCCTTGTAAAGGAAAAACCAGCCTCCAAAGCACACCCAAATGTATTACTTCTCCAAACTGGTTAAAATAAAATCATGAGTTGCAGTGCTTCAAAAGAGATCTGCACTGTGATTCTGGAGAAAATTTGGAAATATAACCGTTCATAAAATTGATCATCCAATCTCCATTCCAAGCCCTCAATATATAAGCTAAGGAGACTTAGGAAACCATCAATTTGTCATTTTTACATTCTCTCCTCTTGCTCTCTACATCCTAATGATGGGTCATGGAGTGTGATTCAAAATGTTGATGACAAACCATCAATGGCTTACCAAAACCATGGGCCAATACTTGGACCAAATGATCCAAGTCCAATCCATGCACCCCTCTCCAAGTAACTCCTCCAAGATTAGAACTTAACTCGTCATTTGATTGGTTGACCCCCAAGACCAGGAAGGGTCCAAGTAACTCCCAAGTGCTCCATCTAGGTGAAATACATATTATTTTGCACTTCTTATACATCTCTAATAAACAATCGAGGATGCTAGTCATAGTCCACCTGGTAGCCCCCTATTCAGTGACTTCTTAGGACTATCACAAGACCAACGACATATGGCAGAGTGCCACCAATGGAATCTCATGATTCCATTCAAGTGGGGCGCCTTTTTCCATGTAGGTACATTTTTTACAATATTATACAAATATTAAATAATTCATCTAGACCTAGAATTAGCAAGCTGTACAAAACCTAGTCCTGTAGTCCTAACAATGGTCGCATAATGCTTGCTTGATTTGTAATTAATAATAGATCTTTTCATTTAGGGGATGAACTTTGTACAAATTTCACATAATTTTCACATAATAGTTATATAAGTATAGGGTTAATCCTTTAGAAATGTTTATTATCCCTTCTATGGTAGGATCACATTATTATCGAAATCACAAAAATAATATTTGTTTTTTCAAAGGATTAAAATAGAATTAGTTATTATTTTTCTTGTTCTTTTGCTTATATCGATAATTTTTATGTGGAATTGTTTTCGATCCTTTGTTTGCTCAATATTGGTTAATTAAATGTAGAGAGAACATAGACTGGACTAGGATTTTTATCAATAAACATTGGATTATTGTGTTACCCCACAATCTCCATGACCATTTCAAATCATGAATGAGCATGTCCACTTGTTTCGTTGTGCAATTATTGTTGGTGTGAATGGGTCCCATAAACGGTACTCCGTTTGGGTCCTTTCTGCAACTAGTTAGTTAAGTTTACTTAGGGCATTTACTTTTTATGTCTCAAGTCATGTGATCATGACACTTGTCATAATCACATGTCCTATATCTCACCCGTGCGTATATCTACAAGGGTAATCTACATACATTTCATTTCATTTCATTGTATACAATCGTACAAGTATTGGCATTATAACATTTTCATTGCTTCTTTCTCGTGTGGAAGGTTATTTGATGTTGTAGAAGATTCTTGCTCCCATGAGTCCTTTTGCTGACTTCAACTTGGTATGAAAGGTCTAAATCTGCAAGCCCCTTTTTGTGGAGTTTTTGGCCAAGATTTTTCACTTGGTGCATCCTGGCCCAAATCTGACTACACGGTTGAGTCTCGAAGGCCTGAATCTGTATGAATTGATAGTAAACTTGATAGGGCTTGGAGAAGATGCAGAATCGGCTTTTTTGGAGGGCATCATCGATTTCTGTAGTAATGGATTTGTATAGCTGTACGATAAGTACAGTTGTACAGTTTGTACACTGCCTACATAGTCAGTTTGTCAGATCTGCATCATTCAACATGCATGGCAAATATTATTTGTGGGTTGTACAAGCCTGCAATATCCTACGTCATCATTGGTGTAATGGTATAGTTGCTTTTTTGCTGAATTTGAGATTTTTTATTGGATCACAGGTATTGTTTTGGATTGCAAGTACAAATTTTAATCAACTTGCAGAGTGTCATACTTGGTGCGGTGTAATCCTTTCTAATTTTTAAGAACTCTGTAATTTTTTTGTGTTTCCTTTCTAAGCAGTCAAGGCAAGCCTGCAAACAAATAATTTAGTATTGAGCTTACCACCACCAATAAATCAAATAGCCATTTCCAAGGGGTAGTGGGTATAGCTCTTAGGGGGTTCCTGAGCCATGGTTTTGGGAAGAATTCCACCCCAAGACTATTGCGATACTAACCAACAACATGTAAATACTAATATCAATGATCAAACTTCTTGCATAACAATTGATATTAATATTGCAATGGGCTACTCACTTACAGAACAACAGACTGATATTAAGTAAATACTGATGAAAATAGTTGCGTACAACCAACCTTTATGCATTTATAATTCAAAATTACATTGATAAACAAGTAACAACAAGTTCCAACTCACAGGACTGTAAAGCAATGATCAGGGCAGGATAGATCGATAAGTACAAACAATACCATGAATTGCTTTAGTGTAATGATTGAACATTGGTACCGGGCCGTACGATCGCTAGGATTGATGTTGTACGGTGGTGGTAGCAGAGAATGCCTAGATGCCACTATAAACATTGTAGAAAGGACGCGACATGGATTCTAGCTAGTACGACATCCTTTAGAAGCATGTACGGCGCTATAGACTTGTACGACACCCTCAGAAACTGGTACACCATGGCTTAGGGGATGTATGATGACCCTACAATTGGTACAACAACGATTAGATATTAACACTAAAACCCACACCAAAACTGGAACTTGATTGCAACCTTGCACACAACTGGAAATCTCCAAAAATGCTCCTTTACAAAACTAAAACTAGAAATGACTTCAATCTTTTGGCACCAATGTGATTCGTGGATGATATCACCTCAAGAGGACAAGAGAGTTTTCATCCTCCAATCTAAATTGGAAACCAAGAGGGTTTTTGTCCTCAAAATTCCCACACACCAAGTGTTCGTCCTCTAGTGAGTAGATGAACACAATTGCTCAAGCTTTGAGAAAAGTGTTTGATTTCAATAAACAATGGATGCTTTCTTCTGTGCAAGTCCCTTTCTTTTATGGACTTCTTTTTTGGCTCTTTTCATTTGAATTTCCTTTTCCCTCCAAAAGTGTTCGCTTAAAACACTTTAATAAAATATTACATAAGGTCCACTTTATTAAAATAAAAATACTAAAGCCATCCTTTTACAATGTTTTAATAAAGTTAATAGGACTAACTTAAAATATTATTATTAAATTGTTTGCCTAACTTTATCCCTTAGCCTATGGGAAATAAAGGAATAGGCTACAGGTCTCCCAATTAATTTAATTTTGAAAAGGGGACATGATTTGTGGGTCCTAGTTGACAGTTTTTGTCAGTCCCCAGTGGAGTCCTTTGACACATTGTCCAGCCCCTAGTCAGACCTAGGGCTTGGGCACTAAATGCTTGCTCCACTTGTTTGTGGTTTTGTTGGCCTCAGCTACTTCGTTCGTGGTAGCGTTGCCTAGGTCCACCTCTGCTACATAGTTGGCGCCACCTTTGGGCCACCCAAATAGTACCCTTGGTTCATTTTTTTGCCAAAGGAAGGGATTTTTTCGAGAGCCATAACTTTCACCCATGGTGTTGGATTTTCAGCTTCTTATAGGCAAGGGAAAGCTCTTTCTAAGCATCATATCAGAAATTTCTGTTTGAATTCATTTCTTGAACTTTCTTTTGGCAGGCACAACTTTTGCTCATGGAGTCAAATGTTGACCTTTTTTTTTTGAAATTTATCAGGGAATCATAAGGAATCTATTTGTACCTCCAATTTTTTGTTCGACGGGCTTTTTTTTCTTTTCTGAAAATTGTAAAAATCATTGTGTTATAAATGGTCGATTTAGGCTTGTCCATTTTCAAAATTGCACTTTAAGTGCCCATTATTTTTTGTTGTGGGGTTTGTAGTTACAACATTAATACATCTTGGGGGTTGTAAGGCACGATTTAATTGCTCATTATCTTTGTTTTGCTCTTTTGATGTTTGTTGATATCATGGCAGAACCTAGGACTATTGAGCTTCTCACTTTGCACAATTATAACACATGGAAACTAAAAATAAGACAACTACTACAATTTGAAGGACTATGGCAAATGTTAGCTGAAAAGCCTCGAGAATTCATTAAGGAGTTTGAAAAATTTGCATATAGAAACAAGTTAGATGAAGCCATGGGTTTAATTGGATTGCATGTATTAGATAATTTGTTGTTTCATATTGTGGAGTGCACTACACTGAAGTAGGTATGGGACAAATTTAATGATTTGTTTGGCACCATAACTGATTTGACTTCATTCTCTCATGATGATTTTCCCTCAATTGTCACAATTAAAAGTTTGTGGAAGAGAGAAAATTTGTAAATAATGTATCTTCTTGAGTTTTTCTAAGTTGAAGGGCCCCTTTCAGGTGTTCTCTACCTTCTACTCCACCATGGATGCCTTCATGCTAATTTTAAGATGCCCACTTCTCAAATTTGCCATTTTGGTTTTGCCCATGTTCTATTGGTTCCAAAGATTTCTGCTAACCTTGTTTCTGCTTATCAAATTTGTAAAATGCATGTAAAAACTTATCTAAAAAAATTTACAGGTCAAGTTATAATCAGTCAAAAAAAGGCAGAACTTGCGAGTATGTGCGTTCTAGATGATTTTATCATGAGTAAATGAGAGAAAACATATCAAAAAGCGTTGACCATGATTTAGTAAAAAATGTGATTTTTTCCCCAAAAAAATCTCAGACATCGACAATTCGCAATTAATCACAATTTTTTGCACATGTTTGCTTCTATGGTATGAACCATAGATTACATATTTTTGAGTACTCGTGAATTTTCATAAAAATCTAGTCACTCGCGGTTTAACTCGCCAATTTAATAGCCCGAGTTTAGCAGAAATCTTTCACGTCAAAGTTCTTTGTGGCAAGGCCACATTATATGTTTCTTTTCTACCATTAACATTTCTTTGACTTTGAGTGTTAGGAAAGGTTCTATGCCGAGTCGATGGCCTCCTAGGATTGTTGAGCCCAACCCCTTATCCCTATAGTTTGCTTGACACACATTTTTAGACTTTGGATTGGTATTCCTATAGTGATTGATAATAATACTGTTGGCATCTACAAGATGTTCTAGAATACTGAACCTTGAGGATTTTTGGTCCTTGTTTGGTGGTCTTCATTTGCTTCCGTTTCTGCGTAAGGGCTTGTCTTGGTGCTTGCACACACAAACACACACACATAAATATACTTGTACTTGTTTAGGGGTTACCTTTTTAAGCTTAATGCCCATGTTTCTATTTCTTTGGTTTTTGTACCTTCCTTTCTTTTTTTTTTTTGCTATGAGACTAGGGCCCCTTTTGCCCTAGTACTTTGCTGTTGTACATAATGTACACTCTGTTCCCCTTGACCTATTACTGGTCATCCATTAACATCAATATAATTTTTTTTCCTTTCGTATGAAGTATGGTTCAGTGAAATATTAATTTAGAGTGTATGAATCTTTAATATCTCACTAGTGTCAAAGAGAGAGAGGAGCACGGTATATGTAAGGGCTCTATTCAAATTGGTTGAGCATCTAAATTTTTAAAATACTGACTATAGCATGATCATATATAATAAATGAGGTTTATATAAACCCTGTCGTAATGCTATAATTTTTTAATGGATTATATTTCTATTTTCATGTTTGTGTTTCTTTTCTTTGCGCACTAGATGAGATCTGTATATCCAGAATGCATTTTTGGAATATTTATTTTATGACGTCTTCTGGTTCATAGTTTTTTGTATTGAGTACTTTGTTCCATTTTTCTTTTTCTAAAGTGGGCGCTTTGCATTTCTCACAGCAATGTTGGCCACTACACTTGAGAAAGATTTACTGAAACTGTATACTCTTATATGGTGTCAGGCAATGGCCTGTCAAATGACCGAGGCCATGATAAATCAGGTCTGGATTTGAGTTATATCGTACATTGTGAGAATATATATTTTTTTGTTTCTGTTGGTTTTTAAATTTTTTTACAATTATATGAATAAACGTTGTATAAAAATTATTAGTGCAGGAAGGAAATTTGTGCATATATACAATTATAGCAGTTCATTACTAAGCTGTTGGGATGATGCTATAGGACACAGTTAATTCTACAATTTTCTTTTTAGTTCAATGCTAGCATTCTCTAATGTTCAAGATATTTGAGAAATATGAGGTGAAATGTGATTACAGGGTTTGCAAAAGAAGGTGGTATATAAATTGATAAGGTAGTTTTTTCTGTTCTATTGAATGATTTTAGAAATCGACTTGTTTTGCAATATATTGCACATATATTTCCTCCAAAGTCACATAACAATCTGCTATGAATAAACGCACTACTCAAAATGCTTTTGGTAAAATTGTTCGTATTAGGTTAAGTATTGGAGGATATATATAGTGCACAAAAGTATATTTGTATGTTGAAGGCTGATATATGAAAATTTTGATGGAAATTTATGGTCTCTGTTTTTCATGTTAAAATTAATAACGTGTAAAACCTATCTTTTGATAAAATTTAAAAAATATAAAATTATTATGTTACCGGATTCACTCCCTACAAGTGCGCAATTGGGTTCAATCCGAATTGGATTCGGATTCGAATCCAATCCAATTGGGGATTTTGGCAGGATCCGCCATTATTTCTATGTATTTGTCAGGGACAAACTCGGGCAGATCCAAGGCGAATTTGTAATGAATCCGGTCGATTGCGCAAAATTTGACAAATCACTTTATGTAATATCGAAAGTTGGATACCTTGCAATTTCACGTTACGTATTGAACTCACTTTAGTGTCCATTCTCATAGCATGTTCTAGGACCACTTGAACTCGACCTTGGCCTATTTTCCTTGCATCGAAGTTTGTGAAGAATTTGTACTAGAGCATTATTCTCATCCCTCACTTTGACACGTGCGAAATTTGAGTTGATTCACCCTGGACACTAGCGCAATGCGTAGATGTTTGCATGACGTGTTAGTGTCCTGTTTTGTACACCGCCTCAAAATATGCATTATTCTTGCATGTTGCCACCTCATAATATCTCTTGACAAATGTAACGTCCCCAGGAATGTGCTTTGTTGTCTTTAGCCTACCTTGACCAAATCTAGAAGATGAGAACAATAAGAGGCCTATTTTCACAGAGGATAGGAATCTTTCTTTTGGTTCTCCTTTTCCATCTTCAACTCTGCAACTTTCATTTTAGCACTTCCCCAAGTTTTCACCGTTATTGTGCAAGTTACAAGTCCTAATCAAAAGAACAACTTTCACCACAGAAGTTTATGCTTCTCCCAAGGATTGCTCATTGAAGCAAAAATCGCCAAAATATCACGAATCACCAAGTTAGGCGATTTTTTATATGAATCGCGCTCAACAGTGTTTTATCCGGATTTTCGCATGATTAGAGTGCATCTAGGGTTTTCATATGTTTCGCTTTGCCTGCTATATTCATTTCGTTTTCATTTAGGTTATCATTCTGTTTTCATTTCGTTTACGACTAATGATTCGATCCAGTTTACGACAAATATAAATACTAGCACTTAGCACCCATAGGAGGTTCAAGGAATATGCCGATATTTAAACGACATGAGACTGTTTCTCACACGATTTTTTCCAGGCGTGAGAACAACCGACGAGTTCAGAAAATATTTTGGTGTGAATTTTTTTACGGCGTGAGAACAACCGACGAGTTTAGAAAATTATCCGGCATGAATTTTTTTACGGCGTGAGACAATTTTCGGAGCACTATAATGCTCACATATAAAAGCCTATCGGGTAGTTAAATATAATATATAATATTATAATATATTAATGTATAAATCTATATATAATATTATATTACTATAATATATGAATGTATAAATATTATAAATAGAATAATAAACACTAATAATATATTATATATTTAATATTTTTTTTTTGGTCCGTAATATTGATTTTATATTATATTTTCAAAAAGGAGTTACATATCCACAGCCTTTCATGGCTGGCCAGAGATACACTGTCTGTCAATACTATCTAGGAGGCTTGGAAGAGAGACCTCACAGGGTCACCAGCCTTATTTATAGAGGAAATATACTAACACCTAGTCAACCACTATAGGGCTCCGGCTATACAAAATGGAGCAAGAGAAGAAGTAAACACTAGAGATTGGCAGAAGCAAGGAGGTTCCTGAAGTCCTCCAACCAGTCTAGCTCGACCACCGTCTCCAAGCCTAACGCCTTCTTAATGAAGCCGACTGCCAGTGTCGCTTGGTCCTTGAGCAGAATCAAATCAAAGCCTCGGACATCTAAGATAAACGGATAGAGCTTAATTACCGCACCCGGGTCTTCGAACTGGATCCAATCCTTCGGCCGCGGAATTCCCGACCCCACCCTAGCCATCTGCAAGGAAAACTCGAGCTCCCCCAGAAGCTCGGCAATGAGGACGCCCTGCATAATTGACTTTATCAGTTGTTTGTCCAGGCCTAGCTCCAGCAACATCGCCAGAGTCCGAGAGGTAATATCTGTATCCACTCTATACCGTTCACCGTTTTCCAGAAACACCCTCCCCAAAACCATTTTCACCGCTCCCAGCATCAAGATGTCGGACAGGCGCAGCATTCTCTGGAGTCGAAGGTCTGTAATGGCTCCAAGGAAAGCCATTTGACGCTTCTGGCTGGTAAGACGCACTGGCGTATCCATGCCCCCACACCGTATAGCATCCGCCGAAACAATCACTGCAAAGTAGGAAGGCATTTGGTTATCACCGGGAAGACTAAGAAAGACTGTCTCTACCGCCTGCTTATGAAGGAGCCAACCGAAACTTCGCGAAATCCAGCTGAGCTCCCAATCATGCCTAAACTGTCATTCACATTAATGATTGAAACAACTGAAGCATCCCTTCCGCTCGTGCCTCCCCTCTGCAGCTGTGCATCATCAATGACCCCTTAGTTCTATATTATAATATTAAAATATAATATTAATATTTTAATATACAATATATTATTTGTAGTATTATTCTATTATAATATTATAATATAGTATTTATATCATTAATCTATATTTTTCTACATTAATATATTATAATAATATAATATTTATTATTCTATTATAAAATGTATATCATTAAAAAACTAATCAGGGTTTCCTCTTCTTTTTGTATTTTTCTACGCTTTTCGGAGATCCGATTTTTTCACGATTTTATGAAAAAATCTTATACTTTTGATTTGCCAATTTTTCCCCAAAAGATTTTTGCTGCTATGCCGATGTAATATCCCCAATGGGATCTGCCCTAAAATTCTAATTTTTATTTTCTGAATTCTTCCCTAGATTTCTGCACTTTTAGTTTTCTGTTGAAACCCTAGAATTCTACTCTGATTTTCTGATTTCAATTAAGCAGAGACAGCGAACATATATACAACTAAATTGCTCAAATAACAAAGCAATCATGAACCCTTATGATTATATCTTCAAGCATGAACTTATCCAACCAAACATATCATAAAATTGGAATCATAAACATGGAACAATTCTGATTTTGAGATTATCCAGTCTGCTGCTATAAAATCAGAATTCTGAATATGCAAATTACATCCAAGAATATAGGCCAAACATGCCCAAATACACCATAGGTTTCTGCTGTTACAATTCAGACCTAATGATAGGTTGATACATACCAAAACATGGCAAAATGAAGAGCAAATAGTGAAATTGCCCTCCTAGGGAAGTAGCACCAATCCTAGGGCATGAAACCGTAATGCAATGAGAACACAAACCACCAAGAATACTGCTCCAAATGTGGCGCTCAGATCTGCTCCAAATGTTGCTAGGAATTAGGGTTAAGGAAGCCCTAGACAATGAAGGAATCGCCTCCAAAATGCCAAATTGTTTCTCCCAAAGGTGGCGTTCCAATTAGGGCAATGCCTAATGCAAAACAAACATCCAAATGCCTCCAACGGAATGCTGCTCCGATCTGATCTAGAAATCTGAATATGCAAATCAGCTCCAAGTCTCCATAGATCTCCAATGAAGTGCAAGTAGGCTTCCGTGATGAAACCCCCATAAAGATGAATTAGGTTTTCATCTAATTCACCAAGAATCACAAGGGATTTCATCCTTGGATTCAAGCCCAACTTTCGTTGCAGCCAAGAGAGATAAACTCCATGAAAATATGAATGAAAGGTATGATGAAATGAGCTCAATCTCCTTATATTTATACATGATTTCAAGTCCTTCTCAAGCTGGCCAACCAAGGCATGATTATCCTTTTATTTTTATTATTTTGTGTTCCCAAATTGGGCCAACCTCTTCAAGGTAAAATAGGCGCTCAAATTACAAATTAAAGATTTGTCTTTTGTGTTATTTTCTCCCTAAGCCGACCTCCATTTGGATGCCCACACACGAGAGATATCATTATTGTATTTTATGCTATTTTTTCAACTTTCCATTCTCCAAGGGCGAATCACTTAATGTCATGTCCCTATATTTACAATCGAATCGATTGACAAATATAATTGTCAATATAGATATAAATATAATATATATTATTAAATAAATATAAATAGTAATATATATTTTATGATGACAAATATAAATATAATATATTATTATTATTATATAATAATATAAGTTATAATTATTAATATAAATACATATATTGATAATTAAATATTGTTATAATTACAAATATATAAATATACAAATAGTAAATATTATTATTATTATAATAATATAAATTATAATTGTCAATATAAATTAATTTTTATATTAGAATAACCTTCAAATACTATTGGCCTTTTATAAGGCAATCCCTAGCACATATTATAGCGATCCCTTAATCAACAACATCTAATATGTAGGGAACGCATTGTATAAATGCAGCGAATATGTCAATACTCATGTGATAATGATAAATACTAGTCTTTGCAAGGAACGACGCGTATAAAAGTCAAAGAAAGTAAATTAATATAAAGAATACGATTAACAAAGCGTCACCGTGGAAAGAGACGTGACCCTTCATGAACCAAAAAAAATATAAATATTGGCCATTGACGGGAGCCTTCTTCTCAGCACGGATCGGCAAGTAATCCAAATATAATCTCATTCATCGGCATATATCATTGAACAATTGAAAAAGTCTCATTTAAAAAACACCCTACATCTGCTGTGGACTTTAAAAAGGAAGAATTACACGAAGGCATCGATTGCAGTTTCCTTGTTATTGTTGAAGATTTGTTAGAGATCTTTCACATGTTTCTGATCGTCATTAAAGGAGCGCTGATTGGTAAAGGTAGTACTTGTCGTTGCTAAGGCGCTGATTTATAGAAGACAACGACGGTTGTTAGTCTGAAGATTGCTAGCCGCTGCCACTAATTGTTCATCAGACTTAGAGCGCAGGAAGAATCATTGGCTTTATGCTCAGCGCCACCTCCCTAATAGGTCTATCTGCTGTGATTAAGGTGGTGATACATTGAAGACCCGTGACTTGGAGTGATTGTCATCCAGGTGCTGCGATTAGTATTTGGGAGTATTGGATAGGGATTGTAGCAGTTTTGTGGGACAATGAATAATATCCTGCATTCGTAGAGTGCCATAACATCAGCGAGCACTACTTGGAGTGGGTGCTCAGCTCTAGACATATTTTCCTGCTGCAGATCAGACTTCATAACAATCACCTGTGATATATATATATATATATATATATATCAGCAAGGATATCAAAGGTATGTTCTATTTCCAATCTGAATATTATAAGTTAACTTAAGTAACAATGAGGGATACATAAGTAATGTTTTTATTATGGCAATGTAACATAAGTAGAAGGCTATGATCATACTTTATTTTAATTAGTTCTTGTCTTAATTGGAAAAGTGAAAGTGATAATCATTAAATAGATATTATAGAGAGTTTGTGGAAAGAATATCATTAGTAAGAATAGATTATACTCATAGAATGAGAATATGAATGGTATTATGAATATGATGCATGATCATTATTGAGAAGGTGTATTTAATGAATGATTAGTATAAAGAACATCTTGAAGAAATGTGAAAGGCTAACATGTGATAGAAAAAGTAATTCATACATATGGACTACCGGATTGAGAAATGGACCTCCTTGTTAATCCATCACACCACATAAGTGAGTCTAAGGGTTAGGCAATTGGCCAAGGTATAATAAGGCTCGAGTTGATAAGACTCTAACCTTCCAAGGCAAGTGAAGAGTGCTTGTCCTAAAGGGGTGAAGAGTACTTAACCGAGATAGGCCCTTATCTCAATTAGTGAAGAGTGCTAATTTGAGGTAAGTGGAGATAGGCCCTTGTCTCAATTAGTGTAGAGTGCTAATTTGAGGCAAGCAGAGAAAGGCCCTTGTTCCAATTGGTGTAGAGTGCCAACATGGGCAAATGGAAATGGCCCTTGTTTCCAATTGGTGTAGAGTGCCAATATGGGACAAGTGGATAGGCCTTTTACTCTGGTTGGTGAAGATTGCCATTCTAGATCGAAGGAAAGGACAATGGACCTATGGCAAGATTGTGCCCAAGGAACCCTCTCTTGTTGGGTGAATGATTGGATTAACATGTTGGCCCAAGTATAGTCTCTTCCGGAAGGAAATTATGATCTTGTATAGTGAAATAGAGAAAGGAATAATGCATATAAGTTATGATTATAAGGTTTGATTTTGTATAATTGTGATTTATATAATGAGATAAGAAGGATTGAATACTAATGCTCTTTTTTACAAGTTGAAATTGTGTGCAAGGTTGTGAAAATTTTGACTTGCTAGAAGGGGACATTACACTTAGGCATAGGATAAAACATGTTTTGACCTCACATGAAGTCATCCATCACAACGAAAAATCATTATAAATTATTCTTTATTTTTCCATAGGCAATTTTCACACTTTCTTCTATTTTCCATCCTCCAAATGGGTCGCTCCACCTTAGGGCAATTTATTTTATTAATGATGACTACATCAAAAATACCACAAAGATATGCCAAGTCATCTCCCATACTCAAATTGCCTTACAAAATTAGCCAAGTGTGAAAACTTGCCGATTAGGTCATCACTCCAAAAATGGGGACATTACATCCGATCTTTCATCTGCAATTCATTGAAGATATTTTTAGTATGAGCATGTTCATCCTTGAAGATCTTTGTCAAAGTCCAAATCACCATAATCTCGATAGTGAATCTCTTGGTGTTTTCTTTGTCATAATCCTTTTAAATTAATTTGCTTTGTTGTCTTAGTTCTTTATCATTTTGTTGATCCTGTTGCACAAGCTGAGTAACAACAATATCTCAATTATCATCCAAGCAAATCCCCTTCTACTTCTTGGCAATCCATTGGTGTTGACAACCACCTTTATTATCCAATTAAGTTTGTGAAATGCCATCCATTGGTGTTGACAACTCACCACATCAATTGCATTTCACAAACTTACTTTTATATCATTATGAAAGAGGACGACTCTCTTCATAAGACATAACCGATCACCAAATGACAACTCCTTGTTAATACATGCCTTTTCATGGGACGATTTTGTCCTTATGTGGTGCGCTCCATTAAGGGGGTCAGCCGCATAAACAAATTGTATAAAATACCAAATATTATTTAACACATAAGCGCTTCATTCACCTTGTAATGAGTTGACCTTCTTCATATTAATTCGCTGCTCTTTTTAAATGATCGCTGCTCAATATATAGTAATCACATTATTATATTGGCGTTGAGTATAATTCTTATGTGGTCGGCCAACATATGATAGTGTTTATTCATATAATAATTCCATAAGGAGTCGGCCAGCCGTAGTTCATACTTTACAAGTTTAAAACCACCACCTTTTAACAACACGATTTCATGAGAAGATCAGCCACCTTTTGTAGTCGGCCTCTTCTATGTAGTTTCATTATAATTAATTTCTTTCGAACTCTTTCTTTGTAAATGATCATGCACTCACTTAACATCACAAATTCTCCAAAATATAGCTTGTGGCTTCCTTTATGTGAGGTCTTGTAATGTATGCAGCGGCTATAATAGAATAGGCTGTGGTTGATAGATATGAGGCAGCAACTAGAGATTGATGTCACTAAAATGTGGCTCCTCCATAAATAAGACACTCCTCTTTATCAAATGCTGGAAAATATTGTTAACTTATTGAACTTCCTCTAAGTAAGAATTGCCTTCAAATTGCTAATGAACGGATCCACATATCTATGTCCTCATCAAGATCTTCAAATGTCTAGCAAAAGTCCTTGTGGTCTTTGGCTTTCATACGATTTCGTTCATACTTCTTTGACATCAATCTTTCCAACAATCTTGTCCATGCACCTTTGACATCAATGATATTAATACGAATCCCTTGACATCAATGACAATATTGCCAACATGCTGAATAGGTTGCTTAGACTCATTTTGTCTCCAAGGCAATTGTCTTAAGATGACTTGTGAAGGTTCAAGAGGCACTCTCTAACATGGTCATTAGTTAAAATTGGTCCATATGGAGGCAATTTGGCATTGCAAGGGCAACAAAAATTAAATATATGATCCTAGATGACATTTGGTGGGATCTGATTGAGTATCATTCTCAGTTTCACTGAGCCCATATTGAGTATGATCCGTTATACCAATATGGATTGGCCTTGTTTGGGAGAGCTATATGATGGCATCGACTTAATGATTGTGAAGATGAAAACCATCATAAATGCAAAAGAACAAGATCCTAAAGAAATTATCTTCAAACAACTCCACAAAATTATAGAAGAGGGATGGAACAAAATGAATGAATGTCAAAATCTTGAGATTAAAACTAGTAGAGGCCATGTTTGTTGGGCTATGGAGTTAAATAACACTAAAAAATGTAAAAATGGGCCTGATTGATATTGAAAACATAGATAGGAAAAACTCAACATAAAGGAACAAAAATTTGCAGTTATATATGGGTTGAGAGGGTGAAAATAATGAATGGGCAACACAAACTCATTTGTTGGCTGTGAAAAATTGGAGTGCTCAATGATAACCTATGGATATAAAATAAAACAAGCTCAAAAGACTAGGTAGTATACTAACTACAAACATTTGGGAGGAAGTATAAGGGAAAGAATATATCTAAGAAATCTTTCAAGATGTGTTCATAAAGAACCAACTTGGGAAGAATGGAATGATGAGCACACAATTATATTGAGAGGGGGGTGGGGGTGAATTAGTATAATAGAATCTTTTACCTATTTCAAATCTTAAGAACCATATCAATATCAATCACACAATATCTATCAATTATGCAACACAAGGAGAAAACAAGATTTACGTGGAAATCCTTATGGGAGAAAACCATGGCAAAATATGTCTTATATATATAATTGTCTTACAAGCTTTGTAGGCACCAACCTACAGTAGACTCCAATTCTCTCTTGCACAATCCGTGAGTACCGACCCACTAGAGACACCAATCCTTGTTTATAGAATTCATGAGCACCAATCCACTGGAGACACCAATCCCCACAACTGAGCACCAACCCAGCAAGGCACCAACCTACGGATTCTTCAATGGATAATATGTCTTCTGAATGTTGATACACTTCTTCTTACAAATCTGATCACAATATCCTTTATTCACAAATCTGATCCAAATCATGCACAAACTGTTTTCACAAAACTGATCCAAATCATCGAACTATCCTCATAAATTTCTCCTTTTATATCTGCTCAAACTCTTCCTCTATCTCTGCAAGATCTTCTTCTTTGTCTCGGCACAATCTTCTTCTTTATCACAGCATAATCTTCTTCTTTATGTCAACATTAATTTCTTCTATATTTGCAAGATCTTCTTTATATCTGAATAGATCTTTCTTTTATTTCTGCCTCTAACTCGCCTTTATATGTGCATAATCTTCTTCTATATTTCTACCTCTATCTTTCTTACAAATCTGCCTTTAACTCTCTCATACAAATCTGCCTATAACTCTTTATTTGTAGATCTGTAGGTGTCTAATGGATATATCTTTTATATTTCTCATCACACTACAATCTCATATCACAAAAGATATTTTATACCTTCATCCCTTCATGAAAAAGACATCTCTTTGGAAAGGTGATGACCTTTAAAACAAACATGACTCCTTGTTATTAGTCTCTGCCCCTTTAAAACTAATTGCACCTCTTTTAAAACAGCACACATATTAACCTTGATCGCACCTCTTTTGTCTTTTATTCCTCTAACAAATCACACTCTTTCATAATGAAAATACCTTCTAAGAGATTGCTGCATCTTCTGCATTTTAGTTAATATTTGATCACTGCCATTTATTAATGCTTGATCACTTCACATCAATTATAATCATTTCTACTTGTTAAATATCATTGCTGCTTTATATACTTTGATCGCCACCTTAATGAGAGTTGGCCATGCAATAACATGAGTCGACTACCTTTCATAACATGAGTCGGCTTCTTTATTTGTTTTTATCCTTCACCACGGATGCTTAGATGTTCAAGTCCTTACTTCTCTCCATCCGATTTCATTTCCTTTGTACTCTATGGAAAGGTCACGAGGATGCTCTAGAGCAATTATATTTTTATCAAGGCTCTTGTTAATTCCATTGTCATAATCTTCACACCAGGAACTCTCAAGTCTATATACTAGAATCACGGGATGATAGTTTCACAAACCAATGTTTTAATTTAAACATTATCTTGGCACTTTCTTCAAGAGTAGTCGGCCACCTCTTGTAAATCGAACTCAAGCCTTGGCACCAAAATATCAAAGTTTAAATCTTTAATTTAAACTTTACAATAATCGTTCATCACCTTAGAGGAGTCCAATCCGTCTTATATATGTCACTGATTGTAATTTGATGATGACGATTCCAACTTGCCTTAGATATGCCACTGATATTCCTAGTTTGACATCAATAACAACCATCTCTTCTATGCATCAATGATAACAATAATGAATACCTTCTTGACATCAATGACAACATGTCCATGCACTTTTGAAATCTATGACAACGATCTTGCCAATAGTCTCGTTGATACACTCTTGACATCATTGACAATATTTCCAACATGGAAAAAGCAGTGCTCATGTAAAACTAGTTTAGTCCCTTGATTAAAATCCACCTCAGAAGAGAAGCTTTCATAAATATTTTTCTCATCACTGGGAAGATGCTCTTTGTATTGGCGGAGGAAGTTCTTGAGTTCAACATTCATTTGAACACTTTAAAGTCTCTTGGAAATTTGGAAGATACCTTAGGTGGTGCAAAGAACATGTCCAAAAGCAAAGGTGTAGGAAGAGAAAGCACAAAAAAATCATTTTGATGTGCACCACTATTGTCAACAAGGGTAAAACCCTTGTCAAAATAAGTCCCATAGAAGGGAACTTCTTCGTTGTGTTCACTATTTAACAACAGGCCCAACATAGGGGCTTGAAAGAATACCAAGATATCCTTTGTCAAGTAGTTTATTTCAAGAATGAAGAGAAATGGAGACTTTATGGCATGGTAAAGATTCTTCAATGTTTTTGAAAGGAATAGTCCCAACAAGCTCTTTAATTGAAATGGAAGATAAAGAGGAGCAATTAGACCCATCGTTGAGTTGTGTTAGAATTTTCATTTTCATTAGAAGAGTGCATATGATAGATTTAGGCAACCTCTTTGGTTCGTGCCTACATTATTTGCTCCTCAAGAATTTCCACAAGCAAAAACTCTTGATCTAGCATTGTGAAATTGAAGGGAGATAGAGTTATCGCCTCATTTCTAGGACTTTGCAGTGCAGGAACAAGAGTGCTTGCCAACAAAATTTGCTTATTTGTGGGTGACATCAGTAAGAGTTTCTTCTTAGAATCATTTGGTGGGTTTATCCATTTTTTTTCTCCATCATTCGAATAAGATGCATGTCATTTTCTATCTCTTTGGCTTCTTGTTGTGCAACTTCAACATAAGACAATTTGCCTCTGTTCAAGATGAACTTGACTTGAGGGTATAGAGTAGTGGTAAGAAACAAAGTATATTGTTGGAACTCGATTGATTGCAGTTGGGAATGGTCTTCAACAACTTGTTGAAGTGTGTCACTGATACTCTCACAGGCTTATCTGTAATGTCCCAAACTTATTTTTTTGGATTTTTGTAAATTTATAATGCAAATGCATAACCCTTGCACTTTCTGACTAGCAAGATCTCGATATGGGTTGGGTGAGAGCATACAATGATTGGGACTCTATCTGGCAGCGATCCGGACAATCTAAATGAATGCAATACAGAAAGAAAATAAACTAAAAACTTGGCGGAATTGCCATCCAAGCAGAAATATTTCTATTCTGACTAGTGGTATGCCATCCAGTTTTTACAAATAAGCAATTAAGCATAAAAATTGGAATCACCTGCAAGCTGGCAACATAGCCTTCCGAGCCTAAACAAGTCTATTCTAAACTAACGGATAACTGTTTAGTCACATACAATGGAATAATAAATCATGAACACACAATATTTCTGTATACAGCAGCAACATCACCTCTGTAACTGTTTATATCAGCAATATGTCCAGTGTATCAACCAGTAAATGATTACATAATCAATCCCAAATTGTTTGGACAGCTATAGAAACATTATCAGGAGAGATAGTAAGCAAATTTGACATAACTGAGATGCAATAATCCCCCAACAATCAGCTATGAAGTAATACTTACAAAATAATCAGAATATTGACAAAGGTTTTAGTTGTACGTGTTGTCACCTAAAAAATCAGTCCCCAAAATGCCCCCATGTTCCATTTGAGTCCCACTTGAATCTATAGCTTATAACCGATCAGAGACATCTTTCATAGATTTTCATGTGTTTGCCATTTGAAAATGCAAGGTAGAAAAACCCAAAAATTGGCTAAGTCCCAATATCCTAAGTTTCCCCTTGTGATTTTTCCCTTTGTCGGAGTTAGGAGTTTCGGGCTTCCTCCTTCCATCCTGCTTCCCCTTTTGGCCTTGAAAATTGCCTAAGTGTTGGAATTTTAAGTGTTCGGCAGAGTTTCGGAGGTTGGAGTTCCTACCTTCTGTTTTCCTAATGGCAAGTGTTGCGGAGAAGGCCCGAGGGCCGAAGTCCGCTCAAAGTGATAAAAAAAATTCTAAGTATGGAGAAATGTTGCTGGGCGTCGGACTTCGGAGTTGTGTAGTTCAACCTTCTTTAGTGTTGCGGTGGAGGAAGAGGCCCCGAAGTCCAACAGGTTTACATGGAAAATATTCTAAGTATCAAATGTATAGCGGAGGTCGGAGTTCAGGCTTCCCCCCTTTCACCTTCTTTAGAAGATGAAAGGCGGAAGGCCCGACGACCGACCCTCGACAGGTGAAATTTCCTAAGGCATTCCGCCTTTCCACTGAGCCTTTTGGTGGGCCTGCAAGCTGGCTTGTGGAACGACGGAAAGAGGACACGTGGCAGTTTTGGCGGATGGCGGGTCTCTTCTCTTTTTTCTTCCAAAGGGAGGGTGGTAGGCGGAAAGCTCGGGGGCCGACCCTGATGTTTTCAAAATTTGACTAAGTGTTTCAAAGGGTGGGACTAGGGCCTTCGGCTCTCCCTGTTATTCAAGACAAGCGGAAGGTCGAAAGGCCGAAGTCCGCCTAAGGTCTTAAAGAATATTGTAAGTATGGCGGACTTCGGGGGGTCGAAGTTGTGGTGTTTTTTCTTCTTCTTTTATAAAGGCGAGACAGAGAAGGCCCGAAGGCCGAAGTCCGACAGGGTTAATATCATGCTAAGTGTTGAAGTAATTAGAGTCAGGTGTGTTTTCAAGGTGCACAAAACAAGACAAAGGGCGGAACTCCGCAAGCCCGAAGTTCGACAAAAGCAAAGTGACTAAGGCAAAAAAAGATTAAAGAAGAGGGACAAAGGCTGAAAGCCCGAGGTCCCAAAGTTCGATTTTTCGGAGGTTGGCTTCCTGGCCTTCTAGACTCCTCCAACCGCTTGGGAACGCGCCAACTACTTCCGGCGGCGCCATTATTGCGAAGTGGGTGGTAGAATTAAATGTTTTTAATGCAGTGGTTGGGGTGGTTGAGGATTTTGGGCGCCCAGTTCACTCTCAAGTTGGATTTACTTGTGCTATAAAGGCAAGATTTGAACTCATTTCAGGGGTTGGTCTTCTTTACCATTTTCAGGCAACTAAGTGCAAAGCTCTCTAGGGTTTCAAAGAGCAGAAAAATTATAATTCTCCAATAGATAAAACATAGGTTATTTAAAGGTTTTTCGGATTGATTTCAGTTATCATTGTATGAATTTCTCCTTCTGTAATTTTTCAAGGAAAGCTTAAGTTCAACTAGGTTTCCTCTTGCCACACTTCGTGGTATGACTGTAACCATTTATCAGATGAATTAGACAAATTCTTAAAACATTACATGTTGTGTAATGATCTCTTTTATGGTTATAGATGAATTATTATATGTTGCAAAGGATTACTAAGTATTATCTTCTTTGATAGCTGCCTCTCTTGCATCTGGTTATCCAGAAAGTGCATGTTTCATTTCTCTTTTTTTTTTCTTCCTTCTGCTGAACTGTTGACTCCGTAACCCAATATATTAGGCATCGGTCTGAAGTATTTGATCACCCACACTCTTAAAAATCAAAACAAACTTATCATGTGTGAAACAAGTAGTTAGTTTGTATGTCTTGCAAACAAGCATATCTGCACTTTCCATTGTCAATGGGAGTGCCCTTTTATCAGCTATATAGGGGTTATTAATGACAACCAGTTGTTTTAGGTCTAGTGACAATCTTTGGGGCCTAGAAGATGATTAGGGTTTGGTTGTCCTTTCAGTTTTAGTTGTTCATCTAGTGTTGAAGCCAATACCTATTCAGGTATACCCCTTGTAATATCCCTCCCGAGTTTAAGCCGAGCTCAAAGTGCAGAGGAGCCTACCCACTCCTGTAGGTTGTCAAAAATTGCCCATAACTTGTTGATGAACCTCTTTTAGTCACTTTGACGATGCCCCTGGCCTAAGTGATTATAAAATGTTTTAGGGTTTTGGGTTGTAGTGTCATATCCCTCTATAAAATTGAATCCCTTATGTATTATTCAAAAGATATATCTATAAATTATAAATTAAATATTTAATATTATAAATTGCATCTATTTACATTCATAAATTAAATCAGATATAAATAATAAATGTCATTATCATTATTCTTATCAAATATAAATAAATTGTATTAAATAATCATATTATATAAATATATATATTTTATTATATAAATAACAAATATTATATTATATAAATAACAAATATTATATATATATATATATATATATTATTATAATTATTATATGATTAAAATATTAAATTACATATTATTTATAATATAATATAAATATTAGTATAAATATTGATATGGATATTAATATAACTATTAATGATTTTATTATATAATAATTTGGGAATGTTTTTGCCATTCCTGAAACTATGTCCCCACATCCTTGTTGCCCTCCATCTTGTAGACTTGGAGAGACACTGGCCAACATTAATTTTGGTAATAATTTTATGGTGGAAGTCTCTCCGTTTACATTATGTTTTAAGTACTTTTTTTAATCCTTCCCAATACAAATTTGGATTTTTGAGTTCATTGAATAGTTTTAAACTATTGTTCTATTTTGCTTGGTATAAATATGTAACATTTAAGAAGTTCGTTGGATTTTTGATATTATTTGCTATTACTTTATTTTGCTTTTGAGTGAACTTTTTATTATTAATGCTGGGCTATTGAATGGTTTTGACTTTTGTGTACCTCTCTTTTTCCGTTTTTCATGCAACACCGTTTACCCTGATTAAATTTAGACAATGATGGAAAAAGCTCACTGTCAGACTAAGGTGAAGGCCTGAAGAGTGGAGTAGGAACATTGGGGAAAATGATGAAGATAATGCAAGGTTAAGTGATTTTTATTTTCTGGAATGAGGGTTTTCATGTTTCATCCTAAATGAAGAGTTAGAGAGAACTTATATAAAAAGTCTAAAAAATATTGAATGTGGCATGTAGTTTTTCATCCAAAATTCTCTAAATGGGAAAGACATTCTAGCAGAAGCCAAATGAAAAAAAAGCTTAAAGCTTTAGAAAAATAAAATAACTTGGTATTAAGTTGGGTCCAATAGTGTAGACATGGTTGAGTCTATTATGCTGTTGACATTGAAATATGTGAATTTAAGTGTTTTCCTACAACGGGGGCATGCTTGCTAAGTATAGAGTAAAACCATGCCAGCTGGGTGTGCTTGTTGTACCTTGAATTAAATAAATTACCTAGAATAATATCTAAAGCAGGACTTCTAATTGGAGAAAACATTATACGGAGATACATCCATTAGAAAGGGAAACAAACGATTTTGGAATTTTGATCAAGGTACATTTTCAGACTTCAACCTTTGCAATAAGTCTGGCTCTTTAATCTTGTAGTTTGTAATCATTGCGATATATGTTGATACCTAGTAACTGCAAATTAATATTTTGAGAATCCACTTCGTTGCACTCTGCAGCTAGATCAGGAGTATTTTCTTTTGCACACACATTGGAAATATTTCATATTTTTGAGCCTCTTAAGTTACTTGAGTTGTTTGATCTGGTAGAAGATTTATCTATATTATAAGTTGCAGTGATATATTCTTTTGTTTGGTGTAGTTTTTGTGTCTTTTGTGTTTTCCCCCCTATGCCTTCTTATTAGAGGCTGGAGATCATGTGCGATTGTAGTTTGTTTTTCTTTGGAAATATATCAAATGCCTGTTGATATTGTCAAGATTATAACTAGGTCCTTTGGTTGTTGATGAAGATCAGATATCAGCCAGTTTTGAAAATGAGGACAAATCTGCCATTCTTCGGTCAAGTGGATCTGCCGTCTCATTTCCTGGATATTTAGCTGTATTTCAGGTAATAATTGTTCTGTGTTTGTCTAATTGAACTACCGTGTTGTCAATGGTGGCATGAATAATGTAAATATTTGTATTTTGACCTTTTCCTGGATATTTAGCTGTATTTCAGGTAATAATTGTTCCGTGTTTGTCTAATTGAACTACCATGTTGTCAATGGTGGCATGAATAATGTAAATAATTTTATTTTGACCTAGACATACTTAGTATTGTTGATACTGCACTGTGAGAGCATTTTAATCATCAGAATATCGATCAATTGATACAGGTCACATTCTATGCAATGATATAGTTTCAGTCTTCAGATACAGTAGCTAGTAGAAATGATTTCTGTTTGTAGATACCCGGAGACAGCTTTTCCCTAATAAGTTAATAACGTTAGTCAAAATCAAATTTCCATATGTTGAAGAACTGAAGTTAAGGTCATTTATTCTTTCAGGTTCTTTAAGATGTTTATGTAAGCATTACCTTTGAACAATATTCCAAATTTATTTTAATGTTATTATTTAATCTCATATACTTATCAATGTGCATTGCATCTTGGGGAGTAGTAATATATATGGCTGGGTATATGAATTATTATGTTGGTGTTAATGGTTACTATAATTATTTCAATGGCTACTAAAAATGTGTAAATATTTTATCGGTTATTATGTTTGGTGTAAATGAAAATACTTACATTATGTTTTAGCTACTTTTTTTAATACTTCCCAATACACATTATATTTTTTCCTGAGAATTAATTAAGTGTTTATTTGAAAGAATGGTAATTTTGTGTTACTTCTTTCACAACTGTAGTTACCTCTAATTTGAAAGGCTATTGTTTCGGTTATGTGTATGACTAAAATACTTAAATTTATAATGATATTCTTCTTCTTGTTTATCAATTGCCTTCGATATCTTATCTATTAACAATGCTTGTGGAATCATGTTACTTTGCTGATAGGACAATGCAGCCTTAATTACCAATGGTGAAGAAATAGAACAAAAGGAGGAAGATGATAACTTATTGTGTCTTTCAGAACTAAAGGTAACAGCCTTACCTTGCTTTCCATTAAGAAGAAAGGCTCTAGTTTTGTTTGTAATTTAGAATATCTGAAGTAGAAAACTGAATACGACATGTCCTGTGAGTAAGTTTGGTACTTCATTTATATCATTGAAATTGCAATATAACTACTTGTAAATAGAAATTATTCTAAAAGAAAGGATTTCTGATTGTGCTACTTTTGGTGATGACATTTGTTGTAGTTTGTTGTAAGCATGTTCTGTTAATGTCTATTGTGAAAAATTTAATGTGAATGGAGTACAAGCACTGCGATAATTTATTATGTGGTCGTTCTTCTTGTTTATCAGTCGCCCTCTACATATTATCTATTAACGACGCTAATAGAGTATTGTTACTTCGCTGATAGGACAATGAATTAATTGCTCTAGGTGAGGAGCAGCGAAAAAGGGAAGATGGTAACTTTTCATATCTTTCAGATCTAAAGGTAATAATGTTCTTTACTTATCTTCTGAATGAGAAGAAAAACTGTAATTTTGTTGAATATCTAAATTGAGAGATTTAATATATATGTCTACTGAATAAGTCTGGTGCAGCTGCTTTCAATGATAACATTTATTTGGATATATTATAAAAGTGTTCTTTCAATATGTATTATGAAACTGCAAGATTGGGGATGTGATCTATATGAAGGATGTCCAGCCACTGCAACATTTTACTCAACCACCACCTCGATACTCAGAGGGTTCGCTAGTGAGTATTGTTTCCTGTTTCAATTGCCATACATGACTTGGATGTGGTTATGATATATTCGTATTTCAGTAAGTAGATTCAATGTATTTGTTTGTTAGACAGAAAATTTGCCATCTAAACTACATGATAGGTTTTTTTAGATTTTCAAGTTTGTGCAGTGACTATTATCTCTTCATGGTTTACTATAACTAACTGACAGCTTTTACGTTGTTAAGATAGAAAAACTAGAAGGTCTGGGAATTGGAAGGCCTTCAACTTATGCTTCTACACTTAAAACATTACAGGTATATCTTTTATCTTTTTTTTTTTTTTTTTGATTTTGAAGTTAAGTCGTACCTTTTTAATAGAAAGAGTTGTATCATTTACTAAAGGATACGAAGATAGGACTAATAAAAATGTGTAAGTATTTTCATTTTTTAGAGCTAGTGGATCCTACAAAGAATGATATGTAGTCAAATGTTTGATAAGTGGGGACAATGGAGAGAATTAAATGCATAGAATCAATTCATAAGGAGCTCCTTTTGTCATATCCACATGCATAGTGTTAATTGGTCTAACCCATCTCACATCATACCATTGTTATCACTATATGTCTACTTGTAGTTGAAGCATTAGTCCATGGTGATACCTTATGAGCCATGGAAGACTACTAACACAACTTAAATTCATCTATAATTTTAATTCCAATAGCATCTAGATCTTAGGAACACCATTAAAAGTAGTCATTTCTTTAATGCACACTAAAACTTAATTGACTAATGACTTCTAGCTAGTCATTAGGGCTTTATAACATGTAGTGCATGCCAAAAACTAAAGAGCCAATTCTCTCCATATCACGATGCTCAATGACATGTTCAAATCCCTCTTGACAAGAAATTTCAAGCATTAGTGAGGTATTTGCATAACATTTTACCACAATGCTTTGTTTTAATGAGCATGAATAAGATTGAACATTTCTAGGTCATAAACATAGAATAATTTTCTATGCTCATCAACTTTGAAATCAAATTGTATTATGGAGGGTTCTGGTATAAGTTGTGAAAAATGGAGAGCTATCTGTTATACTACGAAATGAATTTGCACCAACCATCCTTGGGATGGAGGTGAGAAAAGGAGAGTTGGTAGTGATATGTGTCTTGACCATAGAAGCCAAAATCGTATAAAAATCGCGAATCGCCCATTTGCCCGATGCTTTGCAGGGTTTAAAGCGCTGATTCATTAAAATCGTTGACCCGATTTTCAACGATTTACTGGAGTTAAATTGCGTCTAAATGAGTTTAACGTGTGATTTATTTGGCCTCGAACCCCATGATCTCCCTGCACGATTTTGCCAAAAATCTCACCTATTTTAAGGACTTTCGCACGTGTCAGGGAATAGAATGATGCAGGGCTTGTATTTTGCTACAAGGGTTCGTGTTTTGCTACATGCGTTATGGTAGGGTTCGTGTTTTGCTACATGCGTTAGGGTAGGGTTTGTGTTTTGCTTCAGGCGTCAAGGCAAGGTTCGCGTTTTGCTACAGAATAAGCAGCCTCCAGGTATTCATCGTATTAATTGAAATCAACAAACAATATCTGGTTATTGAATCCCTGTCGAAGGTGAGTGTATGAAATCGTCATTGCTAGCTACTTACTTTTTATTTATTTCTAGCTCTTTCCTAGTTGTATAATCCTAGTTAGTCGTCACTTTTATTCTGTTTTCTGTGTTGGGCTAGCACGTTTATAAATTTGAATAAGTCTAGAGTAAGTACTCTCGTCTTTGGATTCATCATGTTTTTTTTATTTTATTTTTTACTTTGTTATTACATCCAGGTTCTTTTTGCAGATGCTTATACCTTATTCAAATCTCTAGTTGTCGATTGCTACAATGGAGCAATAAGGTGGGTCCTAGATTCATTGTATTGCCCCAAGAAACAATTTCTTTCTTTTATAGCATCTGGATTTCAACCTGTCTAGACTTCATTAGAAAAAGATATAGCGTCTAGATTCTTATCGTGTGACATTATCTCCCCGAGATGCCTGTTTCCTCTGATAGATCCGTGGAGCTAACAAACAAATTTCAATTTTATTTTTCATTGCATCTGGTTATTTTATCGAGCCTGATTCCATTGTCATATAAATCAAATCATATAAATTTTTTCTAGGTCATATTCTACCATGTTTTAGAGTCGTTTTTTATTTACATTGCTGAAAAGAGTGCAAGCAAAATAAAGGAGAGTGGAAAATATTAGTTTAACTGTATTACATGGATTTATATATTTTTATTTCAATTCAAAATGTAATATGGAGGATAGTGATTCGTGTCATTGCGAAAATATTAGGCACCTATACAATGTATTTAAGAGCAATTTAAATTAGAAAATACTAATCTAAACCATGTGAACAGAAAAAGATGAGAAAACAGATTTAGATAATTTAAGCCACCAAGTATAATTTTACCATTGTCAAAAACAATAGCTTTGATAGGAAACCTTCATAAGTTCTCAGGAATGGATACCATATTACCGACTCAGGCCTAAAATCCTCCATAAGCAATTTGGTTGCTGCACCAAGCCCAAAACCCAGTCTTTGTAGACTACTTGATAAAAACTCAAAAATAAATCCTCCACACTGAGGCTTTTTGTATGTTTGACAGTTACTCTTCATGAGTAAATTTAAAAGCTTTTTGTATGTTTGACAGTTACCTTTTAAGACAACTTCTCTCAAAGGCCCACTTAATGTTGTTTGTGTATATGTAATAAAAGTTCTTTTTTGGGGGCAGAGATTGCTAAACATAGTTATCTTTTCTCTAAGTTGTCACTCTATGAAGGACAATTTTCTGCCATCAAAGTCATCCTGGATTTGCACTTGGCTCTAAACCTGGGTCTAGATGGCTGTAAATTTGTTTGTTGTGCAGTAAGCTAGGGGTTTGTGGAGAGTTAAATTTAGCATCAAATGTAATAAATATGATTATATTGCTCAGTGTGTTTCTAAGTGTTTTTGTTACATAAGAGAAAACTGTATATATAGGCAAAAAAATATTACAATGTCATTAGTGTTATGAGCTGTCTACTTACTTTTTATTTATTTCTATCTATCCTCTGCAGCTGCTCCAGCTGTCCACTTAACTTTAGATTTCGCTTGACTGAATATAATTTAAGAACATGTAGAATTAAATAATGAAGATTGTTACTACATCTGATTCTACATGTTATTACTTTGGCAGTTTTGATAGCTCTGGATTTTATTTCTAATTGTCCTTTACAGCTGTTCTAGCTGTTGACTATTTTATATCTAGCTATCTATAGATTCTATACAGCTGTCTTACTTTTACCTTATTTTGTCAGTCCACTTGCGTGTGGACTTTAGTAAACATTCTAGCAACATGGTATGCCCTCATCATTTCCTCCCTGCTTAGAGGAAATTGTACTCAGTTTGTACATTGATTATGGCATTATAGAAAAAGTAAATGCTATGGTACAAACAAAACAAGAATATCATAGCATCCAGAAAGTTTTTAGTTTGCAAAAGAAACGTAGAAAATCCATAGCATTCACAAAGTTTGAGCACAACAGAAACCTAGAGTTAGCACATCATTTGTCTTGAGAAAAAAAATATTTTGCAAATATGGTATCATGAAAGATTGAATTCAAATGCTTTTGCAGATTTTATCAAAAGGCCACGTCCAAGAGACTTTGCGTGAATACATTGCACATCAGTCAAGGGTACAACCATTGTCAAATGCAACTGGTGTTTGAATGATATCAATTGAGGCATATATCGCTTCAAATGACATTTGGCAAAGGAGGCAGGACATGAGACCACTTGTTGCACTGTATGCCTTGCAAATGTCACATATTAGGCAAAACAAGCTCTTGACGCAATTGCTGATGGTAAGGCATAAAAGGCAAGAATTGGGGCAGAAGTGGCATCTAATTTTATAGGTGCTAGGAGCAATCCTTCTAATGAGGCAGGTGTGCGACAATTTTTCAAGGAGTCTGAGTCAACACCCACTACAACACATGGCCCAAACACAGGTAGAGGAAACATTAATTCTTTCTTTGCACCTCGTACTACATGGGGATCACAAACCACTTTGGAGAGTACAGGATGGACGAAGGACGTCCATGAGCAGGCGAAGAAAGCGATTGCAAATTTTTGGTACTACTCTAGCTTGCCGTTCCATGTTGCCAGGTCTCCATATTGGCAAGGTATGGTGGATGCTATTGCAGCTACAGGTCTTGGTTCAAAGCCCCATCTTATGAGACATTGAGGGGTGGTTTTCTCAATGATGCAGTACAGGACGTTATAGATGTTATGAATGAACATCGAATAGAGTGGGCAAAGACTGGGTGCACCATAATGTTAGATGGGTGGACAGATAGAAGGAATCAAACCCTCATCAACTTCCTTGTCTCTTGTGATATTGGCACGATTTTTTTGAAATCCGTGAATGCAACAGATAGAATCAAATTTGCAGCTACACTATTTGAGATGTTTGACGAGGTGGTCATGAAAGAAGGGCCACCAAATGTAGTTCATTTTATTATAGACAATGCTACTACTTGTGTTGCTACTGGGAGACTCTTGATGGACAAGTATCCATCTATGTTTTTTACCCCATGTGTGGCACACTGCCTTGATTTAACCTTGGAGGATATTGGAAAACATGAATCGATTAGCGAGCTATTGCAAAAGGCTCGTACAGTTACGAAGTTCATCTACAATCACACAAGGGTGTTATGTATGATGCCCTCTTTCACAGGGGGCAAGGAGCTAGTTCGACCAGGGGTGACAAGATTTGCTACACAATTTCTTGCATTGCAGACTCTTTGCCAACATAAAATGAATTTGAAAAGAATGTTCGTTTCAGCTGAGTGGATGGAGTTTGGCTTCACAAATCAAGCAGATGGCATCCTAGCGGCAGAGTACATTTATTCTACAAGTTTCTGGGATGCAGTAGAACAAGTTGTAGAATTGTCAAAGCCTCTAGTAAAAGTTTTGAGGCTAGTGGATGGGGAGAAACCCCCAATGGCCTATTTGCATGAGGCCATGGATAGGGCCAAGGAGGTGATGAGGGGTAGGATGGAAAATAACAAGGACATGTACATGCTATTATGGGAGATAATTGATAGGAGATGGTACCAACTGTTGTTATATGGAGCCTAATCAGACTCGGAGGTTATATTTACCCCACTTTTATCGGCGCGGTTTCCCCCCAAATTTCTACGGGGTCAAGGGGCAGCGCCCCTTGCGGGGGTTTGGGGGCAGCTTATGTTGAAAAGGTGTTGCAGAGATTCCACATGGAGAATGCAAAAGCTGTCAGCACACCTTTGCCTAGTCATTTGAAATTGACTAAGGACATGTGTCCTAAGACACAAGAGGAGGAAGAGAAAATGTCCAAGGTACCATATGTTTCAGCTGTAGGCAGTTTAATGTATGCCATGGTATGCACGAGACCGGATATTGCACATGCTGTAGGAGTCGTTAGCAGGTATATGAGTCATCCCGGATTAGAGCATTGGAATGCGGTAAAATGGATTCTCAGGTATTTGAGAGGTACATCCAATAAACACTTATGTTTTGGGGGCTCTAATACTAATTTAGCAGGTTATGTAGACTTAGATTTGGCAGGGGATATTGATACCAGGCGGAGTACTACAGGTTATGTCTTTACTGTAGGTGGAACAGCGGTGAGTTGGATTTCCAGGTTGCAAAAGGTGGTTGCTTTATCCACCACAGAGGCAGAATATGTAGCTGCAACAGAGGCAAGCAAGGAGATGATATGGCTGCAATCTTTCATGAATGAATTGGGCACACAACAGGTTAACAGTTATTTGTTTACAGACAGCCAGAGTGCCATACATCTTGTAAAGAATTCTGCCTTGCATTCAAAGACCAAACATATACAGTTGAGGTATCACTTCATTCGGTCGGTGTTGGATGATGGACAGTTACAGCTGGCAAAGATACATACAGATGACAATCCAGCAGATATGTTTACAAAGGCAGTGACAAGGGAGAAGCTGAGCTCTTCTTCAGCTTCGGTTGGTCTTCTAGACTGAACACAACAAAAATAGAACAGCAGAGTCCAGGGTGCTTATTTCCAGTGGGAGCTACAGGGTCAGTGGTGTTATGATCAGTCTCCAAGTGGGAGATGATATGGTGTGGAGTCTGATCAGTCTCCAAGTGGGAGATTGTTGTTATATGGAGCCTAATCAGACTCGGAGGTTATATTTACCCCACTTTTATCGGCGCGGTTTCCCCCCAAATTCCCCCGAAACCTCACACGGTTTTTTATTATTTTATAATGCACCAGGAGTTAATTTTTTCATTGACCGACATAAGAAAACCCTATTTTGTAACCGACAAAAAGCTTGATAAAAAGCGGCTAAGGGTTAGGGTTTTGATATTGTATTGTAGCATTTTGCAGCGGTATTGAGTTGCAGGGATTGCTGATTGTAATCGGTTTGATTTACTGGATAATAATATTGGACTCTCTGTTTGGTGGATGTAGCCCGAGTTTGGGTGAACCACGTTAAAAATTGTCTCTCGCTATTATTATTTCTGTGTATTTCCATTTCTCTGTTTACTCTTTATTTGCATTTAATTGATATCTTCTGCCGGCTAACCCTAACAAGTGGTATCAGAGCGGGTTGTGTTCGATTATCGTCTGCAGGAAAGTCTCAGGTTGAGTGGGAGCAATGGCGGACGAGGGTAAAACGAAGGTTGATAAATTCAATGGGCAGAACTATCAGTTATGGAAGATGCAGATGGAGGATTACCTCTATCAAAAGGATTGATGGAGGCCGTTGGAAGGAGTAGCCAAGAAACCGGCAACAATGTCTGATGAGGATTGGAATCTTCTTGACAGAAAGGCACTAGGAACCATTCGGTTGTGCCTGGCACCGTCGGTGGCATTCAATATAACAGAAGCGAAGACAACAGATGGTCTGATGAAAGCTTTGGCAAAATTGTATGAAAAACCCTCAGCCTCAAATAAGGTATTTCTCATGAAGCAGTTGTTTAATTTGAAAATGGTTGAAGGTGGATCTGTGACAGGTCATTTAAATGAATTTAATACGATTGTCAGTCAATTGACTTCTGTAAATGTAAAATTTGATGAAGAAGTTAGAGCTCTCTTGATATTATGTTCATTGCCTGAAAGCTGGGATAGTTTGGTAATGGCGGTTAGTAACTCTGTTTCTGGTTCAAATACCCTAAAATTTGATGATGTTGTTGGTGTTATTCTGAGTGAGGAAATTCGTAAGAAAAGCTCAGGTGGATCCAAATCAGGCAGTGTTTTAAGTGCAGAAAGTAGGGGCAGATCAAAGGAGAGAGGAAAAGGTTCTGGAGGTCATGGGAAGTCACGAGGAAAATCAAAGGACAAAAGATTCCAAACCAGAGGACAGAAGGATTGCTGGTACTGTGGAAAACCAGGTCATCTGAAGAAAGATTGCTGGTCTCAGAAGAACAAAGAAGGAGACAAACAAGAAGGCAATAAGGAAACAAATGTGGTAAACAATAAGTCTGAAGATGATGCTTTGATTCTTTCCCTAGATAATGCTGATGATTCATGGGTTTTAGATTCAGGGGCCTCATTTCATGCAACGCCCCATAGAAGTTATTTTCTTGATTATGTCCAAGGGGATTTTGGGCTGGTTTATTTGGGAGATAACGAACCCTGTCAGATTGTTGGAAAGGGAAGAATCAAGATTAAGTTGCAGAATGGGAATCATTGGCTACTACAAGAGGTAAGGCATGTTCCAAGGCTCAGTAGGAATTTAATTTCAGCGGGGCAGCTAACTGAACAAGGTTGCACTGTTACATTTACTGATAAAAATTGGAAGGTTTCAAAAGGTGCCTTAGTAGTAGCAAAAGGTGTGAAAGTAGGCACCTTATATCTTTGTACAGGTCATACTATTCCTTCTACTTTAGCTGTTACAGAGAAAAAACAAACAGGTTCATGAACAGTTGCTGCAGGTTTGCAGGAAGAGACTGGAAAAGTTGCTGCAGATTCTGAGACAACACTGTGGCATAACAGACTTGGGCATATGAGTGAAAAAGGTATGAAGGTACTTCATTCTAAGAAAGTTTTACCAGGTCTGAAATGTATTAATATGGATTTCTGTGAAAGTTGTGTGTATGGAAAACAAAAGAGAGTCAGTTTTCTCAAGGATGGGAAGCAAAAGAAAAATGAAAAATTGGAGCTTGTGCATACAGATGTATGGGGACTAGCTCAGGTATCTTCTCTCGGTGGCTCTCGGTATTATGTTACATTCATAGATGATGCAACTAGGAAGGTCTGGATTTATTTCCTTAGACAGAAATCTGATGTATTTGAAACATTTAAGAAATGGAGAAGCTTGGTTGAGAATGAGACGGGTAAAAGATTAAAATGTCTCAGATCTGATAATGGCGGTGAGTATTGCAGCAAAGAATTTGAAGATTATTGTTCCCTTAATGGAATTCGCAGGCAGAAAACGGTTCCAGGGACTCCACAGGAAAATGGAGTGGCTGAATGCATGAATAGGACAATAATGGAGCGTGGAAGGACCATGAGATTGCATGCTGGGCTACCTTTAAACATGTGGGCAGAAGCTGTCAACACTGCTGTATATTTAATTAACAGAGGTCCTTCAGTTCCTTTGGGCTGTGGTATTCCAGAGGAAGCATGGACAGGCAAGAAGGTGAGTTATTCTTTTCTGAAAACCTTCGGCTGTGAAGCATTTGCACATATAGATTCTGAAAATAGAACCAAGCTGGATGCGAAATCAAAAAAATGTACCTTTGTTGGATATGGCATTGATGAATTTGGTTATAGGCTATGGGATTTTGAAAATCAGAAAATTGTGAGAAGCAGGGATGTTATATTCAATGAGAAGGTGTTGTACAAAGATCAGTTGCAGCAGCATGAGAAGAAAGAAAAGGATTATGTGGTGCTGGACGATACTCCAAATAGTGATGTTCCAGTGGTTCCTCATGCTCCGCAACAGCAACCAGAAATACCACAAACTCCAGTGAATGTTAGACGGTCAACAAGGATCAGCAGACCTCCTGAAAGGTTTTCTCCCTCTTTGTATTCTATTTTGTTAACAGATGCTGGTGAACCCGAAGGGTATGATGAAGCTATGCAGGTGGATACACAGGTTCAGTGGGAGCTTGCAATGAAAGGAGAAATGAACTCCTTGTAGAAAAATCAGACTTGGGAATTATGTACGTTACCTATAGGTAAAAAGGCTTTACCAAATAAATGGGTTTACAGGCTGAAAGAGGAAGATGGAGGTAAGAAAAGATTTAAGGCCAGGTTAGTTGTAAAAGGATTTGCACAGAAAAAGGGCATTGATTTTGATGAGATATTTTCTCCGGTTGTCAAGATGACTTCTATTCGTACTGTTTTAAGTATTGTGGCTGCTGAAGATTTACATTTGGAACAGCTAGATGTTAAAACTGCCTTTCTCCATGGTGATTTGGAGGAGGAGATCTATATGGAACAGCCCCAAGGATTTGAGGTCAAAGGTAAGGAGAAACTAGTGTGCAGATTGAAGAAGAGTTTGTATGGCCTGAAACAAGCACCTCGGCAATGGTATTTGAAATTTGACAGTTTTATGGCTGAGCAAGGCTACAGTAGGTGTAATTCTGACCATTGTGTTTATTTTAAGAGGTTAGATAATGACAGCTACATTATTTTATGTTTATATGTTGATGACATGCTTGTAGCTGGGTCTAACATGGATCACATAAGAGAGTTAAAACAACAGTTAGCACAATCATTTGATATGAAGGATTTGGGGGCAGCAAAACAAATCCTTGGTATGAAAATTTGCAGAGATAGGCTGAACAGAAAATTGACTCTATCTCAGGCTGCTTATGTTGAAAAGGTGTTGCAGAGATTCCACATGGAGAATGCAAAAGCTGTCAGCACACCTTTGCCTAGTCATTTGAAATTGACTAAGGACATGTGTCCTAAGACACAAGAGGAGGAAGAGAAAATGTCCAAGGTACCATATGCTTCAGCTGTAGGCAGTTTAATGTATGCCATGGTATGCACGAGACCGGATATTGCACATGCTATAGGAGTCGTTAGCAGGTATATGAGTCATCCCGGATTAGAGCATTGGAATGCGGTAAAATGGATTCTCAGGTATTTGAGAGGTACATCCAATAAACACTTATGTTTTGGGGGCTCTAATACTGATTTAGCAGGTTATGTAGACTCAGATTTGGCAGGGGATATTGATACCAGGCGGAGTACTACAGGTTATGTCTTTATTGTAGGTGGAACAACGGTGAGTTGGATTTCCAGGTTGCAAAAGGTGGTTGCTTTATCCACCACAGAGGCAGAATATGTAGTTGCAACAGAGGCAAACAAGGAGATGATATGGCTGTAATCTTTCATGAATGAATTGGGCACACAACAGGTTAACAGTTATTTGTTTACAGACAGCCAGAGTGCCATACATCTTGCAATGAATTCTGCCTTGCATTCAAAGACCAAACATATACAGTTGAGGTATCACTTCATTCGGTCGGTGTTGGATGATGGACAGTTACAGCTGGCAAAGATACATACAGATGACAATCCAGCAGATATGTTTACAAAGGCAGTGACAAGGGAGAAGCTGAGCTCTTCTTCAGCTTCGGTTGGTCTTCTAGACTGAACACAACAAAAATAGAACAGCAAAGTCCAGGGTGCTTATTTCCAGTGGGAGCTATAGGGTCAGTGGTGTTATGATCAGTCTCCAAGTGGGAGATGATATGGTGTGAAGTCTGATCAGTCTCCAAGTGGGAGATTGTTGTTATATGGAGCCTAATCAGACTTGGAGGTTATATTTACCCCACTTTTATCGGTGCGGTTTCCCCCCAAATTCCTACGGGGTTTGGGGGCAGCGCCCCTTGCGCGATACAGGGCGGGGTCGAGGGGCAGTGCCCCCGAAACCTCACACGGTTTTTTATTATTTTATAATGCACCGGGAGTTAATTTTTTCATTGACCAACATAAGAAAACCCTATTTTGTAATCGACAAAAAGCTTGATAAAAAGCGGCTAAGGGTTAGGGTTTTGATATTGTATTGTAGCATTTTGCAGCGGTATTGAGTTGCAGGGATTGCTGATTGTAATCGGTTTGATTTACTGGATAATAATATTGGACTCTCTGTTTGGTGGATGTAGCCCGAGTTTAGGTGAACCACGTTAAAAATTGTCTCTCGCTATTATTATTTCTGTGTATTTCCATTTCTCTGTTTACTCTTTATTTGCATTTAATTGATATCTTCTGCCGGCTAACCCTAACACCAACAGATTCACTCCCCTCTCCATGCTATTGGATACTATCTTAATCCAATGTTCTATAATCCCTCATTCAAAGATGATGATGTTGAGGTCTCACAGGGCCTATTCACATGCATGGAAAAAATGTTCCCTACTGTAGAAAAGTTGGAGGCAGTTATGGCAAAGCTGCCAATATATAAGCAGACAAGAGGTTTTTTCTCGAGTAGGGCTGCTGTGCAAGGTAGGAAGAACTTCAAACCAAGTAGACTTTATAAATTTTTCTCGAGTAGGGCTACTGTGCAAGGCAGGAAGACCTTCAAACCAGGTAGACTTTGTAAACTTTGGACAATCTCTCTATTGTGGACATGCACATTAAAGACGTTAAGTTTTTAGAAAATCTTACATGATATCATCTTGAAATAATTTGTGTTTTTTCAGCACAATGGTGGGATTTTTTTGGCATAGAAACCAAAAATCTTCGATGGATGGCGAGACACATTTTGAGCCAGCCATGTAGTTCATTTGCTTGCGAGTATAGTTGGAGTGTGTTTGAACAGATACATTCCAGGAAACGCAACTGTCTAACACAACTTCAAATGAGTGACTTGGTGTTCGTTCACCACAACGTTTGCCTTAAGCTAAAGAAAGCTCAAGGTTAGAGTTTTGAAATACTTGAAATTGTATTATAAATTGTAATTGTCGTTTTTTCACTTTCAATTGCTAAATCTAATTTTATATGGAAAAAAATAGGTATTGTTGAGGAAGATCGGCCAATTGACCTCAAAGAGCTCGATCCATAAAATGAGTGGATTGCAAATGATGGTGTCCTTGTTGATCCTGAGGATTTTGATATCCTGACAGAGGCCAACCTTGATAGTGATCATGTAGAACAACTTAGGAGACGCTTTGACCGAGGAGATTCATCATCAGGACCTACAGCCTTCTAGTGTAGCTCTTTTCGTAGCACGAAGAGTCATTGGCTAATGTCTATTTTTTTGGAACTTTGCACTTAGTTTGTCAGTTGACTTTGTACAAAGTAGACTATAATTGACTTTTTCAAAACTATTAGCATCTAGTTATTATTTATGCACTATGATCTAGGTTGTCGGTTTTGGAATGGGTATGGGAGCGGGGTTCTGGTACGTTGGTACGACATTTTTTTTATTGGGGTACGGTTGGGTACAAGTGTACTATATATATCTTTATATATATATTTATAGACAAAAAAAATAAAAAATATATAGAATTGAAAATACATTTGACATATCAATTATATTATTATCATAAATTAATATAATTGAAAGAGTGTGTGCTCCAGTGCTTCATCATTGATTGATGATAGCGATAATCATAACAAATAAACTTTGGAATTTTAAAATTAAAGTCTAAAGATAATCATAAAATTAATATATAATTGTCAATTGATAATTTAGATGACCATTGAAAATCATTACAATTACAAAATTTGAAAATACATATGGAGTGCTACTCGCACTAGGTACATCATGTATAAAATTCTCCTCATCATATACACTGATTGCAACAAGCTCTGCAATGGATGCATCCAAGTTGGCACACTCAAGGGTTATATCCCAATTCTTTGCTGCCGTGTCCTTGTAGTCAACTTGCTTATGTGATAGAAGACACAAGTTGGAGTGGACATAGACCAAGTCTTTTGCTCTTTTAGCAGCCAATCGATTACGCTTCACTGAGTGGATAATGGAGTATGTACTCCAATTTTGTTCAGCTGAAGAAGAACTTGCAACCTATTGAAATTAGAGCTCTTGTCAATACAACTTAAAACTGCAAAAAATGGTAAGTATTAAGAATGTTAAATACTAAAACATGCTTACTTGTGGTAAAATTTTGATTGCAAGAGGCTAGGGGAAAATGTAATCTTGCCCATGGAGGTACCACCTTGTATGAGCTTCTTCCTTGTACATGTCTTGAAGAGCACACAAACTATGCTCTCGTCCTTGTATGAACATGCCAAACTCTTTCTTAACACTATCCACCACTTTTGGATCTAAGTAGATTCTTCGGAATGCCGTCCTGTAGCCATTAGCAACTTCACTATCTCTATATGGTGGGGTTCTCCCCGACAAAGAATGTATCTCAGTGCTATAATATTTGAATTTTGGGGGACAAGGCATATGCAAGGAGGTGCAAGGGTGTGTTCATCTTGTCCCAATGCTCATGAATGATTTTTTTGACACTTAGGAAAAATGTTTCATCAGGATCCTTGTCCTTTTTTTGCTATTATGGTCTTTATTTTTTCTACCATGGAGTCAATGCCATCATAGATTTCCTCCAAACATGGCTGATCTGTATCAGCAAACCTAAGCATACTCATGATAGGCTTGGTGAAACTCAAAACATATTAGGTGTCTTCTGTAATGACCCACCCCTTTCTCAGACCCAATTTTTTTGATTTTCTGTGGTTTAGTTGAACCTGTTGCGTTTTGTGTGTTTCAACATAATGTGTTTTTTTGCATTCATACAATCTATTCAAAAATAAGCATTCTATACTACGCAGTTCCAGATTTATGCAAGAGATTAATCAAATCATTAAAATATCAAACACCCATATTCTAAAATCATATTATAATGCAATATGGAGCATACCCATTTGCTGGTACGAAAATCTGTAGTACAAAATGTCTTAATACAGCTAGCTGGAGATGTGTAGGCACCATCAATGGTAGCAAATCTGTATTTCCTCCCTTCCGTATTATTGTGCAACTGAAAATCAGTCCTAGGTGCCTTCCCTAAGCCACAACTGGCACCCAAACTCCAAGCGCCCAAGTCTAGAGTGTTTACGCGCTGGTCTATGGGCTGAACGGCCTGGTTGGAAGCTATAACAGCAATGCCAATCACTGTAACTCACACAAATCTGCTAAAAATCAAAGCCAAAACCATCTGCAACTTTGTCCTACCGCCTTGACAAGGAAGAATGAACATAATACTTCAAAACTCATCAAATAGTCTTCAAAATAGAGTACGGCCAGGTCTGGGGTGATGGAACCTCAACAAAAATGCATTCAAACCCAAAATAAATCTCTGCAATGGGCTCTTAGATATATCACTGTAAATACCATGCCAAAATTTGTCCTTTGAAGCTCAAACTACACCCTTTGAATGAGAATGCTCGTACAATGCCCTTGGGAGATCTTTCACTCCTGCAAGCACTCTCCAAATGCGAAGGTTTTCGTCTTCACAATGGCTGGATTTCTTCACAAAACCTTGGTTTGCTCCAACAACAAATTTCTTTCACAAAATATGCAATGTAATGTCCCCTTATAGGATATTCTTTATTTCTTTACTTACACACAATAATATCACTAGAAAGGGACATTAGAACTGTTAAAGGTCACTCAATCACGATAATATTGAACTTATCTATAATAGTATAACATAAACAATAGCATAATCGACATTCAGTTCAATTCATAACACAATTTAATATTGACTATGTTCAAGTCTTAATCCTTACTTCCTTTCTATTCCTCAACCTTGGATGAGGATTTACTTGTCTAGGGCATGATGACACCACCTCATGGATTGGATTTACTCGACCTCTCCCTAACAACTTAAGTTGTCTAGGGCGTGACGACACCACCTCACGGATTGGATTTACTCCGCCTTTCTCTGACAACACCTCGCCTCTCCTAAGTTTGTAGGCAATAGGAATAACTAAGTATTAACTTGAACATATTTCGATATACTTCATCATACCAAATGATCACATTATGTATTGGCTACGCTCAAGTCTCAATCCTCATTTCTCTTCTAATCCTCAACCATGGATGGGGATTTACTTGCCTAGGGCGTGATGACACCAACTCGATGGCTGGGTTTACTCCGCCTCTCCCTAACAACACCACGCCACTCACTCATAGGTTGAAGGCAATAGAAATAGATAGGCCTTGAGTTTGAGCATACCAAAGTGTTGTAAATGGAATCTATATTTCATAGCCAATTTCATAATGTTGATATATATATATGTATCATGATACTCACAACAATCTTTTAATTATATATATATTTATCATTACTTATGTTACTTATATATATATATATATATATATATATATATATATATTACTGAGATAATACTTACCTTGTAACCTTGAAACTCTTGAAGGTTTATGCTGCTGCAACTTAATATTTAGATCTGATTTTCCCAGAAATCAGAAATATTTCTGATTGTTATTACAGTTTAACTTGCTCTCCACCGATGCCATTTTTTTGGTGTGCTTTGGTAGGGATGGAGAACTCCCTTTAATACCCGATGGCTGTGGGCATACGTGCCTTCTCTTATCTGCCTCTTATCAAGCATTGCACCCTTTCTGTGATGTCCCGATAATAAGGCATTATTTAAATTAAGATTTAAGCATCATGATGAAACAATGAAGTCAATTTGAATAATCAAGAAATAATATTAAACAATATTATTATGTTATGCCCCCGTGATTATAATACAAATTATGAAGGACAAATATAAAATTGCAATTATCACAGATAACATTATAATTATAAATTAGAATGGTAGTGTTAATAATATAATATAATATTAATGTTATATTATTTATATAATGTGATTATTGGTTAAATAATAAAATATTAATGTGATTGTTAATATACATATAAATTAATATTAATTATATAATATAATATTAATGTAATTGTTGATACATGTAAATAAATATTAATTATATAATATAATATTAATATAATTATTAATATATAAATAAAGATACAAGTATTTGATTTCAAATATTAATATAAATATCAAAAGTTGCTAATTCAGGATGATCGACTAGTTAAAGGTAGCAAGGGATACTATATAGGGTGCGATCCATGAGATCGCACCCCTTCCAAAAAGGGATGCTACGGGGATATAAGGGGATCGGAGATGATTAAAAAAAGGCATTGGGGAATGCAGAGATACAGATCAGGAATTCTGTAATAAAAGGCGTATAATAATAAATACAGACCAGCAGTCAGGGAAAAAGGAGATATAAATGAAAGGAAGCAGCAGTGTGGTACATATATATATATATATATATCATGTTTAATATGCAGATTAATGTTTTGCTTAATATATAGTTATTAATAATGGTTTCCATTAGCAAGAATACATCTTAGGAATCTAATATATGTATTATTGTTTTATCATTAAATGTGGATGTAAAATAATATAGGATCTTTCATAATTTAGTATGAGAATTTATATGAATGTTATGGGTTCTATGATGAGGGAAATGTAGATGCAAGAGGGGTACGGTGATGGGGCACTTATCTAAGTATGCCATTCCAAGGGGATTGGATAATCCCAAGGGGCCAAGGGTGTATAAGGGTACTGCCCTTGGACTTAGAAGAGATGGCTTCTAGGGCACCCTTTTGTGACCTGATTCTCCTATCATAGATATGCAAGTTCAAGGGAACCAATCATAGAGAAAGGGAAAGGAAATGACAAGACGAGGGGGAACGGGATAATGGATGCCTCATTAGGCACACCACCTCATATGGATGGCATGCGCCACATGAGGCCAAGGGGGATGGTATATCTGCTCTTGGGCCCAGGGTAGAGGATCCGAGACACCCATTGAAGTCACGTTCCTCAACTCTCTTATAGTTGAGTCTCCTAGATAGCTAGGTTTAGTTGGATTAATAATGTTATTATGAGTTTGTTAATCATGTTAGCTTGATTGTGATAAATATTATTGTAAGGGTTTTCTAACTTGTTTACAGGATTAAATTAGGCCAAGGTACTTTCTAAACCCTTGTTTGCTTGGAAATTGATAATTTAGGGTAAAATTAGTATTGTTTCTAAAAGGGACATTACACTTTCTTTGGTGGGGTGCTGCCTGCCCACCGTATATACTTAATGTTTGGACTATTCATAGTCATTCTATTTTGTCTTATGCTTATATTTATAATTATTATATTATTAAATATATAGTTAAGAAAATGTGTATATATTATATTTATATTCAACACTTTATTTGTATTTATATTATTATATATATCTTTTTATATATTTGTATATATATATAATACAATAAAGAATATATATATATATATTTATATTTAACATTTGGCGATTTATTCAATGTATAACAACAAAATTTTACACATGTTATGCATGACTTTATTGAATAAAGAAATAAACTTGAACAAATAATTAACATGTTATGGGGACATGACATGCAATTCCTCAAATGAACGTGCAACTCTTTCTTTTATTTTACCTTCACTTTGCCTAACGCCACTTTTGAGAATTAGATAATTTAATAGTAATTTCACTCTCATGACATGGGCGCCCAACTAAGGAAAATATGACTTTATTAACATTAATATATCTCAAGTTCTCATATCTTAATAAAATCACTTTATCATTATATACTTTAAGTTAAATATTTAATTTAACTTAAGCCAATTATCGCGACATTAAAATAAATGCCTGAACGTACTCCGAGCTGGAATTGCGAAGCACCACCATGATCACCAAATAGGAAAGAGCACATTCCAAGTTGGACCGACCAGCTTGCAACTGATCCTGATACACTTACTAAAAATAGTAAGTTTGGCCTCTATGCCCAAAAAATACTCCAGAGAGAGTCAGAACAAAAATCCCGCCAAGGTAGAAACAAAACTCCATGCCAACCAAGCTGACTAAACCCCACACTGATAACCCGACATGGGTTCTCTAACCATCCTCGTTAGTCTATGAGAACCCAAGTAGTAGACTAACCCATAGCTGTGCTGCTTAGGAAAGGGACATTACAGTTCGCCCTACCCAAAATTGCTTGCCCACAAGCAATTTCAACTCTGGACGCTGTAAGATTTGTTCATTTTCCCATGTAGCATCCTCTACCGATAGATTCTTCCACTTCACCAAATACTCCCTGATACCCTCTTCTGCAAAATATGGTCCTTGGTGTCAATGATGGCCTCAGGTACAAGAATCAACTTGCCCTCTTCATCGAGAGGGGGAAGCTCCATTGAAGGTGTCACATTATGTCCCAACGCCTTCTTGAGGCGAGACACGTGGAAGACGTTACGCACTCTACTCTCTGCCGGCAACTCCAGCTCATAAGCCACTTCTCCAATTCTCTTGGAGACTCTGAGTGGGCCATAGTATCGTGGCTTTAGAAAACCAGCTCTAATACCACTGTAATGATTTCAATATAAATATTTCACACCATACACACTCAATTCCATGTGCCCAACTCAACAATCTAAAATAGTTCTGATCTTCATACAATATGGAACTTCTTATATCTAGTGCCCAGCCAAATAACTTGTAACATTCATGAAACAAATAACATATGCCACTACTTTTCAACTCTACAATCGCGACTAGCTTGTGTTAATGCTCCTCTCAAACTATATATATTATAAATTACACCTTGCGATCAAACTGGAGTATCACTCAGTTCTCCTCACGACTTCATAATCACACCTCACGTTGACACTTCATCTGTAAACACATGAAACTCTTCTATTTCCGAAGTACACGTGCTTCTGTCAAATGTTGTTTTGTCCACATATATGGAGCAAGTGGTTCTAAATTAAGGAATATGCCTCCACTAAGAGCTGCCACGGGACATATGTTGTTAATATGAATTCACAATCAAAGCTGTCAAGAATATGGCTGAGGTAACTAATGCTGAAGAGTTTGCCATAATTCATACACAAGCTGTTGGAAATAAATGAGTGAGCTGTCAGCGCCAGAAGACCTATGACCAACTAATATTAATTTAGTAATTGGCAATTTCAAATAAGACAACCGCCAACCAAGAGGGTTTGAATATTCCTTGCCATGTGAGGCCCATAAAGAACCAAAATGTTTTAAAAATCATCTATAATCAAATCCATGACCGGGTAGGGGTCTATGTGGGTCCCAAGAAGAGGCACACACATGTATATATATTCAAATATTTTTAAAACATAAGAGATGCAACAGTCCCTCTTCAAAGCCATGTAGGCACCAAAGTGACCACTCAATCCCACATTAGCATAAAATAAAGGATTGCATTTCCCATAACAATCTACAATTGGATGCGTCATTTGCTATTTTTAATCTAGCAAAAGAAATTGTTGCTCCTTACTAATATGATGAATGTTGAAATGTACTTCAAGTTGGGCCAAACAATGATCAAGCTCCTCTGCATCCAACTTTCCATCATATATAATTATGTTTATCTTTGCCTTGGATTTGAAAAGAAGGGTTGTAGGAGTACCTCTTCACCATAGCAACGTACATTCTCATGAGAAAACATTTGCTCCTTGGCAATGGAATCCTCAAGAGCTACTCCTATTTTCTCCATGACTCTCACCTTGATATTTCTAGCTTCTCCATAGACCTCAAAATGCTTGCCACTATTAGGATGTACTAGAATAATGATGTGATAAAGTGTATGCTTACACTTATATGTAATTAATTAGGTGGTTAGGTGCAAGTCATTAAATAAGGTTGTTGTAGTTGTTGCAACTCAATGAGCTTGTTGTATTGTCATTAAGATTGTAGTTGTAATGTTAAGGTAGTAGTTGTAATAATAAATTTATAGATCTATAAATAGATGTGCTCACTTGATGAGATGCAAGCCTTTTTCTCTCATCTTTTTCTTTTGCTTATACTAACATTGGTAGTTGTCATGTCCCCATTTCCGACATGATCACCAAACAGGAGATTGAGTTAGCCTATCCTTATTCCCGATTCCCGTAGGCTAATTTATCGAACAAGGGAATATTTTTGGTTGAGCTATGGCTTGGAGAAGATAACGTTGTTTAGAGGCTTGAAAATGGAAAGATGTTTATGGGGCTCAACCAATTTTTGGCAAAGTGGGAAATGAATTAATGTAATTTTACATTAATTATCAAAGGAGGAAAATAATAAAATATTGATTTTTGGAAATTGGGTGAATCATTTGGAGAAATAAGAAAAAGAAAAATAATAAAATAATATTTTAATCCTAGCGCCCAATTTGAAGGAAAAATAAAGTAAATAATAATATTTTTTTATTATTTAATTGGAGTGCCCAATTTGTGGGAAAAAAGAAAAAATAAATAAAATATTATTTTTTTATTGTGGAGCGCCTACCATGGAGAAGAAAACAATTTAATAATAATATTTTATCATTATTTAATATGAGCGCCCAAGTGGAAAAAAGAGGAAAAATAAATTAAATAATATTATTATAATACTATTTAATTTGAGCGGCCAAAATGAAGGGAAAAATAATAATATTTTATTATTTCAAGTGGAGCACTCATCTTGGAGGAGGAAATTAAATAATAAAATAATATTTTGATTTTGGGCAGCTATCTTGGTGGTTGGAAAAATAAATAAAATATTGCTTTGGCTGACATCAGAGGGAAAAGGTAATTCAAATCTTTAATTTAAATTTGCCGGCTTCAATGGAGGAAAAAGATGATCCAGGTATAAAAGAAGATTGAAGGAGCTCATTTTGGCATCAGGAATACTTTGGCAACTTTCTCATTTTTGCTTGGCAATTGTATTGCAAGACTTCCATGGACGAAAACCCTTGTGGAGTTGGTTTGTTGGACAAAAACCCAATAACATCTTGGAGGTGGATTCATACGGAGTTCACATTTGCACTTCATTGGAGATTTGAAGATTTGTTTGAGCATCATTGATACATCTTTTGTATTGGATTGCATTGAAGATCATTGTTGAAGACTCGTGGATTGAATTGAAGATTCTTTGCAATTTGTTTGAAGACATTGAAGATCCCTTGTTTACATCCTTGAGCGCCGATTTATAGAGGCATAATTGCTAGTTGAACCACCATTGTTGGAGGTGGACGCGGCTGTTTGACAACATATCCTTGCAGATTTACATCACAGCAGACATTTTACCCTAGCCACTGCCTTGAATTGAGTTGCCATTGCATAATTCCCATCATCCTAGTGTGGCCGAGTGTATAAGGATCTTGTAGCGCTATTTGTGAAGGGCGATCTGCAATAAAGGTGGATGAATTACTTCAGATCTGCATTTCCAGGGCAGCGAATATCATTGGAGGACAAGCGCTCAACACTAGAGGTCATATGGTGAACATTGGAGGTCATTTATCTTGCATTTCATCATTCTATGTGGGCTGATTTGCTACAGCAGTCTTGTCATCATCATTGCATTGCAATTGGTCACCAAATTTGGTATGTTGTGTTCATCTATTCTCTGATTTGTAAGCAGCAGTCATATATGCATTGTAAGGCCAAATTGGAGCCTCAATATTGATTGTAATTCCACTCTATGATACTATACTTTGGAGCAGCAGTCTTGCATATGTCCTTGCTATCATTGTAATGTGTATTTCATGTAGTAATTCACATTGATAAGGCTGCCAATATCTCTTTTGTTCTATCATCAATTTTGCATATGTTGGTTCATGTTTCATGCTTGGCAAAGACATAATTGAAAGGTGCAGAAATAAAATCAGAAATCAGTCCTAGGGTTTTGTGTTTGAAATTGCAAATTCAGAAATTTTAGTTCAAACCCTAGAATGGGACATGACAGTAGTGGAGTTGAGTTAGGTTTCAAAAAGATGGGAAGAGGTCACAATGTCATGGGTCTTGGACACAGGCTAAAAATCCATAAAAATTGTAGATTCGTGAGGAAGAATCGTGACATTTTTTTTTGTATAGGTGACATGTAGAGGTCATACGCCAGAGTTTTGCGACATTAGTGCACGATTTTCCTAGTTGTGAGTTGCAGAGAATCACATTTATTGAGTGAGTGTCATGGATGAACACAAAATTAAGAGGCATTTTTCAAGGTTGCAGGAGTCACAATGGATGTTTGTAGGTGTGGGCATTCAAAAGACACAAAAAATTGTAGGTTACAATAGACAAGGGCACAAGATAGAATTGTGGGTTGTAAAAATCATAGTTGTGACTTTTGCGGATTTTTTGTGAGGTGTTTGTAGTTGCAGCCAAGTGTTTGTTGCACGATTTTCTATTGTTAGGCACACTCCAAATTACAATTGCGATTTTTAATTTAATTGGGTAGCTTTTTCACAATCAGGGCTCTTTTTTTGCTACAACTAGAGCATGATTTGCGGGTGTTTTCTTTAAAGGTTTTAAATTTACTTGCAATTTGATTTTAAATTTGCAATTAGGGTTTTTGTCAAAAACTAAAAATAAAAATAAATTTTTTTGGAAGGGTTTGGAAAATTTGTGGGATCATGTTGAAATTTTCTAGGTCAACGTAGAAGGGTTGTTAGGGTTTCGGTAAAAATTTATTTTCTAGGGTGCTAGGTATGTGGCCGATATACAAAATTTTGTATTGTTGGAGACACAAACTCACTAGAATAAATTATAATATATAGAGTCACAAGATACTCATAATTGCTAAGTATTGGATGTGTGATGGGATTATCCTAGGGATTGAAACTAGGCCTGCAACCATCCTAGATGATTTTGACAAGTATCACCGAGAAGCCCTATTATAACCCAAGTTATTTGTGTCTGATGATTTAATCCCTGAAGTCAGTAATGCTACGTCTACAATTACTTTATGGGATAATTTAAAACTCAATTATCAAATCTTAGAAAAAGGTTGGGTTCTGTATTAAATTTTTTGTTGTTTTCCACTAAATGGCATGAGAGTGGGTCTTTGTTAGGACTCAACATCTTTTAAAAATTAAGGATCTTAGTGATCAGCTTGCTACTATCAACAAACCAGAGGACGATGTGGATATGGTTGGTTTGATCATTAACACCTTGCCACACTCATTTGAGACTTTGAATTTTGATAAGGTTAGTATGTACTTGTTGCAAAAAGAGCATAGAAAACAACAAATGGGTGAATCTACATTAGGGCATATAGAAAGTGCTTTTGGTACTTGGTTTAAGGGCAAATCTCAATTTTTTTTTGCAACACTTATTCTCACACTACTCAATGCAAGAAAAAGGTGAAATGTTTTAATTGTAACAAAATTGGAACAATCTATCTTGCAAGAAGCGTGTGTTAAAGCTAATGTGGCCAATGTTTAGGAGGTGTATGGTTTAGATTGTGAGTTTGCTCTTATGGCACGTCCTTTGGACATTATTGACAACAATTGTTGATTCTTTGATTTAGGGGCACCTAGACACTTTACGTGTCAGAAAGATTGGTACGTCAAGTTCACTGTTGATTCTAGTCCTATTGATATAGTTTCACTTGGTGATGGTAGATAACACATGGTTGAAGATATAAACGATTCTCCAAAATTCTTAGTACACAATTTTGGATGTTCCTTCGATGAACAAAAAATTATTATCCATTAGTTAGCTTACCGGAAACTCTTAACATTCAAGTCAAGTTTTGTGGAAAGAAGTGTGTTGTGTTAGATGTGAAACAAGTCAAAGTTGTTGCCCTAGAAATCATCCAAGAAGGCCTATGTAAGCTTGTTGATATTACTTCAACTAATTTGCATGCCTTAGCTATCGAAGATAATGTTGGTGCTCTTTGGCATTTTTTGCACCCAAATTTGCTAACCCTAAAAAATCGTGTTTAATCATATATGTAGCCAAATGTCATGTCATTTTTGTGACATCAATGTTAACTGTGTTATCTTTCCTGTCAAAATGGTTGAGTCCTTAGGTGTTGGTTTATTTTGGTCTACTAACGATGTATGTAGGTAGCTCAACATGAAGATTATGATTATCAAGCAAGCTGTGAATCTTGAAGGAGGCTCCAACTCTGACTACAACATCAACAGAGGAAAGAAAGGGTGAAGTGCAAAGAAAAGATATGATGACAGATGTTGGGCACAAATAGCTAAGACAAATCTTCTTTGGCACATTGAGACAAAATCATATATGAGGATCGTCTTCCAAACATAAAGTTGTCAATTTAGAGGGTTCCAAGAATCAAGACAGGTAGTTTCAGTGAAGTCTAGAGATCAAACTTTCTATTTTTAGAAGAAGCTGCTTTTTGCTCTTTTTGTTGTGTCCTGGATTGAGGAGATAAGCACAAAAATCACAATTTTCTATCTTTAGAAAGTTGCTTTTTTGCATTTTGGGGGGGGGGGGGCACGATGGATGGCAGAGGCAGAAAGTTAGCAGAGCAGTTTCAAGCTTCGTCACGTGAAAATGGAATTCAGAACAATGAAAGGCAATGTGAAATGAAATTTTTATTAAAGTTAGTGTTCGAAAATGAAAAAATAGAATAAATTTTAAAAAATTCCAAAGTTGTGAGTTAGTCATTCAAAAATTAGTGTTAATAAACCAAAATTTCCACCAAAAAGCAAATGGGCACCTAAACTCAATAAAGCACCAAAATAGCATGTTTCTCTTGCCAACATGAAGTGAGAAAGAAAACAGAAGTAGCGCCCAAGTTAGTATAAAGGAGAAAAAGCAATGAATTTGAGCCTTTTGTTCAAAGTGACGTCCAAGCCAAGATTGAGGAATAGTTAAAGCAAATTAAAGACAAAATCAAAAGACCAAAGCTCTTGATTCAGATGGACGCTCAAGATGAGAAGTAGGAATGGAAAGAAAGTAAGATTTCAAAGCAGTTATATTTTTGAAGCTTCGAGAAGTTGCAGTTGATGCCAGACTTGTGCTGCAGAGATTGTCATTCAAGTTCGCGGTCAATTAAATTGTTAAGTGTCTTTGTGTGAAGAATGCGAAATTGAAGCTTGCTTATGCTGCCAAGATTTCATTCAAGTCGAATCCCAAGTGTTGTAATTGTTCAAGGAAGGATCCAATTAATAAGAAGATCTATGTTAACTATGTGTGACATTGGTGTTTGAATCCACTTAGCAGTGTTGAATCAAACATCGAGGAAGGTTGACTGTTTCCAGGAATTACATCGAATGGTACAACCTGCTTATGTGACCCTAAAGAGCTCTGAATATCACTTCTAGAGGTTAAAGGGAATAGTTGTTATTTCCCCTTATGTTTCTCTTGAAAAATGCTTATTTTTGGGACCTTTATGTGAAATTTGCATGAACAAGTGTGAAGCGGAGTGTTTAACGATGATTGCAGAAAAATTAAAGAGAGGCTTCAAACCACTAGTGTGCTCTTGCTGGAATCATCTATGATGTAAGTTGGATAATATGTGTGTGTGTGTGTAAAAGTTTTGTGTATGATGCAAATTCTTCCACTCTACACATTATTCATGGTTTGGGGGGACCACGCCTATAATCTTTGCAAGGTTATATCTTTGGATGATTGAGTGGTTCCCCCTTTTTTGGTTGATTTATGCCCAACATATTTCATGATTGGAGATTGCATTAATGTGAGCTAAGTCACAAGGTTCGAATTCGAATTCAAGTTTGAGTTCGGCAAGGATGAAATTTGGCAAGGAAAAATTTGAATTTGAATTTTTTAAAATTTAAAAACAAAATAAAAAATCTAAATTTTATTTAAAAAACTTAAAATAAAAAACAAAAACAAAATACACTACATTTTAATAAATACACTACATTTATTAAAATGGTATTTTTTTTTTAATAAATACACTACATTTTAAATAAAAAATACTAATTAATATACGCCATAGGAACAACCGATAATTTTAGAAAATTTTCCAGCGTGAGACAATTCCAAGCGCAATATATAATTGCATTTTAATAAATACATTTTAAATGAGTTGTGTGACGGGAGTCGGGAGGAGACGGAGACATTTGAGGAAACCGCACAAGGAGTCGGGCGCAAGAGACCGCTTTTTCAACCACCCTTCGGAAAACCTACCGATTTTCATGTGAATTTCTTGGCCTTTGTATAAATCCGCCGAATTTCGAATCTCATCGCAGAAATTCGGCGAATCCTGTGACTTAGAATGTGAGAATGTTTTTCTGTACTTAAAGTAACTTGACTAAAAGCTCAAATAATGTGTGTATGCATTGCATTTGTCATTGATAGAAATTGATTATCTTTATGCTTAAAGTAGATCTTGACTGTAACATGTCATAGAGATTATCAGAGCCATGAGTTTTTGGTATCTAAATGTTAGGCTGTTTTTTTTTTTTGGGTTTCTGATGCTTTGTTTAATTTCAATGTTTACTGCAGGCTCGAGAATATATAACAATTAGAAGTCGACAAATCTTACCTGAATTTCGTGGTCGAATGGTATATCACTTTATGGTTTGGTTGTTCCATTTATATTCCTTAAAAGAGAACAATTTTGACTTTGTTCTCATACCTTTGTACTGCAAATTATGAGAAGATTGACTTTGTTTTATAACTGTAGCATCCTTAAATCTACTTCATCTGTTTGGTGTTTTCTTTCCTAAATTATTATTCTTATCATGGATTAGTTAATCTTCTGCATGTTCTTAGCACAAAATATTGAGGATTTTTCTACAGGATTTGAATGGATCTCATGCAAAGATATTTATTAGTTGTGAATCATTGAAATTTATGACAAATCATATACACTATTCAAATGTTTAATGTGAAAAATTGAGGTTGTGTAATTGAAGTTCTTGTAGTAATTTTGCCTGATATGTATGTGTTTTATTCTCATACATTCTATACTCAGTTTTAATTCATCATGGATGAACTGTACTGCTTTCCTGTATCGAAATTTAGGTCCAATTGAAATCCTGGCTTACATCAATAGCTTTATACTGGCAGGTTGACATTTGCATTGTAACTCATAGTATTTGATTTGTCTTTTGCATTAAGGGGGTTGCAAAGATAAATGTACTTTTAGAAAATGTCTATGTTTGACTGCAGGCTGAAGAATATATAACAGCTAGCTACTACAATTTACGGTCTCAGGGTTACAGCAATCTGTCCTGTAAGGGGAGTTGAATTTTTTTAGGCCCTTCTATAGGTGCCTGTAGGCCAAACCTTGACATCGCAAGGTGTTGAAAAAATGAATTTTCAAAGTTAAAAGACGCAAACTTGATCTAACGTAGTTTCCACATTCTTTTTGTAATTTGAAAAGATAAACAATCTTTATTAAAATGTGAGAACAACAATTATATTTTTAAGCGATGAAGTTCTTCCTGATGTAGGTTTTGCATTGTTTTCATGCATTTCTCCTGTCCTTTCAAGTTACTGGAACTTGTATGCTATTCTAAAAGAACTATGAACTTATGTTCATGACATCTCATTTTCTCTCATCTAGAGGTTAAGAGTTTTGCTGGTAAGGGTAAGGATGACACGGGAAACTCAACTTCATCAAGAATCCTCTAAGGAAGGGAATACTGAGAAATTGATTAGATGCACAATACATCTTGAGACAATTATCTAGGGAACGAATGGAATAACGGTTGCTAGTAAATTGATGTCTAAATTGTATTACATGGCAACAAACCTGTATTTTTAATCCTACAAAGATTTGTTATTGATTTTTCTATGAATATCTCAAGCAGCAGAACATACAATGAAAGAGGAGAAGTGTGGGTGAAAGACAGGTATATAGGATCATATTGAAATTTGGAAGCAATTAAATATGTTTGGTGGCAGATTCTTTGGAGATTGATTTGAAAGTCTAGTACATTAAAACTAGGCAAGTTAGGTAGGATTTACTCCATTTAATGTCATTGAAAACACAAAGAACTTAATTTAACTGGTCTGGTAGCAACATGAGCTTATTTTATGATGAGAACCATAAATCTTACATTAAAACTCGAGACACTTTTTGGTCTAATTTGCATAGAGCTTGAAGATCTTTCTGGTCCAATCTCAAGTTTGATGCATTATGCGGAAGTCTAAACTGGAATCTTGATTTCATATACAGCTACATGCACACGTGTTCATGCACACACACACTCACACACTTCCATTTAGAAAAAATAGCCTCCTGGCACTGCCGCCCCCAACATGTGTCATGTTGTCTGCATCGCAGAAATGCCATGGAACATAGCATTTTTGTTAATGCCAATTTTATGTTTTGTAAGCTATGTGGAATTTTTCTGATTATTTTTATTTGAGAGTTATGAGTGGCATTTTCTTGGAATGGAGATTGGAGTTGTAGTGGGCAGTCATGAAGTAGTGTCATGGCTTTACAATTATTATTTGGTAGCTAAGGATATTCCAATGTTGTGGGGAGTCATAGGCCAGTGAGTCCAGCTGCAGAGAGTAAGAAATCATGAATGTGATGTGGTGCTGACCATTGTGCTCTTGGGAAGATGTGATGGAAGTCGTATTCCTTTGTCTAATTACATGGTCCTGCATTGCTAGGTATGCATCACTTTCTTAGTAGGCATTAAGAGTTTCTTCTTTCTATGTTATACACAGTGTATGAGCAGGCAGTCTTTAGCAGGAGTCTCTGGTGCTGTATGGATGGGATATTGATGACCTTGGTCATTAAATATTGCAGGAGGTACCCTTTGGTTTGTCTTTCTTAATATAGGCTTTTTTTGTTGTATAAAATATTTCTACTTGTCCTCAGATTATTCTCAATCCAGGGACGTGACACAGACTCATTATTTTTCTGTTTGTGTTCAAGTATGGAGAACATGGCCTTAACAATTCGTTCCAAATTCACACAATACCACCTCTTCAAAAATTTGGAAAGTGGATGATTTCTTCCTATTCTGTTTCTATTGGCTGGAATTACAATGCAGAAAATAAAATTTCTAAGCATTGTTGTATGGTTTTCTGTATGAGAGATATGCCTTTAATAGTTTAGTTGCTTGTGAAAGACTTATAGATTGTTTCTTTCTTTTATAATCTTTGAATTACTATTGACATGCCCCTTGCGTATCATTTCAAAATGCTACCAAGCATTTTTATACCATTCCTTCGGTTTTATATTGTAAGCTACATTGCATATAGTGATATTTAATCTGGTAATTTCTGTCCTAATTTATTGTAGAGACTGTTTCTGAATTTTTGGTAAATGAATTTGTGTGGATGTCTCCAGAATGTCTCAAGTATGTTAGATTATCTTTATCTCTTATATATGACTGCTTAATGTATTTTTTATTTCTGAAACTCTAGAATGAAGAATGTTTTTACTATCATTTGAAAGCTTGTTTTGATTATACAATGGCTACTGTGACTGCTGAATATTTTGCATAATCTGTTTTTAATTTATTTTGCAAATATGTGATTCCCAAACATTACATTATGAGAATATCTTGTGCAGGTCTCCAAATTTCTTTCCCATTTCTTCCCAGAAATCATTAACTACAGCTTCACGGCTTACATGGAGAGTCAGGTGTGTATTTCGAGTAGCATGTCAATGATCTGTCTGATTATTAATTACAAAGATTATACTAAATAAATGTGAACTACATGGTATTAAAAATAATTGTTGTATATGAAGAAAAATGTTCGGATTTGACCTTTGTACTGATAAATTAAAATGTAAAGTGTCTGAGAAATTAGAAGCATTTTAAATATTTGGAAATTGTATACATGAAAAAATATATTTAATGTTAAGTTTGTTGTTAGAAAATACTGTAGGATTGTTGATACTTTTTATTCATTTGTGGTAAACTGATTTGTGTGTATATTATACTTGCCCAGTAAGATTATGGATCAGTCGTGATATTGTTCACTCATTCAGACAGTCTATTGGTCATAGCATGGTTCACAAACTTGGACTCAGGAAAACTTGGCAAACCCAATTTTGACTTGGACTTTGCAAAAACTTTACAACTTAAAAATTACTTATATTCCTTTTAAAAAATGTAAATTTTATACAAAATACAGTTATAAAATGTATCAAATGAGTCTATAAAATATCGGAGAAGTATTTCCTATTATAATTGAACACAGAAAGAGTATAATATCTCATCATCATGCGAATACAATGGCCAACCAATGAATATGATATGTATTAAGAATTTATGATGATTGTCATTGAAAATCGTTATCATAAGTTGCATATCCATGCAAGTTACAACAATTTACAATTTCCTTTTCCCTATTTTAGCTAGAAATTGGGTTGAGGGCCTACACACGGTTGGCTGCAGCTCCACTCTCGTACTAGAAGGTTGCATCTCCATTGTAGAACTAAATGGCAATGACTCCTCCGCTGCCTCATGTTCAATATCATCTGCAATGATGTCATTCAATCCAATGTCACTTGCTTTTGTTTTAGCTATACCTCCATAGCTTACTTGTCATTGAAAATCGTTATCATAAGTTGCATATCCATGCAAGTTACAACAATTTACAATTTCCTTTTCCCTATTTTAGCTAGAAATTGGGTTGAGGGCCTACACACGGTTGGCTGCAGTTCCACTCTCGTACTAGAAGGTTGCATCTCCATTGTAGAACTAGATGGCAATGACTCCTCCGCTGCCTCATGTTCAATATCGTCTACAATGATACCATTCAATCCAATGTCACTTGCTTTTGTTTTAGCTATACCTCCATAGCTTACTTGTCGAAATCAACAATCTTGTCTTCTATAAACATGAGGGTGACCTCATCTTGCCTAGTCTAGTCTTTGTATAGATCAATCTCATTCAAGTTTTGCAGGCTTTTGAGTAGTTGCATCCTCCACCTTTTTTGTGCAAAGTTGAAGGTTGTATTGCACAAAAATTAAGTTATTGGGGCATCGTTGAGACATCTTATTGTGCTTCTTCCTGTGAATGACCTCAAACAAAGTCTAGTTGCACTCACATTGAGAAAAAAAAAAACTTGGGGTTGAGGAAGTACCTCGTTGCATGAAGGGGTTGGGGGAGTTGATTGTTCCACCTACGATCAATGATTTTCGGAATGAGATCAAATTTGCCTCTATCTTCCCTATAGTAATTTTGGATGGCCTAGTTGGCCCTATGATGGCCTCATAAATGTATTCCATTGGGTTTCGCTCCCCATCCATTAGGTGCAAAACCCTCACCAAAGGCTTGGAAACTTGCAAAATTGTTTGAAACAATTGAAAATAAATGTTCGATTTGAAATTTAAATTGAAGCTTGAAGTTACCTCTATGATCTTTGTAGCTCTCTGTGTAATGACATCATAAAAAATTGTCTTTGCGACCCTCTCTTCGTTAGTCTGATTTGTATACGATTAATCTAGCCATGCTTGAATCACAAAGATTTACTTCAAAAGTGTCAACAAGCTACAACTGCTTTGCAATGTTAGGAAGTTAGTTGCAAACCTTGTCACACTTCCTCCCACGAGCTCTTTCCCTTTGGTGTGATCTCTCATCAAACAAAGTACCCAAGGGTGATTATAAATGTGTTTTGTTACATTCATAGTTTCTTCCAAAACGGTCTCACCCAATCAATTTTGCCTATGTCATTCAAAGAAGGTCAAGGAAATGGACAATGCAAGGGGTCCAAAAAAGTGATGGATGTCTCTCTTAAAGAGTTTCCTTGTCACCACGCATGTCATTGCATTGTTGGTTAGAACTTGCACCATATTTTCAATGTGCATGTCTAACTCAATCTCCTCCAACAACAGACTCAATTTTCTTTTTGCATTGTTTAAACTTTACTTTATTAGAGGTGTCTATGGACTTGAGAAACAACACCTCACCATTTGAAGCCACTTTGAAAGTATGGTGCATCTAAACTTGTGCGACTACTTCTTTAGTGTTTCTAAAATTGATTTTGCATATATGACAATATTCCAGAGCAACCGCCAACTTAAGTCACATGGAGAGGGTATGTTGTACCCTTTCCTTACAAGTAATAATGATGTGACCAAATACTCTCAAAATGGTTTGTTCACCATATTTAAAGGAAGGCTGTTCTAATACCAAAAATTAGCACAAGTCTTATTTGCTTCTTTGTGCGTCTACTTTTTCCATGTTATACCTTGAAACAAAAGTTGTGCTCCAGGTGTGTTTCAAGGTACAAAAACCTTGTGATTGGGCTTTGGTCAAACTCACGAATGCATGAACTATGACTAATGTCCACAATCTCTATCATATCCATCTTTGTTTCTTGTAGCAGTTTGTGATCGACGACTATTGCTATGGTGCTTTTGTCCTCATCATATCTGATTTCTTTTGATCCAACAATGCGAGGGTTTTCTGCATCTCTTGTTCTACCTTTGTCGCGGCATTGGGACACACTCTAACATCATGGCAAGGAATCCCTGTGAGGTGGTAATTGAGGCGATTAATGCCTCTAGAAACTGTCTTCACACGGTAGTTGCAAACAATAATCCCTAGGTTCGGTCTTTGTGTGTCATGTTTCCAAGTGGTGTCCTTGTGGATGTGACTTTCAGCAACGGGTTGGCTTGTACATATGTTAAGTTGACATTCATAAAATTAGAGAAATAATTTCTAATGCAGCATGTTTAAGTATAAAAAAGAACGTTTAAAATTAAAATATAGTGATTTGAAGCGAAAACATAAACTAAAATTAACAAAAAATGCATTTCAAACGTAAATGAACAGCAATAACATTAAATGATTTAAGCAAGATAATAGTTTTGTACACCGTAAATCCTAAACCATAACTAGGAAAAAAAAACAATAGTTTTGTTCATAGTCAATAACTTTAAGTAATTGTAAAATTTATGAAAATCCTTAATTCTATCATGACTATTCATGGAGTGATTTGTTCTATGGATAAAAGTATGAAATCTGGCCTCATTCTCAAGTGGGACATGAAGAAGGTGTATGATAGTGTCTCCTGGTCTTTCTTGGATAGACTGTTGGAATTTGGCTTTCAACAAAAGTTCAAGAACCTGATTCAATCTTGCATTTCCTCTCCTATGTTCGTGGTTTTGATTAATAACTCTCTATTAGGTTATTTTGCAAGCGAGAGGGGTTTGAGATAGCTAGATCCTATCTTCATTATTGTGGCTTAAGTTTTAGGAGGGAGCTTTGTGGATGAGCAAAACAATTGTAGGATTAAAGGATTTAAACCTTTGGCCTCTGTCAACCCTATTCTCATCAACAATTTGTCGATGATACTATAGTTCTGGGTGAAGCTTCAGTGAGGGAAATCAAGGAGATTAATTGCTTGTTGGAAAAGTATGAGAATGTCTTAGGTCAAATGGTCAATGTGGAATAGTGTTCTCTTCTTTCTCAATATGCTTCTTGATAAGCAAAGAAGGATAGCTCAATTATTTGGCTGTTAAATCAAGGACCTTCCATTTGTTTATCTCGACCTTCCTTTGTTTGAAGGCATAATGCCAGATAGTTTCTGGAATTCTCTCTTGGTTAGATTCTACAAAAAAAGGGCGCGGTGGAAAGTATGTTAACTTAGCCAAGTGGTCAGGCTTCAACTTCCGAAGGGTACATTTCAAAGCATTCCTATCTACTTCTGGCCTATTTTTAGAATCCCTAGGAAAATTTTTGAGAAGTTGGAGCTAATTCAAAGGAGATTTTTGGGACTGGTGTTGAAGAGAAAAAAATAATTGCTTTGGTCTTGTGGGACAAAGTCTATCTACCAAAGAAGATGGGGGATTGGAAATAAGGAGTCTAAGACAATAATGTGGCTCTCAGATTTTCTTCAAAGTATTTCTTTCCGCATTGATCTACTTGCTGGAATGGTTTCGTTAAGGGCATAAATCTTTTAGGGAAGGAGTCCAGGTGGAGTGTGGGGTTAGGTAAGAGTGTTCTCTTTTGGAAGGATGCTTGGCTTCTTAACTACCTCTTGGCCTCTTTGGATCCTTTGAGCTCCTTTTGTGGACTAGTTAAACCTTCCATGGGGAAGAGAGTGGTCGATTATATTGAATGGAGAGGTTCAATAAAAGTGTGGAAACATTTATGCAATCATCGTCCAATCAGGAAGTCTCACAACAAGTTACAACCTTATTTGGATTATTGAAGGATTGTCATATATGTCAAATTGATAGAGAAGATGAGTTAGTTTGGATAGCCACTGCAGAGGGATCGTATGGTGTTACCTCAGGCTTTTTGATGCTCCTTGACAGCCAGCGAGATGGCTTCCCTTGGCTTTAGGTGTGGAATAAGAATCTGATTCCAACACTAAATGTGTTCTTTTGGCTTGCTGTTCAGAATAAGATCCTTACCCATGATAATTTGTGAAAAAAAGCCTTCTTAATCCCTAGTAGATGTGCTTTATGTGAGAAAGATTCTGAAATTGTTTTTCATTTGTTACTAGATTGCCCTTTTGCCTGGTTCATTTGGAGTTGCATGCGCATTATATTTGGAGTTAGATGGTTCTAACCAGCTTATATTTTGGATTTGGTTCTTCAATGGACTCCTTCTTTCTCCAACTCCTAGTTAAAGACTATTTGGGAGCTTGCTTTATGTCATGTTCTTTTGGGGCCTTTGGTTGGAATGCAACTCAAGAATCTTCAATGGCAGAAAGAATAATGCCAGTAGCGTGGAAGTTAAGATTGTGCAGGCTATTAGGGAGAACTTCATCATGCTAAAGTGGTGTAAAGATGACAAAAATTCGAATAGAAGTATTTTGGAAGAAGTTATTGCTGCTGTGAATTGGAATATTAAGGATGATAGTGCTAAAAGTCCAAACAAGAGCAAGTTGAATAGGAACTTGGTTAATTAGTCTTGTCCTTCTCCTAATTGTTTCAAATTGAATTTTGATGAGGCCTCTAAAGGGAGTCCTAGTCATGTAGGAGGTGGTGGAATTATTAGTGACCACAAAGGTAAGTTTGCTGCTTCTTTTGCTATCAGTTTTGGTGTCCAAACTAATCACTTTGCAGAAGCTTTGGCTGCTCTTTAGGTTATACACGGGAATAAGGAGATGAAAATCTCTAAACTTGCTATTGAGGAGGATATTTGAACACTATCAAGTGCTTGTCTAAGGAGAGATCCCGTAGGTGGATGATAAGAAATATTGTCGCAAATACTATCGGTATGCTTGATTCCTTTAGTGAGGTTAGTATCGATCACATTTATAGAGAGGGAAATAAATATGCTGACTTTTTGCTAATAAAGGAGTTTCTAGATTGGGGCTTGACACTTGACAAGTGGTATGAAACAAATCCTTTGCCTTTAGTTGTGACTACTCTTATTGGTGTTGAAAGCTGTTCAACTTAGTTTCATTATTATCCTCTTCTTATGCCTTCATCATTTCTTGTACGGGATTCTGATTTTGGATGCTCTCAAGTGCGTTAGCTTTATTGTTTTTTGGGGTGGCTCAGTTCTTTATTAAGTTAGGCTGTATGAGCGGTCACTTGTATGATGTTCGGAATTCTCAATTTGATATGCCTTTTTTCTAGGTTTTTGGCATGAGAAGGTCGAAAGTTGGCCAGGTCAAGAAGTATCAAGGCTGGGGGACTTTGAGAGATGGAGGGAGTCTCTTATCGCAACTATGGGTGGTGACAAGGTTAGATAATCCGTGTCTTGTGATGAGATTAGAGGCAACCCTACTGTGTGGCACATCCTTCGTAAGAGGGGCCTTGGTATTATATGGAAAGAATTAAGTGGCAAAACTTGGCCTTGTTGGTGGATTTTGCGAAAGCTTGGAGAGCGATGAGAGTGGAGCTTAGAGGGATGGTAATCAAAGTGTCAGAAGAGAGTATATGTAAAGCCATGGATATGTCGATGGAGGGTTTGAAGACGTTCAAGGATAGGAGGTGCAGTGACATGTGCTGTTCTTGGTGTGATGTGATATTTTTTGGTCCTTTTCAAATTTTCAATAAACTGATCTAATCTATTACAAATTTCAAATGTCTCCGACACAAGATCTATGAACTATGATAACAAATAGATAGATTGGCAGCTTTCAATAATTGAATTTGCAACTATAATGATAATGGAAATCAACTCAGATCTATTACGGATTAGACCTTGCAAGTTTCTGATTACACCAATACTCGATGGCTTTATGACAACCAATATTAATATCAAACACAAGATGCTATTACAATGGAATGATGTTCCCTACATACCAATTTGGAAGAACCATGTAACACAATCTGCAGACCAAACTTGTGTTATATCAGACTTCAGTGATGGTGATGATCGTTGTAGCACACAAGGAAGCTTGTCACCGTTCACCAACTCAATGTTGACTCTGTATGTATGATGCTGATTGCCTCCAAAGTCCCTTCTATGTCTAACGAAGCCTCCAAGGGAAGCGATAGGCTTGATACCCAACAATCTGCCTTGGAAGGGAGTCGCCACCTTCTTAGTACTAACAATCCACAGCTCCGTGCCAAGAGAGTTCGCTGTCTCCCTAGTGTATTCACTGTGCAGATTTGTATAGGCTGATGATTCTCAGATCCAACGGATCTCTTCAAGGATGTGATCGCACTCTTCAATGGATATGATGTCTACGGTTGATGCCAAGGAAGTGACGATGACGTGGGAATTGCTGATCTGGATCGGCGCTGCCAGCAATGGTGTCTTGTTACAATCTGCGCTCTAGCAATCTTCTTGCAATTCGGCACTCAACTATGATACGAATCTTCTCTTCAACAAGATGACAACTTTGAAATGTCTTCTTCTATATGTGGTCAACAACCCAATGCGTATATCTTCAGACCGGTGCTCATGGAAGTCGTCTAAGCATTCGAATGTAGTGAATCTTCAATCTGTCCAAACAACGACTTCTTTAGCCATGCAACAATCTTCAGTTTGACGCCTATAGTATGTTTCAACCTCAACAAAATCCTTAATGAAATCAAGCAAGTTCTCAACGACTCTGAAACTCCAACAATGAAGTGCAAATGCGAACTTCGTATGAATCCTTCTCCGTGATGTGATTGAGTTTTTGTCCAACACACCAATCTCCGCAAGGGTTTTCGTCCTTGGAAGAACATGCAAAGCAAATGCCAAGCATGAATGCAAAAGTCGCCAAAAGATTCGTGATAATTGTGATGCCGAAAATGAGACTCGAATCATTCCTTTATACCCAATTCAAATTAAAGATTTGAATTTCCAATTCCCTCCTTGTCGGCTTGCATTCAAACTCCCATGCACTATTTTATTATTTTATTCCTCCAAAGGTGGGTGCTATTTCAAATATCAATGATTTATTGTGTAATTCCAAAGCGAGCGCTCAAAACAATATTAGTTTATTTTATTTATTTTGCCAACTCAAGGTGAGCGCTCCAACTTGAGACTTTTTTTATTTTATTTTTTCCAAACAAGCGCTTATATTAAACAATATTAAAATAATATTATTTAATTTTTTTCGCATTGGCACCATAATTAAATAATAATAAATTATTATTATTATTTAATTGTCTTCAATTGATAATTAATGCCAAGTGCATTAATTCATTTGCCGCCTTTGCCAGAATATTCCCTTGCTCTAATGGATTAGCCTACGGGAATGAAGATAGGCTTGTTTACCGCAATATGGTGTGTTTCACAGAATATGAAGTAAACATAATTAAGTAGTATAGTGCATAACACAGTGCATGAAATTATAACAGCATTGCACAGAATGAAGCATTGTTCCCATTCATTGAATATATCAGTATTACACTACAATGTTACAATGCTGTGGGGTCGCCCCGACTACAAAGGATTAAGCCAATATATAACTTGGCCAAGGTTGGTTGAGATACCAATCGTTGGCAACGACTCTATAACTATCCAACCGTCGGGGTTAATTCCCGATAACACTCCTAACATAACAACACTAATTAATTTATGATTATTTACTTGGCCGACTACGGCCGACTACAATTATGACCGACTACATCATCCCCCCCACAAAATTAGTCGTCTTCCAGACGACAGAAAACCAGCAAGTGACATGAAGTAAGCTTTTGCCGACAACAATGCTGAAGTAGGCGCTGTGTAAAAGTAGAACCAACACATTTGGAACACCTGCCAGTAGACCCACCAACCAAGGGACCCAATCTGATAACACACTGAATGCTGTGAATGTTGCACCCCATTGCTCACTGAATCAGGATAGTACCGATTTAATGGGGGTTTGGGGGTTGTCTGGTGATCGCGGCGGAAATGGGGACATGCCATATAGAAAAGAAGCAATCAAGGTTTTTCTGGGTAAGGTAAACGATTTCAAGTGGGCTATCGTAGAGAATCCCACACCAAGCCCCCCAAATTCCATAGTTGTATTTTGAGTTTGATATCCTTCCTCATTTTTTGTGTCTGAAAAATCCAATGTGATTATGGATCTGACTAATAATCCACTTCAAAATGCATAGGTTGCATAGATATGTCTTCAGAAAGTCGATTACAAGAATTTTTGACCATAGTCATTCTTGGCTATGCATTGTCTTTCCATGAATGAATTAGGTCTTCTTTAGTTTTTGGAATTTCTTCATCCATATTTGTATCTTTCGTTCTGTGTTTGTAATGTCCCCATTTCTGGGTCCTCTTGCAGCGCAGTTGGAGTTGACTTTTTGGGTTGGTGACAGCCTGATCAGAGGAGTATTTCGATGTCACCAATGTGTTCAGGTGATCCAGTGGAGCTGTATGACAGTTTTTGGAGAGATTTCGGACTTGTCCGTACTTACTATTTATAGTAAGTGCTTGCATGGCGACAATATTTCTGGGTTTTTTGGGTTTGTTCTTTTTGGCCCTCGGAGAACACTGCTATTTATAGTAAGTGTCAGTCTGGCGTTGTTTTGGTGACTTGGCAGACATCCATTGGCTATCTCAGATGTTGCATTGAGCTCAGTGATATCAGATGGTTTGCGGTGATGTCTTTCCAGGCGACTTCGGACTTTTGGGCCATACTATTTTTAGTAAGTTAGGGTTTCTGTCCGTTTCGGGAATCTCAGAGTTGGATGTGAAGCGTTTCGGTGAGACCTTTCCAACGGTCTATAGATCTCGGGATTCCGATGTGTTTTGAGCCTCCGTTTTAAAGTCCGTAAATTATTAATGTTTATTTAATATGGGACTTTATTATAAAGGGGATATAAGTGATTTTAAAGTATACTTTATAATATAAGTTAAACTGTCATTTTAAAAGGGGAGATATAAGTGACTTTTAAAGTATACTTTATTTTATAAAGTTGTGCACTAAAATTGAAAAGAATGAAATGTGAGAAATGAAAGTAAATTAAATGAAATGAAAGTCAAATGCAAATTGAGAATTATAAAAGGGCATTTGAAGTTCATTTTATTCATTCTTGATATTACATTTTATGATTCTATTTGCTCTGCAAATGAGGGTTTGGAAGAAATATCCAGCCTTGGCTCTTGGTGACGGAAACCACCATTAGTTTCAGTCTTCCGCAGGTGTGAAAGATCACCCAAGGGGACTCTTGGGCAGCCATACTCAATGGTTGTATTTGAGTTTCAATTTGGTACCATTATTGACGGAGTTGGAGATAACAAGACATATCTTATTGCAGTTTTGTTGCAGCTGAGAGAAAGTATTAGTGACGGATTGTATTGCAGATTTGAGAGGGTTTGGATGTTTTAATTGCTGCTGTTCCTTTACCCAGGCTGTACCAACACCTAGTAGTGACGTGGGTCTTTGATAGCTACATCTTTGACGGAGTTTATGCATAGAGAACACTTGTGCGGGTTATTACTTGTATCTAGAGCAGATGTATGCATTTCTATTGGTGAAAGAGATCAAGTTGTAACTTCATATTTGCTATACATTTCATTTTAAGACTTGCATTTTGTGAACAACGAAGTGGGTATGTAAGATACTTCATTATTTTGGCTATCTATTTTTCTGGGTATTGATGTTTTAGATAATAGGGGATATTTTATGAACTGGGTTGTCAATATTCTGTGAAAATACTGAGTATCTAAGCTGATATAAAAATCTGAATTTTCAGCTATGTATTCCCTATGTAATGTTCAGTTTTGAGTTGAAAATTATTATTGCAATATCTTCTATTTTGCTGCATTATATTGTTGTATCAAACATTGCAAAATATCAGAGAAAACCAAAACAAACTAAAATAGACAGGTAGAAATCCAGAGAATTAAATATCCTATCAGGGGTGGGATATTATAGTGTTCAATGGAAATCTGAATTTCATGCTTAATCGGATCATCTTCATGAGTTTGATCTTATGTAATATCAACTATTTCATCATCATCCGTGTAGATGATTTTTCTTTCTGATATTTCTTGTGTCATTAAATCTCTTATCAATCTTGAATGTTCAATTTCCATTTCTTCACCTTGATTCCTTGGCGATGCTAGTGACGAAGAGAGAACTTTCTAGATGTTGCATGAATGTGTCAAAGTCTGCTAGAAGATCTTCTAGGATTGTTTTAGACATGATGTAAGCTTCCAAGGCTGCATCATCTTCAAATTGTCTATCAAAAATTCCATTCAAACTCATTGGTTCATCATCAGTTTTATCAGTTGCGCATTCATCAAAGGATCCTTTAAATGATGGAAAGAATTCCTTTGGTTCAACATTTCTTTCTTGATCTTGTTCGTGTTCTCTTGATTCAATTCTTTGGACATCTTTTTTAATAAGGGCCATATGATCTTCTAAATTTATTTCAGCACAAGTGTAATTTATATTGAGAGCCATGAGTTGTCTTCACCTCGCTTTTAACAAAACTAACAATTCTTTCCAATTGTTCAGGCTGGCTTTGAAAGAATTCTAGTTGAGAAATCTGAACTTTGATTTTTGCCATGTAGTTCAAAATATCAAAACTTGACAGCGTTTTTAGAATGCCTTGAGGTAAAGAGAGGTCATACTCGTCTATCACTTTTTGTTTTCTTTTTAGCTTTTGGTCTTCAATTTTCTATTTCTGGGTGTGATTCAGGACTATGAGTGAATGATCTTGATGTTGGTCACATGCTCGTTTGTCTTGGATAAAACCCAATGTAGAGTCGCCATTGGGTTTGAGTGACAAATTCAAGCTTCCCAGTAATTCCTGATTGTTCTCTTCAAGCCAAGAAATCAATTTTAACATTCTTTGTGCTTCTGGGCATTGATTTTGTAATGTCTCCTTTCTAGTGGAAACACTTAAGCATTCAAAGTGATTCTCAAGGAGACATTAGAAACATTATAGATCAATAAATTTCAATGATAAGATTAAATAAGATCAATGATAATATAATTATATCATTCCTCGTTAAATTTCATGATTGTCACTCACTATTGATGACTATTCTATAATACATTCCATAATTCAAAATCCATATCTTCCTTACTATTCCTCCTTACGGAATTAGGCTTTACATGACTAGGGCGTGCTGAAACCATCTTTGACCCAGCCTTGGGGCCTATATACGGATGGAATTACTCCACCTCTCCCTACAGTACTCAACATTCCTTTAAGGATGAAATAATAGGGGGAAATAGAGGTAACTAACTATATTCATATTTCAATATTATTTCCCTTCTAATCCTTAACCATGGGTGGGGAATTACATGTCTGGGGCGAGCTAAACCCTCTCCAATCCATCGGGATGGAATTACTCCGCCTCTCCCTAACAAGACCACCTCCCCTATGGTTGTAGGAAATAGAAGTAATGAGATGAACATATCATCCCATAGCAAGTTCATAATATATATGTAAGTTTAATATATTTAATCTGTAGTTGTTAAGTGAATATTAAATATAAAGAATTGTAAGATATATCTAACCCTCTACTTATTATTATAAATGTCCTATGATAGACAATAACAAATACATATAATTGTAAGGCTATCATTAGTCTTAGGCTCAATCCTTCCCACCTGTGCCCGGTATTTGCTGTCATAGTCTTTCTTTGAACTTCACCTTTTCTTTCCATTGTTGGTGTTGGAGCTGGAGCTAAAGCCTCTTTTAAGATTCATAGCTTGATAATGTTTGTGATGAGCAGCCTGCATACGTTGTTAGTAGGTCAAGCCGAACCAACATTCAAGGACTTAACCACTTTGACATGAGATCTAACATAGTTGACATTGATGTGTATTTGGCTACAGATATGATTAAACACAAAGAGTTTTAGGGGTAGCAAATTTGGGTACCAACAATCTGCACCATTGTGTTCTTAAGTGGTTCTTCAATTCGCACAATAAACTTAAATTGTGGATTGATCTCTTGCACCAATTTAACTGAACAAAATCTTAGGAAATGTGCAAGCTTAAGGAAGGTCTCAATGTGATGTTCCCTTCGCCGACATGAAGAATTTACGGAAACCCTTAGCCTATTTTAATTCCCATAGGCTAATTGGGATATTGCAAGGGAATAATTTATTAATTAACTTAAGTTGTCTAGAAAAGTTTATATTAAAGGTGACTTATGTTTAATTAAGGACAACATTGCAAAAGTGACTTATTTTGTGGCCCAAAAAGCAAATTTAAATTATAAGTCACTTTTGAGGGGGAAACAAAAAAAGTTATGAAAATAATATTTTTGAGGGATTTAAAAAGTAGAGTTGAGAAAATAATTTCATATTGTGTGCATTTTTATCAAACCCCAACTTGTGAAGAGTGAACTTGTTCATCTGTTCTACCCTAGGACGGAAACCCTATGGCAAGGACTAGTTTCGAGGGTGGAAACCCTCCTAACCAATTTGTTAGTGGATTTATTAAGAATTCACAAATGTGCTTAACATAGAAGATTTTTGGAGATTGGTGTTGAAAAATCATTTCTTGATTGGTATTCTAGTTTCTGGTGGAGCTACAAATTGGAGATTTACAGAATATATTTCCAGCTTGTAGATTTACAGAATATTTGCATAGCAAATTATTCCAGACTTAGAGAAGTGAAGTTTATGCTTATTTTTGCTGGCCATATAAGCCAAGGACTGGCTGTACCATTTTAGCTAGCAAGGACAACCATACAAGGGAGGCCGTACCAATTAGTAACCATCATAGTGGCCGTACAAAGTAAAGACTAGGCATTGAATGTGCGAGCTAGGTATTTGAAATTTAGGGGGAGGCAATTGGAGTTTTAAGGAGTATGGGGACTCCACACATCAGCCGTGCCCCTATTTGGGGTTATTAATTCCTAGACTGGCCGCTGCCTTATGCTGCAGGTTTTGGGTTAAATGACAGCTACAGTTGGAGCCGTACTGGTAATGATGGGTGCAGCAATATATGTACTTGAAATACAATATTAATACCAACGTGTCAAGGACTTCATCAGCATTCTGTTTGAGTAATTAGAGGTTAGAATTTGTCTTCATTCACAGTTCTGAGTTTGTATGTATTAGTAAAAAATCACTTTCAGCTGATAAGAAGTTGATTTATATCAGAAATTTCAGAAAATTTATATATCTGATTTCATGTCTGGAGTAGTTAATAGTGCATCTTCAAATATTTTGTGAATACAATATCATTCTATGCATTGTGGTTTCACCTGTCAATTTGTCAAACATCTACAAAATTACAAAAGAGGTTAGTTTGGGATACTTCACTCAATCAAGAAGCCACGATTAAGCATTTGAAAAGTGAGCTGCAAACCATAAGAAATGATCTAAAGAAGGTGATTAATGTGAGCAAGACCACCATTAAGAATTATACCATGAGTATCCACATGTTGTATATCAGAATGAAAAAGAAATTGACCGCAATGGAGGTTGGCCCTAGTCAGAGAACATGAAACCAAATGAAGAACAATATTATTGAGATTGATGAGATGGAGGAGGACTTCATGGATGAGCATATTTGGATGACAATAAACCCATTTAAGGTTCTCATGGTGCACTATGCTTAGCCAATCCAAGGTAAAGAACTTAGCAAATTCACTCTAGTAGCCAAATCAACATCTCCCACGAATCGAGCTCAAACACATCAAAAAGCAAAATTGTCATGTCCCTATATTAGTAATTTATAATTGAATCCAATATGTATTATTCATTCAAATTAAAGATATGAATCATATTATAAATGGAATATATTTAATATATTTAAATAATATTTAATTAAAACAATTAACAAGATATATTATTATTATATTTATAAATAACACATAAATAATATAATATAAATCATATATCATTTATTATAATGATATAATATAAATACAAATAATATATTATAAATATATCTAATAATATAAATACAAATATTATTATTATTATCTTATATTGTAATATAAATATAAATAATGTAATATAAATCATATATCATTTATTATGATATAAATGATATAATATAAATAAATAATAATATAAATAAACATCTTTTAACCTATCCTCTTATGATAAGGGAGTTACGTATGGTTAGAATTTACCACAAAACGGAATTAATATAAAGTAATAAAAATTATAAGAGGGTAAGTATGTCTTTTACCACCAAGCATAATAAGAGACGTGCCTCTTCGAACATATCCCTTGAAAGGGAAATAAATAAAGGTTGTGAGATAGAAAGAAAAGATCATGGGAAGAAAATATAAAAAGAGTATCCGATAAATACATATATTTAGATCTGCATTATATATATATTTTTGAGTCCTAAATAGGAAAGATATCATAAATTAATATATAGAGATATGTACATCAGCAACAAAGGGGAGGAATGATTCAAGAAAAAAACAAATATATATATATATATATATAGTAGATAAAGGATGTGATGTCCTGATAGAGATCGGCACAATTAAACATTATTAAAAATTATATTCATGATAACACTATAATAATAATGATATTATAATAACAATAATAAATAATATTATATATAATATAATAATTCAATGATATCTATATATATATTTATAATAGTAATATTATAATGATAATGAATAAGTAATATATTATATAGTTATGTTAGTAATAGAATAACAATAGAATTCAAGTGCTGGCAAGCAATCAAATATATATATATAATACTATTAATAACATATATAATAATATAATATAGAGATATTATTAATATTATAACAAATACTATAATATATAAATATTAAAGAATAGGCATGGGGACATTACAAATATATCTCATGTTGTATCATATATTATTGTATAACACCATTGATAATAATTAAGGCAAATTGTATGTTTTGGAAATGTGTGTGGAAACTGCATGTATTGCGTTTGTGATTCAACTAGGAAGGGAGAATGCATAAACCTTAGTAGATTGCCTATAAACCCCATCTAAGGTTCTGTCCCCATAGGCCTGAGACAAGGGTTTGGGCATTATGCCCCCGTAGGCCTGAGTCAAGGGTTTGGACCATGGAGGGATGGGGGTCCCACATTGGAACATGTCCCCATAGGCCCGAGATGAGGGATTGGGCAAAAGGATATGCCCCCATAGGCCCGAGTCAAGGGATTGGGCAATAGGACTGTGGTAGGCCTTTAGGCTACTAAGGCCTTATGTCTTCCCCTCCCCTGGAATGATGAATGTTTTATTTTACCTATGTGTTTCAAAATGCAAGTGTGTTTATGTTGGACTGATGAATACTAGATATTAAAACTAACATGTAGCAATATGGACTTGAATATACATGATGCTACAAGTACTAATTCAAAAGAACCTGTGATATATTCAACCCAAGGTTACCCCATTAAAAGAGAAGAAACCCTAAACCTAATTCACAAGCAAATTCTAGGGCAAGTCCAGTAAGGGACATTACAAAAATCTAGAGGAAGACCTAGTGACCAAAAGGTTACAGATTTGGAGGCTGGTAGTTATGGGAGACAAAAAGAAGAGGAAATCTTCCAGTAAACTGTTCTTTAGATTCACCAAGTTTGTGGAAAACACGTATAGGCAAATCAATAAAATGATACATCTAGGAACCCTTTAAAAGTTTCAACAGGGGATCAAGCTGGAGCCAGTGCTTGACACGTGGATTCTATCTTGAAATATAAGGGTTATTGGAGTCTAGCAAAGTCCAACTTCTCAAGGCAACTGCATATGAAAACCCAATCAAGTTAAATTTCATTAAAGAAACAACAAGATTAGAGTAAATAAGTAGGTGGAACACTAGGGTTAGGTAAGATAGCAAGCATATCATTTTCTGTCCAAACTCCAAGGCCCATTCGTGATGAATCCAAGGAAGTTGTTCGAAACCCCTGCTGTCTGAAACATACCTAACACTCAAACTGCTGTTCAATTTGGCCCCAACTTTCCTAGATCCTATCATAATCCTACTTTCCAAAGTGATGCTGCTTCTCCTCACCGTGCTAGCCATGTGAGCAGCAATGTTTCTTTTGCGATTCCTTTTGACGAATCTACTCTTCAGGGAGGCAACATCATCTAGCCAAAAGCTTTCCTAAAAGAACAGCTGAAACTCACCCTTCCAAACACCAAATGCAAGTTGCAAGTCTGTTGATTCTCAGACCAGGGACAAAGATTTGCATGACAGCCTCATGCAAATTCTAGATAACATGTTTCATCAGCAGTTAGAGTGCATCTGGCAGTTGCAAAAAGCTAATAAGTAACGAGTTTGGTTGAGTGCGTGGACTAGGTCTCTTTCAGCCATAGTAATCCCCTCAACTGTACAGAGTCAATAGAATTCATATTGACTTCCGAAAAGTAGAAGCTCAAGCTGCATGATGAGATGCAACAGGTAGCAACTAAAATACATGGTATGGCCAACAGTTCAATGGAACAATGCAACGTACCACAATCGTCTCCTGATAACCTCTTCAAGCCTGCTGCAAGGCCTGCCACTTCTGTTTGGAGAGCTATGTGAAAGATTAACAAATTCCACACTCCTGGAGATCTCTAGAGTTCTTGAGATATGCACAATAATTTATGGCATAGTTTTCTTTATGCTTGAAACTGCAAATCTGATATGATCTAAATCTCTGTTTTGTGGTTGTTGTAGCTTCAATACTTTCCTTTTATGTTTGTGTCACTGAATCATGGTTTCTTGCTGCTTTCTGTAAAGGGTTTCACTCAATTTTGCATCAAAGCAACAGTTTATTGCTCTCAAATCCGAAATGAAAGGGATAATGGATTTTGTAAAAAGCTATCTGTCTTTCCTTAATATAATTGCTCTTTATCAAAAAGAGAAAAGATAGTTATAGAGACTCAAATTAACGAGTTAGCTATGGTCTCCTGGAAGGGTTTGCCCTTTTAATTGTTCCTTTTGATAATTTGTTTAGTTTCATTTTTCATATACTTCATATATATATTACAAGATACCATAGGGTAGCTATTTATCTTATAAGCCACGTGCTTAGATCATAGCATCAGAAATTCTAGCTATATATCTTATAATCTAGCTATAATTCTTATGATAATCTCACTCTCATTAGCTTTATTGCATTATTGTTTTTCTTTTTCTATGCTATTATTTCCTATACAGAGCTTCCAAATTTATAGCAATAACAGCTTGCAGTCAGTACTTATCCAATTTATCACATTATGAATAACATGCAGGTGAAGTTTGAATTTTCTGTTTGTCTCCATACGATCTCTTGGTTTATTGCAAAAAGTAATTGCATGTAGAGATAATTGATAATTTTTTCTTCGTCACATTGTTTCTAATTATTTACACTTTTCAATTAACTTGTATATTGTAGTTTACAACAGCATTATTATGTGACTCCTTAGCTACATTGGTTTCTTTTAGTTTAGTATTATTTCATTCTTTGGACGTGCCTATTTTGGTTAGAAGCAAATTTATGTGGGTGTGCATGCCTAGACAACTTTAAGCTGCACTGGGTGAGATGCACCCAATCACACATTAGGCATATCTGGGCACATCCCAAATCTTGGTTGCATTTCACGTCTGAAGACACTTAAGTTCCTAGCCCATGAACCCTAAGTTAAAAAAAGTTTGAAATGTAGTCTAAAAAGTAAAATGTGTATTATCTAAGGGTTTGTAAACCCCAACAAAGTCATGCTGTTTTCTACATGTTCTATGATTTTTGATATATGGATTTTGAGCATGGATAAATGTTTTCGTTTAAACATAAAAAGTGTGAGCTGATGTTTAATATTATGTATATTTTGTGCTTTAAATGTCCATTTCATTGCTAAATTAGTAATTTTCAATGCAATTTTATAATTAGCTACACGTCTGGATCCACATACCCAAGTTTTGTGGGTCTGCACCATTTGTTCCATACTTGTACCTGTGCACCCGTGAAACCTTTCTCAGTACCATATGATCACTATTATAGTATTATGCTTTAGGCGCTCTTTAATTGGTTCCATAGTGTATACTTATATGCCTTCTAGTGCCATTTATACTTTTGTTCACCGTTGGACAATAACATATGCTGCAGTTTTGATGTCCGTTTCCTCTGCTGTCATTTGATTGTAACCTCTGAAATACCTGTTACCTGTGTGCTATATTCCATGCATATAGATAATGTCCGCTGATTGAAACTTAGGATTATTTAGTGTAATTTTTACTTGAAAGATTGCTCTCGCATTGGTATGTGTATAACTGCAGAACTCAGAGAGTGAAGAAAACTCCCGCTGCAACTGTTGAACTAGCAGCGCTATGATGACTGAAAAGTGAATGAGACGAGCATTTCAAAGATTGGAAGACCAGAAATAATGAAACATTGGAAGGAGGTGCAAGATTTCAAGCCAAAGTGATATGTACTCTTCATGGTGGTTCTAGAAGGAAACCAATACAAGCAGCTTGTCCAATAGTCAAGTATGATTTGTATGAGTGCCATGAAGGTCAATGATTCTCTGTAATACTACAGAGGGAGTCAGTTACAAATTTAGTAATAAATGAGTAATTTCTAGCATTATGAAGTCTCATTTCATGAAGATACAAATGTTCTGTTCAAATTTAAATCATGATGCGTAATTTCTTAATGCTGAACAACATTGAATTAAACATACATATCATTGAAATTAAACAGCGGAAACGATGAACACAAGTACAAACAATTTACACTTTTAACCTATTTCACATTCCTTTCGAAACTTACTTAGAAGGTAACCTCCACAACTGATGTTACTCACAGCTGCACGGAATTATTACACTCTACTGAGTTATTAATTTTTTATTTTGCCTCTACCTTTATACTATTCAGCTAAAAATCAAATCTTCCAATAAAGCGATCTTATTTTTCAAAAAGAAAGCAGAAGTAAGCAACCTCATCTCATGCAGGGGACGACTTGGAAGGTAAGTCTAAATCATTAGTGCTTTCACACTTTATTAGACTTAATTAACTAAATAAAAGTTTTCACTTTTATCACTAAAGTGAATTACAAAATAGAAATAATTCGAACTACGTGCACGTTCAAACTGAACCTGTGCAAAAGTTCCCAACTGAGCTAAAAAACTCCATGTGTTCAACCAAATGCCTCTTCTAGGCAGAGCAATCAAATGTCTCTCCCATACCATATCTAACCATATCTGTATTAGAGAATATGTATATACAAATCTGATTCCATATACATTTCCATGCAAGTCTGCTTCTAGCTTCTTTTGGTTTTGTATGCTATGCATTTTCCTTCCACTATATTCTTAAATCATGATTCATTACACTACTTTTTCTCAATCAAGAAACCTTATTCTATGTTTAAAATTTCTGAATAATTCTGTAGTGGCACCTATAATATCTTACTTTTTTGAATTTCTGATCGAACTCTGGTTCCCATGAAGTCTGGCTAATGTTTATTGTTGTGGTGATTTCTTCTCTAATGTCAGTTAGATGATGTCTCAACGGGGTCCATTGACTGGAAAAATGTCCTGAGCAAGTTTTGGGAAAGTTTCCATCCAGTTTGTGAAAGGGTCGGCAAAGTCAGTAATAATGAAGTATGTCTTTTATTTCTTGTTTTTTGAGTCTTGCTCTTAGAAATGTATATCTTCAAGGTGTAGAACATGTAGGGGAACTCCCATTTTTTTATCAGCAATAAAATATGTAACTTGTATTTTCTAGATTTGTTTCTTTATGGAGGAGGTTCCACAGGATATCTGAGCCTTATTTCTAATTTATTGTCAATAGGTACAGAACATGCTCACACAGTCGTTTGAAGATTATCTATTTGGTACAGATCGCAGGAAAAGCAGAATGTGTCCTGAGTACGTTTCTGCTGATCATGGTGACATTTTTGTTTAGGAAATTTAGTAAAGATAGGTCTTTTGTAAATATTGTGTTTTTTATTAAAATGTGGCTGAAGTAGAGAAAAGTATAGATTATTTTATAGCATGTTATCTAATTTTTTTGCAGGCAGAAGTAGTGGTCAGTATATGCTTTGAAGGCATCAATCTTAGTGAAGAACTAGAAGAGTATAGTTATTTTAGCAAAATCCTCTGACATGAAGATGACAATTTTTGTTCTGTCTGTGGGATGCACCTGTTGGTTGAGATGAGAAATGGAAGATTGGGATACATAAAGTGTAAGTCTCAAATGGTAAAATGTCAATTCAAATACTAATTGTATATATCATGCTAATTATAAAATGTTGTCCAAGCAACAAGGTGTGTTAAAACAGTTGAAAACTACCTTTAACTAAGGTTCCACTGTGAGAGCTTCTTGGTGGCTATGGGATCATGTAGACATGGCATGGAGTCAATTGCTTTGGGCAAGCAATGCTTTTCCTTCCGACCATCACATCCTTTAGGGGCCATAGGGACATGGTCTTTTAGGCACATCCAAGCTTATTTGGGCAGGCATATACCTCTTATTGGACAATGTCATTTGGAAAATCGACAATGTTAAACTTGCAAAGTTGCCAAATACTTATCTCCGCTTGCCTAGATAACTGTGTGTATGTATAGGATATCAGATACAAGTCCGTTTTGGGTTGTATTCGATATGTCTGGATACAGTACCACACTATCCGGTGATATCCAATCTGGGGTTATGAAAAAACATAAAAAAATTGTGAAAAAATACAAATATGATATAAAAAAATAAATATTATGAATTAAAAATATAAAAAAGACTAAAACTCAAACGTAAATGCCTTTAGATGTATGAATAATTGTTATATGTGTATTTTTATAATTCTCATATCCAGTCATATCTGTATTAAGGGATCTTGAAAATTCGCCTTATCCAAATTTAATACTTTATCCATATCCTATATTGTAATCGTTTCTATGTAACTTTGTAAATTTGTTACATTGTGGGAAGATAGTTAGGTAAGCTGCCCGTCCCAATCTCAAGCAACACCTACTCCCTTGTAGACTCATTTGTGTCTTTTTGGCGTTGCACTGGCAGCCACATTATTTTGAATATGGATATTGCCACTTGGAACCCTTAGGATATCAGTGACAAATATCATAGGTCAATTATACTCTTGAGCAAATGATTGGATTGACAAATTAGTCTCCTAATCATCTCATCTAGTGCTCCTCCCCATTGTGTATGCATATTGTTAGCTCTGCTTACAAGTCTCTTCAAGCTGCATGGTTCCTAGAGTAATGGCCTAAGATGAAGGGTTTCATTTTGCTCCATAAAAGCTTTTTCATGATGGACAATCCACCAAAAAGCGAAGGCTGGATTGGACCTTTCAAAATGTTTTGTTTGCCTCGAGGCTACTAAAACCATACAGCACACATTCTTTGAATTCCCTTTGGCACTTCAAATCTAGGCAGCCATGGTTGGTTTGTTCGAGGGTTTGACTTTTAGTTTAGGTTATACCAAATCCACCAACGCTCAAATGGATTGCCCCAAACTGAGATGAAATCCTTATAATTCACCAGTCAGATAGCACCCAACTTTATCATGTGGAATATCTAGAAAGAAAAGAATTTCAAAATCTTCAAGGACCGTGCGATCAATGTTTACCACATTGTCACACACATCTAAAGTCACTTTGTGCAATGGTTCTAACATCTCTCTTCATTAACACTAGTAACTTTGAATACTTCAACATAAATGACTACCTCTACCACACCCTTAATCCTATAGTGTGGATTGGGATATGAATAGTTAGCTTGTGGCTACCATAACTCTTAATTAAATTATATGATTATTAATATAGTCTTATATAGGTAGCTAAGTCATTCTGGGTGGCATCCATGGCATAAGTATGGTATATATAGGAGGTAGTGGTTAGTTTATTAGCATCATATTGCAAATTGTGTTCTTATTGGAGACTTTTGGAGGTTTGGCCCCTTGAAGTGGCTTATTATTCTTAAGTATTATGAAGTATTTGCAGCTTATTTCCAATTATATCCTTGTCTTGTGCTAGTTATTTCATAACAACTTGATGGCGTGTAAGTGGTTTATTCTGCTTCACTACAGGGTCAGTTACTTCACTATCAAATCCATTGGAAGATGGGACCCACCCTATGGGTCAGTTCAAAGTCAGTTTCACTGTTGTTTCCATATGCAACTCTGGTAGCGGTAGTATAGGATGAATACTTTGAGATCCTATAATGGAGCTGGTTTTCAAGTACATGCAAAACCATTAGCATCGAGTGGAATAACTTTGTGAAATTATTTGCTTTGCACATGGGAGTACAACTTGTCAAGGAGCCTCAATGCAGAGTGTTCATAGTGGAAGGAGACCTTCATTTCACAATCCCTTCTATTTTGAAGGAGAGATTATAGCACAAAAGGACCACTCATACTGAGATATCAAAATGGTTATTCTTTAATGTAGAAAACACCATTATAACTCTGTTCTTGATTCATTGTCTATCATTGCTTTCCGCAACTTCCATGACTTTAAGCTTCATATATTTGTCAATGTAGCTTATGTAACTCATCCTCATGAAATATAACTAATGGTCATCTCAAAATGAATTCTACCCTCATCTATATAAAATAAGACAATAGGGATTATGTTTGAATTCACCAGTCCCTTTCCCTTGGTGCTTCCCTCTCAATCTCTTCACAACCACTTCCTCCCATTACGATTTTGATTTTTTAATTATTATCCTAGCAGAACAAATATCGGCTAATATTTGTGGTAAATCACAATTTCTTGGAAAGCAGACTAGCAGTTTTGTTTTTTTCATGAAATCGGACTTAACTGTTTTTTGACAGTTGTCACCGATAAAATGAGGTTTTTCGGCAACAAAATCTGGAAAAACTGCATATTCCAAAATTTTTTTGGCAAGCTCTCCTGATTTTCTCTCAATTTTATCACTGTGGTCTGATTTTTGTTTTTTTGGTCATTTCCAATGTTTTTTAAGGCAAATTTTCAAGATCTTTGAACCATTTGAATGTACAGCAGGGCTTAGAGTTAGGTGAAAACAATAAATAAGGCATAGCTACATAGGGATGAAAGAAAAAACATATTACTAAATCGAAAGCAGAGAATACATAGAACTGTAAACATATTTTGCTGTTTGAGAGCTCATTAGTGTGGTAAAGAATGTTGATCCTTGCAAAGGATTTGAATAAGAACATCTCTAAGGGTGAGGAAGGATCAAATCCTGGAAAATTAGGAGAAGATCCAATCACTAAAATGTCATTTGCAGAGAATAATCTTAGACAAGAGGTTTGAGTCCCTGAACAGCTAGATTAGTACAAAAAATTAACCGGTAGCCGAAACTGAACATGAGGTTTGAGTCCCTCCAATGTTCAGAGGAATACAAAAAATCAGAAAAAGATCAGCTGAATACTTATATAGTGAAAACCCTGCAACCCCCCATGAGGCAAGGTTAAAGTCTATTCCTATATGTTGTGACGTTTTCACACATCGCCCCATTGCAAATGGGTACCCCCCTTTTTTCTTGCTCTCTCATCGTTTTGCTTTAGGGTTTTGGTTTTCTCTAAGTTTGTTGGTTTGGTAGTATTGATCCACTCAACTCTTGTCTCAAAGTCCACGAGATGATTGAAGAAATTGACTAAGGATTGGAAAATTGGCCTAAGGGATGGATATTTAACTAAGGGGTCCATATGCCTTCACCTTGATGCATGTCCCTGAAACCTTGAAAAACTAAGTCTGAAATATGGTGGATCCTCAAAAATCTAGAATCTGCATGTTAAATCTCATGGATCCGGGACCTATCTCAAACATCTTGACAGTATATTTCAAAATATTTAAAGTATATTTAAATATATTGTCAGGCAAGGACCTTCATAATCCTATTCGCAAAATCCAAGGATAAGAAAAATTGTGCTCAAGGAATTTATCCATGACTTAGCCAAAAGTGCGACAAGGAAAAATCCACGACTTGGAATGTGAAACAAGGAAAAATCCACGACTTGGAATGTGAATCATGGAAAAATCCAAGACTCTGAGGTGCGATCACGGAAAAATCCAAGACTCCAAGGTGTGATCGTGGAAAAATCCGCAAGTAGGTGAAAAGTGCGTGTAATGTCCCAAATGGACAAAATAATGGCACTTTTGGTTTTCCCGGGTGTTCCAAATGATTTGTCAAATATACCTTCAATTTCTGCCCTACCTAGGTGTGCCCAAACCCTAGGTCTGCCCAAACCCTAGGTCTGCTGTAGCATAATCTGACTTGCAACAAAATATAGATTCCAACACAAATTTATGCTCAATGAACTATATAAATCACCACAATGATTTGCCCAAATATGCAGATCAATTATATCATGAAATAGCAAGCAAGAAGTATGACAGCACAATGACAAATGAATGATCTGCTGTAATTAATTTAGGTCTGCTGCAATTTATATGACTGAATACATGAGGATAACAACAGCATATGGATGACTAACAATCCAGAAATATATTATTCCTCAGTGGCAACAAGTACATAGCAAAATGATGATGAAATCGTAAATATACTAGCCTCTCCCTTAGGCCGATCTGCTGTAGCCTTAATCCTAGGCGCAGCAGCATAAAACATACATGAATCTGCCCAGATGTGATTCGCTGGCCTGCTATGAGGTTCGCCCTTGGCTGAAGATGATCTCCCACCAATTCGCCCTCACATGAATGCTCATGATCACCTCAAATGATATTCACACATAGCCCTAGGAGGTGCGCCATGATTAATGCTCTCCAAGCTGATATGAATGATGCTCAATGAAGATGAAATGCTCTCCAAGCTGATATGAATGATGCACTATGAAGGAATTAGGTCTTCGTCTAACTCCCTCCAAGACTTAGATTTTTCATTCTAAGCCTCTCCTTGAGATTGCTCTTGATTTATGAAATGAATGAATGATACTTGATGCTTTTGGATGCCAAGAGAAGGTGTATATATACACATAACAATTCTCCTCTCCTCTAGGCCGACCAAGGAATAGGTTTACTTATTTTGAATTACATGTGTTCCCTCCCTAAGGCTGACCCTTCTAGAAGCTTATCCCCTAATTCAAATTAAAGATATGAATTAGGGAAGGCGCCAGGAGATAATTATTATTATTATTTTCCTTAGATTATTTCCTTAGTGGCGCTCATAGGAATAATATATTATTGTTGTCTCATGATGAACCAATTCGCCCAAGGTGATAAGCGCCTAGGAGACAAATGCAAATGATGTGCCTTACAATGAAATCCATGCATTGAATGAGCATCCAATAATGAAATGATACCATCCATCCATGAGAGACTCGATCCTCTGTGCCTAGTCCATGTGACAAGCTCTCCAAGTGACTGACTTCGGAGAAGGTAATATGCCGAAGACAACATATCCAAATAATAATTTATCTCCATAGCTCGTGTGGTCCTCAAAATGTCTCGAAGTGAGATGGAAAGCCTGTCGAAGACCTTAGATGACCATTCCCAGAATGGGGACATTATAGTGCGATTTGGAGAGATTTCACAAGGTGAAGATGGAACATGGAATTTATCCAAGGCAAAAAGTGCGAAATTCCTTGGCATAGTGAAATTTGCAACCTAGGAGAGATATAAGGAGGTGAAACTTGCGCTCAAGAAGAAATTCCTTGACACCCTCCAAAGTGCACAATTGCTAACATGGCAAAAGGTGTGACTGAGGATTAAATCCAACACAAGGCGAAGTGTGATCAAAGATAAATCCACAACATCATAAAACATGCGACATGGAATCACTCCAAGGGTGAGTAAAAAGTGAGACATGGAAAATTCCTTGACATGCTTTAAAGTGCGACATGGAGAGAATCCACAAGCTAATAAAAAATGCGATTTGGAATTTTTCCAAGACAATAAGGGATGTGCGAGCTGGAATTTATCTAGGACCCTATGAAAAGTGCGCTCAAGAAAAATCCAGTGCCAGGAAAGAAATATACATGATGAACACGAAACTATGCCTAGGATTCTTAGCCGACTTGAACATAGAAAAGTTAAAATTCAATGAAAATCTAAGGAAAATTGTGAAATTCCTTGCCTAAGTCGGCTCAGTTTGGATTAATTGCAAATGAAGAAAATCCTTCACTTATTCAAGAATTTGTGAATGAAATTGATCAAGATTGTGTATTTTTCTTCAATCGCGCAAGTTTATTCATGTTTCATCTTACTATTGCATTACATTGAAGGATTTTATTCGCCATGACTACTCAAGGTTTTCTTTGTTTTGCAGGAATTGAGGACAAGGATAAGTTCCATGAAGATGATCAAAGTCGTTCGAGAAGCAGCAAGGAGTTGCAATGCCGGAGAAGGAGACTGCTTCCAATAAGAAAAGGACTACACATGCATACCAAGGGAAGATGAAGGACTTCACCTTTCAAGATACTTCAATGATACAAGGAAGGCTAGCATTAGGATCATCCACGGGAGGAGATGCATTTCCAATCCAGCATCGAGGAATCCAACATCAAAAGAAGATGAGTCCATGGAAACTCAAGGATGAGAAGAGGATCAAGTTCATTATCATGAAGTTCAGGATTATACCAAAAATCCACGCCAATACCAAGAAATTGTAATAACCTGCACCTGTTGGTCTTTTGATTTATCTTTTTTTTAATGATATATTTTTTAGTTTTTTCTGTGATCTTTCAGAACTAGATAGAAGATGCAGAAGGGGGTTTTCGTTTTCTTGAAGTGTGTATGTCAGAATATAAGGAATATAGCATACAACTGAAAACCCAGAAAAACTATAACATATATGAATTAAATAATGAAGACCCAGTTCATAGAATGGCATAAAATGAATAACCATCACATATCCATGTCAAAATAAGCATCTTCATATTTCTGCTGTTGACGGACCAGCAACATGACAATGAAGTTTTGCATTGAAAGTATTAGCAAATGCAAGGAAACAATCTACAACTATCAGCATAGACCCTTAGGTCAAAACAAACCACTAAGCAAGGAAGAACAGCCCATATAAACTCCAAACGGCTGCTCCAAGAAGTACGGCCAGCGTATGAAGTGGTACGACCTACACATGAAGAGGTACGACCAGCAAAATGAAGTACGGCCAGCAATGAAGAAATGGCAGTCCCAACCCTTCTCCAAACTGCAATACAATCCGTCACTAATACTCTTCCTCAGCTGCAACAAAACTGCAATAAGATATATCTTGTTATCTCCATCTTCGTCAATGGTGGTATCAAAATGAAGCTCAAATACAACCACTGAGTATGGCTACTCCAAAATCCCCTTGGGTGATCTTTCACACCTTCGGAAGATTGCTACCAATGGTGGTTTCCGTCACCAAAAGCCCTGGTTGGAAGAAATCCCCTATAATGTCCCCTTCCTAGATGGCACATAGATGAGCAGTGGTTGGCCTATTACCAGGGTTCCCGTAGGTCAGCGAGTGGTTAGGGGACCTATCCAGGGGCAGTGGAGCTTTGCTGGGAGTCTTTCGAGTCTTCAGTTTGATGTTAGATGATGAATACAGGAGTTAAATTGAGAATATTAAAAGTTTGTCTTAATGTGAATAGTGAATAGTAATAGAATAGTGAAAAATGAATAGTAAAAGTGAATAGTGAAAAATGAATAGTAAAAAGTGAAGAGTGAAAAGTGAGGAGTAAAAGTGAAAATGCCCCCATCCTAGAGACCCTCAAGGTGGGCATCCCATTATGGAGGTGGAATATTTTATTAAGGTGGGCATCCCATTATGGAGAATATTTTATTGTTGTTTGAGAACGTGGGCATCCCATTATGGAGGTGGAATATTTTATTAAGGTGGGCATCCCATTATGGAGGGAATATTTTATTAAGGTGGGCATCCCATTAAGGAGGATGGAGGCTATAAAGCAATGTATTGAGCTCTCTTTTGGAATTCAATCATCATTTTCTAAAAACACAAATTCAGGTTTGGAGCTCTGGATAGAGTTTTCAGCAGGTTGCAACTCTTCTGAGGACGAAAACCCTTAGAGGACAGTGGATTGGACGACAACCCAGTTCACATTAGAGGGAAATCTACGCTGGGTTTTCGTTTGGGCATCATTTGGTTTCATTTTGTGTTCAGATTTACAATCTGATCTTTGCAGGCCTAAAACAGGGGTTTGGATAGCTTACTCCAGTTATTTGGTCATTGGAATTCAACATACTTGGCTGCTACCCTTAGAGGACAGTGGATTGGACGACAACCCAGTTCACATTAGAGGGAAATCTACGCTGGGTTTTCGTTTGGGCATCATTTGGTTTCATTTTGTGTTCAGATTTACAATCTGATCTTTGCAGGCCTAAAACAGGGGTTTGGATAGCTTACTCCAGTTATTTGGTCATTGGAATTCAACATACTTGGCTGCTACAGTTGGAGGTTGAAGCTATTGCAGGTTTGGGAGTGATTTGTGAATCATTGAATCATTTTGTATGTTTTTTATAAGTCTGATTTTATAATTAGACCTGACTGTTTGTAATCAGCCATCATCTCACGATTGTAATTAGCAAGCTTCAATAATCGGGTATGTCAAATTAAGTCACCTAACTCATATATTTAATTTGATATAGTTTGCTTGCTGATCCAATCAATTTCAGTCGACCTTGTGGTGTTATTTGTATGTTATTATGTTTCCTTTGCATTAACATATCATGGAAAGACTCTACATGCATTGAAAACACAAAAAACACAAAGCAAACCATTCAAACAAAAATCAGAAAATTCAGAACAGCAAGGTACAACTCAGATCATAATTGGTTAGGGATCTTTCAGTGGTATCAGAACTTTAAAATTTCAGTCCAATATCCATTAGGGATCTTTCAGTGGTATTAGAGCTTTAAATTTCAGTCCAATATTCATTAGGGATCTTTCAGTGGTATCAGAGCCATAATCCTGCCAACCTGTTGGGTAATGATTGCATTCAATTGGTGTGTATCAGTTGTGCACAAATCAGTTTGGATTTGGTTTTTAGTTTGGGATAGTGAAAAAGGTCATCATGGCAAAGTTGTTCAGCAACAAACAGGCGTGGAAAGAATTTGAACAAACGCAATACAAGATCATACATACATTGGAGCGTTTAGATGATTCATTTTCTAGGTTTGGACGTTCTAAAGGATCATCTTCTTCTACTAGCAAGGGTAAAAGGCCACAAGCAAGGAAGAAATATCATACTATAGTTGATGAACTGTTTACACATAGAATGGATAGAGAATCTTCACATATGGGTGATACAACTCTTCATGAGAATGATTTAGTGTCTTCAAGTTCCAATAAGGTATGCAAAAATTTATATTATGAATTTGATAGACATGCTGATTTGACTCAAGAAGACATTAGGACAGATTTGGGTAATGATTTGTCTACATCATCTTTGCATGAGGTTTCATTTGAGAGTTCTACATCAGAGGCTAGCACAGAGCATGTTAGTGATTTGGAAAGCAATGGTATGGATTCTTTGTGTGTTCCCAAGGCATCTTCTAGTGTGATAGTTGATTCCCATAATGTCATATCACCTACACAGGAAGATAAAACTTTGGATCAAGAGGAGATGCATAGTACACCATTGAGTCTTCATATTGATTACACAGTGGAAGAGATTACAGTCATGGATCAGCCCATTAGAGATGTTGTAAACATGACACCAAGGTATGACACCTATTCTGATTTTTGCAACAACAGTTCTAATCATGAGGTAGCATCCATTTCACATGAAGGTAATAGTGTTAGTGAGTCTTCCTATGTTGGGGCTCAATTTGAGAGTGTTACACATGACATATCTATTGTGTATTTAAGCCACAAAGGTCCTGATTTTGTTCACCATACTGTGGAAGATGTTCAAAGGACACAAAGGTTGTGTGATGGATGGTCTAGAAGAGCTAATGAGGCCAAGATGCTTGCTGCCCAAGCAAGACAACATTTACAAGAGGTCAAGGAAAGATGCAATCTGATAGATAATGCAAGAAGAAAAAGAGAATCACACATTAGATCCTTATTTCTTTCAAAAGAAGAATGTGTGGATGTTGAGTATACAAGGGAAGAACTTCTTGAGGTAAGCCCACAAGAAGAGCATGTTGAGTTGAGTGAAGAAGAAAGGAGGAATGATTTAGGATATCCAGTTTGGGCATCTACTTTACATCATGAGGTCTATTACCTTCCTCTTTTAGAGAGCTATTTGAAGGCTCAAAACAATGATGGTATTGGTCACACACTTGATGGATCAGCTACACGTGTTATATCCATTTGTGTGGATTGGAACATTATTGATTTCAATTTGGTTAGACATGCATCATCTACAATGGAGGGACAATTGTTAAGAAGATATGAGGCATTTTGTCTTAGAAAGCTGATTAGAGAGACTAAGGGGTTGCTTACTAGAAGATCTTGCATTTTGATAATGTTTGGTTTGTATTGCATACTACACTGTGGAGTTTGCTAGTAAGGGACATCAATCTTAAATCCAAGCTAGATGGTGGTAACAAGAAATATAGCATGGTAGACATTCATGAAAAAATAGATAAGCATGAGGTGATGGTGTCTACAGTGGGAACTTCTACTTGCCAACAATCTGAATTTATAACAGCAGCGGGAAAGGAACATGAATCAATTTATATGTTGATGCCTCACCCTTATGATGTTGATACTTTGATTGAGTATAAGGATGGCATAGCTTCAAGATTTGATATGTTGCAAGATTGGGCTGCCAAGTGTATGCAAGTGTGCTCTTGCATTGAAGTTTTCCAGGGTAATGAAAGAAAAGGTACAATCAGTCCTAAATCTCTGGTTGGGGACAGTAGCATTATACTCTCTCATTTACATGAACCTGCAACCCCTATTCATGAAGTAATTGGTGGCAATGAGTTTCCAAATGATAGCTTGCATGATGCATTGGTTAAGCATAGATATTTTGATGTTGCTTCTTCCAAGAGGACTAAATTTGTTTACTTTACAACAATAGGCATAAATCAGTCCAAAGAAACTTATAACATACACCACTCTATACATGATGAGAAGCAGAATTTCTCTAATTCTGAGTTTATAGATGATGTTATTAACATTAAGAAGAATGAAGTGGTGTTAGATACTCAATGGTTGAAATCTCTTGGAAGGTTTGTCCAAGACTTCAACAAGATGGTGTTAGAGTTTACTCACATGGGTAAACATATTGTGCTTAAGGCACTAAAGAATGAGATTAAGGATGGGACAGCTAAGAGTATGTTCAATTGCTCTAACAGTGATGACTTCAAAGGCATGGATAAGAATGAAGAATTCAGTCCTAATTTTCTGACTTTGAACAGCAAGGATATATCCTCACTTTCTAATTATATTGCAGCTTCTAACCATTGGGAAAGGAGTGATATTGATTCTACTTTGATTGGTACAAAAGATGTGGTATTTTATATGATGCATCTCATTATAGGACTGATCTTAGACACTTTGGAGAAACTGAGATAAAACAGTCCCAAGAAATGATTGAAGGATGGCTTGACAACGCAAGGGAAGCTAAATTGATAGCATAACAAGCCAAGCTTTATCTTCAACAAGTTTGTGACACTCACCACTCCATGGAAGATGATAAGCAAAGGTCTTCTAGTTCTGAAATTGCAGTTGATCTTGATCATTTCGTTGATGGAGATGTTGATTTTATTGATGACATTTATAGTGGATCAGCCACTCATGAGTTATCTTTGGTTAGTGATGAAGGCATCTACGATATATCTTTAGAGTTGTCACATATTCCCAATGATATGATAGTTGTTCATTGGTATGATGGCAGCATAATCTTCATGGATTCTTCATTGGTAAGTGGTTGTCCTATTTGGGTTTCCATTTCACTTTCGGATTTAGCATGGTCTGCAACAGCTACTGAGTTGTCTTTGAGGAGTGTTGATAGCATTTATGCTACACCCTTGGGTTTGTCACCTATTTCTCATGACATGGCAGCAATCTATTTGTTGATTGGTGACTTCATATTCATAGACTCCTTATGGATTAGTGGTTGTCCTAGTTGGAATCATATAGCACTTCGTGATTTTTCATGGTTTACATCAGCGATTCAACAGTCTAGGAGTGTGTGGAGGTATGTCTTTTGGATGGACATGGAGTATGAGATAGATTTATTTGGTTTTCATTGGTTTGGTGACACCTATGATATCATTCTTATCGTTGGCCTGGGTTACATCAGCGATGTTGAGAGATTTCATGTGTTGATGTATTGGCATGTGACAGTTCATTTATACATCTTTTTGCTGGACATTCTTCATGGATGGATTCTTCATGGTGATAGGATGAGATATCTCTTCTTCATCTTTTACAACAGGTTCTATTTTTTTGTATGGAATCCAAGTATTGATTTGATTGGTGCATTACTTCACATGGATTTCATCGAAGTTGTTTCATGGCTTGTGGTACGATATTGGTTTCATCAGAGTGGAGCAGCGGGTATGTTGGTAGGATGGACACATTTTCGAGATGACATCTTTTGTCATTTGTTCATCTATATTGTGTTGGTGACATGTAGAACCATTTAGGTTATGATTGGATGGAGACTCTTGTCATTGGGCAATAATTTTCAATACGCACATTTGTTATTGCTTGAGGGCAAGCAATCCCGGGAAGGGAGGATTGTAATGTCCCCTTCCTAGACGGCACATAGATGAGCAGTGGTTGGCCTATTACCAGGGTTCCCGTAGGTCAGTGAGTGGTTAGGGGATCTATCCAGGGGCAGTGGACCTTTGCTGGGAGTTTTTCGAGTCTTCAGTTTGATGTTAGATGATGAATACAGGAGTTAAATTGAGAATATTAAAAGTTTGCCTTAATGTGAATAGTGAATAGTGAATAGTTACAAAATAGTGAAAAATAAATAGTAAAAGTGAATAGTGAAAAATGAATAGTAAAAAGTGAAGAGTGAAAAGTGAGGAGTAAAAGTGAAAATGTCCCCATCCTAGAGACCCTTAAGGTGGGCATCCCATTATGGAGGTGGAATATTTAATTAAGGTGGGCATCCCATTATGGAGAATATTTTATTGTTGTTTAAGAAGGTGGGCATCCCATTATGGAGGTGGAATATTTTATTAAGGTGGGCATCCCATTATGGAGGGAATATTTTATTAAGGTGGGCATCCCATTATGGAGGATGGAGGCTATAAAGCAATGTATTGGGCTCTCTTTTGGAATTCAATCATCATTTTCTAAAAACACAAAATTAGGATTGGAGCTCTGGATAGAGTTTTCAGCAGGTTGCAACTCTTCTAAGGATGAAAACCCTTAGAGGACAGTGGATTGGACGACAACTCAGTTCACATCAGAGAGAAATCTACATTGGGTTTTCGTTTGGGCATCATTTGGTTTCATTTTGTGTTCAGATTTACAATTTGATCTCTGCAGGCCTAAAATAGGGGTTTGGACAGCTTACTCCAGTTATTTGGTCATTGGAATTCAACATACTTGGCTACTACAGTTGGAGGTTGAAGCTATTGCAGGTTTGGGAGTGATTTGTGAATCATTGAATCACTTTGTATGTTTTTTATAAGTCTGATTTTATAATCAAACTTGACTGTTTGTAATCAGCCATCATCTCACGATTGTAATTAGCAAGCTTCAATAATCGGGTATGTCAAATTAAGTCACCTAACTCATATCTTTAATTTGATATAGTTTGCTTGCTGATCCAATCAATTTCAGTCGACCTTGTGGTGTTATTTGTATGTTATTATGTTTCCTTTGCATTAACATATCATGGAAAGACTCTACATGCATTGAGAACACAAAAAACACAAAGCAAACCATTCAAACAAAAATCAGAAAATTCAGAACAACAAGGTACAAATCAGATCAGAATTGGTTAGGGATCTTTCAGTGGTATCAGAACTTTAAAATTTCAGTCCAATATCCATTAGGGATCTTTCAGTGGTATCAGAGCTTTAAAATTTTAGTCCAATATCCATTAGGGATCTTTCATCCCCCAAACCCTCATTTGCAGAGCAAATAGAAGCATAAAATGTAATATCAAGAATGAATAACTTTTCCCACTCTTTGCTTTTTATAACTCCACAAGTGGGTCGACCCATATGAGAGGGAAATGTTATTTTTAAATTTTCCTTTTATTCCTCAAAGGGCCACCCAAATCCCTTAGTGACTTATTTTTGCATTTTTCCTTATTTCTCCAAAGTCACCGACATTAATAAATTAAAGTCCAAATATAATAATAAAGTATAATTTACAGACTTTAATATGAAAGCCCAAACGGTCACAGAATCTCATGAGTTATAGACCGTTGGAAAGGTCTCGGCGAAACGCTCCATCTGCAATAAAGAGTTTCCCAAAATAGCCAACTTCGCGACTTACTAAAAATAGTAAGTCTCAGCGAGAATGTCAGAAACCGACCAAACGAACTCCCAGAGTTCCCTAACCACTTTGGTTAGTCTACGGGAACCAAGTATAGACTAACTCACTAGAAAAAAGGAGACATTACAGAAATCCAGATGAAACAGAACACAAGGATGAAATTCCAAGTTCAAAGAACACTCAAGGGACAATCATGCTGAGGTGGCATCCAGTCATCGTTAACCAATCCAAGTATGCCACATCGACATGTCTAGATTCATTGAACCTGGTCACCAAAGAAAGAGATAAGGGAGGCGCCCTTCTAGAAGAACATGTGTTGATATTTCATTGGTCGAAAGTGATAGTAGTTGTAACTACCTTCCATTACGGTTTGGTTGTCTTAATCTTGGCCATTGATTCGAAAATCAATCTGGGCCCTTGGTTGTAATTTTGAGCTCTATATACGGCTCATTCTCTTCATTTGTAAAGGATGCTTAGAGTTAGATAGTTCTTGATAGAGTAGGAGATTTTGAAGAGTTGGAGAGACTATTGGCAAATTGTTGTAAAGATACTACCAAAATCAATACATACTCATTGAAGCTTGGTGATTATTGTGTTATTTTGGGATGTTAGCATGGTTTCCTATTTCTCAAAGATGATTTAAAGCAAATTAGATAAGTTTTAGTTGAAGTTCATTGATATGGTGGATTAGTGTGAAGATATTTGATGAATTCCTTGGTTCATACTTTGTGTTTTGCTGATGGTAAGCTACAATGCAAAGTTAGCCTAAACCCCATTTTGCAATAGTTCGATTGTGGATATTTGTTCAAGTTGCGCCAGCTGTGGTTATTTGAATGCATATTTGCAATATGAAAATTCTTCATTTCCTTTGAAGATTGCAGAAGTTTCGTGTAGTTGTTCTCATGGCGAAACGAAGCTTGGTTTGAAGGAATTTGTCTATTAAAGCATCATTCATCATCTCATTGTCCTTAGATTAGATTTCTCTAACCCTTTCCCTTTTGCCTTTTTTTTTAAGTTTGTTTGAAGGAGTTTCATTCATTCACAACTCCAAGGAGCAAGGAGTAAATTTTATCCATAAGTAAGAAGTAATTTAGCGTAAGTCCCTTTGTGATTACCAACAATATGACATCATTCCACTGAGTCTATCAATGTGCATGTCAAGACCTGACATTCAAGGAACCTTGGAGTAATCCCATTTGATCACATAGTTTAGCATTTGAGATACTTTGTTCAAGAGAGGATAAAATACTCAGTATTTTATTGTAATGTTGATGCCGTCACAAAAAACACATTAACACTATATATGTATCTTTGGAGTCTTTTGGGGTTTCTTTAGCAGACCAAACTCCTAGGAATGTGACACAGTTGAATGCCATTTTTCCAAAGTTTATGCATACGGGTAATGACATCTTGTCATATCCAAAACCGATGAACAAAATAACAATTGTTCATTTTAAAAACCAAGGAAGTAGACCTTCTAACACTAATCCTGTTTTGAACTATTTGGATTGACTTAGCTAGCAAAGTAGGATGCTGATTGATGCCAACCTGAGCAAATAAGGGAATGGGGAAATTTTTAGAGTAAGCTCAAGTAAGGAGTCGGTGGAAGAAAGTGTGCTTCAACTGTTGGAAACCTTGTTTGTTGCTTTCTTGAACATGATATCTTTTCAACTTGCTCACAATAAAAAAATTTTATTGATGCTTGGGATGATGCGAGGGGAAATGGATATATTGACAAACATTCATGTGTTTCTGAAAGCACTTAGTGCATGAAAAACATTTTGAAGCATGGTTAGTTCCCTTAAAGAGGACAACATCCAGAATGTTAACATCTGTTTCTGAGACATTACAAGTAGTTTTGATGCTTTCAAAGCTTGAGGCATAAGAATCAAAAAATATTTGCATATTAGATTGAGTGTCATTTCATATTCCTACAACATCATCTGTAAACTGTTGGAAATACAAGAGATGGTTTAAGCAAAGACATTGAGAAATTTGAGCCTCTAGAAAGCAGAAAAATATTCAAACACAAACAACAACAAATTTGTTGCCCATGATTGTAGCATAACATTGATGGAAGAATCTGCCATTAAATTGCAAATGGTGTTGGGTAAGGACCAGTGTTGCTAGATGAACGATGATGCCACATTTTGTAGGGAAGACATCTTGATTTAAAAACTTGAGTGCAGTCAATTGTCATGTCCCTATAATTAGATCGATTATGTGTTATTCATTTAAATTAAAGATATGAATGACATTAAAATCCATAGTAAACATTATAAATCAAATATACTTACATTAAATAATATAGATTAAATATATTTAAATAATAAATTAAATATTATATAAATATTATAAATTAAATATTATAAACTAAATATTATAAATATTCTAATATAATATATATTTATTTAAATAATCGAATATATGATTATATAAAAGTAATATAAATAGGAAATATAATTATCAATATAAATATTAAATATTATTATTATATAATAATAATATAAATTATAATTATCAATAAATAGTATTATATTATAAATATTAATAAATAAATATATTTATACTTAAAGAATAAACAATCATATTCTACGAAGGATTTCAAGGAGTTAAATTTAAAAGTAAAAATTTAAAATGTTTTCTGGCCGACTTGGAAAGGCTTCCCATTATGGCCGACTTCATGCCTATCAAATATGGCCAACATGTCTTTGGCGTCATGTTCAATTTGAAATAAACAAACTTTGATATAAGGTAACCGACTAAATAGAAAGTGTTGTGCTTTGTATATGAAGAGGCGGAGACCTATAAGTGATCAGTAATGTATTTGGTGGGTAGCGATCAAGGTTTAACAAGGGTAATCAGCTTCTTAAGTGACGCGATTTGAAAAGGCAAATGGTTCGATCTGAAAAGTAATATCTCCTAAAATGAAAAGATGTGTCTTTGAGTAAATCACCTCCATTGAAGAGTTATAAAAGGTGAATGATAGGTTGAAAGAAAGGGAAAAAGAAGCAATCAAAATATATATCTGCTGAGTGTAAAGAAGGGAATAAAATATATTTTGAGTTGAGAGTATATATATATTCTGAAATAAAATATATATTTTTGATTTTTTGATTAAGCATAAACAACGAATCAAGAGAGGAGGATATATACAAATCTGCAATTAAGATATGAAGAAGACATTCAATTGAGGAAGGATCCATTAATCTACTTGTGGTAGGATACTCATATGGAGTATCATGTAAATATGGTTAATGATTTATGTTTATTATTATTGCTGATGTAACTATTTGTAAATGTGATTTTGATGACTCCATTCTACACACACCTTCACCATGATGGAGAAGGAGAATTACAAAGGGGAACGACGCGAGGGCTCTCTTCTAGGTACGCCACCCAGGAGGGGGCGCAATGAGCCCACATGGGCGAGAGGGGTACTGCCTTCAACAGTAAGGATATTGCCTCTGGGCTTAGAGAGTGGCGACCAGGGCACCTTTGTAACCTCACTCTCCTATCATGGTATGACAATATAAGGAGAGCAATCATGGGAAATGGAAAAGATGACAAGATGATGATAACAGATTTCATATGAAAGGCATGCGCCACATGAGTCCGGGGCGACTTCATATGAAAGGCATGCACCACATGAGGCCGAGGCGATCTATTATGAATGGCATGCGCCACATTAGATCGAGGGCTCCTTATATGAATGGCATACACCACATAAGGAGAAGGACACGTCGTATGATTGACATGCACCACATGAGAACTAGGGAGGGATGGTGTAGCCACCCTGAGACCTAGGAAGATTAATTACACCCATCGAGTCACTCTAGTTCATACCTCCCCATGGTTGATCATCCCAAGGTAAGATTTAATTGAGTTTATTAAATTGTTATGGACTTACTAATGTTTAAGATTTCTAACTTGTTGCAGGGATTAAGTCAGGACAAGGTACTATCTAAACCCTTGTTTGCTTGGAAATTGATAATTTAGGAAAAAATTATTGTTGTCCCAAAAGGGGACATTACAAGTGGTATCAGAGCAGTCTTGCTGCCATCCTGTGAATGATAGTTGTTACATAAGCTTATGCTAAGTTATATTGTGGGCCCATAACCCACAAATCCCAGGATCATTCTCTACGTTATCTTATCATCGGTCATTGATTATTCTACAACTTGCTTAGCAATCAAAGTCTTACTTGAATTTATCTTCTTTACAACATCATTAGGTTCATCTTTTAGATTTCTCATCAATATTGTTTCATTTCAAATCTCCAATCTTGGATTCTCAATACTCCCAAATCTCTTCTTTACATTAAAAAGATTTTTTTTTCTTGCATTCACTTGATTAACTACATATTCATCTATAACACTTGTATTACCTCAATCACATTACTATTCAAAATCAAGTAAAAGCTTACCAAATCTTCTTTGATCATAAATTTTCTTTCCAGGACATCATATAATCAATTACTCCACAACAACATGACTCTTCTCAATTTGAAGATCAATAACATGTCAAAAGGTAAAACTACAAGTACAAGACCGAATCTCGTAATCAAAGATCAAGATGTCTTCATCATCCATTAGAATCTGGGAATCTCAATACTCTCAAAATCTTCTTTAGCATTGAATCTATGATACTTGCATCACACCGTTGTTATTCAAACATCGAACAAATGCTTACCTATACATTTTTCTTTAATTAGATCTTTCAAATATTGTTTGGTCATAAATTCTCTTTCATGGAATCACAATCATTTTCTCTTCACTAAAGCATGTTCATTCTGAATCAAAATCATGACCTCGTTTCAACACATCGAAGGTAGACGTTAAAAAGTGCAAGGTAATGAAAGAACTCGTTGTGATTGCTTGAGGACAAGGAATCTTGAGTGGGGAGGGCTGTGATGTCCCTATAATTAGATCGATTATGTATTATTCATTCAAATCAAAGATATGAATGGCATTAAAATCCATAGTAAACATTATAAATCAAATATACTTACATTAAATAATTTAAATACGTTTAAATAATAAATTAAATATTATAAACTAAATATTATAAATATTCTAATATAATATATATTTATTTAAATAATCGAATATATGATTATATAAAAGTAATATAAATAGCAAATATAATTATCAATATAAATATTAAATATTATTATTATATAATAATAATAATATAAATTGTAATTATCAATAAATATTATTATATTATAAATATTAATAAATAAATATATTTATACTTAAAGAATAAGCAATCATATTCTATGAAGGATTTCAAGGAGTTAAATTTAAAAGTAAAAATTTAAAATGTTTTCTGGCCAACTTGGAAAGGCTTCCCATTGTGGCCAACTTCATGCCTATCAAATATGGCCAACGTGTCTTTGGCATCATGTTCAATTTGAAATAAATAAACTTTGATATAAGGTAACCGACTAAATAGAAAGGTGTTGTGCTTTGTATATGAAGAGATCAAGGTTTAACAAGGGTAATGAACTTCTTAAGTGATGCGATTTGAAAAGGCTAATAGTGCGATCTGAAAAGTAATATCTCCTAAAATGAAAAGATGTGTCTTTGAGTAAATCACCTCCATTGAAGAGTTATAAAAGGTGAATGATAGGTTGAAAGGAAGGGAAAAACAAGCAATCAAAATATATGTTTGCTGAGTGTAAAGAAGGGAATAAAATATATTTTATGAGTTGAGAGTATATATATATATATATATTCTGAAATAAAATATATATTTCTGATTTTTTGATTAAGCATAAACAACAAATCAAGAGAGGAGGATATATACAAATCTTCAATCAAGATATGAAGAAGACATTCAATTGAGGAAGGATCCATTAATCTACTTGTGGTAGGATACTCATATGGAGTATCATGTAAATATGGTTACTGATTTATGTTTATTATTATTGCTGATGTAATTATTTGTAAATGTGATTTCGATGACTTCATTTTGCACACACCTTCACCATGATGGAGAAGGAGAATTACAAAGGGGAACGACGCGAGGGCTCTCTTTTAGGTACGCTACCCGGGAGGGGATGCAATGAGCCCACATGGGCTAGAGGGGTAATGCCTTCAGCAGTAAGGATACTGCCTCTGGGCTTAGAGGGTGGCTACCAGGACACCTTCGTAACCTCTCTCTCCTATTATGGTTTGACAATATAAGGAGAGCAATCATGGGAAATGGAAAAGATGACAAGATGAGGATAACGTACTTCATATGAATGGCATGCGCCACATGAGACCGAGGCGATTTATTATGAATGGCATGCACCACATGAGATCGAGGGCTCCTTATATGAATGGCATGCGCCACATAAGGAGAAGGACATCTCATATGAATGGCATGCGCCACATGAGGACTAGGGAGGGATGGTATAGCCACCCTGAGACCTAGGAAGATTAATTACACCTATCGAGTCACTCTAGTCTATACTTCCCCATGGTTGATCATCCCAAGGTAAGATTTAATTGAGTTTATTAAATTGTTATGGACTTATTGATGTTTAAGATTTCTAACTTGTTGTAGGGATTAAGTTAGGACAAGGTACTGTCTAAAACCTTGTTTGCTTGGAAATTGATAATTTAGGAAAAAATTAGTGTTGTCCCAAAGGGGACATTACATCAATCTAGCAGCGCTTGTGTATAGACTGGTCACATCGAAGGTAAAGAGGAGAACATCTAGACAAAATTGGCAATCATGAACATCCTTCATCAATGTCAAAGAATCCATGAATTGATTTATTTGACGAAATAAAAGGGGGAGTAGAGTGTGATGTATCCATTTGGAAGCAGGTTCTAGCATAAAATTGCAATAGGAGTAGAAGGGCCTCCCAAAGAGAGGTTCCTTATGCATGTTAGGAATGAGGTAGAAGACAAACCCTTGCATTGCTAGGAGAAACCAACAAAAGGAACTCAGGTTCCTGTGAAGTGATGGTGTAAGACGTTAGGGCATAATTAACAAAAAGCTGCAACTGAAAGAAAAGAGAGAGCCAAGGAACTATGAGCACTTCTTCATAGACGTTGCAATGGGACAAGTGTTGGAGCCCTCAAGCAATGTACCGATCCTCAGCCAACAAAGTATTGTGCAATGTTTTCAGCAATCTGAAAATTAACGAGAAAAAACTATATTCCAAAATTCATGATGCAAGCTGTTGTTTTCCTCGCTCTCTCTATCTCTATGTAATTAAATTGCCTTTAAATATAAAAAACAACAGATTGTTTTCTCTTTTTTCTGCATCTTTTGGATTCCTGGTTAAATCCTGATTTTCGAAAAAGTCTTTATCTTTTGGTTCGCCAAGTTATTCCCTAGAAAGATTTTTGCTACTGTGATTATTATTATTGTTCTATTAAATTAATAATAACCTTCTTGATTTTTTTTTTCCGTGTACTTCTTTTTAATCCCATACTAACCAAGCCCGCTTTTCCCCATCTTCATTATCACCTACTGTTTCTTTATCCATTTTTATTCACTCCTTTTGCCTTATGTGTCCCCATGTGTACGTTTCTCTCTTCTCTATCACCTCTTCCCTCCATGCCCATCTCCCACCCCTTGAGTCCTAAACAACACTTGGCTTCATTCCTCCACTAGCTATGCCTATCTCTTGCCCAAGTTACAACTAAAAAATTTGAACAACTAAAACTACCCTCCTAATTGAAATTAAACCCGACAAACATAAAACTAATAATATATTTCTAACACTTTATATAATGTAATATCCCCAATGTGATCTGCCCAAAATTCTGATTTTTATTTTCTGAATTCTGCCCTAATTTTCTGCTTTTTAGTTTTCTGCTCAAAACCCTAATTTTTCTGAATTTATTTTCTGATTTCAAACAAATATTACAGCAAACATTCAAGTGCCCAAATATGACAAATAAACAAGCCAAATGATGCTACCGTTTAAGATTACATCAAACATGAATTACACCATGAAATACACAATATATACTCATCAAATGTCACACAAGTCTGATTTTCTTAATAGAAGTCTGCTGCTATAAATCAGAATTTGAAGTCTGAATATTACATCCAAAACAAGGGCTTAAACATGACAACATGGCCCAAACTGCTGCTATCCATGTCTGCCCTAAACCCTAGGGTTGTACATACCAAAATATGGCAAATGAAGATCAAACAAACTCTCCAAAGGGCGGTGCTCACAAGGAATGATGGTGGCTGCAAATTAGGGTTTGAGAAAACCCTCCAATGATGAAAATCACCTTCCTCAAGCCAAGTCACCCTTCTCCAATGATGGTGCTCAAATTCTAGGGTGAAACCCTAGGACAATATCGACACAAACCACCAAGAATGCTGCTCCAAGTATGGCGCTCCAAATTAGGGAAACCCTAATGCAATGTGCACACCAAATGCCACAATAATGCTCCTCCAAGTGTTGCGCTCAAGTCTAGGGAAAACCCCTAGTGCCAAATGAACATAAAATGCCACAAAGAAATCTTCCTCCAATGCTGATCTAAAAGTCTGAATATGCAATCACGCTCCAATCCTCCAAAGGTCTCCAATGAAGTGCAAGTTGAACTCCATAATGAGCCCACCACAATGATGAGCTAGGGTTTCGTCCAACTCACCAAGAATCACATTGGTTTTCGTCCTTGGATTCGTGCTCAACAAACATTGAAGCCAAAGGAGATAAACTGAATGAGAAAATGATGAATGAATGATGATGGAAATGCCTCAAAACATCTTATATTTATACATGATTCTTTCTCCTTCCTAAAGACCGACCTAGTCATGGTAATTGTTGTATTTTTATTTCTTATCTCTCTTCCATAGGGCTGACCTCCCTTTTGGTGCCCAAAGATACTTTTATTTTATTTCTTAATATTTCTTCTTTCGACTCTCCAAGTGGGCGAACCATTTAGGCATGTGATACATCATATTTTGACCTCAATTCAAGTCGTCCTCCTCAAAGTGAGATATCATAAAACATTCTTATTTTTCCAAAGGCATTTTCCATATTTTCTTCTATTTTTGATTCTCCTCCTTGGTCGCTCCACATTAGGGCAAATTATCTTAATTGTTTTGACTTCATGAAAACTCTCACAAAAATATACCAAGTCATCTCCCATTCTCATTTTGCCCTACAAAATTGGCCAAGTATCAAATCTCGTCAATTAGGTCATTCCCTGAGCCCTCCGGCTTAGCCTACGGGAATAGGATAGGGTAGCCAACTCCACTAGGCGATCACTCCGAAAATGGGGACATTACATATAAGCTTCAATCCAACATATCACTAAAACTACTAAATATAGATAATTTTGAACTCCAAAAATCTGCTAGTTAAATGTAGAGTACTAATGAAAAATAAAAGCACCATTACTTAGTTTTTAACAATTTATTCATTATTTCCTTTAATAATTTATTCCTTATATTTCATGATATAACCAAAAAATAAATTAAATGGTAGGAAAGGATAGAAAATCTTTCAAGAAATGGAGTGGCATGGCATCTGTATGGATGGTTCTTAAATGCTAGAGAAAATAATATTTTAAACAAGTGTGAGAAAGAAGTTTTGAATAAATCTTATGAGCTGGATTGTGAGGTGTTTTTCATTATTTAAATCTGACATGTGCTCCATTATTGGGATGGTGGGATGGTCTGACATGACTCCTCAGATTTACAAAACCACATCTTTAGATAGCTCTCTGTCTACCTCTGCCTCCTTCGATGTGCTTTAGCAGCCGAATCACCACCACTCATTTTATGTGTTGCACTTCATGATGGACAAAGTTGTTGGTCTTCCACATGCTTTTTTCACATGGTATCATGAATTGTATGCAATCCATATTCCACTTATTCTTATGCATTGCCCGCTGTTTCAGAATTTTTATTACTACCAAGGTTATGACATTTCTTAGAGTGAGAGTCCAAGCCTGTGTCATAGGGGACGGCTGATCATCCCAGCTGTCCCCAGGATGGTCAGGGGATGTCTATGTGTTCCCTGGCTGTCCTGAAGATGGCTAGCCACCCTAACGTTTCCAATTTATTTTTTCCTGTTTCCGAAATGTTTTCTAAAATTTCTGAGGGTTAGGGATGACGGTGACAGGGGATGGCGGGGGGATGTTTCTGGCTCGCATCCCTGAAAATTTCTGGTGGGGGATGGGGTAAAAAAATATAGGTAGAGAATATGAGATTAAAAAGCAATCGTAGATTGTGGTCTGACCATCTCATAAATGCCAACACTCTTACCTTTGAACTCACTACCATACTGAGTAAAATTCAAGGTTAGTTGAATGGCAGATAACCCGCAACAGAGAGCTCATAAAATTGCAAAACTCAATTTATGGCAACATAACCTTATTAGGCTGGTTGATGAGGAAGACAGCAACACAACCTTACTCTTGGTGATTATCTAGATGAACATGCTGCCTGTGAGAACCACTACACTGTTGGCCACCTCACAGATAAGATTAATGCATCTGAACTTCCTGCCCAAGCAAAGCCTGCTGCTAACAGTGCAACTAAGTCCAATGCAGCTTTCTCCGTTGCCCTATGCCAACTTGAAGGTAGTCTTAATCAATTTAATCACTACCTTTTACATCGTGGAACTCTTGCTGCTCTCATGGGTAAATGCATTATTGATTTGGAAGCCGTCCAAGCTCAATATTTCACTCTCCACCTTCAACAATCTCAGAGTGCAACTCTCCTTCAACAAAATCTTGAATGCAATATCTGAATCTACAGAGATTGGAGAAAATCCTCCTGCATGATCAAGTTAAGGCGGTAAGCTTCTTGTTAAAAGGAATATCTCATGAGTCACCATACAACTGTAGCACTAGCAACAAAGAATGCAATGGATAACTCTGCTGAAACTTGTGATTGGTAAATGCCAACTTTTCAGCCTGCAACAACTTCTATAACCATTACTGGTCATTCGAATGTCAGCAAGCACATTTCAATGTCTTAATCAGCAGTGACAATTGCTTTTGGCTTCGATTGACTCTGACTGATGACAATTTTATTGTGGGCAGCTAAGCAATTCCATATGCATTCTCTTAGATATATCTGCAATAGTATTAGCAATAGCTCTCTTGACCTTTGTTTTCTGATTGCCCTCCTGTCGCTCTTTCATTCTGGTTGAAATGATTGATTCTTTATAACTTCGCTTTCTTGGTCTTATTGGAATGATGCTTGCTCTCTGTTCTCCTGGCCTTATGCAGTCCAACACACACACATGCACGTATATATATATGTCTGTATGGAATAGACACATGCATATATACATATATGTATTCCATATATACACACACATATACATAAATATATGTTCTATATATATACATGTACACACACATAAATATATGTTCTATATATATACATGTGTACACACACATAAATATAACACACACACATTCCATGTATACACACATGTGTGTGTGTGTGTATATAAACACACAGATATATAAATATATATTCCATAAACACATAAATTTATAATATATATTCCATATATGCAATATCTGTGTATGTATTGTATATATGGAACATATACTATAAATATGTGTGTGCGCCCATGAGGCCAAGGGAGTTGAGAGGAAGCATCATTCCAATATGGGCAATAAAGAGAAGTTATAAAGAAGCAATCGGAAGGTTGCACCGAGATTGGTACTGGTACTGGTACGGGAGACTGGTATCGGTACCGGTACGTCTGTTTTTGAAAAATAGGAGATGGGGGTACTTGGAGACACCATTTTTTTTTAAATATAATTTAATAATTTTATTAATTTATTAATATGCTAACATTAAAACTGAAAATATCATGACATTGAACTTTTAAAACAAGGAACTGGTAAAGTTTAAGTTTATAGCTTACTTGTAACAATTTAATATAGCTTACTGTATATATATTACTTATAGGCTTATAGCTTACTTGTAACAATTTAATATAGCTTAATGTATATATATTACTGTAGACACTAGTATTGAGGTTTGAAGTCCGTAGGAGTAAGAATCCATTGAGTTTGTGAGAAAATAGTGGAAAAAATGAAAGGTAGAGAAAGAAAAAAAAATGGAGACGCCTTTTTATTGACACAGGGTACTTGGAGACGTGTGGGAGACTCAACCAGAAGTCTCCCTTTGCAGGGAGACGTATCCAAGAAGTCTCCGAGACGGGGAGACGAGTAACAGTCTTCGAGACGAGTACCAGGGGGTTAGAGACGAGTCTTCGTGCAACATAGAGCAATTGTTTCAACCAGCATGAAAGAGCAAGAGGAGGGCAAGCAAAAAAGAGATTAAGAGAGCTCTGGATAATAGTATTGCAGATGTATGAAATTGCTTAGTTGGCCACAATAAAACTACCATCTAGAAAAGTCAATCGAAGCCAAAAGGAATTGTTACTGCTGATTAAGCCTTTGTAATGTGCTTGCTAACATTGGAATGACCAGTGATGTCTATAGAAGTTGTTGCAGTCTAAAAAGTTGCAACTTACCAATTACAAACTTCTCCCCGAAAAGATTAATACATGGAATATAGTTATATATTGGTGTAGGAGCATTTGAGTCACTTGCCAATCTTATTGTTAAATTTTTTTATTTTGCTCTAATTTTCGTGTGTGTTTGCAAGTCCATTTTTGTCTTCTTTTGTTGAGTTGAGTTTGTTGTCATACATGGGGTCCCTTTGTTGGACATCATCCTTGAAGTCCTGGGAGTTTTATTCCTATTCATCCAAGCTAGACTACGAGCTGTTCTCTCACCTGTGCGGCAGATACAAACATCTCTAACTTGGTTGCGGTGTCCACATGACTAATGCCTTTTCCTATTTTCTAGGCATTGTTTTAATGGGGGCATGTATAATTATCACTCACTGACAGTTTGTCATGTCCCCATTTCCGGCTTGAGCACCAAGTGATGAATGGATTAGCCTACTCCTCATTCCCGGAGGCTAATTCCGAATGATAAGGGAATGAAATGGGTTTTGACTAACTCTGTGTGTCATTTTGCAGGTACAATCAAGGAGTTTCAAGTCATAATCCACTAAGTCAAGTATAGGGCGCCCATTCCTACAGTTACACTTCAAAAATGCGCCTTGGATTTTGAAAGCAATAATCAAGAGGATGGAGTCATCTTTGGATATGTTGAACATCAATTGGGCGAATTGACTCATCAAACTTGAGTTTGGGATCATTAAAGAAGTCCAAGTGAGTTAGGCGCACTTCCTAGCTCTGATAACCCTCAAAGTGCGCCTAGTCCTCATAAGGTGCAAATCCAGGATAAAAACATGGGTGTTTGAGCTGGGATGGTTGATTGGATCAACAGGAGTGGATGAAGTGAGTAGTCCATGCAAAGAGGAGTCTTAATGCATCTAGGCGCCAATTTCACCACCAAATTCCCAATAGTGCGCCTAGACTCTATTGCACTTCAAACAAGTGATGAACTCCTTCAAGATTGATCAAGTGAAGCCTCACCTTCAATAAGATCAAGTGGAAAGATGAAGTGATCAAGTAATGACATCTTGTTATCTAGGCGCACTTTTCCTCTAGCAACCTGTCAATGAGCGCCTAGCTATTTAGGTTACTTCTGGCACTCAATAATGGTTTTGAGATGGGGCGCTCAACATAGCTAAACTCCTTCAATAGGGCGCCTAGCTTAATGATGAAGATTGGACAAGTATATGAGGTTTCCATGCCTAGGCGCAAATTCCATGATGCCTAGACCAAATGTGCGCCCAAGCAAGAACAGGAGATTGAATAGGTTGAATGAGTAGCACATTGATTGGTGAAGATACTTTCAACTTCAAGAAGCTTCATATCCTGCCAATCTGGGATGAAATTGGCCTAGAAGGATCTAGGCGCACTTTCTGACTGAAGACCTCAGTTCTGGCGCCTAGTTGCAGAGTGAGTTAAAAGATGAAGTTTGAACATGTGAAGTAAGGCGCTCACTCCAGGATGAGGTATTTTACCTTCCAAGACAACAAGACTTGAAGACTTGACAGAGAAAACAACCATGCATGCAAGGCGCACTTCCTGCCTGTTTCACCTCTAGAATGCGCCTAGCTAAGAAAGAGGTTTCAATCCACTCATAATGAAAGGCGCTTGATAGAAGATAGTGAATTTGATTCAGTTGTGTCTTATGTTGAAGATTTTAACAAGGCAAAACCATTTTCTTCCTAAGGCGCCAATCCAAACCTTTCTCTATCAGTAAGTGCGCCTAAGAGTAGCTAAAGATGCCTAGGTTCACATTGGGCGCCATTCAATGATCACACTGCTTCAAGTTGGCGCCCAGTCAGAAGACCACTAGGATTGCGCCTTAATTGAGGTAGTTAAGATTGTTACAACTACCTAATGCCCATTGGTCAGAAAGATAGCATTTGGATTCGTGTCAAGGTCTTTGGTTAAGTTTGCCAACTTAGAATGAGTCATCAGACGGAATATTCCCTTGGATATGCTTCTTGGGAAACGTGCCTTGGTTCCTCTTGGTGCATTGAAAAACGTGCCTTCATTGCCTTTGGAAGGCCTATAAAAGGAGGAGCCTTCTCATTCATTTGGCAGCTGTTCATTTTACAAAAATTCTCTCTGCAAAGCTGTTGAGCTTGTAATCTTGAGGCCTGCGAGTTTCAAGTGTTGGGGTGATGCTCCCTCAACAAGCAAGGTGATGCTCCCTTGTGATATTGTGATATGTTGACGTTCAGTTGACATCATTGAGTTCAATTGAGTCGATCAAGTATAGGCGCCCATTGTAATCATCAAGGCTCCAAGGCCTGCTTTTGTAATTCCATTTGAATAAAGTGTAACTTCATGCCATTGAAAGCATTATCCATGTAATAAGACATTGTGAGTTGATTGAATCAAGTAATAAAACAAGTACCCAGCTTAAGGTTGATTCCTTCAAATAATTATCTTTGATGTATATCTTTGTGTTGTTGAAATAGTTGATGAGTTGATAGCAAGTAAAATTGTCTAAGTAAGGAAAAATTTTGGTAGAATTAGCTGGGTATCTTACACAGTTACCATTTGCTAGGCCTTCACCTTGTTCTTATCGTGGATTGTGCCTTTAAGGATAGGTACCTCCTTTATGTTGGTGTCTTTCTTTTAATGAGATCGTGGAAGTTGCAGTTGCTCCGTCAGGCGGTTATTATTATCACCCGCTGCAATTGCTTGCTATTTTTATTAAGCATTTCAATCCTTTGATGGTGGTTGTGTCTTTATTGGTTATTGACTATTTCAATCGCTAGGCAAGTTACCCATTCTAGCGGCTGTTTCCTATAAAACAACTATATGTGGGTCAGAGACATGTAATAGACATAGGAATAGAGGTTGTAGGAGTAAAGAATCAAAATTATCTTGCTAGGATTTATAGGACTATGATGTCTAGACCGAGTTATTGGAAGTGAAATTTTCTGAGTTAACATTGATGCTTGTAGTTGGCATATGTGCTTGTAAGTCATAATTTGAATTTTGGTTTATGTCATTTGAGTTATGTTTACTCTCATTCTGCCTTTGTACTTTGATTTAGTGTAAGGAGATGCTAGGATCAACTACCTTTCACTGGGTGCTCGATCCTTCTCTGTATCAAGTGGTATCAGAGTTGGGTGCTCGATCCTTTTCTGGGTTGTTGAAGTAAGAGTCAGTCTTGGAAGCCCTAGAAATTTTGTTGTAGGTGTGAAGATCTTGTGATTGTAGAGAGCTGAAGTAGAAGACCTGGCTTGTAGAGGCATACCAATACGACAAAGAAATGTTGATTTAGCAGAAATGCTAAGAGCAATGGTGGCTAGATTGGAAGCATTAGAGACAACACATAGAAGAGGTGTGCTTGTTGAAGACATGAGTGAAGATGAAGGAGAAGAAGTAGTAGGCCAAGGAGGAGGAACGAAGATTACATGAATGAACCATTCGTGAGAGCTATGTCACACATAAGAAATATATTGCGCATGGATAGTCTGTGTTAAAATGGGAGCCTAAATCCCGAGGAGCTCATAAATTGGATTTCAAAAAATAGAAAAGTCAATAGAAGACATGAAGTGGGTAAAATTTGTCAATACTAAGTTGAAGGGTGATGCATCCTTGTGGTGGGATCATGTGCAGTTGGATAGACAAAAGAGAGGAAAGGAGAAGGTTCAATCATGGGATCAAATGGTTGCAAAATTGAAGGCAAAATTCTTACCGGTAGACTACTCGTTGAATCTATTAAGGCAATTATAGAATTTGAAGTAGAGGGAGATGAATGTCAAGACGTACACAGAGGAATTCTACAAGTTTAATATTCAAGCCAGTCATGTAGAAAATAATGAGGAAAATATTGCAAGATACATCAATAGACTCCAAATGTTAGTCCAAGATGAGTTTAGCATGATTTGAGTAAGATTAGTGGAGGAGGCTTATCAATATGCCGAAGGGCAGAAGAGAAATTGGCTAGAAAGCAACATAGCAACTCAAGAGGAAGAGGGAGATTCTCTAGAAGAGGAGGACAATTTAGTGATGATAAAAGACAACATACTAATGAGAGGGACCCTAGCACCTCCCGAAACAAGAATTTCAATCAAGACACAAGAGGAAGGGAAAGTTCTCAAGAGGAAGAGGATACTATGGAAGAGGATGAGGTAGAGGATTCACTTGTTTCGGATGTGGGGAGGCTGAGATAAGTATAGAGGTTGTTGGTTTTGATTCTATAAGAGGAAGAGGGAGATCCTCTAGAAGAGGAGGACAATTTAGTGATGATAAAAGACAACATACTAACGAGAGGGAGCCTAGCACCTCCCAAAATGAGAATTTCAATCAAGACACAGGAGGAAGGGGAAACCTCTTCAGAGGAAGAGGATACCATGGAAGAGGAAGAGGTAGAGGATTCACTTGTTTCTGATGTGGGGGGGGCTGAAATGAGTATAGAGGTTGTTGGTTTTGATTCTATTAAGGAGCTGTTTGAAAATGATTTAAATTTCAAGGAGGCATGGGCTACATGCAAGACCCCAATGGATAGGACTCCATGGTTAGATTACTTCATTTAGGAAGTATTGTTATTCAAGGGAAAGTGTTTGTGTATACCTCAAGGATCTATAAGGGAAAATCTAATGAGGGAGAAGCACAATGGAGGATAATTTGGACACTTAGGAGTGGACAAAATGTTGGCGCAGCTGAGTGAAAGTAATTATTAGCCAAAGATAGGAAAGGATGTAAAGAATATGGTGCATAACTACATATTTTGTCAACATCCGAAAGGGAAGAGCCAGAACATTGGGTTGTATCAGCCTTCACCAATCCCAGAAAGGGCATGGGAGGATGTAAGTATGGACTTTGTTCTTGGGCTACCAAGAACTCACAAAGGTTATGATTCCATTTATGTGGTGCTATAGATTTTCTAAAATGGCACATTTTAATCCATGTATAAAGTCAAGTGATGCCACATGTTGCCACATTATTCTTTAAAGAGATAGTTAGATTCTATGGATTACCAAAAAGTATAGTTTTGAATAGAGACACCAAGTTTGTGGGTCAATTCTGGTGCACTTTGTGGAAGAAATTGAACACCAAATTGAATTTAAGCTTAGCCTATCATCGTCGAACTAATGGCAAATAGAAGCTGTCAACAAAAGTCTAGGTAACCTGATAAGATGTTTAGTTGGAAAGAAGCCGACTCAATGGGATTTGATATTGGCACAGGCATAATTTGCATATAACTTAGTCTTACAACCAGAGGCCCTTTCGAAATTGTGTATGGGTACAACTTAAGAAGGGTAGATAACTTGAGAGACATTGCTGATTTGGATTGAAAAAGTGTTGTAGCACAAGATTTTGCTGATTATATACTTTAGTTGCACCAAGAAGTTACGAAGAGTTTGGAGAAAAGTTTGATGAAGTACTAGTAGCACGTAGATCTCAAGAGAAGAGAACAAGAATTTCAGGTTGGAGACTTGGTGTTAGCTCAATTGCAGAAGGAATGATTTCCCCAAGGGACTTACAATAAGGTGAAATGGAGGAAGATTGGGCCATGTAAATTCTTAAGGATGTTTATGTCCAATGCATATGAGATAGAGCTTCTTGAAGGCATAGACATTTCACCCATTTTCAATGTTGCTGATTTGTACCGCTATGATGAAGGGTAGACTAGTGAAAAAGAAGGTGCAATTCTTGATTTCCTAAAGGAAGAATGAATGCAACAATTGCCTAAAAAGGGATGAGATGAGGTTGAAATATTAATAGATTCTTGAGTGGTCAAGAAAACAAGGGGAAATGAATAGAGGGAGTACTTGTGAAATGGAAGAATAAGGCAACAAATGAAGCAACCTTGATGAATGCATCCAAGCTTGGCAAATTTGGAATTTTAGTTCTAGATTTCTAAAATGTTCGTGAGTTGCAAAACTCATGAAACATTCCAGTTACCTAGCTAGTCTGATGCAAGAACATCTAGGTCACCTACCAATCTTGTCAAAATTTTCTTTTTGTTCTAATTTTCATTTGTGTTTTAGATTCTTTTTTTTCTTCTGTTGATTTGAGTTTGCTATCATACACGAGGTCCCTTTGTTGGACATCATCGTTCAGGTTGTGAGAGTTTTATACCTATTCCTCCAAGCAGGATTGCGGCCTATCTCACTTGCGTGATATATACAAAGATCTCTACATTGGTTGCAGGGTCCACATGACTAACACCTTTTCCAATTTCTTGGGCAATTTTTTTAACGAGGGCATCACCTATTGGCGGTCACCATTCTCGAGGCCTTTACCTTATTCCTAATCATGGGTTGTGCCTTTAACAATGGTGACTTCCTTTATGCTAGAGTCTTTCTTTTAATGAGATTGTGGAAGGTGCCATTAATGACTTTGTTAGGCATTTACTATTATCATCTATTGCAATCCCTTGCTATTTTTGTTAGGCATTTCTATCCTTTGATGGTGGTTGTGCCTTTGTTAGTTGTTGACAGTTTCAATCGTTGGGCGGCTTATCCATTGTATTGACTGCTTCCTCTAAAAACATCTATATGTAGGCTAGAGACAGGTAATAGACATAGGAACATAGGTCATAGGAGTAAAGAATAAGAATTATCCTACTAGGATTTAAATTCTACTTTATGCTATTTGAGTTATGGTTACTCTCATTTTATTTTCGTAGTTATATTTAGTGTATAGAGCTGCTAGGATTGACTACCTTTCACTAGGCACTTGGTCCTTGTCTACATCATATATCTAAGTTACCAGGTTTCTCAAACATATACCATTATGGGTTTGGTTTCTGGTACGGGTCACTTGTGGATTTAGATTGGGTTCTCCCATGCGCACGTGAGTTTGCCTGAGTACATTGCAGTAGTGTACCTAGGCAAACTTGGTTAAACTTGGGAGGACTACCCATTTTTGGCCACACTTGAAGAAGAGCCCAATACACATAAGAGGATGAAGGAGCCATTGGAAAAGACATTTCAAAATTGATCCTGAGAGATTGGTGATAGCACTATGCAAGATGTGTCTATGCAAATGGTTTGTCGTTCAATGTTGTTTGGTCCCCATCTTGGCATAAAATGGTGAGGAAGATTAATAAGGCTTCAAAAAGATACAAGGGCTTGAGTTTTGAGAAGGTGCATAGCACCTTATTGACAAAGGAGTTCAAAATTGTAGAAGAATTATTGAAGCTCATTAGGGATTCGTGGATCGAGACAAGGGCACCGATTCTTTTTGATGCATGAAAGGATGCCAAAATCATTCTTGATAAATGTAATTGCAATGTCCCCTAAAATGGCAAAGTTTTTGAAAGTCGTGGATTGTGAGGGGTAGGTGAAGAACGTACAATTTATCGTTGACATCCCCACACAGGCCATTGAGGAAATAGGACCTACATTGTCTAAGTCATAACAGACAATGCAAAAAATTGAAGAGCAGCTGATTTGTTGGTGGAGGCATGTTATTCGCACGTCTTTTTGGATACATTTGTGCTGTCCACTTGCTCAACTTGATGCTACAAAAGATGGGAAAAAATGATTGGATAAACAAGTGTACACAAGGCTGAAGAGATCTAAATGTTCATCCACCCACCATCACATGTCGTAGGCAATATTCAGATCATTCTCGAAATTGGAGTTGTTGAAGGTAAGTCATTGGAAATTATTTTCTAAAATTTAAGTATATTTTCTTTGTTTTTAATTTTTATTTTTGAATACGTTTCTATGATGTGATTTTCCTCTAACACAATTGCCTTGAGATGACTTTTAAAGATGTGGGATGCACTTTCTAGCATGGTCATCAACCAACTTTGGTCCATGTGGAGACAATCTAGCGATGAGAGGGCAACAAATGTCAAGTAGTTGATCCTAGTAGGATTGTGTGGAATATATTCTTAATTGCACCTAGCCCATCATGAGTCAACTCTGTTTAATTGACATGGATAAGTCATGCTTGGGAGAGGTATATGATGGCATTGACGCAATGATTGAGAAATGAAGAAACTCTAGTCAAACAGGTGCAGACAATTCTTGTTGAGCAATGAAACAAAATGATCACCCCATTGCATGCGGTTGCCATTGTATTGAGTCCAAAATATTACAGCAGCAAGGTCCTTTCTTTGCTGAGGGTTGCACTATATAGAGATGTCTAAGTTAGTGAAAGGTACAAGCTACCATTTGCTAGACTCTTCCTTGATCTTGATGTGAAGGATGCAGTTATGGATGAGTTTGTTGAGTTTGCACACTCCAAAGGTCAAAGTACTTCCTCTCTTCATGACACATATAAGAAGAATGCTCAGATTTGGTGGTACCTTCACGGCCAAACATTTCAATACCTTTAGCCTCTTGCAATAAAAGTTTTATCACTATAGAGCTTTCTTCAGTCAGCATACAAGATAAACTTTGATAGAATAGATCCAACACCATATTGTGGATCATACTCCACATTAAAATATATCTTTGGTAACCTGAGGTACACACATATAGATAAGTAACAAAGGGAGCAAATTGAATACTTTCTAAGTTCAAAGAACTCTTTGCTTTATCATTAACAATATATTATGAACAATAAAACTCTCTTATTGTATATCCATGGAGTATTTGTGAGAATGAACAAGGTAAGTTTTGTTTTTCAACTTGAAATTGTTTGGTTGTAGACAAAATATCTTGTTTTTATTTTTTGATAAGTTAAATGAGGGTTCTATAGGGGCCCTCTTCTAGGAAAGAAAAATTACATATAATAACATATTACAAGAACTGAGCATAGAATTATTACCAAGATACTCAATAAAGAAATAAGGAGTGAAATCATCTTTATATAAGATTACAAAAGACTTATCTAATGTGGACAAGAATGATAACTAATAAAGCAAAAATAATAAAGATTATTCCTAATGTCTATCCTAAAGTTGGAACAAGTTTTTTAAAGCCTAAGCTAAAAGCTAATTGACCATTATAAACTAAAGATTACTTTAATACCCTCCCTTAATGGTCAATCTACTAACTACACCAAGCTTATACCGAAATTTTACAAATTTGTCAGGACTCGAAGATGGTAAGAATGTTTGCAGTTTGATCCTCGGAAGGACAATGCTGCAACATAACCGATCTATCCTCTACAAGTTGTTTGATAAAATGGCAATGTAATTCCACATGTTTGGTACGCTTGTTGAAGACTGGATTCTTGGCAATTTTGAGCACCCCTTGATTGTCACAAAACAAGGGTGAAGGTTCTGCTTGAGGCATCTTCATGTCTGAAAGCATCCTTCTTAGGCACACTGCCTCAAATGCTGCTTTTATTGCTCAATATTATGCTTTCTATCAGGGATAGAGCTATTGTATGTTGTTTCTTGCTAGTCCATGTGACTGCACTTGTGTCAAGGCTGAAAACATAGCCAAAAGTGGATTTTTGTCATCTGCAGAACCTGTACAATATGAATTTGTAAACCCAACCAGCCTATCATCTTTGCTTTTGCTCTACAAAATGCCAAAGTCAAGTGTCCCTTTCACATATCTCAACACCATCTTTGCTGCAGTCCAATGTTCTACTTTGGGTGTTGTCATGAACTGAGAAATGGAACTCACAACATAGATCAAATCAGGTCTAGTCGTTGTAAGAGATATTAAGCTCCCCACTAGTTGCTTGTAAGCTGACTCATTGACCATCTTAGATTTAGTTTTGGCTGAAAGCTTCAGCCCTTTCTCCTTAGGTGTTGATGAGATTTTGCAACCAATCATTCTGAATTTGTTGAGCAAACTCTTGGCATATTTGGATTGTGAAACAAAAATGCTTCGATCTGTTTGCCAAACTTATACACCTAGGCAGTAATGTAAGGGGACTAGATCAGTCATGCCAAAAATTTTACTCAAATTAAATTTGATCTGTTCAATTGCATTTGTTTCACTAGCTACCTTAGAATAGTAGGCCCCGCCCCCACCCAACAATGTAGGAAACAAAGGGTCGGGTGGGTTGTCATAATGATGTCATCTACATATATGACCTATAGAATGATATCATTACCAATGCTTTTGACATATAGATTTGGATCAAAAGGTCTCAGCTAGAATCCTTGTTCAACTAAATACCTATCAATTTTGATGTACCATGCCCTGGGTACCTAGTTTAGGCCATATAGAGATTTCTTCAGTCAGCATACAAGATGCGCTTTCCTTGCTATTTGAAAACCCTGTGGTTGAGACATGTACGCTTCTTCCTCCAAATCTCCATTGAGGAAGGCACTTTTCATGTCCATTTTATGGACTATCCAGTCAAACTGAGTTGCCATGTCTAGGAGTAAGCGGACGGTGCTCATCCTTGTTGTAGGAGTAAAGGTCTCATAGTCAATGCCCTCTTTATGAGAACCCTTTCGCAACATACTGAGCTTTGTACTTGTCAAGAGTACCATCTACCTTGTACTTGACTTTGTACACGCATTTGCAGCCAATGGGTTTCTTCTTTGATGGAAGATTTGAGAGATCCCGAGTCTTATTTTTGATAAGACTTTTATGTTTGGTTGACATGGCCTTTTCCCATTCAGTTTTTCCTTTCACCTCCTCAAATGCTTGTGGCTTATAAACCCCTTGAATATTGGCCATTAGAGCAAAGTTAACTGTATTCTTCATGCTCTGCCTCTCGATGATCTTCCCTTGATCATTTCAGTTACCTGAACATCTCCAATGGCGCTTTCCCACCAGTTTGTTCTCTTCTTGGGAATTTCTTCATCCAAATCAATGTTGTCACCATGACTTGAGCTACCTATTCCTGTGTCATTTGGATGCTGATCTAGGTTATCATCAATGGAATCTTGGTCTATTACTGGCCTAGAATACTCCTCATGCTTTGAATCCCCCCTTTAGGTTGAATCTACCTAAAGTTGAATACGTGAATCCTTAGCCACAACAGGCTAGTCTTCAGTAATGTTGATCTCTGAGGAAATCTTGAAGGGCCCAACTTCTTACTCAATCAAATATCTTGGCTGAAGGTCAATTGGTCAGTGTCAACATCAATCAAATTGTAGGCCTTATGATTGTCACAATACCCTGTAAGCATCAATTTCTTACTCTTAGGGTCTAACTTGGTTCGCTTTTCATTTGGAATACACGCATATGCAATAGAACCAGGGACCTTAAGATGACTGACTTTCAATTTCCTCCTAGACCATGCTTCCTCTGGGGTCTTCTGTTTCACCACTTGTGTTGGAGATTGTAATGTCCCCTTTCTGTGATGGTGTTAGTCTATACTTGGTTCCTATAGACTAACCAATGTGTTTAGGGAACTCTGGGAGTTCGTTTGGTTGGTTTCAGACACTCAGGCTAGAACTTACTATTTTTAGTAAGTTAGAGTCTTGAGCATTTTGGGAAAATCAGTATTGGAGATGGAGCGTTTCGATGAGACCTTTCCAATAGTTTATTGCTCATCAAATTCCGAGTTCATTTGCCCATCCAATTTAAAGTCCGTAATTTTTTTTTTGTTTTTGTTTTTGTTTTTTTTGTTTTGTAAGTGTTGGAGGTCACAAGGGGGACCTCCTCCCCATCAACATATCCACTTATCTAACTTAATCAACTTAATCAACTTAGAGGTCACATAGAAACCATATGTTACTTGGGGGATTCGAACTTGGATCTCCATTGTGAGAACCATTTGGCCTATGCCGTTCAACCACAACCTCGTTGACAAAGTCCGTAAATTATTATTTTATATTTAATGTGGACTTTATAACGTGGAATTAAGTGACTTAGTAAAAATAATTAAAATGCAAAATAAGTCACTATTGTGGATTGGGCGCTCATGGGGAGAATTAAAGTTAATATTATTATATTTGCCTCTCAAAATGGTCAACTCTCATGAGGGAATTATAAAAGCTAAAAATCAAAAAGAAGAGCTCATTCACGACAATACACTTTGATTGATATTTACTCTGCAAATGAGGGTTTTGAGAAACTATCCAGAGATGGCTTTTGGTGACAGAAACTACCATTAGTAACAGCTATCCGCAGGTGTGAGAGACCACCCAAGGAGGCTCTTGGGCAGCCATGTCCAGTGGTTGCAACTGTGCTTCACTTCATTTAGTTTTGTGGGTTTGGAGCTTGTTGCAGAGGAGTAAACTCAGAGATATCTTCGAATATTTGCCTCCATAATTATCAATGCAGATTGAAGAGCTTATTCCCTGAATTTTATGTGGTTTGGTTAAGATTTGAGGGATTGGTGACCTCATAACCAGGGCGTACAGTTTCCCAGCCTGGCCGTACCATCTAGCAACATTTATGGAGTTTTGAGTGGGAGTTTTGGATTGTTTTCTGTCCTAGTAATGTCGTTTGGCATCTGCAGACATATCGACAACCATTGGGAGTGATTTAAGGGCAATTTTCAGATTATTAGAGGTGCTGTTCTATCCCCAGTAAGGGTCGTGCATATCCAGCTGAGCGTGGGAGTGTTTATGGAGGTTTCTTGAAGTCTTTTAAGGCTCTATGTTTGGAGTTTGTCATTGTTACCAGTTGTATGCATTGTAATGAGCATTTATGAGGTGTGAGTGACAGATTTGTGGAGATCATTGCCTATTACACTGTTGTACTGTCATTTCCATCAATGTATGCTCTGCCATAGTTAATGGGTATTTGAAATATTCCATGCTTGTTCATTTCTCCATGTGGGTATTGCATATTTGAGCCTTATAATACATTGTAAATGAAATAGAACATCTGGGTATTTTCCATTTTGTGTATTCTTGCAAAATATATGCATGCAGGTGTGTTATGTTATGGAAACATCATCAAAACGCAAGCATGATTCAACTTAACCACAGAAAACCATTCAAACGGTGAAAGAAATCTGACCCAATTCAGAACTCTATAAAACACATAAGGGCGTGGGTTATTTCAGAGATCTATTTAGTAAATAAATTGTTGTATATACTGCCTCAACCCAAAGCTTCTTGGGAATACTCCTGGTGTCTATCATACATCGAGCCATCTTCGTGATAGTACGGTTCTACCTCTTTAACTACTCCATTATGTTGTGGAATGTAGGGTGTCACAACCAGACTCTTTTTCTACTAATGCTTTGAACTTTTGAAATTCTTTAAACACATCTGATTTTAATTTCATAAAATATGCCCATATTTTCCTACTAAAATCATCAACAAACAGAAGAAAATAGCTGGCACTAGTGGCCGATGCCATGTTCGTTGGTCCTCAAATATCTACAAGAACCAGCTATAGGACTCGCTTGGCTCTCCGAGCTTGTCTATTATCAAATGGAGTTTTGTGCACTTTACTGCTTGGAAAGCTCTGCAAACACCTTGTATCTATTGTTGGATGTTAGGAAGTCCATCTACCAAATTCTCTCGAGCCAACTAAGAGATAGGATAAACTGAGGTGCCCATACAACTAATGCCAAAGTGTATTGATGTCAGATGCACCCTTGGTTGCTAAGGTACGCTCCTTGACCTATCTAGTGTCAATTAGGCAATACAATTCGTGATCTTCTATACCAAGAGCAATAGTCTTCTTGGTCTCATTGTCAACTATATAGCATTTATGTTTGCTAAAGATGACATCTAGATTGGGACAATGTTGCATAATTTGACTCAATGAGGTTAAATTAAGCTCCATTCTTGACAGATAGTAGACATTGAGAAAAAGTAAAATTTTCCTTCCAAAGGATATTTGCACATTCCCTCTACCAACAATTGTGTACTCCCCACCACTGAAGATCATTGAATCAGAGCAAGCTGTGTAATCTGTGACCCATTCTTTCTTGTGGGTGAAATGATGTGATGCTCTTGAACCTATGTACCATGCAGATGACTTGGACTAATTTGTTGGCCTTTTGACCATGGATATGCATAGAAGGATGACTCCTTGTCCTCTGAATGCTTTGTTACATTAGCCTTTTGTTGAGGTTGGATTTTTTATCAGCCAACCTTTTTCTATGGTGCTTCTTGATATTACCCATCTAACCACAATAATGACATGTGATTTTTTTTAGATTCTTTAATGCATCCTCATTGTTGCCTTGTCCTTTCTTTTGTGACCATTTGCCTTTGCCCTTTTCTTTGGTTGCAAATGCTTGTTACACACCCTCTGTCTTATTGCTACTACCAAACTATTTCTTCCATATGTCCTGTTGTAAGAGCTTTGCACATCTCTTCAAACTTCAAGTCAACATTGATAGAGGTGATATTCAGGGTCTCCATAAAATGCTCATAATTATGTTGTAAGCTTTTCAACATGAATACCCCTATGTCCTCTTCTTCCATCTTCCAATCAATGGTTGACAATTGATCTTGCATGGCTTTGATCTTGAGTAGATGCTCTTGCAAGGATGCTTTCTCATCCATCGTGATTGAAAATAGCATATTCTTTAGAAAGAAGGCTCTGCCTTTATCTGAGGTCTCATGCAGATCTGACAAATGCCTCCAAATTGCAGCTGAAGTGGTCCCTGTTTGGACCTCAAGAAGCATTTCATTTGTCACAGATAATTTGATTAACTAGGCTATTCTCCCTCATGTTCATCAAACTTGTCTTGGTCTTTACTTGTATTCGTTGGCTGGTTATCAGTATCAAGAACAATTTTTCGAGGCATCGATACTTGAAAATTGCCAACATTTGCTACTTCATGTGTTCTAATTTTTGCCAGAAAACCGTTGGCTGCCTTCCAACATGATGTTGGGTAAAGAGGTCATTTTTTGTCAGAAAGAATAAATGCCTACTAATGCAATAAAATTCTTTGCTTGCATTGATACTTTCAACAAATTTTGCTCAACCTTGGACAAAACCTTCTAGAAAATGTTTTTCAAACCCTAAAAAAGAGCAATTTTGTGCCCTAGCTATGAAGAAAAGAGTTTGAATATCTAGTAAAAACTTTTGAAACAAAATTGTGGAAAACGACCTTTAAAGTGCCTGCAAGATATTGCCAAAACCATAGCTACGAGTTGGAACAAACCACTGAAAAACAATGTAGAATCCCTTGAAAAATGATGCGATTTATAAGGAGAATAGGCGCTATTCCATGTAGAAATAAACAATTGCAATTTTGGACAGAATGATGGCATGATTTTGTAAAATAGTCCACCCAAAAACTTTGAAAAAATCCTCAATTTTTGCTTAGAAATCACACCTATCTGTTTGTAAAAAAATTATCCGTGACTTTATAAAAAATCTGTCAAAAAACCTTTAATAGAAATGTGGGATTTTAAATAACAAAAAATGCCTACAATTTTTAGATTTTACCAATCACAATTTTCACCTGTTTGATTTTCCGCGATTTCCAGACAAAAAGACACATGATTTTTATAAAAAATCTCACAAAAAACTATTCAAGTTTTTTTTTTTTTTTTTTTTGCGATTTCCTTTAGAAATATAATGCAATTTTTACTAGAAAGAAATTGACAATTAAAAAAAATTTGCCAAAAATAAAACCCCGACATGAATCCGTACGTATGGCGCCCTTTGGCTCTTTCCTGTGCTATGAGCAATTCTTTGATTCGTCACTGTCGGCAGTAGTCCCTAAGATGACACTCTTTCACCGGTCCCAAAGGTCTTGTTGAGCTTTTATACCACATTACAAAAATTGAGGACAAAATGATTACCGAAATATTCGATAAAGAAATAAGGAGCGAAAGCATCCTTATATAAGATTACAAAAGACTTATCCAATGTGGATAAGACTGATAATTAATAAAGAAAAAAGAAGAAAGAATATTCCTAATGTCTATCCTAAAGTCAGAATGACTTTATTAAAGCCTAAGCTAAAAGCAAATTGACCATTATAAACTAAATTTTACTTTAATTTAGTAGCTAGTTAAGCCAGAAGAGACTGAGATATTCTAAAAGTTAAATAAGCTAGCTAGCTAGCTTGGTAAAAAGAGAACTAACAAAAACTACAAAAATATTCCACAAACTAACCAACAAATCGATTCCCCCCTCTTGAACCAGCTTAGCAATAGGGTCTTAGAGCCACATCATCCTTAACAACCACTAAGACTTTTGGCTTCAATGAAGATTTGAGAACAACTCTAGACTTCCCACTTCTCGAAATAATAGGAAGGTGGTAGGAAAAACAAATTTCCATACTTTCCTCCCTAATCACCACTCATAGACTTCCCAAATATAATGTGATGTCTTGACTATACAAAGCTAAATTTACATTTTTCATCAACAAGGCCTGCAATAGAACTTGCAACTGCTCTACATTTTGCTAGAGTTGAGCCATCACAACAGAACTCATAGAGACAACATTTGCAGGATTCTCTCCCAACAAAATGAGATCATTTGGGAGGATTCTACAAAGAATCCATTATCTAGACATCTAATCAGACACCTAGGCTTCCAATTGTTGGATGAAATCCTCAATGATGGGCACCTTAGTTCAAACAACACCAAATTGGCAATCTCTTGTTCCCCCTAGCACCTCATTCACAAAATGTAGGGTCAAAGACTACAACACTATAAGGAAATTCCCTAGACGATTATCCTCTCTCAGAGGTAGCCATACTTAGCTCTCTCAGAAACTCCACCGTAGAGGTATTCATACTTAGCACTTCATTCCTCTTAGTGGATTGCTTCATTGGTCTCCATTAGATGCCAACATTTTGGTACTTCGAGAGGTTCCTCCTTTTGTATTGACATCTATTGATAGATTAACTCCTTTTGTGTGTTCCTTGGACACTTCTACTCGAATCCTTTCTTTGAACAAAACCATCACTAGAGTTGCTAGAGAGGACATTTACAGACAGTAAATCTAGGTTGCTTAGACCTTCCCTGTTGTGCCATTCAGCTCATAGCTTACTTTTAATGTAGAGCATTTCTTATAGGTGGAGGATGGTATCATATTTTGTCCTCACTATCTCCAACTTTAATGTGCCAAAAGAAAATATTATGCCTTAGTTTGGATTTCCGGCTTTCTCAACTTATTCTCTGATTTCTGCCCTAAATCCCTGCACTTATATTTCTTCCCTAACCCTAATTTTCATTCTGATTTTTATATTTCAGATTGCAAATACTTGAAATAACTCCACAAACAGTATATCAAAGCATCAAGAGAATACCACACATGATTCGCCCAATCAAGAGGGATACATTTGATCATGAAATACACATTTGCAATCAAGATAACAATGACCAAATGGAGTAACCAATCTGCTGCTGTAAACAGAATATAGAGGTCTGTTTTTTACATGCAATCATGTCCAATACATATATATATATATCTGCTGTTATGATTCAGCACTAATATGATAAGTACATACCAAATTATGTAAAATAGACTTCAATGTGAGCTGATGATGGAGAAACAAGACTGCTGTTACAGATCTGCTCTAACCCTAATGCCCAGCAGTCCCAAATCTGCCACAAATCTGCCTTAAAGGCAGGTCGCTCCTCCTTAGGATGATTCGCTCCAGCTCTAGGATGAAGCGCCACTCAAATGTGCCATGAAGAAGCTATAATAAATGCTCTCAAGCTGATGTGTAATTCTGCTCTATAGATCTGCCCCAAACAATTAAGTACAAGTGAATTCCCATGATGGAATCCTCCTCATGAAGAAGCTAGGGTTTCGTCCAACTCCTTCTAAAGACTAGAGGTTTTCGTCTCTAAATCTTTCTCCATAAGATGCTTGAATGAATGATGATTGATTGATGTGTTTGCAATGCCAAATGAACTAGTATTTATACACCATTTACTGCCATATCTCCAGCTGGCGGACCTGGCTGTTTCTCCCTTTATTTTTATTAATGTTTCCTCAAAGATGCCGACCTAGGCATCATTCCTTAGGGCTGACCAGCCTCCAAACAATAGGGCGCCTAGACATAATCAAATTAAAGATTTGATTAATATTTTACCTTCTTCAAGCGCTTAGTCTAGGGATATTATATTCCTTTATGAGGTGTTAGAGAATATGGGATTCCTTATCATAAGTCGCCCAAGGTAACAACAACACCCTCCATAGTGATGTATATAATGTGCTCATGAATGAGAGTGTAAACAAGGCGTCCTTATACTTTCCTTGGCATGAATGAAAGCATCAACATGGCATCCATACAAATATGACAATTCATCACCTATGACGTCCTCAAAAGGTCCCGGAGCGGGGAGAAAAGCCCAAATCAACTCTAATGGCGACCATTCCAAGAAAGGGTACATGACACCAACACCATTGGTCACATGGTTTGAGGTTTCCCCTTAGCCAATTGAAGGTTTGTTGCCACTAGTTACAAGTTTAGACTGATCATCATAATCTGTACTAGGATTGGATCTGCTGTCTTTGCTCCCACTTGGAAGGGGAGGCTAAGGATCCCTTCATCTTTAGATGCCCCATATACTATGAGATTTGTGGGAGATATCATTGCCTCTACAAGGGCTTAGGAAACAATCAACACTCTCTCTAGTTTCTTTAGATATTTGGACCAATGATGCTTGGCCCTTTAGGTATAGTGGGCTGTCACCCTTTGGCGCATATCGTTGTAGAGAGTTTCTAGGGATCCTAGAGCTCCCATGATGAGTACATCCTTTTACCAGTCCATCCAACAGACCAATGACTACAGATGACCTTTGGATAGCGCTACTTAATGAATAGATGCAAACAAACTTGTGAAATGATGTTTTTCACAACTTATCACTTCTTCTCAAATGCCCCAACACGTTTCCCCTCGGCAACGTGGTTCCAAGCATAGGGACAGATGCATATTACAAGCTTCTCTATTACTATGGGAGTTACATTGACCTTGGATATTAGGTGTGATGTTAGAGAGGGTGCTTTGCTTCTTGTTAGACTCTCTGAGTTCAACCCTCACTATTAATTCTTGTTTTGGTCCTTTTGCACTGATCAATGGTGAGATTGATGACTCAATTTTTAGGCCTGGATAAAGATATTCAATGGGACTTGTCTCCTATCTCTCTAGTACTCCTCAGCTTATGCACTTTGGAGATCTTGTTCTCCCTACTTAGCTATTTGTATTGGTGTCTTGACCAAATGTGTTAGTGATCCATAATTTTATTGTATTTTTTGATTTTGTTCCTTCCCCCTTTTGGGCCTCGCTGGGATTTTCTCTTAGTAGAACTTTGTATTGTATAGTGATGTACTGTTGAGTCCCATTGACCTACTTTTGGTCACTTGTGGACATTAATATAATTTTGTTCTTTCTTTCTCTTCAGGTTAGCTTGAACAACCAACAAAATCTGTACAAAGAAAACATTGAAACTAATGTAGAGAATACCGACAAAAAGAGACAAAATGTAGAATGATTTGAAGAAATGGAATGAAGCTGGTGTTAAATGCGAAGAGGTACACAAGCAAAGAGAGCAACATGTACATAGGCTCAAACTATCACGTGGGGAAAATCTTGATCAAATTAAGGCTTTCATTCTAATCCACTACCCATTGCAAACTGTGATTAATTTGCCCTTGCTAAAATCTTGGGGGAGATCGATAGTTGGGAAGATTGATTTGTTCCTTGTGAGTGGAATCTTTTTCCAATGTATGCCTCTAGTCTTATTTATGAGGATCATCACCAAACTTGACTGGGAAGGAAGATTGGTCTACCCCAACATTGGGCAAGTATTAGCAACTATACTGCATTCCCACTGGCAATGACTAAAAACAACCAAATCAAAATGTCTACAGAAGAGTTAGGCTTCATCAAAATGACTAAAAACAACCAAATCAATCTCTAGTCCTGTAATTGGTTCTCCATCAAACTATTGATCACAAAAAGAGCGCCCCCTTCAACCTCTAATCTTTTTTACCCAGATGCAATAGCTATTTTGATCCCTTCTAGAAGGCCCAAAGTTTCTGTTTCATTATTACACTTACAACCTTTAAAAAAAAAAGAAAGAGCCCCTTTAACAAATAAACTAGATGATGAGTGAAACAATATACCTGCTCCCTGCTGCCCAGGTTACCTCTAGCTGCACCATCAAAATTCATGTTATAACAATCACTTTTGGGTAGTAACCAACAGGGTAACTTCAATGAAAAGATTTTATCAGTTTCCCCATTAATGGGATTGTAGAGAAAATATCTTGGTACTACTAATTTCTAATTGTTAGGCATTCTCTTTATCAAATAGATATGAGCCCATTTTCTTGTATCTCCATTTGATATTTGCAGTAGATTATTTCTTTTTACAAGTATGATATGAGTTATATCATTGTTTAGATCATATTTTAGATAGTTAACTCATACATATGCCTTATGATTTATGCTACAATGTGAGTACAGTTTGTTGTTATTTATTTACCTTCAGAGCTACCAAAGTATTGATAGTATATTTTTATTTTTAATGATTTGGATGTCATAGTCATAGCCACTATTCATTGGTTCATTTTCATGGAGATAATCTTGTAGCTATGTATTTGCTTGGTGACATGGTCGTGTTATAAGCTAATGGTGGATTATCTTAACTGATCAAATTTGCAGGTGTAAGACAGGGACACTGACATTGAAAGCAACTCGCCATGGAGCTGGGTATTTTGTGGGTTGTAATGCATATCCTGAATGCTCGTAAGTAGGAATGAGATTCCAGTGATTATACCAGTAATGCACATTTGCTTTTGGAATTGGTTTGCTAATTTTGGGCTGTTCTTCTTTCAGAGCCCTTTGCTATATTAAGTAATAATCGTATGCAATAAGAAAGTTTGCTTGTATTACATAAAATATTTTGAACATGCATACAGAACTATTTATATCATGTTTTAATAGATTAGTAAATCTTATAAGAAGGTTCGTTACTATTTATTTGAAACATCACTATGTACAAAATCTATTTCAAATTAAAAATCATTGAAAGAAGTGAAAAAATACAGCAGTATCATTTTTGTCTATGATAAACTTAGCTTACTTTCAAGCTTAGGAAATAATGTTTGGCTTATTTTAACTATAATCAATCAAATAGCCAAATGGTAGGCAAAGGTTATGACATGAACTATACAAGGTGTATTGTTTGTCTTATTTTCTGTTTTAGTTTTGCTTTTAGATATATTTTAGTTTGTAGCTTCTTTGGAGCCTCTTTTTTGGCTTCCTCTTGCTATTGTCTGTAGTTGTATTTCCAAGTCCTGTAGATCTATTATGGTCACTTGTGGACGTTAATATAATTTTTTTCTTTCTTTCTTGGTTTTATCCGATTCTTAAGGTGTTTCATTTGTTATAATGGCACCTTGCAATTGAGTCCAGTATTTTGAATGTCTTTTCACATTAAGAGCATTGGAGAGTCAAGGTTAACTTCAAGAAAGATGGATGATAAACACCTTATAATCTCAGTCTATGTCATGGCACAAGAATCTTGGGAACGTAAGGCCTAGTGAAACTCAGGGAACCATCTGCAGTAATTTAGAGAGATTTGAAAACTTTGAGATATGAAAGAACAGAGAAAATGATCATTGAATTAATGATGTACCTTTGCAAAGTACCTCTTGAGAGATATCCATCAAAATTTTATAGGGCTATATCCTTTTGATATTTGCCAGAACAACAATGATTAGGAGAACATATCTCAATATCTAATATATGAGTTTGTCTTGTTCTCGCAGATTTATTAAATATTGTACCATAAATAGCCAACTCTATTTTGATTATTAGTCATCAGCACACTTCTCTTGTAGAAAATATACCTGTTTAAGGATTCATGGTAGTCCTGAATGCCATCCTATAAGGATTATACCTACAACTTTATCTTGAGCCGTTTGAGGAGTCTGAAAATCAATCATTATGGATTTTGTTCGTTTTGCTCATATTCAAATATGTCCTAAATTGTGTATTTGCAGCAGTAGAGTCCTATAATTTCCATAATTTTTGTTACATGGAAACTTTTTGTTATCTTTGAGAATATGTTCTTCCTTATATTTTAATAGATGGACACATCTTTGCTTCTATCTTTGTCATGTCCCTATACTAGTGATTTATAATTGAATTATTCATTGTAAATCGAATTTGTTTATTTAAATAATAAATTAGTCCTATATAAATTAATATAATTAAAATATAATATATATAATATATTTATTTAAATTATACTATTAAATATAAATAGCAAATATAATTATTAATATAAATATAAATATTAATAATTTAATATTATTATGATATATTATTATATTAAATAAATATAAATAAATATTAAATATTATATATACTTAAATATATTTAATATATTCAAAAGATATTATATTATATGTATAAATATATTAATAAAATAAAGATATATATATTAATAAAGGTTTTATAATACCTAAGCAACGATCAACATATGAAATAAAATACATATCATATATTACCTTTCTTGTCTTATTCAAAATACGGAAAAGGTGCGATTAACAAAAGAGAAGATGTGATGAGCAGCGGTTAGGAAAATAAAGGGCAATGAACTGTTTAGGAGACAAGTCCTAATCATTTAAGAAGGGCTTCAAAAGCAGCGATTAGCATTATGCATATAGTAATAAACATCGGAGCTTTTATGAAGGGTTGCATCCTCTTAGAAACAATACGATCTCTTTAGGAGACATGTCCTTTGTTTAAGATACACTTCTTCATAGGAAGCATAGGTATATAGTTGCTTATAATCCACTTTGAAAAAGGAAGAAGATACATTCTGAATGGTAAGCAGACTTAAATCTGCAAAGTATATATATAAAAAGAATATCTGATTTGAATGGCAGATAAAGAAAATATATATGTTAATAAGAATAATATATATAATTCTGAGTTTAAAAAGAGATACATCTCTTCATGAATACATGAAGATATAAAAGGGAATATAATTCAGATTTAAGCAAGGAATACAATCAGAGAAAATATTTCTGAGTTAGGAAAGCATACTTGGAAGCAGTGAAAGATAAAGACCATCAGATAGAAAATAGAGATTTAAGAAGAATAAATATAATACTTAGAGAAAAGAAAACTAATATACAGGTCTGCAAGAAGGAGATAATTCTGAGTTTAAAAAGAGATACATCTCTTCATGAATACATGAAGATATAAAAGGGAATATAATTCAGATTTAAGCAAGGAATACAATCAGAGAAAATATTTCTGAGTTAGGAAAGCATACTTGGAAGCAGTGAAAGATAAAGACCATCAGATAGAAAATAGAGATTTAAGAAGAATAAATATAGTTGTAATGTTCCATTTTTGGTGCATTGATTATTGTGAGCATTTTGGCTTGTTCTTAGTCTCTTAGTGGCTATCCGGCTTTGTTGGGAGAACTCCAATGTTCTTAGAGTTGCCACAGATCAATTTTACAGAACAATTGGTTATGGCTTGGAGCTCAGATGGTGTTCAGGATCGTTGTGATGCTTTCTGATGTTTGATCGGGTTTTCGGTTTGCTCTCCAAGATTCTTGGAGAGGCCATCTATTTTTAGAAAGTCACCCAGAAGGCATCATTCATCTTCCCAAACATCATGGAGTATGTTGGTATGTTTAATTTTGCAGTTTGGTGATATTTGAGATTTCCCGTAAAATCAGTTGATTTAATGAGCTAAACAATTAATTATTGCACTTAAGTTAAAAAGGTTGGGAAATGTTCATTTGACACTTAAGTGTTATAGCTCGTTGGAAAGGGGATGAAAAGCTCTAAATCATGGATGCATCATATTCAGGCCTTGTGAATCAAATATTTCCTTTATTTTGATAAAGGGGTCTTTTGAGCTAATGGGAGCTTTTAATTAAAAAGGTGACTTTAAGTTGTGCACACATAATGAATTATTTTTTATACTTTTGAGGAGAAATATGAAGGGATAGAGGAAACAATATTTTATTTCCCTCAAAAAGTTATAAAAGGAAGAGATGGGCTCATTGTTTGGCATGCTTGGATTTTTGTAATGAAATGCTGTTGGGATTGAACCAGAGAGTTCTTCCATATTCTCTTGAGGACGAAAAATCTCTTGTAGAATGCTCTTGAGGACGAAAACCATCTTGAGGTTTGGTGTGATTTCATACAGGTATCACCATTGTGCTGAAGGTGTATTGGGAGCAAGCTCATACAGAGTTTGCCTGGGAGCTGATCAGAGTTTGAAGTTTTTGTTGTGATTTGCATTGTAAACCATTTTTGTATTGCTGGAATACCATTTTGATATAATAGAGTGTTTTGGATTTATTTTTCATTCAGTTGTAAGTGTCTCTAAATGGCCGTATTGTGCTGGGCCGTACATGATGATTGGGTCGATTGCTTTTGGAAATAAATGACTGTTTTGTGGCTGAAATGGTATTTGGTTGTCTTTATCCAGCTTTGGTGTCACCTTTCTAGCAGATTTCAGTGATAGATAAGCAATGTTTTGATTGCAAAATGGAGTCCGTACTATAACTAGGCCGTACATGTTGTCTGAAAGGTTTTTGAAATATAAATTTATTAGTGTTTGATATGACTTCAAATCTGCCTATGATCAGTTTTTACTGTCTAGGCGTCCCTTTTTAGAATATTATGCAATGGAATGATGAAGTTTTATGTATGCTATGACTAAGGCCGTACCTTCTGAGCCGTACGGACCAGGCATGTATTCAGTTCTTAGGTGCAGTGTTTTGTATCAGCTGAACATTATTTAATTGCATTGGATGATAGTCTTTGTGTAGAGAGTGGTTGTAAAGATTGGAGGAGATATCTTCTTTGTAGTTTGTATGTGGATTCAAGATTGTTTCATGGCAGCCATATTTCTGATGTTTGTCTGATTTCTGCAGCAGAGAACAATCAGCCACAAACTTGAGTAATAGCATCTGATTTATAGAGATTTTCTATGCATGGTATTATCTTCCTTCCTTCAGGGAATACTTATCAAGTTTAAATCAAAGGTTATTGAGCATCATTGTAATTGTTTTCAGTTGTAATCTTTTCATTAATGCAAACACATTAAGACCCCCTGGATGGTTTACCGCCAGTGAGGATAAAGAACTCTCTTTCTTTTTCATTTCTACCTACTGGACAAGTGGTGAATACCCACTGAATAAGTGGATGACTTGTATTTTCATTCTTACTCTCATACCCACTAGAAAGTGGTGAATTCCCACGATACGTGGATGCCCGCCGCAGCGGATGAATTGAAGGTTCTTGTTGCATTGTTGTTCATTGTAAGCCAACATCACCATATGCTCTCACCTTGCCCATTCCGGGATCTTGGTGATCAGAAGGTGTGAGGCATTTTAGTTGATTATGCATTTGATGCTAACACTGTCATATCCTTGTTCAATATTTTTGAAAAAATTGGGGTAGCATCTTACAATAATACTCAGAGAAAAGAAAACTAATATACAGGTTTGCAAGAAGGAGATATAGAGAAGACATTAAATTAAGGATCCATTAAGCCACTTGTGGTAGGATACTCATATGAGAGTATAATGTCAATATGGCTAATAGTTTATGCTTGTTATTATCATGAATTATTATTGATGTGATTTCGATTACTTCATTTTGCACACACCTTCACCATGATGGAGAAGGAGAATTATAAAGAGGAATGGCGTGAGGGCTCTCTTCTAGGTACGCCACCCGGGGGGGACGCAATGAGCCCACATGGGCCAGAGGAGTACTGCCTTCGGTAGTAGGGATACTGCCTCTGGGCTTAGAGAGTGGCTACCAGGCACCTTTGTAACCTCACTTTCCTATCATGGTATGACAATATAAGGAAAGCAATCATGGGAAAATGGAAAAGATGACAAGATGAGGATAACGGACTTCATATGAATGGCATGCACCACATGAGTTCGGGGCGACCTCATATGAATGACATGCGCCACATGAGGCCGAGGCGATATATTATGAATGGCATGCGCCACATTAGATCGAGGGCTCTTTATATGAATGGCATGCGCCACATAAGGATAGGGACACCTCATATGAATGGCATGCGCCACATGAGGACTAGGGAGGGATGGTATATCCACCCTAAGACCTAGAAAGATTAATTACACCCATCGAGTCACTCTAGTCCATGCTCCCCATGGTTGATCATCCCAAGGTAAGTTTTAATTGAGTTAACTAATTTGATTGGACTTACTGATGTAGGGATTAAGTCAGGTATTCTCTAAACCCATTGTTTGCTTAGAAAGTGGATAGTTAAGATAAAATTTATATAATTCTCATTAAGAATATTACATAAACTAGGATTTATCTTGTTTAGGGTAAGATTTATGGAAGTCCCAAAGGGGACATTATAATCTTGTCTCTCCTATTGTGTGACAGTGTGTAAGTTGTTACTTTTTTTGTTTAGATTTTTTTAGGAATGCAATATGCATGAGGTGGTGCTAGATCAATAAATGAGAACATTGGAGAGAAAATGACATTTTTTTGTAAAATGCAGTAAATAATTATACAAATGGCTAGCCTGAGGTGGGCTACTTATTGATATAAAATAGCTTTTTCATGGGTCAAATTTCGATACATACGCGTGTGGAATAGATATTCCTATATTTATTTGGGAATATCACCTGGGTAATTTTATTGTTTAGTGGAAAAGTGTGTTTGGTGTGCACCTTTGCATGATGCAAATGGTGTATAATGTGCCATTTTCTCCATCTAGATTTCATACTTAACCAATTTTTTAAGGTGTAAGGGGATAAGGAAAAGTGAAATATGTTAATTGAAGTGTACTAGGACAAAGTGAACTAGGCAAATAGAGCTCCACTTTTCCTAGTTATTAGTGGCACTAGATTTTTTTTTGAATGGGATTTAAAAGCTAATAGACCCAAAAGATTGAAGGAATTCGAACAGACACTTGAATCTTGGAAGGCATCAAAAGTTTTTGCTAGGGTGGCTATGAATTTGGGGGTAATAGTTGGCTATTTTTGGAGACATTTAACTGGAAAGTGAAAAAGACAATCGAGACTCTTAGAATCAATGGCAAAGTGAAATATTCAAGGCACTAGGACTTGCATAGCACGTACAAGAATGAAATATATGAAGGACAAAAAACCAAATAATCAGAACTGTGGAAAATTCCTAAGGTTACCTATGAAATTCCACTTTAAGATAGTGGAAGATGTTTTCCATCTATGTTGTAGGTGGTTTAGTTGCTCTTAACTCGGTGTTTGTTATGTTGTTTATTGTGGCTTTACATTCAATAACAAGTCAGCCATGAAGGATAATAAAATGTATGGAATAAAGCAAAGTGGGTGTGGGCCAATTTTATTATTTTAAATAAACTATAAGTAAGCTTTGTTATTAGAGGTCATTGGGTGGTCAGTTGATGATGGTTGGTCTAGCCACCGTCCGTATTGGGCATATATAGTCATGGCCTAGTTAGAGAGAGGGAACTCTCATTGTTGATTCTTATAATTTCAAACAATATTGTAGTTTGCTACTCATAATATATTTAGAGTTCCTGATATGCTTGTGTTATTTCTTATTTCATTGTTCATGTTTATGCTTTACTATAGTTGATTATTGGTTCTATTGATTAATTTAACTTAGACGAACAAGATTTTTGGTTTGTTGCCTATAAATATCCTAGTCAATGAAGTTGACATACAAGACTTGTAAAACAAAGATTTTGAGGACAAGTAGTCAAGTGATCGAATAGAGAAGTTGACTGAGTACAAGCAAGAAAGAGAAGATAACCTCATGGAGGACTTCTTTCATACAATATATTTGAGAAATCTTGTAGATCAACATGTGACATTGGCTAAGGTCAATAGTGGTATCAATTTCAATGATCATGAGGAATGATTAATTGCAAACCTGATAATACTTTTGGAACATTAGTAGTTACTACTGGAAGATGTGAATGAAGAAAAAAGATGCAAGGATAATAGGTTGCAAATCCTCTTGCACTATCACGATAAAGGTCCAACAAGAGGAGCAGTAAAGATTCAAGGAGAATTTTTTTAGGGGTGATCAACAAGAACAACAAAGTAACAGAGATAATTGCCAAGGCCATGAGCATCTAAGAAGAAAAGAAAGAAAGAAAGAAATTATATTAATGTCCATGAATGACCAAGAATAGTGTTGGTGTGATGGGTCTATTCCCTAATTGGTTTCCCTTTTGGGTCCTTTTCACACCTAGTTAGTTAATTTTAGTTAGGTCACTTACTTTTTATGCCTCAAGTCATGTGATCATGACACTTGTCATCATAGTCCGTAGACTCAAACTTGTAGAGTACTCGGCAAGCCCAAAATTTCTGACTTGGCAAAACTCGGCAACTTAAAAAAGTACTTAAATTTATTAAAAAACACAATTTTTTGGCAAAATTCAATTACAAAATGTATCAAATGAGTATAAAAAACCATGAGGAATTGTTTTCTATTAGATTTGATTCATGAATACATATGGATTCCAAAATCGCATCATCATGTGAGCCAGATACAATAGCTAGTTGGTAATTGATAACTATTATGAATTTATGATGATCGTCTTTGAAAATCATCATCATAAATTGCATATCTAGGCAAGTAAAAAATTACAAGTTTTTTATAATTTCCTCTTCCCCGTTCTAGTGAAAAATTGGGCAGTAGAAGGTATGGTCCTCGCACTCGGTTGTGGCTCCTTGCTTGGCCTAGAAGACTGTGCCTGTGGCTCAACCTTGCTACTAGATGGCAATGACTCTTCTGTCATATCAATGTCATCCAATGACAATCCAATCTCCCTTGCTTCTATTGCAACGACATCTTCCATAGCTTGCCTCTCAAAATCAGCAATCTCATCCTCTGTAAAAAAGGAGGGCTCATCATCTTGCATGTTCTAGTCACTGTAGGGATCAATCTCATCCAAATCAATAGGATGCTTTGATTTGTCTTTCACCTTTCTTGTGTGAAGCCGAAGGTTGTATTGCACAAAGACTAGATTATTGAGGTGTTGTTGAGTCAATTTATTATGCTTCTTCGTGTGAATGGCATCAAACAAACTCCAATTGCGCTCATAGCCAGAAGCACTACAAGGTTGAGAAAAAATTCGGAGGGCTAGCCTTTGCAAATTTGGGGTATTTCCAACCCAATCTTCCCACCAAGAACCTACAAATAAGATATTCAAGAGTTTGTAAATAAACAATATTCTATTAATAATTGTATTTTGTAAATTGCAGGATATAGGACTTCACTTTTTCTTACCTAGTGTTTGAGTGGATCTTCCTTGTATAGCTAATGGTGAAGAAAAGAGCTTCCCCCTAATTTGCTTGTAATTCTGCAACTCAGAAATGATGAGGTCTCTCTCCTCAATCTCAGGTGCCATCCTCTCAATGCATACGGATAGGCTCTGCATAACTTCCCCATTAGCATCTGTAAAATTCTTGGAGAAGAAAAATTTGGGGTTGAGATTGTACCTCGTTGTGTGAATGGGTTGGTGGAGTTGATTGGTCCACCTTTGATCAATGATCTCCCAAATAGGGGCAAATCTACTTACATCCCCCCTATAGTAGTTTTGGATGGCCTCTTTGGCCCTATCCATGGCCTCATAAATTTTTTCCATTGGGTTTTGCTCCCTATCCACCAAGCGCAAAACCCTCACCAGTGGCTCTGGCTCTGATACCTAGGAAAGTACAAAGTACAAACAAATATAAGTTACAACTTAATATTTACAATGAAACTAAATATTTTTAAAGTTTAAAACTAAGGGATTCAATTGAAAATTTGGAGTTACCTTGACAATCTCTAAAACACTCTTCACAAAAACATCATCAAAAACTATTTTTGCAATCCTCTCTCCATCAACCCTCTTGGAAAAAGGTTGAGTCTAGCCATGCTTGACTCACAAACACTTGCTTCAAGGCAGTCAATAACAATTTGGACAACATTTTGTATGCCCACCTCTAAAACAACCTCCTCCAACATCAAGCTCAAATTTTCTGCATTTTTTATTTTGTTGGAGTCATCAATTGACTTAAAAAAAATTAACTCAATCATTTGAAGCCACTAAAAAGTTGATGAGGGTATGGTTCCTTCGTTCTGTCCACCCATCTAAAAGAATTGTGCATCCATACTTTCAGCATTGCTTCTTTTGATCTTCCATAATTTGTTTTGCATCTACAATAGCATCTTGGAGCAACCTGCCACTTATCTTTTTGGGAGAGGGCGCCTTCTATCGTTTCCCTACAACTGTCAATGTTGTCACCAAATACTCCCAATATGGACTCCTTGGCACATTGAAGGGGGTTTTTGAAATACCAAAAATTTGTGCATGCCTTATCTACTTCTTGGTGCACCTCCATGTTGCACCCTGTAGCTTCCAGTGAAGGTTGTTCTCTTGGTACATTTCTAGGCACAAAAAAACCTTGTGTCTGAGCTCTACTCGAGCTAGCTGAGGTGGATGAGCCACATATGCATGGACTGCAACTAGAGCCCACAATGCCTTGTATATCTACATCGGATTCTATTGCCAAATTAGGAGCAATGGCTGCTTGTGCCTTGGCCCTCTCCAATTTCTTTTCATCCAATGATATGCAAGAAGGGCCATCATCTCTCATTTCACCTCTTTTGGGGCTGTTGGACATGGCTTAGAATCACGAATAGGAATGCCTGCAAGATGGTATTTGAGGCGATTGATGCCTCCACTAAGCTTCTTCTTGCACTAATTACAAATCACAAACCTTGCTTCCGGTCCCATTACCACATGTTTCCAAGTGGGGTCATGGCTTCTAGGGGGTCTAGTTCCAATGGGATGACTTGCACTTGCTAACTCAGAATCAGATATATAGCTGAAAGCCATTGTGGTTATATATTAAACTTGCAATATCGATAAGAACGAAAAAGTAGTCATTAAAAAAATATAGCAATTTGAAGTTGAACATGAATTTTGTAAAAAAAATATGTAAATTTAGAGGCATTTAAAAAATTTAATTGTAATATGATAATATGGTAATTGAATAATTTGAAATTAACAAATTTGATAAAAATATCATCTTTTAACCTAAAATGTAAACCCTATATTCTGGAAAATTTGAAAAAATTGAAAAAAATCAATGTAAATCATTTACATTTTAATCAATCTACAATTTAGATGAATTGAATCAGTTCAATCCAATAAAATATGTAAATTTGACATACTAAAAAAATTAGATATGATTTACAATTTTAAATGCTTGAAAAGAAAAGGAAAAAAAAAAATTGAAATCACTCGATGCAAATCCAAAATTGCAGAAATTTCTTCTTCAAATCCCCTAAAAATTCTTCCTAATTTGTTGTAGAATGCTTGATTGCTGTTGTGTGTGGTCAAGAGGGGCGAATGGAAGTCGCGGTGAGTTTTTTTGGTGTCTTGTGTTTGGTGTGTGTACACAGTTGCGGTGAGTTTTTTGCACGGACTTGCCGAGTTTTGGTGAGTTTCAGTGAATACTTGCCACAAGTTTTCACCAAAATCCTTTTGAACCCTAGGAATACTCGATGCCAAGAAAAACAAACGAGTACTCGGTGACTTGCCTAGTACTTGGCGAGTTTGTGAACTATGATTGTCATAATCATATGTTGTCTTATGTCTCACCTTTGCCTATATATACAAGGGTTCTCTAGGTACATTTCATTCCATTACATTGTATTCTATTGTACGAATATTGGCATTATAGCATTTTCATTCTTTCTCTCTTGTGTGGAAGGTTGTGTAAGAGTCAATGTGACTTAGCAAGCCAGGATCCTTGCAATCAAGACAAAAAAAACATTAAAATCAATATTTAGGGCCAAGGGTACAGGGCCGAAGACGTGACCCCCGTACCCTGTGTTGGGGTACCCGTTGGCGGCGTTTAGGGCCCGTGGTCCTTGCTCTAAGGCTTCGGCCCTTTTTGTCTAAAATTTTTTGGAGATCTTAAAATTTGCAAAGTCCTAGCGGCCAGCGTGGAGGTTTTGGCCGTTAATTTGGGCCTTTGTAGATTGTTTCAATAAAAAGACCAGCAGTTCATCACTCGGCGACCCATTCGATAGATCTCAGGCGGTTATAACACTCTGTTCGTTGGTCATCATTTGAAATCGACATCTAAGCTTGATGGTTGTTCTCTTTGGTAGTCGGCGGGTCTTTACCCGTTTTTGGTGGGTCATCTTAGAGTCGACGGCGGACTTTAAAGGGGTTTTAACCCGCACCCGAGGCCACTTCAATCACAGGCTTCGGCCTTGTTAATCAAATCTACAGTTAAAAAGTCCGGTAGATATCAAGATCCTGGTCAGCAGGCATACTTCGGCGGTCATTTTGCAGCGACGGGTTTACAAAACTCTTCATCACTGACTGAACTGTTCACCTCAGTTTTCATTGGGCGGATCTCCCCGACAGCGTACCTTGCAACCGGCGGTCACATCAAATTTACCAAATATCTGGCGGTCCCTTCGTTTTATCCGACAGTTTAGATCTTGCAACGACAGTTGTTTGCATGGCGGGAGCCAAATGCTCGGGTCCTGCCGGACTGTGTGGAGGCCCCACAAATATTTTAATCGCCTTTCTTTTTTAAATAGTTTTTTTTCAAAACAAAAAAAAAAAAACTATTATGAAATCTGCAACAACCAAATGGTTTTTTCTCCGGCGATTTTCTGATTATCGATAGGTGGATTTTTGGCCTATTGGTAGTTTTTTTCTTAGATTGGCAGTTTCATCCTCTCAGGCGGTTTTTTGCATAAAATTGGTGGTTTTCTGGCAAACACAGTTGTTTTGCGGCCTGCAAAGCATATTCCGACCACTAGAAGGAATATTTTGTCCACAGGGGGGCTTGTTTTGCCCCTCAAAGCCCTAAAGTAGGGCTTTTTTTTCTTTTTTGCATAACTTTTCCTAGGGTGTCAAAATTGGGCAAACAAGATATCGTTGGAAAGCTGACAGAGAGCACTTCGTAGTGGTATCAATGATTTTCACAGATTTTGCTGTTTGATAGCATTTATTGGAGGTTGAAAACAAATCTTCCACTTTGGCTCCTGAGCTCATAACTTTTTTGCCATGAACTCTGATTTTCGCGATTCTTGCGGCATTGGAAACGTATTGAGGAGCTCTACACAGCCATCCATGCACTTTTCTCAGATTCAGCTCCAGGTTCATTTTGTTCAATTTATCGATTTTATAGCTTTTGAGTGATAACTTGGGCATTTTGAGACTTGAGAAGGTGAAAATTATTTTGAGAGGATTTGTTTGCTGTAATACATCATTGTGGATGATTGTAATCTCACTCGGATCTCTTTTTTAAGAGATTTTGTTGTTTTCCCAATTTTGGTCCCTTGAGGACAATTGTAAATCGCACTAAGTATAAAGTGTCACAAACAAATTTGGGGGCGGGGGCTCTCTTACATAGTAAAGGGGTGTTGTTGTCTTGTTGTCTCTCTTTTTCATTATGGATGTGCCTCAAATTCCACTTTTAACTCCATATAATTATTATGAATGGAAGAAAAACATGGAGTATGTATTGTATAAACAAAAGTTACATAGAGTAACTTTAGGCATAGATCCTGAACCCACAGGTGCTACTGAGAGAAGAAAATGGTTAGATAGAAGAGATGAGGCTTATGGCACACTTTGTCTTGCAATTTCTCCAAATCTTAGATTTCATGTTGAGTCTTGTACTACACCAAATGAGATATGGACAACATTAGACAATCTCTTTGGCAAGTAAGATAAAATAAGAAGGTTCTAATTGGAGAATGAGCTAATTGCATTTAATCCTCAAGATTTTGGTCAAATCAAAGATTTCTTCACCAAGTTTAAGTCTCTCAAGTTGCAACACAAACAGTGTGGTCTTGAGAAAGAAGATGAACAATTGATTCTATCTATTCTTGCAAAATTGGGTCCTGCATATTCAGTTTATGTTTCTACCTTTTATGCTACAATGGATGGTTTTGGTAGTAAGTTTACTATGCCTTCACTTGAGGTGTTTGCTGCACAACTCACAAGAGAACAAGCCAAGCTACTACACATGGGCACATTGAAGTCTTCTCGAAAACAGGGTCTAGTTGCAACACAAAGCACAAAAGATCCTAAGGCTTCACATAATAAGGGAAAAAAACAAAAGGATTGAAAGTCTAATGTGCAAGAGAAAGAATCAAAGAAAACCCCCAACTCTTCTTCCAAAGAGGAGTCCAATAAGAAGAAGAAGCCAAAGTGTTCTTATTGTAAGAAATTGGGTCATGATGAGACTAAATGTTATGAGAAAAAATTTGAGATGTCACAACTTCTTAAAAAACATAGCATTGAGTATTCTTCATCAATAACAGTTTTACCCAATTCTTCTTCTTCGACACCATCATCATCTACAGGTATAGCAGGCATTGCTAATGGGCCATACAAAGGAAAAGGACAGACACTCTTTGCTTCAACAAGTCTACAGTCAGAGAGATGGCTTCTTTATTTAGGAGCTGCTCATCATATGGCATCTTCACAAGGGATGTTCTCTTCATTTTAGTCATGTACTTTGCCACCTATTTTGATGGGTAACAATACATAAATGCATGCAATTGGTAAAGGACTTATTGATGTTGGTGGGAATACATTCAACAATGTGTCGTGTGTACCTTCCTTGTCAACCAATCTCCTTTCCATCTACTAGATTACTCATTGTGGTGCAGGGAAGACAGTTGAGTTCACTCCTGATTCTGTGATCATATGGGACTTGGAGAGCAAAGACATCATTGCTGTTGGGATGGCTGATCATGCATCTCGCTTGTATACTTTCTCCCATTTTGTTTCTGATGATGACGTAGATCCATTGATTGCTATTCACACTCATGCATCAAGTGTGAATCATGTTTGTAAGGAGACGTTTGGTCACTTGAACCTTGGTGTTCTTGCATCTACTTCAGTTCCTGAGACTAGTTTTGAGCTTCCTCCTTCTCCTGCTTCTTCAGAGATTGGCATTGGCATAGCTTCATCCACTTCAGTTGAGCAGGACATTCTTTGTCTTCCAGATACAGGTTTGTGGGATGAGTACTTGACAGGTATTTTAGACTTGTTTTGTGAGTCCTATCTTGATGACTTGGAGGACATACTTGATGACATTCATCTCCTCTTTGAAGGAGTTGATTCTTCTACTTTGGATGAGACATCACCTTCTTCTCCTCTTCACTTGTCACAGTTTGACATTGAGTTGGAGTATCTTGAGCATCATTCGGAGGATTCTTTGTCTTTGGAGATTGATGATCTTGAGTTTTCATCTTGTCTTGGATTGTCACATTCTTTGATTGGGCATGCAACACCTGATTATGTGACATCTTTTGGTTGTGACATGTGGAGACTTGAGCAGTTTTCAGACACATCATACATCATACATCATGAGGCTTTTTCCCTCATACCTTGAGATGGAGTTTCTTCGACATTAGCCTTTGGACCTGTTTCTACCTAAGGGGAAGAATGTTGTTTGCAGGCTTTGGATTCTCTTCAGCATTCTTCTTCAGGCATTCACCATCGGCACATAAGCTACTTCATTGTGGGGGGGACCTATAGTCAAACACTTGCTCTCCTATGGGGGGGTAATTGATTGTACATATGTGTTGGATGTAGTTCTTGGGGGGTCTTGAGTCCTCCTTCCATCACATCTTTCATTTGTTTTCTGCATTCTCACTTTTGGAGAGGAGTTTTGTCCCATGAGGTTTTCTCCTTTTCTCCACTTGAGATTTGTTGTACATGGGTACCTAACATGGACTAGTAGCCGGGACCCATCCATCATTACATCTTTGTTTTAGTCAACTACTCCCTAAGTTGCACTTAAGAGGGGTGTTGGTGTGAACAGGGTTATCACCTAACCGGTTTACCCTTGTATGGATAATTCATATTATTTAACTATTTACTAGTTAAATAATATTCACACATCACACATAATTCACTTAGTGAGTCTTCTAGATGTCACTAGTTGTTTCTAGTTGTTGATAGTTGTAGTGAGTTGTCTTATCCTATGCATGTGCTCTAGTTGGCATCCTATCCTCTAGTTGTCACATGTGATAGGAATGTGACACTTGTCACATGACTACAACTCCTTGGTTGTCATCCTTGCCTTTATAAGCAATGCTATCTCTCATTGTATTTCATATAGTTGATGATCTTTGTATAGATTCTTTGCTACATTGTTTTAGCATATTCTTCTCTGTTATCTTTGTGTGGAAGGTTGTCCTGATTGCAGGGATCCTGGCTTGTTGAGTCACATTGACTCTTACAGGCTGTTTGGCGTTGTAGAAGATTCTTGCTCCTATGAGTCCTTTTGGTGACTTCAATATGCTATTAGAGCTCTAGATCTACAAGCCCCTTCTCCTATTTGGGAGATTTTTGCCAATGTCCATAAGTTTTTTCCTTAAAACATATAATAATGTCTCAGTCATACAAAAATTTCAAATTCAGTCATTAAACTTGAAAAGGAAGTTCAAATTCAAGTACTTTAATGTCTATGAGAATCATATCTATGTAATTGATGTTCTAGAAGTTTCCTAGATTGATTCTAAGGACTAATATAATTAATTACTGTATCCTTTAGAATAATTGATCTTGGTGGATTCTCCAAATACAATTCTAGTTATTCTGCCAAGCTTACTCTAACAGTCAGCAGTAATACAAATTCATGTTTATTTGTCTTTGTACTGTCCAATAATCTGCAGAGGTCTGCAGTACTTTCAAGATCATCAATCTGTTTCTATTAGTGTTGTACACATGTTTCCAGTGGCTAGACAGATTGGGTGTGACATCATGCAAGCTTGCACTGAATCTTATGCAGTCTCCGTCATTGGCTTTGTCAGGTTTCCATACACCTACAGACCAAACTGCTAAGATCTTGAAATGCAATATCCCCAAGTGTCTACAGTGTTTCTTTCTTTGTCCTTGAAGGTGTGGATTCCCCATAGGACTCACAAATTGCCCTGGTGGGGCATGAGGCAATGCTCTGCGATCGAAATATCTGATGCCTTTTGACCTAACTGCTAGAAAGGTGATGACTAATGTGGAGGCCTAACCGTTTGAACTTCCATAATGGTTCTTTAGCCTTTGCAGCTTTGTAAATTGTAAACATTATATATACATATCTGACTCGCCAGATAGTGCATGATGGACATGTATCATAGATAAAAGCAGCTACTTGAATACAGATAGCCATACATCTCCATTGAAAGTATGCTTGCTATATACAGTACGCACAGATTGCTTAACTCCTATGTTCCAGTTGTATTATTTTTACTATATGTCTTTCTGTGACCAATATTCATATCTTTGACTTATTGTTAATATTGCTTCCACATACAACATATTTAGATTGTCAGAATGTAGACTGTTGTAAACTGGAAATCTCTTGGGAGCCAGATCAATAATAGAAGCAAAATAGAAGTTGAGCATACAGAGATTCAAATCTGCTAAGATACAAAAACTCTGCAGACAAAAGTCTAGAAACCTTATGGACTTTGGATAAACCATCAAGAGAGATATAAAGCATAGAAGGAGATAACATAGCAGTAAGATTGAGACAGTTTATGCACCGTTGTCATCCTTGAATTCCCTTATATTGTCTTCTGGGGCCTTCAATGTCTCAGTTAGGATGCTGGGAGAAAATAGTTTATTTGGCAGGAATTAAAAGTTTGGGAATTAAAAAAAAAACACACATTAATGAGCATACACAAACATATAGTAAAAATATACTTGTATAGCATAAAAGTCTAAAAAATTAATTATATATATATATTAGATAACATTGAGAATTATCCAGTGTTTAGGCTTTAAAGGTTAGGGCCTTAACAAAGAAATGAAATGAAAATTTATAGATGTTATCATCAAAACCAGCTTAAATATCAAAAGGTAGTACTAGCATTTTTGTGTTATCCTATACTAAGAGTAGGTTCATCAACATCATCAATTATCCTGATCCTTTAGAACATTCTTCTTCAAGGCTTGAATTGTTTTCTTCGTGTGCGAGAGGATTGTTGCAGTGTCTTTTCAAATGAAAATTACAGGAACAATTTTTATAGCTTGTAGAGGAATGGGTTTATTTTGTCTTGTTTATTAAGTTCCTTCTCTGTCCAGTCAAAATGGCAACTGGAAAATGATCGAAGGTCTATGGAGGTTTCTGATCTTTTTTCTTTTTACCCAGTGCGGTAATAGCTGACATATTTTGTATTGGCAAGGCATGAGATAGGTTTCTGGATGTTTTATGATAAATACTTAAGTATGAATTTCAACATGATTAGAATGTTTCCAATATGATGGAAAACAGGTACATTGAAGCAACACTGTTGTCTGAAGATGACAAACCAAACAAAAAGGAGGAAACACATCCGCATTTCGAGCCAAAATTACTAGGCACCGATATGCAATCTAATATGCAGGTGCAACATGTTTTCTATCTTTTACCTTCATCTTGTACACTCATATCTTATTTGACATTTTAATAATTTATTTCTATTTTATATTTATTATTAGTATTCAGTGCTGAGTATCTTTATTTGTTGGTTAATGTCTGCTAATTTCAATTCTAGCCTGTTGTAAGAACATCTCAGTACTGTTAAATTCTGAAGAGAAGCAGAATTGATAGTATTTTTTTTGCTGACAAGAAAAAGTCTATTCATGTTTTGAGTAAAGACTAGCGTTGTTTCATCTTCAGGTTTTCCTGAAATGTGGGCCTTATGGCTATTACGTCCAGCTAGGGGAGGATACAAAAGGTTGGAAGCCCAAGCGTGCAAGTGTTTCTAAGGTATAAAGCTGGAGCTCTTGATTGAGCAATTCAAATCGAACTAAAGTTCTAACATCTTATAGCTACTTGATGATTATTTTATCTAATTGTTGAAAATGTAGATGTGATGCCAATACACGGTTATCTTTGCATCATTCATATTTAAAGTGAAGGACATAAAAATCGAATTGGTTTAGGAACTGCATTGGGCATAAACTATAACGTGAAGTTGAACCACTTTGGGTACTATACTGCCCAAACACACATATAAATATAGAAGGAAAGAAATTATGTTTATGTTCACAGGTTACCAAGATATGTCAGTGGGATTCAAAAGTATAATAGATAATGCTAGCTACAAAAGCAGAGTCGAAAAAGAAATGTAAACCCTAGAATATAATAACTACATGAGTAAGCAGTTGCAATGTTATACATGTACATGCAACAAGCACATAATTAAAAAAATTGAGGTAAAAAACCATTAATAGAAAGGAGAAATGGAAGGGGGTAGACCACTCTTTTTATTGTTAGCTGACAATAGAGATTCATCTGTCAAAAGATAACGGGTTTGAGGAAACCATACACAGAGTTGCTTGAGTTGGCACTAGTTGATAGAACAATCTTGGGAAGCCTAAGATTGTAGATTCCAATATGGCTTCAATCATGGACCTTGAACTGGGCACTGGGTAAAGCAGTGGACATAAGATCATCACATCATTTGCAAAATTGAGTAATAAGATGGTAACATGATGAAGCATACAACCATCACTAGTTCTGTAGTCAGGGGCATGCATTGATATCTATTAATGAGAAGAGTGATGTACTACAGAAGTAAATTATTCACAAGTCTTAATATCAAACACAATTGATTCTTTATCCACTATATCACAGTCACTCATCAAATACTAATAACATCAATTAACATGTCACAACTTTAAGACAAAAATATTAGGACAGCTGATGTCAGTTAAATAATGACCTTCCACCCACCATGCAAATTTTATTTATCCAGTTGTGTCCATATATTGGGAAGTGAAAATGTCGCTTGACAAAACATGTACGCTTGGTAGTTGATGTGTTATGTCTTTGAAGAGTCTGTTCATTCATCTATGAACCTCAAAATCCAAATATTTATAGCTCATATTTGTCTCAAAATGCCAGAGATGTTTTCATGCTGCTATGCTAACTTGATCATACATGAAGAAATAAAGGTGGAGGGCATAATAAGGTTTTAAGATGACATCAGGTGACTAAGACGATCAGAAAATTACTAAGTTGCAGGGTTCTTCCCATACTGCTGCCGTACCCGGACCGGGACGTCTGGGTACGGATTTTGGGCCGGGTCCCCTGTGGGTTCTCCCAGGGTCCTGCCTGGGGCCCCCGGGCAGGACCCTCGGAGAACCCACAAGGGACCCGGGCGAACCCACGGCCAGGCAGCGCCAAAAAGCGCTCTTTTTAATTTTTTTTAAAATTTTAAAGCATTTCCTTAGCATTTAAAACAACTAAAATGCCTTACTAACCCTAAAAAGCACATTGGAAACTAATAAAACATAAAAACATGAGTTATTTTCATTCATTCATGCAAACAAAAAGGAGAGAGTTTATTTTTTGTCTCCAAGCCACCATTGTTGGTTCTTGAAGGTTGCTGCCTCTTTCTTCGAAGGTGAAGGCTAGGAGAGTGAAAGAACTCCACCGAAAGGGAAGGAAACGCTGCACAATGAAGATTTAGCTACAAAGGTGAGTGATTTTTGTAATTTTTTCCAAGTTTTCATGAATTTTTTCAAGATTTTTGAAGTTTTTCAATTTTTTTTCAACTTTTTTTTTGGTTTTTTTTTAAGTTTTAGATTTTGTTTGTAAACCTTATATGCATAATAAAGGGGTCATAATGCCCATTTTTTTTCTTTTGTTTTGTTGTATAATTTTATACAGAATGGCTCATAGTTCTGCTTCAGTTGGTTCTCTAGACAAGCCGTTTAAAATTGATGCATCATCACCTCTTTGGCGACATACAACCATGATAGAACAATTACCTGGTGGTGGGGGTTATCTTTGGCGTTGTAACCAATGTTTGAAAGAATATAAGAGCTCATACAATCGAGTGAAAGCTCACTTATGCGCTATTCCCGGCACAGGTATAAGAGTTTGCCCAGGGCCGAATAAAAAAGGGTTGTCAAATCAACAAATAATGGATTATATCAAGGAACAAGAGGATGCCGACATGCTAAGTAATAGAGGAAAGGAAAGAGTGCATCCTCTTTCCAAGAAGGGACCACAAAATTCTCTTGTTTGCTTCACAAAACCAGCTGGCCCACATCCTTTCATGCCACCACCATCTTCTGGAGAAGACACTACTCAATCTGAATCTCGTAAAAGAGGCCCATTGGAAAAAGCCTTCAAGAACGAGTCAAGGGAAATTGCAGATGACAGCATTGCTCGTTGCATTTATGCCAGTGGACTTCCTTTCAACCTTGTTAGATCACCATATTGGCGGGATATGGTGTCCGCAATTGCCAAGGCACCTAGTGATTATGTTAGTCCTGGATATGAAAAGGTGCGCACCACCTTATTGGCCAAGGAAAAAGCTTCCGTAGAGTTGTCATTGAGGGCAATCAAGGATACATGGATTGAAACAGGAGTGTCCATTTCTGATGGATGGAAGGATTGCAAAAATAGGCCACTAATTAATGTCATTGCAGTGTCGCCTAAAGGGGCTATGTTTTTGAAAGCGGTTGATTGTGAGGGGCAAGTGAAGGATGCAAGCTTCATTGCCGATATCCTCATACAAGCCATTGACATGGTGGGCCCTGAAAATGTTGTCCAAGTTGTAATAGATAATGCTAAAAATTGTAGGGCAGCTGGTTCAATAGTGGAGGGTAGATATGGGCATATTTTTTGGACACCATGTGCCGTTCACTCTCTCAACTTGATGATGCAAAAGATTGGCACACAAATTGAGTGGGTCAAGGAAATCTACACAGAGGCCGAGGAGATTCAAATGTTTGTGACAAATCATCACATGTCACAAGCCATCTTTAGGACCTTCTCCAAATTGGAGTTGTTGAAGGTAATTTTATTTTTATTTTTTACTTTTAGCATATTTAATATTTTTAAATTTTTGCTAAGTTGCTACTTGCTACTTTTTATTATTTTATTTTTAATTTTTTATATGATGTTAGGTTGCCGAAACTCGTTTCGCATCACACACAATTGTCTTGCGACAACTTGTAAAGGTGAAATCAGCATTGGGTGCCATGGTCATCGACACTCTTTGGAGTGTATGGAGGCAATCGCAGACAGATAAAGCCCAAAGAATCAAAGCATTGATCCTTGATGATGAGTGGTGGGTTCGTGTGCAATATGTTTTGGATTTCACCGAACCCATCATGAGTATGATTAGGTATGCAGATACGGATCAACCATGCTTGGGTGAGATTTATGATGGTGTGGACTCCATGGTTGAAAAAATACGGACCATAATAGAAGCCAAGGAGCAAGACCCCACAGAAGCATTTTTTAAAAGAGTACAAAGGATCATTGTTGACCGTTGGAACAAGATGACCACACCCTTGCATCTCGTAGCATTTGCTTTGTCTCCAAAGTATTACAGCAGAGAGATACTTACCCTACCAAGGAGGGTGGCACCATATAGAGATAAAGAGGTTGCTAGTGGGTACAAAACTACATTCAAAAGACTATGTCCAAATGGAGATTTAGAGAAAATTGTCTCAGGGGAATTTGGTGAGTTCATATCTTCAAAGAATCAAGATGTTTTTGCTCTTAGAGACAAGTACAAGAAAGATGCTCAAGAATGGTGGTACCTACATGGCCAAGACTATTTTCACCTTCAACCTCTTGGAATAAAAATTCTATCTCAAGTATGTATCTTTTTTTTTTAAATTAACTTCCTCATTTTTCTTTCTAATTTTTAAATTTTATGGTATGCAAATTTAACTTGTATGGTATGCAAATTTAACAGGTTGCAAGTTCATCTTCAGCTGAGCGGAATTGGAGTACATACTCCTTTATCCACTCAGTTAAACGGAACCGATTGGGTGCAAAAAAGGCCGAGGATTTGGTCTATGTGCACTCTAACTTGCGTCTCTTGTCACATAAGAAACCTGATTACAGTGCGGGAGCAACAAAAAATTGGGATCTAATACCTGAGTGTGCTGATTTAGATGCTACTGCTACACAGCTTGCAGTAGTCTCTATTGATGAGGTCCATGATGACAATGAGGCTACACATGACATAGACTTGCCTACTGGGAGTGGTGTTCCAATTGATTGTGCTTCAAATGATGATGATAATGCTTTGGATGAAGACCCATATGATGCTTATTAAGTTATTAAGACTTTAAGACTTTAAGTTATTGAACAATGGATATTGATTGTAATTTTGAATTTTTATTTTCTAGTGACATTTGACTCTTTGAGAAATCACTAAATTATGTCATAGACTCATATGAATTTCAATTCATGAGTATTTTGATTTACCTTAATGCAAGTTATGACATATGACTCTATGAGGTATGTTGATAATGATATTTTATTATGTTGTTTATAACTTTATTCATTATTGGCAATTTGAATTATGAGTAATACTGTTTTTAACTTTAAGTTTTAGTCTTAAGAGTTTACTGTTTTAAATATAAATTAAAAAATTTAAAATATATATATATTGCCGTACCGTACCCTGGCAAAAAAAAAATGCCGTACCCGCGTACCCGAACCCCGTACCCGTATCTGAACCCGTACCAGGACCGGCAACTTAGGAAAATTACATGCAAGTGCACCACAAGATGCATCAGCATCTCCAATCTAATTTTGCAGTGTGAATACATTCCAAAAATTTGATGTCAAATGGTAGGGTGTAGAATGTAATATGTGTGATAGTTATGGAATCTGCTAGCTTTAATATTTACTGTATGGTTTCTCTTTTTGCAGACTAAAGTAGAAAATATTGACCTGGATGATGCTCTTGAACTGCTGAAATATCCAATAATTTTGGTTAGTACTCACTCTTATCGTCATTATAATTTATTGGTCATCTGTTTGTTAATTATGAATAACAGCAGTGCAAATGATAACTAAATTTAATGGATGTGTTTTTTGAAGTTAGGGCTATATTATTTGATTCTTGCATGTTTTCATGGGTACAGGGCAATCATCCAGAGGATAAGAAACCTGTAACATTGGCAAGGATGAAATATGGATTTGCGGTTAAGTATCGACATTTAATAGCTACAGTGCCCAAGGTAAATTACCGTTTACTTCACAATCCTACTAAAATATCATTATATGTCAATGGCAAGTGACAATTCTTCAAGGATTTATTTAAGCTGGGGTGAAAAGATTAGATACATATTTGCTATTTTTATTAATAGAAAATTTAGAATCTTATTTTAATAGCAATTTTCCACTTTTCACTATTTGGAGCTTTTCCAAATATATTGCTGCAGGTTTAGCTAACTATAACATCAAATGACATCTCAAACGTAGTTATCCCGAGGAAGTAGACTAAATAGATATTACTTCATTTATGTAGTCTTATCAACTAAAGTCTTGAAAAGAAATGAGGTACAATTGTCAAGCTTTCGGAAAAAACTGTCTTTGATTTTTGCATGAATGTTTCAGTTCACACTCCATGATCCGTCATGCAAATACCCACACCAATTTTCTTTTTTGATTTTTGCAATATAGAAAATGCAAATGCAAGTGTGGGCACTTTCTGATCACCAAGTTCCTAGTGTGGGCAAGGTCAGAGCATATGGTGTTTGGACAACACACAATCTATCTAGATGAATGCACTGCTGAAATGAAAGGTGGCAAGCCAAGCAGTAGCACACAGGCAGTGGAGCCGACCCAAATCTACAACTCTTTGGCGGACAAGTGTGCTTAGAGAATGCAAAGCCACTGGTAGATTACAACGGAATTCAATAAAGCCAAAATGACTTATTACATGCAGACCCAATTGATGCCAAAATGGGCTTGAAATGCAGAGGGGTCTAGCGGTGAACTGACCAAGACCTTCTATGTTGAAATACGCATTATCGACAGTATACCATCTGATTTTACAATATCATGAGTATGAAATGCATGACTTCCGGTAGTACTACCATTCGGATTACAATAAGAATGAAATATGCACTGTTGAATATTGAAATGATAAATAGACTAGCTGCAGTATAGTGATTTTATTTTCTACTCAACTAATAACACTGCTGCAAACACACATATTAGTCCAAATCAGTAGGAAATACAAGGAATGAAGCTCACATATTGACTGAGCAACTGCAACCACAAATTCTGATGTCAAAGAAGGACGGAACTGAAACTGAAAAACAACTGAACTGGAGACACAAACTAACCAATAACTGGAAATCACTAAACTCTGCTGAAATATAACAAAACCAAAACAGCACGGCCTCAATGTGACTGGTACAGCCTGCTAGAAGATAAAATTATTTTCTGCAGGCAATAACAGACTGGTGCGGACCTCAAATAACCCTTAAACTGCATCAGGACAATGCCCAAACGGTATGGCACCCTCTATAGGTTGTACGACCATCATAGGGAAACGTAGGACATCTTAAAATGAAGTCCCAACTCCCACAAAAGAAAAACAGTCATCGAAGTTTCCTTCACATGCAACACCATAAACTAGTGTACAGATCGCCCAAACTGAGGTCATTCAATAAGAAATGTGTACAATCTATGGAGAGTGGTATGACCAGGTGTTGAGGTAGTATGGCCCAGCAACCCTCCAGCTGGTACAACTCTTCAAGCATCACACTCCATCAAAATGCCTCCATAAACTCAGTTGAGGCGCCATCATAGAAAACTGAAACTAACAATCACACAAGGGAAATCAAAACACATCAAAAGCTTCCATTTTCAGTAGCAAACTGGAAAAACTTCAACTGTCAAACACAATGGTGATTTATGAGTGAAATCACACAAGCAGCTAGGAGGGTTTTCGTCCTAAGGCAAATAGAAGAACACAAGTTCATTCTCAAAACAAGAATAAAATTCAACAGTAACCCTTCTTTTGAAGACCAAACCTCCTTTTATAGCTTTTTAGAGCTATTTTAGGAAAACAAGTTTTTTCTTTTTTTGTTGCTTTTTTTTGAAAAAAAACACTTTTTTCCTTAATAAAATATGATAAAGTGTCCTTGTGACCACTTTTCAGCACCATGAGCCTAGCAACACTTTATCTGCACACTTAAAACACCCCTTTTTTAATAATTAAACATTAGATGTCAATTAAAATAGTAATTAAAGGTACCCTTTGACAACTTAATTTAATTATTTAACTTATTTGCTCTTCAGCAATACCAAATAGCCTATGGGAAAACTTAAGAAAATAGGCTAATGGTTACCAACTGCTTACGCATGAGAAGGGGACATTACACATCATCAGAATGAGAGAAACAAATAGTTGATGCAAAAAATCTAACAGTTTTTTCCAGAAGCTTTCAATTGAATCTCATTGACTGTGAAAACTTGATGTCTATTAATTAAGCAATGAGATATTTATTTTGAAACTTGAAATTGAATAGAAGTATCTTCTTCAAAATTTAGTAGTTGACGTGAGTCAAAGTCTGGATTAAATGAAATTAATGTGTGACAGACCTGCATATATGCATGAAAAACAGACTTGCTTCATCAAGCACACATCATTATTTAATATTTAAATTTGATTACTTTATATGCTAGATTAGCCTACTCTTATTGGTCTGGTAGGCATGAAAAGGAAGGCATATCTTCCAATATTGGCTTAAAAAAACTACATGGGCTAGAACTAATTGATGTTATTATTGATCAAATCTGTATCAACCCTTGAACTCATAAGACAACAATTAAAATGGTCATCATATTAGTGCATATGCATATCTATTCAAGCACCTGAAATATGAGATTGTTATTCATTTAGTGTTCAAGAATATGTTAGATTTACACTCCAAGTGTCTTTTGGTTTTCATTTACCAACTATAAACACCATGATTCATACGATATTTCATATTTGCATTCGGCTGAACACTTGCTTGAGAATCGTTTGTCTTTCAATGACATTGCTATGACTATTGCCTTAGACATAATTTGGTAGCTCTCACCTTGTTCTTGGATGGCTAGAAGTGAAAAAAACTCTTTTAGTTTGATTGACAATACTATAGTCATGGATGCAAAGTCAAACATATGTTTATAAAATTACCGAGCAACATTTTATAATAATCCTCAACTAGCAAGGTGGTCTTATGATCGTTAGCAAAACTCCAAGAGAAGCATTGACCTTACCATATAATTTAACAGAGGAGCATTTTGCTTGATGACTCCACAGTCTTCCTAATAGCATCAATACACATCAAATCCACTTTGTACCTCAAATACTTTTTCCATCATCAAAATAAGCTAGGGATACATGGGGATGTGTCTCCATACTTGTCACATTTTAGGGACATGGGAATGCCCAGGCTGTCCTTGATTTCCTTGCTGAATTGGGTACATTTCAAAAATGATAGCCAAATGCTTAGAAGCATTTGCAGATGGATGGCTATGTTTAGGAAGACTAGGGGCATTGATGATGTCTCTTGACTATTCTGGGGACAACTAGCCATCCCTGGACAGCGAGCAACATGTAAAAGAAAATTGAAAAAATAAAAGGGGTGGTAGGGAGCCCACAAGGCCCCCACACCCCTTGAAAACACAAAACCTAAAGAAAATGTAGTCACATTAAAAAACATAAAAATGATAGTTATTTTAGATAAATAACTTATAAAAGCATTTTGTTTTGTCATTGGCATTATTGGTCAATTTCAAGTTGTAGTAACATAGGGAAAAATTAGAACTTGGAAAAGCCAAAGGAATTCATATGAGACAAAATTTCTAATTTAGTTTTAGTTTTTTATGGCCGTGAGGTATCTTATAATAGTTTTCTCAGTCACTATGAGATGAAGGGAAGATTTCACTACCTCTATAGGGGCTTAGGCAACAATCTTTTTCCTTCTTTAGATATTTAGACTAGTGGTGCCTGTCTCTTTCTTTGTAGAGCCCCCATGTTGATCACCTCTTTTTTCTAGCTAACTTAGGTGACATGCAACACAAAATGGCCTTCGGATACTGGTACTTCACATATCATAGCTGATAGATTAGTTAGGCGGTGCTTCTCTTAGCACACCTTTACTACTCAAATTACTCAGATTCCCTAGCCTACTCTCCCTTGACATCATGGCTATGCTCATTCTTGTCGGTATGACTTGGTCCCATTCCGACATGGATCTACTACTTGTTGGCTGGCCCCTAGACCATAGTATCTTATATTACGAGCTTCTTTTCTACTACAGGAGCTACACCAACCTTGGATGTTAAAAGAGTTTCTAGAGGAAGTGCTTTGATTCCTCCTAGGCTATTCTAGTGCGGCCTTCCAACCTTGGATACTCCCTAACGAGCATTATCTCTCATAGTGACTGATGATGACTTAGACGACTCCTCCATTTCAGACGCAAACATGGATATTCAATGAGATTTCTTTCTAGTCTTCCCTGGCACATGCTTTTGGGGCTCGTCACCCGTCATTGGTATATGTTAGTGGCACAATGCTTTATTTTGTCTTATGTACTTTATTATTTTGATTCTAGGGTTTTGTCTTCCTAGAAATTTCTATTGTTAAATATTGTAACCTCTAGTTCCATTGACCTACTTTTGGTCATATGTGGACATTAATATAATTTCTTGCTTTCTTTCTTTCTCACCTCTACATCATTAGGGATTTTGTTGACACAACTTCTTATCGAATCTCTCTTGTATGTCAAAGGAAAATGTCAAACTGTATCCCTTGGTAGATTGCTGGATGTATATCACCATTTATTATGGCGTTCTGATTGTGGTTCACATCAATTTAAAATATCCACATATTGGACAGGGCACATATATTAGACTATACAAATCATCCTTTAGTGCCAAGGGTAAATGATAGATTGGGATAAAAGATTAGTGATTATAACTCTTCATCTTATGCAGCTGTTCCTCTGAAACTTTTTCTTGTTTCTGGTCTTGATGCAGAATGTAAACAATTTCAAAGGCGTCTTTATATTTGATAGAATTTTTAAGATACCCCCAAATTATAGAATTTCAAGTATATTGTGTATGTCGACTCTCATGTGAATTCTCAATTCAGCTCTGATGTTATGCAATATGGTTATATAATGAATATGGTGAATATCATCATATGAATAATTGAATTTTCCTATACATTTAATTTTTTTTTCCTTTTCTTTTTGAATTGCTGTTTCTGCTGCTGTCCTCCAAAAGGCCTCCTATCCGCCTACCGTCCTTGAAACATGTACCCATATTTCCTGCTGTCCCTGCCCTAGAAACATCATGGAACATAGAAATAATCAAATAATATGAAAAGTTTAGTGCTATGTGAGTTCATTATGACTCCCCTGTTTGCCATACATGCAGCATAACATTTCTGTAAAAGGTGGCATCTATGTAACATCTATATAATAATATATAATAGGATTAGCTGCCTATAAACTTGGGAGTAAATTTTTTTTTTTATGGTGTTGCCCATACCATAGTTTTAACTTTGAAGACTCAAACTCCAAAAAAAACTTAGCAGCCCAAAACTTTTACTCTGACTTGGGACTTTGCCAAAAGCCAACATTACATGAAAAAAAAGCTTCATAAAAGAAAGTTAAATATCATTCAAAATAGTATCAAAAAGCATGGAAGAGAATTTAGAGAATGCACGGTTAAATTTTCTATTAGTTTGAGACCAAAAAAGATATACAATGCACATCATGGTATTAAATGATTGTTGATTGTCATCATAGAAAATTAATCAATAATATATTTAAACAAATTCTCCTCCCCCTAAAGCATCTCATATTCCTTGGTTGTGCCCTCAAACTAGAAGGACAATATTCCTCCGGAAGAATGAATTCATCCTCAAGCATGGCATCATCGTATCCAACCCCTTCTGATGCTTCCACTTCCTCTTCAGCTTGTGGTTACACTTTTGCTGTCATGGCCCTTCCATTGCTTTCTTTGGAAAATGAATGATTTCCTTTAGGTAAATAAGGTTTCCACATCCTCCACAATCTTGTTAGCATGTGGACTGATGTTTTCCAAGTCAATCACATCGTGAGTCTCCTTCCTCTCCAATGTTTTGACCTGTGCTCCACGGGGACGCGTCCCTACCCCAAAAGACCTCATACCATACCCGGGATGTTCCGGGGACGCGGGGACGAGCAGGAAATGTCCCCTACCCATTCCCCCTTCCCCGGGGATGTCCCCTAAAATTTCGGGGACGCAAGGGATGGCCGAGACGTCCCCCGACTGTCCTGGGGATGGCTAGCCATCCCCTACGGCCCAAGAGACTTCCAACGCATTTTTACAAAAAAACAAAGCTTTGCAACCCTAGAACATAACTAAAATGGAGGAAAAACTTTAAAAACCTTAAGCAAAAATCTAAAATCTAGCACATACCTCTCAAATCTTTCAACATCTTGTCAAAATATCCATCAAATAGAATGATAGTCACTTCACAACAATTGAAAAGTGGTCAAATGTGTGTAAGCATGAAAGAGCAATTCATGAAAGTGTAGAAAAGTGAGTGTGATGCATGAGCATCTTGGCCATTTATATTAAATGGGGTTATGTGTTGAGTTGTTTGTAGCTTCGATCAGTTAACATAATAATAAATATGAATATATAAGTAATATTAAATATCACTTATATATTCATACTTAATATATAAGGTATGTTAAGATAAATATCAATATAGCATGATCGAATGATATATTACCAAAGCATAAACATCTTCTGCATTCTAAACGGTGATTAGTAACTGTTAAAATCAGTGAAACCGATTACAATACAAACGGTGACAAAGTCACACCTGTGATAGGCGTGAGTCCTTGAGGAGTCACGTCTATCACAGATGTGACTCCTACCGTCACTCACATATTTATATCAATGTCTTTGCCCTGCAATACCACGGTTCGACACAAAAATCGGAAGTGTATGAGAAGTGGAAATTGCATCTGAAATACAAAAGAAAGTAATAAGTTAAGTCTGCTATATAAATATCCAACTTTTAGAAAATATCCAAGTCAGAGATTATAAGTTCGATTTGAATTTACATGGTATCAGAGCCAAGTTAAGCAGAATCCGGGTAGAAAATCGAACTTGAGAAATTCAGATTTAATACATCTCATTTCTCAAATGGCAGCAGCAATCCGATTCGAAGACATTGGAAGGAAAGAACAGCAAAAAGAAAAGGGTGTAAAGAAAATCAAGATGCGTAAATCGTTATCTTCATAACAGCAATCCATGAGTATAAGGAGCAGCAATCTATGTTAGGAGGACAGATCTAATTAAAGACAGCAGCAATCATGAGCAAATAATATATGAAAAGATTTGTAATGATTGGTGAAGTTGCATCTCTCAAAGGGAAATAAAAGGAGTCAATGAAGAAGATCGATAGGCATCAAGGAAGGAGAGGAATCAATCGATCTGCAATTAAATCAGCAAAGGTATGGAATCTCTATTATATATTGAACTTATAAATGTCTTAAGGCAATTTCTAAAGATATGCATATTCATATTGCAATAAGTAATATATAGTTGCAAATGCATTACTCAATGATACATTGGTAAATGATAGAAATGAATGACATGAAATAAGATATGATTAGCTTATAGGAATGCATTACATTATATTGACTAGAATAGCAATCAAATGAAATTAGTCATATAATTGACATAGGATATTTATGTACATTATCATCATGAATATGGAATCTTGATTACATATAATGGATGAACAAATGAATGTCATTATAAATGAATATACAAGGAAGAATGAATTAATATGATAAATGTGTATATATAGAATGAACATGATCAATAATGATAATGGAAAGTGATCAAACATTAGATCATATGTGATGGGCCATATGATATGAGGCCAAAATGATAAGTCATCATATGAAATATCAACAAAGACTTAGAAATCATAGGATTGTTGTATATCCAAGAAAAGGATTAGCCTCATCATTAATCGTCTCGTTATCCTAGGTGTATGGGTAAGTTAGGAGATTGTATGTTGGACCTGGGTAACCCTCAAGTGGATGAAGAACACTGTGTGGGTGTGAAGTCCCTTGAGCCAAGAGACGAAGAACACTATGTGGGTGTGAAGTCCTTGGGCCTATGGTAATGATGAGTTCATCAATGTTAGATGTGCCTGACATGAGGTGACTCTTGGTGGGATGAAGAATGTTGTGTGGACATGAAGTTCCATCAAGCCATATGGTGAAGAACTCTGTGTGGGAGTGAAGCCTTTGGGCCTCCGTATGGGATGGTTAATGGCTCCTCAATGAACCATACCTATGTAGCTAGAGATGGATTAATGATAGGGTGACACATGATCCTCTCAAGGGTAGAGCATAAGGCCTTTGATCATGAATATGAATATGGATATAAATATGAATATGAAAGTGAATATAAATGATTATGAATATGAAAATGGGATTAAGAGGGAGTTCACTGTACCTTATAATCCTCAACAAAATGGAGTTGCAGAAAGAAAAAATAGAACCATTGTAGAAGCTGCTAGGGCTATGTTACTTGATCAGAATATAGACACTTCACTTTCGGCAGAAGCATCTAGTACTGCTGTCTACATACAGAACAGTTGTCCTCACTCTCATATTGATGACAAAACTCCTGAAGAAGCCTTCACTGGCACAAAACCAGACATTAGTCATTTAAGGATATTTGGTTGTCCTGTTTACATTCATGTGCCCAAAGAGAAAAGAACTAAGCTAGAACCTTCTGGGAGAAAAGGCATCTTTGTAGGCTATAGTGAAACATCAAAAGCTTATAGAATATATATACTTGGTCAAAGACAGATTGAACTAAGCAGAGATGTGATTTTTGAGGAAGACATAGCTTTCAAAAGAGCCAGAAATGATATTGAGTCAGAAATTCAAACTTCCAACTCAAGCATAGAAGAGGATCCTACACTTGAGTTTCAGAGGGAGTATCCTGAGGAAGAGGTAAACCATGAACAAATCACATCACTAGAAAATCCCAAGAAAAGACCACTCTAGGCCACCAAAACAATGGAAGAAGCTAAAAATTATGCCGCTCCATCAGGGACTTTTAGGGAAAGCACAAGATCTAAGAGATTCTCTAGTTATGTAGCTTTAATGAGTGAATTCATTAAATCAGAACCTTCTAGTGCTATAGAAGCTCTTAAGCACCAAGTATGGAAGGATGCCATGATAGAGGAGTATCAATCCATCCTGAAGAATGATGTGTGGGATATAGTACCTAGACCAAAAGGGAAATCTGTTGTTTCTTCAAAATGGCTATTTAAAATCAAACATGTTGCAAATGGCAGTATAGGGAAATACAAAGCAAGATTTGTAGCCAGAGGATTTTCACAAAAGGAAGGAATTGATTACGACGAAACCTTTGCTCCAGTTGCTCAATATACATCAGTCAGGGCAGTTCTAGCTATTGCAGCAGCCAAAGGGTGGAAAGTCCATCAAATGGACGTAAAAACTGCTTTCTTAAATGGAACCATTAAAGAAGAGGTTTACTTAGAGCAACCCGAAGGATTTGAGATTCACTATGCAGGATCCCATGTATGTAAATTAAAGAAAGCTCTATATGGACTTAAATAGGCCCCCAGAGCCTAGTATGAAAGAATTGACAGTTATCTCTTGAGATTAGGCTTCTCAAAGAATGATGCAGATCCAAATCTCTACTTCAAACAAAGCAAAGGTAATATGTTAATATTGATATTATATGTTGATGATCAATTGATTACAGGAGAAAATTACCTTATTGATTAGTGTAAGAAAGATCTAGCTTCAGAATTTGACATGAATGACTTAGGTCTATTACACTACTTCCTTGGACTGGAAGTATGACAAAAATCAGACTGTATTATTCTAAACCAAGGGAAGTACACAATTGATATATTAAAAAAGGTTTGGTATGATGGAATGTAGACCTATGTCTTCCCCCATGGAAACAAATCTTCATAAATTGAAGGAAGCAGCAGCAGATTCTCCGTTGGCAGATCCCATTCTGTACAGACAGATAATTGGATCCGTGATGTATTTGGTCAATACCAGACCTGATATATGTTATGCTGTAAATGCCTTAAGTCAGTTTATGTGTGAGCCCAAGGAGATACATCTTGTGGCTGTGAAACATATAATGAGATACCTTCAAGGTACTCTAAATTATGGCTTAAAATATGAAAAGGTTGACTTAGATCTACATGGATTCACAGATTCAGATTGGGCTGGAAGTGTAACTGACTGGAAGAGCACCTCCGGATGTTGTTTCAGTTTAGGGTCAGCAATGATATCGTGGATCAGCAGAAAACACTCTTCAATTGCTCAGAGTTCTACAGAAGCCGAATATATTGCAGCTTCTATGGCTGCTAGAGAGTTAGTATGGCTTAGAAAACTGCTTGTGGGATTATTTGGTAAACCTCTGAAACCAACTATCATCCACTGCGACAATCAAAGCTGTATTAAGCTATCCGTGAATACAGTATTCCATGATAGATCTAAACATATTGAGATTCCTCATCACTATGTGCGTGATATGGTGGAAAGGAATGTGATTCAGTTGGAGTATATCAGTACAGGAGATCAAATTGCAGATATTCTTACTAAACCACTCCTCAAGGTAAAAGTTGAATACTTCAGAAAAAAATCTTGGTATGATTGAAATGTAAAATTCTAATTGATTTGTACTAATATATTAAAGATGTTTAATGTGTAAACATCTTGTGTCATATGTGTGACTATGACATTATGGGCCTACCCATTCTGTGTTTATTTCCAAAAGGTGACGATTTTTTGGATAATCTACACTTGTACCTAACATAAGGTGACGATCTTATAATTTTCATTAGACTGATATCATGTGACTTGATATTGGTATCAATCATGGAGTTATCGTGATTAAGTTATGGTAGACATTATGTGACTTAATGTCAGTGCACATACCATAACTGGGATATATATAAGGAGAATGTAATGTTCTCGAGTATAGTATATCCTTTAGTATCACGAGGTAGGTGATGCTACATATCACGAGATAGGTGATACTATATATCATGAGTTATGTGATATTAAATTACTTTGAGTAATTCATTATAGATCAGATAATTGATATTCACAGAGATTATTGTGATATTGTTATCTTCCCGAGCTAAGAAGGAGTGTTGAGTTGTTTGTAGCTTCGATCAGATAAGATAATAATAAATATGAATATATAAGTAATATTAAATATTACTTATATATTCATACTTAATATATAAGGTATGTTAAGATAAATATCAATATAGCATGATCGAATGATATATTACCAAAGTATAAACAACTTCTGCATTCTATTTGGTGATTAGTAACTGTTAAAATCAGTGAAACCGATTACAATACAAACGGTGACAAAGTCACACCTGTGATAGGCATGACTCCTTGAGGAGTCACGTCTATCACAGATGTGACTCCTACCGTCACTCACATATTTATATCAATATCTTTGCCTTGCAATACCACGGATCGACACAAAAATCAGAAGTGTATGAGAAGTGGAAATTGCATCTGAAATACAAAAGAAAGTAATAATTTAAGTCTGCTATATAAATATCCAACTTTTAGAGAATATCCAAGTCAGAGATTATAAGTTCGATTTGAATTTACATTATGCACTTTTATATAGATCATTGGTGGGGTCCACATGCCAAGTTGGCGTTATTCTGAGTTGGCGCCCATGTATCCTTGTGGCACAATGCCTTGGCTGTGCTCGGTTCCACATTCCATTTTCATGTGGAGGCATAGTTTGGATGGCATATTTCTTTTCCATGATTAGTCATGGGGCCCGCAAGAAATATTTTGTTGTTGTTGGTAGCAGTTCATGTTGGGACCCACTCCTAAACTCTGTGACAACAATTACAAAATATTGGGCAGTACGTGACAAATATAAAAATTATATTTCACGTTGGAGGGACTTGCTAGTATCCTATTTGGGCACTTATCCTTGCTGATGCAAACATTTAAAAAAACTATGGGACCTGCGTGAGAATCCCTGTCATTAATCTGATCAGCGCATTGCTTGGCATTCATATTCAAACCATATTTAAGCTTGAAATCGTGGAAGCCGTTACTCTAACCCAGTGGCAATTGTTACACCTACTTTGGCACAGACATAATCTCCTGACTTTCTTTTATGACTGGTGTTTCATATGATGAATTCTTTGGCATCAGTGGTTATGAGGAGTATTTATAAGCCCGTCCCATGGTGGCTTTTGTAAGGCATCAAGAGTTTTGACAAGCAAGTTCCTAAATTATCATTGGTGGTTCTTTGTCTTTATTTGCCTGATAGACTCCACTATTGCATTGCCTAAAAATAAAGTTCCATACTCCTATTTGGGCTGGTCGTGGCATCTTGGCGGGACAAGGAGGAGATTCGTAGTCTTAGTAAGTTATTAGAAGGAATATGGTGGTTCTGAAACGAATAGAGTAGAATCATGGGATTTAAAATATTTTTGTGTGGGAGATATGAGCAGATTGTAGTCATATTTCTGTATCAAGTTTTGTCTTAGAATTTAGAAAATACTGGTTTCTGTTATAGTTTGCCTATAGGAGGAGTTTGCATAATTCAAGTCTGTCTGTGTTACAATATCAAATTGTTCATGTTGTTTCTGATTGCTGTCCATATTCTGAAGTGAAATTTATATGCTGAGATTTATTAGAGAAATCTATATAATTGCCTGTATGAGGTTGTTTTCTGATAAAGAGTAAGTTTGTTGTTCTTTCTTTTTGAATTTTCCTGTTATGTTCAAGTAGTTGTTTGGTTCAATAGCCCTTCATTGGGTTCTCAAACCTTGACTGCATTATTTGGTATTAGAGTGGGTTGATCGTTGGGATGAATGTTGAGGAGTTGATGTTGATGAGAGAATGGTGATAAAAAGAATGAGTAATGTGTAAAGGTATGTTGGCTGTCCTCCAACAAGAGAAGTGTTGGGCAGGAGACATACTAACATCCTCCACTGTGTGGAAGTGGGTAGAGGGGGTTTTGAGGGTGTGCATTTTTCAACAACATTGTTGGGTAGAGGATAGTTGCTGAATGTGAGTGAGTTTGTTGCAGGTGTAAGTCCTGTAATTGCAGATAGTTGAGAGTGAAGATGTCTTTGAAAAATAGGATGACGATGGTCTTGAAGCGGCTGATTGAGCAAAAATTCGTGGAGCAGAACCAAAAAGACGATTTCTTTGGAAATATTGCAGACATTCTTTTAAGATTGGAAAAGGTGGAAGCAAAGCCATGTGGAAGAGTTGTTGCAGACATGATTAGAAAATGTGAAGAATCTCACATTGGTGACATGAAAGAAAATGAGACCATACGTGAGAATGAGGCCTATGAGAAGATAATGGACTTACATTTGAGATTGAAGAGGTTAGAGATTGAGCAACGTAGAAGAGGGGTTGTTGTAGATGTAGAAAAGAATGTGACTGTAGTTGAGAAATGGCTTTCCAAAGGCTTGAATGCAAAAGTGGGTAAAGTCATAATGGGAGAGAAAGTTAAAGATGAAAATCTTGTTTTATCTGACATTGTTTTGTTTGTAGATATGAAGGAAGGAGAAAACAAAGAAGAGAAAATCCTCTTGCTTGAGGATAATGTAGAAGAGTAAATAAATGGTGATAGAAGTACAAGTTGCAGAAGATGAGAGTGTTGTTGCAAAAGTACCTGTGGAGGTAGTAATTGATGAAAACACTGTACTTGATCATGGAATTGATGAAGAGAATACTTTGTTTGAACAGGAGATCAAGAAGATTGACGAGTTGCCTAATTCATGTGATTCCTTACATGAAGATATTGTTGTAGTTGAGAATGAAGAAGAAGAAAAGAATGAAGAAAAAGAGCTGGAAATTTCTAATGTTGATTTGTTAAAGATGAAGTTTTGAGAAAAGAAGTTGAATAAGAGAAGGAAAATGGATTCTTTGAAATCGATCATGTGATTGTGAGTTGTGATGCTGAAATCTGTCCTTTAGAGGACATAGAGATGTTGATCAATGTGGAGTAGCACAAAGATAAGTACCTTGAAGAAGTACCAAATACACAAAGTGAAGGAGCAAAAGTTGCAATGGTTGAACCAGAGGTGTTTACAGAAGTAGATAAGGAGGAGCTAATTATGAGAAATTCTAATTTTCTTAATGATTTGTTTGCAAATGAGCAAGAAGTTGAATAAAAGATGGCAGTAAATATTTATGATTTTCATAATATTGTTAATGCTGATAAAGTGGTGTTTGCAGGAATACAAGAGGAAATAACTATTTTTGATAAAATTATTGTGAAGATTTGAGTGTAGATTTTTGGTGGAGGTGGGCGGTTTATGGTGGACAAAAGTCCATGAGAGTAAAAGAAGAACGATTTTGGTAGATGGAGATATAACTTATTCAAGTGTTGGAAGAAGCAAAGGAGGAAATCTTCTAAAATAGTTGATTCAATAATGGAGCTTGCTACAAAATGTGCGATTTTATCATTAACTTTGATTTGTGAACTATGCTCACAAACTTCTACCTGGGGTGGAAGAAGCAAAGGAGGAAATCTTCTGAAATAGTTGATTCAATAATGGAGCTTGCTACAAAATGTGTGATTTTATAATTAACTTTGATTTGTGAACTATGGTCACAAACTTCTACCTGGTGAGGCTGATGCAAGAGCATTTGGGCATTTATATTAAATGGGGTTATGAACTTTTATATAGATCATTGGTGGGGGCCCACACACCAGTTGGCGTTATTTTGAGTTGGCACCCATGTATCTTTGTGGCACAATGTCTTGGCAGTAGTGTTACAAGACCCGGACTTGCCAAAGACTCGCCAAGGTGATTTTTGGCAAGTACTCGAACTCGCCACCCAGACTCGCCCAAGACTTGACAATTTGAAAAACACATGAAATTTAGAGATTTTTAAGGATTTAAGACTTGTTTCATGCACCCTTTAATGGATAAACCTTAAAGACACAATAAAATCATCAAATAGAAGCTACTTTGATCAAATACACAAGTATACATCGATCACATAAGTATAAATGCAAATTTTAGCTAAAGGAAATAACACATTTAGATATATAAATATTGTCAAATGTATACAAAACTCATGGAATATGAAATCCATGGCATCAAAAGTTCAAAACATATATCAAAACAAAAACTAGAAGTCTGTGGCCCAGGGGTTGCATCACTCGACCCAATATTACGGCCAATCCTGTGTGGGCGTCTAAGATAGGTCCTGGATGATGATGCAACCATGATATTTGCTTGTGTCTCAGTGGCATTCACACCAATGTCCAAGGTGTCTGCTCGTGCTCTAGCCTCCTCTTCTGCCATAGCTACTGCCTCTGCATCTCTATCCACTTGGTCAATCCAATCAAGGTCCTCATCACCAAAGACATGAACCTTAGCCTCAGTGATCCACTCTGATTGTGGATCAACCTCCTCTAATGAGATTGGTGATAAGTCACCTTCAAATCAGCTTTGCATTTTTTCAAGAGCTTACAAGGAAACCTCCACAACTGCCAAACTAACATATGTACAGAATTATTACACTGTACTAAGTTATTGAACTTCTATCTTGCATCTATCTTTATACTATTCAGCTAAAAATCTAATCTTCCAAAAATAGAATTATTATCTCTTAAAAGAAAGCATCCTTATCTCACATAGGAGATGACTTGGAAATAAGTCTAAATTGTCAGTGCTGATCCACACTTTATTAGACTTAATTAACTCAATAAAATAATTTCACTTTAATACTTAAGTGGATTACAAAACAGAAATAACTTGAACTACTTGCACGTTCACATTGGACCTGTGCGGATGTTTTGAATTGAGCAAAAAAATTCAACAATGGATTAGTCAATGCAGTGAACTACAACAAGGAAAAAAGTTTTTTGGTCTTCCTCTTCAATCAATTTTCAGGCTTCGACACAATTGTTTACATTATTAGTAACGTCTTGGATCATGTTTCTTACACAAAACTTAAAGAATTGCTTCCTTCAAAATGTTTGACATATTTAGAAGATTTGTTGCGGTCCATGGTGTCAATGTCTTGAAGGTTTTAGGCAATGGACCAACATGTTGATTAATGGCCTTTCACACATATCTGACCAACCATTACTCAATTGTACAATCTGTTGATTTTCAAGGGGCTTCATTATATGCCAATATTTTAGCCACACTATCTTTAGATCTATTTAAAAGAGTAGCTTCAATATTTTTAATCCTGAAGTTGTTTACCTTTTGATGATTGTTAAATTACATTTTGTTGGCGTTTCAATTCGCACCTCTGGAATGCGAGTTGGAACCGGACAGCTATGCACAGATAAATTGCTCTTCTATTGGAGGGTGGAGTTCCCTTTTCGCTGATGTTCGTTGAAAAGATAAATAAATAAAACTTCGCCTATCTTCTTTTTGATTCTCAGCTGCGAGCACAAGGTTATAAAACTCTAAACGCTGCAGAAGAGGTTTTTTCCTTTTTTAAAACTTCTACTACAACTAGGCTTAAACTAATGACGCTTTTAATCTCCTAAGTAAATTCAGAGCAAAGGGATTAAAAGTGGACAAGGAATGATTGTTTTAACACAAAAACTTAAGTAAATTTCTCCTAGATTTACATCACAAGACTCATTGTACTTTAATGATGAAAGCTGAAATAAAAGTTACAGAAGCCACACATCTGATGACAAAACTTGATGATTTGAGATAGAATATCGAAGCAAAGGCAGGCATGAGATTTTTATTCCAACATCACAAAGTCGATACAACTCTAGGACAGCAATACTGTAGCAAAAGGCAGGCATACAACAAGCGATCAAACACTGGAAACAAATTACACAGAGTGAACAAGCACTTTCAACAACAATTTTGTAGGCTAGAACAAGCACAGCAAAATATGTTATTTTCAACACCGTTCCCTTACAATGAACATAGAGTGAACAAACACTTGGAATAACAAGATTTGCAGGCTAGAATAGGCACAACAAATTTGCTATCACAAAAGGAGCTCCATTACAATGGGCAAGGCGGCCCTTATTTATACTAAAATCAAAGGAGTAGGGAACCCTAAAATCTCCTTGATTAACCCTAACTAACTTGCCAAATCGCAAGCTTTATTTCTATTCTAAGACAAAGATACAACTAACAAATGCTTTAAGCAAAGAAAACTCCAACTAATACAAAGTGATTTCTTTCTAAATAAAGAACGGATGAGCTGCTTTAAAACAACAAGCATTTAGTTAAAGCTGTTTTTTGTGTCTCATCCTTATCTTCATTGTTGTCCCGTTGGTGATGTCATCTATTGATATGTTAGGAAATAATATCTTCTAAAAAGCAGATTCTGACCGAAAAAGCTGGCACATGGGTTTTGTAAACAATCCCATTCTGAAGCAACCCAGATCGTCGGATTTTGAAAAAGCGGAGACTTTCCTGGAAAAGCAGCAAAAAAGTAGATTCCCGAAAAAAGCAAAATTCCCAATCTTCAAGAGGATGAAATTCTGGATGGACCCATCTTGATGAAAACTGAAAAAGCCTCGGTCCAATTTCTTAAAAACGATCCCTTAGAAAAAAGGACCCTGAAAAAGCGTGCCTCCTTGCTTCCTCAACCCGAAACTATGAAGAACGCTAAAAAAACACTTTGTTTGAGCCTTCGAATCTTCGTGGAAAGAAAAATATTTCTTCCTCTGGATGCAACTTGCAAAAGTAATGAATGATGGAGACCAAAAGCTTGTCTTTATAAAACTTTAGGGCGAAAAAGCAGCTTTCTTTGTGAAAGAATAAAACTTGGATCTCATCCATGAAGAAAACAACTTTTAAAGCACAAATCCAAGTGGATGTCTTCGAATAGGAAAAATCCCTATTTTGTAGCTGCCTATGGCTTCATGTGTAAGATGACGAAAAATATCTTCTTTTGATGATGTCATCAAACACGCGAGCTTGCAAAAGTGTTAGCCAATTTTCTTTGTTTTCGACACTTCTGCATTCGTTCAGACTCCAGTATGGCCTGTCTCTGACTTCAACAAGATGGCAAAATGTCACCGCTGAGTGAAAAAGCTGACTGAACCTGACATTTTGGAGACCTATCAACTGTGATTCCATCCCCAACCTTGGATAGACGATCTGACGTCGTTCAACTGCGAATCTGACCTTTGGAATCTGCCACCGGGCGAAGATCGGGAAATGACTATCGGAAAACACTGTCAAACACCGAAAAATTCTAACTCTGGTGAATTTGGGCGACCCTAGCCTCCAAGGGCCCCTGAGTTTTCATGACTTAGTCATTTTTTTGAATTTTGCAAATTTTTCAACTTTTCGATTTGCGTGTGCGTTCCGATGGTTGTGACCCCTGTTTGGCTGTCAATTTTTGTCTGCTGGGACAAAATTGAGTCTATTGATCTGGCAGATAGGCAGACCTGATGAAAACTAAGCTGACTGTACCCTTTGTCTGTCTCGGGAAACGTGCCAAACTAATCTTCTGTGAACCGGACCGGGCTGACGGAGGGAGATTTACGTTTTTCAGAAAAACTCAAAAATAAACTAAGTCTGGTGGATTTGGGCCCCCCTAGCCTCCAGGGGCCCCTAACTTTCAGTGCCTTAGAAAAATTTTGGAAATTTTCAATTTTCATGCCATTTCTCATTTTCTGTGCCAACAGCCTCTGTTTGATCTTCGTTTTCGGTCGTCCGGATGACTGCTGAGGCAGGACGGGGGATGATCTGAGTAGCCTGAACACATCTATGTGATGAAATCCTAGCTTTTACTGACATTTGACTAAGTTTGACCAAGTTTGACCACCTGGGAACAAGCTGACAGAGGCATTTTTGACGTTTCTCGAAAAACGTGAAAAAAATTTAAAACTTGAGAAGTTGCGTGCCCCTAGCCTCCAGGGGCGCCTGACTTTCGGTGCCTTAACCATTTTTCTGATTTTCAACTCTCGTTTGCAATTTGCTCCATTTTGTGTGTCGACAGCTGCTTCCTAATGTCGATTTCAACGATTTCGTCAATCAAGTACCACTGGATGGTGAATGAACTGGATAGCCTGGGTACATTTGACGAGATTTCGAACTTTTCAGGATCTGATGACCAAAATGACTACTTTTATGCCCACCGGAACGGATCTACGGAGACATTTCTCACATTTTCTCGAAAAACTTGAAAAAAAACTAACACTAGAGAGACTGGGCGCCCCTAGCCTCCAGGGGCGCCTGAAATCTTCAGACTTAGCCAAATTTCATGATTTGCAACTTTTCTCCTCACCTCGGATCCATCTTGCTCCGTTTTGCGTGCTTAGTCGAATCGACGACTGTTCGTGGGTTCTGTGTCATTGGAACAGCGTTGAAAACATGAAGACGAGTTCTGGCAGATGAACTTCCTCCATTGACGACTTCAGAGCTCATGCTTCGCCTTTCGAAAAAGCAGAAATGACCCAGTAGAGAAAACTTGACCTTTTGTCGATTCCGTCTGGACCACGCTGATCGTGAAACAAAATCAACCAATGAGAATCAAGCGCAACACCTGAGTCAGAGATTCTATTTTTAGAAAGTTTTGTCAGCATCCGTATCTCAAGAAACCCAGAAAACCTAATTTGATGTCTATTTTTAGAAACTTTCTAAAAATAGAAATTTCTATTTTTTGACTTTTTTGATGAAAAATTTTCTAGACTTGCTCAAAATGCCTTAATGAAGCAAATTTTTTTTGATTGAGTACAACACATTTCTTTGCCAAGGACTTCTGGTCCAATAAGGACCATCAGATTCCTAAAAGAAATTTGTCCAGCATTCAAAAGTTATTTAGTCTTAATGTTGTCTCACTATCTTGTTGCAACATTATTGTGTTTGAAAGTTGTTTAGTTTTAGTGTTGTCTCACTACATTGTTGCAGCATTATTGTGTTGGTATCTGATGTTGGATTATTTGGGGAGTGACATTCTTACATGTGCCAAAACCACCTACTTAACCAAAAAGGTGGTTCATTATCCTTGTTAATTGGGTTGTTAAGGTTGCTGGCATAAAGTACCTGTGATGTTATTAGTTTGACCCTTGCAGTTCATATATTTCCATTCTTCTGCACTTGATTTTTAGGGTGCCATACTAATATGCTAATTAGTAATAACAATGTCATTTGAGAGGTATCTTGCAATCAAGCTTATTTTTCGGCTAAAAATGCCTATAGTTAGGGACCCTAGACCTGCAAAAGATGAAGTGAAAAACCTAGTTACGGATAGCAAGGCTCATGAAGACCTCAAAATTGTACAAGCATATTATCATGCTTCACCTCTAATGGCAGTCCCAATCATCAGGACTAAACCATGAAACTCATCGACTAATAGCAACATTCTACCTCTTCACAAGATTTGCAAGCAGCCCTGTTATTTTCTCTGATACCATTTTCTTTCAGTTGCGTTAGATCTTGTTTCACATATTATCTCAAGCCATACACCCATAAAAAATCATAAGATCCCTTCAAAACGGGCAATGCCTGTTTCAGACAATGTATATTTCATATCTTTTAAATACCTCACATCCCTTTTAAGCGCTCTCTTTTCATTCATACATAAATTGCAAATAGTGACACAGTACAGAAGCTCACACACATGTAAAAAAGAAGCATCCTGCTCCTCCCAAACTTATTATAAACCATTTTCCAGATTTTCCAGGGATATGCTTTACTTTTTAAAACAACATAAATGGAATCTAGAAAAACAATGAATCAATGAAAATAATAATGCAATTGAAAATCTTCAATAAGAAACATTTAAATTATTCCAGAAAATTGAGTACATATCTGTTGTTTTCCTTAGATTTTGGCTCTGCTCTCTTTTGGTGATTAGATGAAGAGGTCCTTAAGCTAATGGCCACAAGGAGGAAAATAATATGACGTAAATACCCTTTTCCCTGGCCTTGACCATCCAAGTTATACCCTTCATCCTTAGTTGGGCATGCTCTCCATGCCCCTTCTCCAATGCCCACTGCCTACCTTGCTCTGTCACCCAAAAGATTTCACACTGTCCAAAATATCCAGAAGATAATTAATCCCTTTGTTAGCTGGGTTTCTTTTAGGTGTTACTTTGTTTGAAAATCTTTTGTATTGCTAAATTCCTTTGAGGATGTTATCAGTGGGGTTCTTTGCTCAATGGCTCTAGGCTTGGGCTGTGTTTGTTTTCTTTAGCGAGTTTTCATTTCCTGTCCATCTGTTCTTCACTCTGTTGTCGATTACATATTCTTGGATGCCTTTGGTACTCAGACTTTTCGTATTTAGTGGAAGCAATGTTTTATTTTGACTTTAGTATTCTGTTACTGATTTGAAAAAACACTCTTCAATACTTCCATAAATGCAGCAAGACAATGCCCTCTGAATCAAAATTACTGACTCCAACAACTCTATTTTATGGCAGAGGATCAAGCTTTAAGTAAATTCACTGTTGCCCAGGGACAAGTTGCCATGTCCCCCAGAAACAGAAGACAGAAATATAGCCTTGAACCGTCTCCAAAACATTGGGGATGTCATGGGAGCACTCCCAGCTTTACTTCATTTGTGACTGCCACTTAACATTGTCCTAAACATGAAAGTAAATGTTGGCTACAATGACCGTGTTTAATCATCTGGAAAGATTAATGAGATGTGTCTTACAATGTGCAAGTTGCAATATCTTAGGGAATTTCCTGTGTGCCCCTCATGCAAGCACTACCTCTCATTGGCTTGAACTTTTTTGATAAAAGCAAATGTGTTTCCATGCATTTGGAATGTTGAAGCTACATAAGCTGATTTTGTGACTTCAGGAGTGTGCACTGTCATAAGCTTGATTTTGAATAGTATGTGACAATATTTCCTCAAGGTTTATATGACATTGCAGCTTTCATTCAGTTGAAACTTGTATGTTATATACAACACAAAATATAAAAGGACTTTTCATTTAGAAAATTCAACCATGCCCTCTACTTAAATTATTGATCAGTCATTGCTAACCATGCAATTCTAGTTTGTGTCGTCTGCATTATAGAATTAAGGATATGACCATGGAATAGATGCTGATGTGCTTGATAAATGTCCTAATATTTTCTTAATTGTATTCTTATCAGTGCCTTTGGAAGATCCCTGTTTAGTTTTTTGCTTGACACAGATCCACAAATACAAAGCTACAATTTTTTAAAAACTAAAGAATAGTATGGGACCCAGGACTAAAATATTTACCTTTTTAGTTTTTCATCTTGTTTGGATATTTGGAAGAGGTTTCCGTCAACTTGTAATCTTGGTCTAAATGTTTATACTCCTCACTTCAGCCAAGGAATGCACTATTAAATGGTAGTGAAATAATTGTATTTGCATTAATGTGGGCTGGAAAAGATTTAACTGTGCATTTTAATTTGCAGGATGTAGATCCTCACGCTGTCTCTCTGGATATGGCAATTCATTATTTGGAAGGAAAAGATATCAGGAAGATAGGTTATCATGGGCAGAAGAACAGAAGAATTAAGGGAACTAAAGTTCTGTAGAATCATAATTCATTGCCAAAATATATTTGTATTTGTAGTCATAGCTTCAGATCAATTCTTATATTCATTTATATGTTTGAATGTACCATATTCAATATTTTGCAAGGTTCCATTGTACGAAACAGCGTTTCTTCACTCCAAATTTTGCACGGTTTTGTTGTGCGAAACATGCACTATCTTCCAATTTTTATGAAATTTTGGCTTTCTATGTGGCATTCAAGTCAAGTTGATTTCTTTCGTTTGACACATAAGTACCAATCTATTTTATAACAAACAAGTTTGCAAATTTGCAATAGGTCCCTCTGATGTTTCAATACTGTCAACTAATGTACATGTTCTCCCAATTATGTGTTGCCTTTGATAAGATTTCCAACCCTAGTATTTTATAATTTTTAAAGGTGAAGTTGGTAAAGAGATCGAGTTGAGGTAAAAAGCTATAAAAATTTAATATACTTGTACTTGTAGAGGTCATTCCTTGTAAGTTAAATAACGTTGAAATAATTAAACATACAATTTTTTATTCTTACATAATTATCAATAAAAACAGCTAAGGTGAGTAAACTACAGTTGCCAGACAAGATTACAAAACATACGTATTAACTGAAAAACAATGATGCCCGCAGTCAGTGGATGAAGATCCAAGCTGGTGTTGTAAAAACTAAGTAAAACTACTGCAAAAATAAACAGAAAAAAAAAAAGCAAATGTAAGCCTTGGCTAAGTCAAAACCCGAGTTAAATGAAACACCTTAGTCCTTCAGCTGTGAGAGTTTAAGATGGAAGGAATGTTGAGTGAAGTCTTCCTTGATGTGAGATGTATAGGCAGACTCAAAGGTCTCCTTGTCCATGTCCTTGTTGAAGCCAACTTCCAAGTTTTATTGTATCAGAAAGATGGAGCTGGGGGAGAATAGGAATGCATCCAAAGCCACTAATAAGAGTTATTTTTACAAAGTATCTGCATGCAAAGCTCCTCTATGAGCATGTAGTGATCTAGCTTGTAAGTTAAAGGACTTGATGAGCTCTTGCTTTTCATTGGAGCATTGATGTTAGTGCATCTCTAGGCGAAGGCCTTTGACTGCATATGTGTGCCTTGTTTGAGTTGCCTAATAATAAATTTTAAAAGTTGACAACCTTGTTTGATATGGTCCACTAGGATTTGTGGTACACCATTGATGGAGCCAAGTCCTTCATTACCTTCCCTCCAACTTTGGTGCATAGGAAGCCCAAATTAGTACTACACACATATCAAACTGTTGAGGTACTGCACTAGTATTTTGTAATATTGCAGAAGCAACATGTGGTTTCCACAATACTATGTCACACTTCTCATAAGTTGTGGTTTCCCTTGAGTCATAGAGGGATGACCACACGATTGTATTGACGGGGGGTGGCAGTGGGGTCAGGATAATACAATCTTTTACTTTTCAAATTTTAATTAACCACACTATATCACACATGCAAGATCTAGCAATTATGAACATAGAAAGAACACAAGATTTACGTGGAAACCGTTGCAAGAGAAAACCATGACAAAATGTTGCTTATATATTGATCTTCTTTGTAGGCACCAACCTATTTTTACAATTTTTGCTTTTATGAGCACTAATTCACTAGAAACATCAATCCTTCCTTGTAAAATGTGAGAAGTTAGCCAAAGAAGTTGTCCTAAAACATGAGACAGAATTCAGGGTGATGAGGCTGACCAAAGAAATTGAAGATAGAAAGAAAACTGAAGAAGACCTGAATCAAAATCTAAAAGAAAGAACTGAATAATGTTGCAGATTGGACGGAACATCTGGCCTCTTAGAGTCTAATCTACAAGGATGCAGAGACAATGAGAGAGAACTTGAAAGATAAATTATCATTCTCAGACATGACCTAGAAGCTGCAAATGAATACAAGGAGAAGTTCAAGATAAGCTCAGCTAAACTTGAAGCATTGCTTGAAGGACATAAAAAGGCTGATGACAAGCATGGTCTTGGATATGAGAAAGGTGAAAGCTCCGGATTCGAACAAAGAAATTTTCAATCAAGGAATGGTAGAAACAAACCTAAAAGACCTCCGATAAGACAGCCTGATGCTCAAAGATATCCATCATTCAATGGAAATTGTTTTAATTGCAATAAATTTGGTCACAGAGCTACTCAGTGCAGAAGCAGAGTAAATCAAAATGGTCCATCCTTCTCCGGTCAATGCTTCAAGTGTAAGAGGTATGGTCATAGATCAAATGAATGCAGAAGTATGATAATGAATAACTCTAGAGAAAATGACAACTCTTTCAATGGTTATTGCTTTACTTGCAATGGATTTGGACACATGGCTAATCAGTGCAGATCAAGAGGAAATCAAGTATATAAGAAAAGAAATGTTGTATGCTTTAAATGCAATAAATCTGGTCATATTGCAAGATTCTGCAGAAATATGAGAGGTCTGGTAAACAGAAAACCGGATGAGAAGAAACAAGACAAAGGTAAAGAAAAAATTGATGTGAATGAGATCCAAAATGAAATGAGCAAGATATGGGTCAAGAAAACAAGTGAGAACAATAGTAATGAGTCCGCACTGGAATTCAATGCTGATAATTCATCCAGGAATCGAATTTGGAGCTCTGGCTCAGGGGGAGCTGCATTGAAAATCAAATTCTCCCAGCTAGTAAGTGGGTGCCTAGATCTGGTACAATGAGAGAAGATGTTTTGAATTGTCTCGGAACTTTTGGAAGGATTTCCAGAAGTAAAGATATTGATATGGAAATTTAAGGCGTGATTCATGAAGAACTGTTCAAGAAACTGAGTAACTGGATGAAGTTAGGGCAGGGCATTTATTACAAAGTCAAATTAGGTTTTGCGGAGCAGAAAAGGGTGTTCACTTCTCATTTGAATCACTTTGAACTCGAAGAAAGCAAGAAGAATAGTGCCTGAGCTAAGATTACAAGGAATTGAAGTGCGATCGATGAATTTATTCGTCAACCCTAATCTTGTGAAAAAGGTATTTATCTGCGAAGCTTTGAACTTATAATCTTTTTGCAATGGCTACACCTTTGATCGTTGACATTACTAAAAGGCCTCGACCTAAATTTAAGAAACATCCACACAAATCCATAAAAATTGACCCATTAGGTACATTTTCAAGTGTTCCGTATGGTGTGCTGCATATTGAAGATATTAGGGTTTATATTCATGCGAGCATAGATGAATTTGTGGACTCAAAATTTCTACATTTGTTTGAGAGTCAACTAATGGATGAAAATCACGATCTTAAACTTGAGTATAAGGCTTATTCAGATTATGGGGTTTCCAACATTTGATGAAGATGAATGGGTCCGGTATGTTTTAAGTCGGATGCATGATGAATTCATATGGCTATTAAAACCATTCAAGATTACCAAGGATGTTATCAGAATTGTGACTGGGTTAAATTCAACTGGTGGATTACCTATGTTGAAAGCTATGAAAAACCAAACTGTTACAGATGCAATTGGTGCAAAGTTCGACAAGAGGGCTATGACCATAAATGACATTATCGAACCGGATGTGAAGTTTTCTTCAATGGTGATTGGCTACAAGATCTATCACTCTAGCAGAGATAATTTAGTCTCTGGAACTGCCATATATGCAGCATATCAAATGTTGAAGAAGAATGCAGATTATGACCTATGTGAGTTGTTACAGAACCAGCTAATTGAGAACTTGAACAAAATCAAGAAAGACAAGAAAAACACTTTTAAATATGGCACATCGGTTCTATGTTTGTTCTTCTACTATATGAATGAAGTACCTGGAGTAAAGGGTGTGCACTGGACTAATGATGAGCCAGTTGCTATTCAAATCAGAGATCACCTACGCAGCATTGGTGACTATAAAGCACAGAAAATTGCAGTCTGGGGATACTTCAAGAACTTCTAGAGTATGATGCATTCGAGAGAAAGAATCCCTTCAACAATTGTTGAGAAGTACAAGAATGAAATATGTTTCATGGTTGACATTTATCAGTGCTTAATGGAAGTAGTGGAACCCAAAACTATCTGGATCATGCCCATGGGGTATGAAGTAGATGGAAAAATCTTGAATATGTATGCTCAACATCTTCTAAGCAAGCCAAAAGACACAATTGAAAGATTTGGGACATATGAGGAGCTAAGTTTAAAACTGCATACTGAGCTCAGAGAACCTGAAACCAATAGAAAAGTAAGAAAATAAGTTGAGCAGTTGGCCGAGAATCTAGGTCTCACAAAGGAAGTCGTGAGGCAATTCAGGGAAAGAACTGAAAACGCTGAGAAGAAGTGGGATAAGAAACAAGGAAGTGCTCCGGTAGGATCCTCCTCCACATCAAGGACTACTAGAAGCTCTGTTGCTGCCCCTGTTCCTCCAAAACCTGCCAATCCTGAGATACCAGAAGGCAAACCATCCGGAAAAGAAGGAAAAAGAGTGAAAACAAAGGCCACAAGAACCTATAAAAGCACAAAAGTTGATGAAGAAGAAATAGACTCAGATACTGAGGTAAAGGAGTGGAAAGCCTCTGGAACAAAAGCTGTCAAAGTAACTAAGGAAAAGCCCTCCGGAAACAAAAGGGCAAGCAAAAGGCAGAAGACAGATACATTTGTTGAGAAGCCCACACTTTCTGTGGAAGATGTAATAAAATCAGTCACTGTGAATGGAAATTTGAAACCCATGATTGAATTTTATGATGAGTATAGTGATACAGATAAGAAAGTGTTAGAGGAAGCGATTGTTAGATATCTAAATATCTATAACAAGGCCCTGATTGAAATAACCTCTGAAATCTCTCCAAGTCTTGCAAACATTCTGGAGTTGAGAAAAGAAAATGCAAAAAGCAAGGATATGGAGCTTAAAGAGCATGTATTGATAAAACTATTCCCTCAGATTACTCAAGTTCAAATAAATATGATATTCAGAGAAGTGAAGGATGAATTTAGGAGCAAGAAGAGAATGAACAAATTGATGCTTGGAGAATTAGATGAAACAGTTAAAGAAACACATGAAATATTTCTAAGTGCATTAAAGAGACAATCTTCCATTTGTTGAGGAGGAAACTGTTGTTGAGATTGATTCATCAATCCCGGATATTGAAAAGATGAAAATTAATGAGCAGCAAACCAAGGTTGATGACTCCTATGTTTCGGAAGAGGAACAAATAAACAAAGAAGATACAGAGATGGTGGATCAAACTGATGATGTAAGAGATACGCCAACTTCTCCTAATCAATCTGGAAAAGAAGATAATGTTGAGCTTACTATTGCTACACAAGATCCTCAGTAACATATTACAATTAGTGAAGTCAAAGTGAAGAATCTGGCTGCAGATAACACAGAGAAAGATGAAGCAAAAAAATAAGTCAAAGGTAAAGAAGATAAAGCAGAAGAAGATGGTGCAAATGTTGATAGTCCTGATATTGTGAAAACTCAAGGAAAGGAAAGTTGTCCGAAATTGCTAGCAAGAGACACTGCAAATGTAGTGAAAAGTTTTCTGAGCAAAAAGATGCTAGAGTTTGATGAACCAGAACTGATTCAAGGACCAATCAACTTGGATATTCTCTCTTCGGTCCAAATAATGAAGATAGCATCCTTCACACAAGCCAAAGCAAGTGAAAAGATATTGAAATCGCACTTAGAGGACAATGAGCTGTTAAGTCTTGCAACCGAAGTATTGGAGAAGATAATGCCAACCCTCCAGAAGAATCATTTTGACTCTCCCTCCAGACATCTGAAAAGCCTTGTAAATTATGTAAGTACTCACTTTGAGTCCTTTGAAAAATCTGCAGAAATTAAAGTTCAGAATGAATTTAACAGCAAAAGATTTGATGCAATTAAAGACATGATTGGGATAGACAGATTGGTACTAGATAACAGGATAAAGAGTGTTCAAAATGCTCTTTCAGAAGGAGGTAGGATATATAAGTTTTGTTTATCTACTCCTAATGTCTTAGAGGATATAGAAGATAAAATAAAGGACACCAAAAAAAATTGTCAAGTATGTCCCAAGCTTTTGATCTGTTGACAATATCAGTGGGAAGCAAGGAGTGTCAAGCAATCAGCTTGTTAGAAGAAATAAAGAAAGTAACAAGAGAAAAGGAGAACATTGAAGCAAGAATGGGTGAGCTTTGGGGATTGGTTTCCCCTAAGATAGAAGCAATGTTCAACACTGTATCAGAAGCCCAAACTGCTATACAAACAAGTGATCCCATTGACCTTCAAAAGGCTGAAGCACAAGCATTCTTGTTAAATGGCCACATTTCAACTTTGAATAGTATGAAGAAGAGTTGGGATACAAAGTTGGTTCTCCTAAAGAACATTTTTGGAGACATACTCAAGTTCATGTAAATATAACTTAATGATTGGGTGTACATATGCGACACTATGTACATAATCTTTTTTAGAATTTTGGCTTGCGGACCCCATCCTTTGCCATTGATGTCAAAGGGGGAGTGAAGAACAGTGAAAAATGAGGAATCCAACAAAGGGGGAGCTCTGGAAACAGTGGAGAAGCATAAGAGTATAGAGTAAGGGGGAGTAAATGAGTAACACTTAGTCATTTTTCACTAAGTGTTGCCATCAATGCCAAAGGGGGAGATTGTTGGCAAGAAACACTACTTCGCATGACAGGTGTTGTCATTGATGGCAACTAAGACTATTCCACACATCTGCAGAATATAATTGTTCATACCGGAAGTCAGAATCAGAATTTATCTAAGTCCGGGTAGCTAGAAACAGAGCATGTGGCAGGGTCCGGTATCTTGGTCCAGATCTCTCCGATGGAAAATTAGAGTATGTTGGGGATCTAAAGGAGTCATAAGGATAGTCAGGGCAATCTAAATCTAGAATTTTAACCTCTGGTGATAAAGGATTCAAAAGTTATTTACATCTAAGTATAGGGTTACAGTTTGACAATGTAGACAACAAAAGAACAGGTTGATCTTGTAATTGATCTTAGTTCTGGATAAATGGAAGTTGTCAGTTGGTCTATTCGTGATGATCAATGATAGTGGCCGACATGATTGATGATTTGTGAATGCAAGTTTTGGTCCGCATTACATGTTATGCATGGATTTAGCCGACTAAGCAAAGTCTTTAACAAAGTTCTAAGTGTTCTTGAATCTGATTGAAAAGTGAATGAATATTATGATGCGGATATATATAGCCAATGGTTTTAAGTGATTTGTGTGTGTGTGTGTGATGCAACTATGGAATAAGGGCGAAAAGGGCAGAGATCTAAGGTTCAAATGTTAGCAGAATAGTAATCAGGGCAGAGTGAAGATGAAGTCTATCAAGTTAGTATTCTGTGCTTAACCGAAACTGAATCCTTGCATTGGTAGATGTTAATTATCTGTTCAAACTCATTGTAATCTTCCTTCTTTAGGCAGTGAGCCTTCTTTTGAGCAATGAGATCTGACAATGGGCCCAAATGCATGTGCATTATCCATTGTAATACTTTTAACAGAGTATGATCTTTGTGGGTTAACCCCCACCGTGGTTTTTCCCTTAACTGGGTTTCCACGTCAAAAATCTTGGTGTCAAATGTGTTATTTCTATTTCTACTTATGTGTTGTTGATTCTTGCTTTTCATGATAATATTATTAATCTATTAACTGCTACAAGTTTTAAAGTTTTAAGACAACTGATTCACCCCCCTCTCTCAGTTCTCACCTCTAATTCCAACATTTAGATGGTGTCTTAGATGCTATTCTTGACGGTGTCTTTGTGCTTCTTTGCTCAACTTCTTGATCCTCATTTTCTTCCTCTACTTCCTCTTCTTTGCAATTGTCTTCATTTTGATAATCAACTTCTTGTGTCTTATCATGGCAACTTCTTTCCTCATCAACTTTCACATTTGTACTGTCAACAATCTTGTGCAACCTCTTATTGTAGCACCTATAGGCTTTACTCCTTGAAGAGTAACTAAGAAATATTCCTTCGTTTGTCGTAGAATCAAACTTCCCGAGGTCTTCTTCATATTTCCTTATATAACAGACTTCCAAACACTTTGAAATGTCTCATAGATGTAGGTGTTCCTTTCCATAACTCATATGGTGTTTTGTTGTTGTTTACCTTGATTTGTCCATGGTTTAGAATATAAACTATCGTATGAACTACATCCCTCCAGAAAGTATCAAGTACCTTGGATTCATTTAACATAGTCCTAGCCATCTCTTGAATTGTTCTATTTTTTCTTTCCACTGCTCCATTTTGTTGTGGAGTTCTTACTGCTAAATAATGTCTTTTTATTCTAAAAAAATTATCAATCAACAACATGAAATCCCTTTTTCCTTGCACACTTCTTGTTCTGGTTGACTCACATAAATCTGTATAAATGAGCTCTGGAGGCTTCGTTGTGGAATATTCTTTTGACTTTAAACTCACCCTAATTTGTTTTCCAAATTGGCATTGCTTACAAATAATGTTTGAGGGCTTTGAGATTTTCAACATATCTCTCAATGCTTCCTTTTGAAGGATCTTAACAAGATTATCAAAGTTCAAGTGCCCCATTCTCCTGTGCCATAGCAGCTTACATCTTCTTATCCCATGCAACATTTCTCACCATTAATTTCACTAAGAATGTAAAGATTGTTGTCTGCCCTATTAGCTTATGCAACTCGTTTTCCTGTTTTGCTAATCTTACATCCTTCTGCATGAAATGTGAGGGTGTGCCCTTGATCACACATTTGACTCACACTTAAGAGATTGTGCTTTAAGCCTTCAACATATAATACATTTTCTGCTCTTGTTCTACCTATTGATGGTTTGTTTAACACACTCATGCAACATAGGCAAGATGAGAATCAACTTGCCTCTCCTAAAAGAACTGATCCAAAACAGAATCAATGATCCCCAATGTCTCTAGAGTTGGGTCACAACTATGCTACGCAAGCACAGGGTAAATATGGACAGTTTAACAAGCGGTCTTGGTTTTCAATAATTGTTCAAATTGAATGGGAATTAATCTACTTACTGTTGTTTTGAAAGAAAATCAAAAGATTGTAAGTGAAATGAAAAATAAATGATACAACACTTTGCATTTTAAACTTTATATCGACACATTCATCCAAGAAATTCACTAACTGCAATATTAAGATCAGTTTTACAAACTCAATCATTCATACTACAGTGCAATAGTCAAAGGATTCCCAAAATAAGTAAGATTCAAATTATGTTTTCTGACTACTATATTCCACATGCAAATCAAAAATAGAATTCAAAATTTTAAAGCCCAGATTTTAGAATTTCTTAGATAAATACAGAAGTAAAGAATAAAGTCAAAGCACTACACCAGATACATGACAATAGATCTGATATATCCCAAGGAATTGACAGCCATCTATTAATTTCTTCGAACTTGAATACAAGAAAATAAATCCAACAACGAGTACCATAAGTACGAATTTGTGTTTACAAGAACCACCTTCTCTATGCTAAAATGCTATAAAAATAACTAACTGTTGAAAAAGCTTGAAAAATCTAAGTATGGACCGATAGCCTAATTCTTCAACTTTAAGACCCTTAAACAAAATGAGTCCCTCCCTTTTATAGGCACCTCAAAAGAATAATCACAACAGTCTTCAACTACATGCAATACCCTTTGTCTTCGTTTGTATCACCATTCTCATGCAACTAAAAGAGCAATTTCAAAAATATAACTATTTTTGCATGTCAATTTCTAAGTTGACTTTTCAACTGAAAAATATAAAAAGAAAAAGAAGGATATTCTGTAGGGCCCACTTTATAAAACAGTGGTTCCCTTTTTACAAAATAGGATTTACAAGATAAGTTGACACCAAAAATTAACTAAGTATAAAAATAAACTTAGTGGGAGCTGGACGCCCCTGTAGAATTTCAAGTCTTCTTATAGTTAACAAAATTTGATAACAGTCGGTCCACTCTGTCTACCTTCGGGCCATCCAACCATTCGTATATGAATTTGAAGGTATTGAAGTGTTGAGAAACCTGTTCGCACCTTCTCTCCATTTGACTTACATCTATTAAGGTTAGGTTAAAATTAGCTTTAGACTCCACAAACTTATCCAACACATTTTCATCAAGTCCCGGAGTTTTTAATATATCATATTTTCTTTTTGAAGACTTCTTTCACTTTATCTAATGGCTTCAACCTAAACTTGTCATGAGAGTACATATTAGAACCCACAACTGCTTTAACAAAAGTTTCAAAAATGGTAATATACTGAAATATGTCTTGTCATAATGTCACTAATGGAGGACGATATTTAGCTATCTACTCAATCTTATACTTGGTAGTTTTTATACAAAAATTAAAAAAATTAGGCTCCTCATCTTGCAAAATGTCTAATTCCATCAACTCTTCCTAAGTCAGCTTACCAATTTGTTTCATAGTTCTCAAAATTTGTTCCATCTTTGGTTCTTCTTTCTTATGATTTTCAACAAAAGAATCTATCTCTCTTTCCAATTTGCATGTTTCTTCATAATAAGGATAATATTTGTCAAAAATTTCAAAAGCCTCTTCAAGAAATTTAGCTACCCATCTATCAATCACAGATGACTTCTCTTTCATTGCTTACAGAGCATCAAGTTCTTGCTTTATCATCAAAACAAGCACATTAGTTGTTGTTGGTTGCTCTAAGATGGGTGTCGAAAGACCTTTTACAAATGTCCTCATTTGGCTCAAATGTAATTTCAAACTATCCTTAGTCTGTTTATCCTTCTCCATCCTGGATTTGACAGTGCTGTAGGAAGAATCAAACGACGCTATCTCCTCAACCCAGGTTTGTTTTCCCAAATTGACTCTCGTAATTTGGTAATCTTCAGCTTGCAACTCCCATTCATCATTATCAGCTATTGGTGTGGCTATCTTCACAATCCTTTCTTGTTGATAATTTATGCAGACAACTAATAAAGTCCTAGGTTTCTTTCTAGGCTTCTCTTTGTCTATCTCTGTAATCATCTCTTGAAAATTCAGAGGCTTGATGAAAACATGTTGCCTCTTTGCTAAATTCAAATTAAGCCAAGATGGTGTTGCCGAAGCCTGTAAGGTCTGATCAGGTAAATTTTGCATTATTTGTTCTTGTTGATTAGCCTTCTCATCCCCTTTGGTTTTTTGTTGCTGCTCCTTATGAAGTTGATCTTCTACCGTCTTTGAAGACTCAATATGTTCAGAGGAATCAACCTTCTTTTCTTTCTCTGTAGCATCAATCAATTCTTATTGCTCTTCCTGAGTCAGCACATGTTCTCCTAAATCTTCTTCTCCTCTAGAGGGAATATTCTCAACTGTATCTTGGGTTCCATCCACTTCCTTTTCCTCTTCTTTCTCTTCTTCTTCTTGTGGCCTTTGTCTCCCCTCAGATTGTTGTTCAGCAGCAGGCTCTTTTCCTAGCTCTTCTTCATCGGGGTGTTCATGTTGAATCTCCTCTTCTCTAATCTCCTCTTCAGACTTGTCCTGCTCCTACTATTCTTGTTCTGATTGCTCAGGTTCAAGTTATTGTTCGGAGGTAGAAGGTGGAAACACTACTGTGCCAAATGTGTCTTGTGGCATTTCTATTTCAACAGCGTGTTCCTTTTCACCTGGATGTTGCCCAATTGCGGCTCTTGGAGGAATAATATGAGCACATGGCCTAACTCATATGTCAGATGTTATCCCTACTACTCCCTCTTTATACATCATAGAAGATTCAGTAAACTTCTCTCTGACAATCTTGAAAACGTCTTCAAGGGAGGTAATATCAATAGAAACCCCACTCTTTGTTGTCTTAGGAGGTTTGGCTTGTTTTTTCTACCTCTTTGCAGCTGGTGATCTTGAAGATGATGCCTTATGTTTGCTTCATTTTCTATCTCTTGGAGCAGGTGGCACAAAATTTCATAGCCTTATATTCAACTAAGTCATGCTCCTTTCAATGGAATAAGCATTATGGAATTCTCTTCCTTTTTTAACCAATTTTGGATCCAACTCCTTGTCAACTAAATCTAAATGATACATAGGGTCTAATACGACACCATCATCAGAGAACTCCTTTGGTATGTCATCCCGTAAGCTAAATTCCATCATTTGAAAAGCAGTAAGTCTAGTCCATTATTTCTGCCTTACTTCAAAATCATCTTGACAGTTAGCTGAATAATCCTCCAAAGAATGCTTGTGTTTGAAGTCCATTGATGGGAACAATTGATTAAGTTTTCCCACAGGGTCAAAATTTTCCCTTGGCTCATATACTTTCAAGTTAAGAGTGTTAAGCTCTTCAACTACTATCTTTTTTGCAACAATAGGACATTCATAAAAACCCAATTCAAAGGGATATTTTACTTTTGACTTGTGCTTCCCAGATAGCTTTAGATGTACCTCGCTAATTTCACGGGAGAACTCTATCAAAATAATCTTATCACTATAATGCCTTGGGAGAAAAAATGGTGCTCTCTCAAAACATGCTATTCTGATGTGTGTAGACTTGGGAAACTGGATGAACCACTGCCCCCAGGCCCTGATAAGATCCATTGCTTTTTCAAACATCTGCCATGCAAGATCACCTATTAGTTGCAAAATGATATCATATAAGAATGCATCATTAACCCTTTTGAAGTGCTTTTTAGCTTCTTTCATCTCTAATTGGGGATAATACTCCCAAATATTGCTTTGTCCTGGGGCTTCTCCGCTAACTCCCATAGTGGTCAAACCTAGAAAATTGCCTACTCTGGTAGCCAACCAAATGATGTACGATGTCGTGTAAAATTTCTTAGTTTGCACCACTGACATGAGTTGTACATGTATGTTATCTGAAACAATGGTTGCTCAATCCAACTTGGTATTTCCCTTGATAGTGTAATAAATGAATTGAAACATCCATGTTTCATAAGTTTTAGATTCTTCTCTTCCAAATGCTCTGCTCAATAAAGTAATGACATCATAAACCTCTCCCTCAAAGTCCACAGTAAAGTAATGACATCATAAACCTCTCCCTCAAAGTCCAATCGTGTTAGCTTGGAGGGCACTTTGGAGGCAGACTTCTTTGGTTTTGATAACCAATGTTTATTTAAATATCCCTTATTTCCAGTGACATCTTGATTGTAAAATCTGGCAGCTTCAGCAACTATCAGAAAACTGGCCTGTGCATGTACTGGCAAGTTGAAAACTAGTCTGATCATTTCAGGTGTGATGTCCAACAAGAGGTTTCCACTTGAATCAAAACATTTTCTCTCCTCAGAGTTATAGTGGTGGGCAAAAGTGAGGATCAATTCAGGGCATTGAACTGTCGGTGGGAAGCTTGCCACATGCCCCAGACCAGATTGTGGGATCTTCTTAGCCTATGGGGAGACAGTATCCCCAAATATATCATGTTTAAATACCTCTAGGTCTATGTGACCTAGTTTTGTGTCTGTAATGTTCATAAGTTCACTTTTGAACTTAGAATCTTTCGGGACCCCTTGGAACTGGTATTTCATGGTGGTAGACAGTTCTTTCTTCTTTTTCTGTTTTAGTGGCTTCTTTGATGATTGCCATGATCTTACTTCTCCTACCTCTTTCTCAATCTCTTCAATGGTCTTATTTGAATCGGACATAGTTTCCTCACTTTGATGGGCAGAAGTCTCTTCTTTAGACATTTATTTGACCTGTAGGAGCAAAGGGGATACATAAAAATCCAAGAAAAATTCAAAAAGAAACACTTAATTCCAAGCATTTAGAGGGTTTTTGTGCTCTGGTGGGAACAAACTAGAAATTTGGACCATGGTCCAAAAATGGACCCCGGGCCTGCCGTCCTAATCGCGTTCAGAACAACGGGGTGAAATTAGCCTTTGGGTTCAAAACATTCACAAGGACCAAAAGTCAAATTAGGTCTGAGATCTTGACTAGGTTTCAGGTTATGCATTTTAAAAGGTAAAGCGAGAAATAGGGCGCCGCAAGGAATTTGGTTTTTGGAACTTTTCTTTCTATGCACCCAAAATTCCTCGCGGGCTCTGTACACTCAAAAACATGACTTGGTGACCTGGGGTGGTCGAGTCAGCTTTAGCGTGCACACGGACCCTCTCTCCTTGCCACAAGGTGAACCTCCATGTTACTCTCACTCTCATGGAAGTAGTCACTCAAGAGGAAGCGAGACATAGGGGTGGTTTGGCTCATTTGAGAGCTAGACTTCGCGAAGAGTGGTCAGCCAGTCCTGGGGCCTTTGTTGTGTGTTTGTTTAAATATGGTGTTCTATGACTGTTGTTGTGAAGCTAACTATATGACCTGAAGGGTCTCTTGTCACCATTCTTCTGTTTGGATTTCTAAGCTTCCAACGTTGTTCGTTGATATGCCTGTTGAGTTCAAGTTGTTCAAACCATTGGATGATTGCTTGTATTTTAAATTCTCTTAACCTTTCTTGTTGTTGATGAATTACCTATTGGTCTTGTTGTTGTCTAAGATGGATCTCCTCTATCTCGTCGAGGATTGCCTTCACCCACTCACCTCTAAGTCCTTGGCACATTCATGAGCCTAAATAAGAGAGATGGTTTAAGCTAACCTTGACGTGACCTAGGGTTTCGACTTAGGGTTTGCTTGACCTAAGGTTTGACTTTGTTTGATCTTGTGTTGAAACCAAGGGTTTTGACCAACATTGACTAAATTTGACCTTGTGTTGGAATCAAGGGTTTGTAAACTTTCTATGCTTTATTTTCTCTTGATGATGGATCATGGAGTGTGATCCAAAACGTTGAGGGAAAAACTAACACAGTTTAATCCTAAAGCACTTATTTACAATATTATGGACTGTGGAAATCTGATGTCTATTATTAACTGTCTATGCGGCTAATGTTTTGTTCTTTTCAATTTTTGTATGCATGCACGCCTATATGAGTGCAACATAGTTTTTTTATGCTTTTTTCTATTTATGGAAAAAAAAAAAAATTTCTATTCTAGGAATTTAGAAAATGAATGCAATCTAATATGAGATTATCTAAATGCATTTGATTTATGTTTTTGTTTTGTTTTTCTAAATAAGTGGAACAATTTACTCTAGGAAAGGGAAATTACATTTAAGTGAAACTAATCTATGAAAATTTGGAAAGAAACTAATTAACAATGCAAGATCTACTTAGCCTATGAAGGAAAAAACATGCATTTACTATTCCCAAGAGCAACGTTGATTATCTAATTACTACAAAATAAAAAACATGAAGGAACCTAGAATAAAAGAGACGTGTGAGCCTCCACTACCCTCAAAAATCCTTGTATGGCAACCTCTAATCATCTTGTAGCAGCGGGGTGATCCTCTTGGCAACAATAAGAAAAGGGAAGCAAAAGAAGCTTTTTGGAAGCTTTGAATGAGCTCAATGAGAGCTTGATGAACACTATGTCTTGTGACATGAGCAGCACATATCGACACAAAAATAAGCTTATAATAAAGCTGGATGAGACAACAATGAAAAGCAAAAGGCTCTGATGTCCTATGTGAGCATATGGATGCTTGATTGGAGAGCAATAACTTGCAAGAACTGTGTGCACAAATGAAATTGCCTCCCTTTGTGCTTGAGGAAGGGGGGTCTTTATAGGTTTGAAGAAGGCATGAGAGATGGAGAAGATGAAGAGTTAACTTAAAAGACACTAGAGTGATCTGGGCTAAAATTGGAGTGATCTAGCCAATTATAACTTATCACTCAAGAAGAAATGGAGAAAGAGAATGCATGGGTTGATAACTATAGATAAAAACAACCTAAATATGCATGGGTAGGTGCATGAAATAGCTAATTCAACCTTAGGGAAAATATTCCATGCAAACAAAAGCAAAAACAGGTGAAAACAAAGCTATTTTTGGCCAAAACTTTGAGTTAATTTGCGATTGGAAAAGACGACAGGGTCGCCACTTGGTCGCCCCTTTCACCAATTAGGGTCGCCCAGGGGCGACCCATGGGTGACCCTCAAAGGAGGGGTCCTGGGTGAAAGATCAGGATGGGAGATGAAAGAGGAGGAGAAATGAAGGGGATCTGCCTCTGAAAATAGGTCAAACAAGGGTTAAAAACCAAATTTCCACTTGCAAAAGTAGGATCTCCCGAGGGAGATCTATAAATAATAAGGGAGATTTGTATTGGTTGATTGAAATTGAAAACTAAAAGTTGGAGATGACTTTGGAGGTCCTCTAGAGGGATCCTATGGGTGGGAATGGATGAAAAACACTAGGGAGAGTTGAAAACACAACAAATGGATGAATACAAGGCTTAGGGATGAAGTCGCAAGGACAGGAAATGCAAATCGACAAGTGTTGAAAAGTGTTTAAAGCAAAGAAAGGGTTAGCATGACAAATGGTAAACAACAAAAGGAAGAAGAAATGACATGGTATCAAGAGAATCGCTGCTGAGAGGGTATTATTACACGCTTACATGTACGTGACAAGGATTGTGAGTCATCATCGAAGTCTTCGTGGAGGCTATGTGTGATTTTAGTGCTTACATATTTGCCCCCTCGGGGATGATAATCTATATGAAAGGTAGGTACCGTTCGTGAACTAGGCCATACCTGTTGTCAATTTTTCCACAATAGTACCTGCAATAACTAGTATTAGTTCAACATCTAAATATATCAAAACAAGTAATGAAAACTGAAATGACGAACATATCATAGATCATGTGAATTCGCCAAGTTGTTTGCCTTTGTCGAAGGGACCTATAAGCATGAAAGCACACAAAATGAGGGCACGAAATATGCATAAAAGAAATAGAACACATGCTAAGATAGAGAGGAGGAGAATAGATTCTCCTTTTATTGCAAATTTTGAAGAACATATTTGATTTTTAGGGATTTTTAATGTTTTACAAATTTTTAGGTTTTTTCAATTTTTCTATTTTTTATGGTTTTTTTGGAGATCTTGTGAAGGTTTGTTCTTGATGTTCCCTAAGGTCTTTGAGAGATCTACATTGAAGAGATTTCTACCCATGCCCCGTTGCATGGGGAGACTTGTGTACTTGATTACACAATTTTGTTCTTTCGACTTGTTTGAGTGACTTATGCTCAAACATTGTTTTACACTTATTGTTACAAGAGATGATTGGATTAGGTCCATACATAGCTTTAGTTGACATATTGTACTTCACTTTCCCTCTTGTGCATATGGTTGGCTAGAGATTTTATTTTGCTTGTGAGAATGCATACCTAAGATGATCACATATGGATAATGCAAATTGTTTTTTTTTGTCTTTTTCTGATATGAATGATATGCAATGTGTTTGGGTGTGATTCACAAATATGAAATGCAAAGTACTATGTTCTAAGTGTTATGAATTTCATGATGTTATGACATGTTTTATTGCTTTTGATTTTCTATGATAGCATGTATGCAGGTGGAACAAACAATTTGACTGCTCTTAAGTAGGATTTTTTACCTAGCGAATTGCGAGGTAACTTGGTATAAAGAGACTTATTTATCTTTGGGATGGGATTACGGACTCAAGTGAGAGCAGGGAGGAGATGGAATGCTTCTAAATTTTTGGCTTTGCTAAAGGCTAAACATTGATCCTTATCTAGATAAGATAATTTGACAAGCTTTCAACTTAGACAAGTAACAAATTTTATTGATGTTCGCTAGACTTAGATCATATATGGCAAGCAAGATAGACCCGAGGTAAAGGATAAATGGGATAGAACAAGGGTCCCTAGATAGAAAATGATCCTAAAGACTACTAGACTCTTGGCTTTTCTCAACTAGTGCATGTGTGTTCTTTGTACCTTTCTCTTTTTCTTCCTCTGGTAGAATGTCACCCTTGAAGCTTCGAGCTTAGACTGGTCTCCACCCAAGGGTATAGACATTCAACAATCTTGTCTCTTTCACTCTTTTTTTGTAACTCTCTTTTTTATGATTTTTCTCTTCTTTTTTGTATTTTCTAGAATGCCTCACTTGATTTTCTCATTTTTTTTGGATTTTTGACTTTTATGAAAATGAATGCTTTTAAACTTTTGGATATGCAATAATTTGATTTCTCAATTCTCACCTTTCTCAACATTCTTATTTTGATCACTCATTTTTTTATTCACTCGTATTTTAGATTGCTTCCTTTAGAGTTTTGATCTTCCTAACATTTTTGGCTAGGAAAGATAAGGGGTTGAGCACCACCAAAAGTTTTCACAGTCCAATTGGACTTCTTTTCTACTAGAGAAGAATTGGGAAGGTCTACTTGCAAGCTTCCTTTGAACACTGTAGGTTTGAATACTGACTTTGTTTAGACCTAACATCATGGTTCATTAAGACTGGGATCAGTGTAAAGCTAAGAGCTAGGCTTTGATTAGAATCATTGGGAATGTAAAAGAGTAATAGTGATAAGTGGTAAACATGAATTGTTATGGGATATCAAAGGCTTAAAGGGTCAACCTATACCTAAGCAACCTTAGACACATTACCAGGACAAAAATCGAACAAGAGCATGACACTCACAAAATGAATGATGGAACAAAATGAAGAATGCAAAATTTTGATCTTTCATGAATTTATGCTTTTTATGGGTTTTTTAATTATTTGATTATTTGATATTTTATAGGATTTTACAACGTTTTTGAGATGTTGAACTCTTCTCCTTCCATAACGCACAAGAGGTAATGTCGTTTCTGACACATTCCTTAACTACATCTAGACCTATCCAATTTGGTTTGAACTATGCTTGAAATTCTTTGTAAGGACACTCGAAGACTTGGGAAAATGTCTTTACACTCAGTGAGGAGTTTTGTGTACTTGCATGTTTCATTGTTTGATGATTTACCCCATATCTTTATCATTTTATGTTCTTGTATAGTTTCATTGTTTGTTTTGAACTTTTGAGGGGCAAACAAGGTTGGTGTTGACTCTCCTAGTTTTTGTGTGAGTTTTGGTTCTTCTTCTTTAGTCACGATTTCAATCATATAAATGTTTATGTCTGGCTCAATAGGAATGGCCATGAAGTTGAATGAAGCATAAAACTTTGTTGAGTGGGGATTGAAGGGGAATTTTCCTATTGCCCCCTTTCCTATATATTCTAGGGTCTTGGCTACGTTTGCAATTTTTTTGATGTCTCTCCTTTTTCAAAAGTGTTGATTTTTGGGTCACTAGTGGTTTCCATGGTCTTTCCCTTCTTTATGACTTGTTCAACTCTATAAAGACTGAAAGGATCAGGGTCTCCTTTGATGACATGAGTTTGTCCCATGTTTAAGAAATGGACTTCTTGAAATAATGTGGAGGGAACATCCCTCATCCTATGGATCCAAGGCCTTCCTAGGATCATGTTGTAAGTGGTTTCTTCAATGATGACATAAAATTTAGTTGGGAGGGTTTTGGGACCCATTTTGACCTGAAGATTGACCTTAGCCATGGTTTGAATTTTTGGGTTATCATGAATTCTAAGGATGGAAGTTTATTTTGTTGTGATTTTATTTTCATCATAACCCATTCTTTAAAGAAGCGAAAAGGAGACTATTGATTGCAGACCAATCATTGATCATTTCACATTTAATGCAATAGTCTTGAACTTGGACTATCAGATGGAGGGGGAGGTCACCCTATTTAGTTATGTCATTGTCTGAGGGTAACTTTTCAAAATCAAATGTTGAAGAAGAACACTTTTCACTTCAAGTGTTTTGAACTAGATGGCCTAGATCTAAGGATTTGAGGAGAGTGTTCTTGTGTGTAGGAGAACTCTTGATAAGCTCTAGCATGTGAGAAAAATTTGAATTATTGGTGTCATCTGGTCATTCCGGTCCTTGGGTGACACAAATTTCTTGATCTTTATCTAATTCCACAAGGCCTAAGATGTTTTGATCAAAGGTGTTGGGACTAAGTTTTTCATCTTGTGAGAATGTGCCCATGAATGCTTTTTGTTGACATTTTTGGGAGATATGATATGAAGCGACGGTACCCAAGACATGACTTGATCTCATGCCCACTTCTCTTGCGAAATGAGCAATATTTATCATGATTGTGATCTCGAGGTTTATGATGATTGTTGTATGACTACTTTTTTATTCTCAAGGGGTAGTTGTTGACATTTTAGTGACTATTGTTCCTTGATGGTGAAGTGTTTGTTGACCCATCTATCTCTTGGTTATTTGTCAGATATTCATTATTTCTATCGTGGTTTATCACCCTTCAATTGACATCATACTCCCTTCTTCCACTCTTAATAGCGGCTTGGTCAATTCTAAGGGAGCTTTCAAGTGCTTCTTCATATGATTTGTAAGGGAGGTTTTGAACTCCTTGTATGTCGTTGTTGAGAGCGTGTAAGAAGAGATCACAAATTTCCTTATGATCCATGTTTGGTGTGCTAGTTGAAGAATAGAGAACTTTCCTCTGTCATGTGATAAAATTTGCAACTGACTCGTTGGATTCTTGTTTGATTGTTAAACATTCTCATATTCATGTCTTAACCAGTGTGTTTATGTCGAAGGAAACCACAAATTGATAGATGAGTTGCCTAAAAGAGTGGATCAATTCTTCTGGAAATCAATAGTACCAATCTAGAGTGATACCCTCTAAAGCTTTTGGAAAAATCTTTTCTACCACCTCATCCCACGGAAGGATTTCCCACACTACCATGACATTATCCTTGATATGAGAGTTGGGATCACCCTCTCCTTTAAGTTTTAGAAGTTCGGGGGGAGGATGTGGTAGTATGATTTGACGAATGTTGTAGTCAAGAGGCTCCTTTAAATACTCGAGGTATGTTCCTAAGAGGGGGTTATGTGTAGAGAACTTTTTTCCTCCAAACAATATCCCTTTAGGTGGAGCTTGTTGGATTTGTTGAAAGGGTATGCTAGATTTTTGATATCCTAAAAAAAGTTGGAAGACTAGATGGTGTCATGTTTGTATTTTGAAAATTAAGTGGGATTGCTTGTGGTTGATTTTGTGTTATAGGAATCCCACCTATTTGATCGAGACTTTTCATGTTGGATGGTGAGGGCAAGGGAGGCCTGAATATTTCATGGAAGTTTAGATGAGGGGGAATTTGTGTTGCCCCCTGGTTTGATTCAATCTTATTAGTGAAAGGATTTCCATGTGCCCTAGGTTTTTCTTAAATTTGGCTTTGACAAACATTTCTAGCTTCAAGGGTCCTGATTCATTGGACCAAGGTTTCTATAAGGTTTGTGAGTGAGGCTTCCTCCATTCTTTGAGTTTTACAACCTTGAGATGGATTGCTTTGTGTTGGGGTTTCACTGACCCCACTTGTTCCTTTTGATGATACTTGACATGTCATGAGTCTTTTATCTTGATGTACCACATGGAGGGGGTTTTGTGCCCCGGAAGATTTTTGTAAGATTTTCTTTTGATGGCTCACTTCATTGTCCATTTGGGTGGCCATTTTTGTATCTCTTGTTATGAGTTGATCTTGTTGATGGATCTCAGATCGAACACTGGCATGTTTTGATTTCGTCAATGTTGTGGGGATCGTGGTTGATTCACTTTAAGTCTTTCAAGTTTGACTAATTTGGGATTGAAGCTTTTCGATCTGAACATGTGCTACTTTCATTGGAGGGGCGATTCCCCTTAACTTTTTGTGATTTTGTCCTAGTTTTGGGGTGTAGGAAACACCACGAAATGATTGAAATGAAGATGGACATGAAAGATGTGCATAGAATTAAAGAAGCACATGAAAATGCAAAAGATCCCATCAAAAGTTTTTGTTGTTCATGTTAGGTTAACCAAAATATGTACACTCAAAAACACGACTCAGTGGCCTAAGGCAGTTGAGTCAGCTTTGGCACACACAGAGATCCTTTCTCCTTTCCACAGGGTGAACTTCCACGTCACTCTCACTCTCGTGGAAGTAGCCAATCGAGAGGAGGCAAGACACGGGGTGGTTTGGCTCGTTTGATAGCTAGAATTCACAAAGAGTGGTCAACCAGTCTTGGGGCCTTTATTGTGTGTTTGTTGGAATATGATGTTCTATGACCATTGTTGTGAAGATAACTATATGACCCGAAGGGTCACTAGTCACTGTTCTTCTATTTGGATTTCTAAGGTTCCAATGTTGTGTGGGTTGATTGTTGTTTTCGTTGATATGACTATTAAATTCAAGTTGTTCTAACCGTTGGATGATTTCTTGTATTTGAAGTTCTCTTAACCTTTCTTGTTGTTGTTGAATTACATGTTGGTCTTGCTGCTATCTAGGGTGGATCTCCTCTATCTCATCAAGGATTGCCTTCACTGTCTCACCTCTAAGTCCAGGGCACATTAGTGAGCTTAAACAAGATAGAGATGGTTTAAGCTAACCTTGACTTGAACTAGGGTTTTAACATAGGGTTTGCTTGACCTAAGGTTTGACTTTGTTTGATCTTGTGTTGACCTTGTGTTGAAACCACGGGTTTTGACCAACATTGACTAAATTTGACCTTGTGTTGGGATCAAGGGTTTGTAAACCTTCTACACTACTAATGTTTTTGTTCTTTTTAGTTTTTGTATGCATGCAAGCCTACATGAGTGCAAAACAATTTTTTTATGCTTTTTTCTATTTATGGAAATGAAAGTGTTTTTTTCTATTCTAGGAATTTAGAAAATGAATGCAATCTAATATGAGATTATCTAAATGCAATTGATCTATGTTTTTATTTTATGTTTTTGAATAAGTGGAACAATTTACTGTAAGAAAGGGAAATTGCATTTAAATGAAACTAATCTATGAACTTTTGGAAAGAAACTAATTAACAATGCAAGATCTACTTAGCCTATCAAGGAAAAAGCAACATGCATTTATTGTTCCCGAGAGAAAAGTTGATTATCTAATTACTAGAAAATAAAAAGCATGAAGGAACCTAGAATAAAAGTGATGCTTGAACCTCCACTACCCTTAGAAATCCTTGTATGGCAACCTCTAATCCTCTTGCAGTAGCAGGGTGATCCTCTTGGAAATAATAAGAAAAGGGAAGCAAAAGAAGCTTTTTGGAAGATTTGAATGACCTCAATGAGAGCTTGATGAGCACTGTGGCTTGTGATGTGAGTAGCGCATCGATGAAAAAATGAGCTTTTAGGAAAGCTAGATGAGACAACAATAAAAAGAAAAAGGCTCTGATGTCCTGTGTGAGCATATGGATGCTTGATTGGAGAGCAATAACTTGCAAGAATTGTGTACACAAATGAAATTGCCTCCCTTTATGCTTGAGGGAGGGGGTATTTATAGGTTTGAAGAAGGCATGAGAGGTGGAGAGGATTGCTATGCCCTTAATCCTATAGTGTGTATAGGGTTATGAATAGTCGGCTTGTGGCTATCTTAACTCTTAATTGAGTCATATTATCATTATTTTATTGTTATTTAGTTGTTTACGTCAGCCTAAGGCTTATATAGGCCCATCTAAGTCGGCCTAGGTGATATCCTAGGCATAAATAGGTATATATATAGGAGGTAGTGAGTCTTATTTCATGATATTCAATATTGTGTTCTCATTAAAGACTATTGGAGGTATCCCCCTCGAAGTGGCATATTATTATCAAGTGTTTGCAGCATATTTACTATTATATTCAGATATTGTGCAAGTTGTTTCATTACAAGTGGTATCAGAGCATGATCTTGGCACCATGAAGACAAAAACTAGGCGATTGTTTTTCTGATTTGGAGGTCATTTTGGAAAGCGCATAACTTTCAAATTTTGGTGAATTTTTTTTCTGATTTTAAAAGGGTTTTTGAAGAAAATATTGAAGCTGCTACAGTCTAGAATTCAGAGCATTTGGAGCAAAATTAAGCGAGTTATAGCAAAATTAGGGTTTCTTCCCTTATTTTTTGAAAAATGTATATCGCTCTTATTTTGTCGAATCTCTGAAAGATTTTTTGTGGGTTTTTCAATATAATAGTGAAGCTACTACAATCCAGATTTGAGAACAATTGGAGCAGAATAAAGGGAGTTATTTATAAATTAGGGTTTCCACCAATTTCTCTCTCCAGGCTACACAATTTTGAATTTCTTCACAATTTGTTTAGGGAAGTGAGATCTTGGCCTTGGTAAGTTACAGTAAAAATTTCAGATTGATTTGATTTGTTTTGTGTGATTTATTACAAAATTATTTTTTCCAATCATGACGGGTCCTTCAACAAGGGGCAAAAAGAATGTTACCACACCGGGAAAAACTCCAGTCAAGGAGGAGGTGGAAAATGAGGATGTTGATAAAAAAGAATATGAAAATATACTTGAACTTATTCATAAAGAAAATAGCAAGATGAAAGGTGAAATCTTGTCCATTATGGGTGAACAAGTGAAAGAGTTGGCTAAGTCATGTGATATTGAGAAAATTCTGGAGATACTTTCCAAACATAAGCAGTCACAACACCAAGATGTGGAGGAAGAGGATTCTACAAAAGGGAAGGGTGTTTTTGGGTTTGAATCAAATCTCAAGATGGATCATCACACCACTCATTTTATGGCAAGGAATTTCACACCAAAGTTGGATATGCGAAAGTTTGATGGTCAAGATCCTACCAATTGGCTCTGTCAAATGGAGCAATTCTTTGATATCCACCATGTTCCATGTCAACAAAAGGTGGCCATGGCTTCCTTATACTTGGAACCTGATCAATTCATTTGGTACCGTTGGCTATGTGAAGAAAAGAAAGCAAAAGGATGCATTGTCACTTGGTCAGTTTTCCAAGAAGAACTCATTACTCATTATGGTGAAAATATTATGGATAGCTACTTCAGCCAAATTACCAAATTAAGGCAAACAGGTATGGTCAAGGATTACATTCATCAATTTCGTACTTTGTCTTTAAGAGTGGAAAATGTGTCTACAGAAAATTTGTTGGAGCTATTCATTGGTGGCCTAAAGGATCACATTAAATATGAGGTACGCATGTTTTGTCCAAATTCCATCTCAGATGCAATGATTATGGCAAGGCAAGTAGAGGAAAAATTTATGGTTAATAAAAGGCAGGGTTTTATAAACATAAGAGATAAAAGCACTCCTACACAGTCACTTCCACAACCTACTAGGCTAACACCACAACAAATTGAAGAGAAGAGAGCAAAAGGATTATGTTTTAATTGTGATAGCAAATATAGTAGAGGACACAAATGCACTGAAAAGAAATTGTTCTATATTGAAGGGCCAAGTGAGGAAGAAGAAGAGGTACCAATAGTAGAGAGTGATAATGAGATAGAGGAGGAGTCAAGAGATACTCAACCAATCATTTCTTGCCATGCACTTTCAGGTTTTAGTACCCCACAAACTCTCAAGGTAGTGGGTTTCTTAAATAAAGAAAAAGTAACAGTGTTGATAGACTTATGTAGCACTCATAACTTCATCAACAAAAAGTTGGCCACTTGTCTAAATTGTTTTATATATCCAGCTCCAGAATTTTAGGTCTTGATTGCAGATGGCGGTACTATTAGTTGTTCAGGAAAATGCCATAGCATTAAATTATCCATGGGAGATTATCATCTTAATTGTCCAATATATGTTATCTCAATGGGTGCAGCAGATATTGTTTTGGGAGTACAGTGGCTCACCACTTTGGGAACAATTGAATTGAACTTCCAAGAACTATTCATGCGCTTTCAATCAGAGGGAAGAACAATAGAATTACAAGGGATGCGTGCAAAGTCACCACAGATAGTAAGTTCTTACCAAATGCAAAAGATGTTGAAGAAGGGGGTAGATGGGATGGTAGCCCAATTATTTTCATTAGAAGCATATCACTCAAAGGCTTCTACACCATTGGATCTATAAGCAATTATAGATAAGCACTCTGTAGTTTTTGGGGAGATGCCAAAAGGATTGCCTCCTAGGAGAGATCATGATCATGCCATTCAACTAGTACCAGGGAGCCAACCACCCAACATTAGGCCCTACAGATATCCATATGCTCAGAAAAGTGAGATTGAGAAGATAGTTCAAGAGATGCTAGAAGCAGGCATTATCAAGCATAGTCAAAGTGCTTACTCATCTCTTGTGGTAATGGTGCGTAAGAAGGATGAAACTTGGAGGATGTGTCCAGATTACAGGGAGCTTAACAAGTTCACCATAAAAGATAAGTTTCCTATTCCAGTAATTGATGATTTGTTAGATGAGCTTAATGGTGCTATTTATTTTACAAAACTTGATCTCCATTCTGGTTATCATCAAATTAGAATTAGAGATGAGGATGTACATAAGACAGCTTTTAGAACCCATGAGGGCCACTATGAATTTTTGGTAATGCCTTTTGGTCTCACTAATGCACCGTCGACATTTCAAAGTTTGATGAACTCTATCTTCAGGCCATTTTTGAGGAAATTTCTTTTGGTATTTTTTGATGACATCTTAATATATAGTAAAACATGGGAGGAACACTTGCAACATGTAAATCAAGTGTTGGACATTTTGAAGCAGAATCAGTTGTATGTTAAACCATCCAAGTGTATCTTTGGTGTCAAAGAAGTGGAGTACCTTGGTCACATTGTGTCACATGAGGGAGTCAAGGTGGACCCTCATAAGATCCAAGCAATTGTAGAGTGGAAAATTCCTAAGACCCTTAAGAACTTACGAGGTTTTTTAGGGCTTACAGGGTATTATCGCCGATTTGTAAAGAATTATGGTAGCATAGCATCTCCTCTCACATCCTTGTTAAAGAAGGATGCTTTCCAATGGAATGAAGTAGCGACAAGGGCATTTGAGAAACTAAAGGAAGCCACGTGCACAACTCCAGTCCTAGCTACCCCAGATTTTTCTAAAACATTTGTTGTTGAATGTGATGCTTCAGGACATGGAATAGGAGCAGTACTTATGCAAGAAGGAAAACCCATAGCATTTGAAAGTCGCCAACTCAAAGGTAAGAATTTGTTGAAGCCAGTTTATGAGAAGGAAATGTTGGCTATCTTGCATGCAGTCAAACAATGGAGACCTTATCTAATGGGACGACACTTTAAGGTCAAGACAGATCATGATAGTCTCAAATATTTCTTGGAACAGAGGTTATCATCTGAAGAACAACAAAAATGGGTCACAAAGATGTTGGGATATGACTTTGAGATCATATATAAGAAAGGCAAGGAGAATGTTGTGGCTGATGCTCTATCAAGGCGTGATGAACCCACAGAGTCATTTTTATTTGCCATTTCCATGTTACAAGCAGACTGGGTAAATGAGGCAAGAGAAGAGTGGGAGAAGGACATAGATACTCTAAGGCTCATTGAGAAACTCCAACAGGAATCAAGTGTGTCTGACAAATTTTCATGGAAAGGAAATATTTTATGGTACAAGGAGAGGTTATACCTTTGCAAGATTTCAACTCTTAAGCTTAAGGTGCTGGAAGAACTACATGCTTCTCCAATAGGTGGGCACTCAGGATTCCTCAAAACTTATCATAGAATCAAGCAAGATTTCTTTTGGGAAGAGCTGAAAGGGGATGTTCAAAAATTTGTAGCTGAATGCATGGTATGTCAACAACATAAAGGGGAGACAGTTAAGACTCCAGGTCTTCTACAACCCTTATGTATCCCAAGTCAAAGGTGGGAGGAGGTATCTATGGATTTCATCACAGGTTTGCCTAGATCTGAAGGAAAAAATGTCATCATGGTTGTTGTGGATCGTCTCACCAAACATGGTCACTTTTGTGCTTTGGCACAACCATTGGCAGCAAGCACTGTAGCAATAGCTTTTATGAATACTATTCAAAAACTGCATGGGACTCCAAAAGTTATAGTCAGTGATCGTGACCCCATATTTACAAGTAATTTTTGGACTGACTTGTTTTCATGCTTGGGCACTCAGCTTGCTCGTAGTTCATCATATCACCCCTAGTCAGATGGACAGACAGAAGTGGTCAACAAATGCTTGGAAGGCTATCTCCGTTGTTTTGCTTCAAATAAACAAGAGAGATGGGTGCAATGGCTACCACTAGCAGAATGGTGGTACAACACTTCTTTCCATACTTCTTCCAAGATGTCTCCATTTTTAGCTCTATATGGTTACCACCCACCATCAATCATCTCTTCATTGTGGGCACAACCAAAGGTTCACACAGTCGAAGAACACATCCATCATCAGCAAGAGGTATTGGCTAGTCTTCGAGAGAACTTGGCAATGGCACAAAATAGAATGAAGCAACAAGCTGATCAACACCGTAGTGAAAGAACTTTTGAAGTGGGAGATTGGTTTTTTGTGCAATTACAACCATACAAGCAAATGTCTCTAAAACAACAACATAAAGCTAACAAGCTGGCACCCAAGTACTATGGTCCTTATAAGGTGTTGCAGAAGATTGGCAATGTAGCATATAAATTGGAGCTTCCCATATCAACAAAAATTCATCCAGTTTTTCATGTTTCCTGCTTGAAGAAGGTTATTGGGAATAAAGTGGTAGCACAGACTAAGTTACCTGAGCTTGTTGAGGAGGGAAGAATAGTTGTGGATCCTGAGAGAATTATTCAAACACGTACCAAGAAGCTGAGGACAAGGGAAATCATAGAATATCTAATTAAATGGAAGAACTCTCCAGTTGAGGAAGCTACATGGGAGAATGAGGAATTCATGCAAAAGCATCCACATTTGGTCAGCATTGAGGACAATGCTTCTTTGAAGAGGGGGGGCATGCTACGCCCTTAATCCTATAGTGTGTATAGGGTTATGAATAGTTGGCTTGTGGCTATCTTAACTCTTAATTAAGTCATATTATCATTATGTTATTGTTATTTAGTTGTTTAGGTCGGCCTAAGGCTTATATAGGCCCATCTAAGTCAGCCTAGGTGATATCCTAGGCATAAATAGGTATATATATAGGAGGTAGTGAGTCTTATTTCATGATATTCAATATTGTGTTCTCATTGAAGACTATTGGAGGTATCCCCCTCGAAGTGGTTTTGGAGGTTGCCCCCTCGAAGTGGCATATTATTATCAAGTGTTTGCAGCATATTTACTATTATATTTAGATATTGTGCAAGTTGTTTCATTACAAAGATGAAGAGTTAACTCAATTTGATTAAAGAGTTAACTGAGAAGACACAAGAGTGATTTGGGCTAAAATTGGAGTGATCTAGCCAATTATAACTTATCACTCAAGACGAAATGGAGAAAGAGAATGCATGGGTTGATAACTAAAGATAAAAACAAGCTAAATATGCATGGGTGGGTGCATGAAATAGCTAACTCAACCTTAGGGACAAAATTCCATGCAAACAAAAGAAAAAATAGGTGAAAACAAAGCTATTTTTGGCCAAAAACTCAAGTTAATTCGTAGCTGGAAAAGATGGCAAGGTCACCACCTAGTCGTCCCTTTCACCAGTAAGGGTCGACCAGGGGTGACCCATGGGCGACCTTCAGAGGAGGGGGCTTGGGTGAAAGATCAGGATGGGAGATGGAAGAGGAGGAGAAAAGAAGGGGATCTACCTCTGGAAATAGGTCAAACATGGTTCAAAAACTAAATTTCCACTTGCAAAAGTATGATCTCCCAGGGGAGATCTGGAAATAATAGGGGGAGATTTGTACTGGTTGACTGAAACTGAAAACTAAAACTTGGAGATGGCTTGGGAGGTCCTCTAGAGGGCCCCTAGGGGTGGGAATAGATGAAAAACACTAGGGAAAGGTTAAAACACAACAAATGGATGAATAAAAGGCTTAGGGACAAAGTTGCAAGCACATAAATCAACATTTGTCGAAAAGTGTCAAAAGCAAAGAAAGGGTTAGCATGACAAAGGGGAAACAACAAAAGGAAGAAGAAACCACATGCTACCAAGAGAATTACTGCTAAGAGGGCATTATTCCATGCTTACATGTATGTGACAAGGATTGTGAGTTATCATTGGGGTCCTTGTGGAGTCTGTGCATGATTTTGGTGCTTACAGGCCCAAAGTCCCGAAATGGATTTTCTTTATTGTTGGCGAGGTGTGGGTCAGAAATTAATTTTTGCACTTCTAAAGGCTTTGGGTGAAACAACCTTTCGAGACCCGAAGTGCTGAAAGGTCTTTAAGACTTAGTTATTTTGACACTCACGGGAAGTGGGATGAAAGTTGGACTTTGGTCTTTGATGGGTTAAGGTCAAAAGACCTTTTAGGGCCCGAGGTCCTGAAAGGACTTAAGTCTTGGTGAGATATATCACTTGTAGAGGATGGATCAACAAATGGTTTTTGGGATCTAGGGGCTTCAGAGGATAAAAGGCTAATTAGGACCCAAGATCCCGATTGGTCCCACTGTTACTTAGCGAAATTTTACCAGTTTCAAAATTAGGTCTCAGGGTTCAACATGGAAGATCAGCTAAATTTGAGTCTATTTTAGGTTTGGAGCTTGAGACTTAAAAGGGACTTCGACTAAATTTGAACAAAGTTTACAATGTTTCCAAAGGGTTTTGAATCGATTGTTTGACCGGTTCATTTATTCACTAAAACCCTACTGCTAATACTAAATGCTAACTGCAAACAAAGCTAGAAAAACTTTAAACTAAATGAATTTAAACCCTAATCTAAACCTAAAACCCCTAAAATAAAACAGGAAGAAAAATAGAAAATAACAACAAAATAATTAAACAAAACACATAAACAAAACAAGGAACAAACCCTACCTAAACAACGAAACACGGGAAGAAGAACAACGAAGAATGAAGCAGACATCCAAACCCTCTCTCAAATGCATACAAATTGTGTTGATAACTGAGGGGGGGTGAATTAGTTATCCCAATTATTTCTACTTTGTGAACTTTCTTTTTAATCAATGCAGCATTAATTCAAATATGCAAACATAACCATGAAATGGAAATATACATGACACAATGTTTTCACGTGGAAACCCTGTTAAGGGAGAAAACCACGGGGTGATTAACCCAAGATTGTATTCTCTGTTAGAAGAATGGAAATACAAAATGGCACTTGCCAATTAGGGCTCACTGCCCGAGCACACTACTCACAAGAGGCACACTGCCTACAAGAGACACACTATCTATAATTTATAAAGAGTGTAATACAATACTTGAACTGGTAAGGAGAATCTACATATGCTAGAGTTCAGTTCCGGTTAGGCTCAGTACACTGATCTGCTGCACTTCATCTTTCTTCTTCTTTTGCACTGCTCTTCTTTCACATACCGGACCTTTCTTGTTGCTTTCACTCTACTCTACTTCTTTTCTTCACACTTACTCGACGACAACATCACATCTCACAACTAAATTCATCTTGTATATATATCCGCACAAGTAATTTCATCACCTTTCTAGTCGGCATCCAGAATAGTCAATCTTTTCCACAAACTCTGATCTGTCGGCTGAATCCTTGCATACCAAGTAATGCGGATCAAGGATATACTTGTAGAAGTCATCAATCATGTCGGCCAATCATAACTTATGCCTTAATAACCTTTACCATCATCAGTAACACGTCCAGAATGATGTCTAATGTTCTGCCAGTCAGTTCTTCCTCTATCCACGCTGTCAATCAGGAACCCGATACTCAAGTATTCATATCTTGTTCTTTATCTACCACCAGAGGCTAAATCCTTAGAATCTATCAGTCAAGGTAGTCCTCTTGACTTCCCCAAATCCGCACTTCACCAAGATACTTCCTCTGAGAGATCCAGACCTGATTGTCAGACCTCACCACATGCTCTGTTCTTGCTTACCGGACCACGACATTCTTCACTCTGACTTCCAGTAGAGACACATCATGTCCTACGGATGTGTGGGATGAACTTTGTTGCCATCAATGACAACAATCATAAATCCATATGGTGTCTCTTGCCAACAATCTCCCCCTTTGGCATTGATGGCAACACTTAGTGAAAAATGACTAAGTGTTTACACTATGCTCCCCCTTAGCTGATGCTCTATTTTTATATACATTTTCTGAAGCTCCCCCTTAGTTGGATTCCTCATTTTTCACTACTCTTCACTCCCCCTTTGACATCAATGGCAAAGGGTAGGGTCCGCATATCAAAATTTTCAAAATTTTATCCGCATAAGTATATAAATATGGAATACTTACATATACTGAAGTATGTCTGCAAAAGTTGTTTTCAATTGAATGAATTATGTAGCCCAACTTTGCTTCATTCTGTCCAAAATTGATAAATGACTGCTTAACAGGAATGCAAACACATCTGCCCTTTTTTGATCTGTCGGATCACTAGTCTGGGCTATGATCTGGGCTTCTTTTATGGCCTCATGCATGGCCTCTAACTTGGGGATAATTATCCCTCTGAGTGCACCCAACCTGCTTATTCTATTTTTCTTTTCTTTCTCCAGCTTCTTGATATCATTCAAGATTGCAATAGTCTGACATTCTTGATTTATTATGGAGGATGAGAGAGGATCAAAATTCTTTGATAGATTTGTCAGTTTATCCTCTTGTTCTTTTACTTTCTTCTCAATGTCCAATGTTGCTTTGGACCATGATAAACAAAATTTGTACATTTCTCCACCTTCTTTAAGAGAATTTTCTAAGCTCTTTATCCCAATATTCATATTTCTCCTATCATTGATTATCAACCCTTGTACCTCTGATAATCTTTTTGCAAGAAATTCCTTCCGGACCTTATCTTCTGAATCAAAATGTGTGCTAACACTATTGACTAGAGTTTTGAGATTACTGGATGAGGAGGATGTGAGATCCTTCTGAAATGATGGCATAATCTTTTCTAGCACTCCGGAAGCAACTTCTATCAACTCACAGTCTTCCATGTGAGACTTTAGGAGTTTTTCTTTAGCCTTTGCATTAGCAAATGAAGCTATCTTCATTGTCTGTACCGGAGAAAGGGAATCAAAATTAAATGGTCCTTGTAGAAGCTCTGGTTCATCAATCTCCATTGTTTCTTTGTTTAGGAATTCTTGGACAGTTTTTGCAATGTCTCTTGCCGGAGATAGATTTTTCTTTTCTTCTGCATTCTTAGAGCTATCTCTTGGAGCTTTCTCTCCTTCTACATTCTTATCACTAGCAGTTGTGGTCTTCTTTGTTGAAGTCTTTTCTCCTTCTGGAACCTTGGTATTGTCACCTTCTTTTTCTTTCACCTCTAGTTCTTTCTCATGTATTCTTTCTTCTCCTTTAGATCTGGAGACTGTAGGGGAAATCGGAGGAGAGATGTTTGTTTGTTCATGGGCCACCTCATCCAGAGCAGAGGATTCTAAGCCGTTATCTTCACCAGTGTCCATTAGTTCTTCTGTTATTTCCTTAGTGGATTCCTTTTCAACAACTATGGCCAAAGGATCAGCACCCAAGTCCTCTATGATAGGAATATTGAATTTTTTAAAGGCACTCCGGAGGATCTCTTCTGTTTCCTTGGCTACCTTGTCAGTCTCACCAAGCATGAGCTGATTCATTCTGGCTTTGCTTCGGAATTCATCCTTACAGTCTTTGAAGATCATATTCATTTGTTTTGAATCAATTGAGGGATATAGCTGAATGGCTATCTGTTCCCAGATTTCAAGATCCTTTGCCCTAGCATTATTCTTTCTTATTTCTAACTCTTTTTCTAGGCTTTTGGGAATAAGAGATATAATTTCAATGAAAGCCTTGTTATATATGTTCAGATACTTAACTGCTGCTTCTTGCAAGATCTTTTGGTCTACTTCATTGTAATCATCATAGAATTCAGCCATTGGTTGGAGATTTCCATCCACAGTGATTGATTTGATGACATCATCCAAAGACAGAGTAGGCCTTTCAACGAATTCTTCTGCCATCTCTTCCTTGTCTTTACGGGTAGAGGGTTCACCGGATCCTTCCTTCTTCTGCTTCTTCATTTTCTTTATCTCCTCATCTGATTCAGTTTCATCATCCTTCTGACTGGCATAAGCCCTTGTGGCTTTTGTCTTTGTTCTTTTTTCTCCTTTGCCAGATAATTTTGCTTCCGGTTTTGATGGTCTTGAGCTTTTGGTAGTGGTAGGTGCAGATCTCTTTGATGATCTGGTCCGAGTGGAGGATTTTATCGGAACACTTTCCTCACTTTTCTTTTCTGCCTTTTTCTTCTCTTCCTTAGCCCTTTCCACCTTTTCCTTGTTGGCATCAAGTGCCTCCTTTGATATGCCAAAGCCTTTTGCAACATCTTCAACTTCTTTTCTTACCTTCCTCTTGATCTCTGGTTGTTTGAGTTCCACATGAATCTTTACACTCAGCTCCTTAAAGGTTCCAAACCTTTCTGCCTTTGGATCCTTTGGCTGACTTAGCATGTGTTGAACATGCAGCTCCACAATTTATTCATCAACTTCATACCCCATAGGCATGATCCATACAATTCTTGGTTCTACTGCCTCCATTAGGCACTAATCAGTCTCTACCATAAAGCATATTGTGGCTTTGTATTTCTCAACAAGAGACTGGGAAATTCTTTCTCTTGCTTGCATCTTGTTCTAAAAATTCTTGAAATATCCCCACAGGGCTGTATTTCTTGCTTTAGCATCCCCAAGCCCATGCAAATAGTCTCTGATTTGGATGGCAACCGGTCTGTCATTTTGCCATACCCAGCCATTGGATCCGGGAAGCTCATTCATGTAATAAAAGAATATGCAGAGCATTAAGCCACCATACTTGAAGGAGTTCTTATCCTTCTTAATCTTTTGCAGATTTTCCAAAAGTTGACTTAGAAGAAGATCACACAGATAATAGTCAGCATTTTCTATTAGCATTTGATAGGCTGTGTAAACTGCAGTTCCCGGTACTGAATTTTCCCTACTAGAGTGATAAATCTTGTAACCAATTATCATGGATGCAAATTTGACATCCGGTTCAGTGATGTCTTCAATTGTCATAGCTCTCTTGTCAAATTTTGATCCGGTTGCATCACTTACTGTCTGATTCTTGACAGATTTGAGAATAGGTATTCCACTGGATGAGTGCAGACCGGTTACTGCCCTAATTGCATCTTTGGTGATCTTAAATGGTTTATTCAACCATAAGAAATTGTCATGCACTCTACTTAACACATACCGAACCCATTCATCTTCTTCAAAACAGGGGAAATGAATGCATTGAGCAAAATGCTTATCCTGGATGGCTTTATACTGAGTTTTAATCTCAAAAGAATCATCTATTAACTATTTGTGATAGATATCCGCTAACTTTGATTCACCAAATTCTTCAATATTCGCGTGTATGTAAACCCTAATGTCCTCTGTATGCAACACACCATGCGAAACACTGGAAAATGCTCCTAGGGGATCTACTTCCAAAGATTTGTATGGATGTTTATTAAATTTGGGGCGAGGCCTATCAGAGATTTTTACAACATTTGGAGTACCCATCATTCAAGGATTTATAGAGAGATATTTGATAACGGAGAATACCTTTTTGCACCTTTCAGTTTCATGGAGTTAGCCGGATCGATTTCTGGATGAATTGACTTCTGCAAAGGATCTTTGATGAGCTTGAGGAATTTTGTTGCAGAGCTTCACTTTCTATTTCTTCTTGAATGCAGAATGAACAAATGCTTAATGAGAAAACCCTTATATTGCTCTGCAAACCCTAATGTCAGGTTGCAATAAATGCTCGACCTAAGTTATTCCAGTTTGCCTTATTCTGATGACTTGAAGAACCGGATCAATCCTGATCTTTTAAACATCTTGCAGATCTTCCAAATCTTAATCATAGTTTATTTGGATGTTTCCCTTATGAACCCTTTAATCTGCAACTCTTCTTGTGCCAGTTCCGGCACCAATTGACTGGCTGGGGGAACAAGGTTTTCTTTGTGTCTCCTCCTGAGCTAGAGCTCACCTTTTTAATTTTTGGAAGGAATATCAGCACCAGAGTCTGGTGTGGATCCATCCCCTTCATTCTCTGTACTTTTCTTCACCCAAATCTTGTTCATCTCCCTTTGAACTTCATCCACATTCACTTTTTGTTTTCCCTTATCTTGATTTTGATTATGATGTACTGGACCTCTTTTGTCCTGATTCTTGCTTCTACAGAATTTTGCAATATGACCGGATCTATTGCAAATTTGGCAAACAACATTTCTTTGCATATTTGATTAATATCCTTTTGATCTGCATTGATTAGCCATATGACCTATTCTATTGCATGCAAAGCATCTACCATTGAATGACTTGTTTATTTGCATATTTCTACATTCATGAGATTTGTGACCATACTTTTTGTAGTTGAAACACTATCCAGAGAAGGATGAATTAGTCTGATTCATTCTCTTTCTGCACTGATTAGCTTTATGACCAAATTTATTACAGTTGTGACAGTATCCATTGAAGGATGGATATCTTTGAGCATTAGGCTGCCTTACCGGAGGTCTTCTAGGCTTGTTCCTTGGATTATCTGATCCAAAATTCTTTTGACCAGATCCGGAGCTTTCTCCTTTCTCATATCCCAAACCACACTTGTCATCTACCCTCTTTTGACTTTCAAGAAGAACTTCAAGTTGAGCAGAACTTATCTTGAATTTTTCTTTATATTCATTTGTTGTTTGAAGATCCCTTTTAAGAGAGACAATTTGATCCTCAAGTTTTTCTTCATTATCTTTAGCATCTTCAAGATCAGATTCAAGGTGTCTGATTATTCTATCCATCTTGTGGCAGTTTTCTGATTTCTCCTTGAGAGATTGTCTTAGATCATCTTCAGTCTTTCTTTTCTCTTCAATTTCTTGGTTAAACTTCATAACTCATGATTCCATCTCATGTCTTACCATGATGATCTCTTTTGATAACTTTTCACACAACTTGGTTTTCTCCTTCAGATCTCCACTTGTATCATTGGCTTCACTTTGATTTGCCAATTGCTGAAGGTGCTCTTTTCTCTTTTTCATAGAGAGACTCAGTTTCCCTTTTAGTTCATTTATGAAATCATCAGCCTATTTGAGTCTTTCCTTCAATTCATTGACTTCAAAATTTGACTGCTCAAGATCACCTAGGGCAGACTTAAGTTGCTCCCTCATACCATACACATCCATTTGAATTCCCAGATCTTCCTCAAGCTATTAGGCTCTGTTGGGAGGAACTTGGCTCTGATACCAATTGTTGATAACTGAGAGGGGGGGAATCAGTTATCCTAATTATTTCTGCTTTGTGAATTTTCTTTTTAATCAATGCAGCATTAATTCAAATATGCAAACATAACCATGAAATGGAAATATACATGACATAATGTTTTGATATGGAAACCCTGTTAAGGGAGAAAACCACAGGGTGATTAACCCAAGATTGTATTCTCTGTTAGAAGAATGGAAATACAAAATGGCACTTGCCAATTAGGGCTCACTGCCTGAGCACACTGCTCACAAGAGGCACGCTGCCTACAAGAGACACACTATCTACAATTTATAAAGAGTGTAATACAATACTTGAATTGGTAAGGAGCATCTACATATGCTGGAGTTCAGTTTCGGTTAGGCTCAGTACACTGATCTGCTGCACTTCATCTTTCTTCTTTTGCACTGCTCTTCTTTCACATACCGGACCTTTCTTGCTACTTTCACTCTACTCTACTGCTTTTCTTCTCACTTACTCGACAACAACATCACATCTCACAACTAAATTCATCTTGTATATATATCCGCACAAGTGATTTCATCACCTTTCTAGTCGGCATCCGGAATAGTCAATCCTTTCCACAAACTCTGATCTGTCAGCTGAATCCTTGCATACGAAGTAATGCAGATCAAGGATATACTTGTAGAAGTCATCAATCATGTCGACCAATCATAACTTATGCCTTAATAACCTTTACCATCATCAGTAACACGTCCAGAATGATGTCTGATGTTCTGCCAGTCAGTTCTTCCTCTGTCCACACTGTCAATAAGGAACCCGATACTCAAGTTTCATATCTTTTTCTTTATCTACCACCGGAGGCTAAATCCTTAGAATCTATCAGTCAAGGTAGTCCTCTTGACTTCCCCAAATCCGTACTTCACCAAGATACTTCCTCTGAGAGATCCGGACCTGACTGTCGGACCTCACCACATGCTCTGTTCTTGCTTACCGGACCACAACATTCTTCACTCTGACTTCCGATAGAGACACATCATGTCCTGCGGATGTGTGGGATGAACTTTGTTTCTATCAATGACAACAATCATGAATCCATATGGTGTCTATTGCCAACAAATTGTCCTCAATTGTGTTTGAATTAATTAACACTCACTATTAAAATGGGCTAATATGCTTTAGGGGTCGCTCAACTAGGAGGAGGGAGAAAATAGAAAGTGAAAATAAGGAAGAAAAGGCTTTGAAAGCCTTAAATACCCCTATGCAGTACAAAACCATACCACCATTAATGTTAGGAATTTGCAGGTCAAGTAATACCAATTCCACATAAGTGAATAGGAGAATATGATGCAGAAATAACCATAATGCAAAGATCAAATGACAAACACAAGAAAGAACACAAGATATACCCTAGGAAAACCCTTAAGAGGGAAAAACCCAACCTCCAAAAGCATCCACACTCATATGTATTAATCAGCAAAAGATATTACAATACATGCCATGAGTCTCCATGAATACCTCTGAACCATCAAGCACCTCCATTGTGTCCAAGCATGAATCCACACATCACCTGCCATGTTTCACAACATGCACTTACAGGAGAAAGCTCAATACAATGACATCCTCTAACAAACCTCCGTCTGTCAACAATGAAAATAGCCAACCTCAAATAATAACATTATGTTTGCTTTTATAATTCAAGCTCACACAATTACATTGAGAAAACCATGTGCCCCAAAACCATGGGTAACACAAAACCATTGACCCCCTTATTTAATATTGGTACTACATTTTTCCAACAATTAAATAATACAAATAAATAATTAATTACTCTATGTGTCCCACACACATAAAATAATTAACCCAATGTTACATACAACTTATACAAGTGGTGTCTAAATAAATAATACAATATTATGCAAGATGTACAACACCTATTTCCCAACATTCTCCCACTTGTTGTATACATTGTATAAGGGTCAATCAATGAAATACATCATCACAGGCAAACATGAAATCACATGATTCTCCAGCATGCTCTTGTGCTCCATCAAGACACCTACAATAAAATCAATGTGACCACCATCTCAAGCAAGAACTCCTCTCATCCTCCAATGTGCCACCTATGGATGAAAAGGAACATGCCAAGGTGAAGATGCACCAATCCAAAGAACACAAGCATTAAATCCAAGTGATAACATAAGGCTTCAAGCTATTGTCAAAGGTAAAAACCCACATGACTGGAAATAGCACCCATAGCATATGATAATACATGCAACCATCCATACCTCATAGGTATCAACAACATCAATAAACTCATGCCAACAACATATCCAACCCATATACCGCAATCACAATATCCATGTATAAAACCTGTCAATGAAGAACACATACATCCAGGCACTCCCACTGTAGGGGTAATGTCAAATCTGAAAATAGATCCAAGGCATATCAAGTCTATCAATCAACACTCAAACTAAGGTGTGCCTTATCAACAAGCAAATATAGTATCAAGAACAATCACAATGATCCACACATGCAAGATAAATTGATGCATATACTCTCTCAACATGTCACCATAACTCTCCCAAGTCCAACCATATCAACATGATCCTCCAAGAAGTAGCCATAAGACAAAGAGAGAAAACCTATAAACCATAATGTCCTTCTACAAACACCACAAAGTGCTAAGTTCTGTCAAGTATGATCTTCTCTACAACCCCAAAAGAAAAGCCTTAACAACACCCAACCATTCAATCTCATAGATCAAATGAACATATGTAACATGTAACCAACATGGATGTAAGCCTCTCTAACCAAGGTAGATCAAAATCATAATCACTCCATAACCAAGAATAAGCCTAATCACATCTCCTAAACTTCTCATAATGAACATCATAAATCAAACCATATGAACAAGGAGATAACCATGCTAACATCCCTCAAGAGAACCCTCCAGAACCAATAACCATAGCTCAAGATCCATATCTATGAGAAGATAAAGCATAAAGCAAAATGCATCTAAAAGGATGGGCAATACCTCATAGATGATAAACCTTCGAGTAGACCAAGAGTGGGGAATGAGAATGCTCCTCCAGGATACACCAAGCCACAATAAATCTCTCCAAGAACAATCTCCTCTAGGTCCATAATGAACTCACGCCCATATCCAGGTGTAAGGCTCATCAGTCTATCTGCTGAAACCTCCAATGAGTAATCGTCTCAACAAGTGTCTCTAATCTAAAGAGAACTCCAGCCTCACCTAAGTCTCCAAGTATCCATGAGCACCTCCATGATCAATCCATACTAAAACTCCAAATGCACTACCGAACTATCATGAAGCTCTCAAGCAAATAACCAATATACTCAATACCAAGAGAACTAACAAGATCATTGTCAATGCTCCAACTGCATGTCTGCATAATCAAGAAGCCCATAATGACATCATGATCTAACCATCTCCTCCAAGGAGATCACATGAGAACCTATATCATGTCAAAAAACTCTAAACCAGTATCAAGAGTACATCAAGACACAATATCAACATCTCTAAACAAAAGGATCAACTTGTCAAACTGAAAAATCATAAACCAACACCTCAACCAAAGACTCAAAAAGTCCTCCATGGTAAACCAAGATGTCAACATCTCCAATCACATGAAGATAACCACCTCCTATCAATAGAACTCAAAATGTCAAAGAACTCTCACTACCAAGAGCTCCTCCATGACACCAACAACCACTATAGAAGATCATCCATAAAAAAAGATGAATCCACAATGCTGCCAGAGCTCCCATTGAATTGTGATACTGAGCTATCTATGAAAACAAAGTAACCATCTCCTAAATGAAGATTATCCATGGCCCCAACACAATCAAGGAATCCCATTGTAATGACAACTCCCGAAAGGTCAAGTAAACCATAATCTCCAAACCAAGAAGATAAAACTTATTGAAATAAGGGCAAACAACTAAGAGGGGGGCGTGAATTAGTTGTCACAAAAAAATTTATCCTTTGCTGAAATTAAACTTCTTTACCACTTATTAATAGATGAATGATATAACCATGAGAGCATGAATCAACAACACATGAGCAGAAACAAAATCAACACACATAACACCAGGATTTTTACGTGGAAACCCAGTTAAGGGAAAAACCATGGTGGGGGTTAACCCACAAGATTTATTCTCTGTTAAAAGAATAGAAAAATGGGAAGGCACTTGCCTTTGGGCGCACTGCCCAGAGCTCACTGCTCAAAAGAGGCTCATTACCTATAGAAATATTTATAAGTTTATCACAGAAAGATTGAACTGGAAAATAACATCTTCTTCATGCCAAGGTCAGTTCTATTGAAACACACAACACTTCTGCTCTGCCCCCAAACACTTCTTTGCTATCTCCTCATCCTTTACTGCTCTTCCTCTTCTCTTCTCTTCCTTACTTCCTTTCTTAGGATCTTATCATTTTTGCACAAGGATGATTTTCCACAACTCAACCACACATATTTATATGCTTCATCAACCTTGGAATAAACATCAAGGTCGGCACTACAAACATCTAACTTAATGCGAATCATTATACTGTTGGCCAAACATAGGTGGGACCCAAATCTTCCTCGAACAACATGCCATACTTCATAAAACCTCTCTTAGATCATCCGCAACATGCACAAAGCATCCGGTCGGCCAAGACTAGAAAGAATAGCAACACCCAAGGACAAATCTTCAATCATGAGCTCAAACCTCAATGAGGACCACCAACACAGTAGGCACATGATCTAGAGACCACGACAAGCACAATGAAATCAACATGAACAACCACACCACCTCACTTCACTAGAAACACTTGCATCTTCATCAAGGAACTTAAGAACTCTCACTGTCATGACTGTCACACTAGAAAGATTGCTTGCGGACCTCCAAACCACAAACCTATTGAATTTAGGATACACAGTGACATCCCAAACACACCTTTAGATCTGTAGATCATAATATTCCAATGCGGATCAATCCAGACCAATTTTCTGTCACTCTGTCACCTCTGAACAACTGCAAAACCTAGTTCTACTCAGATGGCCATAACTTCACAAATTCTTCATGCGGATCCCTCAAATCTTAACTGGAGCAACTTTAGACAATCCTTTACAACACCCTTTGGTCCGCAGACTCTGATCTTCATCTCACTGGGAATGAGGAGCAATCTGCTTCACTAAACTGCACTCTCTTCATTGTCTCTTACAGAGAGATATGTAACTCACTTGTTTCTTCTGGAGAGGCTAATTTTCTCAATATCCTCAACATACAAGTCTTCTAGAATGGGATATAGTTGACACCAATGACAACAAGGATATGTTGACATTAATGACAACACCGATTAGGCACATACTTGCAACAATCTCCCCCTTTGTCATTGATGGCAACATATGATGTGAAAAACTATTTCAACCATCAAGACAAGAACTTCTCCCCCTTTCTCTTATCACACCTGCACCCATTTTTTTTACTGCTCCCCCTTTCACCATCAACTGCTTACTTCCAAGTTTTTCACATGACTTCTCTCCCCCTTTGACATTAATGGAAAAGGGCACATATTTACAATCATCTCTTCCTCTTTTTGTTTCTTAATCTAGAATCATACTGGCTACTCCCCCTAAGTAGCATCCCCTAAACACTAATCTGGATCACAAGATATGACTGTGAATTCCACCAGACTGATGCACCTAAATGCACCTTAGTTCTGAACAGGAGGGGTAATAACCCCTAGCATCACTTTGAGATACTCAAAAGTATCCTTAGGTAGAGGCTTAGTGAATATATCCGCAATCTAATCCTTTGAAGATACAAACTCCAATCTGACTTCATTCTCATTTACCTTCTCTCTCAAAAGTGAAACTTGATGGATATATGCTTTGTCTTTGAATTGAATACCGGATTATTTGAAATGTTTATTGCACTTGAATTATCACAAAAGATTGTAACAGGTTCTTCAAACACAACTCTGATATCCTTCAACATTTGCTTCATCCACAAAACTTGAGTACAATTACTTGCTACTTCTATGTACTATGCCTTTGCAGTAGACACAGATATTGCCTCCTACTTTTTGCTCAACCAAGAAACCAATCTCTTTCCCAAGAAAAATGCACCTCCACTACTCTTCTTGTCATCCACATCTCTTGCCCAATCAACATCTATATATGCATGAAGAGTGAAATCATCACCCTTAGGATACCACAAGCCATAATCAGTTGTTCCCTTCAGATATCTAAAAATTCTTTTGATTGCTACAACATGAGATTCTCTACGATCAACTTGAAATCTAGCAACAATGTCGACTGCATTCATAATATCAGGTATTGTATGAGTCAGATAAAGTAGTCCTCCAGTCATTGATCTATACCTTTTCTGATCTGCCTTAGGGGAATCATCATCTTTACTCAACTTGCATCTAGTTACCATAGGAGTACTCACTGGTTTTGAATCCTCCATTCCAAACTTTTTCAACAACTCTTTCACATACTTAGACTGAGATATGAAGACGCCTTTTTCTGACTGGATGATTTGTAGAGCTAAGAAGAAATTCATTTCACCAAGCATGGACATCTCAAATTCACTTTGCATCTGATCAACAAATTTTTTACACATGCTTTCATTTCCACCAAAGATGATATCATCAACAAATACCTCAACAATCAAGATGTTTTCATGATCAATTTTGAAATAAAGATTACTGTCAGCAGTGCCTTTGCTAAAGCCTAACTTTAGCAAATACTTATCTAATCTTGCATACCAAGATCTTGGGGCTTGTTTAAGTCCATACAATGCTTTCTTCAATCTGCAGACCTTATCTTCTTGATCAGACAACTGGAATCCTTCTAGTTGCTCAATGTAGACTTCTTCCAACTCTCCATTCAGGAATGTTGACTTGACATCCATCTGGTAGACTTTGAAATCTTTGTAAGCAGCAAAGGCAAGAAGTAATCTGACTGCTTCAATTCTCGCCACCGGAGAAAAAGTTTCTTCAAAATCAATTCCGTCTACTTGAGAGTAACCTTTGTACACCAATCTTGCTTTGTTTCTCACAACTTCACCATCTTCATTCAATTTATTCCAGAAGACCCATTTATTTCCAATTACATTTTTATTTTTAGGTCTAGGAACAAGATCCCAAGTATGATTCTTTTCAATTTGCATTAATTCTTCTTCCATTGCTTTTACCCAACTTTCATCATTACAAGCTTCATTCACTGATTTTGGTTCAATCTTTGAAATCAGAAAATACTCCTCTTGTTCTTCAGCAATTCTTCTTCTAGTTTGAACACCTTTATTTTTATCTGCTATGATCTGATTTTTAGAATGATTCAATCTTACATACCTGGGAGTTTTGGGATTTTCTTCAACTTCTGATTCTTGAACTTGTTCCTCAACATTTGCATTAACTTCTTGAGTTACTGGATTCTCCAGAGTAAACTAAACTTGCTTTCCTTCATTTGGACTTTCATTTTGATCATCTGATTCATATCCACAAAACCTTGAAGGTCTCTCCTTGCTTTCATCAACCTTGACATTAGCACTTTCAACAATCTTTTTCAATCTCTTGTTAAAGCACTAGTATGCCTTGCTTTGATTAGAATAACTCAAAAATATTCCTTCATCACATCTTGCATCAAACTTGCCTAAATCTTAATCTCTTTTGATATAGCATTTACTACCAAAAACTAAAATATTTCACAGAAGGAGCATTACCAAACCACAGCTCATAAGGTATTTTACGAGAATTACCTTTGATCTGCACCCGGTTAAGAGTGTAGACAACAGTACTTACAACCTCTCTCCAATAGACATGTGGAACATTTTCTTCCATCATCATGGTTTTAGCAACCTCTTAAATAGTTTGGTTCTTCCTTTCCACAACTCCATTCTGTTGAGGAGTCCTAGGAGCAAACAACTGTCTTCTTATTCCACACTTTTCACAAAATGCATTAAACTCATCGGAGGTAAACTCTCCACCTCTGTTAGATCTCAGACACTTTATCTTCACACCAATCTCATTCTCCACCCTAGCTTTAAAGACTTTGAATTTGTCAAGAGCCTCTGATTTCTCTCTCAAGAAAGTGACCCACATCATCTGGGAGTGATCATCAATCAACAACATAAAGTATTTGTCTCCTTGCAAACTCCTAACCCTAGCAGGACCACACAAATTAGTGTGCACAAGTTCCAACAATCCACTTGAAGATTATTCTTTACTCTTGAATGTAGTTCTACTCTGTTTGCCCAATTGATATTCTTTACACATACTATTGGTAGGTTTCACAAGCTTTGGAAGATCTCTTACAGCCTAAGTAGCACTTATCTTGACAATGTTGTCAAAGTTTACATGACACATTCTTTTATGCCATAGCCAACCCTGATCAATCTGAGCAATCAAACAACTTTTACCAATACCACTTAAATGAAAGATGTTACCTCTAGTCTATGTACCAGATGCAATCTCAATTCCAGAGCTTTCCAAAATTTGACATTTTCCATCCTTGAATCAGAGATCATATCCCTTGTCAACCAACTGTCCAACACTGAGAAGATTATGCTTCAACCCTTCTACATACAAAACATCATTAGTGTTATTCTTACCATCAAGAGAGATGGATCCTCTGCCATGGATTCTACCAGCTGAATTGTCTCCAAACTTCACAATTCCACCTTCATACCTTTCCATACTCACAAACTTACCCTTATCACCTGTCATATGATGAGAGCATCCACTGTCAATTACCCATTCATCTTTTTCTTCAACCTGAGTAGCCAAGGCTCTTTCCACATTCACATAGCTAGCAAATTGAATAGGCACCGGATCTTCTTCTTTGATGGCAATGAACACCCATTCATTTCCTGAGGTACTTACCTTATCGTATTCATCATCAATGACTCCTTCTTCAGCAGCTTCTTGGACATAGTAGCTTTTCTTCTAAACCCTAGGTCTATTAGGGTTTGGCTTTGAAACCCTCTCCGGACATCTTGAGGCAAAATGACCAATATTATTGCAAGAAAAACATTTGAAAGGCAACTTTCATTCATACTTACTGGATCCTCTTGGTAGTCTTTTGGCAAAAAGAGCTTCAAGTTTTTTAAGCTCTGATTCATCTTCTTCAAGATCCTTCCTTGCCTTCTCAAATCTGGTTAGTCTTCTTGAAGAGCTTTCACCTGGATCAAATCTTTGCTTTCCAAAAACACTGGCCTTAAATGCATATTCAGATTTAGGAAGAGAATCACCAACCTCACTCATTTCAAATGTTGAAAGCTTTCCAACTAACTAATCCCTTGTAACAGTTGTCACAGTTCTGATCTCCTCAATAGCAGCAACTCTATGTTTGTATGAAGTAGGTAAGGATCTAAACACTTTTCCAACAATCTCTGATTCTTCCAGTTTTCCACCAGTACACCTGATACTGCACACAATTTCATTCACCTTCTGCATGTAGGAAGTGATGTTTTCATCTTCACTCATCCTCAAATTTTCATACCTACCCTTCAAGCTCTGCAACTTAGCACATTTGACATATTCATCACCTTCATATAGAGTTTCCAACTTCTTCCAGATTTCATGAGCAGTTTTCAATTCCAAGACATTTCTCATTTCTGTATCAATCAGGGCACTCAGCAAAGCTTCTTTAGCTCGAATGTTGTTTTCAGCATCTTTGAGTTCATCTAGAGTTGAAGGACCTTTCTCTGGAGGCTTATACTCATCCTTAGTTATTAACCAATAAGCATCACCCATGCATTGCAAGTGGCACTCCATGCAACTCTTCCAAAGAGAGTAATTTGTTCCATCAAATCTTGGACTATCCTTCTTGTAAGTTGACATCTTGGATCACCTCAAGCGGTCAAGCTTCTTTTATAGGAACCGGCTTTGATACTAATTATCGAAATAAGGGCAGACAACTAAGAGGGGGGGTGAATCAGTTGTCACAAAAAATTGTATCCTTTGCTGCAATTAAACTTCTTTACCACTTATTAATAGATGAATGATATAACCATGAGAGTATGAATCAACAACACATGAGCAGAAACAAAATCAACACACATAACACCAGGATTTTAATGTGGAAACCCAGTTAAGGGAAAAACCACGGTGGGGGTTAACCCACAAGATTTATTCTCTTTTAAAAGAATAGAAAAATGGGAAGGCACTTGCCTTTGGGTGCACTACCCATATCTCATTGCTCAAAAGAGGCTCACTGCCTATAGAAATATTTATAAGTTTATCACAAAAATATTGAACCAAAAAACATCATCTTCTTCATACCAAGGTCAGTTCCATTGAAGCGTACAACACTTCTGCTCTGCCCCCAAACACTTCTTTGCTATCTCCTCGTCCTTTACTACTCTTCCTCTTCTACTCTTCCTCTTCTCTACTCTGCCTTTCTTCCTTTCTTAGGATCTTATCATTTTTGCACAAGGATGATTTTCCACAACTCAACCACACATATTTATATGCTTCATCAACTTTGGAATAAACATCAAGTTTTGGACTACAAACATCTGACTTAATGTGAATCACTATATTGTTGGCCAAACATAGCTGGGACCCAAATCTTCCTCAAACAACATGCCATACATCATAGAACCTCTCTTAGATCATCTGCAACATGCACAAAGCATCCGATCAGAAAAGACTAGAAAGAACAACACCCAAGGACAAATCTTCAATCACGAGCTCAAACCTCAATGCAAACCACCAACATAGTAGGCACACGATCCATAGACCACCACAAGCACAATGAAATCAATAGGAACAACCGCACCACCTCACTTCACCAGAAACACTTGCATCTTCATCCGGGAACTTAAGAACTCTCACTGTCATGACTGTCACACTAGAAAGATTGCTTGCGGACCTCCAAACCATGAACCTATTGAATTGAGGATACACACCGACATCCCAAACACACCTCTAGATCTGCAAATCATAATATTCCAATGCGGATCAATCCAAACCAATTTTCTGTCACTCTGTCACCTCTAAACAACTGCAAAACCCAGTTCTACTCAGATGGCCATAAGTTCACAAATTCTTCATGTAGATCCCTCAAATCTTAATTGGAACAACTTCATACAATCCTTTACAACACCCTTTGGTCCACACTCTGACCTTCATCTCACTGGGAATGTAGAGCAATCTGCTTCACTGAACTGCACTGTCTTCACTATCTCTTACAAAGAGATATGTAACTCACTTGTTTCTTCTGGAGAGGCTAATTTTCTCAATATCCTCAACATACAAGTCTTCTAGAATTGGATACAGTTGACACCAATGACAACAAGGATATGTTGACACCAATGACAACAAGGTTATGTTGACATCAATGACAACACCGATTAGGCACATATTTGCAACAAAAACTATCATTGTCAAAAGCTCACATAAAAACATGTATCCAAGCTATCCATGACATCATGATAAACATGTTATAAGTCCTAACAAATGAACATCCAAGCACTCTAATCATACATCCTCTCATCCCAATGCAACATACCAATGCATAAATGACCATAGACAAGGCCAACTAACAAAGTCTGCATAAAAACTGAATCAATCTCATGGATATAGACAATTCACATCCGAGTCATCCCACTGTAGCCAAATAGGTGATCAGCCCACAAAACTACATAACTCGTAGATCCCAAACAAATGTAACATGCAAACTGAGATATCAAAGAAGACAACCTGTAGACTCTAAGACTCAAACACCAAATCAACGCTAGATTTGATTTGCATCTAGGAGATAAGAACAACCTCCTAAAACAACACCACAACCCCACTTGTAATCATGAATCAAACATCATAGCCCATACATGTCAACTACATACATGATCATGTTGTACTAATACAAAAGTACACCTGCATATCCATGCCACCATAATCATCATCATCATCATTATACCTATTCTCAACTCCCACTGAAACGAGAATCCAAGTCTCACACACATATCAACCATGTCCTCAAACTAGAAGACAACCTGTGTACTTGTCTCCATCAAAGTCCAAACTCTAAAAAACACTTGTAAACCTGTATCTGGAAGCACCAAATCTAAAAACCTTCTATACTATGTTAATGGTCTCATAACAACAAGCACTCTAACAAGTTTGTGCCTAAAAAATCCATCCGAATGCACTCTGAATCTCAGGCTCCTACAAGTGATCAAACAAGTACCAATCTCTCTTTACACACCAAACTGAAAATACACATGATCCAAACTATAGTACACTGGAATAAAAATATGATTTCGTATGCAAAAGTTATAAGCATAAAACTGTCCCAAAGCAATGCCTGGCTTCAGGCACCAAATTCTAACACAAGTAGAAAAATCTAATCATGAAACTTATACTACTGCATAGTGCTCAGAGAGACCTTTTTGACACCTATAAGAAGTCAAAAATATGATACCGTGAGCAAAAGTTATGCCTCCCGGAATAAAATGCCCTCCGAGGGCTAAAAGGGGACCCCTAGTGGGACCCTTCGTACTTGGTGATGTCATCGTTGATGTGGCATTGATTTTGCAAATGACTGGGCACTTAGGTGGTACTGACATGGTGTACTATTGGCTTTGACTGACAAATTTCAAACTCGTTTCAAATTTTGTTTGTTTCTACTCCACGGATCCCGAGCATTAAATTTTAACATGGTTTTTTTTGGTGAAGTCCAGTTTAAAATTTTGTTTTTGGTGCTGTCAAAAGAATTTTCTCCCATCGCTGTCATTTTTATTTCCGCTTGCTAAAGGGTTGTCGGTGACCAAGCCTTGGTCGGGCTTTGCCCTGCCGGACCGGCCAGGAGCCAGAGCCGAGGGCCGTGAGGCCTGCTTGCCCAATCCCTGCCAGCCGAGGCCAACCAACTGACACTGGCGGTACCCACTCCATACCTTGCTACATAGGCTTTTTGGACCCCCTGTACATCATTTTTTGTAAACATTTTCATATCTTGATTTTTTTTTATTCGTAATATTATGCTTTATATTAAAATATTAAAAAACATTACACAGTGTCCATCATGATAGGGGGTTGATAAACCACCCAAGACTATTCAGCTGCTAGTGCCTTTGTAGAAAGTGACCACACATGGTCAAATTACAGAGATAAAATGGGGTATCAGAAACAAAACTCCCCACAAATCAAACCCTATATCCTGAGCAGAGACTAACAACCAAGCTAAAACAAAAACTGATAGTAATTAAGATATAAAACACTTAACCCAGGTACCCATTAGCAAAGGCAAAGGATTTGAAATATGAGATCCCACTATTGCTGAAGGAGTGCTCCATCTTCAGATTCTACAACAAAAATTATGCTCCAACTACCACAATCTGTTTGTTTTCAACCAAAGCCATACCCTTCAAATCAAGCAGAAAAGGATAGTATTTCACTTCTCTGGGCTTGTAGAAAGAAGGGAAGTCACAAGGCCTTGGCACACCCATCCCAAAAACTGCAATGGTGAGGATTTCTTCCAGCCCAATCATCAACTTCGCAAAGAAAAGCCGATTCATCAACGCCTCAACATCCTTCATTGACATTCAAATCTCTAACAAGACAACCAAGAATCTGGAGGTGATATGGGTGTCTACCCACTTGACTTCCCCGTTACTGATGAAAGCTTTGCCCAGAACTATTTTTACCGTTGCAAGAGTTAACGGATCATATTTCTTCAAAATCCGCTTAAGCCACTGGTTAGAAACCCTGTCGTGAAAGGCCATCTCCCAAACAGAACTATCCAATTGTATTGGAGTGTCTGCACCGATATTAGTTAGTGTCTCTATCAACATTTTGACAACAAACTTAGAACACTCACCCAATACCACCATTTGATTCAGCCCTCACCACCATCTTGCAGAAGCATCCAGAAGCACTTTGTATGTAAGCCAAATACCCAACAATCCTCTATTAAACATGTTAAGGAGGCCTATGTCTTATCAAGGAATAATGATGCCAGCTTGTATTAATCTGTCATGCCAAGAGCCAACCCAACCAGCTCATGGAAGCTATCAAAAAAGCCCAATGTGGTCCTTTTAATGATAAAAGGCCAGATTTTAGGTGACAAAACTATCCTCTAAAAGCGGGTTTTGTATAATGCAGTGCACTCCTATCATTTCTTTGCCAACTAAGACTCTTGGCCCCATCATCCAATGCCACCCGTGTCCATCGGTGTGGCAAATTGGCAATTTTGGATATCTTATGTGTCATGGCCCTGTTGGTAATCGAATCGACAAAGGGTTTGCCAGTTCCAATGCACAGGTAGATTCGGCCAACTAATACAGGAGGTTACGTGAGCTGCCTCCCCTTCACTTCTGGTTCTGCCACACCAAGGCAGGTATCCCTATAGCTAAAGATATAACATTGACTAGCCCAATGACAAAAAGATTTATCTTGACAACAACAGGCAGAATACTCTCATGTGTGGACCAAGATTTGTGTGACAAATCACAAGGTTAGCAACATTCTTGGACATATTTGTCTGGTTATGGATGAGAGTATGCAGGGGGTTCCTAATTCTACTCCTACAACTAACAGGCTAAAAGTATGAATGAATGGTTTGATGGTTTGGATGCAAGACAGGGGTTTTGGATCATAACTACTAATCCAGAAGCAGACCGGTGCCTATCTCAGGGCAAGGAGTCAACCAGACATATACAAGATAATGGCTTGCAACTAGCATTCGAGTTTCAAGGGGTTAGGACTGGTATTTGCCTTACAAACACCACCCTAGGATAAGTATTTAACTGTCTCTACTTATGAATATCCCAGCTGACATACAATCTTCTCCACACTTTAACATAAAACAATTTAATCCACTCCTTGAATGGAAGTTACAAATTAAGCATGTGGTACAGCAAGACTATACCCTAGAATCTGAGAAACCCTTAGCAACCAAATTCAAAAGAAGAAAATGCATACAACAAATGGAAACAGACAGATAAACACATGCAATAATGCATTTTTCATATACAATGACAAGAAACTAAATATATGTGCAAGATACACTTCAAATGCAACTCATAAACTCCACAGAGATACAACAGACAGGAAATACTCTGTATTTAGTTATTCACACAAAAAATTGCCCAAGTCTTCAACAACCAAATATGAGTGACACAGTTTTCATTTTATAGCAAAACTGTGTACTCAGCCAAAATTACAACAGTCAACTCAAAAATTGCCTGATACAATGCATCGTGAGAAATGGCGCTCAAAATTGAATGCAGCCGGGAAGCAGAGGAAGAGAGTAGGTGGGCTCAAGATTTGCACCACCGCCTAGGGATTTTCTTCATCAATCGGGTGGTTGACCTGTCAACTCCATCGATCATCTTTTGCAAGTCCGCCATTATTGCCTCACCTACCCACAGGCCCCTTTGAAATGTAGCAGCGGGTGCATCTGTTGTTTTCCCACTCAAAAACGATTGCAAATACACAAGAAAAAACCTTCGCTGTGGGTTCAAAATATGGCCGTCGATCACGACTCCATCACTGAGATCAAACGGCCCCAAAAACATGTAGAAAAGCCAAGAGCCAATGATTACGTGCCACGTAGACACTCCATGTTCCTATCGTTGACTTTTCACCTTCTCCATTTTCTCATTTCGCCCTTGTATATGCATGTTCAAATGCATATACAATCATTTGATATACAAGCTGGACCTCAAACATTTACCTGCCGCATTTGATTTCCCCATCGGGTCCAAAATGCATATGTTTCATTGCACCTGTCACAATGTATATCTGCATATACATTCACCTTATACATACAAGGCGTGGATTTCAAATTTTCATAAAGCATGCTGAAGTTGCTTTCAAATCCGGCTTGTATCCTCTATTTGTATCATTACAATGTATATCGGCACATATACAAGCATCCAATATACATGCCGCGGACGCCAGTGCTTTATCTGCCAACTTTGACTTTTCTTTCGGGTCTGGAATGTATGCCTTTTCTTTGTATATTTCCCTACATATCACATCATACAAATGTGATATACATACAACGGACCCCTGCCATTTATCCATCGGATTTGAAAAACTTTCAAATCTGGGCTTTGTATATCCGCGGGCCCCACCCCTTTGTATATCGGCCCTTGTATCCTTTGCTTGCATGTGACCATTGTATATCTGAACATACATTCACCCCTGCATACAAACAGTGAATCTTTCCTGGAATATGCCTGCAATATATCTTTTCTCTTGTACATAGCCGTTGTATGTCTGAACATACAAACCAAATATACATGCAACCCGATATACAAACAGGGAATATTCCTGAGAATCTGCGAAAGATCCCCCCTTTGTATATGCACTATCCTAAGCCCGATATGCATCTAAAAATGCATATAACTTACTTTTTCAAAGGCCGATTTGGATTTTGCAAGCCCGCCAATGCATATTCGACCTGCATGTATATACAAACACCCTTGTATATACAAAGTGACTCGCACCTTAACTGATTTTTGCAATTTTCACAACTGCAGAGGCTGAAAGTGTCAGAATTTTTTGGACTTTTGGGAAGGGGCCTACATATACATATTTAGGTACCAACATGCCCTACCACACCAAATGTGTGGATAGGGTGCCCACCCAACTGCCCACATCTTGATTTTTAAATCTCCTTTCTATAGTTAATTTTTTTTATTTTTTTCAATCAACTATAGAAGAAACATCACAATGCGGGATTAATTTTTTTTAATTCACGGGCATACCTGCAATCCATACAGTGGAATTTAGGAGGCTAAAATTTTTTGCCTTTTGGTCCAGTGACCTAAATAGGTCAAATTTTATATCAATCTTTGCCTCTCGGGCCTCTTGGACTCAATGATGAGATATGTTTTGTCCCAAGAGGTCATCTGTAGAAATCCCCCCTCAAAACCCTCATGAAGCCATCTAAGAAACCCTCTTTTTTGCAACCAAAATTTAACACCCAGGTATGGAATTGTCTCCACAAATCTGCATACCCAAAACCCCAAATCTACAATACAACCTGCACAAAACCTTGTAATGTCCCAAATTCTTTCATGCATTTCCATGGCTTCCATTTTGCACCAGATCTACACACACAAGGGTTATAACAATCCAGGGAGTTCACACCTCCCTCAACCATAAACATGGCTTTGATACCACATGTTAGGAATTTGTAGGTCAAATAAAAACAATTCCACATAACCCAATAGGAGAATATGATGCAGAAATAACCATAATAGAAAGATCAAATTACAAACACAAGAAAGAACACAAGGTATACCATGGGAAAACCCTCAAGAGGGAAAAACCCAACCTCCAAAAGCATCCACACTCATATGTATTAGTCAGCAAAACATATTACAATACATGTCATGAGTCTCCATGAATACCTTTGAACCATCAAGCACCTCTAATGCATCCTCCATTATGTCCAAGCATGAATCCACACATCACCTATCATGCTTCACAATATGCACTTACAGGAGAGAGCTCAATACAATGACAACCTCTCACAAACCTCCATACGCCAACAATGAAAATAGCCAACCTCAAATAATAATATTGTGCTTTCTTTTATAATTCAAGCTCACACAATTACATTGAGAAAACTATGTGCCCCAAAACTATTGACCCCCTTATTTAATATTGGTACTATGTTTTTTCCCAACAATTAAATAATACAAGTAAACAATTAATTACTCTATGTGTCTCACACACATAAAATAATTAACCCAATGTTACATACAACTTATGCAAGTGGTGTCCAAATAAATAATACAATATTATGCAAGGTGTACAACAACTATTTAGCAACAATTAATGCAGTAGGTGGGCGAGGCGCGGGGGAAAAATAGTTTTCAGACCCTGCGAAAGGGAGCCAAAAATTTGTTCTAGCCCCGTGATCCTGATGGGACCCAAAGGGAGTGGGAGGCGGGGAGAAAACAAAACAAAGGACAAAGGGTCAAATGAAACTTGGAAACCCCGAGGCCTAAAGGCTAATAAGGGCTCGAGGTCCTGACTGGACTCACTACACTGAGTCCCGAGAACTAAAATGGGCCTGGGAACCCAAAAGCTCGAGAGTGAAAGAACTCCTGGCTTTGAACAAAAGAGCCTAAAAACATAAGTTTTTAAGGAAAAACACTAACCCCTTAGAAAACTAAGAGATAAAAGATGATCACATGATCATCACAAAACGAACACACGAACAAAAACAACCAACATGACAAAAAGGGGGGACCGATCTGATAAAAGGTGGGGGTGGTTATGTAGGGCCTAACAAATGGTGACTCAACTGGGAAAATGCTCTAAATCATTTTGGAGTATAGAACTCTCAGTTTCGCAAAAAGTCCTAAGTTTGAATCCATCAAGGATGAGCACCAAAATGACAAACCCCATAAACAAACGATTACAGTAATGACAACAAGACGACACTTGAGACTTACAATTGTGTGCATGTGATTCATTTCTTTCAAAAGCTTCACCTGGATCCAAGATCTTGCAACTTGCTTTGTCAAGCTACTTCGTGATGATTATATTCTACGCATGACACCCGTAAATGGGTTTTCATCATAGTACTTGTCCAAGGCGCCATGAATTATGGTTTTCACCAGAGGATGATTTTTTTCTCTTTATTGTTTTCTCTTTTTTTCTTTTATTTTTTACAACCAAGAAGGTCGAAGTATCTTGAATTGAAAATCTTTCCGTGCTTGCTCAAACCTAATAGTAGTGTTGATGGGTGTTTTAGCACATAACAACGCAGGTGGAATACAAAGTACCTCACCTTTCTTGAAAGGAATTTTATCCCAAAAAAACATAAAAAGATAGCCCCAAGGTTTATATTGTCAGGTCTTGACTTGCAGGATAACTCAGTTGAATATGATTTTTTGTTCCAGTCAAGGGGAGTTACATGCAATGTAAGGTTTTATAAGATATGAAAACAATAAGTATGTAAAAACCCTAAGTGGTTCAGACTATGAAGTCTAAAAATTTTATCAGTTGCTAATCAATGAGGTGTCGCTTCAACCTAAATCTACCAACTTTTTAAAGAAAATGCAAAAGGACAAGGGAAAGAGAGATAAGTAGTAAATCCTAAGGATAGATCATAGTGAATGAAAGTGTTGCAGACTTAGACAGATGCCCTAAAAACCAATTTCTACTTAACCAGGTTAAACCACAATGCTGCAGAAATAGTGCAATCTTCAAAGGTAGCCAAAGATTTTCAATTTATGTGCATTCATTAAACACCCAATTACTGGCGCAACTTAATCAATGTTATGCAACCAAACTTAATTCATTAAAATATGTTCAGACTAACCATGCAAAGTTACTTACAATCAATAATAAACAAATAGAATGAAGCAATCATCAAATATCTAAGCATTCATTCAAACTGTAATTGCACTTTATCTATCATCGGATTGAAATGAACCATGAAATCCAAAATTCCATAACACAATAAAACAATTTGCAGCAAATATGTTTGTATTAATTCAGAATTTTGATAGAGTCTCAACAATTCACTGTTCCAACCTTACAAATAGAGAAAATGAGTGCTCTTACATAGAGGAGTAGGCATATCGATTTTTTTAATGAATGGTGAGGATTAATCCAACACCAAGGGCTTAGATTTGACAACATTTAATTTGGGCAGCTGGGTAGTTACAATCTCAGAATTAATTTTGTCTTTTAAGAAAAAGATGAAAATACAACTTTTTGACTCAATATAATAGGATAAAATTATAGCTTTTGAGTTGTCTAACAAGACAAAACTCTTTTACAATGAAATAATTGATCAAGAAGGAACATGTGGCACTTTTTCGTAGTACTAGTGGCCTTGCTAGATTTGGCATTTGACTTACATGAAAGGAAGCAACGTATGCAGAAAATGCTTCCTACACTGATCTACTGAGGAAAGATTTATGCAAATTTTAAGTTTTTACAATTACAGATTAAGATGCACATTAATAGAAAGGTAATAACAACATCCAAATGCAAAACTCACAACACAAGATATACATGGGGAAAACACTTTTAGGTAAAAAAACCCTTTCACGGGAGTATTAATCAACTAGAGATCCAGGAGGTAACTCAACATCTATAAGACTCTTACAGACAACCTCCATCTCAAGCTCCCGATATATAGGAGATACAATACAATAAATCGTCAATGATAATTATAAAACCATGAGCTAAAACCACCCAAAAGTGGTGCCCAAATTATCTCCAACCAAAGATGCCTTGTGATGTTGCAAATCACACACCAACACATGTAACTCTCCTCTTTATAGCTCTTTTAAGTGTCTAACACGTTTTTACATTTCCCAAAAATAGGAGGTCCAGCTTCCGGAGGTCATAACTTTTGATCTGGGTGTTTGATTGATGAACTGTTTAATGCATTGAAAATCTAATGAAGAGATCTATCAAGCTATAACTAGATTCACTAGTTACAACAAATTTTGGGACGTTTAGGGACCTCTAAGTGCCTCAAAACTTAGTTTCAACTTTTTTTGGTAGTTTCAAAAAACAAAAACTTTAATATCTCGCGATCCAGGTATGATCTTGAGTTGAAACTCACTCGAGATGTTTCCTTAGCAGTTCTGTACTTTTTGAGAAAATTTTAGGTCCATTCGAGATCAAATGTAGAGTTACTAAAAATAGTAAGTCCCACCATTTTTACCCCTTTTGGAAAATTTGAAAGTTCTAAACCATTCTTCAAGATAAAAGGTATTCGAAAAGACCAAAACTGGGAAGAATAGTAACCTTTCATAGTTGCAAGGTTAAGACACTTTTCCTAACATTCTCCCACTTATCGAACACCTTGCAAGAGCAAAGGGAGTATCAACACCATGATTTAATTTCTAGGGGCTAAGAGGCCCATAGACTCTGAGTAGCATCTAAACTTCTCTGTGCTCATGGGTTTTGTCAAGAAATCTGGAACATTCATCAAAGTGTCAACTTTATCCAAGTTTACCTTCCCACCCTATACCATGTCATGAAAAAAATGGTACTGGACATCAATATGGTTAGTCCTCACGTGGAAAATAGGATTCTTCACCAAACTTATGGTACTCTGACTGTCACAATAAATACTAATCTTCCCTACATCAAACCCAACATCAGAACACAATCTCTTAAGCCAAATGGCTTCTTTACAAGCATGAGTTTCTGCCATGTACTTAGCTCAGTAGTGGACAAATCTATCATAGGTTGCCTCTTACTCATTCAACTAATAGCACCACCAAACATTGTGAATACATAAGCACTGGTGGATCTCCTATTGTCAATGTCACCTGCCCAATCAAAATCCACATATCCACGAATACTTGCAGAATGTTGAGATCTAGTACGATAACCATGATAGAATAAGGAATACTCGAAAGTACCCCACAAATATATGAACACTCTCTTCACTGTATCCCAATGTACCCATCCAAGATTAGCCATAAATCGACTAAGGATTCCCACTGCTTGGGCAATGTCTGGTCTAGTACAAACCATCGCATACATCAAGCTACTAATCATACTAGCATAAGGAACTCTGCTCATATTCTCTGTCTCAGAAGGAGACTTTGGACAATCTGCAATAGATAACTTTGTCCCCATTGTAACAAGAATAGTCAAAGGTCTGTAATCTACCATGCTGAATCTCTCCACCATAGTGTTAACATACTTAATCTAGCCTAACCAAAGTTTTTTGTTTGCTCTGTCTCTTCTGATCTCCATCCTAGAATGTATCGAGTTGCCCCTAGATTTTCCATCTCAAACTGTACTAACAACTGAGACTTCAAATAAAAAATCAAATTTTTACCATTCCTAATGAGTAACATATCATCGAAATACAATGCAATAATGAGAATGAGATCATTGTCAAACTTGTAATAAACACAATGATCTAATTTTGATCTCAGAAATCTAATACTCAACACAAAGGCATCAAACTTCTGGTACAACATCCTAGGAGATTGTTTCAAACCATACAAAGACTTTTTCAACTTGCAAACTAGATTTTATTTACCTTTCATGACATAGTTCTCTGGCTATGACATAGATTTCCTCCTCCAAGTCACTATGAAGGAATGTTGTCTTCACATCCATCTATTCCACTTCTAGATCAAACACTGCTATAAGAGATAATAGGAACTGAATGGATGTCATCTTTGCAACGAGAGAGAAAATCTCACCATAGTCAATTCCCTCCACCTGAGAATACCCCTTCGCAACCAATCTAGCCTTATATTTCTCAACACTATCATCTGCACCAAATTTCTTTTTGAACACCCATTTGCATCCAACAGGTTTTTGTCCTTCATGCAAAGGCACCAAGTCCCAAGTATTATTCTTTTCTAAAGAAGCCATCTCCTCTTCCATGGCCTCCTTCCAAGAACCTGCATCTTTCATACCCCTAGCCTCTTTCACAGTTATAGGCTCACCAGTGTTAGAAATCAAAGAAAAAATACAACTGGAATCATGCAATGAATAACCAAACCTATCAAGTTGCCTCCTTATCCACGCTGATCTCCTCAAAGATTGAGGTTGAGGTTCTTCATCTTATTTTGAACTTTCAGAGCTACTAGAGATCTCCTCATTGTCAAGTCCAATAGATGTTTTTGGTTCAACTTTCTTAGGGGTGGAAGGAAGTTGAACCACATCCTCTTTCTTCTCTTCTTTCTCTGGCTGCAAGACAACAGAAGAAGGTTTGAGCTCTCTGAAGATCACACTTCTGCTATACAAAAATCTCTCAAATGTTGGATCCGAAAGCTTGTACCCTTCCACACCGATGCCATAACTGATGAAGATATACTTCATAGCCTTGTTCTCCAACTTAGACCTCTTCACCTTAGGCAAATGTGCATATGCCTCACAACCAAATACTTGAATGTGTCTCAATGAAGGAGTTTTACCAGACCACATCTCCATAGGTATCTTATCAATGAGCGTTGATGTAGGAGACTTGTTAACCAGGTAACAAGTGGTAGCAACAACTTCAGCCCATAACTTTTGTTCAAGGCCACCTCCACTTAGCATACTCCTTGCCCTCTCCATCAATGTTCTATTCATTCTCTCTGCAACTCCATTCTATTGAGGGGTGTATGGAGTTGTCTTGTGCCTCTCAATCCCCTATTCTTTATAGAACTTGTTGAAATCTACTGACAAAACTCACCACCATTGTCGGTCCTCAAACACTTAATCTTTCTATCCTTCTGATTCTCTACAAGAGCTTTGAACTCTTTGAATCTACTAAAGACTTCAGCCCATGTCCTTCTATTGTAATCATTAATGAATGAAACAAAGTAAACATATTTTGAAATCGAAGGAACATTAACATGACCAAACACATCAAAATGAATCAAGTCCAACACCTTCTTGGATTTTTTCACAAGAATGTTCATTTCCTCTAGCATGGGAAGAATACCAAATAAAGTTAGAAGTGTCTCTATGTCACTTAACCTATGTAAGAGGTTAGTAGATTCTATAAAAAAACTCTTTGCAGTCCATGCAAGGAGATCCATTTGGTATCTGTTGGCACTCATTTTGACCTGGAGGCTGAGCTTGTTTGTTGGTGGGTTTCTTCATTCAAACCCTAGGTATTCCTGTCCATCGGCAGGAGCTTGATCTATCGGCGATGGAGTTTGTGGTTCCACCAATGGTATCGGTCATGTCAATGAGGGTGTCTCAGGTGTTCATCGGTGAGCTTTGGCATATCGGCAGCAGTCTTTTGTGGTTTGCCGATGGAAGGAGGTCACCCCGATGGGGAATGCCATCGGAGTGAGGTTTTATATCGGGCTAGTCGTTGGAGGGTCCGCCGATGGGGTAGTGTCAGGCCAATGAGGATTTGGAGTGGTCATCAGCGTGTGTTTGGCTATCGGTGAAGCAAATTTTTGGGCTGTCGATGTAAGGTGTCTGGCTGATGAGGGATGTTCAAGGTGGTCATCGGCAGGGCTTGTGCTATCAGTCAGGGATTTTCTTGTTGCTCCGAGGGAGGATGGTCTTGCCGAAGACCTAGGATGGGGTATGCCATTGGAGTGAGATTGAGTATCGGCGTAGGCATTTTGAGGTTAGCTGATGGCTTTGGTCATACCGATGGAGATGGGAGGCCGATGTCTATCGGTGTAACTAGTGAGATCAGCTGGGGAGATTTTGGTTGCTCCGACGGTGTAAGTCACACCGACGGAGGTGGTCTTAGGCGTTACTTGTGTTGTCGGCGAGGATGGATTGCGTTGGGCCGACAGTGGAGGGTCTGACCGATGAAGGGGGAGGCCGATATGTTATTGGCAGGAGTTGTTCTATCAGCAGGAGGAATTTCATGTTGGCCGATGGTGTCAGTCACACAGACAGGGTAGTTTGGAGTAGCGATCGGAGAGACTCATGCTATCGGTGGAAGTTTGGAAGGTTGGCCCGATGGTGCATCTCTGGCTGATGGGGAATTGTAGTGTAGCGGTCGGTGAGACAACGGAGGTCGACAGGAGGTTTTTGAGGTGAGCCGATGGCTTAGGTCTGGGCGACAGGCTTTGGAGGAGGATTGTGGGTCGAGCGCGGCAAAAGCGCTCAACATTTAGTATGTTAGTGGCCGTGTTTATAAAGTAATGAAGGAGTCTCCGTGGCACCAATGTGGGACTATTATTCCTACACATTTGAAACTGCGATAGAATGAGTTTTGGCAGGAATTTCTTTTTTGACTGCTGCGACGGTTTTCAAGCGGCCGCGGGTGGTTGAGACCCTTAATGGCGACGATGCAGGGATGTGGGCAATGGTACACATGGTCAGGTCGCCCAATTTTTGAATGAAGACCCCAGATGATGGCGCATGGCTTGAGGCCCCCCCCTTTGTCTACTGCATTAATAAATTCTGAGTGCCATTCCTTTGAAGGATCTGTATCTGGCGGATTTTTGTAAAAGCCTTGTAATTAATTACTGTGGTACACTTTCTGGCTGATACAAGCAGACTGTGTTACCATTGTTTAGGTTGTTGAAAGTTGAACATTTTGGCTCTGTGATACAATACAGTTGGTTTTGGTTGCTCTGTCCATAAATCCTTGTGAGTCTATGTATCTCTTGTTGTATGTTTTTGCATGAATCCATTGATTTCATGGTTAATTTTATATGAGAAATGCTATGTTGGCATGTGTTTTGTTAATTCTATCTCCAGTATTGCATGTATCTTTCTTCTGAGTCTGGATATTTAAGCAATGTTTGAGACTCTAGAACATAGAATTCCTGTGTTGAATGTCTGATCTTTTAACTTCTGCTCAAGAGGTAGATTAAACTATTTTCAGATTGAACACTGGGAAGGGTATACTGTAATAGGGATGCCATAAGTATAGATAGCTTAACACTCTGTATTGGGAGATATCTGTAAGGCAGGTATCATATGTATCCCCCTAAAATCCAGTTTTAGTTTTTCATGCATATCATTCACAGGTGTATGTCTACTGACTCCAGGCCCTGGATAGGCACCAATCTTGCTTTGTGTTTGTGTTACAACCATGTCTGCTTTGCATCCAAACTTAAAATCAAAATCTAAATCTAAAACAATCTTTAGGACATTAGAATTAGTTTTAGGATCCTCAGTCCTCTGTCTACAACTGCAAATAGGCCCAAAGCTAGCCCCTTTGCTCTTATCTTTCAGTTTTGGTCTACTTACAGGAGGACTTATCTGCTTTCTGTCAGCATCCCAGCCTTTGTATGTATATCCTCATGGATGTTGAGTAGGGAATACCCCCCTAGGTTTTGCAGAGCCTGAAGAAGAAGAGGAGATAAAATATAGAGTCTATCTCCTACATTGTTGGCCCCTGGCCCAGAGATCCTGTTGATCATTGATGGCTACCTTGTAGGGAAATCTGGGAACAAGCATCCAGTCTGGGAAAAAACCAACAATATCAACATCCTTAAGAAGATTGTTTGGTACAATTATCCATTAGCAAAATGTTAAAATTCCAAAAACCATTTGGGACTTCAGTAGAAGCATGAGTGGAGCTCACGAACTAGATCTTTAACTTTTGATACTACAAAAAACTTGCTCACAATTTTAAATGCTAAATTCATTTTGTGGGCCATGTAGTGAATAGCAATCATGTATGGTGAAAAGAAGTTTGTAGCTTTACACAAAGTGTTGAACACCTAGAATATTGAGAGGGGGGGTGAATCAGTATTCCCTAAAGTTCATTAACCTTGACAATTTAAACATCCATCCAATGTATTATAATAAATTCTCAGTAATGAAAAGGAACATAGAAAGCATGCATCAAGAGAACACAAGAACACCAGATTTATGTTGAAAACCCAAAAAGGGAAAAACCGCAGTGAGGATTAGCTCACTATATATATTACAACCAGTTACAATGTTTGATACAAAATGGTAGACTCATTGTCCAAAAGAGAAGTGCTCATTGATGGTGGCTCACTACCAAAGGACTCACTGTCCTAAATAGAAAGACATAGAAGGTGTGGCTCACTGTTGAATATGAACTGTTAGCAATGAATCTAACTTATGTTGAAAATACAGTTCCACTGAAGCTCAAAATACTGACTTAACACACTTCATTTTCACTACAATCTTATCTTGCCCTTCTCTACATCAGACTTCGTGCTCGCACACGCGTACACACACACATAGTTGTTTTGATCTCTTGTTCACTCCACACAAGAAATCAATCTTGTAAATATACCGCAATCAAGCAAAACATCAAATAGGTCGGTATAATAGATGTATCGTGTGACTCATTGATCTGTCATCTCAAAACTCAACCCTATACGCTTTGCGGAGAGAATCAAAGTGTGTAACACATTAAGATAGGTTGGCATAACCTATAATTACTCCCATAATTCTGCTCCATACATAACTCAACTCCACACAACTTGAAAACCTTTTGGTTGGCACCACTAGTGAAGTAACAATAGAATGAATCAAATGTTTACTCACAACTCAACATGCGAACCACCAAAATGCTTTCCACTTGGAGAACACATATCTATGATATCTATAAACTTATTCTCAAAACTGCATACCAAAATATTCATCTGCGGTGGAATGCAGAGCATTCCAGGATACCACTAATGCTGCCATTATACTGTCATTGCAGAGTCCAATGCTCTGTCAAATCTATATTCAACTGCGGAGGAATTCAAGCCTTGAAACTTTGGATTTAGACTCCTTCAATATGTACCAAAATTACCACAGAATTGTATGACAAAATTCTTCATAGTAGAACAATGTGGACCCAAAGACTAGTTCACTAAACACTAAAGATTGTATTCCAGGACTTAGACAAATCTGCAAAACAATTGGTGCTTTGGTCTTCTCCAGACCAACACTACTGCATCTCTATAATGGGTTTCCACCAATGACAACACCATACACTATCATGTTCTTCAATATCCATCAATCTATCTATTCAACTCATGTTGCCAACACACAGACTTCAATGACAAACTTCCATCAATCTCTCAACAGTCTCCCCTTTTTGATTGATGGCAACACTACTCAAACTTCTCCAATCTTCTCCCCCTTTGACATCAAGGGCAAAGGGGCCCTTAATATCAAACTTTTTAGGTGACATGTATAGTTCTCCCCTATAAGATATATCTGTATGTACATGAGATTAACTCCCCCTTACTTCTTTACTCTTATACTCAACATTTCTTTAACAAATCACAATGTTATCAAAAAATATACTCCGCATATGTACACTGTAATAAGGAAAGTTATTTATACAGAGCAAAAATGTACAACTTAGCTTGAGGAAGCCAAGCCTTGATTAGATTCCTTCTTTGTTATTTCCCACTCCTTAGCAAAGGTGAGTACTCTACACTAATGCTCAAGCTTCACATAGAATTCTTCACCTTCATCCAGAGAACTGGGTACCAGATTTTGTTGTAGCATTTTCTCTACATCAGCCAAAATTCTAGTCAAAGAGATGAGCCTTGCACTTACTATGTCTCGGAGATGACAGTAATGCATTATTATCTTCTCTTTTTGCTCCTGTAGCTGAAATAATTGTCCATGAAAATTCTCAATTACTAACCTTGTTGTTCCATCTACATCTCCCATTGGATCATAAACACCAGAGGTATGAGCAATCTGAGACTGTATTGAGTCCATGTGGTCCTTTATGCTCTTAGTGGAAATAGACCATGTCAAACAAAATTGAAACAATGATTTTGCTTCTCCAACACAATCCCGAATATCTTTTAAGTTGCTCTGCAACTTACCATGTGAAATAGTGCATTTGTTGGAAACATCTGCCAACCTTTTGTTATTTATCTTCTCATTTATTTCCTTTTCCAACTTCTCCTCTAATCTAGTAGAATGTTCCTTAAGGGAATCAATTAGTAGTCTTAGCCACTCCACACCAGATAAAGAGTTATCAACATTTACATCGGGAAGGCTATCTTGCAGTACTTTTACTGCTTCATCAATCATTTCAGCACTCTTTTGATGAGTTTGTATAATCTCTTTTCTTGCAGAGGCATGAAATGCATCACCAAGTTGCAATTTATGAAAGGGAGATATTTTATCCATGTCAACATGTCCTTGCTATATAGGCATTTGTAGCAACTATACTGACACCACCCATTGAAACTGAAACTGCATATCCAATAGATTTTTCAAAGAATCTCCAAATGCACCAAAGAATTCTTCAACCGTTTGAGAGATTCCTTCTTCCTTTTCTCTTTTTCTTTCTCCCCACAGTCTTGAGTAGCTTTCTCTTCCTCTGCATCCTTCTTATCTTCCAGAGGGGGCAAGATTTCATTCTTCTATTCCTCAGATTTCTCTGGGTTCTCTTGCTTTTCTATTTCCTTCTGCTTTGCGGTCTTTTGCATATCTAGAAGAGGTAGTTCTTGTAACATTATCATTTTTATCTCCTTCAACAATATTTTCCTTTATCAGAGGGGGGTTATTTGTAATAACATTTTCTCAAGAACATTATCTTCAGTAGCAAGCTCATTAACTTCTAGAGTTGATATCTCATGTTGCATTTCATTTTCTTTAATCAACTCCAAGGCTAGATCTATAACTTTTTACATTGTTTCATCTTTTAATTTCCCTATGTCTTCCTTGTCTCTACTCATCAAAGTGCTAAATCTCTATTTTGTTCTAAAATCCCTATTATAAATTTGAGCTAATTTGGCTCTATCTTCATTAGTGAGAGAAGAACCAACTTTCTCCAAGGCAAAAGTCCTAATCTTTGCATCTTCCTCAATTGCTTTTTGTCTTCTTTCACTCAGGACTTCTTTCAAGTCATCTGGAAGATGACTCTCAATGTAACTTAGGCTAGCATTAAATATAACCATATACTTCACAATAGCTTCCTCAATGGTAGCTTTATCCTCATTATTTGACTTAGGATACATTTCTGTAGTTTCTTTCAAGCTACCAAATTCTAAAATACTATTAAATAATGCATCTAATTTTAGAGGGTTGTGTTCCCTTACTGGAGGAGTTTTGTCCTTCTTCTTCCCCTTTCCTTTGCCCTTAGGAGACTTTTCTTCTTCACCAGACTGATCTCTCTCTTCTTGAAGATAAATCCTTCCTTTTCAACCTTTTCTTCACTTTCTGTGTCAATTTTTTATTTCTTTGCACTTGTCTCTTCTCCGGAGGCTTGAGACATTCTCTTCTTCTTCTGGACCAACTTAGGTCCTTCCTCTTCCTCTTCTTCTTCATTATCACGACTAATGTACTTCTCTCTTGTGGCCTTTTCTTTTACTCTTCTCCTCTTAGAAGGATGTTGATGTCCAGAGGCACTAGATGTTGCTTTCTTCTCTAAACTTGCTGAAGGTATGGCTCCGAAAGATTTTGGAATAGTAGGAGAGGAGATAGAGGTCCTAGCTGACCTTCTTGTGCTGGGAGACCCTTCCGATGGGGTAGATATGCCTTTGGATTTCTCCGCAGGGCTCTTTGGTGAAAACATCTCCTCTAAATTAGTCCTCATCTTCTCAACATTTTCCCTTATTTCCTTTTTCGTGTGCTTCAAGTGCATTTCATTGGATTTCTCTTCATAAGTTCCAAATCTATCTATAGAGGGATCTATTGGTTTGGTCAACATTAAGTCTGCAAGTCCTATGATTATGTCTTCTACCACTTCATATCCCATTTCTGGAATCCAGACTGTTCTGGGTTCCACTACTTCCATAAAGCACTCATCTTTTCTCACCATGAAGATAATGTCATTCTTGTACTTCTCAATAACACCTTTTGGAATTCTTTCCCTTGCTTGCATGTTCTCTTGAAATGTCTTGAATAAACCCCACAATGCAATTTTCTAAGTTTCTAAGCTACCTAGTCTTCTTTAGTGGTCTCTAATTTGTACTACAACTGGAATATTACCCAACCACACAATATTCTTTGTATCAAGAATCTCTCTAATAAATTAAAACAATAAGCATATAATTAGGGTACCGTACCAAAAGGGGTACCAAGATTCTTTGGTCTTCTAACAATTCTCCATCAACTGTTGTCTCAGGAGCTCACACAAGTCTATGTCTTTGTTTTCTTTCACCATCTGATAGGTTGTGTGTATTGTGGTGGCAGATAAAGAGTTCTCTCTATTCGTGAAGAAGATCTTATATCCAATCATCATGGAAGCATACTTTACTACAGGATCTTCAATATCATTCACTGTTAAGGCACGCTTGTCAAATTTCACACCGGTGAGCTTCATTACCACATCATTCTTTACTAATTTTAGTGCTAGAACTGGTCTGATGGAGCATAACCATGTCACAACCTTGATGGATTCCTTGTTGATCATGTGCGGTAGATCCAACCACATAAAATTGTCATGAATGTGGCTCAATACATACTTAACCCAAGCATCCTCATAATAGAAAATAGGGATATCATTCCAAACATCTAGTTTTTTCTCTGTCAAACCCTTAAATTTGGTTTTTAGCTCAAAATCATCATTGGTTAACTCATTTACCCACACTTCTCCCAATTTTGCATGATTATACTCTTCTATTTTTGTGTGGATATAGATCCTCACATCCTCTATATGCATTACACCATATGGAATACTTGAAAAAGTGCCTTTCGGGTCTGTCTCCATGGATTTAAAAGGATGTCATTTGAACTTTAGACGGGGTTGGTCCACAACCTCTAAAACTTGTGGGGTATACATTTTCAAAAATACTTCTGAAAACTTAGGGAAAGATAGAAGTCATTAAATACCTTCCGATTTCTTCTGGGTAGGGTTTCATGCGCAAGAGTTCTGAAAAGGTGCTCTTTCACTACTCTTCTCCCTTCGAATGCTCATTTGCAAATGCTCTTTTGTTAAGTGAAATTACTTATAAATATTTTCGCATAACCTAAATGACATTCAATGCTCAAATTGATAAAGTTGTCAAACCCTAACTATAATGCATAGTCACCTTCAAGTGCTCTGCAAACTTCCACAACATGACATTTTCCATCAGTGTCTTCTCCAATACGTCAAGCATATCAACCTACACCTTATATCCACGTGTTGAAGGCATGAGCACCATATCTTTGGCAGGGGCTTAAAGATTATCTGTTAGAACTCCCCCTAAGCCAAAGCTTTCTACTTAGTTTCTAGAGGAAACATCTGCACCAGAGGCTAGCACATCCTCATTCTTCACTTCATTTTCTTCTTTCTTTTTCTAGACCTTGTTCATTTCTTTCTTCATCTCTACTGGATCCACATTATTCACTGGATCACTCTTCTTTATTGGATCAACCTTCACATTCTTACTTCTACAAAACTTAGCAATGTGTCCTAATTTATTGCATTTGTGACATCTAACATTTTGAACAAGCTTACTTCCATTCATTTTTGAATTTGCATTGATTAGCCTTATGCCCAAATCCATTGCATGTATAACAATAACCATTGAAAGATTGAAACATCATATCATTATTGTAACCATTCATCATCTAATTTTTGCATTCACTAGCTCTATGACCAAATCTTTTGCATGTAAGACACTGACCGGAAAATGATTGAACATTCTGATTCATTCTTCTTTTACATTCCATAGCCTTATGTCCAAATTTATTGCAAGAGTAACAATAACCAAAGTACCTTTGTGTAGTTGGTTGTCTGATAGGTGGCCTCTTGAAATTTTTCCTTTGGTTCCAGACCTATCTGTTATTACTCTTCTTATCTTCAATCTTCCTTTGGTTATTGTTCTTTTTTTCAGCATTGTTTGAAGTCTGATTTGCCTTTGAAATTTCACCCTTTTCAAATCCTAATCCTTCTTTATCCTTAGAAGCCTTTTGATTTGCAATCATCTCATCAAGCAAGATGGAGCTTTTCTTTAATTTGTCTTCTTGATTCTTTGCTTTCTCCAGCTCTGTCTTTAGGACCACAATTTCTTGTTCAAGCCTTGAACATTCTTCAAATTTGCCTTTCAATTTTACATTTAGGCATTCTTCAATCCTTTTTTCTTCCTCAATTTGCATTTTAGACTGGTGATTGTCTCATTTGATTGTTTAAACTATTCATTTACTTCCTTGTATCTTTCTTTGAACTTCTTATTTTGCTCTCTCAACTTCTTGATGCATTCATCTGTTTCCTTAATATTTTCTTCTAGATCTCTATTCTCACATTGAGTTCTTTCCAGATCTTCAAGGGTTGATTTGAGCTCTCCATTCATGTCAACCATATAGTCTTCTTCAGTAAATCCTTCCATAGGAATTTCTTCCAGAGGCATAGGAAACTTTCTCATTGCCATGTGTTCAACCTCCAAGATCTACCTCAGTGGTTAAGCCAATTGAAGGAACCTTGCTTTGATACCAATTTTTGAACACCTAGAATACTAAGAGGGGGGGTGAATCAATATTCCCTAAAATTCATTAACCTTGACAATTTAAGCATCCATCCAATGTATTATAATAAATTTGTAGAAATGAAAAGGAACATAGAAAGCATGCATCAAGAGAACACAAGAACACCATATTTACATAGAAAACCCAAAACAGGAAAAACCACGGTGAGGATTAGCTCACTATATATATTGCAACCAGTTACAATGTTTGATACAAAATGGTGGACTCACTATCCAAAAGAGAAGTGCTCACTGCTAGTGGCCCACTACCAAAGGACTCATTGTCCTAAATAGAAAGACATAGAAGAAGGGGTGGCTCACTGCCAAAAATGAATTGTTAGCAATGCATCTAACTTATGCTGAAAATATAGTGCCACTGAAGCTTAGAATACTAACTTAACACACTTCATTTTCACTACAATCTTATCTTGCCCTTCTCTGCACTTTTTTGCATCAGATTTCACACACACACACACACTTAGTTGTTTTACACTCTTGCTCACTCCACACAAGAAATCAATCTTGTATATATACTGCAATCAATCAAAACATCAAATAGGTCAGCATAATAGATGTATCATGTGACTCCTTGATCTATCAGCTCAAAACTCAACCCTATATGCTTTGCAGAGAGAATCAAAGCATGTAACACATTAAGATAGGTCAGCATAACCTATAATTACTCCCATAATTCTGCTCCATCATAACTCAACTCCGTACAACCTCAAAAACTTTGGGTCAGTACTGCTGGTGAAGTAACAATAGAAGGAACCAACTATTTACTCACAACTCAACATGCAGACCACAAAAATGTTTGCCACTTGGAGAACACATATCTATGATATCTATAAACTTATTCTCAAAACCGCATAGAAAAATATTCATCTGCGGTGGAATGCGGAGCATTCCAGCATACCACTAATACTGCCATTATATTGTCATTGAAAAGTTCGATACTCTATCAAATCTATCTTCAACTACGGAGGACTTCAAGCCTTGAAACTTTGGATTCAGACTCCTTCAATATGTACCAAAATTACCTCAGAACCACATTAACAAAATTCTTCATAGTGGAACAATGCAGACCCAAAGACTGGTTCACTGAACACTAAAGATTGTACTACAGGACTAAGACAAATCTACAAAATAATTGGTGCTTTAGTCTTATCCAGACCAACACTACTGCATCTCTATAATGGGCCGACATCAATGACAACACCATACATTGTCATGCTCTTCAATATCCATAAGTCTCTCTATTTAGCTCATGTTGCCAACACATAGACTTCAATGACAAACTTCCATCAATCTCTCAACGTAATGACCATTCCTATGACCTTTCATTACTAAAGCTCCATCTATCCCTACACACACCAACTTATGGAAATTATGTACTCATCCATACCTCCAATTTCATTCAAAGATTTTTAACAAGTTCAAATAGATTTTGTGATGTTGCATTCTCCTTCATTTTATGAACAAAGAGTAGATGAGGTTGGTGGACATGTTTTTATATAATATAAACATGCATACATACCAAAGAAGTATTATCTACTACTATAAATTCATCTAAAGATAATGCAATAAAATTTGACTCTTTTATTTTTCTTATACATCATGTTTGTCCACCTGAACAAGACATGAACTTGCCCATTCCCATCCACTATTTATTGACTAATGTGTGTTAGGAAAGTTAGGATTGCCCATAAAAGATAAGAAAGTATTATATTCTAGGTAGTATATCGTAGGACACCTTCTGGTTAAAATATGAAAAACAACACTCAATTAAACATTTTTTACCATTTGTGCTTCTCCCATCTTATTTCCAAATTGAGCTTCAATTGAATCTCCACATGTAGCAAACTTCTCCTTTCTTTCAATATGCACAACATATTCCAAGGCATGCTTAACATGAATACATTCTTCTTTTATTTTCCATCTTATCACTAATATTTCCTTTCTGTCTATGATTTTTTTCATAAGTTTTACCAATATGTTTTTCTATGGTGTCAAATTTTAGTTGCAACTTCTTGTCCCCACCATATTTCTAGCTACAAATAATACACCTTCATTCTTTGGGAGGTTCATCTGTGTTTACATTCTCCACTAGTTCAATGAATGGGTACTTTAACACCCAATCAATCTAAAAATTCCTTGTCAAATCCCACTCACACCCCATTTTTTACGTCTTTTCTTTTCCCCTTCTGTAAAGGATCTACATCTTCATTATCACTTGTTGAGGTTGGTTTATCAATATTAGCATTCCCTCTACCCTAGGAATCCTCTCGAACATCATCTATAGCATTGTCATCGAACTCATTGCAATCTTCCTATGAGGTATTTTCATGTTCATTAATAGATGATACAAATGTTAATGTTGTAGCTTGATCTGATACACCACAAATATTGCCAAAGTATGAAATTATGTTTCTACATTTTGATGAGCTTCCTTTACCACTTTTAAGAAACTTGTTCTTACTAGACATCTCTCGTGAATTAAAAGTTGTAAAAAATATCCTTTTGTTTAAACTCATGACTCACTGTCAAAGACTCAACACTAATCTAAAGGATATGGATTTGTGAAATTTGAGTAAAATGACTCCACACATAATGCAACAGATAAACTAAATACAATTCTTTTGAATAGAAAAAAATCTTTGTTAGCCCATTTATGGAAGAGATCATAGATATTAATAGCACCAATATATGGGATGATGAATGAATAAGTATAAAACTCAACAATTTCATTGTAAAGATCTATCAATTTTCAATATTGTTTGTATTATGTAACAATGAAACTAAATAGTAAACAAACAAAATCAACAAGGAATCATAGAATATAGATCCTTAGTTCCTAGATGTCTCCCTACTCAATATCATCTATAACAATGAAACCAAACTAGCAAAGAGATAAATAATTAGGAGGAATCTTACATTATAAAATATTAAAGAAACTATCAATTACCTAAATCACTTACTCACAAATGCCTATAGTTGTAACTTGTCTATAATCTAAATTGAGAACATGGAGTAGAACAAAATATGTAAAAGTTTAACTCAAAGTTTCAATTTGATTTATATAATTCCATATTTGGCAAATCCTATTAGATTGTTAAATGGTAGAGTAATAATTTTTCCAATTCCACGTGATTGTAAAATGGTGCATATAAATGTTGAAAAAATCAGACCATGATAAAAAAACATATGTTTTAATTTTCAAGGTGATTATGGCCCTAGAATTAGCATGGCGTTATGATGGTATTGGTGAAATTGGTTCTTATACATAGTGAACTTTTAATGCTATTGGCAAATATGTGATTCCCCATTAGGAATTTGTAGGTTACTATGGTAAAAATGTTAACTATAAATGCCTCATAAATAAATTGGTGGTGAATTAAAATTCAGTTGACTTATAATTCATACAATATGGGAAATTTGGCCCCTTGCTAATTGTAATACATTCACCAAATTTGAATTGGAAAATATGAACTATTCACCAGTTAGTGAAGAATCACCACTAAAAAAGTTATTGTGCTTCTATTTTGCATGCTATTTCTATCTCACTAGAGTAAGATTTAGATATCCTTCCATCCAATGTAGCTCTAACTTTTAAAACATGCCTCTGAAGTTCTAGGTGATTCCCCATTAGGAATTTGTAGGTTACTATGGTGAAAATATTAATTATAAATGCCTCATAAATAAATTGGTGGTGAATTAAAATTCATTTGACTAATAATTCATACAATATGGGAAATTTGGCCCCTTGCTAATTGTAATACATTCACCAAATTTGAATTGGAAAATATGAACTATTCACCAGTTAGTGAAGAATCACCACTAAAAAAGTTATTGTGCTTCTATTTTGCATGTTATTTCTATCTCACTAGAGTAAGATTTAGATATCCTTCCATCCAATGTAGCTCTAATTTTTGGTAGTAATCTAGACACAAACCACCTAGTTCTCTATTTCTCAGTCAAGGGTTCTTCCATCTTTCTTACTACTTCCTTAAATTTGGTCAAATTCCTTAACCATTTACCCTTCTTCCTATACCATTTCTATCAGTTTATTGACAATCTTTAATGGGACCTCAGGAGATCCAAAGTTAGTCAAGAAATCCTCTTTTATTTCTTTCCATTCTTTATCATGTTGCAAGCACTTTTCATATGTTATTTGAGGGCTTCATTCCTCAGTGTCCCTACAAAATCATAAAGTCTAGCCAAATTACCCCAAATTTCATTCCTTATCTAGATAGATTCTAACTCAAAAATGTTTTTAGAGTCTTTAGTGGTATCTTTGCTAAATATTGGTAGCTTCATATTTAGGTCCATATCTAGAGTTTGTTCTCTAGATCTGTTGGTACTAGGCAAGGGTTCCTCTTCTCTTTGTGGTGAACCACTTTCCTCTGACCTTGGATCTCCATATGTTTTCTCATTCACTAATTTCTTAACATAATTACTTTGTTTCACTAACTTATTATTTATCCTTTTATCCCTTTCTAATTCAATATCAAAGAACTTAGTTCATAATATCTCCACACAATCTCTTACAAATTCTTGTTGTTGGTTTTCTCTTGTCTGAGTTGAATCGATATATATTCCCTTCACAAGCATTCTTTTTGTCCTAATTATCATTATGGATGAATCTTAGTCTGGGGGGTTCACCTCTTCATGTGACCATTTCAATTTGAGAGACACAATTTCATTAGCTAATGACATCTTATTTGTTAAAATAGGGTCTTCCTAACCTTTGTTAACCATTTCAATAGTGTCCATGGAAAGTTTTTTGAACAAGTTCTCAATTTCCCTTTCTACTGCATTCTCCTTATTTTCTCGTAAATTCCAGTTTGTCATCATTTTCTCTTTTTGTAAACCCACACTTTCCCCTACCACTTTAACTAAGTAATCCACACTTAAATCCAAAGATTGTCATTTTGTAAAAGTGATGAAGGGGGTAAATCATAAAACACACAACAATAGAAATTTTGCACAGAAAATAGAGATTTTCTTTTATTGATTTTGGATAACACATTACATTATAGAAGCTCAAATACAATCATAGGATCAATCCTCCATAGGTTGCAACACATTACAACTTCCTCTCTCCAGACTCTAGAACCTTATGCTTTCTGTAACCCTAAATCTGCTAGGGTTTCTATTTTCCCTCCTTTTCTTGACTCTACACTTTCCCCCTTATCTCTACTACTCTTAGGGTTCCCAAAAATAGTCATAAATAGCCCTTTTTGGCGGCCTCTAGCTAAATTTTGAAATTTGTAACTCCCTCCAAAAATAGGTCAACTTCTGGGAAGCATAACTTTTGATCCGGGTGTCTGATTGATGAACTGTTTAAAGCATTGAAAAGCTCATGAAGTGAACTATCACACCAAAAATGTGTAAATGGATTTCTGTAAACTTTTTGGGGTGTTATGGGATGTTTTAGTGCCTCATATTTGATTTCAAAACTTTTCAAGGGACCTCATGAAATTGAAACTTTAATATCTTGAAATCCAGACATGATCTTGAGTTGAAATTTACTAAGAATGCTTATTTGACTATTCTAAATCTTTGGGGAAAATTTTGGGCTCAACCACTTCTCTGATATAGCCTTACTAAAAATAGTAAATTCTAGTATTCTTAGCCCTGTTGGAAACTTTGAAGGTTCTGAATCATTATTCAAGCAAATGGGTATCCAAAAACACAAATTTTGAAAATAATTAAAACAAAAACCAAGACAGTTAACCTCAGCCTTAGATAACCAGGATGAATCTTCAATAGGCCTTCCTCTCCATTTAAATAGGTACTCTTCATATTGCCTATTTTTTGTGCTTCTACCCATACAACTATCCAAAATTTCTTCTATCTCCTCCTTTTATGAAGTAGGTGCCGGAATACTCCACTATTCTTCTATTGGTCCATCCTCAGTTCCACCTTCATGACATTCTGTTAAATTAGCAATGTTAAACATAGGAGAAATTTTGATCTGACTCGGCAGCTCTACCTCATACATTTCCTAAATCATGTTTCTTCAGAATCCTGCATGGTCCAAATTTCTTCATTTTTAACTTATTATATGTTCCAACTGGAAACCTCTCTTTCCTCAAGTGAACCATGACTTCATCTCCTACCTAAAACTCCTTATATCTCCTCTTCTAATATTCCTTAGCCTTGTATTGAATATTCATCTTATTAATGTGCTTTCTCACCTCTTCATGCAAATTCTTCAGGTGTTCTACAAAGTCTTCATCTTCGACACTTGTCTTTTCTCCCTTGTCCATCTTTCTTAATTCTGAAGCATTTCTTGGACTATTCCCATATACAATATGGAATGGTGATTTACCTGTGCTCCTATTGACAGAATTGTTGTAAGCAAATTCTACCTGTGGTAAAATCAAATCCCATCCCTTAAGCTTATCTCCTACTAAGCATCATAGCAAGTTACTCAAACTCCTATTCACCACTTATGTCTATCCATTAGTCTGTGGATGGTGTGTAGAACTAAACTTCAAATTTGTTTTCAACTTCTTCCACAATGTCCTCTAGAAATAACCAACAAACTTGGTATCTCGATCTGAAACTATGCTCTTAGGTAGACCATGTAGTCTCACCACCTCTCTGAAAAATAACTCTGCAATATGAACAACATCATTGGTTTTCTTACAAAGGAATAAAATGTGTCATCTTCGAGAATCTGTCCACCACCACAAAAATGAAATCATGTCCTTTTTGTGTCCTTGGTAAACTAAGAACAAAATCCATACTAATATCGTCCCATGGCTTCTCTGGTATAGGTAATGGCTGATATAGCCTTGTATTCTGACTTGCTCCTTTTGCCATCTAACACACTCTACAACTCTGCACAAATTTCCTCACATCCTGCTGCAATTGTGGCCAATAATAATGCTCATCAACAATAGCAATGGTCTTATTTCAACCAAATTATCCAGCTAATCCCCCACTATGCTTCTCCTTAATCAAGTTCTCTCTCATGGAACTCCTCAAAATACACAATTGGCTTCCTCTAAACAACATGCCATCTTGGATTATGAAATCCAACCATTTTGTCATGTCTAAAGCAACATGTTCCAAATAAGCTTTCCAAGCCTTTGCAAAATCTAGATCTTCAGGATACAAACTTTTGAGCTCATCAAACCCAGCAACCTCTATCTTCATTTCTATCAATAAATTTTGCCTTCTGCTCAAGGCATCTACAACTCTATTAGACTTCCCAGTCTTGTGCTTCAAAACAAAAGCATAAATCTGCAAAAACTCAACCCATTTTAAGTGCCTTTGGTTCAACTTCCCTTGACTATTAAGATATTATAAAGCCTAATGATCAGTATATAAAACAAACTCTTTTGGCAACAAATAATGTCTCCATTTCTTCGAGGCCTAAACTATTGCATAAAATTCCTGATCATAAACAAAATGCTTTTCTTAACATCATTAAGCTTCTCACTAAAATAGGCAATGGGCTTACCTTCTTGGCTCAAAACAACTCCTATAGTATTGCCACTAGTGTCACAATCTACCTGAAATACCTTATTGAAATCTGGAAGTGCCAAAATAGGTTGCTCTATGACTTTCTACTTCAATGTATCAAAGCTCTTGGCTACTCCTGTAGTCCATCTAAACTCTTTTCTATCCCCTCTCATTGTCTCTGTTAGGGGTGCACAAATGCTACTAAAATTCTTGATAAACTTTCTGTAAAAACTTGCCAAACCATGAAAAGATCATACCTCTGTAGCACTCCTTGGTGTAGGCCATTCAAGGATAGCACTTACTTTTTCTAGGTCCATCTTAAGACCTGTTGGTTTCCAAATCTGTAGAGGGTTTGCCAGCTCCAATGCATAGGCGGATTTGGCCAACAGATTACGGGAGGTTGCATGAGCTGCCTCCCCTTCACTTCTGGTTCTACCGCACCAAGGGGGGTATCCCTGTGACAAAAGATGTAACATTGACTGGCTCAATGACAAAAAGATTTAGCTTGACAGCAACAGGCAGAATACTCTCATGTGTGGACCAAGATCTGCATGATAGATCACAAGGTTGGCAACATTCTTAGACATATTGTCTGGTTGGTATGAGAGCATGCAGGGGGTTCCTAATCCTACTCCTACAACTAACAGGTGGAAGGGATGAAATGGGTGGACATAATGTCCTGGATGCAAGACAAGGGGTTTTGGCTCATAACTACTAACCCAGGAGCAGACTGGTGCCTATCCATTGGACAAGGAGTCAACTAGACGTATACAACAGATGGTTTGCAACTTTCACTCAAGTTTTAGGGGGTTTAAACTGATGCTTGCCTTACAAACATCACCCAAGAATGGGTATCTAGATGCCTCTACTTACAGATATCTCTGCTGACATGCAACCTTCTCCATGCATTGACCTAAAACAATTTAATCCACTCCTTGAATGGAAGTTAGAGATCAAACATGTGATACAGAAAACCATATCCCAGAACCTGAGAAACCCTTAGCAACCAGATTCAAAAGAAGGAGAATAACATGCAACAAATGGAGACAAGCAGATAGACACATGCAATAAGCATTTTTCATATAAATCAACACTGAAACTGAACACATGTGCAAAATACACTCATGTTGCAACTCATAAACTCCATAATGGGATAAAACAGCCAAGATCATGCACTGTTCTTCATTATTTACACAAAAAATGCCCAGGCCTTCAACGACCTTAAAAATGAGTCACACAGTCCCTTATATACAGCGAGGAAGGTGCACTCAGCATTAATTACATGGTTGACTCAAAAATTTTGCTAGATACACGCATCAAAGAAGTGGCGCTCAAAATTGAATGCAACAGCCAAAAACAGAGGACAGAGCAGGTGAGATAGGGATCTGAGCCGCCGCTCAGAGATATGCATCATAAAAATGGTGGTTGAGCTGTCCATCATCGACCCACACCTCTGTGCAATTGCCATTAATGTTTCATCAACCTGCAGCCCCAGAGATGTAGCAACAGTGTGCCCATGGAGTTTCTCCCGCCAAAATAGTTGCAAACGCACATCAGAAAACCCACGATGCAGGCTCAAAACGTGGTCGTCGATCAAAAACCTATCACCGAGATCCAACGGCCCCAAAAATGCTGAAAAGTCACCAGCTAACCAGATCGTGCCATGCGGGTACCTTAAGTTTCAATCGCTGGGTCATCGCTCCCTTTTTCCTTTACTTCCCCGCCGAGAGTCTACTGTCGGAACCATGCGCGGGATGCGACACTTAGCAGCATCCGCGGTATCCATGAAACATTAGAGACCCAACCATGAAAAACCAACAAAAGCCGACATCTGGCAGGTTCCGTGAAGCCTTACTAAATTGTGTCTCTATACTGAAACGGCCTCCGCAGGTGACACCTGTCGCGATCCGCGGCATCGGAAACTTGAGACACAATAAAAACTGGGGCCCACAAACTCTCGCTAGCCATATATTAAAACAGGGGCACGCCCGTGGAAGCTGACACTTGTCAAGCTCCGCGGCCTCCAAAGAAACTGAGAAACTTTTTGAAACATTTCGGCGGAGGCCGCCACTTGGCAACATCTGCAGTAGCTTAGAAACTTTAAGGGGCCACTTTGAAACTCAGGTAGAACCCAACACGTGGCAGGTTCCGTGTTACCCTTGAAACATATAGAAACTTGAGAGCAACAGGCCATAAGTCCTGGGACCCTCCGCCACGTGTCACTTTCTGACACATTTGACACTTATGCTGGGGCCCACCTCAAGCTTCGCTTAACATTGCAACAAACAGAAACAACCTGCGGAAGTTGACACTTGTCACTCTCCGTAGCAACCATGAGGGACACACGGCGCCTTCCGCCCACCCGTCGAAACATATAGAAACTGCCCCCACTGCTCAACACTTGGCGCTTTCCGCGCACTTGGGACTCATCAACGGGACCCACCACCATTCAATGCTTTGCACCGCGGGAAACAAAATAGAAACTCACGCGAAAGTTGACACTTGTCAACTTCCGCAGCAACTTAGAAACCTTTTGAAACTTTCTCGAAACAAAAGCGGAAGCTGCCACTTGGCACCGTCTGCTCTACCTTTAGTTGCTTTAATGGTCTATCAGAAACTATGGCAGAAACTGTGAAACTTTTTAGAGTCTAGCGGAAGCTGCCACTTGGCATCGTCCGCGGGGCCTTAGTTACTTTCTTTGTGTCTCACGGGTGCCTCCACGTGGTGCCCTCCGCGCCACCCTCAGAAACTTTTTAGAAACTACGTTGAAACTTCGGCGGAAGCTAACACGTGGTGCCTTCCGCGCACACCTGAAACATAAAAGAAACTTTAAGGGGCCTTTGGAAACTTGGCAGAGATGTGAAACATTGAGAATCTTTTGGGTGCCTCCACGTGGAGCATTCCGTGGCACTGGCACAATTAGACCCCTCTAGCCACTCTCAGAAACACTCAGACACAGTAACTGTAGCCCGATAAGCATCTGGAATGCATTCGACCCATATTTTCATCATTTTTCAGGGGCCGATAGTCTCTTCTGACCCGCAGATGCAAACTTTCAATTGTAGAGGCCAAAAGTGTTGGAACTTTTTAGATTTTTAGGTAAGAGACCTGACTCAAAACCCCAGACATAAATTATTACTAACAAGACCTTCCTCTGAGACAACAAATCCCAGGTATACCAACTTCTTTGCAAAACTACATTTCTTCATATTAATCAGCAACTTCTCCTCCCTCAGCTTCTCTAAAACTCTTTTGATATGCATCAAATGCTCATCCCAAGTCTTACTAAAAATCAAAATGTCATCTAAATAAACAATAACAAAACTTCCCAAAAACTTTTTCAATACCTCATTCGTGAGCTGCATGAATGTGCTCGGTGCATTGGTTAGCCCAAATGGCATGACTAGCCACCCATACAAACCTTCCTTTGCCTTGAAGGCTGTCTTCCATTCATCTCCTTCTTTGATTTGGATCTAGTGATACACGCTCTTTAGGTTAATCTTCATGAAGTACATGGCTCCACTCAAGCAATCCATTATGTCATCCATTCTAGGCAATGGAAATATGTACTTGATTGTGATTTTATTGATGGCTCAGGAATCTGTACACATTCTCCACTCTCCATCTTTCTTCAATGATAGCACTATAGGTACCGCACATGGACTTAGGATCTCCCTTATTAGTCCCTTCCTTAATAGCTCATGAACTTGTCTGTTCAGCTCTTGGTTTTCTGCAGGAGTCATTCTGTGGGCTGCCTTATTCGGCAAACTGGCTCTTGGTATCAAATCCATTTGGTGACTTATCTTCCTCACTGGTGGTAAACCTTCTGGTACATTATCAGAGACAATATCCTGAAATTCTTCCAACAGATCTGAGACTTCTGTTGGTACATTTTCACATTTCTCTTGACTAATCTTAAGAATCAATGCAAAGCAATGACGCTCGTGCTTCATACCCTCCAAAAATTTCCTACCATCTACCAAGTAAATTCTAGCAGTACTACATGCCTTTTCTTCCACCTCCTTCAAGGGCTTCAACTTATGATGAACTCCATCGTTTGTCAGGGAATAGGTATTTGCATGGCCCTCATGGACAACACACCTATCACACTGCCATGGCCTCTCCAATAGCAAATGACATGCATCCATCGGTATGATGTCACACAGCACCTCATCATGGGAGTCCCCAATCTTGAACTTGACTAAACAATGTTCATTGACCAAAGCTCTATGGTCCTACAATCATGCGATCCGATATAGATGTGGATGCCTTCTCCTTGTCAACTTCAGCTTGTTAACCATCTCCTCTGAAACAAGATTGTTAGTTCTTCCACTATCAATAAAAATGATTTATACATCATTTTGCGTGCATTAAAGGTGTGATTATTTCCCTTATACTTGAATGTTGTGATGTCATTCTATTATGCTTTGGTAAGTGTGACATATGTTACTTGAATGCAATTGGATCGTAGTTGTACCATGTGTTGTTTATATGCATTGTATTGGCAATTTGCATGTGTGTTGTGTGCATTGATTGGTGTGAATGCCATATGTTGCTATGTATACCTTGGATTGAGTGAGATGATGCTAGTTGGTTTTCCATGATCACCTTCTCCGTAGCTCAGGAATTGCCTAGAGTTGTGTAGACAACTATTGCAGTCGATGGTGGCAATATGGTTGGGAGGTGAGCAACATTTCCCTATTGGTCCTTCATAATGATCTTCAGGTGTTGGACAGTTCCCTTATCTTCTTGCAGGTTGATTATGGCATACTTCATTTCATGTTGTACCTTGGAGAGCATGTTGGTTTTTGGGTGGTTTATGCACTTGTATATTATCATTATTGATTATTGTAAACTTTGTAATGTAGGTCTTTTGAGACCCTTGTAATAAGATGTAATTAATGCTATGAGTTGATTTATGATGTTGGATATGATTCATCTATGTTTAGGATGAAGCCCTTTGAATATTCTAATTATTGGATATCATCTTGTATTTTTCCATGCCTCAGTTTGTGAGGACGTTGGCATGTTTTGACAGATTTTACATGTTAGAATCTAGCTATGTTAGCATGTTTAGACTCATTTATTTGATGTTGTATTTGATGTTTATGGATATGTTTGTGTCGGATCGTATTCATCCCACATAGGTGGTGAGGATCCTATCTTTTCTTTTGGCATGTGTTGATGTTGGTGTCAAACATGCGTAGCCTTTTGTATTGCTTTTGTCCTGTTTTGTATGTTCAACCCTTTTGTGAAGTTTGTTGTCGTAAGTTGCTCGTTTGACCACCTAAGTGTATCCATGGTGTCATTTCCATGATGTGATATGCACTCTTAGATTATTCCTTCTTTTGCTTTGGGAAGCATGCCTTTGCACTAGTTCGACTAGTAACCATTCGAGTTGGTTGAGGAATCATACCTCCTAGTTGGACCATCCCATGGGTGAGCGTTACCCTTGTGTTTTGAATGTCTTGTGTAGTCATGGAATGGACTGAGATGGATGTCACCCTCATCCTACTCCATGTGTTCACGAGGGAGCAAGGTCATGGACGTGTATTCGATCCTCATCATGGAGTGAGCTCCACCTCTCACTTGGTAATTGTGGTGAGTTGTCACATGATGGGTGAAATCTTCCGCTTGTGCCACCTTGCTTAGTGAAATGGTGATGACATTTTAGATATTTTGTGCTTGTTGTGACACCTTGTGTGTGAGTGAGTGTAATGCGACATGTGAATGTGGCACTTGCAAATGTGAAAAATTTGTTGGTTTGGTGTTTGTTCAGCTAATGCTTTGGGTGAAAACCTAGGGCATTACAATTTTCTATATAATCACACATAGTCTATCATGGTAAAAATATTTTAATGTAAATTCTTCATTAATATTAGGGAATAAATTTAACACCCATTGTACCAACTTATCATAAATTCCTAGCAATCTAGGCCCTTACCAAATTTCATTCTATTCACCAAAATCGTATGCTGTAATTTCAATTATTTGCCAATTGGCAAAGTTTTTCTACTAAAACATCATTGTTGTAAACATCACTAATTCCTTACTATGATTCAAACATCATAAGATTAAGGTGAACATATTCTAGTAGCTAGATTTCTACTAGTTCATTCCCATGGGTACAAGTTTAGGTATGTGTGTAGTTCACTTCTACAAGCATGAAGATCGAACCTATAAGTGTAGATCTAAACCATAGCAAAGCAAAATAAATTTATAGAATCCAAGGTAGTTGTATGATCATGCCCTAAAATTGTAGAATAGTGAAAAATTAGTTCCTAACATCTTTAGCATCATTTCCCCATCTCCAAAAATTCATATTTAATTCATTTAAATTGTGTATTTGATTTCAATATTAGGCCTATATACAACTAAATTTGACCACATCCCATCATTACCAAATTTATCCTTCATCTATCTTCTTCTAACATTAATTAAATAAATTACTTATTTAATTAACCCATCTGATCATCTTCCCAACATTAATTAAAAAATTAATCATTTATTTAATTAATTAATCATTTTAGCACTTCTTCTAATGTTCCAACATTTAATTAAATAAATAAGCATATATTTCATTAAATCAGTAATTTCTATGTTTATTCCTCCAAAAAATTAAATAAATGGCCAACTTTATTTAATTCGTCCATTTTCTCCCTCATCATTAGTTAAATAAAAAATCATGTTTATATGACTAATTGATCACTTGCACATGCCTAAGCATCATTAGCTAAATCAACCTTGCACATGGGTCAAGGTTGCACATGGCTCAATGAAATGCACAAGGCTCCATAAATCCCCTCATCAAATCTTTTCAATCCATTCAAATCTAGAAAACCCTATCCATCTATATCTTCTCAATCCAAACCCTTATCATGTGCATCAATCACCAAATGCCACTTAGTGGCTTCTCATGCACCCTTGCCTCAATCAATCTCAACCCTTAATCTTCCATCCTCAAAATCTATAAATGGAACCCTCCATATACCATTTTCATCAAATAGTGGAAGCAAAGGTATGCTACAAGTTTGAAGAGAAACCACATTCCACATCATCTCCATCAACACACCATCACTTGGAGCACATCCACACATCAAATTGAAGGTATAATCTTGCTTTAGTTTTGCATTATTTAGGTCTTCCTTCTCATTTTATGCTCTAATATGAGGTAGAAGGTTATCATTGGTAGTTTGCATTTTGAATTATTAGTTTAGATGTATCCCCTTCTACATTTTGGCATGCCTAGAAAAGTTAGGAAGAAAAGCATTTTTTTTAGAAAAATCACTTTTCTTTAATTTTCATTTATTTTGTTTAGTCTAAAAAACAAAAAATAAAATAAAATATTTTAAGTTGTGTTTTTTCTAAGATTATTTTATTGTAAACATTTCCAAGAATTTTTTTATAAAATTATAATATACATTTTTTTATATTACTAGGTATGCTTTTTTTGTTTTATAACCAAGAAAATTAAAAAATTAAACAAAAAATATCCTAAGAAAAGGCTAGGTGACAAGTGTTTGTTGTTTTTAAATTTGAAATTTGGAATAGCACGGGCTTCATATCCCACTCATCCCATTTCTATCCATTCAATAGCCTAGCAACTATGTGCCTACACCTAAGACCTACCCCTTGACCCCTAGCCTAGACACACTGCGCCCCTAAGCGTGGACACCCTATCCACCTTGAACACCCCAGCCTGGACTATGGATAGATTTTCCACTTCATAGACTCCATATCTATCACCCTATCCCTTTCATTCTCCCTCCTCTACACGCTCTCCCTTCTACACTATACCTCCACTACACCCTCCCAAAACTGTCGCTCAGCTTCAACCACCTGCATCTCCACCAAACCATTCATACTCCACCTACAACTCTCTTCTATGCTCCATTGTCCTCTTCTACACCCTATTACAATATTTCTCCCCCATCAGCTTCCCCTCTATTGGGCATTACCTCCCAGCCACCTCTACCCCTGCTGCACCATTGTTTCTTACCTAAACTACCCACCACCACCTATGCTTAGCTTTCTTGTGGCCCACTTGGCCCAATTCCCTATCTTCTCCACCCAGTGGACACCCTATTCACCTGGTCTTACTCAAAAACTCCTTATTTTCCTGCTATCCCATTCCTTGTCTTGTTCGCTTGGCAAATACCTTGTCCGACCAAGCCCTAGGGAGCCATTTTATTTTTCTCAAGAAACCCTTTTTTACTCATGTAATCATAACTTTAACCTTGAGTGGCCTTTTTTTACATTTTTATAAGTGTTGGAGAGATGCTTATGTCCTCCTCGTTATGGGCTAGGCAACTTCTCTCCATCTCACAATCAACACTAGTTATATCACTTCAATCACATTTTTGCATATCTTTTTTATGATTCTACTAATGCTTTGTTTGCAACAAGTTTTGTATGTTGAAGACCTTTTTATCAAACTACTAACCATTTGTGGGTGTAGAACACTTGTCAAAGAAATATTTTTCCCACTAATCATTAGTTGAACACTTTCATGTGTCAAGGTGAATGAACATTGTTTTCTTTGTTTGTGTGGGCATTTAGGTGTGTATACTCTCTCCTTGCACCAAAAGGTGAGATTGGAGATCAAAAAACCTTCTTGCTCACTTTTTTTGTTTTAATCCCAATGAGCCAAGTGTGTATGTTCTTCCATTGCTCCACATGGTGACCTTAGGAATCAAAAACACTTGATCTTCTTTCTCTTTTAAATAGGTTGCCTTTGGATTTCATCATCAAGGGGAGACAACCTAAACCCTCATGTTCTATTGGGGTGTAAAAGTTTGGGGGAGAATAAAAAAACTCCTCCATCAAGGTACATTTTTGCTTGGGCTAAGCTTGTAAGAACTTTATACCTTGTAAAGTGAAGGTGGAGAGTGGGTGATGCAGGGGCATCACTCTCCATCTTAATTTTGGTTTTGAATTTTGTTCAGTTTTAGGTTTTTTAGTTGTGCTTTGGTGGTTTGAGTGTGTGCTGGTGTAGCTTCTTGTCAATTATGCAGTTGCTATAGTTTACCAGTATGAATCTGAGACAAGCTTGCATAGCTCCTGTCACCAAGTGATTCCAATTGCCAGAAACCTAAGGTAGTAAAAGAGTCCTGTCACCAGCAACAGGGAATCTCCTATCACCAGAATGATAGAAACTAATTCTAGAAAGGGCTTTAAACTATCTTCAGTTACTTTGTACACTCGCCAGAGGGAATGCATAGGGCAGTTGAAAGGATTGAGATGTGGTCATTGCAGTTAATCGACGAAGGAGTTCATCGATTCTTGGAAAGAGACAGAGAATATGAACGGTTGGCAAAAGACAATAGACAGATGGTCATGTTTGAAAGGGCCAAATGGTTACAGAAAGAAACAGCCATTAAGGATTAAAAGAGGGTAACAAGAAAGTGAGAGGGGGAGGAGTTGAAGAAGGCAAAGGCCCAAAAAGAAGAGGGCGGTTGGAAAAGAAGGCCGATAGGGCCATGTGTAGAGGTGGAGGCCGTGTTACCTCTCAATCTGACAGGATGCTTATTCCTAGTTGTCCCTACAAGGTAGCCATCAATGATCAATAGGATTCCTGGGCCAGCGGCTAACAGTATAGGAGATAGACTCTATAGATATCTCCTCTTCTTCTTTAGGCTCTACAGAACCAAGGGGGGTATTCCCTATTCAACATCTACAACATATGCACATGAAACTACTCGAATGTTGAAACAAAGCAGATAAATTCTCTATGATGCAGACCAAAACTGTGGAATAAGTGCAAAGGGGCTAGCTTTGGGCCTATGCTCAGTTGTAGACAGAGGATTTTGGGTCCTAAAACTACTTCTAAAATCCTAAAGGTTTGTATTTAAAGTTTGAGTTGGATTTTATGTTTGGATGCAAAATTGAGACTTTAGGTTGCAACCAAAATACAAGACTAGATCGGTGTCTATCCAGGGCTTGGAGTCAATAGACATATATATGTGAGTGTTTATCACAGACTTAAAACAAATATCAGATTTCAAGGGGATTATGCAATGTCTGCCTTATAGACAATACCCAAGATAAAGTATTTAGTTATTTCTACTTACAAACATCCTTATTGCAATGCATTCTTCTCAATACTTAACCCAAAACATTTAATCTACTCCTTGCGCAGAAGTAAAAGACCAAGCATTCAACATGGGAAAACCATATCCTAGAACCTTTAACACCCCTTAGATGTTTAGATTTAGAAGAAGAACACACTCAACTTGGAGACAAATAACAAAATACATGCTATAAAGCATTACTCATTTAAATCAACATAAAACTGATGAATTCTATGTATAAAACAATTCAACATACAACTCATAAACTCACAAAAATACCCAGAACAGAGCCACCAATGAGATTGTATCCGATTACAGCATCCAAAACTTGTCCAGTTTTCAACAACACACCACAAGTAACACAGTTTGGCTTTTATACCAAGACTGTGTACCTGGCAAAAATTAATTACAAGGAAAATAAAAAATCTGCCAGATTCAATGCATGAGGAATGGCGTTTAGAAATATTCAATGCTGTGGGGAGACAGAGAGGAATGAGCAGATGGAATCAGGATCTGCACCGCCGTTCAAGGACATTCATCTTCAATCGGGTTGTTGACCCGTCCATCACTGACCCATACCGCTGCAATTCTGCCATTAATGCTTCGGCTACCCAGAGCCTCTCTAAAATGTAGCAACGGCGTACCTCTAAAAATTTCCTGCTCAAAAATGGCCGCACACGCTCAGGAAAAATCCTTCGCTGCAGGTTCAAAACAAGACCGTCAATCATCCCTCCGTTGCTGTGATCAACGGCACCCAAAAATGTTGAAAAGTCATCGGCCAGTGAAATCGTGCCACGTAAGCACCTCATGTTTCTATCGCTGGCTCTTTCTCCTTTTATTTCACCTTTATCGCTCTTGTATATGCAAACCCAAATGCATATACAACATACAAGGCGGACGTCAAATGTTATAGAACAAACTAGAATTCAGTTCGGGTCCGGCTTGTATCTCCATCCTGTATCCATCGCTTTGTATATTACACACATACAAGTGCAACATACATACAAGGCAGACCCCAAAATATTATGAAGTAGATTGGGAACTTATTCGGGTCCGACTTGCATCTCTTTCTTTTGTATATCAGCTTGTATATCGGCATATACAAGCGCTTTATACAACCCATGGACCTCAAAATTTATTCGATGCATTTCATTCCTCCATCGCATCTGGGTTGTATGTCCTTTTGCTTGCATGTCTCAATGTATAACTGCATATACAATCACCTCACACATACAAGGCGGATCTCAAAAACATATCTGCCGCATCTGACTTCTCCTTCAGGTCCGGAATGTATATTTCTTCATTGTATATCCGAATGTATATTTTGTTTGTATGCCGAATATACAGACACAAACATACAAGCAGGGAATCAGAATATTCCACATATATTCTTCCCTTGTATATTGAACATGTACAAACCTGTTTGTATAAAACTGCGGCGGGCCCCACCAAATGCATCTCTGCTGCACTGTAGCAAATGTATGCGCGCCAGCCTTTGTATATTTTTCAATGTAAATTTCCATTGTATGCCGAACATACAAACGGGAATCTTCCATGAAATATACCTACAATGTATCTTTTCTTTGTATCTAACTGTTGTATGTCTGAACATACAAACCAAATATACATGCAACCCAATATGCAAGCAGCGAATATTCCTGGAATCTTCAATGTATATTCCACCCTTGTACATCCTCCTTTTGAACCTGATATGCATTTGGAAATGCATACAACTGCAGAATATCCCTGGGAATCTTCGAAAGATTCCCTCTTGTATATGCATATTCTAAGCCCAATATGCATTCAGAAATGCATCTAACTCATTTTTTCGAAGGACGATGGAGATTTTATACCCGCCAATACATATTTTTGACCTGCATGCATATACAAACCACTTTGTACACACAAAGACACTTGCACCTTAACTGACTTTAGCATTTTTTAACTACAGAGGCCAAAAGTGTTATAATTTTTTGGACTTTTGGGAAAGGGCCTGCATATTTAAATACATGAAACCAGATTGCTCATGCAGGTGGTAACATAGGCTCCAATTGGGGACGTGCAGGTGCAAGGCTGCAGCGAGAACCAGATCACTCCGGGGCAGATCAGGCAGAACACAAAACGCAAAAAAGCACCAACCATACAAGGCGAGCGCAGACTATTTACACCTAATTTACAAATGTGCACAGAGGAAGATCATTTATGAAAAATAGGGCTTCAGGAACTGACCGTGCACTGGCAGTTCCAGCAATTCACCACTCAGGGCCTGGAGGAAGTATGAATTTTCTCCATGAATATTGCTAATTTGATATGGACCCATCCATAATGGCTCAAATTTATTATGCTTACCCTTATCTTGGCTCTTTGCATTCCAAACAAGGACCAAGTCACTTATCTGAAACTTTCTTTCCGTAGCCTTTCTATCAAACAAATATTTCATTTTCTGCTGTTTCTTGATGTTTGTCATGTGTGCCTCTCTTCTGATTTCATCCAATGCAACTAGCTGGTTTATCCTTTCAGTCATTGAGTCCTCAACCTCCACATCATTTTCTTGTATGAATCTATAGACTGGCAAAAGGTTGTTCACAGACAGCCTAGCTAGTGCACCATACACTAACTGAAAAGGTGACCTTCCAATTGATTCCTTCACTATCATCCGGTTAGCCCATAGTGTCATTTTTAACTTTGAATCCCATGCCCTTTTGCTCTTATCTAGCATCCTCTTAATGATTTTCATGAGGCTCTTGTTGCTTGACTCTGCTTGACCATTTCCTTGTGAGTGATATGGTGATGCATATGACAGATTGATCCCGTACTTGTTGCAGAAATCAACAAAATCTCCAGATCTGAAGCACATGGCATTGTCTGTGACAATTGTAGCTGGCACTCCAAATTTGATAATAATGTACTCTAAAATAAAATCCATCACCACCCTGCTTGTAGCTTTCTTAGTTGGAATGGATTCAACCCATTTGGTAAAATAATCAGTAGCAACCAGAATCCAACTGTGTCCTCCACTTGATTTTTCTGAGATTTCCCCTACAAAATCAATTCCCCACTGCTGAAATGGGGCCTCTATAGTTACAGTCCTAAGGGGCAATACACCTTCATATTTTAGCTTCCCTGAGAACCTTTGGCAAGGATCACATTTTCTTACCAACTTTCGTGCATCTGAGAAAAGAGTTGGCCACCAATATCCTGCTCTAAGAATTTTGTGGGTTGTTGTCTTGGCAGCGTAATGTCCACCACATCCTCCTGTGTGTAGATCATTTAAAATATCAGCAGCCTGATCCTTATTCACACATCTGAGTAATACACCTTCAGGATTCTTCCAATACAGCTCTCCTTGAAGAATTATGTACTTGATTGCATGTAACTTCAAGGTCCTTTTCTGACTATCACTGAAGTGGGAAGGGCAATTCAAATTCTGCAAGTAATATACAATGTCCTTATACCAATCAGATTCTGATATACTGACAGTTTTATTTTGCACCACGTTCACTTGGCATGCTTCCAGATTTGATTCTGTCATTATCTTTGCCAAACCTTGTCCCCTTACCAGCTTTGTAATCTGTATCTCTATGTTGAACTCTTGTAGTTTATTTATCCATCTGCATCTTCTTCCATTTACCTCCTACTGAGCAAAGATGTCCTTGACTGCTGCATGAGGCACATATGCAACTATGTGAGAGCCCACCAGATATGGCCTGAAGCTCTTGACTACCCTAACCAGTGCATATGCCTGCTTCTCCATGATGTCATACTTTAATTCAGCAGCCTGCAATGACCTGCTAAAGAAGGCTATAGGTTGTTCAAAACCTTCTGCATTTTTTTGTAATAAGCAAGCAGCAATAGTGTGGAAAGAAGCAAACGAGAATAACTGAAATGGCTTAGAAAAATCAGGAGATTTTAGCACAGGAGCCATTTTTATAGCCTCTTTTATATTCTAGAATGATTTAGTTGCTTCATCTTCCCATTTGACAGTTGAGCCTTTCTTCAACATTTTAGAGATATCTTTTGTGATCTCTGCAAAGTTAGGCACAAATCTTCTAACAAAATTAATTTGCCCAAAGAAGGACTGAACACCTTTCACTGTTTTAGGGATCTGAATTTTATCAATCGCAGCCACCCTTTTAGGATCAATCCTAACTCCATCTTTGTAAACAATGTGTCCGAGCAGTTTTCCTTCCACAACCCCAAAAGCAAATTTCTTTGGGTTGAGTGAGACACCATATTCTAATGCTCTAATAAAGATCTGCTCCAAGTGCATACAGTGCTGCTCCTCCCTTCTTGAATAAGCAGTCAAGTCATCTTGATACATAGCCAAGATTGAATCAATCAATCTTGCAAAAGCAACATCCATTGCCCTTTGAAATGTGGCACCTGCATTTGTCAGTCCAAATGGCATCCTCACATAAACATAAGTTCCCCATGGAGTGGTGAAGGCAGTCTTAAACTGCTCTGATTCTTTTACCTTCACCTGATTGTACCCTGAAAATCCATCCATCATGGATAAAAGTTCACAACCAGTCACCTTCTGCAATATGGCTTCCATGTTTGGCAATGGATAATTGTCCTTCAATGAAGATACATTTAGATTCCTAAAGTCAACACAAAGTCTAATGTCACCATTTTTCTTTCTAACTGGGAAAAGATTAGACACCCAAGTTGAGTGCCTGAGAGGCATAATTATTCCAGCCTCCCTAAGCTTCATAAGCTCTTCTTGCATTTTTGGAGCTAGAGTTGGATTGATAGGTCTTTGTTTTTGTCTAAATGGTTTAGCTCCAGGCTTCAAAAGGATTTCATGCTGAAATAAATCCTCTCTATAGGCTTTCAGGTCCTCATATGAACAAGCAAAGACATGCTTATACTTTCTCAGTAATGCAATCAACATAGTTCTGACATGTGGCTTGAGCTGTTTGCCAATGTATACCCTTTTGGGAGCATGAGATGTTCCCAAGTTTATCTCCTCCAAATCATTCTTGTTTGTTGGAGATGCCTTTGTAACAAATTGGTCCCTATTGTCAAAAGCTCTCTCTAAAGCAACCAGCCCTCTAGGGATTTTATTTGTCTTGAGTTGAATTACCTCCTTCCCTAGGAGAGCTTCTTTTCCATCTACAACCTCCACAAAGTTCTAAAAATCCATTTCCTGGTTCTCATACTCATCAATACAATGTAGAAATCTTAGTAAATCTTTATCATCATTAAACACTTGCTAGCTGCATACATTATCTGGCACTGCAGGTCAGAGTGATATCATCTAGCCTTATAGCTACATTGGCTAGAAAATCTGCCCTGACATTTTTTGATCTCTATCCTTTTTATTGAAAATGCATCAAACAAATCAATTGTATCCCAAACAACATGCTTATATTGCTTTAACCTTTTATTTTTTGATGCATACTTATCTCTAATTTGGGAATAACTAACTCTAAATCCCCAAATACTTTGAACATCTTAATTCCATGCTTCAGAGCTACATTCAATCCTAACAACAAAGCCTCATACTCTGCAATATTATTTGTACAGGCAAACCTCAGCAAGAATGAGAATTTTAGAAGCTTACCAGCTGGAGACAGAAATACAATTCCGGTACCAGAGCCTTCCTTCGAACAAGCTCCATCGAAATACATGGTCCAGAGACCTTGTTGGTCAATTTCTTGAATGCACATGTTTCCCCCTTTACCTTCTTGATCATCTGAGACAACCCTAAAATTTTCACAGTCAGTGTCCACAAAACATATATGCTCCTCTGACTCTTGGTCCTCAACTATTTCTGATGATCTTTCTTCTCTAATCAATTTGACATCCCTGCCATTCATAGGGATCATAGCATATGACAGATCTAATTGCATACTTCCACCAATCAATGCTGCCCATCTTCTTGACAGCAACATGCCATATTGTGGCTTGATATCAACAACTGTTATGTTCATTTTGTAGGTCTTTTTAGGATATGATGCCAGTCTAAAATCAACATCCTTCATGATTCCAATGATAGGTACCTCCCTAGCATCCATTGCATATCACTTCCCGCATGCCTTATCTATTTTTAACCCAGCTTGTTGCATGATGGCCAAAGGCATGATGTTTGTGGATGCTCCTGAGTCAAGCATATAGTTCTTAATTATTTTTCCATTTATGACAAGGGAGACATAAAACGGTTCCACTTGTGAAGGACATTTTGTCATGGTCATCCCAAGATACACCTCAGGAACTTAATCTTCATCCATACACAGGGCTTGTTTCTTACCCTGAGGTTCATCACTCAACTTGGCTTGACAGGGCACACTTGAAATCAGGGATATTGCCTTATTTCTGAACTCCTCAACTTTCATCAACTCCATCAATGGAATAGAAACCTTTACCTGGGACAAGACTTGAGTTATATCGAATGGAGCATAATTTTGTATAACAGTTGTAGCCTGATCTACAGTTTTATTTTTACCCCGGTATGATCCAGCTTTAGTTTTTGTGGCTCCTTGACTGTCATCTTTGATCTAAAAATTTTTATTTTGATCCTCAACCTGGGGAATTCTATTTTCTAGTCCTTGAGGATCATGACCTGTCTTCTGTTTAAAATTTTGCTTATTATTGCTCCATTATTTCTTTTGTGGTTCAGCCCCTTTATGACTATGCACAGGTTGGTTTACAAAAGTATTCTCTGGTTGGTGTGAGTTACTTACCTGAGCTTTACCCCTGAGATTGTAATTGCTTTTGACCTGAGCTACTGTTGTAGCTGTGAGGGATCTAATTTCTTCATCAAAAGGCCTCCTCAAGTTATTCAGAAAATTATGTGAGTCCTGAGCATAGGCATAGTTGTCTTCCTCATCTTCATCATAGGGAAACTGCTGGCAGACCTGAACTTCATTATTCACGCTTGCATCAACACCACGAGAAGGATACTCTCTGTTTGTAGACAGCATGTTGACATTATCATCTTCCATGCAATGCGGCTCATTACATTCATCACAGGCAACAGCATTATCATATAAAGACTGAGCAATCATACATTGTGACTGTGAGTGAGGCACCTGACATATGATGCACCATGGGGTGTCATTAACAATATTTACAGCCTTCTTCAAAGGATCAAGAGTTTCCTTAACATTTTGAGTCCTTTGACCAGTATTGTTGTGCAGGAGGATGGGTTTACCATTATGCCAATTGGTATGGTATGGCATATCATGTAATGATGGTCTTCTTTCTTGCCTTGGGTAAACCTGTCTGTCAGGACCTATCCCCTTTTCATTTTTAGCCATTCTATAACTCAGGTCCTTGACAATAGTTGTCAACTTATCTAACTTATCCTCAGAAGTAGATGCACTGCCTTGAGCAGTTTGAGATTCAATATTTGGATTTTGCATAATTTTTACATCATCTCTCCTATTTGTCTTACCAGACGCTTTTCTGTTATTTTCAATATTAGTTGCTATTTTGAAAGCATCTCTGAGGCTGTGAGGTCCCTTGTCTCTTAATCCATAGGCAGTTTTGGCATCAAAAGCATTTATGTACAACACTATGCACATAGGTTCGTTAGGCCTCAGGTGATGTGGCAATTTGTTCAATACTTTCATGAATCTAGCATTGAAATCAGCAACCTATTCATTTAATCCTTTGGCAATACCAGTGAATTCATCAATGAAAAAACTAGGATCAGTTTTGTCACCATATTGTTCCTTGAATATTCTCCTGAAGTCATCCCATGATGAAATGCTCCTATCAGGCAGACCTTTGTACCATTCCCTAGCCTCATCAACTAAAGATTGCATAAATAATTTCATGAAAACATCTTCATGCTCAACCTCAAAGTTGTCCATGATATTCTAAAAAGTTTTTAAGTGGTCTTCACTTGATACAGTATTATTTCCTGAAAATTTAGGCACTTGCAGCCTCACATGTTTGTCAATAGGATTGAGGTAACCAGGAATGCCATCAAAAACCAGTTGCCTGAATCTGTCTAGGTGCATAGGTTGTCTACCAAATTGATTAGTATTGGCATTTCTGTTTACATTCTGATTTCTTACATTATTTAATGGTATTCTAGCATTATTTGCATTCTGTCTCTGATTATCATGTTGATCCTGAACTTCATTATTTTGCTGATTTCTCTGTATATTTGCATTTTCAAGGGTGGGGATTGAATCATTTTGAGCAGTTCTCAGAGCTTGTACTTTCTGTCTCATGTTGTACTTTCTGTCTCATGTTGTACTTTCTGTCTCATGTCATCTCTGATTTTTACTACCTACAGATATTCTAATTCTGCTCTTAAACTTTTGATTTCATTAGCTAGTTCCTCCTCTCTAGGCATAGAAGAGGATGGATTTGTTATATTCTGATCATCATTATCATCATCCCTTAGGGATTCAGCTTCCTCAAATATGTCAGGGAAATCAACAAAAGGGCGCTCTTGAAACACCTCCGACCTCACTTTCAATCCACCACTCTGTTGTTTCCAATATATGTTCTGGATCTCAGACTCAGTATTTGAAAAATAAGGTATTGTTCACTCTGAAGATCCTGGATTGTCCTGAATAAATTCATTTTCCCTATGGCTAGGAGAACCATCTTGACTGGCTCGAACAGTCCCTTTTTTCTTATACATCATTTTTATAGGTAACTCTTCAAACAAAGGGTTACGTTGGGATCTTCTCCCTTGCATACAAATTTTTATTTTACCAGTTGGGAGATTAGTTCGGAGTCGCCACCTACAAGTAGGAATCAGTGTTATCAGGGTCCTTACTAAATCCCCAGCAGAGTCGCCAATTTCTGTTACCTCTCAATCCGACTGGATGCTTATTCCCAGTTGTCCCTACAAGGTAGCCATCAATGATCAATAGGATTCCTGGGCCAGCAGCTAACAGTATAGGAGATAGACTCTATAGATATCTCCTCTTCTTCTTTAGGCTCTACAGAACCAAGAGGGGTATTCCCTATTCAACATCTACAACATATGCACATGAAACTACTCGGATGTTGAAACAAAGTAGATAAATCCTCTATGATGCAGACCAAAACAGTGGAATAAGTGCAAAGGGGCTAGCTTTGGGCCTATGCTCAGTTGTAGATAGAGGATTTTGGGTCCTAGAACTACTTCTAAAATCCTAAAGGTTTGTATTTAAAGTTTGAGTTGAATTTTATGTTTGGATGCAAAACTGAGACTTTGGGTTGCAACCAAAATATAAGACTAGATCGGTGTCTATCCAGGGCTCGGAGTCAATAGACATATATATGTGAGTGTTTATCACAGACTTAAAACAATAATCAGATTTCAAGGGGATTATGCAATGTCTGCCTTACAGACAATACCCAAGATAAAGTATTTAGTTATTTCTGCTTACAAACATCCTTATTGCAATGCATTCTTCTCAATACTTAACCCAAAACATTTAATCTACTTCTTGAACAGAAGTAAAAGACCAAGCATTCAACATGGGAAAACCATATCCTAGAACCTTTAACACCCCTTAGCTGTTTAGATTCAGAAGAAGAACACACTCAACTTGGAGACAAATAACAAAATACATCCTATAAAGCATTACTCATTTAAATCAACATGAAACTGATGAATTCTGTGTATAAAACAATTCAACATACAACTCATAAACTCACAAAAATACCCAGAATAGAGCCACCAATGAGATTGTATCCGATTATAGCATCCAAAACTTGTCCAGTTTTCAACAACACACCACAAGTAACACAGTTTGGCTTTTATACCAAGACTGTGTACCCGGCAAAAATTAATTACAAGGCAAATCAAAAATCTGCTAGATTCAATGCATGAGGAATGGCGTTCAAAAATATTCAACGCTGTGGGGAGACAGAGAGGAATGAGCAGATGGAATCGGGATCCACACCGCCGTTCAAGGACATTCATCTTCAATCAGGTTGTTGACCCGTCCATCACCAACCCATACCGCTACAATTTTTCCATTAACGCTTCAGCTACCCACAACCTCTCTAAAATGTAGCAATGACGTACCTCTAAAAATTTCCCGCTCAAAAACGGTCGCACACGCTCAGGAAAAATCCTTCGCTGCAGGTTCAAAACAAGACCGTCGATCATCCCTCCGTCGCTGTGATCAATGGCACCCAAAAATGTTGAAAAGTCATCGGCCAGTGAAATCGTGCCACGTAAGCACCTCATGTTTCTATTGCTGGCTCTTTCTCCTTTTATTTCACCTTTATCGCTCTTGTATATGCAAACCCAAATGCATATACAACATATAAGGCAGACGTCAAATGTTATAGAACAAACTGGAATTCAGTTCAGGTCCGGATTGTATCTCCATCCTGTATACATCGCTTTGTATATTACACACATACAAGTGCAACATACATACAAGGCGGACCCCAAAATATTATGAAGCAAATTGGGAACTTATTCGGGTCCGGCTTGCATCTCTTTCCTTTGTATATCGGCTTGTATATCGACATATACAAGCGCTTTATACAACCCAGGGACCTCAAAATTTATTCAATGCATTTCATTCCTCCATCGCATCTGGGTTGTATGTCCTTTTGCTTGTATGTCTCAATGTATAACTGCATATACAATCGCCTCACACATACAAGGCAGATCTCAAAAACTTATCTGCCGCATCTGACTTCTCCTTCAGGTCCAGAATGCATATTCCTTCATTGTATATCCGAATGTATATTTTGTTTGTATGCCAAATATACAAACACAAACATACAAGTAGGGAATCTATTCAGAATATTCCACATACATTCTTCCCTTGTATATTGAACATGTACAAACCTGTTTGTATAAAATTGTGGCGAGCCCCACCAAATGCATCTCTGCTGCACTGTAGCAAATGTATGCGCGCTAGCCTTTGTATATTTTTCAATGTACATTTCCATTGTATGCCGAACATACAAATGGGAATCTTCCATGGAATATACCTACAATGTATCTTTTCCTTGTATCTAACCGTTGTATGTCTGAACATACAAACCAAATATACATGCAACCCAATATGTAAGCAGCAAATATTCCTGGAATCTTCAATGTATATTCCGCCCTTGTACATCCTCCTTTTGAATCCGATATGCATTTGGAAATGCATACAACTGCAGAATATCCCTGGGAATCTTTGAAATATTCCCTCTTGTATATGCATATTCTAAGCCCGATATGCATTCAGAAATGCATCTAACTCATTTTTTGGAAGGACGATGGAGATTTTGTACCCGCCAATAGATATTTTTGACCTGCACGAATATACAAACCACTTTCTACACACAAAGACACTTGCACCTTAACTGACTTTAGCATTTTTTAACTACAGAGGCCAAAAGTGTTATAATTTTTTGGACTTTTGGAAAAGGGCCTGCATATTTAAATACATGAAACCAGATTGCTCATGCAGGTGGTAACAGGCCACAAATCAGTGAGAAACATTAAAAGGCCAAAGGAGAGAGAGAAGAGACGGCAGGCCTAACAAAAGTCAGATGGTTGCAGGTCGATGATCACAGGGAAGGAAGGGAAATAATGGTAGGACAGAGAGATTCAACTTAGTTGTATATGGTGGAAGGTGGAAGAACAATAGGAAAAAGGAGTATTGAGAGGAGCAGGAAGTGAAGACAAAGTTTAGATATAGGTTTGTTTTGTAGGGTAAGGCTGATAGCTACAGGCCTCTATGCTATGTAATGTCATATTTGACAATAGATTAGAACAGCAGGTAGTCTATTTCAAAACACTGTATTTGGTGATTTTTCATAGTTAATAATTTCTATATGTTTATCTTTCTTGTCACTTCCCTGCCAGATGATATCTTCTGAGTGTTTCAAGCTGTAAGAGAGACCTCTTGAACCCTTGTCACTGATTTCTCTATGATTATAAATTAAGTTGTTTGTAATTCGGAAGCCTGAACTTCCTATCATTATTGCTAAATTTGTGTTGACATGGGTTTTATTTAAGTCTGCATCTCTTGAATCTCTCTATTTGATTAAATGCATTGTGAAGCTGTTGGATTCTATGACTGGCTAGTCAGCCATCACTGGAGATTCAGAGCATAGGTGAGGGGAAGTTGTGCCATCAAATTGGTATCAGAGCCCTAAAAGATCTAGGTGATAAAAGTTTGTTATAGGTTTTGGAAGTTTGATATTTATAAGAATCTTGGAGTGATATGTGTGTTTGCAGATTTAATGGGTTGTGGAAGAAACCTAGAGTCCCAAAAGATCTGGGCAGAGAGCATTAAGTGTGTTCTTGATTTTTATGGGTGTTGTTATATGAGTGTTGCAGTCTAATGTATGTTGCAGTTTGATTGATAGAGGAAGAAGATCATTGGCATGGTGCAAAGTATGTTGAAGAATTAGGTATGAGAGAGTTGATAGAGTTGTGAAAGAGGTGTTAGTCGTAGACATGAGAGCATTTTTTGTTGCAGGCATGAGAAAGGGCTTGTAACTGCTATCCTCCAACAAAGATAAACTGGGTAGAAGGTGTATAACTTCCTCCATGAAGAGAGAGTGGGTAGAGGGGGTTTTGAGAGTAACATCTTCCAAGGTCCTTGTTGGGTAGAGGGTAGTTTTTGAAGGTAAGAAATTTTGTTGCATCAGTGAGAAGATGGGTATTAGTGCAAGGAGACCCGTCATAATCCCATTCTAGGATAGATATTGGGATGAAGTAGAAGACAGAAAATTCCAAGAGGAATTGGAGGAGATTGCCAGAAGAATGGATATTTTGGAAGGGATTTATTTTCCTGATAAGGTGGTGGTTGCAGAAAGTGGACAAGAAAAGAAGAGGAAAATTCTCACTAAAGATAATAAGGAAAGGAGAAAAGAGAGTGCAGCAAGGAGCACTTAAAGAAAAAGAGAAGAAAGTGTCTATGGAAGACGCACTTGAAGAGACATCTTGGTCTCTTGATTCATTTGCTACTGATTTGTTTGAAAGTGTGGGTGTAGGTATGAAGAAGGCTGAGAACTAGCCTTTGGAGGCAAAAGAAGAAAGGGCAAGAAGAGAGCCCGTAGATGAAGATGAAGATAAGAGAAAAAGAGGACAAGTTGTAACAATAGATACGGGAAGACAGTTTGTAACAGCGGTACAATACAAGGTACCTAAAGATGAAGAGAAAGCTAATGAAGAAAAGAAGAAACCCTGTGAAGAGGAAGAAGTGGCAAGACACAAAGCCAAGAATGTAAGCAATTTGGGACAGCAGACTGATGAAGAGGTAAAAGTGAGTTTTGGTGGTAATTTTGATTATGCAAGAAGGCATAGGAATGTGAATATGCAAGACACAGAGGAGAAAATAAAATTAGTAGATCATGGGTATATAATACCATATTGGCAAAAGAAATCAGTTGTGAATGTGCAGCAAAGAGGAGTGGTTTGTACTAACTTGTATGACAACAAAATAGCATCAAGGATGGAAGATATGACAGAGATTCAAAGGAGACAAGAAGATAGGCCAAGTGCAGAGGCAACAAGGCATCAGCTCAAGAAGATGAAGAACCCAATGTGGGTAGTGCAACATGGGATAGCAGTAGAAGAATATGACAAGGCGAAACAGACAGAGCAAGAGAAGAGGAAAAGTGTAGATATTGTCAAGCTCGATGTAGAGAAGCACATGATAAAGCCCCTAGAGGATGAAAAGAAGGATAATGCCCCAGAGCATGTAATGGAGTTGGAGGAAAAGCAGCATGGTAAGTGTAAGTGTTACTAATTTTTTGTCCACACTAAAATTAGTTTGACCTAAGTGCAGTTCTTTAAGAGGAATAAAAGAAAAATTTTGAAGTTATGCATTTTTGAACAGTTGATATCTTGACAGAACAGGGATAGACTTCAAATGACAGGATAACCCATCAGTCTAATTAAGACTGATGAGTCATCATGACAAGAGAATCAGATGGCCAAGCTATCAATTGTTCAAGAAGTACAGTTGTTTTAACATGGTTTTATCTTTCTGGAGTTATAAGTTAGATTGATTATTTAGTTAATCATATTTGAAATAAAGAAAGAAAGATATTTGTATTGAACTGTTATTTCATGTCATGTTTTGAACATACATTCAATATTTGTTACTTTATCCTATGCATTGATTCTAAAAGAAATAGAAATACATCAAGTGCATAAGATAAATTAACTAATTTTATTTAAAAGAAGCGTTCAAATGTGTCCCACACAAGCCATGGAAGTAACTAGACTGAGAAATTGTAGACATGCAAGCTATACATCTGAATGATAAAAGAAATGAAATGAACACATGATACAAATAAACATCCATCATTGCCTGAGCAAGGAGGTTGTTTTGTTGATGTCAGTCTTCAATCTTCGGTCTTTATCTTCAACTCCCATCATCAGTTGAACCTGCAAAAAAAATTGGGGACAACCCTGTTAGCGCTCCAGATGTTTAAGGTTATCATATGCTTTTATCAAGCAAATATATCTACTTATCACATCATGCATTGTATATGAAAGATCAGATCAGATAAGTGCTACAAATCAGAAAAAATCATGAAGAAGATCAATCAATACCATCAGGTATATTTTTTATGCTAACTTGTTTGTTCACTGTGCAGGTATAGGACAAGTAATGTTGTTGATTTGAAAACAAATAAACATGTGGATTAAATGTGGCCCCCACAAGGGTTTGAGCCCAGCATGCTTTCTTTTTTTATTTGAAAAAGAGTATCAGAAAAGACAGGATGCATCATTCAAGTTACATCATGCATCATTAATCAACTTACAAAGAAGCTATGTCATCATGACATTCAACAAGTCAGATCAATTTAGAATGCCTGAATCAAGTTGGCAAAATGCACAAAATAGAAATGCAACCATAAAAGGTATTTATCTCTTTCATGTCATTATCAGAGTACTTTATTGTTGTCTTGTTTCTTGTCACATTTCACCAAATCAGACTTAAGAAATGACAGAAGAGTGAAAGGAGATAAGTAACAGAAATGACCAAGTATTGTCATCAAGTGCAGACATGATCACATATGTTAAGCAGATTTCTATTGCATATCTGATGGAAGGAACAAGCTATAGGAGCATTTATTGTTATGCATATGATCTTCAAAGGAGAGGACAAATGACATAATCAAACTGATGCATGTCTTTTTATTCACTATCATATAAGTGTTCACATTACTATCTGATGATGAAAAAGAGTGACAGAATAGTGCTTACAGGAAACAGACTTATGCACATGAGCTACAGAATACATCAAAGGATTCATCTGATTATAAGCATGGAACAGTAAGCAAATATCATGTTGCAGGTATTCACAATGATCAAGTACAGCCAAGGCAAGTGATACGATTGTGCTTCTGAGATCAACTAATAGATAAGGGCAATGAAATCAAGTGAAAGACAGTTTCTGAAAGGTACAGGTTTATACTAACGAATGACAGCCTAAAATTTAAAAGTGACAGTCATAGCATTCAGATGACATGAGGCCATGGCATACAAATACAGGAGGATAAATCAAATCTGGAGATGAATAGTTGTTCATGTAATCAAATCAATCAAGATACAAAGTTTATCATGGAGAGCATATGATAGGTAGCCACCAAGTCACATTTGAAATAGATACATCAAGAAGAGATCATCTAACTGATACAGTTAAAAATGAAAGCATATCAAGATAAGATCAAAAGAATGCTACATTACAGTCTCAAAATTGTACAGATATATGCCATGTTCAAAAAGAAGATAAATGACATACTAAACATGCTATAGAAGGAGAAATGCATCTACAAGAGGTAAAACAATAAAGACTCATAATATGCCTCATATATGCTACAGTAAGACTGCTGAAAGAAATATACCATAGTATTACAATGAAGTTCAAATATATGTAAACTATTAAAAAGTGTTTTGAAACCCTATCCACGTCTCTCTCACATACAATCAATGAATCAACACAGTGTGTTTCTGCCATAGCCGTAACCTGAAGGAGCATGTTTTGACTTTTTCAAGAATCTCTCATTCTTTCAAACGAAACCCTCATCCTCATTTTTTTTTGCATAGTAGAAAGAAAAGATATAGAGAAATATTGTTTCTGTCATAGCCGTGCCAGAAGAGAGAAATAAAAAATACCCATATGGATTTATGATGAAACCCTTCCTCATTTCTACAGAGAACAGTCAAAACAAGATCAAAGCAGATGTTTACAAGTGTGGCCGTGCATAGGAAATGCATATGTATGCATTTTTTCACGAAACCCTCATCTTGTAAGTAGAGAAGCCTTCAATTTTCATGTCAGAAAGTCAAAAATATGCTACAGGAAGTGTCCATAGCCACGGCCATACAGAAAGAAAAAGGCATTCAAGATACCCATATGAAGAAAAATGAGATTCTTGTCTCTTCAAAACATACATTGAAAGAAAGGTATTGACAGTAAAGAAGAGCTACCTTTGAATGCAGAGAGTAAGACTTTCATGGCTGCGGCCTCCTTTTGAAAAGTCTTTATCATTTCTTGCATATTTTCTCACATTTTGAAGATATCCAACACACAGAGAGCAATAACACACAAAAAGCAATAATGTATCAAAGAAATGCTACAGAAGCAACATAAAGAGCAAAAATGGTCGCGGCCATGAAAGAAGCCTCACAGAAATAAGAAGGAAATACCAGTTAAAGACAAAAGATACAATGCTTACCACTTCTTGCCATTCCTAAATGCAAGAAATTATGGAGAAAGACAAAGAAAAGCCGAGAGGAGAAGCCATGTAAACCAGTCAAAACCCTAGTGCAATAAAGTTACAGAGCGGCGGCCAGCGAAGAGAGTAAAGTGAAAGTGAACTAAAGTTTAGGGTTCCTTCACTTTTGTTCGAAGCTTCTTTGATTTTTGACTTCATCAAAATACATTATTACTATATCCAAAAGGTCGACCAAGGTCAAACAACATTACAATGTAATCCCTAGTGATAATCATAAGAAGTGGTCGACAGGAGGGGCTCTTTGCATGTCAAATGGTGGTCGGTAGTAATAAGGGTAAGGCTTATGCCTTGTGATATTTCAAACAAACTTTTCTTTCCTTGGAGGTTGAATATCACATAGTCAAACAAACACTCATTTTCCTCATGGTCAACATTGCATGGTCTAAAGATGTTCCTTGTCATCATTTGTTTAGAGATAAGACAAGATTCCCTTCATATCACATGTATCATGCAGGATGACCAAATAGGATCAAAAGAAATGATGTTATGCATTATATACTTTCATCAAATGTCAAATATATGCACAAGGACAAAGGATTTGGCAGAGTGGTAAAATGACTTGTGGTTATAGAATGCATGGAGAAGAGATATGGCAGAGGGTATGCATTTTCATATTGCATGATATATATATGGGGCAGTAAGCTATTTTTACATGGTGATTGGAGTTATAAGGCAGAGAAGAATATTTGTTTTCTTTTAAATCAAATATGGAGTTATAAGTGTAGTATGAAGTACCTTATTTTTTTATGCATTCTTGATAATGTATTTGGAGAGATAAGGGTGTATTTTTCCTTTAGGGCATATTGTCATGCAAGAGGGCATTTTTTTCTCACAAGGAGTAATAAGGAGATGGTATTTGTCTCTAAGTCCTATTTTTTGCTAAAATCACGTAAATTAGGCATATGTATTTGGAGTGATAAGGAGTTATATTTTCATGCATGATTTTACAAACACATTAATTGTAAATAAATAATAAAGTAATATTTTCCGAATTACTTTATTATTTTTCACAAATTGTAAATTCAAATAAGTACAAGTTGTAACCAATAATAGAGTAATTATTCTAATTACTTTATTATTTACTCACAATCAATTTTGCTAAAGCAAAATCATGTAAATTGATTAGTTGAGTTAGCTAGGCCACCTAGGAGGTTTTTGCATGATTTGGGGAGTATTTTTAGGGTTCTTGGTCAACTTTTTGGTCAAGCATATAGAGAGGCCCAAATTGGAGCTATTTTTGCTCAATTTGTGGCAGTTTGAGCCCCTATTTTTGAGGATTTTTGAGGTTGCTCATGAGAGATTATTTTTAGAGGCAGCTAGCTGCAGTTCATATTTTTTGCATGCCTCTTGTGAGAGCAAAGCTTATATATTGTAAAGAAAAACTTGTTTTTGCTAGTTCTTGCCTTTTTTCTCTTATACACTTTGAGAGAAGAAGGTTTTGTAGCTCACCATTTTTACAGTTTTATAGAGATCAGCAGGTTACAGGTTCCATTTTTGTCTCTTTTGCAATATTTCCTTTATTCTTTGGAATCAAGTATTTACCTTTCCATTTAATTCTAATTGTTTGAAGTGAATTGATGAAGTTTTACTGTGTTTAATTATTAAACCTTTAAAATTATTGTCTCACTTTTTGCTTGCAGTATTAAGCATAGTGTTATTGTAGGTCTTAGGTTGTGTTAATGAAAATAATCCTTTTGTGTTGTGAGAAATCCTTTTCCTTCATAGAAAGCCTATTTTAAAGCCTTCCTTAGAAATACTTTTGTGATATTTGTGCCAAGATTGGATTGTGTGAGTCAGATTTTTGAGTTATATTTTGAACCAGATTGCATTTTTTAAACCATATTAGGTGCATCACCAAATTTCACAGTTATCATTTCCTTACAGTTTCATTCTTACCCTTTTTCTAAAATAGAAAATCATACATTCCAATAGAATATTTTAAGGGAACCAGCCCACAATCTAGAGGTCTAATTTCATTATAGGGCACCCACAACCTAAAATTAGTCCCATGTTACACAGAATTGCAGAGCTTTTCCAGCCTTGCATACAGGTGCAATTCCAAGTGATAATAGTAAGTTAAGGAATAGACAATTTGATTTGTATGAGGATGATGATAAAGCTTTGAATACAATTTATGGACATGAGGAAAAGTTGTGGCTGACTGTGGATGAAAAGAAAATGAGAAAAAGAAGATATAAAATGAGGAAGGAGAGCAAAGGAAGGCAGAGTGGAATGTCTGGTGATGAGAATGAAAGGGAAATGAAGAGTGTTGGGTAAGTTGGATGGAAACAAAAGAGGAAAATTAGAAAAAGACATGCAGAGTGAAGGAGAAGTAGCAGAAAATAGAGATGAAGAAGTTGAGACAGCAGAAGATAAAGAGGGTAAAGATAAAATTCATAATGAAGACAAGGTAAACATGGAAGTTGAAGAAGTAGCCGGAGAAGCTAAGACAACAAATAATACAGAAGATGAAGACAAATACGTTCTCAAGGGCAGCATAAAGGAGGAAGAATTTAAAATTAGGGCAGAAAACAAGAATGGTGGTTTATGGGTACAGTCCTCTTTGATTGAACAAGAATTGCAAGAGGATATTGTTAGTAAAGAAATAAATACAAGTGGGACAGCGAAGGAGGATGAAGGAAGAAAAGATTCAGTTAGTAACCAAGAAGTTGGTACAGCAATGAAGGCCGAGGTAAATAAAAATATCTTTTATAAGAATGTGGATTTGTATTTTTTAAATTTTTTTATCAATGAGAGGTTTGAGCATGAATATGTAAGAGGGCATGATATTATGGTTTGTGATAAGGAAAAGGATATTAAAAATGATTTGTGGGTGTTTAATTGGCACATGGAAAAGGAAATATATGTAATATTAGACGCAGATTTGTTGAAGGTTGAGCATGATGGAGTTGACAGACTAATAGGTGAAGTGGAATTAATTAGTAACAATCTTTGGATGTTTAGAAGGGCTGATTTGTGGGTGAATGTAATAGTGAAAAGTTTGGTTAGCTTGGAGTTGTATGTTGAACCTTGATGTTGGAGGAATATGTTGAAGGTGCTAGAAAGACTGTGGAAGAAGCGGAAGAAGAGAAGACATGTGAAATAGTTTTGAGTAATGACCCATGTGCAGGAGCACATGAATTTTGTCCCATGGGGAGTCTGATGCAGGGGCATCACTCTCCATCTTAATTTTGGTTTTGAATTTTGTTCATTTTTGGGTTTTCTGGTTGTGCTTTGGTGGTTTGAGTGTGTGCTGATGTAGCTTCCTGTCGCTTATGCAGTTCCTGTAGTTTACCAGTATGAATTTGAGTCTAGCTTGCATAGCTCCTGTCGCCAAGTGATTCTCATTGCTAGTAACCTAAGGTAGTAAAAGAGTCCTGTCACCAGTAGCAGGGAATCTTCTATTGCCAGAATGATAGAAACTAATTCCAGAAAGGGCTTTAAACCATCTTCAGTTAATCTATACACTTACCAGAGGGAATGCGTAGGGTAGTTGAAAGGATTGGAGATGTGGTCGTTGCAGTTAACCGATGAAGGAGTTCATCAACTCTTGGAAAGAGACAGAGAATATGAATGGTTGGTAGAAGACAATAGATAGATGGTCATGTTTGAAAGGGTCGAACGCTTACATAAAGAAATGATTGTTAAGGATTAAAAGAGGGTAACAAGAAAGTGAGAGGGGGAGGAGTTGAAGAAGGCAAAAAGCCCAAAAAGAAGAGGGCAGTTGGAAAAGAAGGCCGATAGGGCCATGTGTAGAGGTGGAGGCTGCAAATTAGTGAGAAACATTAAAAGGCCAAAGGAGAGAGAGATTTAATGCCGAAGGAGAGAGAGAAGAGGCAGTAGGCCTAACAAAAGTCAAATGGTTGCAAGCTAATGATCGCAGGGAATGAAGGGAAATAACGGCAGGATAGAGAGATTTGACTTGGTTGTATTTGGTGGAAGGTGGAAGAATAATAGGAAAAAGGAGCATTGAGAGGAGCAGGAAGTGAAGATAGAGTTTAGATATAGGTTTGTTTTGTAGGGTAAGGCTGATAGTTGTAGGCCTCTATGCTATGTAATGTCATATTTGACAATAGATTAGAATAGCAGGTAGTCTGTTTCAGAACACTGTATTTGGTGATTTTTCATAGTTAATAAATTCTATATGTTTATCTTTCTTGTCACTTCCCTGCAGATGATATCTTCTGAGTGTTTCAGGCTGTAAGAGAGACCTCTCGAACCCTTATCACTAATTTCTCTATGATTATAAATTAAGTTGTTTGTAATCTGAAAGCCTGAACTTCCTATCATTATTGCTAAATTGTTTTGATATGGGTTTTATTTAAGTCTGCATCTCTTGAATCTCTCTATTTGATTAAATGCATTATGAAGCTGTTGGATTCTATGATTGGCTAGTCAGCCATCACTAGAGATTCAAAGCATAGTTGAGGGGAAGTTGTTCCATCAATGGGTTATCCTATCAAACTAATCCATTAGACATACAACATGTCTACAAACTTTGTCCTCCCATACCCTTGGGTATATTAAGGATATCCCTAGAGCACTTGTATAGCTTAGATATGAACTATCAGTCATATATGTTTATAGTACATCATTTAGCAAATAGCACCAAGAATTTACTCACCCCATGTCCCTAGAACTAGTTTGTATGATATTTATGCTCTTCTCTCACACCATTCTACAATCTTGAGTGATAAAAAATGATTAGTGCCTCATCATGGGCCCTACATTATGTGACTAGACAAGGCATAATGGTGGTGCTACAAGTGTATAAACTCCTAATTGAATAATCTAGGGTGTTCATATGATTGGTGTGTCTTCATCTTGTGTAAAACCCATGCATTATCCCTTAAAATCCAAAAAATTAAAATATTGAAAAGGCCAAAGATCCTCAAAAATCCCAAGGTTGAAATCCCTCAAAATCCAAATCTGGAATCAAATCCCAACACCATCACTTCACATGGCATTCATCCATCCAAAATCTAAATCTCACAAATTGATGCCTAATCCTGAAATCCCAATCAACACATCCTAAATCTCATCCATCCCTAAACCCTAAAATCATAAAATCAAATCCCAATCAACCCTATCAAGTCTAATCCAATCAAATAACACATAATCAAGAAAATTAATCACTCCTAATCCACTCTAATCCTGAATTAATCCAATCAAATCCTTCACCCTAATCAATCCTAATCCAAATTACACTCATCCCATCAATCATCTAATGTAAGGTCCTTGCACCAAATCCAACCTGTCACCTATCAAGAAATCACCATCCACATCAAGCAACGTCGTGTACCTTCATCCCAATTCAATCCAAAATCAAATCAATCCTAATCAAATCCTGCTTCCAAATCAAAACCCAACATGGTTTTTTACCTTACCCCTAATAAAAATCAATCTTCATCCAATTAACCCAAGTCCATCTAATCAAAACCTCACCCTCATAAAATCTTTTCCACCCCATAAAACACCAAATCAACCATCATCAAGGGTCCTTGACCTAATCCCTCAAATTTCAAGTCCTAATTCAAGCATCATCCCAAGCCAAAGTCAAACATTATCTAAGGAGTTGTGCCTAATCTAAATCCAAAATCAATCATCTTCTAAGGTCCTAGACCTTAATCCTATCAAATCAATTAATCATCCACACTCAAAATAAAAATCCAATCCATCATCTAAATCAAACCAATCAATCCTAATCAAATTCCATCCTAGCTCAACCCAAAACCCAATCAATCACCTAATCTCAATTTAAACCAATCACCCATCCAAAAATAAAACATCAAAAAGGATCTCCTACCTTCATCCAATCAAATCACCCCATAATGAAAGCATCATCCAAATCAAACAAGGTCCTACACCTTAATCCAATTTTTAAAATCAAACCCTTACCCAAGGTATTGTACCTTAATCCCACATAAATCAATCATCATCCAAAGGTTGTTGCACCTAATCCAATCCAACCCAATCATAAACCACTCAATCCTAACCAAATCCACTTCAATCAAGCCACATCAAAATCTAATCAAACAACAAAGATCCTTGATCTTTAATCAACCCAACATCAATTTTCTTAGGTCCTAGACCTTTCACAATCAATCCAAAATCATTCCACAAAACACAAATTCACCATCAATCCCATCATCAACTTCAAAATCAAACCAAATCAAACCCATCCTTCATCCAAATTTCAAACAATGAAAATTCAAACCAACCCGCCTCCATCCAAAATATCCATCCCAAATATTGAATCCAAACTCATCCACAATCAGACCATTTGGGTCTTAGATGGCGCAGAAGAGTCTTCCCTCCGCCAAACAAACTCAAAAACCTCAAGCACAATACACAACAAAACAAAGATTTCAAACCACTGATCTTTTCTAATCTTATTCAATTTCAATAGTATAAACAATTCTGTAATTTATTTACAAAATCTAGGCCTTCAATGGCCTTCCCAGTTCATATCTATCTCCATACCTCAAAATCCCAGTTGAATCAACCTGTTCTCTATTTTGATTTGAGCCACTTTTCTTGTAGCATCTCCTCTCCTATGCCCTCACTACCTTTTATCTACTTGGTTTGTGCTCCTCTAACTCCTCCAATTTTATTTCTATGGCAGCGAAGCTTACATACAATTCTTGTTTGACAGCGGACCTTTCCTATTTCACAGTCTTTCTTTTCACCTACGCCACCCCTTGTTCTGCTCTCTTTTCTTCACAAATATTATACTCCTTTTGGCAGCAATCTCTCTCCCTAAGAACGTCGCCTCAATACATTCCATATTCATCCTTTTAAGAGGTCAATTCACATTCCATTCAGCTTGACAAACCCTCTCTTTCTGTTGGGCAATTCCACCTCTACCTTCTCCATGCAATTCCCTGACTCTGTATATCAGTATTCTCAAAAATAATGGCATGAAATGCCTCCTTTGCAGTAGCTGAGGCGACCTTCTCTGATACTACTCCCCTTTTACTTTCTCTTTTTTTAATGAAATGCCCCATGTTGCCTCTATGAGGCATTTTTTCTGTTGCACATATGTTACCTAAGGTTGTCACTGTTGTTGTTGTCATTGATGTCAACACTCAGTTTGGGTTGTCATTGATTCTTATGTTCATGGTGTGCTAAATGTGATGTTGCTGATGTTCATGGTTGGACATCATGCCTTATTTAATGTCAAAGTTGTATTGAGTATGTTTGTTATTAGCAAAGATGATATCATGATGATATATTAAGTTGGGAATTAGAAGCATTAAGATGAGAATTAGAAGCATTAAGATGAGGATTAGAAGTAATGTTGATGTTGAGAAGACGTTGTTGATGGTCTATGGCATATTGTATGCTCTTTCTTGTTGATCCTAAGGAAGTATGTGTTGCTACAAGAAGACTCTGGTCTATGTATGTTAGTGACGGTTTATACCACAGGAAGTTGCCTTGAAGACTAATTGGGAGAATGCTCTGCATTCCTCCGCATTCAAAGATATAGTCATGTGGTTCAGAAGTTAAGTTCAGTGTGTTGAGAAGGTGCTATAATCAAAGTTTCATATCATTTGTCCCTCTGCAGAAGAGGTTGTAAGTGACAAAGTGCAGGATTGTATTGTCCAATGGCTAGTTTCAGTGTGTGTTGGTTTGCGCCAACTTGTTACTGTATGAAATGGTTAATTGGCTAATGGAGAATGATCTCGATGATCTTGTGATGTTTCTTGTTGCTCTGCAAGGTGTTTTGTTAGGAATTGCATGCAGAAGATATCAATTAAATGCAAATAAAGATTAAATAGAGGAATGAAAAATACACAGAAATATTAATAGTGAGAGACAATTTTTAACGTGGTTTACCCAAACTCAGACTACATCCACCAATAGAGAGTCCAATAATATTATCTAGCAAATCAAACCAATTACAACCAGCAATCCTTGTAACTTAATACCGTTGAAAATGCTACAATACAATATCAACGGAAACCCTAACCCTTAGCCATTTTTATCAAGACTTATGTCAGTTACAAAATAGGGTTTTTTATGTCGGCCAATAGAAAAATAACTCCTGACACCTTTATAAAATAATAAAAGTTGTTTGAGGTTTCAGGGGCATTGCCCCCGAGCCCCCGCAAGGAACTGCCCCTCGACCCTGCCCTGTATCGTAATAGGGCACGCGCCAAGGGAGTTGCCCCTTGACCTCGTCTTGGGGGTGCTATCCCCAAACCCCCGTTAAATAATTTGAGGGGAAACCGCACCAATAAAAGTGGGAAAAATTTAACCTCTAAGTCTTATTAGGCTCAATATAACAACAGCTTTCTAGTCTTTTCAGAATAGGTTGTGGTCCAAAATGAAGGTGTTACTGGGTTATGCTTTTGCCTGGCCGACTAAGGTATGTTGAAGGTGTGTGCCACAAAGTTCTTGTTGTGTGGAGTTCAAGGAGTGTTTGGAGATGTTGTGTGGGTCATGCTGGCTCATTTGGGAAAAGAACAAGTAATGTTTAATCATCCATGAATACCGCCAAGTTGTAATGGTCGATATGCTACATGCTTCATACTTTCTTGCTTAAGGCTGACCTATTTCAAATGTGTGAAGCATGTGGATGTTATTCTTTGAAGACTGATGCTGTGAAAAATGTTTAGGACCAGGTTAAGAATGTGTTGGAATCTGCAAGGCATGTTCCTCTTCCTAGTGTTGCATGGAGTTCATTTTAGGGCTTGCCCTCTACATGTTTCATGTTGCTTAATTTTTGGCCGACTTGTAATTGTAATATTCTTGTTGTCTCTAGCTAACTTATAATGTAATCAATGTAATATCGTGTATATATTAAAAATCTAGTTGATCTAAGTGGGGTATGATTGTGAGTATGAATGTGTGAAGTGGAATATGGATGTGTAATACATTATGATGTGCGACTGAAGGAGAAAGAGTAGAAGTAATAGGGCATGTTTTGATTCATCTTGAAGACATTTTTAAGATAGAAGGGAAGTGAAGAGTATGCCTAACTGATTGTTGGAGGCAATGAGCCAAAGGTAAAACTTCTTAAACCCTGAAAGTAGTGAGTCAGTAAGATGTAGAGAAGACATTTGAAGAAATTGTAGAAGTTGTCAAAGTAGAAGAGCAATCATCAAAAGAGGAGTAAAAAAATAGAATTGCAATCATCAAAAGGAGTGAGCTTCATTGTCAGTTTCAGACAATAGAAGGATTGTCATGCTATAATGTTTTTTGAGTTTGTTCTTAGTTCAGGGAGTAGTTGTTTCCTTGGGTTGAAGCTCTAAAACAAAGTCACCAGGGAGTCGTAGCTTCCTTGGGAGTGACCCTAAAACCTTTTTCAAGGAGTAGTAGCTTCCTTAGGTTGTAGCCCTAAAACAAAGTTGTTTAACTGTGATTCTTTTGTGAGACTGGATTAGGACAATAGCTCCTAACATGTTTTCTCACCGTGGTTTTTCCCCTTTGGGGTTTTCCACTTATATTTGGTGTTATGTGGTGTTGTGCACTGAGTTGATCTCTAATGTTTTTGTTAATGTTGTAAAGTTAAAGTTTTAATTTGCTTCGGAGGGTTTGATATTTGAATGCTAATTCACCCCCCCCCCCCCCGCCTCTCAGTATTAGGTGTGTTCAACATTTTCTTCCCTTTCATGCCAAGGTCTGGGTATTTTGTTTTTAAGAATTATTTTCTTCTTCCATTTGTATAAAGTGGTGCCTCACATTCCTTGTTAAGATTATAACATGAGCCATAGAAAATTTAGTTTGAATATATTTAAATTAGATTTAAGAATTGAATATCACTCCATGCCCATGGTCTTATTATTAAGATTATGTTGGGTATTTTTTCTTCCACACAATCCACATAGATTTCTTTTTGGATTGTTCCAACATATAAAGAAGGTTAATATGTCATTGAAGATGTGGTATTCCTACCCAACGTCCCTTTGTTGGTGGCCTCCATAGCAATGGTAATAAATGAGACATATAATAAACAATTCCATTTCCATGGCATTCCAAATACATTATAATATCTACCAAGGTAATTCTCCATACAACTATGTCCTCTGGATATCATAGACAACCTTTAATGCCTTTTAGTATTAAAACATAAAGGTGTGATGAAATTGTCACCATCCAGGAAGTATTATTGCAAATACAAACTAATACAAAGCATCCCTCTCCAAAATAATGTTGGGCTTAGATGAAACAACTTGATTCTTAGTTGAGGGAGTATCAACCTCCTTAACCTCTTCTTTGTGGGAACTCTGCTCAAAGACTAGAGAAAGCTCACTGATGTAGTTGTGACAGGATGATCATGAAGCTGAAAATTGACTTCGGCCATAACTTTCACTAGAAGATCAGAATCACCTGAAATATTACAGACGTGTAATTCAACACTACAAAAACCTCCATGAATTTGTTCTGCGTAAAACTTCACGAGTCTTAAAATTTTAATGTTTTGCCAGATTGTCAGCACAAGTCATGAAACTTAAAAATCTTAGAAACTGAAAGGAATTTGACTATGAAACCTTTGTGTATAATTCCAGAATGTTCTCAAGATCCTTCTTGGTTGGAGGGTTTATCTCCAAACCTCATAGATTGCTCTGAACAATTGTTTCACTGAAACTACCTTGTTATGCGCTAGAAGTGAAACTGCAACTTTGTAATTCTGACTATACATATCACATCCAATGTCAAGAAATGCCATTAGAAAGCCAAACAAACCAAACAAAAGGAAAATTAAACTTGCAACTCTTTTTGGTTGATGTTGGATTGCCCATTCACCCAGATGCTCCTACATCATTAGACCTCATCTAAATCCACAAATCCACAATCCACTCAAATAAATCAACCTAAAAATCCCAAATATTTCAATATCAAGGCAAATCTTAAGATCCAAGCCTTTAAAATCCATAATCATCAAATCATCCAAAAATCACATCATCTCAAAATCAAATCATCAACAATCCAAAGAAAAAATCATGGCAACCTCAAATCCATTTTATTTTAGTGAGTCCCCTCATTATAATCAATATCAAATCCCCTTTGAAAATGATGATAATGATATTCTTGTTGATCAAAAACATAACATTTGTCCCCTTTATGACATCATTGCAAGAAAACTTTCTATAATCTTTAATTGCCCAACCATGAGCAATCAAGATCTTTTCAACCAAGAATTAGCTAGCACTAGATATCATGCTACTCCTAATCATCTACCTATTAGTCATCCTTATGGTACCTTTGACAAGGGAAACACCACCTTAGCTCAAGGCCCCCATCACCAATCCATGTCTCAAATCCCCACCTCACATAAGCACCTTGTTTCCTCCACCTGCTATGAAAATCCTTCACCCATAACACCTTTTCAATCCCATCACCCATCAATCCAAACATCCCATCCACAATCCAATCGTACCACATCCAAGTTGACCATCATGGATTTTTTCCAAGGACTACTAGCAAAGGATCCTAAGTATAATCACAAAACAAATTTGTTGAGTCATGCAACTCCAATCATTCAATGTCATCCCTCTCTAGTAAATACATGCATGTTGTCAATGAAGTTGTTGTCAACCTAAAGTTTATCAAGAACATCCATGAGCCTCTTACAACCATCATTCCTACAATTCTACCTATGTGGAAAAATAAATGCTACCCATTCTACAAGTCCCTCAAATCCATCAAATCCAAAATCCATAAGCATTAAAAACCCCTCACCCATCCATGTACGTAACTAGATGAGTATATCCATGTACTAGTCAAAGCAAAGCAACACTCCTCCATCGTGTCAACCAAGGAAATCTAGATATGTCAAGAGATTTTTCTAAAGCATGCCCAAACATGTCCTTAAACATTCCAAATAATCCCTTTCATGATCCTATACCCCTCAAAATCAAAGTACCCTAGTTGATGTCATCCCCAAACCACAACTTTATCACCTTGGCTCCACCATCTTTGTCTACTCTAGTTTTCTCACCATTGAACAACACCTTGCATCTACCACCAATCCATCCCTATCTAAAACTATTTTTGCATATTATTTCCAAAGCAACAAACATTCCATCACAAATTGAATATGTCAAAGCATGAATTATCAAGGAAAAGGATTAGGCCTTTAGGAGAAAGGAATCTTAGAGTTGATACATGTCAAAGCAAATCAAGGATTTCAAGGCATCGGCTACAAATCTCAAAATGAACAATAGAAAGATGTTGGTAACACATCTTAAAATCCAAAGGAAGCTTCTTCCAACATCAAAATGAGTTCCTCCCATCACTCCTACAAAGAGTTACTTTCCATCAACCCTTTCATTGACACCACTATCCCTATTACCAACCTTAACTATCCATCCCCTAAAATCATTAATCAGGATCCATGAATGAACACATCATTGGATTTATTTCAACATGATGCAACTATCATAAAATTCATGGTATTCCATGATCTTATCTCCCAATGGGACCATCCCATAAATTTTGGAAGCGATTTGAATACATTAGCATATGAAGCAAAAATCCAACAAGAAACCAAGGAGCCCCACTTCACAAAGCATGGACATGTAAAATCAAATCAAAATAGATCCAAAAGGAAACATGGGCCCACCAATAAAAAAGGAAACACAAAATTAATGTGGGCCCCCAAATGAAAAGAAGTAATGAATCCAAGTGGAGCATACAAATCCACATCTCCAAATGTTCATCCCTATCCCTCGTCCTAATCCTAAAACCCTAAATCGGCATCCAAACATCCCCATCCTAATTTTAAAAATCCTATGTCTATTTGGAGCCCTAAATCCCAAAATTAGCAATCCAAATCCCAAAATTGGTAACCAACAATTCCACATCCCAATCTCACAATCCAAAATCACACTTTCCCCTAGATCTCAAATCCCATATAGCCAAAAGCCCAAATCCAAATCAATCACTTCAACCTCCATCATGGCGTGTGTAATTTTTTGTCTTGGTTCCCCTTGGTCCCATGACATTTCCTCATGCCTCCACAATCCCATCCTTACATCCACTCTTTATACATAACCAAATCCACTATCCAACATACATTGATCATCGCACTCTTTTAATCCAAGGTTTCACATAATCCATCTCTCCTTCATCCAAGATGCATCTCATTCCATTTTCCATAGCAACATCTTCTACACATCAAAGTTATGATGGTACCATGTTTATACATTGGAGATGCCCACTTAGTGATCAACAAGGTTTCCAACAACATCTATAGCTATGATGGTACCATGTTTATACTTTGGACAAGCCCACTTAGTGATCAACAAGGTTTCCAACAACATCTGTAGAATTCAACACCAACAACATGGTCTGTGTGAAGCAATTATTTAGAATGGGATACTATCAACTCACCATAGAAATAGACGCTTGAGCCCAAAAATCCCATATCCACATCTACCCATTCCATCCCAACACCCCAAATCCAAAAACCCTTCAAAACATCTAAAAAATAAAATTAAAAAATTAGCAAAATTAGAAAAAAAAAGAACAAAATCAAAAAGGGAAAAAAGTAAAGAGAAAAAATTGTCCAGTGGTGAAAACTACTTTATGGCACCTTAGACAAGTACCATGATGAAAACTTTTTCTAGAGCATCATGCGTAAATCAACTATTTATGAGCACCCTACACTTTGGGGCAAGCCTCTCTCATCCTATCATACCCATCCATCATATTCACATATATGTCCCATCATACATTATTCACCCTCCCTTCTCACCTTCAGCCTTAATAAGGATAGGGGTGTAATGTTGAAACAAGATTTAGACACCTCTTGGTATGCTTTAGACATCGTATAATACATCATCACAAGCATTGTAGCACAACATCATGACTGACATACCTAGAGTGGGTCATGTTATTCCTATGCGACATATTCCTTGGAGATCACATCCTAAACCCCTCCATCCATTCATCATGAATCCCCCATCCATTCCATCTGCTATTGGTATTCCTTAATCCTTCCATCCAATCCTCCCTTCCTCCTTATCCCTAGTCTTGGTTTTCCCTTGTCATTGGTTCCAAGAAAAGGGTTATCTAAATGCAATCCAATTCAAAACTCCCAATCCCAAAGTAGTCCATCCACGTGCAAGCAATCCTAATCCACACACATCTTTCCAAGCAATCTAAGAAAATACTCCAAAAGCATATGTCGGTATTGTTCCTAACCTTACCACAAGCCTTGATTATCCCAAATCAATCATTAGGATATATCATTCTCAATCCTTGTGTTGTTCTCAAGATATATCATTCCCACATCAAAAACACTATCATCATCACCAATCAATCAATCAATCTTTGGATTTTCAACTTGAATAGGGGCAACATCCTTATTTGTATTTCTATAATTTGTGCATGCTTTCTTTCTTTCTTGTGTATTATGATTTTGTTTGCATCTGTAACAGTCCTTGCAGCACATCGCCACAACAACATCATGGTCTTCCATATCATGGTGTCATACGACATATGCTCACTTGTGACCTTTTCTTTTGGGTCAATCCTTCATGCTTATGACACAATGCCATCATCGTCCCTTATACCACAGTGCATGATATCATATGCTATATCAAACACTAGGTTGCTCAACCTACTCAGTATCCCTACTTATTTAATTAACCTAGTTAATCATCTTCCCAACATTAATAAAAAAATTCATCATTTATTTAATTAATTAATCATTTCAAGACTTCTTCTAATGTTCCATCATTTAATTAAATAAATCAACATTTATTTAATTAAATCAACAATTCGTATGTCTATTCCTCCAAAAAGTTAAATAAATAGCCAACATTTATTTAATTAATCCATTTTCTCCCTCATCATTAGTTAAATAAACAAATCATGTTTTTTCAACTAATTAATCACTTACACATGCCTAAGCATCATTAGCTAAGTCACCCTTTCACATGGCTCAAGGTTACACATGGTTCAATCCATGCACAAGGCTCCATAAATCCTCTCATCAAATCTTGTCCATCCATTCAAATCTATCATCGCACCCCTTTAATATTTATTTTCATAATCACTTCCATTATCCAACATACATCCATCATCACATCCATTTAATCCAACCTTTTGCATAATCCATCTATCCTTCATCCAACTTACCTCTCATTCTATTTTCCTTGGAATTATCCTCTACTCATCAAAGCTATGATGGTACCATGTTTATACTTTGGAGAAGCCCACTTAGTGATCAACAAGGTTTCAACAACATCTATAGCATACAACTCTAACAACACAGAAAAACAAAAAAGTAAAGAGAAAAAATCATCCAATGGTGAAAACCAATTTTATGGTGCCTTGGACACATACCATGATGAAAGTCCATTCCTAGGCTTCATGCATAAATTACCTATCTATGAGCACCCTACACTTGGGGGCAAGCCTCTCCCATCCATCATATCTACATATCTATCCCATCATACCCCATTCATCCTCCCTTCCTACCTTCGACCTTGACAAGGATAGAGGCACAATGTTGAAACATGATTTGGATGCCTCTTGGTATTCCCAATCTTTTGCAACACATCCTACAATATACCATCACAAGCATTACAACACATCATCATGAGATGCATATCTAGAGTGGGGCATGGTATTCCTATGCGATGTAGTCCTTGGAGATCACAACTTAAACTCTGCCATCCATCCACCATGAGTCACCCATTCATCCCATTAGCCCATCAGATGGGCATCCCTACCTCATTCCTTTTCATCACTCCCTTCCTTCCAACAACTAGGACATCCTGCTAGTAGTCCCATCTCTCTGAAAACCTCTATACTTTATATTTACTTGAAATGGTGTTACTTCTCTTAGTCGCATCACCATCTCAAAGAGGGGCAAATTATAGACACCTAAATTTGACCGCATCCCAACATCATATCTTCTTCTAATGTTAATTAAATAAATTACTTATTTAATTAACCCATTCAATCATCTTCCCAACATTAATTAAATAAATTTCATCAGTAATTTAATTAATTAATCATTTCAGCACTTATTTTAATGTTCTAGAATTTAATTAAATAAATCATTATTTAATTAAATCAACAATTCCTATGTCTATTCCTCTAAAAAATAAATAAATAGCCAACATTTATTTAGTCCGTCCATTTTCTCCCCCTATAGTAGTTAAATAAATAAATCATGTTTATTTGACTAATTAATCACTTGCATATGCCTAAGAATCATTAGCCAAGTCAACTTGCACATGGCTCAATGCATGCACAAGGCTTCATAAATCCTCTCATGAAATCTTGTCCATCCATTCAAATCTAGAAAATCTTACCATCCAAAACTTCTCAATCCAAACCCTTATCATGTGCATCAATTACCAAGTGACACTTGGTGGCTTCTCATGCACCCTAATCTCCCAATTAACCTTATCCATTGATCTTCCAAATCAATCTCAACCGTTGATCCTCCTCATCAAAAATTTATAAATGGAACCTCCATAAGCTATTTTCATCAATCAAGTGGAAAGTAAAGGCATTCTACAGGTTTGAGAAACCACATTCAACATCCTCTCTATCAACAAATCCATTAGACCACATCAACACTAATCAAGGTTTGCATTTGAAGCATTTATTTGAGTTTCATACTTGTTTGCACTCCTTATTTATTCTAATCTTGAGTTGAGTTAAAATGTGAAATTAGGATCTTGCATTAGTAGTAGGATCTTTATTGTTTCATATTTTAATGTCTTCATTTTGACATGCCTAGTGGGACCCACATCCCTTTTAACATCCATTTTTAGCTCTTGTTTGTAGCTTTTTATTGCAAGTTGACAATTTGACATGTGTAGACCTAGCTTTAGTGCATGTGTTCTCACTTCATCATGTGTGTCAAGTCTTTTAGTGTGCACATCAATGTTTTGAGTAGTACTTCATTTGATGGCCCTAACAAGTTTTCTTGGTTATTTTGTAGGATTTTAGAGTTTTTCTAATCTATTTGTGTAGGGTTGTAGGTCTATGATCAAATTTTAGGCTTTTCTAACTCTTGTGTGTGTAGGTTTGATCATTTTTGGGTAGGTTTTATTTCATCCTTTGACTCCTGTCATGGTCTAGTGCATGTGACCCTAGTTTTAGCATGTCTATAAAACCATGAAATTTCTATTTATGGATCAATGCTTTTGTTTCCATCCCTAAATCCTTTTTTTCTATTCTTCATTACTTTGCATTCTATATTATCTATTTCCTTTGAGTTCCTAGAGTGGATAGTTTGTTGTCTTATCATCATTGTTAACTTTTATCTTATATGCTACTACTTTTTATTGATTTAAAGTTGGCTATTTGTACTATTATATTGTATAGGTTGAACACATTTCAATGTGTCAGTGTTATTTCAACATTTACATCTATAGATCAGTGAGTCCACTGCATCAATCAATGCATCATAGGTAAACAATGAACTAAATCCTTTAGCATGTCTATAGAATCCTTTGACATTTTTGTTTTGATATCAGTGGGTGTGTTTTTGTTTTAGCGCATGCATCCTAATTGTAAAATTTAATCATTTTCTTATTTTTTGTGCCTTTGACTAATCGTCACTTGCTATTGGATGTTTCTAACCTCTTATTTATGCAAAACTTTGTCTTGTCCAAGGTGTTTTTGTAAAACTACTAACTTATTTTTGGTGTAGCTACACTTGCCCAAGGACCTACTTTTTATCACTAATTTAGTTGCACCACGAACATGCTAAAGGTGATGAATATTTGTATACTCTGTTTGTGAGAATTTCTAAATGTGTATGCTCTCTCCTTGCACTGAAATATGATTTTGGAGATCCAAAACACTTTCTACTGCTCTTTTTGTTGTGTTAAACCTAAGGAGTCAATTTGTGTATGCTCTTACCTTGCATCATAAGACAATCTTGGGAATTAAAATCCCTTAGTCTTATTTCCTCGTAGTGGGCCTACCCTTAAATTTCATCACCTTGGGGGGTGACCTAAACCACGTGTTCTAGTAGGGTATAGAAAGGGTGTGAGAATTGAAAGACTTTCCCCAAAGGAGGACCATTGTGTTTAGCACAACCTTGTTGTCCACTTAAGGGGACAAGGTGAAGTGGAAGGGACTTGATCCCAACTACATGCTCATATAGGGACTCCTATTCATGGGAATTGACCTCTCATACCCTTAGGTGTATTAAGGACATCCCATAGCATCTTGTAAAGCATAGTAAGGACCATCAACTTCATATGTTTGCAGTGCATCGATTAGCAGTTGGTGTTGAGAAGTTACTCATCCTATTCCCCTAGAACTAGGTTTGTAGGCCGTGTATGCTTTATGCTTGTGCCATTATGAAATCTTGAGTGACCAAAAATGGTTAGTGCCTCATTATGGGCCATACACTCCATGACTATATAAGGCATAATGGTGGGTATACAAGTGTATACACACCTACTTGAATAAAAGAGGCTTGTTCATGTGCTTGTGTGTCTTCTTTGTGTAAAACCCATGAAAACCCTTTATATCCATCATCAATTTCCTAAGGTCCTAGACCTTCCATCCAAAATCAACCTTAAATGAAAGCCACATCAAAATCATCCCTCATCCTAATCTAATAAACCAATCTTAAATCAATCCATCTTTCATCCAAATCCTAATCCACTACGATCCCAATCCAATCCAAATCTTAACCAAATCCTAATTAATCCTAATCTAAATCATCCAATCATCAATCAATCACCTAATCCAAGGTCTTGTACCCTAACCACCACTTCCAAATCAACATCCAATAAGACTATGTACCTTTATCCCGAGCAAAATCAATCTTCATCCAATTAATCCAAGCCCTTCTAATCAAATATTCACCCTAATCAAATACTTTCAACCCTATCAAACATCAAATCAATAATCATCATGGGTCCTTGACCTAATCCCTCACACTCTAGATCCTAAGTCAAGCATCATCCCAATCCAAAATCAAACATCACCTAAGGTCTTGTGCCAGATCTACAGCCAAAATCAATCATCCTCCAAGGTCTTAGACCTTAATCCAATCAACTCTAATTAAATCAATCAATCAACCACATCCACAACAATCCCCATCCTAAACGAGAAAAAATAATCCACCATAAAGTTCCTAAGGTCTTAGACCTTCCATCCAAAGTCAACCTCAAATCAAATCTAGAATCTAAATTCTTTTAAAAAGTGGAGTTGCAAGAGGATATTGCAGAGTGTCTGATTTACATATCAGAGTTAAAAATAAACCCTGGACTTGGGCACCCACTACCAAGTCCTCTGGATTCTGTGACGGGAAAATCTTTGATACAGCAGGAACAGGTTGCAGATCAAGTTTCCAGATCCCAAAAAAAACCTGGACATTGGACTTGGGCGCCCACTACTTAGTCCCTAACTGTTCCACTTTCCATACTTCAAAAATAGGTGTGCATTCATTTGTCATTTTACATCTTCTTGTAGCAGCATTTTGAGTAATTTGTCCGTTTGCTTCCGTAATTGCATAATTAGGGTTTTGAGGTATAATTGAGAATAATTAAACATAATTGGCAATCAAATCACATAAATCCAAGTTTCCCTACATTCCTAAGTGACCAAGGGTCTAATAGTGCCTTGCCACTCGACCTAAAGTCCTTGAATGTAATTGGTGAAAGGAGGATAGACATCAAACTAATCAAACACCCACTATCCATAATTTTACTAAATTACATTTTGGTGAACTCGTGTTGTTGGACTTGTTTGCACCTTGCTGAGTGTTTTGCTTTATATTTGCATTGATTTCATTCATTCATAGTATCATTCATCTTATTGCATTGGAAAACTTACAAAAATTTTGAAAAATTAGAAAAATTTGAAAAAAATTGCATTCTACGGTTTCTATTTTGCATTAATTAATGTGAATTTAATCAAATTTCTGATTTTTGCATTGGATCTGAGTTAAATTTTAGAAAATTACAAAAAATCAATAGGTTGCATTGCATTTTCATCATAAAATTGCTAGGGTTTTGTTGAAAATTATGAATTTTGCATATAACCTAGTAATGTCAAAAACTAGGGTTTGTAAGTAAAATCTTGTTTCAGATTTTTCTAATGATATTAGACACTCATTCAAATTTGTATTTGGCTGTAGTGTTGTATTTTAGTGTGAATTTGCATTTAGATCTCAAAAATTTGCATTTTTACATAGAAAATTTCAACAAAACTAGTAATTTTCATTGATTTTTCATTAGATTTACACTTGCATTTTGCATCTTAGGGATTAGAAATTAAGATCTGAGTGCATTTATCTATCATCATAATCAGCTTGCAAAACATTCATATAGCATTTTGCATTAAGATCTCAAACCTAGGGCTTAAAAAACCTTGATTTTCACTAGATTTGGCCTTATCGGCTCTCTAGATTCGCACTATAGGCATGTTGTAAAGATTCTTTTTGCACTAATTGGCTATTATCATGGATATTATTTTCTACCCCTCCTAAAATTCTTTACAACACCTTGTTATTGGCCTCTTGTATTGAAAATTTGGTAAACATTGCATATTTTTGCTATATTTGCCATAGGGTTTGACCTAGTTTGCACTTCAAGCATGTTGTAAAAGATTTTATGATTCTAGGTAACTGATATCATTGCTATTATTTTCTGCACCTCATAAAATTTCTTAAAACACCTCTTTCATTAGGTCTTGGGATTGAAAATGGTGAAAAATCAGATATTTTAGGGCATTTTCACTAGGTTTTGACTTATCATCATCTTAGATTTGCATCAAAAGTGTGTTGTAAAGGATATTATTGCTTTACTGGACTAATATCAGACATATTATTTTCTTCTCCTGATCAAAATCATTACAACACCTTTTCTTTCATATATTTGCATTAAAAAAGTACAAAAAATCAAGCATTTTAGGTCATTTTTGCATATAGTTTTGCACTTGTCTTTCGCATAATGTTGGAAAAATTTAAAATTTTATATTGCATTGATTTGAACGCTTAAGCACATGGCTTCTAACTACATAGCGTTGTGGTTGGTGAATTGGGGGCACCCTCCTCCATGACTGTCCCTAAGACACTTGTTTCTCCTCTCTGATTTATTGTTTCCCTTCCTCTAGTGTTTCTATCTAGCGGGCGGATGAGGAAAAACATATCATACTGATGCGGACCTAGCATCCCTTTAGCGAGAAATCAAAAATTGGACTTAGTTCCTATATGAAGATGGGGTTGTATCTTATCTGACGCTTGGCTAGTAGAAGCACTCATGCTTTCTGTGTAGTGATTTTGATGATGTTTTATCTCACTTACAAACCTTAACAATACTACTACTCCACGCACTTTGTTTCTCTTTGAATCTCACCTTGGTGACACTCAGTTCTGATATTTTTGTGATATAGCCCCACGGTTATCCTCAATCTTCAAATTTGCAGTATAACCTTGGCTCTTTGTGTGATTGATCATATGCATTGATGTTGTTGTTTATCATGATTATGGACACTAACATGTTTCTTGCAGGCATGTGTTTGTGGAAATATTTGGTGATCGTAAAGTACATGTCACCTCCGGGGGGCATGGGCTTTGCGAAAGTTCATGTTCCCTTGTGTGTTTTCTTCCTACCTTAATGTGCTTGACATCGATGCGTGATATCAACCACCTTAAGGTGGGGGCATATATAAGGTAAGCTGTCTGTTGTAGATGTTAGCAATGTGCTTGTCCTCAGGTGTAGTTTAAAGACTGGTGGCAATGAGTCCCTCCTATACTCTAAGTTTGTTTGCAATCAATCAATCAATCAATCATCTTAAGCCCTTTGCGGAGGTGGGGGTGGCATATCTCTTGCGGAGAGTGTTTATCCTATCATTTTCAAAAAGTCATCATCGGGAGGCAGGGAGCAGTTCTATGACTAACTCAACCCTTAAGCATGTCTTCAGCAATTGTTGTGGTGAAGCCCAATCATTGGCGTGTGCACGTAATGTGCCTGAGATGGTGATGAGCATAGAAATAGGAACACTCCATCACTTGTCTGTCGTGTTTTCTCCGTGTCTTCAAAGTGTGTCTGTTTGGCGTGCTTGCTTTGTTTGGCGTGTCTGTTGCCTCATATGTAGTCCAAAGACCAGTGCAATGAGTGCTTCCTGCATTTTGGGAGGTTTGGCATGTCTTGCGTGTGTGTTGCCCCATATATGTAGTCTAAAGACTAGCGCGATGAGTGCTTCCTGCATTATGGGAGGTGTGTTTACTTTCCTGTACTTGCATCTGCATTTCATATATATGAGAAAAAGAAAAGAAAATAAATCATTTATGTCTTCCAAGCATTAACTGTCTTCTATGTATCTATTGTCTTTTATGTGTCTCGCGTGACTGTAACTATCTTCTCCGTGTTTTGCATGCCTGTCATTGTCTTCAATGTGTTTGACGTGTTTTCTCCATGCTTGGCGTGTTTGTTGTGTTTGTCGACCATACTTTAATGCATGTATTAGTCTCATGTTTATACATACATTAAAGTGGGGGCTAAATGTAACATCGGAAAATGTCCCCTTGGGGGCTTTTTCCTCATAAGGTTTAGCTCCCGGGTCTTTTAGCTGCATTTAGGACATCTTGCATCATATTTTGACATCCAGATGAAATGAGCCCTAAGTTTCATGACAAATGGGACCTGAGGGGATCCCTTGAACCTAACCCTAACCAAAATAGGGAGGGAGGACTTGTGCGTCCGCACCCTAGTCCTGCCCTATTTTGGGTCAGTCCCAAATTTTTAGTGTCAGCTTGTGACCATTATTTAGGTCCTATGCTGACACGGTAAGTTTGAATTACAAAATTCTTGGCGGGAGTGTTTGTAGTTGCATATATAAGCATGTTTAGACATTCATTTGTAAACTAGAGATGATGATGGTGATCTTTTAGCATCCTAAAGGTGATTCAAGGCTTTCATTGTGTGGCAAGAGCAGATTTGTGTTGTTTGTATGTTCATATTTGTAGATTTGAGCAATCATCTCCTCATGGCATGAAGAACTTCTTCCTTCCATGAGATCTTCACTACAAGGTAACATCATTAGTGTTTTTAAGCATTTATCATTCGGTTTTTGCCTCTGCCTCCCAAGGGCATGCACTCTCTCTCTCTGACAATGGTGTTCAAAAGACTTGAATGTCTCTCCAGGGCTTGACTGAGGCAACCCTCTAAACACCACAACCCCCTCCCAAAGTTTCTATGATTGCAGGTTACAAATTGAAGATACAGGAAAAGTGGAGTTGCAAGAGGATATTGCAGAGTGTTGCATTTGTAGATTAGAGTTAAAAATAGCACCCTAGACTTGGGCGCCCACTACCAAGTCCTTAGGATTTTGTGATGGGAAAATCTCTGATACAGCAGGAATAGGTTACAAATCAAGTTTCCAAATCCTAACAAAAACCTGGGCATTGGACTTGGGTGCCTGCTACTTAGTCCCTGACTATTCCTCTTTCCAAACTTTGAAAACAGGTGCACATTCATCTATCATTTTACATCTTTCTATAGCAGCATTTTGAGTAATTTATCTGTTTGCTTCTGTAATTGCATAATTAGGGTTTTGAGGTATAATTAAACATAATTGGCAATCAAATCACATAAATCCAAGATTCCCTGCATTCCTAAGTGGCCAAGGGTATGCTAGTGCCTTGCCACTCGACCTAAAGTCCTTGAATGTAATTGGTGAAAGGAGGATAGACATCAAACTAATCAAACACCCACTATCCATAATTTTACTACATTACATTTTGGTGAACCCATGTTGTTGGACTTGTTTGCACCTTGCTGAGTGTTTTTCTTTATATTTGCATTGATTTCATTCATTCATAGTATCATTCATCTTATTGCATTGGAAAACTTACAAAAAAATTGAAAATTTGGAAAATTTTGAAAAATATTACATTCTAGGGTTTCTATTTTGCCTTAATAAATGTGAATTTCATCAAATTTATGATTTTTTCATTGGATCTGAGTTAAATTGCAGAAAATTACAAAAATTCAATTGCTTGCATTGCATTTTCATCATAAAATTGCTAGGGTTTTCTTGAAAATTATAAATTTTGCATATAACCTAGTAATGTCAAAAACTAGGGTTTGTAGGTAAAATCTTGTTTCAGATTTTTCTACTAATCTTAGACACTTATTCAAATTTTTGGTTGGCTTTAGTGTTGCATTTTAGTGTGAATTTACATTTAGATCTCAAAAATTTGCATTTTTACATAGAAAATTTCAACAAAACTAGCAATTTTCATTAATTTTTCATTAGATTTACACTTGAATTTTGCATCTTAGGGATTGGAAACCATTTTCAGATCTGAGTGAATTTATATTTCATCATAAATCATCTTGCAAAACATTTATATAGCATTATGCATTAAGATCTCAAACCTAGGGCTTGAAAAACCTTGATTTTCACTAGATTTGGCCTTATCGGCTCTCTAGATTCTCACTATAGGCGTGTTGTAAAGAATATTTTTGTACTAATTAGATGTTATCAGGGTTATTATCTTCTTCTCCTCCTAAAATTCTTTACAACACCTTGTTATTGGCCTCTTGTATTGAAAATTTGGTAAAAATTACATATTTTTGCTATATTTGCCCTAGGGTTTGACCTAGTTTGCACTTCAACCATGTTGTAAAAGATTTTATGATTCTAGGAGACTGATATCATTTCTATTATTTTCTGTACCTCATAAAATTCCTTACAACACCTCTTTCATTAGGTCTTGGGATTGAAAAATGGTGAACAATTGCATATTTTAGGGTATTTTCAGTAAGGTTTTGACTTATCATCATCTTAGATTTGCATCAAAAGTGTGTTGTAAAGGATCTTATTTCTGTATTGGACTAATATCAGACACATTATTTGCTTCCCCTGATCAAAATCATTACAACACCTCTTCTTTCATATATTTGTGCTAAAAAAGTACAAAAAAACAAGCATTTTAGGTCATTTTTGCATAAAGTTTTGCACTTGTCTTCCGCATACTGTTGGAAAACTTTAAAATTTGATATTGCATTTCTTTGAACACTTAAGCACATGGCTTCTAACTGCAACAACAACAATAGATTCCCTCCTAGGCCTTACATGAAGAGAAAGGTCCTTGAACCTGAAACTGTGTTTACACCTCATGATAGAACAATTGGAGATACTGAAGGACCACCCTACATCACTGTGAAAATAATGGGAAACCCTGTGGATGGAACCCTTATTGATCCTAATTGCATGACTAATTTTTCCATGGAAGAGTTCCTCTTTGTGCATCAATTAATGCAAGCATCTTATGACCCTTCAGACATGATGATTAAAACACATAAGGGAACCTTTATAAACACTTCTGGGAAGATATAATTGTTGGTCACAGTATTTGAGAAACATGTAGAACAATGGTTTGATGTTGTCCCTGTTTCTGACCTCTTTCACATTAAATTGGGACACCCTTGGTTAAAGGCCATCACAGTTGTCCCTTCAACAATTCATAATTGTCTAAAATTTCCTTTTGATGGACATGTGATTACTATCCCTCGCAATAAGTATAAACCTTTGGTTGCAAGAAAACACTTTACACTGGATTACTTTTGGGACAAATCTGAAAAGGAACCAGAGCCACGAATAGACTTTAAATTCTTAAGCTATAGAAATTACAAAGCAAAACTATTACATCGAATGGTTAGTCCTTCTATACAAGAAATAATAAAAGACAAGCAACCTGCATTTGAAGAGAACCCTAGACCGAAAGGACAAGGTCCCTCTAATGAGGTTCCTCCCCCACCATCCTTACATGGATTAGGAGGTAATTGTCAACAACAGAACATTCCATCTAGACAAATGAGATTTGATCCTGATGCTTCCTCTTCGAAAAAGCAAAAGCCTATGAAAGAACAAAGCCCTATCTTACAAGAGATAAGTGGTAAAAGAAAAAGAAATAGAAAAGTAAGAGAAAGAAGGAGAAGAAGACAAGCTTATGTCATAAACCTTGCATCTCAACAAGAAAACATTGATCCAAACATTGAACCAAACAAAGATGATCCTAACAAATAACAATCTAAAGACAAAGACAATAATTGGTCTATGGTACCTTATGTCCCACTTTCCTCTACCATTCGGGAGTGGGAGGATGACGATGATTTACTTGATGGCGAGACTTAGTTCGAAGATCCCTACAGGTAAGTATTTCTAACCCTTTATCTCTCTCATGACATGTTTCCCCCGTGATGTGTTATGTGTTGTTTAGGCCTCCTGGGATGACTCTGGATTCTCTTGTAAGGTCTGGGATACTAGTAGACTGCCTTTGTTGTGACCATCTTCTATTTGTATCATCATTTGTCCATATTGACTCTCTCTCTCTGATTTCATTGTTGTGTGTTGTGTCTTACAGACATAGCATTGCGGTTGGTGAATTGGGGGCACCCTCCTATGTGACTGTCCCTAAGACACTTGTTTCTCCTCTCTGATTTATTGTTTCCCTTCCTCTAGTGTTTCTATCTAACGGACGGATGATGAAAAACTTATTATACTGATGCGGGACAAGCATCCCTTTAGTGAGAAATCAAAAATTGGACTTAGTTCCTATATGACGATGGGGTTGTATATCTTATCCGACACTTGGCTAGTAGAAGCACTCGTGCTTTCTATGTAGTGATTTTGATGATGTTTTTATCTCACTTACAAACCTTAACAATATTGTTGCTCTGCGCACTTTGTTTGTCTTTGAATCTGGTGCAGGGGCACCATAGTAAAATCTACTATGTTGAAATAACGCCTATTTGGCCATGTCATCTTGCTCATGTTTTATTTTCTAAAAACCTAGAAGTCTTTGTATTCCATTTGGAAAATAATGGACACATTTTGTATCTAATAGAATCTGAAAAGGTCAACAGGAGTCAGTTGGGATTCAGGGCAGTTGGCCTTCCCTAACTATTGAGCAACCGTTGATCTTCCAACTCTGGCTTAATAAAAGCACAGAGGAGCAACCGAGAGGGGGGTTCTGTAGATTCGAAGATTATGATTTAGAAATCAACTGAGCAATAATAACTTCTGTCCATCATCTTCTATGTTTGATCTGTGTCATAAATATTTCCTAATTGTTCATAATAGCTCTTTGTTCTCTACAATTGAAATAGTTTAGTCTAAATTGTCGAAGATGAGTCGATAACCATTCCACTGGTGGATTTCCAAAGAAATCAGTGGAATGGCATCAGTCTGTACATATTTCTGTTTGTTTTTCCTTTCATTTACCTGTTTGGCGGGGCAGATGTTCCATACTGAGGAGTGTGCACAGTAGCATGCCCTAGAATCTCTATGTGCTAGGCGTAGAGTGTAGATCAGACTATGTCAGAGTTGACAACCCTATCGGCGTATCGCTGTGTCGCAGAGTCGTGGCAAAAAATGGTCACTAACTGCTAGTGGTGTCGTTGGATCAGGCCAATAAAGAGTCAAGTTTTGGCGACCTAAAGGACTTTGGCCGATAGCAAAGAGAGGATGTTATCAGAGTAATGGGTTGATAATTTTTGGCTCCACCGATAGGCGTATGTCTTGCCAAAACTGTGACGGCAAATGCTAATTTGTTGTAGTTACATCAGGGTGATAAGGGATAATTGATACCGATGGAGATCCATCAGGAGAAATCAGCTAGCAGCAAGAGATCTTAAGGTTTGGCCAATTGCATTCATCTAGCCGATGGGTGATTGGGGTGAGTAATGTATCAGAGACACAAAAAGGAAGTTCGCTGAAGGTTGAAGTCACGCCAAAGAGTGGTTGGTCCATCGGTGCATCGGCTTAAGTTGGTAAGCGTTCGCTAATGATAAGGGTCACAGCAAAGAGAGAAAGTGATCATGTATCAGAATTAACAAAATGATGGTTGCCGATAGTGTAGAGTCTCACTGAAGAGAAAAGTCATCGGCATATTGGCAAAGTAGAATCTAAAGTAGTTGATAGCAGTTTTCTTGCTGATAGGCTTCTCATCATATTGGTATTAGATCCATAAAAGGTTTTGTTGTTGATCTCGTATATGTCAGCAGAGGAGATTGAAGGAGAGGCTAGTAATATGCCTCCAAAGGGGATGACCACCAAAGTGGTCAAGAAATTTAAGGAGATGGAAGAGAAGATCAAAACTAGAGTTAGGGAAGCACTCCAAGCAGAATTGAAGGCATTGAAGATAGGAAAAAGGATAGATGAAGGTTTAGATGAAGAGGAAGAGAAAGAGGAAGAAGAAGAACAAGAAGAGGTAGAGGTACCGGTTGATCAAAGGCATTTCCTTGAAGCCATCAAGGCAATTGGCAAGGATTCTTCGGAGGCTCGGATGGAGATCCCCATGTTCAGTGGGAAGATGAATGCTGATGAAGTCATGGCATGGATTGAGGCTCTAAACAACTATTTTGAGTACAAAGAATTTCCTAAAAGTAAGAGAGTTAAGTTTGCAAAAACTAAACTCAAAGGTGTTGCCCTTACATGGTGGAATTACACCCAAGGAGAAAGGGTAAAGAATGGGAAGAGTATGATCTCTTCGTGGAGAAGAATGTTGGAGAGGATCAAGTCCCAATTCCTTCCATTAGACTATGAGGTGCAGATCTACAAGAGGATGCAAAATCTCAAGCAAAGAGATTTGGATGTAGCTACTTAGATCGAGGAGTTTCACAAATACACTCTTCGTTGTGGGTACATGGAGGAGGAAAAAGCTAAGGTGGCAAAGTATTTAAATGGTCTGAGGTTCAATATTCAAGATGAGATAAGTTTATTGACCCCTGAAACCATGGAAAAATGCTTTCAAGTAGCATTAAGAGCTGAAGAGAAGTTGAAGAGGAAAGGTAAGCAGCAAGGTAGAGGAAGAGGTGGCAGAAATTTTAGATGGATGTGGGAAGTAGCTTGATCCCCCATCATGCATGCACCCATCGAACCAGTTCTCTCTCTCCATAGTTGAGATCTTTCCCCTGCCTGCCTGCCTGCCTGGAATAAATAGTTGAGATATTCATTCTCCACACCCACCCCCTTATTTATCTAGAAAGGGGAATGGTCCTACCCATACCCATGAGATACCTATCCCTGAGATACCAATTCTATCTACGGGGTGGGATGGAGAAATAGATATATGTGAAAACTGGAATGAGAGCATGTACTGGTGACGGGGGAATAAGAATGGTGTTTGCGGGCGGGATATGGAATCGGAATGAACTGGCGAGGGGAAATGGCATATGTCCTCTCCAATTATTATCTAGAAAGGGGTGGGGTGGGCGTATGGGAAGAATCCACTGATATACGCCCTGCCCGAACATCCACATCTATCCCTATAGAAGAGTACTGTTCCGAAGCTAGTTTTTGTTTACCCAGTAGCAGTCGACCCAAAAGCGTAAGAGGCAGAACCGCTGTGGGGGTAACTTAAATTACCCCTGGGAGAAATTATGTCGTATTAACTAAAGCCCCCTGCATGCTGGGTGGGTGGGGAGATATTGGCGGTCGGTGGATCATCCCAAGGCAGGTCTGTGATCTCTCATCCCCACCCCCATCCATAACTTCTCTTTTTACTCAAACAACTTATTCTACCCCTATCCCTTTCCCCCTTCGCAAGTCCCACATTAGTTATTGACCCATGGGTAGGCAGGATACTACTCATTTCCGGTGATTGGGCTTTCAACAAAAGGAGATAGGGCTACAACAATAGGAGATAGGGCTTCCTCCGGATGGGTCAATAAACAATGCCTCATTACCTACACCCTCTCCCTCCTGAATCAATGGCTATCAAATGGGATGGGTAGGGATTGAAATACCAGAACGAGGCTCGATCAAACAATGTCGAATAGAGGCAGAGAAAGCCACCTGTTGCCTTTCATCCTTTAATCGCTTCGGTGGAGGGAATCAAAGGGAATCCATGAGATGCTTGATCTGGTATGACTGGTTTAGGGAAGTCATTGGTCTTGTTGTTAATACATATATGGGAATCCTTCTGGAATTATTGAAGAGCCATTATAGTTATTATTCCCCACCCATCAAGAAGAGAGATTGTTAGGCCTCCAACCCAATCGCATGAGATAGCAAATAGGGGGGCTTCGGGCAGAAGCTATTAAAGAGTCTTCTCTCATCCCTTCTGCCCAAGCATGGACGGATGCCCAATACAACCCTTTTGGGTAAGCCCTCGCATAATCGATTTCTGATTCAAGTAAGTTCCGCCCCCTCTTTTCTCTCGCAGAATTGTGGGCCCCTCTTTTCCATTATTGCAATTCATATTTATGGTGGGCGTCAAAAGAGATATGAAGCTTCGATATAGCTCCCAACGCCCAGGTGGGAGTTCCATAGTTGTGGTGGGTGGGAACAGTGGGTGAGCGGCTCCATAGCCATTTGCGGTTCGACCCCTCAATCCCAATCGACGGAATCAACAACTCCGCTGCCCATGGCTTCGGATATTATGGATATGGACCCAGAACCACCGACTCCCGCGCTATTGCTTCTGCCCCTACTCGCTAACCCAGTCCTGCTTCATACATCCCCACTTCTCCCATAGGTGTTTAGACCGCGACGAGAGGAACTGCTTAATCCACTACGGAATCAGAGTAGCTGGCTAGCTCCGGATCACCTCATAATCCCCCACTGGCTATGGCTCCGGATCTTTGGCTCGCCCACGGACTAAGAATATCGATCTCGATTCTTCGAAACTATCTCCTCCCCCCCGAGGGTTCTAGGTAAACCCTCGGATATAGTTGCTCCAGCATCTCGAACTGCTCCATCTATTTCTGGACCAGCGCTGGATCAGCCACTGTATCAACCCCAGATGCTCACTCCGTTACTGGTGCATCCGGATCCCTATATGGAAGAATCGGTCAGGGACTCAGAACTGGGCGTGGAACTGAGACTTTGCCCCTACTGTAATTATTGAATATAAAGGGCGGCCGAGCTCACTCGGATGCTTGTGCTGCTCTTCCCACCCCCACTACTGGCTCTGTCGCTAATTCGGGGTGAACGACCAGGGGGAATGCTAGTATATGCTACCCATACGATCCACCGGGAGAGGCCATTAGAACCGGGGGTTGACGCCAGCCGAATCGCCCATGGCACATGGCCCTCGGGATGTACTACAGTTTCTCTGTGATAGAAACTGCATCGATTCTGTATATGCAGATCCGGGTGGGTGGGGAGATTGTGGTGGTAGTAGCTGCTAGCGGGGACTGGGAGAGTAGCTTGTGCGTTTGGTCATTGCACGCCATTCCTGAGGAAGATGTCGCCCTTCTTTCATATTATTGTGGGTGCCCCCGAACCTCAATAATATACCTCCCGGGGGGGCCCATCCAACCCTGGGTGGGGGGCATAGGCTATTATTGTGGTCAAGAAGTCAGAACGGCAGGAGCAACTATCTCCCTCCCACCCAGAGAAGGCCTCAACTTCTCATGGTAATGAGAGAAGAACTACATTGACTCAAGAGGATGCAAGGAGTGTGACATCTCCTGAAGTGAATTTGACATCAGAGATGGGAGAAAATCTGATGATCAAGAGGACACTGCTCAAAGAACTAGTGCAGACTGAACTGTCACAAAGAAGAGCTTTGTTTAGAGTCAACTGCAAGATCCAAGGTAAGGTTTGTAAAGTTATTATTGACTCTGATTCTACTGACAATATTATATCTTTGGAAGCAGTAGATAAATTGAAATTAGAAAAGATACCCCATAGCTGTCCATATAGGGTCAGTTGGTTAAACAAGGGACAACATATAGTCATCAATGAACAAGCATGGGTAGAATTCAGTATTGGGGGGTATAGAGACAAGATTTTATGTGACATCCTTCCAATGGATGCTTGCCATCTTCTGCTGGGTAGACATGGCAGTTTGACAGAAAGGCTCATCATGATGGGGAAAAGAATGCTTACTCATTCCAAAAGGATGGTGTAACTTATATGATACAATCATTGGTAGAAGGGGATCCACAGCCTGTAGGATCTAGTGTAATACTGGTAGGATAAAAAGAATTCATGGATACACTAAAGGAAGGTGGTGGAGTAGGTTTTGCTTTGATTGTGAAGCCTAAGGGGGAAAAGAAGGAAAATGTGAGAGAAGTAGGGCCTAAGGAGGTCAGAGATTTGCTTGAGAGTTACAAAGGAGTGATTGCAAAAGATATACCTGATTCCCTACCACCTGTCAGAGACATTAGCCATCAGATAGACCTCATACCCAGCAGTACTCCCTAATAAGGCAACATATAAAATGACTCCTCAACAAAATGAAGAGATAGCAAATCAGGTTCAAGAACTCCTAAACAAAGGACTGATAAGAAAGAGCCTTAGCCCGTGTGCAATCCCTATTGTTTTAGCCCCAAAGAAGGATGGGAGAACTTTTGTGATGACACCATTGTAGGAGGATGTTGAAGCAAAGAAGGCAGGCAAGGTCATCTTGGTGGTTAAGAAAGAGTTTGTGAAGATCAATGAAGAAGAGACAAGGAAAGTTGAGGATACCTCAAGGAGTGGGGTTGCTAAAGATCAAAGTTTGAAGGTGATTTCAGTTTTGAATGATGGAGATTAGATGGTGATGTCTGAGATGGATCAAAAGAAGGTCAAGGAGCAAGTCTGCAAGCAACCACAAGGTGGTTGGAAAGAAGGAGATGTTATCATAGTAGGGACCATTGTTTGTCCTCTAGAGCCAACAAGAGTTGAAAGACCATCACATTCTGCCATAGCAGCAGTACAAGAAGGACCAACCAAGGTTTTGACTGCAGGTGTTCAGGCAGATATGACAGTAAGCAATCATGGCATGCAACATCCAAGTTTGATTGCAAGCACTCACTCATGGCAAGGTGTGAGTAGGGCCTACAATGCTAGGCATGAGTTTTTGCTTCCATGGAAGAAGGTTGTAGTCCAGAGATTGTGGAGAGGACATGGAGCAGTAGAGGATCACGGTGGAGCAAAACAAAGAACCAACTCATGTGACATGAGTTATTTTCTACCCCGAGAGTATGGTGCAGGAGCACCTAGAAAATCATGTTTTTTGTTGTAATAAGATCTATTTAACCAATGCATGTCATTTCAGTTTGTATCTAGGTTCTTCAAGACCTAGAACCAATTTTGTAAGTCCCAAGTGACTTAGGACACATTTGTTAAATTGTTAATCACATAATGCCAAAACAGGGCAGTAGGACAGTTTGGGACACAAGACAATTGGTCTTCCAATTGTTTGAATCGGTTGGTTTTCCTCAGGGCAAGTTGATAAACCCAAAGGAATGAACCAAATAATGAATGGCGAAGGTGGTGAATGTGAGTGTGCATTGTTGTTGAACTGTATGTTTGAGGTATTCTGAGAAGGAATAAAATCGTTCTGTTATGTCAATCTAGTTTCTGTTCTCTGTAACTGTAAATTGTGTAACTATAGATTTCTGTTCGAAGTATAGTTCTTTCTGTGCATACCATTGTTGCAATATGTTGGTGTGAGGCATTCCACTGGTAGTTTTCTGCTATGAACGAGTGGAATGGCTTCACAATGTACAGATCCGTTTTGTTGTGTTTCATTTTTGTTGTTCTGTGAGACAGTGCAGAAAGTCTGGGTAAGTTGTTCCGTGCAGTAGTTTACCTAGCATCCCCATGTGCTAGGATTCATTTGAAAGAGTAGATGAACCGCAAAGTCAGAGAGACACAGAAGTCATCGTCGGTAAGACCGGGACCATCGGGGAGGAAATCGGCCATCAGACCGACAATGGTTGTTTGACCGAAACGAGGAGATGGAGAGATTTCTATTGGCGTGAGTTCTGTCTCGTTTCACCGAAGAAAGTTCCAAGTGAGCCATCGGTGTGTCTCGGACCAGCTGTGTGAGTTTTGGGGTTTTGGCTGATAGTGATTTTCTTGCCGATAGTGGCATCAACGTATCGCCAGAACCAACGGCCGAGTCCCACTGAAACCGCGGTGTTCTGTCGAAGTCAAATGGAGTCAAGGTGACAATAGTATTGGTGTATCGGCCTATGGAAGGTTTAGTTCACCGATGGTATTACGTCTCACCAACATCAAGAGTTGGTCTTATCGGTGTATCAGCCTAGTGAAACTGGAGTTCGCCGATAGAGTTGAGTCATATCGACACAGTCACGGTTAAGACAAAAAAGGATGTCAGTTAAGACATCGGGGCATCGGCTGAAGGATAGAAGACTTCGCTGATAGAAGTAAGTCTCGGTGAAGGAAGTTTTGTGGTCACATCGGCGTAAGTTTAATCACGGAGAGACTTAAGAAAGTCATTCCGACCGATGGTTATCTGACCAATCGAGGTGTATCGGTGGCCAGTAAGTGGAGTCTTGCTGATAGAAAACAAATTTGATTTTGTCTACGTTACTACTGCGCGCTCCTCATCAGAATCTCGCCTTGGTGACACTCGGTTCTAAGGACACTAATATAGCCCCACGGTTATCCTCAATCTCCGAATTCGTAGTATAACCTTGGCTCTTTGTGTGATTGATCATATGCATTGATGTTGTTATTTATCATGATTATGGACACTAACATATTTCTTACATGGATGTGTTTCTAGAAACATTTGGTGATCATAAAGTACATGTCACCTCTAGGGGGCATGGGCTTTGCGAAAGTCTATGTTCCCTTGTGTCTTTTCTTCCTACCTGAACGTGCTTGATATCGATGCATGATATCAACCACCTTAAGGTGGGGGCATATATAAGGTAAGCTATTTGTTGTAGATGTTAGCAATGTGCTTGTCCTTAGGTGCATTTTCAAGACTGGTGGCGATTAGTCCCTCCTGTACTCTGAGTTTTTTTGTAATCAATCAATCATCTTAAGCCCTCTACGGAGGTGGGGGTGGCGTATCTTTTGCAGAGAGTGCCCATCCTGTCATTTTCAAAAAGTCTTCATTGGGAGGCGGGGAGCGGTTCTGTGACTAACACAACCCTTAAGCATGTCTTCGGCGATTGTTGTGGTGAAGCCCAATCATGGTGTGTGCCTATAATGTGCCTAAGATGGTGATAATCTCATAAATAGGAACACTCCATCGCTTGTCTGTCGTGTTTTCTCCATGTCTTCAAAGTGTGTGTGTGTGTGTTTGGCGTGCTTGCTTTGTTTGATATATCTGTTGCCCCATATGCAGTCTAAAGACCAATTCGATGAGTGCTTCCTGCATTTTGGGAGGTTTGGTGTGTCCTGCATGTGTGTTGCCCCATATATGCAGTCTAAAGACCAGCGCGATGAGTGCTTCCTACATTATGGGAGGTGTGTTTACTTTCCTACACTTGCATTTGCATTTCATATATATGAGAAAAAGAAAAGAAAAGAAATCATTCATGTCTTCCATGCATTAACTGTCTTTTATGCATTTGATGTCTTCTTTGTGTCTCGTGTGACTATAACTGTCTTCTCCGTGTTTTGCGTGCCTGTCATTGTCTTCAATGTGTTTGACATGTCTTCTTTGTGCTTGGCATGTTTGATGTGTTTATTGACTGTAATTTAATGCATGTATTGGTCTCATATTTACACATACATTAAAGTGGGGGCTAAATGTAACGTCAAAAAATGTCCCCTTGGGGGCTTTTCCCTCATAAGGTTTAGCTCCCAGGTCTTTTAGCTGCATTTAGGACATCTTGCATCATATTTTGACATCCCGATGAAATGAGCCCTAAGTTTCATGACAAATGAGACCTAGGGGGGATCCTTTGAACCTAACCCTAACCAAAATAGGGAGGGAGGACTTGGGCGCCCTTGCCCTAGTCCTGCCCTATTTTGGGTTAGTTCCAAATTTTTAGTGTCAGCTTGTGACCGTTATTTAGGTCCTATGCCGACATGGTAAGTTTGAATTACAAAATTCTTGGCGGGAGTGTTTGTAGTTGCATATATAAGCATGTTTAGGCATTCATTTGTAAACTAGAGATGATGATGGTGATCTTTTGGCATCCTAAAGGTGATTGAAGGCTTTCATTGTGTGGCAAGAGTAGATTTGTGTTGTTTGTATGTTTGTATTTGCAGATTTGAGCAGTCATCTCCTCATGGCATGAAGAACTTCTTCCTTCCATGAGATCTTCACTACAAGGTGACATCATTTGTGTTTTTAAGCATTTATCATTTGGTTTTTGCCTCTGCCTCCCAAGGGCAAGCAATCTCTCTCTGACAATAGTGTTTGGAAGACGTGAATGTCTCTCCGAGGCTTGACTGAGGCAAGCCTCTAAACACCACAACCCCCTCCCAAAGTTTCTATGATTGCAGGTTACAAATTGAAGATACAGGAAAAGTGGAGTTGCAGGAGGATATCGCAGAGTGTTGGATTTGCAGATCAAAGTTAAAAATAGCACCTTGGACTTGGGCACCCACTACCAAGTCCTCCGGATTCTGTGATGGGAAAATCTCTGATACAACAGGAACATGTTGTAGATCAAGTTTCCAGATCCCGACAAAAACCTAGGCATTGAACTTGGGCGCTAGCTACTTAGTCTTCGACTGTTTCACTTTCCAAACTTCGAAAATAGGTGTGCATTCATCTGTCATTTTATATCTTCTTGAAGCAACATTATGAGTAATTTATCCGTTTGCTTCCGTAATTGCATAATTAGGGTTTTGAGGTATAATTGAGCATAATTGAACATAATTGGCAATCAAATCACATAAATCCAAGCTTACCTACATTCCTAATTGACCAAGGGTCTGATAGTGCCTTGCCACTCAACCTAAAGTCCTTGAATGTAATTGGTGAAAGGAGGATAGATATCAAACTAATCAAACACCCACTATCCATAATTTTACTACATTACATTTTGGTGAACCTGTGTTGTTGGACTTGTTTGCACCTTGCTGAGTGTTTTGCTTGAGATTTGCATTGATTTCATTCATTCATAGTATCATTCATCTTATTGCATTGGAAAACTTACAAAAAAATTGAAAATTTGGAAAAATTTGAAAAAAAAAAACATTCTAGGGTTTCAATTTTGCATTAATTAATGTGAATTTAATCAAATTTCTAATTTTTGCATTGGATTTGAGTTAAATTGCAGAAAATTACAAAAATTCAATATCTTGCATTGCATTTTCATCATAAAATTGCTAGGGTTTTGTTGAAAATTATGAATTTTGCATATAACCTAGTAATGTCAAAAACTAGGGTTTGTAGGTAAAATCTTGTTTCAAATTTTTCTACTGATCTTAGACACTCATTCAAATTTTCATTTGGCTGTAGTGTTTCATTTTAGTGTGAATTTGCATTTAGATCTCAAAAAATTACATTTTTACATAGAAAATTTCAACAAAACTAGTAATTTTCAATGATTTTTCATTAGATTTACACTTGCATTTTGCATATTAGTGATTGGAAACCATTTTAATATCTGAGTTCATTTATATTTCATCATAAATCATCTTTCAAAACATTCATATAGCATTTTTCATTAAGATCTCAACTCTAGGGCTTCAAAAACCTTGATTTTCACTAGATTTGGCCTTATCGACTCTCTAGATTCGCACTATAGGCATGTTGTAAAGAATATTTTTGTACTAATTGGCTGTTATCAGGGTTATTATCTGCTGCCCCTTCTAAAATTCTTTACAACACCTTGTTATTGGCCTCTTGTATTGAAAATTTGGTAAAAATTGCATATTTTTGTTATATTTGTCCTAGGGTTTGACCCAGTTTGCACTTCAAGTGTGTTGTAAAAGATTTTATGATTCTAGGAGACTGATATCATTTCTATTATTTGTTTTACCTCATAAATTTTTTTACAACACCTCTTTTATTAGGTCTTGGATTGAAAAATGGTGAAAAACTGCATATTTTAGGGCATTTTCACTAGGTTTTGACTTATCATCATTTTAGATTTGCATCAAAAGTGTGTTGTAAAGTATCTTATTACTATATTGGACTGATATCAGACATATCATTTCCTTCCCATAATCAATATCATTACAACACCTTTTTTTTCATATATTTGCATTAAAAAAGTACAAAAAATCAAGCATTTTAGGTCATTTTTGCATATAGTTTTGCACTTGTCTTTCGCATACTATTGGAAAACTTTAAAATTTGATATTACATTGATTTGAACACTTAAGCACATGGCTTCTAACAACAACAACAACAACAATAGATTCCCTTCTAGGCCTTACATGAAGAGAAAGGTCCCTAAACCTGAAATTGTGTTTACACCTCATGATAGAACAATTGGAGATACTGAAGGACCACTCTACATCAATATGAAAACAATGGGGAACCTTGTGGATGGAACCCTTATTGATCATAATTGCATGACTAATGTTGCCACGGAAGAGTTCCTCTTTGTGCATCAATTAATGCAAGGATCTTATGACCCTTTAGACATGATTAAAACACACAAGGGAACATTTATAAACACTTCTAGGAAGATATCATTGTTGGTCACAGTATTTGAGAAACATGTAGAACAATGGTTTAATGTTGTCCCTATTTTTGACCTCTTTCGCATTAAATTGGGACACCCTTGGTTAAAAGCCATGACATATGTCCCTTCAATAATTCATAATTGTCTAAAATTTCCTTTTGATGGACATGTGATTACTATCCCTCGCAATAAGTATAAACCTTTGGTTGCAAGAAAACACTTTACACTAGATTACTTTTGGGACAAATCTAAAAAGGAACCAGAGCCACGAACAAACTTTAACATCTTGACCTATAGAAATTACAAAGCAAAACTATTACATCCAATGGTCGGACCTTCTATACAAGAAATAATAAAAGACAAGCAACCTGCATTTGAAGAGAACCCTAGACTGAAAGGACAAGGTCCCTATGTTGAGGTTCCTCCCCTACCATCCTTACAAGGATCGGGAGGTAATTTTCAACAACAGAAAATTCCATCTAGACAAATGAGATTTGATCCCAGTGCTTCCTCTTCTAAAAAGCAAAAGCATATGAAAGAACAAAGCCCTATCTTACAAGAGATAAGTGGTAAAAGAAAAAGAAATAGAAAAGAAAGAGAAAGAAGCAGAAGAAGACAAGATTATGCCATAAACCTTGCATCTCAACAAGAAAACATTGATCTAAACATTGAACCAAACAAAGATGATCCTAACAATGAACAATCTAAAGACAAAGACAAGAATTGGACTATGGTACCTTATGTCCCACTTTCCTCTACCATTCGGGAGTGGGAGGATGACAATGATTTACTTGATGGTGAGAGTTAGTTTGAAGATCCCTACAAGTAAGTATTTCTAACCCTTTATCTCTCTCGTGATGTGTTTCCCCCATGATGTGTTATGTGTTGTTTAGGCCTCCTGGGATGACCTCAGATTCTCTTGTAAGGTCTGAGATACCAGGAGATTGCCTCTGTTGTGACCTTCTTCTATTTATATCATCATTCTTCTATATTGCCTCTCTCTCTGATTTCATTGTTGTGTTTTGTGTCTTACGGACATAGCGTTACGTTTGGTGAATTGGGGGCACCCTCATACGTGAATCTCCCTAAGACACTTGTTTCTCCTCTCTGATTTATTGTTTCCCTTCCTCTAGTGTTTCTATCTAGTGAGCGGATGATGAAAAACATATTATACTAATGCGGACCTAGCGTCCCTTTAGCGAGAAATCAAAAATTGGACTTAGTTCCTATATGAAGATGGGGTTGTATATCTTATCCAACACTTGGCTAGTAGAAGCACTCGTGCTTTCTACATAGTGATTTTGATGATGTTTTTATCTCACTTACAAACCTTAACAATATTGCTGCTCGTGCACTTTGTTTGTCTTTGAATCTCGCCTTGGTGACACTTGGTTATGAGATTTTCATGATATAGCCCCACGATTATCCTTGATGTCTGAATTCATAGTATAACGTTGTCTCTTTGTGTGATTGATGATATGCATTGATGTTGTTGTTTAGCATGATTATGGATACTAACATGTTTCTTGCAGGGATGTGTTTGTGGAAACATTTGGGGATCATAAAGTACATGTCACCTCCTGGGGGCATGGGCTTTGCAAAAGTTCTGTGTTCCCTTGTGTGTTTTCTTCCTACCTTAACGTGCTTGATATTGATGCATGATATCAACCACCTTAAGGTGGGGGCATATATAAGGTAAGTTGTCTATTGTAGATGTTAGCAATGTGCTTGTCCTCAGGTGCAGTTTAAAGACTGGTGGCGATGAGTCCCTCCTGCACTTTGAGTTTGTTTGCAATCAATCAATCAATCATCTTAAGCCCTCTACGGAAGTGAGGGTGGCATATCTCTTGCGAAGAGTGCCCATCCTTTCATTTTCAAAAAGTCCTCATCAAGAGGCGGGGAGCGGTTCTATGACTAAATCAACCCTTAAGCATGTCTTCAGCGATTGTTGTGGCAAAGCCCAATCGTCGGTGTGTGCCTGTAATGTGCTTGAGATGGTGATGAGCCTAGAAATAGAAACAATCCATCGCTTGTCTGGTGTTTTCTCCGTGTCTTCAAAGTGTGTGTGTTTGGCGTGCTTTCTTTGTTTGGCGTGTCTGTTGCCCCATATGTAGTCTAAAGACCAGCGCGATGAGTGCTTCCTACATTTTGGGAGGTTTGGTGTGTCTTGTGTGTGTGTTACCCCATATATGTAGTCTAAAGACCAGCGCGATGAGTGCTTCCTGCATTATGGGAGGTGTGTTTACTTTCCTGTACTTGCATCTGCATTTCATATATATGAGAAAAAGAAACGAAAAGAAATCATTCCTATCTTCCATGCATTAACTGTCTTCTATGCATCTGTTGTCTTCTCTGTGTCTCATGTGACTGTAAATGTCTTCTCCGTGTTTTGTGTGCCTATCATTGTCTTCAATGTGTTTGTTGTGTCTTCTCCGTGCGTGGCATGTTTGCTGTGTTTGTCGACCATACTTTAATGCATGTATTAGCCTCGTGTTTAAACATACATTAAAGTGGGGGCTAAATGTAACGTCAAAAAAGTCCCCTTGGGGGCTTTTCCCTCATAAGGTTTAGCTCCCAGGTCTTTTAGCCGCATTTAGGACATCATGCATCATATTTTGACATCTCGATGAAATGAGCCCTAAGTTTCATGAGAAATGGGACCTAGGGGGATCCCTTGAACCTAACCCTGACCAAAATAGGGAGGGAGGACTTAGGCACCTGTGCCCTAGTCTTGACCTATTTTGGGTTAGTCCCAAATTTTTAGTGTCGGCTTGTGACCATTATTTAGGTCCTATGCCGACACGGTAAGTTTGAATTACAAAATTCTTGGCGAGAGTGTTTGTAGTTGCATATATAAGCATGTTTAGGCATTCATTTGTAAACTAGAGATGATGATGGTGATCTTTGGGCATCATAAAGGTGATTCAAGGCTTTGATTGTGTGGCAAGAGCATATTTGTGTTGTTTGTATGTTTGTATTTGCATATTTGAGCAATCATCTCCTCATGGCATGAAGAACTTCTTCATTCCATGAGATCTTCACTACAAGGTGACATCATTAGTGTTGGCTTGTGACCATTATTTAGGTCCTATGCCGACACGGTAAGTTTGAATTACAAAATTCTTGGCAAGAGTGTTTGTATTTGCATATATAAGCATGTTTAGGTATTCATTTTTAAACTAGAGATGATGATGGTGATCTTTGGGCATCGTAAAGGTGATTCAAGGCTTTGATTGTGTGGCAAGAGCAGATTTGTGTTGTTTGTATGTTTGTATTTGCATATTTGAGCAATCATCTCCTCATGGCATGAAGAACTTCTTCCTTCCATGAGATCTTCACTACAAGGTGACATCATTAGTGTTGGCTTGTGACCATTATTTAGGTCCTATGCCGACACGGTAAGTTTGAATTACAAAATTCTTGGCAAGAGTGTTTGTAGTTGCATATATAAGCATGTTTAGGCATTCATTTTTAAACTAGAGATGATGATGGTGATCTTTGGGCATCGTAAAGGTGATTCAAGGCTTTGATTGTGTGGCAAGAGCAGATTTGTGTTGTTTGTATGTTTGTATTTGCATATTTGAGCAATCATCTCCTCATGGCATGAAGAACTTCTTCCTTCCATGAGATCTTCACTACAAGGTGACATCATTTGTGTTTTTAAGCATTTTTCATTTGGTTTTTGCCTCTACCTCCCAAGGGCACACACTCTCTCTCTTAGACAATGGTGTTCAGAAGACTTGAATGTCTCTCTGGGGCTTGACTGAGGCAAGCCTCTAAACACCACAACCCCCTCCCAAAGTTTATGTGATTGGAGGTTACAGATTGAAGATACATGAAAAGTGGAGTTGCATGAGGATATTACAGAGTGTCTGATTTGCAGATCAGAGTTAAAAATAGCACCCTAGACTTGGGTGCCCTCTACCAAGTCCTCTGGATTCTGTGACGGGAAAATCTCTGATACAACAGGAACAGGTTGCAGATCAAGTTTCCAGATCCTAACAAAAACCTGGGCATTGGACTTGGGCGCCTGCTACTTAGTCCCTAACTATTCTGCTTTCTAAACTTTGAAAATAGGTGTGCATTCATCTGTCATTTTACATCTTCCTGTAGTAGCATTTTGAGTAATTTGTTTGTTTGCTTCCGTAATTGCATAATTAGGGTTTTGAGGTATAATTGAGTACAATTGAACATAATTGGCAATCAAATCATAAAAATCTAAGCTTCCCTACATTCCTAAGTGACCAAGGGTCTGATAGTGCCTTTCTACTCGACCTAAAGTTCTTGAATGTAATTGGTGAAAGGAGGATAGACATCAAACTAATCAAACACCCACTATCCATAATTTTACTACATTACACATGTTAACATCAAATCCATTTTATTTTGATGAGTCCCCTCATCATAATCAATATCAAAACCACTTTAATGATGATGATAATCTTGTTGATAAAGACAAGTATACCATTACCCCCTTGATGACATCTTTACAAGTAAGCTTTTCATAAGCTTCAATCGACCACCCATGAGCAATCAAAATCCTTTAGATCAATAATCAGCTAGAACTAGCTATCTTACCAATCTTAATCACATACCTATTGGTCATCCTTATGGCACCTTTGACAATGGAAACACCACTCTAACCCATGACCCTCATCGTCAATCCCTATCTCATGTTCCAACCTCATGCGAGTTCATTGTTGCCTCCACCTCATATCCAAATCCTTCATCCTCCAAACCTTTACCATCTAATCCATCATATCAATCATGTTAGCAATTAATCTAAACATCCAATCCCCAGTCCAACGCTACCACATACAAGTTGGACTTCTAAAATTTTCTCCAAGGATTCATAGCAAAGGATCTCAAGTAAAATTACAAAAGAAAAATTATGGATCCATGTAACTCCCTTTATGATCCTAATGCCATCATCCCTACAAGTCTACCTATGTGGGAAAATAATCATTGACCTTTCCAAAGGTCCATCAAATCCCAAATCCATAATCATCAATGACCCCTTACCCATCCATGTGCACAACTAGATGAATCCATCCATGCACAAGTCAAAGAAAAATTCCACTCCTCCATCATTTCATCCAAGCAAATCAAGCTATGTCAAGCACTTGTTCTGAAGCATGCCCAAAAATGTCCTCACCTAAATCAATATCCAATAATCTAAACTAATCCATTTCATGATCCCATACCCCCTCAAACTCAAAGCATCCATGTCAATAGAATCCCTAAACGCCCAATACTATCACCTTGGTTCCACCGCCTTTGTCCACTTTAGCCTTCTTGCCAAAGAAAAAATTGCAATTACCACCAATTCCTTCCTATCTAAACATGGATTCACATCTTGTATCCAAAGTAACACATATCCCACCACAAATTGAATGTGTCAAAACATGTATTATCAAGGAAAGGGATTGGGCCTTCATGAGCAAGGAATCTTGGAGCCTATACACATCAAAGCATATCAAGGCTTTTAGGGCCTCAACTATAGATATCATGACAAACAATCTAAATGCATTGGTCACACCTCAACAAATCCTAAGGAAGCTTCTTCCAACATCCAAACAAGTTCCTTTTGTCACTCCTACAAAGAGTTTGTTGCCACCAATCCTTTCATCGACACCACTATCCTTATAACCAACCTTAACCATCCATCACCTAAAATCACTAATCACGATCAATGAGCACACACATCATTAGACTCATTCCAACATGATGAAGCTATCACAAATTTCATGGGATTCCAAGATAATATCTCTTCATGGGACCATACCATCAACTTCGTATGCATTATAATATGAAGCAAAGAGGTCACAAAAATCTAAGGATCACCATGTCACAAAGCATCCACATGTAATATCAAATCAAAATCTAGTAAAAAATATAAATGGATTAAGAAGGAAACATAAGCCCACAAATAAAAAGGAAACACACAAAACAATGTGGATCCCAAAATGAAAAGAAGAAATGAATCCAAGTGGAGCATTCAAATCTGCATCTCTAAACATTCATATCTATCCCCCAATCTCAATCTTTAAATCCTAAATCCAAATCCAAACATCCCAATCCTAAAACTAAAAATCTTATGTCCATTTGAGTCCCAAAATCCCAAAATTGACAATCCAAAAATCCCATCCTAATCCCAAAATATAAAATCAAGCATCTCCTCCAATCCCAAACCCCATATACCCACAATCCCAAATGCAAATCAATCACTTCAACATCCATCATGGTGTGTGAAATTGTTGGTCCTATTTTCCCTTGGTCCCATGACATTTTCTCATACCTCCACGATCCCATCCTTCCACCCACCCCTTTTTCATAATCACTTCCATTATCCAACATACATCCATAGTCACACCCCTTTCATCCAAGCTTTTGCATAGTCCATCCTTCCTTCCTTCAACCTTCCTTCCCTTCAATTTTCCTTGGCAACATCCTCTAACACCAAAGCGATTATGATACCCTATTTACATTTGGAGAAGTGACCTTATCATCAACAACTTTTCTACCAACATCTATAAACACAACACCAACAACATGGTCCATATGTAGTAGTTATTTAGAATGGGATACTATCATCTTGATAGGGAAATAGATGCTTGAGTCCAAAAATCCCATATCTAAATCCACCCATCCCATCCCAACATCCAAAATCTAGAAAATCCAAAAACAACTCAAAAAATTTAGAAAAACAAAAAAACAAAAAAGTAAAGAGAATAATTATCCAATAGTATAAACCATTCTTATGGCACCATGGACAAGTACCATGACAAAAAATAATTCTTGGGTATTGTGCATAAATTATCTATCTATGAGCATCACTTGGGGGCAAGCCTCTCCCACCCTATCCTACCCATCCATTATATCCACACACACACACACACACACACACACACACACATATATATTATATATCCCATTGTACCCAACCCATTCCCCCTTCCTACTTTCAATCTTGATAAGGATAGGGCCACAAATTTGAAGCATGATTTGGACCCCTTTTGGTATACCCAATATTTTGTAACAAATCATATCATATATCATCACAAGCATTACAATACACATCATGAGTGACATATCTAGAGTGGGGCATGTTATTCCTATGTGACATAGTCCTTGGAAATCCCATCCTAAATCCCTCCATCCCATCCACTGTCCACAATCCCTCAATCATCTTATCTAATCCTCCCTTCATCCTTAACTCTAGACTTAGTTTTCCCTTGTCATTAGTTCTAAGAAAAAGGTTATCTAAACACAATCCAATGCAAAAATCTCAATCCCCAAGCAATCCATCCACATGCAAACAATCCTAATCCACACAAATCTTGCCAAGCGATCTAACCCTAATCATCCAAAAGAATCCCTTAGTTTTATTCCCAACCTTATTTCAAGCCTTGATCTAATCAATCAAATCATTATCATCAGGATATATCATTGCCAATCCTCATGTTATTTTGGGATATATTTTTCCCACATCAACAACATTATCATCATCAATGAATCTATGGCTTTTCATCTTGACTAGAGGGAACATTTTTGTTTCTCTTTGTATCATTTTGTGCATGTTTGCTTGCTTTCTTGTGTGTGTTATCATTTTGTTTGCATCTATACTGGTCCTTGCAACATCTCACCATAATGACATCATGGTCTTCCATATCATGGTGTCATATGGCATATGCTTACTTGAGACTTTTTATTTTGAGTCGATCCTTCATGTATATGACACAATGCCATCATGGTCCCTTATATCATGGTGCATAACATCATATGATATATCAAACACCAGGTTACTCAATCGAATAACATGCCTATCATCCACCCCATCCATTCGATCTCCCTCCCCTCCATCTCTTAACTAATCTTCTCTTCCCCAACATTCATATTATACCTCCTATCTATTTTCTCCAATCCCTTCTTCCATCATTAACATCCAAGCTTGTATCCCCATATTTCTTTCCCAACATTTTTTCATCCATGTTGAGAGCACACCTATGTTCTTCAAACCTCTCTATCCTCTCAAGGGGGCATCCCTACCTCATTCCTCTTCGTCACTCCCTTCTTTCCAACGATTGGAGCATTCTGCCACTAATCCCATCTCTGTGAAAACCTCTATACTTTAATTCTTTGAAATTTTGTTACTTCTCTTAGTCGCAACGCCATTTCAAAGAGGGGCAAAATGTAGACACCTAAATTTAACATCCCAACACCATATTTATACTTCATCTATCTTCTTCTAATGTTAATTAAATAAATTACGTATTTAATTAACCCATCTCACCATCTTCCTAGCATTAATTAAATAAATTTCATCTCTTGATTAATTAATTCAACACTTCTTATAATGTCCTAGCATTTAATTAAATAAATCAATATTTATTTAATTAAATTAGTTATTCCTATGTCTATTCATCCAAAAATTAAATAAGTAGCCAACATTTATTTAATTCATCCATTTTCTTCGTCATCAATAGTTAAATAAAAAAATCATATTTATTTGACTAATTACTCACTTACACATGCTTAAACATCATTAGCCAAGTCAACCTTGCACATGGCTCAATGCATGCACACAGCTCCATAAATCCTCTCATCAAATCTTGTCCATCCATTCAAAGCTAGAAAATTCTATCCATCCAAATCTTCATGATGTTGGGACAAGTTGCCATTAACTTGCAATCCTAACCAATTCATGTGTCTCCAAAGTTCTTGGAATGTGTTCCCCAACACATAAAGACTTTGAGAGATTAATTATTTATTAATTATATCACTTTGACTTTTGCAATCAATTCTTAATTGATAAGTTCAAACTTGGGCATCCATTTTTAGAGTGGGGGTCATGAAGACTTTGTTGACTTCTCCTAAGTCTATTTTGAGAGTTTGATAACTCCTAGTAAGTGGGAGTTAAACTTGGGTGTCCCATTTTGATGGGGACTTATATTTAGACTTGGAGATGTGCTTTTTTATGTACATGAGTGGATAATATTGAGACACCTTGCATGTTGTTGCATGTTGCTTGCATGTTGTTGCATGTTACTTGCATGTACTTGCATTTTGTTGCATGTCACTTGCATGCGCTTGCATGTTGTTGCATGTCACTTCTATGGACTTGTATGGCCTTGCATGTTGTTGCATGTCATTTGCATGTGCTTACATGTTGTTGCATGTCACTCCTATGGACTTGTATGATCTTGCATGTTGCTTCATGTGCTTGCATGTTGTTGCATGTGCTTGCATGTTGTTGCATCTCACTCCTATGGACTTGTATGATCTTGCATGTTGTTGCATGTCAGTTATATGACCTTGCATGTTGTTGTATGTCAGTTTTGTGAGATTCTTGTAGAACACTCCAACTCCAAAAACTTGTAGGATGGTACATCTCAATGTTTCAGGTAATGGGTATCAGTTGCATGTTGTTGCAAATGCTTGCATGCTAGTTTTAAGATATTACTTGTAGAACACGCCAACTCTAGAAAATTGAAGGATGGTACATCTTAGTGTTTCAGGTAATGGGTATCAGTTGCATGTTGGATCCGGTGTTTGCATGTCACTTGCATGTACAGAACAAAGTAATTCAGAATAACTTTGGGGACATCAATCATGCATGTTGTTTGCATGAGATTGGTGTGTGTTGCCCACTTCAGTTAACAGAAAGAGATTGGGCAAACTTGGACACCCAATTTGAGGACTTTCTATTGTTTCTTTTATTTGGAAATAGGTTTGATGTTGGCAAAGCTAATTTTAGCATACTTGGGTGCACACATCATGAAGAGGTGGTTAACTAAAAGCTTGGACATTGTTTGAGTTCAATCTTCTCAATTTAGAGTGCTTGGCTTTTGCATGAGCATTGGAAGCTATGTTATCAATTCAATTTATTGTAATTTGAGTTTCAAGCTTTTGAATTAAGATCTTGAATTATGAAGCTTCATATTAATTAATTAAGAGCCCCATACATTTTCCAGAAAGTTGAATTGTGAAAAAGACTTAGAAGAAAAAAACAAGAAGTTTTTTGTGAAAGACTTAGAAGAAAAAAGCAAGAAGTTTTTTTGATTTAGAAGAAAAAAGCAAGAAACTTTTGAAGAAAAAAACAAGAAGCTTTTTTTGTTGAAGTTTTTACAAGTTTGAAGATTGAAGAAGCTTCAGAAGTGCATCAAGGATCAGAGGAATTTTAGTATTGAATGTAATCTTTTGCAAGAGATTTAATACAAGCATAAACACCTTTGGTGTGGAGTTTTTTCCCTTAGGGGTTTCTCCACGTAAATACTTGTCTTCTTCTTGCAAGTTATTTTCTTCTACTACACTGTCTAAATTGGAGAAATACTATAACATCTAAATTGAAAGTAATTTTTAGATTTACACATCTATTAATTTCATGTTTGAAAACATTTTAAAGCTACATAGCTACAATTTTACCTTGTTCTCTCTCCCTTTTTCCAACACTCAATCCAAACCCTCATCATGTGCATCAATTACCAAGTGACATGTGGTGGCTTCTCATGCATCCTAATCACACAATCAACCTCATCTATTGATCTTCCAAATAATCTCAATCATTGATCCTCCTCATCAAAAATATATAAATGGAACCCTCCTTAAGCCATTTTTATCACAAAGTGGAAGCAAAGGTATGCTACAAGTTTGAAGAGCAACCACATTTAACATCCTCTCCATCAACAAATCTATTGGAGCAGATCAACACCAATCAAGGTTTGGATTTGAAGCATTTATTTGAGTTTCATACTTGTTTGCACTCCTTATTTTCTCTAATCTTGAGTTGAGCTAAAATATGAAATTAGGATCTTGCATTAGTGTTTTTTTTATTATTATGGTCAAACAGGTTTTGAAGGGGACCCCGAAACTATTTACAAAAGGATGCAAACATAAATTGTAAGCCTACCGTCAGCCAACTGAAAGCTACCAGAACAACATAAGCATAGAAAACATAGCAAAAAAGAGAACAGACCAAACTAACCTAATTCATTTTCTTTAGGGTCTCTGCTACCTCTATTTCTTGTTCATAAAAGGTCTCATGCATCTTGGCAAAGTCGATCAGTTCCTTCTTCTCAGCTTCGAACTATTTCTTCTTACTCCCCCTTGTGCAGGTAGAGGGTCCACCCGAGTCCTCCATAGCCAGCTATTTACCAGTACCTTTAGTGTCCTCTCCCTTGTCATGTATACCCAAGCCCTCGACATTCATGATGTCTTCAACTCTGAAATCTTTAAATTGCTCTTTCTTCAGATCTTCCAACTTATCGATCAACATTTTCATCCCATTGAGACTATTCTGTATAGTAAGTTTGCTAATGTGCATGATCTTCTCAAGATTGTTATTCACCTCCATGAGTTTCTCCTCCAGATACTGAATTCTAGTATTAAACTCTTCCCTCATCCTGTCCAACTCACGATTTGGATCTCCCCCATTTTCGGAATTACTTCCCAATTTTTGAAGATCAGAGTATTCTATTCAGTTGTGATGTTGTTTCCTCTCCCCAAGCTTTCCTGCATCAATTGTAACTTTATATAGATTCTATTGATCTCAAGGAAAAACCATTTGGTCATCTTATGCTATGAATTAATAGCATTCTTAACCAGTTCAAACACTTCCTCAATCTAGACTCTATTTTTGGCCCGGGCCAACATGTCATCAAAATTGGGAGGAAGGTTGCTTGAAGGGTCATGGATCTCAAGAAAATTTAGGCCAACTCTAGGGTTAGGGATTTGCATAGATTTACCCTAGGTTTCCAGCCCACTTTCAACTCCCTTCTCAATTGGTTTATCTCGTTTCCCCTGTTTCTGGTTGGTCCCCTGCTTCTAGGAGATGTTAACAATACCAAGAGCTACCCACTCTTCATCACTTTCTTTCTCCAAAATTTTCTTACCCTTCTTCGCTGGAGTGGGGATTTTCCTTCTCACAGGTGTAGCCCTCTTGCCTGTAACCTCTTTGATAGAGGTATCAGAGTCATCACCAGTGTTGGACCCATTAGACCAAGAAATGTTAACTTCCTGCTTTTGAGTTCTTCTCCTCTTCTTAGTAGACTCTGCTTCACTTTCATCCTCTTCTTCCTCCATTCTCCACTCTTCATCATCCATATGGGATTCATCCTCACTAGACACCACACACTCCTTTTTACCACTGTGTTTTTCCTTAGGCCCTTTTTTAGGAGTGTTGTTTTTCATATGTTCCATAACCAGCAGAATGAGACTTTTCTGCATAGGCAGCTTAGGGTTTCTGTTGTCTTCTTTAATGCCATACTCTAGAGAGGAAAGCAAGTAGAAGGGGATAGAAACAAAAATTACTTAGGGCTTCTTCACTGTATTTCCGCTCACAGAAGAACTTCTTCCCTCTAGTCGATAGCCCTGAAACTGAGGCTATAAGGTCCTCCGTGATGGCTAACTCCCAGCCATACGCAAAAACCTTCTTATTCCTGTAGCCTTTCACAAACAAAGTAGTAACATTAGGATCAACTCCATGTAATTTCTCCATATAGGGAGTTAACCCCCCATCCTCCAAGATTTTCTAGACCTTCTGTTTCTGGTGGGTCCCTTCACAAGACGACGGTTCAACTTTGTTCCTATCACCACCCATGCTGAAACTCAGATCCCTATAAATTTCACACTCTGTACTGAGCAGAACAAAGAGAAGAATGAAATAAAGCCTATGCTGGATAATCTTGTCATTATTCCTACCCATAATCCATGTGAGCAACCCTTTCTGGAGAGGAATGGCCTTTGGACCCTTTGAGAACATGATGATCTCTTCATTAGATTTTGAGCTTTATACCATTCTCACCATCATTAATAATGAACTCCTTAGCCTTGCTCGGGATTTTTTCCATTTCATCCCATATGCACTTTGATTGGATGTTAACCCCCAAGTTGGCAAAAATATCTGCCACCTTGTTTCCTTCGCAATATATGTGTGATATGTGGGTAGCTTCAAAGGTTCCCAATATCATGATCGCATCTTCAATTAGGGTCACTATAGACCAACTAGGTTTAGTGGTATGCTTGAGGTAGTTTATAATGTTATTAGAGTCCCCCTCCACCCAAACTTTTCTATATCCCTTAGCTTGAGCTAGAGTTATAGTGTGAGAGGCAGCCACAACTTTGACAAAGTGGTTTGTCTGGGTACCCAGAGGGAGTGCTACCGCCGCAAGGAACCTACCAAGATTATCTCTCATCACTCCCTCACTGCCTGTAGCTCCAGGATTCCCTTTAGCTGCCCCATGGATCTTACATTAGTGTTACGTTCTTTATTATTTCATATTTTAATGTCTTCAAGTCCCAACTCATTATCCTAGGTCAAACTTATGTATCATTGTGATTTAATTTAGCTTGAGTATTTATGTGAGGTGTGATTTAATCCCTTACACTTTTTAATTTATGTTTTAGGTCTCTAAATATTTTGTTATCATTTTTATTTTAAGTCCCCATCACATGAGAGGGTTATACTATGGTGGATGCCTAAAATTTTTTAGTGATGAGAGAAATATATAAGGATTGAACTCAACCCAACCACACCCAATAATGAAGAATTCTTTAACACAACCTTATCACCAACTAGACTTGGCCCTTTTTTGCTCCAACTAATTTTAAATGAAAATATGTTTAATAAGAAGTCTATTGTAATCTAGTTTTGATATATATGGTGGATGCCTAAAATTTTTAAGTGATGAGAGAAATATATAAGGATTGAACTCAACCCAACCACACCCAATAATGAAGAATTCTTTAACACAACCTTATCACCTACTAGACTTGGCCCTTATTTGCTCCAACTAATTTTAAATGAAAATATGTTTAATAAGAAGTCTATTGTAATCTAGTTTTGATATATACGGTGGATGCCTAAAATTTTTAAGTGATGAGAGAAATATATAAGGATTGAACTCAACCCAATCACACCCAATAATGAAGAATTCTTTAACACAACCTTATCACCAACTAGACTTGGCCCTTATTTGCTCCAACTAATTTTAAATGAAAATATGTTTAATAAGAAGACTATTGTAATGTAGTTTTGATATATAATTTCTTTCAGTTGATTTTATAAAAAACATTCTAATGGTGAAATTAGCATACCCATGCTAATAAAAAACAATCTAATGGTGAAATTAGCATACCCATGCTAATGCCCATTTAGTTTTGGGCCCATTTTGATGGAATGTATTTATTGATAAGTGGCACACTCTTGTACATAGTTTGGCTCTCAACCTGATAAATTTCCCTATTTGTTTCACATTCATTTATGCCTATCTATATGCATTTGACCTTATCTCATCCCTATTTACACACATCCCCATACATTTTCCATTTATACATCATTTGTTATCCTACATTCACATTCATAACAACAAATTTGATACTTGCCTTGCAACTAGCACTTTTTTTTTGTCCTGGATCAATCCCAAGTGCCTTGAGATTGATTTCAAGTAGATCGAGATTGGGCACAAAATTCACACATTCAAATTTTGAATTCCAAAACTCTTGCCATTTTTCACTAGTTGTTGTGAACCAACTCGCCACATGATTTTATAAATTGTTTGCTATGTCTTGGTATTTAAAGATGTTCAAGGTGCCATTAGTACACACCTAGATATAGGAAAATCATATGAGACTACAAGGAGAAAGCACTAGAGCTCATTTTGTTTTTTAAGGGGTAGAATCTTAATCTACATCAAAATTACATAAGCCATCTACAAGTTTGTGCATGCTATCTTCAATCATTTGCTCATAACCATAAAGTTAACCTTAATAGTGGGTTGACCTAGGAGAATTTGACCCTAAAAATCTAGCAATCTCCTCTAAGGTGCTTGTAAACATTGCCTTGATAGATCTAGACACATGGAGGGTGAAGACGAAGAGATCACTACTACATTTTTTTGTCAAATCATTCCCATGAGTCATAGTTCATTTCCATGCAATAGATCATTTCTACAGCTCCTAAAACATTCATCATATTGTGAGCATTGATTTTATGTACCTTGACAATTGGGTTCTACGTAGCATCAACATTCATTCTTCATCATTATTATCAAAGTCAAGTGCATCATCTATCCTCCTTCAAAATATTTATTACAATTATCAAATCACAACTCATATTGAGTTTTCAGCCTCCCAAAAGAAAGAACTATAAAAATTAGATTAATTAGAGGCTTATTGTTTGCATTTATTTAATTAACCTACATTTATGAAAAAGAAATTTTATTCCCTTACAACTAGTGGATATTGGAACCTTGAACCTTCCCCACTCAACCTCTCCCCTAAGCACGGAGGGAAAAAGAGATTGGCAGACTGTTTATAAAGTAAGTACTGTTAATTAACTTGCATTGTATACCAGACAAATAACTGTTTAAAAAGTTGCAAAGAGGATAGTCGAAATCCTATCCACAAGATACCGTTTTGTATTTTATGTTTGTTTGGACTTTTGCCTAGGTATTGATCTTCTTTACATCCCAAATGGGAGAGGCTTCTTGGATGCTTCCTTCGCAATTCTCATCCACTCGCTTACTTAGCTGTCAACGCGTTCTGCCCCAACAAAAAGAAGGCCAGATATAACTAAATTCTGAACCTGAGTTGGAAAATGGTGATATTCGACGTTCCATTTCATTCAAGATGAAAAAGTAAGTATGAAGTTCGATCTTATCCCATATCAGATCTCATTCATTCGTTTTCGAATTGTAAATGTTTAGTGATGAATGAAGGCCATTGAGGAGTAGTGTGGTTGCTGTGATGAGGATGTTGGAAAAAACCCTATTGGGGGTTTCCAAAGATCCACAAAACCATCAAAACATTCACACTGCAATCTGTGATTTTGGGGATAGGCGGTTCTGGTAAAATTACTTTGGCAAAAGACTTATTCATAGATCTGCTTGGCGTGGATCATGGGAATCAACTGGATGCTCTAATGCCAACAAAGGACAGCCTTGGAAATGACAGTTTGATTACTGTCAAAAGTGGCAAACTTGGCGTCCAAAAAAAGCACCACATCTCCTCCGTGTATGGAATGAGAAACCTAAATAGGTTTCATGCCAAAAAGCTCTTTTGTTGGCATGCTTTGTCATAAACCTATTCATTACACGGATTTGAGGATCTTGTTGAAGAGATCTTGGATTTTTCCAATGGATTACCATTGTCTCTCAAGGTATTAGGAGGACAGTTATATGGAAAGTTCAAGGATTTCCAATAGTCTTCATGAGACAAGATTCTCATCCCCATATTAAACAGAGGCTAAAAGTAAGTTACGATATTTTTGATAAAGAAGAGCCCGAGATATTTTTGAACACGGCTTGTTTCTTCATTGGAAAAGATAACTGTTTGGCCTTTTTATGGTGGTATGGATGTAGTGTTGAGCTTGAGCAGTAGAACAACATAATGCATGATCACCCCCAATTTGGGAACATTCACATATTTACAAGGCAGATTCTCAACAAACAGGTGAGTCTAATATTTTCCTTCCTGGATTGTAACATTTCATTATTCATTGATATTTAAAGGGTATGGGAACCTTGTGTCAGCCTATTATGGTTGATTTAATAGGCTTCATGTTTTTGTTTTTTCCATTCTGAGTTCTAGATGTTTATCATGCTCTTGACTTAGAAGAATAATGGAAGGTTAATACATTCAGTAGTATTTTCTTTTGAGGTTTCTTTAAAACTATATTTTTTTGCATTCAGTGTGTCTTAAATAAAATGAAAACTGTTTGTAGCCTCCTTTGAAATTTAGCAAGCTGATTATATTTTGGGGTCCTAATTTCCATAGGTTTCTAAGTTCAGTTGGATGTCTCAAGCATTTGAAAAAGATAACTATGATTATATATGAGTTTCCCATCATGAGGGCTGCCTGAAGAATTCTCTCTTCTCAAATCGCTGGAGCACCTGGAGTTATTGAATTGTGCAATGCTATCTTCACTACCTACATGTGGCATGCCACTTTTTTTTGGGTGCAATTGCATAGGGTCGAAGATGTTTCCAGTTTAGCATTTGTGCAGTATATTGATTGTTAGACATATTCTAAACCATCACATGAGAATCTCAAGTTATTGGAATGTGAGAAATTGCAAAAACTGCCTCGTCACATCACAAATCAGAAGTCCCCCAAACCACTGCATGTGGATGAGGCTAGTTTAATGGATGGACAACATTGGTCAACTAAGCAAATTGTACTTTCTGAAGTTAAAGAGAGCATTCTTGAGGACCAGGCTAAACTCCTTAGGAAATTTGAGCAAATTGAAATTTCTGAGCATAAGATTGCGAAGACTCTTCTGAAAATTTATTCTGCTTCAATAATTTAGCAATTACTGATTCCTACCATTTGAGATTTTCATTGTTGAGTCTGGGGGCATTTAAATATTTTGGATTCTCTGCATCTAGTGTGGTCAGGAGTGAAGTCCTTACCAAAAGCATTTTACAATTGATTAATCTCCAAAGATTGGAGATTTTTGAATGCTCAATCTGACAATTGGCTTTTGAAGAAGCGGTCAAGGGCATAGATCTTCATCTATTGAGACATGACTGTCCAAGATATCACTTTCACAAGACTGTTGTCCCAGCCTTGAAATTCTACAACCAGAGCAAAAAGGTAGCTGAATGGAAAACAGCACTACACAATGTTTCATTTCATTTGGCTACATGCTTCATAGTGAGTAAGTATATGCTTCCCCACTCATCACATCCTGCATCTTATACATTTGCTTTGTGATCTATTTTGTGCTATGCGAAATGATGTTGGTTTTATTTGTTTTTGATTTTGTTGTAGATGTTTTGAGATGAGGGAAAGCTGTTGAAGGGTCTTGTGAAATTTTCATTGAAGGTGATGAAATTGATTCTACTAGAGGTAGCCAAACAATCCGTTGGACTTGATGAAGCTGCAAAACACTTTAAAACAACTACACTGCAATCTGACAGAGCAGGCAGAATGAAAAAAAAACCAGAATGGGTGGTTCTGGTAAAACTGCATTTGCAAGGAGTTAATACTACAAGAAATGCTCCTCCAGCTACAGCAACAGTTTTTTATAGACGTGAGATGCTGACAGTTTTGAATGATGTGGATCATACGACCCAAATAGATGCTCTACTGCTAGCAAATAACAGTCTTGGATTGATTAGTATGATTGTTGTCACAGCTCACAAATTAGGTGTCTTCAGTTTGTAGGTCATTTCCTCCATTTATAAAATTCAGCATTTTTGCTGGCATGTTTTCTTACAGGCATATTCACTTCATGAATTTGAAGATCTGTTTGATAGTTTAGCTTGAGTGATTTGTATTGACCCTCAAAATTTGCCTCTCCAGTGGCTGTTACTTATTTCTAAAATCATTGTGTTAATGGATTTGTGAATAAAATAATCATTAAGGCAGAGAGTACTTTGATCCGGCTCTCACACAGCTAAATTTGACTAATTTGAAGATGTTCATTTTCTCTTGATGATTTCTATTTGGATGTACTGAAATTTGATATTATGCTGCATTCAAGGGTTGCTTGCAAGCACAACGGGTTTCAATTATAGGAAATTATTGTGTTCTCAGAATTTTCCTCATTTGGCTGATAAGGTTTTGGCAGAATTCATTTGGCTGATAAGGCTTTGGAAGAATTCATCACTTCCTAAAGAGTCGGGAAATTGAAATTAAGTAGCACCCTTTAGTTTAAGCGCCAACGTGTGTTTCCCTGTCCTTTCTTTTTCACAGCATAAGTGAAATGAGTATTACACAGGTAGTATTTCTTTGATAAAATTGCTAATCCTTACTACATGAAAGTTATTATTTTAAATGAACGTGATGTTTTCACAGTCCACATGAATGAAATAAAAATTAAAAAAAATATATCCAAAAGTAAAGGGAGGTACTTATAAAAATATATGAATCCCTACCCACTAGATTGTATAAAAAAAGTATTTGCTTTCCTCACCATAGATAGAAGTTAGAACATGCCACCTTAGAAATTTCAAACATATCATTTAACAAAGAAGAAAAGAGAGTAGGTAGTATTTCATATTTATATTTATATAGAGGATGTCTATGCTATTAGGTTTCTATATTTGAAAAATTGTCCATCGTTTCTAAGGAATTGGCTCTGTCAAATATGGAGTTTGTTCTACAATGTATGGGAAGTTTTTGACTGCTAGAATAATAAGAATCAAATTGTGCCTCCAAACAACGAGGCCCCCTCTTTTTCCCTTCTTTCACGCTCCTAAGAAACACTCCTCACTCTTTGATCCATCATTTATTTTAAATTGGAAGCGTCAAAGGTGCCCTTGATTACACTTCAAACAAAGAATATAAGAAAAACTAAAGAAACGTCCAACTTTAGAGGGATAAAAGAAAGTTATGAGGATTTCAAGGAGAATACTTAACTTGCCAAAAGATTCCACGTTGTAAAGTTGTTCACTATTCACATGAAATTGACTAGATCTCTACGAACTGTTAATTAGAAGTAGAAATACAAAGCCCCTAGGCCAATTTTGAGATAAAGAAGCTATAATTGACCACCCAAAATGCACAAGAATGCAATGCCAATGGACAATGTACCATCATAAGTGTGATTGTTCCCTATTATATCTGTGCACATAAGCATCAAAAGAATTGCTATATAAAGTGAGGAGTTTAATAGCACAAGTTCAAAGTTATAAAGAGTTAAACTATCAAAATGCTTCATGATTGCATGAAAGGTTACAAACTCCTCCTAAACATGTAAAAACACTTATATGGCAGTGGAGTGCAAAGAGGGGAAAATAATACACAATAATGGGTAAAGTAGTTGATTTCATTCCCATGGTTGTTAGGGGCATTTTAGCTTTAAAAACAACAAAGAGAAATCTTTTGAATCTAGAAAATCGTCGATGCATAAGCATCTTTAGTTGATAGCAATTAGCATCAACCAAATAAAAAAAGGAAAATAGTAATGATGTTTTTGGTTTCTAATCATTTTGTGTTTGTTGTTGTTTTTAGATTTTTATTTTTTTGTCAAATGGTATTAACAACCATTTTGGGGATCCAAAGAGTCTCATTATTCCTCCACAAGCATTTGTTGTGCATACTTGAAGATGTGATAGATAGAAGCCTTTTTTTTGAGAAGGGGAAAACATGGTGATGTGGCATCTAATCAACAAACAAGTGAAGTGCAATTTCAGGTGGGTTACTTGGTTCTCACACATTTGAGGAGTGAGAGGTTTCCAAAAGGGACCTATAATAAGCTCAAATAGAAGAAGATTGGATTATGTAAGGTATTGAAGTGATTTTCAGTGAATGCAAAATATAAGGGATCAAAGTGTTTACTTTGCTCTTTTACCTGTTGTTTTATGCCTACTTTAAGTCCTATCGTAAACATAGTGTCCTACTAAAATTGTCTTATTTTGCACATAATCAAACCCCATCCTAGATGCTATCAGTCAAGTAGCCTTTCCTAGATTGTAGAAGTATGGACTAACTCATATACTTTTAGTCATCCTAGACTAGACCACGGGAACAAATCTATCCTATGGATAGAATTGCATTTGCACAAAGTCCTCCCATTAAATTCTCACTTTTTTAGTTGACCCCTTCAAATAATCACTTTTACCCATCAACTTGTGTGCCAAAACTCTTTGAATTGAGCACCTAGTATCTTGAATTTAATGACAGTCTTAAGGCATTAGTTACCATAAGTTCTTAGCATTAGTGTAAGGCCCAACTATTTTGTGACCCTAATCACACTCTTTACCTATTTTATAATTCATGTTTAGTTGTACCTTGGTCGTGGTATCATAGTAGCTCTTAAGTTAGTTTGCATCTATTGTGGTAATTGTTATGCTAACCCATTTTGTGGATTTTTGTGTTGATAGTCATTAAGCAATGGTCAATCATGTTGAACCCTGATGTGTGATTTAGATGTTAATGATCTAGTTTCATTTTATAATTATAAATTGCATAATTATGAATAGTTAAGTGGTGATGATTTTGAGCATGATTAAGTTTCTTGTGTATTTCCCTTATACGGATTGAATTGTTCAATTTGAGTAAGTCTTATTATGATAAAATATGGATCCATGTGTTATTTTGCATACTTGTGTGTCATGTTTGACACCCTTGTTATTCCAAGGTGTTGCATAGGTGGTCTATGTTTTTTTCCCCTTAAATATTCTACTTAATTGAAACCTTGGAGTTAGTTTACACTACTTGTGGTATCGTTTTAGTTATATTCTTTTTTGCACGCAATGTGAATTTTACTTCCTTGATTAGGATTCTTGTATTTCCTTAATCATGTTTATTCATAAATCATGATCCAATCCTTATATTTAACTTAGTAATGATGATAATGTTACCATATTGTGTTGTGCTTAGAATAATGTGATTTTGTGCATGCTTTAGTATGCTTGCATTGGGCTATAATAAATGATAATGAATGATTGTTTATAACTACTATAATCATCGCTAGAAAGAGTATGTTAATTTTTAATTCACCTAATTCATTCTTGGATGATCCTTAGAATTAGGGTTATATGTGTATTGTTTCATATGGTATGTTGCCTTCATCTTGTCACATTTTCTCAATCATTGCACATGCTATTTTAGGATCAAATAATGATATGTGCCTAAGAGTGAATGTTGGTGTGAAACTATTGTGATTGATTTGGAAGAAGTATGAGATGTAGTTCAATAAATTGTTTTAAATAGTATAATTTAATTGAATGATAAATTATAATATTTATCTACATGTTGTTGAGGTGTTTGATCTAAAATTTATTTAAATGATAGATTAAATTTTGATTTTAAGTAAACTAGGGATAGTGGGTGTATTCTCAAATTTCATAATGAAGTGATTTTTTATAAATTGTACTTGTATAAGTGTGTGATTAAAATTATGTATATTACAATAGTGCTTTGGCTATGAATTTTGTGATAAAATTTAATGTGTGCAATGAGTATGTAGGTTTTTAGCATGTTGTCCAATGAGGGCACCAAAGGATTGTTGGGGATCACCCACTATCTCACTCCACACTATGGAGCAATGAGACCTTGATTGTGTACTCCTAGTTATGCCAAACCATCTTTTTCAAGTGTAGCCAAGATCCCCCTTTGCTAAGTCATGATAAGTTTTATAGTTATGCCCCCTTGTAATTATTCATTTTACCTATTGTATTTGGCATGGTGAATGATTTCAAATGTTTTACTTTTAGTTTCAATTGTAAAATTTGGATTTGTGCATTTGGGTCATTTTAAAATGTTGTAAAAAGTTAGTTTTTATGTTTGTTATGCATTTTTAACCCTCTTGGGTTAGTACCTTGGGGAGGGGTACATTTCAGATTGTGCTTGGAATGTATAAGTGGGTTTGTGTACCTTTTGGGGATCTTGGGAAGTGCATGAGTTGAAAGGACATGGGTGGCTTGAGGGCAAGGACCCAAGTCAATTCATTTGCCTTTCCAATGTGTTGTGAAGAGGAGTGGAGTCCACTCCTCTTGGTCTTGGGAAGGTGAACCCATTTGGGTTCACATGGTTTATATAAGACTCCTTCAATGCTTATAAGAAGATTGAATGTTTTGGGCTTGTGATGTCATGCAAATCCATTCCATTAAATGGGAAGAAGTGAGATGACACTCCCTTTTATACCCTTCCCCTTGGCTTGAGAAGGGGTTATGCATTTTTCATTTTTGTATTTTCAAATTGAGAATTGGGAGAATGAGCTTGAACATGAGAGATTTGTCTAGGCACTTAGATTCTTGGAGGCTTGGGATCTTAGAGGAGAAAGAAGGGAACTTATTTCCACCATTTTCATAATAGAGTTGGGAGGTAGGTTCCTACACTCTTTGATTGTTATATTTATATGTAGATGTTGTTTAAAAGAAAGAAAGAAATATTTTTGATAGTTTTGGTGTTTTGTATGTGATTTAAATTCCCTTCCTCTTTTGCCTCATGGTGATTTCTTGAAAAGAATGGTGTTGATAAATGTTGATCTTGTGTTATTGTTTGGAAAAATAATTTAGGTGTTTGTATTCTTGTGTGTGGCCAAGCATGAAGTATTGATGTTTGTTGTGAGTTTGGATCCTTGGGTAATCCTCCTAGCTTGGGAGTTGGTAGATGATAGCTACCATACATTTGGGAGGTGAGCTTCTTCTATTAGTCTTGAGAAGATTTTTGAAGCTTAATCCTCTTGGAGGGCTGGACGAACTTGTATTTTATTTTTCATGTTGTTATTATATTATAAAAGTGAAGTATTAAAATTTATGTAGTTGTTTTTGTGATATACGTATGAAAAGAAGTAAGATTTCTTCCTCATTGCAAATAATGAATTTGTGTAAGTTATAGAAATTGACATTTTCAAACTTGGTTGATATGAAAATTGATCAAAGACCTCAAATAGATGAGTCTTTTGTGAAAACATCATTTGATAAGGTTTTTAGTACAAATGAAGAATGATAATGTGAAAATAGTAGTGAAAGTTGTATTGCTTTACAAGTCTTGTGGAAAATGAAGTAGAAAAACATCTAGAAAACTTGGTTCTCATTAAAGTTCAATTTCTTCCTAGTTTATTTCACATAAGAATTTATATTGCTCTTACACGTAAATAAATTTAGCAAGCGTGTAGTTGGCATTTTTAGGACTTTGAGAAAATTTCTTTTAATAATCAAATTAAGTCATATTTGTAAGTCTTACCTTGTCTATACTATGATAAATTCATTTCTTTCAACAAGTGATGAATTCATTACCAACCACTAGAAATGGTTGTTCATTGTGCCCTTCAAAGGTCTTCACAATGAAAACCACATTCACTATGGCTATCAATGTAATTACCCCAATGAACAAGTGTTCACCATGGTTGTTGATTGATCACCATGGTGATCACCTCATTTGTCATGATGATATGGACCATTACCATGATGATTAATTATTTGCCATGGCAATTTGGTGTTTGCCTCTTAAGAAAAGTGATGAACTCACCACATATTATTGCATAATTTTTATTTCAAAAAGAATTCTTTTGTCATTTGTTTCTTGGAGTTCTTCCTATGTCTATAGATCCTAATTTATGTTAGAAAATAGTGATTTGATTATCCCCTTTCTATTTTCTATTCCTTAAGTATATGTACAAACTAGTTGCTTGTGTAATAATGTAAGTGTCAATGAATGAATGTGTAACAACCTCCAAAGTGCAACTTCAAATTTTCTTAACTATTAACCAAAACAAACAACCCAATGCAACAAAAGGGTATATGATCAACTTCCATGAATTTCCATTAACTTCCACAATACAATATTATGTAACAAAGTGCAAAACTTGCAAGTGCTATCCAATAAGATCAACACAATAAATAACTTCCACTCATCAGATTTAATAAGTGTAATATTAAGTACATCTCAAGTACTTAACTAATATGAAGGTCTTCCAAGTGTATACCTGGAAATCATCAGTGAAAATAACGTTACATAATCAAGATATACAAGGGGTCAAATACTAAAACCCTCACCAATAACAATGAATATAATAACATGTGAAGAAACCACCACAAATACAAGTGGCCATATATAATGTACATCATGAATAATATATGAAGAACTCCAAGCTCAACTCTGCAAGTTAATCCTCCAAGATCTCATGCTCTTGTTGCTGATCAGGGAAGGGATTGAACCCACCATGAGGATGTCCCTTTCCTCCCCATCCATCAATCAAGGTGAAGAAGCACCATCCATAATCCAAAAGTGTGGTATAATACAATATTGGTGATTATCTTATTTAGGTCATTTCTTAAATAACACATAAGAATACACATGAAATCATAGATCTAACCATTTCAAATACATGGAATTAGATTTCTCAATGCACATCAATACATCCTTTCTAGCATTTAATATAGATATAAATGCAAAGACATGAACAAGTCAAATATGATTCTCAATAGTAACCACAAGTCTTTTCAAACCAACAAGGTTTGACTTAGAACTATACATTTAAGACTATATACAACATCCACATAAATTTCTATTTGCATCCTATAAGTTATGAAAGGTCTCTTCACATGATGCTAGATATGTCATATTAAAAACACGTGCCTAAGGTAGAACTACATGCATCCTAACCTAGCACAACACACAACACAAGTATCCAAACACATAAAACAACAATTCAAATATCAAACACACACACATAGAATAGAATACAACATATAATTTAAACATTTACAAGTCAAATACAGATCACACACATAAAGAAAGTATATATAACTAACATAAAATACAAGCACGTCATACAATCAAGAATACAACACAAATTCCAACCAAGGCCTCTGCCTCTAAATTCAAATATAAGACCATAAGTTCAAATATCACAACCAAGGCATCTACCTTGAAGTTCAATTAAAAGAACACAAGTTCAAAGATCACAATCAAGGCATATGCCTTAAAGTCCCACACCACATTAAGGCATGCATCTCCCATCGATAAAGTACATTTGTACCAAATATCATATAAGTAAGTAATCTAACCATATAGTTAACACAAAGCACCCCACCATCCGGTGGATCACCATCTAGGGATATGGTATACCAAGTCAGGTCACAGGCCTTAGTCAAAGATCTCCTAGCTCTAGTGATGAAATGGGAAACATAATTAGGGCATCTGCACCCTATGCATTTGCATAGCCTATGAAACCTTTATCCCATTTGGAGCACTAGAACGTATGTGATGCGTTTATGGTGAGAAGAGCATTTTCCAATCTCTTACAGTCTTACTTAATGGGAGAATATCTTCAAATGTGTTGAAAAAGGATTAGAGAAAATGATGTAAGTTGGAATCACCCACACAACATCTAAAATTCTCTCAATCCATATTAATCATGGTAATTACATAGTAACCAAAAAATACATAGTCTAAATCAAGACCATTAGGTGTATTGAAGCATGATAAACACTTCCACTTATACTTACATGTACAACACCACATAGAAAAATAGGTACAACACCTAATACAAGAGTATATCACATAATAACACTATCTCATTAAATAGAGTATCTTTACCCAAATTAAGCTGGGAAATCATACAAAATATCATTGAAAGTTAAACATTCCAATCATGACATCAAAACTGTCACTCTCAAATCCACAAGAGGAGTCTCAAGAACAAGATCAATATTTAGGTGTAAACATTCATGTTCACACTCTCATAAATAATATCAACATAAAATAAATTTCAACATACTCAACAAAATAGAAACTCACCAAACCATGTTGGAGATCACAAACACCAAACATTTCTTTCATGCTAGCAATTTATATATAAATTGCATAAAATAGTTTCCATTGAAAAAACTATAACTTTCTTAAAACATAATATTTTCTAACTTTTAAAATGTGTTAGAAAGGTAACATAGAGATCTAAAAACCTCATAAATATTTTATCAATAATTTTCTTTAATATGTTTTTAAAAAATTATATATAATCACATATAAAATAATAATCATCAAAACAACATAACAGAGTCGTCGATTCATACATATCTCATAATTGAGAATCTAGATATTTCTAAATTTTTATATGATTTATAAAAATTAGTTTCTCGTTGTTCCTAAAATTTTCATAAGAACGCAGTTTCTAAAACAAGTTTTATTGAAGATGCAACAAACTAGTGGTTCTCGAGACAGTTTTACCAGTTTTCATTAAAAATCAATCAACTTGTTTGATTCACAAAATAGAAATCATGTAAGGTGAAATTACAAAAATTATAGGGAAATTTAATCCAATAGTTGGAGACTACATATCCAAAATTAAAATGTATGTAGTTCACTATTTATGAAATATGTCAAATTTCACATAGGTTTATATTTTCTTTTCAAGACAACTAGTTTATGATTCCTACACAATATAATCAAAATTCAATGCTTTCTTGAAAGAAATCTAAGTTCATTAATTATCAGAGAAACCAAATATTATCTACATATTTTCACAATTAGAATCTTACCTTGAAAATTCTTGCATAAATTTTAAATTTGAAGAAGATCTTGAAATTCCAATTTGCAAAGCCAAAATAGTCACCCTCGTCATTCTTTTTCTTCATGTAAGTCTATTCTTTTTTTTTCTTGTCTTTCCATAATGCATAGTGCATCATGAAATAATGAAATCCTCAAAAAACAATTCTTTCTTTTATTTTTTTCTTCTTCTTCTTCTAAATTGCATTACTAAAAAACATGATAACTAAAAAGAATCAAAATTAAATTAATTCTTTCCTTTTTAATAACTCTTCTTTTTTCTTTTCTCAACTTTATCTCATGAAATCTCTAGAATATTTAAAAATAATACTTTTATCCCAACTAAATAAAAACACAATTAAATAATCTTTTCTATTGTGCACATTCTTAATAATAAAATATTAGAAATAAAATATTATTTTTTCTATATCTTCTTTTTCCAACTATGAAATAAATATAATTATTTATTTCTAATTCAATAATATAAAATTCCACAATCAATTAGTTTAAATTAAAATAACTTAAACAATTAGAATTATATTTCTTTTTCCTAATCTGAAATAAATAATTATCCTTCTAGCCAAATAATTAATAAATAAAAATCTATGTATTAATAAATAATTCATCACCTCAATTATTTATTATTATTAATTATTAAATTTTCAATCACCAAATAAATAATTAAACATCAATAATTATTTATTTCCTTTTAATTAATTATTTTAATCTGATTTAATTATTAATTACCCACATAAATGGATTATCTTGGAATACTTCAACACCAGGACCTAGTTCACCTTCTCAATACATGTACTTGTTGCATAATACAATTTTGCCACACATACCTTAGTAGCATTGTTAGGAATAATATAATCATATAATAACCTTTAACAGTTAACCATAGTATTGGAATCACACATTATACATAAAATATGTTAAATCAACACTTTACATTTAACATAAGTTAATAGATATTATATAATTTTATCACAAAATTAGAATATCATAGACTCGCAAAGAAACTAAAAATGAGGGATGTTACAGAATGATTATTGAAATGATTTCAATGTATGTGTGTTGATTATGTATGTTTGGTATAAGATCAATTGGTTATCTTGTCTAAAAGAAAGTTTTTTTGTATCTCTCTTATGGGTAATTGTGATTTAGATGAAGAAAAGAACTTATGCACATGTTATTGTGTTAGAAACTATAGTTAGCAAACTTCTTCTTGTACCCTTGTCCTATTGTTAAAGGAACGAATGCAGGGACTTAGCAATGAAGGTGAAATTGTTAATATGGTTAGAATTGTAAACACAAATGATCTTCTTATTGAATCTACTTGAATATTGGATGAATGAATATATTATTTGGAAATGTGATCATTATACTTGTTCTTGTATATCTCTTCCCTATCTCACATCTTCCTTGAAAAAGTTAACTTAGGTAGTTGATCTATGAATAAAATTATAACACACTGGAGAATTGGGGTCAACATGGAGGCTACTAGTTAGGGCTTAAATTTGGAGAATAATTTGTTACCAAATTGATTGAAACATAATGAATAATAGTTGGAAAAGTGGTTGAGAAGGTGTCAGGGGTGATTTGAAACACCCTAGAAGGCTACAAATTGGTTTGTTAATGTTAGAGCTAAGTGGAAGAGCGAGTTTGGTGAGTTTGCCACTTCCACAAGTAGTGAACTTGATGTTCACCCCAACAAACTACATGTTTTACAATTGCAAACCCATCACAAGTAAAGAAATTTACTAGTTAAGCAGCGAATGCATTCTCTTTCAAGCAAATACTAGAATCTAAAGAGTTTGTAAAGTTAGAACAATTTAGATGGGTGTCTTTCAATTTTCCAGTGCTTATGGTAGTTTGAAAGCGGGGTATATGAAAATGTTTCACACATGTACAATGGTTAGCTTTTTGGATGAACATCTATTTATGCTCATGGAGTAGATTTGCATGGAAATTGATAGGGTTTTCTAACATTTGGAGGTAGGGTAGGTGTGAAGGAGTTGTATATATTCATGTGTTGTAAGTTCCAATGTACCCTATGGGTGATGTAACACTTGTACAACCTCTAGTATAGTGACATGAGGCATGAAAATGCACTCTTTATGGAGTTTTCTTTCCTTTGAGGGTTTGTCTAGCTATATGGTGTTGTGTTTGTCTCATTCTCATGGTATATGAACTTTTTCATGTGTGTTTCCATATGTTTCTTTCATTCTAAGCATGTTTTGTTGCAATACCAATGTTCAAATGGTTGGTTATATGTAATTTTTGTGTTTGTTGTATTGAGAGGAGTTTGGGGTGTCCATTATTAATGAGAGTTTGAAGCATAGCTTCAACTCTTTATAAATAAGTAACCTATCTCGTGTTATTCATGGGATTGGCATAAACAAAGGAATGAACATTGTATTTAGGAAATGCATGAAATTTGTTGTTTATGTTATTCTCTCTCCCTTATTTTGTGCTCTTATTGAAATGTTAAATTAGTTTTATAATCCTATTTTGTTTCTTGATAAGTGTACAAAAGAAAGGAATTATGTTGATGTCATTAATTGGAAAAGAAAGCAAATGTCCCTTCTCAATGCATCCATGTGTTGAACAGATAGAGAAATAAATCTTGTAATTAAGAAATGTAACTATCTTATTGTAATTGTACTTTCCCTCCCTCACCTTTTGCATTTCTCTTGAAGGATTAATTTAGGTAAATGAACTTATGCTAATCGTTGAGGTTGGTTAGAATAAATAAAGGAAGTATATGTCAATTTTATGTAAATAGTTTGGTTGCTTCTTCCATTTCTTTTAGTTAGTAAATTTTGGTAGGGTTTTTCCCTTTCACTTCCATATAGCACCTTGGCAAAGTGTGACAATACAATAGTGTGTCCCACTTTTTGCCCTAAGCGGGACATTCAAAATTAGCATTTTTCAATTTGTGTCAATTATAGGGATCAAATAGTCAAAAATTTAACGATGATGTGAACTAATGAGTTGTGAAATTTATTTATGTAGATTTAAACTATAATTTAAAAAAAAAAATTAAAGAATTATTTCTATCATTTTTGTAATTTTTATTTTTTTCTATTATTTTTCATTGAGTGACATTATTCCATAATGCATAAATTTCACTACAAATATTTTTTTTTTATGATTTATTGGAATTAGACCATTAACTCGATTATCTAGTGCATGGATATTTTTTGGTAATTTTTTCTTAAATATTTTATTTATTTTTAATTTTTGAATTAACACTAACAAAAATTATTCATAGTTCCCTCCTCTTTATTCCCTTTGTGATTCTTTCTAATTTGGGTTGGTTTTATCTCTTATTTTACCCTGTCTCTCGCCGTGTGGCTTTATTTTTCTTAGTTCTTGGTTCTCTTATCTGGGTTCTTTGTTGTTCATTATTTCTCCCTTTTCAATCTTTTAGGTGGTTGAGTCTATTGGGTGTTTGTCTCTTTGAACCTTTCAATTTTTTAGTTGTTTGTGTTGTGCTTTAGTGTTATTTATTGAATAGAAATGTGCTTTAGTTTTTATTTTATTTTTATATTTTATATTTTTATTTGTCTTTCCTTGAGTGTTCTTGGTTCCCGCGTTATCCTGCCCTCTATTTAGTTGTCTTGGTTTGCAAATTTTATCATTCTATGTTTCTTCTATTGCTTTTTTTCTCCTAATGATGGATCACAGAGTGTGATCCGAAACATTGAGGTAAAAAACTTGCACACAGTTTAATCCTGAAATACAGATCTTCAAGCATTATGGACTGTGGAAATTTGATGTCTATCACTAACAAAAATTTCAAACTTGTATTATTTTGTAATGCATTTCTCTTAGCATATTTATCAAAATTAATGTTTTCCTTTTTTATTGAAACAAGGACACTAATGTGGAGTGCAGTAAATTTTTTTGAGATTTTTCTAACAATGTTTGTTATTTTTCATAGTGTCTTGAGTAGAAGTCATTTTTTTATAATGGACCTATATTTAATATATATTTTTAAAAAAAATATAATATTAAAGAAAACATAATAGATATTATAATTTTTGGAAAGTTAATTTACTAAGGGCTATATACTTACAAAATGACATTTCCAAATGACTTCATTTGATCCCCTAAAAGGTGAAGCAAAATTATTTTTTTGTCAGCATTTTGATAGGTGCAAAGGAGACTTCGTCAGGGGTTTGATTTAATCCTAGGGGGTTCTATTGAAGGGGGTTTGATTTAACCCCCTACAATCAAAGCCCCTTAGATGGAATCCCTCTAGGCTTAAATAATTAATTTTTCTAAAAAATATATGATTTTGGGTAAAAATCAAGATGTCCCACAAATGGGACACACTATTGTGTGATTAGCCCAAAGTGACTACCATGGGGTACACTCCTTTTTACACCATTCTCTTTGGTGCCTTCTTATCTATTAGATCCTTGTTTTGTAGTGCACGGTGTTTCACATGGGATATATGCCACCCATTCATTCATCTTGTTCTTTTGTATCCCCTCCTTGTGTGTAAGCTAACACATATATTTCATGCATTGTCAGTATCAAGTGGAGTCACACGTGGTGATAAGACATATTGTGCACATGCCACTTTTTTGTTCATCTAACACTTTAGTTTCAAAAAAATTGTTGGTTCTATTTTGTCCATGTTTAATTATGGGAATTACAATTGGAATCTCATAACAAAGCATCATGGATCTTGCATCATTAGATACTACTCTATATCATCATATAGGCACTTTGCACAATTTCTTGGTGTTTCTTCCAACTTTCTACATTGATAAAGGGGGTTGACTAGTTATCAAGGAAGCTCCAAGTCTTCCCTCTACACACCTACAATTTACCCAACATTCCTTTCAATACCACTTAACTCTGACATAGGCATACTTGTTAGATTTTGCAAGAAGCAAGAAATCAACTAAGACCAAATGCGATAGTGATAGCCACAACACTACTCAATACTAGATGATAGGATAAACAATGTTATTTCATTAATAAAAAAGAAAGACTCGAGCAAGATACAAAGAAAACTATATACCTAGATCACTACAAGCAAGAGAACATGAGAATGAGAGAATTAAGAAAGCAAAGTTAGGTGAGTGCAAAGGAGGAAGGTGGACCACTCAACCATAAATAAGTGTAACTCCTAGGATATGAATGCACCTTAATATCCAAATAGGGAATATGTAACTCCAAGGGAAGAGACGAACACCTATCACTCCACTCACCATTATCAAGCCTAAATATGCCTACCTAAGTAAGCTAAACTAGGTGTAGGAAAATACTTAATAAGCTAATGAAAACAAATACAAATCTACACCAACACCCTCCTTAAGCATAGCTTAGGTGGTGAACAAAGAATAATCCTAGCAATGTGTATCCTAATGAGGTACCCATGTACGTAAGAATCTCCCTGTAGAGAAGAAGCCCTCCCCATAGAAAGTTGAGAGAAGCCCCCCCAAAGAAGAGAGAAAAAGACCCCCCAAAGAAGAGAGGGAAAGAGAGAAGGACCATGTAGCCCCCTAAAAGTTCATAACCCTTGCAAGATCAATGACTCCACATTGTAGAGAGAGAATGTAGGCATAGATGGTCTCATAACGAGTGTTGAAGTGAGTCCCTCTACATTGAGCAATGCATCTTCCTTTCAGAAGAAAGAAACCCCATGGCACAATTCTATTAAATTCCCACTCCAACGGTGGAATGAAGGGCAAAAATAGGATGACAAACTCTAGAAACTACTCAAATGTCACCATGCTAGTGTTGAAAAGAGTCACAATTGAGTTAGGTGTCCCAGAACTAATTGAATAAAGTGACCATTCAGAACCATGTGGAAACTGATGAAGAATAGGTAAAAAAGATGTGGATGATGCCTCTGAAAAATGTTCAAGTTGCTCCAAACTAATGACATGTTAGGGTTCAGGCAGATCGAAGCAATAAACACTAACAATTATATGCAGATTAAATAACCCAAATATAACAATGAAGAACAACACAAAAGAGATCAACACAGAAATTTAACGTGGTTCACCCAAAATGGGCTACATCCACAGAAACTCAGTCATCCAATGATTTTATTATCCAGTGCAAAACATATTACAATCTCATGAATTCCACACCGCAACATACATCCCAGTTGCTTATAACAAGCTTTTTGGAAGCTTCTCGAATTAGGGTTTTACAATGTCATTTTTCTTTTGTCGGTTAACAAAAATTAACAACCGACTCTGAACGGGCAAAAAGAGGGGAAACAAATTTTTGAGGCCTGGCGAGGATACATTAGGAGTGTACAGTACTTGCATGATCAGTCACCACATACCAACATGACAAACTATGACAAATATTGATCAGATAGATCAAGTACCATGCAATATTTAGGTAAAGTGACCATAGATGTATGGCGCCCACCATGGGTAAGACAACTAAATTGATGAGAATCTAGTACTCCAATAGAAGGTGTTAACATGCATAATGACTAAGTCAAATTTGTGGAGTCATGAGTATCTTTAGAATATGCCATTGTAGAAGCATGATACATTCGAGAAAGAACATGAGGGTTTGAATGTTCCCTCATGACATTCAAAGTAGAAAATGCAACTCCATAAGAGCTATCATCAAAAAGGAGATGAATGTCCTCAAAGATGTCCTCAAGATTCAAAAGGAGGGACTCCATAAACATTTGTGAAATATCTGGTAAGTAGATGTCCTAATGAGGCAATCAAGAAGACTGATATGAACTTGCTACAAAGAATCGCTAAAAGCCTTTGATAAAGCAATACTCAACTCTGTCAAATTGGCAGGTATAGGAAGAATGTCTTACAAGAGGAAAGTTGTGTCGTCAATGTTGTCATCCATGTCTGAAATGTGAGAATCCACAAACAAATAAGAGATGTTTGGTAGGAATGTGTCCCAATGAGGTGAATCCATAAGACATATAATCATGCTACAAGGAGTCTTTGGAAGCTCTCGAAGAAGTGACTCTCAACTCTGAAGTAGCAACAAGTATAGAAGGAATCTCTTCAATTATAGATGGAGTATTGTAAGGAGGAGGAGGAGGATCTATAGCAATCTGGATATCATCCACATGTGCAAGGTTCTCTAAGAAAGCATCGCTTTCAAATGGAGAGTCAAGATCTCCATGCAACTGTTGAATGATAGTTTAGGCAGTGAAAGGGCAATCTGTGTGCTCGATTTGATGCAGAATATCCTCAAAAACTGTTAGGCATATTAGTTTGTAGACTGTTATTATTGTTAAACCATGCACGATTCTATGCATAGTCACTTGGCTCAAGAACAAGTCCAAAAAGATAGAGCAATAAATTCTGCATAATGCAATCATTCTCTATCCCTTGTTTTTAGGACAAATCAAAATGATAGAATTTAATACCAAAATTCATGATGAAACCCTCTTAAATGGAACTTTATCTCAAGTCATGTTTACAATATCCAATAGAATAAGCCGAAACACAAAATAATCATGGAACTTTATGTTAGTGTGATTATAAGCTTATAAGAAAAAGGGAGATTCAATTACAAATTTTGAACAAATTTGATTGCAATCAAATAAAATCAACTTCTCTAAAACGTGGAGCTTGAAAAGAGCTTTATTAGAAGTCAAGAAATCAATTCCTAAGGCAAAAGATATGCTAGTTTTCAAGATAGGCTAGTCGTTGCTTGCTCCAAGAGAATCTCGAGCTCACAAAGTGAGCCCTTGGGAATGAGCACATATCCTCTGAGGAAAAAAAATCCTTGGTCTTTAGCACCTTTTTGAAAAACACTTTTTACACCATGTGATTTAACTTAAAAAGAGGGCCCTACTACCTAATTATATCTAGCTTCGAGGAGGGCTAAATATTTAGATAGAAATAATCTAAACAAAACCTTATAAATCATGTTAAAGCTAAATACGAGCACTTGCACCCATAGGAGGTTCAAGGAATACGTTGATAGGAACAACCGATGAGTTTAGACAATTTTCCGAGCACTATAATGCTCACATATAAAAGCCTATCGGCTAATTAAAAACTAGCACTTGCACCCATAGGAGTTTCAAGGAATACCCGATAGGAAAACCGACGAGTTTAGAAAATTTGCCGGCGTGAATTTTTTTTTATTTTTTATTTTACGGCGTGAGACAATTCCAAGCACTATAATGCTCACATATAAAAGCCTATCGGCTAAAAACTTAGTGTGGAACTAGGGGAAAAGGCCCAATAGGTGAGATAGTTCCAATGGTTGAGATAGTATATGTGCATATAAGGCCCAATATTTTTTGAAGTTTAATACTAGTAGTTGTGACTTTAAGGTTGTTAGTGTTACTATAAGTACTAATAATTGAATGAAATGTGCCCTTTAGATTTAAAAAACAACCAATCATGTGATGCCACATCAGTCCACCAACAAAACATGACTTAATGCACACTTATTGGTCCACCCTTTGTTTGGGGAACTATTTGACATCTCAACAAAAAGCATGCTCATGTGGCATTATATTTGATGATGTGGCCTTGAAACCTTGGTTATAAGCAGGGGCGTTGCCAAGTAATCTATTGTAAAATTTTTGAAGTGATTTGAAATTGCCACGTATGATTTTGAGAGGCAAGTTAGGGTGCACCACTACTGAGTCCTAAAAAAGAGCGTTGAAATTTTTATGGCCTTAAATATATTGCTAAACTCGGAACAAAAATAAGAGTTGGTGCTTTTAATAATTGGTCCACTGAAAGGGTCCACAATGTAAGTGGGCAGACCAACATTCAATGAGGCGTTACACAGACTTTATGCGAATTGTCTATCCAACCCTCTGGATGCACAAGAATTTCAATTATCCAACCCTCTGGATGCACATTTGACTGTATTTAATTCTTGTGCATCCAGAGGGTTGGATAGATAATGCCGACTTTATGAGGCAAAAGTAATTGTCAATACGTCCCACGCAGTCTTGAATCAATTGAAATATAAAGAATCCCTAGGTGCTGCTGGCAAGGTACTGACCGCGTACAGGCCAGAGAGCCAAGAATATCTCGCAAAGATCTCTTACGGCTGGATAGCCTTTAGAGGGAGGTCGAATGCCTACTGTAATGCAAGGATATCCGTTACCTCAAGACATGTTCATGAGCGACGGCAGGCGGGTTTCTGAGCGCGGTCTCTGTCGGCAGGCGGGCTTAAGGCTGTAGAGCGGGTATCCAGAGGTGCGGCACAGATTTCAGAAGGGGCAAGACAATAAAAATATCAGGGTTGGTGTACAAACCTCAGTGGGTCTGGGGCAAAGCACTGAGCGAGGCTTTTGGTCTGCCGAACCCAAATCCGTTCCAGGTTTGACCCACGGTCCCACACCTTATTTCCTTTCTTCTGTTTGGTGCTTTCTATTTTCCTGCACATGCAAATTTTCGTAACAACAAATTCTTCATAATGGTTAGACCAACGAGGGATTCGAAACCCTCTTTTAAACGAAGGCAAAGATCTCAATGCAACTCTAATAGGGGGTCATAGAGGTTCGTCACTGTTAAAACACAAGTCTCAAAAGTAAACAGTCATTTGAAAACCCTAGGGCCAGGGAATCCTGTTTCGATTGACCTTGGGACAATAGATGGACTCCAGCCACAGGTTCCTGGTTCTCTGGTTAGGGTAACTTCTCCAACTTTCAAAAACCCCTGCTTGGTCAGGTAGAAAATCAGAGATCTCTCTTGGCAGGGTATAAACAAGGGGGTCCAGATGTAACACGTGAAAGGTTGGTTGCATAAACCCTAAGCAGTATAAGAGGATTTTAAGGCATAGGCAGATTCGGAGGTTGAGACACACACAGAAGAAAAAACTCATAGTGATCCTACCGAAAACAATAATAAACAGTGCACCAATCACAAATAAAGTGCAACATTTAGTAGGAGAACAAGCAGGGCTAGGAGATGATAAAGGTAAAAAGAAAGGGGGTTCCTAAGAGGAGTTTGAGAGCAAACAAAACAAATCCAAAACTCTCACAACAAACAAAAGGGAGAGAGGTGAAGGGTCTGATAGGTTCCAAAACAATAAGGGCCAATACAACCCCACATCCACACTTTTGTTGTGGTCTTCAGAGCTCTATGTAATCGAGCCCATGAACATGAAAAAGCGAATGGAAGCTATCAAAATAAATGAGCAACATGAAACGATTAAGTTAAAGGAAGTTCTAGAAGCCAGTTGGATCTTAGGGAAGGAAAATAGGTGGCTCAAAGAACAAGTTATAAACCTTCAAAACAGTATGGAAAGGGGACAATAGGAGATGCTCACTTTAAAGCATGAATTAATGCAAATGAAAACAACAGACATAAAGAGTTCAGAGGCAAGGATAATAGATGATTCAACACACTTGGAAGAAATTGAATCAACTTTGGCAAACATGGAGGTCTGTGAAAACCAGCTGAAAGACCAATTAGAAAAGTCCAAATCTTGGGCACACGTCGTAAATGGGTCATCAAATGAAGAAATCATAGAGAAACAAATAAAGAGGCAAATGAGAGAAGAAAAAGACAAACACGACAAGGCTATAAACTTCACCAAAAAAGGTTTGAAAGATTTTGGGGAGAAAGAGAGAACTAACATTCTAGCTAGGGACTTCTTTAAGGACAAGCTGAAATGGACATGTATTCAACAAGCGAACATGATTGGAAAGAAAACAGAAGAAGGAAGGAATAGACATGTTAGAATAGTCCTGAGAAACTTGGAAGACAAGAACACGATCCTAAAAAACAGAGGGTTGCTTAGAGACGCTCGTATCTTTTTAGATGAAGACTTGACATTTGCTCAATAGGAAGAGAGAAGGAAGGAGTGGGAGAAAGTGAAAACAACGAGAGGCAGGAAAGTGGGCATGGTTGAAAAACGAAAAAGCTCAAATCAACGAGTGGTTTCCACACCAGAAATAGGGACTCAGGGACCCACACGAATATCTACAATTGGTAAGTTGGAATTGTAGAGGTTACCCTTGGAGAAGGGGATCGGGGTTGGGGCCCATTGCAGAGGGGAAGAACATTATTATTACTGAAACACATGAGCATGATGGGTGCAAAGTCCCAAAGTTCAAAGGTTATAGCAAAATCTCAGTTTGGAACAAAGGGACCGAAACTGGCAAAGGACATGGAGGGGTTACAGTGCTAGTTCAGGAAATATGGAGTGTAATTGTTAAAGTGGAAAAAGAGGACTCGAATAAGCATTTCATATGGTTGAATATAATAAATAGAGGTCACAATTAGGGTGGTTGCATGTTACTTTGCTCCAAAAAGTTCAAAGTTCTACAAGAAGAGAAACCTTGATAATGAAGATCCTTTTGCGGCCTTAAAGAAAGACATTTATGTCTTTAGCACTATAGGAGACAATGTTAATAGGAAATTTTAATGCTAGGACTGCAAACAATCAATGCCTGCAGTTGGGCAACAAAGGTGGAGAGGACAACAATCCCCTATGGTAGAAGAGAATGGGGACCAACTTTGGGATAGAACTTTTAGTGATGGGAATGAGAGTGTGACTCCATTTGGTGGTGAACATTGCAGCTTATATAACATGGTTATATGTAATGGTATGAGGGTTTGGCCGAGGTCAAGTGGTATCACTTGTAAAACTTATAATGGGCAAAGTGTGTTGTACTATGTAATATGCTCGCAGATCTCTTTGTCCAGGTTTCTGGAGTTCACCATTGGGAGCTGCCCCATTGAGCTGAATTCTGATCATATGCCTCTCCAAGTTAAGATTGACTTTCTAGCAAACAACCAACAATGAGAGCATGACCAAAACACTCAAAAGAACGCCCACATACAAGGTAAAATCTTCGTGAGCCATGAAAATTAGCAACTTTTTGCTGCTGCCCTTGATCAACACCTTTAGATGGCAAAAACCAACATAGGGGGAACTAGTGAGTGTATTGGCAACAATTTGTTGATCCCTTTAATCCACAAAGCTTTAAAGATCTTCAAGAGATCTTAGCCTAAGAAGGGGGTTTCAAACACTTTCCCAACTAATCCATGGTATGACGAAGAGTGCAAGGCTGCAAAAAGATCCCTCAAAGAGAAGACTAACAAAGATAACAAGAAAAAATATGAGCAGCTGGTAAAATCCAAAAATAAGAGCTATGTGATATCAAGGAGGAAAGAATTAATATCTTTGGGTAAACACAACCCTAAAGGCTTTTGGAGAGAGCTGCAACAAAAGATAAAACAAATAAAAAATAATATCATGGTGCCCAATGGTTAGAGTATGCGAAGCTCCTTTATGAGCGGACACAGGTTAAAAATAGCCCTCCCATAATTAACACATCAGCCGATCTTTTCACGGTGGAAAATATCAAGTAGGGGATAAAGAAATTAGCTTGTGGTAAAGTGCAAGACATTGATGGGCTGCAGGCTGAATTTTTAAAGTGGGGGGCTGATCTCCTTGCTCCACACATCACGTGTATCTTTAACAACGTCACACAAGTTTGATTCCTGGCAGAGTGGACAACTAGTGTTGTTATTCCTCTTTTTAAAAGTGGGGACATCATTAACCCCTCTAATTACCACACTATTATGGTCAATCCTCTTCTTGGAAAACTCTTCGAGAGCATGACAGAGCACAAAATCAATAGCTGGGCTAAAAAAGAGGGGAAAAGAGCAAAAGGGCAGGTTGGATTTAGACCTAAGCACTCTACCATTGATCACCACATGACTCTTAGGCACTTTATTGAGAAAGTTTGGGACACCCAAGGGGGAGAAGCTTTTTGTTGCTTCGTTGATTTTAAAAAAGCCTTTGATACTGTTCCTAGGGACAAACTTTAGAGAAGGATGGAGGAGCTTGAGATTCCAGATGATTATCGTGCGGCAATGCATAAGCTTTATGAGCAAGTCAGGGCTAAAATCAGAACTAGAGAGGGTATGTCTGAGTGCTTTGGCAGTGACATTGGAGTTAAGCAAGGGTGCCCCCTATCCCCCACCTTGTTTGGTTTATATATTGATAGACTTGAAGAGTGGTTAAGCAAAACCAATAGAGAAGGCATTCAGTTGTCTTGTTATGTGGTGAAGTTACTTTTGTATGTTGATGATCTCATTTTAATGGCAAAAACAACCAATGGTTTGAAGGCACATTTAAAGGCTTTAGAGCTTTTTTGCCAAGAGGTTGGGATGCAAGTAAATACCAGTAAGACCAAGGTCATGATTTTCTCGCTAAAAAGGAAGAAGTAGTAGGGTAATTTATTTTTTGAAGGTAACACGTTGGAGATAGTGGAAGAATACAAGTATTTGGGAATTGATTTTCACAATAGGCTCAGCTGGGAGACTTGTAGACCGAAAATGATTCTTGGTGGATGGAGAGCCTCTTGCTTGCTTTAGAACAGGTGTAGGAAAGCAGAACTTTGGGATTGGAAAACCAAGAAAACCCTTTTTGGTTTGCTGGTCACGCCGTTGTCCTTTATGGGTGTGAGGTTTGGGGGAGCAGCATGTCAAATCACAAGTGGAAACAATTAGAAAAAATTCAAAAACACCTTATCACTAGCAATTTTAAAGTCAAATCAACTGTTCCCTATGAGATCCTTTTAGCTGAAGATGGCACGTTCCAGTTGGAAGTGTTAGCGATGATAAGATTGATAAGCTACTTAAAAAAGGTGGAAAGTATGGATAAGTGTCACTAGCCCAAAATCGTGGTGGGGGAGAGGTTAGACAGTAGGAAGAAGACGTGGATGAAGCAGAACAACAAGTGGTTGTGCAAGTGGGACATTAGTTTGCAAGATTGTCCTAATAATGAGGAAATAAAAAAGTTTGTGCTAGATAAATTCAGGACTGCCATGTTGTTGAGTTGTTTGTAGCTTCGATCAGATAACATATTCATTATGATCATATTAAATATGAATCTATAAGGTATGTTAAATAAATATCAATTTACCATGATCGAATGACATATTACCAAATTATAAACATCGATTGCATATTAACGGTAATTGGAAATTGTTAAAGCCGATTATTCAAATGGTCTGCTAAAGAAAGGGTGACGAAGTCACACTTGTGATAGGCGTGACTCCTTGAGGAGTCATGTCTATCACAGATGTGACTCCTATTGTAAACCACATATATATCAAACGTCTTTGCCCTGCAATACCACAGACAGACACAGAAATCGGAAGTGTATGAGAAGTGGAAATTGCATCTAAAAGAAATTAATAAATTAAGTCTGCAATACAAATATCCAACATTCAGAAGTTACCCATGTTAGAGATCATAAGTTAGATTTGAATTTACATTTGAATTTACATGGTATCAGAGCCACGTTTAGGAAATTCTTATCAGATTTGGCTTGATCAGATTTGACATTAACAGTGTGATAGGTTTATGCCTAATTATGTTGTTTTGATCAGTATTACCATGGCAGATGACAGCTCTGTCGCTGGTAAAAATAATAATTGAAATAGGTGATCCTTTCTCCCGATGATGAGCAGAGTAATTCTATTGTGCAGGAAGTTGTGCATGCTTATAAACAATCACGAGATCTTATGGATTTTGCAGACTGTCCTGTGAACATCCACGTAAATGTGGAATCGTTCCGCACGTCGAATATGGAAGCGTTTCTACTGAGATACCAAGCCGAGAGTGACTTCATGGGTTTGAAAATAATGTATAGGCATTGGAAATTAGGACGATTGGTTAACCATGACGATAACTCTGTTGTTGAAGCAGCTGACAAATGCATGCCGAAGCTCAGTGAATGCTCAGCTTGCATTAGGAAGGCGTTCAAACCATCGCCCTACAGCAAGAAACTGGCCACGGAGTCCAAGAATCCTCATTAGTCGCTACATTCTGCCATAGAGAAGCATTTTCAAAAGTTACTGCCTCGAGCAAAGATTGGGTATGTTTGTTGGGAGGATGTAGCACCAACTTACTCCTAGTTGCAGGTGCTATTGTTGACATGTATGCAAAATGTGGCAGCATTGAGAATGCACACTTAATTCTTGTTACAATGCCTAAAAGAAACACGATATCATGGATTGCAATGATTGCAGGTTATGCTCAGCATAAGCATGGCAAAGAGGCCCTTGAACTCTTTGAGTATATGCAGTCGACAGGCATGAAGCAGGACCATATAACTTTTGCTAGTGCCCTTAGTGCATGTGCCAGTCTAGAAGCATTGGGATGTGGTAGGCAGATCCATGCCCACATGGTTAAAACTTGATTTGATTCTAATGTTTCTGTAGGGAACTCAATGGTGACTATGTACGCTAAATGTGCAAGTATAGGGAATGCATCCAAAATATTTAACAAAATGTCAGAACACAATTTGATCTTGTGGAATGCAATGATTTCAGAACATGCCCAGGGTGGGCATGGCGAGGAGGCATTGCGAATCTTTAATCAAATGCAAAAGTCCGGGTTGAAGGCAGGCCTATTTACATTTCCTTATGCAGTAAGTGCATGTGCTAGTCAAGGCAGGGATCTTACAAGGGGTTGTGAAGTCTGGGACTCACAACTAAGAGGGAGTCTGACAAACCAACAGAGGCAACCTTGGACAAGGAGGTCAAGACGATGATGCTAGTACTTGGAGCTTCAGAGGGAGTCACATCATCATGAAGATTCCTTGTTAATGCATTTTTCTCTGAGACGGAGAAAATTGAGGTGAAAGCCCTTGTCCATCTCTGAGACGGAGATGTGGTTCTTTCCACCCTCTGAGAGTAGCCATGGTGGATGTCATGATGAGAGACTCCATGACAACATCACGTTGAGAGACTTCCTGATAAATCCTTTGTACTTGTGTTTTTCCACACATGGGAGTAGCCATTGTGGACGTCATGTTGAGAGACTCCATGACGACATCACGTTGAGAGACTCCGTGATGGGCACTTGTACACATGTTTCTTTCACACATGGGAGTAGCTATGGTGGACGTCATGTTGAGTGACTCCATGATGATGTATTTTTTCACTAATGGGAGTAGCCATTGTGGACATCACGTTGAGAGACTCCGTGACGATTCTCTTGTAGTCATGTTTATCCACCCTCTGGGAGTAGCCATGGTGGACGTCATGGTGAGAGACTCTATAACAACATCACGTTGAGTGACTCCGTGACGGGCACTTGTGCACATGTTTCTTTCCACACATGGGAGTAGCCATGGTGGACGTCATGTTGAGAGACTCTATAACGACGTCACGTTGAGTGACTTCGTGACGAGCACTTGTGCACATGTTTCTTTCCACACATGGGAGTAGCCATGGTGGACGTCATGTTGAGTGACTCCATGACGATATCACGTTGAGAAATTCCATGAAATGACGCCTTTTGAAAGAGTAGTGGCTGATGGTAAGAAAACAACCCTTCAAGGCACATAAGGACTCAGTGGAGACTTTGCTTTACCTCCCTAGATAAAAGGGAGTATTGATGTTTTGGTAGCTTCAGGAGGTAAGCCTAAAGTCAAGTCGGCCAAGAAGAGTAAATTAAAAGAGATGAATTTCATTTATATTAAAAGCAATAGTTTCATACTAACCATAGTATTCATTCTCATATAGATAAACAAGGGACACATCATTGCATAAGGTGAACTGATCACTCATGCAAGGAAAACAAATGCAATCACATTCAGTTAATGATAAAATCTGTCAGGTCAACAATATAGTCAAAGCTTAGTGACTTTCAAGTACTCTCTGTAATTGAACTCACTTGTGGAACAAAATAAAAATTACTTCGGGGCCTTCACATCTTGAAAATTGTATATTCACCTTGGGTTTAAAGTCTTTTACATTTGATATATTCATGTCTTCCTATTGTCTTCATAGTTCATAACGTTCTTTTAGTTAGCTTAAATTTTTTATTGCTGTGAATCCAGTATAAGACATAGGCAGCCTATTCTTGAGGTGTGGTCTGTTTAAATGTTCGGTCCTATTCACAGAAAATCAAACTTGAGAAATTTAGATTTAATACATCTCATTTCTCAAATGGCAGCAGCAATCCGATTCGAAGACAGATTAGAAGGACGAAATAACTTCTCATCATGGAAATTCAGAATTATGATGATACTAAAAGAAAATAAAGTTGATTCATTTGTGAGAGAAAACAAAACGGAACCAGAGAATGATCCTGATAAAATGGCATGGATTGAAGGAAATGACAAAGCCATGAAAATCATAGTTGATGGAGTTAGAGATCATATCGTGCCGATTCTGACAAAACATGAGACTGCATATCATATGTTTAAGTCACATGAAAGCACTTACGAAATTAATAACTCCAGCAGAACCTTAGCCCTAAAGAGAGAAATAAATCATATAAGTATGAACAAAGGAGAATCTATCAATGCATACTTTATGAGAATATCTGCACTAAGGGATCAACTATCAACACTTGGGTACCAAATTGAAAACAAGGAACTAACACTTATTGCCCTAGATGGTCTCCTAAATTCCTGGGAGACATTTGTTCAAGGCATTAGTGCAAGGTCTAAATTTCCAAAATTTGACCGCCTAAGATCCGACTGTCTTCAAGAAGAATCTAGATAGACAAAGAAAGGGTCAAAACAGAAAAATATAAATGAAGATCTTCATGTTCTAAATACAAACTCTCACAAGAAGTAAGAACAAGAAATTACATTCTGATCTGAAAAATTAACAGTGTTCAGTTGCTCAGAGTTCTACAGAAGCTGAATATATTGCAGCTTCTATGGCTGCTAGAGAGGCAGTATGGCTTAGAAAACTACTTGTGGGATTATTTGGTAAACCTCTGAAACCAACTATCATCCACTGCGACAATCAAAGCTGTATTAAGCTATCCGTGAATCTAGTATTCCATGATAGATCTAAACATATTGAGATTCCTCATCACTATGTGCATGATATGGTGGAAAGGAAAGTAATTCAGTTGGAGTATATCAGTACAGGAGATCAAACTGTAGATATTCTTACCAAACCACTCCTCAAGGTGAAAGTTGAATACTTCTGGAAAAATCTTGGTATGATTGAAATGTAAGACTCTAATTGATTTGTACTAATATATTAAAGATGTTTAATGTGTAAACTTCTTGTGTCATATGTGTGACTCAATGACATTATGGACCTACCCATTCTGTGTTTATTTCTAAAAGGTGACGATCTTTTGGATAATCTACACTTGAACCTAACATTATAAGGTGACGATCTTATAATGTTCATTAGACTGATATCATGTGACTTGATATTGGTATGAATCATGGAGTTATCATGATTAAGTTATGGTAGACATTATGTGACTTAATGTCAGTGCACATACCATAATTAGGATATGTAAGGAGAATGTAATGTTCTCGAGTATAGTATATCCTTTAGTATCATGAGGTAGGTGATGCTACGTATCACGAGATAGGTGATACTATATATCACGAGTTATGTGATATTAAATTACTTTGTGAAATTCATTACAAATCAGATAATTGATATTCACAGAGATTATTGTGATATTGTTATCTTCCTGAGCTAAGAGGGAGTGTTGAGTTGTTTGTAGCTTCGATCAGATAACATATTCATTATGATCATATTAAATATGAATCTATAAGGTATGTTAAATAAATATCAATTTACCATGATCGAATGACATATTACCAAATTATAAACACCGATTGCATATTAACGGTAATTGGAAATTGTTAAAGCCGATTATTCAAATGGTTTGCTAAAGAAAGGGTGACGAAGTCACACTTGTGATAGGTGTGACTCCTTGAGGAGTCATGTCTATCACAGATGTGACTCCTATTGTAAACCACATATATATCAAACGTCTTTGCCCTGCAATACCACAGACAGACACAGAAATCGGAAGTGTATGAGAAGTGAAATTGCATCTAAAAGAAATTAATAAATTAAGTCTGCAATACAAATATCCAACATTCAGAAGTTACCCATGTTAGAGATCATAAGTCAGATTTGAATTTACACATGTGGGCAAAACAAGTGGGCTGGAAAAAAGAACATTATGTAAAAGAGTTCAATCCCACGTGGGAGCATGGTGAAAAAGACTGTGTGCAGGTTGCACTCAAGGGAAAGGCTAAGATTTTAATTGCTCAGTTGAGGACCGGGTCCCATCGTCTTAGGTGTGAGACAGGGAGATGGGCGATACCCAAGGAAGATTGGGCAGAAAGAACTTGCATTTTCTGCAACAAAGGGGTGGTTGAAACTAAAAGGCATTTCATCATTGAGTGTGCTGCGTATGCGGATATTTGAAGCCAATATGTGAACAGTTGGAGTGTGGACATGTCATGTCTCCATGTTAAGGCATTGTTTAAATTAAAGATTTAAACATCGTGATAAGAAACGACGAAAATACATTCGTAAAGTATCAATTCGAAATAATGTGTATTATTAAAATAATATTATTATTATATGAATATTTTTAGTAATTTAATAGTAATCATAATTATCACGAGATAATATTATGATTACAATTATCTAAATATAAACCAAATACAATATATATATTATAAATATATAAATATTAATAAGACAAATATAAATATTTAAATATAATAAATATATATAAATCTCATATGAGAGATAAGTCTTATAGAGTAGCGAATAAAGACAAAGACAACGAAATATTATAAAGGAAATAAGACCCAAAAAAAGAAGTTTTATAAGGTGCGGAGGAGCCATAAGGCAATGATTAAAGGAGCAGTTAAAGACTCATAGCAGCAATGACTATATAAACGATTAATATGTGGAGACTTACAAAATGAATTAATGGTGTAGCGGTTCATTAAGTAATGCAGCAATCCATAAAAGTAAAGACAATAATTTAAGTTTCAAAGGTTAGTGTCCCATTTGAAGAGGTGTGTCTCTTAAATTAGAGAAGATATAAAGGGATATCATCCATTGGGATTATGGGGAGAGGTAGAGATAAAATTAATAAAATACAGAGCCATGAAGCATCAAATAATCATAGTTCGAATCATAATAAGAAGAGCAGCATCATCGAATCATTCACTCAAGCATCCAAGAAATTATATGCATCGATCAAGTTATCATTTCTTATCCTCCAAAGAAGTATAATTTAGTCTGCAATATGCAATACATAAACAACAAGGATCATCCATAAAGGATATTATATCTGATCAACAACTTGCCGAAATCTCTGTCCAAGAATTACTAACAGCCAATAAGTACTTTAACTTAATCTTCTTTCGATAATTCTGATCGAATTAACATGATCAGGGATCCAGATTTACTTATTGCTCTGTCATTCATTCAAGAATATATTTATTTATGATAGTCATATGCATGTACTCATGAATATATTGATTATGATAACTCTGGTTTATGAGCAGTTATTCTTAGCAATATGATGTAAACATTCCATTATTCATGATGATAAGATGTATACATAGTCATCATGAATAATGAACATGTAGACAGTCATATAGAATGATCTTTTATGATGTATCTAGTATGCAATAATTCAAATAATATAACTTGTAAACAATTATGCATAACGTTATGTGATTTGTTAACCTCATATAAGAGATGAAAGGAAAAGTACCAAGAGGCCACTTATGGGTATTATAGAGGCCTTCGTCACATGAGGTATAAGGTACCCATAGTGCAAAGGATGTGGATCACATAGAGGTCTTGTCACATGAGGTATAAGGTACCCATAGTGCAAGGATAGTTATGAATAGGCCTTGGTTACTTGATGTAAGGCATCATAAGAGTACCAAAGAGTCTCATAGAGGCCTTGACTCTAAGGTATTAAGGATATTGCATTGAGTCTAAGGATAGAGACATTAGAGCCCCATGGTGGATAACGGTAACTCTCCTCTAATCTCCCATAGGTTGTTAACAAATGACATATAGACAAGTAGATTGCAATTTGTATTGATGAAGATCATAGATCATGTGAAATGTCATGATAAGAATATGCAAGGCATATTGATGATGATCATGAAAGTAACATATGAAATGTTAATGATATGCAAGGCATATGAATAGTGATCATAAGATCAACTTGTGAAATAAGAATGAAAAATAATGTGCATTGAAGCAATCATAAGATTAGCAATAGTGATATGCATTGAAAGTAATCATAGATTGATGAAAGTAATGCATGATGAAAGTAATCAATGATGAACTAAAGTTATGAATTGGCATTTGATCATAGAAATAATAGGAACAATGCTCTTATGTGAATGGCTTTAAATGAAAATGTACTAATGTTCTTTTTTGCAAGTTGAAATTTGTGAGCAAGGTAAAGAGATTTTTATTTGTGACAAGGGGATATTACAGGACAAGCTTAGTGAGTTATTCAAGGAGGCACGGATTCACAATATGACTGGGTTATTGATCAAGATTTATAGCAGAAGATCCGACCTCGAAAAGAGTTTGAAAATACCTTGAGGTGTAGTTTTTTGGGTCCCTTAGACTGCCTAGTCTCGTGGACGTTATTAAAATCTTTCATTTCAAAGGACGTTGAGACAACAAGACAAGGTTGTCCAACTATGGTACGCTAGATATACCAAAGCTTGAACTACACGGTACTTAGGCCTTCGTGCAGTGGAGAACCTTGGACCAATGTAAGGGGTACACTATAGTTAAAACTTATTGTTTTTAGTGCGTTCAAATTTCTTGACATTGATAAATCGTATAGTACATGGAAATAATAATATTGTAATAGAGAAAATGCAAACCACAACACTTTGCAATAACACAAGATATAGGTATGTGGAGAAACCCTTGCCAAAAAAAAAAACTCCACTGAAAAGATCCAAACTTGTATTAATCTTCAAATGATGATGTACATCAATACAATCTATTTATTGCTGTAGTAATCCTATTACATAAGTATCCTTGCAAACACATCATATTATTAGTCCCTGCCTTCAACACAGAATACTTATGTTTTCATCTCGCTCAATTTTTTATATTCTTGTAGAATCAAAAAAAATTGAACACACTAAGGTTTTGTCCCTACTTGGATTTTTATCGAATATGAAAATAGTATTTGTTGACTTCTTGATTGGACACCTGTTATTTTTCCTGGTTAAGCAGTCTATTATTCATTTGTTAAAAAATAGGGGCAAAAATTGCGAATCGGAGAAGGGGATAGAAAAATTTCAGGGAAACTCTAAATTTTTTTATTTTTCTGGATGTAGGGCATGTGTTAGAGTTCGTGGCAACATAATAACTTGCATGGAGAGCTCGAAGGAAGGTATGGACATGCGTCCAAAGTTTTGTCAAGCCAGAAAAAGGGTATTTTAAAAAGTTTTCCTTCCCTTCTGCGAGCATTATTTCGTTCTGGGTGTGCGTCATAGTCTTCAGCAGGTAATGTTTTAAAATATTGTTTCTTCAACATGCGATGATATATGTTTGTTTGTGTTTTTTGTTTTTATTTGCAGCAGACCCCACAGTGCATTTGTGATGACATGGTCTTGTTTAAAATCACAGTGGAAAGTGCAAGAGCGTGTCAATATACATATGGAATAACATAGAGCAAAACTAAAGTGCTATATTTTTTAAGTTTTCTGATTCGAGGGTTTCACATTAAAAAAATAAACATGAGGCCTATTGCCACTTGCCATTGCATGGCGTTGTGTAGCTGCATCTTGCTATGTTTTACACCATTTGCCAACTCTATTATTTGGTTGAATCAACCTACCCTCCGACAATTGGTCACTCTTTAAGCAATTTTGATTGAATTTTGAAATTATGGAGCCTTTCGTGAAAATTATACTTCGTGTTATGCCCAAAATGGTCCTGCTGGGTCTGAAACTCAATGGTGTGATTTAGGGTTTTTCTAAAATTTTAGATTTTTTTTTGTTTCTATAACTTTCTAGTTCAAAAGACAAACCAATTTCAATCTGTTTCAATTCCTGGCCTTCATACAAATAAAAACACTTTAATTTTTTTAAGGATACACAAATTCTCTCTCATGCATCAAAAGCATATTTACCCTCACCACAGTACCAAATCAATGTCCCACTATGTGCCACAAAATGTTCAGATAACATAGCACCGTTTGTTTACAAACACCTCAAAATCCTAATTGCGACGAGGAAGTGGGCTTTACAATGATTAAAAAAGAAAAAAAGTAGTGAAAAGAAACTTGTGTGAATAAAAGCGCAACATTTGAAAATATTTAAAAAAAACAACAAAAAGAAAAATGAAGTTAAGAAAGAGAGAAAACCCAACCTATAGTTAAATGTATATGTAAAAACTAAATGCAATTACATGAGAATTCTATTGCAAGATGGGCAAAACTATAGCTAATACTCTACTCTTCTTGTTTTTTTTCTTCAATTCTTAATACTTAACATATATTATGTTATTCTTCTTATTTTTTTCCTTCAACTCTTAATACTTAATATATATTGGCATGAGCAAAACTACAAACCATGAATGGTTTCTAAAACCATGAGAGAAAAACATGGGCTAAAAGTGGCACCGAAATCTCCATACAAATCTCAACGCTCAAATCAAGAAGAATTAAATTAGAAACTTCATTTTTCAACTAGAGCGCTCCACTTGTAATCTTATCCACCTTTTTGGTAATATGCACATGCAAACTAAAGATCTTCCTTGATCTTGTCCAAGTCTGCACTTTACTCCCCTTTTCATGTTGTTTCTAATCTAGCAACTCTTACACAATTTACAAGTTATCATAGTTGCATTTAACAACTCCCATAACAATTAAGTGATAATTACAAATTGTCAAATTACAAACTACGAGTGACAACTAATGCCACTGCAAGTGGGTGTAAACAATTAAATAAATATTTCTAATATTAAAATATTGCAAGGTGTATGACACCTATCCCAACATTCTCCCACTTGTCATATATTTGCAAGAGCAAAAGAGAAACTGAAAGAATAAATCAAGCTCTAGAAGAGGTAAGGCCCATGGCTTGTCTTCACCAAATAAACTTCTTTGTGCTGACTGGCTTAGTGAGGGAATCTACAACATTTGCTGAGGTGTCAACCATCTCTCAAACAAAGAGATGCTGAACATCAATATGCTTTGTACAAGCATGATACATTAGGGTTTTAGTCAAAGAGATGACACTCTCACTGTCGCATCCAATTTTGATCTATTTGCACTCAAAGCCTATATCTAAACACATCCTTTGTAATCACACTGCCTCTTTATAAGCATGTGTCACAACCATATACCTTTCTTTTGTAGTGGACAACACAACTATAGGTTGTCGTTTATTCATCAAGCTAATAGCTCCTCTAAACAAAGTTAAAACATACCCACTCATGGACCTTTTGCAATCTTGATCACCAGCCCAAGCTGAATCAACAAAGACCTATAAGTCAATCAACTTGCCCACATCATTAGTCTCATGATAACAAATGCAATGGTTAGAAGTGCCTCATAAATATATGAAAACTCATTTCACATAAGTCCAATGTTCTTTACCAAAGACATAAACCTACTCAACACTCCCACTACTTGGGCAATATGAGGTATTGTACAGACCATAGCATACATGAGGCTTCCAACAACGTTAGCATAAGGAACCTTATCCATCTCTTTAATATCATCATCCGATTTAGGACATTATTCCAATGAAAGCCTAGTGTCAACTGGATAGGGAATGCTTACTGGCTTACAATCCTGCATAGAAAAATGTTGCAAAATAGTGTCCACATATTTCTCTTGATTTAACCATAATTTTATGTTAACCTGATCCCTATAGATTTCCATACCTAAAATATACTTAGCAACTCCTAATTTTTTCATATTAAGAGCACCAAATAACTAACTTTTACCCTCCCTAATCACCCCCTTGTCATTCACAATAAATAACATATCATCCACATACAAGACAATGATTAGTAATTGATCATCAATTAATTTAAAATATACACAATGATGTACTTTGCTTCTAACAAAACTAAGTTCTAATGCAAAAGCATCAAATTTCTGATACTACATATGTGGAGACTACTCCAATCCATTCAAGGATCACTTTAATCTGCAAACCAAATGCCCATTTCCTTTCACCACAAAATTATCAAGTTGTTTCATAAATACTTCTTTTTTAAGATCCCCATGCAAAAATGCAATTTTAACATCTATTTGCTCTACCTCCAAATCATAAGCAACAATAATAGATAAAATGAATCTAATAGAAATTAACTTAGCAACAATAGAGAATATCTCACCAAAATCCACTCCAACTTGGGAGTAATCTTTAACCACTAATCGAGCTTGGTACCATTCCAACTTACAATCTGCTCTAATTTTTTTTGCATACCCACTTACAACCAATGGGCTTCCTCCCCTTGGCAGTTTAACTAGGTCCCAAGTCTTGTTTCATAAATACTTTTTTTAAAGATCCCCATGCAAAAATGCAATTTTAACATCCATTTGCTCTACCTCCAAATCCTAAGCAACAACAATAGCTAAAATGGATCTAATAGAAATTAACTTAGCAACAATAGAGAATATTTCACCAAAATCCACTCCTTCAACTTGGGAGTAATCTTTAACCACTAATCGAGCGTGGTACCATTCCAACTTACCATTTGCTCTATTTTTTTTTGCATACCCACTTACAACCAATGGGCTTCCTCCCCTTGGCAGTTTAACTAGGTCCCAAGTCTCGCATTTGTTCAATGCCCTCTTTCATCTTTTCATGGCCTCCAACCAAGACTCGTGCTCCTTTGAAGATAGAGCTTCCTTTACAGACCTTGGTTCATTGTCAGTACATAATAATGCAAAGATACAACAAAAATTAGATGGGCTATATCCATATTTATCAACAGGTTTCCATTGTCTAGTGGATCTTCTCAAAGGTGTAACAAGATGCTCTAGTTGTTCCTCTTCATAACTCTTTTGTGATCCTTCTTCCTCTTCTTTCCCATCATGTTGTTTTTTGACATGTGCATCTTTTTGTGGTTCAACATTAGTTTCAAAATGCATTATTTTCTTTGGCTTTTGTTGAGGTTGTTCAACATCTAAAAATACCCTAAAGCTCTCTAAAAATTGCATCCTTAGAGTAAATTATTTTTAGTGCTATAAACCATAATATTCTCGCAATAACAGACAAAAACACACTTGTTATCCTTGAAATCAAGCTTAGATTATTTCTCTTTTTGGAACATGAACATAGACATCACTACCAACACTATTGATGGATTGAGCAACATCGAAGACATTGCACTTGCCAACTGATTGTCAAGGATCCAAGAGAATCTTGGACACCACCTCCTTAATGTCAATAGATGGAGACCCATCCTCCTTCGCCAGATCCCATATACACATCACCCATAGTTGAAGTTTGAGACTAGCCATCTCTCTTTCTAGATAATGGGTAAGATTTCCTATCATTTATTCTCCACCCATGTCTACCTTCGATCCCTAATGTATTGGGACCATTGCTTCCATCTACCACTCTATTCATCCTCTTGACATTTTTAGAGGAGGAACAATCTTTATTCTCTACATCCTCACACAATCAAACCTCTCAACATCACGTAGCCTCCAAAAATTGGGAGCCCAATAAAAACCCAATCACCACTCCAATGGGTCATCCTTCTGCCCCTACATCCTAAATGATGGCATTGTATAAGCCATAAGGGGAATGAAGCAGTAATAAATGTGCTATGCCTCACACCCTTCAAAATAATGACTATACCACCCTCTTGTATCCCTAAAATCGTCATGCATGCCTTTAGTCTACATCAAATGTAATCGACACATTTGGGCCCATTATTAGGCTCGAGGACCTTGGAGATCCTTCACTAGAATCTCCCTTGCACCCCTTGGGAAGTCCTTGTCCCAAGTTCTCTCTATTTGGCCACAAACTTCTAGCTACTTAACTCCTTGATTGGAAACCCAGTTAACCACTACATTCCATTTTCTTCTAATATGCTTGAAAGTAATTCAAGTTCCAAGGATCTCACTTGACTCCAACCATGCTTTCTGAGTGAGTCAAGAATCCAACCTTTACCTTTGCCACTTTTAAAACATTCTATGAAAACTTTAAGTCCCCTTCTACTTCTAACCATCTCTAATTATGCTTTTTTGCTAGCTTTATCTTGCATAGTGCAACTCTAGCCTCTACCATATTATTGGTATCTTCTCCATAGTCTAATGCCCCTATCATTAGTGGCTACCCTATATCATTCCTAAACACACCCCCAGTAGGGCTGAAGTTGCCCTTTGATGCCCCATCAAAGTTCAAATAGATCCATCCAAGTTTAGGAGGGAACCATAGCTAAACCACATTTGAATTCACTTCCTCTTTCTTTTTGGCCTTATGTAACCACTTCAATCTTGGCCATACTTTGAATATTGGTAAATTTTTCTCCTCATAGATCCAATCCTTATCCTGATGGATATTCCCAATTCAAGGATCAAGGATTTAATTCTATCCCATACTTGTTCCACTTTGAATTCTTTCTCTATGAAGATTCTTCTATCTCTTTCAAGCCATGCATTCCATATTTCCATAGATAGAAAGAGGTCCCATAACAACCTCAGTCTAGGGGATCTTAACTCTACATAACCAACCCTCCTGTAAGTCCTTAACCATTCTTGGGAGAGGCCCCATCATACCCCACTACTTCTAGAACCAATTCCAAATTTGGCAAGCAAAGGAACAATGCATGAATATATGATAATGTGTCTCCTCTTCCTCCTTATATAGAAAACACCTAGATGTCCCAAACCTACCAAGCTTTCGCAACCTATCCTAGGCTAAGGCTCTCCCCTTGACAATGATCCATAAGAAAGCATTGGGTTTTGGTAACCCTTGGCTCTTCCAAATCTGAGTCATAGGGAAATCATAAAGCTCCATTTGACCACCCTGCATTCCCTTCATATGCTTCCTTAACCATGACCTCCCCGGTCTTCCCCTTGCCCCAAATAGTTTTATCCTCATCACCTATCCTTGGAGTAGGCCATTTTTTATTTAGAGCTGCACTTGATAGGAAGCACTTGATAATTCTACAATTGGAGGCACCAAAGAAGACCAATCTTGATATGCCCACCTCTACCATGATCATAGTATTTCATCCAAAACTTCCTCAAAGTGTGAAGCTAAAGGTCTAAGAGGTTCTATGTCAATAAAGGCCTTTCTTTTAGCCCAAACCTTCCTCTATAACCTAATCTCCTCCCTCGACCCTACCTTCCATCTTATATCCTTTCTAATCTCCTCTCTTCAACTTCTTAAATAATTCTAGACTCCTAAACCCTTGGAAGAATAGACCTAGAAAATACTTCCTTCACACCCCCACCCACAAATATTTTGCCTAAAAAACTTTAGTACACAACTTATCTTCATCCCTAAACATCCTCTAGAAAAGCTTCATACCCAAGGCTTTGTTTATCATTTTACACTCCCGAAAATCCAAATCTCCAACTTGTTTGTTGCAACAAATCTTGGTCCATTTAACTAAATTATATATTTTTTAGTTCTCCTATCCTACAACACAAGAAGGATTGTTGAAGATCAACGATAGCCTTAGAAACTTTCCTAGGCACTTGAATAATGGACATTAGATATATCGGTGTGGTTGATAAAGTTTCTTTAATTAGGGTGATCCTACATACAAGGGACAATCATCTTCCCCTCCACGAAGATAACTTGTTTTTGATGTGCTCCACAACTTCCTTCCACTCCTCCATCGAAGCTCTCTTATCCATTAAGGGCATTCCAAAATACATACACAAAAGTTGTCCAGAGTCAAAACCCAAAATGTTCCTAATGGCAAAAGAATCTTCACAATATACTTTGAAAAAGAAAACTTTGGACTTTTGTGTGTTAATCTTCTGCCTAGCAACCCTCTCATATAGATCCAGAATCCTCTTGAAGTTCCTAGCTTCCCTAGTCGTAGCTTCCCCAAACAAAAGCTTATCATTCATGAATTGTGAGTGACATTACTAATACCCAAGGAAATCTATAGTCCTTCGATATTTTAATTAATCTCCTCTACCTTCAAGGAATGCCCTAACACCTATGTCACAATGAAGAAGAGAAACAGGGAGAGGGGATCCCCTTGTCTTAGCCCTCTCCCGGCGTCAAAGAAATCACATAATTGACCATTTATTAGCAAAGAGGACACCATTGAAACACAACTCTTGATCTAATCACACACAAATCACCATAGAAGCCCAAATTTCTTAAAATTTAATCTAGGAAGCTCCATGAAACCCAATTATACACTTTATTCATATCATTTTTTATCAACACGCCCTCCTTTTTCCTTTTCTTGATTGAGTTTATGACTTCATGAGAAACAACAATCCCATCTAAAATCCATCTTCCTGCCAAAAAGATACTCTATTCTTCATAAATGAAGCCAGCTAAAACTTCTTTCAATCTTAGAGCAATGGCCTGAGTGACAATATTATAAATTATATTGCACAATGCTATAGATCTATAGTCATCAAAATATTTAGGGTTCTTTACCTTTGGTATGAGTGCTAAGAAAGTTGAGTTCTACCGTCTCATTATGACACCTATTTTCCTGTATACCTTAGCCACCTCCCAAACATCCAAACCCACAAGATGCCAATACCTCTAAAAAACTAGCCTAGAAGCTTTCCAAGATTGAGACCTTCTTAGCCCCCAAAGAGAATGCCACCTTTTTTAGTCTATCCATAGAGAAAGGAGCTATCAAAGATTCATTATCCTCTTGAGCAACAATTGATGGGATATAACTCAGCGTAAGCCCTTGAGAAGCCACATCATCCCCCTCATTATTTGCCAGAAAATCCTTGAAAAATTACATCCCTTCATATTTCATTTCTTCAATTTCAGTAATCTTAGTCCCAAACAGGAGAACATTTTTCAATTTTATTGATTTTTCTTCTGATGATGGTGAATAAGTGGAAGAACTTCATGTTACGGTCCCCCTCTATCAACGATTTAACTCTAGATTTTTGCATCCAAAAAAGTTCCTCCATTCTTAAAATGGTATTCAAGTTATTTTAGGGCCTCCACTTCTATTTCCCTTAAAGCTTCCAAAAAATTGCCATTGGCAATATTCCCTTCAATTACCTCTAGCTTCCCTTCTACCTTCTTTTTCTTGTAGAACAAATCTCCAACCTCCTTTTTGTTCCAATCTTTTACCTCCTTTTTTACTGGAGTCAATTCATTTTGCATGATGTATCTTTTGCAACCTTTTACCTCCTTCTACCACCATTCTTAAAGATGTGTTTCAAAATTTGCATGTTCAAACCACATGAATTCCATCTTAAAAGGGTACCCTCTAGAACCACACCCCCTATTTAGAATAAATAAAATTGGATGATGATCCAAAACCCCAAAAGGGATGACCTTTGAGGATATCTCCCAAGAACTGAGGGCCCATTCTAAATTGAACAGAAAGTGATCCAATCTTCACATAATATTCTCCATACATGATCTTTTGTTATTCTAGGTAAACCACCCTTCCTTTGGTTTGATGTCCCATAATGACAAATCAGTACATAATGTTTGGAAAGTAATAGACCCCAACAAAGCCTTCATAGAGCCACTAGCCTTATTCGTTGGAATTAGGATTGCATTAAAATCCCCCCCTAAAGCCAACATTGGTCATTGGTGTGACCATGAAAATTTATTAATTCTTACCACAACAATCTTTTTTCTTCAATGTTAGCACTAAAATACCAGAGCATATAAAATTGACCTTTGCTTGAGTATCTTTACACCTGATGTGAATAGAATTATGGGTTGCCTGTAATAGGGATCCATACCACCTTTTATCTCACAAAAGTGCTAAACCATCAACAGTCTCTATTGCGTCCATAAAAAATCCACTACTACCTCACCAGAGGTTTCTTAAAAAATATTACATTCATTTCCTCCCCACTCACCTTTGTCTCTTGTAAGATCAATATATTTGGAATGTGCTCTTCAATTAGACATTTAACCAAATGGCATTTTTCAAGGGTGTTGAAGCCCTGAATGTTTTAGCCTATCACCTTCATTGCTTCTTGGTGCCCAAAGGTTGTCCCCTCCCATGTGCTAGAACTTGGTGATTGGTTCCTATGTACCTTTCTCCATATCCTCCATTACTACTTCTTTAGCCTTACTAGCATGCGTCCTCCTCCCTCTTGGTCTCCCCATGCCCAAATCTACTCTTGTCACACCAGATGTCCGCTTCTTCTTTATGCATTGTCTTTAGCCTTTCCTATAGGTCACACTCCAATCCTTAAGTCCACCCTATCTTCATAAGTATCCTTAACAAATTCTTCTTCACTATCACTATCTCTCAATACACTCTGCTAAAGCATTAATATTTTCCTACATATTTAAATCTTCTTCCCTCTCACCCACTTTTTCTCTCAATTCCACCACCTCTCTTGAGGATCCAATTCTTAGTTCTGTTGGCTTTTCTGTATCAACCTTCCTTGGGGTTTCTTTTCTTCTATCTTCTCTACTATTTTCCCACAATAATTTAAAATTTCTTTTTGCTTTGGGAATTTTCCGCCAAAACCTAGAATCTCCTCTTTTATGATTTCTCTTGTCACTTATTGTTCCCACCATAATTACATGCTACATGACCAACCTTCCAACATTTGAAGCAACATATCAACAAACACTCATATTCAAGCTCTTGTATCCATGCTCCCAAAGATGATTTTAATTCCACAACATGTATGGGCTTGCTTAAACCCATATTTACACATATCCTCGCACATGTTGCCAATTATCTCTTTTCCATTGCCATTGAGCTATATAGAATTCACCTAGGGTATTGCCAGTTATCTTGAAAATATCTTCTGATCATAATTCTTTGGGAAAATTATACATCTTAATCCAAATTAGAGCCTTCATCAATAGTTCCTTCCCTTGGTTGAAACTTGGGGTCATGCTCTCAAATAAAGACTAGCATTGCCCATGAACCATGACCCCCTTTAGAATTGTATCCCTATCCTCCTCCATTTGGAAAGTGATCTACAAGAAACCCAATGCCAAAAAACTTATGCTAAGTTGTGAACAAGTTGGCCAAGCTTCTCCCATCCATGCCTTGATCCTATCCACCAAAGGCCAAACCGCTATAAACTTCGCAATTATGGCCATTCTTTCCAAGATTCCCACTCTTGAATTTAAGAATTTATTGAGGATATTGATCATTGGAATAGACTAGTCAATTGTTAGGTTAACATTGAAGGTAGAATGATTCCCTCCTTGTGCTTATACGCTACTAGCTCCTTTTCAAAGACCATACCTACTTCCTCCAACAATTGACCCACTTCCTAGTTCTCCACTCCATCTTGGGATCATGTCATCTCTCCCCCATCCTTACTAGCCTTTGCTCTATCCTTCTCTAAACCAACCTTCACTCACTTCTTCACTCCTACTCCATTGCCATCTTCATTTCTCTTGTCCAAGCACCTCAACCCCTCCTTGTACACTCTGCCTTTTTTCATTTTTCACCATCATTAAGATATTTAGTCAACAAATCAAGTACTTGTTACCAAATAAGTATATGTAATTGGGACTATTGCCTTTCAAATAAACTAGTATTGATATTTTAAATACATCTATCTAAAAAATACCGAGAAATATAGTTTAGAGCTATTTTATCTATTTAAAAATTATTTTATTTTATTTACATTGTTTACTTTATTTTTATTTGAAGAGTTATTTTTATTTACTTAAGAGTTATTTTATTTAGTGAAGAGTTATTTTATAGTTTTAGTTTGGAGCTATTTTATTTAGTTAAGAATTATTTTATTTACTTAAGAGCTATTTTATAGTTTTAGTTTTTGAAAATAAATGTTGGCTCTAAATAGTTTTTGTTTAATAATGTCATGACATGATGGTCCTCGATGCCACTTAGAATGACAGGTCCTTGATGTCACTTAGAACACCTCTCCACATAAAAACTAATATAGATGTCTTAAATACATCTACCTTAAAAAAACCCAGAAATATTAGTTTAAAACTATCTGATTTACTTAAGAATTAACACTCACAAATACACATCCATTTTTTTTCCAACTAATTTTTACTTTTCTTAAAAAATAAATACATTAAATATCTTTTATTTGAAACACAATTATTTAAGACTGAAAACATATAAAATGTTAGCAGTAGATGTAATTATTGACACATACTTTGTTGTAGGCCATTCAAGGCAATCCATTATTGAAGACACATGCTCTAAGGGAAGTAGTTATACTTTTTATATCTAAACGAATAAATTATATTGAGAATATTTTACAGTATTGCATATAAGACAATTATTGAAGAAACCTACTTTGAGGGAGTTGTGCGATCAATTATTGAACCACGCCACTTAAACAGTTGCAACCCAACAATAATTAAATATTGTCTATATCTAGAGACGCATTGGCAAATCATTTAAAGAGATTTTGTTATCCTTGGAAACTAGCTGATTGTATATGCACAACACAGGAGAATGGAAGTGTTGAGAGGTGAAAGTGTGATGATCAAACCTTGTGGAGATGATCTGAGTTGTAAGCTTGTTGAGCTAAGCAATTTGGATTTAGCTGCATATCCCATGTACACCAAAGTGTTATACGCTTTCCAAGCTCCCACTCCAGCCACAGAGATGTTGAAGGAAGGGCTAGCCAAGGTCCTGACAGAGTACAGAGAATTGGCAGGCAGATACACCAAACACCACCTCAATGGCCGCCTTGCAATCGATCTCAACGACGAGGGTGCACTTTTCATACAAGCCCAGGCAGATGGGAGTGTAGCAGATGCCATGCCTTTCCTTCCCTCCCAACTTCTCCTTGACTTAGTTCCACCCACACCCCCTGGGACCAGGGAGCTTTTACTGGTACAGGTATCACAGATTTCTAGTTTTTATCTATAATTTTTTTTTATTGTTAATAGCAAGTAATGAGTAGATAGGCCTGCCTTTTTATTTTACAAAGATTATACACATATTTGAAGTTAGAAGTACAAATTTAAGCGTAGACTGTCAAGGCTTTTTTTATTTCAAAGAAAAATTGCAAAACACATTTTTTCTTTCTTGCTTAGCAGTGCAGGAATTATATGTAATTGGTCTGTGCTTTTGCATTTAAAAGGATTGGCAAACATTTTTGTTTGTTACATAAGACTGGTATAAGCTGTAGTAAGGAGAAGACAATTGTAAGGGAAAATACCAATTACATAAATAGTTTAGGTTAAAGGAAATGAATAATTAATTTAAATATAAGAGTTGAATTCAAAATATTTAAATTATTAATTGTAGAAATTAAGTGAATTTAAATCTGATATTTAGTTTGAGGTTCAATGATGGAATATACTACTGAATGTGTAAGAATGTATTCACCAATGTATTAAAAATCAAGGCTCTATTTGAATGTGTGTTTTAGAATATATAAATTGATTGTGCTTAATTTTAGATCAAATCTATGCCTATGGAATTGAATTGATGCACGGATCTCAACACGTACCTACAAAAATGAACTGGCCTAGAGGCTCTACTAGGCAAACTGATTCAACAATAATGAACTAAAATCAAAGATTGTCTAAATGAATAGAGTTAATCCTTAAATACACCACCCTAGCATGTAGTTTGAAATAAGTCATACTTTATAAGTCGACTCATAATTGTTAGTATGGGAGAGAAACATGTGACCCACATTTAAGAAATTCAAATTCAAAAGTTTGGGGTTCAAATCTACAATTGTGGAAATGACCTAGATGAATTCTACACCGACAGATTTGAACTAAAGTGATGAATGTGTAATTTGGATATTTGATTTAGCTAAGAATCTTCTTATTTTCCAACTAAATAATTTCAACAACACTACACTAGGACTTATGTAGTTTCAAGGGAAATGCATTTTGCTACTATTTGAATAGAAAGAACAAAATATCTTCAAAATGTCCTAGAAATGCTTTAAACTTGGAAAAGAATAAATTTTCACTAAGCTAAAGCATAAGGAAAATGATAAAAACAATTATTTTCTAAAAAATGAAATACAAATTCACAGAAAGAGAAGCAAAACAAAGAATAGGACAAAAAATAAAACTTGACACTAGAAAATGGATGTTGTCCAAGACATCTATGCATTGTGTTGTCATGTATAAGACCGGAATGCTAATAAAACTTCTAGAAAATGAGCCTTTTCACTTCAATCACTCACCTAGTCTGCACAGTAAGCAACAGAAAAAACTCAACAACATTCTAGGTGACAAAAACAATAAATGAATGCACTGAAATGACTAGATTTGAACGTTTAAAATAAGAAATAGAGATAAGTAATGAAAAGGAAAACACTTGCAAACCTTTGTGCAGCTGAATGTTCTCAAAATACTTGTAGCTAAAAGATTTTAAAAAATGGTTGGGACTGTTTGGGAGCTTGCCTTCAGGTCAAACTCCTATGTTGGTCTTTTGAACTTCACAAATAGCCAATATTAAGAAATAATAAATAAAATTTATGTGCTCTTACTTCCTAAGTATTAAACTTAATATAGTATCTCTATATTAATGGTCAATCTTTTTGCTTTATTAGCTTCAACTGTTTGCTTTATACAACTATTCCTCTATTCTTAGTTCTTGTAAATCCTTTATAAGAGCATTTGCTCTTCTTTGTAAAGTATTGCATTGTATTATTCAATAATATTCTGATATTAATCTGTAACATGGTATCAAAGCTAATAAGCGTGAAAATTTGATTTTTTGGGTGCCCATCTATTTCCTTCCGTATGGCTTTCCTCTAGTTCGTGGGTTTCTATCATGACTTTGTTTAAACAGTCGCGTCTGTATCTAAAGCTCACATCTGCTACTAGCAGAAGGGTCGCTAGTTCCTGGTTCATGCTTTCTGTATTCTTTGGTGATTTACGATTTGGGGACACGTTTTTCTCTACACGTTCACATCTCTTTGCTTATCTCGGGTTTGCCATTTTGAGACCGTGACAGCTAGGGAATCAATGCCTCTAAGAATCAACGCATCTTTGACTCACGTTTGGTGACTGATTTTTGAAAGGATTCGCATTTTTTTGAAGGGTCCAACCTTCACCCTTTCTAGTATCTGCAGATTCGCGCTTGTTCTTTTGGCGCATCTTGTGTTGATCGCCGGTTGAAGTTGTTGTCTGAAATCCTTTTTCTTTCCTAGGACGTGCATTTGTAAATCGTGGTCAACGGTTTCTGTGGTAGATTTTGGCATATGCTCACAGTTCTTTGTTACCAATTGTCGGATTGAGTATTCTTTTGTTTTGCTCACTGCGCGGAGTCCATGGTCTATACGGGAAGTGTTCTGGGTGTTTTCACGAGCTTTCTTGATCTATTAGGAAGCATTTTTTTCTGGTGGACTTTCTCTTTGGATCTTCTCTTTGGCTGCATATTCTGGCAGTAGTCTTTGAAGACTGGCCTTTCTAAAGATGGTTAAAGCGGCATTCTTCCTGTGATCGCATTTGTTAGCAATTTCCATTATTTTGAAGTTTTGTGATGATCAAGACTAATCTTCATTGTCATTTCTCTAGTTGGTCTGATGAAGGGCGTAAATCATAAAACACACAACAACAAAAATTGCACATAGAAAAATAGAACTTTCTTATTGATTTGGACAACTTATTACATTACAGAAACTCAAATACAATCAGAAGAATCAACCCTCCATAGGCTGCAACACATTACAGCTTCCTCTCACAAGACTTTAGAATCATCTGCCTTTTGTAACCCGAAATCAGCTAGGGTTTCTATTTTCCCACCTATTCTTGACTTTACACTTTCCCCCTTAACTCTACTACTGCCCAGGGTTCCCAAAATAGTCATAAATAACACTTTTTGGTGGCCTCCAGCTAAATTTCAAAATTTGCAACTCCCTCCAAAAGTAGGTCAACTTCTGGGAAGCATAACTTTTGATCAAGGTGTCTGATTGACGAACCGTTTTAAGCGTCGGAAAGCTCGTGATGTGAACTATTACGCCAGAAATCCGTAAACAGATTTCCATCAACTTTTTGGGACATTATGAGATGTTTTAGTACCTCATATCTCGTTTTAGAAAATTTCAGGGGCTTTTCGAAAAACAAAAACTTTAATATCTTTCAGCTCACAAATGATCTTTGCATGATTCCTTGGCCAAAGGTCTTATATTTCAGTTATGAAGTTTTCTTTAAGTTTTCTCTTCAATTCGTGCCCAAATGCAAACTTTGCTAAAATGGCAAGTAAACTTTCCAAAACTGGTAGTTTGTTATTTTTAGCAGTTTTGGAAAAACTGAAAGTCCTACATCATTATTCAGGATATTATGGAACCAGAAACACTAATTATGGAAATAAATGAAAACAACTACAATGATCTTCTTTTTGGGTGATGCAAGATTGCCCTTACACCACTGGATGCTCCTGCATCAGACACCGAGGGTAATTTGAGAAATGACCCTGTCACGTCTCAGATGTTTATGTGAGGAAAACCCAAACGGTCAACCTCTGCCTTAGACAACCAAGAAGAATCTTCAACAGGCCTTCCTTTCCATTTCACCAGATATTCTTCATATTGCCTATTCCGAGTACTTCTTCCCACATGGCTATCCAATATCTCTGCTATCTCCTCCGTTGAAGTAGATGCAGGAATACTCCACTGTTGTTCTGTTGGTCCATCTTTTGTGCCACCTTCATGATATTCTGTTAAATCAGCAATGTTGAACACAGGGGAAATATTGATCCCACTCAGCAACTCTACTTCATACTCATTTCCTGAATCATGCTTCTTCATGATTCTGCACGGTCCAAATTTCTTCATTTTCAACTTATTGTATGTTCCAATTGGGAACCTTTCTTTTTTCAAGTGAACCATGACTTCATCTCCTACATGGAACTCCTTATACCTCCTCTTCTGATATGTCTTAGCCTTGTATTGAATATTCATCTTATTAATGTGCTTTCTCACCTCTTCATGCAAATTCATCAAATGTTCTGCAAAGTCTTCGGCTTCGACACTTGTCTTTTCTCCTTTTTCTGGCTTCCTTAACTCAGAAGCAGTTCTTGGGCTATTGCCATATACAATTTAGAATGGTGATTTACCAGTACTCCTATTGATAGAATTGTTGTAAGCAAATTCTACCTGTGGTAAAATCAAATCCCATCCCTTGGGCTTATTTGCTACTAAGCATCGTAGCAGGTTACCCAAACTCCTATTCACTACTTCCGTCTGTCCATCGGTCTGTGGATGGTGTGCAGAACTGAACTTCAAATCTGTCTTCAACTTCTTCCACAATGTCCTCCAGAAATAACCAACAAACCTGGTGTCTAGATCTGAAAATATGCTCTTTGGTAGACCGTGTAATCTCACCACCTCCCTGAAAAATAATTCAACAATATGAACATCATCATTACTCTTCTTGCAAGGAATGAAATGTGCCATCTTCGAGAATCTATCCACCACCACAAAAATGGAATCATGTCCTCTCTATGTCTTTGGTAAACCAAGAACAAAATCCATACTAATATCATCCCATGGCTTCTCTGGTACAGGTAGTGGCTGATATAGACCTGTATTCTGACTTGCTCCTTTCACCATCTAACATACTCTACAACTCTGTACAAATTTCTTCACATCATGTTGCAACTGTGGCCAATAGTAATTTTCACCAACAATAGAAATGGTCTTATCTTGACCAAAGTGTCCAGCTAATCCCCCACTATGATTCTCTTTTATCAGGTTCTTTCTCATGGAACTCCTCAGAATGCACAACTGGGTTCCTCTAAACAACATGCCATCTTGGATGATGAAATCCAACCATTTTGTCCTGTCCAAAGTAACAGGTTCCAGACAAGCTTTCCAAGCCTCTGCAAAATCTGGATCTTCAGGATACAAACTTTTGAGCTCATCGAACCCAACAACCTCTATCTTCATTTCTGTCAACAAATTTTGCCTTCTGCTCAAGGCATCTGCAACTCTGTTGGACTTCCCACTCTTGTGCTTCAAAACAAAAGTATAATTCTGCAAAAACTCAACCCATTTTAAATGCCTTTGGTTCAACTTTCCTTGACTATTAAGGTACTGTAAAACTTGATGATCAGTATATAAAACAAATTTTTTTAGCAACAGATAATGTCTCCATTTCTTCAAAGCCTAAACTATAGCATAAAATTCTTGATCATAAATGGAATACTTTTTCTTGGCATCACTAAGCTTCTCACTAAAATAGGCAATGGGCTTACCTTCTTGGCTCAAAACAACTCCTATAGCACTGCCACTAGCATCACAATCTATTTGAAATACCTTATTGAAATCTAGAAGTGCCAAAATAGGTTGCTCTATGACTTTTTGCTTCAATGTATCAAAGCTTTTGCTTGCTCCTTTAGTCCATCTAAACTCTTTTCTATCCCCTCTCATTGTTTCAGTTAGGAGTGCACAAATCCTACTAAAATTCTTGATAAACTTTCTGTAAAAACTTGCCAAACCATGAAAAGATCTTATCTCGGAAGCACTCCTTGGCGTAGGCCATTTAATGATAGCCCTCACCTTCTCTGGGTCCATCTAAGACCTTCCTTTGAGACAACATATCCCAGGTATACCAACTCCTTTGCAAAACTCCATTTCTTCAAATTAATCAACAACTTCTCCTCCCTCAGCTTCTCTAGAACTCTTCTGATATGCATCAGATGCTCATCCCAAGTCTCACTGAAAATCAAAATATCATCCAAATAAACAATAACAAAACTTTCCAAAAATTCTTCCAGTACCTCGTTCATGAGCCGCATGAATGTGCTCAGTGCATTGGTTAGCCCAAATGGCATGACTAACCACTCATACAAACCTTCCTTTGTCTTGAAGGCTGTCTTCCATTCATCTCCTTCACTGATACAAATCTGGTGATACCCACTCTTTAGGTCAATCTTCGTGAAGTATTTGCCTCCACTCAACAATCCATTATGTCATCCATTCTCGGCAATGGAAATCTATACTTGATCGTGATCTTATTGATGGCTCGAGAGTCTGTACACATCCTCCATTCTCCATCTTTCTTTGGTGCTAGTACTGCAGGTATTGCACATGGACTTAGGCTCTCCCTTATCAGTCCATTTCTCAACAACTCCTGAATTTGTCTGTTCAGCTCTTCATTCTCTACAGGGGTCATTCTGTGGGCTGCCTTATTCAACAAACTGGCTCCTGGTATCAAATCCATTTGATGACTTATCTTCCTTATTGGTGGTAAACCTTCTCGTACATTATCAGAGACAATATCTTGAAATTCTTCCAGCATCTCTGAGACTTCAACTGGTACATCTTCATATTTCTCTTGACTAATCTTAGGAATCAATACATAGCAATGACACTCATGCTTCATACCCTCCAAAAATTTTCTACCATCTACCAAACAAATTCTGACAGTACTACATACCTTTTCTTCCACCTCCTTCAAGGGCTTCAACTTATGACGAACTCTATCCTTTGTTAGGGAATATGTGTTTGCACGGCCATCATGGACAGCGCTCCTATCATACTGCCATGGCCTCCCCAACAACATATGACATACATCCATCGGTATGATATCACACAGCACCTCATCATGGTAGTCCCCAATCTTGAACTTTACTAAACACCGCTCATTGACCAAAGCTTTGTGGTTCTTCTGCAACCATGCAATCCAATATGGATGCGGATGATTTCTTCTTGTCAACTTCAACTTGTCAACCATCTCCTCTGAAACAAAATTGTTAGTACTTTCACTGTCAATAATAATATCACAACACTTACCTTCACATTTGCACCTTGTGCAGAATAAACTCTTCCTCTGATTGGGTTCTTTCTCCTCATTCAACAAAATTCTTCTGGCAACTAGGGTTTCTCCCCTTTCAGCACCTTCAAAACGCTCATACTGTGTATTTTCATCTACATGTGCAACTCGTGCATTACCTTCAGGTCTTCTATTTGTCCTTCCTTGATGTTGCGGACACTCGTATGCTCGATGCCTTTTTTCTCCACATTAGAAACAGGTTCCTCTGAAACCTCCTCTTTTAGGTCCTTGTCCAGGCCTACCTCTTCCTCTTCCTCTTTGTTCACCATTGTTCTGGTCACGAGGGCGGTAGGTATTATCTCCTCTCTGATTTCAACTGGTGCCAACTTCTTCACTTTTCTTTGAATCTTCATTTCGGCCTCAATAGGGTCTTCCACCAGTCCTTCCACCTTGACCTCTTCCCTTTTGCTTGTTGTCATATCTTTTATTCAGCTTCTCTTCCACCTTCAGGGAAAAATGGTACGCATCTTCTATGGTGGTCGTTTTGACCAGGCTCAGCTCCTCTTGAATACTTGGACTTAACCCATTAATGTAACGGGCTACCTTCTCCTTGTTGGGCTCTACATGGCCTGTCCTAATAGTAATCTTATAAAACTCTTCTGTATACTCCTTAACAGACTTGTTACCTTGCTTCAGTCCTTGCAATTTCTTCAGCAACTCCATCTCATAGTCCACAGGAATAAACTGCTTCTTCAATTTCTCCACCATCCGATCCCATCTAGTGATCTTTCATTTTCCTCTTTTGTTCTCTCTAATTGGACCTCCTTCCACCAAATATTAGCGTGGCCCTTCAACTTTGTTTTTGCAAACTTGACCCGATCTGGGTCCTCCACATCTTCATACTCGAAATACTCCTCCATGTCATTGATCCAATCAATAAGTTGTTTTGGATTCAAATCTCCAGAATATGTAGAAACTTCAATCCTGGGCCTCTTTCCGATCTTCGAAATGGCCCTCAACAACCTAACTTCTGCAGAATCTTCTACAACTTTTTATTCTTCCTCAAATAGCTCTTCTTCAACTTCATCTTCGCTTTCTTCTTTTGTTCTCAGATCAAACTCTCTTCTAGCTCCTCTTGCAATGCATCGATTTGCCTTTGAAGAGTTCTAAAACCCTCTTCCGTCAAAGCATTCCTCCCAATACGATTTCTTCGTGGAGGCATTTTGATCTCCACAGCAAACCCACAACCTCAGGTCTTGGTGCAAACTGCCTCATGGTCGGCGATCTATCTACACACTCAGGAACCCTTGCTCTGATACCACTTGATGAAGGGGGTAAATCATAAAACACACAACAACAGAAATTGCACACAGAAAAATCAAACTTTCTTATTGATTTGGACAACTTATTACATTACAGAAGCTCAAATACAATAAGAGGAATCAACCCTCCACAGGGTGCAACACATTACAACTTTCTCTCACAAGACTCTGGAATCATCTACCTTCTGTAACCCCAAATCAGCTAGGGTTTCTATTTTCCTGCCTATTCTTGACTCTACACTTTCCCCCTTAACTCTACCACTGCGCAGAGTTCCCAAAATAGTCATAAATAACACTTTTTGGTGCCCTCCAGCTAAATTTTGAAATTTGCAACTCCCTCCAAAAGTAGGTCAACTTCTGGGAAGCATAACTTTTGATTCGGGTGTCCGATTGACGAATAGTTTTAAGCGCCGAAAAGCTCGTAATGTGAACTATCACGTTGAAAGTCTGTAAACATATTTCCGTCAACTTTTTGAGACGTTATGGGATGTTTTAGTGCCTCATATTTTGTTTTGGAAAATTTTAGGGGCTTTTTGGAAAACAAAAACTTTAATATCTTTCAGCTCACAAATGATCTTTGCATGATTCCTTCGCCAAAGGTCTTATATTTCAGTTATGAAGCTTTCTTTAAGTTTTTGCTTCAATCCGTGCCTAAATGCAAACTTTCCTAAAATGGTAGGTAAACTTTCCAAAACTGATAGTTTTGCTATTTTTAGCAGTTTTGGAAAAACTGAAAGTCTTACATCATTATTCAGGATATTATGGAACCAGAAACACTAATTATGGAAATAAATGAAAACAACTACAATGATTTTGAATTAATTTTTTTTTGGGTGATGCAAGATTGCTCTTACACCAGTGGATGCTCCTGCATCATGGTCATTTAGCGACCAGTTTTCGAACCATCTGCATGTGGTATTTATTCCATGTTGGGATTTGTGTAGACCATGACAGACCTCCACAAATATTTTTTTCTTTTTGTCTCAAAACCTGTGTTCAGGTTTGTGAGCCAATTTTTTTGTCTCGATATTTATGTTGTTTGGTTTTATCCATCCTTTAGCATCTCATTTTTTGTGCCTCGAAAAACGTAAAGATGGTGTCTTTCGTCGATCACTTTGAGCAGGAGTCTGCGCGCTATGCCTTTATGGCCAAGAGACTTGTAGACCATGCTAAAACCTCTGCCTGGTACATTGACTCAAGAGCCTCTCACCATTTCACCCATCGACGAGACTGGTTCATGGAGTACACACCATTTAGAGACTGTCATCTTTGGAGGAGGCGAAGAGTATTCCGTTGTCAGAAAATGCACTGTGTAGATTCAGTCTGGTAGGAGAAATTTAATATTTCTCGATGTTTACTTCGTACCTGGTATGGAGCTGAACCTACTCTCTGTCAATCAAATTATGCGACACCACATCTGGATGTTGTCTTCAGCATGCAGTCATGCAGCATAGTGGACTATGAAACACGCACCACTATTGCTCAGGCTCTTGAGGATCATGGTCTATATAGACTAGTGGATTCTGGTGATTCTCCAAAGCAAGCTTTGGCAGGCAGGAGCACTTCCCTCAGTAAACTCTGGCATCAGCGTTATGGGCATCTCAATATGCACTATCTCTCTCAGTTAGCTCGGGAGAGTTTGGTCGGTGGTCTCCCAGACATTCAGACTCAACTTCTTGGCATCTGCGACGCATGTCAGGCTAGCAAACAACATAGGACCCCTTTTTCCGATGGTGACAAATGGAGAGCATCCAAGGTTTTGCAGCTTGTTCACGTTGATGTATGTGGACCAATGAACACTCCTTCAGTTATTGGGTGCAGATATTTTTTACTTTTTGTTGATGATTTCAGCAGAAAGATGTGGGTGTATTTCTTGAAAAAAAATTTGATGTACTTAGTACATTCCAGTAGTTCAAAGCCTTGGTGGAAAAGAGTCCGGCTGTCCCATCGTCTCTCTTTAGTCTGATAATGGAGGAAGTTTTGTTCCTCTAATTTCACCCATTTCTGTACAGCACATGGCATCAAATGTCAACTTACTACACCTTACACACCTCAGCAAAATGGTGTTTTTGAGCGTCGCAATCGCATTATTACATAGATGGCACGTTCTATGTTAGAACATTGCAGTGTTCCCAAGAAATTTTGGGCTAAAGCAGTCTACACTGCTGTCTATCTTCTGAACCGATCTTCCACTTATGCAGTCAGAAAAATGACTCTTGAAGAAGCATGGTCTGGACATAAACCTCGCGTCAATCATCTGAAAGTTTTTGGCTCCATTGTTCATGTTTGGATTTCAGATGTCAAGCGCACTAAACTGGACTCCAAAAGCCAGAGACTCATGTTCACTGGCTATAGTGAAAATCATAAGGCTTACCAACTGATTGATATAGACACTGATCGCCTCATCTTCAGTCGTGATGTCGTAGTTGATGAGACTATTGGGCTTTTCTGTTCTCTACTTCATCTACTCACACTGAGGATCAACCTTTGGAGGATTTCGATTTAAGTGTTTGCATTCCTCTTGCTCCACCTTATGGGAGGGCTCCTGAAGTTATGCCTGTACCGGCCCCTCCTCAAGATATTTTGGATCCTCCTAATCTTTTTCCTGCCCCTCCTAGTGATGCTGATGCACCTATTTTAGGTGGTGGTTCACCCGCTCTTCGGCCTAAATGGTGGGCCAAAACGATTGGTGATCTTCATGATAATGAACTAGTCAAGGGTAGATTTGCTCGAAAGAAGAGCAAATTGCAAAATACTGCCAATTTTGCTCTCATGACCAATCTTCACAGTATCTCAGAGCCTCAAACATATTTTGAGGCTAAAGGTGTACCTGAATGGGAAAAAGCTATGGATGCTGAGCATCATAGCCTGTTGAAGAACAATACCTGGGTTCTTACCGATCTTCCACCTGGGAAGAAGCCCATTGGGTGCAAATGGGTGTACAAAGTCAAGTACAAGGCTGATGGGACTCTCGAGTATAAGGCCTGGTTGGTTGCCAAAGGATTCTCCCAACAAGAAGGCATTGACTATGAGGAGACCTTTGCCCCTACAGCCAAAATCAGTACCATTCGGCTTCTCCTTGCTATGGCAGCCCAGTTTGGATGGAAAGTCCATCAAATGGACGTCAAGAGTGCCTTCCTCAATGGAGATTTGCAGGAAGAAGTCTACATGACGCAACCTCCTGGCTTCAAGGTTGCTGGTAAAGAACATCAGGGGTGCAAATTGGTGAAAGCTCTTTATGGCCTTAAACAGGCTCCCTGGGCATGGTACATAAAAATTGATCAGTACCTCGTGGATCATGGCTTTTAGCGGAGCCCTTCTGATTCCAATTTATATGTCCAAAAATATGCTGATGATAGTCTCTACATTGTTGTCTATGTTGACGATCTCATTATTACTGGCAGCCTCATTTATCTTACTGCCACTCGACCTGATCTTAGTTTTGCAATCAACTACATCTCTCGCTTCATGGCTGCTCCTAAAACTGCCCATTGGGTTGTAGCAAAATGTGTGTTGAGATATGTGCAAGGCACTTCAGACTTTGGCATTCTATATGGTAGGTGCAACGATCCTCAGCTACTTGGCTTTACCGATTCAGATTGGGCAGGTTCTGTTGATGACAAGAAGTCTACCTCTGGATATGTTTTTAGTCTAGGCACGTGCAGTGACATGGACCAGCAAGAAGCGACAGGTAGTTGCTCTCTCTTCGACAGAAGCTGAACATAGGGGAGCTGTTAAAGCAACCTGTGAGGCAATTTGGCTTTGTAGGATGCTTTCAGAAATACAAATGCCTCCAGCAGGGCCTTCACCCTTGTATTGTGACAATCAAGGGTTGCTGAAACTTGCAAAGAATCCCATCTTCCATGAACGGACAAAACATGTTGATCTCTCTTGTCATTTCATTCGCCAACTAGTTGAAGACGGATCCATTGTGTTGCAGTATGTTTTTATAGAGGATCAAACTGCCGATATTCTCACTAAATCTTTGGGCCCGGATAAGTTTGTCAAATTTCATGGGCATCTTGGTGTAGTTGATTGATTGACCATTAAGGAAGGGTATTAAACTAAATATAGTATCTCTATATTAATGGTCAATCTTTTTGCTTTATTAGCTTCAGCTGTTTGCTTTATACAGTTGTTCATCTATTCTTAGTTTTTGTAAATCCTTTATAAGAGCATTCAATCTTCTTTGTAAAGTATTGCATTGTATTATTCTATAATATTCTAATATTACTTTGTAACACTAAGTGCATCTAAGAAAATAACAAAAGTGACAAATAAATAAAATCTATGAGTATCAACCTTGGTCTATGGGGAAGAAACCCTAGTATGCATCAAAAGATAAGTAAGGTGGTGGTCTACACCAAAAGATTTGCCAATAGATATTATGGAAGATGCAATAGGAATATTGTAGCAATATCATTCAAATACAATGAAAATAATATTACGAAACACATGATGTAGAAGAGAGGCAATAAGCTCTTTGGAGCATTCACTCAATTTGTAATCAATGCAATCTCTTTGTGAGAACATCAACAATATCAAAGTTGCAATAGTGTGTTCAATAGAAGCTGAGAAAGAAAGATATTCCAGCCAAGAGAGAGAACCCAAACTAGGAAAATGGAGATCCAAATGAAGAAGAGAGCCAAAGATTTCAAAGTTAATTTTTAATAGACATAAAGAGGAAAGTTGAAGGGTCAGATTCACTTGCAGAAGACGTTTCTTTGCCAAACGAGTGTTACCATTGACAAAAGTAGACAACAAGGTAGGAAAATAATGGTTAAAATTTTAAAAACTTCTGAGATGTTAGCTTGTCACGTGGATGTCTATGCATCGTGCTTGTGTCTGGAGGAAATTCTCTATAATTATGCATGTGTTTTCAGAATAGCGGGAAGAAAAAGAATTTGATACGAAATCATGGCAAACATTGGTGAGGGAAAATAAGCCAAGGTTAGGCTCGAGTGTCCCTAGAAACATGTTATAGGAGAGGACATGAAAGTGGATTCAAAACACAACATGAAATTGTGAGGGTACACAATTTTTAACGTTACAAATGGTGGAGATGCAAAACCATAAAGCTATTTATCAACTACTATACAGAACACGTAATTTTGTAAAGTAATCAATGCATAAAGGACCTATAATTGAAGTGAGACCAAAACATAAAGAAAAAGGGCATGGGTATGAAAAAAATATCTACAATACATCGCGATATATCTTCTTGAGGCACCAATTAGAGGTAAATTTGGTAAATCGATAAAAAAATAGGCACCTTGAGAAGAAATATATTAGTGTACTATAGATATATTTTTTAAAATAAATATACTAGTTTAATGAAGTAAAATTGCATGCCTTGAATAATTAGATTTACTAAACATAACCTTAGAAATAAACAATAATTTAATAATGTTTGAAGTTTGATAACTTAAGAGTAAATTTGTAAGCAAGTCCTAGAATATGCAATTTTAAAATTTAATTTTTTATCAGATTACCATAAAGATTATGTAGATGCATAAGTGAACAAATAACAAATAAAATAAGCAAACCATAGTAACACAAAATTTATGTGGAGAAACCCTTTTGGGAAAAAAACTCCACCAGAAAAAGAGAGCAGCTAGTATATATTAATTTTTATAAATAGGATTAGAAATATACATCCTTCAGTATTCTTTATGCTCAATTGTACTTGTTTCTTCTAATAAACTTAGTCTTTCTTCTTTAGTTTTTCTCTTGCCAAGTTGTTTGCCCTTTTTCATTTTTTCAAAACGGTCATATGTAAAAGGTGGCATTATTATGAGTCCTTGCAATGACTTGACACAAGATATAGCCACAAATGTCAATCTTGCTCTTTCTTTATGTCCTATGTCAATAGTGGCTTTTGAAAGAGTTAAACCTTGTGATTTGTATATTGTCAATGCCCAAGCCAATCTTAAGGGTATTTGGATCTAGTGCGGCCTATTTGTATCAATGTAATTGGAACTGTATGTGGAAATTGATCTTCAAATGGTATCCCTAAATAACCATCAAACTCAACCATAACATATGTTGGTGGTTCTGGTGGAGCAGTTCTAGGTTTGTATACTATTTTTCAAACATACCCTAGAGCTTCATTTACAAGACCTGCTTCTATCCAAAGATTAGAAGTTAACATAACCCTTGCATATTTAGAAATTAATAGCTTGACATCAAATTCATCATTATGACCTTGTACCATGTTCACACTACCCATTTTTGTTGCAATGCTACGGGCAACAGAATGCTTCAATGAGTGTAATTTTTTTGTTCTGATTATGCACATTATCATTTTGGAAAACAAATGAATACCTTTGTCAAATTCATCATTGGTTGGTGTATCAATGGCAATATTGGTTCTTGTCATCAACAACTTCCAGTCATCAATAATAGGATTTTCATTTCTTAGATTTGTGAGAAGTTCACGAAATCTCTGTTGTTGAATGCTTTCTCCTTGTCTAAATATCTTATCCAAAGTACCAATTCTTTTGAATTCTTCCCAAAGTAGTTTACCATGTTTGTTACTATCATATGGTGGTCTATCATTAACGTGAGGCAATTGTTCCAAATCTCCAACCAGAATAATAGATATGCCTGTAAAATATTTCAAAATGATGGGCTTTATTAGTGTGCAGTATTAATTAATTATGCTTATAATAATGAAGTATATGTATTAACATAGGAAAAAAATATGAAAGACATAAATGTACCTGCAAAACTCATATTTGCTTTTTCTGGAAATGCCTGACGAAGTCTAGAATCTATCTTCTCCAACAAATTTTGTCCAATGAAACTCATTTCATCAATCAAAATGTATTTTGTGTTAGATTTCTTCTTGGAAACTTGTCAGTCTTGTTCCTTCTAATTGAGTACTATAGATATATATTTTTTAAATATAAATATATTTTTTGAATAATTACATATGACATCTTTCTTTTATAATTGCAAGATAAGAAAACCCTAGGCGGCTTAAAAAATCCCTAAGTAAACTTAATAAAGTGTAATTAAATATTTAATTACACCAACATGGAGGAGATCAAAAAGTGGGGTAACTGGTACATCTAGTTCTCTACCTTCACATTTATGAAGTTTAGTGGGTTCTCAAAAGCACCATTCAAAATCTTGACATATATGAGTGACAAGCTAGTGTTACTTGAATTAAGTTGACAACTCTCAATGGTATAGAATATTTTCTCGAAGTGAGAGGTGAAAAGAATTTCCTTTCCTATCTCTATTGGTAGATATTCTTTCCTCACCATTTAGGTCACAACTAATGCAAATGTAGAAATGGCACAAGTAAACTTGCAAACATTTGAGGCAAGGGATTCATTTAATCCTAGGTCTTGTATTGAAGGATTAAGAACCTCTTATCAACACAAGCACACATTGGAAGAGTTTTGGGCAAATTGTGTTGATGAGGCAAAAGTCAAAAAGAGGAGTTAGTCATTCATGAGTACCCACCAAATGAAAATTTCTCAAGTCAAAAATATGCCATATGAAATAAAAGATGAGGATAAAGATTAGGACAAACTATTCTCTAGAAGGTACTGAAGTGCTAAGGAATTTAGAACCATAGAGGATAGAATGAATAAAGTGATTAAGGCGAGTCTAAAGTGGCTAGAAGAACAAAAGAAGAAGCTCAACTTACCTATAAGAGGGTCTCCTAAAAAGAAGGAAAAGGAAAGGGGACAAACATCAAAGGTATCCCATTAAACTATAAACATAGGGGAAGGAGAGGAAGGATAGGAAGATGAAACTACAAAGTTAGAGAGAAAGAAACTCAAATCCAAGTTTGTGTCTTCAGGAGTGGCTTAGTAACAAATAGCTCTATATCAAGGCCCAGAGACTTTCATTGTCCCTAGTTATACTCCCCACACTTCAAAAAGTGAGTAAATTTAGATGGATGTACCCACTTCCCCCTCTTCTAAAGAACATTTCTATCCTTACAAACTCTCCTATCATTCCTCCTCCTATCCTTTATCCTCCTAAATATCCTCCAAATGATCTTCCTTATTCTCCTCCTAAGTCTCCTCTTCATGCACTAAATTCTTCAACGACAATGCTCCCCACCTATAGAATACATGAAAGAGTCTCTCGTAAAAAATGTCTGTCTATTCTCCTAGGAGGTATCCCACTCCACCTCCTAAAAGTCTTCTAAAGGAGAAGGATGTGCAATAATAGCAAAAGAATTCTACTCAACAAGAAGGGTCAATTGTAACAAGCACACCTAAATGGCTTGACCAAATTCTTCAAAAAAGAAAAAGAGTCACCAAACCTACTTTAGGTGATCTCACCCAATTGGAAACATTGTTTTCAAAGCCTCTTCCTCCAAAGAAGGCTAGGGTAAGATCATCCATCATGATAGATGCTCAAGGGATCAAACATGCTCAAATAATAATGCCACTATCAAACACTCAAAGTAGAGATGCATTCTATAGACTTCATGATAACCATAGTTTGCATTGGAAAATAGTCAAGATGTTAAATAAGCCACAAAATCATTAATTGACTCAATGATCCAATAGATGGACAAGGACAACACTACCAAGGAGGAGATGAAAGATAAAGTGGCATATCTCACATCTTATATCAAGTACTTGGTAAGACCCTTGGATTCTTCAAGTGCAACTCTAACTCCATAGTTTATGCAAGCCAAAAAAAAGGATATACCATATTTTGGGGAATTGGTAAAAATTATTAGAGCCACTCGATCTTGGAATGCAGAGTTGTTGTCTTTAGAATACAAAGTGTTGGAATAAATTGTCTCTGTGTGTGATAGTATCTTGAAGGAGAAAAATGTTATTCAAATATTATAGATAGAGATAGACAAAGAATTAGGAGTGATCGAAAGTATTTATCCCTAGGTGGAGGAGATGGCTAAGGTGGACTTCCAAATTTTGGTGGGTGAGGGCATGATTGATGGAAGAGAGCCATATGCACATAGGAAATGGAAAGAAGCATATAAATACAAAAAGGAAAATTTTGAAGGGATGCAAAGATAAAATAAAAACAATTTTTTTCCATTGCCCAAGCCGCTTTCAATAATATGCATAGGTTCATTGTAGGAGTTAGGTGAAACATGTATAATGATGAGAATATCTTCAATTCAACATAGGTTTTGAAGGATTGATTTGAAAAAGTGCTAAACTTGGAATCCCCAAAAGAAGCAATTTTTGATATGGCTTCTATCAACTAAGTCATAAAGATAGGGGTCTCTTATGAGGATATTGGAAAGAGCATGAGTGAATATAGGTTGGTGCATGAAAAACTATTAGAAATCTTTATCAAAATCAATGTGAAGTTCATTTATTCCTATGGTCTAGAATCTAAAGTTGTCAAAGTGGTGCTACATAATTTTGTTGTGTATTTGTAGGTTTCTCAAAGAATGTAATGAAGAGAAAGAAGACAAAAGTCCAATTCAAATGACTTTTGGTCTTCTATTTGTAATTTTGACTCGTTTACTTTTTGGAGGGAATGACATTTCATCTTCCCTATCAAATAAACCTATATATTTGTAATTGTAACACATTGTGAGGGGTTGGAAAGCTTTTAAATTTGAACAATGAAATTAAGCTCCACTTTTTAGTTTTTCTTTCCCTTTTTGTGGGTTTTCCAATCTCTAAGTATGTTTTCTCTCACAACATAAATTTAATTCATGGATTTGGTGAGTTTGAAAAATGAGTTCAAAGAACATATTTTCTATACTTTGGGCTACCAAATTTATTAAATTTGTGGCACATGACGAGTTATTGGACTAACAACTTTGTAGTTAAACTTTCCATAGAAGATCACACCATATTGTGTACTGGCTATGGGAAATGAGTCATGTGAAGAATGGAATGGTGTTTGAAGTGAGAAGAACAAGCTTAGATTCTCTAACCCTTCACTTATGCCCCTTCCTTTTTTCACTTTTTCATATTGTTGTTAGATTAGGATTGATATCAAGGTTTTATGGTTATGAATTTATATATATATGAGGTAGAAAATATAAATTATTCAACTTCCATATTACATACTTTTTATTCTAAAAGATAGCATTACTATCATAAGGATTTAAATGGCTTTTTCATTTCAAAATTGATGTTGAAATTACTTATGGGAAGTATGAAAATTATAAATGTGAATAAGAGAGACAAAACAAACATGGCATAGACAAAAAGCCAAAATGTAAGGACAAAATAGAAAATAAAAAGTAAATACTAAGATAAGTAGATAAATAAAGCATAAAAAGGCTAAAGGTATCAAACAACAACATTAGACAAATCCTTATTGAAGAGGTCATCCTCATCCCAACAAATAACATCAAGCTCTATATCCTCAAGTAAGTGGCTTTCATCTTTATAAGTAGTGGTGCTCTTTAGTGAAAACACTAGCAATAGGTCTAATTGTTGAAACATCCTTCTCTACCCATTTTTCTTACTTCTCTATAGGTGACTCCATAGAGAAATTTTGCATGTGCTCAACCATAACATTTTTCATAGGGACCCATGAATAATTGATGCCTCTAGAATGGAATGTGCATTTTTGCAACATAATACCCTTATTCTTATCTTGTTTTCTTGGTACACGAGTAATTTGCTATTCATAAGGATTATTTGAAGACATGCATATTTCAATACCTTGATATTTAGGCACTGTAGGATATGCAACTTGAGTTTCCTTGGACCTTTTATCTTCATGCACTATAAAATGTGAAGGTTCATAAGTAGCTACTTGATTTTTACTCATATTCTTTTTTGTTCTTCTATGTGAAAATTATATAAATGATGTATATCATTCTTTTTATTATATGAAATTTATTTAGGTATTTTCACAAATGTTTCCAAAGTAAAATTACTCAAAGAAGATAATAAATTATATGGATCTCTATCAGTTTTGATCACTTTGCCTTCGTGCACAAATTTAACTCATTGATGTAAAATAAATGACATTGCTTTTGTTGATCACAAAGAATATTGAGAGGGGGGGGTGAATCAGTATTCTGTAAAACTTCTCTTTCACATAATTATTAATCCATTTACCACATTCAATAAGGTGAAAGAAAAACAAACATAAGAACAACAACCATAAAGACATAACACATCGACACTAGGATTTTTACGTGGAAAACCCAAAATGGGAAAAACCACGGTGAGTGTTAGCTCACAATATGTTATGATAGCAATACCGAATTACATGAAGGCTCACTGCCCAAGGACTCACTGTCTAAAGAAGTGTTCACTGCAATAGGCTCACTGCCAAGAAAATAGAAGAGAAGATAGAAGAGGGATTGGCTCATTGCCAAGAGATGACTGCTCCAAATGCATCTACAGAATGTTGAAATGCAGTTCCATTAATAGCTTAGTACATAGACTCAAATGTCTTCATAATGTCTACCCTGCTTTTCTGCTCTGCTTCACATATGCTTTGCCTTTCTGCTTTTACTATCCTTTTCTGATCACAAAACTGCCTTAGATCGCACACACATTTTATTCACACTTTCTTCACACTTGTCCATATCTCCAACATTGAAATCCATCGAGTCTATTGTTTAGGGTAAAATTTGGATTGTTTAGTTTAGTGTATAAATCCTCCTTTCACCCATTACATTCAAGGACCTTAGGATCGAGTGGTAGAGCACTATCAGGTCCTTGGTCACTTACAAATGTAGGGAAACTTGGATTAGGGTATTTGATTATCAATTTTTCCTCTCTTATGCTCAATTTCCCATCAAAACCCTGATTATGCAAATAAGACAGTAAATAGATGAATAACGGGAAATGCCTCTATAGAAAGCTGTAAAATTACAAATGACTGTGTACCTATTTTTGGGGTTCCGAGGTGAAAAAGTCAGGGACAAAAGAGCGGGCGTCCAAGTCTAGTGCCCTGCTTTTTGTCAGGATTTGCGAACAAGATATGCAACTTGTTTCTGCTGCATTGATGGTTTTTCTGTCATGAAACTTCAAGGACTAATGAGCATGTGCCCGAGTCCAGGGTGCCCTTTTTCCTACTGTTCTGCAATTCCAACAGTCCAACATGCCCTTCTGCAACTTCACTTTGTCTGCATCATCAACCTGTGACTTGCAATCATAAAACTTTGGGAGGGGGTTGTGGCGTTTAGGAGCTTGCCTCAGTCAAGCCTCGGAAGGGCACTTAAGTCTTCTAAACACCTTTGTCAGATATAGAGTGCATGCCTAGGGAGGCAAAGGCAAAAACCAAATGAATAATGATCACAAACACAATAAATGTCACCTTGTAGTGAAGATCTCATGGGAGGAAGATGCTCTTCATTCCATGATGAAATGGATGCTCAAATCTGCAAACACAAACACATAGACCACACAAATCTACTCTTGCAACACAATGAAAGGCTTGAATCACCTTTAGGATGCCAAAATCACATGAACATAATCTAGTTTACAAATGAATGCCTAAACATGCTTTTATATGCAATTGCAAACACTCCCGCCAAGATTTTCGTAATTCAAACTTACCGTGTTGGCATAGAACCCAAATAACAGTCACAAGCCGACACGCACAAATTGGGACAGCCCCAAAATAGGGTAGGACTAGGGCGCGGGTGCCCAAGTCCTCCCCCCTATTTTGGGCAGGGGTCATCTCAAGTAGTCCCCCTAGGTCCTATTTGTCAAGACACTTCGGGGTTTTCTCATCGGGATGTTGAAATATGATGTAAAATGTCCTAAATGCACACAAAAGACCCGGGAGCTAAACCTAAAGAGGGAAAAGCCCCCAAGGGGACATTTTTCGACGTTACATTTAGCCCCCACTTTAATGTATGTATAAATGCAAGGCCAATACATGCATTAAAGTACAGTCACAAACACAACAAACACGCCAAGCACAGAGAAGACAGTAACAAGCATGCAAAACACTGAGAAGATAGTTACAGTCACACATAACACGAAGAATACATCAAATGCATAGAAGACACATTAACGCATAGAAGACAGGTATTATTTCTTTTCTTTTCTTTTTCTTATATATATAAAATGCAAATGCAAGTAATGGAAAGTAAACAAACCTCCCATAATGCAGGAAGCACTCGTCGCGCTGGTATTTAGACTGCATATATGGGGCAACACACATGCAAGACACGCAAAACCTCCCAAAATGCAGGAAGCACTCATCGAGCTAGTCTTTAGACTAAATATAGGGCAACAAACACGCTAAAAAAAGCAAGCGCCAAACACACACACTTGAAGACAGAGAAAACATGGTAGACAAGCAATAGAGTGTTCCTATTTCTAGGATCAACACCATCTCAAGCACATTACAGGCACACACCAACGATTGGGCTTCGCCACAATAATCGTCGAAGACACGCTTAAGGGTTGAGTTAGTCACAAAACCGGTCTCCGCCTCCGCAGAGGACTTTTTGAAAATGACAGGATGATGCAATCTGCCCCGAGAAATACACCATCCCCACCTCCGCAGAGGGCTTAAAATAAAAAAGGATATATGTGATATCCTGCCTCCGCAGAGGGCTTACATGATTGATTGATTGATTGCAAACAAACTCAAGATGCATGAAGCACTCATCAAGCTAGTCTTTAAACTGCATCTGAGGACAAGCACATAGCTAACATCTACAACAGACAACTTATCTTATATATGCCCCCACCTTAAGGTGGTTGATATCAAGTATAGATATCAAGCACGTTAAGGTAGGAAGAAAACACACAAGGGAACACAGACTTTGGCAAAGCCCATGCCCCCCAGAGGTGACATGTACTTTACGATCGCAAATGTTCCCACAAACACATCCCTGCAAGAAACATGTTAGTGTCTACAAAATTATGATAAACAACAACATCAATGCATATGATTAACCACACAAAGAGCCAAGGTTATACAACGAATTCAGAGTTTGAGGATAACCGTAGGGCTGTATCACGAAGCTCTCTGAATCGAGTACCACCAAGGCTAGATTCAAAGACAAACAAAGGTGCACAGAATAATAGTATTGTTAAGGTTTGTAAATGAGATAGAAACATCATCATAGTCACTACGCGGAAAGCACGAGTGCTTCCACTAGCCAAGCGTCGGATAAAATATACAACCCCATCATCATATTAGGAACTAAGTCCATTTTTTGATTGCTTTCAAAAGGGACACTAGGTCCGCATCAGTATAAATATTTTTCATCATCCGCCCGCTAGATGGAAACACTAGAGGAAGGGAAACAATAAATAAGAGAGGAGAAACAAGTGTCTTAGAGACAATCACATAGGAGGGTGCCCCCAAGTCACCAACCGCAACCTTATGTCCGTAAGACACAACACACAACAATGAAATCAGAGAGAGAGGCAATATAGAAGAATGATGATACAAATAGAAGATCACAATAGAGGCGGTCTTCTGGTATCTCAGACCTTACAAGAGAATCTGGGGTTATCCCAGGAGGCCTAAACAACACATAACACATCATGGGGGAAGCACATCACGAGAGAGATAAAGGGTTAGAGATACTTACATGTAGGGCCCTGTTGGGTTAGCGGGTATCATCAAGCAAATCATCGTCATCCTCCCACTCCCTAATGTTAGAGGAAAGTGGGACATAAGGTACCATAGCCCAATTCATGTCTTGCTCATCATGTTGTTCATTGTTAGGATCATGTTTGTTTGGTTCAATGTTAGGATCAATTTTTTCTTGTTGAGAGGCAAGGTTAATTGCATAAGCTTGTCTTCTTTTTCTTCTTTTTCTTGCTTTTCTATTTCGTTTTCTTTTACCACTTATCTCCTGTAAGATAGGGTTTTTCTCTTTCATAGGTTTATGCAATTTAGAAGATGAAGCATTGGGATCGAACCTCATTTGTTGCGGTGGAATATTTTGTTGTTGACAATGACCTCCCGATCCTTGTAAGGATTTTAGGGGAGGAGCCTCAACATCATGATCGATTTGCTCTTTTATTGTAGGGAAAGTGTCATTGATTTCATCATTCTGTATCAACATACCCTCATGAGAAGAATCATTTTTGAAAGAATGTCTAGAGGACAATTTTGTGTCATCATCACATGGAGCAGGTATTGAATGCATGGGAGAAGTGCTATCACCATCATCTTTTTCATTGCTACTCATGGAGAAGAACTCAGTTAAGCTTTCTAATATCGTAGGATGTTCACTCATGAGGGTTAAAAATTGGTCAAAATCAAGATCTTTGATAAATGCATGCAAAGATACCATTGAGAAATGACATGAAGGTGCCATTTCAATGTAAGATTAGATTTTGAGAAGCTTTTCAAAATTGGTGCAAAACACAAGTGTAAAAATAGCCTAAAATGCTTGATTTTTTGTATTTTTTCAATGCAAATGAATGAAACAAAGGGTGTTGTAAGGATTTTGATCAAGGGCAGAAAATTATGTCTGATATCAGTCCAAAACAACAATAATATCCTTCACAACACACTCTTGATGCAAATCTAAGATGATGATAAGTTAAAATATAGTGAAAATATGTCAAAATGTGCAATTTTTTCACCGAATCTCGATACAAAGGAGCATGACAAAGGGTGTTGTGAGGAAAATGATGATGGAAAACAAAATATATCAGTTTTAACAGCCACTTAATATCAAAATACCTGTCACAACACGCTTTAAGTGCCACTTAAGGTTAAACTTTAGTGAAAATATAGCAAAAATAGGCTATTTTCCACAGTTTTTCAACTCCAAGACCTAGCAAAATGGGTGTTGTAATGAATTTTAGGAGGTGCAACAAATACAGACAATTATATCATTCACCTCAATACATAAAATTTGTCACAACACACTTGGAGTGCAAACTAGGCCAAACCCTAAGACAAAAATAGCAAAAATGTGTAGTTTTTCACCAAATTTTCAATACAAGAGGCCAATAAAAAGGTGTTGTGAAACTTTTTAGGAGGGGAAGAAAATAATTACCCTGATAACAACCAATTAATGCAAAAATACCCTTCACAACATGCCTATGGTGCGAATTTAGAGTCGATAAGGCCAAATCTAGTGAAAATCAATGTTTTTCAAGCCCTAGGTTTGAGATCTTGACACAAAATGCTATATGAGTGCTTTGAAGTCTGATTTATGATAAAAATGAAGTGTACTCAGATCTGAAAATGAATTCCAAGCTCTAAGATGCAAAATGCAAGTGCAAATTTAATGAAAATGCATGAAAATTGTTAGTTTTTTGTTGAAATTTTCTATGCAAAAATGCAAATATTTGAAATGTAAATTCAAATTTATACTACTAAAGTGCAAGACTACAGCCAAATGCAAGTTTGAATGAGTCTCTAAAATCAGTAGAAAAATCTGAAAGAAGATTTTGCCTACTAACCCTAGATTTTGGAATTACTAGGTTATATGAAAATTGTCAAAATTTCTACAAAACCCTAGCAATTATATGATGAAAATGCAATGCAAATTATTGTATTTTTGTAATTTTTTGTAGTTTATATCAGATCTGATGCAAAAATCATAAATTAGGAAAAATTAAAATGAATTGATGCAAATTAGTAACCCTAAAATGTAATTTTTTTCAAAATTTTTAAATTTCTCAATTTTTTTGAAATTTTCTCAATGTAATAAGATGAATGACTATATGAATGAATATAATCAACCCAAATCTGAAGAACACTCAACAAGGTGCAAAATTCAATTAAAACATGGGTTCACCAAAATGTTTAGGGTAAAATTTGGATTGTTTAGTTTAGTGTTTAAATCCTCCTTTCACCCACATTACATTTAAGGACCTTAGGATCGAGTGGCAGAGCACTATCAGGTCCTTAGTCACTTACAAATGTAGGGAAATTTGGATTAGGGTATTTGATTATCAATTTTCCTTCTCTTATGCTCAATTTTACATCAAAACCCTAATTATGCAAATACGATAGTAAACAGATGAATAACGGGAAATGCCTCTACAGAAAGCTGTAAAATTACAAATGACTGTGTACTTACTTTTAGGGTTCTGAGGCAGAAAAGTTGGGGATAAAGAGCGGGCGCCCAAGTCCAGTGCCCTACTTTTTGTTGGGATTTGCGAACAAGATCTGCAACCTATTTCTGCTGCACTGAAGGTTTTTCTGTCATGAAACTTCAAGGACTAATGAGTGGGTGCCCAAGTCCAGGGTGCCCTTTTTCCTACTGTTCTGCAATTCCGACACTCCAACATGCCCTCTTGCAACTTCACTTTGTCTACATCATCAACCTATGACCTGCAATCATAAAACTTTGGGAGGGGTTTGTGGCATTTAGGAGCTTGCTCAATCAAGCCCCAGAAGGACACTTAAGTTTTCCAAACACCTTTGTCAGATAGAGTGTGCGTGCCCAGGGAGGCAGAGGTAAAAACCAAATGAATAATGATCACAAACACAATAAATGTCACCTTGTAGTGAAGATCTCATGGGAGGAAGATGCTCTTCATTCCATGATGAAATAGATGCTCAAATCTGCAAACACAAACACAGACCACACAAATCTGCTCTTGCAAAACAATGAAAGCCTTGAATCACCTTTAGGATGCCAAAATCATATGAACATAATTTAGTTTACAAATGAATGCCTACACATGCTTTTATATGCAACTACAAACACTCCTGCCAAGATTTTTGTAATTCAAACTTACCGTGTCGGCATAGAACCCAAATAACGGTCACAAGCCGACACCCAAAAATTAAGACTGCCCCAAAATAGGGAAGGACTAGGGCGCGGGCGTCCAAGTCCTCCCCCCTAGGTCCTATTTGTCAAGACACTTAGGGGTTTTCTCATCGAGATGTTGAAATATGATATAAAATGTCCTAAATGCACACAAAAGACCCGGGAGCTAAACCTAAAGAGGGAAAAGCCCCCAAGGGGACATTTTCTGACGTTACATATATATATCCGCAACAAGATTCATCTCACAATCAGGTCGGCAAGCCAAGCATGAAACATGTATACAAATGTTATAACTTGTTGGCTTGATCTAGTGCACAAACAACAATGCAGGCCCAAAAAAAAACATACAATACTCATCATATAGGTCGGGACCAATCATTCAACCACTTAGATTGATTGTTCAAACAATATATCTTCACTACATATAGATCTAACATGCTTGTCAGCTTATCCCTTAAGTACACACTTAACCAGTTCAACTGTCACATCATAACTTCTAATGCGGACCATATGAGACTCTGAAAATCATATCCAATATCCCTTATAGCTTTCTTGTCATACCTTTAGAACCCTAGAACATAGTATCCAACTACAAACAAATGCGGATCTCCGAGTTGTCACTCAGTCACTGTGAAACATTGTCAGACTGTAAGCCGATAAAGAACAACTTGTAGAAAGTGATCAAAGGAACTTTAGAAGCTATAACTTTGGATTTAGGTAGTCATAATAAGTATCTTTGTTGCCTCATAACCGCAAATCAAAATACTCAACGGTGGAGGAATGCGAACCCTTTTAATTTGGTACTGTGCACTGTTCCTATCTTAACTCTATTCACCCAGACTTAGACATTTCACCATATGATTTCCGGAGGAAGTCAGAACTTGAACAGTGGAACATGTGATCACCAAATAGCTATGAACAACATACTTGAACCACATATAATGATCTTCAACTGCAGAGGCATACTGACCCAATCTCTGTCACTCTGTAACTTGCCCATACTTAGCCATTTTGACTAAGTTAGTCTTCCGGACATTTACCAAACCTTGGTGTCATAACTGAAAACCCCTTTGTTATGCTTTGTTGCCATCAATGACAACATACAACTTTCCATCAAAGCAGTGTCTTTTGACTATGTTGCCAACAATCTCCCCCTTTGGCATTGATGGCAACACCTAGTGAAAAATGCTTGTCTGCTCCCCCTTTCTATATACACTCTATTTTTCTTCTCCGCCTTAGATGTTTGCCCATTTTTCACTGGTTTTCTTCTCCCCCTCTGACATCAATGGCAAAGGTGTACGTACAAGAATCAAAATTGTGTCAAGACAACAAAAACTGCAAAAATTGTTATATTATGTCACATATGTAGAAGTACAATCTTCAACTTAATTTGTTGTGGGTTGTAGGATGTCATAGAAAATGATCTTGGTTTGAGCCAGCTCTCCATCCCAACTCTTCTTTGCATTTTCCAAAATTTGAATATGGTCATTTATTAGGAAGACTATTTTCTCTGCCTTTTGTATATTAAAGGGTGTGTCAATTAGTGCATTTACCTGCAATGCTTTTGCTACAAGATTTGACATTGATTCTAGCTTAGGACTTATTAATCCTCTCAACTGACACATTCTATCTTTGATTTGATCCCTCTTATTCATTAGATTACTTAAGTCATTATGAATATTTATAACTTGTATCTCTTTGCTACTTACTGACTCAACTGCCAGGTCAAATGACTTAGAGATATCTGTCAGCTGCAGTTTCAGATCCTTGATCTTTTCTTCTAACTCCTTTGTGGCTTCCAGCCATGATAAACAAAATTTGTACAAATCACAAGTTTCTTCAATAGCACTCTGTATACCTTTTATTCCATCATCTAATAAAGTTTTATTATTGATCAACATAGTCTTTAACTCAGTTAATCCCTTCTCATCAAACTCTTTTCTTACTTTCATTTCTACAGATTTTTCAAAAGATTCAAAATGCACACTGACTGAGTTTATGAGTCCCTTGAGTTGATTTGTTGAAGACATTGATGTATCCTTTTGATATGATGGCATCAGCTTCTCCAAAATGATGGATGACACACCAGTGAGTTCACTATCCTTTATATGTGACTTCAATATTTTTGCACAGGGGACATTGAGTCCAAGTTTATTGGACCTTGCAAAAACTCGGGCTCATCCAAGACTTGTTTTTCTCTTTCCAAAAATTTCTTGAGAGACTCAGCAGTGTCTCTTGCTATATCAGAGACTTCTTCTTTATTTTGCTTCGGAGGATCCAGATCCATAGCCTCATTTTCATCAGCATTTTGCTCCGGTATAGGCCTCATCTCAAGTTGTTGATCATCAGCTTTGTTTTGCTCCTCAGTCTTCTCCTTGTGTGCTTGGTCATCAGTTTGTTGTTCCGAAGGAAGACTTGTCATATTTATATAACCCTTGGTCCAAGCTCACTTTGGATTAGCTGTGTCATCTCCAGCATTTGTTTCTTCATTGTCATATATTGTTGGGAGATGAAATTCCTTTAACATTTTTAAGGTGATCTCCTCAGTCTCTTTAATTACTTTCTCAATGTCATCTGACATGAGAGTATTCATCCTCTTCTTTGTTCTAAACTCTTTGTTAAGCACTTTGAAAATTTTTGCCTTATCTTCAGGAGTGATCTCCAGACATAACTTTAATAGTGTATGCTCTTTGAGTTCAATGTCCTTTGCCATAGCAGTTTCTTTCCTTGTAGACATTATACTACTCAGGTTGTTTGGGAGATCAACACTTATCTCAATGAGAGCCTTATTGTATATGTTCAAGTATTCTATAACAGCAATATCAATAATGTATTTGTCTGCATCATTATAGTCATCATACAATTGGGCAATAGGTTTCAGATTGCCATCAATTGTAATGGCCTTCAAGACTTCCTCCAAGCTTATTGTAGCCTGTTCTTTTACATGCTCTGCCTTCTTCTCTTTCTTTCTTCTTTTGTTGTCAGAGGGTTTGTCTGGCTTACTACTGGAGGCTTCAGTTGTTTTGACTTTCATTTTCTTAACCTCTTCATCTGATTTAGTTTCTTCCTCATCAACTTGGCCTACACTGACATGCATTCTTCTTCCTTTTGTCTTATGTCTTTTGGGACCTTTGTCAGTGGATTTCTTGGTAGGTACCTCCACACTTGTAGATGGTGTGGGATCGGAGAATAGAGATGCAATTTCTGTAGAGGTAGATCCTCTGGTTCTTCTTTTTATCACTTCAAGCTTTTCTGATTTCCTTTTAGGTTCTTCTGGAGCCTTGACTGGTTCACTTCTTTTCTTTTCTTTTGCTTCCCTTTCTGCTTGTGCCTTTTCTCTTGTCTCTCTAACTTGTTCTTTGGTAAAACCCTTTTTTAGGGCATAATTTTTTGCTATCTTCTAGGCCTTCTTTGAAATCTTAGGTTTTCTTACCTCAACATGGATTTTTGTAGACAACTCCTCATATGTCCCAAATCTTTCTTCTTTGGGATCCCTGGATTTACTTACATATGTTGTGCATAGTTGTCTAGTATTTTTCCATCAACTTCATATCCCATTGGTAAGATCTAGACAGTTATGGGCTCCACAGCCTCCATCATACATTGATCCTTATTTACAATAAAGCATATATCATCTTTGTATTTCTCCACAATGGTCTTAGGAATCCTTTCCCTAGATTGGATTAACTTTTGGAAATGTTTGAAGTAGCCCCATAGGGCTGAGTTTTGTGCATCTATGTTTCCTATGTTGTTCAACTGGTTTCTAATCTGTACTGCAACAGGTTTGTCTCTAGTCCAAAATTGATTTTTCATGCCTGTAACTCTTGCATAAAGTAGAAAAATAAGCATAAAATCAACGTACCAAATTTGAAAGGGTATTTGTTTTCTTCAAGTTCTCCATTAATTGTTGTCGGAGCAGTTCACACAGGTCATACTCTGTATTTTCCTTAACCATTTGATATGCAGCGTATATGGTAGTATCGGAGACAGAGTTCTCCCAGTTTGTGAAGTAGACCTTGTAGCCGATCACCATGGATGCAAATCTAACTGCATGATCTTCAATGTCACTGATTGTCAATGCCCTTTTATCAAATTTTGCTCTGGTGGCTTTCATCACTGTATCATTTTTCACAACCTTTAATATAAGCACTGTACCGGTAGGGTTTAATCTTGTGACCGCCCTTATGGCATCTTTGGTGATCTTGAATGTGGAATTAAGCCACATAAACTCATCATGAATTTGGCTTAAGACATATCAGACCCATTCATCTTCTACAAAAATTGGGAAATCTATATACTGGATGAGTTTCTTCTCTTCCAATACCTTGTATTCTTCCTTCAGATCAAGTTTATCGCCACTTAGATGTTTTAGATATAGATCTGCGAGTTGACTATCTCCATGTTCTTCTACGGCAACATGAATATAAGCCCTAACGTCTTCCACATGCATAACACCAAACGAAAATTTTGAAAATGTGCCATTTGGATCGACCTCTGTTGATTTGAATGGATGCTTCTTGAATTTTGGTTGGGCTCTCTCAGGTATATCACTCACTTGTGTTGCCATTTCCATAAAGACTCAAATAAATTCACGGTAGGGTTTTTAACTGAAAATACCTCTGTTGTTGAATTAGGGTTTCGCTTGAGATCAATTTGGTTTGCTGTAGTTGCTTGGAATTTCACTCCAGTTCTCCGTAGGCACTTGATAGTTTGAGTGTAAAGTGATTAACCTTTTGAATCTGAGCCTTTTTGTTAACTTTGGCATATTGGTTGTCTTGCCATTGATGTCAAAATGGATGTCACAATAGTGGGTTTTGTGATGTTGTGGTTGTTACTTGATGTCAAACTGCAAACAAGGTGTTCAGGGGTACAATGAATGTTTCACCTTGTTTATATCATGATGGATCTCTTATGTAATTAAGGTTGAAGTTCTATCAAATGGATCATTCACAGGTTGCTTACTTATTTTTGGCTTCATAAGTGTGACAAAGGATGGTGGATGTCAAAAGTTAATGATGGAGCTTCATGTCAAGTTTTGATGTTGATAGTTCATGTTTTGGTGTTGATGATATTCATGATGTTATGATGAATTCATGTTTGCTTCATTGCTTATCATAACATGCAGATTCATGCTCAGTGTTGATAGGTGCTCATCATGCATGGTCATGTCGAGTAGAGATACAATGATGCCTTTTTGATATGCTGATACTTTGTGATAAGGTTTGATGCTATGATGTTGGTAAGTGTTTGTGATGAGGAACATGATCGTCAAAGGTTCACAGGTCAGGTGATGTGTTTACATATTGGCATATTTTGATTACTGTCTATTGACACTTTGTGCCTTGTTGTTTCTTTCAAGATTGGACAGGTATAATCTGATTATTATACTTTGATATAATTTCTCTAAAGTCATTATGGTCTCTGCAGAGTCATCACTATTCAGTTTGAGGTGTCTAAGATGCTTATCTTTTCATTTCTTCCATTAGGGTTTGTGATGTAAAGAGACTAAGGGAACAAAAACCTAAGTCACCTGTCGCCACTTTATTTCTATTTTAGTGTTGACCTGCTTGACTGGTGATAACATAACTTAAGTTATGTTTTAAGGGGTTTCAATATGTGGGTGACTGGCCCCGACTTCCTAGGGGCACCGGAGACACAAAGTCATCAAAAAGAATATGAGCGTGAAAGATCTTGTTGGCGCGAAAGCAAATCAAATGGACGCCTTTTGTTTGCCTTTTGAATGCCAACGGTCATTCAAGACATTCTAATTTTGACGGGAAAAAGGTTATAAATAGCTTAAAATGCAGTTTGTTACTTCTTCCAATAATGCAGAGGGCCAGGGAATCTCAGTGTGAGGTCTGTGCGAGGTGTTTGGAGTTTTTGATCATTGATATGAGATGTTAAAAGGAATACCTTCATGCCAATATGAGGATTGAACATATTTATGAAGAATAACATGATGTTTGTAGTGTTTGAAGTTTGAAGACCAGCTAGTATATATAGATCATCTTCAGTACAAAAGAGGAAAGTACTAGTATTAATTCTTGATCATAGAAATATATTGTTACTTCCAGAGATTGAAACTTGTTTCAGAGACTAATATAAGGTTGAATTGGTTGTGATTAAAGAAGATTTTGTTGAAGTGAAAACAAAAGGAGATATAAGGTTTTGCTATATAGAGGAACAGAGTTTTCCTCTGTATATTTTCATATTCATGTACTAAGGGTTGGTGCGCTTGGAGTTGGTGCTTCTAAATGTATTAGGGGTTGGTGCTCCTTGAAGTAGGTGCTTCTTAACAAAGTAGCCAGTGAGGCTTTGTAATAAGTGGGATTTTGTTAAGCTAGTGAGGCAATTTTCCTGAGTGTTTTTTCATCCCTATGAGGGTTTTCCACTCTTCAAAATCTATGTTATGTCTCCTCTTGATGGTTGATTATGTTGTACTTGTTTGATCATCCTTGTTAAAGTTTTATATCCTAAATTGCACATCTTTGTGACTATATTTTCAATAAGGTTCTTTGTATAAATCTGGTGAGTTAAGTTTTGAAATGTTAAGGTTTTTAGACCACTGATTCACCCCCCTCTCAATGGTCCTGTACTCCAACACTTCTAACCTTTGATTGCCTTAACCTAATCGCCATAAATGTAGTCTTTCAAAAAGCTGTCAAAACTCTTCACTATAGAACACAGTTGATTAGGATTGCTCCGCAATGCTCTGCACTCGAACCTTTTCTTCCAGAATTTCTTTCAAAAGGTCTATCATATGTAACTTTTCATCATATCTTCGTGTTGAATCCCAGCACTAACTATTTGGCTAGGGGATTAGGATTTTCAATACAACTTCCCTTGAGTCAGAGTTCCCAATTTACTTCCCAGAGGATGTATCTGCACCAGAGGCTGGTGTAGATCCATCCCTTACCTCATTAACATCCTTCTTGATCTAGACCTTGCTCATTTCCTTCTTGATTTCCACTGGATCAATCTTGTTCTTACCTTTATCTTCTCTCTGCTCTATTTTCCTCTTTTCTGTAGGATAGTCTCTTTTCTCATTCTTGCTTCTGCAGAACCTTGCAATATGTCCAAACTTATTGCAATTGTAGCATACCACATTTCTCTGTTTCTGATTCCTTCTATTGATTGGATTCATTCTTGTTCTGCATTAGTTAGCCATATGCCTAAATCTATTGCATGCAAAACACTTTCCTTTGAAGGATTGAGTATTCCTTACATTGTTAAAACCATTCCTTACTAGACTTCTGCATTCATTTGATCTATGACCAATTTTCTTGCAATTGAAATATTGACCAGAGAATGATGGAACATTCTGATTCATTCTACTCATACACTGAGTAGCCTTGTGACCAAACTTATTGCAATTAAAACAATGACCATTGAAAGATGGGTACCTTTGAGCATTTGGCTACCTGACCAAAGGTCTTCTAGGTCTTCTTCTGTGATTGCCTTTCCTAATCTCAATGTCTTCTTGACTTGATTTCGAACTTTCTCCTTTCTCAAATCCCAAGCCTTGCCTGTCATCTGAACTCTTCTAACTTTCAATCAATTCCTCAAGCTTTGCAGAGTTTATTTTGAATTTTTCTTTATAGCTGTTAGCTGCTTCGATATCATATTTCAGAAGTAGCACATATTTTCCCAATTTTTCATATTCCTCAGACTTATCTTTTAACATTTTATTCAATTGTTCCTCAGCTTTTTCTTTCTCTTCAACCATCCTTGATAAATTAGTAAGGGTTTCATTTGCTTCAATCAACTGTTCACTTAGCTCTCTATTCCTATCCTTTGGTCTATTAACTTGCTCTCTTAGCTTTAGGATGCATTTATCTGCTTCTTTGACATTTTCCTTCAAATCCTGGATTTCTTCTTCATACTTATCAAGAACTTCAAGGGTTGCTTTTAATTCTTGATCAATTGTGACACTCCTTGGAGCAGGATACCTTTTGTTTCCACGAGTATACTTTTCCAGATCTTCCTCAAGTTGTTAAACTTCTTCCAAGGAACCTTGCTCTGATATCAATTGTTGATCACAAAGAATATTGATAAGGGCTGAATCAGTATTTGATGCAAGAGCATCCAGTGGTGTAAGGGCAATCTTGCATCACCCAAAAAAGATGTGTTTCAAAATTGTTGATGTTATTTCCATTTCTTTTCAAAATTTATGGTTCTGGTTCCATAATCACTTGAATAATGATGTAGAACTTTCAGTTTTTCCAAACTGTTAAAAATAACAACTTGCTATTTTTAGAAAGTCTACATTTGGGCACGGAACGAAGTAAAATTTTATAGGAAGCTTCATAACAGAAAAATAAGACCTTTGGCGAAGGAATCATGCAAAGATCATTTGCGAGCTGAAAGATATTAAAGTTTTGGTTTCTCAAAAAATGCCTAATAATTATTCAAACTTAGGTTTGAGGCACTAAACGGCCTCGTATAGGCACGAAAATGGCCAGAACCGATAGAGCTTGTTTTTAGCGCGTAGAGCGCTTCGCGAGCTTTCCGACACAAAACGGTTCATCAATCAGACACCCAGATCAAAAGTTATGGCTCCCGGAAGTTGACCTATTTTTGGAGGGAGATGCAAATTTTGAAATTAGGTTGTTGGTTGCCAAAAAAACTATTAATAACCATTTTTGGGAACCCTGGGTAGTAGTAGAGTTAAGGGGGAAAGTGTAGAGTCAAGAATAGGTAGGAAAACAGAAACCCTAGTTGATTTGGCATTACAGAAGGTAGAACATTCCAGAGCCTGGTGATGTGTAGCTGTAGTGTGTTGCAGCTTATGGAGGATTGATTTCTTTTATTGTAATTGAACTTTTGTAATGTAATGAGTTGTCCAAATCAATAAAAGAAAGTTCTATTTTATGTGTGCAATTTCTGTTGTGTGTTTTATGATTTACCCCCTTCATCAAGTGGTATCAAAGCCAGGTTCCTGAGTGTGTAGACAGATCGCCGACCGTGAGGCAGTTTGCACCAGGACCTAAAGTTGTGGGTTTGTTGCGGAGATCAAGATGCCTCCACGAAGAAATCGTATTGGGAGGAATGCTTTGACGGAAGAGGGTTTTAAAGCCCTGCAAAGACAAATTGATGCATTGTAAGAGGAGCAGAAAGCGAAGATGAAGCTAAAGAAGAGTTATATGAGGAAGAACAAGAAGTTGCAGGAGATCCTGCAGAAGTTAGGTTGTTGCGGGCCATTTCGAAGATCGAAAAGAGGCCCAGGATTGAAGTTTCTACATATTCTAGAGATTTGAATTCGGAACAACTTATTGATTGGATCAATGATATGGAGGAGTATTTCGAGTATGAAGATGTGGAGGACCCAAATCGGATCAAGTTTGCAAAAACAAAGTTGAAGGGCCACACCAATATTTTGTGGAAGGAGGTCCAATTAGAGAGGAACAAAAGAGGAAAAGGAAAGATCATTAGATGGGATCGGATGGTGGAGAAACTGAAGAAGCAGTTCATTCCTGTGGACTATGAGATGGAGTTGCTGAAGAAGCTACAAGGACTGAAGTAAAGTAACAAGTCTGTCAAGGAGTATACAGAAGAGTTTTATAAGATTACTATCAGGACAGGCCATGCAGAGCCCAACAAGGAGAAGGTAGCCCGTTACATTAATGGGTTAAGGCCAAGTATTTAAGAGGAGCTGAGCTTGGTCAGAATGACCACTATAGAAGATGCATACCAGTTTTCCCTTAAGGTGGAAGAGAAGCTAAATAAAAAATTTGATAGCAAGCAAAGAGGGAAGAGGTCAAGGCGGAAGGACTGGTGGAAGACCCTATGGAGGCCGTAATGAAGATCAAAAGAAAAGTGAAGAAGCTAGCACCAGTCGAAATCAAAGGGGATAATGCCTACCGCCCTTGTGACCAGAACAATGGTGAGCAAAGAGGAAGAGGAAAGGACTGACCTGGGCAAGGACCTGAAAGAGGAGGTTTCAGAGGAACCTTTTTCCAATGTGGAGAAGAAGGGCATCGAGCATACGAGTGTCTGCAACATCAAGGAAGGAAAAATAGAAGACCTGAAGGCCATGCACGAGTTGCACATGTAGATGAAGATGCACAGTCTGAGCGTTCTGAAGATGCTGAAAGGGGGAAACCGTAGTTGTTAGATGAACTTTGTTGAATGAGGAGAGAGAACCAAATCAGAGGAAGAGTTTATTCCGCACAAGGTGTAAATGTGAAGGTAAGTGTTGTGATATTATTATTGACAGTGGAAGCACTGATAATCTTGTTTCAGAGGAGATGGTTGACAAGTTGAAGTTGGCAAGAAGAAAGCATCCACATCCATATCGGATTGCATGGTTGCAGACGGACCAGAGAGCTTTGGTCAATGAGCAGTGTTTAGTGAAGTTCAAGATTGGTGACTATCATGATGAGGTGATGTGTGATATCATACCAATGGATGCATGTCATATGTTATTGGGGAGGTCGTCGCAGTATGATAGGAGCACTGTCCATGATAGCCTTGCAAACACATACTCCCTAACAAAGGATGGAGTTTGTCATAAGTTGAAGGCCTTGAAGGAGGTGGAAGAAAAATGTATGTAATATTGCCAGAATTTGTTTGGTAGATGGTAGAAAATTTTTGGAGGGTATGAAGTATGAGCGTCATTGCTTTGCATTGATTCCTAGGATTAGTCAAGAGAAATGTGAAGATGTACTAGCAGAAGTTTCAGATGTCTTGGAAGAATTTCAGGGCATTATCTTTGACAATGTACCAGAAGGTTTACCACCAGTAAGGAAGATAAGTCATCAAATGGATTTGATACCAGGAGCTAGTTTTCCGAATAAGGTAGCCCATAGAATGACTCCAACAGAGAGTGAAGAGTTGAACAGACAAGTTTAGGAGTTGTTGAGGAAGGGATTGATAAGAGAGAGTCTAAGTCCATGTGCGTTACCTGCAAAACTAGCACCAAAGAAAGATGGAAAGTGGAGAATATGTAAAGACTCTCGAGCCATCAATAAGATCATGATCAAGTATAGATTTTCATTGCCCAGAATGGATGACATAATGGATTGTTTAAGTGGAGCCAAGTACTTCAAGAAGATTGATCTGAAGAGTGGGTATCATCAGATCTGAATTAGAGAAGGAGACGAATGGAAAACAACTTTCAAAACAAAAGAGGGTTTGTATGAGTGGTTAGTCATGCCATTTGGGCTAACCAATGCACCGAGCACATTCATGTGGCTCATGAACAAGGTATTGAAAGAATTTTTGTTAAGTTTTGTTATTGTTTATTTGGATGATATTTTGATTTTTAGTAAGACTTGGGATGAGCATCTGATGCATATCAGAAAAGTTTTAGAGAAGCTGAGGCAGGAGAAGTTGCTGATTAATTTGAAGAAATGTAGCTTTGCAAAGGAGTTGGTATACCTGGGATTTGTTGTCTCAGAGGAAGGTCTTAAGATGGACCCAAAAAAAGTAAGGGCTATCATTGAATGGCCTACACCAAGGAGTGCAACAGAGGTAAGATATTTTTATGGTTTGGCAAGTTTTTACTGAAAGTTTATCAGGAATTTTAGCAGCATTTGTGCACCCCTAACTGAGACAATGAAAGGGGATAGAAAAGAGTTTAGATGGACTAAAGGAGCAGATAAAAGCTTTGATACATTGAAGCAAAAAGTCACAGAGCAACCTATTTTGGTACTTCCAGATTTCAATAAGGTATTTCAGGTAGATTGTGATGCTAGTGGCAGTGCTATAGGAGTTGTTTTGAGTCAAGAAGGTAAGCCCATTGCCTATTTTAGTGAGAAGCTTAATGATGCCAAAAAAAAGTATTATGTTTATGATCAGGAGTTTTATGCAATAGTTCAGGCTTTGAAGAAATGGAGACATTATTTGTTGCCAAAGGGGTTTGTTTTATATACTGATCATCAGGCTTTGCAGTATGTTAATAGTCAAGGAAAGTTGAATCAAAGGCACTTAAAATGGGTTGAGTTTTTGCATAGCTATACTTTTGTTTTGAAGCACAGGAGTGGGAAGTCCAACAGAGTTGCAGATGCCCTAAGCAGAAGGCAAAATTTATTGACAGAAATGAAGATAGAGGTTGTTGGGTTTGATGAGCTCAAAAGTTTGTGTCCTGAAGATCCAGATTTTGCAGAGGCCTGGAAAGCTTGTTTGGAACCTATTACTTTGGACAGAACAAATGGTTGGATTTCATAATCCAAGATGGCATGTTGTTTAAAGGAAGCCAGTTGTGCATTCCGAGGAGTTCCATGAAAGATAACTTGATTAAGGAGAAGCATAGTGGAGGATTGGCTGGACACTTTGGTCGAGATAAGATCATTGCTATTGTTGGTGAAAATTATTATTGGCCACAGTTGCAACATGACGTGAGGAAATTTGTGTAGAGTTGCAGAGTATGTTAGATGGCGAAAGGAGCAAGTTAGAATACAAGTCTATATCAGCCACTACCTGTACTAGAGAAGCCATGGGATGATATTAGTATGGATTTTGTTCTTGGTTTACCAAGGACATAGAGAGGACATGATTCTATTTTTGTGGTGGTGGACAGATTCTCAAAGATGGCACATTTTATTCCTTGCAAGAAGACTAATGATGTTGTTCATATTGCTGAATTATTTTTCAAAGAGGTGGTGAGATTACACGGTCTACCAAAGAGCATAGTTTCAGATCGATATACCAAGTTTGTTGGTTATTTTTGGAGCACATTATGGAAGAAGTTGAAGACAGATTTGAACTTTAGTTCTACACACCATCCACAGACCGATGGATAGACTGAAGTGGTGAATAGGAGATTGGGTAACTTGCTACGATGCTTAGTAGAAGATAGGCTCAAGGGATGGGATTTGATTTTACCACAGGTAGAATTTACTTACAACAATTCTGTCAATAAGAGTATCAGTAAATCACCATTCCAGATTGTATATGGGAATAGTCCAAGAAATGATTCAGAGTTAAGGAATCTAGACAAAGGAGAAAAGACAAGTGTCAAGGCTGAAGACTTTGCAGAACACATGAAGAATTCGCATGAAGAGGTGAAAAAGGCACATTAATAAGATGAATATTCAGTACAAGGCTAAGGCATATCAGAATAGGAGATATAAGGAATTCCAGGTAGGAGATGAAATCATGGTTCACTTGAGAAAAGAAAGGTTTCCAATTGGAACATACAATAAGCTGAAAACGAAGAAATTTGGACCATGCAAAATTTTGAAGAAACATGATTCAGGAAATGTATGAGGTAGAGCTACCAAGTGGGATCAACATTTCCCCTATTTTCAACATTGTTGATTTATTAGAATATCATGAAGGTGGAACATAGGATGGGCCAATAGAAGAATAGTGGAGTATTTCGGCATCTACTTCAACCAAGGAGATAGAAGAGATCTTGGATAGCCGTGTGGGAAGAAGTACTCGTAATAGGTAATATGAAGAATATCTGATGAAATGGAAAGGAAGGTCTGTTGAAGATTCTTCTTGGTTGTCTAAGTCAGAGGTTGACCGTTTGGGTTTTTCTCACACAAACACATGAGACGTGACAGGGTCACTTCTCAAATTACCCTTGGTGTCTTATGTAGGAGCATCGAGTAGTGTAAGGGCAATCTTGCATCACCCAAAAAAGATGTGTTTCAAAATTATTGATGTTCTTTCCATTTGTTTTCAAAATTTTTGGTTCTCATTCCATAATCGCTTGAATAATGATATAGAACTTTCAGTTTTTCTAAACTGTTAAAAATAGCAACCTGCTATTTTTAGAAAGTTTGCATTTGGGCACAGAATGAAGTGAAATTTTACAGAAAGCTTTATAATAGAAAAATAGGACCTTTGGCGCGCAAAGATCATTTGTGAGCTGAAAGATATTAAAGTTTCTATTTCCTGAAAAATGCCTGAAAATTATTCAAACTCAGGTTTGAGGCACTAAACGGCCCCGTACAGGCCCGAAAATGGCTAGAACTGGTTTTGAGTGCATAGAGCACTCCCTGAGCTTTCCGACGCATAAACCGATTCGTCAATCAGACACCCGGATCAAAAGTTATGGCTTCCGGAAGTTGACCTATTTTTGGAGGGAGATGCAAATTTTGAAATTAGGTTGTTGGCCGCCAAAAAAGCTATTAATAACTATTTTTGGGAACCATGGGCAGTAGTAGAGTTAAGGGGGAAAGTGTAGAGTCAAGAATAGGTGGGAAAACAAAAACCCTAGCTGATTTGGGGTTACAGAAGGCAGAAGATTCCAGTGCCTAGTGATGTGTAGCTGGAGTGTGTTGCAGCCTATAGAGGATTGATTTCTCTTATTGTAATTGAGCTTCTATAATGTAATGAGTTGTCCAAATCAATAAAAGAAAGTTCTATTTTCTATGTGCAATTTTTGTTGTGTTTTATGATTTATCCCCTTCATTAGTATTATGTAAAACTTCTCTTTCACATAATTATTAATCCATTTACCACATGCAATAAGGTGAAAACAAAACAAACATAAGAACAACAACCATAAAGACATAACACATAGACACCAAGATTTTTACGTGGAAAACCCAAAATGGGAAAAACCACGGTGAGTTTTAGCTCACAATATGTTATGATAGCAATACCGAATTACATGAAGGCTCACTGCCTTAGGCCTCACTGCCCAAGGACTCACTGTCCAAAGAAGTTCTCACTGCAATAGGCTCACTACCAAGAAAATAGAAGAGAAGATAGAAGAGGGATTGGCTCACTGCCAAGAGATGACTGCTCCAAATGCATCTACAGAGTGTTGAAATGCAGTTCCATTAATAGCTCAATATACAGACTCAGATGTCTTCATGATGCAGGAGCATCCAGTGGTGTAAGGGCAATCTTGCATCACCCAAAAAAAGATGTGTTTCAAAATTGTTGATGTTCTTTCCATTTCTTTTCAAAATTTGTGGTTCTGGTTCCATAATCACTTGAATAATAATGTAGAACTTTCAGTTTTTTTAAACCTGCTATTTTTAAAAAGTTTGCATTTGGGCACAGAATGAAGTGAAAATTTACAAGAAGCTACATAACTGAAAAATAAGACCTTTGGCGAAGGAATCACGCAAAGATCATTTGCGAGTTGAAAGATATTAAAGTTTTCGTTTCCCGAAAAATGCATGAAAATTATTCAAACTCAGGTTTGAGGCACTAAACAGCTCCGTACGGGCCTGAAAATGGCCGGAACTGATAGAGCAGGTTCTTAGTGCTTAGAGAACTCTGCGAGCTTTTTGACGCATAAAACGGTTCGTCAATCGGACACCCGGATCAAAAGTTATGGCTCCCGGAAGTTGACTTATTTTTGGAGGGAGATGCAAATTTTGAAATTAGGTTGTTGGCTGCCAAAAAGGCTATTAATAACCATTTTTGGGAACCCTGGGTAGTAGTAGAGTTAAGGGGGAAAGTTTAGAGTCAAGAATAGGGGGGAAAGTAGAAACCCTAGCAGATTTGGGGTTACAGATGGCAGATGATTCTAGAGTCTTGTGAGAGGAAGCGGTAATATGTTCAGCCTGTGGATGGTTGATTCCTCTGATTGTACTTAAGATTTTGTAATGTAATAAGTTGTCCAAATCAATGAAGAAAATTCTATTTTCTGTGTGCAATTTTTGTTGTTGTGTTTTATGATTTACCCCCTTCATCAAGTGGTATCAAAGCAAGGGTTCCTGAGTGTGTAGACAGATCACTGACCGTGAGACAGTTTATACCAGGACCTGAGGTTGTGGGTTTGTTGCAGAGATCAAGATGCCTCCACGAAGAAATCATATTGGGAGGAATGCTTTGACGGAAGAGGGTTTTAGAGCCCTGCAAAGGCATATCAATGCATTGCAAGAGGAGCTACGGAGAGGGTTTGATCCGAGAACAAAAGAAAAAAGCGAGGATGAAGCTGAAGAAGAGCTATCTGAGGAAGAACAAGAAGTTGCAGGAGATCTTGCAGAAGTTAGGTTGTTGAGGGCCATTTTGAAGATTGGAAAGAGGCCCATGATCGAAGTTTCTACGTATTCTAGAGATTTGAATCCAGAACAACTTATTGATTGGATCAATGACATGGAGGACTATTTCAAGTATGAAGATGTGGAAGACTCAGATCGGGTCAAGTTTGCATAAACAAAATTGAAGGGCCATGCCTGTATTTGGTGGAAGGAGGTCCAGTTAGAGACGAATAGAAGAGGAAAAGGAAAAATCACGAGATGGGATCAGATGGTGGAGAAACTGAAGAAGCAGTTCATTCCTGTGGACTATGAGATGGAGTTGTTGAAGAAGCTGCCAGGATTGAAGCAAGGCAACAAGTCTGTTAAGGAGTATACATAAGAGTTTTATAAGATTACTATCAGAACTAGTCATGTAGAGGCCAACAAGGAGAAAGTAGCCCGTTACATTAATGGGTTGAGGTCAAGTATTCAAGAGGAGCTGAGCCTGGTTAAAATGACCACCATAGAAGATGTATACCAGTTTTCCCTGAAGGTGGAAGAGAAGCTGAATTAAAGATTTGGCAGCAAGCAAAGGGGAAGAGGTCAAGGCAGAAGGACTCGTGGAAGACCCTATGGGGGCCGAAATGAAGATTCAAAGAAAAGTGAAGAAGCCGGCACCAGTCGAAATCAGAGAGGAGATAATACCTACCGCCCTCATGACCAGAACAATGGAGAGTAAAGAGGAAGAGGAAGAGGCCAACCTGGGCAAGGACCTGGAAGACGAGGTTTCAGAGGAACCTATTTCTAATGTGGAGAAGAAGGGCATCGAGCATATGAGTGTCTGCATCATCAAGGAAGGACAAATAGAAGACCTGAAGGTAATGCACGAGTTGCACATGTAGATGAAGATGCGCAGTTTGAGCGTTCTAAAGATGCTGAAAGGGGAGAAACCCTAGTTGTTAGAAGAACTTTGTTGAATGAGGAGAAAGAACCCAATCAGAGGAAGAGTTTATTTTGCACAAGGTGCAAATGTGAAGGTAAGTGTTGTGATATTATTATTGACAGTGGAAGCACTAATAATCTTGTTTCAGAGGAGATGGTTGACAAGTTGAAGTTGACAAGAAGAAAGCATTCGCATCCATATCGGATTGCATGGTTGTAGAAGGACCACAGAGCTTTGGTCAATGAGTAGTGTTTAGTAAAGTTCAAGATTGGGGACTACCATGATGAGGTGTTGTGTGATATCATACTGATGGATGCATGCCATATGCTATTGAAGAGGCCGTAGCAGTATGATAGGCGCGCCGTCCATGATGGCCGTGCAAACACATTCCCTAACAAAGGATGGAGTTCGTCATAAGTTGAAGCCCTTGAAGGAGGTGGAAGAAAAGGTATGTAGTATTGCCAGAATTTGCTTGGTAGATGGTAGAAAATTTTTGGAGGGTATGAAGCATGAGCTTCATTGCTTTGCATTGATTCCTAAGATTAGTCAAGAGAAATGTGAAGATGTACCAACAGAAGTCTTAGAAATGTTGGAAGAATTTCAAGATATTATCTCTGATAATGTACCCAAAGGTTTACCACCAATGAGGAAGATAAGTCATCAATTGGATTTGATACCAGGAGTTAGTTTGCCGAATAAGGCAGCCCATAGAATGACTCCAGCAGAGAGTGAAGAGTTGAACAGACAAGTTCAGGAGTTGTTGAGGAAGGGATTGATAAGAGAGAGCCTAAGTCCATGTGCGGTACCTACAGTACTAGCACCAAGAAAGATGGAGAGTGGAGAATGTGTACAGACTCTCGAGCCATCAATAAGATCATGATCAAGTACAGATTTTCATTACCCAGAATGGATGACATAATGGATTGTTTGAACGGAGCCAAGTACTTCACGAAGATTGATCGGAAGAGTGGGTATCACCAGATCCGAATCAGAGAAGGAGATGAATGGAAGACAACCTTCAAGACAAATGAGGGTTTGTATGAGTGGTTAGTCATGCCATTTGGGCTAACCAATGCACCGAGCACATTCATGCGGCTCATGAATGAGGTATTGAAAGAATTTTTGGCAAGTTTTGTTATTATTTATTTAGATGATATTTTGATTTTCAACAAGACTTGGAATGAGCATATGATGCATATCAGAAGAGTTTTTGAGAAGTCGAGGGAGGAGAAGTTGTTGATCAATCTGAAGAAATGTAGTTTTCTAAAGGAGTTGGTATACCTAGGATTTGTTATCTCAGAGGAAGGTCTTAAGATGGACCCAGAAAAAGTAAGGGCTATCATTGAATGGCCTACGCCAAAGAGTGCAATGGAGGTAAGATTTTTTCATGGTTTGGCAAGTTTTTACAGGAAGTTTATCAGGAATTTTAGTAGCTTTTGTGCATCCCTAACTGAGACAATGAAAGGGGATAGAAAAGAGTTTAGATGGACTAAAGGAGCAGACAAAAGCTTTGATACATTGAAGCAGAAAGTCACAGAGCAACCTGTTTTGGCACTTCCATATTTCAATAAGGTGTTTAAGGTAGATTGTGATGCTAGTGGTAGTGCTATAGGAGCCGTTTTGAGCGAAGAAGGTAAGCCCATTGCATATTTTATTGAGAAACTTAATGATGCCAAGAAAAAGTATTCTGTTTATAATCAAGAGTTTTATGCAATAGTTTAGGCTTTGAAGAAATGGAGACAATATTTGTTTGCAAAGGAGTTTGTTTTATATACTGATCATCAGGCTTTGCAGTAACTTAATAATCAAGGAAAGTTGAATGAAAGGCATTTAAAATGGGTTGAGTTTTTGCAGAGCTATACTTTTAATTTGAAGCACAAGAGTGGGAAGTCCAATAGAGTTGCAGATGCCTTGAGCAGAAGGCAAAATTTGTTGATAGAAATGAAGATAGAGGTTGTTGGGTTCGATGCGCTCAAAAGTTTGTATCCTGAAGATCCAGATTTTGCAGAGGCTTGGAAAGCTTGTTTGGAACATATTACTTTGGATAGGACAAAATGGTTGGATTTCATAATCCAAGATGGCATGTTGTTTAAAAGAAGCCAGTTGTGCATTCCGAGGAGTTTTATGAGAGAGAACCTGATTAAGGAGAAGCATAGTGGAGGATTGGCCGGACACTTTGGTTGAGATCAGACCATTGCTATTGTTGGTGAAAATTATTATTGGCCACAATTGCAGCAAGATGTGAGGAAATTTGTGCAGAGTTGCAGAGTATGTCAGATGGTGAAATGAGCAAGTCAGAATATAGGTCTATATCAACCACTACCTATACCAGAGAAGCCATGGGATGATATTAGTATGGATTTTGTTCTTGGTTTACCAAGGACACAAAGAAGACATGATTCCATTTTTGTAGTGGTGGACAGATTCTTAAAGATGTCACATTTTATTCCTTGCAAGAAGACTAATGATGTTCATATTGCTGAATTATTTTTCAGGGAGGTGGTGAGACTACATGGTCTATCTAAGAGCATAGTTTCAGATCGAGATACCAAGTTTGTTGGTTATTTCTGGAGGACATTATGGAAGAAGTTGAAGATAGATTTGAAGTTCAGTTCTGCACACCATCCACAGACTGATGGACAGACTGAAGTGGTGAATAGGAGTTTGGGTAACCTGCTATGATGCTTAGTAGGAGATAAGCCCAAGGGATGGGATTTGATTTTACCACAGGCAGAATTTGTTTACAACAATTCTGTCAATAGGAGTAATGGTAAATCACCATTCTAGATTGTATATGAGAATAGTCCAAGAAATGCTTCAGAGTTAAGGAATCTGGACAAAGGAGAAAAGACAAGTGTCGAGGCTGAAGACTTTACAGAACACATGAAGAATTTGCATGAAGAGGTGAAAAGGCGCATTAATAAGATGAATATTTAGTACAAGGCTAAGGCAGATCAGAAGAGGAGAGATAAGGAATTCCAGGTAGGAGATGAAGTCATGGTTCACTTGAGAAAAGAAAGGTTCCTAATTGGAACATACAATAAGCTGAAAATGAAGAAATTTGGACCATACAGAATTTTGAAGAAACATGATTCAAGAAATGCATATGAGGTAGAGATGCCGAGTGGGATCAACATTTCCCTTGTTTTCAACATTGCTGACTTATCAGAATATCATGAAGGTGGAACATAGGATGGACCAACTGAAGAATAGTGGAGTATTCTGGCACCTACTTCAACCGAGGAGATAGAAGAGATCTTGGATAGCCGTGTGGGAAGAAGTACTCAGAACAGGCAATATGAAGAATATCTGGTGAAATAGAAAGGAAGGCCTGTTGAAGATTCTTCTTGGTTGTCTAAGGCAGAGGTTGACCGTTTGGGTTTTCCTCACACAAACACATGAGACGTGACAGGGTCACTTCTCAAATTACCCTGGGTGTCTGATGCAGGAGCATCCAGTGATGTAAGGGTAATCTTGCATCACCCAAAAAAAGACGTGTTTCAAAATTGTTGATGTTCTTTCCATTTCTTTTCAAAATTTGTGGTTCTAGTTCCATGATCACTTGAGTAATGATGTAGAACTTTCAATTTTTCCAAACTGCTAAAAATACCAACATGCTATTTTTAGAAAGTTTGCATTTGGGCATGGAATGAAGTGAAAATTTAGAGGAAGCTACATAACTGAAAAATAGGACCTTTGGCGAAGGAATCATGCAAAGATCATTTGTGAGCTGAAAGCTATTAAAGTTTCCGTTTCCTGAAAAACACCTAAAAATTATTCAAACTCAGGTTTGAGGCACTAAACGGCCCCGTACGGGCCTGAAGATGGCCGGAACTACCAGAGCAAGTTTTTAGTACGTAGAGTACTCCGCGAGCTTTTTGACACATAAAACGATTCGTCAATCAAACACCCAGATCAAAAGTTATGGCTCCCGAAAGTTGACCTATTTTTGGAGGGAGATGCAAATTTCGAAATTAGGTTGTTGGCCACCAAAAAGGCTATTAATAACCATTTTTGGGAACCCTGGGCAGTAGTAGAGTTAAGGGGGAAAGTGTAGAGTCAAGAATAGGCAGGAAAGTAGATACCCTAACAGATTTGGGGTTACAGATGGCAGATGATTCCAGAGTCTTATGAGAGGAAGTGGTAATGTGTTGCAGCCTGTGGAGGGTTGATTCCTCTTATTGTACTTAAGCCTTTGTAATGGAATAAGTTGTCCAAATTGATAAAGAAAGTTCTATTTTTTGTGTGCAATTTTTGTTGTTGTGCGTTTTATGATTTACCCCCTTCATCACTTCATAATGTCTGCCCTGCTTTTCTGCTCTACTTCACATATGCTCTGCCTTTTTGCTTTTACTAGCCTTTTTTATCACAAAACTGCCTTAGATTGCACACACATTTTATTTGCACTTTATTCACACTTGTCCATATCTCCAACACTGAAATCCATCGAGTATATAAATCCGCAACAAGATTCATCTTACAATCAGGTCGGCAAGCCAAGCATGAAACGTGTATACGAATGTTATACCTTGTCGGCTTGATCTTGTGCACAAACAACAATGCGGACCCAAAAAAACATACAATAGTCTTCATATAAGTCGGGACCAATCATTCAACCACTTTGATTGATCTAACAATATATCTTCACCGCATATAGATCTAACATGCTTGTCGGCTTATCCCTTAAGTACACACTTGACCAATTCAACTGTCACATCATAACTTCCAATGCGGACCATATGAGACTCTGAAAATCATATCCAATATCGATTATAGCTTTCTTGTCATACCTTTAGAACCGCAGAACATAGTAGCCAACTACAAACAAATGCGGATCTCTAGACTGTCACTCAGTCACTGTGGAACATTGTCAGACTGTAAGCCGATAAAGAACAACTTGTAGAAAGTGATCAAAGGAACGTCAAAAACTATAACTCTGCGTTTAGGTAGTCATAATAAGTATCTTTGTTACCTCAGAACCACAAATCAAAATACTTAACAACGAAGGAATGCAGACCCTTTTACTTTGGTACTATGCATTGTTCCTGTCTTAACTCTGTTCACCCGGACTTAGACATTTCACCATATGACTTTTGGAGGAAGTCAGAACTTGAACACTGGAACATGTGATCACCAAATAGCTATGAACCACATATAATGATCTTCAACTGTGGAGGCATACTGACCCAATCTGTCACTCTGTAGCTTGCCCATACTTAGCCATTTTGACTAAGTTAGTCTTTCGGACCTTTACCAAACCTTGGTGCCATAACTGAAAACCCCTCTACTATGCTTTGTTGCCATCAATGACAACATACAACTTTACATACAACTTTCCATCAGAGCAGTGTCTCTTGACTATGTTGCCAACAGCTTTATCTATGACCTACCAAGTAACATACCAAATCTATCTAAAGATGGAATAACAATATATAGTGTTGGTATCTCCTTAGGGACAACTACTAGGTGTAGAGTGATATAACCTATGGTCTCAATCAAAATACAATTAGTATTTTTTAGTGAAACACCAAAATGTGCATAAGCATGCTATTTAATATGATGGTTGAATAAAAAATCTCTAGTGCATATGTTAAAATAACAAGCCAGATAAATAATAAGCTAAGTAGGTGAAGTATATTTGATAGTGCCAGTAACATAGAAGGTACCATAATAGTTATTTTATGTGATCTCATCTAAAAATGTAATCAATCAATTAACATAAGAGGAAGAAGATGTATCTCTAGAATGTAGAATACCCACATAAGTATTTGTATGAAACTATGTATGATAATCAATGTAACAATCCTCCATGTAATCTCTATCAAAATGTGTATGATACATAGCAAAACTATCGTGTTCATGACATTAATTGATATTGTTAGAATGTCCAGGAAATGGATTACTATATAAATCTTCAACTTTTGATTAGGAGGAGCAACTAAAGGATTTCCCCCATCATTGGTACCTTCTATATGAATCATATTATTATCATTAAAATCTTGTAATTTATGTTTCAAATACATATATCTTTTGGTATTATGTCCATTAACTCTATGAAAGTTATAAAATGAATTCCCATTAGAGTTATTAGGTAGCCCTCTAGTTAGATCTAATAGATTAATAGGTGGAAGAGTAATCAAATTAGAAATCAACAAACTTTGAATCATAATATCCAAGGGCTTAGATTATAACTTAGTAAACTTTCAAAAAGTATGAGGCTTAAATGATGGCATATTGGAAGTGTTAGCCACATTATGAATATTGTCGTTTTTATGTTTCTTTTATCATTCCCCTATGAAAAAGTGTTTTTGAAACTTGGAAGGGTAAGAAGATATAGAATAACCATGAGAAGATGAAGTATAGTTAAGCATGTTGGATGCAATCAAGTTTAATTCTTGGTATTCTTCACATGAGCACACATGTCCATAAAAGAAGACAAGATATTCAAGTATACATTGCCTTGATGAGGTGGTAACAATCCCTTGATAAAAATAGTTTACAATTCATCATCATGAAGTCGATGGTGTAAATTAGAGCATAAATATTGGAATCTAATAATATATTCATGTCTTCACTCATTAGGTCCTTGGGCACACTTAAGTAAATCAACAATAGTATCTTTTTGACCCACATTAAGTTTGAAGTGCTTAAGAAATGTTTTGGATAGTTCTAAAAATAATGAATAGATCAATGAGGTAAAGAAAAGAACCTCTCAATAGCATAATCTTTCAAATTACATGGAAATAATTTAACCAAAACTTTATATTTGTACACAGTCTAAACATGTACTAGTGAAGGATCTCAAATGTGTATTAGGGTCACATTTTCTATTTAAAATTTTAAATCAAGTCGGTGCCACAAAACCACTAGGTAAAAAATAAGTAACAATCTTAAATTCAAGTGGTTTATTTTCTGCTTCCACATATTCATCTTTATCTTGTCAATTAGGAATGTTATCAACTTTACACTCCACTATATCTAGATTTTAAATAAATGCATCCAAGTTAGAAGTAGGGATGGTGGTAGTAGGCAGGGATGGGAGATATAAAAGGATTGCTATTAATAGGCTTGTAAGAAATAAAGTGATATGGCATAGACATGGTTATCGTAACATGATTTAAATGTGGTATGAAATAAGACATAGAAGAAGGAATAGAATGAGATGTGAAACTAGGAATGAAACAAGAAAGATAAAATGAGGGATGAAAATAGTGGAGGTAGGGATGGCACTAGAAGGGTGAGAAGAAGAGGCAACACTAGTGGTGGAAGTGGAGATGGTATAAGAAACACTAGGACCATGTGTAGTCATGGTGCTATTAGGGATAGCACATAAAGTAAGTGAAATGGTAATGGGATGGTAGGAAGGAGGGTTAGATGCATAAAGATCAATATGGAAAGTGGATATAGCAGTGATATCCACCATGATATGAGGAGTAGAATAAGGAGGAATACCAAACCAAGGAACCAAACTAGAAGGAAACTATGAGGAGAATGTACCATTCAAAGAACTAGGAGGAACCTTACCATCAATTCCTTGAAGTACTTCCAATCCAAACAGTTTATTTAATAAGAAAAAATCATGAATGGATTAATCCAAATGTGTAGGACTATCCAACTAACCAAACTAGCAAGCTTATGTGTAAATTATTGTCTAAATGTCCTTCATGAACAAAATTTTCACCCTTAGGCTCAAAAAGAGGTGTTAGAACAATAGTACCCATATCAAGACCATTGAAAACACCATTCTCACTAGATTGGACCATTTGAGGATTCAAATGAGTAATTATTCTCAAAGGAATGTGAGGACCTTGGCATTCAAACAAATCACCAAACCTTAAAGGCCAAATGATATAAAAGGGATGTCTGATCTAGAAAAATTAGCAATCAATCCAATCTACAAATGAAACACTAGAGGTGAAAATAAGGTGGGTAGGGTGGGATGAAAACAAGATCACACAATGAAGCATAAAACCCTAAAGAAAGTATATCTATAAAGTATAACAAAAAAGGATCTAAACTCTAATAAGATTTGAAACATAAAAATATGCAATTAGAAAATTGAATCTGAAACCCTAATAGAAGAAGGATAAAACCTAAGGTAAAAAACTAAGGTCAAAACCTTAGGTTGTATAATAATTTTAATTTCAACAATAAAAGTGAGGGAATAAATCAACCCTCACATAAATATCCTAAGTAAATTAATTAAATTACAATGATAAACAAACATGACCTATGATAATGATATGGGACTAATACTAAATTAAATGTGGGAGGAAAATGCCAATAAGAAATCAAATGTTGATGCAACTAAAATTGATCTAGACTAAGACTAATGTGAATGTGATTGAGTGCTCTTATGATTACCTTTTCCTAAAAATTAATGATCCGAAATGACCTAATACGATTTCCTTAAATATAAATCCTAAATACAAAACCCAAGACCTTTGGCATGCAAGTTGACATGTAATGATCATATTTTGGGAAGGGGCTTGGGAAGAAGGAGATTTGAAATTCAAACTAGGAGGACTAGATCACAAGTATAATCCAGTCCAAGGGACAAGACTAGAGTGTGTTCTAGTTTGAGGATGAGACTATAGGTGCAACCTAGTCTAGGGAGGGAAAATATTAAAGAAATTGATCAATCTTGTTCTAAGGTGCTAGGTAATGTATTTATATTTAGGGTTGATTACTGCACCAAATGATCAAATGAAAATTTAACTCCATTATTAACAAAATCTATTTAAAGTGGCATAAAATAAGGTGATAAAAGTGCAACATATTCCTTTTTACCCTTTATACCATGACTAGTTTATGATTTATGATATTCTTAAACTCTTTGAAAAAAATATTAGTCATTAAATTTTGTAAGTTTTATAGGTTGAATATTATATTTTATCTTCTTCAGATGGAAAAACTTTAATAAATATAATTAAATAATACTCTTTCTAATATTATGGGTGGGACAAAGAAAAACTTAATATTTGAGGTTTAAACTATGATCCTTACCATTATTGGGAGACCATGTTGCTATATCACCCTAACTCCAAATCCAATATAAACAATTTGATTAAATGGATATTAATTTCTTGTTTTAATTTATCTTGTAATAAATATATTTTTATATGATAACTTTTATTAGATTTTAAAAAAGATTTTTATAATAATATTTGTGGATGCAGCTTACTCGATTTACATGTGGAGGGTTGGTGATAGGTATAGCTTGTCATCATCATGTTGTAGATGGACAAGCAGCATTTGTTTTCTTCAATGCCTGGGGGAAAGTTGTTAGAGGGGAGAGCATTCAACAACCTCTTTGGATACATGATAGATCTTTATTAAAAGCAAGAGATCCACCTCAACAAATGTTTGATCATTATGAGTATAATACCATAGCCCATAAGAAATCTACGATAAAGTCAATCAAAGCCACGAAAACATTTCATTTTGATGGCATATTTTTGGATGAACTCAAGTCAAAGGCAAAGGGACCCAACAAAGAAAAGAAAAATTACACTACTTTTGAAGTACTTGTCGCACATTTGTGGAAATGCATTTCACGAGCTCGAGGCCTTGAAGGGCGTGTGCAAACAAAAGCTAGTATTCCAATAAATGGAAGAAAAAGGCTAAATCCTCCCCTTCCTGAAGAATACTTTGGTAATGTTGTCTATGAATCATGGGCTCAAACTACTATGTCTGAGCTCATAAATGGGTCTTTAGAGTTTGTTGCAGATTTGATCCACAAATCAATTACTAAGGTGGATAATAATTTTATACAATCAGCTATTGACTATTTTGAGCTAAGAAAGGAAATCACAGGGCCACTAGAACTTAATGATACTACTAATGTGATAGCTACAAGTTGGCTAAAATTTCCTTATTATGAATTCCATTTTGGAATGGGAAAGCCAGTGTATGTAGGCCCTTCAATGATCCGCTCCGAAGGCCTTGTCATCTTATATGATTCATATGCCAAAGGAGGTAGTGTAGACGTTATGGTTTGTTTGTTGGAACCACATATGGCTATATTTGAACAACTTTGCTTCCAAATTTGATTACATATCCCTTATCATAACATCAAACTTTTAAATATATATGAAAGTATTATCTTTAATAAGCCTATGTGATTGTAAGTGTTGTATATTGGCTTTGATTATATAAAACATGTGCTATTACTTCAATTACAATTTATGTACTTTGCTAATATGCTTTATAGCATTTTCACTCCTTGACCATTTTTGGGTCAATATGGTAATTTTTTATTCTAAAAAATTATGTATTTATTGTATTCCCTCCATAAGATTATTTTCATAACTAGCCAAATAAGATAATCATTTAGTTTGCATATTTTTTAAAACAGGTTTCTAGTGGTTAACCATTCATAATATCTCTAAGATAGTTGTATGATTAAGACCATCTCTTTTCATATCAATTCTTAGAAAATATACGAGTCAAAATAATTTTGTCTATAACATTGTCCAATATCCTCAAATATTATTTTTAATAGTATTTTCCATCCTTTTTTTTTTCTTGTGTAAATTTTTAAAGTACACTAAAACATATTTTGATGACCCAAATGTCTAAATAAGATTTGAAAAACACTTTTGAAATGAATGAGATTTCAATTTTATCATACTTTTCAATCCTTTGTGATATCACAATTATCTTCCAAAATCAATTTCAACAATGCCTCACTATTTTAATGATGTGACAAACCAAACCTTTAGAGGAGCAATGTTAACATGAAATTTACAATCTAAAGCTTTAAAAATGAATATGAATGATAATGGAAGTACATGGGCTATAATAATAATAAAAGTTAGTGGGTGATGTCTTAAGCTACAACAAGATGTTAAGAAGAGAAGTGCATTGGTATTAATTTTGTTGGGTTCAATGTCATCCTTCTACTATGTGTTGATGGCGTCGTCCTTGTAAAACTTATTGATGATCTCTCCAAGTAGTTCAATGTTCTTTAGTAATGATATATGAATCATGAGCTTACCCATTAATGTTTAATATGAACCCAAGGTAATGATAATTTAATTTTTAAAAAGATATTCTTCAATTTTGTATGATAACTATACCTTTAAAGAGTTTTAATATTACAAAGGCTTTTGCACTTAAATTATCATTTAAATTATAAATATAATGCAAATAAGAGAATTGTGAGAGTTACAAGGCTTATTATAGTCTTGAAAATGCCACAAGAATGCTTGTATTACAAACTATGGTTCTAAGTGTAGACACCTAAAAATGTACCAAGACCTTATTTTCTCACAACCACGTCCCAATTCACTAAATCATTCAATTTATCCCTGAACCATCATAAATCCCCTAATCCTGATCACTTATCCCCTCATCATCTTGATTTATTACATTATCCCAAATTATTCCAGTTTCAAGACCTAATCCTATCATTTATCCTAATTATCCCTAATCCTAATCATTATCGCTAAGTCATAAATCATTTTCCTAAATCCTAAATCCCCTTCCCACACTTGATTTAATGAATTTATTTAATTAAATCCCTCCAACTACCTAAAAATGAATTAAAGAAATTAAAAATTGCTTCAATTCTCATCCACTCATCTTATAACTATCCCATAACCATCTCCCAAAAATCCTAAAATTTATTTAGAAATCCCAATTATCTTGCACCATTGATCTCCCAACCACTTAACCAACTCAATCATGATCGTCCGTCTGGCATCAGATCCTCACCATTGATCATCCTTTTTGAAGGTCTATAAATTGACCCTTCAGGATCTTATTTAAGGGAATCATCATCTTCGTGCATTGTCATGCTATTGGTTTGAGAAACCACATCCATATCCTTTTGAGCAAAACCACTCAAACGGTGCAATAGGATTCGAGATTTGGGTAACTTCGTTTTGTTATTCATTTATGTTTTCGGTTTCTCGCTCTATTTGAGGTCACATTTAATATAGATTAAGGGTTTTAATGTTGCATTTGAAATCTTTATTTTTGGTCTATATTTTGTGTTGACACTAAGATAAAACAATTATTTTTAACACTTTAATTTTCTAATTATTTTATATGGTTGTGAAGTCTAGGTTTGTAGAGTCTCTCATAAGATGAAACAAAACTAAGAAAAGTGGTTTTTAACCTAAAATGTCAAAATAAAATGTAATAATTTGTGATATTTTTTCAAAGCATATTTCATATTGTGGACTCTAGATCCTTGGAATTATACACCTAGAATATAAATACAAGCTACTTAGCTATCGATAAGCTCCATGTTTTCATTTATAAAATGAATAGTAGCTATCCTAGATTATGAAAGGGTGGGGATAGAAACTAAATATTGGCTTAGCTACTCAAATATTAATATGAAAATCTAACTAATAATGTTAATAAAATAAACTCATACATGCCTATGAGGTCAAAGAGAAAATATGGAATGATAATGAAATAAATAACAAGATGAAGTTGAGGTAATACAAGGAATTTATTAATCTTAGATGATTAATCAAAATTATTTTCTAACATTGTGATATTGAATTTAACAAAATATGTTGCTAAAATAGGGAGTAATGCTCATCACCTACATGATGAAATTGGTCTTTGGACTAACCTAAAACCTTCATAAGGTTTGAAAATCATAAAATTTATGATATTAGCAAAAGTGAAGATTAACACAATTTTAGTCTAAATTAACATGTGAATAAAATTTATTATTGAATAACTTGGATAATATTCAAGAACTTCGATTTTAAAGAATCAAAATGATTTGGGTCCATTCATTTCCACAATGTTTAAATAGAGAAATTATATTATAAAAAAATGGTCTCATTCCTATTTCATGTATATGAATACAAATGGCTACTATCTCTCTCTTCCTTGTAGGGAGTTTTAGACACATGATGATGTATAGGAACAAGAAGAAATTTAATTTTTGAAATATCAAAACTAATAATAAGGAAGAAAACAAATTATTGCAATATTGAAATGAATCATAAGGATGACATTTTAACTATGAAGAGGTACAATAAATGAATATTTCAACAAAAATAAAAATGATCTAGCAACTCTAAAAATACATTGTATAATAAATCACAACAATAAATTGTGTAACCAAATGATGAAGACCAAAGATGTTAGTGTGAATGGGTCTATTCCCTAACCAATTTCCCTTTTGGATCCTTTTCACACCTAATTAGTTAAGTTTATGTAGGGCATTTATTTTTTGTGTCTCAAGTCATGTAATCATGACACCTGTCATAATCACATGTTGTTCTATGTCTCACCCTTGGTTATATATACAAGGGTTCTCTATGTACATTTTATTTCATTGTATTGTATCTTATTATACTAGTATTTGTATTATAGAATTTTCATTGCTTCTCTCTTGTGTGGAAGGTTATTTGATGTTGTAGAAGATTCTTGATCCCATGAGTCCCTTTGGTAACTTCCACAAAAGCTCCTTTAGGTCAATCTAATCTAAAAAACCTTTAAATTCATTATCATTGTCATTAATTTCCACATATAATAAGCATTAACATAATATCAAACAATTAATGTACATTTTTATCTAAAAGAAATCCACTAACAATGAATACTAGAGAAAAAAATTCTACCCATATCTTTAGCAATTATTAAATCTATTAGATTACTAAAAAGAATAAACTTGCCAACATATTTGACAAGGAGTCATCAATGACAAGTTTGAAAGTTTAATAATCATGGTATTCATACATTATATTTTATATTTTTAGCTTCTATTCTCTTGTTACTTAGATATTGGGTATATTATAAATACTTTTAAAAATTGCCAACTCTTTAGGGTTAGATATGTGATCAATTTTTAAGGCTCTTACATTTAACCATGTAGTTCCCACTAAGCATGTCAAATTACACATAGAAAATCTCTTGTGAATTTATGTTGAATCAACTATCTTCCCCCTTAAAATAAATTAGTGCATTGAATTATAAATGTGTGAGTGTTGGATTAGGTGTGTTGTACAACTTGCATAATAATATTGCAATATTTTTGTTACATGTAGTCATCTTAGGATGTGGACATCACACTAGGATTATACAATGTTGGGGACACTTGTAATGTTGTATTAGAAATGTATTTAATGTGGGAGGCACATTGAGAAATGTATTGGAGGTCATAATTGAACATGGAGGACCACATGGGATGCCTTAATAGGTAATATGACTCTTGGGAATGTGAATTTTTCCCATTAGGCACATGGTTTAGTGATCAAATGGTTTAGTGGGTGTTGGTTCCAAATAGTTAACCCAAAACCCTAGAGTATTTCCTAATTTCCCAGGCTAGGGGTGTCATCAAAGAGACAGGAAATATGCTCATCAATAGGTTGAAGGTGATTAAGGGCCAATTGGTAGGAGTGGGTAACCTCCTCTTCACTTTTGGCTCAAGGAGGGTGTTCCTAGAGGTATCCCACAACGGGGATTGATCACAATACTAAAGGCTTTCAGATTTATACCATTGCAACAATACCCATGTTGTTGTTTTTATCCCTAATACAGTCGCTAGATTAAAACAAGCTTGCCACATTACAAAATCTCTATCTAAGTTGATAAAAAGCACACTTCAATAAAGAAAAGATGGTATGCACTTGGGGTTTGCTAAAATGGTATTTTGGAAGACTCATTAATAATATTCCCTAGTTATAATGCAGAACTAGAACAAGGCATACAAATTAGGGTTTACTTCTCACAATATTACTGAAACATTTGTTCATTTAAGGAATATGATCATTACTCCCAGAATTGGTGCCTATCTAGAGGGTAGCAGAGTCCAGTTACCAAATAAGAAACAATGAGATAGAGCAAATGAGAGTTGACTTTAAAAACATAAAATGCATTTATCATGTGATATTGGGTAAACATACTTAATAATCCATCACTATGCCATATAAATCCATATGCAATTTGTAATGCCCGGCCACGAAACCCTAGAGAAAAGCTCAACTAAGCAATGTAAAAGGGCAATTTTTTTTTTAACAAAGAAATATCAACGATATGCAAATTATGTTTATTTATAACATCTAAGTTAAGCTTTAACTTCTAGGGATTACATGGCTGCATTACTAAATACTAACATGATCTAACTAATAACCATGGTTTGTTCTAAATCCAAATGCATCAAATGAATATACCCACACATTATGTAATGCCTACCCAAGAAAATATAACAATAAATAATTTAAATTAATAAGAACTAATGAAATTAACAAGATGATAGGAAACAATTTACAAATTTTGACTTAGTAAACTTTATGTTAAATATCGGAGTATATCAACATTCATCGTAAATGAAATGTAAGATACAAACGTTTCACATAAATTTATACACATTTACCATCACTAGATAATCATCTATTCGCCAAGTGGAAAGGTACATCCTTAGCTTCAGAGTCCTGCATGGCTTATAATCTCAAACTGCACATCTAATGAAACATTAGTTCCGCATAGTTATTAATTACACAATACAAATATCAATTGCATAAAATGACAAGCCTAAGGCCCTAAGGGCTGACCTAATGTCTCGGGGGCTCATCCATGATGGCCTTGCCTACGTACGCGTAGCGCAGAGACATCGTAGTTCGGGGACTCGAACTTACAATCACATGATGATATCATACAAGACTAAACCATTAAGATGATATCAACATCTTCTAAATATTAGATATACATCCATACTCAAGAATAGAACAAGATTAGGGTTTACCTTTTTCATTCTCATGTAACTTCACAATAGGCTATTGATTCATTTCAAACCAGATATACGAATTAATATTTGGCTTAGCTAATCATGAAAATAAAAGTGAACATAAGATAATGTAAGCAATTTCCCATTCTATCATTTAAGAACGATCAATACATAACGATTCATTTGGACTACAACTCAACAACAGATAGATAGACAGTCTTTAATCCACAATCGATATGATGCCATCGAAGATAAACAATCATTTAAACACATCAATTTATAAGAAAAATCTTAATACCTTCAACTAATCTTTGATCAAATTTTATAATCCTATTCGTAGATTCAAAAAGATCTAACTACTTCATTTCATAATCATATAAATTTCACAATCACACTATACATACGAGAAAATATTATCAAACATGCATCTTCCTTAATCAATTATCTAGAAAAAATTCTAATGATAGTTCAGTAGAACCTTACCATAATTGCTAAACTACGTTAATCCCCTTTATAAGTATGACTCTATCATAACATACTTGAACAACATTAATGAGAAATGGTGGAATACATCTATTTTCACAACATATGTATAACTACACTAACATTCTTCCACTACATTTCTCATAACACTAACACCTTAGCACTTAACTAATTTACCCTACTAAAGTTATCTATAACTCAACATTATTAAGAACCCTATCAAGTGACAAGAATCAAACATATTTAAATAATGGTTCAACCATGTTCTTGGTTGTTAACTATAATCATTCCCTTAGATTCTAAACCAAAAAGATATATATATATATATATATATATATATATATATATATATATATATATATATATATATATATATATATAGAACCCTATCAAGTGACAAGAATCAAACATATTTAAATAATGGTTCAACCATGTTCTTGGTTGTTAACTATAATCATTCCCTTAGATTCTAAACCAAAAAGATATATATATATATATATATATATATATATATATATATATATATATATATATATATATATATATATATATATATTAAAAGTCTAATCATTGTCTAAAGTGACAAAAGCGACTAAATCTTTTACAATATAAATTTTTTCAAACATTGCTAATCTCAACTCATAACTTATTAGGACAAGCCACTATTGCAACAACCAAAAGTTTATCCTTTATTTATCTAAAATGTTGGATTTAAATCTAATCCACAATCATTATTGTAGAACAAATACTAGTGATGAGGGTTCTAATTCATTCTATGTCGAAGTATTATGGCTAAAGAGACTCAAAGAGTGAGCAATCAAAGCAAAAGAGAAACACATAACAAATGCCAACCCTCACTCAAACGATATTATCCTCTTATAGGCGCTCTGTCCTCTGTGATACACATAAAAAAGATACATAAATACAAACATACATCAGATGCAAAATTGAAATAAATAAATATGAAACATAAATAAGTAAATCCATATGAAACATAAATACGTCAAGCACCGCCTAATAAGAATCGGTCTTGGTGAAAAGATAGAGGCACAATCATTTAAGATTATACATGGCTCAAAATAAAATAATCACGGAGGTATTTCAAAATTCAAGGGGTTGATTATAGAAATGAGAACCTTTCTTTGAGCGACTATGTTTTCTAAGTTGGTGTGAGAGATAAGAATCATTCCTTCATCAAAAACAACAATTAAAACAATCTTTCCACAAGTGTAAGAATATTACAGTGATGAGGTTAATAAATGGTAAGACATCGATGAAAGAAAGAGGAAATTAAAGATCCTTGGATAACGAATGGAAACTTGTAGTCATTACCAAGTACCAACAAATTCGTGGCTTAAGCTAGAGTTAAAAGATTAGCATTTTTTCTTGCATCTACGAGAGAGTCTCCATAGATAAATAATGTTGACTCAAGAGACTCAATAGATTAATGTGCATACATGATCCATATTAAAAACTACTAAGGAAAAATCAATTAAGATTGTAAGAAAGAATTTTCTAAAAAGAAACTCAACGTAATCTTTTAATATTTAGGAAAACCATCTATAAAGTTCAAGAAAGATGAATAGGAATCTCAATTGATTGCTATTAAAGTGTTGGTATAGTCAGTTTGGACTCAACGTATGGACATTCATCAAAGCATAACAGAAGATAAAGATATCACCAAAGAATTATATATAAAAGAGAGCATCTATATTTACTAATTCGTTGCCACTATATCCTTATATATTTTATTCATATAACACACTAAAAGTAACGTATACAAGTTATTCTCAGTACATCCTAAATAAAGATCAAAGGCTAGACATGCGCCCACGCAGCACAAGAAAGGGAATCTTTTCTAGATTAAAGAAGTGAACTCTTGTAAACTGAAAATGACACCCAAAAGACTTCTAAATATAGCGCTTAGCAACTACTAAAATGTCATAGAATATAATTTATTTTAGCATATAAAAAACTTGCAACAGTGCCTTACAAAGGTTCTAATTTGGCACCAAGCAAAAGGAAGTTGATCAGATTACCATAGGCATAATTTAAGAGCCGAATGCAGAGAGATAAGACTCAAATAATTTAGCACCTAAGAAAATTAACTTGGCTATGACATAGAGGGAAGATTCGTCAAATCATAATTAGATCCATAGCTTTACTAGTGTATTCTTAGTCTATATACAAATAATGAAAGCTTAGACAAGGTATTCGAACTATTTGGCAAAATCCCCTAAAGAGATGTCAACTCACGGGATACGATGATTATAGGATATGCATAAACCACTGTGCAGACTAACCTTCTTGCCGATGCTGGTTATTTTGGGGACACCCAAAACTATAACATTGAGAATACAAATCACATTGAGGAAGAACAAGTATGCAGAATATGGATTTATGGACAAAGTATATGATCTATTAACATGCATGCAAATTCATAGCTATAACTCCCAATCTATTGCCAAAAAGCCTCTCAGAGGGAACAAAAGCAAAACCAAAATTTCACTAAAGCTTACCTCTACATCAAGCATGATATGGAAAGAGTAACAGAGACAAAGAAGATAACTCCCGACTTACCATCACTGAGAATCATGTTTTTGTTCCTCTAGATAGAGGCGCCTATTGAACATACAAGGACCTGCAGAAACCCTTATCTTCCTCCCGAAAAACTATTTGGAGATCATTGGAGGGTTTTGTCCTGGTCGACATGCGTGCAAAATTGCCAAAGCATAAACACTGCACATGATCTATTTAACAAAAGATACTCTCAGAAAAATGCCATCCTACTCATAGAATTCGTAGAAAATGGATTTATTGGATTCATCCCTTCCCAGCGATAGGTGTGAACTAGATTCTATAAATTCAGTTAACCCCCCCCCCCCCCCCATTAGAATCCACTCATTCATCTATTAATATGTATGGTACAACTTGGAACGGTTACACAAGTAATTATTCCAAAAGAAATAATGAAAGAAAGACTCTAAAGCAGGGAGAATACAAGTCCAACAATATTAAAGAATACAAAATAAAAGAGCAACGACACATAATCACTGAGAATTAAAGTGAGATCTATAGGGTTTAAACATAACTAAAAGGGTAACCTTGATAATTACAATGACTGCTAGAGTTCTGGTGGTCTAGAGTGCGACTAAAATAAAATATAAATATATCTACAGAGATAAAAATAAAAGAAAAAAGTTGCATGGTCATCCCATAAACGTTTAAATCGTAACGAAACTTATTAGCAAAAGCAATCAAATTGGTGTATGCCATTGTGAACGAATAGACACTTTGAATGTCTAAATTTGATATCAGACAAAGGAATACTTTTCAATGAAAAGATTAGGCAGTCTATGTTTCTAAATACTCACAAGTTATTCTAATTGTGAAGATTCGGTAGAAGAGATGCTACAGTTATTGAGAAAAAGAAACATGATATGACATGCATGTTAAAATGCCCTAATGGATCATAGTCTCAAGGTAGCCCACAACTACAAGATAGCACAAAAGGAATGAAGTAATAATGACTATGCTAAAGGATCAATTAGATTAAGAGTACTTCCCATTCAAAAGATACATTGTTGCAACCCAAATCCATACCTGTAAGCTTGACTCCAATGAGCTATAGGTTCCTCGTTCACTCTTTTCCCTGAGAATGTTTCTGACAATTCTCCATCCATCATCCATGCACACAAGGCCTGACACAACCAAAGTGAATACGGAGAGGCACTACATCCTCCCCCCCTAAAACTTGACTTACTCCTAGAAGTCGCAAACTAGGGTGGAAACATAACACATTAATACCAACATCAAGGTTGATTCATTTCATAAAAATAATATACACTAGTTTGCCTATAGAAAAGATTTATCTCACTAAAATATAAACTTATATACTTCATTTTAAACATAATCTACCCTTCTGGTTTTCAATGTCACAATAGTAACACAATCAAAACTTGCATTTCAAAAATGATTCCAAAGTACATAAACCACTCAAAATCCTTACAAGTTAGCATTGACACCCATCAGTTTCTTTCAAGACAAAGAAAACATTGCACCCTTTTTAATCCTAACTAATAGAAATTCCCATATCATAAACATATAAAGTATTCAATTTCAAATGCACCTCCATTACACTTCCTCTTCTAGTTTGTTGTTAAGCAATCAATAGGTCAGAATGCTACATTTTCACTAAATATCAACATATTTATACACATAAAACACACATTTTCTATTAAATATCCATCATTTATAAACAAGACATTTTACTTTAATTATTTTATAACACTAAATCTCATAATATATTCAACAAAAGATCATGATTTTTCACCTTTTTGAAGCACGCAAACACAATTTGTCATTTCATAAGTACTATATTCATGATTTAACATACATTCTTCACATACCCACAAATTCACATCATCGGGAATCACATCACACGGCTACACAAGGGTCCATCTGGACCCTGGAAAGCAACATACCAATCATGATACATAATCCATGAGGCAAGAGCTAATAGCCATCTCACATAATCCATGCCTCACACTCAGTGGCTTGTTGGTGTTAGGCCACACACATAAGGTGAGACCATCCAAACAAGACCACAATGGCCTCTCCCTTGTTGTATAAGGTGGTTAGTCTCCAAGAGATAGTCATCACACATAGGTGGGTAGTGGGTCCTGGCTGTATAACAACCTCACATACCCCCATCCTCAGGGTTCCCTGCGTCTGCTTCCTCGTATACACTCACCAAGTCTGCCTCATACGTCCTTGAAGAGGAATCACAATACGACACATGGCTGACATAAAAAATAATAAGGATAAACTAGTTTAGCCACCAAAGTCATAAAGAAAGATTAAATAAACATTTAATTTCAAAAATAAAGCAAGAAATGCGCGCGATTTCAACACTAAATCAAATGTAACCACGAGGGCTACAAGCAAATAAGATCACAAAGTGTGGCTAAACCATCACAAACAAATAGAAACAAAGTGCCGACCATCACAATCAATAGAAAATCATCAATAACCATAGAGAAAGTCCATAATCTTCAAAATTGCACTGTACAACACTATGTGACTAAATACTAGCCACCAAACGAGGAAGGAGGGAACAACGTCAGGCTATAGCAGTAGCCCTCGTGGTGTAGAGTGAGCACACCATCCACATGGCTTAGAGTGCACTCCTCAGCTGCACCCAGCATCGTGTCATCACGCGGCATGGACTAGCCAAGTGGCCCTCGCACTCCTTGGCCACATCCCGCATCATGTCTCAGCACGACATGGTCATACGATAGCTGAAGAAGGCACGTACTGGTCGTATACCACATGGTAGTGTGTCTGTGGCTCTGCGGAAGTAGGCATGCACAGAACACACCACACATAGTGAGACCTCGTGGAAAAGGCACATGCAGGTACTCGTCGTAGCTAGAGTTATACATGGCTAGGACATACCCATATGCTAACTGACCCAAACATTGTCGAAAGAAAACATGAGTATCCCTTTACAAGTGTGTGAGGCCCCGTTATGCTCATCACACAAGTAGGCTATCATAACACAATCTCATAGTGCACCTCCACATGTCTAAGCACGTGGCATCGTGTCCTCGAGCCCAGCTCGCTACCATCAGCAACACAGCATCATCACCAACACTGTGTTAGAACATTAGTGAGATGTGGCATCGTACCTATTGCATCAGGTCAGAATATGTGCAGATACGGAATATATCTCAGCATGAGTAACAAACCTCCCTCCACATGAAGGAACTCAAAATATACATGAGGCACATGGTCTCACTTGGGTTATCCATGCAGGTCTCTTTCACCCTAGACCCCAGCCCCCAAGTGGCGACACATATCATCACATAGTTCCAGTTGGGTTGTCCATGCAGGTCCTAGACCCCAACCCCCAAATGACAACTCATGTGGCATATCCTACCTTTTCTGAAGACATGGTAGATGACCATCCAAGAAACACCATCAATATGCTCAAGAACTGTGGGGATTATGCTGGCACATATGGATCAAGTACCCTAATCCATCATAAGGGGAAGTAGTGAGTACTTTTCCTCGGGTTGGGTTGAGCAGGGAATCGCTATGTGCTGCAATATGCATACGCTCCACACTCCGCCCAAGGAACTTTGAGGCTGCTAGTACCCCTTCACGAACTAAGGGGCTAGAGAACCAGAAGAAGAGAATCTATGACTCTAACTTTTGGCTACTCATATATATATATATATTTTCAACCACACATGGGTTGGCCCTCAATCAAGTAACAAACATACAAACACACATAATGGTATGGTTAATTCCACACCTAAAATACACATATTCCCCATAGATGGGTACCCAGTATCACCATCCCAAGGGCACACAAAGCAAGTAGGGGGTATTCACAACACTCAACCATTGCACAGTTACTGGTTTCTCACATTTATAGGGGAAGATTACATTTACATACACAATTCCATTACTACCATAAGTACATTTATTCCCATAACCAATGTGATTCCCTTTGTTAAATCATAACATTACTTGTTTTCCACTTCCCTTTTCCAGTTTCCTTTCACTCTACTTTTTCTACATATCACATGACGCTGAATGTCAATATCATGATCATGTATCCAATACATCAAGCTAGTTTTTTTTAGATTAAAGGATAGTATCCAACACAAGAGTTCCTATCACATGCATAAGAAGAATTACTATAACTAGACATGGGTGACAACATTAACCAGAGATCCCAGTGCTGAAACCTAGCTCTAATACCAAATGTAATGCCCCGCCACGAAACCCTAGAGAAAAGATCAACTAAGCAATGCAAAAGGGCATATATATATATATATATATATATATATATATATATATATATATATATATTTTAATAGAGAAATATCAACGATATGCAAATTATGTTTATTTATAACATATAAGTTAAGCTTTAACTTCTAGGGATTGCATGGCTACATTACTAAATACTAACATGATCTAACTAATAACCATGGTTTGTTCTAAATCCAAATGCATCAAATGAATATACCCACACATTATGTAATGCCTACCCAAGAAAATATAACAATAAATAATTTAAATTAATAAGAACTAATGAAATTAACAGGATGATAGGAAACAATTTACAAATTTTGACTTAGTAAGCTTTATGTTAAATATCAGAGTATATCAACATTCATCGTAAATGAAATGTAAGATACAAACATTTCACATAAATTTATACACATTTACCATCACCAGATAATCATCTATTCGCCAAGTGGAAACGTACCTCCTTAGCTTCAGAGTCCTGCATTGCTTATAGATCTCAAACTGCACATCTAATGAAACATTAGTTCCTCATAGTTATTAATTACACAATACAAATATCAATTGCATAAAATCACAAGCCTAAGGCCCTAAGGGCTGACCTAATGTCTCAGGGGCTCATCCATGATGGCCTTGCCTACGTACGTGTAGCGCAGAGACATCGTAGTTCAGGGACTGGAACTTACAATCACATGATGATATCATACAAGGCTAAACCATTAAGACGATATCAGCATCTTCTAAATATTAGATATACATCCATACTCAAGAAAGAACAAGATTAGGGTTTACATTTCTCATTCTCATGTAACTTCAGAATACGCTATTGATTCATTTCAAACCAGATATATGAATTAATATTTGGCTTAGCTAATCATGTAAGTAAAAGCGAACATAAGATAATGTAAGCAATTTCCTATTCTATCATTTAAGAATGATCAATACGTAACCATTCATTTGGACTACAACTCAACAACAGATAGATAGATAGTCTTTAATCCACAATCGATATGATGCCATCGAAGATAAACAATCATTTTAAACACATCAATTTATAAGAAAAATCTTAATACCTTCAGCGAATCTTTGATCAAATTTTATAATCCTATTTGTAGCTTCAAAAAGATCTAACTACTTTATTTCATAATCATATAAATTTCACAATCACACTATACATACGAGAAAAAATTATCAAACATGCATCTTCCTTAATCAATTAGCTAGAAAAAATCTAATGATAGTTCAGTAGAACCCTACCATAATTGCTAAACTACGTTAATCCCCTTCATAAGTATGACTCTATCATAACATACTTGAACAAGATTAATGAGAAATGGTCGAATACATCTATTTTCACAACATATGTATAACTACGCTAAAATTCTTCCATTACATTTCTCATAACACTAACACCTTAGCACTTAACTAATTTACCCTACTAAAGTTATCTATAACTCAACATTATTAAGAATCCTCTCAAGTGACAAGAATCAAACATATTTAAATAATGGTTCAACCACGTTCTTGGTTGTTAACTATAATCATTCCCTTAGATTCTAAACCAAAAAGATTTACAAGATCATTACACCCTTATTATATATATATATATTTTTTAAAAGTCTAATCATTGTTTAAAGTTATAAAAGAGACTAAATCTTTTACAATATAAATTTTTCCAATCATTGCTAAGCTCAACTCATAACTTATTAGAACAAGCCACTATTGCAACAACCAAAAGTTAATCCTTTATTTATCTAAAATGCTGGATTTAAATCTAATCCACGATCATTATTATAGAACAAATACTAGTGATAAGGGTTCTAATTCATTCTATGTCAAAGTATTATGGCTAAAGAGACTCAAAGAGTGAGCAATCAAAGCAAAAGTGAAACACATAACAAATGCTAACCCTCACTCAAACTATATTATCCTCTTAGAGGCGCTCTGTCCTCTATGATACACATACAAAAGACACATAAATACAAACATACGTCAGATGCAAGATTGAAATAAATAAATATGAAACATAAATAAGTAAATCCATATGAAACATAAATACGTCAAGCACCACCTAATAAGGATCGGCCTTGGTGAAAAGACAGAGGCACAATCATTTAAGATTATACATGGCTCAAAATAAAATAATCATAGAGGTATTTCAAAATTCAAGGGGTTGATTATAGAGATGAGAACCTTTCTTTGAGCAACTATGTTTTCTAAGTTGGCGTGAGGGATAAGAATCATTCCTTCATCAAAAACAACAATTAAAACAATCTTTCCATAAGTGTAAGAATATTACAGTGATGAGGTTCATAAATGGTAAGACATCGATGAAAGAAAGAGGAAATTAAAGATCCTTGGATAATGAATGGAAACTTGTAGTCATTACCAAATACCAACAAACTCGTGGCTTAAGCTAGAGTAAAAAGATTAATGTTTTTTTCTTGCATTTGCAAGAGAGTCTCCACAGATAAATAATGATGACTCAAGAGACTCAATAGATTAATGTGCATACATTATCCGTATTAGAAACTACTAAGGAAAAATCAATTAAGATTGTAAGAAAGAATTTTCTAAGAAGAAACTCGGCGTAATCTTTTAATATTTAGGAAAACCATCTATAAAGTTCAAGAAAGATGAATAGGAATCTCAATTGATTGTTATTAAAGCGCTGGTATAGTCAGTTTGGACTCAACGTATGGACATTCATCAAAGCATAACGGAAGATAAAGATATCGCCCAAGAATTATATATAAAAGAGAGCATCTATATTTACTAATTCGTTGCCACTATATCCTTATATATGTTATTCATATAACACACTAAAAGTAACATATACAAGCTATTGTTAGTACATGCTAAATAAAGATCAAAGGCTAGACATGCGCCCACACAGCAATTCTTTTCTAAATTAAAGAAGTGAACTCTTGTAAACTAAAAATGACACCCAAAAGACTTCTAAATATAACACTTAGCAACTACTAAAATGTCATAGAATATAATTTATTTTAGCATATAAAAAACTTGCAATAGTGCCTTACAAAGGTTCTAATTTGGCACCAAACAAAAGGAAGTTGATCAGATTACCACAGGCATAATTTAAGAGCTGAAGGCAGAGAGATAAGACTCAAATAATTTAGCACCTGAGAAAATTAACTTGGCTATGCCATAGAGGGAAGATTGGTCAAATCATAATCAGATCCATAGCTTTACTAGTGTATTCTTAGCCTATATACAAATCATGAAAGCTTAGACAAGGTATTTGAACTATTTGGCAAAATCCCCTAAAGAGATGTCAACTCACGGGATACGATGATTACATGATATGAATAAAGCACTGTGCAGGCTAACCTTCTTGCCAATGCTGGTTATTTTGAGGACACCCAAAACTATAACATTGAGAATACAAATCACATTGAGGAAGAACAATTATGCAGAATATGGATTTATGGACAAAGTACATGATCTATTAACATGCATGCAAATTCATAGCCATAACTACCAATCTATTGCCAAAAAGCCTCTCAAAGAGAACAAAAGCAAAACCAAAATTTCACTAAAGCTTACCTCTACATCAAGCATGATATGGAAAGAATAACGGAGACAAAGAAGATAACTCCTGACTTACCATCACTGAGAATCATCTTTTTGTTCCTCTAGATAGAGGCGCCTATTGAACATGCAAGGACCTACAGAAGCCACTATCTTCCTCCTGAAAAATTGTTTGGAGATCATTGGAGTGTTTTGTCCTAGTCGACATGCGTGCAAAATTGCCAAAGCATAAACACTACACATGATCTATTTAGCAAAAGTGGTGCAGGAGCACCTACCTGACAGCTGGCCTTCATGAGGCAGTTAGTAGTTTAGGTCCTGTTTATGTTTCCAAGAAGGTCTGTTAGACCAAATGCATGTAATAAGGTCATGCTGATCAGGATAAGATCATGCTGACCAGGCTTTTGCTATTTTTAGCTAGTTAGTTGTAACAGCTGTCATGATGTATGTTCGGTGGGATCTCCCAGCCGCCTGGAGAGTTCCCAGCCGCTTGGAGTCGGGTCAGTAGTACTCATAGGGAAATCTTTATAAGCATGGGATCGTTTGATATTGAACGGACAGACAGATATCATCGATCAGACTTTGCGAGAGTGAGACAGAGCGAGAGGAACATCATATTGTAGTTGCATCTTTTGAAATCGAATAAAGTATTCCTGTTGTGTTCATCCTCTGTTGCATTCCATTGCTTGATCGATTGCTGGTTTGAGAGGTTTTCATGGATATACTAATCCATTCCACCGGTTGACTCATCTGATCGGTGGAATGGCAATGTACAGTAGGTTAGATTGTAGGTTGTTTTCTGTTTGCATGCAGGTGTGCAGGATCGCGGTCAAGAGATGTTGAAGACCCTAGCATCCTCATGTGCTAGGTCGAGTTGATAAGCTGACTGAGTTGGAAGATCACCCTGAGTTGGATCGGGTCATCCCTGGTGGATCGGCGAAGAGAGATTTCGCTAAGTGAAGAAGTTCGCCAAAACGGCATCATCAGGATATTTCTGCAAATATCCTGCAGACAGTTTGGATATCGTCATCCGGATAACTGGGGGAGATCAGCATGATGTTGTCGATTGCATGAAGTGTGAGTTCGTCGGGGTGATCATCAGCAGGAGGAGCCGAGGAGCGTATCGGCATCAGGATCATCATATTGGGAGTGCCAATCATCCGCATATCGCGAGTAGATGCGGAAGAGAAAGTTCGTGTTTTTGACTAAGTGTTGAGAAGGTCATCAGGATATTGGGTGACGTCATCGTCATCAGGATATGACGTCATCGTCATCAGGATATTGAGATATCCCCTTGTGCGAGGTTATCCTGCCGTTGCTAAGCGATTAAGTATCGGCATCGGCAGAAAGTGTATTAGCATCATCAGGAGGTTTCGGAGGGAACCGGATAATTTATATCATGATGCTGTTGCTTGTATCGTCGGGCAGTGGAGCGTCGAAGGCAAGTTGTTGAAGTGGAACGTCATCAGGATATTTGGAGCAACCGGATGTTGAATATCCTGCTGACGAAGGTAGAGTCAGAGATCATGATGATGCCGAAGGAGTTCGGAGCCCGGTGAACAGTGCAACCGGAGGATGTGTGCGCCCGCTGAACATCATGATGATGATGTTAGGAGGAAAGCGGAGGAGGTGAATAGTAGTCGGCAGGAGGATGATTGCGAGTGTCCGCAATATGATGATGCTGTTGGTTTTCGGAAACATGATGCTGACAGAGTAAAGCCGAAATATGATGATGTTGGTAGGTCTAGGGAATATGATGATGATGGCGAAGATGATGATGATGAGGTTGGTCTGCAGACATTCATGCTATATGCGAAGGTTATAGTGTGGATGCCTCTGCATCATAGTGGTATCAGAGCTCAGCAAAAGGTCTGGGCTGTTGTGTGTTGATTCTGTCACCGAAAGGGCAGAGGTAGAGATAGAGTTGATTGTGTTGTGTGTTGTGATTGAGAGGTTGACAAAATGCCTCCTAAAGGTAGTGGTACTGCAAGGGAATTGCAGGAGATGAAGGAGAAACATGCTAGAGAGATGAGGAAGATGAAGGAGCTTGCTGAAGCACTTCAAGCCAGGCTGACAGCCCTGGAAAAGAACAAAAAGAGGGAAGTGGAAGACAGTGAGTCTGAAGAAGATGCAGATACTGTTGAAGAGTATGAAGAGGTAGCTGAAGATCTGGATGCTGAAGACCAGAGGTTGGCAAAACTGTTAAAGGCAGTGCAGAGTGAAAAACCTAAGGTAAAGGTTGATGTTTCCAAATATACTGGAAGCTTGAATGAAGATGAGTTGTTGGACTGGATTGCTGCACTGGATAATCACTTTGAATGTGAAGATGTTGCTGAGGATCAGAAAGTCAAGATTGCAAAGACCAAGTTAGGAGGTCATGCTTTGGTATGGTGGGATTATGTACAATCTGAGAGAAGGAAACAAGGGAAGTCTAAGATCACTTCATGGGATAAGATGGTAGCAAGGATCAAGGGGAAATTCTTGCCAAGGGATTATGAAATCCAGATGTTTAAGAAGCTGCAATTTTTAAAGCAGAAAGACAGGGATGTGAAATCATATACTGAGGAATTTTATCTGTTGAGTATGAGATCTGGTCATCATGAGAATGAGGTAGAAAAGGTGGCTAGGTACTTGGCTGGTTTGAGGTTTAACATACAGGATGAGTTAGTGTTAGCTAACCCTAAGAATGTGGAGGATTGTTATCAAATGGCAATCAGGATTGAAGAAAAGATGAATAGAGGACATGAGAAGTCCATGAGAGGAAGAGGAAACAATAGGGGAAGAGGAGCAGCCCCTACACAAAAGCAAACCAATGAGGTTCAAGAAGACACTGGGAAAGGACAAGGACAGTCTGATTTCAGAGGTGGATGGAAAGGTAATAGAGGAAGATTTGGAGGTGGTAGAGGTTCTACTACATTTTCAGGAAAGTGTTACACCTGTGGAGAGTTTGGTCATCCATCTTTCAAATGTCCAGAAAACAAAGGTTCATCATCCAGAAATGATAGAACAAGTGACAAGAGAGTACAACTTGTGCAAGAAGAGAAAGAAGAAAGTGCACAGAGTTCAAACAGAGAACCTGATAATGTTGGATATCCAGAGAGTGGTGAATCACTGATGTTAAGGAGAATTAGTTTGCAGGCATCAAAGGATATGATGCAAAGAAGAGCTCTTTTCAAAACCACATGTAAGAGCAAAGGTAAGGTATGTAAAGTTGTCATTGATACTGGTTCAACAGACAACATGGTATCTCAGGAGATGGTTGATAAACTGAAGCTGGAAAGGATTCCACATCCACACCCTTACAAGGCATCTTGGGTGAGTGATAGGCAATCACTTTTTGTCTCTGAACAGGCATATGTGGATTTCCAGATTGGACCATATCATGATAGAATTTTGTGTGATATATTGCCTATGGAATGTTGTCACCTACTGCTAGGTAGACCATGGCAATTTGACAGAAGGGTACTGTATGATGGGTATGCTAATACCTACACCATCAAGAAGGATGGGAAGACTATTAAGTTGATGCCATTGCAGGCAAAAGCTGCAGTACAGAAGGCAGCCCAAATCATTTTAATGGGAAAGAAGGAGTTTGTGCAGATGCCTAGAGGAGCAGGCATAAAGGCAGTTCAGGACACTGCAGAGAAAGGAGTTGTTACAGACAACAAGCTGAAGAAAGTTTCAGTTGTGACTGACAGAGGTCAGCAGCAGGTTCAGAAACAGGGGTGCAAACAGCAACCAGTTCAGAAGAATGACAAGGATGTTGTCATAGTTGGGACTATTGCTTGTCCTATAATGATTGAAAGAATGGTACAGTTGCACACCACAGAGGCAGTTCAGACAGAGGTTCTGGTCAGACAACCTGACAAACACAAGGTATGTGAGAAAAAGGCCTACATCAACAGGCATGATGATTTACTTGCCAGAAAGCAAGTTACAGTTCAGAAGTCTTGGAGCAGCCAAGAGACAGCAGCAGATAAAGCTGGAGCAGGTCAACAGATTGACAAAGCAAGGTGTACAGGTGGAAGACTTCCCCAGACTAAACTCATGGGACATGAGTTCTTTTCTGTTGGGGAGTATGGTGCAGGAGCACCTACCTGACAGCTGGCCTTCATGAGGCAGTTAGTAGTTTAGGTCCTGTTTATGTTTCCAAGAAGGTCTGTTAGACCAAATGCATGTAATAAGGTCATGCTGATCAGGATAAGATCATGCTGACCAGGCTTTTGCTATTTTTAGCTAGTTAGTTGTAACAGCTGTCATGATGTATGTTCGGTGGGATCTCCCAGCCGCCTGGAGAGTTCCCAGCCGCTTGGAGTCGGGTCAGTAGTACTCATAGGGAAATCTTTATAAGCATGGGATCGTTTGATATTGAACGGACAGACAGATATCATCGATCAGACTTTGCGAGAGTGAGACAGAGCGAGAGGAACATCATATTGTAGTTGCATCTTTTGAAATCGAATAAAGTATTCCTGTTGTGTTCATCCTCTGTTGCATTCCATTGCTTGATCGATTGCTGGTTTGAGAGGTTTTCATGGATATACTGATCCATTCCACCGGTTGACTCATCTGATCGGTGGAATGGCAATGTACAGTAGGTTAGATTGTAGGTTGTTTTCTGTTTGCATGCAGGTGTGCAGGATCGCGGTCAAGAGATGTTGAAGACCCTAGCATCCTCATGTGCTAGGTCGAGTTGATAAGCTGACTGAGTTGGAAGATCACCCTGAGTTGGATCGGGTCATCCCTGGTGGATCGGCGAAGAGAGATTTCGCTAAGTGAAGAAGTTCGCCAAAACGGCATCATCAGGATATTTCTGCAAATATCCTGCAGACAGTTTGGATATCGTCATCCGGATAACTGGGGGAGATCAGCATGATGTTGTCGATTGCATGAAGTGTGAGTTCGTCGGGGTGATCATCAGCAGGAGGAGCCGAGGAGCGTATCGGCATCAGGATCATCATATTGGGAGTGCCAATCATCCGCATATCGCGAGTAGTTGCGGAAGAGAAAGTTCGTGTTTTTGACTAAGTGTTGAGAAGGTCATCAGGATATTGGGTGACGTCATCGTCATCAGGATATGATGTCATCGTCATCAGGATATTGAGATATCCCCTTGTGCGAGGTTATCCTGCCGTTGCTAAGCGATTAAGTATCGGCATCGGCAGAAAGTGTATTAGCATCATCAGGAGGTTTCGGAGGGAACCGGATAATTTATATCATGATGCTGTTGCTTGTATCGTCGGGCAGTGGAGCGTCGAAGGCAAGTTGTTGAAGTGGAACGTCATCAGGATATTTGGAGCAACCGGATGTTGAATATCCTGCTGACGAAGGTAGAGTCGGAGATCATGATGATGCCGAAGGAGTTCGGAGCCCGGTGAACAGTGCAACCGGAGGATGTGTGCGCCCGCTGAACATCATGATGATGATGTTAGGAGGAAAGCGGAGGAGGTGAATAGTAGTCGGTAGGAGGATGATTGCGAGTGTCCGCAATATGATGATGCTGTTGGTTTTCAGAAACATGATGCTGACAGAGTAAAGCCGAAATATGATGATGTTGGTAGGTCTAGGGAATATGATGATGATGGCGAAGATGATGATGATGAGGTTGGTCTGCAGACATTCATGCTATATGCGAAGGTTATAGTGTGGATGCCTCTGCATCAAAAAGATCCTCTCAGAAAAATGCCATCCTCCTCATAGAATTAGTAGAAAATGGATTTATTGGATTCATCCCTTCCCAGCGACAGGCGTGAACTAGATTCTATAAATTTAGTTACCCCCCAAATTAGAATCCACTCATTGATCTATTAATAGGTATGGTACAACTTGGAACGGTTACACAAGTAATTATTCCAAAAGAAATAATGAAAGAAAGACTCTAAAGCAGGGAGAATACAAGTCCAACAATATTAAAGAATACAAAATAAAAGAGCAACGACACATAATCACTGAGAATTAAAGTGAGATCTATAGGGTTTAAACATAACTAAAAGGGTAACCTTGATAATTACAATGACTGCTAGGTTTCTGGTGGTTTAGAGTGTGACTAAAAGAAAATATAAATATATCTCTAGAGATAAAAATAAAATGAAAAAGTTGCATGGTCATCCCACAAGCGTTTAAATCATAAAGAAACTTATCAGCAAAAGCAATCAAATTGCTGTATGCCATTGTGGACGCATAGACACTTTCAATTTCTAAATTTGATATTAGACAAGGGAATACTTTTCAATGAAAAGATTAGGCATTCTAAGTTTCTAAATACTCACAGCAAGTTTGTTATGCCCTTACTTCTATAGTGCATAGGGTTATGAATAGTCGGCTTGTGGCTATCTTAACTCCTAATTAAGTCATATTATCATTATTATATTGTTATTTTGTTTAGGTCGGCCTAAGGCTTCTATAGGGCTATCTAAGTCGGCCTGGGTGATATCCTAGGCATAAATAGGTATATATAGGAGGTAGTGAGTCTTATTTCATATCATATTGTGTATTGTGTTCTCATTGAAGACTGTTGGAGGTATCCCCCTCGAAGTAGATTAGGAGGTTGGCCCCTCGAAGTGGCATATTATTATCAAGCATTTTCAGAATATTTACTATTATATTCAGATATTGTGCAAGTTGTTTCATTACAAGTGGTATCAGAGCATGATCTTGGCACCGTAGAGGCAAGATTTTTTCTCAACATTGGAGGCGATTTTGGGAAGAGCATAACTTTCATATTTTAGCAAATTTTTAAATATTTTTAAAGGGTTTTTTAATACAATATTCAAGAAGATACAGTTCAGATTTCAGAGGAATTGGAGTAGATTTGAGGACATTATAGGAGAATTAGGATTTCTACACAATTTATTTGAGATCTACATATCTCTCACATCCTACTGAATTGGAGTATAATTTGTATTGGGTTTTTGAAGACATAATAGAGGAGCCTAAATTCCAAATCTTGGAGAAATTGAAGCAAAAATAAGGGAGTTATTACAAAATTAGGGTTTCCAACAAATTCGCTCTCAAGGCAGAAAATTTGCTAATTTTTTTGGATTTTTTTTTGGGTAAGTTGTATCTTGGCCCTAGTACGTTACAGTAAAAATTCTAGAGAATTTACATTTCATTTGTGTGATTTATTTCAAAAATAGTGGTTTCCATCATGACGAGGCCTACAACAAGAGGCAAAAAGAATGTTGCCACACCGGGGAAATCCTCTAATAAGGATGGGGAAACAATAGAGGATAGTAATACCAATGAGGAAATAAGTAAGTTCAAGGAAGAGGTTAAGAGTGATATGTGTGACCTAAGAGAAGATATATTAGACATACGAAGCATGTTAAGTGCCTTTATGAAGGAACCAAGAAAGGAGGTCTCAAGCAACCAAGAACCAGAAGAAGAAGAGGAAGAGGAAGAGGAAGAGGATGAGGACGACGACGAGGACAAGGATGAGGAGGAGGACGACGACGACGACGAAGACGAGGAAGAAGTAGACGAGGAAGAAGAAGAAAAAGAAGAAGAAACAAAAAAAAAGAAAGAGGCAATGAAGAAGAAGAAGTTCCTAGTCAAGCTAGTCAACCAATACAAGGGTACCATTTACTATTCCTCACCTCTTCCTCTATGGCACATCAAAAGGTTCAAGTAAAGGAAGAATACATTCATCACCATCAAGAGCTAGATGCAAAGAGAAGACACATCTTGGAGCTGAAGTTAATTTTCCAGACACACATGAATAATCTAAGGACATCAACAGTTCCATATTACCTCATTATAAGGAAATATCTTCTAGTTGAAGTTGCCACATGGGATGATGAAGATTATATGAAGCAATTACCACAATTGATTAGCGTTGAGGACAACGCTTTTTTAAAGGTGGGAGGCATGTTATGCCCTTACTTCTATAGTGCATAGGGTTATGAATAGTTGGCTTGTGGCTATCTTAACTCCTAATTAAGTCATATTATCATTATTATATTGTTATTTTGTTTAGGTCGGCCTAAGGCTTCTATAGGGCTATCTAAGTCGGCCTGGGTGATATCCTAGGCATAAATAGGTATATATAGGAGGTAGTGAGTCTTATTTCATATCATATTGTGTATTGTGTTCTCATTGAAGACTGTTGGAGGTATCCCCCTCGAAGTGGATTAGGAGGTTGCCTCCTCGAAGTGGCATATTATTATCAATTATTTTCAGAATATTTACTATTATATTCAGATATTGTGCAAGTTGTTTCATTACAAAGTTATTCTAATTGTGAAGATTCGGTAGAAGAGATGCTATGGTTATTGAGAAAAAGAAACATGAAATGACATGCATGTTAAAATGCCCTAATGGATCATAGTCTCAAGGTAGCCCACAACTACAAGATAGCAAAAAAGGAATGGAGTAACAACGACTATGTTAAAGGATCAATCAGATTAAGAGTACTTCCCATTCAAAAGATACATTGTTGCAACCCAAATCCATACCTGTAAGCTTGACTCCAATGAGCTACAGGTTCCTCGTTCACTCTTTTCCCTGAGAATGTTTTTGACAATTCTCCATCCATCATCCATGCACACACAAGGCCTAACACAACCAAAGTGAATACGGAGAGGCACTACATCCTCCCCCCCAAAACTCAACTTACTCCTGGAAGTTGCAAACTAGGGTGGAAATATAACACGTTAATACCAACATCAAGGCTGATTCATTTCATAAAAATAATATACACTAGTTTGCCTATGGAAAAGATTTATCTCACTAAAATATAAACTTATATACTCCATTTCAAACATAATCTACCCTTCTGGTTTTCAATGTCACAATAGTAACACAATCAAAACTTGCATTTCAAAAATGATTCCATAGTAGATAAACCACTTAAAATCCTTACAGGTTAGCATTGACACCCATTAGTTTCTTTCAAGACAAAGAAAACATTGCACCCTTTTTAATCCTAACTAATAGAAATTCTCATATCATAAACATATAAAGTATTCAATTTCAAGTGTACCTCCATTACACTTCCTCTTCCAATTTGCTGTTAAGCAATTAATAGGTTAGAATGCTACATTTTCACAAAATATCAACATATTTATACACATAAAACACACATTTTCTATTATATATCCATCATTTATAAACAAGATATTTTACTTTAATTATTTTATAACACTAAATCTCATAACATATTCAACAAAAGATCATGTTTTTTCACCTTTTTGAAGCATGCAAACACAATTTGTCATTTCATAAGTACTATATTCATGATTTAACATACATTCTTTACATACACACAAATTCACATCATCGGGAATCACATCACAAGGCTACACAAGGGTCCATCTGGACATCGGAAAGTAGCATACCAATCATGATACATAATACATGAGGCAAGAGCCAATAGCCATCTCACATAATCCATGCCTCACACTCAGTGGCTTGTTGGTGTTAGGCCACACATATAAGGTGAGACCATCCAAACAAGACCATAATGACCTCTCCCTTGTTGTATAAGGTGGTAAGTCTCCAAGAGATAGTCATCACACATAGGTGGGTAGTGGGTCCTAGTTGTATAACAACCTCACATACCCCCATCCTCAGGGTTCCCTGCGTCTGCTTCCTCGTATACACTCACCAAGCTTGCCTCATACGTCCTTGGAGAGGAATCACAATACGACACATGGCCGACATAAAAAATAATAAGGATAAACTAGTTTAGCCACCAAAGTCAAAGAAATATTAAATAAAAAATGAATTTCAACAATAAACCAAGAAATGCGCGCAATTTCAACACTAAATCAAATGTTACCACGAGGGCTACAAGCAAATAAGATCACAAAGTGTGGCTAAACCATCACAAACAAATAGAAACAAAGTGTCGGCCATCACAATCAATAGAAAATCATCAATAACCATAGAGAAAGTCCACAATCTTCGAAATTGCACTGTACAACACTGTGTGACTAAGTACTAGCCACCAAATGAGGAAGGAGGGAACAACGTCAGGGTATAGTAGTAGCCCTAATGTGGTGCAGAGTGAGCATGCCATCCACGTGGCTCAAAGTGTACTCCTCGGCTACACCCTGCACCGCGTCGTCACGCAGCATGGACTAGCCAAGTGGCCCTCACACTCCTTGGTTGCCCGCATGGAATGTGCGCCTCAGCCATATCCTGCATCATGTCTTAGCACGGCATGGTCATAAGCCAACTGGAGAAGGCACGTACTGGTCGTATACCGCATGGCAGTGTGTCTGTGTCTCCCAAGAAGTAGGCACACGTAGAACACACCCTGCATAGTGACACATCGTGGAAAAGACACACGCAGGTACTCATTGTAGCCAGAGTTATACATGGCTAGGACATACCCATATGCTAACCGACCCAAACACTATCGAAAACAAACATGAGTATCCCTCTACAAGTGTGTGAGGCCCCATTAAGCTCATCACACAAGTAGGCTATCATAACACAATCTCATAGTGCACCTTCACGTGTCTAAGCATGTGGCATCGTGTCCTCGAGCCCATCTCGCTACCGACAGCAACACGGCATCATCACCAACACTGTGTCGAAACATTAGTGAGATGTGGCATCGTACCTATTGCATCGTGTTGGAACATGTACAGATATGAAATCTATCTCAACATGTGTGACAAACCTCCCTCCACATGCTGAAACTCAAAATATACATGGGGCACATGGTCTCACTTGGATTATCCATGCAGGTCTCTTTCACCTTAGACCCCGGCCCCCAAGTGGCAACACATATCATCACATAGTTCCAGTTGGGTTGTCCATGTAGGTCCTAGACCCCGGCCCCCAAATGACAACTCATGTGGCATATCCTACCTTTTGTGAAGACAAGGTAGATGACCATCCAAGAAATACCATCAATATGCTCAAGAACTGTGGGGATTAGGCTGGCACATATGGATCAAGTACCCTGATCCATCATAAGGGGAAGTAGTGAGTACTTTTATTCAGGTTCGGTTGAGTGGGGAACCGCTCTGTGCCACAATATGCATATGCTACACACTCCGCCCAAGAAACTTTGTGGCTGCTAGTACCCCTTCATGGACTGAGGGGCTAGAGAACTAGAAGAAGAGAATCTATGAATCTAACTTTTGGCTACTCATATATATATGTATATATATTTTCAACCACACAGGGGTTGGCCCTCAATCAGGTAACAAACATACAAACACACATAATGGTATGGTTAATTCCACACCTAAAATACAGATATTCCCCATGGATGGGTACCCAGTATCACCATCCCAGGGGCACACAAAGCAAGTACGGGGTATTCACAACACTCAACCATTGCACAGTTACTGGTTTCTCACATTGATAGGGGAAGATTACATTTACATACACAATTCCATTACTACCATAAGTACATTTATTTGCATAACCAATGTGATTCCCATTGCTAAATCATAACATTACTTGTTTTCCACTTCCCCTTTCCAGTTTCCTTTCACTCTACTTTTTCTACATATCACATGACGTTGAATGTCAATATCATGATCATCTATCCAATACATCAAGCTAGTTTTTTTTAGATTAAAGCATAGTATCCAACACAAGAGTTCCTATCACATGCATAAGAAGAATTACTATAACTAGACATGGGTGACAACATTAACCAGAGATCCCAGTGCTGAAACCTAGCTCTGATACCAAATGTAATGCCCCGCCACGAAACCCTAGAGAAAAGCTCAACTAAGTAATTCAAAAGGGCATATATATATATAACAGAGAAATAACAATGATATGCAAATTATGTTTATTTATAACATCTAAGTTAAGCTTTAACTTCTAGGGATTGCATGGCTGCATTACTAAATACTAACATGATCTAACTAATAACCATGGTTTGTTCTAAATCCAAATGCATCAAGTGAATATACCCACACATTATGTAATGCCTACCCAAGAAAATATAACAATAAATAATTTAAATTAATAAGAACTAATGAAATTAACATGATGATAGAAAATAATTTACAAATTTTGACTTAGTAAACTTTATGTTAAATATCAGAGTATATCAGCATTCATCGTAAATGAAATGTAAGATACAAACATTTCACATAAATTTATACACATTTACCATCACCAGATAATCATCTATTCGCCAAGTGGAAACGTACCTCCTTAGCTTCAGAGTCCTGCATTGCTTATAGATCTCAAACTGCACATCTAATGAAACATTAGTTCCTCATAGTTATTAATTACACAATACAAATATCAATTGCATAAAATCACAAGCCTAAGGCCCTAAGGGCTGACCTAATGTCTCAGGGGCTCATCCATGATGGCCTTGCCTACGTACGTGTAGCGCAGAGACATCGTAGTTCAGGGACTGGAACTTACAATCACATGATGATATCATACAAGGCTAAACCATTAAGACGATATCAGCATCTTCTAAATATTAGATATACATCCATATTTGAGAACAAAACAAGATTAGGGTTTACCTTTCTCATTCTCATGTAACTTCACAATACGCTATTGATTCATTTCAAACCAGATATACAAATTAATAATTGGCTTAGCTAATCATGTAAGTAAAAGCGAACATAAGATAATGTAAGCAATTTCCTATTCTATCATTTAAGAATGATCAATATGTAACCATTCATTTGGACTACAACTCAACAACAGACAGAAAGATAGTCTTCAATCCACAATCGATATGATGCCATCAAAGATAAACAATCATTTTTAAACACATCAATTTATAAGAAAAATCTTAATACCTTCAGCTAAATCTTTGATCAAATTTTATAATCCTATTCATAGATTCAAAAAGATCTAACTACTTTATTTCATAATCATATAAATTTCACAATCACACTATACATATGAGAAAATATTATCAAACATGCATCTTCCTTAATCAATTATCTAGAAAAAATTCTAATGATAGTTTAGTAGAACCTTACCATAATTGCTAAACTACGTTAATCCCCTTCATAAGTATGACTCTATCATAACATACTTGAACAACATTAATGAGAAATGGTCGAATACAATCTGTTTTCACAACATATGTATAACTACAGTAACATTCTTCCATTACATTTCTCATAACACTAACACCTTAGCACTTAACTAATTTACCCTAATAAAGTTATCTATAACTCAACATTATTAAGAATCCTATCAAGTGACAAGAATGAAACATATTCAAATAATGGTTCAACCACGTTCTTGGTTGTTAACTATAATCATCCCTTAGATTCTAAACCAAAAAGATTTACAAGATCATTACACCCATATATATATATATATATATATATATATATATATATATATATATATATATATATATATATATATATATATATATATATATATATATATATATATATATATATATAAAGTCTAATCATTGTCTAAAGTGATAAAAGAGACTAAATCTTTTACAATATAAATTTTTCCAATCATTGCTAATCTCAACTCATAACTTATTAGAACAAGCCACTATTGCAACAACCAAAAGTTTATCCTTTATTTATCTAAAATGTTGGATTTAAATCTAATCCACAATCATTATTGTAGAACAAATACTAGTGATAAGGGTTCTAATTCATTCTATGTCAAAGTATTATGGCTAAAGAAACTCAAAGAGTGAGCAATCAAAGCAAAAGAGAAACACATAACAAATGCTAACCCTCACTCAAACTATATTATCCCCTTATAGGCGCTCTATCCTCTGTGATACACATACAAAAGACACATAAATACAAACATACGTCAGATGCAAAATTGAAATAAATAAATATGAAACATAAATAGGTCAAGTGCCACCTAATAAGGATTGGCCTTGGTGAAAAGACAAAGGCACAATCATTTAAGATTATACATGGCTCAAAATAAAATAATCACGGAGGTATTTCAAAATTCAAGGGGTTGATTATAGAGATGAGAACCTTTCTTTGAGTGACTATGTTTTCTAAGTTGGCGTGAGGGATAAGAATTATTCCTTCATCAAAAACAACAATTAAAACAATCTTTCCACAAGCGTAAGAATATTACAGTGATGAGGTTCATAAAAGGTAAGACATCAATGAAAGAAAGAAGAAATTAAAGATCCTTGGATAACGAATGGAAACTTGTAGTCATTACCAAATACCAACAAACTCATGGCTTAAGCTAAAGTAAAAAGATTAATGTTTTTTCTTGCATCTGCGAGAGTCTCCACAGATAAAGAATGTTGACTCAAGAGACTCAATAGATTAATGTGCATACATGATCCATATTAAAAACTACTAAGGAAAAATCAATTAAGATTGTAAGAAAGAATTTTCTAAAAAGAAACTCAACGTAATCTTTTAATATTTAGGAAAACCATCTATAAAGTTCAAGAAAGATGAATAGGAATCTCAATTGATTGCTATTAAAGCACTAGTATAGTCAGTTTGGACTCAACGTATGGACATTCATCAAAGCATAATGGAAGATAAAGATATCGCCCAAGAATTATATATAAAAGAGAGCATCTATATTTACTAATTCATTGCCACTATATCCTTATATATGTTATTCATATAACACACTAAATGTAACGTATACAAGCTATTCTCAGTACATGCTAAATAAAGATCAAAGGCTAGACATGCACCCACGCAGTACAAGGGAATCTTTTCTAGATTAGAGAAGTGAACTCTTGTAAACTGAAAATGACACCCAAAAGACTTCTAAATATAACGCTTAGCAACTACTAAAATGTCATAGAATATAATTTTTTTTAGCATATAAAAAACTTGCAACAGTGCCTTACAAAGGTTTTAATTTGGCACCAAACAAAAGGAAGTTGATCAGATTACCAATAGGCATAATTTGGCCTGAGAAAATTAACTTGGCTATGCCATAGAGGGAAGATTGGTCAAATCATAATAAGATCCATAGCTTTACTAGTGTATTCTTAGCCTATATACAAATCATGAAAGCTTAGACAAGGTATTCGAACTATTTGGCAAAATCCCCTAAAGAGATGTCAACTCACGGGATACGATGATTATATGATATGCATAAAGCACTGTGCAGGATAACCTTCTTGCCGATGCTAGTTATTTTGAGGACACCCAAAACTATAACATTGAGAATACAAATCACATTGAGGAAGAACAAGTATGCAGAATATGGATTTATGGACAAAGTACATGATCTATTAACATGCATGCAAATTTATAGCCATAACTCCCAATCTATTGCCAAAAAGCCTCTCAAAGAGAACAAAAGCAAAACCAAAATTTCACTAAAGCTTACCTCTACATCAAGCATGATATGGAAAGAATAATAGAGACAAAGAAGATAACTCCTGACTTACCATCACTGGGAATCATCTTTTTGTTCCTCTAGATAGAGGTGCCTATTGAACATGCAAGGACCTGCAAAAACTACTATCTTCCTCCCGAAAAACTGTTTGGAGATCATTGGAGGGTTTTTTCCTGGTCAACATGCGTGCAAAGTTACCAAAGCATAAACACTGCACATGATCTATTTAACAAAAGATCCTCTCAGAAAAATGCTATCCTCCTCATAGAATTCATAGAAAATGGATTTATTGGATTCGTCCCTTCCTAGCGACAGGCATGAACTAGATTCTATAAATTCAGTTACCCCCCTTATTAGAATCCACTCATTCATCTATTAATAGGTATGGTACAACTTGGAACAGTTCCACAAGTAATTATTCCAAATGAAATAGTGAAAGAAAGACTCTGAAGCAGGGATAATACAAGTCCAACAATATTAAAGAATACAAAATAAAATTGCAACGACACATAATCACTGAGAATTAAAGTGAGATCTATAGGGTTTAAACATAACTGAAAAGTTAACCTTGATAATTACAATGACTACTAGAGTTTTGGTGGTTTAGAGTGTGACTAAAGGAAAATATAAATATATCTTCAGAGATAAAAATAATATGAAAAAGTTGCATGGTCATCCCAAAAACATTTAAATCATAAAGAAACTTATTAGCAAAAGCAATCAAATTGGTGTATGCCATTGTGGACGCATACAGACTTTGAATGTCTAGATTTGATATCAGACAAAGGAATACTTTTCAATGAAAAGATTAGGTAGTCTAAGTTTCTAAATACTCACAGCAAGTTATTCTAATTGTGAAGATTCGGTAGAAGAGATGCTATGGTTATTGAGAAAAAGAAACATGATATGACATGCATGTTAAAATGCCCTAATGGATCATAGTCTCAAGGTAGCCCACAACTGTAAGATAGCACAAAAGGAATGGAGTAACAATGGCTATGCTAAAGGATCAATCAGATTAAGAGTACTTCCCATTCAAAAGATACATTGTTGCAACCCAAATCCATACCTGTAAGCCTGACTCCAATGAGCTACAGGTTCCTCATTCACTCTTTTCCCTGAGAATGTTTCTAACAATTCTCCATCCATCATCCATGCACACACAAGGCCTGACACAACCAAAGTGAATATGGAGATGCACTACACAATCCAAAAAAGACCATTACATTCATAGTAATTCTTTAAAATGTTGTCTCATTTATCAAATCTGAAAATACATTCATACCCTAAAACAAGGCAAGAGGAGACCCTAGCAACAACCCAGGGATCTCCTTAAAAATATACCCACAACCATGGAGATGTCCATATACAAATACCCTTTACAAAATAAGAATCTCACTTATGCCCAGAAATCCATCTCCTCCCTAGAGAACTGGATTCACAGCCCCTTCAAATCTGAAAAATATTCATTTTTTGCACCTGTAAAAATACCAAGAAGTGAAAAATAATCAACCCCTGTGTCTTCTTTTTCCAAGAATATATAGTATTGCACTTTCATCTACTATAGAATTTGGGCAGGAAACAAATTAGGGTGCCCACCAACCACAAAAACTCACATGCCCCTACATTTAATTCCTCATCTACCTCCAATCTGCATGTACTGGGCATTAATGGCATTATCTAGGAAGCAGGACCGTGAATTTACAATCAACACGTGGAAAAACATGTTCTACAACTTTTACAACTATCCTCAAGTTAACTAAGGATAAAACATCATCCTCACTCTCCTTAACTTTTTGTAGTAGTTTGTACATAGGTAACTCTAATGAAATTGGCATTTCTGCTTCTAGTCCATACACAAGCTCAAATGGACTCTTACTTATAGCACATTTATAAGTGACCCTATCAGCCCAAACTGCAAATTTTAACTTGTCATCCCATGTCTTCTTATTCACATCCAGAGTTCTCTTTATGATTTTCATGAGACTCTTATTGCTTGACTCAGCTTGTCCATTGCTTTGTGGATGATATGGTGATGAGTGGATCAGACTTGTTCCATATGTAGAACACATATTTGAAATATCCTAGGATCTAAAACACATGGTGTCATATGCAACAATCCTTGATGGTACGCCAAATCTGGTTATTATGTTATTCAATAGGAAATCTATTACCACCTTGGATGGATGTGGCATTACGAGTTGGTGTAGCTTCAACCCACTTGGTAAAATAATATTTTGCCACCAGGATCCACTTGTATCCATTGCTGGACTTTTCTTGAATCTCCCCTATGAAGTCAATACCCCATTGCTGAAACTAAACATCCACTATGACTGTCATGAGAGGGAGGGTGCTAGTAAATTTTAATTTACCTAAAAACATTTGGCAAGCATCACATTTTTTGACTTCTTTAGTAATGTCCTTAAACAAAGTGGGCCACCAAAATCCTTCTTTGATGACCTTATGCGTTGTAGTTTTAGCATGAAAGTGTCCTCCACATATGCTCTGATGACATTCATCAATCACTTTCTTTGACTGATTCTAATCCAAGCACCTGAGTAACAACCCCTCATGATTTCTCCACATTAAATCACCTTGAATCAAAACATACCTTTGGGCATGTATCTTGAGTCTCCTTTGTTGAATCACATTCATGCCTAGGGGAGAATACATATTCATCAAATAAAAGATAATGTCCTTATACCAAGAATTATCCATCAACTTACATGTAATATCGCTTGGGGCTAAATCAACATGGTTTACTTCAGTTGCATCTAAGTTTGCATCTGCCATTAATCTGGCCAAGTCTTGCCCTCTTACCAACTTGGTAACATACACCTCTATATCATACTCTTTGATCCTATTGATCCATCTGCACACGTTCTCTTAGAAATCGCCTGTTGCATAAAAATATCCTTCACATTTGTATGCGGCACATATGCAATAGTCCTTACACCCATGAGGTAAGGCCTAAAATTCTTCATAGCTTTGAATAAAGCATAAGCATGCTTTTCTATTGTGGAGTACCTCAATTCAGCAGATTGCAAGGATTTACTAAAAATCCAATGGGCTGCTCATACCCATCATTGTTCTTTTGCAACAAAACAACATCTATAGTATAAAACAATGCAAAGGAAAAGAGTTGAAATGGCCTAGAACAATTTGGGCTTACCAATATTGGTGCATCTTTGAGGGATTCTTTTATATCAACAAAGGATTCAGTCGGTTCTTCACTCCAAATGATTGATTGTCCTTTCTTGAGAATTTTTGAAATGGCCTTAGTCTTCTCTAAAAAGTTGGGGACAAACTGCCTTACAAAGTTAATTTACCCAAGAAGGATTGGACACCTTTGACCGATTTAGGCTGGGGGATAAGATCAATTGCCTTTACTCTTTATGGATATATCCTTACCCCATCCCTTGATACAATATGCCCCAACAATTTTCCTTCCTCTATTCCAAAATAACATTTCTTGGAATTTAAAGAAATCCCATATTCAAGGCACCTTTCAAAGATCAACTCCAAGTGCTTACAATTTCTTGTCTTTAGAGAATGCAGTTAGATCATCTTGGTAAACCACCATGATCTCATCCATGAGGCTTGCAAAGGCAATATACATCGCCCTTTGAAATGTTGAACCTACATTCTTTAATCCAAATGGCATCCACATAAACATAAGTACCCCAAGGAGTGGTGAATGTTGTTTTGTAATGTTCTACTCCTTGACCAACACTTTATTGTAACCTGAGAATCCATCCATCATGGACAACAGTTCTAAACTTGTAACCCTCTGTAGCAAATGGTCCAGGCTCGGGAGAGGATAATTGTCCTTAGGAGACTTGATGTTTAAATTTATGAAATCCATACTTAACCTGATTTCCCCATTCTTCTTTCTTACTAGGACAAGGTTAGATACCCACTCATAATGTCTTATAGGTTTAATTATGCATAACCCGATTTCCCCGTTATTCTTTCTTTTGCATCTTGGGAGCTATGGTAGGGTTTATGGGCCTTTACTTTTGTCTAAAGGGCTTTGCATTAGGCTAAAGGGGAATGGTATGCTAAAAAAATCTTCCATATAGGCCTTGAACTTGTCATAAGACCATGCAAAACATTTTTTGATTTTCTTAACAATGCAATCAACAATTGTTTTTCATGGGGTTTTATTTCTTACCTTTGTAAACCATCCTTGGGGAAAATTTAGTCCCCATGTTCACACCTTCAATATTATCTTCTTCAATGGGTTTAGCTTTGCTCTTCCAGCAATCTGCATTGTCAAACACCGTTTCTAGCACTATAAGTCCCTTTGGAATCATGTTTGTTTTTAGCTATACTACTTCACTGCCAAATAAAGTCTCCTTTCCATCCTTAATTTTCCACCATGGGCTGCCAATCTATAATTTGGTTGTCAAATTCATCCATGTAGTTAAGGAACTTATAAATTTGATCATTGTCATTAAAAACTTGCCAACTGTAGATGTTATTTGGAATTGTAGGCTTGGTAAGTACTTCAACAACATAATGACAAGAAGAAGAAGAAGAAGAAGCTAATTGTGGATTAAATATTGAAGCAAGAACAGCCAAAGCATCTACCTTTTCATTTTTAGTTCTCTCAATCCATTCAATACCAATATCCTCGAACAACTCCAAAGAATCCCAAACAACATTCCTATATGATCTCAACCTGTTGTCTTTAGTTGCATAGATACTTTTGACCTGCTGCACCACCAATTTAGAATCTCCTTATATTTTCAGAGTCTTGATTCCATACCTGTGAGAAATATTCAAGCCTAAAAGAAGAGCTTCATACTCAGCTATGTTGTTGGTGCACTAGAAATCAAGCTTGAAGGATAATTTGAAATACTCACCATTTGGTGATGTCAAATTAATCCATGCACCCTAACCATCCTTAGAAAATGCACCATTAATGTGCATCATCCACAAATCATATGCATCATCAACAAGAGAAGCACAATGAATCATCCACAATGAGGAGGAGCTGTAATAATATCATGTTTCTGTTTATCACCAAACCCAATGAAATGATCTATTTCAGTATCAAAGAAATTAGCTTCATCAGTTGTTTTGTAACAGTCCTCAATGCCATCATCCATTTTCTTCTCTTTATACAATTTCACCTCTACTCAATGCATCAGAATAGCAGCATATGAAAGGTTCATCCGTATGCAACCACCCATAGAGACAACCCACTTTCTAGATAGTAACATGCCCCATTTGGGAGGGCAATCCACAATAATGGCATCCATAAAAAATGAGCACTGAGATAAACCTCGACATATTTTCAAGGCCAATGGAATTTACCTCTCTAGAGTCCATTGAAAAGCATTTTCTATAAGACTTAGATACATTTAGCCCAAACTCATTCATGACCTCAAGTGGCATGACATTGTTGGAGGCTCCAAAATCAAGCATGCAATTGTGTAACAACCACCCATTAATAATCAAGGTTGTGTAAAATGGATCAACATCCATCTAGATATTAACAATAGATGACTATATATACCTCTGTTGTCTCTTGACCTTTACCGCCATCATTATCACTAGAAATAATAACAGGCTACTTTTGTGCATCAACAACAATGACAAATGACACAACCCTATCTCTATGTTTAGGGATTCTAAGAAGTTCCCATATTGGTACTGATATTCTGATTTGGTTTTAAGACTTGGGCCATGTCTATAGGGGTATAATTTGGTAAAGGAACACTACATAGGATAGTAATATCATTTTCACTAGGAACGTAAGGTATCAACTGATTGGAAGGGACGTTCATACCTTTCAACTCTTTTTCTTATCCTTGATCTTTTCTGGCTCTTCTAGTATCTAAGGTTGATCACACTTGGCATCATTATTTGGCTTGTGGACATCCAATATTGGTGTATTAGTTGATTGCTCAATAGGTATTGGGGTCTTCTGCACATATTTCTTTTTAGGGACTAGTTGTGGCACATGAACCTTCTTCTCCAACACTTTCTTTTAGATAGCATTACCCTTTCTTTCAATGTCCACTTTCTTTTTCTATTTTTCAATTTCAATTTTATTCCCAAATGAGTTTGTAGTAGCATTACCATGCATAGGCACATGCCTATTTCGTAATTAATATCCATCCCAAACCTGCATAATAGCTGCATTCATTAGGGCCTTCATGTATTCATTAGATGACTTGGATTGTTTGTATTTCTTGTGCATAAGATCTCTTAAGTGCTCAAAATCATGAGTTGGTAGCTCAAACCTCTTAGGTCCTACACTATAATCATACTGGCAAATATGATTCTCTTCATCATAGCTATCATAACCAGTTTCCCTATTCATCTACTCATAATTATCAGTGTCAAACTAATTTATTTTATCTTCATAGTATTCTGATGCACCTTCCTCATTAGGGAATTCTTCATCTCTATTCATTGAAAGAGCCACAATGTAATTTGAAAAATCATGTGGAAGGAAACACGCCTTACACCATGGGGAAACTTGTTGAAAATTTACATGATCTCTCCTTAGGGGGTCTGGGGTTTCTCTTTCGTTCTGCTATTTGAAACTTACTTGTTTAGGGGTTGCATGCCTATCATTTTGTAGTGGCCTTTTGGACCAATCAATATTATAGGGCTTGTTGTGTAACCTTTGACCCTCATTGAAGTGTGTTGCTACACCTTTAGGTGGCAACCCCTTTTCATTTCATGCTACTTTGCAGGATAAGGACTTCATGATTCCCATAAGCTTGTCAAACTTGTCCTCAATGGTGAGAAGCTTACTCATGGCTGCCTTATTCGACTGGAAAATCTTTACATATGACCTCTTTACATGCTTTCTTGATGCTCTCATGTTACTCTTTATGTTTATAGCTACAACATAAGCTTCCCTCAATGTTTGTGGACTTTTTTCCCTCAAACAATACCCAATTTTAGAATCAAAAATTCTACAATACAACACTAAACACATTAATTCATTCGATCTAAGGTTAGGAGGTGCGTTGCTCATTGTCATGATGAACCTACTATTGAATTCCATCATAGTTTCATTTGTGCATTTCTTGATTGTTGTGAGTTCATGTATGAAAAACTTAGGATCAATCATATCCCCATACTGTAATCTGAAAAACCCTCATGAACTCCTCCCACGAATCAACACTGTTGTCTGGGAGACTTTTGTACCACTTTTTGGCACTCACTTCTAATGAATGCACACATAATTTCATCATGACATCCTCGTCATCTATCTCATATTCATCAATGACATTGATGAAATGTCTCAAATGCTCTTCACCTGTGACTGCATTGTTTTCTTAAAACCTAGGAATTTTTCCTCTTATCTCATTTCGAAAAGGATTAGGAAAGTCAAGAATACCAAAGAAATCCAACTATTTATACCTTTCTTCTCCCAAAGGCTGCCCAGGTGGAGGGAACCTTTAAGCTTGTCTTCGAAATACAAGTCTAGGATTTGGAGCATTTCCATATTGCTAAATCATTTGTTGTTGAGGTGGTTGATTTGAGACTTGATGTGCATGAACTAGGTTCCTACCCAACTGCCCATTTATTGGTACCGCTATTGATATTGTTGTTGATGTTGCTGATTTGTAACAAGTCGGATAGGAACATTTTGATGTTGAGGCTGATTTTGTTGTCGAGCATTCTGGGAAAATTGAGCCTGCTGCAAATCAAGTAGATCCTGGACTTCCCTCTACCTCTGTTTGATATGATCAAGAAAATCCAACTCATCATCAAGAGTTCTTTCCCTTTCATCAACATTAGGTTGTGTTGGCTGATCATTATCATTGGGAATGTTATCATTGTAATTATATTGTTGTCTTGTGGGTGAAGTAGGATGATGATCTATATTACAAGCCTCATAATTTTGATTAGGCATGCCGAATGTTCGTATGTTTCCTTCTCTTGATCTATCCCTACTTCCCCTACCAATGATGTTCTCATTTCTTCGAACCTCATACTCATTGATATCTGCTTTTCTATTATTTCTTACTCAATTATCAGCAGAGTCATCTGATGTGCATTAAAACAGATCTCTCAAATCTGCAAAGGTATCATTTGTACCTCATGTTTCTCCTTGATCTTAAACATTTAGTGGCAATAATGTACTAGGAGTTCTTGTTCTGCATCTATTTCTTTAATTCCTTGTCTAGTCTGAAGATTCATCTTATCCAAACTGCTCTTGATATCTTCTTATTCTATCCGTTGTAAATTCTTTTTACTGTTACTAATTTACGGGTTAGATCAAACAGAGTCGCCACTTCCCAACTGGGAAGAAAATACCTATTTTTTTGTTGTGTTGTAGAACTGCAATAATCTCAACTAGAATCAACTATATCCCTGGCAACAGTGCCAAACTGTTGGTTCCAAAATAGCTAACCTAAAACCCTAGAGTATTTCTTAATCTCCCAGGACAGGGGTGTCATCAAAGAGATAGGAAATGGGCTCATCAACAGGTTGAAGGTGATTAAGGACCAATTAGTAGGAGTGGGTAATCTCCTCTTCACTTTTGGCTCAACTAAGCCAAGGAGGGTGTTCCTAGAGGTATCCCACAAGGCGGATTGATCACAATACTAAAGTTTTCAGATTTATACCATTGCAACAATACCCACGTTGTTTTAATCCCTAATATAGTCACTAGATTAAAACAAACTTGTTGCATTACAAAACTTCCATCTAAGCTAATAAAAAGCACTCTTACATTATGACAAGATGTTGGTATGCACTTGGGTTTCACTAAATTGATATTTTGGAAGGTTCATTAACAATATTCCCTAGTTATAATGTAGAAATAGAACAAGGCATACAAATTAGGGTTTATTTCTTACAATATTACTAAAATATTTGTTCATTTAAGGAGTGTGTTTGATCATTACTCCCAATATTGGTGCCTATCCAAAGGGTAGCAGAGTCTAGTTATCAAAGAAGAAACAATGAGGCAGAACAAAGGAGAGTTATCTTTAAAACATAAAATGCATTTATCATGTGATATTGGGTATATAAACATACTTAATAATCCATCACTATGCTATATAAATCTATATGCAATCCAAAAAAGATCATTACATTCCTAGTAATGCTTTAAAATGTTGTCTCATTTATCAAATCTTAAAATGCATTCATACCCTAAAACAAAGCAAGAGGAGACCCTAGCAACATCTCAGGGATCTCCTTAAAAATACACCCATGGCCATGGAGATGTCTATATACTGATACCCTATACAAAATAAGAATCTTGCTTATGCCCAAAACCCATTGCTTTCTTAGAGAACTGGATTAGCACCCCTTCAAATCTAGAAAAATATTCATTTTCTGCACCTGTAACAATACTTAGAAGTGAAAAATATTCAACCCTTATGTCTTCTTTTTCCAAGCATATATAGCATTACACTTTTACCTGCTATAGCATTTGGGCGGGAAACAAATTAGGGTGCCCACCAAACACAAAAACTCACCTACCCCTACATTTAATTCCTCATCCACCTCTAATCTGTATGTATTGGGCATTAATGACATTATTTGGGAAGCAAGGACGTGACTTTATAGTCAACATGCAAAAAATATGTTCTACAACTTTTACAACACTTAAAAAAATTTCATTTATGTGTTTGTTGGCACTTTGGGGCTTATCAGGACCTTTATCAAAGGTTTTGGTGGTCCCAAGAACCACCGACACTGTCGACACCATCTTTCTTCTCTCTTTTGCCTTTGTTCCTACTTGTCAACAAATCGGGGAAAGGAAACACAAGAACCATGTCGGGGGTTCTATTGGTTCCTGGAACTGATGGAACTACCAACATTGTTAAAATGTAAAGCCAACACATGTTGGGGGTCGGGGACAGGCTGGAACTTGGAACCTTATCAGAGTTCAAGAGGGAACCACTGGAACCGCCAACAGGTTCCAAACAGGGCCCAAAGTATTGACAAAGGGGAACTCATGCATTTTGGAGTTTTTCAAAGGATCTTTTAGGATTTTCATAAGATTTTAAACATTTCTAAGGCACAACTACCATGTTCTTGTTGCACATATGTTACCTAAGGTTGTCACTGATGTGGTTGTCATTGATGTCAACACTCAGTTTGGGTTATCATTGATGCTTGCTAATGGTATACTATAATAGTGTGGTATCAGTGATGTTGATGTTCATGGTTGGATGTCATGCCTTGTTTTTAATATGAGTATTGAGTTTGTTTGTTGTCAGTAGAGATGATATCATGAGGATATATTAAGATGTGAATTAGAAGCATCCAGATGATATATTAAGATGGGAATTAGAAGCATCAAGATGATATATTATGATGGGAATTAGAAGTATCAAAATGAGGACTAGAAGTAATGCTCTTATTGGAAAGATGTTGATAGTCTGTAGTATGTTTTATCTCTCTTATGTTGTTCCATGCTACAAGGAGGCTTTGTTCTCGAGATGTTGGTGAAGGTTTCTACTGCAGGAAGTTGCCTTGAAGAATGTTCGGGAGAATGCTTCGTATTCCTCCGTGTTTGCAGATATGGTGATTCGGTTCAAAAGTTAAGTTCAGTAGGTTGTGAAGGTGTTATATCCAAAGTTTCATATCATTTGCACCTTCGTAGAGAAAGTTGTAAGTGACAAAGTTCTGGTATGTGCTCTGATAGAGTAAAGTGATGATGAAGGCATGTTATAATGCTCCGCATTCCTCCGGAAGTGAAGATTTGTCCATGCGATTTTGTGGACATGTTCAAGGATGTTTAATGCATGTTACTTTGTAGTATCAAGTGATTTGGTGGTCCACAAGTTCAGGTTTTAATATAACAGTGTGGTACAAATAGTTTCGAATGCTTAATTGTTCTCAGAACACATGTTGGGTATTGCGCCAGTTGGAGAATGTACAGATCAGCTATATGAGTTTATGTGGATATTCTACATGTCTCAGTATATCTCAAGTTTGAAGCGCATGCAAATCTTTCCTGTTTCCAATACCACACAAAGTTTTTAAGTCAAAGTTATTATTGCTAAGGCCAACATGCTACCTGCTTCACATTTTCTTGCTTAAGGTCAGCCTATTCCAAATGAGCAAAGCGTACGGATGTTATTCCTTGAAGACTGATGTTGTGAAGGATGTTTAGGACCAGGTTAAGCGTGTGTTGGAATCAGTAAGGTGTGTTCCTCTTCCTGGTATTGCGTATAGTTCATTCTAGGGCTTGTCCTCTACACGTTTCATGTTGTTTCATCTTTGGTCGACTTGTAATTGTAATAATCTTATTGTCATCGGCTGACAAGCAAAGTAATCAATGTAATATCATGTATATATTGTAAACCTAGATGATCTAGGTGAGGTGTGATTGTGGAGTATGAGTGTATGAAGCAGAATGTGGATGTGTAATGCATTATGATGTGCAACTAAAAGAGAAAGAGTAGAAGTAATAGATCCTGCCCGGATTCATCTTGAAGACATTTTTTGAGACATAAGGGAAGTGAAGAGTGTGCCTAGTTGATTGTTGGAGGCAGTGAGCCAAAGGCAAAACTTCTTGAAAGTTGAAAGCAGTGAGTCAGTAAGCTGAAAAGAAGACATTTGAAGAAGTTGTCAAGGCAAAATTACAATCATCAAAAGGATTGAGCTTCATTGTTAGATTCAAACAGTAGGAGGACTGTCATGTTGTAATCTTTTCTAAGTTTGTTCTCAGTTCAAGGAGTAGTTGCTTCCTTGGGTTGAAGCCCTAAAACAAAGTCTATAGGGAGTTGTAGCTTCCTTGGGAGTGAACCTAAAACCTATTTACAGGGAGTAGTAGCTTCCTTGGGTTGTAGCCCTAAAACAAAGTTGTAATTGTGATTCTTTTGTGATGGATTAGGACAGTAGATCCTAGCAGCTTTTCTCATCGTGGTTTTTCCCCTTTGGGGTTTTCCACGTATATATGGTGTTATGTGTTGTTGTGGTTTGTGTTGATTTGTTTTGTTCCTGTTAATGCTGTAAAGATTAAGTTTCAGTTTGCTCCGAAGGGTTTGAGATTTGTTTGAATATTGATTCACCCCCCCCCCCCACTCTCAATATTTTGGTGTGTTCAACAGTTCTTACATTAAGGGAACACATACTTAGAACATTTTGAGGGAATTTGAATGGATTTCAAGTGAAAATAATTTAAACCTTGGGAGGTAAAAATGGGTACCAATAGTGGGATCATAGTTTTTTGTAATTATACTTGGTGGTTTTGTGCAAGATTGGTAAATATAAGCAAACACATGGGCATTATAGGAGTATGTTGGAGGAGCACCTCTATTGAATAAGTTACATACTATGATAGGATCTTAAGGAAGACATGGAGTCAAATATGGGGTTACACGTTGTTGTTGTAATGGGTTCCCATTTGTTGTTGGATTGCTCACATGGAGTGAAATTTAAATTGCATACTGTTGAAGAGGAATTGTATAGATGAAAGTATCACTGTATTGTAACCTTATTCTATTAGTAATATAATGAGTGGTGAGGTGTTTCATGTTAGGTTTTCCCAAAATGATTTCCTAGGGTAAATATGGTGTTATCTTGTGTATATGTCTTTGCTATTGTTTTGTATTATAGATTTTGTAACCTACTTGGCATATTTTCTCTTATAATACTTATGTAAGAAATTAGTATTTATTTATCAACATAGCTAGAATTTCCTAACATTTGGTATCAAGGCTTAGTTTTGTCTTGAAGGAGGGGATACTCAGCTTGTGTGTTAGCCTTTTGTTTGAGTGGAATATTTATATAGGTGAATCCAAGGATTTGTAGAAAAGATGCCAAGCATTTTAAGGAATCGTATGTAGTTGTTCATGTATTACAAACATGTGATATTTTATTGTTTCAGTTTGTAGATATCATGGTGTCAAATTTGTGGGTTTCCTGAATGTCTAAGATAGTATGAGATTTGCATGGTTTGAGCACTAAGTTTGGTTTGTGAATCTATTGCAGCAGCAAGACATTCATTTTTATAAATGTGTGTTTGTAGATTTATGGCAATTAGGATATGAGGTTATTTCAAATCCATTTTTTTGTTGCAAGTGAAATCTATGCTTTGCTTCTAATTTGCAATTATTTTTGGTTTGGATCTATGCCATTTTACCTCTTAGATTTTTTTAATCTAAGTAGGTTGTGAGAAAGGTGTCATGAAGCTTCATTTTGGAGTGTACTAACATTCAAGATCTAGAGTATAGAGGTTACCAATCTGATTGTTCTCAATTTTTGGTCATGAGCCCAAGATAACATTTCGTGACATATTGTGTGAAGAGTACCATTGAGAAATGTTTGTAGTGCATAAGAGTTAGATATGACTTTGTGTGAGCATAGGCTAAAATTATGAGACATTGTTTTAGGGTCTCTAGTGTTTCTAGCATGGACTCATGGCGAAGATGTGGCTACCATTGAAGGAAGAGGAGTGGAGAAATTTTGTTTAGTGTTTGAACTTCTGTGTGAAGCTTATAGGGTTGTTATAGCATGGAGGGTAGATTATATACATTGCAACCTTCTTTAAAATAACACTATAGTTTTTAATGAATATGTGTCAATTTATATGAATTTATAAAAATAGTAATAGCAATTAATAAAAAAGTGGGTAGAATGGAATCACACCTCAAATAGTCTAAGTAAAGTGAAGCCTTATATAGAAACATAAAAAATTGTGATGTTGCAAGAGCTACGTCAGTAGGAGGAGGTGGTGGGCCATGATATGAGGGGTTCCCCCAACCATATTGGAGGTATTGGCCATTAGGACTTAGCTCCCAACTTATGATGGCACGTTCTTCTTTTTATTTTTCATTTGCAAGATTAGGATGATTTCTTATATGAGAGATGACAAGATTTAACCAAGGCAACTTGTCACTATCAAGCCATCTAGAAACCGCCTTTACTGAGGTTGAGAAGCAATAGACTAGCCATGTGTCTATTGGGACCAAGAACACCCTTTGTGTTGAGGGGAGCCATGAGAACCATGTGAAACATTAGAATGGTATCTGGACAAATGATTGTAGTTGTGACTACATCTATTCCCTCAAGGAGGGGAAGGTGGCACATGAGTGATAATACAAAGAGCGTTTTCCTAATGCTCAATAATATTTTGCAAGTTAACAATTTCCAGTGCAACTTTGTTATCTTGCACCTAAATCTATAGTAAAAACATTTAAACAAATCATAGCTTTAGAATACAATGAAAAATAAGAATCCACAAAAACTCTTGAAAACAAAGCTGGGTTTCTATCTTTCCAAACACTAAATAGAAACTCCACTCTAAAAGCATGCCGAATTTGGGTGAATTTATCTAGAATTCATGGCCAATCGCCCATAAGAATCATGTGTCAAGAAAATAGTTTAGGTTGAAAAGGCCTGAAGAAGTCATGTCTATAAATCCATGCATCTTGAGCCCATAAGAAAAACTAGAAAAGATGACTAAGTGTTTTCAAATGGCCACACAAAGGATAATGGGGATTAGAATCACACAAATGAATCAAATGAGATCCATTGTGGAGACCATGGTAAAGAAGACACCAACCAAAATGAACTAGCCTAGGTTCCAAAATGGTCATCCAAACTATATGGAATATACATTGCAATTGAGTGGCTATGGATTAAAGACCACATATATTATTGAGATTTTTAATCATAGGTAGATGTGGAGATATCCATGCATAGCCTTTATGAGGGATACCATTTCACAAAGGAGTATCTAAACACCATTTCCAATCCTTCAATTAGGGTTTGGTGCATCTAACCCCAATTTGTGAAGCATTTCTAGAGATACCAACTCCAAAATGGTTTGAAAGGAATCAAAATCATGGTTAGAAAGCCTAAATTTGACCTTGAAATCAAGCCAAGACAACAAATTTTTGGTAGCTCTAGAAAAGAGATCTAAAATGAATGAATCCCTCTATGAAAATTCTCCAGGCATGAATCCAAGGGACTTTGGCTAAAAGTTGATCCTAGCAAGTAATTATAGGAGACCACCAAAGATGTTGTTGGTTGATAGAAATCCTAGATCTAAAATATTCACATTCTAGAGTAACCAAGGCTTGATGGCTAAAGAATTGTTTAGTGGCTATATGTCACCATTTGGCTTTTTTTTCATTTCTACCCCCCAAATTTGTCTATTTTTAGGCTCTTTACTATTTAGAAGTGTTCAATTCGCCCATATTTGATATATTTTCCCTAATCTTGAACTAAAATTGCCTCAAGTTACAAACATATCACACTACTGTATATAAAAAATTGGGCCCTAATCTCCCTAGTTATCAGGAGCTATTTTTTATTTTTATACTTGCCCCATTTCAACACCTTTGTTTAACAATTATATATTGGTAGAAAATTTAGACATTCAATCACCATAAAAAATATTAATAGAAAAATTAGTCACTAAATTGTGAAAAAAGTTGGTACAAGGATAAAATATTACCACCCACTCTAAAATTTGATTTCCAATATGAAAAAAATTGCTTAGGATATAATGCTTCTTTGTAGCGGATTGGCTAATGTTTTTATAAAAGTTTCAAGTAGTCATCTCTTAAAGTATACCTAGTTGATGGACTCTCAATATTTCCATATAATTTTTGCAACAAGAGTTCCTTGAATTTGAATGGGCTCCTTCATAATGAAAATGGAATGAAATTTGATACATTTCCATGCATTTCTACATGAGGGCCTCCAAAGGAAATATAGTGTTGCACTCATTACCTTCAAGAGATATGATAATCTAATTAAAACACAATGCTACACTTTGATGACGTGTGTTTATAAGACCAACTCATCTAGATTCATAAGGAAGACAATTAAATTTCCAAGCAACTCTTTGAAAGCCCTTTTGATGCAGACACTTCTCTGTATCTACAAGTGAAGATCTAAAAGATTTCCTGCCTTGGTATTCACTACTCAAACCCACTAACAATATCAAAATAGTAGGAGACATCAAATATACAACTAAACATAAACACAACACAAATGACAATATCATAGAATAACTGTTTATATATATATATATATATATATATATATATATATATATATATATACGGGCTTTACATCAGTTGGTCTATAGGAACCACCAAACTCCATTGCAGACCCTCAGAACCCCCTATGAGGGAATCACCATCTCCCTTTTAGAAAACAAATGTTGCCTATACATAGCAAAAAATGTCATGCAAATAAAAAGACTCCTCCTTTTCCTCTAACTCCCCTAAACAAGATGTTCATAATGGTTGTTAACTAAATCGCTGAGTTGTTAACAAACACTTCTAAAATTAGTAATTATTGGTAATCATGCTACCTAATTCTTAGGGATCAACCTAAGGAATTGGTTTACATCATTCTCCCATTCTTTTAAAATTTTGAACCTCTTGGTTCAAAGAGTTAACATACTAAGAAAATTAAAAACTCATCTATTACATTTTTTTGTTGATGCATGATTGCTTTTACCTCAAGATGCTACTGCATCAAACATCCAAGTAAGAACCATCCTTTTGACCCAAAGAATAAGGCCACAACTTTCTCTTCCACCAAATTAATATCTTTGCAATTTTCCACATTTTCTCTTTGTTTTCTTCCAACTACTTGTTGGACCATAAATCATTCTCTAGAGCCAACTAGTCCTCTCTCTCTTTTTCTAGCTTCTTCTGTGCTTATACCCAATTCCAGTGGTTATTCTCCACCAAAAGCCTTCATGGATCTTCTCAATGCTTATCCTATCTTCTATTGCACCTACACACATAAACCATTAGAAACAAAAATCAAGTTAGGTGCTTCCTCCTCTACATTATATCATTTAAGCATACTCTATGATTCATATTTGGTGATGAGGTCTTCATTTTCTATCTCTACGTGATGTTGTTTACAAGACAACTCATTTTTTGCATTGTCCTCCTTTGATGCATTTTTTGCATTGTCCTCTTCCTTTGTACCACAAATGAACATGTTCGTACTCTCTCTCAATCATTCTCATTTCTTCTCTAAGAAAGAGATGATCTCCTTCTTCTCTCTTTTCATCAATCATGAGATTCTCTAGACATTCCTCTAGTTGTTGTTTGGTTGTGTTCTATAAAACCAATAAAATGTCATCACATAAGTTGCTCCCAAAGATCTTTATCTCTATTGCAGCTTCCTCTTCAAAGTGGATTGTTTCCACCACTACAACAACTTGGGTCACCTCTTGTGATAGGCTGCATTCCTCTTTTCCGTAGTCTTCAAACACTTCTCCTCTTGCATTGTAATCTTTAATACCTTCCCCTTCTTCGAGGTAACACAACTCAACAGCTTCACCCAACTCCTCCTCTTCATTTTCATCCTATTCATTCTCTATCTCTAATTCTTTGAAAATCTCATTTATTGGCCTTTCATCCGATAATAATTTTGCAAACTCATCCAGGGATTTAAGCTTTCCCTGTTCCAAGAGTTCTATCCCTTGGCTAATCCTTGGCTCTATGGCTTTCCTCTTTGAATATAACTCTTGCTCACAATTTCGGTATTTATACTCACCATTATTTTTTACCTTTTCACAACTCTTCAATGCCTTTGCTATAGATTTCTACTTCTTTGTCTTCTTATTGAGCCACTGCATGCTTCATTCTCCTCTAACATCCATTTAATTCCTCCAATTCATACTCTAATTCTTGCAACTCCTTGTGTTGGTCTTCTGTTAGCTTTTGTATCTATATTTTCCTTATTCTTTCTTCCAACTTGGTTATCCTCTTTGTCACTTCGTGATACCATTCCATTTTGGCATTCACAACAAAAACTAGATATAGGATTAACCTCGAATCTATATTACTAAATTTAGAAAGCCAAACATAGTTACAACTTCTTATTTCTTCACACTTTCACCTTTTGTACAATCAGAGAGGAAAACATTTTGTGCCTCCTTTGTCTCTTCAATAGTTTCAAAACCCTTGAATGATTTTATTCCTATCTCGGCGGCTCCCTTAACACTTTCAAACTTTTAAACATGGGTGATTTCACCTATAGACAGTATCTCTAGAGCTACAACTCCTTCAACTAAGAATGCCCAACTATCACATCAGTGACCTTCACTTTTTGGTGACTTCCTTTCTCTTTATTTTTCACAATAGCTATTTTTGTTGCAACTGACTCTTGCAGTCTCAAAATGCGGCTCAAACACATTCCTACAATCTGCCTATGATTGAGTCCCTTCCCAAAATTATGTGGAAGAGATGACTAACATCTGATTGTTGGGAATTAAGGTGTCTCAACCTTGGTAATTCCTTGCATTTAGTTATTGTAATGTATTCATTTATTGCCTATTGTGTAATTAGGATGCAAATCCTGTTTTGTCATCTTGTGGGAGTTGGCACAGTGATGTGTCATCCTACGTGGAAGGTGACCACATGTAATTTTGTCCTCACATGAGGAGATAGGTGTCCCACTTAGTGTTAGAGGTAATTTGCCATGTGTCGGCACTTTGACTAGTGTGTAAGTGAATATTGACCGAAACAGTTATGATAGATTCCTATGACAGAATCTATGACACGTAAGAGTCGTAAATGGAATGTCCTATGACAGGTGAAGACATGTGTCACAAGGTATCTTGGAAGAAGGCATTTTTGGGTGCCCCAAGGAGAGTTATGACATGTTGTAAGAGAATATGCTATTTTTAGTTAGTTTATGATAGATTCTCTTACAACTATAAGTACTGTTAGTATGACGGTCGTAAGATGCGTAAGAGCATCTATCATAGCCCAACTTGGGAATAGGAGACCATATTGGGATGGGGTGATATGACAAGTGTGATGACCATGCTGCAGTGTTGGACAAGTATCCCTAGGCGTGGGTTTTGGGCCATGAGGCCAAGTTGGACGCCCATCTCAACGAAAGTTGATTTTGCCTTGTAAACTTCTATTTAAGCAAGTGCTTTGAGAGGAGATGTATTATGTGATTGATAGGTACTGTTATGCTACCGGATTGTCTCCAGATACGAATGTCGAAGAATCCTGTAAATACTTGCATTGCAAGCATGTTGTAAACTTCATTGTTTAGATAATACATTGTGCAGGTTTTAGAGTGGGGTTTTTCACCCGTAAGGGTTTTCCCCACGTTATATCTTGTCTCTCTCTTCTGTCTTACATTCTTGTGTTGTGTATTGTTGCAATATCTCTGTTGTTGGGTTAATAACATTGTAATTGTAAAGGTTAAAAAGAATTTGCACACATCTCTCATTAGATTAGTGTAGGAAGCGATTTCTGTACACCTAGCTTCCTTTCAATTGGTATCAAAGCTTGATCACCTTTGGTCCTAGTTGTTGGGTAGGGGTTTTTTGAGCTGATCTTAGATTGAGTGGGAGTCTGTGCAAAGTATTATGTAATATTGTTGCAGGAAAGAGATGGCAGGCACATCCGAAAGATTAGAGGTGGAGAAATTTAATGGCACAAATTTTGAGTTATGGAAACTTAAGATGGAAGACATGCTTGTTGATCGAGAACTATGGGAAATCGTATCCGGTGTAAAACCAACTGCAATGGCACAAGCTGATTGGGATCTCAAAGATCGGAAGGCTAAGGGTCTCATAAGACTTAGTCTAGCTAATTCTATCCTGTTAAATGTCCATGAGGAGAAGACCATGAAAGACCTTTGGAAGAAGCCAGGATATGTTTATCAGGCCAAATCCCTGGTGAACAAGCTTTTTCTAAGAAAGAAGTTGTATCGTCTGAGGATGGAGGATCTGTTGTAGATCACCTGAATGCTTTCAACATGTTAGTTGCACAATTGACATCCATTGGTGTGAAGATGGAGGAGGATCATTGTATGACCTTGCTTTGTTCTTTACCGAACTCGTGGGATCATCTTGTTATGGCTATTGGGAGCACCACATCCACTTTCAAAATGGATGAAGTGGTATCTTCGATGTTATCTGAAGAGATGTGAAGAAAGTCTTCTGAAGCAGCCAAAGAGGCTCTTGCAATTCATGGAAGACCTAAGGAGAAAGGGAAAAAGAAGGACAAGAAAGCTGAGAAGGGTAGATCCAAATCTCCTAGAAAGTCCAAGGTTCTCTGTTGGAATTGTGGAAAAATTGGGCATTTCTGAAAGGAATGCAAAGAGGAAAAGAAAAAGAAGAAAAATGTCCCAGATTTAGATTTTGACAAGTCACAAGATGATGGTGATGCCTTCATGACTACCCTGGCCACCCATGCATCTGATGATGTGTGGTTGATTGATTCTAGTGCATCATTCCACATGACCTCGCATCGAAGCTGGTTCACAAAGTATGAAGAGTTCGATGGTGGAAGAGTGTACCTGGGTGACGATTCTCATCTAAAGATTGTTGGTCGTGGAAGAGTCTCAATCTGATTCCCTGATGGATGAGTGAAGGGGATCACAAGGGTCATGCACATCCCAAGCTTGGCACATAACCTGTTTTCTGTAAGTAAGTTGAATGATGCAGGTGTACAGGTTGTCTTTTTGAAGGACAGATGTAAGATGACTAGAGGATCTATGGTTCTTGCGAAGGGTACTCAGAGAGGTACTCTGTTTCAGCTGGAGGCATGCACTTCACAATGCAATAGTTCTTCTGACTTGAAGAAAAGAGCTGCAGTCACTTCATCTCCACCATCTAAACCAGCAGTGAAGAAATTTGTTGTTACAAATTCTAATGGTAGTGCATCTTGGGTACCCAAGGGTGCTCATGCTTTGGAAGATAAGCTTCCTGCTAAAAAGACAATGTTATGGCATAAGAGATTTGGCCACATTGGTGAGAAGGGTCTTAGAACCCTGAAAAATAAAAACCTCGTTGAGGGGTTAAATGATTTTAATCTTGAGTTTGACTTTTGTGAACATTATAAATATGGAAAGAAAAATCGTGTTCAGTTTTACTCTAGTTCTCACAAGTCTTATGGTGTGTTGGACCTTATGCATTCTGATGTGTTTGGTCCTATTAGTGTTCCTTTGATTTCCAAATCTGTATATTTTGTATCTCTTATAGATGATTACAGTAGAAGGACATGGATTTATTTTCTTAGAAGCAAGTCTGAAGTCTTTAGTTGGTTCAAAGAGTTTAAAGCCTTTGTTGAGAATCAGACTAGTAAAAAGATTAAGTGTTTGAAGACTGACAACGGTGGTGAGTTTTGTTCGGCAAAGTTCGATAAGTTCTGTAAAGAGTAAGTGATTGAGAGACATAGGACAACTCCATATAGACCGCAGCAAAATGGAGTTACAGAGAGGATGAACAGGACACTGATGGAGAGGGCTAGGAGTATGCTTAGTGGAGCAAGCCTCGAACAAAAGTTTTGGGCTGAAGCTGTAGCCACTACTTGCTACCTGGTAAACAGGTCTCCTACATTAGCTCTTGTTGGTAAAACACCTATAGAGGTGTGGTCTGGTAAGAAGCCTTCAGTTAGACATCTTCCTGTTTTTGGTTGTGAGGCATATGCACATGTGCCTAGGGAGAAATGGTCTAAATTGGAGAACAAGGTTGTTAAGTGTATTTTCATTGGCTATGGTGTTGGTGTGAAAGGATACAAGCTTTGGGATCTTGTGGCTGAAAAAGTGTTGTATAGAAAAAGTGTTATTTTCAGAGAGCTAACACCTTCTCTCGTTGTTCTACGGCCAGAAGAAATAGAAAAGAAAGAGGATGTGATCCAGTTTCCTTCTACCCCTGAGAAAATTAAACCAACAGACCCTGTGAGACCTGATGATGAGGAGAGCTCTAACAGTTCTAAAAGCTCAGAAGAAGAAGCAGAACCTCAATCTCAGCCTTTGAGGAGGTCTACACGAACAAGGAAGCAACCTGATAGGTTTCGTTATTCATTGCTTGATTCTAGTTGTGTTTTTGCCTTGCTTACTAACACTGATGAGCCTAGAACTGTGATAGAGGCTATGGGCATGAAAGATGTAGGTTCCTGGAAGGAGGCCATGGAAGATGAGATGGCTTCTTTGGAGAAGAATAAAACTTGGGACTTGGTGCCTTTGCCTGAAGGATGGAAACCTGTTGGATGTAAATGGGTGTTCAAGAAGAAATTCGGTGTAGATGGTAGTGTTGAAAAGTACAAGGCCAGATTGGTTGTGAAGGGGTACTCACAAGTGGAGGGAATTGATTATGGTGAAATTTTCTCTCCTGTTGCAAATCTGACATCTATTTGGTTCCTGTTATCTCTTACAACAACTTATAACCTAGAGGTGGAACAGATGGATGTGAAGATAGCATTCCTTCATGGTGATTTGGAGGAAGAGATTTACATGTTACAGCCAGAGCATTACATAGAGAAAGGTAAAGAAAATTTGGTTTGCAAGTTGAAAAAGTCTTTGTATGGTTTGAAGCAATCTCCTAGGATGTGGTACTTGAAGTTTGATGCCTTTGTGTTGTCGGTTGGATTTTTGAGATCAAAATTATATCGTTGTGTGTATTATAAATTTAACAATGATCGCATTCTCATTATTGCATTGTATGTTGATGATATGTTGTTAATTGGGAATGGTAAGAATATGATTTCTAATTTAAAGTCTCAGTTGTCAACATAATTTGAGATGAAAAATCTAGGGGCAGCCAGGTACATTCTGGGAATGGAAATCAGAAGAGACAGAGCTAACAAAAGACTTTGGTTAAGCCAGAGTAAGTATGTGAAGACCGTGTTGGATAGGTTCAACATGGCAGATTGTAGACCATTGTATGTTCTTGTTTCTTTGGGGATAAAGTTGTTTGTTAATGATTGTCCAAAATCTCCTAGTGAGGTGGAGGGCATGACCAGAGTACCTTATGCTAGTGTTGTTGGCAGTTTGATGTATGCTATGGTCTTCACAAGACCAAACATTGCCCAAGCAGTGGGAGTCCTTAGTTGATTTATGGCTAATCCTGGACGGGTACATTGGGATGCAGTAAAGAGAGTGTTCAGCTATTTGAGGGGTAGTTATGAGTATTCCATATGCTATCATGGTAATTCTACAGGACCTCTGCATTCTATTTGTATTCATAGATTTGTGGATTCTCATTGGGCGGGTGACATTGACAGCAGGAGATCCACCAGTGCTTATGTGTTTACTATGTTCAGTGGTGTAATTAGTTGGATGAGTAAGCGGCAACCTATGGTCGCTTTGTCCATGACAAAATCTGAGTATATGGCAGCAACTCATGCTTGTAAGGAAGCCATCTGGCTTAAGAGATCGTGTTTAGATATTGGTGTTGATGCAAGACATATTACGATTTGTTGTGACAGTCAGAGTGCGATTTGCCTAGCAAAGAATCTAACTTTCCATGCTAGAACAAAGCATATTGATGTACAGTTTCATTTCGTGCGAGACATGGTAGAGGATGGGAAGGTGAATTTGGAGAAGGTAGACACTTTGAAGAATGTTGCGGATGCATTAACGAAACCAGTGGGCACAGAGAAGTTCAGATGGTGTTCAGAGTCTATGGGCCTCTCGGCCTATAGCAATTAAATCCTATCATTTCCATTGGCTCTTACAAGGTGTTCGACAAGTGGGAGAATGTTGGGAATTAATTTGTCTCAACCTTGGTAATTCCTTGCATTTATTTATTGTAATGTATTTATTTATTGCCTATTGTGTAATTAGGATGCAAATCCTGTTTTGTCATCTTGTGGGAGTTGGCACGGTGATATATCATCCTACGTGGAAGGTGACCACATGCAATTTTGTCCTCACATGAGGAGATAGGCATCCCACTTAGTGGTAGAGGTAATTTGCCATGTGTCGGCACTTTGACTAGTGTGTAAGTGAATCTTGACTGAAACGGTTATGACAGATTCTTAAGACAGAATATATGACGCGTAAGAGTCATAAATGGAATGTTCTATGATAGGTGAAGACGTGTCACAAGGCATCTTGGAAGAAGGCATCTTTGGGCACCCCAAGGAGAGTTATGACATGTTGTAAGAGAATATGCTATTTTTAGTCAGTTTATGACAGATTCTCTTACAACTGTAAGTACTATCACTATGACGGATTTTATGATGGTCGTAAGATGCATAAGAGCATATGTCATTGCCCAACTTGGGAATAGGTGACCATATTGGGATGGGGTGATATGACAAGTGTCATGACCATGCTGCAGTGTTGGACAAGTGTCCCTAGGCATGGGTTTTGGACCATGAGGCCAAGTTGGACGCCCATCTTAAAGAAAGTCTTTTTTTGTCTTGTAAACTTCTATTTAAGCAGGTGCTTTGAGAGGAGATGTATTATGTGATCGACAGGTATTGTTATGCTAGCGGATTCTCTCCAAATACGAGTGTCAAAGACTCTTGTAAAGACTTGCATTGCAAGTGTGTTGTAAACTTCATTGTTTAGATAATACATTGTGCAAGTTTTAGAGTGTGGGGTTTTTCACCTGTAAGGGTTTTCCCCATGTTATATCTTGTCTCTCTCTCTTCTGTCTTACATTCTTGTGTTGTGTATTACTGCAATATCTCTATTGTTGGGTTAATACCACTATAATTGCAAAGGTTAAAAAGAATTTGCACACATCTCTCCTCATTAGATTAGTGTAGGAAGCGATTTCCGCACACCTAGCTTCCTTTCATTGACTTGGGTGATTATGATTTTGGCAGTCATAAAAACAACAGTGACTACTTAAGAATCCTGGGATTTCTTTTGAAAACTACTTCTAACCCTTGATATCCTTGTTTTCATTAATTGGATTACTTCTTACCCTATAGCTACAATCTTCAATGACACACCTTCTATGGCTACAATCTCCCAATGGTGGCTTCAATATTGCCTTACTTTTTCCTTTGAACAAGTCTGCAAATTTTGATCATCCTTGGTTCTGATAAACATAATCAACTTGCATTTTCCTTGGTTACGGATTGCTTCACCTCTTTTGACTACATTCAAAACCTTGCAAAGAAATTCGAACTTGCCACTTTGTAATGATTGACTTGGACGATTTTAAACTCTTTTGTTTTTTTCTTCCTTTATACTTCTATGATTCTAAATCACCTTTCACTTCTATGATTAGATAACAGCTTTACACTTTACCTCCTTCAACAATCTACTTTAATTTTACCTCAAAATCTTGTAGTGGCTTTAAATAATGCATACTTATTTTTCCTCAATGGCCCTTCTTTGAAACTATGACTCCTCATTTTTTTTCAAAATTTGTGGCTCCTTGTCTTTCCTACGATCTGATGGTGCCTTGTACAAGGAGTTCTGTGATTTTTGCAGTCCTTTTTGCAAATCTTTTGTCTTTTCTCCTTGGCGACTTGGTATACAGTGACTTGAATTATTTCTTACACGATTTCCTTTCTTCAACGATCTCACTTGAAATTTGTGTGCCTTCTACACCAACCTCAACAATCTACTCCTTGTATCTTTTCAACTTTGGTGATTATTTCAGCTCAATCTCTCTTGGTGGTTGGCACTCTTGATTTCTTTAAGAAAACTTCAATTCTCATGCGGTCTTCGTGCTTTGATACCAAACTAATGCATACACTTCTATGTACCTACAAGTGAAGATCCAAAAGATTTTATGCCTTGGTATTCACTACTCAAACCCACTAACAATATCAAAATAGTAGGAGATAAAAGGAATTGTCACATTCAATGTTGTTTATTAAACACATAGCTAAACATAAATAGAACATAGATGACAATATTATAGAATAATTGTTTAGATATATATTTATAGATACACGGGCTTTACATCAGTTGGTCTACAGGAACCAACAAACTCCATTGCAGACCCTCAGAACCCCCCTACGAGGGAATCTGTTAGCAAGTAGGTTGTCGTTGCACCAAAAGATCAACCTGTTAATGTCTGATACAACCACCAGAGTTAATGAATCCATAGGAGGCGGTTAAGCCTTGTCACAAAACCAATCGTTGCGTTGCACAGCACAAGGAGACCAAGGGAGCACACCTTGCAACAATCCCCCCTCTAGCGCAAGTGAGGGGTTCGAACCCATGACCCAGGCTCTGATACCAATTGTTAGCAAGTCAGTTTCTATTGCACCAAAAGATCAACCTGTTAATGCCCGATACAACCGCCAGAGTCAATGAATCCATGAGAGACGGTTAAGACTTGTCACGAACCCAAGCGCTGCGCTGTACAACACAAGGAGACCAAGGGTGCACACCTTGCAACAGAATCATCATCTCCCTTTCACAAAAAAATGCTGCCTATACACAACAAAAAATTCCATGCAAAGAAAAAGACTCCTCCTTTTCGTCTAACTCCCCCAAACAATATGTTCATAATGTTTGTTAACTAAATCGTTGAGTTGTTAACATACACTTCTAAAATTAGTAATTGTTGGTAATCGTGTCACCTGATTTTTAGGGATCGACCTAAGGTATCAGTTTACATCACCTTTCCTTGTTTAGAAGAGGCCCATAGGAAATCCTTAGAAGGAGCATAGCAAGAGGAGTAGTAAACATGCGTGGCATCAAGCACCTTTGAACAAATCTAGAATTTTCTAGTAAGAGAGAGGGGCTTGGGAATCCAATAATGTAGATTATTCTCAACATGAGCAAGGATAGATTTCCAACAACAAGAAGAAGAATATTGAAAAGCAAAAGGGATTCCAAGAAACCTAAAAATATCACTATGATCAATCCATTTCCAACCAAAAACATTGAGTTAGGGAGGCTTAGGAAAGAAAGATTGTTGGTAACACTAGGTTTTCTACCACTGTATATTAGAAACTAAGGTTAGACAAAAAGTGTCAAGAGATTACAAGGAATGTGTGACATTGTCCTCTTATTCCAAGAGAGTGAGAAAAGAGTCATTGGTAAAATAGACATTGACAAGTTATTGGTCAATTTAGGAATATAAATACCTTTTACATGCTTTTGAGCAACATCATTAGCAAGAAAATAGCCAAAGCCTTCCATATCCAACACATAAAGAGCATGAGTAAGTGGATGAACCTATAAAATATATTTAAGATCTGGGAAAAGAAGAAGGATTGTCTACCATTAATGGTAAGGCACACTGAAGCATCTACAAACAATATTTGAACAAAAATGAGAAACTTGGGACCAAAACTAAGAGACTAGAGTATGGAAAAAATGAAAGGCCATTCAATGCAGTCATAGACTTTGGTGAAATCATTTTTTATGATTATGGGTTGCTACTAAGAGTGACATGCCCATTCCATACCTTTTTAGACAACAATGATATTGTCTAAGATGTACCTCTTCTTAATGAATCCTATTTTTTCTAAATGAATGATGAGAGCAAGAATATGCCAAAGACATAAAGCAATGGCTTTAGTAGTGATCTTGTAAGAAACATTCATCAACATGATCAACTAGACCACTTGCATATGTCATTTGGGTTGCTAGATTTAGGTATGAATTTAATGTTTCATTTGTTGATTATATTATCTAGAGAGTAGGAATTGTATGCTTTCAAATATACCTTAAAATGTTTTATACAAATATTGTCTCACAAAGCCTTATATAATTTATAGGGGAAGTCATTAGAACCTAGGGTTTTGTCATTAGCCATGGTGAAAAATATTTCACAAAGATCCTCTTGGGTGAGCAATTTGTCATAAAAAACCCACTGAAAAGTAAAGAGTGAATAATGGACCACACTCATGCATTATTGGAGGGAATGATCATGCTCAAGAGAAGGTTCTTAAACTTTGAAGACTTGTTGATAATGGCAACAAAAAACCTACAGAATGTTAGGAAGCTCAATAAGAAACTACTCACCTTATTTCATGGACTTGATTTTCTAAGTTTGACAAGCATATAGGGATTGGAAAATTATTAGAAACCTTGTCCCTAATCTTGATCCATTAAAGATGGGATTTAATTTGAGATCTTCAGACTATGTGATTAACAACAACTTGATTTTGCAATCAAATCTTGACCAATCTCAACTACAAAGAAGGAAAAAATGGATATGCTTCTTGTTGAACACAAAGAATACTAAGAGGGGGGTGAATTAGTATTATGTAATATCTTTCTTTCACATATTCATTAATCCATTTACCAAATTCAATAACATGAAAGCAAAGTAAACATAAGAAGAGCAGCCACAAAGTCATTACACATAGACACCAGGATTTTTATGTGGAAAACCCAAAAATGGAAAAACCACGGTGAGTGTTAGCTCACAATATATTATGATATCAAAACCAAATTACATGAAGGCTCATTGCCCAAGGACTCACTGTCTAAAAAAGTACTCACTGCAATAGGCTCACTGCCAAGAAAATAGAAGAGAAGATATAAGAAGGATTGGCTCACTTCCAAGAGAAGACTACTACAAATGCATCTACATAATGTTGAAATGCAGTTCCATTAACAACTCAGTACACATATTCAAAAGTCTTCATTATATCTGCCCTACTTTTCTGCTCTATTTCACATATACTCTATTCTTTTGCCCTTACTGCTCCTTTCTTATCACAAAATTGCCTCAGATAGCATACACATTGAATTCACACTCTATTCGCATCACACCACACCTCTAATACTAAAATCTATCAAGTATATATATATCTGCAACACGATTTATCTTACAACTGGGTCGGCAAGCCAAGCATGAAACCTGTACACAAAATATTATACCCTATCGGCTTGCTCTTATGCACAAACAACAATGCAGACTCAAATAGACATTTAGGAATCTTCATATAGATCAAGACCTATTATGCAGCCACTTAGATTGATAATCCAAACAATATAACTTTATTGAATATTGATCTAGCATGAGTGTCGGCTTTACCCTTAAGTGCACACTCAACTAACTTGACTATCATATCATAACTTTCGACGTGAACCATATGAGACTCTGAAATTCATAACCAACATTCATTATGGGCCTCTTATCATACCTTTAGAACCACAGAGCATAATAATCTTTTATAGAAAAATGCAGATATTAGGACTGTTGTTCTGTCATAGAGAAATACTATCAAATTGGAAGCTGATATTGGAGAACTTGTAGAATGTGAATCGATGAACTTCAAGCTGTACAAATCTAGATTTAGATGATTATGCCATGTGTCTATATTGCCTTTAAACTACAAATCAAAATATTCACCAACAGAGGAATGCAGACCAATTTACTCAGATACTCTGCACTATTTCTGACTCATCTTTGTTCACTCGGACTTAGACAAATCATAGTATGACTTCCAAAGGAAGTTAGGACTTGAACACTGGAACATAACCTTACCAAATAGCTGTGAATAACATACCAGAATCGCATATCATGATCTTCAACTGCGGAGGAGTACCAACTAGATTTATGTCACTGTCTTGGTAAACTACCAACACTTAGTCATTTTTGGCTAAGTTAGTCTTCCCGGACCAAAATACTATACACATCTTTGTCTCAGGAGTTGTCTTCAAACATGTTAGGTTGTTTCCATCAATGACAACATTGAGTCTCCAATCATAATAGCAGTGTCTCTTGGCTATGTTGCCAACAATCTTCCCTTTTGGCATTGATGGCAACACTTAGTGAAAAATGCTTATCTGCTCCCCGTTACTATGTACACTCTGTTTTTCTTCTTTCCTTATGATGTTTGGCCATTTTTCACTAGATCATCTTCTCCCCCTTTGACATCAATGGGAAAGGTGTATGCACAAGTGTTAAAATTATGTTTAAGCTTCAAAATTGTCTTACTTCGCCGCATATGTATAAGTGTAATCTTTGAACTTAATTTGTTGTGGGTGAAATAATATCATTGTAATAATCTTTAGTTGTGCTAACTCTCCATCCCACCCATTCTTGGCTCTATCCAAAATTTCAATGTTGCCATTTATCTAAAAAACTAAGTCTTCTGCCCTCTGTACATCAGTAGGTATATCAGTGATTGCCTTAACTTTTGAGGCTTCAACAATAAGACTTTGTTGGCAAGAGACACTATTATGCATGATAAGTGTTGTCATTGATGGCAACTAATTCTATCTTACACATCTGCATTACATAATTTGTTCATACCGGAAGTCAGAGTGAAGATTTGTCTAAGTTCGGGTAGTCAGAAACAGAGCATGTGACAGGGTCCAGTATCTTGGTCCAGATATCTCCCATGGTAAATCATAGTGTGCTATAGATCTGAGAGAGTAATAAGGATTGTCAGGACTATCTAAATCCAGGAATTTAGCCTTCGGTGATGAAGGATTCAAAAGTTATAAGCATCTGAGTATCGGGTTCCAGCTAGTCAGTACTGTAAGAAGAAGAATAGGCCAACCTAGTATTTGATCTTGGTCCGGATGAAGAAAAGTTGTTGGTTAAGTAATTTGTGATAACCAATGTATTGGTCAACATGATTGATGAGTTGAGAACACAATTTTTTGGTCTACATTATTGTTTGTGCATGGATTCAGCTGACAGAGCAGAGTTCTTAATAAATGTTCTAAGTCTTCTTGAAGCTGACTACAGTTGATTGAATCTCTTGATGTGGATATATATAGCCGATGGATTCGAGTGTCTTAGTGTATTATGGAGATGATGGAGTAAGTGCAAAAAGGTAGAAAGAAGTGTGAAAGTGAAGAGCTAAGCTCAGATTATGGACAAAGAGTGAAACAGGGCAGAGTAAGGATGAAGTGTGCAAGATCAGTATTTTGTGCTTAACCGGAACTAAATTTCTGCATTGGTAGATGCTATTCATTAGTTCAAACATTCTATAATCTTCTTGTAATCAATTCTGTAGGCAGTGAGCCTCTTGGAGCAGTGAGCTTTGGGCAGTGTGCCCTAAAGGCATGTGCCTTCCCCATTTGTAATACTTTTAATAGAGTATAATTTCTTGTGGGTTAACCCCCACCGTGGTTTTTCCCTTAATCGGGTTTCCACATAAAAATCTTGGTGTTATGTGTGCTGATTTTGTTTCTGCTCATGTGTTGTTGATTCATGCTTTCATGGTTATATCATTTAATAAGTGGTAAAGAACTTTAATTGCAGCAAAGGATAAAAGTTTTTGGGACAACTGATTCACCCCCCCTCAGTTGTCTACCCTTATTTCAACAATTTGTATCAGAGCAAGGTTCCTTGGAAGAAGCTTAACAGCTTGAGGAAGATCTGGGAAGGAGTTTCAATGGGTTCACTCAGAGAACAACTTCAATTGGCTTTAGAAGATCTTGATCAGTCCAAAGTAGAAGTAAATGAACTGAGAGTGAACCTTAAAGATGTTGATGATTACATTGAGATGTTAAAAGAAAAACTAAAAAAATCTATGGAAAAGAGGAAGGAGCTACTTTAGCATCTAGCTAATCCCACTGAAGAAAATGGCATGAATGAGGCTTTGGAAGGAAAGACAAAGGAATGTGAGAAGCTAACAAAATAAGTTTATGTTCTAAAACATGAGATGGAATCTAGGGTGATGAGGCTAACAAAGGAAATTGAAGAAAGGAAGAAGACTGAAGAAAAATTGAATCAGTCTCTAAAGGAAAGAACATAAGAATGTTGCAGATTGGACAGAATAGCTTGCCATCTATAGTTTGATCTACATGAAAGCAGGGACAATGAGGAAGAACTTGAAAGGCAAATTGTCATTCTCAAACATGACCTAGAAGTTGCAAATGAATATAAAGAGAAATTCAAGATAAGCTCAGCTAAACTTACAATGTTGCTTGAGAGTCAGAAGAAGGCTGATGATAAGCATGGTCTTGGGTATGAGAAAGGTGAAAGCTCTGGATTTGGACAAAGAAATTCTCAATCAAGGAATGAGAGAAATAGACCTAGAAGACCTCTGGTAAGACAACCTAATGCTCAAAGGTATCCATCTTTCAATGGAAATTGTTTCAATTGCAATAAATTTGGTCATAGAGCTACTCAGTGCAGAAGCAGAGTAAACCAAACTGGTCCATCCTTCTTCGGTCAATGCTTCAAGTGTAAGAGGTATGGTCATAGATCCAATGAATTCAAAAGTATGATAATGAATAACTCTAATAATAGAGGAAATGGCAATTCTTTCAATGGCAAATGCTTTACATGTAATAGATTTGGACATATGGCTAATCAGTGCAGATTAAGAGGAAATCAATCAAATGGGCAAAAAAATGTTGTGTGCTTCAATTGTAACCGATCTGGTCACATTGCAAGATTCTGGAGAAGCAGGAATAATGAAAGAAGAGGTCTGGTAAACAGAAAAGCGGATGAGCAGAGACAAGACAAAGGTAAGGGCAAAGTTGATGTAAATGAGATCTAGAATGAAATGAACAAGACATGGGTAAAGAAAAGTGTAAGAAATGATGGTGATGGGTCCGCACCAGAATCCGGTACTGATAACTCCTCCTGGAATTAAATCAGGAGCTCTGGCTCAGGGGGAGCTGCATTGAAAACCTAGTTCCCCCAGCTAGTAAGTAGGTGCCTGAATCTGGCACAATGAGAGAAGATAATTTGGGTTATTGCAAATCATTTGAAAGGATTTCCAGAAGAAAAAAAGTGGATATGGCGATTTGTGGAGCGATTCATGAGAAACTGCATCAAGAAACAGAGTAACCAGATGAAGTTAGGGCAACACATTTATTACAATGGAGAATTAGGTTTTGTGGAGCATAAAAGGTCATCCTTTCATCATTTGGATCACTTTGCATTTGAAGAGAGCAATCAGAAGAGCACCTGAGCTAAGATTTCAAGGATTTGAAGTGCGACCAATGAATTCATCAGCTAACCCTAATTCCGTGGAAGAAAAAGGTACTTCTCTGCAAAAGCTTTTAACTTGTGATCTTTTAGCAATGGCTACTCCATTGGCTGTGGATATCACTGAGCGACCTAGGCCAAAGTTTAAAAATCATCCACACAAATCAATAGAAGTCAACTCGCTAGGTGCCTTTTCAAATGTTCTATATGGTGTATTGCATGTTGAAGATATTAGGGCCTATATTCATGCGAGCATAGATGAATTTGGGAACCTGAAATTGTTGGATTTGTTTGAAAACTACCTAAGGGGTGATAACTATGATTTGAAACTGGAATACAAAGCCCTAGAAAGCATGCATTTTCTACAGGTCATTGAATTTCTGACATTTGATGAGAATGAGTGGGTTCGATATGTCTTGAGCCGAATGCATGATGAGTTTATGTGGGTGCTAAAACCATTCAAGATTACAAAGGATGCTATCAGGATTGTAACTGGGTTAAATTCAACCGGTGGTTTACCCATGTTGAAATTTGTGAAGAACCAGACCGTAACTGATGCAACTGGTGCGAAATTTGACAAAAGGGCAATGACTATCAATGACATTATTGATCCGGATGTTAAGTTTGCTTCAATGGTAATTGGTTACAAAATTTATCACTCCAGCAGGGAGAACTCTGTTTTCGAAATGACCATATATGCCGCATACCAAATGATAAAAGAAAATGCATATTATGACCTGTGTGAGTTATTGCAGAACCAACTAATTGAGAACTTGAACAAAATCAAGAAAGATAAGAAAAACACCTTTAAATATGGTACTTTGGTCCTATGTTTATTTTTCTATTTCATGAATGAGGTGCCTGGAATAAAGGGTGTGCACTAGACTAATGATGAGCTAGTTGCTATTTAGATAAGAGATCATCTACACAACATTGGTGACTCTAAAGCACAAAAAACTACAATCTAGGGATACTTCAAGAATTTTCAGAATATGATGCATTCTATGGAAAGAATCCCTAAATCAGTTGTTGAGAATTACAAGAATGAAATATGTTTCATGGTGGACACTGATCAGTGCTTAATGGAAGCAATAGAACCCAGAACTATTTGGGTCATGCCCATGGAGTATGAGGTAGATGAGAAAATTTTGGATATGAATGCTCAACATCTCTTGATCAAACCCAAGGATGATTCTGTTGAGAGATTTGGGACTTATAAAGAGCTTCATGTGAAGCTACATGTTGAGCTTCAGAACCCTGAATCTAAGAGAAAGATTCAAAGGCAAGTTGAAATGTATGCTGAAAGCATTGGCATAACAAGAGAGGCTGTGAGACAAAACATATAAAGAATAGAGAAAGTTGAGAAGGAGAAGCAGGAAAGAGAACAAGGAAGTGTTCCGATGGAATCCTCTTCTAAGCCAAGAACTACAAGGAGTATAGGCATAACCTCTAGTGCATCACCTTCTCCTGCTCCAGAAAAATCCTCTGGTAAGGAAGGAAAAAGGACTAAAGTAAAAAAGCAAAAGAACATATGTCAGTGTGGAGAAAGTGGATGAAGAAGAAACTGACTCAGATGATGAGGTTAAAGAGCTGAAGGCCTCCAGAACTAAAGCTGCTAAAGTGTCTAAGGAGAAGCCCTCCGGAAGCACAAAGTCAAGCAAAAGGCATAAGCTAGAAGCCAGTGCTAAGAAGTCAATTCCTTCTGTAGAGGACATTGTTAAGTCAATCACTATAGATGGGAATCTAAAGCCATTAACTAAATTTTATAATCATTATGGTGATGATGACAAGAGACTTTTAGAGGATGCCACTGTGAAGTACCTGAATGTATTCAACAGAGCTCTAGTGGAGATTTTGTCAGAAGTTCCCAAGAGTTTAAAAGACATTCTGGAGTTAAGAAAAGAAGCTGCTAAAACAAAAGATCTGGAGTTAAGGGAACATGTATTATCTAGTTTGTGTCTGGTGATCTCCAGAAAAGAAGCAGATAATTTTTTTAAAGAAGTCAAAGAGGAATTTAGAAGCAAAATCTGGATGAATAAGTTGATGATTGGAGATATAGAGGAAGTCGTCCAAGAAACTGAACAAATTATAAGGAAAGTACTAGACAAGAACAAGTTCTATGTGGTTACAGAAGAACCGGTTGATACTGAGGATGCATCAATTCTGAATGATGAAGAGCAATAGAAAAATAAGCAACAAGCTGGAGTAGATGATAACTCCATTCTGGAAGAAGCATTGAATAAAGAAGATGAAGAAATGATGAAAGAAGAACAAGTAAAAGAAATTGATGATGGGAATGGTCCCTCAATTCCGGATGTTGAAGAATTGAAGATCAATGAGCAGCAAACTGAGATAGATGACTCCTCTATTCCGAAAGAGGAAGCAATAAACAAAGAAGATACAGAGATGAATGTTGGAACAGATGCTCAAACTGAAGATGATTCATTGAAGAATAAAGAGCATGAAATAGAAGAAGCTAAGGACCAAGAAGCAGAAAGGGCCAAGGACAAAAATGAAAAAGAAGAGATTGCAAAGGTTGATGAAGAGCACAAGCAGGACAATCTGGTTGACAGTACCGATAAGATTCAAATAGATACATCAGCATCTTGGTCAAGAGACACTGCAGAAGCAGTGAAAGAAATTTTGGAAAATGATAAACTAGTTGCAGAAGAGTTGAAAGGTCCAATCAATTTGGACAGACTTTCACCAGTTCAAAAGATAAAGTGGGCCTCTCTCACACAAGTTAAGGCCAGAGAAGATATTTTGAAGTCTCACATAGAAGACAATGAGCTACTTGGTCTGGCATCAGGAATCTTGGAGAAGATCATGCCCACCTTTTAGAAGGATTCTTTAGCATCTCCCTCCAGCCAATTGAAAAGTCTAATAAACTCAGTAAGTTCTCATTTTGAATCTCTAGAGAAGTCTGCAGAGGTCAAGGTTCAAAATGAATTCAATGATAAAAGATTTGATGCTCTAAAAGGGATGATTGGAGTAGATAGAATTGTGCTAAATACCAGTGTAAATAGTATTCAAAATTCTCTTACAGAAGGATGAAATGTATATAAATTTTGCTTATCTTGTCCTAAAGTTATAGAGGATATTGAAGATAAAATAAAGGAGTCTAAGCAAAAACTATCAAGTGTATCCAAATCTTTTGATCCTATGACAACATCTGTGGCAAGCAAGGAGTGTTAGGCAATCAACTTGATTCAAGAAATAAAGAAATTGACAAAAGAGAAGGAGAGCATTGACGCAAGGATGAGTGAGCTCCGGGGACTAATTTCCCCCAAATTGGAAGCAATGTTCAATGCTTTTACTGAAGCCCAAGCTGCTGCTAAGTCAAGTGATCCTACTGACTTGTGGAAAGCAAAGTCTCAAGCATTCTTATTCAATGGTCACATCTCAGTTTTGAATAACATGAAGAAGAGCTGGGACAATGAGTTGGCGTTGTTGAGGAATGTCTTTGGCGATGTGTTCAAACTTATGTAAATAAGTCATAGGGTTGTTTGTATATATGCCCAAAATTTTTGATGAATTTTGGTATGTGGATTTTGTCGAGTTTGATGCTCAATTACAGATATTGGAACTACTGGACCACAAGGAAATATTCACTCTTGGCTATAAAGTTGTATTAAATATACACTCCATTGTGGAGGAATGTGAGATTATGGAATTGTTACATCTAAAAAGTCTAGCCTTTGCCATTGATGTCAAAGGGGGAGTGAAGAGCAGTGAAAAATGAGGAATCCAGCAAAGGGGGAGCACTGGAGAATAGTGAAAAGCATAAGTGTACATAGTAAAGGGTGAGTTGTTCCGACACTTCGTCATTTTTTCACTAAGTGTTGCCATTAATGCCAAAGGGGGAGATTGTTGGCAAGAGACACTGTTATGCATGACATGTGTTGTCATTGTTGGCAACTAAGTCTATCTTACACATCCACATTACATAATTTGTTCATATCGGAAGTCAGAGTGAAGATTTGTCTAAGTCCGGGTAGTCAGAAACAAAGCATGTGACAGGGTCTAGTATCTTGGTCCGGATCTCTCCCGTGGTAAATCACAGTGTGCTGTGGATCTGAGGGAGTAATAAGAATTGTCAAGACTATCTAAATCTAGGAATTTAGCCTCCGGTGATGAAGGATTCAAAAGTTATAAGCATCTGAGTATCGGGTTCCAGCTAGTCAGTACAGTCAGAAGAAGAATAGGCCGACCTAGTATTTGATCTTGGTCCGGATGAAGAAAAGTTGTTGGTTAAGTAATTTGTGATAACTAGTGGTATTGGCCAACATGATTTATGAGTTGAGAACACAAGTTTTTGGTCCACATTGTTGTTTGTGCATGGACTCAGCTGAAAGAGCAGAGTTCTTAATAAATGTTCTAAGTCTTCTTGAAGCCGACTATAGTTGATTGAATCTCTTGATGCAGATATATATAGCCGATGGATTCGAGTGTCTTAGTGTGTGATGGAGATGTGATGATGGAGTAAGTGCGAAAAAGGCAGAAAGAAGTGCGAAAGTGAAAATCTAAGCTCAGATTATGGCTGAAGAGTGAAACAGGGCAAAGTAAGGATGAAGTGTGCAAGAGCAGTATCTTGTGCTTAACCCAAACTAAATTTTTGCATTGGTAGATGTTATTCATTAGTTCAAACATTCTGTAATCTTCTTGTAATCAATTATGTAGGCAATGAGCCTCTTGGAGCAATGAGCTCTGGGCAGTGCGCCCTGAAGGCATGTGCCTTCCCCATTTGTAATACTTTTAATAGAGTATAATTTCTTGTGGGTTAACCCCCACTGTGGTTTTTCCCTTAACCGGGTTTCCATGTAAAAATCCTGGTGTTATGTGTGCTGATTTTGTTTCTGCTCATGTGTTGTTGATTCATGCTTTCATGGTTATATCATTTAATAAGTGGTAAAGAAGTTTAATTGCAGCAAAAGATAAAAGTTTTTGGGACAACTGATTCACCCCCCCTCTCAATTGTCTTCTCTTATTTCAACAAACTTGTCATTGAATCAATTTTGGGGCTTATTAACCCTCTCAACTGGCACATTCTATTTTTCATTTCTTCCCTTTTGCTTAGAAGACTACTTATGTTATTATGAATATTTACAGCTCATATTTCCATACTACTTATGGAGTCAACTACCAGATCATAGGATTTAGAAATATTTACTATTTGAAGCTCCATAGTTTTGACCTATTTTATTTCCTTAGTGGTCTCAGGCCATGACAAGCAAAATTTGTATATGTCACAGGCTTCCTTAATATCACTCTCTATATTCATGATGCTATTATCTAACAAAATTTTGTCATTGTCTAACTTAGTCTTCAACTCTGCTAATCTTTTATTATCAAATTCCTTCCTAACCTTTATATCAGCAGACTTCTCAAAAGACTCAAAACGAGTACTTACTAATTTTATCAAGCCTTTGAGTTGATCAGTTGATCACAATGATGTGTCCTTTTGGTACGAAGGCATCAACTTCTCCAAAATAGTAGATGCTTCTCCGATGAGCTCACTGTCCTGGATGTGAGATCTTAGTATTTCTTCTTGAGCCTTGGCTTGTACAATTGATACCAGTTTAAATTTCTGCAAAGCAAACATTGAAGCCAAATTTATTAGTCCTTGCAGAAACTTAGGTGCATCCAACACTTGTGTTTCCTGTTGCTTTTCCAAAAATTCCTTGACAGAATTTACTGGATCCTGTAAGGCAGCAGTGTCTCTTGCCATATTAGACACTTCATCTTCTTGATTCTGCTCCGGTGGTTGAAGATCCATGGCCTCTTGTTCATTAACGTTTTGTTCTGGAGATGGGCTCTTCTTGGCTTGTTCATTTTCTTGATCATTGGCTTTATTTTTCTCTGCAGTCTTTTCCTTGTTTTCTAGATCACTAGTTTATTGATCTGGAGGACTTGTCCTAATTGGTGCTTTTCAGCTTTGTCTTGACCATCAGTAGCATGGGCTTAATCAGGTGTAGGGGTTTGATCATCTTGTTTCTCCTTTATCTCTTCATTAGTTTTATCCAACTCTTGATCCAGACTAACTTCTAGAATAGATGTGTCATTATCAACATTAGTGTCTTCTTTATCATAAATGTTTGGGATGTTTAGATCTCTTAGGATATCAAGTATTACTTGTTCAATATCCTTTACAATTTTTTTTGTTTCCCCCGACATTAGAGTGTTAATCCTCTTCTTGGTCTCAAATTTATCTTCAAGAATCTTGAAGACTTTGGATCTCTCCTTAGGAGTCACATCTGGACATAGTTTCAACAATGTATTCTCTCTTGTCTCCAAATCTTTTACCATTGCCGCGTCCTTCTTGGCAGACATTATGCTTGCAAGGGTGTCAGGGAGATCTGTAATTATTTCAATAAGATCTCTATTGTACATCTCCAGAAATCTGATTACAGCCATTTTAATGATTTCTTTGTCTGCACATCATAATCATCATATAGTTGGGCTATAGGGTTTAGATTTCCATCAACAGTTATAGCCTTCAAGACATCATCCAAATTTATTGTTGCTTCTCCTTTCTCAGGCTTATCTTGCCTTGTCTTTTTCTTGATTTTATCCTTACCGAAGGGCTTCTCCTTTTTGCTCCTGGAGGCTTTTGTAGCCCCAGCTTTCATTTTCTTCACTTCCTCATCTGTCTCAGTTTCTTCATCATTAACACTTATACTTACATGCATCCTTTTGGCTTTGGTTTTCATTCTTTTGTGCCTTTTATCAACATATTTCTTTGCAAATGCTTCCACAAAGGGTGTGGGACCAGAGGATGCAGATGCAGTTTGTGAAGTAGTTACTCTTGTTCTCTTCTTTGTTATTGTAGGCTCCTTCTCTTTCCTCTCAAATTCTTTCGGAGGCTTTTCAGGCTCACTTTCTTTCATACTTTTAGCTGCCCTAGCTGCTTCAGATCTTGCTCTTGTTTTAGCAATTTCTTCTTTAGTGAGTCCTATGCTCATGGCATATTCCTCTACCAATTTCTTCATCTTTTTCTGAGTTTCTGGCTTTCTTAGTTCAACATGCACTTTCACATACAATTCCTCATAGGTACCAAATCTTGGCTCATTGGTGTCTCTGGGTTTCTTCAACATAAGGTTAGCATAACCATCTAGTATGTTTGCTGCCACTTCATAGCCCATTGGGAGGACCCAAACTGTCCTAGGCTCAATGGCCTCCATCATACATTGATCTTTGTTCACAATGAAATATATGTCATTTTTGTCTTTTTCAACAATTGATTTAGGTATCCTTTAACTAGAGTGCATAGCTTTTTGAAAATTCTTGAAATAGCCCCACAGGGATGCATTCTGTGCATCTCTGCTACCTATGTTATTCAAGTAATTTCTAATTTGAATAGCAACTAGTTGATTGCTAGACAAATCAACCTAATTTCTGGTAATTCTTGCATGAAATAGAAAAATAAGCACATGATCAACGTACCAAACTTGAAGGGATACTTGTTTTCTTTTGTCTTCTTCAGATTCTCCATTAATTGCTGTCGAAGTAACTCACATAGGTCATACTCTGCATTCTTCTTCACCATCTCATATGCAGTGTATATGGCAGTACTAGTGACAGAGTTTTCTCAGTTTGTGAAGTAGATCTTGTAGCCAATCACCATGGATGCAAATCTAACTGCATGATCTTCAATGTCGTTGGTTGTTAATGCCCTTTTATCAAATTTGGCTTCAGTGGCTTCCATCACTGTATTATTTTTCACAGCCTTCAATATAAGCATTGTACCAATAGAGTTTAACCCTGTGACTGCCCTTATGGCATCTTTTGTGATCATGAATGGAGTGTTAAGCCACATAAACTCATCATGAATTTGGCTTAGTACATACCAGACCCAGTCATCTTCCACAAAAGTTGGGAAATCTATATACTGAATGAATTTCTTCTCTTCCAATGCCTTATATTCTTCCTTCAGATCAAAATTATCACCACTTAGATGTTTTAGATACAAATCTGTAAGTTGGCTACTACCATGCTCTTCTAGGGCAACATGAATATAAGCCCTAATATCCTCTGCATGCACTACTCCATGAGGTACTTCTAAAAATGCACCATTTGGATCGACTTCTGTTGATTTGAAAGGGTGTTTTTTTAATTTTGGTCATGCTCTCTCAATGATATCAATAACTTGTGGTGTCGCCATTTCACAAGAATTCAAACAAGTTCACGGTTGGGTTTTAAACTATAAATACCTCTTTTGTCGAATTAGGGTTTGCTCTGAGTTGCTTTGAATCTCTAGAAATTGTTGAAGTCACTTAGAATTCTACTTTGGTTCTCCTCGGACACTTGATAGCTTGTATGCAAAGTGATTAGTCTTTAGAACTCAACCCTTTTTAACCCTTGTTATGCAAAAACCTAATTGTCATAAATGTTGCTCTCAAAAAGCTATCAAACACCTTACTGTTAAGCCCAAACGATCAAGATTGCTCCACAATGTACTGCATTAGATCCTTTTTCTGTCAGTTTCTTCTTCAAATAATTCATCCAATACTTCTTTAACTTATACCGTAGTGCTAGATCTTAGCACCACCTATCTAGCTAGGGGATCAAGATTTTCAACAAGAGCTCCCCCTGACCCAGAGCACCCAATTAACTTCCTGGAGGAAGTATCTACACCAGAGGCTGGTGCAGATTCATCCTTGACTTCATGAACATCCTTCTTAATCCAGACCTTGCTCATTTCCTTCTTGATTTCTACTGGATCAACCTTGTTCTTACCTTTATCTTCTCTCTGCTCTGTTTTCCTCTTCTCTGCAGGATAGTTTCTTTTTCTCATTCTTGCTTCTACAGAATCTTGCAGTATGTCCAGGTGTATAGCAATTGTAGTATACCACATTCATTTGTCCTTGATTCCTTCCATTTGTTTGATTTATTCTTGATCTGCATTGGTTAGCCATATGTCCAAATCTATTGCAAGCAAAGCACTTTCCATTGAAAGATTGAGTATTTCTTGCATTGTTGGGACCATTCCTTATCATACTTCTACACTCATTTGCTTTATGACCAATCTTATTGCAATTAAAACACTAACCATAAAAAGATGAAACATTTTGATTCATTCTACTCTTGCACTGAGTAGCCCTATGACCATACTTATTGCATTTAAAACAATAGTCATTGAAAGATGGGTACCTTTGAGCATTTGGCTGCCTGACCGGAGGTCTTCTAGGTCTGCTCCTCTGATTCCGGAACTGGTTACCTTTGATTTTCTTCATCTCAATGTTTGCTTGACCTAATTTAGAACTTTCTTCTCTTTCAAATCCCAAACCTTTCTTGTCATCAAGATTTTTCTGGCTGTCAAGAAGTTCATCAAGCTTTTCAAAGCTTATTTTGAAATTTTCTTTGTAACTGTTTGCAACCTCCAAGTCAAACTTTAGAAGCACAACATTGTTTGCCAAATTTTCACTCTTCATACTTGTTTTTCAAAACTTGATTCAAATGCTTCTCAATCTCTTCTTTCTCTTCAATCAATATTGATAAATCACTTAGAGTTTCATTTGCTACTTTCAACTATTCACTTAGCTCTTTGCTTCTATCCTTTGATCTCTTGACTTGATCTCTTAGTTTAAGGATGCACTCATCATCTTCTTTGACATTTTCTTTCAAATCCCAGATATCTGCTTCATACTTATCAAGATCTTCAAGAGTAGTTTTTAATTCTTGATTACTGACATATGTGCAATTATCAATTGTGACACTGCCTGGAGTAGGATACCTTCTGGCTACCATGAGCATACTTTCCCAAATATTCCTCAAACTGTTAAACTTCTTCCAAGGAACCTTGCTTTGATACCAATTGTTGAACACAAAGAATACTGAGAGGGGGGTGAATCAGTATTCTGTAAAATCTTTCTTTCACATATTCATTAATCCATTTACCAAATTCAATAACATGAAAGCAAAGTAAACATAAGAAGAGCAACCGCAAAGTCATAACACATAGACACTAGGATTTTTATGTGGAAAACCCAAAAAGGAAAAAACCACGGTGAGTGTTAGCTCACAATATATTATGATATCAAAACCAAATTACATGAAGGCTCACTGCCAAGAAAATAGAAGAGAAGATAGAAGAAGGATTGGCTCACTGCCAAGAGAAGACTGCTACAAATGCATCTACAAAATGCTAAAATGTAGTTCCATTAACAACTCAGTACACAGATTCAAAAGTCTTCATTATATCTGCCTTGCTTTTCTGCTCTATTTCACATATACTCTGTTCTTCTGCCCTTACTGCTCCTTTCTTATCACAAAATTGCCTCAGATCACATACACATTGAATTCACACTCTATTCGCATCACACCACACCTTTAATACCAAAATCTATCGAGTATATATATCCGTGACATGATTTATCTTACAACTGGGTCGCCAGGCCAAGCATGAAACGTGTACACAAATATTATACCCTGTCGACTTGATCTTATGCAGAAACAACAATGCAGACTCAAACAAACATTCAGGAATCTTCATATAGATAAAGACCTATTATGTATCCACTTAGATTGATTATCCAAACAATATAACTTCACCGCATATTGATCTAGCATGAGTGTCGGCTTTATCCTTAAGTGCACACTCAACTAACTTGACTGTCATATCATAACTTTCAATGTGAACCATATGAGACTCTAAAATTCATAATTACCAACATTCATTATGGGCCTCTTATCATACCTTCAAAACCATAGAGCATAATAATCTTTTATAGAAAAATGTGGATCTCAGGACTGTTGTTCTGTTAGAGAGAAATACTATCAAATTGAAGCCGATATTGGAGAACTTGTAGAATGTGAACCGATGAACTTTAAGTTGTACAAATATGGATTTAGAGTATTATGCCATGTGTCTATATTGCCTCAAAACTGCAAATCAAAATATTCACCAGCGGAGGAATACGAACCAATTTTCTCAGATACTCTGCACTGTTTCTAACTCATCTCTGTTCACTCGGACTTAGACAAATCATAGTATGATTTTTAGAAGAAGTCAAGACTTGAACACTAGAACATAACCTTACGAAATAGATGTGAATAACATACCAGAACTGCATATCATGATCTTCAACTGTGGAGGAGTACCAACTAGATTTATGTCACTGTCTTGGTAAACTACAAACACTTAGTCATTTTTGGCTAAGTTAGTCTTTCCGGACCAAAATATTATACACATCTTTTGTTGGGAATTAAGGTGTCTCAACCTTGGCAATTCCTTGCATTATTTATGATTGTATTTTTTTTTCATTGCCTATGTTGTAAATTAATTGTAAATTCCATATTTTCATTTTGTGGGATGTGGCACGGTGATGTGTCATCCTACATGGAAGATGACAACTTGTAATTTTGTCCTCATATGAGGAGATAGGCGTCCCACTTTGTGGTAGGAGTATTTTGCCATGTGTTGGCATCTTGGATGTTGTGTAAGGGAATATTAACCGAAACGGTTATGATGGATTCCTATGACAAAGTTATGACATGTAAGAGTCATAAATAGAAGCTTGTAAGATAGGTGAAGACATGTGTCGAGGAGCATCTTTGAAAAAGGCATCTTGGGGAGCCCCAAGGTGGACTATGACATGCTATAAGAGAATATTTTATTTATAGCCTATGTATGACAGATTCTCTTACATCTGTAAGTTGCAACTGCTATGACAGATTCTATGACGATCATAAGAGTCGTAAGAGCATCTATCATAGCCCATTTTGGAAATAGGTGACCTCTTTGGGATGGGAGCTATGGACAAGTGTCAGATACATCTTACAATGTTGACCAAGTGTCCATAGGTGTGGGTTTTGGGCCATGAGGCCAAGTTGGACGCCCATTCCAAGATAGAGCCAATTTTGCCTTGTATATTCTATATAAACAGGTGCTTGGAGGAGGACAAGATGTATGAGATTGACAAGTAGTATTATGCTGTCGGATTGACTCTAGACATGAGTGTCGAAGACTATTGAAGCTTGCATTGCAAGTGTAGTGTAAACCATATTCAATTTTGATAATACATTGTGTAGGTTTCTGAGTGTGGGGTTTTTCACCCGATAAGGGTTTTCCCCACGATATATCTTGTCTCTCTTCTTCTATCTTCTTTCTGGTTCTATGTGTATTGCTACAATATCTCTATTATATATTTTATGTTACTGTAATTGTAAATATTATTTGCATAGCTTTCCCCTCATTAGATTAGTGTAGAAAGCAATTTCCGCACACCTAGTTTTCTTTCAGTCGGTATCAGAGCTTGATCACCTTTGGTCCTAGTTGTTGGGTAGGGGTTTCTTGAGCTGATCTTAAGTTGAGTGGGAGTCTGTGCAGAGTATTCTGAATCTTATTGGAACAAGGAGATGGAAAACACATCCAGAAGGATAGAGGTGGAGAAATTCAATGGCAATAATTTCGAGTTGTGGAAGCTCAAGATAGAAGACATGCTTGTTCATTGAGACCTTTGGGAAACTATTAGTGGAACAAAACCAGCTGCAATGTCACAAGCTAATTGGGATCTCAAGGATCGGAAGGCTAAGGGTCTCATAAGACTTAGTCTTGCTAATTTTGTCATGTTAAATGTTCATGAGGAGGGTACTGCAAACTTGCTTTGGAAGAAGTTGGGAGATGTGTGTCAAGACAAATCCTTGGTTAACAAACTTTTTCTGAGAAAGAAGTTGTATTCTCTTCGAATGGAGGATGGAGGATCTGTTGCAAAACATATGAATGCTTTCAACATGATGGTTGCATAATTAACATCAGTTGGTGTGAAGATGGAGGAGGAGGATCGTTGTATGACCTTGCTTTATTCTTTGTTGGACTTGTGGGACATCTTGTCATGGCTATTGGAAGCACCACATCCACATTCAAAATGGATGAAGTGGTTTCTTCGTTGTTGTCTGAAGAGATGCTGAGAAAGTCTTCTGAGGCAGCCAAAGAAGCTCTTGCAGTTCATGGAAGACCCAAGGAGAAAGGGAAAAAGAAGGACAAGAAAGCTGAGAAGGGTAGATCCTAGAAAGTCCAAGGCTCTCTGTTGAAACTGTGGCAAAACTGGGCATTTTCGAAAGGAATGCAAAGAGGAAAAGAAAAAAAGAAGAAGAACCCAGATTCAGATTCTGACAAGTCGCAAGATGATCGCGATGCCTTCATTGCAGCCCTAGCAACCCATGCATCTGATGATGTGTGGTTGATTGATTCTGGTGCATCATTCTACATGACCTCGCATCGAGACTGGTTCACTAAGTATGAGGAGTTCGATGGTGGAAAGGTGTACTTGGGTGACGACTCATCTGAAGATTGTTGGTCATGGAAGAGTCTCTATCCAATTCCCTGATGGACGAGGGAAGGGGATCTATGGGGTTATGCACATCCCAGGCTTAGCACGGACCCTACTTTTTGTAAGTATGTTGAATGATGCAGGTGTGCAGGTTGTCTTTTCGAAAGAAGGATGCAAGATGACTAGAGGAGCTATGGTGCTTACTAAGGGTACTAGGAGAGGTACTATGTTTTAGCTAGAGGCATGCATTTCACAATGCAATAGTTCTTCTGACTCAAAGAAGAGGGCAGCAGTCACTTCATCCCCACCATCTGAACGAGCAGTGAAAAAATCTGTTGTATCTAGTCCCGATGATTGTATTCATGCCTTGGAAGTTAAGCTTCCTGCTGAAAAGACAATGTTATGGCATAAGAGATTTGGCCACATTGGTGAGAAGGGTCTTAGAACCCTAAAAAATAAAAACCTCGTTGAGGGGTTAGATGATTGTAATCTTGAGTTTGACTTTTGCGAACATTGCATATATGGAAAACAAAACCGTGTTCAGTTTTACTCGAGTTCTCATAAGTCTTCTGGTGTGTTGGACCTTGTTCATTCTGATGTATTTGGTCCTGTTAATGTTCCTTCGTTATCAAAATCTGTATATTTTGTATCTTTCATTGATGACTATAGTAGAAGGACATGGATTTATTTTCTCATAAGCAAATCTGAAGTCTATAGTAAGTTTAAGAAGTTTAAGGCCTTTGTTGAAAATCAGACTGGTAAAAAGATTAAATGTTTGAGAACTGACAACGGTGGTGAGTTTTGTTCTACATAATTCGATAAATATTGCAAGGAACTTGGGATTGAAAGACATAAGACAACTCCATACACCCTGCAGCAAAATGGAGTTGCAGAGAGGATGAACATGACACTGATGGAGAAGGCTGGGAGTATGCTTAGTGGAGCTGGCCTAGAACAAAAGTTTTGGGTTGAAGTTGTTGCCACTGCTTGCTATCTTGTAAATATATCTCCTACATCAGCTCTTGTTGGTAAGACACCCATGAAGGTGTGGTCTAGTAGAAAGCCTTCAATAAGGCATCTTCGTGTTTTTGGTTGTGAGGCATATGCACATGTGCCTAGGGAGAAGCGGTCAAAATTGGAGAACAAGGTTGTTAAGTGTATCTTCATTAGCTATGGTGTCGGTGTGAAAGGATACAAGCTTTGGGACCCTGTGGCTGAAAAAGTGTTGTATAGCAGAAGTGTCATCTTCAGAGAGCTAACACCTTCTTCCACTGTTTTATAGCCAAAAGAAAAAGAAAAGAAAAAGGATGTTGTTTAGTTTCGTGCTACCCTTGAGAAGACTGAACAGAAAGACAATGTTGGACCTGATGATGAGGAGAGCTCTTGCAACTCAGATGAAGAAGCTGAACCTCAACCTCAGCTCTTGAGGAGGTCTACACGAATAAGAAAGCAACCTGAAAGGTTTGGTTATACATTTGCTTGATTCTAGTTGTGCTTTTGCTTTTCTTACTAACAGTGATGAACCTAGAACTAAATCAGAGGCTATGGATATGAAAGATGCAGGTTCCTGGAAGGAGGCCATGGAGGATGAGATGGCTTCTTTGGAAAAGAATCAAACTTGGGACTTGGTGCCTTTGCCTCCTGGACGGAAACCCGTTGGATGCAGATGGGTGTTCACGAAGAAATTTGGTGCAGATAGCAGTGTTGAGAAGTATAAGGCTAGATTGGTTGCGAAGGGGTATTCACAAGTGGAGGGCATAGATTATGGTTAGATCTTCTCTCCCGTTGCAAAGCTGACATTCATTCGATTCCTGTTATCTCTTGCAGAAGCTTATGACCTAGAGGTAGAGAAGATGGATGTGAAGACAACTTTCCTTCATGGTGATTTGGAGGAAGAAATCTACATGTCACAGCCAGAGCATTACATGGTGAAAGGTAAAGAAAATTTGGTTTGCAAGTTAAAGAAGTCTTTGTATGGTTTGAAGCACTCTCCTAGGAGGTGGTACTTAAAGTTTGATGCCTTTGTGTTGTCAATTAGATTTTTGAGATCGAAATCGGATCACTGTGTGTATTATAAGTTTGATGGTGATCGTATTTTCATTGTTGTATTGTATGTTGATGATATGTTGCTCATTGGGAAGGGTAAGAATATGATTTTTAATTTTAAATCTCAGTTGTCAACACAGTTTGAAATGAAAGATTTAGGGGTGGCCAGGGACATTCTAGGAATGGAAATTAGAAGAGAAAGAACTAACAGAAAACTTTGGTTAAGCCAGAGTAAGTATGTGAAGATCGTGTTGGATAGGTTCAACATGGCAGATTGTAGATCATTGTGTGTCATGTTTCTTTGGGGACAAAGTTGTCTGTTAGTGATTGTCCAAAATCTCCTAGTGAGGTGGAGGACATGAGTAGAGTACCTTATGCTAGTGTTGTTGGCAGTTTGATGTATGCTATAGTCTGCACAAGACCAGACATTGCCCAAGCAGTGGGAGTCCTTAGTTAATTTATGGCTAATCCTGGATGGGTACATTGGGATGCAGTTAAGCAAGTGTTCAGACATTTGAGGGGTACTTATGAGTATTCCATATGCTATCATGGTAATGTTACAGGACCTCTGCATTCTGTTGATATTCGTGGATTTGTGGATTCAGATTGGGTAGGTGACATTGATAGCAGGAGATCCACCAGTGCTTATGTGTTTACACTATTTGGTGGTGCTAAAAGTTGGATGAGTAAGCGACAACCTGTGGTTGCTTTGCCCACGACAGAAGCTGAGTATATGGTAGCAACTCATGCTTGTAAGGAAGCCATTTGGCTTAAGAGATTGTGTTTAGATATTGGTGTTGATGTAGGTCATATTACGATTAGTTGTGACAGTCAGAGTGTGATTTGCCTTGCGAAGAATCCAACTTTCCATGCCAAAACAAAGCATATTGATGTACAGTTTCACTTCGTGCGAGACAAGGTAGAGGATGGGAAGGTAAATTTGGAGAAGGTAGATACTTTGAAGAATGTTGTAGATGCATTAATGAAACCAGTTGGCATAGAGAAGTTCAGATGGTGTTCGGAGTCTATGGGCCTCTCGGCCTATAGCAGTTAAATCCTGCTATTCTATTGGCTCTTACAAGGTGTTCGACAAGTGGGAGAATGTTGGGAATTAAGGTGTCTCAACCTTGGTAATTCCTTACATTATTTATGATTGTATTTATTTATTCATTGCCTATGTTGTAAATTAATTGTAAATTCCATATTGTCATTTTGTGGGATGTGGCACGATGATGTGTCATCTTACATGGAAGATGACAACTTGTAATTTTGTCCTCATACGATGAGATAGGTGTCCCACTTTGTGGTAGGAATATTTTGCCATGTGTCAGCATCTTGGATGTTGTGTAAGGGAATATTGATCGAAACAGTTATGACGGATTCCTATAATAAAGTTATGACATGTAAGAGTCATAAATAGAAGCTTGTAAGACAGGTGAAGACATGTGTCAAGGAGCATCTTTGAAAAAGGCATCTTTGGGCACCCCAAGGTGGACTATGACATGTTGTAAGAGAATATGCTATTTATAGCCTGTGTATGATAGATTCTCTTACAACTATAAGTTGTAACTGCTATGACAGATTCTATGACGGTCATAAGAGTCGTAAGAGCATTTGTCATAGCCCATTTTGGAAATAGGTGACCTCTTTGGGATGGGAGCTGTGGACAAGTGTCAGATACATCTTACAATGTTGACCAAGTGTCCATAGGCGTGGGTTTTGGGCCATGAGGCCAAGTTGGACGCCCATTCCAAAATAGAGCCAATTTTGCCTTGTATATTCTATATAAATAGGTGCTTGGAGGAGGAGAAGATGTATGAGATTGACAGGTACTGTTATACTGTGGATTGACTCTAGACACAAGTGTCGAAGACTATTGAAGTTTGCATTGCAAGTGTATTGTAAACCATATTCAATTTTGATAATACATTGTGCAGGTTTCTGAGTGTGGGGTTTTTCACCCGATAAGGGTTTTCCCCATGATATATCTTGTTTCTCTTCTTTTGTCTTCTTTCTAGTTCTATGTGTATTGCTACAATATCTTTGTTAGATGTTTCATGTTGCTATAATTGTAAAGATTAAATTGAATTTGCATAGCTTTCCCCTCATTAGATTAGTGTAGGAAGCGATTTCCACACACCTAGCTTCCTTTCATCTTTGTCTCAGGAGTTGTCTTCAAACATGTCAGGTTGTTGCCATCAATGACAACATTAAGTCTCCAATCATAACAATAGTGTCTCTTGACTATGTTGCCAACACTTCTAGCTTGGTGGAGGCATGGTAAAGCTCTAAGGTGGTGGGCTTGTATGGGTTGTGATAAAAAACTACCAATTTATGCCCATAAATGCACAAAAAATGAGAAGTAGACTTGATGGCACCATTCCACCATTAAATCCAGCCAACCCCATGGTGAGGACATGACTCTAAGTTCCAAATAAATTGCATGTGTGTAAGAGTCTAGGTTTATGACTTAGTAGTGATGCGCCAAGGAAAAACTACATTTTATCAACCTTTAGAGTAATGGATTTCCACTCAATGCAAAACCTAATCAAAAGTGGTCCAAAAGGACAATTTCTAGCAAAGGCTCAATGACAAACACAAAATAGTTGGGATTAAAATGTCTAACTTTATTGCAAATGTAGTACCAAGCCTCTCTCCCACTATCTGTCTAGTGCAAAGGAAGGTTGCCACATGTATTAGTTGATAGATCAACAATAATAAAAATCCCACACATGACTTAAGAAGCAGTCATAAGAGCTTCTGTGATCCAAAACTAGAAATGAGATCTTTTAACAATGTCATTTGAAGCATAAATATTAATAACCTCAAAAGAGTGGTTATTAATATTTGAGGTTCCATAAAGCATGAAAAGTGGGGTCACAACCTTAATCAACTAAAAAATTTCACCCTTTAGGAGAAATGAATATGACACTATAAATAGTAGAAGGCAAAAGTCCTAAAATCTTTAATTCTCACAAGCAGAGAATATCTAGCTTACAAAATCTTTGTCAAGAATTTTGCATGATATATTTCCTTCAAAGGTCTATCAAACCCTAAACATTCCATGAAATAAAAATTCATGGAAGTTGGGAGTCAAGTGGCATATCATCCCTATCAAGCTCATAAAGATAGATGTCCTTTAATAAAGGAAGGCTAAGAAACTCTACCCAAATAGGGAATTAGAGGGCATGCTTCTTAAATACAACAATTTTTTGAGTCCATGGGGAAAACCCAACAAAGAGTTATAGATATACCAAGGGCCATGCTTAAAAATGGCCTTCACAAATTTAACATCTGGGAAACAAAAACAAAAGAAACAATTATTAAGGTTTTGGATAGCTTCCACAAGGACCCCATAAGGGACCCAAGTAGAATTTACCCAACTCTTTAACATTCTTTTAGAGGGGATTCTACCCACAAAATACCCAATGAGAGTAAACCTCTCAAGCTATTTACATACATTATCAAAATCCTAAATAGGCAAAACAACATTGGGGACATATGATTTACCTCATGAACCTACATGTCAAAGCTAGAAATCCCAACAATAACTACTAGGCCACTAATGTTGGAGGCCATTCAAATAAAGAAAATAGCCCAAAGGTGAGAAAACCTTAAAAGAAAATGTAATAAATATGGGGGACTCTTACTTTCAAATGCAGTATGAAACAAGGGTAACAAAGACATGACACTAACATAAGAAGGGACATGCAATCCAAGCCAAGAAAAAAACTAGGCTATTAGAGCGAAAATATTTATTTGATTCATGTTGCAATTTTAAAATTAAAATTTAAGGAGAGATTTTTTGTCTTATATAGTTTTACAATGGATAGTATTACCCTAATCTAGATTCAGACATGTGTCCTCCATTTATGGAGTACACATTCCTTCACCATGAGATGAAACCAAACTTTTATTGGCTAAGTTTTGTTAATTAACCATAAAGTTAATGGCCAATAGAAAATTTATGATCACCAAGTAAGGTTAGAATTTCAAGGATATTGAGAAAAATAATAAAAAGAGAATAAATATAGAAGACTTACAAAAGTTAGGAATAAAATTTCTTTAATTTATAAAATACCTTTGGATTAAAATTAAAGTTGAATATAAATATTTTAAAAGTAGCTAAAGTTATTTTGTAAATACCCATACAAATAAGTAGTTAGATTATATTAGACACGGTCATAAGATCATGGCTAGAAAATTGGTGAAAATTTTGAAGAGCATTATTAACACTCATATCTATGTCACTTATGATATAGAGGAGCATCATCATTCATTACCACAAAAGGTCAATTACAAAATCTAATGAACTCAATAGGAGACTATCTAGAGCTAAGAGGCATACACTTGATTATCCTAAGTGGATGTAGGCTATTTTTCCAAAACCATTCATAGCATCAATTTCAACAAATCATTTGACACAAGATGAAAATGTGTGATATGAGACTACCCTTAGTTCTCTTAATGTAGACTAGAAAAACAAGATTATCCTTGAAACCAAGAAGAAGTGGAATTATGATTAATGATGAGGGAATGAGATGTTTTCTATTTATCCTAGTTCCAATGTAATGAATGCATTATCTCAACTTGTCCTCACTAGGATGACAACCTACGATATCAACATAGTGCTTTACACACCCTCAATTATAGACGTACTCTAGAAATTATAGTAATCAACAACGTATTTGGGGAAGCCTTTTATAATATACCATGTACCTAAAATTAAGTATCTCTAAGAGAAAGAGGACCAAACACATTTACTTAGGATGTTGAAAAATGTCGATAATTAATCCCCTTAATCTTTATATAGAAAACAATACCTTATAGGTTCTAGAATAAAAAATAAATTGGATTATGAAATGCTCATGACTCTCAATTTCTTTGGAGAACAAATACCACATAAGTTTCTCTGCAAGGATTTTTGTGGTTAAATTCCACCCAATGTTGATGAGTACTAACATTCAACTACCCAAGAGAGAATCATATCTAAGACCAATTAAAGTGATAACATATACATAGTTTATCCCTCTCCAAACAAAATAAGTGCTTTACATACCAAAAAAATACATGGTATAATTTTTAGACTTAATATAAATATATAGAAACTTAGTAATTTTTATAGAACAAAATTCAAAAATATTTATAGTTGATTTTAAGGGAAGGAAGGTTAAAACATAAAAGAATGTGTATAATGCTTTGAAACTTAATACCATTGAGTATCATAAATGTATTTCCAATCATATGATAATTTTATTGTATGCATTTCAAAACTAGAATGGTCCTTGATAATGTAAGTTTTGTATATAAACCAACAAATGGGTGTTGTGGAGGTGGGATTAATGAATATGCTTCAAGGTATTATGTGCATTAAAAGATCGAATTTCAAGTTCACTGCCTTGTTATAATTGGTAGAATAATTGTACTTGTAACATAGGAACACCATGCCTAACTACTTTTCATAATAACATTCAAATTTAATATAGGAAAATATAATTTCCATAATAGACATTCAACTATTCTATTATGATAAAATTGAAATTCCTAATACAAACTATACTTGGAGCTTGAAGTTAACATGTATATGCTTTATTAGGATCAATGAAAATATCATAAACACTACCTTTGTTTATAGTAGTAGAGGTAGGTCAACTAGGTTATTGTGAACACACCTAAGCCTCCACAATTATATTAACCTAACATGTGTCAAATGCACATATAAACCTCCAACTAAATAGTGGTGTGCATGCCCACCAAGTTGACTTAGTGATAACCTAAAATAGACATGTGCACACTTACAAGTGGACATATTCACATTTTGCAATTTGACATGTGCACACTCAAACTATGGTTGAGTTTATTCACCTAAGTTCTTGTAATGGTTAAGATTATGTATGTTCGAATAAAATTATTTTTACACTAAAATCCACCCTTAAGATTAACTTCTAGGAATGTGAAAAGGGAGGCTAAACCTCATAGATGGGTCCCAACAAGTAGGTCTAATCAAGTACCCATTCACAAAAAGAGCATGCTTGCTAGTTTTTGTATTACAACATATTTTTATCATTTTAGGCCTTATGATAGTCATATTTAAGCATCCATATGGTAGCCACTCCATATCTCATTGAGTTAAATGGGCAAATAGCCTCTACAATGGTTGAGTAAATTAGATAATGGTATGCAAGGTTCACTCTATGTTCTTCAATAAAACTATGGGTCCAAGTTTTGTTTTAATGTTTTGGGTAACCATGTACAATTATCTCAACTACCTAAAAATAATGATCCATGAAGGATCTTACCCAAGAAGCAATACAATCATATGCCCCCTTAATTTTGAATTGGGTTTGAAAGGATAAAAAGATCTCCATATGATAATTATAATGCTAAAGGAAACTACATAGAATTAGGGAGACATCAAAGAACTCCAAGAGAAATGGTGAATAGGGTTCTAGGAAAGAAGGAAACACCAAAGATATATTATTGATATGGATGAAGTTTTTTGAATCTGTGATCACATAAACTTAAAGGGAACTAATGGTAATAAGAGTCAACAATAAACAACACTCCAAAAAGATGAGATTTATGAATGAAAAGAGTGGAATGGAACCACTATTTATACAAAGAGAATGAACACTAGGTAAAACTACAAAATATTATATGAGTGGTTTGAATCTAACTACTTTGGTAAAAAATCCAAAAATGTAGGGAGAGATAAGAACCTCAAGACTAGTGTTGGACAAACTAGAAGAAAGGCTTCCTAAACAAATGCCACCTAGTTAATAGCCATATTACTGTCGTGAGAATACTTTGAAAGAAGCACAATTGCTAAAAGGAAGTGTATTCTGAACAAATGTCTATACTCCAAAAACAAATGAAGTAGGATAATCATTGATGTTGATATAGAAACAAGCTCAATATTTTCAATGTCAAACCTAAAAGAATAATTTTCTCCTAATAGGTTTACCAATTAGATGGAGAATGGGAAATGTCACAACCATTTCAAATAAGACAATGCAACATATGACAAAACATTCACAAGTATCCCATAAAGGTGGCAATACTCTTGGAGGAAAGTGGAGTTCACATTGGGCCAAACATCATGTAATAATCCATTAAAATAACTAGTGTGAATATTTACCAATGATGATCTTAACTGAGTATAATGCATTACTATAGAAAATTGATTTGGGGAACACCAATGGATGATACACAAGGGTATAACTGACCATGGCACACTGGACTAGGGAAGCTTCAATGACACTTAAAAAACATAACCAAACTACTTGTTGATATCACCACTTTAATAAAAAACATTAAAATATGAATGTTAAGATCACAATCAAAAGTGTTATTGCAATGATTTCCATGGTCTTTATCCTATTATATGATTATAGAGATGCATTATAATAATCCCAAGAGAGTAAAGTCACTCTAAAAATTTGTGTCCATGAAGAAATGGGAAAATGAGGCATTGGAACCATTATAATATAGAGAAAATAGTGCAACATATTTGAAATATTATAGTATAAATAGAAATATCTTGCAAAATATGTGATTTCAAAAAATAGGGCCTAAGAAGTGATGCAATATTATAAGTGAAACAAATGAACAACCAAATGGACACGTCGAGTATACAATAGAAGTAATAAGAAGAAATTTAGAGGTTTAGAAACAAAACACATATTAATTTATAGAACAGAAAATACCAATGTGGACCACTCCACAATTGTGGAAACTACTAATCTTAGTTATCCAACTAAATGAGAAAATGGGTATTTATATAGAATAATTTAGCATGGTTTATTTATTGTTTTCTTAAAAAATTCTAACATGCAGAAAATAGTATTAAATAAATAATTTTGGAATATGGGTAAATCTATTTTCAAGATATGTTGGTAGGGATAGAGCTAACTTTGGACTTTTGATGGTTTTAGTTGAAAACCTAAAAGAGAAACTAGATCTATCCCTATTAGGTTGAAAACCCACAAGGGCAACCTAATGGAGGCTCATGGTGAAACTCTGCAAGGGACTAGGTAAGTCTAATATGTTTACCCTCTTAATGATAGAGTTGAACAAAAGTCAATGTAGGATCCCAAAAATAGAGTTGTGGTATAAACAAATGCTTTGAAGTACCTCTATCTATCTACTCTATTAATTAGAAACTTTAAGCTTGTGCATTGAAGAAATAGTATGTGAAAAATGGGTCTTCAAATATTTTGGTATACTGCTTGAGATCAGGATTGCAAATTGCAAACACTTATATTGGTTAACACTTTAGAGGTAGTTGAGCTGCTCATTGATTTATTTGGAAAAAAATGATTGCACATAAAATCTTGTGTATACTTTCTCGGAAGAACTATCCAAATTTTCGACAGTCATAGAGCACTTGACCTTAATAAGTACATGGTATCAAAGTCACAATAAGAATCCCAACCATAAACAACGAAGGACAATGCCCACAACAGACCTAATGCATAACTATCTACAAGGACAACACATCCTTAATTATTTCACAACTTTGATTGCCATATTTTGCTAAAACGTTATTCAAATCAACTCAAGTCAGAACTTACATAAATATCCACTCTGAGAGGAACCTCCTGCAACAATATTATGAAAATGCATGAAATAATTGAAATATAGTAGAAACACAAAAGGAATTTATTGATCAAGGCCACTTCGAGGGGGCAACCTCCTTTGAGCAAGCTCAATACAATAAATTCGTGGATGCCTTCATTGCCCTCAACACATACTTATATACTAAGTCTAATCTAAACAACTATTACTTCCCATGAATGTGAGATAATACAATATACTCACAGGACAACTTACAAAGCATATGCGTCCAAAAGTAATATACTAACAAAGTAAAGAGAAGGGTTAAACATGGGTTCCTAACATCCCCTCCCTCTTAGAAAAGCTTTGTCCTCAAAGTTCAAGATGTTGAAATTGTTGTTGAATCTGAAGGAGTGGTTCCCATGTAGCATCATTTGGTTGCATTCTATGCCACTGACTTAATACCTCTGTGATGGATCGAGAGTGAAGCTGACGAGTGCGCCTGCCAAGGATTGCCTCCGGCTCCAAAATGATGGATCCTTCATTATCCAGTTATGGTAAAACAGTTTGTGCTCTAATGTTGGTGCCAAGAACTTTCTTTAGATAAGAGACATGAAATACTGGATGAAAAGGAGGAAGCTCCAATTTATAAGCAACTGACCCAATCTTCTGAAGAACCTTATATGGCCCATAGAACTTTGGAGCCAGCTTATGATGCCCTTTGAGTTTCAAGGATGATTGCTTGTATGGTTGTAGATGAAGAAAAACTATATCACCTACTTGAAAAGTGCGCTCAAAACGGTATTAATCGGCTTGTTTCATTCAATTTTTTGCCACGTGAAGATTGTCCTATAAGATGCGAAGAATTTGATCTCGGGTTCGGAGAACCATGTCGACTACCTAAACTGGTGAATTGTTGGGGGTGTATGGAAGAAGCACTGGTGGTGCCTGACCATAGATTGCTTCATATGGGGTCATTTTAGATGCAGTGTGATAGGAAGTATTGTACCACCATTCAGCAAGAGGGAGCCACTTTGCCCACTGATGTTGTTCTAAGGTGAAGCAACAAAGATAAGTTTCCAAACATTTGTTGATAATTTCAGTCTGACCATCTGTTTGTGGGTGATACCCTGAACTCATCTTCAATTTGGTTCTAGTGTGTCAAAATAGTTCTGTCCAAAAATGACTGGTGAAAGTTGCATCACGATCTAAGACAATGGAAGAAGGGATGCCATGAAGATGGAAGATCTGGTCTATGAAAATTTGTGCTACTGAAGAGGCGGTATAAGGATGGCTGAGGGCACAAAAATGACTATATTTGGAGAGGCGATCATCCATAACCAAGATCACTGTCTTCCCTCCAGATTTAGGGAGCCCCTCAATGAAATCCATAGAAATATCTATCCAAATCTATGTAGGAATGGGCAAGGGTTCGAGCAATCCAGGAAGGAGTGTCATTTCACCCTTGTTGCGTTGGCAGGTATCACATTCAACCACCATTTGTTGAATTGCCCTTTTCATTCCCTTCCAAAAGAAGTTATGCTGTGCCCGCTCATATGTTTTGAGGAACCCAGAGTGCCCTACCGATGGAAAAGCATGGAGTTCATAGAAGATAGCCTGCTAAAGATCTGTGCTTTGGGGAAGCACCAAACGACCCTTATATCTCGAAGAAGCACCATCCCAAGACTAATGTGGTACAACAAAAGGGTTATTGGCCAACTATTGAATGATTTGAGATAATGAAGAGTCATTGACATAGTCTTGTTGGACAGATTCCAACCAATTTGGAATAGGCATAGAAATAGCTGAAAGAGAAGCTTGGTTATCAAATGTGCGAGAAAGAGCATCTGCCACAATATTGTCCTTACCCTTCTTGTAAGTGATCTTATAGTCATAACCCATGAGTTTGCTAACCCATTTCTATTGTGCTGGGGAAGAGACCCGTTGTTCCAAGAAATATTTTAGACTCTGGTGATCAGTCTTGATGCATAAATGATTCCCTAGTAGGTATGGCTGCCACTTTTATATTGCATGCAAAATAGCCATCATTTCCTTCTCATATGTAGAGAGTACTAAATTCTTGCCAGAAAGGGCTTTGTTGGTGAACGCAATGGGATGTTCATCTTGAAGGAGAACAGCACCAAGTCCATTGCCACAAGCATCACTGTCAATAGTGAAGGTCTTGGAAAAATTTGGCATAGCTAGAACAGGTGTAGTACACATACCTTGTTTCAGTTTGTCAAATGCACACTCAGCAGCATGTGTCCATGTAAAAACATCATTTTTCAACATAGTTGTTAATGGAGCTACAATCTTCCCGTAATCTTTGACAAACTTGCGATAGTAGCCAGTCAGTCCCAAAAAACAATAGAGGCTCTTGAGTGTCTGAGGATGCGGCCAATTTTTCATGGCATCTATTTTTGCAGGATCCACTCGAACCCCTTGGGTTGAAACAATATGCCCGAGATACTCCACTTCTTCCTGGCCAAAAACACATTTAGACTATTTTGCACAGAGATGATGATTAGAGAGAAGCTGTAGTACGAGATCCAGATGTTGGAGATGCTCAACCCATGTTTTACTATAGATGAGGATATCATCAAAGAATACCAGAATGAATTTCCGTAGGTAGGGCCGGAATATTTTATTCATCAATGCCTAGAATGTTGAAGGAGCATTAGTGAGGCCAAAGGGCATGACCAAAAACTCATAGTGGCCATCATGCATGTGGAAAGTCATTTTAGGGATATCATCCTCATGAACCCAAACTTGGTGATACCCAGAACGAAGATCCAACTTGGAGAAAAAATGAGCGCCATGAAGCTCATCAACAACAGGAATCAGAAACTTATCCTTAATTATGATGTGATTAAGTGCCCAGAAGTCAATGCAAAGGTGCCATGACCCATCTTTTTTCCAGACAAGAAGAATTGGTGAAGAAAAGAAATTGGTACTAGGACGAATAATACCTTGCTTCAGTAAGTCTTGAACGAGCATCTCAATCTCTATCTTTTGGTGAAATGGGTAGAGGTAGGGCTTGATGTTGGGAGGAACGCTTCCAGGAAGGAGCTGGATACAGTGGTCCTCTGGTCGTGAAGGCGGCAATCCCATTGGTTCGACAAAGACACATGCATACCTATCCAAAATTCGTTGTAGATCTGAAGGAGTAGTGGAGATTGCTGATGGTTGCATCTGAATGGAATGGAGCTGAGCGATGACACCATGTGAATTCTACTGAAGAAACTTTTCCATGCGATGTGAACTTATGATGCTGAGAGACCTTGGTTGTAAGCCCTTCAATGTGTGTTTTTGCCAATTGTCTGAAAACTGCATCCAAAGTTCAACAAAATCCCATAAGATGGGTCCAAGTGTGTGTAACCATTGGGCACCCAAAACCACATCACATCTACCTAAGGGCAAGACAAACATGTCAGAGCGCAGGTTATAATCTCCAATAGAGATACGCACATTGCGACACTTCCCTTTGCAAGGTAATGTGCCCCAATTGGCAATCATGACTTCAAAGTTGGATCAAGGATGGACAAAACAATTAGCCTATTTGGCGATCCGAGGGTCAATGAAGTTATGAGTGCTACCAGAATCAATGAGTATTGTAAGAGGGAGCTTCTTGAAGTAACCCTTGACCCGCATGGTTTGTGGGGTGGTGACTCCTGCTAAAACATGGAGAGAGATCTCTGGGTGGTCTTCTTGAGAAGTAGGGTCAATAGGTGGCTGCTGAGTTTTGACCTGATCATCTATTGTATCCTGAGCATCTTCATAAACTTCAGTTGCAGGCAGAGAATCCACATCCAAGAGATATTTCTGAAAGGAACAAAATTGGATTTGGATCGTTGTTGAGCTATGATCTTGTTCTTCGCCAACTTAGCCAACCCTAGGGCTTCCATCATTGTGTTGGGACGAAACATTTTAACCTAAGATCAAATTGCATCCTTCAGACCACTGACAAAACAACTCCTGAAGAATTCATCAAACAATCCTTCTGTGTGATTGGCCAGTTTTTCAAATTTTGTCTGATATTCTCTCACAGTGCCTATTTGGCGAAGTTTAGTGAATGCTCCTGTGAAGTCATCAAAAGCACTAGGGCCAAATCATTGCAAAATGAGTTTGCAAAAGTATGTCCATTTTGGCTCTTCATGATGTTGTTATATGGAGCCTAATCAGACTCAGAGGTTACATTTTCCCCACTTTTGTCGGTGCGGTTTCCCCCCAAATTCCTACGGGGTCAAGGGATAGCGCCCCTAAGATGGGGTCAAGGGGCAGCGCCCCTTGCGGGGTCCAAGGGCAGCGCCCCTGGCGCATTCCCTGTCACAATACAGGGCGGGGTCGAGGGGCAGCACCCTCGCGAGGGCTCGAGGGCAGCACCCCCAAAACCTCACACAATTTTTTATTATTTTATAAAGGCACCGGGAGTTATTTTTCATTGATCGACATAAGAAAACCCTATTTTTGTAACCGACAAAAAGCTTGATAAAAGCAACTAAGGCTTAGGGTTTTGATATATTATATTGTAGCATTTTGTAGCGGTATTAAGTTGCAGGGATTGCTGATTGTAATCGGTTTGATTTACTGTATAATAATATTGAACTCTCTGTTTGGTGGATGTAGCCTGAGTTTGGGCGAAACACGTTAAAACTTGTCTCTCGCTGTTATTAATTCTGTGTATTTCCATTTCTCTGTTTAATCTTTATTTGCATTTAATTGATATCTTCTGCCGGCTAACCCTAACAAGTGGTATCAGAGCGGGTTGTGTTCGATTATCGTCTGCAGGAAAGTCTCACGGTTGAGTGGGAGCAATGGCGGACGAGGGTAAATTGAAGGTCGATATATTCAATGGGCAGAACTATTAGTTATGGAAGATGCAGATGGAGGATTACCTCTATCAAAAGGATTTATGGATGCCGTTGGAAGGAGTATCCAAGAAACCGGCAACAATGTCTGATGAGGATTAGAATCTTCTTGACAGAAAGGCACTGGGAACCATTCGGTTGTGCCTGGCACTGTCGGTGGCATTCAATATAACGGAAGCAAAGACAACAGATGGTCTGATGAAAGCTTTGGCTAAATTGTATGAAAAATCCTCAGCCTCAAATAAGGTATTTCTCATGAAGCGTTTGTTTAATTTGAAAATGGTTGAAGGTGGATCTGTGACAGGTCATTTAAATGAATTTAATATGATTGTCAGTCAATTGACTTCTGTAAATGTAAAATTTGATGAAGAAGTTAGAGCTCTCTTGATATTATGTTCATTGCCTGAAAGCTGGGATAGTTTGGTAATGGCGGTTAGTAACTCTGTTTCTGGTTCAAATACCCTAAAATTTGATGATGTTGTTGGTGTTATTCTAAGTGAGGAAATTCGTAAGAAAAGCTCAAGTGGATCCACATCAGGTAGTGTTTTGAATGCAGAAAGCAGGGGCAGATCAAAGGAGAGAGGAAAAGGTTCTGGAGGTCATGGGAAGTCACGAGGAAAATCAAAGAACAAAAGATCCCAAATCAGAGGATAGAAGGATTGCTGGTACTGTGGGAAACCAGGTCATCTGAAGAAAGATTGCTGGTCTCAGAAAAATAAAGAAGGAGACAAACAAGAAGGCAATAAGGAAGCAAATGTGGTAAGTAATAAATCTGAAGATGACGCTTTGATTCTTTCTCTAGATAATGCTGATGATTCCTGGGTTTTAGATTCAGGGGCCTCATTTCATGCTACGCCCCATAAAAGTTATTTTCTTGATTATGTCCAAGGGGATTTTGGGCTGGTTTATTTGGGGGATAATGAACCCTGTCAGATTGTTGGAAAGGGAAGAATCAAGATTAAGTTGTAGAATGGGAATCATTGGCTACTACAAGAGGTAAGGCACATTCCAAGGCTCAGTAGGAATTTAATTTTAGCAGGATAGCTAGCTGAACAAGGTTGCATTGTTACATTTACTGATAAAAATTGGAAGGTTTCAAAAGGTGCCTTAGTAGTAGCAAAAGGTGTGAAAGTAGGCACCTTATATCTTTGTACAGATCATATTGTTCCTTCTACTTTAGCTATTGTAGAGAAAAAACAAACAGGGTCGGGAACAGTTGCTACAGGTTCGCAGGAAGAGACTGAAACAGTTGCTGCAGGTTCTGCGACAACGCTGTGGCATAATAGACTTGGGCATATGAGTGAAAAAGGTATGAAGGTACTTCATTCTAAGAAAGTTTTACCAGGTCTGAAATGTATTAATATGGATTTCTGTGAAAGTTGTGTGTATGGAAAACAAAAGAGAGTCAGTTTTCTTAGAGATGGGAAATAAAAGAAAAATGAAAAGTTGGAGCTTGTGCATACAGATGTATGGGGACCAGCTCAGGTTTCTTCTCTTGGTGGCTCTCAGTATTATGTTACATTCATAGATGATGCAACTAGGAAGGTCTGGATTTATTTCCTTAGACAGAAATCTGATGTATTTGAAACATTTAAGAAATGGAGAAGCTTGGTTGAGAATGAGACAGGTAAAAGATTAAAATGTCTTAGATCTAATAACGGTGGTGAGTATTGCAGCAAAGAATTTGAGGATTATTGTTCCTTTAATGGAATTCGTAGGCAGAAAACAGTTCCAAGGACTCCACAAGAAAATGGAGTGGCTGAACGCATGAATAGGACAATAATGGAGCGTGCAAGGACCATGAGATTGCATGCTGGGCTGCCTTTAAACATGTGGGCAGAGGCTGTCAACACTGCTGTATATTTAATTAATAGAGGTCCTTCAGTTCCTTTGAGCTGTGGTATTTCAGAGGAAGCATGGACAGGTAAGAAGGTGAGTTATTCTTTTCTCAAAACTTTCGGATGTGAAGCATTTGCACATGTAGATTCTGAAAATAGAACCAAGCTGGATGCAAAATCAAAAAAGTGTACCTTTGTTGGATATGGCATTGATGAATTTGGTTATAGGCTTTGGGATTTTGAAAATCAGAAAATTGTGAGAAGCAGGGATGTCATATTTAATGAGAAGGTGTTGTACAAAGATCAGTTGTAGCAGCATGAGAAGAAAGCAAAAGATTATGTGGTTCTAGATGATACTCCAAATAGTGATATTCCAGTGGTTCCTCATGCTCCGCAACAGCAACCAAAAATACCACAAACTCTAGTGAATGTTAGACAGTCAACAAGGCTAAGTAGACCTCCTGAAAGGTTTTCTCCCTCTTTGTATTCTATTTTGTTAATAGATGCTAGTGAACCCGAAGGGTATGATGAAGCTATGCAGGTGGATACACAGGTTCAGTGGGAGCTTGCTATGAAAGAAGAAATGGACTCCTTGCTGAAAAATCAGACTTGGGAATTATGTAAGTTACCTACATGTAAAAAGGTTTTACCAAACAAATGGGTTTACTGGCTGAAAGAGGAAGATGGAGGTAAGAAAAGATTTAAGGCCAGGTTAGTTGTAAAAAGATTTGCACAGAAAAAGGGCATTGCTTTTGATGAGATATTTTCTCTGGTTGTCAAGATGACTTCTATTCGTACTGTTTTAAGTATTGTGGTTGCTGAAGATTTGCATTTGGAACAGCTAGATGTGAAAACTGCCTTTCTCCATGATGATTTGGAGGAGGAGATATACATGGCACAACCACAGGGATTTAAGGTCAAAGGTAAGGAGAAACAAGTGTGCAGATTGAAGAAGAGTTTGTATGGCCTAAAACAAGCACCTCAGCAATGGTATTTGAAATTTGATAGTTTTATGGCTGAGCAAGGCTACAACAGTTGTAATTCTGACCATTGTGTTTATTTTAAGAGGTTGGATAATGACAGCTACATTATTTTATGTTTATATGTTGATGACATGCTTATAGCTGGGTCTAACATGGATCACATAAGAGAGTTAAAACAGCAATTAGCACAGTCATTTGATATGAAGAACTTGGGGGCAGCAAAATAAATCCTTGGTATGAAAATTTGCAGAGATAGGAAGAACAGAAAATTGACTCTATCTCAGGCTGCTTATGTTGAAAAGGTGTTGCAGAGATTCCATATGGAGAATGCAAAAGCTGTCAGCACACCTTTACCTAGTCATTTGAAATTGACTAAGGAGATGTGTCCTAAGACACAAGAGGAGGAAGAGAAAATGTCCAAGGTACCATATGCTTCAGCTGTAGGACGTTTAATGTATGCCATGGTATGCATGAGATCGGATATTGCACATGCTGTAGGAGTCGTCAGCAGGTATATGAGTCATCTCGGATTGGAGCATTGGAATGCGGTAAAATGGATTCTCAGATATTTGAGAGGTACATCCAATAAACACTTATGTTTTGGGGGCTCTAATACTGATTTAGCAGGCAGGAGATATTGATACCAGGTGGAGTACTACAGGTTATGTTTTTACTATAGGTGGAACAGCGGTGAGTTAGATTTCCAGGTTGCAAAAGGTGGTTGCTTTATCCACCACAGAGGCAGAATATGTAGCTGCAACAGAGGCGAGCAAGGAGATGATATGGCTACAATCTTTCATGGAAGAATTAGGCAAACAACAGGTTAATAGTTATTTGTATACAGACAGCCAAAGTGCCATACATCTTGCAAAGACTTCTGCTTTACATTCAAAGACCAAACACATACAGTTGAGATATCACTTCATTCGGTCAGTGTTGGATGATGGACAATTACAGTTGGAAAAGATACATATAGATGATAATCCAGCAGATATGTTTACAAAGGCAGTGACAAGGGAGAAGTTGAGCTCCTCTTCAGCTTCAGTTGGTCTTCTCGACTGAAAACAACAAAAAATCGAACAGCAGAGTCCAGGGTACTTATTTCCAGTGGGAGTTACAGGGTCAGTGGTGTTATGATCAGTCATGATATGGTGTGGAGTCTGATTAATCTCCAAGTGGGAGATTGTTGTTATATGGAGCCTAATCCGACTCGGAGGTTACATTTTCCCCACTTTTGTTGGTGCGGTTTCCCCCTAAATTCCTACAGGGTCAAGGGGCAGTGCCCCTTGCGGGGGTTTGGGGGTAGCACCCCCAAGACGGTGTCAAGGGGCAGCGCCCCTGGTGCGTTCCCTGTCACGATATAGGGCGGGGTCGAGGGACAGCGCCCCTGAAACCTCACACGGTTTTTTATTATTTTATAAGGCACCGGGAGTTATTTTTCATTGACCGACATAAGAAAACCCTATTTTTGTAACCGACAAAAAGCTTGATAAAAGCGGCTAAGGGTTAGGGTTTTGATATATTGTATTGTAGCATTTTGTAGCGGTATTGAGCTGCAGGGATTGCTGATTGTAATCAGTTTGATTTACTGGATAATAATATTGGACTCTATGTTTGGTGGATGTAGCCCGAGTTTGGGTGAACCATGTTAAAACTTGTCTCTCGTTGTTATTAATTCTGTGTATTTCTATTTCTCTGTTTAATCTTTATTTGCATTTAATTGATATCTTCTGTTGGCTAACCCTAACACATGAGCCTTGATGTATCAACAGAACCATTGAAGGGCTTTATGTTCCAAATGAAAGGATGCAAGTGGGACTTTGTTGACATCAAAAGTATTATGCAGACTGAAATATTGTTCTGCCCGGTATATCCATCCAGTCGGATCATCACCATTGAAGCGAAGAAAATCAAGCTTCAGCCCACAAAAATTGTTGGAAGAAGAGAACCTAGTGTTTGTAGAAGACTCTGGCTGCCGTCTATTGTTCATGGCTGAATGCTAAAGATTGAGGCCGAGAATTTTGTCATCTAGATCTTGGAGTTTGGTCTTGAGGGCTGCAAATTAATCCTCCATATTTTTTGCTCCTGTGCGGGTGACAACTATAACTAGGAGTTTTTTTTTTTGGGGAATGGGTAGAAAAATAAAAACAAAAACTTTTTTAGTAAAGGAAAATTTGGATTTGGGAAAAACTCTGATGGGTAATTGGGGTTTGAATAGGTTTTGGACACTTTTTGAGGGAAAGGGAAGTAGAAAATGGGGATTTCAGAAGCGGGGTCAAAGAATGGAAAAAATTGTCTAAGAGGGACAAAGGAGCAGAAATATGAAATGAACACTATGGTAAAATTTAAAGGCTATTGGGTGAGAATCGAAGAAGTTATGGCAAACCCTAAAAATAGACAAATGTGGGATTTCTAGCTTTGATAAATGAAATTTGGGATAGGGTCCTCAAGGAAGGAAATATACAGAATGAAATTTCAAGGGTTCCAGTGAATTTTGAGAGGAAATGGAGCTAAAGCAAGGAAGATATAGCAAAAAATAGAATTTTTTTATGATCTGCCAACTGCTCTAGACGAATTCAATATGCGATTTGCCGGCTGGCAATAGATATGGGCCCCAAGTATGTTTGGCTTCCTAAAGGTTCAGCGACCAATGTTGTCTAACAACTTGCATATTAGGGCAGTACCCCTCACTCCATGGCTCAGGTAAAACTGACAACCGCTTTGCCACAAACGACAGCTCTTGGTTTACCTCACAGATGGGAACTAGTCAATTAGGTAGGGGCCGTTGCCCTTTTCGCTGGCAGGTCCTCTCAATGGGCCAGCAACTTCGGGGTTCCTGTGGTACTTCTCACAATGAGTTTTAGGGCTATATGCCTAGGCATTTCCCATAGTTAAGTGGATAGGGATATTCCCTGATTCAAATCTGCAATTGAAATGAACAATACAAATGCGAAAAAGAAAGAAATTTGACATAAATTCCACCTAATGAGCCCAAGAAAGCGCTCTGATACCAGATGAGAGGAACCTCTTGCAACAATATAATGAAAATGCACGAAGTAACAAAAATATAGCAGAAACACAGAAGGGATTTATTGATCGCAGGCCACTTCGAGGGGGCAACCTCCTTTGAGCAAGCTCAATACAATAAATTTGTGGATGCCTTCATCCGCCTCAACACATACTTATATACTAAGTCTAATCTAAACAACTATTACTTCCCATGAATGTGGGATAATAAAATATACTCACAGGATGACTTATAAAGCATATGCGTCCAAAAGTAATATACTAACAAAGTAAAGAGAAGGGTTAAACATGGGTTCCTAACACACTCGCTAACCAACTACATCCATGTATAGATCACTTGTTCATAAACAAAACAAACTTACGACAATGAAGAGCACTAAGTTATCAAACTAACTTATCTAGGATCTAATCCTTTTCCCACCACATTTAACCAACATGGAACTTAGTTCTAACAAATACTACTTTGACATGATCCTATTCCAACCTTTATCATACACACCCCAACAAAAGAAAACTCAAAACACCTTAAGAATCTTCTTCCCCAACAATTTTAAAAAGTTAAATACAACATTTAACATTTGCAGGACTCTAGCACAATGCTTCTCTTGTTAAAATATGCAACTAACTTTGAAAGAATGATGTAAGTGTGCTTGTTATTCATTAAAATTGTGTGGAATGTACATTTTCCTTATAAAAAAAGATGTGGCTGGGGCAAGCAATGACCGTGCTGCCTCATTCACAACAATTATTTCCTTAGAAAAGTACATTATTATGAATTGTCTCATTTATATTAGAATTTAGCCCACCAAAAAGTTGATTTACAAATTGTCATTTAAAAATTCATTTTCAACACAAAACAAATATTACTGAAACTAGGTGACGGTTAAATTCCCCACTATCATACCACTAAATACACAAATTTTACTCTACGCCTTTGGAAGCAATGTCATATTTCCTACCAAATGAAAATCCAACACCAACCAGCAAAAATGGTTGCATAGAGAAATCAAAATAATTGTTTTAAATTCCCTCAAGTTACAGATTTGCAGGTCTTTTGTCTTCTTGTGTATGCCTTCGAGTTTGCTATTTTATTTTCTATCACTATATTTACCTCTTGAGCAAATAAGGAAAAATAGTGTTAAAAGTTTAATTTTATGTACAGATTACCACATCAAAATAATAATAATTACGCTGAAGGCGTTCCCTTTGTGAGAAGAAGGGCTAATTTTGTGGATCCACGGTTTCAATCGCTGCAGAGGCGTGCAAGACGATTGCAGTGCCTTCAGTCGTTGGATTTCACCATTTCCTGATTTTGCTTTTCGTCACTATTTTTCGCCGTTTTCCTGATTCTACTTTTCGTCACTATTTTTTTTTCTGTTTTCCCATTGTAAACCTCCGTTTTCTTATCGGTCGGCTTATTCAACAGTGAACGTGGATATAGACAATGAAAAAAAGTACAAATCCCAGTCACCGATCACCATATGAAATGTTGTTTTTTGCCAATTTTATTTGCATATGTGGAGAAACGTAAATAGGGTTTAACTTTTTTTTACTTCCGTTGGTTTCTGGACAGCCCTATCCATTTATTTTTATTTATTTATTACGGTAAACTCTTTGAATAGGTATAGGAGACATGTTCGATTTGGGTGTAATATTTGTAACTAATTCCCATAAGCACATTTGTAATTTTGGTATTAAATTTAGGGTTTTTTAGTAACCATTTAGTAATCTAGATTGGTATATCTCATGGCTCCACTTTGGCTTTCCTTTCAAGGATAATAGCATTTTAAATATTATTCCTTTATATTATTCGAAGGGGGATTTTTGTCAGATATTATAGTTGGAAATGCTCTCGTAGCTATGTGTGCAAAATGTGCAAGCATATACAAGGCATAAAAGTGTCTTCAAAAGACTTAATTTATATTACATAAAATATAATTATTATATAGTTTAAAAAGAATAAAAATGGATGAATCTCATGGAAATATATATGTTATGAATAAAGATTTGTTATAATTAGTTTCCTTTAATTAGCTTTTCAAAAGGCTTAGATTTAGGTACAAGGCATTTATATATATTGGGGTTTTTTTATTGTTATATTTAAATTTTATTTGGATTTTTTTAAATGTTTTATTTAAAAAATAAATTAGAATTTTATTGAACATATGATGAAAGATTAGATTAATGGATTTAAATAAATATATCTACTATTATATATTTTATATATATTTGTTAATTAATTAATTAACAACATGTGGAATATACTATGATTAAAGCAATAGTCATATGTGGGCACTTTACAACTACATTTACCTCAATCATATTAAGTTGTTGTAAGGGATAATCATAGTAACTTAAATAGTTGAAATAAATTTGATAATTTAAATATTCCATTTGTATCATTGGTTGTATTACTTTTTTATTTATAGATTGTATTTAGGGACACTTTCTAATAAAATTTTAAAGTTTATAATTTGAACCACAATCAATCTCCAACAAAACTACAAACTTAAGGCTATTACTTAGCCTTATAAAATGTATTATTATATAGTATTTAGTATTATTTATTTAGTATTATAATATATCAAATAATACTAAATATTATAAAAAGTAATATCTAATATTATAGTTAAGTATTTATATATATAATATTTATATATATTTGTTATTTAATTTAATATAATATTTAATGTAAATATTTATGTATTAAATATAAATATTTATATACAATATTATATATGTAATAGTATAATTAATTAAATAATTTATATCTAATTTATTTATATTTGTTATTTTATTTTAATATTTTTATACATTTAAATATACAACATTATACATTTAATATTATAGTTAATTAAATATTATATTAACAAGTTTTTATTAAACTATATTTAATAATCTAAAATAAAAATTATATATATTAAATATTTAATATTTATATACATTTTAATACAAAACATTATATTTAATTGCCAAGTTAGATTTAAAATAAAACAAATATAATTGTATCAATTTTTTAATAAGAAACTTAACAAATATTAATTAATTTTTAAAAATATTTATTTTATTATAGCATACATATTAAAATTAACTACCATATAAAATTAATAAAACATTAAAACCTAAAATTTAAAAAACTCATAATATTATGCATACTATAATTGTACAAATATATTCTATACAAACAATAATATTTTACTCTTAATTAGACTTATTATACAATAAACCTTAAAATTAATTAAGCTATAAAATCAATAAAACATTGAAACCTAAAATTTTAAAAACTCATAATATTATGGATATTATAATTGTACAAACATATTCTATACAAACAATAATATTTTACTCTTAAAAACTAAATTTAAAAAGCCTTAAGTATATCAACTCTCCTTTAATGTTTAATCATCATTCTTTTAAGATTGGATTGTATGAAGGCATGAAAAGACTACAATCGAAGGAAGTCCATTAGAATTGGCATGCTTACTAGTAACATGTGATGATTTTGATGTCCTTTTGATTCTTTGTTGTTTTTTTAAAGAAATAATTAATCCCTGCCACAACAGTTAGATCCCATTAATCTCTTTATTAATAACTGACTGTTATTTCTACACTCATATATTTGATCTAGCCAAATTCTAAGGACAACTATATTTAGATTGTGTCATTCTTTTTTAACACAAGTAAGAAGTTGCAATTCTTAGTTATAGTTCAAAAGTTATGGTTGAAACCTAATTGTTAGTAAATAAATTTATTTTATTTTTTGTGAACTCCACTTCTTTACACAACTCAACCTAGGGTTTTAGCCTTAGGTTTTATCCTTCCACATTAGAGTCTTTATTTATATTTTTTGATTATATACTTTTCATTTTAAATTTGTTTGGGGTTTGAATCTAACTTTATGTGTGCTTCATTGTGTTATCTTGATTAGTTTTTGGGCTATTATTGTTTTTTCTTTGATCCTTATCCATGCACTTTCATTATTAGATTTTTTATGTGGATGTCTTCTCCCCCTTCTTTACCAACCTCATTTTTTATGTCATTGTGCTTTATGATGACACGTCTTTTGTAGGATATGATAGTGACTTAGCTACTACTTCATCCTTATATGCACCTGATACATCTACAAATCTTGATTCATGTGATGTTGTGTCTAACAAACATTAATTTTCCACCTCATGACAAATTATTTATAATAAATGGTGGATTTTTCAAAGTAAAATAAAAATTTACATAGTAAAATAGTTTTCAAATAAAAAATTACATAGTAAAATAGTTATATACATTTTAATATATAACATTATAAATTTAATTGCCAAGTAAGATTTAAAATAAAAACAAATATAATTTTATCAATTTTTAATAAGAAACTTAACAAATATTAATTAATTTTTAAATATTTTATTTTATTATAGAATAAATATTAAAATTAACTACAATATAAAATCAATAAAACATTAAAACCTAAAATTTTAAAAACTCAAAATATTATGCATTTTATAATTGTACAAAGATATTCTATACAAACAATAATATTTTAGTCTTAAAATTATACTTATTATACAATAAACATTAAAATTAACTAAGATATAAAATAAGTAAAACATCTAAACTTAAAATTTTAAAAACTTGTAATATTATGCATATATAATTATACAAACATATTCTATACAAACAATAATATTTTACCCTTAAAAACTAAATTTAAAAATCCCTAAGTATATCAACTCTCCTTTAATGTATAATCTTTCATTCTTTGAAGATTGGATTGTATGGAGGCATGAAAAGGCTACAATCTAAGGAAGTCCATTAGAATTGGAATGCATGATTTTGATGTCCTTTTGATTCTTTGTTGCTTTTTTAAAGAAATAATTAACCCTTACCACAACAGTTAGATTGCATTAATCCCTTTATTAATAATACACTCATATATTTGATCTAGCCAAATTCTAATGACAAATATATTTAGATTGTGTCATTCTTTTTTTAACACATCTAAGAAGTTGCAATTCTTAGTTATAGTTCAAAAGTTATGTTGAAACCTAATTTTTAGTAAATAAATTTATTTTATTTTATTTACATTTTAGTGAACTGGACTTCCTTACACAACTCAGTGTTTGGGCTATTATTGTTTATTATTTCTTTGATCCTTATCCATGCACTTTCACTATTAAAATTTTTATTGTGGATGTCCTCTCCCCCTTCCTTACCAACCTCATTTTTTATGTCACTGTGCAGCCTATGATAGTGACTTAGCTACTACTTCACCCTGTATGCACTTGATACGTCTAGGGATCTTGATTCATGTGATGTTGTGTCTAATAAACATTAATTTTCCACCTCATGACAACTTATCATCTATAATAAATGGTGGCTTCTTCAAAGTAAAATAAAAATTTACATAGTAAAATAGTTTTCAAATGAAATAAAGTAAACAATATATTATTAATAAAATAAAACTAGCATAGATATCTTAAATACAACAATATAATGCGCCAAGAGATATCAATTTGGAGGCACCTAAAGAGAGAGAAGAGATGATATATAAAGATGTATATCAAGACAGAGTTAGAGAGAGGGGGGAGAGACACAATAGAGAGGAAGAGATAGAATGGGCTAGCAGTGAAGCATTCCTCTATTTATCAAATTTTCCATGGATTGTGAATTATGTAAGCCATGCAATGCATTCAACTGTGACTTGATAGAATGATGAAACCTTCATTTTGTACTAATCTGGACTTCAATAGATTATAATTTTTTTTTTTCATAGCCAGGGTCTTGCTGAAATTGAATAGGCTACCAAGAACAACTATTAGAAATTATGGACATTATTATTATTTTGATTCTATGTAGAAAATTTGCTTGCACAATCAACATGGGACTAATTGCAGGTATGGATGTTAACAATTGTAGACCAAACGTTCTACAATTTAGGCATCAGAAGCCTTGTGGAAGGAAATGATGTCCCCTGGAAGAAGTTTCATGTCACAAACAAGACAATTCCAACCCTTTCTGAACACATAGCTCTGATTCCTTCCCCACTAAAGTACTAGAACCACCATTCTTTCCCTATACTATCTTGGATTGTGATCAACAATCATCCATCTTTTGCATTTTTGCAAGGAATGAATGGAATCCTAGATGATATGCAGAAAATCAAATACTATGAAACCCCTCACAAGAAACCATTTCAAAAGACAAATCTTAAAGAAAGTATGTCTTCTAAAGGTTTGTCTCTATAAAATAAAAATAAATTTTCATTTACCACAACATATTAAGGACTGGTTGGATTTGGAGTTCCAAACCATATTGTGGATTGATTCTAGAAGCTTAAAGAGTTTGAGAAAGTCCCACCAGAATTTTACTTTTAATATGTCTATATATTCCAAAGGGTGTATGGGAAAACCATATCCTTATTTATGTATGATGGTGAACTAAAATTTGTGGATTCAAAGTACCTTTTAGCTTCAAGTAGAGAACATGACTACATGCATAACCTTCCTATGAATAATTATTTTTAGATTCTACCTTTACCACCCATGACAATTGCAAAGACATTTCCTAAAACACAAAATCATTGTCCATCATGGGATTACAAAATTAAGATTTAAAACTGCATAGACATAGTGGCAAAGAGTATTCCATTGTGTGATACACTTAGGACTATGGTCAAACATTCTAATAGAAAACCATACATTAATGATTAAGCTATGGTACTTTTACAATGTAAAAAGCCAAGCTTGAAAAATAAAGATAAGTTTTTGTTTACCACAACATGTTAAGGATTGGTTGGATTTGAAGTTTCAAACCACATTGTGGATCGATTCTAGAAGCTTAAAGAGTTTGAGAAAGTCCCACCATAATTTTACTTTTAATATGTCTATAGTATGCCAAAGGGTGTATGGGAAAACCATATCCTTATTTATGTATGATGGTGAACTAAAATTTGTGGATTTAAAGTACCTTTTAGCTTCAAGTAGAGAACATGACTACATGCATAACCTTCATATGAATAATTATTTTTATATTTTACTTTTACCACCCATGACAATTGCAAATACATTTCCTAAAACACAAAATCATTGTGCCTATCATGGGATTACAAAACTAAGATTTAAAACTGCATAGACATAGTAGAAAAAAGTATTCCATTGTGTGATACACTTAGGACTATGGTCAAGCATTCTAATAGAAAACCATATATTAATGATCAAGCTATGGTACTTTTACAATGTAAAAAGTCAAGCATGAAATGGGTTGTTCCAAATCATCTAGCTCCACCAGAGCCTCATGAAATGGAAAAAGATAAAGAAAAGAGAGTGACTTAGTATGGGTTAGTCCAAATCATCTAGCTCCACTAGAGTGGGAGAGAGAGATAGAGATGAGAGATATAATGGGAAAGAGCATATGCAAATACAAAAAAATCAATCAATTATTTCATGCCAACGATCCAAAGATAAACAGAGAACGTGAGATAGATAATGATATAAAGAGAGGGAGATATATAGAGAGATAAATGGGCGCTTAGTGCTAAACCACTCCCCCCGCCTTCTTTAAATATAGTATGCTTCTATATATTTTTTATATTTGACAAGATTTTTTTAAATAGATTTTTTTCCTTCTCTATAGGTATTTGTCAGTTTTCCATGACGGGGGTTCCTTAGATGAATTTTGTACACAATAGGCTCCCATGACATAGAATGCACACCATTTTTTAGGTCTCAAGATCATTCCCATATCATCTACAAATTTAAACAAATCAAAAGTTTTTCCCTTCAAATTTTAATTTTAATCCATTTGAGCTCCAAATTATGCAAAGATGTGAAATTATTAAAGCAATGAGGATCACTAAGTTTGATCGATATTCATATCGTGTAACATACCATGAAATGATGCATGATGGTAGGATAGATGACACATAAAAAGATGTAGGTGGTGACCATACTTATATTTGCAAGATGTCAAATATGAGGCTTGTGATAAACATACATACATGCTTCAAATAATATGCATAGGTGATGACAAATGAAATGCAAGTGAACCCAAGTGTAATGCATGAACAAGAATATAGAAAGGAAATGCACATGGACCAAACATGGAAGCTCACACATTTCAAGTAGTTACTAAGCAAAACATAGGGATTTTCAATTGTCAAAATTAATTCATGACAATCGAAAAACAAAAAAGATAGGGGCCATAAAGATACAAGACAATCATCATTCATTAATGACATATCAATTGAACTTCCACAAATATTCGGCGTACCCATTGCACACCAAGGTGCGATTGCGATTGCTAGTAATTATAATTTGGAAACGGTATTGATAAGACTCCGTACTATATTTTATGTTTATTCTGGTTCCGCCCTAATGTGTTTTTTGATTATTTTATTTCTTCTTAATTAAAAGACTAACATCTTGCAATACCAGTTTACCATATCTCCATATCTCCTTATTGCATTTCCTAAAAATGCTGAGTGCATTTTCCTGACCTAAAGAAAGGGTGGATACACCCACAAACCGCCTCAGTGGAAAATGGAGCTATATCACTCATTACATTCACGGTGAGTATCAAATACTGTGCCTCTCCATTTTATTACATCTTAGATCTCGTTCATTCATTTGATCAGCAATTTATCTGCTTTTTTTGTGTGGTTCTCTCTGACTGATTGTTTAATTTGTTTTCTATTGTGTTGTAAATGTCAAGTGATGAGCGGAGCTTGTTGAAGGGTATTGTGGATTATGCGGCAGTAAAGCTGATGAAAATGGTTTCATTAGCAGTAGCCAAACATGCAGATGGGGTGTGCAGAAGAACTTTTGCAATATTTACATTACAATCTCTTCAGATTTGGCAGGGATGGGCGGTTTTGGTAAAATTTAACTCGCCAAACAATTGGACCCCAGAGAAATCTCCTGTATTTATATATGCAGCTTTGGTTTTCACCTGGGATTTAGTGCAGGTAAAAACTTTAGATCTTACCTCATCTCCTCTGATTTTGAAGTGGGAGGATTGAATCTGTTTCCTACCAAGTAGCTTTTCTGTTGGCATGCTTGGTTACAATCCTATTTGCCTCACGGATTTGAAGATCTGGTTGAAATTTCAATGAATTCTTCCTATGGATTACCTTTGTCTCTCAAGGAATTGGGAGGATAGATTTAGGTGAACCCCAAGGGTCACTAGGAGTCTCAATCAGATAAAATCTCTGGAATATTTGAGGTATACATTGGCCAGAGGCCAAAAGTAAGCTGCTATGTTATCCACTGAGAGGAGTAGGAGATATTCTTGGATATAGCATGCTTTTTTATTGGGAAGCGAATTAGTTTGGCAATTTCTATGGGGAATGATATTAGAAAGTTTGCCTAGCTCAGTGGGTTATGAATCATTAGTGAGTGGTCTGCATAGTTGGGAAACACTTTTAAATAAGTGTCTCTCCTGGATTTCAAGAGCAGAATAGCATAAGAATGCATGACCGCCTTCTGTGATTTGGGAAGGGAAATCTCAATTCAACACTCATTCACTACTGGATTATGGATGATCGACATCCGGACACAAATGGAGGTGAGTCTGACATTTTCTTTGATGGAATGTAACTTGCTATTAGTCATTGATACAGCATACTGATAGGTTTCATTTTTTTGTTTTCCCTATTCGTATTTTAGACCTTTATCTCACTCTTGACTTAGAAGAAGTATGCAACATGCTAGTATTTTCTCTTTGAGCTTCTTGTAAAATTATAATTGTTGCATTCTTTATGTCCGGGTGAATGAAAATTGGCTGCAGGCTCCTTTGCAATGGAGAGTGCTGATTATTTCTTGGGGACCTAGTTTCCAAAGTTTTTCAAATTTAATAGGATGCCTGAGGTATTTGAGAAAAAAACCCTCGATTGATTGAGAATAGTAATTTCCTATGATGAGACTTCCAGTAGAACTTTATCTTCTCAAATAGCTGGAGCTCCTGGAGTTAAAAATGCTATCTTCACTACCTACCTGTTTCAAAGATTTAACAAACCTGCAGCATATAGATTTGTCCAACTGGATGGAGTCTAAGATGTTTCCAGTTTCTTTGAAGCAGCTAGCATTCTTGCAAATTGAAAAAGAGAACTTTGATTGATTGAGCATACTAGTTTCCCATTAGGAGACTTCGAAATAACTGTCTTCTCAAATTGTTGGAGCACCCGGAGTTAAAAATGCTATCATTACTACCTAACTGTTTAAGGATATGATAAACCTGTGCCATAATGATTTGTCCAGCTGGATGGAATCTAAGATGTTCCGAGTTTCTTTTAAGCAGCTAGCATTCCTGCTATATCTTCGTTTATGGTATTGTTTCAAGCTCATGTTCACATTTGACATTTTCAAAAACATCATACACGCTGAAGTTTATGGGATGCAGGGAATATCTCGAGTTGCCTCATCAAATCACAAATCAGATATCCCTGAAAAAGCTCCATCTTGATGAGACCATCATAGATTCATAAGGGCTGTACCAACTACCATTGGTGAATGGAGCAAATTGCAATTTCTGAAATGAAAGATCCTCTTCTTGAGGAGTGTTCCAATCTCAAAATTTTGAGTAAATTGGAATTTCTGAGCATAAGCAGTCTGTCATTCGAAAGCTTGTCAGACACTCTTGGAAATTTGTTCTGCTTGAATCATCTTGCAATTCTTGATTCCTACAATTTTGAAATCTTTATCATAAGCAGATTATAGATTCTAATTTTCTTAGATTCTGTGGATGTAGTCTAGTTAGGAGTGAAGTCTTTACCAAAAGCATTTCATTAATTCACAGTTGGTTTTTGGGTCAAAGTGGTCAAGATTATGCATCTTGATCAAAGTGAGACACAAGCATCCAAGTTACAATTTTCTGAAGAGAGTTTTCCAAGCCCTGAAATTTTCCACTTCGAGAAAAATACTTGATAAGTGGGAAATGGCACTACACAATTGTTTCATTTCATTTTGGCTATATGCTTAACAATGTTCAAGTATCAAATACTATGCCATCTTGACTTAACAGTTTTACATTTCATTCACTTGCTCTGTGATCTATTTTGTGCCATACTAATTGATGTTTGTTTCATTTGTTTTCTATTTTTTTGTAGATGTTTAGTGATGAGCGGAGACTGCTGAAGAGTATTGTGAGTTTTGCATTAAAGATGATTAAAAAGGTTCCATTAGAGGTAGCCGAACATCCTGTCTGACTCAATGAAGCTGTAAGAGACTTTGAAACTACTACACTACAATCTCTGTAGAGTGGACAGGATGTACAAATTGTGGATATGGGACATTCTGGTAAAACGACACTTGCAAAAAGCATTATACGATAGAAAATGGTTCTCCATCTACAGTTTCAGTCTTCTTTTTTATGTGCAAGGTGCTGCGGCCAAAAACATTTCAAATAGCTAGAAGATAACTTGGAGGAGCTTCATGCCATGCTTTTTTCTATTTAATAATATACATTAATGCAAGTCATTTCAGATCTATTTGTCTGCTGATAGTTCTGGATAATGTGGATCATGGAGACCAACTAGATGCTCTGCTTCCAACGGAGGACTGCCTTGGAATGAATAGTTTCATTATTGTCACTGCTCACGAATTGGGTATCCTCAGATTTTTGGGCATTTCCTCTATTTAAAGTGCAGCTAAGTTGCTGAAATTTTTTCTTACAGCCCTATTCACTCCAGGAATCAGAGGATCTGTTTGAAATGTTTGAAAAAAATTGGTTTTAAGTGTATTTAACTTTTTCAATATAATAGAAAAAGGGAGTTATACTGGTCCACAAAATTTGCCTCTCTCCAATCTCTGTTATTTATTTCTACAATCATTATATTGTGATGTAATAGCAAAAATAACAAAACTCTGAAAATTTATTCAAATTCAACTTCTTCAAAAACAGATTACAGGTTACAACTTATTATGGCCAAATTCATTGGCTCATCACTACAAATTTCAGACCAGAGAGATCTGGTCATCGACCAGCAACTCAGTACCTTCAATCAAACTAAGATTCGAAACAGCACCCCTATGCGGTTCTGCTACACGCAATCTGCAATAAAGAAATACTCGACAGAGTCCCCAAACTCCCACACAACATGCGTACCAAAAGGATAATCTGCCGCATCAAAGACTCCTTTTTCCTTCACGAACCTCAGGCAGCGATCCATACAAATCCCAGACCCCCAAAACTGCCCCTCTTTCTTCATGTCATTGGTAAAAATAGAGAATAAGGGTGTGTGCGATTGCCCCCTTCCTCCATCGCTGACAAAGCACTAAAAATAGAGAAGCCAAAACTGAAAGCTGCCACACCCCCCAAAAAAAAAAGAAACGCCTCCCATGTTAATCCTCCACACCACCCAAATTAAAATAGTAAAGGAAATTTAAAACAGCTGAAAGCCTTCAATGAATCGCAACACCATGTTCTTTTTCTTTCTATCATGCATGACTCCAGCGCCAAGCTAAGAAGGGAGTGGGAATATTCGCTGACAGAGACTGTGAGGTTACGCCAAATAAAAAGCAAGCAATAAATGAAAAATTAAGCAACGCCAAAATGGGGTTCCATCGTGGATGCCCCTGCATGAGATACCCAAGATAGATTGAAATGGTTCATGAGTGAAAGTCATAAACATTTATAAGTCCTGTGCTTGTTCTGAATCCACTTTTCTGTCTTATCTGTCTAAATATGCTTTACTAGTTTTCTCTAGAATTTAATGTCCCTTCTTTCATTTTTCCTCTCTTTCTCCCTCTTCTAACATAATCCAACTCCCACTAATATGCACTAGGAAACTTTGGAAAATCATAAGCTTCAATGTCATCCTCTTCAGTAAAATAATCAAATTTATACATGACCTCTTTCCTTGAAATTGCTGCAACAATTTGTCCATCATATTCCTCTTCTGGAACATTGTGTCCATCATATTCCTCTTCTGCAACATTGTGCTCCTCTTTCACCATGTCTTCTAAAAGACAAGGTTCAGCTGCAAACTCTTTCTCCTCTGCATTCACATCAATATTAGTAAAATAGTCAAGGGACTCATATTTCCCATCCTGCAACAAGCTATTAGTTTTGAGATCTTCATCTTCAACAACCTCTTTATCAATCAAGAGATCATCAAACAACTCAACCTTCACCAACTCATCTTCTTCATTGCTCATATCTTCTTCCTTCTTAATCACTGCAACTCCTCTTTTGCTCTCTTCTTTCATGTCTTCAACAAGACCAATTGTTGCAATTTCTTCAACTGCTGCAATCCACTCTCATCTTCATTATAAAAATGAAAAATATTATGCGTTACCTTACTAACCTCTTTCTTCTTCACTACTACTTCAACTTTGCTTTGCTCTGTAGCTTCACTTTGCTCCTCAACCTTTGTTGTATTTTTTGTTTTGATTTCCTCCTTCATGCCTTCATCAAGACATGCTGCCACAATCTCTAGCTTTTCTTTTTCATTCTCTTGCACGAGGATCTCATCTTCACACTCTGTTGTATCTTCTCTTTTACTTGCAAACAAAACAATGTTAGCATAGTCATGGGATTTATCTTCTCCCATTTGCATCTTCTCCATCCTCTTATCACCTTCATCTGACACTTACCCTTCAAATAAGATATCTATCTTTCTCATCTCCTCTTTGAATAGGAGATCTTCATCTTCCCCAAATTCTTCACCAAACATAGGACCCTCAAAGTCTATCATCTCATCTTTCACATCTTGAGTATCTTCTTGGCTTGTCACAGAAACTTCCATGTCTTCTATACCTTCACCTTCTTTGGGCATGTCTTCAATCACATCTCCATCCTCAATATCTTTCTCTTCAAACTTATAACCAAATATTGTACCTCTATCCGTCCCCATTGCACTACTCAAATCGACAATACTCAAATTTATCTCCTCTTCAACATAACTCTCACTTTCCTCATCATGTTCCTCTAATTTGAACTCTGAACTTCTAGTTTTATTTCTAACTAGTCAGATCAGCATTGCCAACCTTGTTCGTGAGATCCTTCATACCATTCTGCACCATCTCTCTCATATCTGCAATATTATTCTTTCCTCTAATCTTCTTCTCCTCCTTTCCAGTATTTTTTTTCTTTCAATTAAAATTCCAAAGTCTCTTACATTATCTCATCAACCGTACATGCCATTTCTCTTATCCCTATCATTTGCTCTTGAAGTCTACAAAAATCAATTATTTCTTCTAATTGGACAATCCGGACTCTTGGTCTCACATTTATTCCCTTCATTTTCTTTTCAACGTTCAGAGATTTCCTGTTCACAACTCAACCCTCGGGTCCTTGCACAGACTGCCTCAAATCGACGGTCCTGTCCACACACTCAGGAGCTACTGCTCTAATATCTACCTCCACCTCTACCCCTACCTTAGCCACTCTCGGAGGCACTTCTATACAACTCACAACTCACAGGGCTTGCTACAAGCTGCCTCACATTCGGCGATCTGCCTGCAGACTCAGAAACAACCTGCTCTGATACCACTGATGTAATAGCAAAAATAACAGAACTCGGAAAATTTATTCAAATTCAATTTCTTCAAAAACAGATTATAGGTTACAACTTATTATGGCCAAATTCATTGGCTCATCACTACAAATTTCAAACCAGAGAGATCTGGTCATCGACCCACAACTCAACACCTTCAATCAAACTAAGATTCGAAACAGCACCATATGCGGTTCTGCTACACGCAATCTGCAATAAAGAAATACTCGATAGAGTCCCTAGACTCCCACACAACATGCGTACCAAAAGGATAATCTGCAGCATCAAAGACTCCTTTTTCCTTCACGAACCTCAAGCAGCGATCCATACAAATCCCAGACCCCCAAAACTGCCCCTCTCTTTCTTCATGTCATTGGTAAAAATAGAGAATAAGAGTGTGTGGGACTGCCCCCTTCATCGCTGACAAAGCACTAAAAATAGAGAAGCCAAAACTGAAAGCTGCCACACCAAAAAAAAAAAAAAAAACGCCTCCCATATTAATCCTCCACACCGCCCAGATTAAAATATTAAAGGAAATTTAAAACAGCTGAAAGCCTTCAATGAATCACAAAACCACGTTCTTTTTCTTTCTATCATGCATGACTCCAGCGCCAAGCTAAGAAGGGAGTGGGAATATTTGCTGACAGAGACTGCGAGGATACACCAAATAAAGAGCAAGCAATAAATGAAAAATTAAGCAACGCCAAAATGGGGTTCCATCATGGATGCCCCTGCATCATATTGATAGATGTGTGACCGAGAGCAAAGAATAGGTTTATCAAACTCAAATACTAAGCTAGTTTTACTAATTGGAAGAAGTTCATTTAACTTAGTGATTTTATTCAGATATTGGAAATTGAAATTATGCTATTTTCAAGGGTTGCTTGCAAATGATAGGAAATTATCGTGTTCTCGCAATTGTCCTTGGTTGGCTGACAGTGCTTATAAAGAACTAGGAGCTTAAAAGAGTTATGTTTTGGCAGGTATGGAACTAAACTGTAAGTAGTTCCCATAGTTTTAGAGCCTAGCTCGTGTTTCTGCGTTTTACATTCTCTTACAGAATAAGTGAATGAATGCTATTTTCTACCGTTCCACAAGGATTAAGTGTTCAGTATTAACGGGCCCAGACTAAATTTGGTGCTCATTTTCAGTTCATGACAGTAGTTTGTTTAGGTTTAGGTATCTACCAGTGATAAGGATATATCTATTAGAATATTGCAAACCCTGCAAACTTGACTTGAAGGGACTGATTTCTATCCCTCATCTGTCGATGGAACATATCATTTGCCACAAAAGCAAAAAAAAAACTTCTACATGTATAAGGTCTATGAAAGCCTCTCTAAATTCCAAGTCTTGATTGATAGAATATCACTTTCTTCTTTAGATGGTATACAAGGGAAACTGTCCTATCCTTTACCAGGTCCCGACCGTAATTGGCCCTGCCTTTTCAAATACAGAGATTGCCCTACTGTTTTTCACAAAAGCAAAAAGGACTTCATGTTTATATTTATAAGGTCTATGAAGGCCCCACTAAATTTCAATTCTTGATAGGTAGAATATCACTTTCTTCTTTAGATTGTATATGAGTGAAACTGTTCTATCCTTTACAAGGTCCTGACCCTAACTGGTCTGTCTTTTCAAATACAGAGATTGCCCTACTGTTTTTCACGAAAGCAAAAAGGACTTCATGTTTATATGTATAAGGTCTATGAAGGCCCCACTAAATTTCAATTCTTGATAGGTAGAATGTCACTTTCTTCTTTAGATTGTATATGAGTGAAACTGTTCTATCCTTTACAAGGTCCTGACCCTAACTGGCCTGTCTTTTCAAATACAGAATTTGCCCTACTGTTTTTGGCAGTAGAACATTGTTAGAGCAATGTGAATTAAGTTTTACCTCCAGCAGCATCCCACTTTTGTTCCATTAACTCCTTAAAATCCCTCTCTTGATTCATCAAGAGAGTTTAGATTGGGAGCACCAAAATACCCTAGAGTGCACTTCACCACAGAATGTAAGTAAAACTAAAGAATTTTCAACTGTGCAGGAATCAAAGAAATTTACTAGGGTATTGAGGGGAATAGTTTACTTTCCGGAAGATTAATTGTTTTTAAAAAAATTCACCGTCCCCAGGAAATTAACTAGACCTCTACAGATCACTAATTGGAAGCAACAAAACAAGGCCTAGAACACCAATTTTGGCATAAAGGAAATAGATTTAAATTCATTATGCTCGCACAAAATGCCCAAGAATGCAGTGTCAATAATGAATAGTATATAAACCATTGAAGAATGATCATTCACCATTATTATAGACAATGGCAGAACCCTCATGAACAAACAAATCAATTCAGCAACTTAATCCTCATGTGCATTGCTAGATAAAGTGAGTCTAAGAGTACAAATTCAATGTTATAGAAAGGGAAATTGCCAACTACTTCATGATCACATGCAATAATGCTAACTTCAAAACAGGCAAAAACAGTTGTATTGTAGTGGGGTGGACAGAGAGCAGAGAGCAAATAAAAATTGAAAATAATGGGCATTGGAGCTGAATCCACTCCCACAGCTGTGAGGAGCATTTGAGCAAAAAGAAAAACAGGTAAAAGCATTTGTGTGCCCAGTAGAAGAGAACTAAAACTAATCATTTCTGAAAGGTCAAGGTCCTCACTGTTCATGACAGTTCCAAACCAACAATGAAAGCCAAGGTATGGCATCTAAGCATTTAGAATTACTTCAAGCTTAACAACTTTGCTAGGAACATGAAACCCAGAATTTTGATGTGCTGGAATCACCAAAGTAAACTTGAGAAGAGCCTTCGATGGAATAAAATTCTGTAAATACTTCAGTGGAAGTATATCTCCAACCACCAATTCAAACAAATTAGTAAATGAGTTCCATGAACTCTAACAGGGGTCATCCTAGAAGTTTAAAATTATTGTGCAAACCAACCAGACAACCCTTTGAGACTTCCAATTGTTGCTGATCTTCCAAGGCCCCATATGACTGCACACAAGTGGACAGCCTTCACAGCAGTGTGAGTGATGAGGACTAGATTGTTAAGATGAGGAGAAGCAACTGCAGTTGAAGCCAATGACATGAAACAACCACAGCAAGTAACAAGAAGAATTTCTCTAGGCCCCAAGACTTGCAGAAATATTAAAGTATACCTATGTTCTAATCATGACACGGAGGATGTATTTCAGGGCTATGGCAGATGAACCTCTGGATTGTTACATGCACATGATCTGTTCTTTAAATTGGAGTGGATGATAATCAGCACGTCTGCACAGCCTCTGCTGGAATGATATGGGCAGAAAAAAAGAAAGATAAGATTATTGTGACCCAGAGAGCTTAAGAGATTGCAGAAGAAGATGTTGGTGTTGTGAAGGAGATCAAGGTTTGTGTCTAGCTCCGCTATGATGCTGAGATACAAAGCAGGGAAGTGGATGATGCTCATTCTTCTTGATTTGTCACTGGCCCTGACCAGCACGGATCTGTTAATGGTTATTTTCAGAAGGTAAGAATTGATGTTTTAATCAGTATCCAGTTATCTAAGTTTTAAGGAAAAAATTCTATGCAGTCATTTCTTCTCGGTGCCATTGTAAGGCTGATTCGGCCAATAGGTTGTTTAATATGCATTTGATAGTGTTTTTATACAGTTATGAAGATCAGGCATATGAAGTGCAAATTTTATTTTGAATCCTTGTTTTGCAATGATGAAGCACTAAAGTTAACAGAATTACGTCCTATTTTGGGGCAATCGATGTTTAAAGCTAGTTGTTTTACAGATTTGCAGCATACCACTATAGCATTCTATGGACTTTTTCTTTTTTCTGACCTGTGAGGAAGGTTATGGCTATTGTAGTGAGGCCAAAGATGCATTTGAGATTAGACCAAAGTATGGTAGCTGACTAAGCTTTGCATATATAGTTATTAGTCCCTGCCTATAGGGCGGGGACTACATTTTCAGATTATCATTCTTCATATTGGTTTTCCATGAGAATCGTGCAAATGGAAAATTTTCTGCGAATTGCTAATGTTTACATTTTACAAAGATTTCCGTGTCATTTTCTTCCATTTTTTCCTTATATTTTTTGGATTTTCAATTGGTTGAGGCTTTTAATTAACAGGGATTTTCAATTTTCAATTTGGAATTTTAAACCTGCAGCTAATGTCTTCAGATTTTTTGGAAAATAAATGTTTATCAGTTTTTTGATTGATTTCGATAGGAAAAATTAAACCTACAGCTAATGTTTCCGGATTTTTTTTTTGAAAAAGCAGTGGTGAACAAACAGAATTAAATCAAACTGCAAAGTAATGTCTATGCGTAATGGTGGTAGGCCAAGATGTAAAATGCACGTGAACAAACATCAATGTGCTCATGACAAATCTATTTCAATGATAATTGTTGAATACTTGTTTTCTTTTCTAATTTTAAAATTCTTAGTCACTATTCTATCACCATCAATAGATACTACAAGACTAGTTCCAACAATTCATTGTGCAGGCCATCATGAAAGTAAATGCTTAATTCCTCAACACCATTGCATTTTGTCATGTGTAGTCTTTGCCAACGAATCATTGGGAACATCTCATTTTCTTCTTGAAAATGTGAAAGTTCTTTTTGCACTTTTTTACTTCTCCCACTCTACTCTTAAGCATGTGTGTGTCATCAACATAAGAATTCTCCATTTTCTTCAACATTAAATGGTATAGCACTGAGCATTTGAAAATTTGCATCTCTAGCTATAGATCCCTTTTGAATTCAATTGCAGATGAGGAGTTGTGTAGTAGCATATCATTTTCTAGTTTGTTTCATTTAATATATAATATTTCACAAGGTTTGATTTATGTTTTTCATTTCACATATTATTTGTTAACTTTTTAATTTCAATCTCTAATATTTGTTCGTATTAGCACATAATGTTGTTAGGAGTCATATCCTTATAACATTTATATATTGTTTTAATAAAAGGTTATAAAATCTTATGTTTATTATATGCTTTAAAATATATATATCATTTAATAATTAATAATCTAATAACTATTAGATTATTAATTATTTACAAATGGTTTTTTTGAATAAGTGTGACTAATACCCCTTTATGTATTTTACCACCCCTTCTCTTATATTTAAGGAGTGCTACACCCCTAATCATATAGTGTGTATATGGTTATGAGTAGTTGGCTTGTGGTTGCTTTAACTCTTATTTAAGTTATATAGGTAGTTAGGTCGGTTTAGGTGGCATCCATGGCATAAGTATAATATATATAGAAGGTAGAGGTTAGTTATTATCATTATATTGAGTATTGTGTTTTTATTGAAGACTATTGGAGGTATCCCTCTCGAAGTGGATTATGAGGTTGTGTCCTCGAAGTGGCATATTATTATCAAGTATTTGCAACATATTTTCTATTATATTATTCTATTGTGCAAGTTGTTTCATTACTAGTATTAGAGCATTATCTTGGAACTGTGAAGGTAAGAAACAAGACGATTTTTTTAAATTTTAGAGGTCATTTTGTAAAGATCATGATATTGTTTCATTACTATTGGAGGTATCCCTCTCGAAGTGGCATATTATTATCAAGTATTTGCAGGATATTTCTTATTATATTCTTCTATTGTGTAAGTTGTTTCATTACAAGGAGCCTCTCTCTCATTGAGAGGCAAGTGAATTTGGAGATTTATAATGAATTCTATCACTATGCACATGAGATATTATTGGCCATGTGGAAGCGAGGAGAAGTGTATCCCTAGGTTTTGTCTATAATTTTATAGACAAGTTTGTGTTATCAGATGGATGGAGTAATATTTACACAACTATTTTCTATAGTTTTTAAATTAAAAGTTGACTACAAAAGTAGCTATAAATGAATCAATGTGGCTTAGAAGATCATTGGAAGAGTTTTCATTTAGATACTAGTAAAAGTCTCACTTTATTATATAATAACCAAAGCTATTTACTCTTACCAAGACTCATATTATTAGAAATAGAACACATTTGAAGTTCATGGGCACTTCATTCAAGGGAAAATGTTTCCATCATAGAATTATCCTCAAGTTCTATTAGACTGGTTATTGTAAGGAAGCTAAGGTAGCAGAACGACTTCCTACACTAATCTTGAAGAGAGGGATATGCAAAACTTTTCAGATCTTTACAATAGTTACAAAAATAAACACAAATAACAATCATACCATAACACAATAATTACGCGGGGAAACTCTTTCAGGGAAAAAACTCCACATTCCAAAGCCGCCCAATATATTATTCAAGAATCAAGAATATTACAATATACTTGTAGAGCAAGCTTTCGCATGAGTATAACCAACCAGAGATTTAGAGACAACTCAACATTTATAAGACTCTTACACAACTTCCATCTTAAGCTTCTGATATATAGGAGATACAATACAGTAAACTATCAATGGTAATTACAAAATCATGAGCCAAAAACCACTCAAAAGTGGTGTCCAAATTATCTCCAATCAAAGATGCCTCGTGATGTCAAATCACACACCAACACGTGTAACTCATCCTTTTATAGCTCTTTTTAAGTGTCCAACATGTTTTCACATTTCCCAAAACAGGAGGTCCAACTTTTAGAGACCATAAATTTTAATCTGGGTGTTTGATTGATGAACCATTTGATGTGTCGGAAAGCTCGTGAAGAGATCTATCAAGTTATAACCTGCTTCACCGATTACAACAACTTTCAAGGCGTTTAGAGACCTCTAAGTGTCTCAAATCTAAGTTTGAAACTTCTTCCAGGAGTTACAAAATGGAAACTTTAATATCTTGCAATCCAGGTATGATTTTGAGTCGAAACTCACCCGAGATGTTTACTTGGCAGTTTTGCACCTTTTGGAAAAATTTCGGGTACATCCGAGCTCAAATGTAGAGTTAGTAAAAATAGTAAGCCCTATCATTTTTAACCCATTTTGGAAACTTTGAAAGTTCTGAACCATTCTTCAAGATGAAGGGTATTCTAAAAGACCAAAACTAGGAAGAATAAAAACTTTTTGTAGTTGTAAGGTTGACACTTTTCCTAACAGTTATTAGGTGGTAGGTATATTATGATAAAAAAGAACTACGCTAGGCTCTCAATAATCACAAAAGAAATAATATATGTAATATAGCATCAAACCTCTATACAGTATCAGATTCTCCAAATTCAAATCAATGCTTGGCCATAAGGAGTTCTCATTGAGGGTGAGTGTCCATTACAATGACACCTCTTTATATAAAGCCTAAAAGACACAAATATGACTTTTAGGCATTATATATAACCCCTTGGGATGTAAGACCTAAAAGGCATAAATAAGACCTCTAGGCATTATATATGGCTAAATCTTAGATGTAAGACCTAATAGGCATAAGACCTCTATGCATTATATGTATAAGTCTTTCATGCATATTGTAAATTCATCTCTATAGATCTTCCACTTGTAAAAGCATTGTATTATATAAGACCTAGATGTAAGACCTAATTGGCATAACATAAGACCTCTAGGCATTATATGTATAAGTCCTTCATGCATATTGTAAATTCATATCTTTGTAAATATTCTACTTGTAAAAGCATTTTTTTATATAAGACCTATGGATATTATGTAATGGACCTGGGGGAGGTTGATTTGAGAAGTCTCGGGCTCTAATAAAGACTTTATAATACCTCGTTTAAGCATCATTTTTTTAAAACACTAGGATTATAAATTTTGACAAGATGACTCTCATATAGTCTGGAATACATGATTCTCATTTTGACATATATATGTGACCTTATTTATCATTGTCAAAGATCTACATTACTAAGGTACTTTTTTTTTTCTTTTGTAGAAATTAACAAATGATGCCCCTATTAACATTAAAGGGGGGTATTAGAATATAATGCTACTAGGGGTCATACCCTTATACCATTTATATATTGTTATAATAAAAGGTTATAAAATCTTATATTTATTATATGTTTTATAAAGCATATACCATTTAATAATTAATAATCTAATAACTGCTATAATCTAATTGTTGGAGTACGTAAGACACTGAGAGGGGGGGTGAATCAGTGTCTTATTAAAATAGACTTATTTTTTTTGCAAAACCTAATCAACTTTGATAAACTGTGAACCTCAACCTTGAATGGTAAAGCAAGACATTCATTTAAGAATCAAGATGAATGATCAAACCAACTTGTGAGCATGAAAAGACAAAATCACTGTTTGTGAACTATGAGGAATCACTTGAACAACTCATCAAAACAAACAACAAAGGCAGATTGTACATTGGACTGAGATAAGCATCAATATATTATGCATTTGTATTGATTTACTATGATCATTATACAACTATTAAATTATGAAATAATAAACAAAAACTCATGAGCAGAACAAGTAACCATAACACAGAGATTGTCGTGAATGGAAAACCCTCCGGGGCATAAAAACCACTCAAAAAAGTGCCTCACTTGCTTAATAAAAGAATCTCACTGATTACAGGCCTCACTGGCTACAGTTGCCTCACTGGCATATAGATTCTCAACAAGAAATGTATTGTAAATATGGAGGAATTTTCTATTTCACTTCAGTCCAATCACTGATGTCACATAAACTATAATGTAATAACCTTTTTTCTCCACACTCCCTTGTCTATTACATTACATCAGAGATGTACATATATACAACATATTTTTGCACACCCACTTTGTTGTACTCCTCATACAGTTTGAAAAAAGATAATTGAAAATACAAAACTGTAAGTAGTTCCAACTGTTGTAACTGATCACAAATAAACAACCTTTCAAACTGTCTAACGAGTAAACAAAGGATTTATTTCATATAATGCCATCAAGCATAATCATCAAATAATGTTCTTTACAGAGCCACTTTATTAACTTTTGATGCCATTTAAACTGCTGAAACAAAGCATAATCACCGTTGAATGATATGAAACTGATTAAGCAAATCTCTGATAGAATCATTTGGCCGACAGAGTCATTATAACCTTTCTGCTTAAGAAGAAGTCACCATTAACAACAAAGACCACAAAAACTAACTTTTCAATGATTACGGCTTACTCTTCAAAACAACAGAGACTTTGTTAACAAGGGTTTTGAGTATTTAGACGACTCTAAACTGAGTTTTTGAAACTGAAATAAGGTTTTCAATAAAACTCCAAACCCTAAAAAAAAGATTAGAAATAAACGAACTTCATTTCAACCTTTGACAAACTTTTACCTGTGGATATAGCAAACTGAAATATATACAAGACTCCCTTCAAAATTAAAACAAAAAGATAATGGATTAGATACACCTGAAAAGGTGAAATGATGGGTTTGAGACTATTGTCAACGACCTTGATGCACAACACTTCCTGTCACCTCACAGATTCAACAGACGAACCACAAACTGTTAAAATACCAGATTCTGCATACCCTTCTATGATGGCGGCCAAACCCTCGTGGAGCAGATAGTGAAAATAAAATGATTAAACATCATTTTTGCCTTTTGAGCCGAGTGACCAAATGAGCCGGTCAACCCTAAAAGAAACCTGTCTTCACAGTTTATGCTTTGTCAAAAACCTTCTTTACTGGTTACCACATTTATCCCAAAACATCAATGATGTTCTTTTAATATTTTGCAAGGCTTTTAAGTGAGCACTAAGAAAAAGTGCTCATGGTCATCAAGAACATATAATATACCATATATTTCAACTACCAAGTCAAATGTTAGCAAGTGCCAAGTCATCAAATATTCCAATGTCAAGGGCAAACAGAGAGAGTAGTCAATCTGTATCTCACTAGCATATTAAACTGAAACATGATGTGTCAAACTGAAACTTAACACATGCCAAGTTGTGTATTGTCATCAGGGACAAACAACTGAGGGTGAAGTCAACACTAATAACTATTAGATTATTAATTATTTATAAATAGTTATTTTGAATAGGTGTGATTGTATACCCCTTTAGGTATTCTGCCACCACTTCTATATTTAAGGAGCTTCTCTAATTGAGAGGCAAGTGAATTTGGAGATTTATAGTGAATTCTATCACTATACACATGACGTATTATTGTCCATGTCGAAGTGAGAAGTGTATCCCTAGGTTTTGTCTATAATTTTCTAGACAAGTTTGTAAGTGTTTTATAATATAATGATGCTTTATGGGGTTTTTTATTTGAAAGAGTTTTCCCAATGTATATGTTGTGTAATGTGTTAAATCTATGCTTTTATAATTCTCATTTTATTTATTTTACATTTTATTTATAATGATTAGTATCCTAAGATTCTAATTTTTAACTGTTCCTTATTAATCTCTTCCTATATTTTATTTCTAAAATCTTTAACTTTCTCTTCCAGAAAATCAACCTATTTTTTTTAGTAATTCATCTGAAGGGTACTTTCCCATAATTTGATTTTTTAGTGCTTCTTTCTCTCCTCATAAACTACACCTTTGTTGTTCAAGGTGCTTCAAGCACCCTAGTGCAGCTACCAATTCATCCTTATTTTGTTGGCTCTCTCATTGCAATTGGGAATAAAGATTGTGAACAATTTCCAATTTTGCTTCTAGATCTCTAGTTTGATTATTCCACTGTTTATATTCATACATAAGTTAAGCTTTATCTTTTTGTAAACCATCAACATGTTCTTTAAGAAGATTCATTGTAAATTCAAGACTATTTTCTTCAAGTTGATGAGACATCATTGATTTTTCCAAGGTTTCAAATTTCCTTAAGAGCACCTCCATTTTCAAGAGAACTTGAGAGAAACTCACATTTTCATTATCCCTTATATGCTTGTGCTCCCTCAATTTTTGTCTAAGGTATTCCAAATTAACAAAAAATTCCTGAAGACTTGTTGCATCTAGTCCTAATAAATTTATTTGTTTCATAATCACCATAAATTTTTTGTCAAGATCAATTCTATTTTCTTTCAAGCAATAAAGTTCTAGTTGTAGTGCATCCCTCTAGTCCACCCGAAATTTAACCTCATTTAACAATTTGATTTGCTCTCGTTTCAACCTAAAAGACATCCTAGTCTAAATTCTTAATAGACATTATTATAGATAATGATTTCTTATAAGATTGTCATTTTCCCTTCACAAAATATTAATCTCTTCCTCTAGAAGTTCTATTCTATTGTCAACATTGTTTAGTCTCTCATTGCCTACTTGAGGTTCTTTTGATAACTTATTCTGTTGGTCTTGTGATTGACTCAATGAATATTGACAATTTTTATGAAAATAATCAAAATTAAACACATGAGAAGTTTCATACTAAGTATTGGTTCTACATCTTGCTTTTCTCTTAGTCCTTGTAAAACGTCCATCTGCTACATTATATGCCAATAATTAGGTTGAAAAGAATTAATCTTTCTCTCCAAATTGTGTTTGCCTTCCGTAATCTTACGTGCAAAACTCCCCCTATGATTTCACCTTTGATTCTTTTGTTGTCCTCTTGCATAAGATCCATTCTTATCTACAAGTCCTAAATGCCCTATTTTTAATAGACTTGTATAATTTCAAACTTTGTTGATATTAAAAAATCATAGTGTCATTTTCTACTTGTGATTTTCGATGAGTATGATGCAATTTCTAGATTTCTTCATAGGCATTTTGCAACTATTGAACTCCCATCATGGATTGCATCATTAGATTATGATTCTTGTGATGTAACTTGAAATTTTCCTCTTGTAGATTTGCAAAATTCTTCCCATTATTTCCATGATTAGGAGTTGATCATTCATAGTTTACTTCAATTTAGGTAGTTTGTCTCTCTAGCTTGTTCGACTTCATTTCAAAACTCTAAATTTCTATGATAAGTTTCTTCTTCTCCTAAGAGACTCAAGGCCTCTTCTCCCTCTACATGCTCGCTACTCAATTTCCCTAGCCAGATACTTGCTCCTTAAGTTCAAATTGATTTGTCACATGTGATGATGAATTTTCAATATGCTTGTGACTCTTTTCTTGTACATGAAGCAACTCTTCTTGCATTTGTAATAGCAGTTCCTCAACAACTCTAAATTCTTGAACTTCTTTTCCACATTCTCTTTGCAATATTCCCTTCTCTTGACTCAAATTCAATTTATCTTTAAAATTTGATTAATTTATTGGAATCAATCTAAGATGCTAAAGATTCCATAATTTTAGTAGGCTCAATTTTTGCATTTAAAATTTGATCGCCCCTTTCTTTCAAGCAAGTAGAAGCATATGTAGTTTCCTTATTTTCCATTTATTAATGACCTATATCTTTCCTGGAACCTTGAAATTCCTCAAGTTCTTTCATTGTATAAGCCTGATTCTATTTGTTTAAAAAAGAATCTCGTGGGGAAATACTATCCATTTCATTCCCTAGTGATCATATCTTTTTGCTAAAGCACAATAAGCTTTGTAGAATTCTTCAGCTATGCTAAGAAGTTCTAGTTGCTTCTTATGGTACATATTTTCATGCTTGGCAAATGAGTATGTAATTCTGTGCTTCAGGATTTAACTGTGTGATGGATTTTTGTTGCCTCAACATTTCCATTCTCTTGCTCTCTTTGCTCCTGATGATGGATCATGTAGTGTGATCCGAAACGTTGAGGCAACAAAAATCCATCACACAGTTAAATCCTGAAGCACATAATTACATATTATGGACTGTGGAAATCTAATGTCTACAAATGAGTATGTGTTGGTTAACAGATTTGCCACCTAACTCTATATTCTCATGCCCAAACATATGACAAATGTAACAACAGTTGAACCTATTGTAATGGTATTTTACAAAGATTCTCTGCTTCTTTTACAAGGTGCAACTACTTTCGATTGATATCCAATGAATGAAAAACTAGTATTGCTTTTAACCAGAAAGAAAAATAAAGGTGGTGCTTTTAACCAGAAAGTAGTAAATGTAATAAATATCCAAATATTAACCAATCCTAACAGAAGCTCAAAGACTTCCACCACATCTACTTTAATGAATCAATACAAAAATACACCATACATCATACAATCACCACCATGAATCATATATCGAAAGATAGATAACTCTCAGTAATGAGAAAAGAATTAAAGATATCCAACCACTTCAATATAGAAATACCATCAACACCAGCAACAATACATCCAACATAAGAAGAATGAAAGTTTAAACAACCATAACACAAAGTTTATGATCATCCAAAACTCCACTACATTGATTTATATTCCATATATATAAAGCAATTGAATAGAAAGCCAAAACTTGATCTATCACCAACACAAAGTTTGCTAAAAGATCTATACATCGACTGGCTGATTAAATTTATAGCCAAGTCCCCAATAACTGTCTTTCTAAAAACCTAATGGTTTCTTGAAGACCGCTGCTTTAAAGAAGTTTAAACATAAATATCATTTAAAAAGAGGGCCCTCCAGAGCCAATAGTTTTTGAGCAAGTATGAAATAAACTAAGGCATAAGAAAAGAGAACTAATTAATGATTGCCACGTCCTCTTCTTCAACATCGCCTTCCTGTGTCACTTCCTTCTCCTTGGCCTGTTCACCTTCATTGCATGTGTCACCTTGCGCCGTTTGGGTTACCTGTGCTCTTAGCTTCGCCTTGTAGGACCTGTACTTATTGATGATCGATGACAATGCCAAACCACGGGGGCTTCTAGTCATGTTGATTTGAATTTTCTTCTTACTCACTACCCTATCAGCCTGAATCATCTTTTTGTGCATGTCATCCAATCCAACTTTAAACATCTTGACGTAGTTAGACACCCTTGCAACCTTCCCAATTGACTCTGCTATGATCACATCATAACTCACCCATCTCCTCTATCACCATCTTCTTGAAATTTTGCTTGATCTCTTTGACATCAAGCAGTTTATCATCATCATCGTCGATGACTACTATCTCTAAGATGGTGAAGTCACCCTTAATATCACTTAATTGTCTATAATAAACACAAAGAGTGCTTCTCATTTCATCCTCCGATGCCCCCAAAATAGATAATTTCCATTCAATTACATCGACCCAAGCTGCAAAATTCATTTCCTTAGGATCTCCCAAAACTTCCTTAGCTACCAAAATACTGACATCCATCTCAACCATATCTTGTATTTCTTTAGAGACTATATAAGCTATTGCGATCACTTTTGGCAGTTTGGAAATCAACAATTAAAGTTTCTCTTTTACTAAAAATGAGATTAAACAACTTATAAGCTTCTTCAATGAAAATTAAGCCATCTAGGGTCACCTTTTCTATCCATTATTCGACAACACTACTTAGGGCTTGTGATCTCTTTATTTGTTGCAACAGATTGGGGTCTGGGGTACTAACACTCATATCAGGCAAAGCATTCACTGAAGGTGCTATTATCTTTAAAATTGACTGAATGAACATAGACAGGGAACTTACTTGTGCACGCAGCTTAACGTTCTCTTCTTGTTCCTTCTTGGCCCTTTCCGACAAATTGTTGACTGAATATTTGACATGATAGATATCTCCCTCCATGGTCAAGGGTCCCATATCTGCTCTACTCATTTTGAAGTCCGCTTCATTCACTTCATTCTCATTCTTATTCCCCACTGGATCCGTAATTTTGAAGAACTGGTTTCCTGTGACAGAGTTTGTTACCATCCTTGACATTCTTGTGGCATGTTTGTGCTTAGGAGTCTCTTGTAGTAACTTAGCCACAGTATCTATACTGGTATCCACCGTTGGTGTATACCTTTTCTTCTTTTCCACTACTTTTCTAAACCATGTAGGAGATGTAGAAGGGATGTTAGCAACACCAATTACACTCACTACACCATCCATATTCACAGACTGAGGATTGTGTACTAGAGGCTCACTTAAATTTAGTGAATTTGGGGTGCTTAACAAAGATTGCAACACAATATCCTCTCCTAACTGAGTGAAAATAAAGGAATCACTATCACTTACAGGATTATTAATAAGGAACACATAGTCTGCTTTCGATGGAGAAGCAGCCAATCTAGTGTTACTCTTCACTAGTTGATCATCTTGCTTACATGTTGTTTTCAGCTTGCTGCTCTCCTCAGGGGGGCGTTCACCGTCTCCATTCGATTGTGAGCCAACTCTCTGGAGAGTTGGGGCCAAACTAGATGACCTCGTTTGAGAGTGAGTGGTTTGAGCTCTGTTCTGACCTTGAGCAGATGGGTCCTTAGGTGCAACCGAACCATCTTGCTCTCTAATCTTCCCTCTTAACCACTTCTCTATTCTTCTTATCACATGTAATGAGTGAAATTTGACATCAATGATCTCCTTCTCTGACCACTTCACAGGAGGTAAGGGTTGCAATGAAACATCGTGATAGCCTTCGTCCAAAATATTAGAGTTATCATCAACCATGTCAGGAATTCGCATAGGCAGTTCAAAGGCACGGACCTGATCAATGGTTAACCTCATCCAATTCCTCCTTTGGACTTCCCTTTCATTCAAACAATCCTCCCAAAAATCTTCAAGCTGGGGCTTGTGTTGATAAGAACCTCCTCCATGCATGTTTACTTTTACAAAATTCTTACTATCAAAGGCTATTCGAGCCGACAAGCTATGAAGATTAAATTCAAAAAACAATTTATCTACACTTCTGGCACTATCATTACTTTTGCAAGAATAGAAGGAAAGTGTCACAGGAAAAGAATAACCTTTCTTTTTCATTGTGTTGTACCTTATATTCATAATCGCCATTTGACAACAAACCTCCAAGAACACGAGATAATCAGACGGGTACTATGGCAATTTCAATGGGGCATTTTCGTAATCCCTAATTCTCAGGCAGGAGAAGCGATCAAACTGGACATAAAAGCTTCCGAAGCTCATAACCAAGGCAACAACGTCCGCAAAAAATCTTCACTCCAATGAACCCTCAATTCTTTTTGCAAGATACATAGAAAAGACGTCGTTAATCCGACGAAAATCTTTCATACCCTCATTCTTCTACAGTTGTGGAAAAGTGTAATACACAAGCATACCAGTGGCGGGGACTCTTTGAGTCTTCAACCTAGGCTAGATAGCCTCTCTATGAGCTAACAAATATACCAGCGGGGAACACATGTGAAACTTTACATTCCACAAGAAATTTATTAGCTATTCATGCATACTTTCGCTGATTATCCTTGCCCAGTCAATATGGTGATCTCCACAGATAAGCAGGATAAATCTACACATCTAGTAATCGAAAGTATCAGATTCAAAGCTCCCAACTAGATGGTTCAACAGAGTAATCATATCCGAGATTTCCTCCTTGAAATGACTCCTCTTCAAATTGGTAGGGAGTCTTGACTTTCCCTTTTTCCCAACCTCCAGCCAGGTCCTAGCAATGCAATTTTGGCACGAGTCTCTTCTTTCATTATAGTACACCCAGGTAGAAGACACAGAGACATCAACGTTCTCCTCATATTCATCCAAATTCAAGGAAAGGGTGATCGACTGCGAATCAATTTTGGCAACCACAGAGCCATCTAAGGCTCTTATCTTTTGAGATTCTGGGAAGTAATTGTTAGCACAAGCAACCACTAATTCCAGATAGCGCATTGTAAGTGGAAAGCCTCCAGCTCTGTCTAAACCACTACTCACAATCTTGGTAGCCAGGGTGGTTCGACCTTTAGGGTGCATCCTCTTCCAGAAATCTTCGGGGTCAATATGACCCAGCTTTGTATCTCTCATGCTAGACAACCCATTTTCTACAACAGGGACCATAGGGGCCCCTTGGAATTTGAATTTCGTTTTCACAAACTTGAGGAACCAATCAGTCAGAAACTCCAAAGCATTCACAGATAAGGCAGAGAAATACAAGGCACTCATAGGGGAATCGCTATACAGATACATGAAAATAGAAATTTCCGCCACCCAAGAGAAGTGTTCTGGTTTTTATAGCAGAAGAAGGAAAGATAATGAGATAAATAGGGCCAATCATGCTAACCTGTAAGTCTAGAATTTTGCAAGCTTCTCGCACGTAATGGATTAACTGTTCCTTGCTTTGCAACGCATTTCCTTGGTGAAATGATGAAAACTTCAAGTGAAATGTTTAATTCATCCATATTTCACGTCACTTCTCATAACTCCTCCATAAATATCATTAAATTCTAGTGGCGTATCAAGCTTCAAAAATCGTAAAAATCCCCTTTAGCTTCCCCCTCGAGATCAAATTAAATGTGAGGTGACAAGTGTCTTGTCATTGTACCGCATGCCAGCTCAGAAAAAGGCGCCACAAGAATAGAAGGCCTTTGAAGTCAGCAAGTCGGGAACTTTTGGAACTTTTGAACCACAACCTTTTGAGAGTTCAGAAGTTCAAGGAACTTCCGACCTCCCGACAACAAAGACTTTAACTCAAAATCGAGCGACCAAGACCGAAGCAAGAAGGAGCTTTAGACATTAGACTCAAAGACTAGTTGGGAAGTCGGGCGGTTCATGAAGAACCCGTCGACATTGGTTCAAAAACGTAAGGAATCTCTGACAATGCAAGAAAATGACTAAGTAAAATCCGATTCGGGGAAAAGAAAGGAAAGCGACGAATAAAGAATGGAAAATTTTCTAAGGCATGGGTGCTTTAGTAAAATTTCAAACACGAGGTAACATTATGTATCCTCTTCTATAAGTTTGAACATGTCTTTAACTTTTATATCCATGCCTGACAACAAAACCAGAAATTACAAGCCATAAAAAATGCTTAGATTTTATACTTCAAAAGCAACACATTAAAGTTTTGGATATATTCAACACTAAAGTGTCAAGACAAAGTTGTCAAAAAGTAAACAAATGTTACATTTGGATTTTAAAATGCAAAAGCATTATTTGGATTACACATTGAGGAAGCCATTAGTTACATGCAAGATGCATGGAAAATAAACTACATATTTGATGATACTTCATCAAACTATGTTATGTAGGGCCAAATCAAACCCAACAATGTTACATTTGTCTAAAATATCTTGTTTATGCAATGCACCTTACTACAATCAATAGGATTCGAGCAAACCTAGAATCATCAAACAACATGCAAATGAGTTTATGAAGAAATTAGATTATCAATGTAGAGGCTATATCCAAGCATAGTGGCAGTGGCAACGTTTTAGTCATGTAAGTTGTTCAGAAGTTTGAATATCTTAACATGTACACATATAATTGGAAAAAACTTATAATTTGTATCTATATTTCCTTTACTTCATCCTTAGTGGGGAATATAAAGTGGCATTCGTTTAATTAGTATTTTTCCATTGTTATTGTTCTAAGCAAATTTTGTATAGTTTCCCTTGCTTGGGATTACTAGAGGTGAAAAAAAGCATACATAATATTACAATACAACATAGATTGAAGAAACCCTTTCAATAGTAGCAACAAGCTTGTTACCCAAAGTGAGAGTGTTGCCAATGAGCTTGTAGGCATTTGGAACCCATCCATTGATGCACACTTTAACTCTGCCCTTGCGAATAGCCTGGAAGCCATTGAGACATTGGTCTTCATTAGTTAGCACAACACTCATCCAAGTTTGCATGTTGTTTATCTAGAACTTGAAAGTAGCAGGGATTAAATGCTTTAGCTTGACCAAAGACTCCTTGATCTACTTCGACATTTTGCTGAAATTTTCCACATAGCCTTAGAGTGTTGCACACTCTCTTTTATTAAAGTCACTGGATCTTTTGGAGAGCTTGATGGCCTAGACCATCATGTTTCAAGCATTCTAGAGGCTCACTTTCACAGTGGCCTTCACTAGCTCACTCTAGCTCTGCTTTGCCTATAGAGAAAATCTGGTCGATGAAAAAAAAAGTTCACAATTTTGGTAATTGACAAAAAATCGGACAAGATGAAAGAAAAACTAGTAATGTCACAATGTATTCATTGCAAATTGGATGGACAATATTTTTTTATTGTAGTCCTTTTAATCTCTATCATCCATCTATATAGTTCATCTAGTGGTCCTCATTAAGAGAACACTTATCCACGTAAATAGGAAAGGGACCAAAATTAAAATGGAAAACATGCATATAGAAATAGGTGTATAAGTAAATGTAATTAGAAAACACACAAAGCAATGTGCAGTAACATGTGAACTCAAGGGTATAATAGAGGTCGGTGTATAGGAAAATATGACATAGACAATTAAAAAAACTATTAATGGATGGTAGCTAATGCCGACAAATTTAACAAAGGAAAATGGGAATCTTATTGATTTGATTTCACCTGTGTGTTTCGTTTGGGTTGGTTTTGACCTAATATGCTTCTCTACGCCATTAAGAAGGCGATCTTTGACGACGTTTTCAAAACAAAGCTCTTAGCTCTTTCCTAATCACGTGCCTAATGAGGAGAGGAAAATGGCAGCATACGACTTTCGATTACATTTACAGTAAGCCCTGAATACTCTGCCTCTCTATCTTACTGCATTTAACATCTGATTACTTGCTCTGTTATCTTTCTTGTTTCAGAGTTTGATTGTTTGTTTCATTTATTTTTCTGGGCTGTATTTTGTTGTACATGTGAAGTCACGAGCGGAAGCTGTTGGACAGTACTGGGAGGAAGCTCCACTTTTGTGGATGAGAAATGTTTCAATGGGGTAGCCAAATATGCAATGAAGGCCTACAAAGCTGTGAAACATTTACATTGCTATGCCTCCATATTGGGATGGGCGGTTTTGGTAAAGATACACTGGCAACATGGTTATATAAAGCCTTTCTATTTGATGTGGTAGGGTTGAATTCCTTGCATTGATAGTAGCTATTTAGTTGGCATGCTTGGATATAACCTTATTGCCTTTATGTTGAAGACTAGATTTGAGGGCGTTATTAAAATAGTGCTGACACTCCTATGAAGTTTTTTGATGGATTACTTTTTTTTTTGTTTTAGATGAATTAATGTCTTATATACTATTTTGTATAAAAAAGTATATTACACTATATTCATCAAATGAAAGAAGGGTGGAAGGACATCACACCCTAAAGTCTATGCAGTGCAAGTCTTAATAAAACATATAAAGACATGAGACAAAATGACAAGCGGTTAAACCATTCAATAGCCAGAGCTATAGATCTATCAGTGTGTAGAGGCATGTCATGGTTATGAGGTTTAAACCATTCATTAGCCAGAGCTATAGATCTGTGTAGAGGCATGTCATGGTCGTGAGGCTTACTCGAGCTATCGGGCAGGTTTTGGCCTTGAGGCAAAATAACATGCAGTTATACCATTCAGGAGCAAGAGTTATAGATCTATCTATGTGTGAAGGCATGTCATGGCCATCATGCTTGCTTTAGCCATCAAGAAGGTTTTGGTCGTGAGGAATTGATTCCCAACCTATAATGGCACCTTCTTCATTAACTTGTTGTCCATATATACTAAATCTATGATTTATTCTAATATTTTTGTACAGATTCAAATGAGAGCTAATAAAAAATTATTCTTGATGCTCTTAAAGTTGATGGGCTACCTTTGTTTTTAAAGATATTTCTAAATAATTACTGTGAATCTCAATTATATAAGATATAGAAAATATCAATTTAGGTCTCGAGAATAGTATCTTAGATTTGGTTGACACTCTTATGGAATCTCCTTGATAGACTACCTTTGGTCTTTAAATGCATTTCTAAATAATTACTGATAGAGAATATCAACTTAGATCTAGAGAATATTATCTTAGATGTGGAGAATGGTGACTTCTCACATTAAGGAGTCTTGATGAAGACCAAGTGATATTTATAGATATAATTTGGTTATCTGTTGGGCAACATAAAAGTTTGGTTATTTGGAAGAAATAAATTGGGGTTTAGTGATAGAGAAATGCTTCTAAATAAGTGTGGTTGAGTTTGATTAGGAGAACAATCCAATGATACATTATTGCTCGTGTATTTTGGGAAGACAATTTGTGATAAAAAAAAATTATATGGCTTGGTAAGCTTCTTTATACCATAAAAGAAGTAAATAGAGGAGAGGGAAGCCTGATATTTTCTATAATTAATTGGAACTTTCCTTTAGTCGTTAATATTTAAACGGAACCCTTGTCTGAGCTAGTTTTCAATAGGCTAATGTGCATACTGCATACTTGTATATTTTCTTTGAGGTTTTGAGACTTCAATATTTTCCATTATGTGCATGTCTAATTTAAATGGACATTGTATGCAGTGTCATTTGCAATTGAGAGAGCTGATTATATCTTGGATCTTTTTGTTTCTTTTAAGCAGTTGTATGAAGTCAAGTTAAAGATGTCGCCAATTTCTTTTAAGCAGTTGCATAAATATGTTGCTAATGTCTTTTAAACAGATTTTGCCCAATCCTTTTAAGGAGCTTGTATTTCTTGAAGTGAAAAGCTTTTGTTTCATGAAGTGAAAGATGTTTTCAGTTTCTTTTAAGCAGCTCCTATTATATGAAATCAAAGATGTCAATTTTTTTAAGCAGCTAGTATTGGTGCAATATATTAATCATCAAAGTTTTGCCTAAAGAATTCTGTCTTCACAAATTGTTGAAGCACGTGGAGCTTACCTGTATTGTAATATCTTAGATTTATCAAACATGTAAAACAAAAAAAATTTAGATTTGTTCAGTTTTATGAAGTCAAAGATGGTGCTAGTTTCTTTTAAGCAGCTGGTATTGGTATTTACCAAAGTGTTGTCTGCAAAAAAATCTTCTCAAATTTTCAGGACATGTGGACCCTACCTGTATTGCAATATGTTAGATTTATCAAAAAGTTACCTGGAGAATTTTGTCTTCTCAAATTGTTGGAGCATATGGAGTCTACTTGTTTCAGAGTTATGATGAACTTGTAGAAAATATAGATTTGTCTGGTTGCATGGAGTCAAAGTTATTGCCATTTTCTAAGCAACTGGAGTTACACTTGCATGAAGTCAAAGATGTTGTCAGTTTCTTTTAAACAGCTGGTATTGCTGCAATATCTTGATTTATCTTAGTGTTTCAAGTTCATGTCACACATTCCGAAGAGAATCTAATTTCATGAGATGTAGGGAATTTCAAGAGTTGCCACATCTAATCACAAATCAAATGTCCCTGAGATAGCTCTGTTGGGATGAGGCGAATATGTGGAATTTACCAACTTTAGTCAACCGAGCATATTGTAATTTCTGTAAAATTAGGGAGCCCACTCTTGAGGAGCGTGCCAACCCAAGAAAATTTGAGCAAATTGTAATTTCTAAGCACGAGCAGTCTCTCATTGACAAGCTTGCCGGACTCTCTTGGAAATTTGTCCTGCTGGAATAATCTCCCAATTGCTGAGTGATACAATTTGAAATCTTTGTTGGAGTCCGTGGGGCATCTAAATCTTTTGGATTCTCTAAATGGAGTGAGCAAGGAGTAAAGTCTTTACCAAAAGTATTTCACAACCTAACTAATTGTAAAGGATTGGACATTCTTGGATGTCCAATCAGTCAATTGGTTTTTGGGTTGATGTGGTCCAAGGTGATACATCTTGATCTATAAGCGAGACATGAATGTTCGAGGTATCGTTTGCTGAACACTGTTGTCCCAGCCTTGAAATTCTCTAATTGGAGTATAAAGCTTGATGAGTTTGAAATGGCTGTTGAGCTGTTGCCTTCCATTTGTTATTGGAGTGCTCTATCAACCGAACTACTGGCCCCTTTGTGACCATCCCATTGTCAGTTCGGGTGTGGCTTATTTCCAACACCCCTCCTTAAGCCACACTGCAGGTGCTTGGGGCTTCTAGCCTGGCTCTGATACCAATTGTTGAGCTGCTGCTCATATGAACCAGCTAAGACTCGAACTTAGGACCTTCCATTTGCTGTTGGAGTGCTCTACCAACTGAGCTACTGACACCTTTGTGGCCAGCCTATTGTCAGTCCGGGTGTGGCCTATTTCCAACAATGTCAATACAATGTCTTATTTCATTTTTGCTACAGGCTTCATAATGAGTTAGGATTGAATACTCTGCCTCAGATCTCATTCAATTGCTTGCAATTAAATTTGTGCTACTTAGGATTGAATACTCTGCCTCACCCGCTTATTACATCTTAGATCTCATTCAATTGCTTGTAATTGAATTTGTGCTATGATAACATTTTGTAATGTGATTTTTGTATCATTTGTTTATTTTGTTCTAGATGTTTAATGATGAGTGGAGGCTGTTAAAGGGTATTGTGAATTTGAATTATAGGTAATGAAAAAGTTTCAATTAGAGGAAGCCAAACATTAAGTTGGAATCGATGAAGCTGTAAAAGACTCTTAAAAATTACACTGCAATCTCTGCACAGCAGGCCTGATGTACAATTGTTAAGACGGGTGGTTTTTGTAAAACTGCATTCGCAATGAGTTATAATACGCAATGAGTTATAATAGGAAATGCTCCTCTATTTATAGCTTCAGCTTTTTATTGATTGTGCAAGATGCTGCAGCCAAAAACACTGAGCATAACTTTTAGATAATACTCTTGGAGGACCTTTATATCAAAGATTTACAATTTGACAATATACACGAGTGCAAGGGGATTCCAGCAGGTCTTTTCAAACTTATGTGCCTGCTGATAGTTTTGGGTTACGTGGATCATGCTGAAAAACTAGATGCTCTACTACCATCTAAGGACAGTAGAGATTCCTGGATCCATTTCTAGTCATTTTGAGAAGGGAGGAATTAGTGTTCAATCAATACCCATCTGTCTGAGTTGGCCTCTTTTCTGGTAAAAGGAAATCTGTCCATAGCAATTTGTTCTTGTTTGTGGACTTCCACAAAATGGGCTAACTGAGCTGGCATTAGCCAATCTTCCTCGACTACGTTTTAAGATGTACATTTGATCGTTTTAGTGGGCACGGTCAATGGGATCAGGCATATGAAGTGCGATTTTTGTTTTTAATTCTTGTTTTGCATTGACAAAACACGCATTCTACAGAATTACATTCTATTTTGGGGCAAAGGGTTTTGAAGGCTAGTTCTTTTACAGATTTGCATCATATATAGCATTCTTTGGACTTTTTTCTTTTCTCACTTATAACCAAGGTTATGGTTATTGTTGGCGGTCCAAGATGGCTGGTGATACCGATATTGAGATGGTGGTACTGATATTGAGATGGTGACACTTAGGGCTCAACTGCTAATCCATGCGTAATGTTCTAGGGGGCACATGTTGGTTGCTTTAGGCAAGGTAATAGTGGTGACCTGGGGATTACATGTAATTACAGGAGGAATAACCCAGCTCTGCAATTAGTGAAGGTACTCTAAAATATGAAGGCTATTCTTAAATATCATCCACTTCAATAGTCAAAGGTTAATTTTAGCCAATAAAAATAGGACAAATATTTATCACCTTTTGTTGTGAACGAGGTGTAAAATTGCTTTTAACTGTTTGACTGTTAAAATAGATGATATTTGAGTAGTGTGTAAAATATGTGTCCAAGACAAGAGATTTTGCCTTTAACATAGGGCTTCTGCTCAAGTCGGTCTAGTCTAAGCATATCATCATTTAACTAATTCTTAGAAGGTAGGTTCAACCTTCACTCGGGAGTATGTGTGAGTCATGCCACTGTCTTGGTAATTAAAGATAAGGAATTCTTCATATCAGTGACTCTGATAGAACTTAAAAGGCTCGGACATGGATTTTAACTTTTGTGGTAACTAGCAAAGACCTTAGCTGTCTAAGGTTATGCCTGTACTTCAAGCACTATGTAGTTGTGTTGGTGATGCTTCTACATTGAAGGTAAGCTCAACCTTCACTTGGAGTAGGCATGGGTCGGAATTCTTCAGATCAGTGACTGATCGAACTCAAATTGTGATGCTAACAAGGCTCGGGCAAGGACTTAAATCTTTGTGGTAACAAAGCAAAAACCCTAGTTGTCTGAGGCTATATAAATGCTCTATGTAGGTGTGTTGGTGATGCTGCTTGCATATGGACAAGTTCAGTTCGATATTTATCTAACAATTTCAATCCTTGCTTACAGTAACTTTCTAAATGAAGTGAAATGCAATGAATTCATTAACATCCACGACCAAAATAGCTTATGGGTCAACAAAGCCAAAGTCCAATTTAACACAGTATTTTGAGTGCACAAAGAGTGGATCAGGGGTCAAATTTGTGATGTTTAGGAATTATTTTGTTACGTACTCCAGGAAATGGGAGTTTGACCTTTCATTCAATAAATATATATTTGAATTTTTTTAGTTGAATGTTCGTGTTCTTTGTTTAAGGTTAGATGAGAGGGAAGAAAGGGAAGGAAGTATTATGTCAAATGTGTTTTTAACATGCCAACTATTTAATTTTTTAAGTAGTAATTTATTCTCTTTTATTTTTTATTTTTTTTTGAGTTTAAGTGTATTTTTATATTAATTTTGCTATGCATTTTTAATTTTATAAAAATCACTTTTTATTAAGTGAGGATTAAGAATTGCTTCTTTTAATGAATAGAAATTTTATTTTATTTAGTGTTGAATGTTAATATTCATTGTTTTTGATAAAGATAAGCAGTTGATAAGGGGCTGAACCTTTACAAATAAGGCCTCAAGGGTAGAAACAAAACAGAACAACTGCAACCAAGCTGCAAAAAACCAACAACCAAAAGAATTAGATCTCAGACGCAATAGACCAGGAACAACAGATCAACAGCACAGTTACAACAACCCAGCTGAAGAAAAAACAATAAGGATCTACACAACCCCAGATCTCGACCTAGAAAATCTAAATCCCTTGCCACTAGAGAGCAAATGACCTTTCTTCCTATGTTGGACCAATGTCCAGGAGGGCTCAGGACCAGCATCGACAGATCGAGGAGAGAGGGGAACCTCTCCCAAAGCCATGAACAAAGAGGGCTCACGGAAAACTCCAGCAGACACCAAAGAATCCGCACGCAGGGAAGCCGAGCCCGAAGAAGGCAAGACCAAAGAAGAAGCCAGAACAGAAGACGAAGGCCTGCCCGGAATAGGAGGAGCCTCCAAATTGGCCGATGAGTGATCCGAAGAGTTCAACAAATGCGAGGAATTTGCAGCAATAGCCGTCACCACCCCCTCAGAAGCAGAAGGGAGCACAACCTCCTCAGAGGAATCATCCCCCTGAGACGAACATACCTCCTCGGAAGCAAAGACAGTTAGGTGATCCAGGAGAGCATCCTTCCACCAAGTTGCAGCTCCCTTGCGTCGCGAGAGAGTGCAACCAAAGGCCAAATAACCGGTAGCAAAACACCTTCGGCATCTAAAAGGGATGTCCTCATAATCCAAAAGTTGTTTCCAGGGCCTTTCCCCTACCATCAAGACCACATCCCCATGAAGAGGTTTAGAAATATCGATATCCACAAGGATGCGAGCTACAGTTGAATGTCCCATGAAAGAGGTAGAATCAACCTTAAGGAAACGACCAATAGCATTGCCTATACTCCAATAGCAAGAATACTCCCAAAATTGAAGATGGATATTTGGAAGATGGACCCAAATAGGTCTGATGTTAAGCGGCTCAGTTAGGGGATTGAAGGAAAGATTCCAGGGCTTGATGGAGAGGGAATGCTCCCCCCACAACTAAACCCCGCCATCGAGCACTAAGTCTCATTGCTCCGAAGAAGCAAATGTCACAATAAAGAATCCTCTTGCACTAGGAAACAACTCAATCTTACCTTCAACAAGTGGCTTCCATGACTCCATGACCCAAGTATGGAGATTGGGTAGAGGGCCAAAATCCATTAAATCTGCATATCACTCCTCTATTGCGGTAGAATTCTTCATTTTCTATAACCTCTGAGCCATACACCACAATAGGAGACTCCTGGGTACAAGGGATAGGTCGAGAGGCAAGCCGTGGTGAGCAGTTCGGAGCGCCAGAATCAGACACAGTTGTAGAAAAGGATTTTTTGGGGCCCCCAAGGACTCGAAGCCCCTCAGTAGACCCACCAACAACAACCTCCCCGACTAGAGTGTCATGGACATCCAAACCAACACCATTAACCTGTTCCATGAGAGACAGAACCTCAAGACCAACATTGACGGGATCATGCCCCTATCCATCCTCAGTAGGCATGTTTTTGCCTAGTAAGCTCAGGTCATAGCCAACCCCAATTGACTTGGGCACCAAAAGCGGCGAACGAATAGTCCCCTGTTCATCGCGATTCAAAACAGAGGTTTCCCGCTCAGCACTCCCGTTCATCCCGCTCATGTTGATTATCGCCACTTAATATTCATTGTTTACAAAGGTAAATGCATTTTTTTTAAAGAAAAAAGAAGAAAAACTTTTCAATAAATTAATTGATTTATTTTCATTTTTAATATTGACTAGCATAACTATATTTAAAAAATATATCTAAAGTACATCAAGAGATATCCTTCTCGAGGCGTCTAATGTTAGGATTAGTGATTAAAAAATAGGCACCTCAAGAAGGATATCTCTGGGTGTACTTTAGGTATATTTTTTAGTTTATAAATTAGTTTATAAATTACTGGCAACTAGAATGCAAGTAGGGCTTAAATTTGACAGTCAAGCAGTTTTTTTATGACAGTTATCTATTCAACAGTGCCTTTAAAATACTGTGACATACTTTAGTATATGTAAATTATATAAAAACCAAATGTATATATCATCATAATCCTATATAAATTTTGACAGTTTGTCCAAAATCTCTCCTTTCACATGATACAGTCTATTTATAAATTTGATTGTATTTACAACAAAAATGTAGAAATACAGCTATACAATTGTCAAATTTAGGCTTTGAATGCAAGCGTTTCATTTCCCATTAAATATATTTCTTATTCTTGGCATTTAAAAATTACTCACATCTAAAATATTTGCATTTTACTTTAAAATAGGAAAAACATCTTTGAGAGTGGTGTATTTATTGTGGCATTTCATTATGATCCTCTATCTTAATAATCTCATGCATATAAATCTTTTTTGTTTTTTGTTTTTTAGATTGGAATCTTATAATATTACAGGGAATCTTGGAATCTTTCAGCTCTTCAACTCCACCCCTACTATGATTGTAGAACGCCTCTTTTCAACAAGGCTAATTTCAACAAGGTTGTGCAACATTTTTGGGTTGAAAAGACTCTTGTTGTGTTGCAGAAGTACTTTTGGCCACATCTTAGGTTTGATGTCACCAAATACATTAAATCTTGTATTGCATGTGTAGTTGCCAAATTGGTCAACAAGAAGCAAAGTTTGTGCACACCTCTACTAGTTACAAAGAGATAATGGGAATCTATTTCCATTTCCATAGACTTCCTCTTAGGCTACCCTACTATCAGACATGGTAATGATGTGTTTTTATAGTAGTTGATAGATTCTGAGAGATGGTAATTTTGATTCCTTACAAAAAATAATCTTAGCACTAGAACCAATTCAATTGTATTTTTAGCATGTCTGGATCCACTTTGGAATCCTATAAACTATCATGTTAGATAGAGATACAAGGTTCTTGAGCATTTTTTGGAAAGCACTTTGGTTTATGCTAGACACAAAGTTGAACAAGTCTATTGCATTCCATCCCTAGACTAATGGATAGATGAAGGTGGTAAACATGATGATAGTGCATCTTTTTAGGGTGTACAATTTGAAGAAGCATTGCACTTGGGATAATCCCCCCTTTCATTCAACACACCCACAACAAAGCTCTGCACAACTCTACAACACAACCCTTTTCTTGTTTGTGGGTTTTCAAACTTTGGCACCCATTAACATAGCTTATCTTATTCTACCATTGAAACAATTCCTTAAACTCAAAAGCAAGTTAACAAAGTTGTTCATTTCATTAAGCACATTTTGTACCTTTAGTAGAAAGTGCAGACTATTTTATAGTAGGTTAATGCAAAGTACAAGCAACATTATGACAAGCATTGGGAACCACACACCTTTTAGATTGGTGATTGATTTTGGCTACACCCATTTGAAGAAAAGACTAATAGGACTTATCACAAGCTTCATCTGCTTTAGTATAGGACCTATGCCATCACCAAGAAAGATGGAGATAATGATTTCAAGGTTAATTTGCCTTCTTACCTTGGATTGCATCCGGTCTTCAACATAGAACACTTATGCTAATACTATCTAGTAGTATTGGATACTTTAGATGTTGTAGAGACTCTTTAGTAGATAGGAATTGATCTACAATGCAATGTTCTAGAAAAAATGGATCAAATCATTGATGCTAGGGTCAAATGGATGAGGCAACAAGATATTTCTCTTCCATATCATTAAAGCATGTCAAGTTCCTTTTGCAGGTCACAGATTTGAGTGAAAAGCTTCATTCCTATTTGTGGGTTTTGTGAGCTCTTTCCTTGAACCCCTCTCATTTCCATTGTTTATTTTATTTATTCCAAGTTGTATCATTCATTTCTTTTTTATTTAAGTATATTTCTGTCACCTTGAGACTACTATAGTGGTATTTCATCTTTTGCTATGTTGTACAAGTGACTGGGAGTATAATAGATTTGAGTTCTTTGATTTTTTATATGGTTCAAACTATAGCATGACGTGTTGAAGTCTCTACGATGTGCTGACATTCTTGTGATGTGTTGACATCCCTAACAGAGGGATCCCTCTTCTGACACCAGGTTCTTATGTATCTTCTCTTTTCTATTCTAGATTTGAAATCTTTCAATTCTATCTGTAGAATCATATTTTTAGTATTTTATCAGCGTTCCTTTATCTTTCTAGCAGTTAGTATAGTTTCTTTCCACACTTCTTAGTATAAAAAGGGACTAGTAACGTTAGTTTATTGAAAACAAGTAGATAACAAACTAAAAGAGTTCTTAGTGTAGTTGAAGTGGAAAATTCCTTTGGCTAATACATTCTAGTCAAGGTGTAATTTTTCCTCTTCTACATTTTGGTGAACCCAACGTGCTTTAAAATTTCAAACACTTTTATAAACACTTAAAGAAAAAACTCTCTTATAACAATTGGTTGTCTGTTGTGAAGTCGAAACCTAGTTTATGAGCTTCATGACCCAATCATCTCATTTAGATTATATCGTTCGTAAAAGCTTGTGACATGCTACTATGGATCAATCTCGTGCTCTTAACACTCCAATTAGGTTAGCACCAGATTTTACAAGCTTCTCTTATACAACTCTTCCATCTCTGTCTTCTCTTTCTATTCCGGTGACTTAGTTATCATGATGCTGAAACAACCTTCGACCATGAGGCCGTGTTAGGTAGTGTCCCACATGGATGGATTAATACTTAAACAACAACCTTCTATGACTCTTTAATCTATAGAGGTTGACTACAAAAGTAGTTGTAAAGGAATCAATGTGGCTTAGGATATTATTGGAAGAACTTATCATTTGGGTACTAGTAAAAGTCCCACTTTATGACTACAAAAGTAGTTGTAAAGGAATCAATGTGGCTTAGGATATTATTGGAAGAACTTATCATTTGGGTACTAGTAAAAGTCCCACTTTATTATATGATAACCAAAGATATTTACTCTTGCCAAAGTCTCTTGCTTAACATCTAGAAATAAAGTGCATTGAAATTCATGGGCACTTCATTCAAAGGAACATGTTTTCCATCATAAAATTACTCTCCAGTTCTGCTAGTTTGATTATCAGGTGGGAGATATATTATGATCAAGAAGAACTAAGTTGGAATCCCGACAATCACATATTAAACCTCTGTGTAGTATCAAATTCAAATCAATGCTTGGATTTAAGGAGTTGCCATTGAGGGGGAATGTGCATGACAATGACACCTCCTAGTGGCTAACTTTGTATGTAAGACCTACAAGTATTGGATAAGACCTAAGGGCACATATAAGACCTATGGGCATTGTATGTAAGACAGGTATGGGAATTTTACATGCTTCATTGTATAAGTCCTTTGGGCATATTGTAATTCTTCTCTTTGTAGTTCTTCCACTTGTAAAGCATTGTATTATATAAGACATATGAGCACTATGTAATGAACCTAGGGGAGGCTACTTTGAGGAGACCCAGGTTCCAATAAAAACTTTATCAGACCTCATTAAAGAATCATTATTTATAACTCCAGGATTATAAATTATGACAAGATGAATTTCATGTAGTCTATAATACATGTGATCTTCATTTTGGCATATATTTGTGTCCATGTTTATCTCTATCAAAGAATACCTACGTTATTGGGGTACTTCATTTTTTATTTTATAGAAATTTTGATAGGTTATGCCCCCTATTAACATTAAGGGGGAGTGTTAGAACATAATGTTGTAAGGGGTCACATCCTTACAACATTTATATATTGTTCTAATATATGACTATAAAACCTTATGCTTATTATATGCTTTATAAAACATATAGCATTTAATAATTAATAATTTAATAGTTTATTATATTACTAATTATTTACAAATGGTAGTTTTGAATAGGTGTGGCAAATATCTTTTGAAGTATTTTCCACCCCTTCTATATTTAAAGAGATTTTCTCTCATTTAGAAGTAATTCAATTCTTGGAGATTTGGTAAGATAGTGAACTTTATCACTCTGCATAGAAGATTTATTTTTGGCCATGTGGAAGTGAGGAGAAGTGGTATCCCTAGGCTTTGTCTATAATTTTATAGATAATTTTGTAAGTGTTTTATAATCAATGATACATTATGGGTTTTTTTTACCTAAAAGGGTTTCCCCCACGTATATATTGTGTAATGTGTTAAAACTATGCATCTTGTAATTCTCGTTTCATTTATTTTATATTTTATTTGTAATTATTAGTAACCTAAGATCTTAATTTCTAACAATGTCCAACATGGTCTAGAGGGTTTTTTATATTATGTTGACCAATCTTAGGTCATGGTAAAAGGTAATGGATGTTGGAAGCCTGAATTAGATCCAAACATGGTCAAAGAATATGCATGTGGTACTTGATGTTGTGATGGTATTCTTATAGGCAACCATGTTGGCCATTTTGAAGAACCTATCATAAATGACAAATACTAAGTCATTTTGGTTTTTGGTGGTTGGTAGGCCACTTAGAAAATCCATGTTGATTGACTCCCAAGAGTGTTGAGTTATCACTAAAAGAGTGTAAATCCATAAAATATTGTTTGTAAGCTTGGCAATACAGTAGGGTATGTTGAACACCTAGAATACTGAGAGGGGGGGGGGGCAATGAATCAGTATTCTATGAGACCACTTATAAATCAAACTTTTAAACCATTCAACATATTTAATTGTAATGAGGGAAATTAAGCATAAGGCAAACAACCACAACTCATAACACATGAACACCAGATTTTACGTGGAAAACTCAAGACGGAAAAAACCACGATGAGGATTAGCTCATAATATATATATCAATAAGGCAACCGGTTAAGGTTGATACAATTGGTGGACTCACTGTCCAAGAATGCTCACTGTATGTGGCTCACTACCAAAGGACTCACTGTCTTGAAAGAAAGAGATAGAGAAGGTGGCTCACTGCCAGGATTGAATTGTTATAGTTGCTTCTAACAAATGCATGGAGTACAGTTCCAATGACGCTCAATATTCACCGCAACATCAACATCATCTCCGCAGCACAAATGAAATATAGTAGACACCTTCTGCTCACTACATCCTGTAATCTAACACATGAAGGCATGTACCGCTCCACTCACTCAACCACTTTATTACTCACATCATATCTATTCTCTGCACTTACAATCACAACCCCTCGACACTTATTTATACTATCTTCAACCTTGAGAACATTCTCCAAGGTTGGCATCACAACTTAACACATAGAATTCAAATTAGGTTTGGACCCATGGTGGAAAAGAATGAAGGCAAACCACAACACACCTTAGCTTGGACTTGTTAGGTCTCAAAAACGCAGGTCGTTAACCCTAAGAGGATGCCAAGCTCTCTTAACGCTTTTGGCTAACTGGAACAAGGTTGATATGATTAAAACCCCCTTCTCTTTAGGTTCTGCCAGACCTAGGTGGGTGTACCTTAATAGCTGAAGCAGATTTGTGTGACCTTAGTGATCTACTCATAGTGGCATACATATGTGAGACAAATATAAGGGCGAAAGTTATTCCTAATGCTAATTTTTGAAGTTTGAAAATGTTAATAAGGTTTTGAAAGGTTGTTTTGTAATTATTAAGTTAAATATAGTTAATGGTCAATCTCTTTGCTTTCCTATCATTAGCTGTTTGTTTTTTACAACTACTCTCTCTATTCTTAGTTCTTGTATTTTCTTTATAAGAGCTTTGGCTCTTCTCTATAATGTAAGTTGTTGTATTCTATAATAATATTGTTCATATTATCTGTCACTTTTATAACATGGTATCAGAGCCAGTCCCTTCTAGGCGTCTGTCCGTACCTCTGTAAGACGATCAATGTGTTTCCTTGCAACTTGTGAGTACATCCTTCTGAGGTCGTGCTTTTCAACTTCCTCTCGTTTTTTGAAGGTCGTAGTTTCCTGGATCACATTATTTTCTTTTTAGTGCCCGTCTTTTTTCACTGTCTGCAAGCAGTTCGTGGGTGCATGTCTATCGGCATCTGAAGTTTTTTTTTTTTTGTGATAGGCGATTTTGCCTGGCAGATTAGTTGAAAGCATTCACGATTTGTTTGGTAGTCGTGATTTGTGATTTTTTGGTATTCGTGATTTGTTCTTTACTAAATCATGATTTATTCTTTATTCCTCTGTGGATCTTCATTATTCTCGGCGGGTTGTGGTGTTTGTCCTTATGTGTCTTGGCTGATCGCGACTTGATCACGATTTGTTTTCTCCCTTCTCACAAATCCGTCCACTCTGTAGTCACGATTATTTGGAGGTGATTTGTGTTTCGGTGAAGCCTCCTGATAGCGTCATAGCCTTATTCATTGTCTTTCAAAATTCTCAAGTTCTCCTTTGTTGGTCAAACTCTGAAGTTAAACAAGGCCCATCGGCTTCTATTTTTGCCTTTTCCATCTGTCAATCTTGGGATTTGCGCTCACTCTGCAGATGATCATGCCTTTACTTCTTGAGTGCTGTGTCTTAGGGTTTACCTGTTTTCTTGGCTTTTTTCTATTCTTGTCCATCTGCTCCTGTTTTGCTTTTCATGCCTCGAAAAGCATGAAGATGGTGCTTGTTACCAAACAGAAGAAGTTTGCGTTTTATGCCTTTATGGCTAAATGCCTTGCAGATCATATCAAATCCTCTGCCTGGTATGTTGATTCGGGTGCTTCCCGACATTTCACACATTGGTGTGACTGGTTTACTGAGTACACACCATTCAGAGACTCTGTCATCTTTGGAGGCGGCGAAGAGTATATAGTTCTCGGAAAAGGCACCATACAGATCCAGTCTGATAGGAGAAATTTAATATTTCTCGATGTTTACTTTGTACCTGACATGGAGCTAAACCTTCTCTCAGTCAGTCAGATCATGAGACACTCGCCCCATCTGGTTGTTGTCTTCAGCATGCACTCATGCAAGATAGTGGATCGTGAGACACATATCACTGTTGCTCAGGCTCTTGAGGATCATAGTCTATATAGACTCATGGACTCATGCAATTCTCCAGAGCAAGCTTTGGTAGCCAGGAGTACTTCCCTCAGTAAACTCTGGCATCAACGTTATGGGCATCTCAACATGCACTATCTCTCTCAGTTAGCTCGGGTCAGTCTGGTCAGTGGGCATCTCAAGCTGGTAAACAACGTCGGGCCCCTTTTTGTGATGGTGACAAATGGCGAGCATCCAAAGTTTTGTAGCTGGTTTACGCGAATGTATGTGGACCAATGAACACTCCTTCAATTATTGGGTGCAGATATTTTTTGCTTTTTGTTGATGATTTCAGCAGAAAGATGTGGGTATATTTCTTGAAAAAGAAATCTGATGTACTTAGTACATTTCAGCAGTTCAAAGCCTTGGTGGAAAAAGAGTCTGGATGTCCCATCGTCTCTCTCAGGTCTGATAATGGTGGGGAGTTTTGTTCCTCTAGTTTCACCTGTTTCTGTGCAACACAAGGTATCAAACGACAGCTTACTACACCTTACACACCTCAGCAAAATGGTGTTGTTGAGCGTCGCAATCGCACTATTACAAAGATGGCACGTTCTATGTTAGAACATCACAGTGTTCCCAAGAAATTCTTGGCTAAAGCAGTCTACACTGCTGTCTATCTTCTGAACCAATCTCCCACTTATGCAGTCAGAAAAATGACTCCTGAAGAAGCATGGTCTGGACGCAAACTTCGCGTCAATCATTTGAAAGTTTTTGGCTCCACTGCTCATGTTTGGATTCCAGATTGCAAGCACACTAAGCTGGACTCCAAAAGCCAGAAACTCATGTTCACTGGCTATAGTGAAAATCATAAGGCTTACCGATTGATTGATATAGACACTGATCATCTCATCTTCAGTCGTGATGTCGTCGTTGATGAGACCACTGGGCCTTTTCTGCTCTCTACTTCATCTCCTCCCATTGAGGAGCAGCCTATCGAGGATTCTGACTTGGATGTTTGCATTCCTCTTGCTCCACTTGATGGGAGGGCTCCTGAAGTTATGCCTGTACCTGCTCCTCTGCCTGATATTCAGGATCCTCCTGATCTTGTTCCTGCTTCTCCTGGTGCTGCTGATGCACCTATTTCAGGTAGTGATTCATCTGCTCTTCAGCCTAAATGGTGGGCCAAAATGATTGGTGATCTTCATGACAATGAACTAGTCGAGGGTAGATCTGCTCGGAAGAAGAGCAAACCGCAAAATACTGCCAATTTTGCCCTCATGGCCAATCTTCACAGTATCTTAGAACCTCAAACATATTCTGAGGCTAAAGGTGTACCAGAATGGGACAAGGCTATGGATGTCGAGCATCAGAATTTGGTAAAGAACAATACCTGGGTTCTTGCTGATCTTCCACCTGGGAAGAAGCCCATTGGGTGCAAATGGGTGTACAAAGTCAAATACAAGGCTGATGGGACTCTTGATAAGTATAAGGCTCGATTGGTTGCCAAAGGATTCTCCCAGCAAGAAGGCATTGACTATGAGGAGACCTTTGCCCCTACAACCACGATGAGTACCATTCGGCTTCTCCTTGCTATGGCAGCCTAGTTTGGGTGGAAAGTCCATCAAATGGACGTCAAGAGTGCCTTTCTCAATGGAGATTTGCAGGAAGAAGTCTACATGACGCAACCTCTTGGCTTCAAGTTTGCTGGTAAAGAACATCAGGTGTGCAAATTGGTGAAAGCTCTTTATGGCCTCAAACAGGCTCCCTAGGCATGTACATAAAAATTGATCAGTACCTCGTAGATCATGGCTTTCAGCGGAGCCCTTCTGATTCTAATCTGTATGTCCACAAGTATGCTGATGATAGTCTCTACATTGTTGTTTATGTCAATGATCTCATTATTACTGGCAGCTCAGAGCAACTGATTCACACAATCAAACATGATCTCAGTCAAACCTTTGACATGACAGACTTGGGCCTACTACATTATTGCCTAGGTATTGAGGGTTGGCAACACCCTAACATCATCTTCATCTCTCAGTCCAAATATGCTCAAAGTCTATTGGACAAATTCCGGATGACAAACTGCAAACCTGCTTCTACCCCCATGGAGAAAGGTCTAAAGCTCTCAGTCCATTCTGACTCTCCTATAGACAATGAATGTGCATTCAGATAATTAGTTGGCAGCCTCATTTATCTTACTGCCACTCGCCCTGATCTTAGCTTTGTTGTCAGCCACATCTCCCGCTTCATGGCTACTCCTAAAACTGCCCATTGAGTTGCCGCAAAATGTGTGTTGAGATATGTGGATGGCACCTCAGACTTTGGCATTCTGTATGGTAGGTGCAAAGATCCTTAGCTGCTTGGCTTTACCGATTCGCATTGGGCAAGTTCTGTTGATGACAGGAAGTCTACCTCTGGATATGTTTTCAGTCTAGGCACAAGTGCAGTCACATGGACCAGCAAGAAGCAACAGGTCGTTGCTCTCTCCTCAACAAAAGTTGAATATAGGGGAGCTATTAGAGCAGCCTATGAGGCAGTTTGGCTTCGCATCTAGCAGGGCCTTCACCCTTGTATTGTGACAATCAAGGGGTGCTGAAACTTGCGTAGAATCCTGTCTTCCATGAGCGGACAAAACATGTTGATCTCTCTTGTCATTTCATTCGCCTGCTGGTTGAAGACAGATTTGTTGTGTTGCAGTATGTCTCTACAGAAGATCAGACTGCCGATATTCTCACTAAGTCTCTGGGCCCAGATAAGTTTGTTAAATTTCGGGGGCATCTTGGTGTCGTTGACCGATTGACCATTAAGGGAGGGTATTAAGCTAAATATAGTTAATGGTCAATCTCTTTGCTTTCCTATCATCAACTGGTTGCTTTTTACAGCTGCTCTCTATTCTTAGTTCTTGTATTTTCTTTATAAGAGCTTTGGCTCTTCTCTGTAATGTAAGTTGTTGTATTCTATAATAATATTGTTCATATTATCTGTCACTTTTATAATAGTAATGACCAGTGCCTAATTCTATTGAGTAAATAGGGTCAAGATTTGTATGATTTGCAGATATATCTACTTGGCTTAACTCTGACTATCTAGCACCTTTTGAATGTTTACACTTTGTGTAAATGTGCAAGAATGTTGGTTATTGGACTCTTCTTTAAAAATCTAATTGATATTTCTCCAAATTACTGTGGTTGTCTGAAAGGAATTTAATTCTACTTTGAAGGAAACCAACTAAGATGATTTATTTAGAGGATTTTAACTCAGCAGAGACCAATAAATGTGAATCATTTAGATGGACTTAAATCAACTTCATATAGAAACCAACCAAGCATACCACATAGAGACAACAAATGTGCCTTGATAAATCTAATTGATTTTAAATAACTGAAAAAATTCAATGTGGAGATAGTCAAACAACTCATAAGATTGAATATTAACAGAATAATAGAACACCACAGATATATCCACAGATTTAAACCATCTTGCCCATTATATTATTAAAATATCATAAAAGTTATGTATCTTGCTTTTGAAATATGACTGAAAGAGATATTATAGTATATAATAATTGTCTTGTGAATGATGATGATAAGCACAGGCCTTGGTTTCCCTTATATATATGGGAAGCGACAAGCTTCAGGTTGAAACAACATGACTTCATGAATTACACCATTTGACATAACTAAAACATAATTAAGAAATAGATAATGTGGGCATAAACATTTGACCAAGATCTGAATCAGTTAATCATCGTGGAGCACCCATGACCGTTGGTCTGGCAAGGTCCTCCTCTCCAATGCTGCAGTATCTGTCGAATATGCTTTGCCCATTATTATTGCTAGAAGCAATACATTGCAAAATATCGACAAAATTTCATTTTTGTTTTCCCCAACCCCTTCATGCTGCTCTGGCAATGAACAAATTTATCTTAGAGATGTGATTGATGTACTCCTGAGCAGTGTAAGTATTTGCAGAGATTATATCACTCATGACTGATTCTAGAGTGAAGATCTTGTCAAGGCATATATGTGTGTTTTCCACTACTTTGCCTTCATCGTTTATCTTCTCAAGAGCTGTTGGTAACAATTGAATCAATTCACCTTTCCAACTATCCTTCTCCTGTAAATTGTCTTCAGAATTGAAGAAACTAGGAAATGCCATATCCAGATGTTGATCAAAATTACCTAAATCTTCTGCTAACAGAGTATTGAATCTTTCATGCTCACCAATTAGGTTATCATATTCTTTAAACACTTGTTCCTCAACATTTTTTTTGGCTTTTAACTCTTCTTTCTTCTCCAGCATCCTGAGGTGCAGTCTTTTATGCTCTTGGTAAGCATTGCGTGTCTTTTTATACAATTCCCATATCTTATCACTATTCCCCATCATTTTCTCAAAACTCTTCTTGACTAGTTCTGAAGCTATCATATTTGGCAGCTTTTATCTTAGTTGCCAGTTGGTCACTCTTCTTTTGGAAATTTTCTGCTTTGATCTTCCAATAGTTAGCATCAGCTCTTGCCTCTACCACCTTTTTAGCAGCTTCTAAATAAGGTGAATAGTTGGTCGATAATGCTGGCAACTTATCTTTATAGATGGCAACTTCTTGCCTTAATTTTTCATTCTCTGCCATATATGCATTATTTTTTCTCACCAGTTGCTCAATTTGAGCCTTTGTAAATTTGGCAACATTCACATTCAAGTCAGCAGTCTCAAGAGGATCTGTATCCCCAACTCGTTGGATCATGAGATGACCAAACACTTCATTTGGATTATCAATGATTTGAGGTCTCTTATTTGGGGGATATAGTGCCCATATTAGCAATGTTGCTTTGTCAGGATCATATCCAGACATTGTTTTGATCTTATCCGGACCTTCAATACTTAGCTACAATTTTTTTATCTTGATTTCTTCTGAAAGTATCAAAAACAATGGCAGATGTCATATCCCATCCTGAGACTAGCATTACCCCTACTTCTTCAAGCAATTCTCTCCCCTTTTCTGGAGTCGTGGTCTCCATTGCTCTATCGATTTCTATTTGAAGTTCCTGCATCACCTCAAGCTGTACTTTTGGAGTGATATCTTTCATCTTTTCTCTTTTCTGTTTGCCTTTATAGTCATATAGGAAGGCTTTGAATTTGAGGGTTTTGATAAAGTCATTATCTGAAACAAATTTATGACTTGCCATGTATCTTATGTCTTCTGACAACTCATCAGGGGTTTCCATGTTGACCTTTTCTTTGTCCTCAGGAGGTTCATAATGTTGAATTAGAGGCTCATAGCTCTGAACATCTTCATCTCCTATATCAAATTCAATCCTCTACATTAGTAGTATCAAGAGAGAAATTGATGTCTGGTGTAGGTTGTGGGGAAACATGACCCAATGGTACCTCACACTCAGCTTGTGTCTCTTTGACAAATTTTCTTTTTCTCTCAAAAACATGAGGAGGAACATTCATGGTCAAATCTGATGCATGTGCAATTAGCATGTCCAACCTTTCAATAGGATCATCAATATTTAGAAAAGCTCCTGTATAATTGGGGTTTTTGGCCACCCTCCAAGCCCTAGACAACATTATTCTATGATACAAACTTCTCCTTTCAACTGCGCTATTCTCATCACAATTTCTGATCAAATCATCATCAACAAATAGAACATGGTGATATTTTTTCAATTTTTTACTTACTTTGACACCATTTATGAAATGCTCTGGGTCAAAATTTTCTCTTGCATTGCCTGATCTGGCAATCTGAAATGTTCTAGTTTGTTATCGATCATTTGATATCCTTTATCAGAAAGAACTGTAAAATCTCCAAAACACAAAGTATCAGGCATAAATGATTGCTTGTTATGACTTTTAAGATTCATGAAATCTGAGTAGGCTAACTGCCTCACAATCTCCAAATAGGCAACTCTGTCTGGACAAGTTTTTGGTAACAAAAGAGGTGGTCCTTCATACCCAAACACTCTTATCTTGGTGCAATCATTATAAACATACCAGTCACCCCAATTGTGACTGAATTTTCCCTTTTCAATTTTATCCGTTGGCCTCAGAAACCTCTGTATTTCTATGGACATATTGTGATCTCATGGATGACCTAGTAGTTTATATACAAGTTTTACAAAATATTCTTCAAAATAGAGGTAGTGGGATCTCTCACACCTGCTATCCCATATAGCAGTCCACATCTATGCAGGTTTAATATCTCCATTTCTGTCCAAATCCCTTACTTTCAAACATTCATTCCACAGACACATGTTTTGTCCCTCATACAAGATAAGATGCATAAGTAAACAGTAATGTTGGAATTTGCTACCCCCATTTTTTATAGCAATCAATTCATTGTGAAGGTCATTGGCAAGATACTCAGCATAGTCCAGGTATTGGGCATCTTGACTTTGCACATTTGCAGTCAAGACCATTGGTGCAACTTCCATAAACAGAGAGGCTTCCACACCAAGCAATTGACACACAGAATAATAGGTACATTTGAAATATTCTTCAAACAATTTTATTGAGTAAGGTGGATCCTCAACCCCTAAAAACACCCTAAATCTATTTCCTTCATCTCGAGGCCTATGCAAAGGTAATCTCCATCTTTTCTAGTTATTACTCATATTGTAATACTCATTCAATAAGTCCTTGATTCTGAATTTCACATCAAAACTAGTGTCCAGCTGGAATACCATTGATATATAATCTTTGGTAATAGGGATAAAACCGGACCCATTATTTAATTCAACCAAGCAAGTCTACAGATTGTAGTTTTTGGCCACTACTTTCAACAATTCCACATTAACAAAGACATTCGACACTATAAGATTTCCCAAATTTAGTCTGCATGGATTTGAGACAGGTTTATGCCTATGCATTTTCCTATAATGATATAGAAAAAGATCATATCCCCTCATTGGAGTCCATATATCCCTTACGTGTTTGTATGTATCTTCTAATATTTCTACTTGGGGATTTAACTGGGTATTTCTCCTAGATCTTTGTCCTGACTTCGGGCATTGATCTATTAAATCTTGGTTAGGTGCCTTTCATCTAGTTTTTGCCTTTTGCCCTTAGGGTTTTCAGCCGTTTCTTCCATGATATAATCTTATGCAATAGAATTCCTACTTTTGTGAATGCAATTCGAACCAGTAAGCTATAGACTTCAAGCTTAGAGTACTTACTTGGATATCTTCTTCTGGTTCTTGAATTATGACTTTTGCTGTGTCCTGCCCTTGCTCACTGTGTTTGCTTAATGGTTAAAATTCTCTCACGATTTGCCTCAATATACCTGGCTCTGTGCATTAATGGTTTTTAATGGCATCTTTCATGTCATTGAAGGGACATTTAATTTTTTGAATAAGGGCCGTTTGATCACCGCTAAGTATGTCTTATCATTATTTTATCGAGACGATGAATTTCGTTAAGATGTCTTTGATATTTTTTATTCTTTTATTTCCTTTGGGACTTTGGAATGACCTTGGATGGTGTCAAGCCGAAATCCCCTCCTATAAAAGTCTCTTCAATATCCTTCACTCATTATGCAATTCGTCTTTTCAAAGGGACCAGAGATCACCTATCTTCGATATCCCAAAGTCATCTCGAAATATCCTTAACGTTTTTATTTTATTCATAATCGCTGGCGGTTTATCGGTGGGACTTGGAATTGAGTCACCCCGATACTCCGAAGTCTCTTTTTGAAATGTTCGATTTAATCTTCATCGCTTTATTGACGGGACACATTTCGATGTCACCTCGATATTCATCGATCCCCTCGATATGCCTTTTATCTCTTCGGAATATCGAAGAGACTTTGATAGACTCACTTCGACACTCCGATCTATTAGTCCCTTCAACTCTTTGATGTTAGCGCGATATATCGCCGAGTTATGTATTTTGCCCTTTTGATCATTTAGATTATCAAAGAGACTCCAAAGTGAGTCTCCTCGATCCCCCGATACTTTACCTTTTTGCTTTATCGAAAGAGACCCTAAAGGGAACCTAATGATATGGAAGTATTTTTCCAATATGATTTTTTGTTTTTAGGGCTAAAATGATAAAATTTGAACTTATTAGGGTTGAGCGGGGAAATTTGAAACGGTATGTTGGAGATAGCATGATGGCGGGAAATGGATTTTTATCAAATTTTAGGGTTAAAAATTTGTTCCTACAGTGGCTCTTACTGGGGATGAATGGCCGTGAGGTCATTGCAAGAATTCATAAGATACCCTCTGGGACGCAAACTAATGGTGGTGGGGAGTGTGGAGAATAGAAATCCTATCCTACTGTGCATGGAAAAAGAAAAAAATTCAAGAGAAGTATTTTAGGAATTGTCCATGCACTGACAATTCTTGTACTTCACCATTCATGTTCTGTAGGTAATAAGAATCTTCACCACATTTACCAGTGATGATAAATGGGCCCATCCATAATGCCTCAAATTTACCATGTTTTCCTTTGTCCTGTCCTCTAGCATTCCACATTAGCACCATGTCATCCACCTTGAATTTCCTTTCTTTAGCCCTTTTATCAAATAAGCATTTCATCTGTAATTGCATTTTTTCATTTTGTTCCTCAGCTTGGGCCCTTATTTCATCCAATTCAGCCAATTGTTCCATTCTCTCTTCCATGGGTTTAGGAACATCTATGTCTTCTTGGAGAATAAATTATAAACTGGTAGAAGATTATGTATAGGAAGCCTGGCTTGAGCACCGTACACCAATTCAAATGGGGATTTCCCTATACTCTTCTTTATAGTAACCGTATCTGCCCACAAAGCCATTTTCAGTTTTGAATCCCATGCCTTTGTGTTATTTTCTAACATCCTTTTGATTATTTTTAGGATGCTTTTGTTGCTTGATTCTGCATGCCCATTGGCCTGAGGATGATATGGGGAGGCATATGAAATTGTTATGCCATAAGATTCATAGAATGTTTTAAATTCATCTAATCTAAAGCACATGCCATTGTCTATAATGAGTCTCACTGAAACTCCAAACCTAGTTGATGTTTTCTAATAGGAAATTAACCACTACTTTACTAGTGGTTTGGCTGGTTGGAATTGTTTCTATCCATTTTGTAAAATAATCTGTAGCTACCAAATCCATTTGTATCCACCACTGGATCTTTCTGCAATTTCCCCTATAAAATCAATTCCCCATTGATGAAATGGAGCTTCAACTTGCATTGGTCTTAATGGTAAGGCTCCTTGGTAATTTAATTTGCCAAAGAACTTTTGACAGGCTTCACATTTTCTCACATATCTGTGGGCATCTTTAAATACTTCAGGCCAGTACTAACCTTCTCTCATTATCTTATGGGCAGTAGTATTTGCTGAGAAGTGTCCTCCACACACACCTTTATGCATTTCTTGTAACATCTTCTCAGCTTGTGTTTCATCTAGGCATAATAGTAAGATGCCATCTCTATTTTTCCGGTATAAATCTCCATCCATGAAGACATATTTTGATGCAATGAGTTTAAAAGTTTTTCTTTGATTGTCATTTAGACCTTGAGGACACTTCATGTTTTTAAGATAATACATTACATTGGTGTACCAAGGTGTATGCTCAATGCTTGCAATAATGTTATCCTCCTCTTGTGTGTTGCACACTTGCGCAACCTCCAAGTTTGATTCAGCCTTCAACTTGGCCAAACCTTGACCTCTAACAAGCTTAGTGATTTGGATATCAATATTAAATTCTTGGATTCTATTAATCCATCTATATCTTCGTCGTGTGACTTCATTCTGAATAAAAACATCCTTCACTGCAGCATTTGGTACATAGGTTATGACATGAGCTCCAACCAAATATGGCCTGAATGCCTTCACTGCTTTCACTAGGGCATAGGCTTGTTTCTCAGTAATGTCATATTTCAACTCTACCCCTTGAAGTGATTTTTACTAAAAAATGAGATGGGTTGTTCATATCCTTCTTTATTCTTTTGCAACATCATAGCTGCCACTGTATGAAAAGATGCAAAAGAGAATATTTGGAATGGCTTATCAAATTCTGGGGATTTTAATACAGGAGCCTCTTTAATATCTTTCTTAATGGATGTAAATGCATCAATAGCCTCTTTATTCCAATCCACCTTTGCACCCTTCTTCAACATCTTGGATATTGGCTAGACAATTTCTGCAAAGTTTGATATGAATCTTTTGACAAAATTTATTTGTCCAAAGAAAGATTGAATAGCTTTCATATTTTTTGGAATAGGAATTTTATCAATAGCCTCTACCCTTTCAATATCAATCCTTACACCATGTCTTGAGACTATGTGTCCTAGTAGTTTTCATTCTATCATAGCAAAAATGCACTTATTTGGATTTAGGGAAATACCATATTCCAGAGCCCTAATGAAAATTTTCTCTAAGTGTAAACAATGGTCTTTTGCCTTTTTAGAGTATGCTGTAAGATCATCCTGGTAAACCACCGTTATTGTGTTAATCAAATTAGATAAAGCTACATCCATAGCCCTCTAAAATGTTGCCCCAGCATTTGTAAGGCCAAATGGCATTCTCACAGACATAAGTACCCCAAGGTGTTGTAAAAGCAGTCTTATAATGTTCTGATTCTTTAACCTTTACCTGGTTGTACCCAGAGAAGCCATCCATCATGGACAACAATTCACATCCTATCACTTGTTGCAACATGGTCTCCATGTTTGGAAGGGGGTAGTTATCTTTTAGTGATGAGATGTTCAAATTTATGAAATCTACGCATAATCAAGTATTAATATATCACCATTCTTTTTTCGTACAGGTACCAAGTTCAATACCCATGAAGAGTGTCTAATTGGTTTGATAATACCTCCCTCTCTGAGTTTCATAAGTTCTTCTCGCATCTTAGGTGCCAGTATAGGGTTTACAGGGCTTTGCCTTTGTCTAAATGGTTTGGCATCAGGTTTCAATGGTATTTCATGTTGAAATAAGTCTTCTGTATAAGCCTTGAGATCATCATAGGACCAGGCAAACACATGTTTCTATTTTCTGAGTAGGGTTATAAGCATTTCTCTAATTTTTGTGCTGATCCTTTTCCCAATGTAAACCTTTTTAGGAGCTATCTCTATTCCCAGGTTAATTTCCTCAACATCCTTGAGATTGACTGTTGCAGGCTTCAGATTATATCTGTCCTGTCCATCAAACACTCTTTCCAGGGCCACAAGACCTTTGGGTATCTTGTTTGTTTTGAGCTGGACCACTTCTTTCCCAAAAAGAGTTTCCTTGCCATCTATTTCTTCCACAAGTGCATTAAAATCAATTTCTTCGGATTCATATTGGTCTACACAATGAAGGAACTTAATCAGATCTTCATCATCATTGAATACTTGCTAGTTATAAATATTATCAAGGATTGTTGGCCTAGTCTTGAATTTTACTTCTGCTATTCCTGATAATGTAATATCATCTTTTTTTAAGGCCACATTTGCTAAAAAATTGCTATTATGTTTTTGGACCTTTCTATCCAGTCTATAGAGAATGCATCAAAGAGGTCAATGGTATCCCACAACATTTCTATATTGCTTCAATCTCTTGTTCTTTGATGAATATTTCGGCCTAATTTGTGAGACAACTAATTTAGAGTCGCCATATACTGCTAGTAGTTTGATTCCATGTCTTAGGACAATGTTCAAACCTAATAGCAATGCCTCATATTCAGCGACATTGTTAGTGCATTCAAAGGTCAATAAAAATGAATATTTGAATGTTTTGCCTGATGGTGAGATGAACACTACTCCTGCCCCATTTCCTCCTTTATTACATGCACCATCAAAATACATTCGCTACACACCATGCTCATCCAATTGAGCCTCTCTTTCTATTGGTTCAGTGTTTAGTAACTTAGGCTGTGATTTTTCAATCCTGAAACTCCTAAGATCTACATCACAAAAACAATTCATCTGGTTTGGGTCCAGATGTTCTATTATATTTTCATAGCTTGGCTCTCTACACAACCTAACTTCCTTCCCATTCACTGGTATTGTAGCATATGACAAATCAAGTTGGACATTTCCTCCTACTGCAGCAGTCCATTTTCTAGATAGCAATATCCCATAGTATGGTGGAGTATCTATTATAGTTATATCAGTTCTGTAAGTGGCTTCAAGACATGAGGCCAACTTCAGTTCTACATCTCTCATGATCCCAACAACTAGAATAGATCTATTTTTAATTGCATAACATTTACCATATGTTGTATCTACCCACAAGCCTAATTCTTTCATGACTGCTATTGGCATGATGTTTATGGAAGCTCCAGAGTCGATCATGCAATTTCTTACCAGTTTGTTATTGATTAGGAGTGTTATGTAGAATGGATCCACCTAGGAAGGATTCTTTGTTTTGGTGTCACCAAGATAAATTTCTGGAGTTCTCATGACCTCTTGTCCAAGATTGTTTATTTTGTTTTTTGGCCCCTCTTTGTTTTTGTTATGACTTTGCTGATTTGGTACATTAGAAATCAACTTGAGAGCACTGTCTTTGTATTCATCATCATTTCCATTAATGGTATTGATATCTTGATTTGGGACAATGCTTGTGTTATATCAAATGAAGGAGCAATGGTGATCGGTCCTTTTTTTTCTTTATTGGGGCTTTTTTCTTTAGATTTCTGCTTATTGTCATTCTTCGTCTTACTATGCTCAATCTTGGATGTTTTCTTATGGGTATTTTTCTGTGTTTCTCCTTTCTTCTGATTATTTGGGACATCCCTCTTATGATTTAGTTCTTTGATGAACATGCCTCTGGGTGTTCCATGATCTGCATTTATAGTTCTATTCCTCAGATTGTAATTACTTCTAGCTTGAGCCACAACAACAATTGTAAGAGCTCTTTTCTCTTCATTAGTAGGTTTTCTTAATTGGAATTGTGGAACCATATTGGATACATAAGTGGTTCCTTCATCATTATCTTCCTAATCAAAGAAGACCTCTTGTTGACCCATGTTAACATTATATTTTTTATTGCTCATGTCATATTCAAACCCATCTTCTTCAAAGGATGAGTACTCTTCATCAATCAAGTGAGGCCTTATTTCCAACATATCTACAGTATGATCATCCATGTCTTGATCATAAGATACTCTATTTTCTTGCAATGATTGGGCCACCACACAATATTTAGGTGAATGAGGTAGGTTGCATGCCATACACCATGGATTACTTTCCACTACATGTGTCCCATGTTTCTTTAAGGGACCAGGGGTGTCCTTACTATAATTCTGTTTATGTTTGTTATCCACAGGCTTCCCATCCTTCCAATTAGTATTGTAAGGCATATCATATAACCTAGGCCTTTCATTTCTATAATAGTTTGCTTGCCTATTTTGATGGTTATTAGGGCTTTGTGGAATTCTGATATTTTATCTTTTACCAAGTTTTCCCAGTAGCTTTTCTATTGTTTTCAATATTCACAACAGCCTTTTGAGCTTCTGCAAGAGTCATAGGAGCTTTATTTTAGAGTTCATATCCAGTTTTAGGATCAAAAGCTTTTATGTATAGAGCCAGGGCCATACCATCAGGAGGTTTCTTTTTAGGAGAAATATTGTGATATATCTTTGAAAACCTTTGGTTGAAATCCACTACTATCTCATTGTAGTTCTTTTGAATGCTTGTTAATTCATGTATAGCAAAATTTGGATCATAATGACTGCCATATTGCTCTTTGAATTGATCTTTGAAATCTTCAAAAGAACTGATTGAAGCATCAGGCAAATTCTTATACCAATCTCTAGCATCTTCAATCAGAGATAGCATAAATAATTTCATCTGGACATCTTCATATTGCACTTCATAGTTATCCATAATTGTCTCAAAGTTTCTGATATGTTCTTCTACTGAAATGGCATTATTCCCCGCAAACTTTTGAAGTGCATTTCTCAAATCATTGTCAATGGGATCAGGACAGATTTGGTACCTAGATAAATCCAACTGCCTAAATCTGTTTATATTCAAGGGTCCTTGCAAGTTTTGGTTTGGTTGATATTGTTGGTGGTAATGGTGAGGTGGATGTTGTTGTATATTATGGTGCAGATTCATATTTGCATTTTGTTGGTGGGGCGGAACATGCTGTTGACCAGGAGGTAGATAAGTATTAGTCATATGTTGGGAAGGATTATGGACATTATGTGTTCTTGGATTTGGTGGTGGAATATTTTGTTGTATAGAACCAATATTGCTTGGATTATGTGGTGCTTTTGAAGTATTTGACCCACTTGTATTCTGATGTGATCCTTACAAATTGCTTGTCAGAGCATGCCCACTTTGCTTATGGGGAGGTATATACTGAGCTATTTGCTGTACTTCTAGACCTTATTTACTGCAATTCTTCTTTTAATTTGGCTAGCTCGAGTTCCTCCTGTAATTTATGTAAATTTTGCTGCACCCCACTCTTATTCCGTATGTCTTTTGGTGGACTATCATGGGTTTCTGTGGATGTTATTTGATCTATAAACTCATATTGAATCTCTCCACCCTATTGTAATGACATTTTATAATCATATTCTGCCTAATTTTGTATTATTTCCCTTTCAATCTGAGCCTCATATTCAAGTTGCTTTTGAGGGTTAGGTCTGTACTGGTCCAGAATATTATTGAATCTGTTATGATCAGATTGGGTATGATAACTCTTGGATTGGAATTCCTCTGATTCATGCAGGGGAGTGACGCTGTTATGTGTTAATAAGGGTTGTTCTGATGCATTTTCATGAGTATTCTGGTTATTAAGGTGTTCAGACTGGTTTGATATCCCAGTTTTCTTAGCAGGGGCCCTTAAAGGTGGGGAAGATTGCAACTTTTTACCACCAGTTTTGGATCTCCTACCATCCATATTGTATGAGACTGTATTGCTTCAACACATAATATATCTAAAATTTAGAGTAGAGTTGCCACCTCTCTTTGGAGAGGAATGATTTTATCTTTTGGGTCTTTTCCACCAGCAGAGTTATGATTCTTTTACTTTCCTGACTCTATTATGATGGTCTTCCATTAGGTTTCCTTATGTTGTTCCGTAGTAGAGTCACCAATTCTGTTAGGTCTCAAAAACGTAGGTCATTAACCCTAAGAGGATGCCAAGCTCTCTTAACACTTTTGGCTCACTGGAACAGGGATGATATGATTAATACTCCCTTCTCTTTAGGTTCTGCTAGACCTAGGCGGGTGTACCTTAATAGTTGAAGCAGATTTTTTGTGACCTTAGTGATCTACTCACAGTGGCATACAAATGTGAAACATATATAAGGGTGAAAGTTATTCCTAATGCTAATTTTTGAAGTTTGAAAATGTGAATAAGGTTTTGAAAGGTTGTTTTGTAATGACTAGTGCCTAATTCTACTGGGTAAATGGGGTCAAGATTTGTATGATTTGTAGATATATCTACTTGGCTTAACTCTGACTATCTGGCACCTTTTGAATGTTTACACTTTGTGTAAATGTGCAAGAATGTTGGTTATTGGACTCTCCTTTAAAAATCCAATTGATATTTCTCCAAATTACTGTGATTGTCTGAAAGGAATTCAATTCTACTTTGAAGGAAACCAACTAAGAAAATTTATTTAGAGGATTTTAACTCAGGGCAGAGACCGGTAAATGTGAATCATTTAGATGGACTTAAATCAACTTCATATAGAAACTAGCCAAGCATACCACACTGAGACATCAAATGTGCCTTGATAAATCTAATTGATTTTAAATAACTAGAAAAATTCAATGTAGAGACAGTCAAACAACTCATAAGATTGAATATTAATATAATAATAGAACACCACAGATATATCCACAGATTTAAACCATTTTGCCCATTATATTATTAAAATAACATAAAAGTTATGTATCTTGCTTCTAAAATATTACTGAAAGAGATATTATAGTATATAATAATTGTCTTGTGAATAATGATGATAAACATAGGCCTTGGTTTCCCCTTTATATATGGGAAGCAACAAGCTTTAGGCCGAAACAACATGACTATTCATGAATTACACCCTTTGACATAACTAAAACATAGTTAAGAAATAGATAATGTAGCCATAAACATTTGACCAAGATCTGAATCGATTAATCATCGTGGAGCACCCGTGACCGTTGGTCTGACAAGGTCCTCCTCTCCAATGCTACAGTATCTGTCGAATATGCTTTGCCCGTTATTATTGCTAGAAGCAATACATCACAAAATATCGACAAAATTTCATTTTTGTTTTCCCCAACCCCTTCACGCTGCTCTAGCAATGAACAAATTTATCTTAGAGATGTGATCGATGTACTCCCAAGCAGTGTAAGTATCTGCAGAGATTATATCACTCATGACTAATTCTAGAGTGAAGATCTTGTCAAGGCATATATGTGTGTTTTCCACTACTCTGCCTTCATCATTTATCTTCTCAAGAGCTGTTGGTAACAATTGAATCAATTCACCTTTCCAACTATCCTTCTCTTGTAAATTGCCTTCAGTATCGAAGAAACTAGGAAATGCCATATCTAGATGTTGATCAAAATCACCTAAATCTTTTGCTAACAAAGTATTGAATCTTTCATGCTCACGGATTAGGTTATGATATTCTTTAAAAACTTGTTACTCAACATTTGTTTTAGCTTTTAACTCTTCCTTCTTCTCCAGCATTCTGAGGTGCAGTCTTTTATGCTCTTGGTAAGCATTGTGTGTCTTTTTATACAATTTCCATATCTTATCACTATTCCCCATCATTTTCTCAAATCTCTTCTTGACTAGTTCTAAAGCTGTGTCATATTTGGCAGCTTTTATCTCAGTTGCCAGTTGCTCACTCTTCTTTTGGAAATTTTTTGCTTTGATCTTCCAATAGTTGGCATCAGCTCTTGCCTCTACCAGCTTTTTATCAGCTTCTAAATAAGGTGAATAGCTGCTCAATAATGCTGGCAACTTATCTTTATAGGTGGCAACTTCTTGCCTTAATTTTTCATTCTCTGCCATAGATGCATTATATTTTCTCACAAGTTAGTCAATTTGAGTCTTTGTAAATTTGGCAACATTCACATTCAAGTCAACAATCTCAAGAGGATCTGTATCCCCAACTTGTTGGATCATGAGATGACCAAACACTTCATTTGGATTATCAATGATTTGAGGTCTCTTATTTGGGGGATATAGTGACCATATTAGCAATGTTGCTTTTTCAGGATCATATCCAGACACTGTTTTGATCTTATCCAAACCTTCAATACTTAGCTACAATTTTTTTATCTTGATTTCTTTTGAAAGTATCAAAAACAATGGAAGATGTCATATCCCATCCCGAGACTAGAATTACCCCTGCTTCTTCAAGCAATTCTCTCCCCTTTTCTGGAGTCATGGTCTCCATTTCTCTATCGATTTCTATTTGAAGTTCTTGCATCACCTAATCTTGTACTTGTAGAGTGATATATTTCATCTTTTCTCTAGCCTGTTTGCCTTTATACTCATATAGGAAGGCTTTGAATTCGGGGGTTTTGATAAAGTCATCATCTGAAACAAATTTATGACTTGCCATGTATCTTATGTCTTCTGACAACTCATCAGGGGTTTCCATGTTGACCTTTTCTCTGTCCTCAGGAGGTTCATAAAGTTGAATTAGAGGCGCATAGCTCTGCACATCTTCATCTCCTATATCAAATTCAATCCTCTGCATTAGTAGTATCAAGAGAGAAATTGATGTCTGGTGTAGGTTGTGGGGAAACATGACCCAATGGTACCTCACACTCAGCTTGTCTCTTTGACAAATTTTCTTTTTCTCTCAAAAATATGAGGAACATTCATGGTCAAATCTGATGCATGTGCAATTAGCATGTCCACCCTTTCAATAGGATCATCAATATTTAGAAAAGATCCTGTATAATTGGGGTTTTTGGCTACCCTCCAAGCCCCAACCAACATTATTCTATGATACAAACTTCTCCTTTCAACTACTCTGTTCTCATCACAATTTCTGATCAAATCATCATCAACAAATAAAACATGGTGATATTTTTTCAGATTTTTACTTACTTTGACACCATTTATGAAATGCTCTGGGTCAAAATTTTCTCTTGCATTGCCTGATCTGGCAGTCGGAAATGTTCTAGTTTGTTATCGATCATTTGATATCGTTTATCAGAAAGAACTGTAAAATCTCCAAAACACAGAGTACTAGGCATAAATGATTGCTTGTTATGACTTTTAAGATGCATGAAATCCGAGTAGGCTAACTGCCTCACAATCTCCAAATAGGTGACTCTATCTGGACAGGTTTTTGGTAACACAAGAGGTGGTCCTTCATACCCAAACACTCTTATCTTGGTGCAATCATTATAAACATACCAGTCACCCCAATTGTGACTAAATTTTCCCTTTCATTTTTATCCTTTGGCCTTAGAAACCTCTGTATTTCTATGGACAGATTGTGATCACATGGATGACCTAGCAGTTTATATACAGGTTTTAGAAAATATTCTTCAAAATAGAGTTAGTAGGATCTCTAACACCTGCTATCCCATATAGTAGTCCACATCTGTGCAGGTTTAATATCTCCATTTATGTCCAAATCCCTTACTTTCAAACATTCATTCCACAGACACATGTTCTGTCCCTTATACAAGATAAGATGCATAAGTAAAGAGTAATGTCAAAATTTGCTACCCCCATTTTTTTATAGCAATCAATTCATTGTGAAGGTCATTGGCAAGATACTCAACATAGTCTAGGTATCGAGCATCTTGACTTTGTACATCTGCAGTCAGGACCATTGGTGCGACTTCCATAAACAGAGAGGCTTCCACACCAAGCAATTGACACATTGAATAATAGGTACATTTGAAATATTCCTCAAACAATTCTATAAAGTAAGGTGGATCCTTAACCACTAAAAACACCTTGAGCCTATTTCCTTCATCCCGAGGCCTATGCAAAGGTAATCTCCATCTTTTGTAGTTATTACTCATATTGTAATATTCATTGAATAAGTCCCTGATTCTGAATTTCACATCAAAACTAGTGTCCAACTGGAATACAATCGATATATAATCTTTGGTAATAGGGATAAACCCGGAACCATTATTTAATTCAACCAGACAAGTTTGCGGATTGTAGTTTTTGGCCACTACTTTCAAGAACAATTCCACATTAACAAAGACATTCGGCACTATAAGCTTTCCCAGATTTAGTCTCAATGGATTTGAGATAGGTTTGTGTCTGTATTTTCCTATAATGATATAGAAAAAGATCATATCCCCTCATTGGAGTCCATATATGCCCTACTTTTTTGTATGTATCTTCTAATTTTTTTGCTTGGGCATTTAACTGGGCATTTCTCCTAGATCTCTGTCTTGACTTAGGACATTGATCTATTAAATCTTGGTTTAGGTGCCTTTCGTCTAGTTTTTGCCTTTTGCCCTTAGGGTTTTCAGTCGTTTCTTCCATGATATAATATTATGCAATAGAAATCCTACTTTGGTGAATGCAATTCAAACCAATAAGCTATAGACTTCAAGCTTAGAGTACTTGTATATCTTCTTCTAGTTCTTGAATTATGACTTTTGCTGCATCCTGCCCTTGCTCACCGTGTTTGCTTAATGGTTAAAATTCTCTCAGGATTTGCGTCAATATACTTGGCTCTGTGCATTAATGGTTTTTCATGGCAACTTTCATGTCATTGAAGGGCCATTTAATTTTTTGAATAAGGGTCGTTTGATCACTACTAAGCATGTCTTATCATTATTTTATCAGGATGATGAATTTCATTGAGATGTCTTTGACATTTTTTATTTTTTTATTTCCTTCAGGACTTCAGAATGACCTTGGATGGTGTTAGGCTGAAATCCCCTCATATAAAAGTCTCTTTTTTATTCATATGTCTCTTCGATATCCTTCACTCAATATGTCATTCATCTTTTTGAAGGGACCAGAGATCACCTCTCTTCGATATCCCAAAGTCATCTCGAAATATCCTTAACGTTTTTCTTTTATTCATAATCGCTGGCAATTTATCAGTGGGACTTGGAATTGAGTCACCCCGATACTCTGAAGTTTCTTTTCGAAATGTTTGATTTAATCTTCATTGTTTTATCGGCGAGACACATTTCGGTGTCATGCTGATATTCATCGATCCCCTCGATATGCCTTTTATGTCTTCAGAATATTGAAGAGACTCTTATAGACTCACTCCGATACTCTGATCTATCAGTCCTTTTGACTTTTTGATGTCAAACTAATATATCACCGAGTTATGTATTTTGCCCTTTTGATCATTTGGATTGTCGAAGAGATTGCAAAGTGAGTCTCCCCGATCCCCCGATACGTTACCTTTTTGCTTTATCAAAAGAGACCCTAAAGGGAACCTAATGACATGGAAGTATTTTTCCAATATGTTTTTTTGTTTTTAGGGCTAAAATGATAAAATATGAACTTATTAGGGTTGAGCGGGGAAATTTGAAAGGGTATGTTGGAGATAGCATGATGGCGGGAAATGGATTTTTATCAAATTTTAGGGTTAAAAATTTGCTCCAACAATGGCTCTGACTGGGGATGAATGGCCATGAGGTCATTACAAGAATTCAGAAGATACCCTATGGGACGCAGACTAATGGTGGTGGGGAGAGTAGGGAATGGAAATTCTATCCTATTGTGCATGGAAAAAGAAAAAAATTCAAGAGAAGAAGCATTTCAGGAATTGTCCATGCACTGGCAATTCCTGTACTTCACCATTCATGTTCTGTAGGTAATAAGAATCTTCACCACATTTACCAGTGATGATAAATGGGCCCATCCATAATGCCTCAAATTTACCATGTTTTCCTTTGTCCTGTCCTCTGGCATTCCACATTAGCACCATGTCATCCACCTTGAATTTCCTTTCCTTAGCCCTTTTATCAAATATATATTTCATATGTAATTGCATTTTTTCATTATGTTATGAGCTTGGGCCCTTATTTCATCCAGTTCAACCAATTGTTCCATTCTCTCTTCCATGGGTTCAGGAACATCTCTGTCTTCTTGGAGAATAAATTTATAAACTAGCAGAAGATTGTGTATAGGAAGCCTGGCTTGAGCATCATACACCAATTCAAATGGGGATTTTCTTGTACTCTTCTTTATAGTAACCCTATCTACCCACAAAGCCATTTTTGGTTTTGAATCCCATGCCTTTTTGTTATTTTCTAACATCCTTCTGATTATTTTTAGGATGCTTTTATTGCTTGATTCTGCCTGACCATTGGCTTGAAGATGATATGGGGAGGCATATGAAATTGTTATGCCATAAGATTCACAGAATGTTTTGAATTCATCTGATCTGAAGCACGTGCCATTGTTTGTAATGAGTCTCACTGAAACTCCAAACCTAGTGATGATGTTTTCTAATAGGAAATTAACCACTACTTTACTAGTGGTTTGTCTGGTTGGAATTGCTTTGATCCATTTTGTAAAATAATTTGTAGCTACCAAGATCCATTTGTATCCACCACTAGATCTTTCTACAATTTCCCCCATAAAATCAATTCCCCATTAATGAAATAGAGCTTCAACTTGCATTGGTCTTAATGGTAAGGCCCCTTGGTAATTTAATTTGCCAAAGAACTTTTGACAGGCTTCACATTTTCTCACATATATGTGGGCATCTTTAAAGACTTCAAGCCAGTAGTAACCTACTCTCATTATCTTATGGGCTGTAGTCTTTTCTGAGAAGTGTCCTCCACACACACCTTTATGCATTTCTTGTAACATCTTCTTAGCTTGTGCTTCATCCAGGCATAAGAGTAAGATACCATCTTTATTTTTCTGGTATAAATCTCCATCCATGAAGACATATTTTGATGCAACGAGTTTCAAAGTTCTTCTTTGATTGTCATTCAGGCCTTGAGGACACTTCATGTTTTTAAGATAATAAATTACATTGTTGTACCAAGGTGTATGCTCAATGCTTGCAATAATGTTATCCTCCTCTTGTGTGTTGCACACTTGTGCAGCCTCCAAGTTTGATTCAGCCATCAACTTGGCCAAACCCTGACCTCTAACAAGCTTAGTGATATGGATATCAATGTTAAATTCTTGGATTCTATTGATCCATCTACATCTCTGTCCTGTGACTTCATTATGGATAAAAACATCCTTCACTGCAACATTTGGTACATAGGCTATCACATGAGCTCCAACCAAATATGGTCTGAATGCCTTCACTGCTTTCACTAGGGCATAGGCTTGTTTCTCAGTAATGTCATATTTCAACTCTACCCCCTGAAGTGATTTACTAAAAAATGAGATGGGTTGTTCATATCCTTCTTTATTCTTTTGCAGCATCACAATTGCCACTGTATGAAAAGATGCAAAAGAGAATATTTGGAATGGCTTATCAAACTCTGGGGATTTTAATACAAGAGCCTCTTTAATAGCTTTCTTAATGGATGTAAATGCATTAATAGCCTCTTTATTCCAATCCACCTTTGCACCCTTCTTCAACATCTTGGAAACTGGCTTGACAATTTCTGCAAAGTTTGATATGAATCTCCTGACAAAATTTATTTGTCCAAAGAAAGATTGAATAGCTTTCACATTTTTGGAACATGAATTTTATCAATAGCCTCTACCCTTTCAAGATCAATCCTTACACTATGTTTTGAGACTATGTGTCCTAGTAGTTTTCCTTCTATCATAGCAAAAAGGCACTTCTTTGGATTTAGGGAAATACCATATTCCAGAGCCCTAATGAAAATTTTCTCCAAGTGTAAACAATGGTCTTTTGCCTTTTTAGAGTATGATGTAAGATCATCTTGATAAACCACCATTATTGTGTTAATCAAATCAGCAAAAGCTACATCCATAGCCCTTTGAAATGTTGCCCCAGCATTTGTAAGGCCAAATGGCATTCTCACATAGACATAAGTACCCCAAGGTGTTGTAAAAGTAGTATTATAATGTTCTGATTCTTTAACCTTTACCTGGTTGTACCCAGAGAAGCCATCCATCATGAACAACAATTCACATCCTGTCACTTGTTGCAACATGGTCTCCATGTTTGGAAGGGGGTAGTTATCTTTTAGTGATGAGATGTTTAAATTTCTGAAATCACTAGTAGAAAAACATAAATAAATGACTAAATAAACTACCAAAAATTGGTCATGTGATTAGTAGTTTGGTCACGTGACCATTGGTAGTTTATTGCCGGTCATTTATCTCGTGACCAAATTTATGACCAAACAAATTTTAGTCATTAATTTAGTCATTAATTTGGTAGTATATTTAGTCATAAATTTGGTAGTATATTTAGTCATCAATTTGGTAGTATATTTAGTCATCAATTTGGTAGTATATTTCCGGTCATTTATCTCACGACCAAATTTATATAGTCATTGTAATTATTAATTGCCGTCAATTGGTAGTATATTTAGTCATTTATTTAGTCACTGATTTCCATCCATTGGTAGTATATTTGGTCATTTTAGTCATTATTTTTCCGTCAACTGGTCATATATAAACAACTAGTACATGATAAACATCAACTATGCCATTTTTTGTTGATAAACTTCAACAAATCTAGTCAAAGGATTGAAACAACAATGTTGAAAAATAATTCACAGTATATTCAAACTATATATAAAATATGTTACAAAGAACTCATTTATCAACAAATTTGCTCAAAGGATTGAAACAATAATGCTGGAAAATAATTCACTGTATATTCAAATTGTATATAAAATATGTTACAAAGAACTCTATATATAGAGTTTTCAAGACAAAATCTTTCTGTAGTATGTAAAATGTTGATTTATTATGCTTTTAAAATTGAAAAAAACTAAAACTAAAGCTAAAAATCCATTGGTGTGAATGCATGTCTTTAGTGATGCCATTGTTGCACATGGGGTGGACTGTAAATGCATCTAGAAGGCACTGGTATTGCATTTTCTCCTTGCTCTGTACCTGTCCACAATCTAAAAACTCAAAATTTGTTACTATTTTTAAAAGATTTATGAAACTTTGAAATATGAAAAACAAAATGGGATGATAAGGAATTTTACAACAATATAGGCATATATTATGAAAGTATTCAAGAAGAAATACTTGTAACCATGTTTCATCACCCATCATGATCACACGTCTTCCATTCTTAATTAGCTGCAAATCAATGCAAACTGTTGTTTCTACAATCAATATTCCACCTATCTTTTGAGAGAGAACTGTGGATCAACTCAACAAAAATAACAGAACAAGCTTGTAAATTGCAAAAATGGCCCATAGACATTTTGTCAAACAGTTAGCAGGTTATGTAGATTAATCAATATTTCTGAATATTAAAATTAGAACAACTGTTGCTCACTTCTAGATCTTATACATTTTAACAAACACTTGGTATGTAGATGAAAACATATGGACATTTAATATTATGTACATTTCTTTAAGAATACATAAAACTGCAATCATGACATTTAAGAAAATAGTTCGCAACATATGTATAATCACATGTATTTAATTTATACATATGGACAAAATGGATTTTTTGAAAAGGCTTTAGAAACTTTCAAGCAAATGCAATTGGCAAGTCTAAAGCCAAATTCCACAACCTTTGCCAGCATCCTCCCTGCGTGTGCCAAAATGGGAGCTTTGGAACAGGGCATGGACATCCATCAAAGCATAGTGGAAGGGGGGTTTTTGTCAGAAATTATAGTTGGAAATGCTTTGGTAGACATGTATGCAAAATGTGGAAGTATAGACAAGGCACGTGACCTGTTTGATAAAATGCCTCAAAGAAATGTGGTCTCATGGAATGCCATGATTGCAGGATATGCACAAAATGGATTTTGTAAGGATGTTGTGTATTATCGGCGGGACCCTATGACTTTGGCGAGACTCCGATTATGGTCTCTTCGACAGCCCAATGGCAAGTGTATTATCGGTGGGACCCTATGAGTTCAACGAGACTCTGATTATGGTCTCTTTGACAGCGTGATGGCAAGTGTATTATTGGCAAGACCCTATGACTTCGGCGAGACTCTGATTATGGTCTCTTCGATAGCCCGATGGCAAGTGTGTGCACAAGGTAAAGGTGGGAAAGTCCATATCGGCGGGAGTTGTCTGTTCAGTGGGAGTCACTTTATGGTCTCTTCGAAACACCGATAAGGCAGGAAAATACATATCGGCGGGAGTCATCTTTTCAGTGGGACTCACTTGATGCTCTCTTCGAAACGCTGATGTCGGCAGGACCTTGAGGAGAAAAACAGGATTGGCTACACGATTGATGTTAGACATGCTAAGGCATTAAAAAATTTCAAGCAAATGCAATTGAATATACATATACAGAGAGAAATGTATGTGGAGGCATAGACAAGGCATGTGAACTATTTGACAAAATCCTTGAAAGAAATGTGGTCTAATAGACTACAATGATTGCATGATATCCACAAAATTGATTTGTTGAAAAGGATTTAGAAATTTTCATGCAAATGCAATTGGAAGGTGTAAAGCCAGATTCCACAACCTTTGCCAGTATCCTCTCTCCCTGTATCAAAATGGACATGGTAAGCTTTGGAACAGGGTATGGACATCCATTAAGGCATAATAGAAGGCAGATTTTTGTCAGATATTATAGTTGGAAATGCTCTGATAGACATATATGAAAAATGTGGAAGTATAGACAAGGCACACAAACTGTTTGATAGAATGCCTCAAAGAGATGTCATCTCATGGAATGCAATGATTGCAGGATTGCACAAAATGGATTTGTTGAACAGGCTTTAGAAACTTTCAAGCAAATGCAATTGACAGCTATAAATCCAAATTCCACAACCTTTGCTAGCATCCTCCCTGCTTGTGCCCAAATGGGAGCTTTGGAATAGGGTATGGACATCCTTCAAAGCATAATGTTCATAGGATACATCAACATTGGGTTCTGTTGGTGTCTCATTCTTTGTAGTACCCACCTGACTGTTTGAGCTTCTTGAACACTGTCTTTCTATGCTACAATACCAAGGGCCTGGGGTAAAAGGTAGTTTAGTCATTGAAGGAGGCAACATCTGATTTTGGAGGACTATCCTAGTTCAAGTTCCATCATAGGATTGTCGTAAATATTGTAACAACCATGAGGGCACGGGCACTATTTGGAATATTTTTGACAATGCTTGAAGTGGAGTGACAAGAAGTAGACCCTATCACAAACCTAGAAGGTCCAATACTATGACAACAATCTCAAGAAAGTTCTAATGCAAAGATGAAAATCAGTCCCCCATAAACAATAGTTCTAAAATTTCCACCCCTAGTGTAATCAATAGTGAGACAACAACATGATCTAGTCAAGCATATGTAATCATCACTAGTGTGGGGGTAGTCATAAAACTCCATGGACACTATTGTCATGGACTGTCATATTAAAATAGACATCAAATCTTGTGATAGTCATATTTGTATGCAGCCAAAGTACCTCCATAACAATCATATATGAATGATTGTTGCACTTATAAGATCATGAGATCCCCACAAAGAGGAATGCTAAAGATTGCTATATCTATTTATTCAAAGCAAAGAGCTAGTGGAGACACCCACTCATCACCCTAAGATGTGAAACATAGTCAAATAGTAACTACAGTCATCACTGTCATTACATTTTCCTTCTATCTCTCTCCCACCTTCATGATCTTCCAAATCATGGTTATTATCCAAGGAGGTTGGTCTAAAGTTTGATATCAATGATGTTGAGATTTTTTCCATTAGAAGATTACTTCAGAGCTATGAATGTTCCATTTAGGCACTTCAAGATGAGGGTGGATGTCTCAAAGGCTGTCACACATTGATCAGACCACAAGGAGGTTTAACACCTAGAAATTAAGATTTAAAAGGCATTTCCTATCAACATAGTGTACAATATTTGACCGTGGAAGTTAGAGATTGCATATGGAAGAAGGACACCTCTATAATCTCATGTGGGTAGGATGGAAAAACACAAAAATAAGACTATCATGACAGTCAGAAGATCACTAAAAGCTCTTTTTAGAGACTGTCATCTTGTTGTGAGTCCAGTTTTATGCGGAATTGCGTAAAGATTTCATTACAATGAATATTATAATATGGGCTACCAAGTATGAGCTATCACCTCAACTCAAATTTGTTTACTCATTACATCCATTGTTCCCAATATGGAGGCCTTATTATGGGCCTTTCCTCTATATATTCTGGAAAGAAACAATAATGATAAGGATGTCCTAGTGCTGGTGCTAAGCCTAAAGATCTTGCAAAGTGTGCAAAGCTTGCTACTCAAGATTCTATGGTGATTATTGGCATGAATGAAAGCTAAACCCTAAAAGGACACTGAATAGAATCGAACTGTTTGACAAAATCCTTGAAAGAAGTCTGGTCTCATGGACTGCAATGATCACAGGATATGCACAAAATGGATTTTGTCTTTATAAAATTTCAAGTAGATGCAATTGGTAGTTGTAAAGTCAAATTCCACAACCTTTGCCAGCGTCCCCCTTGCCTGTGCCAAAATGGGAGCTTTTGAACAGGGTATGGACATCCATCAAAGCATAATGGTAAGGGGATCTTTGTTAGATATTACGGTTGGAAATGCTTTGGTAGACATGTATGCAAAATGTGGAATCATAGACAAAGCATGTGAACTATTTGACAGAATGCCTCAAAGTGATGTCATCTGACAGAATATAATGATTGTGGGATATGCACAAAATGGATTTTGCAAAAGCACTCCAGAACACATCCTAGCATTGTAAGCTTTGCTTGTGTTCTAGGTGCATGCAACCATGCATTTTTACTAATATATGCTTGTAGAAGAAAATAAAAATTTCCTATGTGCAATCTAGCCTAATCAATTAAATGCTAGGTCACCGATTTGGGGACGAGTACGGGTACGGGTAATTCTTTCTCAAATAGACAACTAGGTGCCTCAATGGCACCATTCAAGCAATCTCCTCTAGTACGTTGACATTGAAGTTAGAAATACTGTTCTCCAACAAAAACTTACTTTAACTAGCCAAATGCATGACCCATGTATTGTGAGATTAATTACAATGGAAAAGGGTGACTCTACCAAAAAAAGGCTCATCAGAGAATACGAATGAACTAGACATCAAAGAATACCAAGACCCAAAGGAGTTATAGATTCCTCAAAAGGAATTGAGAGAATTTGAGAGAAAGAACATATAAAGATTTGAATTTTTTGAATTATGTTCGAGTATTGACAATCCATTCTTCGATATTGACAACATTTACTTTACTTTCCCCTACACTAGCATTAACCATATTTAACAAACCTTAGGAAACAGATTCATTCTTTGACCATTGTCTTTGTTTTATCAAATTAAATTGAAGCAGTAAATGCCATCTAGAGCTACTAATCTTTGGAAAACAAACATTTGTTACATGAACAAAATAATAGAAAAAGATTATTCCACACACTTTGAATGGCTTAGCCTCTATGCTCTTTCCTCCAATAAAGAAAATAAAGTGCAAAAAATATAAATTGTAGTAAAATCTTGAGTAATGACCCAAGATCTCAAATAGCTGTTGCATATTTCATATTCCTAACATGCAATAGTTGTGCAAACTTATATCCCTAACATGCAGTAGTTTCCCACACAAAGCACTTACTAATGATGTATTTTAAACTAAGAAGTCATGTGTTTAAATGTGAATTTAAGAAATGTCACAAATATATGGATTAAAGTGTTTGACTCACAAACCTTTCTCTAAGGAGTTGGCAAATATCAGATCAGCTGAAGTGAGAAAAAGTGATGCCAAATTTGACCATCTGCCTTCCACCATGAAGGTTTGGGCCTCATCACAATAATGCATCACCTGAGGTTCTACAACTTGCTCAAACAAATTATAAATAGAGTAGCCATTAAAGGGATCAGTATCTCCAATAACATGCAAATATTTGTACAAGTAATATATCCACATTGCCTGATCTAAAACAAAACTACAATTGGTTGGCAATTGTTGTGCACTAATCACCATTCAATATAGTATTTTCACATAAAAGGCGGATTAAATAACTCCTAACCATAAATCGTTGAAAATGAAAGAAATGTCAAAACCAACAGAACTACAAGAACTTCTACCGAGAATATAGGAATCTAATTATTTCTCATAGAGAGCACTTCCATGAGCCTTAAGCAGAGAAAAACTTATAAAACAGAAATAATAATCATAAATCTAGCACAATTAACAAATCTTTCCACTTTACAAACAAGAAATATGACTATTGATTACAACATGCACTAAATACACATAAATGAAAAGAACTAGTTTTCTTACATATTGCAATAAAACCTTCAGTACCTGCTCCATTTGATCTCTCTTTAAATAGTTACTTTGGCATCAAGATGACCTCATTTGAAATAAGTATTCTATTGGCCTCATGTCAGCTTTGAGGAAAAAACATAGAACTCCCTTTTACTAATTATAAACTTTGATAAATGTTAAAGATATTAGTCATTTGTCTAAGTTGTGGTGTCATGGTAATGGGCAAACTCATAAACATGTGAACTATGTTCAATTTCAAATCCCTTTCGCCACAACAAAGCAATGAATAACTCCAATAAAAAGATGGTGAGATTGTGGTGTAACAATTATTGGGTACGTTCAAATAACAAAAAAATCATTAGCCAGTTGGCCCAAAAAGACCCAAAGTTCACCAGCGACAATATTCCACATCATACGTTTAAAAAAGATCACACCAGAGTTGTAATAAAGGGCCTAAGAATAAATACTAATCACAACGGGCCAATAGCACCCTGGAATGTAAATGGTAAGTCCTAGGTTGATAGTGGCTAGGGGCCCCAACCACCACCCAAGTAAGGATATGGAAGAACATGGTAGAGCACCAAGCGTATAAATTTGAGGTCCTAGGTTTGAGTGCTATTTGGTACATGCCAAGCAAACATGGCATCAGAGCTAGACACGACACCTTCTTACTAAATCTTGGCAGAAATCTTTAAAAAAATTTACACTTAGGTCACATTCAAATACACCCTATTGAATGTGGGACACGATCAAATGTATACCATATTCCTTACACCATAACCTTGCTTGTTGAATGGAAGCTAGGTGCGCGGAAATCGCTTCCTACACTAATCTAATGAGGAGAGAAGAGTGCAAATTCTTTGCAACCTTTACAATTACAGTGTTATTAACCCAATAATAGAGATATTGTAGCAAACACATACACAAGAATATAAGACAGAAGAAGAGAGAGACAATATATGCGTGGGGAAAACCCTTATGGGTGAAAAACCCCACACTCCAAAACACAGCTCAAATGTCTTCCGGTAAACAATCAAGGTTACAATACAGTTTCAAAGCCAATGCTCTTGCAAGAGTCTTCAACACTTGTATCTAGAGATAATCCGACAGCATAACAGTACCTGTCAATCACATAATACATCTCCTCTCCAAAGCACATGTTTATATAGAAGATACAAGGCAAAAATGGCTCTATCTTGAGATGGGTGTCCAACATGGACTCATGGACCAAAACCCAGGCCTATGGACAATTGTCCAACGCTATAGGATGTTCATGACACTTGTCAAGTCACCCCATCCCAAAGAGGTTGCCTATTCCCAAGTTGGGTTATGACAGATACTCTTATGACTCTTACGACTGTCATAGAATCCATCATAGCTGTCATATCTTACAACTGTAATATAATTTGTCATACGCAAGCTATAAATAACATATTCTCTTACAACATGTCATAACCCTCCTTGGGGCGCCCAGAGATGCCTTCTTCTAAGATGCCTTGTGACACATGTCTTCACCTGTCATAGAATCTTCCATTTACGACTCTTATGCGTCATAGATTTGTCATAGGAATATGTCATGACTGTTTCGGTCAATATTCCCTTACACACTATCCAAGATGTTGACACATGGCAGAAAACCTCTACCACACAAAGGGGACGCCTATCTCCACATGGAGTGAGTTGACCATCCTAGTCACCTTACAAGTGGAGTGACAACTCATCGTGCCACTTCACACTAAGTGACAAAATAGGATGTGCAACAAAATTACAACATAGGCTAAATAAATAAATACATTACAATAAATAAATGCAAGGAATTACCAAGGTTGAGACACCTTAATTCCCAACATTTTCCCACTTGTCGAACACCTTGTAAGAGCCAATGGAAACAACAAGATTTAACTACTATAGGCCGAGAGGCCCAGAGACTCTGAACACCATCTGAACTTCTCTGTGCCCACTAGTTTCATCAATGTATCTGCAACATTCTTCAAAGTGTCTACCCACTAGTAGAAAAATAGGAAAAATTGACTAAAAAAACTACCAAAAATTGGTCATGTGAGCAATAGTTTGGTCACGTGACCATTGGTAGTTTATTGCCGGGTCATTTATCTCGCAACCAAATTTATGACCAAAAAAATTTTAGTCATTAATTTGGTAGTATATTTAGTCATAAATTTGGTAGTATATATAGTCATTAATTTGGTGGTATATTTAGTCATAAATTTGGTAGTATATTTAGTCATCAATTTGGTAGTATATTTAGTCACGTGACTATTGGTAGTTTATTGCCGGTCATTTATTTCACGACCAAATTTATGACTAAATAAATTTTAGTCATTAATTTGGTAGTATATTTTTATTTTTATTTTTAAAATGCGCCTGGTAAACTTTTTAACGTGACCGGCGACGCTGGTGCGACACACCCTACATGCCCTTTGGCTCCACGCGCTTTTGCCTAGAGCAATGAACCGGTGATGCCACAACACGGGGGACCTCATCCCCCAAATTTGGTAGTATATTTACTCAACAATTTGGTAGTATATTTGGTAATTTGGTAGTATATTTAGTCATCAATTTGGTAGTATGTATATTTAGTCATTGTAATCATTTAGTCATTGATTGTTGTTAACTGGTCATTTATTTAGTCATGTTAGTAATTTTTATTTACTGGTTTCCATTAATTGGTAGTAAATTTAGTCATGATATGAATAATTTATTAACTACCATAAATTTTATAATGCAGAAAAAACATATTATTAAATTTGAATTTAAAACATTAAGGAAATAAATTTGGAAAACTATATATTTTATGATGTTGCCAAGTAAAGATTAATAAATTTGAGCCAACACTTTCTATTTGAGAATCGACCAATAAGAAAATGAAACAAGACAAAGTAAAGTGGCAATAAATATTTTTTTATTGGAACAATGCAGGAAAATAATTACAAATAATAAAAAAGCAACACAAGGCTGCCATAAGTACTAGAAAAAACTAGTTCATGAGCTCTGTCATGTACAACACACTACAAGGACTAGCTGAAGAAAAAACTAGTTCAACAGCCACATTAGATACAATAGAAAAACAATGGAAAGGCAGGTCAGACTGATGAAGCCCTTCACATCTTTTGACACTTAGAAAAGAGATGTTGCCATTGAGCATTCCATGAGACATCATTTCTTTTGGCATTCTATTAACCAGTTCAGGTGCTTTGACTGCAACCTTGGTGCATTTCATAGTCTCCTTCACACAAGCCATTGAGCTGTTACTTGTGTATTCAAACAACCCTGAACCACTGTGAACAATATCTGAATAACAACCTAAGAATGCTACTTAGAGGCCCCTGTAGCAGTGACCCTGCAACAACAAGAAAACACACCATTCCCTATAACCGTCCATAACATGGTCCCCCAGACAGCTGAAGCAAAAGTGGCACTTGAAATAGTGAAATCCAGCCAGTCAACAACATGCTGAAGATGACATGGAAATGTTTTTGGTTTCGTATAATTGCAGTAAAATATGAATTTATTTAAAACAACGTTTTCATGATATTTTCTTCATTACCTCAAGAAATCATAAAATAGATCATTACACAAAATCTCTACTCTTGGAATCAATCTCTTCCCTTTCTCACATGGCAATATCACACTTGCCTGTTTAGACTATTAAATTTAAGAAAACAAGCTAAACAACAGACATTCAAATGACCTCATGCATAGATAGGATCTGAAGTTCACTACTGTCTTATTGTAGCCAGAGGTGCAGCACATACACCATATAGAAAAACATATAGAAGAAGCTTATGATGTAGAAGCTAATGTTCTGGTATCAACAAAGTTCACCATTTGTTATCCTGATTGTGTTGTTTGTAATGTTGCAGGGTGCATTTTCCCATTTTCATCAGAAGGTTTTGCTCCAATCCAAAGTTCCATTGCAAATACATCATTAGTATTAGCTCAAGGAATTTTTAACAACTTTTTAAATTTCACCACAAGTTTCCAATCATCATTGGACAAATCATCCTAAAAAAATAAGAAGAATATTCCATTTTAGACATTAAAAAGTTGTTTTATTAGCCAAAAATGAAAAGCACAAATGTTCAATTAGTATAAAATGCATAATAGTAAATACACTATAAAATTACGTAATGTGGATATCAAATAGCCTTACCGTGTAGTTTTGTTTCAATATATCTATGGATCTTCTGGTGAGATGACTCACAAATTCATCCTCCATTTCAAAATGCCTACCAAACATTTTCTGTGCTTCATCAGCGTTGCTCCCAACAATCTGTAAAGCTTGTATGATAATTCATTAATAAAAAGATTTAAAAAAATAGCATCTAAAATCATATAAAACTATTAACAACAAAGACAGCTTCTCAAAATACCTTCATGGCCACTTTTTCACCCTTCTTAGCCATTTCAACAGATTTATGATTGATCTCAATTGAGGCTATTTTGCCAATATGTATGAAATCTTTTGTGGGAACACATAATGGTGTGCCAATCTGTAGATGCAATCACCACATATGGCTTTATACAAACCAAAAATGATACAACAATCTTTTACATGCATAAGTCATAACATCGAAAAGACTAGGTTTAGATACTGACCCTTGCAATGCCTTCAAGAATATCAACACCAACAATTATAGGATCCTTGTTAAAAATACAATTTGGCAAAATGCTCAGTACACAGGGGAAAATAGCATCTTCTACAACCTCCTTTTTCCTTTCTTCCTTAAGATTGTCCATATATGCTTTAAATTGGTCAAATAGATGATAAATAATGTCCGTTGCAAATATCTTGACACCAACTTCATCTACAAGCTCCCGAGCTTCAGGAGTAATTTTGACATCAAATGCCAAAATTGCAGCATACTCTCTTCTTTTTCTCAAGCATTACACTCGCACGCATGACATCTTTTTTATGCACATGCCCAATACCAATTGCACTAACTAGGAAGCTTACAATTGGGGTCTTCAAGAACTCAAGTAAAGCCTCCAAAGATCCAAGAGTTGAAGCTTGAACATAAACTCCTTCCCCACTCTTGTCAATTCGAGACATTACATTATTGATATCTTGCATTGATTCTTTCTTAATATCCTCTAAATCATCATCAGGTCCAACAACATATAACTAAGTTCCTGCTATGGCATGCTCAAGACCCTAAAATCAAGAAATTGCAGCTAAATTTCATTGTCCACATATATTTGATAAATTTATGCTCATATACATAAAATTATTAGCCTAAAATTTGATACCTGAGTGGTTATCTTGATTCCATGTGCAACCTTCAACTCCTTATGATGTTGATAAGATCCCTGAAACTAAAAAAACATCTTAAGCTATGGAATATATTATATTATTTTAACAATATGATCAATGTGACATGGTTTGAGTAATCTAAATTTGAGGTGTAGATTATTGTATTCTAGCATAGTAGATCACAAATACCACCCATTCTCCTTTACTATAAAAGAGCATTTCAATTTTTTTAATGCCACATATACTCCATTAAATAATATGGCACCATAAGGATTCCAAGAATACATACCACTATGTAGGTTACCACAATGGACCACTCATAAGGAACATTTTAAATCAGGGTCAAAGTCACCTGGATCTTGAAACCAAAATACAATCCCTTGGCTTTTACACCATATATATCAATTTTATCCGCCTTCTGCCCTGATGTTTCAAAAGGTAACTCCTGGTGCTTGTCATTTCTCATACTATCTGACCATTCAACATTTACAAACTATTTTCTATTTTGAACAATTTCCATATCCAAGGTTGACTTGATGATGCTATAGTATGGTAAGCTTTTACTAGAGTTCCAACGCAAGTTTTGGGATATAACATTTATTATTTGTTAAGTTACCTAATTGGCAGAAAAATAGGGCATTTTCAGGTACTATTCATACCAGAATCAGATTCAAAATCGAATCGCCTATGGAATTGGGCACGGTTGGAATTTTTTGGGCCTGAAACGGTGTGGAATCATTGAGGTATGAACCCTGGTGACTCCAGGATAGACATGGCATTTTAAAGAAGTTTCTATGACGATTCTAGAGGCAAGTAATGTTTTCAATGCACTTTTAAAAAAAATACATATATGAACAAGCTACATGCTAGAATTAAAAGATTGATTCAACATCATGAAAAAGAAGGGTAATCTACAGTAAAAAATATAATGCAAATATATATATATCAAGTTATAAGACATGAAAACTGTCTAAGAGTAAATATATAAATATAATAAAAAATGTCAAAGTTGTCTAAGAGTTTCGAACTCTTTCAAATACACCATAAAAATTAAGATCCCTAAACAACACATTCAAAATACTGGATAAAGCAGTGGGCCAATATGTCTAACAACAAGTACATGATAAACATCAACTATGCCATTTTTTGCAAATATTTTAGTGGCCACTGTGTGAAGGTTCCTTATTTCTCTTTCAGACAGACAACTCCATCTATTTTGTCTTCATAAGCAAGTTGTATGTTACTTGTGACCTTTAAAATATTTACATTTGCATCTCCTGTTCCTTTCAAGTTGACTCCATGTACAATAGATAGTGAGTGAATACGTCCAATGCCCACAGCAACACCATCACACGGATCCAACACCCTAACTTTATCCCCTTCTTGGATTTTATCAATACATATTTGCAAAAACAAAAAAAAATACACATTATATTGAAATACATAATAATTATTATATAGGTAAGGATTACCCTTATTTACATAATAAAACAACCATTACTTATGTTGAAACAAGATTTTAAAACCCTAAAATTTTGTTAATTCCTGCCATTATTCCAAATAAACTATTCTAATGTCTCACCTATTAGGATCTCTCAAAATTTTTGCACATTTCCATCCTACTTGATCTTTTCACTTGTATATGACCATTTCTTAATAGACATTGATGCCAAAATTTTATGCCATTTATTTCCTAGGGTCACATAACATGGTCATTTTGAGGAGTATGCAGTTATTCTTAATCATTTCTATGTTTTTGTAGTTTACCGCAATCTCGCAGGTCATCCTCGTTGTCTTGGCAGTAGTGCGGGAACTAGAGCAACAAGAATCATGTATACTGCACTCCCGCTGGAAATATACAAGTTGTTCGTGGCATGGTGGCAGGAAGGACTCGGTCAACCATGTTACCATAATCTCGCAGGTCATCCTCATTGTCTTGGCGGTAGTGTGGGAACTAGAGCAACAAGAATCGTGTATACCACACTCTCGTTGGAAACATACAAGTTGTTCATGGCATGGCGGTAGGAAGGGCTTGGTCAACCATGTATACCGCGGTCCCTCGGAGGTCTCACCACTTGGTTGCGGCTTGGCGGTAGTAAGTGTCCAAGTTACCGGGCTTCTGCGATGGCTTTCAAAGAACGTTTGCGGAAGGGCGGTAAGCAATAAAAGTTGGCAACATAATCTCACCACGGTAATGAAAACATGCACTTACGGGTTGATGGTAATGGAAGAAAATGGAATAAAAGGGGCTATAAGCCCCGCGATCCCGCTTTGTTTGAGCATAAGGGCTGAGGGTTGGCAGTAATCAAGAAAAGTGAACAAAAGGCATTGAAGCTTATCGCCATCCTGTGACCAGTTTAAACAAGCTCCACGGTAATGCGGTAATGATAATAAATGAAGGCATTGAAGCTTATCACCATCTCGCGACCGATTTAAACAAACTTCGCGGTAGTGTGGTAATGATAGTAAATGAAGGGATTGAAGCTTATCACCATCCCGTGACCAGTTTAAACAAGCTCCACAGTAGTGCGGTAATGATAATAAATGAAGGCATTGAAGCTTATTGCCATCCCACGACCGGTTTAAACAAGCTCCACGATAGTGTGGTGATGATAGTAAATGAAGGCATTGAAGCTTATTGCCATCCTGTGACCGGTTTAAACAAGCTCCGTGGTAGTGCAGTAATGATAATAAATGAAGGCATTGAAGCTTATTGCCATCCCGTGATCGGTTTAAACAAGCTCCGTGGTAGTACGGTAATGATAATAAATGAGTAAACATATTTAGTGTGGGTGTGCGATTACCGAGAAATTTGAAAGATCTTGTCATTTCATCTGATTGTTGGATCAAATTTGATCAAGGGCTTATATTTGAAATGAATTGAATGCGGAGATTTTATAATTTTGTGGCACGAACCAAAAATAATGGTTGAATGCTAAACATTGTGGCTCGATAAAATCTAGAAATCTCTCAGCATTTGCTCAGTTTAGAGATTGCAGATTGGCTCAGAGAAGGCACCCAGTTCGGTCTGTTCTTAGCATGCTTCGAATTGTTCAAGTAAGTCCATCTCTACATTCTCTACAAGAAAGTTTGAAGAATTTGCTCTGTTTCAATTCTCTGTGCATTTGATTGAATTTTGAAACCCTAGTTTGTATAATGGCACCCAAGAAGTCTAAATCCACAAGTAAGACCAGTATGCCTGATCCTGCCCCTAAGAAAAGATCACTGCATCAATCTTTGCTAGATGTTTTACCCAATTCAATTGACAAAGGTCAAAAGAAAGTATTTAGGGATGTTGCTGAGGGTTGTAGGGATACCTTAATTCCCATTTCTGGCTGGAAACTATTTTGGTACTTCTGTGAGAAGAAGGATGGTCAGGGACCGGTGGGCAATCCATGGAAGATGGATTTGGCCAAGCTAATTGTTTCAAATGTATTCGTGGATGTGGAACTGATTCGTACTCTGGCACTGCACTATCACCCAGCTACTAAAATAGTAAGGTTGCCAAATGGATCTTCTCTGTTGAGAATTGACAGAAGTGCTATAATTGACTGTTTTATGTTGAGCAAACAAGCTCTCACCAAAATTGACCTACAAAACATTGAACAAGAATACAAAAGTTTGAGAAGAACACTCAGAAGTGATGAGCTATCGATATTTATGGGAAGAGGTGCAAACAACATGATGATTGATATTCCTTGCAATGCAGTTGAACCATTCCCTGTGGAAGATTTTGCAGTCTATTTCAAATGGACCTATTATGCATTGTGCCAAGTACTGGGAATTGATGCTGATCAGAGGATGCCAGTTAGCTTGATGATGATGGCTATGAAGATACAAAATTCAGAGGTGAACATTGAGTATGATTTTGCCTCATATCTTGAAAAGAAAATACATGATGGATTCATCAATGTGAAGGAAGATAAGAAACCCATGAACTTCAAGTTTTATTCTTTGGTTTGCCATCTGATCCTATATCAAAATAGGAGTAAATGGTCAAGTAAAATGCACATCAACATGATTGACAGGACAAGGCAAAGAATGCCTACTCAATGTTGGTGTTACATGTGGGATTCTCATTGCTAGACTGGTAGCTATAATGTATTTCATAATGAATTTTCTATGAGAATAATGAATTCTATTAGTATTGGGATCCCCGGATTGTCACCAAAAATGGGGGTAATTCTGAGACCTCTTGTACATAAACCAGAGCAAGGTCATACTTTCAATTATGCTGATTGGTTCTTCCTAGCAGAGCACACAATAATCAGGGTATATGATTGCCCCCAACCACCTCACAAATTGCCAAGTTTTGTTTTTGACATAATTGCATTCTTGGAATTCATGTGGCAAATGATGTGGAGGGAAAAGGAAGTGATGAAAAAGGCGAAGAAAAGCACCTTTTTTCCTGATATCACTATCTTTAGAGATTGGTCAATTGGTTTGGACACTCTTGAGGAGTTGCAGGCCTATTTGAAGGCCAAGTACTCTTTGGAATCTGGTGTTGAAAGAGTTTGTCACCCTAAAGGTCATATGAACTTGGTGAGACAAGTGATCTTGACTAAGATGGGCATCTCCCATAAAATTTGTTATGATGAAGATGTGATAAGGAACCTGGTTACTTTTAATGAAGTGTATGACAGGAAGAGGAAATGGGAGATCCTCAAGAAAATTGAAGATGACAAAAAGGAAAAGAATCCAATTTTTGAAGGATTTTTTGTTGAAGAGAAAGATCCTCTAACGAGGATTAATACAATGATTGAAAATTTTGAAAGTATTTATGCTAAATCTAAAATACAACCTACCAAGGCTACCAAACTTCCAGTGAAGAGGACTGCAGGAATTGAGATTCATGAGCCTGCCCCTGATGTCATATCAGTTCAAGAACCACAAATCCCTAAATCACCACCATATAAAAGGCAGAGAACTGAAGGCATGTCTCCTCTGGTCCCATATGATATGTCTGAGGGTGTGGGGGATACTTATGAAGTTGCCAATATTTTGACACATTTGCATGATGGAGAGGAAGTTGATCAACCATTGGTTGGTCAAGAAACTGATGCACACAAGCCTGAGGCTAGGATGGAAGAACAAGCCCAAATTGATCCAGAGCTACAGGAAGATGAAAGGGTGGTGGCATCATTGAGATTTATTCAAGATGATGATTTCATCAAGACTCTAGAGTTTTGAGATTTCTAGTTAAAAATGAAGATGAAGGAATTTGATGAAAAGGTGGAAATCAATAAGATGGGTGTTGATAAGTCTCAGTATGATCAAATAACCACCCGAACAATCCAAGAACTAAAAGTTGATGAAATCAATGTGACTCTTGAGGAAGCAAGACAAATGGTCTTGAAGAGTAACATGCTGATCATCCCAGGTCTTGAATTGAAAAAGGTATTCTTGCTTGACCAAGTTAGGAGTCAAGATGACCCTAATCTTGTGTCTGAATTTGATTATGAGAAGGGAATGAGTGGATGTGGTTTCAACCCAAAGACAAAGACTCTTGCCATATCGACAAAACATAAGAACACCAGTAAACCAAGGTTGCTAGATGTTGTTCAGGAAATGAGGGGATCTGCTGTGGTGAAAACCTTACGAGATACTTCAGGAACTGAGGTCTCTGCTCTTACAGTCCATTCTGCCATGTTCACCCATGCAGTTGTAAAAAAGTTGGAAAAAAATTGCAGGATTATGAGAAAACACAACAAGACATGAATGATGAAGTGAATAGGTTGTTCATTGAAAATAGGCAATTGAAAAAGCAACTGCAAGATGTGGGTTCTTCCCAAAGTCTGTCAATAGTTCCATATCAACCTTTTGTGCCACCAACAACTAGTTATGTCATAGTGACAATGCAAGAGTTTAATTCTTTGATAACAAAATTTGAAAAATAAGTTGAGGACCTCAAGAAGTAAAATGAGGAAACAAAAAATGAGACAAGGATCAAGGTCCTTGAAGTCTTTGAGAAAAGTTTGGAATACAGGATAAAGCTGGTTGTGGATAAACTTGGGGATGTGCATGATTGCTACTCCATGTTATCTCAGGCCATTAAACAATTGCAAACAAACTTTTCTGTTTTGGAGCCACTGTACAAGAAATGGTAGCCTTCCTTGCACAATTTAGGCCTGCTTTGCAGGATACTTGAAAGAAATCTTGATGCTCTTGCTAAATTGAAGCCCACAGAGTAGATGGTGACTATGATCATAGAAGAGCATCAATATGTTAGCAGTGAAGACAAAAGGATGCAGGCCAAACTTGAATCTTTTTCTACTTTCAAGCATCAATTTATCCCCCCTATTCTAACAGAGGAAAACAAACAAGTTAAAGGCCTTGATACTTGGAAGGTAGAATTCAGAACAACAGTGTCTGTGGTTATGGAATTCTTGAAAAAGGAGCAGGATATAGATACTTTGAGCTTTAACGTGATTTTGGATAGGGTCATAGCCCTAGATGCAGGATACAGAAAATTTGTTATTGATGTTAAGGCTATGTTGGATAAAAGATGGAAGGACCATCAGACCAAGCTACTCTAAATTCAAGAATTCAAATGGCCCAGTGACTTTACATTTGATAATATAAGTCAAGTAAAGAATGCAAAAACTATAATTTTTTATTCAAAATAACATTTTTCTTCCACTCTTAAATGACTAAGTCAAGGTATGTTTTGAGATTCTTCCTTTATTGTAAGCAATAGATTCCAGTTTATAGGAGGATTCTTATAGTCACGAGCATAAGATTTTCAACAAGAAGGCACAGTCACAGTCCTTCATATGATAAGGAAGATAGTAAAAGTTGTAAGATGGCAGTCCATATCTCTGTCTTAAGACAGTCCATAGCATGGAAGGTATAGGAGAAGATAAAGAGATGCAACAACTAGTAGGGTTTCACCAAACAAAGAGAAGAGATAAAGGCATTGTCAAAACCATTAGACAGTGACCAAGAACCCTTGGAATGACAACAACAAAGCAGATATGACAGCCTTGACTTTAGGATCAGTGATTAAGAGCTTTACTAAGACATACTCAAAGTGAGTATCTAGAATGATAGAGTTAAATGTCATAATGCAACATAGGAGCATGTCATAAACATGACAAGGACAACAATAATGAAGTGAATACTCAAGCAAAATGGTTTGAAGTAGAAGCTGGTAAATTGCAGTATTGCATGTTTCTTTTGGTTATGTAAGTAGAATAGTGAGACAACTTGTGATAACGCATTTATGTAAAGCATCAATGCTAAGGTTATAATGGCTAGAATTGTAGTATTGCATGTTGAGGGTAGGTTCATTCTTTGTTTACAGTATCCAAGAGCTATGATAACTATTGAAGTATCCAAAAAATGCAATCACAAGTATAACAAAAACATGGTACAAGTTTACCCAATAACAAGCACACAAAATGAAAGGATAGTGTAATAGAGCCTCTTACCTCATCTGCATCCATAATATTATGCTCATTCCATGCAGAAACTATAGGCTTAACAGAGGAAGCCAACTGTGACAATTTCTCAGTGAGACTATGTAAGCAACTCATTATATGTTGGTACCCTTCATTTGAGTTGACATGATCTGCAGTGGCTCTTACTGGACGTCTAACAGATGGCTCTGAAATCTCTGTTGATGAACTAGATTTCCACTTCATACTACCGTTAGATTTACTAAGATCTAGTGCTGCCATATAATCAAGCATATCTTCCACACCTACTTCTCTATTACTATTTTCCACCTAAAATACAATGTCAATATCAACATATAGTCAGTTCAATAAAAAATTGAAATAAATAACCAATGTAAATTGAACCAAAAATCCATACCCTTACTCCAAGTTTGTCCATTTTGGCCTGCAACCTGCCTTGACCAAATGTATATCTAGCTGCCACATTATCTCTTGCCCTCTTTCCTTTATAACTCTTTGTCAAATATTCTTTAGAACACATATTTTCTTTCAATGCCTCCCACTGTTTGGGAGATAGAGGGGATTCTAACCTCTCTTTTCCCTCCAAGATTGTTTTTCTACAATTGTATCTATAATTGTTCATCAAAAGTCTCATCTTTTGCTTGTAATATCTTCTAGAGATTTGTCCACTAGTAGTCTCAAAAGCATTTTCCATTTTTTGTATAACATTTTCCACACTTTGTGGATCTTGCTCTGCAAAATTTGATTTGCAAATATCCAAATGGGCCCTACATCTCACACCCAACTCAGAGGCTCACCTTGCAGCATTTTTCCCAATGGGCTCACCATCTCTCGATACCTCAACCAAGAATGGCTTCTTGTCTTCTAATCTTCTTTTTTTTGCATTCCTCTCTATAGATCTGTATAAATCTTGACTCAATCTTTTTCTTTTGAAAAAAGTAGGCACATCTTCTATTAAACCACTAGCAATATTTTTGGCTGATCCACTAGTTCCATCAAAAGTTGTAGCAGGCACATCAGATGCAAGTGATCTCTCTTCATGACTTTCATTAACCAGAACTTCATCATCCTTGGCCACATCAGGTGTGTCATGAGTAGGTAGATCAGTACTAGTCTCTATAGATTTCACTTCAAACACATCCTTTAATCTTGAATAAATCATCTGCAACTCACTTACTGTTCCTTTCCTCTCATTGTTTTCAATAATCTCTCTTAGACTATGTGCTAAGAGATCATCACAACGTTGCACATCACCATGTGCTATATCAGGCTACACATCACCATGTGCTATATCAAGCTACACATCACTATGTGTTATATCGGGCTGCACATCATCACAATTATTCTTTTCACCAACTACATTTGTACTTGAATCCCAAATGTGTTGGCTTCTATGAGTTGGCATCAATGTATCTTTACTTTCCTTTTGTTTTCTCTCTGCATTTTCTTTGCACTCTTTTTCTTTCCTATAAAACAAAAAAATATCATATTATGTCTTGTATACATAAACCTCTTGTCTATAAAATTTCATAAACACAATTAAACAAATAATATACTACTTAGTGGATTTACAACTTGCCTGTTTGTTAAACCAAGATGTGATAAATATTCACTATTCTTTACCACACATTCTCTACGAAAGTGTTCATAATCTATCATGGAACTTTAGCAACATGATCACTATCATCTAAATTGTGCCTCATAGTCTTTTTCCTCATTTCCTGAAGTCCAAATAAACAATAATATATAAATCAGTAACTTGCATCAGTAGAACAAGAGTGGAATATAAACAAAGCCATTATTTTCAGTCAACTATAGCATATAAACAAATGTAGTCATAGTATATAAGGATTTCATTTCTATTTGAATGATACAGTAGATAAGGACAGTCCCCATATGAAATACATTCACAGAGCATATAAGATGCATTCTTATAAATTAGAGGAGATAGTTTATGACAAGTGACATGACGTAGGATGATAGCATATAAGATGCATTATATGGAGGAGCAAAAATTCAGTAAGTAAATGTGGCACACAGATTGAAACCCAAAGGAAACTCTATTTGTTTATCCTTCTATTTGAGAAGAAACTAATTGCCTTTCTAATAGTGTGAATCATCATTATTTCTACTTATATAATCCTCATTATTTCTACTTATAATATCCTCATTATTTCTACTTATATAATTCTGCAAAAATTCTGAACACACAAATGTAAGTAAACAAAAATAGTCAATATGTGCTTTAAAACTGAGTAATTTATTTTTGGAACAAATATAGCTAGTTATATGCATGATGTGTAACAAGACAAGAACTAGAAAAACAAAAAAAAGTAGAGCTCAACACAAGAGATTACCCTGAAAAACCCAAAGTGGAAGAATTCCTGTACACTAATGCCCTTTCTTATCTTGCTGCTTCTCTACTACATTTTACAAGCTCACTATTTTCTTGATGCCTTCACTAATCATCTGCATTGCCAGTAAGATCAGAATCCTGATTGCTCATGTCTGCATCTACTTGATTTTCTTCCTCATCCTCATCTGTATCATGCAATACATTATCTCTCCCAATCTCTTCATTGGTAATCAAAACATCTTCTCCAAACACTCCATCATCATCTTCATCCACTACTTCGAATGTTTCTTGTAAATTAACATATTGCCCATTAGGCATTATGTCAACAGCTTCCATAAATTTTTATTTTGAACGAGACTCTATTTGAATGACATACGACCATCCTGGGATTCTTACATCATCAATTAGAAATGATTGATTAATTTGAAAAGGAAAAACATAGGGCTCATCCCTCTGATAAAAATTGTCCTGTATTTGCACATACAAATCCATACTCATCAACATGTACTGCGGATGGTCGGATCCACTTACATTTTAATAATATAGGACTATTTTCACCAAAATCCACTTGAATAATTTCTTGGATGAATCCAGCATAGAATTTCTTCTCAGTTTCGTGAAGAAATTCAACGCTTACAACACAATCACAATTTGGCTTTCCTTTATCTTTTTCCTCCACTCTTAAATGGCTACCATAGGCCCACATTCTACTAAAACACATAGCCCATAAATGTGGACGTTGTGAAAGCCCACTTTCCTCTGTTGTTATATCTTGACCTTCTTCTTTTGCATCACTAACTGCATTAGCAATCCATTCTTCAAATTTTAGAAAAGAATCGCCTCCAACCAAATCATGACGTCTGCGCTTTTGAGGTCGATGTTGCATCCAACTTTGATTCTCTTCTTCATAGTTTCTACATAGAATATTAATGTGCAAATAGTAAGATTAATAATATAAATGTGTAAATGCAATTGAGTAAGATTAATAATATAAATGTGTAAATAAATAATTGTGTAAATTTTTTTAACCTGTGCCACTTATCAAACGAAGATGTGTTTTGAAGAATAAAGGCATGTATCACACTTCTTTCTTGATGTGAGAGCTTGAAGCGACATCCATTGCCTTCTAATACTTCACCTAGAACTCTCTCATCTTTATCATCATCCCATACACATCGATTGACATTTTTAAAATCCTTCATATATTCTGTTCAAAATCCAATGGCCTCTTGCATTGAATATCCCTCAGACATGCTACCTTCTGGTTTTACCCTAGTATGAACAACTTTTTTCAAAACCTTCATTTATCATTCTATAGGATACATCCATCTTGTTCTTACTGGACCACAATGCTCTAGTTCATATTCTAGATGTATCAAAAGATGCATAGAAATGTTAAAGATTGTTGTTGGAAATTCTCGTTCCAATAGACAAAGGACTTCAACAACCTCCTCCCTGAAACTATCAAAGTTCAAAGGATCTAATACATGTGAACTCATTCTCTTTAATATTAGGCCCAACCTTATAATTGCCAATCTTGGCCCCTTTGCCAAACCTGATATATTTACCACAATAGGTAAAATATTTTCGATTATAACATGATAGTCATGGGTCTCTAGGCCTCTTAAGATATTAATGTCAGTTTGGCTTCTGATAGTGCTACTTACATATCCAGTGGGAAAGCGAGTCTGAGATATCAACTGTAAGAATTGTGCACGTTGTTCCTTTGTCCAGACATAAGGAACACTAGGTTTTCTATATTTTGCATCATCATATTTTTCAACCCAAAGATTTCAACGAATCTTTAGTTCTCGAAAGTCTTCACGTGATGAAATAGTATCAAAAGCACCAAAAAGATTTTCTATAATAGCATAGGCTATATTTTTCTTAGTATGCATAAAGTCAATAGTATGCCTAATGGCTATATCCTTAAAGTATGGAAACTTATAGAATATGCACAACCGTTTTACAACACTTTCATTACATGGATCATATCTACTACCAGCAATCCCACCATTTTCAATAAATGACATTCTTTTTTGTCCATTCTCAATAATGTAATCACCCGCTATTAGCAAAGGTGCTTCATGATTTTCTTGGCCATTGAAACATGTTTTTTGTCGACGATATGGATGACCCACCTTAAGGTAAGCATGATGTCCACAATAAATACACTTACGTAAACTTCTTAAGTGCCTTGCAAAATCCTTAAAGTTGCAAGCAGGATAGCCATGGTATCCATGAATAGTGAAACCAAACAATGTACCTTATGCAAGAAGATCATGAATCATAACCAATAAGGAAGCTCTTAAAGTGAATTTGATTGAATGACCATCACTTAAAGAATGAATTGCTTCAATTCCTTTCTGCAATTCCATTAGCTCATCATATAATAGCTCTAGATAGGCATATATTGTATCTGATGTCACACTTTTCTTTCTTGGTATAATCAATGATAGCATTAAGAAAAATGGTTTAGTTGCTAACCATGGAGGCAAGTTATAATTTATTAAAAACACTAGCTAAGTTGACCATTTAGTACTTTGATCTGGGAATGGGTTCACCCCATCTAGAGCCAAACCCAACCTTATATTACGAGGATCTTGAGAAAAATCAGGCTATCTATTATCAAATTCCATCCACATCTTAGAATCAGACACATGTCGTTGTTTTCCATCAATGCTCTTATTTTGGGCATGCCACTGCATAAGTTTAGCAATGTCTCTGCACCTATACATTCAGAGTAATCGTGGGATTATCAGAAAGTGGCGAAGAACCTTTCTAGGAAACACAACTGATTTCAACCCTTGTCTATACCTTGCTTCATGAAATTTCAAACATTCACTCTCACTTGCAAGATTTTTGTGAAATAATACAGAACCATTAACACATGTGTGGATGTTTTCATACCCCAAGCCGACCTTACTAATCTGCTTTTTACATTGACTTCATTTTGTTGGCAATGTGGAGTTAGCCGGTAGAAATGATCTTAATAATGCCAATAGCTGATCTACACTCTCATTTGTCCAACCATGCACCACTTGCAAGTTAAGAATTTGAAGGATTGTTGTCAAATGACTTAACTTGCAATTAGCATACACAAGCTTTAAAGCATCCTCCATTGACTTGGCCCAATCATCATTTAGACTGTCATTCAACATTCTTTCAACTTCAAACCCTTCGTCTAACATTTCTACCTCTTCATCTATGTTCGGTGCCACTTCATCCATGTTTGTTGCCTCTTCATCTCTCACAGTCTGCAATTCTATCATATCTTCATAATAATTGTAAGCCAAAGGGCTTATACCACTATGCCCATATCTTATCATATGTCAATAAATCACATTTCTTTTTCTCACCCTTCCACCAAGATAGTCATTACATGGACATGGATATTTTTCCATTTCCCTCTCTTTGGCTACTCTCTCATCATATGCATGATATTGATCTATAGTCAACCTTCGACGCTGATCCATCTGTAATATTGTGCATTCCAATATTAATTTAGTATAATAAGATATCCTATGCCTAGAAGGCCTTTAAATATAAAATCTTAAAAGGTAACCTTCAATCATGCATATGGTCAATCTAGGATAACCTTTCCTTCAGTTTGGGCTAGTCATCATGCAGGGAGATCATGCAGAGTAGAGGTGTGGTTTATTTGAGTTCAAGGATTAGTTAAGGATCAACTTCAAAAATACTAAAGATAACATTTTCTTTTGAGTTTTCAATCTCATGAAATATCTCCTGGGGGGCGCCCATAAGTAGCTTCCCCAAATATCATGAAAATATCAGTTCACTTTTGGTAATGAGGGTTTTGAATTACCTTTTAATTTGCTGTAGAGTGCGTCCCCAAATTCAACTTTGCTGCAGAGGGCCTCACTGACTTCAAATTCGTGACAACAAACTCTAAATTCCTTGCCCACCTTTTCAAAAGTCTCCAAGTCCTCTCCTAACAAGCTTTATCACCCATGCAAGTAGCTGCTACACTTATATGCACCTAAAACATATTTTCAGGTACATGCATCAGATAGAGTAAGTGCTTCAATATGTGTCCATGAGAATAACAAACATCAACAGCAATTCAATTTCATTCCCATGCCGACAATTATACATTTTACAAGTTGTCTGACTTAGAAATATAGACAAGCTATGTAAAACAATAGATAAATAGCATTTAGAAGAAATACTAAACAATTTATCAAGATTACACTTTAAAACCTAAATTAAATAACTATTGTGATGAAGTATTTATAGCAGCAAATCACTTGCCAAAATCATATGCAAAGTCACCAAATAAAGGACTCAAGATGTCAACCATTTCAAATGACAATCATGACAATAGGAAAAATAGCATAGAGAATACAGTCATGCCTTTGATTGCAAAGGAGGGGGTAGATATTACAGTCTATAGTAGCATTGAAAAGATGAAAATACAGAATCCATGAAGCCAAATACTTTTGTCAAAATATAAACCCTTACCTAATTAGTTAACTAATCCTTGAAGATTTTATCAGGCAAAGATAGTCATTATATAGATGCTAAAACAGTGACACAAGTGCCTTTAAAAGTGATGACAGTCATGTCATCAAATTGACAGTGAAATCAGTCATCAAAAAGAGTAATGCACAACACCACAGAAGAAAAGAGGAGATCACTATCCATTCAAAGAGATGCCCTAATCACAGTCACCAAAGTGGGATACAACAACAGAGAAAAGACAGTGGAATATTGATAGTCTTTTTGCATCCAAATGTGAATTATGTGAAAACTATGTCATATATCAATAACAAAAGTAACAGAGTGGATTTTTTACAGTCAAAAGTCTATGAATAGAATCTTCAAGTTTATCAAAATCAAGCTAATAAGCTATATGATAGTCATAGCAGCAGATGGACAAAGGGAATGTGACTGTGACAGATTTTTGCATACAAAGGACAATCATCATCAATGATATCTTTGTATTAAGGAATTTGTAGGCAAGTTCGTGATAGGACAACAAAGACCAGTTCATGTATGAAGTAATGAACAAGGTTTTCATGACAAAGGTTACTGTCAAGATAGCAGTAAGAGACAGTAAAGATAGTGAAGAGCATATTTAAGGAATGAAACAAATCATGGAATAGTCTTGCATTCTTAACAACAAGCTTTTATTCTCTGTTTTGTGACAGTCATTTTGAAAATACAATCATCTTTCAAAGGTCGAATCACACACATAGGGGCAGTGTCTAAGTCACAGGTTGAAGACCATCAAATTCCTTCATGCCAAGGTATTCTAAGTATAAATCATGAATGGAAAAAGTAGAACTTTATCAATAAAGAACCATGAGACCTCTTCATACAGTCATTGAAAGAGATAGAACAATTACTAATGATAGAGCACCAAGCTTTCAAAGATACAAAACTTTAGAGTAGGCTAAGAGAAGAATAGAGGTACGTGGAAAAGCCTACCTCTGCTTCATAAAACCATTTGTTATCTTCCGTTTATTTGCTCCTTTGATATCTACTATCTATAGCTGGAAATCCCAAAATTCCTTCCTTTCTTCATTCACACGATGATCTCAAAACTATTTCCAAACTCAAAGAACTGTGGCCATGAACAATCTTCTCCTGTTCGACTACTCATACCCTATTCTTGGCGGCCATGAACAATCTTCTCCTGTTTGACTATTCATACCCTATTCTTGGCGGCCATGAATAATTTTCTCCTGTTTGACTACTCTGCATACCCTATTCTCAGCGGCCATGAACAATCTTCTCATGCTAAAAGTACAATCTTCGCTTCTTCATAGGTTTCACTTTTGTTCAAAATTCATAAACGCACAATCCCTCCATTAATTCCCTCCAAAACTTAAGTGAAAGAAAAAAGAATAGAGGAATTTATTTAGTCCTTTATTTAATCAATTTTATTTGTAGTTGTGTTTTTTTGCCCCATGACTAAATTAGTCATTTATTTGGTCATTTATTTATTCATTTCAATAGTCATTTCAACTGATGACCAAAATAGTCATTTATTTAATCATTTATAACTGTGTTGCAAAAAGTTTTAGTCACGTGATTAAAAGTTTGGTCACATGACTAAAAGTTTTAGTCACCTGGTCATTTATTTGCCATATTTCTACTAGTGACCTTCTCCAAATTCACCTTCCCATTCTCTACCATGTCTCGTACGAAGTGAAACTGTACATCAATATGCTTTGTTCTGGCATGGAAAAATAGATTCTTTGCTAGGTAAATCTTACTCTGACTGTCACAACAAATCGTAATCTGTCCTGCATCAACACCAATATCTGAGCATAATCTCTTAAGCCAAATGGCTTCCTTGCAAGCATGAGTTGCTGCCATATACTCAGCTTCTGTCATGGACAAAGAAACCACAGGTTGTTGCTTACTCATCCAACTAATTGCACCACTGAACATAGTGAACACATAAGCACTAGTGGATCTCCTGCTGTCAATGTCACCTGCCAAATCAGAATCCACGAATCCATGGATACAAATAGAATGTGGAGGTCCTGTAGCATTACCATAACATATAGAATACTTGAAAGTACCCCTCAAATATCTAAACACTCTCTTAATTACATCCCATTGTACCCTTGCAGGATTAGCCATAAATCGACTAAGGACTCCCACTGCTTGGGCAATGTCTGGTCTTGTACAAAACATAGCATACATCAAACTGCCAACAACACTAGCATAAGGTACTATGCTCATGTCCTCCACCTCACTAGGAGAATTTGGACAATCATTAACAGACAACTTTGTCCCCAAAGAAATAGGAACACATAATTGTCTACAATCTTCCATGTTGAACCTATCCAACACGGTCTTCACATACTTCTGGGCAAGAGACATCGCTAGGCATGATAGGTGTTGTCATTGATGGCAACTAAGATTATCCCAATCATCCACATAACACAATTTGTTCACACTGGAAGTCAGAATCAGAATTTGTCTAAGTCCGGGCAATCAGGAACAGAGCAGGTGACAGGGTCCAGTATCTTGGTCCGGATCTATCCAGTGGAAAGGCATGGTTTGCTGCAGATCTGAGGTAGTTGTAAGCATTGTCAAGACACTCTAAATCTAGAGTTTTGTCCTCTGGAGATGAAGGACTCAAAAGATATTAGCTTCTGAGTATTGGATTTCAGTTTGACAAAACAGACAAAAGAACAACAGGCTGACCTTGTAAATGATCTTAACTCCGGATGTGTAGAAGTTGTTTATTGGGAAATGTGTGATGATCAATGATGGTAGCTAACATGATTGATGATTTGTGAGTGCAAGTTTTGGTCCACATCTCATATTATGTATGGATCTAGCCGATAGAGCAAAGTACTCAACAAAGTTCTAAATGTTCTTGAAGTCGACTGGTAAAAGGATTGTAGATCATGTTGCGGATATATATAGTAGATGGAATTGGATGATTTGCATCAAGTTTTTGCAAAGAAGGTGTAATTGCAAAAAGAGCAGAAAATTTAAGGAGCGAATGAAGGCAGAGCAATAAGAAGAGAAAGTAAAGATGAAATGTGTAAGATCAGTTTTTGCACTTAACTGGAACTGAAACTCTTGCATGGGTAGATGTTATTTATCAGTTCAAAATCTCTGTTATTCTGTTGTAATCTTTCTATAGGCAGTGAGCCTCTATTTGAACAGTGAGCTCGAATGCATGTGCATTCTCATTTATAAAAATACTTTTAACAGGGTATTAATTTTTGTGGGTTAACCCCCACCGTGGTTTTTCCCCTACCTGGGTTTCCACGTCAAAAATCTTGGTGTCAAGTGTGTTATTTATGTTTCTACTCATGTGTTATTGATTGATACTAAAATATTTATATCATTAATTTGATTATAAGTTGTAAAGGAAGATTAATGGTAGAAAAGATTAAAATATGTGACAACTGATTCATCCCCCCTCTCTGTTGTTCGAACCTAAACCAACAATTGGTATCAGAGCAAGGTTCCTTTCAAAAAGTTTAACAACTTAAGAGAGATATGGGAAGTCAGTAAAAATGGATGAATATAACATTCAAGGGCAACTGAATCTTGCCCTAGATGATCTTGAGCAGTCCAAGGCAGAGGTCCAAGAGCTACAAGACAACCTCAAAAAGGCTAAAAACTTCATTGAGATTTTAAAAGAAAAATTGAGCAAATCCAATCCAAAAGGAAAGGAGCAACCTCTTCAACTAGAAGACAAGGCCCTGAAAGAGAAGACAAAGCAATGTGAAAAGTTATCTAAATAAGTTGTCCTAAAACATGAGATGGAAACTGGGGTGATGAGACTAACCAAGGAAATTGAAGATATGAAGAAAACTGAAGAAGAAATGAAGCAAAATCTAAAGGGGAGAACTGAAGAATGTTGTAGATTGGATGGAATAGCCGGTCTCCTAGAATCAAATCTACAAGAAAGCAGAAACAATGAGAGAAAACATGAGAGACAGATTATCACTCTCAGACATGACTTACAAATTGCCAATGAGTATAAGGAGAAGTTCAAGATAAGCTCAGCTAAACTTGAAGCACTAATTGAAGAACAAAAAAAGGATAATGACAAGCATGATCTTAGATATGAGAAAGATGAAAGCTCCAGATTCGGACAAAGAAATTTTCAACCAAGGAATAAAAGAAACAAAACTAGAAAACCTCTAGTAAGATAGCCTAATGCTCAAAGATATCCATCATTCAATGGAAATTAGTTCAATTGCAATAAATTTGGTCATAGAGCTATTCAGTGCAGAAGCAGAGTGAATCAAAATGGTCCATCCTTCTCTGGTCAATGCTTCAAGTGTAAGAGGTATGGTCATAGATCAAATGAATGCAGAAGTATGATTAATGCTAACAATAGAGGAATTGGCAATTCTTTCAATGGTTACTGCTTTGCTTGCAATGGGTTTGGACACATGGCTAATCAATGCAGATCAAGAGGAAATCAAGTTCATAAGCAAGGAAATGTTGTGTGCTTTAATTGCAATAAATCTAGTCATATTGCAAGATTCTACAGAAATAGGAACAATGGAAGAAGAGGTCCGGTAAATAGAAAACCGGATGAACAAAGACAAGACAAAGGCAAAAGAAAAATTGATGTGAATGAGATACTTAGCGAAATGAACAAGACCTAGGTAAAGAAAGATACAATAAACAACGGTGATCGGTCCGCACCGAAATTAGGTGCTGACAATTCCTCCGGGAATTAAGTCAGGAGCTCTAACTTAGGAGGAGCTGTATTGAACATCAAATTTCCCTTGGTCAGTAAGTGGGTGCCTGAATCTGGCACAATAAAAGAGAATATTTTGAATTGGTCCAGAAACTTTGGAAGGATTTCTGGAAGAAAAGATGTTGATATGAAAACTTGCAGAATGACTCATGAAGAACTGTCAAAAATAAAGTAACCAGATATATTTAGGGAAACGCATTTATTACAATGCCAAATTAGGTTTTGCATAAGATAAAAGGTCACTTGGTCACTCATTTGAATCACTTCACATTCAAAAGAAACAAGAAGAAGAGCATTCGAGCTACAAATCCAGAGACTGAGGCAAAGAGCAAATTCAATCGGCAATTGATCAAATCTAACCTCACGAAAGAAAAAGGTACCTCTCTGTAAAGCTTTGAATCTGAAATCTGTTGAGATGGCTACTCCTCATGTTGTTGACATTACTAAAAGGCCTCAACCCAAATTTAAGAAGCATCCTCACAAATCAATTGAAGTCAACCCATTAGGTGCTTTTTCAAGTGTTCCGTATGGTGTGCTGCATGTAGAAGACATTAGGGTTTATATGCATGCAAATATAGATGAGTTTGGAGATTCAAGGTATGTAGACATGTTTGAGAAACAACTCAAGGATGAAAATCATGAACTTAAACCCGAGTATAAGGCACTACAGGATAAACACTTTATTCAGATTATGGGGTTTCCAACATTTGATGAGGATGAATGGGTCTGATACATTTTGAGTTGGATGCATGATGAATTCATTTGGTTGTTAAAACCATTCAAGATTACCAAGGATGCTATCAGAATTGTAACTGGCTTAAACTCAACCAGAGGATTGTCCATGCTGAAAGTCGTGAAAAACCAGACAATGACTGATGCTACCAGTGCTAAGTTTAATAGAAGGGCAATGACCATTAATGATATTATAGAACCGGATGTCAAATTCACCTCCATGGTGATTGGGTACAAGATCTACCACTCGAGCAGAGAAAATTTTGTTTCTAGAATAGCCATATATGCTACATACAAGATGCTAAAGGAAAACACAGATTATGACTTGTGTGAATTACTACAAAATCAATTGATTGAAAATTTAAACAAAATCAAGAAAGATAAGAAAAAAACTTTCAAGTATGGTACATTGGTTCTATCTTTGTACTTTTACTTTATGAATGAGGTACTTGGGGTAAAAGGTGTGCACTGGACTAAGGATGAACCAGTTGCCATTCAGATTAGAGATCATCTTCGCAGCATTGGTGATTTCAAAGCTTAGAAAACTACAATATGGGGTTACTTCAAAAAAATTTAGAGTATGATGCACTTAAGGGAAAGAATCCCTAAATCAATTGTTGAGAAGTACAAAAATGATATATGCTTCATGGTTGATACTGATCAGTGTCTAATGGAAGCAGTGGAACCCAGAACTGCTTGGATCATGCCCATGGGGTATGAAGTAGATGAAAAAATCTTGAATATGTATGCTCAACATCTTCTAAGGAATCCTAAAGACACAACGGTTGAAAGATTTGGAACTTATGAGGAGCTGAATTTAAAACTACATACTGAATTCAGAGAACTTGAAACCAATAGGAAAGTAAGAAAAGAAGTTGAGTAGTTAGCTAAAAATTTGGGCCTAACTAAGGAGGCTATGAGGAAACTCAAAGAAAGAACTGAAAAAGAAAAGAAAGAGGAAGAAAAAGGAAAGAAAGATAAAGTAGAAGAAGATTGCACAAATGTTGAAGCACCTAAAGTAGATACTAAGAAATCTGATGAACCAAAGGATGATTCAGAAAATGTTGCAAGAGACACTATAGATGCAGTGAAAAGTCTTCTTGAAAAAGAAATGATTGAGATTGATGAACCTGAACTACTCCAAGGTCTAGCCAATCCAGATGCTCTCTCTCCAATTCAATTGATGAAAATTGCATCATTCACCCAAGTAAAGGCTAGAGAAAAGATGTTAAAGTTCCACATGGAGGACAATGAGCTACTAGGGCTTACAACTGGGATTTTGGAAAAATTAATGCCGTCCTACCAGAAGAGTCCATCTGATTCCCCCTCCGAACATCTAAAAAATCTTGTAAGTTCTGTAAATACTCATTTTGAGTCCTTTGAGAAGTCTGCAGAGACAAAAGTCAGAAATGAGTTTTTGGATAAGAGATTTAGTGATATTAAGAGTCTAATAGGGTATGATAGGACTATACTTGCTATTAGTATAAAGAGTGTTGAAAATGCTCTAAGTGATGGAAGTGATGTATATAAATTTTGTCTATCCTGGCCAAAGTAAATGAGGATATTGAGAACAAGATAAAGGAACAAGAACTGAAATTGTCAAATCAGTCCAATAATTTTGATCCTCTAACCATTTCACCCATAAGTCAGGAATGTCAAGTAATTAGCTTGACTGATGAGATAAAGAGACTTGTTAAAGAGAAAAGCAACATTATGAAGAGAATGTGTGAGCTTCGGGGATTGATTGCCCCTAAGTTAGAGACAATGTATAATGCCCTATCTGAAGCTCAGACTGCAGTTTAGACTAGTGATCCATCAAATCTGTCAAAGGCAGAAACATATTCATTTTTTAAAAGTGGGAACATCTCTATTTTGGATGGAATGAAGAGTACTTGGGCCTCTGAACTTGTACAAATAAAAACTAGCTTTGTAGACATTCTCAAGTTCATGTAAATAGAACTTAATGATTAGTTGTACATATGCAGTCCTATATACAAATTTTTGGAAATTTTTGGCTTGCGGACCCCATCCTTTGCCATTGATGTCAAAGGAGGAGTGAAGATTAGTGAAAAATGAGGAATCTAGCTAAGGGGGAGTACCAAAAAGTAGTGTGAACAATAGTATGAAGCAGAAGCAAAGGGGGATCTACTTTTGACACTTATTCATTTTTCACTAAGTGTTGCCATCAATGCCAAAGGGGGAGATTGTTAGCAAGAGACACTACTAGGCATGATAGGTGTTGTCATTGATGGCAACTAAGATCAACTGAATCATCCGCATAACACAATTTGTTCACACCGGAAGTCAGAATCAGAATTTGTCTAAGTCAGGCCATTTAGGAATAGAGCAGGTGATAGGGTCCGGTATCTTGGTCCGGATCTATCCGGTGGAAAGGCATAGTTTGCTGCAGATCTGAGGTAGTTATAAGCATTGTCAAGACACTCTAAATCTAGAGTTTTGTCCTCCAGAGATGAAGGACTCAAAAGATATTAGCTTCTGAGTATCAAATTTTAGTTTGACAAAACAAACAGAAGAACAGGTTGACCTTGTAAATGATCTTAACTCCAGATGTGTAGAAGTTGTTTATTGAGCAATGTGTGATGATCAGTGATGGTAGCCGACATGATTGATGATTTGCAAGTGCAAGTTTTGGTCCACATCTCATATTATGTATGGATCTAGCCAACAGAGCAGAGTACTCAACAAAGTTCTAAATGTTCTTGAAGCTAACTAGTAAAATGATTGCAGATCATATTGCGGATATATATAGTAGATGGAATTGGATTATTTGTAGCAAGTTTTTGTGAAGAAGGTGTAATTGCAAAAAGAGAAGAAAATCTAAGGAGCAAATGAAGGTAGAGCAATAAGAAGAGCAAGTAAAGATGAAATGTGTAAGATCAATTTTTGCACTTAACTGGAACTGAAACTCTTGCATGGGTAGATGCTATTTATCAGTTCAAAATCTTTGTTATTCTCTTGTAATCTTTCTGTAGGCAGTGAGCCCGAATGCATGTGCATTCTCATTTGTAAAAATACTTTTAACAGGATATTAATTTTTGTGGGTTAACCCCACCGTTGTTTTTCCCCTAACTGGGTTTCCATGTCAAAAATCTTGGTGTCAATTGTGTTATTTATGTTTATGCTCATGTGTTATCAATTGATGCTGAAATGCTTATATCATTAATTTGATTATAAGTTGTAAAGGAAGATTAATGGTAGAAAATATTAAAATATGTGACAATTGATTCACCCCCCCTCTCAGTTGTCTGGACCTAAACCAACAATACTTACTCTGGCTTAACCAAAGTTTTTTGTTAGCTCTGTCTCTTCTTATTTCCATTCCCATAATGTACCTGTTGCCCCTAGATTTTTCATCTCAAACTGTGCTAACAATTGAGACTTCAAATCAGAAATCATATTCTTACCATTCCCAATTAACATCATATCATCAACATACAATGCAATAATGAGAATGTGATCATTGTCAAACTTGTAATACACACAATGATCTAATTTTGACCTCAGAAATCCAATCGACAACACAAATGCATCAAATTTCATATACCACATCCTAGGAGACTGCTTCAAACCATACAAAGACTTCTTCAACTTGCAAACCAAATTTTCTTTATCTTTCTCTATGTAATGCTTTGGCTGTGACATGTAAATCTCTTCCTCCAAATCACCATGAAGGAATGTTGTCTTCACATCCATCTGCTCCACCTCTAAGTCATAAGCTACTGCAAGAGATAACAGGAACCGAAAAGATGTTAGCTTTGCAACAGGAGAGAAAATTTCACCATAATCAATTCCCTCCACTTGTGAATACCCCTTCGCAACCAGTCTGGCCTTGTACTTTTCAACACTGCCATCTGCATTGAATTTCTTCTTGAACACCCATTTGCATCCAACAGGTTTTTGTCCTTCAAGCAAAAGCGCCAAGTCCCATGTTTTATTCTTTTCCAAAGAAGCCATCTCATCTTCCATGGCCTCCTTCCAGGAACCTGCATTTTTCATGCCCATAGCCTCTGTCATAGTTCTAGGCTCATTAGTGTTAGTAAGCAAAGAAAAAGCACAACTAGAATCAAGCAATGAATAACCAAACCTATCAGGTTGCTTTCTTGTTCGTGTAGACCTCCTCAATGGCTGAGGTTGAGGTTCTGCTTCTTCTTTTGAACTTTTAGAGCTGCTAGAGCTCTCCTCATCATTAGGTCTCATAGGGTCTATCAGTTTAGTCTTCTCAGGGGTAGAAGGAAACTGAACCACATCCTCTTTCTTTTCTATTTCTTCTGGCTATAGAACAACAGAAGAAGGTGTTATCTCTCTGAAGATAACACTTCTGCAATACAACACTTTTTCAGCCACAGGATCCCAAAGCTTGTATCCTTTCACACTGACACCATAGCTAATGAAAATACACTCAACAACCTTGTTCTCCAATTTAGACCATTTCTCCCTAGGCACATGTGCATATGCCTCACAACCAAAAACATGAAGATGTCTAACTAAAGGCTTCTTACCAGACCACACCTCCATAGGTGTCTTACCAACAAGAGTTGATGTAGGAGACCTATTTAACAGGTAGCAAGTAGTGGCAACAACTTCAGCCTAAAATTTTTGCTCGAGGCTTGCTCCACTAAGCATACTCCTAGCCCTCTCCATCAGTGTCCTGTTCATCCTCTCTACAACTCCATTTTGCTGCGGGGTGTATGGAGTTGTCTTATGTCTTTCAATCCCTTGCTCTTTACAGAACTTATCAAACTCTGCCAAACAAAACTCACCACCGTTGTCAGTTCTCAAACACTTAATCTTTTTACTAGTCTAATTCTCAACAAAAGCTTTAAACTCTTTGAACCGACTAAAGACTTCAGTCTTGCTTCTGAGACAATAAATCCATGTCCTACTCTAATCATCTATAAAAGATACAAAATATACAAATTTGGAGATCAAAGGAACACTAATAGGACCAAACACATCAAAATGAATAAGATCCAATACACTAGAAGACTTGTGAGAACTAGAGTAAAACTGAACATGGTTTTGCTTTCCATATACACAATGTTCGCAAAAGTTGAACTCGAGGTTTTTATTTTTCAGGGTTCTAAGACCCTTCTCACCAATGTGGCCATATCTCAAATGCGATAACATAGTCTTTTCAGTAGGAGGCTTAACTTCCAAAGCACGAACACCCTTGGGTACACAAGATGCACTACCATCAGAATTTGTTACAACAGATTTCTTCACTTCTTGTTTAGATGGTGGGGATAAAGTGACTGCAGCTCTTTTCTTCGAGTTAGAAGAACTATTGCACTGTGAAGTGCATGCCTCTAGCTGAAACAGAGTACCTCTCCGAGTACCCTTCGTAAACACCATAGATCCTCTAGTCATCTTGCATCCATCCTTCGACAAGACAACCTGCACACCTGCATCATTCAACATACTTACAGAAAGCAGGTTTCATGCCAAGCCTAGGATGTGCATAACCCCAGTGATCTCTTTCACTCATCCATCAGGGAATTGGATTGCGACTCTTCCATGACCAACAATCTTTAGATGAGAATCGTCACCTAGGTACACTCTTCCACCATCCAACTCTTCATACTTCATGAACCAGCTTTGATGCGAGGTCATGTGGAATGATGCACCAGAATCAATCAACCACACATCATCGGATGCATGGGTGGCCAGGGCTATGATGGAGGCATCACCATCATCTTGTGACTTGTTAGAATTTGAATCTGAGACATTCTTCTTCTTCTTTTTCTTTTCTTCCTTGCATTCCTTTTAGAAATGCCCAATTTTCCCACAGTTCCAACAGTGAGCCTTAGACTTTCAAGGAGATTTGGATCTCCCACAGGATTTGGATCTTCCCTTCTTAGCTTTCTTGTCCTTCTTTTTCCCTTTCTCCTTGGGTCTTCCACAAACTGCAAGAGCCTTTTTGGCTACCTCAGAATACTTTCTCCGCATCTCTTCAGATAATAGCAAAGATACCACTTCATCTATTGGGAAAGTGGATGTGGTGCTCCCAATAGCCATAACAAGATTATCCCACAAGTCTGGCAAAGAACAAAGCAAGGTCATACAATGATCCTCCTCCTCCATCTTTACACCAACGGATGTCAATTGTGCAATTAACATGTTGAAGGCATTCAAGTGATTTGTAACAGATCCTCCATCTTCCATCCTCAGAGAATACAACTTTATTCTCAGAAAAAGTTTGTTCACCAGGGATTTGTCCTAATAAACATCTCCCAACTTCTTCCAAAGATCTTTCGTGGTCTTCTTCTCATGGACATTTAATAGGACAAAATCAGCTAGACTGAGTCTTATGAGACCCTTAGCCTTCTGATCTTTGAGATCCCAATCAGCTTGTGCCATTGCGGTTGGTTTTACACCGGATACGGTTTCCCATAGGTCACGATCAACAAGCATGTCTTCCATCTTAAGTTTCCATAACTTAAAATTAGAGCCATTGAATTTCTCCACCTTTAATCTTCCGAATGTGCCTGCCATCTCTTTTCCTACAACAAGATTATAGAATACTCTACATAAATCTCCCACTCAACCTAAGATTAGCTCAAAAAACCCCTACCCAACAACTAGGACCAAAGGTGATCAAGCTTTGATACCAACCAAAAGGAAGCTAGCTGTACAAAAATTGCTTCCTACACTAATCTAATGAGGAGAGAAGAGTGCAAATTCTTTTCAACCTTTACAATTACAGTGTTATTAACCCAATAACAGAGATATTGCAGCAAACACATATGTACAAGAATGTAAGATAGAAGAAGAGAGAGACAAGATATACTTGGGGAAAACCCTTACAGGTGAAAAACCCCACACTCCAAAACACAACTCAAATGTATTCCAGTAAACAATCAAGGTTACAATACAGTTTCAGAGCTAATGCTTTTGTAGTAGTCTTCGACACTCGTATCTAGAGATAATCCAGCAGCATAACAGTACATGTCAATCACATAATACATCTCCTCTCCACAACACCTGTTGATATAGAAGATACGAGGCAAAAATGGCTCTATCTTGAGATGGGTGTCCAACATGGCCTCATGGCCCAAAACCCACGCCTATGGACACTTGTCCAACACTGTAGGATGTTCATGACACTTGTCAAGTCACCCCATCCCAAAGAGGCCATCTATTCCCAAGTTGGGTTATGACAGATACTCTTACAACTCTTACAACTGTCATAGAATCCGTCATAGCTATCATATCTTACAGCTGTAAGAGAATCTGTCATACATAGGCTATAAATAGCATATTCTCTTACATGTCATAACCCTCCTTGGGGTCCCCAAAGATGCATTCTTCCAAGATGCCTTGTGACACATGTCTTCACCTGTCATAGAATCTTCCATTTACGACTCTTACGCGTCATAGATTTGTCATAGGAATTTGTCATGACCAATTCGGTCAATATTCCCTTACACACTATCTAAGATGCCAACACATGGCAAAAAACCTCTACCACACAAAGGGGATGCCTATCTCCACATGGAGTGAGTTGACCATCCTAGTCACCTTACAAGTGGAGTGACAACTCATCGTGCCACTTCACACCAAGTGACAAAATAGGATGTGCAACAAAATTATAACATATGCTAAATAAATAAATACATTAGAATAAATAAATGCAAGGAATTACCAAGGTTGAGACACCTTACTTCCCAACACTCGTGACATCCTTGCTAGGGTTATGGGCCAACTTATTACAGTTAACCTACTCTCACAAGTATAACTATTACAATTAAACCACCCGTGACCCCTTGGTTGAAATTAACTTGTATCCCTTCATCTAAACTTCTCTTAAATGAAGAAGAACCAAACACACAATAACCAGCTTCAAAACATGGAAAGACCTTAACAATTTCATCTACTAGGTTTCTGATGCAAAGGTTAAATGCTTACTTCAGGTCCTGCATTAGCCCACGCCATTTCTACAGTGAAATGAGCCACGACAAGAGTAGCATCATCCTCTGAAGTCTCCACTACCGCCATCATTTTACACAGCACTCAGCTTGGATAAGTCAAATCAACAATCAACATCAAATGAGTTCCTAACATAAGCTAGTTTTACCAAACCAAAACAAAAAACCTTAAAACAATAACCAAACATAACATAGCATCTTCTGGGACAAAAATATAAGGGCTTAGCCACCAAATCCCTTAGACGTGAAGTATTTTGCATAACCCAAAGCTGTAAACATATAAATAACTTTTTCTTTAAAACTCATATTCTAGTTTGCATTACTTACAGTTTAGATTACAAGGGGCAGAGAATGAAACATAGGAAACTATGATTCTGAGAATGAGTAGAGCGAATACAAAATACAAAATCTTAAAAAACCAAAAACCTTGAAAGCTGAACAGGGTTATCAGTTTGCGCCAAAAAGATAATTGAAATGAAATATTATGAAATAGAATGAAATATTTTGCATAAACCAAAGCTGTAAACATATAAATAACTTTTTCTTTAAAACTCATATTCTAATTTGCATTACTTACAGTTTAGATTACAAGGGGTAGAGAATGAAACACAGGAAACTGTGATTCTGAGAACGAGTAGAGCGAATACAAAACACAAAATCTTAAAAAACCAAAACCCTCGAAAGCTGAATAAGGTTATCAGTTTGCGCCAAAAAGATAATTGAAATGAAATATTATGAAATCAAATGAAATATTGCACCAAAAAGACAAGTGGTTTCAGGGAGACATAGGGATATTGGGCTGACAAAAGAGAGTGTCTCACCGATACAACAATGAAACTACCAAAGACAAAAGACATTAGCGGAAGTGATGAATATCGGTGGGATATAAATATGAGTCCCAGTGATACCCCGAAAGAAAGCAATGACATAAAGAAAGCATGGACCCAAGATATAATAAATTATTTCTAGGAACATATATATGCAAGTAGTAGACAAACATCTACACATCTAATCTAGTGTTAGCATATGAATCCATCTAGTAGCTAGGGATTAACATATAATGTTGATAATTAATTAAGCAATTGTGATCACAAAATAAATGGGCCTTACAATGAGGTTGGGCCTTACAACTACTAATTGATTGAATTTTAGTTGACAAATCCAATATATCTCATATTTTGCTAAGAAAACCAAACAAATTTCTTCATAAGTATGCACAATGTACTAGATCATATTGAAGAATATATTTGGTTTTGATATAGTTTACTTATACTAAGATCTACCATAGTATTATGATCAAATTGGAAAGAAAAAAGAATAGAGGAGTAATAGTCATTTATTTAGTCATTTTTATTTGTCTGACCAATTATTTAGTTGTGTTTTTTGCCTGATGACCAAATTAGTCATTTATTTAGTCATTTATTTGGTCATTTATTTAGTCATTTCAATCGATGACCAAATTAGTCATTTATAGCTGTGTTGCAAAAAAAATTGGTCACGTGACTAAAAGTTTTAGTCACCTGGTCATTTATTTGGCACATTTCTACTAGTGAATCTATGCATAATCTTATATCACCATTCTTTTTTCTTACAGGTACCAGGTTCAATACCCATGAAGAGTGTCTAATTGGTTTGATAATACCTCCCTGTTTGAGTTTCATAAGTTCTTCTTGCATCTTAGGTGCCAGTGTAGGCTTTACAGGGCTTTGCCTTTGTCTAAATGGTTTGGCATAAGGTTTCAATGGTATTTCATGTTGAAATAAGTCTTCTCTATAAGCCTTGAGATCATCATAGGACCAGGCAAACACATGTTTATATTTTCTGAGTAGGGTTATAAGCATTTCTCTAATTTTTGGGCTGATCCTTTTCCCAATGTAAACCTTTTTAGGAGCTATCTTTGTTCCTAGGTTAATTTCCTCAACATCCTTGAGATTGACTATTGCAGGCTTCAAATTATATCTGTCCTATCCATCAAACACTCTTTCCAGGGCCATAAGACCTTTGGGTATCTTGTTTGTTTTGAGCTAGACCACTTCTTTCCCAAAAAGAGTTTCCTTGCCATCTATTTCTTCCATAATTGCATTAAAATCAATTTCCTAGGATTCATATTGGTCTACACAATGAAAGAACTTAATCAGATCTTCATCATCATTGAATACCTGTCAGTTATAAATATTATCAGGGATTGTTGGCCTAGTCTTGAATTCTACTTTTGCTATTCCTGATAATGTAATATCATCTCTTTTAAGGCCATATTTGCTAGGAAATTTGCCATTATGTTTTTGGACCTTTCTATCCAGTCTATAGAGAATGCATCAAAGAGTTCAATGGTATCCCACACAACACTTCTATATTGCTTCAATTTCTTGTTCTTTGATGAATATTTTGCCCTAATTTGTGAGACAACTAATTCAGAGTCACCATATACTGCTAGTAGTTTGATTCCATGTCTTAGGGCAATGTTCAAACCTAATAGCAATGCCTCATATTCAGCGACATTGTTAGTGCATTCAAAGGTCAGTAAAAATGAATATTTGAATGTTTTTCCTGATGGTGAGATGAACACTACTCCTACCCCATTTCCTCCTTTACTACATGCACCATTAAAATACATTCGCCACACACCATGCTCATCCAATTGAGCCTCTCTTTCTATTGGTTCAGTGTTTAGTAACTTAGGCTGTGATTTTTCAATCCTAAAACTCCCAAGATCTACATCATAAAAACAATTCATCTAGTTTGGGTCCAGACGTTCTATTATATTTTCATATCTTGGCTCTCTACACAACCTGACTCCCTTCCCATTCACTGGTATTGTAGCATATGAGAAATCAAGTTGGACATTTCCTCCTACTGCAGCAGTCCATTGTCTAGATAGAAATATCCCATAGTGTGGTGGAGTATTTATTACAGTTATATCAGTTCTATAAATGGCTTCAAGACATGAGGCCAACTTGAGTTCTACATCTCTCATGATTGGAATAGATCTGTTTCCACTGCATAACATTTACCATATGTTGTATCTACCCACAGGCCTAATTCTTTCATGAATGCTATTGGCATGATGTTTATGGCAGCTCCAGAGTCGATCATGCAATTTCTTACCAGTTTGTTATTGATTAGGAGTGTTATATAGAATGGATCCACCTGGGAAGGATTCTTTGTTATGGTATCAACAAGATAAATTTCTGGAGTTCTCATGACTTCTTGTCCAAGATTGTTTATTTTGTTTTTTGGCCCCTCTTTGTTTTTGTTATGACTTTGCTAATTTCGTACATTAGAAATCAACTTGAGAACATTGTCTATGTATTCATCTATCTTCATCTTTTCCATTAATGGTACTGATATCTTGATTTGGGACAATGCTTGTGTTATATTAAATGAAGGAACAATGGTGATCGGTCCTGTTTTTTCTTTATTGGGGCTTTTTTCTTCAGATTTCTACTTATTGTCATTCTTTGTCTTACTGTGCTCAATCTTGGATGTTTCCTTATGGGTATTTTTTTGAGTTTCTCCTTTCTTCTGATTATCTGGGACATCCCTCTTATGATTTGGTTCTTTGATGAACATGCCTCTAGGTGTTCCCTGATTTGTATTTATAGTTCTATTCCTTAGGTTATAATTACTTCTAGCTTGAGACACAACAGCAATTGTAGGAGCTCTTTTCTCTTCATCAGTAGGTTTTCTTAACTAGAATTGTGGAACCATATTGGATACATAAGTGGTTCCTTCATCATTATCTTCTTGATCAGAGAAGACCTCTTGTTGACCCATGTTAATATTATACTTTTTATTTCTCATGTCATATTCAAAACCATCTTCTTCAAAGGATGAGTACTCTTCATCAATCAAGTGAGGCCTTATTCCAACATATTTACAGTATGATCATCCATGTCCTGATCATAAGATACTTCATTTTCTTGCAATGATTGGGCCACCACACAATATTCAGGTGAATGAGGTAGGTTGCATGCCATACACCATGGATTACTTTCCACTACATGTGTCCCATGTTTCTTTAAGGGATCAAGGGTATCCTTACTATAATTTTGCTTCTGTCTATTATACACAAGCTTCCCATCCTTCTAATTACTGTTGTAAGGCATATTATATAACCTAGGCCTTTCATTTCTATAATAGTTTGCTTGCCTATTTTGATGGTTATTAGCGCTTTGTGGAATTCTGATATTTTCTCTTTTACCAAGTTTTCCAGCAGCTTTTCTATTGTTTTCAATATTCACAGCAGCCTTTTGAGCTTCTGTAAGAGTCATAGGAGCTTTATTTCAGAGTTCATATCTAGTTTTAGGATCAAAAGCCTTTAAGTATAGAGCCAAGGCCATACCATCAAGAGGTTTCATTTCAGGAGAAATCTTGTGATATATCTTTGAAAACCTTTGGTTGAAATCCACTACCATCTCATTGTAGTTCTTTTGAATGCTTGTTAATTCATGTATAGCAAAATTTGGATCAGAATGACTGCCATATTGCTCTTTCAACCGATCTTTGAAATCTTTAAAAGAATTGATTGAAGCATCAGGCAAATTCTTATACCAATCTCTAGCATCTTCAATCAGAGATAACATAAATAATTTCATCTGGGCATCTTCATATTGCACTTCATAGTTATCCATAACTGTCTCAAAGTTTCTAATATGTTCTTCTGCTGAAATGGCATTATTCCTTGCAAACTTTGGAAGTGCATTTCTCAAATCATCGTCAATGGGATCAGGACAGATTTGGTACCTAGATAAATCCAACTGCCTATATTTGTTTACAATCAAGGGTCCTTGCAAGTTTTGGCTTGGTTGATATTGTTGGTGGTAATGGTGAGGTGGATGTTGTATATTATGGTGCGGATTCATATTTGCATTTTGTTGGCGGGGTGGAACATGTTGCTGACCAGGAGGTGGATAAGTATTAGTCATATGTTGGGAAGGATTATGGACATTATGTGTTCTTGGATTTCATGGTGGAATATTTTGTTGTATAGAACCAATATTGCTTGGATTATGTGGTGCTTTTGAAGTATTTGAACCACTTGTATTTTGATGCGATCCTTGCGAATCGCTTGTCAGAACATGCCCACTTTGCTTATGGGGAGGTATATACTTTGAGCTATTTATTGTACTTCTAGACCTTATCTGCTGCAATTCTTGTTTTATCCTTTCCTCCTCTTCTTTTAATTTGGCTAGCTCGAGTTCCTCCTGTAATTTATGTAAATTTTTCTGCACCTCACTCTTATTCCATATGTCTTTTGGTGGACTATCATGGGTTTCTGTGGATGTTATTTGATCTATAGACTCATATTGAATCTCTCCACCCTGTTGTAATGACATTTTATAATCATATTTTTCTTGATTTTGTATTATTTTCCTTTCAACCTGAGCCTCATATTCAAGTTGCTTTTGACGGTCAGGTATGTACTAGTCTAGAATATCACTAAATCTATTATGATCAGATTGTGTATGATAACTCTTGGATTGGAATTCCTCTGATTCATACAGGGGAGTGAAGCTGTTATGTGTTAATAAGGGTTGTTCTGATGTATTTTCATGAGTATTCTGGTTATTAAGGTGTTCAGATTGGTTTGATATCCCAGTTTTCTTAGCAGGGGCCCTTAAAGGTGGGGAAGATTGTAACTTTTTACCATCAATTTTGGATATCCTACAATCCATATTGTATGAGACTGCAATGCTTCAACACATAATATATCTAAAATTTAGAGTAGAGTCGCCAACTCTCTTTGGAGAGGAATGATTTTATCTTTTAGGTCTTTTCCACCAGTAGAGTTATGATTCTTCTACTTTCCTGACTCTATCATGATGGTCTTCTAATAGGTTTCCTTATGTTGTTCCCCAGTAGATGCGCCAATTCTGTTAGGTCTCAAAAATACAGGTCGTTAACCCTAAGAGGATGCCAAGCTCTCTTAATGCTTTTGGCTCACTGGAACATGGTTGATATAATTAAAACCCCCTTCTCTTTAGGTTCTGCCAAACCTAGACAGGTGTACCTTAATAGCTGAAGTAGATTTGTGTGACCTTAGTGATCTACTCATAGTGGCATACAGATGTGAGACAGATATAAGGGTGAAAGTTATTCCTAATGCTAATTTTTGAAGTTTAAAAATGTGAATAAGGTTTTGAAAGGTTGTTTTGTAATGACCAATGCCTAATTCTGTTGGGTAAACGGGGTCAAGATTTGTATGATTTGTAGATATATCTACTTGGCTTAACTCTGACTATCTGGCACCTTTTGAATTTTTACACTATGTGTAAATGTGCAAGAATGTTGGTTATTGGACTCTTCTTTAAAAATCCAATTGATATTTCTCCAAATTACTATGGTTGTCTAAAAGGAATTTAGTTCTACTTTGAAGGAAACCAACTAAGATGATTTATTTAGAGGATTTTAACTTAGGGCAGAGACCAATAAATGTGAATCATTTAGATGGACTTAAATCAACTTCATATAGAAACCAACCAAACATACAACATAGAGACATCAAATGTGCCTTGATAAATCTAATTGATTTTAAATAACTGGAAAAATTCAATGTGGATATAGTCAAACAACTCACAAGATTGAATATTAACAGAATAATAGAACACCACAAATATCCATAGATTGAAACCATCTTGCCCATTATATTATTAAAATATCATAAAAGTTTTGTATCTTGCTTCTGAAATATGACTGAAAGAGATATTATAGTATATAATAATTGTCTTGTGAATGATGATGATAAACATAGGCCTTGTTTTCCCTTATATATATGGGAAGCAACAAGCTTTAGGCCGAAACAACATGACTATTCATGAATTACACCCTTTGACATAACTAAAACATAATTAAGAAATAGATAATGTGGGCATAAACATTTGACCAAGATCTGAATCGGTTAATCATTGTGGAGCACCTGTGACCGCTGGTCTAGCAAAGTCCTCCTCTCCAATGCTACAATATCTGTCGAATATGCTTTGCCCGTTATTATTGCTAGAAGCAATACATCGCAAAATATCGACAAAATTTCATTTTTGTTTTCCCCAACCCCTTCATGCTGCTCTAGCAATGAACAAATTTATCTTAGAGATGTGATCGATGTACTCCTGAGCAGTGTAAGTATCTATAGAGATTATATCACTCATGACTAATTCTAGAGGGAAGATCTTGTCAAGGCATATATGTGTGTTTTCCACTACTCTGCCTTCATCATTTATCTTCTCAAGAGTTGTTGGTAACAATTGAATCAATTCACCTTTCCAACTATCCTTCTCCTATAGATTGCCTTCAGAATTGAAGAAACTAGGAAATGCCATATCCAGATGTTGATCAAAATCACCTAAATCTTTTGCTAACAAAGTATTGAATATTTCGTGCTCACTGATTAGGTTATCATATTCTTTAAACACTTGTTCCTCAACATTTGTTTTGGCTTTTAACTCTTCCTTCTTCTCTAGCAGTCTGAGGTGCAGTCTTTTATGCTCTTGGTAAGCATTGTGTGTCTTTTTATGCAATTCCCATATCTTATCACTATTCCCCATCATTTTCTCAAATCTCTTCTTGACTAGTTCTGAAGCTATGCCATATTTGGCAGCTTTTATCTCAGTTGGCAGTTGGTCACTCTTCTTTTGGAAATTTTCTGCTTTGATCTTCTAATAGTTGGCATCAACTCTTGCCTCTACCACCTTTTTATCAGCTTCTAAATAAGGTGAATAGTTGTTCGATAATGCTGGCAAATTATCTTTATAGGTGGCAACTTCTTATCTTAATTTTGTATTCTCTACCATATATGCATTATTTTTTTCTCACCAGTTGCTCAATTTGAGCCTTTGTAAATTTGGGAACATTCACATTCAAGTCAGCAGTCTCAAGAGGATCTATATCCCCAACTCATTGGATCATGAGATGACCAAACACTTCATTTGGATTATCAATGATTTGAGGTCTCTTATTTGGGGGATATAGTGCCCATATTAGCAATGTTGCTTTGTCAAGATCATATCCATACGTTGTTTTGATCTTATCCAGACCTTCAATACTTAACTGCAATTTTTTATCTTGATTTCTTTTCAAAGTATCAAAAACAATGGCAGATGTCATATCTCATCCCGAGACTAGCATTACCCCTACTTCTTCAAGCAATTCTCTCCCCTTTTCTGGAGTCATGGTCTCTATTGCTCTATCAATTTCTATTTGAAGTTCTTGCATCACCTCAACCTATACTTCTAGAGTGATATCTTTCATCTTTTCTCTAGCCTGTTTGCCTTTATACTCATATAGGAAGGCTTTGAATTTGGAGGTTTTGATAAAGTCATCATCTGAAACAAATTTCTAACTTGCCATGTATCTTATGTCTTCTGACAACTCATTAGGGGTTTCCATGTTGATCTTTTCTCTATCTTCAGGAGGTTCATAATGTTGAATTAGAGGCTCATAGCTCTGCACATCTTCATCTCCTATATCAAATTCATCATCCTCTGCATTAGTAGTATCAAGAGAGAAACTGATGTCTGGTGTAGGTTGTGGGGAAACATGACCCAATGGTACCTCACACTCAGCTTGTGTCTCTTTGACAAATTTTCTTTTTCTCTCAAAAACATGAGGAGGAACATTCATGGTCAAATCTAATGCATGTGCAATTAGCATGTCAAACCTTTCAATAAGATCATCAATATTTAGAAAAGCTGCTGTATAATTGGGGTTTTTGGCTACCCTCCAAGCCTCAGCCAACATTATTCTATGATACAAACTTCTCCTTTCAACTACTGTGTTATCATCACAATTTCTGATCAAATCATCATCAACAAATAGAACATGGTGATATGTTTTCAATTTTTTACCTACTTTGACACCATTTATGAAATGCTATGGGTCAAAATTTTCTCTTGCATTGCCTAATGGCAATCTAAAATGTTCTAGTTTGTTATCAATCATTTGATATCCTTTATCAGAAAGAACTGTAAAATCTCCAAAACATAGAGTACCAAGCATAAATTATTGCTTGTTATGACTTTTAAGATGCATGAAATCTGAGTAGGCTAATTGCCTTACAATCTCCAAATAGGTAACTCTGTCTGGATAGGTTTTTGGTAACAAATGAGGTGGTCCTTCATACCCAAACACTCTTATCTTGGTGCAATCATTATAAACATACCAGTCACCCTAATTGTGACCGAATTTTCTGTCTTCATTTTTATCCTTTGGCCTCAGAAACCTCTGTATTTCTATGGACAAATTATGATCACATGGATGACCTAGCAGTTTATATACAGGTTTTACAAAATATTCTTCAAAATAGAGGTAGTGGGATCTCTCACACCTGCTATCCCATATAGTAGTCCACATCTGTGCAGGTTTAATATCTCCATTTCTGTCCAAATCCCTTACTTTGAAACATTCATTCCACAGACACATGTTATGTCCCTCATACAAGATAAGATGCATAAGTAAAGAGTAATGTCAGAATTTGCTACCCCCATTTTTTATAGCAATCAATTCATTGTGAAGGTCATTGGCAAGATACTCAGCATAGTCCAAGTATTAGACATCTTTACTTTGCACATCTGTAGTCAGGACCATTGGTGTAACTTCTATAAACAAAGAGGCTTCTACACCAAGCAATTGACACACAAAATAATAGGTACATTTGAAATATTCCTCAAACAATTCTATAGAGTAAGGTGGATCCTCAACCCCTGAAAACACCCTGAGCCTATTTCCTTCATCTCGAGGCCAATGCAAAGGTAATCTCCATCTTTTGTAGTTATTACTCATATTGTAATACTCATTCAATAAGTCCCTGATTCTGAATTTCACATCAAAACTAGTGTCCAGCTAGAATACCATCGATATATAATCTTTGGTAATAGGGATAAAACCAGACCCATTATTTAATTCAACCAGGCAAGTCTCCTAGATCTCTATCCTATATCTTTGGGCATTTCTCCTAGATCTCTGGGGATTTAACTGGGCATTGATCTATTAAATCTTGGTTTAGGTGCCTTTCGTCTAGTTATTGCCTTTTTCCCTTAGGGTTTTCAGCTATTTCTTCCATGATATAATCTTATCCAATAGAATTCCTACTTTTGTGAATGGAATTCGAACTAGTAAGCTATAGACTTCAATCTTAGAGTACTTACTTGGATATCTTCTTCTAGTTCTTGAATTATGACTTTCGCTGCATCCTGCCCTTGCTCACTGTGTTTGTTTAATGGTTAAAATTCTCTTAGGATTTGCCTCGATATACCTGGCTCTGTGCATTAATGGTTTTTCATGGCAGGTTTCATGTCATCGAAGGGACATTTAATTTTTTGAATAAGGGTTGTTTGATCACCACTAAGCATGTCTTATCATTATTTTATTAGGATGATGAATTTCGTTGAGACATCTTTGATATTTTTTATTTTTTTATTTCCTTTAGGACTTCAGAATGACCTTGGATGGTGTCAAGCCGAAATCCCCTCCTATAAAATTGTCTTCGATATTCATATGTCTCTTCGATATCCTCACTCATTATACCATTCATCTTTTTGAAGGGACCATAGATCACCTCTCTTCGATATACCAAAGTCATCTTGAAATATCCTTAATGTTTTTCTTTTATTCATAATCGTTGGTGGTTTATCGATGGGACTTGGAATTGAGTCACCCTGATACTTCAAAGTCTCTTTTCGAAATGTTTGATTTAATCTTCATCGCTTTATCGGCGAGACAAATTTCAGTGTCACGCCGATATTCATCGATCCCCTCGATATGCCTTTTATGTCTTTAGAATATCGAAGAGACTCTGATACACTCGCTCTGACACTCCGATCTATCAGTCCTTTCAAATTTTTGATGTCAGCCCAATATATTGCCGAGTTATGTATTTTGCGCTTCTGATCATTCAGATTATTGAAGAGACTCCAAAGTGAGTCTCCCCGATCCCCCGATACTTTACCTTTTTGCTTTATCAAAAGAGACCATAAAGGGAACCTAATGACATGGAAGTATTTTTTCCAATATGATTTTTTGTTTTTAGGGCTTAAATGATAAAATATGAACTTATTAGGGTTGAGCGCAGAAATTTGAAACGATTTGTTGGAGATAGCATGATGGCGGGAAATGGATTATTTATCAAATTTTAGGTTTAAAAATTTGTTCCAACAGGACCTAAATTCATCCAAGCATGCTAGACCACACTTTCACAATCACCAAAGCAGCTTCGCAAATAGTACAAACATACAAAGTCGGCCAAACCTATGTAATACAATGAACTTTTTAAGTACATGCTTTCTCAAGGCAAGATACAACTTGCAGACCATACACAACACTTGAACACAGTCTAGAATCTTCCATAAACATCTCAAAGCAACCTGAAAACCAACAAACTCTTCCACGACAGCTTCCACTTGAAGAAAGTTCACACCAAACCACTCAACTGACTCTGTCATATACTGCCACTCATGAAATCAACTTGCGGACCACCAAACCATGAACAACGTCAACTGGAGAAAGATATGAACCTTATAAGCACAATTCTAGAACTGCAAGACCTAAAACCTCTTTGCGGAGAAATGCAGAGTAAAGAAATTTCTCCCAAACATCTTTGCAACACTCAGAAACATAGTCCACATTTTGGTGAACACAACTTTCTCTGTACAATGAATTAGAGCACCAAATTTGGAATATAACATATCTGAACATCCTTGAACAACATATCCAAACCACAAAGATAGATCTTCAACATAGAAGAAATGCAAAGCAAAACCAGGACATTACTCTATTAAGCCAAGCAGTCTCTCCAACACACTATTTCCTTTATTAATCAAATTTTCTCATCCAACTAACAGAAACATCTTCTTAACATCTTCAACACCTCTGTAAAGTAACCAAATCACCTTCAACAAAGTAACTCATCCAAATAGTTCATACCATTGCAACAACCTCATATCAGAGACATTATCCACTCAACACAAACTACTCATACTCTTGCACCAAAACAACTCATACAAATGACACAGTTGACACCAATGACAACACAAGCTTGTTGACATCAATGACAACATCGATTACACATACTTGCAACAATCTCCCCCTTTGTCATTGATGGCAACACATAATGTGAAAAACCATCAAGACACAACTTCTGCACCAATCTTCTTTTCTTTCTCACTCTCCCCCTTTCTTTCTTTTACAACTCTTACTCTCTCTCCCTGATCACTGACTCTTTGCTTTTTCACATTGCTCTATCTCCCCCTTTGACATCAATGGCAAAGGGCTGCACATCTCTTTCAATCTTACTCTTAGACAACTTCTTAGACTTGTATCTGCTTACTACTGATCTGCAACATCATTTCTTTTACTACTTTGCATGCCTTCTCCCCCTTAGAAGCACATACTAAACTGTACCATCTCTTACTTTCATTTCAGAGGACCTCAGGACCTTCACAAACTAACACTTCCAGAGTAACATATCTTGTCTTCTCAAGAATTCAAACTTAACTTTGCACTGATCAGGGCATGATATCTAACTATGAACTTTCCTTCTTCTTTAGGAACGTAATATCTCATCTTTTATCAAGCTTATGACAATAATACATAATATAACAATGACAACACATATAGCCAACAATCTCCTTAGATCAGCACTCATCTATCTACAACTTTTCTCTTGCAAGCTACTACTACCTGCTCCCCTAAGAGATAGCCATCATTAGTCCAGATAAAATAGTGTCTTCTAAAGCCACTATCATTGTCACTTTCATTCTCAAAGTTTGAATTTGATGTTTCATCATTAGAGGTTGATTTATCTAACTCGGGGATAGACTTTTGTTGCTACATTATAAACCTTGACATATTCTTCAAATACTCACATACACTTGAGCAAGTCGTAAAGTTTGAGATTGTACTTGTTGGATCATTTAACCTCTCTTTAAGCAACAATATGCTTAATTGCTCTGCCAGCTCCTGGAAGAGAACCTTTATAAATGTCTGGCAAGAGAAAATAGTATCCTCCTAGAATCTTTAGTAGCTTGAGACCAGCTTCTTCTAAAATTAACGCTTGACATGATTGTTAAGTAAATTGTGCACCTTAAATTAACCAAGTTTGTCTCTATCTCAACCTGTATTCTTAGTGCCTCCTCAACTTCTTTTTCAACATCATCTTCTGAGTCATTCCCCCTTTTTGCTTCATTTGAAGAAGCATCTTCAAAGATGTCTCATCCTATAATTTTCATAGGCTATCTCAAGCTCTAAGCTCTCAAAATATGGCTTAAAAACATCCAAAACAACTTCTTGATCAAGGTCATTTTATGGGAAAACCTCATGTGTTAATTGATCTTCTCACTCTACAAGATCCAATTCTTCATGTGCAGCTCTAAATCGTTCAAAAATCCATTAAAGACCTTTTGGTGAAAGGTTTTGCAGCAAAGGCCCACATTCTTTCACAAACTCAATTAGCAACTTCTACACTGTCATCTATAGGATTCTCTTGCAAAAGGGTTAGAAGTTCCAAGACAATGATCTCAAGAGCAACTTGTTGATTCGCTAAATGAGCTATGAATTTTGCTGCTGTGATTCAAATTACCTTTCCTAAACCTATTTCCCAGATGATTGTCTTCTGCCATATCTTTCACTAGTTCTTATACTTTAGGTTTCAGTTTGAATAGTTGTACAAGAATAACCTAAATCAGATACTTGAAAACCACTCACTTTAAAACCCCTACCGCGCAAATTACTTATTCTGATGCGAACCTTCCATGTTTGAGATAGGGATACACTACAAACATCTTGGGAAAGATGATCTTGATGTTGGATGCATTTACCTTGTTCACTAACCCAAGTCATGCACTGGGATTCCACACTGCTCTTGTTTGGCACATTAGACACCTTCACTTCTTCCAACATCCTTCTCAATTCCTCTTACAGCTCCTTCACCATTCCCATTCTGTGATGGACCAAAAATATTCAGTTCCACTGTTTCTTAGTCCCTCTTGTTCTTAGAAATCCCTTTTTCACTCATTTCAAGCTTATGTTTGTTACCCAGCTCCTTGTGAAACTGGATTCCTTAGATCTTTCAAATGCTTTAAACTTTTGTTAATGTGTACTTTAATTACAATGAAGAATTAATGATGATTTTCCAGAATTGACTCATTTTTGCCTTCCTTAATTTGCCATAAATGCTTCATCTAACAAAGTTGTCAAACCTTTCACTGTATATCCAGTCATCTTCAAATTCTCTGCAAACTTTTTCATTAGGATATTTTCTACTACAGACTTCACCAAATGATTAAGCATGTCAACCTTCATCTCATATCTTCATGCTGAGGCATCAACACCATTCCTTTGGTAGGGGAGAAAAGATTTTCAATGAAACTTGCCTTGAGCCAAAGCTCTTATCTTAGTTCCTGGAGGAAGCATCTACACTGGATGTCGGTATAGCCTCATCCTTAACCTCTGCTACATCCTTCTTTCTCCAGATCTTATCCATTTCCTTCTTTGGTGGAGTAACATCAATGGGTTTCTTATACCTTTAAGAGTAACTTGTTTCATTGCACTCAGGACAGTTGCACATGTCTTGTTGAACATTTCCACTCCTTGCCTTTGATCTGCAGTTAGTTGCTTTGTGGGAAAACTTATTACATGTATGACAGTATCCATTAAATGATTGGGCATTGTTCCTGTTATACATTGGTATTCTGCTTCTGCATTCATTTTCTTTGTGTCCCATCTTATTGCATGCAAGACATCTAATAGAGTTCTGACTTATTTTACTTCTACATTCAGCAGCTCTATGACCAACTTTATTGCATGTAAAGCATTGACCAGAGAAAGATGGAACATTTTGATTCCTTCTACTTCTACATTCTATTTCTTTGTGTCCATACTTATTGCAAGAATGACAAAAACCATTGAAAGATGGGTGCTTTTGAGAATTTGGTTGTCTGACCGAAGGTCTTCTGGCTTTATTCCTTTGATTTCAAACCTGCTTATCATTGTTCTTCCTATTTTCAGTATTTGATGTCTATCTTGATTTTGAGCTTTTATCCTTCTCAAATCCTAAGCCTTATTTATCATTTGGACCTTTCTAAATTGCAATCATTTCATCAAGCCTTGCAATGCTCAACTTGAATTTTTCTTCATGAATCCTTGCCTTCTCCAGATTTGATTTCAAAGTCACAACTTCTTTTACAAGCCTTGTATATTCTTCAAATTTGCTTTTCACAACTACATTAAGACAATCCTCAATTCTATTCTTTTCCTCAACTTGCACCTTCAGACCAATGATGGTTCCATTTGCTTGCTCCAATTGTTCACATACTTCCTAATTCTTGTCTCTGAGATTCTTGACTTGCTTTTTCAAATTCCTAACTTTTTCTCTCAGATCTTTGTTTTCTCCTTCAGTTCTTTCAAGATCTTCAAGAGTAGCATTGAGTTCTCCTGTTTGGTCAAGCGTACCATCTTCTTCAATGAGATTAATAGCAGGTATCTCTTCCAGAGGAATAGGTAACCTTCTAGTAGCCATGTGTTCAATCTTCAAGATCTTCCTTGAGTGGTTAAGATTTTTCCAAAGGACTTGGATTTGATACCAATTGTTGAACACCCAGAATACTGAGAGGGGGGGGGTGAATCAGTATTTTGTGAGACCACTTATAAATCAAACTTTTAAACCATTCAACATATTTGATTGTAATGAGGGAAATTAAGCATAAGGCAAACAACCACAACTCATAACACATGAACACCAGATTTTACGTGGAAAACCCAAGACAAGAAAACGACGGTGAGGATTAGCTCATAATATATATCAACTAGTATATTTATATTTAAAAATATATATCTACAGTACGCCGAGAGATATCCAATTTCTTTTTTGGTTTTTGGTTTTTAATTTTTAATTTTTTATAAATTACTAAAGCTAGAATGTAAAATATATTTCTTATTCTTGGGATTTATAAATTATTGCATTTTTGTTTAAAATAGCAAAAGCATCTTTGAGAGTGGTGTCAAGTTTAGTGGTATATTTATTGTGGCATTTCATTATGATCCTCTATCTTAATAATCTCATGCATATAAATGTTATATTTTTTGTTTTTATATTGAAATCTTATAAAATTACACAGAATCTTAGAATCTTTCAGTTCTTCAACTCCACCCTTGTTGTGATTGTAGAATGCCTCTCGGCGTAATAAGGCAACTAGTTAAGGTTGAAACAATTGGTGGACTCACTGTCCAAGAATGCTCACTACATGTGGATCACTGCTAAAGGAGTCACTGTCACGAAAGAAAGGGATAGAGAAGGTGGCTCACTGCCAGGATTGAACTGTTATAGTTGCATCTAACACATGCATGGAGTCCAATGAAGCTCAATATTCACCACAACATCAACATCATCTCCGCAACACCAATGAAAGATAGTAGACACCTTCTGCTCACTACATCCAGTAATCTAACACATGAAGGCCTATACTGCTCCACTCACTCAACCACTTTATTACTCACATCATATCCATCCTCTGCACTTACAATCACAACCCCTCGACACTTATTTATACTATCTTCAACCTTTAGAACATTCTCTAAGGTCAGCATCACAACTTAACACATATAATTCAAATTAGGTCTGGACCTAAACATTCCTGCGGTGAAAAGGAATGAAGTCAAACCACAACACACTTTAGCTTGGACCTAAATTCATCCAAGCATGCTACACCACACTTTCACAATCACCAAAGCAGCTCCGCAAATAGTACAAACATACAAGGTCGGCCAAACCTATGTAATACAATTAACTTTTTAAGTACATGCTTCCTCAAGGCAAGATATGACTCACAGACCATACACAACACTTGAACACACTCTAGAATCTTCCATAAACATCTCAAAGCAACCCAAAAACCAACAAACTCTTCTGCGAGAGCTTCCAACTAAAGAAAGTTCACACCAGACTACTCAACTGACTCTGTCATATACTGCCACTTAGGAAATCAACTTACGGACCACCAAACCATGAACAACCTCAACTAGAGAAAGATATGAACCTTATATGCACAATTCTAGAACTGTAAGACCTAAAACCTCTTTGCGGAGAAATGCAGAGCAAAGACATTTCTCCCAAACATCTCTGCAACACTCAGAAACACAATCCACATTCTAGTGAACACAACTTCCTTTACACAACAAACCAGAGCACTAAATTTGGAATATGACATCTCTAAACATCCCTGAACAACATATCTGAACCGTAAAGATAGATCTTAAACATAGAAGAAATGCGAAGAAAAACTAGAACATTACTTTGTTAAGCCAAGCAATCTCTCCAACACACTGTTTCCCTTATTAATCAAATTTTCTCATCCAACTAATAAAAACATCTTCTTAACATTGTCAACACCTCTGCAAAGAAACCAAATCACCTTTAGCAAAACAACTCATCCAAATAGTTCATACCATTGCAACAACCTCATATCAGAGATAGTATCCACTCAACACAAACTACTCATACTCTTGCACCAAAAGCAACTCATACAAATGGCACAGTTGACACCAATGACAACACAAGCTTGTTGACATCAATGACAACACTAATTACACATACTTGCAATAGGGTACGGATGAATTGATGTGACACTTCATGCCAGTGCACATGTGAGGCTAATAGAAGTGTTGTTGAAGTGTAATAAGCATTTTAGTGATGTCAAAGTAACCTACCATTTTGGAATAATGTGATTCTTGGATCAAGTGTTTCCATAGTGTGCCTAAGGGAACACAAAGATGTTTGACCTTGTAGAGAAGCCCATTGGACATATAGAAATCACTAGTAGGTGTACCTTACATAAGCATGGTGAATGGTTGCATGAAATCTTTGTTTATTGAGTATAGTAATACCTAGTCAGCAAAGTTATGACCATGTAATTCTAGCATGGTGGTAAATGCATGGATTGGAGGTAAACTAATGCATTATGCAACCTTGTTGTTGTTATGGAGTAAAAAGTAACCCTGTGCATTTTTACCTCCTAGTTTAGCTCCTAGGTGCCCTCATTTACATTATGCAAGCTTAACTCTCATTCCGGAGCAATTTCCCCCAAAACCCATTTCAAATGGGGCTTAGGGCCCCATCCTAATGATTAATCAAGACCAAAAAATAGCCTTGGGACTTGGGCACCTACGCCCATGTCCAAGATGATTTGTCAGGATCCAAATTTTAATGTGTCATCTTGAGCCCTCTCAAAAGGTTTCCCTCTATCAACCTTTTCAATTTGAATTATGAATGTTGGTGGGAATGCATATATAAGTGATTTTATGACTTCATTTTACACCTATATGGATAATGCGAACTTGTGATATTGAGTTAAGGGATTTCAAGGCATTCATTGTGTTGCAAAGCAAAATTATGTTGTTATTGTGTTTGTTGTAGATTTTGATTCATCAATCCATCTCCTCATGATTTGAAATATCTTCATCTTTGTGAGGGCTTCACCTCTAAGGTGACATCTATTTGTGTTTCAATCAATCTATTTCATCATTTGATTTGGCCTCTGTCCTCCAAGGACACACACTCTATCTAACAATGGTGTTGTAAGACTTGAATGTCATTTTGGGGCTTGACCAAGGCAAGCTCTTAAACACCACAACCCCTAAACCCCTCTCTTTGTGATTGCAGGTTACAAGTGCCAGATTTGGTGAAGTGTAGGTGCAAAGAAGCTATTCAGAGGATAAGGATTTAGGATCTGGAGAAAACTTGTAATTCTAGCCTACTGGACTAGGGCACCTATTTCGTAGTCCTCCCAATTGGATTTATCCCAAACTCAGGAGTTGAACATCATCCGAGACACTGCTCAGTATTCAGAACCTGCAAAGAAACTATCCTATCAGACTAGGGCACCCACCCTATAGTCTATAAAGTCATCAATTTCAAAAATCCAACTTTTGGTAAGTTTTTGATCATTCTTGAGTGTCTTCCTGTCCAGTGATCTGTAGCAATTTATTCGTCTGTACCTGATTTCATTACAATTAGGATTTGAAGCTTATTGAATCTAGGGTTTGACATATCTATCAATCTAATCTATCTTTCCATATCATTCCTGAGTACATCAACCCGCAGCTGAGTCCTCTTTCATCTGTAGTGACTTGGCTCAGTTGTTTTCCTTGAGTGTTATTGTGAAAGGAGGGTTTGATTGGGCACCTTTAACACTATCTTCCATCTTTCCCACTTTTCATACATAAAAGTTGTCATGTCCCTTCTTATGCTTGATCACTAGGTGGAATTGTTGTAGGTAAGTCATCAACTTAATATGTAACACAGTTTCCAATTTTCTTTGTGTGTAGAAATTGGAGCAACATATGGTTTGAGATAATTATAGTCTCCTTGATGAGGATGTAATAGTATTATCACTTAATAGTTTGGACAATATGGTAGATCTCCATCTCATAAGTGAAGTAGCATTGCATAGTATCATTGAATGTTTCTAATTAATAGGCAATGAGATGGCCATCCTTGACCAACACAACATCAAGTGCACAATTTGATGCATTGGTTTTAATGTCAAAAACATGATTAATGTCTAGTAGGGCTAGCACTGACATGGAATAAAGGCATTGTTTGAGCTTATTAAAGGTACAATATTGTAGAGGAGTCCATTGTAATATTTCTTTGGCACACATAATTTAGTTAAGGATTCAAGTAACATGTGAAAACCCAAGATGAATCTTCAATAGAAATTGGTGAGCGTGAGGAATCTAAACAATTCCATGAGCTTGTGTGGAATAGGCTAGTCTTGAATCACCTAAATATCTTTTTTGGATGAACATGGATGTGAGAGTGGTTGATAATGTAACCAAGGTACTGGCTCTATGTAGTGCTAAAAGTGCACTTGCTAAGGCTAGCTTGTAGCTTGTGTTGGTGTAGAGTTTCCAACACTTGTAAAACATGTTACACATGTTCCTCCTAAGTATTGCTAAAGATAAGTATGCCATCCAAATTGTATACAATGACAAAGGAGTTGGTGAATGTGCATAGGATGTTATTCATTAGGTGCATAAATGTTGTAAGATCACTGGTCAAGATGAATGGCATAACCATAGACTTGTAGAGTCCTTCCTATGTTTTGAATGTAGTTTTCTAGATTTCTTTAGATTTTGCTAGAAATTGATATATTAATTTAAAATTAGTTTTAGCAAAGTGGTGGGTCCCACATAGTTGGTCTAGGAGGTCATCGATGTGCAATAGAGGATACTTTTTTTCACTGCGATCTTATTTAGCACATGATAATTGATTTAGAGTCACCACCTTCCATCCTTCTTAAGTGTGAGCACAATTAGACTACCACAAGGGGAAGAGCTTGGCTTGATCAATTCCTTGATCGACTAATTCTTGAATTGGTACTAGATTTCATCACTCTCAAATGGACCTATGGTATAGGGAACTATTTGGAAGAGGGGATCTAGGAATCAAATCAATTAGATATGTTTTACTATGAAGTGTGTTGGAAGACCCCTGTGATCACCAAAGACTTCATTGTATTAGTCTAGTATAGTGTCAAGCTTATGTTGTTGATAGATTAGGCATAGAATCATGCATTGTTAAATAAATCTTTATCAATTATGTAGGTATGTCTATGTGAACCATTAAAAGTAAAAACTTTTGTGTATAATAATTTTATGAAATTGCTTTGTTGAAACTAGAGTGAGTCTAGATTGTGGTGACATTTCATGTGAGTTGAAATACTTGTTATTAACATAAATTTTCTAGTATTGTGGCTTTGTATTGTAGACACCTTCATGATCATATATAAAGGGTTTACCAAGAAATATATCACAAACCTCTATGGGTGTGACATTAAAAGTGAGTGTGTCACACATAGGTTTAACAACATAATTTAAAGTACATTGGTGACTTTCTTGTATGCCCTTCCCTTGTTGTAACCATCCCAAAGAGTATGGGGTTGGATGTGCATTGGTGTAGTCCAAGGTGCTATACCATGTTTTCTACAATGATATTCTTCTAGCCACCATTGTCAATGATATGTGTGGGTTTGTATTTGACTAAATGACTTCATGTGGAAAAGTCATTCAAGCTCTCCTAAAATGTCCATTGATACAGCTGCATTGAGGATTTGCACTTCTTGATCAGTCTCCTCATTATTATTAGGATTTGATGTTTCTTATAAGATAGAGTTTGTTGAGTGTGGAAGTTAGTGTCACTATGAGAGTTGGGAACAATGAAAGCTGCACCATTATTCACCTTGCGGTTGTTTCCTTTGCCCTTATCTAGCTATAAATGTTTTTAGAAACATAGGATTTGGAAAAGGTCATTAAAAATTTTGTTGTAGCTTTTATGTTGGCATGGTTTGGCGTGACACATAAGACTAAAAGTTATTCTCTTGCATGGGTTTTCTCTTATGCAAAGAAAGGCATCATTGCTTTATTTTTGCCTTAGCTTTGATTTTGGATGCATAGAAAAATACCTAGCCCAAAGTGTTTGATTCTTAGTGTATATGAGAGGCAAGAGTTCACTAGTATACTTAAGGATTTGGAGTTTCTTGAGTAAGTCCAAGTCATAGAAGCATGCAAAGTAGTCATGAAATTTGTTAGTGCAAGATTTCATAGCTTTCTCTCTATGTTAACATAATTGTTAAAATTTAATATACTTGTCCTCATAGTGTCTAAGTGGATAATATTCATCCTGTAGAGTTTTAACAAAGGTAGTCCAAGTCTTGATTGATTAGTGCTCTCTATCACATTCTACAATGAGTGCCTACCAGTAGTGATGTATTAAGATGAACATTTTAGCACTGCAAATGAAATGTTCTTAGTATTGGTGAATTATTATTGATGGAGAATTAGTATTCAAGCTATTGAATTAATTAGTTGAACACTCTAGTGTTGATCTTGCCTTCAAATACTAGGATGTCAAGGTTAACTTGAACCCTAAAGGGATTGCGGTGGTGGATTGTAGCTTGTTGTTTGGGATATGATGGTGTTGGTCCAAATTGAGTCATGAAATCATGGAACTATATGAAGAGTTCCTAATTTTATGTTTCTAAGGGTGCATTCATAGGTGTTGAATGTATGCTCAAGCCCTAAGTATGCATTACTTTGCCATTTTTTTATATTCTTGATGTTCATGTGAATGCTCAAAACTAGGAGTGTGATCCTTTTGTAGGTGTTGTGAATGCATTTGAATGGGAATGAAAATTTTCAAGATGTGATACCAATGATTTGATTTTGAGGGGGATCAATAAAAAACCTAAAAATTAGTTAGTAACCTACAAGGTTATGGAATATGCAAATAGAACCCTAAGCTAGAATGCAAATGCACATTCAATAGGTATGCAAGACTTTGCAATGTAAATGCATTGCTTGGGAGAAGATATGTATAATGAAATGTATGCAACAAAGTTGTTGGTTGGTTCATTTCTATGTATACCTTATACAATGCGTGTATTTATATAAATGGGACATTAGCTAGGCCTTTAGCAATATGGTGATAGGTGTCATGTGCATATAGTGTGCTTTACATGCAAATGGGATGGTGCCAAGTGTCGAACCTATATGGTGCTAGTTACATAGTGTCGGATAAGATTGCTCTAAGTGTTAAACCTCTATGGTGCCAATTGTAATGTAGGTTGGCTAGTTGTATGGTAGTTGGAATTAAAGAACATGTGGCATAAAGGCTACCATGTGTTGAGTTTTCATAGTGCTGAACTGTTTGATAACTTGGTGAAAACATGTGCACCAACATTTAGGGTGTGTTATATAGGTGAGTAATATTGTGCAAGGGTGCACAAGAATTATGTGTAGGGTACTAATATGTGGAATGTGCATGAGAACTATGCATGAAATAGTGATGCTTGAATCACCTTTTCTAATCCATCCTTTGATTATCCTAAATAAACATCAAAAGGGTTTGGTGTTAGGTAGCCAAAACTCATTCCAAACAATGTTCAAATTTGTGGGTGAGTGAATTTACCTATTATAGGAGTGTTGTCTATATGTCAAATTCTTATCCCATCCTTTAGGATAATATTGATTGTATCCACGAATCAATGTACTAGCATTCTATTGGAGCCCAATTTCACAGGCCTTAAAAACTTGAAAAATCCTAAGTTCGATAGCCCATCATTGATAACCAATCTGAAAAGCCTTCAATGGGTTAAACCTTTGTCAATTATTTCCCTTGGAGTGATCCTTTGCTTCTCCCATGTCTTCATCATGCATTGCCATGCTTGAAGATCCAAGAAAATTCCAAGTTTGGGGGTTCCCTTATCATTTTCTAATGTTTTCTATGTTTTGTGAGTTCTTACCTTGTTGTTGGATGTAGAGTTTGAATCAGATGCTGCATATTCAGTGTCCCTTCACTTTCCCACATCATGTTCCTCTTGTGATCTCTACAAAATCCTTTTCTCTTAATTCCTTCTCCTTCCATAATCCACTTTGTGGGATCTCGTCATGCTATTGGACATCCCACTCTTCATTACTCATCTGGATCTCATTCCTTCAACTTTCTCTGCCTTTCCTTTTTGTATCACTTTTACAGAGCTCTTCCTTGCATCTAGATGCTGCATATCTAGGTCCCCCTTATTTTTCCACATCCACTTCCACATCAATTCCCCACAAAGCTCTTTTTCCTCTTGTTTCTTTCTACCAATTATTTCTCACCATTTGGTGCATTTCTATTACATCATGCAATCCCTTCACATCATAGTTTCTTTAGTGAGCCCTACATCCAAAACTATGATGTACGATATGCTACCATGTGTCCCTCTCAACCTCTTGCTCTACCAAAGTTCCCCAACTTTGTTCATTTCCTTCCACTTTTTCAACCAATCACCTGTTGCCATGTGGCTTATCTCACTTCCACCCTCCCAACCCACAAAACTTATTTTCACTGATCTATGATCTCCTATAGGATACCTTTTCCCCACGGTGCATATCCACTTCTATACCAAATCTTCACATTCCTTTTCACTCCTTTCTACGCTTCCATTTCACTCAATTTTCACTTTGTGGAAACCTGATATGTTGTAGGGTGTGCTTAGCATACTTCATATTTGGTCTTGCAACAGTCTCTGATATTTCTTCCACATGCCTAATTTGGTCCCTTCCCCCACTTTATGGGAGCCTAACATCCTATTAGATGTCATTTGTCTTCTCATATTATCATGTCCACTTCTCACATCCAATTCCACATCATCTCTCTGGAACTCCACCATCCTGTAGGACCTTCTCCACCCCGTTCCTTTTTCCATATCCTATACCCCCTCATTTTCTCAAAACTTCTCTAGAAAACTTTGGAATGTTCCAACAACCTCTAGGATCGACATCAATGGCCGATTTAACTTTTGCAACTACCCATTTTGAGTGGGAATCTCATTTTTTATTCTTCTAGTTCATTTGCATGTGACTCAAGGTGGATCTCATGAGATTTGTCTCTATTTGCATTCAATGTGGTGGTTGAGTTTGAAGCTCTAGTCATGCATCAAATTCTTGTAGATAGATTAGGGTATGACTTTTCAATGTCAATACAAGTTCTTATCTCATTCAAAGTGTTGGTCACTGAACCAATTTCCATGCACTTGCAGGTGTTGTGGATCGTCTAGGGTTTCAACTCATACCAATCCAACTTGTTTGAGTAGCACATTTTGTAAATTAGGAGATTCATATTTTTTGTATTAGATATCGTTTACAAAAAAAAGATACTACAATATAAGGAGTTGCAACTCCAATAGTCAATAGTTTAGAGTCCACATACAACTCAAAATGCTACCCAAAATATATCAGAACCTCAAAATATCAAGTAATAGTACGAGTAACAACATGGTATAGAACCAAAACAACATATTAAGTGGTCCATACATATCAACTACTACTGCTCCCAACAACATCTCTAGTTTCTACTATACTCATATTGATCACTCAGATAGGTACCAATATGCATATCAACTTCATCTTCAAGCTTCAAATCCTTGACCACTGGATCAAACCTATTCTTCACAGTAGCGACTATTTTTATCCTAAAGAGAGGTTCTCTAGCACCATGAACACCTAAAAAATAATACCAACATGGGTGAGCTCACATATAATCTCAGTCAGGTAGTTCCTTTTGCCTCAAAATACTTCTTCATTCCTCTTTTTCTAGATAAATTAAAGAATCACATTGGTAAAAACTAGCCAAACATTTTAAGTTCACCAGAAAAAGCATTAACATAGACAAAAATAATTTCACACCAAGTGAACCCATCTTTATTCTCCCAACCCAGATTATTGCCAAGGAAAGAGGACCAAAGCATGAAAGCATATTTGCATTCAAAAAATAGATGCTCAATAGACTCAACCTGATTGCAAAAGGGGCACATCCTAACAAGAATACCAATAGAGAATAACTCATTATTAACATAATCTTCTTCAACAACACAAACCACCTAAAGCAATGCTTCTTGGGTTCAACACAACCAGACCACGTGTTATTTTACACTTTAGCCCATTTGACATCAAACCAAGAAAGTCTCGAGTTATTATTAAGACAATCTATAATTTCCCTCATATCAACTAGAAAGGAATACATTTTTTTTCAGGAATCTGATAAAAAATAGAACCATTAGAACCATCAGACCAATTAAGATTCATCAAAATCTTAGTATTCAGAATGAGAGAAACAAGAAAATTCACATTGTAAGGCTCTATTCAAAACTGAGTAGGTTCAAGCCTCTAATTGGGCAGAATTTGAAACTCAATTCTGATACTGTCCCAATGTTTGATTTTACCCTGCACAAAAATATCCTTAAAAGAAGAAATGTCTTTAGAGTCCCAGGACTTTACATAGCACCCTTGAGTTAGGGCCAAGCGTTTATTTTTCCAATCTAAATTTACTATTAATAATAAGTGCTTGACATTCTCCCAAGCCCTCCAAATATTGCTATAAACATTGGACCCAAAGGGTCTCACAACAAACTTTCCAAACATTATGTCATGGGGTGAAGAGCAGAACCAGAAACTGAAATGTTTTTTTTTGTGTTGGCTCAGTAAATGCATCCATAGTGCTCCTTATATTATAGATTAACCAAAAAATTAACCATAGCAATTTAATTACAACAACTCCCTCTAAGGAGTAATCCAAAGTAGAAACAAAACCTTGAAATAGTATACCAACTTTGAACTACAAACTGAAATGAAAACCTACCTATTATTAAACAGACTATCAAACTAACCAACTATCTATACCAAAACAATGCAAAAATAGCCCAGTTGTGGCATCCTGATTGAAATGCTTCATACTGACACAACCACAACCATCTTGTTGTGAAATTGTCATTGATGTCAAAGATTGTTGTGAAGTTGTCATTGATGTCATAGGTTTGTGATATGTGATGACAAGGCTATGTTAGGATGTTTGTGATGTGATTGTCAGGCAGACAAGACTCATGCAGAGAATGGTGTAGCAGGATGATGTGCTTCAATGATAGGGGAGTTTATGTCAAGATGTTATCATGTTATCATAAGTAATAGATACAATGGTGAGATCACAAGCAATAGATGTCAAAGCTTAGGATGTGGAGAAGTTAAGTTGCCATAGTGTTCATGTCAAAAGGGGCAAAGTGTTGTGATGATGTCCTTGATGCTATGTTGATCATCTTCTTGGTATGATGATGATCATCTTCATGGATTAGTGACTTGGTAGTTGTGGCAGCAAGGTGATCAAAAATAACGTTTCTTGGCATGTTAACAAGGCATGTTACATATGGGAGAATGAAGACTTGAGTCAGCTTGGTATGTTGCAGTGGTTCTTAGGACTAGTGTATTGGTATTTGCACAAGAAGACTTGGTGACCATTAAACGACAAAATTGCATTGTTAGATGTCATTGATCAAAGTTCCCTTTTAGTTCAACTAGGGATTATTCTTATTCCTTCTACACATCTTGCCATATGTTATGTGCTCTGCATCAGGATTCAAAGCCTGTAAGTTATGTTTGGGTTGTATCTTTGTCAAATTTGTCTTTGATTGTCTTCACTTCATGTCAAAATTTGTGATGTTTCTCCCTTTAGGAACCTAAACCCTAATGCCTAAAACCCTCCTAATACCTAAGAAAACACTATGTGTTACCTTGACTATGACGTGTGTCACTTTTATTATAATTAGAGGTTGACCTTTTATTGCAGGTGAGGTCACTTAAGTTTACTGCTTAAAGGGTTGTTAAAACATGCTACTTGACTAGCCCTTTTTAAGGGAATTGGTAACTACAAGTGACTATATCTTGTTGGGTGCCCAAATGAGATCAACGTATGTTATTTAAAAGTGTCAAGTGTGCAAAAGGGTTATCCATGGTGATTGTTTAAACCATTTTCAAATTATAATGAAACTTTCATGTGAATAAAGTTGACGGGCGGTTCTTCAAACAAAGCCATAACCATTCATATTCAGCTTCCCTAACGACTAAGAGGGCCAAAAATTTTAGTTGAGAGTTTAGTATGATGTTTTGGGTGATGATTGTTGGTGATCTGAGTGCTCAGGAGACATATCTTCACAATCATATGAGATTGTGTATTTTTCTTAAGGATACAATGAATTTGAAGTGTGGTTTAATTGAGCAGAGGATGCATTATGTGCAATGAATATAGAGGGCTAGAAAAATAGATAACACACATTATCTGATGTTTTGAAGTGAGTGACTTGGTTTGTTGGAATCTACAGAGAAACACCTACATGAAGATATGCATTTTGAGAGAAATTGTGGAAGTATGTAGAATGGTTGAGAAAGTTCTTTGTTAGGGTTTGTTTGTATAATATAGTGGTTGCAGAGATTTGTACCATCTTCATACATCAGAATGGAGTCTTCATTATATTTGCATTGATGGATCAGTGTGATATATGTTGTTCATTTCATTTGATGCTATAGATGTAATCAAGAGTTTATTCTTATTGTAATATCTTTTTGTGATCTTGTCATGCAAAGGAAGACATAAGATGTGTTGTACTTCAGAGAAACAGAGTAACCCTCTATATTTGTAATTATCTTTCTGTATGCAGAGAGTGGGTGCTCCTGCAAACCTTTTGCTAGTGAGGCTGTGTTAGGGAGTGGGTTCTCCTATTGATATTGGAGTTGGTGCTCTAGTTGGTGTTTGAGTTGGTGCTCTCGTGTGTTATTGGAGTTGGTGCTCCTAGACATTCTGTGTAGCCAGTGAGGCATTTTTAGAGTGGTTTTTCATCCCTATGAGGGTTTTCCACTCATGAAAATCACTGTGTTATGGTTCATATTATTTGTCTTTGTATGTGCGTCCTAATACTTTGTTCTTAAGGTCCTGATTCATACTTTTCATTATCATACTTGTGCATATGTGTTTAATAGATCTTTGAAGTCTTCCTCACTCTTTGTCTTGTAAGTTAAAAGGTGCAAAAGGTTTTAAAAGTGTATAGACCACTGATTCACACCCCCCCTCTCAGTGGTCTTGTACCCCAACACATCTAGCACCTGCAAAGAAACTGGTAGACGCAAAATGTCTCAAGCAACCCCAAGACTAAAAATTATTTGGCACATCACCCAAATCCCCTCACAACTTGCCCACCACCACCTGCGTCGACTCTAGTATCCTCCTCTTCAAGGGGAGCCTCCTCAACTGTGTTGGGGTATGGTGTTGTACACCATTGCATTTTTTGATATGTTTTATCATGTTGTAATTAAATAATTATTTAGTTGTGATGCACCTAGGTGGTGTGGTTAATCACACTATGTAATTATTTGGGGACCACTTGTATAAGTTGTATTGTAACATTGGGTTAATTATTTTTTAATGCCCACCCTAGTTTGTTCCTTGTGTGCTTTTTGATTCATGTGTTATATATGTTTTGAGAGTGTATCAGTTTATTATGTGATTATTATGCTTTGATGCATTGCACCGAACTTGCTGATGAGGTCTATGGTGCCATCGGTGGGTTCTGAGGGTGTATTCTGCATGACCATCAAGGTTCTAATGGGGTTGTGCTTTGTTATTTGGTTTCCAACTATGCATTATGGGATGCATACATTGTGATTGTGCATGCTAGATTATTCTAGTGCTTCAACTTCACTATTTTTACTATACTTGTTATAGTTGTGATTGTCATATTATTCCCGCATTGTGAAATGTTTTCATTATGCATCATGTTCCTGGATCATGCTAGTCATAGATGATTATAGTGGATGTGATTATTTTATATCATGTGTGATTATACCACATTGGAGTGGATTATGTTGCTTCGGCTATTATATGTGGAGCAGGTACGCCTGATGGTTGACTTGAGTGTGCAGGTAATTATAGGTGTTGACTAATGTGGGAAATGTGGAGAAGGTTGACATGAGATGCTAAGCCATCTCACCCTTATCCTTGTATTGTGGAAACCCGTGATGTGTGTTTGGAAGCATTTGCATATATTTCCTTAGAATTTTTGCACTTTATTTTAAAATGGTTTGAAAAACGTGTTTTCTGTGTTTTTGAATTAAATTAATGATTTTAATTTGGAAAATGCTATTTTTACTTTAGTTAAAATGTTTGTTGCATCATTATATGCTTGTGGAACAAATTTGAGTGATTTCGGTTTAATTCTGAAATTTGATATTTTTCTGTAAAAAGGTAGAAATTGCATTAAATGAGAAAACTAAATGCCTAGAATGGCGTGTTTGTACTTTTCAGAATGAGACTAAGTTATATGGCAATAACCTATTTGGAATAGTTGAGTTTGTTTGACTAACTATTTCCCTATTGCTTTGAGTGAATTAATTGGACATTTTTAGTGAAATGGAATTATTAATGTGTTATTTTATATGCCTATTTGATTTGCTAAAGAGACATTCGATTATTTAATTGCTAAATTAAATAGTTTAATGGTGCAAATTCTATAATTTTGATTTGATTTATTAAATCACTTAAAGGATTATTTTATTATCAAAAAAGGAATAGTGTCTTTGGAGGAATAAAAGGAAAAAGACATGTATTTTGCATAATTCTTTTTCTCTCCAAAATTTGCTCTCCTTTGTTTGAAACCCTCTTTCTTGAAAAATGGATATTTGATTGCTTGGAAGGGAGTTTTGCTTGGAATTACTTGGAGTTTGGATTGGATTCAAGAGCTTGGTGTTTGTTCGGCTAATGTCTTGTGTGAAAGCTTGGGGCATTACACTTGGTATCAGAGCCCATGTTGCAGCATTGGGAGCTCTGGGGTGTGTTCTTCTCAACTCTTTCGAGCATGTGTGGGGTCCTTGTGTGTTTACATGTTGTGAGTAGCATGTGCTTTCTTTCAATATGTCTTCCTTGTATGAGTGTGTTTGAGTGACCTTTGTAGGGTCAAGTTCATGCTTTTGTGACCACTTTTGATAGTGGAGTTATGGGAACCTTTGTGTGAAAGGAAATACCTTTTTCTTGAGTGTGATTGAACTTGGTTTACTCTTTTAAGAGCTATGCATTTGTATGTGAAAGAGATGATGTTTTGATCATATGCATGATATGTGAAGAATATTGTTGTGCTAATGCTAGTTTAAATGAACCTTGCATTGTGCACCTTGTTGTGTGTATGTTTGTTGCAAGAGTAGTATACCCTCGTAATGCTTGTCATATTTGTTTATTAATTGCCTCTTTATGGTGATTAGAAATGCTTGTCTGAAATGCATATTGCATTGTCTTCTTGAGAGCATGTCCCTATGTGTGGATTAATTATGCAGTTGTAAGAAAGATAGTGTTGCATTACATTGCTAGAATAGATCATTTGGGTAATGACTTAGGTCCCCGAATTGCATTCTTCCCTAGGATTCATGTGGGCATCTGGGTGTAATTATTGAATTGCATTATTTAAAAATTTAGAGAGTTAAAGAGAAAAGGGTTGTGAAAAGGGTCATTTGCGTAGTCCTTGTGATGTTTGAGGTGTTAGAATCATGAGTGAAGTAGCAAACCCTGTATCTTGTGTTTCTAAGTTGTGTTTCCCCTATTGTAATGTGTGCATTTAGTATGCTTGTCATCATGTTGTGGAGAAATTTAGCATCATGTGAATGGAACGTTGGGTAAGTGCTTGACCCCCAACCTAATTCTCCCTCATCTTTTGATTTGTGTTGTATGTGAAAGTTGCATTAATCCATATGGTTGGTGAATTCTTGTTTGGTGAGAAATGTTAATTGCTCTTGTTGTGAGAGTGATGTGTTTAGATATCTTGGTTTGTGAACCTCATTTTGTCCTAGCTTAATTTTGGTTACTATATGTTTGCTAGTGCGTGACTTTGTGTGTCATTGCATGGTGTTTGTGATTCCATTGAATGGGATGCAACTCTTTGTTGCTTGGCATCTTGAGTGATGTTTGTGTGGTTAAGTAGAAATGATCTCATGTTTTGATGTGATTGTAGTCTTAGAAGACTTGTTTGGTGTGATTGAGTGTGTTCTCTTACTCGCCTCAGATTATCGAGGTGTAGTGTAGCATTGTACTCCCTCTCTAGTGGCTAGAATTAGTCACATAGTTCATGTAATGTGGAACTTTTGAAGTTTGATACTTTATTTATTTGGCTTTGGTGAATTCACTAGATGTTGTAAGGGCCAGCATTGAATTTTATTCCCGTTTATGAATGAGTATAGCCATCGAATTTTGAATTTTATTTATCTTGTGACCTTTATGGTCATACTTGATTCACTATTAAAATTGAGCTCATTTTATGCCTTATTGTTGGAATTGACTTTTCTTCCACTTTGGTATTTTATTTATTTATTATTGGTGGCTATGCTTGAATTTTTTAATTGCTGGTCATGTATCGTGTTATGTTCTCTATCATGTCCATGATGGGACTCTGATGGATTGTATAAGGGAGTAGAATACGGAGAATGTACTAGTTATTGGTGTGCATGTTACTAGAATTATGGTAGATTGAATTCCTTGGTTTTTTTGTTAGATGCAAGTGAATATTGTGTGAAATGTTGAGAAAGTTTTGAAATTGTTGTGATGCTATGGATCTTGATGTGAACTGAATTCTTGTATGAGATTAAATGTTGAGTCTTGACTATGTCTATGTGAATGAGATATGTAGAGAACTCATTTTGGACTGAATCTTGCTTTTATAGATTGCTTTTGGTTGGGTGTTGACTTAGTCCACCAACTATGGTTGTTCTTGCTTGTCTCATTCCTGTTAGTCTTGGACGTGATGCCATGCTCCTAGTGTTTTAGAATTAGTGGAGTGTATGATGTTATGTCCTTTTGATGTGAGTTCCATAACTACACTTATGTTTTGACATAGTGTAGGGTATGATGGAATCTTAGTTAGTGCATGAGCACGTATTATTTATAGATTTATGGTATTATAGTTGTCTTCTTGCTCTTGTTGAGTTGCCAACCTTGGGAATTTGGTTTCTTCAAGAGTTTCTCCTTAGTTTTTTTGGAGGTTTCTTAGCGTAATACTGGAAGGGATGCAACTCTTATATGAAGAGGTTGCTATCCTATGTATTCCATTTTATGGATACTTGGTGTTTAGGCCACGAGGAAGCCTTGTGTTGCCTAGTCGATCATGAATTCGTGATCATGTTGTGTTGCTTGACCTTTTTGGTCTAGATTAGTTAAGAGTTGAAGTGGTGTTGTGAGTAGTCTTGCACCTTGTTGGTGTGTTGTGGCCGCCTTAGATGTGCTCCTAGTGAGTAACAGGTTGCTAAGCCTCGCTTGATGGAAGTGCTTATGTTGTTAGAGGATGTGGTTTAGATTCTTCCTCCTAAGAACTTGTTTGGTTGATCCTAGTTTTGGTGGTGTAGAGCTAGAGTGTTAGAGAAACCCTCTCTTTTAGGAGTGGAATGTGAGGAAGTACCTCATGTAGTAGAAGCATTTTTGGAGTTGAGGCATGCTTTTGGTCAAGATGAAGGTATGGTAGTGGTGCCTATAACCTTTTTGAGTTAGCTTTCCCTAATCCTTGAGTTCTTTTGTTGTGGGTAGTGCCTAAGGAAGGACTGTTGAGAGAGTAATCTTTTGTTTGCAATTCTCCTTAAGAGTGGATATGGTAGCCTTGTGAGTTTCTTTATACCTAGTTGAGAGCTTGAGAGGTTATCCCAGCAAAGTTGTGGTCCTAAGTTTTATGGACTTGACTTGCTTGTGGTCTATTGCACCTTTTGGCTAGAGCCTCTTCTCATTGGAATGGCAATTGGATGATGGAGTGGTGTAGTCTCAGAGGGGTTGTATGCATGATGGTTGGTTTTGACCTAGTTGGTGCACCTTTGGAGATTTGTTTTATTATTTTGAGACCTCAACCTAGTTTTGGTTAGGAGGACTGATCTTTTAAGATCTATTGTGTTGTAAAAGACTGTGTACTAAGGGTACTTCATTCTCATGTTTTTGTAGGCTTCTAGGAGTAAGCCTAATGCTAGTGGGGGAGGATGTAATGCCTACCCTAGTTTGTGCCTTGTGTGCTTTTTGATTCATGTGTTATATGATATTTGAGTGTGTATTAGTTTATTATGTGATTATTATGCTTTGATGCATTGCATCGAACTTGCTGATGAGGTCTATGGTGCCATTGATGGGTTTTGAGGGTGTATTCTGCATGACCATCGAGGTGTTTCTGATGGGGTTGTGCTTTGTCATTTGGTTTCCAACTATGCATTATGGGATGCATACATTGTGATTGTGCATGCTAGATCATTCCAGTGCTTCAGCTTCACTATTTTTACTATACTTGTTATAGTTGTGATTTTCATATTATTCCCACATTGTGAAATGTTTTCATTATGCATCATGTTCCTGGATCATGCTAGTCATAGATGATTATAGTGGATGTGATTATTTTATATCATGTGTGATTATACCACATTGGAGTGGATTATGTTGCTTTGGCTATTATATGTGGAGCAGGTATGCCTGATGGTTGACTTGAGTATGTAGGTAATTACAGGTGTTAACTAATGTGGGAAATGTGGAGAAGGTTGACATGGGACGCTAAGCCATCTCACCCTTATCCTTGTATTGTGGAAACCCGTGATGTGTGTTTGGAATCATTTGCATATGTTTCCTTAGCATTTTTGCACTTTATTTTAAAATGGTTTGAAAAATGTGTTTTTTGTGTTTTTGGATTAAATTAATGATTTTAATTTGGAAATTGCTATTTTTGCTTTAGTTAAAATGTTTGTTGCATCATTATATGCTTGTGGATCAAATTTGAGTGATTTCGGTTTAATTCCGAAATTTGATATTTTTCCGTAAAAAGGTAGAAATTGCATTAAATGAGAAAATTGAATGCCTAGTATGGCGTGTTTGTACTTTTTAGAATGAGACTGAGTTATATGGCAATAACCTATTTGGAATAGTTGAGTTTGTTTGACTAACTATTTCCCTGTTGCTTTGAGTGAATTAATTAGACGTTTTTAGTGAAATGGAATTATTAATGTGTTATTTTATATGCCTATTTGATTTGCTAAAGAGACATTCAATTATTTAATTGTTGAATTAAATAGTTTAATGGTGTAAATTCTATAATTTTGATTTGATTTATTAAATCACTTACAAGATTATTTTATTATCAAAAAAGGAATAGTGTCTTTGGAGGAATAAAAGGAAAAAGACATGTATTTTGCATTATTCTTTTTCTCTCCAAAATTTGCTCTCCTTTGTTTGAAACCCTTTTGCTTGAAAAATGCATATTTGATTGCTTGGAAGGGAGTTTTGCTTGGAATTGCTTGGAGTTTGGATTGGATTCAACAACTTGGTATTTGTTCGGCTAATGTCCTGTGTGAAAGCTTGGGGCATCACATATTTTATGTGCGTGTGACACATAGAGTGATTAATTATTATTTGTATTATTTGATTTATTGGGAAAAGTTAGTACCAATAGTCAAATGTGGGGTCAGTGGTTTTGTGTTACCCATGGTTTTGGGGCACATAGTTTTTTGAATGTAATGCATGAGCTTATATTATAAAAGAAAGCACAAGGTTATTATTTGAGGTTGGCTGGATATTTTCATTGTAGGTGAATAGGAGGTTTTGTGAGAGGCTGTCATTGTATTGAGCTCTCTCTTGTGAGTGCATATTGTGAAGCATGGTAGGTGATGTGTGGATTCATGCTTGTACACATGGAGGATGCATTGGAGGTGCTTTGATGTTTCAGAGGTATTCATGGAGGCTCATAGATTGTATTGTAATACTCTTATTGCTGAATAATACATTTGAGTGTGGATGCTTTTAGAGGCTAGGTTTTTCCCTCTTAAGGGTTTTCCCAGGGTATATCTTGTGTTCTCTTGTTGTTTGTTCATTTGATCTTTGCATTATGGTTGTTTCTGCATCTTGTTTCTCCTATTGGGTTATGTGAAATTGGTTTAATTAGACCTGCAAAATTCCTAATAGTTGGTATCAGAGCCATGTTCATGGTTGAGGGAGGTGTCAGCTCCCTAGATGTGTATAACCCTTGTGTGTGTAGATCAGGTGCAAAATGGAAGCCATGGCAATGCATGGAAGGATTGAAGACATTACAAGGTTTTGTGCAGGTTGTATTATAGATTGGGAGTTCTGGGTATTGCAGATTTGTTGTGCATGTTGTAGATCTAATGATTGAAAAATCATGGCTGAAGAGGGTTTTGAGGAGGAAATTTCATAGATGACCTCCTAGGACAAAATGGACCTCGTCATTGAGTCCAAGAGGCCCGAGAGACAAAGATTCATATAAAATTTGCCCCAGTTTGGTTACAGGAGTAGAAGGCAAATTTTCTTACCCTCCCAGGTCGACGGTACGACCGTATGGCCTGTCGCAGTCTGCAGAGGTACGCTATGTGAATTAAAAAAATATATTTTCCTGCACATGGTTTATTTTCTATAGTTTTGAAAATCAAAAAATGAAAATGAAAAAAACTATAGTGTTTCAATAAAAAAAATTGCAAGATCAAAAAAAAAAGGGGGGGGGTGCGGGTACCCTCGTACCCCCCCTGTGCTGCAGTTGTAGAGGGTACCGACGAGATACCACCGACGTACATTGGTCAGCCTTGCCGGTCCCCCATCCTCCTCCATCGACCTTTGGGTTGGAGCGACCAAGGCAGCCCATATGGTCTTTAAACAAAAAAAAAATTATTAAACTTTTTTATTATTTAAACTCAGGTGGTGGGGTAAAGAAAAACTATGACATCGACCATTGAAATTTTTTAAATTGCACTTTAATAAGAACATTTAAACCTCCTTTATCCTTGTTGGGGTCTGATGGAGATAAGACATATTGAAGCAATTTTTCACCTATGCCTGTCAAAGACAATGATGATGTTAGCGCCAGCCTAGCACCACATCACCTATGTTTTTTGCCCAGTCAACATGATGATGTCAGTGATGATGTCATGCCACGTCAGCAATGTACCAGGGCCCACCAGGGGTCCAGTTTTAGCCCTAGGAGTGCCTTTTCATCTGAGGGGCATAAATTTCACATACGATATCAATTTTTTGACTTCTTATAGGCGTCGGAAAGGTCTTTCCGAGCACTACGCAGTGGTATAGGTTGGGTCATAAGATTTTGCTATTTGTGTCAAGATTTTGGTGCCTAAATCCCGCTTTGCTCTGGTACAATTTTATGCTCATAACTTTTACATACGGAATCGGATTTTCAATTTCGGATAGGCGTTGGAGAGTTCTTGCAGTATACTATAGTTTGGATTGTGTAGATTTTTAGTTTGGTGTGAAGAGAGAGATTTGTACTTGCTTGATCACTTGTAGGAACCTGAGATTTAGAGTGCGTCTATGAGTGCATTTGGATGGATTTTTTGGCACAGACTTGAGGGAGTGCATATTGTTATGAGACCATCAACATGGTATAATAGGTTTTCAGTTTGGGTGCTTCCTGATACAGGTTTAGAAGTGTTTTTCAGAGTTTAGACTTTGATGGAGACAAGTACAAGCTGTCTTCTGGTTTGAGGACATGGTTGATACTCGTGTGAGACTTGGAGTCTCGTTTCCATGGGAGTTGAGTATAGGTACAATGATGACAATGATTATGGTGTCATGGATATGCAGGTACACTTTTGCATTAGCACGATATGATCATGTATGTAATTGACGGGTATGGCCTATGATGTCCAATTCATGATTACAGGGGGTGTGGTGGTGTTGTTTTAGGGAATTGTTCTTATCTCATGGATGCTTGATTAGTTCCTTGACTATGGTACTCATTTGTGGACTTGTTGGCAAATCGAATCTAGCGTTGATTTGGTGTTTGAGTCTTGAAGTCTACAGGTTGTTTTCTTTGATATCTTTGTTTACATATTACTAGTGTGATGATGAGTTTGTATGTGACATTTGTTTTGAATCTACGAGTTATGTAGTTTTGTAGGATGATCACCTATTTAGCTACAGTGGGATGACTCAGATGTGGATTGTCTATATCCACCTGATTGATTCAGTGTTTATGCAGACTTTGTTAGTTGGCCTTGTCTATGGTCATTTGTACATTGGTATGTTGCATTGGGATAAGAGGATGGATAATTAGAGTGCCTGGATAGTCGGGTGTTGGGACTTGTAGCATGTTTATCACGATGTCATGGAGAGCTTGGATACATGTTTTATGGTAGTTTTTGACAGTGATGGTTTTATCTTCTTGTTTGGAGATTTTGGTTTTATTCGACCTTTTGGGAGTTGGTGTTACAACGGGATTCCTTGATTGGTTTGGGGCCATGGATAATCTTCATTTAGGAGATGGTTACTTTGTTGTCATGGATAGCTTGGTATCACGATTTAGTGGGAGCCTTGGCAGCACTATGGATTCATTAGTTGTGATGGATGATCTTTTGCAGTGGATGTTGGTGTCATGGAAGAGCTCTTGGTTGTGAGAGTTCTTTGACATTTTTAGTTCAGTTGTCAGGAGATGGTTATCTTCATATGATTGGAGATGTTGACATCTTGGTTTACCATGGAGGACTTATTTGAGTCTTTGGTTGAGGTGTCGGTTTATGATTTGTCAGTATGACATGTTTATCCTTGATTTAGAGATGTTGATATTGTGTCTTGATTCTTGATACCAGTTTAGAGTTTGGACATGATACAGGTTCTCTTGAGACAAGATGTATGCATCATTGTACGCTTTGTTGCATGTGATCTCCTTGGAGGAGATGATTATATCATGATGTCATGATGGGCTTCTTGATTATGCAGATGTGCAGTAGGAGCATTGACAGTGGTCTTGTTTGTTCTCTTGGTATTGAGTACTTTGATCATTTACTTGATTACTTCATGATGATGCTATGTTGCATTCCGAGTTTGGCATGTATTGGTCAGTTACATGTGCTCTTGGATACTTGGAGACTTCGGTGAGGATGGAGTTCTCTTGTGATTAGAGACACTTGTTGAGACAGTTACTCTTTGGAGGTTTTAGCAGATAGACCGAGGAGCCTTACAACTGGATATGGACGTGAGTTCATTATAGACTTAGAGGAGACTATTCTTGGAGAGAGTCGTTGTGGCTTGGTGTATCCTGGAGGAGCATTCTCATTCCCCACTCTTGGTCTACTCAGCAGTTTATCATCTATGAGGTATTGCCCATCCTTTTAGATGCATTTTACTATATGTTTCATCTTCTCGTAGATATGGATCTTAAGCTACAATTATTGAAACTGGAGGGTTCATTTGAGGGATGTTAGCATGGTTATCTCCTTGTTCATATGGTTTGATTTATGATATTCATTATGAGGAGTTTAGGAGATGTGATTGGGCTTATTCTTAGTTATGGAATGGTTATAAGTTTGATCTACCTTGATTAGAGAGGCTTACATCTATGTTGGTTATATGTTATATATGTTCATTTGATCTTATGAGATTGAAAGGTTGGATGTTGTTGAGGCTTTTCATTTGGGGTTGTAGAGGAGATCATACTTGACACAGCTTAGCACTTTGAGGTGTTTATAGAAGGACATTATGATTTATAGGTTCTCTCTCTTTGTCTTATGGCTACTTCCTAGAGGATCATGTTGATATGGTTAGACTTGGGAGAGTTATGGTGACATGTGAGAGAGTATGCAACGATTTATCATGCATGTGTGGATCATTGTGATTGTTCTTGATACTATATTGGCTTGTTGGTTAGCCGCACCTTGGTTCAAGTGTTGATGGATAGACTTGGTATGCTTTGGATCTATTTTTAGATTTGACATTACCCATGCAATGGGAGTTCTTGGATGTATGTGTTCTTCATTGACATGTTTTATACATGGAGCTTGTGATTGCAATATATGGGTTAGATATGTTGTTGGCATGAGTTTATTGATGTTGTTGATACTTATGAGGTATGGATGGTTAGATGTATTAGCATATGTTGTGGGTGCTATTTCAGTCATGTGGGTTTTTTTACCTTTGATAGCAGCTTGGAGCCTTATGTCATCACTTGGATTTGATGCTTGTGTTCTTTGGATTGGTGCATCTTCACCTTGGCATGTTCTTTTTCTTCCATAGGTGGCACATTGGAGGATGAGAGGAGTTCTTTCTTGAGGTGGTGGTCACTTTGATTTTATTACAGGTATCTTGATGGAGCACGAGAGCATGCTGGAGATTCATGTGATCTCATGTTTGCCTATGATGATGTATTTCATATATTGACCCTTATCAATGTATACAACAAGTTGAGCCAATTGTTGCTTCAGCTCACGAACTATCCTCACACTAGTGCCAGTAACTAACATATCATCAACATAGAGCAAAAGAATAACAAACTCACCATTAGCAAGCTTCTTATAGTAGACACATGGGTCTGATTCACACTGAGTGATTTTTTGATCAATCATGAAGCAATTGAATTTAAGGTACCACTACCTTGGGGCTTGCTTCAGCCCATACAAGCTCCGCTTCAATCTGCAATATAGATGCTCCTGACCCTGTTTTGCAAAGCCTTCAGGCTGCTCCATATACAACTCTTCATCAATATCTCCATGAAGAAATGTTGTTTTGACGTCAAGCTACTCAAGCTCAAGATCCCAAATGGCTGCCAGGCCCAAAACTGCTCGAATTGTTGTCATCTTCACAACTGGCAAAAAAAATTCATTAAAATTAATCCCCTTTTTCTGATAAAAAACCCTTTACAACTAATCTAGCCCTGTAGTGTTTATTGCCTCCATCTTCTTCTTTTAGGCGATACATCCATTTATTCTTGAGTGGTTTTCAATTTGGCAGAAGGATAACCAAATCCCATGTATCATTCGCCATTAAAGACTGCATTTCATCATGCATAGCCTCCATCCATTTCACTGAGTTTTCATCTTTGCAAGCCTGTTTAAATCTTGTAGGCTCTGAATGATCGGGAAGTAATAGCTCATAGTCAAAAAGTTTAGCAGGACATCGTTTCTCATGGGCAGACCTCCTTAATTGAGGACCCTGCTATTGCAAAGTATTATCCAGACTTAGTCTCTATAAATAATTTTGGACATCATCTATATCAAACTCTAAATTTCCTCCAATGCCCTGCCTCTCATCTCCAATCGTCTGTGGCAACAAATTGCCCTGTATATGCACACTGCTCTGTTTTGGCATACTGCCCTATTCATGCACACGTCTCACATTACAGGCTTCAACATGAGGTTTTGAACTAACTATTACAGACTGTGAGTCAATACTAGGTGGCAGCGAAGTGGTGCATCTGACTTTGACCTACGTAGAGGTCTGAGGAAACATATGACTTTGCAAAGGTTGCATATTAGTTTCAAAAAACTGTGATGAAATGTCTTGAGGCTGTGTATGAACAATGATTGGCTATGTTGGACAAAAGGTGTCCATTGGAACCCTCATGGATAGAGAAGGAGGTGGTAGAAGTGAAGAAGGTAGCATAGGACATAAAGAGGAGTGCTAAGTATATAGGTCTACAGGCTGCGTATAAATAGTTAGAGGCTATGTAATAGAATAAAAAGGAGTGCTCAATGTTGATTGGTTTTGAACATTAACCGGCACTATAGAAGACTGAAGAGAGGCCCCAGAAGTGTGAGGCTGGACACAAACATTTGAAGGTTGAAAAGTAATAGTAGGAACAATTCTCTGTGTCTTAGGCATATTAGTGCCATTATCAAATATGTCAACCTATATACAATCATTTGAAGAGACACTCTATTTTTGCAAATAAGGAAAAACCTTTTCACTAAAAACAACATCGCGAATACAAATAAATTTCTTTGCAATTGGGTCCCAAAGCCGGAAACCAAATTAGTCCTCACCATAACGAATGAATATGCACCTGTGTGATTTGGGATTGAGTTTTGTTGCTCCTTAGGAATATGCACGAATGCTTCACAGCCAAACACACACAAATGATTGTAAGAAATGCATTTGCTGAGCCATCTCTCCTCTGGAATGTTGAAATCCAATTGAGATGAAGGAGCTTGATTAATCAGGTACACTATTGTACTACAAGCCTCTACCCAAAACTCTTTTCCCAATCCGGCATTTGAGAGCATGCACCGAGCTCTCTCAAGAATCATTCGATTCAACCTCTCAGCTGCACCATTTTCCTAAGGGCTGAAAGGAACTACCTTAATTCGACGAATACCATTATCTACACAAAAAATGTCAAATTTTGAGGAGCAAAACTCTCCCCCATTATCAGTTTTAAGACATTTGATTTTATGCCCAATTTGATTTTCAGCAATGGCCTTGAAGATTTTAAATTTGGAAAACACCTCTGATTTTCTATGCATCATATAAATCCATACTTTGTGAGTGCAATCATCAAGAAATGTAACAAAATAATTAGCGCCTCCGATGGAGGTTACATCTGTGGGGCCAAAAATGTTGGAATGAATGAGCTCCAATGGAATGGATTTCCTATCATGACCAATCTTCAAGAAGTTGGTCCGAGTCTGTTTACCAGAAAGGCAATGCTCACATAACTCCAAATCAACTAATGTGAGGCCCGGTAGCTGATTCCTTTGAAGCATGACTTCAAGTCCCTTTTGGCTCATATGTCTGAGTCTCTTATGCCAAATTTTTGAACTGCTATCCATAACATGGCAGCTCCCACTTCACCATGACATTCTAACACATAAAGATTACCCAATTTGCAGCCTCTTGCAAGCACCAATACACCCTTGGTTACTTTCCAAGTATCTAAAGAAAATTTGACATCACACCCTTGAGCATAAAGTTGGCTCACTGATATTAAATTTCATTTTAAAAGGTAGGAATATGCCTCACATATTTCAAAATCCATTTATTTCCATTTTTCAAAGACAACATTACATCACCTCTTCCTACAATTTCACATTCTTTATTATCGCCAAGAAAAACTCTACCGAACTTACCTTCTTGGTAGTTTATGAAAGCACCTCAACATGGAGTAGCATGATAAGAAACACCAGAATCAAGCACCCACGAGTCTGTAGTAGTGTCACTTGCTGATAAGACCAAAACACCATCACCTTTATCATATGTAGTGTTTACTTCATTATTGTTCACCTTATCTTGTGCCTTCTTCTAGTTCCAACAATTCCTTTTTGTGTGACCAGGTTTGTCACAAAACCAACAAACACCATTTCTGCCCCTGGACTTTGATCTTGGAGTAGATTTAGATCTTCTTCGATTATTATTTCTTCCTCTTTCTTGACTTCTTCCTCTGTTGCCAGTGCTTACAACAGTTAAAGCATCACCGGATGAGGGCTCTTGATTATTTCTCCTCATGTCTTTATTGAAAAGTGTGGCTGCAACATCATCAAATTTTAACTTACTTTTGGCAGCCACCGAAGTGCTAACTGTCATCACAACCCCTTCCTAGCTATTTGGTAAAGAACATAACAACAAAATTACTTTGATTTCATCATCTAATTTGATACCAACTAAAATCAATTGAGTAACTAAGGTATTGAATTCATTGAGGTAATTTGACATAATCCCACCTTCTCTCATTTTCAAATTGTAAAAATTTTTCATGATGAATACCTTGTTCGAAGCCGATGCCATCTCGTACATATCTGAAAGCTTATCCCATAGCTCCTTCATTGTCGTCTCAGCTGAAACATTGAATAACAAGTTGCTGGACAGCGAAAGAAAAATAGTTCCCCTGGCTTTCATATCCATTTTCTCCCAGTCTTCGTCCAACATTGAACCTTTTCCCTTGGTTTTTCCAAGCAATGCGAGTGAGAGATCTTGCTTAATCAATAGCGATTCCATTTGAACTTTCCACAATCCAAAGTTTTGCCCCACGAACTTCTCTATCTTTCATTTATCTGCATCGTCCATGCTACTGGAAATTCTTCACCAATTTCCAATCAACTTCACAAATGAGCTTCTTCAGTAAGCTTCTTAACTAGAGCTTTGATACTAATTGTTGATTGAAATGAGCAGAACAAATAAAAGAAGATTGCAGAAAAATAAGAAAGATTGAAAGAAACAATCATAGAGAAGAAGAACACATAAATTTTTAAAGTGGTTCACCAATTTGGCTACATCAACTATCGAGTAGGGGAAAATTTTTATTGAATTTTATTTTGCATACATCCATATGCTACAGCATAAACAGCTTCATACAGAGAGCTTTTTATGTATAAGTTTGAATAATAGAATGCCTTCAAGAAAGGGAGGCAAAGAGACACCTTAAGAAACGACCAAGAAGAAATTGTTGGGCTTCATTTACCCAACACCATTCTGGTAACGAAGGCAACAACATCACTCCCCTCATGGACCTTAAGCCGCCTAGAGAATTCCACGACATCCTTAATCTCCATCTCGAAGATGTTGGAGAAGACACCCTTCTTGAAGGCGGTGACGACCAACTTCCTAAGGATGTTCTGATCTGCATAAGGTTTAAGGATGCCGCATTCCTTGACAACCTGAGCTGGGATGAAGCTGAGAGCATCCATCTGCACGTGATAATTCTGAGCAAGGGGAAGCCGTGCCTGCGTGATTTTCGCGATGAGCTCCACGAACCATTGGTCCGCTGTCGGCCTGCGTGGTGGAGGTTCAACCATGGCATAGACTGAAAAGATAAGGCTGAACAAGCAACAAGACACACGAAGCGAATAGAAGCACGAACCACAAGCCAAAAAAGTGTATTGCTATGTCTGTGAGAACTCTTACTTATATGAGAAGTAAGAGTGTTTGAAAATTTATACGAAGCTGAAACGTTACTTACATTAATATCTACAGAGTCTTTATTGCCCATCCCTAATGATACGAGGGAAATTAATGAGACTATCTAATATAAAAAAAATGTTTCACCCCCACCGTCAAATCAAAAACCCCGTCAGAGACCTCGAGGCCTAGACCCTAGAATAATTAGCCGATAGGCTTTTATATGTGAGCATTATAGTGCTCGGAATTGTCTCACGCCGTTTAAAAAAAAATTCACGACGGAAAAATTTCTAAAGTCGTCAGTTGTTTCTATTGGTGTATTCCTTGAACCTCTTATGGGTCCAAGTGCTAGTAACTAGCAATTGCATTTAATGTCTAATGGGTACGCTCATAGTTAGATGGAATGAGTGCAATTACTAGCATTTGCACCCTTTGGAGGTTCAAGGGATACGTCGATAGCAAATTCACAGAAAGAATCAATGAATTTAATAATACATAAATAGTAAGATAACAATAAATTTATAGATGCTTTAAGTACAAATAAAGATGGCATTCAACAATTTTTAAGATTCATTTGTAAGAGTTATTTTTCAAAAAATTCAAACAAATTTAATTTAAAATAATAATTAGAATAAAGAAGATCAAACTTGGTCCACTCTCTTCCTAACTTTAATTAATTTATATTTTCCACTTTTAAAAAACTTAAATAATAATTTTATATGATGCAAATTACTTAAGACTAATCCTTCAAGATGTTTGCTCAGAAATATTCTACTCTTATTCTTTCTTTTGAGGGTTTAAAATTGGCTAGCATACCCCAAACATGCTATTATTTGTAGTTTCAACAAAAAACTCCTAAATGTCTTTCAAATTTCATTATCATAGGAGGTGTCTATACTATTATAAATGCCCAATATACTCTCATCTATAGGCATCAAAATCTCCATTTATATACTTTTTAGGTCATGCTTATTTGATTGTGTGGCAAATTTCCACTTCTTTCTTCCCTTCTACACTGGAAACATACAAAATTTTGTTTCAAGAAAGGCCAATAATCTTAGCTGTAATAAATTCATGTTTAGGTCATGGTAGTTTGATTATGTGACAAATTTCCACTTCTTTCTTCCCTTCTACATTGGAAACATACAAGATTTTGTTTCAAGAAAGGCCAATATTCTTAGCTGTAATAAATTGTTATGGTAGTTAGTAGAAACTACCTAAAAAGCATCTGAAAACCATTATTCTCTTTTTGACACTATAACTTAGAAGAAGTAAAATGCTCAATTTTACTATCATGCTTTTTCATTTAAGCAATTAAATTCCACTACAAGTTTTTTAAGCTCAAGAATTTGCAATAGAAACTAGTAAGTTTGACTTGTCTATTATCAGTTAAACACTTGTTATAGGACCATGTGTGAGAATACACTATTTGCAAGTCTTTTATAATAGCTAATTCATTATTAGTTAAACACTTGTTACAGGACTATGTGTGAACATACACTATTTGTAAGCCTTTTATAAGGAAAAAGTAGATACATTTTGAAATTGGATTGTTATCTTGTGATGTGAATTAATGGAGCCATGTTGTTCTTGTCGGTACTAATGTTTGTGAAGAATTTTACAAGACTTGTAATTTTGACTTTAAGTATCTATGGCATCCAGGTCTTACATGAATTTATATAGAAATTCCTTTAGGTGTCTATAGGTATATATCATCCCATGTTTGTAACAAAACCAATATTACCATATTGGTAAGAATTGTAAGCGAAGAATGGTTCATAAAGCAATTTATACCCCCAAAAATATTCCAATTGATTACTTTTCTCCTCCATGACCTTCAGCTGAGACAAATTGATTTTATAGGTTGATTTCCCTCCCCCATCTGACAATTGAATTCATCGCAACAATTTTTAGGTTATTATTAAATGCCCATTGTTTAGTGCTAGTAGATGGATACTCTAGTAAACACGCATTGTTGAATGGTATTATGAAATTTGAAAATGCCCAATGTATTGTTTATTTTTGTTTTCTTTCTTGATGCAAATTTTCAATGCGACAAATCTAAAATTTGAGGCCAGCGGTATAGTCAAGTCTTCTAAAGTTTGTAATGTCCCCTTTTTGGATTACCCTAAATCTTCCCCTAGAATCATAAGTTAGGGTTACAACTTACCAATTATATTGTAATCAAGATAAATCTCAGTTTAGGTCTATTTCAAAACCATATAAACTACCAATGCATAGTGGAAGTCTTAATCATAATAGAGCTCAAATGAGGAACATGATAAGTCCGCCCGAAGCTATCCATACCAAGCCCAAGAGCACGAGTGTCTTAAAACAACCCACCCCTTGGCTGATGCAGAGATAGGGGAGGCTAGAAACACAATCCAAAAGGTTGCATATGGTTTTCTTTGATGATTGTCCCAAAAAGGCTGACTGTCCCCTTAATTGACATGCTCAACAAGAGGTAAAATGCCCAAATGAAGGATAGATGGAAACCCCAACTTGCAAACCACCCTAACCATCTTGGATCACTTTCTCTTGGCAGTCTAGAACCACTCAAATCCATAAAAGATCATGGCTAAACACCCACCTATCCTTTTACTCACAACTAGCCCTATGTGCTTGTAACCCTTGAACAGAGATTTTTCGAGCATAACTCACAAACTACTGATCAAACCACTGAATAAATTAGCTTTTTGGATACCCATTAATCTCCTATACAATATATAACATGCACCCAAGGTTTATTTGGAACATATGCCTCTAAAATTGACTGCACCCTGTTGTCCTAGGCTTAATTAGGACAGCTGAAGTAGTAATCTTGACATAACTTTTTGAAAATGCCTCATAACCACAAAATAAATGGCTTTTAAGATACCCATTTGGCTCTTTCATGACATATCTTGAAACAAGGTAGGGTTACTTTGGCACATGTGGGTCTAAAATTGACTGTTCCTTTTCTCACTAGGCCTACTTAGGCCACTTTTACAAGGCAGCTATAGGTTAACTTCACTCCAACTTCCTAAATCCTTCTCCAAGGTGTCAAATAGATTGAAAATGATCTAAATATACTAGTTTTTGGGATCTTAGGTCATCCCACATCTCCTTTTCATCAACTCACTCCTCATGCAATGCTTGAAGGCCTAAAACATAGGGTTTTTTAGCCATGAATGTCTTCAAAAACTCCTTTACTCCAACTCCCTACTCCTACATGCAAATGAACAAGGAAATATAAATTAAATAATCCCATTCCACTCATTTTTCAAGTACAACACAAGGGGAATGGGTCAGGAACTCGTCATTTTGCTCTAAACCCTCAAAATCAGGGTTTTAGACCCGATTTCAAAAAAATAGTGATAAAATGCTTCTAGATCAATGAAAATCCCTCCTACCTGATTCAAATGAAATCTTAAACCATTATATAGATTATTTCAGACATTTTTTCCTCATGGTAGTACAGTACGGCTCTGCTCAGGATGCTTGAAATAGCAAAAACACAGAAATTTCAAAAAATAGGGCCAACAATTTGTATTTTCTTCACTCCAAATCATATTCTCTGCCTTCCTCTAGGAATGAGAGGCATAATATAAGTGTTTAAAATAAAATCCACATTCAACCATTACTTCCACCATCGTGGAAAAGCCAAAAATAAGGCAAAAAGACTGACTTTTATAAAAGCAGCTCAAAAGAAAAGTTCTAATTTTAGGCAAAAATATTAAAGGTTCTATTCCTACATAACCTCCACTATATGAAAAATGCCACTAATGGATTTTATTACAACATTTAATAGGAAACCACCACCTATGTTTCTAAATAGAGACCAAAATTTTTTTTAAAAATTGCCTAGGAAAATTGAGAAATTGCCTTGAAGTCTAGGTGCCCCTGCACCATACAACCGGGCTTGAAATTTTTCCAAGTCTCTTGGAAATATTCAACTCTTGACCTGCAATAACTCTTTGATATTCAACTCTTTGATGCTCCTCCTTACCTTTCACATGCTCTTTTGACTGGAAATCTCCTCCATGGGACCAAATGTTGTCTTCATGCTTCATAACTTGCATTGTGCACTTGTTTGTTGCTTGGCAATGCTTAACTCTTGCAAACTGTCCCGCTCTTTGTTTCTTGACCTTGTCACCTTCATTCTTTGATGTTATAGCTGTCCTAGCAGCTGTATCCATGCCTTTTCCAATTGTCCTTTCAATCAACCTCTGTTCCATCTTGGTTACATGCTTATACTCAGTCTTACCATCTTGCAAACTACTATCATCTATTGCATTTGTTGTCTTCACTTTGTCCTCCACATTATCTGCCCCTAAGGCTACTGCATCAACTATCCTTTCCTTTGTTTTACCGGTCCTACAACCTTCTATCTTCACAACCTCATATTGCACCTTCAACTCTATTGTTCTCAGTGGACATAAGATTGTCCCAACCATGATTGCATCATGCCAAACTTGTGTCTTTTCAAACAACTGATCCTTCACTTCCTCTTGGACTATTCTACTCATCACTTTGTCTTCTTTGCTCTGCAAAATCAAACTACTCTTCAAATCTACTATCCTTCTATCTTCCTTTCTTCTTGTATCTGTTGTCTCAGCATCTCTATGCCTTGAAATGGTTGCATACTCTGTTGTGTTCTCAGCAAGCCTCATAGGCTCCCTTTTACCAAACATGATCATCTTAGTTGTCCTTGTCTGGTCCTTGACTTCTTCCTGCAATGGAATCAACACAAAATTCTTCTCATCCTTCCTGATGGTGCAGGTGTTAGCTCTTCCATCATAAACTGTAAATCTATCAAACTGCTAGGGTCTTCCAAGTATCAAATGACAACAATCCATAGGTAAAATGTCACATAGGATCTTGTCCTCATATCCTCCAATCTTAAACTCAACTAATGCTTGTTCAGTCACTAGAATGGACTGATTATCATTCACCCAAGAGACTTTGTAAGGTGTGTCCCTAGGTACTCTCTCCAATCTCAGTTTGTCTACCATCTCACTAGACACCATATTGTTAGTACAACCAGAATCTACTATCACTTTACATACCTTGTCTTTTCATTTGCAAGCTATCCTAAACAGTGCTCTCCTCTGGATCAGCTCCTTCTCCTTGGAGGTATTCAATAGTGCTCTTTCTCTCAGCATCAATGTTTCTCCTACCTCACCAACATAATTTGTGGGAGTAGAACCACCACATTCTTCTTCTTGGACTATTTGAGCCCTCTTCTCGCTCTTCCTTTCACCATCACTTGTAAAACCTTGCCTCTCAAGACACTTGTATGCTGGGTGCCCAAACTCTTGGCAATTGTAACACTTACCTATAGAGGTGTTTGCACTCCTTCCACCACCAAATCTGCCTCTAGAACCTTTGCCTCTAAGATATGCACTTTGTCCTTGTTTGAAATCTACACCTTGTCCTTGTGCCTTGCTTATCTCTTTGTGACTCTCATTGACTTGTTTTGCATTTGTAAAGGATCCTCTGCCTCTAGAGGTGCTGCCTCTACCTCTTGTTGTCTTTTCTTGTCTCCTTTTCACCTTTTCTTCTGCCCTTATAGCCATTTGAAAACATTCTTCAATTGTTTTTGGTGTCATCAAACTTATTTCTGTTGATAACTGAGAGGGGGGGTGAATCAGTTATCCTAATTATTTCTTCTTTTGAACTTTCTTATTAATCAATGCAGCATTGAATCAAACAAACAAACATTACCATGAAATGAGAAACACATGACACAGTATTTTTGACGTGGAAACCCTATTAAGGGAGAAAACCACGGGGTGATTAACCCAAAGATTATTCTCTGTTAGAAGAATAAGGAATTACAAAATGGCACTTGCCAATTAGGGCTCACTGCCTGAGCACACTACTCACAAAGAGGCACACTGCCTACAAGGAGACACACTGTCTACAAAAGAATGTTATACAATACTTGAACTGATTGGAAGCATCCACATATGCTCGAGTTCAGTTCCGGTTAGGCTCAGTACACTGATCTGCTGCACTTCATCTTTCCTCTTCTCTTTATTCTGCTTTCCTTTCACATACCGGATCTTTTCTACTACTTCTACTCTGCTCTGCACTTATTCACATATATCATCATCACTACAACAACTCTCACAACTAAATCCATCGTGCATATATATCCGCACAAGTAATTTCATCACCTTTCTAGTCGGCATCCGGAACAGTCTATTTTCTCACAAACTCTGTTTTGTCGGCTGAATCCTTGCACATCAAGTAATGCGGATCAAGCATATAGTTGTAGATATCATTAATCATGTCGGCCAAACATGATTCATGCCTTCACAACCTTTATCATCAACAGTAACACATCAGGAAAACAGTCTGATGTTCTATCAGTCAGTTCTTCCTCTGTTCTCTTTGTCACTCAGGAATCTGGTACTCAACTATTCATATCTTTTTCCTTGTCCATCACCGGAGGCTAAATCCTTGGAATATACCACTCAAGGTAGTCCTCTTGACTTCCCCAAATCTGCACTGCACCAAGATACTTCCTCTGAGAGATCTGAACCAATCTATCGGACCTTGCCACATGCTCTGTTCTTGTTCACCGGATCACAACAATCTTCATTCTGACTTCCGGTAGAGACACACCATGACTTACGGATATGTGGAAGGACCTTTGTTGCCATCAATGACAACAACCATGAATCCATATAGTGTCTCTTGCCAACAATCTCCCCCTTTGGCATTGATGGCAACACTTAGTGAAAAATGACTAAGTGTTTACACTATGCTCCCCCTTGGCTGATGTTCTATCTTTATATACAATTTCCGGAGCTCCCCCTTAGTTGGATTCCTCATTTTTCACTGCTTCTCACTCCCCCTTTGACATCAATGGCAAAGGGTAGGGTCCGCACACCAAAATTTTCAAAAATTTTACTGTACTTAGCCGCATATTACATACTCACATAAACTAAAGAATGTCTGCAAAGGATGTCTTCAATTGGACTAATTCTGTAGCCCAACTTTGCTTCATTCTATCCAAAATTGAAATGTGACCACTCAACAAAAATGCAAAAGCCTCTGCCCTCTTGAGATCTGTTGGATCATTGGTTTGGGCGGTAGTCTGAGCATCACTTATGGCCTCATGCATAGTTTCTAACTTAGGGATTATAATCCTTCTAAGTTCTCCCATCCGGTTAATTATATTCTTCCTTTCCTTTTCAAAATTTTTGATTGCATTTGTGATTGCAATAGTTTGACATTCTTGATTTACTATGGAGGAAGAAAGAGGATCAAAACTTTGAGACAAACTAAGTAGTTTGTCCTGTTCCTCTTTTATTTTCTTATCAATTTCTACTGTTGCCTTTGACCAGGAGATACAAAATTTGTAAATGTCACCACCATCCTTAAGAGCATTTTCTAAGCTCTTTATTCCAATACTCATATTTCTCCTATCATTAGAGATTAATCCTAGTACTTCTGAAAATCTCTTATCCAAAAACTCCTTCCGGACCTTTTCTTCAACTGATTTTTCTAGAGAATCAAAATGTGTACCAACACTGCTGACTAAGGTTTTGAGATTACTGGAAGAGGAGGCTGTCGGATCTATCTTGACCGATGGCATAATTTTTTCAAGCACTCCAGAAGCAGCCTCTATCAACTCACAGTCTTCCATATGAGACTTTAGGAGTTTTTCATTTGCCTTAGCATTTGCAAATGAAGCTATCTTCATTGTCTGTACCGGAGAGAAGGAATCAAAGTTGAATGGACCTTTTAGAAGCTCCGGTTCATCAATCTCTATTGTTTCTTGGCTCAGAAATTTTTGAACAGTTTGTACAGTGTCTCTTGCCGGAGACAGATGTTTCTTCTCTTCTGCAGTCTTGGAACTGTCCTTTGGAATTTTCTCTCCTTCCACATTCTTACCACTGTCAGTCGTCGTTTTCTCTGTTGGAGTCTTCTCTTTCTCTGCACCCTTGGTACTGTCAACCTCTTTTTCTTTTACCGCTGCTTCTTTCTCCTGTAATTTCTCTTCTTCTTGGGATCCGGAGACTGTAGGGGAAACCAAAGGAGAGATGCTAGTCTGTTCAAGGGCCACTTCTCCCGGAGCAGAGGATTCCAAGTCCACAACTGTTTCTGCACCCAAGTCCTCTATAGTAGGAATGTTGAACCTTTTGAATGTATTCTGGAGGATCTCTTCAGTGTCCTTGGCTACCTTGTCGGTCTCACCAAGCATAAGCTGATTCATCCTTGCTTTGCTTCTGAATTCATCCTTGCAGTCTTTGAATACCATGTTCATTGTTTTATGATCAATTGAAGGATATAGCTGAATAGCTATCTGTTCCCTGATCTCAAGGTCTTTTGCCATGGCATTTGCCTTTCTCATTTCCAATTCCTTCTCTAGACTCTTAGGAATAAGGGAGATAATTTCAATGAAGGCTTTGTTGTAGATGTTCAGATACCTGATTGTAGCTTCCTGCAGGATCTTTTGATCAGCCTCATTGTAATCATCATAGAATTTGGCCATTGGTTGAAGGTTTCTATCCACAGTGATTGATTTGATTACACTGTCTAGAGATAGGGTGGGCTTTTCAACCAATTTCTCTGCCTTTTCTTCCTTGTCTTGGCCTGTGGAGGGTTTACCGGATCCTTTCTTCTTCTGCTTCTTTATTTCTTTTACCCCCTCATCTGATTCCATTTCCTCTTCATCTTTCTGACTTGTATAAGCCCTTGTGGCTTTTATTTTAGACCTTTTCTCTCCTTTACTGGATGTCTGACCTTCCGGTTTAGATATTTTTGAGCTTTTGGTTCTGACAGGTGTAGATCCTTTTGATGATCTAGTCCGGGTTGAGGTTTCCACCAGAGCACTTTTCTTGCTTTTCTTTTCTGCCTCTTTCTTTTCTTCCTCAGCCTTTCTCCTCTTTTCCCGGTTGGCATCAAGTGCCTCCTTTGGGATGCCTAGGCCTTGAGCAATATGCTCTACTTCTTTTCTCACCTTCCTCTTTATCTCAGGTTCTTTGAGTTCCACATGGATCTTCACACTCAGCTCCTCAAAGGTTCCAAACCTTTCTGCCTTTGGATCTTTGGGCTGACTAAGCATGTGTTGAACATGCAGTTCCACAATCTGTTCATCAACCTCATACCCCATGGGCATGATCCAAACTGTCCTTGGCTCCACTGCCTCCATTAGGCACTGATCAGTATCCACCATAAAGCAAACTGAGTCTTTGTATTTTTCAACAACGGACTGGGGAATTCTTTCTCTTGCTTGCATCATGCTCTGGAAGTTTTTAAAGTATCCCCACAGGGTTGTATTTCTTGCTTTGGCATCCCCAAGCCCATGTAAATAATCTCTGATCTGGACTGCAATAGGTTTGTCATTCTGCCATACCCATCCACTTGATCCAGGCAGCTCATTCATGAAGTAGAAAAATAGACATAATATAAGAGTACCATACTTAAAAGAATTATTTTTGTCCCTTTTGATCTTCTGTATATTTTCCATTAATTGGCTTAAGAGAAGTTCATAGAGATCATAATCTACATTCTTCCTTAGCATTTCATAGGCAGTATATACTGCAGTTCCGGATACAGAATTCTCCCTACTAGAGTGATAAATCTTGTATCCTGTTATCATGGATGCAAACTTGATATCCGGGTCAGAGATATCTTCAATGGTCATTGCCCTCTTATCAAATTTTGATCCAGTGGCCTCAGTTACAATGTTATTTTTGACGGATTTGAGGATAGGTATCCCTCCGGAAGAGTATAGACCAGTCACTGCCCTAATTGCCTCTTTTGTGATCTTGCAGGGTCTATCCAGCCATAGGAAGTTGTCATGCATCCTACTCAATACATACCAGACCCATTCATCTTCTTCAAAGCAGGGGAAATGAATGAATTGATCAAAGTGTTTCTTCTGGATACCCTTATACTCTGGTTTAAGCTCAAAAGCATTGTCTATCAGTTGTTTGTGATAGAAATCTCTCAATTTGAATTCCCCAAATTCCTCAATACTTGCATGTATGTAAACCCTAATGTCTTCTGTGTGTAAAACGCCATGAGGAACACTAGAGAATGCTCCTAAGGGATCTACCTCCAATGACTTGTATGGGTGTTTCTTAAATTCAGGTTGGGGCCTATTTGAGATCTTTCCTATATTCGGAGTAGCCATTTCTCAAAAGATTTGTAGTAAGATATCGAAAACAGAAAATACCTTATGCGCCTTCGGTTACACGGAGTGGTTGGATTGATTTCTGTATGTAATGACTTCGGCAAGAGATCTTTGGTGACCTTGATGAATCTTGTTGCAGAGCTCCACTTTTCGCTTCTTCTTGAGTGCAGAATGAGCAAGTGATTTATGAGAAATCCCTTATATTGCTCCGCAAACCCTAATATTTGATGGCAATAAATGCTTGACCTACATTATTCCGGTTTACCTTATTCGGATAACTTGAAGAACCGGATTAGTCTTGATCTATGAACATCATGCGGATCTTCCAACCATGAACAAATCAAGATGACACATCACAAGGACATCCCAAACACTCTGTCCAATCCACAGAATAAGACAATGCACTTCCAAATCTCTCTGGACCTTTTTGTAATCCTCTGTCATTCCTGAGCATCTCCCGGAACAGGTCTTACTTGATCGATCACAACTTCTTCACATCTTCATGCGGACCTCAGAAATCTTATCTGAATCATCTCAAGACTTATATCTACTAACCCTTTACTCCGCATCTTGTGCCACATCCGGCACCACTTGATTGGCTGGGGGAACAGGATTTTCTTTGAGTCTCCCCCTGAGCCAGAGCTCACCTTTTAATTTCTGGAAGGAATATTAGCACCAGAGTCTGGTGCGGATCCAACCTCTACATTCTCTGAACTTTTCTTCACCCAAATCTTGTTCATCTGATTCCTAACTTCATCCGCATTCATCTTTTGTTTACCCTTGTCTTGATTCTGATTATACACCGGACCTCTTTTGTCCTGATTCTTGCTTCTGCAGACTTTTGCATTATGACCAAACCTATTACAGATTTGGCAAATAACATTTCCTTGCATATTTGACTGATAACCTCTTGATCTACATTGATTAGCCATATGACCTACTCTATTGCATGCAAAGCATCTACCATTGAATGATTTGTTTATTTGCATATTTCTGCATTCATGAGACTTGTGTCCATACCGTTTGCAGTTAAAGCACTGTCCGGAGAAGGATGAATTAGTCTAATTCATTCTCTTTCTGCACTGATTAGCTTTGTGACCAAAGTGATTGCAGCTGTGGCAGTATCCATTGAAGGATGGATATCTTTGAGCATTGGGCTGTCTTACCGGAGGTCTTCTAGGCCTATTCCTTGGATTTTCTGATCCAAAATTCTTTTGACCAGATCCGGAGCTTTCTCCTTTCTCATATCCCAAACCATACTTGTCATCTACCCTCTTTTGACTTCCAAGAAGAACTTCAAGTTGAGAAGAACTTATCTTGAATTTCTCTTTATATTCATTTGCTATTTGAAGATCTCTTTTGAGAGAGACAATTTGATCCTCAAGTTTTTCTTCATTATCTTTGGCATCTTCAAGATCAGATTCAAGATGTCTGATAACCCTGTCCATCTGGTGGCAATCTTCTGATTTCTCTTTAAGAGATTGTCTTAGATTGTCTTCAGCTTTTCTTTTCTCTTCAATCTCTTGAGTAAACTTTATAACTCATGATTCCATTTCATGTCTTACCATAATGACTTCTTTTGATAACTTTTCACATAACTTGGTTTTCTCAGTCAATTCTTCATTTGTATTACTTTCTTCACTTTGTCTTGCCAATTGTTGGAGTAGCTCCTTTCTCTTTTTCATAGAGAGACTTAATTTGTCCTTTAGTTCTCTCATGAATTCATCAGCCTGTTTGAGTCTTTCCTTTAATTCATTGACTTTAGAGTTTGACTATTCAAGATCCTCAAGGGCAGTCTTGAGTTGCTCCCTTAAACCATATGCATCCATTTGAACTCCCAGATCTTCCTCAAGCTGTTAGGCTCTATTAGAAGGAACTTAGCTCTGATACCAATTGTTGATAACTAAGAGGGGGGGTGAATTAGTTATCCTAATTATTTCTTCTTTTGAACTTTCTTATTAATCAATGCAGCATTGAATCAAACAAACAAACATTACCATGAAATGAGAAACACATGACACAGTATTTTTGACGTGGAAACCCTGTTAAGGGAGAAAACCACGGGGTGATTAACCCAAAGATTATTCTCTGTTAGAAGAATAAGGAATTACAAAATGGCACTTGCCAATTAGGGCTCACTGCCCGAGCACACTGCTCACAAAGAGGCACACTGCCTACAAGGAGACACACTGTCTACAAAAGAATGTTATACAATACTTGAACTGATTGGAAGCATCCACATATGCTCGAGTTCAGTTCCGGTTAGGCTTAGTACACTGATCTGCTGCACTTCATCTTTCCTCTTCTCTTTATTCTGCTTTGCTTTCACATACTGGATCTTTTCTACTACTTCTGCTCTGCTCTGCACTTATTCACATATATCATCATCGCTACAACAACTCTCACAACTAAATCCATCGTGCATATATATCCGCACAAGTAATTTCATCACCTTTCTAGTCGGCATCCGGAACAGTCTATTTTCTCACAAACTCTGTTCTGTCGGCTGAATCCTTGCACATCAAGTAATGCGAATCAAGCATATACTTGTAGATATCATTAATCATGTCGGCCAAACATGATTCATGCCTTCACAACCTTTATCATCAACAGTAACACATCCGGAAAACAGTCTAATGTTCTGTCAGTCAGTTCTTCCTCTGTTCTCTTTGTTACTCAGGAATCTGGTACTCAACTATTCATATCTTTTTCCTTGTCCATCACCGGAGGCTAAATCCTTGGAATATACCACTCAAGGTAGTCCTCTTGACTTCCCCAAATCCGCACTGCACCAAGATACTTCCTCTGAGAGATCCGGACCAATCTGTCGGACCTTGCCACATGCTATGTTCTTGTTCACCGGATCACAACAATCTTCATTCTGACTTCCGCTAGAGACACACCATGACTTGCGGATATGTGGAATGACCTTTGTTGCCATCAATGACAACAACCATGAATCCATATAGTGTCTCTTGCCAACAATTTCATCCTGAATATTATACCTCAAACCATTAAGATATCTTGCTATTTTTTCTTCTTCATCTTCCTCATGTTTTGTCCTTATACTTAACCTATAGAACTCCTCGGTGTATGCTTGCACATCTAAGTCCTTTTGCTTGAAATTTTGAAGTTCATTAAGTAATTGAACATTGTAATCACTAGGAAGGAACTTACCTTTGAGTTTTGTCTTCATTCTCTCCCAAGAAGTGATCTTGGTCTTCCCTTTTTTTCTACCTTTCATCTTGCACAAAGTTCCACCACAGCAAAGCATGTCCTTTCAACTTGGTTTTAGCATTCTTCACTTTGTGGTCATCATCTATCTCTTCACTTTTAAAGTAGTTTTTCATGGCTCCTATCTAGTCTAAGAGCTCTTCATCGTCTAACTTACCTCCATACATAGGCAAGTCCATTTTGCTATGTCCATCACCCTTCACAGCCTTCAAAAACTTTACCATCTTCACATCCTCGGGATCCAACTCTTCCTCTTCACTATAAGTTTCTTCCTCTTCAGAATCACTTTCATTCATGGTGACCCCAAATTTAGACTTCAATGCAGCAATCTCCTTCTTCAAGGCTTCTAGTTCTCTAGCCTGCTGATCAATCTTCCTAGCAACTGTGCTTCCTTTAGGAGGCATCTTGACTCCTCAAATTCCACTTTGCTCAAACTCCAACCTTCAAATCTCAAGAGATCTACTTCCTATGCTCTGATACCACTTGATGTAGAGGCAGGGGAGGCTAGAAACACCATCCAAAAGGTTGCATATGGTTTTCTTTGATGACTATCCCAAAAAGGCTAACTGTCCCCTTAATTGGCATGCTCAACAAGAGGTAAAATGCCCAAATGAAGGATAGATGGAAACCCCAACTTGCAGACCACCCTAACCACCTTGGATCACTTTCTCTTGGCAATCTAGAACCACTCAAGGCCATAAAAGATCATGGCTAAACACCCACCTATCCTTTTACTCACAACTAGCCCTATGTGCTTGTAGCCCTTGGACAGAGGTTTTGTGGGCATAACTCACAAACTACAAATCAAACCATTGAACAAATTATCTTTTTGGATACCCATTAATCTCCTACACAACATATATAACATGCACCCAAGTTTTCTTTGGAACATATGCCTCTAAAATTGACTGCACCCCGTTGTCCTTAGCCTAATTAGTACAGTTGAAGTAGTAATTTTGACATAACTTTTTGAAAATGATTCAAACCCACAAAAGAAATGGATTTTCAGATACCCATTTGGTTTTTTCATGACATATCTTGAAACAAGGTAGGGTTACTTTGGCACATGTGGGTCTAAAATTGACTGTTCCTTTTCTCACTAGGCCTACTTAGGCCACTTTTACAAGGCAACTATAGGTTAACTTCACTCCAACTTCTTAAATCCTTCTCCAAGGTGTGAAATAGATTGCAAATGATCTGAATATACTGGTTTTTGGGATCTTAGGTCATCCCACATCTCCTTTTCATCAACTCACTCCTCATGCAATGCTTGAAGGCCTAAAACATAGGGTTTTTTAGCCATGAATGTCTTCAAAAACTTCTTTACTCCAGCTCCCTGCTCCTACATGCAAATGAACAAGAAAATATACCCTAACTAATCCCATTCTACTCATTTTGCAAGTACAACACAAGAGGAATGGGTCAGGAACTCATCATTTTGCTCTAAACCCTCAAAATCAGGGTTTTAGACCTGATTTCAGAAAAATAGTGATAAAATGCTCGTAGATCAATGAAAATCCCTCCTATCTGATTCAAATGAAATCTTAAACCATTATATAGATGATTTTAGATATTTTTTCGATATGGTAGTACAGTATGGCTCTTCTCAGGACGCTTGAAACAACAAAAACACAAAAATTTCAAAAAATAGGGCCAAAAATTTGTATTTTCTTCACTCCAAATCACATTCTCTGCCTTCCTCGAGGAATGAGAGGCATAATATAAGTGTTTACAATAAAATGCACGTTCAACCATTACTTCCACCATCGTGGAAAAGCTAAAAATAAGGCAAGAAGACTGACTGTTATAAAAGCTGCTCAAAAGGAAAGTTCTAATTTTATGCAAAATATTAAAGGTTCTATTCCTACATAACCTCGACTATATGAAAAATGCCACTAATGGATTTTATTACAACATTTAATAGGAAACCACCACCTATGTTTCTAAATAGAGACCAAAAATTTTTAAAAAAATTGCCTAGGAAAATTCAAAAACTGCCTTGAAGTCTAGGTGCCCCTGCACCATTGGCCCATGGTGCAAGAACATCCAAGCTAAGACAATTCCACCCTTGGGTTGGCGTACTTGGCAGATAAAATTGTATCTTCTTTCCCTATCCATGTTACCCTTTTTGTCCTTATGATTGAAACTCCTTGAATCCATCTTAATAACCAGTCATAGTTCGGCTTGAAAGGAAAGCCTTGAAAGGGGTGCTTGTAAACTACACCCACCTAAGCCCAAGAGCACGAGTGTCTTAAAACAACCCACCTCTTGGCCCCGAGCGGTAGGAATATGCAATTCCACCCTCGGAGTGGCATGCTGACCATGAGAGCCCGTAAACAACATTCCCTATCTTGCCTCCTTCAACCTTTGATTGGTTATAGGATAAAGACATATATGTATATCATAATTAAATTTGACTAATAAAATTGATTTGCAGATCACCTGAGTATCTAATGTAATGTATTGACTGGTGACCTTGTTTTGTTACTTGTTTGATTTGCTTGATTGATGGTCCTGTTCATTGATTTGATTGATTCAAGAATAGAATTATAGAACAATAGAATGATTGAATGATAGAATGATAGAATAGTCGAATGATAGAATGATAGAATAATAGAAGAATAGGATGATTGTATAATAGAAGGATAGAATGACGAATAAGATGATAATAAAATGATGGAATAACAGAATGATAGAAGACTAAAATGATGTAATGATAAAAGGATGATATAATAATTGAATATTAGAATGATGGTCTAATAAATTAATAGAATGAGGGGCTGATAGAGTTATAGTATTATAGAATGACTGTAATTGTATATATCTATCATTGCCAATTCTGTTTCTATAGATTTATCTCTGCTTATAATATATATTTTCTTCTTCCTTTCTTCTCTCCAAATTTGCATATACCTCTCTACGAATCTGGATATATGTATTCCTATAGATTTGTTGGAGTATGATCCTATTTGTTGTTTATTGTATCTTGCAATTAAATCTTATTGTTATAACTGATTTGCATATTGCTAGATTATTAATAATTTTTTGATAATTCCATGCTCTTCCCTTCTTGATTTACCTTTCTTATATACTTTGTCCTTTCCAAGGGACACAACCCTCATCAGTCATGTTGACCATTCATAACTTTTAGTTTGTTGTTGACTAACTATTATAAATGGGCGCTTCCTTAAATTCTTACGATTTTCTCCTAGCGCTTCTTCTAAAAGACCCTTGACATTAGCAATCATCCTTATGTCTTTAATTTGAGATAAATTTATGATTGTTCTAAGTTTCTATGATCTGCTCTGGGCTGGGCGATCACAGGTAAATTCCATTTTTATTATTTATTTATTATATATTTTTTATTCTTAGGCGAGGCATGACAAAGTTAATGAATTGTAACTTGAAAAAGTTCTAATCTTTCCCAAAAATAAAAATGATGCCAAAAAAAGACTTCCTTTTTTCAACTCCCATTTATCTATGATATACCAGAACATTTAAAAAGGCAGTAATGGGGTTTCAGTTTTTCTATGCTTAATAAATTGCAACAAATAGATTTTAGTTTTTGTGTAAAAAAAACTGATGCAAATACCTTAGAAAAAAATTCCTCCATGGCCTTGGATTGATTCCTGGGAAGGTGATTCTTTTGTTTTCTATTCGTGCTCCCTTTAGCTCACCTCAAATCTTGCAATTGGATATGCTCGCAGTTATTTACTTTCAACTGTTTTCCCTTTCCTTTTCCTTTGAAAAAAAAAAAAAATTCCGGCGGGGGACATTTAAACAACATAAGACTTTTCTGGAATGATATTTTCTGGCGTGGAAATGAGTTTATAAAATTTGTCGGCGTCAATTTTTTTAAATCGGTAGAAAAAAGCAGCGTGAGACAATTTTCTGAGCATGAATGCTCACATATAAAAGCCTATTGGCTAATTAATTGATTGGAAAATCACAAAAAAAATTATCCATTAATTTTTTTGGCAATAGAAGCCATTGAACATAGTATGTAGTGTGAGGGGGAATACATTGTTAATTAAATTGTCTAATAATCTGACATTGATATTGTGTCTAGACAATCCTCCCCCTTCCTCTTGAGGGAGAGGTATGTACTATCTTGTATATGGGCATATCACTTATAGTTGAAGGTCAGGGAGGTATGTAGATTTGTGTAACACCACACCTACAATAGTGTAGCGGTTGTATGAAATCAATCCACTTGTGCATGTTATCTAGGGTTGATAAATTTGGCTATGTTCATTTGACATTTTGTATCATAGTAGATTACATGTAAAGATTATTAGTTGTTGAATATTTTATAGATGATGATGTTCTCACTTTTAATAGAGCAATGATGAATGTGTAATACAATTGAAGTCAATTTTGATTTTTAAACATGATTGCAATAGTTACATTAGAATAAAGTAACCATTTTTATTCTACAGAGAGTCGGTGGAGTTTTGTAGACCTTGGAAAAACAACCAGAAGTTATTATAAAATAAACCATTCATCCAAAAAGCATGTAATACATTTTTTAAGTGTATGTCTTAAATATGATTGTAGGTGATAAATAATTGCTGCAAAATAAGAAAAATAATCAAAAACTACTCTTGCTAATTTAAATGTACATATTTTTTCAATATGAAGAATTTTTTCCATTGGAAGTTTATTGTAATCCATTGTTGATTTGATAATACATTGTACAGGTTTTGAAGTGTGGGGTTTTCTCTTGAAAAGGTTTTTCCCACATAAATCATTGTGTTATGGTTTATTGTCTATTGTTGATTTCTATGTGTTTCTCTATTTTCTATAATAAGTTTAGATCAGATTTGAAGTTGTTTGCATAACACTCCTCTCATAACTTAGCACAAGAAACTATTTCCACACACCTTGCTTCCTTACAAATACATCCAAGAAAATTGTTTATTATTGCATTGGCTAATGAAGTATTTTTAAATTTTGTTATATTCTTGAATTCGTCCCACCCAAGAAAATAAGCCTCATCCAATAACAAAACTAGAAATGCATTGACTAATAAAGTATTTTTAAAATTTGTTATTTTCTTGAATTCATCCCACTCAAAAAAAATAAGCCTCAACCAATAATAAAACTAAAAGTACACATGATTTCTAATTGGTTGTTTGAGCTTGTATAGACTTCCATGGGAGTGATATGCAACATGATAAGGGGAAAACATAAACCCTCGCCCTAAAGACAAGGGCTTAAATTTGACGGTCGACCTTACCTGTGAAGCAATTTTTTAATGACAATTATCTATTCAAAGGTGCCCTTAGAATATTATGATATATCTTAGTATAAGTAAAATTATATATAAACCAAATATATACATCATCATAATTCTATATAAAATTTGACAATCTATCCAAAATCTCTCCTTTCATGTGATACAATCTTTTTAAAATTTTGATTGCATTTTACGACAAAAATGTCTAAATACGGCCATACGGCCATCAAAGTTTTGCCCTACTAAAGACGAGTGAAACATTACTAGTTAGAAAGATTAGGATTTTAACTTGCTGAGTTGTCCATTCAACATTAGCCTTGAGATACTAAGTTATACAGCTGTCAAATTGAATCCATATGTGCTCTATTTCGTCACCACATTCGTATTCAACTACTTAAACTAGTAAAAGCACCAAAGGTGCTATCAAATGGCTGATAGGCACAAATATTCATAGGCCTATCACTAAATAGTTTATATTTATATTTTTACTAAAAAAGTCATTACATGTAGTTGGTGGAGAAGGCTATAAATACTATGAAAAAATCAATTATTTTTTTGCAAATAAAAAATAATGGAATGGTATTAATGTTGGCAAGAGACACTATATGGATTCATGAATGTTGTCATTGATGGCAACAAAGTTCATCCCACACATCCGCAGGACATGGTGTGTCTATATCGGAAGTCATATTGAAGAATGTTCTGGTCCGGTAAGCAAGAACAGAGTATGTGGAAAGGTTCGACAGTCAGGAGATCACTCAGAGGAAGTATCTTTGGAAAGTGCGGACTTGGGGAAGTCAAGAGGAGTACCTTGACTGATAGATTCCAGGAATTGAGCCTCCGATGATGAAAGAGTAAAGAGATATAAGCATTCAAGTATTAGGGTCCGGATTGATAGAACAGACAGAGGAAGAACTGATAGGCAAAGCATCAGAAGTTATTCCGGATGAGATGTTGATGGTGATAAAGATTCCTAAGGTATCTTTCACGATTGGCCGACTTATTAGATGACTTCTATAAGTTTCTTTTTGATCCGCTTCACTTGGAAGCAAGGATTCAGCCGACAGACTAAAGTTTGAGATAATATTGACTATTCTAGATGCCGACTAGAAAAGTGTTGAAATCACCTGTGCGGATATATATACAAGACGGATTTAGATGTGAAGGTGGGTGTTGTGTAAGAAGTGGAAGTGCGAATAAAAGTAGAATAGTATAATAGGCAGAAAAACATGTTCAGAATGTAAGAGGACAGCAGCACTTAAGGAGAGCAAGAATGAAGTGCAGCAGATCAGTCTATTAAGCTTAACCGAAACTGAACTTCAACATGTGTGGATGCTTCTCATCAGTTCAAGTTTTCTTTGTGTATATAGTAAGTCTTTTGTAGGCAGTGAGCCTCTTGTGAGCAGTGTGCTCGAGCAGTGAGCCCTAATTGGCAAGTGCCATTTTTGTATCTTCTATTCTTCTAATAGAGAATAATATCTTGGGTTAATCACCCCATGGTTTTTTCCCTTAACAAGGTTTCCACATCAAAATCATTGTGTCATGTGTATTGTTGTTATTTCCATTTCATGATTATGCTTGCTTATTTGATCTGATGTTACATTAACTATTAAGAAAGCACAAAAAGTTAAAATTATTAGGATAACTGATTCACCCCCCCTCTCAGTTATCAACAATTGGTATCAGAGTCAGGTTCCTCCTAACAGAGCCTAATAGCTTGAGGAAGATTTGGGAATTCAAATGGATGTATATGGTATAAGGGAGCAACTCAAGACTGCCCTTGATGATCTTGAGCAATCAAACTCTGAAGTCAATGAATTAAAGGAAAGACTCAAACAGGCTGATGATTTCATAAAAGAACTAAAAGACAAATTAAGTCTCTCTATGAAAAAGAGAAAGGAGCTACTTCAGCAATTGGCAAGTCAAGGTGAAGCCAATGATACAAATGGAGATCTGAAGGAGAAAACCAAGTTATGTGAAAAGTTATCAAAAGAAATTATTATGGTAAGGTCCATGAAATGGAATCAAGAGTTATGAAATTTACCCAAGAGGTTGAAGAGAAAAGAAAAACTGAAGATGATCTAAGACAATCTCTCAAGGAGAAATCAGAAGATTGCCACAGGATGGATAGAATTATCAAACATCTTGAATCTGATCTTGAAGATGCTAAAGATAATGAAGAAAAACTTGAGGATCAAATTGTCTCTCTTAAAAGGGATCTTCAAACAGCAAATGAATATAAAGAGAAATTCAAGATAAGTTCTGTTCAACTTGAAGTTCTTCTTGAAAGTCAAAAGAGGGTAGATGACAAGTGTGGTTTGGGATATGAGAAAGGAGAAAGCTCCAGATCCGGTCAGAAGAATCTTAGATCAGAAAATCTAAGGAACAGGCCTAGAAGACCTCCGGTAAGGCAGCCTAATGCTCAAAGATATCCATCCTTCAATGGATGTTGCCACAACTGCAATAACTTTGGTCATAGAGTTAATCAGTGCAGAAAGAGAATAAATCAGACTAATACATCCTTCTCCAGACAGTGTTTTAACTACAAAAGGTATGGTCACAAATCTCATGAATGCAAAAATATGCAAATGAACAATTCATTCAATGGTAGATGATTTGCATGCAATAGAATGGGTCACATGGCTAATCAATACAGATCAAGAGGATATCAATCAAATATGCAAAGAAATGTTGTTTGCCAAATTTGCAATAGATCCGGTCATATTGCAAAGTTTTGTAGAAGCAAGAATCAGGACAAAAGAGGTCCGATATATCATAATCATAATCAAGATAAGGGAAAACAAAAAGTGAATGCGGATGAAGTTCAAAGTGAGATGAACAAGATTTGGGTGAAGAAAAGTACAGAAAGTGTAGGGGAAGATCCGCACCAGACTCTGGTGCTGATATTCCTTCCAGAAATTAAAAAGTGAGCTCTGGTTCAGGGGGAGACACAAAGAAAACCTTGTTCCCCCAGCCAGTCAATTGGTGCCGGAACTGGCACAAGAAGAGTTGCGGATTAAAGGGTTCGTAAGAGAAACATCCAAATAAACTATGGTTAAGATTTGGAAGATCCGCAAGATGTTTAAGATCAAGATTGATCCAGTTCTTAAGTCATCCGAATAAGGCAAACCGAAATGACTTAGGTCGAGCATTTATTGCAACTTGACATTAGGGTTTGTGGAGCAATATAAGGGTTTTTTCATTAAGCATTTGTTCATTCTGCATTCAAGAAGAAACGAAAAGAGATGCTCTGCAACAAAATTCCTCAAGCTCATCAAAGATCATTTGCAGAAGTCAATTCATCCAGAAATTGATCCGGCTAACTCCGTGAAACTGAAAGGCGGAAAAGGTATTTTCCGTTCTTAAAATATCTCTCTACAAATCTTTTTAAAAGATGTCTACTCTGAATATTGTGAAGATCACTAATAGGCCTCGCCCCAAATTCAAGAAACATCCCTACAAATCCTTGGAAGTAGATCCCCTAGGAGCTTTTTCCAGTGTTCCGCATGGTGTCTTGCATACAGAAGATATTAAGGTTTACATTCACGCAAACATTGAAGAATTCAGAGAGTCCAAATTGAGGGATATCTACCACAAACAGTTAATAGATGATTCATTTGAGCTCAAACCCCAATACAAGGCCCTCCGCGAGAAGCACTTTGCACAATGTATACATTTACCCTGCTTTGTTGAGGACGAATGGGTCTGGTATGTCTTGAGTAGAATACATGACAACTTCATGTGGTTGAATGGACCATTCAAGATCACAAAAGATGCCATTAGGGCAGTTGCCGGTTTGCACTCATCTGGTGGTATACCTATTCTCAAATCGATCAAGAATCTGACTGTAAGTGAGGCTACTGGATCTAGGTTTGATAAAAGAGCAATGACAGTAGATGACATCACTGATCCGGATGTCAAGTTTGCATCCATGATCATCGGCTACAAGATATATCATTCTAGCAAGGAGAATTCAGTACCTGGAACTGCTATCTATATTGCCTATGAAATGTTGAGAAAAAATACAGACTATGACCTTTGTGAACTCCTTCTAAACCAACTCTTGGAGAACCTACATAAGGTAAAGGACAAGAAGAATTCCTTCAAATTTGGTGGTCTAATACTCTGTCTATTCTTCTACTTTATGAATGAGCTACCCGGATCCAGTGGATGGGTATGGCAGAATGACAGACCGGTTGCCATACAAATCAGGGATTATTTGCATGGACTTGGTGATGTCAAAGCACAAAACACAGCTCTCTAGGGTTTCTTTAAAAACTTTCAGAACATGATGCAAGCTAGAGAGAGAATTCCCCAATCTCTAGTTGAGAAATACAAAGACACAGTATGCTTTATGGTAGAGACTGATCAATGCCTAATGGAGGAAGTGGAACCAAGAACAGTGTGGATCATGCCAATGGGGTATGAGGTGGATGAGAAAATCGTAGAGCTGCATGTTCAACACATGCTTAGTAAACCAAAGGATCCCAAGGCAGAAAGGTTTGGAACCTTTGAAGAATTAAGCGTGAAGATCCATATTGAGCTAAGGCAACCAGAGATGAAAAGAAAGGTAAGAAAAGAAGTAAAAAATATTGCCAAAAGCTTTGGCATCTCAAAAGAGGCACTTGATGCCAATAGGGAAAAGATGGAAAGAGCAGAGAAAGAGAAGGAAGGTGTTAAAAAGGAAAGTGGTCCGGTAGAAGCCCCCACTCGAACAAGATCCTCTAAGAGGTCCGCTCCTACCACTGACAAGAGCTCAAAAACATCAAAACCAGAAGTTAAATTATCCGATAAAGCAGAGAAAAGAACTAAGACAAAGGCCACAAGGTCTTATATTAGTTAGAAAGATGAAGAAGAGACAGAATCCGATGAAGAAATCAAGAAGATGAAGAAGAAGAAGAAAGTATCCGGTGCAGATAAGGTGGCAGAGGCAGAAGAATTTGTTGAAAATCCCACTCTGTCCCCAGATGATGTAGTCAACGCTGTTACTATGGATGGAAACCTGCAACCAATAACAGAATTCTATGATGCATATAATGATGCAGATAGAAAAATATTGGAGGAAGCCATAGTTAAGTACTTGAACATATATAAGAAAGAAAATGAATAACCACATGAACTAAATTGTGAATGAACCATTAGAAAACTAAATCATAAAGAAACCATCAAAGAACTGTGGCCTCACATTCAACCACAATACAATGTATTAACTTTATCATAATTAGTGTTGTACTATTAGTAAGTTGTATTTTAGACATGTTTATTTAGTGTGATTCACTATGAAATTTATTTATTGTTTGTGTGGAGTGCAACTTTGGCACTCACTTTAATTTGGTATACTTATTTTTTTGTGAAGTATGGATTTGAACTTTGGCATTGACTTATATTTGTTTCACTTTGTATGTTTAAAATTGAACTCACTTTAGAAAGTAATCACATGCCAAAGTTCAAACATGCTTCATGCACAAAAACATCTAGAGCACACCCTTAGAACACTTCAATAGTACAATAGGCCTCATAGGCAAGTTTAGTACAATAGATCATAACACATGAATCACACAATACACTAATGAAACACTTGATACACCATATATCATATAAATCAAAAAGCATACAAGGAAATTTCACTAATGGGCATTACACTTCACCTACTTCCAACAATTCAAAGTTAATAGTGTCCCAAAATATTTGGTGAAAAAGGACAGTGAAACCATCTGATCCTAGAGATTTATTTTGTTGGAAAGAAAAGGATTGTGGCTTTGAGCTCAACCTCAATAATTGGAGTAATCAACTTCTTATTCTCAATAGTTATGATTATAGTAGGTATGTTGTGAAGTGGGCTTGAGAATTATTTTCAAAAAGTGATATTGTGTGGAGTTCTTGGATGAAATCAACAAAATATTGTAGAATTGCATTTTGATCTTGTAGTAGTTGACCATCTGCTTTTTAGATATAGTGTACGTTCAGAGGCATAATATTTATATAGTCAATGTTTATGAAAGCATGAATGCTTTTTACATCAACACATCTCCATAAAAACTCTTAACACTATTGCATCAAGAAACATTCATCATTTCTATAGTGTATGGTATTAATTTGTTGGCTATTGAGAGAAAAGTGAAAATTTTAGTTTAAATAACCCAATTTGATCCAATTCGTTGTGGGTCTATGACACAAATTCCTTCAGGCCTCCGTAACTGTAGAATCATGTTAAACATAAGGATTATCAAGTAGATACGAACCTTCAATATTCATTCTATTTTCAATAATATGTAATAGGGCCAAGTGAAAAAAGTCTTCAATAGTGTGTGCCTTTGTAGTGGGGACTCAACTCTCCAAAGCAACTTTCCAAATGCAAAAACTCCTAAACAAAACACAGCCCCCACTTTTTTAAAACATTGAGCACTAAATTACCTAGTTGCTTCTTTTTGCAGATCATGTCTCAACATAGTAAGCCTACCATTATGTGCAATTGAAGCGCTACAATATCTCCATTTGTCATGGCATCATGAATCACTATGACCACATTGATTTCGTCAAGAATTTTTCTTTTGCATCCCATGTGCTTAGCACTAGAATAGACATGATATCTGCTTCATTCATGCCTACATACAAATTTTCCTTAAAACAATTTATCAATGTGAGAAGTGTCACCAAGATACATCATAGGCAAATATGCACAGTGTAATATGTTGTAAATTTGGAGCGATGGTTGTGAACTACCCAGGCTAGTAATAGTAGGTGCATTTGTGCTTAATTGTTGCTTGTCCCCATGGTGCTATGGGCACGATGTTATCAGTTGTCGTAGGCATTTGAATAGGTGATGTTGAATCCTTTGTCTGCTTTCCATGTACTGTGGCTTGTGCCTTGGGTTCCTGAGCTGATGCATGTGTATGCAGAGTCTATGTTTGTTCAACCCCACTATAGGGTTCCTTGATCCAAATACTAGTAGATTGATGCTTCAAAAGTGGAGGGATTGGCATGTGCATAATGTGCTTCCCCTTATCTTTTCTTGGTGGTGGCTCTGCCCTGCCTTCTTCATCTTGTGGTGCCTCAAATCCTAGGACATTATCACCATTAGTAAATGCAGTTGTGCACAAAGGTGTAACCATAAGGAGCACAATCCTATATGGGATGTGCACCTTTGAGAATCCATCCACGTTCTATGTCTACAATTTCCTTTATAAGCACATAGGAATTCAAGGGATCATCATCCTTCTTTTTGTAGTGGTCTAGGTATTTTATTTTGAAACTTATGAAGTGAATTAACTAAATGTAGTCTCTTTATAATGTGCCACCGCGTTGTCATGGCAAGGAAGTGCCAAGTAGGAAGCTCAAAATGCATAATACATGCAACTTGTAAAGGACAAAGGTCTACCAAATCAAAATAATTTAATAGAATGAATCCGAATTTCACATGTTCATGTTTTTCCCTTACAACTGTATTGTGCTTCATATATTCAATCAAATATGTAGATAAAATACATAGACAAAACTTAAAACTTTAGATACAAGGTTGAAAAAAGCATGTTATCAGTCAAAGTGTAGGTATATTGCAAGATGATCCAATAACTACTAACATGATTGCCAAACTCTTTTTTAAGAGAGGCGTTAGCATATATCCCTTGAGTCATCATGAGCTCCTAACTTCAAGATCTCACTTGCAAGATGGAGAAGCACCTGCATACTGCACCAACTAAAACATTGATGCCCTCCATCATAAAAAATACCCTGTGGTGAAAAGGGGCAATCCTATTGTTTTTCCATGATAAATTTAATGTAGACACCATTTCTGCTAGCATCGATCTTCTCCTACAAAACCAATTATAAAAAACATAACAGTAAGTGTTAAGTCAAAAGGTCTTTTTTAAAAAAAATAATTGGCTAAAATGCCCTCTGTTAGCTTGCTACTAAAACCTAAAAGATGCACTATTACCCCCTCAGGTGAAATTTATTCACCCAAAGTGGAGGGAGTTCATATCTCCGTAGAGACCCCTGAGGTATAACTTGAATTTGGTGTTTACTCAGGGGACAACAAGAGAACACCATTTCTGCTAGCATCGATCTTCTCCTACAAAACCAATTATAAAAAACATAACAGTAAGTGTTAAGTCAAAAGGTCTTTTTTTAAAAAAATAATTGGCTAAAATGCCCTCTGTTAGCTTGCTACTAAAACCTAAAAGATGCACTATTACCCCCTCAGGTGAAATTTATTCACCCAAAGCGGAGGGAGTTCATATCTCCGTAGAGACCCCTGAGGTATAACTTGAATTTGGTGTTTACTCAGGGGACAACAGGAGGAGTAACCAATGAAGGCAAATCTAGAACTTTGGCCATTGTAGTATAACGATAGTACTCCAAATCACAGTTTGTCTTCACCGATAGCTTCAAGATCATCGCAAGCATAGATGATCAAACCATAAATTCTAAATTTGACATGTATGATACTACACCTCTGACAGTATCAACGAGTACAAAAAGACTCCAAATAATGAATTTTGCATATGCTGCTCAAGTACACAAAGAAATTGAATGCTTGTTGGAAGCAGGTATTATATTCAAACTGGCTACGAGCAAGTGGGTTTATCAGAAGTGAAACAACAAAGAAGCAACTATTGCTTCGTTCTGGCTAGGACCTAACATTCCTCACAAAAACTGGGGAAGCAATCCTCATATGAACAATAAAAACTAAGATAAAAAAAAACCAGAATTCAAGTTTATATGGATATACGTTAGTGATTCTGTGCTCAAACCGGTCACAGAACATATCAAATTATTTGTCTCTTACGCATTCGTTAAGTGCTTCCTTTAAGAAATCTGAACATTTAACTTTTTAATTTACAAGCAAAGGGCAGCCTCAATTTCTCACGTTATCTAAGATATCTATCTTCATTTTTTAAAATTCACATTGTGTAATATGTGTAACTTTATTTGGCAGATTTCCAAAGAACTGGTAGCTTTACAAGCAAAAAACAGTGGGCTCAGCCAAGTTTATTTGGGATTTTGCAGAATTTTTCAATCAAACTTCAATGGAACAAATAATTTTAGTTGATAAAGGGAGGTAAAGGAATTGACCTTTAACTGGAACGAAAGCGATGCCCTGCCCTTGGTTGAAATTTAAATTTTTATTATATTCTGACAATAATGTAGAGGAGATGTTGAATTCCTTGGTGAGGGAGGTGAGGTTGTCTGTATACCACAGAGGGTATGAGAGGAAAAAGCCGTAGTCTTTGCTCACCGTGTCGTCCCCGCATGAACAATTTACACTGACGTTCAGTGTTGTGTTCACTGGAATGTTGTTTGTGTCAGGTATATGAAGCCCAACGGACACTCTTTGTCTCTTCACTTCCTTTGACCATTCATATTCTCCTCTTCAAGGCATATTAATATACAAACTATGTAATTCATAAATGAATTCTGTTGAAGATGGTTAATGGCTGTAGCATATGGTATTGTAACTTCATACAAAGATAATAAAATATTCCCTTGCTCATGTGGATGTAGCCAATTTATGGTGAACCACGTAAATCAATTGTCTCGTGTGTCTGATTATTGTTTTCTGTTCTATTGCTCTTTTTGCTTTCACTGTTCCATTGCTTCAACAATTGGTATCAGAGCCATAGTGCTCGGTCATTTGGCATGAGAGGTTTGAGTTTGAGTGGGAGCAATGCCGACTGATGAAGGAAGTCACAAGAAATCACAAGGGAGGCAAATATCGAGCGAGAGAGATGCTAGTTGCTGGTATTGTGGCAAGCAAGGCCACATCAAGAAGAATTGTTGGTTTTTGAAGAAGGCTAAAAATCAGCCAAAAGAAGATGAAGCAAATTCGGTACGTGAAGAGGATACCGGTGCAACAATTGGTGTTCTTGTTTTAGCCTCGGTAGAAACATCACCAAATGTTTGGGTGCTCGCTTTGGGAGCATCGCTTCATGCCACTCTGTGCAAGGAGTACTTCATTAATCTGCAAAGCGGTGACTTTGGTAAGGTTCTTCTTGGCAATAATGAATCTTGTAATGTTATTGGCAAAGGGGATGTTTTGTTAAAATTAAAAAATGGAAATAGTTGGCTGTTGCAAAATATCAGAGATATCCCTCAGCTCAAACAAAATTTTATTTCAGCTGGACAGTTGTTTTCACAAGGATGTAAAGTTGATTTTGAATTGAATAGATGGAAAGTCACAAAAGGGGCCTTGGTAATTGCTCATGGCAACAAAGTAGGCACCCTATATGGCGTAGAAACTCTTGCTTCATGTGAAATGGATAGGTTAGATGATGTAGTTGATTCCGTTATTAATGAATTTGTTAACCTATTGGAATTTGATCAAATATTTGTGCAAGAAAATTCAAGTGTCTCTACAGAAAATATAGAAATAAAAAAGACAGAAGCTATGGAATGGGAGCCTTATAAAACATTAAATCTTGTGAAAAAAGTTGTGACAGCCTGCGAAAATCTGGAAGGAAGCTCAAGAGTAAGAGAGAGGGATATTTATTCTTGGAAGCAACATCACCAGCACAAGAAGATGAAAAGTCTTGGAGGCGGATGGTCACCCATGAGTCCTAACTGCTTACAATCTGTAATCGGACTGAAGTTGAGAAAATAAACTTATTTTGAGGCCACATCGCCCTTGCCATCGATTAATCCAATGACGAAAAAACAACGGAGTGGGATGCAGTAGGGTGAAACCCAAAAGTTTTCCCGATGCCAAGGGAAAAGGTGTAAGCTGAAGAAAGACCGCCGTCAACAAAACTGGAGTTCTAGAAGACAAGAAATTGTAGAAGATATTGCTCGGTTAAAAGCTAGAATTACTACTCTTTCATATGCCAATAAGTCTGCGAAAGGAGTAGTGGGGCCACTTTTGCATGCAGATTCTCAGATATCTGTGCTTTAGCAGGTGTATGAACTCAGAATGGAGATACAGGTTTTGGAGTCCAAGATTGCCAACATGTCACATGAGTCATTGGCTTCCTTGTCTTAAGATTTATGTGCAATTACCCGGAGGCTGAGAAGTGTAGAGGGGTTGCCCAGGCCCACGAATACGCTGATCGGTAAGACACATTCCGATGAGGTTCTTGTTACAAATCCTAGACTCAAGGTGAAGAATGAGAAGCTGGAGTGGCCTAACATTCGGTGCAGGCAGGCAGGGCAGAATAAGAAAGGGGAAGATTTTACTCTTATCAAATTGGATTCTCACAAAATTCCAGGCGACGGAGCCTCCCTCTTTAACGTCTTTACGATTTTTAATGGCCACAATGGATCAGCTACAGCTGTATATTCAAAGGAAAATTTGTTGAAGGATATTTTGAGTGCCATTCCAGCATGCTTGAGTAGAGATGACTGGTTGGCAGCATTACCGAGGGCTATGGTCGCAGGATTTGCAAAAATAGATGAAGAATTTCAGGTTAAAGGACAAACATCGGGAACTATAGATTGCTGGACAGTCACTGTTGCATCAGTTGGAGATTCTCGTTGCATTCTTGAATCGCGTGGAGGATTGGTTTCTCTTTTGACTACTGATCATAGGCTCGAGGTCAATCTTAAAGAGAGGGGGCATATAACGGCTAGTGGTGGTGAGATTGGGCCATTGAGATGTTGGCCTGGAGGCCTCTATCTATCTAGATCTATTGGTGATTTGGATGTGGGTGAGTCCATTGTACCAATACCGCATGTAAAACAAATCAAGTTGTCAAATGCAGGTGGTAGGCTTATTATTGCAATTGATAGCGTTTGGGATGCATTGAGTTATGAAAAGGTAGCAAATTGCGGTTGGGGCTTGCGAGCTAAACTTGCTGTAAAATAAATTGTTAAGGAGGCTTTGAGGATAAGGGGACTTACAAATGACACTACATGCATTGTAGTGGACTTGATTCCACCTAAAAAACCTGCATCACCACCTCCGGTGAAAAAGCAAGGCATGTTCAAGTCAATTTTCTGCAGGAGGTCCAATAATCCAACATCAAAGATAGAGGAGGAACAGAAATTGATGAAAGAGATAAATGCTTTGAAGAAGCTTGCTGAAGAAACTGTAAATGATGAATCAAAAATGAATGGTTTTGATTCAGGGGAGCCAACTTTGAAAGAAACATTGCCTGCTCTTCAAGGAAAAATCACCCTTCTAGAAAAAGAGCTGGAACGGCTAATTGGTGCCCTGGATGATAAGGTTTGGTTTGGGAAGAAAAGTGGAGATAACAGGCCTGTGGATTTTAAGAAGGATGTAGAAGGTGCAGACTCCTTTGGGTTGAATCGGTTCTTGCAAGAGAAGCATCAAATGGACTGGCTAGTGGATGTAATGGATTGGTTGGTTGGTCTGGTAATTAAATAACAATAAGCTCGAAGTAGGGGAATGTCTGATATGTTGCAGCAGTCGTTGGACTTCAAGTGGGAGATTGTTGGGTATATGAAGCCCAACGGACACTCTTTGTCTCTTCACTTCCTTTGACCATTCATATTCTCCTCTTCAAGGCGTATTAATATACGAACTATGTAATTCATAAATGAATTCTGTTGAAGATGGTTAATGGCTGTAGCATATTGTATTGTAACTTCATACAAAGATAATAAAATATTCCCCTGCTCATGTGGATGTAGCCAATTTATGGTGAACCACGTAAATCAATTATCTCGTGTGTCTGATTATTGTTTTCTGTTCTATTGCTCTTTTTGCTTTCGTTGTTCCATTGCTTCAATAGTTTGCGCCATAGGAGTTCACCTTTTCCAGCCACGGCATGCTCGTCAGGTTAGCGTAGTACCTGCAATCTTATCGTACATGTCACCATTTTATCCTGAAATGGATTTCCTGCAACACGATTAAATTTTATTAGCTGGATATTGAAAACTAACGGATGCAAGAACCCAAAACCAAACTTTTAACACACTCCATGAATCACTCAAGTTGGTAAATTCAACGACGGAGTTCCATTTTGTTTTGTCTGTTACAAATGTTATTTCATTGGTAATAATTTGATGCAATAATGGACAACAACAAAAAGTGAAAAAAACAAAGAACTTTACTTTCTATTAAGTTTGAGAAAATCAACACAAATTACAAATCAAAATGATTCAGTCTACATTCGATGATCTATGGTTTAGCACATTACAAATCAAAAATTGGCTCAGTCTACAATCAGATTTGTTGGCTTCACACGAACAGCCTTAAAGAAAAAGACTTAATTCCTTACATAGAAAGAATGTACCAGTGTCGCCACTCTTCACAACACACAATCTGTACTATATCAGCAATACACCCATCTGTGCTATATCAGAAATATGCTCCTCCTCATGCAATGCACATCTTCCCTTTCTAGGGATGCAGCCCATTTCCTTCCAATATCCCTCTGCCCAGGAATGCTGCCGCTTCAAACATATAACAATCCCATTAAAGGAATACAGTGAATCTCTTCCAGGAATGCAGCGCTCCCACTCTTCGCCAGCCTCAAAATAGGATCAAGTAAAAGCCAAAATCTGCCACCATTGGATGGGGTCTGCAGCAACTCACCAAAAATAGAGCAGAATTAAAAGACAAAGAAAACTGATGCCACTACATCATAATTAAATGGCATGTTTTATGGATGGATATTATATGGATGACCAATTGCAAATTAATTTACATGGTTGTGAATTAATTCACCTATCATGGTTCATTACTTTTATATATCTACAATTTTTTTTAATAAAGATTCACCAATTTTTTAAAATTTTTTGGATGACTTAAAAAAGGAAGGACTACCAAAGAAATTAAAGGAAGGACTACCAAAGAAATTATTTTTTAATTAGGACTACCAAATTTTTTTGGCAATTACAAGATGTGTGCACATATAGAATGGCCTATCGGCCAAAATATTTTGTCCATTCCAAGCGACGTTCCTCATGGGATATCAATTCTAATTACGAATTCAAGATACTTTTTTAATATTACCTAAGAGAGCGTGTGGCTTCCATGAACTTGCACAGGCCAAGCAAATAAACTATCATTTATTGTATTGGAAGACGCAGATTTTAGTCCATCAGCTCTTAAGGACTGGGGAATTTGAGATTGGTTTTTCTTTTGAAATCTCGAGTGTTTGTGGCTTCCACGAGCTTCCCTGGCCCAAACAAATAAACTATCATTTAATGTTTTGGAAGATGCATATTTTAGTGAGTTAGTGAGTTGGCTCTGAACGATTTGTTAAGTCATGGAACTTGGAAATGTTATAAAGGAAACAGTGAACACTTAGATTTTGAGTCATAAGGGCTAGCTTGCCCATTTGTATCATTGCTCATATGAGGTCACCACATCGAAGCTCTACTAAGCCACAACACTTTGGAGGCACAACCTTTTGATCTTGCTATGCAAGCATGGGAACTCCCAAACTCTACCACCAGAAGAAGGTTGTTGATTCTCATTTAACACAAGGTCCTCAAATCAAAGCTAAGGTTCATTGGATTAAAATTGAAGGCAAGGTCTCCAAAGAATTCTTCTAAGACTTACAGGCTCATCATACATCTCAATCCATCAAAAAATTAAGGTCAGTAGCTTTTAACAGAGCTTCCTGACATTGTCTAACACTATGAGCCAGTCTTTAGTACCCAAGATTATACTCTTGAAAAGATTATTTCTCTACAACAATGCTTGAATGTGGTACCTTCTCAAGTTTTCATATCTCAATGCATTCTCTATAGCAACTTGAAAGAAAAAATTGCAACAATAATAAACATTTCAACATAACCCCAAAAGAGATAAATATGTAAACAAGCACTCAAAATCCACCATGTAAAAGAATAGACAAACATACCATCAAGATGACACAAAATATACCTTAGGAAAATGCTCCATGATAGGAAAAACCCAGCCTCCAAAAGCTTCCACACTTAGTTTATTATTTAGCAACGGAAATATTACAGTACACTTAAGAGTCTTGATGAACACTTTTGAGACATTAATCTCCTCTAATGCATTCTCCATGTGTCCAAGCATAATGGGTAACCATGTAACCACACATCCCATGCCATGCTTCATATATGCACTCTCCAGGAGAGCTCAATATAAATGACACCCAACTTCAACCACTAAACATGTGGTATAGAATCAAGCTCACACAAATACAACTGTGGTATTGACAAAACCATTGACCTCAAAATTAAATATTCACCATAACTATTAAATATTTGTCCTATGTCTCCCACACATAGAATATCTAACCAATGTTACAATACAAATTTATAAGCGGACTCAAATAAATATTTAATATAACTAGACACATCACTAAAGATGTGCCATAATGGTGCAGGCACCAAGGCAATTTTTGATTTTTTGTTTTTTAATAAGAGCCTAGGTGGAGTTTGGATTTGTAACTGATGTAATAAATTCTATTAAAGATCATTTTTGATGTATTTGTGGTCACCTGGAGGTGGAGTCTTGATTATTGCATAATATTAGATAATCTATTTTTAGCATTGTAGTGGATAGGCTATTTTTAGCCTATTTTTGGCATTTTGAGGAATCTCAATGACCATGGGAGTCATGTAACAATGTAATATGAGGGAAAACATGTTATTTATGCCTCACACACCTCAAGGAAAAAGGAGAAGAAGTTTTGGAGAGAAAAATGAATAAAGATTTCCAGTTTTCTGCACTTTTTTCTATATTTTTGTTGTTTTAGAGCTTGGTACAGATCTGTATGGAATTTGTACAACCTTCATGTGGTATAGTTGGAAAGATAATGGGATCTACTTTCTAATGTTTTTTGTTTCACTCAATTTCGTCATTTTTTGTGAAAGTTATGGTTAAATTAGTGATTGTCATTTCTAGATTATAAGCTTAATTGGTAGAAGGACAGTCCATTTTTTAGGGTTTCTGTACAAAATAACCTACCCTGATTTTGACATAGGTTAAATAAGGGCCAAATGGGTATTTAAATCAAGTTTTCTTTCTTGGAGATGAGTTATTATTTGAAAGTTATGGCCGAAATGAAGTAAAGTAAACTTATTGATTCGATTATCAAATGCAGATACATCCATGTATATATATATATATTATCTGGGAGTTGGTTATATGAAACTAATATGTGGGAGTTGATGGTTATATGAAACCAAATAGAACTACCATAACTGGTAGTTAACAATATAATACCAATGTATTACGCTAACATTCCCCCCCTTATTACATTGTTCCTACAATAGTACCAAGGGACCCCCCTGAATGCTAATATACTCAACAAAACTGATTACATAATATGAATACATATTTTATAGAAGATCTTCTCCTAAAGAACAAATCCTGAACCAAGCGGGGCTCCATCATGCTGTCTTGTCTACCCTCAGAAAGGCGTAGCTTTGAGCTGTGTTTTTGAGCTCTTTAGTCCCAAGCTCTCAAATCAAAGAGTCTTGAATTATTCGACAATGAACTCTAAGAGATACGACAGATCTCTACCATTGTCTAGTGATCGCGAAAGGGTATAATTCTCAATCATATACTCTTTGAAGCTCGTTGGACAACAATCCATATTGAGCTCAACACCAAATCCCAAACCTGTCTCCAAAACAAAATCTTCACAAAACATACATTTTTCAAATCCGTCAGTATCAACAAAGAAAAGCAAAACAACCAAAACCAAAAACGCTTCTCATGCAAAGCATCATCTCAAAGCGAGAAGCTAACTTGAGATGATAGAAAATCCTCCATCCTCGCATGCCGCCAGCCTCCAATATGACCCTGTTACACTTTATCCATCTGATATCTTTAATGAGTCTTTAGAGGCCTTATCAGATGTCGCATGAATGATCTCAAGAGCACAAGCATTTGATAACATAATGCAATTGAACATTATAAAAATGAAGGTTTCAGATTCGAAAAATACACCTTTTTCCAAAATACCTCTTTGTAAATTTTGATGGATTTATTAATTTTTCATGGTTCCATGAATCTCACGTCTCATTTCAAATGGATTATTCTTACGTGGTTGCTTTCTATTTCCATGCTTCTTCCATGGTTCAACCTCTACAATCTTGATTCACGGTCTGAGATTTTCTGGTAGGAGATTTTCAACCAACAAAGTGGGCTCTTCCAATGCTTTGGAAAAACACCTTCACATTTAAATGCCTTTACAAAACGCCTTCTCCTCTATACTTTGCACAACAAGTGATTTGGATGCAAGTTTAGAATAAAGCACCACAAATTTGAACGGCCTTCGACACTTTTCAAGGCTTGACAAAACTGGACGTAACAAACAACCTTTGAGGGGATGACTCAAACCATTTGCCCTCCTTTAACATTTAAATGGATTTCTCTACAGAATTCAAAATGCTTCAGTACCTTCAATGCATAAACTTGGATGCAGCAATTCAAAAAAGAGTGAAATGCCTTACACAAACTTCTCACATATTCATCTTTCACTCATGCTAGATGCATCAATTAATTTGAAACATTTCTATATGCCTCAAAATGCATATGGATGCCTTTACAAAATAGAAATAATAGATGCTTGGAAATGAATCTAGATACCTTTATCAATGCAGAAAGCTTTCATATTAGATCATTTGTGTTTCTCTCTGGCACACCTTGTCAGGCCAGAGGAATGGAATCAGCAACTGGTCAGGTAGTATTTTCTATTAAAAATATAGTCATTATCTCCTTTAATCTTCACAGGACAGGATTATTAATGCTTCACTAGAGCCAATACAAAAACATCTAATGAAATACTCTAAAGCAACATCAAACATATACCAAACAACGGCTTGAATTTCTCCATGCTTTGAATAACTAAGATCAACAAAATATATGTTCTTATGTTCTCACATCCATCTTGAACTCCTCTCATACAGATTTCCTCCCAACGCGTAGATCAGTGGAGAGAAGACAAGTATATTTTTCTCTCTCAAACACTAATTTCTCCATAGCAAAAGTTGTCCTACAACAAGCTTTGTAGATTGAATGCCTCACATTGCACAAGACCGGCTAGATGCTCTGATATCATATGAAGTAAAGTAAACTATTTATTAATTCGATTATCAAATGCAGACACATCCATGTATATATATATTATGTGGGAGTTGGTTATATGAAACCGATATGTGGGAGTTGACGGTTATATGAAACCAAATAGAACTACCCATAACCGGTAGTTAACAATGTAATACCAATGTATTTCGCTAACATGAAAAACCCCATTTGTTGCTCCACTTCAAATCTAGTCAAGACTAGGACAAATCAAGTTTTGACCTCTATGTTCCAAAACAACCCCACCTGCATTTGAAGTATGTTATGTAAGAGGATAATGGGTATCCAAAACAATTTTTAGATCATGGGTTTGATTGTATTTTGAAAATTATGTCAAAATTACTCTATTTGTTGCTCTCATCAAAGCATAGTGGAAGTTTTTGAGAAAAGTCAATTGCTTGTATTGTGTTTGTTTGGGTGAATCCTCTATCCTCTGCATCACACAAATAAATATTTATTTTACATAATTAACATAATTCATTCTTGTGTAAGGTGTACAACACCCTTTTCCTAACATTCTCTAACTTGTTGTATATATTGCATAAGGGTCAATCAATGAAACACATCATCATAGCCATCCATGAAACCACATGAATCTCCAACATGCTCTCATGCTCTAACAAGACACCTACAATAGCATCCAATATGACCATCTTAAGCAAGAACTCTCATCCTCTAAAACACCACATATAAAAGAAAAGGAACAAGCCAAGGTGAAGATGCACCAATCCAAAGAATAGAAGGATCAAATCCAAATGATAACAAAGGCTCAAAGTTGTTCCCAAGGAAAAAACCCACATGACTAAAAATAGCACCCACAACAAATGCTAATACATCCAACCATCCATACCTCTAAGGTATCAAAACATCAGTAAACTCATGCCAACAACACATCCAACCCATAAACGACAATCACAAGCTCCTTGTATAAAACCTGAGAAAGAATAACATGTGCATCTAGGAGCTCACACTGCATGGATAATGTCAATTATGAAAATAGATCAAGGCATACAAAGTCTACCAATCAACACTCAAACCAAGGTGTGGCTAATAATCATACCATGTAGTAACAACGAACAATCACATTGATCCACACAATACTCCCTTACCATAACTCTCCCAAGTCCACTACATCCAAAACAAGTGAACATGAACCTCTAGAAAGTAGCCATAGAACAAAGAAAGAAACCTTGCAAATCATATCCCATAACATATCCTACCAACACCTCAAAGTGATAAGTCAAATGTTGGACCAAGTAAGATCTCCCTCACAAAAATCCAAGTGAAAATCCTTAACAACTTCCAACCATTCAATCTCATAGATCAAACAAAACAAATGTATCTCATATAACCAACATGGATGTAAGACTCTTAAACTGAAGGAAGATCAAACCCAAAACCATTCCATAGCCAGGAATGAACCTAATAGTTACATCTTGTAAAATCCTCACAAGTGTCATCATAATCAAACTTATATGCACAAGGAGATAAACATGCCAAACACTTCTCAAATGAACCTTCCAGTTTTAACATAGCTCAAGATCCATATAAATTTGAAGGCAAGCATAAAACACAATGCATCTAAAAATAGGATGGGCAATACCTCTCAGATGATTGTCCACTAAGTAGACCAAGAGTGGGGAATGAGATTGCTCCTCTAGGATACACCAAGCCACAATGACTCTCCAAGAACAATCTCCTCATCATGTCCATCATGAACTCACGTCCATATCTAGGTGAAGGCTCTTTAAACTTTTGTTGAAACCTCCAAAGAGTAATTGTCTCAACAAATGTCTCAAAACCCAAGAGAGCTTCAGCCTCACCCAATTCTCTATGTATCCGTGAGCACCTACAACTAGTCAATCCATGCTAAGCTCCAAATGCAACACCACACTATCATGAAGCTCCCAAGCACATGACCAATGTACTCAATACTAGAACACCATCACAAATCACTGCCAAAGCTCCATTTGCATGATCAGTATGAAAACTAAGAACTATCCATGATGTCATGATCTAACATCTCCTCAAAAGAATATCATATGTCTCAAATGAACAGATATGCTACTAGGAGCACCCATATCATACCAAGACTACAAAATAGAAAGAACTAGAGTCCTCTCTGACATAATATCACATCACTACTAAAGCTCCCATTGAACTGTGATACTGAGTTACCCATGGCATCATGATGAACATCTCTTAACTAAAGATCATCCATCACCCCAGCATAATCAAAGAACCTTACTGCAACATCAGGAGCTCCCGAAGGGTAAAGTAAAACCCCGATCTTCAAAAGAAGATAACCATCTCTTGAAAATAGAACTCAGGATGTCAAAGTACTCTCATTGTATACAAGAATCATAATTCAAGAGCTTTCCATGACATCCACAACCATTGTAGAAGATCATCCATCACCAAGTGATGAATCTGTATTATTGCCAAAGCTCCCACTAAATCGTGATACTGATCTATCCATGGCATCGTGATAAACATCATACTACTAGTCCCAATGAGTAACTATCCAAACACTCTAATCATCCAAAGTCTCATCCAAATGCAACATACCAATGACCACAACACAGAGACAATTGACTGAATCTACATTAACACTGAAAAGATATGTGGATGAAGACAATCCACATGTGTGTCATCAATACAACCAATGGGTAAAGACAACCCATTAAACTACACAACTCGTAGATCCCACACAATGAAACATGCAAACTCACCATCACATCAGTAACCTGCAAACCAAGATAACATATAGATCTCAAAACTCAAACACCATATCAACTCCATATCTAATTTGCCAAACAAATCCACGATGAGTAGTCATAGTTAAAGAACCAAACAAGCATCTAGGAGATAAGAACAACCTCCTAACATTAAACCACACGACCACTTGTAATCATGAATTATCAATACCACAACCCAATCTTATTAACTGCATACATGACCATGTCGTGCCAATGCTAAAAAAACCCCTGAACATCTATAACAAGGAACAAAAACAAGTTTACAAACATGAATTTCTCGTTTAAGGTAGGTGTAGAGTGTTCATGAGAATGACAGTACTCAATTCTTCTTTTAAGGAGTCTTAAATCGGGACTGTGTGAATAGTTTTGCGAAAGGATCTATAGGATCTGTTTTTAAAATAAAATAAGAGTAAATGGAATTTTTTAAACCAGTATTTTGAGTAAAGTAAGTAGCCGTAGAAGTCAAAGATAAAATAATAATAATAAAAAAGCCTGGCATGACCCAAAAGCACTGACTATAAAAATATAACTTAACGGAGAAGTTATCAGTCATCTTATTTTGATTATAAAATGCCATACTGTTACGCTCGCTTAGGATATCCTACTTAATAAGACACGGTAGCTGTCAAATCATTTGAATTTGACGGTCGAATGGGCACACGATCTTATAAAATTCTTATGATTGCTATTAATTTAAGATTTTCTTATACCGCCAGCAAATTTATCGCCGCCATGTTTGAGAAACTTGATAAACCTGCGGGAAAAACAGGCGTATTCGTATTTAGCTACATAAAAAATTCAAGTAGATAGACGAAGCGGCATCTCGTTTATTATTACTACTACTAGTTCCCCATTGTTTTGCATTTCTAAATAATATTTGATACCGAAAATGTTTTAGAAGTGCTTGTGTGGAAAGTGCTGAAAATGCTTTATAGATTGGCTTGTGGCCTCCACGCGCCTGCCCGGCCCAAACAAATAAACAATCATTTCTGGTTTGTTTTGGCACACCCAGATTTCAGTAAGTCGGTTCTCAAGGATTTAGTGAAGTTATGGAAGTTATAGAGGAAACAGTATACGGTGAGATTTTCAGTCGAGAGGGCGAAAACTCTTGGCAACCCGTCTGTGGTAACGATGGTGATAAATCTGTGTTGGGACATGGCGATGAAGGGAAAACAAATCTGTTTGCCCTGACTTCTTAGCTTTCTTGGCTTGGGGACAAAGCCGAAGAAGTGAAGCGATTCTTGCAAAACGATGAGCCGCATCAAGCGAATTCGGCCCTCAATTCCATCATCTGCCAGGTGATCGCCACATCTGCTTCGATTTTGTCTCAATGTCATCGTTTAGAAATGACGGCGGCCGACATTCTTGCAGAGCACAGCCATTTGTGCAGCATCTGTGGAAAAGAGTTCCGGCGAGACGGAAATGTGTGCATTCACATGCGATCCCACGGCGAGCAATACAAAAGCAAGGAAGCCTACACATCCAGCAGGCCCAAGGGCAGAAGATCATATTATTCGTGCCCCTTCCAAGGCTGCAGACACAACAGGCGTCATCCCAATTTCAAGCACTTGAAATCCATGGTATCCCTGAGGAACCATTACAGAAGAAGCCACTGTGCTAAGATGTATACCTGTAACAACTGCGGAAAGGAGTTTTCTTTCGTGGGAGATCTGAAAACCCACGGACACAAGTGCGGGCATAGCACCTGGCGCTGTTCCTGCACTCTCACCTTTTCAACAAGGAATAAGCTGCTTCACCATGTGAACTCGGAGCGTGAAGGCCATAAGCCCGTTCCTCCTGCTCCTGCTGCTGCTGGTGGCAATGAGGAAAACTCGACAGGCAATGACAAAACGGCGGAACATTCTGCCCAAGACCTTAATAATTTTGCAGCACAAGATTCGCCTATTTTAACAGAAGGCCCGCCTGTTATGTCAGCGATCAAGATATATTAATGATGGGCATAGGATCGAACAGCATAGAACAAAGTGAATACGGCTATGGCAAGATGGAGAATGAGTTTACTTTCTCAAGCAAAGATAGTGAAGGGAGCGAATTATATGCATCTCTCTTTTGGCAGCATGGGGATCTGCTTTGGCCCTAACCTATTCTACACTTCTTTTCTTTTCAATATGATTCAGGCCCATCAGTTTACTTTTGTCTATAATGCCATCGCTACTCAATAGTCTCTACGTGGTTTTTTTGGTCATTTATTACAACTATGCAAGCTTGAAAGCTCTAACAAAACACAAGTTATATGTTTATGAAGGGGTTTTGGCAATGGAGGGTTTTTTAAATCTCCATTACTGTGTGTGTGTGTGTGCGTGCGTGTAATTTTTATAATATTCGTAATGGAAATTTAAAGAACCTTCTATTAGCAAACCCTTTCATAAACATACAACTTGTATTTTGTTAAAGCATATGTATGTAAGTTGTATGTATATGTACATCACATAGATTATTATCTAAAAAAATTGCATGTTTATCAAAGCTTTCAAAATGTTCCTATTTCAATTTTTTTACATTTAATTTTTTTTAGAAGATAATTTTGGTAAAGATTAGTAATTTTGGTATTATACCTCCTATTTATTTATTTAAAAAAAATTCTCAAAGTTTCATCAAAAAGTTTATTTTTGTGGAATTCCTCATGCCACAATTCATTGAAGTATTCCTTTCTAAAGGATTTAAAACTTAACAAGAGTATGATATTGTCTACATCCTACAATTATTGCATTTGTAGTATGTACTTTGTAACAAACACAAAACTCAAATATCTTCCACATGCTTCCATATACATATTTGTTAATCCATGCAATGTCAACTATTCTAAATGTTGAAAGCATGTTAAAGCTCTCCACCAACACATGTTGAGAGGATGCTCCATAAGATTTGTTGAGTTTACTTTAATATTTACAAAATTTATTTGATTAAAAAATTTCATGTCCATATAATGTAAAGCTTGAAATAATTTGACTTTTCTCTTTATTTGTATTTCTCTTCACCACAAGATGTAATCTAGGAATCTTTTTAATAGAAAACTATGAAATAATTTGACTTTTCTCTTTGTTTGTATTTCTTGTCACCAAGATGGAATATGAATGCTGATGATTTCTAAAATCATTTTTCCACAATATAGAAAATTAACATTCAACCTTTCTGTGCAAACTATCCTTAAAATCCTTATAGACCTAAAAATTGTAAGGAAGCAAAGGTTTGTAGAAATGCTTCCTATGCTAACCTTGAGAGGAGGGTTATGCAAATTTCAAATAAAATATTACAGAGATATCAAGAAACACATGAAATAGCATAAACAGAATAACAATAAAACCATAACACAGTGATATACGTGGAGAAAACCCTTTCGGGAGAAAAACCCCACACTTCAAAACCTGCACAATGTATTATCAAATTTTGAACCAAATTACAACACACTTGCAATGCAAGTTCTTACAGGAGCCTTCACCTCAACTCAAACTAGAGGAATTTCAGCAGCATTCCAGCAGCATAGAGACTTGCAAACTAACTCTCATCTCTCTCAAAATGACTATCTCAAAGTACCAATATATATTACATTGCATATGAGAACTTTCTAGAGATAAAGCATTTCTTTTTAGAAAATATCTAATAAAATCTCAAAGCAAACTTATCTCTATCTCCATATAAAGATACTTCTCAAAATAGTCGATTTTCACCTTTCATAAAATCTTCTATTCTTGGCTTGCTTTATTTTTTATTTCCATGCAAGGTTGAGACACTTTCTTTTTTTTCTTTGTTTTATCTTTTTGAAAACGCTTTATTTCTAACATTCTCCCACTTGTCGAACACCTTGCATAAGCCAATAGAAAATAGGTAGTTAATTCCTTGGGGCCGAAAGGCCCATTAATTCGGAACACCATCTAAACTTCATTGTGCTCAAGGGCTTTGTTAATCAATCTACAACATTCGCCATAGTCTCTACCTTTTCCAACTTCACCCTGCCATCCTCGACCATATCTCTCATGAAGTGATACTGAACATCAATGTGTTTGGTCTTGGCATGAAAAGTTGGGTTCTTTGCAAGGCATATTGCACTCTGATTGTCACAATAAACTGTAACTGCACCATGTTTCAACCCAATATCTGAACACAAATGCTTCAGCCAAATGGCTTCTTTACATGCATGAGTAGCTGACATATACTTTACCTCTATAGTGGACAAAGCGACCACAGCCTGTCGCTTGCTCATCCAACTGATTGCACCACCATTAAGTGTAAATAGATATGCACTGGTGGACCTTCTACTATCGACATCACCAGCCCAATCTAAATCCACAAAACCACGAATACTCAAGGAATGTTGATCCCCTGTACCATGAAAACATATAGAGTACTCTAATGTACCCCATAAATATCTGAAGACCCTCTTAACTGCATCCCAATGCACTCTTCCAGGATTAGACATAAAATGAGAAAGAACTCCCACTGCTTGGGCAATGTATGGTCTTGTACAAACCATAGCATACATTAAGCTTCCAATTGCACTCTAGTAAGGAACTCTGCTCATGTCTTCCATCTTCGATGGGGATGTAGGACATTGTGAAATAGAGAGCTTCATTCCCAATGTAATAGGAACACAAAGTGGTTTACAATCCTGCATGTTAAACCTTTGGAAAACTAAACAAACATACTTACTATGGCCAAGCTATAGCTTTCTATTCTCACGATCTCTTCTGATCTCCATCCCAAGTATGTGTTTTGCTGCACCAAGATCTTTCATTTCAAATTTTGCAGAGAGCTAAGATTTTAATTCTGCAATCAAACCTTTGCCTTTCCCAATAAACAACATGTCATCAACATATAAAGCAATTACCAGGAAATGATCACCATCAGATTTAAAATATACACAGTGATCAGATTTAGACCGTACAAATCCCAAACTCAACACATATGTATCAAACTTTTGGTACCACATCCTAGGACTTTGTTTAAGGCCATACAGAGATTTCTTTAACTTACAAACCAACTTGCTTTTACCTTTCACCCCGTAGTGCTCTGGCTATGTCATATAGATTTCTTCCTCCAAATCACCATGAAGGAAAGCAGTTTTCACATCCATTTGTTCGACCTCTAGGTCATAAGATGCTGCAATAGATAATAGAAACTGAATGGATGTCATTTTAGCAACAGGAGAAAAGATCCCATCGTAATCAATACCCTCAACCTGAGAGAATCCCTTCGTAACCAACTGTGCCTTATACTTTTCAACATTTCCATCTGAATCAATCTTTTTCTTAAACACCCATTTACATCCAACAGGTTTCCGTCCTTCAGGCAATGGTACTAAGTCCCATTTATCATTTCTTTCAAGGGCTGCCATCTCTTCATCCATGGCTATTTTCCAAGACTCTATATCATTCATACCCAAGGCCTCTTGCACAGATCTCGGTTCATCAATGTTAGTACTCAAAGCAAATATACACTTCCAATCATCAGGTGAATACCCATACCTTTCAAGTGGTTGCTTATGCCTTGTAGACCTTCGAACAAGCTGAGGTGGAGGTTCTTCCACTGTCTTATTTTCTTCCTCTTCTAAAGATTCAGAGCTTGATGAGCTCTCCTCAACTTCTTGTCTATCTTGGGGCCTCGATTCAACTTTCTCAGGCGTAGAAGGAAGTTCAATCACATCCTTTTTCTGTTCAATTTCTTTATGCTATTCTAGCTAAAAAGTAATAGGAGAAGATTTAGTCTCTCTAAAAATAACACTTCTGGAATAAATTACCTTCTGTGCAACAAGGTCCCAAATCTTGTATCCTTTCACACCATAGCTATAACCAATGAAGATACATTTGACAACCTCAGAATCCAACTTGGTTCTCTTCTCCTTAGGCATATGTGCATATGCCTCACAACCAAAAACTCTCAGATGTCTAAGTGAAGGTTTTTTCCATGACCACGCCTTCATCCTAAAAATTTTGTTCTAGACCTGCTCCACTCAACATGCTCCTAGCCTTCTCCATCAACATTCTGTTCATTCTTTCTGCAACTCCATTCTGCTGCGGAAAATACGGAGTTGTCTTTTGTCTTTTAATCCTACAATCTATACAGAATCTGTCAAAATCTACAAAATAATACTCACCACCATTGTTAGTCCTCAAACATTTAATTTTCTTTCTAGTCTGATTTTCTACCAAAGCCTTGAACTCCTTAAAATGACTGAAAACTTTAGATTTACTCTTTAAAAAATATACCCATGTTCTCCTACTGAAATCATCAATGAAAGTAACATAATAAACTGATTTACCAATAGAAGCAACATTAACAGGACCAAATACATCTGAATGAATTAGATCCAAAATACATGAAGACTTATGAGAAGATGAGTAAAACTAAATGCAGTTTTGTTTACCATAGATACAATGTTCACAGAAATCAAATTCCAGATTGCAATCATTTAACCCCTCAACTAGGTTCTTATTTTCCAGGGCTTTCAAACCCTTCTCTCCAATGTGGCCAAGCCTTTGGTGCCATAACATGGTCTTCTCTGTAGGCAACTTTGATTTGGTAGACAGAGCACCCTTGGGTACCTAGAAGCTACGACCATCCGCAAAAGAGGAAACCATCTCTTTTTTCAACAAAGTAGTTACTAGCTTAATTTTATCGGAAGTGCTATTGTACTCAACCGTTCATGCATCAAGCTGATACAATGTACCCAATCTACTTCCTCTTGCTATCACCATAGCACCTCTCACCATTTTCACACCTACTTCAGAAAACTGTACATGCACACCTGCATCTATTAGCTTGCTAACAGATAATAAATTTCTTGCTAGTCTTGGGATATGCAAGACACCATCAAATCGTCTAACTCTACCATCAGAAAATTTCACATGAATACTATTGCGGCCAAAAACGTCAAGAAAGGAATTATCACCCAAATACACCTTACCACCATCATAGTTTTCATACTTACTAAACTAGTTTCTGTTAGGAGTCATGTGGAAAGATGCACCTGAGTCTATCAACCATGCATTATCACCTGCATGAGTGGCCAATGCTACAATAAAGGCGTCTCCATCTTCCTTTTCGGATTCAGAATCAGAATCTTGCTTCTTCTTCTTCTTCTTCTCTTCTTTACATTCCTTTCGGAAGTGTTCAAATTTGCCACAATTCTAGCATACTGCCTTGGACTTATCGGGAGATTTTGATCTCCCCTTATTCTTGGACTTGGAATGGCCATGTTGCTTCTCATCTTTGCCTTATTCTTTTGGTCTTCTTCAAACACTCAAAGCCTCTTTGGCACTCAAAGAGACCTTCCTTCTCATCTCTAGAGAGAGTAGAGAACCAACAACATACTCCATCTTCAAAGTGATTGAAGTGCTCCCAATGGCTATGATTAGGCTGTCCCATGAGTCTGGCAACGAACACAGCAAAGTTTGGCACCTTTCTTCTTCTTCCATCTTAACCCCAACTGAGGTCAACTGAGTCACCAACATATTAAAATTTTTTAGATGCTCAGAAATATGTCCACTTTCTTCCATTCTCAAGGAATACAACTTCTTCCTCAAGAAAATCTTATTTACTAGAGATCTGGCTTGATATATTTTACCCAGCTTCTTCCATAGCTTCTTTGAAGTGGATTCTTCGTGAACATTTATCAGAATTGAGTCTGCAAGGCATAGTCTTATGAGACCTTTAACTTTTCTATCCATTACATCATATTTTGCAGCTAAAGTTGGATCCGTAGGCCTCTAGACATTTTCATCCATGGCATCCCATAGATCCCAATCAATTAACAGATCTTCCATCTTTAGCTTCCACATTCAAAATTCGTGCCAGAAAACTTCTCTACCTCAACTCTTCTAGATTTGCTCCCCATCTCTATTATTCTACAATATAGAATATGAAATACTCTACACAAGCTCCCACTCAAACTTGATTAGCTCAAAAAATCCTATACCCAACAAATAGAACCAAAATTGGTTAGGCTCTGATACCACTTGTAAGGAAGCAAAGGTGTGCAAAAACGCTTCCTACACTAACCTTGAGAGGAGGGTTATGCAAATTTCAAATAAAATATTACAAAGATATCAAGAAACACATGAAATAGCATAAACAGAATAACAATAAAACCATAACACGGTGATATACATGGGGAAAACCCTTTCAGGAGAAAAACCCCACACTCCAAAACCTACACAATGTATTATCAAATCTTGAACCAGATTACAACACACTTGTAATGCAAGTTCTTACAGGAGTCTTCACCTCAACTCAAACTAGAGGAATTTTAGCAGCATTCCGGCAGCATATAGACTTGCAAACTAACTCTCATCTCTCTCAAAATGACTATCTCAAAGTACCAATATATATTACATTGCATATGAGAACTTTCTAGATATAAAGCATTTCTTTTTAGAAAATATCTAATAAAATCTCAAAGCAAACTTATCTCTATCTCCATATAAAGATACTTCTCAAAATAGCCGCTTTTCACCTATCATAAAATCGTCTATTCTTGGCTTCCTTTATTTTTTATTTCCATGCAAGGTTAAGACAATTTCTTTTTTTTCTTTGTTTTATCTTTTTGAAAATGCTTTATTTCTAGCAAAAATTTATGTGGGTCAATCCCACATTTGGGATATCATGTGCAATGAAAATATGATATCTAGGTTGTGGTTCTAACCTAGCCAAATGTAGACTAGATTGTGATTTATGTCATTTTGATTCCTTCTCTTCATTGATGTGTAAGGACTGGCAATATTTAAAAAAACCTTGGGGAAATTACAAAATTACAAGGGTTCACATTCTCCTCAATTAAACCCCTTTATGGCCTTGGGAAAGTATTCAAAAATATAAAATAAATGTATCCAATGGCCTAAATGCAAATTTTGATGCAAGTAGTGCTCGAAGCCTAGACATTCTTATTAATGCTCCTTGTAATTGGTTTTGATGTTTGAACGATCTAGGATGATTCAAATATACATGTTCACAAAGTAATTTTCTTTAAATACAAAGACAACAAATTTAGTCATCCAAATGTGTGTCAAGTTGACTCCAAATGGTTAGTGGAAAAGGGCGAGAATTAGTAATTGAAATTTTTAAAATTAAATTTTGGATCATATCCATGTTGTGTAGGAGAAAACCTACATGTCATTTTTACTTAGGATGGGGAATGTAGGACCTAGAGGTGAAGATTAGGTTCGTGGAAGTGTGGGCTAATAGAGGTAGATGCATGGGAGTAGGTGTAGATATGGTAGGAATAAATTCAAATGTATTGAACTGCATGTAAGTGAGGACAAATAAGGATGAGGGAAGGAGCCAAACTTAGCATAAAAGTGTGTCACATGTCACTATGTAATCATATTAAGAGATTCCCTCAAAATGGATTCAAATGTTACATCCCATATGTTTCTACCATTTACTATTTACCTAGATTGGTTAATTTGATTGAATAACAAATTATTATGGAATTTCATTGCATTGTGAATCTTGATTTGAAATATGTTGGAAATGGAATAATGCAATGTCTTGTGTTATATTTGATTATTGTTTGAAATTATATAAAGCAAATGGTTATATTTTGATCAGCTAACTACTATGATGGTGGTCTATGTGGATGCAGGAATAGATTTGCTCCTCTGGAAGGGAGGGGAAGTATCACTCAGGCGAAAGACTTGGTCTGGTAACCCTAAGAGAAACTTAAATTGAGCATGCACATACCACTATCCTATTTTGACCTAGGTTGAGTCTTGAATATTGATTGCATTTTGGATGATCATGTGAGAACTGTGATTTAATTTGCATGTTGATAAGTTTATGATTGCATAGAGAAGGTTTATCGTGAAACAATTTTATGTTATGCATGTGTTTATGTGGTTGTCGTTCATGTCACCAATGTATGTGGGTCATGAGTTTATTTGGTTTTGAGTGAAGTCGATATGCATATATATATGATAGTTATTGCTATTATAAACATATAGATATATATACATGTGTATACATAGTTATTTATGATTTGCGAGATACTGATGAATTGGTGAGAACGTTATCGTGTCTATGTGGATTTCATGTCGATTTTATTGTAATACGTGAATGCATGATCAATATATGTTAGAAGTGATTTTATTTACGATTTATGATAATAATAATAATAATAATAATAATAATATTATTATTATTATTATACTCCTATGTTTTTTTTAAAAAATGTAATTATAATACTTTTGGAAAAATGATATTGTTTTATTAATATTATCCATGTGATATATTGAATATAATATATATATATATAGTTTACAAAATTTTAAAAGGCACGTATCCCTTAAAAATGGGAAGAACTTTATTAAAGGTGATTAAAACATAGTAGAATAATAAAAATAAGGTTAAAGTTCTTTTTAAAAGGGATATGTTTCATATTTAATCGAATGATGTTATAGTCTTAAGACTATCGGCCCAAGTGATAGGCATGTTTTACTTTATAGGGTGGCGGCCTTATAAGGCACGCAGGCCCTTTAGACTTTGGTGGTAGCGCATAAAGCACTTAATGCACATGGGAGCATGTGTAAGGAGGCTGGCGTTGTTCTCCAAGGATCCTATGGGCATGTAGCCTAGTGATAGGAGGGTTTATCTATATGGAGAAAGCACGACTTCCATTTCCACTAGCTAGTCTGTTATGATTCTAGTCAAATTAAATATGTTTAAATGAGGACAAATACTCTCCCGTGATTAAAGGGGGGTCTTTCATCGTGCCATATCTTTTAAACCTTTGCAAGCGCTAGGGATATGGATTGTTATTAATTTTACTTTTTAATTTATAACAAACATTCTTTTATTTTTTAGAAATTTTGTTTTAAGTTTTATGAAACTAATTTTAGATTTTTTTTTTAAGAATGTTACCATTGTGTCGACGTTTTTACTAATTTTAGATTTTTGTTAAGAATGTCGCCATTATGTTGACATTTATTTGCTTATTTTTGGCAAGACCACACCTTAGGTTTTAGTATAAAAGGAGGTGCTCTCCCTCATTTTTACGGGCACATTTTTCAATCAAGAGCCTTCTATTCTTGCTTTTGAGTTTTGAGTTAGTTTCGAGAGCTTTGTCATATTGCTTTTTGTGAGTTGTTCTATTTAGAGGAGCTCTCTCTCTCATTCGAATACACACAAGTTTTGTTGAGAGCATTCTTATTCTGCTATTTTTATTTTTGAATTAGCATTGAGAATTTTTGCCATTGTTGCTTTGAAGTTGTGAGGAAAGGTTTTGGAAGTTTAGAAAGAGAATTGTTTTACTTAGAAGGAGCTTAAGCAAGGCAATCTTGTTGATTCATTTGGGAGCTTATATCACAGGCATGGGGATTTCTCTTTTATTATGCTTTGAAGGCATTTTGTGTCGAATGCATTGTTGTTTATCAATGTGATTGTCAACTTGATTATATAATAGCATTTATATTTATATATATCTAAGAGAAAATTGTGTTGTGAAAGTAAAATTAATCTCAGTAATAGAGATTTGTGTCTATATGAGACTTTATGTATATTTATTAGTTTAAATATGATTAGTTGATTGTATAAGGAGAAAGACAGTAAACTGTAATTTGTAAATAGTGTTACTTCGACATATGTGTCTTGATGAAACTTGGGACAGGTTAATCTTGGGATATGTGATCCATGGAAGAGGGGGAATAACCTAGAATAGAATTTGATGTAATTGTAAGTGAGGATATTCCTGGGATTTGTTGATCCATGGGAAATGGAATATCCTATGTGTAGAGAATGATACATTTGTTAAGTGGGGTTATTCCTGGGATTTGTTGATTCATGGGTAAGGGAATAACTTTTGTATAGAGATTGTTGTCTTTCCCAATCAAGATAGAAGGTTGGGTGAATATGAGACAAGAAAACTTTGGCCAAAGTGGTGTAAATTGCCAACATTTACACTGTCTAGGTTCACTGTGATCCAGGTTTGCATTTCTAGTAGGGATTTAATATTTTGATGGTTGTAGCCATAGTATGATAGTACTAGTTAATGTAGGACACAACACCTTGCTCAAATTAGGCCTATTTTATTTGGGGTTACCATACCAATCCCTTCATCGAAGGGTAGGGTCGTTTACCAGTTTGGTAAATGTGCAAGGGACCGTAGTTAGTCCGTGGTTGGAGGTAAATCGCTTGAGTGATGCTTCCCCTTATGCAGTTGGTGGCCTAGAATATTGAAGACAGACAAGTATACAATCATGTATCTCTATTTATCAGTTAAGCTCTTGAAGCTTGTATGTATATTATAAAAAAGTTGTAAAGATGATTAATCAATTCTTTTATTGAGGAAATGAAATTTGATTTATGCAATGGGAGTTTGAAATATGTTTCAAATGTGCATTTAATCGAAGGAATATAAGGAAAAATTTTATTGCTTCCGCTATCAGTATCTTGATCTATTTACTTTCAAAGTTAAACTTGGTAAATCTTAGTTGGTAAAACAAGTGGCTTGTTACACCGAAACTAAATGTGATTTTGTATGAGTATGTAAATTTCACCATTATATTTTTCCCTCACTTTGAGGTGCATGTGAATCCTAAACTTAACATGTATTTCAAAGTATATGAGCACTTATAGACATGGGAAAAAAGTAAATATTCAGACATATTAGGATATTAGGGTCCATGTAAAGTAATGTACCAAACTAGATCTCTTTGTGTGTTCTTCTTCCTTAAAATGCACACTCCATAGAAACTTGCAAGATAGATGAAAAGTATGTAATGACTACCTTCCTAATTTACCAATGGAGTTTGAGAAACTTGAGCATCTTGGCACCTACAATAGCCCATTCACACAAGGCATGAGTTTGTATGAGGTAAGATCTACCCTCTTTAGACCTTATTTCTCATTTCAATTAGCTTTCATTAGATTGTATAATGACACCTGAGATTCTTTTTCATAATTGTTATGCAAATATGTAGCTTCCTCCAAGAATATGTGCTATGCACATTACAAGTTCTTCCATGAATGGAGTTTCATATCCTAAAAATCCTTTCAAGGTCACTTTAGGTTCTTTTCTTGTAAAATTAGGATTTTTTGATTTGGAAAATAGGCAAAGGTTACCATATTGAGTGAAAGATCTAACAAAGTTAGAGAAATTATATTTACTAGATGGTCATCAATTCAAGGAAATTCCTTCTAAATTTAAGGTGCTCAACAATCTAAAAGTGTTGTCCCTATGTGAGTGCCATGAATTGAAAAAGTTTCCTTCATAATTTGGGCAATTTAACAATTTGGAATCATTATATTTAACTAGCTACTCTATGTTAAGTGTATTGCCTTATAGATTTGGACATATCATTTTCCCAAGGACATACTTGTAAATGAGTATTAGGGCTAGTTTTACCACAACACAACTCAAAGCGAGGTACCAAAAAACTAGTAGTAGTCACAATTTTAAATGCAAGAGATGTGTGATGTGTTGAAGAATAAGTAATAACATTGTGTACACTAGGCATGGAATCTTAACTTTCTTCTTGGAACTCTATCTAGCTTTTTCAATAGTGCATAAAGGGTAGAAGTTAGGATAGTGGTGGTAGTGGTATCATGGATGATCTAGTAGAGGGGGCATAAATGGTATGGGAAACAAGAGACAAGGATATGGCACTAGAGGGATGAAATGAAATGAGCTATAAGGAAAAGAAGAAGGTGTGATACTAGTAATGTGAGATGAATGGATGACACTAGTGGGTGAAGAGAAAAGGATGCTACTAGTGAGACAAGAGGTAAGTGGAACACTAGTGGAACGAGAGGTAGTGAAGAGACTAGAAGAAAGAGTTCATGAGAATGAGGGCCACACTAGAATTGGTAACATGGGAAGTAGGCACAATGAGGGCATTTACCTTGAGATGCTTGATTAGGAGGGATCAATGGAAGTAGAAGGGTGGGTCGGTTAGGGGGAAGATGTACCCCACAAAGAGTTAGAAGAAGGCATCATAGTATCAATGCATATAAAGAATCTCTATACAAAAGGGTACACACTCAATAAATTATGAAGAGATGTAGAGCTAACTATGACTTGGAGAAACTTAGCATTAGGAAACTCTTGCAAAGGTGATTATCTAGTGAGAAAAATCTCTCTTATTGACATGTATATCATGATGTATATTAGAATGTTCAAATGTTATGAGATCATCCTCAATGGGAATCTTCTGATTGGTGGAATGAAAAGCCATATGAGGGTTTAGGTGTGTACTTTTTCTTAAAGGAAAATTAGGGCTCCAGATAATTCTTGGAATAAATAATCCCTAGAAAGATAATCAATGGTAAATCAAGGGAAACTTAGAAATCTAATTAGAGTCATATATGAAAATACAAAATTGAAATTAGAAGTAAATACTAAGATGGTGTAGAAGTGGAAGGGTTCACTAAAATGAAAGAGGAGAATAAAATCTCTTTTATGTTAAACCCTAGGGTAGCATTTAATTAATCACATAGACTTACATAATTACCCGAGAATTAAATAGATCAAAAAGGAAAATACTTGGAGTAAAGTGCTAAATAAATGTAAAAACTTAAATGAATAAAACAATGATACTTAGCTAGAAATTTGATGTAGATATGTTGTGATAGATGACTAAAAGTGATTTGTTAATATGCAAAAACAAATTAGGGAAGACTAAACGAATGTCTTGGAACCTATATATTCACTATAGATTCACTATTTGCGTCGCTTCTACAACTCGGATAATATGTGTTAGAACTTAGGACCCACAATCCTAACTATTTCAACCTAACTAATTAATTTGTATTAAGTTTTATTAATAAAAGCATATGCTTTATAAATCATCCCTTTTGCTGAATTGGTTTATCCCTTTGCTAAATTGAACAATATCATAATATTCTAATTAAAAAAAGGGATAGACACAACTATAGTTTATCCAATTAAAAAACGCATCAGCCTTCACCGGAACTTGGTAAAGCTGTGGGTGAAGCCTGCAGAATTGAAATGTATTTCGTCACCGCATTCGTATTCAGCTACTTTAAAATATTTTATCTATTACCAAGCGCCATCTCTTCATGTGACACCTGCCGATTCTCATTACGAATTCAAGATACTTTTTTCTTTTTAAATAATATTTGCCAAGAGGGCGCGTGGCTTCCACGCGATTGCTCGGGCCAAGCAAATAAACTAGGTATCATTCATTGTTTTCGAATACACAGACTTTAGTCAGTCAACTCTGAACGGCTGCGGAATTAGATATAACTAAGACTGCTTGTGGCTTCCACGCGCTTGCCCGCCCCAAACAAATAAACTATCATTTCTTGTTTTAGAAGACGCAGATTTTAGTGAGTCGGCTCTGAACGATTCGTCGAGTCATGGAACTTGGAAATGTTATAGAGCAAACAGTTTACAGTAACATTTTCAGTCAATCCGCCTGTGGTAACGATGACGATAAATTTGTGGTGGAACATGGCAATGAAGGGGAAACAAATCTGTTCGCTCTGACTTCTGAGCTTTCTTGGCTTGGGGAGAAAATCGAGGAAGTGGAGCGATTCTTGCAAAGGGAAAGCCACGATGAGCAGCATCAAGCGAATTCAGCCCTCAACTCCACCATTTGCCAGGTGATTGCCACATCTGCTTCGATTTTGTTGCAATGTCAACGTTTGAATTCTGCAGGCGAAGAAGAAATTGTAGAAATGGAGGAGTCCGACATTCTTGCAGAGCACAGCCATTTGTGCAGCATCTGTGGGAAAGAGTTCCGACGAGAAGGGAATGTGCGCATTCACATGCGATCCCACGGCGAGCAATACAAAAGAAAGGAAGCCCTCACATCCAGCAGGCCCAAGGGCAGAAGATCATATTATTCGTGCCCCTTCCAAGGTTGCAGACACAACAGGCGTCATCCCAATTTCAAGCACTTGAAATCCATGGTATCCCTGAGGAACCATTACAGAAGAAGCCACTGCGCTAAGATGTATACCTGCAACAACTGCGGAAAGGAGTTTTCTTTCGTGGGAGATTTAAAAACCCACGGAAACAAGTGCGGGCATAGGACATGGCGTTGTTCCTGCACCCTCACCTTTTCAACAAGGAATAAGCTGCTTCGCCATGTGGCCTTGGGCCGCCAAGGCCATAAGCCCGTTCCTCCTGCTCCTGGCAATGGGGAAAAGTACTCCACAGGCAATGACAAAACGCTGGAACATTCTGCCCAAGACCTTAATAATTTTGCAGCACAAGATTCATTTATTTTAACAGAAGCCCCGCCTGGTTATGGCAGCGATCAAGATGTATTAATGATGGGCGTAGGATCGAACGGCATAGAACAAAGTGAATACGGGTATGACAGGATGGAGAGTGAGTTTACTTTCTCAAGCGAAGATAGTGAAGGGAGAGAATTGTATGCATCTCTCTTTTGGCAGCATGGGGACCTGCTTTGGCCCTAACCTATTAGTGGACTTTTTAAAAAATATATATTTCATGCCCATCAGTTTATTTTTGTACATTATTCCATTGCTAGTCAACAGTCAGTCTCATGGTTTTTGTTTTTTTTCTCTCATTTAATTACAAACTATTCAAGCTTGAATGCTCTTAACAAAATACCAGTCATATATTTCTACTGTCATACAAGTCATATATTTCTACTGACGTCAAAACATATCATCTTTATGAAGGGATTTGGCAAAGTAGTTCTAACATACTATCAAGGTAGTTTTAACAATTTTTAATGTATTATATCAACTAACATTTGTATTTTTAAGAGGTGTAAGGGTTTCATCAATAGGAAAATAATGATATTAGTAATTTAGATGTATTAATTATGATTTGATATTTTTATACTTTGAAAATTTGATTTTTCATATTAATAATTTATGTTTTATTGGAAGATTTGATTTTTTACATTATTGATTTTTGATTTTCAATAACTTGAAAATGGTTTAATAGTAAGTTAGAAAGATGTTTTTGTCATGTAAGACAAATTTTCTTAAAAAACTAACAATAATATAACCTATGGACTAAAATTTAATAATGATATCTAAAAATTTTATGGAAAGAAAATTTACCTTTCTTTACCATGATTCTATTAAATTATATTTTTATTAATTTAAATAACAAAACATTTTTTAAAGAATCCTTTTGTATTTAAATAAGAGTGCTTTTAAACTCAACTGTGTATGTTTTTGCTTCTACATTTTAGATCATACTCAATGATATCCATCATTAGGAAGAGGAGAGTTATCTTGATAGATCAATTTCAAGCTGTTGCCAAATGCAGGAGCGACGACCACAACAATACAGATTCAATGATCTCTGTCGAATCAGGTTATGTTGCACGCGTCAAAACAAGCGGCATCGATTCGTCTTCTTTTGAAAATCCTTGGGAACAGGACCTAGGGATGCGACAAAGCTCCCAGCTTCCTGAAACCCTAATGCGCGACTCGCAATCTCAGCTTCTTGCAATGGTAACGGCTCCAAAAGGGACTCTGAAGGACTCCTGTTTCCGCGACACATGCAGGCCAAAAATCTCTTCCTCCATGGCTCTCCTCAGGCGTTGCTTCGTCTCTGAGGGACCTCTTAACACTGCTCATAAATCTTTCAAGGATTTAGTAGCGGCCAAGCTCTCAGTCGATAACTTTTTCAAACGGGTGTGTGGTGACGTGGATTGTGGGGTGTGGAAAAAATGCTGTCTACCGTGACTCACGAACAGGGTGTCACACATGAGAATGCCATTGATAGCTCACATCTCCGGAGCAACGGTTTTACAAAGAGAACTGATGAAATCCCAGAGGTAAACTTCGACATGAATTTGGCTGTTGAAATCACTGAAAATTCATTAAAGCACTAGGCAATTATAGACAAGTTTCATGGCTTGCGGCCCAACATGAAAGGACTGCACAGATAGGTAACCAAGAAATGGAAACAACTGATTAATGTTTAAATTGATATGTTCCTCTGTGCTAAGGGCTTCTTTATTATTTGTTGCAAGATAGAAGAAGACAAAAGTGCGATTTTAGAGTCTCGTCCACAGTTATGGGATAAACACTTACTTATGTTTAAAACCCTGGTACACTTACTCAACCTTAACATAGACTCCTTTGACACAGTCCCTATGTGGGTTTGCTTTCCTTTCCTACCGCGCTGCAATTCTGGCAAGACTTTGGGCTGAGGGTGATTGGTAATTTGCTAGGTAAATACTAAATTTCTGCATGCCTCTTGAGGATATGAAAGATCAACTCTACACTATGTTTGTCCAAATCTATGCTAATGGTCTTCAAGAGACAATTTCATTCACAAAGATTGGATTGCTAATGGTCTTCAAGAGACAATTTCATTCACAAAGATTGGATGGTCTTGGTCTCAAGTATTTGAGTATGTCAACATTTCCTTCAGGTGACAATGGTGTTTCATGTATGGACATTTTGTTGGTTATTATTCAAAAAGGGCTTCTAATGTTCCAAAATAGTAGAACAAGAAGGATGCAATTTGGTGGCATGAGGTAGAGCCTCTTCATTATTGGGTTGATCCAAACTAACTTAAAAGGTGTCTTTGATGTTCTCCTATAGTTCTATAGGCAAGGGATTGGGTGATGATCTAGTGTCAAATATTGTTTCTCACTTCGCTACCCCTACTCCATAAGAGTTTGTTTGGGTTTCTTCAAAGTTTGTTGTGGCTAATCCTTTTAGTAAGGATAAGAGTGATTGGACTATAGTACAGAAAAAAAAGACTCCTGCAAAAAAGATAAGGATTCATGTATGATGATTTTTTTCTCCCAAGGAAAAAAGGGAGAGATTGGAGAGGAAAGGTTTAGATTCTAGTTAGTTTTTTGGCATTCATGTTAGTGAGAATCAACATTAGGTTATTATATGTAAAGTTTTTTTGGATGTTTCAACCATGTTTGATATTGTATCACATAGAGCTCTATTATGACATCTTTTGTTTTTAATCATTTATTTTATAATATAATAGGAATGGGTCCTACCCACACCATTCACCAACCACCCAGGCCTTATAGAATCAATAGGGCCCCAACTATAGTAGTAGACTATAAATAGTATGCATACTTATCAAGGCTTTAACAATGCAATACAATATTTAGTTTCAATAGTTACCCTACTTCAAATTTCTTACATTAGAATGTCTTTAGCAGATAGTCTTAGGAAAGATTAGTAACTTAAGCATTGTACTTGGTATTTATATTTTTTAGAAATCTTCCTAAAGATTTATCAAAGTTCCTTTTTCTTTTTTGACTTCGTGAACCCACAATTCATTGAGGCATCCCTTTCTAAAGAGTTTAATCCCTAACAAGAGTATGATATTATATCTTACAATTATTGCATCTACCTCATTTGTAGCATGCACTTTGTCAAACACAGTCGTCAAGTATATTCTACATGCTTCCATATACATATTTGTTAATCATGATAATGCCGATTATAACATCATGCAAAATATACTTTAAACATATATTATTCTAAATATTGAGAACATGTTTAAAATCTCTTCATTGAGAGCTCAACAAGATTTTTTAAGTTTGATTTAATATTTACAAATTTTACTTGCTTAAAATTTTTCAAGTCTATTATTTTTGCCCAAAATTATTGTGACTTTTCTCTATATTTGTATTACTTGTCACCACAAGATGTAATCTAGGAATATTTTTCAATAGGAAACCACTTAATACAAGACAAGCATCTACACATGTCTTCATCCCCGCATAAGCATGTAACATTCTCTTCAAATATGTTCTCAAATAAATTCATCTTATCTTACTCCGAGAAAAAATAATTCACTTTTGTTAATCATTATAATTATAATGAAAATCAATTTTTATATAGGCAAGGAAACAAAGCACTTGGGCATTTTCCTAATGGAAAAACAATCCACATCCCTCTAAAACACTCAAGCTTAAATTGCACAATTGATTTAAACTCATATAAAATGTGTCTTTACTTCTTATCCTAAAAATAAAATGAATATCTATCAATGAAATTATTTTCCATAGGATTTTGTAGCTATTGTTGACTATCCAAGAACCACCTAGAAGATGCCCTCTATAAGAGAGTGTAGAGACAATAAGAAATCTAGGAGAGTGTCGAGGCAATAAGAAATAGTTAAAAAAAAAATGTCAGCCAATGGACATTAGCATGTGAAATATTAGAAGCTGCATCCTCAAATCTACCCTTGAATGGTCACTAAGAGAAGTCAAAGAAGGATGAAGCATCTTAAATGAATATAGAAATTTTTCATACATCTACAATCGAAAAGGTACAAGTAGAACATTTATCTAAGGAAGAGGAAATCTATAGATATGTCCCCATTGCCATTACAAGTGGAGATTGGGTAATGCTATTTGTAAATATTATGATTTTCAATTATGTGTATGATCAACACTCACATATTGTAAAGTATTTAAGAAGAACCTTCAATATTACTTTGTGTATTTCATTTATTGATGTAAATAAATAAGGTCTAATTGTGTCAAAAATCTTGGATTTTTTAACTTATTATGAGTATAGTGTAGGTATCAAGTTCACTTGGAGAGTATTGAAAATGGTAGAGCAAACAAATATATTAAACCATTGCACAGAAATATAGAATAATATATTAATGTGTTCAAATGATGTTGCAATACAATTCAATAGCTTTTTAAAGCCTTATTATTCCTATATATAACTTCTTACGGGAAATAACTTCCTAACTTCCCAAAACTAATTTATTACTAACATTTATCTAACTATTGTTTATTTAACTAACAATGTAATACTATATGACTATTATGCCAACATTCCCCCCCTTATTACATTGTTCCTGCAATAGTACCAAGGGACCCCCCTGAATGCTAACATACTAAAAAAAAAGTTGATTACATAATATGAATACATATTTTATAAAAGATCTTCTCCCAAAGAACAAATCCTAAACCAAGCAGGGCTCCATCATGTTGTCTCGTCTACCCTCGAAAAGGTGTAGCTTGGAGCTGTGTTCTTGAGCTCTTTAGTCCCAAGCTCTCAAATCACAAAGTCTTGAATTATTCGACAATGAACCCTAAGAGATACGACAAATCTTTGCCCTTGTCTAGTGACCACGAAAGGGTATAATTCAAGATCATATACTCTTTGAAGCTCGCTGGACAACAATCCATAGTGAGCTCAACACCAAATCCCAAACCTATCTCCAAAACAAAATCTTCACAAAACATACATTCTTCAAATCCATCAACATCAACAAAGAAAAGAAAAATAACTAAAACCAAAAATGCTTCTCATGCAAAGCATCATCTCAAAGAGAGTAGCTGACTTGAGATGATGGAAAATCCTCCATCCTCTGATGCCGCCTGCCTCCAATATGACGGGGTTACACTCTATCCATTTGCATTAGACTCTTCAATAGCACAAGTATGCAAGTCTCTCAAATTTCTATCATGGATAGCATGGATGGCATCGGGAATACAAACATAATGTGTGGCCATGTTAAAAATAATGATTTTGATTTCAATCAATATTGGACCCATACACTAGTCAACCTTATACCTCCTTAGATTTGTAGATTTCAAAGAAGAAAATTTGACTCTAATTCATCAATCTTTTCCAATCACTTCTTCCTTCCTTTTTAACACCAAAAATATTTTCAAGAATATACACTTACCCCAACATCTTACAAACAAATCCACAAAACAATATATTCTTATGAAGTTTGAACCTCTAATCACTTTCAACAACTTAAATATCCTCGCCGGTTGATCTATTTGTTGTTGTTTTTTCACCTAATTACACCGGATTGTTTCTAATGTGACATTGTAGAAGACAACTAAAACAAACTTCAGCATAAATGTGAAATAATGAACTTAAATATGTTGCACTTCACTTCAACCCTAATTACTTTCTCCAATTATGAGCATCCACGACTGCCAATCATCAATGCCATATCAATCATTTATCATATAATACTGAACTGTGAAATTCCTGATCCATTAATGAGTAGCCACCTTCTCTAAGATGCCTTCTACTTTACTCTTTTCTAATTGATGAAGGCCTGGAGATTTAGAGAATAATAATGCTTATGTCTTCTATGCACTGCAATAATAATACTCCATGAGATGCTCTCTGAAAACCCTATACAACAGATTTCAATGCCTTCTCACAACATAGGATTGAATCTTGTTTCCATGCCTTTCTCCTCCTTCACACGCAACAGCAAATCCATGTCATCTACTCCAAATAGGATCACTATATGAAGTACATATGTTGGACGCAATAAAAGGAAAGACTCTTGAACACCAAGAACATGTGAATTAGGTACTCATGTCTTTTGGAAACCTGCGAGCCATGATTGGAAACAGATTTAGAACTTCATTGCAAGCAAATACCACTTTAATCTGTCAAACCTCTAATTGCACAGGATCAGATAAATACTTTGATACCATATTGAAAATGGTAGAGCAAATAAATATATTAAACCATTGCACAGAAATATCATAAATATAGAATAATATATTAATGTGTTTGAATGATGTTGCAATACAATTCAATGGCTTTTTACAGCCTTATTATTCCCGTATATAACTTCTTGCGGGAAATAACTTCCTAACTTCCCAAAACTGATTTATTACTAACATTTATCTAACTATTGCTTTATTTAAATAACAATGTAATACTATATGACTATTATGCCAACAGAGAGATCAAGAACAAGCATCCTTTAACATTAAAAGGTTGTATCATTTTAAGCAATTTATATTCAAATGTTACATGATATCATATGATTACCATCTATTATACCTCATGTACATGAGAAGAAAGGTAGAAGAGGCACTCCAAGATAATGAAGTCCTCTAAGAAAATAAATTTAATTGTGTGTAAAAACCATGAAAAACTAGGGAAACTAATCATAAGTGATGAGTTGCAACATGGATAAACTCATTCAATAGTTTCTATTATTTTGCATGAACACCAACTTACATATAATGTAGGACTAACATCAATTAGTTTTGTGTTAATATCACAAAAGTTTTTGATTAAAAAAGAGGTAAAAATAGGTTTTGAAGGGACCCTACAAACCCTTTACAATAACAAAATGTCAATAGAACCATAAATAACCCACAATAGAATCCCTAAAATAGTAGACTAAAGCATAAAATAGAAAAATAATACACATAACACATTATAGCTCCTTCATGGTGTTGCCTATTTCAAGTTCATCCAAATCTTCCTCCATGCTATGGAGATCTTGGTCCCTTTTGTTTCCATCCTTGTGTTGTTTCTTCATACTCCTAGTTCTAGTACTAGGCCCTATAGTTTCAACAACCTTCTTCTCCCCTGCATCCTTGGGGCCATGGCCTTGTTGATCTTGTCATTTAATATTTTCATTTCCCCTGCATTCACCTTCATAAACTTGTTGAAGTTCTCTTTCACTTTTTGAGCTCTTGTTCCAAGCCCACCATTCTTTCCTCCTACTAACCCTGATCTTTGATTGTCTCCTCCTCCAGGATTGCTAGTTTTTCTTTTTGATTGGATAGGTTAGTCTACAAGTCATTGACAAAGGGGATGGCTTCCTAGTTTTGAAAGATTTTTCTTTCTTCTTACAAAAGCACTTGGCTTTCCCCAATACTCTTTTTAGTGACGATTTCCATTTTAGTATTGATCATGTCAATCTTAGTATAGAACCGGTTCATTACCTTATGTTGGATGTCAAAGGTTTGGTGCAGAGTCAAAATGTTTTGGCTTAGAGCATGGATATCGTCATTCACTTCTTTAAAGGTATATGGGGCAATGTAAGGAATGCTAGACTCATCAGGGACATTATTTTTCATTTCTCCGTACAAATTACAAATATTTTGAAGCACATGAAATCATTCTTATATAATGATTTTTTAGCATTGCAATGATTTGTAGCTCAGTTATATAGGTAAATGGTTTCATCAAATCACAATTATTGGAGTATGTATTTTGGCATTAAAAAGGTGTAGAATATATTATTTTTAGTATGCATCTAGCATGTGATGCAAATTTATGATTGTGTTATGTACATAAGAAAATGTTGTAAGCTTATAGCATGCATGTAGGATTGTTGTGAACATAATCCTTGGTTACATTAAAAATATTCTAAAATTAACTCACTATAGCATTTGAGTGAAATAAAGTTAGAGCTAGCATCAAGATAAAAGTTAGGATCACCAAATTTTCCCCAAATGTTTCTTGATAATGTTAAAGTCAAGCATAAGATCAAGCCAAAATTGACAACATTATGTTTGTCATTTTAAAGTCATTTTAAATTTTTTTATGTTAGTCCAAAACTAATGTTGTAAATTTGTAGTGCTATCCAAAGATAATGTTGTAAATTTGTAGTGCTACATTTTGTATTGTTGTGAACATAATCCATCCTTACATTATATTTCCAAAAATTAATTCACTATAGCATTTGAGTGAAATAAAGTTAGAGAGAACATTAAGATAAAAGTATGACCCCAAGTTTTTGTTAAAACAATTTTTGATCATGCTAAAGTCAATCCTAATATCAAGACAAATTTGACGACTTTATGTTTTTCATTAGATTGACATTAATGGGCCATCTTAAAGGTTTTGATGTTAGCCCCAAAAAATGATATAAGCTTGTAGCATGCATTTTGGATTGTTATGAACATAAACTATGGTTACATTAGACTTTCTCAAATTAATTCACTATAGCATTTAAGGGAAATAAAGTTAGAACAAGTATCGAGATAAAATTTAGAAATATAAAATTTTGGCCAAATATTCTTTCATCATGCTTTAAATTCAAGGCTAATTTCAAGCCAAAGATGACAAATTTATGTCTATCATTAGGTTTTGTTGTCAAGGAATTTTTTAACCCTGATTTACAAAATTACATGCCTTCCATGAAAGTTTAAATGGTCCTATCTCTTTCCTTAGTCATTAGTTGTCCATGTTGAGTTCCATAATTTGAGTCTCAATGGAGGGTCAATTGCATGAAAAGTCACATTGTTGCAAAGGTTAAAGTATTGAAATAGGCTAAGGGGACATGTGTTCTCATGAAAAGAAAAAAATTCTAAGGCACAAGTCAAAATCCCCTTTCAATAGAATTCTAGAATTTTTTATACAATTATGCAGTTATTTCATAGTTGTGTGACTTCTTTGAAAGTTTGATGGTTTAGTCTTTGGAGGGGTTTCAGACTTTCCTTGTAGTTGTGCAGTTGTTGCAATCCTATCTCATTTCTTTGAAATTTCACTTGGCCCTATTGCATTAGGCATCCAAACTTTCCTTGTAGTTGTATAGTCTCTATTTGTTTTCTTGAAAGTTTGCTTCATATCCAATTTAGGTTTTTCTATCCACCATGCATGTGCTCACCTACATAAAATGTCTAAAACCTCAATGAAAATATGCATTTACTTCTCACACATGTGAACTAAGTTTATAAATTCTTATGCTTCTTTAACATTTATAAACATGTGTTCTCTCCACCCTCTCACATTTTGCATGCATCCTCACTTCTTATAGCCTACAAGCTCGCATAAAATCATTCTTGCCTTAGATTTCATGAATGCTACAAACATAAACACTAATTTCATCATGGCTTAATCATTTAAAACTAGGTTTTTAGGCATGTCAAAGTATCTAAAATTTCAATAGGTTCCTATATTTGAGTGGTCTCATAATATTTTACAAGTACATATATCTTGCTTTAATTTAGAATAATGCTATGTTTTTAGATTTGGGTGTTCTTTAAGATCTAGTTGGAATGCTTTCCATTTTATATGTCAAAGTTTCAAGTTATCATGTAGACCCTAGTCATATTATGTATCAAGACCTTGAAATCCCACCTAAACCCTAGTCTTTAGTTTCTCAAACTTTCGTTTCTATTGTATCAACATTTCTCATATACCCATAGCCTCTAAAACTTTGCTCAAGCTCTAGTTCTAGAATTCCAAAGTTTCTTTGTAGTCTTGTAGCCACTACTAAGTTGTACCTTTTTCTCAAAAATTCATGGTAACTTGGTATGCTGGACATGTATACTTTCCATGCATCTCCACAAGTATTGCATAGTTGCTTTAAAACTATATTAATCATAAATGCAAGTTCACCTTGATAAATGCAAACATTATAGCAAACATTATTAAAAAACTATGCTTTTAATCATAAATGCACTCACCTTGATAGCTACATCTTTACTTAGGACTTGCTATTTTTTTAAATTAAATTTCAACTAGCTATTTGTTTGCTCTAGTACAAGCAATGTTTTTCACTCTTTCTTACATGTAAAATCGTTCCTACTTGCTAATTATAGACACTTAGACCATGGCATCTTGTTGATTAGTGAGTTTTGTTATATACTTAAGTGATGGAGCTTTGGAATACTTCCTTCATGATGATAGCATGGAGTTACACATGACCTCTCATGATCTATATTTCAATCCTAATTCTATCAACATGGTATTAGATCTCTCTTCTTGTTTTACTATCCATCATATAATCCTAGATGTTTTAAATGAATAATTCATGAATATATATACAATTAGTTGAATGCAATTAAATTGTTTCTGAATTAATTTAACTATCTAAAATGTATTCTTCCATTAATTAACAAATCATTATAACAAACATTATTTTAAAAACCATGCTTTTAATCATAAATGCACTCCCCTTGATATCTACATCTTCACTTAGACCTTGCTCTTCCTTTAAATTACATTTCAATTAGCTATTTGTTTGCTCTAGTACAAGCATTCTTTATCACTAATAATTTGTCTAGCTTTTCTAAATTAATTTAAATATCTAAAATGTATTTATTCTTTAATTAACAAATTATTATAACAAATATTATTAAAAAAAACTATGCTTTTATAACCTTGATATCTACATCTTTACTTAGACTTGCTATTTCTTTAAATTAAATTTCAACTATCTATTTGTTTGCTCTAGTACAATGTTATTCTTTGCCCACAAAAAAATTGTGAACTCATTCTCTCAAACTTCTATTTTAACTAAATGAACTAAATTATTTCTATCACTACATCAAAGTCCATACCTTTCTCTTTACATAATTGCTACAACATAATTCATGATAGCTTTTCCCAGACTCAATAAAGACATCACTTGTTACATTCTCGATCAATATCTTTTTTGGCTCGCTACAAGTTATCCTATAAAAAAGAAACTTTGATTCACTACACTTTTATCCTATATAAAAACTATTACAACATTGTCTTAGTTGCCCACTCTATGCCTAGAAGGGATGTTAACTTGCTGAGTTATCCAATCAACGTCGGCCTTGACATGTTAGATGATACGGCCGTCAAATTTATCCCATAGACGTTCACCGGAACTCGGGCAAGCTATGGGTGAGCTCATGGTATTGGATATACATTTTATCAGCGCATTCGTATTCAACGGCTTGAAAATATTTTCTCTACTACTTATACCATATTACCAAGCGGCATCTCTTGATGGGATATCAATTCTCATCACGAATTCAACATATTTTTTTCCTTTTTAAATAATACTAGCGCTGAGAGCGCGTGGTTTCCGCGAGCTTCACCGGGCCCAGCAAATAAACTATCATTTAGTGTTGTGGTAGAGACAGATTTGAGTCAGTCAGCTCTGAAGGATTTGGGAGTTCAAGATCGTTTTTGCTTGTGAAATGATGATACTACCTAAGAATGCCTGTGGCCTCCACGCGCTTGCCCGGTCCAAACAGATAAATTATCATTTATTGTTTTGGAAGACGCGGATTTTGTTGGAGAATGAATCACACGAATCATAAGAAATTTCACAGCGTAGTTGGTCTTAAACTTCAATTCTAGCTGGCCTATACAAGTTTTTCAGGATTTTAGTGAGTAAGCTCTCAACGATTCATGAAGTCATGGAAGTTGGAAATGTTATAAAGGAAACAATGAACGGTGAGATTTTAAGGCGAGAATTTTTGGTAATTGGTTATTTTTAAATATTATCTATTTTAATAGTCAAAGGTCAATTTTGACCAATAAAAATAGGACATATATTTATTATTTTTTTGTTATGAATGGGATGTAAAATTGTTATTGACTATTTGACCATTGAAATGGATGATGTTTAAATAGAGTGTTGGCGACAGGTCAGATCAGTGGTAACGATGACAATAAATTTGTGGTGGAACATGGCTATGAAGGGGAAACGAATCTGTTCACTCTGACTTGTGAGCTTTCTTGGCTTGGGGATAACGCTGAGGAAGTGGAGCGATTCTTGCAAAGCGAAAGCCAAGATGAGCAGCGAAAAGCCAACTCGTCTTTCAATTCCATCACTCTACTTAAGTATCATCCACTTCAATAGTCAAACAAGCAATAACAATTTTATATGTCATTCACAACAAAAAGTGATAAATATTTGTCCTATTTTTATTGGCCAAAATTGACCTTTGACTATTGAAATAGATGATATTTAAGAATAGCCCAATTCCATCATTAACAGATGATCGCCACATCTCCATTGATCTTTAAAAATGGAGGAGAATGACATTCTTGCAGAGCAAACCATTTGTGCAGCATCTGTGGGAAAGTATTCCGGCGAGACGGGGAATCTCCATAGCCAATGATAAACTGCCGAGACATTTTGCTCAAAACACTAATATTTTAGCAGCAGAAAATTTATCTAATTTAACACAAGGCCCGTTGGAAGAGCTTAACCAGCCGGTGCGTTGTAAGCGACCGCCTGATCGACATTGTTATGACAGACTGCTGTGGTTGAAAACTGGTGTACGGCAGGGTGAAAACTGGTCGACGTCTAAAAACCGAGCCCCAGTCGTTAATAAAGTTTTGTCAACCACACCCATCGAATGAATTACCGTACAGCCAGTAAGTTACAACTCACCGGCTGTTTACGGTGGGCGAGGCCCGCCTGGCGATCAACATGTATTAACGATGGGTGCAGGATCGAACAGCATACATCAAAGTGAATATCGGTATGGCAAGATGGAGAATGAATTTATTTTCTCAAGCGAAGGCTCAATTCTTCTGTTTCTTTTCCCAAATGATTCATGCTCACCGGTTTGGTTTTTAGATCATGCTATCATCATAAGCATCTCTACATAGTTTTTTTTTGTTTCAATTATTGTGATTCTGTAAGTTTGAATTCTCTACATATCATGTTTTTACAACGTATTGTCCATCAGCATTTTGGCTGCACATTTGATCGTATTTATGAATTCTGCACTTTTTATTTCAATACAGTATAGGTGCCTTGTACATTTTCTTTAAAAAAAAAAAAACCATTTTAAAAATTGAAACTCAGATTGTGGTTTTAATTATTATTTAATTCTAAATCTCTTATTCTGAGTTATTCTAAAGATTTGAACTTCTATTGGGTGATCAAGCTTATAGACTTTGTGCTCTTGTTAGGCCATTGAGATACCTAATATTTATCAATCAAAAACATATAATAAATGAGTATATACATAAACTTAAATAATATATAAATAAAATTTAATTTGGAGATGGAATATAAAGTTGTAATTATAACTATACTTAAATATAACATTAATTTTTCCATCTAACCATCATGACTTTGAAGATGGTCAGCATTAATGTCAATTTAATGATTAGAAGATTGATTTTGGCTTCACATTAAGTTTAACTTTAATATAACTAAAGTTTAGGTTAATTTTTATCTTGATATTAGCTCTAACTTTATTTCACTTATAGTCAATTGGCTTATGTTCACAACAATGTAAATTGTATTCTACAAGTTTATTGTATTTTTTAGGCATCAAAATCTTTAAGATGACACAAATGTTAACCTAATAACAATATAAAGTTGTCATCTTTGGGTTGATATCAAACTTGACTTTATTTCACTCAAATGTTATGGTGAATTAATTTTAGAAAATCTAATATTATGAATTATGTTCACAACAACACAGATGCATACTACAAGCTCAAAGCTTTTTTTAGGCTAACATCAAAACTTTTAACATGGCCCATTAACTTCAATCTAATAATGGATACAAAGTCATCAACTCTAGCTTGACATTAGGATTAACTTTAGCATGATAAAAAATATTTGGACAAAACTTGTGGTTCTTATGTTTATGTCAACACTAGCACTAACTTTATTTCACTCAAATGCTATAATGAATTAATTTTAGAATATACTTATGAAACCATGGATTATGTTCACAACAATCCAAAATGCAATACTACAAGTTTATAGGATTGCTTAATTGGGCTAACATAAAAATATTTAAGATGATATTAATGAAAAATATAAAGTCATCAACTTTAGCTTGACCTTAGGCTTGACTTTAACATTATCAAAAATATTTGAGAAAAAAATATGATTCTAACTTTTATTTTGGCACACTTTAACTTTATTTCACTCAAATACTAAAGTGAATCTATTTTAGAAAATATTTAATGTAACCATAACTTATGCTCACAATAATCCAAAATACGTACTACAAGCTTACAAACATTTTCTTTTGCACATACCATAATCATCAATTTACATCAACATGCTATATGCATATTGAAACAATATTCTACATCCTTTTAATTTGCCAAAATGCACATCCAACAACTATGATGATATTGTTGAAACAATGGAACAGCGAAAAGCAAAAGAACAGTAAACAATCACACAGTGCAAAAGCTATTTAACGTGGTTCACCATATGTATGGCTACATCCACAAAGCAGGGGAAAACTCATATATTTATGTGTTCTCAGATATGTTTACAGCAGCATATACTTATGCTTATATAGATTACAATATCTGTGAGGAGATAAGATAGAAGGAGCCAAACAATGAAGAGTCACCGCAAAAGGACGAGGTGACCGTTGGGTTTCATATCCAATAATCTCCCACTTGAAACCCAACGACTGCTGCAAACTTTCAGAGCTATTCCCCTACTTTAAGCCTATTGTCAGAGTTTAACAATGCTGAGAGAAGCACGGCAGAATTCGAACTTCTCTCGAGGTACAACCTTGGTCAATGCATCAGCCGGATTGATCTTGGTGTCGATCTTTTGAACTTGCAACTTGCCTTCTTCAATCATGTTACGAATGAAATGATACCTTAGCTCAATGTGTTTGGTTATGTTGTGGAATGCTGCATTCTTGGCCAAATGAATAGCGTTGTTATTGTCAAAAAGAGTGTGAAAGCTTGCTGTTTGGAACCCAATTCAGTAAACAAACGCTGCAACCAAACCATTTCTTTTGCTCCTTCAGTGAGGGCAATGTACTCAGCCTCAGTAGTAAAAAGAGCAACTACTTGTTGCAATCTTGAGACCTAGCTAATAGCTGCCCTGGCAAAAGTGAAAACATAGCCGGACATAGACCTTCTTTTATCCAAGTCACCCGCCATATCAGAGTCCACGAAGCCTTGTAGCTATACAACTTTCCCACCAAAGCATAAGGCATAATCTGAAGTGCCTTTTAGATACCTCAATATCCACTTCACAGCTTCCCAATGAGTTTTTCTGGGATTACTCATGAACCGGCTCACAACTCCCACTGCTTGGGAAATATCAAGACGGGTGCATATCATTGCATACATAAGACTTCCCATGGCTGAAGAATATGGAATGTTCTTCATGTAATCTTGTTCTTCTTGTGTCTTGGGGCATAATGCTGAAGACAAGTGAAAATGATCAGCAAGTGGAGTGCTAACCGGCTTAGCACTTCTCATATTGAATCTGTCCAAAACTTTTTTAATATATTTTTACTGAGTCAATCTAATTTCTTTCTTCTTTCTGTCCCAAAAGATGGTCATGCCAAGGATCTTCTTTGCTGCCCTGAGGTCCTTCATCGTAAATTTGTTGCCCAAGAGTTGCTTCAAATCAGTAATGATTCTCATGTTGGTGCCGGTGACGAGCATGTCATCAACATAGAGTAGCAACAAAACAAATTCACCACTAAGCAACACCTTGTAGTACAAACATGGATCAGATTCACAACGAATAAACTAATTCTCCATCATGAAGTTATCAAACTTGATGTACCACTGCCTTGAGGCTTGTTTCAGCCCATACAAGCTCCTTAATCTGCAAAATAGATTTTCATGCCCTTGCTTGACAAAACCTTCTGGCTGATGCATGTACAATTCCTCTTTTATGTCACCATGGAGAAATGCAGTTTTGACATCGAGTTGCTCAAGCTCAAGGTCATAAACTGCTACCAAACCCAAAATGGATCAAATTGTGTTCATCCTCACGACTGGTGAGAAAATCTCATTGAAGTCCACTCCCTTTTGTTGATCATATCCTTTCACAACAAGTCCGGCCCTGTACCATTTTGTGCCACCTTCTTCCTCTTTGATTCTATAGACCCATCAATTCTTCAAAGCTTTGCGATTAGGTGGAAGCCGAACCAGATCCCATTTATGGTTTGTCATAAGTGACTCCATTTCATGCTTCATTGCAGCCATCCACTTCTCACTGTCTCTATCATTGCAAGCCTCTCGAAAAGTATTTGGTTCTGATAGATTAGCAACGAGCAATTGATAATCATCAAATTTTGGATGAGCTTTCCTCTCCCTGGTAGATTTCCTCAATGGAGGAATTTGTCCCTGCAGACTGCCCTGTGCAATACTCTGTTCAATTGCAACATTCCTCTATTTTTGAACATCATTGCCCTGTATTTCTATATTGTTCCTCATAGAAGTAGATGAATTTATAAATTGAGAGTTTACCTTCTCCATTATTACTGGCAACTCTCTTACTGGTGGTGTGAGAAGATGACCGCTCTACTGTGCATCAACGTTTGTTGACTGTGTTCTATGATGAGAGGACGTAGATATTACAGGGGACGGTAGATTAAAAAATGCTTGTGTGGAGATTGATTTTTGTGCGCCAAGATCATCTTCAACCCGTGTGGAGATAAACTCTATTGTTTGTTTTGATGTTTGAGCACTATGATCTGTATTACAATTGCTTGGCAATGTTGGATGGAGACTTAGTCGTGGGAAAGGAATCATCTCACTAAAGTCATTTAAAACTTGTCTCGTAGTGGAAGTCACTGCCTCTTCAGTTCGCGTGGAATTCATCCCCACTGAATTTCTAACACCAGAGTCACAATTTAGCGGTGTAGGAAGAAATAACTGTTGACATAGCAATGGAGACGTGGTAGATATAGGAATCGCTGTTTGCATAGGATGCAAGGTATATTCACTGGACAGCAATTTTAGGACTTTTTATGGTGCGTTTGATTTCTTTACACCATCGTTATTGGCATATGCATTTGACTGCGTGGGAATATGGTGCAGAAGCTCCCAGTTTAGTCATTTTTGGCTATTTCCTAGTTTGTCTTCATGTTATTTTATTTTCCTCTAAGGCTTTGAAAGCCATTATGATGTTTTGTAATAAAGACTTAGTCATTTTGATTGACTAGTCCAATATAGAGTTAGTGAAAGCCTATTTTCTAGGTATTCTCCTTTTAAAACTTAGTGTTTTTTAAGAAAAAGCAAATTCCAACATTTCATTGCCTTTCATGGGCAGTTGTACAGTTGGAACAGAAGAGGAAAGGTTCCAAAAACTTTCTATAAACAATTCATTGTATGAACATGCCGACAGAAATGAGAGGAGGAGTCTTTTGGTTTGAAAAAACAGTGATTTTCTATATTCTGCAAGGAACAGTTGTTTTGTACAGCCTGGTACGAATAGTAAGGGGTCCAAGGCCTAGAAAATATGCTTGCATGTTGAATCACCTTTCTTTTGCATATAATTTGAGCCCTTGACATTTCTATAGGAGGAAGAACCAATCCATTTTGCAAAAATTGTTTTGAAACCCTCTAAACTAGGGTTTGTGTCCAAAATGATGAATTTTTCCTCTATCCTCTGAAAGTTATCACCCATTTTTAGAAGGATGGAGGAAGCTAGGCTAGGTTTTTATGTTTTTCATTGTTTGCAGGTTGAAGGCTCCTCTTCAAAGTGTTTGGTATGACTCTAACTAGTCAAAAATAGTGACTAGTTAGCATGAAGTAGTGGACAGCGTTGCAAATGCTGATAACAGTCAAAGGGAAGAGCAAATAAATGATTGTTCTGATGTTTTGGGGTGAAGATAAGTCTGTATGACTGCTTGGTGGATCATGTGTATGCTAGTTTGATACACTCCCTTCATACAACCTCCCAAATTAGGCCTTTTCACTAAAAAAAGACAGTCTGTTGTTTCTGATCGCTAATAGTACAGTACGGTTCTGCATGTTTGGGGAGGAGTACATATTCATAATGGGTGTTTGAATATGCACCAAGTCTTGAGGGTCATTTGGAACTTTGGAGAGTTATCCATGATTTAGTCGTTCATAAAGGCTACAAGAAATAAGCCTTCTTTAAGCACTGTCATAAAACAGTCATGCTGCAACTTCCTGTCCTCTGCCCTTGCAAGTATAATACTTAGTCTTTTGGTTAGTGACCTGGTATTAGTCATGTTTTAGACAAGCAGATGTTGATGGTAGTATAAAGATCCTGATTAGTAGAGTAGATTGGTAGTAGGTTGTGAGTTCTTGAAGGTAGATTGTGCATATAGATTAAGTTGAGCAGTGACTCCTCAAAGTGAGAGTTGAGTGGCCTGTATGGTGGACACTAGGATGTGGTCCTAGGCTAGGTCAACCTCTTGAATAGCCTTGTGTAGGCTAATATCATATTACCTTTTATAACACTCTTGAAGGAAGTTTTGGAATCTAGGTTCTTTGTGTAACTACTACCATTATCTCTGCATCATATTGGTATCAAAGCCAATATTCTGATTGGAAGCAGTGTATGTCAGACAAAGAGATTGAAATAGAGGCTAGTACAATACCTCCCAAGACAATGAGTCAAGATGCCATCAAGAAGTTGGTGGAAGAGATGGTTGAAGCAAGATTGAAAGAAGCAAAATTGCAAGAAGAAAAGAAGTCTAAGGGCAAGACCAAAGAAGAGGGAAGTTCTTCTAACACAAATGAAGAAGTAGAGGTAGAAGAGAGTCCTCAGGAAGAGGACATGTCTGCAGATCAGAAAGCTTTCTTGAATGCACTTAAGGGTGCTCATGGAGACAGTGGTGATCCCAAGATGGATGTGCCTACCTTTCATGGCAAGTTGGATGGAGATGCTCTCACTGATTAGATAGAAGCTATGTGCAACTTCTTTGATTACAAGGAGTTCAATGACAGCAAAAAGGTCAAGTTTGCCAAGACAAGGCTAAGAGGTTCTGCACTTGTATGGTGGAACTATATATGCAGAGTGAGAGGGAGAAGATTGGGAAGAGTCCCATCACTAAATGGAGCAGAATGGTGGCTATGCTCAGAAGCAAGTTCATGCCACTTGACTATGAGATTCAAATCATTAGGAGATTTCAAAATTTGAGACAAAAAGACATGGATGTGGCTTCCTACACAGAAGAATTTCATAGACTCAGTATGAGGGCCAATCATAATGAAGATGAAAAAGGGATGGTGGCTAGGTACCTAAATGGACTGAAATACAATCTGCAAGATGAGATCAGTTTAGTGTTACCAAAAACAGTGGATGAATGCTTCTTATTGGCCTCCAGAGCAGAGGAAAAGCTGAGAAGGAAGGGTGAACAAAGTGCCAGAGGTAGAGGTGGCAGAAACCAAAGAGGAAGAGGCAGTTTTGGCCGTGGATAGTTCAACAAAACTGAAAATAACAGTCAGCAAGAAACACCACCTGAGACAGAGCATAGAGGAGGCTTCAAAGGTTGGAGAAGGCCTAATGGCAGGGGCAGAAATGGTGGAGGAGGTAGAGGACCTAGAGTCTTCACTGGAAGGTGTTATGGTTGCAACCAAGTTGGCCATACAATGAACAAATGCCCAGAGAAAGCCAACAGCTCTCATGACAGTGGAAAGAGAAATCAGTTAGTGAAAGATGATGACTGTGAGAGTGTGAATTCACCAATGGGAAGTGCTGCACCTATTCTAGATGGAGAGAGTATGATGATCAAAAGGTCCATGTTGAAGGTACCATTGAAACAAGAGCCACCTCAGAGAAAGAACCTTTTTAGAACCCAAGGCCTAGCCTATGGGAAGCTTTGCAAAATCATAGTAGATTCAGGATCTACTGAGAATGTGGTATCCACTGAGATGGTGGAGAAGTGCAAGTTGAAGAGGATGCCTCATATCAGTCCTCACAAGATTTCTTAGTTGAACAAAAACCAAAGTTTCATGGTGGAAGAACAAACTTGGGTTGAATTTGCAATTGGTGACTACAAGGACAAAGAGCTATGTGAAATCATCCCTATGGATGCATGTCATCTGCTTCTTGGCCGTCCATGGCAGTATGATGTTAAAGCTCAGCATGATGGTGAGAAGAACACTTATGTCATCACCAAGAATGGAAGACCATTCAAGATGGATCCTATGTTGGAGCAGCCCGGAGGGAAGAAAAATGACAGTAGTGTCATGTTGGTGAATGGCAAAGAGTTCCTAAACCTTATGAAATAGAATGATAACTAGGGGTATGCCTTGGTCATGAAGCCCAAGAGTGGATCAGATCAGCAAGATCAAAAACAGAAGGAGATTCCATTGGAAGTGCAGCAACTTCTAGATAAGTATCAAGACCTTGTGGTAGAGGAAGTTCCCAACTCCTTACCACCTATGAGGGATATTAGTCATCAAATTGACATAATACCTGGTGCAACATTGCCTAACAAGGCTGCATACAAGCTGACTCCACAGCAAAATGAAGAGGTGGCAAGGCAAATTCAAGATCTCTTGGAGAAAGGGCTGATTAGAAAGAGTTTAAGTCCTTGTGCAGTCCCAAGTGTACTTGCTCCTAAGAAGGATGGAAAGTGGAGGCTATGCACAGATTCCAGGGCCATCAACAAGATCACCATAAGGTACAGATTCCCAATGCCAAGGATTGAAGATCTCTTGGATTATCTTGGAGGATCATGCTATTATTCAAAGATTGATTTGAAATCTGGATATCATCAAATCTGGATCAGACAGGGAGATGAATGGAAGACTGCTTTCAAGACCAATGAAGGTCTTTATGAATGGCTTGTTATGCCATTTGGTCTTAGCAATGCTCCAAGTACATTTATGTGCTTGATGAATGAGGTATTAGTTGAATTCATTGGTAAATTTGTTATTGTTTATCTTCATGACATACTAATCTTCTGCAGGACAAGAGAAGACCATGTGAAGCATGTTGGTCAGGTGTTGGAGAAGTTACATAAGCACAAGTTGATGATCAACTTAGACAAATGTGAGTTCATGAAAACTGAACTTGTATACCTGGGATTTGTCATTTCTAATGGTTGTTTGAAGATGGATCCCTCTAAGGTTGAGGCTATTCTCAGTTAGCCTACCCCAAAAATAGTGGGAGATGTGAGAAGTTTCCATGGATTGGCGACTTTCTATAGGAAGTTTATCAGAGGTTTCAGTCACATTAGTGCTCCCATCCTCAACACCATCAAGGGTGGAGTCAAATGTAGATTCCAATGGACAAAGGAAGCTGATGATAGTTTTGAGTTGTTGAAAACAAAAGTGGTTGAGTTACCTACTTTAGTACTTCCTGATTTTGATAAGGTGTTTGTTGTTGAGTGTGATGCAAGTCAGCAAGCTATTGGTGCTATTCTCAGCCAAGAAGGACATCCGATGGCATTCTTTTCAGAAAAGTTGAATGAAGCCAAGCAAAGGTATTCTACCTATGACTTAGAACTCTATGCAATGGTGCAAGCTCTTAAGAAATGGAGACATTATTTGCTGCCCAAAGAATTTATTGTGTTTACTGACAATCATGCTTTAAGCTTTCTAAACAGTCAAGAAAAATTGAACCATAGACATGTTAAATGGATGGAACAGCTACAAGTTTATACCTTCACAATTAAGCACAAAAGAGGTGTCTCTAACAAGGTGGCTGATGCATTGAGTAGGAGGTTGCTTCTTGTTCATGAAATTCAATTAGAAAGCATGGGTATTGACTGTTTAAAGGAGCTGTATAAAGAAGATTATGATTTCAAAGAGGCTTATGATGTTTGTGTGAACTTGGCTAACACATTCCATGGAGAGTATGCAGATTTTGTTTTGCAGGAAGGCCTCTTGTTTAAGGGCAATTTGTTGTGTATCCCTAAGTGTTCCATGAGGGACAACATCATCAAGGAGAAGCATAATGGATCTTTAGGAGGACATTTTGGCTTAGACAAGACACTAGAACAAGTCACAAGGTTCTATTTTTGGCCAAAGGTGCAATCAGATGTGAGGAAGTATGTAGCTAGTTGTGCAATCTGTCAAAGGGCCAAGGGTGTGTCTTCAAATGTAGGTCTATACCAACCCCTTCCCATTCCCAATAGACCTTGGGAAAGTATCAACATGGATTTTGTGCTTGGGTTACCCAGGACAGCCAGAGGGGTGGATAGTGTGTTTGTCATTATTGATAGGTTCAGCAAGATGGCTCATTTTGTGCCATGTAAATGCACAAATGATGCATCTCATGTTGCAGGTCTATTTTTCAGAGAGGTAGTAAGGATACATGGTTTACCATTGTCCATTGTAACTGACAAAGATTCTAAGTTTGTAGGTCACTTCTGGAGGACCTTGTGGAAGAAGTTGGGCACACAGTTGTCCTTTTCATCAGCCTACCATCCACAAACTGATGGTCAGACTGAGGTGGTCAATAGATCACTTGGAAACCTTCTAAGATGCCTTACAAAGTAGCATGGTTTGGCATGGGACTTGGTTATCAGTCAGGCTGAATATGCCTACAATGATTCAAGGAATAGGAGCACTGGTAAAAGTCCTTTTGAGGTAGTTTATGGCTTTCATCCAAGAGGGCCACTTGAACTGAAGGATCTCCAAGGATGGGATAGAAGGAGTGCACTTGGTGAAGAGTTTGCTGCCTCCATGAAAACAGTCCATGATCAAGTCAAGTTGCAACTAGAAAAATCAGTCACAAAGTACAAGGAAAAGGTAGATTTGAAGAAAAGAGAAGTGCAATTAAAAGTTGGAGACTTAGTTATGGCATATCTGAGGAAAGAAAGGCTGCCAAAAGGTCAGCCAACTAAACTCCTGATGAAGAAGATTGGGCCATGCAAAATAGTGCACAAATTCGGTCCAAATGCATATGAGATTGAGTTACCATCTTATCTTGGTATCTCTCCAATTTTCAATGTTTGTGATCTTTTTCCTTTTAGACCTCCATAGCCTGGTGAAAGTGGATCAGATGTGGTGGCTGAAGATGCTAATTGGATCAAGGATTTGCCTCTAAGCAAACCTTTACAGTTGGAGTGCATTCTAGATTCCAAAGTTGTCAAGAAGACTCGGAGAGGTGTCTATAAAGACTACTTGGTGAAATAGAAGGATCTTCCTGATTCAGAGGCCACCTGGATGACTAAAGTAGATATCTTGAAGCATGGCATGACACTTCAACAATTGGCAACTCAAGGGACTTGAGTTTTTCCTACAGGGGGAGTATGGTGCAGGAGCTCCCAGTTTAGTCATTTTTGGCTATTTCCTAGTTTGTCTTCATGTTATTTTATTTTCCTCTAAGGCTTTGAAATCCATTCTGATGTTTTGTAATAAAGACTTAGTCATTTTGATTGACTAGTCCAATATAGAGTTAGTGAAAGCCTATTTTCTAGGTATTCTCCTTTTGAAACTTAGTGTTTTTTAAGAAAAAGCAAATTCCAATGTTTCATTGCCTTTCATGGGCAGTTGTATAGTTGGAATAGAAGAGGAAAGGTTCCAAAAACTTTCTATAAACAATTCATTGTATGAACATGCCGACAGAAATGAGAGGAGTCTTTTGGTTTGAAAAAATAGTGATTTTCTGTATTCTGCAAGGAACAGTTGTTTTGTACGGCCTAGTACGGACAGTAAGGGGTCCAAGGCCTGGAAAATATGCTTGCATGTTGAATCACCTTTCTTTTGCATATAATTTGAGCCCTTGACATTTCTGTAGGAGGAAGAACCAATCCATTTTGCAAAAACTATTTTTAAACCCTCTAAACTAGGGTTTGTGTCCAAAATGATGAATTTTTCCTCTATCCTCTAAAAGTTATCACCCATTTTTAGAAGGATGGAGGAAGCTAGGCTAGGTTTTTATGTTTTTCATTATTTGCAGGTTGAAGGCTCCTCTTCAAAGTGTTTGGTATGACTCTAACTAGTCAAAAATAGTGACTAGTTAGCATGAAGTAGTGGACAGCGTTGCAAATGCTGATAACAGTCAAAGGGAAGAGCAAATAAATGATTGTTCTGATGTTTTGGGGTGAAGATAAGTCTGTATGACTGCTTGGTGGATCATGTGTATGCTAGTTTGATACACTCCCTTCATACAACCTCCCAAATTAGGCCTTTTCACTAATTACAATCATCATGGACTGTGGAAATCTGATGTCTCTTAAAAAAAGACAGTCTGTTGTTTCTGATCGCTAACAATACAGTACGGTTCTACATGTTTGGGGAGGAGTACATATTCATAATGGGTGTTTGAATATGCACCAAGTCTTGAGGGTCATTTGGAACTTTGGAGAGTTATCCATGATTTAGTCGTTCATAAAGGCTACAAGAAATAAGCCTTCTTTAAGCACTATCATAAAACAGTCATGCTGCAACTTCCTGTCCTCTGCCCTTGCAAGTATAATACTTAGTCTTTTGGTCAGTGACCTAGTATTAGTCATGTTTTAGACAAGCAGATGTTGATGGTAGTATAAAGATCCTGATTAGTAGAGCAGATTGGTAGTAGGTTGTGAGTTCTTGAAGGTAGATTGTGCATATAGGTTGAGTTGAGCAGTGACTCCTCAAAGTGAGAGTTGAGTGGCCTGTATGGTGGACACTAGGATGTGACCTCCTAGGCTAGGTCAACCTCCTGAATAGCCTTGTGTAGGCTGATATCACATTACCTTTTATAACACTCTTGAAGGAAGTTTTGGAATCTAGGTTCTTTGTGTAACTACTACCATTATCTCTGCATCAGAATAACACCCATTGCATAGGTGTTTGATGGCAAATATGAGCCTGAGTGCTCACTAATATCAACATTTTCTGAATGTGAACCAGAATTTAGTGGTGGCAGAGTAATTTGATTACCTTGCAATTAAGAAGGAATACTTCCAATATTGGCATCTGTAAAAGAAAGTGGTGGATGCAGGGCTCCCACTTCATCTGATGACTGAAAATTGCCTCCAGCTGCTGGTGACTGATGTGGAGACTGCAAATCACACCCACTGAAGCTATTATCCAACGAAATATATTCTTTTGTAGATGTCCTATGTTCTTGCAAGGCATGAAACACTTTTTCATTGAATACCACATCACGACTGCGAATGATTTGTTTTGCAACAGGATCCCACAACCTGAAACTGTAATGCTCTTCCCCATAACCGACGAAGATGCATCGTTTGGATTTGAAATCCAATTTTGTTCGCTTTTCTTTTGGAATGTGAGCGAACGCCTCGCAGCCAAAGACCCAGAGGTGATTGTAGGAGATCTTCCTTTCAAACCACTCTTCTTCCGGAATGTCAAAATCTATCTTAGTAGAAGGACTTCGGTTGATCAAATAAACCGCCGTGTTAATTACCTCAGCCCAGAATTCTTTACTCAAACCAGCATTAGAGAGCATGCTTCGTGCCCTCTCTAGAATCGTGCGATTCATCCTTTTGGCTGCACCATTTTCCTGAGGTGTAAATGGTACAACCTTGATGTGCTAAATGTCGTTATCTGCACAATAAGCATCAAAATCTAGAGAGAAAAACTCCCCCGCATTGTCAATTTTAAGACATTTAATTTTGCTCCCAATTTGAGTTTTAGCAACAGCCTTAAAAATTTTGAATTTTGCAAACACTTCTGATTTTCTGTTGAGCATATAGACCCAAAGTTTACGGGTTCAATCATCTAAAAAAGTTACAAAATAGTTTGCTCCTCCAATGGAGGTTACCTCTGTGGGATCGAAGACATCCGAATGCACGAGTTCCAAGGGTTTTGCCTTCTTGTCGTGTCTAGTTTTAGAGAAGCTGGCCCACCTTTGTTTCCCGTAAATGCAATGCTCACATAGTTCTAAATCTGTTGATTGTAAACCAGAAAGTTGGCCTCTTTTGAGCAATACTTCCATTCCCTTCTTGCTCATGTGGCCAAGTCTCCTATGCCAAAGTTCTGTCCCGCTGTCAACTACGGCCATCACCGCTCCCACTTTAGCGGTACATTCGAGCACATAAAGAGATCCTGATTTATTACCTTTCGCAACAACTAAAGCGCCTTTAGTTACTTTTCAAATGTTGGAAGAGAAAGTGATGCTACAGCATTGCGCATAAAGTTGTCCAGCTAAAATCAAGTTCCTCTTAAGTTTAGGAACATGTCTTACATCATTTAGTAGTCACTTGCTTCCATTCTTTAGTTGCAGCAATATGTCACCTTTGCCGACTATCTCGCATGGCTCATTGTCTCCGAGATAAACTTTGCCAAAATTTCCTTCTTGATATGTTTGGAAGGCATCCTGATTTGAAGTTGCATGAAAGGAGGCACCAGAGTCTAAAATCCATGAGTCGGTTTCAACTTCACTTGTTGCCAAGACAAGAGCTCCTCCATCATCTTCAAGAGTTGTGTTAATCTCATTTTTTTTAGTTATTTTTGGGCTTTCTTGTAACACCAACAATCCTTCTTGACATGTCCATCTTTTCCGCAAAACCAGCAACCTTCTTTTTGTCCTCTTGACTTTGATCTATTCACTGATTTAGATCTTCTCCTGTTTTGTTTTCCTCGATCTTGGGTTCTTCCCCTATTGCCTAGAACTAAAGCTTCACTGGATATTTTATTTTGTCGTCTCCTCATGTCTTCGTTCAGAAGGGTGGCAGCGACATCGTCAAATCTTAACATTGTTTTCTTTTCCTTGTCTTCGGATCCTCTTCTCCCAGGTGCTGAATTGCTGATCATCATCATGACATTATCCCATCTGTCAAGAAGCGAGCACAGGAGTAGCATAGCCCTCATTTCATCATCAAAATTAATTTCTATAGAAACTAGTTGGTTGATTGCAATGTTAAATTCGTTCAAGTGATTTGAAAATCCTTTTCCCTCTTTCATTTTCAGATTAAACAACTTCTTTAGCAAGAAGACCCTATTGGTTGCGAATGCCATCTCATACATGTCGCAAAGCTTATCCCAAATCTGCTTTGCTGAAGTTTCTGTTGCAACATTAAATAAGATGTTTCTGGACAGCGAGAGGATAATTGTAGCGGCTGCTTTTTGATCTATCACCTCCCATTCGTCATCTGTCATCTTCTCTTATTTTGCTGATTTTCCTTTCAGCGTGATAGCTAGGTCTTTTGAATTAGTAGGGCATGAATTTGCAGCTTCCAAAGTCTAAAATTCTGCCCCGAAAACTTCTCTATTCTCCACTTGTCCGCTTCTTCCATTTCTTCGAAATTCGTCACGAATTTCTCAACCAGCTCCTTAATCAAGCTCTGATACCAATTGTTGAAACAATGGAATAGCGAAAAGCAAAAGAACAGTAAACAATCACACAGTGTAAAAGCTATTTAACGTGGTTCACCATATGTATGGCTACATCCACAAAGCAGGGGAAAACTCATATATTTATGTCTTCTCATATATGTTTACAGCAACATATACTTATGCTTATATAGATTAGAATATCCATGAGGAGATAAGATAGAAGGAGCCGAACAATGAAGAGTCACTGCAAAAGGACGAGGTGATCATTGGGTTTCATATCCAACAGATATACACCTATGCTACAAATCATTGTAATGTTAAAAAATCATTCTATAACAATGATGTCATGCTTCAAAATAATTTTAATTTACATAGAGAAATGAGAACCTAAGTTAAATTATATTCATTGTGATATTAGCACAAGCTTAGTGATGTTAGTCATATAGTATGTGTATGTAAGTTGGTGTTCTTGAAAAATGTTAGAATCTATTAAATGAGGTTATCCATGGTGAAACTCATCACTTATGATTATTTTCCATCCTTTTTTATGGTTCTTACACACTTTTTTCTTTTCTTGAAGGGTTTCATTATCTTGGAGTTCCTCTTCTACCTTTCTTGTCATGTATATGAGCTACAACTAGTGGTAATCACATGTTATCATATAACATTTGAATATAAATTGATTAAAATGATACAACCTTCTAATGTTAAAGGATTCTTGTTCTTAATCTCTCCAAGCAGTATTGGTTCCTACTTGATATTCACCCATAATGAGTAAAAGAACTATTAGTTCCCTACTTGTTTCCATTAATAAATGGAATAGATAAAGAAATTTTGGAGGTGCTTCTTAAATATTATATTATATGTGAGTGTTGATCATACATATGAATGAAAATCACAATATTTAAAAATTTCATTACCCATTCTCCATCTATAATGATAATGAGGATGCTTATGTGGATTTCTAGCTCTTGATGGCTTCTTTATTAGAAAAATGTTCTTCTTCTACTTCTACCTTAAATCTGATTGTAGATGCATGAGACAATTCCTATTGATTTAAGATGGCTCATCCTTCTTGGACTTCCCTTAATGATCATTGAAGGGTATATTTGAGGATTAAGATTCTAATATTTCACATGCTAATGTCCATAGAGTCACAAATTTGTTGGCAACTATTTATTATTGTTTCTACACTCTCTTGACAAAGACATTTTCTAGGGGTTCTCATTACCTCTACAATCTCTTATAGGGGGCATCTTCCAAGGGTTCTCATTACCTCTACAATCTCTTAAAGGGGACATCTTCTAGGTGATTCTTGGATAGTCAACAATAGTTGTAAAAGTCTATAGAAAAATAATTTCATTGATAGTTATTAGTTTCTTTTTTTAAGAGAAGATGCAAATCTATATTTTATATAAGGGTTTACATTGGTGGTGCAATTTAACCTTGAGTGTTTTTAGAGGGATTTGAATTCTCTTTCCATTAGGAAAATGTTCAAGTGTTTTCTTTCCTTGCCTATATAAAGAGTGTTTTTTGTTATAATTATAATGCTTAGCAAATGTGAATTATTTTTCTTCCAAGAATACAAGATGCATTTATTTGAGAAGAACATATATGTAAATATTGGTACATGCTTATGTGGGGATAAAGACGTGTGGATGATTGTCTTGTATAGTATTATGTGGTTTCCTAGATTATATCTTGTGGTGAAGAGAAATACAAATAAAGAGAAAAAAATCAATTATTTGAGGTTTTATATTATATGGATATGTATTTTTTTAATCAAGTAAAATTTTTAAATATTAAAGCAAACTCAACAAATCTTGTTGAGTATCCCCTAACATGTGTTGATGGAGAGTTTTAGAACATGTTCTAATATTTGGAATAACATATATTTAAAATATGTTTTTGCATAATATTACAAGCCTTGATTAACAAATATGTATATGGAAGCATGTATTTTTGCATAATGTTGCAATTATTTCCTTGGTTAACAAATATGTATATGGAAGCATGTGTTTTTGCATAATGTTGCAATTATTTCCTTATTAACAAATATGAAAGCATGTGGAAGATACTCAAACTTTTGTATTTGACAAACTATATACTATAAATGTGGCAGATGCAAGTGGTCTTATGATTTTTTCAAATTTTTTTAAAATTTAATAAAAAAATCTAAAGATATAAATAATAAATGTAATTTAAAATTACTAATTTTTATTAAGATTATCTTGCAAATATATTTTAATATAAAAATTTTGAAAGAAAAGCATTTTCAAAACCTTAATAAACATGCACCTTATTTTTTAAAAATAATAAACTATATAATTTGTTATTTTTATTTTTTATAATGTTGGTAGTAGAGATTTTAAAACCTTAATTGAGATGTTAAAACTACTTTGCATAAATATGAAATGCTTTGACCTTATTGGAAATATATGACATGCAACTTGTATTTTGTTAGAGCCTTCAAGCTTGTATACTTGTAATAATTGACACAAAAATCCACGTAGAGATTGGTGAGTAGAGATGGCATTAGGGACAAAAATACGCTGATGAGCTTGAATTATATTGAAATAATAATCTATATATAATTTGTTATTTTTATTTTTTATAATGTTAGTAATAGAGATTTTAAAATTTTAATTGAGATGTTAAAACTACTTTGCATAAACATGAAATGGTTTGACTTTATTGGAAATATATGGCATGCAACTTGTATTTTGTTAGAGTCTTCAAACTTGTATAGTTATAATAATTGACAAAAAAAACCACGTAGAGACTAGTGAGTAGAGATGGCATTAGGGACAAAAATAAACTAATGAACCTGAATTATATTGAAATAATAATCTATATATAATTTGTTATTTTTATTTTTTATAATGTTAATTATAGAGATTTTAAAAACTTAATTGAAATGTTAAAACTACTTTGCATAAACATGAAATGGTTTGACCTTACTGGAAATATATAACATACAACTTGTATTTTGTATAGTTGTAATAATTGACCAAAAAAACCACCTATAGACTGGTGAGTAGAGATGGCATTGGGGACAAAAATAAGCTGATGAGCCTGAACTATATTGAAATAAAACAGAAGTGTACAATAGGTTAGGGCCAAAGCAGATCACCATGTTGCCACAAGAGAGATGCATACAATTCGCTTGAGAAAGTAAACTCATTCTCCATCTTGTCATAGCCGTATTCACTCTGTTCTATGCTGTTCGATCCTACGCCCATCAACAATACATCTTGATCGCTGCCATAACCAGGCGGGCTTTCTGTTAAAACAGATGAATCTTGTGCTGCAAAATTATTAAGATCCTGGGCAGAATGTTCCGCCGTTTTATCATTGCCTGTGGAGTTATCCGGCCCATTGCCAGGAGGAGCAGCAGGAACGGGCTTATGGCCTTGGCGGCCCAAGGCCACATGGCGAAGCAGCTTATTCCTTGTTGAAAAGGTGAGCGTGCAGGAACAGCGCCATGTGCTATGCCCGCACTTGTTTCCGTGGGTTTTCAGATCTCCCACGAAGGAAAACTCCTTTCCGCAGTTGTTGCAGGTATACATCTTAGCGCAGTGGCTTCTTCTGTAATGGTTCCTCAGGGATACCATAGATTTCAAGTGCTTAAAATTGGGATGACGCCTATTGTGTCTGCAGCCATGGAAGGGGCACGAATAATAATATGATTTTTTGCCCTTGTTAGGCCTGCTGGATGCGAGGGCTTCCTTGCTTTTGTATTGCTCGCCGTGAGATCGCATGTGAATGCGCACATTCCCGTCTCGCCGGAATTCTTTCCCACAGATGCTGCACAAATGGCTGGGCTCTGCAAGAATTTCGGCCTCCTCCATTTCTACAATTTCTTCTTCGCCTACAAAACTCAAACGTTGACATTGCGACAAAATCGAAGCAGAATTTGTGATCACCTGGCAGATGAAAGCCGAGTTCGGTTGATCATCGTGGCTTTCGCTTTGCAAGAATCGCTCCACTTCCTCCGCTTTCTCCCCAAGCCAAGAAAGCTCAGAAGTCAGGGCAAACAGATTTGTTTCCCCTTCATTTCCATGTCCCAACACAGATTTATCATCATCGTTACCACAGACGGGTTGCCAAGAGTTTTCGCCCTCATCACTCAAAATCTCAGTGTAGACTGTTTCCGCTATAACTTCCATGACTTCTCTAACTCCTTGAGAGCTGACTCACTGAAATCTGCGTGTTCCAAAACAGGCCAAAACTATGGTTAAGTAGAGTGGTTTGGTGGTTTGGGCCGGCAGGCGCGTGGAAGCCACACGCCAATCTATAAAATATTTTCACCACTTTCCACGCAAGCACTTTTAAAATATTTTTAGTTGGTAATATTATTTAAAAAGAAAAACCAATGGGCAACGTTCTTAAAAGTGGCGCAAATTCCCAAACTTGTAAGGTGCAGATTCATTCCAGAGAGCTGGGTGTGCACGTATACCGTCTCATACAATATTTTAACCTTTTAGGCCATTTTAGAGACGAGATGCTGTTGGCTATTCTTAAATATCATCCACTTCAACAGTCAACAGTCAAAGGTCAATTTTGGCTAATAAAAATAGGACAAATATTTACCACTTTTTGTTGTGTTGTGAATGAGGTATAAAATTATTATTGATTGTTTGACCATTGAAGTGGATGCTATTTAAGTAGAGTGGATGCTGCTTCCTATATTAGAATATTTTAAGTAGCCAAATACGGTGTGCAAATAGACTTTGCCCACAGGGTTCGCAAATTTCTCCAACATTGTGGTGATAAATTTGACTGCGGTATAAACGAGCTCTTTCAGGAAGCAAGGTTTCACATAACCGCCAGCGTCTTGGTAAAAATGCATAATAGAAAAGTCGACATCGAAAAGATCTTGAAAGTATCTTAGGACTACAACTCTTGATCCCTTAGACTATTTAGTCTGGTAGACGTCATTAAAATTTATTCATTCATTCATTCAGAAGTAACGTTGAATTAATATAATTGTGTGTCCATTCGACCGTCAAATTGAAACCCTATGACATATACCATGTATTACAGTGCTGTTAAACCAAAATCAAATTGAAACCCTATTACATGTACCATGTATTACAGTGCTGTTAAACCAAAATAACAACAGTAAGCCGACGTAATTTCTCCATTAAGTTTTATCTTTATAGTCAGTGCCTCTATGTCATGCCAGGCTTTATTATTATTTTGTTCATCTTTGACTCCTGCGGTTACTTCCTTCACTCAAAATACTGGTTAAAAAAATTTCCATTTACTATTATTTTATTAAAAAAACATATCCCTTCGCTAACCTATTTACACAGACCCAATTTAAGATTCCTGGAAAGAAGCATTGAACCTGTCATTCTCATGAACTCTGTGTAAGTTAAATAAATGTGCAAGAGAGCATAGATGGTCAAGAAACTACAAGAAAAAACAAAAGTTTTCCGTAGGAGAAATGGCAAAAGCGCCTATGCATCAGCAAAATAAAGCACCCTTATAGTAGAATTAATTTTTAGATCTTGCTCCCTAATAATGTTCAGGTTTGCATAACAATTAGTTTTTTATCATGTAATTTTTTTATCATGTAATATGTCTGAAAATTAGTATTTGTTTAGTTATTGTAGACATTTGAAATCATCTCATTACCAATCAATTAATAAATTTTATTTATTTGTTTAATTAATCAATTTTTTCACCAACATTAATTAAATTAATAAAAATCACTATTCATTACTATTCACCTACAATTGATTAAATAAATTAGTATTATTTATTCAATTAATTAAACTTTCTCTATAGCCCAACTTTAGATAAATAAATCTAAACATTTATTTATCTAAGTCCATCTCATCCCATTTAAAAATTAAATAAATTTAAATATTTATTTAATTTCATATTTTGTGCACATTTCATTAGTTGTCAAAATTACATCATTAACCTTCCACAATCATTTGCACATTCCAAAACATGAATAATCAAGGTAAATCTTGCACAAGTCCCAAATGTGTACATATGGATCAAAAATATGGCCTTGATTTATATATCCTAAGTACTTTGAGAATGAGCAAGATCTTTACATCGTTAAAAAAGCTACTTTTCATTTCCCACCATCCACTTCCTCTAAGGCAAATCTCCACCCTTGATTCCCCTTAAATCTTGGAGCCATCTTTGACCACCATTCACATGGTGTAACTTGAAGGCTTCTCATGCCTCTCATCTTTTCAATCATTCTTAAACCTTGATCTCTCAAGGCAATCCTAGCCCTCCATCCAATCTCTAAAAAATATATAAATTAGACCTCTCATAAACCATTTTCATAACTCACTTGAATGCAAAGTTACTCTTCTACTATGACCACTTGACATTTCAATTATCTTCACAACCCATCATTGGACACTGCCACACTTGCTTTAGTGCAACAAGGAGGCTTTGGGTGAGAATTTCATTTGTACTTTCATCCTTTGTTTAAGATGTCTTAGTTTAATCTGAGGTTGCTTATAGTTGTGGATAAAATAGAATAACTTAGGTTAGTTTGTTCTTTTATGTTCATTTCTACATATACACATTCTTGGCATGCCCGGTGGGACACACATCCCTTTACTAATTTGTTTTGGTGTTTAGTAGTTTTTTTCACTTGCAAGTTATGGTTTCGCGTGTGTAGCCTATTTCAGCACATGCATTCATGAACGAGCATGTTCATGCCTGTGTCTAGCAGCCCATCCTTCACAACTTTAACACCATTATTTTGGTGTTTTTGTTAGCTTTTTAGAATAGTTTTCTTGTGCTTTTTTCAAGGTTTGTGATTATCATTGATTTGCATGCTATCTAACTCTTTATTTTTACAGGATTAACCCCTATTTTTATAGATTTTTGACACGTTTTATGGCCCTAAACACAATTTAATGCATCCATCCTAAATAGGAGTTTATGAATGTGCAGAGGCATGCCTATGCCTGACCATCCAAATCTCATTTTCACCATATTTGAAAACTCTTACTCTCAATTTTTTGATAGAGGTTAATTTTACAGGTCGTTATGCTACCCATTTGACAACTTGCAGTATGTTTTTGGTAGATTTAATCACTTTTTCTTATAGGTTTTGATCATTTTTTCTAGCCTCAACATGTGTTAGTGTATTCATCATGAGCAGACATTTCTGTCTTTGCAAAGGTGTATTTGTCCCTGACCATTTGAACCTCATTTTTTATATTTTTGGACTAAATTGCTCTCTATTTTCTAATTAATATTAGTTTTGTAGAGGACCTCATGCTGTCCAAATTGTCATTTAACCTATGTTTGTTGTATAGGGAATCTTTTTAAATCAAATTTTCATCTAACCCTAGTTGTTTTTTGTGTAGATCTCATAGTTGGGCATTTCTATCTCAAATAGGTGCACCCATTCCTCGACTCACTGTGTGCATGGTAAATAAAGGTAAAACTGTGATTTTGTCATGTTTCGGTGCTTGTACCTCAATTTCAATGCTTGTCTCTTTTAGGCACTTTATTTACACTTAAGCATTTTTGTCTCTATAACAAAGTTTATTAATTTCCTTAGGATTTGTGATGATCTAACCCTTGGTCTAACTTTTCTAGCTGTGCTTTATCATTAATAATTTATTTTGTAGGTTATTATTTGTTGAAGACAACTCTTAAACTACTGACATCTTGTTTGTAGCATTGGTTGACTAAAGCATCATTTTTATTACTAATCTAGGAACATTTCAATTTCTAAGGGAATTAACTCTTTGTTTGTCATGCTTGTGGATCAAACTTAAGTGTATGTTCTCTCCTCACACCTTTGGGTGATCTTGGACATCAAAATCTTAAGTTTGGTCTCTTTTCTTATTTTCAACTAAAGGGAATATTGTGTATATGCTCTTCTCTCGCACTATAAGGTGATCTTGAGAATCAAAAACACCAAAGTTCATTTCCCTTTAAAGGGCTTGCCTAAGGATTTCATCACCTTAGGGGATAACCAAAACAACATATTTCAATGGGGTATAAAAGGAGGGAGAGTGAAAGTTGTACCTCAAAGAAGCTTCCATCGTATTTGGCTCAACATTGTCACCCCTTTCATAAGGAGGCAAGGTGAAGTGGAATTGGACTTGTCCATGAACATGTATGCATGTAGATGAACTCTCATTCACAAACTTAGACCTCACATGTACCTTCAGGGATTTTGAGGGTACCCCTAGTACCTTGTTTATCCTAGCTTAAGACCTTTAGTCATATACATTTGTGATGCATCGATTAGTGATTAACATCAAGAAGTCACTCACCATATGCCCCTAAAATTAGATGTGTATGATGTGTATGCTCTCCCAACACACCTTTTGAGTGATCTTAAGGTGATAAAAATGGTTAGCTCCTCATCATGGGACTTACAAATTATGATTAGACTAGGCGTATCGATGGGATTACAAGTGTACAGACTCCCACTTGAATAGCATAGGTTTTTAATGTGCTTGGTGTGCATTCTAGTCAAAACCTATGCTTGCTTTAAAATCCAAAATCTTAAAAGTCTAAAACCTTTTGCAAACATGTGAGCATTGATTGAAATCTTACTTTGCAAACATTGAAACACCTTTTGCCAAAGGTTAAACTTTTGACATCCAACAAAACTTGAGATCTAAATCATTCACCCATCACCTTATCCACTTTCCTAGGTCCTATCATCCAAATTTCATCAAAAATATCTTGTCATTTTCTCTATTAAAGCATTGTTGTAAGGAAGAAGAAGTAATGCCTCTACTTTCTACACTACATAAACATATAGGGGTTGAAATAGAAAATAATGTTAATAGGAAATTGAAATACAAAATCAAAAAATTGAATGCATAATAGTAAGTAGTAGAGAAAGAGGACCCTGACACCAAAAGATGGATCTCTCGATCCAAGATGTTTTCTCTAAACTAGGACATCCTTGGTAAGTGAGGATGTCTGCGCAATGCGCTATAGTCTGAGAAAGTCATAAAGCATAAGGTATTTCCCATATTTTAAACTAACTTGCATAACAAGGAACATAAAACACACTCAACAACCTCCAGGTGATATAGACTTGAAAATAGAACTAAATATGCTATTGGAATGAAGAAAAATCAAATAACAAGGAAGAGTGGAAGACCAAAAAACCTATGTGCATTTGAAAGTCTTCACTCCAAGAATACCTGCACAGAACACAGAAAAATGGTTGTGCTGCTAAGGAACTTGCCTCAGTCAAACCCCAGTTTTGGTATTTCTACCTCCATGAGTAATAAATGGTAAAGAAAATAAGAAACTAGAGTGTGTTCTCCTATCCAATGTGTGTATAGGAATTAAGAGTAGTGACAATAAAATAAAACTAAGAGAATTATCCCTAGTCTACGAGGAAACACCCTAGTGTGTGTATTGAGATAAAATGGGTGGTGGTCTCCACCAAGATTTGCCAAATAGAAATATAGAAATAAATGATAAAGAAGATCTGCAATATTATTCAAAATGAAAACAAGAATAATATTACCCACATGATTGTAGAAGAAGAGAGAAGAGTGAGCTCTTTGGAGGAGTCAACCAAAGTGTGACAATGTTAATCCTTGAGAGAGCTTCAAGATGGTGTTATTTCAATAGCATGTAGCTTCAACAAGCTCAACAATGGAGATATGTGCAGCCAAAAATAGCCAAGAGATATAATGCAAGAGATATCCAAAAATTAGTTTTTGCATAAGGGTGTGAGGGAAGCTGAAGGGTTAGATTTGAACATTGAATGTGTTTTTCTAATGACCAAGCATTACAGTAGGCAGGCGGCTAAGTGGGAAATCAACATTTTAAATTTTGGGACTTTTGGGATGCTTTCGCTTAGTGAGGATGTTCTCACTTAGCGATAACATCCTACATAAATTGTACAAAATTTAATACATGTTCCCAAGTCAATGAGAAGAATTAGAATCTGATAAAGAAATTTGGCAATCTGGTGAAGGAAGAGGCTAAGGATAGGCTAAAATGATCCCTAAAACATGCTAAGGGAATGGACACTAAAGAAAGCCCAAAATATAGTGTGAAATTGCAAGGGTATGTAATTTTCTACATTACAACTACACATCAACATTTATGTCATAAATGTGCGCACTCGTGACACTTTTTAGTATCTCCATTCACAAACTAATGTATATATTCTAAACATGCACATGCATTCTATCCTTAGACATATACATATACCCTTCACCAAAGTCAAAAATTTCACCCTCATCTATCCAAATTTGCCTTCAAATTGACATCACCCATCAAGATTAACCCAACTACTACCCTAAATCATTGACCATCCACCCATTTAACCCTAAATCAAATAATTCCATTTGATTTTGAACTTAAAACAATCTTAATCATCTACCCTCCTAATCATATATCCATCATCAATCAACCGATCAAACCAAATCTTAATCCATCCATCTAAATCAAACCCATCAATCACCCCAAATCATAGATTTTAATCAAGACCTTAAACATCAATCCTTACTCTAAGTTCATTTAAGAACTTACCTATCTTAAGTAAACAATCTAAAATTGACCATCCTAAATCAAATCAACCTCTTGCTTGAGAACTTAGCCTATCTCAAGTATAGAAATCGACTTCAATGACAAATCAAATCATCATTAAAGTCTTAAATATGATTGACCTATGCTTAATCATCTCATCCATAGCTTATGCATCATCCAACCATCTTAAAAATTCCACCATCTCCTCAAAAGTGAAATCCAATCAAGTTCAAACTTCAAGGGCCCCTTAACCTTCATCCTGTTGGCAAGAGACATTGCTTTGCATTGATAGGTGTTGTCATTGATGGCAACTAAGATCATCCCAATCATCCGCATAACACAATTTATTCATACCGGAAGTCAGATTCAGAATTTGTCTGTCTTGGCAGTTAGGAACAGAGCAATAACAGGGTCTGGTATTTTGCTCCGGATCTCTCTGGTGGAAAGTCATGACTAGCTGCGGATCTAGGTGGGGTAAGTGCAAAAAGATGGGGGGCCAAAAAGGAGTCTTAAGTGGCCACTTTTTTTCTGAAATCAAGAAATGCTGGCCTTGGATGAGAAATTGAGCATAATTACACTCAAAATTTGGAGATGCAACCAAAACAATGTTCGTAGTACTCCGAGTCTACTTTCTAAACTACTATTTTTTTTTAAATGGTATAGATTAAGGGGTTCAAAAGAGGGAGCCACAGAAATTGGTGTTGTTTCTATCAAAAAAAATAACATAGCATGTTTTGTGGCTCCCTCAAAAGGTCAACTTTTTTTTGGTATTTTTAAAATTGCTTCAGTTATAAATTAGCTAATAGCATGTAATTTATGCCTGATTTTTCTGATAATTTTTTCATGAATATTTAATTTTTTACTAATTTTCAAAGTGGACACATCCTAAAAAATAGAATTTTGTTCGTGCTACCCCTATAAATTTTGAAAACTAATTGAAAATCATTTTTTTCTTTTTTAAATGTGTATAATGGAGTCTAGTTTCTAAATATCTAATTTTTTAAAAATTTCAATGAATAGTTAATTTACAATGAAAAAAAGACCAAACAGTGGTTTTTGCCCAAAAACGGACACACAAACAAAAGAAATTAAAGATGAAAGGCTTAACATTGTCAAAATGTGAAAAAAATTACATCGTCAAATAGCTAAGAGAAAGCCTAACATTACCCAGGTGTTTGATTTGTTCGACCTTGAAACACGTGAAAATTTGAGGGTTAGCACGAATGAAATTATGTGAAATCCTATAGAATATGGAAAAACACGTCTCTGGACATTGGGAAGGCACTCCAAGCCTTTGGGTTGGAAATTCAAAGCAAATCCCAAGCCCAAGGCTTGGGATTCCCAAAGCAAAACATAACCCAAGCGAGTGCATTATAACGCACTCGCGTTATGTCCCCCTTGAATTTTTTTATGTTCAAGGTTATTAATCATGTATGTATGTATGCCTATATGTATGTATGTATAGTGTTGAGGGTAGAGGAGGGTAGAGATGGGGGTGAGCCAGATAGGGGAGGAGAGGGGTGGATAAGGATTGAGTGATTAAGGTTTAAGGTTGAGGGTTGAGGGTTTAGGGATAGGATTTAGAGTTTAGGGATAAGGGATTAGAGTTTAGGACCTTAAGGGATTAGGGTTTAGGGTTGAGGCTTTAGGGATAGCATTTAGGGTTGAGGGTCGAGGGATTAGGATTAAGGTAGAGTGTTGAGGGTAGAGGGATTAGGGATAGGGTTTAGGGTTGAAAGTTTAGGGTTGAGGGATTAGGGTTTAAGGTATAGTTTTGAGGGTTGAGGGTTTAGGAATAGGGTTTAGGATTTAAGGTTTAAGTGTTGAGGGTTGAGGATTTAGGGATAGGGTTTATGGTTTAGGGATAAGGGATTAGGGTTTAGGGTTTAGGGTTTAGGGTACCATAAATTATAATTAGGAATTAGGATTTAAGGTTTATGGACTAGGGATTAGGGTTTAGGGTTAAGGGATTAGGATTTAGGGTTTAGGGATGTACAATTAAGGGGTACCATAAATAAACTGGAATTTAGGGAGGGTTGGAAAAAAAATTTGAATCATCATGGGCTGGAGATTAGAGATTTTGTTGTGTTCAAGTACATATCCAAGTCATAATTTAAGGTTAAGATATTTCAAAGAACAGGGTGTGTGAAAAACATCAATGCTCTTCAGCTTATGAATACCAACATTGATACACATAAAAGATGCCCTTCTTCTAACAGAGTATGCAGTTCAAGTCAACCGATGGCTAGCAAGTTGTCAAATGAGTTGGTTTAATGGGCGTGCCTCCTTCTTCAAGGCCCAGGTGGGCAGGAGTGGGATGTACAATTAAGGGGTACCATAAATAAACTAGAATTTAGGCAGGGTTGGGAAAATTTTGTGAATCATCATGGGCTGGAGATTGGAGATTTCGTTGTGTTCAAGTACATATCCAAGTCATATTTTAAGGTTAATATATTTCAAAGAACAGGGTGTGTGAAAAATATCAATGCTCTTCAGCTTATGAATACCAACATTGATACAGATAAAAGATGCCCTTCTTCTAACAGAGTATGCAGTTCAAGTCAACCAATGGGCAGCAAGTTGTCGAATGAGTTGGTTTAATGGGCGTGCCTCCTTCTTCAAGGCCCAGGTGGGCAGGAGTGGGATGTACAATTAAGGGGTACCATATAAATAAACTGGAATTTAGGCAAGGTTGGGAAAATTTTATGAATCATCATGGGCTGGAGAATGGAGATTTCGTTGTGTTCAAGTACATATCCAAGTCATATTTTAAGGTTAAGATATTTCAAAGAACAGGGTGTGTGAAAAACATCAATGCTCTTCAGCTTATGAATACCAACATTGATATAGATAAAAGATGCCCTTCTTCTAACAAAGTATGTAGTTCAAGTCAACCGATGGGCAGCAAGTTGTTGAATGAGTTGGTTTAATGGACGTGCCTCCTTCTTTAAGGCCCAGGTGGGTAGGAGTGGGATGTACAATTAAGGGGTACCATTTAAATAAACTGGAATTTAGGTAGGGTTGGGAAAATTTTGTGAATCATCATGGGCTAGAGATTGGAGATTTCGTTGTGTTCAAGTACATATCCAAGTCATATTTTAAGGTTAAGATATTTCAAAAAATAGGGTGTGTGAAAAATATCAATGCTCTTCAGCTTATGAATACCAACATTGATACAGATAAAAGATACCCTTCTTCTAACAGAGTATGCAGTTCAAGTCAACCGATGGGCAACAAGTTGTTGAATGAGTTGGTTTAATGGGCGTGCCTCCTTCTTCAAGGCCCAAGTGGGCAGGAGTGGGATGCACAATTAAGGGGTACCATAAATAAACTAGAATTTAGGTAGGGTTAGGAAAATTTTGTGAATCATCATGGGCTGGAGATTAGAGATTTCGTTGTGTTCAAGTACATATCCAAGTCATATTTTAAGGTTAAGATATTTCAAAGAACAGGTTGTGTGAAAAATATCAATGCTCTTCCACTTATGAATACCAACATTGATATAGATAAAAGATGCCCTTCTTCTAACAGAGTATGCAGTTCAAGTCAACTGATGGGTAGCAAGTTGTCGAATGAGTTGGTTTAATGGGCATGCCTCTTTCTTCAAGGCCCAGGTGGGTAGGAGTGGGATGTACAATTAAGGGGTACCATAAATAAACTGGAATTTAGGTAGGGTTGGGAAAATTTTGTGAATCATCATGGGCTAGAGATTGGAGATTTTGTTGTGTTCAAGTACATATCCAAGTCATATTTTAAGGTTAAGATATTTCAAAGAATAGGGTGTGTGAAAAATATCAATGCTCTTCAGCTTGTGAATACCAACATTGATACAGATAAAAAATGCCCTTCTTCTAACAGAGTATGCAGTTCAAGTCAACCGATGGGCAACAAGTTGTCAAATGAGTTGGTTTAATAGGTGTGCCTCCTTCTTCAAGGCCCAGGTGGGTAGGAGTGGGATGTACAGTTAAGGGATACCATAAATAAATTGGAATTTAGGCAGGGTTGGGAAAATTTTGTGAATCATCATGGGCTGGAGATTGGAGATTTCGTTGTGTTCAAGTACATATCCAAGTCATATTTTAAGGTTAAGATATTTCAAAGAATAGGGTGTGTGAAAAATATCAATGCTCTTCAGCTTATGAATACCAACATTGATACAGATAAAAAATGCCCTTCTTCTAACAAAGGATGCAATTCAAGTCAACCAATGGGCAGCAAGTTACTGATCTTGAATTGGTTTCTGATGAAGAATACAATGATGTTGAAGCAATGGAAGAAAATCAAAATTGTAAGTCTAATTTAATTTATTTCAACTTTCAAAGCAGGCATTTGAATTGTAGCTTTACCTAGAGGATTAGTATAACAAAAACTTAATTATGTTACGAGCCTTTCTTTGAAGAACCCTGGACATTATGGACCCTATCATCTAGAAAAGCACATGATAGTGAACTTTGCCCCACCTTTCAAATCAGATATTTACCTTTTTATTCAATGAAAATGAAGTCACGGAATGTAAACCAACCATGCATACTAGTAAGATCAAATTCTCTACCTTCTATTCTTATTACTCTTACTTTATTAAGAGAAGAGTGTCAAAAAGAAAAGGTTTAATTGTAAGCTAACATAAGGCAAAGCAGTTTTGTTATTACATTTTTTTGAGGGATCTCTAATAGTCTAATATAATGTAGTCTTCTATAATATGAACATCTGCATTTGTGTGAATGCTAAGCTTTAATATAGTAGAGTATTAAATCAATGCAATTAGCTATTTATTGGGTTAAAATAACTTTGTTTTTGTAATGGTTTGGGAATGCAGGAGTTGCCAAAAATAGGTGAATGTCCTCTACAATTACCAAGAGAAAAAAGTTTAGTAGTTCTTGTGGATAGAGCCAGTAAACAATGGGAGATTATTTGCCTGTTTCATAACAATATACCTCCTCTAAGTGCGGGGTGGACAGCAAGAAACATAGATGTACCCCAATGCAAAGCTTTTCTCATAATGATCATCCTTCTGATTTCAACTGTTAATTACTCACTGTGGATGTACCATACGCAAAGCTTTTCTCATAGTGTGTACACCTATTGGCATAATGAACCCCAGATGGGCCAGAAAAACATGCCATATAACATTACTAACATTAAAAAAGTTCATAGCCATTTTTCTAACATATTCTTACAACTCAGATATCTTTAAGAGAAGAGTGTCAAAAAAGATGGGTTTAACAACCTAACATAAGGCAAAGCAGTTTTGTTGGGTTTAGGGATAGGGTTTAAGGTTTAGGGTTGAGGGATTAGGGTTTAGGGTTGAGGGATTATGGTTTAAGGTATAGTGTTGAGAGTTGAGGGTTTAGGGATAGGGTTTAGGGTTAACGGATTAGGGTTTAGGGTTGACAGATTAGGGTTTAATGTTGAGAGTTGAGGGTTGAGAGTTAAGGGTTTAGGGATAGGGTTGATGGTCAAGGGATTAGGGTTAAAGTAGAGTGTTGAGGGTAGAGGGATTAGGGATAGGGTTTAGGGTTGAAGGTTTAACGATTGAGGGTTGAGGCTTTAGGGCTGAGGGTTAAGGGATAGGGGTTTAAAATATAGTGTTGAGCATCGAGGGTTTATGGATAGGTTTTAGGGTTTAAGTTTTAAGGGTTAAGGGTTGAGGGATCTAGGGTTTAGGGTTTAAGGTATAGTGTCAAGGGTTTAGGGTTTAGGAATAGGGATAGCATTTAGGGTTTAGGGATGAGGGATTAGGGTTGAGGGTTGAGGGATTAGGGTTGAGGGTTGAGGGTTTAGGGTTTAAGGTATCGTGTCGAGGGTTGAGGGTTTATTGATAGTGTTTAGGGTTGAGGGTTGAGCGATTAGGTTTTAGGGTTGATGGATTAGGGTTTAAGGTATAGTGTTGAGGGTTTAGCAATAGGGTTTAGGGTTGACAGATTAGGGTTTAGGGTTGACGGATTAGCATTTAATGTTGAGGTTAGGGTTAGAGTGTCGAGGGTAGAGGAATTAGGGATAGGGTTTAGGGTTGAAGGTTTAAGGATTGAGGATTGAGGCTTTAGGGATGAGGGTTTAAGGCTTAAGATATAGTGTCAAGTGTTGAGGGTGTAGGGATAGGGTTTAAGTTTTAAGGGTTAAGGGTTGAGGGATAGGGATTAGGGTTTAAGGTATAGTGTTGAGGGTTGATGGTTTAGGGATAGGGTTTAGGTTTGAGGGATTAGGGTTTAGGGTTGATGAATTAGGGTTTAATGTTGAGAGTTGAGGGTTGAGGGTTGAGGGTTTAGGGATAGGGTTGATGGTCAAGGGATTAGGGTTAAAGAAGAGTGTCGAGGGTAGAGGGACTAGGGATAGGGTTTAGGGTTGAAGGTTTAAGGATTTAGGGTTAAGGCTTTAGGGATGAGGGTTAAGGGATTATGGTTTAAGATATAGTGTCAAGTGTCGAGCATGTAGGGATAGGTTTTAGAGTTCAAGTTTTAAGGGTTAAGGGTCGAGGGATCAGAGTTAAGGGTTGAGGGATTAGGGTTTGATGTTGAGGGTTGAGTACATTGAGGTTCGAGGGTTGAGGGTTTTGGGATAGGGTTGAGGGTCGAGGGATTAGGGTTAAAGTAGAGTGTCAAGGGTATAAGGATTAGGGATAGGGTTGGAGGGTTTAGGGATAAGGGATTAGGGTTTAAGGTATAGTATCAAACCCGTTGAGGGTTTAGGAATAGGGATAGCATTTAGGGTTTAGGGATGAGGGATTAGAGTTGAGGGATGAGGGATTAGGGTTGAGGGTTGAGGGATTAAGGTTTAGGGATAAGGTTTAGGGTTGAGGGTTGAGGGATTAGGGTTTAAGGTATAATGTTGAGGGTTTAGGGATAGGGTTTAGGGTTGAGGGATTAGAGTGAAGGGTTGAGGGATTAGGATTTGATGTTGAGGGTTGAGGGTTGAGGCTTTAGGGTTTAGGGTTTATGGATAGGGTTGAGGATCGAGGGATTAGAGTTAATAGTTGAGGGATTAGGGTTTGACGTTGAGGGTGAGGGTTGAGGGTCGAGGGTCGAGGGTTTAGGGATAGGGTTGAGGGTTGAGGGATTAGGGTTAAAGTAGAGTGTCGAGGGTATAAGGATTAGGGATAGGGTTGGAGGGTTTAGGGATAAGGGATTAGGGTTTAAGGTATAGTATCAAGCCCATTGAGGGTTTAGGAATAGGGATAGGGTTTAGGGTTTAGGGATAGGGTTTAGGGTTGATGGATTAGAGTTAAGGGTTGAGGGATTAGGATTTGACGTTGAGGGTTGAGGGTTGAGGATTTAGGGTTTAGGGTTTAGGGATAGGATTGAGGGTCGAGGGATTAGAGTTAAGGATTGAGGGATTAAGGTTTGGCATTGAGGGTTGAGGGTTGAGGTTCGAGGATTGAGGGTTTAGGGATAGGGTTGAGGGTCGAGGGATTAGGATTAAAGTAGAGTGTCGAGGGTATAAGGATTAGGGATAGGGTTGGAGGGTTTAGGGATAAGGGATTAGGGTTTAAGGTATAGTATCGAGCCCGTTAAGGGTTTATGAATAGGGATAGTATTTAGGGTTTAGGGTTGAGGGATTAGAGTTAAGGGTTGAGGGATTAGGATTTGACGTTGAGGGTTGAGGGTTGAGGCTTTAGGGTTTAGAGTTTAGGGATAGGGTTGAGGGTCAAGGGATTATAGTTAAGGGTTGAGGAATTAGGGTTTGATGTTGAGGGTTGAGGGTTGAGGTTCGAGGTTCGAGGGTTGAGGGTTTAGGGATAGGGTTGAGGGTCGAGGGATTAGGGTTAAAGTAGAGTGTCGAGGGTATAAGGATTAGGGATATGGTTGGAGGGTTTAGGGATAAGGGATTAGGGTTTAAGGTATACGTTGAGAGTTTAGGAATAGGGATAGTGTTTAGGGTTTAGGGTTGAGGGATTAGAGTTAAGGGTTGAGAGATCAGGATTTGACATTGAGGGTTGAGGGTTGAGGCTTTAGGGTTTAGGGTTCAGGGATAGGGTTAGGGTCGAGGGATTAGAGTTAAGAGTTGAGAGATTAGGGTTTGACATTGAGGGTTGAGGGTTAAGGGTTGAGGTTTGAGGGTCAAGGGTCAAGGGATTAGGGTTAAAGTAGAGTGTGGAGGGTATAAGGATTAGGGATAGGGTTGGAGGGTTTAGGGATAAGGGATTAGGGTTTAAGGTCTAGTATCGAGCTCGTTGAGGGTTTAGGAATAGGGATAGTGTTTAGGGTTTAGGGTTGAGGGATTAGGATTTGATGTTGAGGGTTGAGGGTTGAGGCTTTAGAGTTTATTGTTTAGGGATAGGGTTGAGGGTCGAGGGATTAGAGTTAAGGGTTGAGGGATTAGGGTTTGACGTTGAGGGTTAAGGGTTGAGGGGTGAGGTTCGAGGGTTTAGGCATAGGGTTGAGGGTCGAGGGATTAGGGTTAAAGTAGAGTGTCGAGGGTATAAGGATTAAGGATAGGGTTGGATGGTTTAGGGATAAGGGATTAGGGTTTAAGGTATAGTATCAAGCCCATTGAGGGTTTAGGAATAGGGATAGTGTTTAGGGTTTAGGGATAGGGTTTAGGGTTGAGGAATTAGGATTTGACGTTAAGGGTTGAGGGTTGAGGCTTAGGGTTTAGGGTTTAGGGATATGGTTGAGGATCGAGGGATTAGAGTTAAGGGTTGAGGGATTAGGGTTTGACGTTGAGTGTTGAGGGTTGAGGTTTTAGGGTTGAGGGTTTAGGGATAGGGTTGAGGGTTCGAGGGATCAGAGTTAAGGGTTGAGGGATTAGGGTTTGACGTCGAGGGTTGAGTACATTAAGGTTCAAGGGTTGAGGGTTTCAAGATAGGGTTGAGGGTCGAGGGATTAGGGTTAAAGTAGAGTGTCGAGGGTATAAGGATTAGGGATAGGGTTGGAGGGTTTAGGGATAAGGGATTAGGGTTTAAGGTATAGTATCGAGCCTGTTGAGGGTTTAGGAATAGGGATAGTGTTTAGGGTTTAGGGATGAGGAATTAGAGTTGAGGGTTGAGGGATTAGGGTTTAGGGATAAGGTTTAGGGTTGAGGTAGACAAGGAGAAACTGAGAGACATAGAGAGGGGAGAGGTAGAGAGGTGAGGGGGAGAGATAAGTGAGATATAGAACATGAGCTAATGGAACTAAAGGTGAGATATTGTAAAGGTGCTATCGAAGGTGAGATAGGCACAAATATTTATGGATCAATCTATAGCAAGACAAAACGTGAGCGTGTTATAACGCGCTCGTGTTTTGTCTTGCTATAGAAATGGTAAAAAAGTGTTGACCCCCGTGATCCAGGCCCACATGCTCTGTTTTCATGCTGGTTATGCGCGTGCTCCGATAAAAAAGAAGTGCTTTCATGCTGTTAAGAAGTTCACATGCACATTTTACACATTCTACCACCTTTGCATGATCTTTCCACCACCTTTTCTGCTTTGCCAACTTGAGAAGGAGGAAATAACATAGTTTTCACACCAAGTTTGATATATATCTATTCAAGTTTCAATTCTTGTAGTGTTGCAATGTTAATTGTGATTCAATTTTAGGAATTTAACATTATAGATTAGTTAATAATATTGTTGTTAGTAATTATATTTGAGTGTTATTCAATTTAACATTGAAAAGGAAGAAAGTGGTGAAAAACTCAAATTGTTGAGGAGTTTGATGCAAAAAGAAAAAAACACTACATAATTGGGTACTCTCCATTCGAATCTTCATTTTTTAGGTATGTCAAGTCTTTACATGCATGTTCTTCACATTTTCCTTAATTCTATTTGAATTACTTTATCATGCTTTATCATACATGTTTAAAATAGACACATTCCCAATTAAGAAAGCAGCCTACAATCTCACATGATGCCATGTATATTTTCTACACTTGGGCTCTTTAATAATTATGTGTAATAAACAGACCTTAACATACCATGATGTCAAACTATACAAGAATAAATCCTTACAACATAATAAAAATACAATCCCACTATTATCTTGTCATATTAACAAGTTAAAATACAAATGAATAGGTGCCAAGATCATACAAGTATGCACATGAAATGATGATTTGTGTGCACATATCTTGGGCTAGGACATTCCTTATGCACCTATTCATGATGATTTGTACATGCACATGACACAACAATTGTTGTCTATTCCTTCACAAGCCACCCAAATCCTAGTATCCCCAGTACCAACAAAACACCTTCTCAATTCCAACTCCTAGTAGCCCTAGTAACAATGAACATGTCAAATTGGGTCTGCCTCAACCTTTTCAAGCATGAAGTCCCATGTACTCTTTTCATGGCTACAATAATTTGCTTTGTATGCTTTGTACCTATTTTGGTTGAGTGACATTTACTCTTTTACATGATGATTGTATGTGCATTTACTATGAAGGGTTGAATGACATATATTTTAGTTATTTGTATGGATTCATTTCTTAGGAACTAATATTGGTCTCTTTATCATGCTATAGACAAATTCTCCATCATGTCAAGGAAATAATCAAGAATGCAAAGAAAGTAGTGGCTATGAGGGAACTTCGTGAGAAGAGGAAATTGGACACGATAAATGAAGACATGCCAATTGAAGAGGAACCACAACCATCACAAAGAGATATGGTATTGGTGGCACAAAGAGAATAAATGCAAAAACCTCATGCTACAAGAGATTTGAATACCATAGTTGGAGACACGTCCTCTACCGCAAGTCAACATGTAGGGACACCATCTACCACATCTCAAGTTGAGAGTACATCATCACTCACATGTGATGAAGGAGGTACACCATCATTCCCACCTCAACCTCAAGGTATGTCATCTATTCCATCTTCGATCGAAGGTATGCCATCTGGCCCATCTCATTTAAATATTGATGAAATTCCTAATGTTGAGATGAATTTACCTAACTTAACACCACCTAGAATTTTGCATAGAAAGCCAAAGTATTTGATTGATATTGATGAGAATATTTTGCAGCCAATGGAAGGTAAGATTCCAAAATGCACTTGTAGAAGATATGCTCATAAGATTTGGAGATTGTTCTTTGAAAAGTTAAATGAGACTGCAAGATGTCAACTATTCGTTGAAATGATGCAAAGTATAAAGTATAGGTCCATCATGAAGATTCTTGGGTTGAGAACATCAGAGGCTTCAAGTGAAAAATCTATTGTCAAGAATCTAATGAGTGCGTATGAGAGTGTGGGTAACACCTCACGCACAAAAGATAGTAATGCAACACGGAGTGTGATTACATCGACTATAGTAAGTAGTCAAACGATGAAAGCTCGTCTCATTAGAAAGACAAGTCAAGAATTGAGAATTAATAGGAAAACTTTATCAAGAGCAGTTGGAAGACGCCAAAGAATTGAGGATGCTAATGCTAATGAATTATAGGCGTTCTCAAGGAGAGTACCACGAAAAGATAAACCAATTGTTGAAGCATTGAGATCATTAATTGAAGACTTTTGGAAGAATTACACAAGGGTATCTCTGAATCAAAGGGATGTGGTAAGAAGGAGAATTGGTAGTCAGAACCATGAGCCACATCCAAAGCATTTTTTGGATGAGACTCAAACACAGTTTTATGGTAAATTTCTAGAGAAGTATCCTCAAATTAAAATTTGTCAAAGATATTTTGAAATGCTAAAACCTTTCTATGTCATGATAAATCACACACGCACTACTTGTTGTTGTAGATTACATATTGAATTTTCTAACCATTTTGATGTTTATAGGTCTATATGTTTAGATATGCATACTAACAATGTTTTGCAGGGTTGTGCCATACGTGCCCCACCAACATCTTCAAGAGACTTCATATCAAGAATTTTATGTGAAAGAGAGGAAGGTCAAATATTCTACAAGAAATTATGCTTGGATGGCACATGTCATCATTGCGAAGGCTTGCAACATTTGCCAATATGTGAACGTATGTAAAGAACACATGCGGTTGGAAACGAACTAGTAGAGTTTGGCAAGTATAAAACAATGGCATACAATACAAAACATGGTAAAGAAGCAAAGAGGTGTGAATTGGTTATTGAAAAGATTTCAGTGTATCAGTTTATGCCTATATTTCGTGATAGCATAGTGTATGAGTATGCAAGACATGCTCATAGAGCTCGATGGTTGGACTTGCAATTCAAGTTATGCAAGGACACATTTCCAGTTGGTAGCATTGTTTCAATCATCAACTTTGCAGAGAACTATAGTCTACAGCCACAGCATGAGGTGCAATCACAATATTACAACTCCACACAGGTTTCTATATTTGTGCACATCGCATTCATTCATGCAAATGATAGTACAGAGGATGATAGAAATATCATAAGGGAGTATAATTTCTATATTAGTGATGATCGCACGCATTCTACAGAGTTTGTGCAAGGTTGCTTTTAGGTGTTCTACAATGATTTGGCTAGAAAGGCATATCGTTCAGTCAGCATATCATATGGTCGGATAACTATGCGTCACAACTCAAGAACTCACAGAATTTCTATTGGTTGGGTAGGAGGCATAATTTTACAGGTATTCAGCATATGTGGAACTTTTGTGAGGCTGGGCATGGAAAGGGGGAGCATAATGGTGCAGGAGCATGTATCAAAAGAGCCATAGCATGATAAGAGTTAAAGTATAAAGACAATGCAAAGTTGATAGATGAAAAATCGATTATCGAGTGGTGTAATGCTTCCATGGGTCCAGGTAATGAAGGTAAGTCTTCAATTCGTAGATTTTTTTGGTTGATAGATGATACTAACATTGCACCGTATGAGGACTGTTGTACACTGATAGGATCAAATGAGATGCACTCTTTCAGAAGCTCAATTGCAGGTTCATGGAGTATCCATACGCAAAAGATGTCATGCTTTTGTTCTTCCTGTACAATTCAAGCCTGTGATGAGTGCGAGTCAAAGGAGTGGGTTGACGAATGGCAGCTAAGTAGCCCACTTGACACGTATCGACCCCCGACGGCACTGGAACTAACATAGATGGAATCATCAATTGACTTTGACCACATATCAGATCTAGTTCAACCAGGTAATATATCTATTGGCATAGTTTTTGAAATTCCTAATGTCATCTTACTTTGTAGTGTTTTTGTAATGTTGACTAATTTCATCTAATTTGCTACACATATCAATGTAGGGCACGTATATGCAGTTATTGCAGATGAAGATAATGAAGAGGGAACAAATTATTACTTATGTTGTGTTAAGGCCAAAAAGAAATTGGAGGCCCCAATTACAAATGGAGAAAACATTGAATACCCTCCAGGCTCAGTGGTTATTACTGGAACATGGTTTAGAAGGTACCCACATAAGAGTGTTAATGTTTGGTTGTTTCAGGACTTTGACATGCATCGAAAGATTCTTTATTACTCGAACCTTGTCGTGGCATCTAATGTTCATTTGATACAGTATCAGGGTAGACCTTTGAACAAAATCTTGTGGAAGGTGCGTGAGTCTGACCATGAATCAATACTTGACACAATAAAGAGTAGAGCAGACCCGGATGGTTCATTGGATTAATTTGTAAGTATTCACATTAATTTTGTAAAATCATGTTACATTGAGTTGTAAGTATGCACATTAATTGTAAGGTTTATCTTTTGTTATTTCCTGCTACATTTTTACCCATATACATATTTTTACATCATCATGTTATGCTTCATGGGGTTAGACCTAAGTGATGGATGAAGTTGATCTTGAGAATAATGTATAAAATATAGGTGTCTCTAGGTGTCTTGGTTTCTAACTAGAGGAGTCAAAAAAATAAAATTTTATTTTGATTGAGTCAATTGTATGTAATAAGGTCTTCTAAGACCATTTCATTTGTTTTTAAGTCACTTTGAGTCATTTGGGGTCAGTTTGAGTCTTTGAGTCCTATTGCAAAAAAGGTGTCAATGTTGTCGAGTTGCACAAAGTAGCTTTTACATTTTTGGTGTCCTACTCCTGATGCGACCAAACTGATAGTTCCAACGCATCCGAATGGGTACGTTTAGGCTAGGCATTATCTTGTTTTTCACCCAAACATGTTGAAACAGTCCGAGCTACATTGTACCGACGATATCCCTGAAGAGTCCAAAGTGCAAAAAGGCAGAAATCTTTGACTAGATGTTACTCAAAAACTGTTTCACTTAGAAACATTCCATCTAAGGCAATGTGATCACGTAGAGTGCCTCTACAATAACCTCTCTCAGTTTTTTATATCTCTAAGGTATTTGCCCGTGGTGAAAGGTTTTTTGCTGCCCCAAAAATCATCAGGAGGCAATGTAAAGTTGCAAAGGGGTGTAACTTTCGTCCTACTCCTGATGCGACCAAACTGACTGTTCCAACATGTCTGGATGGGTACATTTATGCTAGGCATGGTCCTATTTTTTGCCCAAACATGTCAAAACAATCTGAGCTACATTGTACCGATAATATCCCTGAAGAGTCCAAAGTGCAAAAAGGTAGTAATCTTTGACGAGATGTTACTCAAAAACTGTGTCACTTAGAAATATTTCATCTAAGGTAATATGATCATGTAGAGTACCTCTACAATAACCTCTCTCGATTTTTTATATCTCTAAGGCATTTTCTTGTGGTGAAAGGTTTTCTGTTGCCCCAAAAATCGTCAAAAGGAGGCAGTGCAAAGTTGCAAAGGGGTGTAACTTTGGTCCTGCTCCTGATGCAACCAAACTGACTATTCCAACGCATCCGGATGGGTACATTTATGTTAGGCATGGTCCTATTTTTTAAAATAGTCCGAGCTACATTGTACCGACGATATCCCTGAAGAATCCAAAGTGCAAAAAGGCAGCAATCTTTGACGAGATGTTACTCAAAAACTATCACTTAGAAACATTTTGTCTAAGGAAACACGATCATATAGAGTGCCTCTACAATAACCTCTCTCAATTTTTTATATCTCTAAGGCATTTGCCCGTGGTGAAAGGTTTTCTACTGCCCCAAAAATCGTCAGAAGGAGGCAGTATAAAGTTGCAAAGGGGTGTAACTTTCGTCCTGCTCCTGATGCGACCAAACTGACTCTTCCAACACGTCCAGATGGGTACATTTATGCTAGGCATGGTCTTGTTTTTCACCCAAACATGTCAAAACAGTCCGAGCTACATTGTACTGACGATATCCCTGAAGAGTCCAAAGTGCAAAAAGGCAACAATCTTTGACGAGATGTTACTCAAAAACCATGTCACTTAGAAACATTCTATCTAAGGAAACACAATCATGTAGAGTGCCTCTACAATAACCTCTCTCAGTTTTTTATATCTCTAAGGCATTTGCCTATGGTGAAAGGTTTTTTGCTGCCCCAAAAATCGTCAGAAGGAAGCAGTGTAAAGTTGCAAAGGGGTGTAACTTTCATCGTGCTCCTAATGCGACCAAACTAACTATTCCAACGCATCCAGATGGGTACATTTACACTAGGCATGGTCCTATTTTTCACCCAAACATGTCGAAACAGTCCGAGCTACATTGTACCGACGATATCCCTGAAGAGTCCAAAGTGCAAAAAGGCAACACTCTTTGACGAGATGTTACTCAAAAATCGTGTCACTTAGAAACATTTCATCTAAGGCAACGTGATCATGTAGAGTGCCTCTACAATAACCTCTCTCAGTTTTTTATATCTCTGAGGCATTTGGCCGTGGTGAAAGGTTTTCTGCTGCCCCAAAAATCGTCAGAAGGAGGCAGTGTAAAATTGCAAAGGGGGGTAACTTTTGTTCTTCTCCTCGTGTGGCCAAATTGACAGTTCCAACGCATCTGGATGGGTACGTTTAGGCTAGGCATGGTCCTATTTTGCACCCAAACATGCCAAAACAATTCGAGCTACATTATACCGGCATATTAAATCATTGACAAATATTGAATCATATAAACACATAGAAATCATTTGAAAGCTTAAACTAACTCTTCCAAGTCAAGGCGCATATTAAGGTATATGAAAGTTGAAATATGGGCCTAGCAAAAGATAGCCTCATATTTGTCATTTTAATGACCTTAATCAATTGTAGATGTCTTGGAATGGTTTTCTTCTTTAAGGAACACAATCATAGGTGCCATTCTTATGTAATTTCTTCTTGGGCGCTCATTTAGGTGTGCAGGGAGTCAAAGTGCGCCTAGATGAACTTAGCCCATTCCTTAGCCTTTCAACACTTTCAAACAAGGTGAGGTCTTTTATCCCTGATTCTTGCCTCCTTCACAAGACTAGGCGCTAGTAGAAGGTTGCTCAAGTGACAATATGCGCCTAGATTCTTTATCTTATTTTCTTCATTTTGGAATCAAAGTAACATCATATTTCATAGTTTAAGCTTCCTCATGTTTAGGCATTGATATGTGATGTTCTGAGCATGAAATAGCGCCTTGATGCTAATAGGTGTTCTCTCCAAGTTAAGCGCTCTTCAAAGGTAAAATGAGTTGAAAATTGCGCCTAAGGTTTTCATGTTTGTTAATCATTATAATTGTTCTCAAAAGACATCATCAAGACATGAAAAAACTCCAAGACTTGTAGTTTTAAGTTGATTTCCTCCAAGGCGCCAATGTGAGGTTGTTTTGATGGCAAAGGGCGCCTTGATTCATGATGTTGAATCTCCTTCCTCCTAGGCACCAAAATGGATAGTTTAGACAAGAAAAGGCACCTTAGTATACTTAGCTCATTTCTTGGCAATTTGATGGCTTCAATCACTTGTTCAAACCTATAGGAGACCATTTTACACTTAGGCACTACATCTTAGGATTTAGAACATCTTCCTTCAAGGCGCCAAAATAAGGTTATTTAGACACAAAAGTGTGCCTCCATACAAGATGCTTATTCTCCTTCCACTTAGGCGCTCATTCATGATGATCCAAGAGACAATAGGCGCCTAGACTTCCTTTGGTAAGATTTAGTCATTTTGAAGGTTCTAACACTAGGCGCTACAGTTGGAAGTGATTTGAAGTTCATTTTCCTCTAGGCGCCCAAAATGGATGGTGGAGACAAGAAAAGGTGCCTAGGCTTCTTTTGATGATTTTCAAAGTCTTCCTAAGTTATATTATGTTATATTGACCCTTAGGCACAAATGGATGATCTAAGATGACTCTAGGCGCATATCCAAGGTGATATCTTCTAGACACAATCTTCACTAAGTTTAGACTTCACTTTACATCAAGGCGCCAAAATGGATAGTTTAGAGAGAGGCAAAAATGTGCCTAGAGGTATGATGCTTAGTTTGATGTGTTTGATCCAATCCTTTTTCCCACCCTCATATCAATTAAATATGACCTTCGATTATGATATGGCGTTCGAGCTTATGAGAGTTTACCAGAGACGCCAGTTGAGTTAGGTTGAAGGGCCGGTGAACTAATGACTTAAAGACCCTTTAGTAGGTTGATTTAAGTGATAGTAACTTCTAATTATAAGTCAATATTAAATTAAAACAAAAGTGCACTTTACACATGACAAGCAATTGAGGATTTTAAAGTCTTAAGAAAAGTAGATTCTTTTTAGGGTTTAATGCCCAATATGCAAACCTTAACTATCAATAAGATTATGATTATGAAAGCTTGTGTCTTCTCTAACTTCTTATTGCAAGAACAAAACCACATCCACCATGAATATGAACCTTGCATCATATCAACCTTTCAAGATAGACCTTATCATGAAAACCATATTCACAACAAAAACTTGCATGACCAAAACCACATCCACCATGAACATGAACCTTGCATCATATGAACCATGTTTGTCTTGTGTAGCATCAACATGAATTGAGAGACCTTATCATGAAAACCATATTCACAACATCATGCACCTCATGGCCATCACCTACCTTGAATCACTGTATCACCTTATCAACATCATGGCATCAACCTTGACATCAATGACAAACAACCTTGACCCTTTGACTTCAATGACAACCTTGAACCTTGATTGTTGATGACTTATGGAAGCCTATAGCCCCAATGTTATGTTGCATACTAAAATTAGGTAAGACTCAATGTAATCTCATAACCTCGCCTTATATGCAAGAGGAATTACATTTAATAACCACAATGGTCATCAGGTGCTCATAAGCATATGATTTTGACTATCTTATTCAAAACAACAAACATACTCTTTGCATCCCAATATGGTATAATAACAAGAAATTAAGAAATATTTTCAATTGACCAACTCATAAAGAATATGGATCAGCATACTCATTTAAATATTTTCAATTGAGCAACTCATAAAGAATATGAATATTTTCTGTTCAACATGATGATTCATTTTTTTTTAAAATACAACTTTTATCTTTTAGTTCCAAAATGAGGTTTAGGTGATACTTGAATAACAATAACTAGCTTATCAGATCAACAAACATCCTATGTAATACAATTGGACTTTAAATATTTGAAGTAGCCATCTACAAATATCCATTCAAACGTGGATTTATAATGCAAGTATGGACGCCATCAATAAAAAAGATTTGTATTAACCAAATATCCATATAGGTATACATCAATATCTGTCGATATAAGTATAACATATATACAAAATAGCCATGTAAGCTTACAAGAATGTCATATAGGCATACAATGTCAACTATATGCAATACAAAATATATGTCCACAAATGCCATATAGGCATACAACAAAGGAACACAATAAAAAGTTATTCCCCTCTGGATGGTGAAGAGAATAGATCACGGGCAGCCTTTGATCTTCTAGGGGATGGAGACACGTATGTGGGTGGTCTACTACGAACCCGAGGGCTACTCCTCCTATTTAGTTCTTCCTGCATCTTTAGCTGTTACAATAAAAAGTATAGACATTAATATATAGAAATTACATGTTATAAAAAATGAAATATTTAACAAAATAATCACTTACCGCTACCATATAATTTGTCTCCTCACTTGCCTCAGTAGCAGGAATAGGCCGTGGTGATGTCATGTCCTATAGAAACCATCCATATAGAAATTAAACTTCAAATCAATAATCTTTTAATTTTTTAAAAATAAACAACTATAACAATGAATGTAAATTGAAATTTACTAATCTGCCTCATACCTCTGTTAATGACATGGAGCTATGAATCACAGAGGTCACACCATGCTCCATTGTCCTATGAACATCGGGAGGTGTCTCCGCAGCCTGCATCATCTGGAAATAAAACAACATTATTCAATTACAAAAACTATAATAGTGATGCAAATCATGGCTCCTAACATACACACACGTTCATCTAAACATGGAAGTACACACAATAAAGCACACAAGTCACATACAAAAATCTAGTAAGTACAATTCATTCATTAAACTATTTATTTTATTACCTCCGTGAAGCTTTGAAGTCCACCACCGCTGGCAGGTGTTGCCGTGAAATCTCTAATATTAACCTATTCAACATTAAAAATTAGATATTAGAATACCATTCATATAACGATGCTATTCACATGTAATATTTATAATTGTTTACTAGTTACATACCCCGACAGTAGATGATGTAGTGTAATATGCAGGTGGAGAACCACTGAAAACTGCATCAACGCTATGACCCTGAAATTTCATTAAAATCATCAAACTAAATTAGTTAATCTTGCATTTCAAAAATGAAATTTAATAAATTAAATTCAATAAACTTGCTAATATTTACCTAAGTATCAAGGTCGAAAGTCTCACTCAGGAGGGTATCTATCATCACCATCTGCTCAACTGCAGATGTAGCCTGTGCACCTGCGTCCTGACTATCCATGGGGTCATAACCAAAGGCTTACCCACAAGTCTGAGAAGCATGGGGTGGGACCCTACTCCTCACACTATCTCCCAACCCACGTTGTGCTACAGGACTGGCATGCTCTATGATGCTCTGGGTCAAGGCACTAATGGACTGAAGTGTATCGACCTCAACACTCTCCTTCACAATGGAAGGGATAGAAACATGCTCATGGGCTGGTCTGCAGATTACTCATCTCATTGGCCACTGTGGGTCAACACGTGCCCCTGGTCTATCTTGTGCTGACCCCCCACCTCTACCCTTGAAGTCCCACATATCAAAATAGTTTGGCACTTTATTGAGGACAAACTCGCAGTAGAGTTTCCTCAAAAAGTATTGCGAGACCTCATTATTATTGCATGGAGGATGGTCAAAAACCATCCACCACCTCTGCCCAAAATTGTCCCTTATCACTTGGTTGTTGTACCAATGGATAGAGAACCTCTTGCATGTAATGGGTGGAGGTTGATTTGTTTGTGGGTTTGTGAAAATGGAACACAAGTCTAATTTTGTAATTTATAATTTTTTCACATCTTCATATGATAGTTTGTCTACATAATAGTCTCTAAACTCTCTCCTCTTATCCGACCAACTAGATATTTGCTTGCTAATTGAATCTACATTTGATAACATAGATTCAAGAGATTGAGCAAGCGTGGACCTATGCAAGGTTGAAGTGGAAGGATCTTTCAACCTTGCAATTATGTCTTCAATTTCTTTTTTATTTTTTTTAATTTGCCCCATTAGATTTTCTTGTGTTCCAGGGGCATGTCGAGGAATGGATGGAGGAGTTTGTTGTTTAGGTTGTTCTTCGGCAGGTATTTCCTCTTCAGGATTTTGTGGATTTTGAGGAGGAGGATGAGGAGGTGCATTAACATTTCTTGACAATTAATGAAATTTACATCAAAAATCAACTCAAACCTACCTATTTAGAAACAAATTCAAACAAATAAATAAATAAAACTCACTCCTTTAGCCTGCTTGACATCGTGGCAGCATTTTGGCGACAAATTAGTAAGATTTTTGTGTTGAATCGAGTCTTCCAAAACGTGAGTGCGCTTCTTAGGGTTTGCAGGCCGCGGGTGTAGAGGAAAATAAAGAAATGAAATGAGCAGAAATGCTCTTTTATATATATGTAATTAGTCATAACATGCTCGCATTGTAACACAAGTGCGTTATGGTTTGGTTTTGTCGAGCCTTAGGCTCGTCATTACCAAACCATAACGCGAGCGCGTTATAACGTGCTCACGTTATGTTTTTTTTTTTGAAAAAAATTTGGCCACTTTTTGGCCCCCCAACTTTTTACACTTACCTGGTGAGTCATATGCATTGTCAAGATAGTCTAAATCCATATTTTTGTCCTCCGGTGATGAAGGATTCAAAAGATATTAGCCTCTGAGTACCGGGTTCTAGTTTGTCAGAGCAGACAAAAGAAGAACAGGCTGACCTTGCAGAAGATCTTGATTCCAGATGTATGGAAGTTGTTTGTTGGACAAATGGTGATGATCAGTGATAATGGCCAACATAAGTGATGTTTTTCAAGAGCAATTTTTGGTTTGCACCTTAAGTTATGCATAGATCTAGCCAACAAAGCAGAGCATTCATAAAAAATTCTAAGTGTTGTTGTAGCCGATTGGTAAGTGATTGCAAATCAAGATGAGTATATATATAGCTGATTGTTGTGGATGATTTTGGTGTGTGTGTGGTATATGCGAATAAGGCATATGTGAGAAGAGCAAAAATCTAAAGTGCGAATGAAGGCAAAACAATAAGAAGAGCAGAGCAAAGATGAAATGTGTACGATCAGTTTTTGTACTTAACTGGAACTAAAATTCTTGCATAGGTAGATGCTATTAATCAGTTCAAATCTCTGTCATTCTCTTGTAATATTTCCATAGGCAGTGAGCCTCCATTTGAGTAGTGAGCTATGGCAGTAAGCACGAATGCATGTGCATTCCCATTTGTAAAAATACTTTTACCAAGGTATCAATTTTGTGGGTTAACCCCCACCGTAGTTTTTCCCTTAACCGGGTTTCCATGTCAAAATATTGGTGTCAAATGTGTTATTTATGTTTTATGTTCATATGTTATTGATTGATGCTGAAATGTTTATATCATTAAATTGATTATAAGTGGCAAAGGAAGATTAAAGGTAGAAATTGTTGTAAATGTGTGACAATTGATTCACCCCCCCTCTCAATTGTCCAAACCTAAACCAACAATTGGTATCAGAGCAAGGTTCCTTTGGAAAAGTTTAACAACTTAAGGAAGATCTGGGAGGGTAGTAAAAAAGGATGAATATAATCTTCAAGGGCAACTTAATCTTGCCCTAGATGATCAAGGCAAAAGTCCAAGAACAACAAGATAATCTCAAAAAGGCTGAAGACTTCATTGAGATCTTAAAAAAACAGTCAAGAAAATCCAATGCAAACGGAAAGGAGCAACCTCTTCAACTGGAAGACAAGGCCTTGAAAGAAAAGACAAAAGAATGTGAAAAGTTAGCTAAAGAAGTTGTTGTCCTAAAACATGAGATGGAAACTGGGGTGATGAGACTAACTAAGGAAATTGAAGATAGGAAGAAAATTGAAGAAGAGATGAATCAAAATCTGAAAGAGAGAACTGAAGAATGCTGCAGATTGGATGGAATAGCTGGTCTCCTAGAATCTAATCTACAAGAAAGTAGAAACATTGAGAGAGAACTTGAAAGATAGATTATCACTCTCAGACATGACCTATAAATTGCAAATGAGTATAAGGAGAAGTTCAAAATAAGCTTAGCTAAACTCGAAGCACTAATTGAAGAATAGAAAAAGGATAATGACAAGCGTAATCTTAGATATGAGAAAGGTGAAAACTCTGGATCTGGACAAAGAAATTTTCAACCAAGGAATAAAAGGAACGAAACTAGAAATCCTCCATTAAGACAGCCTAATGCTCAAAGATATCCATCATTTAATGGAAATTGTTTCAATTGCAACAAATTTAGTCATAGAGCTATTCAGTACAGAAGTAGAACAAATCAAAATGGTCCATCCTTCTCCGGTCAATGCTTCAAATGCAAGAGGTATGGTCATAAATCCAATGAATGTAGAAGTATGATAATGAATAACTCAAATGGCAATTCTTTCAATGGCTACTGCTTTGCTTGCAATGGATTTGGACACATGGCTAATCAGTGCAGATCAAGAGGAAATCAAGTGTGCTTTAACTGCAATAAATCTAGTCATATAGAAAGATTCTGCAGAATTAGGACCAATGGAAGAAGAGGTCCGGTAAATAGAAAACCAGATGAGCAGAAACAAGACAGAGGCAAAATGAAAATTGATGTGAATGAGATACGGAGTGAAATGAACAAGATTTGGATAAAGAAAGATACAATAAACAATAGTGATGGGTCTACACTAGAATCCGGTGCTGACAATTCCTCTGGGAATTAAGTCAGAAGCTCTGGCTCAGGGGGAGCTGCATTGAACATCAAATTCCCTCGGTCAGTAAGTCGGTGCCTAAATCTGGCACAATAAAAGAGGATATTTTGAATTGGTTCAAAACCTTTGGAAGGATCTCCAGAAGAAAAGATGTTCATATGAAAACTTGGTGACTGATTCATGAAGAACTGTAAAAAATAGAGTAACTGGATAAAGTTAGGGCAGAGCATTTATTACAACACCAAATTAGGTTTTGCAAAAGATAAAAGGTCACTTGGTCACACATTTTAATCACTTTGCATTCGGAAGAAATAAGAAGAAGAGCAGTCAAGTTGCAAATCCAGAGATCGACGCACCAAGAGTGAATGCAACCGGCATTTAATCAACCCTAACCCCGCTGAAGAAAAAGGTACTTCTCTGTGTAGCTTTGAATCTGAAATCTGTTGAGATGGCTACTCCTCATGTTGTTGACATTACTGAAAGACCTCGACCCAAATTTAAGAAGCATCCTCACAAATCAATAGAAGTTGATCCGTTAGGTGCTTTTTCAAGTGTTTTGTATGGTGTGCTACATGTTGAAGACATTAGGGTTTATATTCATGCAAACCTAGATGAATTCGGAGATTCAAGGTATGTAGACTTGTTTGAGAAACAACTCAGGGATGAAAATCATGAAATTAAACTTGAGTATAAGGCACTACAGAATAAAAACTTTATTCAGATCATGGGGTTTCTAACATTTGATGAGGATGAATGGGTCTGATATGTTCTAAGTCAGATGCATGATGAATTTATTTGGTTGTTAAAACCATTCAAGATTACCAAGGATGCTATCAAAATTGTTACCGGGTTAAACTCAACTGGTGGGTTGCCCATGCTAAAAGCCATGAAAAACCAGACAGTGACTGATGCTACCGGTGCCAAGTTTGACATAAGGGCAATGACCATTAATGATATTATAGAATCGGATGTCAAATTCGCTTCCATGGTGATTAGGTATAAGATTTACCACTTGAGCAGAGAAAATTCTATTTCTGGAACAACCATATATGCTGCATACAAGATGCTAAAGGAAAATATTGATTATGACTTGTGTGAACTACTACAGAATCAACCGGTTGAAAATTTAAACAAAATCAAGAAAGATAAGAAAAACACTTTCAAGTATGGTACATTGATTCTATGTCTATTCTTTTACTTTATGAATGAAGTACTTGGGGTAAAAGGTGTGCACTGGACTAAGGATGAGCCAGTTGCCATTCAAATCAGAAATCATCTTCGCAACATTGGTGATTTCAAAGCTCAGAAAACTACAATATGGTGTCACTTCAAGAATTTTTAGAGTATGATGCACTCAAGGGAAAGAATCCCTAATTCAATTGTTGACAAGTACAAAAATGAAATATGCTTCATGGTTGATACTGATCAGTGTTTAATGGAAGCAATGGAACCTAGAACTGTTTGGATCATGCCCATGGGGTATGAAGTAGATGAAAGGATCTTAAATATGTATGCTCAACATCTTCTAAGCAAGCCCAAAGACACAACGGTTGAAAGATTTGGAACTTATGAGGAGCTGAGTTTAAAGTTGCATATTGATCTCAGAGAACCTGAAACCAATAGGAGAGTAAGAAAAGAAGTTAAGCAGTTAGTTGAAAATCTGGGCCTAACTAAGGAAGCTGTGAGAAAATTCAGAGAAAGAACAGAGAAGACCGAGAAAGAGAAACAAGATAAGAAACAAATAGGTGATCTGGTGGAACTCTCTTCCACTTCAAGAACTACTAGGAGCTCTACTACTGCCCCTGCTCCTTTCAAAACTGCAAAATCGGAAGCAAAATCTTCCGAAAAATGAGAGAAAAGAAAGAAAACAAAAGCATCTCAGACCTATGAAAGCATAAGAGAAGAAGAAGAAGATACAAACTCTGACATTGAAATCAAGGAACTAAAGGTCACTGGAACAAAAGCTGCAAAATTAACCAAAGAAAAGTCCTCTGGAAGCAAAAGGACTAGCAAAAAGCAAAAGACAGAAGCTTATGAGGAATATGTTGAGAAGCCCACACTCTCCCTAGAAGATGTGATAAAATTAGTCACTGTGGATGGTAATCTAAAACCCATGATTGAATTCTATGATGAATACAATGATATGGATAAAGGGGTGTTGGAGGAAGCAACTGTCAGATATCTCAACATCTACAACAAGGCACTGATTGAGATAACTTCTGAGTTACCACAAAGTCTGGCAAATATCTTGGAGTTGAGAAAGGAAAATGCCAAGAGCAAGGACATGGAGATCAGGGAACAGGAGCTAATAAATTTGTGTCCTCAAATTTCTCCTGATCAAATAGATATGATACTCAAGGAAGTCAAAGATGACTTTAGAAGCAAAAGGAGAATGAACAAACTCATGCATGGAGAAACAAGTGAAATCATTAAAGAAACTCAAGAGATTCTTTTGAAAGCATTGAAAAAGCACAATTTTCCCATAGTCACAAAAGAAATTCTAGATGATGAAGAAGAGAACATTATTGAGCAGCAATCTGAGTTGCGTGAAGCCTCTGTTCCGGAAGTAGAACAAGCAAATCAGGAGGATACAAAAATGTTGGATAAAGTAGTTGATGCAGGAGATACTCCCAATCCACTTGATACGTCAGGGAAAAAGGATAATATTACTACTTCATAGAGCCCTCCGGATCAGGTAGTAAGTGATCAACAAACAGGAAAGAGTTCTTCTATAGAGAACACAGAAAAAGATAAAGTAGAGATAGAGGAAGAAAGAGAAAAGAAAGATAAAGCAGAAGAAGATGGTGCAAATGTTGAAGAACCTAAAGTAGATACTGAGAAATCAGGAGAACAAAATGATGGTTCTAAAATGGTTGCAAGAGACACTGCAGATGCAGTAAAAAGTCTTCTTGAAAAAGAAATGATTGAAGTTGATGAGCCTGAGCTACTCTAAGGCCTAGCCAATCCAGATGCTCTCTCTCCAATTCAATTGATGAAAATAACATCATTCACCCAAGTAAAGGCTAGAGAAAAGATGTTAAAGTCCCATATGGAGGACAATGAGCTACAGGGGCTTGCAACTGAAATTTTGGAGAAATTAATGCCAACCTATCAGAAGAATCAAAATGATTCCCCCTTTGAACATCTGAAAAATCTTATAAGTTCTATAAATACTCATTTTGAGTCCTTTGAGAAGTCTGCGGAGGCAAAAGTTCAAAAAGAATTCCTGGATAAGAAATTTTGTGAAATAAAGAACCTGATAGGAAATGATAGAAGAATACTTGGTATTAGCATAAAAAGTATTCATAATGCTCTAAATGATGGAAGTGATATGTACAAATTATGTTTATCATGGCCCAAAGTTAATGAGGATATTCAGAAAAAGATAAAGGAGCAAGAACAAAAATTGTCAAATCTCTCTCAAAATTTTGATCCTCTAACAGTTTCGCCTATAAGTCAAGAATGTCAAGTAATTAGCCTGATAGATGAGTTAAAGAGGCTTGTTAAAGAAAGGGTAACATTATGAAGAGAATGTGTGAGCTCTGGGGATTAATTGCTCCTAAGTTAGAGACAACATATAATGCCCTATTTGAAGCTCAGACTACAATTCAAACTAGTGATCCATTAGATCTATCGAAGGCAGAAGCTTATTCATTTTTGTTGAGTGAGCACATCTCAATTTTGGATGGAATGAAGAGTACTTGGGTCTCTGAACTTGTGCAGATAAAAATCAGCTTTGTAGACATTCTCAAGTTCATGTGAATAGAACTTAATGATTACTTGTACATACGCGGCATTGTGTACAAAAAATTTGGAGAATTTTGGCTTGCAAACCCCACCCTTTGCCATTGATGTCAAAGGGGGAGTGAAGGGAAGTGAAAAATGAGGTATTCAGCAAAGGGGGAGCATCGGAATAAGTGAAGTATATGAGTGTACAGACAAAGGGGGAGTTGCACTAGACACTTAGTCATTTTTCACTAAGTGTTGACATCAATGCCAAAGGGGGAGATTGTTGGCAAGAGACACTGCTTTGCATTAATAGTTGTTGTCATTGATGGCAACTAAGATCATCCCAATCATCTACATAACACAATTTATTCATACCGAAAGTCAGATTCAAAATTTGTCTAAGTTTGGGCAGTTAGGAACAGAGTAGTAACAGGGTCTGGTATTTTGGTCCGGATCTCTCCATTGGAAAGTCATGATTAGCTGCGGATCTAGGGGAGTCATATGCATTGTCAAGACAGTCTAAATCTAGATTTTTGTCCTCTGGTGATGAAGGATTCAAAAGATATTAGCCTTTGAGTACTGGGTTCCAGTTTGTCAGAGCAGATAGAAGAAGAGCAGGTCGACCTTGTAGAAGATCTTGATTCTGAATGTATGGAAGTTGTTTGTTGGACAAATGGTGATGATCAGTGATAGTGGCCAACATGAGTGATGTTTTTCAAGAGCAAGTTTTGGTTTGCACCTTAAGTTATGCATAGATCTAGCCAACAGAGCAGAGCATTCATAAAAAATTCTAAGTGTTGTTGTAGCCGACTGGTAAGTGATTGCAAATCAAGATGAGCATATATATAGCCAATTGTTGTGGATGATTTTGGTGTGTGTGTGGTATATGCGAATAAGGCGTATGTGTGAAGAGAAAAAATCCAAAGTGCGAATGAAGGTAGAACAATAAGAAGAGCAAAGCAAAGATGAAATGTGTAAGATTAGTTTTTGTACTTAACTGGAATTGAAATTCGTGCATGGGTAGATGCTATTAATCAGTTCAAATCTCTATCATTCTCTTGTAATATTTCCATAGGCAGTGAGCCTCCATTTGAGTAGTGAGCTCTGGGCAGTGAGCCCGAATGCATGTGCATTCCCATTTGTAAAAATACTTTTAACAGGGTATCAATTTTGTGGGTTAACCCCCACCGTGGTCTTTCCCTTAACCAGGTTTCCACGTCAAAATCTTGGTGTCAAATGTGTTATTTATGTTTTATGTTCATATGTTATTGATTGATGCTGAAATGTTTATATCATTAAATTGATTATAAGTGGCAAAGGAAGATTAAAGGTAGAAATTGTTGTAAATGTGTGACAACTAATTCACCCCCCCCCCCTCTCAGTTGTCCGAACCTAAACCAACACATCCAACCTCATTAAATCAAACCCAACATTTAAACCACATACTTTCATCTCACATCAATATTTCATGCCCCCTGTCACATGATCTCAAGCCCACAAAACATGGATTCCTAAAATAGGAACCCCTTTGGCTCAAGTTTTGGTCATAATTCACAAATGTCATTTTCACCTAACTCTAGTGAGGTTGGAAGTCTTGTAAATAAACTTGAATTCAGTGAGACATCAAATACCGCTCTTCAACAATAATACTTATCACATTTCTTAGACTTCCTAAATGATAAAAGACTCAATGACTTCATGGAACAACATAAGGATAATATTCTTGAGCACCTTGTTGGCACGGGGATAAACTCCCTCACCACTATGACATGGATAGGCTCGAAGCCTCCTTTGCGATGAGTCACCTCAACCCCCCATTTTTTACAATCCATGGGGTCATCTTCCTAAATCGTCCAATCAAGTCCACACCACTTATCACAGCGACCAATAAATTGGCAGTAGTGTACCCCCTCCTAATTACACTTCATCATCCCATCAACAACATCATCAAACCCAACCACCCTCCACACACTACACATCTACTTAATATGTTCCTAGGCTTTCTAACACCCATTTATCTTCATTTCCAAATATGAATAGCCTTGTCCAATCCTTTCCCCCTCTTTCCATCCCACAACACATGATTCCCATCCAATCCATGCTACCACTGATCACCTCTCATCACCTCACATCACAATATCAAGCCATAGTTCAAACTATCTAATCACATCATATCCTAAAAATCAATCTCAATATCTACCCAATCCATCAACATATCAACTTCCTCCCACATCTACATATCTCTCCACCTCAGACTAGACCATGGTGTTGCCACTCCATTCACACCAAATGGCACCACAATCATCACTTCAAACATTCAGCACTCTCCATCACAACATCACAAAGCCACCACTTCTTAGCTAGATGTCAACTACATCGCTCAAAATCCACCTCTTGGTACCCTCTTTGACCAAGAGTGGTAGGAAATGTTCAAAATTCTCTTAAAGGACTACAAAAGCGAGACCCAACAAAAATAGTACAACTTTTGAAGATTTGTGTCCATATCCTTTTGATCAAGCAGTAACAATGGTATGCTTCCACATCATTTTGAAATACTCAAATTTGACAAATACAAAGGGATGGGAGACCCCATGATCATGTGAAAGATTTTTTCATGGCTTGCCAGAAAGTCTCTTATAGAGATAATTATCTCTTGCATCTCCTCTCCAAAGCTTAGGTGGGAAAACCTTGGAATGGTTTATACATTAGTCTCAAGGCTCCATTGCCTCCTTTTGCCAACTTATGTGAGAAGTTTGTTATGCATTTCTCTTATAACATTAAACATGAGCTCACCAGGCTAGATCTCTATAATGCAAAACAACACAGTGGTGAGAGCTTTGCCACCTACCTGTAGAGGTGGAGGGGACTTTCTAGTCACTGTCCTTATCCTATGCTGGAAAAACAACTTGCCACAATCTTTGTGTAGAATCTTAATGAAGAGACGGCTTTTCACCTTTAGGTGCACTGCATCTCTACCTTTGATGAGATTATTGAGAAATAGGTTACCATTGAGAAAGCCCTTATATCCAAAGTTTTGGTGAAGATTTATAATAAAGATAATGACAAACAAACTAATGACAAACCAAAGTTTTGGGCTAAGAACAAAACTACTATCGGTGATGGGGTCATTAATACTAAATATGTGCAAACCATGATGACTTCTAATGGCAATCAAATGCTTCAAAATGTCCATAAGCCTAATAATGTAGCTATCGCATCAAGACAATCTAAACAATCCTCCCAAAGTGATCCAAAATGAAAAACACCTCCTTGGGGGAAACTATGGAGGTTGTCTTCCATAAACTAGTCCAAGAAAATATGATGACATTTTTTGTGACCAAACCTTTTGATGACATGCAACTCAAGCCTGCATGGTACAAATAAAATCTCAATATTGTGAGTACCATTGCATCAAAGGCCATTTGACCAACAAGTGCATGAAACTAAAAACTATATCAAGACCTCATCGATTGTGGAAAAATCTAGGTAGAAGTAAACACATCCTCTTCGTCGAATGAGCAATTGGGCATATACACAAACCCTCTTCCAAAGCATGGCCAATCCACTTCATCCCAGCCATCCACCTCATCCTAGCCATCAACTTCTAACCAAAACCAACCCCAAAATAATCGTACCGATAATATCCACTATAATAAAACCCCCACACCTATGTCATTATTGTGGGACATGTCGATTCTAATTCCATGTGAGTTGCCACCATCAACATAAAAGTTAAAAATCCTAACTGCAGTCTCATTACGTGATGTGGCAAGGTCACCATCTAAGGGCCTTTGTCAGCATCCTCCTCGACTCCTTGTTATAATCTCTTAGAGCACCTTGAAAAGATTATAGCACACATATACATCCTAAACTTTCCATAGACACATGTTGGACTAAGCCTTACAGGAATTCTAAGTCCCAAATGATATTAACCCTAGTAAACAATTATAGACCCTTGTGGGCCATCTCACATCCACTTATCAACTCACGTTAAGTCAAAACAACATGCCTCCAATTGACCCATCCCATAATAAATCCCTTCACATAAAGGTCATGATCACCAAACACAAATTTAAATGAGTACTCTTGGATAATGGGTCTAGCTTGAACTTGTGTACCTTGAAAGTCATCAAACAATTGAGATATTCTATGGCTAACTTAGAATTGCAGGTCATCACAATCAAAGCCTATGATAATGCAGAGCACGAGTCAGAATGCACCATTTGTCTCCCCATTTAGGTAGGGCCCATCCTACAACAAATAATGTGTCACATTGTTGATCTTGATCTTCCATACAACCTTCTCCTTGGTCAACTATGGCTCCACACCATGCAAGTCATCCCCTCCACATATCACCAATGTTTAAAGTTTCCTCATAATGGCATTGAAGTCACTGTTCACGTTGATCTATAGCCCTTTGAGTATTATAAATTCATGGAGGCCTCCTATCCCAAAGCCCACCATTTTCTGAGCACTGATGTCACCACTCATGATAAGGCCAAAGCCTCCTCATCCTACATCAATCATGATTCCCTCACATCCTCTTCAACAACTTCCCAAGCTCTGAAATCTTCAAAGATCAAGATCATCGGTAAGGGATATAGAGAATATGAGTTGCACAATGAGGTAAAAGTTTAGCCTGTGTCACACTTTCAGCCAACTAAATAGTTTCTATAGAAATAGTTTCACGCTAAACTGTTTCAGGCAAAATAGTTTCACCCGAAACCACGTAGCATCTACATGGCATAAAGATTTTTCTTCGAAATTTTTTCACTCAAAACTTTTAAATCTATAAAATCTGAATTCAAATTTGAAAAGGGTATTTATTTGCATAGAAAATTAGTCAAGAAAGTTTCACTTGAAACCTTTCCGAGAAATATGATTTCACCTGAAATTGTTTATGCGGCATCCCATGTGGCAACCAACCCCCTCATTTTTAATAAATTGATCAAAACTTCAAGTTCAGCTCCAAATTTCTCCAACCAAAGGGTATTTTCATGAAAATCTAAAAATACCCTATGGTAGATCTCAGAGTCTAAACTTTAGGCATATATTTTTTATATTTTGAGTAGTTCTATTAGGATTATTTTTAAATTTATTGCAAGTAGGTTATTGTTATCAAACATGTAGTTGATTAGAAATTTTTAAAAAATAGTAAAATATACTTTAAAATTTTGAAAAATATACAGTACACTAGAGGAGAGAATCCTCTCCAAGATGGTATAATTTTTTTAATGTTAAAAAATTCAAACAAAAGTTGATGTCCCATGAAAACTATGACAATTAAAGAGTAATAAAAATTATTAAAAAATAAATATTCATCAAATTTATTTTTTTTTCCATGCACTAGATTTTTAAGTTACCTAACTAGGAAAAAAATTCAAAAAGAAAAATTTAATTTACTTTTAATTTTGTGACGTCCCATCAACCTCACTTTTTTCAATTTTTTTCATCAATTAAATTTATGCTCTTAAATTTGTAAAAAAATATATCCAACTAATTTTTTAAAATTTTGAGAAAATATAAACATAAACTGAATTAATAGTTCTACATTTCATTAGTTTATATAATTTTAAGATTCAAAACATAAACATCACTTTTAGGTACTCCAAGTTGGAAAACTGTATTTGTGTTGGCCATTTCCTTTATAAAAGTGTGACATAGTTCTGAAATTTTACCCAACGTCTTTCCTGTGGGCCAATTGCCTCTTTCTCCATGATCCTATGGCAATACTCAAAGGTGACCTTAGCCAAAGACACCTAAAACCAAATAGTTTGGGACCACTACCTTTGCATCCATAGGCACACTGGAGGAAGAGCAGATTAAGGGTTCTATAGACTCTTGGTTGAACACAAATGACTTAGGTGGAAAAGAATCAACACTTGGCTATCTGAAATAAAATTACCCTATCTTGCTCCACATCTATAAAAACATGAACTACAAGGGCAAAGGACTTGGCCTCCATGAGCAAGGTATCCTTGAGCCAATCTAGGTTGAGCATTTTTCATAGCACTATGGACTAGGATACATGCCTCTTGGTCCAAAAACCAATGAACCTCATACTTCCTCTACAAGTGCAAAAGGACCCTCTAACAACATTGAAAACACCGTAGGCAAAACCACCTTAGCCTCTTTCAAAGACCTTGACATCTCTTGCCTCTTCTAGGTGACAATGCCATCTTTACCATCGACCTTCCCTCCAACACCTTGAACTCATTGATTGGGACCAACAAAGTCCAATGCCTCTCAATACTTTTCAAAATAGTGAGGCTATGATAGAATTATTGGGGCTTCGTGACGGTATCCCTTCAAGAGATCACAAATTAGGTTTTAACTTCAACCATGACATCACTGCCTACCTCGGGAGTTGGAAGAGTTCCTTAGTCACAAAAATCAAAAGTTAAAGTATTAAAAAAATTGTCCCCTAGTGAAAACCTCTCTGAGGCACTATCATACACAACAGAGAAAAATAAAGACATCTATTGGTGAAAACCTCCCTGAGGTGCCAATATATGAGGAACTCAACCTCCCTATAACATTTCCTAATTGGTAGGAACTCTCTACAATCCTGGTGGAAGAAACATAATAAATCAATTTGGGAACAGAAAAGGATTCCAATATCACCTATATGGTCACTTCCATCTCATCTATATAGAAAAATAGAACACATCAACTATCCTATAGAAGGCATCTGATATTTTTTCTTGGTCCTACACTGGCATGCCAGGGTTGGATCCATCTCTTGTGGTTCACCAGCTTGTGGTCCATCCTGATGCCAAACTAGTAAAGCAAAAACCTAGGAAGATGCATCCACAGATCACCCTTCTTGTAAAAAAAGACCTACAAAAACTCCTTGAAGTAGGCTTCATTTGCCCTATCAACTATCCCGAGTGGATTTCCAACATTGTGTCAATTAGCAAGAAACCTAGCGACATTTGAATTTGCATAAACTTTAGAGACCTAAACAAAGCCTATCCCAAGGATGCCTTTCCACTTCTAAATGTTGACATCATCATCGATCTCATAGTAAGTCATGAGATGCTCTCCCTTATGGATGGGTTCTTTGGGCAGAATTAGATTTAGATTGCCCTTGAAGATCAGTACAAAATAGCACTCACCACCCATTGGGGCACTTTTTGTTATCAAGTAATGCCATTCAAGTTGAAAAACATGGCCCTACTACATATCAAAGGGCCATGACAGCAATTGTCCATGACATGTTGCATGACAACATGGAAGATTACATAGATGATCTCCTCAAAAAATCTAAAACAATAAAAGGGCACCCACACATCCTTGAGAAAATATTTGACCACTTCAAGAGAGAATATACGTGTGCCTTAATCCCAAAAAGCATGTCTTTGGTGTTACATCAAGAAAACTTCTATGATTCATTATCTCTCGTCGAGACATTGAAGTGGACCTCTCCAAAGTTGTAACTATCACAAAAATTCCTAATCCCATGAATCTAAAACATTGTACAGTCTTCAAGGTAAGCTCTAGGATATCAAAAGGTTCATCACTTAGCTAGAAAGCAAATGTGAACTATTCTCCCACCTTAGAAAGGACACCAATTTTTAGTGGGATTAATTAAATACCAACAAGCTTTTGACAAAATCAAAGAATATCTTGCATCGCCACTAGTTCTCATGGCTCCTATTTTAGATAAACCCCTTTTACTATACATTTCATCTACATCCATCACACTAGGGGTACTATTAGCACAGCATGATGAGATAGGCCACGAAAGGGAAATATATTATATCAATCACATATTGGTTTGTTATGAGCTCAATTATACACAATAGAATGAACATGCTTAGCTATCATTTTTAGCTCTCAAAAATTTTGACACTACATGCTGAGTAATCAAACACATCTCATATAAAAAATTGATCCACTTAAGTACCTCCTATCTAGAGCTTCCCTCATAGGATGAATGACTAAATGGATTATGTTGCTAAGTGACTTCAACATTGAATATATGGATAGAAAAGCAATCAAAGGTCAAGTTTTCATAGATCAGTTGGCAGAAGAACCTCTGACAAATCACCAACCACTAGTCATTGATTTTCCTCATGAATCCACCTTCACAATTGTAGAGCCTACATCCTGGAAACTATATTTTGAAGGCTCCTACACTAATCATGGATTAGGTGTTGGCATCATATTCATCACTCCACAAGGGGACTTCATGTTGAAGGCTTTAAAATTGAGTTTTCCTTGTACAAACATGGAAGAATACAAGGCCTTAATCATAGGTCTTAAAACAACTATACAATGGAACATCCAATAGCTCCAAGTCTATGGGGACTCTCAACTTGTAATCAAATAGGTAAATGATGAATATCAAATAAAGGGTGACAAGATCATCCCCTACAAATAGATGGTAGATAGTTTCAAGTAGTATTTCACACACATCTAGTTTGAACAAGTTCCTCTCCTTAACAACAAAGCAATAGATGTTATAGCTACTATTGGGTCCTTAATAGATATGCCACATGACAATCAACATTGTGAGTTTCTAGTCAAGTAGCTTCTTGTACTTGCATACAATGACATAGAATCTAAGCTTATCTATGATATTATTGGTTCTAAATCCCCATGGTATCACAACATCTACACCTACCTCCACAATCAAACTTTTCCACTGAACCTACCCTAAAACTAGTGTAAATCCTTCCTCCAATACACCTCCACTTCACCTTCCTTGGTAACACACTCTATTGAAGAGGCTATGATGGTTCTTTACTGCGGTACCTAAACACGGAAGAGGCTAATCTTGGGCTCAAAGAGGTACACAATAATATCTGTAGTGCCCATACCAATGGCATGGTCCTAGTGAAAAGCTTATCATAATAGATTATTACTCACCTACCATGGAACACGATGCATGTCAATATGTAAAAAGGTGTCTAACATGTTAATAGCATGGAGACCTCATTCACTCACCATCATAAGCATTGCAACCCATCACAACTCCTTGTCCTTTATCTTAGTGGGGCCTATATCTCATCAACAAGATCCATCCCTCCTCCTCTAACAATCATAAATTCACCATTACCACCACTAAATATCTTATGAAGTGGGTTGAAGTCATCCCTCTCAACTTCACTATAGGTACTTTAATATCCAAATTCATCCTCTATCACATCATTTGTCATTACGACATCCCATCTGTTGTTGTCATAGACAATGGTAAATACTTTAAAAATTATCAATTTTACACTCTCTATGAGCTCTTCCACACCCAACACTACTATTCCACTCCATACCACCCCCAAAGTAATGGTCAAGCAAAGGAAATGAATAAAACCCTTCTCAAGATCTTAAAGAAAATTATCAATGGCACCGTCCATGATTGGCACTTCCATCTCAATCCCACCCTTAGGGCTTATTGCAGTAGCATCTACACTCCTACCAGTGCCACACATATTCCCTAGTCTTCGATGTTAAAGCTATCTTGTTGATAGAGATTGAACTCCCATCATTGTGCATCTCCTTGCATAGCTGCATTGATAATGAGGAGTATCAAGTTGCATGCCTCCATGAGCTAGAACTACTTGATGAGCAATGCCTCAACACCTTACATCATTTGTAAGGTTATCAGGATCATCTTCAAAGAAGCTATAATAAGAAAATCAAGGCTCATGAATTTGAGATTGGTGACCTTGTGCTAAAAGGAAATTAGAAGAATCTTTGGGACTAAGAAAATAAAGGAAAATTTGAGCTTAATTGGTTGGGTTCTTATGTCATCATCGCCAAATATGGTTTAGGTGCTTATCAATTAGCTACTCTAGATGGTCAAGAGATTGATGAACCCCTCAAATTCATCCATCTTAAATGGTTCCATGCCTAGTCCACATAATATCCTAATAAAAAAAATTTAAAAAATAAAAAAAATTCCAAAAATACAAAAAAAAAAGAACTAGAAAAAAGAAAAGAGAAATAATCCATCCTATGTTGAAAACCACTTCCCATGGCACCTTGGACAAGTATCATGGTGAAAACCTGCTCATATATGCCATGTGTATAAGCCAGACCTTGTTATCCTTCAAGTCCTCTACTATCACATATGCCTTCCCGAGCACCTTGGACAAGTATCATGGTGAAAACCTGCTCATATATGCCATGTGTATAAGCCAGACCTTGTTATCCTTCAAGTCCTCTACTATCACATATGCCTTCCCGAGCACCTTGGACAAGTATCATGGTGAAAACCTGCTCATATATGCCATGTGTATAAGCCAGACCTTGTTATCCTTCAAGTCCTCTACTATCACATATGCCTTCCCCATTCATTCCATCCATATACTCATCAATTTCCTTATGAATTGACTAAACACACTCTTTGCCAACACCACTCACAGTATAAGTTCACCTATCTATTGCTCCATTATCCATCTCCCCTTGCCCTCAAGTGTGATTTTGATATGCTTCACTTATTCATGAGTACAATATGAGCTAAGAGAATGCCATATTCCTATTCTAAAAGATACTTGTGTAACATACCACCTTAAATCCCTAACCATCAACCCTGTTGAGTGTTGAGGGTAATGAATTGTGCCTTGCTTTGGAAAAGGCTTCTAGCATTATCCATGTTGCTTAGTCCAAGTCCTAGATGAGTCTTCTCCTAGTTCTAAGCTTCATGCACTTGCAAGCCTTATGGTCTTATCTCCATCGGCTGAACACTTGACACATTAAAACTAAAACGTCATAACAAAAATCCAATCGCAACCTTGATAACATATATTACTTGAATCATTTTCCATCAAGCAACCCATATCCTCCTCTATGCCTTCATGAGATAAATCATTCCCCAAATCAAGCATCATCAATACCACCATCTTCCTCATCGACACTTTGGAAAAATGTAACACTATTGTATGTTAGTTGATTGTTGCTTTTTTTTTTTTTTAATCTTTATTAATTTTTATCATGTCTCATGCTATACTTCCTGAAGGTTGCCATGAACCTTCATATCATGGTGCATCTTGAATGATGTATATTAGGACATAGTCTTATTATTTTGTGTGTCGTGTTTGCTTGGTTGTCCTAGTACAATACCCACCAAGGTCATCAAAGACCTTATGATGTGCTAGGACATCCTGCTAGGTAAGTGCATAGAAATGGGGAACAAATTAGTGGCCAGCCTTGAGATTTTCAACAAAACACATTCATGTTATGAAGGACATAGCACATACGTGGTTTAACATGTATGCATTTTAATGCCTTGAATTCAAAATTTTTATGATCTTGCCCATTTAGGGCTTGGATTTCCAAGCCTAAGGGTTGGACATCTCTCGTGGCTCCTAAATTTGTGTTTTTAACATAAAACAACTCGAATTCAAACTTTGACCTCATCAGGTTTACATGTTTTGCAATAAATTGAACTAGTCTCTTGATTTTTTATTTCTTTCCAATTGTAGCCATGGAATATGATGTCCCTCACTCCAATTTGTTATCATCTAAAATGGGCTAACCTTTCTTTCTCTTTGTAGCAAGATAAAATGTTCACATTATATGTTGTGCAACCTAAAAGGCAAGAGCTTTGTATGTCTACCAGTTCCTCTTGATGTTGCAAGCTTGCGTCTTCAAAAAACTTTAATGAGTGATTCATTGATTACCAACAAGTGTTTGTTGTTCTTCTAGGTATCTTCATTGGATTTATTTGACACGATTTTGACTAGTCAAACAAGTCCAGTAGATTTAATGAAATTAAACTTAAATACATACTTGATATGAATTCATATTCTATCTATAAACATAAAAATATTTAATTAATTGCCCATTAGGGTGTGGTTGGGTAGTCAAGTCGCTCAGTTGTAGTGGCGGCCACCCAGGCTCAAACTTGCACTAGGCCAAAGAGCTCGCATGCCTTGTGCCTTCGTTGGGCCAACGAGCTCGTGGGTTTGAACCACCTGTTCATAGCTTCGGTTAAAAGCGTGGGGCCATGTGCTCTCATTACGGATCAAACCAATATATATAAGCTGAAATTTGAAGCTTGAATTTATATTTGAATAAAATGTTTGCATATAATATCATGAAAACTATAATAAGATTTCAAATTTGTAAATCAATAATATTTAAATTAGAAAATATTTTTGTAAACCATTAAAATTTTAAGAGAAAATAAATAATATAATTTGATTATTAAGTTCAATTAGTTAATTGTACTTATCCATTTACTTGCCCTAATAATAATTTTGTTTAACAAAGTTGCGACATAATGGAAGTGGAAATCTAATGGGCATGGGAGTTCCGTGTAATATCCTTTTTCCATCTTTAAAAGGACGGTTCTGCACAAAGCTCATCCACTCATCTAATTAGGTCTTTTGAGGAGAAGGAATCTATGGCTGTGCATTTTTTCTTCCATAAAGGAGGACGGAGGATGCACATCGTAGAAAATGGTGATGCACGATCTTCTATTTCATGCAGATCGCATCCTTGGTAAGTATCAAATACTTTGCCTACCCGGCAATTTTTTGGGGGTTATATTCTATAGCTATGGCGAGTGATTTTAGTTCGTCTTCATTCCATTAGACTCCATTTGCTTTTGATTCTGTTGTAATCTTCCTTTTGTTGTAAATGTAGGCTTTACAAGAGCATTTTGAATTCTGGAGTGAAGGTAATAGAGTCAGCTAAACGTCCCTATGAAAATTTTAAAAAAACATTTAGGAGCAAAATTTGGGGATGGGCGGTTCTGGTAAAATTACAGTGGCAAAGAAGCTGAATAACAAGAAATGTTCCTGCATTTAGTGATCAACTGGATGCTCTGTTGCCACAACTGGATGCTTTATTGCCACGGAAGCACAGTGTTGGCACGAGTAGTTTGGTTATTGTGTCACAACTAGATGCTCTATTGCCACGGAAGGACAGTGTTGGCACGAGTAGTTTGGTTATTGTGTTACAACTAGATGCTCTATTGCCACGGAAGGACAGTGTTGGCACGTGTCGTTTGGTTATTGTGTCACAACTCTCCAACTTGGTATTTTTGGGATATCTCTCACATTTTGCAAATGAGAGAACACAATCTTTTGCATGTCAAACAGTCTTTTTTGTTGAAGGAGAGTAGAGCTTTCTTTGAAGGAGAGTAGAGTTTACGGAAAATCCAAGATATTGTTAGATACAATTAAATAAGATCAGATCCGAGAATATTGTTAGATATAACTTCATATCTTTAACTTCAGAGCTTTTATCTTAAAGGAGAGTAGAGTTTCAGATCTGAGAGAATATTGTTAGATCTGAGTGAATATTATTAGGATGAATAGGATTGAGCAGTTTGCATGGTTGGGAAGCACCTCTGAATAAGTGTCATGTTGAGATAATGATTTATTGCTTTGTTTTGGGAAAAGAAAATGTGATCCAACACTTACATAGGGATTTGGCTTCCTCGGCAGTTTTTTAACTTACAAAAGCTAACGGAGGTGAGCTTGGTCTTTTCTTTCATGGACTTCTGATTAGTGATTTATATTCAAAAGTCATGAAACCCTCATTTCAACCTGTCTTATTGTTTTAATAGGTTTCATGTTTTTGCTTTTTCTATTCAAAGTTAAAAAGCCCCACGGCACTCTGGACCTTAAAAGAAGTATGACAAGATATAGTGCACACACTAGTATCTTTCCTTTGAGGTTCTTTTGAAATTATAATTGTTGCATTCTTTTGTCTAACTGAAATGAAATTTGTCTACAGTTTGAAATCAAAAGAGTTGATTATTTCTTGGGGCTCTAGCTTCCAAAGGTTTCCAAGCTCAATAGGATGTCTAAAGTATTTGAAAAAGATATGCTTGATTGCTTCGGTGTACGAGTTGCTCATCAAGAGATTCATAAAAGGATTCTGCCTTTTTAAATCAATGGAGCACTTGCACTTGGAGTTATGTGAATGACTGCATAGAATTGAAGATGTTGCCAGTCTCTTTTAAGCAGCTAACATTTCAGCAATATTTTGATTTATCATACTGTTGCAAGGTCATGTTCACTTTACTCATTTTCAAACACATCACAAAGGAATACGAAGTTTATGGGATGCAGGAATGCAAGTGTTGCATTGTCAAACGACAGATCAGATCTATGAAACAGTTCCATCCGGATGAGGTCAGAGTAAGGAATGTGCCCAGCCAACATTGTAATTTCTGAAATTGTCATGCTTGCAACAGACTTTCTTGGAAATCTGTCCTCGTTGAATCATCTTGTAATTGTTGATTCCTAGGGTATGAAATCTTGACTGAAATCTGTGTTGTGTATGATTATCTGTATCTATTGTCATCATGAATGAAGTCTCTACCAAAAACATTTCACTAACTGCCCAATCTTTAAAGATCAGAGATATTTGACTGCCTAATAAGACAACTGGCTTTTGGTTCAAAGTCTTCTTTCTTCTCATTGTGCAAGGTCAAATTGCTACATTTTGGTAATATATAAGCGCCTAAATTGTTAAAATAAGAATTTCTGAAGATGGAACTCCCGACCCTCAAACTTTTGAACTTAAGCACAAGGTTGATGAGTGGAAACTGCAGGTAGAAAATGTTTTATTTCGTTGAGGCTACATGCATGGTAAGTAAGAAAGAATAAAATACTTTGCCTCATCAACTCAGCGCCCTCACCCTCCTCCGTGCCTCTCTCCCTCTATTTTTTGCCATGTTGTGATGTTTGTTTCATGTACTTTTGATTTTGTTGCAAATATATAGTGATGAATGGAGATTGTTGAAGAGTATTTTGGATTCTGAATTGAAGGTGATGAAAAATTTCGATTAGAGGTAGTCAAGCATCCTTTTAGACTGGATGAAGCTATATAACACTTTTACCCAACTACTTTGCAATCTCTGCAAAGTAGACAGAATATACAAATTGTAGGGGTGGGTTGTTCTGGTAAAACCACCTTAGCAAGAGTTATACAACAAGGAGTGTTCCTCCATCGATAGCTTAAGTTTTCTTTTTGATGTGTAGCCAAAAGTACTTTGCCTGCCTTGCAAATAGAACGCTTGGAGGGACTGAGTGTCGGAAATTTTCAATTTGATAATATACAGGAACGCAATGTAATTCCAGTAGGTCGGTTGAGATCTTTCTGCCTGCCAATAGTTTTGGATGACCAGGATCATGTGTACCAACTGGATTCTCTACTGCCAGCAAAGGACTGCCTTGGATGGAGTAGTTCGATTATTGTCACAACTCCCAAACTGGCAAAGTGATCTTACATCATCAAAAATAGTGTCTATTAATTAAGATTCCTTTTGGTTGAATTAACTTAGAAGAACTAGAATTTATTTTTTATTTTTCAATGATCAAATCCTTGATTGAAGGATGTAAAGTCAGCTCTTCTAATCATTTGTTGGAGTCAACTGGGACTCTAGTGCCATCATGATCACCCACTTGATGTTATTAGTCAGTTATAAAAGTTCACCATGATGAAACCACGAGGTGTTCAGTTACAACCATATAGCTGAATTTGTGTCATTTTGTTTGCAAAGGGATATAATGGCAAAGGGAGAAAAAAGAAGATGATTTGAGGTGGGATTTGGATGGAGGAGAATCCAAGAAGAAATTAGGAGAATCAATCCAATATGTCTGTATGCAGCTGATTTCATCCAAAAAAATGGCATTTTGGGGCAAAATCACATTTATTTTCGGGGGAAATGTTGTGAGCAGTTCTAACAGAAAGTCAAACCATATTCCTTGTGTTTTTTTTGTTCTGATGATGATCGAACCCTCAAAGGAGAGGGAAATAGCTTCTATAGGTGATATTAGACACGTTTTAGGCCCAAGACATGGCCTCTTTTGCTAAAAGCGGGATATTGTGTATTGTTGATTCTGAATGTTGAAACAAATTTAAACAAACATATCAGGTTATTTCATTCACTAATAGGAATATTTATACATTGCAAAGTTTATTCATGTACAACAAACTTTGTTATGATCCTACATTCCCTCAACTAAATTTGTTCTCTGTCAATGATTCAATAACCATCCAATAACCTCAAATCTATCTTCGTGAACAACTCATAACAACCTAAAACCATCATAGAATATCAACCTAATAACCTAATTAATAGGTGTAAAAAATTATTCATTGGTATATGGCATTTCCTTTTTTTACACCCACAGATATAAAAGAGGCGAGTGGACTATCCTCTATTTATTGGTGTTGGTGGCGGTTATCAAATCTTCAATAAACCTTGGCAGTTATCTGTGCTAATTTGGGCGGTCTGATGGTAGTGCGTGGAACCATTGAGGTATCAAGCCTATATAAAGAAAAAAGAGATTGAAATGGATGCAGCAGGAGATCCTTTAAAAGGGGACGCACTGTGCTAATTTGGGCGGTCTGATGGTAGTGCGTGGAACCATTGAGGTTAGCTCAATTCTTCAGTAGAAGTCAAGATACAATTAGGAAGAATGGAATATTGTAATTGAAGGTTGTTAGGAAAGTTCTTGATAGAATTCCACAGTCGAAGGTTGTCATGTTAAAAGATATGAAGGGATGTCATTATCAGAATTTTAACTTTTGAAGTCAGAGTGTTATATAGTCAGAAATTAGAAGTCTATACTAGACTCTATAGTATGTCTTATCTTGATATAATTTCAATAAGTTGTTGTATGCATCGTACATAAGAAAAACATACTTGCTTGGGCTGAGCTGTAGGATGAGTCAGGCCCTTTTTATATTTTGAATCTCTGTGACTGTAGTAAGAACCATGTGATAGAGAATCAATGAAGTTATTGTATGTCATGTATGCTGTCCTGTGCAGCAGTTTTTGTTTTGATGCAGGTATTGTGATCTTTTTCTTGATGTGGTCATTATTTGTTTAGAATAGAGTGTATTTTTGCTGCAGATCTGAGAGGCAATCTGCATCATTTGTGGAGGCCAAGCCTTCTTCGACATGTTTGGATGTCAGTTCTTTCGTGATCAATGGCCCTTTGCTTCGGATTTTCGTTTGTTTGCCATTGGGTGAGGCTCTAGTGCAAGCGACGGTTTCAAATAGAGACTGAGACGTGGTTTCCTTCTCTCGGTGGCCGGGAGCTCGACTATTTCTCTTGGTAAGGGGCCCTTGGGGATGCAAGTGGTAGTCTATCGCTAGCAGTTGGTTTGGCTGGCCCTCGTGTTGTTTTGAGTGCCTTTTCTGCTCAGGTCCCTTGCTCTCCTCTGAACAATGGTGAGGGTGCTCCCTGTTACTATTGTTGCTCAGGGGTCTAGGCGGGAATCATGCCTTGAGGTGGCCTCTTTGTAGGGATTCAACTGTCCTACTACTCAGGCCTTGGGGGCTGCGAGGATTGGCTTTGGCAGCTGTGGCAGCTAATGATTTAGGCTCTAATGCTTGTTGACAATTGGGGACATCCTCAGTGGATACTATCAAAGGTTTGGTCTTCTCCCCTCCTAATCAGTCTCTGGCTCTGACCTTGGATGGTAAGGGTCTTTTGCTCCATATCCCTAATTCAGTTGTTGATAAGTTGGCTTCCAAGTATGCGAATTCGGCAATTCGCTAGTTGGAATTTTTTTTGGAGCTAGGCCAAATATTGATGTGTTCAGGAAGTGGGCTCAACCTAAATGGGAACTTAGGGGCCATTTGGTGATTATGACAATGTTCAATGGTTTCTTTTTTATCTCTTTCCCGAACCATGAAGATTGTGTATAGACCCTCATGGATGGGTAGTGGTTTCTTGGCAAGTCTGATTTTGTTCCTTAAAAAATGGTTATTAGGCTTTGATCTTGAAAAAATAAAGTATCAATAAGGTTCTGTTATGGGTTAGGCTTCTTGGGTTGCTATTAGAATATTGGGAGGACGAGGCCTTGTTAGGCACCACTAACTCTTTCGGCCAACTTTTTGTTGTGGATGCAGTCACCAAAATCAGGAAATGCTTGTTTGCTAGATCTTGTGTCATTGTTGAGGTGGATGAGGTGCTCCCTTCCTTGATTACCATATCTTTTAAACTAGGTAAATGGGTGCAACAAATTGGTTATGAGGATTCCTTGGTGGTTTGCCATAAATGCCTCAAAGCTGGTCATGCTGTGGCAGGGTGCCCAACAATAGAAAAATGCAAATTCTTTGGAAGAAAAAATAACATGTGGAGCCTTCTCAAACTCTTGCGATGCCCCTCGGTGAGAAGGGCTGCCCCTCTTCGGCTGGAATTGAGGATATAAGCAAGATCCCTCTAGAAGTGATGCTGAAGGAGGGATGTAGGGATAGGAAATTTGAGGAAAGTAGGGGTTTGAAGGAGACCCAAGATATTAATGACTTCAACCCTAAGACTGAAAAGTGGAGGTCACCCAAACCAAATAAAGAAAAAATGGTCTTGGAGTTAGGAGAGAGGCTTTCTAGTTGCCCTCCGTATCTTTCTGATTCAAGTGTGGCAATTAAAAAAGGGAGATCAGCTAAGAAAGAAATTTGCTTAAAGGAACCGATGGAAGGACTGTTCAGTGCTCCCTAAAGTTCTTTGGTTTCAAATCGCCTTGATTCAGCTGGTCATTTATGGTCCCTGGTAGTATGCCTCGTGTTTGCTGTTTTCAGCTTCTTGTTGTGGTGTTGATTGTTTGCTGCTGTTTTGCATCTGTACAGCTGTTTGATCCTTGTTGTTGCTCTGTTGTTGGTTGGGCTTCATTGTTTTATCAATCTTTTTATGTAAAAAAGGGTTAGGACGCTTTCAAAAACTCTTCGTTTACCCTTATCAATTTTTTTTAATTAATTATTTGTGTCTATCTTTTAACAATCCCTTAATAAACTTTATTTCTAAACTATGCTGTAATAAATATTTCTAACACTGAAAATGAATCTGAAGGAGATTAAACTTTTTATTGGCATATCTGAATTCCTCTGAGACAGTTTTGATCATCATGAGATAAACAGCTGTAACTTATTGTTTTAGTTTGATCATAAGGCTGCAAGGTTAGGGTGATTTTTAGTCAAACCCCCGGCCTTAATTGCATCACAAATCAGGTGTCCCTAGATTGTGGGGTGATTCCTCCATTTATAAAATGCAGCATTTTTGCTTGCATGTTTTCTTACAGTCCCATTCACTCCCCAAATTAAAAAGATCTGTTTGAAGTGTTTGGACGTTTGCCTTTAAGCGTATTAAGTTTTTGAATATAATAAAGAGAGAGTTATAGTGGCATCCAAAATTTGCCAATCCAATCCCTGCTATTTATTTCTAAGATCATTTTTTTATGGATGTACGAATTAAATAATCTGGAAACTAAAGAGTACATTGATCCAACTAATCAGCTGAACTAAAATTTACTACTTGGCAGATGTTCATTTATCTTGGTAATTTCTATTTGGATACTGGGAATTGAAATTCTGTTGCATTCAAGGGTTGTTTGAAAGTATAATGGATTTCAACAATAGGAAATTTCAAATTACTTTGCTCTCATAATGTTTCTCAGTTGGCAAGCCTTAAGAAGAATTTAGCCCTTCCTAGATTCGGCAGGTTGGAATTAAAATGTAAATAATTCCCCAACTTTAGACCTTGTGTTTACCTGTCTTTCTGTTTCTCACAGCATAAGCGAATGGGTGTTATTTTTCACGTTTCTACAAGGAGCAAGTGTTTTAGCAGGCCATAGATGAAATTGGGTGCTTATCTTTAATTCGTGACAATTGTTTGTGCGTATTTAGGTATCTGCCAGTGATAAAGAGGTACTATTAAAATATAACAAATCCCAACCCCTCGCCTCTATAGTAGAGAATGATTTCTTTCCTTAACTGGTAAATAGAACATATCATTTACAAATACTTAATATTTTTATGTTCAAAAGGATGTTTTTTCTGCTGGGTTCATAAAGTTACCTCCAGATTCGTTTGTTTGACTGATTGCTTTCCTGATTCAATTGTGTATCCAAGAAATCTACATACTGGGCATCCAGGAATCAACGTCGAATAGCTTGAACTATTTATTTTGGCCAAAAATGACCTCTATAATCTAAAAATTGAGTTTTTCTATTTTATAGCTTGAAAATCACCTTTTTTACATTCTGAATAGTAGGAGCAAGGTTTAGACACCTTTCCTAACATTGATTTGGTATGAAGTGATTAGTTGTGTACTTGTTCTTGGAAGACTACTAGTTTTGAGGATGTGTGCACCCTGGTGGACTTTTGATCTTGAGTGGGATTCTAGGCATACATGGTTGTTCATTGTCTATTGGCTTCAAATAGATTGTCATCTTTGTGAGTATTTTTCTTTAGAGCTCCTAGATCTAATAGTTTTGCAGTTTTGGAGTGCACTGGCATGAAACAATTTGTTGCACATATGTTAGTTTCAAACAAGTGGGATCTTCATGTCCTTTGAAAATGGATTTTCATGGTTTTTTAAAGATTAGCAACTTTATTTGGTAAGCCTAGTTTTGTACTATCATGTTTTATGCTCTTACAATGTAAATATCAAGTGGGAGAATGTTTGGATTATGTGTGCTATTCACCTTGCAAGTCCTTATAAACAATGTTGTAATCTGAATGCTAGGTAAAGACTATAATGTTGTAAATATTATTTTGTGTATATATCCAAAGATAATGGAACATGGTGTCCATGTGTTTGTTGGAGGCACATATGGATGAAATATTGTTCTAGACACGTGATAATATTTATTGTAAGGAGGCACAATGTGGGAGATTACATTGTAAGGTATCATTTGACACTTGGCATTTGTATGTAAGTGGCATTCAAGGAATCTATGATGGAGAGTTATGTTGTAAGACAATGATTACAAGGGTTACATGTTAACTTTCCAAATGAGGTGCTTGGAAGTAGGTTTATGACAACCTTGGATGGGTAGGTGAGCTTATTTTGTCCTTTTGTGGGGCTATTTTGTCATGTCTAGAAAGGGAAGCCATTTTTGAAGGGAAGAATCTTTGACCTTCTATATTGTTCTTTGTAGCTCCCAAACACGTCATGGGGTCCTTTTGCGTGTTAAACACTTGGATGGTTTTGACCTAATGGTTTTGTAATATCACTTGGTGGTTTTGTGCCTTACTTGGTAAACAAGCACATGGTCAATGGTATTGTAAAGTAGGTGGATGCAAGGTTGTGCTATTGAATTTCCTCTATAATTGATGAGTATTGATTTCTTGTTGCTCTTAGTTATGACATTGTAGCATGGCAATGGATGTATGATTACATGTGTTTGTGTCAGGTTTCCAAAGGATGTTGCTAGATTGTTCACAAGTTAAATAGCATGTCTAAAAGATGGTTTCTCATGTAGAACATGAAAATTTCTCATTATATTGCAAAAATGCTTTATTGTTAATATAATGATTGGTGCTTTAGGTACTGAATTTTTCTCTAAAAGGGTTTTCCCAAAATACATATGGTGTTATATGTATTGAAGTTAGTTCTATTTCTTTTTTATTCCTTTCTCTATTTTGATTCTTTTTTAAAGTGTTGTTTACAAGTTGTTATGATGGTGAAATTTTTTTAGATATGAAAATTTGTAACTCTCCTCATAGGATTAATGAGAAAATTATTTCTTAGTCATCAATAGATTGAGTTCAAATTGTAAGTTATCGCTTGATTAATTAGAACAAGAATTTATAGTCGAGGAAAAAAAATCGACTATTCTTTCTTAAATTAGTTGTTTGGAACATCTCCTTTGTAGGATGATTTAGGTTAGGAACCTTGACCAAAACTTACAACTTAGTTTGCTAATTATCTTCCATATGTTAGATTAGGGACCTTATCAATACTTACAACTCAATTTGCTGCTTATCTTCCATATACTTTCAATTCAATTAGTTAATAGTATTCATCCCTAACTTCCTCTTTATTTCAATTAAATATTCTAGAAGTCTATTTATGATCACAAAATCCCTCAAACTAATATTTAAAATGGCCATCAACTCTACTCATTTTTGGTTGGTCAATAGATACTATTCACTAAATTATTTAATTATGATTAATGATAATCAATGTTCTCTTCTTTGCATAGTATTATAATAAGGTTAATTACAACTTACATTAAATTTGGCTAAACATATCTAAACTTGCTTGCTCCATATACCCTAAGCATGGAATGATTAGTACTATTAATTGTCTAACAAACATTTGCCAACCATTGCTCTATTGAATGATCTCCTAGATTTTTTTTCAGTAAATTAGCATTAATCTATTGCATAAAATTTTAATTTTCAATGGCATTCAAAGAGTTATTTTTTAATAATAATCTTATTTTTAGTAGCACTAAAAATTTCTCAATTATTTTAATTTAACTAACTTTAATAGCATTACACATAAAAATTCATTAATTGGAGGGAATAATTTAAGTGTACTTATTTTAAATCATCATAATTGTAAAATGTTTGTTCTCACCATTTTGACAAACAATTTTTTCAAGAACACAAGGTTTTCATAATAATTGAAATGATGAGATAAATTTTTTAGAAAAAATTGTAAGAATACACTTTTCTAAAAATTTTATTTCACGAAATGATTATTTTGCTATATTGACTAAACATCCTAAACTAATACTCTTTTAAGTAAAAGAATAGAACTAAATGGTGTATCAATATACAAGCTTACATAAATTATATTAAAATGGTGTCATCAATATAATGTTCATATTTAATAATTTACATAAAATTAAATTTCAACTAATGCTCCTTAAATTTATGAAATATTTTTTTTTCAAGATAAATGCATGTTGTGTTAATTTCTTATCTATTAACCAATAGAATTCAGAAGTTGATAAGCCAACAAATTCATTTCTTGCATCCACCCACTTTACCTATATGCAGTTATTGTTAAATTATTTAGAAGCAATTATTTGTGACTAAAAACTAGCTATTCTCCCGATAAAGGAACAGAAGCCGGAGGAATGATCTGGAGACAATTATGATTAATTAAGACGGGGTGAGGTGAATGTGGATCTGTGCATTCTTGTGTGCGGACATTCATAGTATGTGGTGGCAGTGCAGTCAAAACTTGTAATGCTGGTGTTTTCTCTGCCGATGCGGTGGTACAATTTGGGGTTTTCTCTTGCTGCGTGTCTGCCATGGCAGAGTCTGTGGGAAAGAGGCATATAGTAAGAATAATGATTAAGGAGAAGCAGAGCAAGGCGAAAGGGAAGGCGGTGGCTGGTACGCGAAGGAAGAAGATGGTATGCAGCGAGGAAGCTATTGGGGATTTCATTGGGTATATTGGCAAAGATTGAGAGAACAAACCTCAGAAGGTGGATGAAGAAAATTTGGGTGATGTCTAAGGAATTAGATGGGAAGCCAAAGGTTAGTTTACGTGCAGCCATAGCAAACTATATGTTGGACCCTAAGTATACTCGGGGACACTGGAATGCATTCAACGCAGCTCAGTCACTCTCATGCGCTTCTATCATGGCGGTGGCTGCGTGCTCTTATTTGCTCCACGACGATGTTGGGGACGTGCAACAGGCAAACGCGTACCATGACTATCTCATGGCCCATCTGCATGCAGTGAAGAAGCAGCAAGTATGCCTTCATCTCGCAGTGGAGGAGATTGCTAAAAGGCTAAAGATTGAGTTACCTGTGGAGGCCATTCCAATTTTCTCGGATTGCTGCAGCTTGGATGGTGTTGGAACAACGGAGGAGGACCCTGTGACTGGAAAGGATTCGGCACGCAGTGTTTGCAATGAAAAGAGGCAGGGTGGGTCAAGGCCTTAATTTGCCCCGCCCCCCTTTTAGATTAAATAGTTTATGTTATAGTGGACTGTTGGGGGGGGAGTCAGGGTGGTAGTCTCCTTTTTGATGGCCTTGGCTGGAAATAGTCAGTCACAGGGTGGGGTGGTTGATATATATTTTCAGTATTTACAGTTCTGTTTGGACTCTAGGTTGGGCCCAATTTTAAAGGTTCTTGGTCTTGAAAACTAGGTAATATTAACCAAAAAAAAAACTAGCTATTCTCCCCATTCTAAGTTAATTGCCTCGGGCCAACTAATTTTGCTACCAAGCGATACCAACATTCAAGAGACCAAAATATAACTGTATTTTGCAGCAACGACACTGAAGCAGCAAAACTCCTCTCATTATACACAATCATAAAAAAAGTCCTCTTGTTAAAAATGTTTCTTATCAACCTTAAAGTAGAGATGAAGCGATTAGGTCGATTATTCTTATAGACCAGAAAGGGTCACCTAGGATTTTCATTTGCTTAACCATTTTTCATTACTGTGAAATTAATAAATAAGTTAGTAACTTAATTTATTCATCCATCCCATATGATTGCCCCTTCTGTTTATTTATTATTTATCATCTTTAAAAGATAACTTGTTCATCCATATGCACATCACTTGCTTGCATGCATGTTTTGTTAATGTTAATCTCACCTCGCTTAACATATGACTGTGCAGCAATATCACACATTCATTATGTTAATATTTGCCATCAATTTGAGAATATATAATTGCACCAATTTAATAAGCTATGTAAAAGTGGGCGAGCTCAACAAACGAAATGTAATGGAAGACAACAAAACAAAAACAAAGCATTGTCTATAAAAAGAAGATAGCAGTAATGAGCAACATAAAGAAAGAAAGGTTCACCGTTTATCAACCTTGTCTCAGTGAATTTCAAAATCTGCCCCAATGGGCAAGTGATCACTGGGATGATTTTCATTTGGCAATCCACCTTGTATGTCAGGTGATTCACCAGATGGCAATTTGAGAACAGTGATAGGTTGCACATGATTAGGACTTGAGAACAAAATATAATCAAGTGTCCCAGTGAAACCAGGTGTGTAATTTGTAAATGGGGGCTCTCCTCCTATAAATGCATGAAGACTGTGTAGTGCTATTGGACTTCCTTTAGATGCTTCTTTTGTATTAGCCTTGTAAGAATACCCATTATCATGCTGTGAAATACCTGATGTGAGGTACTGGTACACCTGAAATAAAAGTATTATCAATTGTAATTATAAACAAGCTTTAAGTCACTTCACTCACAATGCAAAACATGACTTGCAAATAGGTTAAGATGACCTTATTTGGACGGCAAAAAGATCTCCAGAATATATAACAATGAAAGAATACTAAATATAGTAACAAAAATGAGAAAACTATGCATGTGGATGCCCTACAAACTATGGCCAATCAACACAAACAACATGATGTAATCTTCTAGCATTTCAGTCATTTCATTGCTAGAGTAAGAAGTCTGCAAGGATTAGTCTCAACAAATAATACAACACATCCAAGTATCCCATCTCATCAATATAACTCCGTATATAATTTTTGTGTAACTTGCAACAGTGGGAAAAGGATTAGCAAAAGTCTCGAGGTTTTAAGAGTTTAAATAGTTTGTGTATATACTTTGTACGTGGGAGTTCAAACTTCAAATACGTATGCCTCCAACAATCAAATCCAAAATGAATATGGCCATACAAAGATACTAAAAATACCACAATTGAAAAAAGCATAATAAACATTTGATCAAATAAAAGGAGTAGCCTTGAAATGTCCCAAACCATTTTGTTTTTGAATTTTTACAAATATTTGACGAAATGACTAGAAATAACGATGTAAGAAGTTGAATTTATATTTACCAAATCATGAGACATATAACAGCAACATATTAGGAATATAAATCAACTGAAATGCTGTTCACAAATTATACTAACTATTAACTGCTGAATCTAGAAGACACACTCACAATGAATTGAAAACTGAAAACTCTATCTGCTGAAACTAGAAGACACATACACCATGAACTGTAATCTGAAAACAATACTGAAACCCTTTGAAAATGCTGATGATTACTAACTGGACAGCCCCTGCTGAGACAGTACGGCCTCATTTTATGGTTCTAGGGCTGTGATTCATACCCATAGTGGTATGGCTGCTGATGTAGAAGATGTAGCAGCTGTGGAAGGTGATGTGACTGAGGTTTGGAGCTGGGAACAGCCACCCTATTTGCTGCGACCTCCAAATAAGTCAAACGCCCTCACAATGTAGTGTACGGCCTGTTGCAAATGGTATGACTAGGCATGAAATGGTACGGCCTATAAACAAATGCCCTTCCTTTGAAGGATAGATTTGGGAAGCAAATGATCTTTGATGAAAGCTTCAATCTTCAACTAAAAACTCAAATCTAAACTGCAAGCATTCAACACTCAGTGATCTCTAAATGAAACCTCAGTGATCTCTAAATGAAACCACTCAAATGGCTGGGGGGTTTCCCTCCTCCAAACCTGAGTCATAAGGTTCAAATTCTAATTCCCCAACCATAAAATTAGGATTAAGTTCCCAAGAAAAAAATGAACAAAAAAACCCTGATAAAATTCCCAATATAAATTTGATTTTTTTTAAAATATAAGAATAAACCTCTTTCCAAATAGATTTGAAATCCTTATAAAAGAATGCCACATTTATAAACTATGATAAACTTATAAAAAATAAAACAATAATGTTAAATTTAAAAAGATTATAATATAAATGTTTAAAAATATAATTTAAATATTCTTAATATAAAAATAATAAATATGTTAAATTTTATATATTAAATATATTATGATTAAAAATCCAATTTAAATATTTTAAAATATTAAATTTTAATGTATTTAATAAAAAAACAAAATAAAAATAATGGTAGACATGCTTTACAAAACAAAACAAAATTTAAAAATATATTAAGTTTTATTAGAAAAACAACTAAATAAAGAACACAAAACAAAAGCTAAAAATTAAAATGCAAAGAAGAATAGAAATCACGGCCTTCCTTTGTCGCCCTCAACTACTTGCATGTCCGCAACTGTGCAGTCGCCCTCACGGTCACCAAATGCAGTCGCCCTCACCAAATGTAGAACCAAGCAAATGTCACCGCGGGGAATTAGGAAATAAAATTGTCATCAATCGTCCTCGTTACTCCTCACTGAGCACCAGTGAAACAAGGAAAAATAGCAGGGTGGAATTTGAAACGATGGCAAATGCACACGTCTGAGAATGCAAGGCGGAAATAAGAATGATGCCAACACAAAACCTAGCGGCTAGACAAAGACAAGCCCACCAAAAAAACAGCTCGCGATATGTTGCGAGTAGGGGGAAAAAACTAATAAAAACACTATTTTAAAATATATTTTATTAACAAAAAAGGTAAGCCCTTATCCATATTGTTGTGACCTAATCACACATAGCCCCATTGCAAATGGGGACCCCCAGTTTTTTTTCATAGGTTAGTTGTTTTGGTGTTGATCGTTTGTGTTATTTCAGCGCTGATTGATGAGTTTGCAAGTGTAGTTTGGAGTATTCCTTAGGTCACCAATGAAAGGGTTTGCAGTCTTCCACCAACTGAGTGCGTATAAGGAGTTCTATTGAGAGCATGAGTTGACAACTTGATGACTATGGATAAGCTGAGCATAAACGCCTTTGTCCAAGCTAGCTTTAGATCACTTCAAATCAAGGCGCCCTATGTGAGAATGATGTGTTGACCTCAATATGCTTTGAAAAGTGAACATCTTCAAAGAAAATGACTGAGTAATGGCTAGGCGCATTTTTGCATGTGAAGAGCCCACTTTTGGTGCCTTGAGGTCAAATGAAGTCTAAATCAATGATAAATGGCGCCTAAGAAGAAGTAGGCCTAACTCTGAGGAAGTTTGATTGTTGAGATTCCTACTTAAGCCTATGCAATGATCTAAATTGACAAAATTTGAAGCATTCTCTCTTCTAGGCTTGGGCGCCTTAACATGGAATGGATGTTTTGAACTATAAAGAATAGCGCCTTAGGAGAAGCAATTCACTTTGAGTTCCAAAGTTGATCAAACACACGAAATGCACATCATAAATCAAGGCGCTAGTTTCCCCATGTGTAACCTCACATTTGCGCCTAGGAAGAAATCAACTTGAATCTACAAGTCTTGAGGGTTGTTGGCTTTGGTGAGACCTTTGGGAGCATCCACAAAGATTTGAACACATGAAAAGTGAAGGAAACACCTATTTAGACCTAGGCACCAATTCACATTCAAAGAGTCATCAAGGTGTGCCTAAGTGATAGGAGGCCGGGAACCTTGAGTTTTGATATCACTTTGGAGAAAGAGGTTTCTAAACATCAATACCTTGGCTTGAGATCATCATAAGATGCCTAAGATCATGCCAAAGAGGTCTAGGTGCACTTTTGTATCTAGACAACTCCATTTTGGCGCCTAGGTAGAAAGCATGTTTGAATTCATTAACATTGAAGGTATTGAGTTTGACAAGTTCACAAAAGTGCATACAAGTCCTAAGATCATGAAATTTCTAAGTGAACACCATCTCAATGTTAGGCGCAATTTCATACCTTGATCATCATCAAAGGGCGCCTTGTAAAAGAGGCTTGTGAGCATCATCAAGATAAGGCACAATTCCTTGCTTCTATAATCACCTTTGAGTGCCTAGGAGATAGAATGTTTGTAACGATGAGCATGAGCGCCTAACACTCAAAGGGCATTCATCAACCAATTTGAAGGAAGTATAAGTCTCAAGACACATCTATTGAACCTTTACAATGGTTTGGATCCATGAAAATTGGAGTAAGTATCCATTCAAGACAAGGCGCACTTTCTTGTCTCTGCTATCCATTTTTGGCGCCTTAAATGTAAAGAGTTTGAAACTATGAAATTTAGCATCTAAGTGATGGAAGACCTCTTGGAAGTTTGGATAAGTGATTGAAGGTGTCAGAAGGCCAAACAACAAGTTAAGTGCAGCTAGGCGCACATTCTTACCAATGCAACCTAGTTCTAGCACCTAGCCTTGAAAGGCATGATTCATTGACACCTAAATGAGCGCCTCATTAGAAAGAGCATCAAATTTGATGGCGAAGAATTTCCTAAACGTTCAAGCATGAAGTGGAAATCGTTGAGTGTCAAACAACTAGTTACGTGTATCAAGGCGCAATTTTCAACTCCTAAGACCTCAAATTTGCGCCTAAGTTGAAGAAAACACTCCTCTAATCCAAGGCGCTAATTCACACTTGTATAACTCCCAATTTGCGCCTAGTCATGAAGAATTTTTAGAGAGTTTAAAAACATGTTTGAAATCCACTAAAATGTCAAGAAATAGCTTAAAACCTAGGCGCACTTTCATGCATCCACAAACTCATTTTGGCGCCTAAGCAAGAGGTTTTTAAAATTTGAAAATTCAAAAAATGTGAAATCAATGCCAATTTGGCTGACCTCATCTAGCTGACCAGCACACAAATCAAGGCGAATTGCCTATTTATACTTGAGCGCCCCTCTCATTTCAATCAGTATTTCATTGCAATCACTTCTTAGTGCAAATTTGGGAGGAAAAGCGCAGTAATCTACAGTATGTATGCAAATTGAAGGTCTGATTTTATCATTTGCAGCTGGTAATTCTTGTTTTTTACAGTAATCCGCCTTAGATTTTATTCTGAAATTGCTTAAAAGGTATGTTTCAGCTGTCCAAATTCCATAAATCTGCCTTTTATTTACCTGATTTTCATGTTTTCATAGCTTTATTATGCAAAGGGATTAGTCCTATAAGGCTAATTTATCATTGAATCTACTAATAGATGTATGTTGATCTTGTAGATAAATGGGTATGACTGCGAAGGAGCGACAAGTGATGATCAAGATGGATGCTAAGTCAACCTTGCCGGAGTCCAAGATCGAGACACATTGGAAGAACGTAGGAGATACAAACATGGGACATGCCAACTTGGAAGAGATCAAGGACTTCTTGCTTGCACCAACAAGGAATCAGAACATCAAAGCCATTGTCAAGAGTGGAATCATACAAGAAGCTTGTTTCCCGCCCGTCTTACCATGCACGGAATTGGTATTGGAATGTACTAAGCATTATGATAGAAAAGAAAGGCAAATTGTAGCAAAAGATGGGACTATTTTAGCTTACTTGCAAAGGGAAGCCATTCAAGAGGTCTTCAACATTCCAAATCAGAGGTCAACATTTATTTGTCCTATGACTGCACAATAGACATTTGAAGCCAAGCCCAAGCAATACATGCAAGAAATAAGGAAGAAGTGGATGGTGGACTCGGCAACAAAGATATATAATCCAGAAGATCCAAAGTATCATAAAGCCAATTTCAAGCAAGAGATAAGTTACTTCATCATGTTCTTGAATAGAGTAATAGGTAGACCTCAATCATCAACTTTTGAAGGATGGATGTATACCTATTTTGATCATGTTTTCACAAAGAATAAGATGATTGATTGGGCCGGAGTTATAAATCATTGCCTTGATGAACAATTTGAAAATTTCAACGAGTCCCATTCCTTCTACATGAGTTCTTACCTTGACTATATATTGGCAAGGAATGTACAAAGGATTCACTTCCGAAGGAGAAGTTGGTACTAAGTCCAATCAAATCTTATCACATCAATGCTATACACAACTTCATCTCAAGAACATCAATCATTACAAAAGATTCAATGATGCATTTGCCATGTATATAGTGAGGAGGTTGCGAGGGGAGTTGCAAAGGAGATTGACAAGTGCTGCTAGGGCCTTCATTGAAGAGTATGGACGCTATTACATTCAATATGAAAAGTTCACTTACATAAAGATTCAAGGCTTCACATCCTATCCGTATAGATTGCCAAGGTATCCTACTAATAGGATGGTGATGTTGGAAGTATTAAGACAACTATTAGAGTTCCATAAGTTACAAAAGGCAAGGAAGAAGGCCGGGTTGCAATTTCCTCTAAAGCTTGAGAAATACTATTCATGTCCATCATTGCAAGCAGTTGAGCACTCCGAGACTGAGCTTCAAGCATATCACTTACACCTTCATGATTCACAGAGGGAGAACTTTGATCCACATGGAGCAATCAAGCAATCATATTCTACCTATCAACATGTGGAGCAACTCGAAGATCTTTGGGCAAGTGCACTTGATGATGCTGATATAAGAATGCAGAAATGTTCAAGGTTGAAATGGGATTTGGTAAGGGCTACAAAGGTGTTGAGGATACCGGATCAGCTTGATGATGATGAAATGCTTTCAGAGGATGAGTATAACAAAGTGGAAAATCTGCCATATATAATTGATTGGGCAGAAAGAGAAAGAGCCTATGATGAAGAGTTGATAAAGCCTATTATTGCTATCACCAAGGAACGTGCAAAGGATCAGGGGCAAGCATTGATAAATGAAGGAAAGAGGCTTACATACAAGAAGATGGGAGAAGTTGAGGAACAAGTACAACACAGTGCACCTGATAGAGATTCACAAAGTGGGCATCGGTCTGAAGAGATTCAAGTCAAGCAAGGAAAAGGAAACGACTTGAATATACACAAGGGGAGTCAAGTCAAAAGAGGAAGAGGATAAGTGTTGAGACTGTTTCATCTAGACAGCCAGGAGGCACTCCAAAGAATAATGATATAATCTTACATGAAGATGAAGATGAAGGCAAGATATTCCATTTGAAGAGATACCTTCAAATCCACATGATACCGAAGTAATTGATGAAGGCAATACTAACAATCAAGAAGAAGCTGAAGAAGAGGCGTTGCCCACACAAGGGAAGCAAGTGCAAAGTCAGAAGGATCTTTCATCCTTGCCGGAATAATTGCAAGAAAGGATCAAGGAGAGTTGTGAAGTAGAAGAATATCAGCCTATTCCAATTGAAGAGGTACTTGTAGATATGTCCATGGAAAAACAAAAGAAAAAAGCAACGACTTTCTCCAAGATAACAAAGGATGAAACTAGTATAAGGAAGGTTCATGTAGCTGTTCCGAGAGTTGAAAAGAATGTAGAAGACATTGTACCTGAGAATTATGAGATCAACACAATTGATCTGGGTCCTTTAACTGGCACACAAGTGGAGGAATAGCTTCAAGATTCAGTCACTAATGCTAGAGCTATGATAAGACAAGAAACAAAAGGAAGGATAAACACTGAGCAAAGGTGTCAAGCATTGGAGCAGTACATCCAACATCTAATGCATCCCATCCGTCAACAGGAAAGGATTTCCACGCCTCCACCCATTCTTCCGACGGAGACAGTTGCACACCTTGAGTAATTGAGATCATCATCTCATAGGCTGAGGGATTGGATGAAGAGATCAAGAGACAACATATGTACATCTTGAAGATATCATGCAAGTATATGATAAGGTCAGTGAATTTAAGGAGAGAGTACTTGCATTGTTGACAACTTGTGCTGAGTTTAGAGCCATCAAAGAACAATACATGCCACATCTGAAGAGTTTGATGGGAACTTCAATTGATGAATTGATACATGTTGATATAGTTGAAGAGGATGCAACACATGATTTCTCCTCATGGTATTTTTGTTTTCACAACAAAGGGTAGCTACTTGATAGAGTTGAAACGGACATGTCAAGGGTGAGAAGTGTCATCCAAAGGATACAAGATAGTATACATGCTTCATTGATGAAGATATGTAACCCTTTTGGAGAGATGACTATTGATCGCATGAAGGAACAAGTCACAACATTCTACTTTCAAGAAGATGATATTTTTGATGAGAGACTTGACAGCATATTCTCACTTGCCATCCACCTTGGCGCCAACAAGGCTCGAATGACCGATTGGGAGAAGACACTTGGCGTTTATACAGTTGATGTACTTGAAGCAGAAGGAACCATTAAGAATGTGCCAAGTGTACCTCTTGATGATGTCAAGCGAGTAGTGTCTAAGTTCATTGCACTTCACAGTAGCAGTAAAGATGCCTCACATGGAGATGTGGCATGATCTAGACCATTGGCTGTGCCAATCAATCCTAGCCTTTCATGTATTTTTGAAGGCTATATAAGGGCTCCATTTGCTCTCATTTGTAAGTTTGAGACTTTGGAAAAATTGTTGCAAGAACTCTTTGAGATAATACAAGACTCATTGATTTGGTGATATTGTTTAAGTTTCAAAGTGTTGCATGGTTTCCAACTCCTCAAGCGTAGATTAAGTTAGAACAAGTTTTCTTTTCAAAGTGTTATGTTAGTTGATGGAAATAATCATTATTGTTTCGTGGTGAAATCTTTATGTTCATACCATTTGTGATTTGTGGCTTGCAAGTTGCAGTGTATGGTTAGACTGAACAAAGTGAACTTAACTTTGATTGTTTGTGTTTGTTGAACTTTCATGAACGCAAGTAATTTGAACATCCTATATTACCTTAGAAGATTGCATCAACCTTATGTAGTTGTTTAAATTGGCGAAACAGAGTTGGTTGATCACCTGATCAATAATCATTTCTTGAATTTAGGACTAGAATAGTTCCTTTGAACCTTACATCTTTTGCACTTTTTTATCAATCATTCTTAGGAATTAGAATCAAGAACACCATTGCAAAATCATACGTTACAAGTTGTAGTACTTAGAAATTCTAAGTGTTTTCCTCTTGCAAGTGAAACAAGTAAATTGTCCGAACAATTGTGTAAGTCCCTTTGTGATAAGCAGTAAGATCACATCAAGCCACTGAGTTCATCCATTGCAAATCATAAATAAGGAACCTTGAATTACCTCATTGGATCACATAGCTTAGCCTTCAGGGAACTTTATTCAAGAGAGAATAGGATACTAGTGTTTTATTCTATTGTTGTGTTTTCCAAAAAACATCAACACATACGAATATTAGGGCGAATGAGAACAAATTTTTATGATTTTTTTTAAGTTCGCTGAATTTCGAATTTGGTGAACCCTGTGACTCAGGCCGAAACCATTCTTTGCCGAAGGGTTTTCATCCCAAGGCAGAAAGATGAACAATATTCAATCTCAATAAGTTGGGTTTTGATAGAAATGAACACAATATCTTTTCTCTCCTCAAATCCCCCTTTTATATGCACTTTTGGAATAATAAAATATTATTATTCATAACTCTTCATTTTCTCTCCAAAAATGACTTTTAAAATCTTTTAATTTGATATTAGTTGTGATCCCCTAAAAAGTTCATGTTATGACCCTCTTTTAAAATCACTTTATGACATTGGCCACCCCTCATAAAATAATTAATTAAACATAAGTTGTCTTATAAAATAATGTTCCTTGATAACTTAACTTAATTAATTAAATATTTTCCTTGCAGCATCCCAATAGCCTATAAGAAATTAAATAAGCTAAGGGTCTTCAAAAATCTTCACGTTTGAAAAGGGGACATGGCAGTTCTCCCTTCCCGAAATTGTTTGCCCCATAGTTGGAAAACTCAGCTGGGCAAAAAACTCGGCAAGCCAATTTTTGGAGAGTCAAAAAAAACTTGGCAAAAAACTCGGCAAATTAAAAAAATTGCTAAAATTTCATTAGAAACACATTTTTTTTGCAAAATTCAATGACAAGATGAATCCAATGAGTCCATAAATGAGTACAAAAGTGTTTTCTATTAAATTTGATTGACTTCAATACAAATTGATTACAAAATCGCATTCTCATGCGGAATCCTCATGGCTAAAAGCTTGATAGTCTGATACAAATTAGTAATTACAAATTACAATAGATAGCTGAAAATGAAAATAGTAAAACTAGTCTAGAAGTAAATACTAAAAGTAAACAGTAACACAACATATTACATCTTCCTCTTCCCTAATTTAGCCAAAGCTAGGGAAGAGGCAGATGCTCTAGTCCTGTGAGTGAGCGGTGGCTTTGGCTTTGGCTCTGGCTCCGGCTCCTCATGCTCATGAATGTCCTCCAACCCTACATCTCCTGTTGCACCCAGATCCTCCATTGCTTGTCTCTCGAAATCAAGAATTTCATCTGCGGTAAACAATGGAGCCTGCTCATTCTGCCCTGTCCAATCACTATAAGGATCTATCTCATCCAAATCAATAGGATCCAGTGATTTGTCCTCTACCTTTTTTGTGCGCAACCGAAGGTTGTATTGCACAAAGACAAGGTCATTGAGGCGCTTTTGGGCTAGTTTGTTCCTCTTCTTCGTGTGAATGGCCTCAAACAAGCTCCAATTCCGCTCACAATTGGATGCACTACAAGGCTGGCATAGTATGCGGAGGGCAATTTTTTGGAGATGTGGGGTATTTCCACCCCAACTTTTCCACCAAGCCTCTGCAAAAAAAATACTGAAGAGTTAGAAAACAAAGTCAAGACTCAAAACACATTTTATCAAATTATAAATATAAGATATTAAGAATCAAGATGCATGTATGATGTGACACAGTGACAGTGAAATAAACTTAAAGACTCTGAATTTTATACCTGGTGTCTAAGTGGTTCTTCCTCGAATAGCTAGATCTGAAGAAAAGAGTTTGCCCCTCGTTTCACTGTAAAGATCCAACTCTTGGACAATGAGGTCTCTCACCTCAACCATGGGTTCCATCCTCTGAATGCATGTTGTGAGCACCTCCATAACCTCTCCATTAGGATCGGAAAAGTTCTCTGAGAAGTGAAATTGAGGGTTGAGGAAGTACGCTGTAGCATGGATGGGTTGGTGGAGTTGATTGTTCCACCTCCTATCAACAATCTCTCATATGGGATCAAATTTGAGGCTGTCCCCCATGTAATAATTTTTTATAGCCTCTTTGGCCCTATCCATGGCCCCATAAATATATCCCATGGGGTTTTGATTACCATCTACCAAGCGAAGGACTCTAACCAGGGGCTCTAACACCTACATTACAAATACAAAAAGATTAAAAATTAAAAATTACAAATTTATAATGAAAGACTTAAATTAAGAAATAAAATACTCAATTTGAATTTAAAATCAAAGTTTTGAGGTTACCTTCACGATCTCTGTAGCTCTTTCCTCAAAGAGCTTATCAAACACTATGCTTGCAACTCTCTGTCCTTCAGGCTTTTTTTTATAAGATGATTCTAGCCATGCTGGACACACAAACATTTGTTTCAAAGCATTCAATGAACCAATAATGCTTTGCAATGTCAGGAAAATCGTTGCAAACCTTGTGGCACTCGATCTCACCAACTCTTTCCCTTTCGTATATTCCCTCATCAAACTAAGAACCCAAGGGTGATTGTAGATAAATTTTGTTATGCTCCTTGCATCATCTACAATTGGTGCCACCCAATCAAATTTGCCTATGTCCTCCAAAAGAAGGTCAAGGCAATGTGCCGCACAAGGTGTCCAAAAAAGTGTAGGATGTCTATCCTCAAGCAATCTCCCAGCTGCCACATATGCTGCTGCATTATCCGTGATGACTTGCACAATATTATCTATCCCCACCTCCATGACAACTTCCTCCAACAATGTACACAATGTTTCTGCATTTTTTATTTTGTTGGAGGCATCCACTGATTTCAAAAACACAACTTGACCTTTTGAAGAAATCAAAAAATTAAGGATGGTGCGGTTTCTCCCATCCGTCCACCCATCGGAAAGAATGGTGTAGCCATGTTTCTTCCATTCTTTCTTTTGATCTTCAACTACTTGCACCGCCCTTTCCGTTGCATTTGTGAGCAACCTACAAAATTTTTTAAGTAAAAATTAAAATAAGTACAAAATTTTATTTTTTAAACAAAAAATAACTTAACATAAATTAACTAATCACATAACATTTAAATGATAAACTTAGCATAAAATTTAAATTGACTAATGACTAATCACTAACCTCCCACTCAAGTCTTTACGAGAAGGTGGCTTGTAGCCTTTTCCCGCAACTGTCAATGCGGTAACCAAATTGTGCCAATAGGGACTACTCGCCACATTGAATGCAATGTTATTGAAATACCAAAAGTCTGCACATGCCATGTCGGCATGTTGATGCACCTCCCTATTCCACCCTGTAGCCTCCAATGATGTCTGTGCTCCTGGTGTGTTTCTTGGCACAAAAAAACTATGTGGTGAGCGTGAAGATGTAGACCCCGGCGGTGGCATTCTACTCGAAGTAGAGGAGATGGGGGGCCTAGGGGCCGATTTGCCACGAATGCGTGGACCACGAAGAGAGCCCACAATGTTAACATCAGCTCCACTCGTCTCCTCATCTGATTCAGACTCTATGTCCACTTGCATTTGCTCATGACCATGTCCACCGGAACTAGCTATGCTTGCTGCTATGGCTGCCTTTGTCCTCTCCCTTTGCAATTTTCTTTCTTCGGCAGCTGCAAGTAAGGCAAGCATCTCCCTTTTTATCTCTTCTGTGGTGTTAAGACAACCCTTGGAATCATGACAAGCAATGCCTGCAAGATGGTATTTGAGGCGATTTATGCCTCCATGTAATACCCTCGTACATCTACCGCAAACAACCGTTCTAGGATTCGGTCCTCTCACAGCATACTTCCATGTTGGGTCTCTAGCTCCCGGAGGACGAGTGCCTGGAACCCATGACGATGTCTGTGCCATGGATGGGGTGCCGGTGGAGTCTGACGTTGAACTTGAAGCCATTATAGTGCGAATTTAATCTACACATACAGAAAAAAGTACAACATATTAGGTTTTTAATAAAAAAAATCTCTCTAAAATTGATTTAAATTGATACTCATACAAATGTGTTTCAATTATTAAATTAGTCAATAAATTAACTAATCTAAACAACAAAATAGATTTACAATAAAAAAATGAACCTAGGTTTAAAAATTTCAAAAAACAGCGAAAATCATGAAAAAAATCAGAAAAAATCCACAAAAAATAGTGAAGAATCTTGTTTTTTTGGAATCTAAATGCAAAAATGAAGCTTATTTTTGCTCTATGAAGATTTTGTTTTCAATTTGGATTCAATATTTTACAACAAGAACCAAAAAAAATGATTAAACAAAAAGAAAAATGGAAAAACAAAAACTTACTTGGGATTCAAATTTGCCTTCAAAATCCGCAAAAAATGGTGTTTGAATCCGATCTTCTCGATGCCACAACGTTGCAAATGAACTATTTTTGCTTGGAGGGGGTTTTTTTGCTATGTAGAGCTTCAAAAACCTAAAATCTGATTAAGATTTACCTTTTTTGGCCGCGGAAATGACTTATACCTCTGCCCGCGAGTCTTTTGTACGGACTCGGTGAGTTTTTGTAAAAAACTCAGCGAAAACTCGGCTCTGACTCAGAAAAACTCGCCCAGGAAGACTCTGCGAGTTAAAGTCAAGTTGACTCGTTTGAAAAAAAAACTCGGCGAGTCTGCCAACTATGGTTTGCCCTCAAGCAATTGCATGATAGTTCTCCCTTCCTAAAATTGCTTGCCCTCAAGCAATTGCAAATTAGGATGCTGAAGGATTTGTTCTCCTTCCTATGTAGCATCTTCTAGAGGCAAATCTTTTCAACGGACCAAAAATTCTGAAATACTTCTATTCCTCAATCTTCTTTCCCGTACATCCAAAATAGCTTTAGGAACAAGAATCAATTTTTCCTCTTCATCCAATGGAGGTAGCATTGTAGAAGAAAATGTGCTAACCATGTGTTTTTTTGAGACACGAGACATGAAATATATTATGAATTTTACTGTGCTTAGGCAGCTCTAGCTCGTAAGCAACTTCTCCAATTCTTCTCAAAATCTTGTATGGTCCGTAGAAGCACGGCTTAAGTTTTTCTACCCCATTTTTCTTGAGTGAAGACTGCCTATAAGGCTGTAGCCTCAAAAAAACTAAATCACCAACCTCAAATGTTCTATCCACCCTATGTTTGTTTGCATACATCTTCTATTGATTCTGAGCTAGCCTATTGGAAATTCTTTTTACGTGTTTTCAGAACATCTTGACTCTTTTGACCCAAATCCTTGGCCCCTGACAGTCTACTGTCAAAGATGATTAGATCCACAAAAGATGAAGCATCATACCCATTCATGCCAATAGATATATGGTCTATGCTCCATGGGGATGCGTCCCCTGCCCAAGTCCCCACATACCGTTCCCCACATACCGTACCCGAGATGTTCTAGGGATGTGAGGACGTGTAAGAAACGTCCCCTACCCGTCCCCCCTTCCCCGAGGACGTCCCTTAAAAAATCGGGGACGGTTAGCCGTCCCTGGGATGGCTGGGATGTCCCTCAACTGTCCTAGGGACGACTAACCGTCCCCTGCGGCCTAGCAAAAAGTTGGATGTTGTTTTAAAAAAAACACACATTTTTTTAAAAGAAAAAAGGGATGGGGGACCCACAAGGACCCCCACATCCCTTCAAACACAACCTAAACCTAAAACATGCATCATATCACCCAAAAAGAAAAAAAACACAACTCTTTTTCACATTTTGCATTGGTGAACAACAACAGTTTGAAAGGAGAGAGGAGCAACAACATTTGAAGAGGTTAACAACAGTCAAGAGAAAACATTAGGGCATCAAATCATCATCATTTGAGGTAAGATTAACATTTCTTTGAATTTTTTTTAGTTTTTTTCTTTTTATTTCAAACACTTAGGGAGGGTTTTTTTGTTCTATGTTTTTTTTTTAATACGCCTGGTAAACTTTTTAATGTGACCGGTGACACTGGTGCGACACACCCTCCGGCTCCACGGGAACGCTTTTTGCCCGAAGCTATGAACCGGTGAGGCCACAACACGGGGGACCTCATCCCCTAGCATGAACACTTGCATTAACACTACAAGTTCAAACCCGCAAACTCGTTGGCCCAACAAAGGCGTAAAGCCTGCGAGCTCGTTGGCCCAATGGGGGTTTGAACCCTGGTGGTCGCCATTACAATCAAGCGACTTAACCACCAAACCTTTTTTTTTTGGTTCTATGTTTGCTTGCAGCCGTGTTTTGTCATTTTTCAAACAAAAAAACAATAAGCAGCAATGAGGGTAGTGAAAGTGAAGAGAATGAGATTGAAATTCAAGTTCAACCAAGAAGTAGAACTACTACTAGAGGTTGTAGAGATGTTGCAACCACTGGGGGTTCCGCTAGTGGGAGTGGTACAACCACAGGGAATGTGAGTTCATCTAATCCATTTGAATACCCTTCCACTCTACTTACTCAATATGCAAAAGGCCCATTTGATCCTAAAAAACCTCTCTTACAATTTCCAACCCGCATAGACAATGACAAGAAAAAGAATTCTAGGGGGCCTAGAGTATGGATTTGTCATATTTGCAAGAAAGACTATAGTGGCAACTATACAAGAGTTTATTCTCACCTTTTGCATTTGGGTGGAGTAGGGGTAAAAGGTTGTAAAAAAATTATTGTAGCTAAGAAGGTTGAGGCAACTAGGTTGCACATGGAGGGGGAGGCAAGATCTAAGGGAATTCCAATGGAGAGTACTGCCTAGTAGTTTATGTCATTGCCTACACAAAGTCAAACGGAAGACGTTTCTAATAAGGGAAAGAAAAGAACCACTATTGTTGCAAGGTTGTTTAATGCACAAACACGAGAGGTGGCCGAGTCTTGCATTGCTAGATTTTTCTATGCCCATGCCATACCATTTCATGTGGCACGCTCTCCCTATTTCAAACAAATGTTCAAAGATGCAACAGTTGTTGGTCCTTCAGTTGTCCCCATGGAGAACATAAGCTATGCACCACCTTACTTGATAAAGAATATTCTTAGGTATGTTGATGGAAGACATGAGACAAACTTGGATTAGGGATGGCTACTCTATTGTCATGGATGGGTGGACCGACATCAAATGTCAGCCACTCATCAATATCATTGTCATATGTCCAACTGGCTCTTATTTTCTTAGAGCTATTGATTGTACAGGGAAGAAGAAGGATGCACACTTCCAATTTCATATTTTGAAGGATGCCATAGAAGAGGTTGGGGCATCTAATGTTGTCCAAGCGGTAACAAATTCAGCCCGTGTATGTAAGTCAACTGGCTTGATGGTGGAGGATGCTTATAAGCACATTTTTTGGACCCCATGTTGTGTTCATGCCTTGAACAACGCATTGAAAGACATTGGGAAGATTGCTTGGGTGAAGGAAGTGGTGGCATAAGCTAGAGATATACAAATGTTCATTTGCAAACATCAAACCTCACTTGCATTGTTCAGGACTTTTTCGAAGAAGGAATTCCTCAAGTCCGTGGATACTAGATATGCCAGTTATTTCATTTTGTTAGAGAGGATGGTTGAGGTGAAGGAGCCTCTACAATTAATGGTGGTTAATACAAAATGGAGTAGATGGCCAGAGTCGAACACATTTGAAAGAAAAAGTGAGGCAAAAGGTCCTTAACAACGATTGGTTGTCCACAATAAGGTACGAAATTTCAAATTTGAAATTGCTGATTTTATTATCAATTATTTAAATTTTTAAATCTTATTCTTAAATTGCTGATTTTTGTAACTTGTTTGCACTTGCAACTATGTTTGCTCCTTCATTGCACCTGTTGTGGAAGTCATAAGATATGCTGATACAAACTCTCCTAGCCTTGGAGAGATTTATGAGACATTTGATAGCATGCTTGGGCAAATGAAGCAAGCCATTTAGAGCAAGGATCCTACTTTGGGATTTTATGAGGAGCATTTTAGGCACATTGTGACGCGGAGGTGGGACACTATGAACACCCCACTTCATATGGCTATGCTCTAAATCCTAAATGGTATGTAGCTAGGCCTGGAAGAGTGCCTCCATCTCATGATGATGAGGTGAAACGAGGGTTCAAGAAGGCCCTTACAAAAATGTATACAGAGGAGGGTTCTATACTTCGCTCACAATGGATGGCCATTGTCAATATTTGTGGTCCAACCTTTAGCAAACCAGAGGCAAGGATGGATAGAGCTACATTAGCTCAAACCGACCCTATCGGATGGTGGATGTGACATGGCATGGATGCACCAAAGTTGAGGACACTTGCCACTCGCCTCCTTTCACAGATTGCCAATTCCTCTACTGCAGAGAGGAATTGGTCCATATATAGCTTCATTCAGTCGGTGAAGAGGAACAACCTTACCTCTAAATGGTCAGAGAAGTTGGTGGCAATGCATAGTGCCTTGCGGCTACAAGATCGATAGAGACCTGAGTATCGTCAGACTCCAGTTGCACGTTGGGATGTTGATCCCGAAGATGTTATGCAGATTGATGAGGAGGCACAGGAGGGATTGTTTGGGGTTCCACTGGATGAAGTAGCCCCTCATGGTGGCAATGATATGGACTCAGATTCCGATTTTGATGCAGTCTTAGGAGAGGCTAATTAGGGACAGCCATATATTCTCTATGTTTTTGTCATTTTGTTGTTGAAACTTGCAGCCTTTGGGCATTTTGATGTAATTTTGATATAATATATATGCAGATTGTCATTGAAAACAATTAAATTTTGTTTATTTGTTTGTCAATTCTCATGTGACAAGTTGAAAACTAAGTTCAAGTGTAATGTTATTGTTATGTATTCATTTTTTAAGGTTTTATAATGTCTATAATGAATGCCTTATCAATGTTATCATATAAGTATTTGAAATTTCCCTATATTTTAAAAAAAAATCTTATTTTTTTAGTAGCTATCCCTGTCGTCCCCTAAAAAATGGCCAAAAAAATGTTGTCCCCGAAACTCGTCCCCCCGTCCCTACCCCCAAAACTTGGGGGAGCATAGCATATGGTATGTGGTGTTGTAGCAGTGTTCACCAAGATAAAGCCATCTGATCCATGCCTTTGATGTCCTGCCACATAATTTCTTAAGTAACCCTCGACCCATTAGTTCAGTCTGCCCATTTGTTTGAGGGTGATAACTAGTATTTGGAGTCAATTCAATACCAATCAACCTAAAAAGTTCTTGCCAAAACATACTAAGAAATCTGATGTTACTATGTTTCTTGGCAAATCATGTAGTTTAAACACCTCTTTGAAAAACAACTCAGCAACTTGAGGTGCCTTAAATTTATAAGATATAGCATAGAAATAAGCATATTTGGTTAGTCTATCCACCACAACAAAAATGCAATCCTTACCCTAAACCCATGTAAGACTAGTGATGAAGTCCATAGAGATACTTTCCTATTTTTGTTCGGGAATAGGTAGGGGTTGCAAAACACTTGTTGGGAAAGTGTGCTCTGACTTATTCTATTGGCAAGCCAAACATTCTTGAATATGCTTAAGGACATCATCCTTATGTCCCTTCCAAGTGAATCTCTCTTTGATTTGCTTATAGGTTTTAAAGTAACCTGGGTGTCCTGCCAAAGGTGTGTCATGGATAGCTCTTAGGACCTTTTCCTTCATTTTTGATCCTAGGACATGATAGATTATGTCTTTATAAAGAATGACATCACCTTGTACCTATCATCTTGTATTTTCCCCTCCATGATGTCACAAGCAAAAGCATTTTTGGAATACTCTACCAAAAGATGAGCTTTCCAATCAACTAAAATTTTAGTTATTGAACACAAGGTAGGTTTCTTGGATAAGGCATCTACCACTATGCTTCTTTTCCCCTTCACATATTCAATGTCAATATCATAAGCTTGCAATTTGCTTACCCACTTTTGTTGTCTCTCATTTAAATCTTTTTGATTAAGAAAATATTTCAAACGACTATGGTCTGTCCTCACCACAAATCTTCCTCCTACCAAATACTATTGGAATTTAGCCAATGCAGACATAATGGCTAACATCTCTTTATTGTAAATAGAAAATCTTTTTTTTGTTTCCTTGCATTTTATACTCTCGAAAGTTATGGGATGTTTGTTTTGCATTAGAACAACTCCAATTCCCTCACCAAAAGCATCACATTCCAAAACAAAGGGTTGAGAGAAATCAAGAATTGCTAAAACAAAACACGTGCTCATTACCTTCTTAAGCTTGTCGAAAGTTTGTTGTGCTGCACTTGACCAAGAGAAGGCTCCCTTCTTAGTCAAGTTTGTCAAGGGTGCTGCCAACTATGAAAAACCCTTAACAAATCTCCTGTAGTAATTGCATAAGCCAAAGAATCCCCTCAAGTGGGACAATGTTTTAGGTGGCGGCCAATCCAAGATTGCCCAAATCTCGTCTTGTGTAAAGACCCACACCTAATTTTTTGAATTTTTTTGCAATATAGAGAATACAAATGCAATCCTTGCACTTTCTGATCACCGAGATCCCATAGTGGGCAAGGTGAGAGCATATGATGCTTTGGACAACTATCTACTGTATGAATGCATTTATGAAACAAAGGCGGCAAGCCAACCAGAAGCACACAAGTGGTAGAGCCGATCCAACTCTACACCTCTTTGACAAGCAAGTGTGCTTAGAATTGCAAAGCCACTAGCAGATTTATACCGGGTCTAATCAAGCCAAAAGGCTAATTACTAGTAGACTGGATCAATGCCAAAACGGACTATGAAATGCACTGGGTCTACGGTGAACCGTCCAAGACCTTACAATGTTGAAATGCACATAAACTCGCGGTCTACCATCCAGTTTTACAATAAGACATTCATGAATGCACACTTCTAGTGGTACTACCATCCAGAATTACAATAAAATGAGATATGCACTGCTGAAATGAATTAATTCATAAACAACTACAACACAATATCATAATCAGCTGAAACACATCAAATCACTACTACAAAACACCCAAATTAGTAAAATATCTCAGGAATCACGAGAGGATGGGCTCACATTGTTTGAGCAACTAAAGACTTCAAATTTTGAATGTTGCAGAAGGCTGCAAGCCTGCAACTGAACACTGTGGTAATTAGTTTGAAAATCAAACTGAGTTGGGAAAACAAACTGCTCAACACTAAAAATCACTAAAATTCTGACAATTCACTGACCTATCAGTACTATACGACCTGCAAATACCTCTGAACAACTCCCTTAAAACATGAACTGACTGTTAGAAGTCATGGTGACTGCTACCAACACATTTCAGACTGGTACGACCCACCTGAACAACAATATGACCTCTAGAATAGTTCAAAACTGATATAAATCAACTCAATAAGGTACAACAATACCTGCAAATGGTACAATCTGCATGATGGGTGGTTTTTGGAGTCCAAAACTGGAGCGGTTCACTTCTAGAAACTGACGCCCTTGCTATGGTTGTACAACCTAGAAGAAAATGAACTCATCAATAGGAACGACCAACATAGGGAACTACAAGGATGGCTAGGAATTTGAAGTTTCCCACAACAAACATATCAGTATGGCTTGTCTATAGGATCAAACTCAACAAGGATGGTACAACCTCTTAGTTGAATGGTACGACCTCCTTGAATCTTCACAAACATCCACCAAAACAACAACTATAACTTAAGACACCAAAAAATTAAACTTAGCTCCCATTAGCTACTTATAAAACATCAACAATCTCCATAATATATGAAACTGGAAAAATCTCAACTATTCAACACAATGGTGATTTCTGGGTGAAATCACATCAAACCAGTTAAAAGGGTTTTAATCCCCGAAATTGGATTCACCAAAGGGTTTCCATCCTTAGGCAAATGGAAGAACTCGCGTTCAACATAGAGCAAATGAAAATGAATTGACAATAACCCTTTTCTGAAGACAAAATCCTCCTTTTATACCTTTCGGAAGAATAAAATAATATTGTCTTCTTTTTCCCCATTATCTCCTCAAAAATATAAAAAACATAATAAAGTGTCTGAATGACCACCTTTTTGCACCTCGAGCCTAGCGACACTTTAATTGCACAACTAAAAAACAACCTTTCTAAATAATTAAATATAAGTTGTCAAATAAAATATAATTCCAAAGTACTTTTTTGACAACTTAATTTGCATCACATCACTTAGGCATGAATTTTGAGTTGGTTATGATGTGCCTTGAAAGTGCGAAATCTTTCCTTAGCCATTTTTCTTTTGATTCAAAGTTTTATCTAGTGCTTGCCATCTACCTTTTACATTATATCTTTCCTCTGATCATGCTAGAGCCTCCTTAGAATTTAGAGTTTAATAATCCTCGTGACGAGCAACCTACATACATTGTTAGTGAACAAAGACTAACCAACACTTCCTGACTTGGCTATTGAACAAGAAAGATAATGCAGTAGACATTGACAATATGACAAGAATAACATAGTTATTGACTACAATCTTGACTGTAGAAAAGATTCATAGGGGTACCATTTTGGTAAAAACAGAGACCACATAGACCTTCATGGCGCATGCCATTTTTCATAATTATAGTACTTTTAACCAAGCTCCAAGAGTTCTCCAAACCCTTCAAAAAATGTCAGTGTTGAAGCCATAGAGCAATAATTATGCCCTAACTATTTTTGCTGGCATAGACTGTTAGGTTTGAGTGTTTTTAATTTTTAATTATTATCTTTTGTTTTTGCTAATTTTCACACTTGACCTGGCCAAGTCTTAGCAACAGGGCTCACTGGGTTTGACAAGTCTGACCAAACTTGTTGGGTACTGTGGTCACAAGTTTTCTGGCCACCTTGGGACTCATCAAGTCTTGTAACTCTAGTACATACAATCATAAGATAACACCTTATAATTTAGATATAACCCAGCTAGACAAAAAAGTCTTGACACTACCACGTACTTGACTAGAGAGAACAAACCCACTACTACATAGCATGCTATTACATAGAGATGATACATTATTTCTAGTTGAAGTGCAATCTGAGCTCCATGCAAATAGAAGATCTATTTTTAGATTGTGCTTTACAGTTTGCCACTTCTTTTTTTCTGGGGGATACAACTACCAGGTCCTTTTCTTCCTCACTAATATTTAATGGGAAATCTTCCTCTGAAGAAAAAGGATCCAACTCCAACATTCCCTAAAACTCGGCATTCAGCTTTATCGGCTGAGGATATTGCTAATAGTTTAAGAATCTCCTCTGTTCAGCTCTGAACAATCAATTTTCTCCAATCCAACGCCTTGTTGGGCACTTTTCTCTTACCTTTCCCTGCTCCTCTACCTGATACTTTTCTTGCTTCTCCTTCCAGCTGCCTTCCTCCACAATCCCCATAGCAGCTCTAGAATGCATATTTGCCACTACAAGAGAACATTTTGGCCTTTCCCTCACTTGTTCTTCCAGACTGTTAGGAGCCAAATCAAAAGAACTACCAACAAATTGATGTTGGGGAGTGGCATTCTTCCACCAAGTTGAACAACCAGGTTGCCTCTTGGCCTTTGTGCAGTCCTCAACAAAGCAACTTGCTTCAAAACAATTCCGGAAACAAAAAGCATGTTTTTCAAAGTCTACAGGTTGTTTCCATACTTCTTTTCCTACTTTCAGGCCAATATCCGAAAGAAGACCTTGAGAGAGGTCCATTTCTAATAAAATCCTAGCTGTAGAAGTTAGTGTATGCCTTTGAGTTTTAGGAGATAAAGAAATACATTTTCCTAAAGTATTACCAATACTTTGCAAAGTTGATGAAAGCAAAAAATGGAGGGGGAGATTCAGCATTCTTACCTAGATGGGTGAGATCTTAAAATTTTATGTAAATGAGTTGAAACCTAGATACCAAGGTTTCAAGAACAGAGATGCCGTGTTCCAAGACCACAGGGCTTTTTCTAAAATCCTTTTTCTGTCTTCCAAAGAGTCACATACAATCACAAAGAATCCTTGCACACTTGGATAGATCACAACCAAAGCTTCCAAAAACAGCTGTCTGTTCTGTAAAATCCATTTGTTCAGATCTGGAAAGGTTGGGCCAAAGAGAGTTAAATCTGCCTATTAATGCCATGTCCATGTAATACTCCATCTCTTCTATCACCTCTTCAACTGACTCTAGGATCAACATCTTTTCAGCTATTTTGACTCTCCTAAACCCTTTTTTCTTCACCTTTATACCATTTTCAGTATCCAGCACCTTATTAGCTCCTGAAACAGCCTTAATCTCTCCCACAACCGCCAAATACAAACAGGGATTCCCTCTCTTTTGAACATTCCCTTTCTGCAATGCCTCTTAACACTTTATTGGAGCCAATCCTGTCTTGTTTTTTTTGGCATTACAGGGGCTACTTTACCTGCAACTATAAGTGCTTCCTTTGCTTGCAAAAGCTCCTCTAGACTCCAGCCTTTGTGTTCTCCCACCTGACATCCTGATAACCGGCTTCTGTGTCTAGGTGTCCACCCGAAACTTTCTGTCCCTCAAGCTCCACCATACCAGGCTGGGGTGCAGCAGTTCTTCTAGCATCGCTATCAGATTATTGTTATCTCCGTTGCTCTCCATCCACTTCTCAGTTGATCTCTAGAACAGGTTTATGTTAATATTGCTGATGCAAAAAGTTGTACAGCAGTACAACTTTGTATAAATTTCAGTTTCATGCAACTTTGTATAAATTTCAGCATCTTTTATTCGTATTCTTTACAGAAGTGATAAATTGCAACTTCTTTACTGTTTTTGTAATTAATTTTTATATCCCCCACCATCCTCAAAATCTGGAAATAAATAATTCATCCCTGAAATCCATCCCCTTGACCCCATGCCCCCCCACCCACCCCCCCTACTGGAAACTTGGAGGAACTCTGATTTATACCAGCCAACTTATCCTTATGTAAGGTGTGCATTAGTTGATGGTCAAGCAGCATTTATAATTGTCAAAATTCAGTTCTGACTCATATTAGTCAGATAACTGTCAAAGATATGACAACCAGCGGGTAAATTTTCTGATGTTAATAGTTACCCTGTTGAGGCACAGATTTCCAGGCAGATCCTCTTCTCTATTACTGCACTTCTCTAGTCCTTGGAGAGAGAAGATTGATCCAGTTCAAAATAATGAGGTCAAGGAGTCATCTATAATTTATAAATATTGGATTTATGACAGGTAGCATGCTGACAGGTTGGCCCAGCACGCATGATGATTAATTCTTGGTCAAATCAACCCAATCAGCATACTAATGGATCAAATAAGCCAATGTCAAAATCAAGAAAATCGATTTACTTTTTAACTAGTGATGACACCCTATATAATCATAATGATGCCATTGATGGAGAAGAATGATTTTAATGCTGCCATATGCTGTCATTGGGTCTGTCAGGTGCTCTTTTGGGGTTTGTTTGTACACTTTCCTTGGTGTTGTTTAAGCCAGTTTGATGATGAGAAGGTCCGAGGTCTGACCAGGGCCATAACACTTTCCACCTCCATAAGCAGAGTTGAACTGTCAAGACTTCAAATTGATTTTTGAACCAAAGAAAGTATGCAATGAGTTACATGTGCCATCAGAAACATACATGTAACAGGTGCTGAGATTAGATTTAATCACAGGAACATGTGAGATTGCCATCCCGCCTTTTCTGATCCTAAAATTTGACAGAATGTTTTGAACACAACCTCTTCTGTTAAATTTTGTGAATAAGTATACTTCCAAACTCAATCCAGCACCTTCAATTTTAAAGAAAGACTAAAATCCACTTTGGAAAGCATAGAAAAACATTTTGCATCATAGAGCCTGTGGAAGTATACAACAGAGTCGCTGCATCAATAAAGTATATTCGCTGTGTGGACAGACAGAAGCTAGGTTTATCTAACTGGTTTAAATAATATCAGCATTTGTAGTACCACTTGTGAACTTTGCCAAGATAGTAAAGATCGGTGGAATGTTACCTCATCTCCTGGAGTAGAATTGAAGTCCCCTGTAACAAAGACTAGAGGACTACAGCTAAATTTCATTGAGATTGTGTCTTTGAATTTTGCAAGCCGCAAAAGAAGATACTTTACTTGGGCAAGTTTTACATCCACCCATTCTGGATCCCTGTAACAATGACAATATAGTCATAAAGTTGTTATAAAGATAGCTGGTTTTAGTCAAACATGTTAAACACAAAATGCATAATTTAACGCCTGTAACTATATTAACTTATAATGGATTAGATAAACATAAGTAGCGTGTATTTCCTAAACTTCATCATCCACAGATATTAAAATACCTACCAATAAATATGTGTATTTGCAACTATAATCACGTGGTGAGGAGGCTCTAGAAGTTTGAATGCTGTTAACAATCCAACACAGTCCCGCTTTAATCTCACCCTAGGGTCATCTGGATCTCCTCTATCATCAGGCAAGTTTGTTTGTTCATGTTGAGATCCTGGAAATGAACATCCTTCAATTTCATGTCATGTTTGTGACCCAACCATATCTCAGCAAAATGCTAGCAGAATGAAATTGGTGCAAACACCAATCTTAAGAAAAACAAAGAAACTGTCTGGCTTGATACAAAGCCTACTTCTTCTGATCATAAAATGTCTAGTCTAATAAAAAATGAGAACATCAAATCATGACAGAGATCATGTCCAGGAAAGCTCCTTAGTCTGAATCATTAGTTTTCAATAAAGAAGATTTACTTGGTGATGAATCTCCGCGGTTTTCAGAATTTGATGTTTCCTTCTCCACCTCATATGACTCTGCTGGAACTTCATCAGCAGGAACAAGGTCATTGTATTTAATGACTTCTTCTAAAAGTAGCTCTGTTCTGCAGAAACCTCAACAGCATATGCAAAGGATGAAAAAAAAAACACTAATTAATTACATCTGCTAGTACAAACATTTGTTTTATCCACCATAGCAAGAGAGTCTAAAGATTTTTATACGAGGTCACCTTTTTAACACAAAGATCAACATCTAATTTAGCTCAAAACATGGAATTCAAATGCCTGATCAACTACTGTGCTTCCTTAGACTAGCAGCACTAAAGTATTGTATTATGAGGTAAATATCCACCAACCGTTCACGCTTGTAAAATATGCCACAGCCATCGCGCTTGCGCCCACTTCGTTGGATGTATGCAGATGAATACCCATGCTTATCCATATTTCCTTTGTAAAATGTTTCAAACTCATCCAATTCCTGAAAGGCATCCATTTCAATTTTCAACAAATATGAAACGACTAAATCTTAACATACATATAACAGAAGGCCTGAAGAAATGAAATCCTGATCTGAGGTTACATAAGAGTATAGAAAATTTGTTACTAAAAAACAGCACTTTTAGGTGCAAAGAATAAATCGATGGGTGATGTACCATAATTGTCATAATTTAAAGTAATTATATTAAGAAGATTAAACAATATATATTTGGTATTTTGTATTATACTGTTTTTCATTTACCATATTCTAAATAAACATATAAAAATTTCTTATTTTCTGTTTTCTTGCAATGTCCCCATTTTCGGAGTGATCACGAATGAAGACCTAATGGACCAATTTTCACATTTTGGTATTTTTGTAGGGCAATTTGAATATGGGAAGTGGCTTGGCATATTTTTCTAATAATTTTGATGTAGTCATTATGAATATAATAAATTGCCTTCATATGGAGCGAACCATCTTGGGAGGATGGAAATTTGATAGTGTGGAAATTGCCAAATACAATGAGGGATAATTTGTAATGCTTTTTCTATTGAAGAGGACGACATGTTTTGAGGATAGTTTGATAAGGTTTCATATGCTATAATGTGCACCTTGGAGAAGGAAAAGTTAAAAACAATAAACAATAACTACTCCTTGTTTGAGCGCTTGAGGAGGATGACATAAGGAGGGAAAAGAAGTATAAAATTCAAATCTTTAATTTGAATTTTGAGCGCCCTAGCATGGCACCTTGGTGGTCGGCCTAAATGGAGGGAAAAGCATTTTAAAAATAAAAGAAAATATCTTGCATAGGTCGGATAGGATAAGGAAGGAAAAACATGTATAAATGTAAGGTGATTTGGATCATTCAAGGATATCGATCATTCATCTTTTCATATGAGTTTTTACTCTTGGCTGCAACAAAAGTTGGGCTTTGAACCCAAGGACAAAAACCCTTGCGATTCTTGGTGAGTTGGACAAAAACCTAGCTCATCTTGTGGAGGTTTCGTGACAGGAACCTAATTGTGCTTCATTGTGGATTGATTGAGGAGAAGAGCAGAATTACAAATCAATTTTGCAGATCAGACTTTTGGACAGCGACATTTCGCGAGTTTGTGTTGATATTTGACTAGGGTTTTGCCCTAGATTGGGGCGCCACATTCTAGGAGAGGGATTCTAACACAATATTTTTTATGTGCATGCTTAGGGTTTTATTTTCAGTTTTGTTTTTTCTTCTAGGTTTAGCTGAGTGTTGGACTCTTCTAGCTTTTCTAGCTTTTTGTATATTTAGAGGGATTCTAAATTCATGAAGATAAGTTGTTTTCATTTCTAGAATAACATGCCTTGTCTTCTATTTTATTTAGCTTTCTAAATCCCAGAAGATTATCTTAGTCTATAAAAGAGATCTTGGGCACATAACTTACGCAGAAGAAAAAATCTAGAATATAGAAGAACAACACTCGAGTGTAATTCAATTTCAGTTTAATAAACAAAAGTTTTTTTAAGTGTTTGTTGTTTGTATTTTCAGCAGTGTGCATTTGCAGGTTATTATATGCAGGTCTGCTGTTCTAATTGAAGTTTCAGTTTGCAGTTAGAACTCAGGATTATTTTTCTAGAACTCAGGATTATTTTTCTGAGTGCAGAATCTGCTTTACCATGGTCTAAAAATTAACACAGAATAGTTATTCAAAAGCGAATATTTTGGAAAATGATATAGCAAACCTGCAAACAGAGGAAATCGGCCTCCAAACTTTTTAGTAATGCTAAAACAGACTGCGAACGAACCTTCCATCTATTTAACCGGATAAAAAATTAGTAACAGTAGAAGGCATTGATAAGTTGAAGCCATTAAAGATGAAGTTTAAACCTCATTAATCCAAAACAACACAACAATGAAATTTCCAACTCTGATGCTTAATCTGTTTCAATTTGTTCCATGTTAACCTTACATCAAATGACATGAATAGCTACTAATTATAAGTACCAATGGAATGGCTTCAAAACATGTAAAACTGGAAAATAATTATATTAATGCACTTCACTATTTAAAAGTTACCAATAATAACAAAGAGTATGGAATGCAAAAGCCAACAAAAGCATATGTTGTACAGAGAATTTAACTTGAAAAACATACACAGAATCCAATAAGAGAGCAAAATTCTATTAAATGTACTCTTTCCAAAGTCAATCTTCCGCTTACAGCTATTTACAAGCCTGCATACTGTTTGTTTGCATTGATCCCTAACAACAAGCATCTCATTTTCCAGGTGCTTATAAATTAGTCTTCCTTAGAGGTTATTAAGAGAAGGAAAGCATTGACTTCCCCCAAATCTACCACTCCAGTATTGTCCTGTGATGCTTTGTTTTTGTTTTATATTTCTCCTTATAGTTGGAGGAAAATATCTAATTAGTACAGGGCTAGCTCTTCATACAAAGTTTGAAAGCTAAATGGATGGAAATCCAAATCTGATTCTTTCTTTGCATAGAAACTATAATTCATGAGTATTGTGTTTGACAAGCCAGAAATAGCAATACGCTTACAATCACAAATATTGAAATAATCCATGCCCATGCTCCAATGTCACTATAAATAAAGCTATCTAATGAAAGGAATTTTGTTAGGATATATTAAGACTTGGACATTCTTGAAAGATACAAACAAGGGAAACTGAGACTCACACAAGTAACATAGGTTTGCATTATGTTCAAAGAAGGTTCATATCACCTGTTTCTGCTACACAAAACAAAAACCACCAACACATAGATAGCAAGTTATAAACAATAGTAAAGATTCCTTCCAAGAAAAGTTATCGGAACAGCCCTTAAACTATTCTGGATGAAACAGAGGTCATCCTGAGGAATTTCCTATACAACTGTGGCATAAAGGGAATCTTGTCTGAAAAAATTTCATTCAATTAAATCTTTTATTTATATTGAAATATGTTCCATCGAATTTCGGAGACAGGGACAGCAGTGGACATCTCTCTCTCTCTCTCTCTCTCTCTCTCTGAACTCAAATTTTGACAAGTTTAGCTATACATGACATCAAAATTTAAGTTTAGACATTCATATAATTTATAAAATTCAATACTCAATGTAACATGCTCATTGATTCCAGTATAGCAGCAATAAAAAATAGAAATGTCTGATTTCATTGCTCAATGTTTTCATTACAATAAGAGGCCCAAAGGATACAAAATCATCAATAAAAGTGAAATGACAACATACATTTCTTCAACTGTATGCTCTCATTTGACATGTCCATGATTTCAATTTACAACTGTATGTAATCATGCTGTTTCTCATTCTACACCTGAATACTCTCATTCTATAATTGTCTGCTCTATTACAGCTGTATGCATTCATAGAATTGCCCATTGATAAAAAGTGTAACAACTGTATGTTGCTATTCAACAGGGGTATGTTTTCATTCCATAGTTGTATGCAGTCATTCAACAACTGTAAATTTTCTTCCTATAGTTGCATGTGGTCACACAGTTTCTTGTCAGTGACATGAGTAAGAAATGTATGTAATTATGCTTTCATTCTACAGTTTTATGCAGTCATTCAACAGTTGTACATTTCCATTCTATAGCTGTATGCAGTTGTTCAAAGGTTTTACATTTTCATCCAACAGTTGTATACAATCATACATTTGCCCCTTGTACAGTAGACAGTAGATTTATTTATTTTTGTTAAGAAAATTCAAACCACCAGGGGGATGTCTAACCATCCTTGAGACAGTTGAAGGATGTCTCAGATGTTCCCAGCCACCCCGGAGACAGCTGGAGATCCTGGTATGCATCCCAGCTTTCCCCAGTGGCAAGGGACAGCTAGGGGACATCCTCTGTAGTCCCACTGTACAGGGATGCTGGGGAGGACAAGGATGTGGGTTGGCAGGAAGGGATGACGAATCCCCATGTAAAATAGGTATTGAATAAATACTTTACATATGAATACAATTTGCATCAAGTAGAAATTTTGCCACTCTTTGTGCACTTGCAGAGCCTTGTTCCTTCAGCTTTATTTTCCCTGTTTTCATGTGCAAGATATGGGCTAGAGTTTTCAAGGTATCAAAGTGTACCATTTATGTAGCTTTGATTTGAGAGAATGGGAAGGTTATTACAAAAATTGAACACAGAAAGATTACCAAGATATTCGATAAAAGAAATAAGGAGCGAAAGAATTCTTATATAAGATTTAAATACCCTCCTTTAATGGTCAATCTACCAACTACACCAAGCTTATCCCAAAATTTTACAAATTTGTTAGGACTCAAAGACTTGGTAAGAATGTCTGCAGTTTGATCCTTTTAAGGACAATACTACAATGTCGGATGAAATGACAATGTAGTTCCACATGTTTGGTACGCTCGTTGAAGATTGGATTCTTAGCAAGTTTTAGCACCCCTTGATTGTCACAGAACAAGGGTGAAGGCTTTGCTTGAGGCATTTTCATGTCTGAAAGCATCCTTTTGAGCCACACTGCCTCACATGTTGCTTTTACTGCTCCTCAATATTCTGCTTTTGTTGAGGATAGATCTATTGTTTGTTGTTTCTTGCTAGTCCATGTGACTGCACCCGTGCCAAGGCTGAAAACATATCCAGAAGTGGATTTTCTGTCATCCACAGAACCTGCCCAATCTAAATCTATAAACCCATCTAGCCTAGGATCTTTGAATCTGGTGTATAGAATGTCAAAGTCACGTGTCCCTTTCACATATCTCAACACCCTCTTCACTGCAATCCAATGTTCTACTTTGGGTGTTGTCATGAATCTAGAAATGAAATTCACAACATAGCTCAAGCCAAGTCTAGTGGCCATAAGATATATTAAGCTCCTCACTAGTTTCTTGTAAGTTGACTCATTGACAGTCTTAAAGTCAGTGTTAGCTGAAAGTTTCAACCCTTTCTCCAAAGGTGCTGACCAGATTTTGCAATCTATCGTTCTGAAATTTTCAAGCAAACTCCTAGCATATTTAGATTGGGAAACAAAAATCTTGCCACCTATTTTCCAAACTTCTACACCTAGGCAATAATGTAAGAGGCTTAGATCAATCATGTCAAAAGCTTTACTCATATCTGATTTGATTTGTTCAATTGTATGTGTCTCACTATTTGTAATAATGATGTCATCTACATATATGACCAACAAAATGATATCATTAGAAATGCTTTTGACGTACAGATTTGGATCCGAAGGACTCATTGGAATCCCTGTTCAACCAAATACCTGTCAATTTTGATGTACCATGCCTTGGGTGCCTACTTCAGGCCATATAGAGCTTTCATCAATCTGCATACAAGATGCTCCTTCCTTGCAATCTAAACACCCTATGGATGAGACATGTACACTTCTTCCTCAAAATCTCCATTGAGGAAAGCACTTTTCACTTCCATTTGATGGATTGTCCAACCAAACTGAGCTGCCATGGCTACGACTAATCAGATGGTGCTCATCTTTGTTGTAGGAGCAAAGGTCTCTTCGTAGTCAATGCCCTCTCTCTGTGAGAACCTTTTTGCGACCAACTGAGCTTTGTACTTGTCAAGAGTTGTAATGTCCCTTGCGGAACCATTAGCCAAAATTCACCAAAAGATTTTCAAAATTGTCAATTGACACAAATCTAAGCTTTCTAATCACCTAGTTCCCGATGTGGGCAAGGTGAGAGCAGACAACGCGATTGTGGACAGAGAATAATTTTTCAACTAACTAATAGCAGCAGTGTTACAATACTCGGACTCAGCTCAGACTCGACAAACTAAATTTTGACCTCGACTCAAACTCGGCGCAGACTCAGCAAATTGAAAAACCCATGAAATACAGATATTTTTAAGGATTTAAAATTTGTTTCATACACTCTTTGATGAATAAACCTTAAAGACACAATAAACTAATCAAATAGAAGCTACTTTAATCACATACACAAGTATACATCGATCACATGAGTTTAAAAGCGGATTTTAGCTAAAGGAAACAACATTGTTAGATATATACATATTGTCAAGTGTTTTAGGTGTACAAAACTCATAGCATCAAAAATAAAAATCACAATATGGAGTCATGATGGTAGAAAGGAGCTTGTATCGCTCGACCTAGCATTGCTAGTTCTATGTGGAGTCATGTGTTTGTATCTCAGACAAATCTAAAAATGTTGCTACAACCATAGGAGCATTACATAGGATAGGGATTGACTTAGCAAACCAAAAGTATAAATGTAATTCGATTTCTTGGGATTTAATTGGAGAAAATTTGAAAGAATAAAAAAATGTTTCTTTTCCATCCAACATGACCCAAACTGATTTTTATTTTTGCTTTTTAAAACTAATGCAGGGATTTGGAGGTAGCACCCTGTTGATGTGTTTTTTATGCACATGCAAACTTAGAATAAAATACCAAGTATTCTATCCTCTCTTGAATAAAATCTCTCAAAGGCTAAACAATGTGATCCAATGAGACAACTCCAAGGTTCCTGATTCGTGTTTTGCAATGGATAGACTCAGTAGTTGATGTGATTTTGGTGGTAATCACAAAGGGACTTACACTGAATTGACTCCTTACTCCACTCTAAATATGTTATTCTCCTTGTGAAATGGAACTTCTTCTAACCAGCTACGAAAAGAAAATGCAAAAGAGAAAGGGTTTAAGAGAATCTAATCTAAGGACAATGAGATAATGAAATATGCTAAGATAGACAAACTCCTCATGAAACCTAACTCCGCTTTGCCATGAGAACCAACAACTACACGAAATCGGTGCAATCTTCTAAGGAAGCTCAAGGATTTTCATATTGCAAATCTTCATCCAAACACCCACAACTGGCGCAGCTTGAACAAGTATTCACAATCGAACTAAAGCAAACGTGGTTCAAGCTAACTTTGCAAAATGACTTATCATCGACAAATCATAAAAAGTATGAGCCATTTAAGGAATTCATCAAATATCTTCACATAAATTCATTACATGAATGAACTTCTATTCTAATGTTACTCTACTTGGAAACATCTCTCCATCACATTCGAGAATAAAAAATCATGCTAACATTCCACAATCACACAAAATCACCATGCGAACCAACAATGAGCTTGTATTGATTTTGGAAGTATTTGATTACAACAATTTCATATCTCAATGATTTCGAAGAGTTCCTTATACTCTACGCCTACTTTGACAGCATCTACTCCTACTTCTATATTGATCTATATGATACAAATGAGAGAAATGGGCCATATATAGGCTCCAAAACTACATGAACGGCCAGGATTGATTTGTGAATCAATGGCCTAGATTTTGACAAGGCAATTTGTTACAAAAGTTACTATTTTTAGAACATGAGAGAGGCAATGAAGGCACATTTCCCAATGTGATAAGGAAGAACAAGGCATCTTTGGAGCATCTTCATAGTGGGCGCCCTCTTTAACCTCTATCTTATTGTAGGTACATTGAACTTGGACGAGTGACGTGGCAGACTGTGATTGGATCAATGATGTGCACATGTCACCTCAGTATCCTTCAAGCAAACTGGTTTGATTTTCAATATGTTCACACTGCTCGGAATATTTCCCAAATTTTGGATTTTCACCTATGGAACTTGGCTTCTCGAACTAGTAACTTGGGAAACTTAGAATTTCTTCATGTAATTGATGGATTGCTTGATGATTGACTCATTTCTCTTCTCGTGTGATGTTCCTGTGCAGGACTGTGGCTCTGGATTACTACAATAGAAGAATATCTTTGTGCATGACTTCTTGGAGTAGATTTCATGATGGATGTTCTCTATCTCTGCCTGGTGCATGAAATGGGTGACCTCTAGAACTTGAATGTGGAATGAACCTCTTCTTGTGTTGCTGGAATCTTCCTGAAATGAAGTCCTCTGCATGAACTTCGAACAACACTCCTCCATCCTCTGAGCTTTCCTTGTGTAAGCTCTTGCCATTCTCTTTCCTTTACCTACACAAGAGAAACATCTATCAATGCAAAGACATTTGATCATCAATCCACATTTCATTATTGATCTCCTAACATGTCTCTCTTTTAGATACCTTGCAAAGGTCCTAGGCTAAATCTTACTTGTTTTATGCAATGAAGAAGGCTTTGTTTTCATGTTTTAAAACTTGCTTTTTATCCCCTTCTGGCCGACCTCATAGGTAGTGAAAGATTTTGGGCGCTGATTTTGAGTACATGGGTATAAAGAGGGGAGGCGCACATTTTATGTTAGTGTGTATGTAACATTTATGCATAAGAGGTCTAAAAGTGCGCCTTGAGTGCAATTTCTAGGTGCCTATGTACGAAGCTTAAGCTTGTAAATTGCAAGATCCTCCTCTAAGTGCACCAAAGAGGATAAGCGCTGATTTCGTAGGCCTGTGTATAAAGTGCGAATTGCAAAGTCATGGCAAATCAGTGCCTAAGAGCGCTAGAAACAAGTAGTTATGTATGATGTTCTAAGTGCAAAATGCAAACAGCTCCCAAAATTGCGCCTAGGAGTGTAGAGCTAACATGTTTATGCATGAGTTCAAAAATATTCATAATGCGAAGATCCTCCAAATGAGCGCCAATCTGCAAAAATCTGCACTTAAACTGGTTTTGAAGATGAATGTTTTGAATGACAAGTTGACCTTTCTTAAATACACCATTCATCTAAAAGTTTCTAGGTCGGCCTACATTGCTATTTCAAGGTTTTTATTCATGTTTGAAACTGTTTTTTCATGTCTTCCTGGCCGACTTGAACAATGCGCAAGGTTTGAGTGCTGATTTTGGGCAAGTATGTATGATTTGCAAAATGCAAAGTCTTCCTCCAAGTGCGCCTTGAGCGCTAATTTTATGTGTTTGCGAATTGAAAGTTTTTGCGAAGTCATGATGTGGGAGGGTCAAAAAATGCTAAAGGCAGGTGGTCTTGCATGATGTTCAAATTTTGCAGAGTGCAAACACCTTCTAAATCTGCACCTAGGAGCGCTGGAAATGCATGTTCATGTAGTATGTTTAAAAATTCATAATGCAAGGTCCCCCTAAATCTGCGCCTAGGAGTGAAGAGTTGTGAAAAAATTCAAAGTTCATCATGCAAAGTTGCAAACATATGTCAAATCAACGCTAAAAGCAAGTAGCCTTGTACAAATTCAAAGTTCACAATGCAAGCATTTGGTTAATCAGTGCCAAAAAGCACTAGGAGTGAGGGAGTATGTAAAAGGTTCAATTTTATTCAGAATACAAACATTCCCAAGATTAGCGCCTTATTCCAGAAACACTCAAATCCAGCATGTATGCATAAAATGCACGTTGCAAAGAGGAGTAAGATGTGCGCCACTCACAAACATGTGTATGATTTTATATTTTACTTCAAAATCTAATAAGGATCTCTCAAAGTTTTGCATCATTTTTAATGAAGTTCATCAATAAAGTGCACTTTTTACACATGCTTACATAAAATGCAAATTCAAGCAGGCATGAATTTAGCGCCCAAAAGCATACTTCTTGAGCTCTTCTGCATTGTGTAGAAAAAATCCAGACTTAGAAAATTTCTAAGTTCCAACTCATCTTGGCTAGAAAATTTCTAAGTTCCAACTCATCTTTGGCTTCTAACTCAATTTTGGTGTATTTTGTTATTGTCTTCCGGTCTCTTAGGTGATTGATCTCTTGAATCCTTATGCATTGAGTGAATTTTATTATGCTTCCTCATTACTTGCCAATTCATACCCCAGGTGAGATTCCTAGTTTCCGAGTCAAGACTTCTTCAGAGAGACTCAATTGATAAATACTATCCAAATTTACAAGCTCAAAACTGCAAAAAAGGGGGCCCCCCATTTGCAATGGGGCGATGTGTGATTAGGTCACAACACACCCCCAGCAGGGTCAAGGGATAGTGCCTCTTAGGAGGGTCTAGGGGCAATGCCCCTAGCGGGGGTCTAGGAGTAGCGCCCCCAGCAGGGTTGAGGGGTAGCACCCCTTGCAGGGTTCGAGGGCAGCGCCCCTAACACGCTCCCTGTCGCAATATAGGGCAGGGTCAAGAGGCAAAGCTCCCGCCACCAAGACCAAATTAAAGCCTTTGGGACCACACAGATCTTCATGGCGCATGTCATTTTTCATAATTTTATTGCTTTTAAATAGCCTTCAAAAGTCCTCCAAACCCTTCAAAAAATGCTTGACTTTCATGCCTTTACGCTTTCCATTTTTTTTTCTTTTTTCTCTGATTTTCATTAACTCTGCCGAGTCTTCGCAATAGGACTCGTTGGTTCTTGCTAGTCTAGCTGACTCGGCGAGGACCTGGGACACGAGTCCCTGGGACTCATTTTGACCTGCTCGCCTCAAGACTTGCCAAGTCTTGTTGAGTCCTAGCAAGTCTTGTAACTATGGGTAGCAGTGACTAGTATACATATCAAAACCAAACTGGCAGATTTAGATATTTCACTAGAGCAAGACCAATTTACAAGCAACGCCCAACAAGTAGATAAAATAAAATTGCACAACTACATAACAGGTCAAGCCAAACTAGTTAACAATAGGTCGATCTGGATCAATGCCAACAACGGCGAATGATGAAATGTAAACGATTGGCGGCTACACCATCCAAACGTTTTTACAATGCAATATAGAGAAATTAAGTTACTCCAATGGATGACCTTCCGAAATATTACAAATGTAATCCACTTCAAACTTTTAAAGTGTTTCTAGTAGTAAACTGCACAAAAACTTACAAATTTATATCAACTGGAACCTTTCTGAATAATTTCCAAATTTGATACTAAATAACCACTTACAATAAAAATACCCAATAAGCAGATTTTTACAAATATTATCAGCTACAGATTAAAGCTAAAATCTGCAAGTGAACAAAATTATTAGACCGGGACCCTATATGTTGTTAACATCAGAAATAATACTCAGAAAACCAGAAATAAGTTGCAAATATTGTTTGCACTTAATAAAATGCAAACTTCAAAAGGTACTGCCCACCCATGACATGGTACGGCACCTTAGAAAGCTCCATAAACATCCAAAATCCTCAACTATTCTCAAGCCTCCCTTAAACTCTTCAAATCTGCATTGACTTTGGGTGCCGATATAATTTTGGATGGTACGACTCCTTTAAGTATTTAATATCAGCCCAAAGATATGATACAACTAAGTATGGGAATAGTACAGCCAGCTTTGTGGACTTTTCTCTTTCACCAAACACTTGAAATATTATCAGTACAAATAACTTCAAGTCACTTATAATATTCAGATAATAAATAAATCTGCAAATTCGCACACAAGGACTTAAAAGTTAAATCACATAAATCTGAAAACTCACACACAAATATTTTTTTATTTTTTGGAATATAACAGCACACCAACAAAATACTGAAAATACAAACAGATTCAGCTCAATAGAAATCTCCCTATGAAATTTCACCCATAGGAACGGAAGGTTTTCGTCCTCAATCCCATATGCCTTCAAGGTTTTTGTCCTTCGGGCAACCTTAGAGGTTTTTGTCCTTCAGGCAAGAAGTTGGGCACAAAGCTCAAACTCGGATAATAAAATTCTATTTTCTGCTTTTCTTTTTTCCTCAAAAGTTTCCTTCTAGCAAGATCTCTTAAAATCTCATCAAAGATCTTTTAATATCTCATTAAGATGATCTTTAATAAAAATAATAATACTTAAGTTATCCCTTTTTAATATTTTAAAATAAAATATAAGGATAAACTTAAAACATTGTTATTAAAATTATATTAATAAAGTAATATTAAGTTGTCACTTTTTAATAAAATAAAAAATAAATCATTAGACAACTTAAAAATATTAACTTTCTTATTTCTTTTCCCTTAATTGGAAAAGGGGCCATGACAAGTCCACCCTTCCCAAAGATTGTTTATTCTCAAGCAATGTTGGTTTATTTCATGACTCCAAATACGAAGGTCCCAAATCAATCTTGGGAATTTGCAATTCCCAATCCCCAAACCTTCTTGTGATTTAGTTGGCATCTGCTGCGCCACTCTGATATTATCACAAACTGTAGAAGATAGCCCTGCATCCACCTCAAAAAGTGGGTTATCTGAAAAGGATTGAAAATTATTCTTGTTTCCCTGTTTAACCCAATCTTCATACTGACCCAATTCTATGTAGTTGCCTTTAGAAGCCATCGTTTCTAATTCCCAACTAGTTGTGTCATTTGTATCTAAAGCTCTTCCTACAAACTTGCTTTCATTAAAAACTCACTGTATTAAGAACTATTGCTTCTAAAACCTTAACAAACTCAAGCTCATTTTTAAGCCCTTGAATTTCTTCATTTGAATGCTTTTCTTTCTTAGCCCATGCTTTAGTCTCTTGTTCTCTAAAAATTGCTGCAACAACTAGTTGATCTTCAACCTTCTGTAATGCAATACAGGTCATTATTAAGGAGTCCTTAGTTGAACTAAGCTCCAAAGTGAGTTCATCAACCTTTTCCTTCATCCCTTCAAATGTAGTTAAGGCTTCTTCTGCCAAATTGATGATTGTCTCTGTCTTCAATCAAATACAAATATTTTGACTTCATTCTTTCCAAAGTATTCTTTACTACAAATCTACAAAAGCAATGTTTTTCCTGGCAAAATTTACTTCTGCCAAATTGCCTTTCTTCTTCTCCTCAATTTGGGCGCTCGTCAAACTCAGAATTAGATTTTTAATGAGCTTTTTCATGCTATCTATTTCTGTTAGAACTTGCACCTTTTTCTCCATTGTTACCAACAGTGGCTTCTACAACTCTTTGGGCCTCTACTCAATTTTTGCTTTCTAGGCAGATGTAGATGCAATCTCATGTGCTCTATTAAAGTTGTCAATCCCAAGAAGATCCTAAATCATTAGACTCAAACTCTCTTCTATGGGTGGTTTTTCTATTTGTGAACTCGTTGCTTTGCAAGCATCATAGGCTTGACCATCAACTACCTTCTTGAAATCATTATCCTTCACATCACCGGAATGGTCCATATGCTTAATATTAGCTGTTGATTTGAAATTTTCAACAAGCTCAAAATCAGCATCAAAAACCATTGAAACTTTTTTCTCATTTGCATAAGTTTCAACAAAGTCACCTTGGAACTTCCTTCCATATGCTTCTTGACTCAAGATAATTTCTGAGTGTTTGTCTTCTTTTGTTGGTGCCTCTGATAAAACATCATCTTTCTGCAAATCATCTGTAAGTGACATGGATTCAATCCTTGGAAGATTGACGGTTATGTTCTTGACAAGATCATCTTTCTCACTTATGCATTCAACAAGTGATGCTAACTCTTTGACTTCATTAAGATGAATATTTGACTGATTGGAAAACTCATGAGTGAAATTAAATTCCATACCTTTCATCTGCATGGTGGATTCCTCCAAGCTCTTCTTCTTTTCACTTTCTTGCAAACTTGAATTTTCTTCTTTCTCATACTTTACCATCACAATTTCTTCTTCACTCCTTTGAGGTCCTGATGTATCCACCAACTTTTCAGATTTCATGGTCTTCCTTTCTGGATTTTCATTTGATTCTTTATCTAACTTAACTTTTTTTTCACTCCAACATTTATGACTTAACTCTCAGGTTTCTTTGCATGAAAGGCAAAGCATTCGCCTTCCAAGTTCATTTTTGTTGTCATCTTTCATTTTTGCAATAAACAAACTCTTCTTCTATTGGCTGAAATGAGCTGTCTTAGATTGGAATTTGTTCCAAGACATTGAAGAATCAAGTTCTGGCTCTTCTTCCTTCAAGAGTACTTTCTTGGACTCTTGCTCAAGTTCTTTCCCGCTCCTCTGTGTTTCTAATAATGCCTTTTGATTATGATTTGTGTCCACTTCCTTCTTTAAAAACTTTAGCTGAAAAGGATTAGGAGTGGAACTAACCACAAAAAGATTATTTGTTGGAGGACTCTGTTGACTAACCTTGTTCTGATTTGAATTTATCGCAAACATTCTCATAGTCCTTTGGAATGTTCTTTCCAATTCCCTTTGACTTTGTCAAAGGGATTCAAACAAGGAATCAATCTTATTTATGTCTCCCATGATTTTATAAACCCTCATGCTCGCAAGAAGACTCTAATATCACTGTAATATCCCCAATGGAATATTTTCTGATATTTACAACAAAATTCTAAATATGCAATTCCCTTTAACAAACTTTCCAAATTTTTTCTTTTTTTAACAATTAAATATACAAGCAATATTTAATTAAAGAAAAACTGATTTACAAGTTGAAATTACAATCAAAGACAATGCTGAAAATGATGTGAACAATAGATGCTTTTATTTGATATTCCATAAATATATTGAAGCTTAAAGAACAAGATTGTGTACCTGTTTCTGATTTAATATTGTTGAAACCAATGTTCCCCAGGGATGCGAGGGAAATTCGCCACTCTGGAGAACTAGGACGCACCGAGGACGGGGGGATGCGGGAGGGACGTTTCCCAATAGTCCCTTGTAATGTCCCCATTTTTTGCGAGCATTAGTTATTTTTGGATTAGCCTATCATTTTGACCCTCGCAGGCTAATAGTCTTGGTTAGAGGGTCCTCTGATGTAGTTACTTGGTCGATTGGTGACATTACTTCTCTCCAGTGCTTTGCTAGGTTCAGGATTTGGCCTTGACAGGGATTTGTAGACTTAGATTGACGTACTTACTATTTATAGTAAGTCACTTTGGCAGTTGAGCTTGGAGTCACTATATTTGGTAGGGCGCCTAGACGCGTGGTGATTAGCGGTGTTGACTTCAATTTCAGATGGCATGGCGGAATAATGAGTATTTGAGGAGATATTAATGTTTATATGGCTTAAATGATATTAAATGTTATAAAGTGATATTATAAAGTTATAACTTAACTTTATAAAAGTGGAGGTCAGTTTAATGTTAATGAGCAATTAATGCCTTTATGAAAAAGTACGCCATATCTTGAGGATATATTATAAAGTCAACAAAAAGCAAATATTTAAATGATTTAAAAAGCACAATTTGGATGGAATTGTTTGGGAGAAGTATAAGTAGAGCATCAAAAGCAAATCAACCTCATTCTTGATGATTACTTGACTTTGTCATTTTGGTGTTCTTGGGATTTGACATGGAGACCAAGGGTTTCAGTCATCTTCAGCCATTGGAGAACGAAAACTCTTCAATGTATTAGCAATCTTGAGGCTGTGAAAGATCATTTGAATCATTGCATGTGAGAACTTCATTCAGGAGTTCCATTTGTGTTTCATTGGATTTACAGGAGAGATTCAAAAATAAGGGCTTCATCATCAGAGGATTGTTTCTGGGTATGAATGCTTCCAATGTAATTTCACAATTCTGATATAATATTACAATTGCTTTCAGTATTTCTCTATTTGCATTTGTTTGGTATTTTTATGCATTATCTGGTAAAATCTTCGAAATTTTCAAAACAAAACCATACTGCATCATTCACGATCTGTTTGCAAGGGTTAGAGACAGCAGGTCTCTTATATCCCCGTTTACTTCTGCAAATTTGGGACGTCCCAGGGATGCCTCTCCTAAACAGGGAACGCTCCCTGGGAATGCCCCCTAAAAGGGGAACTCCCAGACGCCTCGGGGACGCCAAGAAGTCCCGGAAAAAAAAATGATATAATAAAAAATTAAAAAGTTCAAAACTTAAAATCTGAAATGTTTGGACTTTGCAATGAAAATTAAAAAAAAAACATATAACACGACTTCAACACGATTTTAGGTTTAAACCAAAAAAAGGTTGAAATCGGCAAGGAAAACTAGCAGTAAAAAAACGTGATTTCATCAGCAGGAGGTTCAAGGAATACACTAATAGAAACAACGAAAGAGTTTAGAAAATTTTCCAGCAAGAATTTTTTTATGGCGTGAGACAATTTTGTGCACTATAATGCTCACATATAAAAGATCAGCTAATAATATCATAACTTTTTATAAAAATGTGATACTCTACTATAATGAATTACTCCGATTTATCGAATGGATTATAGTAATTGATAATATCATAACTTCTTTGAAGGACAATTAATTAAAAAATTTATAATATTAATACTTCTATTAATATAGTAATTTAATAAATAGTTAGGTATTAATATTTATTTATTTAATTTTTTTTTTTGTTCGATAAGTGTGGGAATTTTTAGGCTGGCCCACTCCAGCGGAGGTCACAAGGGGGACCTCCTCCCCATTGAATTTCCACTGCCACCGTAGCACAGATCGCCAACGGTGCGGCCCTGCTAAGTCTACCACCACTGTAATCATGCCACTTGTGGCACGAATTGCCACCGGTGAATCCGTCACTGTACACCATTGCTGCCATGACCTGTCGAGCTGTGGAGACCAAGGTACACCAGAATTTGAACACACTCCACTTAAGCACCACGGAGTGCTAAGAGTCACCTACATAGAGCCACAGCCATTTAGAAGCCAAGATGTCTTTGGGGGGATTTGAACCTTGGTCTCCACAATAATGACCAAGTGGTCTTAACCACTAGACCACACCCACTCGATTTATATATTATAATATAATATTATAATACATTATATTTATTATTATCTATATTAAATTTTAATATATTATATTATTATTTATGTTTGTTATTATCTATATTAATATATTATTATATTATAACATCAAATTATATATATATAGCCATCCCCTCGCCGTCCCCAAATTTTTTGAAAAAATTTGCCGTCCCCGAAAACCCGTCCCCGCGTCCCGAAAACTTGGAGAAACACTGGTTGAAACCCAAATTAGAGCTATTAGAACTATACGACACTTTCCTCTTGATGGTACGGACTCCACAAACCTTCCCAAAGCTGCAATCTCCCTTTTATTCAATTGCATTTCCTTTTTACATAGCACGGATGACAATATGGAACCTCTTTCTTTTTAAAATCTCAGAAATTAGGACCCACAATACTTCCAAACTGCTGCACAGCCCTTCCAAAATGAATTGCTACCTTAGGGAAACTGTACGACAGGCTTAAATACTAATTCCCAATCTTTTTTTGTAACTTATGAAGAAACACTTTGCAATTAATTCTTCAGTTGGATCACAATACCACTACTGGAACTCTAAAAAATAAACTCTTCAACATAACTGTAAATTTTCAACCATTAAAACTAGAAAACAGTTTAATCACTATGCAATTCCTAGGTGGAATTACCAACTGGAATCCTAAGAGTTTTCATTCTTGAATTCCCAAAGACCTCAAGGGTTTTCGTCCTTCGATTTTCTGGTAAAGATGAACATAAAATGCTCAAGTTCTGCAAAAAGGGGTTTTTTGATAATATCATAACATAATAATTATGAGGAATTTCCTTCCTTTATAAAACTTCTCTTTTCTGTTTTTTTTTCCCCCAAAAGTTTCCTTCTTGCAAGATCTCTTAAAATCTTATTAAAGATCTTTTAATAACTCATTAATATGATCTTTAATGAAAATAATAATACTACTTAAGTTATCCCTTTTTAATATTTTGAAATAAAATATAAGGATAAACTTAAAACATTATTATTAAAATTATTTTAATAAAGTAATATTAAGTTGTCACTTTTTAATAAAATAAGAAGTAAATCATTAGACAACTTAAAAAAATTAACTTTATTATTTATTTTCCTTTAATTGAAAAAGGAGACATAACAAAAATCGACATCCTCAAACTTTGTTGGCCCTTCCTAGATGGTTTGACAACCTTCACCATCAATCACGTATTTAGGGAAGCCAACAAGGAGGCAAATTCACTAGAGAACATGGCTATCAACGAGGACATTGCATGCATCATTGACAACTCTCACATGGTGGCAAATAGCACTAGATCTGCTGTCCTCCTTCCTCCAATCGTGCCTTGAATAACCATAATGATTTTGAAATGGTTCTCTGTTTGGCTTGCTTCTCGCCAGTGTAGTATTGTGGAGTTTTATTTCATACACATGAGCAATTATGACAAAGCCTGTGTCGAAGCCATCACTAGTGTATTTAATAAACAATGGTGTGTTTTTCTTTGCAGCATTTGGAAGGATTTGGGCAATGGACACCACAGTGCATTTGACTGCAAAGAAATGACAAATTGCTTTCCTAGGTGAGATATCTAATGTAAGACTGAAGAAAACTTTCAACATGTGGGCTATGATTATGATCCATGCTATTCATGTCATGTCAGAGGAGACTTTCTTGTCCTTGGCTCATCGTTATAGGGTCAATAATGACATTTCTTCGATGTTCATTGCTACCTTCCTAGAGGCAGGGAAGTCAAAGGAGGTCATATGGGTCGTTGTTGAGTCTTTGATCAAGCCAAGATGGAGGTGTGGGTTGAGAAAAATCCTCGATGACATTGTGATTGGTTTGGGCTTCCACCCAGGGGAAGGGACTTGGCTGATAATTAATCCTCCATAAACTGGCCCATGGGTTCCGTTCATCATCATGACAATTAGGCAGAACGACACAATGCGCAGGCAGCAGGCCAAGTGGGGAATCAACTTTCTGAAGGCTTCTTGTGGAGATGCGCCATCTTAGGGGGTTGATTGGTCGTTTGTCTTTGATGGTGGGAGTTTTAAATCACAGGATGAGCTGGACATGGATTCGGAGCCACAAGTTTAAGAAAAGAAAGTTATATGATAATGAATATTGAAATGTAACCCTACACACAGAAATGTTAAATGTTTTGATACTACACATTGAAATGTAATATATATCTATAGCTTAGGGGTCAATTTTTTTTATCATATACTGCATAATTTAATCTTCACCTCCCTGCGGGGTTTTTGGCTTTGGCCCTCCATTGGAGCAGCCAATATACTGTTCTATTTTTTTAATCAGAAATATTATTGGGTATGCCTCCCTCAGGACAAGTTCACCTATCAAGAATAAGTTATGATACATGAAAAATTCCAGTTTGTTCATAACATAAATATTTCAGATTTATAATCCATGTAGCACATTTAATAAGCAATTTAATGAGAAGCGGAGGACCAAAAGCTACTTTATGTAGTTGGAAACCCAATAGCAACAGTAGAGAATTTGACTTTTTGTCACACTATTTATAGCATCTTGCAAGTGAATTCAACAGACTGTAATCTATTTTATTGTTGCTGCAACTCATAAATTGTATGTGATTCACATTTTTTACCAAGGGAGGTCCATTATAATACTATAAACTACAAGGGGAGATTACTGTTAATGATAAATTGCAAGTTGCAACAACTGTGTGATTGCCAAGGATTGGAGTTCCGATGATCAACCATCTTCGAATGAGCCACCATCATAGACTACATCTCCAGCTAATATCATTTTAACATATTTGATATTTCTGTGCACTAGAGTTTTTGTTAGGAGTCATTCTTCATTAATGTTTTACAATTACAACAAATTTATTGAAGATGTATTTAATTGTTGTCCTTGTCCGATGAATAAGGACCATATCACCTTTACTAGGAGTTCTGACAATCTTTAGAGATTGAACTTCATATTATTACCAGTTTTACCACATTGTCTCGTCACGAAGCTTTGGAATTATCCATCAACAAATAACTTATTAATCTTCTAATGTTCATCATAATCAATATACAATTGCATTTTTATACAAATAATTGAAAAAAGGAATTGGAGAGAATCTAGTTACTTAAGGCAATGCGCTGGAGAATGTGGAAATAATGTGCTCTTTATGTATGCCTGCAGTTAAGTTTATAAGCGAAAATCAGTTTTGGATCTTTCCAATAAGAATTCAATTAATTATAGAGGGAGACATTTATCAACATAAAATATATAAAATTTTCAAGTTCTTATGCTCAATTTATATGTACAAATTCACACAAAAAACATGGCACTTCTTTATCATCCTTATAATATATGCACACAAGAATTTCCATACTGTGTGATCCTTTTTAAAATATTGAGTTTATATTTTAAAATTTGGATTGAAAACATAAATTGAAGATCCAAAGCAAAAGTGAACTATAAGAATAACATGTAAACCAGGCAAGCATAGTTCTGCAGCTCTGCTAGTATTCGTGATATTTCAACAAAGAACCTTCCTTTAACTCTTATCTCTAACTAGAAATTTACAAACCCCACATTTAGATCCAATCCCTATGATCCACGGAAATTCCTCAACCCGTCTCCTATCAACAAGCAAATATGTGAGTTCCCGACAAGAACTCAAATCCAACGTGTCTCTAGAAGCCTTTTAAGAATTGATGACCCTACTAAATTTCTTCAATTTTTATTTGCCCAACAGCTCTTTTAACCAAGTACTTGAAAATCATCCACATTATTAGTTATTTTATTAAGACTTTCACTTGGTTACAAAAAAGAAATGGATTATTCTAGTGAAAGATATCCATGTACAAGAGAAGATTATTTAAGATGTTGTCATTAGGATATAACCTGAGTGAAAAATGTAAGATGTGACTTTAAAATTCCAGCCTTTTAAACTTTGGTGAATTCCATCTCTAAAATGGTTTTTCTCAATTAGGTAGATGAAGAAAGAACCACATCACTAAGTTCTAAGGGTTGCATGTATTGGTTCTTTTAAGAATGAGGATGGAAGCCTTACAAGAATGCATTAATGGCACACAATATAAAGCCTATAGAATATGGTAAGGTAACAATTAAGGAGATTAATTGTGGAAAATAAGAGGAAAGTTCTAGTTTAAGTTACATAGTTACCTGAAGACGTGAGGGTATAGGTACTGGTACAAAGACGGGAATGCCATTCAAATTAGGGCACGAGTAAATGAATGAGGATACAACTATATTACATATAAATCTAGTTGCCATAAATTGTTAGTATGGGAATGGAAACGCAATCCATGTTCCTCTGATGAAGCTTCCTAGTAACCATTCCTGTTCATCCCTTTTCCATCAAATCTTCATTCATGTGCAATGTTAGATTTTGTAGAACATAGTTTAAATTTTAGGTTCTCGTCATTCAAGGGTGAGAGATGAAGAAAGAGACCCACATTCTACAAATAGCTGTTTCAAATTTCAAACCTGGGTGTTATAAATCTCATTGACTAATCAGTTTGACATTAGGACTTGTATGCCTTGACGAGCCTTCAATGTTGAGGGCATCAACCAAGAAAGTTAAAGAACTGATGAGAAAGAAAGAATATGGAAGCTTTTGTTGGAAAACCTTCAACAGAAAAAATTACTTGAAGATGGGATAAAATAAATCAGAAGCTGGTGAATATAAAGGCAAAACAGGTTTCTCATCTAACTTGAGAAATGTCTGTCAATGCCAGATAATGGAGGAGGTCTGAAAATGACTTTTAAAGTTTTAATCCGTGTGTGGTAATTTAGTATAAGTTCATTCAAAATACTGTAGGCTCCGAAATTTCTCAATTTAAACATGTAATGTCTCTCTCCTGTTTTTGTGAGCTTGAAAGTAAAAATATTTCTACTATACGGAAAAATATGTATTGCATAGTTGCACCTTCTGGTAAGTTATTGGACTGAAAGTTTCAACTAAGTACTAGGATATAGAACATGTTGCATTAATAAAGAAAGTTTGTCTCTAGATGAATTGGCATTGAAATGAACAATTCTAACAATAGATTTGAGACTAGGCAAGTCTTAGCAATTCTTAAACACAACTCAGAGACTTGGCCAAGTCTGGCAGCAAGTACAACAGCCTAGCCAATTTCAGTGAATAAACTCAGCAAAAACTTGACAATTTAAATTGGCTAGGCTGTTACTTGTACCATATATTTTTTAAATTGTCAAGTTTTCACTGAGTTTATTCCCCGAGTCCAAATCCATGTTAAAAAACAGCTCATCGAGTTTTCACCAATTCCAGTCTCAACTCTAAAATTCTAACACAATATTTTTTATGTGCATGCTTAATTTAATTTTAGAGTGGATCACAATAGGATTAAAGCTTTCATTCTTGAAGATCATGTGAGAGCCCATATAAAACCAACACACTCCATGAAATATACTTTCCCGGAAGTATAAAATATTAATGCGAAATTTTCAGTTTAACAGATGCTTTATTTCTTCAAAGTGCACACAGAATATTATTTGAACAGGGAATAACTTCATAGATTATAAACAAGAGTTTTTTTCTGATTTTTCATTACACTTTAACTATCTTATCAACTGCCCAGAAAACTTATTCAGATTTGCAGAATTTTAACAATGGAGCAGAAATGAACATGAAACCTGGATTAAATGCTGTTTTGGAATATGAATTACTGCTTAAGTGCCCAGAACTACTGCTAGAATTCCACGCCTGGATATGGGAAGACCACCAGGATGCATACGCACAGAAAATCAACCTCCTAGCCCCACGTGAGGCTCAGCTGGTAGCATATCTGAGATAACAAACCACGATTCATGCACTTCAACAGCAGCGATTCTGCTTCAGATCAACTCGCCTTCCTGAAATGTGTATAGACTGTTCCCACTCATCACATTCACTTCCAGGCAGCTAGACGCCTTGGTTTGCACATAAAATCTCAGACGTCACAGATGGAACTTCTTGATTTGGGGGTTTCGCCCCAATCAACACAGGATCAGCTAGGGGTTTCGTCCTGGATCAACTCTCCTTCATAGCTCTCTTGAGAAATAAAAACAAAATCGTTTTCTGAATAATCCTCTCGAACAAGTCGATCATTTTTATATATAAAAGTTGCCATCTTTTTCCCAGGTTTAAAGCAATCGATCCTTCAATGAAAATCCACTTTCTAATTTCATCAAAAAATCACTCGATCTTATCCTTTCAGAACTCGTCCTTTATTGAGAATAAGATTTAGGCAACTTTAAATTTATTTAATCACTAGATGAAACGCCTAGAGAAAGGGTGGGCCCACTTTAAGTTAGAAGATTTAAGTATTCACTCATTCCCCTGTAATTTGATTTTTTTCTAATCTCGGGAATTAAAAGATTAGAAATTTTCTTCAAGTGACATTAAACGAAGAGGGATATTACAGTCCTCCCTTCCCGGGATTGCTAGTCCTCTAGCAATCTGAACTTGGGGTGTTGTAGAATCTCTTCCCCTTCCCACATTGCATCCTCAACTGGTAAATCCTTCCATTTGATCAGATATTCCCAGAACACCTTATTTCTTAGCTTCCTTTCCCTTCAATCTACAATACCTTCAGGAACTAGCACCAATTTCCCTTCTTCATCAAGTGGAGGGAGCTCTGGTGATGCGTCAACATGCTGACCCAATGCCTTCTTGAGGCAAGAAACATGGAAGACGTGAATCTTACTGCCCTCAGGAAGTTCCAACTCGTATGCAACTTCACCAATTCTCCTCACTATCCTATAAGGTCCATAAAAGCGTGGCTTAAGTTTTTCTACACCACTTTTCTTCAATGAGGATGGCCTGTATGGCTACAACCGCAGAAAAACTAAGTCTCCAATCTCAAATGATCTCTCAATTCTGTGCCTATCCGCATACATTTTCTGCTGGTTCTATGCATGTTGCAGATTGTCCTTCAATGCCTTGAGAATATCTTGATAGTTTTGCATTGTCTCCTTGGCCCGTGGAACCCTACTATCATCAAAGGCCAAATCTACAAACGATAAGGCATCATATCCATATAAGGCTCTGAAGGGAGACATGCCAATACTCACCTAGATGCAACCATCTGATCCAAGCACGCTGCTGCCCTGAGACAATTCCACAGATATCCCTCAATCCATTTATTTACTATCTCTGTCTGACCATTGGTTTGAGAATAGTAGCTTGTGCTTGGTGTCAACTCTGTACCTGCCAAACGAAACAACTCCTGCCAAAACATGCTTAAGAATCTGTTGTCACGATCACTGACAATCGTTTTGGGGAGCCCATGTAACCTGAACACCTCTCTAAAGAATAACTCTGCCACCTGAACTGTGGAGTAATCTGTGGATATAGCAAAGAAATGGACATATTTTGTCAATCTATCCACAACTACAAATATGCAATCTTTACCTTGGACACGTAGCAGCCCTATGATAAAGTCCATGGATATTCCTTCCCACTTCTGCTCAGGTATCGGCAATGGCTATAGAAGGCCTGCAGGGAATGTGTGTCCTGCCTTGTTCTGTTGACAAGCTAGGCATTCTCTGACATGTTGTAACACATCATCTTTCAAACCCTTCCAGGTAAACCTCTCACGAATCTAACGATAAGTTTTGAAGAAACCTGGATGTCCAGTTAGAGGGGTATCATGCATAGCCCTCAAAATCCTAGCCTTCAGCTTCGATCCTGGTACAAGATAAATTCTATTCTTATAATAGATGATGTCACTAACTACTGAATATTTGTCATCTTGTACCCGGCCATCAATCAAATCACAAGCAAAAGTGTTTTTGGTATATTCGGCCACTAATTGAGATTTCCAATCAGCTAAAATCTCAGTGAGAGAGCAAAGTGTTGGTCTTCTGGAAAGAGCATCGGCAACAATATTCTTCTTCCCCTTAATATATTCCACATCGAAGTCATAAGCTTGAATCTTGCTCACCCACTTTTGCTACCGCCCGTTCAAGTCCTTCTGCTCCAAAAAATATCTGAGACTGTTGTGATCAGTCCTAACCACGAATTTAGCCCCCACTAAGTACTGCCTGAACTTAGCTAGCGCATGCATAATGCTAGCATCTCCTTATCATATGTGGAGTACAGCCTCTCTGTGTCCCTCAGCTTTCTACTCTCGTATGCGATCGGATGTCGATTTTGCATTAGGACTGCACCAATTCCCTAACCCGATGCATCACACTCCAAGACAAACAACTGTGTAAAATCTGGCATTGCTAATATTGGACCTGAGCTCATGACTTCTTTGAGCTTGTCAAATGTTACCTGTGCCTCCTCAGACCAAAGAAATGCACCCTTCTTAGTAAGGTCTGTCAAAGATGACGCCAACTGTGAGAAACCTCTCACAAATCTCCTGTAATAAGTGCACGAACCCAGAAAGCCTCTCAAATCTAATATGTTCTTCGGTGGTGGCCAGTCTAGAATGGCACGTATCTTCTCTCGGTGTACTTTCACACCATTAACCCTAATCACATGTCCGGATAGAGTATCTCAGTCATCCTGAACTCAAACTTGGAAGCCTTCGCGTAAAGCAATTGAGCCTCCATGATACCCAACACTACATCCAAATGATGCAAATGATCCTCCCAAGTCCTGCTATATATCAAGATGTCATCAAAGAAAACCAGAACAAATTTCCGTAACTGCTCACGAAATATGTGATTCGTGCACGACTAAAATGTGGTAGGTGAGTCTGAATGGCATGACAAGGAACTCAAAATGTCCGTAGTGACAACGGAAGGCAGTTTTATGAATATCTTCGTCCCGGACTCATATCTGATGGTAACCCGACCGAAGATCAATCTTGGAAAAATACACGGCCCAGTGTAACTCATCAATCAACTCGTCGATCCTGGGAATAGGATATTTGTTCTTTATTGTCTTCTTATTCAAAGCCCTGTAGTCTATGCACATACGCATAGTCCCATCCTTCTTACTAGAACAACCGATGAGGCAAACAGACTAGAACTAGGCCGGATGTGTCCCATGCTCAGAAGCTCCTTGATTGTCTTCTCAATCTCCTCCTTAAAATGGTACGGGTGTCGGTAGGGCGTAGTTATTACTGGTTTAGCCCCTTCCTCAAGCTCAATGACGTGCTCGAACCCATGATCAGGTGGTCGACCTGGAGGAGTGTCTCCAAATACTACACTATGCTTATCCAACACTTTTTGGATGTCAACATGGTATTGTGGCTTGCTGTTGGAGGTAGGCTTGGTAGAAACAAAGCACTGTGCTGCCCAATCCACCTCTCCATGTCTGAATAAAGCCTCCATCCTCCTGGCTAACACTACTCGAGGACCGCCATCAGGCATAGCCTTTAGCACAATCTTTTTATCACCAACCATAAACTCTAACTCCATCTTGTCGAAGTCCTGACTGTACCTCCCAAGTGATTGCAACCACTGCAATCCAAAACTGCATCAATATTACCAAGACCTAGTACGTAGAAGTCATCAGTCAAGGTGTAATCCCCAATCTGGATGCTAAGCTGGGAAACCATCCTAGTGCAACTCAACTGAAAACCATCTGCCACGGTTACATTGAATCCCGAGAACTCCTCAACCTGTAACCCACGCTTCACCACTAAACCCTCATCGATGAAATTGTGCATGGCTCCACTATCCACCAAGCAAACCATGCGTTGTCCTTTAAGGACACCTTTCAGACAGAATGGATGAAGTCAAGGGACTCTGGGGGGTCTCCTTAACTCCCATATCTTCCAACTCTAACTCTGGAGGCTGCTCCTCCTGTCCACTGTCATCTCCTGCATGGATCTCATGATCATCCTGCTCCTCATCATCTGAGATGACCTTGATCAAATGAACCTTGCCTTTCCCAAGGCAACGGTGGCCAGGCTCCCACGGCTCCTTGCAGTTGAAGCATAACTTTTTCCTGCACAGTTCATTTCTAGATTCCTGTTCAGATTTCGGTGGGATGCTCTTTTGCTGATTGGAACTTTTTTGTTTTGGCTGAAATCCACCAAAAGCCTTGTTCTGAGGCTGGAAGGGAGGTGTAGTCTCCAAATCAAGGGTTAGGCCAATGGCGTCATGTAGTGTAATAGGCTTATGAGCCTTCACTAAACCCTTCAATCTGTCACTCAGACCCTCGACAAACAACATAACAACTCGCCTCTTAGTCATATCAGGAACCATGATTGCTATTTTCTGAAACTCATTGATGTAGGTCTCAACATGTCCAACCTGCTTCAGCTGAGCCAAATTCTTGTAATAGATCTCCACATCCTTCCGATCAAAGCGTTTAATCAGTTTATTAACAAACTCCTCATTTGAGTTTATCAAGGCATGATCCTGTGATACCAACCCATGGTGCCACCATTCATATGCTATGCCCTTCGAATGCATCGTAGCAAATTGTATAGCCTTATCCTCTTCCATAGGTTTCAAAGACAGGAAAGTGTCAAGTTTATGTACCCATGATCTGGCACTTATCTTCCCGCTTCCACCGAAGGTTGGCACAGGAACCCTATTCAATGCTTCCTTGAATTCCTGGGGTTGAGTGCCCTATCTTGTTAGTCTTCTGAGTCCCCTGTCTTGCCTTTCCAACCTGAATCTGGTTTTATCTTTCCGCTGATTCATAAACTGATTCAGATTCATTAATTGTCTTACATCAAGTGGAAGAGTCATGTATTCATCGTGGGCCACCATAACATCATCAGTGATGTGTGTCTCTTCCTCTACCTCAAGGATTGCTTCTTCTTCAGTTTGCTTTGGCAAAAAGGTAGGACGAAGAGGTCAATCAGACCTTGTGCTTGCTGCCCTACCAGCATTAGAGGCTACTCTACTCCAATTGCCTTGTCCAGCATCGTTTCTGCTGTGATGACTACTTGATCTCCTGGATCTTGTATGATCCATTCTAATTTGACCCATGGCTGTGATCATACGATCCTAGAATTGCTGTAGCATTTCCTGCTGTTGTTGGGCAAAGGTGGTCAAGAAATTATCAAGCTGATTATTCAAATCCCTAGGCGGGCTTTCACCTCTTCTTTCACCCATTTCTGCTTCAGCTGGGATAATATCAACTCCTGCTTGCTGTCCTGACTTGCTTCTGGTGTAATATCTGTGTGATCCTACCTCTCTAGAATGCATAGAGTCAAATCAACTGACATGCAATACTGAAACCCCAACAGGCTGACAAGATTACCAACTCTGATACCACTGAAATATACTTTCCCGGAAGTATAAAATATTAATGCGAAATTTTCAGTTTAACAGATGCTTTATTTCTTCAAAGTGCACACAGAATATTATTTGAACATGGAATAACTTCATAGATTATAAACAAGAGTTTTTTTTTCTGATTTTTCATTACAATTTAACTATCTTATCAACTGCCCAGAAAACCTATTAAGATTTGCAGAATTTTAACAATGGAGCAGAAATGAACATGAAACCTGGATTAAATGTTGTTTTGGAATATAAATTACTGCTTAAGCGCCCAGAACTACTGCTAGAATTCCATGCCTGGATATGGCAAGACCTCCAGGATGCATACGCACAAAAAATCAACCTCCTAGCCCCACGTGAGGCTCAGCTGGTAGCATATCTGAGATAACAAGCCACGATTCATGCACTTCAACAGCAGCAATTCTGCTTCAGATCAAATCGCCTTCCTAAAATGTGTATAGACTGTTCCCACTCGTCACAATCACTTCCAGGCAGCTAGGCGCCTTGGTTTGCACATAAAATCTCAGACATCACAAATGGAACTTCTTGATTTGGGGGTTTCGTCCCAATCAACACAGGATCAGCCAGGGGTTTCGTCCTGGATCAACTCTCCTTCATAGCTCTCTTGAGAAATAAAAACAAAATTGTTTTCTGAATAATCCTCTCAAACAAGTCGATCATTTTTATATATAAAAGTTGCCATCTTTTTCCCACTTTCTAATTTCATCAAAAAATCACTCGATCTTATCCTTTCAGAACTCATCCTTTATTGAGAATAAGATTTAGGCAACTTTAAATTTATTTAATCACTAGATGAAATGCCTAGAGAAAGGGTGGGCCCACTTTAAGTCACAAGATTTAATTATTCACTCATTCCCTTGTAATTTGATTTTTTTCTAATCTCAGGAATTAAAAGATTAGAAACTTTTCTTCAAGTGACATTAAACAAAGAGGGACATTACACTCCATACTTGTGCTTTACATCATAGTTCGTAGACTCGGACTCGGAGAGTACTCGGCAAGCCCAAAATTTTTGACTCGGCAAAAACTCGGCAACCTAAAAAATACTAAAATTTCTTAAAAAACATATTTTTTTTTTGCAAATTCCAATTATAGAATGTATCAAATGAGTCTAAAAAAGTTAAAACCATAAGGAAGTGTTTTCTATTAAATGTGATTCTTAAATACATAAGGATTACAAAATCGCATCATCATGCGAAGCCAAATAAATCATAGTTCATAACTTCATACTATAGTATTATCATATTATGAATTTATGATGATTGTCTTTGAAAATCATCATCATAAATTTCATATCTAGGCAAAAAAAAAACATTACAAGTTTCTACATTTTCCTCTTCCCCAACCTACTGAAGAATTGGGGGGTAGAGGGTACGGTCCTCATAGTCAATTGTGGCTCTGGCTCCACCCTGCTACTAGATGGCAATAACTCCTCCTCTACCATATCAATGTTATCCAATCCAATCTCCCCTGCTTCTGCTGCAGCCACATCTTCCATGGCTTGCCTCTCAAAATCAGCAATCTCATCCTCTGTAAACAAGGAGGGCGCATCATCGTGCACGGTCCAGTCATTGTAGGGATCAATCTCATCCAAATCAATAAGCTCCTCTTGTTTATCCTCCACCTTTCTTGTGCGAAGCCGAAGGTTGTATTGCACATAAACAAGATCATTAAGGCGTTGTTGAGTCAACTTATTACGCTTCTTCATGTGAATGGCATCAAACAAACTCCAGTTGCGCTCACAACCAGAAGCACTACAAGGTTGAGACAAAATTCGGAGAGCCATCCTTTGCAAATTTGGGGTATATCCACCCCAATCTTCCCACCAAGAAGCTGCAAATAAGATATTCAAGAGTTTGTAAATAAACAATATTGAATATTCTATTAAATTATTAATAATTGTAATTTATAACTGGCAAGATATAAGACTTCGCGTTTTCTTACTTGGTGTCTGAGTTAATCTTCCTCGTATAGCTAATGGTGAAGAAAAGAGCTTCCCACTACTTTGCTTATAACTTTGCAACTCAGACATGATGATGTCTCTCTTCTCAATCTCAGCCTCAGGTACCAACCTCACAATGCATGTGGATAGGCCCTCCATAACCTCCCCACTACCTGAGAATCTATCAGAATAGAAAAATTTGGGGTTGAGGTAGTACCCTGCTGCATGAATGGGTTGGTGGAGTTGATTGTTCCACCTCCGATCAATGATATCCCAAATAGGTTCAAATCTATTTGCATCCCCCTTGTAATAGTTTTGGATGGCCTCTTTGGCCCTATCCATGGCCTCGTAAATATATCCCATTGCATTTTTCTCCCCATCCACCAAGCGTAGAACCCTCACCAGTGGCTCCGTTACCTAAAAAGTACAAAGTAGAAGGAAATTTAAGTTAAAACTTACAATGAATCAAAATACATTTGAAGTTTAAAAATAAAGGATTCAATTTGAAAATTAAATTTAGTTTGAAGTTACCTTGACAATCTCTATAGATCTAGTCTCAAAAATAGCATCAAACACTATTTTTGTGATCCTTTTTCCATCAACCTTTTTTGCATAAGTTGACTCTATCCATTCATGACTCACAAACATCTGCTTCAAGGAATTCAATGAACTAGAAATACTTTGCAACGTTAGAAAACTAGTTGCAAACCTTGTAACACCCGATCGCACAAGCTCTTTCCCCTTGGTGTGAGTTCTCATCAAGTGAAGAACCCATGGGTGATTATAAATATATTTTGTTATATCTCTTGCTTCTTCTATAATTGGTCTCACCCAATCAATTTTGCCTATGTCCTCCAAAAGAAGGTCCAGGCAATGAGCTGCACAAGGAGTCCAAAAAAGTGTTGGATGCCTCTCTTGAAGCAATCTTCCAGCCGCCACATATGCCGCTGCATTGTCAGTAACAACTTGGACAACATTTTGTATGCCCACCTCTAAAACAACCTCCTCCAACATCAAGCTCAAATTTTCTGCATTCTTTATTTTGTTGGAGGCATCAATTGACTTCAGAAAAACTAACTCACCATTTGAAGCCACTAAAAAATTGATGAGGGTGCGGTTCTTTCCATCCGTCCACCCATCTGAAAGAATTGTACATCCAAACTTTTGCCACTGCTTCTTTTGCTCTTCCACAATGAGTCCTGCATCTAGAATAGCATCTTGGAGCAACTTGCCACTTAAATCTTTTGGAGTGGGTGCCTTGTATCCTTTCCCTGCAACTGTCAATGCTGTCACCAAACACTCCCAATATGGACTCCTTGCCACATTGAAGGGAAGGTTGTTGTAAAACCAAAAATTTGCACAAGCCTTATCTGCTTCTTTGTGCACCTCCTTGTTCCACCCTGTAGCTTCTAACGAAGGTTGTGCTCCTGGTACATTTCTAGGAACAAAAAACCCCTGCAACTGAACTTTGCTCGAACTGGATGAGGAGGATGGGCCACGTATACGTGGACCGCAACTAGCACCCACAATGCCTTCGACTTCCGTATCCACATTGAAATCAGATTCTCTTGACAAATTAGGAGCAATGGCTTGTTGTATGGCTGCTTGTGTCTTCGCCCTCTCCAATTTCTTTTCATCTAGTGCTGCAAGAAGGGCCAACATCTCTCGTTTCACCTCTTCTGGGGTTTTTTCACACGCTTTGGCATCGCGGCAAGGAATGCCTGCGAGATGGTATTTGAGGCGATTGATGCCTCCACTATGCCTCTTCTTGCACCAGGTACAAATCACGGACCCTTGTACCGGTCCCATTATGCCATATTTCCAAGTGGGGTCACGGCTCCCAGGGGGTTTCCTTCCAACAGGCTGACTTGCAGTTGCTGAGTCTGAACCAGATGGAGAGCCGGATGCCATTGTGATTATGTATTAACCTACAATATCGATAACAACAAAAAATAGTGATTAAAAAAATATAACATTCAAATTCAAATGCATTTAAAAATTTAAATGTAATCTAAAAATTAAAAAATATAACACAATTACATCCAAAAACATTCACAATTAAATCTAAGATTCTTAATTAATAATTTAATAGTATACAACTAATTAATTTACCCTAAAATTATTTGACACGATTTATTTCCCTCCAGACTAAAAAATTTAAAATACCTTACAAGCATTTGAATCTTTGATTATGCTTAATAAATTTAGTTAACAGTGAACACTATTTTAATTTTTCAAAGCTATATATAATATATATGTTTTTTAAAAGGTTAATTATTATAATAATTTAATAATTTTTAATAATTTTAATAATTTTCAGTTTAATACCATAATTTTATTGAGTTGTTATAAGTGATCACAATGCAATGTAATTATATGTTGTAATTTTTTAATTTTAAATATTTTTAATATAAACATGTAATTTTAACTAATAAATATTTAAAATTTCAATCGATAAAAAATTATTAACACCTATAAATTTAACTCTTATTAGAACTTTCACTGTGATTTTAATTTTGAAATATACAATAAATAAAGTTAGAAAGTATAAAGTTAAACTATTGGTATTAATCGATATACAATAAAATTAATAAATATTTAATATAGTATTGGAATCGGTATTAATCCAGAATGCAGACCTGGTATACCCTAGACGGGTGTAGACGGGTGAATACTTACAGGCTACAGCTACAACCAAAAAAAATTTAAAATATCCAAATCAAAATGCTTAAAAAAACAAAGGGAAAAAAAATGGAAACTTACTGAGAAATCCCGAAATTCTCCTATGCAATTTGCCGAATCGTGAAGTGTGAAATCGCAGTTGCTACAGTTGTGAAATCGATGGGTTTTTAAATAGTTGAAATCGCGTTTAAAACGCGTTTTTACAGAGTGTAAAATAAATGAAGTTTTGAAACGCGTCCCTGCCGAAATCTCGCGCTTTTACAGTGCGGTTTTCGCGAATGTCGCGGTTTGCATTTGTTAAAACTTAACGGCGTCCAAGGATGCGTTGAACTCGCCGGAAACCCTGCGAGTGGAGAGACAAAACTCGGCGCGTTTTCTCCTGCAACCCGTCCGCTAAAAACCGCGAGTAAACATTGCAAAAGCTCGGGGGCGCTCAGATCCTGCGAGTACTCGGAAACTCGGCGAGTACTCGCAGGGTTTTCAATCTATGCTTTACATGATTATCATTGCACTTGAGCATTAGAGAAGAGAGGTGATTATTATGGCAACTGAGCATTAGAAAAGGATGATTATTATTGCATTTGAGCATTAGTGAAGGGACAGAGTAGAAATTAGAGTCAATAGATCTAGAGCCCAAGGATCAGACTCATTTGTTTTGCTCAATTATATTGCAATACGTGATAGAGGTTGTGCTATATGGCTGTGGGTTATTTGTTGAGGCCATATATAAAGCTTGACTCTTGTAATATAGATATTGCATCCTCTCTGAATGAAATGGTTGTGTGTTGAATTTGATATGATTTGCTATAAGCTTGAAGAAAATCCTGGCTGGGAATGTGTATGAATGGAATTACCTTTGATTAAGTGTTGACTATGGGTTGTGCAAACTACGCCCTCTCATTCAAGTTAGGGTTTAGGTTCTTGTTGGATATAAAAGTTTTTAAAGAGACAGTCACATTATTCTAGCATGTTAGAACTTAGAACACACATTTGTCACGAGAGATACATGAGATTGTTAACTATGTTTTTATTCCATAACTGTCCATATTTTGCCACAACAATCTTCTTGGTAACAGTTATATGATTACAAGTATCATGCTCCTTGCGTAGGCATTGCGTAATGAGACAAGGAATCTTTTCTACATTATTATAATAGTTTAACCTCGATTAAGACAAACCTAGATTTCTGTTGTACTTTGTTTTGGGTATTATGATTTTAAGGACCCTTCTAGCACTTTAAGAGGTCTGAAGGAAATGGAAAATGGTGTTAACATACCCCAAGGGTTGACTTTAAGATTGCATTATTAGTAATTGGTTGCTTGAAGTACCTTGTAGATTGTTAATACACCCTCATTGATATGCAAGCAATAGACTTTGGCTCGATTTTAGGTGTAAGCACAATCTATGGGTTGAGTATAATCATGATTACATCATTACAACTTCATAAGACTGTTATTTGTACCTTATTGTCATTGACCGGGATCCTTTTAAGTGATGATGAAGAACATCAATGATCTTGATTTAAAATGGGCAGACTGGATCCTTGAGGGATTTATTAAAATAATATTTAGTTATTTAATGGTCAATATAGTTTCCTATTACATAGTTTCTAATTCTGTCTTTAGTTTAGTTTGTTTTTATCTATTCTGCTTTATTAGTTGTAGTTTCCTTTACGGAACTCCTATTTTCTTTTAAGAAACTTCATGTAACCTCTTTAAATAGAGCTTTTCTCTATCTTGTAATTATCTTATTCAGTAATATCATTATGAAGTTTTACATGGTATCAGAGCCCGATTGAGCAAGAAAACTTGTTTTGATTTTTTTTTTTTTGGAGCTCTCTGTGTGAAAAATCCGTACAATGTATGAATTGTACGATGTCGTACGAATGCAGGTCTTCTACTTACGATTTGTTCACACAAGAATCGTCTTGTCTGCAATGTGGTCTGAAAATTGTGTCTATTTTTCACTAAAAAAATCAAGGGTTTCTGTTGACATCGGCTTTCAAGTTTGGATCGACGTTCTTCTATGCAATCGTGGATTTCCGTGGCGCCTTTCCTCCTGGAAATCGTGCCTTTTCTAAATCGCGACCTTATGCAAACCCTCTAGTCGTGTTTTCTTCTACTGAAAGGCGGGATTTCTTTTCGTTTGGTCGTTGTTTGAAGGTATATCACGACTTTTAGGGTTGTGTTTCTGTGCTTAAAGGTCGTCGGTACCCTCCGCCCTGTGATCGCGTTCTTTCTCTACTCCTAATCATGCTTTTTCTGGAACCATTCCTACTCGCAATTTTGTTCCAAATTGGTCACGTTTTGTTTCTACATGGTTGCCGTTTGGTGTATCAAAAGAATATCCGCCGGAGTTTATGTGCTCTTTACTGTCGCGAGTTGCAGTTGGTTTGGTTGCGATTTTGTCTTCCGTAGCGAGTTTCCGAGTGATGCGAGGTTTCAATTCTTGTGGAATGCATGTCTTTTCCTGGACAACTGTGTTTTGCATCCAACTCAGACATTTTCCACAATCGCGATCTTTGTTTGCATACTCAGCATGCTTTGTTTCAACGGCTTCATTAGAAGTTTTGGATTCTATTCATGGCGTAGTAGGCTTTGGTCTAAGGCGGTGTATGATTAGTGTGAATTGGAGGTGATCCCTAGATCACTAGCGCTTACAGCGCCTTTCACACTAGCGCTTTACTCTTCAACCCCCAGTCAACTTTTGACCCAAGTCATGTTGCAGACCAGCGCCCAGTTTTCTGTCTCGGGATCTATGTCTCGAAATCCGTGATTCAGATTTTTGAGCCTGTATATTCTGTGCTCTCGAAATTTGTCTCGAAACCCGTGCTAGTGTTCTGTTCTCAGAGTTTGTGCCATCTTTTTTCGTGCCTTGGAAAGTGTGCACTATGGAGTTGTTGTCTAAAGCCCATGTTGTGGAGCACACTGAGCAGGAGTCTGCGTTCAATGCCTTTATGGCCAAGAGACCTGCAGATCATGTCAAATCCTCTGCCTGGTACATTGATTCAGGTGCTTCCCGACATTTCACACATCGGCGAGATTGGTTCATGGAGTACACGCCATTCAGAGATTCTGTCGTCTTTGGAGGAAGCGAAGAGTATACTTTTGTTGGAAAGGGCAACGATTCCTATTTGTGTCATCAATCTGCCCTATCTTTTTGTGCCATCAATTTGTAATCTATTTTTCATGCCTCGAAAAATGTGAAAGATGGCATCCTAGTCCAACATCATGTTGGAAGGCAGTCAAAAGTTCAACGGCAGGAATTACAACACCTGGAAGTAGCGAATGATGACAATCTTCGAGTATCAGTGCCTTGACCAACTAGTTTTGGGCAAATCTACACGCCCTCCAGTGGCGGGTAAAAATCAAGATAGATTCAATGAGCAAATCGAGAAGCGGTAATGCTTATCAAATTATCAGTCACCGATGATCAGCTGCCTTAGGTTCCGTCTGGGAAATCAATGAAAGAAATTTGGGATTCGTTGAAGGACCTTCATGAAACGTCTGACAAAAGCCGAGCATTCTTTTTGAAGAACATGCTTTTCTTGATCATGATGGATGAAAAGATGTCTCTGCAGGAGCATCTCACCAAAATCAAGGACATCCGTGATCAGTTGGAGGCGATTGGTCAAGACATGGATGAGGAAGATATGGTAGTCATCACTTTGAAAAGTCTACCACAATCTTATGAACACTTTATCGAGACACTCAACATTACCTCAACTAATGTTGACTTGAAGTTTCCAGAGCTGTGCAACAAACTACTGCAGCAGGATCGATGGAGATAGCAATTCGGTAGCAGTGCTAGTTCCTCCTCTACAGAGTAGGCATTTACTGCCAAGTCCTTTCAGCAAAATAAGGGCAACACTCAACCCTCTCAGCCATCCAATCAGGGTCAATCACAGGACCCTTCCTAGAAGAAAAACATCCAGTGCAATTATTGCTATAAGTTTGGCCATATGAAAAAGGATTGCCGAAAACGCTTGGCTGCTACATAGTCCAAGCCAGAAGTATCAACACCATCAACCCATGTCACAGAGCACACTGAGCAGAAGGAGTTTGCTTTCTACGCCTTTTTGCCAAGATTCTAGCAGATCTTGTCAACTCTTCTGCCTGGTATTTCGATTTAGGTGCTCGTGGACCAGACTGCCTCAGATAAAGTTGTCAGATTTAGGGGGCAACTTGGTGTAGTTAGTGGATTGACCATTACGGGGGGGTATTAAAATAATATTTAGTTATTTAATGGTCAATATAGTTTCCTATTAGATAGTTTCTAATTCTGTCTTTAGTTTAGTTTGTTTCTATCTCTTCTGCTTTATTAGTTGTAGTTTCCTTTACGGAACCCCTGTTTTCTTTTTTGAAACTTCATATAACCTCTTTAAATAGAGCTTTGCTCTATCTTGTAATTATCTTATTCAGTAATATCATTATGAAGTTTTGCAGGATTAACCAAAGATTCAAATGTTTTGAAATCAAAATCCGTTTGCAATGGAGACATTCCAATCAATAGGAAGTCATATGGGTTTTGTGGTTGGAAGATTCTCAAAAGTCTTTAGCCAAAGCACATTTTATGCATTATATTTATGTTGTTTGTTTCAATGTTTCTTAGAATGCATTATTGTCATGTGACTGCATTCTTGTGCATGGATGTTAATAATTATTTACATCATCTATTCCTTGTTGATTCCTAACTTTAAAGCTCCTCGTGAGGAGAAGAGCTACCTCTTGTTTGATAGAGATAATGAGGAAGACCATGTGTGTAATATCCCCTTCCTAAGCATCGACAGTTTGATGAGAGTTGGCCTATCACTCAAGTTCCCGTAGGCTAACACTGGATGGTTAGGGAGCTCCACAGTTCTTGGAGGCGCTGTGGACATGCTTAGTGGCATTTATTTTGTTGGAATTGAGCTCAGATGGCGATAAGGATCGCAAATGACACTTTCAGATGTGGTTTTGGACACTTGGTTTGTGTTCCACATTTTTAGGAGCCGATGTCTATTTTTAGTAAGTCATCGTTCTGGCACAGACTTCATCACATGACAACGGTTACACCCTGGCACAGTTAGTCTCGGCATTTAAGGACGGTTTGGTGCTTATCGTGATCTAAGGTATTATTTTAATTAACGCTAATGATATAAAGTTAAATTAAATATTTAACTTAGCGTTATTAAAATATTAAAGGTGACTTTATAAGTTGGTGCCTAGGGGACATAAGGGAGATGTTTTAAGTTAAGTTGATATTATAACTCAAAAAGGAGCATCTAGCTTGGGAGATATAAGGGGATTTTTAATAAAGTAAATATTTTATTTTTCCCAAAGAGGGCGTGGGTTTCTTGGTGAAAGATAAAAAGTTTTTTTAGAGCTCATTTTGGTTTTATGTGTTGATGTGAAGGAATGTTATGCTACTGGTTTTTATCCAGGAACTTTGTGAGGACGAAAACCCTCATAGAGAATATCATCCTCGGTGGTGAAAGATCCTCCCGAGTTGATTTGCAGGTGGTTTCATACAAGAACTACACAGGAACTCCATTGTATTGATTTGCAGGTTGTCGTGGATGGTTTAATGGTGCAAAATATTGTGATTCTATGAATAATATTTTGGGAGAGGAGTTTGAGGAGAAAATTCTGAAGTTAATGCTGATTTTTTGAAGACTTTAAAGGCAGATTTTAAGGTTTTTCCCTGGCTGTACCTTTCTTCTCTATGCTGGTCGTATCATTTGTTGGGGTTTTTTGACACGTTTTGCTGAATGATCTAAAATCTTCCTTGGTCGTTGGGTTTAGTTTCCTGAGTGTGGAGTGGCGGCTGGAGTTGAGACGAACTTAGAGGTATTTATGCAAGATTTAAATACCAAAAGATCCAGTTGCAAGCCGTACAACAGGGTCAGCTAGGCGTGAGGAGTTATGGAGCAAGTCGCCTAGGGTTTGGTGACAGATTTGACAGATTTTGAGGCGCCTAGGAGTCTAAATCACATTGCCACCATTTGCTAGGAGAAGTACATTTTAGGAGGCGTTGGAAATCAATTGGGAAACTCCAGTTTGCTGATTACAGTCATTTTTCAGACCTGTGTATGACAGCAGCAATGGGTATGTTTGTAATGTCTTCAAAATTGATTTTATCTTCTGGGTACGTAATAAAATTGTTATAAAATTGATTTGCCCATCTGGGTATTGTCCAAACCCATGAAATGTTGTTGTTCAAACATTGTATCAGATCTGAAAGTTATTTGCAGCTTATGGTTTTTTTAGAAACTGGAATAAACAGCGATTTGTCCAACTGGGTATTGTTGCAAGTTGTTCTATTTGGTTGAAACTTCATTTTTCTGGTTGAAGCTCTCTTTAACAGCAGTTTGGGTTCACGGGTATGATGTATTTGGAGGTCATCTATTATTCAGTGTTGCTGTAGCATTTTATATTTTCAAAAAAAAAATCAGGGTTGGTTATTACAAAGTGTTGTATGGTTGGTGGATAAGTGCTTCAATGAGGCCTTTTTTGTCATGTCCTCTTTTTAGAACCAAAAAAATAATAACATTTTAAGTGGGCCCAATCACCTCATTTTCAAAAAGGCCACTTAAATATTATTTAAAAAGTGCTTTTAACACTTTATTCAAAATATAATTCAAAAAGGGGCCTTTGGATGTAATTTAAAAGTATTTTTAAATACTTGGAGGAAAAAACCAAATAAATAAAAATAAAATAAAGTAGAGGGCTCGAGGTAAAGTGCCTATAAAAGAGAAGTCAAGGCTTGCATCAAATCATCCATTATCCATTATCATCATTTCAAATTCAATTTTCAAATTAGTGCTCTCAAGGACGGAATCTCTTGGTTGGCAATTTCCGAAGGACGAAAACCCTCATCTCCAATCAAGCGATTCTACACAAGGATCACAATTGTGCTTCAAATGGAAACGATTTTATTTGCAAGCAAATTTCCATATCAGCGACATTATTGAGAGTTTGAATTTCATCCCTATATTACTGGTTTTCAATTGTTATATCTATTGTGCAATATTTTCAATATTATTTCTGCTATGAAAGATTTATTATTTTAAGATTTTAATATTGTTTTCTGGTTATAAAATTATTATTATCATTTAATATTATTGCTAATTTAAGGGAATCACAGCTGTCTATTAATAAATATTTCTGCCGTACTTATTTCAGCAGTCTGTACAGATTTCAGATTCAAATACTAAGTCAAAATTGCCTAGCGCAGCCTTATGGAGTATATGCTTCTAAGGATTGCTGCTTTCATATTAATCGCAGCATATAAATAAAGTTGTGGAGCCCGCCGTACAATAGAATATGCATTTCGACAGGATTTAAATTATTTTCAGTCACCGCCATACATGTTGGGGATAGTCATACTTGCACCAGCCACTTAATTTGCTGTGTCATCGTCACCAGCATCCTTTAGGTAGCAATACAGATTGTTTTCCAGGCTGCACCCCAGCTATATTCAGTATTTCTGGAAGGCATCAACATTAATAACTCTTTTCCAGCCCTTGCACCATCTGTACAGCTGTTCAGCACCTGTAAGTGGTCTGCTATTAGATGTTGATCTATCATATGAATTTTGAGGGTTTAATACTGAAAACTGGGAGTGCTGTTCAGGGAGTTAATTCACCACTTAAAACTGATTTGCATTATCCGTCGCTCTAGGGTTTCAAATGATTATTTTGCTGTCTTTTCTGCTCAGCATTATCAGCGACCAGATCTGAAACTATTATAGTTCATTTTGGCATTACTTGTCAATTGCTGCTAAATGTTATTAATAACCTATCCATATTGGCTGAATTCATACTAATCCTGCTCTAAGGGTTTTAGTCGATTATTTGCTGCCATTACTAATTGGTATTACTAGCGAACAGATCAGAAAGGTTTCATATTTACTTTGGCATCATCTAATAGGGGATCCATCCACTGTTGTTCTAATCCATGAATGTTTAAATGGAATCTTGAAATACTGCTTCTAATTATAAATAGTGTAGGGTTCATGAGGGTTTATGATCATTTGCAATTTACCAGCTTTAGGGTTAGGGTTAGTTTACATTTGTTTGCAAACCTTTATATTTTGTATCAGCTATGTCTAGCTCTGGAAATTAGTTTTTGCTGATTGCTGTTAGTGTTCAATTTCATAGTTTAGTGTTTACTTCAGTTTCTCATAATCAAAAACACAAAAAAAATCACATATTTCCTAAAAATCTATAAATAATCGAATGGAGACCATGAAGATTATCTCTTTGTTTCATGCATGAAGATTGCTATCCTAGCTTGAACGCATTGAACTGTAGGATGATATTCATTCTTTGTTAGTGTCTAGGGCCTAATTCTTATGTGCAGATGCTGTTTCATCCAGCTAGCCTTAGGTGAAGGTTTTGAAACAAAAGGAAACTTGTAATGTTGTCATTGCCCATTTACTTCTTGCCATGTGTTCAATGTCTTTGAAATTATTGAAGGCATGATGGTTTTATATGTGTACTGCTGTTTTCATTCAGCTGGCTGTAGGGGAAAGTTCTAAAATAAATGGAAAATAATAATGCTATCCTTGGTCATTTATTTCTTGACTCATTTTAAATGCCTCTCAAATATTTAAGGCAAGATGAATTCACGTGAGTGTTGTAAAGCCTAGGGCACAATTGCAATGGTGAACAGGCTGCATTGTTTACAATCTCATTGTAAGGAAATTGATGACAGTTGTTACAATATGTCATTTTCTTACTTTCGGAGGTTCGACCAACTGTTTCATTTAAGACAACCTTTTGGGACTGTCAAAATAATTCTTTAAAGGATCGTTGAGAGATCATTGCTCTGTAAGGGTTTGGCCCCTTGTTTTTGCCGCCTTATATCGTTAAAAACAATTTAAAAGAGACAAAACAATGTATTGTTTCATCATAAGGATATCATGTTCTTTCATGCATAAATGAAGTCATATCTCAGATGTATAAAGATGTAGAGAAAGTAAAACAATCTTATAATCCAGGAGACAAATTGCAAGAAAGAGAAAAGCTCCTATCAAGACAACAATCATAAATGGACTATGTATGTCAGTGACAAGTATCAGAGGAAAGAAGCCTCATGTTTATATCTTTATACAAGTACAAGTATAATGATGAATGCAGTGTATACAAGAATGAAGCAGTAGTCCCATGACTATATCAAATGAGCAGTAGCATGAAGTGAAAATACATTTGATAGAGATAAAGAATGGTAAAGCGATATGAACAGTTGATACAAAGAAGTGTTCATCATGTCATAAAGGAGAAGAATGATAAGACTGTTGGATTTTGGACAGACAACCGAGAGGGGGGTGAATCAGTTGTCAAAAACTTTCTTCCAATTAATCACTTAAATCCTTTACTTAATTCAGTAGCATAATGATAAATCAATCATGGAAACATAATATAATAATTCAAGAGCAGAAACACATTAACACATAAGACACCAAGATTTTTGACGTGGAAAACTTGGTTAAGGGAAAAACCACGGGATGACTAACCCAAGATTGTATTCTCTGTTAGAAGAATAGGAAGAACAAAATGGCACATGCCAATTAGGGCTCACTGCCCGAGCACACTGCTCATAAGAGGCCCACTACGTACAGGAGACACACTGTCTATAGAATAATAAGTATTACATACTTGAACTGAAGAATAGTATCTTCACCATGCTTGAGTCAGTTCCATTTAAGCTCAATATTTCTACTCTGCCTTTTCACTCTGCTCCTCTCTACCACTCTCATCTTGACAAGATACTTTTGAAATGACTTTACAACTCCTTATTTATACAAGACATTGACTTAGGGATAATCATCCAAGTCGGCATAGATTACAGAGAAAATACATAAATACAACATAACTAATTACAAAAAGACTTCACGCGGATCAACACACTATTAGCCACAAAGACCTAAGACTTCAATCTTCATTTAGGAATAGGCCATTCTCCACAGAACATCTTAAAGATCATCCGCAGGATGTATAACTCATCCGGTCGGCTAGACTTAGGAAGAACATCATCATCCAGAAGTAATTCTTCAATTACGAGCTCAATCTTCAATGCAGACCACCAACACAAACTGGACACAATCCAAAGACCTCCACAAGCTTTCTTGAATCGCCAGAAACATCCATACTACTTCTGCTTATTGAAATCATTCTCTCCTTCATCTGGAACCTCAAGAACATAGTCTGACATCACTGTCATATTGAAATAGATGCTTGCAGACCTCTAGACCATGAACCAATTGAGTTGTCAATTCACATTGACTTCCTAAGCACTCCACCAAATCTGTAGAACAAGATATTGCATTTCTGGATCTCCTCGGACCTATCTATGTCACTCTGTCAATTCTGAACATCTGCCAAAACTAGTTTTACTTAAGTAGCCATAACTTCTTTAGATCTTCATATGGATCTCTGAAATCTTTACTGGATCATCTTAAGACACATATCTACAAACCCTTTGAAGCGCATCCTCTGATCTTCATCTTAGCTAGGATCTTTACCTCACATCTTCACTGATCTTCTCTGTTCTTGATTAGGACTAATTTTCTCAATATCCTCAGCACACAGCTCATCCAATCCTTGTCATTAATGCAACAGGAGTATGTTGACATCAATGACAACACCGGTTAGGCCCATACTTGCAACAATCTCCCCCTTTCTCATTGATGGCAACATATGATGTGAAAAACTGTTTTAACCATCAAGACAAGAACTTCTCCTCACTATCACAACTCCCCCTATCAACAACAATCATTCACATGTCTTCTCTTCCTTTCTTGCTCCCCCTTTGATCAACAATTACTTGTTTTTCACATGTCTTCTCTCCCCCTTTGACATCAATGGCAAAGGGCACATACTTGCATCAATTCAAAATCATACCATATGCTCCCCCTGAGTAGCAGCTTCCCATCATCAATCTGGACCACAAAATGTAACTGTGAGATCCACCAGACTGATGCACATCAGTGCACCTTAATTCAAAACCAGAGGGGTAATAACCCCTAACTTCTCCCTGAGATACTTAATAGAATCCTTAGGTAGAGGTTTAGTAAAAATATCTACAATCTGATCCTTGGAAGGCACAAACTCCAATCTGACTTCATTCTTGTTCACTTGCTCTCTTAAAAAGTGAAACTTGATGGATATATATTTAGTCTTTGAATGCAACACCAAATTTTTTGATATGTTAATTGCACTTGAATTATCATAGAAGATTGTGATAGGTTCTTCATAATCCACTCTAATATCTATTAGCATTTGCTTCATCCACAATACTTGAGTGAAACTACCTACTGTTGCAATATATTCTGCTTCTGCAGTGGACAGAGATATTGTCTCTTGTTTCTTGCTCAACCAAGAAACTAATCTCTTCCCTAAAAAGAATGCTCCACCACTAGTACTCTTCCTTTCATCCACATCTCCTACCCAATCCGCATCTGTATATGCATGAAGAGAAAAATCATGATCTCTAGGATACCACAATCCATACTCAACTGTCCCTTTTAGATATCTAAAAATCCTCTTGATTTCCATGACATGAGATTCTCTAGGATCAGCTTGGAATCTAGCAACAAGACCAACAACATTCATAATGTCAGGTCTAGTTTGAGTGAGATATAATAGTCCTCCAATCATTGACCTGTACTTTTTCTAATCAGCCTTAGGAGAATCATCATCTTTGCTCAATTTACATCCGGTTGCCATGGGAGTATTCATTGGTTTTGAGTCTTCCACCCAAAATTTCTTCAACAATTATTTCACATATTTGGTCTGAGAAATGAAGATTCCTTTCTTTGTTTGAGTGATTTGTAGAACCAAGAAGAAATTCATTTCCCCAAACATGGACATCTCAAATTCACTTTTCATTTGATTTGCAAAGGTTTTGCACATATTATCTCTTCCTCCAAAAATGATATCAACAAACACTTCAACAATCAAAATATTTTCATGATCAATTTTGAAATACAAATTACTATCAGTAGTACCTTTGTTGAAACCAATCTTCAAAAGATGCTTATCCAATCTTTCATACCAGACTCTTGGGGCTTGCTTGAGTCCATACAGTGCTTTCTTCAACTTGTAGACCATATCACCATGATCAAACAATTGAAATCCATCCAGTTGCTCAATGTAAACTTCTTCTTCCAAGTCACCATTGAGGAAGGTAGACTTGACATCCATCTGATATACTTTGAAATCCTTGAAGGCATCAAAAGAAAGAAATGATCTAATTGCTTCAATTCTTGCCATTGGAGAAATTTTCTTCAAAATCAACTCCTTCTACTTGGGAGTAACCCTTGCAGACCAATCTGGCTTTGTTTCTGACTACTTCACCATCTTCATTCAGTTTATTCTAGAAGACCCATTTGGTTCCAATCACATTCTTGTTTTTAGGTCTGGGAACAAGATCCCAAGTGTGATTTTTCTAAATTTGCATCATCTCTTCCTCCATTGCTTTAGTCCAGTTTTCATCATTGCAAGCTTCATTCACTGTCTTAGGTTCAATCTTTGAAATCAGACAATACTCTTCTAAATCTTGAGCAATCCTTCTTATTTGTACAGCTTTGCTTTTATCACCTATGATCTGATCTTCAGAGTGATTCAGTCTTACATACCTAGGAACTTTGAGAGTTCCTTGCACTTCTGATTTTTGAACAAGTTCATTCAAACTTATCTCTTCTTCCTGATTTATCGGATCAGTCTGAATCTAAATTTTAGAGGGAGCTTGGACTTCTTAAACAAAAACATCATTTTGATCATCTTCATCACATTCATAAAACCTTGAGGGTTTTTCAATACCTTTATTAACCTTCACATTTATACTTTCTACAATCTTCCTTAATCTCTTGTTATAACACCGGTATGCTTTGCTTTGAATAGAATAACCCAAGAATATTCCTTCATCACTTCTAGCATCAAATTTTCCTCGATCTTCATCTCTTTTAATATAGCATTTGCTACCAAAGACTTTGAAATACCTCATAACGGGAGTGATGCCAGACCAAAGTTCATAAGGAGTCTTACTGGTGTTGCTTCTGATTTGTACTTGATTGAGAGTATAGACTGTAGTGCTTACAACTTCTCTCCAAAAGATATGAGGAACATTTGCTTCCATCATCATGGTTCTAGATGCTTCCTAGATGGTTCGGTTCTTTCTCTCCACTACTCCATTTTGCTGTGGAGTCCTAGGAGCAGACAACTATTTTTTTATTCCATGTTTCTCACAGAATTCTACGAACTCACCGGATGTGAATTCTCCACCTCTATCAGACCTCAGACATTTTAATTTTAATCTGGTTTAATTCTCTACCATAGCCTTGAATAGTTTGAATTTCTCAAGAGCTTCTGATTTCTCTTTCAGAGAAGTCACCCACATCATCTGGGAATGGTCATCAATTAATAACATGAAGTATCTATCACCTTGTGCACTCCTGATTCTTGCCGGACGATGTGGGTGACTCCTGATTCTTGCCGGACGATGAAGTATACTGACCTATGTCGTCCGGCAAGAATCAGGAGTGCACAAGGTGATAGATACTTCATGTTATTAATTGATGACCATTCCCAGATGATGTGGGTGACTTCTCTGAAAGAGAAATCAGAAACTCTTGAGAAATTCAAACTATTCAAGGCTATGGTAGAGAATTAAACCAGATTAAAATTAAAATGTCTGAGGTCTGATAGAGGTGGAGAATTCACATCCGGTGAGTTCGTAGAATTCTATGAGAAACATGGAATAAAAAAATAGTTGTCTGCTCCTAGGACTCCACAGCAAAATGGAGTAGTGGAGAGAAATAACCGAACCATCTAGGAAGCATCTAGAACCATGATGATGGAAGCAAATGTTCCTCATATCTTTTGGAGAGAAGTTGTAAGCACTACAGTCTATACTCTCAATCGAGTACAAATCAGAAGCAACACCAGTAAGACTCCTTATGAACTTTGGTCTGGCATCACTCCCGTTATGAGGTATTTCAAAGTCTTTGGTAGCAAATGCTATATTAAAAGAGATGAAGATCGAGGAAAATTTGATGCTAGAAGTGATGAAGGAATATTCTTGGGTTATTCTATTCAAAGCAAAGCATACCGGTGTTATAACAAGAGATTAAGGAAGATTGTAGAAAGTATAAATGTGAAGGTTAATAAAGGTATTGAAAAACCCTCAAGGTTTTATGAATGTGATGAAGATGATCAAAATGATGTTTTTGTTTAAGAAGTCCAAGCTCCCTCTAAAATTTAGATTCAGACTGATCCGATAAATCAGGAAGAAGAGATAAGTTTGAATGAACTTGTTCAAGAATCAGAAGTGCAAGAAACTCCCAAAGTTCCTAGGTATGTAAGACTGAATCACTCTGAAGATCAGATCATAGGTGATAAAAGCAAAGCTGTACAAATAAGAAGGATTGCTCAAGATTTAAAAGAGTATTGTCTGATTTCAAAGATTGAACCTAAGACAGTGAATGAAACTTGCAATGACGAAAACTGGACTAAAGCAATGGAGGAAGAGATGATGCAAATTTAGAAAAATCACACTTGGGATCTTGTTCCCAGACCTAAAAACAAGAATGTGATTGGAACCAAATGGGTCTTCTAGAATAAACTGAATGAAGATGGTGAAGTAGTCAGAAACAAAGCCAGATTGGTCTGCAAGGGTTACTCCCAAGTAGAAGGAGTTGATTTTGAAGAAAATTTCTCCAATGGCAAGAATTGAAGCAATTAGATCATTTCTTTCTTTTGATGCCTTCAAGGATTTCAAAGTATATCAGATGGATGTCAAGTCTACCTTCCTCAATGGTGACTTGGAAGAAGAAGTTTACATTGAGCAACTGGATGGATTTCAATTGTTTGATCATGGTGATATGGTCTACAAGTTGAAGAAAGCACTGTATGGACTCAAGCAAGCCCCAAGAGTCTGGTATGAAAGATTGGATAAGCATCTTTTGAAGATTGGTTTCAACAAAGGTACTACTGATAGTAATTTGTATTTCAAAATTGATCATGAAAATATTTTGATTGTTGAAGTGTTTGTTGATATCATTTTTGGAGGAATAGATAATATGTGCAAAACCTTTGCAAATCAAATGAAAAGTGAATTTGAGATGTCCATGTTTGGGGAAATGAATTTCTTCTTGGTTCTACAAATCACTCAAACAAAGAAAGGAATCTTCATTTCTCAGACCAAATATGTGAAATAATTGTTGAAGAAATTTTGGGTGGAAGACTCAAAACCAATGAATACTCCCATGGCAACCGGATGTAAATTGAGCAAAGATGATGATTCTCCTAAGGCTGATTAGAAAAAGTACAGGTCAATGATTGGAGGACTATTATATCTCACTCAAACTAGACCTGACATTATGAATGTTGTTGGTCTTGTTGCTAGATTCCAAGCTGATCCTAGAGAATCTCATGTCATGGAAATCAAGAGGATTTTTAGATATCTAAAAGGGACAGTTGAGTATGGATTGTGGTATCCTAGAGATCATGATTTTTCTCTTCATGCATATACAGATGCGGATTGGGTAGGAGATGTGGATGAAAGGAAGAGTACCAGTGGTGGAGCATTCTTTTTAGGGAAGAGATTAGTTTCTTGGTTGAGCAAGAAACAAGAGGCAATATCTCTGTCCACTGCAGAAGCTGAATATATTGCAACAGTAGGTAGTTTCACTCAAGTATTGTGGATGAAGCAAATGCTAATAGATATTAGAGTGGATTATGAAGAACCTATCACAATCTTCTATGATAATTCAAGTGCAATTAACATATCAAAAAATTTGGTGTTGCATTCAAAGACTAAATATATATCCATCAAGTTTCACTTTTTAAGAGAGCAAGTGAACAAGAATGAAGTCAGATTGGAGTTTGTGCCTTCCAAGGATCAGATTGTAGATATTTTTACTAAACCTCTACCTAAGGACTCTATTAAATATCTCAGGGAGAAGTTAGGGGTTATTACCCCTCTGGTTTTGAATTAAGGTGCACTGATGTGCATCAGTCTGGTGGATCTCATAGTTACATTTTGTGGTCCAGATTGATGATGGGAAGCTGCTACTCAGGGGGAGCATATGGTATGATTCTGAATTGATGCAAGTATGTGCCCTTTGCCATTGATGTCAAAGGGGGAGAGAAGACATGTGAAAAACAAGTAATTGTTGATCAAAGGGGGAGCAAGAAAGGAAGAGAAGACATGTGAATGATTGTTGTTGATAGGGGGAGTTGTGATAGTGAGGAGAAGTTCTTGTCTTGATGGTTAAAACAGTTTTTCACATCATATGTTGCCATCAATGAGAAAGGGGGAGATTGTTGCAAGTATGGGCCTAACTGGTGTTGTCATTGATGTCAACATACTCCTGTTGCATTAATGACAAGGATTGGATGAGCTGTGTGCTGAGGATATTGAGAAAATTAGTCCTAATCAAGAACAGAGAAGATCAGTGAAGACAGTGAGGTAAAGATCCTAGCTAAGATGAAGATCAGAGGATGCGCTTCAAAGGGTTTGTAGATATGTGTCTTAAGATGATCCAGTAAAGATTTCAGAGATCCACATGAAGATCTAAAGAAGTTATGGCTACTTAAGTAAAACTAGTTTTGGCAGATGTTCAGAATTGACAGAGTAACACAGATAGGTCCGAGGAGATCCAGAAATGCAATATCTTGTTCTACAGATTTGGTGGAGTGCTTAGGAAGTCAATGTGAATTGACAACTCAATTGGTTCATGGTCTAGAGGTCTGCAAGCATCTATTTCAATATGACAGTGATGTCAGACTATGTTCTTGAGGTTCCAGATGAAGGAGAGAATGATTTCAATAAGCAGAAGTAGTATGGATGTTTCTGGCGATTCAAGAAAGCTTGTGGAGGTCTTTGGATTGTGTCCAGTTTGTGTTGGTGGTCTGCATTGAAGATTGAGCTCGTAATTGAAGAATTACTTCTGGATGATGATGTTCTTCCGAAGTCTAGCCGATCGGATGAGTTACACATCCTGCGGATGATCTTGAAGATGTTCTGTGGAGAATGGCCTATTCCTAAAGGAAGATTGAAGTCTCAGGTCTTTGTGGCTAATAGTGTGTTGATCCGCGTGAAGTCTTTTTGTAATTAGTTATGTTGTATTTATGTATTTTCTCTGTAATCTATGCCGACTTGGATGATTATCCCTAAGTCAATGTCTTGTATAAATAAGGAGTTGTAAAGTCATTTCAAAAGTATCTTGTCAAGATGAGAGTGTGGTAGAGAGGAGCAGAGTGAAAAGGCAGAGTAGAAATATTGAGCTTAAATGGAACTGACTCAAGCATGGTGAAGATACTATTCTTCAGTTCAAGTATGTAATACTTATTATTCTATAGACAGTGTGTCTCCTGTACGTAGTGGGCCTCTTATGAGCAGTGTGCTCGGGCAGTGAGCCCTAATTGGCATGTGCCATTTTGTTCTTCCTATTCTTCTAACAGAGAATACAATCTTGGGTTAGTCATCCCGTGGTTTTTCCCTTAACCAAGTTTTCCACGTCAAAAATCTTGGTGTCTTATGTGTTAATGTGTTCCTGCTCTTGAATTATTATATTATGTTTCCATGATTGATTTATCATTATGCTACTGAATTAAGTAAAGGATTTAAGTGATTAATTGGAAGAAAGTTTTTGACAACTGATTCACCCCCCTCTCGGTTGTCTGTCCAAAATCCAACAGTCTTATCATTCTTCTCCTTTATGACATGATGAACACTTATTTGTATCAACTGTTCATATCGCTTTACCATTCTTTATCTCTATCAAATGTATTTTCACTTCATGCTACTGCTCATTTGATATAGTCATGGGACTACTGCTTCATTCTTGTATACACTGCATTCATCATTATACTTGTACTTGTATAAAGATATAAACATGAGGCTTCTTTCCTCTGATACTTGTCACTGACATACATAGTCCATTTATGATTGTTGTCTTGATAGGAGCTTTTCTCTTTCTTGCAATTTGTCTCCTGGATTATAAGATTGTTTTACTTTCTCTACATCTTTATACATCTGAGATATGACTTCATTTATGCATGAAAGAACATGATATCCTTATGATGAAACAATACATTGTTTTGTCTCTTTTAAATTGTTTTTAACAATATAAGGCGGCAAAAACAAGGGGCCAAACTCCTAAGGCATTTATTCGCTTGGCTTAGCTTGAAATCAAAAGTTGATCTTTGTCTTATATATATATATATATATATATGTTGTGAAAAGTGTATCTATATCATCTCCATGTCAAGGATATTCATGATTGTCACAGCAGCATTTTAAATGTTGTGGGATAGTACAATTATGCAGATGTGATAATCTATTAAAGACTAGAATTGATCTGATGTTTTAGACATGCGGCTAGTAAGAGACATGTTAAGGATTATAATTGTCTTGTACTTTCTTGTAGTTATTAATCATGAACTCATTGCCTGTAAAGATGTTACATGCATTTTTTAACCTTGAACTAGTTATAGAATGAATTCCCTAGATAATTTTAATTTGGCATCTAGTCATTAAGATATTGTGGACAGAAGAGAAGTGACCGTGATCGGTCATCTGTTGATACTAAAACAGGGACCTACAGGGGTACTGAGTCCTGACTGATTGCTGATTGTTATGTACCTTAGCATGGGATGAAAAGAGTTGTCCTGGCATTAATTTGGTGTTAAACACTATTGTCAGTACTTCTGAACTATGTTACCAGAGACATGATGAAATGGCATTGTTTCCTGTTAAAACAGACAAAATGTTGTTTCCGTCTTTAACAGCAGTTTCTAAGTGTTTCTATCCTCCACAATGTATTTGCGGGAAAATATCGATTCCATCGCTTTTTCCCCTGAAAACATCCTTTTATATCTTTTTTATGTCTTGATTTTTATAAAAGCTCCTCACAGATGGTTTTCTGGTCGTCCTGATTCCTGAACAAAGGAACAACGGAAAAGCCAATGGACTGACAGCCTAGCCAGAATGCTATGGAAAATCCTTGGACATGGAAAAATCAATCCCATCGGCGATAGGCGAAGGGAAGATTCAGGCGACAGCGATAGGTGACAATCCAAGGTTCACGGCGACAAGCAGATTTTCAGACGAAAGATAAGGGGGCATCTTCTGCTGTTGGTGAAGCCGCTGGTTGTGGAGTGGTGGGACTGAGGGGCTGCATTTCTGCGATTTTGGTTAAAGCAAAAAATAGTGAAAGAGAAATGCTTCTCAGCTTTTGCGCAGGGAATGCATCAACCATCTCCTCGCAGCCCTGCGACCACGTATTGCTTTAACCGTGTTCGGAGTTTTTCCCGGGACATGTAGTGGCGGTATTTCTAACCGCTCTTGCATCAACCATTACCTTTCTCAAGTTCGAGGCCTGTAGCGGCGGTCTTTTTCCCCGCCCTCTTTCCATGTTCAGAGATTTTCTCGGGACATGTAGTGGCGGTATTTCTAACCACTCTTGCATCAATCATTACCTATTCTCAACTTCGAGACATGTAGCAGCGGTCTTTTTCCCCGTCCTCTATCCATTGAGAGTTTTCCCAAACACATGTAAGGGCGGGTAAAACCACCACCCTTACATAATCCTTGCATGCTTCAGGGACAGATAGGGATCAACAAGCGGAGGTTAGAAAAGCAAGGAAAGGTGGAGGCGTGCAACAGGGAGGCAACTAGGCGCGGCAAGGTGGGGCCATTTTAATTTAATATTCTCACTCAGCATCCTCTGGCGAAAAAAACAAGGTCAGCCCCGAATACTCGCTGTTTTTTTTTATTCCTTGTTTCATATACCGGTTGCTCTCTAGCACATTGACATATCAGACAAGAAAACATTTTCTCAAACCGTGGGACATATAAGCCTTGAGAAACTAGCAAGAAGCAGTCCTGGGGTTTTTCAACCTAGAATCTAGGCACGGTATAGCTTGACATAGTGCAAGCTGGAACGTATGGGGAGTAGAATATTATTGCCAGAAAGGGATTCACCGGCAGGGCAGATATTTGAGATTTCAGTAGGGAAATTGGGAGGCAAATGTGGGCCAGAGCCCACAGAGGAGCCCAAAAAGGCACCGCAGGCAGATTTGATAGTGCCATTTTCAAGCATTACATATACTGTAAGTGAGCAAGGCACTCCATCCTTCATAACTGCAGGGGTTCTGGAGTCATTCTTGCACCCTAAAAATCAGGGATATACTCAAGTCAAGAACATAGGCACGGGGGAAACCCTTGCATTTGTTAATGCCAAGCAGTATAGGAGGATTTTACAACGTAGGCAAGTTAAAATAACAAGAAGGCTAAAACAATTAGAAAGTAATAAATTCATCACAATCCTTCCAAAGTCAAACCTCATTCGGGCAACAGATGACTCTGAGGCAATGCAAGAGCAAGTAGAGCCACTCGTAGCACGGCGTGATAACAGAGAAAACCTTGAAACTCAAACACACAGTGATACAGCTGGACAGCAAGCTTAGCCCAAAGAGAGGTACCGAAGGTGGACGATCGGAGAACCTTCACAACAAGGACATTGAGAATGTGAAGCAGCAAGATGTAGAGGCTGAACTAGAGGCTGAAAATGAGGACAAGCGTGATCAATACAGCCCTGACTCTACTCCGCTAATATGGTCATCAGACTTGTATGTTAGGGAGCTAATGGGCCTAAAGAGGAGGCTTGAAAACATAGAGGTGCTGGGGTTGATGAAAGATAACAAACTTCAAGAGATCACGGTAGCAAACCAACAAATCACTTTCGAAAACAAACTGCTTAAGGATCAAATTATCCAATTGCAAACAATCATGAAAACAAGCCAGCAAGAAATTTTGACGTTAAAGCAAGAAATTAAGCAAATTAGCATCATAAATATTCCTGATGTAACAGAGGAGAAAGACATTACGCCGTTAAAAGAGTTTCAAGCAGCCATGGCAAGTATGGAAATCAAAGAAGCTAAGCTAAAGGAGCAGCTGGAAGAAGCTAAGTCGTGGGCACAAGTAGCAAGAGGGCCAGCAGTGAACCAAAAAGAGCTCATAGAGAAGCATGTCAAGCTACAAATGTGGGAAGAAAAAAACAGACATGACAAAGCAGCAAACATAATTATAAAAGGTTTGAAAGACCATGGAGAGGGGGAACACACAGGCAAGTTAATAAAGGACTTTCTCGCAGACAAGTTGAAGTGGTCAGGGAACATTCATCAAGCAAACAGAATTGGAAGAATGGCAAAACAGGGCAGAAATAGGAATGTAAGAGTAACCTTGAAAAACGCGGAGGACAAGAACATAATTTTGAGAAATAAAAGGTTCCTTAAACGCACACAATACTATATAGACGAGGATTTAACCCCATCACAATTAAAAGAAAGAAGGAAGGAGTGGGAGAAAGTGGTAGCAGCAAGAAAGGCAGGTAATGATGCTTGGTTGTATAGGGGGAAAGCCCAATTTAGCAACAAAACAACACATGCTAAATAGGAAGGCGGGGCCCCCCAGGAACACCTCTCAATGGTAAGCTGGAACTGTCGAGGTTACCCTTGGAGGAGAGGTCCTGGGTTAGGGCCCATAGCAGAGGGAAATGACTTCATTGTCATCACTGAGACACATGAACATGAGGGCTGTAAGGTCCCAGAGTTTGAAGGTTATAGGAAGTTTTTAGTGTGGAATGAACTAACCAAAAGTGGCAAGGGACATGGTGGCGTGACAGTGTTGGTGAGAGAGTCTTGGGAGAGAGTCATACATGTTGAAAAAGAAGATCCAAACAAACAATACATATGGACAAAAGTGAAAGAAAAGGAATCTACAATATATCTTGCTGCATGTTACTTTGCTCCTCGTGGATCAAAATGTTATAAGAGGAGGAACCTAGACAAAGAGGATCCATATGCAGCCCTGAAAAAGTACATATATAGCTATAGTGCGGTAGGTGACATCATTCTTATAGGAGATTTCAATACAAGGACAGCAAATAGCCAGGCTCTATACCTTAAGAACCAAGAAGGGATAAAAGACAATCCATTATGGTTAGAAGAGGAAGAGAATCAAAAGTGGGAAAGAGACTCTCAAGACAGAAAAGGTGGTATCTCACAGTATGGGGCAGAATTGCTAGGGATATGCAGCTTGTACGATCTAATCATTTGCAATGGCCTCAAAATGTGGCCAAGTTCAGGGAATATTACGTGTCAAACGTACAATGGGCAAAGTGTGGTAGATTATGTTATTTGTTCTCAAAACCTATTGGCAAGGCTAACTGAAATTGAAGTGAGAGAGTGTCCTATAGAAATGGATTCAGACCACAATCCCATTCATGTAAAGATCAAAATGCAAAAAGACACTCAACATCAGCATCAAAATAGACTGCAACATAGCCAAGAGAAAATGGTACCCCAAGGCACAATCCTCCTAACACAAGAAAATCAAGAAATATTTAGAACAATTGAAAAACAGATGCAAGGAATAAAAGATACCAGGACAGCCAATATAGGTAAGAGAACAATAAGCAGCGATAAGTTGACATTGATAATTCATAACGCTCTCAACAAGTGCAAGGGATCTAGACCTAAAAGAAGCTTTAAAAACAACTTCCCGGCTAACCCATGGTATGACGAAGATTGCAAGACAGCAAAGAGAAAGTTGAAAACCCATGGAAATAAAAAGGAATATGTAAAGTTGGTTAGAATGAAAAAAGAGGCCTACATGCAAGCAAGAAGAAAAGAGTTGATCTCTCTTGGGAAGAGCAACCCGAAAGGCTTCTGGAAAGAATTGCAACAAAAAAACACAACTGTTGAAAATGACATTACAGATTCCCAATGGTTAGAATATGCAAAACAACTGTATGAGCGTGATCAAAGTAAAGATGTTCCCCCAACTATCAACTCAATGGTCAAGCTCTTTACTACAAAAGACATTAAAGAGGGAATTAAAAAGCTAACGGTGGGTAAAGCGCGTGACATAGATGGTTTACAAGCAGAATACATAAAATGGGGCCTGGAAGTTCTTACACCGCACATCAAAAGGATTTTTAATGGGGTCATCAGGAATGGTTTCCCTACAAATTGGACGACCAGTGTCGTCATTCCTCTGTTCAAAAGTGGAGATGTCAATAACCCTTCGAACTACCGCACTATAATGATCAACCCTCTTTTTGGCAAACTCTTTGGGAGTATGGTTGAACGCCGTATCAGTGTGTGAGCAGAAAAAGAAGGAAAGAGAGCGAAAAGACAAGCAGGCTTTAGGCCAAAACACTCTACAATCGACCATTGTATTACCCTTAGGCACTTGATTGAAAAGGTTTGGGAAGGGGAAGAGGTCTTTTGTTGTTTTGTCAACTTCAAGAAGGCGTTCGCCACGGTTCCTAGAAGCAAATTATGGAGCAGAATGGAAGAGCTGGGAATTCCAGAAAAATACAGGGCTGCTATTCATAGGTTGTATGATCAAGTGCGTGCTAAAATTAGAACCAAACAAAGATTATCAGAATGTTTCGGGAGTGACATTGGGGTAAAACAGAGCTGTCCGCTATCTCCCATCCTGTTTGGTTTGTACATTGACAAATTAGAGGAGTGGATTGACAAGTTTGGTGGGGGGGGGTGTTTGCTTGGCCAGCTATGTTATAAAGCTGCTTTTATATGCAGATGATCTTATTTTAATGGCAAAAACAGCGCACAACTTGAAGGAACACTTGAAAGCTCTAGAATCGTTTTGCCAAGAGGTCGGGATGCAAGTGAACACTAGTAAAACTAAGATCATGGTCTTTACCTTGAAAAGAAAGAAGGTTTCGATGGAGTTTGTCTTTGATGGCAGCCCCCTACAGGTTGTCAATGAATACAAATATCTTGGCCTAGATTTCAATAATAAACTCAACTAGGAGACATGTAGAGCTAAAAGGATTCAAGGGGGCTGGAAAGCTCTATTCTCCTTGCAAAACCGGTGCAAAAGGGCTGAATTGTGGGATTGGAAAACTAAGAGAACTCTTTTTGGGTTGCTGGTGGTGCCGGTGGTGCTCTATGGCTGCGAGATTTGGGGAGGTAATACTTCGGAGTTGAAGTGGAGACAAATAGAGAGGCTACAAAAGCATCTAATCACAAGTAGCCTCAGAATTAAAGCATCGGTCCCTTATGAGATTGCTCTAGCTGAGGCCGGTGCCTTTCCAATGGAGGCATCAGCGCTGACCCGGGTGTTAAGTTATTTAAAGAGGCTTGAGAGCATGGAGGCATCCCGATGGCCCAAAATGGCAGCGGAGGAAAAGTTAGAAAGAAGGAAGAGTACATGGTTGAAACAGAATGACAAGTGGATGAATAAGTGGGGTATTAGCATAAAAGAATGTCCAAATACAAAAGGGGATATCAAAAAATATGTGCAAGAAAAAGTCAAAGTAAGCATGTGGACAAAGCAAGTAGAAAGGAAAAAACAATATTACATAACACATCTCAATCCCTCATGGGACCACACGCAAAAAAGCCACTTAGGAGCGGACATAAAATGGAAAGCGAAAATGTTAATGGCACAACTAAGAACTAGTTCGCACCAACTTAGATGTGAAACCGGAAGGTGGTCGAAGCCTAAAGAAGAATGGGAGGAAAGAATCTGCTGTTTATGCAATCTGAATTTAGTGGAGACAGAATGGCACTACATCATGGAGTGCTCAGCCTACGAGGATATTAGGGTCAATTACAGGGACACTTTGAATGTTGACTCCTTGACCAGCTTGTTTGAAGAAGAGAGGTTAGCTAAACTCGCAGTGTATTTGATCAAGATACATAGCAGAAGATATAAGATCCTAAAAGCAAAAGAGTTCAGTTGGGGACTGTGTGTGTGATCTTCCTTTTGTCGTTGTGGCCCTCCTGCGGGTTTTGGGCTCTCTTTGCAGCGTGTTTTGGCCCTCTTTTGCAGTGTGTTTTGGTTTCTATGGTCCCATAGGCTGTCTGGCCTCGTGGACGTTATTAAAAGCCTTCATTCATTCATTATATTGTAATGGAACTTTTTTAAATTGATTTTTCACAATTTTTAACCACTAACTTCTTTTTACTTCTATTTTCTTGAACTGTAAAGTTAAAAACTATAAAATGGAATATAATCCATGTTCCATGCATTTCAAGGACAGGGACAGTGGGATGGCAGGGGGACAGCAGTATAACTATATATATACTGAAATTACTACAAGTTTAACTAATATTGAGTAACATGACATCAAAATTAAAATAGTGACAGCAGTATAGCAGCAATAAATACATCATGACAGCAGTATAATAGCAATAAATATATATTTTGATTAAATATATACCATTTCTTATACACAACCTTTTCAAATTTCATTTTCCATTGCGTTGCCATTGCCGTCATGTTTCACATTTCTCGTTTCTGGTAACATAGCTTCTGAAGAGTGTTTATTGCATAAATTAGCTCGCTACAGATTCACATGAGTGGATTATACATGAAAATTCAGATCTTAGCGAAGAGCACTGGGAAGAACCATCACCATTCTAAAGGAAATTACAACCCGCAACCAGCAAATGACCCACAATAACAGCCCAAACCCTACTCTCCTATTGTACAACTTACAACTGTATTTTACAGATCCAGATTTGAAGGTATTTGTGGGATTGAAAGAGGAGGCCATGGCCTATTCCCTTGCCTCACTTTCAAATGTTTAGAAATGCTGCAGCTCTGGGGCATTCCCAATCCAAGCAAAGATGAACTCAAAAACTGCAAAAAGAGCAGTAACTAGGCCAAACTTCCTAGCCAAAAAAGACAATGAATGCTACTTAAAAATGGATCACCCTCCAACAATATCCTTCTCAATGGAGGAAATGAAAAGCAGACCATGGCATTTCCAGGACCACAAACCTTGAGATCATGGATCCAAGAAAATTGGATACCCTCAGGAAAATTGACTCCCTAATGATGCCCAAGGGTTACTTTAAGGTGGGCTATTCAATAACAAAAGAGCTTTTTGTGTCACTCTGTGGCTGAAGCTAATTAAACATATTCAATGAAGCTATCGATATCGAAAGAGCTAATGCTTCTTGCCCCAGCTATTGAAAACCCTTCAAAACCTGGCAAAAGCAATACATCCACTATACAAATTACTTTGGGTAACATACATTACAGTATTCAAAGTGTTGTGCAGAAACTGAATAAAAAATGGACTGACATTGCACCTTTTCAGTAACACGTCACCTCTAATATCTCACATCAAATGGAAAAAGGAAAACCAAACTTTCTTGCAGGATTGTCTTGACTCTCAAGCATCAAATTGAGTGTACTAAGCTTCTCAGGCAAAACTACCTGCATCTGCAAAGCTGTACTAAAGTCATTGAGAAAGCTAAATGCAGACTTGCTGTTGTTATCCAGCAAAATACCCAGCAGGCCAACCTCAAACTCTATGCAGATTATTATACTCAGCACCAACTTGTAGAAGATTGCCCTTAACAAATCCTCAAGCCCAAGCCCGTGGATGCCTCACCTCAAGGGAGCCAGGTACACCCCACTAGGGATGAAACGGGAAGTCCCAAATCTGTTTTGATGATTCCAAGAAGCCCCCACACACAAGGCCCTGATATCTGAAAAGAGTGTCTACTCTCATACAAATGTTTTGAATTGGTGTCCTTGGAAAATCTTATTGATATCTTCTACTATATTGGAATTTCCTCTTATTTTCTTCCATAGGATGTATCTTGGATTGTTGTTTCTCTCTGATCTAACTCTCCTGCCCTCTCATGGGTTGATTCGTGCATGGGCTACACCTTTGCCTAATTAGGGTTTCTATTATATAGTTTCCTGTTTTCAATTTAATATTCTTCTCTTTTCTCACAAAAATCTAGTAATAGACTCCGATGCAATTACAATTCCAATTGCAAGTCCAGCTATGAGTTCAGAGCTTGAGTAGGACCCTCAAATTTAAGAGGGGCGGATATTATCCTCAAGATGAGTCTTTCAGTTTTGTAATATGACCATTTTGTACTAGGTCATTTCGTAATTAGTCCATCTTCTACTTACTGTGTTCAATTACATACATGACCATGTACTTTCCAACTATGAAATGACTGCATATATAATCACCAAAGATTTAGTTGCAAGTCTAATGATAATATCATGTACAAATTGTTATGTAATGAGTAATTAACTTAATCGTGATGATATTAAGTGATATGTTGTTGGGGAGCAGTAACTTACAACCAATAAGTATAAGAGGCAACAAAACCGCCTGTTTATATCAGGCCACTAACACAATTTTGGTCTATATGGCCAATGATTGTGCGAAGTAATATCTTATGTAGAGAAATTCAAGGGACTTACCCAGTGTATACCTCACCTTACCTGTGATCGCCTGCCATGTGCTTCTCATACCAATGACAAGAAAATATCATGGCATATTATTCATATGCTTGTATCTTGTAAATGCATGTTCACTTTCTTTGCTAACAACACTGCCTAGAGATTCATAAAAACGTCACATTTTACACAAAGTATATGCATATGTATGGAACTCCTCACAACCACTTGGTGTAACAACCCAAAAATATATCATTTGAATAAATATTACATTCATCAAAAATGATAAAATCAAATTGAATAATTATATGAATTTGACAAAAATACAATTTCATGCAAAGCATTTGTCATTGTTTTCGTCATGTAAAGCTACCAAGAAAAACATTCCTAAATAGTTGATTCATCAAATGCATATTCTTGTGTAGTAAACAAAGGAGTGTTTCATCATGTGGACATGCAAAATACCTGAGCAAGAATGTTGTATGAGACAACACGAATAATAGAACCTACAAAGAATAGGTTTAACAGATCCATTGTTATTTTCGGCATATTAAGAAGTTTACTTCTAAAAGAAATGAACCAGCTATTACATAATTGCAAATAAATAATCACATAAAGCACATATTGATCTAAAATATCAAAAGAAAAAGTTAACTTTACTTATGAGAACTACAACATGTTGAAAAATATACTACTTGTAAGCAATCAATCTAATACTAAGATAGTTATTGATCAAGTTGCAGTACATAAATTTAATGTACCTCTTAAAACAAATTTAATATGACCATTCCTTGTAACAGACAACTCAGACAATAATAGCCAGAAAATATAATTACAAACAAACAAAACTGAAAGATATATGTTTAAAATAAAAACTTTAATTCTATAAATGAGTAAAGATGTGAATTAGCGTGGTCTTATTTTCAGCTATATTGAAATGAAGAATATAATCTCAAGTCTCTCAACAGAAAATTTAATAACACTCATGATCTGCTCTTCAAAATGTTCTACTACGGCAATGAGTTCATCCTGATTATTATAATTATGTTTTCAAAGAGTTTTTTATCATAATATGGAGGAGTAATGCAACATGCTTGAACCCAAGCTTGAACAAACAGAAGACACTACTGTGCATGACCACTAAAAAATAACTTCTTTTACCATAATATATTTTATTTAATGTGCCTTACATTATCAAAGGAGATCTCATAAATAGCTCATAAGAAAACACAAAATAGCCTCTAAAATTGCAAAGTCAATAAACTATCACTCAATTTTGTTTCCATGGGGCCTGCCTCGAATGTACAATCCTTGTGGTTGTATCTTTCAAGTTGATGCCCTCATGTGGTCAGTGAAAGTATGGGTGTTCATAATGAATGAACCAAAACGTGAGTGAATGTTTAGGTCCGTATCTTGGCTACTACATAAAAAAATAATTCTTCTAATCTTTTGTAGGTCTTAAAGGTATCAGAAATAAATAACGATAAGACATGCTATGTTTGGCACTAAATAATGAGTATGAATAAAGTATTTTTGGTTAGAATGGGTGATTGTGTGTACGTAATGGTTGTCCCAATCAACATGTCCGAGATTACAACAATGATTGGAGAAGCTCTCTCAATTTCTCCTTAGGTCATATTGTCTCTGTGTATAGACAATTTGTACATTGCATTCATAATAATGAGAATAATACCATGCTTCTATCATATGTTCCTTTGAGTTGTGTCTATCCTACATTCTATTGGTATTTCTAATGGTTAGTATATTGTGGTGTGTAGATGCTATTATATCTATATGAGTGGTTTCTATTGCAATAATTGAGTTGTTTCTATTATTAGAATAGTTTATGGTTGATTCCAGTGTATTGTGTTGTTGGCTTCATTATGATCACAAATTTGGAACAGGAATCAGTTCTAATCATAAGATAACCATCTAGAGTGTGAAGTCATAGGCTTAAAGACATGTCAAGCATGAAGTTATTCTCCAGTATAATGGAGTCTTGGGGATATGTTATAAAATCGTTAATGGATCATGATCTTCTTTGTATTTCACAACCAAAGGATTAAGGGGCAAAGATTTGTTTCACCTAGGCAACTTTGCTTTCATGCATGTATGCCTCTGTGTTAGGTTCCTTCAATTTTTCTTAATCCAACTCTGGGTTTAAGCCACTAGATAAGTACAAATCTATTTTCCCTTCAAAAGTACTCTCTTGTTAATACGATATGTGGCTATCACCACTTGTTGTTTTCAAAGATTCTTAATGTATAATACCTATTTATTGATCAAAACATTAAAATATAAATGAAGTAACTGTTGGTAAATGGATTTGTCACTACATTTATACATTGAAAATAACTTTGACTCGCCCAATGGGCAACGACAAAGTTTACACCAATTGGATAGATTGCTCTTGAATTAACAATCTTCCTTTGCATTTGAAAGAGGCAGCTCCCTCATATGATAGATTTTAACATTGGGGGGGTATGCTTTTAACCAGAAAGCAAGAAAGCCACAATGAACAAAAACCTAAAGAAGAGAAGGAACCCAAGGTATGGCTGATAGGAGGCCAAGAATCTGAATTTTCCAAAAAGAATAAAAAAAGATTCAGATTAAGATACAAACAAACACAAAGATTTATTCCCCTTTTTTAAAGATTGATTTTATTAAAGGAATGCAACTAGGGTTTGAAAGGCATAATAGAATCTAACATAAGAAAAAATGACTCATCTAAGGTTTTTAGACTCATAGATCAGAAAGTAACCATTTATAACAGCCCAGATTGCATAGGGTAAACACATATATTAAATGAAACTATTTGTATTCTTCACAAAACAGAAAACATTTAAAGGAATGGCTGCAACTTAAACACAAGAACAATTTACAGCAATAAGGAAATAACATTCAAACACATAGACCAGCAATATCACTCTTTATTTAGATCAAAATTATGGAGCACAAAGACTTTGTTTTTTATAATGTAGAAGAATCAAAAGTCCTTTCTTTACAATTCAGTCTTGTGTAAATAGGCTTTTTCACCTATATCTGATTTGCAACTACTTTTAGTTTATAACTTAACAATACATTAAGAGAGGTAATACTTTTCCTAACCTCAAGTTATACACAAAGTATAAAAGTTATATAAAAGTGATTTAATTTACAACTTTGAAAAAACAATAGAAGACAGATAATAGCCAAGTCTTCAACCTTCTTGATTTGAATCTGCTCTTTTGAGGCCTCAGACATGGGCAACCGTGATTGCTCTGAAGAAGATTTGCCCTTGAAAATTCTGAACTATTTAATTGTAGGGGCGATTAACATGGCACCCAGGACGATGATGTTAAGCAATCATAGCTTCCAGGTTGCCAACATTTCATCTACCTCCTTCATCTACTCAAGAAATGTCAAAATATCTTTGCAACAACCAATTATGATAGATGACATGGATCCAAGCTTTTTCAACGTGTTGGCATTGGTAGTCTCCTTGTTGAACAGTTCTTCTGCCAACATATCTTTGAACTTCTTCTTAACTGTATGCCTACTTCAAAAGCTAAACAATCTGCAATGACATCAGAATTAATCTGATCACATAACTTTGCTAATTTATTTAATTCAGAAATAGTTTGTTTCAGTATCATAAGCTTCCATTCTATGCTTTTGGACCAAGCTATAGCATCGTATGCATCGGCTTTGGCCAAAACCTTCTCAGAGATTAATGTCCCAACATCATATTTAGCTATCCCTTCCAAATCTCTAGTTATGGCTTGCCATATAATATCGTCTTTCTTTACTGCACTAAGCTTAACGTCTAGTTCTTTCTTTTTGTCATCAGCCTTTTGATATAATTTCACTGCCTCTTCAATGAAGTTGAGGCCATCAAGGGTGACCTATTCCACTCATGACTCAACTGCTTTACCATATGCTTGATATTTACTAATATTTTCCATGGTCTCTTTGTTCACATCTCCCATGGTTGGGCTGGCAGAAGCTGACAATGATATGGTTAAGCGTTGAGCAAATGTTTCTAAAATGGACTTAATGTAGGAGGTTAGGACACAAATCTGCTCCTCCAACTGTTCCTTCATTTCTTTTTCTTTTTATGTCATTTCTACCAATTTAGCAGTTGATACTTGAAAGTTATGAATATCACTTTCATGCGTAGCTGGGCCAAGCTCAACTTGGGAGAATCTGTAGTCAACCTTGGTCATATCCTCCTCATTCTTGCTCGCAGTTGGTTCTGCTATCTCTGCATATTGATTGCCAAAAGAAGAATCAATCATCAACCTAGAAGTGTGCCTTCTTTAGTTGAGGTGTCCTCTAAAGCAATTTAGCCACGACATCAAATCCAGGATCCACTACTTGTGCGTGTTTCCTCTTCTTACCAACCACTTCTTTCAGCCAAGGAGAGGAGGAAGTGAGAGGTGTTTTCTTAGGACTAGAAGAAGGAATGATGGGAGGAAGAGTGCTCTTAGGGATATTGTCAATCCCAACGTGAAGGTGAGGGTGGAGGAGATTTTATTTCTGAAGGAGGATAGAGAGGTGAATGCAAAAGAGAAAGGTTGACATCAGAAGTGGGAGGTTGTTGGCTTGCATCTCCAAGCACTTGAGGATCTGCCTGTGTATTCTAAGAGGCTGGGGACTTTCTTACTTCAAGTTTTTTTCTTGGCTCTACATCCCCTTGAGCACAAGTGATCTTAAGATTAACTCCTTTCTTCGGATCTTCTTCATCTCCACCTCCAGTAGTATTTGCTTTAGGTCTCATGGAATATACTGTTGCAAAGTGTTGAGACCCAGATGTCTCACTTTGTTTATCAATTTGCCTTTGCTTCTTAGGCATGCTTTGTGGCTTCGTGGAGTATGTTCAACAATTTTTGCATCCACCCACTTCTTAGTTTTCTGAATAACAAAAAGAGACCTTTCTCTGATGTCCATCTCTTTATCTATCCAATCAATAGGTGTGAGGGGTTGTACCTGCAATGTTGATGTGAAGATAGGATCTACCATGTCACTACCATCATCATCAATGCCTTGAGTATCCCAACCCATCTCAAAAGCCTCAATTTGCCCAATTGTCATTCTAGACTAGTCTCTTTTCCTCACCTTGAAGTCATCGTCACAGTCTGCCCAATAGTCTTCCAATTGAGGCTAGTGTAGATACCCGGGAACGAGGTGCAAATTATCTGGAACTTACTATCAAAAGGAAATCTCAATTCATAAAAATACATATGCACTTTGGCAAGTGACCTCTCCATGTTCTGTGCATTAGCAGAAGATTGGCAAGTGTAGTAACTCAAACCCACAGGGAATGGATATCTGACCTTCTTCTTGTCTTTACACCTTTTATTAACACATCCCATCTGCCGGCATACCTCAATAAGAATGAGGTGATCACTCACATGGCAAGGCAACTTGTAAGGATAGTCATCAAAACCTCTTATTCTAATATATGAAAACCTTGGAAATTGAATATGATAGCTGCCATTATGACTGATTAGATTTGCAACTTCAGGGGAAATCCTCGTTCCAACATTTCCATCTAGTTCTCTAACTGTCAACATGGTAAAAGCATCGTTGACATGCTTGAAGTTATTGTTGTTGATATCCAACTGTAGCTATGGGTGGAAATCATAAATTTGAGTTGTGTTGTCATAAACCCCCACTGATTGATTGTAGCCCAAGCCATGGCTTCATGCTTGCTATTGCATATAAGAGATGGGAGGACATATAAAACTGTTGAGTTGTTTGAAAATTCACCAATTGGCGATGTCAATTATCACTTATTATCTTCCCTCAATCCGCATGTTGTGAATTATAGCCAATGACAGTAATGAATTGACACATCCAATATTCAAAAGAATGTGTCTCCTTACTTCTCATTACCCTATTCAATAGGGTTATTATGTCAGAAATGTTCTCCTTGAAGTGAGACCTTTGCAACTACTTTGGGATTTGAGACTTGCCTTTCTTAGGGACTTTTAACCAGTGTTTGGCAATATTACCCAGGTAGAGGTCCCTTTTATCATGGAAGTAAAAGGTCGCTTTATCCTTGTCCATAGCTGCATATTCCTCTCACTATGGCAATCTGAGAGTGATAACAATAGAAGGGCCAGCTAATCTAGCAATTAGTTGATCATCAACACTTCTTATTTCTCTAGTATCCGGTTTGTAGTGCCTCACACAGGCATGGACTAAATCCGTGCATTGTATGGGCTAGGCCGCTTTGGAATGTTGCCTCCGCCATGGGGGACCTAGGATTTTGTCTCATACAGTCCCAAAAATCATCCAAACTTACATGCCCTATTTTTCTATCTCCTACTTCTGAGAGTGAGTTATCCAGAATTGCAACATTCTCGTAGCCCTGGTATTTGAATTTCATCTTGTATGGTTTAAATAACAACCAAATCAGACAATCTAGGGTTTGCAAAAGGTTTTGGTGAACAGAAAGAGGGGGAATTTTATCTAGGTAATTAGAATAGCTAGGGCAAGTGCAGTTTATGAATATGCAGGTTAAAATTTGGGGAAACTTTCAAATTCAGCAACAAGCAGACGGTGAACACTGAAATTCAATTTGACCAGGCAAATGTGTGAGAAATTTGTAGTAATTTAGCAAGGAAATCTTAATACCTACCTCACAACACATATTAGGATCGGCAAGAAGATTGGTGGATAATTTGCAGCAGCAATGTGAACTGGGTTGGGCGGCAGAGCTCCTGCAGCATTTGAATATTTGATAATTGTGAATGAGCAATGAAAACCCCTTTATGGCTTGCATTTCTTTTTGTCAGTGTTTTTGCCTCTTGCCAAACTCTATCGGCAATTTGAAGGGTTTGTTGACTTTAAAATGTGCCACCTTCATCAAAGAAATATGCCCTTTTTAATGACTGTCAACGTTTCTAGGAACTTTGAAACTTTGTCGGCAATTTCAAGAAACTTCGAACTCACCGACATATGGCTTTTGAAGCTTTCTTGCAAACATTTGAAACCTTTGTCAGCATTTCAATGATTTCACGAACTCACGAACTTGCCGAAACATCTTCGGTTTATCTTTCTTATTCATAAAATTTTGGCGGCAATTCAGAGGTTTCACGAACTTATGAACTTGCTGAAATCTTGTGTCATCTTCATTTCTCATGTTTCTTTTGACAATTTGTCAGTATTTCGACAATTTTGAAAACCTGTGAACTCACCGATATATTCTTCCTTTGTAAAGTTGTTGGCATTTTGAGTTTCTCGTGAACCTTGTCGAAGCGTTCTAAGGTTCGCAAACTTTTAGAATCACTGACACCTTTGTTTGTTGGAGGTTTTGCAAACTTACGAACTTTTCAAAAGGAAGATACGTGAAAGGAAGACTAACTGCCAAAGATTCAGATAGTTAGAGAACATGAGAAAACACTAACAAACACTTGAGAAAAAGACTTGTCGGGGTTTCGGAGAGTTAGCTAACTCACGAAAATGCCGACAAGGTTCTATGAAACTTAGAATTGCCAACAAAGAGGAGAATAGACTTGGAGAAATGAGAACTTTGAATTTTTTGAAGTTTCATGCTTATCAGACTCTGACTAACACTTGATCCGAACTGGGCAAAAAGGTAACCCAAATTTTTTGAAAAGACTTAAGCAAAAATTGCAGGAAACAGTAACAATATAACTACATTTGGTCAGGGCCTTAGGACAGCTATGCAGAAAATTCCTAAGGCTTATGCAAGATGAAAGAAAAGTATGAAAGAAAAGTATGCATGATGAACTTGCATGTTTACAAGACCAAATATATGTTTGTTGAGGATACATGTTCATTCCAATGGGCAATAATATATTAAAGGACATAAGCAGTCTTAATAATTTTATCTGCTTATATGTTTGGGTTCTACTTGTGTGTCTTGCTTTGAGTCCTTTGACTGCCTTAATGCTAATATTTATTTTAGAAATGTTTAGAAAGGGAAGGAAGCATGTAATGAATTTCCATTTAGTGATTTGCATGATGATGCTAACATGCATGCTAACATGCAAGGCAGCTAGAGCCTAGGAATATCATGCAAAATGCCATAGGACCAATGCAGGTATTTGATGCCTTTAGTTCTTGTAGAGATATTAGCACTTGTATTCTCTATAACTCTAAAATGTATAGAATTATATATTGTGCTCATGTTTCTATATGTTCAAGGGTGGGGTGGCTGTGTGTAGCTGTGTGTGCATGTGCATGTGCAGATATGCACGCATGCATGTGCATGTAGACACATGTGTGCATCCACACGTACATACACATATATACATTATTCATTAAATGTAAAGGATTGGAAAATCTTGAGAACCTATGACATTAACTATCCCAGTTTAGAAATGCACGTTGAAAAATATCATGGACAAGCCTCAAAAGTGAATTCAGCACCAGTTTACACAAGTTAGATGGTAAGATAAACTTTCTGGTGAGCTCTATCAAGATTCAATACTAAATCCTCTCAAGAGTTAGGTCTCCTGTGTATGATTTAGATGGCATGGAATCTTAAGGTTTTTAAGTAAATAAAGTTTAGTAAAGTTTACATGCTTTGAAATTCAATCATATAAATATGACACAACTATTATGAATGACCCATCTTCAACCAAATTCCTGACTTACCCTCTGAAATTCTTTTGACAGCCCAACTTTTATCATCCACCGAAACGAATTCAGGCGAGTATGATGAGACTGTTCCTGACATTGCTCTTGAAAATCCCTGAAAAAAGAAATGTTTAATCCTTGCCTCTTGACACACACAGTCAGATTTCACTAGCCTGTTATAAAAAACTTAAAAAAATCAAGTTACAATACAGCACAAATTTCTTTTTTCTTGGTTTTTTTTTCTTTTGATAAAACAGCACATGTTTCTTACTAGTACATAATAGAGTCATGAATATATAAGATGTCAAGAAATGCAAGTGACTTGAAATATTAGACCCCTAAGAGAACTTCGATTCTGATACATGATAATACCTACATAAATACATACGTACACGTACACATGCAAACGCATATACATATATACATGCATATACATAGTACACACACACAGAATTTTGAAAAAACTTGCTGTTAACAGACCCATTTAAATTTCAATAATAACACATTATACTTGAATCTATTAAGGTATTTGCATGTTTAAGATGTTGTGACATCAGTCCCAAGTCATGAACTCTGACTTGAAAATTGAATACAATATACAATTTATGAGATATCTTTGACGCCTACTAGGAGCCAATGTGAACCATAGTTGAAAACAAATTTATTTTACAAGGTCATTTTTACATTGCTGCTAAAAGTATAAAACCACTGTTAGAGCTTATACTCTGTGCAGTCTAAGACTTGATAAGGGTGACTACGGAAACCGATATCCAAATGGCTGTATTTTCTTTCAGAATCTTGTGTTTTACATGCAGGAGAATAAGATGAGTAAGCTGCACTGAGTGCATGATGGTGACTCGGAGCTGGCTGATGCACAAGAAAAGTGGGTGGTTTAGTTCTGGTATAGCACATTATTTTAATTGACATGGATATTCTATTATACAATTCTTCAACATGGATTTTAAATTTGGCTATATGCTAATTCTATGCAATTTTCTTGTGAAAAGCATCATAAGCTGAAATTTGACATTTGTTACATCTATGGGCTCCCATCTACATCCTATATTCCACTTGCAATGTATATGTGCCGATATCCATCCCTACACTGCTGAAATCAGTTTTCATCCACTTATCTGCAACAACCAATGTGTGATTTCACTGTAGACAAACTTATTGATGTACAATAAGAGAAGTATGTTGTTGTTCTAACATGTATCTGACTGAATTTACTCTCATCTGTTGCTGTAAATCAAGTAGTATGCTTGGAATCAGTTTAACATAGAATTTTGTTTAATGAAAAAAGCAAAAAAGCATGCAAGCAACGACCAGTTAGGCAAGGAATAAGCAAAATAATACACAAGCATGAATGACACAAGATATACCCTGGAGAAATATACTAGGAGTGAAACCTCAAGCAACTTGGGGCTGTGCTGTCGTATGTCAAGTGATCTTAGTAAGATTACAAATCGAAGCATACTTTGGAGCCTCAAAGAATGCTGTGCAACTATAACACCACCTCTATGTGCCCCTTCTTGGTTGCTTTGCTATAAAATTTGATCAACAACCTAAGTGCATCTCCAACTGGAATACTGTTCCTCTAGATCCAACTGTAAATGAAGATGATGCCACTGCAAGATTCCAGTGAGTATATTTATGCATACATTGTGTCATCAAAATGACGCAAAAAACTCAAAAACACCAACCAATCTCAACAATCAGGATGTGGAATGCTATAGATTCCCATTTTAGTCTGTCACATTAGGGTGAACTCAAAGGCTGATATCTGCTTGACATATTTGGCAGCTGTAGAATCTGCTTGACACATTTGGTGACCATCAATCTGCTTGACAGATTCATCAACTAAAAATGTGCCTCATATCACTATTTTCAAACTCAAAGATGCTAGAAGGATTTCTGAGGGTCTTGACCATCCACAGAGCCTCTGTCAACTTCCTCCAACTCTGAAACCCTGCCTACATCATTCTATTCCTTATGTTTGAGTCTTAACCTTTGTCTTTTGAAGGGTGAGTATCTGTGTTTGAGTCTTGTTGAAGTTTCTCTGTGGTCATACTTATTACAAACCATAGAACTGAATTAAAACAAATTTCATTTGTTTCAAATGATCTATTTCAGATCCTACCTTCTCACCAAGGAGACTTTTGGTCCCAAAAATCTCATTAATTGAAAAATGGGGTGATACCTTATACCTTCTCTATGAGATTTTATTTCTCGTTAGCTCTGCATTGAAGTGAATCTGATTTTACTCTCTTGGGAATTTTATGTTGCTATAAATATTCCTCTTAGGTGCTTCATGCTGGAGTTCTAACCTTTGAAAAGTTTTTCTTTCTTCCTTGATCAAGTGCCCTGCCATGCTATCCTTTGGATGTGATGAGTGTTTGTGCTCAAATTGTTGGGTTTCCCCTTGCAGCTTCTCTTTCCAAGTGATGAACATACCCTTGGCATCAAGAGTATCTTCAAGGTTACTTTTCCCATTTGTAGGCTTAGATTCTTAGACAATTCAACCTCTAACCATGAGAGATACTCAAATTTTGCTCTTTGTTCCTCAAAGTTAGTTGCCTCCATGGGTCTCACTAGGCTTTAAACTAGTTTTGCTGAAACCAATTTGCTCCTTCAACCCATCAAAGTCTCTATTGGTCAATTCCTTGTTGTAGAGACTCCTTGGATGACCCTTCATGTCTTTTCCCCTTGAAGGAAGTAATCAATAGAACTTTTAAAGAGGATATTTAATGACAATACATCCAAGTCACTTGGACCTCTCCCTTGCAACTTCTCAACCCAAAAAGGGCCTTCTACCCTATGAGTTTTTATACATCATGGATGAAACCATTGTTTGGCTTGACTATCTCCAGCATCATTAGTCACATGGCACAAGGATCTCATTCGGCTAGCTATGAGTGTTCTAGATTTAATTACAAGTTGAGATTGATCACCATATTTTGCGTGAAGAGAGGACATGTCTTTGTTTTTTGCAATAAGAGAAGATCGAGGACCGCATTATTTTTAGGATTTCCATTTACCATGAGATTCAAGGGAGGTACCATTCCCTATGTAGAGACTTGGGTGTTTCTTTATCCACCTTCCACAACCCTAATCAAAGATGTTTGGCCCACTTCCTTTGAGAGGTTATCACTTTCAAGTGTAGGACCTTATAGAGTACCCCTAGAGTTCTTAGGTTTGTTATCTCCTTTCATCCCCTTGTTACTATGGTTGCAAGCATTATGTACCTTTTCAATGTTTCCCTTCCATACAAAGGGAAACCAAGCAATGAAAAAATGCTCATCCTTGCATACACCACTAGAGCACCCCAACATTCCCACTCTCATTCTAGACACTGTAGATCTACTTAGTTTTGGTATCAAGGATCCTCTATCCCCTTATCCATAATCAAGGTCATAGGGGCAAGTGCGCATTATTAGTTTCTTCTATGCCAATGGATGTTTCAACCTTAGATTTTAGGAGAAATTCTAGAGGGAGCACCTTGCTTTCTCTAAGGATTTGTTTTCATGACATGTTAGCCCTAACCATTTTGTTTCCAATCTTGCATTGTTGGTTCTTCAAGCCCAAGTCTTTCTACACACACATTACAATATTGTTTTTCATTCTTGGTCACACATTTTGATCTTCATCAACTCCATGCTTCAATGCTTCATGAGGCTTTCGTTAATCGCATTTAGATGGTGTTCGAGGGTTTCAACCATTTCCTATTTACTCTCTTGCTTTGTTTTTGCTTTTTCTTATTTGCTTTTGTGTTACACAATCTAGGGTCTTCTTACCCTATCTCTCTCTAACATAACTACTTAGAATTTTGAATCCCATTACCCTACTTTGAACATTTGTGGGCATTAATCTTATCTTTCTTTCTTTTTAGAATATGGATTTACACATGTATTTCTTTGGTGCCTTGGTCTTGTTTCCATGATCCTTATGGTGGACTCATCATTGACTTGTCTTCAAAAACATCTTAATGAAGTGTGAGTGCCTTATGCTACATGAGAATGCCCATGGCTGAATATTCAAACTTCATCATGCTTTATCAAGTGGATACTATCTTTGCTTGTGCTTTCTTAAGAGTATTGCTTTCAATTGAAAGTTTGTGCCATTTGGGAAACTACTCTTGATGAGTGGTCCTCATAACTTGTCCTCTCATGCAACAACAAATGGAAATAGTGGCAAACAACCCATAACACCTCAAATACCAACAAATGAAGATGTGTGGGAGTACCTTCCATATGAATGCAATGTGTATGCCAAGCTTCAATCCCCAACTCTTCACTTACTTGGTTTGCCAATACTTTGTAACATACACCCATAAATGAAAACAAGAATTGTGTTTGCAACTTGGAGTGCTATCCACCTTGGGTGCTTTATGATCTTGCACCTTTTGCCAATTATTAGATAGCATCACACACCTTTTCTCTTCCACCCTAGAAGCAACTATTTAGTTTTAGAGCATGCTTGTAGATGTCACTCAATTAACATAACTGCTGTCATGCCCAAATCAGCTTTGGAAATAAATGTTATAATCATCACAATGTGATCAAATTTACATAGCCATGCAACAATCATTTTGATGCTCAAATCATGCTTATACATCCGCACTATGTTAGCGGTTTATTACGCACCTTTCAATGCAACGCAAAACCGAGCAGATTTGTGGTAAAATCGCTTTTCAAATTAGAAGGGGAAGCTCCTTCTAAAATAAAACCTAACCTAAAACTATACATGTACTTGCAATTTATAGACTTTACAGTGTTTTTGGAGGAGTTTCACATTCATGCTGAATAAAACATAAAAATGCAATCTTTTTGGGTTTGTGACGTGCAAAAAAGCAGAGATGCACTTTCAATCATGAAGCGAGGATTTTGTGTTTTTTGGACTGAAATCAAAACCTATGACTACACACTTGCACTATTCAACTAAAGACAGAGGCTAAGTAGGACAAGTGCACATGGATTGAATTGATTAACACATAAACACATAATCACAAATACTATGATTAAATCACACATAAGATGGTACAAAGCCACGACATATATCTTCAATATCGTCTAGGACCCAAAGTTCACAGATTCATTGAATTAACTCAACTTTTAGCATAGATGATGACACATTTCAATAAACATTCATCAGCAAAAGAGGCATAACAAATTTTATCAAATGCATAACAAAATCACAATTACATTGAACACCAGACAATTAGCAATTTCAGCATAATGAAAGTATGAGAATTGTCATTTTATTGATGTTCATTCATTGATACAACTGATTTCTCTAACTCTGATACTGAATACTGAAATAATGAATAGTAATACTACTTTATGAATCCTATGTGCAAAAGCACTTATTACTTATTTATACTACTTACAAAGATTGCATGAAAATAAACAAAATAAAATAACTGAACTCCTATACTAGCTGATTGATGTTTACATGACATGCAAACTTAATTACAATTATTTGCTCCACTAGAACTAAATTGCAAACATGCAACCTCCGGTTCAACTGATGATGAAAATAGTAAAATCATGCATCCTTCAGTTGAACTGTAGACTGAACTTGTTACAAATTGTGACTTCTTGCTCACATCCCTCACATGATGATTGAGTAAAATGTGACTCTAGGTTAACGCTAAAAATAGCAAATGCCAAAAATAACACAAGAGACTCAAAATAACATAGGTTCCTTGCACTAAAAATAGAATCCTGGAAGGTGGCTTTGGATGTTTCTGATTTGATGCTTTCCTACAAACTTTTTGAAAATCTTGACGATTCAAAAATCTTGGTGACTCAAATCTGTAGATGCCCATTAAAATTTTGAAAATATTGCAACTGTTTGTACCATTTGAATTGAATCCACCTGCGGTATTAGATTATTTTTGGCCTTTGTTTGGTTGTCTAATCGGGAGATTGGCACTTCATTTTTCCTTGGCCACGTCCCTCTAAAGTTCATGTGTTTAATTCTTCTTTGTATGGGCGAGTGGATTTCTTTCATACTGTACTCTATCCTTCTAAAGTCCTTGAATAGGCGTATGAAATGGAGTCTTGGCATGCTAAGTATAAGCACCTTCTTTTTCTTATTATTTTTCTTTTTATGATCTTTGCTTAGGCATCTGATTTTTAAATAAGCGTTCAAAGTCTTTGTTTGTGCATTGACCCCCTTTTAAAAGAATCTTTCCTTCGTCTTACTTTTGATGTGTTCCTATTTTGGCATGGAGCGTAGCAAATTTTGCTAACCTCTCATTTGCCCTGTCTATTGTTGTAGTTGCTATTCGATTGGTCTCTTTTCATTTTTATATGGGTGACTGAAGTAAGGCGCTTCAACATTGCAAAGAAAAGAAAAAAGGTCTTTGTTCTTGCATTGGCGTGTTCAGAGCATAGTTCTGAAACTCGCCAGAACTCGGCGAGTCGCAAGCCGAGCAAGGCATGGCGAGTCCTGGAGACCTGGACCCGGACCCGGACCCTACTGTAAACTCACCCAAACTCATCGGTTTTCGAAAATTCACCAAACTCGCCGGAAACTCGCGAGTCCCGAGCATGAAACTCGGCCAGAAAAAAGTGAAAAAATTAGGAACACGGTGACAGTATATTTCAAAATATATTTAAGTATAAGTTTGTATATTTTATACTTTAAATATTTTGAAATATACTGTCAGGATGTTTGAGATAGGTTCCGGATCCATGGGATTTAACATGCAGATTCTAGATTTTGGAGGACCCATTAGATTTCAGACTTAACCAATTTTTCAGGGTTTCAGGGTTTCAGACTTAGTCAAATTCAGGGTTTCAGTTTTGCACAAAAAGAGTAGAGGACAAATCATTGGATCCTATTGACTTGGATGAGATAGATCCTATTGATTTGCGGAGTTTTTACCGAGTTTTTGTTGACTCGTCAATTTTGGCATGATTGAAGACCTACCATTTACGCCTTCATAGGAAGGCAAAGGATGCAGGCTCCTCTGAGCCATAGACTTCTAGTTATTGTTTTGATATTTCATATTTGTTTGGAACATTTGATGTCATGGATTTCATATTCCATGAGTTTTGTATGCATTTGATCGATGTATACTTGAGTATGTGATCAAATTAGCTTCTATTTGATGATGTTATTGTGTCTTTAAGGTTTATTTTATAAAGGGTGCATCAAACAAGTTTTAAATCCTTAAAAATATCTAAATTTCTTGGGTTTTTCACTTTGTCGAGTCTGCGCCGAGTTTGGGTGCCGAGTCCCGAGTCCCGAGCCGAGTGACCCTCGCCGAGCCTGCGCCGAGTCCGAGTCTCGAAACTATGGTTCAGAGATAGGAAGGCGTGCTTTTCTTTGACAATGAACAAAATTTTCAAACAATTTCTCTCTTCTCTTGTGTGTGGGGTCTTAGAAAGGCGCTAAATTTGTGTTCGAAGACGTGTGAGGTGCTGATGGGGCATTTTGATTTCTTTTATAGTTTTCCCTTCTGTATGAGTGCCACCTTCAAACTTGGCAGGCGTTTCAATGATTTGGAGGCACAGACCTTTGGCATAAGACGTCTTTGACTGGGTATCAATCCTACTGGCTGAAACTCTTTCCTTCTTGTCCAGTGCGTCCTCCTGCTCACTGGAATTGCTGACTGAAGGCGCCTTGAACTGATGTGTTTGGAGGAGCGATTTTCTTAGACTAGCGTGTTGAAAGCTTGAATGGGCGTCCTTGCATCTTTTTTAAGTTCCTCTCGAGTCTCTCCTTTTACTGGCCCACAAGATGCAGATGTGAAGCGCTTTTCGTCTTCTTTCGCTGCCCTTGTATAAGCGCATGGAGGATGATATGGGCGCGATTTTTTCCTTGAAGCGCTTGACCTTTCTTTATGTTTGCAGAAAGCCTTTGATAAAGCGCCTATGAAGCGCTTTTGAAGCACTCTTACATTGATTTTTTTTATTGTTTGATGATTTTACTTTGTAAAAGCACGTGTGAAGCGCCTCCATGAAGCATTTTTTTTTAATTTTTTAATTATTACTTTTAATAATAAATATTAATAAAAATAATAATATTTTTTAGTTTTTCACTATTTGAATTTTTTACAATAACTTTAATTTTAACAATAGTTAATAAGTAATAATCATTTTAATTAAAAATAATTATTAATTAATAATAATGTTTTATAATTTTTCATTGTTTGAATTTTTGACAATAACTTTAATTTTAACAATAATTAATAAGTAATAATTATTTTAATTAAAAATAATTAATAATTAAAATCGATACGAAGTCATGACGACGACACACGACACAAAAACACTGGATTTGATCGAGAACAATTGCCTTGAACTAACCTTTCTAATTTTTGACGACAAACAATGGGCTTAATATTTCGATCACTAGAACTTGATAACGCGACAACAAGAACGACACACAACAATTCAACGATGACGAAGATTTTTGACACAAACATATTTCGACAAGAGCATTCAGCTTGCAACTTTGACAAACGACCAACTAACTTTGAGATGATTCGATATTTCAAACTTGTTATGATAAGACAACACGAAAAGACAAACGTTGGAATTTGATGACAAGACACAAAATTAAGCATCGCAATTTCATTACAAAACGACTCAACACACGCAAAAATGAAGATCCCTATATCATAATCGGTGTTTCGGATTGGATACAACGCACTACAATCATTGTAATGTTTATTTCAGTCCCATATGTGCATACCAAAACCATTGTGATGCTCAAATTGAGTGTAAATATTTACAAGATTATATGTGGAAACTAGCAAATAATCTACCAAAGAATCCAAGAATGACTTCTTACCATTACTATATTGCAATGGTGATGAGACTACATTTGTACAATACACCTCTTTGCTTATGTCTTCCTTTTGCTTCCCCTCCTGCTGCCCTTCCTATTTGAGGTGCATTGACTACTTTCCCCTTGATCTTAGTTCCCTTTTCCTTCTTGGGTTGCTTTTTTAATTCTTGGAGTGAAGTTGAGGATGAAATTTCCAAAACTTTGCATCCCAAATGCTAATTAATGTTGCAATGGCTATGATAATTCTTGTCAATGATATTGGAAAGTTTTTCTTGTCTCCCTCTTCATGATGATTCAAAGAGTGATCTTCAAAACTTGCATTCTTATTGCAATTTGCAATATCTGACCCTTTGGTAGATCATTTCCTCCAACATTTTGTCATGTCCCCATTTCCGGCATGATCACCAAATAGGAGACTAAGTAAGCCTATCCTCATTCCCGTAGGCTAATTCATCAAAACAAAGGAATATTTTGGTTGAGCTATGGCTTGGAGAAGATAACGTTGTTCAGAGGCTTGGAAAATGGAAAGATGTTTATAGGGCTCAACCAATTTCCGGCAAAGTGGAAAATGAATTAATGTAATTTTACATTAATTATCAAAGGAGAAAAATAATAAAATATTGGTTTTTAGGCCGACGAGGAGGGAAAAGGCAATTCAAATCTTTAATTTGAATTTGTCAACTTTAACGATTGAAAAAGAAGATCCAAGTATAAAAGAAAGTTGAAGGAGCTCATTTAATCATCACGAATACTTTGGCAACTTTCACATTTTGCTTGGCATTTGTTTTGCAAGACTTTCCAAGAACGAAAACCCTTGTGGAAGGAGGTGTGTTGGACGAAACCCAATCACATATTGGAGGTGGATTCATACGGAGTTCACATTTGCACTTCATTGGAGATTTGAAGATTCATTGAGCATCATTGCTACATCATTCATTATTGATTTCATTGAAGACTTGATTGGAGAATTTGAAGACATTGAAGGTCATTTGATTTGCATCCTTGTCAGACAATTTTGTGAAGAGGATTCATTTTGCTTGAGCACTGATTTGCAAGGAAGAGATCTTCATCTTGAGCGCCAACTTTGGAAGGAAGAATTCAGTCTTGTTTGTATCAGACTTGCAAATCAATCATAACAGCAGTCCCAAAACCCTAGCAGCCGCCATCCCTTGAAGTATTTTGCATTACAACTTGGAGCGCTAGATCTTGGAGGAGTTCGGCCAAGTGTTGGCTTGCATTTTTGAGGTCCTTGACATGACAATCACTATCAAAGGAGGGACGGACTGTAGCAGAGGCAGCGATCAGCATTTGCTGTCATCATTGCATCCATTGATCATCACTACAGCAGCGATCAGCTTGTGGAGAGGTGCGATCAGCACTAGTGGACATTCGGCCAGCATTGGAGGTTTGACATTGCATCCATCATAATTCATCATTTGGAGACTTCACACTTGAGGCCGATCTGATTGGAAAGGGTTCGCTGTCATTGTTTGTCTTTGTGACATCACAATTTGGTATGTGTAATCATCATCTATTTTCTGGTTTGTAGACAGCAGTGATATTCATCATTGTAAGGCATATTGAAGCCTCATCTTGATTGTAATTCCATTCTATGACACTATACTTTGGAGCAGCAGTCTTGCATATGTACTTTGCATATTTGAATGTGTATTTCATGGCGCAATAAGGCTGCCAACCTATACTTTGTTCTATCATCAATTTGTATGTGTTAGTTATGTTTCATGCTTGTGGAAGTCAAATTGAAAAGGTGCAGAAATAAAATCAGAATTCAGTCCTAGGGTTTCATGTTTGAAATTGCAAATTCAGAAATTTTGGTTCAAACCCTAGTTCAGCACATGACACATTTAGCCAAACAATGGTTACTAATAGCACAAAAGAACATTGATAGAGATTTTGACAATGGCAAGTTACATGGCCTCTTCTTTTACATTGGAAACCAATAATGGATAATTTTCTTGCTTACCTTCATGGACTGCCCCTATGCTTTCCTACAGAAGGCTTTTCGAGTGGTGATGTATTGCCTTCTTTTATTGGTATGTTACCATCTTTGTCGAGATGCTTGGCATGCTTCTTTGGCCATATCGAGAGGTAATGTGTCACCTCCTTCATTGGATTGTCTTCCTCTCTATGGGGTTGCCTTGCATTCTTCCTTGCCTATAGGGAATTGTCACGTGCTATCTCCTCCTTCATTAGAATGCTTTTCTCTCTTTGGAGATGCTTTACATTCTTCTTGAGCCTTCATGAAAATGGACTTGGGAGGGGTTGGCACCTCCTCCGGATATATTTTAACTTAGGGGTGGTTTAGATTCTTTTTTGGAAGACAAGTTTATTTCAGCTACTTTCAAGCATTCTCCAATATCCACACTGCCAACAAAATACCCAATATTGTGGCCTAGCCTCAACCTCTGTGGAATTTCCATTCCTTAGCCATTCTCGCCAAGACCTTGACCACCATAACCCATCTTCCTTATCAATTTTGAGTAAAATATTTTAGTATCCTTTTCAAAATCACCAAGAGACATACTGTTTCATTGGAAGAAAGAGCATATATTGGGGTGCTTACAATACTTACCTCCATGTTTTGGGCAACTTGTGTATAGGCTGGTTTCCTTTGTCTTGTTCACAATCTTCTTGGAGATTGGACATAATATCTTCTTTTGCAACCAATTCTTGTTGCAACTCCTCCATGACACCAATAACAAAACCTCTATTATTCGGTTATCTATTTTGTAGCTCTTTTTTCTCCACTTCCAAGTATTAAACCATTTTCCTCAACTCTTAGTTTTCCTCATGGAGCTCTTTGAGTCTATCCTTCTTCAAAGCTTTGCCCATGTTCAACTATCCAACCAAATGGCTTGCAATTCCTTGTCGAATATATAAAATATGGAAGCAAATTCACAGAAAAGTGAAATGCACTATTACACAGACCACCAGGAAAACAGCTCGAAGATATGTCTTGATCCATAATTAGCTCGATATTCCAATATACAATTCTTCAACATGCGTTCAAAATTTTCTTATTTACCAATCCAATGGAAATTAATACTAAAACTCAAATGTACATAAGCTGAAATTTGATGTGTTACGGCTATGGGCTGCCATCTACATCCTTTATTCTAGCCACAACGTGTGCATTTCCCAAATCCATGCCGACACTGCTGAAAATCAGCTTTAACTTTTCATCCACTTATTTGCAACCACCAATGTGTCAATTTCACCATACACAAATTTGTTGATGGAAGGAAAGAGTGTTGTTCAAACCATAGTAGCAAAAAACTTTCTCAGAATAAAATGGCAAACCAAAAGATAAAGAATTTTTATAATCAGGAAAAAAATCAGCAAATTAAAAAACACAGAAAAATTCAAAAAATAGAGAAAAAACTGCTGTTTTTTTATTTCATGCCAAATATTAAATAAAGGAAGAAACATTGATTTTCCATTCGATTTAGCCAAAAACAATTTTTTGTGCTTTTTAAAATAAGTCCAATTTGGCCACTTGTTATTTTCTCAAAATTGAAAATTATCAAGATGTGCAAGTAACTTGTTTACAAAATCTTTTGCATGGGCCAATCTTTCTCCACCTTTCCTTGAGACTTGGATTTTCAGAAACTATGAAAGTTTGTTACTTGTTTCTTGGTTTACTACGAAATTCCAATGCATGTTTTGGAATACGTTGAAATGTGATGTGGTCAAAAGGCCCTTAAATCTTGTCAATTTTTTTCCTAAGGCATAACTCCTAATATGCTCTAATTTTCAAAAGGATCACATTCCTCGTGCCCTTAGCATTTTTCCAGTGAATGGGTAAGTTTGAGGTTGGCTAGGAATTATGGTTATAAAAGGCCATATCTTCCCCTCATTTTCTTAGGTTGAGGTGTTGAGACTCTTTTCTGTAACTGTTCCTCTATTATAAAATTGGGTTTCTAGCATCTTCCCTATTTTGAGTGTTATGGCTCCTTATTTGCAACTTCTCCCAAGTTTTGGGAATAGTATTCAACTTCCTAGTTTGATTGTTCTAATGGCTTTAAATTAGATTTCTTCTTACAAATTAATGGTTATTCCTCTTTCAGCAACTAAATTCTATTGCTAAACCAGAGCACTTATGGGCTCATTTGGAAGGGCAAAAATTCCTAAGCTTTCATTTGATTTCCCAAAAGGAAATCTTTTTCAACTTTCATCCTATACATGTGTTTGTGTTATCTTGCTTGTCTATAACAATGTACGTCAGGGGTGTGTCCCCAAGGTTTTAGGGGCATTCCCCAAAACAGGGACATTTCAAGTATGGCGGGACAGAGACGAAACATGCCCTGCCATTCATAGCACCTAATCCCCCACAAGGGGGCATCCCCAAGAGAACCCTGCAAAGCAAGGATGTTTCCCTTTAGGAGGGACATCCTATCATCCCCTAGATGGCAGGACATCCCAACATAGGTAAAATAAAAATCAGTTTAACTTAAAAAGGATTTTGAAAAAACAAAAAAAATGTTCTTTTCCTCTTATTTGTCTATAAACACTTAATTGTTTAAATTTTCCCTCATTTTTACACTACAATTTTGGATTTTCTCAAACACAAGTGCACTACAAAGAATCGAACTTGTATTTGAAAATTTGAGCACAATTTTTGAGGGGTTAATTGTGATTGTTAAATTCTACTTATTGCTATTAGGCCTCAATGCCTGCATTTTTTGAAGGGTTTGCAGCTTGGTTAAAATAGATAAAATTATGAAAATAGCATGTGCCATGAAGGTCCCTGTGGCCTCAAAGACCTTAATTTGATCCAGTTGGATTCTCGAAAAACAACTCCAATGATAGTGCTAACTCATGTTTCATGACCTGAAGTACTCTAAAACATTCTCCTAAGGTTTGCAGTATCTCCAAGATTATCAATCCATCTCCACCCAGTGCCAAACACACTATTCAAATGACACAAGACAATCTGGGTAGATCAGACATGGTGCCATCCAATCTCACACCAAACCTTTTCAGTCTTCATCATTAGCATTGTCAAGGTTCCAAACACTTACAAACTAAACACTAAAGTCCCCTCACAACATGTGGTAGCACCGAGTCCCAACAATGTTGCAACCTTCATCCTAGAAAGGGAAGGGCCCTCCATGTGAAGTGCCCTGCAGACTAGATTTGACTACTACATTTTGTCTTAAGGTGAAAAGTCGCATACAGGAGAAATCGTTTCAACTCCCATAAAGATTCTTTACCATTCATGGATTTGTAACATTACGTAGACATTTGTATCATCAAATTTCATTGACCAAGCATAGTCATAGCTTGGACATAGCTAGTGAAAGATAAACAACCATGTATCTCTCTTAGGAATATGCCATGTACAGAATGCAAAAACTAATACAGTTCGTTTTTTAGTTCTAATATCTCTCTTATGTATCTTTCTCTTATCAATGCTCATTTCTAATTTATCATTTATATTGCTTCCACACATATAATAGATCTCAATCCACAGGTTTTAGAGTGTTGTCCCTTAGAGTCTCCTTAGGATCTGGATCAATATGCATAGTCATTGCTCTTCAAAGAGGTAGAAAGACAGTCTTTCAATGCCATCCTTACAAGAGATTAAAGCAAAATCTTACCACTTTTGTGGACTAAGGGTGTTGCTCCATGCTTTCAATCACTCATAAATGTAGAGCAATATTCATTTAGTGAAGACCAAAAGTATTGACAATAGTTGTGATCTATAATTCTACTCTTTGAATTATGAGAGGTACTGACATTTTTAACGAACAACTTACATGTAGACTTCTATTTAAAAAGGGAGAGAGCGAGAAACCAACTACCTTCCCATTATTGATCAACTATGAAACTAGAGAAAACTGTTAACAATGATTTGAAGAACAAAAGGGCCATTCTCAAAGCTAAACTTTATTTGGATATGAAGAGCAAACATGCATGACTCTCTTGCCAAGTAAATGATTATGTAAAAGTAATGAATGATTAGAAGAGAATGTATAGAGATTCCGCTACTTCCTTTGGTAATCATTCAACAATGATCATGTCTACATATGTATAATTTAACTTGTAGTTGTCTCATGGTGTACAATGCATTGTCATTCAGCTAGAGTGATGAGACATGTGACATTCAAGAACAAATTTTCCTCATAGATTTCTAGGACCAAAATACATAAAGAGTTTTTAATTAAAATTGTATTACTGACTTGTTTCACTCGTCCACAAAGGAGATAGGCTTTAGTACTTGCAGAGAAGTGTCTTCCTTGATAACCACCTAAAATTAATAGTTAAAACCTCCATCACATTCGGATCAAGATTGCACCATACAATATGAGTGTTAATTTGGTGACACGATCACGATGGTCTAAATTCTTAGTTTTCTATGTTTTCCATGTGTGCCCTATTCTTCCTACTCTCTTTCTCAAGTATTAGCTTTGCATGTAAAGATCTCTTGATTTCATCATTTGAATGACTTTAATTACAGCATGCCCTAAAAGATGAAATTGGTCCATTACTTGTTGACTTGGTTTCCTAGATTATGCAATAATAAGGAATTGGAAGGGTGGAACCAATGGATGTGGGTATGGACTTTGTTCTTGGGCTTCCAAGAATACAATTAAGTAATGACTTTAGTTTTGTTGTTGTAGATAGATTTTCAAACATGGCACACTTTATACCTTGCAAGAAGTCAAGTAATGCCACTCATGTTGCTACATTGTTCTTTAGAGAAGCAGTAAGATTGCACAGGTTACCAAAGAGCATTGTCTTGGATAGGGATACAAAATTTGTGGGCTATTTTTAATATACTTTGTGGAGAAAGTTGGACATTAAGTTGAGTTTTAGTTCAATTTAGCATCCACAAACAAATGAGCAAACAAAGGTTGTCAATTGAAGCCTCAAAATTTGTTTAAATGTTTAGTTGTAAATAAGCCAAGTCTACTGGATACTACACTGGCACAAGCTGAGTTTGCATACAACTCAGTTAATAGGAGTACAGCAAAGAGTCCTTTTCAACATGTATGGATATAACTCTAGAGGGGTAGATGAGTTGGGAAGTACAATTGATTTGAAAAGACAAAGTGCAGTAGCAAAGGATTTTGCTAAGTATATGCATGAGTCACAAAAGGAAACGAAAGAGAAATTGGAGAAGAGCATGATGAAGTACAAACAACATACAGACCTCAAGAGAAGAGAGCAAGAATTTGAAGTTGGACAGTTAGTTTTAGCTCATTTAAGGAAAGGTTCCCAATCAGAACTTATAACAAACTAAAATGGAAGAAGATTGGGCCTTATAAGGTCTTGAGGAAATGTGCAGCAAATGCTTATGAAATAAAGTTCCTAGAAGGAGTGGATATCTCACCAAATTTTAATGTGGCAAATTTGTACCCTTATTATGAGGGGCAAACAAGTGGAAAGGCAAGTACAATTTTAGATTTATCAATGGAAGAGTGGGTACACGAGTTGCCTGAGAAAGAACAGATAAAGTAGAAGCAGTGATAGACTCATGAATGATTAAGAAGAAAAGAGGAAAGAGTGCAGTGAGTACTTGGTGCAATGGAAAAATAAAGTAGCTAAAGAAGCAACATGTATTACGAAGGTAATTGGTAAAAACTTGATGATATTAACAATGAGCAAAGCTCAGATAAATAGATTACAAAATGTACAAGAAAGGCAGGTTTCTAAAATAGAAACTGCAAAAGATCGTAAACACGATCTTACTAAAATAATTACAAGCAGTTACAACATTGACCATTAACTAAAAATAGCATGAAATAATAATCTAATACCCTCCCTTAATGGTCAATCTATCAACTACACCAAGAGACCCCCTGAATTTTACAAACTTATCTGGACCAAGGGACTTGGTGAGGATATCGGCTATCTGATCCTCCGTCAGAACATACAGCAACTGAACTGATCCGTCTTCAACAAGCTTTCTGATGAAATGACAACGAGTTTCTACATGCTTGGTTCTTTCATGGAAGACTGGATTCTTGGCAAGTTTGAGAACTCCCTGATTATCACAGAACAAGGGAGTCGGACCTGTTTGAGATATTTGCATATCAGCAAGCATCTGGCGAAGCCAAACTGCCTCACAAGCTGCCTTAACTGCTCCCCGATACTCTGCTTATGTCGAGGAGAGAGCCACCGCCTGCTGCTTCTTACTAGTCCATGTGACTGCACCGGATCCCAAACTGAACACATACCCAGATGTTGATTTCCTGTCATCAATTGAACTTGCCCAATCTGAGTCTGTGAAACCATTGAGTCTAAGATCGTGACTCCTTGAGTAAAGAAGTCCATAATCAGAAGTGCCCTTCACATAACGCAACACACGCTTCGCTGCTACCCAATGATCAGCCTTGGGGGCGGTCATGAAGCGTGAAATGTAGCTCACTGCAAAACTGAGGTCAGGTCTAGTGGCAATGAGATAAATGAGGCTGCCCACTAGTTCCCTAAACAATGATTCATCCACTACAAGTGAGTCTGACTTGGCTGACAACTTAAGCCCTTTTTCCATGGGTGTGGAGGCAGGTTTGCAATCCTACATATGGAACTTATCCAGAAGACTTCGAGCATACTTAGACTGGGAGATGAAGATACTGCTCTTAGTCTGCCAAACCTCAACACCTAAACAATAATGCAAGAGGCCCAGATCTGTCATGTCAAATGTGTTGCACAAATCATGTTTGATCTCAACGATCAAATGTGGCAAGCTACCAGTAATGATCAAGTCATCAACATAGACAACAAGAATCAGAATATCACTACCAGTGCGTTTGACATACAAATTAGAGTCAGATGGACTCCTCTGGAAGCCATGATCTGTGAGGTACTTATCAATCTTGATGTACCAAGCTCGAGGAGCCTGTTTCAGGCCATAGAGTGCTTTGACCAATCTACACACCTTGTGTTCTTAACCAGCAACCTTGAACTCTGGAGACTGCATCATGTAGACTTCTTCCTGCAACTCACCGTTGAGAAAGGCACTCTTAACGTCCATCTAATGGACTTTCCAACCAAACTGGGTTGCTAAGGCAAGGACAAGCCGAATTGTACTCATCTTGGCTGTAGGAGCAAAAGTCTCCTTGTAGTGAATGCCTTCCTTCTGTGAGAACCCCCTAGCAACGAGACGAGCTTTGTACTTGTCAAGGGTTCTATCAGCTTTGTATTTCACCTTGTACACCGATTTGCAGCTAATGGGCTTCTTCCCTAGAGGAAGATCAGAAAGGACCCAAGTGTGATTTTTGAAGACTCTGGTATTCAGACTCCATAGCGTTTTCCCACTCAGGGATTCCTTTAGCCTCTGAAAGTGTATGAGGCTCATAGACACTGTGAATGTTGGCCATGAGAGCAAAATTAATTGTATGTTGCTGTTTGCTCTTGTTTCTGGATGATCTACCCTCAATGAGCTCATCGTCATGAAGATCTCCAATAGTCTTAGCCCACCATTTAGGCCGGAGAGTAGAAGTGCCAACATTGGATGTAACAGGAGGAGCCAGAACAGGTGCAACAGGTGGAAGATCAACATCATCCGGAGGAAATTCGGGTTGAGCATCATCAAAATCAGAATCTGCATCATCATCCCTCCCATCAGGTGGACCTAACGGAAGAAGAACACCCAAGTCAGAAGCCTTCAAAGGCTGCTCCTCAAAATGCTGCACAGACGAGGAAGAAAGAAAAGGTCCTCGTTCTTCATCAAAGACAACATCCCGGCTGAAGGTAAGACGATTAGTATCGATATCAATCAACCGGTAAGCCTTATGGTTGTCACTGTACCCTGTGAACATAAGCTTTTGACTCTTGGAATCCAACTTGGAGCGCTTGGCATCTAGAATCCATACATAAGCTAAAGAGCCAAATATTTTCAAATGACTAATCCGAGGTTTGCGGCCAATCCAAGCTTCTTCAGGAGTCTTCTCCTTAACAGCATAAGTCGGAGACCGATTAAGGAGATAGACGGCAGTGTAGACTGCTTCTGCCCAGTACTTCTTAGGAACACTCTTGTGTTCTAACATGGAACGGGCCATCTCAGTGATTGTGCGGTTGCGCCACTCTACAACATTGTTTTGCTGAGTATAGGGTGTGGTTAGCTGGCGTTTGATGCCGTGTATATCACAGAAGTTGGAGAAGTCAGTAGAACAAAATTCCCCCCCCATTATCTGACCTAAGAGTGACTATGGAACAGCCAGACTCTTTCTCTACTAAGGCCTTAAACTTCTAAAATATGGTAAACACATCTGATTTCTATCTGAGAAAGTACACCCACATTTTATGACTGAAATCATCAACAAAAAGTAAGAAATACCTGCAACCAGTAACAGAAGGTGTATTCATTGGCCCACATACATCAGCGTGAACCAACTGTAGTACCTTGGAGGCTCGCCATGAGTCACCAGTCGGGAACAGTGTCCGATGCTGCTTCCCAGCCTGACAAGCTCCACAAACACCATGATGCTGGGTCTGGATCTCAGGTAAACCAGCTACAAGTCCCTCCCGAGATAGTTGAGAAAGATAGTGCACATTTAAGTGCCCATAGTGCTAATGCCAAAGACTAGTGATGGAAGAATTTAGGGCTGCCATGACTAACTCTGGAGAATCACCTGTATCCACAAGTCTGTATAGACCATGATCCTCAATACCAACAACCACAGTGCTAGGAGTCTCCCGATCAACAATGGAACATTTGTGTGTACTGAAAACCACATCCAACTGAGGAGAGTGCCGCATGATCTGACTAACAGAGAGAAGATTAAGTTCCATGCCAAGAACATAGTAGACATTGAGGAATATTAGATTCCTCCCACTAGACTGAATCTGAACAGTGCCCTTACCGACAACTATATATTCTTCTCCTCCACCAAAAATAACTGAGTCACTGAAGGGAGTAAAGTCTGTAAACCAATCACGTCTATGAGTGAAGTGACGCGAAGCACCTGAATCAGTGTACCAGGCAGAGGACTTCACATGATCTACAGGTCTTTTAGCCATAAAAGCGTAAAAGGCAGATTCCTTCTACTCAGTGTGCTCGGCAACATTTGCTTTCTGCTGAGACCCTCCCTGCTTCTTCTATTCAAAAGCCAAACGCTGACAACAATCCTTTTTGATGTGACCATATTTGTGACAATAATTACACTGAATATTCTTTTTCTTGGTGCTGTCCTGAGGTTGACCTGAGCCTTTCTGCTGTGGAGGCTGACCTTTGCCTTTATTCTGAGCCTGAAACTTGGCTGCAAAAGCCTGCTCTGAAGAGGACAAAGAAGCACTGCTACCAAACTATTGTTTCCAGCGATCTTGCTGCAAGAGGATAGTACAGAGTTCTGGAAACTTCAGATCAACATTAGCTGATGTAATGTTGAGAGTCTCGATGAAATGTTCATAAGACTTAGGTAGACTTTTCAAAGTGATCACGACCATGTCTTCTTCCTCCATTTTTCGACCAATAGCCTCCAGCTGATCTCTGATTTCCTGGATCTTGTTCAGGTGCGTCTGCAAAGATGTCTTCTCATCCATCATGATAGAAAACAGTATATTTTTCAAGAAGAACGCACCACTCTTGTCGGAGGTCTCATGCATACCCTTCAGATGGTCCCAAATCTCCTTTGCTGTTTTTCCAGCCAGAATCTGAGGTAGCTGATCATCTGTGACTAAAAGCTTAATGAACATGACTGCTTCACAAGTTTGTTCGTCAAACTTATCCTGGTCTTTTCCCGCCGTTGTTGGACGAGTAGTATTGCCTAGAATGATTTGATCGAGGCAGCGATATTCAAAAATGGTCATCATTTGCTGCTTCCAGGTATTATAGTTTTTGCCATTAAATCGCTGACTGCCTTCCAACATGATGTTGGTCAAACTCGCCATCTTGCACGCTTTTCGAGGCACAAAAAAATGAGGTACTGAGAAGAGGTTGAATGCACAGAACCCGAAGCACAAATTCCAATGCACAGGATGCTGAGGCAATTTATAGGCACAAAATTCGAGACAAATCCGTCGGCACAAATTTCAAGGCACGGATTTCGAGACACCCAGAAAAATCCGACAAGTACCCAAAAATAGTCTCGAAAAACCCACCAAGAATCTGCAATCGAAAAAAATTTTGGACTTGAACCAGAGGGTCAAAGCCCTAGTCGAAAATTTCAGAAGCCCTAGGTGGCCATGAAAGCATAGACAAGTGTTCAGGAAATTGCAACTTGAAACCACTAGAATCCTTCAGCACAGAAATGCTAGAAAAACGCCGACAAAGCTTGCTGTCAAATCACGTCCAAGGAAACCGCGATGAAAATAGAGAGATCGCGCCAAAAAAAATCAGAAGACGTGACCTGTGGAGCAATGAAACAGCAATTACGGTTTTAAAACGCAACTTAACCAGATCGCGACCAAGCTCTGAAGGAAGATGTGAGGGTTAAAATGCCAAAGGCACTGACAAAGCTTCCAGAAACACGTGCTAGAAGAGAGTTAAAAATTCGCGTCTCACGGAGTGGAAAAAATCGCAGCCAGACAATGCCTAGGAGAAAACCACGACACTACAAAAGAAAAACCATGATTTTTCAAAGCAAAAAACAGTCACGAAATTTCAAAAACAATAACCCTCGATTTTTAAGAGTTAAAGAAGCCACGAAAACCAGAAGAATAAAAATCTTCACTGGAGCACAAGAAAAAATCGAACTTGGCTTTGATACCATATTACGAAGGTAATTGGTAAAAACTTGATGATATTAACAATGAGCAAAGCTCAGATAAATAGATTACAAAATGTACAAGAAAGGCAGGTTTCTAAAATAGAAACTGCAAAAGATCGTAAACACGATCTTACTAAAATAATTACAAGCAGTTACAACATTGACCATTAACTAAAAATAGCATGAAATAATATTCTAATAACATGGAAGAATACATCCGAAGATGATAAACATAGAATCTCAATTTCAGATTTCACAAAATGCTCATGAGCATCTAGGTCCATGAGTGATCTTGAATCACCAAAAAATAAATAAATAAAACAACAAATAAGTCTCCTATGGCTGTGCAACAATTTCCAGTTGTGTAAAGTTTTCTAGTGACTGCACAACATTACCCAATTGCTACGCATCCACTCCTAGTTGTTGCGTAAAGGTTTATAGTGGTTGCACAATATTTCCTAGTTGTTGTGCAACAGTTCCTAGTGGTTGCACAATATTTCCTAGTTTGTGTGCAACTGTTCTTGGTTGCATTTGTTCATTTGACTTTTTGTTGAACATTTGGCATGCGAAGTCCTCAAGCCATTTCAATGACAATGAAGCAGAAGGAGTTCAGGGTTTTTGTCCAAGATGATGTGGCAAGATTCATCTAGAATTAAATGGAAGTTTCAAACTTGAGTAATCTTGTAACAGTCAAGGCATGAAGACAACTATGCCTGGAAGATGAACATACAGTCTTTGATGATTGGGCATCATTCCCAATAACTCATGAGGACATCTAAGGCCAAAAAGATGAAGAAAAATGAATGCAAGGATTAGGAGGACAAATGTAGAGACGCAGGCAGGTTGTTCTTGAAAGAAAATGTGCCCTAAATCATAGCAAAAGGGAATATGATGGCAAGGAAGGAAAAATAACAAAGCAAGGAGCATAACAGAGGGAAGGGCCAACCATCTGAAGAAAAAGAGACACTGGGGAAACTCGGGAAAACTAGAGATTAATTAGAAGAAGAAAATAAATAGATTATCATCCATCTTGAGCATAGAACAGTCCTATGCCATTTGTCTATTTGGTGTAATAGTTTTAGGTTATTTCTTAGCATGATTGCAAGCCATTTGAAAGGCTAATTTTCATAATTAAGACAAGAGACATTGTTGTTGTTTCTGTTGAGCATAAAATGTTGTCTGAGAATTGTTTAGGTTGTTAGGTTAGGTTGTCTTTCATCGGACCTCCCTACTTAGATTGAACCAAAAGTTGGTTGTAAAGGACCAAATTGCCAAATAGGACTAACAAGCCTTGACAATAGTATGGATGTTCTATGATTCCAATATTTCAATTAAGACAGGGCATCACCTTCTAAAAGAACAACATACTTGCAGACTTTGCTAGTTAAAAAGGTAGAGTTAAAACACACCATATTTCCATAATTGATTAAATCTAAAATTAAAGCCATTAGCAATTGTTTAAATGAACCAAAAAAAATTCTAGGATATAAATAGAAGATGTGAAAATACTATAATTATGTAACTAATTTTGTACAAGTAAAGTTTTTTGAATGAAGAAAAGTAGGTGACTGGATTTTTCATTACTTCCTTAGGCAATCGACAATTATCAAATGGATAAACGGATAACTTAAACCCTAGTGGTGCTCATAGATCTTTTATGCATTGTATTTCAACTACAACCTCAACACATTAGGCATAACACAACAAATTCTCATGGTAGACTTCAAGGACCAAAACAAATAGAAGAGTTTCTAATTAAGATTGAACTGCCAACTTTTTTCACTTCTTTACATAAGAAATCTGCTTTAGAAACTTGTAAAACAGATTCCTTGTTAAACACCTAATATTGCACAATATGCCTTCACCATTACTCGTTTTTCCACCCTCCTTCACGGTCAGATCAACGATGCACCGCAAACCCCTTTATGTATGGATTTGGCAATATGATCAAGACTGTCTGAATTCTTTTTTTTTCTACATTTTCCTCATGTACCTGTTTATTTCTCATTTTATTCTAAAATACTAGGCTTAACAGGCAAAGATCTCTTAATAGCATTAAGTAAACGACTTTCCATTGCAACATGACCTAAAAGATGAAGTAGGATCATTGCTTGGCAACTTGACCTCCCACATTTTGCAATGACAATGAGTTGGGAGGGTGGGAAGTTGGAACCAATGGGTACTCTTTTGAAATACTGGAAATATGATTTAGCTTTTAATTTGTTTTTCCTCTTAATATGGAAGTCTTGATACACTTTCCTACTTATGTACCTTGACTGCCTAATGAGTATGAAGGGTTCCTTTGGCTATAACAAATTGATTATTTTAAGTCCTCCCACAAATAAGTCTTCAAAATAGTTAAACTAGCATCAATATTGAAGAGATAGACATTCCTTATCTTACTATACATTTATATACAATTTTTTGGCAAGACAACTAAGTAGCCGGTTCATGCCCTGCAAGCCCAGAATCTGGGTCCAATTCAAATTCCAAGACGGTCCAAGAAGGGGTTCTACCAAGGCACACCTTTTCCATTGTGAGTTCATCACAAATGAACCCAGGCAAACTTGAGATGAATTTTGAAGAACCCACATCAAATCCACTGGAAATTGATGAGTTTTTTTATTTTTTTGTTTTTTTAAATCATTTTGGGACTTTGACTTTGACTATTATTGACAAAAATAGGATCCTTAATACTAAAAGTGCCTTGTAAAGAATTTGAAACACTAAAACAAATTCATTTTACCTTATTGTGAATGCAAAAGACAAAAAGTAAAACCATTCATTCTTGCTTGCCATACACAAATAGAGTTGAAGATTGCTACTGAAGGCTCTAAAGTGGTTGGATTGCTATATAGTGACGAGTGAGTTTATTGATTTTGTATACTCCAACGGTCAAAGTATTGAAGCTCTTCATGACAAGTTTAAGAAAGATGCTCACATTTGGTGGTATTTTCATGGCCAAGCATTGCCACACCTACAACCCCTTGCAATCAAAGTTCTATCACAAGTTTTTTTTTTTTTTTTAAAGACAAAACATTTTCAAATTTGAAGTTTCATTTATAATTTTAAATTTTATTTTAACTCTCTAACTTTGCCTCAAGAGGTTACTAGTTCATATACATCTAAGCAAAATTAAAACACATACTCCTTCATCCACTCAGTAAAGTGCAACTGGATGCACCAAAGAAACACGGAGCACTTAATGTATGTGCATTCCAACTTGTGCCTCCTTTCGCACACAAAATGACTTAAAAGAAAGGGGACATAAAGATGTGGGATATAGAGCCAGAGCATACTAACTTGGATGCTTCCACTTCCTAACATACAGCGTTTGAGGAGCCAAATAGCACACATACTTTTAGTGCGAGTGTCAATTAAATTGCTTGTGGTTCTTCTAGTCTACCTACATCATCTAATGTCAATGATGATGATGATCTTTTTGATAACCCCTATGACGCTGATTGTTGACATCATTATTTCAATATTTATCATGACATTCAAGTTTGACCAATTGACATTGAAGTAGTATTTTTAATTTTTATGGTGGTTTTGTTTATTAAATGATGCTGTGTGGTATTTTGAACTTAATTCCTGCTTATTAGACTTCAATGCTCTTTGAAAACATCCTTTCTCTTGGCTATATCTGAAAAAAAAATGGATACTTTTGTCGAGAAGGCAACAAAAAGTGGCAAATATTTGTGAAGGGAAGTGTGTAAACTCTCATCTCTAGCTTCTGGCTGCAACAACATACAGGGAAATGTCTCTCTAACAAAAACAAAAAAAATGCAAATCCAACAAACTGCTCCGACAGGTTTTTTTTTTCATTTTAATGAACCGAATGTAGCATAATAGTTTTGTTCTTAATCTTAATGTATGCACTAAATTACTTTGAAAGTAACCCAATGTGAACCATCCAACTTCAACCTCATTTCCTAATCTGTTGATTCTACTGACTTAGACAAGCTGCTCTTGCCCACAGCTGGTCACAAGTCACAACACCAATTCACAAAGTCACCCTAAGCACACAAAATAAACACCCCAAACTACCATTGAGAAAGTTTTGAGTTTACTATTGAGCTTGACCACGAGGTGCGTGTACAAGTGTACAAGTGAACAATATAAAGGCAAATGGAAAACAATACCCTTCTGGTCTCATACACCAAATTGATACCTTGTTTGGCAGTGACATAGAAAGCGACCTTTATCCTTAATATTTTTTATTACAATATTGTTTTAATACATGGATTGTTGGACCAAGACACGGAAACTAGGAAATTCTGTTGCCACTTCAGGGTGCTCTGCCTGTGAGCCACAAGTCCTTCACAAGTCCAGGCTTCACCATTGTGGATTGAACCTTACACAAATGTCAGACTAAAGCCAACACCAGACCACCTAGAGATCTTACCCACAGTTCCCTCATATAGAAGCTTAATGAATGGATGAAATGATTATATCAACACCCACGCAACCAGAACAGGGTATGGGGCCTCAATGCTGAAACCGTGTTTTGATGTAAGCTTTAAGTGCATAAAGAGCAAATGCAAGGAGGCAGTTCAAAAGACATTGCCCAAACATAGCTAATAGCATTACTTACTTCAAAAGACATTGTTTAGAGTTGGCATATTGAACTAATACTTGACTACAACGGTCAAAGTACTGAAGCTCTTCATGACAAGTTTAAGAAAGATGCTCACATTTGGTGGTACTTTCATGGCCAGGCATTGCCACACCTACAACCTCTTGCAATCAAAGTTTTATCACAAGTAAGTTTTTTTTTTTTTTTGAAAGACAAAACATTTTCAAATTTGAAGTTTCATTTATAATTTTAAATTTTATTTTAACTCTCTAACTTTGCCTCAAGAGGTTACTAGTTCATATACATCTAAGCAAAATTAAAACACGTACTCCTTCATCCACTCAGTAAAGTGCAACCGGATGCACTCAAAAAACACAGAGGACTTAATGTATGTGCATTCCAACTTGTGCCTCCTTCCGCACACAAAATGACTAAAAAGAAAGGGGACACAAAGATGTGGGATATAGAGCTAGAGCATACTAACTTGGATGCTTCCACTTCCTAACATGCAGCATTTGAGGAGCCAAATAGCACGCATACTTTTAGTGCGAGTGTCAATTAAATTGCTTGTGGTTCTTCTAGTCTACCTACATCATCTAATGTCAATGATGATGATGATCTTTTTGATAACCCCTATGATGCTGATTGTTGACATCATTATTTCAATATTTATCATGACATTCAAGTTTGACCAATTGACATTGAAGTAGTATTTTTAATTTTTATGGTGGTTTTGTTTATTAAATGATGCTGTGTGGTATTTTGAACTTAATTCCTGCTTATTAGACTTCAATGCTCTTTAAAAACATCCTTTCTCTTGGCTATATCTGAAAAAAAAAAATGGATACTTTTGTCAAGAAGGCAACAAAAAGTGGCAAATATTTGTGGAGGGAAGTGTGTAAACTCTCATCTCTAGCTTCTGGCTGCAACAACATACAGGGAAATGTCTCTCTAACAAAAACAAAAAAAAATGCAAATCCAACAAACTGCTCCGACAGGTTTTTTTTCATTTTAATGAACCGAATGTAGCATAATAGTTTTGTTCTTAATCTTAATGTATGCACTAAATTACTTTGAAAGCAACCCAATGTGAACCATCCAACTTCAACCTCATTTCCTAATCTGTTGATTCTACTGACTTAGACAAGCTGCTCTTGCCCACAGCTGGTCACAAGTCACAACACCAATTCACAAAGTCACCCTAAGCACACAAAATAAACACCCCAAAATACCATTGAGAAAGTTTGAGTTTACTATTAAGCTTGACCACGAGGTGCGTGTACAAGTGTACAAGTGAACAATATAAAGGCAAATGGAAAACAATACCCTTCTGGTCTCATACACCAAATTGATACCTTGTTTGACAGTGACATAGAAAGCTACCTTTATCCTTAATATTTTTTATTACAATATTGTTTTAATACATGGATTGTTGGACCAAGACACGGAAACTAGGAAATTCTATTGCCACTTCAGGGTGCTCTGCGTGTGAGCCACAAGTCCTTCACAAGTCCAGGCTTCACCATTGTGGATTGAATCTTACACAAATGTCAGACTACAGCCAACACCAGACCACCTAGAGATCTTACCCACAGTTCCCTCATATAGAAGCTTAATGACTGGATGAAATGATTATATCAACACCCACGCAACCAGAACATGCCGAAACCGTGTTTTGATGTAGGCTTTAAGATAAAGAGCAAATGCAAGGAGGCAGTTCAAAAGACATTGCCCAAACATAGCTAATAGCATTACTTACTTCAAAAGACATTGTTTAGAGTTTGGCATATTGAATTAATACTTGACTACAACTCCACCAAAAGGCATTGTTTAAAGACTACCTATTGAACAAATACTTCAATTCAACTACACCAAGAGACATTGTTTAGAGCCAAACAATTGAACAAATTCTTCACTACAACTACACCAAGAGACATTGTTTAGAGCCAAACTATTGAACAAATTCTTCACTACAACTACACCCAGTCAATGCATTTGAATTGAATATCTGTCTCGAGGGATTTTGAAGTTGCACAAAAATAAGCAAACCAACCATGACATAATTCAAAATACAAGGAAACAACATCAACATTTTTCAGATAAGAATTTAAAATAAAGTTAACCAGACAAAGAAAGAAAAGAAAAGCCACACCCGTATACGGTTAAACCCACAAGATGATAGCATTGGCGAGGAGAACAAGCGTGCTTTATCAATCATTTGAAGGCCGCCCAACTTTGCATTTCCCAACATTGAGGACATTTTTCCCCAGTGGATTGGAGAATCTGTTCTCCTGGTGAGTTTTCACTCTCGTCGTATAAGAATATCCATTAGCTGTTCGCTTTTAGGGACCCTGACATGTATTCTTATTCCTTTTGGACCATGAATTTGATAATCCGCTTTGAAAGCTGTAGTATATGTTCTATACCTTTTCTAATCATCAAAATTTGATAGATTATTATTATTATTATTATTATTTCCCTCTCTAAGGGCTAAGATTCCACTTGAATGAAACCTTTCTAAAGCTTAGCTTTTCTTTTTCTGTTTTTTTTTTGGGGAGACCGACCGTAAAAGAACATTTAAAAACTATTTTGAAGAATATGATTGTTTGTGGACTTCACTAAATATTCAGGAATAAAAAAAAATGAAGTAAATGATTGTTTGTGGATTTCATTAAATATTTAGGAATAAAAAACTATTTTGAAGAATATGATTGTGTACCTCATATTCAGAAATAAATACAGTACCTAAAGAGAGGGAACTGTTTCATTTACCTGCTTTTGGTGAGATTTATAGCTTCTCTCCTGCAAACTAAGTCTGGTAAGGTAGTTGCGTTATTCCTCTCCTAGGTTTGAAAAGTTTGAAGTACAGTATATTTAAACTTTAAAATAAGAAGAGTGAGATTTAAAATAAGGTAGTTCGGGTAGTTTTATTATTTCTTATTTAAAGTATATTTTAATTTTAAAATAAATTAAAGGGTTGTAGTTTGATTGAAATTGATTAAGTATAATTTGTGAAGGTAATCCTATGTTCTTTGATTATGTCATCTACCAAGATTCAAATCTTTTGGAGGTGCAATAAATAAGGGATGAGGCTAGGATCGTGTGGTAGCCTCAATCTTTGGCTCTCAACTAAAGAGATATCACTTTGAGTTCATGTTCTCATATTGGTTTTCATAGGTTTGACATAAAACCCTCCAACCAAAAAAAATATTAAATAAGGAGAGGGAGATGCCTTCTTGTTAAATAAGATTAAATTTTATTAGTTCAACTATGGCAGAAATATTATTGTAATAGTGGAGTTGTTAATACATGATTAATCTATGCATAGTCGATGAATCAAAATGTTTGTTTTTAAAAATTAAATCACATGATGTAACTCGACATATGTAAACTATCTATTTTGAATAAATAATACAAGAAACTTTATTTTGTCACATTATCCTTAGCTGAAATTTTTTGGTCCTGCATTTCAATGCACAATAAGACTAATGTGTTTGAAACATGTTGTGACTGATGTGCATATGAACATGCCCTAAATTGATACCTACATTGCCTACAAATGTGCATGTGTGAATGGTCAATACTATATGTCAATTTCCTATTCAAATGATGAAATGGTAAAACTTGGTGCATGCTTCTTGGTTGTTTGCACTTATGTTGGGGTCGTTGATATTGTGGAGATCATCCAAATCTGTTGACCTATGAGACAAATGCAAGGGCTTTAACGAGCTTTGTGCACGTAGGTAGTGTGAAACAAATGGATCCATGTTTTAATGTTTTTCTTGGACGACCTCCAAGCAATGATGAATGCAATTATATAGATTGCTTTCCATGATCAATGATGATGTGTTTTTGCCCAACAAGTGTTTAAAAGATTTTGGTGGTCAAGTGTAATTCATATATATTCTTCTCATACTTTTTAGTTGCACAACATTGTGAAAGACTTGCTTGTTTGAGATTCATTGTGTTTGGCAACTATCCTTTATTGTCATGAAGACTATTACAAATTATCTGACAAAATTGACAATAATGTATTTTTGTTTATTGCTTTGCATTTATGTGTGATGTTGTGGTTATTATCAACTTCATTGCACCTATTTCTAGTCTTGTCCCTTTAAACTGGGCTTTATTTTTTATAAGTTGACTTGTTTGTTCTAATAAAAGTATACACATCATAACAACTTCATGTTTGATCGTGCAGTGTTAAAAGACAAAAAATGCAAAGGGTTGTTAACAATGGAAGCACAGAGCACATGAGGAGGTATCTTCTTAGCCAAGGAGTTTATTTTTGGGCTTTACTACTCTTTTTAAAGCCTCTATATAAATAGTTTTTAGTTTTGTAATAGGGAGATTTTTGCCTCAAAAACATAGACTTTGTGTTAGAAAAGGAAGGTTTTTTAAACAATGGATGCTTCATTTTCAAATATTTTCCTAAACAATCAAATATCTCTTTATGTATGGTGGGAACTTCTTAAAATCCAATCAATTACATTTTCTCACATGCCACATGCTATGTAGAACTATTTTTTGTTTTGGGAATGATTGGTCCCTTTGAGTTGTGTAGTGAATCTTCATTTTTAAGAACATAAGTTTTGTATCATTTTTTTTTTGTGCAAAAGCATGTTGCAATGTCATGTTAATTTATTGGGATTTGTGTAAAAATAGGGACTACATTGATGGCCAATGCTAATAGTTATTCACTAGCTATTGTAATACAAAATTTGTGAGGCTTTGCTTCCTAGTTAATGTCATTGATATTATTCATTGGTAAAGTTTGTAGAACAAAAAAAATTCAATGAACATTGGCTAGACATATACCATAATAGTTTTTACTTTTGTAGTGGGAAGATTTTTGTGCCAAAAATCTAGACTTTGTATCAAAAAAGAAAAGTTTTTGAAATTGTAGATTGCTTCCAAGTTTCAAGTATTTTCCCTAAAGAATCAAATATCTCTTTATGTGTAGTGGGAACTTTTTAAAATGATATAAATTACATTCTTTCCTATGTCAAATGTTGTGTAGAACTACTTTTTGCTTTAGGAATGATTGGTCAATTTGAGTTGTGCAATGAATCTTTGTTTTTAAGAATATAAGTTTTTGTAGCTATTCACTAGCTATTGTAATACGAAATTTGTGAGTCTATGATTCCTAGTTAATGACATTGACGCTATTCATTTATAGGGTGTGTAGAATAGAAAATTTAGTAAACATTGGCTAAACATATATCATAAGAAGTAAGAAGCTTTCCTTGTTCTTCTACAATGCATGGTTTCTATTGTGTTGGCAATTTGTTTTTTGCTTTGGGAATGACTAGTCTATTTGAGTTGTGCAATGAATCTTTGTTTTTAAGAACATAAGTTTGTGTAGCTATTCACTAGCAACTATGATACAAAATTTGTGAGGCTTTTCCTCCTAGTCAATGCCATTGATGTTATTCATGTGCAAAGTGTGTAGAAGAGAAAATTCATTAAGCATTAGCTAATAGATAGACATGTATCATAACAAATAAGAGACTTTCCTTTTGCTTCTCATTTGCATAGTTTCTATTGTGTTCGCAACAAGATGAAAAGGAAAAGAGACTCGAGCAATTTAGTACTAACCATTGTTGATTTAGATAACTACAAATTAGTGGATGAACATGTAGTTCACAATATTGATGAGGTGTTGCAAAAGAATGACATGTTCATAATAAAGCCATTTATATACAACATAGGAGACTATCTTTTTGACTCATTATATCTACTATTACATTTTTTGGTACACTTCTATTGAATTATCCAATGGAGTCATTAATCATTTTTTAACATGTCTTGGAAGAGATGATCTAGATGCAATATTATCCTACAATTATGAGTTGGACCCTCAAACACTATTTGGATTACATAAAGTACAAGATGTTAATACATATATATGTTGAATGTGGATGTTTGGTGTACCAGCTTCAAATCACAAAGAGAATGGGTTATGGGGAATGTGATTTGTATGAAATGGCGAACCAAGTGGTTATGCATACAAATTTATGTTTGCTCTTTAACAAGAACAAAAGAATACTTGCACTTCAACGACATTTCACATGATCCTCCATACTCTATCTTGTTTCATGATCAAAATCCTATTCACAAACATTTCAAACCACTTGTTTGCAAAAAAATGACTACAAATATAACATAGCTTATCCAATATGAATAAATTCAATCAAACCCTTATTTTTAAAACTACTACATGGAAACTAATTTAATAGGCATGTTGTCTAGAATTTTCTAAGAAGCATTTTTTGTAGAAAATTGTGATGATAGTATTTTCAATGTTATATTGCAAGTTTGATACAGAATGAATACGATGGTCAATCTCTTGGACATGATACATTGCTAAATCCTTTTGCAATGTAATTTTGAATCAAGACAAAATCATTGACTTGCCTAGATCTATGCATAAAAATTGACTTGGAGATTAGCAATGGTGTGGCAACTAACAAACATATATTGCAAAAATTGGAATTCCATATGACCAAAGTGGACTTGAAGGATGAGATTTTTTCTTTCAGTAGTTGTCTTGCATTTTACAAAAAAAAAAGAGTGGGCATCAAACAATAACACATGTTGAAAGAATTTTTCAATTGTCAAAACACCATAAAAGTATACAATACCACTTCTTGTAGAATGTCTAAAAGGCATATACATTATAAACCAAATCAAGTGGAGCATATAATCCAAATTGGCAATCCTAATGCACAATTGCAAAAAAACACCCATATAAACAAATCAACAAAGATTAGCATCCATAAATTGAAACAAAGCATTCAAAACAATGGAGATGTTGAAACTATCAATTGTTTGCAAAGTGTGTATGCCTAGAGAAAAAGAATAGTCACAGATCTCTTCACAAGACAAAGCAAGAGATATGCATGAAAGAGAGGAATAGACACATAGATCAACCAAAATAAGTAATGCAAAGACCAAAAAAAACTTTTATGGAAAAAATTGAAGACACTCCCAAACATGCATGTGTAATTTGTGAGCAAATGCATTTCAAGAAATACATAAGCATTTTAAAACAAGAAGAAAAACAAACATATTGCACACTATTGACAAATGAAAAGACATTACTAAAAATCAAAGTGTGCTACATATGCAAATAGGCATTTAAAAAGTGTAGTTTGCTTGGATATGCAACACCAAATTGTATCAAAATGAATAAGCCATTGCAATAAACAACTCTTTTGGAAATTGAGGAAAGATTAGTCTCTCTTAGGATTGCATTTGCATAGATATCGCAAATGGGACACAAGAGATCACAAATGGGCCTAACTGGTTCTATTATCAATGTACCAACAAACATTAATATTATAACATTGCCTCACCTAGTTAATGAAACATCCACAATTATTGTGGCATTGGAAAAATGATTAGAATATGCAAATGCATATCAAAAGTGGGGTGTGACTAGATACTATTATTAAGGCTTTAAAACAATTGTGCAAGAGAAAAGTATACAAAATGCAAAATATTCAAATCAATAGAAATTGGCATGAATATTTGCATTCAAGGGCAGAAAATAACACAAATAATGAATCTTCATCAAATGAAAGTGATGTTGGCAATGTCATTGATAATGTAACTACTACTAATAGTTTGATACAAAAGTTCACTAAACCAAGAACTATACAATGTATGCAAGTCAAAATTGTTGAGGTTACACCAACAAAAGGACATCTTCTTAGAATCTTCCAAAACAAACATGTAGGAGAAAAGAATTTTCTTACATTTTTTTTTGAAAGCCATGTGGGGTAAGTGCGTGGAAATGGGAGACCAAAAGGGGGTCAAAAGTGGCCAATTTTTTTTTCTGAAATCAGTAAAAATTGATCTTGGATGAGAAATTGAAGATATCCACGCTCAAAGTTAAAAGATGTGATAAGAACAAGTTTTGTAGTGCTCCGAATCTAGTTTCTAAACTACTATTTTTTTCTAAAAATGGTGAAGATTAAGAGATTCAAATAAGGGGAGCACACAAAGTGCTCATGTAAAATATAGCATAGTGTCTGATGTGCTCCCTCTAAATGTCGACTTTTTTAAGTATTTGACAAATTGCTTCGGTGGAAAATTAGCTAACACCATGTAGTTTATACCTGATTTTACTGTTTATTTTTTAATGAATATATGATTTTTTATGAATTTTCAAAGTGAACACATCCTAAAAAATAAAAATTTGAGCATGTTCCCCCTTAATTTTTTTGAAAACTAATTAAAAATTAAAAATTAAAAAATTAAAAAAAATTCAATGTGTATAGAATTGAGTCTAGAATCTAAAAATATAATTTCTTTCAAATTTTGATAAACATGTAAAAAATTTCACCAGAAATACTATACATAGGTTTTCTGAAAGAAAAAAAAATATTACATTAGCAAGAGAAATTGAAGATGGAAACCTTAATGTTATCAAATTTTTCAAAAAATACATGGTTAAAAAGCTTGATAAAAAACTTGAAGTTGTCCAAATATTTTTTCATATTGACAATGAAAAATGTGTAAACCTGATGGAGAGCACGCTCGAGATTTGGATGAATTTTCTAAGTTTTGTTGAAAACATGTCTATGGCATCTAAAAGGTACGTCCAACCCTTTGGGTTGAATGCATTTCCCAAAGGAGTCAAAAACGTGCTCTCGTTATAAAGCGAGCACATTTTAAAGCAGTTAAAATGCTTTAGATAATAAGTGTAGTAAATCCTCCAACTTCTTTCACTCTAGAGCAGGGTAGGGCTATATACATGAAATAAACATTTGAATATAAGTGACATTTACATATGGAAATTTACCTCCTTATACTTAAAGTTATATTTCATGTATATAATTTCAAGATGTTTAAGAATGGTTTCGAATCTCTAGGAGTTATAATGCAAATTCTAGGTTTTGGAGGATCTTATAATTTTTCAGACTTAATCAAATTTCAGTAATCAGCAAGCTCCTAGCATCTTGCAGTTGTCTAAGGGTAGTTGTAACTATTCAAAAGCATCATCAAGTCTCTCCTTAGAAATAGGAGGACCTAATCTTATGCAAGAGACCTGACAAGGAATCCAAACAGAATACTAGGTCAAGTTCAAGAAAATGGCAATCCTCTAAGCATTTTTTAGGAGATTTTCAAGCTTGAAGACCAAGTCACCTTCTTCAAAGAAAATCATGGAGAGAAATAATCCATGATTGTCCCTCCCTCTCTCTCCCTCTCTCTAACTTTATCTTTACATCTCTCCCTCCCTCTCTATCTCTCTCCCCCTCTTTCTATCTCTCTTGTTCTCTATCTCTCTCTCCCTCTCCCTCTATCCCCATCCCGCCACTGTCATACTAGTCTCGAAAGCATGTGACCATACATCTCCCTCCATCCACTCTACCTCCACTCCTCCCAACTCCTAGTATCCCTATCCTCAAATCCCCTCATCCCTTCATCCATAAGTCCACTAATCCATCCATCCACACATCTCGCTCCCTTAAATCCCCTAAAATTCCTAATCAAGATCAACAAATGCACACGTCACCCAAACATGAAGCTACCACAAAACCCATGGGATTCCAAAATAACAATTTGAATGCCTTTCGTACATAAAGTGAAAAATACACAAAAGCCTAAGGATTATCATGTTGTAGCACATCGATACACAAAATCTAAGCAAAGTCAAAAATCCAAAATGCTACCAAAGCTCACACCCCCAAAAGCAAAAACAAAAATGGTGTAGGTCCCTAGGAACAAATAAATCAATCCCAATGAAGTATCCAAATCCCACTCCATCCAAAAATCCCAACAATCCTATCCCCAATTAAAAAATCCTAAGAATCCTGAGTCTATTTGGGTCCCTAAGTACTCAAATAGGCAAAATAACAAATCCCCATTACTGCCCACACCCCATCCCAATCAAAAGCTTCAAAATCCAAAATGGTGTGCAAACATTGGTCTTGGTTCCCCTCCATCCCACAACATTCCCACATACTTCCATCCCCCCATCTTATCTCCCCTATCCCGGGCATATCTCCCCCATCACACTTGTATGGTGCATGCTTTCACATAAGCCCATTTTCCATCATCCACATCATAATCCACTATCTTCCATCCATCCATAATCCACATCATAATCCAATATCCCCCATCCATCTCATGCAACCATCTACCAACATCCATGCGCATAATAACACTTGACATGTTCTATGTGCAACATACATCCAAAATAAAACATTATCACCTTCTCTTGGAAACGGATGCTTGAGTCCCCATCCTCCATCCAAATCTCTCTCTCCCCATCCACCCATCCCATCCAAATATCCAAAATACAAAAAAAAAAGTAAAAAGAAATCAAAATAGTAAAGAGAAATCCTTCGTCCAATGGTGAAAACCACGTCGATGGTGCCTTGGATAAGTACCATGATGAAAACATGGCAAACATATGTCATATGTAGGTTGATTATCTACATACTTTACACTAGGGGGCAAGTTGTCTCATCCATGCTAGCTTATCATTTCCGTCCCATCCTATCATTCCTCATATCCATCCTCATCTGGATTATATCTGCATACCCATCCTCTCCTCCTACTTTGATCTTGATAAGGACAAGGGGCAAAATATTGAAAAATGCTTTGGACATCTTTTGATATAGCTAATCATTTCCAATAAGAGTCAATGTGACTCAGCAAGCCTAAATCCCTGCAATCAAGACAACCTTCCACACAAAGATAAAAGAGAATATGCTAAAATAATGGAGCAAGATTCTATACAACAAAGTGTATGAAACTGTTATAAATTGTCATGAAATACAATGAGAGAGCCTTGCTTATAAAGGCAAGGATGACAAACTAGGAGTTGTAGTCATGTGACAACTATCACATTCCTATCACATGCGATGTCTAGAGGATAGGATGCTAATTAGAGCACATGTGTAGGATAAGACAACTCACTACAACTATCAACAACTAGAAATAATTAGAAACATCTAGAAGACTCATTAAGTCAACTTAACATGTGAATTATGTGTGATATGTGAATATTATTTAACTAATAAATAGTTAAATAATATGAATTATCCACACAAAGGGAAATTGACTAAACTAGTTAGGAAAAATGCCTATTCACACCAACACCCCCCTTTAAGTGCAATGTAGGGAGTAGCTGACTAAACAAAGATGCAATGATGGGTCTCGATTACTAGACCATGTTAGGTACCCATGTACAACAAATCTCAAGTGGAGAAAAGGAGAAAACTTCATGGGACAAAACTCCTCTCCAAAAGTGAGAATGCAGAAAACAAATGGAATGAAAGATGTGATGGAAGGAGGACTCAAGACCCCCCAAGAACTACATCCAACACATATGTGCAATCAAGTACCCCCCCATAGGAGAGCCAGTGTGAGACTATAGGTCCCCCCCACAATGAAGTAGCTCATGTGCCGATGGTGAATGCCTGAAGAAGAATCCTAAAGAGAATCCAAAGCATGCAAACAACATTCTTCCCCTTAGGAAGAAATAGTTCCAAAGGTTGATGTCGAAGAAACTCCATCTCTAAGTATAAAGGAAAAAGCCTCATGATGTATGATGTCTCTAAAAACTGCTCAAGTGTCCACATGTCACAACCAAAAGATGTCACATAATCAAGTATCTACCACAAAGGCTATCCTAACACAAAGGGTATCTACCTGGTTTTTCCCTTATCATTGGTATCTAACACAAAGGCTATCCTAACATCATCCAATGCAACCATCCCATACATCAAAAAAAAAAAAAATCCAAACATCCAAAAAATCCAAGCAATAAATCCAAATACAAGCCATCCTTAATCCATACCAATATAGCCAAGCAATCTAGCCAGTTATCCAAAAGTATCCAATAGTTTTGTTCTCAGCCCTACTGCAATCATGGTCATCATCATCAATCAAATCCAATCAACTCTTGTTTAAGGACTATCTAACTTAAGTATAGAGATCTACCATCATCATCAATTCAATCAATCAACTCTTAAGGACTGTCTAATTTAAGTATAGAGATCCATCATTATCAATCAATCAATCCTAGTGTTGATTCGCATAGCCAACAATACTTATCCAATCAATCCATCATTGGTTTTCAGCTTGACATGGGCAACAACCTTGTTTTATCTTTTTATTATTTGTGCATGCTTGCTTGCTTGTGTGTGTTATCATTTGTATCTTGCATTTGTATCAGTCCTTGCAACATACTGTCACCACAACATCATGGTCTTCCATATCATGGCGCCCAACGGCATATGTTTGCTTGTAATCTTTATCTTTTTAAGTCAGTGCTTTATGCACGAGACACATCGTCACCCTGGTCTTTAAACCTTAGTGCATAACATCTAGTGCTATATCAAACTATATGATTGCTCACCCAATGTAGCATAACGTATCATCCATTTCATCCATCCATGATCTTTCTTCCATCTCCTTAACCAATATATTTCATCTATTTCGAGAGTATACCTGTGTTCTTCTAACCCGCCTATCCTCTCAAGACCTAAATCATCATTCCTTGTCACTCTCACTTCAAGTGGTTGGGGCATCATCATCCCTAACCTTACCAACCAAGCACTGTGTATTAGCTTTCTTTTAAATGATGTTACTTCCCTTGGTCGCAACACCATCTCAAAGAGTGGCAAATATAAACACTTGAAATTGATCATCACCTAGTTATCCATTTTACGACACCACCTAAACCCACTTTCGACATTGTCAACATAGCCTTGCGACACTTTGTCAACATCACCTCGCAACACCTTACGACACCTTGCAACACATTTGTCCTAGATCTCCCTTTATCTCAAATTAATTAAATAAATCATAATTAATTAATTCATTTTATCATATTACCCAATTTAATTAAATACATCATATTTATTTAATTAATTCCTCACATTATCCCTCTTAGCCAAAATTAATTAAATAAATCTTATTTATTTAGTTAATTTATCCTCCCATGTCACATGTCTCTCATAATTAATTAAATAATTTTATTATTTAATCAATTATCTCCTATTTTGTACTTATACTTATCCCAAAAGTCAAACTACCTTTTAATCCTATCCATCCATTTCAAAACATCTTTTCATCTTGGCCATTCACATAAAAGAAGCCCTAGAAATCCTTATCCAAGCCTTAATGTTGTCTCAACAAATCTCCACCATTGATTCAACCTCTTAATCGTAGCCCTTCATACATCATATCAAACCTCTTTAAATCAAACCTCAACCTAGCCATTATCACATCCACATCCATAGTAACATCATGTTGTCAAATCTCTCCATATCACAATTTCAATCTGAGCAATCAACATATCTATCAAACATTATCATTGAGCATAGCTAGATCGTACTAAGGTGCATACTACTTCCGCTCTATCAAAGAAGAGGTGAAGGTATTGTGTTTACATTGCATTATCTTCCTTTTATTTGCCTTCAACCTTTCCCATCTTCACAAAAAAAAAATACTAGAAGGATCAATTTGGTATCAAAGTCGTTGAAAATCATGTGGGTTTGTAAAGGCATCTACAACCCATGGCCAAGTTGTTGCATGTTTTCTTCAATGGTAATGTTTTCGTTGTAGCATGTAATTTGTACAATGCTCCCTACTTGAGTTCATGGAACACATTTACTTATTGTTTAAAATGGTGGTTGAACTAATGCCTTCGGTGAAGTATTTATAATATTTATTCCATGTAAGGTTCTTAATTTTTTCCTTTTTCTTTTTTTAGTGATTCTAGCAAAAGGAATATTGGTGTTGTGCTAGAAATGGATCTTGATGCTTGCAAGACATACGTTAGCTTCCTTGTTTGTTTAAATTTGTCATAAAGAGCGAGAGCCTTGGCCTTCCAAATTTTATTAAATGTCTTCTACTAGGCACTCAACTCCATTATTCTTTATCCAAACACAATCTTATGGACTCAAAAGAGAGCTTTTACTAGGCATTCCCCTTCTTCCCCCAAAACCCCTCCACCACTCATCTTTTTCTATATAGCTAGAATGCTCCTCATAACTATGGGGATGAAATCAAATCCTTAGATTGTTAGTTTGACTTCCTCTCTCCTCTTTTTCTACTCCTCTCGAATACAACTATTTTTGTGCTTTAAGAATTTGAATCAACTCCTTAGTCTATTATCTTGATTTGCTCTCCCCTTTCTCTACTCTACAATACAACTATTTTTGCACTTTTACAAGAAATTCCAATTATTGTGTTTGATTGTGAAGCAATTGGTAATTTTACTCTCTTTAACTCTAAATTTGTGTTATTAGACTTTTTACTTAAAATAACAATTCATTTAATGATTTAATGCCTGAGATGATATGTTTCTTCATGACAGTTCTATTTGTGCTTGGCTATAAGGGTGAAGAGTCACACTTGTGATGATCCACTCTTTCGTTGGAAAGGTAAGGATGAAAACCTAGAACACATAAGAATATGATAAGTCTCTTATTCTTATGACTTGAGACAAATAAATGAATGCCCTAAGTAAATTTAAACAACTAAGTGTGAATAGATCCTAAAAGGAAACTAGTTAAGGAATAAACCCTTTTCACACCAACATGTGTAAGATGTAAATGTGGGTCACAACAACAAGACTTGATGAGGTACCCATATACAAAAGATCTCTTACAAATGGAGAAAAAAAGAAAACCTCATGGGAAAAAACTCCTCCCCAAAAGAGAGAACCAAACTCCTTGAGAGAGAGAGAGAGAGAGAGAGAGAGAGAGGCCTCCACAAAAGATGTCTCAAAAAGATTAGGAACATGAAAATGAATATAAAGAATTTTGTTGAAGCATAAAAAAACTACAAACCATTGCCGAAGAACAACGGCCATACTACTAAAAGTAAAGAACCTCCACTAAAATCAAGATGAAAATCAAGATCAAAGGGGCACAAATCTACATGGGTGACCACGACGACGCTACTCGGACAATGTACAGATGGAAAACAAGGCAACAATCTAACAGTTAGAGATACAAATAGCATACCAAAAAATACCGATAGTCTCAAGAATATTGATTATCTAAAAAAAGTAGAAAGTCACTCCATAAAAAGGAATGCAAGAGTCTTTATATAGTGTGTTTCATCTCACCAAAATGCATAACTAATCGCTACATTTGCCTAGTATATAAGGACAAAAACTAGATACATAGCTCACTCCAAAGTGAAACAAAAGAAACATTAGTACAAATAGTATAACCCCCCATAATGTTGACAAGGAAGAGGTATGGCAAGTCCATTGAAATTGTGTCACAAAATAATGCATAAAACAGAAGAAACAACATCAAAAGATGCACAAAGAAGTGTCTGCAACTAGTAAAGGGTGTGCAAAAACAAGGCACACTCACATGAAGGTAGACGAGGTTGTAATGGCAAAGACAAGGCACACACAACAAACCCCCCATGACACTTTATAGAGTAGTGAGTACAAAAAAGATACAACTTGATGTGCAAGATCCCTGAAGAACAATTACAATGTGGCATTTGATTTCAGTGCCTTTACACATCTGAAAGTACATACTATGGTTTCATACAATGTAAAAAAAAACACATGCTGAAAATACAATTCAATTACACGAGGAAACTAATAGAACCATTGTGAAGTACGCTAAAAAAATACACACTTTCAAACAAAAAATAATCCAAAAAGAAATCCTATGGAAACTTATAGAACCATTATAAAGTACGCTAAAAAATACACACTTTCAAACAATAAAAATAATAAAAAAAAAAATCATATGGCCCGTCAAAGTTTCCAAAACGAGAATTGCACAACAAGATCACTGAAAAAATTGAAATTCTACAAAAACTAAAAGTTTAAACTAGAAATTACCTCCACCATTGCAAAGACCACGAAATTCTACCCAATTTCACAAAAAAAATTGCCAAAAAAAAACCACCATATGGCCAAGATATCGCCTCCCGAAGTTCGCCTTCAAAACTGAAAAAGCAAATGGGAGTAAGTTTGCTGCTTGGTGGCGAGCTAGTGGCCCGTCGGAGGCCGAACCGCTTGGGCGGCGGTGGCGACCTTGGGGCGGCAGAGCGGTGGAGAGATGAGGCGGCTCTACTCGAGCAGCAGTGGCGACCCTGAGGCAGCGGAAAGGGCCGCTAGGGCAACAGAGGAACCGGCAGTTGGAGTCCTGCGCGGGGCTGCCGGAATAAAGGCCGCCGATGGAGTAATCTGGTGGCTGTTGCCGCCGGTGGGGATTTTAAAACTCCCGACGAGGTGGGGTGCAGGCCCCGACCCTACCACCTCTGCCAATTGCAAGGGAGCAGGGTAACCCCTGCAGCGCTTTCAAAAAAATTGTTCTTGGGAATTTTGTGCGGTCATAATAATTATCGCTTCTTTATGCATTGCTGTCCTCGATTTGTTGCTTTTAATTAACGACGTACCGGGGTCTAATAAATTTCCTGTGCATAATGAATCACTTTAAAGGAATGAAGCAGCTGGAAAGTAAACTATTTCCCTTGATGTCCTTGTAAAGTCGGCATTTCTTGAGTTTTTCTTATATTTCTGCAGCGGACTGCCCTCAAGGAGACCTTTAATGCATCTAATTCAAAACTAGCGATGAATGAAAAGAGAGGAGTCGAACTGAGGAGTCTTTAATAGTTAATGGTCTAAAGGGTGAAGATGGGTAGCTGTTCGAAGAAAATTTTGATTCTCCTTACTCTTAACAAAACTGACTGCCCACCTCTGTGTGGGATAAAAAGTCCCACTAAAGAAGGAGGAGGATTTTTTTAATGGCGTCCACAAGACCAAGCAGTTTAAGGGATCAAGAGTCATCACACCAAGACATTTTAAAGTTCCTTTCGATGTCTTCTCTTCTTCTATGAATCTTGACCAAGAGATGGGCCGTGTTGTGGAGCCTCTCTTCCTCAAATAGCTCACAGTCTAAGGGATCAAGAGTCATCACACTAAGACATTTTAAAGCTCCTTTCGATGTCTTCTCTTCTTCTATGAATCTTGACCAAGAGATGGGCCGTGTTGTGGAGCCTCTCTTCCTCAAATAGCTCACTAAGACTGGCCACGTTCAAGTTGTTTTCATGTTACATCCGTATATCCCTGAGAAGAATATGATATTCAGTCAGTCCAAATGGAATTTAGAGATTTTATAGTGTGTTAAAATACTTACTCCTTGTGGAAGAGTAGAGGGTAACACTCATTACTTAAAGCTGTGGGAGAAGGTAAAACGGGGAAATACAAGTTGCTCCTTACACATTTTAGTTCTGTAGATGTCAAAATGGAGGGATTTTGAAAGGGTCCTAAAGTTTTTATATAAAAAAATTGACAAATCAAAACAATATAGAGCAACAAGGATCAAACAATTCTGAGCCTGTAAAACAATAGCAACAGCAAACACAGGGCCAAATGTTGCCTATTGAAAATGAGTCGAATTCTTGAAAAGGCTTTACAACCGAGGAAAATTACGAGAGCACAATAATTTCCTATTATTGAAATCCATTATACTTTCAACCAACTGTTGAATACAGCAACATAATTGCAAATTTTGGTATCCAGAGAGAAATTGCCATAAATGAACATCTGTGAATTGGATCAAACTCTTACCTTCAAAATCATTTAATTAGCCCATCCATCAAGACTGATTTTACTATTTTAGAGATAAATAACAGTAATTGAAGAGAAGCAAATTTCGGGTGCTACTGAAACTCCCTTTTTAATCTAGTCAAAAACTTATATCCATCAACACTGATTTAATTCCATCAACACTGATTTTAGAGATAAATAACAGGATCGGAGAGAATCAAAACTTGGGTACCCACTGAAACTCCGTTTTTTATTATAGTCAAAAACTTGATTGCATTTGAAGGCAACTTTTCAAACACTTCAAAAAGATATTTAAATTTGATGAGTGACTAGGGCTTTAAGAAAAAATGTCAGTAACCGCATTTTACAAATGGAGGAATTAACTCACAATCTAAGGATGCCCAATTTCCACGTTGTGGCAATAATCAAACCATTCGATCCAAAGCTGTTGTTTGCTGGCAGTAAAGAATCTAGTTGGTCTACATGATCTGCATCATTGAAAAGCCAATAGATCTCTACTGACTTGCTGGAATTCCCTCAGATTTATGTGTAAGGTCAAATCAAAAAATCTTTGACATTAAGGCTCTCCAAACGTTTTGTCTACAATTTATGCAAAGTGTTTTTGGCCACAGCACCTCACCCATCACAAAGAAAACTGGAGCTACTGATAGAGGAAAATTTCCTGTTGTATAGATCGTTTGCCAGTGTGATTTTACCACAGCAAACCATCTCCACATGTTGTACATTCTGCCCACGCTACAGATATTGCAGTGTAGTTGTTTTAAGGTGTTTTACAGCTTCATCGAGTCCAACCAAATGTTTGTTCACCTCTATTGGAACATTTCTCATCACCTTTAATACAGAATTCACTAATACTCTTAAAACAGCCTCCATGATCACTAAACATATGCAATAAAATTAAAAACAAAATGAAGCACCGCACAAAATAGATCATAGAGAGAATAAATGAGATGTACGCTATGATAAGTTGGGAAGGCAGAGTATACTTGTTACTAAGCATGTAGTCACAATGAAATAAAATGTTGTGTAGTGTCATTTTCCACTGGGCAAGATTTTTGCTCAAGTTGTTAAGTTTCAAAGGCTGGGACAAGAGTCTTCATAAATTGTTACCTTCGGTACTTATGTCTCACTTATATGTGTCACTTAAATAAAGCTTCCAAAATGAGATGCAGCAGCCTTTGAACCAAAACCCAATCGTCTAGTTGGGCAGTCACAAATCCCTAATCTTTGAAGATTAGACAGTTAGTGAAATGTTTTTGGTAAAGAAGTCACTCCCAATGACGCTATACAAAGAATCAGATGCCCCACAGATTCCAATAATGAATTCATTCTATAAGAATCAACAATTGCAAAGATGATTCAGGCAGGACAGATTTCCAAGAGAGTCTGCCAAGCTTGAAAATTTCAGAAATTATAGTTTGCTCAATTGACAATGTTACTCGGCACCTTCCTTATTCTGATTTCATCTATATGGAGCGGTTCCAGGAGCGTCAAATTTGTGGTTTGATAAGGCACCTCTTGCAATTACCATCCCATAAACTTCAGATTCTTTTGTGATGTGTTTGAAACGTGTAAGATGAACATGACATTGACACAATTTGATAAGTCAAAATATTGTGGGAATGCTAGCTGCTTAAAAGAAACTCGTAATAATTTCAACACAACGCAGATGCACAAATCTATATGTTGCCTTTATCCAGTGCTCAAAAGAAGTTGACATCATCTTCAACTCCACGCAATTGCACATATGCATAAGTTTGTAAGTTGTTTAAAAGAAACCGGCAACATTTACACAACATCTTCAACTCTCCGCGATTGCATATATGTTACAAGTTTGTAAGCCACTTAAAAGAAATTGGCAACATCTACAATCCATATGAGCAGTTTTTTTCACTGCTTAAAAGAATTAACAACATCTTCAACGAGCTGTACAAGCATATATGACATAAGTTTGTAAGCTTTCTAAAATAAATTGGCAACATCTACAATTCCATGAGCAGTTTTACTGTTAAAAAGAAATTTAGAGCATCTTCAACTAGTTATACACACTTATGTGCCATAGATTTGTTTTGAAATGCACCCAAAAAAAAAAAAACTAGCAACATCTTCAACTAATTATACAAATCTATACACCGCTTAAAAAACTGACATCATCTTCAACTAATTACACAAAATCTATATGTCACAGATTTGTGAATAGATAGATGGCTGCTTAAAGAAACTAGCAACATCTTTAATTAATTACACAAATATATATGCCATAGATCAAATCCTCAAGCAGATAGTGCTTAAAAGAAACTCACATCTTCAACTAGTTACACGAATGAGTAGTTGCTTAAAAAACCTTGACATCTTCAACTAGGCATAAATGAGTAAGATAGTTGCTCAAAAGAATCTGGTAACATTTTCAATTAGTTATACAAATCCATCAACATCTTCAATTAGACATAAAAGAATGTGGCAACATCTTCAACTAGTTATACAAATCCACCAACATTTTCAACTAGGCATAAAAGAATCTGGCAACATCTTCGACTAGTAACACAAATCCAGCAACATCTTCGACTAGGCATAAAAGAATGTGGCAACATCTTCAACTAGTCAGGACTAGGCATAAAAGAATGTGGCAACATCTTCAACTAGTCACGACTAGGCATAAAAGAATCTGGCAACATCTTCAACTAGTCACCAATTTATATGCTGCAAATTTGTCAAATCCTCAAAACAGATAGATATCTGCTTAAAAGAATCTGGCAACATCTTCAACTAATCACATATCTATATGCCGCAGATTTGTCAAATCCCTAAAACAGATAGATAGTTGCTTAAAAGAAACTGGCAACCTCTTCAATTAGTTGCACAAATCTATATGCCGCAGGTTTGTCAAATCCTTAAAACAGACAGATAGTGATGATAGGACATTACAATAAAGTAACTCTCATCACAGGAAAACTTGTATGCAAAAGAAATGAAGGATATCTTTTTCAAATGCTTCAATATAAACTTTGTTAGAATGAAGAAACAAGCAATATCCAAGAATATTTCTTTCTTTTCTTCATTCAAAGTATCTTAGCTCCAGGCTGAAGATACGAGTTTTCCATGTGTAAATTTACCAGAACCGCCAATCCCCATACTTAGTGCAATCTGTGTCCCACGATTAGTGAGGACTCTGTTTTGATATACAGATTGCATCTTAAATGTTTGGTATACATGTTTCGCTGCCTTTATATCCCTCACCAAAGTATTCATAATACTCTTCAACAGCCTCCAATCATCACTAAAACATTTACAGCAAATGGAAGATGTCTTTCAAAATCTATTAAAAACCTAAAACGAGAAGCAAAACAATAAAACGATTGCTAGGCAAGTATTTGATGCTTACTCTTTATTTAAGATATGCCCCGAACGAAATGAAAGGTTTTGTAGCAGCATTTTTCTCACCAAGCTTTTCTGAAGTGGTATGATCTGCCCCCCTTCTTATGTAGGGAAAAGCGAACAGGCATAGATTGCTTCCGCTCAAAGCTTCCAGCGTTGCACGGAAAACCTAACGAAACAAGTGGATGAGCTTTGTGGAAGAAGCATCCCGGAAGGTGTAAACAAGCATGTTAGGTAAACCAAACCCACACAAAGCACGAAGATTCCTATAAAGTTTTTTTTAATGTTGGAACTCATTATTCTAATTGTGAAATTTACATACCCATATGCTATTTTTTATTTAGTTTTGAATTTATTTTGAGACAATGTCTTAATACAATTATATAGTGATATGTGGCATGTATTCTCTTTTTCCAATCAATTAATTTGTTAAGGCTTTTATGACACGCCCTAACTTTAGTGAACTGAGACCCTTTCTCAAAATCCAAGTGCCCTTCAGAATTGTGATGCCTTACTTGCAAGCTTATGTATATCATTGTACATAATCAACATCTTAAAAGTTGTAGAGATCTTCATTGTTAAGCATCGTGCAAATAGGATTGTGATCAATGAAATCCACTAAAGATAATAACTAATCTAATGCATAAACAAACGATTATACCTTCAATGATGTTTCACAAATCCATACGAGAAGGAGCTTGCACCCAATAAAGCTCCTCAGATGTTTCCCTGATTAGTGTGTAGATGTGGATTGCTCAAATGCTCACAACACAATGTAGATGAAATTAGATGATAAATTGGATGGGATTGAGCCAAGATTTTGGCAGAGGTTTGATAGGATTAAGAGATTGTGGACTGATTTGGGCAGAGTTCTGATGCCTGAAGTGGTCTCTCTAGAGAGATTTGGGCAGAGATTTGGTGCATGGAATGGTCTCCCTAATGGCCTAAAGAGCGGTCCTATTTATAGGATTTTAGATATGAGAATGGAGGGTCATGATTCATCTGACAAGATCAAAGGCTAGGAATAAAAGTGATTCTTTTATTCCTTAGTAGATGAATTAAAAATTCCCATTTTGGGAAGAGTGGAGGAGTGGATGAATAAATAATTCATCTTTGGGGAGAGTGAAGGATAATGGGGGACAACTGAATATTAAATTCAGTTTAGTGGATGAGAGTGGGGGACAACTGAATATTAAATTCAGTGAGTGGATGAGAGTGGGGGACAAGTGAATTTTAAATTCAGTGAGTGGATGAGAGTGGGGGGCAAGTGAATTTTAAATTCAGTTTAGTGGATGAGTGGGAGACAAGGTTAATTAAGTGTTTTCTTAATTAACTTAAGTTTAGATTAATCAGATAATCAGGATTTATCTAATTAATCAGGGATTATGAAAATGGATAAATCATCTAAATGAATATTAGGAATATTCATTTAATTGATAGGATAGGGTTGTAAGGTTAAATGGATCAATTAGGTGAATTAATTGATCACCAAGGATACGCAGATTGGGGGAGTAGATGAGTGCAGAGGTACGGCAAATTGGTTTGTAGAGCAGTCCAATTTTAGGTGTCTACAAGGATCATGGTCTTGATTTGGTTTGTTTAAGTGTATGTTGAAAAATTCTCATAATGGTGTCCTCTCTTCATGGTTTAGTTTGCCTAGCTCACACCTATAAGTTTGAGAGATTTTACTAACTTTTGTCCAAACTTATTTTTGACATAAATGATTGTATTATGAAATAATCATTCATATGCATTTAGAAGTCTCCATGAATTCAGTGAAATTTTTGTTCTGTGGGATTCTCTACCTATGCATTGGGATTCTCTACCTATGCACTGACCTTGATCCCAAAACCCTAATTTATAACTCTTGTTCATATGTCCATTCATAGTTTCATTCACTTAATGGAAAACCCTTATCATATTATGCGCATGTTGCCATATTGAAATCTTTGTTTGTGTGATGGCATTGCTTCAAACCCTGTCTAGTTTACTTGTGCTTTGGCTCACCATTAAGCATCATGTCCATAGATTGTCGATAGGCTTTTGTATGTGTAAATTTAAATTAGGTATTGATATGAGAGCCGATAATCTCCTTTAGGTATGGCAAGCTTTATTATAGGCTATCCTTAATTTGCTCACTTCGTGCACTTTTATTGTATTCCTTCGTTGACTGGTAAGCGTACGTTGTTGGGCCTTTTAAGTTATCATTTCATGTTCTGGAAATGACCAATCCCCACATAAGGTTGAAACTACCTTATTATAGTCCTCGCTCTTTGTTCAGAGCAGTGTAGTAAACACCGTTGGATTTTAATGCATTCTTCTCATCAATCTTCAGTGGTCATTTATATGAAGTGGTGACGGGGGGTTCGAGGTGGAGAGTACAAATACATTATTTGTTTTAGAAGGAATGATGGGCGAGGGCCCGTTTGTTTAGGAATTTCGAAGGTCTCTTTATTTGCTTGCCCATCCATGGCTAGTTTCGAAGGGATGTTAGCCAATGTGCTTATTTTTTCATGAATAAATGGACCTTTTGTTGTAAGCCAATATGGTGAGTTTCACTTGGGAGTTGAGTAGAAAAATTCCATGTGAAAGCCCATGCTATAAAGATAAATAGGAACGTGACATTGAATTAATTTGCACTATGATGCTTGCCATTTTTTTTTATTTTTTATTTTTTGATGAAAGTAATGTACAAATAAGAATGCAGTCAAAGACTATTGTAAAAAAAATTCAGCCATAAATTAATAGTAGCAAATTACAATATAACATAGCAAATGAACAATGCACAGTGTTGTAACCATACAAACAATCACATATGGCCAACAGCTATTAAACAACATCAAACATGTCATTTTTTATTGAATCAATTGAGAGTGAATATGCTCAATCAATAGTATGAATATCAATTGTAAACATTGTGTTTGTGAATTTAAAGTGTGAATCAATTATTATATCACGAGGCCATTGTGTATAGAGAATAGGGATAAAATGAATGAAAATATTTTTTAAAATAATGATGCCCTCTTCACTACAAACTACAAATTTAACTATATATGATAAATCTTAAATGTTAATTATAATGTTTAGACCCAACCAAGATTATAGGCTTGAGTGTGAGTTGAAAATACTGAAATAATAGGCATAATATGCATGAAATAGACAACAATTATATGTGATTGTAGGGGACATAAGAAAAGGTTTCATTATGGAACATGAACTATGAGTAAGACTACAATCATGGACTTAATTTGAATATAAATCTTACCCATATGTTGTGGGACTATGATAGTTTGTGAACATGAGTATTTTGACACGAGACTTGATTTTGTATTGAACTATTAATTCTTGATGTGTTTCATAGTAACTGAATAAATCTTATGCATGTGTTAACTCAATTATTAGTGTAAATTAATTAATAATTGATACTTGTTATTTTTTTTATTAAAGAATATTGATACCTTTTTTTTCACGATGGTAGGACTGTGTATAGATAGTATAGACATTTACTTTGAAGCCTTGTCATATGGAGATTTACTACACATGAAGAATATATAAACTGGGAACTATTTTGAGACCAGTTTTGAAGAAGATTGTTGTTAAAGGACATGTTTGTTGATTTCAACACTTTATTGCTACTTGAATATTGAATCAACTCTTATCAACCAAGACCACAATTGGTAAAAGGTGTCTTCTTAAGGATCTAAACCTATACCAATTGAAAATGGAAATTTGAGGAGAAGATAACTAGAGCCCTTTGTACCAAAATTATATGCATGGAGGTCAACTACTAAGTCCATTTGATATGGACAAGTGGTACTTAATGAAACTATTTACCACATGAACTAAGTAGAGAGTTGTCTTGGGACTTGTTTGAGAAAGATCGTTATGTAAGGGAACATGTTTGATGATTTTGGCACATCTATAATTACACCTAAATTGGATCTTGTTATTATTTAGGTCCCTTTTAATTTGTAAATTTAAATTTAAATTTGTTCTAGGTGGTCTAATTGGAGGGAAACCTTTTGGACTTCCCCTCCTTGGAAACTTATAAATGTGCAGAAACATGACATTGTTGTTAGAAATGAAGACAACAATTACACAAGTGGAAATTTAATTTAAATGAGATTTATGATCTTTAACAATGTAGAAACTATTGAGATAGAAAATAGAATCAAAACCCACAACACAAGAAAATTAACACCATAGAAAAATGAACACATAACACAATATGTAACATGGAGAAAACCCTTCTGGGTAAAAAAACTCCACCAAGAAAAGAGGCTTCAAGTTGTATTATCTTCAAATCTGAAATACAATACATGTACTTCCTCTATCTCTTTTGTTTTCAATCTAGCAGGACCTGTGTAGAAAACTTATGAGATGCATAACACATACAAGGCACTAATTTTATAGAGGTTTTTCACTCCTCAAACTAGGTGTCCACCTTCTCTCTCCTTGGAAACTCCAACATGCAACATTAAATGACCTCTTACATGTCCATGCCACTTGTAAATAGTCAACCATGCAAACTTGGACGCCTAAGGCCAAGAATGGCAACTTATAGCTCATAAATACTTGTCATACGCTATCATATTGTCATAGAATCTTATGACAACTTTGTGATTCCTCTTCGTCTTCTTCTTCCTCTTCAACCTCCTCAATCTGGACCTTCTTTCTTTTAGCAGCTTTTTTAGGCCTGGCATGCTTCTTCTCAGTAGTCTTCGTCTAAGCTAAGGTCTCAGATGTAGCTCTCCTTCTTGTGGATATTGTTTGCATAGATCTGGAGGCTTGTAGAGCATTTACAATGGTAGATGTGGATCTGCTGGTCCTTCTTAACCCTTGGGTAGCTGGTGGAATAACAGGAGCATGTTGTGTTTCCTCCACAGGGGCTTTTGAAGTGGATTCAGGTTAAATACCCCATTTCTTATGCAACTCACCTTTATGCTTCTCAAGGTGCTCCTCCTCACTTTTCTTGTGCATCTTGTTCATGATCTCATCACAAACCTCTCAGTAGTTGTGTCTTTAGGTTTTCTGAGAAAAATATTAGCATAGGTTTTTATTTCTTCTTTGGAGACTTCATATGGTAATCTTGGAATCCATGCAGTTCTAGGCTCAACTGACTCCATGTAGGTATAATCCTTGTCAACTAAAAATGTGATTTTCTCCTTATATTATTGTACTGAATTGAAAGGGACTCTATCCCTGGCTTGGATATCATATTGTAGGGTTTTAAAGAACCCCCAATACAAAGTACTATAGTGATTTGGATCACTGAAACCTCTTATATGACTCTTGATTTGAGTGACAACAGGAATCTATTGTTGCTAGACCTTTCATCTAAAACCAGGCAATTCATTCAGGAAATAGAATGCAAGACAGATGATTAGTGTACCATACCTAAAATTGTATCCTGTCTCTTTTGTCCTCTTCAGATTCTACAACAATTGTTCTCTCATGACCTCGTAGAGTTCAAAGTCTTTTCCTTCCTTAACCATCTGCTAAGCAGTGTGAATTGATGTACCAGTGGCAGATCCTTCTCTATTTGTGAAGTAGACTTTATATGCAATCCCCATAGCAACATACCAGACACCTGGGTCATTTATGTCATTTACTGTCAAGGTCCTTTTGTCAAATTTAGCACCTGTCGGCTTAGTGACCTCATTTTTAATGTATTTCATCATCGATACAGGTCCGGTGGAACTCACCCTAGTGACTGCCCTGATTGCATCTTTAGTGATCCAGTAGGGCTTGTCAAGATACATGAACTCATCATGAATTCTGCTCAATATATACCTCACCCATTCATGCTTATCACAAAAATTAGGGTAATTCTTCCAAATTTCTAGTCTCTTGGCCCCTACATTGGCATATTCTGGTTTGTAGACAACGTCATCATCCAGAAGTTGATCTCTAAGTTCCTCAAACTTTACATGGTTAATTTCATCCAACTTAGAGTGAATATAAAACCTAACATCTTATGTGTATACAACATACGTCGAAACGTTTGAGAATGCCCCTTCTTTATCGACCTCCATGGCTTTGAAAGGATATTTCTTATACTTCAGTCGTAGTTTTTTAGTAACATCAACTAGTTACAGAGTCACCACAACAAATTTCTTTGAATTCATAAACTAGGGTTTTAAGAAATAGCAGTTCTGATAAATACCTTTGTGTTCAATCACTAGGGTTTCCCCTTCAACTTAATTCTTCTCAAATTTTCCAAGTACTTTGAAAGCCTTCTTCTCTGCTCAGCTCCGGATGCAAATTATTTGGTTTCAAATGACATTTGATTGTGCAAATGAAGAATACGTATCTTACATTTGCCCTAACTTTCCATAATTAATGAACCTTTATCTGGTTAGGTGAACTATTGCCTTATCAACAATCTCATCTGTCAATTTCATGCCAATTCATCTATGTGCTTGGCTTCCATTTGCAGAAGCTACAAACATTTAGGGGGAAAGAAAAGATATATATTGGTTATCTCCCCCTGACCCTAAGCCTTATCTTAATCAACAATGAAATCTTTTGCACTAGGCAGAAGTAGAAATTCTTCCTTCTTCTCATCATCTTGTTCTTTCATCTTTCTCCATACCTTTGTCATTTCCTTCTTTTGATGAGTCACAGTTTTCTCAATCTTCTTGTGCTGAACAGGAGGTTTAACAGAACCACTCTTATAGAACCTTGTTTTATGCCCAAATTTGTTACACTTGTAGCAAACAACATTATATTCTGGAGTCATACCATTTCTCCTTACTCTAGTTCTACACTCAATTGTCCTATGACCAAACTTATTGCATGTATAACAATAGCCATAGAAGGAATGAGAGATTCTAGACTCTTGCTTTGGAGTCACAATTGAATTCTTCCTCATGTAATAATTTCTTCTTTCTTAGTTCTACAATCAATATCCTTATGACCAAATTTATAGAAAGAATAACAATAACCATAAAAGGATTGAGAGAACTTGGGATTAGTATCTTGTATAGGAGGAGATCTCTTGAGATCTTTCTTCTGATTACTGAACTGTATGTAATCATCATCATCCAACTCCTTCTCCTCATCTTCAGTCTCCACAGAGTCTTTAGTGCAAGGCTCTTCCTTTTTCATTTCAAACATGCCTTTAGGTATATCTGTTTTGGAACTCTGACCTTTCTCAGATCCAATGCCACCTTTATTCTTTAGCATGTGTTTGACTTAGACTGATTATCTCATCAAGGATGTTGGTGCTTTTCTTTAGTTTTAGACCTTTGTCTATCTGATCCTTTGTTTTCTCCAATTCTTTCCCCAAAGAATTTCTTCTTCAAGTTTGGAGGATTCAACTAATTTTTCATTGAGCTTAGCATTTAGACCATCTGCAACCTTCTTACCTTCTTCAACTTGAAATTTCAATTTGGCAATTGCTTCTTTTGATTCTTTGAGCTTGATCTTATGTTCTTCATTTTCACTTCTTATTGCATCCAGATCTTCTAGGGTAGAAATGAGTACTCCTTCAAAATCAACTTCACAATTTATCATCTTCTGAAGGATTCTTGCCATTAAACAATACTTCAGTTCCCATGTGTTCTACTCCAAGATCTACCTCAGTTGTTAGACTATATTCAAGAAACTTAGCTCTGATACCAATTATTGAACACACAAAAGTAGAGAGAGGGGGGGTGAATCAATACATAATCAAATTCTTTATTTCCCACAACATTCAAACAAATGTAAGCATTAAACCATGAAAAATAGAAGAACATAGGAGCACACAACCATGACACCAAATTTACGTGAAAAACCCTAGAAGGCAAAAACCACAGTGAGCAAGCTGCTTGGATATACTATCCAAATCTAGCCTCACAAATAAAAACAAGATTACATTATCTTTTATGGGCTACAACCCAAAGGAAGTTGCAACTCCCAGAGCACTTACAATCTTCACACAATTATTCTTCAACCTTTGTAGCACAAAACTTATTTGACTCAAAAGTTTCTTCAACCAAATAATGACTGCTCCAACCTTCTGCTAACCTCTTCTACCTTTGCACAACTATCTCATCTCTTCACAAACAAAATATAACCTCTGTAACATCAAAACACCTTCAAGAACTCTTCTCTATCATCACATTACCTACAATCACCTCCACAATAGTATCACATTGTAAAAACTAGTCCTTTCCACATTTCATCATCAAAAACTACTTTTGCGGTAAGCTTATTTGCACATTATCAATGTTATCACACAATACACAACTCATGCTTCACTCAACAGTCAGCTCCCAAGCATATGTGGTTCAAAAACAAGATATAAACATGTTTATTTTACCTTAGCATACTCTTACAAGCTGGCGCACACTCCAAACACATGGCATAATCATCAGCATACACCAAATTGGCCCATCAAACACTTATTCTTCCTTACATTTAGCTCCAGACCTAAGGTAGTACCAAAGGAGACAAAATTGCATCATGCGGACCACATAAAAGGCATTTCATGACTTACAAATCATCCCTATACACTCATTTTATCATTTCAAGCTATTTCATGCTGGTGCAAACATTAAGATTATGATGTTGGTGTCCCTAACATACTCTACTTACACAGTCTTAAGGTAAAACAATGAAAAACATACTTGCGGTGAACATAACCATTTGAAACTTTGAACTGAGCATACTAACTAGCTATATGAGTTTACCATTCAATCAACAATGCCAAATACCAGTGTGTGATGAACTATGGTGGCTTCAACTATCTCCTTCTACTTACTTTAATCAATACCAAGACATGTCTTCACACAACTGACTCCGGAGAAGCAACTGTGGTACATATTATCACTTGAAACTTGAAACATACACACCTGCTACACATATCTAGTTGTCCTCCAAACTACAATGTCACATCTTCATCTGTGGAGAAGTGCGGAGCATTCTCCTATCTCTTTGTGACTACACTTACCCTGTTTCATTACTGCCTTCACTCTTCAGACTCTAAAACACTTTACGGTAGACTCTGTGAACTAAAATTTGAACCATAGATACCTGAGAGCATTGTCTAGCTACCTTACAATCTGTAGGCTCATATCTTCAAAAGCGAAGATATGCGGTATACTCTTCTGAGCTTGTGACCCCTTCCCTGACTAGAACTTTACTTAGACAATTTTCCTACAAGCTTTCACAACTTTCTTCATCTGGTGGCAAACACCATGAGTTCAACATATAGCACGAATTTAACTCAACTCATCAAAAAATTCAAATACAATCATTTTCACAACATATCAAAGATATGAACTTACACATGAACTTCAGAAGATATGGTATGACTATGTACAAATGATATTGATCTTCTTATCTTCCATCATCACTGCTCCTCTTCTTTGATGGTTCTCTGCTCTTCTTCTCTGTTGGTACAACTGTGCACATATGATACTGATCATCATTTCCCCTTTGATATTCTCCTCTGACATCACATGTAGCTGTATGCCTTCCACATCACAACCTGTTGACATCAATGAACACCTATGCAACAATGTAATCCACAAGTTCAAGCTCTAGTAGGATGTTGGAAAACTGCTATTAGAAATAGAACTATGGATGATGTTCTGAAGTCAAAAATTAAGTTCAAACTCAACTGCAATGTGCTCCATTTGCAACTGTACATCCATTTTCTCATGATCAACTTGTTGGTAAGTCTCAAATAGTGGATAGGGATCATCATTTTCAAAAAGGAAACCCTAGGTGTCCAATTCTTTATCAACATCATCTTCTATGGGTAGACCTTTTCCCATGGCTAATCATTATAATGTTAGATCTCAACAATTTGTTGGTTGTCAAAAAATAGTTGGACCTAACAACGGATGGAATCTAAAACTAACAAATGAGATTGCAAGCATTAGTCCTCAAATAATAGGTACATCTGCTATTAACACCAGTGCTTTTGAAGTTAGTATATTACCTTATCCAACATCAAATTGTATGAAGTGTTGAGAATGTGTGTCTCAAACTTATTGTAAAACCCTAGCTCCGTTGCCTTTAACCTAAGTATTGCATTTGGCCCTTTATCGTAGTCCCGCAGGGTGCAGATAAGAGAGATGCGGGCTGGCGGTGTTTACTGCCATCCCGCGAGAGTTTGGAAGTTGATCTACGGTAGTGCGGTGCTAACAGTGATTGGAGAGGTTGGCGGGTGTGTGGTGTTACCATCACCCCATGGACAATCTGTAAGATTGCCTATGTCAATGCGGTATACATACAACGGTCCCGTGATGGTCTGAGTATAAGCTTGCAGTAATGCAGTGTTACCGCCACCCCGCGATGATCTAACATGTTGCCTGCGGTGTTGCGGTATACGTCCCACGGTCCCGCGAAGAACAATGGAAAGGCTGTGCGGTATAGCAGTGGTTAGTGAAGTAAATTGCAGTCCCACAGCTAGTCAACAAGGGTCTTGTGGTATGGCGGTAAAGACTAGAAACGGTGGGTAAAGATGGTTAAACTGTTTGTGATGATTTGTCTGTTGTGGAAGTTGAAGCGATAGGGTTCATGAAACGTTTGTGAAGTCTGTATTAATACGATAATGCATTGTAACCTAGAGAGGCGTGACTGGATGTAAGGAAATGTTGCCAAATTTTCTACAGAGATGGAACAAGATGTAAATCTCTAGTAAAGGCTATGAGTAGTAGAGCTTCTAGTTCCACTGTGTATTGCTTTATTTTGCATCAAAATAAAGCAATACACAGTGGAACTAGAAGCTCTACTATTATATCATGGACTGTGGAAATATCATGTCTACAAAGGCTATGAGCCTGATATTGTATTGTAACTTGTATGCTTGTTGCTGAATAATACAATGGCTCTATGTTTTGGAGTGTGGGGTTTTTTACCCGAAAGGGTTTTCCCCATGTAAGTCTTTGTGTTCTTATCTTCTGCTCTATCTTTCATGTTTAGTGATTCTGTTTATTGAATCTATTTAATGTATGTTGTTGAAACTAGTTTAAATTGCAATCACTTTCCTCTAAGGGTTAATGTGGGAAATGAACTATGTCTGATTCCGCTTTATGGCATAGTAGTATGTGTTTTGAGGCAATCAGAGAGAATGATTGTTACTGCAAACACTTACTAATCTTAGATGCTCATTCTGGGATGAACCGTATTTTCCCTCCAATTGGTATCAGAGGATGGTTTCTGGTTCTGGGTATTCCTTCTGTGAGGATTTCTTAGTCTGGCAAGCTTGAGGAAATCTGAAGGAATCGACTGAAGATTGATACTTTGTTGAGTGAAAGTTGTTTGCTCTTTTTGTGTTAGTTTCAAGAGACAACACACAGGTTGAAGGATGGTGAAGCCAGAGAAAATGGAGTTGGTGACTTTGAAATGATGTTGATCTGGAGCTCCTGATAGGTAGTGGAATAATTCTGATGCATGAGGTGGGATTTTTTGCTTTGTGGTTGTGTTGCAGCAAATCTTTCATATTGGGTGTCTGTGTGAGAGGCTCCCTAGTGATATGGAGAAGCTTGTGTTTTTTTAGCTATGGAGTAATGTGCTTATGCTGGGTGTCTATTCTTGGTATTGGAAGGTACTGTTTTTGTTACCCCGATTGCATATAATCTATGGAGTTGATCATTGGATTATCTGGAAGCTTCTATAATAGTCTATCTCCCTCAGATGCATGTGCATGTTGGTGGTTGTGGAGTTGACCTAAAATGGGCCTAGAGTACCTGAGCTATTTTTCCTTTCAAGGATGCTTTGTACTTGCATGGCTCAAATTCACGTTTCTTGGATCTGAGGGTTTTATAGATTTTCATAAAAAATCTATGGTTAATGCTCATCTATGATAATCCATTATTCTGGTTTAACTGTTATGGTGTTTTTTGTTTCAGACTTTTGAGTCTTCCAGATGTGAAGTGGGTGTGTATGTGCATGGGTGTTTTTAAGACACAGTGGTTTTGCAGGTTTTACACGGTCAAGAAAAAAAACTTGTGGTTTTGTGGAGCTACAATTAAGCTATTTTCTAGACCCTGGCTTTTGGGGTGTTGCTGGATGAGATAGTTGCAATTTTGCATGCATGCTCCATGTATGGTGTGAGGAGGTGAGATGCTTTCTCTCCATGGGAGTGTTGGTACATGATCTATCACTCAGCATTTCTATGGTGATGCTTGGTGGACTCCTAGACTATGGTGCTTAGGTTGTGGACCTGATTGGCGAATCAGATTTGAGCATGATCTGGTGCTTGAGTCTTGTTGTCTACATGGTAATTCTCTTTTGAATCTCAGTTTGTTGATTATTAGTGCAATGATGGGTTTGCATGTTTCAGTGTATTGGATCTACAAGTTATGTATTTTTGTAGGTGTGTACAGCCTATTGATTGCAGTGGGATAACTCATAAGTGGATTGTCTATATCCACAAGATTGATTCAGTGTCTATGTAGACTTGTTAGCTGGCCTTGTCTGAGGTCACTTGTGCATTGGTGTGGTTGCTTTGGGATGAGATAATGGATGGTGTAGAGTACCTGGTTAGTCAGTTAAGGGGACCTGTAGCATGTGTATCATGATGTCATGAATAGCTTGGATACACAATTTTGTGTAAGCTTTTGATAGTGATGGTGTATTTCCTTGGTTTTGGAGATCTTGGTGTCACTTGGTATTACTGTCAGATGGACATGTTCATGTGTGGACCTAGAGGATTTTCAGATTAGGAGATGTCTGGGCATGATGCTTGGAGAGCTCAGTTGTCACAGTTTAGTGGGAGCTTTAGCAATGACTATCAATTCATCACTTGGTGATGGATGATCTTCTTTAGTGTTGCAGATGTTACTAGGAGGAGCTCTTAGATCCTGTTGCTGCAGAAAGGTTCTTTCGCATTTGCATGGACACTATTTGGAGATGGGTCGTCTTCGTGATATTGAAGATGTGTAACATCTTGGAGCCATGGAGGACTCATGGAGTCTTTGGTTGAGGTGTCAGTGGTGCTTGACAGGTGATGTTGGTTTAGAGTTTGTTTATTTTATGTCATGGTATACTCTTGTTTATGCATTAGAGTTTCAGCATGATACATTGCTCTTGAGACCATATTGTGCTCACTTGGAGCATGGAATCTCCTAAGGGGTGTCATGCCCACATTTCCCATGCAGTCACGACACACAACACATGTGTCATGTCCACATTTGTCATGTGGTCATGACACAAAATATCAAAAAAATTCCACGCATCCTTAGAAACCCCCTCGCAAGCGTTAGTGTGCTTGGTGGTAATACACATAAGGCGTAAACATGTCAATCAAATTCAGGGTAATGCAATCACAAGTGAAATCCCCTGCGTGATGATAGCCGACTAAGGGGGTCAATGCGACACGTGAAGCGTCACCACAAGGGTTATGATCGATTAATCAAACCCTAAGTTTTCCTAAGTGAGTGACGAGATTTCGATACGAGTCGAAATCAAAATTCCTAATTCTAAATGCATAAGAGAATTAAATAACCACTTAAGTAAAGCATCAAGCTTGCGGAGACAATAAATTATTATTCAACTCAAGGTTTAATTTGTTAAGAAAGTTAACCCCAAATCTCGAAAAAATCTGGCAGCGTAACGCCTCTCAGGCATGAATAGGAATTATTCTAATTAAATAAATTTGCACAAAGGTTCACTATCCTACTAACGTCGATTAATTTATTTAGTTGCACTAGGGAAATTAAATTGTCGCTCTAAGGTTCTCTAGCCGAAAAATAAGGTTAAATTAATTAAATAATAACCTACTACGTTAGTTAATTAAAAATAATTATACTAGGGAGATTATTTAGCTGCACTATGGTCCACATATTAATTAACTAAATTAAATTAATTAAATAATCTCCTTCAGTTAAATTCCAACATATGATTAATTAAATAGAATCGATTTAGAAATAAATAGAGTTACATAAATTTAATTGCATAGGATACTTTATGATAATATATATATATATATATATATATATATATATATATATATATATATATATATATATATATATATATATATTAAATAGGTTGCGGGTTATAGTATAAGGCCGAATGGCCGAAAGACATAGGAGCGGGCGGATCATAGGGTGGACGTCGTCGTGACTGTCACACAGATCACATTTCAAACAAAGCAGTGGTAACGATTTTTATGAGGGTTTACAACTATTAAGAGAGGGGGGGTGTGGGGGCAGATCCCACCCACTACCCACTGATTGGTGGGTAGTGGGTGGGGTTCGCTCCCCACCCAAAGCTCTGCCAAAGGAAACCTAAAGGAAAGGATTCGATGGGGGTTCGAACCCCCACCCACCTCTTTCACTTACACTGTTTCTTTTGTTACAAATACACAATTGTTACAAGGTCGACGCAAAAGAGATACATTCAATATTTTTTAATCTTTGTTTATAATGAAACTACATTCGTTTCACTTTGCAGTTAATATAAAAAGAGTGTATATATATATACTCAAGGATATACACAGTTTCTAAAAGAAAACCAGTTTCTTTTATTCGACAATATATTAAATATTATTCCAATGTTTCAAATATATATATATATATATATATATATATATATATATAGGTATATATTTATAAATACACAATTATTATACAAAAGAATAATGATAAGGCATTTATGTATTCTCAAATCTTAGCATGAATACAACATCCACAAATTTTGAATTTTATTTTTCTAACAGTAAGGAGGTTAAATCCCTACTCTCTTTTTTATACATTTAAAACAACAACTCCATTTTTTTTTCAAATCTATATTACAAAACAACAACCTTACCCTATCTTTTTCTTTTGCAATTAAATAAACTTAAAGGTAACAACATAGATATATTTTTTTTGAAATAAGATAGTAGCTTTGTACATTTTCTTTTGAGCAACATTTGAAACCAGCAATACATATATTCTATTTTCAACAACAACATTTTTAAAACAGCCTACTAACATACATTACTAACTTCCCAAAAATATAATAAAACATTAGAATTGTTTTAAACCTTACAACAATAAGAGAGAAGTTTTCTCACTCTCTTGATACAAACTTTACAAAGGCCAATCTTGGCCAAGGCTCACATTAGCCAAAATGACAATACACAATATATATATATATATATATATATATATATATATATTTTCACTTCCTCCAAGCTCCAATGTCACAACAAACTTGCAATAACAAGTAAGGGAGGGAAAACAAGCCACGAAGTACCACTCTCCTCCCTACCATAGACTCACTCATGAGTCACCCCCGAGCTTGGAGGTCAACCACACACAAGGATACTTCACTCGACAACACAACAAAACACAAAGACAAACACACGTGAAGAACACCCATGGTTTACACAAGACAATACTCATAGAAATGTGTTTAAATGGGTAGGGGAGTGGACATCACTCAACTCAAGAGTGTCACTCCAAATATCTCAAAATATTAACTCTAACAATGCCTCAAGCCAACACATTTATACCAAATCTCACATATTTCTCCATGGCTCTCAAGCCATTAAAAAATGCTCAAATTCACAACTTGCCCTCAAGGCCAAAATACCAAAATTAGGAGGTGACCTCGAGGAGGTTCACTCCTCCCCCACCCCGCACATGTTGAGCATTTTCTCCAAATGGAGAGGCTCTTACGTACACCCATAAAATCCCCACAACACAAAATGCAAAATACACACACACAAAGCCATCACACAAGTAAAGTAAAATGCATAAGGAAAGGCATCAAGCCTTGAATCCTACCTTAAATAGCCCAACAAGGAAGATAGTTGAAGAAGAGCCCTTCCAACTCCACCTCCAAGTGCTTCTCCAAATGAGCCTCCAAAAATTCCTCTAACTCTCTCCCCAAAGTCAAATAAAATTGAAAAATCAAATGAAATCAACAACCCTCTCCCTCTCTTCAAGAGGGATTAAAATAGGCTATAGGATCTATTCATGAGCCTTGAGGAATGAGAAGGTGACACATGTCACCTTCTCCTTCCTCCTCACATCCAGTTGCAAACTTCATGGAATGTGGTGGTGACACATGTCACCCTCCCATTACACCAAGTCTTGCTCCCTCCACTTGTGCTCTCTCACACATGTGGGAGAGAAAAGTGGAGCCAAAGAAGGATGTGGGTACCACAAGTGCCCCAATCCTATCCTCCCATGAAATACTACAAAACCCCAAGGTACCCTCACCAATGTGAGAGAGCCTTGGAGTTGAGGAGTCCACAATTTAGGGGTCTTGAAGATTCCCCAAGCCTTAGAAAGAGGTGTGGATAAGGTTGAGTGTTTGACCCAACCTTCCACTCCTTCCCAAACTTTTATTTTCGTCACTTTACTTCAGGGTGAGGTTTAAGTGACCAAATGGGAGTTTTCCTAAGGTTAGACAAGCTCAAATGGTCCCTAGACCCTAGGGGTACAACCCAGGGTCACTTTTAACCCATTTTGAACACCATAGGGTGAGTAAAATCACATGAAAAGGGGTCACAAAAATAAAAACTCAAAATGAAATCAATTAACATTACACCTTTACAACACCAATATAAAATCAACTGAAAAAGGGTAGACCTATCCCAAACAACACCACACATAAACATTACGAAATTTCATCATGCATTCACACAGTTGATCTTGGTTCCTCTTGGAACTAGATCGGCTTAACACGGGAATTCACAAAATGTGTGGGATGATCTCCAATTATCTGTGGCTTGGTTAGAACACCTGCACACTTAAACAAAAGATTAATCCAACATGTATATCATAGCCGAAACAAGGTAAACATACACTCACACCATCACATAATCATATAAAACAATCATAAAATCACATCATAATTAGATTCATAATTTTGCATTTCTATAATCCATCTCAAGATAAAATCGCATAATAAATCCATAAGAAAATCTCACAACTAGTATCTCAAATAATATCATAATGCATATCACATGTCAAATCATCATCAGTGAATCAAAATCAGGATCTAATCTCATCACAACATGCTAAACATAACCAACCAAAATAAAAGCATATAGTCTAATAATTCTGCATATCGGGATCAACAGTCCCCAAAAGTCTAAAAAGTGTCTCCAATAGTAATATGAAACAGCAAAACAAGGGAGTGAAAAGGTAGGCCTCACATCCTCCCCCTAAGACTAAACTTCCTCTTGGAAGTCGCCAAAGAGGTGAGGATAAAGCGTCCTCAATCTAACTGCATCCTCTCAAGTCGCCATGACCTCATCATACATGTCCCACTGAACCCTAACCCGGTCTAGCTCTCGACTTCGAAGACCCAGCGTTCGACAAGCCAATATGCGAATTGGCTCCAAAGCTAATTGTTTGTCTGCCTCTACCTATAGAGCACTCCAATCCAATACATGAGATAAATCAGATATGTAATGCCGCAAAACAGATACATGAAATACATCATGGATGCGCGACAAGTTAGGTGGCAAGGCTAGATGGTAGGCTACTGGTCCTATCCACTCCAATATCTCAAAAGGCCCAACAAACCGTTGTGCAAGCTTAGAGCCCTTTCCATAACGGATTGGACTCTTTTGCAATCTCACTCTCAAGAACACTCTATCCCCGACCGAGAAGCTCCGATCTAATCTCTTAGCATCGGCATACTTCTTCTGTCGATCCTGTGCCTCTGAAATCTCTGTCTAATCAAGGTCACCTGCTGCTCCATATCCTATACCAACTTTGGCCCAATAGCAACCCTATCCTCTATACGGTCCCAACTCAATGGTGTTCTGCAGGGTCTGTCGTACAAGCCTGAAAATGAGGCATACCCAACGAGCTGTGATGCCCATTATTGTAGGCAAACTCAACTAGATACAGATACTCCTCCCATCTAGTCTGGTGATCCATAACGTACATACAGAGCATATCCTCAAGAACCTGATTCACCCTCTCTGTCTGACCATCTATCTCTGGGTGATACGCTGAACTAAAATTGAGCTGAGTGCCCAATGCCTGCTGTAATGCCCTCCAAAACGCTGATGTGAACACTAAGTCTTTGTCAAAAATGATGCGGCAAGGTACTCCATGCACTACAATAGAATAGGCCATTAGCACCTAAAATAGCGTTGGATTTTAGTGTAATTGAGCTCATAAATTGGACACTTTCCTCGGCGTAAAACTCGGTGCAACTTTGCATTCTTACTTCGGCGTCGGATTTGCGCTGGATTTTGCACTGGATTTAGCATCAACTTTAGCGCCAAAAAGCAATAACCGAATTTGGCACCGGATTTAGCGTCGAATTTGACACCCAATTTGGCTTCTGATTTTTCTTCGTGTTTGGCTTCCAGGTTTGCTTCTTATTTTGCTTCCATTTTTGCTTCCAATGTTGCTTCTGATTTTGCTTCCATATTTGCTTTCAATTTAGCACCGGATTTGGCACCCAATTTAGCTTCCAATTTAGCTTCTGGTTTTACTTCTTGTGTTGCTTCCAAGTTTGCTTCGGGTTTTGCTTCTAGGTTTGCTTCTAGTTTTGCTTCCAATTTCACTTCCCATTTTGCTTCCAATTTAGCGCCGGATTTGGCACCCAATTTGGCTTCCAGTTTGGTTTCCAATTTTGCTTCTTATGTTGCTTCCAAGTTTGCTTCCAGTTTTTCTTCTGGTTTTGCTTCAATTTTTGCTTCTAGTTTTGCTTCCCATTTTCCTTACAGATTTGCTTCCAATTTAGTGCCGGATTTGGCTTCCACTTTGGCTTCTGATTTTGCTTATGGTTTGGCTTCTTGTGTTGCTTCCAGTTTGGCTTCCGGTTTGGCTTCCAATGTTGCTTTTGATTTTGCTTCCAGGTTTGCTTCTAGATTTGCTTCCATTTTTGCTTCCAATTTAGCACCGGATTTGGCACCCAATTTAACTTCTAATTTTTCTTCCATGTCTGCTCCCATTTTTGCTTCTAGTTTTGCTCTCAGTCGTGCTTCGTATTTTGCTTCTTGTATGGCGTCTAAAATAGCTTCTTTTTTGGCTTCCTAATTGACGCCAAGTTTTGCTTCCATTATGACCTCCTTTGTTGCTTTGGGTTTTGCTTCCAATTTAACAAGATAATTATATAAAAAATAAGATAATTATTATAAAATAATTATTATAACATGATCATCATCTATTATTAAAACAAATGAGTCAAATATTTATAATTTAATTGAATTTTACAACATCCATCCTGCAATAAATTAAAATCATCATACGTAATAAATATCCATCAAAAAATCATCGACTACTTTCAATATATATAAATTGACAAGTCAATACTAATAAGATCATCATCATATATAACTAAAACAAGTGAAAGTCAAATATGCTAGTAGATCAATAACATGTCAAAATGATACATGTCCAACAGTTGACATAAGTCAAAATGATACATGTACAAATGATATAAGTAAAAATGATAAATTATGTAACTCAAAATGATACAAGTCAATATGATACATGTCGAAATGATATAAGTCAAATTGATACATGTGAAAATGATACAACTCAATAATATGGTACTGTAGGCCGTGAAAATGATACATATGATAGTAACCATAAAAAGAGGCATCATAATGATATATCAGCAATGGTCCATGATGCAGTCTATATGATTATGAATGTCATTGGCTACTACCAGCAACTGCCTCATCATCATCATCACCATCATGATCATCATCATTGTCGTCGTCGTCGTCGTCGTCATCATCATCATTGGCCTCGTTGTCCTTTGTATCTACATCATCATCATCCTCTGCCATGTGATCTGTACCAGAACCAATATAATCTAGATCTATATCATCAAGATCATCTTCATCTTCTGGAAGACCCGTGTTCTGCAAAAAAAATATTTAAAATGAAAAGTTATTATTTATTTCATGTAATAATTTATTTTTCTGTTATATTTCTAATATTCCAACATATGAAACGAAACCATAATCATATTACATCATATCAAAGTGCACATACCATAATAAAATTTCAAAAAAGTTACAGCTAATATGTCATTCCAATGATGTAAAACATGCAACAATTCTAATAAACGTTACTAAAGATCATAAAAAAAATTGTTATACAATTTAACTATCAACTGTAAATTCTATTACATAACCTTAAGTGCCACAAATTGCATGGTCAATGTATGTTCTTTTTCACTATTAATCTAATATCCTGCATTAAGCAGAAACATTAAAGAGTTTTTAAGTAGTAGTTGATTAAATTCTCTTACATGTCATTAATGAATGCCCAGTTTTTTTTCAATAATTATTTATCTTAAGGTTCATGAGTAACCTTAAGATAAAGGTCTAATAGTTGTTCCATGGGGCATGTTTAACAAACCAAATGCAATTGCCAACTTTTCACCATGTTGGCAGAGAAATAATTCTTTTTCCCATCCTTCCACAGCATTAAGTAAATTCTTGAATCTGGAAAATACTTTACCGCCTTCATCTTCCAAGCCAATTTCTCCAACTTTGCATGGGTCTCCTTTGTCTATGGATGTGATCTGTCTCCTACACAAAAAAGCATGTACCATTTTATGCCCTTCAATCCAACTGCATCTGGGCATTTTTTTAATTCCTCTATCTTTCATCAATCTCCTTACCTCACCATGCCTGCCCACTTGCAGATAGATGTTTGAGAGAAGAACATAAGTTGTGGAACATTTTTAGGATCCAAATCAAAAAGTAGTGTTACTGTAAATACTCCTAAGCCTATATTCATATGTGATCTACAGGCACCAAGAAAACACATGCATACAAAAAGCACAGATTTAACAGGTATCTTAATGATAAAGTTTAGGGTGTCTTCAAGATAGCCAGCAACGGCAAGGAGGTCAACCATGCACGTAAACAGAGAGGCCCTAGTTAGCAGGTTGTATGGGTAGAAGGATGCTTCTCATTTTCAAGAATCCTAAGTCTCATTGCTACATACATTGCTTAAAGAAGGGCCAATTTTAAACTAGGTAGTTGTTTTGTCACTCACTTTGTGCAATGAAATGACGAGAGCCAAGTCTCCTAATATCACTGTAGATTTGCATACAACAACCTCTAATACAATAACACCATATAATGCACACTTAACGTTATGGTACCTTAGCCTAGACATGATGCTATAGAAATCTGAAGGTACCTCCTACTAAAGATGTCATGCCATAGACCAGATACCACTATACAGTATATATCACATCTACAGTAACAATTTCCTTCCAAATGTAGGGTTACAGTCTATGATTAGCATGCATAGACCTTTCTAGTGTTTACAAGATAATTCCTTAGTCAACACCATACTAGTGTCCACAAGATGTTTCCACAGTTAAAATAAGAAATTAATGCTACTTTGCAAACAATAAGCAAGCCTTCGGGCTTAAAGTTTCCATTTACATCCATGCACAATAACTTAATCAACCCTTAGGATTTTATGGGCAATGAAACATAAGGTCCTATATTCTATTTATGAGTCCTCTATCCAAATGACGCAGTGATCACAAGTACATAATATCTACTATTCCGTGGGTAGTGCTCAGACATTCAAACATAGGGAAGTCCATACTAAGATAAATTTGTTCACAAACAGTCTCCAATTTAGTAAATACTAGTTTGAAATCACATTTCTAAGTTAGTGCAAGTCATTACAATTAATTCAAAGGTCATTCTCATCAAACGAATGCCTTCACAATAGACTATTCTAGTTACAAGTACAATACAACTATTGCAATGCTACACAACTGTATGCAATTGACAAAACCCATTCTTTCCAAGAGTCAACTGGTAATCAAATACAATCATGTAGTGTTGTTTCAACATTGTATTTGATTGTGGCTTCAGTAATGTAAACCTCATAACCTTGGAGGGAGTGTTGGGGGGCAAATTCACCTAAACCAAGGATCCAAAACCATCCCAAAAGCCCACCTAGGAGTGGCATTATTAATCCCAAGAAGACCTCGCATCCATAATTGAGAGAGTGGACATTTATAGGTGAAATACCAACACCATTAGGGTTTACAACCATGTCAAAAAAGATACCCATGAACCAGGCCGGGTTTCCTCAAGACTCATGGTATGTTGCAATGATAACATTCTAGCAATTCTAGCCAGGGTTTGAAACTCCACCTCAAACTGTGACCAAATTAATGTAGCTTCCTTCATGATAGAAATCCAAAACACAATAACCAATAGTTTGTCATAGTTCATAAGTCCCATGATCTTAAGTCTAAACTCTCACAGTTAACAATATTTTCCTCATCCAAACCCTTTAGCATAGGCTTTCACAAGACCACATACAGTTACACAAGTTAAGGGAAATTTTTCACCAAAATGGTCAGTGTAATTTTACAAGAATGGATGACAAGGAGCTTTACTTCAAAGAAAGGTTAGCTTAGTTGAAGAAGACCAGTTGGCGATTTGAATCTTAGTCTCCAACCCAAACAACAAGACACTCAGCCAACATGATGAGTACCCCAAAGTTTCCCTTCCTCTCAATCACTTATAGTCCAACCATCAATCTTCCTTCCTTGACCCCAAGGCAAAAAGAAGAATTCCCCCCCCCCCCCAAATGGTTCCCCACTCCTTCCTTTTCTCCCTCACATACCCCAAAACCAAGCACATTAAAGACTAGTACTTCCCAAAGTTGTTATGGCAGATGAGAGTTAATGCCTACTGCCAATGATGGCTCCTTCTCAACAAAAAAAATGTGCATATTAAAATTTAAATGTCCACTATTATATTTCAAAGGTTTAAAATATAACCAACAACATAACTGTAATGCATGCCCCCCTTTAAGTCTTATAATATAAAGGTTAGGAAACAAAGACTTGAGATAAACCCTTTGGTCTGTTCACTTAGGAGACCACCTGACAACTCAATGATAACTACATCCACATGATCAACAAGAATGACAAGTGACCTATGAATAACAATCCACTTGAGTCAAAAAGACAAGACGACCAATAGAAACCAAACACAACAAACAGAGTACAACTGTAACTGTTTGTCTTAAGTATCACTCTATTATGTCTTCAAAGATTATTGCAACTCAACACAAGAAATGCAAATTGACATATTAACACAACAATATCCAACTAAGTTATTGAAAATCAACTATTGATACCTCGTTCTCCATCCAAATTACAAAATTGGTCCACTTTTTGCTTTGTAACATTTCCTTTTCAAACTGCATTGGTTGTCGGCCATATTTCTCCTCCTGTCAAAACATGGCACATGGACTAGTTAAACTAATTAATATGCAATCATTTACTTTTTCCTAGGAAATAAAAAAATATCATTTAACATATTAAATATACTTACAAATGTACAGATCAAGGCCTGTAAACCTTTCTGGCCACTGTGATGAGTGACACGAAGTTTGTCAAGCCTACCCTTGTAGGCCTTGTCCTGAAACATATACTAATTCAATTTAATTATGCACAAATAAAATTTAAAAATTATTTAATAAATTTGATATAATCTTATGAGCAAATTCAAATACTTGCGTACTCTCCTCACCGGACTTCCTCCATGCATCGAACTTCTCATATGCTTTTACAAGCTCTTTCCATACTTTGAGACGGCCTTTTTTTGAGCCTTTGCTCATAACGAATTTTTTTTTATCTTTTTTGTTTGGTTGCACTGAAATCTCTTGCAATTTTGAGACATTGTAGCTTCATTTTCTTTACAAACCAACCTGTGCCAAATTCAGTCTCCATGTCTTGGATAATTGCTTTTTGTAGGTGCATAGGTATCTTTGAGAATGGCAAGTGTAGGTGGTCTTTGAACTGTTGAAGGCATGGTTCCTTCAACCTATTCACAAACATTTTTCTAGCATCTGTCATTCAGACTTCCCCTGAAACCACATTGTATTCTATCTTGGTATTGTAGCTACCAATGCAAGATGCAAAACATGGCATGGTGGTTGAAGAAATCTGTGTCCCAAGAGTGGCTGGGACATTGGAAGCCTCTACTCCCTGTTCCACATTCTTAGAGGTTATTGTTACCGATTTGTTCCTAGATCTTTTGCCCGATCCATGACTGGTTGGGGAATCAATTGATTCCCTTTGACACTGTTGATTTGGTTGCAATGTTTCAGGGGATTTACTAGATCATTTTTCTATGTATCTAGCAAGCATTGTCAAGTCAACACCATCCAATTTGTTCACTGCCTCTACCCCCAATATGGAAGCCAATGCCTCTTTATCTTTGTCAGTATCATGTCCCTATATATATAAAAAATAAAATTCTTCTTTTAAATTTAGAAATAGAAAACTAAATACTAAAAATCAAAGAAACAATGGAAACATTTACAAATCTATAAATTGACAATGAATTACCTGATTGTGGCCGGAGTTTGCTCCCTTCCCTCTATTGCTTGACATTTTGAGGTGACCTAGGGCAAATTATTTTCATCCAATCTATGGAGGCAATCATAGCCAAGTATGAATTAACAGCATGCTTGACCAATCATAGCCAAAAACAAATCTTAACAGCTTGTATTTTGGGTATGATGTACAAAGAGACCTTATTCGACAGGCCTTCCAAAAATGGTAAATGCAAGTTATACTGCAAGCAAGGATAATTAACAACATTACTACTCAAATTTACCCTAAAGCATAAGTACAACATCTTAGAAAAACTTTCTTTGAGCTCAAAATTATATCAAAATCGAGAAAAACCTAGGTCAAGAGTTAATTGCTCAGCAATTGGAACTTACTTGCTAAAACGCAGATGAACAAGCTTGATTGAATGGCTGAGGTAGCTAGAAACCCCAAATTTAGCAGCTAGCTAAAGCAATTTTTTATCTTCTGGATGTCTAGAACCAAAAATAAATAAAATACAAATTCACAGATCTGTTGTAGAAACTTTTCAATAACTTCTGTTTTCGACCTAATAAAGTCGTCACTTCGCAGCCTACAATTCTTAGCAGGAACCTAAAACAGAGGCAGAGTACACTATGTTGTGGGCTTAAATGTATTAACTTATTTGTGTTTTTTTTGTGTGGTGTGTTTTAACGCTGGAGCGAATTTTAAATTTTTTTTGGGATTCATTAGTCAGCGCTAAAGTCAGCATCTCTAACGTCGAGATCTCTAATGCCGACTTTTGCGCCAACTTTCAGCCCTAAATGTAATCTTTTTGGGACGCCAAAACTAGCGGCAAGTGCACCTAATTTAGCGCCATCATCGTCCATCTCCTAAGCAAACATCTGCATTGCACCCTACACCACCTCCGCATCACAAGCTTTAACATTTATGGGGATGTGTGCAACCATTGGTTATGGTTCCCTTCCATTCCGTAATAAATCTACCATCATTCATCCACTATCCTACATACCCTCCACATACCATCCCTATGGTCCATGCTTTGGCATAAGTTTGACATAATCTACTATTTTACCTACATAATCCACTTTTCTCCCCTTTAGAATCCATGTCATAATCCACTATCTGCCTAATCCATTTACCTTCCATGTATCCCTTACCAACATCGATGAGGCCACTCGACATGGTCCATGTGCGAGGACATCATTCTCTAATGGGACTATAACCTTTTATTGCAACGTAACACAACCTTCAACCCTCAACCCTAAAAACTATACCTTAAACCCTAATCCATCCACCCTAAACCCTAATCCCTCAACCATAAACGCTATCCCTAAAGCCTAAAGCCTCAACCCTTAAACCTTAAACCCTCAACCCTATCCCTAAGCCCTCAACCCTAAACACTATACCTTAAACTCTAATCCCTCAACACTAAACCCTAAACCTTCAACACTAAACACTATTCCTTAAACTCTAATCCCTCAACACTAAACCCTAAACCCTAATCCCTTAGCGCTAAACCTTAAACCCTATCCCTAAAGCCTCAACCCTCAACACTTGAACCTTAAATCCTAAACCCTATCCCTAAACCCTCAACCCTAAACAATACTATACCTTAAACCCTAATCCCTCAACCCTCAACCCTCAACCCTAATCTTAAAGCTAAACTTAAAGCTTCCACTCATTCCACCATCCTCAAGGGATCTAGAAATGCAAAATTAGATGCCTCTACTAATAAAGCCAAACATCCTAAGGGTCCTCATGCCTCAAGACATAAAAACAAAGAGTCAAAGAAAAATCAATCCAAAAAGTTATCCAAGCCCATACCTCCACAAGCAAAGTCCAAAACCAAAATGGTATGGGTACCTAAGCAACAAGAAATCAAGTTAAATGAGGCATCTACCTCTAAAAAATCCCAACCATCTACTCCCATCTCAAATTCCCATTCCACTCAAAAGTGTCAAAACATTCCATCCCACAAGCAAAATAAAAGTAATAAAATGCCTAAGTCTATGTGGGTTCCTAAAGCCCTTCATCATCCATCTCCTAAGCAAACATCTCCATTGCACCCTACACCACCTTTGCATCACAAGCTTCAACATTTATGGGGATGTGTACAACCATTGATTATGGTTCCCTTCCATTCCGCAATAAATCTACCATCATTCATCCACTATCCTACATACCCTCCACATACCATCCCTATGGTCCATGCTTTGGCATAAGTCTAACATAATTGACATCATAATTCACTATTTTCCCTACATAATCCACATCATAATCCACTTTTCTTCCCTCTAGAAACCATGTCATAATCCACTATCTGCCTAATCCATTTGCCTTCCATGTATCCCTTACCAACATCGATGAGGGCACTCGACATGGTCCATGCACAAGGACATCGTTCTCTAATGGGACTATAACCTTTCATTGCAGCGTAACGCAACCTTCAACCCTCAACCCTAAAAATTATACCTTAAACCCTAATCCCTTCACCCTAAACCCTAATCCCTCAACCATAAATGCTATCCCTAAAGCCTGAAGCCTCAACCCTTAAACCTTAAACCCTAAACCCTCAACCCTAAACACTATACCTTCAACTCTAATCCCTCAACATTAAACCCTAAACCCTCAACCCTAAACACTATACTTTAAACTCTAACCCTCAACACTAAACCCTAATCCCTCAACCCTAAACCCTAATCCCTTATTGCTAAACCTTAAACCCTATCCCTAAAGCCTCAACCCTCAACACTTGAACCTTAAATCCTAAACCCTATCCCTAAACCCTCAACCCTAAACAATACTATGCTTTAAACCCTAATCCCTCAACTCTAAACCGTAAAACCTAAACCCTCAACCCTAAATCCCAAACCCTCAACCCTCAACCCTAAACCCCAAACCCTCAACCCTCAACCCTCAACACTATACCTTAAACCCTAATCCCTCAACCCTCAACCCTAATCTTAAAGCGAAACTTAAAGCTTCCACTCATTCCACCATCCTCAAGGGATCCAAAAATACAAAATTAGATGCCTCGACTGATAAAGCCAAACATCCTAAGTGTCCTCATGCCTCAGGACATAAAAACAAAGAGTCAAAGAAAAATCAATCCAAAAAGTTATCCAAGCCCATACCTCCACAAGCAAAGTCCAAAACCAAAATGGTATGGGTACCTAAGCAACAAGAAATCAAGTTAAATGAGGCATCTACCTCTAAAAAATCCCAACCACCTACTCCCTTCCATTCTGCAATAAATCTACCATCATTCATCCACTATCCTACATACCCTCCACATACCATCCCTATGGTCCATGCTTTGGCATAAGTCTGACATAATCCACATCATAATCCACTTTTCTCCCCTCTAGAATCCATGTCATAATCCACTATCTGCCTAATCCATTTGCCTTCCATGTATCCCTTACCAACATCGATGAGGGCACTCGACACGGTCCATGCGAGAGGACATCATTCTCTAATGGGACTATAACCGTCAACTCTAAATCCTAATCCCTCAACTCTAAACCATAATCCCTAAACCCTCAACCCTAAACCCTAAACCCTGTTGGGACAAGAAAATCTCACAATTTCTCTATACTTCTATCCATCCCCTTTTCAACCAAGATCAGAACATTATACCCTTAATCTCATAATACTAATCAATTGTGTTACAAAATCCATAATTAACCTAAGTCTTGCATATCCATTCCACGAATTATACCCTTTGCCTTTCCTAAGAACATATTGGCCCAATGTGACCCCATTGTTGGAACCTTTCACTTTGTTATACCGATGGCCTGATAAAGATATAGTATCACTATATCAGCAAAACAACAATCTATCGGGGTAACCTTTGAGGTCATCCCACCGATAGACCGACAAAATGGAATAAAATGAGCTTATTGGGATAACATGTAGACATCGGTGGAAACCACATCATGGTTCCACCGACATGCCGATAAAGTTGGTAGAAGAAGTTTATATCGTCGTAACATGTGGATTTCGGTGGAATACATATCACACCCTCACTGATGAGCTGATGAACTCGACAGGAGTTAGCTTATGACCGGAACATGTCAACTTTGATAGAACTTATATGAGTTCCCCCAACATGCTGATAAAGCCAACAAAGACAAAAGCATCATTGTAGCATGTAAGGATCAGTGGAACTAAGGATGAAGATCCACCAATAGCTTGAAATAACTATAAAACATTGAGGATATGAAGAACATCGGCCGGACTAGGGCACATCGGGGCAACTTCATATGGAACCTCGCCGATGGACCGAGAAAGGGAAATTTATTGATGGAAGGGATGGACTTCAGTGGAATATAAAACAAAGCCTCAACAATCTTGTCCAAGAATACTCTTGCCACCGATGGTACATTATACGTCATGCATATAGGTGAGAAATGCACCACCTTGGTCAACTTGTCAACCGCCACCATGGTGACATCATGGCGATGAGATGACATAGGACGACCAACAATGAAATCCATGGAGATGGTGTCCCATTTCCACTCAGGTATCTTGTGAGGGTATAAATGACCTACTAGATGTTGATGCTTAGCCTTGACCCTCTGGCACTCAAGGCAACGAGCAACATACTTTGCAATATCGCGTCTCATACTCGCCCAATGGTACAACTGTCGTAAGTCAGCATGCATCTTCTTCACCCCTGGGTGTGCTGCATAAGGTGCTCTGTGAGCCTCTGAAAGAACTACTGCATGTAGATCACCTACACGGGGTAGGTAGATGCACTATCAATGTCTAAGTAACCCATCTACCTCAAGGGAATATCTTGCAAACTTGCCCACAAGGGCCCTCTGAGACTGGATCTCCTGCTGCAACTCAAGAAACCACTCATCCTCAGGTAGATGTTGAATGATGTGCCCTCTCAAGTCCACACTCAAGGTCAAGGTCAAGATCTCGTGGCGCCTCCCACTCAATGCGTTGGCAACCACATTCTCCTTCATTTTGATGTAGTGGACATCAAAGTTGTACTCACAAAGAAACTCCATCCAACACTGTTGGCGGGCGTTCAGATTCAACTACGTGAATATGTATTGTAAGCTGTGGTGTTTTGAATGAAGCTCAAAGCAATGACCTAGTAGAAAGTGTATCCAACGAACAAGAGCATGAACTACTGCTGCAAGCTCTAAATCATGAGTAGGGTAGTTCAGCTCATGGGTCTTGAGCTTTTGCGACTCATACGCGATCGCTGTACCACCCTACATAAGAACGACTCCCAAACCCTCGAGTGATGCATTAGTACAAACCACAAAATCCTTTGCTGGATTAGGAACCACTAAGATGGGAGCACTGATAAGACGCTCCTTGAGGGCCCCAAAGGCCCTCTCGCACTGCTCAGTCCAAGTGAAGCTCTTCCCTTTCCGCTGAAGGGAAGTGATGGGGTGCACTATCCTGGAAAAGCCCTCTACGAATCTGCGGTAGTAACTGGGTAACCCCATGAAGCTACTAACCTCTATCACACTAGTGGGTGCTAGCCAATCCCTGATAGCCCTGATCTTCGATGGATCTATGGAGATACCATAGCCAGACAGGATGTGCCCCAAATACGGCACCTCGGTCCTAAAAAAGGCACACTTCGCCAAGTTGCCATAAAGCTGTTGTTCTTTCAAGCACTACAAAACCTGACGTAAGTGATCCTCATGCTCCTCCTCGGTCCGCGAGTAGATCAAAATATCATCAAGGAAAATAATCACGAACCGATCCAAGTAAGTACGAAACACCCCGTTCATAAGACTCATGAACACTGCAGGGGCGTTCATCAAGCTGAAGGGTACCACAGTGAACTCATAGTGACCATAACGAGTCTAGAAGGCGGTCTTATGGATGTGCCTCTATGATGCTTAATTAGTGATAACCAGACTTTAGGTCTATCTTAGAGAACACTTTGGCTCCCTGCATTTGGTCGAAAAGATCATCAATCCTAGGCAGAGGATAACGGTTCTTCACCATCACCTTATTAAGCTGCTTATAGTCCATGCACAAATGAAGAGATCCATCCTTCTTCTTCACGAAGATGACCAATGCACCCCACGGTGAAACACTAGGTCAGATGTGCCCCTTCTCAAGCAACTCCTCCAACTGCAACTTGAGCTCCATGAGCTCATGTGTGGTCATCTTGTAGGGTGCACGAGACACTGGCTCGACATCTGGCACTAGATCAATGTGGAACTCTGCCTCTCTATGAGGTGGCATACCTGGTAACACTGGTAGAAAGATATCGACAAACTCCCTCAAGATAGGATGGTCATCTAAAGACGCCTCTGGCTCATCCTCTGATCTGTCGCTAACGGTGATGGCAAACAACTGACATCCCTTCCACATGCAACACTTAAGCTACTAAGCAGATATCATATGAACTGTTGTGGGCTTCTGAATGCCCACTACCTCAACTGATGTGCCATGATCATCTAAACAGCTAATCACCTTTCGGCGGCAATCTAGCTTGGCTCTATGAGTTGCAAGCTAATCCATGCCTAAAACTACACCATAGGATCCTAAGGGCAAAACCCTAAGGTCACATACTGTAGTGAAGGCCTCTAAAGAAATATCATAGTCGTGAACCAACGTATCTACTGACATCTTGGCCCCGGTGGCCAACTCAACCTCCCACCTATCGCCTTGCGTAAAGGCCACTAGCCTGCAACGCTCCACTAATGATAGAGATATAAATGAATCAGTAGCACCAGAGTCAAATAAAATAGCAATGGGGACATCCCCAATCGTACCTGTTGTCTCTATAAATGAGGCCTGGAAGTCAGCTTGGCGGTTATCAACTGCTGCAAACATACAGTGGGATCTACCCACATCACCAAGTTTCTACTCTGAACGTCCTACACGAGGTTGTCCCCTTGTCGTAAAGCCCTGTGGGCACTCTCTGGCTAAATGTCCTGCCCCACCACAAACATAGCATGGGCCCCGAGCCTGAACCTGTCCAGTCTATGTCCTACTACTCTATTGTTGTCTAGTCTGAACTGTGCACCCCTGAGAACCCTTGTAAGACTGGTGTGACCTAGTGGGTCCCGCAGGTGGTCCTTGTTGTCTCTGATCTCTACAGGGGCCCAGCTGCTACCAACCACGATTTTGTCCTCCATGTGCCCTCTACTGGGGCCTAGACCTCTGTTGATACTGTTGTTGCTGCTGTTGTGGAGGCCTAGGAGGTAAAGGTGCAGAACTAAACCCTTCTCTCTGAGGTGGTGGTGGTGGTCTATGAAAATTCTGCTGCTGCTAGCTATGATCCTGAAACTGAGGGCGTGAACTCTGACCTCGTCCCTGTATCTCCTCTGTAATGTATGCCTTCTTGGCTGCCTCACTCAATGTCTAGGGGTCTGCCATGCGCACTGGCCCTCATATCCCCTGATTCAAACCTCTGATAAATTTATGAACCAGAAGTTTCTCATCATGGATATACTCTACATAACGTGACAACTCAGTGAACCTGCTCTCATACTGTGCTATAGTAGAACCTCGTTGTTGTAAATCGTGGAACTCATCAATACGACGCTGCCTGTAATGGTCTGACAAATAATGCGCATTAAAGCACTTAATGAAAGTGTCCCATGAAAGTGTATCCAAAGATAAGTGGCGCTTGCACTTCTCAGTGCGCCACCAAGTTGTTGTTGCATCTCTCAACAGGTGAACCACCACACGTACCTTAGTGTTGCCCTCGTAAGGACACAATGCAAAGCATCTGTCTAAACTAATAAGCCAAGCCTAAGCCTCGGCTCCCTCTGTGGTCCCTACGAAGGTGGGTGGATTCAGCCTAAGTAAATCTCTGATGGGGTCTCCTCAGTCTCTGTGTCCTCTGATAGGCTCATCCACACCATAACCATAAGGCCCGTGATAAACCTGCTCTACCCTCATAGCCTCCTCTCGCCTCGCATGATGTGGAGGGCTCCAGCTATGGGCTCTGTAAGCTGAACCAACCTCCTCCACTGGGGTGTCAGGTATCTCAACATAAGGTTCTACACATGGCGCCACTAGCAGCTCGACGTAGGGCTCTACACGTGGCTCCACATGTGACTCAACACGTGGCTCCTCTCACGGATCAATGCGGGGCTTGACACGTGGCTCGATACACGACTCTACTATGGCCAATGGTAATCTATCTAACACTACCTATAATATCTGTGGTCTGATATCAGGTGCGGGTGGTGCTTGTGGTAGCGGCGGTCCCTGACCCTTAGCTGATGAATCACTATGTACCTTGATAGACGCATTGCGGCGTGAATGTGCTTGCCTCGTTCTAGGTGGCATCCTACAAGAACAAGGTAATCTCAAATCAGAAGAATTTGCAGAATAATTAACGTGCCCAAACAAGCCCAGTGTTTAAACTTGGGCTCTGATACCAAATGTCATGCCCACATTTCCCATGCGGTTACGACACACAACACACGTGTCATGTCCACATTTGTCATGTGGTCATGACATGAAATATCAAAAAAATTCCACGCATCCCTAGAAACCCCCTTGCAAGCGTTAGCATGCTTGGTGGCAATACGCATAAGGCATAAACATGTCAATCAAATTTAGGGTAATGCAATCACAAGCGCAATCCCCTGCGTGATGATAGCCGACTAAGGGGGTCATGGCGACGCATGAAGCGTCACCACAAGGGTTATGATCGATTGATCGAACCCTAAGTTTTTCTAAGTGAGTGACGGGATTTCGATACGAGTCGAAATCAAAATTCTTAATTCTAAATGCATAAGATAATTAAATAACCACTTAAGTAAAGCATCAAGCCTGCAGAGACAATAAATTATTATTTGACTCAAGGTTCAATTTGTTAAGAAAATTAATCCCAAATCCCAAAAAAATCTGGCAGCATAACGCCTCTTGGGCATGAATAGGAATTATTCTAATTAAATAAATTTGCACAAAGGTTCACTATCCTACTAACGTCAATTAATTTATTTAGTTGCACTAGGGAAATTAAATTGTCGCTCTAAGGTTCTCTAGCCGAAAAACAAGGTTAAATTAATTAAATAGGAGATGTTTGGTCATGATGCTTGGAGAGCTCAGTTGTCACAGTTTAGTGGGAGCTTTAGCAATGACTATAAACTCATCACTTACTGATGGATGATCTTCTTTAGTGTTGCAGATGTTACTAGGAGGAGCTCTTAGATCCTGTTGCTGCAGAAGGGTTCTTTCGCATTTGCATCGACACTATTTGGAGATGGGTCATCTTAATGATATTGAAGATGTGTAACATCTTGAAGCCATGGAGGACTCATGGAGTCTTTGGTTGAGTTGTCAATGGTGCTTGACAGGTGATGTTGGTTTAGAGTTTTTTTTAATGCCATGGTATACTCTTGTTTATGCATTAGAGTTTTGACATGATACATTGCTCTTGAGACCATGTTGTGTTCACTTGGAGCATGGAATCTCCTAAGGGGGATGGTAAGATCATGATGTCATGACAAGTCCCTAATTCAGATGATTGGAGATTAGACAGTTGTCTAGTGATTCTTTGTGTTTTGGGTGCATTGGTCATATGCTTGAGAACTTCATGATGGTGCAGTCATGCATTTGGAGTTTAGCATGAGATGATTGTTTGCAGGTGCTCATAGATACATGGAAAATGAGGTGAGGCATGTATTTCTCTAAAGATGAGGGAAGTGTTGTTGGATGGTTACTCTTGATGATATTTCAACAGAAAGTCTGAAGAGCCTACACCTTGGTTGTACGTGAGTTCAACAAAGACCTATGAGGAGATTGCTTTTTGGAGGAGTCATGTGGCTTGCATATCTTGGAGGATCATTCTCATTCCCCACTCTTGGTCTATTCAGAAATTTATTATTTGAGAGGTATTTTCCCATTATATCTTTTAGATGTGTTATGTTTCGTGCTTTGGTTCTCATGGGATTGAGTTGATTCATGGTGATTGATTATGGAGACTCATTTGAGGATGGTTTGACATGAGTCTATATGATTTATCTTTCATAGATATGGATCTTGAGCTATGTAGTTAGTGTTGGAATTAGAGGTGACAACTGAGAGGGGGGGTGAATTAGTTGCCATAAAACTTTAGAACTTGCAACAGTTAATTCCTCTTTATTACTTCATTAATGTTATTATGAAAAGCAAGAATCAACAACACATGAGTAGAAATAGAAATAACACATTTGACACCAGGATTTTTGATGTGGAAACCCAGTTAAGGGAAAAACCACGGTGGGGGTTAACCCACAAAGATTCTACTCTGTTAAAAGTATTACAATGGAGAATGCACATGCATTTGGGATCATTGCCCAGAGCTCACTGCTCAAAAGAAGGCTTATTGCGTATAGAAGGCTCACTTCCTACAAAAAGAAGATTACAATGAATTTGAACTGATAAAGAGCATCTACCAATGCAAGGGTTCAGTTCCGGTTAAGCACAGAATACTAACTTGATGCACTTCATCCTTACTCTACCTTGTTTACTGTTCTGCTAACATTCAAACCTTAGATTTTTGCCTCTTTCACACTTAGTCTAGATTCACATCTCCCACAAACCAAAATCATTCAAATCCATCAGCTATATATATATCCGCATCCTGATCTTCAACACTTTTCAGTCAGCTTCAAGAACACTTAGAACTTTATTGAATATTCTACTCTGTCAGCTAAATCCATGTACAACTTGTAACACAGACCAAACCTTGCACTCAAAAATCATTAATCAGGTCGGCTACTATCACTGATCATCACAACTTGTCCAACCAACAACTTCCATACATCTAGAACCAAGATCAATTACAAGGTCGACCAATTCTTCTTTTGTCTGCTTTGTCAAACTGTTAACCCAATACTCAGATGCTAATAACTTTTGAATCCTTGATCACCAAATGCCAAAACTCTGGATTTAGATCATCTTGACAATGCTTATGACTCCCTCATATCCGTAACAAACTCTGATTTACCGCCAGAGAGATCCAAACCAAGATACTGGACCCTGTTGCCTGCTATGTTTTTGACTTCTCAGACTTGGATAAATTCTGATTCTGACTTCCGGTATGAACAAATTGTGTTATGCGGATGGGTGGAATAGTCTTAGTTGCCATCAATGACAACACCTGTCATGCGAAGCAGTGTCTCTTGCTAACAATCTCCCCCTTTGGCATTGATGGCAACACTTAGTGAAAAATGACTAAGTGTTACTCATTTACTCCCCCTTACTCTATACTCTTATGCTTCTTCACTGATTCTGGAACTCCCCCTTTACTGGATTCCTCATTTTTCACTGATATTCACTCCCCCTTTGACATAAATGGGAAAGGATGGGGTCCGCAAACCAAAATTCTCCCAAAAAATTTGTAAAAAATGCTGCATATGTACAACCAATCATTAAGTTATATTTACATGAACTTGAGAATATCTGCAAAACTATTTTTCAATTGCTCAAGTTCAGAGGCCCAAGTTCTTTTCATGCCATCCAAAATTGAGATGTGTCCACTCAGTAAAAATGCATATGCTTCTGCCTTTGATAGATCTGAAGGATCACTTGTTTGAACTGCAGTCTGAGCTTCTGATAAGGCATCATACATTGTCTCTAACTTGGGGACAATCAATCCCTGGAGCTCACACATTCTCTTCATAATATTACCTTTTTCTTTAACAATCCTCTTTATCTCATCGATCAAGTTGATTACTTGACATTCCTGACTTATAGGAGAGACTGTTAGAGGATCAAAATTTTGAGATAGATTTGACAACTTCTGTTCTTGCTCCTTTATCTTCTTCTCAATATTCTCACTAACTTTGGACCAGGATAGACAAAACTTGTATTTATCACCTCCATCTCTTAAAACATTTTGAATACTCTTTATACTGATACCAAGTATCATCCTATGATATCCTATTAGGCTTCTTATTTCACTAAATCTCTTATCCAAAAATTCATTCCTGACTTTAGCCTCTGCAGACTTCTCAAAATGTGTACTTACAGAGTTTACAAGATTCTTTAGATGTCTGGAGGGAGAGTCAGATGGATTCTTCTAGAGGGTAGGCATTATCTTCTCTAGTACACTGAATGCAAGACTTAATAGCTCACTATCTTCTAAGTGAGATTTTAATATCTTCTCGCTTGCCTTGGCTTGAGTAAAAGATGCTACCTTCATCATTTGGACCGAAGAAAGATTAGCTAGGTGGATTGGTCCTTAAATCAATTCAGGTTCATCAATCTCCAACATTTCTTTACTCAAAAAGTTCTTTACTACCTCTGCAGTGTCTCTTGCCACAACTTCCAGCTCACCTTCCTTCCTTTGAGTTTTATCAGTGGTAGTATCAGGACTGTTTTGTTTGGATGCATCAACATTTGCACCATCTTCTTCTATTTTATCTTTCTTCTCTTCTTCTTTCTCTTTCTCTTCTTTACTTTTCTTTGTGTTATCTGCAGAGGGACTCTTTCCTGTGTCTTCACTACTTGCTATTTGTTCTGGAGGGCTTTGTGTGGTAGCAATATTATCTTCTTTTCCAAATTTATCAGGTGGAGTTAGATAATCCCCTGCATCATCAGTTTTGTCTACCATCTCTTTATCTTATTTGCTTGTTTGCTCCTCTTCTGGAACAGAGGAGTCATCAACTTTGGTTTGTTGCTCACTGTCATTTAATTTTTCAACATCCAGAATCGATGAATCAATCCCATTATTTGTCTCCTCATAGGTTTGCTCCGGAGGATCTAGAGTATCACCTTGGTCATCATTTCCTTTTTCAATCTCTTCTTCTCAAGTTTCTTGTTCCTGAACTAAAGGATTGTCTTCCTCAACTTATTCCTCTGAAACAATATATTATTTATCTTTGTCTAGAGCCTTTCTCAAAATTTCCTCTATTTTCTTTGCAACTTCCTTAGTTTCACCAAGCATTAGCTTGTTCATCCGGATCTTGCTTCTAAATTTCTCCTTAACAACCTTGAGGATTTTATCTGCTTCCCTTCTGGTCATTACTGGACATAGAGTGGAGAGAACATATTCTCTAAGTTCTAGATCTTTGGCCTTGGCTGCTTCCTTCCTCATTTCCAGTATTTTCCTTAAACTTTTAGGAAGTTCTTGTAAGATTTCCAGTAGAGCTCTATTGAATTTATTTAAGTACATGATGGTGCCATCTTCCAAGATTTTCTTATTTGCTTGATTAAATTTATCATATTAAACTTTGATAGGCCTTAGATTTCCATGAACAGTAATGGTTTTTACAATTTCATCAACAGTCATAGCAATCTTACTAGTTTCTTGTCTTTTACTTGCCTTTTTGCTTCCAAAAGGCTGGTCCTCAGAAACCTCTGAAGTCTTGGCTTTCTTGGATCTCATCTTTTTAACTTCTTTATATATTTCTATCTCTTCATCATCTTTTGTGCCCACATGTGTTCTTGTGGCCTTTGTTTTCTTTCTCTTACTTCCTTCATCGGATGGTCTATCTTCTAGTTTTGTAGGTTTAGGGGGAACAGAAGCAGCAGCAGAGCTCCTAGTAGTCCTTGAAGTGGGGGATGGTTCTACTAGAGCATCTTCTTGATTCTTGTCTTGTTTTTCTTTTTCAGCCTTTTCAATTCTTTCTCTATTTTTCTTCACTGCCTCCTTGGTTAGACAAATGCTCTCAGCATACCTTTCAACTTGCCTCTGCACTTTCCTTTTGGTCTCTGGCCATCTGAGCTCCACATTCAATTTTAGACTTAGCTCCTTGTATGTTCCAAACCTTTCCACAGATGTGTCTTTTGATTTGCTTAGGAGATGTTGAGCATACATTTCCAAAACTTTCTCATCAACCTCATAGCCCATTGGCATAATCCATATGGTTCTGGGTTCCATAGCCTCCATTAGGCACTAATCAATGTCAACCATAAAGAATATTTCATTCTCATATTTCTCCACAACTAACTTAGGAATTCTCTCTCTTGCATGCATCATACTTTAAAAGTTTTTGAAGTAACCCCAAATGATTGTCTTTTGAGTTTGGGAATCACTGAGGATGAGTAGACGATCTCTTATTTGCAATGCAACTAGCCTATCATTTGTCCAGTGCACACCTTGAACTCCAGGCACTTCATTCATAAAATAGAAGAACAAACATATAATCAAGGAACCATACTTGAAGGTATTTTTCTTATCTTTCTTTATTTTGCTCAGATTCTCAGTCAACTGATTTTGTAGTAGTTCACAAAGATCATAATCAACATTCTCCTTTAACATTTGATAGGTTGCATATATTGCAGTTTCGGAGACATAATTTTCCCTACTGGAGTGGTAAATCTTGTACCCAATCACCATGGAGGCAAATTTAACATCCGGTTCTATAATATCATTGATGGTCATTGCCCTTTTGTCAAACTTGGCACCGGTAGCATCAGTCACTGTCTGGTTTTTCACGGCTTTTAGCATGGGTAATCCATCAGATGAATTTAACCTAGTTACAATCTTGATGACATCCTTTGTAATCTTAAATGGTTTCAATAGCCATACGAACTCATCATGTATTTGGCTCAAGATATATCAAACCCATTCATTTTCATCAAATGTCAGAAACCTAATGACTTGCAAATTTTTTTTACTTTCTAGGCCTTTGTATTTCGGTTTCAATTTATAGCTATCATCCCTTAAGTAGTTGTTAAGCAAATCCAAGAGTTTCAAGTTTCCAAATTCATCAATGTTACAGTGGATGTATGCCCTAATATCCTCAACATGCAGTATGCCATATGGAACTCTAGAAAATGCACCTAACGGTTCAACTTCAACTGATTTGTATGGACGCTTCTTAAATATTAGTCGGGGCCTTTCAGTTACATCAACAACTAGAGGTGTAGCCATCTCAACAGATTTTAGATTTAAGACTTTATAGAGAAGTACCTTTTTCTTCCACGAGGTTAGGGTTGATCAATTGCTAGTTGAATTCGCTCTTCGTGCTTTAGTTTCTAGATTTGCATCTCAGATGCACTTCTTCTTGTTTCCTTCGAATACAAAGTGATTCAAATACATGACCAAGTGACCTTTTATCCTCTGCAAAACCTAATTTGTCATTGTAATAAATGCATTGCCCTAACTTCATCCGGTTACTCTGTTTCTTGAACTGTTCTTCATGAATCACTCCGTAAATTTCCATATTAACATTTTCTCTTTTGGAAATCCTTCCAAAAGTTTTAGAACAATTCAAAATATCTTCTCTCATTGTGCCATATCCAAGCACCCACTTACTAACTGGGGGAATTTGATGTTCAATGCAGCTCCCCCTGAGCCATAGCTTCTGATTTAATTCCTAGGGGAATTGTCAACACTGGATTTCGGTGCGGACCCATCACCATTGTTCATTGTATCTTTCTTCACCCAAGTCTTGTTCATTTCACTCTGTATCTCATTCACATCAATTTTTCTTTTGCGTTTGTCTTGTCTCTACTCATCCACTTTTCTGTTTACCAGACCTCTTCTTTCATTGTTCCTACTTCTGCAAAATCTTGCAATATGACTAGATTTATTGCAATGAAAGCACACAACATTTCCTTGCTTATAAACTTGATTTCCTCTTGATCTGCACTGATTAGCCATGTGTCCAAACCCATTGCAAGAAAAATAGTAAGGATTGAAAGAATTGTCAATTCCTCTATTGTTAGCATTATTCATTATCATACTTCTGCATTCATTTGATCTATGACCATACCTCTTACACTTGAAGCATTGACAGGAGAAGGATGGACCATTTTGATTTACTCTGCTTCTGCACTGAGTATCTCTATGACCAAATTTATTGCAATTGAAACAATTTCCATTGAATGATGGATATCTTTGAGCATTAGGCTGTCTTACCGAAGGTTTTCTAGTTCTGTTTCTCCCATTCCTTGGTTGAAAATTTCTCTGTCCAAATTCAAAGCTTTCACCTTTCTCATATCCAAGACCATGCTTGTTATCATCCTTTTTTCGTCCTTCAATTAGTGCTTCAAGTTTAGCTGAGCTTACCTTGAACTTCTTATATTTATTTGCAATTTCTAGGTCATGTTTGAGAGTGATAATTTGTCTCTCAAGTTCTCTCTCATTGTTTCTGCTTTCTTGTAGATTAGATTCTAGGAGACCAACTATTCCATCCAATTTGTAGCATTCATCAGTTCTTCCTTTTAGAGTTTGATTCAAGTCTTCTTCAGTCTTCTTCCTTTTCTCAATTTCTTTGGTTAGCCTCATTGCCCCAGATTCCATCTCAATTTTTAGAACAGTAACTTCTTTTGATAGCTTCTCACACTCCTTTGTCTTTTCTTCCAAGGCTTCATTCATGCCATTTTCTTTAGTCAAACTAGACAACTGCAGAAGTAGCTCCTTTCTCTTTTCCATAGATTTCTTTAATTTATATTTTAACATTTCAATGGTATCATCAACATCTTTAATCTCATCTTTTAGATTGGTTATTTCTGCTTTGGACTGATCAAGATCTTCAAGGGCCAACCGAAGTTGATCTTTGAGTGATCCCATTGAAAACTCCTTCCAAGATCTTTCCTCAAGTTGTTAGGCTTCTTTTAAGGAACTTAGCTCTGATACCAATTGTTGGAATTAGAGGTGACAACTAAGAGGGGGGGTTGAATCAGTTGTCATAAAACTTTAGAACTTGTAGTAGTTAATTCCGCTTTATTACTTCATTAATGTTATCATGAAAAGAAAGAATCAACAACACATGAACAGAAATAGACATAACACATTTGACACCAGGATTTTTGACGTGGAAACTTGGTTAATGGAAAAACCACGGTGGGGGTTAACCCATAAAGATTATACTCTATTAAAAGTATTACAATGGAGAATGCACATGCATTCAGGCTCACTGCCCAGAGCTCATTGCTCAAAGGAAGGCTTACTGCCTACAGAAAGAAGATTACAATGAATTTAAACTGATAAAAAGCATCTACCAATGCAAGGGTTCAGTTCCGGTTAAGCACATGATACTGACTTGATGTACTTCATCCTTACTCTACCTTGTTTACTGTTCTGCTAACATTCAAACCTTAGATTTCTGCCTCTTTCGCACTTAGTCCATATTCACATCTCCCAACACCAAAATCATTCAAATCCATCAGCTATATATATATTTGCATCCTGATCTTCAACCACTTTTCAGTCGGCTTTAAGAACACTTAGAACTTTATTTAAGATTCTGCTTTGTCGGCTAAATCCATGTACAACTTGTAACGCGGACCAAAACTTGCACTAAAAAATCATCAATCAGGTCAGCTACTATAATTGATCATCACAACTTGTCCAACCAACAACTTCCATACATCCGGAACCAAGATTAATTACAAGGTCGGCCAATTCTTCTTTTGTCTGCTCTGTCAAACTGTTAACCCGATACTCAGATGCTAATAACTTTTGAATCCTTCATCACCAGAGGCCAAAACTCTAGATTTAGATTATCCTGACAATGCTTATAATTCCCTTAGATCCGCAACAAACTCTTATTTACCACCAGAGAGATCTGGACCAAGATACCGGACCCTGTTCCCTGCTCTATTTTTGACTTCCCGGACTTAGATAAATTTTGATTCTGACTTCCGGTAGGAACAAATTGTGTTATGCAGATTAGTGGAATAGTCTTAGTTTCTATCAATGATAACACCTGTCATGCAAAGCAGTGTCTCTTGCCAACAGTTAGTTCAAGAGGATTCATTTGAGGGATGTTTGGAATGGTTATCTCCTTGTGCATTTGAGTTTGAGATATCATTCATTGATGAGGATTGTTAGGAGATGGTTTAGGGGCTGATTTTCTGAGATGGCAAATGGAGTAGTTTGATCTTCTTTGAGAAGCTTACATCCATGTAGTTACATGATATATATGTTGTGTTTGATCTTTTGAGATTGAACGATTTTGGGTGTTGTTATGCTATTCTCTTTGGGGTTTTATGGAGGAGATCACACTTGACACAACTGGCACTTAGAGGTGTATGCAGGAGGATTTTCTACAGGTATATGATGTGCAAAGTTTCTCTCTTTGTCTTAGTTATCTTCCTGGATAGCTGGTTTCACATTACAGTGGTTTGAGGTTTGGTTTGAGCTATTGTGATCACTAACTTGTGGTCATGTGTTTTCACTTATGTTCTTGGGTGATGACATGGAGGTTCCTTTATCTCATTCCTTTGCTGAGTGTGGAGAACTTAGGAGAGCTATGGAGACTTGTGGTGAGAGTTGTTCTTACAGGTTATTGATTTACAAGTTTTGCATATCATTGTGGATGGTTCCTTGGTACTACATGTTGTTTACACTTTCTCTATGACGCTATTGGTAGACTTGGTATGCCTTGATCTTTTTTAGATTTGTATTACCCATGCAGTAGGAGCTCTTGGATGTGTATGTTATTCTTTGACAGGTTTGCACATGGAGTTTATGATTGCAGTTTATGGGTGTATATATATCTATGGCATGATTTTACTATGTTTTGTATACCTTGGAGGTATGGGTGAATGGATGGATTAGAACTTGCTGTGTGTGCTATTTTTAGTCACATGGGTTAATCAGTAGGATGAGAGTAGTCAGTTTCCTAGTTGTTGTTCTAGCTGATGTTCTATCTTGTTTTCTGGAGGATGTCTTCATGGTTGTGTTCAAGTTAAAGCTTTGAAGTTGATGTCATTGATGCTTTTGTATATCTTGTGAGCATAGTGGAGTGGTGGCAGTATTCTGTAGCCTTTTCTATTAGGTGGATTTGATGCTTATGTTCTTTAGATTGGTGCATATACGCCTTGGCTCATTCCTTTTCCTTTGGTGGATGGCTAGAACTGTTTCCTGAGATGGTGGACATCTTGGATGTTGTTGCAGGTGTCTTGATTGGAGCACATAAGCATTGTTTCAGATTATTGAGATTGCATGTTGTTTCAAGGTGTGGTCCTTGGTCTCCTTGTTTAGCGTAGCACTGCGGTGGTTTGTGACAAGGGCTTAACTGCCTCCCATGCTTGTTAAGTCAAGTGGTTGTATCAGGCATTAATAGGTCGGTCTTTTGGTGCAACGACAACTAACAATTGGTATTAGAGCTGAGGTCACGGGTTCAAACCCCACGCTTGCGCTAGGAGGGGGATTGTTGTAAGGTGTGGCCCTTGGTCTCCTTGTTTAGCGTAGCGCTGCGGTGGTTTGCGACAAGGGCTTAACCGCCACTTGTGCTTGTTAAGTCAAGTGGTTGTATTGGGCATTAATAGGTCGATCTTTTGGTGCAACGACAGCTAACACATGTATGGTTGTGATGATGTGATTCAGTGACTTCAAGCATTAGAAGGGGTTTAGTGAGTTCTTCATCAAGTGGGAGAATGTTGAGAATGTGTGTCTCAAACTCACTGTAAAACCCTAGCTCCGTTGCCTTTAACGTAAGTGTTACATTTGGCCCTTTACCACAATCATGCAAGGTACAGATAAGAGAGGTGTGGGCTGGCAGTGTTTACCACCATCCCGTGGGAGTCTGGAAGTTAACCTATGATAGTGCGGTGCCACTGCCATCCCGTAACGGTGATTGGAGAGGCTGGCGGGTGTGCAGTGTTACCGCCACCCTGTGACAGTACATAAGATTGCCTTTGGAAATGTGGTATACATACCACAGTCCCGCGATGGTCTGAGTATAAGCTTGCAGTAATGCAATGTTACCGCCACCTTGCAATGATCTAACATGTTGCCTGCGGTGTTGCAGTATACGTCTCGTGGTCCCGTGAAGAACAGTGGAAAGGCTATACAGTATAGCAATGATTAGTGAAGTAAATTGCAGTCCCGTGGCTAGTCAACAAGGGTCCTGCAGTATGGCGGTATGGATGAATAATACAATGGCTCTATGTTTTGGAGTGTGGGGTTTTTTACCCAAAAGGGTTTTCCCCATGTAAGTCTTTGTGTTCTTGTCTTTTGCTCTATCTTTCATGTTTAGTGATTCTGTTTATTGAATCTATTTAATGTATGTTGTTAAAACTGGTTTAAATTGCAATCACTTTTCTCTAAGGGTTAATGTGGGAAATGAACTATGTATGATTCTGCTTTATGGCATAGTAGTATGTGCTTTGAGGCAATCAGAGAGAATGATTATTACTGCAGACACTTACTAATCTCAAATGCTCATTCTGGGATGGACTGTATTTTCCCTTCATGAAGATTGAAGATGTAACTGCCAAATTGCATAAAAAGTTAGAAGAAATGAATGTTCATGATGGTCAACATGTTATCATGCCAAATTATCTTCTATTTGTTAATATTGAGTGCACAAGAATTATTTTTGGAAGCTTTATGCAAGCCTTGAAGTTGATTTTGGTATGAGTTATGGAAATGATGATGAGAGTGCGAAGAGATCCCTTCTATTGTTTGAAAAATCTCAAGGGATAAAAGATGCTATTGAATTATACCCTTCACCCAACACAAACATTGCTTCAATCACTCCACATGAGGATTATTCTCAACATACTTCCACCATAAAGGATAACACATGCCATCAACTAATGATGTAGTTTTCCTTGTGACTTCACAATCTGATCCTACCAAGATAGAGGTGGTGGTTCAACCAAGTTGTCAACATTTTCTTGTCTAGACTACTCCAAACTATCTAAGTATTGGTTTGGTGACACCAATCATGGGAAGCCAATATCCTTCTTATGAACATTCTAAGTGTTGGCTACATAATGCTTCTCATTTTCTAAGCTTTGTGCAATCACCTTATGAATTTAGTAGGGAACTCTTGTCATCTTTAAAAATTGTTTACTTGAAGGAAAAATATATCATTTGCATGTTGAGCATGCTCCAGTGGTATTAGGATAGCTATTAGCTATAATGATGGAGACACTTGGCTATGGAGCATGCCAACAATGTCAAAACTAAAATCCAACCCTAATGCTAAAATTTTAGAAACATACGATTCTTAATCTTCACCAAACTTAAACTTAGAACTTTCCAAAAGAAATGGAAAAATGGCCATAGTTTTAGTCAAATTGTATTCAAGTATTGATAGCTATGATAGTCTCTAGGTCTATGGAATTGTTGATTTCAACTCTTCAAATGTGATTCATGTTATTCGTCTCCAAGAGATTGGTTTAGGAGGGAATAAATCTAATCAATTTGTACTGGAGTTTGTCTTGCCATAACTTATAACAAATGTAGCAATACTCTCAAGGATGAATTCAAAGGGGAATGGTTCTAGGAGTGACATGGATCCAACATACCACTAGAATACATCCAATTGACCCAAAAGTAATGTTGATGTTAATGATCAAAGATACATTTTTAAGAAGTTATCAGGAAGGGATGTTGTTAAACTTCAATTAGGATTAGGAAAGTACTCAAGTCAAAAAAAAATACCAAGATCTTACAATAATCATCCTAGCTATGGATCATCACTGATTGATGATGAAGGTCTAACACATAGCAACCCAGGAGAAGACAAAATAATAAGAAAAACGTATGCTCAAATGAAGTCCTTGTGGAGTGACCATCCAACAAAAAAATAGGTGTTGTTGATTTATTAGAAGCTACATGGTCAAAAGTTAGGAATGTAATTGCCAAACTTAAGAATGAAATAATACAAATTGGTGCAAATAACACTTAGTCAACTACTTCAAAGGGTTTCAATGATTTACATAAGCTAAAGAGTGTTGATGGCAAGAAAAATAATATAATTTCCAAGCTAGAATAGTCAAAGAAGTGGATATAAAATCTTCAAACCAAGTTGGTTATTGAAGAACAACACTGCCAGGAACTTACAAAACACTGAAAGAGTTTATTTCAGGACAAAAACTAGTTCAAATAGAAAGACTACCATGACAGAGAAGAAATGGTATCGATAGGAAACAATAATCTAAATCCTTGATTAAAGAAGCACACAAGTATATTAATGATATTTTATCTATGAAAAACATTGAAGTCTCTGAATTATCCTCATCCTTTGAGGAAGATCAATATAATGCAACTTCTCATGGTAGAAAAATACAATACAATGGAATATGTCAAGAATCACTGTTAAGAATTGAAAATACTTAGAAATGTTCTCTCAAAACTCAACATGTTTCCTTATTGGTAGAAGATGATGGTGTAGCTCTTCCTTGGTTAGAATGGGAAACCAATTGTGATAGTCCATGTCCATTTAGCATAGAAGATTTGGAAGCAATTATTTCTAGAATGAGATATATTTCAAGTCAAATTGAAAATCATATTCGCATGGTTGATGCTAAAGATCTTGTCAACTAGATGGGAGCTACTGCACATGGGATTTTTTAATTTACCCTGGTAGTCCATCCTATACAGTTAGAGAATCACATGTAGGATGTTGATATAGCCAATGTTGAAGCTCAAGTGTAGGCAATAACCAAGCTAACTTACACATTAGTAATTCAATATTCAAAGGGAAGCAAACTAACTCTAGTGTTTGTGCCAACTCAAAAACATATTACATGGATTACTACCCATGATTTCCTAACTTATTGAAATGAAGCTGGTGGGAAAACATCCCAATTTCTTCAATTTATGAAAGAAGATTTGAAACATTTCATTGCCAAAGTTTTAAAAACTACTTTGAGCCATGCATTGTTCAAAGGAATTGGACATCTACATGAAGGATCACTTTGGTAGGATGTGAACTTGTCGCTCAGTTGTTCATCGCAAGAGTAATTTAGATGTGTGTTGCAAGAAGTTTAATAAGTTGGGGGTTGTCTTTGTTAGCACATTTGGTTGTGGTCTTAGGTATAAAGTATTATAATGGATGCAAAAATGCTCAGACATACTATCCTATTACTAAACTACTACAAATAATGGAGCATTCTAGTAGACCTCTACTCAATCATGCTAGAAAAAGTGTAATTTTATGGCATGCACCTCGTAAAGAATTTTATAAGAAGTTCTTATATGAGCTATTTCCTATTAAGATTCATCTTGATCACTTTCTCCATAATCATATCAATGTTGAAATTATTATGCGCACCACTAAAAGTAAGAAGGATGTTGTAGACTATCTCACTTGTATATTTTACATTGAAGACTCATGCAAAATCCATCTTACTATAATATTCAAAGTGTTAGCCATAGGCATTTGTAAGATCACCTTTTTGAGCTTGTATAGAGCACATTGAGTGATTTAAAATCCAAACAATGTGTGGCCAAAGAAGATGCTATATGGGATGGTGCATAAATTCTTGAGCATCCTAATTTATGATTGATTGAGGATAAATGATCTTGGGAAGGATGGACTATAATGCCCTCCAAAAAATTAAACACCTAGTGCCCATCTATTTATGTGGCCCTGGAGGGATTGATGAGTGCTAGAAATTAGATCATTGATGAGGTTGGGTGGAAATAGATTAGATTAAACCATCTAAAACAATCAAAATGCAGTGCTTAATATTGATTTAAGGTACATACAATTTCCTTAAGGGGTCAATTAAGTCAAAACCAACTAAGATTTAAATTAAAGTTTTGTTTTAGCAAAAGTCAAGGGGCATTATGTAAAGTAATGTCTATTGAAGGAAAAATGTATATAAGGAAGACCAAGAAAGGAGAAGGAACCATCAATCAATTGAGAATTCATTTTGTATCTAATTAGTACTCCTTGTGGAATGTGAATTATGATTCAACAACCTAAGGACAAAACCCCTCAAGCCTTGAAATTAGAGGATGAATACCCCCTAATTTCCATTGTTAAGTTAGTGGACAAAATTCCTTGATTCAAGCAATTTGGAGACACTTCAAAGGTATTTGAGTGAAGATAGCTCATTGCAAATTTAAGATAATTAACAATAGATACAAAGGATAAGTTTCATCTTTCTTGAAATATATTCTAAATATTATATATGAATTAAAATAAACTGTTAAAACTATAAGTTTTGAAGTTGATACCATATTTATATAATTAGTTTTGCTGCTATAATTGAGTTAGATTTTATATACTTAAATAAAAATATAAAAATTTAAATGAGAGATTACATAGGATGCATACAATATATAGCCTCATAGTTTCCAAATCTAACGAGGATAAGGAAAAGTCAAAAATTGAAAACCAAGCGATAAACTTAGAGTTTCTAAATTCAAGAGGGTAAAAAAAATAGAATCCCATGAAAGAAGAAAATGGCATGTACACATTTATCCTATCCTACCTAAGTAATAAAAACAAATTACCTAAGAAAACTTAATATCATAAGGTGCAATTAAATAATTACACCAACAATCTTTACATAATTGGTCACAACTTCTCTAATTACTTTAGTATTTTTCCATGTAGTGACTATGATACACCATGTTAAGACTAATGGACACCTCCTGGATTGGCTAGATATTAGGTATCATTGCATTTCTCTTAAATCCTCTATGGTACTAGTAGATTACAAGATTTAGTCTTATTGGTATGTAAGAACTTCCTACTTGCTATGCCTTCTTAACATTGATCTTTCTGTTGGTTTTTTCCCAGACTGGATGCTTACTCCCAGATTTCCCTACAAGGTAGCCATCAATGATCAATAGGATCTCTGGGCCAGGGGCCAACAATATAGGAGATAGACTCTATTTTTATCTCCTCTTCTTCTTCAGGCTCTGCAAAACCTAGGGGGGTATTCCCTACTCAACATCCATGAGAATATGCATACAAAGGCTGGGATGCTGACATGAAGCAGATAAGTCCTCCTGTAAGTAGACCAAAACTGCAAGATAAGAGCAAAGGGGCTAGCTTTGGGCTTATTTTCAGTTGTAGACAGAGGACTTGGGGTCCTAAAACTAATTCTACTGTCCTAATGGTTGTTTTGGAGTTTGATTTTGATGTTGTGTTTGGATGCAGAGCTGGACCTGGTGTATAACCTCAACACAGAGCTAGATTGGTGCCTATCCAGGGCTTGGAGTCATAGACATACTGATGTAAATGTTCAGCATAAACATAACAAGACTGGATTCAAGGGGATTTATGTGATATCTGCCTTACAAATATCTCCCAATACAGAGTGTTAAGCTATCTATACTTATGGCATCCCTATTGCAGTATACCCTTCCCAATATTCAATCTGAAAACAATTTAATCTACCCCTTGAGCAGAAGTTAAAAGATCAAACATTCAATACAGGAATTCTGTATTCTAGAATACCAGACACCCCTTAGATATCTAGATTCAAAAGAAGGACACATGCAATACTGGAGACCAAATTAACAAAACACATGCAAATATAGCATTACTCATATAAAATCAATCATGAAATCAGTAAATTCATGCATGAGACATTCAACAAGAGATACATAAACTCACAAGACCTCCTGTACAGAGCAACCAAAACCAGTTGTATCTTATTATAGAGCCAAAATATCCAGTTTTCAACAACCTCTAATTGAGTAGCACAGTCCCTTATATACAGCGAGGAAGGCGCACTTAGCATTAATTACAAGGGAGTCCAAAAAATCCCGCCAGATACACAGTATGATCAGATTAGTGCTCAAAACAGTAAATGCTGCAAAGGGGCAAAGAGGAAGGAGCAGGTGAGATCGGGATCTGGGCCGCCGCCTGAAGATTTGCATCATAAAAATGGTGGTTGACCTGTCCATCATTGTCCCATGCCTTATGCAAAAACTACCATTAATGTTTCAACAACCTATAGCCATTGGAAAGGTAGCAACAGTGCGCCCATGGAGTTTCTCCCGCCCAAAACAGTTGCAAACACAAGAAAAAACCCATCGCTGCAACTTTAAAACGTGGCTGTTGATCAAAAACCCTGTCGCTACGATTAAACGGCCCCAAAAACGTTGAAAAGTCACCCACCAACCAAATCGTGCCACGTAGGCACTTGCAGTTTCTATCGCTGGGTCCTTTTTACTTAATTTTCCCCGCTGAGAGTCTACAGCCAGAACCTCACGCGGAAGCCACCATGTGGCAAGCTCCACGGCACCCATGAAACAATAGAGACTCTCTGTGAAACACCAACAGAAGCTGACATGTGTCGCTTTCCGCGCTACTCTCAAGAAACACTTGAAACACTTGGGACTCTTGCGGAAATTGACACCTGGCAGGTTCTGCGGCCTCTTGAAACTTTGAAGAAACTTTAAAGAAACCTCGTGGACTGCGACACTTGGTGCTTTCCACGCAACCGCTGAAACATAAAGAAACTGCCTTTGAAACTCTCGCGGAGATCGACACTTGGTGGGCTCCGCATTAACCTTGAAACATATAGAAACTTAAGAGAAATAGTCAGAAGTCCTGGGACCCTCTGGCACGTGTCACCTTCTGAGACACTTGAAATTCAAACTGGGGCCCACCTCAACGTTTCATTTATTGTTGCAACAAAAGGAATAGACCTGCGGAAGCTGACACATGTCACGCTCCGCAGCAACGATAAGGGACAAATGGCGCATTCCGCACGCCTGTTGCAACATACCGAAAGTGCCCCCACTGATTGACACTTGGCGCCTTCCGCGCACTTGAAACATAAGACACATTAAGAAACGGGGCCCACAACCTCCCGTTTGCCACATTCAGAAACTTTGAAAGGGTCCCTCAAAACTCAGGCAGAGCTTGCCACTTGGCAACATCTGCAGCAGCTTAGAAACTTCAATGGGACCCACCATGTCAATATTTGGCGCCGAAGGAAAAAGAGAGAGACACGCGGAAGCAGACACATGGCAAGTTCCGCGGCCATTATAAGATACACATGGCGCCTTCTGCGCTCACAATGAAACAAGCTGACCCTGCCTCCGCAAGTGACACGTGGCACTATCTGCAGAAATCTTGAGAAACGAAAAGGGTCCTTTGGAAGCTTGGCGGCGAATGACACTTGGCACCATCCGCGGGGCCACTGAGTTGCTTTACTAGGACCCACCACCACTTTGCTACACTCAAAAACAAAATAGAAACGACCTCGGAAGCCGACACCTGTCGGCTTCCGCACAACAACAAGGGACATGTGGCACCTTCCGCCCCTGCTCAGAAACCTTTAGAAACTTCACGGAGAGCGACACGTGGAGCATTCCGTAGGGAGTAACATGAAACATAACAGAAACATTTAAAGGGTCTTTTAGAAACACTGGCGGAAGCTGCCACTTGGCACAGTCCGCAGGCCACTAGTTACTTTCTTTTGTGTCCCTCGAGTGCCTTCCACATGGTGCCTTCCGCGCCACTCTCGAAACATATAAGAAACTCGATGAAACTTTGGTGGAATGCTGCCGGAAGCTGACACGTGGCGTCATCCACGCAATCAACTTAGAAACAAAACAAACACAGCATCCGGTATGTGGCACACTCCGCGTTGAAGCTACATTCAAAAAATAAAAGCGCATCAAAAAACTGGGGCTCGACACTTGGCAGGACCCCGTGGCATTTGAAACATAAGACCCGCTCAGCCACACTTAGAAACATTTTAGAAACTAGAAACTGTGGCCTGAAGCAGTGACCCGATATGCATTCTTATGCATTTGACCCATTTTTAACATTTTTCAGGGGCCGACAGTGATTTCTAACTCGCCATTGCATATTTTGACCCTGAGCATACAAGGTGAGATGCATTTTTAGCACTGTAGAGGCCAAAATATTTGAACTTTTTGGATTTTTAGGGAAGAGGCCTCACTCAAAACCCCAAACATAAATTATTACTAACATAGGCTCTGATTGGGGATGTGCAGGCGCAAGACTGCAGTGAGAACCTCAGATCTCTGGGATGCAGACCAGTCCCTTATCTATTGGGCACAGAGTTGAACACTGCACCAGCCTGCATCAAAAGCACATTATTTTCAAATATTGTTTTGGCAGCCCCGGGTAGCCAAAAAAGAAGAACCATAACTTTATTCTGTCAAATGCCTGATTCCACACTGAAAAACCCCAACCATAGCTTAAAATATTGGCATAATCTGCCCATAATGTCATCTACTCAATTAGATATTTCACCACATTTGACAACTTGCCACTTGTAGTATTGCCTCTGTCACTTTGGATTTCAAAATTAGACATAGAACTATACACATCATAATATTCTACACTAGGCAACACATGTATATTATATCCCTCAGATAGTACATCATATTGCTCTTGGCACTCTTCATCATTTATCTGGCTGCTGCACACCATCAGGCACTTATCCAGCTGATCCAAAAACTGAAAACATTCAAAATAAATGAGACCCTCATCATCATCTATATCATTTATGGATAATGGTAACAAAACCTGATCTGCATGTCCATAATTGCATATGTCTGAACCAACTAATGATGAACATTCACTATTCACAGTTTACAAATCAGTATCATCATCTTCAAACAAAGGGTTAACCCTGCACCAATGAAGGTCATGACTCACAATAATAAATGCATCAAGAGGCTCATCATAAAGGGGATTCACACTCAATGCAAAGGTCTCTATTTCTTCTTCATGACAATCTATTTCTTCTTCATTACTGTCAGATCCAGAGTCATAAGAAAAACAAACCTGATCCATGCATTGACCATGGATATCATTTTTATCATCTGATTGCCCCACATACAAGATTGCTGATGTTTCAATGCACTCTGAAGTTGAACAATCTGCATCATTTTCCAGCCCTCCAATGCTTCCTGATGAAACTGATATTGATTCTTGATCCATATGATCACAACTTTGCACAACTGGATCATTTAAACATGAAGGCTCTTTATTTAGGACTGGTATGTAAATATTACTTGAAAAATTATTATTTTCAACTTCATTTTCTGGGCAAAATGGGACATCCTCCTCTATAATAGAAACATCATCCACTTGGAATGATGCAAAAACTGGGATAGCAGGGGTGTGAGTGCTTTGACATTCATTGCCAACTCCTGAATTAAACCTTTCATCAACAATGGGGGCTGCAGGACAACAAAATTTTTTAGAAAAATAACCCTTTTGTATTCCATATCTCCAATTGTTTTCAATATCAATTGCAAATTGTCGAGCCTGATACAATGTGGTGGGCTCCTTATCTCTCAATCTATAACTCATTTTCTTATCAAAGGCTCCCAAATAGACAACTAAGCACAATGCATCATTAGGTCTCATGCATTCTGGTATTCTATTCAATGACCTCATAAATCTGAGGTTAAAAGTTGGGATCAACTCATCTTCTTCAATATGGATGTACATAAAGTAACTAATGACTGCATATTCAGAAATTCTTTCACCATATTGCACTAGAAATGTAGATTTTAAATCATGCCAAGAGCTGACAGAGAAAGCTGGAAGATAGGAGAACCAATCCCTTGCATCTTCATCTAGAGATTGAACAAATAACCTTATAACTACATCTTCATGGTCAATCTCAAAGTCATCTATAACATTTATGAACTGTTGCAAGTGTTTCTCAGCTGATTCATCCTTTATACCACTGAATTTAGGCAAATACCTTCTGATTTTAGGTGGAAGAGCATTTGGATAACCACAAAAGCCATTGAAATTTATGGGCTTATATCTATCTATGTTGAAACTTCTTTTATTACATGGTTGGGACTGACTACTATACATTTTTGCATTTGACACCTCACAAGGGTGCATGGGCTGATAATACATCCTTTTATGCTTTTGTAACCCTCCTCTCTACTCAGATTGTCAATCACAATATGACCTTAGGCCCTTAAAATACAAACTGCTATTTCAACCTGCCTAAAGTCCTCTATATGAGTCTTTTAAACAACATTGCATGCCCTTTTGAAATACAAAGTAGGTTCTATCAAAAGCATGCAAGCTCTGCTTTCACCAATGTTTCCCTTTTAACTAGTGCTATTTCACCAAATAGGGAATCTTTCAAAAACTTGTACAAATACCTGAATATGTTGCAGATGCTGATAAGTTCATTCAACAGAGTCGCCACCTCCTTGGCAGAGGAACGAGCTTCAAATTGGCTGAAGCTGAAAATTGATTTCTTTCTTTCTGGGTCATCCACCAGCAGAGCCACAAACAAAACTTTTTCTTTTGCTGCAACAAGGCACTTCCAGGCCTAATTCTTCAATTTCTTAGACTCAAGCTTCACATATATGACATTATCTTCCCTAGCAGAGTTGCCAATTTCTGTTGGTTTTTTTCCAGACTGGATGCTTACTCCTAGATTTCCCTACAAGGTAGCCATCAATGATCAATAGGATCTCTGGGCCAGGGGCCAACAGTATAGGAGATAGACTCTATTTTTATCTCCTCTTCTTCTTCAAGCTCTGCAAAACCTAGGGGGGTATTCCCTACTCAACATCCATGAGAATATGCATACAAAGGCTGGGATGCTGACATGAAGCAGATAAGTCCTCCTGTAAGTAGACCAAAACTGCAAGATAAGAGCAAAGGGGCTAGCTTTGGGCTTATTTTCAGTTGTAGACAGAGGACTTGGGGTCCTAAAACTAATTCTACTGTCCTAATGGTTGTTTTGGAGTTTGATTTTGATGTTGTGTTTGGATGCAGAGCTGGACCTGGTGTATAACCTCAACATAGAGCTAGATTGGTGCCTATCTAGGGCTTGGAGTCATAGACATACACATGTAAATGTTCAGCATAAACATAACAAGACTAGATTCAAGGGGATTTATGTGATATCTGCCTTACAAATATCTCCCAATACAGAGTGTTAAGCTATCTATACTTATGGCATCCCTATTGCAATACACCCTTCCCAATATTCAATCTGAAAACAATTTAATCTACCCCTTGAGCAGAAGTTAAAAGATCAAACATTCAATACAGGAATTCTGTATTCTAGAATACCAGACACCTCTTAGATATCTAGATTCAAAAGAAGGACACATGCAATACTGGAGACAGAATTAACAAAACACATGCAAATACAACATTACTCATATAAAATCAATCATGAAATCAGTAGATTCATGCATGAGACATTCAACAAGAGATACATAAACTCACAAGACCTCCTGTACAGAGCAACCAAAACCAGTTGTATCTTATTACAGAGCCAAAATGTCCAGTTTTCAACAACCTCTAATTGAGTAGCACAGTCCCTTATATACAGCGAGGAAGGTGCACTCAGCATTAATTACAAGGGAGTCCCAAAAATCCTGCCAGATACACAGTATGATCAGATTGGCGCTCAAAACAGTAAATGCTGCAGAGGGGCAAAGAGGAAGGAGTAGGTGAGATTGGGATCTGGGCCGCCGCCTGAAGATTTGCATCATAAAAATGGTGGTTGACCTGTCCATCATTGTCCCATGCCTTCTGCAAAAATTGCCATTAATGCTTCAACAACCTGTAGCCCTTGGAAAGGTATCAACAGTGCGCCCATGGAGTTTCTCCCACCCAAAATAGTTGCAAACGCGGGAAAAAACCCATCGCTGCAACTTTAAAATGTGGCCGTCGATCAAAAACCCTATCGCTGTGATTAAACAGCCCCAAAAATGTTGAAAAGTTACCCACCAACCAAATCGTGCCACGTAGGCACTTGCAGTTTCTATCGCTGGGTCCTTTTTACTTAATTTTCCCTACCAAGAGTCTATAGCCAGAACCTCACGCGGAAGCCACCATGTGGCAAGCTCCGCGGCACCCATGAAACAATAGAGACTCTTCGTGAAACACCAACGGAAGCTAACATGTGTCGCTTTCCGCGCTACTCTCAAGAAACACTTGAAACACTTGGGACTCTTGCGGAGATCGACACCTGGCAGGTTCCGCGGCCTCTTGAAACTTTGAAGAAACTTTAAAGAAACCTCGCGGACTACGACACTTGGCGCTTTCCGCGCAACTGCTGAAACATAAAGAAACTACCTTTGAAACTCTCGCAGAGATCGACACTTGGCGGGCTCCGCATTAACCTTGAAACATATAGAAACTTAAGAGAAACTGTCAGAAGTCTCGGGACCCTCCACCACGCGTCACCTTCCGAGACACTTGAAATTCAAACTGGGGCCCACCTCAACATTTTGTTTATTGTTGCAACAAAAGGAACAAACTTGCGGAAGCTGACACATGTCACGGTCCGCAACAATGATAAGGGACAAATGGCGCATTCCGCGTGCCTGTTGCAACATATCGAAAGTGCCCCCGCTGATTGACACTTGGCGCCTTCCGCACACTTGAAACATGAGACACATTAAGAAACGGGGCCCACAACCTCCCGTTCGCAACATTCAGAAACTTTGAAAGGGTCCCTCGAAACTCAGGCGGAGGTTGCCACTTGGCAACATCCGCAGCAGCTTAGAAACTTCAATGGGACCCACCATGTCAATATTTGGTGCTGAAGGAAAAAGAGAGAGACACGCGGAAGCAGACACATGGCAGGTTTCGCAACCATTATAAGATACACATGGCGCCTTCCGCGCTCACAATGAAACAAGCTGACCCTGCCTCCGCAAGTGACACGTGGCGCTATCTGCGGAAATCTTGAGAAACGAAAAGGGTCCTTCGGAAGCTTGGCGGCGAATGACACTTGGCATCGTCCGCGGGGCCACTGAGCTGCTTTACTAGGACCCACCACCACTTTGCTATACTCAGAAACAAAATAGAAACAACCTTAGAAGCCGACACCTGTCGGCTTCCACAGCAACAACAAGGGACATGTGGCACCTTCCGCCCCTACTTAGAAACCTTTAGAAACTTCGCGAAGAGCGACACGTGGCGCATTCCGCGGGGAGTAACATGAAACATAACAGAAACATTTAAAGGGTCTTTTAGAAACACTGGCGGAAGCCGCCACTTGGCACAGTCCGCGGGCCACTAGTTACTTTCTTTTGTGTCCCTTGGGTGCCTTCCACATGGTGCCTTCCGTGCCACTCTCGAAACATATAAGAAACTCGATGAAACTTTGGTGGAATGCTGCCGGAAGCTGACACGTGGCGTCATCCGCGCAATCAACTTAGAAACAAAACAAACACAGCATCCGGTACGTGGCACACTCCGCGTTGAAGCTACATTCAAAAAATAAAAGCGCGGCAAAAAACTGGGGCTCGACACTTGGCAGGACCCCGCGGCGTTTGAAACATAAGACCTGCTCAGCTACACTTAGAAACATTTTAGAAACTGGAAACTGTGGCCCGAAGCAGTGACCCGATATGCATTCTTATGCATTTGACCCATTTTTAACATTTTTCAGGGGCTGACAGTGATTTCTGACTTGCCACTGCATATTTTGACCCTGAGCATACAAGGTGAGATGCATTTTTAGCACTGCAGAGGCCAAAATATTTGAACTTTTTGGATTTTTAGGGAAGAGGCCTCACTCAAAACCCCAAACATAAATTATTACTAACACTTTCTAGACCACCATGATAGAGCTTTTCAATGATTTCTCGTGATCTCTCTAAAGGAGAGATAAAGAAGGATATTCAAATTGATTTTTATAGATACTACCTCTAGTCTACATATGGATTGCACCTACAAATCCACTCTCTTCAAAATTTCATCACTACTCAAATCTATAGCTCTAGTTTATTGATGGACTCATATTCCTCTAAAGTATTCTAGAATCCACCTACCTAGAAACCTAAGGGTTCGTCTTATACAACTCAAATTTTTCTCCTGCCAACTTTGTGTTGAGACAACTCACCAAATTCCTCGTGACCATTGTATTCTCTAGATGTGTTTCTTGGAAATAGAGACTAGGGAACATTTTTTATTCAGATACTCTGCTTATTATGAGATCAAAGGACATTTTTTTGTCTCTTCAGAGATTTTCTTGGTTCTTTCTAGGCTCTCAAGGATTTTGAGGACTAGAGATATAGTTCTCTCTTTTTCTATGTTAGGAAATAAGGTTTACATTTAATAAATTAATTATTAGGCAACTAGTTGGGTGGGAAGTTATTCCCATAGACACTTGGTAAAATAGGAAAATAAGGCTTTATAAGCCAATTGTATGGAATGTAAAATAGAAAGAAAGATTATAATGAAATTCCTCTTTATCTTTGTCATTTTTTACAATGTAAATTTTATTGTACTACCAAAATCAACATTGATATCAAAGCGCTATTGTATCCTATTCTGTGTGTAAAGTCACGACTGTTGTAATGAAGCGTTTAAAATATGATCGTTGCAGGCTATTGTGATGAGAGGAGTAGTGTATAAAGGCAAACCTATTTGTTACGCTGCATGAGAGGATTTGGGTCCAAATTTCTTGAATTAGATCATTGGAAGTTTGAAACAAGGGTGAGTGGATTCTCTTCTTGAGACAACTCTTTCAAGTTTCCATCAATGTAAGTTTCCATTACCATAATGTAAGTTTCCATCGCTATCATCAGTTATCTATGAAGGAGGTTGAAAATGTTATAGTTATGCAAACAATAGCACCAAGTGGGAAAAACCAGTAGAATCAATGTATGTAGTATATGGAAGGTAAGAGAATTCACAGTGAGAAACTTTGAGGGTGAGAATCGGCAATGTTCAGATAATTAAAGGTTTGACTTTGTGATTAGTTTTTCATTTGATGGGCTACTTTTGACTTTGACTTTGATGCCATTTTTATTGTTGAAGCAATATAATTCCCAATCTACATGAAGCAGAGTTACATGAATTGTTAAATATTTGGTTTATTATTTTCTTTATATTGGCCATTTGTTCTAAGATAACAACTTAATGCCTTGATTGGGATTCAGTTTATCAAGTAGAGTTTATAAGGAGTTATGAAGTGTATCATTCTATTGTTTTTTGTGTGGGGTTTTGCACGCAATTATTTATTTGGGGTTTTGGAGTTTATTGTTTAAAAAAATTAAAAAATTAATGGATTAGAGTGATAAAGAAAATAAGGGATTTATGAAGTTGTAAGTAGCTGATTTAAAGAAATAGGGAGGACATTATAAAAGGTGCATTACCAGTGGAAATTGACACCTTAAAATATGATAATGTTTAGTTTCGTTATGTCACTAAATGTTTCATTATTTTACTGCTCTATCAAAATCAACAAAATATACACTGAATAGAATAATTTAGCATCAAAATGTAAGTAAAATGTGTCAACTTACATTTCCAGTAACAGTGGGAGATAATGCATTGGAACAGAGGTCATTGTCCCAATGGAAATCTTTTTCTTCCCTTTTTTCCTTTATCCACACTCTGCATTTTGCACATTGTTTGGTTCATTTCCACTATTTACTTTCACATCTTCTTCATCTTCTTCAAAAGTGTGCTTCCTGCAGATGGAGTTGAACAATTTCACTGCACATTTTTCAATAAGATGTCTAGATGGATTGACTAATCTTTGCACCTAGCTCACTCCATTTACTCTGTTGGCGTCGCGCCCCGTCGGTGGGTGGTCATATGGTATGGCGACTGCTCACAGTGCTGATGGTGACGTGTGGAGCATGGCGCCTGCCCCACCCCCTCCATATGACCCTGATCCCTCTCCTTCTTCTCCTTTTCCTACAACAACTATCATTCCGCTATTTGAAATTTCTATAGAAGCTAATTTTTTTATTTTTATGATGCAATGTGATGTTACAACAGTTGAAATCTAAAATTGGTGTAAAAAGATATGTCTGGGGATGCGAATACATATTCATGGTAAGTTTCCAGTTTTGTTCATCCATAATTAGAAATTGCCCTGTGTTCTTCTACTGAACAAGTACTCCTAATTCGACAGTTTCATCTTACCGTTTTGGATCTGTGAGATTGAAATTCATCTAGTCATTCATTTTCCGTTGGTTCACAAATATTTTTGATTATCTTTTTTGTTTTCCAGTTTTCATCGCGATGCAAGAGCATCTAGTGGTGTAAGGGTAATCTTGCATCACCCAAAAAAAAGATGTGTTTCAAAATTGTTGATGTTCTTTCCATTTATTGTCAAAATTTGTGGTTCTGGTTCCATAATCGCTTGAATAATGATGTAGAACTTTCAGTTTTTCCAAACTACTAAAAATAACAACCTGTTATTTTTAGAAAGTTTACATTTGGGCACGGAATGAAGTGAAAATTTACAGGAAGCTACATAACTGAAAAATAAGACCTTTGGCAAAGGAATCGCGCAAAGATCATTTGCGAGCTGAAAGATATTAAAGTTTTTGTTTCCTGAAAAATGCCTAAAAATTATTCAAACTTAGGTTTGAGGCACTAAACGGCCCCGTATGGGCCCAAAAATGGCCGGAACCAATAGAGTGGATTCTTAGCGCGTAGAGCACTCCATGAGATTTTTGACGCATAAAATGGCTCGTCAATCAGACACCCGGATCAAAAGTTATGGCTCCCGAAAGTTGACCTATTTTTGGAGGGAGATGCAAATTTTGAAATTAGGTTGTTGGCCGCCACAAAGGCTATTAATAACCACTTTTGGGAACCCTGGGCAGTAGTAGAGTTAAGGGGGGGAAGCGTAGAGTCAAGAATAGGTGGGAAAATAAAAACCCTAGCTGATTTGGGGTTACAGAAGGTAGATGATTCCAGAGTCTTGAGAGAGGAAGCTATAATGTGTTGCAACATGTGGAGGGTTGATTCCTCTAATTGTATTTGAGCTTTTGTAATGTAATAAGTTGTCCAAATCAATAAAAGAAAGTTCTATTTTCTATGTGCAATTTTTGTTGTTATGTGTTTTATGATTTACCCTCTTCATCAAGTGGTATCAGAGTAAGGGTTCCTGAGTGTGTAGACAGATCGCCGACCGTGAGGCAGTTTGCACCAGGACATGAGGTTGTGGGTTTTCTACAGAGATCAAGATGCCTCCATGAAGAAATCATATTGAGAGGAATGCTTTTACAGAAGAGGGTTTTAGAGCCCTGCAAAGGCAAATCGATGCATTGCAAGAGGAGCTATGAAGAGGGTTTGAGCCGAGAACAAGAGAAGAAAGTGAAGATTAAGTTGAAGAAGAGCTATTTGAGGAAGAAAAAGAAGCTGCAGGAGATCCTAACAGAAGTTAGGTTGTTAAGAGCCATTTCTAAGATTGGAAAAAGGCCCAGGATCAAAGTTTCTACATATTCTAGAGATTTGAATCCAGAACAACTTATTGATTAGATCAATGACATGGAGGAATATTTCGAGTATGAAGATGTGAAAGACCCAGATCGGGTCAAGTTTGCAAAAATAAAATTGAAGGGCCATGCTAGTATTTGGTGGAAGGAGGTCTAGTTAGAGAGGAACATAAGAGGAAAAGGAAAGATCACCAGATGGGATTGGATGGTGGAGAAACTGAAGAAGTAGTTCATTCCTGTGGACTATGAGATGGAGTTATTGAAGAAGCTGCAAGGATTAAAGCAAGGCAACAAGTCTGTTAAGGAGTATACATAAGAGTTTTATAAGATTACTATTAGAACTAGTCATGCAGAGACCAATAAGGAGAAGGTAGCCCGTTACATTAATGGGTTGAGACCAAGTATTCAAGAGAAGCTGATCTTGGTCAGAATGACCACCATAGAAGATGCATACCAGTTTTCCCTAAGGGTGGAAGAGAAGCTGAATAAAAGATTTGATAGCAAGCAAAGGGGAAGAGGTCAAGACGGAAGGACTAGTGGAAGAACCTATGGGGGCCGAAATGAAGATTCAAAGAAAAGTGAAGAAGCTAGCACCAGTTGGAATCAGAGAGGAGATAATACCTACCGCCCTTGTGACCAAAACAATGGAGAGCCAAAGAGGAAGAGGCCGACCTGGGCAAGGACCTGGAAGAGGAGGTTTCAGAGGAACCTATTTCCAATGTGGAGAAGAAGGGCATCGAGCATACGAGTGTCCGCAACATCAAGGAAGGACAAATAGAAGACCTAAAGGTAATGCATGAGTTGCACATGTAGATGAAGATGCGCAGTCTAAGCATTCTGAAGATACTGAAAGGGGAGAAACCCTAGTTGTCAGAAGAACTTTGTTGAATGAGGAGAAAGAACCCAATCAGAGGAAGAGTCTATTCCGCACAAGGTGCAAATGTGAAGGTAAGTGTTGTGATATTATTATCGACAGTGGAAGCACTGATAATCTTGTTTCAGAGGAGATGGTTTATAAGTTAAAGTTGACAAGAAGAAAGCATCCACATCCATATCAGATTGCATGGTTGCAGAAGGACCATTGAGCTTTGGTCAATGAACAGTGTTTAGTGAAGTTCAAGATTGGGGACTACCATGATGAGGTGCTGTGTGATATCATACCGATGGATGCATGTCATATGCTATTGGGGAGGCCATGGCAGTATGATAGGAGCGCTGTCGACGATGGCCGTGCAAACACATATTGCCTAACAAAGGATGGAGTTCATTATAAGTTGAAACCCTTGAAGGAGGTGGAAGAAAAGGTATGTAGTACTGCCATAATTTTCTTGGTAGATGGTAGGAAATTTTTGGAGGGTATGAAGCATGAGAATCATTGCTTTACATTGATTCCTAAGATTAGTCAAGAGAACTGTGAAGATGTACCAGTAGAAGTCTCAGATATGTTGGAAGAATTTTAGGATATTATCTCTGATAATGTACTAGAAGGTTTACCACTCGTGAGGAAGATAAGTCACCAAATGGATTTGATACCAGGAGCTAGTTTGCCGAATAAGGCAGCCCACAGAATGACTCCCGCAAAGAGTGAAGAACTGAACAGACAAGTTTAAGAGCTGTTAAGGAAGGGACTGATAAGGGAGAGCCTAAGTCCATGTGTGGTACCTGCAGTACTAGCACCAAAGAGAGATGGAGAATGGAGAATGTGTACAGATTCTCGAGCCATCAATAAGATCACGATCAAGTATAGATTCCCATTGCCTAGAATGGATGACATAATGGACTGTTTGAGTGGAGCCAAGTACTTCACGAAGATTGACCTGAAGAGTGGGTATAACCAGATCCGTATTAGAGAAGGAGACGAGTGGAAGACAACCTTCAAAACCAAAGAAGGTTTGTATGAGTGGTTAGTCATGTCATTTGGGCTAACCAATGCACCGAGCACATTCATGCGACTCATGAACGACGTATTCAAAGAATTTTTGGGAAGTTTTGTTATTATTTATTTGGATGATATTTTGATTTTTAGTAAGACTTGGGATGAGCATCTGATGCATATTAGAAGAGTTTTAGAGAAGCCGAGGGAGGAGAAATTGCTGATTAATCTGAAGAAATGTAGTTTTGTAAAGAAGGAGTTGGTATACCTGGGATTTGTTGTCTCAGAAGAAGGTCTTAAGATGGACCCAGAAAAGGTGAGGGCTATCATTGAATGGCCTACACCAAGGAGTGCTTCAGAGGTAAGATCTTTTCATGGTTTGGCAAGTTTTTACAGAAAGTTTATCAGGAATTTTAGTAGCATTTATGCACCCCTAACTGAGACAATGAGAGGGGATAGAAAAGAGTTTAAATGGACTAAAGGAGTTGACAAAAGCTTTGATACATTGAAGCAAAAAGTCACAGAGCAACCTGTTTTGGTACTTCCAAATTTTAATAAGGTATTTCAGGTAGATTGTGATGCTAGTGGTAGTGTTGTAGGAGCTATTTTGAGTCAAGAAGGTAAGCCCATTGCCTATTTTAGTGAGAAGCTTAATGATGCCAAGAAAAAATATTATGTTTATGATCAAGAATTTTATGCAATAGTTCAAGCTTTGAAGAAATGGAGACATTATCTATTGCCAAAAGAGTTTGTTTTATATACTGATCATCAGGCTTTGCAGTATCTTAATAGTCAAGGAAAGTTGAACCTGTTACCTTTCAATTCGACTGGATGCTTATTCCCAGTTGTCCCTACAAGGTAGCCATCAATGATCAATAGGATTCCTGGGCCAGCGGCTAATGGTATAGGAGATAGACTCTATAGATATCTCCTCTTCTTCTTTAGGCTCTGCAGAACCAAGGGGGGTATTCCCTATTCAACATCCATGAGATGTGCTTGTGGATTGATTGGGATGTTGATACAAAGCAGATAAATCCTCCTTTATGCAGACCAAAACTGTGAAATAAGTACAAAGGGGCTAGTTTGGGGCCTATATTTAGTCGTAGACAGAGGATTTTGGATCCTAAAACTACTTCTAAAGTCCTAATGGTTAGATTTGAAGTTTAAGTTTGATTTTATGTTTGGATGTAAAACTGGGACTTTGGTTGTGACCTCAATACAAGACTGGATTGGTGCCTATCCAGAGCTCGGAGTCAATAGACATACACATGTGAATGTGCACATAAACCTATATTAATGACTGAGTTTCAAGGGGATTGTTTAATATCTACGTTACAGATACTTCCCAAAATTGAGTATTCGGTCACCTCTACTTAGGAGATCCTCACTGCAATATATTCTTCTTAACACTTTAACCTAAAACATTTAATCTACTCTTTGAGCAGAAGTAAAAGACCAAGCATTCAATATAGCAAATCCATATTCAAGAATCTTAGACACCCCTTAGCTGTTAGATTCAAAAGAAGAATATATTCAATTTGGAGACAAATAACATAACACATGCAATGAAGCATTACTCATTTAAATCAACATGAAACCAGTAAGTTTATGCATGAAACATACAACATGAGACTCATAAACTTACAAGACATCAAGAACAGGGCCACCAATGAAGTTGTATTATGTCACAACACCAAAATTTATCCAGTTTTCAACAACCATGGGTAACACATTTTGGCTTTTTTTATACCAAGACTATGTACCCAGCAAAACTTATTACAAGGCAAATCAAAAATCTGCTAGATTCAATGCATCTTCAGATTGGCACCCAAAAATAGTCAATGCTGCGGAGAGACAAAGATGAATGAATAGGTGGGATTGGGATCCGCACCGCCGCTCAAGGACTTTCATCTTCAATCGGATTGTTGACCCGTCCTTTCTGTCGTCCATCCTCTGCAAATCCGCCATTATTGCCACAGCTACCTGCAACCTCTCTTTGAAATGTAGCAGCGGGTGCATCTGTTGTTTTTCCCACTCAAAAATGGTCATCCATGCTCAAGAAAAATCCTTCGTTGCATGTTCAAAACAAGACCGTCGATCAATATTCCATCGCTGCGATCAACGGCACCCAAAAAATGTTGAAAAGTCGTTGGCCAGAGAAATCGTGCCACGTAGACACCTTATGTTTCTATCACTGGCTTTTCTCCCTTCGATTTTGCCTTTCAAAAACCCTTTGTATATGCAAAATGCATATACATGCAACAGCTCAATACACAAGGCAGACCTCAAAATATCATGAAGCAGACTGGAAACTTATTCGGGTCCGACTTGCATCTCTTTCCTCTATGTATGGGCTTGTGTATCAGCATATACAAGCGCTTTATACAACCCATGGACCTCAAAATTTATTCAATGCATTTCATTCCTCCATCGCGTTCAGGTTGTTTGTCCTTTTGCTTGCATGTCTCAATGTATAACTGCATATACAATTGCCTCACACATACAAGGCGGATCTCAAAAGTTCATCCGCTGCACCTGACTTATCCCTCGGGTCCAGAATGCATATTTCTACTTGTATGTTTTGAATGTATGTCAGCATACATACAATTGCCTTTGTATGCAACTGGTGGCCCTGACCCTTTGTCTCTCTCCTTTGCACATTTCGTTGCCCATTGCATATACAAGTACAAAGTACAAGCCCTTTGATACAAGTGTGGAATCTACGGCGGAATATTCTAGGAATACACATCTGTATTATTTTGGAATACGGCCTGCACATTTACGAATGCATATCTCGTTTGTATGTCGAACATGTAATCCCACTTGTATATCCGCGGGCCCTGCCGGATGTATCTCCCCTTGCCACTGTAGCAAATGCATGTTGGCCCGTGTATATTTTTTCTTTGTATACCTGCAATGTATCTTTTCTCTTGTACATAGCCATTGTATGTCTGAACATACAAACCAAATATACATGCAACTTGATATACAAACAAAGAATATTCCTGGGAATCTGCGAAAGATTTCCCCTTTGTATGCACACTTTCAGGCCCGATATGCATTCACAAATGCATATAACTTATTTTTTCAAAAGCCGATTGGTGCAGGAGCACCTAAAAGAATACCTTGGAGCAAGAAGACAAAAATGACCATGGAAGGAACCTATGGAACAAATCAAGTCAATTGGGACACCTTACAACTAATTATGGCATGTTGCAATGAACAAAATGATGTAATGGTTAAATGTCCTGAGGGTCCTGGTAAGGACCCTAGGACCACAAATGATGTAAGTTAAATGGACAATGGTTAAATGTCTTGAGGGTCCTGGTAAGGACCCTAGGACCTTTTTCTTAGGTTCATTTGTGGTCCTAGGGTCTTAAGTTTGTCATAGGGTTCCTTTGTAAAATGGTCAATTTAGGCCTTGTTGGAAGGCGGCAGGGTGTTAGGACAGTCACATTTTGTCCAAAACAATAGTAGGTGATTTTGAGATATGTTTTAGAACTCAATAGAGGGTATCCAAATCAGTCATTTGTTTCAAGAGTGTTTTGGGAAAGTTTGGAGAAAAGTACAGTTTAGTCGCTGAACAGGGCTACTAGGATTAGGCCTAGTTAAATGGAGTTGTCAATGAACCAAGCAAAATGGTGTGTAAAACCTATTGAATCTTGTTGGTTGGGGTAGATTAAGACCCTAGAAGGCATAGGTTTTCATCTGAGAAGTTGGAACACAAATTTGAGCACCTTGGTGGAAATTAAGGCAAGAGGAAGACTAGAGAAGTCTTATTGGTGGAAGCCACAAACTATTGAAATCTTTTGTTCCTATTAAATCATCTCATAAGACCTGACACCTCTGCATCATAGTGGTATCAAAGCAGCAAGTAGGTCCTTAAGGGAGTGGTAGGATCTTGTGAAACAGTAAGAGTTTGTGAAAGTGTGAAGATGGCTCCTAAAAATCAAATGGCTAGGGAGAACAATGAATTGAGAGAAGCCTTAGAGGCAAGAGAAAGAGAGTTGAGGGAGAGAAGAGAACAGGATGCTGCAAGAGAAAGAGAGTTAAGACAAGTGAGAAGAGAGAATGCATCAATCTTGGCAAGGTTGGAAGCATTGGAAAAGAATCCTAGAGGGGATGCACAAAAAGAGCAAGAAGGGGATGAACAAAATGAGCAAGAAGGAGATGATGGAGGACATGAGAAGGCAGATGAGAACACTCCTGAGGATGAGTTGGATGCTGAAGAAAGGAGATTTGTGAGATTGCTTAAGGAAGTCCAAGGAAGTGGAACAAAGGCAAACATAGAGTTACCTATCTATCAAGGGAAGATGGATAGTGAAGAGTTATTAGGGTGGATAGATGCCCTTGAAAATTTCTTTGAGTATGAGGAGATGAGTGATGAGAAGAAGATTAAATTTGCAAAAACAAAGTTGAGAGGGACGACACTTACATGGTGGAGTAGTGTGAAAACAGAAAGAGTGGCTAGAGGTGGAACAAGAATCACTTCTTGGGGTAGGATGAAGGATATGATGAAGGATCAGTTTCTTCCATCTGATTACTCCATTCAAACAAAGAGGATGAGGCAGAATTTGAAACAAAAGGACATGGATGTTATGTCCTATACTGAGCAATTTCATAAGCTTAGTATTAGAGGAGGATTGGAAGATGAAGAAGAAAAAGTGGCAAGATACTTTAATGGGCTTAGGTATAACTTGCAAGATGAGATTGGTTTGACTATACCAAAATCACTTGGAGAATGTTTTTAGTTAGCCATAAGGGCTGAAGAGAGGGTGAAGAAGAAGCAAGAAAGACAAGGAGGTAGTGGTAGAGGATATAGAGGTAGGGGCAGACCTACTAATGAAGGACAGAGCAGCAATGAGAAAGGTAAAGAGTTTTCTGCAGATCAGAGAGGTGGATATAGAGGTGGAGGTAGGCTTGGATCAGGTAGAGGAGTATTCACAGGCAGATGTTATCATTGCAATGAAGTGGGACATACATCTTTCAAATGTCCTAAGAGGGATGATGTTGATAAGAGAAAAGAGAGAAGAGTTCACTTGGCACAAGAAGAGGAAACGAAGGAAGACCAAGAACCAACAACAGCCTATCGTGTAACAGATGGAGAGTTGCTCATGGTGGAAAAAGGCAAAATGCAGCAAGCACCACAGGTATCCATTTTTAAAACTAATTGTTTAAGCCATGGAAAAATGTGCAAGTTGATTATAGATTTAGGTTCACATGATAATTTAGTTTCCTAGGATATGGTGCACAAGTTGGGATTGAAAACATTTGATCATCCTAGTCCTTACAATGCCACTTGGGTAAGTCAAGAGCAGCAAGTAAGGGTTAGTCAGAAGGCATATGTTGATTTTTCAATTGGTCCATATCATGATTCTATTTTATGTGATGTTATTTCAATGACATGTGGGCATATCATTTTGGGTAGACCATGGCAGCATTTAAGGAGGACAATTCATGATGGTTATACTAATAACTATTTGGTGCACAAAGATGGTAAAAAGTTTAGACTAATGCCTTTACCTTGTGAAGACAAGAAAGAACATGCCATTGTATGTTTTGGAGAGAAATTGCAGTTGAATGTGCAGGTTAAGGATGGTTGGAGATAGTAGGAACAGTTGCATCAGAAGAAGGTTTACAACAATCCCAAAGAACAGCAAGTTTGGGACTTAAGTTGCATCAAGATTGGGGACATTGATTGCCCTATAGAGAGGCAGGAAAGGGAAGGCAAACAACAAGGAAAAACATATCAAAATCCCTAGATGGAGAAGGCAGAAACACCACAGCAGCAAGGTCCTAGGCAAGGACATTCAAACATGTTTTATGATGCTAACATTGTTTGTAAAAGCCATGCAAGTGAAAGAAGGAGAAGGATAACCCTTGGAGAGTTCATGTTTCCTATCATAAATCAGAGGAACACTTCAAAAAGATTGTAGGAGGTTCGGAGTAGATCACATACCTCTTGGGACAAGAGTTTTTTTCATCATGCTGGAGAGTATGGTGTAGGAGCACCTAAAAGAATACCTTGGAGCAAGAAGACAAAAATTACCATGGAAGGAACCTATGGAACAAATCAAGTCAATTGGGACACCTTACAACCAATTATGGCATGTTGCAATGAACAAAATGATGTAATGGTTAAATGTCCTGAGGGTCCTGGTAAGGACCCTAGGACCAAAAATGATGTAAGTTGGGCCAATAGTGCCCGTAGAGTCAAATATAGGTGTCTAAGGTCAGAAACAAGGTTTAATGAACCTAATAAAATCAAACATGATGGATTAATAAGGTAGGAGTTCACTAAAATAAGGTAGGAGTTCATTAAAAATTCAAATTTCTGAATTATGCATTTAGGCGGGAAAAGCCTTTTTAATTAGTTTTTGAAAGTTTAACCATCCCTAACTGATGGGAATTGGTTGTAGAAGTTAGGGAGAGGTTATATAAGCCTATTCAAGGCATGAAATGTACGGACTAAGCATTTTTGGAGGCCTGGGTTGTACGGCAGGCTGAAAACAACAGTAAATTCCATTTTTTCTTGCATTTCCTTCTTGTTTCTGTTGATCTTTTTGATTGTTGAGTGTTGGAAAATATATTAGGACCTTAGTTAACATTAATAGACTTCATTTTATGCTCTGAAAAGGTTTCTTTAGGTAGTTTTATTGCTGTTCCTCTGACTGCTACAAGGAACAACAGACTGTTCTGTGAGTTCTTAAGTGGTTGCAATGCATCATAGGACCTTTCCATAGATCTAAGATCCTGATTCTCATGGAATAGGTCCTTAATAACATGTATAATATGATTCCTAACTTTACAAAGCAGGAGGAGTGCAAATGGAGAGGTGATCACCGTTGGAAGTCTAGTTTTGCATGTGGAGAGAGCATTGAAATGGTGGCTCAGTTATAGCAGCAGGAGATCGGCCTTAATAAGGTGATGGTTTTATGTTTGTTGTTGTTTAATATGGTCAAGGACATGGTTTTAGACCTTTGAATGAGGTCTGGAAGTGATTGGAGGTGGGAGATCTAGCAAGCCCTAGGTTTTGAGGCCTAGAAATGAGGTTTTTGTATCTCAAACCTTAAATGTGAAAACCACCTGATAAGACCTAGAAAATCCTTGGTTTTGAACCCTTTCCTAAGACTATTTTTAGGTTTGAAGTGTGTGGGACAAGTTTGTCATAGGGTTCCTTTGTAAAATGGTCAATTTAGGCCTTGTTGGAAGGCAGCAGGGTGTTAGGACAGTCACATTTCGTCCAAAACAATAGTAGGTGAGTTTTAGATATGTTTTATAACTCAATAGAGGGTATCCAAATCAGTCATTTGTTTCAAGAGTGTTTTGGGAAAGTTTGGAGAAAAGTATAGTTTAGTCGCTGAACAGGGCTACTAGGATTAGGCCTAGTTAAATGGAGTTGTCAATGAACCAAACAAAATGGTGTGTAAAACCTATTGAATCTTGTTGGTTGGGGTAGTTTAAGACCCTAGAAGGCATAGGTTTTCATCTGAGAAGTTGAAACACAAATTTGAGCACCTTGGTGGAAATTAAGGCAAGAGGAAGACTAGAGAAGTCTTATTGGTGGAAGCCACAAACTATTGAAATCTTTTGTTCCTATTAAATCATCTCATAAGACCTGACACCTCTGCATCACCGATGGATATTTCTGACCCACCAATGCACATTTTGACCTATATGTATATACAAACAGCTTTGTATATATGAAGACACTTGCACCTCAACTGATTTTTTGCATTTTTTCAACTGTAGAGGCTGAAAGTGTTAGAAATTTTTTGAATTTTTTGGAAGATACCTGTGAGTTAAAATACCTAAAACTAGACTGCTCATGTAGGTGGTAACATAGGCTCTGATTGGGGACGTGCAGGTGCAAGGCTGTAGCGAGAACCAGACTACTCCAGGGCAGACCAGACAAAACCCAAAACTCAAAACACGACCGATTATACAAGGTGAGCACAGACTATTTACACCTAACTTACAAATGTGTATAGAGGATGATCACTTATGAAAAATAGGGCTTCAGGAACTGACCGTGCACTGGCAGTTCCAGCCATTCACCACTTAAGGCCTGGAGGAAGTAGGAATTGTCTCCATGGATATTACTAATTTGATATGGACCCATCCATAATGGCTCAAATTTGCCATGCTTACCCTTATCTTGGCTCTTCGCATTCCAAACAAGGACCAAGTCACTTATTTGAAACTTTTTTTCCATAGCCTTTCTATCAAACAAATATTTCATCTTCTGCTGTTTCTTGATGTTTGTCATGTGTATCTCTCTTCTGATTTCATCCAATACAACTAGCTGGTTTATCCTTTTAGTCATGGAGTCCTCAATCTTCGTATCATTCTCTTGTATAAATCTGTAAACTAGCAGAAAGTTGTGCACAGGTAGCCTAGCTGGTGCACCATACACTAATTCAAAAGGTGACCTTCCAATTGATTCCTTCACCGTCATCCAGTTAGCCCATAGTGCCATCTTTAACTTTGAATCCCATGCCCTCTTGCTTTTATCTAGCATTCTCTTAATGATTTTCATGAGGCTCTTATTGCTTGATTCTGCTTGACTATTCCCCTGTGGATGGTATGGTGATGTATGAGACAAATCCATTCCATATTTATTGCAAAAGTCAATAAATTCACCAGACCTGAAGCACATTGCATTATCCGTGACTACTTTTACTGGTGCTCCAAATCTGATAATAATATTTTCTAGAATAAAATCCATCACCACTTTGCTTGTAGCTTTTTTAGTCAGGATGGCCTAAATCCATTTAGTGAAGTAATAAGTGGCAACCAGAATCCAACTGTGCCCTCCACTTGATTTTTCTGAGATTTCCCCTATAAAATCAATCCCCCACTACTGAAATGGGGCCTCTATAGTTATAGTCCTAAGGGGTAGTGCACCTTCATACTTGAGCTTCCCTAAAAACCTTTGGCAAGAGTCACATTTTCTTACCAACTTTTGTGCATCTGAGAAAAGAGTTGGCCACCAATATCCTGCTCTAAGAACTTTGTGGGCTATTGTCTTGGCCGTGTGATGTCCACCACATCCTCCTGTGTGCGAATCCTTTAAAATATCAGCAGCCTAATTTTCATCTACACATCTCAGTAGGACACCCTCAAAATTCTTCCAATACAACTCTCCTTGAAGAATTACGTATTTGATTGCATGTAGCTTCAAGGTTCTTTTTTGACTATCACTGAAGTGGGAAGGACAATTCAAATTCTGCAAATAATGTACTATGTCCTTATACCAATCAGATTCTGATATACTAACAGTTTTATTTTGCACCATGTTCACTTGGCATGCTTCTAGATTTGACTGTGTCATCAGTTTTGCCAAACCTTGTCCCCTTATCAATTTTGTGATTTGTATTTCAATGTTGAACTCTTGTAGCTTATTTATCCATCTGCATCTTCTTCCAGTTACCTCCTACTGAGTAAATATATCTTTGACTGCTACATGAGGCACATATGCAACTATGTGAGAGCCCACTAAATATGGCCTAAAGCTCTTGATTGCTCTAACCAGTGCATATGCCTACTTCTCCATGATGTCATATTTCAATTCAGCAGCCTGCAATGACCTGCTAAAGAAAGCAATAGGTTGTTCAAAACCTTCTGCATTTTTCTGCAATAAGCATGCAGCAATAGTATGGAAAGAAGCAAATGAGAACAGCTGAAAGGGCTTAGAAAAATTAGGAGACTTTAGCACAGGAGCCATCTTTATAGCCTCTTTTATATTCTGAAATGATTTAGTCGCTTCCTCCTCCCATTTGACAGTTGCACCTTTCTTCAGCATCTTAGAGATATCTTTGGTGGTCTCTCCAAAGTTAGGCACAAATCTTCTAACAAAATTAATCTGCCCAAAGAAGGATTGAACAAATTTCACTGTTTTAGGGATTTGAATTTTGTCAATTGCAGCCACCCTCTCAGGATCAATCCTGACTCCATCCTTGGAAACAATGTGCCCAAGCAATTTTCCTTCCACTACCCCAAAGGCACACTTCTTTGGGTTGACTGAGATGCCATACTCCAATGCTCTAATAAAAATCTGCTCCAAGTGCATACAATGCTGCTCCTCCTTTTTTGAATAAGCAGTCAAGTCATTTTGATACACAACCAAGATTGAGTCAAGTAATCCTGCAAAAGCAACATCCATTGCCCTCTGAAATGTGGCACCTGCATTTGTCAGTCCAAATGGCATCCTCACATATACATAGGTTCCCCATGGAGTGGTGAAAGCGGTCTTGAACTGTTCTGACTCTTTCACTTTCACCTGATTGTACCCTAAAAATCCATCCATCATGGACAAAAGTTCACAGCCAGTCACCTTCTGCAACATAGCTTCCATGTTTGGCAATGGATAATTGTCCTTCAAAGAAGATATATTCAGATTTCTAAAGTCCACATACAATCTTATGTCACCATTCTTTTTTCTAACTGGGACAAGGTTAGACACCCAAGTAGAGTGTCTGATAGGCATGATTATTCCAGCCTCCCTAAACTTCATGAGTTCTTCTTGCATTTTAGGAGCTAAAGTAGGGTTGATAGGTCTTTGTTTTTGTCTAAAGGGTTTAGCTCCAGGCTTCAAAGGGATTTCGTGCCAGAATAAATCCTCTCTATAAGCTTTCAGGTCCTCATATGACCAGGCAAAGACATGCTTATATTTTCTCAGCAATGCAATCAACATTGCTCTGATATGTGGTTTGAGCTGTTTGCCAACATATACCTTTTTGGGAGCATGAGATGTCCCCAAGTTTATCTCCTCCAAATCATTCTTATTTGTTGGAGATGCCTTTGTAACAAATTGGTCCCTATTGTCAAAAGCTCTCTGTAGAGCAACCAGCCCTCTAGGGATTTTATTTGTCTTGAGTTGAATTATTTCTTTTCCTAAGGGGGTTTCCTTTCCATCTACAACCTCTACAAAGTTCTGAAAATCCATTTCCTGGTTTTCATACTCATCAATACAATGTAGAAATCTCAGTAAATCCTTATCATCATTAAATACCTGCCAGCTACATACATTATCTGGCACTGCAGGTCTAAGTTTGACCTCAACATTTGTTACATCTGACAGAGTTATATCATCTGGCCTTATGGCTACATTGGCTAGAAAATCTGCCATGACATTTTTTGATCTCTCTATCCAGCTTATTGAAAATGTATCAAACAATTTAATTGTATCCGAAACAACATGCTTATATTGTTTCAACCTTTTATTCCTTGAAGCATACTTATCTCTAACCTGGCAAACAATTAACTAAGAATCTCCAAATATTTTTATCATCTTAATTCCATGTTTCAGAGCCATATTCAATCCTAGTAACAAAGCTTCATATTCTGCAATATTGTTTGTGCAAGCAAACTTCAGCAAGAAAGAGAATTTTAGAAGCTTACCAGCTGGAGACAAAAACACAACTCCAGCACCAGAGCCTTCCTTCGAACAAGCTCCATCAAAATACATGGTCTAGAGACCCTACTGGTAAAGCTCTTGAATGCACATATCTCCTTCCTTATCTGAGATAACTCTGAAATTATCACAGTCAGTGTCCACAAAACATATATGCTCCTCTGACTCTTGATCCTCAACAGTCTCTAGTGATCTTTATTCTCTGATCAATTTGACATCCTTGCCATTCATTGGGATCATAGCATATGATAGGTCTAATTGCATACTTCCACCAATCAGTGCTGCCCATCTTCTTGACAACAACATGCCATATTGTGGCTTGATATCAACAACTGTTATGTTCATTTTGTAGGTCTTCTCAGGATATGCTGCCAGTCTGAAATCCACATCTTTCATAATTCCAATGACTGGTACTTCCCTGGCATCCATGGCATAGCATTTCCCACATGCCTTATCTATCTTCAACCCAGCTTGCTGCATGATAGCCAGAGGCATGATATTCGTTGATGCTCCTGAGTCAAGCATACAATTCTGAATCACTTTTCCATTTATGACAAGGGAGACCTAAAATGGTTCAACCTATGAAGGGCATTTTGTCATGGTCATCCCAAGATAAACCTCAGGAACCTCATCTTCATCCATACTCATAGCCCCATTTTTACTCTGAGTCTCAATATTCTGATTAGCTTGACAGGATACTCCTGAAATCAAGGATACTACTTTATTTCTGAACTCTTCAACTTTCATCAGTTCCATCAATGGAACAAAGACTTTTACTTGGGACAAGACATGAGTGATGTCTAAAGGAGCAATATTTTGTATGACGGTTGTAGCCTGATCTACAATTTTATTTTTATCTTAGCATGATCCAGCTTTAACTCTTATGGCTCCTTGACTGTCATTCTTGATTTGAGAAATTTTGTTTTGATCCTCAACCTGGGGAATTTTATTTTTTGGTCCTTGAGAATCATGACCTATTTTTTGCTTAAAATTTTGCTTATTATTATTCCATTGCTTCTTTTGTGTTTCAGTCCCTTTATGACTGTGCACTAGCTGGTTTACAAAAGTATTCTCTGGTTGGTGTGAGTTGCTTACCTGAGCTTTACTGTTGAGATTGTAATTGCTTTTAACTTGAGCTACTGCTGCAGCTGTGAAGGCTCTAATTTCTTCATTAGAGGGTCTCCTCAGATTATTCAAAAAATTGTGTGAATCCTGAGCATAGGCATAGTTGTCTTCATCATCTTCATCATAGGGAAACTGCTGGTAGACCTGGACCTCATTACTTATGCTTGCATCAACATCACGAGAAGGATACTCTTTGTTTGTAGACAACATGTTTACATTATCATCTTCCATGCAATGTGGCTCATTGCATTCATCACAGGCAACAGCATTATTGTACAAGGACTGAGCAATCAAGCATTGTGACTGTGAATGAGGCATTTGACATATGATGCACCATGGGGTGTTATTAACAATATTTATAGCCTTCTTCAAAGGATCAGGAGTTTCCTTAACATTTTGAGTCCTTTGACCAGCATTGCCGTGTGGGAGAAAAGGTTTGCCATTATGCCAATTGGTATTTTATGGCATATCATGTAATGATGGTCTTTTTTCCTGCCTTTGGTAAACCTGTCTGTCAAGACCTACCCCTTTTTCATTTTTAGCCATTCTATAACTCAGGTCCTTGACAATAGTTGTCAACTTATCTAATTTGTCCTTAGAAGTAGATGCATTGCCCTGAACACTTTGAGATTTAGTATTTGGATTTTGCAGAATTTTTACATCATCTCTCCTATTTGTCTTACCAGATGCTTTTCTGTTATTTTCAATATTTGTTGCAATTTTGAAAGCATCTCTGAGGCTGTGAGGACCCTTATCTCTCAATCCATATGCTGTTTTGGCATCAAATGCATTTATGTACAAGACTATGCACATAGGTTCGTTAGGCCTCAGGTGATGTGGCAATTTGTTCAACACCTTCATGAATCTAGCATTGAAATCAACAACTTGTTCATTTGATCCTTTGGTGATTCTAGTGAATTCATTAATGAAAAAATTAGGATCAGTTTTGTCACCATACTGTTATTTGAATATTCTCCTGAATTCATCCCATGATGAAACACTTCTGTCAGGCAGACCCTTGTGCCATTCTCTAGCCTCATCAACTAAGGATTGTATAAATAATTTCATAAATACATCCTCATGCTCAACCTCAAAGTTGTCCATGATATTCTAAAAGCTTTTAAATGGTCTTCTCCTGACACAGTATTATTTCCTAAAAATTTAGGCACTTGCAGCCTCACATGTTTATCGATAGGATTGGGGTAACCAGGAATGCCGTCAAAAACTAACTGCCTGAATCTGTTTAGTTGCATAGGCTGTCTACCAAATTGATTAGCATTGGCATTTCTGTTTGCATTTTGATTTCTTACATTATTTAATGGTATTCTAGCATTGTTTGCATTCTGTCTTTGATCATTATGCTGATCCTAGACCTCATTTCTGTGCTGATTTCTCTGCACATTTGCATTTTCAAGGGTGGGGATTGAATCATTTTGAGCAGTTCTCAGAGCTTGCACTTTCTGTCTCATGTCATCTCTGATTTTCATAGCTTGCAAATATTCTAATTCTGCTCTTAAGCTTTTGATTTCTTTAGCTAATTGTTCCTCTTTGGGCATAGAGGAGGATGATCCCATTCCATTCTGTTCATCATTATCTTCATCCCTTGGAGACTCAACCTCTTCAAATTTGTCACTGGGATCTAAGAAAGGGCGTTCTTGAAACACTTCTGACCTCATCCTCAAAGCACCAACTTGCTGTTTCTCATATACATTTTGGATTTTAGCTTCTGTGTTTGAAAAATAAGGCTCTATCCTCTCTGAAGATCCTGGATTATTTTGATTATTATCACGATTTCTGGGGCTAGGAGAACCCTCTTCACTAGCTTGAGCAGTCCCCTTTTTCCTGTACATCATTTTTCTAAGTAATTCTTCAAGTAAAGGGTTACGCTGGGATCTTCTCCCCTGCATATAAATTTCACTTTGACCAGTTGGGAGATTACTCGGAGTCACCACCTACAAGTAGGAATTAGTGTTATCAGGGTCCTTACTCAATCCCTAGCAGAGTCACCAATTTCTGTTGTGACTCAGATGGGCAATAATTTACCAAGGATGAAAAGATAATACTTTCACTTCATATCCCCAATAGAGTCGTCAATTTCTGTTACCTTTCAATATGACTGGATGCTTATTCCTAGTTGTCCCTACAAGGTAGCCATTAATGATCAATAGGATTCCTGGGCCAGTGGCTAACAGTATAGGAGATAGACTGTATAGATATCTCCTCTTCTTCTTTAGGCTCTGCAAAACCAAGGGGGGTATTCCCTATTCAACATCCATGAGATGTGCTTGTGGATTGATTGGGATGTTGATACAAAGCAGATAAATCCTCCTTTATGCAGACCAAAACTGTGAAATAAGTACAAAGGGGCTAGTTTTGGGCCTATATTTAGTCATAGACAGAGGATTTTGGATCCTAAAACTACTTCTAAAGTCCTAATGGTTAGATTTGAAGTTTAAGTTTGATTTTATGTTTGGATGTAAAACTGGGACTTTGGTTGTGACCTCAATACAAGACTGGATCGGTGCCTATCCAGAGCTCAGAGTCAATAGACATACACATGTGAATGTGTACATAAACCTATATTAATGACTGAGTTTCAAGGGGATTGTTTAATATTTGCCTTACAGATACTTCCCAAAATTGAGTATTCGGTTACCTCTACTTAGGAGATCCTCACTGCAATATATTCTTCTTAACACTTTAACCTAAAACATTTAATCTACTCTTTGAGCAGAAGTAAAAGACCAAGCATTCAATATAGCAAATCCATATTCAAGAATCTTAGACACCCCTTAGCTGTTTAGATTCAAAAGAAGAATACATTCAATTTGGAGACAAATAACAGAACACATGCAATGAAGCATTACTCATTTAAATCAATATGAAATTAGTAAGTTTATGCATGAAATATACAACATGAGACTCATAAACTTACAAGACATCAAGAACAGGGCCACCAATGAAGTTGTATTGTGTCACAGCACCAAAATTTATCCAGTTTTCAACAACCATGGGTAACACATTTTGGCTTTTTTTATACCAAGACTGTGTACCCAGCAAAACTTATTACAAGGCAAATCAAAAATATGCCAGATTCAATGCATCTTCAGATTGGCACCCAAAAATATTCAATGCTGCGGAGAGACAAAGATGAATGAGCAGGTGGGATCGGGATCCGCACCGCCGCTCAAGGACTTTCATCTTCAATCGGGTTGTTGACCCGTCCTTTCTGTCATCCATCCTCTGCAAATCCGCCATTATTGCCACAGCTACCTACAACCTCTCTTTGAAATGTAGCAGCGGGCACATATATTATTTTTCCTGCTCAAAAATGGCCGCCCATGCTCAAGAAAAATCCTTCGCTGTAGGTTCAAAACAAGACCATCAATCAATATTCCATCGCTGCGATCAACGGCACCCAAAAAATGTTGAAAAGTTGTTGGCCAGTGAAATCGTGCCATGTAGACACCTCATGTTTCTATCACTGGCTTTTCTCCCTTCGATTTTGCCTTTCAAAAACCCTTTGTATATGCAAAATGCATATACATGTAATAGCTCAATACACAAGGCGGACCTCAAAATATCATGAAGCAGACTGAAAACTTATTCGGGTCCGACTTGCATCTCTTTCCTCTGTGTATGGGCTTGTGTATCGGCATATACAAGCACTTTATACAACCCATGGACCTCAAAATTTATTCAATGCATTTCATTCCTCCATCGCGTCCGGGTTGTTTGTCCTTTTGCTTGCATGTCTCAATGTATAACTGCATATACAATCGCCTCACACATACAAGGCAAATCTCAAAAATTCATCCGCCGCACTTGACTTATCCCTCAGGTTCGGAATGCATATTTCTACTTGTATGTTTTGAATGTATGTCGGCATACATACAATTGCCTTTGTATGCAACTGGTGGCCCTGACCCTTTTTCTCTCTCCTTTGCACATTTCGTTGCCCATTGCATATACAAGTACAATGTACAAGCCCTTTGATACAAGTGTGGAATCTGCGGCAGAATATTCCAGGAATGCACATCTGTATTATTTTGGAATCCGGCCCGCACATTTGCGAATGCATATCTCCTTTGTATGTCGAACATATAATCCCACTTGTATATCCGTGGGCCCTGCCGCATGTATCTCCCCTTGCCGCTGTAGCAAATGCATGTTGGCCCTTGTATATTTTTTCTTTGTATACCTGCAATGTATCTTTTCTCTTGTACATAGCCATTGTATGTCTGAACATACAAACCAAATATACATGCAACTTGATATACAAATAGAGAATATTCCCAAGAATCTACAAAAGATTCCCCCTTTGTATGCACACTTTCAAGCCCAATATGCATTCACAAATGCATATAACTCATTTTTTCAAAAGCCGATGGAGATTTCTGACCCGCCAATGCACATTTTGACCTGTATGTATATACAAACACCTTTGTATATACGAAGACACTTGCACCTCAACTGATTTTTTGCATTTTTTCAACTACAGAGGCTAAAAGTGTTAGAAATTTTTTGAAATTTTTGGAAGATGCCTATGAGTTAAAATACCTGAAACCAGACTGCTCATCAGGCGGTAACATAACCAAAGGCATTTAAAATGGGTTAAGTTTTTGCAGAGCTATACTTTTGTATTGAAGCACATGAGTGGGAAGTCCAATGGAGTTGTAGATGCCTTGAGCAGAAGGCAAAATTTGTTGACAGAAATGAAGATAGAGGTTGTTGGGTTTGATGAGCTTAAAAGTTTGTATCCTGAAGATCCATATTTTGCAGAGGCTTGGAAAGTTTGTCTGGAACCTGTTACTTTGGACAGGACAAAATGGTTGGATTTCATAATCCAAGATGGCATGTTGTTTAAAGGAAGCCAGTTGTGCATTCCGAGGAGTTCCATGAGAGAGAACCTGATTAAGGAGAAGCATACTGAAGGATTGGCTGGACACTTTGGTCGAGATAAGAACATTGCTATTATTGGTGAAAATTATTATCGGCCATAGTTGCAATAGGAGGTGAGGAAATTTGTGTAGAGTTGTAGAGTATGTCAGATGGCGAAAGGAGCAAGTCAGAATATAGGTCTATATCAACCATTACCTGTACCGGAGAAGCCATGGGATGATATTAGTATGGATTTTGTTCTTGGTTTACTAAGGACACAGAGAGGACATGATTCTATTTTTGTGGTGGTGGACAGATTCTCAAAGATGGCAAATTTTATTCCTTTCAAGAAGACTAATGATGCTGTTCATATTGCTGAATTATTTTTTAGGGAGGTGGTGAGATTACACAGTCTACCAAAGAGCATAGTTTCAGATCGAGATACCAATTTTGTTGGTTATTTCTGGAGGACATTGTGGAAGAAGTTGAAGACAAATTTGAAGTTCAGTTCTGCACACCATCCACAGACTGATGGACAGACCGAAGTGGTGAATAGGAGTTTGGGTAACCTGCTACGATGCTTAGTAGGAGATAAGCCCAAGGGATGGGATTTGATTTTACCATAGGCTGAATTTGCTTACAACAATTCTATCAATAGGAGTACTGGTAAATCACCATTCCAAATTGTATATGGGAATAATCCAAGAAATACTTCAGAGTTAAGGAATCTGGACAAAGGAGAAAAGATGAGTGCCGAGGCTGAAGACTTTGCAGAACACATGAAGAATTTGCATGAAGAGGTGAAAAAGGACATTAATAAGATGAATATTCAGTACAAGGCTAAGGCAGATCAGAAGAGGAGATATAAGGAATTCCAGGTAGGAGATGAAGTCATGGTTCACTTGAGAAAAGAAAGGTTCCCAATTGGAACATACAATAAGCTAAAAATGAAGAAATTTGGACCATGCATAATTTTGAAGAAACATGATTCAGGAAATGCATATGTGGTAGCTCTGTCGAGTGGGATCAACATTTCCCCTGTTTTCAACATTGTTGATTTATCAGAATATCATGAAGGTGGAACAGAGGATGGACCAACAAAAGAACAGTGGAGTATTCCGACATCTACTTCAATAGAGGAGATATAAGAGATCTTGGATAGCCGTGTGGGAAGAAGTACTCAGAACAAGCAATATGAAGAATATCTGTTGAAATGGAAAGGAAGGCCCGTTGAAGATTCTTCTTGGTTGTCTAAGGCAAAGGTTGACCGTTTGGGTTTTCCTCACACAAACACATGAGACGTGACAGGGTCACTTCTCAAATTACCTTGGGTGTCTGATGCAGGAGCATCCAGTGGTGTAAGGGCAATCTTGCATCACCCAAAAAAAATATGTGTTTCAAAATTGTTGATGTTCTTTCCATTTCTTTTCAAAATTTGTGGTTCTGGTTCCATAATCGCTTGAATAATGATGTAGAACTTTCATTTTTTCCAAACTGCTAAAAATAGCAACCTACTAGTTTTAGAAAGTTTGCATTTGGGCACGGAATGAAGTGAAAATTTACAAGAAGCTACATAACTGAAAAATAAGACCTTTGGTGAAGGAATCACGCAAAGACCATTTGCGAGCTGAAAGATATTAAAGTTTTTGTTTCCCAAAAAATGCTTGAAAATTATTCAAACTTAGGTTTGAGGCACTAAACAGCCTCGTATGGGCCCAAAAATGGCCGAAACCAACATTGTGGGTTCTTAGCACATAGAGCACTCCGCGAGATTTTTGACGCATAAAACGGTTTGTCAATCAGACACTCAGATCAAAAGTTATGGCTCTTGGAAGTTGACCTATTTTTGGAGGGAGATGCAAATTTTGAAATTAAGTTGTTGGCCGCTAAAAAGGCTATTAATAACCATTTTTGGGAACCCTGGGCAGTAGTAGAGTTAAGGGGGGAAGCGTAGAGTTAAGAATAGGCAGGAAAACAAAAACCCTAGCTGATTTGGGGTTACAGAAGGCAGATGATTCCAGAGTCTTGCGAGAGGAAGCTGTAATGTGTTGCAGCATGTGGAGGGTTGATTCTTCTGATTGTATTTGAGCTTCTGTAATGTAATAAGTTGTCCAAATCAATAAAAGAAAGTTCTATTTTCTGTGTGCAATTTCTGTTGTTATGTGTTTTATGATTTACCCCCTTCGTCGCATCATCAGAAAAATGGTCTTTTCATTTATTGTTTCCCTGTTCGTCGTCATTTCCCTATTCATTGCCATTTATTTTATGATCCTTCCTTGACGCTATTAACGATTGAGTAATTGAAGATCGTAGAGTGAATAGAATAAAACAAGGGCTGTGCTACAACAGTAGTCCCTGCATAAAGCTACTGCAACAGTTGTTGTAGAGGCATTAGCAGTTATAATAGTGATGATATGCAAAAGGAATGCCATAATGCACTGCACATGTGACACAAAAAATATAGCAAAGTTGCAAATGTAAAAGGAATGCCTGAAATCACTAAACTAAACTGTTATAGCTGCCTACCATGAGCACATCTATGCACCATTAATTAGATTTTTCACAGCAACTGCAAGGTATTAGGGCTATTTCTATCCTTCCTAGCTATTGCAAGGTTATCCATCAGAGGGACAGGTTTAGGATTGCTCTTTTGTGCTTGAAAAATTGACCATTAAAGGTGGTGTACTATCTAAATGGTAACAACTGACTAATTTAAGTTTCAGGTTTTAGAAAAGGAAAGTCCAAAAGGTATTCAAATGAAATGTGGTCCATGTGTGTGGTCCCAAAATTTCAGCTATAACATATGCAATTAAAGTGGTCTCAAATTTACATGAATTATTCAATCTTTTTATGCTTTTTGTTCAAGGGCTATAAATAATATTGATTCCTTCTAACATTCATGAGGCATTGGATATTTTAGTTGCTGAAGCAATGATTTGGACTGATGACTCCCTAGGCTCATGTTGCCAGCCAATTGAATACTAATTTATGTTTAATTGATTATACTAAAACTTTGTCTCAACTAATTCAAGTTTAGGTGATATGTTTTGGATCCATTTATTTGAAAATTATTTCTAATGTGCTATGTCTTGGTAGCGACCTTGTAAAGAAAGAAAGAAAGAAAGAAAGAAATTATATTAATCTCCACAGATGACCAAAAGTAGGTCAATGGGACTACATGTTACAACAGTTAACAATATAAAGTTCTAGGAAGAGAGAACCCTAGAATCAAAATAATAGAAGTACATAAGATAAAATGAAACAATGTGCCAATAACAAATAGCAATGAAGCGCAAACAAGAAACCCAAAAGCATTTGCCAGTGAAGACTGGAAGAAAATCTCATCGAATATCCTTGTCTACATCTGATATGGAGGAGTTGATTGAGTCATTATTGGTCATTGTGAGAGATAGTGCTCATAGGGGAGTATCCAAGGTTGGAAGGCTACACTGGGATAGCCTAGGAGGAATCAAAGTGCTTCCTCCAAAGGCTCTCCTAACATCCAAGGCTGATGTAGCATTTGTAATAGAAAAGAAGCTAATAATATGACTCACGAAAAAAAAGAGCCAGGCATCCTAGTCTGAATATCTAAAGAAAGTAGATAGATTGTTTAATTGATTATAATAAATCTGTCCCAACTAATTTAGATTTAGGTGATATGCTTTAGATCCTTTTAGTTGAAGATTCATTCTAATGTTTTATGTTTTGGGAGCGACCTTGAGCAACTTGAAAACATTTTGTAATGGCTTAACATTGTAAGTTATAAAAAAATAGCAGGAACCCTGAAATCATTGTTCATGGTTTTGGGTGGGCTGAAATGTTTTAGATTGCATAACAAAATTTTTAATATGTCACATATGAAAGTAGAGATAGAAAGGGAAAACAAATATGTTTTAGTGGTATACATTAATAAGCACACTTTAATGTAGTACAATGAAGTAAAAGCTTATGATAGCTAGAACACTAAACATTCAGAGAAAGTTTAAAAGAAGTGAAAAAATTAGCAAGTTACTAGTGACTTGCCGTGTCAAGTCCTAGCTATGGAAACTTGTGTCTTGTTGTTATACTGTTCAAATAATTCTTTGTTGGGGTGTTAAGCACCTTTCACACTTGACAATGTTCTTTACAACCTCCTTTTGCAACTTGTGAAGTGCTCTATACCTACTTCCAAACTTTCAAAGCAATAGGTATCTACATTGGTGATCTCTATATAGGTTCCTTGATTGACTTTTGTTTTCTATTTAATTCTACAAAGTTCTATATTTCTTGGATGGAGGGATGTGTGGTCAATCATTTGGGCTATCATGCTAAACATGTAGAGTTGCCATGGATGTGACACTAGTTTGGTAAGAAATGTAGTATTTGTGGAAATGGGAAAGATATAGATAGAGTAATATTCTGAGGAAAATGCATTTGTTCTATGGAAACAAGTTTTGTAGAGATAAGATCAGAGATGGCAAAATGGTCAAACTCAATTTGTGTAAAATCTAAAACAATTTCCACCTAAGTGCTTGCTTATGTGCAATGTATGTTGTGAACCATGAGCTGTATAAGTGTTAGTGGATGATTTAGAATAGAATAGAAGGTTTTTAACGTCCACGAGGCCAAAGATAGCTTAAGGGACAACTGACCCAGCCATTTAAAGTTTCTGTATTGCTGATCTTCTGCTATTGGACTCCCCTGTTTTCTCAACCTTATTCTCTTTGAATAGATCCTGAAAATAAATTGCTGCTAAAGTACCCAAGTAATCAGCTTGAATGTCACAGTAAGCTTCACACTCTAAAATAAAGTGTTTCTCTTACTCTACTACCTGAGTTGTGCAAAAGACACATACCTTGTCTTCCCATTCTTCTTTTGGCCCCTTCCTTCTACCTGTACAAAAGACACATACACTCTCCCATTTTTAAGAATCACTTCAAAACATATTGAATACTACTTTCTTCATGTTATGGAGCTAACATATAACACTCAAAATCAAGGTTTTCATCCTCAGCATTCAAGGAAGTGCAAAATCATATACAAATAAAGTCAGATCAATGATTTCAATATGGCTATTTAGAGTCAGTGTAAAACTGTCAGGTATCCAGCTCAAACACAAGGAATTTAATTCCACTATTTAAACCCTCCTATATTGTGGTCTTCGATTTGATAAATTTGACAGTGGTACATACTGAAATATTTTGGATATACAAACGTATTTATCATGGGTTTGGAATGCATTATAAGATCTTAATTTTTTTAGTCTAGATTCTTTTGTTGTATATTGTTATAAATTTTCATAGCCTCCTCTTGCAACTCATAAAGTGATCTCTACGTATTTGGACATCCTTTTAAAGGAGTACTTTACCATGCTAGTCATCTCTATATCAAAGCAACACTTTGACACAGTGAGGTTCCTTGATTCACTTTTGCCTGTAATTTAATTCTAGAAAGCTTTATTTTCCTAGGATGGACAGATTCCTGGACAATCATTTAGGCATCATAGACATGTCAGTGCCATAATTACCAGGTTTGAAAATTTTGATTCTTTTGGGAGGTTAAAAAAATTTGGAAACTTTTCAAAAAAAAATCTGGTAAAATTTTTCTAGGAATAGCAAAGTTTGGATCAAATCCAAGTTAGTCCAAGAAATCCAGATCCGGCCTGATTTGAACCAAATCTGTCTAGATTTGGTAATAGATTACCACTGCTCATTGTTTGGTAAGTAAGACATGTTTTGTGGTGATGGAAAAGATAGAGTAAAATCCTGTGAGGAAAAAACATTAGTTCAATGGTGAAAGGAAGCTAGGTGTGCAAAAATCGCTTCCTACACTAATCTAATGAGGGGAGGAGAGTGCAAATTCAAATTTATCCTAACTATTACATCAACATTTAAACCATTAACATGAGATATTGCAACAAACACAAAAACTAGAAAGAAAGACAGAAGATGAGAGACACAAGATATACATGGGGAAAACCCTTACGGGTGAAAAACCCCACACTCCAAAACACTTCTCAACTATATTACGTAAACAAAGAGGTTACAATACAAATTAGATCCAATGCTCTTGAAGCAGTCTTTGACACTCATATTTGGAGATGATCCGGAAGCATAATAGTACCTGTAAAACCTGTAGTACATCTTCTCCTCCAAGCACCTGTTTATATAGAAAATATAAGGCAAAATTGCCTCTATCTTGGAATGGGCATCCAACTTGGCCTCATGGTCCAAAACCCACACCTATGGACACTTGGTCAACATTGTAAGATGCTTCTGACACTTGTCCACAGACCCCATCTCAAAGAGGTCACCTATTTCCAAAATGGGCTACGATAGATGCTCTTACGAATCTTACGACCGTCATAGAATCTATCATAGCAGTTACAACTTACAGCTGTAACAAAATCTATCATACACAGGCTATAAATAGTCTATTCTCTTACAACATGTCATATTCCACCTTGGGGCACCCAAAGATGACTTTTTCAAAGATGCTCTTCGACACATGTCTTCACCTGTCATAGAATCTCCTATTTCTGACTCTTACATTTCATAACTTCGTCATAGGAATCTGTCATGACCGTTACAGTCAATATTCCCTTACACAACATCCAAGATGCTGACACATGGAAAAATATTCCTACCACAAAGTAGGACACCTATCTCCTCATGTAAGGACAAAATTACAAGTTGTCATCTTCCATGTAGGATAACACATCACCGTGCCACATCCCACAAGATGACAATATGGAATTTACAATTAATTTACATCATAGGCAATGAATAAATAAATACAATCAAAATAATGCAAGGAATTACCAAGGTTGAGACACCTTAATTCCCAACATTCTCCCACTTGTCGAACACCTTGTAAGAGCCAATAAAATCAACAGGATTTAATTGCTATAGGTTGAGAGGCCCATAGACTCTGAACACCATCTGAACTTCTCTGTGCCCACTGGCTTCGTCAATGCATCTACAACATTCTTCAAAGTATCTACCTTCTCCAAATTTACCTTCCTATCCTTTACCATCTCTCGGACAAAGTGAAACTGTACATCAATATGCTTTGTTTTGGCATGGAAAGTTGGATTCTTTGCAAGGCAAATTGCATTCTGACTGTCACAACTGATCGTAATTTGACCTGCATCAACACCAATATCTAAACACAATCTCTTAAGTTAAATGGATTCCTTACAAGCATGAGTTGTAGCCATATACTCAGCTTCTGTAGTGGACAAAGCAATCACAAGTTGTTGCTTACTCATCCAACTAATTGCACCACCAAACATTGTGAACACATATGCACTGGTGGATCTCCTGCTGTCAATGTCACCTACCCTATCAGAATCCACAAATCCACGAATACGAACTGAATGCAGAGGTCTTGTAGCATTACCGTGATAACATATGGAATACTCAGAAGTACCCCTCAAATATCAAAACACTCTCTTAACTACATCCCAATGTACCCGTCCAGGATTAGCCATAAACCATCTAAGGACTCCCACTGCTTGGGCAATGTCTGGTCTTGTGCAGACCATATCATACATCAAACTACCAACAACACTAGCATAAGGTACTCTGCTCATGTCCTCCACCTCACTAGGAGATTTTGGACAATCACTAACAGACAACTTTGTCCCCAATGAAACAGAAAGACTCACTGGTCTACAATCTGCCATGCTGAGCCTGTCCAACACGGTCTTCACATACTTACTCTGGCTTAACCAAAGTTTTCTGTTAGTTTCATCTCTTCTAATTTCCATTCCAAGAATGTACCTGGCTGCCCCTTGTTGGTGCCTGAATTGATTATCAGTTTCCGAGCAATTTTTCATGCAGGCACCTTCCCAAAAAATCCAAAAGGTTCTGAGTTTTGGCTCCCCTTCATCTTTCCTAAGGAAGGGGTCATCATGTTTTGTCCATCAGCGAAAGTTTTGTTTTTTTGAGTGCTCCGATTGTGTCTTTGAACTTTCGGTTTGAACCTTGCCATTGAACCATCTGTTTGAACTGGTTCAATGGTTCAAAGCTTTATGTTTTTGGTTTCATCGGTGTGATGGCAGCTATCGGCATAGGTTTGTGGTCTTGCTCCGATGGTCTAAGTCACACCGACGGAGATGGGAAGCCAAGTTGCCATCGGCGTGACTTTTGTTGTCGGCGAGCGTTGCTTTTGGGTTGGCCGATGGTTTTTGTCTTGGCGACGGGTGTTTTTTGCTTGGCCATTGGTGAGACTTGTTTTATCGGGCTAGTCGATGGAAGTTGGCCCGATGGTCTATCTCTGGCCGATGATGGGAAATATGGAGTTTGTGATGGCATCGACGAGACTATTGAGGTCGGTTAGAGGAGTTTCAGGTTGGCCGATGGGATTGGTCTGGCCGACAGGGGATTGCGATGGGCTTCATCGGTGTAACACATGAGGTCAGCCAGAGGATTTTTGGATGCTCTGATGGAGGTAGTCACGGCGATGGAGGGTGTGTTTTGTTTGCCATCGGAGAGACTTGATAGATCAGCGAGAGTTTTTTGGGGCAAGCCAATGGCTCAGCTTTGGGCGAGGGCTTGTGCGTCGAGCGCGGCAAAAGGCGCTCGACACTTTGTATGTTTGTGGCCATGTTTATAAAACGTTGAAGTGGTCTTGTCACTATGCATGTGGGATTAATCTCCCTACATTATTTTGAACCTGCGAGGAAGCGCTTCTTGGCGGGAAGCTCCATTTTAAACAATGTGACGGTTTCCAAGTAGGCCGCGGGTGGTTGAGCCATCAATGGCGATTGTAGGAGGGGTGTGGGCGACAGTACAAGTGATTAAACTGCCCAATTTTTAGCATGAAGACTTCCAGATGGTGGCATAGGGCTCGAGGCCACCCCTGTCAACTCTCCTGCCTACTGCATTGATAACTTATGGGCGCCATCTCTCATGGGCTGTATCTGGCAGTTTTTTGTAAAAATCATGTAATTAATTGCTGTGGGTACACTTTCTGGCCGATATAGGTAGACTGTGTTACCATTGTTTTGGTTGTTGAAAACTGGACATTTTGGCTCTGTAATAAGATACAACTGGTTTTGGTTGCTTTGTGCAGCAAAACTTGCGAGTTTATGTATCTCCTGTTGTACGTTTGTGCATGAATCCACTGATTTCATGGTCAATTTTATATGAATAATGCTATGTTTGCATGTGTTATGCTGATTCTGTCTCCAGTTTTGCATGTATCTTTCTTCTGAGTCCAGGCATTCAAGGAATGTCTGAGATTCTAGAACATAGAATTCCTGTGTTGAATGTTGAATCTTTTAACTTCTGCTCAAGGGGTAGATTAAACTATTTTCAGATTGAATATTGGGAAGGGTATACTGCAATATGGATGCCATAAGTATAGACAGCTTAACACTCTGTATTGGGAGATATCTGTAAGGCAGATATCATGTATATCCCCCTGAAATCCAGTTTTAGTTGTTCATGCTGATCATTCACAGGTGTATGTCTACCGACTCCAAGCCCTGGATAGGCACCAATCTTGCTTTGTGTTTGTGTTACAACCATGTCCAGCTTTGCATCCAAACTTAAAATTAAAATCAAACTCTAAAACAACCATTAGGACAGTAGAATTAGTTTTAGGATCCAAGTCCTCTGTCTACAACTGCAAATAGGTCCAAAGCTAGCCCCTTTGCTCTTATCTTACAGTTTTGGTCTACTTACAGGAGGACTTATCTGCTTTTTGTCAGCATCCCAGCCTTATATGTATATCCTCATGGATGTTGAGTAGGGAATACCCCCCTAGGTTTTGCAGAGCCTGAAGAAGAAGAGGAGATAAAATATAGAGTCTATCTCCTACACTGTTGGCCCCTGGCCCAGAGATCTTGTTGATCATTGATGGCTACCTTGTAGGGAAATCTGGGAATAAGCATCCAGTCTGGGAAAAAACCAACACCCCTAAATCTTTCATTTCAAACTATGTTGCCAACTGAGACTTAAAATTAGAAATCATATTCTTACCCTTCCCATATAGCAACATATCATCAACATATAATGCAACAATGAGAATACGATCACCATCAAACTTATAATACACATAGTGATCTGATTTTGATCTCAGATAACCAATTGACAACACAAAGGCATCAAACTTCAAGTACCACATCCTAGGAGACTACTTCAAACCATACAAAGACTTCTTAAGCTTGCAAACCAAATTTTCTTTACCTTTCTCTATGTAATGCTCTGGCTGTGACATGTAGATTTCTTCCTCCAAATCACCATGAAGGAAAGCTGTCTTCACATCCATCTGTACTATCTCTAAATCATAAGCAGCTGCAAGAGATAACATAAATCAAATGGATGTCAGCTTTGCAACGGGAGAGAAAATTTCACCATAATACATTCCCTCCACTTGTGAGTACCCCTTTGCAACCAATCTAGCCTTGTACGTTTCAACACTGCCATCTGCACCAAATTTCTTCTTGAACACCCATTTGCAACCAATGGGTTTCCATCCATCAGGAAAAGGCACCAAGTCCCATGTTTTGTTCTTTTCCAAAGAAGCCATCTCATCCTCCATGGCCTCCTTCCAAGAACCTGCATCTTTCATGCCCATAGCCTCTCTCACAGTTCTAGGCTCATCAGTGTTAGAAAATAAAGCAAAAGCACAACTAGAATCAAGTAATAAATAACCAAACCTATTAGGTTGCTTTCTTGTTCGTGTAGACCTCCTCAATGGCTGAGGTTGAAGTTCTATTTCTTCTTCATCACTTCCAGAGCTGTTGGAGCTCTCCTCATCATCAGGTCCAACATTGTCTTTCTGTTTAGTCTTCTCAGGGGTAGCAGAAAATTGAACAACATCCTCTTTCTTTACTATTTCTTCTGGTTGTAAAATAGTGGAAGAAGGTGTAAGCTCTCTGAAGATGACACTTCTGCTATACAACACTTTTTTAGCCACGGGGTCCCAAAGCTTGTATCCTTTCACACCGACACCATAGCCAATGAAGATACACTTAACAGCCTTGTTCTTCAACTTTGACCGCTTCTCCCTAGGCCCATGTGCATATGCCTCACAACCAAAAACACGAAGATGCATTATTGAAGGCTTTCTACCAAACCACACCTCCATGGGTGTCTTTCCAACAAGAGCTAATGTAGGAGATCTATTTACCAGATAGCAAGCAATGGCAACAAATTTAGCCCAAAACTTTTGTTCTAGGCCAGGTCCACTAAGCATACTCCTAGCCTTCTCCATTAGTGTCCTGTTCATCCTCTCTGCAACTCCATTTTGCTTTGGGGTGTATGGAGTTGTCTTATGTCTTTCAATCCCAAGTTCCTTGCAATATTTATCAAATTCTATAGAACAAAACTCATCACTGTTGTCAGTTCTCAAACATTTAATCTTTTTACCAGTCTAATTTTCAACAAAGGCCTTAAACTCCTTAAACTTGCTATAGACTTCAAATTTGCTTCTGAGAAAATAAATCCATGTCCTTCTACTGTAATCAACTATAAAAGATACAAAATATACAGACTTTGATAATGAAGGAACATTAACAAGACCAAACACATCAGAATGAATAAGGTCCAACACACCAGAAGACTTATGAGAACTCGAGTAAAACTGAACACAATTTTTTTTCCATAAATGCAATGTTCGCAAAAGTTGAACTCAAGATTACAATCATCTAACCCCTCAACAAGGTTCTTATTTTTTAGGATACACAGACCCTTCTCACCAATGTGGCCAAATCTTTTATTCCATAACATTGTCTTTTCAGCAAGAAGTTTAACTTCCAATGCACGATTACAACCATCAAGACTAGAAACAACAAATTTCTTCACTGCTCGTTCAGATGATGGGGACGAAGTGACTGCTGCCCTCTTCCTTGAGTCAGAAGAAATATTGCATTGTGAAATGCATGCCTCCAGCTGAAACAGAGTACCTCTCCTAGTACCCTTAGTAAGCACCATAGCTCCTCTAGTCATCTTGCATCCTTCTTTCGAAAAGACAACCTGCACACCTGCATCATTCAAACTACTTATAGAAAGTAGGTTCCGTGCTAAGCCTGGGATGTGCATAACCCTAGAGATCCCCTTCACTCGACCATCAGGGAATCAGATAGAGACTCTTCCACGACCAACAATCTTCAGATGAGAGTCATCACCCAGATACACCTTTCCACCATCGAATTCCTCATACTTAGTGAACCAGTCTCCATGCGAGGTCATGTGGAATGATGCACCAGAGTTGATTAGCCACACATCATCAGATGCATGGGTTTCCAGGGCGGCAATGAAAGCATCACCGTCATCTTGTGACTTGTCAGAATCTAAATCAGGAGCTTTCTTCTCCTTCTTCTTCTCCTCTTTGCATTCCTTTCAGAAATGCCTGGTTTTGCCATAGTTCCAATAAAGAGCCTTGAACTTTCCAGGAGATTTGGATCTCCCACGGGATTTGGATCTACCCTTCTCAGCTTTCTTGTCCATCTTCTTCCCTTTCTCCTTGGGTCTTCCATGAATTGCAAGGGCCTCTTTGGCTGCCTCAGAAGACTTTTTCCTCATCTCTTTAGACAATAGCAAAGAAACCACTTCTTCCATTTTGAATGTGGATGTGGTGCTACCAATAGCAATGACAAGATGATCCCATGAGTCCGGCAGAGAACAAAGCAGGGTCATACACCGATCCTCCTCCTCCATCTTCACACCAATAGATGTCAATTGTGCAACCGGCATGTTAAAGGTATTCATATGTTCAGTGATGGATCCTCCATCCTCCATTTGAAGAGAATACAACTTCTTTCTCAGGAAAAGTTTATTAACTAGGGATTTGGCTTGATACACATCCCCCAACTTCTTCCAAAGTAGTTTTGCAGTAGTCTCCTCATGGACATTTAACATAACAGAATCAACAAGACTAAGTCTTATGAGACCCTTAGCATTATGAGCCTTGAGATCCCACTCATCTTGTGACATTGCAGCTGGTTGAGTTCCATTAACACTTTCCCAAAGGTCTCAGTCTACAAGCATGTCTTCCATCATGAGCTTCCATAGCTCGAAATTAGTGCCATTGAATTTCTCTAATTCAAATCTTCCAGATGTGCTTGCCATCTCCTTGTTGCAATAAGATACATAATACTTTGCACAGGCTCCCACTCAACCTAAGATCAACTCAAAAAACCCCTACCCAACAACTAGGACCAAAGGTGATCAAGCTCTGATACTAACTGAAAGGAAGCTAGGTGTGTAGAAATCGCTTCCTACACTAATCTAATGAGGAGAGGATTATGCAAATTCAATTTTATCCTAACTATTATAGTAATGTTAAACCATTAACATGAGATATTACAGCAAAACACAAGAACCAGAAAGTAGACAAAAGAAGAGAGACAAAGATTTACGGTGGGGAAAACCCTTATCGGGTGTAAAACCCACACTCAGAAACCTAAAAAATGTATTAACAAATCTGAAATATGTTTACAATACAGTTGCAATGCAAGATTTAATGGTCTTTGACACTCATGTTTGGAGTCAAACCGGCAGCATAACAGTACCTATAAAACCTGTGATATAACTCCCTCTCCAAGAACCTGTTTATATAGAAAATACAAGGCAATATTAGACCTTTCTTGGAATGGGCATCCAACTTGGCCTCATGGTCCAAAACCCATGCCTCAGGACACTTGGTCAACATTGTAGAATGTGCCTAACACTTGTCCATAGCTCCCTTCCCAAAGGAGTTGCCTATTTCCAAAATGGGCTATGACAGATGCTCTTATGACACTTACGACCGTCATAGAATATGTCATAGTGGTTACAACTTACAGTTGTTAGAGAATCTATCATACACAGGCTATAAATAGCATATTCTCTTACAACATGTCATAGTCCACCTTAGGGCACCCAAATATGCCTTTTTCAAAGATGCTTCATGACACATGTCTTCACCTATCTTACAACCTTCTATTTTTGACTCTTACATGTCATAGATTCGTCATAGGAATCTATCATAACTGTTTCGGTCAAACATTCCCTTACACAACATGGAAGATGCCGACACATGGCAAAATGCTCCTACCACAAAGTGGGACACCTATCTCCTCATGTGAGGACAAAATTACAAGTTGTCATAATCCATGTAGGATTGACACATCACCGTGCCACATCCCACAATATGACAATTAGAATTTACAAATATTTAAAACATAGGCAATTAAATAATAAATATAAACATTAATAATGTAAGGAATTTACAAGGTTGAGACACCTCAATTCCCAACAGAGAAGTGGTTGGTTGAGTAATCTATGAGATCTAGTGGTGTTGGCCGACATGTGAGGTGACTTGAACACATAAGTTTTGGTCCGTATTAATGTTTGTGCATGGATTTAGCTGATAGAACAGTGTTCATGAAATAGTTTCCAAGTTTTCTTAAAGCCGACTGCAGTTGATGTAATTTCATATAGCGGATATATATGATCGATGGATTCGAGCATTTTATGATGAGGATGTGCGAATATGAAGGGATAAGTGCGAAGTATAGCAGTATCAAGTGTGAAGCAAGGAGATCTAGGCTTTGGATCATGACAAAATAGTAAAGTAGGGTAGAGAAAGATGAAGTGTGTAAAGTCAGTGTATTGAGCTTAACCGCAACTATTATTTTGCATCGTTAGATGCTATTCTTTAGTTCAAACATTTTAGTGAACTCTTGTAATCAATTTTGTAGGCAGTGAGCCTCCTTTGAGCAGTGAGCTCTGGGCAGTGTGCCCGAAGGCATGTGCCTTCCCATTTGTAATACTTTTAACAAAGTATAAATTCTTGTGGGTTAACCCCCACCGTGGTTTTTCCCTTAACCAAGTTTCCACGTAAAAATCTTGGTGTTATGTGTGTTGATTATATTTCTGCTGATGTGTTTTTTATTCATGCTTTCATGGTTATATCATTAGTTTGTTGATAAATTGTTAAGAAAATTAAATACAAAGAAAGATAAAGTTTTGAGACAATTGATTCACCCCCCTCTTAGATGTCTGCCCTAATTTCAACACTCCCATGGTAATTCGCTGCAAGTTGAGCAAAACTAATGAATCACCCAAGACTGATCAGAAAAGGTATATATCCATGATTGGAGGATTTCTTTATCTAACTCAAACCAGACTTGATATAATGCATGCAGTTTGTCTTGTTGCAAGATTTCAAGCAGATCCAAGAGAGTCACATGTGATGGCAGTTAAGACAATCTTGAGGTATTTAAAAGTGTTGGCAAGAGACACTTCTAGGCATGTCAGATGTTGTCACTGATGGTAACTAAATCCATCTTACACATCCACATTGTATCAGTGGATCATACCGAAAGTCAGATTGCAGATTTGTCTAAGTCCGGATAGACAGGAATAGAGCATATGACAGGGTTCATCATCTTAGTCTGCATTTCTCCATAGGTAATCATATTGTTTTGTGGATCTGATGGAATGTTAAGGAATGTCAAGGCTACCTAAATCCAATATTTCAGCCTCCAGTGATGAAGGGATTGTAAGTTACAAGCATCTGAGTATCAGGTTTTGGTTAGACAGTTCAGTTCGGTGAAGAACAGGCTGACCTGGTGTTTAATCCTTGTACGGATTAAGAGAAGTGGTTGCTTGAGCAATTTATGAGATCCAGTGATATTGGCCAACATGTGTGGTGACTTGAACACATAGGTTTTGGTCCGCGTTGTTATTTGTGCATGAATTTGACCGACAGAATAGTGATCTTGAAAAAGTCTCTAAGTTTTCTTAAGGCCAACTGCAGTTGATATAATTTCATGTAGAGGATATATATGATCAATGGATTCAAGCATTTTGGGGTGTGAGTGTGTAAATATGAAGGGATAAGTGTGAAGTATAGCAGTATCAAGTGCGAAGCAAGGAGATCTAAGCTCCCGATCATGGCAGAATAGTAAAGCAGGGCAGAGAAAGATGAAGTGTGTAAAGTCAGTGTACTGAGCTAAACCGGAACTATTATTTTACATAGTTAGATGCTATTCTTCAGTTCAAACATTTTAGTGAACTCTTGTAATCAATTTTGTAGGCAGTAAGCCTCCTTTGAGCAGTGAGCTCTGGGCAGTGTGCCTGAAGGCATGTGCCTTCCCCATTTGTAATACTTTTAATAGAGTATAAATTCTTGTGGGTTAATCCCCACCGTGGGTTTTCACTTAACCAGGTTTCCACGTAAAAACTCTGGTGTTCATGTGTCATGTGTCATGATCTTGTTGTTTCTGTTCATGCTTCTTTATTTTGGATGCATGTGGTAAATCATTAAAGGAACATAATATTAAGTTTTACAAAACACTGATTCACCCCCCTCTTAGTGTTCCTTAATTTCAACAATTGGTATTAGAGAAAGGTTCCTTAGAAGAAGTTTAACAACTTGAGGAAGATCTGGGAAGGTGTTTTAATGGGTTCATTCAAGTATTCTGATGGTATCAATCAACAACTTCAAGTAGCCTTAGATGATCTTGATCTGTCTAGAGCAGAAATTAGAGATCTGCAAGAGAACCTTAAAGATGCTGAAGATTTCATTGAATTAAAATGACAACTAAGCAAATCTAATGAAAAGAGGAAGGAGCTACATCATCAGCTAGCAAATCAGAATGAAGACAATGACATGGATGAGGCTCTAAAGGAGAAGATAATGGAATGTGAGAAGCTGACAAAAGAAGTTATTGTCCTAAAACATGAGATGGAATCTGGGGTGATGAGGCTAACCAAGGAAATTGAGGAAAGGAAGAAGACTGAGGAAAAACTAAATCAATCTCTGAAAGAAAGAATAGAAGAGTGCTGCAGATTGGACAGAATAATTGGCCATCTAGAATTTGATCTACAAGAAACTAGGGATAATGAGGAACAACTTGAAAGACAAATTGTTATTCTCAAACATGACCTAGAAGTTGCAAATGAATATAAAGAGAAATTCAAGATAAGCTCAGCTAAACTTGAGGTGCTACTTGATAGTCAGAAGAAGACAGATGATAAGCATTGTCTAGCATTCGAGAAAGGTGAAAGTTCTGGATCCGGTGAAAGAAATCCTGAAGCAAGAAATCAAAGAAGGAATTCTAGAAGACCTCCGGTAAGACAACCTAATGCTCAAAGGTATCCATCTTTCAATGGTAATTGTTTCAAATACAATAAGTATGGTCATAGAGCTAATCAATGTAGAAGTAAAGTGAATCAAGATGCATTATCTTTCTCCAGTCAATGCTTTAATTGTAAAAAGATAGATCATAAGGCTGAGGATTGCAGAAGTAGATCAAGGAATCCTCCTAAGGACAAAAAAGCTTTCAATGGAAGATGTTTTACTTGCAATAAGTTTGGGCATATATGCAAGGCAATGCATATCTAAACCTACTCCAACATGTGATTGTCAGAAAAATAAGATTGTGTGTTTCAACTGCAACAAATCCGGACATATTGCTAAATTTTGCAGAAGCAAAAAGGAGAACTCACTGGCAGGTAAAGGAAAAATAGAGCAGAAGTGGTGCAGGAGCACCAAGGGTTTGAAGCCCATGTATATACCTTCACATTTTTGGTGTGATGTTTTTGATTTTCAAATAGGAAAGAGCGGGAACATGCATTCGGGTGACCGACAGTGGCGGTGAGAGGAACTGGCGGTAAGGAGTCAACCAATGCATATGAGACGACATCAGTGTGATCGGGTGTATGGTAGAATAGGATCAGAGTTTCGCTAAAGTAGTAAGTCTGGCCGATAGGTGAATAAGACATTGCAGGCCCCACTGATGACTATGTATACTCAAATTGGATCCATCGACGTGAGGTTAGATGTCGGAAGAGAAGGAATGAAGTCTGGCCGACAATGAACAAGGGGTTGTATACTCAAAGTGGATCCATCGACGTGAAGTTAGACGTTGGAAGAGAAGGAGTGAGTTAGGCCGATAGTTGATGTCTCGTCGATAGGCGAAGACCAAAACCACAGACTATTGTATCGGGGTGACCGGAGGCATCGAAAGATCTGAAGAGCACCCGACTGATAGGCTAAGTCTTCCCGACGTTGAAGTCAAGCAAGCCGTGACGGTGAAGACAGGGTTAAGTGAGACATATCGGTGTGAGATAGCATGTCAGAGATCGAAGAAAGAGCTTTGCCGATGGTTGAAGTCTGAGCGATGAAAAGGCTCATCGGAGTGACTAAGGATATCGGCGGGAGAAGTTGAACGTTGGCCGATGTTGAAAGTCACACCGACAAGTGTGAAGGGAAGACTCATCAGGGAGAAGATGGGTATCGGCCAGAAATAAGAAGGCACCACTAATAGTAAATGTCTTACCAAAGTTAAAGCGAATGTATATGTCGATAAGATAATAGATTATCTCGCCGATGATAACTGAACAAACCAGAAACCCTAACTGTCTGATAACGGACAAGGGTAAAATTTATAAAAGGCCAGATCCATTTTGTGAAGGGGTTGGTTGGTTGGAAGCCTGAGATGTTGCGAATGTAATAAGCACTTCCATAGCAATAAAGAAAACTTGGATTGTCTGATTCATTTGTGAAATTCTGTAGAGTGTACATATTTTGGTCTAAAACAAAGAGGTTTTCTTTCCTGTTATTCTTGTTTCTGTTTGTACATAATGGCTCTGGTTTGATGTCCTCACATATCCTCTGTATAGCTATGGGGGGTGCATCAAGCAGAGTCTCTTTTTTTCTTTTTCTTTTTGTTGTAGTGAATGGGCTTTCAGAGAGAGGCCATGTGAACTTGTACTAGGCGAGCTGTGCTGTAGCTTGACTAGGTATGCAAGTTGCAGTCTAAGACGACAGGGGTGAAAAATAGAGTAGAAAGAATTGAGCACCAAGCAATCAGAACCCTGGACCTAGAGAGGAGGGCTGATAATGGGCTCAAGAAGGCTAGAAGCCTTGGAGATTGGGAATCTTGGAAGCAGTGAGGATAAGGAAGAGTTCCTCACACCAAGAAAGCAGAGTCTGTATGGGAAACAATAGACAAATAGGTCTTTCACCTCTGTAATAGATTGTGTAGGTTGGATTAGGCATTTTGGGTAGAAAATGTCTTTAAGCACTTGAATTGGTAGGGAGACTTGGGTATGATTTAGGTCTTGAAGTGTTGGTTCAAGATAGGTTTTCTAAGCCCATAGGTCTCCCCATCAAATTGGTATCAGAGAAAGTTAAAGATTTGGGCTATGCCTAGATTGGAATAGCAGAAGTTGTATGTCATCACCAAGTTCAAGTGAGTCTGTAGGTTCATCCAAGAAGATGGTGACTAATGCAGAGTTGGCAAAGAAGGTTGATGATCAAGAAGAGGAGAATAGGCTCCTACAAGAAAGACTAGCTGAAATGGAAAGTAAGCTAGGTGCAATGATAATAAAGACTGAAGAAGTTAGTTGGAAAGTCAAGAGTTCTAAAGGTAAGGAAGAAGGTGTGTCTGTAGAAGATGAAGAGCCCACACCTGATCCTAAGATGGAAGAAGAACCTTTCTTGAAGGCCTTGAAAGCCATGAGTGGCAAGACATTGGAAGGAGTTCATCTTTTTAGTGGAAAGATGGAACCTGATTTGGTTATGGAATGGATAGAAGGTATAGAAAATCACTTTGAATGTGATGGAGTGACTGAAGCACAAAAGGTGAAGGTGACTAAATCAAGACTCAGAGGAGCTGCCTTGATGTGGTGGAAATTTGTTCAAACAGAAAGAGAAAAAGAAGGCAAGAAACCTATAGCTTCTTGGAAAGGTATGGTGGCTAAAATCGAAGAAGTATACATTCCTGGAGATTATGAAGTCCAGTTGTACAAGAAACAACAAAATTTGAGACAAAGGGAATTAGATGTTAATGCAGACACTGAGGAGTTTCAAAAACTATGCCTGAGGTCTAAGTGTTGCAAGTATGAGGTGAGCCATTGTTGTCATTGATGTCAACATACTCATACTGCATTGACAAGAAGGATTTGATGAGCTTTGTGCTGAGGATATTGAGAAAATTAGCCTCAGTCAGGAACAGTGAAGAACAGTGATGAGAAGAAGGTAAATATACTGTATAGGATGAGAACCGGAGGATGCGGATTAAAGGGTTAGTAGATATGAGTCTTGAGATGCTACAGTTAAGATTTCAGAGGTCCGCATGAAGATCTGAAGGAGTTATGGCTGCCGGTATAGAACCGGGTCCGGCAAGTATCCGGAGGTGACAGAGGATCACAAAACGGTCCGGTGAGGTCCGGAATTGTATTATCATAATCTGCGGATTGGAAGGAGTGTTTTAGATGTCCTTGTGATGTGTCATCCTGATTTGTGTGTGATTTGGAGTTCCGGAAGTACCTCCTGCATTATGACAGTGGCGACAGACTGTGTTCTTGAAGCTCCGGATGAGGAAAACAAGAGATCCCAGTAAGCAGAGAAAGTGCGGATGTATCCGGACATTCAGACAGACTTGTGAAGGTTCTTGAATCATGTTTAGGTTGTGTTGTTGGTCCGCATTGATGGTAGAGCCCGGAACTGAAGTTACTCTTCCGGATGAAGTTATTGCTCTGTTTAGCCGACCGGATGTGTTATTCATCTTGCGGATACTCCTATGGTTGTTTGCCGACTTAGATGCTTGTTCCTAAGTCGATGTCTTGTATAAATAATGATTTGTGAATTCATTTCAGGGGGTAGCATGTGGATGAGCATGGTGTAGCGAAGAAAGGTGCGAAAGGCAGAGCAGAGATTGTTGGGCTTAATTGGAACTGATCCGGACATGGTAGAGATGTCATTCTCCAGTTCAAGACTGTGATTTTTATCACTCTGTAGACAGTGTGTCTCCTTGTAGGCAGTGGGCCTCTTTGTGAGCAGTGTGCTCGGGCAGTGAGCCCTTATTGGCATGTGCCATTCATTTTTTTTATTCTTCTAACAGAGAATAATTCTTGGGTTAATCACCCCGTGGTTTTTCCCTTAACCGGGTTTTCCACGTCAAAATCTTGGTGTTCAATGTGTTGATGCTTATCTACTCTTGTGTTTATGTATTGTGCTTCCATGAATGTTTATTTGATATGCTGCTAACTAACAACAGAGAATAAAGTGTTTGAAATAGAACAAGTTCTATACAACTGATTCACCCCCCCCCTCTCAGTTGTATGCCCTAGATCCAACAATTGGTATCAGAGCTGAGTTCCTCTGATAGGAGCTTAACCGCTTGAGGTGATCCAGGATGTCGTCATACAAGAAGGATAGTCCGAAGTTCGATGGAACCAACTTCACTCTCTGGAAAGGTCGCATGAAGTGTCATTTGGAATGTATGGGAAAAGCATACTTGGCTATGATTTCAAAACCATATATACCCCCACAAGGTGGTCCGACAACTCCTGATGAAACCACAGAAGCTGAAAACAATCTGCGGACCAAGGAAGCTCTTCTAAGCGCATTGAATGACTCAGATCTCTCGAATGTCATTGACCTACCAACTGCATATGAGATCCTAACTAAACTGGAACTTCTGTATGAAGGAGATGAGTTTGTCAAAAGTGCAAGGTTGCAAAGTCTGAAAGGGAAATTTGAAAGATTGAAAATGAGAGATGATGAAAACATTACTACCTTTATGCCAAGAGTAAATGAGCTGGTATGTGGAATCAGAAATGCTGGTGGAACTCTAGATGAAAATGAGATTGTCTGCAAAATCCTAAGATCCCTTCCTGCTGCCTACAAAATCAAAGTTGCTGCCATTGATGAATTCAGAGCCCACACAACTGTCACAAGAGAACAATTGGCTGGCAAACTAGCTGCATTTGAAATGACCGAGTTTGGAGATGATCCACCCAAGACTGAGTCTGCTTTTAAAGCCAGTGCCTATGTGAAAGGCAAACAGAGATTTGATCCGGGTGAAAACTCATCAAGGAAAATGTCATGGTATGATCAAGCAAGAAGAGACATGGAAGAAGAAGAAGCAGAAACAGCTCAACTTGAAGCCCTCATTGCAAAGAGACTGCCAAGAGGATCCGGTAAGTATGAAGGAAAACTACCCTTTAAGTGTTTTAACTGCAATAAGATTGGTCATTTTGCCTCAAGATGTCCGGAGAGATCTGCAAGATCTAATACTCACAGACAAAGGTTTCAAAAGAATTGCTATTATGTTCATGAAGAAGATGACAATGAAGGAGTAACAGATGATGAATCAGATCCAGGAAGCAAATCCGGAAATGAGTGGGTGTTTATAGCCATCAAGGAAGAAGATTCCTTGCTCTCTGAATCTGTCAATCACAAAGTTGTTGAAAAAGCCTTGGCTGCTCAAGTGGAAGAAAAGGATGATTGGGTTATTGACAGTGGATGCTCTCACCATATGACTGGTGACAAGAATAAGTTCTTAGACTTGGAAAGATATGAAGGAGGAATGGTAAAGTTTGGTGACAATTCTGCTGGCAGAATCAGAGGTAGGGGAACTATTTCCTTTGATGGTAAGAGCAAAACAGGTAATGTACTATATGTTGAAGGATTGAAGCACAATCTTCTCAGTGTTGGTCAGTTAGTGGACAAAGGCTATGATCTCCGGTTCAAGAATGGAAAATGCAGAATCTTTACAAGCTCCGGAACTGAAATTGCATCCGGTACTCAGACAAGAGGTAACATCTTTCATCTGGTTGGTTCAAATAAAAGTTGTTTGTTTGTTCAAATTGATCAGAGTTGGTTATGGCATAGAAGAATGTGTCATGTAAATTTTGATAACATCATCAAAATAAGCAATACTCAGGCTGTGAGAGATCTTCCAAAGTTGATAAAACCTACAAACAGTGTGTGTAAAGAATGTCAGTTAGGCAAACAAAGCAGAGTCTCTTTTAAAAGCAAAGATCAGTCTTCTACCGGATTGTTGGAATTAGTACATACTGATCTATGTGGTCCGACAAGAATCAAGAGTCTGCAAGGTGATAGATATTTCATGTTGTTAATTGATGATCATTCCCGGATGATGTGGGTTACCTTTCTAAAAGAAAAATCAGAAGCTTTTGAGAAGTTCAAAATCTTCAAAGCTATGGTGGAGAATCAAACCGGATTGAAACTAAAGTGTCTAAGGTCTGATAGAGGTGGTGAATTTACATCTGGTGAATTCATTGACTTTTGTGAGAAACAGGGTATAAGGAGACAGTTGTCTGCTCCTAAGACTCCACAGCAGAATGGAGTAGTTGAGAGAAAGAACCGGACCATCCAGGAAGCTGCTAGGACAATGATGTTGGAAGCAAATGTTCCTCAAATGTTTTGGAAAGAAGCTATCAGCACTGCAGTCTACACTCTCAATCGAGTTCAAATCAGAAACAACACCGATAAGACCCCCTATGAACTTTGGTTTGGCATCACTCCTACTGTGAAATATTTCAGGGTATTTGGTAGCAAGTGTTATATTAAAAGAGATGAAGATCTAGGAAAGTTTGATGCTAGAAGTGATGAAGGAATTTTCTTGGGCTACTCCACTCAAAGCAAAGCATATCGGTGTTACAATAAGAGATTGAGGAAGATGATAGAAAGCACCAATGTAAAGGTTGATGAAGGAATTGAGAAGCCTTCAAGATTTTATGAATTTGATGAAGATGACCAAGATAGTGTTCAAGGAACTCAATCCTCTCCGGTGAAACAGAGTCAGCCTGATCCGGTAAATCAGGAAGAAGAGTTAGGTTTAAATGAGCCTGATCAAGAAACAGCAGTACTGGATACTCCCAAAATTCCAAGGTATGTAAAACTGAATCACTCTGAAGATCAGATCATAGGTGACAGAAGCAAAGGTGTACAAACTAGAAGGAATATTGCTCAAGATCAGAATGAATGTTGTCTGATTTCAAGGATTGAACCTAAAACAATAAATGAAGCCTGCAATGATGAAAATTGGACCAAAGCAATGGAAGATGAACTGATGCAAATTGAGAAAAATCATACTTGGGATCTTGTTCCCAGACCTAGAGACAGGAATGTAATTGGAACCAAGTGGGTCTTCCGGAACAAACTAAATGAAGCTGGTGAAGTAATCAGAAACAAAGCTAGATTGGTCTGCAAAGGCTACTCTCAAATAGAAGGAATTGACTTTGAAGAGACTTTTGCTCCGGTAGCAAGAATTGAAGCAGTCAGATTACTTCTTGCATTTGCTGCCTTCAAAGATTTCAAGGTATATCAGATGGATGTCAAGTCTGCCTTCTTAAATGGTGATCTGGAAGAAGAAGTCTACATTGAACAACCGGATGGATTTCAATTGTCTGATAATAATGATATGGTCTGCAAGTTGAAGAAAGCTTTGTATGGATTGAAGCAAGCCCCAAGAGCATGGTATGAAAGGTTGGATAAGCATCTTGTGCAGATTGGATTCAACAAAGGTACTGCTGACAGCAACTTATATTTCAAAATTGATCATGAAAACATTCTGATTGTTGAAGTGTTTGTGGATGATATCATTTTTGGAGGAAGAGATAGTATGTGTAAAACTTTTGCAAATCAGATGAAAAGTGAGTTTGAAATGTCTATGCTTGGTGAAATGAATTTCTTCTTGGGTCTGCAAATTACTCAAACAAAAGAAGGGATCTTCATTTCTCAGACCAAATATGTGAAAGAATTGTTAAAGAAATTTGGTATGGAAGACTCAAAGCCTATGAACACTCCTATGGCAACCGGATGTAAGTTAAGCAAAGATGATGATTCTCCAAAGGCAGATCAGACAAAGTATAGATCAATGATTGGTGGATTGTTGTATCTCACTCAAACTAGACCAGATATAATGCAAGCTGTTGGTCTTGTGGCAAGATTCCAGGCTGATCCTAGAGAATCTCATGTTATGGCAATCAAAAGAATTTTTAGATACTTGAAAGGGACAGTTGAGTATGGTCTATGGTATCCTAGAGATCCGGATTTCTCTCTTCATGCTTACACAGATGCAGATTGGGCAGGAGATGTGGATGACCGGAAGAGCACTAGTGGTGGAGCATTCTTTTTGGGGAAGAGATTGGTTTCTTGGCTAAGCAAGAAACAAGATGCAATATCTCTGTCTACAACTGAAGCAGAATACATTGCAGCAGCAGGTAGTTGCACTCAAATCTTGTGGATGAAGCAGATGCTAAGAGACATCAAAGTTGAATATAAGGAGCCTATTACAATTTTCTGTGATAATTCAAGTGCAATTAATATTTCCAAGAATCCGGTATTGCATTCTAAGACTAAGCACATATCTATCAAATTTCACTTTTTGAGAGAACAAGTAAACAAGGAAGAAGTCAGATTGGAGTATGTTCCCTCCAAGGATCAGATTGCAGATATCTTTACAAAACCTCTTCCCAAGGACTCTTTTGAATATCTCCGGGAGAAGTTAGGGGTCATGGCCCCTCCGGTGATGAACTAAGATGCACTGATGTGCATCAGTCCGGTGGCTATCACAGTCATATCTTGTGATCCGGACTAATGGGGAGCTGCAACTAAGGGGGAGCAGCTGGTATTATTCTGATGCATGAGAGTTGCAAGTATGAGCCCTTTGCCATTGATGTCAAAGGGGGAGAGAAGACATGTGAAAAACAAGTGGTTGATGATCAAAGGGGGAGCAGCAAAGGAAGACATGTGAAGAGTTGTTGTTGATAGGGGGAACTGTGACAGAAAAGAGAAGTTCTTGTCTTGATGGTTTTTCACATCATATGTTGCCATCAATGACAAAGGGGGAGATTGTTGCAAGTATGAGGTGAGCCATTGTTGTCATTGATGTCAACATACTCATACTGCATTGACAAGAAGGATTTGATGAGCTTTGTGCTGAGGATATTGAGAAAATTAGCCTCAGTCAGGAACAGTGAAGAACAGTGATGAGAAGAAGGTAAATATACTGTATAGGATGAGAACCGGAGGATGCGGATTAAAGGGTTAGTAGATATGAGTCTTGAGATGCTACAGTTAAGATTTCAGAGGTCCGCATGAAGATCTGAAGGAGTTATGGCTGCCGGTATAGAACCGGGTCCGGCAAGTATCCGGAGGTGACAGAGGATCACAAAACGGTCCGGTGAGGTCCGGAATTGTATTATCATAATCTGCGGATTGGAAGGAGTGTTTTAGATGTCCTTGTGATGTGTCATCCTGATTTGTGTGTGATTTGGAGTTCCGGAAGTACCTCCTGCATTATGACAGTGGCGACAGACTGTGTTCTTGAAGCTCCGGATGAGGAAAACAAGAGATCCCAGTAAGCAGAGAAAGTGCGGATGTATCCGGACATTCAGACAGACTTGTGAAGGTTCTTGAATCATGTTTAGGTTGTGTTGTTGGTCCGCATTGATGGTAGAGCCCGGAACTGAAGTTACTCTTCCGGATGAAGTTATTGCTCTGTTTAGCCGACCGGATGTGTTATTCATCTTGCGGATACTCCTATGGTTGTTTGCCGACTTAGATGCTTGTTCCTAAGTCGATGTCTTGTATAAATAATGATTTGTGAATTCATTTCAGGGGGTAGCATGTGGATGAGCATGGTGTAGCGAAGAAAGGTGCGAAAGGCAGAGCAGAGATTGTTGGGCTTAATTGGAACTGATCCGGACATGGTAGAGATGTCATTCTCCAGTTCAAGACTGTGATTTTTATCACTCTGTAGACAGTGTGTCTCCTTGTAGGCAGTGGGCCTCTTTGTGAGCAGTGTGCTCGGGCAGTGAGCCCTTATTGGCATGTGCCATTCATTTTTTTTATTCTTCTAACAGAGAATAATTCTTGGGTTAATCACCCCGTGGTTTTTCCCTTAACCGGGTTTTCCACGTCAAAATCTTGGTGTTCAATGTGTTGATGCTTATCTACTCTTGTGTTTATGTATTGTGCTTCCATGAATGTTTATTTGATATGCTGCTAACTAACAACAGAGAATAAAGTGTTTGAAATAGAACAAGTTCTATACAACTGATTCACCCCCCCCCTCTCAGTTGTATGCCCTAGATCCAACACTAAGGTGATGGAAGATGAAAATGTAAAAGTGGCCAGATATCTCAATGGTTTGAGGTGGAGTATTCAAGAGGAAATCAGCTTATTCTGTCCTACAATAGTGCATCAAAGCTATCAGCTAGCACTTAAGGTAGAGGAGAAGATCAAGAGGAAGAGGTAGAGACAGCAGAGGAAGAGGAAATTATGGTGGTAGGAATACTAATCAAATACCCCAAGGAGAATCCAAACTCACAGAGCAGAGTGGGGAGACTAGTAGTAGAGGAAACTATAGAGGAAGGGGATCTAACAGAGGAAGATTAGGAGGATCAGGCAGAGGATCCTACTTTACCACTATGAAATGCTACAATTGTGGTCAATTAGGCCATCCAGCATATAGGTGTCCTGATAAGGGCACATCTTCTTCTCAAGGAGTTGATAAAAGAAATCATTATGTATAAGATGATGCTTCAAGCAGCAAATCACTTGAAGTCAGTCTAGCCTTAGAAGTGGGACAAAGGTTTGGGCAAAGTAGATGTGAATGAGATCTAGAATGAAATGAACAAAACATGGGTGAAGAAAAGTGTAATGAATGATAGTAATGGGTCTGCACTGAAATTCGATGCTGATAATTCCTCTGGGAATTGAATCAGGAGCTCTAGCTCAAGGGGAGTTGCATTGAAAATCTAATTCCCCTTGCCAGTAAGTGGGTGCCTAAATTTGGCATGATGAATGAAGATAAAGAGGCCTATTGTAGATCTATTGAAGCAAATTCTGGAAGAAAATAAGCTAATGCAATTGATTGCAGAGCAATTAAAGATTGACTGTATGTAGAAACAAAGTAATCAGATGAATTAGGGCAAAGAATTTATTACAATGAAGAATTAGGTTTTGCAGAGGATAAAAGGTCATCCATTCAAACACTTGAATCACTTTGCATTCAAAGAGAATAAGGAGAAGAGCGCCTGAGTTGAAATTTTAGAGATTTGAAGTGCGAAGAACGAATTCGACAGCTAACCTTAATTATGTGAAGAAAAAGGTATTTTTTCTATGAAGCTTTGAACTTGTAATCTTTTGAAATGGCTACACCTCTGGTTGTGAACATCACTGAGTGACCTTGGCCAAAGTTTAAGAAGCACCCTTTCAATTCCACTGAAGTCGACCTGATGGGAGCATTTTTTGGAGTTCCATATGGAGTTCTTCACACAAAGGCTATTAGGGCTTACATTTACGCACCTCTAGAGGAGCATGGCAACTCAAGGTTTGCTGATCTATTCATGAATCACTTAAAAGGTGATGATTTTTAGCTCAAACCAGAATACAAAGTCTTGAAAGACAAGAAGTTCATACAATTTTTTGAGTTTTGCAGAGGACAAGTGGGTCTGGTATGTCTTAAGCCGTATCCATGATGAATTTTTATGGCTGAACCATCCATTTAAGATCACAAAAGATGCAATAAGGGCAGTTACCTGATTGAATTCAACTGGTACTCTACCTCAGTTGAAGGCTATGAAGAATTAGGAAGTCATAGAGGAAACCAGATCAAAATTTGATAAGAGAGCTATGACTATAAATGATATAGAGGATCATGGGGTCAGATTTGCATCAATGGCGATAGGGTACAATATATATTTCTCTAGTAGAGAAAATTCAGTGTCTGGAACAACTATTTATACTGCATATCTGATGGTAAAAGAAGGTTCAGACTATGATCTCTGTGAACCATTGCTGAACCAACTTATGCAGAACCTAATCAAGATAAAGAAGGACAAGAACTACTCATTCAAATATGGTATGCTAATCATATGTCTTTTCTTTTATTTCTTGAGTGAGCTCCCTGGGAATAAGAATATATATTGGTGCAACAACCAACCAGTAGCAGTCTAAATTAGAAATCATTTGAGTTGTCTAGGTAGTTATGATGCACAAAAAACTTCACTTTGGGGATTCTTCAAAAACTTCTAGAGTATAATGTAAGCTAGGGAGAGAATACCTAGGGCTGTGGTTGAAAAATACAAGGACACCATTTGTTTTATGGTTACTATTGATCAGTGCAAAATGGAAGCAGTGGAACCTAGATTTGTGTGGATCATGCTCATGTGGTATGAAGTGGATGGATGTGTATTGGAGATGTATGCATAGCATATGTTGAGTCAACCTAGGGATCCAACTGAGGAGAGATTTGGAACATATGAAGAGATTTCACTAAAACTGCATCTTGAATTCAATGTTCTTGAAATCAAAAGGACTGTGAGGAAAGAAGTTGAGAAGTTGGCTGAGAATTTAGGCCTTACCAAATAAGTTGTAAGACAATTCAGGGAAAGGATAGAGAAAGCTGAGAAGGAGAAGCAGGACAGGGAACAGGGAAGTGTTCCAGTAGAATCTCTTTCTAAGTCAAGGACTACTAAAAGTTCTAGTTCAACCTCCGGTACATCACCTTCTCCTATTGTAGAAAAATAAAAAGAAAAACCTACCGGTAAGGAGGAAAAAAGGACAAAGGTAAAGGGCAAAAGAACATATGTCAGTGTGGAGAAGGAGGATGAAGAAGAAACTGAATCAGATAGTGAAGTCAAAGAGTTGAAGGCCTCAGGCACTAAAGCTGTTAAAGTGTCTAAGGAGAAGCCCTCTAGAAGCAAAAAGCCAAGTAAAAGGCATAATTTAGAGGCTAATGTTGAGAAGCCTACTCCTTTTGTGGAAGATGTCGTTAAGTCAATCACTGTAGATGGAAACCTAAAGCCAATAACTAAATTTTACAATCATTGCAGTGATGCTGACAAGAGAATCCTGGAGGATGCTACTATAAAATACTTGAATGTATTCAATAGAGCACTAGTGGAGATTTTGTCAGAGGTTCCTAAGAGCTTAAGAGACATTCTGGAAATAAGAAAAGAAGCTGCCAAAGAAAAAGATTTGGATCTAAGGGAACATGTATTATCCAGTCTGTGTCCCATAATCTCTAGAAAGGAAGCTGATAAAATTTTCAAAGAAGTCAAGAATGAATTCAGAAGCAAGAAAAGGATGAATAAGCTGATGATTAGAGACATTGATGAAGTTGTTAAAGAAACAAAATAAATTCTAAATAAAGCACTGAACAAGAACAAGTTTTATGTGGTTACAGAAGAACCTATTGATACTGATGACACATCAATTCTGAATGATGAAGAGTTACAAAAAAATGAGCAACAAACTAAAGTAGATGATGTCTCTATTCTGGAAGAAGAAATATTGAATAAAAAAGATGAAGAGATGATGAGGGAAGATCAAGAAAAGGAAACTGATGATGGAATTGATTCCTCCATTCCAGATGTTGAGGAATTTGATAATACTACTACTGAGGATACACAAAATCCTCCGGAAGAGAATGCAGAAGAGATTTATGATATAGATAAAAGCAAGGATGCCTCTGATGATGATGCAGAGAAGGCAGAAGTAGAGAAAAAGGATGAGCAAGACAATGTGGCTGACTTCGAAAAGGGAGAAGATGGAGAACCTGAAGAGCATAAATCTGAAACATCATTCTGGGCAAGAGACACTACAGAAGCAGTGAAAGAAATTTTAGAGAGAGATAAACAAGTTGCAGAAGATCAGGATATAATACAAGGACCAATAAATTTTGATACTCTGTCACTAGTACAGAAGATGAAGTTGGCCTCTATTACACAAGCTAAGGCCAGAGAGGAAATCTTGAAATCCCATATAGAAGATAGTGAGCTGATGGGTCTTGCATCCGGGATTTTGAAGAAAATCATGTCTACATTTTAGAAGGATTCATCAGCATCCCCCTCTGGTCAGTTGAAGAATCTGATAAACTCTGTAAGTACTCATTTTGAAACTTTTGAGAAGTTAGTAGAAGTCAAAGTCTGAAATGAATTTAATGAGAAGAGATTTGCTGAAGTAAAGAAGATAATTAGTTATGATAGATCAATGCTTGATACTGGTGTAAAGAGTATTCAAAATGCCCTTTCTGAAGGTGCAGAGATTTATAAGTTTTGTCCAAATCGGTCTAAAGTTGTTGAAGATATAGAGAAGAAGATTAAGGACTTAGAGCTCAAACTATCTAACATTTCTTAGTCCTTTAGTCCTTTAACTGAGTTTGTAGCAACGAAAGAATGCCAAGTAGTGAGTTTGCGAAATGAATTGAGTAATTTGGAGAAGGAAAAGGTCAAAGTTTTGGGTAGATTGGATGAGCTCTGGAAACTGATTTCCCTCAAGTTAGAAACTATGTATGATCTATTGGCAGAATCCCAAGTTGTTTCTGCTACTAGTGATCCTATTGATCTTCAAAAGGCAGAATCACAAGCATTTTTGTTCAGTGGGCATATATCCGTTTTAGGTAGCATAAAGAAGAACTGGGATAGTGAATTGTCACGATTGAAAAACATTTTTGGTGATATCTTTTTACTGATGAACAAGGTTTAAGGACTGTGTGTTCATATGTGGAAGTATATACTTATTTGACCCATGTACATAAATTTTTTGCATGAATCCCAGCCTTTGCCATTGATGTCAAAGGGGGAGAGGAAAAGCAATAAAAAATGAGGAATTCATCTAAGGGGGAGCATTAGAAATCACAAGTGTGTTGGCAAGAGACACTGCTAGGCATGTCAAGTGTTGTCATTGATGGCAAGTGAATCTATCTTACACATCCGCATTACATCATTTGATCATACCGGAAGTCAGATTGTAGATTTGTCTAAGTCTAGATAGACAGGAACAGGGCATATGACAGGGTTCAATATTTTGGTCCGCATTTTTCCACCAGTAATCATGTTGTGTTGCGGATCTGATGTAATGATAAGGGATGTCAGGGCTACCTAAATCCAAGATTTTAGCCTTCGATGGTGAAGGGATTGAAAGTTACATGCATCTGAGTATCGGGTTCTGGTTAAACAATTTAGTCTGGTGAAGAACAAGCCGACTAAGTATTTGATCCTTGTGCAGATGAAGAGAAGTGGTTGGTCGAGTGAGTAAGGAGATCTAGCAGTATTGGCTGACATGTGAAGTGACTTAGATGCATAATTTTTGGTCTGCATTAATGTTTGTGCATGGATTCAACTGACAGAACAGTGATCTTGATAAAGCTTCTAAGGTTTCTTCAGGTCGACTATAATTGAATAAATCTCATGTTGTGGATATATATAATCAATGAGTACGAGCATTTTGAGCAGTTGTTGTGAAAATGAAGAGGTGCGAAGGGTGGTAGTATCAAGTGCGAAACATAGATCTAATCCTCTAATTATCAAAGAATAGTAAAACAAGGCAGAAAAAGATGAAGTGTGTGAAGTCGGTATACTGGACTTAACCAGAACTATAATTTTGCATTGTTAGATGCTATTCTTCAGTTCAAAAATTCTAGTGAACTTTTGTAATTAATTTTGTAGGCAGTGAGCCTCCTTGAGTAGTGAGCTCTGGGCAGTGTGCCCGAAGGCATGTGCCTTCCCATTTGTAATACTTTTAACAAAGTATAAATTCTTGTGGGTTAACCCCCACCTTGGTTTTTCCCTTAACCAGGTTTCCACATAAAAATCTTGGTGTTATGTGTGCTGATTTTGTTTATGCTCATGTGTTGTTGATTCATGCTTTCATGGTTATATTATTTATATGTTAACAAGTGGTAAATAAGTTTAATTGCAGCAAAGGTTAAAAGTTTTTGTGACAACCGATTCACCCCCCCTCTCAGTTGTCTGCCCTTATTTCAACAATTGGTATTAGAGATTGGTTCCTTAGAAGAACTTTAACAACTTGAGGAAGATCTAGGAAGGTGTTTTCAATGGGTTCATTCAAGCATTCTGATGGTATCAATCAACAACTACAAGTAGCCTTAGATGATCTTGACCTGTCCAAAGCAGTAATCAAAGTTCTGCAAGAGAACCTTAAAGATGCTGAATATTTCATTGAAACCTTAAAAGAAAAATTAAGCATATCAAATGAAAAGAGGAAGGAGCTACTTCTTCAACTAGAAAATTAGAATGAAGACAATGACATGGATGAGGCCCTAAAAGAGAAGGCAAAGGAATGTGAGAAGCTAGCAAAAGAAGTTGTTGTCCTAAAACATGAGATGGAATCCAGGGTAATGAGGCTAACCAAGGAAATTGTAGAGAGGAAGAAGACTAAGGAAAAACTAAATCAATCTCTGAAAGAAAGAATAGAAGAATGTTGCAGATTGGATAGAATAATTGGCCATCTAGAGTCTGACCTACAAGAAAGCAAGGATAATGAGGAAGAACTTGAAAGGCAAATTGTCATTCTCAAACATGACCTAGAAGTTGCAAATGAATATAAAGAGAATTTCAAGATACGCTCAGCTAAGCTTGAGGTGTTGCTTGATAGTTAGAAGAAGGCAGATGATAAGCATGGTCTGGGATTTGAGAAAGGTGAAAGCTTTGGATCTGGTCAAAGGAATCCTGATGCAAGAAATTAAAGAAGGAATCCTAGAAGACCTCTGGTAAGACAACCCAATGCTCAAAGGTATCCATCTTTCAATGGCAATTGTTCAAATGCAATAAGTATGACCATAGAGCAAATCAATGCAGAAGTCAAGTGAATCAAAATGCATTATCTTTCTTCAGTCAATGCTTTAATTGCAAAAAGATAGGTCATAATGCTGAGGAATTCAGAAGTGGATCAAGGAATTCTCCTAAGAATAAACGAGTATTCAATGGAAGATGTTTTCCTTCTAATAAGTTTGGGCATATTGCAATTCAATGCAGATCTAAACCTGCTCCAACATGTAATTGTTAGAAAAATCAGATTGTGTGTTTCAATTGCAACAAATCTGGACACATTGCTAAATTTTGCAGAAGCAAAAAAGGAGAACTCACAGGCAGGTAAAGGAAAAATAGAGCAGAAGTTGGACACAGGCAAGGGCAAAGTTGATTTGAATGAGATCCAAAATGAAATGAACAAAACATGGGTGAAGAAAGGTGAAATGAAAGTTGACAATGGGTCCGCACCAAAATCCGGTGCTGATAATTCCTCTAGGAATTGAATCAAGAGCTCTTGCTCAGGGGGAGCTGCATTGAAAATCTAATTCCCCCTACCAGTAAGTGGGTGTCTGAATCTGGCATGATGAATGAAGATAAAGAAGCCTATTGCAGACCTGTTGAAGCAAATTCTAGAAGAAAAGAAGCTGATGTGACTGATTGCGGAGCAATTGAAGATTGACTGTATGCAGAAACAGTGTAACCGGATGAAATAGGGAAAATCATTTATTACAATGATGAATTAGGTTTTGTGGAGGATAAAAGGTCATTCATTCAAACACTTGAATCACTTTGCATTCGAAGAGAACAAGGAGAAGAGCACCTAAGCCGAAATTTTAGAGAATTGAAGTGCAAAGAATGAATTCAATAGATAACCCTAATTCCGTGAAGAAAAAGTTATTTCTCTGTGAAGCTTTGAACTTGTAATCTTTTGAAATGGCTACTCCTCTTGTTGTGAACATCACTGAGCAGCCTAGGCCAAAATTTAATAAGCATCCCTTCAAGTCCATTGAAGTAGATCCGATGGGAGCATTTTTTGGTATTCCATATGCAGTTCTTCATATAGAGGACATTAGGGCTTATATTCACGTGCCTCTAGAAGAGCATGGCGACTCAAGGTTTGCTAATCTATTCATGAATCACTTAAAAGGTGATGATTTTAAGCTCAAACTAGAATACAAAGCCCTGAAAGACAAGAAGTTCATACAATTTTTTGAGTTTCTGTGTTTTGTAGAGGACGAGTGAGTTCGGTATGTCTTGATCTGTATCCATGATGAATTTCTATGGTTAAATCATACATTCAAAATCATTAAGGATGCAATAAGGGCAGTTACATGACTGAATTCAACCAGTACCTTGCCTCAGTTGAAGGCTGTGAAGAATCAAGAAGTCACCAAGGCAACCAGATTGAAATTTGACAAGAAAGCCATGACTATAAATGACATAGAGGATCATGGGGTCAGATTCACATCAATGGTGATAGGATACAAGATATATTAGTCTAGCAAAGAAAATTCAGTTTTCAGAACAACAATCTATACTGCATATAAGATGGTGAAAGAAGGTGCAAACTATGATCTTTGTGAACTGTTGTTGAACTAGCTCATGGAGAACCTAAGCAAGATAAAGAAGGACAAAAAATACTCATTCAAATTTGGTATGTTAATTATGTGTCTCTTCTTCTATTTCTTGAGTGAGCTTCTGGGAAACAAAAATATAATTTGGACAAGTGATAAACCGGTAGTAGTCCAAATTAGGAATTATTTGAGTGATTTAGGTAGTCATGATGCACAAAAGACTACACTTTGGGGATTCTTCAAAAACTTCTAGGGTATGATGCAAGCTAGGGCTAGATTACCTAGAACTATTGTTGAAAACTACAAGGACACCATCTATTTTATGGTTACTATTGATCAATGCAAAATGGAAGCAGTAGAGCCTAGAGTTGTGTGGATTATGCCCATGGGGTATGAAGTGGATGGACGTGTGTTGGAACTATATGCACAACATTTATTAAGTCAGCCTAGGGATCTGGCTGAAGAGAGATTTGGAACTTATGAAGAAATTTCACAAAAAACTACATCTTGAATTCAAGGCTCCTGAAACCAAAAGGAAAGTAGGGAAAGAAGTTGAGCAGTTAGCCAAAAATCTAGGCCATACTATGGAAGCTGTGAGGCATTTCAGGGAAAGAACAAAAAAGACTAAGAAGGAGAAGCAAGACAGGGAACGGGAAAGTGTTTTGGCAAAACCTCCTTCCAAGTCAAGGTCTACTAGGAGTACTAGTTCAACCTCTGGTGCATCACCTTCTCCTGTTGCAGAGAAATCCAAAGAAAATCCTATTGGTAAGGAAGGAAAAAGAACAAAAACAATGGCCAAGAGGTCATATGGCAGTATGGAGAAGGAGGATGAAGAAAAGACCGATTCAAATGATGAGGTTAAAGATTTGAAGGCCTCAGGAACTAAAGCTACTAAAGTGGCCAATGAGAAGCCCTCCAGAAGCACAAAGTCAGGCAAAAGGCATAAGCCAGAAGTCGATGTTAAGAAGCCAATTCCTTTTGTGGAGGACACTATTAAAACAATCACTATAGATGGAAACCTAAAACCAATGACTAAATTCTATGATCATTACAGTGATGCTGACAAAAGAATTTTGGAGGATGCTACTATAAAATATTTGAATGCATTCAATTGAGCACTAGTAGAGATTTTGTCATAAGTTCCAAATAGCTTAAGAGACATTCTAGAAATAAGAAAAGAAGCTACCAAGACAACGGATATGGAGCTGAGGGAACATGTATTATCCAGTCTATGTCCGGTGATCTCCAATAAAGAAGCTGATAAAATTTTTAAAGAAGTCAAAAGTGAATTCAAAAGCAAGAAAAGGATGAACAAGTTGATGATTGGAGACATTGATGAAGTTGTCCAAAAAACATAATAGATTCTAAGGAAATCTCTGGACAAGAACAAGTTTTTTGTTATTTCAGATGACTCCATTCCAGAAGAAGAAGCATTGAACAAAGGAGATGAAGAGACGGTGGAGGAAGTTAATTTTGATGGTACAAAGGACACTCAAATTCCTCTGGACCAATCTGTTGAAGAATATATAGAGATGGTTACAGAAGTAGATGCTCCTAGTGAAGATAACTCTGTGAAGAATAAAGAGCAAGAATCAAAGGAGGATAACTACAAGGATGAACAAGAAGGAGAAACAACAGAGAATATTGAAGAGCAAAAGCAAGTTGACAGTACCGGCAAGGATCTAAAAAATGGAGCTGCATTTTTGGCAAGAGACACTATAGATGCAGTGAAGGAATTACTTGAGAAAGATAAGCTTGAGTTTGATGAACTGGAACTGATTCAAGGACCTATCAATTTGACACTCTTTCCCCTCTACAAAAGATGAAGCTAGCTTCTGTGGCAAAAGCAAAAGCAAGAGAGGAGATGTTGAAAACTCACATTGAGGATAGTGAGTTGCTTGGTCTTGCCTCTGAAATTTTGGAAAAGATTATGCCAACCCTTCAAAAGGATTCATCCGACTCTCCTTCTGGTTAGTTAAAGAACCTGATAAACTCTGTAAGTAATCATTTTGAAACCTTAGAGAAGTCAGTAGAAGTTAAAGTCAGAAATGAATACAATGAGAAGAGATTTGCTGAAATAAAGAAAATAATAAGTTATGATAGATCAGTACTTGACACTAGTGTAAAGAGTATTCAAAATGCTCTATCTAAAGGTGTAGAGATCTATAAGTTATGTCTAAATTGGTCTAAAGTTGTTGAAGTTACTGAAAAGAAGATTAAGGACTTAGAGCTCAAATTGTCTAACATTTCTCAGTCATATAGTCCTTTAACTGAGTCTGTAACCTCCAAAGAGTGCCAAGTAGTGAGTCTACGGAATGAATTGAGTGATTTGGAGAAGGAAAAGGTTAAAGTTTTGGGCAGAATGGATGAGCTCCAGGGACTGATTTTTCCAAATTAGAAACTATGTATGATCTGTTGGCAGAATCCCAAGTTGTTGTTGCTACTAGTGAGTCTACTGACCTTTAAAAGGTAGAATCACAAGCATTTTTGTTCAGTGGGCATATATCCATTTTGGGCAGCATAAAGAAGAACTGGGATAGTGAATTGTCACTGTTGAAAAACATTTTTGGGGATATCTTTTTGCTGGTGAACAAGGCTTAAGGATTTTATGTTCATATGCGGAAGTATATACTTAGAGTTTTGACCCATGTACATAAAATTTTTGCATGAATTTTGATATGCGGATTCTAACCTTTGCCATTGATGTCAAAGGGGGAGAGGAAAATCAGTAAAAATTGAAGAATTAATCTAAGGGGGAACATTGGAAATCATAAGTGTATAAAGTAAGGGGGAGTTGTTTTAACACTTAGTCATTTTTCACTAAGTGTTGCCATCAATGCCAAAGGGGGAGATTGTTGGCAAGAGACATTGCTAGGCATGTCAGGTGTTGTCATTGATGGCAACTGAATCTATATTACACATCAACATTACATCATTTGATCATACCGGAAGTCAGATTGTAGATTTGTCTAAGTTTGGATAGACAGGAACAGGGCATATGACAAGGTTCAACATTTTGGTTTGCATTTTTCCACTGATAATCATGTTGTGCTGCGGATCTGAGGGAATGATAAGGGCTGTCAGGGCTACCTAAATCTAAGATTTTAGTCTCCAGTGATGAAGGGATTGAAAGTTACATGCATTTGAGTATCAGGTTTTGGTTAAACAGTTCAGTCTGGTGAAGAACAGGCCGACTAAGTGTTTGATCCTTATGCAGATGAAGAGAAGTGGTTGATCAAGTGAGTTAGGAGATCCAGTAGTATTGGCCAACATGTGAAGTGACTTGGATGCATAAGTTTTGGTCCGCATTAATGTTTGTGCATGGATTCAGCTGACAGAACAGTGATCTCGATAAAGCTTCTAAGTTTTCTTGAGGTCGACTATAATTGAATAAATCTCATGTTGTGGATATATATAATCAATGGGTGCGAGCATTTTGAGTAGTTGTTGTGAAAATATGAAGTAAGAGGTGTGAAGGGCGGCAATATCAAGTGTGAAGTAGAGATCTGATCCTCTAATTATGGAAGAATAGTAAAACAAGGTAGAAAAAGATGAAGTGTGTGAAGTTGGTATACTGAACTTAATCAGAACTATAATCTTGCATTGTTAGATGCTATTCTTCAGTTGAAACATTCCAGTGAACTTTTGTAATTAATTTTGTAGGCAGTGAGCCTCCTTGAGCAGTGAGCTTTGGGCAGTGTGCCCGAAGGCATGTGCCTTCCCATTTGTAATACTTTTAATAGAGTATAAATTCTTATGGGTTAACCCCCACCGTGGTTTTTCCCTTAACCAGGTTTCCACATAAAAATCCTGGTGTTATGTGTGCTGATTTTGTTTCTGCTCATGTGTTGTTGATTCATGCTTTCATGATTATATCATTTATATGTTAATAAGTGGTAAAGAAGTTTAATTGCAGCAAAGGTTAAAATTTTTTGTGACAACTGATTCACCCCCTCCCCCCTCTCAGTTGTCTGCCCTTATTTCAACAAAGTGTACATAGTAAGGGGAGTTGTTCTAACACTGTCATTTTTCACTGTGTTGCCATCAATGCCAATAGGGGAGATTGTTGGCAAGATACACTTCTAGGCATGTCATATGTTGTCATTGATGGCAACTAAATCCATCTTACACATCCGCATTGTATCAGTGGATCATACCAGAAGTCAGATTGCAGATTTGTCTAAGTCCGGATAGACAGGAACAAAGCATATGACAGGGTTCAACATCTTAGTCTGCATTTCTCCACAGGTAATCATATTGTGTTGCAGATCTGAGGGAATGTTAAGGAATGTCAAGGCTACCTAAATCCAATATTTTATCCTCCGGTGATGAAGGGATTGTAAGTTACAAGCATTTGAGTATCAGGTTTTGGTTAGATAGTTCAGTTCGGTGAAGAATAGGCTGAGCTAGTGTTTGATCCTTGTGCGGATTAAGAGAAGTGGTTGGTTGAGTAATTTATGAGATCCAGTGATATTGGCTAACATGTGTGGTGACTTGAACACATAGGTTTTGGTCCGCGTTGATATTTGTGCATGGACATCGCTGACAAGTCTCTAAGTTTTCTTAAGGCCGACTACAGTTGATGTAATTTCATGTAGTAGATATATATGATCGATGGATTCAAGAATTTTGGGGTGTGAGTGTGTGAATATGAAGGGATAAGTGTGAAGTATAGCAGTATCAAGTGTGAATCAAGGAGATCTAAGCTCTGAATCATGGCAGAACAGTAAAGCAGGGTAGAGAAAGATGAAGTGTGTAAAGTCAGTGTACTGAGCTAAACCGGAACTGTTATTTTGCATAGTTAGATGTTATTCTTCAATTCAAACATTTTAGTGAACTGTTGTAATCAATTTTGTAGGCAGTGAGCCTCCTTTGAGTAGTGAGCTCTGGGCAGTGTGCCCGAAGGCATGTGCCTTCCCCATTTGTAATACTTTTAATAGAGTATAAATTCTTGTGGGTTAATCCCCACTGTGGTTTCTTACTTAACCAGATTTCCACGTAAAAATCTTGGTGTTCATGTGTCATGATCTTGTTGTTTCTGTTCATGCTTCTTTCTTTTGGATGTATGTGGTAAATCATTAAAGGAACATAATATTAAGTTTTACAGAACACTGATTCACCTCCCTCTCAATGTTCCTTAATTTCAACAAAAAGGCACACCAGATCATGGCTTATGGTATCCAAACGATAATGATTTCACTCTTAGTGCTAATACAGACTGGTCCAGAGATGTTGATGACAAAAAAAGTACAAGGGGAGGCGCTTTCTTCTTGGGTAATAGATTGATTTCATGGCTGAGCAAGAAGCAAGATTCAATCTCTTTGTCAACTGCAGAAGCAGAGTATATTGCAGCAACATGTTGTTGTACTCACATGTTATGGATGAAGCAGACTTTGAAAGACATAAGAGTTGTGTATGAAGATCCAGTTGCAATCTTCTGTGACAATGCAAGTGCTATAAACATTTCAAAGAGCCAAGTGATGCACTCAAGAACAAAGCATATATCTATAAGGTATCACTTTTTGAGAGAAAAGGTGATAGAGAATGAAGTAAAGATGGAATATATGTGTCCACAAAGGATCAGATTGCAGATATTTTCACTAAGCCTCTGCCTAAGGATACTTTTGAGTATCTTAGAGAAAAGTTAGGGGTCATTACCCCTCCTAATTTGAACTAAGATGCATAGGAATGCATCAGTCCAGTGGTGATCAACGTCTCATTCTTTGATCTGGATTGATGTTTTGAGGGCTACCTCTTAGGGGGAGTAGCTAGATGTACTTGATAAAGAAAGTGTTGATAACAGAGAAAGTTTAGTTGGATCAGAGCAATAGCGTGCAAGTATGTGCCCTTTTCCATTGATGTCAAAGGGGGAGAGAAATCACGTGAAAAACTCAGAGAAGAAAGAGTGCAGATGTGTACAGAGAAAGGGGGAGAATCTTCTCTTGATGGTCTTTACAGTTTTTCACATCATATGTTGCCATCAATGACAAAGGGGGAGATTGTTGCAAATATGTACCTAACCGTTGTTGTCATTGATGTCAACATATCAATGTTTTCATTGGTGTCAATTGTGCTCTTGTTCTGATGCTTGCTTGTAATGAGTTAGATGCTTTGTATTTGCCTATGTAAGTGTTGGAGATCCCGAATTGAGGATATTGAGAAAATTTGTTCCTCCAGTGGAAATAGTGTGTTGCAGAGTATCTTTGTCTACAGAAGAATAGTCCAACAGATTGCTCTGCATTTCCTGTAAAATAAACATCTTTGTCTGTGGATTGGAAGTTATTTATAGACATGTCTGAAGATGCTATGTTCCAAGTTTGGGCCTTTAGTATGAAGATTTGAGTGAGTTATGTTCACTAGAGTAAAAGATGCTTTTTCTAAGTATTCACTGGTGACATGGAGAATGTATTCTGCTCCGCATTCCTCTGCATTGAAGTTTCATAGTCTACGGTTCTAGAATCAAGTTGGTAATGATGATAAGTACCTTCAACTCCAATGGTTCATGATTTGGTGGTCCACAAGCGACCTTTTCTTTATTACAGTGGCAGATAGTGTTGTTTAAGTGTTCCAGTTAGAAGAATCCTCTTGACAAATTGGTTAGAGGTTGTACATATGTTCTTGGTGATTACAATGTGCTTGTGGATGTCTCCTGATTGTGTTCCTACCTTTGGATTGGTCCACAAAGAGAAATTTGGATCGTGGATGAAGACTGTTCTTAGAAGACTTAGTGTTAACACCTATCTTAGCTGACCTGGTTGTTTTCACTAAATGCAGAGATGCATTGAAGATTGTAAAAGAGTGTCATAGCATGGAAGATTGCGTTTGAGTCCCAGCTAAGGTGTAGTGTGATCAACATATATCTTTACATCTTTTCCTTAGCTAATTTTTTCTTTGGTCCAGACCTACTTCTATGTATGTTTATAATGCCGACCTTGGAGATTGTTCCAATGGTTGATGAATGTAATGCCGACCTTGATGTACATTCTAAGGTTGATGAATTGTATAAAAGAAAGTAATGTAGTTGCAAAAAAGATGTCCTTGTGCAAAAATGAAGAGATAGCATGTGAAGGTGTAAGAAGAGCAGAGCAGAGGTGTTATATTATGCTTCAATGGAACTGAACTCAGGCATGAAGTAGATGCTATCAAATCAGTTCACTAATCCTTGGCAGTGAGCCCTAACATTTGCAGTGAGCATTTTGGGTAGTGAGCCTCTAATTTTAGTATTGCTATAACTTATTTATTTCTGTGGGGGCTAACACCCACCGTGGTTTTTCCCTTATAGGGTTATCTGCATAAAAATTACGGTGTCTCATGTGTTATTGTGTTGAGCTTCTTGTTTCATGCTTTCATGATTAATCCTAATAACAGTGATTAAGAATTTGATGTGTTGATATTCATAAGTGGTTAAAGTTTTGTGACAACTGATTCACCCCCCCTCTCAATTGTCTTGTTCATTTCAATAGGATCTTCTATTGCTAGAGCACCTCTCTTTGATAGCACAAATTTTGCTTTTTGGTGTATTAGGATGGAGTCTTGCTTATCCTCTTTAAGATTTGATGTGTGGATGACAGTATTAAATGGATAAACTATACCTTCTCAGCCACCTACTACTGTAGATGAAAAAAAACCTATGAATGCAATGCCAAGGCCAAGAATGTCATTCTTTGTGGTTTGTCAAATGAAATCCTAGTTAAGGTTATGCATTGTAAAACTACAAAGGAAGTTTGGAACAAATTAGTTAGCATTTATCAAGGTGATGTCAAAATTAAAGAAGCCAAGTTGCAAACTTTTAGAGCAAAATTTGAAGGATTAAAATGAATGAAGAAGAGAAGATTGTTGATTATCTTCTAAGGGTAGATGAGACAGTTAATGCCATTAGGGGTCTTAGAGAGGAGGTGAAAGATTTAGTAGTGGTCAAAAAGGTCTTAAGATCATTGCCTCCTAGATATGATTCTAAGGTATCTGTAGTTGAAGAGGCAAGAGACTTGCACAAGCTCTCTTTAGATGAGTTACATGGTACATTCACTGCCTATGAAATGAGAACACACAATGAAGAATCCATAAACAAAGAAGCTGCTTTTAAGACTGTGAAGAAGTTCAAGGAAACAAATTCTAAGTCTAATGACATAGATATAAAAGAATCAAACTTTGTTAGAAAGTTGAAGAAGGGATCAAGGAAGTACAAAAGAAAACCTCCTTTCAAATGCTTCAATTGTGGCAAAATAAGGCATTTTGCTGCCAAGTGTCCTTATGGTGAACCTGAAAGTGATGTAGAGGATGATGGAAAGCAAGGCAAAAGGAAACAATATAATTCTAGAAGAAAGTACTCAAGTTTAAAAAGAAGAGGAGATTATATATTAGAGATGTTGATGTGTTTGATAGCAACTATGAAGACTCCATTGATGAAGAACGAGAGATCTTGTTTATGGATGCTGAAAGTCCAAATGAATCTGATCAGGATGAAGAAACTAAAGTTGACCTTGAAGGTGAAGTAATTTGTCCCTTAAGAGAAATAAAAAACATTGAAAAAGGAGGTCTCTATTCAAAAAGATCTGGCCTTGAAAAATAATGAAAAATAGATCAGCACAATTAAGGAATCAGATCAACTAATTATAGATCTGAAAACACAACTTGAGGAAAGTAAAAGGGTTGAAGAAATGACCAAGGCAGAGTTAGAAGTCAAGATAAAGGATTGTCAGAGTTTGGAGGCAAAAAATATCTCTTTGAGAAAGAAGTTAGAAAGATGTGACAATACCAGCAGATTGGAAGACTTTTTGGGTAAGCAAAAGAGGTTTAAAGATATGACTAGTTTGGGGTATGAAATAGGCCAAAGTTCAAAAACTTGTAATCTTCAAAAGAAAGAAGTTGAACAAAGCTATTAAACTTCTTCAAAATCTGATCACAATAGTCCAACCAAGGGTGTTGATGTAGATGGTTTTACAAAAGTCAGAAATAAGAAGTTCAAAAGACCACCTATTGCAAGAAGAAGCACTCCATTCAGGTTCAATTCATACTTTTATAGTTACTATTTTTATTGTAATCAATATGGCCATAAAGCTAGTGATTGTAGGGTTGTTCTTAGAAAAAATCTAACTTTGTTAGAAGAAATCCTTTTGATATCTTAAACAATCTAAGATGATATAACTGTAATAATTTTGGTCATATAGTCAAGTATTGTAGACCTAATCTTGATGAACAAGAAAAGAAGGGTGATGCTCATCCCATGGAGAATATGAACCTTACAAATCAAAATAAGAAGAAGAACAAATCAAAAAATAGTATGGAAGCAAAAAGAAAAAGACATGAAAATTAAAAAATCAAAATTTAGTACAAACTACCTTGCATGCTAAAAAGAAAGATCTATGGATCATAGATAGTGGATGCTCAAATCACATGACTGGTGATAAGAGCAAATTCACCAAACTTGAAGACTATACTAGAGGCTCTGTCAAATTTGGAGACAATACTTCCATTCAAATCAGAGGTAAGGGAACTCTATTTTTAGATGACAAAACACCTATTCATGATGTCTACTATGTAGAAGGTCTAAAACATAATCTATTGAGTGTTAGTCAGATTTGTGACAGTGGTTACCACATTTTATTTAATGCTCAAGGCTGTGAGATAAAGAAAAAATCATGAAAATAGTGGCAGAAGGTATGAGAACAAAAGGTAATGTATACAATCTCAAAGGGACTAAAAACATAGATGGATATGGAAGAATCTACATTATGGGAATGTCTTATGGGACAGGTGGAGGAGAGTTGGTTATCGCATAGAAGACTTGGACACCTAAACTTTGATAATCTAGTTAAAGTTAGTAAAAATCATAATGTTAGAGACATGCCTTACATCACCAAACCTGTCAACAACACATGCAAAGAGTGTCAACATGGAAAACAGACCAAAGTCAGTTTCAAGTTAAAAGAGCATTCATCCACAAGACCATTGCAATTAGTTCATACAAATTTGTGTGGTCCTATAAGGACAAAAGCTCTAAGTGGAGAAATATATTTCATGTTATTCATTGATGACTACTCAAGGATGACTTGGGTAACATTTCTAAAACACAAATCAAAGGCATTTGAAAGATTCAAGATCTTTAAAAAGTTGGTTGAAAAGGAATCATACCAAAAAATCAAATTCTTGAGGTCTGATAAAGGTGGATAATATACTTCAAGGGAGTTTGAAGACTATTGTGAGCAACATGGCATCAAAAGACATTATTCAGCCTCAAGGACACCTCAACAAAATGGTGTGGTAGAAAGAAAAAATAGGATAGTCAAGGAGATGGCTAGGACAATGCTAAATGAAGCTAATTTGTCAGATATCTACTAGAAAGAGATAGTCCATACAACTGTATACACCCTGAATAGAGTCCAATTGAGGGTAAATTCCAAGAAAACTCCATATTAGCTTTGGTACAGTAAGTAAGCTATTGTGAGTTATTTTAGAATATTTGGTAGCAAATGCTATATTAAGAAGGATGAAGAAGGTTTGGGTAGCTTTGAGTCTAGAAGTGATGAAGGAATATTCCTTGGATATTCCACTCATAGAAAATCATACAAATGTTTCAATAAGAGGCTAAAAATAATTATTGAAAGTACTAATGTCAAAGTTGATGAATAGTGGCATCTTGACAAACAACAGTTAGAAGATGTTGAAGAGGCTAAATCATAAAAAGAAGTAGAATTTCCAAAAGAAGATTTGACACCTAAACAACCTTATTGAAACTATGGTAAAGACTCCCTCAATAACTATACAAAGTGATCATCCTAAAGAGTAGATTATTGGGAACAAAGATGCAGGAGTACAAACTAGAAGAAGACTTGCTAAATCAAATGACCAAGCTAATATTTGTTTGTTATCAGCAATAGAGCCAAAAAATTACACTGAGGCTAGCAAAGATAAGTGTTGGATCAAGGCCATGGAGGAAGAACTAAGTCAAATTGAGAAGAACAAAACTTGGGAACTAGTTCCTAGGCCTGAAGACAAGAATATCATTGGAGCCAAATGGGTATTTAGGAACAAATTAGATGAATGTCATACCCACATTTGCCATGTGGTCATGACGTGCAACACATGTGTCATGTCCACATTTGCCATGTGGTCATGACATAAAAATCAAAAACTTTTCCACCCGACTCTAAAAACCCCCTCGAACGCATCAATGCACTCGGTGACACACATATGCAACGTAGTTGCATTAGCAACGTAGTTGCATTAGCAACCTACATTAGGCACGCCACCCGAAGGCGGGGAAATCAATCCAAAACTAGGATAATGCAAACTTATTTCACAATCCCTACAAAGTGGTAGACACTAAGGGGGTATGCATCACGTGGAGCGACGCTAAGATGGTTGGTTTCTGTTTTGGGATCCAACCCTCAGTTTTCTTAAAAGAGGTGGAAATGATTTTATGTGAATCAAAAACTAACATAAGAACTCTTATCCTGTGATCTTCACAAATTTAGATACTCAAATAGGAGTCAAATGTTAAAAATATATTTAAACATGGTGCAACCTGTAGAAAATGTCATAGAAGAAAATGTTTAACTAATCAAACTTTCCCTTGCTTTGGATGATACCTCCCCCTTGGGGAGGTACCATCCATCTTCTTGGTCTCCTTGAAACTTGCACTTATCAACTTGTGAGTGAGAGCAAATGGGAGGATTTGGGTAAATTTTATAGTGCTTGTCTAGGGTTTGGAGTCCTAGGTTTAATTGGTGCATTAACTTAACTTAGCTAATCTGTCTTAGTGAGTGTAAACCCCTTTTTGACTCTCATGTGTGTGGGTGTATTTAATTATTTTATTTAATGAAAATGGTAAGGTTGTTAGAAACAAAGCAAGACTTGTTTATAATGGATACTCTCAGGTTGAGGGTATTGAATTTGAAGAGACATTTACACGTGTGGTTAGACTTGAGGCCATAAAAATGTTTTAGCCTTGTCTGCCTATAAGAACTTTAAAGTGTACCAGATGGATGTGAAATCATCTTTTTTGAACGGGAACTTGGAAGAAGAAGTCTATATGGAGCAACCTGAAGGTTATCAGTGTGAAGGAGGACATCAATATGTTTATAGATTAAAAAAGGCCTTATATGGTTTGAAGTAGGCCCCTAGAGAATGATACTCTCGATTAGACAAGTATTTGCAAGAGCAAGGATTCACTAGAGGTGGAGTAGATAGCAATCTATGTTTCAAATCAAAAGGTGAGGACTTACTAGTTGTTGTAGTTTATGTGGATGACATCATATTTGGTAGTAGTGATGATGATATGTGTAAAGTTTTTCCTGACCTCACGAAATCAGAATTTGAAATGTCTATGCTTGGAGAGTTGTCCTTTCTTGGATTGTCAATTTCACAACTTGACAAAGGAATCATCATTTCCCAAACTAAGTATGGAAAGGACATGCTTAAGAGGTTTCAAATGGATGAATGCAAACCAGTTAGCACTCCCATGATAACCAGTTGCAAGTTGAGCAAGGTTGATGATTCACCTTATGCAAATCAAATTATGTATAGGTCCATGATATGTTGCTTGTTATATTTGACAACATCTAGGCCTGACATCATGCGGGCAATGTGTTTGGTAGCCAGATTTCAATCATCTCCGAAAGAATCTCATGTGAATGCAGTGAAAAGAATCTTTAGATACCTAAAAGGCACATTAGACTATGGTTTATGGTATCCTTGGATTGATGACTTCACATTACTTGCCTATACTGATGCTGATTAGGCAGGGTGCATTGATGATAGGAAGAGTACTAGTGGTGGAGCATTTTTCTTAGATGGTAGATTAGTGTCACGGCATAGCAAGAAGCAAGATTCAATGTCGTTGTCAATTGTAGAGGCAATATACATTGTTGTTGCTTCATGTTGTACACAGGTTCTTTGGATGATACAAACTCTTAAAGACATCAAGGTAGAAGTTCCTAAACCTGTCTCCATTCTGTGTGATAACACTAGTGCCATCAACATATCCAAAAATCCTTCTATGCACTCAAGAACTAAACATATTGCTATTAAATATCATTTCTTGAGAGAGAAAGTACTAGTAAATGAGGTTGCACTGGACTATGTTGCTACTAAAGACCAAGTGGCAGACATTTTTACCAAGTGTTTAGCCAAGGATGTGTTTGAGCATTTGAGACAGAGGTTAGGTGTTCAATCTCTCTCTTCTATCCACTAGATCAGAGTTCTGGTAGAGTTTCAAGGGGAGTATATGATCCTTATTCTACATCTCTGAAACTAGGATAGTATAAGTCTTTCAGTCAAGGCATCCTTTGTCATTGATGTCAAAGGGAGAGTAAAGCAAATGATAGTATCAAATGCATTCTTGAGTGATCAATGTTTGTAACAGAGGATTCAAATACTTTTTTGTATCAATCATCACTTGTAGTCTGGTTGCATGCTATGACATTGATATATGTTTGTAGCATGTTAGTAGCAGTGTTTGCTCAATGGTGAAATGCAGTATATAGCAGTGACAATGGTGAAATGCAATACATAGCAGTGACAGTGATTGATAGTGTATTGGATGCCCATGATTAGTATCCAATGATTTGTTTGTATCAGACATCAGTTTGAATAGAGTATGCATCAGACAGTGATATTTGCACAGTGATACAACCCTTAAGGAGATACTTTGTTAATTTACCAGTTTTCACAGTGATTCAGTGTATAGGAGTAAGTGATAGTATCAACTTGTATTATCCATTAACAATGTTTTGAGTATTTGATGACAGGGTAGTCTAGAGGATTAATCATCAGTTGCAGTGATCAGTGTCAAGTGACATGCCAATTTGCCTAGAAAAGTGACATTATTCCTTAGGGGGAGCTTGATAAGAGTAATTATTGCAAAATGGGTAAAATTGTTATCAGTGTTGACATCAATGCCAAAGGGGGAGTTTTTTGTCATTTTTGTCATTGATGTCAGAGGTATTGGTCAATATCCTTATCACACAAAGCATCTTCTATCAGTGTAAATCTATCTCAAATTTACTGAAGTTATTGTGGACTGATTTGGTGTCTTTGTTTAGAATTGTTTGGTTCAAGATCAAAGCAATCCCTATACAACTTCCTGATATCATTTGGTCCTCTGCATCAAGGGTTATCTGCAGAAGCTAAGGATCACTTTTTTAGTCCATGATCCTTAATGGAAATTAGGGTTTGTAAAAAATTGTAGACCTAAACTCTAAGGTACTAAAACCCTAAAGACCTAAAAGAAAAGTTGTTTTTTGTTTGATTTATGACGGTTGCTCTTTTATTTTAATTTATCGGTGACTTGTTGTCATCGTTCACTTATAACTTAAGGGACAACTTAGGTCATGTTCATCATAGGATGATCGGCCCCGCGACCTAGCAGTGACCGGTTGGTCCGAGGCAATGTTTATAAATAGGCGCCAAAGTTTACATCAACGGTGATCATTTAATTCTTCGATGGTGTAAAACACAAGATCAATGGTGGCTTTTTAAATGCATAATGGATACTCCCCGGTGAATGATGTTTGATGGGTAGTGACTCGTATCACCTAACTATTAGCAGTTTGGGCAGTTTGCTCAACTATTTTCTTGTGTGATGGTTAGGGAGTTACAAAAGGAGTAATAGTTTTGTGTTCCTGTGGATCTTGAGGTTAGGTGGGGTTATAAATCAAGTATGTTTCTTATGTTGTGGCGCTGATAGAATTTTGAAGAAATATTATTTGAATAGTTGGTAAAAGAAAAGTGCTATTGATGTATGCATATAGACTAAAGGGATTAGAGTGGTGAGTGAGTAATTGTATTTGCAGAAGTTGCATTTGGGTCCTGAATGACATTATAAACAGAGTAGTACTCTGTATATTTGCCTTCACATGTGATTGGAGTTGGTGGTCCTATGTAAATTGGAGTTGGTGTTTCTAATATGATAAGGAGTTGGTGCTCCTAAACAAATTGTAATCAGTGAGACCTAATGGTGATTTTCTTGTGAGGTTGGGTTGGTTAAGCAAATCCAACCAACATTTCACACAATGGTTTTTCCATTTTTAGGGTTTTCCACATACATATATGTGTCATGGTGCAATTTGTGTGATTCCATTGTTCTATAAGTATATTGGTGTGTTTGAATAAATTGCTTTTATAAGTATTGAATTATTTGATGAACTAGTTTTTATTGTACCACTGATTCACCCCCCTCTCGGTGGTCTAGTGTATTCCAACAAATTGTAGGTATGGATGTTGCCAATTGTCGACCTATATGGTATTTTGGTAATAGATCCTTTATTTTGTACTTGTTTGCACTTAAATAGTTTAGTAATTCCTTAATTTTTCTTCCCTCAATGAACTCAACGAGCTAGCATGGAGGATCAATGGCATAGGGCTTCAGAGAATGATGCAAGATGATTAAAATCATCTAGCCCATTCATCTATGTTAGTGTATCTTTGTTAGACATCTACAAACATTTTCATTTTTATTTCATTTGTCATATTTTCTAGGATCAACGACATATATGACTTAGTAGAGGAGCAATGCGATGAAAATAATCTACATTGTTCATTTTGCATTTTTTTTAGAATATGCCAATTCTCATCCATAACCCTCTGACATGCATCAATATCCCACAACACATGGAGATTCTATGATTTAGAAAGGGATCGAAACAAGAGACTACATACGTCATATCTAATGACATGGACAAGAGAGTCAATGACGTGGAATCTGTGTTGGACTCCAAGCCAATGTGTTTCTATGATTTTGACATTGTAGCCCTACATAGGAGTTAGACCTATTGGGTCTTTTTGTTGATAAGGCTATAAATTGTGAGTCACGATTCACATGGAAGCAACTAGTATCCAACATAATGTCCAAGAAGGAAGAGATTGACATGCTATTAAAGTTTCTAGGAAAAACATAGGAGGGGAAGATGAAACTGCAAGGATTGGAGCAAGGGCATAATGGACACTTGGCAATAGCATCTGAGATATTTGAAGTGGTGGCTCCATTGTGTGTGGTTGGGTAAAGAATTTGTTTCAAATAGATATTCTCCCAATTGTCCTAAAGATACTTGAGGACCAATTTAAATATATATTTGCCATTATTAACAGATTAAATCTTTTGTTTAACATTCCAGTCAGGGAAATAAGGCATTTCCTTTGCTAGATTTTTTCACTTGTTATTTGGGGTTTTATAATGCATTTTCAAAATAGCTTCCCATTATTTATTTAAAGATTAGTGGGCATTCCAATGTTTGATGTAGGAGCATCTCGGGGTGAACGGGCAATCCTGCATCTCCCAAAAACATTTCATTTTTGTTTTGGTTTGGTTTCAGTTTTGGTTCACATGGCAAAGACATTCAATGAGAAAATATTACAATATTGTTTTATGCATGTGCTAGCAGTGTTGAAGACTTGTAAGGTTTAGTTTATCCCTGCAGGTTTTGTTTTACTCCTTCATCAGCCTGACAGTTTTGTTTCAGTGGGATGAAGTTGTCTCTCTCTTCGATATCCCGATTGCTAACGTGTTGGGTGTTACATTGGCGGTAAGGAGAACTGGCATCACTAGGACAACCTTTGTCGGCGGGAGTCTTCTTAGCGTCTTGTCGTTACTCCGATGAGACTATATCGGGGTGACATTGTGATATCACCGGGACATTAAGTCTTGTCCCCTCGAATATGCCGATGGAAGTCTGGGAACTCTTGTTGGTGGGACTTTGTAACTTCACCAGGAATTTGAAGTTAGTCCCTTCGATGGGGTGATAAAGTGTTAATCATGCAATGCCTAGTTTTCACAGCAGTGACGTGGATGCCACGTGTGCATTTGGTGGGGTCCATTTGGTGTTTTTTGGTGAAACCTTGCTATTTCAGAGTGACAGGTTTTAGAGTCCCCTCGATGTCATGATGCGATAAGCCTCATCAATAGGACTTTCCTATTTTGGTGGGAGGTGTTATGTCATCCTCCCGATAGAGCGATACATTTGATCAATGGTCGCGATTATAAAGATCCAATGGAGCAGCAACAGTTTCAAGGAATCTTTCTATATTGGTGGAAGATGTTATGAAGTCCCCTGAAATGGTCTACGAGTTGAAGACGAATGACTTGGCGTCGAATGTGCATGTCGATGGGACAAAGGGAATTTGGTGGGATAGGTTGACAAGTCTCTCCGACACTTTGATTTTGCGGTTAAACCATTTGTGACTTTATCTGTGGAAGTGGTACCAAACCATTTTGTCTAGTGGGCAAGGTAAAACGAAGGGCCTCCAGAAGCATTAGGGAAGTCTGTAATAAAATATAGTAGTGCATTGTAACCATGGAGAGGAAGCAAAAGAGATCAACGAAGAAGGTGAAAACTACTCCAAGGGCTTAAGAAAAGATAGAATATATATTTGGAGATGGATTGAGGAGAGGAGGGCTAGAGAGATAAAGGGCACAGTTAGGGAGAGAACCGATCGCTTGGAAGGAACAAAGAGAGGAAGATAAATCTCAGTCTAAGAGAAAGGATGGTGACTTGGGACTGTGTATACCCAAGAGAAGTCTGTGGAGAAGAGAAAACATTATGCAAATGAGAGAGATGAGAGACCATGAAGGCCATTGGTTGTCTTTGTAATGAAGAATTGTTTGTTGCAGTTTTCTTATTTCAATGAAATGAAACAGAAATTTTGTGTTTGCAATCTCTGAATTGTGTTGAGAGTGATTAGTGTGTGTTTTCATGTGAGAGGGGAGAATCTCTTTGCACCAATGTTGAATATATATGAAACTTTAAATTATTATTAATAAATAACACATATTTATTATAAGAAAATATAATTTTCAAAAATATGTTAAATATTAATTTAAAATATTCTTAAAAATATAATATAAAATTATAATAAAATACTCTCAAAAAACTAAAATCAATACTATATTTATATCTTTTTAATACAATATAAAGAGAGATATAGAAAGAAGGGAAAGAAGAGAGATCAAGAGAGATATAAATAAGGGAAGATAGAGATGGAGAAATATAGAGAAAAGAAAAGAAGATAGAGAGAAAGAGAGAGAGGAGAGATTGAGAGGAAGAAAGAAGGGGAGATAGAGACAAAGGAATATAGAGAGAGGGAGATAGAGACCAAGAGAGTTAAAGAGAAATTGATAGATAGAGAGGGAGACAAAGAGATAGATAGAGATAGAGAGAAATAGATATAGAGATAGAGAGAGAGGAGATAGAGAAAGGAAGAGAGAAAGAGAGAAAGAGAGAAGGGGAGATAGAGAGACATATATAAAGAGAGAGAGAGAGAGAGAGAGAGAGAGAGAGAGAGAGAGAGAGAGAGAGAGAGAGAGAGAGAGAGAGAGAGAGAGAGAGAGAGAGAGAGAGAGAGAGAGAGAGAGAGAGAGAGAGAGAGAGAGAGAGAGTGTTAGAAATTAGGATTTATGATACTGAACATTATGAATAAAATATAAAATAAATATAAATGAGAATTATACAAGCATAGATATAACACATTATACAAGATATACATGGGGAAAACCCTTTCAGGTAAAAAACCCATAAAGCATCATTTTATTAAAACACTTACAAAAAATAGTCTATTAAAGAATAGACTGAACTTAGGGATATAATCCTCTTCATACTTCCATAAGGCCAATAATACCTCATGTGCATAGTGATATAATTCACTATAAAACTCCAAATTCACATACTCTCAAATGAGAGAGAACCTCCTTAAATAAAGAAGGGGTGGCATAATACCTAAAAGGGTATTAGTCACACCCATTCAAAGCAACCATTTGTAAATAATTAATAATCTAGTAGTTATTATATCATTAATTATTAAATGGTATATGCTTTATAACATAAGGTTTTATAACCTTATATTAGAACATTATAAAATGGTATAAGGGTATGACCCCTAATAATATTATGTTCTAACAAATAGAGAGATTGAGAGAGAGATCAAGAGAGAGAGGAGAGATAGGATATAGGATTGGTGAACACACCATGATACTAAGAGGGGGTGAATCAGTATCCAAACAAACTTCAAATCCTCTAGAGCAGATTAAAACTTAAACTTTACAACATTAACATAAACATGAAAGATCAACACAATGCATAACAACACATAACACTAGATATACGTGAAAAACCTCAAAAGGAGAAAAACCATGGTGAGTATTAAATCATAATATATGAAGCTCACTACAATAAAAGATTACAACTTTGTTTTAGAGATACAACCCAAGGAAGCTACTACTCCCTGAAGAAAGGTTTTAGGGTCACTCCCAAGGAAGCTACACTGTCATTTGAAAATTAAACTTGCAGACCTCCAAATCACCTGATACTGCCAAGTAGCATGCATTGAACATCTTTGATCATGTTCATAAAACCACATGGGAAAACCTTCACTTGCAGAGGAATGCAATGCATTCCAATCAGTCTTCATCATCACATTATGTTGTCAGAGCATAGACTGAAACTCTATCACTTATAACTTCCATTGCGTAGGAGCAAATGATCTAAAATTTTGGATTTTGCACCTTTACAACATACTGAACTTAACTTCTGAACCACATGACCATATCTTCAAATGGAGAGGAATTTAGAGCATTTTACTAAGCAGTCTTCCAAGAAGCTTCCTACAACATAAACCTTCACTAACATCCAGAGACCAGAATCTTCTTGTATCAACACATATGTCCTTAGGAACAATAAGAAGGATCATACAACATGTTGCAAGTCATCAACAACATCTTCTCAACCTCATCATAGCTTCTAATTACCATCTTAATATATCATCATGAAATCATCTCTGTTGACCACAAACAAGCTCAATACAACTTTACTTGATATTAATCAAGGCATGACATCCAACCATGAACATCAACAACCAATCATGAACATCAGCAATGACTATTAGCACACCATCAACATAGTATATCATCATAAGCATCCAAGCATAGTGTTGACATCAAATACAACCACACAACCATATCAGTGACAAACTTAGATAACATATGTGCAATGCTCATTAGTGTTGACATCAATGACAATCTTAGATAACATATGTGCAACAGAGATAGAGAAAGAGATAAAGAAGATAGAAAGAAAGAGAGAGGAGACAACAAATTAGACAAAGAGGGACATAGAGAGAGGTAGAGATATAGAGGGAGAGAGAAAGAATTAGTGATGGTAATATATATATGGAGAGAGAGAGAGAGAGAGAGAGAGAGAGAGAGAGAGAGAGAGAGAGAGAGAGAGAGAGAGAGAGAGAGAGAGAGAGAGAGAGAGAGAGAGAGAGAGAGAGAGAGAGAGAGAGAGAGAGAGAGAGAGAGAGAGAGAGAGAGAGAGAGAGAGAGAGAGAGAGAGAGAGAGAGAGAGAGAGAGAGAGAGAGAGAGAGAGAGAGAGAGAGAGAGATGGTAAAAGATGAAGACAGAGAAAGATAGAGAGATGAAGAGAGGAGACAGAGAAATGAAGAGAGAAATCTTGAGAGATAGAGGAGATAGAGAAAGGAAAGGAGAAAGATATAAGGGGAGATAGAGAGACATATATAAATATGGCTCGAGGTAGAGAGGGGAGACTAAGACATATATATAAAGATAGAAAGAAAGAGAGGGGAGACAAAATTAGAGAGGGAAATAGAGAGAGAGGTAGAGATATAGAGAGATAAAGAGGGAGAGAGAAAAAAGAGAGATGGTAAGAGATAGAGAAAGATCAAAAGGGTAAATTGATTTAGGTGGAAGATGTGCAAAATCTAAAGAAAAAAGTGATGAAATGATTAATTCAATTAGAGGTTTTGATCTGATAATAGGTGGAAGCCCCTGTAATAATTTGATAGGAAACAAGTGCACAAGGGGAAGCATTCCTTTATTTTCTATGAATTTACATGGATTATGAATTACATAAGGTGCAATGCATTCAAACATAACTTGACAAAATAATATCATATTATTAAAGGTGTAACACATTCTTACAATTTTGTCTTATAATGCCCATCTTGATTCACTTATTTCAACTCTACCTAGAAAATGTTTGGGATATTCAAAATCTACTTACCTTTAAGTTTTTGTAATGAATCATTACATAAACAAGTTGGAATAATTATATGAAAATAGCAAGGAGATGAAATAGTCATAAATTGGTTATTTGATGTAAGGTTTTTTCAAACAACATCCATGGAATTTATATCATACATCTCTAGATCCATTGACATACACTAGTGATGAAACTCCTTCTAGATGGGGACATGGAATGCAAGAAAATAGTCTTGATGAATGACAAGTCTTGTCAAGTCTCTACCTAGGTCTACCATTTTGGCTAGATGGGCTTGACATGCTTGAGAAACAAGAAGAGGACCGATTAAGAGCACTATCACTTGCAATTAATTGACCAAAAAATGTTTCTCATTTGATACTTGCTTTTACCCACTACTATTCAAAAACAACTTTACTTGCATGCATGTCAATGTATATTTAATTTACTCCATTTTTTCTAATGCAAGACAACAACACATTTTTCCTCATTTTCAATGTTCAAATGATGGATAGACAACAAACATTCAACAACAACAAAATTATATGCTCTCTTCTCAAGAAATTTCAATGTTCAATGTGCAATTATAAAGGAACCACTAATTACTTGTATTTACATGCTATCTCAATATACGAGCATTACACACTAAAGTGAGATTACTAGTATTAAAATATTCATTTAACTATACCGTTGACCTTAATTTTTCATTTAATGTGGAAGGGATTTAATGTTCATAAGTTTGAGGATACTTTAAAGGAATTAAAAAAATGCATTTAGAGAATTAAAATGAATCTTTCTTTGTAAAATAGGAGTTTCATATATGCTGTAAATTTTGATTTTGTGCTAGCAAGAGGGTTGAAAGTTTCTTTATCAATGTAGGGACACTTATGTCTATGTGGTGACTTGCATGGCATTCTAAAAAAGATTCTAATTTCTATTTATTTAATTGATAAAAATTTTCATATAAAAATTTTAACTTCCATTTAAATTTCTTATTAGTGAAGAATCCCCTTTCAAAAATAACTACTAATTTATCCCAGCAACACCTATTTAGAAATATTTTCTACATCCTCCATTGAACCATAGCCTTATGCTAGTTTTTAAGTCACAAATAGGTCATAATTTAATCGATCATATTCTCCTATCCTTCCAGGTATGTCTTGGTCTCCCCTCCCCAAGTCAACCCAATCCTATTTGTCCTTGCCAATTCACTATTATGTACTCTAATCATCATCTCAAATATCAATACACACACCATCTTAAAACAATGCCTCTCTAAGATTATGACACACACAATCCAATTGAGCTCTCCCTTTGCTTTACTCATGCCTTTTGGTTAGTCATGCTACACACCTTCCCCCATTCCACCCTCACTTCTTGCCCTCCAAGAAATGTCCACTTTCCTTGCAATTCTAGGTATGATGTCAAAGTATACTCAATCAACTTTGGTTCACTGTCCCCAAACTCTTTTGGAGAGTTTTCCCCCCTAAAAATTAAAATGTGCAACATTTAACCTCTCTACTTGGTTCAATTATGTCTCTAGCCTATATAATGTTCTAATCCAACCAAACATTCGAGTCAACCTAAAACATTTCTATTGTCATTTCTTTTTTGAGTGACTAATATTACTTGCTATCCTTAAGCTCCAATATAATAAAGCCAAAGATGTTGAGAACCTTAACGATGAATTATTTAATCATAGGCCAAAAGTCCTAGTAGTCCATGTTGTTGACCTATTTAACTACATGGTTGTTCACAACTATAAACCATATCAAACCTCACATATCATGCATCTTATCCACAAATTTGGAGACTAGAATGATCCTAGTAACTACCATACCATTATGGTTGGCCACATCTTAGCTAAGATCTTTGGCACAATTGTAGAAATTCATATTTCCAAATGGGTAGACAAAGAAGTTGAGCACCAAAGGAAAAGAAAGATACAAGAGGAACCATCATACCATAAATTAAATTATCACCTTAACAACTATTATTGAGGAGCCTATAGAAAATAGGTTGATGCAGAGCTCACTAACATAAGACCACAAAGGATCAAACTAACAACACAGGAGGAAGAGGATACAGGGAATGGTAGGGCAAACAACTCATCTAGGCCTCAGTGGACCAAACAGCAACACTTGACTTCAATTTGGACTTGACTGTCCACTCACACTCTGTGGCTTCAACACAACACAATATCACCATTTATAGGTTCAAACATATGGGGACCTTCCCAAACTTTCTAGGGACTCTAGACCAACTAGTTATGACTGTCCCAAGCTCACAAAACTCACAAATTTCTTAGAAGGTACCTCCTTGTACCATTTCCTTCACAAACCCACTCACTTCCTTGTAGCCCTCCTTTTAGGATTGTCATGCAATAAATTTTGACTTAGACCTCCTATCCAAACTGTTATGGGCTTTTTGGATACCCATTATCTTACCCTTCAACATACTAAACATGCACATAAGGTTGTTTTGAAACACCACACTCAAAATAGGATTGTTCCTGCTATCCCAAGGGCTAGTTAGGCCTCCCACAACACCACAAATACATGAAAATGATAACCCACTCCACAAATTCTTGTTCCCAGGTGTAGGAGGTATTGAATACTGATAAAATTAATTGGTTTTAGGGTTCTATCCACCACACAAATTACCTTTCTTTAAAAAGCAAACTCTACCTATGCTAGGACTATCCAAAACATAGAGAAATTAGACTTTAAGAACACAAAATTTGCCCTTGTCTTAAACTTCATTTTTCCTGCACAAAACCCACTTATCAAACATGCAAATCAAACTTATTACAGTCATTTCCATCCAAGATGCAAGTGTGGGGAGTCAAGAAACCATCGATTTCACAAAAAAACACTAAAACCCTCTAAAACCCTACTTACATACCTACTTGCACAAAAATAGTCATAAAATGCTTATTCTACACTCCTAAATCCTCCAACTAGACTTAAATGAGAGGTGACTCAATCCTCTACCCATACATATACATTTTCACTCTTGATAACCCTGTACGGTCGGGTACATGCATGAGGAACAGCAATAAAAACAGCCATGAACTGGAAAACAGCAGGGTAGTTTCAAAGAAAATGGTGTAAACATGCTTCAATCTCCATTTAAATCCTTGTAACCTGGTCCAAAACAAAGTTAAGAAAGTCTATTTCATAATTCCATGCATGAGGAATCATCATAGTACTTGTACGGCCTTGAAAATGCAAAGGAACAATAATATTTCAGAAAACTGTGAAAGTGGGACAACAAACAATCCTATTCTTCATTTCTTTCATTCAAACTCCATCTCCATTACAATATCTGACCACCACTGTCTTTTACATCTTTTTATCCCCCTACAAGATTACCATCATGGGAAAAGTCTTAGAATAGCCATGACTTCTTTTTTTCTTACAAAAAACTATTTTTTCCATAAATAGACTGTCATACTTTTAAGAGAACTGCACATTCACTAAAATACTTGCCTAATCTTGGCCTCCACTATATGAAATGACTAAAATCAACCGCCACTAACTGACTATGCCTATCAAAGGCTCTATTACATTTATTTTGAAACTCATTTTGTCTTTTAACTCTAAAATTTTAAAAATTTGATTAAATGCCTATTCTAGGTGCACTGCACCATAGGTGTGGAGTTTATTGTTACTTTGTGGATTTTTACAAGGTATCCACACAATCCCATGACACTTGCTTATGGATAGGCCTAAGGCATGGGATCTTCTCCCTCTAGAGGATTATTTAGTGATGATGCTCTATGAGTCTATTGTTGGTAGGGTATGAACAATGACTAGTGAAATAGAGAATGTTCAAAGTACCATTGGTGTTAAACAAGGTTACCCATTCTCTACTACACTTTTTAGGATCTATATTGACGAGCTAGATGAAATCATATCAATATGATGGTTTTCTCTTTGGAGTCTATGCTTTTTATCTCCTTTTTGTAGATGACAATATCTTGATGTCTCACTCAATAAGAAATATCCAAAGATAACTTGATATTTTAGCATCGTATCATGATAACAAGATCAACTTAAGGTTAATTTCAGGGAAAAAAAGTTTCAACTTTCAACATTTCCAAAAATAAGCCAACCCTATGATGCAGAGAACTTTTTGCATATAAATGATAGAAATGAATACAGAAAATAGAGAGGGAAAAACTCCTTTGGGGAAAGTTCTTACAAATAAGTTTGAAAAGAGGATTGATACAATGATATATATGTTGGGTAAAATGCTTTGCATGAAGCAAAATAATATGAATGCTTCCAGAAATTAGGGGAAAAAATAAGTTCATGTGAGGAAATCATACAACCCAATACAAGACGATATTCACGCCACATATGTAAATTATAAAAATCTTCCTACTAAAATCCCAAAGACCATGTCTTTCACAAATTTCATCAGTATGAAGGGTTTAAATAGGGTTAACTTAGATTCTATCAACCCTCCTCTTACAATATCACATAATGCATAGTATAGAATAAATGTTCCTGGCACAATTTATTTGCCAATGACCATGACTAGGGATCCTATTATTTGGAACTCATCAAGTGTATGCAATCCATAAGTTCAAGATCTAGTAGGATGTTGGAGTGTTTCTATTAGAAATAGAACTATATGGCTGATGTTCTGAAGTCAAAAATTAAGTTCAAACTCAACAACAATGTGCTCCATTTGCAATTGTACATCCCTTTTCTCATGATTAATTTGTTGGTAAGTCTCAAATATGGATGGGGATCATCATTTATCAAAAAGTAAACCCTCGCTATATTAACATCATCTTCTATGGATAAACCTTTTCCCATGGCTAATCATTATAATGTTAGATCTCAACAGTTTGTTGGTCCTCAGAAAGTAGTTGGACCTAACAAGGGATGGAATCTAAAATCAACAAATTAGATTGCAAGCATTAGTCCTAGAATAATAGGTACATCCACTATTAACACCAGTGTTTTTGAAGTTAGTATATTACCTTATCCAACATCAAATTGTATGAAGATTGACGATGCAACTGCCAAATTGCATAAAAAATTAGAAGAAATGAATGTTCATGATGATCAACATGTTATCATGCCAAATTATCTTCAATTTCTTAATATTAAGTGCACGTGTCTTATTTTTTGAAGCTTTATGCAAGCCTTGAAGTTGATTTTGGTATGAGTTATGGAAATGATGATGAAAGTGAGAAGAGCTCCCTTCCATTGTTTGAAAAATCTCAAGGGACATAAGACGCTATTGAATTATACCCTTCACCCAACACAAACATTGCTTCAGTCACTCCACACAAGGATTATTCTCAACATCCTTTCACCATAATGGATAACACATGCCATCAAATAATGATGTAGTTTTCTTTTTGACTTCATAATCTGATCCTACCAAGATAGAGGTGGTGGTTCAACCAAGTTGTCAACTTATTCTTGTCTAGACTACTCCAAACTATCTAAGTATTGGTTTGGTGACACCAAACATGGAAATCCAATATCTTTCTTATGAACATTCTAAGTGTCAACTACATAATCCTTCACATTTTCTAAGCTTTGTGTAATCACCTTATGAATTTAGTAGGGTTCTCATTATCTTTAAAAATGGGTTACTTGAAGGAAAAATATATCATTTGCATGTTGAGCATGCTCTAATGGTATTAGGTTAGCTATTAGCTATACTGATGCAGACACCTGGCTATGGAACATGCCAATAATGTCAAAACTAAAATCCAACCCTAATGCTAAAATTTTAGAATCATATGATTCTTAATCTTCACCAAACTTAAACTTACAACTTTCCAGAAGAAATGGAAAAATAGCCATAGTTTTAGTCAAATTGTATTCAAGTATTGATAGCTATGATAGTCTCTATGTATATGGAATTGTTAATACCAACTCTTCAAATGTGATTCATGTTATTCGTCTCCAAGAGATTGGTTTAGGAGGGAATAAAACTAATCAATTTGAATTGGAGTTTGTCTTGCCATAATTTGTAACAGATGTAGCAATACTCTCAAGGATGCATTCAAAGGGGAATGGTGCTAGGACTGACATGTATCCAACATACCACTAGAATACATCCAATAGACCCAAAAGTAATGTTGATGTTAATGATCAGAGACACATTTCTAAGAAGTTATCAAGAAGGGATGTTGTTCAACTTCAATGAGGATTAGGAAGGTACTCAACTCAAACAAAATTACCAAGATCTTATGATAATCATCCTAGCTATGGATCATCACTTATTGATGATGAAGGTCTGACACATAGTGACCTAATAAAAGAGAAAATAATAAGAACAATGTATGCTCAAATGACATAGAAGAAATGGTATCGATAGGAAACAATAATCTAAATACTTGAATAAAGAAGCACATTCTGACACATAGTGATGCAGGAGAAGAGAAAATAATAAGAACAACGTATGCTCAAATGATGGAGAAGAAATGGTATCGATAGGAAACAATAATCTAAATCTTTGAATAAAGAAGCACATAAGTATGATGAAGGTCTAACACATAGTGACCTAGGAGAAGAGAAAATAATAAGAACAACGTATGCTCAAACGGCAGAGAAGAAATGGTATCGATAGGAAACAATAATCTAAATCCTTGAATAAAGAAGCACATAAGTATATTCATGAGTTTTTATCTATGCCAAACATCGAAGTCTCTGAATTATCCTCATCCTTTGAAGAAGATCAATATAATACAAATTCTCATGGCAGAAAAATATAATACAATGGAATGTGTCAAGAATCATTGTTAAGAATTGAAAATACTGAGAAATGTTCACTCAAAACTAAACATGTTTCCATATTGGTAGAAGATGATGGTGTGGTTCTTCCTTGGCTAGAATGGGAAACCAATCGTGATAGTCCACGTCCATTTAGCAAAGAAGATTTGGAAGCAATTATTTCTAGAATGAGATATATTTCTTGAGTCAAATTGAAAATCATATTTGCATGGTTGATGCTAAAGATCTTGACAAATGGATGGGAGCTACAACACATGGTATTTTTAATTTACCCCCTCTAGTCCATCTTATACCATTAGAGAATCACATGCAGGATGTTGATATAGCCAATGTTGAAGCTCAAGTGTAGGCAATAACCAAGCTAACTTACACATCATTAATTCAATATTCAAAGGGAATCAAACTAGCTCTAGTATTTGTGCCAACTCAAAAACATGCATGGATTACTACCCATGATTTACTAACTTATTGAAATGAAGCTAGTGGGAAAAGATCCCAATTTCTTCAATTTATGTAAGAAGATTTGAAACTACTTTGAGTAATGTATTGTCTAAAGGAATTGGGCATCTACATGAAGACTCACTTTGGTAGGACATGAACTTGTCACTCAGTTGTTCAGCGTAGGGGCATTTCAGGTGTGTGTTGCAAGAAGTTCAATAAGTTGAGGTTGTCTTTGTTAGCACATTTGGTTGTGATCTTGGGTATAAAGTATTATAATGGATGGGAAAATGCTTACACATACTATCCTATTACTAAACTAATACAAATAATGGAGCATTCTAGTAGGCCTCTACTCAATCATGTTGGAAAAAGTGTAATTTAATGGTATGGACCTCGTAAAGAATATTATAATAAGTTCTTATATGAGCTATTTCCTATTAAGAGTCATCTTGATCACTTTCTCCATAATCATATCAATGTTGAAATTATTATGGGCACCATTGAAAGTAAGAAGGGTGTTGTAGACTATCTCACTTGGATATTTTACATTGAAGACTCTACATAATCCATCTTACTATAATCTTCAAAGTGTTAGCCATAGGCATTTGTAAGATCACCTTTTTGAGCTTGTATAAAGCACATTGAGTGATTTAAAATCTAGCAAATGTGCACGGGTAAAAAAGATGCTACATGGGATGGTGCATAAATTCTTCAGCATCCTAATTTATGATTGATTGAGGACAAATGATCTTGGGAAGGATGGACTGTAAGGCCCCTACCAAAAAATTAAAACACCTAGTGCCCATCTATTTATGTGGCTCTAGAGGGATTGATGAGTGCTAGAAATTAGATCATTTATGAGGTTGGGTGGAAATAGATTGGAGTAAATCATCTAAAACAATTAAAATACAGTGCTTAATAATGATTAAGGTACATGCAATTTCCTTAAGGAGGCAATTAAGTCAAAACCAACTAAAATTTAAATTAAAGTTTTGTTTTAGCAAAAGTCAAGGGGCATTATGTAAAGTAATGTCCATTGAAGGAAAAAGGTATATAAGGAAGACAAAGAAAGGAGAAGGAACCATCAATCAATTGAGAATTCATTTTGTATCTAATTAATACTCCTTGTGGAGCATGAATTATGATTCAACAACCTAAGGACAAAACCCCTCAAGGTCTGAAATTAGAGAACGAAAACCCCCTAATTTCCATTGTTAAGATAGTGGACAAAATTCCTTGATTCAAGAAAATTTGGAGACACTTCAAAGGTATGTTACTGAAGATAAATCATTGCAAATTTAAGATAATTGACAATAGATACAAAGGATAAGTTTCATCTTTCCTGAAATATATTCTAAATATTATATATGAATTAAAATAAACTGTTAAAACTATAAGTTTTGAAGTTGATACCATATTTATATAATTAATTGTGCTGCTATATTTGAGTTAGATTTTATATATACTTAAAGAAAAATATAAAAAATTAAATGAGACATTACATAGGATGCATACAATATATAGCCTCATAGTTTCCAAATCTAATGAGGATGAGGAAAAGGCAAAAAACAAAAACCAAGCAATAACTTCAGAGTTTCTAAATTCAAGAGGGTAAGAAAAATAGAATCCCATGAAAAAAGGAAATAGCATGTACACATTTATCATATCCTACCTAAGTAATAAAAATAAATTACCTAAGAAAACTTAATATAATAAGGTTCAATTAAATAATTACACCAACAATCTTTAATTAATTGGTCACAAATTCTCTAATTACTTTAGTATTATTCCATGTAGTGACTATGATACACCATGTTAATAATAATGAACACCTCCTATATTGGGTAGATCTATTAGGTATCATTGTATTTCTCTTAAATTCTCTATGGTACTAGTAGATTACAAGATTTAGTCTTATTGGTATGTAAGAGCTTCATCTTGATTCTCAATTATTTCTCTTGATCTCTCTAAGGGAGAGATAAAGAAGGGCATTCATATTGACTTTTATAGAGACTACCTCTAGTCTACATATGGATTGCACCTACAAAGCCACTCTCTTCAAAACTTCATCGCTACTCAAATCTATACCTCTAGTTTAGTGATGGACTCATATCCCTCTAAAGTATTCTAGATTCCGCCCACCTAGAAACCTAAGGGTTCCTCTTATACAACTCAATTTTTCTCCTGCCAACTTTGTGTTGAGACAACCCACCATATTCCTCATGACTATTGTATTCTCTAGATGTGTTGCTTGGAAATAGAGACTAGGAAATATTTTTTATTCAGATACTCTCCTTATTATGAGATCAAAGGACATTTTTCTGTATCTTCAAAGATTTGCATGGTTCTTTCTAGGCTCTCAAGGATTTTGAGGACCAGAGCTATAGTTCTCTCTTTTTTCTATTAAGATGTTGGATCTTCATCAATGACTTTCTAGAAACACGTCTACTAAATGGGCTCATATTCTAGATTAATTACTTCTTATTTCAAACTCTCTCACTTTAGTAGAAAGAGACCTCTTGACCAACTTCCAAGTTCATATTGTAGATCTATGAGACATCATAGACCTAGTGATCCCCATGGCCTCATACCTATCATGATTTTTTTTGCAATCTTCAATCTCAAAAATGCTACCTAAGTCCTCAAGGAATTGTCTTTAGTTCATGTTTTCCTTTGTTGCATTATTAGTTTTTGTTTTCTATTTTTATTGGAATGTGCCCCTACACTCCCCTTTTCCTCTATACATTACTTCTCTTTTAGTCCCTTACACTAATTTTGGTATTGTATAGACATTAATACATAAATCAAATGAAAGAAAACACGATATAATATTTGAAATGAAATTTTCACATTTTGTTAATGTACCTTTAAATTGGGTGTTCCATTTAAAATCCAAAATTGTTTAGTCAAGGAAACATTCTTAGTTTTGCTTTAACAAAGACACTTCAACTTAAATATGATACTAAATTTAACTTATTTTATTTCAAATACTATAATGGATCTTTCTTTGAAGATTATAATTTATTTATGTTTCTAGAAAAGAGATATTGTGTACATTATTTTTGTGTTTCAAATAACTTATTTCCCTCTTGTAATAATATATTAGCCAAAATACACCATTTAATTCTATGTTGATTTTTTATGAAGACAACCACACTCACATACAAGAAAGGAAGAATATCTAGCAAATAATGAAAATATGTTCTTCCTTTAATTTAGACTTAATATCTATTTTAGTTCATGGAAACTTCCCTTCATCTTGTTAATATAAAATCAACAAAATTTCTCCTTTTTATTGTTTCCCAAAGAAGTCTTTGATGAAGAGCCAAATTTGTCATCATGGTCTTTTGTCTTATTGTGAGGGAATAAAATTCCTTTTACACAAATATAGGCTAATTAAAACAATGCATACAATCAAGCACAAATTAATCTAGATTTATGAAGATCATTGATTCCTCCTATATATGGGTGGATTTGAGAGCATAATATGCTAGATACCTATACGATTAGAAATTTCCTACTTTGTAATCTCTACCTTATGCGTGTACATTTATTTTAGTGTCTATTTCTATTTCTATAGGTGTTTTCTAGGAGTTATTTGCTCTATTTTTAGATTCATATCTATTGGTGGAATAATTTCCAACCATCCCTGGGTTGAACTCTAGATACCTATGGCCCACCCAATAAGTTTCAATTCCAAATTTTAAAAAGATATTGGCACCCAAAAATGCTAGTGTTGGTCACATAGGCAAACAAAAGTGTTGGTATCTAGGATAAACTTTGAATTAAAAAATTTACATGTGGACAAAACCTTAATTTTAAAGGTGTTAGTACATTTTCTAATAAATACGATGATTGTGGACTTGAACAAAACTAGTCAACACTCATATTTTGAGGATTCTACACTCTCTGTCCACATTCTAAGTTATCTTGTCAGAGGATTATTTAGGCTACACCATTGAAGATTGTTGAAGAAGATTATCCATCACACATCCCATACTCTCTCCATTTCTAATTGTAAGTTTTGGTTGTGAAGCCACCCAACAATAAAAATGAATGAAAGAAAAGCATAAGAAAACAATTAATATGATATTCATATCAATAAGAATGCAAATTATCTCCAAATACAAGTGAGCCTATGATTATATAGAGCACAGTAGAGCATTATAGGTGGAAGGTAACTAAAGGTAGACATCCATGATACACGGATCTAACTAAAGCTAGACATACATGATAGAAGGAATGTAACTCAACTAAGACTAGCTAAGTGGCAATCAAGTGCATAAGACATGGGCACATAATTGATTGATACAACTACCTAAGTAAGATTATATTAACTAGGTGCATAAAATTTAATATAGTAATAAACTAAATGCAAGTAAATAAAATGCACCAATACCTCCCCATAAGCAAAACTTAGGGAGAAATGGATAACAAGATTTGACAATAAGGCCTAATGAGGTACCCATGTACAGAATGATCTCCTCAAATAGAAGATAAGGAGAAAACCCATAGGAAAAAACTCCCCCCATGAGAGGATGAAGAAAAAAGGTCTAGTTGATCCCCTTGAAGAAATGTCCTATACCCCCAAGAGAGCTTGCAAGTGATGCTACTTACTCTCAATGAAGTGTTTGGTGAAAATATTTGTAACCTGCTCTATGGTGGGACAATATCATAAATCAATGAAATTAACTCCCTAAGAAAGTGCATGTGGATCTTGATGTGTTTGGTTCATTGATGAATTAGGTTCTTTGAGATTTGGATGACACTCTAATTATCACAGAAGATGACTAATGGCTTATAAAAAGGAATGCCAAGCTTATTAAGGATATTTTGAAACAAAATAAACTCAATGGAAACATTAAGAACCCATGATGCTAAGTCTTAATTGAAGAAAGAGAAATGACATGTGCTTCTCCTTGTTTTTCCAACAAATGGGACTAGAACTAAGGTGAAAGCTGTATCCAGATGTAGACTTACAATTATCAAGATCTCTAGCCCAATTAAAATTTGTGCATCCAACCAAGTATTAGCATGTGCCTACTACATAGTGAATCCCAAATGTATGAGTCCCCTATACATACAAAAGAATGTGTTTGGATACTTTCTAATACAACTTATGAGGCTCTTGCATAAAGTGTGAAACCATGCCAACTACAAATGAAATGTCAGGGTTTGTATGAGTCAGGTAGATGAGGCTATCAATAAGATGATGATATAAAGTGGTATGATCAACTAATGGAGTGGAACACTTTGCCTCAAGTTTGACTCCAAAGAGAAAGGAAGTTGTTGTAGGATTATAATTAGCCATATCAAAGAAAGATAGAAGGTCAAGAGCATACTTGGGTAGAGCAAGAGTGATCCTATAAGAGGATTGGGTGATCTCAATCCTGATAAAGTAGTGTAACTCACCCAAGTCAGTCATGGAAATTATATTATGCAAAATAGTCTTGACTTTGACAATGATGGATGAGGTGCTCCCCGTGACAATCAAATCATCAACATAGAGAACCAAGAAAATAAGAGAATTCTCCTATCTCAACATGTGGACATTCAAGTCTAAGTGGTATTTAGAGAATCCAACTAAGAGAAGAAATGAGTCCATTTTGGCATACTGAGACCAATGAAGAATCCTAAAAAACTTCCTGTGGCCACTTCATATAGATTTCCTCTTAAGTATCACTATGAACAAATGTACTCTTCACATCCATTTCATGTACAACCCAACTATGAGGTGCAACAATGGAAAGAGTTAGGTGAATGGAGTTCATCTTTGCAATATGGCAAATGTCTCTATGTAATCAACACCAAGAACTTGTGAGAAACCTTTGGACACATGAGGCATTATCTATACTTGTCTACAATTTCATCTCCTATAATTTTGGTTCAATATATCCACTTACATCAAACTAGTTTTCCAACCTTAGGGAGGGGAACAAGCTCCCACATGTTGATCCTAATAAAAAATCTATATAATTTCTTCATGGAAGAATCCCACTCAGGAATACCAGATGCTTCATGAAGTGATTATGGATCAAAATTTTGGTAATGTGGGAATTTGAAAGATCTGTGTTGTGATCGAGTCGTCTAAGTATCTGAAGGATCCCCGACAAGAGTGCTAGAAAACTTAAGAGTTTGTTGAGCCCAATGAGGCATAGTAGAAGAAGGGGATGGGGTAGGTGATTCCTCAACCTTTGAATGTGAACTTGGAAAAGGGGAAGGTGAAGGCTGATGATCAACCCTACAACTAGAAGAAGTTGGAGGAAATTCCTTTGTGACACTATCATCTAAATCCATTGTGGAGGAAGAAGGAATGTGAGAGGATAGGCCATGAGATCCTTCCTCAAAATGAACACTCCACTCAATGAAGAGTTCGTGTGTCTTAGGATCCAAAAGTTGTTACTCTTTGACACCATCTAGATACCCAACAAAGATGCAAGGACACCTTTAAGGTTCCAAACCCCTATGCTTCTCCAAAGGAATATGGGAAGGAAACCAAAAATTCTAAAGTGTCATATTATAAATTTCCTACTAAATCAAACTTCAAATGGAGTGATTTCCTTCGAGGCCTTATGTGGAGAGTTATTTTGGATGTAAGCAACATAGTTGATAGCTTCTACCCAATACTTAGGTGAAAAGGAATGATTGTGGATCATGCAGCTATCCATCTCTATAAAGTATCAATTCTTCCTCTCTAAAAGACCATTCTACTGAGGTTTGTAGGCAACTGAATGCTAACGATCAATCCCTTCATGAGTACATAATTTCTTAAAGTGGTGATTCACACATTCTCTACAATTGTTGGTGCAAAGAATCTTGACATACTTTCTAGATTAGTTTTCCACACGAAGCTTGAACTCTTTAAACTTATCAAAAAACTTCACCTTTCTAATGAAGAAGACCCATGTAAATCTGGAATAGTCGTCAATGAAGGTGAGCACGTAGAGAGCCTTGCTAAAGGATAAGGATGTGAATGGACTCTCTAAATCATTATGAACCAACTCAAGGACTTATGTATCCCTCAAAGCCTTCCCTTAGTCAAATTTGTCCTTAAGATGCTTTCCCAAGAAACAACCTTGATAAACACCACTTGAGAAATAATTTGTGAAAGACTTATGACCATTTCCTATGTGCTATGTTGCTAAAGATAATGATAGTTTTGATGGCCAAACCATTCATGCCATAGTTTTCTTGCTGAATCAAAATGGGTGAGAAAAGAAATAGAAGTGGAATTAAGCACAAAGTTAGAGAAATCATAAAGCTGAGAATGAGGGTTGACCTTCTCCATTGCAATGAGGGCATTAAATCTTTAGAATCTCTAGTGACTACAAAATCTGGAGTGAACTCAACTTTCTTCCCATTCTATAGGTGAGTGATGTGATAGACTAAGTGAAGGTTGGTAGACAAGTTAGTAACATAAAGACCATCTTGAAATGTACCATTTCTCATATCAACTAAGCCTTTCTCAATGACATCTATAAGAGAGTCATCACCAATGAGAATATGAGGCATGATACAAGGTTTCAATGAATAAAAAAGTGTTTTTTTTAGAACCTATATGGCGCAAAGCACCAAATTCAAGAATCCATCGTGGAGATGAGTTTTCCAATGCAATAATTGTCATAGAATTTCATTTACCTAATTTGGAAGGAGTGAAAGAAGATTGTGTAGAAGAGGATGGAAAACTAGTGTGGTTATTTTTAAGATGTATCATCTCATCAATCTACTTGTGCTACCCACTCCTTGTAAATACTTAAGTATTAGATGTGCTTGCTTGGTGTATGATTATTTAAAGACTTGTTTATAGTTATTATTTTTTATTACAATAATCGGCAAAACTAGGGTGTCGATCCCATTACAAAATAGCCCAACAGGTGCACAACATAGACAAAAGATTCCATAATAGACACACTAAACTAGAAGAAAAAGAAAACAACCAAAAATAAAAGACTAATAGCCAATGGACAATGGACCAGCCACCAAAAAATAGTAGAGAGAAAAACACCCAGGACTAGTTGAATAACTGGCCCCAGTCTTCCATGAAGAAGTGATACAGCTCCTCGTAGTCTTTCATCTTCTTATTTACAATGCCATGTTTGTTTAATTATAGGTCTTGCAAGACAACCAATGTGGTTTCTGATCTATGCATAACTTTAGATGCAAACCTAGCAAGGATTTTAAAACTTTTCTCTAATTTCGTTATTCTAGTGTTCAAGGCTTTAATCGGAGACACCTCCCTAGAACTAGTTTCTCCATCTTTGGTGCCTTGGTTGTCGTCCTTCATCTTAGTAGAGTTCTCAGTCTCAAAACCTAGAAGATTCATCTATGGGAAATGGCTAGGGCCTTCATCCTCCATCACACCACCCATCTTTGAACCTAAGATCTCATCCACCTTCCCAACATTTTCTCGGTTGTCTATGTTCTCTTCCTTCTTCTCTGAGTCGATAGAAACCACTTGTTCCTTAAGTGAGGGGGTAGGCTTCACAACAAGTCTGTTGGACCTCCTGGTCATGGGCATTCTAACTTTACCTTGGGGCATAAGCTTCCCCTCGTCTTGAGTTTCCTCACTATCTTCCTCCTCTCCATCAAAAATCTCAATTGTCTTACCTTTCTCCATCATGTGCCCCTTCTTCCTGAGAAGCTCACCAACATTAACAAACTTACATGCATCCTCTTTCCCATCCTTGGATTTATTCTGGGAATTATCACCCTTGCTATAAATGATGACAAGCTTCCTTTTGGTGGATTTCAAACCTGCTTTGGGACTGCCAATTTTAGGAGTAATGTTGGTCTCAACCTGGCTAGGGGGTGACAATCCACATTGGGGGTTTTCACCGATCTATTTTTTGGGCTGGGTTTTTTTGGAAGTAGAAACCTTAGTGTCTATGGGAGTCTCTAGAAATTTCTTGGGGGTGAGTTTGATTATAACCACACCATGGATCTAGTCTTTAGCATGTTGAGAGGCACTAGGGGAACTATCAACCCAGGTGGCCATGATCTTTTTAGGTAGGCATAAAGCTAGATGAAACTTGTACAACCGATAGATAAGGCCTTGGTGTAGCGGTATCAAAGGCTTCTTGGGGTTTAGGGCATGCAATTCTATCACCGCCTAGACCAAGGCCTCCAAAGATGACAGAAGGTAGAAGGGGAAACTAATTAACTAATTTCTCCTAAAATGATTTAATAACACAAAATGGTAATGGTAAAAGTGATGGAACCTACCTTCCAAGGTAAAATATTTCATCAGCATGTAGCAGACATCATCCCATAGCTTGGGCACTCTTTCACAGTCAAAACTACCTTGAAGGTTGTAAAGTTCCTCTCCCTTCTTCAGAAAGAGAGTGGTGCAGTCACGGTAGGAGGGTTCATAGAATGAACTGTCTGAACCATGTAGCAAGAGTAAACACAACGGAAACAACTCAAAGAAATGAAGCAAATGCAGATTCAATCATTCAGTATATCATAGAATTCAAATAGAGATCGGCCAGCAACATGCGGGCTTATAATTAGGGCTCACAGGCCTGGTTACATACATGCACAAGATAAAGCTTTGAAGCTCCTTCGCACAAAATCTAGACTGTCAATCTTCTAAATCATGAGAACTATGTTCTTAAGGATCTATTACATCAATATATATCATCTCTAGAACAATAGATTCCTACGTGTTGGCCAAGGAAGATCACAAACTCCAATGAAGAGTTGTAACGTGTGAACACGGATAGGTCAGACCTAAATGCATAGAACACTTCTGGAAAATGAATGAAATGAAGTGCGGATCTCTGGGGAAGGTTAGCCACGAACCAAAGATCATTGAATGATGTGTCATTAGGCTCCAAGGATTGGAAAATGTTTCCGCAGGTTTCTCCTTCAGCTGATTACTAGGAACTATTAGAATGCTTTGCTCTGAGAAACAGTCAATCTTCTGATAGTGATATCTTTACAGTAATAATGTGCAGATCTTTGAATTCTAGATATGATGTTGATGAATGAACGTAGATGCAAAGTCCAGCTCCACAAGGTCTGAAATGTAACTGTGATAGAATACCGGATCAAAATGTAGAAGCTGCTTTTGACTGAATTGCCTAGAATGAACTAGAAAATGAAAAGAAACAAACTAATTTGCAAACAAACTGAAATGCAAATGTTTTTTGTTGATGCAAGATTGCTCTTGAACCAAGGATGCTCCTGCATCAGACATCCAGGATTATTGAAAAAAAGTGAGTCCTTCACTTTGTTGGGGCTAGGGGTGAACCAAGACGGTCCATCTCAGCCTAAGAAATCCATGATGAATTTTCTTCTGGTCTATCTTTCCACTTCACAAGATATTCTTTGTATTGTCTTCCTCTAGTGCTGCATCCAACTCTATTGTCCAAAATGTCTTCGATCTGCTCTGATGCTTATTGTGGTAATTGCTTCTTCAAGTCTTCTTCCATGCTGTCACTGAACTCTGCTTCATGATACTAATAAAGATCTGCAATGTTGAAAAATAGGTGATATACCCAATGTCTCCGGTAACTCCACTTCATATGCATTTCCTAAATCAATTTTCCTAAGTATCTTACAAGGTCCAAACTTCTTCATCTTCAACTTGTTATATGTCCCAACTGGAAATCTTTCTTTTCTCAAATACACCATTACTTCATCTCCAACTTCAAATCCCTTATATCTTCTCTTCTCTTCTGCCTTTTCCTTATACTTACTATTCATATCCTTCAAAAGCTTCTTCACCTGATTATGCATTGTCTTCAGATGATCTACAAATTCTTCTGCTTCCGTACTCCTCTTTTCTTCCATGCTAATATCTCTTAGTTCTGCTACTCCTCTAGGATTCACTCTGGTCACAATCTCAAAAGGTGTTCTTCCGGTACTCCTATTTACTGAATTATTGTATGCAAACTTTGCTTGTGAAAGAATCAAATCCCAACTTCCTGCCTTCTCTCCAACCAAACATCTCAACAAGTTTCCCAAACTCCTATTCACTACCTATGTCTGTCCGTCAGTCTGTGGATGAAAAGCTGAATTGAACTTCAAATCTATCTTCATCTTCTTCCAAAGTATCTTCCAAAAGTATCCAACAAACTTTGTATCTCTTCTTGAAACTATACTTTTAGGTAATCCATGCAATCTCACAATCTCCTTGAAAAATAGGTCAGCTACATACATTGCATCAGTTGTCTTCTTACAAGGTATGAAATGAGCCATCTTTTAAAATCTGTCAACCACTACAAATATTGAATCATGTCCTCTCTGTGTCTTAGGTAATCCCATTACAAAATCCATGCCTCTCTGGTACTGTCAAAGGTTTATATAATCCAGTGTTCTAACTACTTCCTTTTGCAACTTGACAAACTCTACAACTCTGCACAAATCTCTGAACATCCTTATGTATCTAAGGCCAAAAGTAGTTTTCACTCACCAAAGCCACTGTCTTGTCAATGCCAAAATGTCCTGCCAATCCACCACTATGCTTCTCCTTTATCAAATTATCTCTCATTGAACTTCTAGGTATGCACAACTGACTTCCTTTGAACAACATATCTTCTTGAATGAAATAGTCCAACCACTTACTCCTATCTATCACAATAGGTTCCTTACATGCTTTCCAAGGTTCTACAAAATCAGTGTCTCCCTCATTCATGTTCTTCAATTCATCAAATCCCAACACTTCAACTCTCATCTCTGTCAACAAGTTTCTTCTCCTACTCAATGCATCAGCAACTTTGTTTGATTTTCCACTCCTATGCTTCAACACAAATGTATAACTCTGCATGAACTCTACCCATCTCATATGTCTCTGATTCAACTTACCTTGTCTATTCAAATATTGCAAAGCTTGATGATCTGTATACAACACAAACTCCTTAGGCAACAAATAGTGTCTCCACTTCTTCAGGGCTTGAATTATGGCATAGAACTCTTGATCATAAATTGAATATCTTCTCCTTGCATCATTCAACTTCTCAATGAAATATGCTACAGGTCTACCTTCTTGACTTAACACTGCTCCAATTGCATTTCCACTTGCATCACAATCAACTTTAAATACCTTATTGAAATCCAATAATGCAAAAACAAGTTGTTATGTCACCTTCTACTTCAACAACTCAAAACATTTATCTGCTTCTGATGTCCACTTGAAATCTTTTCTATCACCTCTCATTGTCTCTATCATAGGATTACAAACTGAACTAAAATTTCTGATGAACTTCTAGTAGAAACTAGCCAATCCATGAAATGATCTAACTTCTCCAATGCTCTCTGGTGTAGGCCATTCAACAATTGCTTTCACTTTCTTAGGGTCCATCTTCAATCCTTCTGCAGAAATCACAAATCCCAAATACACTAGTTCTTCCTTCATGAAACTACATTTCTTGATGTTTATCAACAATTTCTCTTCTCTCAACGTTTGTAAAACTTGTCTAATATGCCACAAATGTTCCTCTTTTGTTTTACTGAAAATTAGAATATCATCCAAGTATACAATCACAAACTTACCCAAGAATTTCTTCAAGACTTCATTCATCAATCTCATGAAAGTACTCAGTGTATTTGTCAATCCAAAAGGTGTCACTAACCACTCATACAATCCTTCATTTGTCTTAAAAGCAGTCTTCCACTCATCACCTTCTCTGATTCTGATATGATGGTATCCACTCTTCAAATCTATCTTTGTAAAATATTTTGCTCCACTCAAACAATCCATGATATCATCCATCCTAGGTAAAGGAAATCTATACTTAACTATGATCTTGTTTATTGCTCTGGAATCAGTACACATTCTCCATTCTTCTTAGGTGCTAACACTGCAGGTACTACACAAGGACTCAAACTTTCTCTGATCAAACCTTTCCTCAACAATTCCTATATCTGTCTATTCAATTCTTCATTCTCTGTCGGTGTCATTCTATGTGCTGCTTTGTTAGGCAAACTTGCTCCTGGTATAAGATCCATGTGATGATTGATACTCCTTATAGGTGGCAATCCTTCAGGTACATTATCTGATATGATGTCTTCATACTCTGTTAGCAATTCTCTTATCTCCTCTGGTTGTGATTCTTCAGTCTCCTTCTTCAATGCTTCAGGCTTTTTAGGAATCAAGGCATAACACATGTTCTCATGTCTCAAACCATCCAGAAATTTCCTTCCATCTACCAAAAAGATTCTAGCATTCCCACATACTTCACTTTTAGTATATGTATTCTTTCCCCCATCATGTATAGCTTTTCTATCATACTGCCAAGGTCTACCCAACAAGATATGACAAACATCCATAGGCATAATATCACACAAGACTTCATCATGATATGATCCAATATGAAATTTCACCAAACATTGTTCACTCACCAGTACCTTATGATCATCTTGAATCCATGCTATCTGATAGGGCTTAGCGTGTTTCAATCTTTCCAACTTCGGCTTAGTCACCATCTCCTCTGAAACTAAATTATATGAACTACCACCAGTAATTACAACTTTACAACACTTACCTCGTGATTTGCATCTAGTTCTGAATAGACTTTTCCTCTGTGATGGTTTCTCATTTGCCTCTGTTTGAAATAGTGCTCTCCTCATCGCGAATGATTCTCCTTTCTCCGGATTGCCAACTGAACAAGGTGATTCAACAGGGTCTTCTTCAACATAGGCTGTTCTTCCACTATTTTCTGTCTTCTTGCTTGTACTACCCTGATTACATTCAAATGCTCTATGCCCTTCACCTCCACACTTGAAACAAGTACCTTTGAATGTTCTCTTATCAAATCCTCTTCCTTCTCTTATGTATCCTTCATTCTGGTATGCACTAGGGTTTCCTCTCCGATAAATTTTTTTATCATCTCTCTAGTAAGCATTGTTATCTCTGTCATCCTTCTTCAATGGGATGTCAAACTTGTTATGCTCTGGATACGATCTGTCTCCTCCAGAATAAGTCCTACCTCTCTAAAATTTACCTCCTCTACCTCTCTATCTCTGATCATGCTTCTTATTCAACTTCTCTTCAACTTTCAGTGCAAATTGGTATGCTTCTTCCAAAGATGTCATCCTTACCAGGCTTAGTTCTTCTTGAATGTTCAATCTTAGTCCATTGATGTATCTAGCCACTTTATCCTTGCTTGCTTCACTATGTCATGTTCTTATGATCATTTTATGAAATTCTTCAGTGTACTCCTTCATAGATTTCTCCTTTTGCCTCAGGTTTTGCAATCTTTTCAGTAGCTCCAACTCGTAGTTAGAAGGTATGAATTGATTCTTCAACTTTGTCACCATCCGGTCCCACTTTGTAATCTTTTCTTTTCCTTTTCTATTTATTTCCAATTGAACTTCCTTCCACCATATAGCAACATGTCCTTTCAACTTTGTCTTTGCAAACTTCACCTTCTCTGGATCTTCAATTTTGTCATATTCAAAGTATTCTTCTATGTCATTTATGCAGTCAATCAACTCTTCAAGATTCAAATTACCAGTGTAGTTCGGTACATCAACTCTAGGTCTCTTTCCAATCTTTGAAATCACTTGCAGCATCTTTACTTGATCTGATTCTTCTTCTTCATCACCTCCTAGGGTTTTGCCAGTTTGTTCAATAGATTGAAATTCTTCTTCATCATCGCTTTCAACATTAGGTCTCGGTGTCAATCCTCTTCGCCTATCTTCTTCAACAACATCCAAATGAATTCGCATTGTTTTCATCATTTCCATCATCTCATCCATTCTACTAGCCATTGTTCCAATAGCAGCAACTCTCTTCGGCGGCATTCTTCCTAGGATCAAGTGTAAACTACCTCAGGTTTGGTGATCAAGCTACAAGGTGACAACTGCCTCACAATCGGTGATCGGTTGTGACACAAGTAACTTGCCTCAATTCGGTGATCTGTCCACAATAAGATCTTATGGAATTCCTTCACCAACTTCACTCAATTCACTCCCAAAGATTCAAACTTTCACTCTGATACCACTTGGTGCAGTCATGGTAGGAGGGTTCACAGAATGAATTGTCTAGACCGTGTAGCAAGAGTAAACACAATGGAGACAACTCAAAGAAATGAAGCAAATGCATATTCAATCATTCAATATATCATAGAATTCAAATAGAGATCGGTCGGCAACATGTGGGCTTATAATTAGGGCTCACAGGCCTGGTTACATACATGCACAAGATAAAGCTTTGAAGCTCCTTCACATAAAATCTAGACTGTCAATCTTCTAAATCATGAGAACTATGTTCCTAAGGATCTATTACATCAATATATATCATCTCTGAAACAATAGATTCCTCCGCATTGGCCAAGGAAGATCACAAACTCCAATGAAGAGCTGTAATGTGTGAACACAGATAGGTTAGACCTAAATGCATAGAACACTTCGAGAAAATGAATGAAATGAAGTGTGGATCTTCGGGGAAGGTCAGCCACAAACCAAAGATCATCGAATGATGTGTCATTAGGCTCCAAAGATTGAGAAATGCTTCCGTAGGTTTCTCCTTCAGCTGATTACCAGGAACTATTAGAATGCTCTGCTCTGAGAAACAGTCAATCTTCTGATAGCGATATCTTTCCGGTAACAATGTACGGATCTCTAAATTCTTGATATGATGTTGATGAATGAATGTAGATGCTAAGTCCAGCTCCACAAGGTCTAAAATGTAACTGTGATAGAATACCAGATCAAAATGTAGAAGCTACTTCTGACTGAACTAGAAAATGAAAAGAAACAAACTAATCTGCAAACAAACTGAAATGCAAATGTTTTTGGTTGATGCAAGATTTCTCTTGAACCAGGGATGCTCCTGCATCAGAGAGCTAGGCCGTCTGAGTCTAAATACTTGCTTTGGAATTTTTTGTTTCATCCCCTCAATGGTCATGCCCGTAGCAAGGCCAATGAATTCCTTTGTTACCTCAAACCTGACACCACCAACCTGGACCCTTCTGTTATCCCAAGAAACCATGCACTACTTTGATAAATTCTCACCGTACCCCTGTAAACATTTAAGGTAAGGTGCCACACCATCCTTGTAGCATATGTGCCACAGAGTTCCATTTCTCTTAAATTCATCATAGGATAAAGGTTCCGTTCTGGTTCTCTCTCCCCCCATCTTCACAAAGATGATAAACTTTGCAATTTGCAGAATGAAAGTAGTAAGGCTGTGAACTATGAAACTCTATAAAAGTTTGATCTTGATATTGGCAGGTGACCAACTAAGCAATTCTTGAAGTTAGAAACCTTCTTCGTCACCCTACCGCCTTATGATTTCATCATTACATAAATTCACCCTACGTGAACTATATGCCATGTATGCAACATGATGGGTGATATCAATTCAATCATTAAAGTAAGCCTTTTGTTGGGTTAAAAATATGTGCCTTGTCATCTTCCTAACCACGTGACTAGCCACATGCTTGTGAGGTTGTGTCATCCTATTCATCTTGTTGACCTATCTATGAGTCATCACCCAGTGGCACCAAAAGCACACACAAACAGGGGTAGAATTCAAATTAGCACTCTCCTAACTCATGATAGACAAAAAGCGAAATTAATGCAACTCCTTTACAAGGAGTGTTTGAACATGTTTAGGGAGGCTATTCACATTCCTCCAACACCTCCATCTATTGAGGTTTTTCCTAAGGTCGGCCATGTTTTCTGCCACCTTGTTAGCCTCTCTAAAGGTGTGCCCTATTTCTTTATCTCTGAACCCCATCAATAGGCCAATTATGTCCTTGACCTTCCAACTAGTGTTAGCCCTACCCAAAACAACATCTATAATGATTTTTGAATCTTTTTTGAATTTTGAATTCTGTCTATGCCCAAGGTAAGGGCAATTTTAAGACCCCACAGTAAGGCAAGCCCCTTAGCCACATTGTTAGATTGTTTGCCTATCCCTCCAACATAAGTGGCAATCATATGCCCATTGTTACTTTTGATAATTCCCCCCACTAGCCATACCTGTGCTGCTCTTAGCAGGACCTTCAAAATTAAGCTTAACCCAGTCCTGTGAGGGAGGTTTCCAGATAGTTCTCTAATGAGCAATCCTTTTGGAATTGTCAAAGGTACCTATGTCCGAGGTTAATCCCCAACATGCCTACAACTCTGAGTGGGTTGGGGGGTCTTTTACAGTGTTCAAATTATTGTTGGAGGTGTTTTTAGACACCAATTTGCTAAAAAGAGAAAAATACCTCCTTAGGGCTTTTGGCAGAATCTCTAAAGATTCTATTGTTTCTCTCCTTCCAGATGCTCCATCCCAGGTTTGGGGGAGTTTGTCTACATAGTTCCTTGATTCTTAGATGTCTAAAGGGGGCAGTCCAACTCTCCACAAATTCAATGAGGCTTTCATTCATCACCTAGTCAAGACCAAGCTTACCCAATATCATACTCCAAATATCCTTAGTGTAATCACAATGGAGGATCAAGTGGGGCATGGACTCTTCTTCCTTATGGCAAAGTACACGCCAATTTACCAGTTGAAAGCCCCTTTTCTTAAGGTTGTCGATGGTCAAGATTTTGTGGTGAGTCGTAGACCACCAAAAAAAGTTGATTTTGGGAGTCAAGTGACTATTCCAGACCTTCTACCAGATCTTCTATTGAGTTGACCACTGTTAGACATCAGATTGTAAGCAGTCTTAACTGAGAAGAGACCCCAGTTGTCCTGCGCCCATAACATTTCATCCTATCTAGGAAACATAGGAATTATGTAATTGCTCAACTTTAGTTGTAAGGAGCTAACTACCTGATCCCATATATTATTTTCATTCCAGCATCCAGCTATACTTTTCCACTATCTTCTACCCTGAAAGTGGTCTATATAATCAATAACCTTTTCCCCAAAGAAATTGGTAGCTTTATGAATAAGACTGTCATTTCCCTGGTTAATTAGAGGTTTCTCTTGTAGCCAAGTGTCTTTCCAAAATCTGATCTTATCCCCCTTTACAAGCTTTCACTTAATTGCTTGAGAGAGGATGTTCCTAGTTTTTAGCATTTTGTTCCAGATTATGGAACCTTTGGGGAGACCCTCAAGCTCTAGGAAGTCGGCTCTCTCCCCATTGTGCAGGTACTTGGCTCTCATTATCTGACCCTAGCCTTTTTCTTCCTTCAAGAAACACCATCCAACCTTTGCCAGTAGGGCTTTGTTCATCAATTGGATCTTTCTGATGCCCAGTCCCTCCTAAGACTTAGAAAGGTACACCTTGTCCCAGCTGATGAGGGAGATCCTCTTCTTTTCTTCAACCCCTATCCAGAGGAAAGTTATTTGGATTTTTTTCAAATTTCTCAGCTATGTATCTAGGCATTTTAAACAAAGTGAGAAAGTAGGTGGGGATACCTTGGAGGGAAGCCTTCAGGAGTTGGTACTTACTGGCTTGACTCAGCAGCCCTTCCATCCTTCCAACTTCTTTTGGATTCTCTCGAGAATAGCATTCTAGTAAGATGGGATCACTTCCTTGATAGCGAGGGGGAGTCTTAGGTAAGTAGCTAGCAAAGTAGCCTCATTACAATTGAGAACAATTTTAATCTTCCGCAAGAGGTCCTGGTTAATGTTGAAGAAGAAAAAATTGCTCTTATCATAATTTATGCATTGCCTAGAAGCCCTAGCATAGTCATTTGATAATTGTTTCCACTTTCTGGATTCCACCACCGAGGCTGCTCCAAACAACATAGTGTCATCCACAAATTACTGAATAGCTGAGGGGTCCACAGTAGAAGCAACTCTAACCCTTTCAGATCATGTCTTCTCAGAAGGTTCAATATGTGCCTCCCTAGAACCTCAGCCATGATTATAAACAAATAGGGGGATAAGGGATCCCCCTATCTAATTCCTCTTCCAGAGTTAAAATACTCCCAGGGAATACCATTGACCAGAACAAAATACTTGACCATGGCCACTGATGCAGAGATACCACCACTAAGGGGCCCAATTGAACACTTAATGAAGAGAATGCAGGGGATGGTAGGGCATAATAGGGTTTAAAGGTCTTCCTAGACCTACTGCTCCACTGGTCCTTGATTGTACTTGCATGGACATGACTGTCCCCTCACCATACAAGGCTTCAATGAGTAGTAAAGGTAACTTATCATGGCTTATATGCATGGAACTCATGCCTATCCTCCAAGACAACTGAGATCTCACAAAAATAATGCATTTAAACTAATGAAACTCATTAGGATTCCTGACCACAGACCCTTCTTGTCTTTCCTTTGTAAGTAGACCAACTTGCTTGTAGCCATGTCTGAGGAGTTTTTGGGGCATAACTTGCATAAAACCTAACAAACCCATGAACAAACTAGATTTTTAGATACCCATTATGGCATTACACAACATACCAAACATACAGGGTCTGGTCTTTTAGAACACAAGACTCAAAAATGGACTGTTCCTACTGTCCTAGAGGGCAATTAGCCCACTTTTACAAAGGAAGTGTCCTCTAAATTTTCTCCCAACTAAAAACTCCTATGGACAGTCTTTCAACTAGTTCCAAAACCACCAAATCCACAATCTTTCTCAGGAAAAACTATCACAAGACCTCCAATCCCCTAAACCCTCATTTTTAGGCTAAAACTCAAGGGTTTATTGAAAATCCCTATTCCAGGCCTCCACCATCTTGGCTATTGATTCAAACACATTCAAATACACCTGCACAAACTCATTCCATCATTATATGACCAATACTTTAGACTTTTGCGCAAATCTAGCCTCTAACCTACTCAAACTAAGCAAAAATCATGAGGATTCTTCCAGGACAACACTTCAAACAACACAAATAACCTTTCCTTGCTCCTGTAATAGAGATTCAATACAAAATATAGTCTAATAGGATCCATTTCATCTATTCATAATTTATGATGTTGGTGAAACAACCAAAAATCTATTGATTTTGTCAAAAACCCTTAAAACTAGGGTATGGCAGCTACTTTCAAAAAACCATCTATAAAATGCCTTGAGATCAATGAAATTTCTCCCAATATGACTCAACTAAAAGCTAACAACATCTATTTCATGATTCCAAACATTTTTGTTCTTGACAATACAGTACGGCTCTGTGAGGGACATGAGAAACAACAAAAATAGTAAAATGAAAAAAATAGGGTAAAATTTCTGTATTTTATTCCTCTAATCTTACTTATTATCCTCTCCTCCAAGTCATTAATGGTATATAATATGTGTTTACAAAGAGAATCCTTGTTTTCTCCCACTCCCATCATGGGAAAAGCCATTATTAAGGCAAAAAACTGACTGTTGACCATAAAAGGCTATCTGCCCATAAATAGAATGTCCTAAACTATAGGAAACAATAGACTCCACTAAAGTAATTGCCTATTCTAAGTCTCCACTACAAGAATCATGCCTTTAAAAGGCTTCATTACATTATTTTAAAACTCCATTTTTTCTCTAACAAACAAAAATTCAAAAATTTGCCTTAAAAACATCCTAGGTGTACTACACCATACACCCTGACTTGTAATTTTTCCAAGTCCCTTGGAAAGTTTGTTGTAGCTTTTCACACCTTTGACCTTCATACTTGCCTTCAACAAGTCCATTTTTCTTTGATTCTTCACTGTCCTTGACATGTTTTCCATCATCATTACTTGTCTCTTGACAATGTGTATTCTTTGTAAACTGTCCTACTCTTGGTCCTCTGACCTTGTCACCTTCATTCCTTGGTGTTATGCCTACCTAAGCATCTATATCCATGCTTCTCTCAACTGTCCTTCCACTTGTCTTCTCAACTTCTTGCTTACACCACTGTCTCATGCTCTTTTTGTCTCCATTCTTTTCACTGTCCATTGTACCATTACATTTTGCAACCTCTGTCAAACCTGTAACCAGCTTGTTCACTATCCTAGCAATCTTGTAAACCTCTATACCAGCTTCAATTGACTGCCTCTTCTCTGTATTCATCACTACAGGGCACATGACTATCCCTACTAAGATCTCTCCACTTATTTCTTGCCTTTCCATAGGCTTTCCACTCTTACTTTGCTTTGTTTCTGACCAAGACACCTTCTCGTCCACTTCCTTCTTCTACATGAAGACACTCTTCTTCACAACTGTCTGCAAATCATCTTCACTCTTCCTATCTATTGTTTCAATAACTTTATGCCTTGAAAAGGTTGCATACTCCTTGGTTCCATTCTCCTCAAGCCTCACTGGTTCCCTACTACCAAACATTATCATCTTTGTTGTCCTTGACTGCTCCTTGACTGCTTCCTGCATTAGCATCAGTACAAAAGTCTTCTCATCCTTCCTAATGGTGTAGGTGTTAGTTTTTCCATCATAAATTATAGACCTATCAAACTGCCAGGGTCTTCCAAGTATCATATGACAACAATCCATGGGTAAAATGTCACAAAGTATCCTATCCTCATATGCTCCAATCTTGAACTCTACTAATGCTTGTTCAGTTACCAAAATGGACTGATTAGCACTTACCCAAGAGACTTTGTAAGGTGTGTCCCTAGGTACTCTCTACAATTTCAGTTTGTCTACCATTTCACTAGACACCATATTGTCAGTACACCCTAAATCCACTCACTTTACATACCTTGTCTTTGCACTTACAAGTTGTCCTCAACAGTGCTTTCCTATGAATCAAATCCTTCTCCTTGGAGGTCTTCAATAGTGCTCTTTCTCTCAGCATCAACGTTTCTCCTATCTCACCAACACAACTAGTGGGAGTAGAACCACCACATTCTTCTTCTGGGACTAATTGAGTCCTCCTCTCATTCTTCCTTTCACCATCACTTGTAAAATTTTGCTTCTCAGGACACTTGTATGCTGGGTGCCCAAACTCTTGGCAATTGTAACACTTACCTATAAAGGTGTTTGCACTCCTTCCACCACCAAATTTGCCTCTAGAACCTCTACCTCTGAAATCTACACTTTGTCCTTGTTTGAAATCTGCACCTTGTCCTTGTGCCTTGCTCATCTCTTCTTGACTTTCATTGACTTGCTTTGTGTTTTGAAAGGATCCTCTGCCTCTAGAGGTGTTGCCTCCACCTCTAGCTGTCTTGTCTTGTCTTCTTTTTAGTTTTTCTTCCACTCTAACTGCCATTTGATAACAGTCTTCAACACTCCTTGGATTTGCCAACACTAGTTCATCTTGCATGTTAAACCTCAAACCACCAATATACCTAGCAACTTTTTGCACTTCACTTTCATTGTGACCAAACCTTATACTCATCTTATAAAACTCTTCAATGTATGACTTAACATCCATGTCCTTTTGTCTTAAACCTTGAATCTTTTTAAACATTTGAACTTCATAATCTTTAAGTAAGAACTTACCTTTGATCTTAGCTACCATCTTGTCCCATGAAATAATCTATCTTTCCTTACTTTCTCCTCTCTATTTGCTGATAATCCCACCATAACAAAGCATGACCTATCAGCTTGGTCTTTGCAATCTTCACTTTCTGCTCCTCAGGAACTTTATCACACTCAAAATGATTGTCCAATGTTGCAATCTAGTCAAGTAACTCTTCATCACTAAGGCTTCATCCATACTTTGGCACATCTATCTTCATCTTGTGTTTGTCTTCTTGTACTTCTTTCAGCAACTTTACCATCCTCTAATCCTTAGGGTCCAACTCTTCTTCCACATCTTCATACTCTGCTTCTTCTTCTTCCTCAGACTCATTCTCATCACCTAGAGCCATCCCTCTTCTTTGATTTTGTTCTAGGGTAGCCATTCTTTCCTTCAGCTCCCACAACTCTCTAGCATGTTTCTCCTTCATCTCCTTCATCTCTTAAGCCATGTTTCTCACTCTTGGAGGCATCTTGACAAATTGCCTCTTCAACTTAACACTTCACAATCACAACCGATCTACTAATTGTGCTCTGATACCACTTGATGCAGAGCTAACACCACTAAGGGGCCCAACTGAACACTTAATGAAGAGAATGCAAGGGATGGCAGGGAATAATAGGGTTTAAAGGTCTTCCTAGACCTATTGCTCCACTGGTCCTTGACTGTACTTGCATGGACATGACTGTCCCCTCACCATACAAGGCTTCAATGAGTAGTAAAGGTAACTTATCATGGCTTATATGCATGGAACTCATGCCTATCCTCCAAGACAACTGAGATCTCACTAAAATGATCCATTTAAACTAATGAAACTCATTAGGATTCCTGACCACAAACCCTTCTTGTCTTTCCTTTGTAAGTAGACCAACTTGCTTGTAGCCCTGTCTGAGGTGTTTTTGGGGCATAAATTGTATAAAACCTAACAAACCCATGAACAAACTAGATTTTTAGATACCCATTATGACATTACACAACATACCAAACATGCAAGGTGTGGTCTTTTGGAACACAAGCCTCAAAAATGGACTGTTCCTGCTGTCTTAGAGGGCAATTAGCCCACTTTTACAAAGGAAGTGTCCTCTAAATTTGTTCCCAACTCAAAACTCCTATGGACAGTCTTTCAACTAGTTCCAAAACCACCAAATCCACAATCTTTCTCAGGAAAAACTATCACAAGACCCCCAAACCCCCAAACCCCCAAACCCTCATTTTTAGGCTAAAACTCAAGGGTTTATTGAAAATCCCTATTCCAGGCCTCCACCATCTTGGATATTGGTTCAAACACATTCAAATATACCTACACAAATTCATTCCATCATTATATGACCAATACTTCAGACTTCTGCACAAATCTAGCCTCTAACCTACTCAAACTAAGCAAAAATCATGAGGATTCTTCTAGGATAGCACTTCAAACAACACAAATAACCTTTCCCTGCTCCTGTAATAGAGATTCAATACAAAATATAGTTTAATAGGATCCATTTCATCTATTTAGAAGTTATGATGGTGAAACAGCTAAAAATTCATCAATTTTGTCAAAAACCTTTAAAACTAGGGTATGGCAGCTACTTTCAGAAAATTGTCTATAAAATGCCTTGAGATCAATGAAATTTCTCCTAATATGACTCAACTGAAAGCTAACAACATCTATTGCATGATTCCAAACATTTTTGTTCTTGACAGTACAGTACGGCTTTGTGAGGGACGTGAGAAACAACAAAAAATAGTAAAATGCAGAAAATAGGGTAATTTTTTTGTATTTTCTTCCTCCAATCTTACCTATTATCTCCTTTGAGTCATGAATGGTATATAATATATGTTTACAAAGAGAATCCTCATTTTCTCCCACTCCCATCATGGGAAAAGCCATTATTAAGGCAAAAAATGACTGTTTACCATAAAAGGCTGACTGCCCATAAATAGATTGTCCTAAACTATAGCAAACAACAAACTCCACTAAAGTAATTGCCTATTCTAAACCTCCACTGCAAGATCATTCCTTTATAAGGCTTCATTACATTATTTTAAAACTCCATTTTGTCTCTAACAAACAAAAATTCAAAAAATTGCCTTAAAAACATCCTAGGTGCACTGCACCAGTCACACATTGACTTATGAGTTTGATCATGTTGTCCTAGAACCCAAGCTTCCTTAAATCTTTGAATAAGAAATCCCAAGATATTTTGTAATAGGATTTAGAGATATCTAGTTTAAGAGCCATACTTGGGATATTAATTTTGTCCATAGAGTGAATTATCTCATGGGTGGAGATGGCAGCATCAACAATCTGTCTTCGAGGGATGAAACCCTTCTGACAGCCAGTTATGAGGCCATCCAAGAAGGGTTGTAATCTGAAAACTAGGATCTTAGTAATGATCTTATAGATTGTATTGCAGAGACTAATAAGACAATAATCAACCATACTCTTAGTAGTTATCTTCTTGGGGATCAGGACAATAAAAGTAGTGTTAATCTGTTTGAGGATCTTACCTGTTTTGAAGAAGTCTCTGACAGTAGCTGTAACATCAAACCCCACAATGTCCCAGAAGTTTTGGAAGAAGGTCAGAGGGAAACCATCAGGGCTAGGGGCTTTGAATGCCCCCATAGAGAATACAACAATCCTCACTTCCTCTTTGGTAACCGACTTCATTAAAGCACAATTATCCTCAACCGAAAGCAGAGAAGGTATACTATCCAACAACATTTCAACCATATTCGAGTGGGAATTATTAGTTTGTTTGGAGAGGAAATTTTTGTAGTTAGAGGAAAGATGACCAATCTCCTCTTCCGAGTTGACCTCTTTATTATTCTCATCCAAGAGCTTAGTTATTCTGTTCCTTTTCCTATGTCTCATTGTTGATTGGTGGAAGAATGGAGTGTTTCTATCCCCTCGCGTGAGCCATTGGACTTTGGATTTTTGCTTCCAGAATATTTCTTCCCTTTTCATCAACTCCCTCCACTCTTTGAGTAGGGAATCTTCTTGATTGAAATTGGACTCATTCTTATCTCCATTGGCCATCTTGTCTTGGATATCCAGAAGGTTGTCAGAGCTATGTTTCTTTTGGGTCATGACATTGCCAATGCAAAATTTGTTCCAGCCTTTGACCTTATGTTTGACATGTAGGAGTTTTTGGGTAAGTCTAAACATAGGGGAACCCTGTATCATGATACTCCACCAGTTAGCAATGCAATATTTGAAATCAAGGTGAGAAGCCCACATTATCTCATATTTGAAATGGAAAGGGTCTTTAGGGGCTCCTTCCCACCAGTTAGCAATGCAATATTTGAAATCAAGGTGAGAAGCCCACATTATCTCATATTTGAAAGGGAAAGGGCCTTTGGGGGCTCCTTCCCACCAGGTGAATAACAGGGGGTTGTGGTCGAAGATGATACGAGGTAGAGCTATCAAACTAGAGTGTTGAACGATGTCACAATTGGAAGATATCAAGAATTTGTCAAGTTTCACTTGAATCAACTAATCTCCCCTTCTCTTGTTGGTCCAAGAGAAGAGTTGATTATTAAAATCCATGTCCATTAAACCAGTCTGATTAAGAAAGTCAGCAAGGTCAGCTATACTATCAAAGTAGTCCAAAATGCCCCCTAACTTTTTCGAAGGGAATAGGGTGTATTCAAGTCACCAACCAACATCCAATAGGCTCTTTCCTAGGCATTTAGTATAGGGGCTCGCTCTTCCCAAAGCTCCTTCCTAGAATTCCTAGTGTTGGGTGTATAAATGTTTATCAGTCTCCACACTTTCTTGTTGAGGGTGAACTTCACTTCAAGGTTGTTCCTACTATGGGAGCAATAACAACCAGTGAGGTGGCGTTTATTCCACATGGTAACCAAACCTCTAGAGGCTCCAAAGGAGGGGCTAATGAGGTAATCCATGGTGGGCCATAACTTTCTAGCAACTTCTTTAAAACTTTCTTCAGACATTTTGACTTCTTGGAGGAGGAGACTATCCAGCTTGTTTTCATAAATGCAGTTTTTGACTAAACTTTGCTTTTGAGGAAAATTCAGTCCCCTCACATTCCAAGAGAGGAACTTCATTTACGGCCTCACCTGGAGTGAGCCTCTAGGGTACTTTGTCTCCCATCATCTATTTCCTTGGTAGCTTCCCTCTGCCTAGTTTCCCTCTAAGAGGGTCTTCTAGCTTTACCGTTTGTCCCCACATCTGTTGACTTTTTCATATGGCCTTTGCCCTTCCTCTTGGGTGTTACCCATCCTTCCTGGTTACTCCACAAGGAACCAAGTCCTACCCCAGGGGTTAAACTCTAGGTGATGACAACTCCACCCTTTTACCCTTTTCTTCACCTTCTGAGACAAAGAGGGGGCTATGAAGGACATGCTCAGGAGCTTTCTCCCCTACAGCAACTTCCTCCCTCTAAGGGGTGTTGTTATTTTTAGTTTTAGGAGATTGATCTTGGATCTCTCCTTCTTCTTTCTCTTTTGTTCCTATAGTATTTTCCTTTGGCTTGGTGTTCAGAAGCTCTACCAATTGTTGTTCAATCACTGGAGAGGTCTTCGAGGATCTTTAATTCTTACAAGTTCTATTGGTTTGGGAGGGGATCTTATGATATTTAGTATATCTTCTTTGAAGGGATACTCCTCCATGTCTACCTCTTCATCTCTCACCTCTTTAGGGTTTTAGTTTTTTAGGAGGATGCATTCAGTGATCAGGTGGCCTTTTCTAGAATAGTTTTGACAAAAAGTAGTGGTGTTTTCATAAACCAGTTGCTGCTTCCAGCTTCCATATTTAGATGTTATATTGATTGAAGTAGGGAGAGTCTTATGTATGTCTACACTGGCACAAAAGTGGGCAAAAACTAACCTCATTTTGTTCTTGGTGGTATTGTCCAGCACTATGAATCTACCAAATGAGTTTCCAATCCAGGTGAAGATTTCCTCATCCCAATACTCCAGCGGCAGTCCTAGTAACCTCACCAAATTGAGGTAGATTTGTTTAGTTCCATGGCCACATCAAAACTAGGTTTCCAACGACCTAAACACAAATTGTGTTTACCATACAACCAAGGGCCTCCAGCCAATATCACGATAAGGTCCTCTTTGGCAGTGAACTTGAACAGAAATAGGCCTCTAGACATTGCACTGGTCACAACACTTCCCTTCAGGTGCCATCTAGAAGATACCCATCTCCGAACCATGTCTATATTTGGTCTTAGAGAATAAAACTTTCCAACTAGAGATAGATCCATAGATAAGACTATCTTTTCCATCATGAGGTTCAGGATTTGAAGGTTTGTTCCTTTCTCTAACTCTGACAGTACAGGAACAATAGAGTCCTCTGATGTAGAGTGCCAGCAGAAGCGAATGAAATTTGACTATATCTTCCCTATCGGCAAGAGGTCTCCCAATGTTTCACCGAAGCCAAGAATGACTTCTCTATCGGGAAGACATGAACCATCGGCCGTTCCTTATTCTTTTATCCCGATGGCTAAGTTCTCATCGATAACTCTGTGACGGTTAGTTGCTTATCAGCAACACCTCATACTATCGGACCATGAGAAATTTCTTAGGCCGATATACTTCGTCACTCCGATGACCAATCTTCGTCGGCCAGACTTCCTCCTTCGGTAAGACTCCTTTCACCTACGCCGACACCTTGTCTCTCGCCGATATCGTCAGGCACATCAGCCAGATCCTCCGCTTCGGTGAGACTCCAGTTCGCAGCCCCGATGGTTCATCTCATTCCGATGAGTCTCTATCGGCGAGACTTCTTGAACTCCTCCCGATGAGCTTCTATCGGCGGGACTCTAACGGTCGCCGTGACTTCTTCAGCTTTCCCCGACGAGGTTCCTCACGCCGATACTCTTTATCGGCGATACTCCGAGGATGTCTCACCGATCGGTGAGACTGTATACCGTCGGCTAAGTGTATTTTCCGATATCGTTTCTCTCACCGATGCGAATAACAATGGTATGTGTCTCCGACACTATACCAATCTTCGACAAGACAGAGAGCCTTTCACGCCGATGAATCTCCAACTGTTCTGAGGTGCCAAACTAGAATTCCTTTCGACCGAACAATGGAATTTGGCCGTTTCATATATCAAACCCTCGATCACTTGTAGCAATCTGATCCCACATCAAAACTATCCAATTTCACTCCGATTTCCCAACTAGCCACATGACGATGTCTAGTCGAACTTGACTGAGTTCGCTGGCTTCCTGGGTAAGAATTCAACAACAACAAACGTGAAAAGTCTTTCCCCCATCACACTGATACTATACAGGGCTTCAGTGGATAGAGGAAAGGGCCTCCATGTATGAATCAAAACCCTACTCCTAGGTTACGAACTAGCCACTGTGGAACCGTGGGTTTTACACCGTCTGCACACTATAGAGTCACTATGGATTGACAGATAGCATCCGGTTAGGGTTCCATTTACAAAATCAGGATAAAGATATCAAATCACTAAGAACAACCAAGAAAATCAACACAGATCATACCCAGAACTCTCTTTATTCAGTTATCAAAAAGAACTTGTTGTAATACACACTTCTCCTCTCTCTCCGTGTGACATACAACCTGCCTCTAAAGAAGATGTAGAGACAGTAGTTATCCCCTCCAACCGTGCAAACTGATTTTCAAATCAGTTAGCCGTTGGTTTACCCTTCATACAAGTAAAACTACATGTGTGCCTTGCACAATTACATTCATGGGACCAAATTGACCCTTATTACAAAATGAAATGGCTTAAGAGCCTTATGAGACAACAAAAGAAAAGATGACCCTGCACTACAGAGAATGGGCTCCTGCACCATACTCCCCCTGTAGGAAAAACTCAAGTCCCTTGAGTTGCTAACTGCTGAAGTGTCTTCCCATGCTTTAGAATATCTGCTTCACTCATCCAGGTTGCCTCTGAATCAGGAAGATCCTGCCACTTGACCAAGTAGTCTTTGTATACCCCTTTTCTTGTCTTCTTGACAATTTTGGAATCCAAAATGCATTCCAATTGCAAAGGCTTACTTGGAGGTAAATCTCTGATCCAGTCTTCATCTTCAATCACAGCATCTGAGCCATCTTCAGCATGTAATAGAGGTCTAAAAGGGAACAGGTCTGCAACATTAAAAATGGGAGAGATACCAAGGCCAGATGGTAATTCTATCTCATATGCATTTGGACCAAATTTATGCACTACCTTACACGGTCCTACCTTCTTCATCAACAATTTGGTTGGTTTCCCCTTAGGTAATCTTTCCTTTCTGAGGTAGGCCATCACCAAATCTCCTACCTTGAACTGTACCTCCCTTCACTTCAGATCTGCCCTATCCTTGTACTTGGAGACAGTTTTCTCCAACTGAAGCTTGACCTGATCATGTACTGTTTTCATGGTAGCAGCAAAGTCTTCTCCTAGAGCACTCCTTTTATCCCATCCTTGGAGGTCTTTGAGTTCAAGTGGTCCTCTTGGGTGGAAACCATAAACTATTTCAAAAGGGCTTTTCCCAGTACTTCTGTTTCTTGAATCATTATAAGCATATTCAGCTTGACTAATCACTAAATCCCATGCCAATCCATGCTGTTTGGTAAGGCATCTCAAAAGGTTTCCCAAGGACCTATTAACAACCTCAGTCTGACCATCAGTCTGGGGATGGTAGGCTGATGAAAAAGACAACTGAGTGCCCAATTTTCTCCATAGGGTCCTCCAAAAATGACCAACAAATTTGGAGTCTCTATCAGTAACAATTGATAGGGGTAAACCATGAATTCTGACCACCTCTTTGAAAAAGAGACCAGCAATATGAGATGCATCATTTGTGCATTTGCATGGCACAAAATGAGCCATCTTACTGAATCTATCCACAATGACAAAAACACTGTCTACACCCCTTGCTGTCCTAGGAAGACCAAGCACAAAGTCCATACTAATGCTTTCCCAAGGTCTGGTGGGAATGGGCAGTGGTTGGTACAAACCAGCATTAGAAGACATACCCTTGGCCTTTTGACATATGGTACAGCTTGCAACATATCTCCTTACATCTGTCTATACCTTGGGCCAATAATAGAACCTGGTGACTTGTTCCAAAGTCTTGTCCAACCCAAAATGTCCTCCTAAGGCTCCATTGTGCTTCTCCTTGATGATATTGTCCCTCATTGAACATTTAGGAGCATTAAATAGGAGCCCTTCTTGCAGCACAAAATCAGAATACTCACCATGAAAAGTGTTAGCCAAACTTGCACACACTTCATAGGCAGCCTTGAAATCTGCATCATCCTTGTACAACTCCTTCAGACATTCTAGACCCATATGTTCCATTTGTACTTCCTGTATGACCAGTATCCTTCTACCCAAAGCATCTGCCACTTTGTTGGCAACACCTTTCTTATGCTTAATAGTGAAGGTATAGGCCTGCAATTGTTCCATCCACTTGACGTGCCTATGATTCAACTTTTCTTGACTATTTAGGAAGCTAAGAGCATGGTTGTCAGTAAAAACAATGAACTCTTTTGGCAGTAAATAATGTCTCCATTTTTTCAGAGCTTGCACCATTGCATACAACTCTAGGTCATAGGTAGAATACCTCTGTTTGGCCTCATTCAACTTCTCTGAAAAGAATGCTACTGGATGTCCTTCCTGACTAAGAACAGCACCTATAGCCTGTTGGCTTGCATCACATTCCACAACAAATACTTTGTCAAAATCAGGGAGTACCAACGTAGGTAACTCGGCCACTTTCTGTTTCAACAGTTCAAAACTATCATCTGCTTGTTTTGTCCATTGAAATTTACACTTCACTCCACCCTTGATGGTATTGAGAATAGGAGAACTTATGTGACTGAACCCTTTAATGAACTTCCTGTAAAAAGTTGCCAAACCATGAAAACTTCTTACATCTCCTACTGTCTTAGGAGTAGGCCAATTGAGAATAGCCTCAACTTTTGTAGGATCCATTTTCAAATAGCCATTGGAAATCACAAATCCAAGATACACTAGTTCAATTTTCATAAAATCACATTTATCCAAGTTGATCATCAACTTACTCTCATGCAATTTCTTTAACACCTGTCCAAGATGCTTCACATGCTCTTCCTTTGTCCTGCTGAAAATCAATATGTCATCAAGATAAACAATAACAAATTTTCCAATAAATTCTACAAGTACCTCATTCATCAACCGCATGAAGGTGCTTGGAGCATTACTGAGTCCAAATGGCATGACAAGCCACTCATAGAGACCTTCATTTGTTTTGAAAGCAGTCTTCCATTCATCTCCCTGCCTTATTCTGATCTGGTGATAACCAGATTTCAAATCAATCTTGGAATAGTAACATGAACCACCAAGATAGTCCAACAGATCCTCAATTCTTGGCATAGGAAACCTATACCTTATGGTGATCTTATTGATAGCCCTTGAATCTGTGCATAGTCTCCATTTGCCATCTTTCTTAGGAGCAAGTACACTAGGGACTGCACATGGACTAAGACTTTTCCTAATCAAACCTTTCTCCAAAAGTTCTTGAATCTGTCTACCTACTTCTTCATTCTGCTGTGGTGTCAACTTGTAGGCAGCTTTATTGGGTAATGTGGCTCCAGGAATCAGGTCAATCTGATGACTTATGTCCCTCATAGGTGGTAAGGAGTTAGGAGTATCCTCTACCACAAGATCTTGGTACTTATCCAGTAATTGTTGCACTTCCAATGGAATCTCCTTCTGCTGTTTGCTTTGCTGATTGGATACAGGCTTCATCATCAGTGCATACCCTTGGGTATCCTCCTCCTTCATGAGTTGTAGGAACTCTTTGCCACTCACTAACATGACACTGTTGTCATTGCTCTTCTCTCCAACCTGCTCTGGTAAGGGATCCATCTGAAACTTCTTACCATTCTTGGTGATCATATATGTATTCTTTTCACCATCATGCTGTGCCTTCACATCATACTGCCAAGGTCGTCCAAGAAGAAGGTGACAAGCATCCATAGGAATAATTTCACATAGCACCTTATCCCTATAATCACCTAGTTCAAACTCTACCCAAGTTTGTTCTTCCACCAAATAGTTCTGATTCTTATTCAACCAAGATATTTTGTGAGGATTAAGATGGGGTAATCTTTTTAGTTTACACTTTTCTACCATTTCAGTAGACACTACATTTTCAGTAGAACCTGAATCAACAATGATTTTACAGAGCTTACCATGTGCTATTCCTTGGGTTCTGAAGAGATTCTTCCTTTGTGGGGGCTCCTGCTTCAATGGCATCTTCACGAGGGTCCTCTTAATCATCATATTCTCTCCTTCAAGCACTGGTGTAGCACTACCAATTGGTGAGTTTACACTTTGACAATCATCCTCCTGCAATAGTTGGTTCCTTCTCCCACCATCATGAGAGCTAGATGCCTTCTCAGGGCACTTACTTGCAGTGTGGCCTACTTGATTGCAATTGTAACATCTTCCAGTGAAGACTCCACATCCTCTGCCTGTACCACCACCTCTACCTTTGCCATTAGGTCTTCTCCAACCTCCGAAACCACCACCTTTCTGTTCTGTGTCAGAACGTGATTCTTGTTGACTTGAACTTTCCCCTTTGTTTGGCTGTCCTCTGCCAAAATTACCTCTTCCTCTATTGTTCCTGCCACCTCTTCCTCTGTTATTTTGATCACCTCTCCTTTTCAGTTTATCCTCTGCCCTAGAGGCTAACTGAAAACATTCATCCACAGTCTTGGGAACCACCATACTGAACTCATCCTGTATATTGTACTTCACTCCATCCAGGTATCTGGCCACCATCTCTTTTTCTTCTTCTCTGTGATTGGCTCTCATGCTCAATCTGTGGAATTCTTCAGTGTATGTAGCCACGTCCATATCTTTCTGCCTAAGATGATTAAACTTTCTGATAGTCTGCAGATCATAATCACATGGTAGAAATTTGGCTCTCAGCATGGCCACCATTCTGCTCCACTTGGTGATTGGACTCTTTCCAACCTTCTCCCTTTCACATTGAGTGTAGTTCCACCAAACCAATGCAGAACCTCTCAGTCTGGTCTTTGCAAACTTTACTTTCTTACTGTCACTATACTCTTTGAAGTCAAAGTAATTACTTATGGCTCAGAAGTGCTTCCATCCTTCTCTTTGGATCTTTCTTCCTTCAGTCTCTCTTCGAGCATTTCTTCCACCATCTTCTGGATGGCTGCTTTACTCATCGTCTTGGGAGGCATTGTGCTAGCCTCTGTTTCTATCTCCAATTCTTCGTTTGACATACACGGCTGTGATTCAGAATATTGGCTTTGATACCAATTTGATGCAGAGTGCCAGCAGAAAGAATGAAATTTGACTATATCTTCCCTATCGGCAAGAGGTCTCCCAATGTTTCACCGAAGCCAAGAATGACTTCTCTATCGGGAAGACATGAACCATCGGCCGTTCCTTATTCTTTTATCCCGATGGCCAAGTTCTCACCGATAACTCCGTGATGGTTAGTTGCTTATCGGCAACACCTCATACTATCAGACCACGAGAAATTTCTTAGGCCGATATACTCCGTCACTCCGATGACCAATCTTCGTCGGCCAGACTTCCTCCTTTGGTAAGACTCCTTTCACCTACGCCGACACCTTATCTCTCGCCGATATCGTCAGGCACATCAGCCAGATCCTCCGCTTCGGTGAGACTCCAATTCGCAGCCCCGATGGTTCATCTCATTCCGATGAGTCTCTATCGGTGAGACTTCTTGAACTCCTCCCGATGAGCTTCTATCGGCGGGACTCTAACGGTCACCGTGACTTCTTCGGCTTTCCCTGACGAGGTTCCTCATGCCGATACTCTTTATCGGCGATACTCCGAGGATGTCTCACCGATCCGTGAAACTGTATACCGTTGGCTAAGTGTATTTTCCTTAGCCCGATATCGTTTCTCTCACCGATGCGAATAACAATGGTATGTGTCTCCGACACTATACCAATCTTCGACAAGACGGAGAGCCTTTCACGCCGATGAATCTCCAACTGTTCTGAGGTGCCGAACTAGAATTCCTTTCGACCGAACAATGGAATTTGGCCATTTCATATATCAAACCCTCGATCACTTGTAGCAATCTGATCCCACATCAAAACTATCCAATTTCACTCCGATTTCCCGACTAGCCACATGACGATGTCTAGTCGAACTTGATTGAGTTCGCTGGCTTCTTGGGTAAGAATTCAACAACAACAAACGTGAAAAGTCTTTCCCCCATCACACTGATACTATACAGGGCTTCAGTGGACAGAGGAAAGGGCCTCCATGTATGAATCAAAACCCTACTCCTAGGTTACGAACCAGCCACTGTGGAACCGTGGGTTTTACACCGTCTGCACACTACAGAGTCACTATGCATTGACAGATAGCATTCGGTTAGGGTTCCATTTACAAAATCAGGATAAAGATATCAAATCACTAAGAACAACCAAGAAAATCAACACAGATCATACCCAGAACTCTCTTTATTCAGTTATCAAAAAGAACTTGTTGTAATACACACTTCTCCTCTCTCTCCATGTGACATACAACCTGCCTCTAAAGAAGATGTAGAGACAGCAGTTATCCCCTCCAACCGTGCAAACTGATTTTCAAATCAGTTAGCCGTTGGTTTACCCTTCATACAAGCAAAACTACATGTGTGCCTTGCACAATTACATTCATGGGACCAAATTGACCCTTATTACAAAATGAAATGGCTTAAGAGCCTTATGAGACAACAAAAGAAAAGATGACCCTGCACTACAGAGAATGGGCTCCTGCACCATCCTCTCTATTTCGTTTATCTTCACCAAGTAGGATATTTTTCCAGGCCTTAGGACCTAAATCTGAGGCTGAAATATGGTGCTATGAAGTACTACCCGAGGTAGTACTTACTGCAGCAGGTTCAATCAAGGGGTCCAAAGGGGGAGCAGGGGGCCCCCCTGGGCTACCAGAATCCATGACCTAAGCAAGTTCAAACCAAGTTCAAGCGGGAAAGTTGCAAAGCAAAATGGCTTCAGAACAACAACACAAAAATAGGTCATGTTTATTGTTATTGTTTTGATCATGGAATTATTTGGATATTAACATTATGACTAGATTAGTGGCTTTTATTAGGTTGTTATGCTAGTTAAATTAGTAACTATGATTCACACATATTATTTCTATGATAGAATTAGATGAATATAATTTATCTTGTCATTTTCATTAGATTCTTGTATGAATTCAATCGTGTGATGACAAATTTCAATTTAATTCAAATTGATTTCTATTATTGTGGAATGAATTGTTTAAATTATGATTATTTATCGTAATTTCTAGATTATTAATTTACCATTATAGATTTTGTATGAATCTAATGGTGTATGTCTAAAATGTAATGTGTTAAGTTAAACGTGATGTGGTATGCAATCTTGAATGAGAATGATTTAGATTATTAGATGTGACGATTACGATATTATTTTTATTACAAAATATATGTGATGCATATGTTAATTCATTATGTATATTGCTTTGGCTATTATCATGGATATATTAATGTTTGAATGTAGGTGTGTAGGTTAAATACCATGGCTAAGGGAAAAATGATGGAGATTTTTCAAGAAATCATTCTTGCGTATACCCCATATAACTAGGCCTAATCCTAAGAGAGGATTAAGGTATTTATGTATTAAGTGTTGTAAGTGTGAATGAGTATTTAATCTCTTATTTGACCCTTGTTGTTTTATGTTAAAGTATGTTCATATTTTATTAAAAGTCAAAATTCATATTTGAATTGAGGAGGAAGTTTTAGGGGTAATAAAGTGTCATTTTCTGATGCAGGAGCATCCAGGGTGTAAGAGCAATCTTGCATCAACCAAAAAAAAAATGTTATTTCTTTTCAATAAGGGCTAAATTTGGCAGGGTTACTATTTTTAGTAAGTTTGCATTTGTGCATGGTTGGATACAAAATCTTACACGAGACCTCCAGAATGGTGAATTGAAGCTAATGGTGAAGAAATCACTTCAATATCATTTGTCATTTGTGAGATATTAAAATTTCAAATTCCAAGAATCCTATTGAAATATTCAAAGTCAAATTTGAGGCACTTAGAGGCTCTGGATGGGCTCGAAATTTGGTGGGAAACCCAAGCAGTCTACCTTTAAGTATTTCTTATGCACAACCATCTTTTCGAGAGCTTTCTGAAAAGGTATTATAATTGAAAACCCAACAGTCGGATCGAAAGTTATGGCCCCACGAAGTTGACCTATTTTTGGAGGGAGATGCAAATTTCAAAATTAAGTTGGTGGCCACCAAAAAGGGCTATATATGACTATTTTTGGAACCCTTGGGGTAGTAGAGTTAAGGGGGAAGGTGTAGAGTCAATAATAGGTTGGGAAAATAGAAACCCTAGCGGATTTGGGGTTACAGAAGGCTGAAGATTCCAGAGTCTTGAGAGAGGGAGCTATAATGTGTTGCAACCTGTAGGGGATTCATCCTCTGATTGTATTTGAGCTTCTGTAATGTAATGTTTTTCCCATGTTAATAAAATATCATTCTATTTTCTGTGTGAAATTTATGTTATTGTGTGTTTTATGATTTACCTCCTTCATCATTTTCTTTATTTGTGTAAAATTAAATCCCTATAGTGATAGTCTATTAATGTGGCCTTTTTTATAATATTTAAAAGATGCTTTAAAAGAATCTAAAGGGTAGAAAAGAGCCATTAATGAAGGGTGCTGAGATTGGGATTTATAGTATTCTATTTTGAGAAGAGTCTAGAAGTTACATTTTCCTCTCCTCACCTCCTCACTTAGCTTATTTTATGCTATCACTATTGCTTGGGGAGGTATATTGATCATCTTCTATTCATGTTTTCTTTTGAAAAGAAATTAGTTTGCTAGGATTTCTCTAGTTACAGTGTAAGAGTTTAGATTTTGGGAAAAAGTGAAGGGAATTGGTTAGCTTTGGAACTTGGAGGGTGTCATAGATGATAATGGATTCAAGGCTTATCCTAACTTGGTACAAGTGTGTGGTAAAGGTTTGTGCATTATTTGTTCTTTTATGAGATTACTTGATCCCATAGAGATCCAAGAGCACTTGGGTGGCATCTGCAAGGTAAAAACTAGAAAAATATCAAAATTTCATTTTTTAAAATATTTTCTATGTTTTTGTAACTGCATTTTCAGAGGCCTTCAAAGTGAAATTAGGCCTCGAGACTTTCATTAGTTTCTTAGGAAGGGATAGTTATAAGTTACCTTCCTATAAACTCAAACTAGTTCTCTTAGATTTCTTTTTGATGCATCAAAGAAGTCCAATTTTTGCTCAACAGGCTAGGAGTTATGACCCTACCAAGTTGGGGTACCAAAATCAAATAGTTTTTTTGATTTTTTTGTAATTCAAAATGGATGAGGTGACTTTTCAGCTTCTGTACACATGTATATATGTGCTCATTTCAAATCCAATGGATAGTTTTTGGAGGCATACGTGTCTCCTAACAAGTTTGCCAAAGTTACAAAAATTATCATTAATAAAATTGAATTGTTTTGTACATTGTTGTTGTGTGTGTTTTTACAATACTATAGGCCCAACGCTAGGTATTATCGTTTGAATTCACAAACAATAAAAATTAGTGGTATCAGAGTTTGTTCTCTCCTATATGTCATATCACACGCGGTTAGGGTATCAAATGCTTGGATTGAAAAGAAGGGATCCATCATATTACCTTCCTTTGAGATGCACACGATCGTAAATGGGTGAAGAACGTGGTGACTCATTAGATCCCTTCAAGGTGTTGGTTGAATATGCATTGAGAAGACAATGTGAGGAGATGATGAACTAGTTCAATCAACTGCTCCAATGAAATCAAAACAATCTACAACCAAACACAATGGAAAGACCATTTGGTGGTCACACCCCTTTCAAGGTGCATGTGAACTTTGATATTCCATATTTTGAAGGAAATATTGATGTAGATTCTATTGATGATTGGTTGTCAAAATTGGAAAAATATTTTCCTATATTTAAATCACTTCTCAGATACTGAGAAAATAACATTCACCTTCTTGAAAGCCAAACATCATTTGAAACAATCATGGGAGACTAAAGTGTTATCTAAGGAAACCACTAATGGTCAATAATTCTACGTAGTAGTGGATGAGAATCCCACAAGGGAAGAGTTTGTGGAATACATCAAAGAAGAATACTATCCTAAAGATTCATATGACTATATGCAGTGGTAGTTTGTTCGATCAAAAAAAGGACCAATCTATTCAAGATTACACCAGTACTTTCTATGCTCTATCAGCGAAGCTTGACATCATTAATATAGAGAAATATTAGGTCTTGCAGTACTGCAGTGAGCTTCATCGATATATCCAGATTGAGATGGATTTTCTACATATTGAGACCTTGGGAACCACCTTCAAATGTGTAGTATAGATCAAAGAAAATTTCAAACAAAAAGGAAAGGACTATTTTTCAAACAACAAATCAACTAGAGAAGGTGGTAGAAAATTCACGGGAAAGAAGACAACCAAGGATTTCTCCTCACAAGAATCATTAATAGCGAACAAGGGTAGAAAAAAGATGTGTGAATTTCATAAAAGCCCTGAACATAACACCAAGGACTATTGAGATGCCAAGACTTTGATGGAAAGGATACATTAAACAGAGACCGAACTTGACTTGTTGCCTATGAACCATTTTGAGCAAAAGGATGATGATCAAATAATTGAGGTTGATCCATATGCCACAGTTTCTGCCACCAAAATATTATGCCATGAAGATGAGGAACACTTATTTCATTCACAGATATGGGTAAATGGAAAGTCCCTCCATTTCATTGTTGATAGCAAAAGTCAAAAGAATTTGATCTCTATTGAGACTATCAAGAGACTGAACCTGCAGACTACACCCCATCCACAACCATACTATATGGGATGGGTAAGCCAAGGGTGAAACATTCAGGTGAATAAACAATATCATTTACCTTATTCCATCAAACTATTCAAAGATGAAGTAATATGTAATGCGACACCTTTAGATGTATGTGATGTATTGCTGGGGCAACCATACATGTACAAGCGTCAAGGTGTCTATGAGTCTAGACCACACAATGTCATTTCCAAGTTGGGCGAAAAGAAATATCATATGTCTAAGGTAAGTCCTATAGAATCGATATCTTTGATTGTTGTAAATAGTGTAAACTTTTGATTACTCAAACTGGAACATTTGTTCTATTAATGATTTGACCTAAGGAGGAAAGGTTAGTTGTAGCCAACACTCATGCCAAAATGGCCACCACTACCACTCAACAAATCAACAAAAGAAAATATCATATATTGTCAACATATCAAGATGTATTCAACTCACTAGTAGGGGCACCATTGCACTGTCAAGTCAAGAATCAAATTGATCTAATTCTAGGGGCACCATTACCAAATGGGCCACTATACAGATGGTCATTTTTGGAGAATGATGAAATCAAGTGACAAATCTAAGAATTGATTAAAAAATAACACATTCACCCAAGTGCCTCACCATGTGGAAGCCTAATTGTTCTTGCCAAGAAGAAGGATGGAACATGGTGACTTTGCATCGATTATCAAGTTCTTAACAAGATCACTATAAAGAACAGATACCAATTCCTTGTATTGATGATCTGTTGGACCAAACTAGAGGGGCTAAGTTTTTAACCAAAATTGACTTGAAGTTCAGGTACCATCAAGTTCCAATCGAGCCATCTGATGTGTGGAAGATTGCTTTCAAATCCAAATAAGGTTTGTTTGAGTGGCTAGTCATGCCTTTTGGTCTAAATAATTCTTCTACCAACATCATGAGGATGCCAAATGTTGTACTTAGACCATTCAATGATTCTTTTATTGTTGTCTATTTGTATGACATACACATTTTCAGCAAAAGATGGAATGACCATTTATAGCATGTTCAACAAGTACTGTCAACCTTGCAACAACACAAACTCTATGCTAACAAAGATAAGTGTTCCTTTGGTATGGAGAGTATTTAGTACTTGGGATACATTGTGGACATAATGGGTGTTCATGTGGACCCTAAAAAATACAAGTTCTCAAAGATTGGCCATCTCCCAGAAACCTCACAAAACTTCATAGTTTTTGGGGTTGTCTAATTTTTATCGCAGGTTCATACCTAGATTTTCACACTTGGCATGGCCTATGAATCAGGAACTCAAGGGAGGAGCAAGATAAAAATTTGATTGGATAGAGGTACAACAAAGAGCATTTATATAATTGAATAAGATGTTATGTTCAACACCAGTATTGACACTTCTAGATTTGTAACAATCTTTTGAAATTGAGATAGATGCTTCTGAGTATGCACTTGGGTAGTGATCATGCAACATGGGCATCCAATTGCCTACCTGTTGTGCCCTACACACATGCCCCACTTTTTGCATAAGAAAAATGGGGACCCCCTCTTTTTATTGAGTTTTAGGTGAGTTTTCAATCTCTCTTGGTGTTTTGAGCTCATTTTGAGTGCTTTGGCTTCTAGTTGTCCAGTCGGGTTTGATTGTGGAGTTTGTAATCCTTTGCATTGGTTTAGTGCATTTTGATGATCCATCCACCTTTATAATCCTTGATATGCTTTGATTGGGCTAGTTTTGAACACCTATCTTGACTTATGATGTATTTAGATTATAAGGTAGCCTTTGGTTTCATGAAATTGGATTGGTGCAAGGTTGTCATTGCTTTAGAAAGTCCTAGTTATGTCATCATGATTGATTGATCTCATGATTTATTGAGCACACTTGGATATACTTAGATTTCTTCCTTGCATGATCATGATTGCATGGTTTAAGAGGTCATGGCTTGGATTGCATGCCCATTAATGCCTTTATCTATTATAGCTTGTCTTAGGTGAGCCTCTTGGATAGTTTATCTAGTCTTTTGATGATCATGGAATGACCTCATTTAGGGGGATTTCATTCCACTACATTTGATTTTGTCTTAAGATGAGGCCTCGATGGTCTTTCTTCATGATATGTTTGGTTTCGGGGTGTGTCTTAATAGTCCGAGGTATATTTTTTTGTGGAGTATAGTGTATTAGCCATGTTGATCTTATAAGGTCTTGTTTTGAATGATATGTTTCTCCATGTTTGTGTTTTAATTCATAGCATTATATGTCATCATGGTAAAACTGAATTTATTATCTTTATAAGGATATACACCCACTTCCATTATATACTTCTTATGTTAAGGTTCAAAAGCATTTGTGTTAGTTTAACATTGCATTTTATCATATGACATGCTTGAGCCTTTGTATAGGTTTTCTCGTATCCTAGACTTTTTTAGAGCCTTTAAAAACATTCTCTCAAATCATTAGAAAGGCTTTAAAGATTGTCAATGACCTTTAGAAACCCTCATTACACTTGGATACTCAAAGATTTCAATTAATTTTGGAGGGAAAGTCAATAGGATCTTTGTTGCACATTTTGCGTTAGGACAATTGTTTCTTAGTTGTTTAAAATCTCATAAATGATTGTAAATGTACCTTTGGGGTATTTGTTTCATCATTAAATCGATTTGGCACACATAGGTCTATGGGTAGTGACCCTATAAGTATGTTTGATCGCTTAGAATAAGCTCTTTCTTATGTTCCTAGCAAAGTTTCCAAAGATTGGTTTAGGGTTGTATGCACATATGTTTTGACTTTGTGTTTGTTTATCACTGCACTATGCCATGGTTCTCACACTCAAGAAGGTGATATGTGAATCCCAAACCCCAGCTGTCATTGTCCATTAATCACATTAACAAATAAAATAGTCTTACCTGCATTTCCCTGACTTGGATTCATTATGGTTTCATAAGTGGCAAAATGTTAGAACTGTATATAAGGGTTTGGTGTTTTGATACTCTTCTAGGCATGTTTTGATCTCGATGTTCATTCACATTATCCACATATATGCATGGTTTTTACTAATTGTATACACCTAAAAATGGCTTGTGTCGAATTAAGTAAATATTTTAATTCTTATTCCTCTATCAATTAAATAAATATTCTAATTTATTTGATTGGTTCATTATCCCAAAAATTAAATAAAAATCATTTGTTTAATTAAATCCCCTAATTCTTCTAATGTCTCATCTAATTAAATAATCCTAAATTGTTTAATTAATCCTAAATTCCTCTATCCTAAGTCCTAATTCCATAAATCCACATCACCTTTCCACCTCACCATGTTGCACACATAATTAAATATTTTAATATTTAATTAGCTAATATTCCCTCACCCACATGTCCTATTTATCCTCCAGTCAAAATTAGTTAACTCATCAATCAAATCAATTATCTAATTAGTCAATTGTGTTCATTGGTCAATCTATTTTGTTGACTCCCCAATCAACCCAATTAACTAATCAATCATCTCAGTTAACTCTTCAATCTATTCTGTTAACTCCCATAACTCATGAAGAAGGCTTGGACACTTGTCTTCTTCTGATCCACGCACATTCCCTCAAGCTTTCTCAACCATACACCTCATAGGTAATTCCTCCAGTCATGGATCTATTGACACTTGGACTTGGCCTCTCTTGAGCCTATATAAACAAGGTCTTCACACCCATTTCACATCCACTCAAGCATTCATAATCTTACTCTGCAGGAATCCTACTAGCGTGCCTTTGGCAAAATCACCTTCATTGCATTTGCATTTCAACCCATTATCATCACCATGTCTCCATTATCAATCACCCATCTTCATTATAGTTGCATTGTAGTTTAATCTCCATTGCACATTCCTATCACAGCCGTTCAATCTTTGTCATCTTAACAGCAAGGAAGTACAACTTCTGAGAGCTCCAAATCATACAAGATCAAAGAAAGATAGACAACAATGGAAAGTACACGGTAAATCTGGTTGCAAAGGTATTATCTTTTGTTTGATTAGATTTGTCTTATTTCCATTGAGTTATTGGATTGTTTAGTTGTTTAATGCTATTGTTCACATTTTCCTCTAACACTAATTATATATATCCTTTGTTGTGCAGGGCCTGCTGGATCAACAATAATGGGTTTTGTGATGTTTAATAGCTCTCTTCCATCATTTGGATTGATATCCATGTGATCATCAAAGATGGTGTAATGGTCTTCATACTAGTTTGGAGATGGGCAAAGATTTGATTACCCTAAGGCAACTCCTCAAATCTTAATAGTGTCCTAGGGTTTTCTTTCATGAATCCTTTTGGTGATATGGGATGTACTCAAGTGAATGAACAACTTTTAAGGTTCTGGCATCATTATCATAGGGATAGTCATACCATCTCTGAGGCCATCATCTCATATGTTATAATGGATTCCCATTATGGAGAGCATAATCACCACAATTGAAACAACCATCACAAGGTCTATATATGGGCGGAGGAATTTAGTTGTATAAGGATAATTTCAAGCATGTTATTGTTGTCACAGTCAAAGTGTAATACCATTATCAAATCCCTTGCTATCCCATTACCTGTGAAGTTTCCATGAAAGAAGGATTGTTACACCCCATGTGTTTCTATCCATTTACTATTTACCTAGGTTTGTTAAAATTGTTTGAACAATGGGCGATTATGGAATCTTTGCATTTATATGTATTGTGAATCTTGATTTGAATTATATTGGAATTGGAATAATGCAATGTCATGTGTTATAGTTGATTATTGTTTAAAATTGTATAAAGCAAATAGTTATATTTTGATCATCTAATTACTTTGATGATGGTCTAAGCGAATGCAGGAACAGGTTTGCTCCTCTAGAAAGGAGGGGAGGTATCACTCAGGAGAAGGATTTGGTCTGGTAAACGTTGAAGAAAAGCCTAAACTGAGCAATGCACACACCACTATCCTATTTTGACCTAGGTTGAGTCGAGTCAGTGTGGGTAGCGGTAAGTGATCTAAGTTATGAGTCTTGAATCTTGAATGCATTTTGGATGATCATGTGAGAACTATGATTTAATTTGCATGTTGATAAGTTTACGATTGCATAGACAAGGTTTATCGTGAAATAATTTTATATTATGCATGTGTTTATGTGGTTGTCGTTCATGTCACCAATGTATGTGTGGATTCCATTCATTTGTGTCGTCAGTATGTGGGTCATGAGTTTATTTGGTTTTGAGCGAAGTCGATATAAATATGTATGCATATATATGATAGCTTTTTCTATTATAAACATATAGATATATATACATGTGTATACATGGTTATTTATGATTTGCGAGATACTGATGAATTGGTGAGAACGTTATCATGTCTGTGGATTTCATGTCGATTTTATTATAATACGTGAATGCATGATCAATATGTTAGAAGTGATTTTATTTACGATTTATGATAATAATAATAATATTATTATTATTATTATTATGCTCCTATGTTTTTAAAAAAATATGTAATTATAATACTTTTAGAAAAATGATATTGTTTTATTAATATTATCCATGTGATATATTAAATATAATATATATAAATATATATATTATATATAATTATATATATTTTATAGTTTATAAAATTTAAAAAGGCACGTATCCCTTAAAAAGGGGAAGAACTTTATTAAAGGTGATTAAAACATAGTAGAGTAATAAAATAAGGTTAAAGTTCTTTTTAAAAGGGATATGTTTCATATTTAATCGAATGATGTTATAGTCTTAAGACTATCGGCCTAAGTCTTCCTTTACTTTATAGGGTGGCGGCCTTATAAGGCACGCGGGCCCTTAAGACATTAGTGGCAGCGCATAAAGCACATACCATGAGCATATGTGTTAGGCCGTTAGGAGGTCAGCATTGTTCCTCGAGAATCCTACGTGGTGTAAAGGTGTTAAGGGGATCATGCCTTATCTTTAAGCCTATACAAGCGCTGAGGATTTGGCCGTTAATGATTTTTACTCTATAATTTATAACAAACATTTCTTTTATTTTTAGAAAGTTTGTTTTAGTTTTATGAAACTAATTTTAGATTTTTGTAAAGAACGTCACCATTGTGTCGACATTTTTACTAATTTTAAATTTTGTTAAGAATGTCACCATTGTGTCGACATTTTTACTAATTTTAGATTTTGTTAAGAATGCCACCATTGTGTCAACATTTTTGAGTTAGTTGCTAAATAAAAGGAAAGGTGGCAGATTTCTTTGCTTGTTTTAGCAAGACCACACCTTAGGTTTTTAGTATAAAAAGGGGTGCTCTCCCTCAGTTTTACGGGGCACATTTTTCAATCAAGAGCCTTCTCTTCTTGCTTTTGAGTTTTGAGTTAGTTTTGAGAATTGTTTTTTGTGAGTTGTTCTATTTAGAGGAGGTCTCTCTCTCATTTGAACACACACAAGTTTTGCGAAGAGCATTCTTATTATGCTATTTTCATTCGGAGTTAGCATTGAGAGTTTTTTCCATTTTTGCTTTGAAGTGTGAGGAGATGTTTCGGTAGTTTAGAAGGAGAGTTGTTTTAATTGGGAGGAGGTTTTAGTTCATTGGAAGGATCTTAAGCAAGGGAATCTTGTTGATTCATTTGGGAGCTTATATTACAGGCATGGGGATTTCTCCTTTATTATGCTTTTCTGTTTTGAAGGCTTTTGGTGTCGTTTGTTATTGTGGAAATGCATTGTTGTTTATCAATGTGATTGTCTACCAGAATATATAATTGTTTATATATCTAGTAAGTGAAAATTGTGTTGTGAAAGCGAAATTAATCTCAGTAATAGATATTTGTGTCTATATGAGACTTTATGTATATTTTTGAGTTTGAGTATGATTAGTTAATTGTATAAGGGGAAAGACAGTAAATTGTAATTTGCAAGTAGAGTTATTTCAACATAGGTTTCATGATGAAACTTGGGATAGGTTAACCTTGGGATATGTGATCCATGGAAGAGGGGGAATAACCTAGAATAGAGTTTGATGTAATTGTTAAGCGAGAATATTCCTGGGATTTGTTGATCCATGGGAAGGGAATAACTTTTGTATAGAGATTGTTGTCTTTCCCAATCGAGATAAAAGGGTGGGTGAATATGAGACAAGAAAACTTTGGCCAAAGTGGTGTAAATTGCCAACGTTTACACTGTCTAGGTTCACTGTGATCCAGGTTTGCATTTCTAGTAGGGACTTCATATTTTGATGGTTGTAGCCATAGAATGATAGTGCTAGTTAATGTAGGACACAACACCTTGCTCAAATTAGGAATATTTTATTTGAGGTTGCTATACCAATCCCTTCGTTGAAGGGTAGTTCTGTTTACCAGTTTGGTAAATGTGCAGGGGACCGCAGTTAGTCTATGGTTTGAGGTAGATTGCTTGAGTGATGCTTCCCCTCATGCAATTGGTGGCTGAGAATATTAAAGACAAACAAGTATACAATCATATGTATCTCTATTTTTCAGTTAAGTTGTTGGAGCTGGTATGTATTTATTTTATAAAAAAGTTGTAAAGAGAAATATTCAATTATTTTATTGAGGAAATGTAATTCGATTATGCAATGGAAGTTTGGAATGTGTTTCAAATGTGCATTTTATCAAATAAAGGAAGGAAAATTTTTATTACTCATATATTGGATTCATGATCTATTTACTCTTGGGTTAAAACTTAGTTGTTTTTACTTAGTATAACAAGTGGCATGTTACACGTGGTATCAGAGCCAGGTTCAGCTCTGCAACCTATGTGCTCACTATGCTATGAGAGTCTAAAATTGAAATTGGTTTTATGTGAGAATGGCTTAGTAGACTAACCAAGAAAATTATCAAAAGAACTATTATCCAACACTTATCAAGTCAACGGTTAAGAGTAAACCAATTGAGCAATTAAGGAATCCATGAGTCAATTTAACTCTATTGAGGATGCATAATGGAAAGATTCTGAGACTTGGATTAAAAAGGTAAAACCTTGATCAAATGTTATTAGACTAAGAGCTAAGGAAGAGCAGTGTCTATGTGAATTCAAGATCACTTTTATATCTCAAGAACTTAAGGATGGGAAGATCCTAAAATAATCAACCAGGTGCAGAAGCAACTGAGTTTGAAATTTTTTAGAAATTGTATCAAGCGATACGTAGATAAATTGGGTTCTTGTCTAACCCTAGAATGGATTGGAATGAGTCAAGAGAGATAAAGGATTAATGAAAGACAAGTAGTGAAGTATTGGCATATAATGCTTGGAAAGGTAGTACAGGACTTGGAAATGCTTTTTGATTTTAATATTTATGAGAAAACCAATTTCCATATACAAAGAATTATGCATAATTAGAAGAGAATAAGAGTTCATGAAGCCTATTTGGAAAAAGTGCCAATATGTAGTTGAGGACGTAAATGAAGAGGATCCTCTCTGGCAATATTTTGATGAAAAGATTGGGATTAGTATCATTCTTTTGTTAAGAGTTTGCATGAAGTTTGCAAAATAATTCATGGAGATAGAAAGATTAATTACAATGAAGAATGGGATCATCACCGAGATCTTTAGACCAGTTTGATTAACTAAACTATTCCGAGAGGTAGGGAATAGAGTTTTGTAAATAAAAAAAGAAGTGTGTTCCAACTGAAGTTCGTGTGTGTCATTGTATCACCATCTTTGAATATCTTCTATGTGATGAACAATAAATTTTCCATGATGAAAGGGTGGATGTGTTTTAATCTTTTGATTTTGAGTATAGTGAAAGTCTTAAAGGACTTATTTATTTTATTGTGTTAGTAGCATGGTCTCTAAACCACTATAAGTTTTTTTTTGGAAAACTCGAGTGTAATACAACAATCTACTCCCTTGTTAGTGACTTAGACAGTCACGTAGTGCATAGTCAGTGTATCTTTTGACTTTTGACACTTCTTGATTTTTTGGTGGAATTCCTTTCTAATACTTGCAAGAATTTTTCATTGTTTTATTCCTTTATTCTAGAATGGTCTAGCCACCAAATTTTGAAGGTTATTTATTTATGACCAGTTGGTCAAAATTTAATTTATTGAGTTTAATCTTTTGACCTATTGTTGAAAATGAAATTGCTTATACTTTGATATTGACTTAAATTATTTTGGTGGCTATACTAGAACATTTTTGGGTTGTTCACTATACTTTTTGTACAAATGTTTACCTCTATCATGTCCTGAATGGGCCTTTGATGGATTGTATAAGGGAGTATTCCTAACTCTACATATTTTAGAAACCTTGTGAGGTAAGAAATTCTTTTTAAATCATAATCGGGTCATCTAGGAGTAACTAAATTCCTAGTCGATGTGAAATCTCTTTATTTCTGAAAGAGAATGAAGAGTGATAGCAAGTTGTCTAGAATGCGAGAGAGTCAAGGATGATTAAAAGCACTCTGTAGAGAATTGGTATCTATGTGATATTCCAAGAGTGGAAGTGGCATATCATTAGCCTGAACTTTGTAAAGTCTTTATCGCTAGAAGCTTAGCTTTTTATAACTTAGCTTATCACTCTGAGAAAGGTTGTCAACTTTAACTATTTGCTTTTGGTCTCTCCAACCAAATCAGAAGCCTTACCACTTTCTAATGATATGTCCTCAGAGTATAGTGTGAACTCCACCATGTTGTTTAGGAATTTTATGTACCTCCTTTGGCAGAAGAAAGTGTAATTTCTTTAAGTGATAAAATAGAGGAGTATGTTCCCCAAAATTTTGTATCAGAGGATAAAAATCGCGGTTTATTAACCATTCAAGGATAATCATGGATTAGAATATGAGGGATATACTCCACTCAGTTGTAGCTGAGAGGGTATTCAAATCCTTTTGATATAAAGGAAAGAAAAGTGTTTTATCAAAAGCTTTTGTATATGAAATCATTCTTGGGCAAAAGTTTTGAAAAAAAATGAGAGATTCTATTTGGAAATGTTAATGCTTTTTTAGAACATTGGGGTACATTCATAGAATTTAAATCTTTATGGAAACCCATGGGGTGAACTATCTTGTTAAGATGGTTAGAACAAGAATTAACTTTGTGGGGAAGCGAAGAAGTATGATAAGGAGTTGAGAGTATGGGTACTAAGTTAGATCAAATCCTAGCAAAATTGATCGAGACAAGAGAGAAAGTAGGACTATTGGAACAAGGAAAGGATAGAGTACCTAACAAGGAAAAGTTTCCATTAATGAGTGAAGGAGAAAATTCTCAAGCTAGTAAACATGAGGAATGAAGGATCTCAATCTCAATTAGGTTCTGAAAGGATTAATAAGCGGAGAATGGAAAAATAATTATTCTAGGACATGAGAAAATTTACTCCTCTAAAGTTTGAAGGGAGTACTAGATGTCCCAAGTGAAGGTGGAGTATTAAAATAGAAAAGGCAAGACATAGCCTATAAATCAAGAAGCAAAAACCTTATGCTTTGTATGATTTAAAGTTAGCAATAGTTGTTCATGCATTACAGATATGGAGACCCTATTTGTTGGAAAAATCTTTGAATTGAAATAAGACCATCATGGATTAAAGTATCTATTTGCACAACCCAATCTAAATGCAAGACAAAGGAGGTGGTTAAAACTAATTTTGGATTAAGATTTCAATATTAACTATATCAAAGGAAATGAGAATAGAGTTGCTAATGATTTAAGTTGAGGAAGGAATATATCTTCATTGGTAACTATCCAAACTGACTTTAGAAGCTAAGCATTGAAAGGATCCAAGAGTGATGAGTTCTATGAACAAGTTAAGCAAGCACTCTCAGGTAAATGGCAAGATAAAAGGTATGAAGGATTTTTGCTTTGAACCCAATGGGTTCTTGAAGAATAAATGAAGAATTTATGTACCTTATTATGGTGAATTAAGGAATTTGGTATGGGAGGAAGTACCTAATGCCTCATATTTAGGACATCCTCGTGTCACTAAGATGTTAGCGGATGTAAAGCCATTTTATGTTTGGAAGAAAATGAAAAGGGTGCTGCAAGATTTGTGGCAAGTTGTTTAAAATGTTAAAGAATAAAGATAAAACCTTTTATATCAGAGAATTTATTTGGTGGAGCACCAGTGTTAGCTTGCAAAATTGTGCAAGAAGTGTTTAGTTTACACAAAGATCTTGAGGAGAATATCTCGGATAGAGATGCACATGTGACAACAAGGTTTGGGTAAGTCTTCTTTTCAGCTCTGGAAATTAAACCTAATGTAAGTATAACTTTATATTCAGAGAACAAATGGTTAAACTATGAGAGTTAACCAGGTTTTGGAAGAATTATTTGAATATATTGTATGGATCAACATTATAAATGGGGAAGAATATCTACCACTGGTGGGTTTTGATTATAAAAATTCCTATATTTCTACTTGAAACATTGGATAGAAGAAGATGCCGAACTCTTATAAGTTTAGTAAGCTAGAAGATAGGATTAACATTAGTCCAGAAATGTTGTCAGAAATGGATGAACAAATCATGTTGATCAGAAAAGATTAGCGGAAAACTATTATGGAATAGAAAAAGTAACGTTGATGCTAAGTGTATACTAAGACAATTCTCATTTAGAGAATAAAAGTTCTATTGAGGGTCCAACCCCAGAAAAAGTTTCATTAAGTATGGAAGGTATTCCAAACCAGCTCCTAGATATAAAGAGCTCTTCGAAGTTCTCGAAGTTAACAAATCAATTGATTCCAGAATCATTCTGATAACAGCTATTGCCAAGAGGCACAATTCTCTTAATGATTCAATTTGATATATTTATATACTTAACTGATGATTATTATATTCATAGAATGTATACAAGTACAGAAACTAGGTATGGTTTTGATCAAGCATTTGAAATGCTTGAAGTTTGCAAGCTCTGCTTACATAAATAGAAAGGTTATGCAGTGCAAGGTCCAATTGGATTAGTATGCAGAAGGTTCTGCCACTTGGGAAGATTATGCTAAGATGAAGCAAAAGTTTCCATAAGTTATTTGAATTATGAAAGCTCTTGATATCAATATGTTTTGTAGTATGATACTTATTATGACTTATTTATGTTGTGATAATACTTGATGCTTAAAAATCATCGGGGATGATGATTCACAAGGGGGAAGTATGTTACACCCTGTGTGTTTCTATCCATTTACTATTTACCTAGGATTGTTAAAATTGTTTGAACAATGGGTGATTATGGAATCTTTGTATTTATATGTATTGTGAATCTTGATTTGAATTATATTGGAAATGGAATAATGCAATGTCATGTGTTATATTTGATTATTGTTTAAAATTGTATAAAGCAAATGGTTATATTTTGATCAGCTAACTACTTTGATGATGGTCTAAGTGAATGCAGGAACATGTTTGCTTCTCTGGAAGGGAGGGGAGGTATCACTCAAGAGAAGGACTTGGTCTGGTAAACGTTGAAGAAAAGCCTAAACTAAGCAATGCACACACCACTATCCTATTTTGACCTAGGTTGAGTCGAGTCAGTGTGGGTAGCGATAAGTGATCTAAGTTATGAGTCTTGAATCTTGATTGCATTTTGGATGATCATGTGAGAACAATGATTTAATTTGCATGTTGATAAGTTTAGATTGCATAGACAAGGTTTATCGTGAAACAATTTTATGTTATGCATGTGTTTATGTGGTTGTCGTTCATGTCACCAATGTATGTGTGGATTCCATTCATTTATGTCGTCAGTATGTGGGTCATGAGTTTATTTGGTTTTGAGTGAAGTCGATATACATATATATGCATATATATATATGATAGATATTGCTATTATAAACATATAGATATATATATACATGTGTATACATAGTTATTTATGATTTGTGAGATACTAATGAATTGGTGAGAACGTTATCGTGTCTATGTGGATTTCATGTGGATTTTATTGTAATACGTGAATGCATGATCAATATGTTAGAAGTGATTTTATTTACGATTTATGATAATATTATTATTATTATACTCGTATGTTTTTAAAAAAATATGTAATTATAATACTTTTAGAAAAATGATATTGTTTTATTAATATTATCCATGTGATATATTGAATATAATATATATATATATATAAAATTATATATATTTTATAGTTTATAAAATTTAAAAAGGCACGTATCCCTTAAAAAGGGGAAGAACTTTATTAAAGGTGATTAAAACATAGTAGAATAATAAAAATAAGGTTAAAATTATTTTTAAAAGGGATATATTTCATATTTAATTGAATGATGTTATAGTCTTAAGACTATCGGCTTAAGTGATGGGCATGCTTTACTTTATAGGGTGGTGGCCTTATAAGGCACGTGGGCCCTTAAGACATAAGTGGTAGCGCATAAAGCACATATATGAGTATATGTGTTAGGCCGTTAGGAGGCCAGCGTTGTTCCCCAAGAATCCGACGTGGTGTAAAGGTGTTAAGGGGGTCGTGCCTTATCTTTAAGCCTATACAAGCGCTGATGATTTGGCCATTAATGATTTTTACTCTATAATTTATAACAAACATTTCTTTTATTTTTAGAAAGTTTGTTTTAGTTTTATGAAACTAATTGTAGATTTTTGTAAAGAATGTCACCATTGTGTCGACATTTTTACTAATTTTAGATTTTGTTAAGAATGTCACCATTGTGTCGACATTTTTACTAATTTTAGATTTTGTTAAGAATGCCACCATTGTGTCGACATTTTTGAGTTAGTTGCTAAATAAAAGGAAAGGTGGTAGATTTCTTTGCTTTTTTTTAGCAAGACCACACCTTAGGTTTTTAGTATAAAAGGGGGTGCTCTCCCTTAGTTTTACGGGGCAAATTTTTCAATCAAGAGCCTTATCTTCTTGCTTTTGAGTTTTGAGTTAGTTTGAAGAATTGCTTTTTGTGAGTTGTTCTATTTAGAGGAGCTCTCTCTCTCTCATTCAAATACACACAAGTTTTGTGAAGAGCATTCTTATTCTGCCATTTTCATTTGGAGTTAGCATTGAGAGTTTTTTCCATTTTTGCTTTGAAGTGTAAGGAGAGGTTTTGGTAGTTTAGAAGGAGAGTTGTTTTAATTGGGAGGAGGTTTTAGTTCATTGGAAGGAGCTTAAGCAAGGGAATCTTATTGATTCATTTGGGAGCTTATATCATAGGCATGGGGATTTCTCCTTTATTATGCTTTTTTGTTTTGAAAGCTTTTGGTGTCATTTGTTATTGTGGAAATGCATTGTTGTTTATCAATGTGATTGTTTACCTGAATATATAATTGTTTATATATTTATATATATCTAGTAAGTGAAAATTGTGTTGTGAAAGATAAATTAATCTCAATAATAGAGATTTGTGTTTATATAAGACTTTATGTATATTTTTGAGTTTGAGTATGATTAGTTAATTGTATAAGGAGAAAGACAGTAAACTGTAATTTCCAAGTAGAGTTACTTTGACAAAGGTGTCATGATGAAACTTGGGATAGGTTAACCTTGGGATATGTGATCCATGGAAGAGGGGGAATAACCTAGAATAGAGTTTGATGTAATTGTTAAGCGAGAATATTCCTGGGATTTATTGATCCATGGGTAAGGGAATAACTTTTGTATAGAGATTGTTGTCTTTCCCAATTGAGATAGAAGGGTGGGTGAATATGAGACAAGAAAACTTTGGCCAAAGTGGTGTAAATTGCCAACGTTTACACTATTTAGGTTCACTGTGATTCAAGTTTGCATTTCTAGTAGGGATTTCATATTTTGATGGTTGTAGCCATAATATGATAGTACTAGTTAATGTAGGACACAACACCTTGCTCAAATTAGGCCTATTTTATTTGAGGTTGCTATACCAATCCCTTCATTGAAGGGTAGTGCCATTTACCAGTTTGGTAAATGCGTGGGGGACCACAGTTAGTCTGTGGTTGGAGGTAAATTGCTTGAGTGATGCTTCCCCTCATGCAGTTGGTGACTGGGAATATTGAAGATAGACAAGTATACATTAATCATATGTATCTCTATTTTTTAGTTAAGCTATTGGAGCTTGTATGTATTTATTTTATGAAGAAGTTGTAAACATAAATATTCAATTATTTTATTCAGGAAATGTAATTTGATTACGCAATGGAAGTTTGGAATGTGTTTCAAATGTGCATTTTATGAAATAAAGAAAGAAAATTTTTTGTTACTCATGTATTGGATTCATGATCTATTTACTCTTGGGTTAAAACTTAGTTGTTTTTACTTAGTAGAACAAGTGACATGTTACAATGATCCAAATGCTAAAAGGCTAGATCTTCAACTGGAATACCTCGTCGTCATCCTTGGAAGTTGAGGTACCATTGCTTGGTGAAAAGATAGTCATATGGTTTGTCTTAAGTGAGTCACATCTTTTGTGATCTTTAAAGATTGTCTTCGCCCTGCAAGATTACCTTCATACTTTCTCTTTCAAAGATAATCATTCATCATCCATTGAGTTATTGGCAAACAAAGCCTATCACATTTTGAGTTCACTGGTAAATGCTCTGATGGGGTTTATTAACACTTGTTCTTGTTACTCTTGATGATGAATATTGCATGATGATGTTGACTTTTAGGAACTCTCAGTTCCTCAATCTTCCGCTATCCTAGTTTGCAATATTTATGGTTAGGGTACCATGTGGAGGCATGATCATATGAGGAAGTATGTGGGGTTAAATGCTATTTGGAATAATCCCAGGAGTTTATATATCATAGGGACAAAAACAAGGAAGTTAAGACAATCATGCTTGCAATTAAAACTATGCTCATACCTTACTATTACAAGCAGTCCAACTTGTAAGTGCTATTATAGTCATGATTGAATAGGATAGAGTGTTTGTATTCATGTATTTGACCTTGTGTCTTAATAGGAGTGAGGGTTGAGGGACCCTTTAAGCCTATAGCTGTCACACACAGTCATGCATGGGTCTGATAGTCATTTCTTAGCCTCTACTTAATTACATACCAAATGGTCATAATTCACTATTACAATAACTCTTCACAGTCATCATAAAGTAGGTTATTGGAGATGGAAGCCTTTCATTGAATCAAAAGGCTATCTTGTATGGAAGGTGATACATTGTCAAGTTATGAGATGAGGGTGCTTGTAAAGAAGGTTTGGAGTCACAGTATTGGCATCTTATTCCTTAATGTCAATGAAACTTAGTCCAAGCTATATCCTCATCATAGAGACTTAGGACTAACAGTGCAACTATTTTGTCATTTGGAAGAGGTTTGAAGTTTGTCATGAAGCTCTAGAAGGTAAAGGCTGCTATATCCCTGAAAGTACAATGTAGTTTTGCTGAAGTAAGGTGTCCTCATTCTTGGTGAGTACTTGACAAATAGTGGAGCTAGTGAATAATAGTGGTTAAAAAGGTTGTCCCAATAATTACTATTAACAAATAGTTGTGAGATCATCATCCTTTGCTTTATAAGATATTACAATAGTTGGGTGCTTCTTCTTGTGGGATTCTAAGGATAGATATCCTCAGTTAACATCTCTGAACTGTCATGCAATTTATACACATTGGCATTTATTCATGTGATCAAGTCTATTGCAAAGCATTGTAGGTGTTGTCTTAGAAGATAAGTGCATGGTGTAAGGTCTATATTGCAGATTAAGTGGATTCAACAAAGAAGATGGTTGTCCTGGCCCATCAGAATGTCTTGGAAGCTTCCCAAACATGACTGGAATTGAATTTTGACTAAACATGAATGAAAGAGAATAAACTTAGTACTCATCATGTGGCTAAAATTTCTAATACTTTTACTTTTAAGCCTCAAATTTTCAAAAAAAAAATTGTATTGAAAAAAATGCAATTGTACAAGAATGATCAACGCTTAGAAAAGAAGCTAAAAAAAGAGAAAATAGTTAACAGCACATACATTACAACTACTGCTAAAGAATAATGAATTGGCCTGCTACAGAGGCTACATAAATTTTGAAGTACACTACACTGTCAGCTCAATCAATTTTATCAAATTTTGTGGCCATGATGGATCCTTTTGAACAAGCCAACTATCATGGTCATAAATGCAATCATCAGGTTCCACTCCACATTGAACAATATATGGATTGCTTACTTGGCCCTCATCATCATACCACTATCACATAAAAGTCCAAAAATGGTTAGCAAATATTCAAATATTAGTTAGGGCTTAAAAAACTTTAATTCACTATTTAAAAACTTTAACCCACAAACATACCTTAGGTAAACTCATTCCAAAAAAAATTTCATTTTCTTCTACCTTTGAAGAACTTATGTGAAGACAGTCGACAACTACATCTTCATTTCCATAGGATGTAGGTGCTTCTCCAAATGTTTTTGAACTTGATCTAGGGGTCAAGTTTTATGCCAATCAAACAAGAAGTAATTAGTGAAAAATAAATAATTATAATTCACTAAATGCAAAAAAAAATAATCAGAACAAAAAATTTATGCTTGTTGAGTAGGCTTCTTTAGTTGTGACATACAAGTTTTCCCACATATGATGATAATTATATACCCAAAATTTTACCATCTACAACATTACCATCTGTCAAGTTCAACGGAGCAGGAGATGTGGCCCTTGCAATTGCCAATTGTGTATCTAGAGTCTTTTCTTGCTCAACCCGCTCGAGATGTTCTATTGTTTTACTAGATTGTGGTGGCATTTGGAGTTCAAATTCTGACAAAACATTATGTTTCTCCATTTCCACTAGTTTCTTAACAACTGCAACCAGTGTAATTTGATGAGATTCATTTGCTTATAACGATAAAGAATTTAAGTTCAATAGAGACTTACTTGTAATTGCAAATTGTGCTTCCACAGTCTTTTCTGGGTCTATCCGCTCCAGATGCTCTAAAATTTCATGTTGTTTTACTAGATTGTCGTGGCGCTCCACATTAAAATGCAGATAGAACATTTTGTTTCTCCATTTCCTCCATTTCCATTGGTTTCTTGACAACTGCAACTAGTGTTGTCCAGATTCATGTGCATGTAATGAGAAAGAAAAAGAATTTAACTGCTGGTTGAACAAAATGGATTGAACTTACTGGATGGGGTGTAAAAGTTGGCCTGTTGTCAGGTGCTCCTTATGGGGTCTCCTATTGCCAAACCGTGACGTAACACAGAGCTACTCCTCTTTTTTAAGATCTGGGGAGCAAATCATGTTATCTAAATAACTAAAAACCAAAATACCAAAATCAAAACAAATCATGGAAAACTTAGAAGAAACATTGTCAAACATGGATTCTCACCTATCATCCACATGTAAGTGGAGATTGTTTTGGTATCCACTACGATTTTGGGGTACCTATTGGAGTCCCATTGCCTATGTGATGCAAGTACAACAAAAAATAGTCATGGCATAATAAAACAAAATAGATTCAGTTTTTATAAATTTTAAGACTGAATTGGATGAGCTACAATAGTTCACCATAGGATAACGAACTTGCTGACAAGAATTTCTAACATTTGGGGTATAATTCAGGCATGGAACTCTATTTCAAGCCCTTAGATATTGGAGGCCATTAAGCCTGTTAGATGGGGTCTTCAATCTGTCTTCAAAATGTCCATTCCCAAACAACCCAACTACTGTTGTTCTTGGCACATCTTAGAATAGTTGATATCGTCTACTCCCATATTGAAAATGTCTACGAGACTGCACACTCATATAAGCTTTTGCAATGTCTACTGGATTAAAGCCAATGTCTTCCCAATCCTACAACATGTGACATTATTATATATGTTAGGAAATAAGGTTTACATTTAATAAATTAATTATTAGGCAATTAGTTCCAGGGTGGGAAGTTATTCCCATAGACAGCTGGTAAAGCGGGAAAATAAGGCTTTATAAGACAATTGTATGGAATGTAAAATAGAAGGAAAGATTATAATGAAATTCCTCTTTATCTTTGTTATTTTTTGCAATGTAAATTTTACTGCTCTACCAAAATCAACATTGATATCAAAGTGTTGGTGTATACTGTTCTATGTGTGAAGTCGCGGTTGTTGTAATGAAGCACTTAACTCATGATCTTTGCAGGTTCTTGTGATGAGAAGAGCAGTGTGTAAAGGCAAGACTATTTGTTATGCTGCATGAGAGGATTTGAGTGCAAATTTCTTGAAATAGATCACTGGAAGTCTGAAACAAGGGTGAGTGGATTCTCTTCTTAAGGCGACTCTTTCAAGTTTCCATCGCTGTAAGTTTCCATTGTCGTAATGTAAGTTTCCATTGCAGTCATCAGTTATCTATGAAGGAGGTTGAAAATATTATAGTTATGCAAACAACAACAACAAGTAGGAAAAACCAATAGAATTGATGTTTGTAGTATATGGAAGGTAAGAGAATTCACAGTGAGAAAATTTGAGGGTGAGAATCAGCAATGTTCATATAATTAAAGGTTTGACTTTGTGATTAGTTTTTCGTTTGATGGGATACTTTTGACTTTGACTTTGATGTCATTTTTATTGTTGAAGCAATAGAATTCCCAATCTACATTAAGCAGAGTAACATGAATTGTTAAATATTTGGTTTATTATTTTCTTTATATTGGCCATCTATTCTAAGATAACAAGCCAATGCCTTGATTGGGATTTGGTTTATCAGGTGGAGTTTATAAGGAATTATAAGGTTTATCATTCCATTGTTTTTATGTGGGGTTTGTGCATGTAATTATTATTTTATTTTTTTTGCAATGTAAATTTTACTGCTCTACCAAAATCAACAATATATACATTGAATAATATAATGTAGCATCAAAATGTGTCAAGTTACATTTCCAGTAATAGCGGGAGACAATGCATTGGAATAGAGCTCATTGTCCCAATGGAAATCTTTTTCTTCCCTTACTTTTTCCTTTGTCCGCACTCTGAATTTTGCTCATTGTTTGGTTCATTTCCACTATTTACTTTCACAACTTCCTCAACTTCTTCAAAAGTGCACTTCCTGTAGACGGAGTTGAACAATTTCACTACACTTTTTTCAATAAGACATTTGGCTGTATCAACCACTAATCTCTGCACCCAACATGCTCCATTTACTCTTTTGGCGTCATGCCCCGTCGACAGGTGATCATATGGTATGGTGGCTACTCCTTGCACTAACGTTGACGTGCGAAGCATGGCTCCTGCCCCACCCCCTCCATACGACCTTGATCCCTCTCCTTCTCCTCTTCCTGCTACAACTCCCATTCCGCTATTTGAAATTTCTACAAAAGCTGATTTTTTTCTTTTGCAATGTGATACGATGCTACAACAGTTGAAATCTAAAATTGGTGTAAAAGATAGGTCTGGGGTAGTGAATACATGTTCATGGTAAGTTTTTGGTTTTGTTCATCCATAATCAAAACTTGCCCTATGTTCTTCCACTGAACAAGTACTCCTAATTCGACAATTTTGTCTTTCCCTTTTGGATCTATGAGATTGAAATGCATTTGGTCATTCATTTTTTGTTGGTTCACAAATATTTCCAGTTGTCTTTTTTGTTTTCTAGTTTTTGTCATCTGAAAAATAGTCTTTTGATTTGTTGTTTTCATTTTCATTGTTGTTTCCCTATTCGTTGCTGGATATTTTATGATCCTTCCTTGGCGCTATTAACGACTGAGTAATTGAAGATCGTAGAGTGAATAGAATAAAATAATGCAGCTTGCAATATAGAATGGGCTTAGGTTATTATACTTGACTGCATCTAGGCTAGATATTTATGCAAGCACTTTGGACTACGAATTGTGGTATGAGAAGGGAAAGGATTTTTCCTTGACTACATATACAGATGCAAATTGGGCTGCCAATACTGATGATAGGAGAAGCACATGTGGTGGAGCTTTATTTCTAGGTGATAGAATAGTTTCATGGTTAAGCAAGAAGCAAGATTCAATTTCTTTATCAATAGCAGAAGTAGAATACATAGTTGCAACATCTTGTTGTACTCAAGTTTTGTGGATGAAGTATACGTTGAAGGATATCAAAGTAATACATGATGAGCCCATTCCTATTTTGTGTGATAATACAAGTGCCATTAACATATCAAAGAATCTAGTGACGCATTCTAGAACCAAGTATATATCCATTAAGTATCACTTCTTGAGAGAAAAGGTTGTAGATCAGGAGGTAACGTTGGAATATATGGCTACAAATGATCAGGTTGTAGATATTTTTACAAAACCCCTTCCCAAAGAGACATTCAAGTATTTAAGGCAGAAGTTGGGAGTGATATCACTCTCATAAATTTGGTAGAAACTTATTATGAAGCATCTATCCAGGGGAGCAACATAAGGCATATCCTTCATCCTTGTTTGGACAGTAGCTACCTCTCAAGGAGAGCAGGTAGAAAGAAGACAATTTTGATGATTAGGTTTAATATGACAAAAGGAAGAGATATGGTAAGGAGAAGCATTACAATCAGGGGGGCTTGTCTTGGCAGTATCAAACTACAGTAAGGAAAGAGGTTGATTACATCCCTTTGCCATTGGTGTCAAAGGAGGAGAGATAGAGTAAGGGGGAGCAAATGCAAAAGTAGAAGATTATGTTTGTGTTGCCATCAATAACAAAGGGGGAGATTGTTGGAAGTGTTGTTATTGATGTCAAAGGTGCATTTTGTCATTGGGAATTAGATGTTAGAGAAGAAGAAAAGTTTCTAAGGCATAGAAGAAGAAAAAGTTTCTAAGGCATGAGTTTTGCCTTTAGTTGGCAAATTGTTCAGTTTGCGAACTCGCAAGTTCACCAATGACTAGTTTTCCCAACATCTGGTTTGTCGATAAAAAGTTGACAAAGAAAATTCTAAGGCATGAATGATTTTTACCTTCGGTGGGAAAATTATTCGGTTTGCAAACTCTTAAGTTCACTGATGACAGGTTTCTTCGACAACTAGTTTGATGACAGGTAAGTTGGGTGATGAAGGCATGAAGAAGAAAGTTTGAAGTGTGAAGTAAAGTTAGTTCGCAAGTTTTAAAGTTCGTCGATTTGTCGATTTGCCAATAAAGGAGAAAGTAAAGTTGAGCTGGCAAAATGTCAAGTTAGTGAACTCAATAAAGGGAAATTGTTTGGTTCATGAGTTTCTAAGTTTGCTGATTTGTCAATTTTCCATGAGACAAAGGAGGAAGTAAAGTTTAATCGGTAAAATGTCAAGTTCATGAACTTAACAAAAAAAAAACTAGTGGGTTTGTATGTTCTCAAGTTTGCCGATTTGCCGATTAACTGTCAACTTTCGTCGATAATGAAGAAGAGAGTCCAAGGTTCATGAGAATGAAAATTTTCTGATAAGTAAAGAAGAGTTAAAGTTCGTGGAAATGGATTTTTTCCAATAAAGGTGGTTAAGTGAAGGTTCGTGAAAAGTAAGTTTTGTTGATAAAGGCTTTTGTGCCCAAGGTTCAAGGAAAAGTATTTTTACTGTTAAAAGGTTGTTTGAAAGGTAGTTTGTGGAAATGGTGTTTTGCCAATAAAGGCGCCAAAGGTAAAATATGTAAAGGTGATGATATGAAGACTTAATATATTTAAATTAAAGATTTAAATATACAATATGAAGCCGACTTCATGACATTGATCAAAAGTTTAAAGGTTGGCGCCATTGCAATAACGTGTGAGAATTTCAGTTTGGGTCTAGACCTATAATGTGGATAGGGCTCAACTAAGTTTGTGTGATTTCAGCCCAACTTCAAAGCACCAAAATCACAAGATGGACCACCCCTTAGAATTGCATATGTCAGAACTGAAAACACAGAAGCCAACTTTGGAGATTGTTATGATGCAGTATAGCCGACATGAAGATTATTTCTCTATAGATCAATATAAAAGGGAGATCTTTGTTGTGCATTTGAGTGTGTCTAATGTGTGAGTATTGAAGTGAAATATCTGAATATATATGCAATTGTTTGGATATGCGAAATACATGCAAACATCTAGCGAACAAGCAAGTGTGAAGTGTGTGTGAAGCAAAGGAAAAGAAGTTTATTCTAGAGTCACAGACAGAGGTGATGTGAAGAGTTTAGTGATTGTATTTTGTTTATCATTTCTTTTTGTAATTAGTTCAGAGGTTACAGAGGTTGGTACCTCTTGATCTTTGTAGAGGTTGGTACCTCTTGATCTTTGTAGAGGTTGGTGCTTCATTTGGTATGTGTTATAGCACATTAAGGGATTGGTGTATCCATTGGGTTGGTGCCCATAAAGCAATGTAATAGGGGTTGGTGCCTCATCTAGTATGTGTAGTAGCACATTAGGGGATTGGTGTCTCCATTGGGTTGGTGCCCATAAAGTAGTGTTGCAGGGAGTTGGAGCTTCCTTTGAGTTGGTGTTCATAAAGATTATTGTAAAATTTATTTTATTTTTGTGAGGCTGGATTTGGATAGTAGATCCAAGCAGCTTGCTCACAGTGGTTTTTCCCATCTTGGGTTTCTACGTAAAATCTGGTGTTATGGTCTCCTATGTGAATATGTTTACGTTGCATAGTTCTTACATAATCTAATTGATGCAGTAAAGATCTCGTAGTTGCAATAGAATAAAATTAAAAAGTGGCATATACTGATTCACCCTCCCTCTTAGTAGGGAGTTGGAGCTTCCTTTGAGTTGGTGTTTACAAAGATTATTTTAAAATTGATTTTATTTTTGTGAGGCTGGATTTGGACAATAGATCCAAGCATCTTGCTCACCTTGGGTTTTCCCATCTTAGGTTTCCATGTAAAATCTGGTGTTATGGTCTCCTATGTCAATGTGTGAATGTGTTTATGTTGCATAATTCTTACATAAATTAATTGATGCAGTAAAGATGGTGCAGTCACGGCTAGGAGGGTCAACAAGGTGAATAGTCTAGACCATGCAGCAAGATTAAACACAATGAAAGCAACTCGGTTATAGAATGCAAATGCAAATTCATTCATTCAACATATCATACATTCAAATTACAAACATGTGGGCTTACAATTAGGGCTCATAGGCCTAATTCTCCAGTTACAATGTATGTGCAAGATGTAGCTTTGAAGCGCCTTGTAGAAGAAAATCTAACTTATCAACTATCTATCACTGATTAACTACTTTCCTAGGCATCTATTATGTGAATATATATCATCTTCAGATCACAAGAATCCTTTGCATCGGCCAAACAGATTACAAACTCCAAGAAAGAGATGTAATGTGTGTACACAGATAGGTCAGCCCAAAACATATGGAAGTCCTCCGCAAGTGAATGAATCAATGTGCGGATCTCAGGGAAGGTCGGCCACATCCTAAAGTACCTTGAATGATGTGTCATTTAGCTCTGCAAGTCGTGAAAGTGCTCTGCAAGTCTTCTCCTTTAGTTGATTGTCTAAGACTATCTGAATGCTCTACTCTGAGAAAATAGTCAATCTTCTGATAGTGATATCTTTCCAGAAACTGATTCAAATGATCTGGATTTTAGATATGAAGTGCATGAAGATGTCTAGATGCTAAGTCTGGCTCCGCAAGGTCTAAAATAAAACTGTGGCAGAATGCGGACCAAAATACAGGAACTGCTATTGACTAGACTGACTATACTAAACTGGGAAAATGAAAGAAACAAAATGAAATGCAAATATTTTTGGTTGATGCAAGAATACTCTTGAACTAGGGATGCTCCTGCATCAAACACCTACCGGGGTTGTTGAAAAAAAGAGTCCCTCACTTTGTTGGGGCTAGAGAAAAACCAAGACAGTCCACCTCAGCCTGAGAAATCCAAGATGAGTCTTCTTCTAGTCTACCTTTCCACTTCACAAGATATTCTTTGTATTGATTGCCTCTAGTGTTGCATCTAATTCTATTGTCCAAGATGTCTTCAATCTGCTCTGGTGCTTGTTGTGGTAACTACTTCTTCAAATGGTCTTCAATGTTGTCACTGGTTTCTGCTTCATGATACTCATATAGGTCTGCAATGTTGAAAATAGGTGATATACCCAATGTCTCTGGTAGCTTCACTTCGTATGCATTTCCTGAATCAAACTTTCTGAGTATCCTACATGGTCCAAACATCTTCATCTTCAACTTATTATATGTCCCAACTAGAAATCTTTCTTTTCTCAGATATACCATCACTTCATCTCCCACTGAAAATTCTTTGTGTCTTCTCTCTTCATCTACTTGTACCTTATACTTACTTCTCATCTCCTCCAAATGCTTCTTAACCTGATTATGCATTGTCTCCATGTGTCCTGCAAATTCTTCTACTTATGCACTCCTTTTATTCTCCATACTGATATCTCTCAACTCTGCAACTCCTCTAGGGTTAGTTCCCATCACAATCTCAAATGGTGTTCTTTTTGTGCTCCTATTCACTAAAGTATTGTATACAAACTCTGCTTGTGATAGAATCAAATCCCAATTTCCTGCCTTCTCTCCAACCAAACATCTCAACAAGTTACCCAAACTCCTATTTACTACCTCTGTTTGTCCATCAGTCTATGGATGAAATGATGAACTAAACTTCAAGTCTATCTTCATCTTCTTCCAAAGTGTCTTCCAAAAGTATCCAAGAAATCTTGTATCTATGTCTGAAATTATGCTCTTCTAGGTAATCCATGCTCTCCATGAAAAATAGGTTAGCCACAAAAACTACATCAACTGTCTTCTTACAAGGTATGAAATGTGTCATTTTTGATAATCTATCCACCATTACAAATATAGAATCATGTCCTCTTTGTGTCTTCAGCAATCCCATTATGAAATCCATGCTTATCCCAAGGTCTCTCTGTTACTGTCAAAGATTTGTACAATCCAGTATTCTAACTACTTCCTTTTGCAACTTGACATATTCTGCAACTCTGCACAAACTTCCTAACATCCTTATATATCTGAGGTCAAAAGTAATTTTCACTTACTAAAGCCATTGTCTTGTCAATCCCAAAATGTCTTGCCAATCCACCACTATGCTTCTCTTTTATCAAATTGTCTCTCATTGAACTCCTAGGTATACACAACTGATTTCCTCTGAACAACATATCTTCCTGAATGAAATAATTCAACCACTTACTCCTATCTGTCACAACAAGTTCCTTACATGCTTTCCAAGGTTCTACAAAATCAAGGTCTTCTTCATACATGTTCTTCAATTCTTCAAATCCTAACACTTTAACTCTCATCTCTGTCAGCAAATTCCTTCTTCTACTCAGTGCATCTACAACTTTGTTTGATTTTCCACTCATATGGTTCAGTACAAAAATGTAACTCTGCATGAACTCTACCCATCTCATATGTCTCTGATTCAACTTTCCTTGACTGTTAAAATATTGCAAAGCTTGATGATCAATATACAACACAAAATCCTTAGGCAATAAATAATGTCTCCACTTCTTCAAGGCTTGAATTATGGCATAGAACTCCTGATCATAAACTGAATATCTTCTTCTTGCATCATTCAATTTCTCACTAAAATATGCTACAGGTCTACCTTCTTGACTTAACACTGCTCCAATTGCATTTCCACTTGCATCACAATCTACTTGAAATACTTTGTTGAAATCTGGTAATGCTAACACAGGTTGCTCTGTTACTTTATGCTTCAACAATTCTAAACTTTTATCTGCTCCTAATGTCCACTTAAAGTCTTTTCTGTCACCTCTCATTATCTTTGTCATAGGGTTACATACTGAACTGAAATTTCTAATGAACTTCCGGTAGAAACTAGGTAATCCATGAAATGATCTGACTTCTCCAATACTCTTAGGTGTAGGCCATTCAACAATTGCTCTAAATTTCTCAGGGTCCATCTTCAATCCTTCCGGAGAAATCACAAATCTCAAGTATACCAATTCTTCCTTCATGAAACTACACTTCTTGATGTTTATCAGCAATTTCTCTTCTCTCAACCTCTGCAATACTTGTCTCAGGTGCCACAAATGTTCTTCTTTTCTCTTATTGAAAATTAGAATATCATCCAAATATACAATAACAAACTTACCCACGAATTTGTTCAAAACTTCATTTATCAACCTCATGAAGGTACTTGGTGCATTTATCAATCCAAAAGGCATCACTAACCATTCATACAATCCTTCATTTGTCTTAAAAGTAGTCTTCCATTCATCTCCTTCTCTGATTGTGATATGATGGTATCCACTCTTCAAGTCTACCTTTGTAAAATATTTCGCTCAATCCATAATGCCATCCATCCTAGGTAATGGAAATCTATACTTAACTATGATCTTGTTGATTGCTCTAGAGTTTGTACACATTCTCCATTCTCCATCCTTCTTTGGTGCTTGCACTACAGGTACTGCACAAGGACTCAAGCTTTCTCTAATCAAACCTTTCCTCAACAATTCTTGTATCTATCTATTCAATTCTTCATTCTCTGTCGGTGTCATTCTGTGTGTTGCTTTGTTAGGAAAACTAGCTCTTGGAATAAGATCCATGTGTTGACTGATACTCATGATAATCGGTGGCAATCCTTCAGGTACATTATCTGATATGATGTCTTCATACTCTATCAGCAACTCAGTTATCTCCCCCAGTTGTGATTTTTTAGTCTTTGTCTGTAAGTTTTTAGGCTTCTTAGGAATCAAAGCATAACACATATTCTCATGTCTCAAACCATCCAAAAATTTCCTTCCATCTACTAAACAGATTCTAGCATTTCCACATACTTCTCTCTTAGGTTCATCTTCCAAAGGAATCAAAGTAATTCTCTTCTCATTTGATGTTATAGTGTAGGTATTCTTTCTCCCATCATGTATAGATTTTATATCATATTGTCATGGTCTACCTAACAAACTATGACATACATCCATAGGCATAATATCACACAATACTTCATCATGATAAGGTCCAATATGAAATTTTACCAAACATTGTTCACTCACCAGTACCTTATGATCATCCTGAATCCATGCTATCTGATACATGGCTTAGGGTGTTTTAATCTTTCCAACTTTAGTTTAGTCACCATCTCTTCTGAAACCAAATTATCTAAACTACCACTATCAATTACAACCTTACAACATTTGCCTCCTGATTTGCATCTAGTCCAGAACAAACTTTTCCTCTGCGGTGGTTCTTCATTTATCTCTACTTGAAATAGTGCTCTCCTCATGACAAGGGATTCTCCTTTCTCAAGTTTACCAACTGAACTCGATGATCCAACAGGTTCTTCTTGTACATAAGTTGTTCTTCCATTCTCTGTCTTCTTGCTTGTACTTCCTTGATGACATTCAAATGCTTTGTGTCCTTCACCACCACACTTAAAATAGGTTCCTCTGAATGTTCTCCTATCAAATCCTCTTCCATCTCTTTTGTATCCTTCACTCTAGTATGAATTAGGGTTTCCTCTGCGGTAGAAATTTCTATCATCTCTCTGATATGCATTGCTATCTCTGTCCTCCTTGAATGTGCAATCTTGTCTTCCCTTCTCCACAAATGATCTTTCTCCTCTAGAAAATGTTTTGCCTCTTTGAAATTTACCTCCTCTACCTCTCTGTCTCTACTCATGCTTCTTGTTCAACTTTTCTTCAACTTTCAAGGCAAACAAATATGCTTCTTCAAATGTTGTCATCCTTACCATTTGAACTCAGTTCTTCTTGAATGTTCAATCTCAGTCCATTGATGTATCTTGCCACTTTCTGCTTGCTTGCTTCACTATGTCATGTCCTTATGATCATCTTATGAAATTCTCCAGTGTACTCCTTCACAGATTTCTCCTTTTGTCTCAAGTTCTACAATCTCTTCAACAGTTCCAATTCATAGTCAGCATGTATAAACTGATTCTTCAACTTTGTCACCATTCTATCCCATTTTGTGATCTTCTCTTTTCCTCTTCTATTTATATCCAATTGTACTTTCTTCTACCAAATAGAAGCATATCCTTTCAACTTAGTCTTTGCAAATTTCACCTTCTTCGGATCTTCAATTTCTTCATATTTAAAGTATTCTTCTAGGTCATTTATCCAATCAATCAGCTCCTCGGGATTCAAATTGCCAATATAGTTTGTTACATCCACTCTCGATCTTTTCCCAATCTTTGAAATAGCTTGCAACATCTTCACTTGATCTAATTTTTCTTCTTCTTCTTCTAGGGTTTCTTCATTTTGATCAGTGGATTGAAATTCTTCATCATCACTTTCAACATTAGGTCTAGGTGTAAGTCCTCTTCTTTGATCTTCTTCAACAACATCCAATTGAACTTGCAATGTTTTCATCATTTCCATCATCTCATCCATTCTTCCATCCATAGTACCAACAACAGGTATTCTCCTCGACAACATCACTTCCTAGGATCAAGTGTAACTGCCTCAATTCGATGATCAAGCTACAAGGTGACAACTGCCTCACAATCAACGGTCAGTTAACAACACAGGTAGTCTTCCTCAGGTTCGGCGATCTGGTCACAACAAGATCTTACGAAATGCCTTCACAAACTTCGCTTAATTCGCTACCAAAGGATTCAAACTTCACTCTGATACCACTTGGTGCACTCATGGCTAGGAGGGTCCACAAGGTGAACAGTCTAGACCGTGCAGCAAGAGTAAACACAACGGAAGCAACTCGGTTATAGAATGCGAATGCAGATTCAATCATTCAATATATCATAGATTCAAATTACAAACATGCCAGCAACATGCGGCCTTACAATTAGGACTCACAGGCCTGATTCTCCAGTTATAATGTATGCGCAAGATGTAGCTTTGAAGCACCTTGTAGAAGAAAATCTAACTAATCAGCTATCTATCACTGATTAACTACTTTCCTAGGCATCTATTACGTGAATATATATCATCTCTGGATCACAAGAATCCTCTGCTTCAAACAAATAGATTACAAACTCCAAGAAAGAGATGTAATGTGTGTACACGGATAGGTCGGCCCAAAACATATGCAAGTCCTCCACAAGTGAATGAATCAATGTGCAGATCTTAGGGAAGGTCGGCCACATCCCAAAGTACCTTGAATGATGTGTCATTTAGCTCTGCAAGTCGTGAAAGTGCTCCGTAAGTCTTCTCCTTTAGTTGATTGTCTGAGACCGTCTGAATGCTCTGCTATGAGAAAATAGTCAATCTTCTGATAGCGATATCTTTCCGAAAACTGATCCAAATGATTTGGATTTTGGATATGATGTGCATGAAGATGTCTAGATGCTAAGTCCAGCTCCACAAGGTCTAAAATAAAACTGCGGTAGAATGCGGACCAAAATACAAAAACTGCTACTGACTAGACTGACTGTACTGAATTGGGAAAATGAAAGAAACAAAATGAAATGCAAATATTTTTGGTTGATACAAGATTGCTCTTGAACCAGGGATGCTCCTGCATCAAAAGATCATGTTGTTACAATATAATTGAATTAAAAAGTGGCATATACTGATTCACCCCCCTCTCAGTATATCTATGTGTTCTAACAAGCCATATCACTCCATTCAAGCTCAACTCCATATTTATGCTTGTCAGAAAAAGGAGAGGGGGAGTTGTAGCAACACCCTTTTCAAGGACAACATCATCAACCTTATGTAGCACCTACCAGAAGCATAGGAATAGGGTCTACAAGTTGAGAATGCTTCCAAACAGATGCAATAGCTCCTTTGTATCTGACTACCTAATCTAGAGAGTCTTGAAATGGAGCACAAAATCTTAATGTGCTCTCATAATCTTTCTTTGAGGCACAAATCTTGACCCTACTTAGATTGGACATGCATTAAAAGGTAACATGCACCTAGAAAGAGACCCATTCATTTCCTCTGCACAAGTTTGCTCATAATTGTCATTGTGCTACAGATTGCATGTTGTAAGGGGTTGCTCTAGTACAACCCATGGCTCTAGCTATAGCCTCTTCTCTTCAAAAGTTGTTCAAGAGAAATTGAAACCCTTTGATAAATCTATACTTCTAGAAGGGGAAGGAAACTAGAGATAAAGACTTGGATGAGGAGTATTGAGACAAATGCATTTTGAATTTCTTTCCAAACCCTCCCTTTCCATAGATAAGAGGAAAATAGAAGGGCCCCATTGTTTACAATGGAAAACTAAATGATAAGCATAGCAACCATCTCTTCTTTAAATAAAGAGAAACATGAAAAATGCAAGGTTGAAGAAAGCACAAAATGAAAAAGGCCACATGCATGAGAAAAGAGCAAACCTCAAGTCGGATCTTCGATTATGTCATGAAAAGGAAAAACACACATGTAGAGGAGATCACGTCGTCTCCTTCTCGTAACATCAAGCCTTTTCTTCTTCTGTGAGGCATGTACCAACTAGCTCCATAATATGCAGATTCAAGGATTCATGGTCACACATGTATCAAGGAAATCCTTTGCACCCATTTCTTCATCAACCTATCAAACTTCTCGTTAAGGGATCACTGATTACTCCATGATACCCCTAATTTTACAAGTTCTAACACTGATCTTGGTACTTATCCATATCTCTACTTATACCAAAGGTACATAATTCTGTTAGGCTTCACCAAAGATGTGTACTTATTAGTTGAGCCTTGTCTATTCCGATTCATCAAGCCAGAACATCATTTACGATGTAATAGGAGACCGCCATGTAGAAAAATGCCTAATAGGACAAAGTGACCAGGGAACATGTGACCATGCTATAAGTCAAAGTGGGGGCACAACAACAGGTGGTAGACAACGTGTACAGAGCCAGTAAAGCCTATAGTCCTTAAGGGGATCAGGCGGTAACATTTAAGTGAAATAACTGGGCCAACAAGTCAACACACATACATAATAATGGCTAAGGTAGTGAACCTCAAGGCCCAAGGACAAAACACAATATTTCCATGAACCCTAAACCCTAACAACCAACAAAAACACTAGTATGAATAGTTTTTTAGAGAAAGCTCTAATAGACCCCAAATCAAAGTTTGGCTTTATTGGCTCAAGATTAGAGACAAGGTCTTTAAGGAATCTTTTACAAGCTCTGTATGCTCATCATACATCTCAATCCATTAAGAAAATTAAGGAAGGGGAACATTGTTAGGTGATGTTGCACCAAAAGATCGACCTATTAATGCCCGATACAACCACTTGACTTAACAAGCACGGGAGGCGGTTAAGCCCTTGTCACAAACCACCGCAACGCAACGCCGAACAAGGAGACCAAGGGTCACACCTTGCAACAATCCCCCTAGCGCAAGCGCAGGGTTTGAACCCGTGACCTTGGCTCTGATACCAATTGTTAGCTGTCGTTGCACCAAAAGATCAACCTATTAATGCCCGATACAACCACTTGACTTAACAAGCATGGGAGGCGGTTAAGCCCTTGTAGCAAACCACTGCAGCGCAGCGCTGAACAAGGAGACCAAGGGTCACACCTTGCAACAAACATCTCCTAAATGAACTCTCAGACATTCTACATGACTTTGTCTAGCACTATAAACAAGTTTTTGCTACTTAGGAGTATACTCTGACTTGGAATGTTGCTTTGCAACAATATCTTAATGTGGTTCTCTGTTAAGTTTCCAATTCTCAACATATTCTTTATGATCAAATTCTCACTAAAGGAGTCTTGTGAGAGGCTATATTTTCAATGTCTAACGATAAAGCCTTTGGTTTGAATAAATTCCTTGTGAGTTCCACAAAACCTTTTGAGACATTGTGGGTAGCGATCTCCATAAATTTTATCTAGAAGCCTTTCATAAGAATTCTTTAGGAAGTATAATTAATAAAGGGAATATCAAATTCATACCTAAAGCTAGCAATCTTGAGAATATTTGCAACTGGCAACCTATCACTTTGTTGAATGTTTCATAGAAGATCATTGCCAAGGCTCTTGCTCTTAAGATCAAACCTCTTCTTCCCCAATTGGTCTATCTTGAACAAATTAGTTTTATCAAGTCACAATACATCTTTGACAACATTAATATTGTTGTCTGGGAAAGGATGGAATGGGCCTAGCATTCTTAGTAGCCTACAATGTTTATCAAAATTATTTTTTCCAAGGCTTATAACTACATTGAATGACCTTTCATGTTGGAGTCACCTTAAAGACTCACACAAGCTACGATCTAAATGAGTGAACTACATCACAATAGTGAATGCATTATTCCAATAAACAAAGAACATAAAACACAAATAAAAGGAATAAGACATTATATTCCACTTGCAAGGTTACAATAACATAAAAGAATCATTCTCAAATGTGAGTATGAGAGGGGTATTTATAATAAACACTCAAGAAGAGTCTCATATGATTACTAGGTCAGTCACCAAGTGAGTCAATATAAAGGGGACCAAGTAAAACAAGACTTGCTAATAATAGAAGATGTTTTCTATGAATATGACACATGCAAGTGAGAGAAGATGCTCCTCACAATATGACATGTGTACAAGTCAACACCTAAGCAAGCTTATTATGTATATCATAAACCTAGGATAATAAAATAGATATACAATAATTTTATGCACATTTCATTCTTGCCATGCTTTGGGTGCTTGATTTTGGGTTCGAATTTATTCATTCTGTGTAGATGTTATTTGTTAATGCCTCAGCTTGCATCACCATTAATGGTTAGCAATCTAATCCATTTAGGATTTTTTGATCCATCCATCAGGGTTTCCCTTTAGCCTCGACACTTTATGTGCTTGTGGCTAAAGGCTTTGGCTATGTATTGGCCCATGCGGTCTCTCAATATCTTGTTAAGGGCACTGATTTGCTCAATTCTTCCAACCAACTGGTTAATGGTCATTTTGTCGATGATTCTTTCCTCACTCTTATTGAGGATGAAAATAATGTCAAACAAGCTCTTCTTTATCTTGATGTTTTCTTCCAAGCCTCTAGTTCAAGTATTCAATGGCAAAAGACCTAGTGTTATAGACAGTTCTTCCTTCCTAAACCTGGTTGGTTAGACAATTATGGCTGGAAATGGATTGATCATGGGGAGGTCTTTCATTTTTTGGGCATTCCCTTTTCTTTTCAAGCTTCTCCTTTTTCCCTTTGACAAGCTATTGTTGCTAGGATTGAGAATAAACTAAGCTATTAGATTACTAAGCCTCTTTCTATGGCCGGTAAATTCTAAAGTTTTGGTTGCCACTCATGTTTATTACTCCTCTTGTTGGGTAGCTTCGTAGAGATTTTCTCTGGGCTTCCAGTGACAGGCATCAAGGATTTCATCATGTTGCTTGGGAATTTGTTTGCCTTCCCCATGATGCTGGTGGTCTAGGATTGCTTTCAACCCATCATCAAGGCCTTGTTTTATGTGCTAAATGGATTATTGAGGCCTTGGAAGGGAATGATGCTTGGAAAATTCTCATCAAGCACTTATCCTTTCTACTGTACCTTCTAGGAGAGCAGCTTGGAAAGGCCTCGACTTTTGTACTCTCCCCACCATGAGGGAGCTTGTCTAGATTCAAGGAATGTTTGTTATCAAGAGCATTTGGAAAGCTTCAGATTCTATTAAGTTGTAGCTTCTCAAGATGGGAAATGACTTCCACAATGCCTTTCAATCAATCAATAGTCTATTTGGTGATCTCCAGTTCTTTCTAGTCAAGACCACCCTTTGGCTAAAGCTCCTTGAGTTCATGTTATGAAAATTTTCAAACGAGGAATTAGATTTCTTCTTGATCTTATTAACAGGGCTACTAAGAATTTTCTTTCTTGGCCAGAGGTCGAGATGAAATTTAATCTTTCCAATCAAGATCAAAAGACATTTGAGACTGTTACTGATGTCATTCCTCCCCACATGATTCACAAAATTAAGGTTAGGTCTTTCAAGCCCTAATGGAAGGATTGGAAATGGTATCTTGACACACCATTTCGTAATTACAGACCTCACAAAGGATATTTGTGGCTTTTGCCTCATCTTCCAATGGTGATCAGTTAAACCACTGTCGGCAACTTTAGTCTTCTCTTGGCACTTGGCACTGATGGTTTCAATCTAATTGGTCAACCATTCTTGAGCCTAAGTTGGCGTACTTTGGATGGTGCATTCTCTACCAAGGTCTTCTGCTTGGTCCTTGTTTGACTTATTTTGGAGTTCTCAACCCCCGTTGTCCATTCTATGGATAGTCTGAGACACTTAAGCATCTCTTTTGGTTTTGCACTAGAGCTCAAGAAGCTTAGAATTTGATATATGATTTCTTTAGGCCCTTTCGGCCTAACCCCTTTTCATGGCATATGGTTTTGTTAAGAGATTGACCTTGTCTCCCATTCAAATATACCTAGATTTGGCATGCTTTTAGAGTGGAAATTCTCTTCAATATTTAAAAAGATTCTTTTCAGGTTGTTCAATTGATGTTCATTTCTCTTTGTACACTAAAATATGATTTGCTCCAATGTGCTTATACAAATTTAGGTGCAAGCTAGCAAAGTTGCACTTGAACTTGTGCGTATATAGGAGCTTTTTGAGCACTAGGGAAATGCTCCATGCACTATTGCCAGAGTTCTAACTCCTTCCTCTTCCTCTCCTCGAGGGTGTTGACGTGGTCGTAGCCAATCTGCCATAAAAGATCAAGGATCTTAGTCCCGTGGCTCCTAGCCTCCAGAGACTAGGGATAATGTTGCCTGCAACTAGTCATAGCCTTCTTGGTCACCATCTGCCTCTTCTCATGGGTGTGGTGCTTCTGGTTGGCCAAATTCTGGCAAGTTTCCTCTCCTAGAGCTGGCAATTTCTCTTGTTCATGCTCAACAACATGTAGACGAATCTCTGAAGGATGAGGGTGTTCTCATTGGTTGGGAGACTATTGATGATAATTCAATCCCTAATGATGTTTGGGGAAAACCAAATGATAAAGACCCCTCTCTTATCGGTGTTGCTTTAGTTGCTTAAGTAGTTTGTTTATTTTGTGATGTTTGGGTTTGGCACCACAGACTTTCGTCTTTGTTTTGAACTATGTCTTGCATAGACTTTGAGGGTGTACCTTTCTACGACTAACATTTGTTAGTAAATATCGTATTATTATCTTTTTAATTTTATAAAAAATAATAAACAATTTATTCATCAAAAGACTACTACTGGTGAACCCAAATACTCTTACATCAGAAAAGGCTAAAATTATGTGATCATTATTTAACCAATAAATGTTTACTTGAAGTAAAAACGATTGACCTCGAAAATCTCTTGAAAATTAACCAAATGAATCATGAGGGACTTGCTGTAACTGTTCCTTTCTTATAAACAAACGTTATCATAATGAAATGTGATTGTAAATGTGTGTTTTTTTTTCTTATATAATATGAATTTCTCCATGTTAAAACCAGTCCTCCAGTAATCTCAGTCCAACCTCGATCATAACAACAATTATAGTAATATAACTCTGCTATAATTCAGTAAACTCTAGCTCAACTTAAATTCAAGCACTTTTTAGTTGCCAGTAGTCAACACCCCTGCCCTGTCTCCCACAACTTCCCTCCCCTCAACAAAGAAAAAAAAAACCATCATCATCTTATTACTCTTTTTAAAAATCGCCAACTGTAACCAAGTTTCATCTCTGGACTTCCGCATGATGATTTACAATAACAGAAAAACTGATCTCAGAAGAATTAAATTACATCAATTTTTCTGAGCAGTAGTGCCTCTTCAACTGCATTGGCTTGTAACCTTTTCACCCTGATGATAGTCCCAGCAGAGAGACCCCAAGCATAGGAAATTAAACATGATACCCACACTGATGCAGAAGCACTTAGCAACAAGCTGCCATTAAACCACTCTACAAATTAGCTCTCTTGAATTCTTGGCATATCTTTACAAAGCCATTGTCCCATTTATAATGGAGTCTGTCTACAATCTCTCTGCTATAGTGTTCCCCTCAATAGTCTGCACAAGGGATTCAATCCACCAAATCAGAAACATTCTAAAAAATGCAATATTTTATCTATTCCCTATCTCAAAAGGTAATTAGGCAGGCAGCCAACAGGGGATTCAGCCAACAGTAATCCCCTGTTGAGCCAGTAGCCCAATTGGTATTTTTATTGGGGAGGAAACTGATCATCCAACTTTCTTCAATCAGCTTTCTTCCATTAATGTTAAAAGATTGAGGATTATACCTAATCCACATTTGAAAATTACTCAATTGATAAGCCTTTCCTATATATATGTATAGACTTACATGGTGCAGTCGGAAAAGGAAGTTACTGGGAATGGAACATTAGGGCCACAGAGAACTTGAACCTCCAACAGCTTTTCATTGAATAAGCTTTGCTTCTCACCATCAACACCCTTCAAACAGCTGCAGATCTCATATTTACTAACTGCAGAATCACCAATTATTTGATCCACAGTAATAAAGCTCTTACAGCAAACGCTTTCAGCTCTCATAAAATTATCTCCTGACTGCAGAGCATTAAAACAGGAGCTCAGGATAGATGACACTGCGGTGCACTTGTCTGAATATGCACCTGCAAACAGTCTACACATAGTTAGCAACACAATGACTGAGGCTGCCAATGGCTTTTGGGGCACCATTTTCTAGATAAAACTTAGTTCCTCTGCTACAAATGAACAATTCCAATCTGAAGGACTAATGAGAAGAAATTTTAGGCCGATTGAATTATATTGATTGAGATTAGAGAATGAATATCCAGCTGTTCTGGTAAAGACAAATTCTAAGTCAATGGCATCTTTTAGCCCATGGGTTAATCCTGTGACCTAAGCCACGATTGAGACCACTATATCCACTATATTTATCTGCAAACTAGTTTATAATTTCCCATGGTCAACAACTATGTTCAATGCCCTAAAGAGCATTTAGATTCATTTCATTTCAAAGTTTCTGCGCTGGTCATATTTGACAGGTTTGTTGTATATTTTTTTCCCTTAAAAATGGGTGGGTTCCTTTATACAAGGGTTATTTTTAATGGACAAATTTTACAATTTTTTTTAAAAAATTTTAAGAAATAACTTAAATTGTTCATACTCTTTTAATGTGATGTATATAGAATGAATTCTTATTAAGCATTTAGACAAGGGTTGTTAAGAGTTTAAGTCTTTGTCAAAGGTACATTGGTGTATTATAAGGTAGGGAAGATAATAAAATAGATGGTGAGAGCACATCAAAATAGATAGATGAGGTCAATTCTATTTGATCTTTCTTTTTTTGCACTTAAAAAACAAAAAAGAGTTGAAGATCATCCTGTGATTAAAAAGAGAGAGCTACACTTTGTTGCAAAGGCTCACCCCATCAAGACCTCCTATGACATAAAGCCCAAGAGTTCAATCACGAGATCTCACTGATTTTGATTCTTTGCTTTAGTCATGTATGACGATTCTAGATTTGAAAACTATGTTCCCAACCTTGTAAAGAGATGTCTTTTAAGTTCTTGTTGCAAGCCTAGTACAAACCAAAGCGATTCAAGAAACCCTTATTTTTATTTTTATTCCATGCAAATGCATGATATTTAATTTGAAATCCGTACCGAGCATCAATATCAAGATTACACAATTTCACACTATGATGCTCCAACTATGAAAATAGTAGGGCACTCTTGTTTGCAAATGCAACAACATTTGTCATCAAGAATAAATATCAACCTCGGAAATATCAAACAACAACAGAATATAAGGCTTTTAGCTTGAAAAAGAAGCATAAATTTATGTAGGGTGTATTTTGCTAAACACTTGGCATGCACCCTCAATTCTTAAATAGCATTTGGCATACATCTACAAGGGAGTATTTGTTGTGTACACATAAGATGCTTGCAAATCTTGATATATCTAACTGGTTAACCTATAATGTAAGACTAAAAGTAGCATTTTTGGTTGTTGGTTTCTATAGGAAAAGTTGAGTTATTTTCATCAAAATTGTTAGAAAATATATAGAAGACAACACTTCTTTAAAATAGTGAATCAGTAAGTATAACAAAAATTGAGAAAATCAATATGTGAACAATGAAAGAAAAGACAATCATGGAATACCTAAATATATAATCATAAGTGAACAATTGGATGGGCCTTCTAAGCCAAATGTTATTCACAGTTTGACATTTGCATTTTCCCTTGGTTGGTGTGAGTCTTTATCTAAAAAGAATGGTTCGTTTGTGAGCTCCAAGGATTTTAAATCCACAAAAAAAATATTATATGGTGCAACAATTGTAATTTGTAGCACTAGGTTGCCAATTGGAGATGCCATTTACCAATGCTTGTTGTGAATTTTCATATCTTTGAAAGATAAATTTATTTTATTACAATCAAGATGCCAATACATTTGTAAGAATGACTAAACCTAAATACATTTGACTTACCCAAGTGCAAACATTAGCAATCTAACATCCATTATTTCAACTCCAAGATCAGTGCCAAATACAATTGCAAGAGTGGTTGCGCTACTTTGAAGGTTTTTGCTTGTAAAAATCATTTTTTGAATGTCGACAAAGAAAAAATATAACATATTTCAAACAAAATGAAGTCCAATTGTTGGGAAAAAATATTACAACTTTCTAAAATTCCAACTAATTGGTGTCTCACATGCATAAATATAGACAAGGTTTTGAATGCAATTATTTGACATCAAACTAGTCTATCATCAAAGTGACCTCATTCTACAATAACTACAATTTCAAATGTTTGGACTTTCTATGGATGGTGACATAGACTATGAATGACAGTATGAATGATATGAATGAGAATGTGAATTTGATTGCACATATAAGGGAGAAGAGGCAAAAGACTTTTTATGCATAACATGTTTTAGAGATTTATTCTCATGAGAACTCAATGTAGGTGATGTTGATGCTAGTATAGGAGGCAAAAATAACATCCCTCCTTTGCAAATTACTAAAGAGACATGCATATTTCATCAAAGTAAATTAGAGACAATGAGAAGGATTCGAAGCTCTATGTTAAAACAACTTTCTCATTGATTGGAATTCAACCTATAGTGCCAAAACAAAATTTTAATTAGTAGGTTAAAAGTCTTTACCATTAAAACATGCATCTCAATGGCAACCAATATAATTGCTGAAATTGCTAAAAGAATTAACATAATCACTTGAGATGTAGATATATTTGCTCTATTATATCACTTGTTGTTAGGGTAATTAGGTATGTCAATACATAGTCTTCTATCCTCAGAGAGATTTCTGGAACTTTTGATAGCATGCTTGATTAAATGAAGCAAGCACTTCATAGCAATGACCCTGAATTACAATTCTATGACGAGCATAATAGGCCTATTTTGACTAAGAAGTGGAACACAATGACCACCCCTCTTTGTATATCTACCTATGCTCGTAACCCCAAGTGGTATGCATCTAGATCTAATAGAATGATAGGCTTCAATACCCAAGACATGTAAATTTTGAAATACGTACTTGTTCAGCTAAACCTTTACTGGTTAATAAAATAATAAAAAATCACGAATCTTAATTAATTTTTTTGGTTTGTTTTTAGCAATAAAAAAATTATTATTTCACCCTAGAAATTATTCTCTACAAATAGAAAAAATTAAGAACTAGTATAGATATCTTGAATACATTTATCTAAAAAACATTGAGAGATATTAATCTGTAGCTATTTTATTTACTAGAGACTACATCCTAGATATTTGTATGCTAGGACAAGAGTAAGTAGACCAAAATTACATCAGCTATAACCGACTATTACATAATATATTAGTGATTCTAACCATAAGACCAATGATTATAAAGTGAAATAACATGACAAACTAGTAAATGAAGATTGTGAACGAAATTAGTGATGTGAGCATGAGCAAGTACTAAGGGATTCACAACCATAAGAACCATCTTCCCTGTTAGCCAAGCACACACTTTGCTGCAAGAATTTGATGGCTTTGGATGATTTGGCTAGGTTAAATTTCTCCTATAAAGGGGAAGATTTATCTAGAGCATAGAGTTCCATGACGTCATGAATCGAGTTGTAAAAACTAGTGTTTCCTTTGAGAAAATCATGCATGACAACAACCTAATTGATTAAGGCCAACAACCTCAACTCAATTTTGTGAATTGTTCCAATTGAAGCTAGCACTCTGGATTTTGAGCCAATACACAATAGAGAGATGGGATTGATTGGGGTTGCTTTGTTGACCGCTTCATTCAAACCCACTCTAAACTTGTCCCAAATGTAATATTTGCCCAAGGCCTTCATAAGCTTCTTATCTCCCATGATAATGAAGATATATGTGACAAAGGTGGATGAAATATTCATGTTTACCTTGTATTGCTCTACTCCTTCGATAAAGTCCATTCTCAAAACTTCTTATATGGCTTCTAGAATGTCAGACTTGTTGCATTCTGGTCTCCTTTATTTCACCAATGAATGCCATTTGTCAAAGGTTACCTTCCACCTACATAATTTGCTCCAAGTGCTTTGGAGCAAAGATAATAACTAAAGTTTGTTATACTAAGAAACAACTGGTATAACTCCTTTTGATAACAATTTGAGAACTATCTCAAATGTGTGACGTAAATGGAGGTACCTTGTCGACTAATTGCATTGATAAGTGGTTATGCAGATGGCTCATTTCACAACACTTTTGTATGATTTTATCATAATGTTATGCAATCCAACTTTGTTGTATGAACTTAACACCATATGATTCTAATGATTTCATATACTTGTTCCTTATATAGCCTTAACATCTTCTTCCAAAAGCTTTCACAAGGATGACTAGCTACTAATCTCATTGCTAATGATTAAATCATTATGATTATTGATGCCCCGACTCAGGAGATAATTGGCAATTTTATTTCCTAATATTTTATTTCAGGGTTTAACTGTGTAGTATTTGAGTCAAACACATGACCCATATTTCATGAGTAGTGGTTCACATGAACCCATCTCTCATGTTAATGAATGGTCCACTTAGCATTCATTGCTTCACCCTGTGTGCATCACCTAGATGCAATGAGTGCTAAGTGGACCATTCATTAACATGAGAGATGGGTTCATGTGAACCACTACTCATGAAATATGGGTCATGTGTTTGACTCAAATACTACGCAGTTAAACCCTGAAATAAAATATCATAATTTGACATGCTGCGAAAAATACCTCCTACTTATCATTTTTATTTCCTTCTCAATAATAATGGTTTATCAAGAAGGATGACATATTATCTAGTATCTCCCAAGCTTCATTAAGGGTATTGTTGATTCCCCAACTTGTAAGGTGAAGGGTATTGTTGATTCTCCAATTTGTAGGGTGTCTTTTTCCTTAGGTATAGGATGATAACCATGGAATCGCCTTCTATTAAAATCTTGTCAATGTTACATGATTTTGCCACCTGGGGGCCTAGTAGTAAGGCTTTTGATGGTGTCTCAAGAGGCAACCTCAATTAGGTCTAAGCAATAATATAAGAAATTAAAAAAAGGAGGTCTACTTGAAGAGTCAACTACCAAGAATGTAGCAATTATGTATTTGTTTACACTTTAGGAATGTGAGTTTCCAATGAGAGCTCGTTTTCATAGAAGTTGGAGTGGGCACCCTTGACGTAGAGAACAAGTTGTTGATTAAAGAATAAAGCATGCTGGTAACGGAATCTTTCCTAATCTTCATACGCGTCACATCATTGATTGGTATGGAAAGCGATTCAATTGTTGTAAACGTGGTGTCTGCTTTTCAGTGGATTGTGCCATACGTTCCTATTTTATCATTTATTGCGTACGTCACGGCTATATTCTTCCTCTCTAAGGGAGGTGGTTGAATATGTCAAACTCAGTTAGGTCTAGCCAAAAAGAAACATGCTTTTTTTTTTCAGAGCTAATTAAGTATATTATATGTTAAGTTTATGTTGTCATGTTGAAAGGCTTGTTGTAATGGTTTAGTTAGTGTATATTTTATTACAGGTAGGGTTCAAATTGGTAATATAACGAAAACATTAAAATTAATAATAGAAAAAAGAAAGGAAAACATTAAAATTAATAAATAATAGAAAAAGAAAGAAAAAATTCTATGGTATCAATAGACAAGTTTCATTAGGTTTAATATCATGAGTTTTAATCTTGGTTGATATCTTAACTTTTCAAAAGAAAATAAAATCTCTTTAACATATAATATAATCTTAGGGCAAAATAATTAAACAATAGCAATGAGATACTTATTTTAGGATTATTTTATTTAGTGTCATAAATTATTTGAAATAAATGTGGAAAAATAAAAATAAAAAAGGTATTTAGTTGGAAATTTGATACAAATATGTTGCTATATATGGTAGTAGATTATTCATCAATTTGTAGGAAAATTACGACTAACAAACAAATGCGTTTGAAATTGAAAATTCATTATCTATCATTGTGGCTCACTTTTGCAACTGTGGAATTGAGTTGTGTGAATTGTAGACCTAACCCAAGTCTATGGATCTGAACTTTTATGCAAAGATCCAATCATTGTTGATACTTGATTCTAAATTTACCTAGATGCCTATGATTTGCTATGTTTGATGGCAATGTTTAGGAACACCTTTGAGGAGTTTACTAGGCAGAGTGTATTCTCCCTTGTTCAAAACCTAGGATACCAATTTAATGGCTTTTAGAGAAGATAAACAATAATAGATAATCATGTACATAATGCCCTAGATACTGCTGCAAGTAGGGAATGCAATAACAAATTCTCTATAAATGCTTGAGTAATGATGTTGTGAGATTCTCTAGTAATTTCTAGGTGTTAGGTTGCGTAGAAATGAACTAGGGTTAGTTCATAAATATGAATCCAAAGGTGGCAAGTGAAATGTTTTGTACTTTTAGTCGACACACAATGACTAGTTGGAAGAGTTAGCTCAACCTCAAATTTGAATTTGAAATTTCTAGGTTCATTTCCATAAATCATGAAAATTGACTTGGGCTAATCCTACGAATTATAGATCCAAACCTAGGTGAGAGAGAAAAATTGAGGATCAAGACTAGTTCTTGGGAATGAGTGTAGATGGGATTAGCTAAGGCTCAAGCTATATGTCAACTTTGATAAGAATTCACACCACTTATATAATTGTCATTACATAAAGAATAACTAGGTCAAAGTAAGACCGAAATGAAGGGGGGAAATGCAAGGCATGAAATTTTTACTATTACAGTTTACCCCCAATTTGACTTGCATGCAAACTAATATGAGGATGCATGTCAAAGTAAAATCAAGCAGTTGACATGAAAGTAAATATATTCACACTCATAAAAACAATACAAATAAAGATATAAATGTCGCTTCGATAATGCTCCCTTGTAATGAGTGCTCCATCTTGAAACCTACAAAAAAATTAAGAAATTTAACAAGTAACATCTAATAGGTGTTTAAAATAATCATGTGCTATTTAAGATCACAAAAAAGAAAGAGGAGAGAGAGAGGTATTACACTCGAGGTGGAACAAGGATATTGCTTAGGGTAGCAATATCAATAGGTACTACTATGTTGGAGTATAAAAAGCAATTTGGTACCATCTAAAAAAGAGCTCCATACACTCTTTTGTTGATCTTGTGCATGTGTTCTCTCTTCACTTCTAATTTTCCTTTGGTTTATCTAATAAGATAAGAGAAGAATCTTCGAAAAAGGCCTCATATGTGGAATAATAGGAGGAGAAGGAGATGAGGTGCCTCCAATCTATGTAAGTAGTCAGTCAACTTCAATGGCCCTATAGTTAGGTCAAAAAGAGAAGTTTGATTGGTAAAATGTAATTTATCTTAGATATGAGGTAAGAGGTTTTCAAGAAATATAGGTTGGATTATAGATTTAGGAGGATGAAATTCCATGTGAATAAATAATGAAAAGAAGTGATAAATGTACTCTTAAAGAGTTTCAATAGGATCTTGTTTAAAATGTATGAGTTTTTGAAGAGAGACTTTGGGTTTGATGTTGAATTAGAAGTGAAGAGAGAACACATGCCCAAGATCAACAAAAGAGTGTATGGACCTAGGGGTAAAGTGTAAAACAAATCTAGTGCATCATTTGTCAAGGTTATAGGAAAGTGTTTGGCTAGAATAGGATCATTAGAAGTGATGGTTGAACAAAGGATATAGTATTGTTGCACATGAAAAATAGGGTCTCCATGGCCATTATATTTATCTCAATGTAACAAGATTGTATCACTAGGAGAAGGATATGCAAGAATTGTAGATGAAAGAGGTGATAGTACCCATGAAGATGTTGAATGAGAAGGATTATAAGAGGTGAGGGTATCTAATTGTACCTCTAGCACATTAAGGTTAGTATATATGTGTGTCTAATTAGGAGTAAAAGAAAGATAAATATCATAGTGAGGATAAGGTGCAACATCATGATGAGGGGGAGAGTATGTGGTATATGTGTAAGGAGGTGTAAAAGGGGTAGAATAAATAGGTGGCTTATAATGAGTAGAAGACAAGTGCTATTGTGGGAAAGCAAGTGTAGGATGCAAAATGGAGGGAGGTGGTGTAACCTTAGGAGGAGAAAAAGATGGTAACATATGATAAATAGGTGTCAAAGGTTTAAGAGTGGGATGTGAAGTGGACACAGAGTGTGTGATAGTAGAAATAGAAGAAAGAGGTGGATTATGAATGACAAACATACTTAGAATCTCATGAAACCAAGCATGCTATTATCTAAGGGATAAGGAAAAGAAAACATCATAAGAGGATCATCACCACATACATCATTCACATGCACTTTAGAATATTTCCATGAGACAATGAAGACACAATCATAGATAAAGAAGGGGAAGAAGAAGACACATCATGTAAAGTACAATCATTATTAAAAGGAAAAGACACCTTCAAATCATAACATGCATCTAATGTGTTATCTAATAAATCATCAATGTTGTGCTCAACACATGTATGAAAATATCCATCCTCTTGTTAAATAAAAATGATGTCAAATTGTTGCTATGGTGAAATAAGCAGGTGAGAAATCATAAGGAGGAAGTGAAAAACTAGTAGGTGGAGTAGGGGTGGTCAACCAAATTATGAAGGGATAAACATCATAAGGAGGTGGAGACTCACAAGATGTATCAAGTAATGCAGGAAGTGTAGGAGGCACAAAAAATGGATAAAGAGGGTGATAACACTTAGAGTAGGGTGGGTACATCTTTGAGGGGGAACAATAAGTAGTTGTGTTGATGTCAACATGTGGCTCATCTAATGGAATGCAAAGGATGTGTAGGAGATTGATCATGACGTAGTCATGACCAAGGGGTCTTACCAAACTACCCAGTCATGCAGCCAATACAGTACAATGGAAGCACAAATTCATATGACAACACACAAATCTAAAAGTGCCTTTTATTAGAATTAAAATCATTGATTACATTAGGAATTCACTACACCAGTAATTACAAACTCATTGGCCTTCCCAAGCTTCAGCATAAAGCTTTATACTTCACAGCTCAATTGGTTATGTGCTTACAACACAAAATCGCTTCCTAAAGCTCATCCTCATTCTTCTACTAGAAGTCGTTACCTTCATCCATTCATGTGGTCTTCTCAATCTCAAGCCGCTCAACATGTTCTGTAATACATGGATTGCCTTCCACCACTCAAACCCCATGCTTCATCTATGTGTCAAACAGATCCTCCCAACCATATATGAGGAACCCCAATCTACAGTAGTTTCACCCCTGCTCAGAGAGGAACCCCTGATCAACAACAATCTCACTTATGTTCAGAGAGGGACCCCTAATCAAGAATGATAATCCCCTTTTATTCTTCTTGAGTGGAAGTTAAACAGTTACGGATTATTCAGTTATGGAACTGAACATACACGTATCTAAATAACCACTTGACATTTCAAATTACCAAAAAGATTAATGACATTGTTGTTTGATTATTAAAATAAACACCTTTTGATAAAATCCCATATTATGAGTCCATCAGCAGTCTATCTCTTCATGAACCATTAATGTCTTCCTTGACGTTCTTTCAAGTTCTTAAACATTTCCTAATGCATCCCTCACAAACTCTTTATTGGTGTATTGGAGGCTTCTGAAAGCTACAAACTTATCGACACAAAAGACTACTCACAAACTTACAAATGCTCTGACACATCAGTATAAAGGAACTATCGACAAAAGTGGTACTTTGCGAACTTAAGATTTCACCGACACACACTTTATCAGTGAATTATTTGGTTTGCAAACTAAAAATTTTGCCCATACAATGCCTTAATCCATCAAGTGCTCTTATCAATGAATCTTCACCTCCATGAACCTTGGAATCAGCAACAATTACTTCATGAACTTTGAATATTTTCAACTTCTTTTTTATCGCCAATATCGCTAATCGATGAACTAAAGAAACTTTGAACTTTATTCTTTAAATCTTTTATTGGCCAAATGAGTCATTGGTGAACCGAAGGGTTTGCAAACCATCAAAGATATCAATATCACACTTAACTGGCATTCGATCTTTCTATCAATGAACTGGCCATTCCTTGAACTTTGGAAATTCATCCTTCAACTCATGCAATCGGCGAACTTTACAAAATTCAAACTTTCCTTCCAAAGCTTGTCAACGATATTACTTTTTAGAAAACCACTGGGTTGGCAAACTGGATCCAAACTACACCAAACTCGAACTGGAGATACCCAATAAGTTCTTCTACATGATGATGTTCTTCAATTGGCCAATCTTTATTCTGAAAAACCATCCTAAAGTAGAAGACCAAAACCAACACAAAACAAAGCAAAGACACAACTAACTGAACTGAAACTGAAATTGAAAACCTTAAATATTTTTGGTTGATGTTGATTGCTCATGCACCCAGATGCTCCTGCATTAGACACGCCGGGTAAAAAGTTTGTGAGCATGGGCTCACAAAATTGGAGTTGAGTAGCTAGACCAACCTTCCAGAATGAAAACATTATGTAGCATACTCCAATGCTTCCAAAGATGAATAAAATAATTTCTTCTTCCTTCTTTTCTAGCATTTAGCTGGTACAAGTGTTATTATCCTCCACTTGTAAATGAGTGCTTCAGGATTATACTATGTGTAAGTTTTTCTCTCAACATTTCATATCACACTCCATGATCCATCATCAGGAGAAAAGATAAGAAAGCAAGAGAGGAGAATGAAATGATAATTTGCAGATCAAGCAGGTTAAAAAGAAAAAGAGGAAAGGATAAAGGAGGCATGGAGACCAATAGACCTCAATGAAAGAGCTCCAACAATTAAGAAACAAAAATAGTAACAAATAGAGCCTACAAGCAAGTGCATATAAAAACCAACAATGAAAATAAATTTCAACTTCAATGTGTGACTATAAAGGAAAAGGAGAGCGAGTATATAACTATAAAAAGAATAAGACCAATATATATATAATGAGGAATAAACAAAGAATAATAAATACTTACATATATACAAATATAATAAATAAACAAATAATAAGTAACTATACAAAACTATAACAAAGAATAATCAAATACTTGTATACATACCTATATAATAAATACATATGCATATGTGTATAGATATAAACATATATCTATACATATACTTATATATTGAGGTATAAACAAATATAAAACTATACATAAACTTATATATACTTATAGACATATGTATAGATATAAACATATATCTATAAATATACTATAAATATAAATAAATATAAAAGCAAACAAACCAATAGAAATATACTTATCTTTCAAAACAATACTAATATACATACATATATAAGTATATACATATACTAACATATACTTATAGATATATGTATAGATATGAACATATACAAGTGTGTGTGTGTGTGTGTGTATACACACACACACATATACATATATCTGTATATGTATAGCAATATACGTAAGTTTATATATATGTACTTACAACCATAGAAATAAAATTATACATATATATAAATGTATAAAAAATGCATAAATCTATCCAAAACCAAAAAAATATGTACATATACTAAATAAATACTTATATATCTCAACAATGACTTACATACATACATATATAATAAATACAGATGAATATATGTATACATATAAACATATATCTATGCATATACTTACTTATACTTGTAAATATATGTGTAGATGAAAACATATACATGTGTCTATGTCTATATATGTACATGTGTGCGTATATATATAAATTTATATATGTATATATACAAATATCTGTATATGCATAGCAATGTACATAAGTCTGTATATATATATATATAGATGAAAACATATACATGTGTCTATGTCTATATATGTACATGTGTGTGTATATATATATATACATGTACATGTATATGTATACATATATATAAATTTATATATGTATATATACAAATATCTGTATATGCATAGCAATGTACATAAGTCTGTATATATATATATACACCAAATACATACATACATAAAGGTATAATAAAAAACATATGTATATGTGTATAGATATAAGCAACCATATAAACAGATATCTATACATATACTTACATACAAACAAATAAATATCTTTGTGTGTGTAGAAATGTACATATATCTATCCAAATACATCCATATACACATATATCTAACCATATACACACACATGCACACACACATCCATATATATATTTTGGTCTTATTCTTTTTTATAGTTATTTACTCGCTCTCCTTTTCCCTTATAGTCACACATTGAAGTTGAAATTTATTTTCATTGTTGGTTTTTATATGCACTTCCTTGTGAAAGGAAGCTAGGTGTGCAGAAAACACTTCCTACACTAATCTAATGAGGGGAGGAGAGTGCAAATTCAATTTTATCCTTGCTATTACAGCAATGTTAAACCACTAACAGAGATATTGCAGCAAACACATACACAAGAAAGTGAGACAGAAGAAGAGAGACACAAGATATACGTGGGGAAAACCCTTATCAGGTGAAAAACCCCACACTCCAAAACCTGCACAATGTATTATCAAAACTAAAATGGTTTACAATACACTTGTAATGAAAGCTCTCAAGAGTCTTCGACACTCGTATCTAGAGACAAACCGACAACATAACAGTACCTATCAAACCTGTAATACATCTCCTCTCAAAAGCACCTGTTTATATAGAATATACAAGGTAGAAATGGCCCCACATAGGGATGGGCATCCAACATGGCCTCTGTTACATCCCCTTTTTGGATTCAATATTACTATTTACTTTTTCTTGAATAATACAGCTATGTGTATATGTTTTAATATCATAGAAAATGATGACATGAATAGAAAAGGTTAATTTTATGAAATTATGGAATTTACTTGATTATGATCGATTTGATGTTTTGAATTAAAATGTCTTTCGATATGAAAATGAAATGATTTGATATAAGTATATTTTGATCAGAACATTGGTACTCTGACCACAAGTTGTATGTGAGATTGTCAATGACAGGAATAGATGGAACATGTTCGCCAGGAAGAAAGAAGAAGAGAAAGTATCTTTGAGAAAGAGAGAATAGACTCTGGAAAAACCCATGGGTGCTTGCCACTAAAAATGAATATCAGGTAGATAAACCTAGATGCCTTGAGTTAAGCTTGATTACGGGCTAAGTCAATTTTAGACGAGATGTCGAGGTTTGTAAGAATAGGTCTTTCTTCTTTCGTAAGTTTTCATTTTGAGTATGGGAAATCGACATCAATGTCGTAATACTCTGAATCATGTCGTCACATACGGATGACCAATATATTGCTTATATGTATATATATCTATATACTTGAGGTCGAGTTGTAAGTTGTGTCTTGTTTTTGGTTCGGTGTAAAAGTTGAAAGTTGGGCGTACGTCGACCCCAAACCTTGTTTTGCGTTTACGCTCAATTCGTCGTTATCGTCATAAAGCTCTATGAACATATGATGTAAATGTCTACTTGCGAAATTTGACGGATGTTGAATTGTTTCTATATTGGGCTATTATCGTATTATAAAAGGTTTAAATAATGTTTTAAATCTTGAGACCATGGTGTGTAGTACCTTTGGTCGTATTGTATTGGAATATACAATATTATTTTAGTTATATTTAAATTGTCATTTTGAGGTAATTCCTTTATTCATTTGTGATGTTGGTAATCGGGCAGTAGCTCAAAAGAGACTCACTAAAGTCCTTTCTTGATGTCTTTTATTTCAAAATAATCTTTTTACCTTCAAGCTTTAAATCTCATGATGGTTGTTGGCCTAGCCATTTTTCATAGTTTTTGCATTTGATTTATACTCATTAGCAGATGTGAGTAGTGTGACAACTGGTTTAAACTGTCAACCGCTACCTCGCAAAGTATGGAGCTCCACTTTGGAGAGTAATCGTTGATTGAGTGGAAAGGCCAAACCATTTCTGGTAGTGTTCGCGTAAGGAGGAGAATGTTATGCATGCCGGGTAGTTACCCTTATTGTTAGACATGGTCTTGTGAGTGGAGAGGCAATTTTTCCTTCACAGTTAGATGGGATTTAGAGAGTAGTTAGAGTGAGTTTTAGGGGAGAACGCAGAGGAGAAGTGGGGAGGAGACTGAGCAAGAAGCAAAGGTGAACAACTAAGAGAAGAATGAACACCTTGGACCAGTCTGCAAGTAGACACAAGAGATTACCTTCAGGTTCTCTTCACCTCATCTCTGCGCAATCTTAGTTCTTAGTTATCTTTATAATAAGTAATGACTTTACTTGCGTTACGAAGGAACTTAGTATTTGCTTAAAGGTACAAAGTGTGAATTGTTACCAACTGTAGTCTGTCTGTTTTCATCATCTTCGAAATGGAAGCAATGTTTTTGTTCCCTGTACCGCATCGCTGTTGTGAAACCCACAGTATAATTATATTGTTCTTCGAAGCATCTTCAAAGGTTGAGATTATTGTGTAGTTGTTGGCTCAACTTTAGGAGGTTTTTTGGTTATGTGTTGAATGCAATTTAGACTAAGTGTTTGGTCATAAAATAACTCACAGCTATCACAAGCCGCAGTGGCAAAACCTATGTCGACGTAGAATGAGTTCTCATTTGGCCAGCCAAATACAAATGCTTGGTTCTGTCAAATTTAAAAGACAACTAGTTTTAAAGTAAAAGACTTGTTTTGTGATATCCATCGACAAAGGAGTATTAATGGTGTGAAGAGTATGCCGAAACATGCTAGACTTCACAGTCCTCCATAATTTCTGAGTTTAAAATGGTCGGTCGACCATAGTGAATTTACTAACCTTTCTGCGAATGATAACAAGTTTTAGTCCATTTGTCTTTGTAAGCAACTCTTTTGCTATTGAAATATTCAAACTGTTGTGTCCCCGAGGGAAGGTATAGCCTTACTTTTTGGACTTTATAGCCATTCAAGTTAATATAATGAAGTTTTAGAACAAGGTAATGAGTCTTTAGTCAAGTATTTAGTCTAGACTTGCATGCAATCTCCTTGCTAGTAGAAACAACAAGATAGGGTTTCTAAATGCTTAGATTGACAAAGATTAAGCTATGTCGAAGATTTTTGATAGGTCAAAGTAGAATCTTAAGGGTGTTTAATTTTAAACGTAGGGTCTTCGAACATTTGTATTCTATAAATTGGCTTATAGTATAACCCTTCTGAAATAACAAAGATGAGTTTAGTGTCCACTCTTGAGTGGATAAATTAAGTAGTGGGCTAACTTAAAGATCAATGAAATAACTTATAGCATTATCCAAATAATCGATAAGCTAGGAACCCATTCTTTTATCATGTGGACGGAAATGTTTCCATGAGCCAAGTAGAGAGAGTAAACCTCATTGCCATGCGTTAATGCATGATGAATTTCAAACACCTTGAGGTTATCGAGGTCGTTAGATTGAACTTATTTATAGGTAACTATAGGATTGAGATTAATTCGAGTCGAGTGGGGGTGGGTGAACTTATTACTTGCGTTGATACAATGCTAATTATATTCAAATCCTTTGGCCAAGGTAATGCATGAGCCTCAAGTGCATTGATAGTTCACTATGATTGGATGGCGTATCTTGTGGAGTGGTCATGCTTGACTAGAGGGTATCTATGGGATTGCATGATAACAAGTTATGTAGGTCACAACACCAGTATTCAGATGGCAAACACCATTGGTTATCCTAAGTCTATCCTCTTTGAGTAGGGTAGGGCCACTTCTGGATAGGAAGGAGTGCGAGAGACCGACGGTCTATGGTTGGAGGTTAAGCTCCTTGAAGATACTTTCTGTTCTATATTCCTGAGGATTGCTGAGACTTGAATTTGGATGTCCGACAATCGAGATGCAGTGACTTTGGTAAGTTTCTATTTCGGAATTGTTCTAAGTAACTTTTGACAACATATTTTTTAATGTTGTAGATGGATATAACCTTTTGTATAAGTTATAATTTCATGATTATTGTTAGTCGATGGATGAACTACTTGGTTTTAATAATTGAAAACAAATTACTTTTCTATTTTAAACTTTCAAAAAAAAATTATTACCTTTGGTTAAACTTAGTTTTTAGGGTAAAAACAAAACTGGGTGTTACAGCCTCATGGCCCAAAACCCACGCCTATGGACACTTGTCCAACTTTGTAGGATGCTCCTGACACTTGTCAAGTCACCCCATCCCAAGGAGGTCACCTATTTCTAAAATGGGCAATGACAGATGCTCTTACGACTATTACAACTGTCATAGAATCTGTCATAGCTGTCATAACTTACAACTGTAAGAGAATCTGTCATACATAGGCTATAAATAGTATATTCTCTTACATGTCATAGTCCACCTTGGGGTGCCCAAAGATGCCTTTTTCAAAGATGCTCTTCGACACATGTCTTCACTTGTCATAAAATCTCCTATTTTTGACTCTTACATGCCATAACTTCGTCATAGGAATCTGTCATGACCGTTATGGTCAATATTCCCTTACACAACATCCAAGATGCTGACACATGGCAAAATATTCCTACCACTAAGTGGGACACCTATCTCCTCATGTGAGGACAAAAATACATGTGGTCATATGCCATGTAGGATGACACATCACTGTGCCAACTCCCACAATATGACAACATAGGATTTGCATCCAATTAATACAATATGCAATTAATAAATAAATACAATGTAAAAAAATACAAGGAATTACCAAGGTTGAGACACCTTAATTCCCAACATTCTCCCACTTGTCGAACACCTTGTAAGAGCCAATAGAATCAACAGGATTTAACTACTATAGGCTGAGAGGCCCATAGACTCCAAACACCATCTGAACTTCTTTGTGCCCATTGGTTTCGTCAATGCATCTGCAACATTCTTCAAAGTATCTACCTTCTCCAAATTTACCTTCCCATCCTCTACCATGTCTCACACGAAGTGAAACTGTACATCAATATGCTTTGTTCTGGCATGGAAAGTTGGATTCTTCGCAAGCGAAATCGCACTCTGATTGTCACAACTGATTAAAATCTGACTTGCATCAACACCAATATCTGAACACAATCTCTTAAGCCAAATGGCTTTCTTACAAGCATGAGTTGTAGCCATGTACTCAGCTTCTGTAGTGGATAAAGAAACCACAGGTTGTCGCTTACTCATCCAACTAATTGCACCATCAAACATAGTGAACACATAGGCACTAGTAGATCTCCTATTGTCAATGTCACCTGCCCAATCAGAGTCCACAAATCCACGAATACAAACTGAATGCGGAGGTCCTGTAGCATTGCCATGATAGCAAATGGAATACTCAGAAGTACCCCTCAAATATCTGAACACTCACTTAACTACATCCCAATGTACCCATCCAAGATTAGCCATAAATCGACTAAGGACTCCCACTACTTGGGCAATGTCTGGTCTTGTGTAGACCATAGGATACATCAAACTGCCAACAACACTAGCATAAGGTACTCTGCTCATGTCCTCCACCTCACTAGGAGATTTTGGACAATCACTAACAGACAACTTTGTCCCCAATAAAACAGGAACACACAATGGTCTACAATCTGCCATGCTGAACCTGTCCAACATAGTCTTCACATACTTACTCTGGCTTAACAAAAGTTTTCTGTTAGCTCTGTCTCTTCTGATTTCCATTCCTAGAATGTACCTGGCTGCCCCAAGATTTTTCATCTCAAACTGTGCTGACAACTGAGACTTCAAATCAGAAATCATATTCTTACCATTCCCAATCAACAACATATCGTCAACATACAATGCAATAATGAGAATGTGATCATTGTCAAATTTGTAATACACACAATGATATGATTTTGATCTCAGATATCTAATTGACAACACAAAGGCATCAAACTTCAAGTACCACATCCTAGGAGACTGCTTCAAACCATACAAAGACTTCTTTAACTTGCAAACCAAATTTTCTTTACCTTTCTTTATGTAATGCTCTGGCTGTGACATGTGAATCTCTTCCTCCAAATCACCATGAAGGAAAGTTGTCTTCACATCCATTTTTTCTACCTCTAAGTCATAAGCATATGCAAGAGATAATAGGAATCTAATGGATGTCAACTTTGCAACATGAGAGAAAATTTCACCATAATCAATTCCCTCCACTTGTGAGTGCCCCTTCACAACCAATCTAGCCTTATAATTTTCAACACTGCCACCTACACTAAATTTCTTCTTGAACACCCATTTGCAACCAACGGGTTTCTGTCCATCAGGCAAAGGCACCAAGTCCCATTTTTTATTCTTTTGCAAAGAAGCCATCTCATCTTCCATGGCCTCCTTCCAGAAACCCACATCTTCCATGCCCATAGCCTCTTTCACAGTTCTAGGCTCATCAATGTTAGTAAGTAAAGCAAAAGCACAACTAGAATCAAGTAATGAATAATCAAACGTATCAAGTTGCTTTCTTGTTCATGTAGACCTCCTCAACGGCTGAGGTTGAGGTTTTGCTTCTTCTTCTGAGCTTTCAGAGCTGCTAGAGCTCTCCTCATCATCAAGTCTCATAGGGTCTATTTGTTTAGTCTTCTCAGGGGTAGAAGGAAACTAAACTGCATCTTCTTTCTTTTTTGTCTGTTATGACTGTAGAACAACGGAAGAAGGTGTTAGCTCTCTGAAGATAACACTTCTACTATACAACACTTTTTCAACCACAGGATCCCAAAGCTTGTATCCTTTCACACCGACACCATAGCCAATGAAAATACATTTAGCAGCCTTGTTCTCCAATTTAGACCATTTATCCCTAGGCACATGTGCATATGCCTCACAACCAAAAACATGAAGATGTCTAACTAAAGGATTCTTACCAGACCACACCTCCATAGGTGTCTTACCAACAAGAGCTGATGTAGAAGATCTGTTTACCAAATAGCAAGCAGTGGCAACAACTTCAGCGCAAAACTTTTGTTCAAGGCTTGCTCCACTAAGCATACTCCTAGCCTTCTCCATCAATGTCCTATTCATCTTCTCTGCAACTCCATTTTGCTGCGGGGTATATGGAGTTGTCTTATGCCTTTCAATCCCTTGCTCTTTACAGAACTTATCGAATTCTGCCGAACAAAACTCACCACCATTGTCAGTTCTCAAACACTTAATCTTTTTACTAGTTTGATTTTCAGCAAAGACTTTAAACTCCTTAAACTAACTAAAGACTTTAGTCTTGCTTCTAATAAAATAAACCCATGTCCTTCTACTGTAATCATCTATTAAAGATACAAAATATACAAATTTTGAAATTGAAGGAACATTAACAAGACCAAACACATCAAAATGAATAAGATCTAATACACCAGAAGACTTGTGAGAACTAGAGTAAAACTGAACACAGTTTTGCTTTCCATAAATGCAATGTTCGCAAAAGTCAAATTCAAGATTACAATCATTTAACCCCTCAATGAGGTTTTTATTTTTCAGGGTACGCAGACCCTTCTCACCAATGTGGCCATATCTCAAATGCCATAACATAGTCTTTTCAGCAGGAACCTTAGCTTCCATAGCATGTGCACTACCATCAGAACTAGTTACAACAGATTTCTTCACTGCTCGTTCAGACGGTGGGGATGAAGTGACTGCAGCTCGTTTCTTCAAGTCAGAAGAACTATTGCACTGTGAAGTGCATGCCTCTAGCTAAAATAGAGTACCCCTCCGAGTACCCTTCACAAGCACCATAGATCCTCTAGTCATCTTGCATCCATCCTTCAAAAAGACAACCTGTACACCTACATCATTCAACATACTTATAGAAAGCAGGTTCCGTGCAAGGCCTGCAATGTGCATAACTCCAGTGATCCCCTTCACTCATCCATCAGGGAATCAGATTGAGACTCTTCCACGACCAACAATCTTTAGATGAGAATCATCATCCAGGTACACTCTTCCACCATCTAACTCTTCACACTTCGTGAACTAGTCTCAATGTGAGGTCATGTGGAATGATGCACTAGAATCAATCAACCACACATCATCAGATGCATGGGTGGCCAGGGCTACGATGAAGGCATCACCATCATCTTGTGACTTGTCAGAATCTGAATCAGGAGCTTTCTTCTTCTTTTTCTTCTCCTATTTACATTCCTTTCGGAAATGCCTAGTTTTACCATAGTTCCAACAAAGAGCCTTGGAATTTCTAGGAGATTTGGATCTGCCCTTATCACCTTTCTTGTCCTTCTTCCCTTTCTGTTTGGGTCTTCCACGAACCGCAAGAGCCTCTTTGGCTGCTTCAAAAGACTTCCTCTGCATTTCTTCAGATAATAGCAAGGACACCTGATGCAGGAGCATCCAATGGTGTAAGGGCAATCTTGCATCACCCAAAAAGAAGTTGATTCAAAATCATTGTAGTTATTTTCATTTCTTTCCATAATTAGTATTTTTGATTCCATAATCTCTTGAATAATGATGTAGGACTTTCATTTTTTTTCCAAACTGCCAGTTTTGGAAAGTTTACCTGTCATTTTAGGAAAGTTTGCATTTGGCCATGGATTGAAGTGAAAACTTATAGAAAGCTTCATAACTAAAATATAAGACCTTTGGTGAAGGAATCAGGCAAAGATCATTTATGAACTGAAAGATATTAAAGTTTTTGTTTTCTGAAAAGCCCTTGAAAATTTCTTAAATGAGATATGAGGCACTAAAACATCCCATAACATCCCAAAAAGTTGACGAAAATCTATTTACGGATTTCTACTCTGATAGTTCAAATCGTGATCTTTTCGACGCCTAAAACAGTTCGTCAATCAGATACCCGGATCAAAAGTTATGCTTCCTGGAAGTTGACCTACTTTTGGAGGGAGTTGCAAATTTTGAAATTTAGCTGGAGGCCACCAAAAAGTTACTATTTATGACTATTTTGGGAACCTTGGGAAGTAGTAGAGTTAAGGGGGAAAGTGTAGAGTCAAGAATAGGGAGAAAAATAGAAACCCTAGCCGATTTTGGGTTACAGAAGGCAGAAGATTCCAGAGCCTGGTGATGGGTAGTTGTAGTGTGTTGCAGCCTATGGAGGATTGATTCCTCTGATTGTAATTAAGCTTCTATAATGTAATGAGTTGCCCAAATCAATAAAGAAATATTCTTATTTTATGTATTCCATTTTTGTTGTTGTGTTTTATGATTTACCCCCTTCATCAACACCACATCTTCCATCTTGAAGGTGGTAGTAGTGCTTCCGATAGCCATGACAAGATGATCCCACGAATCTGGCAAAGAACAAAGCAGGGTCATGCATCGATCCTCCTCCTCCATTTTCACACCCACAGATGTCAACTGTGCAACAATCATGTTAAAAGCATTCATGTGGTCCGCAACAGATCCTCTATCTTCCATCTTCAGAGCGAACAACTTTTTTTTCAGGAAAAGTTTGTTTACCAAGGACTTGGCCTGATAAACATCAGCCAACTTCTTCCAAAGATCTTTCATGCTCTTCTCCTCATGGACATTCAATAGGATAGAGTTAGCTAAACAGAGTCTTATAAGACCCTTAGCCTTCCGATCTTTGAGGTCCCAATCAACTTGTGACATTGCTATAGGTTTCACACCGAATACAATTTCCCATAGGTCACGATCAACAAGTAGGTCCTCCATCTTGAGTTTCCACAACTTGCCATTGAATTTTTCAACCTCTAACCTCCCAAATGTGGTTTCCATCTCCTTGCTGCAACAAGATACATAATACTCTACACAACACTCCCACTCAACCTAAGATCAGCTCAAAAAACCCCTACCAAGCAGCTGGAACCAAAACTGGCCAAGCTCTAATACCAACTGAAAGGAAGCTAGGTGTACAGAAAATGCTTCCTACACTAATCTAATGAGGGAAGGAGAGTGCAAATTCAATTTTATCCTTACTATTATAGCAATGTTAAACCACTAACAGAGATATTGTAGCAAACACATACACAAGAAAGTGAGACAGAAGAAGAGAGACACAAGATATACGTGGGGAAAACCCTTATCAGGTGAAAAATCCCACACTCCAAAAACTGCACAATGTATTATCAAAATTGAAATGGTTTACAATACACTTGAAATGCAAGATCTCAGGAGTCTTCGACACTCATATCTGGAGACAAATTAGCAGCATAACAGTACCTGTCAAACCTGTAATACATCTCCTCTCAAAAGCACCTGTTTATATAGAATATACAAGGCATAAATGGCCCCACATAGGGATGGGCGTCCAACATGGCCTCATGGCCCAAAACCCATGCCTATGGACACTTGTCCAACTCTATAGGATACTCCTGACACTTGTCAAGTCACCCCATCCCAAGGAGGTCACCTATTTCTAAAATGGGCTATGATAGATGATCTTACAACTCTTACAACCATCATAGAATCTGTCATAGCTGTCATAACTTATAGTTGTAAGAGAATCTATCATACACAAGCTATAAATAGCATATTCTCTTACATGTCATAGTCCACCTTAGGGTGCCCAAAGATGCCTTTTTCAAAGATGCTCTTCAACACATGTCTTCACCTGTCATAGAATCTTCTATTTCTAACTCTTACATGTTGTAACTTCGTCATAGGAATCTGTCATGACCATTATGGTCAATATTCCCTTACACAACATCTAAGATGCCAACACATGGAAAAATATTCCTACCACTAAGTGGGATGCCTATCTCCTCATGTGAGGACAAAAATACATGTGGTCATATGCCATGTAGGATGACACATCACCGTGCCAACTCCTACAATATGACAACATAGGATTTGCATCCAATTAATACAATAGGCAATTAATAAATAAATACAATGTAAAAAAATACAAGGAATTACCAAGGTTGAGACACCTTAATTCCCAACAACTTGTAGGCTCTATTTGTTACTATTTTTGTTTCTTAATTGTTGGAGCTCTTTCATTGAGGTCTATTGGTCCTCGTGCCTCCTTTATCCTTCCCTCCCTTTCTTTTTAACCTGCTTAATCTGCAAATTATCATTTCATTCTCCTCTCTTTCTTTCTTATCTTTTCTCCTGATGATGGATCATGGAGTGTGATCCAAAACTTTGAGAGAAAAACTTACACGCAGTATAATCCTAAAGCACTCATTTGCAATATTATGGACTGTGGAAATCTGATGTCTAATATCCTCCACTCGTTCTGTTCTTCAATCTTATTTCTTCCCATGGACTTATGTCCACCATATTCCAACCTCCTCCAAGTTCCACTCCACTCATCACTCCTCATCTTACTACTCTCCATTTCACTTCCTCTTCTCATGGGATTCAACCCACCATAATTCGACCACCTCCACCAAACTTCATCCTCCCATCGCATTTCATCAATATGCAAGTCAAAATAATTGAATTTATGGAAATTAAAGATTTCCATCTTCACCATCTCAGTCATACCTTGTCGCTCTACAATTTTAAAGTTCATCATGCACACTTTCTCTACATTTCTATACTTCTCAAGCTCCATCATACCTACACACTCATCAATTTCATAGGTTTAAGGAAATTAAAATTTCCCAATATTATCTTATCATCTTTTCTAACTTCTTCACCACTGCCAATTTCATCAGTTGTTTCATGACTCCCATAAGACATGATCTTACTGCAATCTCCCATTCCTCTCTTTCATCTATATCATCTTTCTCTCTACCATGTTCCTTCACACAAGATTGCATCATTTTCTCCAGCATTATAATGTCCTTCAAAGGACCACCCACTGCTGCAATATGTCCTTCTACACTCACCTTCTCTGTACAAGTTGCACTCAAATCTATACTAACAGAATCATCCATTCATCCTTTCATCTCTTCTTCCATGTTTAGTATCTCATATCTATACAACTGAACATTATTTCCTTCATCATATAAATGAAAATTATTAACTTTTACCTCTATCTTCTTCTGCTCATATGTTGCTACAACATTCCTTCTATGCTCATTCTCTATTATATTTATCTTCATGCCTCTTCTAATACATGCTTATTCTATACTTGCATTCTTTCCTTCTTCATCCTCTTGCATGAGGATCTCTCCTTCAATGTCACATACAAGATCTTCTACTGCATCTTTCTTCATGCCTACAAACAAAATAGTGTTAGCACAATCATGTGATTCTTCTTCTCCCATCTATATCTTCTCCATCACTTTATCATATTCATCTAACATTTGCCTTTCAGATAGGCTATATATCTTTGTCATCTCCTCCATCAATAGGAGATCTTCTTCATCTTCATCCAATTCTTCATCAAAAATAGGACCTTCAAAAACCTCTCTTTTTACTCCATCTGTTTCATTTATTTCCCTATCTGCAAACAAATCAACATGCAAATGATCTCAAAAATTAAAATCCTTCTCAACTATTTTATCTTTCACTTTATCAACTTCTACTTTAAGTTCAACAATCTCCAAATTAGGTCCTTTACTATTTCCTCTTTCTACAATCTATTATTCTATGGCTTTGTTAGTCATATTTATGGTCTTGTTTTCCCTTTCATTATTCTTCCTCATGAAGATTTGTTTCTCTCTTCCTTCAAGGTCACTTGCAAACAAATCAATGTCAGATAAAATATGGATTTCAATTTCATCCATTCCTTCTCTCTCTTCTACTACCAATACATTTTCCTCTTTCTCCATGTCATTCACATGGCATTTGACTTCACAATCTCTCCTATCTGCAACAACTTCATTCTGTGTAGCCTTTGGTGCTTCCAACTTAAACAAAGTTTTATTTGATGCCTCAAGAGATCTTACATCCTGATCTCTTTCTTCAACTATATCCTTAAAAAAATTAACAACTAATTTAAAAATCAGTTCGTTATTTCTTCTTTCAATATCCTCTTCCAAGAGGATTTCCTTTCCACTGAACTCTTCTATCTCATCACCTTCTTCCAAATATTCTCCTTCCTCAGGATAGCAATCTATCCTTTCTTCTTGCCATTCCACATCAATATTTTCTTTATCCTTTTTCACTATGTCAATTTTATGACATTCTTCCTCATATCTTCTCTCATCTACAAGGTTTCCTCTCCCTTGCTCAATTTCCAATGTAATCACTCTAGACTAGATTTTTCTTAACTCTTTAGACATAAAGTTTGTAAACCTTCTTTCTACTCGTTCTTTCACAAATAAAATTCTCACAGGTCTCTTCATGACCCTTCTAGTCCTTTTCGAAGACATCTTCTCCACTACTTCAGTTACAAGATCCCACTTGCAATAAGTTCTACAATCTCTAGGGTATTAACCCTTTGTAGTCAGGAGTCTACCTGCAACAAAATATTTCTCTATCCTCAATCAAATCTAACAAAACATACCTTTTATGGTTTCTCGTGCCTCCTTCTCTACTCTCTGCAGTTATAGGCTCCTTCTCACACCCGCAACAAATTTCTCTAGGACTCAGTCCTCTGCAGTTATAGGCCTCTTCTCATCTGCAACAACTTCCTTAGAGCATCTATCTCTCCACAGTCACAAAATCTCCTCTTCTGCAACAAATCACTTAGGTTTCTCTCGAGACACCTCCCAACTTTCAAGGCTAAAACATCTTCTTAACTTATTTTCAACTGTATTTTTACCCAGCAACAATATAAACACCTCTTTTATCTTTCTCAATGAGTGTTTCCTTTTCTACTCTTTTCTTCTCTCTTCAATGAGCCTTTTCTCTGTATTTTAAATTCTTTCCAGGAAAACAACCTTTTTCACAATCTCTACTTCAACACATCCCAACAAGCAAACCTACTCTAATAACACTTGATGTTATCATGACCAGGGGGTCTTACCAAACTACCTAATCATGTAGCCAATACAACACAACGGAAGCACAAATTCATATGACAACACACAAATCTAAAACTACCTTTTATTAGAAGCAAAATCATTGATTACATTAGGAATTCACAACACCAGCAATCACAAACTCATTGGCCTTCCTAGGCTTCAACATAAATCTTTACAATTCACAACTCAATCGGTTATGTGCTTACAACACAAAATCGCTTCCCAAAGCTCATCCTCATTCTTCTACTAGAAGTCATTACCTTCAGCCATTCATGCGATCTTCTCAATCTCAAGCCGCTCAACATATTCTACAATACAGGGATTGCCTTCCACCACTCAAACCTCACGCTTCATCTCTGTGTCAAACAGATCCTCCCAACCATATCTAAGGAACCCCAATCTATAGCAGTTTCACCCCTACTCAGAGAGGAACCAACAATCAACAACAATCTCACCTCTGTTCAAAGAGGGACCCCTAATCAAGAATGATAATCCCCTTTTATTCTTACTAAGTGGAAGTTAAATAGTTATAGATTATTTAGTTATGGAACTGAACAAACAAGTATCCAAATAACCACTTGACATTTCAAATTACCAAATAGATTAATGATAATGTTGTTTGATTATTAAAATAAACACCTTTTGATAAAATCCCATATTATGAGTCCATTGGTAGTTTATATCTTCACAAACCATTCATGTCTTCCTTAGCATTCTTTCAAGTTCTTAAAACATTTTCTGATGCATCCCTCACAAACTCTTTATCGGTGTATCGATGGATTATGAAAACTGCAAACTTATCGACACAAAAGACTACTCACAAACTTACAAATGCTTCGACACATCATTATGAAGGAACTATCGGAAAAAGTGGCACTTCACGAACTTAAGATTTTACTGACACACGCTTTATCAATGAATTATTTGGTTTGCAAATTAAAAAGTTTGTCGATACAATGCCTTAATCCATCAAGTGCTCTTATTGGCGTATCTTCACCTCTATGAACCTTGGCATCGACAACAATTTGACTTCATGAACTTTGAATATTTTCAACTTCTTCTTTATCGCCAATATTGCCAATCGGTGAACTAAAGAAACTTTGAACTTTATTCTTTAAATCTTTTATTAGCAAAATGAGTCATCGATGAACCTAAGGGTTCACAAACCATCAAAGATACTGATATCACACTTAACTAACATTTAGTCTTTCTATATACGAATTGACCATTCCTCAAACTTTGGAAATTCATCCTTCAAATCATGCAATCAGTGAACTTTACAAAATTTGAACTTTCCTTCCAAAGCTTGTCAGTGATATTGCTTGTTGGCAAACCATTGGGTCGGTGAACTGAATAGTTCACAAATTGGAAAATTAGCTCACTTGTTCTAACTTAGCTATTTTTCATCCAAATTGCGTCAAACTCGAATTGGAAATACCCAATAATTTCTTCTACATGGTGATATTCTTCAATTGGCCAATTTTTATTCTAAAAACCCTCCTCAAGTAGAAGACCAAAACCAACACAAAACAAATCAAAGACACAGCTAAACTAAACTGAAACTGAAATTGAAAACCTAAAATATTTTTGGTTGATGTTGATTTCTTGTGGACCCAGATGCTCCTGCATCAGATCATATGGACTAAAGTCTTCAAGGTTGATGTCTTTTATGGGGGTCTCAAAAAAAAAAGAATGGTAAGAAGTAAGAGAAAGTAAAGGGGAAGAATCATCATTATATGGGTCATGAATTATGTTATCACTAGAGGAAGAATCAGTTAAGGAATTAAAATATAGATTATCAAAGGAAATATAAGAATCTTCAGATGATGTATTAAGACAAGGTGAAAGAGGAATGTGGTAGCATGGACCATTATCATGGACAATAGGTGGAGTCTCATATGTAAGAGGAGGATGGGATGGGATGGGAAAACTAGTGTTATACTCATCATCTAGGTCATTAGGAAGTAAAATTTAAGGGGATGGCGAAGAAGTAGTTGTGGAAAAATGAACATAGAAGGACACAAAAGACTCTAAATCATTTGCATAGGTTCCAAGAAAACAAGTGAAAGTGGGATAGTGAGATACACTAGCTAGGATACAATCAATGAATAGGGACAAGGATTGTAAATCAATGAAGTCTATTATGTGATCAAGGATGATGGGGTGTGTATAGAAAAGGTGATACAAAAAAGTAGCATCAAGAAGGGTTTTATGGATAGAAGGGAGAGACATGGGAGATTCCATGGATTAGAAGAGAAAGGATGGCAAAGGGTGAGCTACGATAGGGGAATTAATCACTAGGATTTAGAACAAGAAAAATTAAATGAATGATAAATAGTGATAGAACTAATCTAATAAAACACCATAGTGATAGGACTATTCTAACACATAAAAATCAGTAGTGGAAATGCACAAGAATCAAGTTCACCAAAATGAAAGATAAAAAATAATGTTATTTTTCTTAAATTTTCTATAATTAAGATCAAATGAATAGATTTAAATGTGTATTTAAATATCTTAATTTGACATATTTAAAGCACACTTGGAGTTGGTATTGACAAATAAACATGACTAGATAGAAAATATAAATAGAGAATTGAATACATGTGACTAGGAGACAAGAATGACTTTAAAGCGGGTCTAGAGACACCTTTGGAAAATAGTAGCAATAGTAAAAAGTTATTGGAATGGTGTCAAGATTCTTCCTAGAATTTTGTAGGCCTTTCTAAGATAAAGGAAATCACCATCCAAAATTGAACACCTAACCTAGTGGCAATATCCTAACCTTACATCTAACCTTACACAATACTCCTACTTGGGCAGCTTGGTCTTAGAAGGTGATGGAGAAATGAAAACTTGTAGAGAGGTAGATATAAATGTGTATAGGCCTCTCACAAGAAATTTATGGAACTTGATGAAAATGATATGTGGATGTACTAAAAGAAGAAAATGAATAAAGAGAATCTGGAATGTTTTCACCTGGTTATGGAAAGGTGGGATCTTGAAATGTTGTGGAAGAGTTGATAATAGAAAATGAGAGTATCCTTGAAGAACACAACTAATGATTTGCACAAATGTAGTAAAACAAGCAAAAAATGGTATATTTTTTTACTATATAAGGGAAAGAGAAAGAATCAAGAAAATGGACACTTTTCACCTAATATTTTGAGGATGCAATAGTGGTTCTAAAGATTAGACACTATGAGAATCTTGTCAACACAAATTGGACGTTAAAAATTAAATAAATGAGGTAGTTATGAAGGGATGGCTTAGTCCTACCTAGATGATTTGTTGGACAACCTGGTCCCACCTAAATCGTTGGGTCCACTATCATAGAAAATTTTGAAATTTTACAAGGAGCTTCCTCAAATTATTTTAAGGTCACTTTCCTTTTGGAACATTGATTGGTTTTATATTGAAACTTCTGTACATTTAACCTGAAATGTCAAAACCTATGAAATCCCTACAAAAACAAATGTTTAGAGGGGAGTCTACCTTGGTAAATCCCCTTGTGGGATTTCAAGAAAAATCCACATTGTAAAATAAGATGACTAATAATATTAAAAAATCTATGCTAATAAATCACACTAAGCTAAAGCATAAATATGAAATCTCTAATGTGTAATGGATAATGGCAAATAGAGATAGGGCAAACAAGGAGGGATGGGGAGAGAGATTGGAAAGACAAAATGGAAAAATGGCAAAAGATGACTTATGTGACTCTAAAGTGGGATGAATTAAGGGAGGGAAAACATATGTTTAGAAAAAAATTTGTTGAGTTTGAAGAGAAAACGGGAAGGAAACCTAAATAAGGTAAAGTAGTGTTTTAAAGAAAAAAGAGCAAGGAGAGAGAGGAAAAAGGAAAACCAAATAACAAAATGGTAAATGGAAATTTATAAGAGTGAGGTTCAAGGAAAAAGACTTTAGTAAGGAAAGAGGGAGATTGGACTTAGGCTAGGAGATAGGGACACAACATTTATTGGTTTAAATAAAGGGGGGAAAGGAGGGAATAGAGTTAAAATGGGGTTAAGGGGAACATGAAGAAGGGGAAGAAATTAAGTGAAAGGAAAAGAATCAAATGGTGGGATAAAATTAATAAATGAGAGAGAGTTAAGAGGGGTTAAATATAGGGCTAGCTTATGAGAGGGGAAAAGATGTCAAAACAAGGATAAAACACACAAAATAGGCAAGAGTCCAAAATGAGCACAATAACATAATAACGGAATCACAAAGTATGCAATTTCTATTATTATATTTGGCCAAGATAAAAAGCATAACCATCCATTCATACAATTTTTCCTTGGTTTTAAATAGTTTTTCCAAACATCTTTTGGATTAATTTGTACTTGGTGATATCTTGACTTAAGATCAATCTTCATGAATAATTGTGCACTATGGACTTGTTCTAAGAAGTTGTTGATGCATGGAAAGGGATATTGATTCTTCACCATAATACTATTGAGTGTGTAATAGTGAATGTAAATGTGCCATGTGTCATCTTTCTTTGATGTAAGTACTATCAATTTATTGCATGGAGAAGAGTGAGGTCTAATATCACCCTATTAAATCAACTTCTAAATTTGGCATCAAACTTCACCAATCTACCAAATAGATCTATGATACAAAGGGATATTCAGAAGAGGGGATATGGGAACCAAATGAATCATGTGTTGTATTATGCAATGTGTAGTAATATCTTTGTGCTCTTCAAAGATATCTTAGTCCTAATACAATACCTTTTTGAGTTGTTACTACTATGATGATGTTTACACAATGTTGTATGTTTCCAATGCATACTTGTTTTCTTACATAGATGCCTCATGTTTAATGATAAGAATAAAAAAATTATGCATTTGTGAAATGATCTTATAACATTATTTGGTAGATACCAAGGATACTTTGGTCTTTGGTGAAGACTCGTGAACATAGAAGTAGTGATCATTGATAAAATGGTCCGCCGTTATTACTTCACTTACTAGACACCATCTCTATCATACACATATATGGCCTCCCACGTAGAATGTCATAGACTTCCACTAGTCAAAAATCATAAGAGACTATATCCTACATGTGTGTAACTACATACTGTGTTGACACCTAATCAAAGAGATCTTAATTGTGGTTTTATTTTGTGCTTCTATCAAGCTTATTTTCATTTGTTCAAGCAATTTATTCCTTAGCTTATGTCTTAGCTCCATGTATGTCACTTGATCAAACCACTTGCCATTTTAATAAATTTTTGTGTGTATTTTATTTGGTGCTATATCCTTTATCTAGTTCCTAGTGTGCATCCATGTTATAGTGGTTTAAATGTTTGTGTGAAAGCCTAAGACTTTGCCTTTGCCTATGCACTTTAATTATTTTTCATTAATGGTGCAATCATGGATGGAGGGTCTAGAGAAAGGACTATCCAACCGTGTAGCCTTAGACTCAACATAATGGAATAAACACAATGATTGGAACAAGAAAATGGAAATTCATTGATTCAACATCACAATTGATTACAACTGGCTTACATGCCAGTTACATGCTCATTACAATTCAACATGTGAAAGATATGACAATTGGGCACATTCACCTTCTATGTCGCTTTTCCTTCTAGAAACTTCAGTCTATCCTTTCTAACTAATATAACTATCAAAACTACTTTCCAATGGATATAGGAGATGTTTATATAGCATTCTTTAGCTCAAGTAGTGGTCCACGTCAGCCTCAAGGGCTTCCACACCCCAATGTCCTATGAAACATGGAGGTCAGCCAAGATCATAGGGTGTTGCTCCCAGCATTGATGACACATGTTACAGTTTTGGATGAAGGTGTCTCAGGTCCCATAATGCCTTGTGAGATGCTCCATTAGGTGATACAAGTCACAAGAAGGTGCCACAAACCCCATACACAAAATTGAGTGTTGGATGCTTTGAACTATGATTCCTAATGATGCTTCTGGCAGCGATAACTTCTTGTAGACATTTGCAAATCTTCTGAGAGTTGTGAAGTGATCATGCGGTGAAATGTGGTGACTTGTTCTGAAACTGCAACTAACTAAAATGTAAGAAGATAAATGTTTTTGGTTGTTGCAATATTGTCTTTCAACCTGGGATGCTCTTGTATTAGACACTTAGGGTCATTTGAAAATTAAGTCCCTCACTTTCCTAGGGCTAGAGGAAAACCAATGTCTACCTCAGCTTGAGAAATCCATGATGAATCCTCCTCTGATATTTCTTTCCACTTAACCAGATATTCCTTATACTCCTTGTTTTTGGTGTTGTGCCCAACTCTACTATCCAAAATTTGCTCTATCTTCTCATGTTGTTGATGTGGTATCTAATCCTACCAGAAAACTTCCTTGGTGTCATCACTAGGTTGACCTTCGTGATACTGATATAAATCTGTAATTGTTGAATATGAGTGATATGCCAAGTGCTTCCAATAACTCCACTTCATATGCATTTCCTAAATCAAACTTCTTGAGAATCTTACATGGTCCAAATTTCCTCATCTTCAACTTTTTATGTTTCCATTTTTTATCTGCTCACTCTCAATAGTTGTTGTTCAACTCTTCCAAATGCTTCTGGACCTAATTATGTACTACTCTCATGTATTCTGCAAACTCTTCTACTTCTACACTCATTTTGTTCTCCATGCTGATGTCTCTGAGTTCTGTAACTCCTCTAGGTTGTAATCCAATCACAATTTCAATGGTATCTTCCCTGTGCTTCTATTTACTGAGTTATTGCATGCAAACTCTACTTGCGGTAGAATTATGTCTCAATGTCCTACCTTGTCTCTTACCAAACATCTTAACAAGTTACCTAAACTTCTATTTACCACTCATATTTGTCTATTTGTCTATGGGTGATATGTTGAACTAAATTTTAGGTTTGTCTTCATCTTCTTCCACAATGTCCTCCAAAAATATCCTATGAACTTCACATCTCTGTCTGAAACTATACTTCATGATAATCCATGCAATATCACTATCTCCTTGAAAAATAGGTCAGTAACATGTACAACATCACGTGTCTTCTTACAAGGAATGAAACGTGCCATCTTGTAAAATCTATCCACTACTACAAACATGGAATCATGTCCCCTTTGTGTTCTTGGTGTTAAGGTGGGAAAAGCGATGCCTAATCAATTATGAACTAACTAGGTCAAACCCTTTTCACATCTAACATTAGGACACAAGCCACCAACAACTCAAGACAAGGTTGTTGTCCCTTAGGAAGAGCCTTGTTAGGGTTGGTGGGGGCTCTGCCCTTTTGTTGTAATTGAAAAGATTGAGGCTAGTGAGCTAGATCTAGGGTTTTAATGATGAAATATGCCAAAATAGAAGTTGCAAATCTAATAGAGAAGAAAACCTAGGAAGTGGAACATGAAAGGAGTAGAGAAGACTTTTCAAAGCTCCCTACCAGAAGTGAAGGCTAGATCTGGAGGACTATGGTGTTGGGCGCCTAGGTCCTAAGGTTTCGGGGTAGGCAAAATCTGTGTGCACTGGTTTCTGTTGCTTCCATCTTTCAGTCGTCCGTTAGATGTCTGAAACTCCCAAAGTGACCTATACACACAAAAGAGGGAAAAAATTTTGTGTTATATAGAGGCTTGCCTCAGTCAAACCTCATGTAAGTGTTCCCTTTGACAATAGCAGTGATAAGTGTGATAGTGATTGTGTACCCTAGCTAGGCAGAGGAAAAGCATGTAACAAAGAGTGATGTAATCAAATAAAATGACAAGAGTTACCATGAGCATGAAACCCTAGATGGATGTATGTCACAACATGGACCATCCACAAGGTGTTAATGAAGGAAGAAGGCTTCCTTGAATACCTACAATAAGGGTTAATGTATGCAACAATAACCTGCATAAATAGAGATCTTGTAGATAGAGCAATATCATAGAGAGTTGTTAGCATTCAAAAACCTTAGAGAAAGATTATGGGGGATTAATGATTTTTTAAGACTTGTTTATAAATGATTCTTGATTACTTTTCAAGGGCCCAATAGAATCGAGGCCAACAAGGTGCATCACATAAGTCATAAGGCCAACAATAAGATATAAGTTGTCGGTGCCAAATTGCTAGGACTCTAGCACTGGGCACCCTAGTCCTAGTGATTTGGGCCATCCAAAAGCCATATGCCAGAGGACTTAGCCTTGATTCTCATAGAAGTATTGGAAATTGCATACTAAAAATAGGAGTGAACATTTATGTTAAAAAGGATGCCAAATGTAGTGTGAAATTGTAAAGGGTATACAATTTCTGATAGTACATTAAGCCCCCACTTTAGTGAGCGTATGAACTTATGCTCATACTCTTGCTAAAGTATGGAGAAGACAAAGATCTCCTTACCAAGATGTTGGAGCCATAGAATGTCACTAAGTTGAGAGTTGTGCTAGCCCCAAGCTTAGGATCCTACAAGTCAACAAGACTTAGATAAAGAGGTTATGAAAACACATAGCATAGATCATACATAAAGCACACAAAACATTCACAGAAGACACAAGGTATATTCATGAAGTAATCTCATAGAATACATGAAGCAAACATGGAATACATGGAGCAAACATGGAATACATGAAGCAGACATGGAATACACGAAGAAGACATGGAATACACGAAGCAGACATGGAATACACGAAGAAGACATGGAATACACGAAGCATATAGAGCATATATAAAAACACGAAGCATACATGAAAAACAAGAGCATGTAATCACATAGGCAAATGAAAAAGGAAAAATTTGAGTCAACAAAGTAAGGAGACCTAGGTTGAAAGGATGTATCGATACTTTGTAGCATCCCCATAAGAAAATTAAGAATACATGAATTCTAAAAAGGAGATAGAATAATTTTATGATCCGATCGATTGCTACAAGGAGAGAAGACAAACAAATAGACGGGGAGCAATCAAATGGAAAGTACATGATTCTGGTGCTAGCTTGCTCTGTTGCTAGGGTTCATGTAGATCAATATACCCTCATGGATCACGGGATAGCAAGTTGTGTTATGCTAGCTGACCATGGGTTAAGGTTGTAGTGTCTTTTCTATGTCTAGTAAACTTGGTGGTTATCACACAATCCAAAGGAATAATCTACTGAATAGTGCACTATTACCCTTGAAAAGACCCTATTGAATTATTGACTAGGGCTAGTAAGCTTGTGATGGCACTGGCACTGTATGTGATTGCAAAGATCAAACTATCTAACTCATCTAGTACAGTATCATATATCAAAACTACTCAATGACTAAAGATAGTAATGTTGCTACTGTTGCTATGGGTACTTGCAATATAAAACTGTAACAATGACTGTTAAGAAATGAATTCTAAGAATTAGCTTGGTACTAATAACTTATCCCATCCTCTGGAGTATCACAAGTCAAATGAACTAAAACAACTTAAGAATCTAATTGATCTTGCATTCATGAAATAACTGCTACAACAATAATAACATGCAAGAAATAAAGTGAAGGCCAGTTATCCTGAGTGGCCCTTGCTTAGGTGACTGCCTCACTACTTTTAACTCAAATCTAGTTCTATAGATTAACACAATCATATCGATTCTAACTCATTCATTACACAGTCTTTCAAATCACATAAAATCTTGCCGAATTGTACTATTCATAAACTCATAATCAAACTAATAACATTGTCTGCATAAATTTGGAAAAGATTCAGATAGCTATATCTGTGAAAAAATAAAAACTATTTCAAACTGAAACTTAGCTAACAACTTTACTACCTTGACCATCGGGCCATACATATAGGCACGGGGGAGCTTATTGAAATAGGTCTCTTAACTAAAATCATAAAAACACCACTCTGTACAAACCAGAGTGTGATGAATGCTAACAACAATAACTGAAAAATAAGGAAAGAAGAGTCCTAATAAAATTGGAACTCCTTGCTGAAACAAGGAAACGTGGACTAGTTGAATCAGTCTTGTTAGTCTTCTAGTTGCAAAAGAATCCTTCAAGCTTTCAATCATCTTTATTGATTTCCATCACAATGTGTGATTATCTCCATCAAGTATCTTCATGTTGTGGTTACTGCACTTAGTTGAGTCTGGAACCTTCCCTGCTCTGCTACCTGGAAATGTTGTGGTTGCAGGCTGCCCCTTACAGTTGTTGTGGGTTACAATCCTTCTTCTTTAGCTACAGGAGTTAGTCCATAAACATGAATAAAATACTAACAACCATAAACAATACAAACATTCTCTACAATCCATACATTCCCACACATATTATACAATTTTCATCATATTATAATCATATTTCCATATACTTAATAGCCAGGTTCAAATCTGCATAAAGATCATAAGGGATAACATAATATAGAAATATACTTAAAATAATATCTAGGAATGTCTTTCAACTTGCATAAAACTATAAGAAAATAGGCTAATAACTAGGCTCATCACACCCCCAACTATCCATTTGCTTGTCCTCAAGTAAATCAACTAAGACTGTAGGTTATAAAGCAAGGTGATCTCCCTGAAATCTGCAACAGTCCCTACTCCCTTGATCTGTTCCAAATAAAAGCCATTATTATATGCCAACTTGTTCATTCTAGAGACTTCTGCTTTCTCACACTCTGCACTCTTCTTTTGTAAAGTACTGGTAATTTCACAACATATTTGTTGAAGTAAAAACCAAATAAACATCAAGTAAGTCAGCTAAAATAAAGTAACTACAACATCATGATGAAGAAGAGATAACATGAACTTCTAATGTCAATGCAAGATTCATTTCATAAGTTTGATAACAAGTCTAATAAACATTTATGTTCATTACATCTCTCTGAAATCAATTACAAAGATTTCTAGTTTATTAATTACACAAGTACAATAATGGCATATCACCTTACAAAAATTTGAATAACATAGAGAAGTACAACTGTCATAATCAACAATAGGTCCAAATCATCCATCCTTGACTGCCATCGACCAAATGGCCATCTGTTGCGTCGAAGGACAAGAACATGGTTCAGGCACTTTTTTGCCCAACCACGAAGCTTGCGCTTCCCCGGTATCCTTCAAACTGAAGGATGCATGACCCTGCTCGAAGGGCCTAGCAACCTGTAAACAAGTGCAGGGTGGAATCTAGTGTGTGCTTATCAATCCACATGCATTTCTATCATGAATGCAGCATCTCATCCATAGGATATGGAAGGGAAATATAAATATAAAGAACTAGGCAATTAACCATCTATTTCAATTGTGCAAATGTCTATGTCAACATTCATTTTGCTTTGGCCAAAGCATTTAACTGTTTTAACGGTGTGTAGGTTTTGAAAATGAAAACCTACATCCCTGTGTACCCATACTCGACACCCGTCTCAGAAGTCAATCTTTCTCAAGAAGCAAAACAACACAGTAAAACTCAACTATCTTTTCATAACAAAACATAACTTTGCAAAAAAGAAAATAATATTCATTAAAGCATATGCAAGGATTCAAGGAAGAATTCTATGTTTCTAATGTAGTCAAGAGCTAATTATGTTCACAAGATTTGTTTTCTTGATCATCACCATAAAGTGGTTTATAAGAAAAAGTGTTCTGATTTGGTTTATGTAATTGATTTGTTACTATATTTGCAATATAATTCCAAGGTTTAAATATTCATAGTAAAGGTAGTGTCCCCTCTTTGTATACTAGCATTTATAGATAATATGTTCAGGGTTAAGCTATTCTCTTACACAAACATTTTCTATGAAGAAAATAACTCTTTAAGTTAAAATTAATAACACAACTGAATGTTTAACATGCAAATTCCATTAATACATTTTCCATGCAAGGATAAGGTTTACTTTATTTTGTATGTTGTCATATTTGAGTTGTAAAAGTCTTACTGATTTAGTTAAAAGATAATACGAGTTGAGTTGCATGTTTTAAAATGGTTATTAATTAATCTTCTATCTTTAACCAGTATTAAAAGAGTTTCATAATTAAGCCTTCACATGAATACTTGGAATATACTTATATACCAAAATAAAATAAAAATCTAAAATACATATGTTTTGACTAATTAGAAGACTTTTATTTGGTAATAAAACAAGTAGTAAAGGACGACCTTAATTTAGAATACTCAAGAGGTTGATCTTACGATTTTTGGAGGTGGCACGATTTGGGTGAAACTTGGAATAAAAGAACATTGGTCTGGGTGTAAATCACCCAAACGTTTAGAGAGAAGGCTGATCGTAGCTAAGATAAAGATCGGTTCCATAAAGATATCTGATCGAATGGTAGTGAGACAAAAGAGGCTGTAGCTAAGACATCTATGAACAGGCCAATCCAATCTAACACATTTAGACATTTGAAATAGACAGCAACCGATTTTAGGATTGGCGCCCAACATGGAAAAGGTCAATTTGGTGTAGGAGATTTAGATCATAGGTTTAGATCCAAAAAGATTATCACTAGACTGACTAGTATAATGTGAGATCAAGGCGATCAAGGCAAAAGGAGGGGGTCTCATTTAATATAAGAAAGACTTAAGATTCAATCAGTGATCTAGAATATAAGAGTGTTAATTTAAATCAAAGACGAACGACAAAATTAAGGTGAAAAAGCCCGATCTACAACCGGCGCAGGATCATAATGCTAAAAGAGCCGCAGGTCGTCCAATTTAGGAAGAAAAACCGTTGGATTTAAGGAATATTTTAAGAAGATTTACTAAGCAAAAATATTGATGGTAAACAAATTGCATAAGGTAAATATTTAAATGTTTCAAACAGAAGGATCTATTCATTCAGGGGCCGACACTGTTTATGAGTCATTTGTTTAATAATATTGTTGATTGTCTAAGGAAATATCAAAAGATAAGCCCATAGAACATACCTGATTTGAGCGCCTGACTGATGAGAGTATCTGAATCCTTTGTGAGCTCCTAAATTCCACTGTTCTTTTCTTCTTGTTCCCCCTTTCTTTCAAATTTTTTTCCTCTTTGTATCTGCCTCTCTTTTCTTTTTTACCAAGCTTTTCCTTCCTTTTTGTTAATTTTTAAACCCTAATAAATTCCACGTTTTTCTTTCCCATGCAAAATAATAATAATAATAAAATCTTAAAAGATTTACTTTTATATTGCATGTTTCCCCCCCGCATTTCTATTTGCTCCTCTAATTTTTTTTAAATATATAACATGCACTAAGTGTAATCCATCTATATGATAAGAAAGTATATATATATATATATATATATATATATATATATATATATATTATCTTGGTTTTCCTATTTCAAAAATAAGGAGAATATAAAGAGTATTTTAATTTATTTATAATTTAGTTTTATAATATTCATTTATTAACATGCTTTGTAATACTATAAAATTGGGATATCTATTTATATTAAATATGACACTTAGACTCTCATACAATTTTAAATTCTTGATATGAGGATAAAATAAATTTAACAAGAATTTACATATATTAGATATTATATGTTTTGAAATAGTGATATTGTAATTTAATTTATCCTTTTAGATTAACGTAAAATTGTATTACTAACTTATCATCTTTATTTCTACATATTTTGAACTTGATTTAAAGTCAAAGCAAGGCACTCAACATTATCCATCTAGGAGAAATTATCAAACATCCATCAAAACAAAACAAGTAATGCAAACATTATCGAAACCACATGAAATCTAAGTGAGTGTGTGTGTAATAAGGACACCAAATAGAACCCAACACTTGTTGCTAAAAATCTAGGTTCCATTCTACCTGAGCCATGCTCTTGTCCTTTGACAAGACCTACAGACAATCAAACTCATCACAACATCAATAGGTTAGTCCCAAAACATAGCCGAAGCAATTGAAATTTAAACCAATAATATATCATCCAATATCATCAACTAATGTTCTATGTTTTCAATTGAAATTAACCAATTCAAGTAATTGTGAAAGTTTGAGACGTGACATCCTTCCCCAGTTAGAAGAGATATCGTATCGATGTCTTATTACATCAATCAAAACAATAAAGTACCAAAACTATAATGTATCACCATTTGAGTATTAAAGTATCTGAATATGCATGAAATAAAATAAAACATCTATTCTAGTTTCCCAAATGTGGAAAAGATCTATCAATATCTGTAGCATCTTCCCAAATGGCACTGTCCACTAAATACTGGTCCCACTGGACCTTATACGGTACTATGTCTCTGTTACACAACTTAATGTTGCTCTTCTCCAAGACTCGAATGGGCTCCACTAGCACCACTCCTGGATCTTGTACATGCAGAGCACGCCAATCAAGAATATACAATACATCAGGATGATAAGGTTTGAGCAATGACACATGAAAAACATTATGGATCTTGGTGAGAGCTAGTGGCAGAGCAAGTCTATATGCAACTGGATTGATCACTTCAAGAACATCAAAATGTCCTACGAAACTTGGAGCTAGTTTGGATGCTTTGCCAAATGAAATTGAACTCTTATGTGGCTTGACCTTTCAAAACACTTTGTCACCCACTGAGAATTGTCTAAAAGTCCTGTTCTTATCTGCATAACTTTTATGTCTATTTGAGGCTTGTTTCAATTTCTCTTTTATTAGCCTCATCTAATCTTCCATTTCTTTTAACATGTCAGGTCCAACTACTATTCGGTCTTCCACCCTGTCCCAAATGATTGGAGTTCTATACCTGTTCCCATAAAGAGCCTCAAATGGTGCCATTCCTAAAGATGCATGGTATGAGTTATTATACACAAACTCTACCAATGGAAAATATTCCTCCCATTTGTACTACTGGTCCATACAGTACATCCTCAAAAGATCCTCCACTACTTGGTTGACTCTCTCTGTCTGACCATCTGTTTCTAGGTGATAAGATGTACTAAAGTTAAACTTAGTCCCCAAAGCTGCATTAAGTGTGGTCCAAAACCTAGAGGTCATACGAGTGTCACGATTTGAGATGATCATCTCTGGCACTCCATGTAGTCAAAAGATCTCTTGGACAAACTTCTTTCCTAAGATCAACGACCCATCTGAGAGATTTTCAAGAATGAAATGAGCCACTTTTGTCAGTTTGTCCACTACCACTAAGATGACATCATGCATGTTCTTTGACATGGGCAATCCCTGAATAAAGTTCATGCTAATCACCTACCACTTATACTCTGGAACACTATGTGGATAAAGTAGTCCTGCAGGATGGACATGTTCTACCTTGACGCGTTGACACTCTAAACATTGAGCGACAAACTCAGTCGCATCCTTCTTAATCTTAGGCCAAAAGTACAGTGGTCTCAACCCTTCCATTATCTTGGTCACTCCTAGGTGTCCAGAATATGGTGCACTGTAGACCTCCTTGAGAACCAATTTCCTCAACTCACCTGAATCTGGGATATACATTCTCCCTTGATATCTCAAAAGCCCATCTAATTCTATCACATACCCATCAAATCGATGATCTAAGGGGTCTGCTTCTAATGCTTGCTTAATCCACTCATAGTGCTCATCTCCTTGCAAGTTTTGGATTACCTATTGTCTCATATTGGTTCTAGTAGTTACCATAGTAGCCCGATGTCGTCTCCTGCTAAAAGCATCTGCTACCCTATTCTCTTTTCCTTTAATATACTCTATCCCAAATTCATACCCGCTAAGGAATTCTAACCACCTTTTGTATTGTGCATTGAGATTAGGTTGGGTGAAGATATACTTGAGCCCTAAATGATCTGTCCTTAGCTCAAATGGCTTACCCAAGAGATAATGCCTCCACATCTGAAGTGCATGAACAATGGCATCCAACTCGAGATTGTGAGGTGCATAGTTTAACTCGTGTTGCTTTAACTTTTTGGATTCATATGCCACCACTTTCCAATTTTGCATCAATACTCCTCCCACACCCTCTCCAGAAGCATCTGTTATCACTGTGAAGTGTCCATTCAGATCAGGTATGGTTAGAATAGGTGTTGTTGTGAGTTTTTCCTTCAAGAACTGGAAAGCTTTCTCACATTTATCATTCCAATCAAATTTCTTACCCTTCTTTTGTAATGAGGTTATGGGTGCCGCAATTGTTGAGAATCCCTGTACAAATTTTCTATAATATCCTTCTAACCCCATAAAACTTCTAACCTCAATCACAGTCTGTGGTGCGGGCCATTCCATTATTGCCTTGATCTTTTCTGGATCTACCGCTATCCCATCTGCTAATATTACGTGGCCAAGATAGTGCACTTTACTCTAGTAGAATGTGTAATTAGATAGCTTGCCAAAAAGTTTTCTTTCTCTCAAATGCTACAAGACTATCCTTAAGTGTCTTTCATGCTCCTCTACTGATTTTGAATAAATCAGAATGTCATCTAGGAAGATCAACACAAATTTGTCTAGACAATCCCTAAACATGATGTTCATAATGAACATAAAAGCTGCTGGTGCACTAGTTAACCCAAATGGTACTACTGTGAACTCATAGTGACCATATCATGTTCTGAATGCTATTTTAGAGATATTCTCATCCTTAATCTGCAACTGATGATAACCAGATCTAAGGTCTATTTTGGAGAATACCTTTGCACCCTTCATTTGGTCGAACAACTCATCTATCCTTGGAAGTGGATATTTGTTTTTAATAGTTACTTTGTTGAGCATTTTGTAATCAATGCACAACCTCAATGTTCCATCCTTTTTTACGAAGATGACTAGTGCACCCTAAGGTGACACACTAGGATAAACCCCTGTTTTAACAATTATTCTAATTGTGCCTTAAGTTTATATAGTTCTGTTGTTGTCATTCGGTAAGGTGCTTTAGACTGTGGTTCTATTCCTAGAATAAGATCTATAGAGAAATCAAATTCTCTTTTAGATGGTAGTTCTATTAATTCATCATGAAAGACATCTTTGAATTCTCTAAGAATAGGATATTTGTCAAAAGATGGTTCCTAATTATCTAGATACCTTATCTTCACTACATAGATAGAACAACCCTTTCATTTAGCCTTTTCCAATTGCATAGCCGATATATGTCTTAGCTTAAGGGGTGTTCTTGATCCATGAATCTCTACCTGATTTCCAAAGTCATCAAGGCATTTCACTACTTTCTCTTCACAATCTACAAAGGACTTATGTTCAGACAACCAATTGATTCCAAGAATCACATCATAAGATCCTAGAGGTGCTACATAAAGATTAACTTGTGTTTGGAAAGTAGGAAGATCTAATTCACTGCATACTAGACATAAATCTACTCTTTTCTCTGCATTATTACCATATTGCACCATCCAAGAATTTTCCATGTGTCCAAGTTTTATAGATAACTTAGCTACAATCTTAGGATTAACAAAACATTCCATAGCTCCTATATCAATTAAAATAGAAACTAGAAGACCAAAGAGCTTACCGGACATCTGAATGGGTGTAGCTTGGAAATCCACTTGTCGATGATCTACAGCTACATGAATCTAGTGTTAAGAAGCTCCCTGTCGATTTCCATCTCTCTAATTCTCTATTCGATGAGGACGTGCACTTGCATAGTGCTCTCCTCCACAAGTATAACATCCATCTCTGGGTCCTCTGTGTCTAGCTGGCATGTCCCTCCTGTTATTATTACCATTGTTGCCATAATTAACCTCTCTTATTATTATTTCCACCTTGGTTCCCATTGTTCTTTTCCTGGTAGTTATTGCCTCTTTTAAAATTCCTTATATGGCTCTTACTATTTTCTTGATTGCTACTATTACCCTGATTGCAACTATCATTATGAAACCTTGTATACCCATTTTTTACATCTTGACTCTTACAGTAGTTTAAAATCTGCTGCAGTTTTTGCTTCTATTTAGTAGCCTTTTCAAACACTTTATCCATAGTCAATGGATTATGAATATCCACATCTGATCCAATATGTGGCCTTAACCCCAAAATAAACTTATGAATCCTGAACCTTTCGTCACGTTGATACTATGGAACACACTTCAACAGGTGAGAGAATTTCTCCCAATATTGTGTCACTGTCATACCTCCCTGAGTGAGGTTTTGGAATTCTATCATTTTCTTATCAAAATAGAGTTGTGGCAACCACCTCTTCCTAAAGAGCTCAAGGAAGCGGTCCCACGTGACTTCTCTTGGTAATAGTTTCTTTTCTACCTTCTCCTTATCCCACCAAGTCGTTGCTTCCCCATTAAGCTGATAGGATCCCCATATAGCTTTAGTTTCATCAGACAAGTCACGAAGATCAAAATATTTTTCTATATCAATAATCCATGCTTCAGCTCCATCACCTATAGTCTTACCATCAAACTTAGGAGGGGTAACCTTTTTGAGATCCTTTCCTAGCAATTTTGTTTCTAATGTTTCCATTCACTTCACCCTCAGGACGTCTAACTCCTTCTCTTCGTTCTTCAGCCTGGTTTCCCCTTATTCCTCTGATTTCCTATTTCATAGTGTTCATTCAGGTTCCCTGCTGAGTCAAGAGAGTTCCTTGCTGATTCAAGAGAGCTAGGATTTGAGTCAGTTTGTTATTTTGTCCCTCATTATTTTGTCCAACATTGTTATTATTGTTTGCCTCATTTCTATTTCCCTCATTGTTTTCGGCATTATTTCTTGCATTAGCCCCTCTTGCATTAGTGCCAATATTGTTCCCAACATTGGCTTCTTCATTGTTTCCCGTGTCTAGGTTATTGCCAAATCCTAGGATTGCTCCCTTGCGTCCAGAATTTCTAGTATTCATGATGAATTATCTGCAAAGAGTTTACAACTTTAGTGTAACGGTTCCAAAAAGGCCTAGAGTAGAACCATTACTCTGATACCAAATGTAAAGTACTGATAATTTCACAACATATTTACTAAAGTAAAAACCACATAAACATCAAGTAAGTCAACTAAAGTAAAGTAACTACAACATCATGATGAAGAAGAGATAATAGGAACTTCTAATGTCAATGCAAGATTCATTTCATAAGTTTGATAACAAGTCTAATAGACATCTATGTTCATTACATCTCTTTGAAATCAATTACAGAGCTTTCTAATTTATTAATTACACAAGTACAATAATGGCATATCGCCTTACAAAACTTTGAATAACATAGAGAACTACAACTGTCATAATCAACAATAGGTCCAAATCATCCGTCCTTGACCGCCATTGACCAATTGGCCATCTGTTGCGTTGAAGGACAAGAACATGGTTTAGGCGCTTTTCTGCCCAACCACGAAGCTTGCGCTTCCCCAATATCCTTCAAACTGAAGGATGCCTGACCCTGATCGAAGGGCCTAGCAACTTGTAAACAAGTGTAGGGTGGAATATGGTGTGTGCCTATCAATCTACATGCATTTCTATAATGAATACAACATCTCATCCATAGGATATGGCAGGGAAATATAAATATAAATAACTAGGCAATTAACCATCTATTTCAATGGTGCAAATGTTTGTTTCAACATTCCTTTCACTTTGGCCAAAGCATTTAACCATTTTAATAGTGTGTAGGTTTTGAAAAAGAAAACCTACTTCCCTATGTACCCATACTCAACACCCGTCCTGGAAGGCAGTCTTTCTCAAGAAGCAAAACAACGCAGTTAAACTCAACTATCTTTTCATACCAAAACATAACTTTGCAAAAAAGAAAATAATATTCATTAAAGTACATGCAAGGATTCAAGGAAGAATTCTATGTTTCTGATGTAGTCAAGAGCTAATTATGTTCACGAGGTTTGTTTTCTTAATCATCACCATAAAGTGGTTTATAAGCAAAATTGTTCCGATTTGGTTTATGTAATTGATTTGTTACTATATCTGCAATATAATTCCAAGGTTTAAACATTCATAGTAAAGGTAGTTTCCCCTTTTTGTATACTAGCATTTATAGATAATATGTTTAGGGTTAAGCTATTATCTTACACAAGCGTTTTCTATGACAAAAATAACTTTTTAAGTTAAAATTAATAACACAACTGAATGTTTAACATGCAAATTTCATTAATACATTTTCCATGCAAGGATAAGGTTTACTTCATTTTGTATGTTGTCATATTTGAGTTGTAAAAGTCTTATTGATTTAGTTAAAAGATAATACGAGCTGAGTTGCATGTTTTAAGATGGTTATTAATTAATCTTCTATCTTTAACTAGTATTAAAAAGAGTTTCATAATTAAGCCTTTACATGAATACTTGGAATATACTTATATTACCAAAATTAAATAAAAATCTAAAATACATACGTTTTGACTAATTAGAAGACTTTTATTTGGTAATAAAACAAGTAGTAAAGGACGGCCTTATTACACAACCACCACCACACTTTTTTCTATCTAACTGTTGATTATCTAACATAGTCAAAACCTATTCCATTGCGTTAAAATCTCCTACTAAAATATTGACTTAATTTAGAATACACAAGAGGTTGATCTTACGATTTTTGGAGGTGGCACGATTTGGGCTTGGAATAAAAGAACATTGGTTTGGGTGTAAATCACCCAAACATTTAGAGAGAAGGCCGATCACAGCTAAGATAAAGATCGGTTCCCTAAAGATATTTGATCGAATGGTAGTGAGACAAAAGAGGCCATAGCTAAGACGTCTATGAACAGGCCAATCCAATCTAACACATTTAGACATTTTGAAACAGACAGCAACCGATTTCAAGATCGGTGCCCAACATGGAAAAGGTTGATTTGGTGTAGGAGATTTAGATCACAGGTTTAGATCCAAAAAGATTATCACTAGACTGCCCAGTATAATGTGAGATCAAGGCGATCAAGGCAAAAGGAGGGGGTCGCATATAATATAAGAAAGACTTAAGATTCAATCAGCGACCTAGAATATAAGAGTGTTAATTTAATCAAAGATTAGAGGTAGAATTAAGGTGAAAAAGCCCGATCTACAACCGACGCAGGATCATAATGCTAAAAGAGTTGCAGGTTGTCTAATTCAAGAAGAAAAACCACTAGATTTAAGGAAGATTTTAAGATCTACTAAGCAAAAACACTGATGGTAAACAAATTGCATAAGGTAAATACTTTAAATGTTTAAAACAGAAGGATCTATTCATTCAAGGGCTGACACTGTTTATGAGTCATTTGTTTAATAATACTATTGATTGTCTTAGGAAATATCAAAAGATAAGCCCATAGAACATACCCGATTTGAGCGCTTGACTGATGAGAGTATCTGAATCCTTCGTGAGCTCCTGAATTCCACTGTTCTTTTCTTCTTGTTCCCCCTTTCTTTCACATTTTTTTCCTCTTCGTATCTGCCTCTCTTTTCTTTTTTACCAAGCGTTTCCTTCCTTTTTATTAATTTTTAACCCTAATAAATTCTGCATTTTTCTTTTCCATGCAAAAAATAATAATAAAATCTTAAAAGATTTACTTTTATATTGCATGTTTCCCTCTCACATGTTTATTTGCTCCTCTAATTTTTTTTTAAATATATAACATGCACTAAGTGCAATCCATCTATATGATAAGGAAGTAAATATAGATATATATATCTTATCGTGGTTTTCCTATTTCAAAAATAAGGAGAATATAAAGAGTATTTTAATTTATTTATAATTTAGTTCTATCAATTCGTCATGAAAGACATCTTTGAATTCTCTAAGAATAGAATATTTGTCAAAAGATGGTTCCTAACTATCTAGATCCCTTATCTTCACTGCATAGATAGAACAACCCTTTCATTTAGCCTTTTCCAATTGCATAGCCGATATCTGTCTTAGCTTAAGGGGTGTTCTTGATCCATGAATCTCTACCTAATTTCCAAAGTCATCAAGGCATTTCACTACTTTCTCTTCACAATCTATCAAGGACTTATGTTCAGACAACCAATTGATTCCAAGAATCACATCATAAGATCCTAGAGGTGCTACATAAAGATTAACTTGTGTTTGGAAAGTAGGAAGATCTAATTTACTACATACTAGACATGAATCTACTCTTTTCTCTGCATTATTACCATACTACACCATCTAAAAATTTTCCATGTGTCCAGGTTTTATAGATAACTTAGCTACAATCTTAGGATCAACAAAACATTCCATAGCTCCTGTATCAATTAAAATAGAAACTAGAAGACCAAAGAGCTTACCGGACATCTGAATGGGTGTAGCTTGGAAATCTGCTTGTTGATGATCTACAGCTACATGAATCTGGTGTTAAGAAGCTCCCTGTCGATTTCCATCTCTTTGATTGTTTGTTCGATGAGGACACGCACTTGCATAGTGCTCTCCTTCACAAGTATAACATCCATCTCTGGGTCCTTTGTGTCTAGCTGGCATGTCCCTCCTGTTATTATTACCATTGTTGCCATAGATACCTCTCTTATTATTATTTCCACCTTGGTTCCCATTGTTCTTTTCCTGGTAGTTGTTTCCTCTTTTAAAATTCCTTATCTGGCTCTTACTGTTTTCTTGATTGCTACTCTTACCCTGTTTACGATTGTCATTCTGAAACCTTTTATTCCCATTTTTTACATCTTGACTCTTACGATAGTTTGAAATATGCTGCAGTTTCTGCTCCTGTTTAGTAGCCTTTTCAAACACTTTATCCATAGTCAATGGATTATGAATATCCACATTTGATCCAATATGTGGCCTTAACCCCAAAATAAACTTATGAATCCTGAACCTTTCGTCACGCTGATACTATGGAACACACTTCAACAGGTGAGAGAATTTCTCCCAATATTATGTCACTGTCATACCTCCCTGAGTGAGGTTTTGGAATTCTATCATTTTCTTATCCAAATAGAGTTGTGGCAACCACCTCTTCCTAAAGAGCTCAAGGAAGTAGTCTCACGTGACTTCTCCTAGTAACAATTTCTTTTCTGCCTTCTCGTTATCCCACCAAGTCACTGCTTCCCCATTAAGCTGATAGGATCCCCATATAGCTTTAGTTTCATCAGACAAGTCACGAAGATCAAAATATTTTTCTATATCAATAATCCATGCTTCAGCTCCATCACCTATAGTCTTACCATCAAACTTAGGAGGAGTAACCTTTTTTAGATCCTTTCCTAACTCCTCAGCAATTTTATTTTTATTATTTCCATTCACTTCACCCTCAGGACATCCGACTTCTTCTCTTCGTTCTTCAGCCTGGTTTCCCCTTATTCCTTTGATTTCCTGTTTTATAGTGTTCATTCGAGTTCCTTGCCGAGTCAAGAGAGCTAGGATTTGAGTCAGTTTGTTATTTTGTCCCTCATTATTTTGTCCAGCATTGTTATCATTGTCTGCCTCATTATTTTCGGCATTGTTTCTTGCCCTCCTGCATTAGTGCCAATATTGTTCCCAACATTGGCTTCTTCATTGTTTCCCGTGTCTGGGTTATTGCCAAATCCTAGGATTGCTCCCCTGCATCCAGAATTTCTAGTAGTCATGATGAATTATCTACAAAGAGTTTACAACTTTAGCGTAACGGTTCCAAAAAGGCCTAGAGTAGAACCACTGCTCTGATACTAAATGTAAAGTACTAATAATTTCACAACATATTTACTGAAGTAAAAACCACATAAACATCAAGTAAGTTAGCTAAAGTAAAGTAAGTAACTACAACATCATGATGAAGAAGAGATAACAGGAACTTCTAATGTCGATGCAAGATTCATTTCATAAGTTTGATAACAAGTCTAATAAACATCTATGTTCATTACATCTCTCTGAAATCAATTATAGAGCTTTCCAATTTATTAATTACATAAGTACAATAATGGCATATCGCCTTACAAAACCTTGAATAACATAGAGAAGTACAACTGTCATAATAAACAATAGGTCCAAATCATCCATCCTTGACTGCCATCAACCAAATGGCCATCTGTTGCGTCGAAGGACAAGAACATGGTTCAGGCACTTTTCCAGCCAACCACGAAGCTTGCGCTTCACCGGTATCCTTCAAACTGAAGGATGCCCGACCCTGATCGAAGGGCCTAGCAACTTGTAAACAAGTGCAGGGTGGAATATGGTGTGTGCCTATTAATCTACATGCATTTCTATAATGAATGCAACATCTCATCCATAGGATATGGCAGGGAAATATAAATATAAATAACTAGGCAATTAACGATCTATTTCAATGGTGCAAATGTCTGTTTCAACATTCCTTTCGCTTTGGCCAAAGCATTTAACCGTTTTAATGATGTGTAGGTTTTGAAAAAGAAAACCTACTTCCCTATGTACCCATACTCGACACCTGTCCTGGAAGGCAGTCTTTCTCAAGAAGCAAAACAACGCAGTTAAACTCAACTATCTTTTCATACCAAAACATAACTTTTCAAAAAATAAAATAATATTCATTAAAGCACATGCAAGGATTCAAGGAAGAATTCTATGTTTCTGATGTAGTCAAGAGCTAATTATGTTCACGAGGTTTGTTTTCTTGATCATCACCATAAAGTGGTTTATAAACAAAATTGTTTCGATTTGGTTTATGTAATTAATTTTTTACTATATTTGCAATATAATTCCAAGGTTTAAACATTCATAGTAAAGGTAGTGGCCTCTTTTTGTATACTAGCATTTATAGATAATATGTTTAGGGTTAAGCTATTATCTTACACAAACGTTTTCTATGAAGAAAATAACTTTTTAAGTTAAAATTAATAACACAACTGAATGTTTAACATGCAAATTCCATTAATACACTTTCCATGCAAGGATAAGGTTTACTTCATTTTGTATGTTGTCATATTTGAGTTGTAAAAGTCTTACTGATTTAGTTAAAAGATAATACGAGCTGAGTTGCATGTTTTAAGATGGTTATTAATTAATCTTCTATCTTTAACTAGTATTAAAAAGAGTTTCATAATTAAGCCTTTACATGAATACTTGGAATATACTTATATTACCAAAATTAAATAACAATATAAAATACATATGTTTTGACTAATTAGAAGACTTTTATTTGGTAATAAAACAAGTAGTAAAGGATGGCCTTATTACACAACCACCACCACACTTTTTTCTATCTAACTGTCGATTATCTAACATAGTCAAAACCTATTCCATTGCATTAAAATCTCCTACTAAAAGATTGACTTAATTTAGAATACACAAGAGGTTGATCTTACGATTTTTGGAGGTGGCACGATTTGGGCTTGGAATAAAAGAACATTGGTCTGGGTGTAAATCACCCAAACGTTTAGAGAGAAGGCCAATCATAGTTAAGATAAAGATCAGTTCCCTAAAGATATTTGATCGAATAGTAGTGAGACAAAAGAGGCCATAGCTAAGACGTCTACGAACAGGCCAATCCAATCTAACACATTTAGATATTTTGAAACAGACAACAACCGATTTCAAGATCGATGGCAAACATGGAAAAGGTCAATTTGGTGCAGGAGATTTAGATCACAGGTTTAGATCCAAAAATATTATCACTAGACTGCCCAGTATTATGTGAGATCAGGGTGATCAAGGCAAAAGGAGGGGGTTGCATATAATATAAGAAAGACTTAAGATTCAATCAGCGATCTCGAATATCAGTGTTAATTTAAATCAAAGACTAGCGGCAGAATTAAGGTGAAAAAGCCTGATCTACAACCGACGCAGGATCATAATGCTAAAAGAGTTGCAGGTCATCTAATTCAAGAAGAAAAACCACTGGATTTAAGGAAGATTTTAAGAAGATCTACTAAGCAAAAACACTGATGGTAAACAAATTGCATAAGGTAAATACTTTAAATGTTTCAAACAGAAGGATCTATTCATTCAGGGGCTGACACTGTTTATGAGTCATTTGTTTAATAATACTATTGATTGTCTTAGGAAATATCAAAAGATAAGCCCATAGAACATACCCGGTTTGAGCGCTTGACTAATGAGAGTATCTGAATCCTTCGTGAGCTCCTGAATTCCACTGTTCTTTTCTTCTTGTTCCCCCTTTCTTTCACATTTTTTTCCTCTTCGTATTTGCCTCTCTTTTCTTTTTTACCAAGCGTTTCCTTCCTTTTTATTAACTTTTAACCCTAATAAATTTCGCGTTTTTCTTTTCCATGCAAAAAATAATAATAAAATCTTAAAAGATTTACTTTTATATTGCATGTTTCCCTCCCGCATGTTTATTTGCTCCTCTAAATTTTTTTTAAATATATAACATGCACTAAGTGCAATCCATCTATATGATAAGGAAGTCAATATAGATATATATATATATCTTATCGTGGTTTTCCTATTTCAAAAATAAGGAGAATATAAAGAGTATTTTAATTTATTTATAATTTAGTTTTATAATATTCATTTATTAACATGCTTTGTAATACTATAAAATTGGGATATCTATTTATATTAAATATGACACTTAGACTCTCATACAATTTTAGATTCTTGATATGAGGAAAAAATAAATTTAACAAGAATTTACATATATTAGGTATTATATATGTCTCGAAATAGTGATATTGTAATTTAATTTATCCTTTTAGATTAAAGTAAAATTGTATTACTAACTTATCATCTTTATTTCTATAGATTTCAAACTTGATTTAAAGTCAAAACAAGGCACTCAACATTATCCATCCAGGAGAAATTATCAGACATCCATCAAAACAAAACAAGTAATGCAAACATTATCGAAACCACATGAAATCTAAGTGAGTGTGTGTGTAATAAGGACACCAGATAGAACCCAACACTTGTTGCTAAAAAGCTAGGTCCCCTCTACCTGAGCCATGCTCTTGTCCTTCGACAAGACCTGCAGACAATCAAACTCATCACAACATCAATAGGTTAGTCCCAAAACATAGCCGAAGCAATTGAAATTTAAACCAATAATATATCATCCAATATCATCAACTAATGTTCTATGTTTTCAATTGAATTTAACCAATTCAAGTAATTGTGAAAGTCTAAGACGTGACATCTTCCCAGTCCAATGTGGCACTAAATATAGAAGCATTGGGGGTTGGAAAGTAAGTGGTATCCAACTCAGTCCTTGCCCCTTGGCAATGTCCACATATTTCCTTACCCTTTCAAACATAGCCATGAAGTTATTAACAGAGTGGGGTTCTTTCTTTTGCAACTCAAGAGTCAAATTGTTCCACCTGTCCTGTACATATTGATGAGAGTGATGAATGAGCCCAACTGTTAAATGTTGAATCCTATCATAATCCTATAGCCTTAAATTCATGATCTTCCTTCCCACACCTTTGTGTTCCAAGAGTTGTCTCCATTCTACAATGATTAATTCAGAGATTTCAGATTCTCTTCTTATTTGGAGGGCAATTGATTTTTCTCTCTCTGTGTATGCTTGCATGATTTCCCCTCTCAATTTCTCATTCCTGAAGTAGGAGGCCAGTTCTCTTGTAATTTTCCCACATAAATCAATGGGTTCCACTCAGCATCCTCAGATACAACATAATTATGTAAGTAATACTCACATAGTTGGTCTTGCTCTTCAGGTGTGGTGGTAGCAAAAACTTTTAGGAAGGTCATTTTTCCACTCATTGCAACTAGTTTATTACAGATCAATTTACTAAACTGGTAACTCAGAAATTTCTCCTACAGAAACAAGGCATAGGTCCTAGCTGGGGGTCTACATTTAACAATTTGAGCAGCTTGGTCTTCTATCTCCTCCATTCTGACTGCTAGCCTTCCCAACTCAATATATTTCCTTTCCAATGCCTTAGTGTGTTATGCAATCATGGCTTCTTTTTCTCTCTTCCACTCTTCTTTTTGTTTAGAGAAATCCTGAGTAACCTTCCATAGCTGGTATCCTAAGGATACAACTGTATGACAAGTTGGGGTTTTTACAACAGGGAGTATTTTCTCTTCAGCCACTAATTCCTTATTTCCCACAACTACTATGGGTAGCTCTGCAAGGATATCTAGTTTTGACCCCTGATCATAAGTGTTAACTTTTTCTTCCAACTCCTGTATTTTGCTTCTCTCTTTGACCCTCTGCTCATAAGTTTTGACCAATTCTTCTAGCTGCTTTATTCTCTCAAAGGCCTCCTGCAATTCTTTCCTAACATTCCTTTCTTTAATCAATAATTCCTCATCCCTTAAAGGTTTTTCATTACCACCCCCTGCGGACTCATAACACTCATTGTCAGGGTTGTCTTGGGTTTTCTTCCTAGTTTTCTTAGCAACAAAGATGTCCTCTAATTCAGATTTAGAGGTAGTAGACACATACCATTTCCTTTTGATGGGGACTTGTACATTCTCAATCACATTGGCCTCTTGTTCATTGTCAATTTCTACTGCTACAACATCCTCTTTCTCTTCTCTAAGATTCTCAACAGCACCCCTCATAACACATTTCTTCTTTAGGTGGTGTGAATGCCTTAATAGTGTCGGTTTCTCTTTTGACATTTTTGTAGGCTCAGAAGAACTACCCTTCTTCTTGGTTCTTGGTGTTTTGGTGCTGAGTGTTTTGCTAGAGGATGGGGTTGAGTTTCATCGTCCACTAGGGTTTGATTTACCTCTTCCACTATAGGTTGGTCAGATGCTACATGTGGTGAAATTGGCACATCCTGCTCCTCTATTTCTTCCACACTACGAGTAGGTGAAGTAGCAGGTGTAACAGGGTTTTCCCTCATGGATGCAGTAGGTGACCCTACATTCCCTTGTGTTTTTGGCTCACTAAATATGTCTTTAATGTTTCTGCATTTCAAAAATCTTTTCCAAGGTACATGTGGGTACTAAACCCTAAGGCTTCTCTTTACTAACAGAGTGACCAAACAATCATGTGACAATGCTCATTTATTTGACTTCCTCTGGTATTCATATCCCATTCTCTTTAACAAATTATATAGGAAATTAGGCACATTGACTACTCTGTTATGGCGAAGATGACTCAACAATTTAAAATGCACAATGTATAACATGGACTGCCTACCATCACAAGTAAGGTACTTGAAAATATGAACAGCACAATAAGCCCATAATTCTGGAAGTGATAGTCTTTTAGTACCTTGTGATGTGGATTCTAGATGCTCCCCTGCCTCACTGAATTCGTCTCTTGCATCTATTGCATCTGCCTTGACAAGGAGTTCTTCTTCATTTTTGGGCAAACCATATAAATCAATAATTGCAACTTCTGAAGCATCCACTATCAAACCTTTGATAGTGGCCTCATCATGGTAGAGTGAGGCTGCAAATTGCCTCATCATACCTTCATTGTATTCCATGAGCTTTAGAAAATAGTTAATCCATCTTGCTTGTGGGGTCATCTCATAATAATGGGTTACACTTTTTGGCCAAACTTGACATTGAAATCAACATTTTGAACTAAATCTTCACTTTCTGACACCTATAGCCACTAAACCGTTAGGAATTTGAAGATGATGCAAACTAGTGATTTGTGAGATTTTGTTTTTAGATTCTAAATATATTCTTTTAAAAAAATTTGGAGTTAAATTGTAAAAAAAATTGCGTCTCCTTTGATAACTAGTTTTTAATAGTAAACAACATTTTTTTAAAGTGATGTGTATTCTGTAGCATATAACTTTTTTTCTACAAAGGATAAAATTTTGATTCTTTTGAATTTAGATTGGTAACACCGATATCTAGGGCATGCATTTGGTTTCATAATATTTTGTTGAATATTTTTTTAATTAAGTTTTGAAGTCAAACCAATTATAATTTAGACATGGGCGTATTCCGTAAAACATAACTTTTTATGTATGTATCAAAACTCAATTTTTTTTTGTTGAAACAAGGACATCAATACCTAGGGCATAGATATTTTTCATAATTTTTTTCACTAATTTACTAATTTTCCATGTGTGTAGAATAGAGAACTTGATGTTCGGTGAAAAACCTACATTCACAAGAAATAAAATTTAAATATAATAATCAAATTAAATATATTTAAAATTATACTTTTTGGGAAGCTTATCATAAGGACTACATACTTACAAAACATAAATCTTAAATGAATTCATTTGATCCCCCAAAAGGTCAATCAAAAGTGGTTTTTTATCAGCACTTTGATAGGTGTAGAGGAGACTTCATTATAGGTATGGTTTAAAACTAGCGAGGTTCTATCCAAGGGCATTTGAATCTAAGGGGGTTCGATCAGACCCTCTTCAATTAAAATCCTTTAAATGGAACCTTTTAAGGCTTAAACCATATTATTTTCTAAAAATATGTGATTTTAGTAAAAATCAGGATGTCCCAGAAAGTGTAATCTATTATTGTGGCAGCACCCTGACATGTAAAGATTGGCAAGGTTAACTGGTCTCCCAATACCACATCATGCACTGTAGGTTCTCATCTAATAAGGTCTCCTCGCATGTTGCCAAATAAAACTTCAAATTCAAATTCTTCACAACCCTTCTACTAACCCTCTGTTATATCTACTTGCACTTTCAATTTCAATAACCCTCTGTAATTCCCTTGCTATATTATACCTTAATGCATCAACTCAAACTAGCCTGAACTGACTCTGAACTGACTCAGGATTGTATGAATTAATAGACAAAAGGTCATATATGTACAATGGCAAAGGAAGAAAAGGTTGTATTGTCTGTGTTTTGTAACTGATGGTGACGAACGATCAATTTTTGAGCATAATGCACTATCCCTCCCCCCAACTAAAATCTTGAAATGACCTCAGTTCAAGGTATTGTACGGTGAAGAGAAGGTTTAGAGTATATGGATTGAAGATTAATAATGAGAATTTTGTATTTAAATGTGAGCACATATGGAAGCATTGAAATATCTGTGTTAAATAATGGAAAGTTAATATTTGTACCTGTTGTAATGAAGTGAATTAGACTTTGCACGACCAGAGCGTTGGAAAATGTGTCTGCAACATAAGTTGGATTGGATGGGACTCATTATTATGAAGAATGGTGGAAATGACATACTGGCATGTGTGAACCAGCTGATGAAGCTTGTATGTGGTGAGATGACGAACAATGGCTGCATGTGCTTGAAAAGTGGAGTGCATGGCACAAAATTTGAATAAGCTGACAAATAGTTGCTACATGTGAGCAGACAGATAGTTGTTGCATGTTCCTTTTTCAACAGGTCCCAATGTGTATTGTGGCAATGTCGAGTTTGTTTCCTTCTACAGGTCCCTATGGCTTATTGAGATGGTTTTCATAAAGATTGTTGCATCGGTGTTGTGTGTGCACGTGAAGAAAGGAAAGAAATTATACCTGAGTGACCTCAGGAGGTGAGCTATGTAGCTCACCTGCTGAGTCACTTTGATAACCGACAGGGTCTTCATCCATGTTATTGCTTGGTGATAATATAGTGGTATCTAATTTAGGGCCAGGGATAGAGCATTGCTTTAGAAAATCATCTCTTGTTGCTGGCCTGGTATAGAGCTTTAATCTGTGGCCATTAACCAATAGTGAAAACTTGACTTCATCTGTGGTCTATAGTTTTATAGCTCCATTGGGAAATATCTGGTGCATCTCATAAGGTCCTAACCACCTTGATTGTAGTTTGCCCTTGTGATCCTTGTATTTGGAATCATATAACAAAGCCCAGTTACCCACATGGAATTCTTTATTCTTGATGAACTGATCATGCCATTTGGCTCTCTACTTTTGGACTATCTATGTGTGGTGCATAGATTCCATTTTGATCTCATCTAACTCATTGAGAACATGGAGTCTTTCTTTTTGTGCTACTGCCAAATCCATGTCAAGTTCTAGTGCAGTTCTTAGTGTCTGATATTAAAATTCTATTGGAAAAACTGTTGTTTTACCATACACTAACTCTAAGGTGTGAAACCAGTTGTTGTTTTCCATGTGGTTCTATATGCCCATACTGCCTCTGGTAGTCTAGTTGCCCAGTCCTTCCTATGAATGTTCACTATTTTGGTCAGAATATTCTCAATTTCTCTGTTTATAACTTCCACCTGCCCATTGGCTTGGGGGTGATAAGGTGTTGATTTTCTATGCCTAACTTCATATTCTTTAACCAATGTGGAAATGAGTTTAGAAGTTAACTGGGGACCTTGTGTTACATCCCCAACCTGTGATTAGCTTAATCTTACTCATACATAGTAATCAAGAGGATTAGTTAAGAGTTTGATGATTTGATATTGTGGAAATATCTAATTTGATCTTTGATTATGAGGTTAATGACTGATGTTAATTAGTTTTGAACATTAATTAATTTATATTACGAGATATGATTATGATGCACTGATCATAGTTTTGTAGTCCTAAGTGTGAACAGGAAAATGTAACGTCCTTCAAAGAAGGAAGGAGAGTATCCTACTAGAGGAAGGGTTAGATGTTGAGAAAACAAGGTTGAATAGTCATCTGAGTATCGATTTCTATGCCCTTCATAATCCCTTTGTAATTTGTCATGAGCCATGTCTCTTTTCGTATTAATTCATTTCTTTGTGAGTTGTTTTATCGATGGTGCTATCACGACAAGATTTAACGACTAGACAATGTTCTTGGAATGGCATCTCAAGTCAAGTGATAGTCGTGTTAAGAGTCAATGAGATTTCTCATAATCCTATTCTAAAATAGGGATATTAATTATTTATTCCTAGTCATTCGACTAAGGTTTACCATCGATGTTGGGGGAGTATTACTCAACCCTGATTATCCTAACATTTTAGTGTGATGTCTTTTGCTTTCATCTTTAAGATGATTTTGAATATTATAATAGTTCTTCAACCAATGTCATTAGTCAAGGGTGTTTATATATAGATGGACCTCTTTAGAGGTCGATGTTAATAACTCTTGACTATGCTATTAACTACCTTATCTTATCTTATTCTTACCTCATCGATATCCTTAAACCCACAAGGAGTGGGAAAGGAGAGATGATAGGTTGAGTGGCCTGCATGGATCAAAGATCCCGCAAGGTGGCAAGCCCAGATCGCATGCAAAGAACATGTTCTTTGGTTAGTTATCAAACGCCATCTCGGTGTCTTAGTGAAGGGCTCAGTTGGAGTCAACAATTCTTTTTTTTTTCTTGGGTGAGAAACTTCGAGGAGGAAGTGGGTGTGCAGGTTGTGAACACTGGGAAACTACATCCTATTGTTGCAGAGAACTACAGTCGAGGAGAATGACTAGAGTAGCTGGGAAAGCTTGATCTTGGAGAGCTACATCCTTAACTCTGTGTAATACATACAGGTATCTCTAATCGAGAGCCCTTGGCTCATATGAGTAAATGACTGCAATATAGTTTAAGATCCTTTTGTTTGAAAGTAACGTCAGCACTACCGACTAAAAGGAATAAATAATGCATTGCTCATAACGTATAGAGTTGAGACTATATATTCTTTTGTGCATATTGATAATTATTATGACTAGTCAAAGGCTCTTGGAGCCTCAATGAAATATAATTCATGATACTTTGAAACTACTACTCTTTTGTTGTTCTTGGCCAACTTGAGGCCATAAACCCTACGTGGGATTGTATGTATGAGCACCCTCGAGTTATAGTTGTTCCTATGCGCCATGCATCTTAATGATGTCAACTATATTTATGATTACCAGTTGATAACACTTGCAAACCTGTATATGCTTATGAGCCCAATAGGGAAACATTTTGTAATGAATGGATAATTGGTGGTATTGGCCTGTAGAATAGTCCATACCATTATTTTGATGGCCACAACCATGATTAAGTTTAAACACATTAAACCAGATATAAACTGGGTCGTGCTATTGCACTCAATACCATACTTTTCCAATTCGATAGTAAAAGATGACATGAATCAAATGGCTATCCATAAATATTTATATCTTGTGAATATAATGACTCTTCGAGGAGAGTAATAGAGTACTATTCTTTTATTGTCATGATAATGTTTGCATGATAGCCGAGAATTCAATAGTTCCATCATTAAGAAGTAGAATCTTGACATATTCTTTGATATAAGAAACCTACCCTAGTTCTATTAGAAGCTAGTGGTTATATATGAGAAGAATGCCAACTTTATAAATGACAGTTATGTTTTTATATTTAGACTTTATGAAAGATTCTTGAAGGAGAACTTAGAAGAGTTCGACTCTATGAGTCTTTATGAACCTTAAAAAGGATATTATGATTTGGGCCTTTTATATTTTAACCTGAACAATAGGTAAACAAAGTAAACATTGACCAGGTAGGGTAAGTGTTCAAACCAAGAATATACGTTTTGCTTCAAGAAAACTGGATAATGTGATGTGGAGTCACTAGTTTTCGGGTGTCTATGAAACCAAGAACCTAAGTATAGGTTTTCAAGATAACAATCGAATGTCAAAGGATTGGACTAAGATGCAATGAAACCTAATTATACTAGACCTAGGGTGGTGAATATGGTTTAACTTTTGATATGAATAGAAAGTGGAATAAGGTGATGTGGAGTCACAGATTCCCTATAACAAAGCTTGAATGTTGATGATAGTTATTATGATAGCTATGATGCATCTTATGTATTTAAAAGATATGTTGACTCCTTGTTGAAGAAGGAGAAACTAGATAAGAGGTAAGTTGTATTGCCTTGTAAGTGGCATTACGTGCATGCCGGGTTTATTGGAGGAACTAATTCTCCTAGATAATTATATACTTATGAGAATAAATACTATGGTTGGTATGAAACTCTTGTATTCCAACATAAATGAAATCTATCTCTTTTCGAATGGCCATACTTCACAAATGAGGTATAAGATATTAAAACCCATGAGGATTCTTGTGATAGAGTCTTTCTAGTAAGACTATCTTATTAGACTGTTATGATATGTCTTAAATGTCATGAATTTGAATGTAAACCTTATGAAAGGTCAACATGAAACTGTGAACTTAGGAAGGTCGAAAGTTGGAAAACTTGTTTTGACATTTTGGAAAATGGAACAGGGTGACGAGGAGTCACAGGTTCCCTTTTTTTGAAAGTAATCTTCTTGATTTGGCTATTGACACATTGGATAATGGAACAGGGTGATGAGGAGTCACAGGTTCCTTGTTGTGAAAGCAACCTATTATATTTGATGAACTCCTAAGATAGGAGTCAATTTTCCTAGTATTGGACTATGAATCGAACTAAATTCACATTTTCCTAGAACTAGAGAGAAAGGTCAATTTGATCTTACTGTAGGACATGACAACTTATAAGTCAAGTCAGGGTGGTGGACATACGACAATGTTCAATGCATAACATTTATGTATGAAAATCTTTGGCCAAAGTAATACATCCGTCTCTACATGCATTTTCGGTCCATAATGCTCTAGATGGCCTAGTGTCTCTAGTAGTGTCATACATAGTTAGAGTGGATCTATAGTTGTGTGACCGTGAGACATTAGGAAGGACATAACACTAGATACTCAGATGGCTAACCCAAGGGTTCCTAATATATAGCCTTTATGTGAAGGGTAGGGCCACTTCCAGATTGGAAGTTTAGTGGGGGACCATAGGTCTGTGATTGGTGGAAAAGCACCAGGATGATGCTCTCCTTCGCAAGCATGAGACAAGCTGAGGCTTATGGAGATAGATGTCATTGGTTCCAGATACAGTGTTTGTATTTATGACCAGTTGGTTTATTGGAATGTATGAATTGATTATAATGCCTTGGGCATAACTTGTATATGAATAGTGATGGTTATTCACTGAAGATATGTAAATGATTATTGTTTTGTAAGCTTTGTTATATTTTGTTTAGAATAACATGCTTAATTGATGAACTGATAATGAATCATTTTGGTTAAGTTTTGATTTGCATAATCATATTGCTAACTAATCTCTTGATTAAGATGACTGTTTAAGTTAAATCTTGAGCATTAAGGAAAGTGATGTTACACCTTGATCAGTGACAATTTCTCTTGGTGCTCCATACCTAGTGAATATCTCTTCATACAAGAATTTGGCTAAGGCCTTGACTTCCACCCATTTTGTCAGATAATCAATGCAAACTAAAATGTACTCCTTATTATTAGAATCTGGTAAAATTGGCCCAATGAAATCTAGCCCCCATTTGTCAAATGGTGCTAGGGCCATCTGTGGCTACAAAGGCATCTCACCCGAGCATGTTGGTCTGCCCATTCTATGACATCTATCACAACTCCTTGTATACTTGATTGCATCCTTATGAAGAGTTGGCCAATGATAGCATGTTGTTAAGATCTTGAATGTTGTCCTTTTGGCTGCAAAGTGACCGCCACAAGGCTCATCGTGACAAGCTTTTAGGATGCCAAAGACCTCATCTTCTCTTATACATCTCCTCCTAATATGATATGGACTAGTGTAGAATAAATAACCAGCAATCCAAGAATATGGAAAGCTTTTATGCACTAACTATCTCCTTTCTCTTGGAGAGAAATGTGATGGTATCTACCCTGCTACCAAGTAGTTAGCAATATCAGAAAACCATGGAATGTGTATATTGAGAGAAAACAGATTCTCATATGGAAAAGAGTCATCCACAACACCTTCTATTTGTGTAGGCAATCAAGACAGAAAGTCTGCCACCACATTTGCTTTCCCTGGCTTATCCATTATTGTTATATCAAACTCCTGTAGTAAGAGAAACCATCTAACTAATCTACTTCCAACCACATGTTTGGTCATCAAGTATCTAATTGCAATATGATATGTATGGACAAAGACTTGGTAACCAATGATATAATTCCTAAACTTGTTGATAGCATAGACACTAGCCAACATCTCTTTTTTTGTGATAGTGTAATTGAGTTCTGCTCCTTGTAAGTTTTTACTGATATAATAGACATCATACTCCTTATTACCTTCTTTCTATCCCAATACAGCTCCTACAGCAAAATCAGAAGCATCGGTGTGTAAGTGGAAAAGCAATGTCCAATTTGGTCCTCTTAAGACAAGTACTTTTGTCAAAGTTGTCTTAAGTGTGTCAAAAGAGTGCTGACATTCTGCGGTCTAGTCAAATTCCATATCTTTTGTAAGTAGAGTAAACAAAGGTGCTGCAAGTTTGCTGAAGTCCTGAATGAACCTCCTATAATAGCCTGCATGGCCTAGAAAGTTTCTGACATCTTTGGATTTCTGTGGTACAAGAAGTGTAGATATTATCTCAATTTTATTGGGATCTACCTAAATGCCATCACTTGATATGAAGTGTCCTAGAAAAACCCCTTGAGTCATCATCATAAAACATTTTTCATGACTCAATGATAGATTATGTTCTTGACATTTTTTTCAGGACCTTCTCTAGATTACTGAGTGTTGTTTCGAATGTTTCTCCATAGGTGGTGAAATCATCCATGTAGATCTTCATAGAATCATGAGCATAGTTTGAAAAGATACTTAGCACTACCCTTTGGAAAGTAGTTGGCGCATTGCATAACCCAAAAGGAAGGACAAAATAAGCATATGTACCCCAAGGGCATGTGAATGTGGCCTTATCCTGGTCCTCTAGAGCTATTTTTATCTGATTATAGCCACTAAAACCATCTAAGAAGGAGAAGTACTTTTTTCCTGCTAGAGAATCAAGTACTTGGCCAATGAAGGGTAATGGAAAATGATCTTTTCTAGTGGTTGTGTTAAGTTCCCTATAGTCTATACATACCCTCCATGGTGCAGGGCCCCTAGGAGCAGTTTGATCCCTACAAGCATTGTGCTAGCATCTTTGATAAGTTGAGTTTTTGTTTGATGTGTTTTGTAATAAGGATTTTTCATAGCCATGTTGGAAGGTCTATTCTTGTGTGGTCAAGAGGTCTGGGGTAACTTTATAAACCTCATATCTTCTTAGTCCACTTGGACCTAGTTGTGCCACTTAGGCCTAGAAGGTCTAATATTGGCTTTTTGAGTTTTTTTGAGTTGTCTTAGTGTTTTAGCATAGTCTAAGGAGTATGAGGGTGGTTTGATTCCATTGGACAAGTAAAACAAATCGCCATCCTTTGGAAAATGGAAAAACTCCATAATGTCTATTGTTGCCAATGTTGCCAATGACACATTGGCTGGTTGAAACTTAGTTTGGGCAGTTGAATCTGCCTTTGGAAGTTAGATACTGACTGGATGTTGGCAAGAGACACTATATCGATTTATGTTTGTTGTCATTGATGGCAACAAAGTTCATCCCACACATCTGCAGGACATAGTGTGTCTCTACCGGAAGTCAGAATGAAGATTGTTGAGGTCTGGTAAACAAGAACAGAGCATATGGCAAGGTCCGACAGACAGGTCTAGATCTCTCAAAGGAAGTATCTTGGTGAAGTGCGGATTTGGGAAAGTCAAGAGGACTACCTTGAGTAATAGATTCCAAGGATTTAGCCTCCGGTGATGGACAAGGAAAAAGATATGAACAGTTGAGTATCAGATTCCTGAGTGACAGTGTGAACAGAGGAAGAACTGACTGATAGAACATCAGATTGCTTTCTGGATGTGTTTCTGACAGTGGTAAAGGTTATGAAGGCATGAATTATGTTTGGCCGACATGATTAATGATTTCTACAAGTATATGCTTGATCCGCATTACTTGATGTGCAAGGATTCAGCTGACAGAACAGAGTTTGTGAGAAGATAGACTGTTCCGGGTGCCGACTAGAAAGATAATGAAATCACTAGTGTGGATATATATATAGGATGGATTCAGTTGTGAGTGTGTGAAAAAAAGAAAAGGGAGTTGGATATGCGAAAAGGAGCAGAGTAGAGATAAGCAGTAAGAAGGATTCGGTATGTGAAAGGAAAGCAGAATAAAGAGAAGAGGAAAGATGAAGTGCAGCAGATCAGTGTACTGAGCCTAACTGGAACTAAACTCTAGCATATGTGGATGCTTCCAGTCAGTTCAAGCATTGTATGACATTATTTTGTAGACAGTGTGTCTCCTTGTAGGCAGTGAGCCTCTTTGTGAGTAGTGTGCTCAGGCAGTGAGCCCTAATTGGCAAGTGCCATTTTGTAATTCCTTATTGTTCTAACAGAGAATAATCTTTGGGTTAATCACCCCGTGGTTTTCTCCCTTAACAGGGTTTCCACGTCAAAAATATTGTGTCATGTGTTTTTCATTTCATAGTAATGTTTGTTTGTTTGATTTAATGCTGCATTGATTAATAAGAAAGTTCAGAAGGAAGAAATTATTAGGATAACTGATTCACCCCCTCCTCTCAGTTATCAACACTGGAATGGTTGTAAAAACATTGTAACTCACTCCTGTACGGCAGAGGACATCTGGTACAGAGTTTTGGGGCATTGAAACTATAGAAAACAGTAAATTTTCCTGCTTTTCTCGCTGTGTACAGATTGTACGGACTTTTCACATGTGCAAATGTTATTTTCTGAAAGTGCTTGGAGTGAGGGTTCCAATGAAACTAGTTTGAGGTCCTGAAGTGGTAGGGATCAAAAGTTATTAATTTTTCTTTCAAAATAGGTCTAGAAACCCTGTTTTCTAGGGCAGCCATAGAAATCCGGCCCTAGAATGCATTCCCACTGGTGAAAATTCACAACAACTGGTGAAACGCAGCCTAGGGATGTGTATTATAGGATTCCAAAAGCATTTTTCTGGGAGATTCTGTTTTCAATTTTTAAGGTGATGCCCTAGGTCAAGTATTTCATTGTATTTGGCCAAATTCATGCTATTTGAGGTTGTAGATGATAGAATCCTGATAGGGTGAGCAAATAAATAATGGATTTGTGTTGTAGGGACATGGTACAAGCATTCCAAATTCCTGCCCCTGACCTATGCACCCAATTTTGAGCACTTGCTTTGTAACCTAGCCTAAATTGATCAATTAGGCTTAGAAGACCAAATGAGTGTTCTGGATTGCTGGAGTAGAGTTGGAACAGGAGACTTGGGAGTTTGATAGGGTTCCATAGAGGGTATCTAAAACCATCATTTGCTTGCCTGGTCATTTGGGATTTTGTCAAGTTTTGTTGAGAAAACCTAGTTTGGAGGGCTAGTAGCCTTACTAGTCAAGATATAGGTTGAAGAGTTTTGGGAAGTTGGAGATCAAACCAACTGCATAGATGGTGTTTGTTGATCTGTCCTAAGGTGTTAGAGAAGCCTAGAAGGTGGAGCCATCACTAGGATATGAAATCCTTCATACACCCTTGAATGTGCCTTTGGTTGCTTGGTTGAAGGTTGTTTGAAGTGGGTGAGTGGGCAAAGGACAGTAGAGGAAACCCTTGTGTGTTGCTTCCCTTGTGTCACCTCTGCATCAGGTGGTATCAAAGCCATCAAAGAGATGGGAGATAGAGAAGAAGAGGAAGAAATTCCTTCAAAGGTGACAAATGCCGAATTGGCAAAGACAGTGAGAGAACAAGCAGCCAAGAACAAAAGGATGGAGGCTAAGATAGAAAAGTTGAAGAAAGAGAAAGACAAGAAGAAGAAGCCAAAGGTCATCTTGGATTTAGATGAAGAGGATCAAGATGAGGAAGAAGGAGTGCCTATGGAAGAGCCACAAGGAGGCATGTCAGAGAGACAATTCCTAGATGCATTTGGAAAGTTGAGTAGGAAGGACACTAAGGCAGACTTACCTATGTTTCTTGGTAAGATGAATCCAGAGGAGTGCCTTGATTGGATTGAGGCAATGGAGAACTATTTTGAATGTGAAGAAGTGGCAGAAAATCAGAAAGTGAAGATTGCCAAATCAAGAATGAAAGGGCCAGCCTTGAGTTGGTGGAATTTTATTCAAAATGAGAGGACAGATGATAGGAATCCTATCTCTACATGGAGGAAGATGGTACTTGAGATCAAGAAGCAATTTGTCCCTGAAGATTATGAGGTCAACTTGAACAAGAAGTTGCACAACTTGAGATAGAAGGACATGGACGTGAGCACCTACACAGAGGAGTTCCACAAGGTGACATTGAAAGCCAAGATGCCTGAGAATGAAAAATAGAAGCTTGCAAGGTATCTCAATGGCCTTAAGTTCTCCATTCAAGATGAATTAACTCTCTTTAACCCAGAGACAGTCCATAAGTGCTTCCAAATGGCACTGAGGATTGAGGATAAGCAGAGGAGAAAAGGTGATTCTTGCAGTAGCAGCAGAGGTAGAGGAAATCAAAACTTTAGGGGCAGAGGCAGATTTCAAAACAGAGATAATTTCTCTAGACTCCAAGGTGGCAGATCACAAGAAGGCAACCAAGGGCAGGCTGATAAAAATAGTGCAAATCAGGGTCAGTTTAGAGGGAGAGGTAATGGCAGAGGTAGAAGTGGGGGTAGAGGTCCCAATGTGTTTACTGGAAGGTGTTTCTCTTGCAATCAGATTGGACATTAGTCCTTTAGATGCCCGGAGAAGATGGGAAACACTACTGCAAATCAGAAAGAAAGAAGAGTACAACTCCTTCAAGAAGAGGACTGTCAAAGCACCACAAGTTACCAAATAGCCTCTTCCAAGTCTGCAGCACCTAAGAGCGGAGAATGCATCATGTTTAATAGATCACTCATCATGCCAGCCACCAAGGAGCAGCCCCAAAGGAACAACTTGTTCAGAACCACTTGCAAGGTGAAAGGAAAAGTGTGCAAGGTAATAGTTGATTCAGGTTCTTCTGAAAATTTGGCTTCTAATGAAATGGTGACTAAGTTAGGATTGGAAAGAATGCCTCATCCTAACCCCTATAGAGTCTTTTGGCTAACCAAGGAACAACAAATTGTGGTGAAAGATCAATGTTGGGTTAAATTCAAGATAGGTGAATACCATGATAAGGTTTTTTGTGAGATAGTGGATATGGATGCATGCCACCTTCTTCTTGGAAGGCCTTGGCAACATGACACAAGTGCCCAACATGATAGTAAGAACAATGTAATTCATTTGTCCAAGAATGGTGAAAAGTTTACAATGACTCCTTTGATTGATGATTGCAAAGAGAAAGTCATTTCTAGTTCAGTTATGTTGGTAGGTGAAAAAGAGTTTTCGGCTAACCTCAAGGAAGAGAAAGTGCCATGTTTTGCAGTAGTCCTCAAGCCCAAGGATGCGAATCCCAAGAAGGCCAAAGTGCAGCAACCTCTTAGGAGGATTGGACCAAAGGAAGTGGAAGAACTGTTGGAAAGGTTTCATGATGTGATAGCCAATGAGAGTAAGGATGCTCTTCCACCAAAGAGGGAGATTAGTCATTGCATTGATCTCATCCCTGGATCCACCCTACCAAACCAAGCAGCATACAAGTTGACTCCAGAGCAAAATGCTGAAGTGGCAAGACAAATCCAAGACTTGTTGGATAGAGGACTTATCAGGAGGAGTATTAGCCCATGTGCAGTACCTGCAGTGCTTGCACCCAAGAAGGAAGGAACATGGAGAATATGCACTGATTCCAGGGCCATCAACAAGATCACTATTAGGTATAGATTTCCAATGCCTAGAATAGAAGATTTAATGGATTGCTTGGGTAGGGCTAAGTACTTTACCAAGATAGATCTAAAAAGTGGTTACCACTAAATCAGGATAAGGGAAGGGGATGAGTGGAAAACTGCCTTCAAAACCAATGAAGGACTATTTGAATGGGTTGTCATGCCTTTTGGCATGTCAAATGCACCAAGCACCTTCATGAGATTGATGAATGAAGTGCTAAAACCTTTCCTTAACAAGTTTATTGTTGTGTATTTGGATGATATACTAATTTTTAGTGACAGCAAGGAAGATCACATAAGGCATATCCATCAAGTGCTCAGGAGGCTTCAAGAGGAGAAGTTGAGAATCAATCTTGACAAATGTGTCTTCCTACAAGAAGAGTTGATATTTTTGGGGTTTGTCATCTCCAAGGGCAACCTAAAAATGGATCCAAGTAAGGTTGAAGCCATTCTTAATTGGCCAACACCTACAACAGCCTCAGAGGTAAGGAGTTTCCATGGTTTGTGTAGCTTTTATAGAAAGTTCATTAGAGGGTTTAGTGGCATTTGTGCTCCACTTGTTGACACCATAAAAGGGGGCAAGAAATGTGTATTTGTGTGGACAAATGAGGCCACTCAAGCCTTTGAACTGTTAAAGAAAAAAATTTCAGAAAAACCAGTCCTAGTACTACCTAATTTTGACAAGGTCTTTGTGGTAGAGTGTGATGCCAGTAAGAGGGCTGTTGGGGGAGTCCTAAGTCAAGATGGGAGGCCTGTAGCATTCTTTAGTGAGAAGTTAAATGAGGCAAAACAAAACTACTCCACCTATGATCTAGAGTTATATGCCATGGTTCAGTCATTAAGGAAATGGAGACACTACTTATTGCCAAAGGAATTTATAGTTTTTACTGATAACCATGCATTAAGCTTCTTGAACAGGCAGCAAAAGTTGAATCACAGACATGTCAAGTGGATGGAGTACATCCAAGCATACACCTTCTCCATAAAACACAAGAAAGGAGTGGCCAATAAGGTTGCCGATGCCTTGAGTAGGAAGAATCTTGTTGTGTAGACCACACAGTTGGAAAGTATAGGTATTCATGCCATCAAAAATTAGTATGCAGCAGATGAGGACTTCAAAGAACCATACCTCTCTTGCAAGGCCATGACAGGAAGGTATAATACTGATTTTTCTAATTTTTTGTTGCAAGATGGATATCTTTTCAAGGGTAGCATGTTGTGTATCCCAAGAGGGTCTATTAGAGAGAATATAATCAGGGAAAAGCACTGTGGCAGCATGTCAGGTCACTTTGGTATTGATAAGACCCTAGAATTGGTTAGGAGGTACTATTTTTGGCCAAAATTGCCAATCGATGTAAGGAAGTTTGTTGAAACTTGTCAAATTTTCCAAAGAGCAAAGGGGCATACATCAAATGCAGGTTTATACACTCCTCTACCTATTCCTTCAAAGCCTTGGGATTCCATAAGCATGGACTTTGTACTTGGTTTGCCTAGGACAAAGAATGGACATGACAGCATTTTTGTGGTTGTTGATAGGTTCTCAAAAATGGCTCACTTCATCCCTTGTAAGACCACACATGATGCCTCACACATAGCAGGTCTTTTCTTCAAAGAAATAGTCAGGTTACATGGTTTACCTTTGTCAATCATCTCCGACAGAGACCCCAAGTTCATAGGACACTTCTGGAGGACACTGTGGAAGAGACTAGGTACAAACTTGTCATTATCATCTGCCTATCACCCTCAATCTGATGGACAAACAGAGGTGATTAATAGGTCACTTGGCAACCTCCTAAGATGCCTAACAAAGGAGCAGGGTGCTAGTTGGGATTCCATTTTGGCTCAGGTAGAGTTCTCATACAATGACACTGTCAATAGAAGCATCGGCCTGTCTCCTTTCCAAATTGTTTATGGCACTCACCCAAGGGGTATTTTGGAACTTAGGGAGGTTAAAGGACTGGAAAACAACAGTGCATTGGCTGAAGACTTCGTTCAAGTCATAAAAGATGTCCATGAACAAGTACAACAGAAATTGTTGTCCACTTCTTAGAAGTACAAACAGTTTGCTAACAGGAAAAGAAGGGATTTGCAGTTCAAGGAAGGTGATTTGGTAATGGTCCATTTGAAGAAGGAGAGGCTCCCTACAGGTAAACATACCAAGCTGCTCATGAAGAAGATTGGGCCTTGTGAAGTACTCAAGAAATGTGGAGAAAATGCCTACAAAATCAGACTTTCGGATGGCATTGCTTTGTCTCCTATTTTTAATGTTTCAGACCTTTATCCCTATAAAGGAACTGATCCTCAGACTGCTGTTGAAGAAGATCACACTGATCAGACACTCCAGGAACTCATTCCTTCATCTCTTGATCAGATTGAGTGCATTTTGGACAAGAGGATTGTAAAACAAACTAGAAGGCACACCTATCATGACTATTTGGTGAAGTGGCTACACAAACCTCAGGAGGATGCCACTTGGATGAGTAGAGCAGACATTGAGAAGGCAGGTTTCACTTTTGGCACCATTCCAACTCAAGAGACTTGAGTTCTGTTTGACAGTGGGTGTATGGTGTAGGGCCCCTAGGAGTAGTTTGATCCCTACAAGCATTGTGCTAGCATCTTTGATAAGTTGAGTTTTTGTTTGATGTGTTTTGTAATAAGGCTTTTTCATAGCCATGTTGGAAGGTCTATTCTTGTGTGGTCAAGAGGTCTGGGGTAACTTTATAAACCTCATATCCTTCTTCGTCCACTTGGACCTAGTTGTGCCACTTAGGCCTAGAAGGTCTAATATTGGCTTTTTGAGTTTGTTTGAGTTGTCTAAGTGTTTTAGCATGGTCTAAGGAGTATGAGGGTGGTTTTATTCCATTGGACAAGTAAAACAAATCACCATCCTTTGGAAAATGGAAAAACTCCATAATGTCTATTGTTGCCAATGTTGCCAATGACACATTGGCCGGTTGAAACTTAATTTGGGCGGTTGAATCTGCCTTTGGAAGTTAGATACTGACTAGAATGGTTGTAAAAACATGGTAACTCACTCCTGTATGGCAGAGGACATCTGGTACGGAGTTTTGGGGCATTGAAACTACATAAAATAGTAAATTTTCCTGCTTTTCTTGCTGTGTACGGACTGTACGGACTTTTCACGTGTGCAAATGTCATTTTTCTGAAAGTTCTTGGAGTCAGGGTTCCAATGAAATTGGTTTGAGGTCCTGAAGTGGTCAGGATCAAAAGTTATTAATTTTTCTTTCAAAACAGGTCTAGAAACCCTGTTTTCTAGGGCAGCCATAGAAATCCGGCCTTAGAATGCATTCCCACTGGTGAAAATTCACAACAACTGGTGAAATGTAGGCTAGGGATGTGCATTATAGGATTCCAAAAGCATTTTGCTGGGAGATTCTATTTTCGATTTTTAAGGTGATGCCCTAGGTCAAGTATTTCATTGTATTTGGCCAAATTCATGCTATTTGAGGTTGTAGATGATAGAATCCTGATAGGGTGAGAAAATAAATGATGGATTTGTGTTGTAGGGACATGGTACAAGCATTCCAAATTCCTGCCCCTGACCTATGCACCCAATTTTGAGCACTTGCTTTGTAACCTAGCCTAAATTGATCAATTAGGCCTAGAAGACCAAATGAGTGTTCTGGATTGTTGGAGTAGAGTTGGAATAGGAGACTTGGGAGTTTGATAGGGTTCCATAGAGGGTATCTAAAACCATCATTTGCTTGCCTGGTCATTTGGGATTTTGTCAAGTTTTGTTGAGAAAACCTAGTTTGGAGGGCTAGTAGCCTTACTAGTCAAGGTATAGGTTGAAGAGTTTTGGGAAGTTAGAGATCAAACCAACTGCATAGAAGGTGTTTGTTGATCTGTCCTAAGGTGTTAGAGAAGCCTAGAAGGTGGAGCCATCACTAGGATACTAAATCCTTCATACACCCTTGAATGTGCCTTTGGTTGCTTGGTTGAAGGCTGTTTGAAGTGGGTGAGTGGGCAAAGGACAGTAGAGGAAACTCTTGTGTGTTGCTTCCCTTGTGTCACCTCTGCATCACTCCACTTGCTTCCTTTCCTAGGGACAATAACTAAAGGTGACACCCATTCACTATAAAAAATAGGGTAAATGAAGCCAACATCAAGGAGTTTTTGTAGCTTAATTTTAACTATTGGACAGATGAAAGGTCACATCCACTAATTTTGGGAACACATTCCTGAGGTAGTAGAGAGTGGAAAAGTTGTGATAATTCCTCTGAGGAATGTGCAGGTATGATATTTTGTAATGGATCTTGCAGGCATGACAGACAGTCTTGTTGTTGCGGGTCCCTACCGCAATAGTTATGTATAATGTGGTCAATTAAGTCATCCTCATCTTGGGTTGCTAACAAGGGGTTGTATTCAATGGTCATGAGAGTTTGTTGGGAATAGTGGTCTTCTTCTTCTTCTAAGGTAGGCCATATGATTTGCTCCATATTGTCATGAAGTTGAGCTAGTGGATAGAGGACCAATTTATTGGTTATAGTTCCATTTGAGATTATCATGTTTCTAGACCTACAACCTATGAATGCATCTATTGTTGCTAACCATGGTTTGCCTAAGATAAGTGGATAACCTGCAAGATTGACTTTTGGTTGCAAAACTATGAAATCTGCAGGGTATTCCCATGAGTCTAATGCTATGACTATGTCTTCAATGATCCCCTCATGTTTTACTGTTGACCTATCTGCCAACTATAAAATAGTTGGTGTAGGACTTAGGTTAGGTAGCTGATGTAGTTACATTATTTATTTAGTCATGACATTGATGGTTGCCCCTAACTCAATCAAGGTATTTTTTATGAGAGTTCCATTAATCTTAACATCCACTACTAGATTTCTAGGGTTTGTGTATTTAGGGACAGTTATCTTCCCTAGAATGATATCAGCAAGGTCCCCTAGGACATGGACTATTTGAGGGTCCTTCCTCTTTCTTCCTGGCTTTTTAAGACAAAGGTCTCTCACTGTCTTGGTATAGATTGGAATGTCCTTGATAGCTTGGATAAGGGGTATCTTGATACTGACATTCTTAAGTTAACCCAATAGGTTCGTCTCTTCTTGGGTTTGATGTTTTGGAATGGCTAGACATTCAGGGAAAGGAGGCTTTGGATTTGAGATAGTTTGTTTTACCTAATTTGATTCAGGCTCCAGAGGTGCATTGTCTAACATCTCAGCTATGGGCTGCTCATCCACCACCTTAGTGATTTGGGGAGATGAAGGCCTAGTTAACATTTTCCCTTACTTGAGGTGGACATCAGTCACCTCTACCCCATAAGTGGGGTATTGAATAGCCTTGTTAGTGTATGCCTATTGGATAGGCTTGTTATTGGGGTTAGGTTCAGGTTGGGCAGGCAGTTGTGGTGCTCTTGGTGGCTGAGTTGTAGGCCGAGATGGATTTGGTATAATGGCTTGTTGTTGTGGCTGAGAAGGTAGCAAAGGTTGCGAGTAATTCATATTTTTGGTTTTGCCATTGTTGTCCCTTTTGCCATTGTGGTTGTCATTGGTTTTGTTGTATTGGCCATTGAGGGTCGTAGTTAGGTCCTTGAAAATTTTGTTGGGGCCATACATTTGGTTGCTTTTGATTCTAGTTTTGCTGAGGGTTTTTCCATTGTTGAGGGTTTTTCCATTGGTTTTGGGTATTTGGCCAAGGGTGAGGGCCCCAACAAAGAAATTATGATTACCTACTAGAAATGATGCATTGAAAGTTAGAGGGTCTGTGGCATACCTTATCTTTGTTGCCATGGTTTTCTTTGTGCAACATAGTACAGCTAGCCATCTTCACCGTAAATTGGTTGAAAGTGTGGTTTCTCTGACTTATCTTCTGTAATACAGGCCACCCTTCTGCACTTGCAATTGGTTTTTCTTTGTCTAGAATTGGGACAATATTTAGTGAGTATTACATTAGCCTCCTCCTGCTTCTTCTTCAAGTGTAGAGTATCGAGTTGAGTAGCTAGGTGACTGATAATATCTTCTTTCATGTTGGTCAAAAGGTTGCTCAATTCCACCCTTGAAATTGAATTAGATGTCTTGCCAATTGCAGATGTTCTCTCTCCCCTTGTCCTCTTGATGAAAGTCCTTGATTAGTTTTTGCAAACTCTGTAGACATATTCAAAGGGTAATTAAGATATATCTCCTACCCCAATAAGATTAAGGCATTCATGCAGTCATCATTGACTCCTCTCAAGAATACAAGCTTCAAAGATTCATTTGATAGTTTATTCTATGGATTTTTCTTTAGGCAAAACTGAAACCTTTCTACATAATCCTCCAATGGTTCATCCTCTTTTTGAGTCATCTTGAAGATGTCATCTCTTCTATCAATTCCTCTGCAATAATCTTGGTATTTCTCCAAGAATTTTGTTTTCATTGTGTCCCAATCTGGAATAGCATCCTTGCTTAGTCCCATAAACCATCTCAAAGCAGCATCCTTCAAAGTAGCAGGAAATAGCTTGAGCCTATGAGGATTAGTTGTGTAATCATAGCTTCTACACAAGACATCAAACTTAAACAAGAATGTATCTGGATCTTCAGTCACCAACCCATAGAAGATGGGTAAGGCTAAAGCGGGTATATTCTTCAGAGCAGCAACCCTCTCTTAGTTGGTAATTGGAAACTCAAAAGTCACTTGTCCTGGTGAATCCTCCACTGCATCAGCCATGGTTAGGAAGGTTATTTTAGTATTATCAGTAGATGTTGATGAGAGGGAAGATTCTTCTTCAATAATACCCTCGTTCTGATCACTATGGTCACCAATATCTGTTGTAGCTTGTTGGGTTGATGGAAGAAACCTTCCCAAAGCATCTCTATGCCTCCACATACAATAGGTATGACTTTGTGTAGCAACAGCTCTTGCACAATGTTAGTGAACTTTTCTGGTATTTGGTGAGGTGAAACATAAGTGTCCTATCTTCTAAAACAAAATGTCTATACTAGGAAAACTTGGAAATAAAAGGAATTGGTCTCTGAAAATAGTGTCATCCCTGGCAACCACGCCAAAAATGTAGTGTCTTTGCTATGTCTAGTAAACTTGGTAGTAATCACACAATCCAAAGGAATAACCTACTAAATAATCCACTATTACCCTTGAAAAGACCTCATTGAATTATCGAATAGGGCTAGTAAGCTTGTGATGGCATTAGCACTGTATGTGCTTTCAAAGATCAAACTATCTAACTCATCTAGTACAGTATCATAAATCAAAACTACTCAATGACAAAAGATAGTAATGCTGATACTGTTGCTATGGGTACTTGCAATATAAGACTGTAACAATGACTGTTAAGAAATGAATTCTAAGAATTAGCTTGGTACTAATAAATTATCCTATCCTCCGAAGTATCACAAGTCAAATGAACTAAAACAACTTAAGAATCTAATTGATCTTGCATTCATGAAATAACTGCTACAACAATAATAACATGCAAGAAATAAAGTGAAGGTCAGTTATCCTGAGTGGCCCTTGCTCAGGGGACTGCCTCACTGCTTTTAACCCAAATCTAGTTCTCTAGATTAACACAATCATATCGATTCTAACTCATTCATTACACAGTATTTCAAATCACATAAAATCTTGATGAACTGTAGTATTCATAAACTCATAATCAAAATAATAACATTGTCTGTATAAATCTAGTAAAGATTCAGATAGCTATATCTGCGATAGAACAAAAACTATTTCAAACTGAAACTTAGCTAACAACTTTACTACCTCAACCAATGGGCCATACATATAAGCACGAGGGAGCTTATTGAAATAGGTCTCTTAGCTGAAATCATAAAAACACCACTCCGTACACACTAGAGTGTGATGAATGCTAACAACAATAACTGAAAAAGAAGGAAAGAAGTGTTGAAATTAGGGCAGACAACTAAGAGGGGGGTGAATCAGTTGTCACAAAACTTTATCTTTTACTGCATTTAATACTCTTTAGCACTTATTAACAGATTAATGATATAACCATGAAAGCATGAATCAACAACACATGAGTAGAAACACAATCAATACACATAACACCAGGATTTTTACTTGGAAACCCGGTTAAGGGAAAAACTACGGTGGGGGTTAACCCACAAGATTTATTCTCTATTAAAAGAATAGAAAAATGGGAAGGCACTTGCCTTTAGGTGCACTACCCAGAGCTCACTACTCAAAGGAGGCTCACTACCTACAAGAACATTCACAAGGTTAACACTGAAAGGTTGAACTGAGAAACAACATCTTCTTCATGCAAAGTTTAGTTCTATTGAAGCTCACAACACCTCTGCTCTGTCCCCAAACACTTCTTCTCTACCTCCACATCTTCACTCACATTCCTCACATTTACACGACTTCATTACACTTATTTATATATGACATCGACTTTGGAATGAACATCAAAGTCGGCCAAACAATCATCTATTTGGAACATTCTCCAAGATAGGCATTACAAGCAATTACAATCACAAGACTTGACTTAATACAAAATGCTACATGTGGACCACTCCTCTGTCGGCCAAACATAGTTGGGACTCAAATCTTCCTCGAACAACATGCCACACTCCATATAACTTCTCTTAGATCATCCGCAACACGTACCAAGCATCTAATCGACCAAGACTGGAAAGAACAGCAACACCCAAGGAGAAATGTTCAACCATGAGCTCAATCCTCAATGCGGACCACCAACACAATAGGCACACAATCCAAAGACCACCAAAAGCACAATGAAATCAACAAGAACAACCGCACCACTTCAAATCACCAGAAATACTTGCATCTTCATCTGGGAACTTAAGAACACTAACTATCATGACTGTCACACTAGAACAATTTCTTATGGACCTCCAAACCACGAACCACTTGAGTTGAGAATACACACCAACATCCCAAACATACCTCTAGAACCACAGACCATAATATTCCAATGCAGAGCAATCTGGACCAAACTCCTGTCACTCCGTTACCTCTAAACAAGTGCAAAACCCAGTTCTACTAAGATGGCCATAACTTCACCAATCCTCCATGGGGACCTCTCAAATCTTAACTGGAGCAACTTCAGACAATCTTCTACACAACCCTTTAGTCTACAGACTCTGATCTTCATCTCACTGGAAATGCTGAGCAGTCTACTTTACTGAACTGCATTGTCTTCACTGTCTCTGACAAAGAGATATGTTGACATCAATGACAACACATCATAGGCACATATTTGCAACAATCTCCCCCTTTGTCATTGATGACAACATATGATTTGAAAAACTGATTCAACCATCAAGAAAAGAACTTCTCCCCCTTTCTCTTAACACACCTACAACCACTTTCTTCACTACTCCCCCTTTCACCAACAACTACTTACTTTTGAGTTTTTCACATGACTTCTCTCCCCCTTTGACATCAATGGCAAAGGGCACATATTTGAAATCATCTCTCCCCCTTTTGTTGCTTAGATAAAACCAAACTAAACTTCAAAAATAACATATTGACTACTCCCCCTGAGTAGCATCCCCTTAACACCAATCCAGATCACAAGATATGACTGTGAGTTCCACCGGACTGATGCATACTAGTGCACCTTACTTCTGAACAAGAGGGGTAATAACCCCTAGCATCACTTTGAGATACTCAAAAGTATCCTTAGGTAGAGGCTTAGTGAAGATATTTGCAATTTGATCCTTTGAAGAAACAAACTCCAATCTGACTTAATTCTCATTTACCTTCTCTCTCAAAAAGTGAAACTTGATGGATATGTGCTTTGTCTTTGAATGCAACACCAGATTCTTTGAGATGTTTATTACACTTAAATTATCACAGAAGATTGTAACAGGGTCTTCAAACACAACTCTGATATCCTTCAACATTTGCTTCATCCACAAAACTTGAGTACAATTACTTGATGTTGCTATATACTCTACCTCTGTAGTAAACAGATATATAACCTCCTGCTTTTTGCTTAACCAAGAAACCAATCTCTTTCCCAATAAAAATGCACCACCACTAGTACTCTTCCTGTCATCCACATCTCCTTCCCAATCAACATTTGTATATGCATGAAGAGTGAAATCATCATCCTTAGGATACCATAAGCCATAATCAATTGTCTCTTTCAGATACCTAAAAATTTTTTTTTACTTCTACAACATGAGATTCTCTAGGATCAACTTGAAATCTAGCAACAAGGCCAACTGCATTCATAATATTAGGTCTAGTTTAAGTCAGATAAAGATGTCCTCCATGTTACACCCCATGTGTTTCTATCTACTTACTATTTACCTAGTTTGGTTAATTTGTTTGGAAAGTGAGTGATTATGGATTTCTATAGTTGTATATGTGTTTTTATCCATTTACTATAGATTGGATATTTTGTGAAAATTGAAGTATTTATGATTCTTGCATCTATGTGTGTTATCTATTTTGAATGCAATATGATGAGAAAAAAAAGAATGCAATGTCTTGTATTAAATGTGGTTATTGTTAATTAATGATTATGTTTTGATCAGTTAACTACTCTTGCAATGATCTAAGTGGATGCAGGAACAGGTTGTCCCTCTAGAAAAGAGGGAAGGTATCACTCAGGAGAAGGACTTGGTCTGGTAAACGTAAAAGAGAAGCCTAAATTGAGCAGCACACTCTCACATCCTATTTGACTTAGGTTGAGTCGAGTCAGTGTGGGTAGAGGTAAGTGAGCTGAGTTATGTATCCTGAGTCTTGATTGGATGTTCGAACCTGCATGTTGTTATGTGTTTGGTTTCTCTGAGTTAATTAATGATCGTGCAAGTCCTCGATACATTCTTATACGTGAGTTGATATGAGCATGAACATATGTAGGTAGACATACCTACGTATATTTATGAGCATATTACTCATAGATATGGAAATGTCGTTTCGCTTATGCATGAATTATCATCTCTTTTGTGATAAGCCTATGAAGATTTTACGACTTTATATGCATTTCTTGATTATGAGTTATATTTGATTTTACGATGATAAATTTATACATATGTAAATATATATAAATGTATATTTATCGTCTCTCTCTATATGTATTTCATATAAATATTATTATTATTTTCTCTTAATTGTAGAAATATAATTTTATCATTTTACGGAATTTGATTTTCGTAAATATTGTTTTATGGTAAGTAAAACTATATATTTATATATATAATAGATGAAATAAAAAATGTATAATAATAATATAAGGGTAGTTTTCTTTTAAAAGGTAATAATAATAATAAATATAAAAAAATAAGTAATAAGAATTAAAAGCTTCAAATAAAAGAAAATTATTATTATAAAAGTATAATAATTAAGGCAAGGTTTTAAAGTGCTTTTAAATTTTATATTTTATATTTTATTTGTAATTTTTATCTAACACGTTTTTTTTAGAAGGTTGTTTGGATTTATGAACTAAATTTAGATTTTGATTAGCATGTCTCTATAGTGTCAACATAGTTGAGTTGATTAAGCACGTTGACATTATGTCGACATTATATCGACATTTTTCAATTAGTTGCGGTATAAAAGGGGGTACTCTCCCTCATTTTCAAGGGCACCATTTTCTAATCAAGAGTTTTTCTTTTTCAAATTTAAGTTTTTCATTTGTGTCAAAAATTTGTCGTTTTGTTAAGTGGATTTAATTGGAAGAGCGATCGAGAGTATTGGAAGGTCTTTAGCAGAAAAGTATCTGATCCATTTGGAGCTATATTCTCAGGCATGGGAATTATTTCTCCTTCTTTATGATTTTCATGTTTTCAAAATATTATATGATGTATTATTGTTAAGTGATTGCAATATTGAATTATTGTTGTTAATGTCTTTTGATTGTATAATAGTTTATGTATATATGGATATATATAAATATATTTTTTTAGATAGTAAACTTGTATTGTGAATGTGAGATAGTGTCTATGGTTTGGTTTTTGCCTAGATAGTTTTGTGAATCAATCATTGATTGGTATTTATATAGGAAAATTGTACAAGGGGAAAGATAGTGAGAATAGGACTCAAGTGGTATTTCTTTGATATATGTATCCTAGTAAAGCATGCAATAGGTTAACCTTGGGATATGTGATCCATGGAAGAGGTAGATAACCTAGAATAGAGTTTGATGTAATTGTTTAGTGGGGATATTCCTCGGATTTGTTGATCCATGGGAAAGGGGATATCCTATGTGTAGAGAATGATACATTTGTTAAGTGGGGTTATTCCTGGTATTTGTTGATCCATGGGGAAGGGAATAACTTTTGTATAGAGATTGTTGTCTTTCCCAATCGAGATAGAAGGGTGGGTGAATATGAGACAAGAAAACTTTGGCCAAAGTGGTGTAAATTGCCAACGTTTACACTCTCTAGGTTCACTGTGATCCAGGTTTGCATTTCTAGTAGGGATTTCATATTTTGATGGTTGTAGCCATAGTATGATAGTACTAGTTAATGTAGGACACAATACCTTGCTCAAATTAGGCCTATTTTATTTGGGGTTACCATACCAATCCCTTCGTCGAAGGGTAGGGTCGTTTACCAGTTTGGTAAATGTGCAAGGGACCGCAGTTAGTCCATGGTTGGAGGTAAATCACCTGAGTGATGCTTCCCCTCATGCAGTTGGTAGCTGGGAGTATTGAAGATAGACAAGTATACAAACATGTGATTCTATTTATCAGTTAAGCTGATGCAGAGTGAAACGCAACGGAAGCTAACTAACAGGAAGGAGGAGCCAAATATACAAACAGCATGCTAAAAATCCCTATCGGCTCAGCATCATCATCATGTTTTCTAAAAACAACAACAGCATCATCATATTTCGGATGATCACAATTATCCTCCTGCCGACTACTGTTCACATCCTCCGCCTGTCGCCTATCATCATCATCACGATATTCAACGGGCGCAAACATCCTCCGGTTGCACTGTTCATCGGGCGCCAAACACTAGCGGCATCATCATGATATGCGACACCACCTTCGTCAGCAGGATATCAAATATCCGGTTGCTCTAAATATCCTGATGACGACCACCTTCAGCAGCTTCCCTTTGATGCTCCGATAGCCGATGATACAAGCAACAACATCATAATATGATTCATCCGGTTCTCTCGAAACCTCCTGATGATGTTTCACAACTTTCTGCCTACGCCGATATCTAACCACTTAGCGACGACAGGATCAACATGCATAGGGGGATATCTCAATATCCTGATGACGATGATGTCATATGCGGATGACGATGACGTCACACAATATCCTGATGACCTCTTCAACACTTAGCCAAAAAAATTGAACTTTCACTCCCGCATCTGTTAGCGATATGCGGATGATGGGCACTCACAGAAGATGATCCTGACGGCGATAGATACACTGAGTATATATCTGACTTACAACATCCTGATGTACTTGCAACATGTAAACTTCCACAGTTTCATAACCCGATCTTCACCTTATGCCGATGTACTCTTCTTCGGCAACTCCTGACGATGATCACCCCGACGAACTCGCACTTCATGCACTCAACTGCATCATGCTCTCCTTCACTTATTCGGATGATGATGCCCGAAGCTTCTGCAGGATATTCACCAAATTATCCTGATGATGGCGTCTTGACGAACTTTCAGCCTTAGCGAAATCTCACTTCGCCGATCCTCCAGGGATGACCCGATCCACTCTCAGGGTGATCTTCCAACTCCAAACTTATCAACTCGACCTAGCACATGAGGATGCTAGGCTTCTCAACATCTGTCGACCGCGATCCTGCACACCTGCATGCGAACAAACAGAAAACACAAACTACTTCCTAACCTACTGTACACAGCCATTCCACCGATTCGACGAATCAACCGGTGGAATGGATCAGCATGTCCATGAAACCACCAGAGCAGCAAAATGATTAAACAATGGAATCCAACCAGATAAAGAACACAAACAGGATCTTTATTGACTTCAAAAGATGCAATTACAATGCTCAATCTCTCTCTGCAATCTGACTTCTCAATGCGATACAATACTATGATCGATGATATCTCTATCTGTATGTCTATCTAGTATCAACCGATCCCCATGCTTAAATAGATTTTCCTACGAGTACTACTGACCCGACTCCAAGCGGCTGGGAACTCTCCAGGCGGCTGGGAGATCCGACCGGACCCTACAGCATGACAGCTGTTCTAACAAACTTAACTAAAAATAGTAAAAGCCTGGTCAGCATGATCTTATCATGATCAGCGTGACCTTATTACATGCATTTGGTCTTATCAGACCTTCTTGAAAACATAAACAAGACCTATAACAATCTAACTGCCTCATGGAGGCCAGCTGTTAGGTAGGTGCCTCTGCACCATACTCCCCAAAAGAAAATAACTCATGTCCCATGAGTTAGGATATGGAAGTCCTCCACCTTTACACTTTGCCTGTGCAATGTTCTGCCCTGTTCCAGCTTTGTCTGCTGCTGTCTCTTGGCTGCTCCAAGACTTCTGAACTGTAACTTGCTTTCTGGCAAGTAAATCCTCATGCCTGTCAATGTAGGCTTTTCTCTCACATACCTTGTGTTTGTCAGGTTGCCTGACCAGAACCTCTTTCTGAACTGCCTCTTGAACTTCTGGAATGTTCAACGCTATCTTCCTGTCAATCTTTATAGGACAAGCAATAGTCCCAACTATGACAACATCCTTGTCATTCCTCTCAACTGGTTGCTATGTGCAAACCTGTTTCTGCACCTGCTGCTGACCCCTGTCAGTCACAACTGAAACTTTCTTCAGCTTGTTGTCTTTAACAACTCCTTTCCCTGCAGTGTCCTGAACTGCCTTTATGCCTGCTCCTATAGGCTTCTGCACAAATTCCTTCTTTCCCATTAAAATGACTTTGGCTGCCTTCTGTGCTGCAGCTGCTTCCTGTAATGGCATCAACTTAATAGTCTTTCCATCTTTCTGGATGGTATAGGTATTAGCATACCCATCATACAATACCCTCCTATCAAATTGCCATGGTCTACCCAACAGTAGGTGACAACATTCCATGGGCAAAATATCACACAAAATTCTATCCTGATATGCTCCAATCTGGAAATCCACATATGCCTGTTCAGAGACAAAAAGTGAATGACTATCACTCACCCAAGATGCCTTGTAAGGGTGTGGATGTGGAATCCTTTCCAAATGCAGTTTATCCACCATCTCCTGAGATACCATGTTGTCTGTTGAACCAGTATCAATGACAACCTTACATATTTTACCTTTACTCTTGCATGTGGTTTTGAAAAGAGCTCTTCTTTGTGGGGATTCTTTGTCAGGTACCTTCATGGTAATCATTGTTTTTCTCACCAGCAGAGATTCTCCACTTTCTGGGTATCCACAATTATCAGCCTCCTGATCCTTTTGATAAGTGTTTGGACTCTGCACACTTTTCTCTTCTTTCTCTTCTTGCACAAGTTGTACTCTCTTGTCATTAGTTCTATCATTTCTGGATGATGAACCTTTGTTTTCTGGACATTTGAAGGATGGATGACCAAACTCACCACAGGTGTAACATTTCCCTGAAAATGTAGTAGAACCTCTACCACCTCCAAATCTGCCTTTATTACCTTTCCATCCACCTCTGAAATCAGACTGTCCCTGTCCTTTACCAGTGTCTTCTTGACTCTCATTGGTTTGCCTTGTTCTATGGGCTGATCCTCTACCTCTATTGTTTTGTTCTTGCTTTCTCTTCAACTTCTCTTCCACTTTCAATGCCAACTGGAAACATTTCTGCACTGTATCTGGGTTATGCAGACTTAGATCATCCTGAATATTAAACCTCAATCCATTAAGGTATCTGGCTACCTTCTCTTCCTCACTTTCTTTTACCTTTGTCTTCATACAGAGTTTCATAAATTCTTCTGTATATGAGCTGACATCTAGCTCCTTCTGCTTCAGGTTTTGTTTCCTCTTGTGTAACTGGATACTGTAATCCAATGGAATATAAGCTTCCTTTACCAATGCCATCATCTTCTTCCATGTGGCAACTCTACGTTTTCCTTCCTGTACTCTATCATCTTGGACAAAATTCCACCATGTCAAGGCAGCTTCTTTCATCTTTGACTGTGCTATCTTCACTCTCTGTTGTTCTGGTATCTCCTCTATTACAAAGAAATTGTTCAAACAGTCTATCCACTCCATTACTGAATCAGGGTCCATCTTACCTGTAAACACTGGCAAATCCAGTTTCACATCCATGGTTCTCCTCTCCATGGCCTTGAGGGCGTTCAACAGTGGTCTCTGGTCTGCAGGAATGACCTCCTCGCTCCAATTAGGGATCTCTTCTTCTTCCCTATCTTCTTCTCTACCAGAACCTACTCTGCTCCTCAACTTTGCTAACTCATCTTTCAACTCCTGATTCTGAGCCTTCACGGCCTTGCTTTCTGCAATCTGTTTCTTCACCAGAACTGCCAACTCAGCGTTGGTCATCCTTGCTGGAACCTCAGATGTTCCTTCTTCGTCTGACATCCTGCTTATCTTTTCCAGAAGATCCTAACCTTGGCTCTGATACCACTATGATGCAGAGTGAAACGCAATGGAAGCTAACTAACAGGAAGGAGGAGCCAAATATACAAACAGCATGCTAAAAATCCCTATCGGCTCAGCATCATCATCATGTTTTCTAAAAACAACAACAGCATCATCATATTTCGGATGATCACAATTATCCTCCTGCCGACTACTGTTCACATCCTCTGCCTGTCGCCTATCATCATCATCACGATATTCAACGGGCGCAAACATCCTCCGGTTGCACTGTTCATCGGGCGCCAAACACTAGCGGCATCATCATGATATGTGACACCACCTTCGTCAGCAGGATATCAAATATCTGGTTGCTCCAAATATCCTGATGACGACCACCTTCAGCAGCTTCCCTTCGATGCTCCGATAGCTGATGATACAAGCAACAGCATCATGATATGATTCATCCGGTTCTCTCGAAACCTCCTGATGATGTTTCACAACTTTCTGCCTACGCCGATATCTAACCACTTAGCGACGACAGGATCAACATGCATAGGGGGATATCTCAATATCCTGATGACGATGACGTCATATGCGGATGACGATGACGTCACACAATATCCTGATGACCTCTTCAACACTTAGCCAAAAAAACCGAACTTTCACTCCCGCATCTGTTAGCGATATGCGGATGATGGGCACTCACAGAAGATGATCCTGACGGCGATAGATACACTGAGTATATATCTGACTTACAACATCCTGATGTACTTGCAACATGTAAACTTCCACAGTTTCATAACCCGATCTTCACCTTATGCCGATGTACTCTTCTTCGGCAACTCCTGACGATGATCACCCCGACGAACTCGCACTTCATGCACTCAACTACATCATGCTCTCCTTCACTTATCCGGATGATGATGCCCGAAGCTTCTGCAGGATATTCACCAAATTATCCTGATGATGGCGTCTTGACGAACTTTCAGCCTTAGCGAAATCTCACTTCGCCGATCCTCCAGGGATGACCCGATCCACTCTCAGGGTGATCTTCCAACTCCAAACTTATCAACTCGACCTAGCACATGAGGATGCTAGGCTTCTCAACATCTGTCGACCGCGATCCTGCACACCTGCATGCGAACAAACAGAAAACACAAACTACTTCCTAACCTACTGTACATAGCCATTCCACCGATTCGACGAATCAACCGGTGGAATGGATCAGCATGTCCATGAAACCACCAGAGCAGCAAAATGATTAAACAATGGAATCCAACCAGATAAAGAACACAAACAGGATCTTTATTGACTTCAAAAGATGCAATTACAATGCTCAATCTCTCTCTGCAATCTGACTTCTCAATGCGATACAATACTATGATCGATGATATCTCTATCTGTATGTCTATCTAGTATCAACCGATCCCCATGCTTAAATAGATTTTCCTACGAGTACTACTGACCCGACTCCAAGCGGCTGGGAACTCTCCAGGCGGCTGGGAGATCCAACCGGACCCTACAGCATGACAGCTGTTCTAACAAACTTAACTAAAAATAGTAAAAGCCTGGTCAGCATGATCTTATCATGATCAGCGTGACCTTATTACATGCATTTGGTCTTATCAGACCTTCTTGAAAACATAAACAAGACCTATAACAATCTAACTGCCTCATGGAGGCCAGCTATTAGGTAGGTGCCTCTGCACCATAAGCTCTTGAAGCTTCTATGTAATTTATGAAAAAAGTTGAATAAGTTGAATATTTAAATTATTTTTATTGAGAAAATGTAATTTGGTTATGCAATAGAAGTTTGAAATATGTTTCAAATGTGCATTATATCAAATGTTCAAAGGAAAAATTTTATTATTCCTGTTATGAATTCATGACTTTATTTACTTTCAAGTTAAAATTGGTAAATCTTAGTTCGTAGAACAAGTGGCATGTTACACGTGGTATCAGAGCTAACCAGGTTCAGCTCTGGAACCTATGTGTTCACTATGCTATGAGAGTCCAAAAGTGAAATTGGTTTTATGCGAGAATGGCATAGTAGACTAACCAAGAAAATTATTTGAAGGACTATTATCCAACACCTATCAAGTCAGTGGTTAAGAGTAAACCAACTGAGGAATTAAGGAATCCATGAGTCAATTTAACTCTATTGAGGATGCATAATGGAAAGATCCTGAGACTTGGATTAAAAAGGTAAAACCTTGATCAAATGTTATTAGACTAAGAACTCAGGAAGAGAAGTGTCTATATGAATTCAAGATCACTTTTATATCTCAAGAACTTAAGGATGGGAAGATCCTAAAATAATCAACCAGGTGCAGAAGCAACTGAGTTTGGAAAATTTAAGAAATTGTATCAATGATATGTAGATAAATTGGGTTCTTGTCTAACCCTAGATGGGTTGGAATGAGTCAAGAGAGATAAAAGGATCAATAAAGGACAAGTAGTGATGTATTGGCATTTAATGCTTGGAAAAATAGTACAAGACTTGGAAAATGCTTTTTGATTTCTAAGATTTATGAGAAAACTAATTGCCATATTCAAAGAATCATGCATAAATGAAGGAGAATAAGAGTTCCCTTATTAACTCATGAAGCCTATATGTAGTTGAGGACGTAAAAGAAGAGGATCCTCTTAAGCAATATTTTGATGAAAAGATTGGGATTAGTATCATTCTTTTGTTAAGAGTTCGCATGAAGTTTGCAAGATAATTCGTAGCAGTTGCAGGAGAAGTTATTAGTTATTTCATAGCTCTTGGAAAAAAGTTGAGAGCTATGTAATTTCTCTCTTGGTGGAGATAGAAAGAATAATTACAATGGAGAATGAGATCATCTCCGAGATATTTAGACAAGTTTGTTTAACTAAACTATTCTAGGAGGTAGGGAATAAAGTTTTGTAAACAAAGGGAAGAAGTCTGTGTTCCAACTGAAGTTCGTGTGTGTCGTTGTATCACCATATTTGAATTTCATCTATGTGATGAACGATAAATTTTCCACGATGTAAGGGTGGATGTGTTTTAATCTTTTGATTTTTGGAGTATAGTGAAAGTCTTAAAGAACTTATTTATTTTATTGTGCTAGTAGCATGGTCTCTAAACCACTATAAGTTTTTTTTTTGGAAAACTCAAGTGTAATACAACAATCTACTCCCTTGTTAGTGACTTAGACAGTCACGTAGTGCATAGTCAATGTATCTTTTGACTTTTGACACTTCTTGAATTTTTGGTGGAATTGCTTTTTAATACTTGTGTGAATTTTTTTCATTGTTTTATTCCTTTATTCTAGAATGGTCTAGCCACCAAATTTTGAGGTTATTTATTTATGACCAGTTGGTCAAAATTCAATTTATTGAGCTCAAACTCTTGACTTATTGTTGAAAATGAAATTGATTATTCTTTGACATTGATTTAAGTTATTTTGGTGGCTATACTAGAACATTTTTGGGTTGTTCACTATGTTATTTGTACAAATGTTCACCTCTATCATGTCCTGGATGGTCCAAGGGAGTAAATTGTAGAAAATGCACTTAGTATATTCCTAACTATATGGATTTTAGAAACCTTGTGAGGTAGGAAATTCTTTTTAAATCATAATTGGGTCATCTAGGAGTAACTAAATTCCTAGTCGATGTGAAATCACTTTATTTCTGAAAGAGAATGAAGAGTGATAGCAAGTTGTTTAGAATGTGAGAGAATCAAGGATGATTAAAAGCACTCTGTAGGGAATTGGTATCTATACGATGTTCCAAGAGTGGAAGTAGCGGATCATTATCCTGAACTTTGTAAAGTCTTTAGCGCTAGAAGCTTAGCTTTTTATAACTTGGCTTATCACTCTGAGAAAGACTATCAACTTTAACTGTTTACTTTTGGTCTCTCCAACCAAATCAGAAGCCTTACTACTTTCTAAGGATATGTCCTCAGAGTATATTGTGAATTCCGCCATGTTTAGGAATCCTTATGTTCCTCCTTTGGCAAAAGAAAATTATAATTTCTTTAAGTAATGATTCAGAGGAGTATGTTTCCCAAAATTAAGTATCTGAGGATAAACTTGGGGGTTGTTACCCATTCAAGGATAATCATGGACTAGAATCTGAGGGATATACTCCACTCAATTATGTAGCGGAGAGGGTATTCAAATCCTTATGTATGTAAAGGAAAGTAAAAGCTTATGTATATGAAATCTTTCTTGGGCAAAAGTTTTGAATAAAAATGAGAGTTTCTGCTTAGAAATGTTAAAAGTTTTTAGATCATTGGATAACATGCACAGAATTTAAATCTTTATGGAAACTCATGGGGTGAACTATCTTTTTAAGATAGTTAGAACAAGGATTAACTTTGGGGAAGTGAAGAAGTATGATACAAAGCTGAGAGTATAGGCACTAAGTTAGATCAAATCCTTACAATGTTGATAGAAACAAGAGAGAGAGAGAGACAGAGTATTAGAGCAAGGAAAGGTTAAAGCAAAAAAAGTACCTAACAAGGAAAAGTTCCTAGTAATGAATGAAGGAGAAAATTCTCAAGCTAGTAAACATGGGGAATGAAGGATCTCAATCTCAATCAGGTTCTGAAATGATTAAGAAGAGGAGAATGGCAAAAGAGTGATTCCAAGACATGAGAAAATTTACTACTCTAAAGTTTGAAGGTAGTACCAGATGTTCCAGGTGAAGGTTTGGGTGGAGTGTTAAATTAGAAAGGGCGAGTCATAGCCTATAAATCAAGAAGTAAAAACCTTATGCTTCGTATGATTTGAAGTTAGAAATAGTTGTTCATGCATTACAGATGTGGAGACACTATCTGTTGGGAAAACCTTTTGAATTGAAAACATACCATCATGGTTTAAAATATTTATTTATTCAACCTAATCTAAATGCAAGGCAAAGGAGGTGGTTAGAACTAATATCGGATTAAGATTTTAACATTAATTATGTCAAGGGAAATAAGAATAGAGTTGCTAATGCTTTAAGTTAAGGAAGGAATATATCTTCATTAGTAACTATCCAAAATGACTTTAGAGGCTAAGTATTGAAAGGATCCAGGAGTGATGAATTCTATGAACAAGTTAAGCAAGTACTCATGGATAACTTGCAAGATAAGAGGTATGAAGGTTTTTGCTTTGAACCCAATGGGTTATTGAGGAATAAAGGAAGAATTTATGTACCTAATTATGGTGAATTAAGGAATTGGGTATGGAAGGAAGTTCATAATACACCATATCTCAAGACATCCTGGTGTATCTAAGATGTTAGTAGATGTTAAGCCATTATATTTTTGAAAGAAAATGAAAAGGATGCCACAAGATTTGTGGTGAGTTGTTTAGAATGATAAAGGATAAAGGTAACACCTTTTATACTAGAGAATTTATCTGGTGGAGCACAATGTTAGCTCGCAAAATTGTGCAGGAAGTGTTTAGATTACACATAGTTCTTGAGGAGAATATCTCAGATAGAGATGCACATGTGACAACAAGATTTGGGTAACTTAATGTAAGTATAACTTATCATTTTGAGAACAGATGGTTAAACTATGAGAGTTAACCAGGTTTTGGAAGAATCGTTTGATTATATTGTATGGATCAACATTATAAGTGGGGAAGAAAATCTACCACTAGTGGGTTTTTTAGTAGAAAAATTCCTATCGTTCTGCTTGAAACATTGGACAGAAGAAGATGTTGAACTCCTATAAGCTGGATAAGCTAGAAGATAGGATTAGCATTAGTCTAGAAATGTTGTCAGAAATGGATGAACAGATCATGTTGATTAGAAAAGATTGACAGAGAACCAATAAGGAATAGAGAAGTTATGCTGATGCTAAGTTTATACGGAAACAATTCTTGAGTAGAGAGTAAAGGTTCTATTGACGGTCCAACCCCAGAAAAAGTTTCATTATGTTTGGAATGTATTCCAAACAAGCTCCTAGATATAAAGAGCTCTTCAAAGTTCTCGAAGTTAACAAATCCATTGATTGTAGAATCATTCTAATAATAGCTATTGCCAGGAGGCACAATGCTCTTAATGATTCAAATTTGATATATTTATATATTTAACTGATGATTATTATACTCATAGAATATATACAAGTACAGAAACCAGGTATGGTTTTGATCAAGCATTTGAAATGCTTGAAGTTCGCAAGCTCTACTTGCATAAATAGAAAGGTTATGCAGTGCAAGGTCCAATTGGATCTGTATGCAGAAGGTTCTGCCACTTGGAAAGAACTATGCTGAGATGAAGCAAAAGTTTCCATAAGTTAATATGAATTATGAAAGCTCTTGATATCAATATGTTTTGTAGTATGATAATTTTTATGACTTATGTATGTGGTGATAATACTTGATACTTAAAAATCATTAGGGACGATGATTCACAAGGGGGGAAGTATGTTACACCCCATGTGTTTCTATCTACTTACTATTTACCTAGTTTGGTTAATTTGTTTGGAAAGTGAGTGATTATGGATTTCTGTAGCTGTATATGTGTTTTTATCCATTTACTATAGATTGGATATTTTGTGAAAATTGAAGTATTTATGAATCTTGCATCTATGTGTGTTATCTATTTTGAATGCAATATGATGAGAAAAAGAAGAATGCAATGTCTTGTATTAAATGTGGTTATTGTTAATTAATGATTATGTTTTGATCAGTTAACTACTCTTGCGATGATCTAAGTGGATGCAGGAACAGGTTGTCCCTCCAGAAAAGAGGGGAGGTATCACTCAGGAGAAGGACTTGGTCTGGTAAATGTAAAAGAGAAGCCTAAATTGAGCAGCACACTCTCACATCCTATTTGACTTAGGTTGAGTCAAGTCAGTGTGGGTAGAGGTAAGTGAGCTGAGTTATGTATCCTGAGTCTTGATTGGATGTTCGAACCTGCATGTTGTTATGTGTTTGGTTTCTCTGAGTTAATTAATGATCGTGCAAGTCCTCGATACATTCTTATATGTGAGTCGATATGAGCATGAACATATGTAGGTAGACGTACCTACGTATATTCATGAGCATATTACTCATAGATATGGAAATGTCGTTTGGCTTATGCATGAATTATCATCTCTTTTGTGATAAGCCTATGAAGATTTTACGACTTTATATGCATTTCTTGATTATGAGTTATATTTGATTTTACGATGATAAATTTATACATATGTAAATATATATAAATGTATATTTATCGTCTCTCTATATATGTATTTCATATAAATATTATTATTATTTTCTCTTAATTGTAGAAATATAATTTTATCATTTTACGGAATTTGATTTTCGTAAATATTGTTTTATGGTACGTAAAACAATAAATTTATATATATAATAAATTAAATAAAAAATATAATAATAATATAAGGGTAGTTTTCTTTTAAAAGGTAATAATAATAATAAATATAAAAAAACAAGTAATAAGAATTAAAAGTTTTTAATAAAAGAAAATTATTATTATAAAAGTATAATAATTAAGGCAAGGTTTTAAAGTGCTTTTAAATAAGGGGGATACGTATCTTATTTAAGTCTTAATGGATATGTATTAATTCTTAAAGGCACACGGGCCCTTTCTTTAAAACCTCTTAAACTTCTTTTTACTTGTTAAACTTTTAAACCGTTTTGGCTCACGGGCTCCTTAAACCTTGTGTTTAGTTAATAATTTTAATTTTATATTTTATATTTTATTTGTAATTTTTATCTAACACGTTTTTTTAGAAGGTTGTTTGGATTTATGAACTAAATTTAGATTTTGATTAGCATGTCTCTATAGTGTCAACATAGTTGAGTTGATTAAGCACGTTGACATTATGTCGACATTATATCGACATTTTTCAATTGGTTGTGGTATAAAAGGGGGTACTCTCCCTCATTTTCAAGGGCACCATTTTCTAATCAAGAGTTTTTCTTTTTCAAATTTAAGTTTTGCATTTGTGTTGAAAATTTGTCGTTTTGTTAAGTGGATTTAATTGGAAGAGCGATCGAGAGTATTGGAAGGTCGTTAGCAGAAAAGTATCTGATCCATTTAGAGCTATATTCTCAGGCATGGGAATTATTTCTCCTTCTTTATGATTTTCATGTTTTCAAAATATTATATGATGTATTATTGTTAAATGATTGCAATACTGAATTATTGTTGTTAATGTCTTTTGATTGTATAATAGTTTATGTATATATGGATATATATAAATATATTTTTTTAGATAGTAAACTTGTATTGTAAATGTGAGATAGTGTCTATGGTTTGGTTTTTGCCTAGATAGTTTTGTGAATCAATCATTGATTGGTATTTATATAGGAAAATTGTACAAGGGGAAAGATAGTGAGAATAGGACTCAAGTGGTATTTCTTTGATATATGTATCCTAGTAAAGCATGCAATAGGTTAACCTTGGGATATGTGATCCATGGAAGAGGTAGATAACCTAGAATAGAGTTTGATGTAATTGTTTAGTGGGGATATTCTTGGAATTTGTTGATCCATGGGAAATGGGATATCCTATGTGTAGAGAATGATACATTTGTTAAGTGGGGTTATTCCTGGTATTTGTTGATCCATGGGGAAGGGAATAACTTTTGTATAGAGATTGTTGTCTTTCCCAATCGAGATAGAAGGGTGGGTGAATATGAGACAAGAAAACTTTGGCCAAAGTGGTGTAAATTGCCAACGTTTACACTCTCTAGGTTCACTGTGATCCAGGTTTGCATTTCTAGTAGGGATTTCATATTTTGATGGTTGTAGCCATAGTATGATAGTACTAGTTAATGCAGGACACAACACCTTGCTCAAATTAGGCCTATTTTATTTGGGGTTACCATACCAATCCCTTCGTCGAAGGGGAGGGTCGTTTACCAGTTTGGTAAATGTGCGGGGGACCGCAGTTAGTCTGTGGTTGGAGGTAAATCACCTGAGTGATGCTTCCCCTCATGCAGTTGGTGGCTAAGAGTATTGAAGACAGACAAGTATACAAACATGTGATTCTATTTATCAGTTAAGCTTTTGAAGCTTCTATGTAATTTATGAAAAAATTTGAATAAGTTGAATATTCAAATTATTTTTATTGAGAAAATATAATTTGGTTATGCAATAGAAGTTTGAAATATGTTTCAAATGTGCATTATATCAAATGTTTAGAGGAAAATTTTTATTATTCCTGTTATGAATTCACGACTTTATTTACTTTCAAGCTAAAATTGGTAAATCTTAGTTGGTAGAACAAGTGGCATGTTACACTTTCCTTGCCTTCTCATACATGGTTAGTCTTCTTGAAGAGCTTTCACCTGGATCAAATCTTTGCTTTCCGGAAACACTGGCCTTAAATGCATATTTTGATTTAGGAAGAGAATCACCAAACTCACTCATTTCAAAATGCTGAAAGCTTTCCAACCAACTGATCCCTTGTAACCTTTGTCACAGTCCTGATTTCCTCAATAGCAGTAACTTTATGCTTGTATGAAGCAGGTAGCGATCTGAGCACCTTGGCAACAATCACTGATTATTCTAGTATTCCACTAGCACATCTGATACTGGACACAAGTTTATTCACCTTCTGCATGTAGGAAGTGATGTTTTCATCTTCACTCATCCTCAAATATTCATATCTACCCTTCAGGATTTGTAGCTTAGCACATTTGACATATGCATCACCTTCATATAAAGTTTTCAACTTCTTCCAGATTTCATGAGCAGTTTGCAATTCCAAGACATTTGTCATTTCTGTATCAGTCAGGGCACTCAACAATGCTTCTTTAGCCCGAATGTTGTATTCAACTTCTTTGATTTCATCTAGAGTTGAAGGACCATTCTCTAGAGGAGTATACTCATTCTTAGTTATCAACTTATAAGGATCGCCCATGCATTGCAAATGACACTTCATGTGATTCTTCCAAAGAGAGTAATTTGTTCCATCAAATCTCAGATTGTCCTACTTGTAAGTTGACATCCTGGATCTCCTCAAGAAGTCAAACTTCTTTTAGAGGAACCTCACTCTAATACCAATTGTTAAAATTAGGGAAGACAACTGAGAGGGGGGTGAATCAGTTGTCACACAAACTCTATCTTTTACTGCATTTAATCTTCTTTAACACTTATTAACAGATTAATGATATAACCATGAAAGCATGAATCAACAACACATGAGCAGAAACACAATCAACACACATAACACCAAGATTTTTACGTGGAAACCCAGTTAAGGGAAAAACCACGGTGGGGGTTAACCCACAAGATTTATTCTTTGTTAAAAGAATAGAAAAATGGGAAGGCACTTGCCTTCGGGCGCACTACCTAGAGCTCACTACTCAAAGGAGGCTTACTGTCTATAAGAACATTCACAAGGTTAACACTGAAAGGTTGAACTAAGAAACAACATCTTCTTCATGCAAAATTTAGTTCCATTGAAGCTCACAACACCTCTGCTCTACCTCCAAACACTTCTTCACTATCTCCACATCTTCGCTCACATTCCCCACATTTACACGACTTCATTACACTTATTTATACATGACATCAACTTTGGAATGAACATCAAAGTCGGCCAAACAATCATCTATCTAGAACATTCTCCAAGATAGGCATTACAAGCAATTACAATCACATGACTTGACTTAATACAAAATGCTACATGCGAACCACTCCTCTATCAGCCAAACATAGCTGGGACTCAAATATTCCTCAAACAACACACCACGCTCCATAGAACTTCTCTTAGATCATCCGCAACACGTACCAAGCATCTGGTCAACCAAGACTGGAAAGAATAGCAACGCCCATGGAGAAATGTTCAACCACGAGCTCAATCCTCAATGTGGACCACCAACACAATAGGTACACGATCCAGAGACCACCACAAGCACAATGAAATCAACAAGAACAATCGCACCACCTCAAATCGCTAGAAACACTTGCATCTTCATCCGGGAACTGAAGAACACTAACTGTCATGACTGTCACACTAGAAAGATTGCTTATGGACCTCCAAACCATGAACCACTTGAGTTGAGGATACACACCAACATCCCAAACATGCCTCTAGAACCGCAGACCATAATATTCCAATGTGGAGCAATCAGGACCAAACTCATGTCACTCTGTTACCTCTAAACAACTGCAAACCTAGTTCTACTCAGATGGCCATAACTTCACCAATCCTCCATGTGGACCTCTAAAATTTTAACTAGAGAAACTTTAGACAATCCTTTACACAACCCTTTAGTCCGTAGACTCTGATCTTTGTCTCACTAGAAATGCTGAGCAGTCTACTTTACTGAACTGCACTGTCTTCACTATCTTTGACAAAGAGATATGTTGACATCAATGACAACACATCATAGGCACATATTTGCAACAAGAATAGTCCTAATAAAATTGGAACTCCTTGCTAAAATAGAGGAACATGGACTGGTTGAATCAGTCTCGTTGGTCTTCTAGTTGCAACAGAATCCTTTAATCTTTCAATCATCTTTATTGATTACCATCATGATGAGTGATTATCTCCATCAAGTATCTTCATGTTGTGGTTTCTGCACTTAGTTAAGTCTGGAACCTTCCCTGCTCTACTGCCTGGAAATGTTGTGGCTACGGGTTGCACCTTACAGTTGTTGCGGGTTACAGTCCTTCTTTAGCTGCAAGAGTTAGTCCATAAACATGTACAAAATACTAACAACCATAATCAACACAAACATTCTCTACAATCCATATATTCCAACACATAACATACAATTTTCATCATATTATAATCATATTTCCATATACTTAATAACCAGGTTCAAGTCTGGATAATGATCATAAGGGATAACATAATATAGAAATATGCTTAAAATAATGTCTGGGAATGTCTTTCAACTTGCATAAAACTATAAGAAAATAGGCTAATAACTAGGCTCATCAAAGGTCGTATGAAACACATAGGTTAGCAAGTTGTGTTATCCTAGGTGGCTCATAGACTATGCGGATCACAAGCTAGCAAGGTTTTTATGCTAGGTGGCCATAAGTTTGGGTCGTATGAAGCACACAGGCTAGCAAGGTACATTATGCTAGGTGGCTCATAGACTATGTGGATCACAAGCTAGCAAGTTGTATTATGCTAAGTGACCATAAGTTTGAGTCATATGAAGCATACAGGCTAGCAAGATGAGTTATGCTATGTGGCCCATAGACTATGTGGATCACAGGCTAGCAAGTTGCATTATGCTAGGTGACCATACACCACTAATGCTTCAAGGAGCATAAATAAACAACACCTCAAGGAGCGTAGCGCATCAGGAAAAGTAAAAATAAACAATGCCTCAGGGAGTGTATTGATAACCACGCCTCAGGGGCACTATGAAAAACACTGTTATAGGGGGCACATAAATAGGTTGAAACTCAAGAGGAATGAATAAGGGTGCATGTATGGATACACAAGCGAAAATAGGGAATATATATGCCCCCACTTAAAAATGTTTGCATGTATAATATGCAAATGTTTTAAGGTAAAAAAGAGGGGAAAGCATAAGAAGAGGGGAGATCCTTAAAAAGAATACCTACCCCTTTGTTAGTGAATAGATTTGGCACTACTTATTTTATTAGACTTGCCCTGTTAGCAGTAACAACCCTACTAAATATTGGACAATTTGTTTTATAAATTGTCCTCTGAAGTTTTTAGAAGGTACATCTCCCTTCTTATGATAATTGGGAATGTTTTGAATTGTGCTTTTAACCAGAAAGTGGGAAAGGTAGTTACATCTAAATATGAAATCTAACTAAACCACAACAAGTACTGCATTGCAGGTAGGAATCTTTATTCTCATAATAATTTAACTGATCTTCCTCCAGACATAAGAATGAAAGAAAACCAATGATTAATCCATTGTAATATCAATACCACCCTTGCATCAAATCCCAACATATGAAAGGAGACATTCAAATGGCAATAATCTTATATAGAACCAAGTTCTCAATACTTCACACAATGTAAAGTAGATATCAGAATTCAACACATCCTATATTTGACATATGAAGAATGAATGATAAATATTAAAAGAGACAATCAACTCACTGCCAATCCTCCTCTGATATTTATGAATTCAATCAATAACACACACTGTCTCAAAATATCCCCCTTACTTCCCCCAAAAGAAATATTTGTGATTAAGTTTTAAAAAGTAAATTTAAAAGAGAGGACCTAACTTTTTTCCCCTTATAACCGTCCATACAACTTAAAAATATATAATAAAACAAAGTCCACGATAAATATTAAATGAGAAGTAGTCTCGAATAACAAAGAGTCTTGTCTTAACACATTGTAAAGAAGATTAGACAAGTAGTTATGAAGATGGTTCATTGTCTTCCTCATCTTCTATATCAAACTCTTTTGGTCCATCTGCAACTTTTTTTTTTGCTTCAACTTCTACTTTCTAGGATGCATTTAACTTAGCCTGAAGGACTTTGAATTTCCCTAGGATTGAAAGGACATTCTTAGTATTAGGAATTGTTGTAATTGCTAATCTTGTTCTCCACTTTTGCAATTATTGCTAGTCTCCCCATATTTCCTTTCCATCTCAACAAAATCCTTCTTGAATCTGGATAAGTAGGCATATACATTTCTAATCCTTTCTATATCATTTCCTTTAGCATCTTCCTTCACTTTCAACTCTTTGGTCAGTAGACCCTTAAAGGACAGTTTAATAGTGTCCAATTCTAACAAATTGGATTCAGTCTCATCAAAAAGATCAACTCCTAGGAATCCACAAGCACTACGGAGTAGGTAGGACCTATTATGCTTGGCTAGGTTCTTCAAGTCATTTGTGCATTGTTGCCTCATGTACAATTTCCAGTCCATAGCAACTAACTATTTTGTTGAATCATTATTTTCAAATTTCTCAATGACCTTTTCTACAACAAGAATACTAAAATCCAACTTAGTCATAGCAGCAAAGTTATTCTTGGCTACATTTAGCATAGCCTCTTCTTTCTTGATTGCCTTCAAATCATTTAAATTTTTTTTTTTCTTATCTAAAATCTTACCATAAAGAGTAAAGACATCATGAATAAAAAGAAGGCCATCCACTATTAATTTCTCAACCCATTCTTTGATTGCATTCCCAAGATACTTATACTTATTTATCTGATCAATACCTCAGCGGTTACACCCTTACAAATGCTAGTAGTGGCATCCAATGGCTGAGAGGTAGTATCCACAATAGATTTAATGTATGAGGTTAAAATGTCCACCTGATCCTCCAAGATTTCATTTTCCTTCTCCTTTTCTTCTAACCTGTTTGCTAAAATGTCCACAAATAATTTAGCATTGTGAATATCACCTTGCATACCAAATCTACAGTACTCACATGGAAATCATCAATAGATATGTCTTTCATCTCCTTATCTACCATGGGCTCTGCTATCTCCACATATTGGTGTTTGGAAATTGGGTCCACCATTAATCTAGACATTCTTTTAGCCTTCTTTGGGGTAGATTCTAGCTTTAGAACCCTTGCTACTGCATCAAACTCTGTGTCAATAATATGAGAGTACCATCTCTTGTTTCCAACTTTTATTCTCAACCAAGCTGGGGTGGTTGTCACAGAGCAACTACCTGTATCCTTTTGTGAGATCTTATCTGGCTTAGGAATACCATCCATTATTCGTTGCTATTGAGGAGTTTGAAATGATCCATCCTAAGAAATATGGGGAGGGGTTCCACTTTTCTTTACATTTGATGTGGCTTCCTCCTCTTCCCCACTCTGCAATTCTTGTTGTTGTGCCCCTGAGATCTTATCTGCTTGTGGATTAAGGCATTTCTTTACCTTTAGTTTATTTTTGGGCATTTGAATGTTTTCCCCGTCTGAATTTTTGGAACTTGCCTTCTTTTTGGGTCCATCTACCCCACTTTGTCCTACAACTAGAGACTATAGCATGGTATCTTGAACAAAATAAGGGTTGCCATGATCAAGAGTACTTAAAAAAACTGGTGGTATTTCCATAACTGGCTCCTTGTGGGAAGGAGAACCTTGATGGCGAGGCTTCACAGGAAGAGGACGGTTAAGCTAGCTGTGGTTAACTTCCGTGAGTGCTTCTTCAAATAACAATTGCTAATGACACTTATGAAGAAGGCTTTTACTTTATAAGGTAACAAAAATAGGGTTAAGACATTTAATACCCCTTGTAATAAATGTTACCCCTTAGCTTACCAAAGCACTTTATCAAAAATTGCATTTCCTCCTTTATCGGTAACTTTTGCTTTTCCAAGACTCAGTTATCAACAAAATCTTTATTTCATAAAATTCATCTTGAGTGTTTCCTTTGTTCAGTTGGAAAAAAGTAACTTTTATGAACCTCCTGTATGCCCAACTATAAGCCTCCATTACTTTATCGGAGTTTTTATCATTTCGCAAACCAAGTTGAAAAGGCTCATTGTTGTCGGCAAAACATGATATCCACAAACTTTATTAAGTTAGGCTATAAGCCTAAAATATTCCTTCTTTATCGGTGGGACACTTGACAAGACAATGACTATTGACTTATCAAAGAACCAAAGAAAAAAAACTTGAGAACCAAAACTTCACTTCGCAAAAGACAAGGATGGCCGATAAGAAGATGTGCTAGAGTGACTTATTGAGAAATTAGCGAATCGAAGAAATACATAACTTACAAACCAATTTGAAAGTTCATGAAAATAAAGAAAAGTCAACTATGACAAAGTGAAACCATGAAGACTTGTCTGGAGAAATAGGAGTTTGAGAACTTAAGACTTTTGTTGATAACTTCATAAACTTGATATTTTCCCAACAAGTTCGTTGATTAAGACGTTTCCCGACAGGGTAAAGGGGTTAGCCAATTTTTCAAAACTCAAGTTTGTCGACAAGGCATCATAGCAATAAGGTTTTGAAGTTCGTAAAAGGGTGAATTTGCCGATAAAAGAAGGAGATGGAACAAGACTCAGAAACATGACTCAAAGACATAGGGATAACGAAGGTGAACCAAAAATTTCAATTTTAGGGAAACAACTAGCTCTAATTGGGGACAAAGACTCAAAGGATGCAGAGAACCTAAAAACCTCTAGCAAACCAATGCCTTATTCATTGGGTCATAGAGTCAAACCCCAACACACCAAAAAGAAAGAAAAATAAAACAAAGAAGGACAACAAAGAAACTATGGTACATATAAAGGCAAAATTCACCAATTGTGATGTTTCAAATCTTGCCCATTATAGGCAAGAGGTAATTCGGCACCATCCAGATATGCCAATAAGTAGGCATTATCACTAGCAATTGATCTGATCCTGAAAGGACCTTTCCAAAGTGAATCAAAATTACCATGAGCCCCTTTAGGCTCTCTCCTTTTATACCATAGCAATACAAAGTCTCCAATAACAAAGTCCCTTTGCCTGGCTTTCTTGTCAAAAATCCTCCTTACCTTCTTTTGATGCTCTGTAATACAATCCACCACTTCTTGCCTCTATTCTTCAATCTTTGAGAGATACATAATCCTCTTTTCAATAGCATCTTTAAAGTGCTCATCTTTAATGACTTTCTTCAAATTCAAAACTGCAAGCTCCAATGGAATAGGAAGGGCACTACCAACTCCATACACATTCAAATGGGGACATACCAGTTTCCCTTTTTGAGGTAGTCTTATCTGCCCATAGTGCATCATAAAGTTTCTTGTGCCAATTCCTCTGATTATCTTCTACCATCTTATGAACAATGGTGATCAAAATTTGATTACTGGATTCTTCCTGCCCATTTCCTTGCGGGTAGTAATCAAAAGAATGAGAAAGGTTAATCCCATAATCATAATAGAAAAGAGACATCTCTGAAGAAGAGAAACTTGAAGCATTATCTGTTACAATTTTCTTAGGAAACTCAAACCTGACTAAGATTTTTTCTTTCAAGAACTTGCACACCACCTCAGAAGTAGTATGTTTAACAAGAGCAACTTCCACCCATTTGGTAAAATAATCAGTGGCTATCAAAATATGAGTATGCCCTGCACTAGAACCCGAATTGATAGGCCCTATGAAGTCCAAACCCCACTGTTGAAAATTTTCTTCAATAATCACTAGTCTGAGAGGGAGGGCAGCTAACTAGGGTATGTTGGCAAACCTCATACATTTCTCACATTTGGACACCCAGTTATAGGCATCTTTAAACATGCCCGACTGATAGAAACATTGTCTCAAAATCTTAAAAGTTGTCACTGATGTTGATAGATGACCTCCACAAGCTTCATTATGAAATAATTCAAGGAGTCTTCTTTGTTGTTATTTTCCCATACACCTTAGAAATGTACCATCAATCCCCTTTTTGTACAGAGAGTTTTCCCATATGACATACTTTGCAACTTTGAGTTTCAAGTTCCTCTATTCTTTAGCTGAAAGGTAAGGTGGGCATTCCCCATAAGTCAAGAAGAAAGTAATGTTAGAAAAACATTCATCTGTAGTATTTACAAATAGAGTGGGAGGGATATCCTCATTTTCTTCAGGTAGGTTTTCTGCCATTAGTTTACAAAGGCCTCTTCCCCTAACTAGTTTTGTTGGTTTTATGGTAACATCATATTCTTATACTTTTGTTACCCAGGCCCCTCTTTTATTGCTACTTATCTCTTGTTGTGTTAAAATAGATTTAACTGCAAGATTAGGAACATAAATAAACACATGAGAATGAAGAATGTAGAACATGAATTGCTTTACCGCCTTTACTACTACAAAAGCATGCTTCTCCATGGGTGAGTAATTCAGCTCATGTTTCTTCAGAGGTGTACTCATAAAGGCTATGGGGGATTCTATACCTTGTTTGTTCTTCTAAAGCAGTATGGAAGATAAGGTATGCTTTTATGCATAGCATTAAATGAGAAAATCTTTATCAAAGTCAGGGTGTATAAGGGTTGGAGCATTGTCAATTGCTTCCTTTACCTCATTATTCCATTTGAACATTGGCTTGTCCTTCATCATTTCTTCTATATGTCTAGTCAGCTCTGCGAAATCAAGCACAAACCTCCTTAAGAAATTAACCTACCCAAAGAAAGACCTTGTATGGATTTTTCTGGTAGGTAGACTCAGTTGCTGAATGGCCTTAACTCTTTTAGGATCTATCTTGATACCCTCCTTAGAAACAATGTGCCCTAGAAGCTTTCCCTCGGTAACTGCAAAGATAGACTTCTTAGGATTTAAGGATATACCTTTGTCTTTACACCTTTGTAATACAACCTCCAGGTGGTCAATGTGATCAACCCTCCTCTTAGAAAAGACAGTCAGGTGATCGAGATAGATCACAATTATCTTATCCTTCAGATCTCTAAAAGATAAGTCCATGGCTCTCTGAAAGGTTGTACCAACATTTATGAGCCCAAAAAGCATTTTGTTATAAGCAAAGGTTCCCCTAGGAGTAGTAAAACTTGTCTTATGTTGATCTTTAGGAGCTACACTAATCTAGTTGTATCTAGAGAAACCGTCCAATATAGACATCATTTCAGAACCTGAGATAGTCTATAAAATATGGTCCATAATAGGTAGGGGGTAGTTATCTTTTAACGAAGCTTGATTTAAATTTCTAAAGTCCACACAGATCCTTATATCTTCGCTCTTATTTCTAATAGGAACAATATTGGCCACCCAAGTGGAATGGTGTATAGGATATATAATCTTTGCTTTCAACATCTTATCAATCTCATTAAAAATTGCATCTATTACCTTAGGATTATAAGATCTTTGTTTTTTTCTTGAAAGGATTAGAACTTGGTTTTAATGGAATGTGATGTTGCAACCTCCCGTACATGAACTTTTTAAGGTCTGCGTAGCACCAGGAAAAAACATCCCTATACTTGATCAATAAAGAGATCAATCGCTCCCTCTCTTGGGCTGTACAACCTATACATACTAGCTTGGGCTCTGCATCAGTGCCAATATTTATATAGTCATATTCAACTGAAGAATTAACAGAGACTGGATTTTGTATTTAACATACCTATCATGTTTGTCGAAGAGATATTCAAGGCACACTAATCCTTTGGGAAGCGTATTCCCTTTTAGTTGAATTACTTCTTCACTTACTCCATTAGGTTGGCTAAAAATACCTTCTGTAATCTTACTATTCTTAGAAATGTTTCCCTCAAAGAACAGATTCATAAAAGCATCAACTTTCTCCAAGAAGGAGATGATTTGTTTATCATTGTCAAACACCTTCCAATGGTTTATATTGTCTTGCACACTTGGCCTATAGAGGACCTCAACTCTGTAATAATTGTCTTTAAAATCAGGGTGAGGGAGGAGTAATGATGTTGAAACAACCAAAGAATCTTCCCTAGTGTTTTGTTCCCTAGGAATAGATTGAATAGAAAAGGCATCAAAATACTCTAAATTGTCCCAGACCTTATTCTAGTAATGTTTTATCCTGCCATTCTTTACAGAGAAAACATTTCATACCTGTTTAATGATCAGTTCAGCATCTCTGAGAGCCCTTAACTATTTAATTCCTTTCTCCTTAGCCATCTTCAGTCCTAGAAGTAAAGCTTCATATTCGAAAGTGTATAATCATCTAGAGATATTAGCACAATACATGCTCCTGACCCTGATGAAGAACAACTGCCATCAAACTCTAATGTCCACAACTCATTTACCAGATTGGGCCTGATCAATTCAGGATCTTCTCCTTCTAAAGTAGATGAGAACATATAAGTCCCCTGGCCTGTTTCCACATACAAGATCTCTAACCTAGGGTCCCCTAATTTCAAACCAGTAAACTTGGCCTTTGGCTCAAGTTCCAACCAGACTTTCTTTCCTTCCATTGGTATCAATGCATGAGACTAATCCATCTAGATTTCTCCTCCAAGATCTTTGCAAAAATTCATGCTCAGTAGCATGTCATAACTGGCAGGGATATCAACCACCAAAATAGTCAACTTAATCCTCTTCTTTGGATAGGCCGCTAAGGCTACCTGAGCATCCTTAATTTGACCTATGATGGGGACTTGAGTACAGTCCATTGAATAGCACTTTCCATGAGATGAAGTAAGAGACAAACCTAGAGCCTTGGCTACTTGGGTAGGCATAACATTATCAAAGGCCCCTGAGTTAATTACACAATTACTCAACTTGTATCCAGCTATGAATAGAGAGACATAGAAAGGATTATGTTTGTCAAAAGGGCTTTTTCGTTGAGGATTTTTAGAATTAGAGACTTTTTCATTAAGAGCAATTTTTTCTTTTTCTACATTCTTAGAAAACTAGGCATTTACATGAGTAGAAGATGAGGAGGGTTCTTTCTTTACATATCTTACAATTCTATCTAGTTTAGCAGGGTTTAGCTTAAGATACTCTTCTTGGGAAATCTGGATTTTAATATTTTTACAAGATTCCATGATATCAAAAGAAAGTGGAATAGACTCTTCAAAAGATGTAGTAAGAGGTACATTAGGAGATGCAATTTTATAAATGCTCCCATTTGTCTTCCTGGGTCCTCTAGCAGCATTTCTTGAAAAAATCCTGGGAGAGAAAGTATCATTGCTAGATTGATTTTTGTTTTCATATTCTCTTCTATAATTTTGTTGCCCCATGGTAAAGACAGTACAATTTGGGTTCTCCCATTCAACATACAACTCCTCACTCCCATCTGAGTCAAATTCATATTCCATACAATTTATGGTGGTGTCTCCATGTTGTTTTTGTTAGATTCAGGACAGACAACTGAGAGGGGGGGTGAATCAGTTGTCAAACTTTCTTCCAATTAAACACTTAAATCCTCTTGTGATTTCAACAGCATATTAATAAATCAGTCATGGAAACATAATGCATTAAATCAAGAGCAGAAACACATCAACACATAAGACACCAAGATTTTGATGTGGAAAACCCGGTTAAGGGAAAAACCACAGGGTGATTAACCCAAGATTGTATTCTTTGTTAGAAGAATAGAAAGAACAAAATGGCACATGCCAATTAGGGCTCACTGCCTGAGCACACTACTCACAAGAGGCTCACTGCCTATAAGAGACACATTGTCTACAAAATAATAAGGATCACATACTTGAACTGGAGAATAGCATCTTCACCATGCTTGAATCAGTTCCATTTAAGCCCAAAAACTTTTGCTCTGCCTTTCGCTCTCTTCCTCGCTACCACACTCTCATCTCCACAAGACCCCCTTTGAAATGAATTTACAACTCCTTATTTATACAAGGCATCGACTTAGGAATAATCATCTAAGTTGGCAAACATCTACAAGAACATCCGCAAGATGTGTAATACATCCGGTCGGCCAAACTTGGGAAGAACACCATCATCTGGAAGTTATTCTTCAATTGCGAGCTCAAACTCTAATGTGGACCACCAACACAAACTGGACATGATCCAAAGACCTCCACAAGCTTGCCTGAATCACCAAGAACATCCGCACTTCATCTGCTTACTGAAATCCTTATCTTCTCCATCTGGAACCTCAAGAACATAGTCTGTCATCACTGTCACAATGGAATAGATGCTTGCGGACCTTCAAACCACTAACCAATTGAGTTATCACTTCGCATGGACTTCCTAAACACTCCACCAAATCTGTAGAATAGGATATTGCATTTCCAGATCCCACCAGACCTATCTGTGTCACTCTATTACCTCTGAACACCTGTCAGAACCGGTTTTACTTGAGCGGCCACAACTTCTTCAGATCTTCATGCGGACCTCTGAAATCTTTACTGGATCATCTTAAGACTCATATCTACAAACCATTTGAACCACATCCTCTGAGAGTCATCTTATCTTGGATCTTTACCTTATTGTCTTCACCATTCTTCTATGTTCCTGATTAGGACTAATTTTCTCAATATCCGCAGCACACAGCTCATCCAATCCTTTTCATCAATGCAATAGGAGTATGTTGACATCAATGACAACACCGGTTAGGCCCATACTTGCAATAGTTTTATGTCCTCCTCTTCCACTATGGGCTCCTTAACATGCTCGTTCATGTAGAGCATTTGTATGAATTTGGTTATTTCTGGGCAAGAATTGCCATCATGATCGGTGGTAAGATGGAAGTTACATACCATGTGATTGGCCTTCCCACTAGTTGAAGGGCCTTCTATCGCCAATCTTTGTGTTGGTCCAGGCAACAATGGAGATCTATTATTGACATTTGGCATCCCATATTCGCTTCTGGGAGCATCATGGTAGTAAGGATGTTGTTGTCCCTTGGGCATTTGTCTCTTAAGAGCAAGCACATCATTGGTTGAGCGTTGTATCACAGGGTCAGAAGAGGTACTTGCCTGTCCTTTGTTTGTCTACACTTCTTTTCTCCACTTTCCCGCCATTATAAAGTCATCCTCAATGGATATGGCTCTCTATTGAGATTTTTGGAGATTCATTGCTCCTTCTCTCTTGAGTGTAGCTAACATTTGGAGGTAGAGAACTTATGAAGAAACACTTCTGAATCTCATCACTAGGCCTCACACCAGGGGTTATCCTATTTATAATTTGATTAAACTTGCCTACAAACTCCCTCATGGGTTCATGTATCTCCTTCTTCAAGGAAGTCAATTAAGATAGCAATGTGTGTTCATTCTCTACAGATTTGAATCTATTTTCAAATTTGGTCCTCATGATAGCCCAAGAATTGATAGAACCAAGAGCTAGGTGGTAGAACCACTCAATAGTAGCTTCATACAAGGTCTCCACAAAGAGTCTAACAGAGAAGTCATCATGCTAGACACCCAAAATAGAGCATGCAGTGAAGAAAATATTGATATGTTCATCAAGCGTGACCTTACCATCTCCTTTGAACTCTAGCAAGATCTTATCAGAACCTCTAGGCAAGTCATGTAGTTAATTACCAAGCGCCAAGGGGCCAATAGCAACACCCCATGTAATGGGTTGCTATTGTTGTTGGTGAGCCAGAGGAGGTTGTAAGTTGACCACCATGGGCAAGGTGGTACCATGCACAACTAGTGCCTAACTGATGCAGGAGCATCCCTTGTTCAAGACCAATCTTGCATCAACCAAAAACATGTGCATTCCAGTTTGTTTGTAGTTTAGTTTGTTTCTTTCATTTTTTTTTCCAATTTAGTTCAGGCAGTTCAGTCAGAAGCAGCTTTCAGCTTGTGGTCCGGTATTGGCATTCCACATCTTGTAGATTTAGACTTAGCACCTACATTCATTCATCTTCATCATATCAAGAATTCATAGCATTTAGATAAGTTATCGGAAGGATATCACTACAGAAGATCAACTATTTTCTCAATACAGAGCATTCTAACAGTTCCTGATAATCAACTGATGGAGAAGGATTGCAGATCATTCCTTGACTGGTAGATCTCAATGACACATCATTCAATGTCCTTTGGTTCATGGCCGACCATCCCCAAGGGTCCGCATGTTGTTCCATTCATTTGAGGAAGTGTTATATGCATTTAGGTCTGACCTATCTATGAACACGTTATAGCTCTTCATTGGAGTTTGTGACCTTCCTTAGCCAACGCGGAGGAATCTATTGGTCTAGAAATGATATAAATTGATGTAATAGATCCTTAGGAAAGCAGTTCCAATGATTGAGAAGATCAATAGTTTAGATTTTGTGCGAAGGAGCTACAAAGCTTTATCTTGCGCATATATGTAAATTAGGCATGTGAGCCCTAATTGTAAGCTCGCTTGTTGCTGGCTGATCTCTATTTGAATTCTTTGATATACTGAAGGACTGAATCTGCATTTGCTTTATTTCTTTGATTTGTTTCCATTGTGTTTACTCTTGCTGCATGGACCGAACAGTTCATTTTGTGAACCCTCCTACCATGACTACACCAAGTGGTATTAGAGTGAAAGTTTAATTCTTTGGATTGAATTGGCGAAGGGGATTCCATAAGATCTTGATGGAAGTAGATCTCTGATCTGAGGCAGGTTACTAGTATGCAACCAATCGCCGATTGAGAGGCAGTTGTCGCTTGTAAGCCAATCATCGAATTGAGGTAGTTTGCACTTGATCCTAGGAAGATGTCACCGTGAAGAGTTCCTCCTATTGGTACAATGGCTAATAGAATGGATGAGATGATGGAATTGATGAGAATGATGCAAATTTGATTGGATGTTGTTGAAGAAGATAGGCAAAGAGGATTGACACCGAGACCTAATGTCGAAAGTGATGATGAAGAAGAATTTCAATTTGTTGAACATACTGGTGAAACCCTAGAAGGTAATGAAGAAGAAGAATTAGATCAGATAAAGATGTTGTGAGCTATTTCAAAGATCAGAAAGAGACCTAGAGTTGATGTGCCGAATTATACTAGTAATCTGAATCCTGAAGAATTGATTGACTGGATAAATGATATGGAAGAATACTTTGAATATGAGGAAATTAAAGATCTGGAGAAGGTGAAATTTGTAAAGACAAAGTTGAAAGGACATGTTGCTATATGGTGGAAAGAAGTTCAGTTGGAAAGAAACAGAAGAGGAAAAGAAAATATTACAAAGTGGGACCGGATGGTGACAAAGTTGAAAAATTAGTTTATACCTGTTGACTATGAGTTGGAGTTGTTGAAAAGATTGCAATGCCTGAGACAAAAGGAGAAATCTATGAAGGAGTATACTGAAGAATTTCATAAGATGATCATAAGGATAGGACATAGTGAAGCAACTAAGGTGAAAGTGGCTAGATACATCAATGGACTGAGATTGAACATTCAAGAAGAGATAAGCTTGGTGAGGATGACATCTTTGGAAGAAGCATATCAGTTTACCTTGAAGGTTGAAGATAAACTGAATAAAAGATATGATCAGAGATAGAGAGGTAGAGGAGGTAAATTTAAGAAAGGTAGAATGTTTTCCAGATATGATAGATCATTTACATAGCAGAAAAAATTTGACAGCCCAGTTAAGAAAGATGATAGAGATAACAATGCTTATCAGAGAGATGACAGAAATTTCTACCGAAGAGGAAACCCTAGTGCATACCGGAATGAAGGATACAAAAGAGAAGGAAGAGAATTTGATAAGAAGACATTCAGAGGTACTTGTTTCAAATGTGGAGGTGAAGGACATAGAGCATTTGAGTGTAATCAAGGTAGTACAAATAAGAGGACAGAAAATAGTGGAAGAGCAGCCTATGTGGAAGAAAAACCTGTTGAATCACTGAGTTCTGTTGGAAAACCAAAGAAAGGAGAAGCATTGGTGATGAGGAGAGCACTATTTCAAATAGAGATAAATGAGGAACCACCGCAGAGGAAGAGTTTATTCAGGACAAGATGCAAATCAGGAGGTAAGTGTTGTGAAGTGGTGATTGATAGTGGTAGTTCAGATAACCTAGTTTCAAAGGAGATGGTGACTAAGCTGAAGTTGGAAAGATTGAAACACCCTAAGCCATATCATATAGCATGGATTCAAGATGATCATAAGGTACTGGTGAGTGAACAATGTTTGGTGAAATTTCACATTAGATCTTATCATAATGAAGTCTTGTGAGATATTATGCCTATGGATGTTTGTCAATCTTGTTGGGTAGACCTTGGCAGTATGATAGAAAAGATATACATGATGGGAGAAAGAATACATATACTATAACAGCCAATGGAAAGAAAATTACTTTGATTCCTTTGAAGTATGATCCTAAAGATGTGGTATGTGGGAATGCTAGAATTTGTTTGGTAGATGGAACAAAATTTCTGGATGGTTTGAGACATGAGAATATGTGTTATGCTTTGATTCCTAAGAAGCCTAAAGTATTGAAGAAAGAAGAATCACAACTAGAGGAGATAAAAGATTTGCTGACAAAGTATGAAGACATCATATCAAACAATGTACCTGATGGATTCCCACCTATAAGGAGTATCAGTCATCACATGGATCTTATACTTGGAGCAAGTTTGCCTAAAAAGTAGCACATCGGATGACACTGGCAGAGACTGAAGAATTGAATAGACAGATACAACAGTTGTTGAGGAAAGGTTTGATCAAAGAAAGCTTGAGTCCTTATGCAATACCTACAGTTTTGGCACCTAAGAAAGATGGAGAATGGAGAATGTGTACTGATTCCAGAGCAATAAACAAGATCACAGTTAAGTATAGATTTCCTTTACCTAGGATGGATGATATTATGGATTATTTGAGTGGAGCAAGATATTTAACAAAGATAGACTTGAAGAGTGGATACCATCATATCAAAATCAGAAAAGGTGATGAATGGAAGACTGCCTTCAAGACAAATGAAGGATTGTATGAGTGGTTAGTGATGCCTTTTGGATTGACAAATGCACTGAGTACTTTCATGAGATTGATGAATGAAGTTCTGAAGAAATTCTTGGGTAAGTTTGTTATTGTATACTTGGATGATATTCTAATTTTCAGTAAGACAAAAGAGGAACATTTGTGGCATATTAGACAAGTTTTGCAGAGGTTGAGAGAAGAGAAATTGTTGATAAACATCAAGAAGTGTAGTTTCATGAAGGAAGAGTTAGTCTATTTGGGATTTGTGATTTTTGTAGAAGGATTGAAGATGGACCCTGAGAAAGTGAAAACAATTGTTGAATGGCCTACACCGGAGAGCATTAGAGAAGTTAGATCATTTCATGGATTGGCTAGTTTCTACCGAAAGTTCATCAAAAATTTCAGTTCAATTTGTAACCCTATGATAGAGACAGTGAGAGGTGACAGAAAGGATTTCAAGTGGACATCTGGAGCAGATAAAATTTTTGAGTTGTTGAAGCAGAAAGTGACAGAGCAGCCTCTTTTGGCATTACTGGATTTCAATAGGGTATTTCAAGTTGATTTTGATGCAAGTGGAAGTGCAATTGGAGCAGTATTAAGTTAAGAAGGTAGACATGTAGCATATTTCAATGAGAAGTTGAATGATGTAAGGAAAAGATATTCAGTTTATGATCAAGAGTTCTATGCCATAATTCAAGCCTTGAAGAAGTGGAGACATTACTTGTTGCCTAAGGAGTTTGTGTTGTATACAGACCATCAAGCTTTGCAATATTTGAACAGTAAAGGTAAGTTGAATCAGAGACATATGAGATGGGTAGATTTCATGCAGAGTTATACTTTTGTGTTGAAACATAGGAGTGGCAAATCAAACAAAGTTGCTAATGCCTTGAGTAGAAGAAGAAACTTGTTGACAGAGATGAGAATTGAAGTGTTGGGTTTTGATGAATTGAAGAACATGTATGAGGGAGACACTGATTTTGCAAAACCTTGGAAAGAATGTAAAGAACCTATTGTGATAGATAGGAATAAGTGGTTAGACTATTGTTGCAAGGTGTGGCCCTTGGTCTCCTTGTTCAGCGCAGCGCTGCGGTGGTTTGTGACAAGGGCTTAACCGCCTCCCGTGCTTGTTAAGTCAAGTGGTTGTATCGGGCATTAACAGGTTGATCTTTTGGTGCAACGGCAGCTAACAATTGGTATCAGAGCCAAGGTCATGGGTTCAAACCCCGCGCTTGCACTGGGGGGAGATTGTTGCAAGGTGTGGCCCTTGGTCTCCTTATTCAGCGTAGCGCTGCGGTGGTTTGTGACAAGGGCTTAACCGCCTCCCATGCTTGTTAAGTCAAGTGGTTGTATCAGGCATTAATAGGTTGATCTTTTAGTGCAACGGTAGCTAACAACTATTTCATTCAAGAAGATATGTTGTTCAAAGGAAGACAGTTGTGCATACCTAGAAGTTTAATGAGAGATAATTTGATCAAGGAGAAGCATAGTGGCGGATTGGTAGGATATTTTGGCATTGATAAGATAGTGGATTTGGTGAGTGAAAACTACTTTTGGACTAAGATACATAAGGATGTTCAGAGATTTGTACAGAGTTACAGAGTTTGTCAAGTTGCGAAAGGGAGTAGTTAGAATACTGGATTGTATAAACCTTTGACAGTACCGGAGAGACCTTGGGAAGACATAAGCATGGATTTTGTGCTGGGATTGCCTAAGACATAGAGAGGACATGATTCAATATTTGTAGTGGCAGACAGATTTTCAAAGATGGCTCATTTCATACCTTGTAAGAAGACAATTGATGCAGTGCATGTAGCTGACCTATTTTTCAAGGAGATTGTGAGATTGCATGGATTACCTAGGAGTATATTTTCAGACAAAGATAAAAAGTTTGTTGGATACTTTTGGAAGAAACTTTGGAAGAAGATAAAGATAGATTTGAAGTTCAGTTCTACTTTTCATCCACAGACAGATAGACAGACAGAGGTTGTGAATAGGAGTTTAGGAAATTTGTTGAGATGTTGGTTGGAGAGAAAACTAGAAGTTGGGATTTGATTCTTTCACAAGCAAAGTTTGCATACAATAATTTAGTAAACAGGAGTACCGAAAGAACACCTTTTGATATTGTTACCAGAGTGAACCCTAGAGGAGTGGAAGAACTAAGAGATATCAGTATAGAAGAAAAGAGGAGTGCAGAAGTAGAAGAATTTGTTGATCATATGAAGACATTGCATAATCAGGTGAGGAAGCATTTGGAGGATATGAATAGTAAGTACAAAGAGAAGGCAGATGAGAAGAGAAGACATAAGGAATTTGAATTTGGAGATGAAGTGATGGTGTACTTGAGAAAAGAAAGATTTCCAGTTGGGACATATAACAAGTTGAAGATGAAGAAGTTTGGACCTTGTAAGATACTCAAGAAATTTGATTCAGGAAATGCATATGAAGTAGAGTTACCAGAGACATTGAGTTTATCACCTATTTTCAACATTGCAGACCTTTATTAGTATCATGAAGCAGAGTTTAGTGATAGCACGGAAGAAGACTTGAAGAAGCAATTACCACAACAAACACCAGAGCAGATAGAGGAAGACAATACAAAGAATAACTTGTGAATTGGAAAGGCAGACCGGAAGAAGATTCGTCATGGATTTCTCAGGCTGAGGTGGACCGTCTTGGTTCTCCCCTAGCCCCAACAAAGTGAGGGACTCACTTTTTCATTAACCTTGGATGCTGATGCAGGAGCATCCTTGGTTCAAGAGCAATCTTGCATCAACCAAAAACATTTGCATTCCAGTTTGTTTGCAGTTTAGTTTGTTTCCTTCATTTTTATTTTTTCCAGTTCAGTTCAGTCAGAAGCAGTTTTCATCTTGTGGTCTGGTATTGGCATTCCACATCTTGTGGATATGGACTTAGCACCTACATTCATTCATCTTCATCATATCAAGAATTTAGAGCATTTGGATAAGTTACCGGAAGGATATCACTACAGAAGATCAATTATTTTCTTAGTACAAAGCATTCTAACAGTTCCTGATAATCAGCTGAAGGAGAAGGCTTGCAGATCATTCCTTGACTTGCGGATCTCAATGACACATCATTCAATGTCCTTTGGTTTGTGCTTGACCATCCCAAAGGGTCTGCATGTTGTTCCATTCATTTGAGGAAGTGTTCTATGCATTTAGGTTTGACCTATCTGTGAACACGTTATAGCTCTTCATTAGAGTTTGTGACCTTCCTTAGCCGACACGGAGAAATCGATTGGTCTGGAAATGATATAAATTGATGTAATAGATCCTTAGGAAAGTAGTTCCAATGATTGAGAAGATCAATAGTTTAGATTTTGTGCAAAGGAACTTCAAAGCTTTTTCTTGCATGTATGTAAATCAGGCCTATGAGCCCTAATTGTAAGTCCGCTTGTTGCCGACTGATCTCTATTTGAATTCTTTGATATACTAAAGGACTGAATTTGTATTTGCTTTATTTCTTTGAGTTGTTTCCGTTGTGTTTACTCTTGATGCACGGACCAGACAGTTCATTTTGTGAACCCTCCTACCATGACTACACCACTAACATAGTGCAGGGATGAAACATGATGTATAGGGGAAGAAGACCTACTGAAGGACTTGACTCTATGATTTAAAGAAAATGTAGTGAAATTGGTAGAATCCAATAAATCAAAATCTAGGTTAGAGATACCTTTATTCATGTCTCCCCTCATACATCTTTTGGGAGCCAGCTTGTAATAATAAAGAAATAATATAATACACACCATAGAGTCACCACCCTCTTCACTTCACACGATTAAATGGAGGATTCACTTGTTGATCGTTCTGTTGATTGTTCTGGCGATTGTTTTGTTGATTGTTGGGTTGGTTATTCCACTGATAATTCCTTCTATTATCAAGGACCTGATGGATTTGAAAAGGCCTTTCTCTCCTAGGGGCCTCAACAACTTCATCTATCATGTAAGTTTCTTGTGCCTCGTGAAATCTCCCAATGTTTTTCCTTATTATGTCACTAAGTTCTTCTTTGATCTTGTGGACTTCGTTTACTTGGTGAAATTGCTGGTTTGTTCTTCTATTCTCCCAAGCTAAATTTTGTAATCTAGTGACAATGTCTTCTTTCTCACTGGTGAGCCAATCCACATTAAGTTGGAGTACTGGCACAATCCTTCCCTGGAACACCATTAGAAATCACATTCCTTTTCCCAAACAAAGAGACTTCCAAGAATTTGATAATGTATATCCTTTACTCCCATTGCGACTCAAGAGATTCAAGTGCTCTTTTTAAATAATTTATTATACTCAATGTAAGATTCTCTTGTTGTGAACGGTTACAACAAATACTATTATATCATTGAGCATGAACCACAAATAAGAATGTGATGAGGAGAATACCAATAGTCAAAAAAGGCAAAGATCTCACTATTCGATCTCCCCAATAGAGTCACCAAAAATCTATTAGTGAACAGATTTGTCACTGCTTGTTTTATTAGACTCACCCTATTGGCAGTAACAACCCTACTAATAGTTGGACAATTTGTTTTATAAATTGTCCTCTGAAGTTTTTACAAGGTACAACTCCCTTCTTACAATAATTTGGAATTTTTGAATTGTGCTTTTAACCAGAAAGAGGGAAAGGTAGTTACATATAAATATGAAATCTAACTAAACCACAACAAGTACTACATTGCAGGCAGGAATATTTGTTCTCATAATAATTTAACTGATCTTCCTCCAGATATAAGAATGAAATAAAACCAATGATCAATCTACTGAGCAATATCAATACTATTGAACACAAAGAATACTGAGAGGGGGGGTGAATTAGTATTCTACAAAACCACTTCTTCACATGAACTATAATCCAATTACCAAATTCAATAACATGAAAGCAGAATAAACATAAGAATAACAACCATAAAGTCATAACACATAGACACCAGGATTTTTGCGTGGAAAACCCAAAAAGGGAAAAACAACGGTGAGTGTTAGCTGACAATATATTATAATAATAATACCAAATTACATGAAGGCTCACTATCCAAGAAGTGCTCACTGCAAAAAGGCTCAATGCCAAGAAAATAGAAGGGAACATAGAAGAAGTATTGGCTCACTGCTAAGAGATGACTGCTATAAATGCATCTATAGAATATTGAGGTGCAGTTCCATTTACAGCTGAGTAGACAAACTCAAATGTCTTCATAATGTTTGCTCTACTTTTTTTGCTCAGCTTCATATATGCTCTACTTTTCTATCCTTACTATCTTTTTCAGGCCATAAGACTACCTTAGATCGGACACATATTAAATTTGCACACTTATCATGTTGGCAAGAGACACTATATGGAATAATGGTTGTTGTCATTGATGGCAACAAAGGTCATCCCACATATCCGCAAGTCATGATGTGTCTCTACCGGAAGTCAGAATAAAGATTGTTGTGGTCTGGTGAACAAGAACAGAGCATGTGGCAAGGTCCGACAGATTGGTCCGGATCTCTCAGAGGAAGTGTCTTGGTACAGTGCGGATTTGGGGAAGTCAAGAGGACTACCTTGAGTGGTATATTCCAAGGATTTAGCCTCCGGTGATGGACAAGGAAAAAGATATGAATAGTTGAGTTTCGGATTCCTGAGAGACAGTGAAAACAAAGGAAGAACTGACTGACAGAGTATCAGACTACTTTCCGGATGTGTTACTGTTGATGATAAAGGTTGTGAAGGCATGAATCATGTTTGGCCGACATGATTAATGATATCTACAAGTATATGCTTGATCCGCATTGCTTAGTGAGGAAGGATTCAGCCGACAGAACAGAGTTTGTAAGAAACTAGACTGTTCCGGATGCCGACTAGAAAGATGATGAAATTACTTGTGCGGATATATATATAGAGGATGGATTTAGTTGTGATGGAGTATGATGTTATGATATATGCGAAGAAGTGCAGAACAGAGCAGAAGTACCAAGACAGATCCGGAATGTGAAAGGATAGCAGAATAAAGAATAGAGAAAAGATGAAGTGCAGCAGATCAGTGTACTAAGCCTAACCGGAACTGAACTCCAGCATATGCAGATGCTTCCAATCAGTTCAAGACTGTGATTTTTATCACTTTGTAGATAGTGTGTCTTATTGTAGGCAGTGGGCCTCTTGTGAGCAGTGTGCTCGGGCAGTGAGCCCTAATTGGCAAGTGCCATTTTGTAATTTCCTATTCTTCTAACAGAGAATAATTTTGGGTTAATCACCCCGTGGTTTTCTCCCTTAACAGGGTTTCCACGTCAAAAATACTGTGTCATGTGTTTCTTATTTCATGATAATGTTTTTGTGTTTGATTCAATGCTGCATCAATTAAAAAGAAAGTTCAATAAGGGAAATAATTAGGATAACTGATTCACCCCCCCCCCTCTCAGTTATCAACAATTGGTATCAGAGCTAAGTTCCTCCTAATAGAGCCTAACAGCTTGAGGAAGATCTGGGAGTTCAAATGGATGCATATGGTTTAAGAGAGCAACTCAAGACTGCCCTTGAGGATCTTGAACAGTCAAATTCTGAAGTCAATGAATTAAAGGAAAGACTCAAACAGGCTGATGAATTCATGAGAGAATTAAAAGACAAATTAAGTCTCTCTATGAAAAAGAGAAAGGAGCTGCTCCAACAATTGGCAAGACAAAGTGATGAAAGCAATACAAATGAAGAATTGACTGAGCAAACCAAGTTATGTGAAAAGTTATCAAAAGAAGTCATTATGTTAAGACATGAAATGGAATCAGGAACTATAAAGTTTACTCAAGAGATTGAAGAAAAAAGAAAGGCTGAAGACAATCTAAGACAATCTCTCAAAGAAAAATTAGAAGAATGCCACCAGATGGACAGGATTATCAGACATCTTGAATCTGATCTTGAAGATGCCAAAGATAATGAAGAAAAACTTGAGGATCAAATTGCCTCTCTCAAAAGAGACCTTCAAACAGCAAATGAATATAAAGAGAAATTCAAGATAAGTTCTGCTCAACTTGAAGTTCTTCTTGGAAGTCAAAAGAGGACAGATGACAGGTATGGTTTGGGATATGAGAAAGGAGAAAGCTCCGGATCCGGTCAAAAGAATTTTGGATCAGAAAATCCAAGGAGCAGGCCTAGAAGACCTTCGGTAAGACAGCCCAATGCCCAAAGATATCCATCTTTCAATGGATACTGCCACAGCTGCAACCATTTTGGTCACAAAGCTAATCAGTGCAGAAAGAGAATTAATCAGATTAATTCATCCTTCTCCGGACAGTGCTTCAACTGCAAAAGGTATGGACACAAATCCCATGAATGCAGAAATATGCAAGTAAACAAATCATTCAAAGGTAGATGCTTTACATGCAATAGAGTAGGTCATATGGCTAATCAATGCAGATCAAGAGGATATCAGTCAAATATGCAAAGAAATGTTATTTGCCAAATCTGTAATAGGTCCGGTCATAATGCTAAAGTCTGCAGAAGCAAGAATCAGGACAAAAGAGGTCCGGTGTATAATCAGAATCAAGACAAGGGTAAACAAAAGATGAATGCGGATGAAGTTAGGAATCAGATGAGCAAGATTTGGGTGAAGAAAAGTTCAGAGAATGTAGAGGTTGGATCCGCACCAGACTCTAGTGCTGATATTTCTTCCGGAAATTAAAAAGTGAGCTCTGGCTCAGGGGGAGACTCAAAGAAAATCCTGTTCCCCCAGCCAATCAAGTGGTGCCGGATGTGGCACAAGATGCAGAGTAAAGGGTTTAAATATATAAGTCCAGAGATGATCCAGATAAGTTTTCAGAGGTCCGCATGGAGTTATGAAGAAGCTGTAATCGATCAAGTAAGACCTGTTCCGGGAGATGCTCCGGTATGACAGAGGATTACAAACAGGTCCGGAGAGATCCGGAAGTGCACTATCTTATTCTGCGGATTGGACAAAGTGTTTGGAATGTTCTTGTAATGTGTCACCTCAATTTATTCATGATTAAAAGATCTGGATGATGTTCACAGATCAGGACTGATCCGGGATACTCCAAGCTATCCGGACAAGGCAAACCGGAATAATATAGGTGAAGCATTTATTGCAAACAGATATTAGGGTTTACGGAGCAATATAAGGGATTTCTCAAAAATCATTTGCTCATTCTGCACTCAAGAAGAAGCAAAAAGTGGAGCTCTGCAACAAGATTCATCAAGCACACCAAAGATCTCCTGCCGAAGTCATTGCATAAAGAAATCAATCCCACCACTCCGTGCAAACCGAAGGCGCATAAGGTATTCTCTGTTTTTCATTATCTCACTGCAAATCTTTGAAGAATGGCTACTCCAAATATAGTTAAGATCTCTGATAGACCTCGCCCCACATTCAAGAAACATCCTTACAAATCATTGGAGGTAGATCCACTAGGAGCCTTCTCTAGTGTTCCTCATGGTGTATTGCATACGGAAGATATTAGGGTTTACATCCATGCGAATCTTGAAGACTTTGGAGAATCAAAGCTGATGGATATCTATCACAAACAATTGATAGATGACTCCTTTGAGATCAAACCTCAGTACAAAGCCATCCGGGACAAACACTTTGCACAGTGCATTCATTTCCCCTGTTTTGAAGAAGATGAATGGGTCCGGTATGTACTAAGTAGAGTACATGACAATTTCCTATGGTTGAACCAGCCCTTCAAGATCACCAAAGATGCAATTAGGGCTGTAACCGGTCTGCACTCATCCGGTGGATTACCTGTTCTCAAGTCTGTCAAAAATCAGATAGTTAGTGATGCAACCGGATCCAAGTTTGACAAGAGAGCTATGACAGTTGATGACATCACTAAACCAGATGTCAAATTTGTAGCTATGATAATTGGTTACAAAATCTATCATTCCAGTAGGGAAAATTCAGTACCGGGAACTGCAATCTACACAGCTTATCAAATGTTAAAGGAGAATGCAGACTATGACTTGTGTGAGCTTCTTGTGAACCAACTCTTTGAAAATCTGTAGAAGATCAAGAAGGACAAGAAAAACTCCTTCAAGTATGGCAATCTGATCCTTTGTCTCTTCTTTTACTACATGAATGAGCTTCCCGGATCCAGTGGATGGGTATGGCAGAATGACAGACCGGTTGCCATCCAAATCAGAGACTATTTGCATGGACTTGGGGATGCCAAAGCAAGAAATACAGCTCTATGGGGATACTTCAAGAACTTCCAAAGCATGATGCATGCAAGAGAAAGAATACCCCAATCCCTTGTTGAAAAGTACAAAGACACAGTATGCTTCATGGTAGAAACAGATCAGTGTCTAATGGAGGCAGTGGAGCCAAGGACTGTTTGGATCATGCCCATGGGGTATGAAGTGGATGAACAGATAGTAGAGCTGCATGTTCAACACATGCTAAGCCAGCCCAAAGATCCTAAGGCAGAAAGGTTTGGAACCTTTGAGGAACTGAGTGTAAAGATACATGTAGAACTCAGGGAACCGGAGATAAAGAGGAAGGTAAGAAAAGAAGTTGAGCATATTGCTCAAGGCCTAGGCATCTCAAAAGAGGCACTTGATGCCAGCCGGGAAAAGAGGAGGAAGGCTGAGGAAGAAGAGAAGAGTAAAGAAAGTGTTCCGGTTGAAACTCCCACCCGGACCAGATCATCAAAAAGATCTGCACCTCCCTCAACCAAAAGTTCAAAACCGGAAGTCCAGGCATCCGGTAAAAGATCCAAGACAAAAGCCACAAGGGCTTATGAAAGCCAAAAGGATGAAGAGGAAACAGAGTCAGATGAGGGAGTAAAAGAAATAAAGAAGCAGAAGAAGAAAGGATCCGGTAAACCCTCCACAGGACAAGACAAGGATGAAATGGCAGAGGTATCTGTTGAAAAGCCCACTCTGTCTCTAGAGAATGTAATCAAGTCGGTCACGGTGGATGGAAACCTTCAACCAATGACTGAATCTTATGATGACTTCAGTGAGGCTAACCAAAAGACTCTGCAGGAAGCCACAGTCAAATATCTGAACATATACAATAAGGCTTTCATTGAGATCATATCTCTTATTCCTAAAAGCCTAGAAAAGGAATTAGAAGTAAGAAAGAACAATGCTCATGCAAAAGATCTTGAGATCCGGGAGCAGATAGCTATTCAGCTATATCCTCAAATTGATCCCAAGACAATGAACATAATCTTCAAGGACTGCAAAGATGAGTTCAGAAGTAAAGCCAGGACGAATCAACTCATGCTTGGTGAGACTGACAAAGTGGCCCAAGAGACAGAAGAGATCCTCCGGAAGGCCTTCAAAAGGTTCAATCTTCCTGTTGTAGAGGACTTAGGTGCAGAAACAGCTGCGGATTTAGAATCATCTGTTCCGGAAGAAGTGGGCCCTGAATAGACAAGCATCTCTCCTCCGGTTTCCCCTACAGTCTCTGGATCCAAAGAAGAAGAGAAATTACAGGAGAAGGAAGCAGGGGTGGAAGACAAAGAGGTTGACAGTTCCAAGACTGCAGAAGAAAAGAAACATCTGTCTCCGGCAAGAGACACTGCACAAACTATTCAACAATTTTTGAGCAAAGCCACTATAGAAATTGATGAACCGGACCTGCTAAAAGGACCCTTAGATTTTGACTCTTTGTCACCGGTGCAAACAATGAAAATAGCCTCATTTGCAAATGAGAAAGTCAAAGAGAAGCTGCTGAAATCTCACATGGAAGACTGTGAGCTTATGGAGGTAGCATCTGGAGTGCTAGAAAAGATCATGCCATCCTTTCAAAAGGATCCCACAGCCTCCTCTTCCGGTAATCTCAAAACCTTAGTCAGCAGTGTTAGTACACATTTTGAATCTCTAGAAAAATCTGCTGAAGAAAAGGTCCGGAAGGAATTTTTGGATAAAAGATTTTCAGAAGTATTAGAATTAATCTCTAAAGATAAGAAGATTGTGAGTATTGGAATAAAGAGCTTAGAGAATGCTCTTAAGGATGGCGGTGACATTTACAAATTTTGTATATCCTGGTCAAAGGCAACAGCAGCAATTGATAAGAAAATAAAAGAGGAACAGGACAAGCTACAAAGCTTATCTCAAAGTTTTGATCCTCTCTCTTCCTCCATAATAAATCAAGAATGTCAGACTATTGCAGTCTTGAATGAAATAAAGAATCTTGAGAAGGAAAGGAAGAACATCACTAACCGGATGGGAGAACTTAGACGGATTATAATCCCTAAGTTGGAAACTATGCATGAGGCCATCAGTGATGCTCAGACCACCGCCCAAACAAATGATCCGACAGATCTCAAGCGGGCAGAAGCTTTTGCATTTTTGTTGAGTGGTCACATTTCAATTTTGGATAGAATGAAGCAAAGTTGGGCTATAGAAATGATCCAATTGCAGACATCCTTTGCAGACATTCTTCAGTATATGTGAGTATGTAAATATGCGGCTGTGTATAGAAAATTTTTGAAAATTTTGATGTGCGGACCCTACCCTTTGCCATTGATGTCAAAGGGGGAGTGAGGAGCAGTGAAAAATGAGGAATCCAATTAAGGGGGAGTTCTGGAAATTGTATATAAAGACAGAGCATCAGCAAAGGGGGAGCATAGTGTAAACACTTAGTCATTTTTCACTAAGTGTTGCCATCAATGCCAAAGGGGGAGATTGTTGGCAAGAGACACTATATGGAATAATGGTTGTTGTCATTGATGGCAACAAAGGTCATCCCACATTTCCGCAAGTCATGATGTGTCTCTACCGGAAGTCAGAATAAAGATTGTTGTGGTCCGGTGAACAAGAACAGAGCATGTGGCAAGGTCCGACAGATTGGTCCGGATCTCTCAGAGGAAGTGTCTTGGTACAGTGCAGATTTGGGGAAGTCAAGAGGACTACCTTGAGTGGTATATTCCAAGGATTTAGCCTCCGGTGATGGACAAGGAAAAAGATATGAATAGTTGAGTTTCGGATTCCTGAGAGACAGTGAAAACAGAGGAAGAACTGACTGACAGAGTATCAGATTACTTTCCGGATGTGTTACTGTTGATGATAAAGGTTGTGAAGGCATGAATCATGTTTGGCCGACATGATTAATGATATCTACAAGTATATGCTTGATCCGCATTGCTTAGTGAGGAAGGATTCAGCCGACAGAACAGAGTTTGTAAGAAACTAGACTGTTCCGGATGCCGACTAGAAAGATGATGAAATTACTTGTGCGGATATATATATAGAGGATGGATTTAGTTGTGATGGAGTATGATGTTATGATATATGCGAAGAAGTGCAAAACAGAGCAGAAGTACCAAGACAGATCCGGAATGTGAAAGGATAGCAGAATAAAGAACAGAGAAAAGATGAAGTGCAGCAGATCAGTGTACTAAGCCTAACCGGAACTGAACTCCAGCATATGTAGATGCTTCCAATCAGTTCAAGACTGTGATTTTTATCACTTTGTAGACAGTGTGTCTTATTGTAGGCAGTGGGCCTCTTGTGAGCAGTGTGCTCGGGCAGTGAGCCCTAATTGGCAAGTGCCATTTTGTAATTTCCTATTCTTCTAATAGAGAATAATTTTGGGTTAATCACCCCGTGGTTTTCTCCCTTAACAGGGTTTCCACATCAAAAATACTGTGTCATGTGTTTCTTATTTCATGATAATGTTTTTGTGTTTGATTCAATGCTGCATCAATTAAAAAGAAAGTTCAATAAGGGAAATAATTAGGATAACTGATTCACCCCCCCCTCTCAGTTATCAACATATCATGCACCACGCCACATCTAATGCTGAATTATATCAAGTATATATATTCACATCAAGAATCATCTCACAATTAGGTTGGCAAGCCAAACATGAAATGTGTATACAAGTGTTATACCTTGTCGGCTTGAACTTGTGCATAAACAACAATGCAGACCCAAATAAACATAAAAAAGTCTTCATATAGGTCAAGATCAATTATTCCATCACTTAGATTGATTGTTCAAACAATATATCTTTTTCAGATATGGATCCAACATAATTGTCGGCTTATCCCTTAAGAACACACTTGACCAATTCAACTGTCACATCATAACTTCCACTACGGACCATATTGGACTCTAAAAATCATACCCAACATTCATCATTGACCTCTTAACATACCTTCAGAACTGCAAGACAAAATATACCATAGCGGAGGAATACGGACCCTTTTACTCTGGTATTGTGCACTATTCATGTCTTAACTATGTTCACCCAAACTTAGACACTTCACCATATAACTTCCAAAGGAAGTCAGGACTTGAACAATGGAACATGTGATCACTAGGTAGCTATGAACAACATACCTGAACCACATACAAATGTCTTTAACTACGGAGGCATACCATCTCAAACACTGTCACTTACTTTGTATAATGTATACTACCCATACTTAGTCATTTATTCTTCCAGAGTAAAGTCTCTTTGCCATGCCAGTAGAATCCCTTTGCCTTCTTGCCATCAATAACAACATTCAACATTCATTAGAGCAGTATCTCTTGCCAACAATCTCCCCCTTTCGCATTGATGGCAACACTTAGTGAAAAATGCTTATCTGCTCCCCCTTACTATATACACTCTATTTTTCTTCTCCCCCTTAGGTGTTTGCCCATTTTTCATTGGTCTTCTTCTCCCCCTTTGACATCAATGGCAAAGGTGTATGTATAAGAGTCAAAATTTTGTCAAGACAACAAAAACTGCAAAAACTGTCATACTCTTGCCGCATATATACAAATACAATCTTCAACTTAATTTGATGTGGGTTGTAGGATGTCATTGAAAATGTTCTTTATTTGACCCATCTCTTCATCCCAACTCTTTTTTGCATTTTCCAAGATTTGAATATGGCCGTTTATTAGGAAGACCAATTTTTTTGCCTTTTGTATATTAGAGGGTGTGTCAATTAGTGCACTTACCTGCAGTGCTTCTGCTACAAGATTTGACATTGAATCAAGCTTAGGACTTATCAGTCCTCTCAACTAACACATTATGTTTTTCATTTGATCCCTCTTATTTATTAGGCTACTTATGTTATTATCAATACTAATGACTTGTATCTCTTTGTCGTTGACTTAGCTGCCAGGTCAAATGACTTAGAGATATTTACCAGTTACAGTTCCTGATCCTTGATCTTTTCTCCTAACTCTTTTGTGGCTTCTAGCCATGATAAACAAAATTTGTACAAATCAGAAGCTTCTTTAATGGCACTCTATATACCTCTTATTTCATTGTCTAACAGAGTTTTATCATTTGCTAACATGGTCTTCAATTCAGCTAATCTCATCTCATCAAACTCTTTTCTAACTTTTGTCTCTATAGATTTTTCAAAAGATTCAAAAAGTGCTGATTGATTTTATCATACCTTTAAGTTGATCAGTTGATGATAATGATGTATCTTTCTGGTATTTAGGTATTAACTTCTCCAACACATCAGATGTTGCACCAATGAGCTCATTGTCCTGTAAATGTGTTTTCATCATCTCTTCTTGTGTTTTTTCTTAAACAATTGACACTAGTTTGAATTTTTGTACAGGAGACATTGAGTCCAAATTTATTGGTCCCTACAAACTTTCAAGCTCATCCAAAACTTGTTCTTCTCTTTGGTACAATAGGTGTCTCTTGTTGCACCTCTTGAACTTCCAGAACTTGATTAGCCTCCTTCTCTTTTTCTTTAGCTGCTCTTTCTTCTTTAGCTCTAGCTCTTGTGGTTGATATTTGTTCTTTAGTGAATCCTTTGCTTTGTACATATTCTTCTGCCATTTTCTTAGCCTTTTTCTAGATTTCAGACTTCCTTAGTTCAACATGAACTTTTACAGATAGCTCTTCATATGTGCCAAACCTTTCCTCTGAGGTATCCCTAGGTTTACTTAACATGTGTTGGGCATATCCATCTAACACATCAGTTGTTACTTCATACCCCAAAGGCATAATCCAGACTGTTCTAGGCTTAGCAGCCTCCATCATGCACTGATTCTTGTTGACAATGAAGCATATATCATTTTTATATTTTTCCACAATTGTCTTAGGGATCCTTTCCCTAGATTGCATTACCCTTTGGGAGTTCTCAAAATAGCCCCATAGGGCTATAGTCTGTGCATCATGACTTCTTATACTGCTTAGATGATCTCTAATTTGCACTACAATCGGTTGACTATTTAACCAGAACAAATTTTTCATACTTGGAAATTCATGCATGAAATAGAAGAATAGGCAGATGATCAACTTACCAAACTTGAAGGGGTATTTGTTATCCTTTGTCTTCTTCAGGTTTTCCGTTAATTGTTGTTGTAGCAATTCACAAAGATCATAATCTACATTTTCTTTGATCATTTGATAAGCAATCTATATAGCAGTGTATACGCCTAAAAATGACACGATTCGCATTCCTCTAAGTTAATTCAATATCAAAATATTTAATTATCTCTTCTAAGGTCAAAATTAAATAAAATCCTTTATTTAATTTAATTCTTCCAAACAATTAAATAATTCTTAATTATTTAATTAAACAAATTCATTCTTCCAAATTTAAATAAATCAAATCAAATTTATTTAAATTCTTCAATCTCCAAAAATAAAATATAATCAAATGTTTTATTTATTCTTCCTAAATCATGCACAAACAATTAAATAAATTTATTTATTTAATTTGCTTTCTTATCTTCTAAATTAAATAATACCAATTATTTAATTATTTCTTCTAATATTATCTTCTCTAAATTTAAATAAATCAATTGTTTATTTAAGTTGCTTTTTCTTCTAAATTGAGTTATCTCTAAATATAATTCAATCTTTTTGCACATGCAATTAAATATTCCTAATATTTAATAAAGCAAAATATCTTCTTATTCTCATGCAAATCCCTTCTTCTTGTTTTAAATCACTTAACTGATTATTATACTCTTTTAATTGCTTTAACTCATTCTTCTATTCTTGATAAATCCTCTCATCCAAAAGAAAGCAAGACACATGTTCTCTTCTTATTCGTTGCATGTTCCTCAACTGTTCTCAATCGTTGATCTTCTCATTCTCTCTATACCATTGATCTTATTTCTCCCAAGTCTATAAGTACAACCTTGTTCTTCCATTTCAATCATCCAAGCTTTAAGTATTGTTACTCTGCATAAATTACAACGCGCCTTTGGCACCAATTCCTTCATTGCTTGTGATCACATTCATTACTACGCACCACTATCATCGTTGTGAAGCTCCTCTTCATTGCGGTATTATCATAGCCGTTCCCAATTGACATTCTTGAAGCATAGCAAGGAAGTGCACTCTCTGAGGGCCTCATTTCATACATGCAAGAATGATTTAGATAGGCAATCAATGGAAGCTTCGATCTAAGGAAGGTTTGCTTTGTTGTTTGTTCATTGTTATTAATCTTCTTATGTCACCATTTCATTGAAGTTTTGGGTATTTGATATTGATTATATTGCATATTCATTGTTGATCCAATTTTCCCTTAACATTTTTGGCACCCACCGTGGGGCCTAGCCCCAAATTTAATCCAAAATATGAAGTTTTGTGCTTTAGAAAGCTGTACATAGGAGGAAACAGTGCATCTGTCACTTCCTAACACGCATTTGTCAACTGTTACGGTGCTTTCATTAAAGCAGCGCATATATACTCTGTTACAGCACTTTTACCATTTGAAACAGTGCATCTGCTACTTCAGCGCATATACACTGTATTTCGGTGCTTTCATCCTCTGTTCTAACGAATATGAATTATGGCGCTTCTATTGACTATTTCTGCGCATTCAGTCTCTGAAGCAGCGCATCTGTTGTAGACAGTGATTTTAGGGTTTTCTAGGAGATTTTTGCTAATGCTGATGTCTTTGCAGGAACTCTCTTGATCTATTTTGCAGGCTAGGTACTAGTTTAGATTCATATAGTTGCACTTGTTAGCTCACATTGTGATTTCTAAAAGGGAAAGTAAAATGAATGCTCATGCAAATCTCACGTAGTTTTAACTAGGAAAGTGGTAATTGAATCATTGCTATCTTGCATTGCAACACTGCTATCTTTTCAAAATTATTGCTATCTGAATAAAATTGAACTCATCATTGCTATCTGGGTTAAAACTAAACCATTGCTATCTCGATTGACCATCACTTCAAAGTTAACAACTCGTTCTATCGTGGATAAAATTGAACTCATCATTGCTATTTGGATTAAAACTGAACCATTGCTATCTCAATTGACCATCATTTCAAAGTTAACAATTCATGGTACGTGGATAAAATTGAACTCATCATTGCTATCTTGGTTAAAATTAGACCATTGCTATCTTGCTAATCACTTCAAAGTTCTGTGCTTGCCCATCTAGATAGGTCATCTATTTTTTTATTTTAACTAGGGGAAAGAACCACTGTATACTGTGTTTTGGGAATGATACTAAGCCTATGCTCTCCCCTATCTTGGGTGATCAAAATGCCAGACATATCATTTTCGCATGTGTTTTTCCTTTAGAGGGGCTTGCTCTTAGATACTGTTCATCCAAGTAGGAACGACCTTAAGTGGTAACAAGCTAGACGCCAAGCCCTTCCAAGCCACTATAAATAAATTGTGTTTGGAGTGAAAGCTTCAAACAACAAGTGAAGTTGTGTTATACCGACAACCAACCTCCCCTAAAACCCTCTAAGGCGCAACCCTTGCAGGCTGGGAGACTCCATAACGGAGAGTAGTATTGCTGCATGTATAACCACTCGAACGGTTGCCTTCATTAAACACCTTTGCTCTAGTGGCCAAAAACCCTTGTTATCCATTTGAAGCCTAGGATTTGTACTTGTTTTTTCCTTTTAGTCCAAATAGAGTCAAAAAAAATCACAAAAAAATAAAAAACCATAAAAATTCTTTGTGTTTACTGTGTCTTCTTGCCATAATTTTAGAAAATTAGAACAAAAAAAGACCTCCTTGCAACCAAAGTACCAAAAACATCAAGAAAATTTCAAAAAAAAAATTGCAGAAACACTGAAAAAACCTAGAGCTGCGCTTTTATCACTTTATGTTGTGCATTTGTTCCGACTGGCTACGCATTTGTACTGACTTATTGCGCTTATATCACCTATTACTATGCATCTTCTTTTTACCAGTATTGCGCATTTGTGTCAACTTTCTGCGCTTGTATCCTCTGCTGTTGCGCATATGGTTCTGCGCATGTGTAACAGTGAGTACTTCCACATCTTTTCAAAGAAAAATTTTAGGTTTTCTAGGTACCCATTTCAGTCTTGTGTCAGTTTCTGTTGAAATGACAAACCAATTAGAAGTAATTGCTCAAGAACTCCAATACCTACGAGAGCAATTAGACTTTGATATCTCACCCGAAGATCGTATAGAAATTACTCAAGAACTCCAAGTCATACAACAAGAAATGGCAATATTAGAAGCTGAACGTGTCAGTACTAGCTACGCCCCACCCAAAAAGCATACATCCTTTTCTTGTCTTCCTGATACTCCTAATAGGGGAAGCACCACCTCAAGTTGGAAATCATATACCACTCCATCTACTAGTCCTCCTTCATCATCTCCTAGAATACATGGCCCAAAGCATACTAATCCTACCATGGAGAAATCCAAATCCACTCGTCCATTACCTCACTCCTCTATCCATACACCTACGCAGGATGTGATCCAAGGGCTACTAGCAGAGAGTCAACCATGTCCCCAAATTCTGGTCCTTGACCTTATCAAAGAGTCTTCAAACATGTCAAATCCTACAACCCCTTCATGTAACCTGCAACCCCTTGAGCATATTGAAGAATCTCCTACCATGCACCAAAGTCAAGGTCCATCGCACCTTCATGTTGTTGACCAAGAGCCTATCCAAAAGTCTTCTACCTCAACTTTGATTCAAGCACATCGAGAGTTATGTCAAGAGCACACTTTAGAACATGTGGAAACATCAACCCCTTGTCTAAATCAAGATTAAAGCACTCACATCCGATCCTTACATAACCTTTATCTTTTCGATGATCCTATACCTATACATGAGCAAGAAATCTAATTTCAAACCATTCATAACCGATATCTCTTTTATGATCAAGATACTACCTTTGATGAAGAAGCTATCCATGAGCAACTTGATCCTATTATACATGAGCTAGAGATGCAATTTTGGCCTGTCCATAACCTCTATCCTTTCTGTGATCAGGATATTATCATGGATGACGAACCTATACAAGAGCACCCTAATTCCATCACACTAAATCCTATCTATTGTCAAGATTCCATCTACGATCAAGAGTCTATCTATGATCAAGCAAACCATGATGATCCTCTTAGCCCACTTTATGCATTCCATGGTCCTGGGCTTATAACCCCATCTAATCCCACCCAAGATCCAACAACTTCCTCTTCCTTTGATGAGACACTTACCTCCCAAGCAAGCGTAGAAGATCGAACCAATAATACTCCACCATCAATTATCGACCATGTTGCAAGTCTCCCACCATATATCCTTGGTCTTACTACCTTCATTCATGAGTGTTCCTCCTTAGAACACCAGCCACTATTATCCTCTATCCCACCTTCTTCATCCAATAAGGAACTTGTGTCTAGTGTTCCACCTACACATAATCCCACTGTCCATCGCATACTCCAACATATGAACTATCAAGGTAAAGGCTTAGGCCTTCATGAACAAGGTATTTTGGAGCCCGTCCATGTCAATGTTCCTCCTCCTTCATATGGCCTTGGATACACACCCCAAGGTGAACAATCTCAAGATGTTGGTAATTCCTCCACTCCTAAATCCACCACTTTCCATCATACATCATTTCATATCCCCAAAACGTATGTCGCCATTCTACCTCCGTCATCCTATAATCGTCAAAAGCATGTGACCATACACCTTCCACCATCCAATCTACCTCTGCTACTTCCAACTCCTAACATCCCTCCATACATTTTACCACCACTTCTTCCAACACCTTATCCATCCATCTATGAATCCTCTAACAATCCTAATCATGACCAACCAATGCACGTGTTGTCTAAACAAAGAACTTCCTCAAACTCCACTTCCACCATCTCAAGAGAACTCAACCATAAAAACTTGGATGCCTCAAGTCAAAAATCCTAAGAGTCCTCATGACCTAGGATACAAAATCCAAGAATCAAAGAAGTGTCCTTCTCAAGAGCTGCATACACCCACACACCTATACGCCAAGCTGAAAAAGGTGTGGGTCCGCATCCAACAAATGATTACTCCAAAAGCTGCACAAAATCTGCATACACCCAAACCCATACCTTCACAGGTACTATCTAAAAAAAAATAGTTTGGGTACCTAAGAAAAAAAGCCCTCAAGTTACATGAGGCATCTACCTCTCAAGAATCTCAACCATCCACTTTCTCCCATTCCATCCAAAAGTCTCAAATTCTTCCATCCCACATGGCAAGCAAAAATCAGCAAAATACTCAGTCTATGTGGATCCCTACATGCCTAAGTCATTCATCCACATGCAAAAGTCTCCATTGCTTCTTACACTACTTTCCCATCACTAGCTTTAATGTTTATCACGGTATGTGCAACCGTTGGTCGTGATTCCCTTCCATTCCGCAACATTTTCATATACCTCCATCTCCCCTTCCTTCCACTATTATCCTACATATCTTCCTCATCCTATTTCTATGGTCCATGCTTTTTCATAGACTTTTCATCCATCCTTGCATAAGTCCTCTGTATTCGGCATCATCATCCACTATCACACCCTTCATAATCCAATATCTACCTTCTCCATCTCACTTTCATGCAATCCCCTACCAACATCTATGAGAACACTTGACATGTCCCATTTGCAACAACATCCATCTAACGGGACTATCACCTCTCAGGGAACTAGATACTTGAGTCTCTCCCTTCCATATCCACCTTCTCCCATCCAACTGTTCAAAAATAAATAAAGTAAAGAAAAATCCCTTCATCCAACGGTGAAAATCTGGCAAACAGGCGCCTTGGATAAGTACCATGATGAAAACCTAGCAAACAGGTGCCTTGGATAAGTACCATGATGAAAACCTGGCGAACAGGTGTCATGTGTAAGTTGGTCTTCTATGTCACCTACCCTTGGGGGTACCTTGTCTCAATGGCCTATCACTCTTTCTCCTATCAATTTCCTTCCGTACCATTTCCTATCCTATCCTTCTAGCCGTTACATACCTATACTATCCAGTCTATCTATCCTAATCTTCCTTTCCTCTATTTTTTTGGTCTCGATAAAGATTGGGGGCACAATGTTGACAAATGTTTTAGATGTCTCTTGACATACCTTATCCCTCCAAACCATGCAAATCCTTCATTACCCTCTCATCCTCCTATCGTCGTAAGCTCTGTCATGAAAAATCCTAAGTATTCTACCTACAATGGGGCACGTTATTCCTATGCGACATAGTCCTTGGAGATCACATCCTTGATTCCTTCCACCTATTCTTTATCACCCATACATCTACCTATCTGTGGTGTTTCCTTATCATTAGTATCATCCGATCCATATCTAATCCATATTTGTTCCATATCTAATCCATATCTGTTCCATATCATGTCTTGTCTAATCCATATCCGTTCCATATCATGTCTTGTCTGTTCCATATCGTGTCTTGTCTGATCCATGTCTGTTCCATATCGTGTCTTGTCTGATCCATGTCTGTTCCATATCGTGTCTTGTCTGATCCATGTCTATTCCATATCATGTCTTATCTGATCCATATCTATTCCACGTCTGATCCATGTCTATTCCATATCGTGTCTCATCCAATCCATATCTTAGGTCCGTTAGGGTTTACCCCAAACTACGTTGCCTCTGCGTTGTCATGTAGGCAAGGCCATTTCTCAAATGCACCCCCGAGACACTAGGTCAGTCCCTTAGAGTCCGTCTCACCAATAAGGATTGTGGAATCCTCTCACCAAGCAAGCAAGTGCAAGCAAAACCCACTTTCAAGCAGAAATCCTAACGCAAGACATTAACCTATCCAAAGCAAAGCAAAATCCTAAGGCCTTCTAAATGATTTTACCCAAATTATGGCAAGAAACAAACACATCTAAATGCAAAAAATGTTTTGTGGATTGGATACATGGTTAAAATATAGAGTCTTGATTTTTGCTATCATGCCTTTCTATGCTACTCGAGGATGCCAAAAGCTAGAGATGCTATGATGGGGGCATGATTATTTTCTTTGTTTGTTGCTTGTGGATTAAACTTTAGTAATGTGAAACCTTGTCTAGAGACATGATCAGCAAAAGATCATCGAGGACATTCAAGGTCTAACATGAAAAGGGGCAATCCTTGATTGTTGATACTCAAGAAATACTCAGGTCATCTCAATTCAATCATACCTTGATGCTTGTATTAACTTGCTAAATCAAAATCTATGTAAGCAATACTCAAGTCATATTGGTTTAATTATACCTAGATGCTTGTATTAACTTACAACATTTCAAAAAAGTACCAAAAAAAATCATCCAATGATGAAATAAGCACTTCAAAAATACTTGCACCATCAAGATGTCAAAAGAAAAGCATCCATTATACATCCATACATCCATATCCCATGCAATAAAAGATCCAAACAATGCAGAGTAACAATACAAGGTCAAAGCTTGTGATTCCTTCTATCGAGTCATTCTTCTATCAATCATATTTCTATCTATCATCACATCTTTCATCCTTGTCCAGTCAATCTGAGCAATGATCCAAATGCAGGTCTATCCTTAATCCATACCAATCAAGTCAAGTCAATCTTGTCAAATGATCCAATCGCAATCAATGGTCTTGATCCTTGTCTGATCGTAAACCAACTTGATCAGTTAATCAAACATTTGTCTTATACAGGATGTGGCATTTTCGAAATCAGACCAACACACGTGTCTTACATGACATGTTTCATTTCCTGAAACTAGACACTATCCTTCGTGTTTGCTCTAGGGATCTATCGTTCCCTGCCATGATAACACGCCTGTCGTGTTGGTCTAGGGATATATCGTTCCCTGCCATGACAACACTGTCGTATATCATTATCAGTATACCATTGGTTTACTGCTCGACAGGGGCAATACCTTGCTTGTTCTTGTATCATTTGTGCATACTTGCTTACTTTTTTGTGTGTGTTATCATTCTATCTTGCATCATGTATCATTCAACTCTTTCTTCATCCTAACCAATTTTTCCCTTCATCTTCGTGAGATTGTCCATCTCACGCCTTCTTCCTTCTTCCCGTCCAATCTCTCGAGGGGCATCCTATCATCATAACCTGTACCAGGGGCAAATTGGGGCATGTATCATTATCAGACTATTTATTCTTTGAAGCAATATCGTAAACTACATTGCATCAAAGAGGGGCAAAATGTATACGCCTAAAAATGACACGATTCGCATTCCTCTAAGTTAATTCAATATCAAAATATTTAATTATCTCTTCTAAGGTCAAAATTAAATAAAATCCTTTATTTAATTTAATTCTTCCAAACAATTAAATAATTCTTAATTATTTAATTAAACAAATTCATTCTTCCAAATTTAAATAAATCAAATCAAATTTATTTAAATTCTTTCAATCTCCAAAAATAAAATATAATCAAATGTTTTATTTATTCTTCCTAAATCATGCACAAACAATTAAATAAATTTATTTATTTAATTTGCTTTCTTATCTTCTAATAATATTTTCTCTAAATTTAAATAAATCAATTATTTATTTAAGTTGCTTTTTCTTCTAAATTGAGTTATCTCTAAATATAATTCAATCTTTTTGCACATACAATTAAATATTCCTAATATTTAATAAAGCAAAATATCTTCTTATTCTCATGCAAATCTCTTCTTGTTTTAAATCACTTAACTAATTATTATACTCTTTTAATTGCTTTAACTCATTCTTCTATTCTTGATAAATCCTCTCATGCAAAAGAAAGCAAGACACATGTTCTTTTCTTATTCGTTGTGCATTCCTCAACTGTTCTCGATCATTGATCTTCTCATTCTCTCTATACCGTTGATCTTATTTCTCCCAAGTCTATAAGTACAACCTTGTTCTTCCATTTCAATCATCCAAGCTTTAAGTATTGTTACTCTGCAGGAATTACAGCGCGCCTTGTGATCACATTCATTACTACGTACCACTATCATCGTTGTGAAGCTCCTCTTCATTGCGGTATTATTATAGCCATTCCCAATTGACATTCTTGAAGCGTAGCAAGGAAGTGCACTCTCTGAGGGCCTCATTTCATACATGCAAGAACAATTTAGATAGGCAATCAATGGAAGCTTCGATCTAAGGAAGGTTTGCTTTGTTCTTTGTTCATTGTTATTAATCTTCTTAGTTCACTATTTCATTGAAGTTTTAGGTATTTGATATTGATTATATTGCATATTCATTGTTGATCCAATTTTCCCTTAATAAGCAGTACCAGAGATAAAATTCTCCCGGTTTGAGAAGTAGATTTTCTAACCCAGCACCATGGATGCAAACCTTACAGCATGGTCTTCACAATCATTGATTGTCAATGCTCTTTTGTCAAATTTGGCTCCGGTAGCCACTATCACTATTTCATTCTTTACAGATTTTTTTTACTGGTACTATACCGGCGGAGCTTAGTCCAGTCACAGCTCTTATTGCCTCCTTTTTTATCATGAATGGTCTCTCCAGCCACATGAATTCATCATGGATCCTACTCAGAACATACCGGACCCATTCGTCCTCTGCAAATGTTGGGAAGTCTTTGTACTAAATGAATTTATTCACTTTCAAAGCCTTATATTCTTCCTTCAACTCAAATTGGTCACCACTTAGATGTTTTAGATATAAATCTGTGAATTTATTGTCACCATGTTCTTCTATGGCAACATGAATATAAGCCCTAACGTCTTTTGCATGCATGACACCAAACAAAATTTCTGAAAATGCACCATTTGGATCGACCTCTGTTGATTTGAATGGATGCTTCTTGAATTTGTCTAGGCTCTCTCAGTTATATCAATCACTTGTGGTGTTGCCATTTTTGTAAATACTTAAAAAAAATCATAGTAGGGTTTCAATCAGAAAATACCTCTTTTGCCGAATTAGGGTTTTACTTGATCTTGCCTTGAATTGCTTTGGAAATCACTGTAGTTGCTTGGAATTTCACTTCAGTTTGCCTTAGACACTTGAGAGATTGAATGAAAAATGAATTGTCCATTGAATGAACTACTTTCTAACCCTTTATTTTTCTTGACCTAATCGCCATAAATGCTATCTTTCAAAAAGCTATCAAAATCTTCTCTATTAAACACAGTTGATCTGGGTTGCTCTGTACTTTTTCGCATTTGATCCTTTTCTTCTGGAAATACTTTCAAAAGATTTGTCATATGAAGCTTTTCATCATATCTTCATGCCAAATCCCAGCACTAACTATCTGGCTAGGGGATTAGGATTTTCAATGCAGCTCCCCCTGAGCTAGAGCTCCCAATTTACTTCTTGGAGGAAGTATCAACACCAGAGGCTAGTGCAGATCCATCCTTGACTTCAATCACATCTTTCTTTATCTAGATTTTTCCCATCTCTTTCTTAGTTTCAACCATATCAACCTTTTCCTTTCCCTTATCATTCCTCTGTTCTGTATTTCTCCCTTCTGGAGAGTTGTTCCTTTTTACATTTTGCTTCTGTAGAATTTTGCAATATGTCCAAGTCTATTGCGGTTATAACACAAAATATTCCTCTGTCCTTGACTCCTTCCATTAAATGGATTCATCCTTGATCTACATTGGTTAGCCATATGCCCAAATCTATTGCATGCAAAGCACTTTCCATTGAAAGACTGAGTATTTCTTGTATTGTTAAAACCATTCCTTACTAGGCTTCTGCATTCATTTGATTTGTGACTAATTTTCTTACAATTGAAACATTGACCAGAGAATGATGGAGTATTTTGATTCATTCTACTCCTACACTGAGTAGCCTTATGACCAAACTTATTGCAATTAAAGCAATGGCCATTGAAAGATGGGTACCTTTGAGCATTTGGTTGCCTGACCGGAGGTCTTCTAGGTCTTCTTCTCTAATTCTAGAACCGATTGCCTTTGTTGTGCTTAATCTTAGTGTTTGCTTGTCCTGATTTTGAAATTTCTCCTTTTTCAAATCCCAAGACTTGCTTGTCATCTAGACTCTTTTCACTTTCAATCAATTCCTTAAGATTTGTAGAGCTTATTTTGAATTTTTCTTTATAGCTATTAGCTGCTTGTAGGTCATATTTCAAAAGTAACACATCTTTTCCCAGTTTTTCACATTCTTCAAACTTATCCTTCACAACCTCATTCAGATGTTCTTCAACTTTTGTTTTTCTCCAACTAGCATATATAGACTGTCTATGAATTCATTTGCTACTTTTAATTATTCACTTAGCTCTTTCCTTCTATCCTGAGACTTCTTGACTTGCTCCTTTAGTTTTAGAATGCAATCATCAGCTTCTTTGATATTTTCTACCAAATCTTTGATATCTGCCTCAGACTTGTCAAGATCATCAAGAGTATCTTGTAGTTGTTTATCAATGCTACCCAGATAACTTGCTTCTAAAGAAGCGAGATATCTTCTTGCTGCCATGTGTTCACCTTTCTAGATCTTCCTCAAGTTGTTAAGCTTCTTCCAAGGAACCTTTCTTTGATACCAATTGTTGAACACAAAGAATACTGAGAGGGGGGGTGAATTAGTATTCTACAAAACCACTTCTTCACATGAACTATAATCCAATTACCAAATTCAATAACATGAAAGCAGAATAAACATAAGAACAACAACCATAAAGTCATAACACATAGACACCAGGATTTTTATGTGGAAAACCCAAAAAGGGAAAAACCATAGTGAGTGTTAGCTTACAATATATTATGATAATAATACTTAATCACATGAAGGATCATTGCTCGACAACTCACTGTCCAAGAAGTGATCACTGCAAAAAGGCTCATTGCCAAGAAGATAGAAGAGAAGATAGAAGAAGGATTGGCTCACTGCCAAGAGATGACTGCTATAAATGCACCTACAGAATGATGAAGTGTAGTCCCATTTATAGCTTAGTATATAGACTCAAATGTCTTCATAATGTCTGCTCTATTTTTTCTGCTCTGCTTTATATATGCTCTACTTTTCTGCCCTTACTATCTTTTTCTAGTCATAAGACTGCATTAGATCGCACACATATTAAATTCACACACCACACCACATCTAATGCTGAAATATATCGAGTATATATATTTGCATCAAGAATTATCTCACAATTACGTCACCAAGCCAAGCATGAAATGTGTATACAAGTGTTATACCTTGTCGGCTTGAACTTGTGCACAAACATCCATGCAGACCCAAATAAATACACAAAAGTCTTCATATAGGTCAGGATCAATCATTCCATCACTTAAATTGATTGTTCAAACAATATATCTTTTCCGCATATAAATCCAACATACTTGTCGGCTTATCCCTTAAGGACACACTTGACCAATTCAACTGTCACATCATAACTTCCACTGCGGACCATATTAGACTCTAAAATTCATATCCAACATTCATCATTGACCTCTTAACATACCTTTAGAACCAAAAGACAAAATATGCCACAACGGAGGAATGCGGACCCTTTGACTCTGGTACTGTGCACTGTTCCTGTCTTAACTCTGTTCACCCGGACTTAGACACTTCACCATATAACTTTTGGAGGAAGTCGGGACTGTTGCAAGTATGTGCCTAATCGGTGTTGTCATTGATGTCAACATATCTTTGTTGTCATTGGTGTCAACCGTATCCTATTTTGTTATTTGTTTAGAAGATTTATATGTTGAGGGTATTGAGAAAATTTGCCCCTCCGAAAGAAACAGTGAGTTGCAGTAAATTATAGTGAAGACAGTGTTGTTGATAAAAGAACAGTGCAGAAGATTGCTCCACATTTCTTGTAAATTGAAGATCTTGGTCTACAGATTGAAAGTTAGTTAGAGTCATTTCTGAAGATGCTAAATCCTGAGTTTGAGTCTCTGACATGAAGAATTGAGTGAGTTACATTCACTAGAGTAAAACCTACTTTTTCTGATTATTTACTAGTGACAGGGAGAAAGTATTTTGCTCCGCATTCCTCTGCATTGAAGTATTTTGCTTTACAGTTCTAGAGGGAAGTCTGGGATGTTGATAAGTGCCTACAACTACAATGGTTCATGATTTGGCAGTTCGCAAGTTATCTTTCTTTTATGACAGTAGAAGACAGTGAAGTTCATGTGCTCCGGTATGAACAATCTCATGGATAAAGTGGTTGGAGTTTGTGCGGTTGCTCCTGATGATTACAACATGCTTGTGGATGCCTCTTGATCATGTTCTTGCCTTTGCATTGGTCCGCGTTAAGGAATTTAGATCGTGTTTGAAGATTATTCCCAAACAGCGTAGCTTGAAACTAGTCTTAGCCAACTTGGTTAAATCTAGTGTTTGCAGACATCTATTAAAGTTTGTAGAAGCATGTCGTGGCATGGAAGATCATGTTTGAGTCCTAGCTAAGGCATGGCATGATCCGCATGCATATTTACTATATCTCCTTAGCATAATGTTGTATTAGGTCAAGACCTATTCTGTAAATGTTTGTAATGCTGACCTTGGTTATTGTTCCAATGGTTGAAGAATGTAATGCTGACCTTGATGTACATTCTAAGGTTGATGAATGATATATATACTTGTAATTTGGTTTTGGAAAGGATGTCCTTGTGTGAAGATGTGAAGTTAAATGAAGAGGTGTAAAATCAGAGCAAAGCAGAGGAAGAGTATTGCGCTTCAATGGAACTGAATTCAGGCATGGAGTAGATGCTATTATCTCAGTTCAAAACCCTTGACAGTGAGCCACCCCTTGGTAGTGAGCCTTTTTCTGGGTAGTGAACCTCTAATTTTTGATATTGTTATAACTTATATATCTTGTGGACTAACATCCACCGTGGTTTTTCCCTTAACAGGGTTTTCCACGTAAAAATCTGGTGTCACCTGTGTATGATCTTGCAATTGTGTTTATGTTTTTGAGTTTATTCTTTCATGACTTAATCACAACAAACAGTGGACAAGTGTTTAATATTTTAAGGTGCAGAATTATTTAAGTTTTGAGACAATTGATTCACCCCTCCCCCTCTTAGTTGTCTGATTCATTTCAACAGGGACTTGAACATTGGAGCATGTGATCAATAGGTAGCTATGAACAACATACCTAAACTGCATACAAATGTCTTTAACTATGGAGGCATACCATCTCAAACACTGTCACTTACTTTGTATAATGTATACTACCCATACTAAGTCATTTATTCTTCCAGAGTAAAGTCACTTTTGCCATGCCAGTAGAATCCCTTTGCCTTGTTGCCATCAATGACAACATTCAACATTCATCAAAGCAGTGTCTCTTGCCAACAAATACCACCCTTGCATCAAATCCCAACATAAGAAAGGAGACACTCAAATGGCAATAATCTTATATAGAAACAAGTTATCAATACTTCACATAGTGTAAAGTAGATATCAAAATTCAACACATCATATTATCAATATACGAAGAATTAATGATAAATATTAAAAGAGACAATCAACTCACTACCAATCCTCCTCTGATAATTATGAATTCAATCAATCACATATACTGTCTCAAAATATCCCCCTTACTTCCCCCAAAAGAAATATTTGTGGTCTAGTTTTGAAAAGTAAATTTCACCGAAAAGATCCTTCCTACTCTTTTTCATCTACATTATATAGTTAAAAGAGATTAACTAAATTTTTCCCCTTATAACCATCCATACAACTTTAAAATATATAATAAAACGAAGTCCATGATAAATATTAAACGAGAAGTAATCTCAAATAACAAAGAGTCTTGTCTTAACACATTGTAAAGAAGATTAAATGAGCAGTTATGAAGATGGTTCATTGTCTTCCTCATCTTCTGTATCAGACTCTTCTGGTCCATCTGCAACTTTCTTTGCTACTTCAACTTCTTCTTACTGGGATGCATTTAACTTAGCCTGAAGGAATTTGAATTTCCCTAGGATTGAAAGGACATTCTTAGTATTAGGAATGGTTGTAAATGCTAATCTTGTTCTCCACTTTTGCAATATATTAGTAGTCTCCCCATATTTTCTTTCCATCTCAACAAAATCCTTCTTGAAGCCGGATAAGTAGGCATATACATTTCTAAGCCTTTCTATAGTATTTCCTTTAGCATCTTCCTTCACTTTCAACTCTTCGGTCAGTAGACCCTTAAAGGACTGTTTAATAGTGTCCAATTCCAACAAATTGGATTCAGTCTCATCAAAAATATCAACTCTTAGGGATCCACAAGCACTACAGAGATCAAGCAGGTAGGACCTATTATGCTTGGCTAAGTTCTTCAATTCATTTGTGCATTGTTGCTCCATGTACAATTTCCAGTCCACAGCAGCTAACCATTTTGTCAACTCATTATCCTCAGGTTTCTCAATGACCTTTTTTACAACAAGAATACTAGAATCCAACTTAGCGATAACAGCAAAGTTATTCTTGGCTACATTCAGCATAGCCTCTTCTTTATTGATTGCCTTCAAATCATTTATAATTTATGTTTGCTTATCTAAAATCTTACCATAAAGATTAAAGGCATTATGAATAAAAAGAAGGCCATCCACTATCAATTTTCCAACCCATTCTTCAACTGCATTCCCAAGATACTTATACTTATTTATCTGATCAAATACCTCAGAGGTTACACCCTTAGGAATGCCAGTAGTGGCATCCAATGGCTGAGAGGTAGTATCAACAATAGATTTAATGTATGAGGTTAAAATGTCCACTTGATCCTCTAAGATTTCTTTTTCATTCTTCTTTTCTTCTAACCCGTTTGCTAAAATTTCCACAAATAATTTAGCATTGTGAATATCACCTTGCATAGAAGGTGGTCCCAAGTCTATAGTACTCACATGGAAATCATCAACAGATATCTCATTCATCTCCTTATCTACCATGGGCTCTACTATCTCCACATACTGGTGTTTGGAAACTGGGTCCACCATTAATCTGGACATTCTTTTAGCCTTCTTTGGGGTAGATTCTAGCTTCAGAGCCCTAGCTACTACATCAAACTCTGTGTCAATAATTTGAGAGTACCTTCTCTTGTTTCCAACTTCTATTCTCAACCAATTTGGGGTGGTTATCACAAATAAACTACCTGTATCCTTTTGTGAGATCTTATCTAGCTTAGGAATACCATTAATTGCTGGTTGTTGTTGTTGAGGAGGAGTTTGAAATTATCCATCCTGAGAAATATGGGGATGGGTTCCACTTTGTTTTGCATTTGATGTGGCTTCCTCCTCTTCCCCACTTTTTAGTTCTTGTTGTTGTGCCCCTGAGATCTTATCTGCTTGTGGATTAAGTCATTTCTTTACCTTTAGTTTCTTTTTGGGCATTTGAACGTTTTCCCCATCTAAATCTTTGGAACTTGCCTTATTTTTGGGTCCATCTGTCCCACTTTGTCCTGCAACTAGAGACAATATCATGGTATCTTGAACAAAAGAAGGGTTACCATGATCAGGATTACTTACAAAAAACCTGTGGTATTTCCATAAATGGCTCCTTTTGAGAAGGAGAACCTTGATGGTGACACTTCACTGGAAGAGGATGGCTAAGTTAGCTATGGTTAACTTCCAGGAGTGTTTCTTCAAATAATAATTGCTAATGACACTTATGAAGAAGGATTTTACTTTATAAGGTAATGAAAATAGGGTTAAGACATTTAATACCCCTTGCAATAAATGCTACTCCTTGGCTTACTGAAGCAGTTTATCAAAAATCACATTTCCTCCTTTATCAAAAACTTTTGCTTTTCCAAAACTTAGTTATCGGCAAAATGTTTATTTCACAAACCTCATCTTGAGCATTGCCTTTGTTCAATCAATGAAAAGTAACTTTTACGAACCTCTTGTATGCCCGACTATAAGCCTGCATTACTTTATCGACATTTTTATCATTTCACGAACCAAGTTGAAAAGTCTCACTGTTGTCGGCAGAACATGATATCTATGAACTTTATTAAGTTAGGCTATAAGCCTAAAATATTCCTTCTTTATTAGCGGGACACTTGACAAGACAATGACTATTGGCTTATCTGAGAACCAGATAAAAACAAAACTTGAGAACCAAAACTTCACCTTGCAAAAGACAAGGATGGTCAATAAGAAGACATGCAAAAGTGACTTATCGGGAAATCGACAAATTAGAGAAATACAAAACTTACAAACCAATTTGAAACTTTGTGAAAATAAAGAAAATTTGACTTTGACAAAGAGAAACTATGAAGACTTGTCAAGAGAAATAGGAGTTCAAGAACTTAGACTTTTTCCAATAACTTCATAAACTTGATATTTTCTCGACAAGTTCGTCGATTGAGACATTTCTCAACAAGGTAAAGGGGTTAGCCAATTTTTGAAAAACTCAAGTTTGCCGACAAGGCATCATAGAGAAAAGGTTTTGAAGTTCAGAAAAGGGATAATTTGCTGATAAAAGAGGAAATGGAACAAGACTCAAAAACATGACTCAAAGACATAGGGATAATGTAGGTGAACCAAAAATTTCAATTTTAGCGAAACACCCTTTAATAGGTTTTCCTTCTGCCCGCTAGAGTATGGGTGAGAACAACCATGAAAGAGAGAATTATGAAACGAGGATGTGTCACCATGCATAGCAATGAGCTAATAAGAAAAAGCTACAATTGCTACATCAATGGTGAGGTGATTGAAGAGGTCTACATCACGAGGAGTGGAAGAGAGATTTCCAAGGGTAGAGTGTGAAGCCTAAAAGATATATTAAGGTCACCATCAATGGACAAAAACAAATTCTTACTACCAAAAAGGGAAGAAGTGTAACATCACAATTGAGGTAACTAATGTTAAGGAAGAAGTATAAAGACTTAAGTGAGTAAATCAAAGGTACATCTTGATGTTTCTTCAAAGTGTGTCTAGCCAAGATGAGTAGAGAACATTTTGTGAAGGTGATTATTTGCTTTTAGTAAATGTTTTAGATAGAGGAGGAACATCAACTAGGGTCTAAAACATCAAGCCCCTAGAAGAGGTACCTCTTGATTTATTTCAAGAAGAGTTCTTGTAAGTAGGAGGAGGGAGAGAAATGAGAGTTGGTGAATGTTTAGTTTTATTGTTGTTGTTATACGTGTGAGCAATCGCATGATAATGAGGCTGTTGTGACACATTTTGATCAATTTTGTTGTTTTGAGTTAGTTGTTTTGCATAGTTAAGAATGTATCTAGGAGGTCAAGGTGAATTTGGAATAGGAGTAGATGGTTGTTGCAAGATGTTAGGATGGAGAAGCATGATAATTTTAGGTTTCACAAGTTCTTGTTGGGAACCGGAAACATAAATTGTCTTGATTTGATTGTTGGTATAATGTATTTGTGTAGAAGTTGATGTGACTTTTGATCCTTCTTTTTCAAAAGTTTGATTTCTATAATGAAGATCATCGGAGTGAAGATTAGGTAAGGTGATATTGAGGAAAGTATCTATGATTGAATTATGAATGACATCTAAGGGAAAACATATGACCAAAGGAGAAAGAAAAGAATTCTTCACATCCTTCATGATACCCAAGGAACTTGAACATGCAACTGAAGGAGGAAGAGGAGAGTCTTTTACAACCTTCGTGATACCTAAGAAACTTGAACATGCAACCGAAGGTAGTGTAGGGAGTTGAGCTGGTCGTTTCTCCCAAAAGGCGCACCTATCAGGAAACTACTACCATCCTAGATAAGGACCAATGGGAGGCGTTTAAGCCATGTCATGAATCCCGAAGGTGGGCACTAACTTTTTTGCCAACAATCCCCCCCTTAGCGTTACCCAAGGGGATTCGAACCTGTGACCTGGCTCTGATACCACTTGTAAGGAGTTGAGCTAGTCATTTCTCCCAAAAGGCACACCTACCAAGAAACCACTACCATCCCAGATAAGGACCAACGGGAGGCAGTTAATCCATGTCATGAATCCTGAAGGGGACGCTAACTTTTTTGCCAACAAGAAGAAGAGAAGAAGCCTTCACAACCTTCATGATACGCAAGGAACTTGAACATGCAACCAAAGGAGGAAAAGAAGAAGGTCTAACCTACTTTGTGATACCGAAGAAGATTGGATATTCCACCAAAGGAGAGAGATGAGAAGGTCTATCCTCCTTTGTGATACCCAAGGAGCTTGGATATGCCACCTGTTGGTGTTTATTTTTGAATCGGCAGAGGGTTTGCCAGTTCCAACGCACGGGCAAATTCAGCCAATAGATACGGGAGGTTGTGTGAGCTGCCTCCCCTTCACTTCTAGTTCTGCCACACCAAGGGGGTGTCCCTAAGGCTAAAGATGTAACCTTGACTCTCAATGACAAAGATTTAACTTGACAATAACAGGCAGAATACTCTCATGCAGGACCAAGATCTAAATGATAGATCACAAGTTTGGCAACTTTCTTGGACATATATGACTAGTTAGGTATGAGAGTATGCAGGGGTTCCTAATCCTACTCCTACAACTAACAAGTTGGAAATATGAATGGATTGGTTTGAAATTGTGGTTTGGATGCAAGATAGGGGCTTTGGATTATAACTACTACACAAGAAGCATACCGGTGCCTATCTCAAGGCAAGGAGTCACATAGATGTATACATGAGAGTGGCTTGCAACTCGCATTCGAGTTTCAAGGGGTTAGATTGATGCCTGCCTTACAAACATCACCCAAGAAAAGGTATTTAACTATCCCTACTTACAAATATCCCAGTTGACATACAATCTCCACCACACTCAACCTAAAACAATTTAATCCACTCCTTGAATGGAAGTCTAAAGATCAAGTATGCAATACATAAATCTGTATTCTAGAATTTGAGAAACCCTTAGCAACCAAATTCAGAAGAAGAAATGCATACAACAAGTGGAGATAGACAACAAAACACATGCAGGAAGCATTTTTCATATAACATTAACACTGAAACTGAACATATGTGCAAGATACAACTCAGATGCAACACATAAACTCCACAGAGATAAAACAGATAGGAAAATGCTCTGTATTTCGTTATTCACACAAAAAATTGCCCAAGTCTTCAACAACCACAATGAGTAACACAGTTTGCATTTTATAGCAAAACCGTGTACTCAACAAATTAATTACAAGGCAAGTCAAAAATTTGCTAGATACAGCGTATCTTCAGATTGGCGCTCAAAAATTTAATGCAGCTGGGAAATAGAGGAAGAGAGCAGGTGATAATCAGGATCTGCACCACCACCTAAAAATTTTCTCTTAAATTTGGTAGTTGGCCCGTCCATCATCGACCCATACCGTTGCAACTCTACCATTAATGCCTCAGCTACCCGTGGGATGCAACAATGGTTCATGCTATGAAGTTTCTCGCTCGAACTGGTGCAGACACACAGAAAATCCTTCCTTTGCCAAGCATTCAAAACAGGGCCGTCGATATCCCTCCCATCGCTGAGATCCACGGCTCAAAATCCTGTAGAAAAGTTAGTAGCCAATGATAATGTGCCACGTAGGCACTCCACACTTCTATCGCTAACTTCTCCCCCTTGTATTTTTCCTTTTCAGCCTTATATATGCAAAAACATGTGCATATACAATCGCTCTTTAAATCTTTGTATATGTAGGATGCATATACATGCAACTTTCTAGACACGTGACAACCCCTGATTGCTTCCCTATCGCTAGGTGTTTTCATTTCCATCAGCCATCGGAACAACCCTGGGAGCATCCGCCGATGTATAGTCTCTCGCCGATGAACCAACATGCTTTTTTCCCTTTTGCATCCGAATATGCATGTGGGATTGTATATACATACAATTGCCCTTCATACAAGGTGGACCCCAAAACATCATAGAACAAAATGAAATTACTATCGGGCCCGGGCCTTGTACCTTTCCCTTGTATAATCACTTTGTATATACAAGGCACGGATTTCAAATTTTCATGAAGCATGCTAAAGTCGCTTTGAAAGCCGGCTTGTATCTAACCTTTGTATCTTTGCAATGTATATCAGCACATACAAGTGCCCAATATACATGTTGCTGACCCCAAACATTATTCACTGCATTTGATTTTCAATCGGGTCTGGATTGTATGCTTTCTCCTTGTATATTGGCTTGTATGTGTGAACATACAACGCGGATATACATACAAGGCACGGACTCCACATTCTTATGAATTGGATTGGAAAAACCCTTTGAAATCTGGCTTGTATATCCTTTGCATTTGTGCGCTTGCATGTTGACTTGTATGTTTGCCACCCGATGTACATTCTGCTTTGCATATTCGTGGGACCCACCAATTGTACCTTTTCTTTGCATGTTTCTGAATATACAAGGCCCCTTGTATATTTTTCCTTGCACATGCAGCGAATGTATTTGCGCCCTTGTATATTTTTCAATGCATATCTACATGTAACCCGATATACAAGGCGGAAATATTCTTAGGAATCTGCGAAAGATTCCCCCTTTGTATATGCACATTCTAAGCCCGATATGCATTCAGAAATGCATCTAACTAATTTTTTCAAAGGGCGATAGAGTTTTCTAACCCGCCAGTGCACATTTGACTGCATGTATATACAAGCAGCCCTGTATATACAAAGACATTTGCACATTAACTGATTTTTGCATTTTTTCAACTTCAGAGGTTGAGAGTGTTAGAAAGTTTTTGAATTTTTGGAAGGTACCTACATATTTAAATGCTTAAAACCTAATTGCTTATGCAAGCACCACCAGTGGCTCTGTTTGGGGATGCATGCCTCTTGCAGGCATGGCGAGAACCTCAGAATCCCTGGTTTCGCAGATTGGGCCTTATCCATTGGGCAATAGAGTCAAACATTGCACCAACCTGCATCACAAATTATATTTTCAGACATTATGGAAGAACCACAACTTTATCCTATCAAATGCCTGATTTGAAACTGAATAACCCCAACCACAGCTGAAAACATTAAAACAATCTGCCCACAAGTTGATCTGATCAATTACATGCTTCACCATTTCTAAAAACTTGCCACTGTCGGTACTGCCTCTGTCACTCTGGCTATTACACATAACCAGGCACTCATCCAACTGATCTAAAAACTAAAAACACTCAGAAAATATGAGACACTCAATATCATTTATATCATTCACTGACATTGAAAATAAAACCTGATCCACACAGCCAACATTGTTGCACATGTCTGGGACAACTGATGCAGAACATTCTCTATCCATAGTTTGCACATCAGTATTATCATTTTCAAACAAAGGGTTAACTCTGCACCACTGACAGTCATGACTCACAATGTCTAATGTATCCACAGGCTCATCATAAAAGGGATTCATACTCATTGCAAAGGTCTTTGTTTCTTCTTCATGACAATCCATTTCTTTTTCATTATCAAATCTAATGTCATAAGAAGAACAAACCTGATCCATGAAATCATCATGGATATCATCTTTATCATCTTTAACATCTGATTGCCCCACATACAAGATTTTCACTACTTCAATGCACTCTGAAGTTGAACTATCTGCATCATTTTCTAGCCCTCTAATGCTTCCTGATGAAACTGATAGTGACTCTTGATCCATATGATCACAACTTTGCACAACTAGGTCATTTAAACATGAATGCTCTGTGTTTAGGACTGGCATGCAAATATTACTTGGAAAATTATTGTTGTCAACTTCATTTGCTGTGCAAATCAAGACATCCTCCTCTATAACAGAAACATCATCAACTTGGAATGATGCAAAAACTGGGACAGCAGGGGTGTTAGTACTTTGACATTCATCTCTAACATTTAAACTATATCCCTCATCAGCATTGGTGGCCTTAGGGTAGCAAAAATTTTTAGAGAAATAACCCTTTTGAATTCCATACCTCCAATTATTTTCAATGTCCATTGCGAACTATTGTGCCTGATGCAATGTGGTGGGCTCCTTATCTCTTAATCTATAGCTCATTTTCTTATCAAATGCTCCCAAATAGACAACTAGGCACAATGCATCATTAGGTCTCATGCATTCTAGAATTCTATTCAATGCCTTCATAAATCTGAGGTTAAAGGTCGGGATCAACTCATCTTCTTCAATATGGATATACATAAAATTAATAATCACTGCATATTCAGAAATTCTTTCACCATATTGTTCTAGAAATGCAAATTTAAATTCTTGCCAAGAGCTGACAGAGCAAGCTGGAAGGTAGGAGAACCAGTCCCTTGCATCTTCATCCAGAAATTGAACAAATAATCTCATAACTACATCCTCATGGTCAATCTCAAAGTCATCTATAACATTTATAAACTGATGCAAGTACCTCTCAGCTGATTCATCCTTCACACCATTGAATTTGGGCAAATACTTTCTGATTTTAATGGGAAAGCATTCGGATAACCACAAATGCCATTGAAATTTATGGGCTTATATCTGTCAATACTGAAACTTCTTTTATCACATGGTTGGGACTGATTATTATACATTTTTGCATTTGACACCTCACCAGGGTGCAGGGGCTGATAATTATACATCATTATGTGTTTTTGCAACCCTCTTTTCAACTCAGATTTTCTATAAACAATGAATTTAGGCCCTTAAAATTCATACTGCTATTTCAACTTTCCTAAAGTCCTCTATATGAGTCTTTTCAACAATATTGCATACCCCCTTTGAAATGCAAACTGGGTCCTCACAAAAGTATGCAATCTAGTCACTAATATTTCCCTTTTAACCAGTGCTATTTCACCAAATAGGGAATATTTTTATAATTTATACAAATACCTGGATATGTTGCAACAACTACAAATTCAACACCTCTGGTGTCCTCTTATTAGGTTCTTTATATGCAGAGTAGCCAACCTCCTTGGTAGAGGAATGAGCTTCAAATAGGCCGAAGCTGAAATTTGATTTCTTTTCTTTCTGGGTTCTCCAACAATAGAGCCACACATATAACTTTTTCTTTTGCTGCAACAAACACTTCCAGGTCTGATTTTTCAATTTTTTAGACTCAAACTTTCATGGATATGACATTAATGTCCCCAGCGGAGTCACCAAATCTGTTGGTGTTTATTTCCAAATCGGTAGAGGGTTTGCCAATTCTAATGCACGGGCAGATTCGGCCAACAGATATGGGAGGTTGCGTGAGCTGCCTCCCCTTCACTTCTGGTTCTGCCGCACCAAGGGAGGTGTCCCTATAGCTAAAGATGTAACCTTGACTCTCAATGACATAAAGATTTAACTTGACAATAACAGGCAGAATACTCTCATGCATGGACCAAGATCTAAATGATAGATCACAAGTTTGGCAACTTTCTTGGACATATATGACTGGTTAGGTATGAGAGTATGCAGGGGTTCCTAATCCTACTCCTACAACTAACAAGTTGGAAATATGAATGGATTGGTTTGAAATTGTGGTTTGGATGCAAGACAGGGGCTTCGGATCATAACTACTACACAAGAAGCATACCGGTGCCTATCTCAGGGCAAGAAGTCACATAGACGTATACATGAGAGTGGCTTGCAACTGGCATTCAAGTTTCAAGGGGTTAGATTGATGCTTGCCTTATAAACATCACCCAAGAAAAGGTATTTAACTATCCCTACTTACAAATATCCCAGTTGACATACAATCTCCTCCACACTCAACCTAAAACAATTTAATCCACTCCTTGAATGGAAGTCTAAAGATCAAGTATGCAATACATAAATCTGTATTCTAGAATTTGAGAAACCCTTAGCAACCAAATTCAGAAGAAGAAATGCATACAACAAGTGGAGACAGACAACAAAACACATGCAAGAAGCATTTTTCATATAACATTAACACTGTAACTGAACATATGTGCAAGATACAACTCAGATGCAACACATAAACTCCACAAAGATAAAATAGATAGGAAAATGCTCTGTATTTTGTTATTCACACAAAAAATTGCCCAAGTCTTCAACAACCACAATGAGTAACACAATTTGCATTTTATAGCAAAACTGTGAGCTCAGCGAATTAATTACAAGGCAAATCAAAAATTCGCCAGATACAGCACATCTTTAGATTAGCGCTCAAAAATTTAATGCAGCCAGGAAACAGAGGAAGAGAGCAGGTGAGAATCAGGATCTGCACCACCGCATGAAGATTTTCTCTTAAATCTGGTAGTTGGCCCGTCCATCATCAACCCATACCGCTTCAACTCTGCCATTAATGCCTCAACTACCCGTGGGATGCAGCAATGGTTCGTGCTATGAAGTTTCCCACTCGAACTGGTGCAGACAGATAGAAAATCCTTCCTTCGCCAAGCATTCAAAATAGGGCCGTCGATCTCCCTCCCATCGCTTAGATCCATGGCTCAAAATCCTACAGAAAAGTTAGTAGCCAATGATAACATGCCACGTAGGCACTCCACACTTCTATAGCTGACTTTTCCCCCTTGTATTTTACCTTTTCGCCCTTGTATATGCAAAAACATGTGCATATACAATCGCTCTTTAAATCTTTGTATATGCAGGATGCACATACATGCAACTTTCTGGACACGTGGTAGCCCCTGATTGCTTCCCTATCGCTAGGTGTTTTCATTTCCATCGGCCATCAGAACAACCCTAGGAGCATCCGCCAATGTATAGTCTCTCGCTGATGAACCAACATGCTTTTTTCCCTTTTGCATCTGAAAATGCATGTGGGATTGTATATACATACAATCACCCTTCATACAAGGTGGACCCCAAAACATCATAGAACAAAATGAAATTGCTATCAGGCCCGGGCCTTGTACCTTTCCCTTGTATAATCACTTTGTATATACAAGGCGCGGATTTCAAATTTTCATGAAGCATGTTGAAGTCGCTTTGAAATCTAGCTTGTATCTAACCTTTGTATCTTTGCAATGTATATTGGCACATACAAGTGCCCAATATACATGTTGCGGACCCCAAACATTATTCATTGCATTTGATTTTCAATCGGGTCCAGATTGTATGCTTTCTCCTTGTATATCGGCTTGTATGTGTGAACATACAACATGGATATACATACAAGGCGCGGACTTCACATTCTTATGAATTGGATTGGAAAAACCCTTTGAAATCTGGCTTGTATATCATTTGCATTTGTGCGCTTGCATGTTGACTTGTATATTTGCCACCCGATGTGCATTCTGCTTTGCATATCCGCAGGACCCACCAATTGTACCTTTTCTTTGCATGTTTCTAAATATACAAGGCCCCTTGTATATTTTTCCTTGCACATGCAGCGAATGTATCTGCGCCCTTGTATATTTTTCAATGCATATCTACATGCAACCCGATATACAAGGCGAGAATATTCCCGGGAATCTGTGAAAGATTCCCCCTTTGTATATGCACATTCTAAGCCCAATATGCATTCAAAAATGCATCTAACTAATTTTTTCAAAGGGCGATAGAGTTTTCTAACCCACTAGTGCACATTTGACTGCATGTATATACAAGCAGCCCTGTATATACAAAGACATCTACACATTAACTGATTTTTGCATTTTTTTCAACTGCAGAGGCCGAGAGTGTTAGAAATTTTTTGAATTTTTGGAAGGTGCCTACATATTTAAATGCTTAAAACTTGATTGCTTATGTAGGCACCACCACCACCAAAGGAGGAAGAGTATCATGAATCAAGGAAGGTGTGGTAGAAGTAGAAGTGATATTCTCAATATGTACTAATGTTGCCTCGTTTGAAGAGAGATTATCCAAATGAAAATAAGGTAAAGTAATGTCTTCATTCAATGTGATCTGTGAGACCCTTCATCCACTAATGCTTCATCTTTTAGAGAGAGAGCATTGGGATGAAGGTGATGTTGATATGTAATGAGAATTTGTATTAATGATTTCATCCTCTTGCACCAAGATGTCCTTATTATTAGGAGGAATCTTAGGAGAAGAATACAAAAGCATAGGAAACTCTTTGTTCTTACCATATTTAATGAATGGAACATCAAATTCACATACTTTTCAAGTAAAGTTGGAAATTGATGTAAGAAAAGAGGAAGACATGTTTTGTTTTAGAGAGTTTTGTTTATGTTTTTGCTTTTACATCACAAAGGAATGTATGAATGTTCTTGCTTTCTAAATTGAACACAAATGAAAAGTATGATATGCTATAGCAATTTGAAATCAGATTTAGCAACTAATCAACATAGAAAAGATCTGAAATAAGATTGTTATTGTGACTATTGAATGCAAGACTAGTGGAGTTTACCAAAAAGGTGAGGTTTTTGGTAACCACAACAATGGAGTATAAATGTAAGATATGCAAATGGGAAATGTTTAATCACTTCAATACTAATCAGATTTGATACAGAACATCAGAAATTTGTAAATGTAAGAAGTGTTGGAGTCACCAAAGTGTAGGATTTTGGTAACTGCAAAAATAAAAGATCTATGTGTATGTAAAAAACAAGTGTCTAATTAACTTAGGAACTAATTAAACACAACAAAGATAAAGAAAGTGTAGTGAAGCTAAAGAGAGTATAGCAAAGCTACATCAAATCTAAAGAAGGTGCAAGCACGTTGGGTTCACCAAAATGTTAAGATGGGAAAAGAGATGCCTAATCAATTATGAACTAACTAGGTGAAACCCTTTCCACATCTAACATTAGGAGACGAACCACCAATGGCTCAAGACAAGGTTGTTGTCCCGTAGGAAGAACCTTGTTAGGGTTGGTGGGGACTCTACCCTTTTGTTGTAATTGAAAAGGTTGAGGCTAGTGAGCTAGATCTAGGGTTTTAATGATGAAATATGCCAAAATAGAAGTTACAGATCTGACAGAGTAGAAAACCTAGGAAGCAGAACCTGAAAGGAGTAGAGAAGACTTGTTGAAGGTCCCTGCCAGAAGTGGAGGCTAGATCTAGAGGACTAGGGCATTGGGTGCCCAGGTCCCAGGGTTTTGGGGCAGGCAAAATTTGTGTGCGAAACGTTTTGCTACTTCTGTCTCGCAGTCATCCATCAAATGTCTGAAACTCCCAAAGTGACCTATACACATGAAAGAGGGAAAATTGTTTGTGTTGTATAGAGGATTGCCTCAGTTAAACCTCATGTAAGTGTTCCCACTTCCACAACAACATAGATAAGTGTGATAGAATAGTGTGTGTGCCCTAGGGAGGCAGAGGCAAAACATGTAATGAAGAGTGTTGTAATCAAATAAAATGACAAGAGTTACCATGAGCATGAAACCTTAGAGGGATGTATATCGCAACATGGATCATCTACAAGGTGTCAATGAAGGAATAAGGCTTCCTTAAATACCTGCAATAAGAGTTAATGTCTGCAACAGTAACCTGTAGAAATAGAGATCTTGTAGATAGAGCAATATCATAGAGAGTTGTTAGCATTCAAAAACCTTAGAGAAAGATTTTGGGGGATTAATGAGTGTTTAAGACTTGTTTATATATGATTCCCAATTACTTTCTAAGGGCCCAATAGAATTGAGGCCAACAAGGTGCATCACATAAGTCATAAGGCCGACAATAAGATATAAGTTGTCGGGGCCAAATTGCTAGGTCTCTAGTGATGGGCGCCCTAGTCCTAGTGATTTATGCCATCCAAAAGCCAAATGCCAGAGGACTTAGCCTTTATTCTCATAGAAGTATTGGAAATTACATACTAAAAATAGGGGTGAACATTTATGTTAAAAAGGGTGCCAAATGTAGTGTGAAATTGTAAAGGGTATACAATTTATGACAGTACACTTGGTAACCCTAATATGAAATCCATGATGATATCTTCCCAAGGTCTCTAGTACTGCTAAAGGTTTATATAATCCGGTATTTTGGCTATTCCCTTTTGCAACCTGACAAATTCTACAACCCTAAACAAATTTCCTTACATCCTTATATATATGTGGCTAAAAATAATTTTCATTCACCAAAGCTACTATTTTGTCAATGCCAAAATATCCTGCTAATCCACCACTATGTTTCTCCTAGATCAAGTTCTCCCTCATTGAGCTCCTAGGAATGCACAGTTGAGTCCCTTTGAACAACATATCCTCCTTAATGAAGTAATCCATCCACTTGCTTCTGTCTATTACAACTGGTTCTCTACATGCTTTCCAAGCTTCCGCAAAATCCAAGTCATCCTCATACAAGTGTTTCAATTCCTCAAATCCCATTAATTATATATATATATATATCTATCAATAAGTTTCTTCTTTTTCTCAACGCATCTGCAAATTTATTTGACTTTCCACTTCGGTGTTTCAACACAAATGTATAACTCTACATGAACTCTACCCAACACATATGTCTCGGGTTTAAATTACCTTGACTGTTCAAATATTGCAAAGCTTGATGGGCAGTGTACAACACAAATTCCTTTGGCAACAAATAATGTCTCAACTTCTTCAAGGCTTGAATTATGACATAGAACTTCTGATCATATACTAAATATCTCTTCCTTGAATCATTCAACTTCTCACTGAAATATGCTATTGGTCTCCCTTCTTGGCTTAATACTGCTCCTATTGCATTCCCACTAGTATCACAATCAACCTGAAATACTTTATCAAAATTAGGCAAGGCTAACAATGGTTTCTCTATAACCTTTTGTTTCAACAACTCAAAACTCCTTTGTGCTCCTAATGTCCACTTAAATTCCTTTTGATTTCCTCTCATTGCCTCTGTCATTGGTGTGCAAATGGTACTAAATTTTTTGATGAACTTCTTATAGAAACTTGTCAATCCATGAAAAGATCTTACCTCCCCAATATTCACAGGTGTTGACCATTCCACAATTACTCTTACCTTTTTTGGATACATCTTCAATCCTTCCACATATATGAAAAATCCCAAATATACCAATTTTATCTTCATGAAACTACATTTCTTGATGTTTATCAACAATTTCTCTTCTCTCAGCCTTTGAAATACTTGTCTGAAATACCACAAATGCTCTTCTTTGGTTCTACTAAAAAATTAGAATATCATCCAAGTAGACAATAACAAACTTACCCAAGAATTTATTTAGTACCTTGTTCATCAATCTCATGAATGTGCCTGGTGTGTTATTTAATCCAAAAGGCATGACTAACCACTCATACAATCTTTCATTTGTCTTGAATGCAGTCTTCCACTCATCTCCTTCCCTAATTCTTTTATGATGTAGGAGCATCCCTAGTTCAAGAGCAATCTTGCATCAACCAAAAATATTTGCATTTCAGTTTGTTTGCAGTTTAGTTTGTTTCCTTTCATTTTCCAGTTCAGTTCAGGCAATTCAGTCGGTAGCAGTTTCTGTATTTTGGTCTGCATTCTACTGCAGTTGCATTTCAAATCTTGCGGAGCTGGACTTAGCATATAGATTCATTCATCTACATCATATCTAGAATTCAAAGCATTTGGATTAGTTACCAAAAAGTTATCGCTATCAGAAGATCGATTATTTTCTCATAACAGAGCATCCTAAGAGTCTCTGATAATTGGCTAAAGGAGAAGACTCGCGGAGCATTCCTCAACTTGTGGAACCTAATGACACATCATTCAATGATATTTGGTTCATGGTTGACATTCCTTGAGATCCGCACATCATTCCACACATTTGCGGAGGTGTTCTACATGATTAGGTCTGACCTATCCGTGTACACATGTTACAGCTCTTCATTGGAGTTTGTGACCTTCCTTGGCCGACGCAGAGGAATCTTTTGTACCGGAGATGATATATAAGGATGTAATAGATCCCTAGGAAAGCAGTGAATCACATAGTGATAGTTGATAGTTTAGATTTTGAACGAAGGAGTTTCAAAGCTATATCATGTACATATTCTGATATTTTGTAATCAAGCCTTGAGCCTTAAATGTAAGCCCGCATGATGCCGACTAGATTGTACTTGAATTCTATGATATACTGAATGACTGAATCTGCATTTGTTTCATATCTTTGAGTTGTTTCCATTGAGTTTACTCTTGTTGCACGGCCTGGACAGTTCTTTCTGTGAACCCTCCTACCGTGACTGCACCAAGTGGTATCAGAGCGAAAGTTTGAATCTTTGGGAGCGAATTGAGCAATTTTGGTGAAGGAATTACATAAGATATTGTTGTGGATAGATCACCGACTTGAGGTAGGTTACTTGTGTCACAACTGATCGCTGACTCTGAGGTAGTTGTCACCTTGTAGCCCGATCACCAAACTTGAGGCAGTTTACACTTGATCCTAGGAAGAATGCCGCCGAGGAGAGTTGTTGTTGTTGGAACAATGGCTGGAAGAATGGATGAGATGATGGAAATGATGAAAACAATGCGAATTCAATTGGATGTTGTTGAGGAAGATAAGCGAAGGGGATTGACACCGAGACCTAATGTTGAAAGTGATGATGAAGAGGAATTTTAATCTGTTGAACAAATTGGTAAAACCCTAGGACGTGATGAAGAAGAAGAATCAGATCAAGTAAAGATGTTGTGATCTATTTCAAAGATTGGAAAGAAACCTAGAGTTGATGTACTGAATTATACTGGTAATTTGAACCCCTAAGAATTGATTGACTGGATAAATGACATGGAAGAATACTTTGAATATGAGGAAGTTGAAGATCTGGAGAAGGTAAAGTTTGTGAAGACAAAATTGAAAGGACGTGCTGCTATATGGTGGAAGGAAGTTTAGTTGGATGGAAATAGAAGAGGAAAAGAAAAGATTACAAAATGGGATAGATGGTGACAAAATTGAAGAATCAATTCACACCTGCTGACTATGAGTTGGAGATATTGAAAAGATTGTAAAACTTGAAACAAAAGGAGAAATTTGTGGAGTACACTGAAGAATTTCATAAGATGATTATAAGGATAGGACATAGTGAAGCAAGTAAGGAGAAAGTGGCTAGATACATCAATGGACTGATGTTGAACATTCGAGAGGAACTAAGTTTAGTGAGGATGACATCTTTGGAAGAAGCATATCAGTTTTCCCTAAAAGTTGAAGAGAAGCTGAATAAAAGGCATGATCAGAACCAAAGAGGTAGAGGAGGTAAATTTTAGAGAGGTAGAACATTTTCTGGAGGAGATAGATCACATCCAGAGAAGAATAAGTTTGACAGCCCATTCAAGGAGGATAGAGATAATAATTCTTGCTGAAGAGATGGCACAAATTCTTACCGGAGAGGAAACCCTAATGCATACTAGAATGAAGGATATAGAAGAGAAGGAAGAGGATTTGATAACAGTGTTGGCAAGAAACACTGCTACGCATGACAAGTGTTGTCAATGATGGCAACTAAGTCTACCTTGCACATCCGCATTGCATAATTTGTTTATACCGGAAGTCAGAGTGAAGATATGGTTAAGTCCGAGTAGTCAAAAATAGAGCATGTGACAGGGTTTGGTATCTTGGTCCGGATCTCTCCAATGGTAATTTACAGTGTGTTGTGGATCTGAGGGACTAATAAGGATTGTCAGGACTATCTAAATCCAGAGATTTAGCCTCTGATAATAAAGGATTCAAAAGTTATAAGGATCTGAGTATCAGGTTCCAGTTAGTCAGTATAGTCAGAAGAAGAACAGGGCAACCTAGTATTTGAGCTTGGTCTGGATGCAGAAAAGTTGTTGGATAAGTAATGGGTGATAATCAGTGGTGTTGGTTAATATGATTGATGATTTTGAAACACACGTTTTTGGTCTGCATTGATATTTGTGCATGGATTTAGCCGACAGAGCAGAGTGTTTAATAAATTTTCTAAGTTTTATTGAAGCCGACTACAATTGATTGAATTTGTTGATGCGGATATATATAGCCGATGGATTCGAGTGTTTTGGGCGAATGTGTGGTGCGATAATGGAGTAAGTGCGAAAAAGGTAGATTAAAGTGTGAAAGAGAAGAGATCTAAGGCCTAGATTATGGTAGAATAGTAAATAGGGCAGAATAAAGATGAAGTGTGTAAGATTAATATTTTGTGCTTAACTAGAACTGAATTCTTGCATTGGCAGATGCTACTCATTAGTTCAAACAATCTATAATCTTCTTGTAATCATTCTTGTAGACAATGAGCATCTTTTGAGTAGTGAGCCTGAAGGCATGTGCCTTCTCCTTTTGTAATACTTTTAACAGAGTATAATCTTTGTGGGTTAACCTCCACCGTGGTTTTTCCCTTAGCTAGGTTTCCACGTTAAAAATCTTGGTGTCAAGTGTGTTATTTGTGTTTCTATTCATGTGTTATTGATTCTTACTTTTCATGGTTACATCATTAATCTGTTAAGAAGTGGTAAAGAAGAATTAACTACAGTAAGCATCAAAGTTTTAAGACAATTGATTCACCCCCCCTCTCAGTTGTCAGCCCTAATTTCAACAAAGAGAACATTTAGAGGCACTTGTTTCAAGTGTGGAGGTGAAGGACATAGAGCATTTGAATGCAATCAGGGTAGTAGAAGCAAGAAGACAGAGAACAGTGGAAGAGCAGCCTATGTGGAAGAAGAACCTATTGGATCACCTAGTTTAGTTGGTAAAATGAAGAAAGGAGAATCATTGGTGATGATGAGAGCATTATTTCAAGCAGAGACAATTGAAGAACCACCGCAAATGAAAAGTTTGTTCAGAACCAGATGCAAATTAGGAGGTAAATGTTGTAAAGTTGTTATTGATGGTGGTAGTTCAGATAACCTAGTTTCAGAGGATATGATGACTAAGCTAAAGTTGGAAAGATTGAAACACCCTAAGCCCTATCAGATAGCATGGATTCAGGATGATCATAAATTATTGGTGAGTGAATAATGTTTGGTGAAATTTCATATTGGATCTTATCATGATGAAGTCTTGTGTGATATTATGCCTATGGATGTATGTCATATTTTGTTGGGTAGACCTTGGCAGTATGATAGAAAAGATATACATGATGGAAGAAAGAATACATACACTAAACAACAAATGGAAAGAGAATTAGTTTGATTCCTTTGGAAGATGATCCTAAGAGTGAAGTATGTGGGAATGCTAGAATTTGTTTGGTAAATGGAAGAAAATTTTTGGATGGTTTGAGACATGAGAATATGTGTTATGCTTTGATCCCTAAGAATCTTGAAACATTGAAGGAGACTAAAGAATCACAACTGGAGGAGATAAAAGAGTTGCTAATAGAATATGAAGACATCATATCAGATAATGTGCCTGAAGGATTGCTACCTAGAAGGAGTATCAGTCATCACATGGATCTTATATCAGGAGCTAGTTTGCCTAATAAAGCACCACATAGAATGACATCGGTAGAGAATGAAGAATTGAATAGACAGATACAAGAGTCATTGAGGAAAGGTTTGATTAGAGAAAGTTTGAGTCCTTGTGCAATACCTGCAGTGTTAGCACCTAAGAAAGATGGAGAATGGAGAATGTGCATTAACTCTAGAGCAATAAACAAGATGATAGTTAAGTATAGATTTCCTTTACCTAGAACGAATGATATCATGGATTGTTTGAGTGGAGCAAGATATTTCACAAAGATAGAATTGAAGAGTGGATACCATCATATCAGAATCAGAGAAGGAGATGAATGGAAAATTGCTTTTAAGACAAATGAAGGACTGTATGAGTGGATTGACAAATGCACCTAGTACTTTCATGAGATTGATGAATGAAGTTCTAAAGAAATTCTTGAGTAAGTTTGTTATTGTATACTTGGATGACATTCTAATTTTCAATAAGACAAAGGAAGAACATTTATGGCATATTAGACAAGTTTTGCAGAAACTGAGAGAAGAGAAATTGTTGATAAACATCAAGAAGTGTAGTTTCATGAAAGAAGAATTGGTATATCTGGGATTTGTGATTTCTATGGAAGGATTGAAGATGGGCCCTGAGAAAGTGAGAGCAATTGTTGAATGGCCTACACCGGAAAGCATTGGAGAGGTTAGATCATTTCATGGATTGGTTAGTTTCTACCAGAAGTTCATCAGAAATTTTAGTTTAGTATGTAACCCTATGACAAAGACAATGAGAGGTGATAGGAAATACTTTAAGTGGACATCAAAAGCAGATAAAAGTTTTGAACTATTGAAGCAAAAGGTGACAAGGCAACCTATTTTGGCATTACCAGATTTCAATAAGGTACTTCAAGTTGATTGTGATGCAAGTGGGAATGTGATTGGAGCAGTATTAAGTCAAGAAGGTAGATCTGTAGCATATATCAGTGAGAAGTTGAATGATGCGAGGAGAAGATATTCAGTTTATGATCAAGAATTCTATGCCATAATTCAAGCCTTGAAGAAGTAGAGACATTACTTGTTGCCTAAGGAGTTTGTGTTGTATACCTGGATCATCAAGATTTGTAGTATTTGAATAGTCAAGGTAAGTTGAATCAGAGACATATAAGATGGGTAGATTTCATGTAGAGTTACACTTTTGTGTTGAAGCATACGAGTGGAAAATCAAACAAAGTTGTTGATGCATTGAGTAGAAGAAGAAACTTGTTGACAGAGATGAGAGTTGAAGCATTGGGTTTTGATGAATTGAAGAACATGTATGAGGGAGATACTGATTTTGCAGAACCGTGGAAAGCATGTAAGGAACCTGTTGTGACAGATAGGAGTAAGTGGTTGGACTATTTTATTCAGGAAGATATGTTGTTCAAAGGAAGTCAGTTATGCATACCTAGAAGTTCAATGAGAGATAATTTGATCAAGGAGAAACACAGTGGAGGATTGGCAGGACATTTTAGCTTTGATAAGATAGTGGCTTTGGTAAGTGAAAGCTATTTTTCGCCTCAGATACATAAGGACGTTAGGAAATTTGTGCAGAGTTGTAGAGTTTGTCAAGTTACAAAAGGGAGTAGTTAGAATATTGGATTGTATCAACCTTTGACAGTACCTAAGAGACCTTGGGAAGACAAGCATGGATTTTATAATGGGATTGCCTAATACATAGAGAGGACATGATTCAATATTTGTAGTGGTGGAGAGATTTTCAAAGATGGCTCATTTCATACCTTGGAAGAAGACAACTGATGCAATGCATGTCGCTGACCTATTTTTTAAAGAAATTGTGAGATTGCATGGATTACCTAAGTATAGTTTCAGACAGAGATACAAAGTTTGTTGGATACTTTTGGAAGACACTTTGGAAGAAGATGAAGACAGACTTGAAGTTAGTTCAACATTTCATCCACAGACTGATGGACAGACAGAGGTAGTGAATAGGTGTTTGGGAAACTTGTTGAGATGTTTGGTTGGAGAGAAAGCAGGAAGTTGGGATTTGATTCTATCACAAGCGGAGTTTGCATACAATAATTCAATCAATAGGAGTACTTAAAGAGCACCTTTTGAGATTGTTACCAGAGTAAACCCTCGAGGAGTGACAGAACTGAGAGACATGGGTACAAAAGAAAAGAGAAGTGTAGAATCAAAGGAATTTGCTGATCACATGAAGACAGTGCATAATTAGGTGAATAAGCATTTGGAGGATATGAACAACAAGTATAAGGAAAAGGCATATGAGAAGAGAAGACATAAGGAATTTGCAGTTGGAGATGAAGTGATGGTGTACTTGAGAAAAGAGAGATTTCCAGTTGGGGCATATAACAAGTTGAAGATGAAGAAGTTTGGACATTGTAGGATACTTAGCAAATTTGACTCAGGAAACACATATGAAGTGGAGTTACCAGAGACATTGGGCATATCACCTATTTTCAACATTGCAGACCTATATTAGTATCATGAAGCAAAGTTCAGTAATAGCATGGAAGAAGACTTGAAGAAATAGTTACCACAACAAGCATCGGAGCAGATTGAAGATATTTTGGACAGCAAAATTGGACGCAGCACTAGAGGAAGACAATACAAAGAATATCTTGTGAAGTGGAAAGGCAGACAGGAAGAAGATTCGTCATGGATTTCTTAGGCTGAGGTGGACCATCTTGGTTTTTCTCTAGCCCCGGCAAAGTGAGGGACTCACTTTTTCAATTACCCTGAATGTCTGATGCAAGAGCATCCCTGGTTCAAGAGAAATCTTGCATCAACCAAAAACATTTGTATTCCAATTTGTTTCCTTTCATTTTCCAGTTCAATTCAGTCTGTAGCAGTTTCTGTATTTTGGTCCACATTCTACCACAGTTGCATTTCAAATCTTATGGAGCTGGACTTAGCATCTAGATTCATTCATCTACATCATATCCAGAATTCAGAGCATTTGGATCAGTTATCAAAAATTTATTGCTATCAGAAGATCAACTGTTTTCTCAGAACAGAGCATCCTGATAGTCTCTGATAATCAGCTAAAGGAGAAGAGTCATGGAGTATTCCTCGACTTGTGGAGCCCAATGACACATCATTCAATGATCTTTGGTTCATGGCCAACCTTCCTCGAGATCCACACATTTGCAGAGGTGTTCTACATGATTAGGTCTGACCTATCTGTGTACACATGTTACAGCTCTTCATTGGAGTTTGTGACCTTCCTTGGCTGATACGGAGGAATCTTTTGTACCAGAGATGATATATAAGGATGTAATAGATCCCTAGGAAAGTAGTGAATCACATAGTGATAGTTGATAGTTTAGATTTTGAACGAAGGAGCTTCAAATCTATATTGTGCACATATTCTAATATTCTATAATCAGACCTTGAGCCCTAATTGTAAGCTTGCATGATGCCGGCCAGATTGTACTTGAATTCTATGATATACTGAATGACTGAATCTGCATTTGTTTCATATCTTTGAGTTGTTTTTGTTGTGTTTACTCTTGCTGCATGGCTTGGACAGTTCATTCTGTGAACCCTCCTACCGTGACTGCACCATTTTATGATGATATCCACTCTTTAGGTCAATCTTTGTGAAATATTTTGCACCGCTCAAATAATCCATAATGTCATCCATCCTTGGCAATGGAAACCTATACTTGACTATGATCTTATTGATATCTCTAGAGTATGTACACATCCTCTATTCTCCATATGTATTTGGTGCTAGTAATGTAGGTATTGTACATGGGCTTAAGCTTTCTCTAATCAACCCTTTCCTCAACAACTCTTGTATTTATCTATTTAGCTCCACATTTTCTGCTAGTGTCATCCTATGTGCCACTTTGTTTAGAAAACTTGCTCCTAATATGAGATCCATATGATGACTGATACTCCAGGCTGGTGGTAATCCTTCTAGCACATTTTATGATATAATATCTTAGCATTCTATCAACTTAATTCTACTATTTCCTTCTTTGACTGTTCTTCTCCTTTTGCGGTGATATTTTATGCATCTTGGGTACCTCACTTCTTTGGAATCAATACAAAACAGATGTTCTCATGTCTCATTCCATCTAGGAATTCACTTCAATCTACCAAACTGATTCTAGCATTGCCGCACACTTCACTCTTGTTTTCTTCCTCCAAAGGTATCAAGATATGCCTTTTGCCATTCGAGGTCACAGTATAGGTATTCTTTCTTCCATCATGAATTGTCTTTCTATCATACTGCCATGGTCTTCCCAGCAATATATGACATACATCCATCAACATGATATCATATAACACTTCATCATGGTATGATCCTATATGAAATTTCACCAAACATTGCTCACTCACCAGTATCTTGTGTTCATCTTGGATCCATGCAATCTTGTAGGGTTTTAGATGTTCCAACCTCTTCAATTCCAACTTATTCACCATTTCCTCTAAAACCAAATTATCTGTACTACCACTATCAATTATTTGTACATCCAGCAATATATGACATAATCCATCGGCATGATATCACATAATACTTCATCATGGTATGATCCTCTATGAAATTTCACCAAACATTGATCAATCACCAGTATCTTGTATTCATCTTGGATCCATGTAATCTTGTAGGGTTTTAGATGTTTCAACCTCTTCAATTCTAACTTATTCACCATTTCCTCTAAAACCAAACTATTGTTTGTACTACCACTATCAATGATAACTTTGCAACACATACCTCTTGATTTGCATCTTGTTTTGAACAAACTCTTCCTTTGTGGTGGATCCTCAGTTGTTTTTGCTTGCAACAAAGTTCCCTAAATTACCAAAGATTCACCCTTTTCTAGTTTTCTCACTACACTCGGTTATCCAAGAGGCTTTTCCTCTGAATATGTTGTCCTTGCATGATTCTTGGTTCTCTTTCTAACACTCTCTTGGTAACATTCAAATGTTCAATGTCCTTTGTCTCCACACTTGAAATGAGTTCCTTTGAATGGTCTCTTGTCAAATCCCTTCTCTCCCTTTTGGTATCCTTCCTTGCAGTAAGTATTATGGCTTTCCCTATCATTGCGATAGAAATTTCTATCATTTCTCCCTCAGTGATAAGACTTAGTGCATCTTTCTTCATTACAGTATGAGTTATCCACCTTGTTATGTTACGTATATGGTTTTCTTTCACTGTCTAGTGGTCTACTCTTCTGGAATCTACCTTCTCTACCTCTCTGTCTATGTTCAAATTTCTTGTTCAACTTATCTTCCACTGTCAATGCAAATTAATATGATTCTTCAACAGTTGTCATTCTTACCAGGCTCAAATCCTCTTGAATTCTTGTTCTCAGTCCATTTATATATCACACAACGTTCTCCTTGCTAGCTTCACTATGTCTAGTCCTAATGATCATCTTATGAAATTCTTCAGTGTACTCCTTCACTATTTTCTCCTTTTGCCTTAGGTGTTGCAACCTCTTTAGCAATTCCAATTCATAATCAATAGGTATGAATTGATTCTTTGGTTTCATCATCATCCTATCCCATTTGATGATTCTTTCCTTTCCTCTCTGATTTCTTTCTAGTTGAACTTCTTTCCACCAAATAGCAACATGTCCTTTTAGTTTGGTATTTTCAAATCTCACACTTTTTGGATCTTCAATTTCTTCATACTTGAAGTATTCTTCCATATCATTTATCCAATCAATCAACTCCCCAGGTTTGAAATTACCCGCATATTTTGAAATCTCAATTCTAGGTCTCTTACCAATCTTAGAAATAGCCTTCAACATCTTGATTTGATCTAATTCTTCCTCTTCTAGGGTTTCCTCATTCAGATCTACATTTTGAGCTCCTAATTCTTCCTCGTCACTCTCATCCTCATGTCTAGGGTTTAGACCTTTCCTTCTATCTTATTCTACATCATCCAATCATACTTTCATTGCCTTCATCATGTCTAACATTTCTTCCATTCTTCTAGCGACATTGGCCATACCATAAATTCTCCTTGGTGGCATCTTTTCCTTAGATCTGGTGCAACTGCCTCAATTTTGTTATCTAATTTCAAGGTTACAACTTCCTCACAATTGGTGCTTTGTTGACAAACACTTGTAGGTTGCTATAGGTTGGTGATTTGTTCACCCTAGGATCTATCAGAACTACCTTCTCTCCCAAAGGATTTGAAAACTTCACTCTGATACCACTTGGTGTAGTCACAGATGGAGGGTTTGTAGAAAGGACTATCCAACCATGAAACCTTAGAGTCAACACAATGATTGGAACAAGAAAATGGAAATTCATTGATTCAACATCACAAATGATTACAATTGGCTTATAGGCCAGTTACATGCTCATTACAATTGAACATGCGAAAGATATAACAATTGGGCACATTCGAATTCTGTCGCTTTTCCTTTCGGAAACTTCAATCTATCCTTTCTAACTAAAAAACTATTAGAACTAATTTCCAATGGATCTATGAGATGTTTATATAGCATTTTTTAGCTCAAGGAGTGGTCCACATCAGCCTCAAGGGCTTCCACACCCCAATGTCTTATGAAACATGTAGGTCAGCCAAGATCATAGGGTGTTGCTCCCAGCGTTGATGAAACATGTTGCGGTTCTGGATGAAGTTGTCTTAGGTCCCATAATGCCTTGTGAGATGTTTCATTAGGTGCCACAAGTCACGGGAAGGTGCCACAAACCCCATACACCAAACTGACTGTTGGATGCTCTAAACTGTGATTCCTGATGATAGCAGTGATAACTTCTTGTAGACATTTGCAAATCTTCTGAAATCTGACTATGATGTGCATGAGCCAATATAGAGTGTTGATCCTATGCTGTGAGTTGTGAAGTGATCATGAGGTGAAATGCAATGACTTGTTTTGAAATTGCAACTAATTGAAATGCAAGAAAATAAATGTTTTTGGTTGATGCAAGATTTCCTTTCAACCTAGGATTCTCCTGCATCAATGGATGACTTGTTATCAGTGGGATGCATTGTTATATGTTTTTGTCTTCCTTGGAAGAAGGACTCAATTGATGGCTAACTTCTAATCTCTTTCAATACATTTTGAATCCATTTTAACAAGTATACAATGAGACTAATGTAAGTGTAGCTATGATCTTAGTTTATTTATCCAATCTTGAATCACATCATGCTTAGAGAGCAAGAGGTTTGTTATGTATGAGTACTTTGTTATGAAAGTTTGACATTGTCCCCCAAATTAAATTAAGGAAATAGTCTTCTTGCATCCACATTGCTCATTAAACCACTCCAAAATTCATAAAAATAAATTTATTTACGTTCTTTTTTTTTACTTATTTTATCAACTAATGTAGCTTGATAATCTTGATTTAGTATTATCTTATATGAGCTAATAATAGATAAATATTCAAAGGGTTATGTTACATTATCTATCTAGTTTGTCATGCATTAAGTTATTTAACTACATATTGTTTTGGGGTTATAAATCTAATTTTATCAACAATTACATGCATGATATCTTTTATAGGTTATAGGAAGTTCATAAGTCTTGTGTCAACAAACTTGCACGGTGAAATCTTTAGTGACATATCTTGAGATTTTCATGTGCTCGGGGTGGATCTGCTACCAAGAACAATCTTCATCATTTTATTTCTCTTTGATTGTCCTATAAAACCTAAGGGATCACCCTACTAGGCCTAGCATACCCTAAATCAAAGAAGGTTTACCTTGACTTATGCATTGGCTCTAGATTTTTCCTTTGCCTAATCATGAGTCTAAACTTGTTTTTCTTAAGTTGACATCCCTAGTCTTGGGAAATATGTATGATCTCTAGGGTTAGGGGAGTAATGACTCAAATCACTAATAGATAGTATGATTGGTTACATTAATGTTTATATATGGAGAAGGAGAGTCTATGGAGGATTGATTTTTAGTATGTTGGTCAACATCAAGTGTAATTGTATGTAAATTTGGGATATCAAACTTATATTCACCAAACTCGAGAGGAGTGATCTTGAAAGAAGACAGGCAATCACTAATTGTTTAATAAAGTGGATCAATTGTTTGGATAGTGGTATTTTGAATAAGAGGGAATGACGGGATGTGATTATGATGAGGTAAGCCAGTGGTATGAGGGTCCATATGTAAAGTGCAAGTGTAGAGAGGATATTTTTCTTTATCAAGACAATGGAGAGCAAATCCTATAGAGCCCTAATCATCCCCAAACAAGGGGTTATAAGGCTAAGAAGGTGAAGGGGGATCATACCAAGTCTATAGTGGAGGTGTAATAGGTGTAGAAGGTATGTCATTTGAAGATGGAGGGGGAAGAATTTTAGTGTCTTTTGGAGGAGAAGTAGATGAAGTAGAAGTCTTTGAAGAATTAGCAAGGGATGGTTTTGGTGAGGTCACTTTGGTAAATATTTTTGGATGGAATACGCTCATCAAGGTTAATGAGAGCTTGAAATTTAGTAGTTTGACAAAGTTGAAAAGGAGATTTATGAGCATAGATGGAATAAATTTTATCATTATGTATGTATTTCAAACACTAATGAAGGGTAGAGGGGATGACACACATTTGATGGAGCTATTATCAGCCAAGAAGGAGATTATAGTTTACTAGGCGTGACATGGAAAAGCATGTTGAGAGTGATAAGGCCTACTAAGATAGGTAAGGTAATGATTCCTAAATGTTCTCTCTATAGTTTATCTAAGTTGGAGTAATCAACATAAATACTACTAAGAAAATATGCCCTACAAATATTCAACCCAAAGTAATTATCAATAAGAACCCTTCTAAGACTAGTATTCTTGTATCTTACATCTCTAATTAAAGGGAGGGATTCTTGAAAAATTGAAAAATGTGGAATCTCACTTGAAGAGACAGAAATATCCTACATAGATTCAACCATGGAAGCTAGCTAATTAGGGCGTATAGATGGTGGCACAAATACTTTCTATAAAGATTGTTAAAGGATGTCTCTATGGGTGGGATAATCTTTGAGAAGATCCCATAGTTATATAGTATCTTTCATAGACTAAAATTAATCCACAAGATTGTATTCCTTAGGTTTCTTAGAAAGGTGAGGTGGAGGAGGAAGATTGATGGTAGTAGAAAGAAGTGAAGTTGAAATTGACGCAATTTTTTAAATTTCGACGAGAATAATGGGTATGACTAGTAGTACAATAATTAGTGATTGCAAGAGAATCCCCATGTACTATGATTGGACTATGAGTAGCCGTAACATTAATGCAAGGTGTGAGGCTAGTGACATTTGAGTTAATGTTGGGAGGAGCGTTAATAGGGAGAAGAGTGGGAATTAGTTTAGATATGTCTAGATACATTAATCCAATGGGTTGTTTTAAAACATGCCTAATAACATGTGCATGATTACAAGAAGAAATAAGGGGATAATCACATGAGTAAGCAAGGGATGGAGAATTAATGGGAAAATTATTTAAGAACTCATAAAAAGAGGAAGCAATGAATATGAATGAAATTGTTTGAGTATGCTCTCATTTAAAGTATGAATAAAAGTAGACATAGGTTCATATCACTACATTCATGCATAGAAACTATAGAAGATTTCTCTTTTACTTTAAAATCTCTTTCACTAGAAAATATAAACTATACAATAGATGTAGAGAATAAGACACATCATGCATAGATTAATCATCATTAGGAGGAGAAATATTTAATTCTTCATCATTGCATGCATCTAATGTTTATGTTTATGAATGCATCAATCATATACTTTTCATCACATGTATTTAAATAGACATCCTCATGTTCAATTGAAAATGGTGTAGGATCATTGTTACAAGGGGAAGAAGGAGGTAACAAATCATAAGAAGGTGGGAGGAAGAAATTAATGGGTGAAGTATAGGTGGTTGGGAAAAGAGTGAAGGAATAGATATCATAAGAAGGTTGAGACTCACAAGATATAGATGAAGATGGTTCAAATGGTATAGGAAGGGGAGTAGTGATAGGTATAGTAATCAAGGGTAGGTTAAAAGGGGGAAGAGATTGAGAATCATAGGGTAGATCTATTTTGATGGTGTGGGAAGAGAGATGAAAGGGTAAGAGTTGATGTTAGATTATAACTTGAGTTCAAAAGGAGATGTGGTATGAAAGGTAGTAGAAGGAATAGTATCCAAGTTTGGCATGTCATCACTTTGGGAAGATTTAGGAATAACCTTGGTGGAGTGGTCTTCAAAGGTTAACATCCATTAGGTGTATAATATTCATAGGTGGTGAGTAGGTGAATGGAAATAATAGGGAGAGAGTTGCTCACACTGTCATTGAATGTATATGAATCATGGTTTAGAGATAAATGGATACGTTTGTGATAAGGTAAGCTAGAGGATGAATCTTTGACACATGTGAATTAGTTAAGTGAGTTAATGGGATATTTGTGGTTAATATGAGAAGGTGAGATACGATCGTGAGAAGTAGAATATAAATCATGGTTAAAGAAGGAAAATAGATGAACGACTGGAGAGGGATGATTGGGAGAAAGATTTGGATAAGAATAAGGATCAAAAAAGCTGGTGTGAACAGAAGGGGAAGGAGAGCTATGAACCATGGTAGAAATCTATTAGTAGAAGGCTACAAGGTTATAAGTAGATTGGAAAGGGAAAGGATAAAGAAGAAGATGAACATGAGGAAACTTTGAGAAAATCAAAATACTATAAGCATACAAGTTATAAATTCACCAAATTGAAAGAACCTAAAAATATTATATTCTCTTTAAAGTTGTGTTAAGGAATGTAAATGTGAATGTGTAAGTGGAATGGTGAGAATTAAAACATTTTAACACTAATTATGTAACAAAAAGATCTAGAACAAACCATAGGTGAGAGACTGATCGAGGAAATAGGAAACAAAAAAATTGTGAACACAAACACAATGAGACTAGGAGGAAGAGGTAAATGGAAAAAATAAATGAATGCACCTGGAAAATAATATGGCAACAACTAGTAGTGGCCTGTAAATTATTCTTGGAAGCTATAAACCAAATTTGATGCTAAACAAAGGTAGGGTTACCTTAGTGGGGCACAAGTTTAATGACCTGGAGACAATGAACCTTAGTGGGGCATATGTTTAGTGACCCTATATTATAAATTATTAAAATCTTCAAATTTGACAAGTACAATAATGAGAAATCCTTCCCATAATGTTCCACCTGTTAAAGACAATTAGAAAATAGGAAAATTAGACAAAAAGTGGAAGAACAAAAGCATGCATGAAGGGAAGAATAAAATAGATTAATAGAACTATAACACTTGGTAAAACTAGCTAAGAATGTAGGGACATTTTTTAAATGACTAAAAGAGGCTTTTAGTGAAATCTAGAGGCTACAAGACCTATTTTGAGGCAAGCTCACCTTAGTGGGGGGTAGGTTTACTAACCTAGAGATAGTAAACCTTAGTGGGGCATAGGTTTAATGAACCAAGGGCACAAATGACCCTATGTCCAAATGAACTAATAATTTTAAGGGTTACTTATAACCTTGGTTTTCTAATCACTTCTTATAATTGCACTAGCTATCCAATCCTCATATATTCTTCTATAAATGGCCTAGAAGTAGATTTTAATGTATAAAACCTTACAAAATCAAAAGTTAAATGGGAATCTTCCTTGGCTGGCCCCTAGTGAGTTTTCAAACATGAAATCCACATGAGCATGGTAAATGGAAACATAAATAATTAGACTATAATGTAAAGACATGGAAACATATAATAGAAATTGCATAAAAGAGTAAAACCCTAATATGGATCCAAAGTAGAAAAGAGAGAAAAAATGGATGCTGGGAGATGGAAAAAGATTATCAAATGGCACCAAAAGTGAAGGAAAAAGATATGCATGGAAAGAGGACTAAGATGAGAGGAGGAAAGTAAAAAAATAGGCAAAAATAGGGTGGAATGGAAAGGAAATTAGGGAGGAGGAATGGCTAGGGTGATGGAAAGAGAAGAATAGGCTCCACACAAAACTATGAAAATTATTCATAATGGTTGTAATATTGAACTCCAAAGCACCAAGATGATGTATCAACAATATCCCATGGCTTCAAAACTCCAAAGATTAAAATTTGGTCCAAGATAGATCCAAAATCATAGTAATACAATGAAGAAAGATGAAAGTGTAGTGTAGTTTGGATTATTAAAATGAGAGATATAAGGCCTTATTTATATATTTTTTAGGAGAATTAGAGTATGGAACACTTGAAAACATTGTTGTTAAGCCTAAGGCAACCAAGAATTAAATTTTGGAGGTTATATATGGGTAGGTCACTTGTGTAAAAAGTGTAAATAATGACCCATATCCTAAGGGAGCCCAAAATTTTAGGGGTGGAAGAGGAGATTATATAAAGATAAATGGTGAATGTTCCATGAGATTAGGAGCCATGAATTTATGAGATATGAGGGTAACAAGGGAGAATTAAGCTAGACATAGAGGAGATAAGAAAGGCATAAAATGTTTTTAACAAGTAGATGAAAAGTGACATGAAGAAGGGGTAAACGAACATGAAAAAGGAGGAAAACACATTAGAATGGGAAAGGAAGGAATAGGGATGAGGAATAAGTCTTGTGGTGGGATCAAGACACATGAAAAAAGGAAAATAAGGGACAGGATAAAATAAAAGGGAAAATAAGGGAAATAAAATATAGTAAGGAAGTAAACTAAAGGGAAAAAACTTAAGTAGGTGCCAAACACAATAAAGGGAATTGCAAAATGTGCAATTTACCTTATTATAGTGCCAAGACAAATTTTCCAAAGACTAAATTGTTGGCACAACCTATTCCTAAGCTTCACAACTTTCATAATACCTCTACCTTAAGCTCCTAATCACTGATCCAATTTTACTTTACAATTTATAGCTTTTGTTACAACATTTCAATCTATCAAAGTAGTTAAAGTAAAACATCATGACATAAAAGGAGTAAAATCTATTTCCATCTCAATCATTTCACTTATTTGTGTCTCAATTTTCTCATATATCTCTCTAAGAATCTAGGGCTTAATCTAATTTACTTTAAATTACCTTATATGTCTATAGGGTGTATTTTATTTCCCTACATTTTAGTGAACTCCTAACTTTCTCCAATTCTTTAGATTTAATTTTTTATTTATGATGTTATCTTATCATTGTGTGCATTTAGTATTTTTCAAGACATTATGTGTATCTCTGCATGTCTGGTGCTAGGTTAAACCCTAATCTTGCCACCATGACTACCTCCATTCTCAATACCTTGTATGTCAATCACATGATGTATTTTTCAAGGAAGAAGAAGGGTTTGATCATGATGCATTAATTCAAATTAAAGAAAATCAAAAGAAAAAAGAAATGGATGCTAAGTTGAAATCTTTTTACAATCAACTAGCTAACACATAGATTGGGATATGCCCACTTCATTTATCACTTATACTCTTACTCAAGTACTTATCACAAAATCACATGGCATGGACATAATCAAGGATTTGGGGCAAATTGGTGATGATACACAAGCTCTTCATATGTTGGGTCATATTTTGATTTGAATATTAGGAAGGATATTTCATATGTAGCTTGCCACTTATAAATTTAAAGGAGGATTTAAGTACTATAACATTAATATATATATAAAACACATGAACAAACAAGAGAAAAAATAATGTAAGACACAAGGACAACTTCAAAGAATCCCAAATCTAGTAAAAAAACTCTAGTAAGAATGAGGTTTGATGGCCTCCTCATCCATTATCTCTAATCTAATTACAATCTTAGGCCTCTTGAGCTAACAAAAAGTAATAAAATTTAGTGTTTTTCTCCTAATATGAATCATAAAATCTCTTAATTATATCTTTATTCTTCGACATCCTACTTACAATCACAAATAATCACATTATTACTAAATTCTTCAATCTATACATCTCCTATATTATTGAGATTACTTCCCTATTGTCTATCTCCCATTTAAAATAGTTATTTTTTCTTTTACAAGCCCAAAACAAGGTTTTTTTATTGGTTCTAATCTTAAGAGCCCAAACTAGTAGAGGCCACAAATAGGGGACCTCCTCATCAAAATTAATGCTAACTGTCTAAATCCACAAACACAAAAACTTAGAAATACTTCCCACTAGCAAGGAGAAGAAACATAAAGACTACTCTTTGTGTGAAGCCAATGCTTTCAAGTTGGTTGCTCTTCAGGAAAAATGGTTCTTTTAGAAAACAATGTCAACAAAATGATTAAGTTCAACACCAAATTTATGCATAGGTCTACCACTACTCTTTCATTGTTCCAATCTACCAAGAGGAAGAAGAATGTGGGTACTGGCCCTAACTTGGAGAAGGTTAAGTAGAGTAAATCTAATGAGGATTTGTATAAGTTTCTTCTAGAGGATTGGAGGAATATCTCTACCCCCTAGGGTTAGCCTCTTGGTTTTTCCTATGTTCTATTGTCTTTAGTTATATTTATCTATTGCTTTAGTGTTGTTTCTTAGTTGTTTGTGCCTAGTTTGGGCCTAGTTTGGTTTTTCATTCGAGAAACTTTTGTAAAGGGTCAAGACCCTAGTTTTTCCCACTTATCTCATAAAAAAATCCTAGCAGGTACATAAAGGTCATGAGCTCAACAACCCAAGAAGATTTCAACCTTAGTGGCTACATTAACAACACCACATTTTAACCATTCCACCATGCCCTTAATAAGAAGCTTAGATATAAGTTACAAATATGTAAGGAAGAGGGAAAATGTAGAATTTGGAATGTCACTGAGCATTTCCATATTGTAATATGAAACTAACACTTACAACAAACTAACAGTTTCAAAATCATCCCTTGTTCAAACCAAATGCTTTATATAGAACCCAAAAACACCTATATTTTCTTCCTTGAAACCCCTACTTACTTCATCAGAAGTGTCCCTCAAGTTGTGACACTCTTTTCCATGGATTTGTAGTGTGACATAATTCATTTTTTGATTCATTTTTGGATGATAGTTTTTTAACCTCTAGGTTTTGTCCATCATATCAATAGTTTACCTATGAATTCGTCAACCCTATCTAGAACTCTAGGTAGCTTGCATCACTCACCCTCCCATAGTTTGACATTGAGATCCCAACCATTCTCCATGTATTATTGCATCCCTCTAGTTTCAATGCCCCATGTTCATGTTCTTGGCATCTCTCTGTTGCAAGTATGGGCCTAACCGGTGTTGTCATTGATGTCAACATACTCATGTTGCATTGATGAGAAGGATTGGATGAGCAGAGAGGAGCAATGGAGACAGTGAAGTGGAGATCCCAGCTAAGATACAGATCATAGGTTGTAGTTCAAAGGGTTTGTAGATATGAGTCTTGAGATGATCCAGTCAAGTTTTCAAAGGTCCGTATGAAGATCTGAAGAAGCATGTGTTCAGAGGTGACAGAGTGACACAGATAGGTAAGGTGAGATCCAGAAATGCATTATCCCATTTTGCGGATTTGAGGAAGTGTTGAGGACGTCTTGGTGAAGTGTCAAGTCGATTGGTTCGTGGTTTGAAGGTCCGAAAGAACCTATTCCTTTGTGATAGTAATGACAGACTGTGTTTTTGAGGTTCCAGACGGAGGAGAGAAGGATTCCAGTAAGCAGATGAAGTGCGAATGTTCTTGGTGATTCAGAAGAGCTTGTGGTGGTCTTTGGATCGTGTCCAGTTCATGTTGCTGATCTGCATTGAAGTTGGAGCTCGCAATTGAAGAGTAACTTCTGTATGATGGTGTTCTTCTTGAGACAGGCCGACCGGATGAGTTATGCATCTGTCGGATGATCTTATGAATGTTTGCCAACTTAGATGATCATTCCTAAGTTGATGCCTTGTATAAATAAGGGATTGCAAAGTTAGTTTGAATTCGCCTTTTTGAGTGGAGATGAGTGTGGTAGCGAAGAGGAGAGTGAAAGGCAGAGCAGAAGTATTGAGCTTAATGGAACTGATTCAAGCATGGTGAAGATGCTATTCTCCAGTTCATGTATGTGATACTTATTTCTTTGTAGACAGTGTGTCTCTTGTAGGCAGTGAGCCTCTTGTGAGCAGTGTGCTCGGGCAGTGAGCCCTAATTGGCATGTGCCATTTTGTTCTTTCTATTCTTCTAACAAAGAATACATTCTTGGGTTAATCACCCTGTGGTTTTTCCCTTAACCAGGTTTTCCACGTCAAAATCTTGGTGTCTTATGTGTTGATAAGTTTCTGCTTTTTTATTTGAATGCATTATGTTTCATGTTTAATATACTGCTAATCACTAAGAGGATTCAAGTGTGTAAATTGAAGAAAGTTTTGCACAACTGATTCACCCCCCTCTCAGTTGTGTGCCCTAAGTCTAACACTCTCATGTTGTTCAACCCTTACCTACCACATCCATAGCCACACCTTCCATCCCTATACCTATATCTAGTGATACCAAACTTTTGTCTCAATCTATATGCATCATCCTTTGATTACAAATATCCTTTTTGTTTCCAATATGCCTTCATTATCTACTTATATGTACCCTTTGTCTCTTTCACTCATATATATATATATATATATATATATATATATATATATATATATATCCCCTTTGTTTCTTCCATTGCTCCTATACCCTTTGTTTCTTCCATTGCTCCTATATCCCCTTTGTTTCTTCCATTGCTCCTTTGTCCACTCATATACCTTTTATTTATTCTACACCACCCAACCTCTTAGGGCCACCATTAAGAGTGAGTTGTAAAATATAAACATGTGTCAATAAATTGCATAATACTCCTAAAAGGATCTAATAAGTGAGTGACAACATAATCCATTAGCTTATCCTTTATGAATGGGATTTGTAGTATCTAGTTTTACAATGTATGATTGTAGAAGCAATCTATTGACTCACATACATTCTTTGAAGGCAATATGTTTGAAATACTTTTATTCTAAAATATTTCTTGCAAAACTATTTCCAAGAAGCTTAAGAGATTATGTACTTAATTATTTTTATTATTTACCTTATTCTTCCATTAATTCTTTTGGAGGCTTAGCCAATAACTTTTTTATCATAAAATTGGGGTTAAAGTAACTTTTCTAAAATAATACAATGAAAGAAGGGATCAAATTGTTGAACACACCAGGATACTGAGGGGGGGTGAATCAGTATCTAATCAAATTTTAACTTCTCCGGGCAGATTAATACTTAAGCATTACAGCATCAACATAAGCATGAAAGATTAACACAATGCACATCAACACATAACACCAGATGTACGTGGAAAACCCAAGAAGGGAAAAACCACGGTGAGGATTAACTCACAATATATGAAGCTAGTGCAGGGGCACCAAGACATCAAGGCAAATTTTGAATTTTTGGTCTCTATTTTAAGCCCAGGTGGGGTTTTCTTAATAAATTTTGTAATAAATCCCATTAGTGGCATTTTCATGTAGTGGAGGTCACTTAGGATTGGAACCTTAAATATTTGCTTAAGTTTAGAACATTCTTTTTTGGGCAGCTTTGTGGACATGCTATTTTTTGCCTTATTTTTGTCTTTTCCACGATGGTGGAGTTATGTAACGTGGTGTTTAAATGTAAACATGATTTTGAGGCCTCACACAATTTGAGGAAAATCAAAGGAGTTTTGAAGAGGAAAAACAATACAGAATTTCTGTGTTTTCTGCATTTTTTCTGTCTTTTTGTTGTTCTAATGTCCTACACCAATCCGTACTGTACTGTCATGGATCAAAATGTCTGAAATTAGGAAGTGAATGGTATAAGATTTCATTTGAATCAAATTAGAAGGATTGTCATTGATCTTGAAGCATTTTATTACTGGTTTTTTTAAAGTGGGTCTTAAACCCTAGTTTTGAGGGTTTCAAGGAAATCGATGGGTTTTTGGCCTAGCCCATTCCACCTACATCATAACCTAAAAATGGGTGTAATGGAGTTATCTAGGTTGATTTTCAATTGGGTTTCCATTGCAGGAGCAGGGGATGAGTTTGAAGTGACTGTTGCAGCATTTGAAGCCTAATATCTTCATGTATTAGGACTTTTAGCTTTGGTAGAGTGGTGAGTTGATGCATATTCGACTTGAGATGACTCAAGAACCTTGAAATTAGAATATTCAGACCATTTTCCATCCTATTGATGCCCTGGAGTACGTTAGAGGAGTTGAGAGTAAGTTTACACCATACTTGCTTTGTTAAAGAGGCCTAATTAGGCCTAAGAGCAATAGGTACAGTTAGTTTTTGAGGCACATGTTCCAAAGAAACCTATGTTGCATGTTTGATATGTTATGTAGAAGCCTAATGGGTATCCAAAAAGTTATCTCATTCATGGTTTTGTAAAAAATTCTACAAGTTATGCCCCAAAAACCCCATTCTAAGGGCTACAAGCAAATAGGTCTAGTTGTGAAGGAACGGTAGGAAGAACAAGTAACTAGGTTTCTTGGTGAGTTTCATGAGTGTCAATTAGTCATATTAATGTGGTCTCATGTGTCTTGGAAGGTTGGTAAGTAGTTATTTCATTCAAACCATATTGTGTTATCTTTCCCAAGCATTGAAAATGGGTGTAAGAGAGAGAGAACAGTCCAAACCATGCTTGATCAATTCAAAGATTAGTCAGTCCATGTTGAATCTATCCCCTGCTCTACATCAAGTGGTATCAGAGCCTAGGTTTAGGTTCTAATTGGGAAGAAAGAATAAAGTTGTAGTGTGAAGGAGGAATAGTTACAAGATGCCTCCTAGAAACAATCCAGTCCTCACTAGAGAAGTGAGAATGATGAAGGAATCCCAAGATGGAGTCCTAGCCAGACTTGCAGCCATTGAAGAAAACCTAAGAAGAGGTGGGGTCATGAGGAAGAGAGTGACCAAGAGAATGAGGGTGATAATGCAGGCCCTTAAGAGGGATCCAATGTGGAAGAGATGGATCCAAATGATAGAAGGTTTATGAAGATGATGCAGACTGTGAAAGGAGAAAGCACTGATGTCAAAATGGAGTTACCCATGTATGAAGGAAAAATAAACAGTGAGGAAATATTAGATTGGATTGATTCCTTAGATAACTACTTTGAGTATAAAGAGATGCCAGAGGAGCAAAAGTTCAAATTGGCAAAGACCAAGTTGAAGGGACCAACATTGACATGGTGGAACTATGTTCAATCAGAGAGGTTGAGGAAAGGAAAAGCAAAAATCAGTTCATGGGACCGGATGGTGTCCAAAATAAAGAGCCAATTCCTTCCAAAGGATTATGCAAATCAAACCTTCAGAAGGTTGCAGAATTTAAAGCAAAAAGAAATGGATGTTATGGCCTATACTGAAGAATTCCACAAGTTGACCATGAGGACAGGACACAATGAAGATGAGGTTGAGAAAATTGCTAGATATATCAATGGGCTTAGGCTCAATATTCAGGATGAAATAAGCCTTGCCACCCCTAGGAATGTGGAGGAATGCTTCCAACTGGCAGTAAGGGTAGAAGAGAAGATCAAAAGAAGACAAGAACGGCAAGCTAGGGGCAAAGGAAAGAATAATAGAGGTAGAGGTAACTTTGGAGGAAGGACACAATTCCAAAAGCAACAAGGAGAATCAAGTGGACAGCAAGAGCAAAAAGGAGAATAAAGTGATAGGGGCAGTTTTAGAGGTAGAAGACCTAACACTAGAGGAAGATTTGGTGGCCAAGGAAGAGGGTCAAGCACCTTCTCAAGCAAATGTTACAACTGTAATCAATTTGGCCATCCTGCATTCAAGTGCCCAGACAAGCAAACATCAAGTTCTCATGGAGGTGAGCATAGAGCCCGAATAGTGCATGAAGAGGACAGTGAAAGTGTCAATTCACCACTTCATCCTGCTGCTCCTGAGGTAGGTGATACGCTAATGATAAGGAGGACACTCCTTAAGGTGCCAACAACCAAGGAGCCTTCACAAAGGAAGTCATTGTTTAGAACAACTTACAAGTCACATGGTAAGGTATGCAAAGTAGTTGTTGATTCTGGTTCCACTGATAATCTGGTTTCCTTAGAAATGGTAGAGAAGTTGAACCTAGAGAGAATTCCTCACCCCATAGCCTACAAAGTGTCATGGTTAAACAAGGGCCAACAAGTCTTGGTGAATGGGCAGTCATGGGTAGAGTTTAACATTAGGGGGTATAAAGATAAGATCCTTTGTGACATCATTCCTATGGATGTTTGTCACCTACTACTAGGAAGACATTGGCAACATGACAGAAAGAGAAAGCATGATGGTTAGAAGAACATTTATGTGATAGAGAAGGATGGAGTCTCATTCTCTTTAACACCCCTTCAAGAGGAAGAATCTGATAAACAAGTTGGGTCTAGCATCATGGTAGTAGGAGAGAAAGAGTTTTTGCAAACAATGAAGGAAGAAGGACAGGGATTTGCAGTAGTAATCAGACCTAAGACCAAGTCTGATGTAGCAACAAACAAGGTGGGAGACATACCTAGTGAGGTTCAGTCTTTGTTGAACAAGTACAAGGATATAGTGGTAGATGAGTTGCCAAGTTCCTTACCTCCCATGAGAGATATCATCCATCACATAGACCTAATCCCTGGAGCCAATTTTCCTAATAAGACTGCATACAAGCTGACCCCACAACAGAATGAAGAAATCAAAGCACAAGTCCAAGAATTGTTAGATAAGGGTCTCATCAGAGAAAGTTTAAGTCCATGTGATGTCCCTACTGTTTTAGCACCCAAGAAAGGTGGAGAGTGGAGGATGTGTACTGATTCAAGGGAAATAAACAAAATCACAATCAGATATAGGTTCCCAATACCTAGAATGGAGGACCTAATGGACTGTTTAGGAGGTGCATGTTACTTCTCAAAGAATGATCTCAAAAGTGGATATCACCAAATTAGAATAAGGGAAGGAAATGAATGGAAAACTGCCTTTAAAACCAATGAAGGACTGTATGAATGGATGGTAGTGCCCTTTGGATTGTCTAATGCTCCTAGCACATTTATGAGATTAATGAATGAGGTCTTGAAGCCTTTTATTGGAAAATTTTTTGATGTTTATCTAGATGATATTCTTGTGTTTAGCAAGACAAAAGAGGAGCACTTGCAACATCTTGACATGGTTTTGCAAAGATTGAATGAGGAGAAGTTGATGATCAACCTCAAAAAGTGTGAGTTTATGAAGGAAGAACTTGTATACCTTGGTTTTGTGATCTCCAAAGGCACATTGAAGATGGATCCTTCCAAGGTTGAAGCCATTCTCAGTTGGCCAGCTCCAAAATCAGTAGGAGAGGTAAGAAGCTTTCATGGTTTAGCTACCTTCTATAGGAAATTTATTAAGAATTTCAGTCATATTTGTTCTCCCATCCTTGACACCATCAAAGGAGATAAGAAGAGGAAATTTCAGTGGACTGAGGAGGCAGCAAAGAGATTTGAATACCTGAAAAATAGAGTGTCACAACAGCCCATCCTTACTTTACATGACTTCAACAAGATCTTCACAGTGGAGTGTGATGCAAGTGGATCTGTAGTAGGTGCAGTCTTGAGCCAAGAGGGCAGACTAGTAGCTTTCTTTAGTGAAAATCTCAATGAAGCCAAGAGAAAATATTCTTCATATGACCTAGAACTTTATGCATTAGTGTAGTCCCTAAGAAAGTGGAGACATTACCCCTTGCTCAAGGAATTTACAGTCTTCACAGATAACCATGCTCTGAGTTTCTTGAACAGTCAAGACAAGTTGAGTCATAGGCATGTAAACTGGGTTGAGTACTTACGGAGTTACACATTCACCATCAAGCACAAGAAAGGCCAAGCTAATAAGGTAGTAGATGCCTTAAGCAGGAGATCAGTCCTAGTGCATGAAATACAACTCCAAAGGGTGGGATTGGAAGCATTGAAAGACATGTATGTTGCTGATGTAGACTTCAAAGAGGTATACTCTATTTGCAAATAGTTTCAAGGTACTTTTCATGATCAATTTCCTGATTTTGTATTGCAAGATGGACTGTTATTCAAGGGAGCTCAGTTATGCATCCCTAAGTGCTCTATGAGGACAAATCTCATAAGGGAGAAGCATTGTGGGAGTCTTGGAGGACATTTTGGGCTAGACAAGACACTAGCTCAGGTAAGAAGATTTTATTTTTGGCCTAAGATGCAAGTAGATATCAGAAAATTTGTTGAAACTTGTGGAGTTTGTCAAAGAGCAAAGGGCTCTAGTTCAAATGTAGGCCTATATCAGCCTCTCCCAATCCCTAGCAGACCTTGGGAACATCTCAATATGGATTTTGCATTAGGCCTACCCAAAACTCAGAGGGGAGTGGACAGTGTCTTTGTAGTTGTGGACAGATTTAGTAAGATGGCACATTTTGTTCCTTGCAAATGCACAAGTGATGCATCAAACATTGCAAGTTTATTCTTCAAGGAGATAGCTAGAATCCATGGACTGCCCCTCACTATTGTTTTAGACAAAGACTCAAAATTTATAGGCCACTTTTGGAGGACCTTATGGAGGAAACTAGGAACCAATTTAACTTTCAGCTCTGCCTATCACCCACAAACAGATGGGCAGACTGAAGTGGTTAATAGATCATTGGGGAACTTGCTTAGATGTCTCACAAAGGAACATGAACAACAATGGGATCTTGTTCTCCCTCAGGTAGAATATGCTTATAGTGACTCCATTAACAGGAGCATAGGGAAGATTCCTTTTGAAGTAGTGTATTGATTGAACCCAAGAGGTATATTTGAACTCAGAGATTTGAGAGTGTTAGAGAAGAGAAGTGTTGAAGGAGAGGAGTTTGCAATGGCTATGAAAGATATACATGATCAAGTCAGAGAACAACTCAAGAAGAGTGTGGAAACTTACAAGAAGCATGCAGATTTGAAAAGGAGGAATGTTCAGTTCAAAGTTGGAGATCTAGTACTTGCACATCTAAGAAAAGAGAGGCTACCTAAGTGCAGATACACTAAGTTGCTGATGAAGAAGATGGGCCATGCAAGGTGGTCCACAAGTTTGGTGAAAATGCATATGAGATAAAACTCCCTCCTAGAGTTGTTATCTCACCAATTTTTAACATTGCTGACTTATATCCTTTCAAGGAATCTTTGGATGCAGGTACTACTACTGATTATGATTAGATAAGAGACCTTCCTCCCGCTGCTCCAGTCAAACTTGAAGCCATTTTAGACACCAAGGAGGTAAAGAGGACAAGGCATAAGGTGTACAATGAATATTTGGTGAAGTGGCAGGGGCTACCTCATGAAGATGCAACTTGAATGACAACTGAAGATATTGCAAAACATGGAACTATAGTCCCTGATTTGATCTCAAGTGGAGATTGAGATCCTTTCTCCTTGGGTGTATGGTGCAGGGGCACCAAGACATCAAAGCAAATTTTGAATTTTTGGTCTCTATTTTAAGCCTAGGTGGAGTTTTCTTAATAAATGTTGTAATAAATCCCATTAGTGGAATTTTCATGTAGTGGAGGTCACTTAGGATTGGAACCTTAAATATTTGCTTAAGTTTAGAACATTATTTTTTGGGCAACTTTGTGGACAGGCTTGTTTTGCCTTATTTTTGGCTTTTCCATGATGGTGGAGTTATGTAACATGGTGTTTAAATGTAAACATGATTTTGAGGCCTCACACAATTCAAGGAAAATCAAAGAAGGAGTTTTGAAGAGGAAAAACAATACAAAATTTCTGTGTTTTATGCATTTTTTCTATCTTTTTGTTGTTCTAATGTCCTGCACCAGTCTGTACTGTACTGTCATGGATCAAAATGTCTGAAATTAGGAAGTGAATGGTATAATATTTCATTTGAATCAAATTAGAAGGATTGTCATTGATCTTGAAGCATTTTATTACTGGTTTTGTGAAAGTGGGTCTTAAACCCTAGTTTTGAGGGTTTCAAGGAAATCAATGGGTTTTTAGCCCATTCCACGTGCATCATAACCTCAAAATGTGTGGAATGGAGTTATCTAGGTTGATTTTCAATTGGGTTTTCATTGCAGGAGTAGGGGATGAGTTTGAAGTGACTGTTGCAGCATTTGAAGCCTAATATCTTCATGTATTAGGACTTTTAGCTTTGGTAGAGTGGTGAGTTGATGCATATTCGAATTGAGATTACTCAAGAGCCTTAATTGATGCCCTAGAGTAGGTTAGAGGAGTTGAGATTAAGTTTACACCATACTTGCTTTGTTAAAGAGGCCTAATTAGGCCTAAGAGCGGTAGGTACAGTCAGTTTTTGAGGCACATGTTCCAAAGAAACCTATTTTGCATGTTTGATATGTTGTGTAGAAGCCTAATGGGTATCCAAAAAGCTAACTCATTCATGGGTTTGTCAAAAAGTATGCAAGTTATGCCCCAAAAAGCCCATTCCAAGGGCTACAAGCAAATAGGTCTAGTTGTAAAGGAATGGTAGGAAGAACAAGTAACCAAGTTTCTTGGTGAGTTTCATGAGTGTCAATTAGTCATATTAATGTGGTCTCATGTGTCTTAGAAGGTTGGTAATTAGTTATTGCACTCATACCATATTGTGTTATCTTTCCCAAGCATTGAAAACGAGTGTAAGAGAGAGAGAACAATCCAAACCATGCTTGATCAGTTCAAAGATCAGTCAATCCATGTTGAATCTATCCCCTGCTCTGCATCAAAAGCTCAAAATAACAACTTTTATTTAGGGCTACAACCCAAGGAAGCTACTACTCCCTAAAAAACTTTACTTTAGGTTCACTCCCAAGGAAGCTACTACTCCCTGAATGCTTTGTTTTAGGGTCACTCCCAAGGAAGAAACTACTCCTTGAATTAAGAACAAACTCACAAAAGATTACAGTATGACAGTCCTTCTACTGTCTAAAAACTGACATTGAGATTCACACCTTTGATGATTGCAATTCAGCCACTTCACACTTCCTTTTGATGATAGGATCAGATGGGCACACTCTATACTTGATCACTATCACATATAAGTCTTCAAGATGAATCAAGACAACATCTACAACTTATGTACTCTTTCTCCTTCAATCGCACATCATAATGCAATCATTCTGCTCTTTTTCTTGCTTGCGAACCTTATCAATCACTTGCAATCACTCTTCGCCTAACTCACTTTGATTTACAATTTATACATGATATTGCATTGATTACATTGTTTGTCGGCTAGAGACAACATAAAAAATACATTTACAAGTTGGCCAGACCACACACAACATGAAACGTGTAGAGGACAAGTCCTAAACAAGACTACACACTACACCAATAGAAGACCCATGCCTTATGGACATCAACACTTGCTTAATCAAGTCTAAAACATTTTTCACAGCATAAAACATCAACTAATTACATCCACACACTCCGCTCATTTAAAACTAGGACAGCCTTAAGCAAAGACATATGAGACTTGGAGCATCACGGCCACAACAACTTGAAAGCCTTGTACAATATTGGAAACAAGATAGATCTTCATGAAACTTTTCTAGATGAATCTACATGACTCATACAGCATCTCCATTTACTCATTTACCTCTGCACATCAAATATGTGTGCCGCACATCTTCAACCATGAACTCTGGGAATAAGTCAACCAAAACACTCTGCAAAATACTGTCATTGAAAAACTGAGCTTGCGAACCACCAAGAAACTTGAAACTGCAAGGAAGCATGTAATGCACATCCATAAACATGTCTTCAAAACCACAAAGGCAATCATTCACATCTGGAGGAATGTGGAGCATTCCAATAGGCCTTCAATACCATCTTAATCTGCCAGAACACATGTCGGTACTCTATCATGCATAACTTTCTCAGCGGAAGGATAGATGATCTAAAACTTTAGAATTACCACCTTCACTGTACCCTGATCATAGTTCCAGAACCACATAGCCATAATTGCAAATGCAGAGGAATGTGGAGCATTCTATTGCCATATAGTAACTATCTTCAACACTATCTTCAAGCTATAAAATACTCTTCTGATAATCCAATCATCATGAAACTTGGATCAAGCCACCAGTAACATCTTCTCAATCATTGACAACACATTTGATCATCTTAGTGCTTCTAATTCCCATATTAATATGTCTTCATACTCAACTCTACATTGATCAAGGCATGACATCCAACCATAACTTCAATAATCTCATTATATTCAACATGACATCTAACCATGAACTGTATCTTCTTTGATGGATAGGACATGACATCCAACCATGAATTGTATCTTCTCTGCTGGACATGACATGACATCCAACCATGAACTATATCTTCTCTACTAGATAGGACATGACATCCAACCATGAGCTTCTTTGCACATGACAACCAATCCATGAACACCATCACACCTCCATGATAGTGTTGACATCAATGACAACCCTAGGAACCATATGTGTAACAATATCCCCCTTTGGCATTGATGGCAACACATACCTGGACATTTCTCCCCCTTTGACATCAAGGACAAAGGGCAACCACTACCTACTCATTAGCAACCACATACCTGCACATTCTTTCTTAAAGCCTAACTTCTTCTTGCAGTAACCGAACTCCCCTATCATCAACAACCACTACCTACTCCCCCTAAGAGGTAGCCACCATTAGTCTAGGAACAAGATATAACATGAACTCCCCCTAGATAGATGCACCACTATGCATCTAGCAAGACAAAGGGGGGGCAATTACCCTTAACCTCTGCCAGAGATCCTCAAAAGTGTCCTTTGCAAGAGCCTTTGTGAAAATATATGCCATCTGATCCTTTGTTGGAACACATTCCAACTTCACTTCCTTATTTGCAACCTTCTCCCTCAAAAAATGATACCTGATTGCTATATGCTTAGTTCTAGAATGCATCACTGGATCTTGGAAATATTGATAGCACTTGTATTGTCACACAAAATAGGAATGGGCTCATCATACAATACCTTGATATCCTTTAGGGTTTGCTTCATCCACAACAGTTGTGTATAGCAGGATGCTGCTGCAATGTATTCTACCTCTGCAGTTGATAAGAGCACTAAATCTTGCTTCTTGCTATGCCATGAAACCAATCTGCTTCCTAAAAAGAAAGTACCACCAATTGTACTCCTTCTATCATCAACACAACTAGTCCAATCAGAATTAGTGTAGGCACTCAAATCAAAGTCATTACCTCTTGGATACCATAATCAATAATTTGAAGTTCCTTTCAAATTTTTGAATATCCTTTAAACTGCCTTCTCATGTGTTTGCTTGCAATTGGTTTGATATCTAGCAACCACACATACTACATGCATAATATTAGGTCTAGAAGCAGTCAAGTACAACAATCCTCCAATTATAGATCTATAGACAATCCGATCCACCTCTGGAGACTCATCATCCTCGCTCAAGTGACATCCAGTGACCATGGGATTACTCACTGGTTTTAAATCCTCCATACCAAACTTCTTCAACAACTCTTTTACATACTTAGCTTGAGAAATAAAGATACCAACATCTAGCTGAGCAATTTGAAGTCCAAGGAAGAAAGACATCTCAAACTCTTTTTGTGTCTCCTCTACAAACCTCTTACACATATCATCATCTCCACCAAAGATGATGTCATCAACATATACTGCAACTATCAATTTTATGTCTCCTTCTTCCTTGATGTAAATATTGTTATTTGTAGTACCTTTCTTGAAGTCCTGCTGAAGTAAGTACTTGTCTAGCCTAGCATACCAAGCCCTAGGTGCTTGTTTGAGACCATACAAGGCCTTCTTGAGTCTACACACTATGTTCAGATCTTCTGATATCTGGAAACCATCTGGTTGTTCAATATAAACCTCTTCCTCAAAATCACCATTCAAGAAAGTTGACTTAACATCCATCTGATATACCTTGAAGTTCTTATGAGCAACAAGAGCAAGGAACATTCTGATTGCCTCCATCCTGGCTACCGAAGCAAAAGTCTCCTCAAAGTCAATGTCTTCAACTTGTGTGTATCCTTTGCATACCAATCTTGATTTGTTCCTTACAACTTCACCTTCTTCATTCAGCTTGTTTTGGAACACCCACTTTGTTCCTATAACATTCTTATTGGTTGGTCTAGGAACCAATTCCCATGTTTGATTCTTCTCAACCTGATCCAATTCTTCTTCCATGGCCTTTATCCATCCATCATCTTTGCTAGCATCAACAAAGTTTTTGGGTTCTACTTTTGATAACAAACACAAGTTTACTTTCAAATGTGTCTTAGCAAGCCTTCTCCTTGCCTGCACACCTTCATCCTTATCTCCAATGATATGATCTGCCGAGTGGTTCTTCTAAACATACTTTACTGGAGTCTTAGGCATCTGCTCTGGTTCTTGTTCCTTTTCTTCTTCCACTTCTTCTTCTTCATCTTCAATGCATGGAAAGATATTAGATTCAAAATCCTCTGATTCTTGTGAGATCTGATATAGGTCTTCATCTACCTTGACATTTGTGCTTTCAATCATCTTTCCCAACCTCTTGTTGTAGCATCTATAAGCCTTACTTCTGGTTGAGTAATCAAGAAAGATTCCTTCATTACTTCTTGAATCAAACTTTCCTAGGTCTTCTTCATCTCTTCTGATATAGCATTTGTTGCCAAAGGTCCTGAAGTATCTAACAGTGGGTGGTCTTCCATACCATAGCTCATAAGGGGTCTTAGTGTTGTTGACCCTCAGTTGCACTCTGTTAATTAGATAGACAACAGTGTGAACTACTTCCTTCAAGTACATATCAGGCAAATCTGCATCTTTCATCATTGCCCTAGCCATCTCTTACATAATTTTATTCTTCTTGTTGAAGGCACAAGACAACCAAGAGGGGGGTGAATCTGTTGTATCAAAAACCTTAACTTCTTTAAACAAAATCACATAATAGCAGAATCAAAACATAAACACATCAACACCATACACACATGAACACCATATTTTTACGTGGAAAACCCTAAAAGGGAAAACCATGGTGAGTGTTAGCTCACAATATAATGTAGTAACAATACCGAATAACAAAGAGGCTCATTGCCTTAGGGCTCATTGCCCAAATGAATGCTCACTGCAAAAAGGCTCACTACCAAGGGGTGGCTCACTACCAAAGGGTGGCTTACTGCCAAAGGGTGGCTCACTACCATGAGTTGATATAGTAGCATCTAAAACATGTCTGAGTTCAATTCCATTGAAGCACAATATATCTCTCCTTCGTTGCCTTTGTACAACACACATTTTATCTCCACATCTTCGCACACTCTCACACCACTCACAGATTCATTACATATATTTATACCAATCATCAACCTTGGAACATTCATCAAGGTCAGCAATACAATTTACAACCATTGGAACTATCTCCAAGGTCGGCATACATACATAATTCAAATTAGGTATGTACCTAAACAAAATTACAAAGCAAATGAATGAAGGAAGAGCACTTCACGGCTTAGCTCAGACCCAAAAACATCCTTACACACTTCAACATGCTTCCACAATCCATGAATCACCTCCACAACAAGTGTAAATAACCAAGCGACCATAACTAGTGCAAACATCAAGAATACGTAAATACATGCTTTCAAGAACTTCATTATAGCTTGTGGATCAAGCACACACCTTCAATACATTTTGGAGACATCCACAAACAACATAGAATCACCTGGGAGCTAACAAATTCAACCGCAACAGATCTCACTTGAGGACAACAAATATCACTTGAAGATAGATTACAGACTGCTCACAACAAACACTATCAAACTCTACTAATGAATAACCTACTTTCCAGAGCACTAAATCACAAATCCTTTGGAATGAATATAGCTAAGGACTTTATAAACTTAAGTCTATAACCACAAGACCAAAATCCAAACTACAAAGAAACGCGGAGCAAAGTACTTTCTCCTTGTCACTCTATAAATGTTGTCAGGCACAGTCTTCAAACTAGTGAATAGAACTTTTGTTGCACAGCGATCCTGACCACCAAATTCTGGATTTAGCATCTTCAAACACTTCTCTAAATCATATCCAAATCTTATACTCTGGTCTTCAATAAAGAGGAAATGTGGAGCAAAAACTCAAACAGTGTCCTTAACATGACAACTCAATCACACAACAAACAACAATATCAGAAGACACAGTTGGCACCAATGACAACACAAACATGTTGGCATCAATGACAACACCAGTTAGCACATACTTGCAACAATCTCCCCCTTTGTCATTGATGGAAACATATGATGTGAACAATTGAATAGCATTTTCCTCCATCAAGACACAACTTTGCATCGAAACTCCCCCTTTCTTTTTACACATCTGAACTCTTTCTCCCCCTAAGTTTCTCACATAATCTCTCTCTCCCTTTGAAATTAATGGCAAAGGGCATCACATCTCTTCCACTACACATACTTGCATACTACTGCTCTAATCAGTTTGAAATCATTTTTTACTCCCCCTGATTGCAACAATCATCTCAAACCACTACCTGGTTTCACTGAGAGGTAGCTTCCAACATCAGTCCAAAAGGAGTAATGTACTTTGTGGCACATTGTACTGATGCATCTTCTTATGCATCTAGTTCAAGGAAGGAGGGGAAACAACCCCTAACTTATCTCAGAGATACTCAAATGTATCCTTTGGAAGGGCCTTAGTGAACATATCAACAACTTGATCTTTTGTAGGCACATACTCAAGCTTCACTTCATTCTCTGCAACTTTCTCCCTCAAAAAGTGATACTTAATTGAAATGTGCTTTGTCTTTGAATGCATCACTGGATTCTTTGAAATATTTATGGCACTTGTGTTATCACAAAGAATAGGGATTGGCTCATCATACTCAACTTTGATATCCTTCAAGGTCTATTTCATCCACAACACCTGAGTACAACATGATGTTGCAGCAATATATTTTGCCTTCATCACATCTAGCATCAAACTTTCCCAATTCTTCATCTCTTCTGATGTAACATTTGCTTCCAAAAACTTTGAAATATTTGATAATAGGAGTTTTTCCATACCACAGCTCATAAGGTGTCTTTGTTTCTTTTCCTCTGACTAGCACTCTATTCTAAATGTAGACAACAATGTGTATTGCTTCTTTCCAATATACTTCCAGTAGGTATGCTTGCTTGATCATTGTTCTAGCAACTTCTTGAACAGTTCTATTCTTCCTTTCAACCATTCCATTTTGTTGAGGAGTCCGAGGGGTAGACAAATGCCTCTTTATTCCATGTTCTTCAAAAAAAGCATTAAACTCATTTGAAGTAAACTCACCACCTCTATCAGATCTCAAACACTTGATTCTCAAATCCAAGTCATTTTCAACCATAGCTTTGAATGCCTTAAACTTGTCTAGATCTTTTGATTTTTCTTTAAGAAAGGTAACCCAAGTCATTCTTGAATAATCATCAATAAGAAGCATGAAATACTTATCACCTTGTAGACTTCTTATTCTTGTAGTGACACATAAGTCTGTATGCACCAACTCCAGCAAACTGGTAGAGAATTATTCTTTTCTCTTGAAAGTAGTCTTTGTCATCTTCCCAAAATGACATTCTTTGCACATAACATTGGTAGGTTTCACAATCTTAGGCAAATCTCTTATTGCTTGTACTATTCTTATTCTCACCAAATGGTCAAAGTTAATGTGACACATCCTCCTATACCATAACTAGCTTTCATTTGTCTAAACCAACAAACAACAATTATTAGTACCCTTCAAATGATAAACATTACCATGAGTCTTCTTACCAGTAGCAATTAAATTTATGGAGCTTTTCCTTATATCACACCCATTGTCCTTAAATGCCAGATTATACCCTTTGTCACACATTTGTCCACCATTTAGAAGATTATGTTTTAAGCCTTTGACATAAAAAACATCATCTGTATTATGCTTGCCATCAAAAGTAATTGATCCTTTTCCACAAATCTTACCAGCTGCATCATCACCAAACCTAACTAGTCCTCCATCATATTTTTCAAACTTAACAAACTTAATCTTATCTCCTATAATGTGATTTGAACATCCACTGTCAATGATCCATTCATCTTCCTTTTCAACATGAAATGCAGACAACTCTCCTGGACTTCCTTCCTTCACACAACTTGCAAGGTTAGCAGAAACAAGTTCTTCTCTTAGTGCAATAAACAAGCATTCACTACCAAATATCATCATCAGAATCAGGTTCATCATCAGTTACACCATCATCATCTCTAACATAGTAACTCTTTCTTACCATTTTTCCTTTACTTTCATTGTTTTTGAGCTTCAAAGCTCTATCAAGACATGTTGAAGCATAGTGACCAATTTTACCACAATTGAAACATTTGAAAGGTAACTTACCTTTGAACTTTCCTCTACTACCTCTTGTAGTGCTCGCCCTTGTGTGACTCTTTGTGCCCTATTATTTTGGCTAGACAGATTAAATGATATATCAATTTGATTTTTAAATGATGCAAATTCAAGAAGAATATGTGGCATGATAGGTTACACATCCTCATTGGTCTATTAATGCTGCTTCGGCTATGATTGTATTGTTGGATTTGATGTTTTGATTTGAGTGTGCAGGATATACTTATACAGGTATTGACCAATGGGTGGATGTGGAGGAGGAGACATGGAATCACTTAACCACTTGGCCATCTCGCCTTACCTAGTCCAAAAGTTGAGTTACTGATCTTGGGTTCTTGTGGTATGTCGATCATTTAATCCATCCTATTTGGTTGCGAATAGAGGAATAATTTGAGTGTTCACCCATTTGCCTCTATCTCAAATCATTCATGAGTTGGATTCTTGTGTTGTGCATACTCTCGTAAAGTGTTTGTGTTAATTGTGTGTTTTTGGTGGTCTTGATTTCTCTTTCACTTTGTTGGGTTCTATATGGTTAGCAGTGTTGTGCTTGCAGGAAACCTCCTTACTTTAGATGTGAAGTCAATTTCGGGTATCTATTTTCATAGGAGGCATTTTAATGTGGGACTGCCTTGATATGCATTTAGAGTTAAAAGTTAGTCATAAATTGATTAGTTTAACCTAATGATGATTTAACTCGGTTATGAGTTGTGTGTTTTCATTAATTTTGTTAATGCCCTAAGGATAGCATATCGGGCTTAAAATTTGATAATTGTCCTTGCTTGTCAAGCAATTCTTTTTATGACAACTATCTTTTCAATGGTGCCCTTAAAATACTATGATATATCTTAGTATGAGTAATTTATATGTAAACCAATATATATTCATCATCATAATCCTATTTAAATTATGAAAGTTGATTATGAAAATTGGATTAAAACCTCTCCTTTCTTATGATACGATCTTTTAAGATTTCAATTGTATTTTATAGAAAATACCTTGGATTATTTGATAACTTGTTTTGGAATGGGTTTAGAGAGGGGGGTTAGGGTTTGTTCTTGGGGACAGCGGCTAGTTTTTTAAAAAATAGAGAAAAAGGGGGGGCTCTCGCTGCCACGACTCCTTCAATTTTCAGATGGTTTTGCATAGGAGGGGTCAGGAGTTGGGAGGAGGGTTATTTGGATGATAGATAGCATAAGGAGAGCAAAAGGATTGCTGGTGTTGGCGCCCATGTAAATGGAAGGTATTTTCCTTTAATTTTTGTTTATGCCTTCAACATTGATTTACGTATTTGTAATTTACCTTCGAGGGCAAGAAAATAGTCTTTGGTCTTGCCTCGAGGGAGAAAGATCCCCTCTCTGGTGTACTGTGGAGCTGCTACCCAGTTTTACATGTAGATAGGCTTTCATTTCAAAACATTCTTCCCTGCCATGTAGGGATAGGAAGTTAAATGTTCTTTTGTTTAAGTAGACATACAGTTTTTAAAGTGCAGAAAACATGAAAAAAGGCCCAATAGTTATGGGCAAGCGCGTCACTTCTAATAACAAGGGATTTTAAATACTATTAGCTTAGTATTTTGTGTGGTGGGGCTCATGTATGTGAGAGGCATGGCCCCAATATTGAGGCATGTTTTCCCCCCTTAAAAGAATGGTGCCTCTTGACACATCAATGGCATAAAGAGGTTCAACCATCCTATAGAGGTGCTTCCTCTATTTGGAGTTGTAGCCTTCCCCTTACATCTCCATGACATTGTTTTTCCACATCCCCCACCAAGATGACCATTTAATTCTGACCTGATAAAGAAGAAGGCAGGATTTTTTATAATAATTTTAGTGTTGATATAGGTTCCTTTAAGATTTAGATTATTAATGCAATATCAGGGAACAACCTCCCCTGACTTGCATGGTGTTCTCTACCCAAGTCATTGTTGGCAAGAGACACTGCTTCGCATGACAGGTGTTGTCATTGATGGCAACTAAGACTATTCCACTCATCCACATAACATAATTTGTTCATACCAGAAGTCAGAATCAGAATTTATCTAAGTCCGGGGAGCCAGAAATAGAGCATGTGACAGGGTTCGGTATCTTGGTCCAGATCTCTCTGATGGAAAATTAGAGTATGCTGTGGATCTAAAGGAGTCATAAGGATTGTCACAGAAATCTAAATCTAGAAATTTATCCTCTGGTGACAAAGGGAGTAAAAGTTATGAGCATCTGAGTACCGGGTCATAATATGACAGAACAGTTCAGTAAAGAACATGCCGACTTGTGTTAGATCCTTATGCGGATCTGATAGAAGTGTTTTGGTGAGTTGCGTATGGAATATAATGTTAGTGGATGACATGAATGGTGACCTTCAAGTGTTATTTCTGGTACGCATCATCATTGGCGCATGAATTCAGCCAACAAAATAGAGTACTTGTATTGTTAGTTAAGTTCTTCATAAGGCCAACAGAAAAGTGATTGAATTACTTGAAGTGGATATATATAGCCGATGGATTTGAGTGTTGAAGGTGTGTGTGTATATGAATATGAAGTAAATGTGAAAAGAGCAGATAAAGGGTGCGAAAGAGAAGAGATCTAAGATCCAAATTATGGCAAAGTAGTAAATAGGGCAGAACAAGATGAAGTGTATCACGTCGGTATTATGTGCTTAACCGGAACTGAATCTTTGCATTGGTAGATGCTAACTATCGGTTCAAACACATTGTAATCTTCTTCCTGTAGGCAATGAGCCTTTCTTTGAGTAGTGAGCTTTGGGCAGTGAGCCCGAATGCATGTGCATTCTCCATTGTAATACTTTTAATAGAGTATAATCTTTATGGGTTAACCCCCATCGTGGTTTTTCCCTTAACCGGGTTTCCACGTCAAAAATCTTGGTGTCAAATGTGTTATTTCTACTTCTGCTCATGTGTTGTTGATTCTTGCTTTTCATGATAACATTATTAATCTATTAATGAAGTAGTAAAAAGGAATTAACTGCTGTAATTTTTAAATTTTTAAGACAACTGATTCACCCCCCCCCCCTCTTAGTTGTCACCTCTAATTCCAATAATTTGTATCAGAGCAAGGTTCCTTTGAAAAAGTTTAACATCTTGAGGAAGATCTGGGAAGGCAGTAAAATGGATGAATATAACCTCCAAGGGCAACTTAATCTCGCTCTAGAAGATCTTGAGCAGTCCAGAGCAGAAGTCCAAGAGCTGCAAGAGAACCTCAAAAATGCTGAAGACTTCATTGAGATTTTAAAAGAAAAATTGAGCAAATCTAATGAGAAGAGGAAGGAACAACCTCTTCAACTGGGAAATCATTATGAGAACAACAACAAGGATGAGGCTCTGAAAGAGAAGACAAAGGAATGTGAGAAGTTAGCCAAAGAAGTTGTTGTCCTAAAACATGAGATGGAATCTGGGGTGTTGACGATTGTGATGGGTAAAATGTGGGAATAATCAAATCAATAACAAACCCAAAACACCAATGAAATATGAAGGTAAAAAGGATTTAATAATAAAGAAGAGATACTTACAACCTTTACCTTACGCCTTCCATTGCTTGCCTTTTCTTTCTTGATCTTGATGGAGATGAAAATGGCCCTCAGGAAGCTCGCTTCCTCACTTCAATTCCTCAAGATGACAAGGAGAAGTTGGCTCTGATACTTGGTGTGATTGAAGATGAACTTCAACACACTATGAAATGGATGGATGATTAAGTGATATGCAAATGGGGTGCCAATGGCACGCTATAGTTCCTGCAGCATAAGTTTACTCGAATGATGGATATCAAATGAAGAAGAAGAGGGTTGTATATATAGAGTTGTGTGAGAAGATCAACGGTGTAGAAGAAATGAGAAGATCAACGGAGGAGAATGTTTGAGAGAACATGCGCGAATAGAAGGACATGTGTCATTCAAAAAGAAGCTTTGTTGAGTTAACTGCTTTCTTGATGAGGATGAGTTTTTATTTTCTTAAATTAGAATATATTTTCTAATTTAAGAGCAAAGTTGCTTTAACTCAACTTTTGCTTTTGTATGACAAGAGGAATTTATTTTTAGAAGATAAGAAAGCATAATTAAATAAATAGATTTATTTAATTATTTGTAGATATTTTGGAGGAATAAATAAAATATTTAAAATATATTTTATTTTGTGGAGATTTAATTTAAATAATTTTGCATTTTATTTAAATTTAGAAGAATGGAAGATTTAATTAAATAATTAAAATTATTTAATTATTTAGAAGAATAAAGTTGATATTGGAGGAATTAATTAACTAATTAAATGTGATTTATTTAATTAAATGGGAGGAAGTGAATCAAATAAATTTATTTATTTATTTATTTATTGATAGAGGAATATGAAGATGAAATAAATATTTAAAATATTTATTTGAGTAGAGTCATGTCATTTTTAGGTGTATACAAGGATAACCAAAGAAATTGAAGATAGAAAGAAAACTAAAGAAGACCTGAATCAAAATCTAAAAGAAAGACCTGAAGAATATTGTAGATTGGATGGAATTGCTGGCCTCCTAGAGTCTAATCTACAAGAAAGTAGAGACAATGAGAGAGAACTTGAAAGGCAAATTGTCATTCTCAGACATGACCTAGAAGTTGCAAATGAATACAAGGAGAAGTTCACGATAAGCTCAGCTAAACTTGAAGGACAGAAAAAGGTTGATGACAAGCATGGTCTTGGATATGAGAAAGGTGAAAGCTCTGGATCCGAACAAAGAAATTTTCAACTAAGGAATGGGAGAAACAAACTTAGAAGACCTCCAGTAAGACAGTCTAATGCTCAAAGATATCCATCATTCAATGGAAATTGTTTTAATTTCAATAAATTTGGTCCTAGAGCTACTTAGTGCAGAAGCAGAGTAAATCAAAATGGTCCATCCTTCTCCGGTCAATGCTTCAAGTGTAAGAGGTATGGTCATAGATCAAATGAATGCAAAAGTATGATAATGAATAACTCTAGAGAAAATGGCAACTCTTTCAATGGTTACTACTTTACTTGCAATGGATATGGATACATGGCTAATCAGTGCAGATCAAGAGGAAATTGAGCATATAGGCAAAGAAATGATGTTTTCTTTAATTGCAATAGATCTGGTCATATTGCAAGATTTTGCAGAAGTAGGAATAATGAAAGAAGAGGTCCGACAAACAGAAAACTGGATGAGCAGAGACAAGACAAAGGCAAAGGAAAAATTAATGTGAATGAGATCCAGAATGAAATGAGTAAGACATGGGTTAAGAAAACAATTGAGAACAATAGCAATGAGTCCGCACCAGAATCCAGTGCTGATAATTCCTCTGGGAATTGAATTTGGAGCTCTGGCTCAGGGCGAGCTGCATTGAAAATCAATTTCCCCCAGCCAGTAAGTGGGTGCCTGGATCTGGCACAATGAGAAGATATTTTGAATTGTTTCAAAACTTTTGGAAGGACTTCCGAAAGAAAAGATGTTGATATGGAAATTTGCGGAGTGATTCATGAAGAACTATTCAAGAAACTGAGTAACCAGATGAAGTTAGGGTAGAGCATTTATTACAAAGGCAAATTAGGTTTTGCGAAGCATAAAAAGGTGTTCACTCCTCATTTGAAGCACTTTGCACTCGAAGAAAGCAAGAAGAATAGTGTCTGAGCTAAGATTACAAGGAATTGAAGTGCGACTGGCGAATTTATCCGTAAACCCTAATCTCATGAAAAAGATGAATTTGGGGACTCAAGGTATGTAGATTGTTTGAGAGTCATCTCAGGGATGACAATCATGACCTTAAACCAGAGTATAAGGCACTACTTGATAAATATTTTATTTAGATTATGGGGTTTCCAACATTTGATGAGGATGAGTGGGTCCGGTATGTTTTGAGTCAGATGCATGATGAATTCATATGGTTGTTAAAACCATTCAAGATTACCAAGGATGTTATCAAAATTGTGACTGGGTTAAACTCAACCGATGGATTACCCATGTTGAAATCTGTGAAAAACGAAACTGTTACCGATGCAAAGTTTGACAAGAGGGCAATGACCATAAATGACATTATAGAACTAGATGTGAAGTTTGCTTCCATGGTGATTAGCTACAAGATCTATCACTCTAGCAGAGAGAATTCAGTCTCTGGAACTGTCATAAATGCAGCATATCAAATGTTGAAGAAGAATGTAGATTATGACCTATGTGAGCTATTATAGAACCAATTGATTGAAAACCTGAACAAAATCAAGAAAGATAAGAAAAACATTTTTAAATATGGTACATTGGTTCTATGCTTGTTTTTATACTATATGAATGAATTATTTGGAGTAAAGGGTGTTCACTGGACTAATGATGAGCCAGTTGCCATTCAAATCAGAGATCATCTTCCCTACATTGGTGATTATAAAGCTCAAAAAACTACAATCTGGGGATACTTCAAGAATTTTCAGAGTATGATGCATTCAAGGGAAAGAATTACTAAATCAATTGTTAAGAAGTACAACAATGAAATATGTTTTATGGTTGACACTAATCAGTGCCTAATGGAAGCAGTGGAACCCAGAACTGTTTGGATCATGCCCATGGGGTATGAAGTAGATGGAAAAATATTGAATATGTATGCTCAACATCTTCTAAGCAAACCAAAAGACACAATAGTTGAAAGATTTGGGACATATGAGGAGCCAAGTTAAAAACTGCACATTGAGCTCAGAGAACCTAAAACCAATAGAAAAGTAATAAAAGAAGTTGAGCAGTTGGTCGAGAATCTAGGTCTCAAAAAGGAAGCCGTGAGGCAATTCAAGGAGTAAACTGAAAAGGCTGAGAAGGAGAAGCAGGATAAGAAACAAGGAAGTGCTCCGGTAGGATCCTCCTCCACATCAAGAACTACTAGAAGCTCTGTTGCTGCCCCTGTTCCTCTGAAACCTACCAATCCTGAGATACCGAAAGACAAATCATCCAGAAAAGAAGGAAAAAGAGTGAAAACAAAGGCCACAAGAACCTATAAGAGCACAAAAGTTGATGAAGAAAGAACAGATTATGATGCTGAGGTAAATGAGTTGAAAGCCTCTAGAACAAAAGCTGTCAAAGTGACTAAGAAGAAGCCCTCTGAAAGCAAAAAGATAAACAAAAGGCAAAAGACAAATACATATGTTGAGAAGCCCACAATCTCCGTGGAAGATGTAATAAAATCAGTCACTATGGATGGAAATTTGAAACCCATGACTGAATTTTATGATGAATATAGTGATACAAATAAGAGGGTGTTGGAGTAAGCAATTGTTAGATATCTGAATATCTATAATAAGACCCTGATTGAAATAACTTCTGAGATCCCTCCAAGTCTTGCAAACATTTTGGAGTTGAGGAAAGAAAATGCAAAAAGCAAGGATATGGAGCTTAGAGAGCATGTATTGATAAAACTATGCCCTCAGATCACTCAAGTTCAAATGAGTATGATATTCAAAGAAGTGAAGGATGAATTCAGGAGCAAGAAGAGAATGAACAAACTAATGCTTAGAGAATTGGACCAAATAGTTAAAGAAACACAGGAAATACTTCTAAGTGCATTGAAGAGACACAATCTTCCTGTTGGTTTTTTCCCAGACTGGATGCTTATTCCCAGATTTCCTTACAAGGTAGCCATCAATGATCAACAGGATCTCTGGGCCAGGGGCCAACAGTGTAGGAGATAGACTCTATATTTTATCTCCTCTTCTTCTTCAGGCTCTGCAAAACCTAGGGGGGTATTCCCTACTCAACACCCATGATAATGTGCATACTAAGGCTGGGATGCTGACAGAAAGCAGATGAGTCCTCCTGTAAGTAGACCAAAACTGAAAGATAAGAGCAAAGGGGCTAGCTTTGGGCCTATTCGCAGTTGTAGACAGAGGACTGAGGATCCTAAAACTAATTCTAATGTCCTAATGGTTGTTTTAGAGTTCAATTTTGATTTTAAGTTTGGATGCAAAGTTGGACATGGTTGTAACACAAACACAAAGCAAGATTGGTGCCTATCCAGGGCCTGGAGTCAGTAGACATACACCTGTGAATGATCAGCATGAACAGCTAAAACTAGATTTCAGAGGGATATATATGATACCTGCCTTACAGATATCTCCCAATATAGAGTGTTAAGTTATCTCTACTTATGGCATCCCTATTGCAGTATACCCTTCCCAATGTTCAACCTGAAAACAATTTAATCTACCCCTTGAGCAGAAGTTAAAAGATCAGACATTCAACATAGGAATTCTATGTTCTAGAGTCTCAAATATTACCCAAATATCCAGATTCAGAAGAAGAATACATGCAATACTGGAGACAGAATTAACAAAACACATGCTAAGATAGCATTTCTCATATAAGATTAATCATGAAATCAGTGGGTTCACGCCAAAACATACAACAAGAGATACATAGACTCACAGGTTTAGCTGTGCAGAGCAACCAGATCAGCTTGTTTTGAATTACAGAGCCAAAAATCTTCAACTTTCAACAACCTAAAAAATGGTAACACAGTCTGCTTATAACAGCCAGAGAGTGTACCACAGCAATTAATTACATGACTGTTACAAAATTTGCCAGATACAGATCCTTCAAAGGAATGGCGCTCAAAATTTATTGCTGCAGAGACAAAAGGAACCCTCGAGCCCTGCGCCGCCATCTAGGAGTCTTCATGCCAAAGATCGGGTACATGATTGTCCAACAACTTGCCCATGCCCCTGCTACAGTCGCCATTAAGGGTCTCAACCACTCGCGGTCGCCTGAAAAACTGTCGCTGCATTCAAAAAGGAATTCCCGCCAAAACGCCTCTTCGCAGGTTCAAAAATAATGCAAGGGGAAAAATCCCACATGCATGGCGTGGAGAGCCTTTCACTACCTTATAAGCCTGATCGCATACACATCAAGTGTCGAGCGCTTTTGCCGCGCTCGACACACATGCCTTCGTCAAAAGCCCATCGCTCAGACCTAAGCCATCAGCTTACCCCAAAAATCTCCCACCGACAATAGTAGTCTGGCCGATCGCAAACTCCACATTCCCTTCATCGGCCAGAGAAAGACCATCGGCCCATCCAAAAGATCCCTCGCCGACTCCAATTGTCTCACCGACGCCACCTTCGTCATCGCCCAGACTAACACCATCGGAGCAACATGAAATACCTCTGCCGATGAACAAAGTCACACCGACAGCACCCTGTCCTCCCACCTCCGTTGGTGTGACTTACACCGTCGGAGCAGCATCTCATACTTATGCTGATGACGCCGATCATCCCGATACATACATCCCTCGGCGAGACACATGCCGATGACACTTCATCGGCCAAACATCCATCGTCGGTCGAACAGGAAAATGCTTCGCCGATAGTATAAATCACACCGATGGCACCATCGGTAAGAACAATCCCGTCGGGGAACCAGAAAAAAGACATGCCGATGGTGTATGTCACGCCGACAGCACAGCACTACCACCAACCTGATCGCCAAAACGCCTGCGAGGTCACGCCGATGGGAAAGAATACATAGGGTTTAAGTGAAGAAACCCTCTAGACATGAAAAATTCAACCTCCAGGTCAAAATGAGTGCCAACACTGGCTCCGAATGGGGACGTGCAGGTGAAAACCTGCAGCGAGAACCAGATCTCTGGGCAGACCAGGCAAAAAACCAAAAAGCACGAACTGTACAAGGCATTTACACTATATACATGTTTTTACAAATGTGCATAGCGACAAGTCATTTATGCAAAATAGAACTTAAGGAATTGGCCATGCATAGGCAATTCCAGAACTTCACCATCTAGGGCCTGGAGGAAATAAGAATCCTCCCCATGAGCACTACAAATCTGATATGGGCCCATCCATAAGGGTTCGAATTTACCATGTTTACCCTTGTCCTGATCTTTTGCATTCCATACAAGCACCAGATCATTGACCTGAAATTTCCTTTTAGTAGCTCTCCTGTCAAACTGATATTTCACATCTTGTTGTCTCTTGAGATTAATCTGGTGGGCTTTCCTTCTGTTTTCATCTAGTGCAACCAGCTGGTTCACCCTTTCTATCATGGAATCTTCAATCTCCTCATCATTTTCTTGGATGAATTTGTAAACTGGTAGGAGATTGTTCATGGGCAATCTGGCTAATGCACCATATACTAGCTCAAAAGGTGACATTCCAATAGCCTTTTTCACTGTCACTCTGTCAGCCCATATTGCTAACTTTAATTTTGAGTCCCAAGCTCTCTTGTTCTTGTCTAGTATCCTCTTGATAATTTTCATGATGCTTTTATTGCTTGATTCTGCTTGACCATTCCCTTGTGGGTGATATGGTGATGCATATGATAGATTTATCCCATACCTGTTGCAAAAATCAACAAATTCACCTGATCTGAAGCACATAGCATTATCAGTGACTACCTTGAATGGTACTCCAAACCTGATGATAATATTTTCTAGTATGAAATCTGTCACCACCTTACTTGTAGCTCTCTTAGTTGGAATGGCCTCAATCCATTTGGTAAAGTAATCTGTTGCCACCAAAATCCAACTGTGTCCCCCACTTGATTTGTCTGCAATTTCCCCTATGAAGTCAATTCCCCATTGCTGAAATGGAGCATCCACAGTTACAGTCTTGAGGGGTAAAGCACCATCATATTTCAACTTTCCTGAAAATCTTTGGCAAGGGTCACACTTCCTCACTAACTTTTGTGCATCTGAAAAGAGAGTGGGCCACCAATATCCTGCTCTGAGAATTTTATGAGCTGTTGTTTGGGCAGTATAATGTCCACCACACAATCCTTTATGCATATCAATCAAAACATTGTTAGCCATATCCTCATCCACACATCTCAGTAGCACACCATCAGGGTTTTTCCAGTATAGCTCACCTTGAACAATAACATACCTAATTGCATGTAACTTTAAAGTCCTTTTTTGTCTGTCACTGAAATGGGAAGGACAATTCAGATTGTGCAAGTAGTAGATAATATCCTTGTACCATTCAGATCCTGATACATTTACATTCTCATTTTGGACTATATTAACTTGGCATGCTTCCAAGTTTGACTGTGCCATCATCTTGGCTAATCCTTGTCCTCTTACCAACTTGGTAATCTGTATGTCTATGTTAAACTCTTGCAGTTTGGTTATCCATCTGCACCTTCTTCCAGTCACCTCCTGTTGAGTGAATATGTCTTTGACTGCTGCATGGGGTACATATGCAATTATATATGATCCTATCAAGTATGGTCTGAAGCTTTTGATGGCTCAGACTAGTGCATATGCCTGTTTTTTCATAATATCATATTTCAACTCAGAAGCCTGCAAGGACATACTAAAAAAAGCTATGGGCTGTTCAAAACCATCTTCATTTTTCTATAGCAAACATGCAGCAACAGTGTGAAAGGAAGCAAATGAAAACAATTGGAATGGCCTAGAAAAATTAGGAGATTTAAGAACAGGGGCCATTTTGATTGCCTCTTTGATACTCTGAAATGATTCTATTGCTTCACTTTCCCAGTGGACAGTTGCATCCTTCTTCATCATCTTGGAAATATTCCTTGTGGTTTCTGCAAAGTTGGGAACAAATCTCCTAACAAAATTTATCTGTCCAAAGAAGGACTGAACTCCTTTTACAGTTTTTGGCATTTGAATTCTGTCAATAGCAGCCATTCTCTCTGGATCGATCCTAACTCCATCCTTGGAAACAATGTGCCCTAGGAGTTTTCCTTCAACCACCCCAAAAGCACACTTCTTTGGATTTAAAGAAATGCCATACTCTAGTGCTCTTATGAAAATCTGCTCCAGATGCAAACAATGTTGCTCTTCTTTCTTTGAATAAGCAGTCAGATCATCTTGATATACAGCCAGGACTGAATCAATCAACCCTGCAAAAGCAACATCCATTGCTCTTTGAAATGTAGCACCTGCATTTGTTAGTCCGAAGGGCATTCTAACATACACATAAGTTCCCCATGGAGTGGTGAAGGCAGTCTTATACTGTTCTGATTCCTTTACCTTCACCTGATTATAACCTGAAAATCCATCCATCATGGATAAGAGTTCACAACCAGTCACTCTCTGCAACATAGCTTCCATATTAGGCAGTGGATAGTTATCCTTTAAAGAGGATATCACCATTCTTTTTTCTGACTGGGACAAGGTTAGACACCCAAGTTGAATGTCTGATTGGCACAATTATTCCAGCCTCCCTGAGCCTTTTGAGTTCTTCCTGCATCTTTGGAGCTAAGGTAGGATTAATAGGTCTTTGCCTTTGTCTGAATGGCTTAGCTCCAGGCTTCAATGGGATCTCATGCTGGAATAAATCTTCCCTATAGGCTTTTAGGTCCTCATATGACCAAGCAAAAACATGTTTATACCTTTTCAGTAATGCAATCAGCATACTCCTAATGTGTGGTTTGAGCTGTTTACCAATGTATACCTTCTGAGGGGCCTGAGATGTCCCCAAATTTATCTCTTCTAAATCTTCCTTATTTGTGGGAGATGTCCTTGTGACCAACTAGTCTCTACTGTCAAAAGCTCTTTCCAAAGCTACTAATCCTCCAAGGATTTTATTAGTCTTCAACTGAATAATTTCCTTTCCCACAAGAGTTTCTTTTCCATCTATAGTCTCTACAAAAGCTTGGAAATCAATTTCTTGATTCTCATATTCATCTATGCAGTGCAAAAATTTTAACAAGTCCCTATCATCATTAAACACTTGCCAACTGCATATGTTTTCTGGTACTGCAGGCCTAATTTTAACTTCTACATTTGTAACATCTGACAGAGTGATGTCATCTGGCCTTATTGCAACATTGGCTAAGAAATCAGCCATAACATTCTTTGATCTCTCTACCCAACTTATTGAAAATGCATCAAATAGTTCAATGGTATCCCAAACAGCATGCTTGTATTGTTTCAACCTTTTATTTTTTGAAGCATACCTATCTCTAATTTGGGATACAATCAGCTCAAAATCCCCAAATACTCTTAGCATTTTGATTCCATGTTTGAGAGCAATATTTAGGCCTAAGAGTAAAGCCTCATATTCTGCAATGTTGTTTGTGCAAACAAACCTCAGCAAGAAAGAGAATTTGAGGAGCTTACCAGTTGGAGACAGGAAAACAACTCTAGCTCCAGAACCTTCTTTTGCACAAGCTCCATCAAAAAACATGGTCCACAAACCTTGCTGATCCAATTCTTCAATGCAGACATTTTTCTTTTTATCTTCTCTATCATCTGAGACAACCTTGAAGTTATCACAGTCAGTGTTTACAAAGCATATCTGTTCCTCTGCTTCTTGGTCTTCCACTGTCTCTGATGATCTTTGTTCTCTGATTAGCTTAACATCCCTGCCATTCATTGGAATCATGGCATATGACAGGTCCAGCTGCATACTTCCACCAATTAGTGCTGCCCATCTTCTTGACAACAACATACCATACTGTGGCTTGATGTCAACCACTGTTATATTCATTTTATATCTCTTTTCAGGAAATGCTGCCAGTTTGAAATCTACATCCTTCATGATTCCAATAACCGGTACCTCTATGGCATCCATAGCATAACATTTTCCACATGCCTTGTCAATTTTCAATCCAGCTTGTTGCATGATGGCCAAAGGCATGACATTTGTAGATGCTCCAGAGTCAAGCATACAATTTCTGATTATTTTTCCATTTATAACCAGGGAAACATAAAATGGTTCCACTTGTGAAGGACACTTTGTCATAGTCACTCCTAAATAAACCTCAGGAGCCTCATCTTCTTCATTACATATGACATGTTTCTCACCCTGGGTCTGAGCATTTTGTTTAGCTTGAAAAGGTACCCCTGAAATTAGGGATATTGTCCTATTCTTAATTTCTTCCACTTTCATCAGTTCCATAAGTGGAACAGAGACTTTTACCTGGGAGAGGACTTGAGCTATATCAAATGGAGCATAATTTTGTATAACAGTTGTAGCTTGCTCCACAATCTTGTTTTTATCCTGAACTGATTTAGCTTTTACTTTCATAGTTCCCTGATCATCATTCTTGTCTTGGGAACCTTTACCTTGATCTTCAGCCTGAGGGATTCTATTTTCTGGTCCTTGGGATTCATGACCTGTTCTATATCTGAAATTCTGTTTATTATTAACCCACTGCCTTTTTTGTAATTCCATCCCCTTATTACCATGCACTGGCTGTCCTATAGAAATACCTTCTGGCTGATGTGGGCTGCTTACTTGATTTTTACCTCTGAGATTGTAGTTGCTTTTGACTTGAGCAACTGCTGCAGCTGTGAAGGCCCTAATTTCCTCATCAGAAGGTCGTTGTAAGTTACTCAGAAAATTGTGTGAGTTCTGAGCATAGGCATAGTTAACTTCATCATCTTCATCATATGGGAACTGTTGGCAGCCCTGAGTTCCATCATTTGTACTCTCATCAGCATCATAAAGAGTGTATCCATTGCTTATGGACATCATATTAACATCATCATCTTGCACATAATGTGGCTCATTGCATTCATTACAAGATGTAGTATTATCACTCAAGGACTGAGCAATCATACACTGTAACTGTGAATGTGGCATCTGACAAATTATACACCATGGAGCATCATCAACAATATTTACAGCTTTCTTTAGAGGATCAGGAGTTTCTTTGACATGTTGAGTTCTTTGATTTGTGTTGTTGCGCGGGAATACAGGTTTACCATCATGCCAATTGGTATTATAAGGCATATCATGCAATGATGGCCTCTTTTCCTGCCTTTGATAGACTTGCCTATCAGGACCTATTCCTTTTTCACTTCTAGCTAATCTATAGCTTAGGTCCTTAACAACATTTGCCAATTTGTGTATCTTATCTTCAGGGGCAGATATATTACCTTGAGTGCTCTGAGGCTTGTTTGGATTCTGCAGAATTTTCACATCATCCCTTCTGTTTGTCTTGCCTGATGCTTTCCTGTTGTTTTCAATATTCACTGCAATTCTGAAAGCATCCCTGAGAGTAGCAGGACCTTTATCTCTTAATCCATATGTAGTTTTTGCATCAAAGGCATTGATATACAATATTATGCACATTGGTTCATTTGGCCTCATGTGATGTGGCAATTTGTTTAACACTTTAGTAAATCTTGCATTAAAATCTGCAACCTGCTCATTTGACCCTTTAGTGATACTGGTGAACTCATTTACAAAAAAGCTAGGGTCAGTTTTGTCACCATATTGCTCCTTGAACATCCTTTTAAAATTATCCCATGATGAAATACTCCGGTCAGGCAGATTCTTGTACCATTCTCTTGCCTCATCTATTAAGGATTGCATGAATGACTTCATGAAAACGTCCTCATGTTCAACCTCAAAGTTATCCATGACATTTTGAAATGCTTTTAGATGATCTTCTCCTGACACAGTGTTGTTTCCTGAAAATTTAGGCACTTGCAGCCTCAGATGCTTATCAATGGGGTTAGGATACCCAGGAATACCATCAAATACCAGCTGTCTGAATCTATCTAGCTGCATTGGCTGTCTGTTTAACTGATTAACATTAATATTTCTATTTGCATTCTGGTTTCTTACATTGTTCAGTGGTATCCTAGCATCATTCACATTTTGTCTCTCATCATTATGCTGATGTTGCACTTCATTTCTCTGTTGATGTCTCTGCACATTTGCATTCTCAAGGGTAGGAATTGAATTATTCTGGGCAGTCCTTAAAGCTTGCACTTTCTTCCTCAAGTCATCTCTGATTGATATTACCTACTGATATTCAAACTCGGCCCTTAAGCTCCTAATTTCATCAGTTAGTTCTTCCTCGCTGGGCCTAGAGGAGGATGGTTTTACCATATTCTGATCTTCGTCTTCATCATCCCTCAGAGACTCAGCCTCTTCAAACCTTTCACTAGGGTCTAGAAATGGGCGTTCTTGGAACACCTCTAACCTCATTCTCACGCTACCACCCTGTTGCCTCTCATATGCACCCTGAATATCAGCTTTTGCATTTGAAAAGTAAGGTACTGTCTTGTCTGAAGACCTTGGATTGTCTTGCATATCATCATTTTTTCTGGGGGAACCCTCATGACTAACTGAGACAGCTCCCTTTCTTCTGTACATCATTCTTCTTGTTACTAGTAACTCTTCAAATAAAGGATTTTGTTGGGATCTTCTCCCCTGCATATAAATTTTACTTTGACCGGTTGGGAGATTACTTTGGAGTCGCCACCTATTACTAGGAACTGTTTTCTTTTTGTAAATCAGGGTTCTTTCAAAAATAACAATTTTCAAATCACCATCCCCAGTGGAGTCGCCAATTTCTGTTGGTGACTCGGATGGGTCACTGATATATTACTGGAGATAATTAGATAGTACTTTTACTTCTCAATCCCCAGCGAAGTCGCCAATTTCTGTTGGTTTTTTCCCAGACTGGATGCTTATTCCCAGATTTCCCTACAAGATAGCCATCAATGATCAACAGGATCTCTGGGCCAGGGGCCAACAGTGTAGGAGATAGACTCTATATTTTATCTCCTCTTCTTCTTCAGGCTCTGCAAAACCTAGGGGGGTATTCCCTACTCAACACCCATGATAATGTGCATACTAAGGTTGGGATGCTGACAGAAAGCAGATGAGTCCTCCTGTAAGTAGACCAAAACTGAAAGATAAGAGCAAAGGGGCTAGCTTTGGGCCTATTCGCAGTTGTAGACAGAGGACTGAGGATCCTAAAACTAATTCTAATGTCCTAATAGTTGTTTTAGAGTTCAATTTTGATTTTAAGTTTGGATGCAAAGCTGGACATGGTTGTAACACAAACACAAAGCAAGATTGGTGCCTATCCAGGGCCTGGAGTCAGTAGACATACACCTGTGAATGATCAGCATGAACAGCTAAAACTAGATTTCAGAGGGATATATATGATACCTGCCTTACAGATATCTCCCAATACAGAGTGTTAAGTTATCTCTACTTATGGCATCCCTATTGCAGTATACCCTTCCCAATGTTCAACCTGAAAACAGTTTAATCTACCCCTTGAGCAGAAGTTAAAAGATCAGACATTCAACATAGGAATTCTATGTTCTAGAGTCTCAAATATTACCCAAATATCCAGATTCAGAAGAAGAATACATGCAATACTGGAGACAGAATTAACAAAACACATGCTAAGATAGCATTTCTCATATAAGATTAACCATGAAATCAGTGGGTTCACGCCAAAACATACAACAAGAGATACATAGACTCACAGGTTTAGCTGTGCAGAGCAACCAGATCAGCTTGTTTTGAATTACAGAGCCAAAAATCTTCAACTTTCAACAACCTAAAAAATGGTAACACAGTCTGCTTATAACAGCCAAAGAGTGTACCACAGCAATTAATTACATGACTGTTACAAAATTCGCCAGATACAGATCCTTCAAAGGAATGGCGCTCAAAATTTATTGCTGCAGAGACAGAAGGAACCCTCGAGCCCTGCGCCGCCATCTGGGAGTCTTCATGCCAAAGATCAGGTACATGATTGTCCAACAACTTGCCCATGCCCCTGCTACAATCACCATTAAGGGTCTCAACCACCCGCGGTCGCCTGAAAAACTGTCGCTGCATTCAAAAAGGAATTCCCGCCAAAACGCCTCTTCGCAGGTTCAAAAATAATGCAAGGGGAAAAATCCCACATGCATGGCATGGAGAGCCTTTCACTACCTTATAAGCCTGATCGCATACACATCAAGTGTCGAGCGCTTTTGCCGCGCTCGACACACATGCCTTCGTCAAAAGCCCATCGCTCAGACCTAAGCCATCGGCTTACCTCAAAAATCTCCCACCGACAATAGTAGTCTGGCCGATCGCAAACTCCACATTCCCTTCATCGGCCAGAGAAAGACCATCGGCCCATCCAAAAGATCCCTCGCCGACTCCAGTTGTCTCGCCGACGCCACCTTCGTCATCGCCCAGACTAACACCGTCGGAGCAACACGAAATACCTCTGCCGATGAACAAAGTCACACCGACAGCACCCTGTCCTCCAACCTCCGTCGGTGTGACTTACACCATCGGAGCAACATCTCATACTTATGCCGATGACGCCGATCATCCCGATACATACATCCCTTGGTGAGACACATGCCGATGACACTTCATCGGCCAAACATCCATCGTCGGTCGAACAGGAAAATGCTTCGCCGATAGTATAAATCACACCGATGGCACCATCGGTAAGAACAATCCCGTCGGGGAACCAGAAAAAAGACATGCCGATGGTGTATGTCACGCCGACAGCACAACACTACCACCAACCTGATCGCCAAAACGCCTGCGAGGTCACGCCGATGGGAAAGAATACATAGGGTTTAAGTGAAGAAACCCTCTAGACATGAAAAATTCAACCTCCAGGTCAAAATGAGTGCCAACACTTCCATTTGTTGAGGAGGAGACTGATGATGAGATTGATTCATCAATCCCGGATATTGCAAAGATGGAAACTGATGAGCAGCAAACCAAGGTTGATGACTCCTATGTTTCAGAAGAGGAACAAATAAACAAAGAAGATACAGAGATGGTAGACCAAACTAATGATGCAGGAGATACTCCAACTTCTCCTGATCAATCCAGAAAAGAAGATAATGTTGAGAATATTGTTGCTACACAAGATCCTCAGGAACAGATTGCAAATAGTGTGGTCAAAGGAAAGAATCTAGCTACAAATAACACAGAAAAAGGTGAAGTAGAAGAAGAAGTCAAAGATAAGGAAGATAAAGCAAAAGAAGACGGTGCAAATGTTGATAGTCCTGATACTTTGAAAACTCAAGGAAAGGAAAGTGGTCCAGAAATGGTGGCAAGAGACACTGCAGATGCAGTGAAAAGTTTTGTGAGTAAAGAGATGCTAGAGTTCGATGAACTAGAACTGATTCAAGGACCAATCGACTTGGATACTCTCTCTTCGGTCCAAATGATGAAGATAGCATCCTTCACACAAGTCAAAGCAAGTGAAAAGATATTGAAATCTCACATAGCGGATAGTGAGCTATTAAGTCGTGCATCCGGTGTATTGGAGAAGATAATGCCAACCTTCCAGAAGAATCCATCTAACTCTCCCTCCAGACATCTGAAGAATCTTGTAAATTCTATAAGTACACATTTTGAGTCTTTTGAGAAGTCTGTAGAGACTAAAGTCAGAAATGAATTTTTGGATAAGAAATTTAATGAAATAAAGAGCCTAATAAGGAATGATAGGATGATGCTTGGTATTAGTATAAAGAGTATTCAAAATGCTCTAAGTGATGGACGTGATATATACAAATTTTGTCTATCCTGGCTCAAAGTTAGTAAGGATATTAAGAAGAAGACAAAGGAGCAAGAACAAAAATTGTCAAATCTATCTCTAAATTTTGATCCTCTAACAATTTCTCCTATAAGTCAAGAATGTCAAGTAATCAGCTTGATCGATGAAATAAAGAAGCTTGTTAAAGAGAAAGGCAATATTGTGAAGAGAATGTGTGATCTCTGGGGATTGATTGCCCCCAAGTTAGAAACAATGTTTAATGCATTATTAGAAGCTCAAACTGCAGTTTAGACAAGTGATCCTTCAGATCTGACAAAGGCAGAAGCATACACATTTCTTCTGAGTGGACACATCAATTTTGGATGGCATGAAAAGAAGTTGGGCCTCTGAACTTGAGCAATTGAAAAGTAGTTTTGCAGATATTCTCAAGTTCATGTAAATATAACTTAATGATTGGGTGTACATATGTGGTGTTGTATACAGAATTTTTGAGAATTTTGGCTTGCGAACCCCATCCTTTGCCATTGATGTCAAAGGGGGAGTGAAGAACAATGAAAAATGAGGAAACGGGGAGCTCCAAAATCAATGGAGAGCATAAGAGTATAGAATAAGGGGGAGTAACACTTAGTCATTTTTCACTAAGTGTTGCCATCAATGCCAAAGGGGGAGATTATTGGCAAGAGACATTGCTTCGCATGACAGGTGTTGTCATTGATGGCAACTAAGACTATTCCACTCATCCACATAACATAATTTTATCATAACAGAATTTTATCATACCATAAATCTAAATTTACCTAAGTCTGGGTAGCCAGAAACAAAGCATGTGACAAGGTCTAGTATATTGGTCCGGATCTCTCTGGTGGAAAATTAGAGTATACTGCAGATCTAAAGTAGTCATAAGGATTGTCGCGACAATCTAAATCCAGAATTTTATGCTTTGGTGATAAAGGGAGTAAAAGTTATGAGCATCTGAGTACTGGGTCATAATATGACAAAACAATTCAGTAAAGAACAGGTCGACTTGTGTTAGATCCTTATGCGGATCTGATAGAAGTGTTTTGGTGAGTTGCATATGGGATATAATGTTAGTGGCCAACATGAATGGTGACCTTCAAGTGTTAATTTATGGTACGCATCATCATTAGCGCATGAATTCAGCTGACATATAGAGTACTTGTATTGTTAGTTAAGTTCTTCATAAGGCCAACAGAAAAGTGATTGAATTACTTGAAGTGGATATATATATAGCTGCTGGATTTGAGTGTTGAAGGTGTGTGTATATATGAATATGAATTGAATGTGAAAAGAGCAAATAAAAGGTACGAAAGAGAAGAGATCTAAGATCCAGAATATGGTAAAGTAGTAAACAGGGCAAAATAAGATGAAGTGTATCAAGTTGGTATTCTGTGCTTAACTGAAACTGAATCTTTGCATTGGTAGATGTTAACTATCAGTTCAAACACATTGTAATCTTCTTCCTATAGGCAGTGAGCCTTTCTTTGAGCAGTGATCTCTGGGCAGTGAGCCTTAATGCATGTGCATTCTCCATTGTAATACTTTTAACAGAGTATAATCTTTGTGGGTTAACCCCCACCATGGTTTTTCCCTTAACCGAGTTTCCATGTCAAAAATCTTGGTGTCAAATGTGTTATTTCTACTTCTGCTCATATGTTGTTGATTCTTGCTTTTTGATAACATTATTAATCTATTAATGAAGTGGTAAAAAGGAATTAACTGCTGCAAGTTTTAAAGTTTTAAGACAACTGATTCACCCCGCCCCCTCTCAGTTGTCACCTCTAATTCCAATAGTCGTGGGCTTTTCGTGAGCTACTTCCTCTATGGGTAGCAAAGTCTCCTAGCTGCCCATTTTATTTTATTGTTTTGTTTCCTACGCCTCCTCTTTCATAAACGTCTATGTGACTGTCTTACAACTTAGACTTGCTGAGGAAAACACATAGAGAAGAATATTTTGTTTTATTGTTTTAGATTCATTTGGGTTTGGTTTTAGGCTCTTATATATATATATATATATATATATATATATATATATATATATATATATATATATATATATATATATATATATATATATATATATATATTGTTGATCGAGAATAAAATAAATAAATAAATAACTATGGTTTTAACTCCCTCTAATATATATATATATTAGAGGGAGTTAAAACCATAGTTATTTATTTATTTATTTTATTATATATATATATTAGAGGGAGTTAAAACCATAGTTATTTATTTATTTATTTTATTCTCGATCAACAATATTGTTAGGATATTATTTAACTTTTTTTTTCTGTATGCACAAAGTATTGTGAATAAGATGGCTTAATTGCGGCCTCAATAGTGTTTCATAACCATTTCAATATTCTTGTCTATAAATGTGTTGGGGTGAAAGAGTAATCTTGAAATCTTGTTCTCATGTTTTTAATGGATGCACATTATATAAAGATTAATCAGATAAGCATAATCTTTCCTTTGTTTATTTAAAGACTCAATGATACTTGTGTTCTTGAGGCAAAAAGTCTTGAGTGGGGGAATCATGTCACTATATATGATTTTATATGTGAGTGTGCAAGTTCCTAATCTCACTGAACTCCATGTTTTATCACTTCATTCGACTTCTTCTAAGTATGTTTATTTTACATGATAATGTTTACTTCACATGAAGATGTTAATTCTATGTTTTATCTTGCTTCTATGCTAACTCTTTTAGCAAAATTGACTTTGAGGATAAAAAAATGGATAAAATTCAAAGTGTTGACGTCTCTTGTGATTATTCCCTTTCCTTCCCCTGTTTTAATTGGGTCATGTGTAATCCTGTTGGTGAATCTACGCCTAGAATAGGGTAGGTGTGTACTTTTGTGTGGGTGTGTTTTGAATCTCATTATGTCTATCAATCCCCTTGGTGTCATGTCAAGTGTGTGTGTGACTCGTGTTTTATATTTATGTGGATAAGCTTAGTGTTGTACTTGAGATCCTAGTCGTGTGAGTCGGCCATGCTAGCAGTGGATTCCTGTTGGCAAGAGACACTATATGGATTCATGGTTGTTGTCATTGATGGCAACAAAGGTCATCCCACATATCTGCAAGTCATGGTGTGTCTCTACCGAAAGTCAGAATGAAGATTATTGTGGTTTGGTAAACAAGAACAGAGCATGTGGCAAGGTCTGACAGACAGGTCCAGATCTCTCAGAGGAAGTATCTTGGTGCAGTGCGGATCTGGGGAAGTCAAGAGGACTACCTTGAGTGGTGTATTCCAAGGATTTAGCCTCCAGTGATGGACAAGGAAAAAGATATGAATAGTTGAGTACCGGATTCCTGAGTGACAGTGTGAACAGAGGAAGAACTGACTGACAGAACATCAGACTATTTTCCGGATGTGTTACTGATGATGGTAAAGGTTGTGAAGGCATGAATCATGTTTGGCCGACATGATTAATGATATCTACAAGTATATGCTTGATCCGCATTACTTGATGTGCAAGGATTCAGCCGACAGAACAGAGTTTGTGAGAAGATAGATTGTTCCGAGTGCCGACTAGAAAGATAATGAAATCACTTGTGCGGATATATATATAGGATGGATTTAGTTATGAGAAGTGAAGGGATGTGATGTGATATATGCCAATAAGAGCAGAGCATAACAGAAGCAGTAAGAAAGATCTGGTATGTGAAAGAAAAGCAGAATAAAGAGAAGAGGAAAGATGAAGTGCAGCAGATCAGTGTACTGAGCCTAACCGGAACTGAACTCCAGCATATGTGGATGCTTCCAATCAGTTCAAGTATTGTATAACATTCTTTTGTAGACAATGTGTCTCCTTGTAGGCAGTGTGCCTCCTTTGTGAGCAGTGTGCTTAGGCAGTGAGCCCTAATTGGCAAGTGTCATTTTGTAATTCCTTATTCTTCTAATAGAGAATAATCTTTGGGTTAAACACCCTATGGTTTTCTCCCTTAACAGGGTTTCCACGTCAAAATATTGTGTCATGTGTTTTTCATTTCATGGTAATGTTTGCTTGTTTGAATTAATGCTGCATTGATTAATAAGAAAGTTCAGAAAGAAGAAATTATTTTGATAACTGATTCACCCCCCCTCTCAGTTATCAACAATTGGTATCAGAGCTAAGTTCCTCCTAATAGAGCCTAACAGCTTGAGGAAGATCTGGGAGTTCAAATGGATACATATGGTTTAAGGGAGCAACTCAAGACTGCCCTTGAGGATCTTGAACAGTCAAACTCTGAAGTCAATGAATTAAAGGAAAGACTCAAACAGGCTGATGAATTCATGAGAGAACTAAAAGACAAATTAAGTCTCTCTATGAAAAAGAGAAAGGAGCTGCTCCAGCAATTGGCAAGACAAAGTGAAGAAAGTAATACAAATGAAGAGCTGACTGAGAAAACCAAGTTATGTGAAAAGTTATCAAAAGAAGTCATTATGGTAAGACATGAAATGGAGTCAGGAGTTATGAAGTTTACCCAAGAGATTGAAGAGAAAAGAAAAACTGAAGACAATCTAAGACAATCTCTCAAAGAGAAATCAGAAGATTGCCACCAGATGGATAGGATTATCAGACATCTTGAATCTGATCTTGAAGATGCTAAAGATAATGAAGAAAAACTTGAGGATCAAATTATCTCTCTCAAAAGGGATCTTCAAACAGCAAATGAATATAAAGAGAAATTCAAGATAAGTTCTACTCAACTTGAAGTTCTTCTTGGAAGTCAAAAGAGGGCAGATGACAAGTGTGGTTTGGGATATGAGAAAGGAGAAAGCTCCGGATCTGGTCAGAAGAATTTTGGATCAGAAAATCCAAGGAACAGGCCTAGAAGACCTCCGGTAAGACAGCCCAATGCTCAAAGATATCCATCCTTCAATGGATACTGCCACAGCTGCAATCACTTTGGTCACAAAGCTAATCAGTGTAAAAAAAGAATGAATCAGACTAATTCATCCTTCTCCGGACAATGCTTTAACTGCAAAAGATCAAGAGGTTATCAGTCAAATATGCAAAGAAATGTTGTTTGCCAAATCTATAATAGGTCCGGTCATAATGCAAAAGTCTGCAGAAGCAAGAATCAGGACAAAAGAGGTCCGGTATATAATCAGAATCAAGACAAGGGTAAACAAAAGATGAATGCGGATGAAGTTAGGAATGAGATGAACAAGATTTAGGTGAAGAAAAGTTCAGAGAAGGTAGAGGTTGGATCCGCACTAGACTCTGGTGCTGATATTCCTTCCAGAAATTAAAAGGTGAGCTCTGGCTCAGGGGGAAACACATAGAAAACCCTGTTCCCCCAGCCAATCAAGTGGTGCCGGATTAGGCACAAGATGCGGAGTAAAGGGTTTGTAGATATGAGTCTTGAGATGATCCAGCTAAGATTTCAGAGGTCCGCATGAAGATGAGAAGAAGTTGTGATCGATCAAATAGAACCTATTCCGGGAGATGCTCCGGAATGACAGAGGATTACAAAAAGGTCCGGAGAGATCCGAAAGTGCATTGTCTTATTCTGCGGATTGGACAGAGTGTTTGGGATGTCCTTTTGATGTGTCATCTTGATTTGTTCATGGTTGGAAGATCTACATGATGTTCATAGATCAGGACTGATCCGATTCTTCAAGTCATTTGAATAAGGCAAACCAGAATAATGTAGGTCAAGCATTTATTACAATCAGATATTAGGGTTTGCAGAGCAATATAAGGGATTTCTCATAAATCACTTGTTCATTCTGCACTCAAGAAGAAGTGAAAAGTGGAGCTCTGCAACAAAACTCATCAAGTTTATCAAATATCACTCACAGAAGTTATTACATCCAAAAATCAATCAAACCAACTCTATGTAACCAAAGGCGCATAAGGTATTTTCCGTTCTCAATATCTCACTGTAAATCTTTTGAAAAATGGCTACTCCAAATATAGTTAAGATCTCTGATAGACCTCGCCCCACATTCAAGAAACATCCATACAAATCTTTGGAGGTAGATCCCCTAGGAGCCTTCTCTAGTGTTCCGCATGGTGTATTGCATACGGAGGACATTAGGGTTTACATACATGCGAATATTGAAGACTTTGGAGAATCAAAATTGATGGATATCTATCACAAACAGTTGATAGACGATTCCTTTGAGATTAAACCTCAGTATAAAGCCATCCGGGATAAGCACTTTGCACAGTGCATTCATTTCCCCTGTTTTGAAGAAGATGAATGGGTCCGGTATGTACTAAGTAGAGTGCATGACAATTTCCTATGGTTGAACAAGCCTTTTAAGATCACCAAAGATGCAATTAGGGTTGTAACCGGTCTGCACTCATCCGGTGGAATACCTATCCTCGAGTCTGTCAAAAATCAGACAGTTAGTGATGCAACCGGATCAAAATTTGATAAGAGAGCTATGACAATTGAAGACATCACTGAACCGGATGTCAAATTTGCATCTATGATAATTGGTTACAAGATTTATCACTCCAGTAGGGAAAATTCTGTACTGGGAACTGCAATTTACACAGCTTATCAAATGCTAAAAGAGAATGCAGACTATGATTTGTGTGAGCTTCTTTACCAACTTTTGGAAAATTTGTAGAAGATTAAGAAGGACAAGAAGAACTCCTTCAAGTATGGTAGTTTGATCCTTTGTCTATTCTTTGATTACATGAATGAGCTTCCCGGATCTAGTGGATGGATATGGCAGAATGATAGACCAGTTGCCATCCAAATCAGAGATTATTTGCATGGACTTGGAGATGCTAAAGCAAGAAATACAACCCTGTGGGGATATTTCAAGAACTTTTAGAGCATAATGCAAGCAAGAGAAAGAATTCCCCAGTCTCTTATTGAGAAGTACAAAGACACAGTATGCTTTATGGTAGAAACAGATCAATGCCTAATGGAGGTAGTAGAACCAAGAACTATGTGGATCATGCCCATGGGGTATGAAGTGGATGATCAGATTCTGGAGTTGCATGTTCAACACATGCTTAGTCAGCCCAAAGACCCAAAGGCAGAAAGGTTTGGAACCTTTGAGGAGCTGAGTGTGAAGATCCATGTGGAACTCAGAGAACCTGAGATAAAAAGGAAGGTGAGAAAAGAAGTAGAACATATTGCTCAAGGCCTAGGCATCCCAAAGGAGGCACTTAATGCCAACCGGGAAAAGAGGTGAAAGGCTGAGAAAGAGAAGAAAGAGGTAGAAAAGAAAAGCAAGAAAAGTTCTCCGGTGGAAACCTCAACCCGGACCAGATCATCAAAAGGATCTACACCTGTCTTAACCAAAAGCTCAAAAACATCAAAACTGGAAGGTCAAACATCTGGTAAAGGAGAGAAAAGGTCTAAAATAAAAGCCACAAGGGCTTATACAAGTCAGAAAGATGAAGAGGAAACCAAATCAGATGAGGGGGTAAAGGAAATAAAGAAGCAGAAAAAGAAAGGATCAGGTAAACCCTCCACAGGCCAAGACAAGGAAGAAATGGCAGGGGAATTTGTTGAAAAGCCCACCCTATCTCTAGAGAGTGTAATCAAATCAGTCACTATGGATGGAAACCTTCAACCAATAGCTGAATTCTATGATGACTACAATGAGGCTGACCAAAAGATCCTGCAGGAAGCCACAATCAAGTATCTGAACATATACAATAAGGCTTTCATTGAGATTATATCTCTAATTCCTAAAAGCCTAGAAAAGGAGTTAGAAATAAGAAAGAACAATGCCCTGGCAAAAGATCTTGAGATCCGGGAGCAGATAGCTATTCAGCTATATCCTCAAATTGATCCCAAGACAATGAACATAATATTCAAAGACTGCAAAAATGAGTTCAGGAGTAAAGCAAGGATGAATCAACTCATGCTTGGTGAGACTGACAAGGTGGCCATGGATACAGAAGAGATCCTCCGGAAGGCCTTCAAAAGGTTTAATCTTCCTATTGTAGAGGACTTGGGTACTGATCCCTCATCCACAAGTGTTGCAGAAGAAACTTCTGAGAAAGCAACAGAAGAGATGGGCCCTGAACAAACCAACATTTCTCCTCCGGTTTCCCCTACAGTCTCCGGATCCAAAGAAGAAGAGAAATTACAGGAGAAAGAAGTAGCGGTAAAAGAAAAAGAAGTTGACAATACCAAGGTTGCAGAGAAAGAGAAGACTCCAACAGAGAAAACCACAACTGATAGTGGTAAGAATGTAGGAGAGAAAACTCCAAAGGACAGCTCCAAGACTGCAGAAGAGAAGAAACATTTGTCTCCACAAGAGACACTGCACAAACTATCCAAAAGTTTCTGAGCAAAGAAATAGTAGAGATTGATGAACCGGAGCTTCTACAAGGTCCATTCAATTTTGATTCCCTCTCTCCGATACAGACAATGAAGATAGCTTCATTTGCAAATGCTAAGGCAAATGAAAAACTCCTAAAGTCTCATATGGAAGACTGTGAGTTGATAGAAGCTGCTTCCAGAGTGCTTGAAAAGATTATGCCATCGGTCCAAAAAGATCCCACAGCCTCCTCTTCCGGTAATCTCAAAACCTTAGTCAGCAATGTTGGCACACATTTTGATTCTCTAGAAAAATCAGCTGAAGAAAAGGTCCGGAAGGAGTTTTTGGATAAGAGATTCTCAGAGGTACTAGGATTAATCTCTAATGATAGGAGAAATATGAGTATTGGAATAAAGAGCTTAGAAAATGCTCTTAAGGATGGCGGTGACATTTACAAATTTTGTATCTCCTGGTCAAAAGCAACAGTAGAAATTGAGAAGAAAATAAAAGAGGAACAGGACAAACTACTGAGTTTGTCTCAAAGTTTTGATCCTCTCTCTTCCTCCATAGTAAATCAACAATGTCAAACTATTGCAATCACAAATGCAATAAAGAACTTTGAAAAGGAAAGGAAGAATATAATTAACCGGATGGGAGAACTTAGACGGATGATTATCCCTAAGTTAGAGACCATGCATGAGGCCATAAGTGATGCTAAGACTACCGCCCAAACCAATGATCCAACAGATCTTAAGAGGGCAGAAGCTTTTGCATTTTTGTTGAGTGATCACATTTCAATTTTGGATAGAATGAAGCAAAGTTGGGCTACAGAACTCATCCAATTGAAGACATCCTTTGCAGACATTCTTCAGTTTTTGTGAATATGTAATATACAGCCAAGTATAGTAAAATTCTTGAAAATTTTGGTGTGCGGACCCTACCCTTTGCCATTGATGTCAAAGGGGGAGTGAGGAGTAGTGAAAAATGAGGAATCTAACTAAGGGGGAGCTCTAGAAAATGTATATAAACACAGAGCATCAGCCAAGGGGGAGCATAGTGTAAACACTTAGTCATTTTTCACTAAGTGTTGCCATCAATGCCAAAGGGGGAGATTGTTGGCAAGAGACACTATATGGATTCATGGTTGTTTCCATTGATGGCAACAAAGGTCATCCCACATATCCGCAAGTCATGGTGTGTCTCTACCGGAAGTCAGAATGAAGATTATTGTGGTCCGGTGAACAAGAACAGAGCATGTGGCAAGGTCCGACAGACAGGTCTGGATCTCTCAGAGGAAGTATCTTGGTGCAGTGTGGATCTGGGGAAGTCAAGAGGACTACCTTGAGTGGTATATTCCAAGGATTTAGCCTCCGGTGATGGACAAGGAAAAAGATATGAATAGTTGAGTACCGGATTCCTGAGTGACAGTGTGAACAGAGGAAGAACTGACTGACAGAACATCAGACTATTTTCTAGATGTGTTACTGATGATGGTAAAGGTTGTGAAGGCATGAATCATGTTTGGCCAACATGATTAATGATATCTACAAGTATATGCTTGATCCGCATTACTTGATGTGCAAGGATTCAGTCGACAGAACAGAGTTTGTGAGAAGATAGACTATTCCGAGTGCCGACTAGAAAGATAATGAAATCACTTGTGCGGATATATATATAGGATGGATTTAGTTATGAGAAGTGAAGGGATGTGATGTGATATATGTGAATAAGAGCAGAGCAGAATAGAAGTAGTAAGAAAGATCTGGTATGTGAAAGAAAAGCAGAATAAAGAGGAGGAAAGATGAAGTGCAGCAGATCAGTGTACTGAGCCTAACCGGAACTAAACTCCAACATATGTGGATGCTTCCAATCAGTTCAAGTATTGTATAACATTCTTTTGTAGACAGTGTGTCTCCTTGTAGGCAGTGTACCTCCTTTGTGAGCAGTGTGCTTGGACAGTGAGCCCTAATTGGCAAGTGCCATTTTGTAATTCCTTATTCTTCTAATAGAGAATAATCTTTGGGTTAATCACCCCATGGTTTTCTCCCTTAACAGGGTTTCCATGTCAAAATACTGTGTCATGTGTTTTTCATTTCATGGCAATGTTTGCTTGTTTGAATTAATGCTGCATTGATTAATAAGAAAGTTCAGAAAGAAGAAATTATTTTGATAACTGATTCACCCCCCCTCTCAGTTATCAACAATTCCTTGATCTCCTCTCTCCATAGCTCGAGGGATTGCCTAGAGTGACAATAGACATCTATTGCACTAGACGATGACAATATGGTTGGGAGGTGGGCAACATCCTCCATTGGTCCCATTCAGACAATCTCTTGGAGACTTGGCGAGACCCTTGTGCTATATCATTGTGATGTACTCATATTGTTCAATGTGTCATTCGAGCACCTTGATTGTTAGTTTATGTTGTAATATTATTACTCTTTGTAATTTATTCTTTGAAGCGCAATTCTTCCATGTGTTGGGAAGTAGCCTTCATCATGTAACTGTAAGATATTATCACTTGATTATGAAATTGATACTTGATTTGTAGGATAATATAATGTTGTGAATGTAATTGATTGTGCCTAAATGATTATATCTGGATGTTGGAGTCCTCTTACTTCAGTAATTTATTTATGCTATGTTTTAGAGATAGATCCCAATCATTATGACCTAGAGATTTTCACTACTCTTGTATGTTAGAATGACTAAAATTGTATCTAATCATCCGATGAATGTTTTATCTTAACTAGAGATGAAGGGATGTTTTAAATTACTTCTTTCTGTATTGATTTAGGGTTTTGATGCTTTAAGTTGGTTTCCCTAGGTATGTTTCCCCCTAGTAAGGTGTCGTGGTCGTCTTATCCCGCACCTTGTTTGCCTTCCCCGCCTTGGTACGACGGGGTTTTAGGGTCGGGTGGAAAGTTTTTTTTTGTTTTTCATGTCATGACCACATGGCAAATGTGGGCATGACACCTCTTTTCATTTTTCTTTCAAATTTTTCCTCAAGCTCTTCAAAATCTTCTTCATCTGATTCCACAACATATTTGTCTGATCTAGCAATCTTGTCTTCCTTGGCCTTAAAGGTAGTCTCAATTTCCATAGGGCCACAAGTAGTACCAAACTCTCTCGTCTCAAAAGTAGTCAGTTTACCAAGCAATTGATCTTTTGTAAGCTTGCCCATATCAAACAATTCTTCAATGGCAGATACCTTGTGACTATAATATTTTGGAAGATTTCTGAGTATCTTATCAGCTACAACATCCCCATCCTCTATCTTTCCACCAAGACCCTTGATATTGCTGACAACTTCATCAATATTATGTATGTAACTTGTTATGTTCTCATCCTCAGACATTCGCATGGTTTCATATGTGGTCTTCAAGTTCTGCAACTTAGACTTCTTGACAGATTCATCACCTTCATAGATGTTTTTCAATTTGCCCCAAATCTCATGAGCAATTTCCAAATCCACAACTTTCATCATTTTAGTGTTGGATAAAGCATTTAATAGAGCATTTTTAGCTTTGTGATTAGTCTCATAATCCTTAATCTCTTCATTAGTTTTCGGACCACCTTTAGGTACTGTGTAGTTATCTTTAACCATCTTCTAGACATTTTAACTAATAGAAATAAGATAGCTTTGCATTCATACCTTCCAGTAGGCATAGTCAGATCCATCAAACTGAAGAATGTTTTTCTTGTGTGCCATCCTAGATCTACCTTAAGTTGTTAAGCTTTCTTCCAAGGAACCTTGATCTCATACCAATTGTTGAAGGCACAAGACAACTGAGAGGGGGGGTGAATCAATTGTATCAAAAAACCTTAACTTCTTTAAACAAAATCACATTCACATTTAATTACTTTAACTCCTTAATTTGTTATGAAGATTAAACATGAACAACAGAATTAAAACGTAAACACATCAACACCATACACACATGAACACCAAATTTTTACATGGAAAACCTTAAAAGGAAAAAACCATGGTGAGTGTTAGCTCACAACATAATGTAGTAACAATACCGAATAACAAAGAGGCTCACTGCCCAAATGAATGCTCACTGCAAAAAGGCTCACTACCAAGGGGTGGCTCACTACCAAAGGGTGGCTCACTACCAAGAGGTGGCTCACTACAGGATGGGTGGCTCACTGCCATGAACTGATATAGTAGCATCTAAAACATGTCTGAGTTCAGTTCCATTGAAGTGCAATATATCTCTCCTTTGTTGCCTTTACAACACACATTTTATCTTCACACACTCTCACACCACTCATGGATTCATTACATATATTTATACCAATTGTCAACCTTGGAACATTCGTCAAGGTCGGCAATACAATTTACAACCATTGGAACTATCTCCAATGTCGACATACATACATAATTCAAATTAGGTATGTACCTAAACAAACTTGCGAAGCAAATAAATGAAGGAAGAGCACTTCACGGCTTAGCTCAGACCCAAACACATCCTTACATGCTTCAACATGCTTCCACAATCCACGAATCACCTCTGCAACAAGTGTAAATAACCAAGTCGGCCAAAACTAGTGCAAACATCGAGAATACGTAAATACATGCTTTCAAGAACTTCATTATATCTTGCAGATCAAGCACACACCTTCAATACATTTTGAAGACATCCACAAACAACATAGAATCACCTGGGAGCTAACAAATCCAACCACAACAAATCTCACTTGAGGACAACAAATATCACTTGAAGATAGATTATAGACTGCTCACAACAAACATTGTCGAACTCTGCTAATTAATAACCTGCTTTCCAGAGCACTAAATCATAAATCCTTTGGAATGAAGATAGCTAAGGACTTTATAAACTTAAGTCCAAAATTGCAAGACCAAAATTCAAACTGTGAAAAAATACAGAGCAAAATACATTCTCCTTGTCACTCTATAAATGTTGTCAGGCACAGTCTTCAAACTAGTGAATAGAAATTTTGATGCACAGTGATCCGGACCACCAAATTCTGGATTTAGCATCTTCAAACACTTCTCTAAATCATATCCAAATCTTATACTCTGGTCTTCAATACAAAGGAAATGCGGAGCAAAAACTTAGAAAGTCTCCTTAACATGACAACTCAATCACTCAACAAACAACAATATTAGAAGACACAATTGGTACAAATGACAACACAAACATGTTGACATCAATGACAACACCAATTAGCACATACTTGCAACACTTCCTTTCTACTACCCCATTTTGTTGAGGGGTCCTAGGAGCTGACAAATGTCTCCTAATACCATGATCTTCACAAAACTTTTCAAATTCATTTGAAGTAAACTCACCTCATCTATCAGACCTTAAGCACTTGATCTTAGCATCCACTTCATTTTCAACCATAGCTTTGAACACCTTAAATTTATCCAAGGCATCTAATTTTTCTCTTACGAAAGAAATCCAAGTCATTCTAGAATAATCATCAATAAGTAACATAAAATACCTCTCACCTTATTGACTCTTTACTCTTGTAGGGCCACATAGATCAGTGTGAATAAGCTCCAATGGCTTTGAAGAAGAATACTCCTTGATTTTTAAACTTGTCTTTGTCTACTTTCCCATTTGACATTCCTTGCATACTGTGTTTGCAGGCTTGATTATCTTGGGCATATCTCTTACTGCATGAGTAGAGTTGATCCTTACCATATTATCAAAATTGTTGTGTCCCATTTTTTTATGCCACAGCCAACACTCACTAGATTGAGCCAACAAACATGTTCTTCCATTCACCTCCTTCAGATGACAAACATCACCATATGTCTCGATACCTTCTGCAACTAGTTTTTTGGACCCTGCCTTCCTGATTTCACAACCTTTGGCATAAAAGGTGAGATTATAACCTTTGCTACACATCTGGTTGACACTGAGAAGATTGTGTTTTAGCCCTTTGGCATAGAGGACATCCTTAGTCCTATTATTCCCATCAATAGTTATAGTACCACCATCCCACTTCTCAAGGTTGATAAACTTCTCCTTGTCACCAGTCATATGATTTGAGCAACCATTGTCAATTACCCAAGCCTTAGCTTCTTCTCTTGCATGAAAAGTAGTCCATACAACCATTGATCTGTCATTGTTTTGATTTGTTTTCAAGGCATCAGTCTTCTCACATTTTCCAACATCATCCTTTTTGTCACCAACACTCAAGGCCATGAAAAGTGTTTCATTATTTGAGTCATCATGATCCTCATCTTTTGAAGAACAACTGCTTTCTATGGAATATTGACTTCTTTTTAAGTTGTCTCTTTTGTTACTACCCCTTGATTCTTTAAAAGGACATTTAGAAGCAAAGTGACCAACCTTTCCACAATTGAAACATTTCAAAGGGTAACTTACCTTTGTATTTGCTAGTGCCTTTCTTCAGTCTTCTCACATAATTTGCTTCAACTTCATCAAAGCTCTCATCTTCATCCTTTGTCTTCATACTAACTTTGAAAGCAACTTCTTTCTTTAGAGAATCACTGCCAAACTCTCTCATTTCAAAGGCAATAAGGGAACCAAATAGTTTGTCTACAATGTATGTATCCAAATCTGCATTCTCTTCAATAGAAGATACCTTATGATTGTAAGATTTGGGAACAGATCTCAGAACCTTCTTCACAATCTCATCTTCTTTCACTTCTCCACCAAGACCTGTGATTCCATTGACCACTTCATTCACCCAGAGCATATATCCAGCAATGTCTTCATCCTCTATCATTTTTAGGGTCTCAAATTTGCTTTTGAAGATTTGCATCTTTGCTTGCTTTACTTTCTTATCTCCTTCATAAATGGTTTTAAGTTAAACCCAAACATCTTTAGTAGAACTACAACTCATTACCTTTGAAAGTTTTGAATCAGCTAACCCACTCATGATAGCAAACTTTGCCTTGGCATTGTTATCATATTCCTTAACTTCATCTGGATATGTAGGAATAGTAGCAAGAACTTTGTAACCAGTCTTGACAGATTGCCAAACACCACATCCTAGAGAATTGATAGTCTTCCATCCTTAGCTTCCAAAAAGCATAATTTGTTCCATCAAACCTAGGTATCTTGTTGGATCCATTATGTGCCATCCTAGACCTTCCTCAAGAGGTTAAGCTTCCTTCAAAGGAACGTGGCTCTAATACCAATTGTTACACCAGGATACTGAGAGGGGGAGTGAATTAGTATCTAATCAAATTTTAACTTCTCAGGAGCAGATTAAAACTAAAGCATTATAGCGTCAACATAAGCATGAAAGATTAATACAATGCACATCAACACATAACACCAAATGTACGTGGAAAACCTAAGAAGGGAAAAACCACGATGAGGATTCACTCACAATATATGAAGCTCGAAATAACAACTTTGTTTTAGGGCTACAACCTAAGCATGCTACTACTCCCTACTGACTTTGTTTTAAGGCTACAACCCAAGAAAGCTACTACTCCTTGAAAAACTTTCCTTTAGGGTCACTCCCAAGGAAGCTACTACTCCCTGAATACTTTATTTTAGGGTCACTCCCAAGGAAGCTACTACTTCTTGAATTAAGAACAAACTCACAAAAGATTACAGTATGACAGTCCTTCTACTATCTGAAAACTAACATTGAGATTCACACCTTTGATGATTGCAATTCAGCCACTTCACATTTCCTTCTGATGATCAGATCAGATAGTCACACTCTATACTTGATCGCTGTCACATATAAGTCTTCAAGATGAATAAGGAAAACATCTACAACTTTTGCTCTTTCTCCTTCAGTCGCACATCATAATGCAATCATTATACTCTTTTTCTTGCTTGAGAACCTTATCAATCACTTGCAATCACTCCTTGCCTAACTCACTTTGATTTACAATTTATACATGATATTACATTGATTACATTGCTTGTCGGCCAAAGACAATATGAAAAATACATTTACAAGTCGGCTAGACAACACACAACATGAAACGTGTAGAGGACAAGTCCTAAACAAGACTACACGCTACACCAATAGAAGACCCATGCCTTGTGGACATCAACACTTGCTTTTAATCAAGTCAAAAAAATTCTTCACATCATCAAACATCAAGGAAGTACATCTGCACACTCCACTCATTTGAAAATAGAACAACTTTAAGCAAAGACATATGAGACTTAAAGCATAACGGCCACAGCAACTTGAAAACCTTGTGCGGTACTAGAAACAAGATAGATCTTCATGAAACTTTTCCAGATGAGTCTACATAAATCATACAACATCTCCAAACACTCCTTTACCTCCACACATTAAATATTTATGTCGTACATCTTCAACCATGAACTCTGGGAACAAGTCAACCGGAACACTCGACAACATACTGTCATTGAAAAACTGAGCTTGCGGACCACCAAGAAACTTGAAACTGCAAGGAAGCATGTGTAATTCACATCCATAAACATGTCTTCAAAATTGTAAAGACAATAATTCACATCTGGAGGAATGCGGAGCATTCCAATAGGCCTTCAATACCATCTTACTCTGCCAGAACGCATGTCGGTACTCTATCATGCATAACTTTTTCAACGGAAGGACAAATGATCTAAAACTTTGGAATTATCACCTTCACTTCACCTTGATCATAGTTCCAGAACCACATAGACATAATTTCAAATATGGAGGAATGTGGAGCATTCTATTGCCGTATAGTAACTGTCTTCAACATTGTCTTCAAACTATAAAACACTCTTCTGATAATCCAATCATCATGAAACTTGGATCAAACCACTAGTAACATCTTCTCAATCATTAACAACACATCTGATCATCTTAGTGCTTCTAATTCCCATATTAATATGTCTTCATGCTCAACTCTACATTGATCAAGGCATGACATCCAACCATAACTTCAGTAATCTCATTATACTCAACATGACATCCAACCATGAATTGTATCTTCTTTGTTGGACAAGACATGACATCCAACCATGAACTATATCTTCTCTTATAGATAGGACATGACATCCAACCATGAGCTTCTCTATACATGACATCCAATCCATGAACACCATCACACCTCCATGACAGTATTGACATCAATGACAACCTTGTGACAGTGTTGACATCAATGACAACCTTGTGACAGTGTTGACATCAATGACAACCCTAGGAACCATATGTGTAACATAAATGAGATAATCAATGATTATGTGATTAGATGTTGTTAGTGTAGGTTTTTATATCCTAGTTGGGTTATTTATTTTCCCTTCATTCCTAGGTTTTTCCTACACCTTTTATTAATCACGCTTAGGTTAATAAAGCATGTCTTATTAGGTGAGTGGATTATGAGGTGTCACCTTCCTACATGTGAGCATCCATTAGCTATCTTGGGAAGATACTTTGCTATCTTTAGTCTGATAGATGGTTGCTCCTCATTGGTCGGTCTTGCCACCTCCTTCCTCTCCCTGGTCTATATAAGCATGCTACATGGCTTGTATTTCATATCTTTTGCTTTTGCATCCTCTTAATGCTAATTTTCTTCTAGCATTTGCATTACTCTCTTGGAGACTAACTCTGTGTTGCTATTTTGATTTCGTATCATTTGCATTCATAGTTTAGATATCTATTATTTTGCACTAGTTTTCTAGGTTAATCATCTTTTCAGATTCTAACATGGTATTAGAGCGATTCTATGTGCAAGAATAGATTTTAGTTTCCTTATTTGAGAGATTCAGGGGGGGGGGGGGGGTAATTAAGATTATTGCAGCTTTTCAAAAAACCTAGTATGCTCTTCTCTTGCATCTTCGAATGATCTAGAGAATCAGAAAAGTTTGATGGAAACACTTTAATCTCGCGGGTATGCATACATGTTTTGTGATATCTGGGTGATTGCAGCATTTCTAGTTATACTGGCAGCATTTTTGGTTGTTCCAACGCATCTAGGAGGCTCGAGAAAGTTAGATTTGGCTTTCGTTTCACCGAAATCAGAGATCATTTGACACAGTTGTGGAACTGGGGTTTTGTGCTTACATCTGAAAATAAACTTCCAATCGAAGTGTTTTCGAGCCAAAAGGACCCTGCCATTGCGTCTGAGAGGCCTCGCAGGTGAATTTTCATATATATTTTGGTGCCGGGAGTGGGAAAGGCAAAAAAAATTGTCCGAATGCCATTTTGACGCCCCAACACACATTTTGAAGCAGATTCTTTGTAAAAATTCTATAATTCCTGCATTTTTTTTTTTCCCTGAAAAAAAAAATTCATAAAAATATAAAGGGTTTTGTTTTAAAAAAAAATCAAGAATCATTAAAAAGTTTCAAAAAGAAAATATTAAATATTAAAAATTTTCAAAAAAATAGAAATAAAAAAAAGGAATTTTAGAGGCTTTGGCCCCTTTCTTAAGGCTACGTGAGCCTTATAAAGGCTGCACAAGCCTTTCACAAGGTTGTGCAGAGCCTTAAGGAGGCCGCGGGTGAGGCTGTAGGCCCCCGCACCCATTCCTGCTTTTGGCCTTTTTTAGGCCCTTCAAAAAAAGCCCAAAAAAATTCTTCCACCATTAAAAAAATATGTTTGGCCTTTGAAACTTGCCTCAGCCTCTGTTCCCTCTTTTGGAGTTTTTTTTTCTTTGCACCTTACATTGGCCTGCATGCCAGTATTGCCTTCTGGCATGTAATTTTGGCATATTGTTATAGTTGGCGGATTTTGCTATTTTTGCCCTAACTATTTTTAGCTGTGTTTTTACACTTGGCTGGAGGAATCATTATTTTTCGAAGAGACTTCCAGATTTGGCGGACCGCTAACTTTGACGGCACTTTTGGCAGAGGGCTATTTTTTGCCCAAATAACCCCCTCTTCGTTAGCGATTTTCATTTTTGACGACTGATAACTTGAGCTCACGACCTTCGTTTCTCGAGCTTCTTTTTTTTACTTTGGCTATTTTTCTGTGCTCTTCGCGGTGGTGTAGATGATTCTTGATTCTAGTGCCTGGTGTTCCCAGAAATTGCAGATTCTCGCAAGTGACACTGCTCAGTTCTCTTTTTTGAACTTCGGAGGATCATAACTTTCACATACGACCTTGTATCGAGGTCATTCTTTTTTTGAAAGTCCATGATTTTTTGAGTAGATTGCAGTGGAGTTGTTATTATTGCTTGGTAGAGTTTTAGTATTGTACTTTCAGCATACACCCAATTTGTGAGGGTTCTGTAATGCATTGAGATCAAGACCACTAAGTAATTTTTGCTAGTGGCAGTTGTAAATGCACTAATTATAAATTGCCAAAATCATTTTTCTTGGGGGGTTCTTTGATTGAGTGAAAAGGAGGGGTTGTCTTGGTTGTGTTCTCTTCTTTTTAGCATTTATTTTCTGCATTTTTTCATCATGGATCAAACAACTGTGCCCATCCTAACTCCATACAACTACTTTGAGTGGAAATCATGTATGACAATCTACTTAAGGAAAGTTGAATTATATAAGATAACAATGGGACTTGAAACTGAACCTGCTAAAGATGAAGATAAGCCTAAGTGGTTTAACAAATGTGATGAGGCATATGGAACATTGTGTTTGTCTGTTTCTCCTAATTTGCTCTTTCATGTTGAGTCTTTGAATTCACCAAATGAAATCTGGACAAAGCTAGAAACACTATTTGGCACACAAGATTCAATGAGGGGTTATATGTTAGAAAATAAACTAATTAGTTTAAGTCCAGGCAATTTCAACACAATCCAAGATTTCTTCACAAAATTGAAATCACTAAGGCTGCAATTAAAACAATGTGGAATTGAAAAGAAAGATGAACAACTGATTCTTAGTATTCTCTCTAAGCTAAGTTCAGAATATTTTGTATTTGTTTCTACCTTCTATGCTACTAAGGGTGTACTTGGTACTCAATTCACCATGCCATCTTTAGATGATTTTGCTATCTCTCTCACTCAGGAACATGATAATGTAATCTAGATGGGCACTCTTAAGTCCTCTAAGTCACATGCCTTGGATGCCAACCAAGGCACAAAAGAATAGAAAGGACAAAGTAGTAACAACAAGAATAAGGATAAGAAAAAAAGGAATAGCAAGGAGAAGAAGGATCAAATTCTAGTTGCTTCAAAAGCAACTAATGAGACCTAATCTTTCAAGGGCAACAAGCCTAAGAAAGAGAAGGTCCAATGTGCCTCCTGTAAAAGACCTGGTCATGATGAACATAAGTGTTTGAAGAAACAAATTGATCACTTGACACACATTCTTGAGAAGAATAATATCAGTGTTCCTGAGTCCATCAAACAAAGTTCAAGTGAGGGGTTTAACAAGGCAAAAGAAAATAGCAAGGGGAAAGGAAAGAGCAAGGCCCTTGTAGCAGTTGCTTCTTCACATTCCCTTTGGTTCTTGATTTGGGTGCTTCGCACCACATGGCTTCATCTAAGGAAGAACTTGCATCTTTGGAGCCATGTACTATGCCTTCTATTTTGATGGGTGATGACACTTCTGTTGAGGTGTGTGGGGGAGGGTCCGTTGATGTGGGGGATGGCACATTTCATGATGTTCTTTGTGTGCCCTCATTATCAACTAATCTCCTATCGATATACCAAATCACTCACACAGGTTCAGGCAAGTGAGCTGAGTTCACTCCTGATTTAGTGGAAATTCATGAGTTGCACAGTGGTTCTACAGTTGCAGTTGGGAGAGCAGATCATCAATCACGACTCTATCTATTTTCTCACTTTGTTTCTGATCCTCCTTCGACTATTTTTCTCACTCATTCTGATGATGTGAATAGATTATGGCATGAGCGGTTTGGCCATCTTAACTTTCGCTACTTGCAGCAGCTCAAACAATAAAGCATGGTCATAGGGTTGCCTTCAATTCAGTTTTCAGGTGGTGTTTGCCAAGGTTGCACTCTTGGTAAGCATCCTAAGGAAAAGTTTGACAAAGGGAAGGCATGGAGAGCTTCACAGATACTGGAGTTAGTTCACAGTGATTTGGTTGGCCATTCCAGCATCCTTCATTCAGTAGGGCCAGATATGTCCTCACATTCATTGATGAATTTTCTCATTATATACTTGGGTGTACTTTCTCAGATAGAAGTTAGAGGTATTTGACCATTTTCAAGACTTCAAAACTTTTGTAGAGAAGCAATCTAGAAAAGCCATCAAAGTTTTGCGCATTGACAATGGTGGTAAGTATGTCAACCATCAATTTGAGAAGTTTTGTACTTCAGAGGGGATTGATTTGTAGCATTCAATTCCATACAATCCTCAGCAGAATGGTATTGGAGAATGGAAGAATAGGTCCTTGAAGGAAATAGTGAATTGCATGATTCACTCCAAATCTCTTGCACCACAGTATTGGGCAGAGGCCATTAATTGTGCTTGTTACATCCAGAACTGTGTTCCTCACTGAGCCTTGAAGGGAGTCACTCCTTTTGAAGCTTAGAGCAGTCACAAACCATCAGTTAAGCACTTTCAAGTTTGTGGTTCTCCTGCATGGGCTTACATTCCTATAGAGAAACACAAGGCCTTGGATCCGCAGAGTAGACCTTCCATATTTATAGGCTATCTTGATGGTGTGAAGGGTTATCAGTTGCTCCACCCTACTACACATGAGTTGTTCATTGAGAGGAGTGTTCAGTTTAAGGAAGGCTCTTCGAGCTCTACTCCTATCACTTCTCCATCTCCTTCTACTTTGACATTGGAGTCACTTAGGATACATGATAGATCTTCTGATGAGTCAGATTCACCCAGGGAGCAATCTTCTACCTCCACTTCTAATGCTGAGAGTGATTCAGAGGATTCACCTCCTTCCTCTCCTAGTCATCATCTAGAGGGTGATGATTCTCCTCCACATTCTCCATCTTCCGGTCCACTTTGGGCTAGACAGACTTTACAGTCTGCAAGTGATTGGGTTGGGGATCCATCAGACACCAGGCAGACTCATTCACAATTCTAGGATCCTCCACATGTCTTCATTGCTACTGCCTCAAATCCACAGTCTTTTCATGAGGCTTCTAGTATTCCTGAGTGGGATACAACTATGTAGGAGGAGTATAGTTCCTTGATGAGGAACCACACTTGGGATCTTGTCCCTCTTCCTAAGGGAAGAAAACTTGTTTGATGTAAGTGGATCTATCAGACAAAATTTGCAGCGGATGGGTCGGTTGACAAGCATAAGGCTCACCTAGTCGCCAAAGGATTCTCCCAGGTTCCTAGGATTGACTACTCTAAGACTTTTGCGCTAGTTGCCAGAATGAACTCCATCTGACTTGTTCTTTCCATTGTTGCAGCTAACTGTTTGGAAGTACACTAGATGGATGTGAAGAGTGCTTTTCTTCATGGTGACCTTCAAGAGGAGATCTACATGGAGCAGCCACAGGGGTTCGTTCAAGATTCTCCACTTATGTGTCATCTTCAGAAGTCTCTCTATGCCCTCAAACATGCTCCTCAGGCCTAGTATGCCAAGATGGATTCTTTCCTTCTGACAATTGAGTTCACTCAGTGCCATTCTGATTCCAATGTCTACATTCTACAGCACGATGATTCACTCCTATTTCTGGTTCAATATGTTGATCACTTGTTGATCACAGGGAGTTCTTCATCCACCATTGGGGTTGTCAAAACTGCCCTTCATGACAAGTTTTTGATGACTGACTTGGGCTTGTTACATTACTTTCTCAGGATTGAGATATTCTAGTCTACTTCCAGGATCACCATCACACAGTCCAAGTATGCTCTAGATTTGCTCTCAAGGTTTCATATGGCTGACTGTAAGCCTACTCTAAATCCCTTCCTTTTTGGACTCAAATTTGAGGCTCAATGTTCTTCACCATTTGTTGATGGCACTTTGTACCGATAACTTCTAGGGATTCTCATTTATCTGACTCATACGAGACCTGATATTTCATATGTTGTAGGCATGGTCTCTCGATTCATGCAGGAGCCCCATGAGCTGTATTGGAAAGCAACCAAGCGGATCCTTCACTACATTCAGGGTACTCACAGTTTTTGGATTCACTACGTAGCGGGCATTGATCTTGACTTGGTGGGCTACATAGATTCAGATTGGGCAGGCGATTCTCAGGATCGCAAGTCTACTTCATGTTATAGCTTCTCACTTGGTTCAGGTCATGTTTGTTGGTCAAGCAAGAAGCAATCTGCTATTTCTCTATCTTCTACTGAGGCCGAGTATCGGGGGGCTGTGAATGTTGCCCCTAAGGCCATTTAGCTTCAGAATCTTCTCACTAAGTTTGGTATCTAGTTCAAACGACCATCAGTCATATTTTGTGACAACCAGAGTGCCATTCAAATCTCACGGAATCTGGTCCATCATCAGTAGACCAAACACATAGAGGTCCACATGCACTACATCCAAGAGCTCATCAATGGCCATGTCATCGACCTTCACTACTGTCCGACTTCCGAGCAGGTTACTAATATCTTCACCAAACCCTTCACTAAGAGCAAGTTCCTTCATTTGCAAGCTTTGCTGGGGGTGCGGGATGCTTCGTCTTCTGGGGGGGCTTCATCCTCTCACTCGGAGTCTTGACTCTCTCTACTTTGGGGGTAGAATTTTATGTACATGGGTACCTCATCAGGCTTGATTTGTCGGGACCCATTTCTACATCCACCTAAGTTAGGCTTAAGGGGGGTATTAGTGTAGGTTTTTATTTCCTAGTTGGATTATTTATTTTCCCTTTATTCCTAGGTTTTTCCTACACCTTTTATTAATCTTGCTTAGGTTAATAAAGCATGTCTTATTAGGTGAGTGGATTATGAGGTGTCACCTTCCTACATGTGAGCATCCATTAGCTATCTTGGGAAGATACTTTGCTATCTTTAGTTTGATAGATGGTTACTCCTCATTGGTCCCAGTCTTGCCATCTCCTTCCTCTCCCTAGTCTATATAAGCATGCTACCTGGCTTGTATTTCATATCTTTTGCTTTTGCATCCTCTTAATGCTAATTGCTTCTAGCATTTGCATTACTCTCTTGGAGACTAACTCTGTGTTGCTATTTTGATTTCGTATCATTTGCATTCATAGTTTAGATATCTATTCTTTTGCACTAGTTTTCCAAGTTAATCATCTTTTCATATTCTAACAGATGTAAACTCATGTTAGATTACATAAGTTATCAACCACTAAACACTAAACTTGAAGGTTTATTTATCAATAGTCTCTTCTAGTCACCAAAGAAAGTGATCTTCAGTAATTATATTTAATTCTTTGATTTATGTGATAGAATATGCCATTATGATATTAAGTTTTTAGAAAATATTCTCTTACACTATGTTGGGACCTGAAATTTCCTACCAATTTTTTTTCAGAAATTTCAGGATCTCATGATGAAAATCTAATTTCAACACACATCCTATCAGCAAGCATCAGGGATTGTCAAAGAAGTATGTACAGTAGCATGGGACTTTGTAGATCATTGTGTTCTAAGAAATTAGTTATACACTAATACTAATACTATCATGTATCTAGGGATGAGTGAAGCCCTTAAGCATTTATCAAATGTTTATCTTTTTTCCATTGAAACCCTGAGGTCTCATACAAATCAAAAGGGGTCATCATATAGTTTGGCCCGTTACCATAGTCATCTCCTCATTCCTCCAACCCAACCACCAGTGCCATGGGGTAATTTGAGAAGCAAATTATCAAATATAAGGAATTATTTCTACTACCTCCACATGATGTCCTATTGATCCATTAGATTGTCCTTATGACAGCAACATCATTAATGTCTCAAGAGCCAGTATGCTTGCAAATGCAAACTTATCTATGAGAGTTACATATAAAAATAAAAATGGTATCTATACTTTCCTAATGAGCAGAAATATGATCAATTTAGAATACCTCGTGTTGGTTTTTCTTCTGAATCAGCATTAGGGTTTGCCGGTTCTAATGCACAGACAGATTCAGCCAACTGAATACAGGAGGTTGCGTGAGCTCCTCCCCTTCACTTCTGGTTCTGCCGCACCAAGGGGGGTGTCCCTATTTAATAAAAATATGACCTTGACTAGCTCAATGACAAAAGGATTTAACTTGGCAGCAACAGGCAGAATACTCTCATGTATGGACCAAGATTTGTGTAACAAATCACAAGGTTGGCAACATTCTTGGACATAATGTCTGGTTAAGGATGAGAGCATGCAGGGGGTTCCTAATCCTACTCCTATAACTAACAGGTGGAAGATATGAAATGAGTTGATTTGATGTTTGGATGCAAACCTGGACTTGGTGTATAACCTCAACACAGAGCTAGATTGGTGCCTATCCAGGGCTTGGAGTCAATAGACATACACCTGTGAATGATCAGCATGAACACAATAAAACTAGATTTCAAGGGGATTTGTGTGATATCTACCTTACAGATATCTCCCAATACAGAGTGTTAAGTTATCTCTACTTATGGCATCCCTATTGCAGTATACCCTTCCCAATACTTAATCTGAAAACACTTTAATCTACCCCTTGAGCAGAAGTTGAAAGATCAAGCATTCAATATAGGAATTCTATATTCTAGAATACCAGACACCCCTTAGATATCTAGATTCAGAAGAAGAACACATGCAATACTGGAGATAGAATTAACATAACACATGCAAATATAGCATTACTCATATAAAACCAATCATGAAATCAGTAGATTCATGCATGAGACATACAACAAGTGATACATAAACTCACAAGACCTCCTATACAGAGCAACCAAAACGAGTTGTATCTTATTACAGAGCCAAAATGTCCAGTTTTCAACAACAACAAAAATGGTAACACAGTCTGCCTATATCGGCCAGAAAGTGTACCCACAGCAATTAATTACATGGTTTGACAAAAAACTGCCAGATACAATCCTCAGAAGGAATGGCGCTCAGAAGTTATTGCTGCATCAGACAGAAAGTAGACAAGGGTGTTCTCGAGCCCTATACTGCCATCTGGAAGTCTTCATCCAAAAATTGGGCAACCTGATCATCTGTACCATCGCCCATACCCCTGCTACAATCACCATTGATGGCTCAACCACCCGCGACCTACTTGGGAACCGTCGCAGCATTCAAACAAGAATCTCCCGCCAAAACGCGTTTTATCGCAGTTTCAAAAATGTAGGGAAATTAATCCCAGATGCATAGTGAGAAGACCACCTTAGTAGTTTAAAAGCATAGTCACTTGCATAATAGGTGTCGAGCGCTTTTGCCACGCTCGACACACGCTCCTTCTCTAAATCCCATCGGCCAAACCCAAGCCATCGACTCACTCCAAAAAACTCACCCCGACATCAAAAGTCTCACCGACTGCACCATCACATTCCCCTGTATCGGCCAGAGATAGTCAATCAGCCAACCCAAAAGCTTCCACGAGGATCGCACATGTTACACCGATGAACACAACATCCAAGGGGTCTTCGGCAAGACCACCATCCCTCGGAACAACAAGAAATTCCCTAGCCGATAGTATAAGTCACCCCGATGGCCAGCCTTGCAAACCGCTAACCCTCCATCGGCCAGAGGTGAACCGTCGGGTTAGCTCTCCACCATCCATCCGATAGTGCAAATCACTCCAATGGCCGAACAAAACATATCCCCTTCGGCAAAACGGCCACCATCGGCCCAGCCGAAAATCCTCCTGCTGACACACACTATCATACCGATTACCACCTCCGTCGGTGTGACTTACACCGTCGGAGCAACCAAAATCTCCCCAGCTGATCAAAATAGTCTCGCCGATGCACCAACGAGCTACACTCTATTCCTCCATCGGCCAGACACACACCAACGACTTCCCATCGGCCAAACCTCCCGTCGTCGGCACAACCTAGAAGTCCTCTGCCGATCGCACATGTTACGTCGATGAACAAGAAGACTAAAGATTTGAACCATTGAACCTTGAACCGGTTCAACCTGATGGTTCAAAAGAGAGGTTCGACCGAGAAGTTCGACGCCGAGGTTCAAACATCAAAAATACTCCCATCGGCAAAACACTTGACCGGCGGCCAAGAAACTCGAAGCATCGAACTATTGAACCTTGAACCGTTGAGGAAAGGGTTCAAGTTCAAACCGGAAGTTCGAAGACACAAAAACAAACACATGCCGATGGAGAAAACATGATGGCCCCTTCCTCAAGAACTGAGATACAGATGCTGAAAAACACTGAAGGGGTGCCAAAACTTAGAACTTTTTGGATATTTTGGGATGGTGCATGCATGAAAATTGCTCAGAAATTGATAGTCAATTCAGGCACCAACACCTCGTACCTCATCAGTTCAAGCACCCAATATGCTCCGTGCCACTTTAACAGGATACCAACTAAAGGGTCTTCAATGGCTTGTAAACTGTTATGAAATCAGTGAATGGCATACTGGCAGATGAGATGGGTTTGGGTAAAACAATCCAAGAAATATCATTCTTAGCTCATTTGGTTGAGGAGAAGTACAAATGATGAACCCTTTGCGGTTGTGATGAGTTTCATTTTCAAAGCTACATCTCAATGCCAGCAACTACCTCAAGCAATGAGGGTTGTTCGTAGCAGATTAAAGAGCTTAGGACCAACAGTATCTCCATGTGTTTTAGATGTTTTAATAAATATGGTTGTCAGTCAGGAAGATGTTGCTGAAGCTATGTTGAGAGATATTGATTCAGATTGTGAAATTAGTGAGAATGATTTTGTTGTATCAAGTGCAATGTTTGTTGATAGGGAACGTGGTCTTTCTGTAGAGCAGGTTGGAGCAGCATGTGGGAGAGTGGCTGATGTGGATATCCTTGTAGAAATGCTATCTGAACACCACAAACATCGTCTTATGATAGAAGCTCAGCATGTCTTCGAGAGAGCTATTGCTCGGGGGGCCTTAGGGGAACAGTCGGTAGTTATGGTTCTGGAAAGATGGCGTGCTCGAAGACTGGCAATGGGTTCTAGATGTTGTACTGGTGCTATTCAAAATCAAGAGTCCTTCCTATCTGGTAAAGTCAGCCAGTCATTATCTAAAGAGGATGATGATTTTGATACAGTGTTTGGTCTTGCAGAAGCTTTGTCTGTCTCTAGGGACTCTAGAGTTAGAGAATTTGTTAGTACATTGTATGATGTAATATTCAAAGTTTATGGAGATGAAGGTTATCATGAGTAGATGTTGAGAGGGCTTGTTAAGCGTGCAACCAATAGCACAAATAGCTATCATGAAATAGATCTAGGAATGGATATTTTGACATTTCTTGTGCGAGAAGAGGAGGGAACGGCAAGACCAGTTTTAAGCATGATGCGTGAGGTGGCTAAAATTGCCAATGTTGATCGTATTGCAATGTGGCAGCAGTTGTGTGCAAATGAAGAGGAAATAATTCAAAATATTATGGCAGCAGTTGTTTGCAATTGTGTGGAAAGGGTTGCTTGAAGGAGGCTCTTCACATTCTATTTACTATGTACAATCCTGTTAAATCTTCTGTACATATCTTCAACTATTGCAGGCCTATATTTTCAAGAAAGCCCTTTCAGAGGGCAAGAAAATCCACTCACGTTAATGGCATAGGTTCTACATTTTCTGAAAACCTAATTATACAGAATACACTTATCAATATGTGTGACAACTACGGAATCTTGGTGGATGCTTATAACACTTTTGACGACATGACTGAATTGAACATTTTCCCATGGAATATGATAATTGCGGCACACAGAAGGCATGCTCATCCTCTCGATGCAGTCACACTATTTCACCAAATACAATGAACAAGTGTCCAATCTGATCAATTCATAGCATCTTCCCCATCTGTGCAGAATGGGAGCATTGAAAGAGGGGCATACACAAAATGGAGATGTCGATAAACTCTCAAGCAAATGCATATGGCAGGTGTAAAATTAGAATCCATAACCTTCACCAGAATCCTCGTAGCCTATGCCTGAACACAAGTTGACAACTCAAAAGCAAACCCTAAAAATTTATCAGAGAGACATAGCATATCGAAGTGAGCTCCTAGGAATTCTTCGATTTCATAAGTCACATCGATAGAGGGAAGGACGAAGGAAGCACATCAGGAAGACAAGGCATATTGGTGGAAGTTATTTAGAGTTCCCCCGATACGCCAATAATGTGGGCCTGAGAATTATTTAGCTAAGATCAAATGAAATATGCATACATCAGAGTGATGCATGTGAGAGTCCCATCGACATACTCATGGGCAACATATAACCCTAATGTCAAAACACAAGAAAACTTTAAAGTCGCAAGGTTCGTTACAAATATTTTGCCGCCACCAGGGCCGAACTTGTGGTCATGTATTTTGTAGAAAATGCAAAAGGATGCTGACAATCTTACTCTAAAAATGAAATCACAAAAGATAGTATCGACATTATAGATGAAATTTCAGAAAATAATGACTTACTCCCAAGGTAAAAATATTTTCATCAAATGTGAAGATGATAAGTCGGAAAGAAGACAGGGAAACATGGAATTTCCTAAAAGTCATATTTGAAAATGAAGGCAATCTGCCAGTATCAATGATATTAACAGCATTACTATTGATGGTAAGGTACAATTAAATTCATTGATTCAGTTAAAAGATGGACACGATGTTTCTACTTCCGGAGATAATAGTGAGAAGTTCTTTGATAATTTGCATAGTCCGAGAAAAAATCAATAACTTACTCTCACTAAAAAATGATTTTATAGTTGGAAAGGCTATGGCAGGAAACGGTAGAATAAATTATGCAAACAAAATAAATAAAGTGTATCCCATGTTTTCACCGGAATTGTGAAGTGGACAATTATTGAAAAACATCTTTCAAAAGGTGAAATGTTAACCAAAGAAGTTGAGGAGTGGTCATTATTTTTACCCAAAATATATACTTTTGCCAAGTGAAGGTGAAAACACATGCAGGTGAACATAATAGAGAAGTGTAATTAATTTTATCTATGAGGAATCAAAATACATGCAGAATGAAGGCAAACCCTAACGAGACTATTATTTCAATAATACAACTTCGTAATGTTACCTTGATGAGTGAAATATTTCTACTCCGAAGATTAAGTAAGCGTTACCACAAGAGATTAATATTGACAAAATTATTCACCGGATGAAGGGAGATAATTAAATTTTAAAGGACATAAGGCTAATGTTTTATATTTTGCATTAATAAAATTGTTATCCTTCATGGCAAATGGAGAGATGCATAGGATGGCGAGTAAAGGGTTATAACCCTAGAAGATATGATATATGCCAGATGAAATAGGATCATCATCAAGAGGAGTAGGTTAGAAGAATCATCAGTAGTAGATAGGTTCATTTATTCCACTCATCCATTTTTCATCCTTCTGCAATTAATGTACATATTTTGAAGCAATGTAATGGAGCAGAAAATTCTTAAACGGTGATCTATTTCAGTGTTCACTTGTTGCGTTGATATTTATGCTTATATGTTACTATGTTGTCTCTAGGGTGGTTTTCTCATGTTATTTAAATTATCATAGATCAAGGATATCTTTAATTTATCTAGTCACATTTGTTGATTCAGTGTGTTCTAATTGATTGGTTTCTATGAGAAGTTGATTTAATTCCTTCCAAGTTGTTAAGTTCATTAGTCTCTGCCATGAGTTAAAACCCTTTCAATGAAACAATTTTGGTCAGGTTTCCTTCTTGCCAGAATTAAAACTTCCTTTCAGTTGTTCACAGTAATATGGGAGAATGTCACTGGGATTGTTAAGAAGAGTATAGTAACTTACAAACCTGCACGTTTGCATAAGGTGCAAACATTTCATGTGCCCAACAGGATAGAGTTAAGCTGCTAAATAGACCTGCCTATCATACATATCTATATCCATACCCATAATTCATCATTGACTCCATTCACCCAATAGATTTAGGCACTGGTCTTACTCATTTCATTAGTTGAACATATTCATAAAATTTGCCTTGATATTGCTTATACAATTTATACCAATAGAACCATACCATTTTCAATCACTGTTTAGACATTATAAGTAAAAGTACGCAGCAAGTAATCATCTATTCCACACCATTTGCCACTATGGGTAGATCCATCACTCAGCCAAGATCACACATCCATTTAATCTGCTTCATTAGTAAGGTGCACCCGCCTAGGTCTAGCAGAACCTAAAGTGCAAGGAGTCATCAACCCTATAGGTTAACTCTGTTTCATTAGTTCAAAAACGTTTCCAATCTAAGCATAGAGCCTGGCATCCTCTTAGGATTTGTAACCTGTATTTTTGAGACCTAACACACTATAGTGTCTCTAACACTTCTCATCCTCATAAGTTTCAATTGAAGTCAATTTTTTAAAATGGGGGCAATGAGGATGGCTTTAAAAACGTCAATACCATTAACTATTCTCATGCAAACATCATTACTCTACAACCAAAAGAGCATAGAAAGTTTGCTAGATTGACAAATCCTCAACATATAGTGTTACAACTCTTGTAACATCAACTCATCACCTTACCTCCCATCTATTGATACATCTAGAGGTGATCCATAATATTTCAATGCTAATTATCTTTGTGATTATCATCAAACATATGGACACACTATGGGTAGGTGTATAATGCTAAAGCATAAAAAACAAGGTCTTATTGACAATAATGTGCTTCAAATCAATCATGAGTATACACAATTTGACCATGAACATATTATTATGAATTCTATTGTCACTTTATTCCTAGTTTTCATAGATTGGTCATTTTCCTTCAATGATATTGGCAAGCTTGTTTGACACCTATTGCATATCGAGGACAAAGGGAGCACATGTGTGTTCTAGTTTCTTAGATTCTGGAATCCAAAAATCTATCTTTCATTTTTATTTTTGCATGATTGCTCATATATATTTGTACACACGCTAAAGTGGGGGCAAGGTGTAATGAATAAAAATGCACACCTTACACACTTACACCTACATTTTTATGCAACTTTGTGTGAATTTCATTAATGTGTGGTCTTAGCACCCCAATTTATAATAAATGAAAACATTCTATATAGTTCAATATATTTTATTTATCATTCTCAACTTCTAGTCATAGTTTTCAGCTTTCATTTCATTTATATTTTCTTTCCTCCTTGATTTGTGGGCATTCCTTCATAGTATACATAATTCAACCATGAGCATATTATTATGAATTCTATTGTCAATTTATCCTTAGTTTTCATAGGTTGGTGCTTTTTCTTCAATGATATTGACAAGCCTGATGGAAACCTACTACATATCAAGGACAAAGGGAGCTCATGTGTGTTCTAGTTTCTTAGACTCTAGAATCTAAAAATCTATATATTGTCAGGACGATTTTCTTTCATTTTTATTTTTCATGATTGCTCATATAGATTTGTACACACCAAAGTGGGGGCAAGGTGTAAGCTATAAAAATGCACACCTTCTACTCTTACACCTTCATTTTTATGCAACTTTGTGTGAATTTCATTAATGCATGGTCTTAGCACACCATTTTATCTCTTTTGGCACACTAATTGGCCCTTTTCCTGAACCCATTACTTTGTTATGTTAAATCATTGACTTTAATCTAGGACTAGGGTAAATTTCTAGAGGTTTTTCCTTGTCTGGACTTGGTTGCACATGTAATTATATCCTCCAGACAAAATTGCTCCTATGGTTTAGCCCTCCAATTTTAAATTAATTTATTGCTTCTCAAGCCGACTTTCTATGAATATGACTATTATTAGAGCCTTATGTGCCAAAGGTCTTAAATTGTGTGTCTAGGAGTTGTATTTAAGGACACCATCCTAAGTCATTCTAATTATTGATGTTTAGCAGAGAGGCATTCACACAAACACTCGGTCATAATTTCAATCTCAATTTACTTAATATTAGTTGTTTCAACATTTGCATTCTCTATGTGGCATGTTTTTAATCTTGTCACATCTGCCAAAGGCTTGAGTTCTATCAAGAAAGTTAATTTCTTTCTCTCTATGCATAATAGCTCCCTAAAGGTGTTTTTTAACACCACCGGTTTCTTAAATGTAAATACAAATATAGGCAAACAAATTCAACAAATTCTAGGAGTCAAAATCTACAATGGACTAATCAGTGCCATGACAAAGTGTTATAGGGTTAGATTGCGAGCACAACCTAGTCCCAAGCTTCAAAATTTCCAAAATACCTCTGTCTTGAGTTCTTGATCATTGATTCAGGTCTAGTTTGCAATTTTTAGTTTTTTGTTGCAGTATTTCAATCAATCAAAATGATCAAAGTCAACATCACACTATAAATCAAATAAACTTTATTTCCATCTCAATTTATTTAAATATTTGCAACATTAACAATCCCAACTCAATAGATAATATAAAGTTTAATCAAATTTAAGTTTTATCCTAGATCTCATTATTGTAAAATGTATTTTAGTTCCCTACAATTATATTACTTGCTCACTCTCTTATATCCTAAAACAATAAAATAAATAAAAATTGAGAGATCTAATGTTCCCATAATTTAGAATAATAAAAATATTTTTTAAAAAATCAATATATAGTTGAGTTTTTGAACCATTGAAATGACCGATCATTATGAATAATATGGAAGGTTCTCAACTTTATTATTCTAAAATTAAAAAGAAAAATTTATTACTCTTTTTAAAGAATAAATAACTTTGATTGATTTTCTAACTTATTAAAATCAGAAGTAGGAATCAAAGTTATATCAATAGTCAACCTATTTCAGTTAAGAATGAAAGACTAAAGAGTATCCATTCCACTAAAGTCACTCACAACACAGTCCCTTTAAAACATCACAAGACTAACTTCTAACTTATTAAATCAGGTATAGGAATCAAAGTTATATGAATAGTGAACCTATTTGAGTTAAAAATGAATAACTAAAGGATATCCATTCCACTAAAGTCACTCACAACACAGCGCTTTAAAACATCACAAAACTAACTTATTAAAATCAGGAATATGAATCAAAGTTATATGAATAGTCAACTTATTTTGGTTAAGAATGAAGGACTAAGGAATATCCATTCCACTAAAGTCACTCACAACACAATCTCTTTAAAATTTCATAAGACTTACACTCCACAAGATTAGTAATAAACTCTCTATTTTTATTTTAACAAACATTTTTTAAATACCTTGGAGATTCCACTCAATTTTAACAAAATGAAATAGTTAAACACTTACCTAAACAACTTGCCGACAATTTAAGGAAAAAAAATTAGAAAGTTAAAAGTGGAGTAGAAAACAGAAGGATAGCGATAATGGTCGATTTATTGCCCATCTACTCAGCATTTATTGGTGGGCCAAAGAAAAGGGCTGGAGAGGCGGCCACCGTCGCAAATAAACCCAAGATCACATGAATTCTGCGGTATAGAATATTTTGTGAATCCATTCTCTTTACACTCATTTGTCTGCAACGTGGAAATCATAACTGCAAACGCCATTGCTTAGCTGGCCATCGGATTAAAATATCAGAACTGTCTACATTTTTCAGCCAGAAACCACGGGAGTTTGGACTACATAAGCAAGGCTGCAGATCAGAAGCTTTTTAATCCGCTATGGAGATGCCAAATTCCCCGATAAGGAAGCCCAAAGTTTTGAGCTTTGTTCCTCGAATCCACTGGCCTGGTTATTATGCTCGCTACCAGAGGCTCGATTCGTCTGATGCCCAGAAGCCCAAGAAGCCCCGGAGACGCCCTGCAATAAGATTGGGACGCAGGAAAAGAGCTTTTCTTTTGAGGTTTCGTGTCAGAGCATTCAGAAATTATAGCTTTGCTTTTGTTTATAAGAGATTGAAATCTTTGTATGACAGGGTTATTGAAGAATTGAAGGAGGCTGGTCCAGGATTAGAGGTGATCAATACCAGTGCACTCATCAATGCCCACTTCTCTATTGCTTCGTTGCCTTCCTCTGTGCCTTCCATGGCTTCCATGGCTTTTTAGACCTCAATTATGTAGGGGGGAAGAAAAAACAAGTCACAGTGGAAGAAGACATTCTTGTTGTCTTTCACCCATCAATTTCTTATGTTAGAGAAAAATTGGCCTGGCCAAATTCTGTTGTAGTAAATTTGTGTTTGGTAAAGAAAAGATTGTATGGCGCTCTCTTTCACATCAAGGAATACAGAAAGAAATCCTATTGCTTTGTCCAGCTTGCTTCTGTATCTTTCAATTAGTAATGTAAATTATTTTATTACTAGTTTAAAAGTAGTATCTGGAAATTAAAAGGTTTAATATAATTCTCTAACCTTTTCAATGGAAAAACACTGGCAGAATAATTTAACTATTTCAATTTTTTTTTTGGGGATCATTTCTTTATGTTGTATAACTCTCTAGATTCGAACATTATTGAGGATCATCTTCTTATAACTCTCTAGGTTCGAACATTATTGAGGATCATCTTCTTACTATGAAAACTATGGCAACATAATGATTATAATTTTTTAGTGAAAGTGTTTCATATATATATTAATTATGTTGATAAGTATTAGATGAATTATATAGGTTGATGGTACAAATTAAAAAAACGTCATGCAATAGATCTTGGTTGTTGATTTTTTGTACCTTACCATAAATGATAAGAAATAAAAATTATGCTAATAAACATTCTTTTGATGAGAGTGCTAGAGAGATCACAAAACTATATAGCATATTCATTCAATAATTTATTCTCAACTTTAATATTATTTAAAGTTATTGAATGAGATTATTTTAATTTTTGTTGTCCATTTATGACCTAAGATTTTCTTTTATTTAGTCATTTACTATATCAATCACAATACAAACATAGTAAACTATAGAGAGAGGTTTTGTGCACAAGATGTTCCACCTCTCTAGACTCTACTTAAAGACTAGCACTTGCACCCATAGGAGGTTCAAGGGATACGGGGGAAACAGCCTATCAGACTAATTACACTCTTCAATGGTCAAATAGTCAATAGCAATTTTACACTTCATTCCTACCAAAAAGTGGTCATTAATGAAGCCCATTTATTTCTTAATGGTCAAATAGTCAATAGCAATTTTACAGTTCATTCCTACCAAAAAGTGGCAATTAATGAAGCCCATTTATTTCTTAAATATTGAATATCTGAGTCATTTTAGGCATTTTTGAGCTCAAATCTCAAATTACCAGAGTATCTTAGCCATTTTAGGCATTTTTACATAGATTTTAATTTTAATTATTTTTCTATTACTTTGTCATAAGGATTGTATTTGTTTCTACAAAAAATTATAGGTACATTAATGACAACTTTGGCTAGGCTTACATTCAAACTTAGAACCTACTTGTTTCTATAATTTTGATTATAGGAAGATTTTCAAATTCTATTAAAAAGTGTATTTTTCTATGCTTTACAGAAAAAAAGTTATTTCATGCAAAAGCACTTATTTATACTACTTAGTAGTCCAAGGCTGAAATTTGACGGTCAACCCTGCCTCTCAACAAATTTTTTAATGGCGATTATATATTTGAAAGTGCCCTTATAATACTAAGGCATATTTTAGTATAATAAATCTATGTATAACTTAAATATATATTATCATAATTCTATATAAATTTTGACAGTTTGTCTAAAATCCCTCATTTAATGTGATACAATCTGTTTAAAATTTTGATTGTATTTTACGGCAAAACTACCTAAATACGGTCATATGGCCATCAAATTTAAGCCTACCACCTACAAAGCAAATGCAAGAAAATAACCAATTGAACTCTTACTTTAACTGACTACTGTTTGCTCAATATACAAAATTATTACAAATTATCTGCTCCACTTAAACTAAAACTGAAATCATGCAACTGATTTCTATCATTTTCAGTATAATTAAAGATTTGATTATAGAAAAAAATATGCTCCAATAATAAAAAGTTAACAACTTGGCCTATGTATATAATTATGATCTTAATCATAGAAAATGAATTTACATCCGAGAGTTCCACAAAAACGATTGGAGAAAGTACACTTGTAACAGATCTAGACAGTTTTTCTTAAAAACAATTATTTCCACCATGAAAAGATAGATGATAGAAATAATCGTGGGCCTTTTTACAAGATAACCGGAATTCTAGCAATATGTTCCCCCAAGGTCTGACCATGGGAAAGGAATGCAGTCCAGACATATAAATCAACATCCAGCTTTCAATACACAGCCAACTATCCACTGTCAAAACATGAACAAACTCCTGTGTAGTGACTCAACTTGCTGCAGCAACACCTCTACATTTGCCACATGTTCGCATCTTTTTTCAACCTACATATATACAGATAAAAACGCCGCTTTCACAGCAGACAGAAAAAATCTGCCTTCACAGCAGAGAGAAATTTCACCTCCAAGTAATTATCTGCTTGATAAAACAAAAAAAAATTGGAGTCTAGCGGGCTTACTGCAAACAAGTAGATAGACATCTGAAATAAAGATAAATTTGGTTTTCCTTAAATTTTATTTCTATGAATCTCGTATAGCTGAGAGCAAAAAGTTATGTCGAGATTTTATAACTATTTATCTTCTCACCCTTAACTTAGTGCAATTTTTTAAAAATATATTTAATGAAAGATGGGTATTTGCTCATGAAGGATGGGTTGTGTGAATCACTACTTACTATTTATGGAATATAAGGGAACTATGCAATTGAACCTTAATAAAACATGAAAGATTTGTTAAAAAACTTCCTGTTTATCTTATTTAATCTTCAACAGTTTGTAGTTAACAGAACAAAAGACATCTTCATATTATATTATAAAATTTAAAAATTATTATCCTAACAAAACTAAAATACTTGAGAAATGTCAGCCATATCAGAGAGAACTTTAACCACCTTTATCTTATATTTTCTAAGGACTTCAAAAACTGAAAAAAACATTCACCCGATAGAAATTTCAACCTGGCCCATAAACAATAAATAAATAAATAAAGCTATATAAAAATACCCAAAACTGGTTCTGCATATATAATATCTGCTTTTACAAAAAAAAATGATATATACAGATGATGTTTTTAACTGCTCAAATCCATTCTCTGCATTGGGTGCTTTGTTCAATTAACCCATTGAGAAATGACAGCTCATATTTATGGAGTGATCGGTAGGAGGATGAGGTTCACATTGAGAACAGAAGTAGTGAAGCCGCAGCACAGGTGGGAAATTGATGCCATCATTTTGTCAGTTATCCATGCCAACCACCGTTTGTCAATAAAGTAATGGTGATATTTGGAATTTGCGTACATTCTTGGGCTTTGACTGTATAAAAAATAGTAGTAGTGCAACTTCAATTTCAAGTGGATTAAATTACAATTGATGCTCATAGTCCCAAGGTAGCTGTGTTATATATATTTAGTACAGATTTGAGTTTTAATTTTTAAGTTAGCAATAACTTCTTTCCGGCTAGGAAATTATCTAAATTATAATATATATGGCATTTTACTTGTAAAAGAGTACTTCTAAGCTAATGTCATGGATGCTTAGGTATTACTCTTAGTCATTTGATTGAAAAAGTTTGGAGCACCCAAGGTGGGGAAGCTTATTGTTGTTTTGTGGATTTTAAAAAAGTTTTTGACACAGTTCCCAGAGACAAACTATGGAAAATGATGGAAGAATTAGGGGTTCCTAATGAGTTTAGAGTAGCTGTTCACAAACTTTATGAGCGTGTTAGAGCAAAAATCAGAACCAGAGAAGGCATGTCTGAATGCTTTGGCAACAACATCGGGGTTAAGCAGGGGTGCCCACTTTCCCCCACTTTGTTTGGTCTTTACATTGACAAACTTGAAGAATGGATAAATAAAACCGAAGGAGGTGGCATCCAGTTGGCCAATTTCGTGGTAAAGCTACTTTTATATGCGGATGATCTTATTCTTATTGCAAAATCAGCCCATGGTTTGAGGGGTCATTTGAAGGCTCTAGAGTTATTCTGTCAAGATGTTGGGATGCAAGTGAACATTAGCAAGACTAAAGTCATGATCTTCTCTTTAAAAAGGAAACAACAGCAAACTAATTTTATTTTCGAAGGAAGTCCGCTGGAAATCATTGAAGAATACAAGTATCTTGGCATTGTCTTTCACAATAGGCTCAGTTGGGAAACTTGCAGGGCGAAACGGATTCAAGGGGGTTGGAGAGCTTCTTACCTTCTATAGAACAGGTGTAGGAAAGCGGAACTTTGGGATTGGAAAACCAAGAAAACCCTTTTTGGTTTGTTGGTCACGCCGGTTGTCCTCTACGGTTGTGAGGTTTGGGGGAGTAGCATGTCAAATCACAGGTGGAGACAGCTAGAAAGAATTCAAAAGCACCTTATCACCAGTAGTCTTAAAGTTAAAGCAACTGTTCCATATGAGATTCTTTTGGCAGAGGCCGGTACTTTCCCGATGGAAGCTGCTGCAATATAAAGGTTACTAAGTTACCTAAAAAAGGTGGAAAACATGGGGAATCACCGGTGGCCCAAAGTGGTGGTGAGCAAGGTGTTAGATCAGAGGAAGAAGACATGGATGAAACAAAACATCAAGTGGCTGGAAAAATGGGACATTAAGTTGCATAAGTGTCCTAACACCAAAGAGGAAATAAAAAAGTTTGTGTTAGAAAAATTCAGGACTGCCATGTGGACAAATCAGATTGGGCGTAAAAAAATGCACTATATTAGAGAGTTCAATCCCACTTGGGAACATGGGGATAAAGCATACTTAAGTGCCAATCTTAAAGGTAAGGCTAGGCTCCTAGTGGCACAATTGAGGACTGGTTCACATCATCTTAGGTGCGAAACTGGTAGATGGACGGTTCCTAAGGAAAGGTGGGAAGATAGGACTTGCATTTTCTGCAGTGATATAGCGGTTGAAACTGAGAGGCACTTCATTAGGGAGTGTGATGCGTACAAGGATATCCGTATGCAGTAGGATAACAACATGAATGTTGGCAGTTTTAGTGAATTATTTGAGGAAGAGAGGCTTCACAACACGGCCCGGCTGTTGGTAAAGATTCATAGAAGGCGGGATGACAGCGAAAGGAACTTGAAGAAACCCTAGCGCTTTGGGCGCTTGGTCCCATAGACCGTTTTTGGTCTCGTGGACATTATTAAAACTCATTCATTCATTCATTCATTCTTATCATAAATTTGTAATATTCAATTTTAAAAATTTCATATTTTTATTATAACATATTGGCATTTAGATATGAAATGTTCTTTTTCATTTTGTTGTTGGTAATTATACATTCAGAAATAATATATTGATTTATAAAGAATTTTACAAAATTTATATATATTAATAGAAAAAAATTCTTAAAAATATTGTAAAAATAACTTATATAATATAATAATCTACAAAATAAACTTATTGGCTTATCCATTATACCTCTATATAGTGTAAATGTTATTTTTAGGTTGTCTTATGTATTGAAAAGTGTTAAAGTTGATTATTATTTATTTAACTTTCGTATTTCCTTAGATAGAAATAGAACACAAAGCACCAATAAATAAATAAAGCATTTTGGCCTATCTAAAAGTATTCCCCCTAAAAAAGAGCTACACTCATTCTTTAGACAAAATACTACTAGTGTGCTATGGAAATTTTAGAAAATAATGACAAGAAAGAACATGGAAAAATATAGAATATGGAGAAGATCTCATAAGTCACTTGTAGTATAGACAATCAAAAGATTCATAGGCGATAGCACTACCATACACAAAATCACACGATATGGAGGGAAAATAGAAACCTTGTTCTAATGATAGCAATCTACACAAACACAACAATATTGGAAGATAGCAATTAAATTACTAAATAACAACTATAACGATACATATATGTTGCACCAAACAAAAAATGATCTATGAACTAAATAACAAAAATAAGACAAAAGAGAGTTAGGAATATGAAACAAATGTGCGATTGACTCACCACTAGTACCTATAGCTATGATAGAGAAAATAGGGTAACTGCTATGGATCTTGCCAAATGGTCAAGCCATTATTTGGTCATTCGACCTCCATGGATAATCTTATAGAAATATGAATTGTAGTTGGATGATGTCTGTGAGTCCATAATCCTAAGTGTATCTAGAATTAGAGAACAATATTAATGCTTATAAAATAAACACATAACAACTTAGGTCTACAGAGGTGATAAATGACTTGTGTACGGAGGAGAAATATGGAGAAGGGAGAATCCAAGAGTGCCAATTTTAGACTTTAAATATTTCAAATCCCAATGGACAAAGAGCTAAGCTCTCGCCCTTTAAGAAGATATCAAGTGCAATAACAATCCTACAGAAATCCAAATAAACTAGAGATGAGAAAGTAAGATAGTTTGAAATAGGAGAGTAAAGATTAACAGTAACAATACCACCCAACTCAGGAAGTTTATGAAGAGATATCTTCCATGAACAATGATGAGGAACTTTGTTCTTAAGAGTTGTCTTCCCAAGAAATATCCAACAACAAAGAAAAGAGAATGTTTCTAGAAACCAACAAGATCACAATAAAGAATATAGGAAACCATGAACAAAATACAATTCAAAATGATACAAGGTTACAATGATATATGTGTTGCAGCAACTTGTTGTAGCTCAAGAAGCACACAAGGATGTTGTAGCAAAGTCTAGAAAATTCAAAGAGTTCAAAAAGAGAGCTTCACACCAGCCAACCTCTCAGAAAACCTCAACAATTCTATGCATGTAGGGAATGAAGGAGAATCCCAATAGTCACTAAGATTGTTATTTTTAGTCAAGAGGTCAGGGAATATTTGTTGTAAACTTGACAGAACCTAGTCAAATGGTCGTTACAAGATAACTGAAGTCGAAATGTCACCAACTTGACTTTTATATTGAATCCATATAGTCATACTACCATAGGATGACAATGTGATTATGTGGACATCCTCACAACTACACTATCATCTGAGGGAAAAGTCGTAATTTAGCATTGTAATATAAAGGTATAGATTAAAATGATCATAGGAAACAAGTTTAAATATATAACAGATCTAAACACAAAAAAGAAAAGAAATTGTTGGGACTCAGATCAGGGGCAAAAGAATGAGGACATGCTCAATGAGACCTAGGAAAATTCTATGGGGATGAACACTAAAATGAGGACAATTTGTAATGGAAAAAGTGCAAGATATGCAATTTTGGTCATTACATTTTTCCCCCACTTGCCACTAGGTGATAAAGCCTAGCTAAAGTATAGAATGCAAAAAATATCAATTATGCTATAAAAAGGATACACTATAGTCTTTGATAGAAGTATGCAAGCCCTCAAACAAAGATCTGTGAGACCCCATGTCATAAAAATAAAGCGTACAACATAGATATATTAGCAAAACATAAAACCTACATTATAATGAGGTGTCAAAAATACATAAAACCTACAACATATAAACGTAAGCAAATCCTACATAAACATACACATAAGACACACACCAAAGATACGATTACATACCACACAAAAACATACATTGGACAAAACATACAATAATACATTGGACAACACAAACAAACATGAAAAACCATATGCACCAAGAAGAAGAAAAGAAGATTTTCTAACGTGCTTTGTTGCTAGAAAATGGAAGAACATAATCTAACATGCTTTATTGTTAGGAAAAATGTGGATATGTTTCAAGATATAGTATGCTCTATTGTTAGGAACCATAAAAATGCCATGAATCACATGCACTAGCATGTTATGTTGCTAGGTGACTCATACGTCAATACAATACTAAGGATTGCATGTACTAGTGTGCTCTATTTCTAGGCAATCCTGATAAGGGTGGCCATGTCCAAGTGTTCTCTTTACTTGGGATCATAAATGTGTGATGCTCTAAAAGCATGCATGTGTAGGTGGTGGATATACCCCCCTTAAAATAGTTGCCAAAATAAAGTGTAGGCAGGTATTTTAAGGTATAGGAAAGGGGAATATGAAACCAAGGGAAGAACCATACACCAAATAGTATACCCCTTAGTTTAGTGATTTTGCTCTCAAAAGTAAGCAAAATAGGGTGATGTTGATTTCAAAATATGGATACACCAAAAAGTATGTCCATGGAATGACATAAACAAGGAGAAGGCAATGTCGCATACATAACAACAACATCACAATCTAACACAAGAAGGGATCTGTATGCATTAGGGTCAATATAGGTGTTATGAGTATATCAAATTTGTATCAAGAATTATCATCATGCCTATTTCCCCCAAATTTTAATATGATCCCTTTCAAAAATTTGTGGCAAGATGTTTTTAGTTGGGAAAATATTAATGAGTTGAAAATCCTTACTTTTCCCCTCTTGAGTCGCTTGTGAGAAATTATACCTTTGGGTCATATCTGTCTTTGCAAAAATTCCAAGTTTCCTTTGGTTTTTGGCAAATTTTATCTTTTCCTAACTTTTCAAAAGGTTTGCAAGTTCACAAAACTCCCAAAAGCTTGACATGTCCCTTTACTTATAAGTCTTTCGGGTGGTTCAAAAAAATTTAAACCTTTCAAGTAGCTGATCAAGTTGCTTCCATTTGCTTTTCGATAAGTTTAACAATTTCAAAACTTGTTGAAAGCCCAAAATATTTGTGGTGTCAGAGGTTTTGAAGGTTTCATAACCTTTGGAAGATCTAGAAAGATTAGTTGTTTTTCAAAAAAGATTCAACAAAGTGAAGAAAAGAAAAGAAACTTCAAGTTTTGTCAAGTTCAAAAGTTTGTGAACTTCTCAAAAAGATGAAAGGATTTTTGAGTTCATAAGTTTGTTGAATCCCCAAAAAGATGAAAGAGAAGAATTTTTCAAAGCTTGAAGCAAGTGTGGTTTGAAAGGTCATTAATTCATTGAAAAGTTGAAGGAGTTTCAAAGTTTGTCGATTTGTCGAATTTTAAAAAAGCCAAAAAAAAATTTCAAAGAGCTCAAAGACAAAGTGGTTCCAAAGTTTTCAAACTTGTAGAATTATTGAAAACAAGATAGAGAGGTTTAAGAAATTAGCGAAATGTTGAAAATTTCAAAGAGTTTAAATGTTTTGGCATTTTGGGTAGTTCTAAAACTTTCTAACTTTCTAAGAAGTTGGAAGTTTTCAAATGACCAAATTTTAAGTTATTTAAGTGAGTTCGCAAGCTCATTTGTGCCACTTTGCATCTCCAAGTGAAAATGTTTTTGCAACCCATTCCTTCAAGAACATTTCCTCTTATAGTTTCCCTGATCTTCTACTCTACAAAAAAACATAAGCTTACTTGCATCTAAATTAAAGTCCTGATATAATCTCTACCACCATTCCTAGCTCATATTTGCAATCTAGTTGTTGAATCTCCACCACTCCAATTTATATTTTCATGAACTGTCTACTTTATAGGCACTCTCTTCTTCAAGATAAAATCATATTTCTAGTTGTGCATCAAAATTTACTTGAAGCCTTAGCGTGCCCTGGTTACTATCTAAGCCACACAAGAGAAGTACAAATACCAAGGCTTTGATCACACCTCCATTATTCAAAACATAATAGCAAAAGTAAAAGAGAGTGATCTAGAGCAGATTGATTTAGACAATTTTTGGGAATGAATGAGGGTAAATCCTAGGACCCCAATGGCTAAAGCAACTTCTACTACCAACTTAGCTCATGCAGAAGGATTTCCAATTGTTATTTAGTGTTCTGAATTAGTCTTAGCATGTGTAAAAAATTGTCACACAGAATCTCATAAGGTGAGTGTTACCAATTTTCACTCCTAGCTCAAATTGGCAGAGCTGGTGCATTACACTTCATTATTTTAAAAGTGAAAATTCATAGCATTTTTTGTAGCATCAGTTGTATAAGTTATCATAACAGATTGGTTCAGTTTTATCAGCTATTGTTATGCAGAAGAAAGTACAAATCAGTTAACATTCATTGCTTGTTTCAGTGCTTATCATTAATTAAAAGATGTCTCATAATACATTGCAGTGTTTTATTCATATCATTAGATGAGATACATAAGATGGAATCACATTGCATTGAATAAAGAATGAGAGTGCAATTATTTGTCCCACACAAGTCATGGGAGTAGCTGAACCAGAATATCAAATACAATTATATACTATGCAACTATGAAAGGAATAAACTGATGAAGCATATGAATAAAAGGATGTCAATTATTGCCTAAGTTTGGAGCTGGGTTGATCGCGCTACAACTGCTCCTTTGTTGCCGAGCTCTAAAGATACCTAAACTTGCATTGGAGGAGAGAGAAGAAAGGGTTAGAGCTCATGACATGCTCTCATTCATACATTGCATCAGTCAAAACAGAATGCATAATAGATTGTATGTGATAGATAGGATCAAAAGTACAATATCCATCAGGAGAGAGAAAGAAATGAAACAACATCACTATTTTTTAAACTAATGTGTTTGTTTCATGTGCAGGTCTAGGATAAGTCATATAGCTATTTTGAAAACATATCAGCACGTGGTATAAATGGGCTCCCACAAGGGTTGAGCCCAGCGTGTTGCCCCCGATACTCAGAGGGGATGGATTGCAGATACATCATATTGCTCAATCAAATCAATTAAACTGAAGGAGTACAATATCAATCTAATACTTGCAATTCAAGAGATGATGAAATGCAAGTATTAAAGTGAACTGAACCCATCTAGGACAGTATCTAATGCATGAGAACATCAGGTTCTCTTTCATATAATAATGCTACAGGAAGAGTGACAGGAAAGGTCCAAGTGGCACAGCATTGTATTTTATCTAATATTTTCCATCATGGCAAAAAACTTTTAAAAAAAACTCAAGGTTCATATTCATCTACAACCATCAAGAAACTACATGTGTATGCCATGTGACAGGAGGAATGTGATCAAAATGAATATACACATATCAGTATGTATGACTAGAGCAGTTGTCTTGTATGAAGTAAAAACCATAGTCAAAATCAACTGTAAGACAATTAATATACATGCCATTAATGATACAGTAAATCAGAATACATGTGACATATATCATGCTGTAGTTGAAGACAATCGAAGCATAAATATCCATGCTATAGTAAGATAAAGGAATCACAACCATTTCATATGGTATGAGTGAGAATGCATCTGACAGAATATAGGGAGCGAGATGGCAGGAATAAGCCAACCAAATAAACAACATGTCGAATGCAAAGTTATCTATAGTAGCTGTGTTCATAGGAGCAATACATTATACAACTATCACACAGAGTCCAAGATAGCCAGACATCATCATTTCAGTTGCATGTCATATCACATTTCAAGTTTGATCACCCAAAATGTATGCAGTAAGAATAGCAGAGTGTATTTGAGATAGTTCACATGAAACCACCTTCATACTAGAATGGCATATACTCAAAAATGGAGAGATCAGCCATAGCCGCTGAAGAAAGGAACACACAGTGAGAGCTTAGAGGTCAAAAGAAGCCTTAAATATTTGTAGATTTGGAAGCATACAGTCAAAAGACAATATTTAGAAATGATGAAGGGTCAGCTATAATGGTCGCGACCTTTCATAGTACAATGTCTTTATGTTTCTTCAAACAAATGAAACGATGCATTCATGGTTTCTTAAACTCATGCAGAATGAAAACCAACTTAGCATGGACAGTCATGAAATGAAGCATAAACAAAAAGAATCTCAGTGGATATCACATGGCACCCAAAGGATAGAAGCATATTTATCTAGAGTGTGCAATCAACATCCAAGGGCAAAAAGAATGTATTGACTGAGGGTGTCAAAACCATCAGGAAAATGCTAAATTCCAAGCTAAAAATGATATAAATCCTGAAATAGAGGCTCTCCATGAAGCAAATGTAGCTGAAGGTGACCAGAGTCTGAGTAATTTAATCCCTATAAAGGAGATGTTCATAACATATAGTAAGGTAGAGCAAGATGTATTTGATGATTTTCAAATAGAAAGACAAGAAATACTGATGATGCCATGTATTATGGGCTACGACTTGGAGTATGTTTTCCTCACAAATGTTAAAATCCATATCGAGATACATCAAGAACAGAGGAAGGAAAGAGTAGAGTTTTAGACTCAGTTCCTCTTTAATAATGCTCAGAAATATTAAGTTTTGGTGGCGGCCTATAGATAATTTGCTAAAACTCGTATGTCAATAGGAGAAACACCAAGGAGATAATGCATAGATTGAGAGCTGAGCACTCACCTTTCGTCTAATGAGCAGGGTCGTGGGGGTTTTAAACCACATTTCATTTTATGTCGCCTCTGAATAAGCTTAGAAGTATCATGGTGGCGGCACAAGATACAAGGAAAACAAACAGAGATTGCAAAATGCATCAGGGATCTTCAAAGCCACAATTGAGAAGCCGGAGAAGGCTTCGAAAATGAAAGAAAATGGAGCATTCTTTTACAGAGAAATCTTACCTTTTCCTTCTTTCAAAGTCTTCGAAAGGAAATCCTCCAGAATGATGCAAAGGGATCGAGTTTCTCAGGTCAAAACCCTACCTTCTATGGCGGCGTAGAGAGCCTCTCTCAAAGATGCAAAAGTGAAAATGAGCCCAAAAGAATAGGGCTAGATCTGTTTTGTCATTAGGGTTTCAATGAAGACCTAACTTAAATGTGATTTTTATCACATTTGTTTAATTTTCAAAGCTTTGTCTAATACCCCCGAGGGTATTAAGGTCCTAAGTCATCATGACTTTAGAACAGATATGCATTAGACCCCTTAACCACTTGGGAGGTAAATCATTGATAAATGCCCATGATCACCTTGAATACACTATGCCTAGGGATTTATGCCTTAAAACCCATTGGTCACTTTTGCATATAGTTCACATGTCCTTAAGAGTCTTTTTGTAGATCAAATAGAATATAAGCCTCATAGGCTTTATTTTTTGCAAAAAACTATAATATGCCTTAGAGTATTTTTATGATTTTTTAAAGAAAAATTAATTGATATGTATTGTATATACTTGGTGAAATTATAAGCCATGTATCATTTTTGTTTTGCAAAAATCAAATCGAATAGGGGTGTAATATAAAACTGCAAACATTGTAAAGTTTTGTTTTAAAAGCAATATTTTATGAATTGCTTTAAAATCAAAACTATTTTTATGCAGTTTAAAGCAAAGTAAATCTAGATCAAAACATATTTTTTAGATTTGCTTTATTTTGGGGTAGAATGGACACAAAAATAGAGTTTTTATGGACAGAGAAAGCAGATTTTGGTGGGACCACCTAAGAGGACACCTTGGCAGTGTTTATTTTTCAGTTTGGTGGCAGTTTGAAGGCTTTATTTTTGGCTTTTCTAGAGGAGCACGAAAATGCATTGCTACATCTATTTTAGGAACTTTTTTGGAGAGATCTCTTGGCAGGCATTTATAGGAGAAAAACTTAGTTTTTTCTCAGTCAGTTGATACCATTTGTTTCTTCTCTCTTGAGCACACAAAGAGTTTGTATACAGGCAGTTGACCCAGTTAGTTTATTTTTGCATTGTACTCCTTCCAGTTCGATATAACATGTTTCCCTATTTCATCTACTGGTCTAGTTTGTAGTTTTGATATGATGTCTCATTGTGGTAGTGTTATGTCCTTTGTTTTGTCTCTTTACTGTGAAATTGCATGTTGATCTTGGTTGTAATTTGTGTTCAATCTGAACCTTATTATAAATTATTTTTGGATCAAATTTCGTAGGTGGGGTTGTGGAAGTTTAAGTTTGAAGGGTTGTTTGTCAGTAAAAATATTTCATTTAGATTAAAATTTAGAGTTTGGAGTTTCATTTCAGTTCTTCTTCTCCCTTTTCCCCTGCAAGTCATTAGATTAGGAAATTCATAAGGATAACTAGCTCTCTCCGGAGATTCACTCTCAACACAGATCACCCACAATCTGAGAGTGTTTCCATGTGTCAACAGATAGCTAAGTCTTCTGTAAGCTTAACATAGGGTGCATATCTGATTGATAACAGTGAGAACTCCTAATGGAAAAGTAATAACAAGGTTAGATGGCTTGTCTCTTGGCATCACTCTCAAGTCGTCAGTAAGAAATGAATATATGTAGAAATGGATGTTCAAAAAGGGTGGGATTATTTCCAAGATAAGAAGGATACTTGCCTTAACAATATCGCTAAGCATTGGCCGAAGAATCCAAAGAAAGGTAAATCTTCAATTTTAAATAATCTATAAAGAGCTCATTTTCAAGAATACATTTCAAACATAATCACCCTGTTGCATAGGGTAATAGGAATTAAAGACAGCAACACATTTGAACATTGGATGTGTAGTTTTATCATTACAATTGGGTATGCATCCCTATTTGTTGACTAGGCTAAAATGATAAGTGTCCATGATCAATTAGTGAACTTTCAAACCAATCAATTTTTCTATATGTCTTATTTATTTCGTGCTATAGCTAGTATGAATATGTGGCCTATCTTGTAGACTATTGGAGTATTCGATAATTCAACACAGATTTATGGCTTCTACCCACAACTTCATATGAAGGTGGAAAATAAATATTAAAGGAGAGTAAATGATGCCTTCAAGATGCTAAATGTAAGAATACTAGAAGGGGAGTTAGGGTTGAGAATCTCTCCTAAAGTAGCTCAATTGGTTGTTCAATATGGTAATTTCTTTATTCAATATAATAGATTCACATACTTGAGAATAGGTGGATTTGAAGGCACTCCCTATAAACTACCTCTATATGTAAGTGATTATCTCATTTTTATTGAAGTTTGCATGCAAATGGGAGAAGTAAGAAATGTAGTGAGAAGAAGAAGGAAGGGTATCCTTTCCCTGTAAGCCTAAGCTACTACACTTGCAATTCTATTGTTGATGCACAAAATGTTGATAGGATTTTGTCAAAATTTAATTTTTTACCTATCACAACAAGACTTTCTTATGATTGTCAAAACTATGTTAAAGATAATTTGTATGTCAAGATAACATAAAATCATGATTCCCACCTGGAGCATTATTGGAGGGACTTTATGGATGATTATGAAGTCAAAATAAGAGATTGGATGAGGCTAATAGTTGACCATATCAAAGCCTTCAAGTTAGGATCGGACATTCCTGACATGGTGGATGATAGCATTGAGTTAGTCGATGAGGCTTATCCTTTTATTAAATTGTGGCCACTATCCCCAATTAATTGGGTTGACAGGGAGATTACAAACATAAGGGAAAGATCCTTATTTATACTAAGGAAAATCCAAAAATGGCTAAGGGCTAAAATTGTAGATCATACAAATACCAGGCCACCATCAAAGGATAATGTTCCTAGAAAGCAAAAGTAGGATGCAACATCCTCTACATTACAAACTTGCATCATCACATACTCTACTAGGTCCAGATCCACTCCAAAAAGAAATGATGATGACGAGGATCCAGGGAAAGGTGTTAATCTAAAAAGTCAACGTTAAGTGGAAGATCAGGCACCAAGAAAGAAGCTAGAGATAAGAAGACCCCCTCTAGCACAAGAGGATGGTAATGATGTACAAAATACCACTAGAGAAAAATAGTAGGTAAATCCAGTTCAATCTCCTCTTCCTCCCCCTCATGTGCCAACTCCTCCACCTTCTCCTTCTCCATTGCAAACAACATAAAACATTGTTATTGATTCCACCCCAAAATTTACTCTTCACCCTTTAATACTTAAGCCTCAAACAATGTCATCATCTCCTACATAGTTAAAAGAAATGGTAGCAAAGAAGAGGAAACACTCTCAATTGGTTGATCTTGGTTTTGATGTAGTGGCAAAACTATTACAAGCTACTTGTCAACAAGGAAAAATCCACAATTTCTAGAATGACGACAGACTCCTCTAGAAATTGTAGAGCCCACAGTAGATAAGAATGAAGATGAGGTAATCAAGGTGGAATACAACATCACCAGTTGGTTCCTTATGTCTATACTCTTCATGAAGGGTAGGGCCACTTCCAGATGGAAGATGAACGAGGGATCATCGATCTGTGGTTGGAGGTAAAGCACTCAGATGATGCTCTCCCTTTATAGCAGAAGACTCGCTGAGACTTTTGAGACATATACCAAGATTCCAGATGCAGGATACTTCATGTTATGACTTATGATGTAAAATAATTCTTATTGCCAAGTGCAAAATATTTGTGAATGTAAAGTGAAATGATTTCACTATGATTTTATCTTTGAATATATTGTAATTTTCAAGGTTGAAAAATATTCAAAAAAGATATGCATTTAATTTTATGTGATTATGCAAATGTTAAAAAAAAATTCTCTCATGTTTAAACGTGTTCATTTACTTCTTAGTAACCTTTGTGAGTAATTCCAAGTTATATGAGTTGGTATATTACACCTTGAAATTAGGAAACCTTTTATGTGTTAGACTCAATTCTAATTAGCTAATAGGCTTTATATGTGGGCATTTAAGTTGGAATTCAATATTTCTCATGCAGTTTTCTTTTCTTCAATTGCTAGTTTGTTTTTTCCATCACCAAAAATGACATTTAATTCAAATAGTTTCGCTTCATTGAAATTGGGTGTGAATGTGAAGGGAAATGGGTGGAGTTGCAGGCACGATGACCCAAATTTTGTGCTACTTTTTGTCCACAACTAGCCTGTGCATTTATCTCTGCTTTTCTTTTCCCTATCTGTGGAAACTTCTAAATTTGGAACACTTTTCCTTGGGTAATTTGAAATGTCTAAAGTAGTAGTGGAAGGAAGAGCATCTCCATTAGCAACGGCCAACATCATTATAGCATCTACCTATGGATGAATCAAACTATGAGCTCAATCTTGAAAGAAAAATCAAACTCCATAATGTCTCAGGGGTGAGAAAATGACTTAAGAAGCATCATTGTACACTTTCACTGCCCCATTGTAGAAAATCATTAGTTGGGCAAATGATGGATTGGTAGCAAAATTTTAATTTGTGTATCAAACAAAGGTGATTGGTTGTTCTCATGTTTACTATTGGATTGAAACCCTACAATATGTTGTGGAAACATATCCATGGTCTTAATTCCTTTAGAAATCACATAATGAGCTTCTCTGTGAAATTTTTATGAATTACTGAAACATCTATGTAAGAGCACTTGTCGCAACATAAGAGGTTTTATCTTCCATAGGGATGACTGTATTGTTGTTGTATACATTATATCAATTTTGGCAAAACTAAAAACTTAACAACCAATATTATAAAAACTGGTAATTACGATACATGCAAAACATGTTAAACAACCCCAATGTAACGATGGCAGTTTTTTAGTCATTCCACAACCATCCTTTGAAATCCAATAATTTATTTACCCTTTGTGCACTAAATATAAGTACCACTGACAAATAATCATATACTCCTTTCCAACAATTGAATGGTTGATTAGAAAACCTCAAACTCCATTATAGATTTTTAGCCTAAAGAAAATAGCACCTTCTCTACCACCTATGTCTCGAATTGGTTGATCAAGGAAGAAAGCCGGTTTAGAAATCCCAAAACTTGAACACTAGAAATGTCATTCATACATTTTAGAATGCAAGAAATTTTCACGATTAGTCCATTTTTTACACTTGTCAAGGGAGAGCATTTTCCCAAATTATCATTTGTATCTCTCACACTTAAAACTACAACTCCACCCAAAGTTAATATTTTAATGTGAAAATACAATGGAAATGACATCATTTTCCAAGTCCCATTCATAGTCTCTCAGTGCATTATTCTATTTCTCAACTTTATAGCATTATGCTTCAATAAAATACTTTCTCTTACAAAAGAAATTAGAAAACCAAACCATTGCAAAGTTTTAGTGAGCTCCTACATGTTGCACTCTACATATATATTTCAGGTTTTGTTGATTCCCATGTTATTCCTATTACAAGTTACAAAGTAAGTAGAAAAGTAATTTAAAACCCACTCATTCTTTCCCATGAGTGTATGTTGTTTAGATATGCATGTTGGCAAGAGACACTGCTCTGATGAAGGATTGCATGTTGTCATTGATGGCAACAAGGCAAAGGGATTCCACTGGCATTACAAAGAGACAAACTACTCCGGAAGACCAAATTGGTTTGGCAACAAGGCACAAAAGTATTCTAGTCCGGAAGGCTAAAATGACTAAGTATGGACTATATACAGAGTAAGTGACAGAGATTTGGTCAGTATGCCTCCGCAGTAGAAGATCATTACATGCAGTTTAGGTATGTTGTTCATAGCTACTTTATGATGATATGTTTCAATGCTAAAGACCTGACTTTCTCCAGAAGTTATACTATGAAATGTCTAAGTCTGGGTGAACACAGTTAAGTTAGGAATAGTGTAGAGTGCATTGGTATTTTTGTCTGTATTTCTCCGCAGGTGATTGTATTGGTATGTGGTTTTGAGGCAGTATGCATAGGTGTCTAAAGCATCTAGTTGAGGAGTTACAGAGTCTGAAGTGACCCGGAAGATCACCTACAAAATTCCATGTTCCAGCAAGTAGTTTGCCAGTATTTCACCAAGGCAGAGGAGATAGTTCTGAGTTTTGCATTTCACCACATAAGGGCATCATGATCTGCAGTTGATAAGATATGATCTGTAAAGCACTAGGAATGATTGATGTGGTTCTTAGAGTCCCATGTGAATTTTAGTGGAAGTGTTGGGCTGACAGAGTCAATGTAAGTTGATAAAGTGTTGTGCTTGATAGGCCGACTCAGTTTTAAGTTTGAATTCAAAGTAACAAACATTTATATGGGTTAGATTTCGGTGTTGAGTGATGACATGATTGCGAGGTGAATGAACCTAATGTGTGTGTGATTCAAAAGCAGAGTTGTGACCAGAAGAAGACAATAAGGGCAAAGGAGTAGAGTTTATGTAGAGCAGAACATAAAAAGTAGAGCAGACAATATGCAGTCTTTTGAATTTGTATATTGAACTAACTGGTACTACACCTTAGCATTCTATAGATGCATTTGTAGTAGTCATCTTCTAGCAGTGAGCCAATCCTTCTTCTATCTTCTTTTCTCTTGGTAGTGATCCTTTGTGCGGTGAGCACTTCTTCATAGAGCAGTGAGCCTTCTTGTAATTCAGCATTGTGCTATCATAATATATTGTGAGCTAACACTCACCATGGTTTTTCCTTTTTTTGGTTTTCCACATAAAAATCATGGTGTCTATATGTTATGTCTATGGTTACTATTCTTATGTTTAACCTGCTTTCATGTTGTTGAATTTGGTAATTGGATTAAGGAACAACAAACTAAATGGTTTTGTAGAATACTGATTCACCCCCCTCTCAGTTGTCACATCCCTAATTTTGACTTGAAATTACTTTTTACTTTTATGTAAATAGAAGTGAATTCTATGGATAAATGATTTGGCATTAAGGTATAATGTCGGGATAAATCATTAGTTTCCTAGATTCTAGTCATGTGAATAAATGCATGGGATGTAATGATTTCATAATATACTTTTGAATTGGTTATTCGTGAGGTTATGAATGGACTAACGATATGCTAATCCCATTCACATGATTGCAAGTTACTTTCAGGAAAACAGGTTTCCGCCTCTTCGAGAAAGGGAGGGAGAGCATCATCGGAGAGAAGGGAATAGTTATAAGGAAAGGTATAGGTTGTCGCCATCTTAAGTATTGTTGGTGAAATTGGCAAACCAAATTAAGTCAGGTAAGTGATGCTCGACCCTTCTGGTCTAAGTTATTACTCGACTCGACAAGTTGTCGATGTCGTTTAGAGTCTTTTTAGTGTCGTTTAATGTCAACCTAGTCATTTTGGGAAAGTGACGTCGTTAAGGTTGTACATTAGTCTTTTTGCGACTAAGGAGACTTTATGTTCGAAATGTCATTCTATGCGTTGTAAATGAGTTTATGTTTGCAACCCCAATGGCATAATTGTTATAATTGATAATGTGTTTCGTTTTAGTAGTCTTGATGTCGAATTCCATATTTGTCTAATTGGAATTTACGTGATTTTCTTCTATGCGTGAAGGGGAGAATATCTCGACCCAGTCACTTTTAGTACATAGGTTTGTATCACATTACTAAACCTTATTGATATTAATATCTAAAGCTTTTTTTTAGACTGCTATCATATGTGAATATTCTCAAAGTGAGAATAGTGGTCATTAGTGGGATAAATGATAACAAACTTCCTTTTAGAAGAAGATTTCCTTCTTAACTTATCTGATAGCATTAAATTCCTTGAGAGAGTCATGGTTTATGTGAGAAAATAATACCTTAATGACCACATTTTTCTCAACCTCATTCGTACATCTTGTCAAAAGAAAGAACAACGTAAGTATAGGTTGGAATACTTACTTTTTATTATTTAAGTATTATTTATATATCTAGATGTATATTATATTGTTATTCATTCTTAAAACATTGTGATTTAGTGTCTTTCCTTGCAAACTATTACGTGGGTTATTTAGTTCTATTCATGAACTAAAAATATGAGAGAGTGGTCATTAAGACCCACTACTCTACTTGTTTGCATATGAGTGTAAGCTCATTTTGAGGCTTTGAAATTGCCTAAGACTCCGCGGTAACGGAGTGGTCGAGCATTATGACCATTACCTCTCCAAGCTTTCTTGGAAGAGTAGAGGGAACATGTTTTTAGAGAAGAGCTCCTTGTTTATAGAAAACCACTCTCTACATAGTGGAACTTGACTCCTTATCTAATAGGATTGCATATTTTGGGAGAGTGGTCTAAATGATCAATTACTCCACTATACTTGCATGCGAATGAAACATGTTTTTAGGCAAAGTTTTCGCCAAGGCAATGGGGATGATGGAGTTATCGGTTATGACCTCATCTCCATTTATTTTGGGATGCCCAGGTGGTAGTGAGGGCAGGGGGCGAGGGAAACAACCAGCGGATGGATCGAAAATAAGTTGGGAGGAGATGTTGATGACACGGGGGGGAGCTCTGGTTATCACGAGGAAGAGAACGACCTTGTTATTGGCAGAAAAGAGCATTGCTAATGTAGCATAGGGGGTAGAATAACTATCACAGCCTAGAAAGTGATGAAAAACATAGAATAGAGGAAGATAGCAATCGTAGTTATAGATAGAGGAGTGACAGATAAGAGTTTAAGCTCTGGTCGACGTAAGGATATGAGCAGAGTTGTTAGATTACAGTCTTAATCATCACCAGAATTGTATAAGTGCTCAGAACTCTTTAAATATTAGTCAAAGCTACATAAATTATTGCTCTAGGATGATGTTTGTAATTTTAAGCTTTAGAAATACACGAGGAGGTTACGGGGGAGTTTTTCAACCTTTTGATTGGAGTATGGAATGCTCTGGAGGCGTGGGTCGTCAGGGAGGATGATAACGACCTTTGAGTGGATTTTGAGCATTGGAAGATGATTGTGTAAGAAGGGAGAGGTATCGCTGAGATACCAGGCGATTACCCAAGGGAGATATAGTAACCGATGTTATACATTTTGCAAGAAAGAGATAATAAACAGTTACCAAAGAAAGTAGATAGCAAAGCATCGTGAACAAGAGGAGATAAGGGCTGTTATCATAATTAGAGATTCTACAACGCACCCTAGAGCATAGCAGCATTGGTATCATAAGGGAGAATGAATACCATCCACCGAGAGAAGCACTGTCGCATTTACCCTCCATAGATAGAGAGAGAGGTCTATAGTAAGGAGAACTATTGTTATTATATCTATAGTATGACAAACCAGAGGTATGTTCATTGAACTTTTATCTGTTATTCTATGTTTATTTAGTGAGAATAAATAGGAGCTTGTAGAGATGTTCTCACGCTGAATTTAGTAATAAACTCATGCAAGTCATTAATCTTGCTTTCACAACATTTGTGTAATCATGGTTCCTTTGAATATAGTTAAAGTATCTTACTTAACCATGCTTTGGCACTCAAGGTGCGGGTAGCATTAAGAGTTGAGGTATTACAGGCCACCCGTTTTGGGATAAAATGATGTGAACATTAAGTCAATAGGCTTAGAATTCAAGTTTGATACTATGGCCAAGAGACTAGATATATCTATATGTATAAAATTTTGTTATATCCCTGTTCAAACTTGTATCTTGTCCAATCTCTTTGAAACTATAGTTATAATCTCTTCTATTTCATTAAAGGTCGATAGAGGGAAAACTAAATCTGCTTAAGGATGGAAGATTATAATAACCTAACTAGAGATGGCCAAAGAACACAATGCCATGTTTTTGTTATAGGCCAAAGGGCCATGTGGTCTTTGTATAGGTATATGAGACCGGAAATTTTTATGTATTCAAGTGAGAGTATAAAGCCGAATATCGTTACACTCTAAGCATTTTAGTTTATGACCAGTAAGTTTTGAATTGTCTTTGTATTGTATAGACTCAGTGATCCTTAAAGTCCTAGAAGACCGAGAGCTATACGGTTTACTTCTAGTTTATTTGAGTAGGAGTCTAGAAAGAGATTGTTTATGCCTTAGAGTTATTATTTCTAGTGATCATAAGGATTGTGATAGTAATCTTCTTACTAAGAGTACATGGAAAGATCTTGATATCTTTATTAAAATTTAAGGTCGGTCAAATATTACCACTTTCATTATTTACAACTATGATACTCGAAGAGTATCTTGCATGACTTCATACCATATTCCATAACGAAAGACCAAGAACACGGTAAGTCAGTAAGACAATAAGTATTGTATTGTGTTCAAAACGAAATGGAATATGGGATGGACCTTAGTCAAGTATGTTTTTACTTTCAATAATGTGCTCGTAATCTATGTAATATGAGTAATGAGGAAATCTACAGTACCTACGTGGTCTAGGAAAGACTAGTAGTATTGTTCTCACGTTTTGTTATACTTGTACTATTATCTTTGGCGAACAAAGATGATTGCTAATTTCATGTTTGGGTTAGAGAAGCTAAACCCTAGTTTTGATTATAAGGAGGATATAGGAAACCTATAAATCTTATGTCGGATATGACATTGCATATATTTAATTTGGTCGACAGTGAAAGGTGAAGAACACCGTTTTTGTCGACAGAACAAGGGTCGAGAAAACTATAAGAGCAAGCTAGGAAGAGTCCTTGTTCTAGTTTATTAATCTTAAGTCATTCTATCGAAACTCTTAGTAATGCATCCAAGTTGGTTGATATTTGAATCAGAGAATGGAATGACAGGAAGTCATAAACCCTGGAAGTTGCAAGTATGCAATGAGGGACTCGTTAAAGATTAGAATTGCTCAAATCTATTGAATGGATATCCTAGATTGAGGATACCTTCTAGGTCGGATTGACTAAAATAAATTTACAGTATAGACAAGTCTGTGTCTTGAGTTGCTATTGAAGAAAGTCAACTGTAGGTTGAAATAGTCTCCAAGTCAAGTCAGAGGTGTGTGTCTAGATGGCATGACGAATCAATATGATCATACTTGACTAGAGGGACTCTAGAGTTGTATGGTCGATTGAAGTCATGAAGAACACAACTCACTAGGACTTAGATGGAAAAACTTGATACTTCCTTATATCTATACCCTTCGTGAAGGGTAGGGCCACTTCCTATGTGGAAGATGTGTGGGAGACCGCCGGTCTGTGGTTGGAGGTAAATCACTCGGATGATGCTCTCCCTGTGAAGCAGAAGACTCGTTGTGGCTCATGAAGACATATATCTACATTCCAGATACAGTGTACTTCATGTTATGACTTGCGACAATCAAATTTATGAGGTAAAACTCTTCCTTATGCTTAGTCTATTTTATGTTATATAAATGTTAAGTGAAAGGATTTACCTTTGATGCTATCTCTGATTTTGTTATGATTTCAAGGATGAAATTTCATAGAAAGTTGTACTCTATTTCTTATATTTGTGCATATGTTATTTTTAAAAAAAAAATAAAATAAAATTCTCTCTTACATTTATTAAATTACTTTGTTGTAAATTATAGAGTTTACTCAAGTAGAATGAGGTAGGATGTTACATCAGTATTCTCTGTGTTCAACAATCGGTATCAGATCAAGGTTCCTTGGAAGAAGCTTAACAACTTGAGGAAGATCTGGGAGAGTTCACTCATGGCAGCCAGAAGACTTGGAAATTATTCATATGAAAACAATGTTGAACTGGAAGCTGCTCTTATTGATCTTGAAAAATCTGAAGCAGAAATCAGGGATCTGAAGGATAACATTCAAGAAGCTGATGAATGCATTCTTAAGCTAAAAGAATAGGTCAAGAAGTTCAAAGAAAAATACAAAGAGGTTAGTGAACAATTGATATCAACTAATGAAACCCTAGATGATTTGAAAGTGGAAGTTGTAGAAAGAGCTAAAGTAGAAGATGATCTAAATATGTTGATAAAAAGCAAATTAGAAGAATGCAATAAACTTGAAAAAGAAGTTTCAAGCCTGAAATCAGATTTGGAGAAAGCTAAGAGCTATGAAGAAAAGTTTAAGATAAGCTCTGCAAAGCTTGAGGAGTTAATTGCAAGTCAGAAGAGTTCAGATGACAAGCAATGCTTGGGATTTGAGAAAGGAGAAAGTTCAAAATCAGGTCAAGAAAACTTTCAGTTGGAGCAAAACAAAGCAACCAATTCAAGAATCAAAGAAGAAGACCTAGAAGACCTCCATTCAGATAGCCAAATGCTCAAAGGTACCCATCTTTCAATGGCCATTGTTTTAATTGCAATAAGTTTGGTCATAAGGCTACTCCGTGTAGGAGTAGAATAAATCAGAATGTTCCATCATTCTCCGGTTTAATGTTTCAATTACAAGAAAATTGGTCATAGATCAAATGAATGCATAAGTCTGGTAAGAATGGGTTTTACAATGCAAGGAATACTCAATCATTCAATGGAAAGTGTTTTGCTTGCAATAGATTTGGACACATGGCTAATCAATGTAGATCAAGGATGAATTCATTCAGAGGAAGGAATCAAGGACAGGGAAATATTGTGTGCTATAATTGCAACAAACTTGGTCATATGGCAAAAATTTGTAGAAGCAAGAATGTGAAAAGAAACTACTATGTTGAAGAAAGGAAAACAGAGCAGAGGAATGATAAGGGAAAGGAAAAAGTTGATCTAGTTGAAACTAAGAAAGAAATGGGCAAGATCTGGATCAAGAAAGATGTGATTGAAGTAAATGATGGATCTGCACCAGCATCTGGTGTAGATGCTTCCTTCAGGAAGTGAATTTGTGAGCTTTGGATTAGGGGGAGCTGCAATGAAAATCTTAATCCCTAACCCAGATTGTCAGTGTTGGAATCCGGCACGAAGATATATTGAAAAGATGCATATGACTGATCCTTTGAAAGAAATTCTGGTGAAAAAGGTTCAAGTGCGAAACATTGCGAAGCAATCCTAATAGACTACATTCTGCAAAAATGTGTTTGACAGCTTTTTAATAGGAGAATTTATGGCGATGAAGTCAAGAATTAAAAAGGGGCTCATTCAACAGAAAATTCATTCTGCATTCAAACTTTCAAAGTGTCTAAGGCATATAGAAGTGAAATTCCAAGCGACTCAGTGATTTCCAAAGCAAATTAAGACAAGACAAAAGAAACCCCTAATTCGGCAAAAAGAGGTATTTTTCATATTCGAAACCCTACTGTGAATTTATTTGAACTTTTGCAAAAAAAATGGCAACACCACATGTGATTGATATGACCGAAAGAGCCCAACCAAAATTCAAGAAGCACCTATTCAAATCAACAGAGATCAATCCAAATGGTGCATTTTCAGAGATTTCGTTCAGTGTGATGCATGCGACAGATGTTAGGGCCTATATTCATGTTGCCCTAGAAGAACATGGAGATAGTCAGTTCTCAAATCTATATATAAAACATTTAAGTGGAGATGGATTTGATTTGAAAGAAGAATATAAGGTATTGGAAAAGAAGAAATTTATTCAAAATATAGATTTTCTAGTCTTTGCAGAAGATGAATGGGTCTGGTATGTCTTAAGCCGAATTCATAATGAGTTTATATGGCTCAACTCTACATTCAAGATCACCAAAGATGCCATAAAGGCGGTCACATGACTAAAATCTACTCGTACAATGTCTGTATTGAAGGTTGTGAAAAATGATACAGTGATGAAAGCCACCAGAGCAAAATTTGATAAAAGGGCATTGACAATCAATGACATTGAAGATCATGCAGTTAGATTTGCATCCATGGTAATTGGCTATAAGGTCTACTTCACAAACCAGGAGAACTCTATCTCTAGTACTACCATATATACTGCCTATCAAATGGTAAAGGAAAATGCAGAGTATGACCTGTGTGAACTGCTCTGTCAACAATTAATGGAGAATTTGAAGAAGACAAAAGAAAACAAATATCCCTTCAAATTTGGTACGTTAATTATGTGTTTGTTCTTCTACTTTATGCAAGAGTTACTTGGCATGAAAAATTCATTTTGAACTGGAGACAAACCTATTGTGGTGCAAATTAGAAATCACTTAACTAGTATTGGAAGTTATGATGCACAAACGACATCCCTATGGAGCTATTTCAAGAACTTCCAAAAGGTAATGCAGTCTAGAGAAAGGATCCCTAGATCAGTTGTTGAAAAGTATAAGGACACTATCTACTTTATTGTGACAAAAGACCAATGCTTGATGGAGGCCGTTGAGCCTAGAACAGTATGGGTTATGCCAATGGGCTATGAAATAGATGGAGGAATATTAGAAAATTAAGCCCAACATATGCTAAGCAAACCTAGAGATCCCAATGAAGAAAGATTTGGGACTTATGAGGAACTGTCTACAAAAATACATGTTGAGGTGAGAAAACCTGAAATTTCAAGAAAGGCCCAGAAGATGGCAAAAGATTATGTTCTAAAAAGGGGTTTCACCAAAACACAAATCAAAGAGAGAAGAGAAAAGGCACAAGCAGAGAGAGAAGCAAAAGAGAGGAAGGAAAGTGAATTGATTAAGGCTCTAGAAGAGCCAAAGAGGCAACCAGAGAACCCAACAGTAACAAAAAGGAGAACTAGAGGTTCTACTTCTGCAGGAACTACATCTATGACATCCGGTCCTACACCCTCTACAAGTATGGAAACCTGTGCAATGAGCCACAAGAGACAGAAAACTAAAGGTCATAGAATGTATGTTAGTATAGGAGCTGATGAGGAAGAGACTGAGTCAGATGAAGAAGTGAAGAAAATGAAAATTGAGGCCACCAAAGCCTTCGAGAGCATCAAGAAGAAACCTTATGGTAAGAGAAAAGCTGAGAAAAGGCTAGGGCAAGATGAGTCTTAGACAGGAGAAGCCACTATAAATCTTGAGGACGTCTTAAAAGCTATAACTGTTGATGCAAATTTAAAGCCCATAGCCCAACTATATGATGAGTATAATGATCCAGATAAAAGAATTATTGAGATTGTTGTTGTCAGATATCTGGACATCTACAACAAAGCCCTTATTGAGATCATTATTGATCTTCCAGACACCTTGGGTAGTATTATGTCTACAAGAAAAGAAGCAACTATGGCAAAAGACATTGAACTTTGTGAGCATACACTAATAAAGTTATGTCCAGAGATCTCCCCTGAAGACAAAACATAAATCTCCAAAGCACTCAGCAAGGAGTTTAGAACAGAGAAAAGGATGAATACTCTCATGTCAGATGAAATTAAGAAAGTAGTGAAGGAGACTGAGGAAATCACTTTAAGAGTATTAAAGGAATTTCATCTTCCAACAATATATGGCAATGAAGAAATAAGTGTTGGAGATGACACATCTATTCTGGATGTGAACATGGACCAAGAATCAGACAAAGAGCCAAAGGAGAAAGAAGATCAAGTTCCTGCTACTAATATAACTATCAAGGACAAAATTGAGATAAATCTTCCTCCAGGACAACAAACTGATGATCAAACACTCAAAGAAAGTAAGGAACAAAACAAAGCAGATGAACAACAAGTTGAGTTAAGCCCTACTTCAGAGTAAAATGCTGATGAAAATAAAGATATGGATTTAGATCCTCCAGAACAAAACCAAGATGAAGTCTCTAATATAGCAAGAGACACTGCATAGTCGATTAAAGAATTTTTGGAGAAAGAGAAATAGGTCCTGGATGAGTCTGAATTTTTGCAGGGACCAATAAACCTAAACTTAATGTCCCCTATATAGAAACTTAAACTTGTATCAATTGTGCAAGCAAAGGCACAGGAAGAAATTTTGAAGTCTCACATGTACAAGATAGTGAACTGATTGGTGAGGCATCCGGCATTTTGGAGAAGCTGGTGCCATCATATCAGAAGGACACCTCTTTTTCTTCAATAAGTCAACTAAAAGGACTCATAAATTCTATAAGTGATCATTTTGAATCTTTTGAGAAATCTGCTGAGGCAAAAGTAAGACAAGAATTTGATGAGAAAAGATTAAATGAGTTGAAGACTATGATAGTAAATGACAAAGCTCTGCTAGACAATAAAATGAAACGCATACAGAATGCTATCAAAGAAGCAAGTGACCTGTACAAATTTTGCTTATCTTAGCTAGAAGCCACAAAAGAGTTAGAAGAAAAGAGGATCTGAAACTGCAACTTACAAATATTTCTAAATCATTTGACCCAACAGTTGAGTCGGTGAGCAGCAAAGAAATACAAGTAATTAATATTCATGATGAGTTAAGTAATCTTGTGAATAAAAGGGATCAAATGAAAAAAAAATGTGTCAGTTGAGAGGACTAATTAGTCCTAAGTTAGATTCAATGATTAGTATTGCAATAGAAGCATAGGTAGCTTCACAAATTAACACACCTTCTGATGTGCAAAAGGCAGAAGAATTGGTCTTTTTGATAAATGGTCACATTCAAATTTTGGAAAGAGCTAAGAAATGATGGGATGAAGAGATTACACAATTAAAGACTGTGTACAAGGATATCCTCTCACCTACAACTAATTGAGTTGAAGATTGTATGTGTACATATGCGGCAGAGTATGACAGATTTGCAGTTTTGACACAATTTTGACTTTTGTACATACACCTTTGCCATTGATGTCAAAGGGGGAGAAGAAGACCAGTCAAAAATGGGAAAACATCTAAGGGAAAGAAGGAATACAGAGTAAGGGGGAGTAGACACAAGCATTTTTCACTAAGTGTTGCCATCAATGCCAAAGGGGGAGATTGTTGGCAAGAGACAATGCTCTGATGAAGGATTGCATGTTGTCATTGATGGCAACAAGGAAAAGGGATTCCACTAGCATGACAAAGAGACATTACTCTAGAAGACCAACTTGGTTTGGCAACAAGGCACAAAAGTATTCTGGTTCAGAAGGCTATAATGACTATGGACTGTATACAGAGTAAGTGACAGAGATTGGGTCATTATGCCTCTGCAGTAGAAGATCATTACATGTGGTTCAGGTATGTTGTTCATAGCTATTTTATGATGATATATTACAGTGCTAAAGACATGACTTCCTCTGGAAGTTATACTATGAAAAATGTCTAAGTTTGGGTGAACACAATTAAGTTAGGAACAGTGCAGAGTGCATTGATATTGTGGTCCACATTTCACCGCAAGTGATTGTATTGGTATGGGGTTTTGAGGTAGTATGGATAGGTGTCTGAAGCATCCAGTTGAGGAGTTACAGAGTCTGAAGTGATCCAGAAGATTGCCTACAAAATTCCATGTTCTGGCAACTGGTTTGCCAATATTTCACCAAGGCAAAGGAGATAGTTTTGAGTTCCGCATTTCACCACATAAGGGCATCATGATCTGCGGTTGATAAGATATGATCTGTAAAGCATTAGGAATGATTGATGTGGTTCTTGGAGTCCCATGTGAATTTTAGTGGAAGTGTTGGGCTGACAGAGTCAATGTAAGTTGATAGTGTTGTGCTTGATAGGCCGAATCAGTTTTGAGTTTGAATTCAAAGTTGTGGATATTTATATGGGTTAGATTTGGTGTTGGGTGATGATATGATTGCGAGGTGAATGAACCTAATGTGTGTGTGATTCAAAAGCAGAGTTGTGACTAGAAGAAGACAGTAAGGGCAAAGGAGCAGAGTTTGTGTTGAGCAGAACATAAAAAGCAGATTAGACAGTATGAAGTCTTTTGAATCTATATATTGAACTAACTGGTACTGCACCTTAGCATCATGTAGATGCATTTGTAGCAGTCATCTTCTGGCAGTGAGCCAATCCTTCTTCTATCTTCTTTTCTCTTGGCAGTGAGCCTTTGTGCAGTGAGCACTTCTTCATAAGGATAGTGAGCCCTGGGTAGTGAGCCTTAAGGCATTGAGCCTTCTTGTAATTTAGTATTGTACTATCATAATATATTGTGATCTAACACTCACCGTGGTTTTTCCCTTTTTAGGTTTTCCACGTAAAAATCCTGGTGCCTATGTGTTATGTCTTTATGGTTGTTGTTCTTATGTTTATTCTACTTTCATTTTGTTGAATTTGGTAATTGGATTAAGGAACAACAAACTAAGTGGTTTTGTAGAATACTGATTCGCCCCTCCCCCTCTCAATATTCTTTGTGTTCCACAATGCATTCAAACACTTGTCTCCACAGTAAAAGGAGGATGTTAAGTTTGCTCCCTATGCAGCATCACATGTTGCAAACGTGGTTGTTGCTTCTCAAACATTTATGCATTTCAAAGTCAAATTAGAAAATCCCTCAGGTTAAGCATAAAAATTGTAGTATAATGCTTATTACAAATTATAATATTATTCATTTGATTTTAAGGAAAAGTATAAAAAATTATCTTTTCTTTTAATTCTCACTTAAAAAAAAACACTCTTTCCTTCTTTTTATTTTGTGATTTTTTGTAATTTTTTAAATAAATAAATAAAGTATAGTATAATGTAATGCATATTACCATTTTTGGGCAGGCTTTGAATAGATTGTGCTCTTGGATATTTTTTGAGCTTCTCCAATCAAGATGCTTGAATTATCTCTGCCAACAATGTCCCTACTTGTTATGGTTAAACCTAGCCATTTGAGATACAAGCTTCTCAAATATTTCAACTCAAGGACAAATTAATTGTGAAATTGAATATACAATCTGTTGCAAGTATGAGGTGAACAAGTGTTGTCATTGATGTCAACATACTCATATTACATCGACAAGAAGGATTGGATGAGCTGTGTGTTGAGGATATTGAGAAAATTACCCTCAGTCAGGAACAGTGAAGAACAGTGATGAGAAGAAGGCAAATATATTGGATAGGTTGAGAACCGGAGGATGCAGATTAAAGGGTTTGCAGATATGAGTCTTGAGATGCTTCAGTCAAGTTTTCAGAGGTCCGCATGAAGACCTGAAGAAGTTATGGCTGTCTGTGTGGAACCGGTTCCGGCAAGTGCTTAGAGGTGACAGAGGATCACAGAAAGGTCCGGTGAGGTCCGGAATTGTACAATCCTAATCTGCGGATTGGAAAGAGTATTTGGGATGTCCTTGTGATGTGCCATCTCGAGTGGTGTATGATTTGGAGGTCCGAAAGTACCTCTTGCATTATGACAGTGGCGACAGACTGTGTTCTTGAAGTTCCGGATGAGGAAGACAAGAGATTCCAGCAAGTAAAGGAAGTGCGGATGTATCCGGACATTCAGGCAGGCTTGTGAAGTTTTCTGGATCGTGTTGAGGTTGTGTTGTTGATCCGCATTGATAGTAGAGCCCAGAATTGAAGTTATTCTTCTGGATGAAGTTCTTGCTCTGTTTAGCCGACCGGATGAGTTGTTCATCCTGCGAATGTTCTTGTGGTGGCCGACCGGATGTGTTATTCATCTTGCAGATACTCTTATGATTGTTTGCTGACTTAGATGTTTGATCCTAAGTCGATGTCTTGTATAAATAACGGTCTGTGAGTTCATTTCGGTGTGTGGGGTGTGTGGATGAGTGTGGCATAGCGAAGAGAAGTGCGAAAGGCAGAACAGAGGTTTTTGGGCTTAATTGGAACTGATCCGGACATGGTAGAGATGTCATTCTCCAGTTCAAGACTGTGATTTTTATCACTTTGTAGACAGTGTGTCTCCTTGTAGGCAGTGGGCCTCTTTGTGAGCAGTGTGCTCGGGCAGTGAGCCCTAATTGGCATGTGCCATTTATTTTTCTTTATTCTTCTAACAGAGAATAATTCTTGGGTTAATCACCTCGTGGTTTTTCCCTTAACTGGGTTTTCCACGTCAAAATCTTGGTGTTCAATGTGTTGATGCTTATCTGCTCTTGTGTTTATGTATTATGCTTCCATGGATGATTAATTGATATGCTACTAACTAACAACAAAGAATCAAGTGTTTGAAAGAGCAAGTAGTTTTATACAACTGATTCACCCCCCCCCTCTTAGTTGTATGCCCTAGATCCAACAATTGGTATCAGAGCTAAGTTCCTTTGATAGGAGCTTAACCGCTTGAGGTGATCCAGGATGTCGTCATACAAGAAGGATAGTCCGAAGTTCGATGGAACCAACTTCACTCTCTGGAAAGGTCGCATGAAGTGTCACTTGGAATGTATGGGAAAAGCATATTTGGCTATGGTTTCAAAACCATATGTACCTCCACAAGGTGGTCCGACAACTCTGAATGAAATCACAGAAGCTGAAAACAATCTGCGAACCAAGGAAGCTCTTCTAAGTGCATTGAATGACTCAGATCTCTCGAATGTTATTGACCTACCAACTGCATATGAGATCCTGACTAAACTGGAACTTCTGTATGAAGGAGATGAGTTTGTCAAAAGTGCAAGGTTGCAAAGTCTGAAAGGGAAATTTGAAAGATTAAAAATGAGAGATGATGAAAACATCACTACCTTTATGCCAAGAGTGAATGAGCTGGTATGTGGAATCAGAAATGCTGGTGGAACTTTAGATGAAAATGAGATTGTCTGCAAAATCCTAAGATCTCTTCCTGCTACCTACAAAATCAAGGTTGCTGCCATTGATGAATTCAGAGCCCACACAACTGTCACAAGAGAACAACTGGTTGGCAAACTAGCTGCATTTGAAATGACCGAGTTTGGAGATGATCCTCCCAAGACTGAATCTGCTTTCAAAGCCAGTGCCTATGTGAAAGGCAAACAGAGATTTGATCCGGGAGAAAACTCATCAAGGAAAATGTCATGGTATGATCAAGCAAGAAGAGACATGGAAGAAGAAGAAGCAGAAACAGCTCAACTTGAAGCCCTCATTGCAAAAAGACTGCCAAGAGGATCCGGTAAGTATGAAGGAAAACTACCCTTTAAGTGTTTCAACTGCATTAAGATTGGTCATTTTGCTTCAAGATGTCCGGAAAGATCTGCAAGGTCTAATACTAACAGACAAAGGTTTCAAAAGAATTGCTATTATGTTCATGAAGAAGATGACAATGAAGGAGTAACAGATGATGAATCAGAACTAGGAAGCAAATCCAGAAATGAGTGGGTGTTTATTGCCATCAAGGAAGAAGATTCAATACTCTCTGAATCTGTCAATCACAAAATTGTTGAAAAAGCTTTGGCTGCTCAAGTGGAAGAAAAGGATGATTGGGTTATTGACAGTGGATGTTCTCACCATATCACTGGTGACAAGAATAAGTTCTTGAATTTGGAAAGGTATGAAGGAGGAATGGTAAAGTTTGGTGACAATTCTGCTGGCAGAATCAGAGGCAGGTGAACTATTTCCTTCGATGGAAAGAGCAAAACAGGTAACGTACTGTATGTTGAAGGATTGAAGCACAATCTTCTTAGTGTTGGTCAGTTGGTGGACAAAGGCTATGATCTCCGGTTCAAAAATGGAAAATGCAGAATCTTTACAAACTCTGGAACTGAGATTGCATCCGGTACTCAGACAAAAGGTAATATCTTTCATCTGGTTGGTTCAAATAAAAGTTGTTTGTTTGCTCAAATTGATCAGAGTTGGTTATGGCATAGAAGAATGTGCCATGTAAATTTTGATAACATCATCAAGATAAGCAATACTCAGGCCGTAAGAGATCTTCCAAAATTGATGAAACCTACAAATAGTTTGTGCAAAGAATGTCAGCTAGGTAAACAAAGCAGAGTCTCTTTCAAAAGCAAAGATCAGTCTTCTACCGGACTGTTGGAATTAGTACATACTGATCTATGTGGTCCAACAAGAATCAAGAGTCTGCAAGGTGATAGATATTTCATGTTGCTAATTGATGATCATTCCCGGATGATGTGGGTTACCTTTCTAAAAGAAAAATCAGAAGCATTTGAGAAATTCAAGATCTTCAAAGCTATGGTAGAGGATCAAACCGGATTAAAACTAAAGTGTCTAAGGTCTGATAGAGGTGGTGAATTTACATCTGGTGAGTTCATTGATTTTTGTGAGAAGCAGGGTATAAGGAGACAGTTGTCTGCTCCTAGGACTCCACAGCAGAATGGAGTGGTTGAGAGAAAGAACCGGACCATTCAGGAAGCTGCCAGGACAATGATGTTGGAAGTAAATGTTCCTCAAATGTTTTGGAAGGAAGCTATCAGCACTGCAGTCTACACTCTCAATCGAGTTCAAATCAGAAACAACACCGGTAAGACCCCCTATGAACTCTGGTTTGGCATCACTCCTACTGTGAAATATTTCAGAGTATTTGGTAGCAAGTGTTATATTAAAAGAGATGAAGATCTAGGAAAGTTTGATGCTAGAAGTGATGAAGGAATTTTCTTGGGTTACTCCACTCAAAGAAAAGCATACCGATGTTACAATAAGAGATTGAGGAAGATGATAGAAAGCACCAATGTGAAAGTTGATGAAGGAGTTGAGAAGCCTTCAAGATTTTATGAGTTTGATGAAGATGACCAAGACAGTGTTCAAGGACCTCAATCCTCTCCGGTGAGACAGAGTCAGCCTGATCCGGTAAATCAGGAAGAAGAGATAGGTTTGAATGAGCCTGATCAAGAAGCAGCAGTGCAGGATACTTCCAAAATTCCAAGGTATGTAAGACTGAACCACTCTGAAGATCAGATCATAGGTGACAAAAGCAAAGGTGTACAAACTAGAAGGAATGTTGCTCAAAATCAGGATGAATGTTGTTTGATTTCAAAGATTGAACCTAAAACAATAAATGAAGCCTGCAATGATGAAAACTGGACCAAAGCAATGGAAGATGAATTGATGCAAATTGAGAAAAATCATACTTGGGATCTTGTTCCCAGACCTAGAGACAGGAATGTAATTGGAACCAAGTGGGTCTTCCGGAACAAACTAAATGAAGCTGGTGAAGTAATCAGAAACAAAGCTAGATTGGTCTGCAAAGGCTACTCTCAAATAGAAGGAATTGACTTTGAAGAGACTTTTGCTCCGGTGGCAAGAATTGAAGCAGTCAGATTACTTCTTGCATTTGCTGCCTTCAAAGACTTCAAGGTATATCAGATGGATGTCAAGTCTGCCTTCCTAAATGGTGATCTGGAAGAAGAAGTCTACATTGAACAACCGGATGGATTTCAACTGTCTGATAATGATGATATGGTCTGCAAGTTGAAGAAAGCTTTATATGGATTGAAGCAAGCCCCAAGAGCATGGTATGAAAGGTTGGATAAGCATCTTGTGCAGATTGGATTCAACAAAGGTACTGCTGACAGTAACTTATATTTCAAAATTGATCATGAAAACATATTGATTGTTGAAGTGTTTGTGGATGATATCATTTTTGGAGGAAGAGATAGTATGTGCAAAACTTTTGCAAATCAGATGAAAAGTGAGTTTGAAATGTCTATGCTTGGTGAAATGAATTTCTTCTTGGGTCTACAAATTACTCAAACAAAAGAAGGGATCTTCATTTCTCAGACCAAATATGTGAAAGAATTGTTAAGAAAATTTGGTATGGAAGATTCAAAACCTATGAACACTCCTATGGCAACCGGATGTAAGTTAAGCAAAGATGATGACTCTCCAAAGGCAGATTAGACAAAATATAGATCAATGATTGGTGGATTGTTGTATCTCACTCAAACTAGACCAGATATAATGCAGGCTGTTGGTCTTGTGGCAAGATTCCAGGCTGATCCTAGAGAATCTCATGTTATGGCAATCAAAAGAATTTTTAGGTACTTGAAAGGAACAGTTGAGTATGGTCTATGGTACCCTAGAGATCCGGATTTCTCTCTTCATGCTTACACAGATGCAGATTGGGCAGGAGATGTGGATGACCGGAAGAGCACTAGTGGTGGAGCATTCTTTTTGGGGAAGAGATTGGTTTCTTGGCTAAGCAAGAAACAAGATGCAATATCTCTGTCTACAACTGAAGCAGAATACATTGCAGCAGCAGGTAGTTGCACTCAAATCTTATGGATGAAGCAGATGCTAAGAGACATCAAAGTTGAATATGAGGAGCCTATCACAATTTTCTGTGATAATTCAAGTGCAATTAATATTTCTAAGAATCCGGTATTGCACTCTAAGACTAAGCACATATCTATCAAATTTCACTTTTTGAGAGAACAAGTAAACAAGGAAGAAGTCAAATTGGAGTATGTTCCCTCCAAGGATCAGATTGCAGATATCTTTACAAAACCTCTTCCCAAGGACTCTTTTGAATATCTCCGGGAGAAGTTAGGGGTCATGGCCCCTCCGGTGATAAACTAAGATGCACTGATGTGCATCAGTCCGGTGGATATCATAGTCATATCTTGTGATCCGGATTGATGATGGGGAGCTGCTACTAAGGGGGAGCAGCTGGTATGATTCTGATGTATTAGAATTGCAAGTATGAGCCCTTTGCCATTGATGTCAAAGGGGGAGAGAAGACATGTGAAAAACAAGTGGTTAATGATCAAAGGGGGAGAGAAGACATGTAAAAAGTTGTTGTTGATAGGGGGAGCTGTGACAGAAAGGAGAAGTTCTTGTCTTGATGGTTTTTCACATCACATGTTGCCATCAATGACAAAGGGGGAGATTGTTGCAAGTATGAGGTGAACAAGTGTTGTCATTGATGTCAACATACTCATATTACATCGACAAGAAGGATTGGATGAGCTGTGTGTTGAGGATATTGAGAAAATTACCCTCAGTCAGGAACAGTGAAGAACAGTGATGAGAAGAAGGCAAATATATTGGATAGGTTGAGAACCGGAGGATGCAGATTAAAGGGTTTGCAGATATGAGTCTTGAGATGCTTCAGTCAAGTTTTCAGAGGTCCGCATGAAGACCTGAAGAAGCTATGGCTGTCTGTGTGGAACCGGTTCCGGCAAGTGCTTAGAGGTGACAGAGGATCACAGAAAGGTCCGGTGAGGTCCGGAATTGTACAATCCTAATCTGCGGATTGGAAAGAGTATTTGGGATGTCCTTGTGATGTGCCATCTCGAGTGGTGTATGATTTGGAGGTCCGGAAGTACCTCTTGCATTATGACAGTGGCGACAGACTGTGTTCTTGAAGTTCCAGATGAGGAAGACAAGAGATTCCAGCAAGTAAAGGAAGTGCGTATGTATCCGGACATTCAGGCAGGCTTGTGAAGTTTTCTGGATCGTGTTGAGGTTGTGTTGTTGATCCGCATTGATAGTAGAGCTCGGAATTGAAGTTATTCTTCCGGATGAAGTTCTTGCTCTGTTTAGCCGACCGGATGAGTTGTTCATCCTGTGAATGTTCTTGTGGTGGCCGACCGGATGTGTTATTCATCTTGCGGATACTCTTATGATTGTTTGCCGACTTAGATGTTTGATCCTAAGTCGATGTCTTGTATAAATAACGGTCTGTGAGTTCATTTCGGTGTGTGGGGTGTGTGGATGAGTGTGGCATAGCGAAGAGAAGTGCGAAAGGCAGAACAGAGGTTTTTGGGCTTAATTGGAACTGATCCGGACATGGTAGAGATGTCATTCTCCAGTTCAAGACTGTGATTTTTATCACTTTGTAGACAGTGTGTCTCCTTGTAGGCAGTGGGCCTCTTTGTGAGCAGTGTGCTCGGGCAGTGAGCCCTAATTGGCATGTGCCATTTATTTTTCTTTATTCTTCTAACAGAGAATAATTCTTGGGTTAATCACCCCGTGGTTTTTCCCTTAACCAGGTTTTCCACGTCAAAATCTTGGTGTTCAATGTGTTGATGCTTATCTGCTCTTGTGTTTATGTATTATGCTTCCATGGATGATTAATTGATATGCTACTAACTAACAACAAAGAATCAAGTGTTTGAAAGAGCAAGTAGTTTTATACAACTGATTCACCCCCCCCCTCTCAGTTGTATGCCCTAGATCCAACACAATCTTCTAATTATTGTGTGAGGTGATAGGATTATGATACCTGTACAATTTATAATTTTCAACCGACACATATCATGTCATGTGGCAATCATTTGGAATTTCCAATGTAGATGTGAAACATTACAAAACACTTTAAAGTTATGTGTGGATGTCTCCTCATTCTTAAGGGTTCAACTTTTAATTTAAAAACTAAAGATTAATTATCTTTGTTTTATGATGTGAGATGCATGACATGTGTATGTGAAATATAAATAAAAACATAGGTGACTCAACAAGCTTTAGGAGTGGAAAGAAACCCTCCATGCTCTTTCATTTTGCCAATTCAATAAGCATAGTAATTAAGACTTCTTGGTTGTGTTTTGGATGGATGTTTATGTTTATATTTTTGTTAAGACCTCTTTTTTCTTTTCAAAATTGATTCACTCTATTTGAGATTAGCATCTTTATGATTAAATTCCTTATCACCTATATAAATTTTCAGTGATCAAATCTATGTGGCAAAAAGTAGTAGAAAAGATATAACCTTTTAGATGTTTTAGAAAATCTCATTGGACCTCATTCACTTGTGAAATGAGTATAATTTCTTATGGAAATAATTGTGTTTATTTTACGAACTTCTAATCACACTATGTGATCCATCATCAGGATGAAAGTAGAAAAATAAACATAGTTGTTTCTAGAGGCCATTATATAGTTACTCATGGATTGTGAAAATCTTAAGTGAACTTGTGAGATGTTTTTGACACGATAACAACTTTATCCAAAAAATTGTTCAAATAACAAGACTCAAAATATAATGGATTATGTTTTCTTTTTTATTTTGTACATGTATTTGAGGCAATCCAAATTGTAGAATATTAATGCTAAACTATAGCTATCTCAAGGATTGTCTTGAAACTGGTGGCTTTTTGGATTTCCCAAATTTTACAGATAATATTGTTATATTGGCCACAAATACACTCTATTTCAATGGTTTAGTACATGAAATAACTACGCTATCTTATAAGGTGAAATAAATGGATCCAAATTATAGCATATTTTTTTGTTGATATGCATTCAACCAATCACATTTGATTTTAGAGATAAGGATTTAGCTAATATCATTCTAATACAATATGGGGTTTACATGTCTCACAAAATATTGACTAGATCTAATTTTGGTAGTACTTACAAAAAGTATTTGTAATTAGAATTGTATAAGTCCTGACACAAAGTTCAAAATTAGTTGACATAGTTAATAGTGAGCCATCACATATTTGTATGGGCATTGTAGAGAAGTTTGGATAAAAAATCTAAACATCTATGGAGAAGATTTGTAAATTGTGATTCCTAAGAGATGAATATGGCTTAATCAAGATCATATGAGCATTATATGTTAGCATTTATGTTTAGAATTAAGTATTTCTCACGTCGATTTTGCATTTTTAGTCTTCGATTTTATTTTCTAATCACTGGTTTGCATTTTAATTATATTATAATTTATTGGTTACACGATTCGATACCATGACTTCACGTGCGAATAAATTCATGAGTCATTTCTCAGAAACCTCACAATGGAGGTGTTCTTGTGGAAAATTGGTTCCAAATGTGTTTTCTTATAAAATCAATGACTACATTTTTTTTCCATTCAAAGTGAAGGTAGCATAAGTTTTAATGGTGGCTATTGCAACAATTGCATCTACTGCCTTGGATTTTCTAGCCTAAAGGCATGTCATTTTGATCAACGCTTTTTGCTCATCAAGGGTGAGTTTGTAGCTCTGAGTTATTTATGGAGGTCTTTTTAGCAATCAATTATGTCTAGTTTTTAAATTAGTTTTGTGGGTTAATGAATTTACAATAGATTTCTGTATTGTAGAGAAAAATAGGGAATTTGGAGACACCCGTGTGAGGAATTATAGTGCCAACCATGTAATGAAGATAAGTTCACATCAAAGTTTTATATGCTTTGCTTTATTGAAACCCTCGTAACTATTCATAGATAGGGTTTCTAGGGTTTAAATGAAATCTTGTATTTGTTGGGTTTCATGGGGATCATTCTTGTTGGTAAATGAAGAACCAATGGGAGTAGACCTAAAGAGGCACCATGCAAGCATAGGGCAAGAAGATGCAGTTGAGGGCCTTCGTTGAATGGAAGGAGGGCACAATCAAAGCTGTGCCACCATGGGTTGCAAATCTTTTCATTGTTGACAAACATGTCTCTACAATTGGATATCATTGTTTTGGCATCTTAATTCTCCTTTACCTTGTTGAAGTCAAGGAAGCAAATGCATGGGCCAAATCTGGTCATTGGAGAAAAGCTCCTCCATCGTTAACAACACTTTCTTTGAATTCTCTTACTCTGACACCACAACTCCTGAGCTAAATCATCTATTACACACTCCTAAATCAATATAGCTTTAGGGTTTTATATATACACATTAAAAATCATACGATTTCATTTTCCATCTTGGATGTACTTTATTTATATTTAGGAGTAAGTTTATATTTCTACATATTATTTATATTTAGAAATGGAAGCAGATATGGAGATAGAGAAGAATTGGGAAAGGAAGAAGAGTTAAAGCTAGCATTGAACCTAGACAAGACCAATGAGGACAAGGAAAAGAATGATTTGGAGATTGCCCCTAGATTGGATATTTGTTCAAATTTTGTAGCAATGGATCTAGATTCAGTAGGGAAGGATGTGACTGTTGATGAGGTAGTGCAAGAACTCAATGAGAAGGAGATAGAGTAGCAACCTGCAACATATTGGGGAATCGATGAGAGAAAGGGTGTAGACCTTGAAGTAGAGGTGAAGATGGAAATAGTGGAAGATGTTTCATATGAGATTGAGAGAGCTAAAGAGAAATCAAAATGCCAGGAATTAACCTCCAGTTTTATGTGTGACACATCGAAAGCTCTTGGGGATGTTCAGGATAAAATAGATGCAAAATCTAGAGGAAAAATTAAGAAATTATATATTCTACTACTTTTGCATGACCCAAATGGCACAAATTGTTGACAAGGATTGATTGAGTTTTGTGTAACAATACAATTTTTCCCTAAATTTATGATTTTAAAGCAATAATTTGTTGATAAATATTTCAATTGATTTTGTCCAAGATTATTTTGACTTAGAAGTAAATAAGACTTGTTTGAATAAAATGGATATCAGTATGAAATAATTAGTCATAACATTTTCTTTATGGGCTTTCAAACCTAAATAATTTAGTCTTAAAAATGTTCTCATGCTTCAAAATGTTATTTAATCTCAAAATTTGTTTCATTTTATAGATAAAATTCTTCTTCTTAGTTAGGTATGGTTCATGTTTCTCTTCCCATCAATACCTCCTCCCCCTAAAAAAATATTGCCATGGCAACCATTAGGACTGCCAACATTTGCTAGAGTTTAAAATATGCTTACTGTAATACTATTTGCATTTTTGTTTTTAACCTATAAATGTAAGTTCTCTTTGTAAAATGTTAATTATAATAAATATATTTTTAGAGTTAACATTCTACACACCAATTTTAATTGTTTAGGAAGGAAACAAGTAGTATATAGTTTGGTTGTTCAATGCTCTAATTTAGCATAGAACTCAAAGATAAAATCTATGAGTAATTTATGCACTCCTCGTTTTTAAAAAAATGAGGGAGATTTTAAATAGTTAGTGAGTTGTGATTTTAATTTTAGTGGAAATAAAATGGTGGATGATTGAAAATATTTGTAACTATAGTTGTAAGTAAAATGGTAAGGTTTTGGGCTTGTAAATTGGAAGTTTGGAGTTTGAGTTTCCATTGAAAGAATCTTTCAAATAACATCATAATATATTGGTTTGACAAAAGTAAGGAGAATATCCAAGAGGTTAAGTTTAATTGGTTAAAACATTTGATTTTCATTGTGGAGACCCAATTTCAAATCTCTATAAGAACATCCAATGTGGATGTAAGTTGTCATTCATGATCTTCCATATTTTAATACTAGCACTTGCACCCATAGGAGGTTCAAGGGATACGTCGATAGGTTATTGAAGGTAACATTTAAATATATAATTAGTCATATTTAGTAATCAAACTCCACAAAAATTTCTCTTTTTTAACACAAGAAAATATATTTCTATCTTATGGTCTAGATTTTAGCCAAATCATAATTGTTTGTATGAAATAAACCAAAACATACAAATGGAAACCAAACCAAAACCCTAACAATACTATGGAAAAAAAACCCATTCATGGAATCAACACATTTTTAAAACTAGTTTAAAGACAAAAAATAGAAACTCATAACTCATCTAGGCGGACACCAAGTCTACATTTTTTTGTTTTAATCACCTCATTTTCATGGCAACCTCCATCCCACATGTCATTAAATGACACCCACTATATTGTACTCCTGTCTAGTTCCATGTAAGACTTTTGATGAATTTGGGAACTAGATATCATTACCCACACTCTTTTTGGTGACAAGCCAACTCCTCCATATGGAACGCAAACAAATCTCAATGGGCTATTGCCTTGGCTACCCATATGGGAATCCCATCCATAATGGCGTGTTATATCCTTTCTTTTGTAAGTCTAGAATAATTTACACATTAATTTATTATCAACCTCTACAATGATGATCTAAGCTATAGAAACAACGAATTCTGATGCATTTCCTAGGGCAATCTTTTTATATGGGTGAAGGGTAGGGAAGTGGATGGCATGGAGAAGAAAAGTGTGACCAACAGATATGATATCATACTTGCATCAATAAAAAGTTTGCCTAGATAAAAAAATGATTGACTGAGGGTTGTGGGATCAAATAATTCAAAGTGATCTTTACTAGAATTTGAAGAAAAATAAAAGGACTCAGGAGTTAATTTTTGGAAAATATCAAGGTGATGGCATGTAGGCTATATGGCACGAGGTTGTGCACCTATCCACTACTACTCTTCTGATGTATTTTGATTCTAGTGTTCCTATCACAGCATGTCAGGGTGATAATACAAAGAGAGATTCAAGAGCAATGGAATTACAAACAAAGTGGTAGTTGTTACCTGTTTATACATGCAAACCAAATGCGACAGCCAAACAAGCCATTTTGTCCTTAAATCACAAGGTGAGGTCTGTTGTTCAACAGGATACCTCTTATGAGAGGAGAGCTCCGGCATGATATTGGATTTCTTAGGTATTATTCTCTTGAGTAATGACTCGTTCTATTTCTATTTGTGCATGACATTGTCCTTTTGTTTACTGGCATAAATATAGGATTGTTTGAGAATCGTAATTGAAGGAAGAGGGTTGTTGGAGACTAGGAGTTTGTTTAGGATGATGGACATAAGAGGCTCTATAGGCCTGTTGGGAGGCAATATGAATATGGTGTCTATGAAGCTTTAGTGAGTTCAGAAGACAAAATGGGAATGGAAATCATACTCCTGCAATAACAATGCACCATTTTTAAAAAAAAAATATACTAACTAAATGGGGAGTATCAACCGTCTCATGTTTTTGTCTAAAAAACCCAACATGATAACCCCTTGTTCTATTCTTCTCCAATTCTATTACAACACAAAACAACATTCTTACCGTCTATTTTCTGTATTAAGCCAAATACTCTCAATTTTTTGAGTCCATCAGTTTTTTATAAGAATTCAATTTAGGTGAGTTAAGTATGGAGGTAGAAGGAGCGATTGTTTGGATCACGCAGATCTTTTGTTTCTGCCCGAGCTATTTATGATCCGCCAATGAAATGCAAAACAAATTGCTTAGGATGAGTTGCAAGCTTCGTAATTGTTCAAGGACTATAACAAGAGATGACATACCTAGAGGTTGTGAGGTCGTGCGTGTGGGTGTGCAATTCACCAAATTTATAATAACTGTTTTGTGACTTAAATCACCCTCTTTTTTCATATCTTCTGAAGAGGCTAAGGAGGTGTATGGTTTTCATCACAAGTGAAATCTAACACTACCATCCACACTTGAAAATTTCTCAACACACTGAACAATCATGGTCAGTACAAGTTTAATCCTCTCTTTAATAGATGAAACAATGACTTTATTTTGTAAACTAACATGAACAATTTATTGACATACTCATAGATATAATATTTCTATAGTTCATGAATATTTCTAAATGTAATTGTTGAATATCTTAAAGTGACTCATACATTTAAGAGATATGATATCTCTGAAGTCTATGAATGGGAAAAAATTTACATAAACATTTGAAATCATATTCCATGATCCATCATGGAAATGAAAAGAACATATCATACAATTATGTTCATCATCTTTTAGTGATATAGGGTACATCCTACTGGGCATGATAAAATAATCTAATGAAGAAGTCACAAAAATTGTGCACCCTTTGATATTTGTCAGACTTGGTGGTCGGGACATCCTTATGCTAAATCACCCCTTGAGAACAACAAAGCAAAGAGAAATTAGAAAATGGACATAAAAACTTCCCAATTGAAAATGTCCATTCAATTTAATTCTTATGTTGTTGCTCTACCTATCATTATTCATATAACTAAATTCATGACACTATGCCTACGTGTCTTATCCACTGCCTACTTTCCTTTTCTTCACTTATGATAAATTGTGAAGAAAAATAAACTCTGCAATCGGTATTTTTATCTACATGGGAAAGGACAAGAAACTTTTTGCCCCCAATATTATGGGGGAGACATTGATTCTCCATCCCGGCAACTTCGGATATTAAATTCAATGTCAGATTTTTCAGAGGAAACCAAGTCACAGCACTGCCTCACAACAATAATTATAGAGAAAGTTATTTAAGACTTTAAGCTTCCAGAGTCCATAATATTCAAAATAATAGACTTATCAAAGAAATAGAGAACATCCTTGTTTGCAGGTCACATTTATGATGACCTAATGGGATATTTGGCTCACTTATTGACCAACCTATCATCAAGACCTTTTAGGTCATACTTAGTGACCTGCTAATTAGGTGTTTATAGTTGCACTTCCTAATTTATCATCAAGATTAACTGTGTCTAACTATTTTTGTATTGATGTTTCAGGTCAACCTATTTGATTCCTCATCAGGACAGAAAAATGTGTGTTCAATTGTCAAACCTCATGCTTTGAGATTGGACAGTACATAGTTGTTAAAAACAATACTTGTTTCATAGTTTTCCAACCATTTGTATCTGTTTGAGATAAGATCCTTCCATCTAGAGTACTTCCAGAAGCTATGATTAGTATATGCAGCTTAGATCAGATAGCATTCACAAATAAGTGATTGCATGTTCACTTACATAGTGATTGAAGACATAAGATGCACAAATAATACAAATACAGCTTCCAATTGCATATTGGATTGGCATGCAAGGATTCTGAATTTCAATCACCTTAGTGAACACAATTTACCATTGTCCCACTTTTCAAAAGCTAACCAAAATGGAGCAGATACTAACTTGGATATAGTCACTATAATTCAACCAATCAATAATCTGTCTACTATTTTCAAGCTAATACACAATTGTATGGTGCAAACCCTCTCGCTGGGTACGCAGAGATCAAAAGATTAGTCCTTTACTATTTTAACAAGTAGGATGATTCCTCATGCAATTAGGTGTAATCCCTTAATTATTTGGAGCAATTAGGTGTACACCCTGTTGGAAAAAATTTCTGCAGCTAAGAATTGAACTAGTGTGTCCTGAAAAGTGCGGCTGAGCATTTCAACCCTAAATTTCACCAAGTAGAAATTAAAATCTTGTAGCGGGCAAATTTCAACACCAGGGCATTCAATTGAGTACATGTTCATGTTCTTTTCAGTAACCATACTACTTGTTTCTACTGCACCTATAAGTTCACTTATGGGAATGAACACAGCAATGTCGATCAATATCATATTAGGCCATGATACCCATGACAATCAAACCAATATGATAAACTAAATTTTGATAAAATCTGTAAGAAAAGACTGTAATCTACTTGTATTCCAACAATTTAACTACCTTCAAATACCTAACACTAAAAGACAATCTAATCAACATAAAAAAGGCCCTCAATCAGATTTACATTAGTGTGCTTCCAAAAATTAAAACAGAAAATTAATGAAGCAGAAAACTCTATGGCAGTAGTTTTGAATGTTTCTAGATTTAACTGTCTATTCCCATGCATTCCAATTCTAAATAGGTATACAACATTATAGCATACATATGTAACCATAATGAAACCCAATTTTCAATTGAATCAAGTGCAATCATTTATTCATCAATGCAGGTTCATAAATAAGGTACATAAAAGTTAAAACCTTAAAAAAAGTTCTGCTACAACCCAGCTAAGCAACATAAAACCCACAGAAAAAGACCAAATTAATGACAAAAATAAATTGAAAGAAGTGTTATTACATGAGCATCCCGCCATTGACGTTGTCATTGGCAAATGACCCAGTTCAGAGCTCCCTCTCAAAATGACAATTTGTCAACACCATCTAGTCAACTGATCCTTTTATAGTCGTGTCCATCTATGTTAATCCCGAGGAATAATAGCTTGGCATATTCTATTCGTGACCAGAATCTATAACAAATAGTGTTTACTTTTAGCCTCATTGAGATGGCTACTTCCACAGGGCGAATAAACATTGAGATGGTTACTTCCACAGGGCGAACAAACATGAACTGGGTCTTCAAATATAACTAGAAACCTAAAGTGTGACGTAGAACGCCAATATTCTAAATATAAAAAATTTCAAATGGTTTATGTTGAAAAAAAAAAGAATTAGAAGGTGGGTTATAAGTATATTTACCAGGGTCCAATCAGCATCATTTTCTGGGACACAATTCTAACCCTCTTTATCTCGTCGGGATTATTAACAGTGGATTTACACCTGTTCTCTCCTAGCTTGGCCTGACCAGTATAGCTGCTAAAAAATTATCTAAAATCAGAATTATTCATGGTCTCCATATACAAAATGCTAGGATTTTGGCACGGGTATTGCGCCACTGGGTGCATGTTAAACACAAAGGGGCTGCAACAGCTCAGTGAGCTCCATATATATAACATTTTTAGTCTTCTAAATCTCTCCTTGCCACTGCAAAATCCAACATCTTCTTGTTGTTTGGATCTGGGTATAGCCCTGTAAGGTAAGCAATACAAAATACAAAACAGAGAGAAATTAGTTAGGGTTAAAAGGCAAGAGAGAGCCCATTAGTGAGAGCAAATGATAAACCAAAAAAAAAAACCTGCCAATAGGGGAAAAAAGAAAAAGTAGAAAGAAAAGCAAGAGAGAGGGGGAATGTTTTAACAGAGACGATAAATGGGGAAGAGAGAATTGTGTTTAACTGTGAAGTGAGAGCCAACAGAGCAGAACGAGATCCCCTTCATGAGGTGCTAACTAAAACATTACGCTCGGCCCATTTCAGAGTGTTCCCAGCCCAGCTCGGCCCCTCCTAGTGGCTACATATCACAATGCAATGAATTGGGCGGCTTTCTATAAGTTTCTGTGACAAAAAGAATGGATGGACGGCTAATTAACATTGAAAACAACTAGCAGAGTGCAGTTACTGTGATGCCCTGGTGGAGCAGCTGTCCCAACGACAGTAATTATATCCACTGACATATTGAGTGCCTTCATTATTACAGAATTAATATCCATGTCGTGTCAAAGGGCCTGAGCAATCATACATTCCGGCAGAATTGAGGCAGTTTTGAGGAACTTTTGAGGCGGTTTGCTGGCGTGAGACAATTCCGAACACTATAATGCTCACATATAAAGCCTATCGGCTAATTATATTTGAAGTGTCCATTGAATCGATTAGGTACAACTGCTGGTTTGTTTTATTTGGTGCATGTTTAAAAAGTCTTCATTCCCCGTTTTTCCTCCTTGAAAAATGTACCACCTCAACCAAGGATTCAGACACTACATTTTAAATTCTGATTAAACATATTTCATGTCGTGGTTTATATTTGTTTTTGTTTGTGAGATGATTCCACTGTATTTTGACTTGTAAGTTGGTTGGGGGGGTGCTTGGGGGGATGATTACTGAACTTTTGGAAATTCTGGGTGAACTTGCGACCACTTTGCATGAGACAGAATTCCCACCACAAAGTTACATCTCTTACGTTAAATATATCCAAATTACATGATGGAAGGACAAAGCAGCCTTAAGATTTTCTCAGGTATTTTATGTGGGATATGCTATTCATATTATGTTGTATCAAGGCTTCCTAAGGGACTAGCTCGCCTTGTGGCAGTGGCCCCTGTCATAGTTTTTCACACTGTCTTGCCAGGTCAAGTATCCACCATCCATATGAGAGGACAACTTTCTTTCATGTTTATGTGGATTAGCTCTTTCAAACTCTTAATGCTTTGTTTTGATGTGGGTCCTCTGGCAACACTATGGGCAAGGTCCAATCTGCTCCAGTTCCTGGCAGTGGCTGTTATTCCAATAGAGCTGCGGCGAGCCAAGCCTAAAAATGATGCAAAAAAGTCTTCCAGATGGAAAACATGGGTCAAATTGATTCTAGAAGTATGTGCTTATGCAGGAATCGTATACTCCTTTTCATTCAGAAACAGGATTCCCCATAGCCTAATTATTGTACTGTACGGATTGGTAATATATTTTAGTCTGGACATTGTGCTAGTAAGCCTGGCAGCCATTGTAGATGTTTGCCTGGGTGCAGAGTTAGAACCTCAGTTCAACAAACCCTACCTTTCTTCTTCGCTTGAAGAATTCTGGGGTAAAAGGTGGAACCTTATTGTCACAAATATTCTTCGCCCATCTGTGTATAATCCTATCTTATTTTTCTGCTGGAAGACCCATAATTTGATAAGCAAAGAGGAAAAGAAAGCGGAGATGAAGCCTCCCTACTGGGCAAGGGCTGTTGCACTGTTGTCTACATTCGTAGTCTCTGGATTGATGCATGAAGCAATAATGTATTACATTACAGAGTCCAGATCCAGCTGGGATATGCTGGGATTCTTTACCCTTCATGGCTTGTGTATCGCCATTGAAGTTGGTTTGAGAAGAAGCGGCAGGCTTGCCTACATGGCAGTACCAAAATTCATTTCAATCCCCCTTACTCTTGTCTTCATCTACATAACAGCACTTTGGCTTTTCTTTCCCGCATTTACTAGATATGAGACAGATATAAAGGGGATTGCCGAATATGATTTACTTATAAAGTACTTGTTTCCACCGAGAGGATGATACTCAAACTGTGTTTCTATGATAACTGGATTTAGTTATTAAACACCCACCAGGTATTTTTATTTGTCAAGAGCATGGTACATTTACAGATTATTATTTTGAATGATATCCAAGTTGTGTTTCTATGATAACGGGATTTAGTTATGAAACAGCCACCAGGTACTTTTGTTTTACAAGACCACGGTACATTTAGAGATAACAATTTTTATTGCCTAAAACTTAATTAGTCCAATTAATATATAACAGTTGCAAATTCTTCAAGTCGACAGGGGACTCCCAGAAATGCAATTTTACAGTGACAGAACTTAGTAGAGAATTTGTTTACCTTGAAACTACTTTCCCAGTAGAAAAAGAATGACAGATTTATGCAAAAATATTTTATTTTTCTGATACACGGAACAGTTAACCTTCTCCACGCTGAACTTGAGACAATATTAAGAACGACCCTTTGCACTAAACACAGAAATCAAACAAAATACTCAGGAATGTCATTTGTCCATTTAGGTGAGATACCGTCTGGTGAGCTTTTCAAGGTTGCTGCTGCTATTTTCTCTGGCATGAGTAAGTATTATGCTCTTTGTTGTCTATGTTGAAAGTAGAACTAGATTTATTTATTTTTTATGAAAAGGCTATATTAAAATAGTTTGTCAAAACATACAGCCATAATCCTAAAAAAATTTGGACGGCATGGGATTACGCCCCAAAATCAAACCAGCAAAGTCGGGACACAAAATAAACACATAGCCCTAAAAAACAAGACACAACAACAAGAAGAACACAGCCCCTCAAGTCAGGAGCTCACAAGTAATAAAAACAAATAAACAGAACTATTAATCAGCAAGAGCAATTCTAGTGTTGGGGTCTTTCCCATTAGGGTTATTCCACTCTCCACTTGGCAAATCCTTGCCATCATCCATGGGCTCCCAACCAGTGAGACCAGCTTCTTCTCCCTTCTCAGGATCATCTTGCGGCTGGTTTTGCACAATCCTTGATGAAGATATATCAAGAGACAAATGAGGGAATTTCCCTTGATTTGGGGGGGCTCACCCACACCATTGAGGGGACGCATGAGAGTGATAAGGAGGTGGTGACCACCCACCCTGGTAGCTAAGGTCTAGCCAGAAGGTTGCCCAGTCAATAGTGGCAAAGGTGGAGTGGAGTTTCTCCAATGGTTGTGAGACCAGTTCCAAGAGGACTTAGAGTGACCATGTCGCTGGTCCTAGTGGGGGGATTTGGCACGAGTCAACGAAGAAGGTGGAACCCTAGCCATAGTGCAAGGGGCACTCCCCTAGTGATCAACTAGAGTTTGGAGATGTTGCACCTCTAGCGCCATTTTGCAGGTTTGGACTTGAATATGCATGAACACATTAGAAATCACCAACAATTTGGAGTGAATAGCAAATTAGTATCCACAATAGAATGAGCAAAAATAGTAGAATTTCTATCTTTTCAGATACAAAAAATAATTTCCAGTTTGAAAGCATGCCATAGATGGGAGAACTTTGTAGAAAACTTGGCCCCATCACCCAAAAGGACATTGTGCCAAGTAAAGGGTTCAGGCCTGAAAGGCTCGAAGAACTCATGGATCCATTGCCAAGCATTTTATGCACATACATAAAATTAGAAGAGATGTAAAAGGGTTTCTAGTTACCCACAAAATGGACATCTTGGAATAGAGATGCCAACATGTATCAAATGGGTGCCAATAGGAAGGACCTGATAAAGCAAACACTAGGCAAAATGGACAACTTTAGGCTAACCACTTTCCATAGTGTTCGAAATTGCTTAGCGTAAATAAAATTAGAAGACTGAAGAGACCACCTAGTATTCAACTTTTAAATCATGGGAAGTTGCAATGAAAGCAATTTGTATCCTTTCTTAGGGGTGAAATTGTGGAATAGAGTATCAACATTCCATTTCCAATCCTTCCACCAAGGCTTAATGGAATGCACAGATATTTTGTGCAAATGCTAAGAAGGCATGGCCTCAATTATTGTTTGGAAGGTTTTTGGGTCTACATGGCTTAAATTGAACTTAGCTTTGGCTTGAGGCTAGGAAAGCCAAGTGGAAGTAACCTCAGAGTAAAGATCCTATAGATGCCTAATTCTCCTTTTGAAGAACTTAAGGGAGTGCATCTAGGGAATAGCCGCTAATGGCTTATCTTGAAACATGATGGTGGGAGACCACCATGTAGATTGTTGGTTGATGGACAATTCATTGTGAAATCCATCCCCATTGCATAGAAACCAAGGTTTAATAGTTTCCCATACCTTCCAAATACTTTTGGCCATAAAGATGCCATTGATTTTGACAAGAATAGAAGAAATTGCAAAGGAATGGAAAACAAGGTCATTCCAGGCGTATCACCCATATAATGAGTCATAAGCAATGCAATTTTGCAACAAAATTTTCCAAGCTTCATTGCCATAACAAACTTTGACAATCCACAACGCATAAAGCAATACCTTGTCTATTGACATCAATAAGACCTAGCCCACTAAACTCTCTCGGCAAGCAACAAAAGTCGCACACAACATGGTGAAAACCTTTATTGTTGTTTAAACCGGCCCCTAGAAAGTCCCATGGAAGCTTGTCAAGTTGCGGTATGGCGCTATCGAAGCACCCAACAAGAATAGTAGTACACATGTGTGGCAGCAAGAAGTTTACAGGAAATTTGAAATTTACCTACCAGCAAGAGCAGTTCAGTAATATAATATGCAAGCTTTTTCTCTATTCTATCAATAACATACTACCATAGCTGGGATTGACAAGCTTGAAATACAAAGTGAATGCCAAGAAATTAAAAAATTTCCTTGTGGTCAATAGGTTTCCAGCCAAAGAAACTAAGCCATCCAAGAGGTTGGGAGATGGATTGTTTGTAGTATTGCATTTTATACCATTGAATACTAGAACCTGAAGCTGAATAGAAAGTGTCAGGACAATTGAAAGCTTGCTTAATATTGTATTCATCTTGAAGCAACATGAGGAAGGAATCATCCACAACATGCCCATTGACCAATTGCTAAGGAGAATTTCTAGGAAGGGAGATCCCTTTAACTCGTCACTATGAGATGGCATTCAGAAGAAGATAACCAAACCCTTCAACAACTAACACATAAAGCGAGGATGCAAGAGAGAAACCCTGCCTGATAGGTCTAAAAAGTCTGAATTGTTTAGATTGAATGCCATTGATGGTAAGGCAAGCAAAAGCATCTACAAAAAGCATTTGGACCGACTGGATAAAGGTGGGACCAAAGCCAAGAGCCTAGAGCGTGGTTAATATGAAATGCGACTCACTTCTATCATAGGCCTTCTTGAATACAATTTTGATGAAGAATCCTGCTAATTTCACTCGTGTGCCCATTCCATACCTTCCCAAACTGCAATGACATTGTCAAAGATATATTTGCATAGTTCCACGGGGACGCGTCCCCCCCTGAAAAAGGGCCGTTTCCGAGATGGGGATGTTTTCGAGATGGGGAAACGTCAAGGAAACATCCCCCACCGTCCCCCCGCCGAATCCGAAACGTCTCCCTTTGGGGGGGGACTTCTAGACGTCCTCGAGACTTCCAGGCGTCCCCCCCAAAATGCATTAAAATTTTTAAAATTTTTTTTTTTTCCCAGATATTCATATTTTGTCAGATGTTGCAACTGCCCTAGTAGACATGTATGCAAAATGTGGAAGCACAGACAAGGCACATGAACTGTTTGACAAAATGCCTCAAAGAAATGTGGTCTCATGGACTGCAATGATTGCAGGATATGCACAAAATGGTATTGTTGAAAAGGCTTTAGAAATTTTAAAGAAACTGCAACTGGCTGGTGTAAAGCCAAATTCCACAACCTTTGCCAGCACCCTCCCTGCCTATGTCAAAATGGGAGATTTGGAATAGGGTATGGACATCCATCAAAATAATAAAGGATAGAGGAATTTTGTCAGCCGTTGTAGTTGCAACTGCCCTGTTAGACATGTATGCAAAATGTGGAAGCATAGACAAGGCACATGAACTGTTTGACAGAATGCCTCAAAGAAATGTGGTCTGAAAATGTGGAAGCATAGACAAGGCACGTGAACTGTTTGAAATGATAAATCATTGCAATGTGTTTAAACTCTAAACTTTACTTATTAAGTTATTCCTTAGGCTTCTGCAGTTATACATCTTTTTATAACTAATTTTTCGAGTACTATACGTATTTCAGCGCGCCGCTTTCCCGCCACACCCAAAATTAGGCTCCCCCGCCCCGTCCCCGAAACGCGTCCCCCACCGTCCCCCCGTCCCCGTCCCCGAAACTCCGTGGAACTATGTATATTTGCTTTCGATAAATCCAATTTGTTTAGTTCAAACCACTAGTGGGAGTGGATGTTTAATTCGCATGGTTAAAGTCTTGGCAATAAATTTGTAGGAGACATTCAATAGGGTGATGGACCTCCATTTGCATATTAGCTTAGGATCCCCAACTTTAGGTATGAATTTGATATTTCTTTTGTTAAAGATAGGACCTAGAGATCTAGTATGATAATCTTCTAGGTAGACTTTATATAAATGATGGCCAATATCATACCAAAGGATTTTGTAGAATTCATAGGGAAAACCATTTCAACCATGCACTTTATTGTTAACCATGCAAAACATAGTCGAGTGAAGATCCTCCTGGGATAAGAGTTTGTCGCAAGCCACAATCTGAGTTGAGGTAAGATGACAAGGGACTACATCCAAGCAAGTATTGTGTGTCTCTTCCCTTTCTATTGAAGAGGCTTGAGCTTGGAAGACCATGGAGTAATGCTAGACAAAGGCACGTAAGACATCAAGAAGAAACATTGTCTTGCTTCTTTGATGCACTTAATTTTTTGAGTTGAGTTTTTGGTTGCAAAGCTTGAAAAAATCCTTTGGAAACTCAATTTCCAACTTTTAACCAATGAAGTCTTGCTTTGATTTGATTTCCTTGAACGGTGTAGGCATTAGCCACCTGCACTTGGTGGCATTGCTTAGCCACTTGAATTTGGAAGGGTTGTGAAAAGGCATCACTTTGAGCTAAGTTGTTAATTGACTAAGCTTCACAAACATGGCCATGTAGGAATTGTAGCATATCCTTGCCAAATGGCGACCAAACATTCTCAAAAAATGGGTTGTACGAGTGATGGCGTCAAACCACCATTCAATACATCTAATATCCCCTTTCAAATATGGCACCAGGTTCCAAACACATCAGATATGAGCCAATGCAGACTTATGATGGAGCAATGGCGTGTTCAAATAGAATCATATCCTTTCAACCTTTGGCCTTTGAAGACTCCATTCAATTTTAAAGTCGCTCAGTGAGTGGTCAGGAAGAACATAATTTGACAAAGGTTCCATCAAAAGTGAGTAACAACTAGCAAAAAAGAAGTATGGTTGTATCAACATCATAACATGATCAAGCCGCTTAATCATTCTTTTAGAACCACTACTCAAGTTGGACCATGTGTACCAAATGGTAGATGTGTTTTGGTGGCTAGGATTGGGGTCATAAAAGCCTAATTTATTGTGCATGTAGAACCATGTCTCTTGTTCGCTAGTTGTCCATCTCATGGGTAAGTGGCATTGTTTATTAATGCCACCTCAACCATATTAAAATCACCATTAAAGACCCACTAGGTTGACGGAGCCACTACCATAGCAATATCCTTTCAGATGCATCATTGAGACATAGATATTGACAAAGCCCAAGGTTCTATTAGCTATGTTGAAAATGAACCACAAGGCTCTATTAGACAGGTCACAATTGTGGGTAACATAGTGGGATTGCCACTTGGCATCAACAAGAGTTACCATTTCACCTTGACCTTGCTTATGATTACTGCTAAAACAGATACTATTTGGCTAGATGACACAACACACGAATTATAGAAGAAACCCAACAACCTTGATCTCCTAAAGACAAAGAATAGGAGTAAATCTTTGTTGAAAATCCCACACAATGAATTTGTTTTTTGGCTCCATCAAATCTCTAACATTTCATGAGACACAATTCATGAAGAAAGAGGGTCTAAGGACATTTTGAATTTGCAATTTGGGTCTGTTAGACATCCAACATTCCATGAGATGCAATTCATGAAGACATAGGGTGTAAGGGTAGAACTTGAATTTTTGTCGTATACAGTTCAACATTATTGACTATTTTTAAAGTTCTTTGCTTTTTGTACAACTTTGAGTTAACTATTGAGCTTTATGAGATCAAACTCATCAATGCAAAATTTCCACAATAAATGAGCTAAATGTTTAACAAGGGAGGTCTCATACCCCAAATTGGTCTGACTTGGTGGTGACCTATAAAACTACCTTTTACCTTTATATTCAAATGTCTTTTGGGTATGTGTCAATTGATTGAGTGTGATGCAAAAACAAATGTGACAAATTAAACAAAAGGACAGGATGAAGCTGCCAAGATTGTTCCAAGCCCTCTCCACCTTTGAACCACTGCTCTCCTCTCACCAGTAACTATTATCACCCCCCAGCTCTGCCCTAGGCTGATTGGAGCAAGAATATGCTGTCTCCCATGAGCAAGGACCTCCTCCCAATGCACTCTTCTTTTGAGTCTATATCCAAACTCTTTTTTCAGACCTGCTGTCTCCCATGACACAAATCAGATCTGTAAGAAAGATCTGCTGTAGTAAAACCACAACTATAAGAAGATTATCAGTTTTTATTTCCTTGCCAAAGTGGAAAATGGATGTTACCTTAGGATGGAAACCCCACAAAATGTAATGTTTTCCATGGATGTAATGGAACGTAGATTCTGGCTGCTCAAAGAAAGGTCCTTAATTTCAGATTTATGGGGGCTTTTATAGGATCAAAAACTCTTAAAATCTAGGTGCAAGAAAATCTTAAACCCTCATGATCTCTAGATATACTCATGATGCCAAAATATTACTTTATGGAAATTTTCTCCACCAAACAAGAAGGATTTGGTTTTAAAAGGAGGCCCATGGGTATGAAAAAATCAAGTTTGTTCACGAAGCATTGGTTTCCTGCCTTTAATCCCACAGAAGATCTTCCGAGCATACTTCCAATATGGATCAGGGCTCATCAGGCTACTCCTGCTTCCCAGTGAATATTGCAAGAATCACTGCTCAAAAAACTCGGAGCAATGGGTGAGTACATTACTGCCTCAAAATTTAGCAAGTATCCTAGTGTTTTTCTTTTTAACCATGCAAGGATCTCTGTTAATATTCAACTGGGAAAATCACTGCCCAATTGTTTATCTTAGATATGGGAGGGATTGAAAAGGAGCACCCAGTACATTACAAGAATATTTCCTTTTGCTGTAGGATTTTCCAAGAACATGTCGTCTGGACAGGGTCTGCCATGCACATTAACAACAAGAACAGAAAAGCTATCCCATTAGATTGGAGATAACAACCTGTCAAGAACCCCAACAACAATCAATTGGCCTTCCTAAAGAGGTACAAATGTCCAATCATGAAGGCAAAGCCTCACAGATCAAAGACAAATCCCAACTGGCATAGGCATTCAAAGGGAAACCTCAACACATGCAGAGGGAACCACTCAAAATCGAAAACTATTTCCATGCTTTGGCCTCACAAGAAGTAAGTGTAAGACATTGAAATTGAACAGCCAAATGAATTATCAAAATCCATTCAGAAGCAGCTTGGGACCAAAGAAATAAATGCTCTAATTCAATCAGATAATCTTCTTGCACCAAATTTTGATCAAATGCTTCTTATGTCAACAACTGATGCTTCAAAATTAATAACTAAATCCAGAACTTACAAAGGAAAGTAAAAGGCTCAATCCAAATTTGAAGCCATGATTCTCTAGCTCAAGCCCTCTATTAAAAATCAAAAGCCAACACCAACAGTTTCCAAACAAATCCCCTTAAGGAAAGCACTAGGAAGCTTGGAGAGACAAACCATAAATGGGTGGACATGGAATCAGAAAACACACTTGCACTTATCCTCAAGGAGTGCTCTATTGACAGTTCTTGAATGATCACTAGTAACTACCAATGATTGATCTGTAAACTAGGATGGATATTCCATTCTGTAGCTTCGCCTTCATCTATTACAGATTAAATAGAATTGAAGTACAATAATACTTAAACAAACAATTGAACATGAAGGAACAAGAGCTAGCAATAAATGATTTGATGACCCAAGGATTGCCCTTGAGGAACTTCGGTTCAGGGAGAAAACTCCAGCAAGAGTGAGGTCTAATGTTGTCATCATCAGCTATTTCCAAAATGATTACAATCGTAGGCCTTTTGAGCATACAACAAGCAAGAACATAACATGATATCCCACATATATATTACTGCAAGCATAAATTAGCAACTCACATTTAAAAATAAATAAAAGAAGAGTGATGTAACTGCCCTCTTTATGGTGGGTTCCTCCACTCTCCTGTCAATACCTTTATTTTGTTTGTGTGGAATTTTGTTTTGTAGTGGCAGCTGTTGTGAGTTTATTTTGGGGCACTTAGTTTTATTGTGGGATTTTTTTGGGCCAATTGGTTTTTGAGGGAGTTCTTTTCAGAAAAAGTTTTCTTGGTGGAGTGAGAGCGATTTATGGGTAATTAGAAGACAGACGTATTGGAGAAAGTAATTGTGGTGTTGTGCAATTGTTCTTTTGGACTTGTTGATGATTGTTTTTGGACAACTCAACAATTAGAGTGAGATACTAAGTATCTGACTCCCTCTTGAGCAAAGTCTCTCGAATGCCGAACTAGGTGATCAAACAAGATGACTCCAAGGTTCCTTCTGATGATTTTGAAAAGAGAAAGCTTAGCGACTAAGTATGATTTTACTGTTAACCTGCAAAGGGACTTACGCAATTGTTCAAGTTTGACTTATTGTTTCAAAGACTATGGAAGTGGACACTAGAGGATCTAGGTACTGCAACTGATGGCGTATGATTTAACAATGGATGTTCTGGATCCTAATTCTACTTGAATGGATAAACAAAGGCAAAAGATATAAGGTTCAGAAACACTAAACTAACCCTAGATGTAAGGAGATTTACTGCTTAGGTGAAATCCAACCAAATCCTGCTTCGCCAAGACAAACAACTACACAAGATAGGTGCAATCTTCTGGGGTATACAAGATGTTTAAATCAGTTATGCTCATGAAAGATTCAACAAGCATAAGGATCAAATTGATGCTCAATTTGTTCAGGCTAACCATGCACTGCAATCTACGAGCCGCAAACTGCAAATGGTATGAACTTACAGATTTCACCAAAAAGCAATAAAGAAACCTTTCATCAACTAACATAAACTGAAAGAGAAACTTAGTCTAATTTAATATTTGCTTGAAAATTGAAACCATGCAACACTCGGAAACACAAATAGAATCACCAAGGCAATGAATCTTTTATTATCTCAGAGAGCTCTTGCAACAATTCCAGAATTTCCAATCGTACAAATGAGAGCAACAAGAGCTCTTTTATAGACCTCAAAAGAATGAAGGGTCAAGATTGATCGGCGAAGTCAGCGGACCAGATCAAGCCACATCACAAGTAGTTATAACAAACTTCTCTTTCTTAAATGAAAGAGATCAACTTTATTAAATATAGGAGGCTGGCTATATTAAATAAAAGATGCTATCTTTATTAAATGACGGAGGCCATAAAGAAAGGAACAAAGGCACACCTCGCAAGAAGATAAAAACAATATATCATTATCTCATGAAGAATCCCCATGTGAATATCCATCACTAGAAGCTTGGCATTCAATAAACTTAGACACTATTCGCTTGACTTCTTCTACAGGTACACTTGGCGCATTTTGAATGGTTCCTTCAGCTTCAAGCACATCAACTGAATAAAGGCCAAGTGTCCTTTCCCAATCAGTTATTCGTGCTTTGTTGTCGCCAAGGTGGACAGCAAGTGAGAATATACTATCAAGTCTCTCATCTGTAATATCATTTTCCTGAAAATAGAAAACTTGGACTTGTTCTTTCAGATTCTCAAAGGTCATCTCCCCAAAAGGATTGCAGATCTCCATCAAAGAAGCGTGTATTCCATCCTGAATCCTCTGAAGCACACTTCTAATTCTTGACATATCTAGTTCAATCTTATCCAGCAATTGTCCTTTGATGCGAAGACTGAAATACCAAGAAGAAAAGTTGTATGTTCTACCTTCTTCAATAACTTCAGCATGTAACAAATCATCCACTGATGTTTCCATCAAGCTCTTCAGGTGTGGTAGATGTTGATCCTTGAAGTCTTTGAATTCAACACAGGCTGTCATTAATGCAAGTACCCTGTCCTGAATTTTTCTCACTTCCTCTGCTTCGCGAATCCTTAGTAAGTGCTTTACGTTGTTCTTGCTGATCCATTTCTCCCATCTTAGTATAAGTGAGTTTCTTACCCTCATCAAGCAAGGCTTGTACTTGTATGTTTATTTGCTCTTCAGTGATAGCAATAACAGGTCTTATCAATCCTTCATCATCGACCTTTTCTCTGTCTGACCAGTTGACTTCATAAGGTAAATTGCGAATCTTATCATACTCATCTCCAAGAAGAGCTCTATCACCTTCTAACTGATCAGGAATTCTTAGTACCTTTGTAGCCCTTATCAAGTCCCATTTCAATCTTGAACACTTTTGCATCCGGATGTCGTCATCATCTATAGCATCAGCCCAGTGATCTTCTAGTTGTTCTTTATGCCTGTAAGAAGAGTAAGACTGTTTGATGGCTCCATGTGGATCAAAGTTTTCTCTCCTCGAATCATGGGGATGCAGATGATAAGCCTGAAGCTCAACTTCTGAATGCTCAGCTGCCTGTAATGATGGACAGGAATAGTACCTTCCTAGCTGAAGAGGAAACTGAACTCCTGCTTTCTTCCTTGCCTTCTGCATCTTATGAAACTAAATCAATTGTTTGGAAACCTCTAGCAACACCATCCTGTTCGAAGGATATCTAGGCAGTCTATATGGGAATGATGTGAATCCTTGAATCCTGATGTAGGTGAACTTATCATACTGGATGTAGTACCTTCCATACTGTTTGATGAAGTTCCTGGCCGCACCTGTTAGTCTCCGATGCAACTCACCTCTTAACCTCCTCACTATAAACATGGCGAAGGCATCATTGAATCTCTTGTAGTGATTGATGTTTTTCAGGTGGAGCTGAGGATAACACTGATAGGAGAGAATCTGTCCTGGCTTTGTTCCCACCTGCCCTTTAGCTGTCAGTCCTTTATAAACTACATTTCTCGCCAAGATATATACAAGGTATGAAGTCATGAAGAAAGACTTTGTCTCATCAAAGTTTTCCAACTGTTCATCTAGGCAATGGCTTATAAGGCCGGCCCAGTCAATCATCTTATTCTTTGTAAACATGTGATCAAAATAAGTATACATCCATCCTTCGAAAGTAGATGATTGTGGCCTACCTATTACTCGATTCAGGAACATGATCAAGTAACTTATCTCCCGCTTGAAGTCAGCGTTGTGATACTTGGGGTCTTTTGAATTGTATATCTTCATAGACGAATCGTTCATCCACTTCTTCTCGATCTCTTGCATGTAGACCTTTGAGTTGCCTTCGAATGCCTTCTGAGCTGTTGTAGGGCATATGAAGACTCCTTTCGCCTTCGGGATATTGAAAATCTCTTGGATAGCCTCCCTTTGCAGGTAAGCAAGAACAGTTCCATCCTTGGCTATGATTTGTCTTTTCTCCTTGTCGTAGTGCTGAACACACTCCAACACGAGCTCGGCACTTGGCAAAGCAGGTGGAAAGCAAGCCGCTTGTACAATCCCGCTCTTCGCGATGGCTTTGATATCTTCGTTCCTAGTGATCGCGAGCAAAAAGTCTTTCGCTTCATCCAAGTTGACGTGTCCCATGTTGGTGTCGCCGACATCCTTCCACTGCGTTTCTAGCTTGGACTCCGGTATGCTGGACTTGGCATCCATCTTGATGAGTACTTGCCTTCCCTTGGCCGTCATTCCCATCTATCTGCAAGACTAGACTCGAATAAGTAGATTGAAATGATAGATTTTATGAATTTTCTAGATCATTATCATCATGTTATCATGTTTTAATTCAATTTTTCAAGTACATAGAGATTTTCTAAGTCATTTTCCTTGAAGCATTATCTGATTTTCTGAATATAAATTTGCAAAATTAAACAAGTACAAGGAGATTTGATAAAGTAAAAGTGATCATACATACCTCTTACTCAATTTTCTGGAATTTAACGCAAAAAATGGCAGAATTTGGAAGCAAATTAGCTTTCCAAACTCAGATCTGCCTATAAAAATGAACCTTCTCCTTGCAAATTTCTTCTCCTAAGATGAATTGCTGCTTCTCTCAAGGAAATTCGCTGCCTCAAAGGTAAAATCTGCTCCCTCCTACAAGGAAATTCGCCGCCTCCTTGACTTGCAATTTGCAAATGAATGAAAAGATAGGGGAGCGCTTTCCTTTATATAAGCAATTCCCAGCATTTAATGAGGTCGGCCAACTTGAGGTCGGCCTGTCTCTGAAATTTAACAATTTTAACATTTAAAATAATAGTTTAGGCGCTAAAAGGGGAAGTTTAAGCCTTAATGGGCGCCTAAGTCCTTGGGTTTCTCCTTCAATTGTTCTTAAGGCGCTAAACCTCATGATATTCTTCCCCCAAATCTTCTTTAAGTAGCAAGAAGGATACAATGTTGCTATGATATGATATGATGGTGTTATGATGACTTTAGGCCTTGAAGGTTGAACTAAACTTAAAATAAAATGGATGAATGTCCTTCAATCATGAGTCAACTTGGAAGATGAAGTAATCTTTCATGATGATCTTTGGAGCAGCTCCGTTTGAAATGTAGACAATGACACCTTCTTTGGAAGTAGACTTTGAAGTTTGAAGATTGAGAGATCTTGACTCGAAGCTTGGAAGAAGTACCTTACTTGATGATAGGACGAAGATGTAGTGCACTTGCAAGATGTTCCTCGGAAAGCTTGAATGGATAGATACCTTGAACTTAATGCAATCAATCATGATGTCAGTAATGAAGAGTATCAACATGTTGGATTTGATATGACCTTTTAGAAAGGTGTTTCCTCTGCAACTTTAAGGTTACTTAGGCGCTTTATCCAAACTCAGGGCGCAGAACCTCTTGTCTAGGCGCTCATCTTGCTTCTAGGCGCTCATCTTTCATTGTTTGAGGCGCTCAAACCATTCATCAAGACATCTCAAGGCGCTAATGTGGCTTCTTTCACCCAGGGCGCTAAATTCAATCATCAATCCAGGCGCTAAAACTTCACCAAAACATTCCTTTTGCTAAGCGCTCAAACTCCTCTTCTAGCGCAGCTAAGGCGCTCTAGTAAGACTCAGGGCGCATATCTAGATTGAAGGCGCATTTCATCCATTGTGCACAAATCCATTCTAAGGGCCAATTCAACACTCCAGGGCGCCAATTCTCTTCATCATTAGGCGCATTTTGAGTATTATCCAAATGTTTTTCACTAGGTGCTAAAGTATAATACTTTACTGCTCAAACTTACCTTCCTGGGCGCCTAACTTCTTTCTGAGCTCTCCTCTATCACTCGGAGGTTCAAGGTGCACTGATTGAGGCACTCCAAGGCGCAGTTCTCCTCTTAAGGCGCAGAAACAACCTCAACTAGGCGCACACCTACCTCTAAGGCTCATTCTGACTTCAAAAGGCGCTTCAACTCAAGGCTAAAGGCGCACGTAATGGTTTGGGCGCTCTATCATCACTTTGTCTTTCACTCCAAGGCGCTCATACCTATTAGGGTCCTTCATTGTTCCTCCTAAGGCGCTATTCTTCTCAACTTGCATCAAAGGGCGCTAAAACTCTTCAAATTTTTATCAGCTAAGGCGCACTTCCTCTTAAGGCGCACTTTCTTCTGATCCTGGGAGGTATTCACCAAGGCGCACATTACTCATCTCTGGCACTAGTCTTAAGGTGCTTGACTCGCTAAGTTTGTCTTCAAACATCTTCATCCAATAACCCTATTCAAGGTGAAAAGCATGCACTCCAAGGCGCATTTTGTAGATCCCCTCATCTTCTTCCACAAGGTGTTTCCTTCCACATGCAGGACTCCACGGATAACTTAAAGTGCCAATATCACTCCTTTTAGGCGCATTTGGAGTCTCCTTTTGTCTTCTAAACAACCTTCACTCTGGGCGCTCAAAGTACTTCTTATCCTTCCAAGGCACAAGTTTTACTTTCAAGCCTCCAATTCTCCTTCTAGTCTCATTGCTCCTGAAAGACCTAGGCGCATTTCTAGCTCAAGGCGCATTTCTGGACTCCAAGGCGCTCCACAAGTAACCCCTCATCTATCTCTCCCTGCAAAGGCGCTCCTCAAGGCCTGGGCGCTCATATCCTCACTCACAGATTCAAGGTACACTCATTGGGGCACTCAAGGCGCCCAATTCACTTATTTAGGTATTCAAACTCATTGAAGCACTCCAAGGCGCTCCTTCATCACTCAGGGCGCATTCGAGATCAACAAGGTATCAAGGCACTCCGTCTTTGCCCAAGGCACCACAATTCTCCCAACTGGAAGGTTCAATCTTCTCTTTGATCACCTAGGCGCATATTGAGACTCTAGGCGCCAAAACAACCTTATCTCCACTGGGCGCTTCCTCAAGGTTTATCCTTTCAATCTTCATTACTCAAGGCGCATAAACAGATGATTTCAATCTTGGCGCCAGAATGCCTTCATCCAAAGCGCTTAAATTACCCAGGGCGCTTCAAAACACTCCCTCAAAGGCGCCAAAGTCTCCTCTTGAAGGGGCTAAATTACCCTGCCTCATCAAGACCTCTCCACCAAGGTGCTCTTCCATCACTCAGGGCGCTCATACTACTAGGGCGCTACTTCCTCCAGTGGGCGCTAGAAAGAATTCCAAATCTCCTAGGCGCCAGAAGTCCTCTGTGAAGGCGCTCCAAGTCGCTCCGGGGAGTCATCTATTTAAGGAGCATTCTCAAAAGCACATGCCTTCCTATACAATTACCTCTGAAACTCTGATTGATATGATGGCAAGTTTAAACAGAGAGAGATAAAGTATTCAAAAACTATCCAGACGATCCTCTCCTTCCTAACGTCTTCACTGCCCCGGGATACCTTAGCCAAAACAGTTTCCTGCCCAAAGCATCTGAGCTCAAAAAAAAGGGGGGGTCCCCAGTCCGATGGGGTGATGTGTGATTTGGTCACAACAGGACTATTCAAAAGTTTTTTGTATCGTGCATTCACTTTTCTGTATCTATTTTGATAATGAATAAAGGGAATCTTGCCACATCCTCTTCTGGCATAACCTGAGCATGATTCTTCCGCTTTGTTTTCTGCATTTTTGGTACTGTTTTCAATCTTGAGCATGAATTGTAGAAATAGGGTTGTCTGGTGGAGTTTATTTGCAGGGTTAGATTATAGCTTTAGAGATTAATTTGTAGTAGAGTATATGTTTTCCCTGAGTTTAATTTGCAGGAACAACAGCTGATTTGCATCAATTTTGGTATCAGAGCAGTCTGTGATGGCCTAGAGGGGAGTCCGCATGAACTGGGAAAGGAGGGGCAGGAGGAATGCAGGTCCTCGAATAAATGCTGCTAGAGTTTTAGACCCTATGGAGAGGCTTATTGGAGCCTTGACAAGCCAAAGTTCCGAGGTAAAGGTTGATATTTCTGATTTTAAAGGTGAGCTCAACCCCAGTGTATTCCTAGACTGGGTCCAGGAGTTGGAGAAGTACTTCAAGATGGAAGACATTGAGAAGGATAATCCAAGAAGATTGAAAATTGTTGCGTCCAAGTTGAAGTCGCATGCAGCCCTATGGTGGGAGAATGTGCAGAGTTCGAGAAGAAGACAAGGAAAATAAAAAATTAGACTCTGGCCTAAGATGCTAAAACATTTGAGAGCTCAATTCTTTCCCTCTGATTACCAGCAAAAATTGTTTAAAGAATTTTAGAATTTAAAACAAAGGGGTCACTCAGTGCAGGCTTATATTGAATAGTTTATGAGGCTTCAAGTTTGGATGGATATACAAGAGATTGAAGGGCAAGCAATAGCCCGATATGTGAATGGACTAGAGTTTCAACTTCAAGATGAGATTGCATCGGTGAAAATACCTATTGTAGACGAGGCTTATGGATATGCCTTAAAGGTAGAAGAGAAATTGAACCGAAAAAACAAAATGGTGAGTAAAATGGGTGATAGCAATCAAAATAAAGCTATGTTCCATGGTGTTTCGGGGACGGGGGGACGCGTTTCGGGGACGACAGTCAGAGGACCATTTTCTGGGGACGGTGGGGGGACGGCAATATATACGAATTTTGCATATATATATATATATATATATATAGAGAGAGAGAGAGAGAGAGAGAGAGAGAGAGAGAGAGAGAGAGAGAGAGAGAGAGAGAGAGAGATTTCTACAAGTTAATGGACAGCAGTATAAGACTATAAGCTGAATAACAACAATAAATATTAACAATAGCATAACAGCAATAAAATTAGTCATGATAACAATATAATGGCAGTAACTTTAATCATGACAATAGTATAACAGCAATAAAATTTAATCATGACAGCAATATAACGGCAATTTAATCATGGCAACAATATAACAACAATTTAATCATGACAGCAGTATAACGGCAATATTTCATTGCCAGTTGTGAGTTTTTTTCTATAAACATTATAAAATGTATGTTTGATTTTGGGGACGGCGACAGGGATGGGGGGACAGGGACGGGGGTCTCAGAGCAGGGGACGTGTCCCCGTGGAACACAGAAATAAAGGGAAAGAGGTTTCTTTAGAACCTACCATGAGCGAAGAGCCAGAAGAAGGCAAGAATGTGAAGGCTGACTTTAGAGGAAGGGGAGGCTTCGTAAGTTGGGGACGAGGATGACAATCTTTTGGAGATTGGACGCCCTTAAGATGCTTTATTTGCAATGAAACCCATAAGGCCATAGACTTCCCTCAAAACCCCAAAAGGGTGATGGTGGCCCAAGAAGAAGAACCTTGGACAGAAGAAGTTGAAGTAGAGTTGGGAGAGAGCCTAATGTTGAGAAGAACCGTAATATTTAGGGACAAAGAAACCACCAAAGATAATTGGAAGAGGAAGAGTGTCTTCCGAATGAAATACAAATGTAAGGACAAGGTGTGTAAGGTGATGATAGATGGTGGATCTACCGACAATCTGGTGAGTACAGAAATGGTTTACAAATTATAGTTTGCTTGTATTCCAAATCTAACCCTTACAAGATTTCTTGGTTAAAGAAGGATCAAAGTGTGCTTGTGGACAATCTCGTCTTGTTGCATTCAAAATTGGTCCTTATGTGGATGAAGTACTTTATGATGTGGTGTCGATGGATGCATGCCATTTGTTGTTGGGTAGGCCTTGGCAGTTTGACCATAATGTAATCCATCGTGTTGTAAAAAGAGAGAACACAATATATTATTCTATTAGATATTGGATAATTATTACAAAAGGGTTTCAACTCCTTATATAGAGTCCAGAGTTGTAAAAAGAGAGAACACAATATATTATTCTATTAGATATTGGATAATTATTACAAAGGGATTCAACTCCTTATATAGAGTCCAGAGATGAAACGAATAAACATGACACTAGACTTAGATCCCCAAAAAAAGCCTAAAAAAACAAACTAAAAATAGTAAAATCACTTAAGTCACTAAGGTGACTTTATTACAAAGATAAGCCTTATCCTCTAATACCCCCTCGTAAGGCTTGTTGCTAAAACAAAACAAACTAACATAAGGACTAACAAACTAAAATACTCAGAACCATGTATTCTTCAAAAGTTTTTCTTTGAAAATAGACCGTAGACCAGGTAGAACTCCATCAAGCTTCCTCATAACCCTCTTAGAGGTGTAGCTCCCGAGCTGAATTCCCTAGTTCTTAGATTACCATCTCCCGAACTCCTAAATCACAGATCTCGCAAATCATTAGACAACAATCCATATTGAGCAACAGTCATAGTGCTCCATCAAGTTGTCTTATAACCCTCATAAGGGCATGGCTCCCAAGATCTACAGACTCCCAAGCTAACTAAGCAACCATCCATACTGAGTTTTATCTACACCGGATTCCTCCTATCTTCAAAAAGCTAGGCTTCTTTAAAATGCATGAAGAGAAACTTCTTCACTATTGTCATTTGTCAGCATCTAGAGGATCTTGAACATGGCAACAAAGTGTCTTTATCATCTGATCCATCAACAATATCACCTCCTACACATTGTCTACCCATCTTTAGCATAGGCAAACTTTCTTGGGCCTCTGCAATTCCAATGTCCATACTCAATGATTGCGCAAATCTAGATATCCTCTAGATAGACATGAGAAGAAAGACTTTTGTAACCATAATAAGATTCTCAATAGCAATAACTTCCAACATGCAACCCAACATTGGGTGAGGACTAATATTAGGCACAAAAGAAGCTGCAACAGCCATAGTTGTAAGTACTTCACTAGAGCTCAAACTTTGAAGATCTTCTCTGATCTTTATTCCCAAAACACTCAGCAAATTGGGGATCGATTCTAACTGCCTCCTCATTTTTGGCAAAGCATATATTAAAATCATGCAGTTGATAAGATATAGCCCTAGCAAAACAAATGGTGAAACCTGGTGCCCTAGCCGTGATTTGCAAACCCTTATCCACAAGTTTGTAACAGCACAAAAACAACTCCAAAAACCTGCAAAATATTTTGCCTTAGCCGTGAATTTTAAACAACAAAAACAAACTACTCAAACAAGCTCAGAAAAGTGGCTCAAAAATCTTTAAAAATCCACGATTTTTCAACAACAAAAAAAACGTTGCAATTTTCTTTATAAAAAATCCATACGATTTTCTGTCTTTTATGGTGCCACAATTTTCCTTAAAAAATAGGCACAATTTTTCACAAAAAAAAAAACACAATTTTCCAAACACCAGACCTCAATGTTTATAATAAACCAAGCTGTGATTTCATTCAAAAAGAATCCGCTATTAGGTGTTTTTAAAAAAGTCTGCTCTTATAACCTCCTCCGAAAGTCGTGATTTTCAGCCATGCAAAAACCCTCATTTTAAAAAAAAAATTAAATCAACTGTGTCACTCTGACAACACTCTTTTTAATCCTTGCTCGCGAATCCATACAGCTCGGATTCATGTGACTCCTTGCTCTAATACCATGTTGTAAAAAGAGATAGAACACAATATATTATTCTATTAGATATTGGATAATTATTACAAAGGGATTCAACTCCTTATATAGAGTCCAGAGATGAAACGGATAAACATGACACTAGACTTAGATCCTTAAAAAAACCTAAAAAATAAAAAAGCAAACTAAAAATAGTAAAATCATTTCAAAGATAAGCCTTATCCTCTAATACATCGGGGTAGAGAGAATACTTATGAGATTCAACACGAAGGGAGGAAAACACTCTTAAAACTGTGGAAAGAGGAAGGAGCATTTGAAGTGGCAGCTTTATCTCTTCTAGCAGAAGCCAGATTCGGGCTTGAAGAGAAAAACAAAGGTCTAGGTCAGCCAAGAAGGGAGTTGGAGACAAATCTAAGAGAAAAAGAGCCAAATGATTTGAAGAGTGAGGTACAACCAAAAATTGATGTGCAGCTGCAACGAGATTCAACTAACAAGATTACAGGTGCACCTCAAGAAATAAGTGTTGAAATTTCAGTTGACTATGATCTTCATTCACATTGGATTGAAGCGGATAGTGAGTTGTGGGAGTATAAGCACAATCATCGAAGATCTTCCAAGAATGTGATCAAGAGTTTGGTCAAAGGTGACTACCTAACTCCATTTGAGAGCAGTGATACGAAGTATGATTGGGACAAGGGGAAGAATTTCACGTCTATTGGTGACAGCAGCAGTGATTATTCTGTTGGCTCTGCATTAGGACTTTCCCTAGCTTTACCTGCCCAACTAAATGGTGGAATCAACACTGGACTTCTAACCCTGAAAGAACTTGGGTTGGAAGCTTTAGTGGTGGCTCGGATTGTGCCAGGGAATACTTTGAAGACAAGACTGCTCTAAGGTCTGTGCCCTCATACTGGTGGCAATGTTTCTGGTTCTTCTAAACCAGGAGGTTCAAAACTTTTTTTAAAACGTGGGGAGGATGATATAACTGCCCTCTTTATGGCGGGGTCCTCCACTCTCTTATCAGTCCCTTTATTTTGTTTGTGTGGAATTTTGTTTTGTAATGGCTTGTAGTGGCGGCTGTTGTGAGTTTATTTTGGGGAGCACAATTTTATTGCAGGATTTTTTGGGGCCAATTAGTTTTTGGGGGGGTTCTTTTCAGGAAAAGTTCTTTTGGTGGAATGAGAGCGATTTATGGGTAATTAGAAGACAAACATATTTGAGATAGTAATTGTGGTGCTGTGTGATTGTCCTTTTGGACTGTTCAAAAGTTTTCTGTATTGTGAGTTCACTTTTCTGTATCTATTTTGATAATGAATAAAGGGCATCTTTCCGTATCCTCTTCTGGCATAACCTGAGCATGATTCTTCCGCTTTGATTTCTGCATTTTTGGTACTGTTTTCAGTCTTGAGCATGAATTGCAGAAATAGGGTTTTCTGTTGGAGTTTATTTGCAGGGTTAGAGTATAATTTTAAAGCTTAACTTGCAGAAGAGTATATGTTTTCCCTGAGGTTAACTTGCAGGAACAGAGGCTGATTTGCATCAAAGAGCATACACAAGAAACTGAAACACCAGTAACTCCCTTGCAGTTATGAGATCATTAAAATACTCATTCCAAAATACTCTACTCCCCAGGAAAGACAGTTCCTCATGTACCCCCACTTCTTCTTCTTCCTCTCTCTCCTGTTTATTTTCTGCTCATCCCAAAATACATTCAAACATTCTATGCTAAATATAGAAACGATAAACATACTAAAACAAGCTATTCTAAATATAGAAAATATGTCAATGTTGAACCCAGCATGCCCTAGATATCCAGCAGACTGTTTTGCATTTTAGTTAGGGAATTGACATGTACTCCTATGTTTCAGTAGCTTTGACCCTGCCATGTGTCCCACCCACCAATAGTGCTCTGCACCAACAGTACAAGCAGCTTGAAGACTCAATAATAAGCATGAAATCAATCAAGAAATGTTAGGCATAAGAGTTCATTGTCAAGAAACCTAATGTTGATCCACGCAATTCTTCTACCTTGCTCTATTTTCATTTTAATTCTGATCTATGCAACTTATTCTTCAAGTTCTGGGACCTGATCTTTGAGGCTATCCCACCTTAATGGGGTATTGAATCATGGATCATACATTCCTTCAAACAGCGACTCCAGCCAAGTTTTTCTGCCCTTTATTATGTGTGAACACTTCAAATGTAAATATCCAATCTTTGTCCATTTTGTAGGTCAGTCTGTGACAAACTTGCAACTTCTTAAACTTCTGTTCACCCATTCAGTTTGCTTATCTATCTCAGGATAATATACAATACTAAAATAATTTATTGCCAACCCAACCCTGTAATGTTATGATGAAAACCTTGAACCCTTATGTCAAGTTACCATTTTTTGTATCCTATACAAACAAAACACATTTTGCCCTAAAGTTTAAAAATTTTGGCCAATCGATAGTGGATTGTCATCAAACAGGTACAATATGTGTTTCTTCTTTTCATTTCTCTATCACAATCAATATTACACAATGGCTTCCTACCATTCTTAGCAGTCCAACTATAAAATCAAAAGAGGTCATCTCCTTTATCTCCAGTGGTATATCTTGTAATTATAAGAAATTTATTGGATTGCGATATCTCTGTCTTGGTAGTCCAAGTATTGTTACTTGTAATTCTTTGGTAGTTCTAGACGAGAAGAAATTCTGGCTTCATTTTAGACCAAAACATATCCTTCTTCAGTCCAACCAACATATTTTTGCTTTCAAGTTGTCCAACGTGCTTCCCACATAAGGTTTCAAACCCCATTATGTTGTATCCATTTACTTTGACTACACTCTTTGACATCAGCAGAATGTTGATCCCCAGAATAGCTAGCACATATCAAAATTTCCCACGTTCTGGTACAAAACCTCACTGGCCCTAGCCAGAAAACAATGAGATGGGCTGCAAGAAGAATCTACAAAATAAATCTCAGAAAATAAATCCAGCTGGGATATGTTGGGTTTCTCTTACCCTCCGTGGCCTGTGTACTTACACTGAAGTAAGGGTAGGTTTCCCTACACGGCAGCACCAAAATTCATTTCAATCCCCATTACTCTTACCTTCATCCATGTAATGGGATTGTGGCTTTTCTCTCCTGGCTTTACTAGATCTGGGACAGATGCAGAGGTCATTATGGAACACAAGATCCTTATTACATACTTGTTTCCACCATCTGGATGATACTGAACTGATTCCTGAAATTGTATTTCTGGAATAATAAGATAAACTAATGAAAGACCACACACCAGGTTATTTTGTTTACAAGAGCAAGACACACTTACTGATTATTATTTTGATTGCTTAAAAATACTTAAAGTTTGACAAGTCCTTGTAATATAAACCTGTGCAAAAAGTAGTTCAGCAGAGGAACTCCCACAAGTGCAATTTTTCAATGATAGAATTTAGTAGACAATTCATTAACTATGAGATCACAACCCCGGAAGAAAAACATTGGCATATCTATGCAAAAACACTTCCACTGTTCAAATGCATGAAAGAGGTTGCATTATCTATGCTTGACTCGCAACAGCTGCAAGAACAGAGCTCTACTGTGATTGTCGAGATCACACAATGAGAGGACTAGCATTCCTCCATTCACGTGAGGCCATCTAGAGAGTTTTTCAAGGTTGCTTTAGCTATTTCCTCTATGGTATACCAGGGGTATTGAGGCCATCTAGAGGGTTTTCAAGGTTACTTTGGCTATTTCGTCTACGGTATACCAGGGATAGGTTAGTTGACAAGGAAGGTATTATTCCCAATTGTGTTGAGGTCATCACCTAGGGTTATAAAAATTTGAACTATATGTAGGTAAATTGAAACACATTCCCTTAAGCTTCCAAGAGGTCTCATACAAAATTGGTGTTTGCTTTGGTGGTGATCTTAAAAACAACCGTTATCTTTACCTTATGAGAGTATCCTTTCCTCTTTGTTGTCAATTTTTAAATGGTGTAGGGCTAGAACTTTTTCTGTTGTATATTTAGATATCTTTTAGGTGCAGATGTTCAACTTTGTAGGTCAAATGTTCATTTGCAATGCAACAGAGCAATCCATGACTACAAAGTCTTCAAAGAAAATTGGCGAATGAAAATAAGAGAATGCGGCTAAAAATAATGGTGTTTCCACTTGCAAATGGAATACTCAAGAGAAATGAGAACTACTGAAGTATAATGCATGCAACCAAGAAAAGGACACAATTATTTGCAATAAGAAACAAAGATAAAACAAACTTGAAACAAGCTTAGAGCATCTGAGTTCTCTGGCTAATTCCAATTCATTCTCCTCTAACTCCTCACTTAAGTCCATCCATTAATAGTACTCCTGCAACATATTATAAGACATCACACTAAGTTTTTGTTTATCAGTTGCAGTTGATATTTTGTTTCTAATTTAATATATTTTTAATAATTCAAATTTTTTTGTTTAATCCCTCATTTATAAAACTACTTTTATTTTTGAGGAGAATGAGGGCAAGCCATATCAACCATGATTGTGAAGAAGAGTACTAAAAGCAAGGATTCAATGCAGCTCATACCTAGGGCATGTCCCCATGCGGCTGCTTAGCTTATTTTTGCTAGCAGCCACTGCTCAATTTTTTTAAGGAGATATTTGTGGAGCTAGTGACCCCATGAATATTTTATTTTTGGGCTTATTTTAAGCCCTTATCTTGATTTGTAGTTTTTACTATATACAAAAATAAAAATAAATTACCTTAGTTTAGAAGAAAATTAAAAAAAAAAAAAGAGGGAAAGAAATATATGTAGCCACATGGCATATTCCCCCCCCCCTCTTTTTTCCACAGCTTATTTACAATTCCTAAATAGTAGTTGCTCCACAAAAATAGGGAAAGATTCTATATAAATGTAAATAACTTAAGTAGCCCATGGGGACATGGGGTTACTCCCATAGCCACTAGCATTCTTCATACAATTTGCACCGTCTAAGACATCATATCATCATAATTACATGACCTCAACATCATATGCCATACCATCGTAAACTGCCAGCTAACATGACTTGGACCCACCAAAAAGTATGTTTCATTCAAACTTATCACTCTTTTTAATTTATTGAGCCAAAATATTCAAATTTCTTCTCCATTTCATTAGGCTTTCATTGTTTTGTTCATATTTGCTCAAAAAAATCCAATGTTGTAGAGGAGAGATTCACTTCCCATTTCGTAGAGGAAAAGAAGAGCTTGAATGTAGAAAAGGAGAGATTTGCCCTTGTGCAAAGGAAAAGAAGTGTTGAATAGATACATTTGTTTTGGAGAATAGCTAGTGGTGAGTTTTTGGGGTTTTGAGCCAAAATATTAAAATTTCTTGCTTGTTTCATTCAACTTTCATTATTTTCTTCATATTTGTTGAAAAAAATCCCACATTACAAAGGAGAGATTCACTTTGCATTCCACAAAGGAAAAGAAGAGCGTAATAGGTACCTTTTTTGGAGAATAGCAACAAGTGGCAATTGTTTTTTTTTTTTTTTTTTTTTTTTTGGGGGGGGGGGGGAATTTGCAATTTATAGTTTGGGGTTTTGAGCCAAATATTCAAGTTTGTTTCCTATTTCATTCGACTTTCATTCTTTTCTTTGCATTTGCTCAAGAAATCCCACATTGCAAAGGAGAGATTTGCTTCCCATTCCGTAGAGGAAAAGAAGAGCTTGATTGTAGAAAAGGAGAGATTCACCATTGCACAAAGGAAAATAAGAGTTTAACAAGTACAATTTTTTTTTTTTTTTTTTTTTGGGGGTGGGGTTTACATTTTTTTAGTTTTGGAGTTTTGAGCCAAAATATTCAAATTTCTTCCCCATTTCATTCAACTTTCATTCTTTTCATCAGAATTACTTTTGGACTTAGTCATTTGGTGCTTACCCTCAACACAAAACTTGCTCTCCTAAGTAATTTTTTGTAAGGAAAAATATCCAGTCTACACTTCTAGTACCATAAGATTTTCTAAACAAAATACTTGATAAAAGTGCACACAACTATGCCCATAAAGTGGAATCAGGACATGGATTTATTTCCCTCATTAACCCTTAGAGGAAAGTAATACATATTTTAGATCTAAGTAAATTTTAGCAGCATAACAACATGTAAATTAACACTTCTAAGAATAAGAAAGAAGAATAGACAAAAGAGAAGAAACACTAATATATATGGGAAAAAAACCTTTTGGGGAAAAAATCCCACTCCAAAGCACCAAACCAATGTATTAATCTACAACAAGAAACATGTTCAAGTACACTTGTAGGCTCAAAGCCTTAATATGAAGATCTACATCTTGCTCCTCTAGAGAAAATCTGATAGCATAACCCTACAATGAAAACTCCTCTCCTCTCCTCTCCTCTAGCTCCAATATATAGGCAAAGGCATCCAGGAAAACCATAAATGGTTTCCCAAAACCATTATCTAAAGCCATGAGCTAAGTAGTCAACAAGGAAAGAGACCTCATGACATGTGTCCAAGATTTACAAGCATCTTTTTAGAAGCTTCAAAACCTTTCTCATGAACTTAGGCATTCAACTTCACTAGAGGACAAAAACAACCCACTAGAGGACGAAATAACAATTCCCCAAGTCCAAAAAGGACAACCCACTTTTTAGACATCATAATAAATGTCAAAGTTCTTGGTGCACTTTGTAACTCCCTATAATCATGCTCTTAGAACTTCTACACATTTCACAATATGCCAACACGTGGCAAGGAGTGCCACCTCAAAGTGGAATGCCCCACTTCCCATGTGAAGACAAATAAAAAATAAATGCAAGGTTGAGACACCTTTTTTCTAACATTCTCCCACTTGTCAAACACCTTGCAAGAGCAAAAGGGAAACTCCAACAAATTCGTGAACCACCAAAGTTACAACCATACTATCCCATTTGAACTCCATTGTGCTCATGAGCTTCATAGAAGCATCTATAACATTTTCCAAGTGACCACCATCTTGAAACAACTACTCATCCTCCATCATGCCCAAGCACAAAAGTTAAAAACCTCAAGCCAAGATGACACACTAAATGTCACAGACACACTAATGTATCTAACCTCAACCCATTACCAGAACATAAACCCAAAAGTCCAATCTCCTCCAAAACAAGATCGAGTGCACCACATATTCCAAACTAGCCAAAAGAACAATCACAATCAGTCACTCACATCCAACTAACCCCAACCATTGATAGGCCTACTCACGAAATATCCAACCCACATTGTAGCTCTCATCCTTGTATATGCATTCTCTTGCTCAAGGTTACCACCTCCCAATGTAACAAACACACCAAAAATGTGCAAAAAATATGAAGACCCTCAATAGTGCAGTCCAATGAAAACAGTCCACCAAGGACACATACGTCCTAGGACTCCCACTGCACAAGCAATGTCTAATCTAGTGCTAAACAAAGCAACACAAAGTTTACCAATCAACACTCGCACAAAGGGTGTGGCTCATGTCATCAAACCTATATCGAAGAACACATATAATGATCTTGTAATGTCCCCATTTTGAGCGTGCATTAGAGTTAGAGGATTTAGCCTATCACTGGGTCCTTAAAGGCTAATATTAGTGATTAGAGGACCCTGTTGTGGAGTTAATTGGCTCTCCAAAGGGCAATTGTCTGTGTCTTCATCTCCAGATCCTTCATATGTTCTAAGGCAATTGATATTCAGGGGTTTCTGGCTCTATTTGCATATACTTACTATTTATAGTAAGTCAGTTGGACATTAGAGACCCACCTTACTATTTTTAGTAAGGCATCTAGATTGACAGTGGGAATTGTGAGCTAGTCAATGATGAAGTCAGAATCATTAAATAATGTTTATTAATGGAGTTATAATTATTTTAAAGGAATATTATATTGACTTCATGTGACTTTATAATTGAGGGGTATTTAATATCATAAAGTCAAAATATAAAGTGTGAACATTAAATGACTTTATGATAAAAAAAAGGTCATTTAATGATTATAAAGTCAAGTTCTTTAAAAGTGCATTTAAGTTATATTGGGGGCCCACTTTAAGAGATGATATAAAGTTATATTAAATGCTTTTAAAGTATAATTTATTATAAGTGATAAAGTGTTATTTAAAAGGAGATGAAATTAAAGGAGATGAAGCTAAATACCAATTGAATATTATATAAAGGCTTTTTGAAAAGGATTTCATTATCATTTTGATCATTTTACAAATTGGAGTTTAATGTTTTGGAGAGCTCTTATCTTAGAGAGGAAAAAACTAGGGTTTCTGCGATTCTTGGTCATTGAGGATGTTGTCTCTCTTGATTTCTACATTCCTAAGGTTGTGAAAGAACTTCTTAAGGTTTGCCTGAGGTTTGGCTTCATCCAGAGGTCAAAATAGAGCTGATTGTAAAGAATTTAGAAGGGTTTTAAAGTTTATCATTGAAAGATTATTTATTATTGTTGATTGTGCCCTCTCTTTTAACACATGGGAATCATATGGTGCATTATTGAGGAGATTATCATCAAGAGATTCAAGGGTTTGTAGAGCAGATTTCAGTTGTTGAAAACACCCTCATTAGAGATCATTTTATTTGTTGTTGCATCTCTTTCCTAGGCCGTACAACAACAAGGAAGTTGTGGTCTTCACCAGAGGGTTCAAACTTGCAGCTTTGGACTCATTCTTCTCTTCTTATGGGTTGTATCTCTTCCATGTATGACTGTAATATTGTAACAACGAATATATACTGAGCATGGATGTTTTTTAGAGGGTTTGAAATACCCAAGGTTGCTGTGACAGTCATTTCCAACCTTGTATTCCTTGGATAGCGAGTTGGGTATGTGAAAAAATTTCATACTTTACCAATATGATTTTCTGGGTATTGATTGTTTAGATAATAGGGCATGTTATGTCAATTGGGTCATTAATAATTTGGTCAAATAATGAATATTTTGGGAGATATAACAATCTGGAATTTTTAGCCATTAACTCCCTATGTGATGTTCAGTTTTAAATAAAATAATATTATTACAATATCTTCTTTCGCATTATATTGTTGCAAATTGCAACTATTTAAGAAAACCCAAAAACAAACTAAATAGACAGACAAACATCCCATGAATCAAATATCCTATGAGGGGGGATATTTCAGTGGTATCAAAGCGGTTTCCTGCCATCCTGTTGGGTTAATCAGAAATAGTTATTTGCATGTCAGTTTTAATGGTTGCATGTATGGTATCAACTATCACATGTTAGTTTAACAGTGGGGTTTAAATTAAATTTTCATGGAGCTCACACAATTGATATTTGAGTGACCAACACTCTTGCATTTGCTTCAGTCATGGGAAAATCCAGGGAAGAAATTGATCGGAAAGCCGATATAATTTTTAAAGAATATTGGATCATGCCAGATAAGTTTAAAATATTTGATGGTTTTGATGGTTTTTTGGATCACTTGACTTTCTTCAATTTAGGAGTGACTGATACAGTGTTATATTTCAAGGGAAGTGTGGGGAAGAAATAGTATAGGGCATATTTGATTCTCCTTCAGGAAAACCTCTCGAAACAACCCATGGTCCTAGACAACTAAGGCGTGAAGTTTGGAAGGAGTTCTTCGAATACACAGAGAGGTTTGATGGTGCAGGGGCACCATGGCAATGTCATGCTTTCATAGATGAATTTTTGGAATTTGATTCTATTTTAAAGTTTCAATGTTGTAGTAAGGGTCATTTGAGTCATACTTCATATGTTGAAGTCATTAGGAAGGTTAAAGTTCAAGTTTTGAGTCTATATTTTACAAAAATGTAAAAAAAGTTGTCAAATAATTGTAATTGCAAAAATGCAATTAAGTGCAAATGGTGGAATGTCTAGAGTCAAGTAGCTAGAAGGTAGTTAAAGGTTGATGAATCGGTTTGGAAATGCCTATAAAAGCCTTGAAATCATTTGTTACGCGTGGGTGATTGAGTTCAAGAATTTGATCAATAATAAAGCACTATTTTTATGCATTTTCTACAGAAATTCATTGTTTCCAGGCGCTATACGGCCTTATATGGATAGAAAAGTATGTCTAAATGTTGGTGAGTGGTCATAGGCTCTATCACCTTCCTTATGCAGTTTGTTTCATACAATGTGGTTAAGATTTGAATGAGATATTGGGAATTTTCATAAAACTGTCAAAACCCTAATTTAGGGTAAACAGTCAACATTTAAAATTGTGTTTCGCCATAACTAGTAGTTGGAAAACCCTATAAATTTGTAGATTGGTTCATTTTTATATGTTCTTCCATAGTGCAAGACTGCAGGTTGTGAAGATTTGGTTTGCATATGTTAATTTGATGCCCTAGGATTTGTTCTGACCATGTTTCAGACTGGTAAAGGGCAGAAATAATGTAATTTTGATGCTTTATTGTGGATTTAACATCCTCCATGATGGTATTAGTTTGGAAAAAGTAGCAAATGAACTCTTTTTATATTCTACAAGTTAAAGTTAACAAAATAATGAAGGATTACACCCTCAAACAAGTCTATCCTGCCAAGACTGGTTATGACAGTCACAAATAGGACAAAGTATGAGACAACTTTGTGTTCTAATAATGTTTGAAATCATATAAGGGTGTTGGATAGAATGTTTCAAACGTGTTCAATCAATAGTAAAGTTTGCAAGAGTCTTTTTATTGGAGGAATACTGACAAGATCAAGATTAACAGTTTGGATGCCTAAATCAGGGTTAAGGGACAGAGTTGTAGGGTACTGCCAACAGGGTAAAGTTCTAGGGTTTGGCAAAATGTTCTTGAAGAGGGTTTTGTGGTGTTTACTAAGCATGAGAAGACTCAATTACATATGTTCCAAATGTTGGTTGAGAGAGTATAAGGCAGGAGATAGTATATTTAATAAGCCCTTGTGCAAGACAGGCCTAATTAAGCATATTCTTAGACTGAGATAGCAATTTTGAGTCACTCGTTATAAAAGACCTTCACCCCAATTTAACATATGTTCTTAATGAGCCAAAAGGGTATTCTGGTGTGTGTTTTTGTTTTAGGCTTCTATGCATAATTTGGAAGTAAAATTCTGACAGACCCTCCTGCAGACCTACTAGCAAATAGCCTGTTTAGGCATGAACAGATGAGATTTGAGTGTTGGTGGAAGCTCTAATGGAGTTCATTGTCATTATTATGTTGTTCAATTTGATTTGAAGGTTAGATAGAAGTTTGGAATTTTATTTGCTGCTTTGAGTGTTTGGGTGTTTTGCCTTAATAAAGGGAATGTGAATTTGAGATGAGTCACCAAACAAAGAATGTCTTGAGAATTATCAAATGAGATCAAGAGAGTGAGATTTTCTTCCTTTGTATTGCATCATTTGAGGACAATAGCAATTCTATTTTTCGCAACAGTAGCCAAAACTCTTTGCATTATCATGAGGTAGCATCCATTTCACTTGAGAAATATGCTTCTAGTGTGTTGTCACATGAAGGTACTCAAGATTTGGGTGCTAAGGTTGTGATTTGTGATGATGGTTCATGCCATACTAAGTCTAATTTCTCAAATCAGACCTTAGAAAACAAAATAGAAAATACATTTGATGACGATGAATCTCAAGATAGTGTTTTGGATGGTCATGCAGTTACCTTGGAAGTGGAAGTGTGTGAAGATAATGTTATATCAGCAACTTCTACATTACCAGTTGAGCCATCCTTTGAGGTACATAGTAGTGGTACCTTAGTTGTTGATGTGTGCACTGATGATAGCACACATGATCTTGCTGATCATGAGGTGAGTGATGTTGATTCAACCTCATACCATAGTGCAAAATTGGGTGGAAAGAATAAGTCACAGGGGTATCATCATCTGGCTGGGTAGTTGAAGGTTAGTGACGATATGATTGCTACATCTTTGGAGCATTTTGATGTTGCTCGATAGATGTTGGCAACCTATGGTTGGAGTACTCTTGAGACAGATGAGCACGGTGGTAGTGGTCTTTCCCTTCCAAAGTTTCATACACTTAGAGAAGCGATTGGGAAAATGAAGAATAATTATTTACTGTTATTATCCGATCGTGATTACCTTCTCAGGTGAGATGGGATCTATTTTGATGCCTTGAAGGGAAAGGAGGAGGAGGTTGGTGAGCTCACCCATGAGCTTGTTGTGACTATGGACTCGTTGAAGAGCACCCAGTTGGCCCTTCAAGAGTCACAGTCACGATTGGAGGAGCTTACCGTGGAGTTGAGTTTGGCACAATCTTCACCAGCTATAGATATAGTTTAGTTACCTACAGCAGCAGTTGGTGATGATCTTATACCCACGGGTTGTGGTGATGGAGGTGTTGAGGATGTGGTTACATCCATCATAGATGTTGGTGCAGTGGATTCCGATGGGATGAGTGCAATAGTGGGGAATTGTAGAGAACCTCTTGTCGCACCTGGTTCTCCTGAGGTTAGTCCCATGACAGGTGATGCAGGTCAGATTATTGATAGCTCTTGTGTCTCAGTGGTGGGTTATACTGAGAGTTGTGTGACAGTTCTTGACTCTACTCCATCATCTTCACAGGAGACTTTAGAGCATCATCTAGTTGGGAGTTTTGCTCTCATGTTGATTTGTTTCCTTCCCCTGGAAGCAAATCGGTTACTTCATCCCATACAACTGATCTTGGGTTACAGCTTGGTGAGCCACAAAGTAGGAGAGATCAGTTGCAGGTTACAGAAGATAAGGTTGATTCAACCTTATATTATTTTTACTGCGTCGATACGTTTGTTGAGTACCTGCTTGAGAGTCCAAAGTTTCAAGAGGGTCTGTGTGGAGCCACCGAGGATACTCTCATTCGAGGTTTGCGCTGCATCGAGCGTGTTGTGGGGGCAATTGTAGATACTCTGACTACAATGATTCCTGGTAGAGATTTTGTGATTGGGTTTGCTGAGAGGGTTATCATAGCCCCTACCCAATCAGCTTTTCAGGGTCAGAGATTGGAGCCATCTTTTGATTCTAGAGTTGTTAGTGATGAGCCATTAACCAAGGTTGGAGTTTCTTATCGTGACTACATAGTGAGGAGTGCTCATCACTTTTCTTTTGATCCACACACAAAGGATTTGATGATGCATCAATGTGGATTGGCTCCAGGGTTATACCATCCTTTATGGGATGGATATTTACCATCTTCAGTAGATGGAGTTAGTGGCTACAAGTACCCGACCCAGTTATTTGCAGGGGATTACTTGTAGGATCAAAGGTTGGTTTCCCATCATGCTAACATGTATCCGGCAAAGTTTGCTACTTCTATGTCACAGAGACTACCTGTGGATGCATGGCTTCAAAGAGATTATGGTGTCAGTAGATATGATGGTTTAATTGGATATCACATCCATGAGAGTTTAGTAGAGTATGGAGAGAGATTTGATGAAGCAAATGCTTCTAGGTATTTTTATCTCTACATGACAGATGGATGTGAGTTCCATTTGCATTGGGATCCTGGTGGTGACAGGGTTAGCACTGCAGTTTGGATGGGTCCCATTGGTTGGCTTCACTACTTCTGGTATGGTGAAGTTGAGATTAGTGTTTAACAACAGAAGTCTGAGGGTGTTTTACACGGCAGACTTCTATTCCAGATTTGGGACCCAAGTATATTATGTTGGACATTCTCCAGTATGTTGAGGGATCCTCTGTGTGCATCAGGGTTCCGGTATGGGTTCACTGGGGAGTATTGCTGCATGTATATGGTGTGGTTTGTTTGCAATTTCACTTCATGTTCTCATGTACATGAGTTGAGTTTGATGCACATTTTCAGAGCGCATGGTTTGGACTGTTGGACTATTATCTATATTTGCGTAGTTAAGTTTATGCTAGTGCTATAGCAATTGTGTTCTTATGTGGGACATTTCACGGTGCTTCTTTTGGGCCTTCCGAGGAGTGGAGTTTCTTTGCAGTGGAGATTGCTTGGGGACAAGCAATTTCAGGGAGGATGGACTATAATGTCCCCATTTTGAGCGTGCATCAGAGTTAGAGGATTTAGCCTATCACTGGGTCCTTGAAGGCTAATATTGGTGAGACCCTGTTGTGGAGTTATTTGGCTCTCTAGAGGGCAGTTGTCTGTGTTTTCATGTCCAGATCCTTCATATGTTCTAAGGCAATTGATATTCAGGGGTTTCCGGCTCTATTTGCATATACTTACTATTTATAGTAAGTCAGTTGGACGTTAGAGACCCACCTTACTATTTTTAGTAATGCATCCAGATTGATAGTGGGAACTATGGGCTAGTCAGTGATGAAGTCAGATCATTAAATAATGTTTATTAATGGAGTTATGACATGTTAATAATTAATTATTATTAAAGTGTTACTTTAATAATAATTAATTATTTTAAAGGAATATTATATTGACTTCATGTGACTTTATAATTGAGGGTTACTTAATATCATAAAGTCAAAATATAAAGTGTTAACATTAAATGACTTTATTTTACTTTATGATTAAAAAGATCATTTAATGATTATTAAGTCAAGTTATTTAAAAGTGCATTTAAGTTATATTGGGGGGCCACTTTAAGAGATTATATAAAGTTATATTAAATGCTTTTAAAGTATACTTTATTATAAGTGATAAAGTGTTATTTAAAAGGAGATGAAATTAAAGTGAAATTAAAGGAGATGAAGCCAAATACCAATTGAATATTATATAAAGGCTTTTTGAAAAGGATTTCATTATCATTTTGATCATTTTATAAATTGGAGTTTAATGTTTTGGAGAGGAAGAAACTAGGGTTTCTGCAATTCTTGTTCATTGAGAACGTTGTCTCTCTTGATTTCTACATTCCTAAGGTTGTGAAAGAACTTCTGAAGGTTTGCCTGAGGTTTGGCTTCATCCAGAGGTCAAAATAGAGCAGATTGTAAAGAATTTATAGGTTTTAAAGTTTATCATTGAAGATTATTTATTATTGTTGATTGTGCCCTCTCTTTTGACACATGGGAATCATATGGTGCATTATTGAGGAGATTATCATCAAGAGATTCAAGGGTTTGTAGAGTAGATTTTAGTTGTTGAAAACACCCTCATTAGAGATCATTTTATTTGCTACTGCATCTCTTTTCCAGGCCGTACAATAGCAAGGAAGTTATGGTCTTCACCAAAGGGTTCAAACTTGTAGCTTTGGACTCATTCTTCTCTTCTTATGGGTTGTATCGCTTCCATGTATGATTGTAATATTGTAACAGCGAATAGATACTGAGCATGGATGTTTTTTAGAGGGTTTGGAATACCCAGGGTTGCTGTGACAATCATTTCCAGCCTTGTATTCCTTGGACAGCGAGTCGAGTATGTGAAAAAACTTCATGCTTTGCTAATATGATTTTCTGGGTATTGATTGTTTAGATAATAGGGGATGTTATGTCAACTTGGTCATTAATAATTTGGCCAAATAGTGGATATTTTGGTAGATATAACAATCTGAAATTTTTAGCCATGAACTCCCTATGTGATGTTCAGTTTTAAATAAAATAATATTATTACAATATCTTCTTTCGCATTATATTGTTGCAACTTGCAAGTATCTAAGAAAACCCAAAGACAAACTATACAAATAGGCAAACATCCCGTGAATCAAATATCCCATTAGGGGGGATATTTCAGATCTGCAAACTTCAACCAGCCTACTGCAAAATAGAGAATACTTCCTCAAATAGTTTTATGTTCACTCTCTCACCCTTGATATTTACAACTCTCCCAAGTTGTCCACCTCACAAAAGATAGAGATTAAAGAGCGCATATACTGGTGCTAAAAATAATGAAGCACAACAACAATAAATGACCACAAAAATAGTGACCACAATAGCTCCACACAAACCTCAACTCCAATGTCATCAAAACGAACCCCCAAGAAAAAAGCATAAGACCATAGAGAAAAACTATAAACCATATCACATACCATGTCCTCCTGCCAACACCACTTAGTGCTAAAGTTGGGACAAGGAAGATCCTCACTTCCAAAACCCCAAATAGAATAGCCTTACCAACATCCAACACTTCAACCCCAAGGTCAAGCACAACATCAATAAATCAATAAACTAACAAGGATGTAAGCTTCTCAAATGAAAGATCAAACCACAACCATTCCCATCATGAGGGAATATGCCCTAACCCATCCCCTGCACTCCTCAAAAATGTCCTCTTGAACAAACTTACACATATGCGAAGTCAAAGGAAAAATACACTATGCCATGCACTCATCAAATAAGCCCTCCAGAATCGACATCCATAGCTCAAGACTCATTCCATGAGAAAATAAAGCACAAAAAACAGAATTTACATCTAAGTACTAGGTGGGCAATACCTCTCAAATAATTCTATGCCGAATGGACTGAGAGTGGGTAATGAAATTGCTCCTATTGAGATACACTGAGCCACATAGACTCTCTCCATGAGCAATCTTCTCATTAAGTCCATGTTGAACTCATGTCCAACTCCAAGTATAGGCTCCTCGATCTTTCTGTTGAAACCTCATCAAAAAGTAACTATCTCAACACATGATCCCTATAATTAAGACATCTTCAACCTCACCCAAGTCTATCCAGTATCCATGAGCACCCAAAAGACCATCTCATGCCAACTAAACTCCAATTGCATTAGTGCAATCTCTAAGCTCCCAAGGCAAAATGACCACTATAGTCAATACTAGAAGACTACCTAAAATGATTGCCAAAGTTCCAACTACAGAATTAGGAACTCCACATGACATCATGATTCACATCTTCATCATAGAAGTTCATCTATCTCTAACAGATAGATCTGCTCCCAAGAGCACCCATATTATGCCAAGACTGTAAAATAGAAAAGATCTAGAGTCCTCCTTGACCCAATATCACGTCACTACCAAAGCTCCCACTGCAAGTGATCCAGAGCTACCCATGGCATCATCATGAACATCTTCTGACGGGAGATCATTCGTGTCCCCCACACAATTAAAGAACTCAACGATAACATCAGGAGCTCCCAAAGGGAAAAGTAAAACCACGATCTCCAAAAGAAGATAACTGATACTGGTTCCAAGAAAAAACAACTACCAATGACCCAAAGTACTCTTACAGGAATGTGGTGATCATCCCAAAGTACTGCAACATGAATCACAAGTACTCCATACATCCATCTCACTGTCCCATTGCTACACTGCACCAATGCATCATGATGGTCAAAGGACCACCAACACTAGAATCTACAAAACCATGGCATCTAATAGTCTACAACCAAACCTTGTTGCAACAAGGCACCATCAACATTCCAAAGATCTATGGGTATAGACAGCCCATGTCCAAGTTATCTATGCAACTTGTGGGTATAGACAGTCCACATCCAAGTTATATATGCAACCCATGGATATAGATGGCCCATGAAATTGCACAACTCATAGATCTCAAAGCAACACAACATGGATCAACCAAGCAATTGTGACCTGAAAGCAAGCAAATTCAACACCACATCAATAGTGAGCAAATAAGAGAGACAACTAGAGATAATAATGTAGATTCTTCATGACTCAAACACTAGATCAAACCTAGATCTAATTTTCCACAAACCCACAATAGAGTAACCATAGTTCAGGAACCCGTCAAGAAAAATTGCAAAAATGTTAAGTGAACAAGGACGTACCAACACCTTTGCATTGAGAAGGCTACTACCAATCACCTCAAACCATGCACAAAGCATGCACGCAATCGTGCAACTTTCTTACATCTAGCAACATTCCCATGAGATTCACGATTTGAAAAATAGTCTCCCCACAGATCTACAAAACCACAAACTTTGGTTAAACATGGAAAACTTGCAAAACCATCCATGTCAAAGACATGCATCCAAATTTGAATTCACTTATCATTTGGAAGACTCACAAGTTTGAAAACACCAAAATGATTAACCCATAACAATGGAATATCACATATAAGCATAACCATAGATTTTGAACAAAAAATCTACAAAACCCATAGATCCAGTCGCATGAATCTGTAACATGCAAGTACTACAATCTAACATGAAGAAGAAGTTGTCCAAGAACTCCAAGCCACCAAATAGGCCAACTCCATAGCCACCACCATGTGTATTTATATGGAGGAACTAGGCTATTCCAAAAGCTTATAGGTCATCCAATGACCAACTCCACAACCTATATGCATTTGGGGATAGTAAATCAATGTTCTTCGATGCCAAGGACTAAAACCATGCACCCAATGTAAGCACATCAAACCATAGTAAAAATAACCCAAGTTTCTCCATGTGACTAGGGAGTCAAAAATAAACACCCAACATGAATACTCTATTGCAACATGATCATAAAATGGAAGAACACAACCACCATGCAAGAGGGTTGTTCCATACTATCAAATAGGAACTCCAAGTCAATATCATGTTGTATGTAACCATGTGACCAACTCCATAATGCTCCACCTTCTCCATCCTTCAAGTCCCTGCAATACTATACCCTAAAAAACAAGATCAACTACAAGACTTCCACTTATTCAAGGATTAATAATCAATTGATTCCTTCCTACAAATTCCCTCAAGCTTGCTAAGCTAAGAAAAAAAATACACATAAACAAAGCACCATGGATCTGTCACATGCAAGAACATGCAAAACCATGAAACCACTATAGCTCTAATACCAAATGTAAGGGAAAATACCCACTATGCATTTCTAGTATTGTAATATTTTCTAAACAAAATGCTTGATACAAGTGCACACAATTGTGCCAATAAAGTAGAATGAAGACACATTTATTTCCCACATTAACCCTTAAGAGGAAGGTACTACAAATTTCAAATCTAAGTTAATTTTAGCAACATAACATGTAAATTAACACTTCTAAGAATAAGAAAGAAAAATAGAAGAATAGACATAAGAGAAGAAACACCAATATATGTGGGGAAAACCCTTTTGGGTAAAAAAACTCCACACTTTCCAAAGCACCAAACCAATGTATTAATCTACAACAATAAACATGTTATAACACACTTGTAAGCTCAAAGCCTTAATGTAAAGATCTACATCTTGCTCCTCTAGAGAAAATCTGACATCATAACCCTGCAATGAAAACTCCTCTCCTCTCCTCTAGCTCCAATGTATGGGCAAAGGCATCCAAGGAAACCATACACGGTTTCTTAAAACCGTGAGCTAAGTAATCATTAAGGAAAGAGACCTCATGACATTTGTCTAAGAGCTAAGAGCATCTTTCTAGAAGCTTCAAAACCTTTCCCATGAATTTGGGTGTCCAACTTCACTAGAGGACAAAAATAGCCCATTAGAGGATGAAATAACAACTCCCCAAATCCAAAAAGGACAACCCACTTCTTGCGCATCAAAATGAAGGTCAAGATTCTTAATCTTACAACTTCTACACACTTCACAAGATGTCGATACATGGCAAGGATCACCACCTCAAAGTGGGATGCCCCACTTCCCATGTGAGGACAAATAATAAATAATGACAAATAAATAATAAATGTGAACATTAGGAATGTAAGGTTGAAACACCTTTTTCTAACATTTTTTACATCTTTTGGCCATGGGGGTTCCACCTAAAAGATTAATTGCTTGATATGCTTATCCAATTCACTTTATCATTTCCTAATGTCTTAAAATTACTACGAGTGTAGCTTGTTGATATGACTTTGTTTTCTAAAACATCTTTGGCACCAAGGTGGCAATCCAATCAATGGATTGCCTTTACATTGCACAAGAATGGAGTAAATTGTAGATGCAACCTACATACAATTAATTCCTAGATCAAGCCCATCTAGTCGAGTACATGAAATTTAAATTATTGTTAACTTACCCATAGATCAAGTAATATAAGAATATATGTAATCTGATGTTATACTTGGTTATGACAATTCTCATGTAGTTGGTAGTTACAATTTAGCTAGCTATTAGGAGGTAGTTAACAACTACAAAATTAAGTTTGTGAAGAACACTATAGATGTAATGCAGACTTGAGCATAAGTGAATGAAGTCTCTCTTGAATGCATTAACCAAGAAACTTCTTAACTAGTTTCATGAAGTTCAATACTCTACCCAGCTTTGATGTGTCTACATTTTGTACTAAGTCAATTAGCAAGTTAGGTCTACTTATAATTTGTTAATGATATTGTCAATAATATTAATGCAATGTGACTTGTAATCATAATTAAGAATATGCTTTGTAATATGAGGATTTAGTTGGTAGTTGTCCTCAACCATTATGATCATACAAAAGCCTCTAAAGAATATAAGGCCTTTGTTCATAATTGAAGTTGTCACACAATCTATTCATATGCCATTACTTGAGCATTGGATGTTGCAATAATTATATCTAAAGGAAACTTATACATGTCATGAAAAAAAGAATCAAGATACTTTTTTTTCTTTTTTCTACCTTGAGAATTTGAAAACCTTTTTGCATTGGTTGCTCTAGACTCCATAGTTATATATTCTATAGTTTGAGGATAGAGGCTTCTGTGCAAGGATTGTTTTAAGAAAAATAATAGATAATGGTATTTGACTGTGTTTTGTATATGAACCATAGATACTAATCACTAGTTAGAGATGGAATGAATAAATTATTGTATGTGATATATGGCGCATCAACTAAAATGCTTTACTATATGGTGTCCACTTAATTACAATGTTCTATTTTCTTTCATGTTTTTGTTGCATATTTTTCTTGTTTGATGCCCACTCTTACATAGTTTAGTCTTTGTCCCTGCACTTGTACATAATACCATTGTTGAGTTGTGTAAACATGTGTCCTTGATCAATAGGTTTGTGTGTTCTTTACAATGCGGTAATAATGGTTTTTTTACTTAAATTGTGATAGTAGTGGGTTTTGTGTTTCTTGAAGTGCAAACGGTGATTCATATTGGTTTGTGTTTTGCGTTTTCAAAATTTGAATCAATGACATCTTTGAACTCACATTGAGAATCATAATGCTCTATAATTGGCACTCAACACTTCAATTGTGCACTCCAAGTCTAGTAGAGACACTAATTTTTGCTAAAGATCTATGTTCAACTAGGGTAAGAATTCCAAAGCATTAATGTTTTTTTATCATTTATATTTGTGAAGTTATTATGGGTTGTGACAATTTATTTTTTATTACTATTTTAGAGTAGGATGTTTAGGGTTGTGACAATTTTGAATATCTTGTGAATTTTTAATGCACGTGTGATTATCATTGTGCATATCCTTTTAGTTTTGCCCACATGGCAAGAATGAAAGGTCCGAAGGCCCACTTGGCAATTCGTGAGCCAAATAAGAAGATGGTTGAAAATCTATCAACTAGTGTTAATGACATGTTGGAGGTTCAGGAGCATCACAAAAAAATAGTGGAAAGCATTGTATAGAGAGGCAATGGGTTTCCCTGAGATAGTTTTGATGCAACTTCCAGTGAAAACTATGACAGAAATGTCAAGGACAAAAAATTGTAAATGACGTAATTTGAAATTTGTAAATTGTAATATAGTGGAGTACTATAACTTGAATGTTTTTCAATAGTTAATAGGAATTTGTTTCATTATATCTCATTATGTTTCATTTTGTTTCATTATATTTCATTATAATTTAGATAATGAGAACTTGAACTTGATTCCCAAATATTTCATTATATCTCCATGTTTAACCTGTTGTATTGTTGTATTGAATTTTTATGATGTAATGGAGTGCTTGTAGTATTTTAATGCATTTATAGGAAGGTCATTGAGGGTGCCATGTGGAATATTCAAACAACAAATCGAAGTTGTTGATCACCATATACAATATAGTTCGGGTTACATCACCACTTAAGTATCCTCTTATTGCTCTATGTTGTTCCATAAACTTATTAGATGACTGAGAAGAAGATATAAGAAGATGACTTATTCAATGTTTATGACTAGTATATTTTCTAGTAAAGGAAAAAAAAATAATGAAAATAGTTCCTCTGCTAGTATCTAGTCATTTGCGTTCCTTTTTGGACTGATATTTTGTTGTTTTTTGGTCTAAATCGCTAGCTATCCTATAACGCTACTTTTCCCTAGAGTTATTTAATTATTTGCAGCGGATTTAAATATATTTATTACTAGAGTTAAACAATTTAAAGTATACAAGGTTATCAATTCCATTGTTAATTGCAACATATGATAATTTAATAGGAACTTTAAAGTGAATAATTAACATAGACAATTGAATAACACAATCCATAATCATATTAACATCAAAACCCATATATATAATAATTCCAATCTTTTATTAATAATAAGTTCAGTACTTATTTGAATCGTAGTACTTGGATCGAGCACTATCACCCTAGGAAGAGCTCAGTGGTTTTGGCCACATAGCTATGGTGCATTTGGAGAACCTATGTAAAAACATAGTATGTGCCTACTCGCACCAACCGTTGTACCTACTCATACAATGTTCAAATATATACCTACTCACATAGTGTTCAAGCCCTGGCTAGGACTATCCCGGGTGTACTATGTACCCCAAGTTGAACACACTATGTGTGCCCCCTTCTCCAATACCAATAGCCCACCAAACCACTTACTTCTTCCTTGAGTGTTCTCCATGCCCTTCCAAGTCTCACATAAATGCCTTCTATAACCTTCTAAGGGGTGGTTTCCAAATCATCACACCCTTTCATAAAGGTTGTCTTTTAATAATCATTTAAATAAATACATTTATTTCTCTCATATTAAAAGAGATTATATAAATACTCTTTATTAATCTCCATTTAACCAAATGATCATAATATCCTTTATTTTTCATCTCCTTTTTAACTATAAAGGATTAAATAAACTTTATCCTCTTATAATTTTTAAAGGGTTATTCATAAAATAGGTTTCTTTTCCATTTGGGGAAGAAGTCCCATAACAAATCCTATGTAATTTTGATTGATATACTAATATATACTATGTATCTAAACTTTTTATATCAATATATTTTATAGGTGTTTGCACCTTTTATCTAAACAAAAAAGAATAAATGGGCAATAATTTGAAACTACAATTACTACAACCCATTAGCAAAAAATTAATATCATACACTCCAATAGATTCATCTTCATGTCATTTGGAGGTTAAATAGGGGAAAATAGATATCCCACTAAGAATTCTCACATATATCATATTTGAGCCTACTACATAATAGATAGGGTTTGTCAATGGAAAAGATGAAGAACTAACCTAAAAGAAATGCAAATTCACCGTATGCTCAAAATGAAGGGCAAAATTAAAAAATAAAGAAATTGTGGTAAAGATGGCATTAGGATGCTTTGGTGCACAATTGAGGGTGTTTAGATAGTTCATGAGGATTGCAACCCTTCCTTTTGCTAAGTTGCCAAGGGTGTATAGGACTTGCACCCTGCCTCATCTCTTTTTAATATGTCAAGATTTGGTTATTTGGTTATTGTTATATAGTGGCTTTATAGAAGGGAAACAAATCTTGGATGGAGTTATAGTATTACTATTGTTCATAAAGCTATGTGTTCACTCAAGTATAATTGGCCTTGGTGGTGGTTCATGCATAGAAGGCTCATGACATGAGGCTATATATCGTGAATGGCTATGAGATCCACTTTGCATTTGTAGACCCCTCATTGTGCCTCTCAACTTCGCTACCTTAGTTGTGAGGCATAGCTCAGTCTATTGTAGCCATACCACCTTGGCTCGCAACCCGTTGACCTTTGCCATTAAGCCATGTACCCTCGAGTGATCCAGATTAGTCACTGGCACCATCTAAACCCTCTAAAGGTCAGCTTTGCATGATCTAGCTGGCTCTGAAGAGTGTCACATGCTCTCTCTACACTCTCAACTCTCGTCATGACCTGATCGTGCTCTATAGTGAGCATTATGGTCATCTAGTCTTGCTCCGTAGTGATGGACATGACCTCAGTAGTGGCTCAATCAGAACAGACCCAACCCTCCTCATATGCAGCTCAAAGTTGCACAACGGGCTCAAATATATCCACGTGCCACCCAACAGTTTGTTAAGGCTTGTAATTGGCCTGCACAACCTGTTTAAGTTGTACCGTGGGTACCATCTCTGCAATGACTTGATCTATAAAGTCGAGCCACTCCCATGTGCACACTACAAAAGTCAAACAAAAATATAATTAGATCTATGATCATATAAATCTAAAATCAAATAAGCATTTAATGTTCTACACAAATCACAATGCATAAATCAAAATCTCACCTGGATCTCCAATTTGCCAATTTAGATCAGTACGAGTTGCCTGTGCGTTAGGTGTAGTGCTAGGTTTGTTATCTGATGTGGACACCATCACTATCCTTGGTACCAAGGAGAGTCTCACATCAAATGTATTGCTCGACCCCTTCTCTCCCTTTGACTTGATGCACCACTAGTTGATGGTGGTGCCTATGCCACTTGAGGTCGAGCTCTAGGCCTCCTCTCTTCAACGGCAACACCCTCATCCCTTTATCGTCACCTCCCTTCTTGTACTAGTGTTGGCTCCTCCTCCTCATCTCCATACTCCTTGCTAGAGGACTCCTCACCTCTCTCCTCCTCCTGCCCCTGCTCTACCAATGGTTGGCAGTCTCCAATTGGTGCATCTAGTAGGAAGATGGGAGCTAGCCACGATATAGCCCACCATGCTATAAATGTTAGGGTTACCCCCACATTGTCAGCATCAAACACGAGGGTCACATCTTGATCGTCATCATTGGAGTCACTCATCATGACATTCGCTACATTTGGATGGGACTGGTCTCCTAGCCTCACTATGCTTCGATGCAAGCACATGCATGTAGGCACAATTATAGAGACACCATGTACCTACCCAAATTGACTCATCACACATTGATAGGAGAATGACATGACAATGTGATTGAGGTGATTGATAAACAACCAATCCCTATGCATCCCCGCTAACTACTATGTCTATCCCATCCATGCATACATGTGATGGTATGACCTCCAGATCACATTTGTACTCTACAATCTATCAAACGTCTACCTCTAGTATCTAGCAAATCTTTGAACTTCCACAGTTTCCTCAAGGCATAGCCATGTGCTCGTGGTGTGACCTGTATGATCATTGTGAGCACACCCACTGATCACGCGCACCTAATGTGCTTGAAATCCCACACCAGTAAGAGTGTGCAGTCATCAATCTATGGCCCTCATAGTGAATGTAGTGACCTAGGTCATGGTATAAGTAGGCGAGCATGCTTTGACCCCACATAAAAATCATTTGATGCTCCTCCATCACCCTGATGGTATGGACGACGCCATCGTGTAGGTGTGTGCCTCGCCCGTCTGGTGCAATACACAAGGCAATAGTGGTGATGAGCACGCAACATACCAAAGGGATTGCAATTGCTCCCTGTTCCAGCCACCAGAGATGAACATGCCTCGAAGGGTCCCCAACTACGATTTGACCGATCACATGTTTATGTCCCTCTTGGACCTAAGTCAACGATTGTTGCTCAATGATCGACATTGTGCGACCTCAAACTGATAATCATAGAATTTGATAGACGTCTTCTAAATTGATGGTCATCTCTCTCGTTGGTAGATAGAAGAGAGGCATCTGCATCCCACCTCTTCATTAATGCCATCAACATGCGACCATGAAATCATATCTTTGGCATAGTGTATACCTAATATACACCACTCACTAAAGCAATGCAGCATCCTCCTGTGTCAAAGCATTGAGGTGCCCTTGCAACAATGTGTAGATTTGGCCCCCAGTGTGCTCTCGCATTGTCAGGGGATACTGCAATCACAAAAACAAGATCATGTTAGTTTTACATCATTAAATATCAAAATTGAATCTAAAAATACAAAAAAAAATTAAGCCTCTAAGGACGCTAGCGCCTATGTGGGATGCTGGCATGTCTGAAGGACCCAAGCGTGTCCCTGAGAAGTTAGTGTGCCATAAGGATGCTAGTGCGTCAATAGGACGCCATTGCTCCATGTGGGTCCCATCCAACGTGAAAAACTAGAAAAAAATGTATTCAAAATTCAAATTTTCCACCTACCTCGTGCATAGCGAGACCTTGCTCAATGTGCTCCCTCAGGGTGTTTAGCCTTGATGGTGGGAAAGCTGGTCTGTGTGGCATTATGGCTCTCCAAAGTGCCCGGGTGCTAAAAAATTTCTAAATTAGGTAAATTCAAATGAATAATAAATTTAATTTTTTTAAACTATTTATAGTAAAATTTCAAAAAATTTAAATTTTATGCAACACCTCTTTCACGAAAACTTCCATAACTTGGGCGTGTGAACTCAAATTTTCATGTTGTTTATTGCGTTGGAATCTTGGTTCCACCCTCTTTCCTGTGATATGCCTTTTACTTAGGTGCCATTTTATGAAATGACCCTGCCAAAGGCATTTTCATCAACTTTCTTAAATTTTTTAAAAGTGGTAGAGTTCTCTCCCTGTTTCTACCCTCTAATTAACAAGCACAAACATGGGGGGCATATGTTTACCCTTATTTTTGTTCTGATTCATTTTTCTCCTCTTATCATTCTTCTCAACAATTTATAATTCTTCTAGTTTAGCTCTGATTTCAAACTAACACATTCTAGTCTTGCAGGACTATTCAATTCCTAACAAAGTGATTTTGTAGGTCCCCGATACTTAATGTTGTGGTTTTGCAAATTCCCAGTCTGGGGGCATCATTCTTCCACTGGATCTAATTTTTGCATTCTCTACAGTACTATTTTGGGTATTCTTTGCATGCTTATTTGCTTTCAGCATTTCATTTATGTACTTTAGCGTAGCTTATCAACTTAGTGTCATCAACCCTCTAAAGTGGGGGCAAAATGTAACATAAGAAATTGTGTACCCTTGTAATTTCACGTTGTGTTTTGATTTGCTTTAGTGCCTACCACTATAGCATGTTCCTAGGGCCACTTGAGCTTAGCCTTGGCCTATTTCACCCCTCACCAAGATTTGCTAAATTTTATATAACATGTTTATTTCTCTCAGCTTTCTAGGAACATGTGCTAAATATTTGAGAATTTTGCTAGGATGCAAGCACAATGCACAGACATCCACACAATGCGTTGGTGTATTGAAGATTTTAAAATTCAAAATCATTGTTTCTCTCACCTTGTCATCTGATTCCATCGGTGGTAATTCTCATTCGTAGTGAAATGACCTCTATAAGCATACCCGACCCTTTGATTCTCTCTTCCTTCATATAAAAATTAAATTTGAAACCATTTGGGCTTCTCCTAACTTTAGATTTTTTGAAAACTTGTCTCTCATAAAAAAACTTTCAATAATTTTGGTGCTCTCTCTAAGTTGCAGCATTTATATTTCTTTTGGCTCCTATTGGATTCATAATTGTAGCTTGACCATTGTGGAGGCTCTCACAAGGGATTGACATTATTCACACATCGATTTGATTCTTAAGGAGTTTGCATCCTCCTCCATTGTCTCAAGCCTGGTAACATTGTTTCATTATAAAGAAATAGTGTTATCTATTGGGTTTATTATATATTTCATTATCTATGTTTTGACAAACCTGTGGTGTAGACCACCACCCTATTTTCCTTTACACATACTAGGGTATTCTTCCCCACAGACCAAGGTTGATACTCATAATTTTTGTTTATTGTTGTTGCTATTATTTTCCTAGACACACTTAGGAAGTAAGAGCACATACTTGTTTTTAATCTTTTTCGATATTGGTTTTCTGTGGAGGTCGAAAGACCGACGTAGGGGCTTGACTTGAAGGAAAGCTCCCAAACAACCCCAATAATTTTCTTTGGTCTTGTTGTTGTAGACATTTTGGAGAGATTCAACTGCGCAAGGGTTTGATAGTCTCTTCCTCTTCACTTTCTTCAAGACTTTATTTCATACTTTTAATCTATTGATTAGTTATTTCAATGTCTTTTTCAATAGATTATGTTATTTGGCTTGCTGCTAGGTCCTCTTGCTGGTTTATTATGCAAATTGGGTAACTTTTCAGATTGAAATAGGAGCAGCAGTTGAAGATTTTATCGGTTTTACTATCATACAAACGACAACGTGATGTGTAGACGTCCGCGCAATGCATTGGCATCCTGGTCTGAGGCTCTCCCCTTCTAATGCTAGATGCCTCTTCTATTCCTCTTTTTAGTTCTAGATTCATTTATGTGGTTTAGCATTGAAATTTTTAGAAATTACAATTTTATTGTTGTATCTTTATGCTTTAGCTTATCAAAAGTAGTTATTTTCTAAGCATAAAACAATAATAGGGTTTAGTTGGAGTTAGTTTGCTCTTCATGATTGAACAGAAGTAGAATACACTTCCTTGAAGCTAGTTGGATCCTAGTGTAATACCTTAGAAAATAATTCTAGTTAGAAATTATAGTTCTTTTTAATAAGAATTTAATTTTCTATATTAGACTACTATTTTGATTTAATAGTTACACTCAGAGACATGGGGAAGATTTTTTGATTCTTGTGTTGTGTGTCGATGATTTGATTCTCATAGGTAGTTCAACCTCCATGATCCAGGGTGCCCAAAGAGCATTGGTAGAGCAGTTTGATATGACCAATCTTAGGCTTTTTCATTTCTTCCTTGGTCTTTAGGCTCTTTAGTTTTATGAGAGAATTTCCATTTTTTAGTAGAAGTATGCTCTTAATTTGTGTCAGAGATTTGGCATGGTTGATTGCAAGCCTGTCCCTACTCTATTTTAGTCAAGTGTTACACTATCTACTAGTTGCAATACACTTAGAGTTGATGCTACATTATATTAGCAATTGGTTGACAATCTTTTGTACTTAACACATAGTCATCCTGATATGTCCTTTGCAATTGATCTTGTCTCCTATTTCTCTTAGGATCCTCATGATAGTCACTAGAAGGTAGCTAAACATATCTTGAGGTATATCTAGGGCATGTCTCACTTTGGCATTCACTACACATCAAGAGTTTATTAGATTGTGGGCTTCAATGACTTAAATTGGGTTAGTGATGTTGATAATTGGAAGTCTACTTTTTGATTTTGTCTGCTGCCTTAGTTTTGGTTTAATTTCATGATATTGAAAGAAGCAAACAACTATTGCATTATCGTCTATAAAGGGTAAGTATCAAGGTGTGGTTCTTGCTAGCTAGGAGTTTCTTTGGCTTCACTAATCGATGATAGAGTTTGGCTTCCCTCTTGATCATCCCACTACTCTTTGGTGAGATAATTAAAGTGCCATACATATTTCACACAACCTAGTGGAGCATCAATAGACTAAGCATATTGAGATCCACATAGATTTCATTCATCAACTCATCCAAGATGGTGTTCTCAGCTTGGAGTATTTACCTACTAAGGAGTAGGTTACATACATATTCATCAAGACTTTGACATCACCCCAATACCTTCACTTGTGATTGATGTTTGGGGTGAAGGAAGTTGTCCTTGGGGGTCATCTCAAGACCTCTTTCCTTCATAATTTGTACATGTTCTCTTTTCATATTTTTTTATCTTTTGGGAGGAGGTTTTTCCTATTGGTTTCCTCCTTTCCTCCATTTGTGAGAGATCTTTTGTACATGGTTACCTCATTAGACCTTGTTTCCCAAACCCATATTTGAGTCTTTTGCTCTTTTCTTTTTCCTCCCTAAGTTGCACTTAAGGGGGGTGTTGGTGTGAATGAGGTACATTACCTAACTAGCTCCCTTTTAGATCCTTTTCACACCTAGTTAGTCAAGTTTACTTAGAGCATTTACTTTTTGTGTCTTAATCCATATTCAATTATAACAAGTGTCATAATCATATGTCATCATATGTCTCACCCTTGCCTATATATACAAGGGTTCTCTTGTATATTATTCATCATGTATGCATTGTAACATTATTGGCATATAGTATTTTCATTGCTTCTCTCTTGTGTGGAAGGATTTTTGGTGTTGTAGAGTGTTCTTGTTCCCATGAGTCCATTTGGTGACTTCAACACATTGAAAGGATTAATAAAAAGTATGTCTCCAGTTGCCACACCCAATTATCCAATGTTGTGGCATTAATCTTACCTTTAAATGTTTGGATGTCTAGGTTAACATGCATGTGTTCGATGCATTGTGACATTAGTCCAAGTTGACACATGAGTTCACAAAATTGTTCAAACAACTATTGGTGCTATGTCTTGAAGGTTTCATTGATAATCTTTTGAATGTTTGGAGATACTTCAGATGTTTACTTTTATGCATTGGCCATTTTGTATTTGCTATGGCATTCATTCCGATGCTTAGAAGTTGAATCAAGTGAACAACCTTCCGTATGCTATTGTGCACGTGTTTGTATTGGCATATGAATAACACTACTTTGATGTGAATGATCTAGATTGCATGTGGTCTAGGGGCAACCTTATCTTAGTGAAGACAAGTTATGGATTATGTAAAGGAAATCAAAGAAAAAACAATCCAATACACAATCAAATATGCAAGCAAAAAACTTTAGCAATGATTTGCTACTTGTATTCAACACAAATGAATAGGATACAATGGATGTTATAAATAGCAAGGTGATGAATGAATATTCTTGTGACCATGAAGGGGTAAACACATTAAACTAGTTTGCCTAAACTATGGAATTATCAATCATGATCCTTCGATGGGGAGGATCAAGCAAACACATGTATGATGTTCTTACAAGACAAGAGAAGAAGATTGATGAGCAGATTTTTCATGCATCAATGTCAATCCAGGGACAACCAAGGTTTTATTTAAAGGAGGTAGTCCTATATAGACCAATGGTTGGATTATATCTATATATCATAGGACGGCTTCAAAAATAATTCTTACTATGCCTATGGAAAATGATAAGGATTTTTCATAGGACAGCTTTAGAAATACCCCTTACTATGCCTGTAAAAAAAAGGGTAAAACAAGCTAAAACTCAAGAATGAAATATTTAGACCTAGAAAGCAATGTAAAAAAAAGCAGGGAAATCATCTCTATTTCAGTCCTGTCACAACTTACTTTGGAGGTGATATGTCTAACTCTAGAAAGCATCAAAACCTATTAAGCCTATCCCGGGATTCTTTACTCAACATAAACATAAACAAATCAAGATTACTATGATAATGAAGGTAATGGAATATGAACATGACTACCATAATAAAGTTACTATAACAATGGAATACAAATATAGTGAACACAACAAAGGTTACTACAATAATGGAATATAACATGACTACGACAACACAAATTACTACAATAATGTTTCATTCTTCTATAATGAAATCAAATCAAAGACAAGAAGAAAGATGAGAGAATAGATTGTCATTTTATTCCCGTTGGAAGTACAATTTTGATGATCAATTCCCCACTAATCTTCATCCTCCCCTGTTGTATTTAAATACACAGAGAGCTAAGGGACAAATCATAACTGATTATCCTCAAATTGGACTTCCTAATCTATGACCAAATTACAAAATGATTTTTATTACAATTTTAGATTGTCTACAACAAGTCAATCAAACAATTTCAAATGTCAATGATCTGTCCAACATCAATTAGTTGAAAATAGGTCGAATTTGGTTTTGCAATTGAGGAAAATTTGACAATCGACCGCAACAATGAATCTGGAAACATCACCTTTAGAAAACCACTTGTATGTGCTAAATAAGGAGAGGTAGTTTTGTTGCATGGAAACTTAATTGAGCCCATTCTGGACAAAACCCATGTATTGGATTTTTGAGATTTGCCTTCATTTGCTCATAAATTCCAACACAAAACTGCCTCTCCTTATTTAGCACATGTTTGATTGGGAATTTAATCCTGAGCTAGAGATTCATATGTGCGACTTGGGTATGAACTTAGGAACAAAAATCCATGTCATCAATACTAGAAACAAAATCCATGTGGATTTCCTCATGGAGGTGTGCTAGTGTGCCAACCTTGGAGGTTGGAACCATGAGTGTTATTATTGCTACTACAGGAAATCACTTCATAAACCGTCATCAGTAAAATCATGCATAATGGTCTTTAATTTATTAAAAATAAAGGAAATTGAGCACTACTAAACCACTAAATCATAAATAAGCATAAAATGTCATTTTACGAGAAATTGTGGCAAACGGAGTGATAAAAGGAGTGGTAGGAGGAAGCAAAAGGGATGAAAGGGATGTCTGGAAGTGGTAATAATGATGACAAATCACTAACCCAACATCTCCCCAAACTGAATATGTTGCATGTCCTCATCTAACTCAATACCTTTGTAGCATCCAAGTTGTAAGGACCCATCTGAATGTTTCTTTCATTTTTCAATGCACAGTAACCAAAACCACTCTTCTTGCCTAGCTGATGATGCTGGTAGAAAACAACACTTCTTTCCCAAAAGCACCTTGAAACCATTTCAAACAATGGTTGTCCCATTTGTGCAAAATTGAATTCCATAAAAGGGTCGTCTTATAACATGTCATCATTAGCTAATCATGAACAAAACAAGTGATCTAACTTATGATTTCTCGATCCATGGTCACCTAGATCATCTTAGCGATCATATGTCCAATTTTCATAGCCAACATACCTTTAAAAGTAGCTCTCAAGTGATTTTTCAGCAATTCGGTGGAGTTGTAGCAAATGTAATGTAGTTGCTACAGTGGAGTAACAACAGATTTAAAAATTCCAATTTTTATGCAAACCATAACTTAGATGAAGAAGATTTCTGGTGGTGTTATGGATCACCCTCTAATGCATGTTCCTACCAAAAATCACAGCAACCCAATGCACAAACCCCGAGATATAACAAATAAGCTGCTACAGGTGAGTAACAACAAGTGTTGCAGGTGTAACAACAAACTTTGTAAAGAATTTTCTCACAAAATACAAACTGAGTTTTGGTGAAATTTTGCAAGCAGGTTTTTACTATTCCAATGCTTCTCCACACAAAAAATCAAAGCCATCTGATGCATGAATCTCGAGATATAGGCAAAATGGCTCTAGGTGACACTGCACGACTTCTCAAAAATTGTGAACTGGGTTGAGGAGAAATTTACTAGGTTTGTTCATTTTACCTTGGTGCATCTCTCCTCAAAATTTCATGAAGACCTAGTTCGCCATTTGCAAGATATCCTTGAATCATTTTCTGCATTTTAATAAAAAACAACGTGCATAAGCAAAGAGAATGTGAACTGTGAATTAATTATGGCCATGATCCTCTGACACAGTTGCACTTAAATCTAGAGAACTACTTCTTTGCCAATGCTTGATTAAGAGGAGAACCAATTTAGATATGCATTTTTCTATATGCATGGTTACTAGATAGTGGAGGAGGTAGTTTTTCCACTGTGACTGAATGCTAGAATCTATTCATTTGAGCTTGAAATAGATCATTGCAAATTTCTGATACACAGAAGTCTACTTCAGCTTCATTGTCACTGCTAGTTTCACTTCTTTGTGTCTCAATACAAGTTCCCTTCACATACAACAGCCCATTCTCCCCCAAACTGATTGTATAGCATGTCCTCATGCTGCACCATGAAATTGAACTTCAACACAATCTCAAAAGTGCTTCTCTACTGAAAACCAGTGTACAAGAAGCCAATCATCTCTGAGTTCTTTAAAAATTTGCATATCACTACCCTATGTAAACTTTCCTTTGTTTATGCCAAGAGGAAAATAGTGTAGAATCTGTCATAACTGAATCCTGTCCATTGTGATATGTGAGCTTGAATAACCATAAAATCAACACAAATCTATCTGTGTACTAGATTGAGGGCAATTTTGGTTAACCATCGTTACTTTTTAGGGCTATAGAGCAGACAAATGATAGCGCTGAAACTGATCTCAGTATTGTGGACAGTCAACAATCAAGCAATGGAAAGGAAGACACAAAAATGGATCACTTTGCAAGGATTTCTTTGTCTTTATCACTCATGGAAACAAATATGTACGAGTGCTCAACCAAATCTGAGAAGTATGCCATGACCATCAACAGTAAGGCTTCCACAGTCCTATAACTGAATGATGTGTTTGTGTATTATTAAAGCTATCTCTTTAGCTTGTTCAAACTCAGTGGAAAATAGAACAAAATAATACTAGACATTATTCAAATGTTGTCAGAGATATATGCTAAAAGAGACTTGAAGTATGGGCAACATGTGGATTGCAACAAGCAGTTACGGCATTGGGATATCTGGTTCTAGCATATGGATCAACAATCATTCTAAAGAGCTAGAGAGCAGTGGTTTTATGACAAATTGTGTCAATTTCAGCACTAAAAACCAGCAAAGAGAGGCATTTATTTAGCAATATTTCATGGAAAATTTGAGATATTTTAATCCAAGAAAATGGATTAGTTCCAGGCAAATCAAAAGACTTGGATGGAAGCAAAATTATGGCAAAATAATCCATGAGGTAGTATCATACTATTGAGAATCATAGGGAAAAAATAGAACAAATAGTGGCACTAATTTCTAGACTATAGCCATTCATTTGTTGAATGAAGACAACAAGAAATAGAGCAACTAATGAAAGATCCCAGTTCATTCCTGAACCAACTAATTTCCCAAGTCACATGAACTTTGCTACAATGTTGCCATCAAATTGTCATGCTACTAGAAAAGATAAATATTTTTAGACATCCTTAGTAGATCTTATTTTCAGACATCCCACTCTCAACACCACCCAAAGAGAACACGACCCAACCATTATGAAGAAGAATGCCAGGACAACAAGTAAAATGGATTTGACCTTCAAATACCCCATTCCTTTAATATGCAAGAAATCATTTGCACTCCTCATATCTATTGGTTTAGGTTCGGACAACTGAGAGGGGGGTGAATCAATTGTCACACATTTTCAATCTTTTTCTACCTTTAATCTTCCTTTGCCACTTATAATCAATTTAATGATATAAACATTTTAGCATCAATCAATAACATATGAACAAAAATATAAATAACACATTTGACACCAAGATTTTGACATGGAAACTCGGTTAAGGGAAAAACCACGGTGGGGGTTAACCCATAAAAATTAATACCCTATTAAAAGTAGTTTTACAAATGGGAATGCACATGCATTCGGGCTCACTGCTCAAATGGAGGCTCACTGCCTATGGAAATATTACAAGAGAATGACAGAGATTTGAACTGATTAATAGCATCTACCCATGCAATAATTTCAATTTTGATTAAGTACAAAAACTGATCTTACACATTTCATCTTTGCTCTGCTCTTCTTATTGTTCTACCTTCATTCACACTTTGGATTTCTACTCTTCTCACATACGCATTATTCGCATACACCACACACACTAAATCATCCAATTTCATTGGCTATATATATCTGCAATATGATTTACAATCATTATATCAGTCAGCTTCCACAACACTTAGAACTTTTATGAATGCTCTGCTCTGTCGGCTAGATCTATGCATAACTTAAGGTGCAGACCAAAAATTTCTCTTGAAAATCATCACTCATGTTGGCCACTATCACTAATCATCACCATTTGTCCAACAAACAACTTCCATACATCCGGAATCAAGACCTTCTGCAAGGTCGACCTGTTCTTCTTCTGTCTGCTCTAACAAACTAGAACCAGGTACTAAGAGGCTAATATCTTTTGAATCCTTCATCACCGGAGGACAAAAGTATGGATTTAGACTATCTTGACAATGCATATGACTCCCCTAGATCCGCAACTAATCATGACTTTCCACTGGAGAGATCCGAACCAAAATACCGGACCCTGATATTGCCTCGTTCCTAACTGCCCAGACTTAGACAAATTCTGAATCTGACTTTTGGTATGAACAAATTGTGTTATGTGGATGATTGGGATGATCTTAGTTGCCATCAATGACAACACCTATCAATGCAAAGCAGTGTCTCTTGCCAACAATATCATGAATAATAAGTATTCATTGTAACTTGGCAATGCACAACAACTATGGAGAAGTAAACCAATACATGTAGTAGTGAACCATGAACCAAGAAACTCATACCTCTAAATTTGTTTTCTTGACAATAGACTTTATGTAGGCAGCATAGACTTCTACAATAGTTTATTCTGTGGTAGGTTCTTGTGGGGTAGCCTATCCTTCTCTTCCAATAATTTATTGGGCTTGGGCATGTGTAGTAGATGCTTCTTGGGTTGTTGTTGGTTCTTGTGGAGCAACGACAACACATCTTTTCTTTCTCTACTAGTTCTTGTGAGGCAGCAGCAAATCATCTTCTCATGCTTGGATGTAGGAGATGTTGGAAATGACTTGACTATGGTAGATGTTTGGTGTGCATGAAGTGGAATGGTGAGGGTTTAAAAATGGATAAAGATAGTAATGGATGGATAAGAGAGGTAATGGCGTGGCATTCCCCCCCACAAACTGAAAGATTTTTATGTCCTTAAAAAAATGATAGATGGTAAGGAAGTGGAAATGATAGTCTGAAAATAGAAGTGAACAATGCTTAGTGGGTTTTCATGACATTCTCCTAAACTTTTAATAAATCAAAAACTCATGCTATTTTACCTCGAGTTTTACCTCTGTGAAGGCTTGGATTGGCATGGATGGACTGATGACTGCTGGAGTTGATGTAGGCCAAACTGATGCTGAGAGTGATGCTGAAGGTGGGAGTCATACAAGCTGAAGATGAGATGAAAGAAAGCAATCCAAAAATTATCTTCATTCTACTATTTGCCTACTCTAGCATATAATACATAATAATAGCCTAAACAATTAAAATATTAAACCTCCAACACATAAAATAATAGGGAATATTTAGGTAATTTTCTTGTCTCATCACTCCCCTGAATTCAAAGTGTTGCACGTTCTCATGCAACCAATAAGCTTTACTAGCTCTACAAAAGAATTATTCAACTAGCTCTGCATAAGCTCCGCAAAAGTAGTCTTTGAACTAGATCCGCAAAACATGAGGCATTTAAAAAAAAAGTGATCTCATGATCCCAACGATCCTTCTATTTGCATTTTGCCAAAAAGAACCACTCATCATCCCTCAAATCTAAAAAAAGGGCACAAATAGCTAGCCTCACTACCCCTCAACATTCTTCCAAATGCACAGACTTTGAATGGGTTATGAACAAAATGCAGTTTTACCTTCATAAATCCGTTACTTTGAAACCTTTAGCTCTATTACCACATGAATGGACTAAATTTATACCATCAAAAATATTTTAGAGTCAGAAATCTAACAAAGAAAATGCCACCCAATTTTGAGTCTATATGAGGAAGATATGAAGATTTCCTGGAATAACCTCCATATATACAAAATGAATTGTTGCCACCAATCTGGTAAGAGTCACAACTTCTTGTTTTAAGATGAGATGCACCATAATTACAAGAACATACAGCTGAAATTTGAACCTCATATGACCACCACAGCTCCTGAAATTGAATTAATTTTGTTGCATGTAATTATGTAATTTTGCACTATTAAATTATAATGTAAAATTACAATTTAATACGAAATGAATTACTATCATCAATCTGAGAAGAATCTGAACCTATCATTTTGAGATATGATGCACCATATTGTCAGGAACATGTACAACTAAAATTTCAGCCTTATATGATCACCATAACTCCCGAAACTGAACTAATTCAGTTGCATAAAATTATTTAATTTTGCACTATAGAGAAATATGCAAAACTAAATTCTAAAAATTATTTTTCACATTTCTGAATGTATTTGGTTGTAAATATATTCATGTAACCACTTGTCTTGAAGGATTTTAAATGAAGATTCCAGTGGTTTATACAGTATATCAATTAAATCAAACTTTTTTTCTCCTTATTGAATAATCACAATTTTTTCATTCCTGCCTTTTTAAATTGAAATGACATCAAAAACCACCTGTGGAGATTCTTTTTTCAGAATATGCACAAGTTTGGGAGCTTGATGGTGTGTTTTACTCACCTTCTTCTCTTGCATTTCCTAGAAAATGCATAAACACTTGACAAGAGCACATATGTTTCCTTCTTTTGGTTCGAATTGTAGCATATTCCCTAGCCATTAAAACACTACACTGTACATGATATATTTAGTAGTGTTTCTCTTCCCAACAATGTTATTCTTCATGCTTCACTTAGCACTACCCAACAAAAATATAAACTGTAGTTTTGTTCCTTCATTTTCTATGCTTATCCACCATATGCTCTACATGCCATGCATGTTATTATCCAAATATCCTCCCAACAAACTACAAAAAAATCCTCATTATTCCAAATGTGTTTTAATTGAACTAATTATGTGTTTCATGCTTACACATGGAAATAAATTCTGCTAGAGAGGGAAGTACCATCTATTACATTTATTACAACTGATGAAGGAGAAAATAACCAGTTCATTAAATTACCAACCATATTGCTGAGTAAAAGGCGATTTATATGGGGAGAATACTAAAAAGTAATAGCTCTTACCATTAATCCAACAGAGATATGATGTTAGCATGCAGAAAGGCGAACCATCACCAAACTTATTCTGGGCACTTCTGCACAGTATCGTTGTTTTGGGCATTATAATTTTTATCGGTGTTGGGCAAACTGAAAACATGAAGGTTGGGTTGAACAATGGGTAAGTATAGCAGCAACCTATGTGCAAAATCTACTTATGGTTCCACAAATTCATTAAGGTTGTTTTCTTTTGCTATATAACATTTTTTTTTCATCATTTTTGTATAAAATTACAAGGACTCATGTTGTAGCTCTGTGAGAGTGTTTTTTTTCTTTTAAATATAAAATATATACACTATTATAGTATGGAGGATAATATTTAATGTCTAGAACTATTAAATGTACATAATGCTAAAGAAAACAAAAGAGAATGATACCTGTGTGATGTTCATTGCAGGAACATTTGTAAGATTCAGTGTGTTGCATTTGTGATGAATTCTCCTCTATTCTTCTCATCTGAATGAAGTGATAACATGATAGTCTTTAGTAGATATGGCATTTGGCATTGTTGTTTGCATTCTAAATTTGTATGCCTTATTCCAATGAAACAAGTCTCTTTACCACACATAAAACAGGTCCCATTACAAATGAAATAGGTCCCACTATTGGAAATGGAACAAGTCCACTACTGCATATGTAATCCGTTCCATCGCTACAAATGAAATCATGTCCAATATAGAAAATGAAACTAGCTCCATTGTTTCAACCATTATTGCCTCCTCCCTGGCAACGACGCCAAAATGGTGAGCAAATTTTTCATGCATCAATGTCAATCCAGGGACAACCAATGTTTGATTTAAAGGAGGCAGTCCTATATAGACCAATGGTTGGATTATATCTATATATCACAAGATAGCTTCAGAAATAATTCTTACTATGCCTATGGAAAATGATAAGGATTTTTCATGGGACAGCTTCAGAAAATACCCCTTACTACGCCTGTAAAAAAAGGGTAAAACAAGCTAAAACAAAAGAATGAAATATTTAGAACTAGAAAGCAATGTAAAGGAAAACATGAAAAATCATCTCCATTTCAGTGCTGTCACAACTTACTTTAGAAATGATTACTAAACCTAAAAAACATTGTAAAGGAAAGCAGGGAAAACCATCTCCATTTCAGTCCTGTCACAACTTACTTTGGAGGTGAAATGTCTAACTCTATAAAGCATCAAAACCTATTTAGCCTATCCTAGGATTCTTTACTCAACATAAACATAAACAAATCAAGATTACTATGATAATGAAGGCAATGGAATATGAACATGACTGCCATAATAAAGTTATTGTAACAATGGAATACAAATATAGTGAACACAACAAAGGTTACTACAATAATGGAATATAACATGATTATTACAACACAGATTACTATGATAATGATTCATTCTTTTATAATGAAATCAAATCAAAGACAAGAAGAAAGATGAGAGAGTAGACTGTCATTTTATTCCCACTAGAAGTACAATTCTGATGATCAATTCCCCACTAATCTTCTTCCTCCCCTGTTGTATTTAAATACATAGAGAGCTAAGGGACAAATCATAATTGATTCTCCCCAAATTGGACTTCCTAATCTATGACCAAATTACAAAATGGTTTTTATTACAATTTTAGATTGTTTACAACAGATCAATCAAACAAGATCAGATGTTAATGATATGAAAATAGGTCGAATTTGGTTTTGCGATTGAGGGAAAATTAACAATCGGCTGCAACAGTGAATCTAGAAACATCACCTTTAGAAAACCACATGTATCTCTTAGATCCTTGACTTTCTAATGAAATAGGTCAAATTTGGTTTTGCGATTGAGGGAAAATTGACAATCGACTGCAATAGTGAATCTGGAAACATCACCTTTAGAAAACCACTCGTATCTCCCGGATCCTTGACTTTCTGAGGATTTTATCGTGCGGAAACTTAATTGAGCCTATTCTGGACAAAACCCATGTCTTGGATTTTCGAGATTTACCTTTATTTGCTCAAAAATTCCAACACAAATTTGCCTCTCCTTATTTAGCACATGTTTGACTGGGAATTTAATCCTGAGCTGGAGGTTCATATGTGCGACCTGGGTATGAACTTAGGAACACAAATCCATGTCATCAATACTAGAAACAAAACCCATGTTGTGGATTTCCTCATGGAGGTGTGCTAGTATGCCAACCTTGGAGGTTGGAACCATGAGTGTTGTTATTACTGCTACAGGAAATCACTTCATAAACTTTCATTAGTAAAATCATGCATAATGGTCTTTAATTTATTAAAAAATGAAGGAAAATGAGCACTACTAAACCACTAAATCACAAATAAGCATAAATGGCATTTTATGAGAAATTGTGGCAAATGGAGTGATAAAGGAGTGGTAGGAGCAAGCAAAAGTGATGAAATGGATGTCTGGAAGTGGTAATGATGATGACAAATTAGTGACCCAACAAAGATGAAACAATTCATGTTCCTAAACCACTCGACCTTCTAATTACTTAGTGGTTGAGATTCTTGATAGTTGGCATTCCATTCCCATGATTGAAGAAGAATTATGTTGAAAATTCCATGTGCATCAAACTACTGATTATGTTAGGTGACACATAAAACTATGTTGTCATTTACAAAGATGCACAATAACACAATGACTTGCACAATGTCATGCAAAGTGGGGTGTGTTAACATAATGACTTTGTCACGAGCCACACATGCTATTGTTAAGTGTGTATCATTACATAATATTGTTAAGGCATACACAAGGTTCCCAAAGGTTTGTGTGTTTATACCATATCTCACTATAATTTTTAATGGTAAAGGTTCATTAATAACTAACTCATATGGGAGTTCTATGTCATCAAATGAAATAACTCAATGTTCCTTATGATCAATAGATTTTACCAAAAGTCACTAGTTGTGGAGTAGTCTTGAATTTACATGGATCTTTTCTAAAAGGTTTTTGCATGATATCCTTATACAAAGGTGATGTACCCACTAAGTCCCAAAGAGATATCTTAGCTTGTGTATTTTGAAGCTGCTTAATAATATGATATTCCTTAGATGCCTTGGATGTGATCTTAGGTGTAAGAGGAAGATTAAAGATGGAACATTTTGACCTCTAGCTATTTTTTGATGTGCATGTTTAATTGTATGATAACTCCATGAAGTAGTCGTAGCATGGAAAGTAGGTATATCTCTAGGAGGAGATTACTTAGCATGAAAGTTAGGACAAGCACACACATAATTCATATGTATGGTAGGGGAAGTTAGGGGACAAACATTAGAAGATAGATCACAAGAAGGATTAAATAAGTCCATGCTATCCTCAAACACACTAGAAAAATGAGCAATAAAAGCATGTGCTAAATCCATAAATGAATGATAGAATAAATAAGATGAATCAAACCATTGCAATGCTCTACGACTCAAATAAAGTCTGAATCCGCTAATCAATTTAAGATATCATAATTTAGGTACTTGTAATTAGCAAGCAAGAAATACTTAACATGTAAGGATGCAACAATAGTACAATCAAACTCATTACATAATAACTCCTTACCAAGAGCAGTGATATCATCATATAATGCACAAGGAAATAATGAAATATCAGTAACATCTACATGAGAAGTTAATGAGCTAACATCATAATGCATGCTATCATTATGTAACGTATCATTGGGTGAAATAGTAGCATGAGTACCCATAGAACTAACATGAGATGTAGAAGAATGAGCATCACAAAACATATTATCATATATAACTAACAAAGAAAAAGAGACATCACAATCCATATCCTCTCTAAATGCAACCACAAAAGGTAGGGTTATCTCATCAATCCATCATGTACAAGGTATATCATCATCTTGACCAAAGCATTTGAAGGAAAGACACAGAAAGGTGAAACATCATGGTGTATAATACTTTCACTAGTCATAGGAACTTAGGTACGATCAAAATGAAGTTCATAAACAAGTGAAGTGAGTGTATCCAAGAGAAAAGGAAAATCATTAACCAACTTTATGAAGGAGGAGAAAATACATACATGATGGAACAATACCTTCATAAAGAAAACATCTCCATCCATAGCATAAAAAGACAGAAGAATATCAAGGATGGAGGGATCATATGCAACAAAGGGCACAAACATATCAAGATCCATAACACAAGCATGCATAGAGGCAAAGAATAATGGATCACGAGAGTTCATGATATAAGATGTATTAATGAAACACTAATCAAGGGTAGGTGTGAGGGATCAAAAAGAGATCAAACAATATAGGCCCAAATCCTAATAAAGATAAATCAATGATACACAAATAAGGTGGATCGAAACTGCAAACAAATCTAATATGAAAGAACGATAAACCTTAAGGTCAAAACCCTAGGTTGTGTAGGAATGCTAGGTTACCATAAAATGTAGGGGAAAATACAACACCTCACATAAATATCTAGGCTAAATAAATAAATAAAGCAATTATATAAACAATCAACCTAGATTTAAGAGTTGGGACTGATAATAGATAATGCAATAAATTTTGTTAATTAATGTAGGAATTAAATAAAATAATCAAAAGGCACTTAGCTCTAGATTCAATGAGGAAACCATTGTGGCAAATATCAAGAATCAATTTGCCATGATATCAAAAAATTAGGGCCTGTCAAACAACTATTGTATATGTAGAAATCTAATTGTGAAATTGTTTGGTTCACTTCCATGAGTGTAGAACCAAGCCTGTGTGCAAAAACGAACTCAAGGTCGTGGATCATAAATTCTTTGGTTTGGACATTTGCAACTTGTTTGCCTTTGTGTCAATTACTTGTATCTAGAAAAATGGTGCCTACAAGCACCATTTATGAGCCTACTAGACAAAGATTTATTCTCCTTTAGTCAAGTCCCTAGGTGGATTTATTCAACAATGATGAACAAGGATCAAAGACAACAAATTGTGTAATATGCTTATAGGATGTCGATGAATTGCTAATGTTAACACTTTTTTTTTCTTTTGTAATTGATTTCTAGATGTGCTTAATAGATTCCTAGATTCTCCTAGATGAATCAAATGAATTAGGGTTAGTTCTTAAACGCACTACCCTAGGGTGCAGTTTGAAATAATCACACTTTAGTTGGCTCATAACAACTAATAGGAAAATGCTTACAAGATTTAAAAATTGAAATTCATTTAAAAGTTCACTCCTCACTCAATTTCACACCCCCATATTGAATTAGTACAACAAATAATAAATTTAATTATTTTAAAAATAAAATAAGGTTATTTAAGATTTTCAGCGTTACACCTATAAATTAGAATTCCAAGTTGAAAGACAAAGGTGGACAAAAAAATAAATTTAGATAGGGTGAAAACCTAAAAATCCCCTAACTTTGAACATGAAAAGGATTAAAGTGCACAAGACTAACCTGGTCCCATAGACTATTCTTAGCCTAGTAGACTTTAAAAGCTATTCATTCATTCATTCAATGTAAAATTGGAAGAGGCGGTTAAAAAACTCTAAAACTAAGTAGCACTTGCACCCATAAGAGGTTCAAGGAACACGCTGATAGGAACAACCGACGAATTTAGAAAAATTTCCGGCGTGATTCTTTGTACGGCGTCAGACAATTCCGAGCACTATAATGCTCACATATAAAAGCCTATCGGCTAATTAATCCGATAATCTTCTCAATAAATCTTGGGGTTTGTTGGAAAAAACAGAACGATTCTTGTAATCATTGAAAGAGAGGGAAAGGAATCGTCGAGTGCTGGAAGAGGGAAATAAATAGTAGAGTGCAGGAAGCAGAGTGTGGTTTTGGCGCAGGCATATCTGGCAGGAATGGCTTCGACAGACGTAGATATGACACCCGTGACAGTGCCGTCTGGGGAGGGCTCCAGCGCCTCCAAGAAACCCAAGCGCTTTGAGATCAAGAAATGGAACGCCGTTGCCCTCTGGGCTTGGGGTACGCGATTCGAACCCTACACCTTCTCTGTTTCTTCATTTTTACAGATACACGTCTGTCTACCTCTAATGCCTCTGGAGTGCTTTTCTAAATTATTATTATTATTTTGAATTTTCAGCTTGCTGACCAAACACACTAGTTCTAGATTGACATTTAAGGCTTAAGCTATATTCAGGGTTCAGGGTTCAGGTTTGGTGGTTTGCTGATTTTTTTCATAGGTATATATATATAATCTGCACAAAATGTACAAAATCATAATTGTACTTCAAAATAATGCATATTTAGGGTTAGATTTTTTATTAAATGCAATTTTTTTTGGAACCCTGCATGTTCTTCCTGAATTCGCCCAGGGTGCAGCCTGGGCCTGGCCATTTGGCTCAAGTACATCCCATACGTACCTGGGCCACAGTCTCAGAAAGCCTAGGCTGGACACAGATCAGATCCTGGCCCGGACTGGTCCGGGTTTGACCAGGGTTCCTGGCAAACCCTGTGACATAGAAGTTAAGTGGATTTGAGAGCTCCAGCACTCTCCCAATCCATTTACAACAGACCGTGTCTCTATGGTTTACCTTGGTTGAGTTCTGAATCCTGATCTGGAACCTTCCAGGAACTAGGAAGACCAAGTGACTTATCATTAATGGTTAAGCAGATTATGAAATTGAATCCTTAGAAAAAAGAACTTATAATAATAATGAGCATGATAGTCTTTGCATCAGCCCAACTAATCACAACAGTCCAAATTGCTTTCCCATAATGCCATTTGTAGCCTCCATGATCCAAGCAAACAACTGAAGTTTGACCAATGAACCAACTTTAGGTATTTTTGCATTTTCTACAACCTGTGTATCATTAGTAACTTAGACAACGAATAATGCCTCTAAATGGCTGAGGAGGACGAAGACAGTTATTATGCAAACCGAGGGACCGACATTCAGAATGAACAGTTTTTACTAATGAAATTACTTCCAACATATATGAAAATATTTGAAAGCAAAAAATTAACTGTTAAGCTAGATCAGCTGGCAATTCAAATGCACAGAATCAGCTTGATTTTGGTAAACATTTCTCTAGGATGCCTGACATATACTTGTAAGAAAATCCATACAATTCCAGCGACAAGTTAATGCTATCCTAAACCTTCAACCTATATTTTTATGCGCATTTCCTTTCTATTTTTAAGAAAGTAAACAATAATTATTATAGTAAAATGGAAGTTCAATGGCCATGACTATTAGTATATGGAAGTAATTTACGAACATAAATATTTCTAATATTCTTCAGAAAAGAGCTCTTTTTAGGAAATAGATGGTAAAGTTTATTTGCATCGATTGCTATTTCAATTATTGGCTAGACATTGGGAGAAAGCTTGATAATGTTGGTTAGGTTTTTAAGCTTAAATTACTACAAATTCAATGACTTTCTGTAAGACTTTTAACTAGCAAAAGAGAAGAGCATGTGATGGCACTGGCATGTATAGTTGAACTCATCCTTGTAATTTCATTGTCAGATCTTCCTATAGGTTTAAGATTTGAATCGCCTAAATAGCTAATGATTATGATGATTTAAGGTTCACCACATGGAAAGAACTTGAGATCCTTATTATAGATGACTATATCCTGACAATATAAAAAATCCTACAGCTATCAGATTTATATAAAAAGTCCAAACTGAGAAGTGGAGTAATTCTTATACTTTTCAAGGAATATTCAATAATTTTTCGGCTAACAAAATTATGACTTTGTCATCACCAATTTGAATATACTTGGAGTTTCTTTCAGAAAATTTGTCAAAATCTCTATATGAATGACTTTGAGAATGAGGTCAGAGTCAATGTGGTCATAAAAAAGTGAAACAGGCTTTGCTAAATTAAGTGCACAAGTTGGAGGGATCTCTAGGGGAACCATCTAAGTGTTGCTGATATGGAACTTAGTGACGGGGCACTGAAGACAGTGGGTCTAATGTCATGCCTGCAAGAAATTTAAATTTCAATTTCATTATCTGGTGCTGCTGTGAAGGTAATAATGATAAAAATGTTTTAGGCAACTGGGATTCAAGTGTATTTGAACAAGAATTGAGAGGTAGAATTACAGTGGCAATGACAACAAGAGTTACCTAAGGAAAACTTAAAAGATGGCTTTATTGAACATTTATCTGCCAAATAAAATGAGAAGTTACTTAGGCATTAGAGTCATGTTTGCAGCCAATTCTGTATTTATAGATGAAACTAGAAGATTTATTATTTTACCATGACTGGACACAAGATGATGACTCATTTAGTAGCCAACAAATCAGTAATGAGCGACTGTTGCAAGGAGGTTAATTTTATTACTTATTAGAGATAAACAAGATTATAACCCTCTTGTCAAGGGGGAAAAATTATCAGCTAGGAGAATTTGATACATATTTCAGCAGTTATCCTATTTTAGAGCAATGCAGGAAAATCACAGAAAAGGACTGTGATACTATACATTTGCTTTGAAGAGTGCCACTGAATATGATTAGTGCAAATGGTATGCAACTATTGGCAGAGCAAAGGCTGTAAGTTTTAGTTTTCTCGGGGTTTTGGCAAGAGATGTTTGTGTTATCCTTGAAACTGATGATCCTGTATGAAAAGTTTTACCGAATGGCATGACATGCCTAGATTATGTCATGATTCCAGCTTTTACGTGCAATTCTAGCAAAGAGGATTTTACTCCTGAATATATTTTTTAACATAGATATCCTCTTTTGATTGAGTCCCCTGTTATGAGCCTTTTTTTATTCTGTGCTGATATCAATTGGTAGGAAGTTGGCTTAGGCCACTGTTTTAATATAATTAGGATCATTTTGGTATGTGGATTGTATAGGACCTGTCATATGAATACACTAGAAACTCCTATTAAATTTGTCTTTTTGTTGTTCTGTGGGGCCTAGCCTTGTGGGTCAATTTGAGCTTTGGTTTGCTAGATGTACTTTTGGTAAGAAAACTAGTTATCCCATATCTAAGTTACCGAATCGGAATCGGGCACGGGTACGGGTACGTGAATCCGGTACGCTGGTACGACAATTTTTTTGAAGGGGGTTTGGGTACGTTAGTACAAAATACATATAAAAAATTAAAAATATATATATTTTCAGCCTAGATAATACGACATATGCTAAAGAAAACCAGTACAAGTTTCAAAATTTGAAATATAATAATAAATAATAAATATAACTATTATAATTTATTAATTTTATACTTATAATATAAGTATACTGTGTTTTATATATTAAATATTTTAATATTTATCATATTTTTAATTTTTATTGTTAAATAATATATTAATAAAAAATTAAATAATAATAAACATCTATAGAATCATAGATGTTAAAACTTCAATAATAATTAAAAATTTAAAACTGAAACCAGAATAAAAACCTTTGTAAATTAAACAAAGATAATTTAATAAACGTTTGGCATTTTCAAATTTTTAAGTCTTGACTCTCCACTCTTCAGAGTCTCAGACAATGGGAAAAACTAAAAAACTAAAAACTTATTAAAATAAATGAAAATCGACATTGAAATGTATTAAATTAAAAAAAAAAAGAACTATAAACTTACCTGAACTGTGTGGGCGGAAATGTGAGTTCTGGCGGAAATCAGCGGAAGGCGGAAATACCTTCGCGTCGGCAGAAAAACCTTCGTGTCTGCGTCTGTTACGATCAGAAATACCCCCCAGCATCGGCGGAAAGTCTCTCAGGATCGGCGGAAATAGTCTCCCAGCGGCGGAAATAAGACTCCGAACGGCAGAAATAAAATTAAAAGCAAATAAAAATTGCCTGGGTACGAAAATAATTTTCAGAATTGTTTCTGAGCGCCAAAAACTGAACCCTGTGAGATTCCACAGGTGAATCAGACCTGAATATGATTCCGGGACAATTCGTACTTGGAATTGGCGTCCAGGCAGGCCAATTCGGTAACTTAATCCCATATACAAGAGGCAAAAGAGATAAAGTGAAATATTGAAATGTCCCCTACTTGTTAGGGACATTACAAAGGCCAAAGACCACTAATTGATTACAAAAGACAGCGAATATCATTTGGAGGTTAAAAAAACTTTGTTCAGAGGAGGCCGACTTTATGGTAGACTCCATATAAGACAAAGGTCTTATTTAAATAACATACGACATGCTGTTTATTATATACTAAGATATGTAATTCAAGAGAAGTTATAAAAGCTGCGATTTGGAATGATATACATGGAGTGAAGAGGCAGCGATTAAATTCATTAAGTATGATCCATTTAGTAAAAGGCAGTGTTTACACACTAGGAAGTGCATTTTGTATAAGATACAAAGTGGTGCGATTTATGGAATTTGGAATAAGACAAAAGGATGCTATGAGATGCGATTTGTTACATATATACTAAATGATATAATTTAAATATGGTGCGGTTTATAAGATAGTTCAAGGCAGCGATTGATAAGGCAGCAGCTTAAAGGCAGCAAGTGATATTAAGTAGAAGGCAACAATTTGATAAGAAAGGCAGCAATTTAATAAGGGCAGAAATTATCTTTATTAACCATTAACTAAGGATGCAAGTTAGTAAAAGGTGTGACTGTTGTGAAGGGTTGTCTTTTGTAAAAGACACAATCTTTTGAAGGGAATTGCCTCCCTTGGAAAATATAAGGAGAGAGTGAAGTTATGGTTTGAAAGAAAGGAATATAATGAATTATCAACTGATTTAGAGCAGATATCTGAAGCATAACAGCAGAAAAATAAATGGACACTATACAGATTTGAGAAAGGATGTAATTGGACAATGAAGTATAAATCATTCATCAAGGACACAAGCAATAAGGAAAAAAAAAAAAATTTAGCAGAGATAAATCTGCGGGAATAGATCAGCAGTGACATATATATGCAATAATTGATAACAACAGAGAATTATGTATTGCAGCCATTCTATCATGCTATAACTTTATCAGCCTCACATTCGATTAATCAATTAAGCCATCATTCTATTATTCGATTATTATATCATTCTCTCATTCTATTCTTTTATTATTATATCATTCTATTCTATCAATCTATCATTCTATCGTTCCATCATTCTATTATTATATCATTCTTTTGTTCTATCCTTCTATAGTCTATCATTCTATTGTTCTATAATTCTATTATTGAATCAATCAAATCTGCAAATATCTGAGATATCAATTAGCAATCAAAGGAAGCTATCTTCATTGGAAGGAAGTCATATAAGAATCAAGCAAAAGGAAATATATCAAGTGTGTATATATATATATATATATATATATATATATATATATATATATATATATATATATATATTGGCTATACCATAGCAGAAAAAAATGTTTGGGGAAAAAATTGGCAAAACAAAAGTATAAAATTTTTTCAAAAAATCGTGAAAAAATGGGGAAAAAATCGGATCTCCAAAAAATGTAGAAAAATAAAAAAAGGAGAGGAACCTATTGTTTTTTAAATGATATAAATTTTATACTAGAATAATAAATATTATATTTTAATATTATAATATATAAATATAATAATATTTATAATATTATTATATTTTAATGAATATTAATAATATATTAATGTAGCAAAATATAGATTAATGATATAAATATTATAATAAATATTAATAATATAATCTATAATATTATATTATATAGATTAATGACAAATATAATAAACAGGCCGAACGAAAAAATATTAATAGTGATTAATTAATATATACAATACAACCGATATATATAAAAGCTAAATTAATATGAAAGCTTTCCAATAGGCTTTTATATGTGAGCATTCGAAAATTGTCTCACGCTGTAAAAAAATTCACGCCGGAAAATTTTCTAAACTCGTCGGTTGCTCTCATGCTGGGAAAAAATTGTATGATGCCGTAAAAAATTCACGACAGAAAATTTTCTAAGCTTGTCGATTGTTCTCACGCGGGGAAAAAATTGTATGACGCCATAAAAAAATTCACAATGGAAAATTTTCTAAGCTCGTCGGATGCTTTCTCACGTGGGGAAAAAATTGTCTCATGTCGTAAAAAAATTCATGCCGGAAAATTTTCTAAACTTGTCAGTTGTTCTCACGCGGGGAAAAAACTGTCTCACGCCATAAAAAAATTACACCGGAAAATTTTCTAAACTTGTCGGTTGTTCTCACGATTAGCAACGAAACTAAATGTAGAAAGATGAATACAGCAGGCGAAAGGAAATGCATGAAACCCTAGGCGCTAGATTTTTGCATAAAAATTGCCAAACTTGACGAATTGCGATTTTTATAAAAAATTACGTTTTTTTCCTATTTCTGCTTCTATGGGCTATACAACCAGTGTTAACAGCAAAGAAGGATATATTACAATCCTTGAACCGAACTTGAAATCCATCAAGAGGTACTTTTAACCCAATGACCCATCACATTTGGAATGAATGTGAAATGCATATTAGGGGACAAGTAGCAGCACTGGTCCCTTCATCAAGTAGGTCACCCCAAGTTGGATGGACGGGAGTTCCTGCCACTTATGGGCTAAGGGGTGGAGTTATATGAGATGGATGTACCGTGCCCTTGGGCTTGGTTGAGAAGTACTGGCTCCTGGTGCCCGATATGCTTTCTCATAGAATTTCATTATGTGGTTGACCAGTGGGAATAACCCTGAAATGGTTATATGTCTTCTCTGTGAATTCCATGTATGCTTTGTGTATGGTGTGTGTACTTTGTGCTTGTTAATGTATGGGCTGAACTAAATATTGATTATGCTATGATGATTTGATCTCATTATTAATTATGCTATGATAGGTGAATTTCATATGAATAATAGATGAATTTAATATGAATAAAGCAATGAACTGAATATTATCTAATTTATTGACCTTTAATATTTCTGATGTCGTGTATGGTGTGTATACTTTGTGCTTGTTAATATATGAGCTGAACTAAATATTGATTATGCTATGATGATTTGATCTCATTATTAATTATGCTATGATAGGTGAATTTAATATGAATAATAGATGAATTTAAAATGAATAATGCAATGAACTGAATATTATCTAATTTATTGACCTTTAATATTTCTAATGTCCTTTTCTAGTGATTATTATTGTATACAGGTAAAGAAATCAGGGATATCCAAATAGGGGATGTTACAAATGTCAAAAACATTATAAATGGACTTAGAGATAGTAGATTAGGATATGTGTTTTGTAGGAAAGGAACCATCAAGGCAGATTCAGAAGTCAGATTAGTCCTGAAGTTCAGTGCCTATAGGGAGAGTTGTAAGGGCCACATGGCAGTCCTGAAGACCAAATCTCTGAAGAAGATCCAAGGTGTATTGTGGCTGTGAGAGCATAATTTTGTGGCACATAGAGACTGTAATCGCCCTTAAATGAATAAAACTAGAAGAAACAAAAAAAAGGTGTAATTTTCTCATATCATGCTTAAGAGGCTTTCTTGAGCTTGTATAGTTATTTCTTCAATCTGCAAACAAGAGGAGTTTTGCTGTGTTCCTGAAAATCAGGAGGCTGCTTCATGTAGATCCTTATATATTTCACCATGAAGAAATGCACCCTTTCACATCTATCTGATGAACCCACCACTTGAAGGAGACATCAAGAGAGCACCTTGTAGTCAATCTCCTTTTATGAGAAACCTTGAGCAACAAAACATGCCTTATGTTTGTCAACAACACTGTCAGTATTTTTTTTTGTTTTGTATTCCCATTTGCATCCTATAGTATGCTTTGGACAAGGAACAAGAACTCGTGTCATTTTGTATGAGAGCATAATCCTCTACTTGCATAGCATCTTTCCAATGAGAGTGGTCCATGGGTTTGTTTTTAGGTAGTTGGATTGTTGTGTTTAGCTGTGAGAGCTCAATGCATCTATGATTGACTCCTGCCATGATTCTCTCCAAGTTCTTATAGCATCGGGACAGCATCCTTCAGCGTAACGGCACAACTTTTATATTTTTTGATTGTAACAAAAGTTGGAGGCTGATCAATCACCCAATCTTTTTACCAACGAGAAAATGTTCTCTCTTGTGGATGATCAATCGATGGCTCACTATAGAAAGTATCTTTAGGAAGTGCAATCAAAGAAGTAAAGACATCTTTTGTACAATCTGTAGTAGGGAGCAAGATCACCTTTGGCAAAGTATTAAGAACCTCTTCTTCCAAGCCCAAGTTGGATTAGAGGCAAAATATTGAGAATCCTCAGGGGCAAGCAAATCTGGAAGCATCCCAGTGAATGGACGATAGATTTGTGCATGGAAGATAATGTCATGTCCCTATAATAATTTATAATTGAATTGTTTATTTAAATAATAAGTTAGCCTTATATAAACTAAATATATAATATATTTATTTAAAATATATTATTAATATGTATTATTAAATAAATAATATATTACAAATATATCTAATAATATAAATACAATTATTATTATTATTATTTTATATTGTAATATAAATATAAATCATATATCATTTATTGTGATATAAATGATGTAATATAAATAAATAATATATCATTTATTATAATGATATAATATAAATAAATAGTAATATAAATAAACATCTTTTAAGGGAGTTACCTATGGTTAGAACTAGTTTTACCACAAAAGGGTATTAATATATAGTAACATAAATTATAAGAGGGTAAGTATGTCTTTTACCACCAAGCATAATAAGAGACGTGCCTCTTGGAACATATCCCTTGAAAGGAAAATAAATAAAGGTTGTGAGATAGAAGGAAAAGATCGCAAGATATCATAAATTAATATATAGAGATATGTACATCAGTAGCAAAAGGGAGAAATGATTCAAGTAAAAATAAATATATATATGGTAGATAAAGGATGCGATGTCTCGATAGAGATCGACACGATTAAACATTATTAAAAATTATATTTATGATAATGCTATAATAATAATGATATTATAATAACAATAATAAATAATATTATATATTTATAATAATAATATTATAATGAAAATAAATAAGTAATATATTATAAAGTTATGTTAATAATAATACAACAATAGAATTTAAGTGCTAGCAAATATATATACATTCTGCTGGGTGTGTAGAAGCAAATAATATATTTTTGGATTTCTAAGAGTACATAGATATTCTAAAGTGAATTGTGATATTCAGATAAGAACCAAGATATAATTTGAATTAATTACAAAATCATATGGATAATGATATAATAATATTGTGATGACAATAATAATGATCATTGATCATGATAATAATAGTGATTAATTATTATAATAATAATAATTGTTATGTAATATAAATAATATAAAATTTGCATAGTATATATATATATAATATAGAGATTATAATAAATAATATATATATATGGTCTAATTGGAATCTACATGTATGAAAATAACAATATAAGATTGGTCTTAGAACTGCATATAAGTAAGAAAAGATGATCCATTATGAATGAGATATAAAGGCAGAGGTCTTATGAACTCAAGTAAATATGAGACTAATAGATGTCCTACATAAATACGTGATTCTTGTTTAAATAAGATAATGAGTACAAGAAGGTTATAAGTACATAGTTATGAATATGAAATAGAATTGTAAAGGCATGATTACCCAAGGGGTAGATAATAGTCCTTAAACATTAATCATCTTTACCATAGAGATGGGGTGGAAAACAAGGATTGTAGTTGACCAATTCATGGGATAAATCATAGGGCTTGATTGACGAATCAAGGAAGATAATAAGCCCTCAATCTAGTATTGAAGGGATAGGCCTTGGTAGGAGAACCAAGGAATAAGAGGCCTTGGTTGAAGAACCAAGGAATAATATGCCTTGGTAGGAGAACCAAGGAATAAGAGGCCTTGGTTAGAGAACCAAGGAAATAATAGTCCTTGGTTGGAGAACCAAGGACTAATAGGCCTTGGTTGACGAACCAAGGAATAATAGGCCTTTGATTGGAGAATCGAAGGATTAGGCCTTTGATGTAATAGTCAAAGGAATAATGATGGACCCATGAGAATTGGGGTGACATTACATCCTTAAGTATCTTCTCCCATAAGGTTGAAAGAATGATTAATAGGCTTAAGGTTATCTCACCCAAGGTAATTCATGAAGTATAAACAAGAAAAGCATATAGTTGTGAAAGAAATAATATATAGTTAAATATTAAAAGAAAAAGATAGAATACTAATGTGTTCTTTACAAGTTGAAATTGTTTGCATGATTGCAGAAATTTTGGCTTGCTAGAAGGGGACATTACATAGATATTCTAAAGTGAATTGTGATATTTAGATAAGAACCAAGATATAATTTGAATTAATTACAAAATCATATGGATAATGATATAATAATATTGTGATGACAATAATAATGATCATTGATCATGATAATAATAGTGATTAATTATTATAATAATAATAATTGTTATGTAATATAAATAATATAAAATTTGCATAGTATATATATATATATATATATATATATATATATATATATATATAGAGATTATAATAAATATTATAATAGAATTATATATATATATATATATGGTCTAATTGGAATCTACATGTATGAAAATAACAATATAAGATTGGTCTTAGAACTGCATATAAGTAAGAAAAGATGATCCATTATGAATGAGATATAAAGGCAGAGGTCTTATGAACTCAAGTAAATATGAGACTAATAGATGTCCTACATAAATGCGTGATTCTTGTTTAAATAAGATAATGAGTACAAGAAGGTTATAAGTACATAGTTTTGATTATGAAATAGATTTGTAAAGGCATGATTACCTAAGGGGTAGATAATAGTCCTTAAACATTAATCATCTTCACCATAGAGATGGGGTGGAAAACAAGGATTGTAGTTGACCAATTCATGGGATAAATCATAGGGCTTGATTGACGAATCAAGGAAGATAATAAGCCCTCAATCTAGTAGTGAAGGGATAGGCCTTGGTAGGAGAACCAAGGAATAAGAGGCCTTGGTTGGAGAACCAAGGAATAAGAGGCCTTGGTAGGAGAACCAAGGAATAAGAGGCCTTGGTTGGAGAACTAAGGAAATAATAGGACTTGGCTGGAGAACCAAGGACTAATAGGCCTTGGTTGACGAACCAAGGAATAATAGGCCTTCGATTGGAGAATCGAAGGATTAGGCCTTTGATGTAATAGTCAAAGGAATAATGATGGACCCATGAGAATTGGGGTGACATTATATCCTTAAGTATGTTCTCCTATAAGGTTGAAAGAATGATTAATTGGCTTAAGGTTATCTCACCCAAGGTAATTCATGAAGTACAAACAAGAAAAGCATATAGTTGTGAAAGAAATAATATATAGTTAAATATTAAAAGAAAAGTTAGAATACTAATGTGCTCTTTACAAGTTGAAATTGTTTGCAAGATTGCAGAAATTTTGGCTTGCTAGAAGGGGACATTACAGATAACATGTGTCTTGACAATGAAATCCTTAGATGAAGGATCATATGGTTGGGTGAGATGTCCCTTAAATAGGATCTGATTCAACCTTCAACTGTTGAACTATCAAGCTTAAATAATTCAAAATATATGCAGTGACATCTGAATTTATTCTGGACTACTGACTCTTATCAGACTGAATTTTTTATATCATTCACATATTTAAGTATCAACTGGATAATTCAAATAGTTCTCAAATCATAGTAACATATATAAAAATATGCAGATCTCCATGTTCATTGTTTAACTGGCTGTTGTGAAGCCAATGGCAAAATTATAATGCTGTTACAGTATTGGGTTAGAATTTAATTGAATGCTGCTTATCTTACTGATTTTTCATCATCCTATGAGGCGATCAGATCTGGAGGCTGCTGAGGGTTTTATGAACTGTTATAGCTGCTGCCAGCACCCTGCGCCTGGTGCAAATTACTCAGATCTGATTCCTATCCCTTCGCTGATCGGATCACTGTGTTGGGGTTAAGGTGATCTGATGTAGTTGCCCCCAGAAATGTCACGTCCTGATCCTTATTGGCTGCTGCCTGGTGGCTGGTTGTACACAGTAATAATCCTCAATATTTGTGTAAAACTCAGGCGCAAGCCAGAGTAGAAAATCTTCAATCATAACCCTTGAAAACTGGAATGATTATGATCTGAATTTGCCAGGCGAATGATGAAGGATCTTCAAGTGTCGAGGGATTTTTAACTTCTGCCAGCTGATTGGGTTTTGAATGATTCTCCAGATTGATGGTACCCAGTGAATGGTGTAGATGGCGCGATTTATCCACTGCTGTCCACCTTGCCCTGAACGTACACAATTTCCAAGATTAGTCCAATCTGCTCCCCCTGAATTGGGGTTGCCAAGAACTGAGGGAGGGATTTTGCCCTACCTCAATGCACAACTTAGAGGTTTTCGTCCCTGTTGTTGTGTGCTCAATTTGAAATAGAAAAATGTCACATGCAATTCAGATACCTCCAATGTTCCACTGAATCTTGCTTTTATACATGATTGGAATAGGACCCATGTTTTCAAACTGAGCGCCACCATTTGAATTTGAATTTTACTTTATTTTATTTATATTTTATTATATATGTATATATAGTATTTATTATATTATATAATATTAGTTTTGAAAAACACTAATTTAGTTAATAATAAATAATATCATTGGTGGGAAAAAGGGGACATGATATCAGGTAAGTGTTGGGACTTGTTGCATTCAACCAGAACACACTTGTGGCTCTTGAATTCTACCTTGTCTGGAATGTGGCCCAAGGCATTGGATTAAAGATTCAGAGATGAGAAATGTCTAGATTTTCTTGCATCAAACCTTCATATGGAGCACACCCTCTGAGAGCTCTATAGTAGGTGTTTGGTTGACGATGTGGATGGCATAAACTATTTCTTTAACAATATGATACTTTTTCTTAGCAACTCCATTTTGTTGAGGAGTGTAGCAAACTATATGCCGACATGTGATGCTGTGAGTGGTAAGAATTGCTGAAACCCTTTATTGATAGACTCATCTTTCCTATTTGATTGAAGGTATTTGGTCTTTCCCTCAATCTGATTTTCCATACGAATTTTGAAGTCTTTGAATCTGGAGAATGCTTCATCCTTGCTTTTGATGCAGTAGGTCCAAAGGAATCGAGACTTAATCAAGCATGAAGGCAAGGAAATACTTGTCTCCTGAAGGTAAGGGCTTTCACATGGGTTTGTAAATGTTGCTATGTGTGAGCTCTAGAGGCTGAGGAGCTCTGAGTTTTGTTCTTTGAAATGTTGCTTGATGGTGCCTTCTTAGGATGTAGCCTTCACTTTCTGCACTTGGAGGATTAGTGGAAGGAAGTCCTCTAACCATGTTGGTAGTGGTCATGTGACACATGGATTTGTAGTTGGCGTCTGAGCGGCTTGCTATACACAAGCTGCGACCTGTTAAACACCAGAAAAAAAATCTTTTTCCTTTATTTTATATTATATTATTTATTTATTTATTTTGGTGGGTGTTTGTACCCTGATTCAAAGCTCCCATTTGGCACATACATGGATTAATAAAAAAATTACTCCACATTATTTATTATTAAGTGACTAATAAATTTTATATTTAAAGGTTGTGTAAAAAGGCTCAATATTTGATTCTAAAGGGAACTTTTATCATCAACCTTTGCGATATAGCCACACAAAGTCTGATGTCGTAGATGCATCTCATTGCAATATCTTGAAGCAATTGTCTTGTAGTTTTTAGCCATGTCTTTCACGACCTACTTATCTGGCCAGAATTTAACTTTATTGTTGGCATGAATGATGTGGTAGATAGATAGAAGATTAAGACTCTTATCTGGTATATGCAACAGTTCTTTGAAACTCACATTGTCGATGGAGACATCACTGTTTCTACATACAGTGAGGTTAAAATTATCTTTGATTGCAACCCTTGCCCTTGATGGGAGTGTGGAGTAATTGGAGAGCATGCTCTTATGACTAGTTGTGTGACAACTAGCTCCTCAGTTGAACATCATTGCTTCTAGATACAGTGAGGGTGCAATCATCTTGATTGCAATCCTTTCTCCTTGATGGGAGTGTGGAGTAATTGGAGAGCATGTTCTTATGACAGATCATGTGACAACTAGTTCCTAAGTTGACTAGTGTTAGAACATAATGTTATTAGGAGTCAATACCCTTATAACATTATATATTGTTATAATATAAGGTTATAAAACCTTATGTTTATTATATGCTTTATAAAGCATTTGCCATTTAATAATTAGTAATCTAGTAACTATATTTAAGGAGGTTCTCTTTCATTTGAGAGGTAAGTGAATTTGGAGATTTATAGTGAATTGTATCACTTTGCACAAGAGGTATTATTGACCATGTGGAAGTAAGTAGAGGGGTGTTTCCAGGTTCAATTGATGCTTTATGGGGTTTTTTACTCGGAAGGGATTTCCCCATGTATATGTTGTGTAATGTGTTAAATCTATCTTGTATAATTATCATTTTATTTATTTTATAATATATTTATAATGATTAGTATCGTAAGATCCTAACTAATTTCTAACTTGGTATCAGAGCAAGTTAGGCTATACTAATCATTTTTACAGGTTATATTAGAAGATGTGTAGAACTTGATGTGAAACCTTTTTATGTTCAATCAACACATATGCAAGGCCATTTGTGTAGTACATATGGTGTGTCTTTTCTATTGTTTTAAAATTGGTTCAACAAAGCCAAGTTAGGAAAATACTAATTATTTTTTACAGGTGATATTTGAGTGGTGTAATTAAAAGCTTAGACACAAGTTTTAGTTTCTTGCACTGGTTATTCCTCTCCCATAATAGCAAATGCTTCTTGGTGTTGAGAATAATATAAAATCGTTGTTCGCCTTATATTGCTCCGGTGTAATTAAATATTAAAAAATGTTGAATTTAAAGGCTTACCACACGTTGCTTGTCTTGAGCAATTATCCCACATTCATTCCATCACGGGGTGAGGGGGTGATTTAAAAAGTTCAATACACACCATAAGCTTTGTGAATGGGGCCAAGCAATTATCCCACATTCATTCCATCATGGGGTGAGGGGGTGATTTAAAAAGTTAAATACACACCATAAGCTTTGTGAATTGGGAAAGAGGCTTGAGGGTGAAAAGCTTGAAATAGTTTTAGTTTTTCGCATTGGCTATTCCTCCCCCATAATAGAAAATGTTTCATGGTGTTGAGAATAATATAAAATTGTTGTTCGCCTTGTAGTGATCTGGTTTAATTTAATATTAAAAAAGGTGATATTTGAGTTATGTAGATGGCCATAAGACACAAACTCATTAGAAATCAATTTTGGACTTTTTATTTTTCCCACTAATTGTAGCTAGGGTTAAAAATCTAAGGTAAAAGCATAAACAAGAAACAATGAAACCCTAACAAGCACAATAGAGCACAAGATAACATGAAAATCAATACAACAAATGCAAATGGAAACCGATCTCCATGCTAAACTTGATTTATCTCAATTGCTCTTCTCAACCTCACATAATCATGCAAGATTTTGAAGGATTATTGATTGGAGGAATGTTGATTGCTCACTTTTGCAGCATAACAATGATATGAGGATGATAAATGAGTTCAAAGACCTAGAATGATTTGGACAGCATAAGGATACTTGAAATGTGGATGCATTGCAAATGGCTTGTGAGAGGGTTGATTTATAGGAAATGTTGATTTGAATGAATGACTGAGATTGAAAGGCTAATTGAACAATGTGGACGGCTAGGATCGAATAGGTTTCTCACTCCATGAGGAGTTATAGTCATATGACAAGTGTGCAAAGGAGAATAAAGGAGATCTATCAGTTGGACATGTGAAGGATATTAAATGAAAGTTGTACTACCACACATGACTCAATTGAGAGGTGGACAAGTGTTGCAACGAGGTGAAAGGTGAGGACTTAATTCAAATATTTTATTTGAATTAGTTGGGACATGTGAATGGGAATTAATAAAATGGCTAGTGGGATAAATGGGAAATTAATCAAATAAATAGAGATTTATTTAATTAATTGGCTAATGAAAGGGTCTAGGAGTGGGATTAGGACAAAATGCTACATGATGTCTCTAATAATGTATTTGACTAGGTGTTGCAAGACATGGACAAATTTGGGTGTCTACATTTTGCCCCTTTTTGAGATGATGTTCGAGATGATAAGATTTGTGTCGAGTAACATCATTTCAAAGAAGCTAAGGTATGGATGGATGGAAAAAGGATGAAATATCGTCTGTGCCTGAGTTTGAATACTTATTTCGTATTCCAAATTGCCTACATACCCTGTATCCGCGGGATCAAGACACTTAACGATAGAGATGAAAATGATGACATGTAGTTCTAGGTGTTTATTGATGATGTGGGAGATAGATGATTGAAGAATATGAGATGGATGGAGATGATGATGTAAGGATATGATGATGCCCCCTCGAGAGGATAGGCGGGTTGGAGAAACACGAGTAGGCTCTCAAAATGAATCGAACAATAAAAAATGGAGAATGAGATGGAAGATGCAAGATAAAGGATGGATGAAAGAGATGAAAGATACATTATGTTGCAATAAAGTGAGCAACCATATAGTTTGATGTAGCACTAGACATTATGCACCAAGGTATAAAGCCCAGGGTGACGATGTGTCTTGTGCACCCAGCGTAATACAACCTTGTCTAAACGTATGAGGAAGAAAACTAAGAGCATTAAAGTCCTAATGCACAAAAGGTATGACATGACTTTAGATGCAAAGGATAATGCAAAAAACAATTCCAACATACACAAGATATGAATATTAGTTGGAATGATACGGATGTGATACAAATGCAAGATAAAATGATAACACACACAAGCAAGCAAGCATGCATGCATGCACAAATGATACAAAAACAAACAAGGTATTGCCCTTGTCAAGCTGTAAACCAATGATTAATTGATTGATTAATTGATGATGATGATAGTAGTGTTGTCATTGTTGGGATCGATATATCCCTAGATCAACACAAGGATGTGGGAATGATATATCCCATTGATGATGATGATGATTGATTGATTTGGTTTACCACAAGATTAGAATCAAGACCATTGATTGCGATTGGATAATTTGACAAGATTGATTGGCTTGATTGGTATGGATTAAGGATGACTTACATTTGGATCATTGCTTGATTGATTTGATTGAATGAAAATTGAATGATTTGATTTTGATGGATTTGATGGATTGATTAGTTGGAGTGATTTGATTTGAGTTTGATTGGATGAATTGATTTTATTTGATGATTGGATGAATTGATTGATTTGATTTGAATTTTGATTGAATTGGTTTGATTTGATGGTTGGATCGATTTGCTTTGATTTTGATGATGATGGATTGATGTGAGTTGAATTGATTTGATGGATTGGATTGGTTTGATTTTGATGATGATGGTTTTGATGATTGAAAGATTTGATTGGATGATTGGAAGAACTTGGAGTGGTGTGATGCATTGATTTTATTGCTTGGATTTTTGTTGGATATTTGATTTTTTTTTGTGTTTTTGACATGTTTTGATTTTTTTGTCTTTTTGGGAATGTTTTGATTTTTTTGTCTTTTTGGGAATATTTTGATTTTTTTGTATTTTTGAGATGTTTTGATTTTTTTTAGATTTTTTTACATGTTTTGATTTTTTTGGATTTTTGGGAATATTTGTTTTTTTGAATTTTTGGGGATATTTTGATTTTTTTTTTTGTATTTTGAATGTTAAATTTTTATTTTATTTTTTAACATGTTTTGAGATGGCATTATATGACAATTTTGATAGCCATTATGCTAGACACCAATGACAAGGAAAAACCAAGTCTAGATGCAAGGATTGAGGTAGGATGGATGGATAAAAGGATGGGTGATAGTAAATGGGATGGAAGGCTCATGATAGATGGATGGGATGGAAGACTCATAATAGATGGGTAGATAAGAGGATAGGCCATGGTGGAATGGATGTATGCATTATAATGGAGCTAGGATGTGATCTCCAAAGACTATGTCGCATAGGAATAATATGCCCCATTCTTGGTACAATGCTTAGGATTTTACATGACAAAGCCTATGACAATAGGATGATTGGATTGTTTGGAAAGGATGGAAAAAGAGGCAATGGATAGGATTTGGTTTGGAAAGGAGGAGGTATATCAAGAGATATTCAAAGCTTTCTTCAACATTTTGCCCCCATATCTTTATCAAGATCAAAAGGAGGAAGGGTGGATGAATGGACTCTCAATAGGATAGGTATATGAGTGTGAAGCTTTTGATTGGAAGGTGGTGTAGGAAACAATGGAGATGTTTGCTTAGGGGATGGTCGATTTAGGGTTTTAGGTACCCACATGGACTTAGTATTTTTAGTATTTTTGTTTTTGATTTGGGATGAAGGAATTTGATAGTTTTGAATGGAATGGCATTTTTGGATGGAAGAGGATAGTTGGGATTTTTGTGATGGGGATGCCTCATTTGACTTGATTGCTTTTTGCTTAGGGACCCAAACCATTTTAGTTTTTGACTTTTGTTTTGGAGTCATGGGCTTGGATAGCCTTTTGAATGTATTTGACTTTGATTCTTTGAATTGATGCCCTAAGGCATTAGGACCCTTAGGATTTTTAGCTTTAGCAAAGGAGGCATACAAATGTTTACTTTTGAATCCCATGGATATGGTGGAAACTTTATGTTTAGACAATGTGCGCATTTGTTGGTCATGATTAGGATTTTTAAAGGATTTATGGATGAGAGGGATATTAGGCATTGGGAGCAATGGTGGTAAAGTGGATGGAGGGATATTAGGAGTTGGAAGAAGCGGAGGTAAATTGGATGGAGGAAGGTGTACGGTCACATGCTTTTGACATTTGTAGGATGATGGAGGTGGAATGACAACATAAGTTTTGGGGATATGATGAGATTTGTGGTGGAAAGTGGTGGACTTAGGAGGCATGGAGGAATTACCAACATCTTTAGATTGTTTACCTTGGGGTGTATATCTAAGGCCATATGAGCGTGGAGGGACTTTGACATGGATAGGCTCCAAAATTCCTTGTTCATGAAGGCCTAAGCCTTTACCTTGGTAGTTCATTTTTTGGAGTATGTGAACACTAGACACGAGCTCATTATTGGATGGAGAAGGTGAAGTAGTAGACAATGGTTGTTGTTCCCCTAAGGAAGAACATTCATGGATGAGGGTGGTAAGACCAAGGGGATCTGATGATGGATTTGCAACATGGTCGATAGTGGATGACAAAAGATCTTGACTAGCATTGTGTTCACTAAGATCCACGCTATTGGTTTGATCATCTATGTGTGCTTGGGAGCCACTTGTCTCATCATGGGGAGTGGATGTTGTGGAATTATGGATAGGGCTAGATGGGGGATGGATTGGAGCAATTTGGTTATCTTGCTCATGGATAAGTATAGGATTATGGATAAAATTAAGGTGCTCATTGATAGCTTCTTCATCATAAATAATATCTTGATCATGGAAAAGATATATGTTATGGATGGATGGGTTGGATTTGGATTTCTTGCTCATGGATAGGTATAAGATCAAGTTGCTCATGGATAGTTCTTCATAGGTAATATCTTGATCATGGAAAAGATAAATTTTATGGACGGGTTGAATGAAAGTGATTTGATCTTGATTAGGACTAGGGCTTAATGTTTTCCCATGCTTAGGATTATGTTCTTGACATAGCTCCTGATTTTGGATGGAAGTGGAAGTGGGAGACTCTTGGATAGGCTCTTGTCTCAACAACATGAGAACATGATAACTCTTGACTTCAACTCATGGGGGGAGACTCTTCAATAGGCTGAATGGGTTGTGGACCACAGGATGGGGTTGTAGGAGTAGGCAAGGTGTTGTGAGGTTCTTTGATTGGATTTAGGATAGGTGTTTGACATTGAGATGGTTTACTCCTTGCTAATAGCCATTGGATCACATCCTTTGCAAGTGTATGGGTGGATGGACAATATAGTGGATGGGCAATAAGGGTGGATGGTGTTGTAGGCTTAGGATTAGGATTTTGATTGGATGGAGAGATAACGGGATTGGACATATTAGGATTTGGATTGGATGGAGGGATAGGAGGATTGGATGAATTAGATGGGGGTGACTCATGGGATTGGGATGATTTAACATTCTTAAGGATGCTATTTTTGTACATCTTGTAGAGGAGTGGGATAAATATGGGACATTCATTTGTATTATGACCTTTGATCCTATGGTATGCACAATAGTCATATTCATTGTACTCACGGGAACTAAATACACTTTCCTCACATGGTTTGATTTCAGGGAGTTCAATGAGTTTTGCTTCAAGCATCCTTTGTAAAATCATCTCAACATTATCTCTTGGTGGAGGATTAGAGTAACATGGTGATGAAGGTAATGAAGAGCTTGATGGATTATAAGGTTGGTGGATTAATGGACTAGGAGTAGGATCACATGGTGGTGTGGAGATAGAACTAGTAGGCTCATGGATTGGCATTTGGGTGGATGGCGATGGAGGGTACTCATAGGATACATAATTTAAATTGGTATCTCCCTTGTCAAAGGATATTAGGTCTTGTTGTATAGGATAACTTAGGCTCGCATGTTCTTGTTGTGAAGGTTGTTGATAATCTTGGTGGTTAGGTGAAATGGTGGGATATGTAGATAAAAGATCTTGGGGTTGGTATGAAGTTGAGGGCATTTGATCTTGTTGCCAAGGTTGTCTTGGGCTCAGATGTTCTTGTTGTGAAGTGGGTGTATATGTTGATGTCGTATTGACATGGAAAGATGTGGGATAAGTTGATGTGGAATTGATTTGACATGTGGATGGATTAGATTGGTATGAAGTGGGATAAGTTGATGGGGAATTGATTTGACATGTGGGTGGATTGGCTTGGTATGAAATGGGATAAGTTGATGTGGAATTGATTTGACATGTGGATGGATTAGATTGGTATGAAGTGGGATAAGTTGATGTAGCATTGACTTGATAGGTGGGTGGATCAGATTGGTATGAAATGAAGGGGGATGACACATAGTAATGAGGTGGAATTGGTTGATGTTGAATGGATAGGGGATGTGTTTGTTGGGCTTGTGATTGACAAGTGGCTATGAAGTGTTGGGCTTGGACTAGGAGGTGTTGTATTTGAGGTGATTGGCTTGTTTGAAGTTGTTGGATGAGGGCATGTAGCCGTTGAATGATTCGTTGGTCTAGGGGTTGTGGTTCTTAGTAAAGTGCTTGGAGGAGGTGTTGGAATTGGAGTACTAGGTCTTTTAATGTTGGCATGGTGTCACACATGTGCTTAAGGATTAAGACCCTTTTGGCAAGTGCTTGACTATGATTATGATGATGATGTGGAATGATTGGGATAATGATTGATTGGATTAGAAAGAGGATGATGATAATGATTAGGATATGATTAGGATGATTAGGATGACTTGTCTTAGAGTGAATGTGATGGAAAGAATGTTTAGGAAGAAGTGTTTATGTATTTGTGTTTATAGCTTGATTTGGCAATTTGCAAACAAATGATTACACATGTACACACATGAGTCACACATGCAAGACACAAGCAATTTGGCTTTGAAATTTGAAGAATGTGATGATTAAGCAAGCACTTGGAGAAGACATCAACAAGCCCTAAGACTAGTCAAGTTGGTATGGCCAATTAGGTCTTAAGCTAGGTTGCACAAGTTGACTAAGGATATCCCCAATATACTCAAGGTACGGGGGGCCCAATTCTGTGAAATGAAAGGGAAATAATGCCACATAGTCAGGAGAAAGGGGTAACCCACCTTTCACCTTCACTTTCCAAAGGTATAAAGTTCTTTGGGGCTTAGCCAAGAGTTACAAGATTTTGACTTCCAAAGAGGGTGTCTTTCAATTCACACCTCGCTGTTTATACTCCGCCAGAACGTTAGAGTTGAGGTCATCCCTTGGAGTGGTGTGTTTCCAAGAAGGCCTCTTAGAAAGGGTATGATAAAAGCAAATCAAGTAGGTGTTTTTGATCTCCAAGATCACCTTGCGGTGCGAGGAGAGAGCATACACATGCACATTTGATTCACACTCGCACTTGTAAATTAACCCGTAGAAATAAAATGTGAAGTGTGAAATTGAATGAATGAGAGGTGTTTTTGATTCTCAAGATCGCACTAAGCGCATGAAAAGAGCATACACACCTCTAATCTCACTCAAATTCACCAATCAATGAAGACACTTGTTCTTTTTAATCCCAAATCAAGATGTGTAAATAAAAGACAAGGGTTTGTTTTAATGCCCAATTTTGATGTGAATGAAGACAATGGTGTGTTTTAATGCCCCAATTTTGATGTGAATGAAGACAATGGTGTGTTTTAATGCCCAAATCCAAATGGGTGATGCAAACAAATGTTCTTTTTATGTCTAATTGAAGTGTGTTTGCAAACAATGATTATTGATTGAAATGAGAATGAAAGATGAAATGAGTGCACCTGAAATTTTTGCTCCAAATCTGCTATGTATGACTGATTCCAACGCTGCTACAACTCCTTAGATGCATTGTTTTGCGCCCAGAAATGTGATTTTATGAAAAAACATAAAATCATGATAACTCCTACAAAAATGGTGATAAACCCGCAATTTTTCTACTATAGCTTCCTTAGACGATTGACAAACTTTTGTGAAAATCTTGCAGAAAAATTTGCAACCGTTTGGAAGATATGACGAAATCTTTAAAACCTACGGTATTGTCCAAAAAATGGCAGAGTTGCAACAAAAAGTTAATAAAACCTGCAAAAAACAAGCTAATAGATCTGCAAATTTAAGCACAAAGTCCCATCAAGCGTGCCAAATGTAGTTTGGGTTAAAAATCTAGGGTAAAAGCATAAACAACAAACAATGAAACCCTAACAAGCACAATAGAGCACACGATAACATGAAAATCAATACAACAAATGCAAATGCAAACTGATCTCCATGTTAAATTTGATTTATCTCCATTGCTCTTCTCAACTTCACATAAGAATGCAAGATTTTGAATGATTATTGATGGGAGGAATGTTGATTGGTCACTTTTGTAGCATAACAATGATACGAGGATGATAGATGAATGAAAAGACCTAGAATGATTTGGACAGCATAAGGGTACTTGAAATGTGGATGCATTGCAAATGACTTGTGAGAGGGTTGATTTATAGGAAAGACTGATTTGAATGAATGGCTGAGATTGAAACGCTAATTGAACGATGTGGATGGCTAGGATCGAATAGGTTTCCCACTCCATGAGAAGTTGTAGTCATGTGACAAGTGTGCAAAGGAGAATAAAGGAGACCTATTAGTTGGACATGTGAAGGATATTAAATGAAAGTTGTACTACCACACATGACTCAATTGAGAGGTGGACAAGTGTTGTAATGAGATGAAAGGTGAGGACCTAAATATTTAATTTGAATTAGTTGGGACATGTGAATGGGAATCAATTAAATAAATAGGATTTATTTAATTAATTGGTTAGTGGGATAAATGGGAAATTAATCAAATAAATAGAAATTTATTTAATTAATTGGCTAATGAAAGAGGTCTACGAGCGGGATTAGGACAAAATGCTACATGATGTCTCTAATAATGTATTTGACTAGGTGTTGCAAGACATGGACAAATTTGGGTGTCTACACTAATAATAAGTTTTCTATTGGTAATACAATTGGGTAAACTAGGAACACTTTGCTTGACATTAAAAATTACAGTTGTTCATAACATGGCTCCTCTTTTATCGTATCCATCAACTTCTTCAATAAAAAATATGTGACTAAGTTTCATTGATAAGTAGATCTTCATTTTCCATTGCAATATTTTTTAATAGTTCATAGCCTTTATTTAAAAATGGACTTGTTTTTTGGTGATAAGTCTTTACCTTTGTTTTAAAAAAGTCACCTACTTTATTAAACTATATGTGGGCGAAAAACTTAGCACGGTATTTAAGTTTATCACACGCAGGAAATATATGTGACAAATCTCATAAAAAAAATCGTGGTTCCTTCTAATGCCTACTAGTCTAAAGGGCCATCCAACTAGACATGCAAATGTTCATAAATTTATGTTTGAAAAGTATGTTTTCCTTGTCAATGGCGTGTCCCAATATATTGTATAACAAACTTTGAATTGAAAGTTTTCCCAATATGTAGACCTTCATTGTTTGGCACACCTATACGCATAAATCTACATGCCTTTTGAAACCTCCCTATATACTCCCACTAATAGGTGCGCTTCTATTGTTCTACACTTCTCTTAGTCAAAATTCACTCTCATCGAATAAAAATCATTAACATGAGAAACAATCACATCTTTCTATAGTAAAAGTTGCATCTATGGTAAAAGTCGCATCCTCCTTAATGGAAGTCGCATCATTTAAGAAAGTCATGTCTTTTTTAAGAGTCATATCATTTATAAAGGTTGAGTCATATCCTTTACTAAAGGATATGAAGAGAAGCCTAATAAAAAAAAGTTTTTCATCATTCATTTAAAAAAAAAGCTAGTGGATCCTACAGATATAATCGAAATTAAATTAGCCACTAACTATAGTTTGGCAGCTATCTACTGATATGTAGGCACATGTTCGATAGGTGGGGACAATGGAGAGAATTGAATGCATAAAATCAATTCATAAGGACCACCTTTTGTCATATCCACATGCATAGTGTTAATTGGTCTAACACATCTCACGTCTTCAAAGGTTAAGACCTACAAGCAATTCTCCTCGATAAGAAATATCAAGCTTTGGTAGGGTATTTGCATAACATTTTACCACAACGCTTTATTTTTAATGAGCATGAATAAGAGTCAGTAATTCTCTATGCTCTTTGACTTCGAAATCAAATTGCAATGAGGCGGGTTGTGGTATAAATTGTGAAAAATAGAGAATTATTTGTTAAACTACGAAAGAAATTAACCTTGGGATGAGGGTGAGAGAAGGAGAGTGGATACTTCACACAAGTTTGTCAACTTATTAACAAAGCAATGAAAGACCGTTCTCTTAAGATATCACTCTCTACTAAGTTTCCAACATACAAGACCAGGACTATTCATACGATGATATTTTTAATGTTTTTTCCCATATGTTATAATCTAAAGGCCAAATAAAAAAATATTTAGTAGGGTTTGGAATTAATTTAGAAAAAAAAATGTTTTTTCCTTATTGTATGGAAGAGTTTGATTGATAATGTAATATGCAGTTCATATCCTTACCATTGGTATAGGCATGACATCTTTGTGGTGTGCTAAATTACATTATATATATAATTTTTAATTTTATTGGTTGATAATTCATGTGGCATAGGTTTAACATCATCACATTTTCAAGTTACCTAGGGTTGCCTTTCAACATATCCTTTAATCACTCTCGTTTGATATTCATTAGTTATAATGAATGCTTTACGGCATTAAGGGAGATTTGAACCTAAGAAATGGTCTTGTGAGTGTTCGTCATTTGTGCCTTGCAATCATTTCATATACTTAGATAGCTCAAAGTTGAAATCAGATACCAAACTATGCATATGTATACCATATTATACAAAAATATAAATGTTGTAGTCTCTTTTCTCAAGGCAATATACCTAAAACAAGTTTATATATTTCTCCTTAATATACGTTACGATTCTTGCTATAACCATCAACAATATGATGTTGAGAAGCAACATGGAGTTTTGACTTAAAGGCCCCCCTTGTCCATTGAAGGTAGACCTTATTAGCTAACCTCCTAGAAGGTAACGTTAAACCTTGCATTCTCCAAGGCCAATAAATTAGAGATCTGTTTAATTTAGTTCGTCATGACCTCTTTGAAATGTTTTTCTCAAAACATTTGAGTAATCGTCTTTATTTGTTTTTCTATTTATAATTATAATTAAAAACAATAGTGCTCTTAACAAGTAGTTTATTTGGTATGTCTGATGGTTTAATTGGATTGATTTGGCTTAATACTATGATTGAGTTTCCAACTTTCCAAGTCATTTAGATCTCGTAGCAATATTTGCCATGGAGGTATTTGGATTTCTTAGCTCCCTTCGTTTATCTTATCTAACATTCACATCATACTCATACAGTCCCAAGGATTATAGGAATATGATAAGATGGCAGTGGAAAGGCCTAGCACATACATTAGAGAGGCCATAAATGGAAATCCTTCCATAACTAGAGCTATGAAAGTTGAAGGACTAACTTCGCTGATTATAAACCTAACATCTCTTATGAACTACTAAAGCTAAATGAGCCAGACTATATCATGCTCTATGTTTGAACATTTATAAGTTTTAAAGCTAACTACTTTAGAGATATATACTAGTATAGACAACGAGAGTTGATAAATCCTTGATATTGTTACAGCTTTTTAAAAGATGTAAGCAACACCTAAATACATAACTTTGTCACTATTTTTGTTATTTGAATATTGTTATAATCAAAAAACAATTTTATCCTATATGACATGGAGAAAAGAGGTCATTAAGGGGCGATATTATAAGTTAAAAAGATATGTCCAAATGGGTAAAGACATCCAAGAAGATGACATTTTGATATAGTACATAGGTGTTTTTTTCACAACTATCTAAGGAGGTTAGTACTTGTTCTAAAAACTCTAAATTGCTTGGGTATAAAAGCACCTACTTGTAAAGGGTGGCTATCACCCTAATGAGGAGGAAGAGCCTCGAAATGATAGCTCATTCACTCGTTGCTTTAAAGAAATAGCCTGGAAATTCTTTAACCTGTCTCATAGTTTGGCTAGATCACTCTTTTTGGTGTAGTGGTATTGAAATCGATTATCCATAGCGTAGTATGATATTCACCAATCCACAAGACAAAATAACACATCATAGTATTGTATAACTCCAATATGCCAAAACAAGACGAAGAGAAAGGCGCAAACGCTTGTGGGCCTTTCAACTTACATATTCCGAATTCTTCTTGTCTCATATTCCTGCCCTAATCCTAATCTAAGTGTAGATTCAAGTGAATTGTGAAATAGACTAACTCTTTGACACAAGCAAAATCAGCAAGCTTGAGAGTGCAAAGTTTTGTCATTGATTGGTTCTTGCTCATACCAAACAAATTCTTGAACTTGTCCCATAGTTTGGCTGGATCATTCTTTTGGTGTAGTGGTATTGAAATCGATCATCCATAGCATAGTTCGACAAGCGAGTACACGACAAGTTGTAGTGTACTCGCCATTTTTTTGCTCTTGGGTGTTGAGTTTTTACCAAGTTTGTGCGAGTTTTTTGCCAAGTACTCAACAAGTTTGATGGTTTGACTCGCCCGTATGCAAAAAATGTTGAAAAAACATGATTTTTTCCCTTTTAAAAATTATGAAAATGCCTTGTGCCATGAAGGTATGTGTGGTTTTGAAGGTCTTCATTTGCCCTCGGACCTTGACCTTGTTGGTGGTGCTGCTCCTAGACCCTGTGAGAGGCGCTGCCCTTTGACCTTGTTGGGAGTGCTATCCCTAGACCCACCAAACTCATTTGATATATTTTGTAGCTGTATTTTGCATAAAATTTATGTTTTTTTTAAAGTACTTTTTAAGTTGAAGACATGATATTTCCACAGTCCATGACATGAATTGTAAAGCTTATGGTAAAAACTATGTATGGCTTTGCATCAACGTTTTGGATCACATTGCGTGATCTGAAACGTTGATGCAAAAAGCTATATTTTTTAAGTTGCCAAGTTTTTGCTGAGTTGGAAATTTCTGGTTTGCCAAGTTTGAGTTGAGTCTCTGAGTCGAGACCGAGTTTGCGAATTATGATCCATAACAAGCGTAATGCTTTAGTGGATTCTTTCCTTGTATTGCCTTACTCTAATCTTCAACTCAGCTTTGTCCTTGTGGGGTAGATTATCTTGATCCATGAAGCTTTCAGACTAAAGTTAAGACTCCATTGATTCTTTTGTTCCTAATGTAGATTGAGCTGATATAACCTCCACTGATGTGTAGAGGATGAAAAATTCTACAGGGAAAATAAGGGGACTTGAAATGCTTCCTTTTGTCAATGATATGGCCTTTGGAAGTTTTGGCCCAAAATTTAAGTTCTACACCAATTTAGCCTAAGAAAAATGAATGATGCATTGATCTCACTTGAGTGCTACTTGACATTCTTTGATTCTCTGCTGATGTGAATATTGCTAATGTGGTGACTGTTGTCAGGTCTGTTACTGATGTGGCCACTGCTGCTGATGCAGCAATTGCTGATAGGTCTGCTGCTGATGTGGCAACTATTAACATGTTTGCTATTGATGTGGTAGATCTAGTGAATTGGTGTTTGACAAGTGGTCTCGATTGACTGGCCAATCTCAGCTATATATGAGCTAAGAAATGTGTTTTTCCCCCTTGGTCAGCCTGAGACTCAAATCCTGGTTGGTTGAGTCAAAGTGTCTTTGCCACAAGTATGTATGCCAGAATGCCAAGGTCGATTTCTTTCGCAAATGAGGAGACACAGCCCTGGCAGAGAAGAGGAAGCCGTCATAAGGCTTTCAGGAGGGATGGCTGGACACAAGGGGCCTTGCAGACAGTTAGGTGTGCAAAAAGAATCTGTGAGGCTAAGGGCACGAAACGCTCAAAAGTGCGTGGGGGCACAAGGGATCAAGAATGCTGGATGTCGGAATGCCATCATTATGCACCAAGATGACACAATGAAGAGCAAGTCGTGATTTGAACCCATGTCTGCAGGAAACCAAATGCCAGTATACACTAAATTGTCATCTAGGCCGGTGATGCTTATGTGCTAGAAAAGGGCAACCCTTAGAATAAAAGAAGGCACTTAAACTGCAGCCACTTTAACCCCTCTGACCAGGCTTTGACCACTGATTTTGAGGGGCTTAGGGGCAAAATATTTTCAAAACACAAAGAAATGCCCCCCCTAAAATTCCACAATGGATTTAGATCTTGAAGTGGATTCAAGAAATTCCTAGCCAACTGTTTAGGAAGTCACATTATTGAGAATGCTAGATCTGGTGTTAAGAAGGCAAATTTATGACTAGATCAGCGAAATTTCAGACATAAACTTATCTTGTCGATGTTTACAAACCCTTTTGATAAAGAAATGTGAAGCAAAGCCTGTCTGTTGAAAATTGGCATTGAGGAGATTATAACACCTGCTCTGATAAATTTGACCCAATATAATATTACACATCATTAAAGGTGGCCTTGGGGCCAAAACACCACACAAGTGAAAGTCAAGATTACACATGTTCCAACATGAAGATTGTGTTTGGCCAAGGCAGCACCTATACTTCCCTGGATTCTGCCCGAGTTGGCATCGGCACCCTCTTCAGAAAAGTAATATCTTTTTCTGTTCTGTATTATTTTCCTCTATGTTTGAGAAATATCACAATAACTTAGTTTTCAGAAGTTTCAGATTGTATTTTGTAGTTGTTTCCAGATGTCATTTGTATAACAGGATTTGGTATATCTGTTCCAACTTTATAGCATCACAATCCTAGATACCTACAGTTTTCAGATTTCTTGACAGTTTTTTCAGATTTCTTGTCAGTTTTAGACTTTTGTTCTGTTTTAGTTTCAGACCTTTTTATGTTTAGAACAACTACAGTAAGTTTTAAGTTGGGCTCATAAACATTGCCTCTACACTTACTGAGTTTGTATTGAAAAATGGCAAAACTAAGTAGGTGCAAAAAATATAATTATCACATGCGTCCCAAAGATTGAGTTTGCTGGAAATATACAGACAATTTCCCACAGGAATTCAACTGTGTTAAGGGTGACTCAGTCAATGCTCAAAAATTACTTCACCTCAATTCACCATTTTCTGTTTCCTTTATTTCTGTTGGACACATTTGAACAAAGATTGTTCTCTCAATAGGAAAGAAGAGAAACTAAGAGGTCTGGAGCTTTATTTCTTGTAAATGGCAAGCTAAAGTAACTTCTTAACTGAGTACTTGGTTATAGAAATATTCTGCAGTCTTACAATATTTATTTGATCTTTGGTGCTCCTCATAGACAGTGTATTATGATCAATGTTTATTGTTTTTTTCTAATGAGAGCCCATTGCTTTGTTCTAAGCAAATATTTAATATGTATGCAGATATTGTCGTTGACAATTGTGCCATTTGCAGAAACCATATCATGGACCTCTGTAAGTTTTCTTGTTGGTGCCATGTGTTTTCTTATTGCATTCTTAATGATACACTTTGAGAATATTAGTAATTCTAGAAGTAATGTTTAGTACTACAAATGTGCTTTGCTGTAATTGTGACTGTTATTAGTTGTTAGTTTGAACTTTTGGTAAATAATTTTTTTGGAGGATTTGATAACATTCCTTATATCTGTTTTCTGTTCTGTATATAGGCATTGAGTGTCAGGCAAATCAAGCAAGCGCAACCAGTGAAGAATGTACTGTTGCATGGGGTATGTTAAATAACTGAATTAGGAAAATATAGTTCTCAAAATTCAGCGTTTGCTGCAAAACACAATTTTTAAGAAAATGGTCATGTAGAGATGGGGTCTTGCAATTATCTTAGCTTCATATATGCTTAATCTAAACTTGTTTTAAGGACCTAAATTGATTGGGGGATTCTGATGATTGTATAATCTGCTAAGTAAAATAATTTTGAAAAAACGTAACACCTGAATGGGCTAGCATTCAGAGGAAATCAAGTTTTAGAAAATAAAGCTGATAATTTTAGCTGAAAGCTGCAGGAAGATGCAATCATGCCAATGCATAAACAGTTATCTAAAAAAGGTCTTGATTAATTATCCATGGCCTTGCTAGGAATGGGGAAGAAATCTTGCCTCTCAAAGAAGTGATTGCTCAGAATTTTTCTGTACACCCTAAATGGTCTCCTTGACTGTTCAAATTTCCTTTTCCAAATGCAATAATAACTGATATATTCTTCCACTTTTAAGGGAGGGTTGGAGCTCTTGATGGTAGCAGTTAGCAGTGTCATCAGTCGTTTTACTCTCTACATAAATTGAGAATAACTGCAAAATTTCCCTCATTTCTGACAACTATATGAAATAATGACCTGTAAACATGTAGAGTACAGTAATTCCATTCTGGATTTGCCGTCATTCCTTAATACCAAAGAATGTGCTGCTTGATCCCCATAATTTTTCCCAGCATATATTTTTATATTTGAACTCTCTGGGCATTGTAGAGATTTCTTTGGCCACTTCTACAATATACTATTTTGCACTTAGGGGTGTTATTTTTTCATTTGAAATGGGGTATAATATTGGCAAGAAGTTATTGGTCTTGTGGCACAGTACTACAGCCAACTTAATCTGAGCTTTACTAGGTAGAGACATATCGGTCAAGATTAATCAAAATAGTCCTGCCGGAGCACCTGCTAGACAATATAGTAAAGTGATCAAGGACATTAAAGATGTTAGAGCAATGTATAAGGGCCGCTTACTCAAATTATGCAGACTATATACATCATCAAAAGGAACGACATTGAGAATACCTGATGGTTATATTTTTGTGTTTTTTTAATTCAGAAATTTAATGTGAGGACTAAGATCTACTTTGGCTACATTGTTTTATGCTACAAATTCATGTTTGAAGTGAAGTTTTGAGGCACTTATTTATCCTAAGTTATGCATTTTCCATTTCTGTGCCAACCTAGCTATTGAGGGCAATTAATTAGGTTTCATTGCATGTTTCTCAAAAAAATAATCTTTTGATTAAATTGGTTCTACATTCACTTGCCTTCTATCTGTAAAACAGGAGTATGCAACCACGCCTTCCACTTTCACTGCATAAGTAGGTGGCTGAAGACACGTCAAGTCTGTCCTTTAGGTGTGAATTCCAGTCTGCTTTTCTTCCTTCTATTGCTGTTACAAGGATTAAGAAGTGGTTAAAAACTCTTTTATTTGATTTGCTTTTTCAGTTCTGATTCATGTATTATCTAATGTCTGCAGATAATAGCGAATGGGAGTTTCAGAAGTATGGACATTAGAGTTCATATGGCTCTATAGCTTCAAGGCCGGTTTCAAAGCATATATGTTGCCTTTAAGCTTATCCCTGCTGTTCCTTTCTTTGCCTGTCATATTATTTACTGATGATGGGGATTCTTTTGGCTCTGAAGTTTAAGTGATATGTTCAGGGGAATTTATTTTGGAGCCTTGATTAATGAGCTGTGTCAGAGTACTCTATTACATTGCATTGTGAATGATTTTTAATATTTCCCTTTTGATTCAACTGTTTTGGGAATGTGATATTGATGGTTTTCTGAAATTTTACTAGAATTTGAGATTGTATACTAGTAGGTTGTTAGTCAGCATTATACCTCTGATGATATTAATAGGTTACAGAAAGGTACTTGTATCCAGGTTTTTATTACCGACATCCCTGAGTTTTGTTTGCGACTTAACGCAGATTGTGATGTTTTTGTGACAACTTTTGATATTAGATTACTTTCCCACACAAGGTTATGACATTGGAACAAATTTTCCTAGTTGAATGAAATCCGGCCCACTTTTAAATTTAGCATATAGTTTTCCTAGATAACGAGAGAATGATTCTATGGGGAACTAGGAGATTAAATCAATATTATTATCTTTGTGATATTATTAAAATTTATTTGTTCCAGTTTTCATAAAGTTGTGGAAGGTCTACATGTTTAACATTTGATATCGAAGTTATATTTAAAAAACAATATGATCATGATATTTGAAAGACTAGACAAACTTATATTTATATGGTACGATTCAATGGTAAGGCAAACCATTTATATAACTAGCACTTGCACCCATAGGAGGTTCAAGGAATAAGCAGATAGAAACAACCGACGAGTTTAGAAAATATTCCGGCGTGAATTTTTTTTACAGCGTGAGACAATTCCGAGCACTATAAAGGTATTTAAAAAAAATATACAACAGATGGATTTATTCGTTTATGATTAATAATTAATTAGGCCGAAGGCGTTCCCTTCGGCAACCAAAGACTGACTTGGCAAATCAAGACGATTGAAAGTATGCTGTCCGTCAGATCTCATTGCTGATTTCCCGGTCACCGGTTTTTCACTCGCCGTTTTTGGTTTCGTCGGTACAGTTATCAGCATAAGCCCGCCGCCTGCTGTTCGGTCCATGCCGACGAAACACTCTTTTTTTTGGTTTAATCATATGCATGTTTTTCCATCCATCAGATTGCTCTATGCCGATGTGACCGCCAAGGAGGCATCCGACGTGGCTGGCCAAAGAGTTTGTGGACGAGTGTATACGCCCCAAATGGATTCCACGGAAGTTTGTAATTGGAAGTTAAAAAACACGGGGATACACTTGCAAGTTGCCAGGGTTGACAAATTATATTCTTAATTATATTTTATGTATGGTTAATTTTATATATATATATATATATTCTTCAATTTATGATTTGATAGTTCTCAATTAAATACGTTGCCAACAATTCTATTGCAGGTATGCGGAACTCCTCATTCTTGCCTTAAGTGTAGTTATGTTATAGACTTATTTACACTTATTTTTTAAAATGCTCTAATTCTGTCAATCAACCTTTTTGGTTGTTTTTGTTTATTTATTGTTGCCCGCTTTAATTGATTACAGGAAAATCTATTTGTGGGTTAATCCATATACAAATTTACTAGGGAAAAAACACTATAAAGTATAGAGAGAGAAATAGACATAGGGACATTGAGATAGAAAGAAAGAGAGAGGGACGTTGATAGAGACATAAAGAGAAACTAATTTAAAATAGACTTGTACCATGTCTTAATGGACCTCCAACAAATATGCAATAGTCTTAAAACAATACTATAATGTAGTGATAAAGAGAGAGATTGACAGAGGGGAATATGACAAAAGAGATAGAGCAAGAGAGAGATAGAGATAAGAGATATGAAGGGAGAGATAGAGATATATAAAGAGATACTAACTTTTGATCAACCGTTTAATGCTAATAATCCAAAGTTGGAAAGAGAGAGAGAGAGAGAGAGAGAGAGAGAGAGAGAGAGAGAGAGAGCGCAACCATAAGTCATCATGCTAAGAAAATTAAGTCTCACAAATGAAATTTATTTTTTCCTTATTATTCCATCTTCTTCATCCATCAATGTTTGATTCCTTTTTCTCTCTACTTCATTGCATTTCATCATCTAGAAAAAATGAGTAAGTATTGTCTGCAAAAATACGTGGTAAAATTAGTGATAGGTTATCGATTACATTTTAAGAAAATATCAAAACAATGAAAGAAATCAGACAAATACACTAAAAATAAGCATGGCCAACCATTCTGACAGTATGGAAAATGGTATTATTCAGACAAGAATATGGTTTCACTATACAATTACAATTTCAACTACAATTTTCACTTTTTGAAAATATGGGTTAGAGAGAGAGATTGCTTATTCTTTATAGGCATTGTAATTAGATCATTTGTATTGTTGTATATTGTCAAATTAGATTATGGAACATGTGCAGATATTAACTATATTACTCGGTTTCAACCATCTTTTAGAGAGAGGTTACATATTGTTTTTTCTTTGCAAGGCATTGCAATTAGATCATTTGCATTGTTATCAATTGTCAAACTAGATTATGGAACATGTGAAGATATTAACTAAATTTTGACTCAAAATGTTGTTCTTTAAATCCTTTATTTTCCTACAACAAATTTCTCAATCCTTGCAAAAGGAAACCATGCTTAGCATGACTAATCAAAAGTTCTAATAACCCTAGGATTGTAATTGGCATATAATCAAAATAATTTCCATGATTTTCAATACTTTTTTTTCTAGCATATTCAATTTGGGGGAACATGACTGAATAAACAAGAAATTACTAATCTATTTAAGTGCAAACAAATACAAAATAAAGAATTCATTACCATAATACCATATGGGTCTACAACTCCAAACATCCATACCTACAATTAGTCCCATGGTTATTGTGCAAACAAATTAAATACTTGTTTTTGGTAGCCTCTTCAATCTAGGTGGGAACTTGGCTAATGAAAAATAAGGAATTTATACAAAATGAATGTTTCATTATTCTATTAGGTTATAGTTGAATGCATTGCATGCCTTACATAATTCACAATCCATGGTTCAAATTCATAGAAAATAGGTCCATCCCTTGAGGGGCTTCCACCTATCATAGGATCAAATCCTCCAATTGAATTAATCATTTCATCAAGTCTTTCTTTTGTCAAATTATGCACATCTTCCACCTCAATTAATTTACCCTTTTGATGTGGTTTTTCCACCCAACATTTGAGGACAAACTGGTTTTCTTTATAATATTTAAGGACAAGGATAGCTCCCCATGGGCACTAAATGTTTAGAAAACACTCTCTCTATAATGGTAATTGCTTTACGAAAAAGAAATTACTCTCCATAATCTCATCCAATGAATAAAATAGTTGTCATGATGCCATTGACTCCACTTGTTTATTGTAATGAACATCATGATAAATGCATTTATTTCCCTCCTTTTGTTTCCTCCGTTGTTTGCAACTCAATCATTTTTTAACTCTCTCTCTCTCTCTATGGTTAAATAAAGATTATTCATTTGATAGAGATATATGAGGAAATCAAATTTAAGATTTACCCTCCCCTCTCATTCTTGGGGAGCCCCATTCATTGGAAGCTAAGTGAAACAAGAGTCTTCTTGAGTATAGTGGTTGATTCATGCGCACAATTATTTACATCCCTTACCATTTCTAGAAATGTATAAAGACCAATAAGTCTTCTTCTACTCTCTATCCTAGAAAAATTGACCCTCATTGTTGATCAAATTCACTAGACTGTGTTAATACATTTTGGCTATGTGAAGGGGTAGTCATGGCCACTAGCTTTAAAATCTAATGATTCTCTCATTGCCACGTTGGCATTTCGTACATATAAACGATATTATTTTAAGTGTGGATAAGTATACATGAATAAACATTACTCAATTTCCCATTAGTAATTAAAATAATTCTTTTGTCATCATCCAACAAAGATAAAAGGATGATATGAAGAAAGGATATATAAACGTTGAAGTCATAGAATTCAATATCGTCCTTTTCTTAGGTAGACATATATTTTGTAAGCATAGTTGTAAGGAATATACGTGCCCTAGAAGTGGATAGAACTTAAACCTACCAGTCATTAGTTTTTTTATTTTTTACAATGTGCAAGCGTGAATGAAGAAAAAAATGAGAAAAGACATGACATAAATGATCAAGAAAAATAAATCAGCGAACAAAATACAACTAGCGAAATCGAATGGCTATGAAAAATTTAATTATCTTGCATCCTTCTCTATTTCTCTCTATCTATCTCCCTATTTCTCTCTTTCTCCTCCTCTCTATCTATTTGTTTGTCTCTCTTTTCCCCTATTTTCTCTCTCCACTTCTCTATTCCTCTCTCTATGTCTCTCTCCGCTATCACTCTTTCTCTCCCCCTCTGTCTCTGTACCTCTCTCTCTTCCTCTCTCTCCTCCCTCTCTTTCATCACCCTCTCTCTTCTTGGCTATCCCTCTCTCTTGCTCTCATCTCTCTCCATCTTCCTTTCCCTTCACCTCCCCCCTCACACCCCTCCCTCTCTTTGTCTCTCTCCAACCCTCTCCCCCTTCCTCCATGCAAGGTCAATTACACTGTTACATTTCTTATAGGTTAATTTAAATAGTTTTATATTAAAAAATATACTATGTATTAACTATATATTATATTATATTAAGTATAATATATAATAAAAAAACATAATTATAAAAGTGGATTTTATATATAAAATAAATATTTATTTAGACAACAAAGTGAGATATAGAGGGGGACAAATAGATATTTAGAGAGGTACATAGATAGAGAGATAAAGAGGTATATATGCAGCATGCAAAAAAGTCCATACACATGCTAATAGTTTACCAAAACAAAAAAAGGAAAAAAGCTTGTCATTTCCATAACTACTTTTACCCGCTGTTATTCAAAACTAACTCAATTGTTAATTATGTTGACATATTTAATTTACTCCATTTCACCCTCACCCTGGCCAAAAGTGTATGCTCTCTTCCCAAGTATAATAAATGGTCATGCACTATACCACTAATTACTTCTTTTCTATATGCTATTTCAACGTACCCATTGCACACTAAAATGTGATTGCTAGTAAAATAGAGTTTATAGGATAGAAAGCCTCACAAGTATTTATTTATAAAGTTTCTTTATTTTAAGTATAATGAATGCCAAAAATATAGGGGTGGTTTGCTTTTACATGAAGGTTAATCTTTCATTAATAACTTAAATGATTCAATGATAAGGCAAAATTAAATTTAACGGTATTTAAAAAATGTTGTAAAAGTAAACGTTGAATGAAGTTTGATATAAATTTTAATAATAAAAACGAGTTGTTTATAGGATAGAAAGCCCCATACATGAATGCAAAAGCACAAGGGAGGTGGTTTGCTTGTATATAATGCTTACATGGGTTTTTAAAGCATGGACGACAATTTCAGACCTATAGTTTTGATCGGGGCTTCTGAGCCTACTTTTTAAAAGTAAGATGTGACGTAATATTAATAAGTTGTGACCTATTTGTGGCAAGCCATTGTATGTTTTGTTTTAGGCTGATACTTTTGTGTCGCTAATGGCGTACAAAATTATCCACTAGAGAACTTTTTTCAGCAATACGGGAAAAATGCTAATAGAAAGGAAAATTAAACCACAATAGATAATAAAGATCCTTAACATGGGATGCACAAGAAATGGTGAAGGTGGACTGATGTAGGCGCACACGTATATCTTGCTGCATGAGGTTCTAATGTAAAGCTGTAAAGCATGCATGATTCGACTGCTTGTATAACTTTCTTCTGAAAGAGTCATTATATTTGTTGTATAGCATTATTGTTATTCATATAGTCCTTTTTCCTCATACAAGGTATCTACCTTATTACAAAGCAAGCTCGTAGGTAATCACAACAAAATTTCAAAAAGGAACGACGTAGAGCACAAGTCGAAAAATTGAGCCAATAACGACTATCTAAACAATTGCTATCCCTCTAATATTCTTTTTATGGTTTTTAGAAACTATGGTAGGGGGCATGTCACTGCCTACTAACTATAGTCCAAGGATTAGTGGGACTACCCTGTAATGAAATTGTAATAACCAACTCTAGAGAAGCATAAGAACGGATAAGATCAACCATCTTTGTAGAAACATTAGAAGGGATCCCACAAGGTGGAGCATCCAATTGAGGGCAAACCAAAGGAGCCTTAGTCAAACCAATGGGATCAATTGGAGCAATGGGGTCATCTAGAATATCTATAGTAGAAGTAACTACCGGATCTACAAGAGCTTCAGGATCCATAGTTGAAGGAGAGTTAGGTGACAAACTCTTCATAAATTGTGAAGTGCTGGTGTTTAGCAGCCTGCCACTATGCAACTAGACTAGCCGTCTTGGGAATGGAATGAGAACACTTAGCATCCACATGACCTATAGCAAAGCAATGTCAACATCGAAAAGGAATACCTTCATAGTCCAAAGGTTGGATCCATTGATGGTTGTCAACTTTCAACACAATGTTTGCAAGAAGATCTTTAGCTAGGTCCATGCTCAACAAGGATTTGAGCAAACATTGTTATGGGACTTTTTTCCCAAAGTAAAAGAAAGTTATTTTCCTATGAAATAACCCTTTAGAGTTAAAAGGGAGATAGAAAAATAAAGAATACTATGCTCCTTTGGTTAAAATGAGCATTAATAAAGAGTATTTATATAAACTCTTATTAACAGGGGAGGAATACATGTATTTATTTGAATAATTATTAAAAGACGATCTTTCTGAAAGGGTTTGGAAACCACCCTTTAAAAGGTTATATAGAGCATTCATGTGAGACTTGGAAATGGTATGGAGATCACTTAAGGAAGAAGGTGGTTTTGGTGGGCTATGTGCATTAGGAGAAGGGGCACATAGGATGTGTTGAACTCAAGCTACGGGGTACACGCGGGGTTGTCCTGGCCAAGGCTTGTGTGCTTGGGAAGCACATGTGTTGGTTCTGAATAAGAACTGTGTGCTTGGGAAACACATGTTGGTTTTGAATAAGAACTGGGTGCTTGGGAAGCACATGTTTTGATTCTGAATAAAAATTGGTTCCTCCTAGAATGTGCCATAGCTATGAGGGCCAAGACCACTGAAATCTTCTTAGGTTGAGAGTGGCTGATCCAAGCGCTCAATGATTTAGAAAAGTACTAAACTTAATGCTAATAAAAGATATTAGAATTATTATATCTGTGGGTTTTGATGTTAATTTGATTACGTGATTATATTATCCAATTTCCTTTGTTAATGATTTACTTTGGAATTCTTATTAAATTATCATATGTTGTAATTTACATTTGCTATCTATATCTATTTTAATATCTTTGCATATTCTAAATTGTCTCAATTCTAAATGTTAACTATAATAAATTCGTTGCAAGTAGTTAATAACTATGGGAGAAAAGTAGTATTACATTTTGGAATCATACAAAGTGATCATGCCTTCCTATCTAAAATGTTATATGCTTTCAATTTCAAATTGACCAATCTTTAATATACTCATTGTGTATATCCAACATTATACATTCACCCTAACCTATAAGACATTAACCTTTGTACATATACTAATTTTTGGTTCTTAATTTGCATTATTGAAAATCTTGGATCATATTTGTGTATGCATATTCATGTTTAAAATGTTGTCCATAGTTAGCATTACATTTTAGTTTCCTAGACATATGGTTCAAATTGTAAGAAGTTTTTAATCATTCTAATAAGGCTATATGAGTGTAAACAATCTCGTGCTTATGAGATTGGTCCTTTGAAACTTATAGTTATGAGATCACCTTTGTTGGCATCTTGCCCTCAATTATATTAAGGACTATGACCAATTTTCTAATTATTTGTCTTCCTTCTTATAACTTGTAATTATTAAATAAGTTGGTAGCATTTTTAACAAATTATAGAAATTATGGAAAATATATAAATTCAAAACCTATAACCAAATTTTACAATTTTATAAATATATTTTTGAACTTCAAAATTAAAAAAAAAACCTTTGAACATACTAATATTTTTAGTTTATATATATTTATACAAATAATATCCCTTGATTTATTATACCATACAAATAATAATCCTAGATTATACTTTTACTTTGCTTTTTCTATGCTCACTACTGCATGTATTTCTTTCCTTTAAATAAATAGTCTTGTTCTTTTTTCAAATCATTCATCCTATACATATATGACTACCACCCATTCGACCAAGGTTTATTACAAAGGGTCGCATTCCCTTCACAGGACATTGTTTGTTTTAGTAAAGACAAATTAATATTATAAAAACAACCAAAAGCATAGATTTCAACAAATAACATGCCTAATTTCTTGGACTGTGGTTTATCAATGTAAGAAAGGGCTCCCCAAATTTGTTGCGGAGCAATGCCCTAGGGCTAAGGGTGTTAGGCTTGCTTGTTTGGGATCGACTGTTGTTTGATCATCGGTCTGGTTTTTTTGCTGTCAGTGCACGTCCAATGCACTGTCTGGGTTGCCTTTTGGGTTGTTGGGTACTTTCTGTTTTGCTGCTTTTGTTTGGTTGTGACCTGCTTGTCTACCCTTGGGGCCTTGTTTCTTGGCTCCTTTGGGCTGTTCTGTATATGGGACTGGCACCGTTGTTTTGCTGCTTATCATAATAAAAAATAAATAACATGCCCAGTTGTGGAAGAAATATGTTTCAAGTGTGAAGTCTTGAATGTGTGTAGAGAAGCGTGCATGTGTAAAGGAAAAGGTGGGTTCTATCTTTAGAAAATGATTTTAGTATAAAGGAGTGTGCCTAAAAGAACAAACCATAAACATTTTTAAAAATATGAAAAACAAATTCAAGGGTGCATGCCTAACTGAATAGATTGTAGGTCATATTTGAAGTTTTGTTTTGTTTTGTGGATAATATTTTTTAATAACATGCAATATAGTAGATATCATGTTTTATATTTTGATTGAGTTAAAGACAGAAGCCTTTTTATAGATGAATATTTGGGGTACAACTATTGTGAATGGGATGTCACATGTGTCCTAGAGAAGCAAGAACTATTCTCCTACAGACTTGTTAGTAGGACTATGCAAAAGTTTATCATTCAAGATGGATGTATTCATAATTCAATGAATGTGGTTCATTTGGATTGAAGAGTGAATCTTGGCCCTAATGAGAGGCATCTATGGATTTGTTGATATTGGTCAGATTCACATTTATTGGATAGCATTTTGTGAACTACCTCTACTCATTGCATTTTTGGCATTACATGATTGACAGTTATTAGTGGTCTATTTGTTTCATCTATTTAGGGCTTGATAAGCTACTTAAAAGTTGATCCCTTACTAGACTATGATTGTTTAGGGGTTTATGTAATGTAGTTGGAATCATGCATGATTTGCACCAATGAATTGTGATCCTTAGGTCATATGGATAATATTCAAATTAATGGCTTAATAATTGAAGAGATCTCATGAAATATTCTCTTTAGGCATTTATCACTTGTAAGGTCTTATAATTAATGCATTGTCCATGATTTATATCCTTCATTGTGTTATCATTAAGTTTGCACATCATTCACATTATATCTTCCTCAATAAGCTTCTATAGACATTGTGGTCATCACTTTACATTATTGATTGCATAGAGATCATATTCTGTTCGATACCCATTGTTCTATTGTATGCACTCTCATTAGATGGTGGTAACATTCACTTTTCTTCCTTAGAATGAGTATTAATTCCTGAATGACCTATCATTTCTTAAGTCCGATGTTTGATTCTTTCTTAAGCTATATTAGTAACTTCTTGAATCTTTTATTGAAGACCCTAATAGACTCATGTTTCCTTTATTGGAAGGTGTAATTTTAGTGGCAATCATGTTACAATCATGTTCTCTCTAATCAATTTAAATTCTTTCTCAAAATTATTTTGTAGTTTTCTAAGGTGTTACATTCATCTGATGATATGGTCTTATACCAATGAATTGTCATTCCTCAGAAGAGTAATTGGAGATTACTACAATTAATGATATGCATTTGTTTGTCTAATGAATGTTTAAATTTGTATGCACATTCTATAGTGTCTAATAAGTTATTTTGTCTCATCACTCATAAACATGAACAACGTATGCCTCTTCTAGCCAAGACGCAAAGGATTAGCCATCACTTTTAGACTTTCTTGTTCCTTTGTATGGGTCACTAAACTTTGTATTTCCTACATGTGTGTTGTGAACATTCCTATTTTATCTTAGCACTTTCCAATATGCCCTCACCTTTAGACTTTCCTTCTATTAAGAAACTTGACCTCTAAATGTTCTCAAACTCCATTTTTATCATTGATTAGTCAATATGCCTCATGATATCCATATATGCATATCTCTTCTTTCCCATGATTAAATTGTAATATTTTATTCAAGATGGGGACTTCCTTTTTGTCAAGGGGAATTATTATTAATCCTTGATTCCTTTGCAAGGCTTTTTAAAGTAGATTAATGAGAAAGGTTTATATCTTCTTCATCAAGAATGGATAACCGTATAATAATGTTTGGTCACTTGTTTTTCATGGGTGAAAAACTATTTCCTAGCTTTAGCTCTATCTAATTTAACTTTCCAATTTAGGATTGAGGTTGATGCTTTGGTGTTAGATTATTGGTTTCCTCCCATGGCGTTCATTGTGCTTTATTTGTTCCATCAATTTTATTGATTATTTACTTTAATAACATCTCCTTTATTTGGATGTAAGTCCTCTAATTATTTGTCTTCTTCCTAATGATGCCTCTCCTTGTATGTATGAAAATTATTTACCAGTCTAATTCTTGATGTCTTCTACCGTAGAGATCTTGAATAAAGTTAAGATACCTTGACAAGCGATTAGGTAGATGACACTTTAGCTAATCAAATTTCAATCAGATGGTCTCTCTAGACACTTGGTTTTGCTCGCACTCATGTCTTCTATGCATTCTCATATTGATATATCCCCAAGAAATTTGTAAATTCCTTGGTTGACTTCTCCTATCTTTCCTCATTGTCTTTGTTAGAGGAAAATGCGAACAATAGTATTAAACAACTAAATATCCAATAACTCAATGAAATTGTTGCAAATACAGTAAATAAAGATATTACCTTCGTAGACCGATTTACCTCATAGCTTCCATTGTTGCCTATCTCGTATCCATCTTGTGTATGATTTTAGCTCTCAGAAGTTGTACTTCCTTGCTATTGAATATGATAATAGGAGAATGGCTGTGATTGGAATGTGCAATGAAAGTTAAACTACAAATGCAACTCTAATGAAGATGGATGATTGATAATGGAGACATGGTTGGATGATTATGATGATAATGGGATAATGCAAATGCAATGAGGATACTTTGCTAAAGGCACGCTCATAGGATTTTTGCAGAGTAAGATTGCAAAAGCTTGAGTGATGCAAAATGGGTGTGAGAACCTTGTTTATATAGGCTGAGGAGAGGCCAAATCCAAGTGTCAATAGATCCATGACTGGAGGAATTACTTGTGAGGTGTACGGTTGAGAGAGCTTGAAAGAATGTGCACAAATCAGAAGAGGACAAGTGTCCAAGCTCCTTTCATGAGTTAAGGGAGTTAACAAAATAGATTGAGGAGTTGAGTGAGATGATTAATTAGTTAAGTGAATTGATTGATCAATGAACTAAATTGATTGCCTAGTTGACTAAGTTGATTGATTAGTTAACTAGATTGACTAATTAGTTAACTGAATTGATTGATGAGTTAACTAAATTGATTGCCTAGTTGACTGAGTTGATTGATTAGTTAACTAGATTAACTAATTAGTTAACTGAATTGATTGATGAATTAACTGATCTTGATTGAAGGATAAATAGGACATGTGGGTGAAGGAATATTAGCTAATTAAATATTAAAATACTTAATTATATGTGCAACATGGTGAGGTGGAAAGGTGATGTCGATTTATGAAATTGGGACTTTGGGATAGAGGAATTTAGGATTAATTAAATAATTTAGGATTATTTAATTATATGAGACATTAGAAGAATTAGTGTATTTAATTAAATAAATTGATTTTTATTTAATTTCGGTATAATGAACCGATCAAATAAATTAGAATATTTATTTAATTGATAGAAGAATAAGAATTAAAATAAATATTAAAATATTTACTTAATTCAACACGAGCCAATTTTAGGTGTATACATTTTGCCCCTCTTTGATGCAATGTGTTTTATCACGTTGCTTCAAAGAATAATTTTTTTTTGGTTATGATACATGCCCTAGTTTGCCCCTGGTTTAGGTTTTATGATGATAGGATGCCCCCTCGAGAGATCAATCGGGTTGGACAGGATGACGAACGACCTCATGATTAGGAAGACTGATAAAGGATGGCTAAGAAAAATGGAGGATGCAAGATAAGGGATGGATGAAAGGGTCAAATGACATGTTATGCAAGATAAAATGATAACACACACAAGCAAGCAAGCAAGTATGCACAAATGATACAAGAACAAACAAAGTACTACCCCTGTCAAGCTGAAAACCAATGATTAATTGATAACGATTGATGATAGTGTTTTTCATTACAGGGAATGATATATCCCTAGATCAACACAAAGATGTAGGAAAGACATATCCCATTGATGATGACGACTGATTGATTAATTGAGTTGGTTTACGACAAGATTAGGATCAAGATCATCGATTGCGATTGGGTAATTTGACAAGATTGATTTACTCGATTGGTATGGATTAAGGATGGACTTGCATTTGGATCATTGCTTGGATTGATTTGATGTTTGGATTGATGATTGGTGAGGCCCTAGTCACTCAAGAGTGAGGGCGACGAGGAAAGATAATGGTAATTTAGCAAATAAGATGAATGATGATGATGACCCCCCATTGGGAGGACAATTGGCGTGCTCTCAAAACGAAAAGAGAGAAAAGGGGTAGTGGATAAAGAGATGTAGATAAAGAAAGGACTTGGATCTTAAGACACTTGGAAAATGATATGTATGAAATGCTTATAAATGAAATGAAATGCAATTTGGTACGTATGATAGTGGATTTTGTCATTTTTTATACAAGTTTTTGAAGTACTTTGTTTCATCATTGAGCTTTTAAAATGTTGTAAGAAAATACAAGCATCTAGGTATAATTAAACCATGATGACCTAAGTATCTCTTACATGGAATTTGATTTAGCAAGTTAATACAAGCATCTAGTCAAAATTGAACCTAGATGACTTGAGTATTTCTTGCGTATCAACAGACAAGGATTACACCTGTTTCATGTTTAGACCCCTGATGTCCTCAATGATTATTATGTTGATCATGTCTTTAGACAAGGCTTCACATTACTAAAGATAAACCCACAAACAACAAACAAATAAAGTAATTATGCCCCCATCATAGCTCCTCTAGTTTTGGACATCCTTGAGTAGCATAAAAAGACATAATAACAAAAATCATGATATAAGACTTAAAACAACCATTAAAAAAAACTTCTTGCCATAGATATATTTTTCTTGCAATAACTAATAGTCCTTTTGATAGTTTAGGCAGGTAGGGATTTGTCAGGTGTAGTTTGATGTCTCTTTGTCAAGATGATGTTTAAAGCTTGCTCGATGTGTTGCTTTCCGTCTAGTGATAAAACCATGATCTGATTTGTTATCCTCTGAGTTGTAGCATTCAAAAATCCAATTCACTAACTAGGTTGAGGACTGTGCCCCTAGTCAAGTAAAGGATCGATTTATTATGGATGAAACATAGAGATTAACTGATGGTAGACGCAATGTGACAGGCCCTAAGGGACTGACCTAGTGCCTCGAGGGCTCATTTATAAATGGACTTACCTACGTGACGACATAGAGGGAACGTAGTTCAAGGTATGGACCATGTGGACCTCAGACCTAGGCGATGGGAAACGGTGCGGATTCGAATGGACAAAAGGATGGGTGATAAGGGATGAAATGGATGGGAAGCCTCGGGGGCTCATCAATGATGGCTTTGCCTACATGATAGCTCAGAGGTGACATAGTTTGACAATAGTTAAATGGATTAGTTGAGGATGGATGACAAGATGGACGCAAGTTTGGGTCGACAACCTGGTGGGACAAGGCGATAAGGATGAGTGAACAACAAGCTATGGTAGGTATCTCGATGTGATTGGAGATTTTTGGTAAGAAGGGATGGATGAGGAAGAAGGTCCCAAAAGATGGAGGAAATAGTTTATCACAAATAGCACCTATTTCCAGGTTTTCACCACTTGCTTTTATTTGCACGATAGTTAAAGTACACATGACCCCTGTTTGCCAAGTTTTCATCATGGTCCAATCCAAGGTGACTGTTTACCAGGTTTTCACCAGAGGATGATTTTTTTGTTATTTTTCTATTTTTTTGAATTTTTTTTGTTGTTTTTGACTCCCTTGCATTGGGGTTTTAGGTGTAGAACTTGCGAAGATGCATGTTGTTGATGGGATCATCGAATAATTCACCTTCTGATGTAGCCAATTGATAAGCATTTGATCCATAGGTAGCAATGATGACATAAGGACCCAACCAGTTAGATTCAAACTTACCTTTCTTCTCTATGTCCTACTGATTTCTTGGATTTTCTCTTAGAACTAAGTCACCCACTTGGAAGACTCGTGGTTTGACCCTGTGATTACAACTTCTTGACATTCTCTGCTGGTATGCCTTAAGATGGTTCAAGGCATGTTGTCTTCGTTCTTCTAGCAACTCTAGCTCCTAGAGTCTTGATACTCTGTATTCCTCATCATTTATGACACCCTTTAACGACACCCTGAGGGAAGGTAACTCAACTTCTATAGGCAAGATGGCTTTTGAGCCATAGATGAGGATGTATGGTGTCGCACTTGTGGGAGTGCGTATACTGGTTCTGTAGGCCCATAGAGCGGGGTTCAATTGCATATGCCAGTCACGGCCAGCGTCATCGACAATCTTTTTGAGTATCTTCAGGATAGTTTTGTTCGATGCCTCAGCTTGGATATTACCTTGCGGGTAGTATGGGGTGGAAAAGCGATGCTGAATGTGGAATTTATCACATAGTTCTTTCACATCATGATTCTTGAAAGGTCACCCATTATCAGTGACAATGGATAATGGAATATCGTATCTGCATATGATGTAGTTAAGGATGAAAGAAGAGATTTGTTTCCATGTGACGTTGGTTAATGGAATGGCCTTAATCCACTTCGTGAAATACTCAGTGGCTGTGATAATGAATTTGTGGCCATTGGAGGATGAAGGGTGAATCTTGCCAACTAGATCAAGTCCCCATTGGCAAAAGGGCTAAGGTGTCGTTAAAGGTTGCAGCTCCTGTGCTGGTGCATGTATTAGGTTCCTGTGTATTTGGCATTTCTTGCACCTCTTCACAAAATGATAGGAGTCTTTTTCCATAGTTGGCCAATAGTATCCGAGACGCATGAGCTTCTTTGCCAAGGTAGGACCACTAGAGTGTGTCCCACATATTCCTTCATGTACTTCACTTAGAGCGGTCTGATATTCCTCACTATCCAAACACCTAAGGAGAGTACCATCTAAACCTCATCGATACAGGTTGTCTGTGATGATGGTATATCAGGATGCTTGGCGTATGAATGTTCATTTTTGGTTGTTTGATAGGTCAAGTGGTAGGATATGTTCTTTTAGATAGGTGTAAACTTTGCCATATAAGGGAGAATCAGACCCTACGATGTGGTAAATGGTACTGGTTTCTAGGATTTCATAAGCTAGATGGGAAACTGGTTCCACCAGGAACTCATAACGAGGATGATTTTCAGGTATGTCGAGGAGGGATGCAATAGCTATTGCATCTACTACTTTGTTTTCCAATCTTGGTATCTGCTCGAAGCATATCACAGCAAAATATTCCTTGAAGTCATCCACCATACGCTTGTATGGTATCAGCGTCTCATACTTAGTTTGATAATCGTCATTTACTTGATTAATGGTGAGTTGTGAGTCCTCGTACACATGAAGTGCTATGACTTTCCATTCCACCACCATCTTTATGCCCATAACCAGTGCTTCATACTCGGCTACATTGTTGGTACATGGAAATAGAAGTCTGATGACTTAGGGATTGTATCTCCATGTGGTGTTACCAACAAGATTCCTGCTCTAGATCCATGTTGAATATATGACCCATCAAAGTAAAGTTTCCAGGCTGAAGTAGTGATGTTGAAGATAGACTTATCTAAAAATTCAAAGCTTAATGGATTGTTGTCCGTCAAAGGTGTATCCGCTAGCTGATATGTAATGACCTACCCCTGTATTGCTTTTCTATCTACATATTCAATATCAAATTCACTGAGTATCATGACCTATTTAGATATTCTACCTGTTAAGGTAGCTTTACTGAGTAGGTATTTTAATGGATCAATCTTCGCTAGCTTGATAGAGTTTGAGAGCATGTAGTGTCTCCACTTTTGTGAAGCAAAGACAACAAGGCATGCTCTTTCAATCGGTGTATCCTGCAGTTCATAACCTACTAGTGTCCTGTTGATGTAGTAGATTGCTTGTTCCTTTCCTTCATGGTTCTGTTGTGCTAGCAGAGCTCCAAGATCTGTTGGTGTAGCTGAGATGTAGAGTAGCAATGGCTTGCCCTAAATCAGCAGCATCAAGACTGGGGGGTTCGTTAGATACTCCTTTAGATGCTGAAATGCTTGCTCACACATGTCATTCCATTTTAATGGAACATTTTTGTGTAAGAGATGTGTGAATGGATGGCACTTATCTGCTAGTTGAGAGATAAACCTTCTGATGGACTACAACTTTCCTTGTAGAGACTGCAACTGACTTAGATGCTTAGGTGGTGACATTTCCATGATTGCTTTTACCTTGGCCAGGTCCACCTCTATTCCATTAGCTAATATGATATATCCAAGTAGTTTACCAGATGTGACTCCGAAAACACACTTTTTTGGATTTAACCATACATTAAATTGCTCTAGTCTCGTGAAGATTTTGTCCAAGACTTGTAGATGCCCTTCTCTGGTGAGTGACTTGGCTAGGATGTCATCGACATAATCTTCCATGATGGTGTGCATTATGTCATAAAAGATCGTAGTCATTGCCCGTTGATATGTTGCCCCCGCATTCTTTAGTCTGAATGGCATGACGCACCAATAATAAGTACCCCATGGACATGTGAATGTTATTTTGTGCTGATCCTCTGACACTATTTTGATTTGGTTTTAGCTGGAGAATCCATCCATTAATGACAACATGGTGTGCCTTGCCGTTAGATAGACAATAATATCTATGTTTGGTAGAGGAAAGTCATCTTTTGGACAAGCCTTGTTTAGATCTCTGAAGTCATTGCAAAGTCTTATCCTTCCATCAGTTTTGGAAACAAGTACAATGTTAGAAACCCATTCTGGATAATCAATGGCTCTGATGAACCCCACATCTAGTAGTTTCTTTAGTTCCTCTTTGACGATTAATGCTATATGTGGTTGCATTTTTCTCAGTTTCTGTTTAACTAGCTTAACTCCTAGAGCTAGTGACAAATGATGCATTATAAGGTTTGGATCTAGTACCGGCATATCTGCATATGACCAAGCAAAGTTAATTTGTTTCTACTTGAAGAATTCAGTGAATTCTGGCTTTTCTTGTGCTGATAACGATTGTGCCATATGGATTGTCCTTGGGTTCTCTTCTGTGTCGATGTTTATTGGTTGAACTGGTTCAATCAATATTGAAGATCTCTCCTGATGTGCATGGTGGGGGAGAGTGTCAATCCCTTCATCTGTTGGCACCTCGGAGAGGTTTTCACCGTTAGATATGTCTTTTCTTTTTACTTTTTCTTGATCTAACACTATCACGGAGCGGTTTTCACCATTAGGTCTACTTTTTATTTTTAATTTTTTTTGACTGAAAGCATTGTCACTCTCTCCAAAGTATGCCATGTCGTTAAGTTTGATGGTGAAGCCAGCCTTGTGGTCTCCTATGGGTAAATGGTCCCTAAGCTCTAGATAATCGATGATAGCATCATCATTTTGGAATGTATCTAGTTCAAGAATGGTGTCCTGCAAATCCCAGTCTATCAGTTCAGGATGTACTAGGGGTAATGGATCATCTGGTTGGTCCAATTCAAGTGTGCTGATGGTTATAATGGAGGAGTCATTTGAATAGGTAGAGGTATTGACAAGGTCTATTATGGTACTCTCCTCAAGTTGGTTCGTCAAGTGTGACATCGTACTCTCCTCATGAAGTTTACATTCGTCATATTGCGGATCAAACTCTACAAATCTAGCCCTAGAGCTTTGTCCCTCATACGTCATATAAGTAGAGCTATATTGTTGAACCACGTCAACCTCTTTATCTTCACAAGACATTTCTGAGAGGTTGTCCCATTCATACTCATTAGAATCTGTGTCACTAGCTTCTTGTAAGCGGTGAATTTGTTCCACTAGGTTAGTGGCAACTGCTTGTTTGTCTTTTGCTTGGAGTTTCTCCTTACCTTTGATCTTCTCTTTACCCTTATATCCCAACCCAATAGTGTCTCAGGTTGTGGAAGTAGAGGGTTGAATTAGCTCTATTAGACGATCTTTCCTTAATCCTATGGGACCATGTCCTTCATATCCCATCCTTTGTAAAATAGAAAACCCTTGACTATATTGTGCAGTGGGTAGCTTAGGTTGATGATCATTTGGTGTGGTTTCACTATCTTCATCTTTGTAAAGCCACTGTAAGAAATCTTTTTCCTCACTCTCATCTAATAGGTTACCCCATCTAATGAAAGGACCCTTAGAAGTTTCCAATGACTTGGCCTTGTTCAATAATGGCTTTCCATAGGATTTTAGTGATATAGGCAGCTATGCTAGATAGAAAGTTTGTTCAATGACATATTCTCCAACACCTTTGTCCTTGACTTTGACTTTAAGCTCTGATGTTTTGGAGGTAGAAGCTAGAGAACTTGGATCCACATGGTTTGAAGAAGAGGAAGCTACTTGATTGGTGGGGATTACCACTTCTGGTTTTGATTGGATGTTGTTGCAATACTGGAACAGGTCAAGGTCACCTTGTATGGTAATCTCTTGGCCATTGTGTGGGAACTTGATACATTGATGGTATGTTGATGAAACAGCCTTCATTGCATGGATCCAAGGTCTACCTAGAAGAATGTAATATGCTAGCTCCATGTCTAGAACTTGGCACACAACATCTCTCTCTACTGGTCCAACTCGTATCGATAAGATCACAGTTCCTTTGAAAGTTCTCTCTTCTTCGCCATATGCCTTGATAGGTATTTTCTTTTTAGGATCAACAACATTTTGTGAAAAGCCCAAAGCAAGGATTAAATTTAATGTGCATATGTTTAAATCAGCACCTCCATCTATTAGGACTGTTTTTATTCGGTGTTTGTGGATTTGGACCTCAGTGTGGAGGGATGCATTGTGTGGTTGGTTGATGGACATATCATCTTTCTCTATAAAAGATAGAAAATATAGTGTGCTTAGATGACCTACCATAGCTTAGAATTTCTCTTGAGCAAGGTTTGTAGGAACAATTGTTTCCAAGATGACTTTCTCTAAGATGGCTTTATGAGACGGGGATAGACACAATAACTCCAAAATGGATATGTGTGCGGGTGTTTTATGGAGTTGATCAAGGATGTTGTATTGGTTTGATGTGGATGATGACTTGGGTGGAGCTCCTTGTAGAGTAATGTTTCCATGATGAGTGGTCACATTACAGTCGGGATTATTATTGATAGTGATTACATTGATGTGTGAATCACTTTGGAGATATGATTAACGGTGTATTCATAAGAAACGTTATTATAGATTGCTTTGTTAGCACCGTTGTTGTTTTGATTGGACGATCCTCCTTTCTCATAGTGGGGAAGAGGATTTTTGAATGCTATGTGCTCTTCATTAGAGGTATGTCCTTCAATTGATATCCATTTTTGATCCAACAAGTCTTGAATGGCATGTTTTAAAACTTGACAATCATTAGTTTTATGTCCTTTGTTTTGGTGATATTTGCAAAAGTCAAAATCACTCCACCAAGAGGGTTTAAATTTTGTTTCATAATCACACACCGGCAGAAGTGTTATGAGGTTGCCCCCTATTAACATCCTAAGGGCGTATTCAAGAGACTCTCCTAGTGGTGTGAACTTTCTCCTAGGAGGAAAGTTGGTAGGTCTTTGCTCATTACTTTGAGGCTTGTTGGATGGTCTATTGTTTTGTGGTTTTGATAGATTGAAGATTGGTTGTTTTTGCACCACATTTTTAGCATCTACCACACCAACATTTACAATGGGTTTGTTCTTGGTCTAAAATCATGACTTGTCCGCATTGTTGTTAGAACTAGGGGTGTCTTTTTATAGCTTAATTTGCCCCTTTGTTATCAAGGCTTTCTCAATGAGTAGCCCCATTTCAATGACCTTACTAAAAGTAGTTGGGCATTGTATTTGGATTTGATAACTCACTTCCGTGGTTAGGTTGTGAACAAACTTTTCTATCATCTATTTCTCTGGTATGTGGTAGGGACACTTGCTTGCAAGTTGTCTCCATCTTTGTAGGAAAGAGGCGAAGGATTCTCCTCCATTTTGCTTGTTATTACAAAGGTCCAACATGGAGATTTTGTGTTCGATATTATATGAGAAATGTGTTACAAATTTATCCACTAGCTCATCAAAAGTGCAGATGTCGGGAGGTAGGCAGGAGAACCATTCCATTGCTTGGCCTCCTGAGCTTCGTGGGAATAGTCACATAAGATATGTTTCATTGTGTGCGAATTCTAGGCATGATGCGCTAAATTCCCTTATATGATCTCTTGAATCACCTTTTCCTCTATCCTTATCGAATTTTGGAACCTCAAATCTTGAGGGAAAAGGTATCATGAGCAAAGATTTATTAAAGGGATATGGTGAAATATCCTCAAGAGAGTAATGTTTTGTTGTTGTCCCACTTTGGATGTCCATTAACTGTTTTTGCAAGGCTTGGATTTGTGTTGTTAATGTGTCCAAGGGATTGAGTGTATCCTTAGCCTTTTCTGATTTAGAAGCATCTTTGTCAGTTTTGGGGGCATTTTTGTCATTTTTGGAGCCATCTTTCGAATACTCGACTTCATTTGAGGAATTGTTCTTTCTTAGATTTGAGACATCAAAATATGAGGGCAACTTAGCTCCTTGTTGATCTAGCATGAGAAAATATTTAGGAGCATATGTAGCAATGACCTTATCCATCATCTTTAGGAATTTTGGATCTTGAAGTTTTTTAAGGATTTCCTCTTGACTAATCTCCTCATCATCAGAATTATGTCCACTACTGTGAAGAGAACCCATTTTTTGTTTTTGTTTAGATTTGGATCTAGTTTGAACCATGCAATTTTTGGATGTAAGAGAAGTTGGATTGTGAGACTTGGGGGACTTAGTTTGATGTTTTGGTATGAAAATGATGTGAGGGTGAATTTGGTTGGATATGGTTTTGGTAAGATTTTGCTAAGGTTTTATATTGATCTATGTTGTTCAAACAATGTGCTCTTGAGCTAAAAGGTAGTCAAAATGCAGATAGTTGATCACCACTATTGATTAGACTATTCTTTTATCAAGATTACACTAGCACAATTTTGAGGTGAAGGATGATTGATCCTATTATTAAACTAACTAGATTTTGTTTGAATTTGGTAGAGTCTCAATAATGGCTAGATAAAAATCTTGGTGTGGATGTTTTTGGATAGCAAGATAGTGGTATGCAAAGGTGAAGTTGTGAAAATGGTATGAAGGTGAGACTACAAGGTTGAACTTATTTTCTAAGTATAAACTAGAGCAAAAAGGGTATCCAGAAATGGTTTCAATTTTGCCTCAAAATGTATGGAACAAATCTCTATTGTGAATGCGCAGCGCTAGATGCGTAGGAATAAAGGGCAAATGCGCAGCTATGTATTGTGTATGCGCAGCTGTGTATGCGTAGGACTATATTCTAAAAGCGTAGTTCTATGGCTCAAATGCACAGTTTTGTGTATGTGCAGCAATGTTGTGTAAATGTGCAATAGAAGTGAATGCCCAACAAGAGTTTGTAAATGCGCAACAATATTTAGTGTATGCACGGAACTACAAAAATTTTGCTTTTTGTTTGTTTCAATTTGTCAGTTGAGCTTGTTTGCACGATTTCCTAGGATGCTCTAAAGTTTGAAGTATTGTCTTTGACTCAAGTTATTGCTAGAAAACACAGTAAACAAGGTGTCATGATTTTTTTACTTTTCTCTTTTGATAAATGTAAAAACAAGCAAGTACAATCCTAAGGATGGCAAGGACAATATTTAATGAATTCCAACTTAGATTTTACTCCAGCCACTTACATAAAGGTGGACAGTTAGTTACTTGGTAGCACTGACTCCCCTCCACGGCACTCACTTCTCATGCATACCAAGTTACAATTCCTCCGAAGAGTTGAACTTTCTGTCTCCACACTAGATGAGTGTATGAAGTTGGATGGCTTCAGAGGTCTGACCTCCTATGTCAACATAAAACAAATAGCTTTTTAGCTTGGGCATCCGTTTGGGTGGTTACACGTGCAGCAATTCGCTCCGATAAGGAGGCTTCCTAGCCTGTAGAGGTTATGCTCTACAGGGTTTTGGGGGAAACATTTGTCAATGTAACACAGCATCACCCGTTGTTTGTACCTTTCATCATAAACACAATTTATTTATAGTGACTTGGAAGTGGCTTGGTTTTAGCTCGTTATCGCTCGAGGTCGTCCCGCTTGGAAGGAAGGAATTCCAAGGGCAGGCCTCTTCTAAAGGTTACACAAATAAAATGATGAGTTTGGCATTTTGGTCACCCAAGAAAGGGGAGAGCATATTCCTATCATCATTTTCAAACATAGTAGACACTAGTTCTTTATCCTCCTATAGTTAAAAACCAAAAATTAGGTGTGTTTTACTCTACCAAGCACACTTCATTGACAAGATAGCAAAAACTTGGAAAAGATGGTTAATTTTATCCTCCTAAACAAGTCTATGTGAAGATTGTTGTTGAAGAATTAAACCAATTACATTCCCCAATTTAAGCTGAATGATAGTTTGTAGTGCAAGATAGCAATGAGAAAAATTTGTTCAGTTTTATCCACCTAGGTTGGGACTACGTGCGAGTTGTAATGCAACAATACAATTTACTTCCTCCTAATTAAATCTAGGTGAAAATTTGCATGAAGATGTTAAATTACTTCCTCCTAATTAAGTCTAGATGAAGTTATGATGTAGCTAAATGACTAAACCAAGCTCCTACAGTTGCAATAAAATTTGGTACTAAAAAGCCATTACAAAACAATACGACTTTCTGCCAGAATGTGAATGCGCAGGAATAGGAAGTAAATGCGTAGCACTACTCAGTGAATGCGCGGAGAGCACAAATGCATAGAAAGAAGTGGTGAATGCGCAGAAACGTGAATGCATAGAGAAATGTGGTGAATGCGTAGAAAGATGGCGTGGATGCACGGAAAGGTGAATGCATAGTAGGAAATTGTGAATGCACAGGACTGGAAAGTGAATGTGCTGAAACGACCTATCACGAAAGTCCCTTCACAAAAACACTCAAATGGAGATTAAAAACGGGGCTATGCCCCACAGTGGGTGCTAGAAATGTTAGAGGAAAATGTGAACAATAGTATTAAACAACTAAATATCTAATAACTCAATCAAATTGATGCAAATACAGTAAACAAAGATATTACCTTCGTAGACCAATTTACCTCATAGCTTCCATTGTTGCCTATCTCGTATCGATCTTGTGTATGATTTTAGCTCTCAGAAATTGTACTTCCTTGCTGTTGAAGATGACAATAGAAGAATGGTTGTGATTGGAACGTGCAATGAAGGTTAAACTACAAATGCAACTCTAATGAAGATGGATGATTGATAATGGAGACATGGTTGGATGATTATGATGATAATGGGATAATGCAAATGCAATGAGGATACTTTGCCAAAGGCACGCTCGTAGGATTTCTGTAGAGTAAGATTGTAAAAGCTTGAGTGATGCAAAATGGGTGTGAGAACCTTGTTTATATAGGCTGAGGAGAGGCCAAATCCAAGTGTCAATAGATCCATGACTGGAGGAATTACTTGTGAGGTGTGCAATTGAGATAGCTTGAGAGATTGTGCGCAAATCAGAAGAGGACAAGTGTCCAAGCTCCTTTCATGAGTTAAGGGAGTTAACATAATAGATTGAGGAGTTGACTAAGATGATTGATGAGTTAAGTGAATTGATTGATCAGTGAACTAAATTGATTGCCTAGTTGACTGAGTTGATTGATTAGGTAACTAGATTGACTAATTAGTTAACTAAATTGATTGACGAGTTAACTAAATTGATTGGCTAGTTGACTGAGTTGATTGATTAGTTAATTAGTTAACTGAATTGATTGATGAGTTAATTGATTTTGATTGGAGGATAAATAGGACATGTGGGTGAGGGAATATTAGCTAATTAAATATTAAAATACTTAATTATATGTGGAACATGGTGAGGTGGAAAGGTGATGTGAATTTATGAAATTGGGACTTTGGGATAGAGGAATTTAGGATTAATTAGATAATTTAGGATTATTTAATTATATGAGACATTAGAAGAATTAGGGTATTTAATTAAATAAATTGATTTTTATTTAATTTTGGGATAATGAACCAATCAAATAAATTATAATATTTATTTAATTGATAGAAGAATAAGAATTAAAATAAATATTAAAATATTTACTTAATTCGACACGAGCCAATTTTAGGTGTATACAATCTTTGATTGGCTCCTCAATTTGTTAGTTCATTATCTCTTAATGCACATCTCCATTATAGTGTGTCAATATTATTAATGCTTATTGTCAACACACGTTATAGTTGAGAAGAACTTATACAAGCAACATGATAAAAAAGGAGTTATAACAATAAGGGATCCTAAAATAATTATGAAAGAAATAACAGACCAAGGATTATATATATAGTTGAAAATTAATACTTGTACTTGTTTTAACATAAGTTACATTGTGGCCCATAACTTACAATTCCTAGGATCATTTTCACATCTTAAACTTTGGAACATATGTTGTTGTTTAAGTGGAATGAAACATTGTTTTTATCAAATATGAAACCAAATAGATTATCTTATCATTTGCCATGGGGACATGTCAAATTTTATAGGGTGAGAGACAACCTCTAATTTTTCTTTTAATATGGAAGTTCAACAAGAATTATATTAGTATAAACCTATTATATACAAATTTAAGGAACTTTTAATTTATGAAGTACCCTATAGTTGCTAATAGTTTGTTTGTTTTTCTATTTTTTTCTTAAGATGCTTTATTTGAATTCTTTGTACCATCTTTATTTTATTGTACTTTGTTATTAGACTTGATCAACCCAATAACCTTGTACATGCCTTGTATAGGACCAAGATCCATGTTAGGTATTATAAATCCCTTGTTCACAATAATAAACCAATTTACATTTAGATTGAGACTTGTCCCAAAACTTTATTTGAGTGACTAGGAAATTATATAAACATTGATGTATTTGTTACCATTCAATTGTATTTGGTATATGAAAAGAGGATATTCATTTAGTCCGGAATACATGACTATCATCTTGGAATATGGTACTCAATGATGAGTGATTACATAGTATGTGATATGCATGTCATTCACTAGGTAAGTGCTATGTGATTACATGATTAAAATATTTGTTTTAAAGATAAGGTTACACAAGAATGACCAAATTTTAAAGGTTATTTGATAGGAGATTTAGCCTATATACTTATATTAGCTCCTCAAGTATAAAGTTATGATCTATTTCATGTGAAAATGTACTTATAGTTCTAATCATGTTATTGATTAACAATTAGTTAATACACGAATCACGCGCTCTACCTTTGCTCTGCATGTACTCCTAGGGTTTTGATTTGACTCGGCATCTCTGTGTCACATGGGGATGGAGGGTACTACCTCGGGCAGTACCTCTGGGCCCCTGCCCATGTTGGGCGTTGACAGTCCCAAGAACTAGAAAAATGGCAGGGTAGGAGGACCTTTTTCTTAATGGTCATTCTGTTGTCTTAGTGTAAAAGGAAACTTCTAAAGGGACAACCCTCATGGTACCAGACGACCTGGTGGAGAAAATCATTGCCTCCATGGATCTCACTCTTGTGGGTAAGTTCTTTTCTCTTCGACCTAATATTGAAATGGTCTAGAAATGGGTTTCCAACCGTTGGCATATTAAGGGCAGTGTGACTGTTAGTGCTATGGCGTGAGGGCTTTTTTTACTTCATTTTACCAGCAAAGAGGACATGATAGCTATTTTAGCAGGTGGGCCGTGGCTCTATGGCACACACTCACTCTCACTATGTAGTTGGTGGACATGGTTTGATCCCAGTTCTGATTTGAACCGATCAGCCCCGGTCTGGGTTAGACTTCTAGGCTTTCCATTAGAATACTAGGATGAAACTATTTTTGCTTCTATTGCTAATTCCTTTGGCCAGTTTGTTACCTTGGATAATACCACTCAGGCCAAACCTTGATTTGTCTATGCTAGATTTTGTGTTAATGTGGAAGTCCATAAAGCTCTACCTACGTCCATTGAGCTGAACTCTAAGTATGGGGTCTGGATGCAGCCAATACTTTATGAAAATGCTACCACCTTTTCTCAACTTTGTAAGAAGAAGGGTCATCGAATTTCCCACTGCAAGCACAAGAAAGCCAAGGAACCCATAAATCAAGAAAAAGAGAAAAGTGATTCCAGTTCTTTAGAGCAATCTATGGATAAGAAGTTGGAAGATTATGTCAAACCCCAGACAACAAAGGGCAATGGGGAACAAGACCTCCAATACTTTTCAAAAGAGAGTCTCCCACCAATCTTGGAAGATGATGAGATCCACAATAGATCTAATGAGACCCACCAGGAGGAGTAGTTGCAAGGTTCCCGTGGAAACCTTGAGGCACTAGGTAATGTTTCAGATGCTCTACCCCCTCAGGACAACTTTCAAGATTGGGAGTCTGATCTTGTTCAAAGAGGGATGAACTCTCAAACCTCTCCAAGATAGAGTTCATCTTCTCTCCCCTTGGAGCAAGGTCTAATGGAACTCACAATGAAGAATCTTTTAAGGAAGGGATAAACTCTCAGTTATCTCCAAGATTGAACACGGGTCTAACTCCATTTTCCCCCTGGAGCAGGGCCCAGTAAAACTCATAGTGACCAAGAAGGGTGGATTACTCCAAATAAGAGGGGTCGTAAGCTAAAGAAGTTTATTGATGTGGGAGGAGACCCCAAATTAGGAAGGCCATCATTAAGGGAAACAAGGCAAAGGGAGGCAACTAAGGAGATAGCCAGTGACAAACAGAAGACACTGGACATTCACTCCCCAAAATTATTTAAATGAGGATTTTGTCATGGATATGAGGGGTCTTAATAGCCCTTCAAAATAGTATGAAGTTAGAAACTATATTCTAGATCACAAAAATGATATTCCCGTACTCTAGGAAGTTAAAATGTCATAGCAAAATTTTAAAATGATTGCCGATAGGATCTGGCCCAATGCCACCTACTGTATCAGTCCTATTGTTGGTGCCTCAGGGAGGATTGTCACGATGTGGAATAAAGCCAAGGTTGGAGTTATGCGGACCTTCCTTAATAAACATTGTCTTATAATTAAATTTTCTTTGCCTCCCTTCAATTGGACCTTGGTCAATATATATGCCCCGAACACTAGGGTGTTGAGGAAAACTCTGTGGAAGGATCTGTCTGTTCATCTCTCCTCTACTCCTGACTCCCATTAGATGTTGGTGGGAGATTTCAACATCCCTTTATACCCCTGTGAGAAGACTGGGGGCCTTCTTGACTTATCAGATAGTATGCTTAACTTAGCTGAATTTACCAATATTTTTGGGCTCTTGGATATAGAGTTGTTGAATCAGAACTATACCTGGACCAACAAAAGAAGAGGAGATCAAATGATCCAAGTTAAGCTAGATAGGTTCCTCATCTCCAACAATTAAGATAACACTCTCACCCTTAAACTTTTTGCCCTCTCGAGGACCATCTTTGATCATAATCCTATTCTTCTAAATTGGGTTGAACAGCAAAATAAGGGACCCTTCCCTTTCAGATTTGAAGTGATGTGGATCAAACACCAGGATTTTAGAAGTCTTCTCTCAAGATGGTGGCAGCTCCAGGTCCAGGGCACCCCTATGTTTAGACTGGCTAAGAAGCTCTTGCACATTAAGAGAGAGGTCCAAGGGTGGAATAAGTATAGTTTTGGGAACGTGTTTTCCCAGAAGAAGATCATTTATGGAAAATTGGCTAATATTCAAACTAGAATAGCTCAAGGGGATTATTTCAAGGAAACTACTCAAATAGAAAACAAATTAATCACAGATTAGAAGAATCTTATGAACAGAGAGGAGCTCTATTGGAAATAGAAGTCCAGAGTCCAATGGCTCAAGGAAGGAGATTGTAATACTGCTTTTTTCCACCTTTCAACTATGAAACATAGAAAGTCCAATACCATCTCTAAACTGTGTATGGAAGATGGTAGTGAGATCACTGATGATAAGGAGATTGGTAATCAGGCGGTTAGTTTCTTTCATGACCTGTTGTCGGAACAAGTTGTCAATGTTGATAATAGGCGGGTTATGGATCAACTCCTCAATAATATTCCTACTCTGATTTCTGAGGAAGATAATGCTGACATTTTAAAACCTATTTATGAGGAAGAGGTTCAGGGAGTTTTATTCTCTATGGACCCCTTTAAAGCCCTAGGCCTTGATGGTTTCCCTCCAATATTCTTCCAAGAGTTCTAGGACATCATCGGCTATGATGTTACAGCTACTATCAGAGATTTCTTTAGAACGGGGAAACTCCTAAAACAGTTTAACAACACTTTTATTGTTATGGTCCCTAATAAACCCAACCCTGAGTTACTTGCTGATTTCAGACCTATTAGTCTGTGCAACACTGTGTACAAGATATGCACCAAGTTACTTGTCTATAGATTCCAACCCCTACTAGATAAAATCATTTCCTCTTCTCAAAAAGGCTTTGTTCCTAGAAGACAGATATTGGATGCTGTTATTGCCACCCATGAAACTATCCACTCTATGGAGAAAAGCAAGATCCCAGGTATGGTTCTTAAGCTTGATATATCCAAAGCTTATGATAGAGTCTCTTGGCAATTCTTATTTAAAGTTATTCAGAAGTTTGGCTTCAATGAAAAAGTGTCCCTCCTTATCCGGGAAGCTATCACCACTGCTAAGTTCTCGGTTCTTATCAATGGGGTTCCAAAAAGTTTCTTTTCTCCCACAACAGGCATTAGGCAGGGGGATCCTCTATCCCCCTACCTCTTTATCATGTTAGCTAAAGCTCTTGGGAGGTCTGTTCATTCAAAGATCAATTCCAGGGAAATAGTTGGGATAAAACCAGCCTCTACTCTCCCTCCAATGTCTATATAGCAGTTTGTGGATGACACCATCCTCTATGGCATCTCCTCAGTTTTGGAAGCTTGAAGCTGGAAAAAAAACTCCTCAATGACTATGCCAAGGCTTATGGTCAACACATCAACTTCCAAAAGAGCAATGTCTTTTTCTTCAATACTTTGGGGGACCTTTAGAGGAAAATTATTAATATCCTTGGATGTGCTGCTGCGGATTTACCTTCAATCTACCTTGGTCTCCCTTTAACTGTCAAGGAAGTAACTTAGGGTTTTTGGAATAGTATATTAGAAAGAACCCAAAAGAAATTGGTGGGCTGGAAAGGAAAGCTCCTAAGTAGTGCTAGAAAATTGCAACTTCTTCGGGCCTCCCTTCAAGGTATTCCCACTTACTTTCTCTCTCTTTTTAAAATGCCCAAGTATCTAGCTGACAAACTGGAGTAGATCCAAAGAACTTTCTTGTGGACAGGAGTGGAAGAAAAGAAGAGAATGTCCTTGGTCAAATTGGAAAAGGTCTACCTCCCTAAAACTCATGGTGGTCTGAATATTAGAAATATTCAAAATATGAACAAAGCCCTTTTATCTAAAATCAATTGGAATATTATCAGCAACAATAAAGACTGGGGGAAATTATGAAAGCTAAATATTTATAGGGTTCTGTTAACTATAACTTCCTTCATCAGGAGGGTCTCCCACAAGGGTCAGTGATTTGGAATAAAATGATCAAATCTAGGAGCTTAATCAAGAAGGGGTTAAAGTGGAAACTTGGGGATGGCACCCTCATAAACTTTTGGGAGGATCCTTGGTTGGCTGACAAAGCTCTTTCCACTCAAGAGGGCAATGAGGCAATTGTTATTATTGCTAAACAGTTTTTTGGTACTAAAGTTTGTCATTATATCCAACAAGGATATGGAATTAGATAATGGAAAAACTTGCTTGAGTGTTGTAACAATTGACCTGATCTTCTCCTTCAAATGAATGCTATACAATAGATGCTTTTGGGAACATGAATCCCCCTTTTTCAAAGACCAGATGAGTAACTTTGGATTGCAGATAAAAAAGGCCTCTTCTCAATCAAATCTGCTTACCATCTACTGATTAAGAAAGACCATAGAGATGAGCTTTGGAGGAAAGTCTGGAACCATAAACTTATCCCAAAAGTAAATTTTTTTCTAGTGGTCAGTGATCCATAATAGAATTTTAACCCAAGACAATCTTCAAAGAAGAGGTTTTTATCTAGTCAATAGATGTGTCATGTGCCTCAAGGAAGAGGAAACTATCCCTCATCTGATTCTACATTGTGACTTTGCTAGAGAAATTTGGAGTAGAGTGCTTTTGAACTTTGGTCTTCAATGGGTTTGTAATAAGGATATTAGGGAAGTCATTGCTAACTGGATCCCTCCTTTCTCTCAACCCTGGTTAGTGGAGCTTTAGAACCAAACCCTTCCCTTTATTGGTTGGACTCTGTGGAAGGAAAGGAATAACATAATTTTTAGGGAGGCTGCCAAAGATCATTCTCAAGTCTACTATTCTCTCTCTAAGATCCTTATTGAAAGTGTGACCAATTCTCATGTTAAGACTGCTGATAAACCTCTCACCCAACATGAGGAAAGTATGGCTACTAATTGGGGGATACTTAATCAAGTCCCTGCCTTTGATAACTCAAAGCAACTTCAGAGGTTAAATACCAGGTGGACCCCTCTGAAGTCTGGCTGGTTCAAATTAAATTTTGATGGGGCTTTAAAATCTAATGGTAAGGCTAGTGGTGGTGGGGTTATCAAGAATGACAGAGGGGAGCTTGTTGCTGTCTATGTAGGGGGATTAGGTCTCCAAAGTAATAATTTTGCTGAGGCCTCAACTCTTTTAGGGGTTGTTAAACTGGCCATCACCTTGGGTATTCAGAATTTACATATAGAGGGAGATTCGAAACTCATAATTGATGTTGTTACCAAGGTTTCTATGTGTGGGTGGCGTCTTAAGGACATCATCACTGATATCCAAACCCTTATTCAGAGTATTCCTATGGTTGATTTCTCCCACATTTACAGGGAGGGGAATGGAGTTGCTGACACCCTTGCCAACCATGGTTAGCAGTTTGAAAATTGGCAGTGTTGGCGCCAATGCCATAATATCCCCTGGGCTATCGAGGAGTTAATTCAAAAAGATAAGACTTCTTAATGATGATTCAACACACTCTTATTCTGGATGCCAACTTGGCACTGCTGATCTCCCGTGGCAAGTTGAGGTGGCCGATCAAGGATATCTTAATGATGATACAATGTACCCTTCTTACAGATGTCATTTTGGCACTGTTGATCTCCCGTGGTAAGATGAGGTGGCCAATTGATGTTGATAGGAGTTTTAAATGGAAGCATGGGAAGGACACACAGAGAGTGGGGAATGCGGCGACATATCTGAGTAATGATAACTTAAGGACGCCACTTAATTTCATCATTTATTTCACTATTATTATTCCTAAGGCCAGTGAAGATAATTCTCGAAAGAGGTACTTTGAAGAGAGAGAAAGTCGTTGTGACTATCAAACTGGGAAGTTTAGTTCTCTTCTACTATGTGGCTTTGAAGGAAATTTGATCCTGGGGGGGGGACAAAATCTAAACAAAACCTATCACGTGTAGTGAACTTAGGGATAAGGCCTTAGTGTGGCATTATTGTAAGGAAGGAGGCATTATCCCTTTCCTGGAATGCCTTAATCGCCATGACGAAAATCATTTTGTGTAGTGTGCCCTTTCGTGGGATAACCGTAGAGTCCAAATTGGAAAGATTGGGTTCGAGGTTTCTGAGGAGCTAATTGCAATGGCTACTGGTCTTTCCACTAAAGGCACAAAATTGAAGAGGAAGGCTAGGGTTGCGGACCACCAAAATTAGAATTTGTTTCTAGGCGAGGGGGAGGAGTTGGTTCCATATCAAGGAGGGTTTGATTGTGCCAAGTTACTAGAGCCATGGGATGCTATGTGCTACCTGTTGATGAAGTATTTCACCTTGGAGGGTCACTATACCATGTTTTACAACTACCACCTTCCCCTTCTTAACCACTTTAGGAGAAATGCTCTTATTAGCTTTCCTTTCTATTTGCTATCTTCGTTGGAACACTATCCACCATGTGAAAGCTAAGTATGCTATGAATCCCTCAATGCAGCCTATCCCCCTTCACCAAGGCCTCATCCATCACCTTTATAAATTCCATCTCGCCTTGTCCCTGCTGGAACCCATTCAACCACCCACCATTGTTGAAATCCCTGGGGATAACCCTTCCATTGCCGATACCACTTCTGAGAAACCCAGTGATTCTACCCCTATCACCCAGAAACTATAAGGGGTTTCCTTTTCTGAATCTTTAGAAGAGACTACTGCAAAGGACCTTCATACTCCTACTTCCAAAGGTAGTGTGAAATCGAAGAAACAAAAACTTAAGGAAGTGGAGCCTTCTATGGAGATCACTGACTCGGGGGGGATATGGGGGCCCATAAGAATAAAAAAAGTGATAGTGACGGACCACTGACAAAGGCTAAAACTAAAGCAGCTAAAGATAAGACTAAGGGTAACACTTCGGGTGTTAGAAGATCTGGTAGAATTGTAGGCAAACCAGCCCCTCAAGCTAAATTGATAAAATACTCTGAAAGTGACTTAGATACGTCTACTCAAGAGGGTGAGCTGTCTAAAGGTGAAGGCATCGAAGTGCAGGAGATCTCGAAGGAGACTGAGGGGGTGGAGGAAAAGGATATGCAAGTTGAGGATTCTGATGGTGAGGATTCTGTGTCGAGAGATCATACTCAAGATGGGGAGGGGATGATAGTTGAGAAGGTTGAGGAAGATGCTGAAGAGGAAGGTGCCAATCAGGAAGATGAAATGTCTGCTCTAAGAAACTGGGTGAAATCCCTTGAGCAGAAGTTTCTTTCCATCAGATGCTTCATAAATAGTATGCTTTGTCGCTCAGCTATGGTTAATTTGACTCTTTTGCAGGAGCAAGATACCCTTGCACATGGTGCAGATGAAGAGAATACTAAAGAGTTTGATAAAATTTATGAATTCCTGTGCAAAGGCTGGGAGGATATTTCTTCCTAGCTGTTTCTTTCTGTTGTCAGATTGCTACTACTTACTTTTTGTTGTTTATCGGCTGACAATGTTGTAATTGTTGTTAGTGGCTCCTTTTGTTCGTGAGCCTTTGTTGTTCCTTTTTTGGGTTGTTTTGTAAGGGTTCAGCCCCTTGTTTTTGCTGCCTTATTATATCAAAAATAAAGTATTTTTATGGGATCTAATTGTGGTTTCATTTAAACTAGAAGGGTTATTGAAAATATCTAAAATTTTAGAAATATAATTACAGATAAAGTTAAAGTGAAATAGATTCATTATGATATTGATAGTGCTGCATCCACATTTATTTGATTGATTATTTTTGATGAATTATGTTGTAAATTCAACTTGAGCTACTGAGGACAACAACTGATTTACATGGGGAGAAATTTTATGGGACTTTTTTCCCAAATTAAAAGAAAGTTATTTTTCTATGAAATAACCCTTTAGAATTAAAAGGGAGATAGAAAAATAAAGAATATTATGCTCCTTTGGTTAAAATGAGCATTAAGAAAGAGTATTTATATAAACTCTTATTAAAATGGGAGGAATAAATGTATTTTTCTAAATATTTATTAAAAGACAGCCTTTGTGAAAGGGTGTGATGGTTTTGAAACCACCTCTTAAAAGGTTATATAAAGCATTCATGCGAAACTTGGAAAGGGCATGGAGATCACTCAAGGAAGAAGGTGGTTTTGGTGGGCTATGGGCATTAGGAGAAGGGGCACATGGGATGTGCCCAACTCGGGGTACACTTGGGATTATCCTAGCCAGGGCTTGTGTGCTTGGGAAGCACATGTGTTGGTTCTGAATAAGAATTGGGTGCTTGGGAAACACATGTTTTGGTTCTGAATAAAAATCAGTTCCTCCTTGAATGTACCATAGCTATGAGGGCCAAGACCACTAAAATCTTCCTAGGGTGAGAGTGGTCGATCTAAGTGCTCAGTGATTTAGATAAGTACTAAACTTAATCCTAATAAAAGATATTATAATTATTATATATGTGGGTTTTGATGTTAATTTGATTACGCGATTATGTTATCCAATTTCCTTTGTTAATGATTTACTTTGGAGTTCTTATTAAATCATCATATGTTGTAATTTACATTTGCTATTTATATCTATTTTAATATCTTTGCATATTCTAAATTATCTCAACTCTAAAAGTTAACTATACTAAATCCGTTGCAAGTAGTTAATAACTATGGGAGAAAAGTAGTATTACAAATGTCGTATGTGTAAATTGCTTCATTACTTGATCAATCATAAGGAATCTCTTGAGGGCATTCCCAATAGCCAAATGATATGAAATGAAAAAATAAAATCCATTTACAAAAAATAAAATATCAAACACACTTCTACAAACATTTGCACTCATATAGTTAGTTTAGTACAACAAATCCTAAATTAAATAAAAAACCAAATATCTTTAAAATTATTTATTTATTTTGTTTTTTTGGATCATTGAACATGGGGTCCTCATCCCCAAGCATGAACACTTAGAAATTTGAACACATCAACATTAGAAGCCAACTATGGAAGACCAAGAGTCACAACTTAGAATACCACTAACTATAGAAGACCAAGAGTCACTACTTAGAATTCCACATTAGATGCCCCTATGGGGATTTGAACTTGGATCTCCTCAATGTAAGAACCCAATGTTTCAACCAATTAAGCTCAACCCCTTTGACTGTTTAAAATTATTTATTAGTTTTTTAAAACATTAATATTTGTTTCTTTTAAAATTTATTTGAAGTATAAAGATTATATAATTTACACTTATAAAAAGATATATTTTACTCTTTCATTTCTATAACATCTATATTTTATGTTATTTTGTATGGATGTTTTTGATGTATGATTCTAGCACAATTTATTTATTGTCTGAATTATTGACTCCTACCTTAATCATTTTCTTTGTTATACCAATTTTATTAGGTCGGAACACTCCCAACTTGATTCCCAACACCTTTCCCTTCTTAAACTAAATCGTAGGGATGATCACATCCCTTAGTTTCAAAATTCAAATTCTCACTTTTCAAGGCTAACAATTTTAGGGTGTAGCCATTACCTATCAACATGTGTACCAAAAAGCTCAAATTGTGCTCTAGGGTTGTGTATTTAAAGACACCATCTTAGGACACTTTGACATCATCAAACATTATTGAAAAGGATTGAAAGATCATAAAAGAGCATCTTCTCTCACAAGAGTCGATCATCGATTGACATTGAACATTAGCATTCAACAAATCAACATCATTGTCACCTTCACAAAATTGTCTATTGTTCACAAATTGCATCGAACTCAATTAGCATCACACATATGCTTGCATCGAAACTTAGCATAACCAACAATCAACAATCACATTTATTGCCACCACTTATCTCTTTTCATTTTCGTAAAGTCAATCTAGAGGCTTAACTTAGGATTAAGGAAGTTGTGTACTTCAACATTCTCATAATAAGCTCCTAATGGTGCTCTTTAGCATTACTTTGTTTTCCTAACACAACTATCACCCATGTGAACATCTTCTGTACATGTTGAAGATTAATTTCTACATCAAACAAAATCACACAATCTAAGAAAGAATTGCACTAAATTGATCAAATCGCAGGTGCAATTCTATGCTAATCACTCAAAATCTTATGTCTTAATCATATTTGATCTCTAATCACCAATTTAGTTGCATATTTTGTTTCTCAATTTTTTTTTGGCACATCACAAAAAATAAATATTGCGTAGAATTCTAGGTAAATCCTATTCCATATCAAATGTATCACTTATTTCTCTCAATTATCTCAATAATTTCTGTCCCAAATCTCTAAGCATTCCATGTTTTCAATAAATCAACCTTCATTAATTTTAATTCAAAGATTTTTTTTTTAGATTAGATCACTAAATTCATTAGGTCGTTTTCTTTTCATACAACTTTATAGCCAACATATGTGATAGTCAAGTTTTAACAGTTGTGAGATTTATGAACTCTAGGGAAAAAAAATTTACATTCATCTTCTTATTGTGTATCATTTGTTCCCTCCGATCAATTATTGGGGGTTGATCAAGAGGTCCCAATTTTTTCTTAATTTATTTTTATTTAAGACATGTAATATACTCTGAAGAAACAGATCAATGTTGATATAGGTAATCTTATCAGGTGTCAACAAATTGCAAGTGATTTGGAACTCCTCCAGCTTCTGTGGCATTTTGTAACATGGATAAGAATGCAAGTGCAGCTGTTAGAGCATTTTTAGCAGCTAAAGAGCTGAACATAGACGAAACGTTTTCCTTGTCACCTCCAGCCAAATCAGATAAGCCTCTAAACACAATGACTGGCACACTGCTTGATTGGCAGATCTGCAAGTAAAGATAGCTTTCGAGACTAACATAAGCCTGTTAAGATCTTGACATGTCTATATTTCTCTGAACTTTCATTTTTAATATAATACCTAAAACCCTTATAAGGCACCAGGAAATTTCATATGCTAAAGTTTGTTGATATTAGTTTGTGGGTATTGCTACAAAGAGAGACCCCTCCCACCCGTCCCCAAAAAGAAAATATACTGACCATTGCTATGGCTGCACTCTCTTCATCCACAGAGGCCACTTGAAAGTGATTGAACAAGAAGTCTCTAAATGCAGCATTATCAACAAAGATATCTGCACTGGAGGCTTTCAGTCCCACCACAACTTTTGGGGCTTCAGGAAGGCAGAATGTACTATTAACACATCCCTCCAGTTTTAGTCCCTGCAGTTGAGCATTAATATTTTTTCAGAATAATTTATCTGTGCCAACAGCAATTTTAATAGCTGTTAGGCTTTAAAAAGGGTCAGATGCAGGCTCACAATTAACAGAATAAAAAGGTAATAAAACAAAATTCAGGACAGAGGGTTTAGCTATGGGAAATGCCTCAAGTTTGCTGGCAGTGTAGAACCATTTTTGGGTTGCTTCCAGCCAAAACATTTCCTGCATTTCACTGTTTTCGGAGAAAAATTCTTCAGGCTGAAAAATTACATCGCTCAGCAGATTTGTTCTGTTTCCCAAAGGTACATTATAGTTTCCAAAATGCAGATGCTCAAACTCGTCTCCTACCTCTGTGGTGCCAAATTTCTGCCCAGAGAAAAGTAATGACAGATCAATAACTTCAGAGGGTCCAGGTATATGTTAGGCCGTTGAAACACTCTACTTAAATATCATTCATTTCAATGGTCAAACAGTCAATAGGAATTTTACACCTCATCCACAGCAAAAAGTGGTAAATATTTGTCCCGTTTTTAATATTTATTAGTTACAGTCAACTTTTGAGTTGAAGTGGATGATGTTTAAGAATAATCCAATTGAAAGGGGAAGGAATACATAATTATTTGTCCTATTTTTATCAATTACATTAACTTTTGACTGTTGAAGTGGATGATGTTTAAGAATAACCCAATTGAAAAGGGAAGGATACATAATCTGATTATATATAAACCCACTTTTTATTAGCTACATAAGATTTATGCCCAGATTTAAGTATAAACAACTGTATATGGGCATTGTCTGTTCAATCAACTATTGTAGTTTACTGGGTACCCAAATTTTAGAGAGCTTTCAGAAGAGGGTAAAAACAATTGGGTTAAGTTATGAATTCATACCGTCCACTTCCATGAGCCTGTATAGGCAAAATACTTGGGAATGCTGACATCACCAATAGTAAGAGAATTATTGGCATTGCCTGCTGTTCCATAGTGCACAACACCTGCTATGTCGAACAAGTCTATCAGCATTTAAGTGCTCACACCTGCATTCAACTACACCAAACCAAAGCAAAAAGAAGCAGCAAAACAACCCAAGTTTGCTTCAGCAAAACTGTAATAACATACACAATACCCACAAATCTTTGGTGTCAATGTGGAGAAAGTGAAGAGCAATTAATTACCCTGCGCTGACCGCATCTGATGTATATAATTTTCTGGCCATTGATGCTTCCGATGTTGAACCTTCGACCTGGGAATAGGAATGGTATTAAACTTTATCTTCTGTGTGTTTGACAAATATGAAATACAAAACTAAAGTGGGTATAGTGTAGCAGAGCAACCAGAGAAATCGAGCCATGGATTCTTAGTACAGGGCAGGAAAACGCCTGCAGCAAGAAGCGTCTGTTCCTCCGTTTGATCGGCCATGATTAGGCCTATGTAAGGGCCTGCCTTGTTTATTTCAAGGGCAGCGGCTCTGTTAACACTGGCAGGAACGGCCATTGACAGATTTGTTAAGAGCAGTATGTGTATGACTGTGAAGAAGGAGGTGATCCCCATCACAAAGAAGAAGGTGGGTATCATGGACATTCGGATTTCGAGTGTTACTCCAATTCAATGCTCTCCCAACCTTCTGTAGTGGAGCGATCTGATGATGAGAATGGTCGTTCGACTCAAATCATTAAGGCAGACCAGACCATTTACACCACGTGAAAATTTATGGTGTATAAATATTGGTCGAATCTCTGTCTAGATATGGATGGATGTCGGGAATCGACAATTTGTAGTATCTAACCTATGAAACCATATAAAAACGAGATTCCCTAAAGAGGCTCAAATAACTGCTGGACGGACGGTGTACGTGAACTACATGCTCTAACAACTTTTAGAAAGACTTTAGGGTTTATAAACTAGGTAGCAATCAGTTGTTAGAAATATTTTAGGGTTTATAAACTAGGTGGCAATCACATTTTTAATGTGTAATGGCATGTCAATAGTCATGTCTATTTTAATATAGAGTAGATTAATAGGTTTCAACAAAAGTTATTTTTAAATGAGTTTTATTGTTTATATAGATTAGTAGTATTATTTAGAATACAATGACAATCTTCCTTTTACACTAAAAAGGTGGAGCATTTTGTTAATTGTTTCAATGGATAAGTCAGTCATTGCCTATTAACATTGTATGCAAGTGGTCCTCTTCTTATTTTTATAGTGCCACACATGCACCATCCTTCATGCGTGCATAATATTGATATGTAAAGGTATGACATGACTCATACCATTTTAAGGGGCAACTGCTGGTACCTACTGTGAGTGTTGAAATTCATAATTAGCAAAGTTCAAATCCCACCTTTGTATTCCCTTAGAATTATTACTTATTCCTACCTGCCTGTATGAATTTTATTCTCTCCCCTTTCACCTTTATTTTTACTACTTTTGGCCTCCAATGTATCCCTTAAGTCTACACATTCCACTCTTCTCCTCATCCCCATCCTCTTTTCATTTCCTATATTGTCCTAATGGCCTCAACTTCATCTTTACCCACATGCAACTTCATAATTCTTTTAATTTTTATGCCCTCCCCCTCTTATGTGTCCCTAAACCACCTAACCCATCCCTTTTTCACAACACATCATCTACTAAAATAGATTTTGAGGCATTTTTTTCATAAGCCATAAACACCAAAGTGATTAATATGCCCTTATGTATGTACAAATCAAATGGAAGCACTTAATTTGCAACATCAAATGTTTTATGAGGAAAGCAAAAACCAATACAACCAAGTGAATGAAAAATCTCCATTAATCATAGGAAGATATGAACAAGAACAAACAATGAGAAAGAACTTTGTGGAACACTTCTTTTTTAAATATGAATTGATCTAGTGACATATTCAATCTCGTCCATTGCATTTTTCATGGTTATTGAATGTAGGCAAACAACTGAGTTATCATTGTTGATGGCTTCGTCCACCACCAATTCATTTATCACCTTCTTTTCATTTTCAAGTAATATGGCTATAGAGGGAGTGGAGGGAACATCACTTCTCTCTCTACTGACCAACACAGAAGGGAACACTCTCACTTGATCAAACAAGTCAAGACATTGATTGAAATTATCCAATCAAGCATGATCGATCCAAGTTAAGCTTTGCATCACTAATAAAAACCCAACCTACTAAAAAAAGAGAGGGCCAAATGAAGGGAGAAAACCCAATCCCCAGAGAGAGGGTGAGAGAGAGCGCCAACTCACCGCCTCTCCTCTCTAACTATCTAAATGAGGAGAGAGGATTTGCAAATGCCCAGTTCCATGTGTCTAGCATTAGGTCAAATTATTTAGGTGACATGTGATGGTAGTTGACCACAACTCTTAGATCTTTCCACATTTTTATAAAATTTATTGATTTTAAACATGCCAGTAATTAAGGGGTTAGGCCAGTAACTAGTCTAGAGAACCCATCAAAAATATATTTAAAATTAAATTAATGATTTAACATTAAAAATTCTACACAAAAGATATAACTCTCCATCCTTTTCTTGTCAACTCACCTATTGCACTTTAAATTGAATGCAAGTATTAGTTTAAAGAAGATATTTATTTTCTAATCAATAATACACATCAAATAATGTGAAACATTAATAATAGCAGTTAATGAACTTGAACCTACTCCCAATTTATAAGTACCTAATAATGCCACAATTGGTAGGTCTTTGAGAACAATGAGCAAATCATCTGATTTATCTAGCAGAAAGTTGAGTTCTCAATAATCTAAATAGGAAGCTAGATCATGTCTATAGTGACCAACTCATCCAATTAAAGATCTAAAAAATCCCAAAGGGACTAGTCATCATTCAAAGTATCTTTAGCTTTATTAATTGAAATACAAGTGATAGGATGACCATGACATCTAGGTTTGAGGACTATTGTGACATCCAAATTATCTTAGATAAGGCACTAAGGTTTGGAAAAGTCTATAATTCCTTAAAAACTACGAGCTATCCCCCAAAAAAATTACCATCATGATATTTTGTCAATTGTGGGTAGTCTAGTAACGTATAAGGAAGTCCACCATACCAAGCATGACCACTGGGCAACCCATGATAAATTATCGGATGGTCACACTTAAATAAGCAAAAAAACTAAATCTACTATTTATTAATATATAAATCCAAAATCTAAACCCTTGTTTGTTTGTTTTCATCCCATCGCCTACAAAAATAAATGTAATGCTTATTGTAGACAATTTAGGTGATTGATTTATTTCTCAAAATCTGATAATTTCTAGGTGAATTCCTGGGCTTGAAGTCCCAAAGGAAATCCTATCATACTCAAGCTTGCAAATGTATTAATCAACATACTTGAGCTATATCCAATCGATTGTATTTGTCTTAAAATAAAGTTGACCGTGGGGTTCAATGAATCTCTGTCAAATAAATTGTTGACTATCTCACGTCAGTCGTTAAACTACTAAATAACAAATAGGTATTCGATCTAGATTAAGTTCATGTTCTTTCTAATTCTCTAGGATTTTGCTCAAGATATTAATGGATAAAAATTTGATGAACAATTTTTTTGTGCACAAGGGGTCGTGACAAAGCACACCAACACACACAACACCCATCACCAATGCACCACACATGGAAACACAAGCGGAAGACTTCACTAGTTGTGTGACAAAGTCACCACAATGATTCTACAAGTTAGGGTTTCTCTTACTCTGACAACCATCAACACTCACAAATAGATAGGAGATGATGAAGATGATACGATTGTTGCAAGTATGGGCCTAACCGGTGTTGTCATTGATGTCAACATACTCCTGTTGCATTGATGACAAGGATTGGATAAGTTGTATGCTGAGGATATTGAGAAAATTAGTCCTATCAGGAACAAAGAAGAACAGTGAAGATCCTAGCTAAGATGAAGATCAGAGGATGCGCATCAAAGGGTTTGTAGATATGTGTCTAAAGGTGATCCAATAAAGATTTGAGAGGTCCGCATGAAGATTTGAAGAAGTTATGGCCATATGAGTAAAACCGGTTCTGGCAGATGTTCAGAAGTGACAGAGTGACACAAATAGGTCCGGTGAGATCCAGAAATGCAATATCTTGTTCTGCAGATTTGATGGAGTGTTTGGGAAGTCAATGTGAATTGACAACTCAATTGGTTCGTGGTCTGGAGGTCCACAAGCATTTATTCCAATATGACAGTGATGACAGACTGTGATCTTGAGGTTCTGGATGAAGGAGAGAATGATTTCAATAAGCAGAAGTAGTGTGGATGTTCTTGGTGATTCAGGCAAGCTTGTGGAGGTCTCTGGATTATGTCCAGTTCGTGTTGGTGGTTTGCATTGAAGATTGAGCTCGTAATTGAAGAATTACTTTCGGATGATGATGTTCTTCCTAAACTTGGCCGACCGGATGAGTTACACATCCTGCGGATGATCTTGAAGATGTTCTGCGAAGCATGGCGTGGTCCTCAAAGAAGATTGAAGTCTCAGATCTGTGTGGCCGATAGTGTGATAATCCGCATGAAGTCTTTTGTAATTAGTCATGTTGTAAAGAATGCCGACTTAGATGATTATCCCAAAGTTAATGTCTTGTATAAATAAGAAGTTGTGAAGTCATTTCAAATGCATCTTGGCGGAGATGAGAGTGTGGTAGAGAGGAGCAGAGCGAAAGGCAGAGCAGAAGTATTGAGCTTAAATGGAACTGACTCAAGCATGGTGAAGATGCTATTCTTCAGTTCAAGCATGTAATATTTATCATTCTGTAGACAGTGTGTCTCTTGTAGGTAGTGGGCCTCTTGTGAGCAGTGTGCTCAGGCAGTGAGACCTAATTGGCATGTGCCATTTTGTTCTTCTTATTCTTTTAACAGAGAATACAATCTTGGGTTATTCACCCCATGGTTTTTCCGTTAACCAAGTTTTCCACGTTAAAATCTTGGTGTCATATGTGTTAATGTGTTTTTGCTCTTGGATTGTTGCATTATGTTTCCATGATTGATTTATTATTATGCTGCTGAATTACAAGAAGGATTTAAGTGGTTAATAAGAGAAAGTTTTGGGACAACTGATTCACCCCCCCTCTCAGTTGTCTATCTTGAATCTAACAATTGGTATCAGAGTTAAGTTCCTCCAAAAGAGCTTAACCGCTTGAGGAGATCCAGGATGTCTTCCTACAAAAAGGATAGTCCGAGGTTTGATGGAACCAATTACACTCTTTGGAAAAGCCGCATGAAATGTCACTTACAATGTATGGGAATGCAATATTAGATCATGGCTTCAAAGAAGTATGTTCCTCCACAAAATGGTCTAAGAACCGTAGATGAAATCAGAGATGCTGAAAATAATCTTCGGGTTAAAGAAACTCTACTAAGTGCCTTATCTGATTCAGAGCTGACAAATGTTATAGATCTACAAACTACATATGAGATTTGGGAAAAACTGGAACTTCTGCATGAAGGAGACAAGTATGTCAAATGTGCCAAGCTACAGAGTCTGAAAGGAAAATTTGAAAACCTAAAGATGAGTGAAGATGAAAATATCACTGCATTTATGACAAAAGTAAATGAGCTTGTTTGCGGCACTAGGTGTGCTGGTGGAATCTTAGATGAAGATGAGATTGTTGCCAAAGTTCTTAGATACCTACCTCCTTCTTACAAATACAAGGTTGCTGCTATTGAAGAATTTAGATCTTTCTCAAATATCACAAGAGATCAATTGGTTGAAAAATTAGTTGCATTTGAATTGGCCGAGTTTAGAGATGCATCCCCCAAGACTGAATCTGCATTCAAAGCTAGTGCCTCTGTAAAAGGCAAACAAAAGTTTGATCCAGGAGAGAACTCCTTAAAGAAACTATCATGGTATGAAAAAGTAAGAAAAGATCTAGAAGAAGATGAAGCAGAAGCTGCTCAACTTGAAGTCCTTATTGCAAAAAAATTGCCAAGAGGATCCGGTAAGTATGAAGGAAAATTGCCCTTTAAATGTTTCAACTGCAATAAGATTGGTCATTTTGCCTCAAGGTGTCCAGAAAGATTTTCAAGAGCAAATCCAAACAGATCAAGATTCCAAAAGAAATGTTACTATGTTTATGAAGATAATGATGATGGAGTAACGGATGATGAATCAGAGACAGGAAACAAATCTGGAAGTGACTGGGTGTTTATTGCCATCAAGGAAGAAGATCCAATGCCCTCTGAATCTGTCAATCATAAAATGGTAGAAAGAGCTCTGGATGTCCAAGTTGAAGAATAGGATGATTGGGTCATTGACAGTGGATGCTCCCACCATATGACAGGTGACAAAAATAAGTTCATAGATTTGGAAAGATATGAAGGAGGAGTTGTAAAATTTGGTGATAATTCTGCTGGCAGAATCAGAGGTAGAAGAACTATTTCTTTTAATGGAAAGAACAAAACCAGTAATGTACTGTATGTTGAAGGTCTAAAGCACAATCTTCTCAGTGTTGGACAGTTGGTGGACAAAGGCTATGATCTCCGATTCAAAAATAGAAAATGTAAGATCTTTGAAAGTTCCAGAACAAAGATTGCATCCGGTACTCAAACAAAAGGCAACATCTTCCACTTGGTTGGTACTGGTAAAAGTTGTTTATTTGTTCAAATTGATCAGAGCTAGTTGTGGCATAGGAGAATGTGTCATGTGAATTTTGATAATATTATCAAGATAAGCAACACTCAGGCTGTAAGAGATCTTCCAAGACTGGTGAAACCTACTAATAGTTTGTGCAAAGAATGTCAGTTGGGTAAGCAGAGCAGAGTCACATTCAAAAGTAAGGAACAATCTTCTACCAGATTGTTAGACTTAGTACATACTGATCTATGTGGTCCGACAAGAATCAGGAGTTTGCAAGGTGATAGATACTTCATGTTATTAATTGATGACCACTCCTGGATGATGTTGGTGACTTTTCTGAAAGAGAAATCTGAGGCTCTTGAGAAATTCAAAATATTCAAAGCTATGGTAGAGAATGAAACCGGATTAAACATAAAATGTCTCAGGTCTGATAGAGGTGGAGAATTCACATCCAGAGAGTTCATAGAATTCTGTGAGAAACGTGGGATAAAAAGACAGTTGTCTGCTCCAAGGACTCCACAGCAGAATGGAGTAGTGGAGAGAAAGAACGGGACCATCCAAGAAGCATCTAGAACCATGATGATGGAAGCAAATGTTCCTCATATCTACTGGAGAGAAGCTGTAAACACTGTTGTCTATACTCTTAATCGAGTACAAATCAGAAGCAATACTGGTAAGACCCCTTATGAACTCTGGTTTGGCATCACTCCCACTGTGAAGTATTTCAGAGTCTTTGGTAGCAAATGTTATATTAAAAGAGATGAAGACCTTGGCAAATTTGATACTAGAAGTGATGAAGGAAAATTCTTGGGCTATTCTACTCAAAGCAAAGCATACTGGTGTTATAACAAGAGATTGAGAAAGATTATAGAAAGTACAAATGTGAAGGTTGATGAAGGTATTGAAAAACCCTAAAGGTTTTATGAGTATGATGAAGATGATCAGAATGATGCTTTGGTCCAAGAAGTCCAAGCCTCTTCTGAAATCTAGATCCAGACTAATCCAGAGAATCAGGAAGAAGAAATAAGTTTGGATGAACCTGTTCAAGAAATAGAAGTGCAAGAATTTCTCAAAACTCCCAGGTATGTAAGACTGAATCACTCTGAAGATCAGATCATATGTGATAAAAGCAAAGGTGTTCAAACAAGAAGTAAGATTGCTCAAGACTCAGAAAAGTATTGTCTGATTTTAAAGTTTGAACCAAAAACTATGAGTGAAGCATGCAATGATGAAAGTTGGACTAAAGCAATGAAGGAAGAGTTGATGCAATTTGAGAAAAATCACACTTGGGATCTTGTTCCCAGGCCTAGAAACAAAAATGTGATTGGAACCAAATGGGTCTTCCAGAATAAACTGAATGAAGATGGTGAAGTAGTCAGAAACGAAGCCAGATTGGTCTACAAGGGTTATTCTCAAGTAGGAGTTGATTTTGAAGAAAATTTTGCTCCGGTGGCAAGAATTGAAGCAGTTAGATTATTTCTTGCCTTTGCTGCCTTCAAGGACTTCAAAGTATATCAGATGGATGTCAAGTCTGCCTTCCTGAATGGTGACTTGGAAGAAGAAGTATATATTGAGCAACCGGATGGATTTCAATTGTCTGATCATGGTGATATGGTATGCAAGTTGAAGAAAGCATTGTATGGACTCAAACAAGCCCCAGAAGCTTGGTATGAAAGACTGGATAAGCATCTTTTGAAGATTGGTTTCAACAAAGGTACTACTGACAGTAACTTGTACTTCAAAATTGAGTATGAAAATATATTGATTGTTGAAGTATTTGTTGATAATATCATTTTTGGAGGAAGAGATAGTATGTGCAAAAATTTTACAAATCAAATGAAAAGTGAATTTGAGATGTCCATGTTTGGGGAAATAAATTTCTTCTTGGGTCTACAAATCATTCAAACAAAGAAATGAATCTTCATTTCACAGACTGAATATGTGAAAGAACTGTTGAAGAAATTTGGGATGGAAGACTCAAAACCAATGAATACTCCCATGGCAACAAGATGTAAATTGAGCAAAGATGATGAGTCTCCTAAGGCTGATCAGAAAAAGTACAGGTCAATGATTGGAGGACTACTGTATCTTACTCAAACTAGACCTAACATTATGAATGATGTTGGTCTTGTTGCTAGATTCCAAGCTGATCCTAGAGAATCTCATGTCATGGCAATCAATAGGATTCTTAGATATCTAAAAGGAATAGTTGAGTATGGTTTATGGTATCCTAGAGATCATGATTTCTCTCTTGATGCATATACAGATGCGGATTAGGCAGGAGATGTGGATGACTGGAAGAGTACCAGTGGTGGAGCATTCTTTTTAGGGAAAAGATTGGTTTCTTGGCTGAGCAAGAAACAAGAGGCAATATCTCTGTCCACTGCAGAAGCAAAATATATTGCAGCAGCAGGTAGTTGCACTCAAGTATTGTGGATGAAGCAAATGCTAAGGGACATCAGAGTGGAGTATGAGGAACCTATCACATGATAATTCAAGTGCAATAAATATATCAAAAAATCTGGTGTTGCATTCAAAAACAACATATATCCATCAAGTTTCACTTTTTGAAAGAGCAAGTGAACAAGAATGAAGTCAGATTGGAGTTTGTGCCCTCCAAGGATCAGATTGTAGACATTTTTACTAAACCTCTACCTCAGGACTCTTTTGAGTATCTCAGGGAGAAGTTAGGCATTATTACCCCTCTGGTTCTGAATTAAGGTGCATTGATGTGTATCAGTCTGATGGATCTCACAGTCATATCTTGTGGTCCAGATTGATGATGGGAAGCTGCTACTCAGGGGGAGCAGTTGGTATGATTCTGAGTGATGCAAGTATGTGCCCTTTGCCATTGATGTCAAAGGGGGAGAGAAGACATGTGAAAAACAAAAAGTGGTTGCTGATCAAAGGGGGAGCAGTAAAGGAAGAGAAGACATGTGAATGGTTGTTGTTGATATGAGGAGTTATGTCAGTCAGTGAGGAGAAGTTCTTGTCTTGATGGTTAAAACAAATTTTCACATCATATGTTGCCATCAATGACAAAGGGGGAGATTGTTGCAAGTATGGGCCTAACCGGTGTTGTCATTGATGTCAACATACTCCTGTTGCATTGATGACAAGGATTGGATAAGTTGTATGTTGAGGATATTGAGAAAATTAGTCCTATCAGGAACAAAGAAGAACAGTGAAGATAGTGAAGTGAAGATCCCAGTTAAGATGAAGATCAGAGGATGCGCATCAAAGGGTTTGTAGATATGTGTCTAAAGGTGATCCAGTAAAGATTTGAGAGGTCTGCATGAAGATTTGAAGAAGTTATGGCCATATGAGTAAAACCAGTTCTGGCAGATGTTCAAAGGTGACAGAGTGACACAAATAGGTCCGATGAGATCCAGAAATACAATATCTTGTTTTGCAGATTTGATGGAGTGTTTGGGAAGTCAATGTGAATTGACAACTCAATTGGTTCATGGTCTGGAGGTCCACAAGCATCTATTCCAATATGACAGTGATGACAGACTGTGTTCTTGAGGTTTCAGATGAAGGAGAAAATGATTTCAATAAGCAAAAGTTGTGTGGATGTTCTTAGTGATTCAGGCAAGCTTGTGGAGGTCTCTGGATTATGTCTAGTTCATGTTGGTGGTCTGCATTGAAGATTGAGCTCGTAATTGAAGAATTACTTTCGGATGATGATGTTCTTCGTAAACTTGGCCGACTGGATGAGTTACACATCTTGCGGATGATCTTGAAGATGTTCTGCGAAGCATGGTGTGTTCCTCAAAGAAGATTGAAGTCTCAGATCTGTGTGGCCAATAGTGTGATGATCCGCATGAAGTCTTTTGTAATTAGCCATGTTGTAAAGAATGCCAACTTGGATGATTATCCCAAAGTCAATGTCTTGTATAAATAAGAAGTTGTGAAGTCATTTCAAATGCATCTTGGCAGAGATGAGAGTGTGGTAGAGAGGAGCAGAAGGAAAGGTAGAGCAGGAGTATTGAGCTTAAATGGAATTGACTCAAGCATGGTGAAGATGCTATTCTTCAGTTCAAGTATGTAATATTTATTATTTTGTAGACAGTGTGTCTCTTGTAGGCAGTGGGCCTCTTGTGAGCAGTGTGCTCGGGCAGTGAGCCCTAATTGGCATGTGCCATTTTATTCTTCTTATTCTTTTAATAGAGAATACAATCTTGGGTTAGTCACCCCATGGTTTTTCCCTTAACCGGGTTTTCCACATTAAAATCTTGGTGTCATATGTGTTAATGTGTTTCTGCTCTTGGATTGTTGCATTATGTTTCCATGATTGATTTATTATTATGCTGCAAAATTACAAGAAGGATTTAAGTGGTTAATAAGAGAAAGTTTTGGGACAACTGATTCACCCCCCTCTCAGTTGTATGTCTTGAATCTAACAACAATGGCACATCCCACAAGCTCCAACACCAAGAACATGCATCCATAAGGTTTGGTAGTGCTCAAAACTACATGCCCTCTCCTCTAGCACTATTAGTAAAAGTGAGACAAAGGGAACAAGGTATCAGGTAGAGAGAATGACACATCAACAAGGAGAGGATTCTTTTGGACCAATGCATATGATTAGGGCAAATCATCTTCTTCTTCAATCTCTACAAAACCTAGGGGGTATTCCCTTGAGGCCTCAATAAGGTAATGTAGCTGTAAAACCTAGGTCTTGACCAACCATGTTGGTAGCCATGAGTAGACCTTAAAGACCTCATGTGAAGTAGATTAAATATTAGAATACACATACACCAAGGATGTAGAATGAGTTATATGACCTAAGATGAGTCCCCTTAACATTTCAAGTTGCATATGCATCTAGGGATCACTCTCACATGAAACATAATATATGAATAAGTAGTATCTCAGAAGATTCATCATGGGTAATCATCATAGAGTCATGAAATAGTGTAGAATAGAACCTACACTAATATTGAAATGAAAAAAGTTCTTATATTTTAAATGTGGTGGTGGAAAAGTAACAACATATTGATGCCTTGATCGTATTAGGCAACAAAGTCAAGTTTTAGACTTCTCACACAAACACATGTGCAAAAAAATATAGAATTTAGGAGTGCATTCATGAACCATAAGCTAGAATATATGATTAAACAAACACATTCCTCTATGTAACCAAGAACATTCATAACAAAGTCTACTTAGTAATCTAGGATTGAATAAGGTTAACCCACATATTGTATTAGAAATATTGCACCAAATACACTTTGATACAATTTACAATCCCTGCGTGAATCAACTAACTATTACAATAGCAGACCAACAAGTGTAGCCTCAAGAACAAATATAACATACCCATTCCCTGAACTAACCTAGGCAATCATGGAGACACTCGTGTCATGAATAAATCCCTATTATTTGCACCTTTCCTTGATTTGTAGCATCCACTTGACATGAGAAACTAAGTTTTCACCTTCAATTGATACCCTAGAATAAGCCCAATCAACACTGGAGAACACCTTTGTAGCTGTAAGGAAGCTAAGGTAGCGGAACAACTTCCTACACTGATCTTGAGGGGAGTGACATGCAGAACTTTTCAGATCTTTACAACAATTACAAAAATAAACACAAATAGAAATCATACCACAACACAATAATTACGTGGGGAAACCCTTTCGGGAGAAAAACCCCACTCTCCAAAGCCGCCCAATATATTATTCAGGAATCAAGAAGATTACAATGTACTTGCAGAGAAAGCTTTAACAGGAGTATAACTAACCAGAGATCTGAAGGCAACTCAACATCTATAAAACTCTTACACACAACCTCCATCTCAAGCTTCTGATATATAGGAGATACAATACAGTAAACCGTCAATGGTAATTACAAAACCATGAGCCAAAACCACCCAAAAGTGGCACCCATATTATCTCCAATCAAAGATGCCTTGTGATGTGCCAAATCACACATCAACATGTGTAACTCTCCCCTTTACAACTCTTTTAAGTTTCCAACATGTTTTCACATTTCCCAAAACGGGAGGCCCAACTTCAGAAGGCCATAACTTTTGATCCAGGTGTCCGATTAACGAACCGTTTGATGCATCAGAAAGATCGTGAAAAGATCTATCACACTATAACCAGACTCACCAATTACGACAACTTTTGAGGCATTTAGGGACATCTAAGTGCCTCAAATATGAGTTCAAATCTTTTCTGGGAGTCTCAAAAAATGAAAACTTTAATATCTTGCAATCCAGGTATGATCTTGAGTTGAAACTCCCCCAAGATGTTTACTTGGCAGTTCCACACCTTTTGGAAAAAATTTAGGTCCATCTGTGCTCAAATGTAGAGTTACTAAAAATAGTAAGCCCTGTCATTTTTAGTGGGGCTTAGAAACTCTGAAAGCTTCAAGATAAAGGATATTTGAAAAGACCAAAATTGGGAAGAATAGAAACCTTTTGTAGTTGCAAGGTTGAGATACCTTTCCTAATAGTAGAAAGGCAATGCCTAGAACTTGCCAACCAACCTGTATGTAGACTAAAAATTGTATACATATACCATTACAACATCCTCACAAAAGGGTCATCAAAAAATTGCAGGTCGCCCATTCTCATTGTATCATCTTCACATGGCACTGTGCTTGAAACCACACCCCTTACATCAAAAACCATCTCTATTTGTACTAAAATCATGTCCTTGAGGGGCCCACATATGCTGAGAGTCATTGGAGATCCATCCTTTGTCTTATTACATCCATTCTAGACCATAATGGCTCCATGGGACATGCAAGAAGGTAGGTAGGGTTTTTGGTAGAGTTGCAGAACTTTGAAGCATAAGTGAAAGTCAGGTTTAGACATGTTTGTGGGAGGTCAGAAAGTCTACAAGGCAATGTGTGGTGGGAATCAGGGAGATGTTGGGAATTGGGACCTAAAAGGATGGAGGGAAGTTCTTGAAAGGAAGAGAAAGTCTGCAAAAGGAAATTTTTAGAAAGTAGGAAAGTCAGAACTATGAGGAAGGGAAGCATGAGCAGAAGTGCATAGGGTCCACATTTCTAGAAAGGATAGATGAAGGCAGGATGTGAAAAAGTGGGGCTAGGAAGGAAGTAGGGAGGAGGGCACGGATGTGTGTGGGGTCCACAAGTCCACATGGAACATACGAAGGAAGAATATGAGAATGTAGGGATTCGGGACTAGGAGGGAAGTAAGGAAGTTCTTGAGAGGAAGGGGAAGTCCACAAGGAGAATGAAATGTAATGCAGACTTGTAGGGATGTGAGATTGGGGGGAAGTAGGAAGTTTGCGATAAGTGCAGAGGTGCATAGAACTTTCACAAATCTGTAAGGAAAAAGGAATGCAAAGTGGACTTGTAGAGATTCAGGGACTGTAGGACTAGGAGAGAAGTATGGACTTCCGTGTGGGATCTACAACTCCATAAGCAAAGAAGGAAAGTGGGGAAGCAGAAAGCAGAGGGAAGGGAGGATTTTTTTTAAAAGTGCAAACATCTATGAAAGTTATGAAACTTCGCCAGAGCACGAAAGTTGACCCAAGGACCATCATACTTAGAAATTTTTGACATTTTTGAGATTTAGGCACATGAAAAAAGTATGAAGGGAAGCAAAGCACAACACTAAACACAAATTGACCAAGGGGATCCCATTGAAGTAATTCTTTGATCAGTTATCAATGATGGTCAAAATGGGGCCAAGGCAACAAAGAGGACACAAGAAACAATTTTTTGTATTTGGGACATACAAGAAATAGTGCTAACATAGGCTTTAGTTGGGGATGTCTGCCTCTTGTAGGCACAATGAGAATCTAAACACATCTTTAGGATCGTACCAAAATGCTGAAGGGGAAGAGGGAGTGAAAAAAAAAATCACATATATACAAGGCAAAGATACAACAACGGTATATGTACACAAAAAAAGCAACAACTTACAATGATGACATGGAGGCATGGTGGAAACTAAAATTGTATGGCTATAAACAAAATTTAAAAACACTTGTAGGTAAAACCCTACAAAGAAGATCCATGGCACACGACTATGAATAAACTACCACAAACCACTTGTCTCTATAAAATACAAGTGTGATGAAGGAGCTGTGCACCCTCAAATTGATAGTGAATTTACCATTGAGCTACAACATAAGCCACTTTTCATACATGCATGTAGTATCATGCAACCAATAGTGCCTAACAGGATTGGATCAAACCTATCATGTGAACCATCGACATAATTAATCCACAAGAAATATGAAGATGATCCATATTGAATCATGTCATCAAGCATAGCTTCAAACTAAAATGCATAACGATGGTATTCAAAATGACTTGGGCATTACAGCTTATCCATGCCATTGAACTCATAATTTAACATGCTAATGTACTCCTCTATATTTGATTTGAAAACTTGACTCAAACCATAATTTACACCATTAGAATGTAAATCAACTTGAGACACCATATGGGAAGGTCCTTCCTTTCAAGTTGTCTCCCTTTTTCAATCTCTTCACTGCAACCTACTGCAAAAAAATTGCTACCAAGAAACTGATCTATGATTTTATCTTCCTCTCTACAAACAAGCATCAAGACTCACTTGAGAACACACAAATTTGGTACTATCATATACTTAGCCAACAAGTTGAGAAATGTGTCCTCAACATAGTCATTATAAACACAAGACAACTCCCTCAAACCATGTGCTAAAAATTTTTCTAGGTTGAAATCTTCATGATTGAGATCATTTAGATTAGACATTCTTTAACCCATTGTTGCACCAACTTGTGATGTGATTTGTAGCACCACCAACAAGCATGTATCAACAACAAAAAAAATGATATTGTGATATCAGAGTCACCACCTCATGGAATGAGGAAATATTTGTAGCATCAAACACCAAGGCACAAATACTTTCTAGGTCTTCTTACCATAAGCTAGGCTTTATGATTAAACAAAGACATTCCTCTATGTAACTAGAGACACTCATAACAAAGTTTAATTAGTAATCTAGAATTGAACAAGGTTAACCCACATATTGCATTAGAAAGATTGCACCAAATATACTTTGACATTTTACAATCCTTGAGTGAATGAACTAACTATTGCAATACTAGACCAACAAGTGTGACCTCAACAAAAAATACATCATATCCATTCCCTAAATTAATCTAGGCAATCATGGAGACAATTGTGTCATAAATAAACCCTTGTGCTCTTCACCTTTCCTTCATTTGCAACATCCACTTGACATGAGAAATTTAGCTTGCACCTTCTATTGATACCCTAGAATAAGCTTGATCAATAATGGAGAACACATATGCAATAGGGAAATGCATAGAACTTTCTAACCAACTCGTATGTAGATTGAAAACCACATACATATATCATTACAACATTCTCAAGTTTCTAGGGTAGGAAAACAAGGGTCATCAATGAAATTGTAGGTAGCCCATGCACATTGCATCATGTTCACATGGCATCGTGCTTGAAACGATGCCCCCTGCATCAACAACCATCTCATTTTATGCTAAAATCATATCCTTGAGGGGCCCATAGATGTTGAGAGGCATTAGAGAGCCATCCTCTATCTTATTGCATCCATTCTATACCATTAATGGCTTCCTAGTTCATGTATGGAGGTAGCTAGGGTTTCTAGTAGAGTTGTAGAACTTTGAGGAGGAAGTGGAAGTCAAGTTTGGACATGTTCATGGGAGGTTAGAAAGTCTGTGAAGAAATGTGTGGAAAGAATTGAGGAGATGCAGGGGATCATGATTTGGAATGATGGAGGGAAGTTCTCAGAAGGAAGGGAAAGTCTGCAAGAGGAAATTGATAAAAAGTGGAAAATTCAGAATTTTAGGGAAGGGAAGCATGGGTGGAAGTGTACATAGGGTCCATATTTTGCAAAGAATAGATGAAGCAAGGATGTTGGAAAGAGGGTCCAGGAAGGAAGTAAAGAGCAAGGCACAGATGCACGTGGGGTTTGCAAGTCCCTAGGGAACATGTAAATGAAATATATGGGAATGTGGGGATTTAGGACCAACATGGAAGTAAGGAAGTTCTCAAGAGGAAGGGAAACTTTGTAAGAGATAAAGGGATGAAGATGGGAAGGAGCAAGAGGAAATGAAGACTTTGAGGGAAGGCAGAGATGCAAAGAAATGAAGCACAGGTAGAAGTGCATGCTAGGTCCACAAGTCCATAGGAAGACATTAATAAGTTTGAATGCTTATGGGAAAGCAAAAGGTGGAAGGAGGTAGACAATTTGTAAGAAGTGCAAAGATGCACTGAACTTCTATAAATATGCAAGGGGAATGAAATGTGAAGCAAAATTGTGGGGATGTAAGAAGGAAATAGGAATTTTGTAGGAAGTGCAAAGATACATGGAACTTCAGAAAACTCTCAAGGGAAAAGGAATGTGAAGCAGACTTGCAAAGATTTGGGGGTTGTGGGACTAGGAGGGAAGTCCAAACCTCCATGTGGGGTCCACAACTTTGCAAGCAAAGAAGGAAAGTGGGAAAGTGGAAAGAGGAGTTAAGGGAGGTTTTTTCTGAAAAGTGCAAACATCCATGAAAGTTTTGAAACTCCAAATCATTAAAGTTAACCCAAAGACCCTCATACTTGGGAATTTTTGACATTTTTGAGATTTAGGCACAAGACAAAAGTATGAGGGGAAGCAAAGCATAATATTAAACATGAACTGACCAAGGGGGGGCCATTAAAGGAATTCTTTGATCGGTTATCAATGATGGGTAGAATTGGGCCAAGGCAATAAAGAGGACACACGACTTAGAAGATTTTCTACATTTGGGGGTATATAAGAAATAGTGCTAACAAGGTTGTAGATGCAACAATTAAGACTTTTGTACACACCCACCTAAGTTCGACTACAATGAGATCAATAAATCACAAAGTACCCAAAATACCATTCAAACTAAGATGCTAGGAACAAAAAGTAGACTCCAAGGAACAATTCTCCTTCAGGAAATTTTCTCAAAAAAGAGCAGTAAATATTCATTGTCCAAGGGTCTAAACTACAGTGCACTTTAGGGCACCAATACATTTTTACGACCTTAGTACACTTTCAAGACACTAGCACACCTGCATTGTAGTCCTCTAATTGTGCTCATGTCCTACACTCCTATGCTAGCCAAGAATTCATAAGTATGAATTTCTTGGAAAAAAAACACAACTTTTTCAAGGGTTTTCTGGCATAGAACTCAGCTCTCCAACAGAGTATGAACATAGAGATAAACAAACAAGTTCTAGGAGTTTAACGTCATATTTTCTACTTGGTCAATATCTGAAAATTCACACTAGACAAGAGCACACATCTACAAATCCAGATGTAAGGATCACACACTAAGAGGGATAGAGAGATAGGGAACCCAATGACACACCCAACTCACTCTAGGCTAGTCATCTTGACACTAGGTATGAGTCCCAACACCAAAAGTGTCATAACTCACAAGCGTCTCAAAGCACCACTTGAATTATAGGATAGGACAAATAGAACATTCACAAATATTTCATTAAATCTCTAAACCCACATACATCGATTACCTACACACATGCAATAAGAACAATAAGCACACTAGGGTTATGACCATCACATGGGATACCATTTTCAACCATCCATTGCATCATTTTGATTACATCAATTATACATAGCATACATTACATCTACACTAGTTTGCATGTTCATTCTACAAGAATATGAAACTAGGTTTTCTAATCATATTTCTATCACATAGCTAAACATGAGAAAAATGATGTAAAATGCCATGCACGTTTGACACCAACATTGAGATGTGCCAAAAGTAAAAATAGAGCTCTTGCCACTTATGTAGGAACATTATATTCCAACTTAAACGAGTTAAAAATAATAATTACAATTTTAAAAATTATGATTCCTACATCCCAAATTATACATTTTCTTCAAACTACATAAAAATGAAAAGCTACAACATTAAAGGATGAAACTCCTTTTGGATGTACTCCTGAGATTCTCCAAAGGATCCACGGGTCCCCAATAGTGGTTCAATGCCACCCAACCACGTGGAACCCTTAAGACCACCCCTTTGTACTAGGAGGCAACTAACTAGGTAGTCATCCAACACACACACTAACTACCACTGGTATGAAAAATGACCATCTCAAACAAGTACATGATATCAAACACATCATACAAGAAAGCAAACACATATCGGGATTAGAAATAACAACAATCAAAGCATATCCTATGGGATCACATGCAAAAATTGCATTTACAATTGAATGAACAAAAGAGGAGAGGGTTAACATAGGATTTAGCGATCAAGTACCGTCATGGGTATCAAGAACCTTATATATGTTGACGAGTATTCCTCCATCTCATGGACATCCTTCATGATAATGACAATAGAATGTAAGACCAGTCTAATGTCCTTCACAATCCTTCCACGTATCCTCTTAGGCATACATAAGTTTCTCATGGATAATTCTTGTTAATGTTTAATTGTTTAATTCTCATTCCTTTTAATTAATGATTTATCTTAACCTCTCATTAGCTCATCTTTTATTACCATACAAGTAGATAGGCATAAGAGTCCACTCCATCCTAACCTAGAGCCCTCACATCCTAAGGCCACATATTCAAATACACATAAAAATGTATGGCACATAAATCAAGGTTCAAACATGGCACACATAGACCCATATGATTCCCCATCTTATTTCCATAATAGAGTTTTATTCCCGCAAAATATAAATCACAAATAAATGTGGAATTTTTATTTTTATTTTCCAAGACACTCAATCTTTTTCAAAAAATCAAAATTTCAAACCGTCCAAGTTTTTAAACATTAAAAATTCCATCTTCCAAAAATACCCTCTTTAAACTAAGGGTCTCAAACACACTCTTTTTGAATGACGTAACTATTTTCCAAAAAAATGGCCACAATTCTCGCATAAAATAGAGAATCTAAAAAATAATACAATTGGGATTGTTAAATTAATTTCTCTCAATTTAATAATCCATGAATACATTTATTCCTACAAAATGAAATTCCATATGCATCCGCTTAAGGTGGACATAGAAAAAGCATAAAAAAAATTCAATTTGAAAACATGGAGATGAAACCCTTACCTTCAATCTAGAATGGAGACAATCTTATTGAAGATGATCCAGTTTACAAGCCAAGCAAGCAATCCTCCACTCAAATCTAGGCCAACAATCCAAGAACACAAGAAAAATATGGAGAGAAAAATGAAAGCAAAGAGACAATGATAGAATGCATCTCCAAATTGGATTTCTTTTTCACTTTTATCCCTAACTTCCTTTTTTATTTTCAAATGAAGCTTTTGTTATCCTTGAATTTCGCTTGCTCAATTCATGGGATAACCCCTACGAAACTTGTCAGTTTCATAGCCCACATCCTCTAAGCACGCAAATCGAGACAAAATTTAAGCGGTCTCGTGCGTGGTCTGACCCCTTAAGAAATATTTTGATTTGGGTCACTTTTTACCTTTTGAAAAAATTACGAAAGTCAAGTTTCATGACTTAGTCATTTTTTCCCTTTCTCAAAAGTGCAGGGTAACTATTTTTTAGCACTTTTATATTTTTGTAAGAATGTTATACAGAGTGTAATTGCGGAGAATTTCTCCACAACTACACATGTAGTTGCGGAAAAAATCTCTACAACTACACTCCTGTGTTGGCATGTTTTGCCATTAATGCAAAATTAATGCCGAGGTATTTATTTTTTAACTTGCTTTTTAATCTTCATTTTGAACTCATTTTTACCTTTCTTGCTTATGCGCGTCATCTCCATGCTCTCTGTTACCCTTTTGTTGTGTGTTCGCATGTTTGCTCGAGATCTTACCCACAGATCTTCGTTTGATCTCCTATTCACAGGTATGTCGACCTTGTTCTTATTGTCTGATCTTTGTAGTTTCATTTATGTTTTGGTTAGACGCTATTTTTTTTTTATGTTGTGAAACCTAGGTTAAGTTGTATTGTCAATCATTTTTCTTTACAGTTAGGGTGATGTTTCAAACCCTAGTTTTCATCATAGATGGAGCTTGGAGAAAAATCTCTGACCTACATCTTCAAAGATGTCATTTTAATCACTATTTAAACCTTGTCTTCAAGCCTGTGTTTGTTATTGTTTATGTCGTTATAAATGAACAATGTCGACGGTGTTGTTTGGAGTTTTTCTCCAAACATCACTATCGGTCCATTGGACTGCGTGTCGGACAACATCCTTTTCACCCCCCTCTAAAGTAGCACCTTTTGTCTTGAGTGTTGTGTGGGGAATTTTCTCCGCACAACACCCTTGGTCATTAGTGTTGTGCGAAGGAAATTCCCCACACAACACTCAAGCTTTACCACCGAAACTTGCTAAGTCCAATGCATGTTGTATGATGCACTTCAGAGAAAATTCTCTGAAGTGCACCAAAGAGTTTTACCCCCCGTGCACTTCAGAGAATTTTCTTTAGAGCTCACCTCCTTTTTTTACACTAAGGCATGCAAGTTGGAGAATTTTCTTTGACCTGCATCAAATTGATTTACCCTTAAAAGATGCAAATCGAAGAAAATTCTCTGACTTGCATCTATTTTGTTGAAATACCTTTAGTGTAGTTCAGAGAATTTTCTCCAAACTACACCTAAAACCATCGTCCCATGTAGAGGTGGATAATTTTTCTGCCTTTACACCAAACATGGATTTTCCTATGTAGTTCAAAGAATTTTCTCAGAACTACACCAAACACTGTTCTAAAATGTAAATGTGCAGATTTTCTCCACAACTACACGAAGCTGGACACTTGGAATTTTTCCAACTCTGGAAAATTTCTGAAACTCAATTTTGCAGTCTCTTGCCAAATGATTGATCTGTCTCCCAAGAAGAAAATATGAAGTACAAGTACAAGGCGTGATCCTGATGACTTCTATGGAGTCCAATGTGGACAATATCAGAGACATAGAGATCGGGCACATTGACATGTCAGAGTTCTTGGAGAGAGTGAACAAATAGCATGTCACTACAAACATGCAGACCATTCTTGACAGTAGCATCCATCTAGTTTTTGCCTTCCCAATGTTAGCTTAGAATCTAGAGCTCGTGTTGGTAATGGCTACTAATTTCAATAAGGAAAGCAAGAGCATATTGGATGCAGAGGGCAAAGTAGTGATAAAGTTGGATACAAAATTCTTTGATAAGGTTTTCATGTGCCCTGACATTGATGATTATGTCGATCTCACCATGGAATCAACCCAAGATCACTATGATAAGCATGCAGAGAAGTGCAAGAAAATCATTAACACCCGGTGGCTCAAGACTCCTAGGCCTACAATTACAAGGTTGTCAAAGAACATCTTCTGGAGTGAGTTCATCGAGGAGGTAGGTGAACTTATTACTCTCTTGAGCAGAGTTAAAGGGATTGCTACATCCAATACTTTTCAAGAATGGATGTATCAGTACATATATGTCATAAAGAAGGGTAACCAAAAGATATTTTAGGGTAAGCAAATTAGTGACTTGATTTGTGAACAACTCTCAAAAGTGTCAACATATTTGAAGTTTTATATAACTTCATATTTGGTATATGTTGCTACTTCTATGAGGCACTTTCCTGGCCTAACTTTAGAAGGTGATAGAAGAAACATTCGAGTGTATGAATACTACCTGCAGCTAACATTAAAAGAGAGCATCAAGCACTTCAGAAGGGTAAATGATGCCATCTTTTATAGTTACATTTGCATTTTTGAGAAAGAGCTTGAGAAGAAAAGAGTCTCTGATGAAGCTTGGGAGCAGGTGAAAAGGTTTGGTTGTATATTTCTATAATTTCCTACTTTTACCTATATCAGAGTTGGTTGTTTCAATGGGAAACTATACATGTTACCAAGGTATCCATGTGACAAACTAATATTGATGGAGTTATGTGGACATATAATGATTGTGCATAACAAACAAGCAGAAGCTCATAGAGGTAGTTTTAAGTTCGTAGTTACCATTGGCAGGTATTCAATACCTACAAATGGAGACTGAAATGCAGTGGGTGACCATGAAGAGGTATAAGAAAAGGAATGACTTTGATTACCGGGGCATCAAAGACAAGCTAAAAGGGAACTATACTCATGTTCACAAAATTGAGGACATATGGGCCGAATGCAGAAATGATGAAGAGATAAGGAAGCTTGACTTCAGTCGACTTACCTTAGAACAGATCGAAAACTTTAAGCTAGCTGATATCCTTGAGGACATGCAAGAAGAAAATGATATAGTGGGTGTTGCATATGTGGGAAATAAATTTGTTGACACTCCTCTTGCACCAATTCAATGGTCACAGAAGGAGATGACTTCAATAAGAGAAAGGTTTCAACTTATTCTTGCAAACACCAATGTTTGGTTGGAGAAGAAAGGAATAAAGTCAAAATTCTTCAAAACAGGGTTAGAAGAAGAGCATACCGAGGGCCTTCTGGTAAAAGGGAAGAATTGAGAACAAAGAATAAAGAAGATACTCCTAGTACCAGTAAGAAGCCGAAGTTTGTCTTCAAGACAAAAGGAGATAAAGGCAAAAGGAAAGGAAAAGAGGGAACATCTACTCAAGTATATGTTGAAGAAGAAGAAATTGCAACTGAAGAGTCACAAGAACCTCCTGTTACTTCTCAAATGGAGTCAACACAAGTAGAACCTCCTTCTCCTCCTGTAATTTCTGAAGTGCAAACCCCTACTCCTCTGGTTACTTCAAGTGCCCAACCTTTGCCTACTATTTCTACTATTTTTGCTACACCCACTGTATCGGTTCATTCTATTTGAACATTCATCCCCTTCCACACCCACCAATGAATCATTGTTTGGAAGCCCTCATGGCAATATAGAGAATGTGTTTGGCTCACTTTCCTCTTTGCCTAGTTTATCTGATGTAACCTCATCTATGCTTAACACATTCACACAATCAGACTTTGATAAGTTCATATATGCATCCGCCGCTAAAGTGTCAAGTGTGGAGATTCCTGTTGTGGTGTTAACTCAAACCTCGTCAATTGTGACCACCATTGTTATTCCACCTAATATTCCATCTGCTTCACAAACATAGGACCTACCACATCATCACAAATCTTGGTGACAGAAACATGATACGATTCCTTCATCCTTCCTCGGCTAATTTCACAGAAGCCTAAGAGAAAGAAACAAGTTGTCTCCCTAGATGACTTTGACTTTGGCCAACTTGTTCCAAAAAAGCCCAAGACAGATAAAAAGGCCAAAACACTTTCAAGGGTAATAGTTGATCCGTCAGGGAACAAATATGTTGAGGTGGTTGTGCCTTCACCAAACAAGAACCTCAGTGAAGTGCAAGTCTATGATTATGTTATCTCAAGAATTGAGCTTGGAAAAAAGACACATGAAGGTGCCAAGGAGGACCTACAAGCAACATTGGTTTCTTTTCTTGAGAGATATGATAGAGATAAGATTATCAAAGATCAACTTAAGATCAAAGTGGAACAACTTACTTCTGTGATGTTAAGAATAAGTCAATCTTCTGAACCAGTCGAACCTGTTACATCATGTGTTGATGATGATGCAATTCAGAAGGCTGAAAGGATCGGATCACAAGGCTAAGTTGTGAGTGCATGGATAGAAAGACTAATTGCACAATGAACTCAACTCATAAAGTCTTCTATCGGATTGTTTAAAAACATGAATGATGTCAAGTTAGAGTTGAATCAAACACTTGACATGTTATCACAAAACTTGTAGCTGGTGGAAAAGGACCTTGAGACTTGGACAAATCTGAAAGACTTCAAGTTGGAAGTTTTAGTTGAGAATGGGGTGATCCCCACAAGGAAAATGTATATTGAGTATCAGGAAGCAATGAAGCATAAGAGAGATGTTCTCAAGGAGATGATAAAAGATCTGCATGAAACGCAAGATACAAGCATTGACAAAGGATTAGACATCACTGATAAGATAGGGGAGCTTCCATGTCATATACTTGACGACAGTTAGAAAACTCTTCCCGTGGACACAGTTGTTCAGGAATTTACTACACTAATTCATACAGAGATAGAATCAGAAGATTTCTCATTAGCTTCTATTGATAAATTAGTGGACTTCCAAGTGATTCTGAACAAGTTGCAGATAATTTTGGACAAACACAGAAAGGTACATGTTAACATAGAGGACTCTATCACACGAGTTCTAGCTATCTCCAGTTACACACCAGGGCCAAACGACACTGAAGTTTAGGTGGCTTTGAAAAGATATGAAGACTTTCTAGAGAAAGAGAAAGAAGAAGAAGAGAATGTGTCTTCAGACACTTAGTTTATTTTCCAAGTTTTTCAATATGTAGTTTGTAATTTGTAAATGACATTCTAGATGTCTTTTTGTAATATGCAATTACATGTAGGAGAAGTATAGAGTCCCAAATCAAATTGAACTCTATCATTGAATAAGTCAAAGTAGTTGTAGATTTCCTATTTTTGCTCATAGATTTCCTCTATAAATAAGAGGGGGCTCTTTTGTAAATAATTATATTTTAGCTATTGAAGTGAAACACTATTGAATCGAGGAGCCTATTGAAACTTTGTGTTTAAAAGTGTAAATCTTGTTCAATCAAATATAAGTGAAGCAAGTTGGGATTTAATCTTTGTCTTGAATCAAGCTTGTGGTGCATTCGAATTATTCTTAAGTCTTTTCTATTGCATACTCTTGTGTATGTGATTGAATCGTGGCATGGCATTTGTTACACATATGGTTCCTAGGTTTGTCATTGATGTCAACACTGTCACTAGGTTGTCATTGATGTCAACACTGTCATGGTGGTGTGATGGTTTTCATGGTTGGATGTCATGTCCCATCCAACAAGAGAAGAAGATGCAGTTCATGGTTGGATGTCATGTCCCCATCCAACAAGAGAAGAAGACATAGTTCATGGTTGGATGTCATGTCCCATCCAACAAGAGAAGAAGATATAATTCATGGTTGGATGTCATGTCCCATCCAACAAGAGAAGAGAGGAGATATAGTTGATACATGGGAATTAGAAGCACGAAGATAATCAGATGTATTATTGATACTACTGATGGCCTAAAGTATGTATGTTCCAAGTTCCATGATGTTTGGGTTACCAGAACAATGTTTTGTTGTTGACTGGTTGAAGATAATGTTGTCTTTGTAAAGGTGTTCTATGTAGGACAATGGAATGGTCCACATTCCTCTGCATTTGCAAATATGGCCATGCGGTTCTGGAATTGTTTTTAGGATGCAGTGAAGGTGATAATTCTAAGTTTTCAGATCATTTGTCCTTCTGCTGTGAAAGTTATACATGATAGAGTACCAATATGTGTTCTGGCAGAGTAAGCTAGTGTTGAAGGCATGTTTGAATGCTCTGCATTCCTCTAGAAATGAATGATTTCCCTTGTGTTTTTTAGGACATGTTTATGGATGTGTATTACATGATTCCTTGCAGTTTTAAGGCTCTTGGTGGTCCACAACTTAGTTTTTCAAATGACAACATTGCAGTGTGTTTCGAATGACAGATTATTCCCAGAGTTCATGATTGAAGATGTGCGGCACAATTCTTTGATGTGCAGTGGTAAAGGAGTGTTTGGAGATGTTGTATGAGTCATGTGGACTCATCTGGAAGAGTTTTCATGAAGATCTTTCTTGTTTCCAGTATCGCACAAGGTTTTCAAGTTGATGTGGTCGTTATGCTTCAAGGTTCATGTGTTTTTGGTTAAAGTTGTCCTATTTTCAAATGAGCGGAGTGTGTGGATGTAATTCCTTAGTGTTTGAAGCTATGAAGGATGTTTTGGACCTGGTTAAGCAAGTGTTGGTGTCCACAAGGCATGGATCTTCTGCTGGTGTAACGTGTGGTTTCACTTAGGACCTATCTTCTACACGTTTCATATTGTGTGTTGTCTAACCTACTTGTAAATGTATTTTTTATGTTGTATCTGGCTGACAAGCAATGTAATCAATGTAATATCATGTATAAATAATGAATCAAATTGAGTTAGGAGAGTGTGACTGCAAATTGATTGAAAAGGTTTGCAAGTAGATAAAAAGAAAAATGAATGCATTATTGATGTGCGAGTGAAGGAGAAAGAGCAAAAGTTGTTGGTGTTGTCCTGATTCATCTTGAAGACATAGTTGTGATAGTGATCAAGTGTAGAGTGTGCCTAACTGATCAGATCATCAAAAGAAAGTGTGAAGAGGCAGAAGTGCAATAATCAAAAGTGTGAGTTTCAATGCCAATTTTTAGACAGTAGAAGGACTGTCATACTGTAATCTTTTGTAAGTGTGTTCTCAATTTAAGGAGTAGTAGCTTCCTTGGGAGTGACCCTAAAACAAATTCTTTAGGGAGTAGTAGTTTCCTTGGGAGTGATCCGAGTGACCCTAAAACAAAATCTTCAGGGAATAGTAGCTTCCTTGGGAGTTACCCTAAATCAAAGTTCTTCAGGGAGTAGTATCTTCCTTGGGTACCCCTAAAACAAAGTTGTTATTTGAGCTTCATATATTATGAGTTAATCATCATCACCTTCTAGGGTTTTCCATGTATATCTGGTGTTATGTGTTGATGTGCATTGTGTTAATCTTTCATGTCCATGTTAATGATGTGATGCTTAAGTTTTAATCTGCTCCGGATAAGTTGAAGTTGTTAAAATTGAAGATTGTTTAGATATTGATTCACCCCCCTCTCAGTATCTTGGTGTGTTCAACAGTTGGTATCAAAGCCAAGTTAAATTTATTGAAATCTTTTTGTGTTGGTGGTTGTTTCTTTTTTCATTCTTAGCGATCAAGATAAGTCAGTTGATTTGTTGTCATGATTCTCTCTTGCCCTACAAATGGGAAATGGTTAATTTTGCTAGATACAAGCCACACAAACTATAGAAGGTGTTTCTGATTGACTCCTCTTTGGTTGAAAATGTTATTTGTGAAATTTTTGGTCATGATATTCTCGTAGAATTTCCTCAAGAAAATCTATTCAATGACATCATGTCTACATTTCTGTCAAATTTAATGGACTTGCTCAACGACCCATGCCTAGTGAAGATGATCGGTAAGGTTATGATTCGAGAATGTCTTATCCCTAGGGATAAACTTGATTTAGCTTTAAATGATTGTGACTGTGATGTGAAACCATGGGATAGGGTTGGGATGTTCCATTTACATGTGTTAGAGAGTTCAGCTACAACTAAATTTATATTCTTGAGGAGGCAAGGAGGACACTTGTTAGAGGTTCGTTGGAATCCTTTGGTAGGACCCTGATTATACATAATGATTTAAATGTCTATTTATTATGAAGGGCAAGGTCTGTTGTTTATGCTGCATCTTTTCTTCTTCAAGTGGTGGTTGTTAGGGAACACATCCATAGGGATCATTAACATTTAGCCCTTCAAGCTATGGAAGTTGAATTGTTGATAGGTTGATAGCTCAAGCAACGGCAAATGAAGATGGTGTTTTCACTTTTCTGCTATATTTCTAAGTTTTTTTTAAGTTTTCTAAATTTGTACATCTTTTGAATTTTCCTTTATCTGCGTATGCCTTTACCCAAGGTTCATGTTAGGACACCTTGGCTTAGGGCCATCTATGTAATCCTATGTAAACTCTTTTTGTTTATTATAATATTATAATATGAGCTATCTATGTAAATTGTAATTATAGTCATCCCTTTTAAATTTTTGTTTTATTATTTATTGTTTTAATATCTTAATTTCTAAACTTTTATTATTTATGATTATTGTTTAATTCTAGAAGTATCATTATGAGAAATATTTGTAAAAAAAGGTTAATCTGAATCATTCAATCATTAAGACTTGTCTCTTAAGGAGACCTATTCTAAAAATTTTATGTTCAAATTTGGGTGTCAGAAGTTAAGCCCAAAATAGAACTTAAGTCGTTGATCTATGATCATCCAACAATGTAAATTTATCAAATTATTCAATATTTTTAAAGCTAGAAATTCACCAAGTTATTTAATCATTATCATTTAGCATATGATATTTTTGTCAGCCATATTATGATATTTTTAAAAATTGTTAGCACATTCACCAAGTAATTAATTTTTTATTTTTGAATATATCTATAATTCGCCAATGATTTTTTTTCAAATCTATCTATAATTTTCCATCTAAAACCACTAATGTAAACAAATTTTAAAAAATTCACCAAGAATTTTTTAAATTTTTTTCAAAAATAGGCATACATTCGCCACAAATTTTATTACCTCGGGCTAGGATTCGCCAAGATTTAATATATATTTTTAGGGGGGGTTTCTTAAAGTTATCAATTAAATTAAGTCTATTTTTTATGCACCCTTATTGAATGTATACAAGTGGGAAATTGTTAGGAATGTGTTGTATATTTTACATGTTTTATACTCCTAATGGATTGTAGACTCATCCATAATATTGGGGCTCAAGGTATCACCCTAGCTTGGGGATTTGGGTGGCTAGTGGCCCCCATGTGGAGATTGTGGGGTACTAGCCCCCAAGAAAAAAATTGGGCCCTTTTTCATGGCAACTAGTTAGCCTATGTTTTTGTGTCAATTATTTTGTAATACCACTTAGTGGTTTTGTATTATGATGTGCCTATAAACAAATGCACATGGATTAAGATCATGATTGGCAAGAAATATTTTATTGTATAGTGAGTTCATAGCAAGGTTAATCTATTGGATTGACTCCAAAAGATAGAGTTGAAGATCTCATGTATCTCCTATTGAGATCATTGGTACTTTGTGTTGAATTATAATTTGTTATTGAGATTAATACATTGAGTGTGCTTTGGAGGCTAGGTTTTTCATGAAAGGGTTTTCCCAAGGTATATATCTTATGTTATCTCTTAGTTGTTACTTTTCTAAAATTTGTATTAGATCTATTCTTGCTTGCATTATTTCTCTCATAGGATTAGTGTGGATCTAGTCTAGTTTCCTTTCATATCTAGGGTCGGATCTATGGGCACAAAATTGAACTAGTTTAGTTCCATAAGCATAAAAATAACCCCAAAACTTTCAAATTTCAAATATAAATCCAAGTCAACTCTCTTCAACTAGTCATTATAAGCCAACCTAGCACAAAACATGCTAATTTGTGTGATAAGGTGTTGTATTTAAGGATAAAACCTAATTCATTTTTACACCTTCAAGAGCTCTTATTCCAATTCATGTTATCATATAGATATCATCATATAACATCAACATTGTATCATCAACTTATATCAACATTCTATGCATCATTACATGTTTGTCTACTATCTTTGATCATTATTCTATACAGTTGACTTGATAACATGGATTTGACCAAAGGGGAGCACTCATAGCCTAGCTAGCTCCTAAATGGTGTCTATCGACACCAACCCTTTGTAGACATAGGTATAGACATCAAAGCAAGCAGATTTGAGGTGTCAAAATCAATGAAGTTTAGATTTATGGGTCGAGTTCAAATCTATGCACAAAGTTCATATCCATAGATGTAGAGGTCAATTTTGCAGTCATTAAAGTAAATTAAAGTATCAAATAGAATATTTATTGATATAGATTTAGTTGTCTGACATCACATGAGGCTTTAATAAATTGGAAAATTGATTTCTAGCATCTAACACAACAGAACCTTTATCAAATTTTGAGCTAAGTATCATTCTCTTATTTATCTAATATATGAACATTTATTTTAGTAGCATAATTAGTCCCAACTCATCAATAATATAAAGTTTTATGTTTACTTATAAATTGAATGTATAGCTTTATCCTACACTTATTTAAATCAATATTATTGTAAAGAAAAATATCTTGACTCTTGTCCCTTGGTATAATCCAGGCTAATTGAATAACACACAAATCAAGCATAAATTAACCTAGATTAAATAATTATGACTAGCTAGGAATGATAAATTAAATAATTAAAATGCTAAGATAGGAAATTAAATGAGATGGATAAGGTACTTAGATTTGGAATCATAGAGAAGAATAAATTTGATGTTGCACTGAAATTGACTTGTCTTGGGATTGATAATGAATGCTCTATGTCTACACTTCACCTTAGACTTAGAACAATCCATAAATTTGTTGTGGGTTGAATCTATGCTATATGGAATTGATCTTGCCACTATGGAAATGATCTATCATATAGAAGTAATCTTGAACCCATTGAAGTGATCCTACGCACTATGGACTTTCGCAATTGAACTCATTATGATATTTGCTTTGTGTTGGCTATCAAGGATTGATGGCATTTAAAATACCTTAGGAAACTTGTTGAATTGCAAGGTCATGCTCTCCTAGGTTGATTAGATTAACTTTATGGCCATGGAAATAATCGAAGACATCAATCTCTAGTCATGTAAATGTCATAGAATGATGACGCAAAACTAGGTTCCTTTTAGCACTCCAAAGCAAAGTGTTCTTAGAATAATTCCTTTGTAAATATGAATGATAATCAAATATGCTTAGATGTTTTTGGTTGTTTCTTGATCATAAATGAATGCACATGGAATGCCTTTGAATACCAAGACATAACAACTTATCATGCAAATGTGCACTGAGTCAACTCATAACTACTAGTGGAATAGGCAAGAGCCGACACAGATTTGAAGTTAGAATTTTTAACTTATAGGTCAATTCTACATAGTATGAGATCAATCCCACATCTCATAAGATTGACTTGAGACACACACAAAAAAAAAGTGCTAATATTGAGGTGGGTAATAAATGTATGGATGTAAGTACATGGATGTGTATAATAAATGGTAGGTATACATAGAAATGAATGTGGATAAAGATAGGATAAAGATCAAATGTATGAAAATAAAGGTAAATAAAAAGAGGCAAGGAATAAACCCAACTTTCCATAAAAGTACACCATTTATTATTATATAATTATATTAAACCGTTCCATTAAAACAAACCAATTGACATAAGTATACAAATCTCACCATTACAAATATATTTAAATTATCTCTGAATAATTTGTTTATCATTGCCCTATAAATGAAAGGGCAACCATTTTTATATAACTTAATTGTGCTTTTCCTCGTATGCACATGCCTCTCAACAAAGTAGCGATACTCGAACCCCATATGGGAGGCACCTTTTATAAATATCTTCTTCATAAAGAAATGTGTGCTATCCTTTCTTGTGTAGTCTCTTTGATAATTCCTTCGAAAATTCTTTGCTTTCTACTTTTCATTCTTTGAATATCCTTTTCTTCGTTACCCTTCCTTCGAATATTTTTTCTACTCTCCTATCTTTTTCTCGAATATTCTTTTCCATTTAGTCTTCCTCTTCTCATTAAGTGAAAACTTCAAAAATATGTAGGAAATATAGGGGAACATACACACCAATATGGGGCCTAACATTAGAAAGAATACCTTTATGAAAAATTTTATTTCACTTGAGCAAGTGACTCATAACACAACCCATTCAAAATAATGACTCATAACACAACCCAGTCAAAATAATTTTAATAACAATAATTATGAGAATTGTAAGAGAATAAAATCCTCTTACATAAAAAATTGAGATAATTATTTTAAGATCTAAGAGTTGAGATAAGTAAATATTTGAAATAATGTATTAAAATAAATGTAAAAATTAAATAAATAATATGCGAGTTTAGTAAAAAAGGCTACCATCTACAATGGATTGGGTGTGCTAGACATTAGATCCATAAAGTAGATATGATCGAAGAGGGTGTTAACTATGGAGGAACTCTATTGAAAGAAAGGCAAACCCTTCATCTAATACTAAGGCTCCTATTATCTTTAGGCTAGGAGGAGAGCACTTGACCAAAAAGTTGAAGGAATGAAAAATATAGTGTAAGGTGTTTGTACTTGAATCGTTAGAATGTAAGAAAAATATGGCGGCCAAACAAATCCAGTTTAGTATCTAAAAATAGATTAACTATCATTTTGGTTCACTTTTGTGACTACACAAGTGATCTATACAACAATTATTAATCAATTTCTTAGTTTTTACAATGTTGAAAACAACATTTAGATTCCAGTAAGACAGGACATCAATGAAAAATACATTTGAAAATTACATAGAAACAATTGGATTCCTTATCAACAAAGAGTTTTATTATTACAAAAGGTTAGAGTACATATCTATTTATTCCCTAGAGTTCATGGCTAGATTCTTTTCTCTTGGTTATCAAATGCAAAGTCCTTAAGTTATGACCTCGTATTAGGAGGAAAAGAATTCCATATCGAATTTTTATGTTCCTTAGCTAAGAACCATCTAAGGCATGCTTTGTATTCTTGGTTGGGCATACGTGATATGCCTCTTCTTCAATGGTCATTGTGTACCTTGACCAATCATCAAGAGAATACTCTATGCTAAAATATCTAGGTTTGTAATGAATGAATAGTTTTCCAAGGGAATTGATCAATCAACATACCCTTTCAAACTGTTAATTACACAATTTAATCCTTTAAAAATTCACATAAGTGTTGTTTTATTTAACAACTTTTACCCCATATACATTAAAAAAATGAATATTAACCCTTGTACATATTTGGGTAAAAAATCCATAATTTTTTTTATCCCCCTATAAATCAGTTGTTGCTCTCAATAGCATAGGGTTTATTTGTAACACCAATTACAATAAATAATGCTTAGCCAAAATATATGTGGCTATTAAATATGAATATATTAAGTTTTTTCCATTTAGTACCATAAACATCACAAAAAGTTCATTTAAATTTTAACTCCATCAATCACTCTATTTTCTAATTTCTTAGAACTTGCTTTTATCAATAATTTTTCAGTTTAAATTGTAAATTCACAACTAGGCTCAACAATTATACTTCTGCAATGAATCACATGTTTATAATTATAAACATATTTCTTAAAAACAAACTATCATGAAAAATATTATGAATTCTTTGCAATTGAGAAGGTAAAGCCAACTTATATGCTAAAAATAACTCACTTTTTCTAAAATTTCAAATAGACCACAATAATGAAGAATTAATTGAGTATATTATCTAATTTTCAAAGAACTATCATCTATTCCAAATATACTTGAATAAATTGTTTAAAATCAAGTTCCAACTCTTATAGTTGTCTTGTGAATCATGTTTAATAATGATAGAGTTTGAAGTCTTAATCTTTAATACTGACTATTATTTGAAGTTAAATTTTCTTAAATGTTTTCGTTACCAAATAACTTGATGCAATGGAATAATTTTATTTTTCAATAAAATGATCTTACACACCTTTCATAACAATATTTCATTACAATTTTTAGTTTAATTGAATTTGTATTTCTCTTTTCATGACTAGTTTGATTCTCTTAGAGGATAATTTTAAAATGTTCCTTTACTTTAGATCTCTAAGTAATATGATGGACCAATATGTTGTGGGTTATATCATATTTTTTAGTAGCTCCTAACCTTAATGATTCTTCATTAGGATCACTCCTTTATGTGGTATTAATATCATTCAAAGTTCCCAATCAAGTAGTAACCATCCCTTATTTAAAATTATCCACTAATAGCATGTTTAAAAATATGATTAGTAATGGTATTATTCAATCTTCATACTAAGAAAGTATAATGAAGTTTGATATCGGACTTAAAACTTCAAACACACACACACACAATCAAGGCTAATTGAGGACCAATTAAGGTAATTTTCATATCTCATTTATCAATATAATTTAATACATTATGTATTATGCATGATTAATGCATATATCATATATTTGTCTCAATCTTTTCCATTATATTAAACCTTATCTCTAACTCCTATAGAGTAATACAAAATGTTGAGTTATCCCCTTAATAATATTTCTAACGATGCGAACATACATATTACTTCCCTATTAGTATTCATATTTTGTATGATACTTCACACAATTTACTTTCTCAAATTAATCATATTCAATTAACAACTCCATTTATCATCTTTGTCTTATGTTTCACTAATAAGGTTGAGCTTTAAAAAATATGTCATAAAATCCTATGGTTAGTTTTAGAATTATTTTTTCCTAACATATATTTTCTTCATAATTTAAAATAAATGTATGTATAGTTCCAAGCAACTCTAAATCATGAAGGATGTTTATGTTCAGTGGATAGCAGTTTATGTGACTCATAACATATAACTCTATTTTCTTGCATCAAAACTCTACCCATACCTAGACCACAAGCATTAGTGACAACTACACCAAGTTTACTATAGTCAAGGATTGTAAATGTTGTCTCTCCCCCTATAAAATGTTAAATGTTTGTATTTCATGATCTATAAGAACTTGTTTGTTTTCATGCCTTATATATGCATTACATTGTTCTAACTAGCTCATCCCTAAAATAACATCATATTTATCTTAATTGAAAACATGAAAATAATCTTTGGTTTCAAAGTTGTTTAATTGAAAAATCAAATTTTAAATAATTGAATCAATGTATTTATAAAAGTTTTATCTCAATATACATAAAATTACTTAGCCACAAGTTTAATTATTAATGTTTTTGATTAAGATAAGAGGTTTTTAAAGGGGCCTCACCCTTTTACAAAATAACAGCCCAACGACCCATGATTCGAGTCTCACGAGGTGTGAGACAAACCAGGAAAGAACAATAGCAACAACTTGAAGAAACAACAAAAAGACAACCCATAGTCAAAAAAGCACAAAAATAGACCAACTAACCTTGCTTCACTAGCATCTGCAACCCAGAGGCCACCTTCCACTCCTTTGCCACAAAGTTGACTCGGTCTTCAAACAAGACACCCAAAGTGTCATCATCTATGTTAATGAACTTAGATTTGTGAGTAGCAACTTTGGCGTGTGTCCTCTTAGCAGGGCCTTCTCCAATAGTGTTTTGTTTCCTCTTTTGTAACTCATTTTGGAGGATGAAAAGGCTTTTGGTTGTGTCCTTAATTGTGTTCTTACTGAATGAGACAACCTTTGCCAAACTCTTAGTGATATCATCCTGCTTCCTCTCCATCTCCTTTAATCTTTGTTGCACTCTATCCCGTTCACTACTAATTGAGTTGAGTTTGATTGGATCCATCCATAATTCGTCACCACCCTCAATGATACTATCCTTCCCAAGCTTGGTGTTGTCTTCTATCCCCTATGATGTTTTATCGAGGGATTTCATCTACCATATTTAAGGCCATTCATGACACTATTATGAAATTTAAAGGTTTCTTCCAACCTGTTCACTTTGATGGCTAACTCAACACAACTACTGCAACTAGCAGGTGTATTGGTGGTTTATTGAATAGGGGGTATCTCCTTGGATGAGGAGGGGTTGCAAATGGAGTTTTTAGGGGCTTCCACCACCATATTACTTTCTCCTTCTAGGTTGTCACCTTGGTTGGGTTATCAGTAAGGGAATCTCTTGAAATAGTGATAACAAGAGTAGACTCAGGAGGTTCATATCAACTAGAGGGCTATAGATTCTCACTACCCTCAGGCCCTTATAGGATCCATTAAGGATATCAAGGTCCGTGGAAAAAGGGAAGGGATTATCCTAAGAGGATGAAAGGTTATCCTTAGTGGGGAGCAATTGGGATTGGCTAGAGAGGGATTCTTCCTTTAGACCCAAGAAACCTTTGTGAGGCGTAGGGTAAATTTTAGCAGGGTTGAGGATTCTTGGGAAGGTTGTTAGTGTAGGTTTTTATTTTCTAGTTGGGTTATTTATTTTCCTATATTCCTAGGTTTTTCCTACACATTTTATTAATCTTTCTTAGGTTCATAAAGCATGTTTAACTAAGTGAGTGGGTTATGAGGTGTCACCATCATACAAGGGAGCACCCATTAGCTATCTTGGGAAGATATTTTGCTATCTTTAGACTGACAGATGGTTGCTTCCTATTGGTTGGTGTTGCCACCTCCACCCTCTCCTTTTTCTATACAAACATGCTACCTAGCTCGTATTTGGTATCTTTTGCTTTTGCATCCTCTTAATGCTATTTTGCTTTTGGAGCATTTTCATTACTCTCATGGAGACTAACTCTATGCTACTATTTTGATTTTGTATCATTTGCATTCATAGTTTAATATCTATTCATTTGCACTAGTTTTCTGGGTTATTCATCTTTTCAGATTCTAACGTGGTATCAGAGCTTCGCTAGTGCAGAATAGATTGTAGTTTCATTATTTGAGAGATTCAAGGGGGCTAATAAGCTTTGTTGCAAGTTTTCCCCAAAACCCAGTATGCTCTTCTCTTGCATCTTCGGATGATCTGGAGAATAAAAAAAGTTTGACAGAAACAATTTAACCTCTAGGTTTTACATATGTGTTTTGTGAGATTTGGGTGATTGCAACATTTTTGGTTATACTGGCGGCATTTCTAGATATTCCAACGCGTCCAAGAGGCTTGAGAAAGTCAAGATTGGCTTTCGTTTCATCTGATTTGGAGATCGTTTGACACAGTTGGAATCGAGTTTTTTGGCTCAGATATGGAACTCACTTTCAATCTGAGTGTTTTCAGGCCAAAAGGACTATTTTATTGCATCCAAGAGGCCTTGCAGATAAATTTTGACATATTACACTATCATTTTTCGATGTCGGGAGTTGGAAAGACAACATTTTTTTGTCGAAAGGCCATTTTGGCCCCCCTAGCATGCAGTTTAAAGAGCATATTTGTGTAAGAAATTGTCGAATTTGTGAAATCTTGATTTCCCTGCACAAAATTTTAATATTCGCAAGTTTTGTTATTTCTTTGCTTTGTCAAAATTGGAAAGTCACTAATGAGCCAAACAAAGCTCATTTTCTTTGGTGTTTGGTCTACTAAGGTCTCCTAACTGGTGATAGGCCTAGGCACATGGGGATTTGCCATAAACTTAAGAGCATTAAGCACCTTATTGGGTTCTGCATTCATGCTCAATTTGTTTCGAAGTGGAATCATTCCCTATTTTATCCTTTCATACTAGATTTTCCCACTTGGCATATTACTTTATTTGGGGATTATATACTCTCACATGCATAATATAATCAAATTTGACAAATCTTTTGTACATAAATTTGTTTAAACTATGGAAAGAAAGAAATAATGCAATTTTTAATTATGAAGTTAGAAGGGCGTACGTGATATGGACTGCATCACCTAGTTATATAGATAGAGCGATTATATAATTATCACTTAGAGTGATGAATTTTCTTCCCTTTCTATAGCTATAATTCCCCCACTCGGGGGCCCACCCCCACTATTTGATTGTCAGGGTCAAGATGCTAATTTTTTTTATGGATAATAAAGTTTTTGTGATCTCCAATGTCATAATCTAGATTGATGTTCATGTAGAGAAAATTTGTCTAGAGATGGAACACCTTTAAACCCTTTTGGATCAGTGAGGCAATGCCTAATGTATGGTTAGTTGGTTTCCACTAGAATTCTCTCACTACCATTTGTCTTTAATGGAGGCTATAGAGGATGTGGCTGACACCAATACGATAATCACCTCCATAATCAGCCATGATTTGTGCCATATTCTAGGTACGCTTCTTTACAATGTAATGGTAATGTTGGTGGTGACTTTTGCCATGATAGTGTGAGGCCTAAACAATTAGGTAGTTTCGTTGCAAGGAACCTTGGCTTTGTTTATCTTACCTTCTTGATATAATATAGAAGAAAAAAAAAGAAAAAAAACGTACACTTACTAGTTACGAATCAAATCAAAGACATGTTCTTATTGGTTAAGAACCCATAACCAACCCATACCTCTAGATGTTGAGCAAACCCATACCTCTAGATGTTGAGCCCACTAATGTAAATCGTTGGCTTGGAGGGGAGAGGCCCAATAATCCTTTGGTATTAATAGTAAGCCGGTTGCTCCCATGGCCTAATTGACTAAGGGATTTTTGTTGTCTCTCCCATCATAAATTTGTTTAGTCACTAAAGCAATTTTTTTTTTTATTGAAGACATTTTGTAAAGATGTCTAATATTTGTGAGAGGTCGGTCCTTGTTTTTTAAAACGACTTAAAAAGTAATCTTTATTTGTCAACGTCAAATCTATTTGACTTTAGATTACAATCCCTTCGGGCCACGGCTACTTTTAAGATTAGATACGTAATCTACCTGGTATTACTGATAGAATACACTTGTCCCAAAAAAATATCTAAAGTTGGACGGTGAATAAAAGAAAATATCTTTGCAAAATGTTTCTTCTAACAAGGGAGGAATGATTTTAAAAAACATTAAGCAGCAAGAATGATTTAATAAAAACAAAAGCGTATTAGGTAGCGTTCGTGTCAGCCGTCTGGATTTCCACGTCGATCAAAGGATATACGGTACGGGGGTTATTAATGGCACACAGAACAAATTCACATTCCACAATTGTCTTGTGTTTTTGACTGATTTAGTAAAGCAGTAATGGAAATGGGATTGTCAAAAACATTGATGGTTTTAGTAGGAATAGGGTATTGGATTCAGGGCTTCCGTTGTTTCCCATGGCTGGGCGTCACTTTTTATTTGAAGGACAATCTGAGGGTGGAGTCAGCAACACTTCAACTCCTGCAGAGCTCCGCCAATTTGCCCATGGTTGCCAAGCCAATCTACGGTATCATCTCCGATGCAGTCTACATTGCTGGAGCACATCGCCTGCCTTATATCATCATTGGAGGTATCCTTAAATTCGCCATCGTCTGCTTTGCCTTTTTTGTTTTTTTTCCCCGGGTTTGAAGATCTCTATTTTTTAATTTGTTTTTTTTTTCCCTCTTTACCATTTACATGTTGAAAATTTTTGGTTTACTTAGAGTTTACTTGTATATTATTTTTGCCATGGTGAGGTTTCGGTGCTATAAATTAATTAGCTTGTTCAATTAAGTTTTGTACTAAATGATGAATCTTTCAAAAGAATTTTTAAGTAAAATACAGTAATTTCCTTTCTGTTTTTAAAAGTTTCCTTGCTGGTTCAGCTGGTGATGTGGCACACAACTTAGGTCTGTTATTTCGTAATTTTATACATTTAATTAAATTTTTTAGTTTTTTTTGTGAATTTCCAATCCTTTTACTGATTGCCATAAGTTAAGGGGCTTGAAAGTAGAGGCACATCAGAGTGGGCCTGACGTTGAAGAGCTTGTGTTTCACTGGAGAAGGATATGTGTGTCATCAGGTCATTTAGTCAGATTACAGACTGGAAGAGCTACCCTGTATTCTAAGAAAGGCTAAATTCGGAAGGCATGTTGAATCTTTAAAAAATCTATTTTAATTTCTATCCAATTTTTTTATATTTATTTATTAAATCCTATTTTATAAGAAATCCCCACTGGGCTATTTTCTCAATTGACTATTTTTCATAAAAAATTTTAAGAATGGTTGATGTTGGGAGGCATGGTGGCCCTTAAAGGACTTTTTCTTTTCAAATTATTTTATTATTTTTTTTTGTTCATTGACATTTTTTTTTTAATTAGTTTTCAAATTCTCTGTAAATTTTATTTGCCAATTAACTTCATAAAATATCTCGTCAAAATTTATCAAATATATAAAGTTGTTAAATTGGCCAAAAATACACATTTATCAGTAGTAAATTGAAATCCTCCATTATTTCCTCAAAATTTTGCAACAATATATATATATTTTAACACGAGTTTCACGTACATATCCAAATTTGTAAAAAATTATATTCCATAAAATTTTCCCTGTTATTCACTAATATTGCACCCATGTGTGCTTCGTGTACAAAAACAGATATGGTTGTATCTGCTGGTCTTATGGATCGTTTTGGTCTTATGCAGGTTAATAAAATCTGTCTATATATTCATAGCTAGCTTGTACTATTGATTACAGTCTATGAACATTTGAGACAAGGATACCTCACACTTTCTATTAACCTATGACTTTGAAAAATGGGACCGGCATGGCCTTCATTATTGTATTTTGTGATTGACAGTCAAACATGGTTCTATTTCACAACATCATTCCCTGATACTAATATTCTATTGCATAACATCATTCCCTACCTGCTTCTTGGGGGCATTAATAAGCATAGTTCCTACTTGCCAAAACATGTCCCACTCTTCGCCATTGATTGCTGCAGTTTGTTTCTAGGCTGTGCAGCAAATTGTTTGTTGCTGTTCAGATGTTTAGTTGTTGTTTAAAGTTTAAACACGTTTTAACTGTGCTGTTGGAACCTGCTGATTGTATTCTCTTTTTTTGCTTTAATGATTAATCCAATAAATAAATTTTAAAAAAAAAAACTGTTGCAATTTAAGTAGTTAGTTTGGAGTTAAATGTCGACTTTTATTATTTCGAAATTTCTTAGTCATGCATTGCTTCCAAACAAGGTGAATACAGAATTCAGACAAAAATATAGAAAGTTATTAAACTAATACCATTGTAAATGTCCTTTCACGATGCAGTTTACTTAGGAGATCATTCTTTAATTTAAGAATCGGTAACTATACTAATCCTATGGAAAGTCCTTCATAGGAGAAGATGCTGGGATTGGATTAATAGGTCATTGCGAATTTAATGATTCTTCTAAAACAGATTAGCTAGGGTATTTTAGAAGCATTCAAGTTAGGCTGCTGTAGCTGAATATCACAAAGCTTGGTCAACCCTTGCTGTAGTCTTGACTCTTCACTAGTGTGACTGGAGGTTCAAATTGGAATGTGCATACTCCAATTTCTCCTCCTTTCTTAGGGCTAGCATAGCTTCGTGGCCAATTTATTATTTTTATTTTATTTTTTGTGTTTTAAAGTAAAAAGGATTTGCTGCTCCGATTTGTGCTGGAAATGCTGAGTTGTCCCTAGAAATAGCCAAGAAAACCAAGTTTTGTTTCAGAGATGTTTTCAGGAACAACCTGATGTTTCCAGCTTTCTGGAAATGGCCCTCAGAAGATCAGGGTCCATTTGAGGTACACCAGAAATATTTCTGTGGAGAAATTGGGGTAGGGTGGCACTTCCTACAACGAAACTTCCAAATGTAGTCCCACCGCCTACTTATATAGTCTTAACTAGGTTAGGAAAACACTTGTTCATCAATTAGGTAAACCTAACTTAGAAAATGAGAGTAAGAAACTACTTGTAGCAATCCTATGATTATGCGCACCACTTATTTGCTCCTCCATTACCAAAACATAACAATAAAGATCATAACATGCATATAGACTATAGTTAGCAGCATTGTACAGTTGTAGATGTTGTTTCATGAAGGCTTGATCTTCCAAGTAGTTCCTTTGTTGGCAAATGCTTCCTTCTAAAGAGATAGTTAGTGATTGCCCTATTGTCCAACTGCTTCACTCATCAATCAACCACTTCTTCTGGCTCTAAGATATCTTTCCCTCCTCTTCTAGCTCTGGAAGCTTGGTCTCTATTGGATTCCATTTGCCAATTACTCTCTTCCAATAAGTTACATGGAAAACAATGTGAATCTATAAGGAAGAGAATAGCTCCAGTTTATAGGCCATATTGCCAATTCTACTGAGTGTCTTTTAAGGACAATAAATTCTGGATGATACTTCGAGAGATAATTGTTTGTGAGGCTGGAGCTTGCGAAGGATCTAATCTAAAACATCGAAGTGTTGCTTGCTCCTATGGTGATATGCTTGTTGCTTGATTTTTTTCCAGTCACTGCCAAATTAACAAAGGGTTCAAAAGATGTCCAGCTGCTCTTGCACATGAATTTCCATTGCTTGAACGTTTGTGTGATCATATAGATATGTAGTGGGGGAATAGAAGACTCCCATAGAGTGACAAATGGAGTCATCTTAATTGATGTATGAAAATTAATGTATTCCATACCATCACTCTGCCAAGGAAAGCCATGTGATAGTTTATCAGAAGCTAAACAGCAAAAGTATCTTTCAAACATTTTTGACAATCTGTGTCTGTACATCTGACTGGGGATGACATTAAGAACTGTAGGCTAAAGTAGTTCCAGAAATCATGAAAAGTTTTGTCAAAAATTTGCTGGTGAATTGTGGATCTCTATGATTGACTCTGATCTTGGGAGAGTTAGGAGTCCCATGAATCTTCTGAACATGCTTTGTAAAATCAATTTGCACCGTGTTTCTTAAAATGGAATCATTATACAATAAAATTGGCCACATTTGGTAAGCCTTTGTATTCTACCAAAATAACACTTGTCACATTTGATTTGGTAAGTCCATCTAACTTATTAAAGAATATTGCACCATGCAAATTTTCCAATCATCAAGAACAAGAATGGGAATCTTGTTTCTAGGGTGAGCTTGTTTAACTCCAAATAATTGAGACACCGTGAGGAATCCTATTTATGGTTTGTGACCATTGGTGTAGAAAAGTACATTGTCTGTGCTTAATAATTCTAGCATTGAGCATTTCTTGGACTAAGCATTTGATCTCACTCTTTTGAGCATATGAGGAGCAATATGGCCTGATGTTGGGTGATTTTCTGGTTGGAAGTTGGAACTAATTGAATGTCACGATGATGCCTACAAAATAGCAGGACTATTGGGTGTTTCTTGGAAGACACTGGAATGTTCATCAAGTATAGGTCAAAGATCGTGTGGTGGAGTTGCCTTCTCATGTTGTGCCTCCATTACTAATAGTTCAGCAATCATTCCTCTAGCTTGCTTTTGCAGCATCTTCTCCATACAACAAGAGCTTATTACTTGCAAGAGCGGTCTAAAAATTCTGTTAAGCTGATAGTCTTTTCCCTCTGCTCTAAATCTATCAAAAGTTTTTGGAGGTTTGTTGAAAATGTCCCCAACTTAAGCCATTTTTTCCCTAATGTTACATCAGTCCTCAGGAAATTTGAATGTGGGGTTTGACATCTGTTAACTCCTCATCATGGCTTTAATAATATGGTATTTTCGTGTGCAACTTAGAGTATCTCCAACAACTATCATCACATGTAATTTGGAAGCAGGATATGCAAAGCAGTTCTTGACTAATTTTTCATCCGTAAGATTATTTGTGTTGCCCGAGTCTGTTAACCCAGTTATGCTCTGTTTTTATGAACCCTTTTCCACCTTGAGAGTTTGGGGTGTGTTGACACCTGCCAGAATGTGACAAGAAATGGTAGGTATTGTAGGTGTGGTCTCCTCGAGAGCTGACACATTCTCATTTGAGGTTATGCTATCTACAGCTTCAGATTCTTTATCATTTTCTGGTGCGTACTCCATTTAGAAGAGTTTTTTCCACACATTGGTGGATCGTCCTATATTTACCATCACAATTGAAGCATAGCTCTTTCCTTTGGTCTTCCAATTGCTGAGGAGTCAACCTTCTCAGTTGGGATTGTCTGTACATACTACGAATTAGTAACACATTCCTTGGGTGCCATGGATTCCCATGCTAAAGTGAAGCTTAGTCATGTTTTTGTCCTCAATCTCTTGATCCGAATTCATTGCATCTTATAAATCACAGCGTCTATGAAGTCTGGCTTTGTGTTGGATGACTTGCTGTAGTCCACCAATTAACATAACTGATATCATCCACTCTTGTAGCAAGCTTTTGGAACCATAAAGTGTTCTTTGTTACGGATCCTGTTTGGCAGAATATAGAAAGCTGACGAAAGAATCTTTAATCCTGTTGTCTATTGAATTGGGCGACCAGGTTGCTCATAAATGCTGATTATGGGTAAAAGCACTCTTATTCTGTGTCTTCATTGATTGGCACCATTGCTATTGATTACCCTCCATGTGGAAAGAATCTGATGGCACCAAGCGTATCAGAACTGTTAATAGCGAATTTGTAAATCACCTGAATAAGGATTAATGGATATTCCTGGAAAAGTATTAGGATTAATTCACTTTCTGGTTTAGAATTTGATTTTGAGAGTAACCTCATTGTTGTTGATTGATCCATATTCAATATATAGTGGTAGATATTGGTGATCAATGATTATATATTCAATCTTACAGTATCATAATCATTAACAATCCAAGCAATTCAGTTTCTAGTCAGATGGTAAAATCTTGCCTACAAATTGGTTGGATCAATTCAACTTGACACCACTCCATATATTCTTTGTTTTGTAAGTTCATGTTCATAAAAGTAGGGCATGGCCAGTAGACGGATTGGCAGCTGCTAAGTGCTTGCCAGTTAAGAGGTAGATGGTTTGAAACCTGAGCCTCCAGGGTCTCCCTCACTCCAGCTGGACTTTAACAAGAAGAGGCAGGTTTATAGTGGCTGCTAACCAGAATCAGAAACCTAGTAAGCTGAGATGCTGACAGACAAAGCAATGAAAGCTATATTTTGGGGAGTCAAAATCCTGACCTGGGTGAAGATAATTACAATTGTAATCCATTTCCCTGTTCACCTTAATTTATAAAAAATAAAAAATAAAAAAAAAATCATAAAAGTCATCCGACTCCTAGTGTTTACGCTTAGAAGTAGCTTTCAAGATGCATTCGCTATAATCACTTGTCCCATTTGTTCACAAATCTTGAAGCTGCATAATTATTTTTGTTTTCTAATGATTTTAGCACGTTTCTTAATATTTATGAACCCTTTCAAGTGTCAGCCTAGTCTCCATCTATCAAGATTACATCCGATTTATAGCCAATTATAAAAAGCAACTTATCCAAACCTGTTTTACAGTTAGTTCCGTAAATGGCATTCTTTTGAGGATTTATATTTGTGTTTAATACTTCGTACTTCGTAGTGTGCCTCAAACTAATCGGAAATTTAATTTATAAAAAACTAAATCTTGATAACTAGAATAACAATCACTGTTTTGTCTCTTACAACATTGAGACAGGAAATGAGCCTCAAGAATGCTGGTTCGAAGGTTTAAAATACAATCCACTTGTTCTGAAGCCTATTTAGAATAGCAACTACTGTTTGTGATTTTTAAGAATTGACAGGATATGGGCTTCAATTATATAGGTTTCAGGGTTTAGAATACCACCCACTTGCGTTTGTAGTTTCTGGATTTGCCTTGAGTAAATATTTGTCAGGTATTTGGGGGAATGTTTACTTGTATGAGAGCTGAGAATTCATTCTCTGTTTACATTGTCAATATTATCTCGGATTAATAACAAATTATTTGCATTAAAATATTTCAGGTCTGTTGCAAGCAATTTCATGGGGATCAATAGTATTCATTCCGGCAGCAGGTTCATCAGTTCCTATAATGTCAGCCTTTCTCCTCCTCGGCAATTTGGGGGCATCTATTGTTGAAGTTGCTAACGATGCTTTGGTGGCGGAAACTGGAAAAAATGCTAAAGCAAGTTCATCAGGAGAACTTCAGTCATTTGCCTGGATGGCAACAGCTGTAGGTGGCATTATGGGAAATTTATTCGGTGGGATTGCTATAGGCCAGGTTGATGCAAAGGCTATGTTCATTTTTTTTGGCTTTCTTCTAGGCATTCAAGTAATAACTTGTTTGACTGTAGATGAAAAGTCCATGGGTTTTATTAATGCTAAGAAAGTTTTAGGTCGGAGATCGACCCATGCAAATCAACATGAAAAAGGTAGGGTTAATGCACAAGCTATAAAGTCAAACGGCATTGGGGGTACCTTTTCGAAAAGTGTCCAAAGGCAGGTTTCAGATCTTTTGGGAGCACTGAGGAAACCAGAAATTAAATATTCCATTGTGTGGTTTGCGGCATCTTATGCTATGATACCAATTTTGACTGGAACCATGTTTTTCTATCAAACGCAGCAGTTGAAACTTGATCCCACAGTTTTGGGACTTGCAAAAGTTGTTGGGCAGATTGGCCTTCTTTTGGGAAGCATCATCTACACCCGCTTCTTAAAGAGTATCTCCGTGAGGATGCTTTTAGGCTATGTTCAGATTTTATTGTCATTATGTATGTTATCGGATATAATTCTTGTGAAGCAACTAAATCTCCAATTAGGAATTCCAAATTCATTCTACATTTTGGGAGCATCTGCTTTAGTGGAAGTTATTTCACAATTCAAGATTCTCCCGTTCACTGTTATGCTTGCACAATCATGCCCTCCTGGTTGTGAGGGCTCCTTAATGGCATTTGTTATGTCTGTCCAGGCCTTGGCTACCATTGTAAGTGGTTATTTGGGTGTTGCCCTTGCTTCATTCCTTAATGTCTCCTCCGAAAACTTTTCCCAATTACCATTGGCAATTTTTATCCAATCAATTGCAACATTAGTCCCACTAATTTGGATATCATTCATACCTGGCCAGGAATCTGCTAAAAAACGCCAGGAAGACAAGAGTAAAGTATTTTGAACCGAGAGATACCCTTTACTCATTCACATTGCTTGTCAATAAAATTTCTTGCCTTCCAAGTTTGCTCAGTTTTGGATCTATCTTTTCTTCATTGAAAGCTTGTATATCCCTATTGAGACTAATCCATGCCTATGGAGATTACTGGATTGAAGGAATGATCATTGTGGCAGTGCTCAAGAAATGGATATCTGATCTCTGGGGGCCAAGAATGTAAAAAATGTTGGCATTGTAGAGACAAATATTTGGGGGGCCTCAAAACAACCTTTCAGGTGGGGAAGGGAGCAGGCTAAGGAAGTTGTGTTTTCTTTTCTTAGTGTTATTTGTAAATGCTATTGCAGTGTCTTCATGGTTGCAGATTATGAATTATAGAATTGCTGCTTCTTCTCTATTTGTTTCTACCACCCATAATACGTTCTTCAATAGAGTTAGCATCAATAAAAATGGAAATCTTAGCTTGGGCTGGGAGCTCAAAAAATTACACGCAAAGGCTATAAATTCTTAAGAGAATCAATCTCTATCAGGTTACAACTCTGTGAATAGCTAACAACAATGTAAATGGAAAAATGGAGCAAGTTAAGGAATATCAGGATCTTAAAAAAGAGGCAATTGACGGCAAGGTGCGTTTGACTGCTATTTTTGAGATGCCTCTATGAAGAGTCAGTCATGAGATGACTCAGCTGTTAGTTATTTGATTTGGACGACAATGCCTGGTAGGTCATAAGAACGATTGAAGCAAAGACTCGGGCTCCGCTTTGGAAGATAACCTCAATTGGAGAAAATAAATGTTAAATGACTAGTCCATTTGATCTTTAAAAAGGTGAAACCATGCAAGGAATCTGCCCATACGTGATACTCTGACCATGCCATCGAAGTTATTGTTTTATGTCTTAGGGTTAAAATTATCTTTCTATTAGTATCTCTAATGACATGGCTATGATAATACCATGCACTTGAAGTCATAAAGCCTCCACTGGGGACTAGATTGACAAACTTCCATTAAAAACCTTTCCAACAAAGATCATTCAATTTGAATATAGTATAAGATAGCTGTAATGAAAATAGATATTTTAACTACAATTTATATAGGACAATAATTAAACAAGTTAAGTGGGCTTGATCTTGGGAAACTTCATGGTTAAGTGTGCTTGAGTGAGTAGTATTGGAATGGGTGACCTCTTAACAATTGGTGATGTTTCACCTTTGTGAGCATCACCTTTGTGAGCATTACCTAGATGTAATGAGTGCTAATTGGACCATTTATGCTTTGAGAGATGGGTTTGTGTGAACCACTAGTGGGTTTGACTCAAAAATTTTGTAATTAAATCTTGATAAAACATAATGATAATAATGGAAGTTTAGGATTTAGTGTTGGGATTTGAAGAGTAAATACAAATTTGAATTTATGGAATTTAAATAAATTAAATGTGATAGTTAGGTGCATTTTAGATGGAGGAATGTATAAGTAAAGATGCTAGGAATTGATTCGCCAATGAGTTGAAAATTGGGGTCTTGTTTAAACAAATGTATTAAAAATTGTAAAATGATTGTTATTTGCTATGCTTTAGATTTGCACTTGCAAAAATGCAAAATTGTTTAGCTAGACTTGCAAAAGTGAACTAATAGGGAATGGACAACTATACTAGATGTGTCTCAACTCGTCATACCTATGTAGTGGAGTGGTGTCTAGACACCGTATGGGAACTTGCTAGACAAGAATTTATTCTCCTTTGGTTGAGCCCCTAGGCAAGCCAATTTAATGACTTTGAACAATGATCAAAGACAACAAACAAACATGTAGGGGTGCGTAAGATGATGTATGCTATAATAATGTTACAATGGTCTATGACAATGCTTTTCCATAATTCTTGATGATTTCATTTAAATACACCATAGCACACAAATCCACAAAAACACATAGTAGTTAGTGGAAGGGATTTAGCAAGGTTAAATTTGACTTTTGGATCCATGACCACGAAAATGCCCTAGATCAATACCATTGATGAAATCCGGGATGAATGGAAGATCTAGGGATTGGTATTAGTTTCTAAGGATGAATACTAATGGGGTTAAGATGGGATAAGGTCATGAGCCGAATTTCATGCTAGAATATGTCACTTGTAAAACTTGTTATTGTATAAAAGACACTAATCAAAGTGGGCCCAAACATAAGGGAAAAGGGCATGGGTATGCAATTTTCAGTATTACATTTTGCCTCTATTTTTATGTGCATGCAAATTGCTATGAGAATGCATGTTCAATGTAAAAATAGGCAACTTTTTCAAACACTTAAAAGCTATGAAGATGGATGATGATTCGTGTACTCTTCTTCAATGAGCATTTCATCGGAAACTTGCAAAACAAAAATGAACCATGCAATAAGTAGCATTTGTCACATATTAAAAATATGTACTAACTACAATTTGCTTGAAAACTATCTTCAAATAGTAAAAGTAAAAAAGGAGAAGGCTTAGAGATTCTATTTAAATTGAAAGTGGTAGGGCTCTGACTAAGCAAAAAATGGTAGGACTCTAATTAAGTGAAATATTTCGACAACATAGAAAGGTTGATATAGTTCCTCTCAATATGAGAATGATTATGAACATGTCACAACAAAACATAACTCATAAAAGGAATGTCCTCCCAATTGGTTGTATACAAAGGATGCAAAGAATTGAATGTGAGGGAAAAAAGATATGATTATGATAAAACATGTAAAATACATCATAAGGTGATAAGCATGTAAGAACGTAGGTAAGATATGATCATGAAAGCATGTAGAGAGAAGAAAGGCACCCTTACAGTTGCCCCTAATGAAGGTGAAAAAAGAAGATAAAGATAGTTATAGGTGCTAGATAAGGAATATGTAAGCACAAGTGAGATGTAAGATATAAACATGATAAAAATCATAACATATAGGTATGTGATCATCAAATAAAAATGTAAATGTTATAGAATAGATAACATATAAGTAGCTTGAGATGTAATCATGAGAAATAAAATTGTATCATAAATATGTGTAAACATTAGGAATATCATAATAAGCATGATATGTAAAAAACATAAGAATTTGACAACATAAGCATGAAACATAATAAGGATCATAACATATAGACATATGATCATCAAATGAGCATGTAAATGTTATAGGAAATATAAGTAGCACAAGATTTAAACATGAAAAGTAAAAGTGTATCATAAATATATGTAAACATAAGGAACATAATAATAAGCATGACATGTAGAGACCATAAGAGTTAGACAACATAAGCATGAAACATAGGAAACATACAAACATCAATGACATGTAGCATAGGAACATATAAGCAAATAAGGCACACGGGAAACACGGGTTATTATCATGAAACATAGGAACAATAAGGCATATAGGAAAACATAGGAAAGCCTAAGAGTTGAACCTGGAAAAATATAAAGGAAAGATGCCCTCAAGTGGGGAAACAAAGCTCAAGCACAATATAGAAGGTGGAATGTGAATAGAAGATGCACAACAAACATGGCATAAACAAAAGGCCAAAGTGTAAGGCACATAGGAAAGAAAAAGTAGATGTTAAATAAGTAGATAAATAAGGTATAAGAATACTAAAGGTATCAAGCAACAAAATTAGAGAGATCACTGTCCAAGAGGTCATCCTCATCCTATCAAGTAACTTCAAGCTCTTTGTCCTCGAAGAAATGGCTTTCATCTTGATAAGAAGCAATACTCTTAGTGAAAACACTAACAATAGGTGCAACTGTTGATTTATATTTGTTTACCCATTGTTCTTGCTTCTTTGGCAATAGTTCCATAGAGATATTTTGAATTTGCTTAACCATAGCATCTTTCTTAGGGACCTATGAAGAAGTGGTGCCTCTAGAATGAAATGTGGGTTTATCATACATAATGCCCTTGTTCATCTCTTGTTTTCTTTGTACGGGTAATTTGTTCTTCAAAAGGATCATTTGAAGGCATACATGTATCAAGACCTTTATGCTTCAATGTTGTAGGATGTGCAATTGGAGGTTCCTTAGGTCTTTTATCTTCATAAGTTCTAGAGTGAGAAGGTGTGTAAATGGCTTTTTTATTCTTGCTCATATTTGTCCTTTCTTGTTCTTCATTGTGAAATTCATATAAATCATGTATATCGTCTTTTCATGCATATGGAGGCTCCTTAGGAGTCTTCACAAATGTATCTGAAGTAAAATGACTCAAATCAAATAGACTTATATGGAGCTCTATCAACTTTAACCATTTTGTCTTTATGAACAAACTTAACATATTGATATAAAATGGAAGGAAGTATTTCGTAGAGATCTATCCATAATCTACCAAGTAACATACTATATCTATTTGAAGATGGAATGATATAACGTTAGAAGCTCCTTAGGACCAACTCTCAAATGTAAATTTATGCAACCCATGGTCTCAATCAAAATTCCATTAGTCATTTTCAACTAAACACTAGAATTTACATAGCCTATTGTTTAATATGATGATTGAATAAGTACTCTTCATGACATATATTAAATTGATATGCAAGATCAATGAGAAAGCAGGTAGGTGAAGTATTTCTAACATTGGCAGGCACCTATAAAGGACCATAATAGTTATGTTGTGGCATCTCATCATTAGAAAATGTAATTAATGGCACAACATGAGAAGATATATCTCGATTATGTGCTATACCCATAAAGCATATGTATGAGATTGAGTATGATAATCAATGTAATAATCATCCATAAAATTTCTATCGACATGTGTATGTGCCATAGCAAAAGGATCATGTTCATGGTGTGCCTTGGCATTGTTAGCATGATGAATTTGTATAAAATTTTAAATTCCAACAAGGGGGAACAACTGAAGGATTGCCCCCATCATTGACACCTTCTAGATGAATCATATTATCATCTATCAAATCTTATATTATATATTTAAAGGCATGCAACCTTGAGTATGATGACCATTAACTCTATGAAAGTTACAAAATGCATTCTCGGTATAGTTCTTATGTAGCCCTATAGTTGGATCTAATGGATGGATAGGTGGAAAATAATCAAATTAGAGCTCAATAAACTTTGAAGTACAATATCCTAGGGCTTGTGTGACTTTGTAAACTTTCTAAAAGTATGGGGCTTGAAATAAGGAATAGTGGAAGCATTAGCAACACGATGCACATTATCTTTTTTATCCTTAGGATCACTACCCTTTGAAAAATTATTATACTTTTGAAACTTAGAAGGGTAAGAAGACGTGGAAAAATAATGAGAAGATGAACCACACTTTAGCACATTAGAGGTGTGCAACTTAAATTCAATATTCTTCACATGAGCACACATGCCCATAAAAGAAGCAAAGTTATTCAAATATACATTCTCTCTAAGAGGTGGCAACAATTCCTTAATAAAAATAGTTTGTAGCTCATTGTCATGAAGCTAATGGCATAAGACTATAAGGATTGAAATCTAATAACACATTTATGTATGTGCTCATTATGTATTTTGGCACACTCAAACAAATATACAATTTAGTAGTCTTTAGGCCTATATCAACTTTGAAGTGCTTAAGAAATGCTTTGGCTAACTTTGAATACAAAATGAATAGATCCATGAGGTAAAGAAAAGAACCATTCAATTGTATAGTCTTTCAAAGTACATGGAAACAACTTAGCCATAACTTTATTTTCATACATAATCTAAACATGCAATAGGGAAGTATCTCAAAAGTGTATTAGGATCACCTATACCATTGTGCATTTCAAAATGAGGTGCCATAAAACCACTAGGTAAACAATAAGTAAAATTTTCAAATACTATTTTGTGCTTGCACATATTCATCTTTATCTTGACCATTAGGCATGGAATCAACTTAATGCTCCATTTTGTCTAGCTTTTGAATAAGTGCATCCAAGGTATAAGTAGGGATGATGGTAGTAGAGAAATGAGACACAAAAGGTTGAGTGTAGATAGGCTGATAGGATAGAGCATTATGAGGCATATATATATGGCCATGACAGGAGTGGAATGTGGTATTGAATAAGGTATGGAATGAGATATCAAGCAAGGAATATAGTGAGGGATAGTAATAGTGGAGTTAGGAATAGCACTAGAAGGATGGGAAGAAGAGGCAACACTAGTGGTGGAAGTAGAAATGGTATCTACGAAACACTAGGAACATGGATAGTCATGGCACTAGAAGGAATAACATGGAAAGTAGGTAAAATAGTGTTATGTCGTAAAAAGATTCCCTATGATTTTTTACCTCCTAGTTTAGCTCCCAAGTCCCCTTAATTTCATTATGCATGTTTAAAACTTATCCCAGAGCAATTTCCCCCGAAACCCATGTTAAATGGGGCTTAGGGGTTCATTTTAATGCTTAATCAAGACTCAAAAAGTGCCTTGGGACTTGGTCGCCCACGCCCAAGTCCAAGTTGATTTGTTGGGACCTAAATTTTAGGATGTTGGCATAGGACTTTTAAAAAGGTTTCCCTTTGTTAGCGTTTTCAATTTGAATTACAAAGGTTTTACCAGAAATGCATATTTAAATAGGTTTATGACTTCATTTTACTCTTAGACGATTAAGGTGAACTTATGATTATCAAGAAAAGAGCATTCAAGGCATTCATTATGTTGCAGAGTAGAATTGTGTTGTGTTTGTTGCAGATTTGGCTTCATCAACTCATCTCCTCATGGTTTGAAGGCTCTTCATCTCCGTGAGGGTTTCACCTCTAAGGTGACATCTATTTGTGCTTCAATCAATTTATCTTGTCATTGGATTTGGCCTCTGCCCTTCAAGGGTACACACTCTATCTAACAACGGTGTTGGAAGGCTTGAATGCCATTTTGGGGCTTGACCAAGACAAGCTCTTAAACACCACAACCCCCAAACCCCTCTTTGTGATTGCAGGTTACAGGTGCGGGATTTGGCGAAGTGGAGTTGCAAAGAAGCAAAGCAGAGGATAGAGATTCGGGATCTAGAGAAAAAGTGAAGAGAATCAATCCTACTGGACTAGGGCGCCCGTCCCGTAGTCCTCCCAACTGGCATTTCTGCAAACTTTGAAGCATGTTGTAATCCGACACAGATCACTGTTCCAGATCTACAAAAAAATTGCTCTATCAGACTTGGGCGCCCGCCACATTGTCCCTGAAGTTTCTGTCTCTGAAAATCTGAATCCTAGTATGTTTCTAATCTATATTTAGTGCCTTCTTGTGTGATCATCTGTCGTATTTCATTCATCTATATACGATTTCATATAATTAGGGTTTGAGGCTTAATGAAACTAAGGTTTAACAAATTCATAAATCTATTCTATCTTTCCTTATTATTCCAAAGTTTCATCAAACTTGTAGTTGGATCCTCTTGCATCAGTGGTACTTAGCTCAGTTTATGTCCTTGAATGTTAATGTGAAGGGAGGGTTTGATTGGATCTGTCTTAATTACATTTCAACTTATCTCCTTTTTTACATATAACATTTTGGTGAACCCGTATTTTTACTGAACTTGCATCTTGCTGAGTTTTGTAATTAGTTTTTGCATTCATTCATATCATATCTTTCATCTTGCATTGAAATATCTAGCATTCATTTGAAAATTTTTGAAAAAAACAAGCATTCTAGGCTTGCATTAAGACATAGTTTTGCATATTTTGTGTTGCATATCATAAAAAGATTTAATTTTCTAATTTTTGCATCAGATATGATATTTATTACAGTAATTCATGTCACGTCTCAGACTTTGATGCTTTTTAAACTTACTTTATGTGGAACTGAATTATGGATAATTGTGTGTGGTTGGATAAATATTATGTTATTATGAAAGATGAAATAAGTAAATGATTATTTTATTTTGGAAAAGATGAAATGTAATGAATATTATTTTATTTCAAAATGATGCAATATGGAAAGTATTATTTTGGAATGATAAATTATAGTGCTTCGGCTATGCTTCGGCTATTTGGACACTACCTATTAATGGGAAATCTGAGTTTTCATGAGTTGCAGGTTGTCGAAGACAAGGGTGTGGTTAAGGTAGAGGAGGTTAGCAGCCTAGTAGGGTTAGGATGGAGTGCTCTCTCTCACACACAAACACTTAGAATTCATATAGTTGCATTAGAGTTGCATTAATTAATCATATTATATTGCTTCTTAATTTATAGTTAGTCATTTAATTAATTAGTGGTTAATATTAAAAGCTCTTAGAAAAAATAAATGAAATAGTTTTAATTTATTGTTTTGTATTCGAAAACTAGAATTAATATTATTTGTTGTTTTTGAGATAATTGTGATGCAAATAAATAATAAATCATGAGATTTATTTGATGATATGAGATAAAATATAGAAAAAAGAAAGCAAGATTTAGAAAACAAAACAATGAGAAAGAAAACAATAGAAAAATAGAAAAAAAAGACTTAAATTCAGAAAATAAAACACAAAAACAAAGCAAATTAAAAATAGGAAAAAGAAATAAAAAGAAATGAATTAATGAAAGAGAAGGAACTCTCATTCTTTCAACACAACATTCATTCACAGTTTTCAACCTGAAAACAAAGAAAAACAGAGACAGAAGAGTGGAGGATTTGGCAAAGTGGAAAGAAGAACGGTGAAAGGGAAAGAAGATCAAGAAGAGAGTCAACATTTGGATAGCATTTTACAAGGTTTTTATGCAAATCCAATATGTCAAAATCTCAATTTGTGTGAATAAACGTTAAATCTCTTTGTTGTCATTAAATTGATTATATCATTACCAAAATTGTAATTATGCATTTTGTTGTTAAAACCATTATTTTTTGTATGATAAATTAAATATTATTGTTGTATTAACGCTGTATTTTTTTAATAATATATACATATATAATGAAATTTTACTACCATTATTATTACTGTTATGTGTATATATATATATATGACTCAGAACAACAAAAAAATAGTATAGAAATTCATTTTTTAATTTAATACTGTGTAAATATGGAATCGCTCTATTTCGTTGGAAAGAATTTATAAAATAAATATATATCAAAAAAATTTGCACATGGCACAAAGACCGTGGGAAGGGCGCTGCCCAACCACTGGTTGCGGCCATTATGGAGGCCATCAGCCCCTACACAGTACACTCTTTAAAAATTACTTTGCTGTTAAAAGATTTAAACTTGAATTCCTTTGAAAATTGCTTTTTGGTTATTTGTTGTTCGCTGCCTGCAACAGCTGCCAGGCAATCCCAATATGATAGTCTTAAACTATATATATATAACTCTGTCTGAAACACGAATTCCTTGTTGTGTGATGATCCTCTCTGTTGACGATTAGGAAATATTTATTTCGACGACAGTTGCTATATAAATAATAATATATATATAGTGTATGCTCGTGGTGACTGTATAAATTGCTGACGGGAATGAAAACAATTGTTGTCCACTGTTATATATATGGTAGTCTTTATTAATGTTCATTGGTAATGGAATATTTGTATATAAATATACATATATAGATATATCTATATATGTATATCTTCACCTTCTACTTGCTGCTATGGTATATATATAATTACCTTATTTTTATATTGTTGTGTACATATTGAGTTTATATATATAACCAGTTTTGATTAAACCCAGTCAAAGATGGAAAATGTATATATTATTAAGATTCTTGTTATGTTAACAAAACAAAAGCATCTTCCTAGTAATTATATCAAAGACAGAGATAAAATAAACTACCTGGGAAAATTATTAGTTTCATTTTTTGTTCATACAGTTAAATTATATTACAAAAATTAGTAAACTTCTTTTTTGATAGGTCACTGGAAATGTGTAAATTGAACCAAAACATGCAAATTAGAATGATGATGAAAATTTGAGTAAATCCTAACTTTTTCTTTCAAAGCACATTGTTAGCAAACACATTAAAACTGAACAAACTATTCTTTGAATTATGTAAAAGGGTATTTTGATTTTTCTATGTAACCTACTTTCGAGACAGGATGCCGAATGCGGGCTCCCAGAGACGATAATTTATTTTTTTTAAATTACCATTTTGTTTATTTATTGCTTGGCCAAGCTATTGTACCATTGAAATAGATGGATTAGAAAAAGCCTAGATTTATGTTATATATGTCTCTACCACATCCTGCATGTAAGAGTTATGTCATTCTAGTTTAGGAATGCATACAGGGATCATGAACGCATCGAGAGATTTCCTCCTGTCTTTACCGTTCCAGGTTGCTAGGCTCCTCGTGCAAGATCGGTGCTTTCTTCGAGTTAGGAAGAAACCCGGGGAAGTCCAATACTTCGTGGTTGGGTGGAAAAAGTGCCTTAACCACACTCTTGGCCTTGGCTTGTAGAAGACCATTGGGGTCATGGCGGTTGAGATCAGAGATTCTTATGGTATATGATTCTTATGGATATATCTCATTGTATTATTCTTGTATGGCTTGCATAGCCAATTTGTTAAATGTATAATTCTTTTCATTAATGTAATTGATGCAATTATTTGTACTTATAACATTGAAACAGATGTATTGTAACACCCCTTTTGGTGTATGAAAATGGAATTGTAACACTTTTTAGTGTATGGAATTTGTACTTCATTATTGGAAACTTGTTATTTTATGCAACTATGGATATTTAATTATTGTAAATGAATTACTTCCCGTTTTTGGAATGAGCTTTAATTTTTGGAATACTATTTTTAGTATGTGAGATTTCCGCACTCTACAATTCATCATTGCTTCATATAAAATCTTGCATATAAAAGTTGCATTTGCTAGGGTTTAGATTTAAAAAATTGCATTTTTCATATAACCTAGTAATTCCAAAAGCTAGGGTTTGTAGTCAAAATCTCATCTTAGATTTTTATGTTGTCATAAACATATTTCAATTGAGATATAGCAATAATTTAAAGCATATTTTCATTGCTCATTTGAAAATTTTGCATCATTTCATGCTTTACTTTAAAAATTTCACATGTTTGTAATTACACAATGTGTATTTCGACATAAACAATTTAACCTCTCTAACATTTCTTGGCAAGAAATCTTAAAAGTGGTCTATAATACCTTTTGTGCAGCACTTTTACATCTTAAACACTCCATTTGTAAGGACACTAGTGTGTTTTTGTTCTTGGTAACAAGCTTCAAAAACCCAGTTTTCTCAAACTAGTGTTGTGGTGTACAAAAGTCTCTCATATTGGTTGTATTTGCTAAATGAAAAGATCTTATTATGCATTGTTATTCCAAGATATTCTATTATGACATCTCCATCTCATTGCTCTTTGGTATCTTTACATGCATATATCAAAGACTTTGAAAATTTCTATAAATTCCTTAATATGAATCCTCATGTTCTCACTTATATACAATCTATGTATCATAAGGATATATTTAAATGCTCTTAATTTGAAATCCTTGATTATGTATTTGATTTTGACAACTTCATAGCTCTCATGAATACATGTACCCTTCAGTATTAGAAGAACTAACTGAATACATCTCCATGAAGACTCATGAGAAAGATGAGTATCAAAATTCTTCTATTAATGCCTTGGAACTAATATCTAAAATTTATGGTGATGATGATGATTCCATGGGTTATCCTATTCCTCCTCTAGTTGAATGTTCAAACACCTTGGACATCCCTAAGGAAGTGAAGACCTTTGATCTTCCTCCTTCAGATGAATGTTCAAGAACCTTGGATACCTCTAAGGATGTGAAGACTTTGGGTAGCTCTCCTTTGGTTGCAAGTCCTATTCCATTGGATGTCACTAAAGATCAAACCATCAACAATTCCTATAACAATACTTTAGCGGGTGGAAGAAACCTATTAAAGGTAATTGAATTAGCAATGTTAATTTAATTACCTTTAATAGGTTTCTTCCACCCGCTAAGGGGTTATTAGAAAAATGTAGTAATATTCCTAAGATGATTGTGCGAGGGGCACCCAATGCACCTTCTTGCTTAAAACTGGTGATTACGGTTCAAGGTGATCAAAAACCACCTCGACCCCAGGATTACATTCTAAATTATGCAAGACAAATCACTCAAAGGAATCAAGGTGTTCAAAATGTGTTGCAACAACCACATTACAATGTGATTGCTCACACATACAATACTCGTAATAACAAGCAAAGTAAGCAAGCACTACATGTGTTTGTCTCCCTTCTATCTTCTCAACCTATGCTTTCTGAACCACCTCGCCCTACTCATAAAGGTGGCCAAGATTATGATCTTGTTGAACAACTTCATGCTACTTCGTCTAAGATCTCTCTTTGGGATTTAATACAAACTTCACCTACATACCACGGAATGCTCCAAGAAGCTTTACAAAAGGTGATTGTACCACCTATTGTTAAGCCGAATGATGTAGCAGATCTGTTAGATTGTATGCATGTAACAAAAATGGATATTCTATTTCAACCACATGAATTACCATCAACCAAAGTTCAAAACCAACATGATCCTCTTATAATCTGTCACAATAGATAAAAAGTTGATAAAGAGAGTATCGACTCTTAATGTTTGTGGAATTGATTTGCTATGCAAAATCAAGATTGACACTTCTTTAATCAAACCAGATAGGATTGGCATTCATGGCTTTGATAATGTTGGTAGACAATCCTTGGGTACCATAACTTTACCCGTAAAAGTTGGACCCATAACAGTACCATAACTTTACCCGTAAAGGTTGGACCCGTAACAGTATCTAGTCTTTTTCATGTCATGCCTGGTTCACTTTCATATAATATGATTCTCAGTAGACCATGGATCCATGCTAGGGGGGCAATTATGTCTACTCTTCATCGATCAATAAAATTCATTTATGAAAACAAGCTCCACACCATTGAAGTTGATCCTGAACCGAATAATTGTTTACATATTGAAACACAAAAAACAAGTTAACAATCATATGAGTCTAAACAACTTACAAGTTGATTCATCAATACTTCTTACCACAGATAATGTTGTGCAAGACTCTAAACCATCAAATGCACTATTTGGTGACGATTAGGGTTCAGTAGATTTTACTCCTTTTGCAGGGGAATATAAACTTAATAACTTTGACACATCAAAAGTTGCATTGATCTCATCAAAGCAATCTTTGGAAACACCTAAGAAACCCAAAGTCTCCTTGGTAGAAAACAAAGACAATACTCTTACTTATAGTACAGATTATGAGACCTATGAGGCCTCACCATCTTCTAAAGAGATGGACTCTCTCTATGGTCGTGGATTTCAAAATTTGTACAAAAATTGCGACTACGTAGGCAATGGTTGTGGTGTAAATCAACAAGGAATCAGAGTACCTTTACAAGTTGCTGGAATTAACTACACAACCAGTATTGGATACAGCTCTTTGAATCCCACCAAAGCCTACCGTCATCCTAAACTTAATGTTAATACAATATCAACAAGACCAAAACTTAATATGATATATCCTAGGCTGATAAACGTTGATTGTCCACCAGGAAATGTCCCACTAAATTAGGTAATTATTTCTCCCTCACTCGACCACACTCGATGTAGCACCTATTCTGAATGCTCTCAAGGGTGGCCTCCTCTTAGGTATATATGTTGTTAGCATTGTGTTGTGTCCCCCCGTGTTGTGTTATATGTTGTTTAAATCTCTTTGGATGACCCTTGATACTCTTGTAAAGTCAAGGATACAACGAGACCGCCTTTGTTGTAACATTCTTCTATTTGTTTCTCAATTCTTCTATACTCATCTCTCCTCTTTTTATTGTTGTGTGTTGTTTCTTGGGGGCATACTGTTGCGGGAGGTGTTTTGGGGGCATCTTCCTATGTGGTGTTCCTTAGGCAATTGTCTCCTCTCTCATTTTTATTGTTTACCTTCTTCAGTGATTCTACCTAGTCAGTGGATAATGAAAACAAATAAATAATGATACGGACCGCGTGTCCCTTCGGTGAGAAAGCAAAAATGGACCCAGTCCATATATGAAGATGGGGTTGATATATATATATCTGACGCTTGACTAGTAGACTCACTCTGTGTGATATATCATATTGTCATATCTCTTAACAAATATTTTGCAATACTCTCAATCTCTGTGCACTTTGGATGGTTTTTATATCTCATCTTGTTGTTACACTTGGTTCTGAGGTACCTATAATATAAGCCCAATGACTATACTCGGATTCGAACTCATGAGGGTAGCCTTGGTCTTTGATGTGATATAATTTATGCATAGCTTTCATGATTTGATTTGGTTATTATCTTAGAGTAAGATGTTCTAACCTTATCTCTTGTGTTGATTATCTTAGCAAATCTTATCAATGTGTTTGTTGGAACATGGCACATGCCACCTTTGGGGGCATGGGCTTTGTGAGAGCTCTTGTTCCCTTGTGTGTTTTCTCTCTACCTTAATGTGCTTGATATCGGCAAGTGGTGTAATGTCCCCTTCTAACAAGCCAAAATTTTTGCAACCTTGCAAACAATTTCAACTTGTAAAGAGCACATTAGTATTTCATTTTCCTTTAATACTTAACTATAACCATATATCATTACTTTCATAACAATATGTTTTTCTTTTTATACTTCATGATTTACCTTGGATGAGATAACCTTAAACCTATTCTTAATCACTCCCTCCACCTCATGGGAGAAGATACTTTAAGATGTAATGTCACCCCAATCCTCATGGGTCCATCATTATTCCTTTGATTATTACATCAAAGGCCTAATCCTTCGATTCTCCAATCGAAGGCCTATTATTCCTTGGTTCATCAACCAAGGCCTATTATTCCTTAGTTTTTCAGCCAAGGCATATTATTCCTTCAATACTATATTGAAGGCTCATTAACTTCCTTGATTTGTCAATCAAGGCCTATGATTTATCCCATGATTTGGTCAATTACATTCCTTGTTATCCACCCCATCTCTATGGTTAGGTTGATTAATACTAAGGCCTATTATCTATCCCTTGGGTAATCATGCCTTTACAAATCCTTTTTATATTCATAATTATAAACTTATAAACTTCTTGTACTCATATCATTCTTATATTCAATTAGTATTCCTTGTTAAAACCTCATATAAAATCATCATGTCATAATGCCAATTACAAAGATCATATATGTAATATCTATTTTATTAATTTTTCAACCTATGTACTAGATTCTTAATTTACCATTATATCTTATCCATTGTATATTGACAGTGATGAATTTTTATTTATAATATCTGCATACTAGTTTCCTTATTATTTATAATCTTATAAATATGATAAGTGAGTAAGAGACTTACATGCAGCCTCGGCTCTGAATACTCCTGATAGACGGTGGATTCTCTGCAGAATCGATGCCTTCTTCTATTCGTTGTTGCCTAATTCCCAACTTTTGTTTTTATCTTCTTAATCAATATCTTCCCATGCCCTGAGAGGAGGGGATCGGGCCCCTTATAAAGTCTACGAGGGGTCTTATCTTCCCAAGAGACACAGCGATTCATTCGCTGTTATTTATGTTCTTTTAAAATGAGATTGGGGGGTCCGTTTTAGGGAACCCAATCCTTATTAGGAATTATATATATATATGTAGACATCAAAAATTGACCTATGATTAATTTCTTAAGTCCTCCCTTCGTATGAAATTTAATTAATTAATTAAATTTCATTTATCTTTAATCCACCCTTAATCTCCTAAAGTTTAATTACTTTTAATTAATTAATTAAATCTTTTAACCTTTTACCATATCCCATGAATAATAAATTAAAATTAATTTATTATTTACTAAATCTAAAATCCTCCTATAAATAATAAATTAAGATTAATAAACTTAATTTATTATTTACGGTTCACATAACCAAAAACTTGTTATTTACCTACCTTTTTCCCGTTCAATCGATCGAACCACTTTAGAACTGTTTTCCCAATTTTTATAAAAACCTAGCTATTTTCCAATTACCCCCCTGGCAAATTTACAATGGAGTTATGCTAAATACGAGCAACCACATTTCAAATCATTGGTAACATTTGTCTTTATTTGGTTTCAATAGCTTATCATTATCTTTTTGTTGCACTTTATGTAGATTTTAGGGTTTGCAGGATAGTTTTCAAATCTTTATTAAAATCTATATTTTGTTGCATACATTGGTGACCCTGACATGAACCCCCTTCTTAATCTGTTGTTTTTGCAAGCATTTTGGTGGAGTTTGTACAGGTTACTCCTGGCCTCAAATCTTATTCCTCCATTGATCTGAGAGCTGCTTGCAGGCGAACAAAAGCATATCATACTTTGGGTTTGAAAAAGTTGTAATTTTTTGAATTTTTTTTGAGTTTTAGGACCTTTTGGTCCCTTGCACAGTGATACAATCTCTGCCATATCTTATTTTTTCGTATCAAAGTGGTGTGTGAATTATTTTAGATCCTTGATTATTGGTTTTATTTTTCAAGAAATTTCTTTATACATCGGATCTTTAACCATTTCTATACAGTAACCACGGTGACTGCTCCTTTTAATAGTTAGTGAGGTGGTTCCAGAACTGACTGTTGTGCGTTTAATCTACCTCAAATTGCTTAGGATGCAACTTTTTTTAATCTAACGACATTGTTTTCAAATTTTCTCTTATTGTCCATTGGTATTAAACTGTTCCTTTCTCACATTGAAAATTTTTCCTAAATTATCTCACGCAGTATGAAAGCTATTCACGCAGAGGTTTTTTTATATTTAAGCATTATAGCATTTGGAAAATTATATTAGGCCGCAACAAATATTCACGTTGTGTCTTTCTTTTTTTTCTTTTATGGGAGCATTATAGTGCTGGAATTGCTTCACGTCGTAAAAACAATCTACTTCAGGTAAAACAATTCATGCCAAGATTTTAATGCACGCTGGAAAATTTTCGTTGCTCTGACATATTTCTTGAACCTCTTGTGGGCGCATACCCTGCTAAAAATTCATAAATTTGTTGGTTGTTCTTGTCAATGTATTCCTGATAAGTAAAAAGGATCTAGCATATTTGACATCGGTTTGTTTCAAATATTATATGATGAGCTACAAATCAAGGTTCGATTCATTATGAAAGTTTTTGACTTATTTGTTAGACATTATGTGCTGCAGGTTGTTCAAGATTTTGAACCATAAACCCTAATATTTGTTGTAATCGTTGACTTTTGGTTTTAACTGTGATAATTGCAATCTATGTTTGGTAGTTAAAAGCAAACCTCAACATTGATTTATCACTTGATATTTGGGTTTGGTCTTGGACTGACATATATTCATTGGATGAAGGGTTCTTGTTTAAATGTGATAGTTAGTTCTACTTTGAGCTTCACGACACACTAAAAATTTTCTAAACCATTTGCTACTTTTATTGGTGTATGCCTTGAATCTTTCATGGGTGCAGGTGCTAGTTTTCTATAGGAAGTGCAACTCTTATCCTCGGTTGTTCCTCAGCAACTGCATATTCCTTGAATGTCCTATAGATGCAAGTGTTTGTGAAATTTGCTAAACTCGTTCCAGTTGTTCTCATTGAGGTATTCATTATCTAAAAATTTATCTCAAGCTATAAGAAGATATTCACGCTGGCATTATTGGAGTGGCGAGATCCATTTAACATATTATTTCTCTAAACTGTTGCTTCTTTCATGGTGTATGATAGGGTTTTGTGTTTTGGGCCTCCCTTGAAGAAATTTTCTAAACTCTTGGTTGTTCCTATCGGCATATTCCTTGAACATCATATGAGTGCAAGTGCTAAATAATTAGTCGTTGTTGTTTGTATTGTTTATCTTTAACTCCTAGCGAAACAAACACTGGGCCGCAAACTCAAGCCTTAAGATTGACAGTGAAGCCTTTGAAATGGTTTGCAATTAAAGTTATTCTTGTATGTTAATCACTAACGGCAGAAATTATTCCAAACATTTAGTTTATACGGAGAGTTAACTTACCATTCATTAGCCCGCCAAGTAATTACATTTGACATTGAAATTGATGGTTAGTCTTCTGAGTTGTTAGCACTAACATTTGAAGCTACTCGCACATTGGTTTTCATTCGTGGTCATATTGATAACCGGGATCCCCAGTGAGCTCATAACTGGAGTTTATGTCTATCTTAACTACCAGGATAACCACAACAACAAAAATTTAGCCCACCCAAGTTAATTGCCACATCTGATCAAAATTGCCAAACTGCCAAACTTAACCACCTGAGTGTCTATCTCTAGCCCTTGGAGGCTGTTTTACTCAAACGATCATAACTTTTTCCATTTTTATATGATTTTCACAATTTTGCAGGCATTGGAAAGCTAATCTAGTCATTTACAAAATAGTGCATTCCATTTGCCCAAATTCATATCAGGTTTTCTGGTATAACCATTTGAAATTCAGACTTTCATTTTGTAAAAATCAAACATTTTCTTCTTGTTGTGCGTTAACATTTTCGTGTGGACTTTTGCAAGTTCATTCATCTTGGTCTAACATTTTCATTACAGCTTTACACCTGTCAAAGACTATTTTGCAAACTACTAATCAGTGTGTTGCAGGATCAATTGTCAAAGAATCTAATCTTGAAACATTGTGTCTTCTTTTTATAGATTAGATCACATCATAAGAAAGGGTTAAAATTAATAAGTGTTTGCCATGTCTTGTGGTTTGCATTTTTGTCATTGACTGCGTATGCTCTTCTCTCGCGCCATTTGGTAATCTTGAGAATCAAAATTATTCCTTTGACATTTTGTATAACCACCCACACATTTGGATTTGGAATTAAAATGAATCCCATGCAAGTGTGAGGCAAAGACGTTGTGTATGCTCTCTCCTTGCGCTCCGTGCGATCTGGGAGATCAAAAACAACGTACTTGTATTGCTTTTGTGTTACCCTTTAGAGTGGGCCTGCTCTTGAGACACATCTATAAGGAGAACTCATTTGAGACCCCAAGCAGGACTTTCATCCGGCCCGCTATATAAATTGAGGATGAGGCGAAAGCCAAGTCTAACCAGTACGAGCGCTCACCATACAGTGCTAGCTCGAAAGGAGGCATACCTTAGTGTATATTAAACTCCTAGTATGGTTAGTTAGAGCCTTTAGCGACTTGATGGATGCTCATGAGGTGCCAGTCCCCTGGATATTCACTAGAACCCTTTTGTTTAGTGGCCAAAAACCCTCTACTTGTTTATACAGGAGGAAACTCTGATAGTCATCCCACATTTTCACAGCTTATGGCAGAGATAGCAAGGTACCTCAGGATCTGCACATCCTAGGACCTAGAACTTGGTGTGCCTAAGAAGTGAGTGCACTGTAAGGGGGAGCCTGTGCCCCAAGTTCCTGGAGCTATACACCATAAGTAGGCGCGGCTGGGTAAAACCAAGTGGGAACTCAGCAAGTATTGTCCTTTCCTAGCCTAGGATTGTGCATGTTTACAAGTGTTTGCAAAACATCAAGATATCATCAAAAACAACCAATTTGATTGCCGTATGTGATTGATGTGTGTGCTTGCCTAATCATCACCCTTAGACATTCTTTCCATCCATTCATCCCAAATCATCATATTGCGTTTTCTAATCACCACTACAACTTGTCCCCTATATCATTAACTTGGCCTTTAGAATTGGGAACCTATCATCCTTCCGTGTTACATCTCAAGTGGAACCTTGTCACGTTGAATCCTAAGAAGCTCTTTCAATTGATCAAAATCATCCAAGCCATCCATTTCCCACCTAATTCATTTATCATCATCCTACTCATATTCACATCCTTGAACCTAGTCCAATCCTTATTCGTCAAAATGATTGTGACCATTAACAAATCTAGGAAAAATCCAAAACCAAAACTTATACTCTGCGGATGCCCTCCTAGCTCTAATAATGATGAGAATTTGGTAGATCATTATGCGCATTTTGATACTCATGAACCATATATCTCCCCATATTTGCTTCCACCAACATCCCCATCAAATTCATATGAACCTTCACCCCATAATGAACCCCTTTACAAGAAGTTATGATCAAAAGGTGTTTAGTCAAAAGGGTCCTAATAGATTGTGACTCAGGGATAAACTTGTGCACTCTAAGGTGTTTGAAACAAATGGAACAATTGGGATATTCCATCACGGATATTGAAAAATGCCATTCCATCACTATTAAAACTTATGATGAAACTGAAAAGAGAACTGAAGGTACTATTTGATTACCCATCCAATTAGGTCCAGCCCGAGTGGAAATCACTTGTCAAGTCCAAGACCTCAATCTCTCATATAATATCCTCCTAGGACACCCATGGATTCAGGCCATGAGGGTTGTTCCTTCCACTGATAATAAATGCATCAAATTTCCATTTAATGACCAAGTGGTTACCATTTATGCTGACCCAAATCCTTTTGAATATTACCCAATCAAATGCCTACCCCAAACCTGTTCAATAGTAACTTTACCTCAAACTTCACAAGTTCAAATTCCTACACATGTTTCATCTTCACACATACCAAATCCCCTCACCTCATATCTTCAACAATGAATCCAAAATAAACAAGCCCTCCTTCAACAGCAACAAATCTTAGCCCAAAATATTCCACATCATGAGCATGCTAGTACTAGTCACTCCTCACACCAAGATCAAGAATCCTTAAGCCACCTTAATGATACTCTTGGCAAGGGAAATACCACCTCAAGATTGGAATCATACACCAATCCATCTACTATTCCTCTTCATCCATCCATGCCTATGGAACCTTCATCATATAATCCTTCCAACCTTCCAAATTCTATTCCATTAAGCTAATCCCCAACTCCCTTAAAGTCTAAACCATCAAATCTTCCACCTAAGTCCAATCCTATTATCCATCCACCTAAGCCCAATCCATGTCTTGATCCTATCATATCCAATCCTATCCTCACTCCACCTAATCCAAATCCCAATCCTATTATATCCAATCCTCTTGTCCATCCATCTGATCCTAATCCTACACCTTCCACCCTCATTATCCATCCATTATATTGTGCATCCACCCATATACTTATGAAGGATGTGATCCATTGGATACTAGCAAGGAATCAACCGCCACCATCATGCCATCAAATCCCTATCCGAGAACCTTTAAATGTCATGCCTATTTCTTCAATCCCATCTTCTAGTCCACAAATTAGCCAAGAACCTTCAAATGTTCTTGAAGATCCACCTACCATAAGCCCAATTCATTCCTCACCATACATTGAACCTATCCAAGAAACCTCCATTCCTATCCAAACTCAAGATTTATGTCAAGAGTCAACTCTAAAGCATGATCAGTCTTGCTCCTTACCAAATCAAGATCAAAGCTCTTCCTTTCAACCTATTCATAACCTATATCTTTTCTATGATCAAGATATTATCTGTGATCAAGAGCTTGTCACTCCTTCCACTCACGGTCCCAATACTATCCATGCTCAAGAAACTTCCACCAGTCCCATCCATTCTCCTTCAATCCATGATCCCACAACATCCACTTCCCTTGATAAGACGCTTGGTCCCCACAAACACATAGATTATCAAATAAATACATTGGATCTTAAGCATAATGTTAATCAAGATCCTATTACTCCTTCACCATCTCATATTGATACCATTTCAAATCCACCATCATGTCCTATTGGTCTTACTACCTTCTTAAATGAATGTTCTCCCCTAGGAGAGAAGTAACCTATATTTGCCACCTCACATTCCTCATCCAATAAGGAACTCGTGTCTTGTATCCTCAAAAATAAGCATCCCATTGCGCATCGTATGTTCCAAAATATGAACTAGCAAGGTAAAGGCTTAGGCCTTCATGAGCAAGGTAACTTGGAACCCATCTATGTCAAAGTCTCTCCCAAACCGTATGGTATTGGTTATGTATCTCAAGGAAGTCAATCCAAAGATGTTGCTACCACATCCCTTCCTCCTAAATCCACTCCATCTAAGCCCAAACTATGTGCACCTCATCACACCCATAAAACATATGTTTCCATTCCTCCTCCATTATCCTGCGAACCCAAAAAGCATGTGACCATTCATCTTCCTCCATCCACTTCTTTCAACTCCAAACATCCCTCCATCTACCTTACCTCCCTCCTTCCAACTCCTAATATTCCTATCCTCACATCCACTTATCACTTTAACCACAAATCCATTAATCCCTCCATTCATACATCTCGTTCCCATAAATCCCCTACAATTCCTAATCATGATTAGCAAATGCACACATCGAATAAACATGAAGCTATCCTAAACACCCCTATGGGATTCGAAAATAAAAAATTTGGATGCCTCCACCCATAAAGCCAAAAATCCCACTAATACTCATGCCATATGGCATAAATGCAAATAATCAAAGCAAAATCAAAATTCAAAAAGGCTACCCATGTCCACATCTCAAAAAGATAATTTCAATACCAAAATGATTTGGGTCCCCAAGCAAAAACCATCTAGTTCAAATGAAGCATCCACAATCTTAAAATCCCAAACATCCCGCTCCCCATCGCAAAATCCTAAAATTCATAAGTCCATTTGGGTTCCTAAAGACCTAAACAGGCAAACCCCAAAGAGAACATCTCCATTACTCCCAAATCCCCCTTCCCATAAAAAGCTTCAAAATCCAATTCAATGTGTGCAACCATTGGTCTTGGTTCCCTTCCACTCCACAACATTCCCACATACCTCCATCTCCCCATCTTCCATCTACTATCCTACTTATTTATTCCATCATGTCCCTATGGTCCATACTTTTGCATAAGTCCTTCATATCTATCTCTTTATCTCCATCATACTCTATTATCCTTCTATCCTAGTCCACATCATAATCCACTATCCCCTATCCATCCTTGCACGAACCTTTCATATTCCACATCAAAATCCACTATCCACTTAATCTGTATCTCTCTCATGCAATCACCTACCAACATCTCTGAGCATAATGACATTTGACATGGTCCATGTACGATGACATCCATCTCTAACGAAACCACCACCTTGCTATGTGAACAAAATCTTGAGTCTCTATCTATTTCATCCTATCCCCTACCAAAAAAAACACAAAAAAAATAAAAATAAAAATAGTAAAGAAAAACTATTTCATCTAATGGTGAAAACCTGGTAAACAGGCGTCATGTGTAGGTGATTATCTATGTGCTTTACAGTTTGGGGCATGTTGTCGCATCTATCTCATCCTATCTACTCCATCTCATATCCTATCCTATCATTTTCCATCCTATCTTGACATCCTTACCAATCATATATATCATACCTTCCTTAACTACACCATCCATATTCCCTTCCTCCTTTTTGATCTTGATGAGTGTAAGGGCAAAATGTTGAAAAATGCTTTTGACACCTCTTGTCATACTCCAAATTCCACCCATCCATTTCTAAGCATATACTCCATTCATCCCTTCCAAGAATTATCCCTATCATGCATCCTAATAAGCATCACCTCGTTAAATCCTAAGGCATCATATCTAGAATGGGGGCAAGTTATTCCTGTGCAACGTAGTCCTTGGAGATCACATCCTAGGCTCCCTCCATCCATCTATCATATATTTCCCATCCATTGTCCTTCTATCACCAATCCTTGTATCCATCCATACTCCTACCTTATCCTATTGCCGATCCTTTTTCATAATTTCATCCTATCGCCCATCCTCTTATCCATCCATCCAATCCTTTTATCTACCCCATCCATTATTGCTCGTACGCATCCTATCATCCTCCTTGCCTTTTGGTTTGGTTTTCCCTTGTCATTGGTGTCTATCTAAAGGCTATCCAAGCACAATCCAATGCTAAACCTCCTAAAACATGTCAAAGAACCAAAAACATCAAAACATTTGAAAATCCAAAAAATTAAAATACTCCCAAAATACAAAAAAATCAAATATCCAACAAAAACCCAAGCAATAAAAAATCCCAATCATCAATCCAAATCCAATCCAATTACTTCTTCCAATCAATTCTTTAATCATCAAATCAATCAATGTCCTCCAATCAATTCTTCACTCCATCACCTCCATCAATGCAATCAATCAAATCATTTCACGCAACAAGGATCCAAACGCAAGTCAATCCTTAATCCATATCAATCTAGCCAAATTATCCAATCACATCCATGGTCTTGGTTCCTAGCCTTGTTGTGAACCTGATCGATCGATAATCATCATCATCATCAATGGGATATATTGTTCCCAATCCTAGTGTTGTTTTCAGGATATATCGTTGCCATATCAACAACACAATCCTTGTGTTGTTCTCGAGATAAATTGTTCCCACATCAACAATGCTATCAATTAATCATCAATCATTATCAGCATCAATCGATCCAATCGATCATTGGTTTTCAGCTTGACAGGGGTAATACCTTGTTTGTTTTTGAATCATTTGGGCATGCTTGCTTGCTTGCTTGTGTGTGTCATAATTTCATCTTGCATTAGAATCACATCCATATCATTCTAACTAATATTCATATCTTGTGTATGTTGGAATAGCTTTTTGCATTATCCTTTGCATCTAAGGTCATATCATACCTTTTGTGCATTACGACTTTAAGGCTTTAAGTTTACTTCCTCATATGTTAGACAAGGTTGTATTATGCTGGGGCACATGACATTGTCACCTTGATCTTTATACCTTGGTGCATAACGTCAGGTGTTGTATCAAACATCAGGTTGCTCAAAGTTTAATTAGCATAACTCCATCTCCTTGCCTTCATTTCCTTTTTAAAGAGTATATCCATCTCCTTCGTCCCTGCATATCCTCTTGAGGGAGCATTATCTATCAATCCTTCATTTTTATGAGCCCCATGTGAGCCCAATCCAACCCATTTTATCCAAAACCTATGTTTTAATCTTCTTTGAAACAACATTGCTTTGCAACATCGTCTCAAAGAGGGGCAAAATGTAGACATCAAAAATTGACCTATGATTAATTTCTTAAGTCCTCCCTTCGTATGAAATTTAATTAATTTTAATTAATTAATTAATTTTCATTTATCTTTAATCCACCCTTAATCTCCTAAAGTTTAATTAATTTTAATTAATTAATTAAATCTTTTTACCTTTTACCATATCCCGTGAAGAATAAATTAAAATTAATTTATTATTTACTAAACTTAAAATCCTCCTATAAATAATAAATTAAGATTAATAAACTTAATTTATTATTTACGGTTCACATAATCAAAAACTCGTTATTTACCTACCTTTTTCCCGTTCAACCGATCGAACCACTTTAGAACCGTTTTCCCAACTTTTATAAAAACCTAGCTATTTTCCAATTACCCCTGGCAAATTTACAACGGAGTTATGCTAAATACAAGAAACCACATTTCAAATCATTGGTAACATTTGTCTTTATTTGGTTTCAATAGCTTATCATTATCTTTTTGTTGCACTTAATGTAGATTTTAGGGTTTGCAGGATAGTTTTCAAATCTTTATTAAAATCTATATTTTGTTGCATACAATATATATTTGTACTAAATGCTAATATATTATTATTATATTAATATATATATATATACACTAACTTATATATATATATATATATATATATATGTTTGTTCATCATAATTACACATCTATATATATATATATATATATATATATATATATATATATATATTTATAATTACAATATGAATATTTATGAGTATATGCGATTTGTAGAAATATAATGTGATATACTTGAATTGTCATGTATAGCATAGTTATAGGGGATATGACAAGTGGTATCAACCACCTTAAGGTGGGGGCATATATAATGGTATTTGTCTGATTATTTTGGCACTAACGAAGCGTGTTTGAAAGCCCTCACTATGATGTGGGATGGTGTATCTCTTGAGCTAGTGCACATTCTTATTTAAATTGCAAGCAAGAAAGCCCTCATTGTGAGGCAGGATTACATATCTCTTGAGCTAGTGTGTATCCTTTTATACAAAGCCCTTCTACGGAAGGTGGGATGGTGTATCTCTTGAGCTAGTGCACACCCTTTTATACAAAGTCCTCCGCGGAGGCGGGGTTGGATCTTGAGTCATCCACCCTTAAGCGTGTCTTTGGCGGTTGTGGTAGCATAGCTCAACCATCAAGTGTGTTTGGCATGTTTTAGATAGTGGAGTAGTGATTAGCTCCTCCTTATCACTCATGTTTGTTGTGTATAAGATGTATAGTATGTTAATGGCATACTATGTGGCGTTCATGTATTCTATGTGTTTTTCGTGTGTCTTCCCTGTGTGTCTGGCATGTATTGCGTGTATTATGCGTGTCTTACATGCCTTTGATGCTGGTGCGTAGTGATAAGCCCCCTCCCCATCACTTATATGTATGTATGTATGTATGTATGTATGTATGTATTTGCTTAATCATGTCCTCTCTCAATGTACTCTTCGTATACTGCGTGACTGCTCTCATGTCTTCATCGTGTATTGTGTGCTTCCACTATATTCATCGTGTTTTGTGTGCTTCCTACTATCTTCTTCATGTCTTGCATGTATTCAATGTGTCTTTTAGTGCTTACCTGAGATTAGGGGTTAGAAATAGTTCTTCAATCTTCATGTATGCCTTAGCTTCATGTGCCTGGTGTGTTTGATGTGTTTTCGACTATACTTTAATGCATGTATGGAATTGTAAGATCATACATACATTAAAGTGGGGGCTAAATATTATGTCGTAAAAAGTTTCCCTATGACTTTTTACCTCCTAGTTTAGCTCCTAGGTCCCCTTAATTTCATTATGCATGTTTAAAACTTATCCCCCCAAACCCATGTTAAATGGGGCCTAAGGGTTCATTTTAATGTTTTATCAAGACTCAAAGGGCGCTCGCGCCCAAGTCCGGGCTGATTTGTCGGGACCTAATTTTCAGGACGTTGGCATAAGACCTTTAAAAAGGTTTCCCTTTGTTATCCTTTTCAATTTGAATAATGAAAATTTAGCAGGAATGCATATTTAAATAGGTTTATGACTTCATTTTACTCCTAGACAATTAAGGCAAACTTATGATTATCAAGAAAAGAGAATTCAAGGCATTCATTGTGTTGCAGAGTAGGATTGTGTTGTGTTTGTATGTGTTTGTTGTAGATTTGGCTTCATCAACTCATCTCCTCATGGTTTGAAGGCTCTTCATCTCCATGAGGGTTTCACCTCTAAGGTGACATCTATTTGTGCTTCAATCAATTTATCTTGTCATTGGATTTGGCCTCTGCCCTGCAAGGGCATGCACTCTATCTAACAATGGTGTTGGAAGGCTTGAATGCCATTCCAGGGCTTGATTGAGGAAAGCTTCTAAACACCACAACCCCCAAACCCCTCTCTTTGTGATTGTGGGTTATAGGTAAGGGATTTGGCGAAGTGGAGTTGCAGAGAAGCAAAGAAGAGGACAGAGATTCTGGATCTAGAGAAAAAGTGCAGAGAATAAATCCTACTGGACTAGGGCACCCACCATGTAGTCCTCCCGACTGGCATTTCTGGAAACTCTAAAGTAGGTTGCAATCTAACACAGATCACTATTCCAAATTCGCAGAATAGTTGCCCTATCAGACTTGGGTGCCTGCCCCGTTGTCCCCGAAGTTTCTGCCTCTAAAAATCCAAATCCTGGTATGTTTCTAATCTGTATTAAGTGCCTTCCTGTGCATTCATCTGTCGTATTTCATTTGTTTGTATACAATTTCATATAATTAGGGTTTGAGGCTTAATTGAACTAAGGTTTAACAAATTCACCAATCTATTCTATCTTTCCTTATCATTCCAAAGTGACATCAAACTTGTAGCTGAGTCCTCTTGCATCAGTAGTGACTTAGCTCAATTTATGTCAATGAATGTTAATGTGAAGGGATGGTTTGATTGAATCTATCTTAATTACATTTCAACCTATCTCCTTTTTACATCTAGCAAATAGTAAGTGGATGAGGGAATGTATAAAGCGCAAGATGGGAAGTAAGATTAACAACAAAATCTAACATGGTAGGGGATCATTCTCACTTGATTGAGCCATTTGAGGATTCAAACAAGGGCCTTTTATCAAAGGAGTGTGATGATGTGGATGAGACCTTGGCATGCAAACAACTCACAAAAATCTAAAGGATAAGTGATATGAAAAGGAGGTGAGATTTGATATAAACTTAGAGAAATCAACAAGCAACTAGATTTGTAAATTTTTTTAAAAATGAAATCCTAGAGGCAAAATAAGGGTGGGTAGGGTGAGATAAAAACAAGATCACACAATGAAGCACAAAACCCTAGAAAAGGTATAATAATGAAACACAATGAGAGAGTAATCCAAAACCTATGAGATACAAAATAAGATATGAATAAGAAAACTAGATCTAAACACCCTAATAGAAGAAAGACAAACCCTAGGTTGTGTAGGAATGTCGAATTCACCATAAAATATAATGAAAATAAGTATTTTCAATATAATTTACCAAGGACAAATAACTAAACAATAATAAAGACTAGAATTTATAGTTGGGGGTAGAACAATAATTACTTAATTGAATTTACAAAATTAAAATAAATTGAACATGATACTTGGCTAGATCCCAAATGGAGGAATACATTGCTAAAGATGCCAATAATTGATTCTCCAGTGTGTGTTGAAATTAGGGCCTTGTCTAGACAAATGCCTTAGAATCTGTAAATGATTGCTCTTTACTCTAGTTCATATATGTGCCTATGGAAATGTGGAATTGAACCTAGACTCATGAAAGTGAACTAGTAGGGAATGGATGATTGAAGTAGATGCAACTACCCATTGTACTTTTGTGTTTGAAGTAGGGTGAGGTCTACAAACATGATTTGGGAAGTTGTTAAGCAAGGATTTATTCCCCTTTGGTCGATCCCCTAGGAAAGCTAATTTAATGTCTTTGAACAATGATCAAAGACATCACGCAAGCGTGCAGGGGCCTAAGATAATGTGTTCTCTAACAATGCTAGTATGGATGTATCACTAATGTTCTATGACAATATTTTTCTATATTCCCTGATGATTTCAAAATGAATGATGAGTGTCCTTAGATATAACAACATAGCACACAAATGTGCACTACATCAAGTTACAATGGCTAGTGGGAGGGAGTCGTTAAATTTGAATATTGAAATTTAAAATTATGAGGTTCAAATCCGTGACTGTGGAAATGACCTAGATCAATTATGCACCCACAAATTTGATCTAGGATGGAAAATGGGAGATCTAGGGATCATAATTTGTTTTCAGTGTGTGTTGATGGTGTTACGATAGGATAACATCATGAGCCAAATTTCATGCAAGAATATGTAACTTGTAGATTTATTATTCCATAAAGGACACTCTAATTGAAGTGGGCCTAAAACAAAAGGGAAAAGGGCATAGGTATGGAATTTTCACCATTACAATGGTAACTTAGGACGAAGAATAATTATTCCAACCCTTGAGATGGAAACTGAGGTTTGTCTATTGATCAAGAAACACGCATTTAATCTTGTGTTTTTATTTGAACCTTTATTTTTATTAGATAAAGTAACAATCTACAAAGCCCTAGTGTTCCAAAACTAAAAAGCAAGGGAATTACAAATTTAGTTGGTAGTAAGACAAGGGATTACAAATATAATTGGTAGGATGATATCCAATTAGAAAGAGTTGGTAGGAATACATGGACACAAGGTATTTCAATAAAACATCATAAGAAAAACATTTATTATTAAAAGATGAAGATTAAAATAAAATAATATAATGTCCTTTTGAAAAAATAATGTTTTTGATATTGGTAAGCTGCAAACAAGGGTGCATATCCTTATTACAAAAGGCCACATAGGCAAAAAAAATAGGCTGATAGGCCACGAATAGCAGAGCAACAACCAACTAACAGCTACAAAGCATGAAAGAGTAAATACAGAACCAACACCCAAAACAAAGGCAAAACCAAACACTACTTAAGCAGCATATTTCATTCCTCCATGAGGAATCCCAATAGTTCTTCCTTGCTAGCAGAGTTTCCCTCCTTATCCTACTTACCATCTTGAATATCTTCCAGAACAAGCAAAGAAGTGGATGCACAATGGGTTACTTTGGAGCATAGGGTTGCCATCACCCTCATTTTATCCTCAAGGGAGGTCATCCTGGTCTTCAGGTCATCCGTGTCCTTTTTAAACTGACTGCAGTTGTCACATCTCTTCACACTGGCCATGTTAATATTTAAAAATTAAAATAATTAAATATTTATATTAATAGTGTAAATAAAGATGAAATATTGTTTGCATATTAGGTAGCCAACAATAGCACCTCTAGGTGGGAGGGAAGTATCACTAAGAATAATAATGTATCTTTCACCATAATCCCTCATCCCTAAAATTGGGGGTTTCTAAAAATTCAATTAAGCAAATAAACACACCCTACAAATGAAATGCTAGAATAAAATCCCTTTTAGATATGGTCCTAGGGTAAAATAATTAAACAATAATAATTAGATAATTATCGTACGATTAATAACTGAGATAAACTACCTAGAGTAATGCAATGAAAAAATATAAACATTAAATAAATAAATCAATGGTACTTAACTAGAAATCTGATGTAGATATGCTATGATATGTGTCTAAAAGTGATTTGCCAATATGTAGAAGAGTCAATATTGATCAAACAAAAGCCTTGGAATCTCAAAACTCGTCGTTTGTTTGTCTGGTTTTCTTTTGTGAATACAAATTTGACCTAGGGTCATAGATCTAAACTTTTGTGTATGGATATGATCTTTGCTAAAATTTGATATGTTTTCAATTCTCCTTTATATTATCTTTCTAGTGGTGCTTAGGAACATCCTTTCAAAGTTTTCTAGGCAAGGTGATTCTCCCTTGATCAAACCCCTAGGATATTGATTTAACAAGTTCTAGAAAAGATTAAAGATAACATTCATGCAAAGTATGCCCTAGATGTTGATGTAATCAAGTAGCGTAGTAATGAATGCTTTGTGATATGGTCAAATCAATAATTGAAATGTTTCTAGTATATATCTAGGTGTTAGGTGATGCGAAAATTAATTAGGATTAGTTGTTATGTACAACTCCAAATATGGAAAGTGAAATGTTTTGCACTTTGATCCGGTACATAATAGCTAATTAGAAGGGTTAGGTCAACCCTAAAATTTAAATTTGGATTTTAAAGGTTTAGAGTTCATTTCCGCAAATTGGCAACTAATTTGGCTCTATCCCTCAAATTGTGAATCTAAATATGGGCAATAAAAGGATAAACTTAGGTTGAAGACTAGTCCTTGGGAATGATTGCAAATGGGATTGGGTAAGGCTTGGGTTATGTGCTAGAGTTTAGCTAAAATTGTAGTACTTGTATATTTGTCATGGCATAAAGGACAACTAGGTATAACTAAGTCGAAAACAAACAGGAAAAGTGCAAGGTATGCAATTTTCACCATTACATCTTGAGCCACTTTGACTAGCATGTGAACTACTATGAAAATGCATGTCAAAGTAGAACCAAATAACCAACATGAAAGTAAAGTTATTTTCACTCATAAGAAGGACACAAATATGGATATGGATGTTGCTTTAGTACATGTTCCCTTTTAATGTGTGCTCCATCTTGAAAACCTACAAAAATTTAAAAAATCAACGAGTATATTCTTGTAGGAATTAATAATAATGTGTTTTTGTGACAAAAATGAAAAAGATAATAAAAAGGGAGAGATATATTCCACTTGGGGTGGAACAAGGATACTTCCTAAGGGCAACAATAGTGATAGGTATCACTTTGGAGCAATAAAAGTAATGTGGTACCATTTGAAAATGGCATAGGATCGTGAGGTAGTCACTTCAACCATACTCAAGAAAGGAGTGTTGGTGACCTTGTATGCCCTCCTCCAATTAGTTGCACACAAAGAATTCAATCAATTTGAAGGAGATAAGAAAAATATGTAAAATGATGTAAACCTTAGAAATCACAATAATCATATAGAAATGTAAGGATATCATCATGTGACAACATAAGAAAATATTGAGATACGCTCATGAAAGCACATATAATGGATAAGAATTAAGGTGCCCCAATGTTACCCCCAAGTAGGGCTATGATGCAAGTGAAAGTAACCATGAATGCTTAGATAAAGGATCATGTAAGCCCAAAAAATGTGAGATATCATGAGAAATATTAGGAAAAAGGTATAATCACCATAAAACGTATTAACATAAGATGCAAATAATGTTATCATAAACATGAGCAAGTAGGATTAACATAAAATCATAAGATGTAAACATGGTAATCATAGAAGATCTTGTAATAATCAAAAGAAAAGATCATGTTAGTGAAACATGTAATCAAAATGTTAAACCATGATCATTAGAATCATATGGATAATCATGTAAGTGTATCCTTATCATAGTAGAAATGTGACAAATGCCATGGATATGCCCCCCAAGTTGGAGACACCTTAAAAATAGAGTAATGTACATATATGTGAATATATAGAACACAAGAGCTCCATATCTTGACCAATTAATATTGGAAGTATCATCTTCATCACAATCATGTTTTTAGCAACCATCCTCAAGGAAGTGGCCTTCGTCATGATAAAAGGTAGTTCTTTTAGTAAAAGTACTTAAATATGTGAAATAGATGATTTCCCTTTTTGTATTCATTGCTTTTGTGACTTAGGATGTGGATCTTGTTTGAAATTACCATTGCTCTTTGCTATCCAAGTAGCAATGGGATTGTCAAATCTAGTTTTTATTTGCTTGTTGATAAGGATGGAACCTTCCTTACTTTGGTACATATGGAGGATGAGAATAACTTGTTTTTGCTTTTCTTTTGGAGGACAAAAATTATACTTTACCTCCTTTTCTTGGGATACCTTGGGAGGGAGGGGAGGGGAGTAAAGGAAGTTGTGAGCTTGTGTGCTTTTGATCTCATGATTTATTATTTTTTCCTTCTAGAGAGTGTCATCATTTTCACATGTAGATTCCTTGGGAGTATTGATATATGTGTCCATAGTAAAATGACTCAAATCTGAAAATGAATCATGAAGGATCATGATAACTCTTCCTTCTCATACATGTTTAAGTCATTGATGTACAATAAAAGACACGATTTTCATATGTTCCAACCATGGCCTACCAAGTGAAATATTAAATTTATCCAAAGAAGGAACAACATGGAAAAGCACCTGTATACGCCTAAAAATGACACGACTCTGCCCAAATAAATATTCCAAATATTTATTTAAGTCTAATTCCTCTATCAATAAATAAATAAACAAATTTATTTATTTGATTCACATTCTTCCAACAATTAAATAAAATCAATTTATTTAATTAAAATTCCTAAATTCTTCTAATTCCTCCAACAAATTAAATAATACCAATTATTTAATTAGTTCTCCCAAATTTATTCTAAATTAAATAATGTCAATTATTTAATTGTTTCTTCCAATAATATCTTCTCTAAATTTAAATAAATCAAATATTTGTTTAAGTTGTCCATTTCTTCTAAATTGAGTTATCTCTAAATATGATTCAATCCTTGTGCACATGCAATTGAATATTCTAAATATTTAATTGAGCTAAAATATCTTCTCATCCTCATGCAATTTCTATTCTCTAGTTCTATTCTCTTAACTGATTAATCTATTCTTTTAATTGATTAATCTCTTCAGTTAACTCATTCTTCTATTTTATTAATTCCTCTCATGCAAAATAGAGAAAGACACTTGTCTTCTTTCTATTCGTGCATGTTCTCTCAAGGTTTCTATACCGTTGATCTTCTCTCTCACAAATCTATAAATTGAACCATGTTCTTCCATTTCATTCATCCAGGCTTTAAGTAAACTTACTCTACAGGAATTACAGCGCGCCTTTGGCACCAATTCCTTCATTGCTTGCGATCAAACTTGTTACTACACACTACTATCATTGTTGTGAAGCTCATCTTCATGGTGAAACTATCATAGTCGTTCCCATTTGAACATCTTGGAATCATATCAAGGAAGTGCACCTTCTGAGGGCCATATTCATAGACAAGATCATTTGTGATAGGAGATCAATAGAAGCCGAGAATTAAAGGAGGTTTACTTTGTATTGTTCATTATTTGATTCATCTCTTTTGTTCATTGTTTCATTGAGTTTTGGGTATCATTGATATTGATATATTGATTATTCATTTAGATCCAATTTTCCCTTAACATTTTTGGCGCCCACCGTGGGGCCTAGCCCCGATTTTTAACCCAAAAACTAAGTTTTTGTGTTTTAGAAAGCCGTACACATGAGGAAACTGCGCATCTAACACATCCTAACACGCATCTACTGTCTGTTCCGGCACATACATTCTTTTGGCGCATACAGACTCTGTTCCGACGCATCTATCCTCCGATACGGTACATCTGTCAGTTCGAAGCATATTTATTGTTTTCCTGTGCTTTTGACCTCTGTCTTAGCACATATGTATTGCGGTGCTTCTGATCTTTTTTTTGCGCATTCAAGCTCTAAAGTTGCGCATCTAATCTAGGCAATGATTTTTAGGGTTTCCCTGAAGTTTTTCGCTATCGCTAACGTCTTTTTGCAAGAACACTATTGATTTGTTTGCAGGCTAGGTACTGGTTTAGAATCATAAAGTTGCACTTGTTAAATCACACTTTGATTTCTAACAGGAAAGTAAATGGATGCCCATGCAAATCTCACATAGTCTTAACTAGGAAGGCGGCAATTGAATCATTGCTATCTTGCATATCATTGAATCATTACTATATTGCTATCCTTCAAAGTTAACAAACTCATTGCTATCTTGGTAAAACTGAACCATTGCTATCTTGTTATCACTTCAAAGTTAACAAATCACTGCTATTTGGGTAAAAATTGAACATATCATTGCTATCTGGGTAAAACTGAACCATTTGCTATCTCGTTATCACTTCAAAGTTAACAAATCCATGCTATTTGGGTAAAATTGAACACATCATTGCTATCTGGGTAAAACTGAACCATTGCTATCTCGTTATCACTTTAAAGTTAACAAATCCATGCTATCTGGGTAAAATTGAACATATCATTGCTATCTGGGTAAAATTGAACCATTGCTATCTTGTTATCACTTCAAAGTTAACAAACTTCTGTGCTTGCCCAAGTAGATAGCTCATTTAGTCTTTTCTTTTTAACTAGGGGAAAAAGAACCACTATCTTTTGTGTTTTGGGAATGATACCAGGCCTATGCTCTCCCCTATCTTGGGTGACCAAAATGCCAGACATATCATTCTCGCATGTGTTTTTCCTTTAGAGGGGCCTACTCTTGGATACCGTTCATCCAAGTAGGAATGACCCTAAGTGGTAACAAGATAAACGCCAAGCCCTACCAATCCACTATAAATAAATTGTGTTTGGAGCAAAAACTTCAAACAACGAGTGCGGTTGTGTTATACCGACAGCCAACCTCCCCCAAAACCCTACAAGGCGCAACCCTTGCAGGCTGGGAGACTCCATAACGGAGAGTAGTATTGCCGCATGTATAACCATTCGAACGATTTCCTTCATTAAACGCTTTTTTGTTCTAGTGGCCAAAAACCCCTGTAATCCATTTAAAACCTAGCATTGTACTTGCTTTTCCTTTTAGTCCAAAAAGAGTAAAAAAAAATCACAAAAAAATAAAAAAGCTATGAAAACATTCTTTGCGTTTGATGTGTCTTCTTTCCATAGTTAAAGAAAATCAGATCAAAAGAGACCATTTTGCAACCAAAGAGACCAAAAACATTAGAAAAATTGCCAAAAATTTGCAAAAACACTGAAAAACCAAAGCGGCGCATTTATCCTTTTTTGTTGCGCATTTGTACCGACTTGCTGCGCATCTGTGATGAAATACTGCGCTTTTACCACCTGTTACTGCGCATTTGAAATTTACCAGTATTGCACATATATATCAACTTTTCACGCATTTACCAGCTTATACTACGCATATGTTCCAATGCATGCACAACAGTGAGTACTTCCACATTCTTTGAGAAGAAAATTTTGCCATTTTCAGGTACCCATTTCAGTCTTGTTCAGGATTTTGAGATCATATTTCACCTTGCAGTCACTTTTTCCCATCCATTACATAACGTACCCTCCCTCTCGTCGGTCATCTCATCCACCTTCTACCAAGTCTTCCTAGGCAAAGTCAAATCAAATCATTTTGGATTCAAGTAACCCTAGTAAGTCACAGAACTTCGCTAGTGGTCTTGGTGCACGACTAGTCCCTACACAGTAAGACAGGTATCGAGTACCCTTACTAGTGGCTATCATCTTGTATCAACCGTCTTACTTGGAATCATTGATCGAGAGAGTCCCTTGTCCAAATATTGTCATAAGTATCCTATCCTCAACAGTCTCCACCGGCATCTTGCCAAAATCTCTAGTTTCATCCTGTCGCACCCCACGTCACCTTGCATGGTTCTTACTAGATCTCAATACAAAACACAACTTGAAATGGCCGGATCATCCAATCACATTGTTACTCCTCACGATAGTGATGAGGATATCTCTCATGAAGATTATCAAGGGCACCTCCAAGATCAGAAATTTCAGCACTTACTAGAAGAAGTGCTCCACGAGGACCCTCACAAGTACTTTATGCATCTTGCGAGTCTAGGACTCAAACTCCCCTCTGACTTTGATCTTAATACACTAAAAGACACCACAGAGAAAACGCACGAAAATCACACTGAGGGTGATAAAGGAAAGAAAGTCGCGAACCTGAATATACCTATGGAAGAAATGAGGAAAGAAATTGAGAGTCTAAAACAACAAATGATAGATCTCAAGACGGGAATGAGTACTAAAACTTACTCTTTGGAAGACATCACACCATACCCTTTTGATAAAAGTTTGGACATGGTCCCCTTCCCCTTTCGGTTTGAAGCTCCTAAATTTGACAAGTAAAAAGGAAAGGGAGACCCAAGAGATCATATTAGGGAATTTACCACCGCGTGCATGGAAGTAGCTCACAATGAGACTTTCTTAATGAGACTATTCCCTAGATCTCTAGGTAGTCAAGCCATGGAGTGGTTCTCACGACTTCCGTTGAGTATCAAGACCTTTGATGAGTTAGTCAACAAGTTCATCACGCACTTCTTGTACAACATTGAACATGAAGTCTCCATGCTCGATCTATGCAATACTAAACAAAAGAGTGGTGAATCATTCACCTCCTTCCTACAAAGGTGGAGACTACTAGCTAGCAAATGCCCATATGATGTACCTGAGAAGCAATTGAAGGAGTTGTTTGTCCATAACCTGAACTTTGATCTTAGTTATCAAATTCAAATTCAATGCCCTTCCTCATTCTTGAAGGTCATTGAGATGGGATTATTCATCGAGAAAGCTATGATCACCAAGGGTTCACTTAAGTTGTACAAGGACACCCCTAACTCCAACTACACCACGGACAAGTCAAAGTTTTGGACCAAGAATAAAAATGTCATCAATGATGGAGTAGTTGATGCCAAGGCGGCGGCTCCCAAACAACAACCAATATTCACTCTCAAAGGAGAGACAAACAATGCTATGCCCAACAAAACATTCTCTCGGGAGCCAAGACGATGGTTCAACTCAAATCCAAGGTGAAAGTTCACACCACTAGGTGAGTCCCAAGAATCTACATTAAGAAAGCTATTAGCCAACAATGAAATCACTCTACTGCCAACAAGCGATTACGAACCTCAAATCAAACCTCACTATTGGAAAGACACCGATTTTTGTGAGTATCATAGAGGAAGAGGACATACGACCAACAATTGTATCTGTCTCAAATATCTTATTCAAGACATACTTGATCAAAATCAAGGAGGTGCTCAACAACATACTTCTAATGAGACGCATGTGGCTTACAAAGATCCACTTCTCAATCACGACAGGCCGTATAACAACAACAACAACAACTGCAATAGGCAAAATCAAAATAATGGGAATAGTAATGCCAATTATGCAAGTGTGCCATTCGATTATACCATCAATTTCATATCAGAGCATGTCCCACAAATCAATGTGGTTACATCTAACCAACAAACAGGACCCAACAAAACTAATTGCAGCATCATCACACGTGGTGGTAAGGTCACGTTGAATACCCTCCCTCCAAGTTCATCACCTTCTTGATCCAATTCCCATCAGTATAGTTTCATAGACCAACTACGGAAGACTCCTATCCACATTTCTATTATAGAGTTGTTGCGTCTATCTCCTTCCCACAAGGAGATTCTCGATAAAGCCTTGGTGGAAACAATTGTACCCACAAACTTGGCCCAAGAGAAGTTTCAAGCCATGGTAGGAAATCTAGCTTCCTCCAATACCATATTATTTACCGAACAAGATGACCTCGTAGTGTCTCAGCCTCATAACACCCCCTTACATATCGTAGCCTTCATCCATAAGCACTGCATAAGAGGGTTCTCATTGATGGGGGAGCCGGTTTAAATATTTGTACGCTCAAGCTAGTCCTTACATTGGGGTTCTCTGAAAATGTAGTTGATCCAAGGAAGAATATTACTATCAAATCCTATGATGAAGAGCAGAGAACTACCAAAGGAACAGTGGTATTACCCATACAAGTGGGACCGGTGATAAAAGACATTGTGTGCCAAGTCCTAGATAGAGAGCTAGCCTATAATATTCTCCTAGGTAGACCATGGATTCATGCCATGAAAGTTGTGCCTTCTACCTATCACCAATGCATAAAATTCCCTCATAACGGCAAGCAAGTCACCATCCAAGGTGATCCCGACCCCTTTCAACATTGCAACTCTGTCCTCTCAAACCCCGATTGCATCATACCCAATATTAGAGCATCTAGATCCCCTACCCCACATCATGATTCTACCTCCGAAGCTTCCTCATCCAAGCCCAAAGAGCAGAAAATTACCATCAAAGAAATGGGAGTAGGGGAATACTCCATCGAACACAGCCTCAATCTAGCCAAAATACCTCTATCTCCTAGCTCCTTTGGGAAACCCAAGCATTTTCCAAAGCCATATGCTCCTCCTACACCTCCTATAACTCCCTTTGTAAAATGGGGGACCCTATCACATGAGACAGAGGAAAGAGATATCTTACAATGGCTCTACACAGAAGAAGAGAACACACAACAAGAACCACCTAAGCTCCCAACAGAATTCTATGGGCGAGGTGAGTCCATCTTACACAGAATGGGTTACGAAGGACAAGGCCCCATTGGCCTAAGAAAAGAAGGAATAGTAGAACCCATTCAACCTTCTTCATCCTCATTGGTGAGAAATACAAAAGGTCTAGGATACAAGGACAAGGGCAAAGCAAAAGCAAATGCCTATCTTGTGGAAATGATCCATACCCTTCAAGAGGACAGTGACACAGATTTCAATGAGTATGAGTGGGATGAGCTAACAGAGCACTCCTATGATGACAAGGAAGTCGACACCATTCAAACTTACAGCCCCTACCATGAGGGACAAACGCTAACGCATAGACTGTTAGAGTGTGATTCGCCAATCCCCGAGAATACGACTTTCAAGGAAGGTTCGAGTTCTATCGCGATAAACAATTTGGAGGAAAGTACCATCCTGAACACTCTCCCTACCAATACCCCTAGCATATCTATTCAAACTATCAATGAATCAGATCTATCCTCGGACTCCCTCCCCCTTGTGTATCCTGAACTTATTGACTGGGATCTACAAGGAACCCCGCAACTAGATATGTTCCAAAATGATGATGCCTATATTGACTACATGGAACTTAGGGACCACCTACCTAAAGGAGATCATAAATCTAGATTCGCCATTGAACTTAATACTGTGGCTTATTTCAGAGAGGGTGCCAAGCCTTCCAGTCGCAAAAATATCAAAATAAAAATTGGATCTGATGGTGAAAACTGCCCTGTGGCAATATCAGATCCCAAAACAATAAAAAGAAAGGACGCATCTAATGGTGAAAACCCAACTGTGGAACCTGACATTGGAAGGATTGACACTCTCCCCAATGAGATGCACCAAGAGAAGTCTCATATTGTTGTGGAACCTATAGAACTTGTTAACATTGGAATAGAGGAACAACCTAAGATCATTCACTTTGCTAAGTCTCTAACCCCACCAGAAAAGATTAAGTTTGTACCATTCTTCAAGAAAAAGCAAGTCAATTTTTCTTGATCATACACAGACATGCTGGGGTTAGATCCAGATTTGATTCTACATCATATTCCATTAGATCCAGGAGTGAAACCAGTGAAACAGAAGCTTAGAAAGATGCATCCACACATTGCATTGCTAGTAAAAGAGGAACTCAAGAAACTACTGGATGTAGGCTTCATCAGAGCTATAGACTATCTGGAATGGGTCTCCAACATAGTACCAATATCCAAACCTGATGGCCGAGTCAGACTATGCAATGATTTTAGAGATCTAAACAAAGCTTGTCGCAAGGATGATTTTCCGTTGCCAAATATAGATATCATAGTCGACTTACCAGTGGGGCATACCATGTTATCTCTCATGGATGGCTTCTCTGGATACAATCAGATCAGGATAGCACTAGAAAACTAGCATAAGATAGCTTTTACTTGTCCATGGGGCACTTTCTCTTGGAATGTCATGCCATTTGGGCTAAAGAACACAAGAGCCACATATCAACGTGTTATGACCACTATATTCCATGATATGATGCACGTCACAATGGAAGGCTATGTAGATGATATCCTTGCAAAGTCACTCACAAGAGAATCACACCTGGATGTGTTAGAGAAAGTCTTTCAGAGACTAGAACAATTCAAAGTCAGGTTGAACCCAAAGAAATGTGTGTTTGGAGTCACCTCGGGCAAGCTGCTAGGCTTCATTGTATCAGCCAATGGGATTGAAGTAGATCTAGCCAAAGTCAAAGCAATCATGGAAATGCACCACCCAAGAATCTCACTTAACTGCGGTCTCTACAAGGCAAGCTACAAGCGATCCGTAGGTTCATATCACAACTAGTAGACAAGTGTCAACCTTTCAGTCATCTCCTACATAAGAACATTCCATTTAGGTGGGATGAGAAATGCAAAGAGGCATTTGGCAAACTGAAGGAATATCTTATGAACCCACCTATCTTGATGCCTCCCATCCAAGGAAAGCCGCTGCTACTTTACATATCTGCTATGCCAACAGCTCTTGGGGCCCTTCTAGCACAGCAAGATTATGAAGGTAAAGAATAAGTCATCTACTACATTAGTCGCACATTGGTGGGCTATGAGTTGCAATACTCTCAGATAGAAAGATCGTGCATTGTAGTAGTTTTTGCTTCCCAAAAACTCTAACATGATATGATAGCACACCCAGTCAAACTTATTGCAAAAATAGATCCACTGAAGTACCTACTAAGCAAAGTAGCTCTAATAGGTCTCCTAGCCAAGTGGGTAATGCTCCTAAGTGAATACGAGATTGAGTATGTAGACAGAAAGGCTATCAAGGGACAAGTCATTGTTGATCAGTTAGCAGATGCACCACTACAAGACACCACACCAATGCAATTTGAGTTTCCAGATGAATCCTTATTCAATATATCAACACATTCCTGGAAACTCTACTTTGATGGGTCCTACACAAACCATGGATCAGGGGTAGGAATCTTGTTTGTAACTCCTCATGGCAACACCATACCGAAGTCTTATCATTTGTTATTCCCATGCACCAACAACATAGCAGAATATGAATCCCTGGTCATTGGTCTCAAAATAGCAACAAAATGGAAAATCAAAGAGCTACATGTCTATGGTGACTCTCAGCTAGTGATCAACCAAGTCAATGACGACTACCAAACCAAAGATGAGAAGCTTATCCCATACAAGCGCATGGTCGATGACTTTAAAGAGTACTTTGTGAGCATTTCCTTTGAGCAGATACCTCGCATTGAAAACAAAGCAGTAGATGCCATGGCAACCATTGGCTCTCTCCTCAAAATCCCAGAGAATGAGTCACGATACGAGTTCTTAGTGGAATCAATTCAGCAACCAGCTTATGATCTTCCTGAAACCCATTCCATATGCCTATTAGTTGGATCTGATTCACCTTGGTACGGTAAGGTTTACACTTACCTTAAGGACAACACCCTCCCACCTGACTTATCTTCAAACCAACGACGAACCTTTATACGCCAAACCTCTCGTTATACCATTATTGCCGACACCCTATATCGACATGGTCTAGATGGTACTTTACTCTGTTGTTTGGAATGAGAAGAATCCCAAACCACCTTACAAGATGTACACGAAGGGATCTGTGGAACACACTCTAGCGGCCCTTCCTTAGCTAAGAAACTCATGCGTTTGGGTTATTATTGGCCGAACATAGAAACAGATTCATATCAGTTTTTGAAGAAGTGCAAGTAGTGCCAGATACACGAGAACCTGATACATGCACCAGCTTAAGAGTTGAGACCTTTAACGACACCTTGGCCCTTTTGTCAATGGGGACTCGACCTTGTAGGCAAAATCCACCCGCCATCATCCAATGGCCACAAATTCATAATAATCGCCACTGAGTACTTTACCAAGTGGATTGAAGCCGTCCCCCTCACCACCGTCATAGGTAAACAAATCTCCTTATTCATCCTTAATTACCTCATCTGCAGATACAAAATTCCCTCATCCATTATCACGAATAACGGAAGACCTTTTTGTTGGCAAGAGACACTATATGGACTCATGATTGTTGTCATTGATGGCAACAAATTTCATCCCACACATCCGCAGGACATGGTGTGTCTCTACCGGAAGTCAGAATGAAGATTGTTGAGGTCCGGTAAACAAGAACAGAGCTTGTGGCAAGGTATGATAGATAGGTCCAGATCTCTCAAAGGAAGTATCTTGGTGAAGTACGAATTTGGGAAAGTCAAGAGGACTACCTTGAGTAATAGATTCCAAGGATTTAGCCTCCAATGATGGACAATGAAAAAGATATGAATAGTTGGGTACCGAATTCCTGAGTGACAGTGTGAACAGAGGAAGAACTGACTGATAGAACATCAGACTACTTTTTGGATGTGTTTCTGATGGTGGTAAAGGTTATGAAGACATGAATTATGTTTGGCCAACATGATTAATGATTTCTACAAGTATATGCTTGATCCGCATTACTTGATGTGCAAGGATTCAACCGACAGAACAGAGTTTGTGAGAAGATTGACTGTTCCGGGTGCCGACTAGAAAGATAATGAAATCACTTGTGCAGATATATATAGGATGGATTTAGTTGTGAGAAGTGTTGTTGTGATATGTGGTATGTGAATAAAAGCATAGCAGAGCAGAAATAGTAAGAAAGGTCCGATATGTGAAAGGAAAGCAGCATAAGAGAAGAGGAAAGATGAAGTGTAGCAGATCAGTGTATTGAGCCTAACCAGAACTGAACTCCAACATATGTGGATGCTTCCAATCAGTTCAAGTATTGTATAACATTCTTTTGTAGACAGTGTGTCTCCTTGTAGGCAGTGTGCCTCCTTTGTGAGCAGTGTGCTCGGGCAGTGAGCCCTAATTGGCAAGTGCCATTTTGTAATTCCTTATTCTTCTAACAGAGAATAATCTTTGGGTTAATCACCCTGTGGTTTTCTCCCTTAATAGGGTTTCCACGTCAAAAATATTGTGTCATGTGTATCTCCATCTCATGGTTATGTTTGCTTGTTTGAATTAATGTTGCATTGATTAATAAGAAAGTTTAGAAAGAAGAAATAATTTGGATAACTGATTCACCCCCCCCCTCTCAGTTATCAACAATTGGTATTAGAGCTAAGTTCCTCCCAACAGAGCCTAACAGCTTGAGGAAAATCTGGGAGTCCAAATGGATGCATATGGTTTAAGGGAGCAACTCAAGACTGCCCTTGAGGATCTTGAACAGTCAAACTCTGAAGTCAATGAATTAAAGGAAAGACTCAAACAGGTTGATGATTTCATGAGAGAACTAAAAGAAAAATTAAGTCTCTCTATGAAAAAGAGAAAGGAGCTGCTTCAACAATTGGCAAGACAAGGTGAAGAAAGTAATGCAAATGAAGAGCTGACTAAGAAAACCAAGTTATGTGAAAAGTTATCAAAAGAAATCATAATGGTAAGACATGAAATGGAATCAGGAGTTATAAAGTTTACCCAAGAAGTTGAAGAGAAAAGAAAAACTAAAGATAATCTAAGACAATCCCTCAAGGAGAAATTAGAAGATTGCCACCAGATGGATAGAATTATCAGACATCTTGAATCTGATCTTGAAGATGCTAAAGATAATGAAGAAAAACTTGAGGATCAAATTGTCTCTCTCAAAATGGATCTTCAAATAGCAAATGAATATAAAGAGAAATTCAAGATAACTTCTACTCAACTTGAAGTTCTTAAAAGTCAAAAGAAGGTAGATGACAAGTGTGGTTTGGGATATGAGAAAGGAGAAAGCTCCGGATCCGGTCAGAAGAATTTTGGATTAGAAAATCCAAGGAACAGGCCTAGAAGACCTCCGGTAAGACAGCCCAATGCTCAAAGATATCCATCCTTCAATGGATACTGCCACAGCTGCAATCACTTTGGTCACAAAGCTAATCAGTGCAGAAAGAGAATGAATTAGACAAATTCATTATTCTCCGGACAATGTTTTAACTACAAAAGGTATGGTCACAAATCTCATGAATGCAGAAATATGCAAATGAACAAATCATTCAATGGTAGATGCTTTACATGCAATAGAATATGTCATATGGCTAATCAATGCAGATCAAGAGGATGTCAATCAAATATACAAGGAAATGTTGTTTGCCAAATCTACAATAGATCCGATCATATTGCAAAATTCTGTAGAAGCAAGAATCAGGAGAAAAGAGGTCCAGTATATCATAATCAGAATCAAGATAAGGGTAAACAAAAGGTGAATGCAGATGAAGTTGGGAATGAGATGAACAAGATTTGGGTGAAGAAAAGTTCAGAGAATGTAGAGGTTGGATCCGCACCAGACTCTGGTGCTGATATTCCAGAAACTAAAAGGTGAGCTCTGGCTCAGGGGGAGACACAAAGAAAACCTTGTTCCCCCAGCCAGTTAAGTGGTGCCTGAAATTGGCACATGAGAAGCTACGGATCAAAGGGTTTCTAGAGAAACATGTAAAGAAGGTCAGGTAAAGATCTGAGAGATCCGCAAGAAAATTTAAAAAGTTCAATTCCTTCAGAATTGGTCCGGTTAAGCAAGTCTTTCGGTAAAACAGGTTTCTCACAAGATTGGCCCAGTATGAATCCAAATTGATACAGCTTGATCTGCGGATACATAAGATGATCAGAAGGACAAGTGGATATGATGATTCATTACTAACATCAATCACAAGGGAATCATAATGATCCGGATGAGTTTCTTCCTCCTTGAACAAGGAAAACCAGGCAAATCGGAATGAATTAGGTTGCGCATTTATTACAAGGTGAAAATTAGGGCTTCTTGGAATAAAAGAGTTCATTTGTCTATCATTTACACACTTGTACACTCACATGCGAAGAAGAAAGAAAAGGAGCTCTACAAACAACTTCTCCCAAAAGATCAAGGCAACTCTTCATACAACTCTATTTGGATTTCTTCATGTGCCCTAACCTGCATAAAAGGTATTTATCATTCTTGATATCCTTCAGTAACATTGTTTGATGATAGCTACTCCGAATATAGTAAAGATCTCTGATAGACCTCGGCCCTCATTTAAGAAACATCCATATAAATCCTTGGAGGTAGATCCCCTAGGTGCATTTTCCAATGTTCCGCATGGTGTGTTGCACACCGAAGATATTAGGGTTTATATACATGCAAATGTTGAAGAGTTTAGGGAATTCAAACTAAGAGATATCTATCACAAACAATTGTTAGATGATTCATTTGAGCTCAAACCCCAATACATAGGCCTCCGGAACAAGCACTTTGCACAATACATACATTTCCCCTGTTTTACGGAGGATGAATGGGTTAGGTACATTCTGAGCAGAATACATGACAACTTCATGTGGTTGAATGGACCATTCAAGATCACTAAGGATGCCATCAGGGCAGTTACCGGATTACACTCATCCGGTGGGATTCCTGTTCTAAAATCTGTAAAGAACCAATCTGTGAGTGAGGCTACCAGATCTAAGTTTGACAAAAGAGTAGTGACAGTAGATGACATCACTGATCTAGATGTCAAGTTTGCCTCCATGATCATTGGATATAAGATATATCATTCTAGCAGAGAAAATTCTGTACCTAGAACTGCCATCTATACAGCTTATGAAATGTTAAGAAAGGATGCAGACTATGATCTCTGTTAGCTTCTCCTGAACCAACTCTTAGAGAATCTACAGAAAATCAAGAAAGATAAAAAGAATTCATTCAAGTATGGTGGATTAATTTTGTGCTTATTCTTCTACTTTATGAATGAGCTTCCCGGATCTAATGGCTGGGTATGGGAGAGTGATAGGCCAGTAGCTATCCAAATCAAAGATTATCTGCATGGACTTGGTGATAACCAAGCACAAAATACAACTCTGTGGGGATACTTTAAGAACTTTCAAAACATGATGCAAACAAGAGAAAGGATTCCCCAGTCCCTTGTTGAGAAATACAAAGACACAGTCTGCTTTATGGTAGAGACTGATTAGTGCCTAATGGAGGCAGTAGAACCAAGGATAGTCTGGATCATGCCCATGGGGGATGAAGTGGATGAACAGATTGTGGAGCTGCATGTTCAACACATGTTGAGTCAGCCTAAAGATCCAAAGGTAGAAAGGTTTGGAACCTTTGAGGAGCTGAGTGTAAAGATCCATGTGGAACTCAGAGAACCAGAGATGAAAAGGAAGGTGAGAAAAGAAGTAGAACATATTGCACAAGGCCTTGGGATCTCAAAGGAGGCACTTGATGCCAACCGGGAAAAGAGACAAAAAGCTGATGAAGAGAAGAAAGAGGCAGAAAAAGGAAGCGAGAAAAGCGCTCCGGTAGAAACTTCCACCCGGACCAGATCTTCAAAGAGACCAACACCTGTCCCTGCTAAAAGCTCAAAACTGGAAGTCCAAGCATCTGGCAAAGGAGAGAAAAGGTCAAAGACAAAAGCCACAAGGGTTTATACAAGTCAAAGAGATGAAGAGGAAACTGAATCTGATGAAGAAGTCAGGAAAATGAAGAAAAAGAAGAAAACATCCGGTCAACCCTCTACCGGACAGAAGGAAGAAGAAAAGGTAGAGGAATATGTTGAAAAACCCACTCTTCACATTGACGACATAATCAAATCAGTCACAGTGGACGGAAATCTTTAGCCAATGGTTGAGTTTTATGATGATTATGGTGAAGTAGATCAGAAGATATTGCAAGATGCCACAGTCAGGTATCTAAATATTTACAACAAAGCATTTATTGAAATTATATCTCTGATCCCTAAAAGCTTGGAGAAGGAACTAGAATCAAGAAAGAACACTGCCCAAGCTAAAGACCTAGAAATCTGGGAACAAATAGCAATCTAGCTATATCCTTCAATCGACCCCAAGACAATGAATATGATATTCAAAGATTGTAAGGATGAGTTCAGAAGCAAAGCAAGGATGAATCAACTTATGCTTGGTGAAATTGACAAGGTAGCCAAGGACACAAAAGAGATCCTCCAAAAGGCCTTCAAAAGATTTAATCTTCCTATTATAGAGGACTTGGGTACTAATCCCTCCACTACAAATGTTGCAGAAGAAACTCCTGAGAAAATGTCTGAAGAGGTGGGCCCCGAACAGACTAACATTTCTCCTCCAGTTTCCCCTACAGTCTCCAGATATAAAGGAGAAGAAAAATCACAGGAGAAAGAAGCAGAGGTAAAAGAAAAAGAAGATGATAGTGTTAAGCTTGTAGAAGGAGAGAAAACTCAAAAGGACAGCTCCAAGATTGCAGAAGAGAAGAAACATTTGTCTCCGGCAAGAGACACTACACAAACTGTTCAAGAATTCTTGACAAAAGCCACTATAGAAATTGATGAACCGGACCTACTAAAAGGACCATTAGATTTTGACTCTTTGTCACTGGTGCAAACAATGAAAATAACCTCATTTGCAAATGAGAAAGTCAAAGAGAAACTACTGAAATCTCACATGGAAGACTGTGAGCTTATGGAGGTAGTATCCAGAGTGCTGGAAAAGATCATGCCATCTTTTCAGAAGGATCCCACAGCCTCCTCTTCCGGTAATCTCAAAACTTTAGTCAGCAGTGTTAGTACACATTTTGATTCTCTAGAAAAATCAGCTGAAGAAAAGGTTCGGAAGGAGTTTTTGGATAAAAGGTTCTCCGAGGTATAGGGTTTGATCATTAATGATAGGAGAAACATGAACATTGGGATAAAGAGCTTAGAAAATGCTCTTAAGGATGGCGGTGAAATATACAAATTTTGTATCTCCTGGTCCAAGGTAACAGTGGAGATCGAGAAGAAAATAAAAGAGCAAGAGGATAAACTACTAAGCTTGTCTCAAAGTTTTGATCCTCTTCCATCCTCTATAACAAATCAAGAATGTCAGACTATCGCAGTCTTGAGTGAAATCAAGAAATTGGAGAAGGAAAGGAAAAATAGAATAAGCAGGTTAAGTGAGCTTAGGGGGTTAATTGTCCCTAAGCTAGAGGCCATGCATGAGGCTATAACAGAAGCCCAAATTACAGCCCAGACCAATGATCTGACAGATCTAAAAAGGGAAGATGCGTTTGCATTCCTGTTGAATGGGCATATCTCAATTTTGGATAGGATGAAGTAGAGTTGGGCGACAGAAGTTGTACAGTTGAAGAACACTTTTGCAGATATACTTAAGTATATGTAAGTACAACTTGTATTTATACTTATGCGGCTAAGTATAGTAAATTTTTTGAAAATTTTGGTGTGCGGACCCTACCCTTTCCCATTGATGTCAAAGGGGGAGTGAGGAGCAGTGAAAAATGAGGAATCCAACTAAGGGGGAGCTCCAGAAAATGTATATAAAGACAGAGCATTAGCCAAGGGGGAGCATAGTGTAAACACTTAGTCATTTTTCACTAAGTGTTGCCATCAATGCCAAAGGGGGAGATTGTTGGCAAGAGACACTATATGGATTCATGATTGTTGTCATTGATGGCAACAAAGTTCATCCCACACATTCGTAGGACATGGTGTGTCTCTACCGAAAGTCAAAATGAAGATTGTTGCGGTCCGGTAAACAAGAACAGAGCTTGTGGCAAGGTCCGACAGACAGGTCTGGATCTCTCAGAGGAAGTATCTTGGTGAAGTACGGATTTGGGAAAGTCAAGAGGACTACCTTGAGTAATAGATTCCAAGGATTTAGCCTCTAGTGATGGACAAGGAAAAAGATATGAATAGTTGAGTACCGGATTCCTGAGTGACAGTGTGAACAGAGGAAGAACTGACTGATAGAACATCAGACTACTTTCTAGATGTGTTTCTAATGGTGGTAAAGGTTATGAAGACATGAATTATGTTTGGCTGACATGATTAATGATTTCTACAAGTATATGCTTGATCCGCATTACTTGATGTGCAAGGATTCAGCCGACAGAACAGAGTTTGTGAGAAGATTGACTGTTCCGGGTGCCGACTAGAAAGATAATGAAATCACTTGTGCGGATATATATATAGGATGGATTTAGTTGTGAGAAGTGTTGTGATATGTGGTATGCGAATAAAAGTAGAGCAGAGCAGAAACAGTAAGAAAGGTCCAATATGTGAAAGGAAAGCAGCATAAGAGAAGAAGAAAGATGAAGTGCAGCAGATTAGTGTACTGAGCCTAACTGAAACTAAACTCCAACATATGTGGATGCTTCCAATCAGTTCAAGTATTGTATAACATTCTTTTGTAGACAGTGTGTCTCCTTGTAGGCAGTGTGCCTCATTTGTGAGCAATGTGCTCGGGCAGTGAGCCCTAATTGGCAAGTGCCATTTTGTAATTCCTTATTCTTCTAACAGAGAATAATCTTTGGGTTAATCACCCCGTGGTTTTCTCCCTTAACAGGGTTTCCACGTCAAAAATATTGTGTCATGTGTATCTCCATCTCATGGTTATGTTTGCTTGTTTGAATTAATGCTGCATTGATTAATAAGAAAGTTTAGAAAGAAGAAATAATTTGGATAACTGATTCACCCCCTCTCAGTTATCAACACTTTTAAGAACCAGGATGTCTAAGAACTTTGTGACCGATTCAAAATCCAACACCGTTTCTCCACACCCTATTACCCCCAAGGTAACGGCCAAGCAGAAGCATCCAACAAGACCATCTTGAAACTCCTCAAAAAGACAGTTAACGATGCTGGCCGTGATTGGCACATCCAACTCAATCCCGCTCTGTGGGCCTATCGAACCAGTATACACACTCCCACAGGTGCTACCCTTTATGCCCTTGTCTATGGTTTAGAAGCCATTCTGCCCATCGAGGTCAAGCTACCATCTCTAAGGGTGTCATTAAAAGGTCTCCTAACTGATGAAGAGTACAGAGTTTCCATATTACAAGAGCTAGAGCTGCTAGAGGAAAGGAGACAGAAAGCCTTCAATCATCTCAAGGCATATCAACAAATGATTTCATGAAGCTACAACCACAGAGTCCGCCCAAGAGTCTTTAAAGTTGGAGATCTAGTACTTAAGGAGAACCCCCGCAATCAACAGGATTGGGAAAAGAAAGGCAATTTTGAACCCAACTGGTTGGGGCCTTATGTGATCGTAGCAGCTTATGGATTGAGGACATATCACTTAGCAACATCAGAGGGTGAACTATTCGATGACCCAATCAACAGCATGCATCTTCGCCGGTTCTATACCTAAGAGAACCCCAATTTAAGGGGGGCATAAAATACAAAAAAATACAAAAAATACAAAAAATACAAAAAAAAATTAGAAAAATACAAAAAAATCATCCTTTGGTGAAAACTTGGCAAACATGCGCCTTGGATAGGTATCATGATGAAAACCTGGCAAACAAGCGTCATGCATACTTTCTAGCTTCCGTGCAAATAAAAGCAAGTGGTGAAAACCTGGTAAACAGGCATTACTTGTGATAAGCCGCTTCCTCCATCTTTGGGAAACCAATCACCTTGTGTCCATTCTTCCTTCACTCATGTCCCATTCGATCTATATTTGTTCCATAATAAAAATACCTAACGATAACCTATCATGGCTTGATACTCTATCTCTTTGTTGCCTTGTCAACCAAGGTTTTATCTAGTATCCTATCCATAGTGTCAGCCTTGCATAGTGTTTGTTGCCAGTATCTACATGGTCCAAAGTACATGAACTACGTTGCCTCTACGTCGTCACGTAGGCAAGGCCATTTTCAATGCTCCCCTGAGGCTTCCCTGTCCATCCCATATCCTGTCATCTATCCTCTAGTCCATCCATGGTCAGAGCCCATGAACTACGTTGCCTCTACGTTGTCACGTAGACAAGGCCATTTTCAATGCGCCCCCGAGGCTCCACTATCCCATCCGTCACATATCTAGCCCTTCTATCTATTTGAGTCCATGCCACTTTCTATCACCTAGGTCTTAGGTCCATTAAGGTTTACCCCGAACTACGTTGTCTCTGCATCATCACGTAGGCAAGGCCATTTAGCAATGAGCCCCCGAGGCACTGGGTCAGTCCCTTAGGGTCCGTCTCACCAATAAGGATTGTGGAATCTTTCACCAGCCAAGAAAGCGCAAAGCAAAGCCCGCTTTCAAGCAGAAATTTTAGTACAACACCTCAACCTATCCAACGAAAAGCAAGCATCTAAAGCACTCAAACTGATTCTATCCAAATTATGGCAAGAAACAAACACATCTAAATGCAAAAATATTTGTGATTGGGATCAGGTTAGGTTACTACGTCTTGATTTTTTTGTTATCATGTCTTTCTATGCTACTCGAGGATGCCAAAAGCTAGAGATGCTATGATGGGGGCATGATTATTTTCTTTGCTTGTTGTTTGTGGATTAAACTTTAGTAATGTGACGCCTTGTCTAAAGACATGATGGGAAAAAGATCATTGAGGACATCAAAGGTCTAACATGAACAGGGGCAATCCTTGTCTGTTGATATGCAAGAAATACTTAGGTCATCTCGGTTCAATTATACCTCGATGCTTGTATTAACTTGCTAAAGCAAAATCCATGTAAGCGATACTCAGGTCATATCGGTTCAGTTATACCTAGATGCTTGTATTAACTTACAACATTTAGAAAAAGTACCAAAAAAATCACCCAATGATGAAATAAGCACTTCAAAATACTTGCACCATCAAGATGTCAAAAGCAAAGCATCCATCATACATCCATTATAAATCCATACATCTGTATCCCATGCAATAAATGATCCAAACAATGCAAAGTATCAATACACATTAAAGCTTGTGAGTCCTTCTATCGAGTCATTCTTTCAATCAATCTTCTATCTATCATTATGTCATCTCTGTGTCGATAGAGTACATTTGGACATCACAAAAACATAGCATACAGTTGCATATCATATGACATGAGATAGTCATCTACATGATTAAATCATTTGTATACATAATAAGTGCATTAGGTCATCCATATACATTTTGCAATCATCACATAGTGCCAACAGAAAAAATTAAAAACATATATACGTGCATCACATAAACTACATAAATCATAGAGATACCATTTGCATTTACACATTAGGGGCATATCAATTAAACACATCTAAGTCTGCATTAGATCACATAACATCATAAACATCTAAGACTTCATTAGATAAACATCACATAGCATCATACAAAAGTATGCATTAGATAAACATCATATAGACATAGTCAAAGTATGCATCACATAAGTACCATCGTATAATAAAAATGCATCCATAACATATAGCATACATGACTGCATATAGAGATCATCAAATATAGTTGCATCATCATATAGATATCAAAAATATGTCCAAATGTATAATATCAAAAGGTACATCTCTGAGTCAATGTCATATACAGTGTATACATCTCAAGGATAATGGTACATGTCTCAAAATATAAAAGTGGTACATATACGTGTCCGGCTATCTGAGCCATCAAAATGTAGGTACATAGGAGCCAAAATCTGTCTGAGTATCGCCTAACCCTGCTGATGTGAACTACTGCTCCCAGCAGTGTCCTCTGTCTCCACTCCTTTGCCGGCCTCGGACTGTTGTGGGCCCATCACAGAGGCTCCCGACCGCGATCTGCCTGGTCTCTGCGAAGCCATGGACTGGCTCCTGTAGCTTGGAGCCCTCTGATCAATTGGAACAGCACCATGGTATAGTCCCCAGTAAAACTGCGTCTGAGCCTACACTCTGGCAAGCTCACCCTGTACCTGCGCTAACTATTGTTGCACCTGTGCCAATTGTTCCTAAGCTTGGGCAAGTTGTACATGTGCTTGCTGAACCTGTCCAACCATAAATGTACTAGTGCCATCTGTCCCAAGGGCTGCTATGGTTGTGTCTCTCTCTACTTGGATAGCCTGTATCCTAGCCTCAGTTGCATCTCGCTCTCTCGATATCTCTGACACATGGCCTGCATCTGTCTCCCACCGAGCCTTAGCCATCCTAAGTTGTGCCCGTAGCTGTCGAACCTGTCCTCTCAACATGGCAATGGATCTCTCCTAGATATCTGGCTATGCTGGATCCTGGGAGGCCTGTGCCTATCCCTGCCCCTGCGATTGAGGCACCTGCTATTGCGCCACCTGCTGTGGTGGTGGCATCTGTCCCTGTTGTGCAACCTATTGTGCAGCTTGAAGTTGTACTACCTGCTGAGCATGAGAGGATCCCTCCCCATATCTCCTCCTATGCCAGAGTCTGCCTCCATCTCCACCATCTCCTCTGCCATCTCCTTCGCCTTCTCCTCCATCTCCTCTATCTCCATCATCTCTCCGTGCTCCTCTCCCCCTCCTTCTCCTCTTCCTGCCAACCCTGCCCTCATCATCTGAGTCTGCCTCATCTATGCGAGGAACCAGCTCTCCAGGCCTAGAGTATCTTGGAAATGGATGCTCTGCAAACCACTCCTCGTAGTCCTGTGTCATCCCTACATCTGCAATCTCTCTCCTCATCAACCAGGCAATATAGGGAATCTGTCGAAACTCTACCATTGCCTCCTCGTAGGATGCCATTGGGCCCCATCTAAACCTTCCTGCATGTGTCCGTGCAAATAGAGCCTACCCCTGTGGCATACCCTGTCTCCTCGCAAACTGCCTCTGAACCCTGCTGATAATCTGTCTCTCCAAGATGAACTACATCTTGCCTATAAGCCACCGACTCTGATAGCAGTATGATAGCTCGTCCGCCTCGTCATCCCAAGGCTCACAGTCTAGATATGGTCGCTAGATGACCACATCTACCCCATCCAGTGCATGCCTCCAATACTCTAGCTTCCTCAGCCTATGCTAGGAAATCACTCCTGCGTATCCATAGCTATAAGACTCTCCCCTCTGTCTCAAGAACACACATATCGGTTTGGTAATGGCGATATGCTCCCACAACCAAAACTGTAACAATGAGACACCTGCTAATAGACTAGCACCCCTGTGGTATACCACCTGATGCATATCATGGTATAGGTGTGCCAAAATAGAGACACCCCAAGCATAGCGGGTGCCCTCTGTGAGCATCCTCTCCATGATCCGTCCCCATCCAATCAGGAACTCGTGTGATCTCCTATCAGGGCATACAACGCCTCCGATCAAACCTGCAACTATCCCAGGGAAGTAGTCATAGTAATCATGTATATCTTGCTAGAAGATAACCTAACAGTCCAGCTCAGGGTCGTCGAATACCCACCTACACTCAGCAAGTCCTGCATCTCATTGTGGATCATACTCCACGAGCTCTCCCTGAATCGGCAAGTGAAGTATCCTATATACATCCTCCAGGGTCACCGTCATCTCACCCGTCGGGAAGTGAAAGGTCCCGTCCTCGCTGTGAAACCTCTCCACTGTTGCAGTCAGTAAACTGCAGTTCGCTCGAACCTCAAGCATAAAGCACACATAATCTCTGTCAACATGTAGCACTGCAACATCAGCAAGGGAAACTGCTCCCTCGACATCAATGTATCTCGTATGTCCTCCTGCAAGCACGCAAAGCAAGGCGTCAACCTAAAGCTGTAAGTACCATGCTCAACATATCTATAGAATCATATCACCTAACTTAACATATCAATTTGATCAAAACAACACACTACATCTCTTGACTAGATTCCTACAATCTCAGAGATAGCTTATTGCTTGACGCATCAAACAGGATGCCAATCAAGTCAATTTTGTTAAGTAAACTGACTATCTATATCATATGCACCAGAATAGAAGGTACATCCACCATTTCTCAGCAAATGCACCACTTCTATCATATGCACCGGAGCATTTCATAAATGTGTCATCCCATACCGTATATGCGCCGCCAAAGTGCATGCGCCGACTCATACCTTGCATGTGCTGCCAAATAATGCATGTGCCGACCTTCCTCATGCATGCACAACTTTCATGCATGTGCCGCTTTATATCCTACATGCGCCGTAGATTGACAGATGCACAATTCTGTATGTCAGATGCATCGAACTGCAATCTTGCGCATTTGTTTTACCTAATTTTACCTAGCATTTAATGCACTCAAAATCAACCCTAGGTGAAGTTTTTCGAGATACATACCAAGGGTCTTGCCTCTGCTGGTCGGTCGAATTGTCGGACTCGCTCAAAGCGATGCTCCTCACGTGGAATATCCATCCTAGTGCTGACTGCTCTGTGCTATGTACTCTCCTAAGCTCTCAAAGGCAAACCAAACAAAGCCAAGTGTACAAATGACTTGTCTTGTGGACCCAGCTCCTATTTATAGCATGCAAACCCTAAACTGGCTATGTGGTGACTATGACTACTTCTCGCACCCATTTCTTCCCGTTTCTCAAAAATGCATCATGTTTTCTTCAATCCTAACCAAGTTTTCCCTTCGTCTTTGTGAGATTGTCCGTCTCACGTCCTTTTGCCTTATTCCCATCCAATCTCCTGAGGGGGCATCCTATCGTCATAACCTATACCAGGGGCAAACTGGGGCATGTATCATTATCAGAAAAACTATTCTTTGAAGCAACGCCGTAAACTGCATTGCATCAAAGAGGGGAAAAATGTATACGCCTAAAAATGACACGACTTTGCCCAAATAAATATTCCAAATATTTATTTAAGTCTAATTCCTCTATCAATAAATAAATAAACAAATTTATTTATTTGATTCACATTCTTCCAACAATTAAATAAAATCAATTTATTTAATTAAAATTCCTAAATTCTTCTAATTCCTCCAACAAATTAAATAATACCAATTATTTAATTAGTTCTCCCAAATTCATTCTAAATTAAATAATATCAATTATTTAATTGTTTCTTCCAATAATATCTTCTCTAAATTTAAATAAATCAAATATTTGTTTAAGTTGTCCATTTCTTCTAAATTGAGTTATCTCTAAATATAATTCAATCCTTGTGCACATGCAATTGAATATTCTAAATATTTAATTGAGCTAAAATATCTTCTCATCCTCATGCAATTTCCATTCTCTAGTTCTATTCTCTTAACTGATTAATCTATTCTTTTAATTGATTAATCTCTTCAGTTAACTCATTCTTCTATTTTATTAATTCCTCTCATGCAAAATAGAGAAAGACACTTGTCTTCTTCTATTCGTGCACGTTCTCTCAAGGTTTCTATACCATTGATCTTATTCTTTCTATACTGTTGATCTTCTCTCTCCCAAGTCTATAAATTGAACCATGTTCTTCCATTTTATTCATCCAGGCTTTAAGCAAACTTACTCTGCAGGAATTACAGCGCACCTTTGGCACCAATTCCTTCATTATTTGCGATCAAACTTGTTACTACACACTACTATCATTGTTGTGAAGCTCATCTTCACGGCGAAACTATCATAGTCGTTCCCATTTGAACATCTTGGAATCATAGCAAGGAAGTGCACCTTTCGAGGGCCATATTCATAGACAAGATCATTTGTGATAGGCGATCAATGGAAGCTGAGAATTAAAGGAGGTTTGCTTTGTATTGTTCATTGTTTGATTGATCTCTTTTGTTCATTATTTCATTGAGTTTTGGGTATCATTGATATTGATATATTGATTATTCATTTAGATCCAATTTTCCCTTAACAACACCAAAACTTTGTAACCCACTTTAAGAGGAAAAATAATGCAACCCGATGTATTAATCATGGTACCATTAGACATCTTCAATGATCTCTTGAATGGGCATAATCACACTAAATGCTACTAGTAAGGAAAATCTCATCAGTGCATGTATTAAATTGATTTGTAGGATCTAAGAGAATACCATTGATAAACTTGCTATAAATACTACCACTCGCATGTAGCGGGAAATAAGAATGATCATCTAATATCTCCTTATCAGAAAATGTAATTAAAGGTGTATCACGAGAAGGAGAAGCATCTATAGCATGTGTCTTCCCACAAAGTATCCATCTATAAATGTGAAGAGGAACCAACATGTTGTTTATTGATAACATCTCTATCCGTATGCATGTGTTCCATGCTAGTATATAGATACTTGGCCACCTATTAAAAGTCCACATTGTTAGATTGGGTATGCAAGGTAAAAGGATTTGAATAAATTTATAAATTTTGATTAGGCAAAATAACCAAATGATTTCCCTCATCATTAACACCATCAAAATATATAATATTATTATCTGTCAAGTTTTGTACTTAATGCTTTAGAGCCATACAAATATGTTTGTGATGACTATTGTAAGAGTTGGCTATGAAGGTAGCCACCCAAGATCTAGGATCTTCATGAAAGCACAAGAGAGACCAAATGAGAGAATAATCCTATTCTATCAATGAATGCAAAATTGTTATTACAATGTACATGATATGGCTTGCTTATAAATACAAGGAGGAGATGTAGGATGAAGTAGTCTTATGACAAGTGTCTTAATCCTATGACATGAGACAACTAGAGGATAAGATGCCAACTAGTTGATAAGATCACGTGTAGGATAAGATCACATGACAACCTAGAATTATCTAGACTTATCCTAAGTAAACTTAACATGTGAATATGTGTGAATAGAACTAACTAATGACTAGTTAGATAATGTGTCTAGTTCACACTACAAAGGGAAACTGGTTAAGTAACAACCCTATTCACACCAAAAACTATTAATCCTATGATAGTGACAAAATATTTCTCATTATATCCTTTAGAGAGTGCTCTAGATCGATCCAATGGATGAATGGGAGGAAGTGTATCAAAATTAACATTCACTAAGCTTTGAAGCACCTTTATCTAAAGGTTCTCTAAATCTAGTGAATTTTCTATTTGTTTGAGGCTTGAAACAGATAATTAGAAGTGGTGGGCACATGATTAGCATTAGGCTTGTTTTCTTTCTTGTCATTACCCTTTTGAAAATTATTTTTTTGAAATTTTGATGGCTAGGAGGGTACAAGAGGTGTATGGGAGGACCCATATTTTAAAGCATTAGAAGTGAATACTTTCAATTCCACATTCTTTACATTGCCATATAAATCCATAAAGGAAGAGTAATTGTTAAGATAAACACTATTCTTAATTGGTGGCAATAATCCTTTGACTCAGCCATGGATAGAGGATTTAATGGAGGATTATCCAACCATGCAATGAAATTAAATAACACACACTCACATAGCAGAATCTCAATGAAAACAATAAAATAACAATATGATCTTTATTGATTCTTAGTCATGAATTACAATCTACCATAATGGGCTTCCAACATGCTAGGCCTCAATCTTTTGATAACAAATATGCATATTATAGAATTCAAATGATATTGCAATTCTCAGTCTTGATTTCCAAATTTCTCCACTAATTGTGTTACTCTAAAATGGTTATGAACAATGTTTATATAGTAGTATCAAGTCTTAGAAATGGTTTCAGTTAGCCATAAGGTTGTGCAAAGCTCGATGCCTCATGAAACATGTAGTAACTAAAAATGTATATGAGTCTCCCAAATTAAATGCAATGATGATGGATTGATGGATCTTCATGGGGTTTGCACCATAATCTCTCCTAAGTCCAGTGTACCTTTATATGTGTTCCTTGCATTGCCACAAACTCCAAAAAACTATTGCAAGCCATGAATAGTGAAACGAAGTGTAGCCTATCAAGCCTAGTAGGGATCAAAAATCCAATTATACCTTTATGGTGAACATAAACTTTTGAGAAGTGAATATGATGTTGAAGGATCATTGTAGAACATATTCTCCCAATTGTGAGTTGAGATGTGCAACTATAGGGAAATGTGGTAGGATTTGCAATGGCTGAATACATTGGAATGCAATAAAAATTTGCAAATAAAACAAACAAGTAAAAGAAAATGTTTTTGGTTGATTCAAGATTACTCTTACACCCTAGGATGCTCCTACATCGTACTTGGACAAAAGTACTTTACTGTTCGTGATCATAAATATGGTGTTTCATTAAATGGCACATAGGTCAAAATTTAACAACATAGTCATTGATTCTCATAAGATCCTTGGGCATCAAATAAATCAAAATTTTAGTTTTTATGGCCATGTTCATACAAAAATGATTAATAAAATCTTTGGCCAACTTAGAAAATGAACGAATGGATCCAAAAAGTAATGAAAAGAATCATTATATAGTGTAATCCTTCAAAGTGCATGGAAATAACTTGTCCAATAATCTATCTTCATACACACAATCTAGACATACAACTTTGAATGATAGCAAATTGATATAAGGGTCACCTTTTCCTATATACATCTCAAAATGAGTTGCCACAAAACCCACTAGTAAGGGATTAATAACAATCTCAAAAGAAGGTGTTGTATTTCAATCTCAACATAATCATCTTTATTTGGTGTGCCAAGCATGGTATCTACTTTTTTCTCTACTCTATCCAAATTTTGCATTAAGTGAATCAAGGGTGCAAGAGGAATAATATTGGGAGGAACATGAGAGACAATATATAAGGTATAAAGAGGATCATAAATTAGGGTAAAGGATACAACAATAGAAGGAAGGGAAGAGACACAATAAGGCAAATACAAAAGTGTCAGACTAACATGGTGGAGGAAGGGATGAAACTAGTAGGATAAAAAGTAGGTGGAACACTAGTATGATGAGAGGAGGGAAAGGCACTAGGATTGTGGGAAGGAGATGGAACATGGGTGGGAAAGGGGATAGAGATAACACAAGAGGAAGGAACATGAGGAATATCAGAGGTGGGAGGGGTAACATTAGTAGGAGAGAGTTGGGTGGGAGGGGGAAATGCATTATACAAAGAACTAGAAGATTTAAGTTTAGCACCTATGCCTTGAAGAATCTCAAAACCAAATGGTACACCAAGCAATAGATTGTGAGGATTTTCTACCAATTTTGTAGGAGAAACTTAGCATTGGAAAGCTCTTTGAAAATTGCTTGTGCAATAGTAGAAATCTCTTTCTTAATCACAAATATATCATGATCAAAATGAGATTGTTCCTAATTATTATTATCCATATAACCAACTAGGATATTTGAATCATTTAAGTGAGAAGCCATACGAGGGTTTAGGCAAGTACTTATTCTCAAAGAAAAATAAGGGTTTTAATTAATCTTGGCAAAATAAACCATAGAAAGATAAAGAATGGTAAATCAAGGTTAAAATAGGTATATGATTCTCATATATAAAACCAGCAATAAAAATCAATATACAAACCTTAAGGGGGTATGAGAATGAATAAGTTCATTAAAAATGTAGGCAAATAAACATACCCTACAAAATTAAAGGGGAGAACAAAATCCCTTTTACATAAGGCCCTAGGGTAAAATAATTAAACATTAATAATCAAATAATTACTATATGATTAATAGCTAAGAAAAAAACTAAGCAATGCACTTAAATAAATAATCAAATGTTACATAGCTAGAAATCCAATGCAAATATGCTATTACATGTGTCTATAAGTGATTCATCAATATGTAAAAGAGTTGAGATTGATCAAACAAATGCCTTGGTATCTAGAAACTCACCATCTATCTGTCTCATTCACTTTCTCAACTGTGGACTTGTGATCTATGCAACTATAGATTTGACCCAAGCCCACAAATCTAAAGTATGGTGCACAAATATAATCTCTACTAAATTCTGATATATTTTTAGTTGGTGTTGGTATTTGTGATTTGCATTATCTGATTATTGGTGTTTAGGAACATCTTTGGGGAGTTTGCTAGATAGAGTGATTCTCCCTTGGTCAAATCTCTAGGATATTGATTTAATATCTTTTTGAAAATATCAAAGACACCAAGCAATCATGCAAAGTATGCCCTAAATGTTGGTGCAAGCAAGTAGTGTAGTAACTAATGCTATGTGATATGCTTGAAGGAATATTGCAAATCTGTGCTAGATGTCTAGGTGCTAGGTGATGTGAAAATGAATTAGGGTTAGTCCTTAAATACAACTCTAAAGGTAGCAAGTGAAATTCTCACACTTTGAGTTAGCACATGTAACAACTAATTGGAAGGGTTAGGTTGACCCCAAATTTTGAATTTAAATTTTAAAGGTTCAAGGTTCATTTTTGCAAACTATGCAATTGATCTAGGTCAATCTTGCAAATTATGGATCTAAACTTGGATGAAAAATAGATAAACTAAGGGTCAAGACTTGATCATTGGGAATGAGTGCACACATTATTAGGTTAGGCTTAGGTTATTTACTAGATTTTATCAAAAATCACACCACTGGTACACTTGTCATTTCATAAAGGATTTTTGATGCCTCAACGTGCCTTGATTCTTTTTCAAATTGGGGACCTTGTTTTGTGTAGGAAATCATGGTTTATTTGTCTCATGGATGATGCATTTATTGTTCCTTGATGCTTTCTTGAGTGTCTTTTCGTCAATTTCCTATTTCAAACGACCTCCCAGAGGCATTCACCTTGGTAGATGCTTACTTTGAGTGCCCCTAGTTGCCCTTTCTTGGTTCTTTCCTTTTCTACTTCTACTTCAATTCAATCCATTCCATGTTCATTTCCATGAGCCATCATTGGTTTGGTTTATTCCATCCCTAGGATGGTTCATGCTTATATCTAGTTTTATTTGTGACTTCTTTGTTTCCCAAGTCAGATTTTCTCCTAGACTTCAAGCCTTATTAAATTAGTTTTAATTATCTCTCTAGGTCCTCTTTATAGTATTTATATGACCATGTTTTCAATTCCCTCAACTTTGAAGCTCCAAGACCTAAAATATTGTTATATCGAAGTTTAGTTTTGTGTTGCACCTGACCCCTCTGCCTTAGTCATTTATTTGGTTCCCCACATCTCATGCATTCAACCAAAGGATATCATAATTATGTGCAAGAATTGATGCATTGGTGCATTCTATTGGGCCTTTCCTTAACCAATTTGTTACTAGTCTTTTCTACCACCCTAGATGCAAGATTAGATCAACTTCAAATTGATGTTTTTTGCATTTGCATTCCCTTGGGGAAATGACTTGAAATCCAATTTTTTTTAGAGTATTAGGATCTCTATCTTTTTGAAATGCACTTCAAATCTTTTCTCTAAGAGTCCTCCAAAAAGGTTCTTTTGGAAGCTCTTCTTTAAAAAGCCCCCTTCATAAGTTTTTCTTTGAAAATCAATGTTCTAAAGATTGGCTTTGAGAAGCTCTAGTTTTGCATGTGTTCTTAGAGATCTTGACACCTCACCATGTGGCACTTCTAGATTAACCTTTCCCTTGAGCCTTAAAATAGACTTGAAAATGGATTTAACCCAAATTCATATTTTTTCTACATCCAGATTCTTAGATCATTCAAATGACATCTCTCATTCGAGTTCTTCCAAACCCAAAATAGGTTTTATTCCAATACATCACTATTCACATTCATATTATCTTCAAACAATCTCTTTAGGTCTAAAATCTCTTAGAGCTCTCAAGAGGATTTCATGCATCTTTCCTTGCTTCCCTTGCAGTTAACTGAATGATGCCATGTTTCTTTCTCAAAGTTCACCCAATCTTGCCAAACTTTGCACTAGGAGGAACCTGGACTTGAAATTTTTAATCCAAATGTGAATCCATTGTAAGCCTAATTTCATATCCAAATCTCAAAACTTGATTAACTCAAATATAAGAAACCTAGGCAAGCTTGATGGAGACTTTGATTATAAGCCACATATTTTATCACGATGACTTAAGTTAACCAAGACCATCCACTTAATTTGTTGACCTTGCCATCTTATTATCTTGAGAGAAACTTTCCATCTTATTATCTTGAGAGAAACTATCATCTAGGAAATCCTTGCAGTATAAATTTTATGGTTATTTTACATAAAAAAATTAGTAAAAGGTTCAAGATAGGAAAATCATTTTGATAAGGATAATTTAAATTAGGTTTACTTTTTTATTGTGGGCACATAGCTAATAATCTTGGTTTGGAGCAGGATAAGTTTGATTGCATCAAATTACTTTAGTAATGTTTTAGTCATAGGAATTTAATGATGGTTGTTGTCTGAAGGTGCATTGGGAATCAATAAAATCATATTTTTGTGGCTACTAGCACTTGTTCTAAATGAGAATTCTTTATTGCACGTTGATTGTAGAACTTTTATTAGGTTACAATCTAATTTATTATGTTGGAGTACTTGGTACCTAAGTTTAATGAATAAGCATGATTGAAGAGTCCACAAGGAGGTTGCAATAGATTTTTCTTGGGAAATCTAGACTTGAATTTAATGATTTTCACCTTGGGAACCTTTGGCATTTATAATTTTAAATAACCACTATAAGATTTAGTTAAGAAAGATTAGCAAGGAAACTTAGTAAAGTGGAGGTAGTTGGAATGTGCATCCTTGAAAAGTGGAACTACTCCTTGGAAAGCTCCCAACAACTGCCCATTGTCCTCCTAGATTCTTGCATTATGAGAAGATGTCATAACTCTTTTAGTGGCCATTACACCCTCCAAACCATCTCATGAATGAATGATACAACTATGTTGTCTCATCCTAAATTCCATTTGCACATTATAGAACTTATCTTTAATGATTTTGAAAGGAATTGGACCTCCTTGAGGGCATGGGAGAACTTCCAAGACCTGAAATTGTTTTCAAATTGCTCATTCATAACCATTCTTTTACTTGACAATGCCTCTGCTCTACATGTTTAGCATATACAAGATCTTGACAATTGTTCTGCATTCTCTTAGTACTCTTATGGTATGATCTAGGACTACTTCATGATAATTTATCAGAGCCTAAAGATATTTGATACCCCATGAAGACCCTATCATGCTTTCTCTGATCCCTACATGTATCTTGTAGATCTACATATTGTCTTCTTTGTTATTCTTGTCTTCACATTATTCTACTATCCTTGTCTTGACCATATCTTCAAATTTCATAAGATATGATATATTTACAAATAGTGAGCAATCTCCCATGCACATGGCAATGTATTTAAGGTCTTCTTAGGGTCATACCTTTTCCTCTATTGATGTTGGACTGTTGTGACCTCCATGACAATATGGTTTTTGACACCTCTTAAGATCTTGATACACCATATGTATCTTGAAGAGACTATGGCATCTTACATAAGATTTGAAACATCATACTATCTTCTTGATAGGAGGCCAAATGCTATTTAGCAAGAATACATGAGCATGAAAAAGATTAGGCTGAAGTGTAGATTGATCTTGGGTTTTGTAGGCATAATATACTACTATAAGTCTTCATTGAAATATACAAACCTTATCACTTGAAAGATATAGGGCATGATATATATATAAACCTTCCAATCTTCCTCATTGTTTGGGACCTTTGTGAATAAAAGCAAGAACAAACACTGTGAAGGAGGACAAACCTTTCTATTTGGTATATGGAGACCTCATGTCTTTGATAGTAGTTTTTTCTAAACCTGCACACTGCGCTTAGACTCCTACAAGACTTTAACAAAGTCTTTCAAAAGCATATTGACTTTGTTTTGACTTGACGATTCCAACAACAAAAAAGCAAGACTACCACACTATCTACATTAAAAGATAACTTCAAGCATACCCTTGACAACCCTAATAGAGATCATGCAAAAATATACAGATGTTTACTTAGTGTGTAGACCTCATACTTGAATAGGCATGATTTACAAGACCTAACTGACCCTTTATGTCTGTAGGTCTCTTGGCATTGTATTCTTTATTTGTGTCATTTCTTCTGCCTGTGTACAGTGATAGTGTTTTATAGGCTTATTGACCATTGCTCACAAAACATTTAAGTTTCATACATCCTCTGTCTTCGTCAACCATGACTTTATCACTGTATATATTGTATTTATCTCTGCCACTATCCATACCCTGATATGCATTGTATCACTTATATAATAACCTAAACTAATCCCAAATCCTTCATGCCAAGATGCCCCTATTACTAGACTGTCTTCTATATAGTGTTTATACTTGTTTGGCAATTTGTGCTTACCGATATAACTTTTCCCTTGTGGACCTTCTTACCATGAAGGTATGGCATCTGCACATAGTGCTCTTTGTCTCATTTAGTACAAACATACCCTACCTCAAACTTTACATGTTGCTACCATGTCTTTTTCTTTGTTTGATTTATGATCTAGAGTTTGTCAAACAGTCCCTCTATATATCCTCAATTCTGTATACTTGCATATTTTGTCTTCTTGCCTCTATTGTCCTTGCCTATTATGGCAATGGTGCCTCTGTTAGAACTCATACACTAACGGGATCTTAGTTTCTCCAAGCTCTCACTGGCCATATATGGTCTCAAAACCTGCTTACTATCCATAATCCTATCTAAAAGTACTAGTTTTCTCACTCCCCAATGACCTAGGCTTACTCCCTGATAAGTAATGTAGAATAACAAATCCAAGGCCAAAAACTGATCCATATAAAACAAGATGCAATGAGCTTTTCCTCCTATTGGAAGCATCGTCATACCCTGCAACTTCTTATCCATTATCTGTGCATTTCTATGCAGGTCTATGATATTCCTTAACAACTGTCATAGTCTCTTTGTCCTTAGGTCTCTAGTAGGGCAGTCTAGACCATTTTGTAACAATGCAGGTATAAGAAAGTTTGATAACCCTCAAAACTTTCAAACACCTATCTAAGGTTTATACACATGCAAATGTAGATGCATTGTAGGTTTCTACATATGAAATCCCTCAGAATTCTCGCACCTAATGTTGAACACACTAGGATACTGAGAGGGGGGATGAATTGGTATCTAAACAAACTTCAAATCCTCTAGAGTAGATTAACACTTAAGTATTACAACATCAACATAAACATGAAAGACCAACACAATGCACATCAACACATAACACCAGATATACATGGAAAACCCAAGAAGGGAAAAACCATGATGAGGATTAACTCACAATATATGAAGCTCAAAATTACAACTTTGTTTTAGGGCTACAACCCAAGGAAGCTACTACTTCCTAACAAACTTCGTTTTAGGGTCACTCCCAAGGAAGCTACAACTCCCTATAGACTTTGTTTTAGGGCTACAACCCAAGGAAGCAACTACTCCTTGAACTAAGAATGAACTCATAGATGATTACAGTATGATAGTTCTTCTACTACCTAAAAACTGACATTGAAGCTCACACCTTTGATGACTGCAATTTTGCTTCTTCTGATGATTGGATCAATTAGGCACACTCTTCACTTCCCTCCTGTCACAAAAATGTCTTCAAGATGAATCTGGAAAACTTCTAACACTTCTGCTCTTTCTCCTTCAGTTGCACATCACAATGCATATGATATTCATGCTTTGCTCTTCACACTCTCATGTATTCATTTCCGCAATCATACTTCACCTAGACCAACTAGGTTTACAATAAATACATGGCATTACATTGATTTCATTACAAGTTGGCCAATACAATAAGAATATTACATTTTACAAATCGACTAGAGATCACAACATGAAACATACATAGGGGAAGCCCTATCATGAACAACATACTATTGTAGAAGGAAACACATGCCTTGTGGATCCCCATATATGCTTATCTTGGTCCTAAACATCATTCACAACATCATTCTTCAAGGAATAACATCCGCATGCTACACAAATTTGAATTACTTTACCCTTAAGCAAGAAAAAATGATACATGTAGCACATCAGTCTTCAAAATCTTGGTGGTACTCATGAGTGATTAAACATTGCTTGTTCTTCTTCTAGATGAGTCGGCAAGACCTATACACTATCTCCAAACCCTCCTTGAACTCCGCACAACAACAACAACATTGTGGCACACATCTTCAACATTCTTTAGTTACCCAGACAGAGGCATATTCTGGCAATATCATCATTCCGGACCTCATCCAATTCCAGAGAGAAAAAAATACTTTACAAAGCAACTAGAGACAACACAAGATCATTAGGACCATCTTCCATCAGTCAATGTACTATTTCATGCCGCAACAAATTAGTGCACATCATCAGCATATGTCCTAAGAACAACTAGGCATCCAGAACTATCTGTATCACAACTGTCATTTGAAAACTAAGCTTGCAGACCTCCTAAACACCTGAAACTCATATGGATGCACTCATACATTACTATGAACATATCATCAAAACCGCATGGCCATATCTATCACTGTGAAGGAATGTGGAGCATTCCAAACAGTCGTCATCATCACTTAATTCTGCCAGAGCATAGATCGAAACTCTATCTTTCATAACTTTCACTGCAGAGGGACAAATGATCTGAAACTTTGGATTTAGCACCTTTACATCATACTGGACTTAACTTCTGAACCGCATGACCATATCTTCAAATGTGGAGGAACGCGGAGGAATGCAGAGCATTTTACTAGGTAGTATTTTAGGCAATTCTCTATAGTAGAAACCTTCACCAACTTTCGGAGGCCAAAACCTTCATATAACAGCATATACATCCTTAGGAATCAGGAACAACAAGAAGGATCATACAACATGCCACAGTTCATCAGCAACATCTTCTCATCCTCATCATGGCTTCTAATTCTCATCTTAATGTATCATCATTCATCTTAGTGCTTCTAATTCCCATCTAATATTTTATCATGAAATCATCTTTGCTGACCACAAGCATGCTCAACACAACTTGACTTGACACTGATCAGAGCATGACATCCAACCATGAACATCAGGAACATCACTGCATCTCACTGCTTTGCAGACCACAAGCCTGCTCAAAACAACTTGACTTGACACTAAATAGAGCATGACATCCAACCATGAACATCAAGAACGTCACTACATCTCTATTACTACACTAGTATATCATCATCACAAATTGAGTGTTGACATCAATGACAACACATATTGCCAACAATCTCCCCCTTTTTCATTTATGGCAACACATACTCCCCCTTAGATGTACATTTCTCTCTCTCCCCCTTTGACAACAAGGACAAAGGGTAACTACTTCTTTCCCTTAGGGCACAAACGTTTCCCCTTAAGATGCACATTTCTTAACTTTCTCCTCCTTTGATATTCATACATTCTTTCTTGAAACAACTCAGGGCTCCCCCTGTCAGCAACAACCACTACCTGCTCCCCTTGAGAGGTAGCCACCATCAGTCCAGGAAAAATATATAGCATGAACTCCCCTTGGACAGATGTACCACTATATATCTAGCACGAAGGAGGGGCAATTACCCCTAACCTTTGTTGGAGATCTTCAAAAGTATCCTTTGCAAGAGCCTTTGTGAAAGTATATGCAATCTGATCCTTTGTTGGAACATATTCCAACTTTACTTCCTTATTTGCAACCTTCTCTCTCAAAATGTGATACCTGATTGCTATACACTTGGTTCTAGAATGCATCATTGGATTTTTGGAAATAGGAATAGGCTCATCATATAGTACCTTGATATCCTTCAGGGTTTGCTTCATCCACAACACTTGTATACAACAGGATGCTGCTACAATATAGTCTACCTCTGCAATTGATAAGGACACTGAATCTTACTTCTTACTTTACCATGAAACCAATTTTCTTCCTAAAAAGAAAGCACCACCACTTGTACTTCTTCTATCATCAACCCAACCAACCTAATCAGCATCAATGTAGGCATTTAGATCAAAGTTATTACCTCTTGGATACCATAAGCCATAATCCAGAGTTCCCTCAAGTATCTGAATATTTCTTTCACTGCCTTCTCATGTGTTTTCTTGGGATTAGCTTGATATCTGGCAACCACACATACTGCATGCATAATATCAGGTCTAGAAGTAGTCAAGTACAACAATCCTCCAATCATAGATCTATAGGAAGTATGATCAACCTCCAGAGACTCATCATCTTTGCTCATGTGTCAACCAGTGACCATAGGAGTACTTACTGGTTTAGAGTCCTCCATACCAAATTTCTTCAACATACTTAGCTTGAGAAATAAAGATACCAGCATCTAGATGAGTAATTTGAAGTCCAAGGAAGAAAGACATCTCACCAATCATAGACATCTCAAACTCTTTTTGCATCTCCTTTGCAAACCTTTTACACATATCATCATCTTCACTGAAGATGATGTCATCAATAGATACTGCAACTATCAATATCATATCTTCTTCTTCCTTGATGTAAATATTGCTATCTATAGTACCTTTCTTGAAGCCTTGTTGAAGTAAGTACTTATCCAACCTAGCATACCAAGCTCTAGGTGCTTGCTTGAGACCATATAGAGCTTTCTTGAGTCTGCACACCATGTCCAGATCTTCTAATACCTGAAAACCATCTAGTTGCTCAATGTAGACTTCTTCCTCTAGATCACCATTCAATAATGTTGACTTGATATCCATCTGATAAACCTTGTAGTTCTTGTGAGCAACAAGAGCAAGAAACATTTTGATTGCCTCCATCTTGGCTACTAGAGCAAAAGTCTCCTCAAAATTAATGCCTTCAACTTGTGAATATCCTTTACACAGCAATCTAGCTTTGTTCCTCACAACTTCACCATCTTCATTCAATTTGTTCTGTAACACCCACTTTGTTCCTGTAACATTCTTATTGGCTCGTCTAGGAACCAATTCCCAAGTCTGATTTTTCTCTATTTGATTCAATTCTTCTTCCATTACCTTTATCCATCCATCATCTTTGCTAGCATCAACAAAGGTTTTGGGTTCTACCTTTGAGAATAAACACAAGTTTACTTGTGTAACATTGGAAAATGTCCCCTTGGGGGTTTTTCCCTCTTAAGGTTTAGCTCCCAGGTCTTTTGCATGCATTTAGGACATCTTACTTCATAATTTGGCATCCCGATGGAATGAGCCCTAGGTAACATGACAAATGGGACCTAGGAGGACCCCTTAAGCTACACCTTGCCCAAAATAGGGGGAGGACTTGGGCACCTGTGCCCTAGTCCTGCCATATTTTGGGGCAGCCCCAATTTCTGGGTGTTAGTTTATGACCGTTATTTTGGTCCTTTGTCGACACAGTAAGTTTGAATTATGAAAATCTTGGCGAGAGTGCTTGTAGTTGCATATAAAGGCATGTAAGGAATTCATTTGTAAACTAGATGGCAATTGTGATGTTCAAGTGTTCTCAAGATGATTCAAGGCTTTCATTGTGTTGCAAGAGCAGACTTGTGTGGTTTGTGTATTTGTATTTGCATATTTGAGCATCCATTTCATCATGGAGTGAAGAGCATCTTCCTCCCATAATATCTTCACTACAGTGACATTATATTGTGTTTTCATTATCAATTCCTTTGGTTTTGCCTCTGCCTCACAAGGGCACACACTCTCTATCTGACAACGGTGTTCAGAGACTTAAGTGTCCTCTGGGGCTTGACTGAGGCAAGACTCTAAACACCACAACCCCCTCCCAAAGTCTTGTGATTGCAGGTTACAGGTGTCGCATTTGGGAAAAGTGAAGTTGCAGGAAGGATTGGCAGACATCAAGGATTCAGGATCTGAAGAGAAGTAGGACACTGGAGCATTTCTAGGACTTGGGTGCTCGCTATAGTGTCCTTCATAGCTGAATTTCTAGAAATAGGAGTTACAATGTTGATTAGTGTTGGAAGGAGGTCCAGATCCCGCAAAGAAACTGGTACCTTAGATTAGGACGCTCGCTCCAGTGTCCCTGACTGTTCTGCCTCAGAACCCTGAGAATAGGTACTCCATGATTTGTTATTTTACTTCCGTCTACAAGAGCTTTTTCCATTATTCATCAATTTATTGTCGTATTTGCATAATTAGGGTTTTAATGGTCAATTGAGCATAAGAGAAGATAAATTGGTGATTAAATTCCCTAATCCAAGATTCCCTACATCTCACAGCGATCTAGGGTATGATAGTGAATTGCCACTCGACCCTATATCCTTGAATGTAAAGTGGAAAGGCGGATTCAAACATCAAAACACTAAAACATTAACAAATCCAATTTTCCACTAAACATTTTGGTGAACCCATGTTTTTGGACTTAAATTGCAACTTGTTGAGTGTGTGTCTTCAGATTTGGATTGATTTTATTCATTCATATAGTCATTCATTTTATTGCATTGAGAAAATTTCAAAAAAATTGAAATTTTTGAAAAATTCAAAAAAATTACATTCTTTGGCTTACTAAATTGCATCAATTCTTTTTAAATTTTCCTAATTCATGATTTTTGCATCAGATCTGATATAAACTATAGAAAAACATAAAAATACAATCATTTGCATTGCATTTTCATCTTTAATTTGCTAGGCTTTTGTAGAAATTATGTCAATTTTCATTAAACCTAGTAATTCCAAAATCTAGGGTTAGTAGGCAAAATCTTCTTTTAGATTTTTCTACTAATTTTAGAGGCTCATTCAAATTTGCATTTGGCTGTATTCTTGCATTTTAGTGTAAATTTGCATTTAGATTTAAAATATTTGCATTTTTGCATTGAAAATTTTAACAAAAACTAGCAATTTTTATGCATTTTCATTATATTTGCATTGGCATTTTGCATATTAGAGCTTGAAAATTATTTTCAAATCTAAGATTAATTTATTTCTATCATAAATCAGACTTCAAAACATTCACATAGCATTTTGTGTCAAGATCTCAAACCTAGGGCTTCAAAAACAACGATTTTCACTAAATTTGGCCTTATCGACTCTATAAACTTGCACCATAGGTGTGTTGTGAAATTTTCTTTTGCATTAATTGGCTATTATCAGGGTAATAATTTTTTGTCCCTCATAAAAATCTTCACAACACCCTTTTAACGGGCTCTTATATTGAAAATTCGGTGAAAAACTACACATTTTGACTATTTTTGCCCTAGGGTTTGACCTAATTTGCACTCCAATCGTGTTGTGATCAATTTTATGGATTGAGGTGACTGATATCATTATTATTATTTTTTGTACCTCCTGATATTCATTACAACACCTCCTTTGTTAGGTCTTGGAATTGAAAAACCGTAAAAAATTGCATATTTTGCTACATTTTCACCTAGGTTTTACCTTAAGTGGCACTAAAAGCGTGTTGTGTTGGGTATTTTGGCACCAAGTGCTTGTTATTACTAATATTATTTTTTTTCCATCATCATTTTCCTCACAACACCCTTTGTTATGCTCTTTTGCATTGAGTTTTAGTGAAAAAACTGCTTATTTTGACATATTTTCACTATATTTTAACTTGGCATTATCTTGGATTGGCATCAAGAGTGTGTTGAGAGTGATCATATTGCTGTTTTGGACTGATATCAGACATATAATTTTCTTCCTTTGATCAAAATCCTTAAAACATTCTTTATTTCATTCATTTGCATTGAAAAGGTACAAAAAACCAAGCATTTTGGCCATAAATCTTATTCTTCTCCCGGGATTTGTTCTCTTAGTTTGTGTGTTGTGTGTTGTATGCTTTTGTATAAGATTTATGACACGCTGTCCTAAAAACAATATCCCTTTGAGAAGAAGTAAAAGGTTAATGGGATCTAGTGCTCTTGAAAACGACATTCCTACCTCTAATAATCCTTTGAGCACCTTCTCTACAAAGGGAGAAACTCAAATTGTGCAAGATATTATACATCCTCCAACCACAATGGAAGAAAAAAATTTTCATGATGTTGATAATACTATTGAGGCAACAGGATATGTATCTGATGTGCAAATAGAAAAATTGGATAAAGAGCTAGTTGAATTTCAATCATTTATGGAAAATAAGAGAATAGCTGAAGAAGTTGTCCCTACAATTCATAATATAAGAGAATTGATAAAAGAGGGACAAGATGGTGTAAATGCAATTCGCGATCTAGCACACATTGTACAAACTAATATCATGCCAGTGACCGAATGTGCACAAGTGATAAATAACACTTTATCACCATCTCATACTCAAGTATCCATACCTATACTGACTACGGGAATATCCACTTTTACATCAATGATCTTAACAACTGATACAAATACCTGTAGTAATGCTACCACTGGTATTGGAGTATCTGATGACACTAATTATAAAGTTGTGGGATTTGATTATCAAATTTTAGTTTCTAAGGGGACCTCCTCTATGCATAATTGTTCTCAACCACCTATCTATTATACTCATTCCCAACCACCTATCACATACTCACAACCATCTTCCACCTATCATTATGGCCAACCACTGATAACATATTCTCAGCCTCCATCTATCGTATCTCAATCTCATTCACCTCCTCACTTTGGTTCTAATTCCTCACAACAAACTGCATCTCCCAATGATGCCATCCTAAACCAACTTTTACAGGGCATGACTGCTTTGCAACAAAAGGTAACAAACTTAACAAATTCTTCACAGCCTAGTCTATCAACATATCATGCCTGTAATCCCCTCTCCTATTCAATCTTGAGAACTCCTATGCCTGAGAGGTTTGAGACCCCCCACTTTGAAAAATATGGTGGGAAAGGTGATCCTAATATTCATGTGGCAGCATTTACAGCTATGTGTAGCGATTTTTATTTTGAAGAGGATTTGTTAGCAAAAATTTTCCCGCAATCTCTCAAAGATACTACTTTAGAATGGTTTTGCTCATTGCCTCTGAATTCAATACACTCCTTTTTGCATTTGATTGATCAATTTTTACAACATTTTCAAGCAAATATCAGACCCCAAGTCACCCTTATTGACTTGGTTCAATGCAAACAAGGTCCCAAAGAAAAGTTGACTGAATTCATTAGTCAGTATCAAAGACTTTATGCACAGATTCAGTATCAGATGAAAGATGTTCAAAAGATATTCATTACAAATTTACAACCTAATATTCATGATAAAATCCTCTTGATGAAATATAACTCCTTTCAACATTTATGCACCGCTCTTCGTGATTATCAACTTTCGTCTAGTCAGTATGAAAATCAAAACTCATCAGCTCAAGTTGGTCAATCCATGGGTGGATCATCACAAAACAATTTTAAGAGGAACAATAATAGGAGTTTCATCAAGATCAATGGACCAAATACGAATGTGTCTACTATAAATAATCCAAAGAAAGCATCATATCAACCAAGAAAGTTTACTCCAATATCTGAGTCCTATCATTCTATCATGAACCAAGCCGTGAGTATCAACATTATGAAGCTTCCCCCGATCAAGTATGTTGATCCTAGTAAACAAGGATCTTACTTCGATGCTAACGCCTTTTGTCATTGTCATCAGACACAAGGACATGACACTGAACAATGTATGCATCTTAAACATGAGATACAAGACCTTATTGATTCAAATGTCATCCAGGTATCGGGTGTGAATGATAATGGAAATAAGTCGGTTGCTCCGCCAAATCAGAATTTACAAATCTTCACTAATCCTTTCCCTAAACATACTGAAAACAATATGGTGGAACAGGGTTTAATGGAAGTGGATGAGGATGATTACTTGGACTATGATAGCATCGTAGGAATGATTGAAGTGGATAAGACACAAATGGATAATCCACCTCGTCCATGAAGAAACATAATTTATGCTGAGGTTCCTCCTCCATTATCCTTATATGGATCGAGAGATAATCAAAATGCATAAAAAAAGCAAGAACAACAACCGATACAAACGAGTAAGATGGTATAGGATGATTCCTGTTACCGTTCTAGAAATATTCAACAATGAAAACTCGCTAAAATTTGGAAAAGAGCAAAACGATAATTAATAGTCAAAAATACTAGTGGTTCCCCCCCTCATAAACAACAAAAAGTCTCATTTAAACAAGGATTTAAGGAACAAACATCATATGATAACAAATAAGACTTTCATAAGAACCACTCAAATTTTGCATTAAATATGATCAAGTACCTCTCCAAGAGGTTCGCAAGCTCCAAGATATAATACGAAGACCCTACAGGCAAGTATCTCTAACCCTTTATTACTCTCGTGATGTGCTTCTGCCGTGATGTGTTATGTGTTGTTTAGGCCTCCTAGGATGACCCCTGATTCTCCCGTAAGGTCCAGGATACTAGGAGACTGCCTCTGTTGGGACCTTCTATTTGTATCATCATTCTTCTAAATTGTCTCTCTCTATGATTTCATTATTGAGTGTTGTGTCTTACGGACATAGGGTTGCGGTTGGTGACTTGGGGGCACCCTCCTATGTGACTGTCCCTAAGACACTTATTTCTCTGCTCTTATTTATTGTTTCCCTTCCTCTAGTGTTTCCATCTAGCGGGCGGATGAGGACAAACATTTATACTGATGTGGACCTAGTGTCCCTTTCGACAGCAATCAAAAATTGGACTTAGTTCCTAATATGACGATGGGGTTGTATATCTTATCCGACGCTTGGCTAGTGGAAGCACTCGTGCTTTCTGCATAGTGAATATTAATGATGTTTCTATCGCATTTACAAACCTTAACAATACTGTTGCTCTGTGGACCTTTGTTTGTCTTTGAATCTAGCCTTGGTGGTACTCGATTCAGAGAGCTTCATGATATAGCCCTACAGTTATCCTCAAACTCTGGATTCGTTGTATAACTTTGGCTCTTTGTGTGGTTAATCATATGCATTGATGTTGTTGTTTATCATGATCTTGTAGACACTAACATGTTTCTTGCAGGGATGTGTTTGTGGGAACATTTGATGATCGTAAAGTACATGTCACCTCCGGGGGGCATGGGCTTTGCGAAAATCAGTGTTCCCTTGTGTGTTTTCCTCCTACCTTAACGTGCTTGATATCGATACCTGATATCAACCACCTTAAGGTGGGGGCATATATAAGGTAAGTTGTCTGTTGTAGATGTTAGCAATGTGTTTATCCTTAGATGCAAAGACATGCGCGATGAGTGCATCATGCATTCTAAGTTTGTTTGCAATCAATCAATCAATCATGTAAGCCCTCTACGAAGGCGGGATATCGCGTATATCCTTTTTATATTAAGCCCTCTGCGGAGGCAGGGATGGTGTATTTCTTGGAGCAGATTGCATCATCCTATCATTTTCAAAAGTCCTCTGCAGAGGCGGGGAGTGGTTCTATGACTAACTCAACCCTTAAGCGTGTTTTCAGTGATTGTTGTGCTGAAGCCCAATCGTCGGTGTGTGCCTATAATGTGCCTAAGATGGTGATGAGCCTCGAAACAGGTACACTCCATTTCCTTTCTACTGTGTTTTCTCCGTGTCTTCAAGTGTGTGTGTTTTGGCATGTTTACTTTGTTTGGCGTGTTTGTTGCCCCATATGCAGTATAAAGACCAGCGCCTTAGGTTCGTGCTTCCTACATTTTGGGAGGTTTTGCGTGTCTTGCGTGTGTGTTGCCCCATATATACAAAGACCTGCGTAATGAGTGCATCATGTATTATGGGAGGTTTGTTTACTTTCCAATACTTGCATCTGCATTTCATATCTATGAAAGAAAAAGAAAAGAAATCATGCTTGTCTTCCATGCATTAATGTGTCTTTTATGCATCGACTGTCTTCTTTGTGTTTTGCGTACCTATTACTATTTTCTATGTGATTGGCATGTCTTCTTTGTGCTTGGTGTGTTTGTTGTGTTTATGACCTTACTTTAATGCATGTATTAGCCTCGCGTTTATACATACATTAAAGTGAGGGCTAAATGTAACGTCCGAAAATGTCCCCTTGGGGGCTTTTCCCTCTTAAGGTTTAGCTCCCGGGTCTTTTAAATGCATTTAGGACATCTTAGTTCATAATTTGGCATCCCGATGGAATGAGCCCTAGGTAACATGACAAATGGGACCTAGGAGGACCCCTTGAGTTGTACCCTGCCCAAAATAGGGGGGAGGACTTGGGCGCCTGTGCCCTAGTCTTGCCCTATTTTGGGGCAACCCCAATTTATGGGTGTCGGTTTATGACCGTTATTTGGGTCCTTTGCCGACACGGTAAGTTTGAATTACAAAAATCTTGGCGGGAGTGCTTGTAGTTGCATATAAAAGCATGTTTAGGTATTCATTTGTAAACTAGATGGCAATTGTGATGTTCAAGTGTTCTCAAGATGATTCAAGGCTTTCATTATGCTGCAAGAGCAGACTTGTGTGGTTTGTGTGTTTGTATTTGTAGATTTGAGCATCCATTTCATCATGGAGTGAAAAGCATCTTCCTCCCATGATATCTTCACTATAAGGTGACATTATATTGTGTTTTCATTATCAATTCCTTTGGTTTTTTCCTCTGCCTCACAAGGGCACACACTCTCTATCTGACAACGGTGTTCGAAGACTTAAGTGTCCTTCGGGGCTTGACTGAGGCAAGCCTCTAAACACTACAACCCTCTCCAAATGTCTTGTGATTGCAGGTTACAGGTGTCGCATTTGGGAAAAGTGAAGTTGCAGGAAGGATTGGCAGACATCAAAGATTCAGGATCCGAAGAGAAGTAGGACACTAAAGCATTTCCAGGACTTGGGTGCTCACTCTAGTGTCCTCCGTAGCTGAATTTCTAGAACCAGGAGTTATAGTGCTGATCAGTGTCAGAAGGAGGTCTGAATCCCACAAAGAAGCTAGTACCTTGGACTAGGGTGCCCACAGTGTCCCCGAATATTTTGCCTTAGAACCCTGAGAATAGGTACTCTGTGATTTTTTATTTTACTTCCGTCTGCAAGAGCTTTTTCCATTATTCGTTAGTTTATTGTCATATTTGCATAATTAGGGTTTTAATGGTCAATTGAACATAAGAGAAGATAAATTGGTGATTAAATTCCCTAATCCAAGCTTCCCTACATCTCATAGCGATCTAGGGTATGATAGTGAATTGCCACTTGACCCTAGATCCTTAAATGTAAAGTGGAAAGGCGGATTCAAACATCAAAACACTAAAACATTAACAAATCCAATTTTCCACTAAATAACTTGCTCATATGCCTTTGCAAACCTTCTCCTGGTCTGCACACCTTCATTCTCTTCTCTAATGATCTAATCTGCTAAATGGTTCTTCTAAAGATACTTTGCTGGAGTCTTAGGTATCTACTCTAGTTCTTGTTCCTTTTCTTCTTTCTTTTCTTCTTCTTCTTCAATGCATGGAAAGACATCGGATCTAGAGTCCTTTGATTCTTGTGAGATCTGATACAAATCTTCATCTACTTTGACATTTGTGCTTTCAATCATCTTTCCCAATCTCTTGTTGTAGCAATTATAAGCCTTGTTTCTGGTTGAGTAACTAAGAAAGTTCCCTTCATCACTTCTTGAATCGAACTTTCCTAGGTCTTCTTCATCCCTTTTGATATAGCATTTGCTGCCAAAGATCCTGAAGTATCTAACAGTGGGAGGTATTCCATACCATAGCTCATAAGGGGTCTTAGTGTTATTAACCCTCAGTTGCACTCTATTAATTAGATAGACAACATTATTAATTGCTTCCTTCTAGTACATGTCAGGTAGATCTGCATCTTTCAACATTTCCCTAGCCATCTCGTGCACAGTTCTATTCTTCCTTTCCACTACCCCATTTTGCTAAGGGGTCCTAGGAGCTGACAAATGTCTCCTAATACCATGATCTTCACAAAACTTATCAAATTCATTTGAAGTAAACTCACCTCCTCTATTAGACCTTAAACATTTGATCTTAGTATCCATTTCATTCTCAACCATAGCTTTGAAAACCTTAAAATTATCAAAGGCATCTATGTTTTCTCTTAAGAAAGTAACCCAAGTCATTCTAGAATAATCATCAATAAGCAACATGAAATACCTTTCACCTTGTTGACTCTTTACTCTTGTAGGGCCATATAGGTTAGTGTGGATCAGCTCCAATGGCATTGAAGTAGAATACTCCTTGCTCTTGAAATTTATCTTTGTCTACTTTCTCATTTGGCATTCCTTTTATATTGTGTTTGCAGGCTTGGTTATCTTAGGTATATCTCTCACCGCATGAATAGAGTCGATCTCTACCATATTGTCAAAGTTGGTGTGTCCCATTCGCTTGTGCCATAGCCAACACTCACTGGATTGAGCCAATAAGTATGTTCTTCCATTTACCTCCTTCAGATGATATATATCACCATATGACTTGATGCCTTCTGTAACTAGTTTTTCTGACTCCGCCTTCCTAATTTCACAACCTTTAGCATGAAACGTAAGATTGTATCCTGTACTGCACATCTGACTGACACTGGGAAGACTATACATTAGCCCTTTGACATAGAGGGCATCCTCAGTCTTGTTCTTCCATCAATAGTTATAGTACCCTTTTCCACATATTTGTATTGACTCATCACCACCAGACTTAATAGCACCACCATTCCACTTCTCAAGGCTAATAAACTTCTCCTTGTCACCAATCATATTATTAGAGAAACCATTGTCAATTACCCAAGCCTTTGCTTCTTCTTTTGCATGAAAGATAGTCCATACAACCATTGATCTATCGTTGTTTTGGTCAGCTTGCAAGGTATCAGTCTTTTCACATTTTCCAATATCATCCTTTTTGCCACCAACACTCAAGGCCATGAAAAGTGTTTCATCATTTGAATCATCATGATCCTCATCTTCTGAAGAATAACTGCTCTCTATGGAATACATGCTTCTTTTGAATTTGTCTCTCTTGTTATTACCCCTTGATTCTTTAAAAGGACATTTAGAAGCAAAATGACCAGCTTTCCACAATTGAAACATTTGAAAGGTAACTTACCTCTGTATTTGCTTGTGTCCTTCTTCAATGTTCTCACAAAGTTTGCTTCTACCTCATCAAGGTCATCATCTTGATCAGCTACTTCATCTTCTATTTTCTTACTTGCTTTGAATGATGCTTCCTTCTTTGGAGCACCTTTGTCAAATTCTCTCATTTCAAAGGCTATGAGGGAGCCAAACAATTGATCTATTGTGTATTTATCCAAATCATGAGATTCCTTAATGGAAAACACCTTATGACTATAAGATTTAGGAAGAGATCTCAAAACCTTCTGTATGCATAAAATATAAATTTCATTGAAAGAGATTTAAACTATTGTAAAACCCTAAAAACTTATATTAAACGCACCAACATAGATTAAAAATACCAACTATAGAAATAAACAAATATAAATGTTACTGAATATTGCTAATATGTGGTTGCTCTATTATCAGCATAACTCGGTAATCTCTCAGTAAATTGTCATTATTGATAAATGGGATAGGTAAGGTTTCTTATAATGTTTGGTAAAGTGGTTTGAAGGTGGTTGAACGGTAAAAGGTAGGTAAAAGGCAATTGAATGGATTTTTAATATTTTTAATTTTATGAATAGGTTTAGGTTTAGGTTTAGGTAAATTAAAATTTTAATTTGTTAAATTCAATTTATTATTTATGGGAAGGGATGTAAGAAGGAAGATTTAATTAATTAATTAAAATTAATTAAATCTTATGTGAGGGGTAAGGACTAATACTTAGGATAATTAGGGATAATTAAGGATTTGGTTAATTTTAGATGTCTACACCTTCTTCACAATCTCATCTTCTTTCACTTCCCCACCAAGACCTCTAATGCCATTGACTATTTCATTCATCTGGAGCATGTAACCAACAATGTCTTCATCTTCTGTTATCCTCATGGTTTCAAACTTGCTCTTGAAAATTTGCATCTTTGCTTGCTTCACTTTACTGTCTCCTTCATAAATACTTTCAAGTTTATTCTAGACATCCCGAGTAGGTGTACAACCCATTACCTTCACAAGTTCTGAATTAACTAGTCCATTCATGATAGCATTCTTTGCCTTGGCATTGTCATCATATGTAACTTAATCTCATCTGCATCTATAGGATCACTAGTAGGAATAGTGTAACCCTTCTTGACTGATTGCCAAATGCCATACCCTAGAGAAGATAGATAGTTTTCCATCCTTAGGTTCCAAAAGGAATAATTTGTTCCATCGAACATAGGTACCTTGAGACATCCGTTATTAGCCATCTCAGACGTTCCTCAAGTGGTTAAGATTCTTCTGAGTAACTTGGATCTGATACCAATTGTTAAACACACTAGGATACTGAGAGGGGGGTGAATCAATATCTAAACACACTTCAAATCCTCCGGAGCAGATTAAGACTTAAGCATTACAACATCAACATAAACATGAAAGATCAACATAATGCACATCACCACATAACTCCAAATATACGTGGAAAACCCAAGAAGGGAAAAACCACGGTGAGGATTAACTCACAATATATGAAGCTCAAAATTACAACTTTGTTTTAGGGCTACAATTCAAGGAAACTACTACTCCCTGCTGACTTTGTTTTAGGGCTACAACCCAAGGAAGCTACTACTCCGTGACAAACTTTGTTTTAGGGTCACTCCCAAGGAAGCTACAACTCCCTTCAGACTTTTTTTAGGGCTACAACCCAAGGAAGCAACTACTCCATGAAGTGAGAATGAACTCAGAGATGATTACAGTATGATAGTCCTTCTACTGCCTAAAAATTGACATTGAAGCTCACACCTTTGATAATTGCAATTCTGCTTCTCCTGATGATTAGATCAATTAGGCACACTTTTCACTTCCCTCCTATCACAAACATGTCTTCAAGATGAATCAGAACAGCCTCTAACACTTCTGCTCTTTCTCCTTCAGTCGCACATCACAATGCATATGATATTCATGCTCTGCTCTTCACACTCTCATGTATTCATTTCCACAATCATACTTCACCTAGACTAGCTAGGTTTATAATATATACATGGCATTACATTGATTTCATTACAAGTCAGCCAGTACAATAAGAATATTACATTTTACAATTCGGCAAGATATCACAACATGAAATACACATGGGGCAAGCTCTATCATGAACAACACACTACTCTAGAAGGAAACACACGCCTTGCGGATCCTAATACATGCTTATCCTAGTCCTAAACATCATTCACATTACCATTCTTCAAGGAATAACATCCCCACGCTACACAAATTTGAATTAGGTCACCCTTAAGCAAGAAACATGAAACATGTAGCACATTGGTCTTCACAATCTTGGCGGTGCTCATGAGTGATTAAACATTGCTTGTTCTTCTTCCAAATGAGTCGGCAGGTCATATACACTATCTCCAAACCTTCCTTGAACTTTGCATAGCAACAACATTGTGGCGTAGATCTTCAACATTCTTCAGTCAGCCAGACAGAGGCATAGTCTGGCAATATCATCATTCCGGACCTCAGCCAATTTCGGAGAGAGCAGAAAAACACTTTACGGAGCAACTAGAGACAACACAAGATCATTAGGACCATCTTCCATTAGTCAATGTACTATTTCATGCCGCGACAAATTGGCACACATCATTAGTATATGTCCTGAGAACAACTAGGCATCTGGAACTATCTGTATCACAACTGTCATTTGAAAACTAAGCTTGTGGACCTCCAAAACACCTAAAACTCATATGGATGCACTCATACATTGATGTGAACATATCCTCAAAACCACATGGCCATTTCTATCACTACGGATGAATGCAAAGCATTCCAAATAGTCTTCATCATCACTTAATTCTACCAGAGCACATACCAGAACTCTGTCTTTCATAACTTTCACTGCGGAGGGACAAATGATCTAAAACTTTGGATTTAGCACCTTTACATCATAGTGGACTTAAAGTTTGAACTGCATGACTATATCTTCAATTGCAGAGGAATGCATAGAATTTTACTGGGCAGTCTTTCAGGCAATTCTCTGTAGCAGAAACCTTCACCAACTTTCAGAGGCCAAAACCTTCAGATAACAGCATATACATCCTTAGGAACAATAAGAAGGATCATACAACATGCCACAGGTCATCAGCAACATCTTCTCATCCTCGGCATGGGTTCTAATTCCCGTCTTAATGTATCATCATTCATCTTAGTGCTTATAATTCCCATCTTAATATTTCATCATGAAATCATCTTTGTTGACCACAAGCATGCTCAACACAACTTGACTTGACACTGATCAAAGCATGACATCCAACCATGAACATCAGGAACATCACCGCATCTCACTACTTTACTTGTAGACCACAAGTCTGCTCAAAATAACTTGACTTGACACTAAATAGGGCATGACGTCCAACAATGAACATTAGGAACATCACTGCATCTATGTATTGATAACTGAGAGGGGGGGGTGAATCAGTTATCCTAATTATTTCTGCTTTCTGAACTTTATTAATAATCAATGTAACATTAATTCAAATGAGCAAACATAACCATGAAATGGAAATACACATGACACAATATTTTTGACGTGGAAACCCTGTTAAGGGAGAAAACCACGGGGTGATTAACCCAAGATTGTATTCTCTGTTAGAAGAATGGAAATACAAAATGACACTTGCCAATTAGGGCTAATTGCCCAAGCACACTGCTCACAAGAAGGCACACTGCCTACAAGAGACACACTGTCTACAAAAAGAGTGTTATACAATACTTGAACTGATTGGTAGCATCCACATATGCTGGGGTTCAGTTCCGGTTAGGCTCAGTACACTGATCTGCTGCACTTCATCTTTCCTCTTCTCTTATGCTGCTTTCCTTTCACATACCGGACCTTCCTTACTGTTTTTGCTCTGCTCTACTTTTATTCGCATATCAATAATAACCACCACACCTCTCACAACTAAATCCATCGTGTATATATATCCGCACAAGTGATTTCATCACCTTTCTAATCGGCACTCGAAATAGTCAATCTTTTCACAAACTTTGATCTGTCGGCTGAATCCTTGCACACCAAGTAATGCGGATCAATGATATACATGTGGAAATCATTAATCATGTCGACTAAACATAATTCATGCCTTCATAACCTTCACCAACATCAGTAACACATCCGGAATAATGTCTGATGTTCTGCCAGTCAGTTCTTCCTCTGTTCACACTGTCACATGAGAACCCGACACTCAAACATTCATATATCTTTATCCTTTTCACACCGGAGGCTCAAACCTTGGAATCTATCAGTCAAGATACTCCTCTTGACTTCCCCAAATCTGCACTTCACCATAATACTTCCTCTGAGAGATCCGAACCTGTCTGTCGGACCTCGCCAAATGCTCTGTTCTTGTTTACCGGACCACAACATTCTTCACTCTGACTTCTGGTAAAGACATACCAAGTCCTGCGGATGTGTGGGATGAACTTTGTTGCCATCAATGACAAGATTCATGAATCCATATAGTGTCTCTTGCCAACAAGCTCCCCCTTTGGCATTGATGGCAACACTTAGTGAAAAATGACTAAGTTTTTACACTATGCTCCCCCTTGGCTGATGCTCTATTTTTATATACATTTTTTGGAGCTCCCCCTTAGTTGGATTCCTCATTTTTCACTGCTCTTCACTCCCCCTTTAACATCAATGGCAAAGGGTAGGGTTTGCACACCAAAATTTAACTATACTTAGCCGCATAAGTATATACATATGGAATACTTACATATACTGCAGTATGTCTGCAAAAGTTGTTTTCAGTTGAATGAATTCTGTAGCCCAACTTTGCTTCATTATGTCCAAAATTGATATATGACCGCTCAATAGAAATGCAAACGCATCTGCCCTTTTTAGATCTGTTGGATCATTTGTCTGGGCTGTGATTTGAGCTTCTTTTATGGCCTCATGCATGGCCTCTAACTTAGGGACAATTATCCCTCTGAGCTCACTCAACCTGCTTATTCTATTTTTCTTCTCTTTTTCAAGCTTCTTAATCTCATTCAAAACTGCAACCATTTGACATTCTTGATTTATTATTGATGTAGTAAGTGGATCAAAATTTTGAGAAAGTTTTATCAGTTTATCCTCATGTTCCTTCATTTTCTTCTCAATCTCCACTGTTGCTTTGGACTAGAAAATACAAAATTTGTATACTTCACCGCCATCTTTAAGAGCATTTTCTAAGCTCTTTATCCCAATATTCATATTTCTTCTATCATTAATGATCAATCCTTGTACCTCTGAGAATCTCTTATCCAAAAACTCCTTCCAGACCCTTTCTTCAGCTGACTTCTCTAGAGAATCAAAATGTGTGCTAACACTATTGACTAGAGTTTTGAGATTACCAGATGAGGAGGATGTGGGATCCTTCTGAAATGATGGCAGAATCTTTTCTAGCACTCCGGAAGCAGCTTCTATCAACTCATAGTCTTCCATGTGAGACTTTAGGAGTTTTTCTTTAGCCTTTGCATTAGCGAATGAGGCTATCTTCATTGTTTGTACCAGAGAAAGTGAATCAAAATTAAATGGTCCTTGTAGAAGCTCTGGTTCATCAATCTCCATTGTTTCTTTGTTCAGGAATTCTTGGACAGTTTTTTGCAGTGTCTCTTGCCGGAGACAGATGTTTCTTCTCTTCTACATTCTTAGGGTTGTCCCTTGGAGCTTTCTCTCCTTCTACATTCTTACCACTAGCAGTTGTGGTTTTCTCTATTGGGGTCTTCTCTCCCTCTGCAACTTTGGTACTATCAACTTCTTTTCCCTTCACTCTTGCTTCTTTCTCTTGTATTATGTCTTCTCCTTTAGATTCAGAAGTTGTAGGGGAAACCGGAGGAGAAATGTTAGTCTGTTCAAGGCCCACCTCTTCTGTCATTTTCTCAGTAGCTTCTTCTGCAACACTAGTGGTCGAGGGGTCAGTACCCAAGTCCTCTATAATTGGAATGTTGAATTTCTTAAAAGCATTCCGGAGGATCTCTTCGGTCTCTTTTGCCACTTTGTCAGTTTCACCAAGCATTAGTTGATTCATCCTGGCTTTGCTTCGGAACTCATCCTTGCAATCTTTGAATACCATATTCATTGTCTTGGGATCGATTGAAGGAAATAGCTGAATTGCTATCTGTTCCTGGATCTCAAGATCTTTTGCTCGAGCATTATTCTTCCTCATTTCAAGCCTTTTCTCTAAGCTTTTGGGAATTAGAGAGATAATTTCAATAAAAGCTTTGTTGTAAGTGTTCAAAAACTAAACTGTGGCTTCCTCCAGAATCTGTTTATCTGCTTCATTATAATCATCATAGAATTCTGTTAAGGGTTGCAGGTTTCCATCCATAGTGACTGCTTTTACTACAACATCTAAGGATAGAGTGGGTTTTTCAACAAATTCCTCTTCCTTCTCCTCTTCTGCTTGACCGGTAGAGTGTTCACCGGATGATTTCTTCTTCTTCTTCAGTTTCTTTATCTCCTCATCTAATTCAGTTTCCTCTTCATCTCTTTGACTGGCATAAGCCCTTGTGGCTTTTGTCTTTGATCTTTTCTCTCCTTTGCCAGATGCCTGGACTTTCGGTTTTGATGTTTTTGAGTTTTTGGCTGTGACAGGTGCAGATCTCTTTGATGATCTGGTCCAGGTTGAGGTTTCTACTGGAGCACTTTCCTTGCTTTTCTTTCCTGCCTCTTTCTTCTCTTCCTCAGCCCTTTGCCTCTTTTCCCTGTTGGCATCAAGTGCCTCCTTTGAGATGCCAAAGCCTTTGGCAACATCTTCTACCTCTTTTCTTACTTTCCTTTTGATCTCTGGCTGTCTTAGCTCAGTATGAATTTTTACACTTAGTTCTTCAAAGGTTCCAAATCTTACTGCTTTTGGGTCCTTTGGCTGACTGAGCATGTGTTGAACATGCAGCTCTACAATTTATTTATCAACTTCATACCCCATAGGCATGATCCAGACTGTCCTTGGCTCTACTGCCTCCATTAGGCATTGATTAGTGTCTACCATGAAGCACACTGTATCCTTGTATTTCTCGACTACTGATTTGGGGATTCTTTCTCTGATTTGCATTGTATTTTGAAATTGCTTGAAGTAACCCCACAGAGCTGTATTCCTTGCCTTAGCATCCCCAAGTTCATGCAAGTAGTCTTTGATCTGAATTGCTATCGGTTTGTCATTTTGCCATACCCATCCATTTAATCCGGGCAGCTCATTCATGAAGTAGAAAAATAGACATAGTAATAGTCCACCATATTTAAAGGAATTCTTCTTGTCCTTTTTGATTTTCTGTATGTTTTTCATTAATTGGCTCAAAAGAAGTTCACAGAGATCATATTTTGCATTCTTTCTCAGCATCTCATAGGCAGTATATACTGCAGTTCCGGATACTGAATTCTCCCTACTGGAGTGATATATCTTGTATCCTATTATCATAGATGCAAACTTGACGTCCAGGTCAGTAATATCTTCAATGGTCATTGCCCTCTTATCAAATTTTGATCCGGTGGCCTCAGTTACAATGTTGTTTTTGACAGATTTGAGGACGGGTATCCCTCTGGAGGAGTATAAACTAGTTACTGCCCTAATTTCCTCCTTTGTGATCTTGCAAGGTCTGTTCAGCCATAGGAAGTTATCATGCACCCTACTCAATACATACCGGACCCATTCATCTTCTTCAAAACAAGGGAAATGAATGAACTGATCAAAAGGTTTCTCTTGGATGCCCTTATATTCTGGTTTAAGCTCAAAAGTATCATCTATCAATTGTTTGTGATAGATGTCTCTCAGTTTGAATTCCCCAAACTCTTCAATATTTGCATGTATGTAAACCCTAATGTCTTTTGTGTGCAAAACGCCATGCGGAACACTAAAGAATGCTCCTAGGGGATCTACCTCCAATGATTTGTATGGATGTTTCTTGAATTCAGGGCGGGGCCTATCAGAGATCTTTACTATATTCGGAGTACGCATCTTTCAAAGCTTTGCAGAGAGATATTGAGAACGAAAAATACCTTTTGCGCCTTTCAGTTTCATGTAGTTGGCCGGATTGATTTCTGGATGAATTGACTTCTGAAAATGATCTTCGATGAAGTTGTGGAATTTTGTTGCAAAGCTTCACTTTTCATTTCTTCTTGAATGCAGAATGAACAAGTGATTAATGAGAAAAACCCTTATATTGCTCCGCCAACCCTAATGTCAGGTTACAATAAATGCTCGACCTAAGTTATTCTAGTTTGCCTTATTCGGATGACTTGGAGAACCAGATCAATCCTAATCTTTAAACATCATGCAGGTCTTCTAAATCTTTACCATAGTTTGTTTGGATGTTGCCCTTATGAACCCTTCAATCCGCAACTCTTCTTGTGCTAGTTCCGGCACTAATTGACTAGCTGGGGGAACAAGGTTTTCTTTGTGTCTCCTCCTGAGCCAGAGCTCACTTTTTAATTTTTGGAAGGAATATCAACACCAAAGTCCGGTGCGGATCCAACCTCTACATGCTCTATACTTTTCTTTACCTAAATCTTGTTCATCTCACTTTTAACTTCATCCGCATTCACTTTTTGTTTCCCCTTATCTTGATTCTGATAATGATATACCGGACCTCTTTTGTCCTGATTCTTGCTTCTACAGAATTTTGCAATATGACCAGATCTATTGCAAATTTGGCAAACAACATTTCTTTGCATATTTGATTGATATCCTCTTGATCTGCATTGATTAGCCATATGACCTATTCTATTGCATGCAAAGCATCTACCATTGAATGATTTGTTCATTTGCATATTTCTGCATTCATGAGATTTGTGACCATACCTTTTGCAGTTAAAACACTATCCGGAGAAGGATGAATTAGTCTGATTCATTCTCTTTCTGCACTGATTAGCTTTGTGACCAAAGTGATTGCAGTTGTGGCAGTATCCATTGAAGGATGGATATCTTTGAGCATTAGGCTGTCTCACCGGAGGTCTTCTAGACCTATTCCTTGGATTTTCTAATCCAAAATTCTTCTGACCGGATCCAGAGCTTTCTCCTTTCTCATATCCCAAACCACACTTGTCATCTACCTTCTTTTGACTTCCAAGAAGAACTTCAAGTTGAGCAGAACTTATCTTGAATTTCTCTTTATACTCATTTGTTGTTTGAAGATCCCTTTTGAGAGAGACAATTTGATCCTCAAGTTTTTCTTCATTATCTTTAGCATCTTCAAGATCAGATTCAAGATGTCTGATAATTCTATCCATCTGGTGGCAATCTTCTGATTTCTCCTTGAGAGATTGTCTTAGATTATCTTCAGTTTTTCTTTTCTCTTCAACTTCTTGGGTAAACTTCATGACTCCTGATTCCATTTCATGTCTTACCATAATGATTTCTTTTGATAACTTTTCACACAACTCAGTTTTTTCCTTCAACTCTTCATTTGCATTATTTGCTTCACCTTGTCTTGCCAATTGCTGAAGCAGCTCCTTTCTCTTTTTCATAGAGAGACTTAATTTGTCTTTTAGTTCTCTCATGAAATCATCAACCTGTTTGAGTCTTTCCTTTAATTCATTGACTTCAGAGTTTGACTGTTCAAGATCATCAAGGGCAGTCTTGAGTTGCTCCCTTAAACCATATGCATCCATTTGAATTCCCAGATCTTCCTCAAGCTGTTAGGCTCTGTTAGGAGGAACTTAGCTCTGATACCAATTGTTGATAACTGAGAGGGGGGGTGAATCAGTTATCCTAATTATTTCTGCTTTCTAAACTTTATTAATAATCAATGTAACATTAATTCAAATGAGCAAACATAACCATGAAATGGAAATACACATGACACAATATTTTTGACGTGGAAACCCTGTTAAGGGAGAAAACCATGGGGTGATTAACCCAAGATTGTATTCTCTGTTAGAAGAATGGAAATACAAAATGGCATTTGCCAATTAGGGCTCACTGCCCGAGCACACTGCTCACAAGAAGGCACACTGCCTACAAGAGACACACTATCTACAAAAAGAGTGTTATACAATACTTGAACTAATTGGTAGCATCCACATATGCTGGGGTTCAGTTCCGGTTAGGCTCAGTACACTGATCTGCTGCACTTCATCTTTCCTCTTCTCTTATGTTGCTTTCCTTTCACATACCGGACCTTCCTTACTGTTTCTGCTCTGCTATGCTTTTATTCGCACATCAATAATAACCACCACACCTCTCACAACTAAATCCATCATGTATATATATCTGCACAAGTGATTTCATCACCTTTCTAGTCAGCACTCGGAATAGTCAATCTTTTCACAAACTTTGATCTGTCGGCTGAATCCTTGCACACCAAGTAATGCGGATCAATGATATACATGTGGAAATCATTAATCATGTTCGCTAAACATAATTCATGCCTTCATAACCTTCACCAACATCAGTAACACATCCAAAATAATATTTGATGTTCTACCAGTCAGTTCTTCCTTTGTTCACACTGTCACATGAGAACCTGACACTCAAACATTCATATCTCTTTATCCTTTTCACACCGGAGGCTCAAACCTTGGAATCTATCAATCAAGATACTCTTCTTGACTTCCCCAAATCTGCACTTCACCACAATACTTCCTCTGAGAGATACGGACCTATCTGTCAGACCTCGCCACATGCTTTGTTCTTGTTTACCAGACCACAACATTCTTCACTCTGACTTCCAATAAAGACATACCAAGTCCTGTGGATGTGTGGGATGAACTTTGTTGCCATCAATGACAACATTCGTGAATCCATATAGTGTCTCTTGCCAACACTATGTTACTACACTAGTATGTTATCATCGCAAACTGAGTGCTGACCTCACTCTAAGTGTTGACATCAATGACAACACATATTGCCAACACCTAATACATGCACTTATACACTCTGTCCTTATGACATCAATATGCCCCATATGGTGACAGGAGGTGAAGTAATAGAAGACCTCACTGTGGCCAATTCTTGTTGTCTCTCTGCTTTAAATACTGTCAAGACTTCTATCTGTAGATATAGATCTTTGTTAGATGTTTCTATCTCTGTTTACAAACCTTTTTGTTTGTTTGATGTCTCTTTTGTAGGGTTTTCTATGTCTATACATTGTCCCCATCTTCACTGTCCAGTTACTCTTCATGAATCTATTGTCCTTCTCACATTCATATTAGAATTCATAGGGCCTATATAAACCTCTTGCACAGCGTGCAAATCTGCTAGAGATGTTTTTTTGTTTATGAACCTTAATCCTACCTTCATTGTTTCAAAATTCAACCTAACTCTCAGTATCTCCTTCAAAATTCTCTTACAAGAGCACATAGAAGTCTACAAAGCTATCTAAGACTAATGTATATTGCTTTTAAGGTTTGCATGAGGGATTGTGGGCATAGTGTTTCAGTCTTTGACAGATTCTTTAGGACTGTAACTCCTCTTGTTGATCCTTGCAAAGCTTAACCCACGTGAAACTTACATTCATGAATATGTTTATGTACATGAGACAACTTTGGATAGACCCTGAAACCCCTCCTTATCTCTTTGTGCCATGCATAGAGCAAAACATTATCTTCATGCATTCATAGTTCAAACTACCAAAGAGGTGAATGATCTACCTGAGAGATTGCTAACCCTAAAACATAAAACCCTAAAAGACAACATTGCCAAAAGACTTCTACAAAAGTTAGACCTCCTTTTTCAAACAAGTTGTTCCCTCCATGATGTGTACAAGGCAGTTTGAGAGTTTTAAGATTTTAAAACATAAATAAACTTCTAATTTTTTGACCTTTTGACCTGTAAATTGCACGTATGCAACGTGGAAGCATGCCTTTTGGGATGAGGTGGAAGGAAGTTTGACAAGTTTAATGTGAAAGAACCATTTCAAAAACTTTTTTATGGATATTTAAATCATATTAAAGCAATATTTTGGTAATTAGAGCTTTACAAGACCCTTTATGACTTTCAAGGCTTTATAAAACTTGTAGAGCAAACTATATCACTTTTGACCTTATAAAACTCTGTGACACAAGATGACTTTATGACAACAAATAACAAATAATGACAAGACCCTTTGACTTCTACATTTTCCATTTGGCCTGGGAAAACCAAATAGGTAACAAGCTCAAGGATATGCATGGGATTGTATGATGGGGTTTGATTCCTTGCTAGTAGCCATTGGATCACATATTTCATAAGTGTAGGGGTGTATGGATTAGGAGAGGTAGTAGATGGATAATATAATGGATGGAAAATAATGGAAGATGTTGTAGGATTCAGATTAGGATCGGGTTGATGGATAATAGGAGGGGATGGGTTAGGACTAGGATTGCATGGTGGTGTTGGTATAGGACTAGGAGGCTCTTGGGTAAGCATTTGATTAGATGATTATGGAGGATACACGTAGGATGTAAAGGTGGGAGTGGTGTTTCCCTTGTCAAAAGCAGTATGAGGATGAGGAGGACTCGTGGACATTTGATTTTGGCTTAGGGGATAGCTAGTACTAGCATGCTCTTGTTGTGGGGGATCTTGTGATGGATATTGGATGACATTGGAAGAAGAGGGAGGTTGTTGATATGTATTTTGAGGGATATTAGAGGAAGATATGATAGATGGAGATGAAGACATGGGATTGACTTGGTAAGTGGTATATGGTTGTTGGTAAGAGGATGAAGGGCGGTAAGAGGTTTATGGGGATGACATGGAGGTTGGTGAAGCTAATGTGATAAGATCATATGAGTAAGCTTGAGAGGATCCTATGAAGGAGTAGGCTAGATAATGACAAGCTTTAAATTGTTCTTGAGCAAGAGGATCTAATTCCTCATACATACATTTGACTTCTTGTATTTGTGCATAAAAATCCATGGTTAAAAATCTAGGATGAAGGATGTGGATTAGGTGGATAAAATGGATTAGGATTAGGACCTTGATTGGATTAGGCAAATTGACTAGGATTAGGGTCCTAGATGATGGCTTGGATTGTATTTGGGATAGATTGGGATGAGGTGATTAGGATGGAGTTGGATTAGATGGGATGGGGATGAAGATGATAAGAAAGTGATTAAATTGTTTGAAAGCTTGACTTAGGCAAATTGACAAACAATGTTCACACACACATGCATAAGGTTTTGCAAATGAAAAGGATTTGGCTAATGCAAATGAACACACATGCAATACACAACAACACCCTAGATTATTCAAGTAGGTTTGTCAAATCTTGTGGACTCACAAGGCTAACTTCCATCCCCGCTAATTTCATAATGGTAATATCGATTCCCTGAATACAATCTACCATGCAATTGGATAGCTAGAGAATGTATGGTCATGGACCACCATACACCCCTTACCTTGGAGGATAAACCTTGCCCAAAGTAAGCTCTATCTCAACACACGGAGGTACATGTGAGTATTTCTCTTCCCTAGCAGTGATGCACCACAAGATAAGATGACCAAAAGGCCTTAAACTAGGATGTACAAGGTTCTAAAGGTGTCCCCTATATACACAAGGTATGTGGGGTCCAAGTCCATGAACACTAGTCTGTTGAAGGAATGTGGCATAAGCGATCAAGAAAACACTTCACCTTGTGTCTGGAATCACCCAAGGCCCCAAGGTTGTCTCAATGACTATGTGACTAGATCAAGAGGTACAACTTTTGTTCTTGCCTCTTTGATATACCCCACTAGAATGTGTGGTTGAGGTTTCCCCTTTAGAATGGGTGTGTCTCTAAAGGCAGGCCTCCTAAGGGAAAGATGGTGTTAAGTACTTTTGATCTCCAAGATCGCACAAAGCGCAATGAGAGAGCATACACAACTTAACACATCTTGGGTGACAAAAGTGAATCAAGAGATGCTTTTGATCCTCAAGATCATCTAATGGTGCGAGAAGAGAGCATACACATACACTTGATCCACACAAACAAGATTCATTAACCCTTAGATAAAAATGATGTGTGTGTGAAGATGAATGTAGCTCAAGGATGCTTTTGATTCCTAAAATCACACTAAGTTCAAGGGAAGAGCATACACACTCTAAGTCACAATCAAAAGCACAAAACAAAGAAAACATAAAGTTTCAAATGATATGTTTTTGACAAGCAAAAACTTGCAACAACTTGTTAGTAGTTTGATATATTTTAGCCTTTGACAAGTGAAAACCTGCAACAACTTGTTAGTAGTTTGATAGATTTTAACCTTTGCCAAGCGAACCTACAAACAAGTGTTAGCTTAAAAAAAGATAAATTTGCAAAAAAATCATAAATAACAGTCAATATATAACAGATTAGTTGTCATCAACAGATTCCTTATGACTTTCTATGCAATTTCAAAAGAATCGTTGGATTTTGATTTAATATGCAAAAGTTAGCCTAAATGAAGTTTTCAATGAAAGAGTGTTAGAATTGAAAAATAAACCCCTACAAAAATCAACCAACAATATCATCCAACAAAAATATATATAACCATGAGATCCCTTCTGATTTCTAATCAATATCAAAAAAAAAATTGCTCAATTTGGACTTCATATGCAAAAGTTATGCCATAACTAGGGTTTGGAGAAAATTATTTATTTCAAAAAATCCATTTCTATCACAAATATGAAAAAAGAATGATATATAAAAATGGATATAAATATTTATATCCACCTACAAAAAACAAAATGTGATTTGCTTACATAGATTGCAAGATATGATTTTTTTTTCAAAAGTCGTGCATTAAAATTTTCTGAAAAAATCAAAATCAGAGGGTCAACTTCAAATCATCATAACTCCTTCAATATTGATCCAAATATTTAATGTAACCACTCTTCAAAACGGTCTCAAAGTCCTCTTTCCAACGAATCCAAGATCTCCTTTTTTCAAGACCTAAGTAAAACGGAAAACTCTCTGTAACAAATTCGGCTGTAAAAAAAGCAACTCAACAAAATAAAAGATCTTCAACCTACAAAACCAAGGTTAGACAAGAGATGTGGGTCCCACAGGGTGTGCCAAAAATGTGTATGAAAAAATATGGAATGAAGCAAGGTACGCGGAAATAGCTTCCTACACTGATCTAATGAGGAAAGATAGTGCAAATTTCTTTTAACCAGTTACAAATTAAGATACACATTAATATAAAAGATAACAACAACAACAAATGCCAAATACCAATGCGCATAACATAAGATGTACGTGGGGAAAACCCTTTTAGGTGAAAAACCCCACACTCAAAAACCTAAGCAATGTATTATCAATCAAAGGATGATTACAACACACTTGCAATGCAAGTTCTTCTAGGAGTTCACCAATGTTGATTATTGAAGTAAATCCGACAAAGCCATCCCATAGTGGACAAAGTGACCACATGTTGTTGCTTACTCATCCAACTAATAGCACCACCGAACATAGTGAACACATAAGCACTGGTGAATCTCCTACTGTCAATGTCAACTGCCCAATCTGAATCCACAAATCCTCAAATACAAAGTGAATGTCAATACCTTGTAGGATAACCATGATAATATAAGGAATACTCGAAAGTACCCTGCAAATATCTGAACACTCTCTTCATCACATCCCAATGCATCTGTCCAGGATTAACCATAAACTGAGTAAGGACTCCCATTACTTGGGCAATGTTTGGTCTTGTACATACCATAGCATACATCAAATTTCCAACCGCAGTAGCATGTGGAACTCTAATCATATCCTCCATCTCAGAAGGAGACTTTGGACAATCTGTAACAAATAACTTTGTCCCCATCATAACAAGAACAGTCCATGGTCTCCAAGCTGCCATGTTGAATCTCTCTAACACGGTGTTCGCACACTTACTCTGGCCTAACCAATGTTTTTTGTTTTCTCTGTCTCTTCTGATTTCCATCCCTAAAATGTACCTGGATGCCCCTAAATCTTTCATCTCAAACTGTGCTAACAACTGAGACTTCAAATCAGAAATCAAATTCTTATCATTCCTAATGAAAGCATGGCATCAACATATAATGCAATAATGAGAATGTGATCATTATCCATCTTAAAGTAAACATAATGATTTGATTTCAATCTCAGAAATCTTAAATTCAACACAAAGGCATGAAATTTTTGGTACCACATCATAGGAGATTGCTTCAAACTATACAAAGACTTTTTCAACTTGCAAACCAAATTTTCTTTACCTTTTACCACGTAGTACTCTGGTTGTGACATATATATTTCCTCCTCCAAATCACCATGAAGGAATGTTGTCTTCACATCCATCTGCTCAACTTCAAGATCATATGTTGCAGCAAGTGATAGCAAAAATCTAATGGATGTTAACTTTGCAACGAGAGAGAAAATCTCACCATAATCTATTCCCTCAACCTGGGAATAACCCTTCATGACCAACCTTGCCTTAAACTTATCAACACTGCCATCTGAACCAAACTTCTTCTTGAACACTTATTTGCATCCAACAGGTTTACGTCCATCAAGAAAGGGCACCAGATCCCAACTATTGTTTTTCTTCAAGGAAGCCATCTCTTCTTCCATGGCCTCTTTCCAGGAATTTGCATCACTCATACCCATAGCCTCCCTTACGGTCTTAGGCTTATCAGTGTTATAAATCGAAGCAAAAATACAATTGGAATCATGCAATGAATAACCAAACCTATCAGGTTGTTGCCTTATTCGTGTGGACCTCCTCAAAAGTTGAGGTTGAGGTTCTTTTTCTTCTTTTGAACTTTCAGAGCTACTAGAGCTCTCCTCATCATCAGGTCTAACATATGTCTTCGGTTCAAATTTCTCAAGGGTGGAAGGAAGTTGAACCACATCCTCTTTCTTCTCTTCTTTCTCTAGCTATAGAGAAACAGAAAAATGATTGAGCTCTCTAAAAATCACACTTCTGCTATACAAAACTCTTTCGGCCACTGGATCCCAAAGCTTGTACTCTTTCACACTGATGCCATAACCGATGAAGATACACTTCACATCCTTGTTCTCCAACTTAGACCTCTTCTCCTTAGGTACATGTGCATATGCCTCACAACCAAATACTCAAATGTGTCTCAATGAAGGATTTTTATCAGACCATACCTCTATATGTGTCTTATCAATGAGCGTTGATGTAGGAGACCTGTTAACTAGGTAACAAGCGGTAGCAACAGCTTCAATCCAAAACTTTTGTTCAAGGCTAGATCCACTTAGCATACTCCTAGCCCTCTCCATCAACGTTCTATTCATCCTCTCTACATCTCCATTTTGTTGAGGGGTATACGGAGTTGTCTTGTGCCTCTCAATACCATGTTCTTTATAGAACTTGTCGAAATCTACAGAACAAAACTCACCACCATTAGCATTCCTCAAACACTTAATCTTTCTATCCTTCTGATTCTCTACAAGAGCTTTGAACTCTTTGAATCTACTAAAGACTTTAGGTTTGCTTCTAAGGAAATACACCCATGTCCTTCTACTATAATCATCAATGAATGAAACAAAGTAAATAGATTTTGAACTTGAAGGAACATTAACAAGACCAAATACATCAGAATGAATCAAGTCCAACACCTCAGAAGATTTGTGAGAACTAGAATAAAATTGAACACAATTTTGTTTTCCATAAATGCAATGTTCGCAAAAATCAAACTCAAGGTTATAGTCATTCATACCCTCAATGAGGTTTTTATTTTTCAGGGTCCTCAAACCCTTTCCACCAATGTGACCAAGCCTTTGATGCCATAACATTGTCTTCTCAGTTGGAAGTTTCATCTCCATAGAATGAGCACCCTTAGGTACCCAGAAAGCATGACCATCAGAAGTAGATGCAATAGTCCTCTTCATTGCTAGTTCCAATGGTGAGGATGAAGACTCTGAAGTTCACTAGATTTGAAACAAAGACACTATTGCACTGAACTGCGCATGTCACACCCCGTTTTTAAACTAATGTATTTATTTTCATTATTTTTGAGGAGACAGATAGTTAGTCAGAGAAAATATTATGATTATAGTAATGATGGGAAATGCATTTGCTTTATATTAATTTATATGCAAGAAATAATTGTTTATGATGTCATTATTAAACATGTGGTTAAAATGACGAAATGGACTAATTACCGTCATTTAACTGAGGTGGATGCAAGAACAATGTTGTTTTCCCTCCGATATGAGGAGAGAGAGAGTATCACCATGGAGAGGATGGTAGATCGTATGAATGCAACGATCCTTATGCCATCTGGCAACACACACATATACTTAGTAGAGAGATCATGTTTATTCTTGTCAACTATGTCATCGTTTAGATGAAGGTTAAATCCTTTTCGTCGTCTGATAGAAAACGTGGTGTATGCCTTTGGATAACAAGTCAACGTGTGTAAATCGACTAAACATGTTTAATTTTTTTGTCAAATATCTTAGTTGACTTGTGATAATTCTCTGTCGATAATTGTGCTTCAAATGAACACATTTAGTGTTTGAAAGTACGCAATATTGACATCTATTAGATAAGTATTTATGTCTATTTGTAAAGTTATTATTATTAATATTATTGTTATATTTAATAATTATGTTAGGTAAGGTAAAAAAATCTCCTTTTTTCCTTCTAAGCGAACTCCTTAGATGCCTTGGAGTGGGAGAAGTAGTAGCTCCATACTCTCCACTATTTTCTGCATGTAGAGAGAGAGTCGCAGGGATATGAAGAGGTGTGTAGTGGTGCTTTAATGATGCACCCATAACTTGGAGAGGCCAGCTTTAGAAAAAGGAGGCGAGTGTTCTGAGAAGGTAGGAATACTTTGGAAAAAGCTCGAAGGATAGAGAGGAGTGAAGAGGAACGTAGGAGGCAGGAAATTCTTGATAGCGCACATTGCCTGTAGCATTTATAGGTAAGTTCATCGTATACCATGAATATGATGATACCTATATCTTGATATAATCTTACATTTGTTTGGAAATTGCAAGTAAGATTTAGGCATAGATTCTATTTTTGTTCATCCTCAATTGAGGATTAAATCTGTGTTAATAAGTATTGTATCTCATTAGAGATAGAGTTGAATAACTTAGAAGACATGTTTATCCTTTGTATTTTTATATATGTATCTTAAGGGAATGTTTATGAGCACGATATCCGTAGCATATTCTTTATTGATTATCAAAAACATATTAGAAATGATAGTAACAGTCGTAGGACTATGTGACCCAGTTGATAATGCTCGACTAAGTATGCTATATGGCCAAGTGCTATGTTTAATGGTCGACTGAGAATGCTATATGGCCAAGTGTTATGTTAATGGCTAACTGAGTATGTTATATGGCCAAGTGTTATGATAATGGTCGACTGACGATGTCTCATGGGTCGAGTATTATGTTAATGGTCGACTGAGTAAGTCTTAAGGCTGAGTATCATGTTATAGGCCGACTGATTAAGTCTGGTGGCTGAATACTGTGATAAACGATCAACTGTATAAGTGATGTAGATAACAACATACACTCAATAAAATTGTGCCATTAATCATGCGTGAGAGCCAAAGATTTGGAAAACTGGAAAAAAAAAACTTCTATTCATCAACTTTGCTGCTACAATGAGAGAAAACTCTCTTATATCCAAGAAAACAAAAAAAAAAATTACCTTTTTTGGTAGATTTCGACAATTGTCAGATTTTGCCATTTTAGGTAATTTTACATTCATATCTTGAGAATCTAGTTTTTTCGCAAAAACTTCCTAAAGCTAAGGTAGGACGAAAAGCCAACTAACATCCTAAATTCGAAACATGACTTTCGAGTTATTAAAAAAAACAACTTTTAAAAAACTAGGAAAAAACACCAAATTGCCATTTTGAGGGCCAAGATGAAAGTTTCAAGCCCTGAAAAAGAGCCAAGATGAGGTCCACACGACTAGGGTTGGTTGGGAAACCACATGCCACCTCATAACGCATCCACCTATAAAATTTCATAGAAAACCCACATCCGAGTCAAATGTTATGACCTTCGGAAGTCCTTGCATCAATAAGTCTAACCGATTGTTCATGATGTTAGGCCGAATGTGTTAATAAATTCAGGCCGACTGTAATGGTATAATAAGGCCGTCTGTAATGATATATGAGGCTAACTGTGATAATATGAAGAGGCTTACTGTGATATTGCATAGAGGTCGATTGAGTTAATAAATTCAAGTCGATTGTGTTTTATACTTAGGCCGAATGTGTTACAACATAGAGGCCGATGGTGAAAAGTATAAGTCAAGTCTTATAAGAGATCAACTATCTATTGAAAACCAAGTTTAGGTTTAGTAACCTAAAAAGGGTCAACAACAAATTATTGAAGGACCTAAGAGAAGGTCATTTATAAAGTTTACTTCTCATACCATTAGTGGATTAAGAGGATTGAGAGTGCATTTTAGAAAGCTTACAAAACTAGTATTAAAGACAAAGTCATAGTGTAGAAACACTTGGCATTAGATTTATTCTTTTACCTATCTTAGGCCAAATATAGCCATGAGAATGTCTTGAGAAACACTCTTTATGCCAACAAAAAGTCAAGATTTAGACTATAGTGATATTTGGAATTCTCTCTTGATATACATAAAGAGAAGTATTTAATTTGTATGACTATGCATTTATAGCTTATTATCGACAGATTATGAGTCGAATATTTATTAAGACAAATAGAGTCTTTATTTGATAGTCTATATGGCTTAAATGTCAACCTTGTATGTGTAGATGACTATGGATGAGCATGGGATTAGGTGAACAAGCCATTGAGTAGATGATAGGATGTCATAGACCCATGATTGCAAGGATGCAAAGAGGGACTCAATATATGTTTACACCACTCATCTAAGCTCTCACCCTAGACTTGTCAAGAATGACTAGTAGATAAGGGTATATGTCTTTATGACTAATGTGGTATACGCAAGACCAAGAGAGTTGTTATGTATAAAGAAAATAAAAGATTAATAAGAATATTGTCTCCAAGTCGAGAAAAGAGTGAGTGAACACACACACACACACACATGGAAATTTGGCCAGAGTAATGCAAAAGTCACTGCTTGCATTGTTGGTTCACAGTGTATCAGATAGTTGAATAATCAAAATGGGTCATACATAGCTAGAGCTAGACTAGAGTTGTAAACTCGATTGTCATTAGCTAGGACACATCACTAGTTCTCAGATGGCACATGAAATCAGTTGATTCTTATTATCTATTACCCTTGTGAAGGGAAGGGCCACTTACAGAAAGGAAGGTGAGTGGGGGACCACCGGTCTGTTGTTGGCAGAAAAGCACCAGGGTGATGCTCTCTCTCTCTCTCTCTCTCTCTCCTGCAATTGACTTCTGAAGACTTGTGAACAAGAATGCATTGCTTATTTTGTAAATTATATTGATACAATTATAAGTCGTAAGAAAGACGACCATTTGTTATATGTGCAGTTTATTAGTCGCATGTGAAGCGACCTTCTTTTGAAATATGTATATTGTACTTGGATAATGCAAATGTAATATATTGATTATGGATATTTGTCTTTATTTAAAAAAAAAAGTGTGAATATTTGCTTAATTATGTTTAGTTTTGGGATGTTACAACACATGCATCAAGCTGAAACAGAGTGCCAATCTAAACACCCTTAGCTAGCACCATAGCTCCTCTAGGCATCTTGCATCCTCCATTCAAGAAAACAATCTACACACCCACATCATTCAACTTATTTAAAGAAAGAAGGTTCCATGCCAAACCAAGGATATGCATAACACCATTGATCCCCTTCACTCATCCATCAGGGAAACAAATCAAGACTCTTCCATGACCAACAATCTTTAGGTGAGATTCATTACCCAAGTACACCTTCCCACCGTTAGATTCTTCATACTTCAAAAACCAGCCCCGATGAGAGGTTATGTGAAAAGATGCACTAGAGTCAATAAGCCACACATCTTCTGATGCATGCATTACCAAGGCAACAACAAATGCTTCTCCATCATCCTTAGAGGACTTGTCAGAATCTGAATGATAATTCTTCTTGTTTTTCTTCTTCTCCTCCTTGCAATCCTTGTGGAAGTGACCAGGTTTGTCGTAGTTCCAACGCAGAGCCTTGTACTTTCCGGGAGACTTGGATCTCTTACGGGATTTGGATCTTCCTTTTTCTTCCTTCTTCTTATCCTTTTTCTTTCCCTTATCTTTAGATCTACCATGAACTTCAAGAGCCTCCTTAGCCAACTTAGAAGATTTTCTCTGCATATCTTCAGACAACAATGAGTAAACCACTTCATCCATCTTGAAGGTGGTAATGGTACTCCTAATGACCATAACAAGGTGGTCCCATGAATCTGGTAAGGAACACAGTAATGTCATACATCGATCCTCCTCCATCTTCACACCAATAGAGGTCAACTGGGCCACAAGCATATTGAATGTATTCAGGTGATCAACGACAAATCCTCCATCTTCCATCCTTAGAGAATATAATTTCTTTCACAAGAATAACATGTTCACCAAGGATTTAGCCTGATAAACATCTCCAAGTTTCTTTCAAAAAATTTTTGCAGTCTTCTCTTCATGGATATTCAGGATCACTGAATCAACCAAGCAAAGTCTTATCAGACCCTTGGCCTTCTGATCCATCAAATCCCAATCTTCTTGTTTCATGCCCGATGGCATGGTTATGAATACTACGAGCCATAAATCTCTATCCACTAATAAGTCCTCCATCTTGAGTTTCCACAACTCAAAGTTGCCTTCATTAAACTTCTCCATATGAAACCTACCAGATGTGCTCGCCATCTCTTTCCTGCAACAAAGATTTCAAAATCCTCTGCACAAGCTCCCACTCAAACGAAGATTAGCTCCAAAAACCCTCTACCCAAAAACTAGAACCAAAGGTGATTAGGCTTTGATACCAATTGAAAGGAAGAAAGGTACGCGAAAACAGCTTCCTACACTAATCTAACGAGGAAAGATAGTACAAATTCCTTTTAATTAGTTATAGATTAAGATATACATAAATAGAAAATGTAACAACAACAACAACAACAAATGCCAAATACCAATGCACACAACACAAGATGTACATGTGGAAAACCCTTTCGGGTGAAAAATCCCACACTCCAAAACCTGCACAATGTATTATCAAATCAAGGGATGATTACAACACACTTGCAATGCAAGTTCTTCCAGGAGTTAACCAATGTTGATTACTGGAGTAAATCTGACAGCATAATGGTATCTGCACATTACCATACATCTCCAACTCCAATCACCTGTATATATACAGAAATACCAAGGATGGAGGTAGCTTCTATAGCAAGCCACAATAGAATCTTGTCCAAATCCACATGGACCAAATTCTGAGGCCATAAAGCATGCAAAAGACACTTGTCAAAGATTCCCTTTCATCCCTTACAACCCCAATACTTGGGCGGCCCAAATTTGCCCAAAATAGTTATGACAGATGCTCTTACACTGTCATAAAGTCCGTCATATATGACAACACTTACAACTGTAAGAGAATCTATCATAACTGACTATTAATAAATGATTCTCTTAGAACTTGTCATAGTCAAACTTGGACGCTTACTTTCTCCATGCAAAGATGCTTCTTAACACTTGTCACACCTGTCATAGAATCTCTATTTCCAGCTCTTACATGTCATAGAATTCGTCATACATCATAATTTCTTACACAACCCACAAGATGCCGACACATGGCAATAATGCCACCTCAAAATGGGACGCCTACATTTTCAAATGTTGACTTTAACATCCAAGTCACCTTCCAAGTGGGATGACATGTCAACATGCCACATCACACTAAATGACAAAATCGGATGACCAATATTAAATACAATATAGGTAATTAAATATTTATACAATCAAATAATAAATGTTAGGAAATTGCAAAGGTTGAGACACCTTAATTCCCAACACAAACAAGCAATATATGTTTGGTAGAAATGTGTCCCAATGAGGTGAATTCAAAAGACATAAATGACCTTGTTGCAAATAATCATCGAAAGCTCTCAAAGAAGAAACACTAAACTCAGAAGTAGAAATAGGTATTAACCAAATAAACTGATCTTCCCATGAGGATGTGTCCATACAAAATGGGGAAATAGAAGTCTTAGTATCATCCACAAGAGCCTGGTTATCCATAGAAACATCACTTTTAGATGAAGAATCAATATCTCCATACAAATTTTGGATGATGGTCCAAATAGTGAAAGGGCACTCAATGTGGCCTATATGATGTAAAATATCCACAGATACAATAAGACCTATTAGTCCATAGACCATGTCTTTTTTGTTAAACCATTTATTCTTTTGTTTATAGTCACTTGGCTTAGGAACAAGTTCAAGGAGATAGGGCAATAGATCCTGTTCAAGACAATGATTCTTTATCCCTTGTTTCCAGGACAAATAGTTCTTTGAGGTTAGTTTGACAATAGAAGGATGGAAATAAATACCGAAATCCATGATGTACTCGTAAATTTGGAACTTTATCTCAATTCATTTTTACAAAATACTATGTATAATTCCCCAAAAAATATAAAAAAAAACACTTTATAAGTTGCGTGCATGTAAAACTCCAAATTGCTTAAATTATCCCCCCTGATTTGACAATTTTCTATTTTTAGTGCATAAACCAAAAAAAAAGAAAATTTAAAAATTGGCTTTTAAAATCAATTTGGGGATTAATTAGAAACCAAAGGAGTTCACTGATTATGGGCCTCCAATGAACAATTCCAGTTGCTTCTATAAAGATTTTGACTCCTTCCTGCCCTCTTTGTCTGATCACACAATGCCCTGTACATGCCTATGCTGGCTTTCATGTTGCAAGAAACAAGGGACACAAGGGTAATTGATGTCTTGCGTAGGGGTAGTTCACCTTTGTTATGCAATGATTTGGATGCCTTATAGATGATTTGGATGCCTTCCACATAATTTGGATGTTGCTTGAAATAGGAGTATGGCACCAGGGAAATTCACGCCTATGTCTTGCATGAGGGTTAGAGATGAAACCTTTCATTCCCCTTCTTTGCGTGAGTGTTGAAGATGACCTTGCTTTGTGTGAGGTTTGAATCAGGATCTTCTGCCTTCTACCACACCTTCAAATGGATGACTCAGCCTTCAACCTCTCTGCACATGCCTTTTCTTTTGTAGACCGCCCTTTGCTTAAATGCTCTATGCCCTCTTTCCTGCCTTCCATGCACCAGATCGGTGCCTTTGATCGGACAGGGGTGAATGACTACAACAAATCATGCCAAAGGGCAGTAAATTGGGCCATATCGGGCTTGGTTCATGACAGATTGGCCTCTACTACAAATCGACGCCCAGTTCATCTTGCACAAAGATCGACCTCTCCACGATCAAATCGGTTCTCTGCAACAATGTTTTCAAAAAATCTCAACATAATTGAATAAACAAACAAAACTCGGAATGGCTCTGATACCATGTATATTCGCCAGAATCTTTGAGTCGAATTAGTGAGCCACGAAAGTCAAGCAGTAGCACATTTAAACCTGCAAGATCACAAACATAGAATATGCAAAGCAAATAAATTGATGATTGCAATGAATAATGGATTGAATTAATTAGCTTCCAAGATGTAGTATATATAGGGCATAATCGACTAAGAATAGTCGAGCCAATAATAAGAAAAGATGACTAAGAATAGAGGTGCTTCAAGAATAGAGAAAGCAACCACTAAACTTAGACAAAGCTAATCAAGGCATGCCAAGTAGAGCACAAGGCTAAACATAGACTCCTAAATATGCACTCCTAAGCAAGCTTAATATACACCAACAATACTTGGTGTAAACTTGAGTTTCGTTGATACTTCATTAAACATTGATTGTAATTAAGTCATAGTTAGAGAGCTTAATATTAAGAACTAGAGTTGACAATGATGTCACAATATTTTGATATTTCTTATCCTCTATTTATATGAATGTTTTGCAATTTTTATTATGAGTAATTTGTAATCTATTTATTGGTTGGAGAAAAAATTTATGCCATATTTGTAGATTCTTACATGATTAACACATGTCTACTTAAACTAATCAATTATATTGAATGCCATTTGTTATTCAAGTATTTCTTCAAATGAGAGTATTCCATGTAGTAGGGAGGCTACTAAGAAGTATAGGAGGGAGAGTAGCTATAGTTTAGAAAGCTAGATCATATACAGGTTATATAGTCAAGGCTCTTATAATAGGCATTTGGAATTTTTTTATATAAAATATACAAAAAATAGATAAAAATGATTACTGTGATCTTTATGTGATATATAATTAAGGGAGGGTGTTGAAAATTGAGTTAGTAATAACTTCTATATTATGTTATACAAGCTATAGATGCTTGCAAAGGAATAAAGACACTTATACTAAAGTTGTTGTAAACTAGTTGGTGACTCAGTTTTTTTGTATGGACCTTTGGTTACAACAAGGTGTGCATGTGTTAAGTTAGATTGTGTACCTTAGAGACTTGGAAAATAGTCACGATAGTTATTTGTGTTTATTATGTTGTGTGGTCTTTTTTGAACCCCTCGTATGGCTAATCATGTTTATATGTTTCAAATTTATATGTTCATATTTATTTTTACTTAGAGGCTACTTAATTTAATTATTTTTTCTAATGTACATTAAGCCTAAAGTTATGGCTTCACCTCTACATCATGTTGGGTTTAAATTGAACTCTCAAGCAACAAATCAAATGGGAGTGTAACAAGTTCGACCTTTGTTGGGCCTGTTATGAATGTTGCTCACAATGCAAATGCAATGACATAGCTCTAGGGGCTTTTTATGAAGTTGTCTTGATGTTGTCGTGAGCTCCTTAAGAGGGCTAGGTGAATGGATCTTTCCACACATTTGTTGGAGGTGGATGAGTTGTAGGTCTTTCATGGTGCATTGGTTAGCTTGGATATGATAAGTTTGATGGGTTCTTTTTCTTGCTAAAGGATATCTTCTTTGAACAATGATATGGATTAGGTGGAGCTACAAAGTTATTGAATGCACTTGAGCATTACTTGCGTAATATGTAGCGTTGGCGAACATTTTTGAGATGTGCTCCTATAACCTTCCCTTGTAAATTTTTGGATCGCATTATAAACAAGTTGTTTTCCATCTCTTGCTAGGCCTTGTTGTTTATGTACCCAATCATTTTTGTCATGTTTATGTGACTTATATAGAATTGTTGTGTGTGCTTGATTTTCCCTCTTTTAATAGTCTATGTTGATGTGGTCTTTTCAAGCTAGCGATTAGCTTTATATCTCATTGGAATGTGGTGTTTAGTATCTTCTCATGCATAAAAGATTGTGGTTAATGTGCATTGCTAGGTTATTGCCTTGTGCTATAAGATCACTCCTTTCTTTTGATTGGGTTGTTCCTCACTAGCTTTTGTTCTCAAAAAAATAATGTTAGGCCCGTTTTAGTACACTTTCCAAATACCTAATGGACAATCTCTTTAGTGATGGTGCTATTAGCAAGCTTCTTGCAAGCAGCTCTGGGTTGTGCCCTTCCCTCTAGGTCATCAAGTTAGAACCCATTGTTGTCATGCAAGGTTCTCACTTGAAGTATCGGATTCAACTCTCCGATGGGGTTGGCATGCATGATGCTCTACTGCCCTTTAAGTATAACAAGCTTGCTGCTGCTAGTGAAATTTTTGAGGGGTCCATTGTGTAGTTCACTGGGTATGCTTGCCGGGTGTTCCAAAAAATGATGTAAGCAACAACTTGTGCGTGTCTTAAATTTTATGGCATCTTTGTTATTCCTTTGCAAAGCTTTTTGAATGTTTATTGTTCTCTACTCACTTTGCAGGTCAATTATTATTAGTTTTTTGAAAGTGTTGTTTGTGAAGGCTTCCTTTGTTAGTGTAATTGTCCCCTTGGTTGTGTCCCTTCCTTTCATCCTTTCAAATCAATAAAGTTGGATAGTTCCTCTTTTGATGTAGGTACATCATCGCAGAGTTCAATGTTGCGCTCCCCTACCTACAAGCCTTGTTTCCTCACACTTTGTATTCCATGTTTTCCATTACACTCAATAAAAAAAGCTGGGTTGTGCATTGGATGCGTTCCTGCACTTTGTTGCTTCTGCAAGGGTTCCTTCAGGTGCTTGTTGGTGTTCCCATTGCATAGTTGTTGTGATTACTAGTAAAATATTATTACATTAAAATATAACCCAACAAATTATGATCATATAACAATAAGTACACTCCCACAAATACACATCTATATTTTATTTTATTTTTCAAATTAAACCATATTTTCTAGCCTAATTCCTTAGATACGCATGAGGTGAAGTTTATTTATTCTATATGGAAAGTCAATATAATAGATAAAACAAGAAACTTTTTTTTAAAAAAAAATTTTTAGTTGGAGGGTTTTATATCAAACCCATAGAATCGTTTAACTACCTGATACAAGGGCACGAGCTTTAGATTGGGAGCCAAGGATTGAGAGCCAAGGATTGAGAGCCAAGGACTGAAGCGTATTCATTTTGTCAAATTCGCTTTAGATACAATCTTGACCTCATCCCTTATGATATCTGAGACCTTGCACTCAACAAAAAACTTTTAACCGAATTTAAAACTTTAAATTAAACTATTAGTATTTATTCTTTATGAAAAGTCAAAAACATTACATAAAGCTAATAATGATAGTATTAATTAACAACTCAATCACTTATTAATAAATACAAATTATATGCAACCTAAACTATTATCGTTATAGCAAGTTAAAAGAATCACCTCCAGGTATACACATTCAATTTCTTTTTCTTCCCTTATTTATGTTTACTTTTCACTAAGAGTTATGAAGACTTACATTTTATTTTACTTACATTTTCTGTAATATTATCCTAATATTTTCTCTCTTATATATGGTGGCAAAAAGAACTGTTCTCTTTACATGTTATAGAAAAGAGTTAGTATTCAAAACGTATATGATTCAATCAAATAAACTAATTTAAAAATATATTGCAATGACAAGAACCAGTAACCACGTGACACTTGTTAAAACTAATAATTTCAAAGGTTGAAACTTTTAAATTATGGCTGGATTGCAATGTAGTCGACTGTAAAACTATTGGCCATATACCTTAGAAACAAACCCTTCTCCCAGCAACAATTTCCCCATAGTCTGTTGAAACCCATAGTCTGTTGAAAATTCTGAAGCGTTCATCTAATGGGTTCACACACTTTCGTTTGGTGCTGAAGAATTTGGTGTTAATTAATGCATTTCTTACATGTAGTTTCTTCGTTTCTCATTCGATCTGGTCTGAATAACTGCCCTGTAATTTAAGGCAGCCAATGATTTCTCTTTTGATGCCTCTTGCATTAATTGAATCAGAATGTTGAACTTTGGGATCGGTGTCAAGGTTTATGATTGAAAATTGGTCGCTCGAAAATTGGGGGTGATATGGCGGGAGGATTAACCGCAGGAGAGAAGCAGATTTTGACCGCGGTTAGTGTGGGGGCATCGTCATTATCCTTGGCGGGATCTGCATTTATCGTGCTCTGTTATCTGCTCTTCAGAGAGCTTCGCAAGTTTTCCTTCAAACTCATCTTCTACTTAGCATTATCTGTAAGTTGCCGTAAATCATAATTTAAAAGAAAAATTATTTGGCAACCATTTTTTGGCATCAGAAGTCTAAAGTAGTTTGAAGCATCGGAAATTCATGCAAATTTTTTTGAGATCGGGATCTTCGGCCTTAACCTTAGAGAATGGTATTATTTTGAAAAGTGTTGATGCAATCAATGTCCGGTAATGGTGTTTTAAATAGGGTGCGGTTGATTTTAGCTGCCTTTTAGAAATAAATCTGATTTTGTCCTTGTGAGAATTTGGAGTTTTTTCCACAGGTTCTTATTTTTAGGACATTTATTTGGAAACCACTGTTTTCTATCCACTTTTCTTTAGCAACTGCTTTGCACAGGATCCTGTCAAAGAATTCTATAAATCGAACCCAATTGAATCTCTACCCTTTTGCCCTGAAATTCGTTCGACTGGCTCAGAAAGAAAGGCTACATGTATATTGCATTTTCAGTGAAGAAAATTCCATAATCAGAATGAGTACCCAGATTCCAAAATTTTTCCTTATAGACCATATACAAAAGAAGATAAAATGATTATCTCGCAATCAACCATAATAGAGACAAGTCATGGAAGCTGTGTCTCATTAATACCGATACTATTGCCTTTATGTATATACACATTTATGAAATATTACGATAAACAATTATGATTTATGATTGGAATGGTAGATTGACCATAAGCTACAAAGGCAAAAGGATGCACACTGAGCAAAACGCAGATATCAATAAACCAAAGTACCCTGCAGCAGCATGTGGCACGGAGTCATTATAATAGTGAGCAACTGTATTCCTGAATGATCCAATCTAATTCCAACTTCATATGATTCAAAATTCCAGTCACGGACAGGAAAGTTGATGTAATAACAGCTTTCAGCATCTGGTCATTAGCCTTTAACTTAGTAGTATCCTTGTTGGCTTATTTATTTTACTTTGGCTGAAAGTAGGCCTCAGCCGAAACCATGTTCAGTCGAATGCCATCATGGACATGTAAGCACATTTGTTCTATTTTGCCTTTGTACTTCCCCATTTCCTCCTATATCAACAGCATTTTCTTCACATTTCTTACTGAAAAGCCCAATTTCGCTTGAGAAGTTATTTGGCTGCGCCTCCTGCAATGCCCTTCAGGTGGGCCGTGATCAGGGTAGTAATGGTAAAGTTTTTACTCCCGTCTTTATGTCTTTGTGAGAAGAAAATCCCTAATAAGCATGATCTTTGTAATCTCTTGCGACGACCTGGTGTGGAATATTATTGAGGCTGTTACTCCTGTAATAATGTAAATTTCTTTGATTGGATTAAATTTTAGATTTAATTGTACAATCTGGCCTCTTTTGCATATGACCACACCATATCAGCACCCCAATCAGTAGCCTACCTGCTGATCTTTTGGTACTTTAATATGATGAAAGCTGAGATAATCAAAACGCTTTGTAAGCCTTTTGAATTCTTGTAAGCCATACTGACTCCATGGCAGTCTTAAGACCTAGGATCAAATCCTCTAATATGGCCAAGGGCAACGCAAAAAGCCAATGGCAGATACCCTTGACTGTCTTTCATCCTTGTTGGCATCAGTAGCTCTGGGATTACCCTTAGGTACACAGCCATAAAGATCACATTAAATTTTTCTTTAGTTTGAGGGCTTCGGAGCTCTTTGGGAATGTTGTATTTGCCCTTATTGGCCAGCCATTTCGCACACAGCAGATTGGACATACAGCCAATTTTTGTCAATTAATTCAATTTCTCTGTAAACTTAAAAAACCAAGCTAGGATTATAAGATGCAGTGTTACAAGACTTGGAGTCGGTAAGCTGGTTTTTGACCCGGACTCGGACTCAATGCCCAGACTTGGCCAAGACTTGGCAAATTGAAAAAAAACATGAAATATAGAGATTTTTAAGGATTTAATACTTATTTTATGCACCCTTTAATAAATAAACCTTAAAGACACAATAAACTAATCAAATAGAAGCTACTTTGATCACATACACAAGTATACATCGATCACGTGAGTATAAAAGTGGATTTTAGCTGAAGGAAACAACATTGTTAGATATATAAATATTGTCAAGTGCTTTAGGTGTACAAAACTCATAGATTATGATATCCATGGCATCAAAAACAAAAATCACAATATGGAGTCATGAACTATGGTAGAAAGGAGCTTTTGCATCACTCAACCTAGCATTGTTAGCTCTATGTGGAGTCGTGTTTGTATCTCAGACAAATCTGCAAATGCTGCTACAGCCATAGGATCATTACTTAGGATAGGGATTGACTTAGCAAACCAGAAGTATAAATGTAATTCAATTACTTAGGATTTAATTGGAAAAAAGTCAAAAGAATAAAAAAATTTGCTTTTCCATCTAGTATGGCCCAAAATGATTTTTATTTTTTGGTTTTTTAAACTAGTGCGGTGGTTTGGGCGCAGTGCCCCTTGTGGGGGTTTGTGGGCAACGCCCCCAGTGAGGTCGAGGGGTAGCGCCCCTTGCGGGGGGTTTGGGGGCAGCCCCCCCTAGTGGGGTCAAGGGGAAGCCTTTGAGACCACACAGACCGCCATGGCGCATGTCATTTTTCATAATTTTATTGCTTTTAAATAGCCTTCAAAAGTCCTCCAAACCCTTCAAAAAAAGCTTGACTTTCATGCTTTTACATTTAACTGTTTTCTATTTTTTATTCTTTTTTTTCCTAATTTTCATTGACTTAGCCGAGTCTTCCTAGCAGGACTTGCCGGGTACCCGGGATACAAGTCCTTGGGACTCGTTTTGACCTGCTCGTCTCGGGACTTGCCGATTCTTGGCGAGTCCTAGCGAGTCTTGTAACACTGATAAGATGGAATATGGCTCAAAACTGGATTTTGTGAGTTGGTGAAGCGCACAATTCAGATCGCCCTATAAATCACTTTCTGATGTTCTCTAAGCAAAATCATGTGCGTTGAAGTTAGTTGAAGTCAATGCAAAGAACTCCCAAAAGGAAAATGTTTTCACCTTTGAGTGGGGAAGGTTGGGCAGGAGTGGGGGATGTGGGTATGAGTACCTGCATTACCTAGTGACTATGGACTTCAATCCTATCGGAGCACAATGAATCTAAAAGACAATAATTATGAAAACAGGAGCTGCACCCAGAAGGTTCAGTATTCGTTATTAGCTTGGTGGCTTAAACTATAATGAATGTTTTAACTTTTGGGCATAGTCAGGTCACTAAGGATGCGATCTCATGGAAGGGGCTTGGGCTCCTATCTTTACTATGAGGGCAGTCCCATCGAATTACAAAAATACAGCTACAGGATTAAAATAAATCTTTTCCTGTAAAATAGGAGCCCCATGTTTATAGCTGCAAATTTTAAGCTGGTACTGGAAAGGGTTCGCTGAATGTTTTCTCCACCAGCTTAGGGACTTTTATGTCTGTGTGGAAGTTTGTATGGAATTTTTTTAAATTCTAATTTTTATTACCATTTAGCTGCTATAATTTCTCATCTAAAAATCTTCATTCTCACTTAAAATTACTTAGCAGAAAGAATTTAAAAATCTATGGAATCACTTACTTTAAAAAAGGGGCATAATTTTCCTCAGCAGCACCTGCTTAGAAATTTTAACCCCCCTCCACGGGACCATAACCTGGGACTCAGCAAGAACTGAGGGGAATTAACTGAGAATTGACAACAAAAGTTGAAGGAAACTAAACAAAAACTTGATCATTTAAAAAATCTTAAAATATAGGATATTTGCAAAAAAATGTGGAGCTGGGAGAAATTGCATCCAAACCACTAACTCCTAATGCAAATGGTGGAAAATCAATCAAATTAATGCTACAAATCTATTAAAATCTATATTGAGGGAGAATCTTTCTATATCTTTTCTAGCTACCATATCGAGTATTTTGGATATGTTTTGCGGTTTCCACATATTTTGTCTTTTTCTTATTTAGATTTGGAATTAAAAAAATGGATTTTAAAAACCCAAAACAAAGATACAATAGAAGAAACATCCCTTGACAGTCTTTGATCTGTAATTGGTGTGGAAGGTCCACTATGTAATTATCAAAACAGATCCCATACTGAATGTAAATTGATTGTGAAAGTTGCTGTTCCATGTTTGGAAATATGGAGAAACAGTCCTTAAATATGCAGTCTAGCATTGATAAGAACTAAGTTGCCGGTCCTGGTACGGGTTCAGATACGGATACGGGGTTTGGGTACGCGGATATGGCAGTTTTTTTTTTTTGCCCGGGTACGGTACGGCAATATGATAATTGCCAATAAACAACATAATAAAATATCAAAATATGATAATTGCCAAAAAAGTAATACTCATAATATGATAATTGCCAATAAACAACATAATAAAATATCAAAATACCTCATATTTCATAACTTGCAATAAGGAAAATCAAAATACTCAACTGGAATAGGGATAAATGTAAATTGCAACTTGGCTTTGCATTAGTTGAGTTTGAAAAAGGAATTGTGACGTTGTAGAGTACTCATTGAAGGTAATGGTAGAATTTTTAGCATATTGATAAAAGTTATTATCAGACCTTGTAAGGTTGTACTTATACTAATTCAGTTTATTTTATGGGTTATGTTGTGGATTGCTCATCTATGTTGTTGAACATTGCGAAAATGAAGTAATGAGGAATATAGTTGCTTGTTGTAGACTGATCTAAACTACATCTTATACTTAAGATCATTGGGATGTTGTTTAATGTTGCAAGGAAATAAGTTGTTTGCTAAACCATGATTACGAGTTAGTTAAAGTATATTGGAAAGTACTTGAAAGAGGATAGTTCTAGGTGATTATTAAATACTTTAGATGTTGGTTGAACAAATCAGATGTCAAGTATTGTTATGCTGTTCTATACTTACTAGGTATTATGAACCCCCCTGTTTACCTTGTTAAGTTGAAATCAGATTTATCAACAATAAACTGAGTTAAGATTGGATGTATGTGTAGACTTTGATAACTGTCGAGTTATGATTTAAAAACTTTATTTCACTTTTAGTCATACTTGGATAAATTTCACTTTTAGGGCGAAATAGACTCATTTGGATTTTTTAAAAGTTAAAAAAAGGTTAAAAAAATGTTTAAAAATGTTGATTTTGACACCATTTTGGGCATCCCTCCCCTGGGTTCTCCTGGGTTCTGCCTGAGTTCTCTGTGGGTTCTTCCCAGGACCCTGGGAAGAACCCACAGAGAACCCCCTGGCGAACCGTACCCGTACCCTTACCCGAGCAGAACCCATACGGGCACGTTGGGTAATTGAGAAGAACCCAGTAACTTAGGATAAGAATAAAGAACTATGGATTAAAGTTTGTATCCATAAGCAAATAACATAAAACAGCAACGAAAATGGAAGATAGCAGCAATATGACCTGGAGAAACTAAAAGGGGGAAAATCTTTCCCTCCTCAAACCAATAATTTCTTATGAGCTATTACAATGGTTTCTTGCCTTCACATAGGTCTTCAAGGACTTTTTTTGCACAAATAGTAATGCCCCACACCATACAAGCTCTTCGATGTTCTCACACTTCCCAAAATCTGTGCTACAACTCCCTGACTCAGGCTGAACGAACATGAGCCTCTACAACCAACTTCTATGAAACACGAAGGAATCAACTAAGTACAATGGCCTCCCTTGGAGGTTTTAACAAGAATGTGTTAGAAGAAGAGTCGAAGAGGAAGCCCAAGCATCCTTGTAACTGAAAAGGAAGTTTGTTGACATTTTCAAAAGCCCTCAAGACTTTTCCAGGCCATGTCTTTGTCGTCTTCTGCGACATGTCTGGCCACAGTTGAACCTATTGTGCATTCCCAGTTCTGACAGGGACAGGTTTGACTGTATTCAAACTAATGAGATGTGTTCGACTCCTGTCAAACTCATCAGTACTGCCTCTTTTCTCTATCAGGTCCACTCACTCTGAATAGTCAAGTCCTCAGTTCTTCTTCCTCTGTTTTCTTTTAACAATCAGTTTCTAAACTCACTTTAGGTGTCAATTTGCAAGAATGAGACTCCAAAGTTGTTTAGCATAAGGAATTAGGTTCAATGAGAACATTAAGTGACCAAGTTAGCCAACTTAACTGACTCAATTTTGGATCACACCTTACCAATTAGAAGGCTTTTGGTCCTCAAAATCTTGGAAAATTACTAGATGAGATGCAATCCCACCTTGGCTCTTGGATATTACTTGGTCCTACGTGGCTTAGACTCATCAGATCAACCTGTAACTGTTGTCATGGCCCTTTTGTTTGCTTCTGATGATTAGTAGCTAAACTAGAAGAGAATTTATCATTTTATGCATTTGACTTGTCCAGTAAAAGAAAGGAAGAAATCTTGCTGCTAAGAGTAATCAAACTCCTGCCATTTTGTGCACTTAACAAGGAGAGTTTTTGAGCTGCCTTCATAAGCATGGATGATGAAGTTCGTGCCATCTTTCATGAGTCTATATTTATTGCCCCTTATATAGTAAATAGCATATCTAAGATACGTTTATGGAGGCTATGAAATGTAACCATGCTCATCAAGAGGATCCGCATCTACAATGAATCCATCAAGAAAATGCCGATTTACGCTAAACTTCAACTTGCATTGTTTGGTGATAGACAATTCTACTCTTTTCTTACCAAACCTAACTCATATGGATTAGGATGTTGGTATTTTGAATCCAAAGTCTCCCTACCAATTCTCTAGAAATCAAATTACCTTGAGAACCTGTATCAAAGAGAGCGTCCACCTTTGTCTTCTTGATTTGAATCCTTATGTCAAAAAGTTTGGTGTGCTCACCTTTCTTTTGCCCTTCTTTGCTATCTAAACCAAAGTTGGAAAACTCGGATTCGACGCGGACTCGGCAGCCCAAAATAGGACTCGGAGTCGGGACTCGGCATGGACTCGGGAAAAATCTCGGATAGGACTCGGCAAAAAAAAAAAACAGTAGTTTAAAAAAAAATAAAAATTAATGTATTTAGAGAACATAAGAGCCTAATTTGATTATCAATTTGTCATAATTCAAAGATTACACATGTCATATGATCATCAAACACTCAATAATTGAAATTCCATCATTCATACTCATAGTTTCAAACTATCAAAATGTATAACAGCATCATAAGTTTATAAATGTTTACATATAATCATATGCCAAAATGAGGAAAACATTAACAACCAAATATAATCTACATCTTCCTCTTTCCCCTCCTAATGAAAGTCAATTTTGAAGGCCTAGAACTAGTAGGTGCTGCTACAATATCCAAATGAGGAGATTGAGGACTAGGAGTGGTTTCTTGATCTTCAAAAGTGTCTTCGTCCTCCGCTATTGCTTCCAATCCTGCTGCTTCTTCTTCTTCTGCTGCTCTCTCCAATTTAGCAAGATCCTCATCAGTAAGGAAGACATCAGCATCATCATTTTGTTCATCAACAATCCAATCACCATATGGATCAATATCATCTAAGTCGATGGACTCATATGAAACATCCTCCACCTTTCTAGTTTGAAGGCGAAGGTTGTACCGAACAAAATCTAAATCATTTAGGCACTGCTAGGTCAACCTGTTTCTCTTCTTTGTGTGGATGTTCTCAAATAAACTCCAATTACGTTCACACCCAGAAGCACTACATGGCTGCGACAAGACACAGATGGCTAGCTTTTGAAGATTTGGCATGCTAGCACCATAGTTCTCCCACCATAAATCTACAAAAACACATTTAAAAAATATAAGTATTAAGAATAAAGTAAAAAATGTAAGAATCAAGTTTCTAATTTCATCTTGTAGTATACTATTGAACAATTTTTTTTACGTGGTTGTTTTCCTCTCCTTTCAATTGCTTGTAGTGAGGAAAAGAGTCCCCTCTGCACCTTTGTAGACCTTGAATAGATAAAATTAAAAAATTAAATTAAATCAAATATAGAAAATTCATAGATAGTCAACAATGAACATTGCAAATTCATAAATAAGATGTAACAAATCTCACCTCCAACTCATCAAGCACCTTGTCTCTCATCTCAGGATTAGGCACCATCGTATCGATGCATCCGACAACACCTGCCATGACCTCCTCATCAGCCTTAAATGTGTTCGAGAAGTAAAACTTCGGGTTCAAGAAGTAGGCAAAGGCATGTATCGGCTGGTGGAGTTGGTTTGTCCATCTCCGATCAATCATGCGCCAAATGATTACATATCTTTGTTTGTTGCCGCCATGGTAATGTGAAATGGCCTCTTTGGCCCTATCCATGGCATCATCTATGAAACACATTGGCATGCCCTCTCCATCCACCATACCAAGAACCCTCACCAAAGGTTCTGTCACCTAAAAAAAATCAAAACAAATGTTAAATTATTACAAAATTAACCCCTCAAAAAAAAAAAAACAGCAAATAGATTATCATGTATAAGGTTTATTTTTGTGTTTGTTACTTACCCCGATCAACTCCTCTGCATTTTTGATGAATGTTTGATAAAAAACTATGCTTACAATCCTCTTCCCTTCAGGTTTAGCGGCAAATGGGGACTGCTTCCAATCATCGGACACAAACATTTGCATGAGATGAGCATTGGCACCAAGAATGCTTTGCAATGTGAGGAAGTGGCTAGCAAATCGTGTCACTTCTGCTCGCATAAGGTACTTGCCATTTGCGAATCTCCTCATCAAGGAAAGCACCCAAGTATGGTTGTAGATAAATATTGTAACATTTTTGGCATCTTCAACCACACTTTTGGTCCATCCAATCTTCCCAATGTCCTCTAGCAACAAGTACAAGCAATGTGCAGCACAAGGAGACCATGCAATTGTGGGATGCCTCTCCATAAGTAGTCTACCTGCAGCTACATATGCAGCTGCGTTGTTCGTGATAATTTGGACAACATTATCAACCCCAACCTCCTGGATCACCCCATCTAATAAATTGCATAAAATCTCAGCATTTTTGACTTCATTGGAGGCATCTATTGACTTTAGGAACACCATTCCACCATTAGAGGCCGCTAAAAAGTTTAGGAGAGTCCTATTCCGTCCATCTGTCCACCCATCAAATAAAATGTTGCATCCTTTTCTTCGCCAAAATTTCTTTTGCTCATCAACCACAACTTGTGTATTCTTTACGGCTTGCTCTAGCAATGGCCCACTCAAATCTTTCGCTGTTGGGGTCTTAAACCCCTTACTTGCAATTGTAAGGGCATTCACCAAACCTTCCCAATATGGGTTGTTCGCCACATTGAAAGGTAAATTATTGTAGTACCAAAAGTTTGCTGCTGCCATCCTAGCTTCATGATGCTTTTCCTTATTCCAACCGGTACCTTCAAGTGAAGGTTGTGCTCTTGGAACATTGCGTGGAATAAAGAAATTTGGTCCTAATGAAGGACCCTAGCTAGCACTAGGAGTAGGAGTAGAGAAAGAACCCTCGGGACTCTCACCAAAAGATGAATGTGGCTGACGAATACTTGGGGTAGAAGTGGATCCACTCATCGTCATAGTAGGGGCCAGATTCTATACGTAACACTATAATCCCCGAGGGTTTACCTAGAACCAGGAGGTTGACTTCAAACCTCCAGTTTTCCCTTGGAGGAAGTGGAGATCGATTCGAGCATATCAAGAGATCGATTCAATGCATATCGATGAATATCTATTAATTCAACTAGTCTTCTACAGCCAGGCCTCACTTTCTTGGTGCTAGTGCATCCTTTGTTTTTTGTCTTTCATCTTTTTTCATCTCATACTCATCAAGGAGGGCCTTCATCTCTCTAACAATCTCAGGAGTCAATTTAGGGCAACAATCCACATTTTGCCCAGGTATTTTTGTAAGGTGGTATTTTAATCTGTTTATTCCTCTTGTCATCCATTTCTTGCATTCAGTACATGTCATCTCACCCTTTTTATTTCCTGGTATCCCATACTACCATGCAGGGTCTTTTCTCGTTCCCCTTGGGTTTGAAGATGACATTGCTGTTTCAAGTTCAACATGAAAAAAAAATAACAAGGGTTTGGTAAAAAATCAACAAATAAATGAGATTCAAACATTTGCAAAAAAATAGAATGCAAAACCAAGCTAGAAATAGTATGAATTAGGTTATTAAGGGAAATAGATAAAAATTTGGCAATATTTCCCCTTTTTTTCTTGATTTTTCTGATTTTGAATTGAAAAAAACAAAAAAAAAGAGAAGTTAAATCACTTACCTGGCTCTATAATGATCTCCTTAGCTTGTCTTCTCGGGTGCTTTCAAGCTGACTTCAAGTGCAGACCTGTTTTTTTGCAAGGCACAGTGGTGAAATGAGCAAAAAATGCAAAAAAATGAGGGTTTTATGTTATTTCATGACGTCCTAGGCGGGGCACGAGTCCCTGGACGGGACTCGCCTGGACTCGACTTGCGAGTCCGTGTCGAGTCGACTCGGCGAGCTCAGGGACTCGCGAGTTGCGGCGAGTCCGCAGAGTCCTCAAACATTGGATGAAATAGCTACAAAATCCACCTCAAATATGCAATCCAAGTCTTCAATCTGCAAATTAAACCTTCAAACCCCAGCTGGAAATGAACCACCATGAAGCCCTAGCTGTTTGAAGCCAATTCTCCTCCAAATACCTGCAGATATGCTCAATGATGAACTCTAAGTGAATTCATCTCTCATGGTGGAATGGGTTTTCGTCCAAACCACTAAAGTTCAAGGGTTTTCGTCCTTGAATCAAGCTGAAACTCTGTTACAGCCAAGAGAAAGCTCTCAAAATGCAAAAAGCCAAATAACCAAGATATGAAAAATGATGCCAAATGATGTGCTTTTATTTATCTCAAGTAGGGCGACCCAATTAGCCATATTTTAATGAATTTTGGAGTCCATCGCCAATATTTTTCCTTGATTTTTATTTAATATTTTCTCCTTATTTCTCCTTGGGCGGCGACTGGGAGAGGGAATATTTTATTAATTTTCTTTTTCTTTTATTTTTCTCTCTCAATTTTGGCCGATTCATTTTATGGGAAAATATAATATTTTAATGATAAAAAATATCATATTTTATTTGCCTTTCCAACTTTCCCTTTTTCTATCTTTAAGTCGTCCAAACTTTCAACTTTCAATCCTCCAATTTGGCCTTGGCTGAATATTATATTATTTTTGGCTTTATAAAAATATTATAAAATATCACTAGCCAAAAATACAAGTGAAATAGAGTTAGTTGAGCCAACTTTCCGTTCTCCAAGCCTAGACAACATTCGTTTTTCCCACCTAGCTCAACCAAGACATTAAAGCTCAAAATGGGGACATTACAATCCGGTATGCATTGTTATTTATATTCATTTATGCAAGTACTAGTCTTTTAAGATAAAGGAGTTAATGTTGGCGTCGTTGCTTTAAAGAAGTTGGGTTCAATTTAAGAAATTAATGCCCTTAGACCCCAACAAAGGCAGGAAGAGATCATGTGGTTAGGACCAAGAGATCATGCGATCTTTAAGCTGCTAGAGCAAAGAGAATGGACAAGACGAGCTGAAGAGACCCCATTAGTGCAAATTTAAGGCCAAAGCCTGACTTGAAGTAGAAGCAAGAGTTGGAGTGTAATATGAAGCCGTTGTTGAGGGTGGAGACACCAAAACATTCAACTCGCTACAAACAACCTTACAGAGGAAGAATGAGTGGAGATAGATAGACATCTTTCCTTACTCGAAGAAGCATGCATCGATCTTATAGACCAAGTTTGGTTGGAGGAAATAACTGAATCCTTTGAGAGTGAAACGTAGTTGAAGGACTTTTTGGTAGATGAAAACTGGGAAGCATATGAGAGCAATTTTCGAGGCATTGAAGAATTGCTCATCAAAGCTGAACCTGAGCCTAAGACCTTGGATTGAAGTTTGGAGTTGGAAGAAGAGAGTTTGAAGGTGGAACTAGTGGTGTCTAGACTACTAAGGACTCTGGAAGGGTCAAGGGTGTTATCAGAATAATATGAAGAATATTATTAAAAATGAATGTTGTATTTAGAAGATACAACGAACGCTGTATATAAAAAGATAACAAGGCTAAAAATAACCTAAAAGCAACAAAGCAAAGAAGATAAGAGCGATGACCATTACTACACTATATTTAGTTTAATACCCTCCCTTAATGGTCGATCGGTGAACTACACCAAGATGCCCCCTGAATTTGATAAACTTAATTGGGCTCAGAGACGGTGAGGATATCAGCACTCTGATCCTCTGTAGGAACATATTGCAAAACAACGGATCCGTCTTCAACAAACTGACGAATGAAGTGACAATGGAGATCAACATGTTTTGTCCGTTCATGGAAGACAAGATTTTTTGCAAGTTTCAGCACCCCTTGATTGTCACAATACAAGGGTGAAGGGCCGGCTAGAGATTTGTTCATGTCCGAAAGCATCCGGCGAAGCCAAACTGCCTCACAGGCTGCTTTGACAGCGCCCCTGTATTCAGCTTCTGTCGAAGAGAGAGCCATTGCTTGCTGCTTCTTATTGATCCAGGTGACTGCGCCTATGCCTAACGTGAAAACATACCCAGAGGTAGACTTTTTGTCATCAACAGACCCTGCCCAATCCGAATCTGTAAAACCGATCAGCTGAGGATCTTTGATCCGGCCATATAGAATACCAAAGTTAGAAGTGTCTTGCACATATCTCAACACACGCTTGGCTGCAACCCAATGTTCAGCTTTGGGAGCTGTCATGAAACGAGAGATGTAACTGACTGCAAAACTGAGATCAGGTCTAGTGGCAGTAAGATAGATGAGACTGCCCACTAACTGTCTGAATGTGGATTCATTCTCTACAGGAGAGTCTGAATGAGCTGAGAGTTTCAGCCCTTTTTCCATAGGGGTAGAAGCAGGTTTGCAGTCTGTCATTCGGAATTTGTCCAACAAACTTCTTGTATACTTTGACTAAGAGATGAAGATGCGGTCAGGATGTTGCCAAACCTCAATACCGAGGAAATAATGTAGGAGCCCCAAGTCGGTCATGTCAAATGTTTGATTGAGATCTTGTTTGATCCCTAGAATCAACTACTCGGAGCTGCCAGTAATAATCAGATCATCGACATAGATAATGATGTAAAGACTGTCATCAGCATATTGTTGGACATACAGATTGGAATCTGAAGGGCTCCTCTGAAAACCACGATCCACAAGGTACTGATCAATCTTGATGTACCATGCCCGTGGAGCCTGTTTGAGGCCATAGAGGGCTTTCACCAGTTTGCACACCTGGTGTTCTTTGCCTACAACCTTGAAGCCAAGAGGTTGCGTCATGTAAACTTCTTCCTGCAAATCACCATTGAGGAAGGCACTCTTGACGTCCATTTGATGGACTTTCCACCCAAACTGGGCTGCCATAGCAAGGACAAGCCGAATGGTACTCATTTTGGCTGTAGGAGCAAAAGTCTCCTCATAGTCAACACCTTTTTGTGAATAACCTTTGGCGACCAACCGAGCTTTATATTTGTCAAGAGTTCCATCAGCCTTGTACTTGACTTTGTATACCCATTTGCATCCAATGGGCTTCTTCCCAGGAGGAAGATCAGACAGAACCCAAGTATTGTTCTTCAGAAGACTCTGGTGCTCAGCATCCATAGCTTTTTTCCATTCAGGTACACCTTTAGCCTCAGAATATGTGTGAGGCTCTGAGATGCTGTGAAGATTGGCCATGGGGGCAAAATTGACAGTATTTTGCTACTTGCTCTTCTTCCGAGCAGATCTACCCTCGATGAGTTCATTATCATGAAGGTCACCAATTGTTTTGGCCCACCATTTAGGCTGGAGAGTAGATGAACCACCATCTGAAGTAGGTGCATCAATATCACCAGGAGAGGCAAGAATAAGATCAGGCGGATCTAGAATATCCTGAGGAGGGGTGGGTGCTTGAACACTAGGCTGAGGTGTGGGCAAAACTGTAGGAACCCTTCCATCAGGTGGAGCTAAAGGAATGCAAACATTGGAATTTGAAGCTGCAAAACACTGATCCTCAGTATGAACAAATGAAGTAGATAGCAGAAAGGGCCCAGTAGTTTCATCAATAACTACATCACGACTGAATATGAGACGATTAGTGTCTACATCAATCAGTCTGTAAGCCTTATGATTTTCACTATACCCAGTGAACCTGAGTTTTTGGCTTTTGGAGCCCAGTTTAGTGCGCTTGGCGTCGGGAATCCAAACATGAGCAGTGGAGCTAAAAATTTTCAGATGGTTGACGCGAGGCTTACGTCCAGATGAAGCTTCCTCAGGAGTCATCTTGCGGACGGCATAGGTGGGAGACCGATTCAAAAGATAGACAGCAGTGTAGACTGCTTTAGCCCAGAACTTCTTAGGGACACTTCTATGTTCCAACATAGAATGTGCCGTCTCTGTAATAGTTCGATTTCGACGCTCAACAACACCATTCTACTAAGGTGTGTATGGCGTAGTCAGCTGGCGTTTGATGCCATGTGCAGCACAAAAATTAGTGAAGAAAGAAGAACAAAACTCCCCTCCATTATCAGATCGAAGAGTGACTATTGGACAGCCTGACTCTTTTTCCACCAAAGCCTTGAACTGCTGAAATGTATTAAACACATCTGATTTCTTTTTCAAGAAATACACCCACATCTTTTTGCTGAAATCATCAACAAAAAGCAAAAAATACCGACACCCAGTAACTGAAGGGGTGTTCATTGGCCCACATACATCAATGTGAACCAACTGCAAAACCTTGAATGCTCTCCATTTATCACCGTCTGGAAATGGAATGTGATGCTGCTTTCCAGCCTGACATGCATCACATATGCCAGGAATTAGGGTCTGAATCTATGGAAGACCACCAACCAGACCCTCTCGAGCTAGCTGAGAGAGATAAGATATATTGAGATGCCCATAACGCTGATGCCAAAGTTTACTGATGGAGGTATTCCTGGCTGCCATGGCGTGCTTGTGAGAAGCACCAGAATCTATGAGTCTATATAGGCCATGATCCTCAAGACCCTGGGCAACGATAGTATGTGTCTCACGGTCCACTATGCTGCATGTGTGCATGCTGAAAACAACATCCAGATGAGGTGAGTGGTTCATAATTTGACTGACAGAGAGAAGGTTCAGCTCCATTTCAGGTACGAAATATACATCGAGAAATATTAAATTTCTCCCGCTAGACTGAATTTGTACGTTGCCTTTTCCAACAACAGTGTACTCTTCGCCTCCTCCAACAGTGTACTCTGTGAACCAGTCATGCCGATGTGTGAAGTGTCGGGAGGCACCGGAGTCAATGTACCAAGCAGAACATTTGACATGATCTGCAAGTCTCTTGGCCATTAAGGCGTAGACCGCAGATTCGTTCTGCTAAGTGTACTTGACTAAATATGCCATTTTTACGTTCTTCGAGGCACGAAGAACGAGATGCCTGAGGATGGATAAGAGCCAGACAACAGAAATCGCAAGACATGAAAACTGGCTCACAGATTCCGAAAGGAAAAGAGGCCACATGTCTGATGTGAGAATAGAGAAAGCAAGCAAAATTCCAATTCCTTGCCGAAAATAACGGCGTAACCAGGAGGACCGTCGAGATGGCAGAAACACACCACCACAAATCTGTAGAACCCTCCAAATTTCAAGACCTACTAGTTGACTCCAAAAAAAGAAACATAGGCCTGCTTCTTCATTTAGCCAGAGACGGTTGAGATTGACCAAACATGAGTCATGAGGAAAATCTGTGTAATAAACATTGGAAGCCAAAAAATTCCTGACGTGACCCAAGAAACTCTCGTTCAAGATCAGACTCTTGCAAATCGCAATTGCGAAGGAAATGGCGCCATCAATCACGACCCACGATTCAACAAAACCAATAATGGCGATCGGGAGATACGCCATAGTTAGAAAGGGAAGCATTCGCAGATTTTGTGTGCCGCGATTATTAGAAGAAGACCCGCCTTCGAAGAGACATCTTTTGAACGAAGATCATGATAGCAGAATGTTGAACCAAGGGTATAAACTAGAGTTCCACACAACACTACCTCCACGGGTAGAAACACTACCCCCGAAAAAGAAAGACCAGAAGAAACGCGGCCTCAGATAAACAACAAACGTCAAGCCATTCCTGACAATGGCGACGACCAAGAAAAGAGAAAACGCCCATGCCAACAGATCGCGACCCATCAGAGAGGAAAATGATTAGATGCACAGTGTTTGTACGACGTACGGAAGAGCTCGAACCCGGAGCTCTAATACCATGTTATCAGAATAATATGAAGAATATTATTAAAAATGAATGTTGTATTTACAAGATACAACGAACGCTGTATATATAAAGATTACAAGGCTAAAAATAGCCTAAAAGCAACAAAGCAAAGAAGATAAGAGCGATGACCATTACTACACTATATTTAGTTTAATAGAGGGTTTGGATGTGTTTGAAAGTGCCGAAGGAGCAAAGAAATGTCCTAACTAGTTTTTCTCGAGGAGAAGGTTTTAGGCATTATAATCACATCAAAGAATGGTGACCCTCGAACAAGTCTTAGTGGTGAGAGGAAGAAACTGCCAAAATTTAGTGGAGAGGGATCCGAAGATCCTTTACGACATTGCAGGACTTGTATTACTATAGGGAGGACAAACAAGGAAATGGACCTAAGATATTGGTTAAGGTGTTTTCTAGCCACACTACGAGGAGTGGTGATAGACTGGTATATAGACTTTATTGATATTGATAAATTAACATGGGAGAGACTGAAGAAAGCATTTGAATAGTTCAAATTATTAAGGGATGATAATGAGATCCTTGCTGAAATCTATAATACCTGATAGGGTAAGCACGAGAATCTTCAAGCCTATAATAGGAGGCTCAAGGAGTTACTTAGTTGATTCGAAAGGGAAACAATCGATGGACTAAGGAAACGGTGGTTTATTGAAGGGTTGATACCCTCACTTTGGAAGAAAATGAAGATAGTTCCTCCCTCATCATACGAGGAGGCATACAATTGGGCCATGGACATAGAGAGTGAAAGAAAGACTTCTGATTGCTCGAAGAAAAGTGAAGAGGATCCCAATTCAAGTGAGAATGAATTTGTATCACTACAAGATCTTTGGAGAGACATGCAAAGAATGATGAAAGAATTGAAGGACACAAAAAAGGTAAAGAACTTTTGTGTACTCATTGTAAACTAGGTCACACAAAATTAATTGCCCTAAAAAGCTATTCTATGATATATGCCAAGTTGCGGGTCACTGAATTAAAGATTGTCCCTATAATTTGAGAAGTAAGAGTACACAAGTACTCTTTATACAATTAGTCCACTCCACCAAGCAATCCACTAAAGTTGCAGAATAGCAAGAACGCATCTTTGGGTGGGCATCAGAATCAAAGAGGGGGAGGGTGGATACAGTATGACTTCAAAGGTCGTCCCAGTATGCAATGTTGAAATGTAGTGAATGGAGACACTTTGCAAGGGTTTGCCATGGAAACTAGAATGAAACATGACTACTTTGTAAATGGTGCAGACTTGGAGATCATGATGATGCTAGTTGTTCGAAACAAAAGGCGAGCATCAATATAATTGATGTAGAGAGACTAATGAAGTATTGGTCATTACTTGAGCCCAAGCAAAGAAGGCTATGTACCTAGACCCACATATTGAAAAAGAGACTTCGTGAAGCAAGAGCTGAGGTGGAGAATGCTATGGATAATGAACGTTGGCACTCAAATGCAAATGCAAGTACGGTAATAAATCAATTGCAATTTGATAAAATTATTGCAAGGCAAGTACTTCAAACCATGGTACCAATTAAAGTAGTGGATTTATTACAAAGTATTCCCAAACTTAGAAATGCTATGACTTAGAGGGATGAGACAATGCATGCCATCACCTATTTAGAATTTGGAAATAATGAAGACCTCATAATCGAACCTCCATAGTCAGGAGACAAGCTGATTGATCCCATGTTACTGATGGTTAACATGTCAAAGAAACTAGTGGTGGTGCACATGGAGATCCTTGGAAGGAATCTCACTAACACAATTATTGATGGTAGGTCTAGTTTGAATGTACTTCCAAAAGACACTTGGCGAAGTCTAGGTAAGTCAACTATTTGGCCACCAACTTTCCAGTTGGTAGGAACGGATCAACAAGGAATCAAGGTGCTTGGAATCCTCATGGGGCAGAAGGTAACCATTGGAACTCAACCATTTCTACTTAACTTCATTGTCATCTCATTACAGAAGAAAGCATACGATGCATTGTTGGGTTGGGGTTGGTTGGTAGCAGCCAAAACCGACTGCAATTGGAAGAATAACATAATCTCCATTGAAAACAAAAGTTGTTAATATATAATTGATCTGAAGAATTTGGCAATAAGTAAGGAAGCAACTTCCTTGGGTTCATCAGACTTGACTCTAGAGAAGAGTGGACAGAGAAGCATGATTAGGTTCCCATGGAGTTGAACATTAAAGGAATCTTGGAACTGCAATCATGTTCAGAATATGAAACAAACTCCCTGTTGGGACCTAGATTTTCTAGTTCCCAAGTTTGCAAAATCATGCCAAATTCATCAAATGTCTTAATGGAAGTCCTTGTGTATTCGCCCTGTTTTGTGTGTCTGGTGTTGTTTCCCCTAAAATTTGACTAAGTCTGATATTTTTGAGATCCTCCAAATCCTAGAATTTGCATTATAGCTCCTAGAGGTCTCAAACCACTCTCAAACATCCTGAAACTATATACATGAAATATAACTTAAAGTATAAGAAAGTAAATGTAAGAAGGTAAATGTCAACTTATACTTAAACACATTAAATGTAAGAAGGTAAATGTCAACTTATACTTAAACACATTAATTTCATGTATATAGTTTCACTTTTGGTCGGCTCGAGATGGTATAACTGAGTCTAAGGATGCCGCAGACGTCACCACTTGTCATTACAGCGCAAGCTCGAGACCTCAGCAATCCTGACTTCCTTTGAAGAAGCGCCAAGGTGCCAAGTGTCGGGTTGTGAGGTAATTGTGTGCCGACATATTTGAGACGGATAACTATGTGATAGTAAGACACATGGCGTGACCGCACACACTCTTCATGTTTCATGACCCTCGACTTTCAGCAGATGTGCCATGCTGCTGCGTGTTGACGGAACTCATCAAGTTTCAGTACGAGGACACATCCCTGTCCCCCAGTCGCGCCATTAATGTTTTGAAGCTGCAGATTTGAAGGTGGATGAAATTAATGTGAAGTAGGTGGATTTGAAACAAGTCAACGTGTTGTTTGAGCGCCAAAGGAGGTTGAATTCATTAATGTTGAAACAGCTGGGTAGGTGGTTTGCGCCTAAAGAGAGCAGTGAAGGTTGAAGTATATATGCAGCATTTGGAGACAGATTTAGTGTTGATCTTTGGCATTTTTAGGCGACTTGTGTGCATGACAGCCAGGGTTTCGAACAGTGATAAGTCGCGGATCTTTAGGGACAGTGAATGTTCGTATGAATGTATTAATGCAAAATTTGTTAGCAGATTTGAATGTCTCCATTGTTGCATTGTTTTCATTCAAGAAATCTTTGAATCACACTAGAGTTTCTCTTACCATGTTTTGTGGTTTGGATGTAATCACGATTTGAAGGATTTGACATATCCATAATATATTGTAGACTTTGTAATGGTCACTTCTTGTTGCATATGAATGAATACATTGTGGGGATGGATCACTAAGAATGTTTGTTTTCTGATCTCAAGTTTTACGCATTTGGGTATCCCAGATAGGCGACCTTATACTGTTTATTTGCTGTTCGCCCTTTGATAATCTATTGACTCTGTAGCCCATTGAGTAGGCACCGGTCTGAAAGGTGTGTGATCACCCAAAACTTTAAAAAAATTAAACAAATCCATCTAGTGTGTAGTGGGAATAGTTAAATCTGTATGTCTTGTGTGGTTTTGCTTCATAACTAGGGAAATATAATTTGTGAGCCTTTCAATATGATATCCTACAAATCCCAAGTGCATACCAGCATCTTGTAATCATGCAAGATTGTTTTTATAAGCTTAAACAAAGGTTATAGAGTGCAGCAAGCTTGTTTCAGTTCAGTGACAACATTTGGGACTGAAACGACAACCTGGGTATTGCTGCAATAATGCAAATCTGAATATTTTTATGATATTTAAACCTCATTTGGGGATACCTCCAGGGGTGCCCTCTTAAGTCTAGTTGAGCTTGAAGTGAAGGGGAGTTTACCCGTTCCTATTATTTGGCCAAAATCATCCTCAACTTGTTGATAAACTTCTACCTAATCATCTTGATGACACCCTTGGCTTAGGTGATTAGATAATGTTTTGGGGTTTTGGATTGTGGTATTTTTGGGAACCAACACTCCCTTCCTAGCCTTATTTTACTAGCAAATGGAGGACTATGAAGTATTTCCATCAAACTACAATTTTATTGAAGCTATGGAGATTGATGAAGAGAAACAAGGATTATGAGATGACAAGAAACCATTTAATGTGGAGGAAACCCGAGCAAACGATTACAAAAAGTTGAACATTTCATGTGTGTCAGAAGAAGTACATGGTTCACAACCAACAATTTATTCTCGAAGGTCAAAAGCTATAAATATGATTGATTTCTGAGGCACTAGACTCAACCGAAGATTACGAAATTATTGAAGGTATGACTCATAGTAATAAAATTAAAATGATATACAATTTGGAGCCTACGAATACTTGTGCTAACAAATGTTACAAGGGTTCTATTCGTGTTGTATATTTTGACATGATGTCGAAGTACAGAGACGATCGGAGTGGGCTTTAAAGGAAAATAACCAAAAAGGGAAAAGTATTGTACAATGGGTTGGAAAGAAAAGTATTAAAGTGGGAAAGGGAAATGCAAGTTGAGCCCCACAAGAAAAAATAAAGAGAATAATAAACGGAAAGGAATTGCAAAAATATTTAAGTCTCACCATATGACCGCTTTGGGAAGTTCCTATTTTACGGTTGCTTTAGGAAGTTCCTATTGTACGGTCACTTTAGCAAGGCCCCATCAAATGGCTGCTTCAATAAGGTCCCACCGAAGGACTGCTTCGGCAATTTCTCACAATACAACATCTTCGGCAATTTCCCATTGAATGGCCTCTTTAGAAAATTCTCACCAAATGGTCTCTTAAGCAATTTTTCAGCGTATGGCCTCTTCAATGGTTTCTTACTGTACAACATACTTGAAGGAGGAAAACTTTAAAAGGAAAATTATTGAAAAGGAGAAAATTAAAATTAATAAAAATCAAGTTCCTTACTTTTCTATCATATGGCAAACCATGGAAAATATTAAATTGGGAGCAACTTTATAGAAACCTGCTGTACAACCATGCATCTCACCGTACATCCATTGCCGACCATCGTACAAATAGTATATTCTGCGTACACTGTGCTCACAAATTTGTTGTATGTTTTGCTAAAGGAGTTTCTATTCTATAGTCTGTGGGGTTTTCAAAAGCAATGATAACGTATCTTGCTCAGGATGTACATAGCATTCAGTCCTCAATTTCTGTCGTACACTCCTCATCAGAGTTATCTCCTACCGTATGGATTGTACATGCTTCTATTGTACAACCCACTAGCATTCATTCAACCATTGTACAATCTGATCAATCATCTATTGTTGTTGCTGTACAGTTTGGTACTTCCCATTCTATTGCTGAAGCCTGAAACAATAGCTAAATCTTCTATTATAGCTGTTCAACCTTTTGTAGTATGCTCTTCCTCAGACTCTAAATTTGGTAGAGAGAAGGAATCATTCCTATAGGCTGGTGAGGTGGGAGAAGGCACATTCATGGCATATGGGAGTACTAAACAAGTTTTCCCTAATGGGGATATATTTGTAATGCTATAAGTACCATCAAGGTACAATAATTAGATTGTTGAAGCCTTTCAGGGCATGTGTACATTAAGACTTGGCTACTTGTTTGTATGGTCCTCCACCATAGTTCATTTAGTTGTATGGCTGCTGGCGGGTACATTCTTCGTACAATGCACTGCCTTCTCAATACGAAGCTGATCAGTGTATACTTCATAAGTTTTCATTTATATTCTATTTGAAGAAACCAATGCCGATTTAAAGTCCGTAGTGCTAGAGGCTCAATATTTCTAGGATGTTTGCCCATATTTCATTGTGAAGAGTTCACTTGTTATGGAATGTTCAGGTTATGATTAGGCTATTCTAGTTGCACAAGGGAATCATCAGCCTGAAGGCCCTTCTATCTCAATAGTGCCATCACAAGTTTGGAAAACCTTCCCTGATATTACTTGATCTATTGTTTGGTTCTGTACTTGACTGTTGGGAATCCGACTTTTTTTTATTTGGGGGGGGGGGGGGGTTAATGTAGTTAGTGTACGACGACTTTGTAATGTTATGTTAAGTTGTTTGTATCCAACTATGTATTATTTGCTTGTTGGCTTGTGGGTAGTTGTCAATGGTTGTGTTCTGTCAGGCAATCAATGGGTTCTTTAAATAGGTTTCTTGTAGTTAGGGAAAGCAATCTGATCCTTAGCTGATCATCTCTAGTCTACTTCTACGTAAGAACTTCAAGTGAATAAAGATATGCTTCCCGCTACTCTATCTTGTATGCATTGTTATTTTTTTCTATTATGCAAGTACTAGTCTTATCAAATAAGTAAACATAGTTCACATAGATAATACTCCGAATGTTGAAGCAACAGAGATTGAGCTCTTTGGTTTTCACATGTTTTTTCATTTCATCCCACAGTTCGCATTTTCATACATGCATCTCTTGGTGGTGTCTTCTTTTGGGAACAAATCTTCTCAAGGGGAGGGCATGTTGTCTACCTTTACACAACATATTTTATGATATAATGTTTTTGTATGAAGCTCATAACCTTGTCATGTTACATTATAATATTATGTGTGGTTTTATTACTTAGAAATGCTTCACTTTGTGCTTGTAAAAGGGTGTGACCATGTGGCTTAAGTTCTGAAATAATCAATATGGGTTAATTTATAAAATAAGGTCCTAATTATCGATACTTAATGTAGTAATGGGACCAGTAGTTGCATCTAAGAAACTCTGTACTTAACTTTTCATGATCACAATTCATACTTTGAGAAAATTTGGCGTGCTATTAAGCTGCCAATGGCTTTCTTTATATGTAGCTTTTTGTACTTACAAAATTTATTTAGATTGTCTTGTCAAATTTACAATTTCTTGTACTAACATAGGCATGTCTTGATATGCAGGATATGTTCTACAGCTTCTTCAACATCCTTGGGTAAGTCATGATTGCGATAAGTTCTACATGCATAACCTGTTCTTCCAAATGATTTGATCATGCATCTATAACTCTGTGGTTCAAAGCACCAATAAAATGTAAAATGATGTTTAGTTGTCTAGGAAAGTTGAAGTAAGCACACCAAAATATTTTTTGATGTGCCATAAAATATGAGAGTGGAAGCATAAATGTGAATCAAAATCAAAGACAAACTTTCACAAATTCATAATTTTGCCTAGAGATAATTTTCAGATTCTTTAACAATTTATATTTTAACAAATCTGTTGACAACAACACTATTTTTTCAATGAGTTCTTGTAGACTGAAAATAAAAAACTGCTGGATAAGGTTTGCTTTTATTTTTTGAAGACTGGTGTATGCACTAAGATATGGACCCTACTAAATCAACCTCCAAATAGGAAAAGGTAGAGGTCTCTTGTATTGGACACTTAAAGGCATCAAGGAATGTAACATGTAGGCAGTAAGTAGAAAAGGTAGAGGGCCTCTTGTATTGGAAACTTAAAGGCATTAAGGAAGGTACCGAGTAGGCAGCAAGTAGACAGTGTATACAGACAGTAATGCATGCAATAAAGTAAATGAAAGACAATGTGCAAGGCAGATGGTATGATAATGTGTATGAGGATATGTCTGATATTAAGGCAGAGTTACGGATATGGCACCTCCCTTCCCTTGGTATGCGTATCGGCGTACCCGGTACAGATTCAGATATGGTACGGCTTGGATACGGCTTGGATATCATGCCCGCTTGTACCCAAAATATGACCAAAATTGGAGTTGCGCTAGATACGTTTGGATTCGGCGACCCAGTCAACTGTGCCGTATCCAAGTTTGATATTTAGAAAAGAAAAAGAAAAAACCATAAAACGTCTGGAGTCGCGCGCAGAGGTTGTCGTGGATTAGGTAGTTGTACGAAATCTCTCTTATTGGGACTTCCTAATCCAAAATAAAAAGAAGCGTATGAGCAGATCTAGGTTGAGTGTTTAATGGCTTGTGACGGAGCCCAAGTGGCTTACTGTTGGATCGGAATTTGGCTTATCGTGGAGAGAAAGGATTGGAGGTATAATCAATGGAAATAGCTAATGATCTTGGTTGAGTATATATCCGTGCCTAAAATATTTATCTCTATTTGAGTTGTGAGCGGCTTTCGGGGTTTTCCTACTTTGCCTCACAGCTTCACCTCTTTAGTCCGGTTCCTCACTTTGAAGTTTGTTTCCTTCAACCATTGCGAAGTCTAGAGTACGGAGAGTAGAGTTGTCTGGCGTCCAAGTCGATATCTGTTGCCGGTTGTGTTTAGGTCGTTAGTTCTTCCATTGGGCTATTGGGAGTGTTTAATTTTATCTTTATTAATATTAGCTTTAAGTTTATTTATAACTTCATTAATATGTAATTTATAATTTTATTAATATTAATTATATTTAATTAGTTTGTAATTTATTAAATATAATTTCATTTATTATTGATAGTACTTTTATATGTATTTAGTATTTGATTAATATTCAAATTTAATAAGTTTAATGTTTATTATTAATAAAGTTATAATATTTAGGTTAAAATAATAAAATATATTTTAATATAATAGATTATTTAATAATATATTTTTTAATTTGCTACATATATATTATAATTATATATATTTAAACATAATTATAATATGAAATTATAAAATAATAAGTTATATTTTAATATAATACATTATATAATAAAATATTATATATATATACACACACACATGAATGATTGCCATATCTAGCCGTATCCATATTAGGGGGTCTTGAAAAATAGCTGTATCCATATCCGATATTGTATCCGTGTCCATGTCCATGCAACATTGCATTAAGGCAATAAGAGAGACTAATGTATGTAAATAAGAGCAATGTATCACCAATGTAAATGACAAACATGGAAGAGGTGTGGAACAAGAGATTCTTGCCTGTGGGGAACTTGTTGATGCAGTGATCCCCCCTTTAACTAGAGCTTCCATGTCAGAAGATTTAATGGTTTTGGTTGAAACTTTGGAAGGGAAGAGGTGGCTTAACAGTTCAGGTAGGTGCTTTTACCTACGCCTCTGACCTTGGGCTGTAGTAAATCCTCCACTTCAAGTCTTCAAGTCATGCATTGTTGTGTTCATTAGGTAAGAGACTTCTTTGTCCATTCTAACAAGAGAATTGGAAAGATATAGGTAAGTTTGCTGTAATTTGCAAGGGAAGAGATGGTTCAGTGATTGTACCAAGCTTCAAGTCAAAACTCAAAAAATTCTGACTTTGCCGGCTGGCCTTTTACAAGTGTTAAACAATAGAATTTTGCTTCACCATTCATGGCCAATGATGCCGGCTAGAGATGGACAATGAAACACAAGGGGCCTAAAGGGAGAGGGATCTTGGAGGGGCAACTGTATGAAGCTTAGGAACCAGAGTATGTTACTATGATGTCAATAGGTTTTTGGGTGTAAGAATAATGGAAACCAAGGCATGCTAAGGATACCTAACTAATTATAATGTGTCATGGGAGCTCTAGCCAAGCTCACCTCAATCCTGGAATATAACAATGATGGGAGATGTGAAGTCCAACAAATCACTTGACAGAAGCAGTGCTAGGAATGCATTTTTAGAGAATAGGCAGCTTATCCTCTAGTTAAAAGTTAAAACATATAACCACCAAAATTTCCTTACCAATGTGTGAACTTTTAAGGTAACTTCATTTTTTGATTGAGAATTGCGTATCTTGAGGTGAAATGCCTTGTGTCTGTAGGCCAGGCTCTTGGATTTACTTCCAGATTCCATCTACATTAGAATTTTAAAATGAAGGGCTAAATGTTAAGCATGTAGTTTTCTTTCCATCGGACTTTATCTACAAACACCTAACTACATTCATGTTAAACTTGAGTTCATTTCATAGCCTATTTTCTACCTCTTTTAATCAATACGAATACAATTTTCCCTTTGATTTTGCAGTTAATCTAGCACCAATCCTGTTTTACAAACTATATTATTTCATCTATAGGTCAAATTAAAATGGAATGTAGGATTAATTTGGTAGGCCAGTGGCAGAGAAAGTCATCTTTTAATTTCAATTCAGAAGCATCTGAACACATGCAACATTTTTATTACAAGAACAAAAAAGAGTTTTGCAGCTGCTATTGGGTATTGAACTAAGATTCTTGCTACTTGCCATACACATGTTTTGCCTTGGAATATGGAAGTTAGCATTATTCTTGAGGAAATTATATATATTCGACATATAGATCCTTAGTAAAATGAATGGATTTGCAGAAAACAGATATGAGTGTTGCCTTAGAAAACTGAGGATATGCTATGAAGTTATGAACTATCCAACCTCTCTGATAATGAATATTGTCTTCATTCCCCACATAGGACACAAAGCTCTGTTAGATTCTTTTCCGTAATCACACAAGTGACAAATTTTTGAAATTTACATTTTGATGCCTATTCAAGTACTTGCACAGCTATTTTAATTTTGAACATCAAAAGCTTTATAAAATTGCTGAAATCTTATTAGAGGATTAAAATCTTTATTCTTGAAGGGATGGATGTGTTGGACTATTTTCAGTGTTGTTAATTTGAAGTGCCTCCATGCCCATGTAGCCCTATGTCGAGTACTAATCGGAGACAACTTATATTAGGGCTTCATCTGTATGTATGGTTGTGGTCTTATCTAGCTTTGGTCATAGTGGTTCATGTTGCCTTATATGATGACATACTTGGATCCTTTAGTGAGTTGTTGCTTGCCATGTGTCCCTTTGGCAGTGGCAGGCCCAAGGGTATATCAAGGTGACTTGTGTTCCTGGGTGGCGGCTTACTATTGGTGTCACATGTTCTCCTCGGGAGGGTGCGATCTCCTTGGCAAATTCATTGGACTTTTCAATGCGCCTTCGTTGTGCTTCTTGGGCCCCCATGGCATCATGTGAAACATTGATTGACATTGCTATACACAAGCAATCTCTATACTATGGATCTCAGCGAGCGCTCAAACATGATAATATGAAGCTTGTGCCCTATGGACTCCTAGTTGTTGAAGGCTTTATTGTTGTGACATGAATTTAATGGCTCTAAGTGCTTTCTTCTTGTCCATGGCGGCATGGTTGAGCTTGCTAGTGACTAGTGGGGCCGCGTGGGATGTTGTTAATACTCCTAGGTCCATATGCAGAGTAATGGTAGAGGATTTCAAGCTATATTGGCAAACTCTTGGTTTGTTGATTCATTTATTGCGTAGGTATGGGCTAGGTGTGGCTCAAGGTGTCTCTTATGCTATTGCAGGCCAACTGATTATACTGGCATGGAGCTTCTTCCTTCCTATACGAGTGTACCCTATTGCAAATCCAATGCAGGTTTCTCTTTGTACAACTGCGAATTTTCTGCCTACAAGTGAATGTTGACTGTGACAGGGTGTATGTGCTGATTTGGCATGATGTGTCAAATGTGTATGCACCCTTGTGGTTACTTGTAAGAGGAAATGCTATATATACATGTTTTGTACTAAGTTGCCGGTTTTGGTGCGGGTTCGGGTTCAGGTTTGCGGGTTCGGCCAAAATTTTTTTGGGGGGTTGGGTTCGTTTTTTATATATATATATGCAAAAAAATTAAGTGTAGAAGCAAGAATTAAGTGTAGAAAAACAAGAATAAAGTGTAGAACACCACATAGCATCATATAATCAACAAAACCACCATCAACTTGAATATCATAAAACATAAAACTCGAACTTCAAGTTCAATAACAAGATTCAAAATAATAATATCAAGTTCAACAATCAATTTTCATTGTTTCAATGTCAAATGACAAATGTCATCAATCATATGGATTTGCTAGATCCTCCACATCATCATCATCATCTTGGACATTAGCAGGATCATTTGAAGAACCACAACCAACACCACTGCCACTCGCTGAAAAAGTGTGCTTGCTCTCTGATCCCTCAAGTGCAACATGTTGGGATTGGGAAGTAAAAGCATACATGTCAATTTGCTCTGGCTCCACATCCCACAACTTTGATTCCCCTTCCTTATAGTCTTGCTGTTTGTGCGAAAGGAGGCGCAAGTTGGAATGCACATACACTAAATTCTTTGCCTTTTTGGAGTGCAATCGGTTGCGCTTTATTGAGTGGATAAAAGAGTATGTGCTCCAATTCCTCTCAGATGTAGAGGAACTAGCAACCTATGAAGACAAAGTAGAGAGAAAGAGTAAAAAATAAAAACTTAAAAAGTTAAAACTTACAAGTTATAAAATTTTTAATTTATAAATGAATTATGAAACTTCAAAGTTTAAATTTTTTAAAGTCTTTAAGATAAATCATAAATCATAAAAACATAGAAATTTAGTAAACTTACCTGTGATAAAACTTTGATTGCAAGAGGTTGTAGGCACCGGAATTGTTGGCCATGAAAGTACCACCAATTGTGAGCATTTTTCTTGAATTTATCACGAAGAGCCTCAATGCTTTGACCATTGGAGTGTACAAAATTAGTGAACTCATTCGTGACCATATCATGCAAATCTGGATCAGTGAAGAGTCTACGAAATGCTACCTTGTACCCATCAGACACTTCTAAATCTCTCCATGGGGGAATCCTATTTGGCACCGAAAGAATCTCACTGCTGTAATATTTTGGAGTCAATGCAAATGCAAGAAGATGCAACGGGGTTGTCATTGTGTTCCATATGCCTCAATAATTTCATGCACTTGGTTGAAGAGAATTTCTTGAGGATCTTTCTCCTCATTTATGATGGTCTTTATCTTCTCTATCATTGAATCAATGCCATCATATATCTCCCCCATGCAAGGCTTGTCCATGTTAGTATAAAGAATCATGCTCAAAATGGGCTTGGTGAAACTAAGGAGATACTGCACACGATCCCACCAATAGTCATTTAGGATCATCCCCTTAACATTTGTTGCCCTCTCAGTGTTGCTTTACCTCCATACGGACCAATTAGTGCTTGTTACCATGCTGATAAGAGCCTGTTTGACCTTCACAAGTCGTCTCAATGCAATTGTGTTTGAGGTAAAACGGGTCTCGACAACCTATTGAAATATCAAAAATAAAAAGTACAATAATTAAAATTTAAACATTTAAAAAATTAAAAAAAAACTTTAAGAAGAATTAGAATATGTGAAATTAAAAATATATTGCTTCACATACCTTCAACAACTCGAATGTGGAAAATGATCTAAATATGCTTTGGACATGTGGTGGTTGGTGATGAACATTTGTATCTCCTCGGCCTCTGCGTACAACTCTCTAATCCAATCAATTTTTTTCCCAATCTTTTGTAGCATTAAATTGAGAGAGTGGACAACACAAGGTGTCCAAAAGATATGTGAATACCGTTCCTCAACCAACAACCCAACAACTCTACAATTTTTTGCGTTGTCCGTTATCACTTGAACAACATTACGAGGTCCCACATCCTCCATGGCTGCAATGAGGATCTTAGCAATAAATTCTCCATCCTTCACCTGCCCCTCACAATCCACAGCTCTCAAAAACATTGCCCCTTTAGGGGACACTGCAATGACATTGATCAAAGGCCGATTTTTTACATCTTTCCATCCATCAGAGACAATCGATACCCCTGTCTCACTCCATGAATCCCTTATGGGCTTCAATGCATCTTCTATACTCTTGACCTCATTTTCCAATAAGGTGCCATGCACCTTCTCATAACCTGGGCCCTTATACCCTTTTGGAGCCTCATTAATTTTTCTCACCATCTCTTTCCAATATGGTGAGCGAACAACATTGAAAGACAAACCATTTGCATAAATGCATTTGGCTATATGTTGGTTAGCAATATCTTGAGCCTCATTTTGAAATGATGTTTCCAAAGGTCCCTTTGGTCTCTTGTTTGTAGTGCTTGTGGGTTGCTCTTGAGGAGTGACCAAAAATGGGTGGCTCTCTACCACAACAGTGGGAATAGATGGAGGCTCCATTCCTTGAGTTCTACCTCTTTTCCTTGACAAGTTTGGTAATGATTTACGGCCTGCTGCTTCATCTGCTGCTTGTTGCTCCATTATATATGCCATCACTTGCTCTAGTGGTATAGGTTTTTTATTCTTTCCTGGGCAAGCTTTGATCCCCATTCCAGAGATGTTACACAAATGGGCTTTCACCCGACTATATGAACTATACCATTGCACATCACAGCCTTTGCATTTCCAAAGGTAACCCGCCCACCTGGTTGTTGTTGTATCATTTCAACATGCCTCCAAAGAGGTTAGTGTGGATTGATTTTGAATTTTGATTGGGATACGGAGCTAGAACTAGCTGCCATTGTGATTCCTGTGGGTGTGGCAATAAGTTTTGTAAACAAAACAATGAAAACATTCAAAACAAAAACAAAAGCATGGTGATACATTCACGATTCATATAAACTAAGGTTTTAAAAAAACAAGTTGAAAAGAATTTGTTTGTTGTTCAAAAATGCAAAAAAAAAAATGAAAACAAAACCTACCTCTTTGCAAAAATCTCCTTTGATCTTCTTGGCAGCCTCTAAACCATTGCAAATGTGTAGGAATGCTGGTGCAATAGATTTCCAACCTTCAAGATTCAATCTTCAAGCTTCTTTCTTCAGTCACAATCAAATATTTGAGTTCAACCACAATGGAGAGTTTTTTTGTTTTGCAAGCAAATGAGTTGAAATGGCTTCGTGTTTGTGTTTATAATGTGTTTTTAGGGTTACTTTTGCATTTTAGATGAAATAAAAAATTAGAAAAGTGACTTAAAATGTTAAATAAAAATAAAAAAAATCAATTTGAGTGTTTTAACACTTGGGTGCTGGCCGGTTTCGCCACGGGTGCATTTTCTAGGCCCCGAGTTCGAGCTCGGACCGCCCAGGTTTGTCCGGGATGCACCCGGGCTCCTGTGGCCGGACCCTGTCCGGACCCACAGGCGCACTGGACCGCACCCCGAACCCGGTGCGGACCGCACCCCGAACCAGCAGGGGGGAGGGCACACCTTGCAACATAGGTTTTGTAATATGTTTAAGCGGTCGGTCTTCAAACCATCTTAGCCTTTAGGACACAAATTGCCAAGTTGTAATCGAGGGCATTGATGGATGTAAGTCAGAGCTCTGTGAAGGCTAAGGGTATTTTCGTGTAAGCCATAGGAATGATTAGTCAAGTTGAGGTTGTATTTGCGGATGGATGTCTCCATTATTGGCTGTAACACTTTAGGGGATCCTTTGAGCTCAATTACTGGTTCTCCCTTGCCACATTTGTTGGTCTGATGTAATAGGAATAGATTAATCATTAATGGAACAGCATTATAATTCATTGCAAAGGCTTTTTGTGATGGTCTCTTCTTATTGCATGTGGAGTGTTATTGATCTGAAATGGATTATTGAAGAATATCTAGATGTGTGATGCCTCTAATCATTGGGTTTGTGAATGTTTGCAAACTTGGTTCCATTGTTGACTTGCAGGTCTGCTCTTGTGTTCTTTACAAGCTTTGCCCAATGGAGTAGGCACCAGTCTAGATGGTGAGAGTCCAACAATCATTCAACTTAATACATCATCTCTCTTGGTTCCCCTTGGTAGATTAAGAGTAGCTTAGGTTTCACATGCTCTTATGGTTCAGTTATATAACTTATGACATATCTTAGGTAAGCTGAAACGGATTGATTATCAGAGAACCATGATAGTTTTGTTTGCTTCTTGTATATGCATATGTACATTGTAAAGTACAAGGGGATTCATTTTAAAGGGTATAGAACTGTTGTATCATTTGGTGCATATGCAAGAATGTTTTCCATCTGCTTATTAGAGGTCTTAAAAGGTCTAGTTGCAACCAGCACTGACATGAGCTTAGTGACATATTTCGGAGTTCATAGTGCATTGGCTGTAATTGTAGAGGGCCTAGTGTGTGTTTATCTTCCATTGCCTTGTTTGAAGATGTTAGGGAACGCCCCCCATGGCCTAGCAAAGCCTAAAGTAGGAGAGTTCATCCACTCTCATGCATTGGTCCCTAAGTGCCACAAGTTGATCATAAGTGCATCTGTTTCCTTGAGTTGACCTTTCTTGGGCTCAAGATTTGTCCATGTTCTTTAGGATTTGTGGAATCACAACTTTGGGAGCCAACAAATGGTGCCATTGCTGGGGAAGATATGATGGTGCTGCTCTGTTATGCACCACTTGGTTGTTGCTGACTCTGCTGGTGGAGGAAACTCAGATGCATTTGCTCTCTTGGAGATCACTTGTGTGCTTCAAGGATTTTCCTCTTTAATAGAGGTGCTGACTCTGCTGTCAAGAATTAAGTTTGTTACTGCTGCTACTGGCCTGCTGTGATCATTCAAGCTACATCTCTAGTGTTTGCAGCAGTTGGTGATTAAGGTACATAATGTTTTATCTCCTTTCTTGATGAGACTATTTCTTTCATAAAAAGAAAACATGTTTGTCCAAGATCAGGATGTAGCCCTTTACATTGTAAGTTCATATGCCATCCTTGGCATAAAGAATACCCTAGGTCTATTCCTTCTTTTGCCTCTTCATGTGTATTAGAACCCACTTATTATGGTGTGTGTGAAAGCAAAGGCTTTTATAATGAGGCTTTTTCTTGCTGTTCAAGAAGTTGTGCATCTTGTTCGAGTCTATCTCATGGCTTAAATGCATCTATGGAGGAACTTGCTGACCTAATGAACCACATAAAGATGCTAGAGCTTGAAGTGTTGCATCCTCAGTCCGAACTTGCAGTCACAATGAAACAAAAGTTAAACCTCTTAGTCCTCTCCTTGTTGTTAGTGACTACAAATAGTTGGACTTATCATGGTTGACCGATAGACTAAATCCCATGCCAAGAAAGGTTCATGATCAGCGCCTATGTTTAATGGGCATAAATTTTCTCATGTAGAGGTGCATGTCAACAAGTTTGCAGATTTAATGGAGAGCTTTGAAATAGAAAATGAAGACTCATGGATGAAGTTTTTTATTAAGAATCTCTGTGGGAATGCTAAGGGATGGTATGACACCTTTCCTAGATGTCACTTTTCTTCTTGGAATAGTTTGGTTGCAGCCTTCAGTGAGAGATACACATCAAGTTGACTCCTCTCATCTTGCCCAAGAACTAACAAGCATCAAAATGGAAGAGGGAGAGTCAGAGGATTGTTGCTGCTTTGTCTTATATCCTTGAAAATTATAGGCCTGATGTAAGGGTGCGTATTGACTGTTTTGTGAGGCCTTAAACCCTGGGGCAAGCCTTCTTCCACCTGAGTTTAAGCCTAAGAACCTGGACCAGATCCTTGAATGGGTGAATGTCATTCAGGTGTCATATGCAGTGGATGTGACATCCCTTAATGCTGGGAATGGTAGTTCTGCAATCTTGAATGGTCAGCTAGGGGATGCTTTTTGTGTTAGTGAGGCTTGTAAGCCAGATGATCAAGATGCTTGTTATGATGAGGTAGCTGAGGTATGCAGTTCTTCATTTCATGACAGCCATGTGGAAGAGGATGTATGCTCTAGTTTTCAGTTTAATGACTTTGGCTCGATGCTGATGATGTGCATGCAAGTGATCATCTGGGAGGACAGGAGTTTGACTTCTCTCTTGATGTACTAGCTTTACTACCTTGCTTTGTTTCCTTGGATGATGATAATGCTACTAATGAGGACACTTCTGCACATATTTGTTTGCATGAGGATGGGGCAAATGATTCTACGCTTAATAACAAGTTTGCTGATATGAATGACAGTGTGAATATGGATGTTCAATTTGAAGAACTTGCCTTTGAGGATAGTGAAGATGGTGATCATGTGGACACATATGAGAGCCTATTCCTTTTGTGTAAGGCATGTAATCTTCCCGATGTCAAATAGAGGTTGTCCAAGTGAGTGAAGAAGAAGAAGAGGAGTGCTACATGTTTAGTGGCAGCGATTTTGTTACAGAAGAATATGACCAAGAGCTTGAAACAGAGCAACAAATGGAAGAAATTAATTCTACACTTTAGGTGTCTCATTGTATTGTTGTATTGACCTTGGTGTTGATGATTTCACTGATGACTTAAATCAGATATATGATTCAAATGTGAATGAGTATATCAGCATTTGTAGAAAGGGTGTATGTTGGTAGCCAACTCTAAGTAAGTTTGACATGTACACAACTGATTGTGAGGCTTTCCTTTTTGATAAAGGCCTAGTCTCTAAGATTGAAGATAAATTATGCTACACCTGAATTTGAAGCCCTCTCTTGGGATCGGCATGTGCATGGAAATGATAGTAGGCTGCAAAGTCTAAGAAAGATTGAAGGTACACATGATATGGATCAGCTTGACTACATGCATGCATTAGAGGCTTTTCAGTTTGATGTATATGAGCAAATGTTGGATGCTGATCAGCCACATGTTTTCTTCTTTATTGTATGAATTTGAGATGTTCTCTTTTGGCTTTGATTCATATAAAGTGGTTAACAAGTTTGATTACATTGCAAGCTTAAGTGGTGATGGCTTTCTCTCACCCATGTGCTTCAATATTGATGCTGACCTAGATGTTCATAAGTCACCATGTGCAGCCCTGGATGTGAATAACATGTGTGACAATGGGTTGAGGCCTGATTCATTTCCTTGTTGCCTTGGGTTACATGATGGCAGTGATACTCACCATGAGCTTTTTTGTCATTTATCTCACACTAGTGGCTTGCTTATGTTTGGACTTGATAGTTGTCTCATATTGCAGCTGGGAATGAAACCCATTATCAATTTGATTATGATCAGCTCCTTACTCCAGTTTTTTTTTTGACAGAGGCAGATGGCATTTTACAATTTGTCTATGGCCTTGTGCCATAATGTTTCTCTGCAGGGCCTAACCTATAGCATGGATTTGGTATTGCTTGCAGCAATATAGTTCAGTCATTATGTGCCTTCATGTCAGGGGCTGCGAGTTGTAAGTTCTATGTTCGTGTCTCTGTTTTTAGTTATTTCCTCTTGGTCATGTGTATACTTGTACAAACTTATTTGTGTTTGAGTGTTTATTTTGTGCTTTTTGTTGTCTTCATGGTCATCCCTCTCCTTTGGGTCTGCATCTTGGAGCTTGTGGATTCTTGCAGTGTCCACATGTGACACTCATTTCCAACCAGAGCCTATGTTGGCACCATTTTTAGTATTGTAATTTGAGGTGCCTCCATGCCTGTGTAGCCTTGTGTCGAGTACTGATTGTAGACAACTTATGTCAGGGCTTTATATGTATGTATGGTTGTGGTCTTATCTGGCTTTGGTCATAGTGGTTCATGTTGCCTTATATGACATCCTACTTGGATCCTTCAGTGAGTTGTGGCACCCCACGTAGCAGTGGGCCCAAGGTTATATCGAGTTGACTTGTGTTTCTAGGTGGCAGCTTACTATTGGTGGGGTCTGATCTCCTTGGTGATTGACTTCACTTGACTTTTCAATGCGCTTTCACTGTGCTTCTTGGGCTCATGTGGCATCATGTGAAACATTGATTGACATTGCTATACACTAGCAACCTCTATACCGTGGATCTTAGCCAGTGCTCAAACATGATAACATGAAGCTTACACCCTGTGGACTCCTAGTTGTTGAATGCTTTATTGTTGTGACATGAATTTAATGGCTCCAAGTGCTTTCTTCTTGTCCTTGGTGGCATGGTTGAGCTTGTTGGTGATCCCTGGGGCCACGTGGGATGTTGTTATTACTCCTGCAGCTGTATGCAGAGTGATGATAGGTGATTTCAAGCTATATTGACAAATTCTTGGTTTGTTGATTCATTTATTGCATAGATATGGGCTAGACATGGCTCGAGGTGTTTTTTGCACATGGTATAGGTGTCTCCCATGTTGTTACAAGCCTGCAGCATGAATGTGCTGATTTATACTGGTGTGGAGCTTCTTCCTTCCTATACTAGTGTACCTTGTTGCAAATCCAATCTAGATTTCTCCTTATACAAGTGGGAATTCTCTGCCTACAAGTGAATGCTGACTGATGGTATATGTGCTGATTTAGCATGACATGTCAAATGTGTATGCACCTTTGTGGTTACTTGTAAGCTGGAATGCTATATGTACATGTTCTATAATATGTTCAAGGGGTTGGTATTCGAACCATCTTAGGACAGAGATGCTAAGTTGTAATCTAGGGCATCAATGGATGTAAGACAGCTTTGTAAAGGCTGAGGGTACTTTCTTGTAAGCCATAGGAAGGATTAGTCAAATAGAGGTTGTGTTTGCAGATAGTCGTCTCCATTGCAGGCTGTAACACGTTAATGGATCATTTGAGCCCAGCTACTGGTTCTCCCTTGCCACATTTGTTTGTCTGATGTAATAGGAACAAATTATTGGGACAACATTATAATTCATTGCAAAGGATTTTTGTGATGGTCTCTTCTTATTGCATGTGGGGTGTTGATCTAAAATGGATTATTGAAGAATGCCTAGATGTGTGATGCCTCTAATTGTTGGGTTTGTGAATGTTTGCAAAACTGGTTCCATTGTTGACTTGCAGGTTTGCTCTTGTGTTCTTTACAAGCTTTGACTCTGTTGCCCAATGGAGTAGGCACCAGTCTAAATGGTGATAGTCCAACAATCATTCAAGTTAATACATCATCTCTCTTGATTCGCCTTGGTAGATTAGGAGTAGCTTAGTTTTCACATGCTCTTGTGGTTCAGTTATATAACTTATGACATATCTTAGGTAAGCTGAAGCTGATTGATTATCAGAGAACCATGATAGTCTTGTTTGTTTCTTGCATATGTGTATGTAAAGCACAAGAGGATTCATTTTAAAGGGTATAGAACTGTTGTATCATTTGGTGCATATGCAAGAATGTTTTCCATCTGCTTATTGAAGGTCTTAAATGTCTAGTTGCAATCAGCACTGGCATAAGCTTAGTGACATATTTTGGAGTTCATAGTGCATTGGATAGTTGCAGAGGGCCTAGTATGTGTTTATCTTCCTTTGCCTTGTTTGAAGACTTTAGGGAATGCCCCCCTTGTTCTAGCAGAGCCTAAAGTAGGAGAGCTCATCCACTCAAATGCATTGGCACGTAGTTGCCACAATCTGATCATAAGTGTGTCCATGTTCTTTAGGATTTGTGGAATCACACCTTTGGGAGCTAACAGGATGCATGAATATATGGATTACTATTCCAATGTACTATGATTCATTGTGATTCCCACATTGGAGTCCAGAGTCTCCATAGATTATTGTATTCAAAGAATCAGTTGTGCAAACAAATCCAAGTTTGTTCTCACACTTATCATAAATTCCAATATTATATTGAATCTAAAAAATTGTCATGAGTTTGTATTTTCAATTACTTGTTTTAGAATGAAGTTTATGTAAACTATTCATCAATAGAACACTGATCTTGAACTTTGATATAACTTCATTCTCTCTCCTAGAGAATTTTGCTTTCCACCTTAAATGGCAATCAGGAGTAGAACTTTCATAAACCCAATACCATATTTAAATGCAAAAAAAAATTGACACATAGAAAACTTCTGGTGTTCTCTTTCAGCAAAGTGAATGCAGCAAATCTGTTTATTTTGCACAATGCATATTTTTAGATTCATTCATTTTTCTTACATATTACAACATATCATGGATAGCAAAGATTTTGGTCTCAAATTCTTGCAGTGATACAGGGATCCAGGAAAGAGGTTTTTCTGCTATGCGCAAGGATACAGCACACATTTCTTTTGTGTTGCATCTTTTCTCTGGACGACAACTATAGCTTTCACCCTTCATCGCACTGTTGTGAGACATAAAACTGACGTTGAAGAACTGGGAGCCATATTTCATTTATATGTATGGGGTATGTGCTATTTCCTCATCTGAATTGTCCACTGGATATCTATGCACTAAGCCCATCAAAGAACAGTTTCACAAATATTTGCAAATGGAATCCCTCGTATATTTCCTGTTATTTCAGTTTCCCCAGTTTGAAGCATAATTTTTTTTCAGAATTCTTCATTTCTAAAGGCTGATAAATTCTTCGCAGTTTAATGATTGAGTGATTATATAAGTGTGTTGACTCATGTATTGTTGTCCTTTCACCACTTTTTCAAACTTTTTTGCTCATTTTTTTTGCCTACCTTTGTCCAAGAAATAATCACAGTGCAACACAATCACATACTGCTGGTTGCCTTTTATGCATATTGCAAATGAACTTAAGGTTTGTAAGTATGCTTCATCAAATTAGGCATCTCTTCTTTATGTTTAAAATTTTTTATGTGCTTGGGCTATCTTAAGCCTTGTGCATCTTTTTCCTTTTCCCTCTGAAGCATTCCCTGTTGTATGAATATACAGTTGAAAATCTCTGCAAGAATACCGGTACTACTGTAGAAGGGATTGTGGCTGCACATTGGATTGGAAAGATATTGTTTACATTGGTTCTTTACTGAATATCGTAGAAACAAGTGCATCTAGAAAAGAAGCTTTTTTCATTGTTGTTAGGTTCATATTGTCTATATCGGAGGGCTTGTGTTTTTAATCTTAGATTATATGAACATTGCAAACAGTTAGATTAGTAATGAAACTAGTATTTTCCAGTTAACTGTTGAAAATTCATTTGTAGATAGATACAATCTGATTTGAGTTGGAATCTGATCACAGTCAGAGTTGGCGGTGACCATCTCTAATCATTAATGTTTTCTATGTTTACTAGAACACATTTCTGACCACTTTCAAAGCCATTGTCAAATGACGTCAATTCCTCAACCATTACATGATGCAATTATAAGATTGCCTGTATTAAGACTGTCATATGGATGTTCCTTGCAATTGTATTTTAGAGATGCTTGCCGCTGCTAGACTCAGTAACTTTGTTGCATGTCTCTGTCTCTGAACTAGCATTCAATCTAAAATATTTTTGTGTATTGTAGTTTTACATATGAGGTCTTGACATGAAGGCTGTCTGCCTAGATCTTATTCCAGGCCAGGATTATAGTTTCTTTATTTTAATATGAAATTTTAGTTATTATTTTATATTTACTGCTTATTGACTATTTACTATATTTTTTTATTTCTTCTGTACAACTTTTCAGGAACTTCCCTTGTTATGATCATCATACCTTCTATTGGAGATGGTTATGGACAAACAGGTGTTTGGTGCTGGATTCAAACAACAAGGGCTGGAAAGGTAGTTTCTCATTAAATCTTGTCTACTGCAAGTGGACATCTACTTCCTTCAATCGAAAGTAGTAGCCTAGGTTTTATGTCATTTAGCTGTGTAATAAAAAATAGTTTTAGAGAACTTGTTAGCATGACTGAGCATAAACTTCTTTGTGCAAAATTTTGAGTCAAGCCTGGACTGCAAAATAAAGATAAAAGAAAAGAGACATATAGCTGCTTTCTTACAGTTTCTTTAGAGATTAAGACCAAGCAAATCTATTGGCTAAAACCCAATGCAAATATTGGAGATCAAGTAGAAGGTAATTGGAAGGCAAGTGAAATCTTGAAAGGTTATACATGAAAAGTTGATGACCTTTGTGATTATATTTAAATGTTGATGATATATGGTACCCAGATTGAGTTTAGAAAAATTGGTAAGATTTCACACCCAATCCTTTGGGAGCATTCAATCGTATCCATACCCAGTAGTAAGTACTTAAGTACTAGGCACCCGTAGAGAGTTTCTAATTTGAGTTCTACATCTTGATGATCAGTTTTTATTGCTTTTTTTGATCTATATAAATTAAGTGAATGATGATGAATCTATAATTATGTTGTGCTTATGTTGTTGATTTATTACATTCACATTTTTATATTTGATTTTTTTAATTTTTTAATATTTTCATATATTGCATTTTGTGGCACCCTCATACCCATACATCCAGATTTTGAGAGCTCCACATCCAATACCTGCACCCACACCATTGATAACTTTGGATAAATACTAAATGCAACATTTGCAAGGTGAAAGCTAAGAAGCTTGATGTTGCTGTCAAAGAATTTACAACCTACACAATCTAATTATAGAGAGGTTGATCCCATCATTTATCTGTCAGGGATAACTGAGTATATAGCTCTAGTTGTCTATGGCTGCAAATCAACTGAAGCCTAATGAATAACTGAAAATTTCCAGGGAAATAGAGCTATTAGGATACCTGCAACGTTGTTGATCTGTATTTATTATTTACATATAATTGTGATTTTCTGTGGTTGCCTCTTGCATTGATGAAGTATATACAGACCAAACATCAAGGCAGGTTATAGGTTTTTAAACTCTGTCCTTACCAAAGCAGAATGCAAATGCCTGCAACACAAATCTTATTTTCTTAAACATGAAAATTCTGTTAGAGTCATCAAATCATCTCTGCCATCTGGAACTACTATGCCTGCAACTGCAGCCACCAGACACTAATATTCTACTTATGGGTATTTCCTAGAAAACTTGAGAGCATGGTCTTTTTGATGTTATTTTTCTTCCATTTATAGGCAATAAACTTTTCTCTATTCAAATTTTGTTTTGTCCTCCTTGTGCTTGTTCTATGCCTCCTCTGTCAGTGACCAGTACCCTATATTCTAGTTTTAGGACTTCACTATATGTAGTCATCACACTTAATTCTGTAAGGCACGTTGCCTGCCTAATTTAGTTTCTATCTCCTCTGGCACTGTAGCACAGTATATATGTTGTCAGTCAAATTCTGAAAGCAAGATCTGAGCAGTTTTACTTTTGTATGTTGTTAGTAGAGGCATCCTACAGATAAAAACTAAATCTATAATGCGTGTAGAAAACAGCCTTGTTCTTTACACCATAAAATAGAATTGTTTTGTTAAACAACAGTTGAGATTTGAACCATCAAAGACTAAGAGGAATTTCATGTTCAAGTTAAAATCTTTCCACACTACCATGTTTAACTGAAATTTATGGCTACTTTATAAATAACTTGTTTCAAATTTATGGCCAACCATTATGAATTTCATCATTTTTGCAGTGTTGTATGGTTTCAATATTTACATCTTTACTTTTATTCTGCTCAATGGTGCATCAAGGTCAGCCTCAAGGTTGAAGTAGCAGTTTCAGAAAGCTCAATATGGCTGAGTCAATTTTACCTTCTGTCAAATGACATCAAAGTCCATCTGAAGAGCAAGCTTATGTTGTGTTGTGTGGACTTAATCCTAAGTGCTCATTGGTGTTCTTGATCTATCCTAGTGAGCCTAGGAAAGTGGAGTCACCTTTGACCTTCTTTACCTCTATTACTGGGCAATCTCAGATTAAACTGTGCTGTGTGTCAAAATGCATGTTAGAACACTTAATCAATGCAAGCCAACATTTGACTTCCTGATCAAGAAAGCCTTTCTCTTGTGTGGAAACAAGAAACATTTATATTTCAGCAATGGTAAATGCAATCCTTCCCCTGCCCTGGACTATGATTTTAGCTTTCTATAACTTTGAGGTGATATCAAGTCCTTTATTTTAAATTTAAACCCAACCAATATTCAATATGTTGATGGGTGTACCCCATTTTGTTCTACAAGTGTGTCATCTATTTATTGTTCTTGAAGTATTTTACAAAATATATTAATTATAGAAATGGGAGTTGAAACTCACACTTAGCTCATAAAATTCTACCTATCATCCATTTGGGTCATCTCCATTGCATAAAAAGAGATTTTTTCCTTATTTTTCCTTTGTGTTTTAGCCTTTGGGGGCAGATGCCAAACTAACCTTGATAGACTTATTGAGTGCAATTTGCTATTTATAGTCAACTGTAACCTCCATAGATGCTAAAAGATCTTTATTTTATTGTGGATTGTAACTAGTCCTTTTGCACGAGTAATATGTGTTTTGCTTTTGATCACAGTGCTGCATGAATTCTTTGCATCCTTCCATGCGTCTTCCTAACTAATTTCAGTCATCTTTTTTCACTTAACTTGCTCATCTCTTAACAATTGCCATTTGTCATGGAAATTGTCTTCTTCATATATCATGTGGATTCTATTACATATCATTGTGCATTGTAATGTCCCCACTTTTCGAGTGGTCACCTTTGGAGAGCAGTTGGGCTGGGTTTCACACTTCGAGGATTCTTGGGCGGAGAATTGAGGTTTTCAGAGATGACTTATCATATTTTCTGGGGAGATTGTTATGTGCCTTTCACTTGATATCTTTTTCTTTCCATGAGGTTAAGTACTTATGGTGGATTGCCTTGACAAATGGTTTCCTTCACGCCGGAAGAAGAATAAGTTTTATCAATATGGTCTCATATATGTGCCATCCTTGCGGGGCCCTATTGGATGCATTAGTGGTGTGGATGATCACCAAACCCTAGTTATCAAGGGATCATCACCTTGATTGGACTGAAATTTGTCTTCAGCCAAGAGATAAATTCAATATGCAAAAACCAAGTCAAAAACATGATTTCAAATGACTCCCAGCTGCTCCTTATAAAGCCCCCACTTCAAATAGGTCTGGCCTAACTTTATTAAATGAAAGTTCTTGTGTACACAATCACTTATTAAATGACGGTTTTTATGTACACAATCACTTAATTTTATTAAATGACGGTTTTTGTGTACACAATCACTTAACTTTATTAAATGATTGTTTTTGTGTACACAATCACTTAACTTTATTAAATGATTGTTTTTGTGTGTACACAATAACACTTTATTTTATAAAGTGTTTTAAATTGACTCAAGTAACTTAATAAAATATTAATTTTATAAAGCAATTAAAAATACTTTATAAAATTAATTTACAATTAGAACCTTTTTAAGTTACTTGCAAAAATTGGGGACATTACAGCCCTCCTTTCCCGACATTGCTTGTCCCCAAGCAATGGGAAGAAAAAATGAAGCCAATCAATCATTGGATCCCAAATCTAGCGAGGCTCCTCAAGCATGCTCAATTGCATCTCTTCAAGGCTGCCGACAAAGAAGATCTTGGGACCTCTTCTGCTGTCGCACCATAATGAATTCATCTTGCTGTCATGGATCAGAACACCAATATAGGTGATGTCAAAAATGTCACCGAACCAATGCAAACCAAAGAAACTCATCTTATACTCCATGTCCAACCAATAGACATGCCTCTTGAGTGGCTGGTTCACTAAGAGTGTTATCAACAGCATCATTAACCCATGGAAAATAAACTATCAAATCAAACAAACAAACATCATCAACACCATGAGTAGGCTGATTTAGTTCACCAAATGGAACTAATGTATCAATCAAAACTGAATCTTCTTCTACTCCATTATCATGTTCATATATATCATCATTGGCTGCCTCAAAATCATCAAGTAGAGCTGATTGCAAAGGAATAGTACTGCTGTCCTCAAATAAATCAGGGATTATATCATGCCATACCATAGTATTTTCTTCATCAAATGCTGATTCAATGTGTGTCTCTTCTTGCACATCACCCATGTCTTCTTCTTCATGTGAATCACATACTTCATAGTTGATCTTTGTAACAAATATTATGTCCTCTCCTTTCATGCATGATTGAACATCAATAATATGCCCTTCATAACAAACTGAAATTTTTGATTTGCTCTCAAATGTATGAACAATATCACTTTCCAAACCATTCATATCACAACTCGATCTCTTATCAACATGAAGAAGAGATGAAACAATGTTAGTCTCAACTTGAGAAACCATACCTTCATCTACCTTAGCTGATTTATCTTCATCTTGCACATCCTCTTCATCAATCTTGCAATCATCATGGAGTGACACGAGCTCTTCATCTTTGCCTTCGATAGGTGACTCTTCTTGATCACTTATAGGCTGCAAATCATTTGAATCACCTGCATGTTTATCAAACTTACCATAGAGATGACTTCTAAAACCTTCACTTGTAAATATTTTTTCCATCATCACCCAACTTTTTCCATATAATCTGACAATTGCTGTGATTTCTGTTTGTACTCAGCAAAAAGCCTTTCCAACTCTTTCATGCTACCATCTTTAACTCTAGCCATTGAAGTACCCTGTTAGATGACTGAAACCAATTCTGATTTTCTCCTCAGGCTGGCAAGATCATGGCTTTGATACCACTGTAAAGAACCCTTATAATATGACTGAAAATATTTGCCAAATTAGATAAGAATTCTTGCACCAAATAGTCAACTTCAAATGAAAGATAACACATGAAACATATAGACAATGAAACCCAAACTTCCAATGCTTTATTAACTTCTTCAATGATGACAAACACAAATGACTATTTGCTGTCCTTTATGACAGTCAAGTACTGTTTTATATCAGACTTAGATACATGCTTGAAAAGTAGGCAAAATGGCATCCAAACCCTATACAAAATATGTCTAATCAATGAAGGATGATTGACAAATGATCTCATTAGTCTTTCTCTGTTGTTGTGCCATCTGTCTCTGACTAGCAATCATATCTCTCATCACTTGCTTATCATACAGAAATAGACCCATTGTTCCAAATCCACAGTTGTAACCTGTTGTTGAATTGAAGCAAAATCTAATTGATGACCCTCAGGCTGGTAGGTTCATAGCTCTGATACCACTCTAATATCCTGAATGGACATTGCTCTGAAATTCTGAATGCTATGAAATTCTAATTGAAATTTTTGCCTTGCTGATATGAATTTTCTGATTTGAATTTCTCTTAATGCAATCAATATTTTCACAAACCACTTTCACTCATATGTTTAGAAAGTAGTGTAGATGGAAAGGTTTCAACATCACAATGAAATAACACCTTATGATGAAGTTATGCTCAAATCAAATCAATGAAAACGTGAGAATGACATACCCGGAAACAAGCTTCACTTCTTAATTTATTTCAAGGGCTGGTTACAAATGACATTTGGCTGTAGCTTACAATCAACAAGTCTGATCATCCACACCACTAATGCATCCGATAGGGCCCCGCAAGGATGGCACATATATGAGACCATATTGATAAAACTTATTCTTCTTCCGGCGTGAAGGAAACTATTTGTCAAGGCAATCCACCATAAGTACTTAACCTCATGGAAAGAAAAAGATATCAAGTGAAAGGCACATAACAATCTCCCCAGAAAATATGATAAGACCTATTTGGCTGTCATGTCCCCGTTTCCGGCTTGATCATCAGTGAAGTATGGATTAGCCTATCTATCATTCCCGTGGGCTAATACCAATAATGAGGGAATGAATTTAGTTTTTGGACTAACTCAGTGTTGTAGTTTTGCAGGTACAAAGTCAAAAACTATTCCTGAAATCTGTGGCAAGATTGGCAAAATGGCTAAGTCTGGAGGCCAAAACTGACAAGAACTTGACTCTCAGAGCCAAGGCGCACTTTTCTGTCTATCCGGTACCAAATGTGTGCATAAGGATATGGAGTCTTCTATCAAGGTGTGGAAGTGCAATATGATAAGCATATCATCATTGGAGCCTATCAACACACTGAACCAAGGATTTGAAGGCCAGAAGTTGCCCAAGTGAGGTTAGGTGCACTTTCTCTCTCCTTCAGCCTCAAAATGGCGCCTAGCATAGAAACATCGTGTTATGAAGCATATCAATCATATTAAACAGGGCGCCTTGGTAGGAAAGGTTGATTGGTCCCCAAGATGATTTTGACTAAGTAAATTGAGCAATTGTCTTAGGCGCACTTTGGCCTCTGTGCAACCTCAAAAGAGCGCCTAACTTGTGAAGGCAGAGTTCAATGATATCAAGAGTGTTGGATCTCCAATTGAGCATCCGGGAGTATCAAATTGAGTTTGGGATCATAAATTTGCCTAAGTAAACCTAGGCGCTAGTTTGCACTCCTACCACATCAAATATGCGCCTAAGGATCAAGGCGCCACTTTTTGATCAAACAATCCACAATGTGTGCCTAGGCACTAGATCATGTCTTTGGAACCTTGAGTTTGCGCCTTAGCAAGGAAGTGATTTGGAAGGCTAAATTGATCATCAAAGGATTAAAGATTGTTCCAAAGATCGTCCACTCAGTTGAAATCATCATCTTTGACAAGAGAAATGTTATGAGAATGAGGCGCACTTTTCCTCATCTCCAACCCCACATTTGCGCCTTCGCCAAGATATGCCCAACTCAACATGAAACCTTGGCATCTTGATGTGAGTTGATGTTTCAATCCTCAATATACTTCAAACATTGAAAACTTTGCTAGAAAACGGCTAAATAAGTCTAGGCGCATTTCTCAGTCTGGAAAGCCTAGTTTTGGTGCCTTGCAAAGGATCCTGTAAATTTGCATTTGAGACTAAGTATTTGAAGGAGGAAGCATTCTAGAAGTGTTTCCCATTGATTGAAACAATGAAAGACAACAAGTATGAAGCCTAGAACCCTAGGCGCACTCTTGGGTCTCTGCATACCCCAACTGGCGCCTAACTTTAGCAAGGCGCAATTTCATGAAGCAACCATCTCAAGTTGGCGCCTAACCTTGAGGGACTTGCAACTGTGACATCATTTTGGCGCCCTGAGTGTCTAATCTCCTATTGGTCCAAGTGGTGGCATTGGGATCTGTTCCGGCTCATTGGACAAGGTTGCCAACTCAGAGTGAGTAATCAAATGGAATATTCCCATTGGAATATGCTCTTGGGAAACGTGCCTTGGTTCCTTCTTTTCATTGGAAAGCGTGCCTTTATTGCTCATGAGGAGGAGCACTATAAAAGGAGGAGAGCGACTTCATTTGGATTTTTTTTGGCTATTGAATTTCTCTCTGGTAAGCTTTATGCTCTTTCATGAAATCTGCGTATTTCATGCTTGTTGAGGTGATGCTCCCTCAACTTTGATAAGGAGATGCTCCCTTATCTCTTGAGAGGTGTTAACATTCAGTTATCATCATTGTGCAGGATTGAAGTCGACACATACATCATCAAGCTACTTGCATCTTGAAGGCACTTGAGAGTTGGAGATAGGATTGTATCTTGTAGACACTTGAGAGTTGAAGTTTGGATACTTGTAATTGATTGTACTCATCGTTCAATCTAGGCGCAAGGCCTTTCATATAAGATCATTGTAATAAGTGAACATTGATGATGCTATTAAGCATCTATTGCATGTAATAAGACTTTGAATTGATATTTGGAATAAGATATCTCAACTTCCTTGATGTTCATTCATGTTGTTCTGTTTCATGTTTGATGTTTGATTGAAGTAAGAAGTAAAAGTAAGCAAAAAAAATTTGGTTAAGTATAGTTGGGATATTTCACTTGGGAAGAAAAGCTTAATCATGAAATAATGCCAAATCCTTGGTGGCACTTGGTTTGGGCCGACTTGGAGGGAAGGAGTAGAAGACGGACTCAAATCTTTAATTTGTATCCCTTGAGGTTGCTCGGCCTATGGAGAGAAATAAAGATAATTCATGCTAAGGTCGGCCTAGCAGATTTACAAACTGTTTTGTGAGCACCTAAGCTTTGCATGAGGTCGGCCTAAGAGGAGGTACCTAGGTCGGCCTAGGGAAATAAATTAATTATGGGCGCCCAGATTTCAAGTGAGGTCGGCCTTGTAAAGAAAAAGAAGGCTAAAACATTAATATTTATGTCTAGGTCGACCAGCAGAAGTAAAGGATAAAAGCATGTATAAATATAAGGTTTTGGTGAGGCATTTCAAACATCATTCAAGCTTGGTCATTTATTCTTCTGATCTGCACTTTATAGCAGCCTATTCCAAGGACGAAAACCCTTCTGAATAGTTGGTGGATTGGACGAAAACCTGATCCATCTTCAGAGGGCTTCATCACGGAGGTCCATTTGTACTTCATTGGAGATTTTAGGAGCAGAATTCTAATCAGCTTTTGAGCAGAAATCTAATCAGCTATGGACCAGAAATCTAATCATTTTTGGAGCAGACTTACAGAGCAGACTTGTGGAGCAGATTTGGAGACTTCTTTGTGGCTGGTTGTGTGGATCATTTCCTAGGGTTCAACCCTCATTTGGAGAACCACCCTTGGGAGTCATTTTGGTATGGTTTGCGAGCATCTTGTAGCCATTCTTCCATCATTTGCAGAGTAGCAGAGCAGCAGACTTGTGCGCCACTATTTGGAGTGATTGGAGGCTCATTTCTTGCTAGGAGGTTAGAGGAAAAATTGTTATTTTGTTTCTGATTATAGGGCAGATCTTGGATGGGCTATTTCTCATGTGTTAGCCCATAACTTTGATGTAATTGAAGACATTTAATACTCAGTTTGTAGCAGCAGACTTCTTATTCCATTTTCAGTTATTTGTGTTGGTTTAATGAAAGTAGATTTGATGCTCATATGATGGTGAAATGAAAGTACATCATGGTTGATTATGTTTGTGGCAAATTTATGGTGTTTTGAGATGTTTTATGGGCTGCCCTAGTTGTTTATTCAAGTCTGATTTTTACCTCAGAAATTAGGGTTTGAGCAGAAAATTAAGTTAGGTGTTTTGGAAAGTCCATAAATCCAGTTTGGTCCGTAATATCCCATTTTGGGACGTTACATGCATCCATAGCTTATGTGTGTGATTAACCTGGACCTTAACCAGAGATAAATTCTGCACCATTCTAATAAGTTACTAGACACATCTGTTTATGCTACATTTTTTCTTCGTGGATTTCCATCTTGATTCGAGTCAACATCAATTATTGAATGCAGTCACATCATGTCATATTGTCAGTTTTATTTCTTGCATGACATTCCATTGAAGCAAAAGAAAAGGCAGTTCCAGTTCATAGCGAACCAGATAGAGAGTAGGAGGCAACTTGAAGTGTTACATCTTTGTACTTGTTTCCAAGTAATACAAATAGGTAGACGTGCATGGCATTCCATATTCTTTTATTCAAGCTTATCATTGTTATCAAGTGTCGGTCTATATAAGTTCAAAATATGGAATATTACCATATTTATGTTGAGGATGAATGACATGTGCCGAAGTAGGGTTTGAACCAAAATTTTGAATTTTGCCAATCTCACAATGAAACCCTTATGACTGGAATCATATTTCTACTTGCACACTTATATTATAGCTATGCCAATCATATGAGTTAACAAAATACAAATGGAACAAATAGATGATGGCAGCCTTTCGATGTGAATGGCGCACAATTCCAAGAACATGTATTATTTTATTATTTATTTTTCCAACTCCAAAGAAGGCGCTCAAATTAAATAATTTTAAATAATATTATTTAATTTATTTCCTTATTTTCTCCTTCTTGGGCGTAGAATTAAATAATAATAAATTATTATTATTTAATCGTTTTCCTTTTGATAATTAATGCGAAATTGCATTAATTCATTTTCCATCTTGCCAATGAAATTTGTTGAGCCAACGTTCCGTTCTTCAAGCCTTTGAACAACATTATCTTTTCCAATCCTTAGCTCAACTAGAATATTCCCTTGTTTTGATGGGTTAACCTACGGGAATGAGGATAGGCTAACTCAGTCTTCTGTTTGGTGATCATGTCAGAAATGGGGACTTGTCAATGAAATTATTTGGATATTGGAAGTAGAGAAGTGCAGAAAAATAAAGAGCCTCCTGAGTTATAGGATTTATCCAGTTCTAATGAAGTGAAACAGAACTAAAGAAGCAATTAATTAGAGTTTCTCTGAGTTTCCAAAAGGTGGAGACACATTCTAGGGACGACAAATTTCCCAAATCATAGCTAACTGTGTCTGAAGATATATTGTAATAACCGTGTCTGAAAGTTAAACTATAGAAAATGAAAAAAATAACATAATAATTAAAGAATTGAAAGAAGAGCAAACTCAAGGCTAATGCAAAGGAAATCCCAAATCATAGCTAACTGTGTCCAAAGATATATTGTAGCAGGAATACGACCATTCTAAAAATGAAGATGGAATCTGAAATAGTGAAGAAGTTTTGGCTTGAGTGGTTTCTTAAGTTCAATCCAAGCGATCCCTCATTTGCTACAAAATTACACTTTGTGAATTACAAATTACCATAATAATGTTATGCTTTGTTCTAGAACTATTTTCAATCCTTTGGTAGTTATGTGATTAACACCAGTTTTTATGCTGGAAACCCCCACTAATGGAGGACAAAACAGCTTGGTAGGTGCCAATAGCATGTCTATATATATATATATATATAACCTGGAAACAAGTACAAAGAGGAGTATTTACAACTTAAAGTTGCTTCCGACTCTCGATGTGGTTCTTTCTGAACTAAAGTTGTCTTTTTTATGCTTCAATGATGTCTAAACACTTCTTTCACCTTCCAAGTGTTTCCCACAAACTTCCATCTCCCCTTTTCAATCCGTGGTGTGGTCCTCCCAAGCATTGGAAGCCTCGAAGATCAAAAATTAAGCGTCAAAATCCATGACTGTTCATATCCCCAACTCAACAGTTGTGCCATTTCATTTTTGCTGCTTTCCGTAGTATTTCTTTTGCCACTGCATTAACGCATTTGCCGTTTTAGCTTGCTCTTCGCTACTTTTGCCAGGCAGCAAATTCATCTGTCATAAAACAGTGGGTACTTGCACGTTTTCAAACTTTGGAAAAAACATCATTTCTTGTTCCTTAGTTCACCATGATCCTTTTTGGATCACCAAGTCACTAGAAAAGGGCAATTTAGAAAATACAAATGTTTAGGTTGCTAGGAATATAATTCTCACTTCGAGCTAGAGCTAATAAAACAATATTATGGTCAGCTCCTGAGGAAACCACAGTTCATGCAACCAATCTCGATTAAGATGATTAAGGATAATAACAGCACAGAAAGCATTGAGCAGTGCTCAAAGCTGAGAAACTTCAGAATAACAATCTGTGTGATAAGAATGCATTGCTGGACCATATGAGTGCTTATCTCCATCCATGGCAGTATCAGATCTGTCTGTGGTATGAAGGAGATGGTCCTTGGGAAGTAAGGACATATGGAATTACCAACCACAGAGAACAGTAGACAATCGCGATAGTCTTAGTAGTTAAGAATATTTACATAAAGTTGCTAAAACACTTAAATTTACAGAGGCTATGGGCAAGCGAGCAATTCTCTTTGAATAGACATAGTTTGCAAGAACGGATTCAAAAGAATTGAAAATGATGACTATCATGAGAGCAATATTTAGTTAAGAGCTCCCTAAGTATAATAACACAGTAGACCCTGGATACTTAAGACCAGTGTTTTTCCTAGTTTTAGGGACGGGAATAGGTTTCTGGGAACAACAAATTTTGTTCCAGGTTTTGGGGGTGATGGGGGTTTAGATATTAAAATAATATTTGAATATTAAAATCCGAAAAAATTAAAAATAACTTGAACAATCTAAAAGAAGTTGAAATTATTAATATATACATTATATCTATGCATGCCATTTATATAGCCCCAAGGTGATTGGTGTGTGGTTATACTGATCTTTAATTTCCTTTGACATTCCATAGTCAATTTTGTAATTTACCAACACCAATATCTAAACTGTTATGTTGCAGAGTCAATCATCTTTGCTACTAAAATTCAACATATACAATGCATGTGAAAATTGATGTTTGCTGCAGCTATATGCTGCCATCTATATCATGACCGATTTGAAATTTTCAGTATGATTACAGGGAAAATTCATGACTATGCTATTGATTTCAGATGTATATAATGTATATGCTTCCAATTCCAAAATACATGCAAATTACAAATCAATTTTTTACATGGATGAAATGCATTTATCTATGTTGAAACTAAGCACAGAGTTGCATATATAGAGTTACTTGTTAACAAAATTGTTAAGTAAAGATAGAACAATAACATAAAGGCCTGCAAATTCATGGAAAAGAATGAAGCTACAACAAGGAAAATGCCAACATAGAAATAGGCTGTGCCTCTGCTCTTCCATTTATCTCTGCATATAAGTATGCACAATACAAAGTGGATCTCAATGGAGCAGCAGAGACTATTATGGACAGAAACAACTCTCCTACATCAGAGAGGCCTTCAAATTCATGGAAAAGATTGAAGCTACAACAAGGAAAATGCCAACATAGAAATAGGCTGTGCCTCTGCTCTTCCATTTATCTCTGCATATAAGTATGCACAATACAAAGTGGCTCTCAATGGAGCAGCAGAGACTACTATGGACACAAACAACTCTCCTACATCATCACTCTTCTCTCTGCTTTGCAACATCAGACTTTCTCAGACCTCTTATACTGTTGTACAGTCCTACAACTGCTGCAAGCTCTGTAGATGCTTTACATAGAGCCAATTACATGTTTACATAGATGTCTGAGGATCAGTTTAGATGTTCCTTAATCTTGACATCTCTTAAAAGATGAATTGGAACGGCTTTGGGTGATGTGGCACCCCTTTTACTCTTTTTGTGAAACCTTAGTAGTCATTAATGATGTAATGATATGGACCAAATTTGTCTAAATCATCCTAGATATTCTTGGTAGGTTTGGATTGTTGGACTCCTGCCAACTTCCTTCTAACCCTGTTCCATCCATTGGCGACATGTTGGTTACCTTCTGAAATTGTATCTCTGTTGTTTTTGCACATTTCAATGTATTTGGTACTACTCAAATACGTCATTTTTGCAGAATTTCATCAATGATGAAGTTGGCTCATACCAAAATCATCAAGATGATTGAATTTCTAGATGTAACTTTACAAACACCTTGAAGAGTGCGTCTCACTCATCAAATTCAAGTTATTTGGACATCATACGTGTTGTACCCAATCAAAAAAAAATTGCTTCAGTAATGCATTTTGTGAAAGTCTAGAAATTTTTCATCAAAAAAGTCAAATTTCTAAAAATAAAAATTTCTATTTTTAGAAAGATTCTAAAAATAGACGTCAAATTAGGTTTTCTGGGTTTCTTGAGATACGGATGCTGGCAAAATTTTCTAAAAATAGAATCTCCGATTCAGGTGTCGTGCCTGATTCTGATTGGCTGATTTCGCTTCACGATCAAGGCGGTCCAGACGGAATCTGCGAAAGATCAAGTTTTCTCTACTGGGTCAATTCTGCTTTTTCAGAAGGCGAAGCACGAGCTCCGGAGCCATCAATGGAAGTTCATCTGCCAAAGATCAGTTTCAAGTCTTCCAAGTTGTTTAGCTAACACAGAATTGACGAACAGTTGTCGATTTGACGAAGAACGGGAACCGGAGCAGGATAGATCCGGAGTGAGGAGGAAAAGTTAAAAATCCTAAAATTTGACTAAGGCATAAAAAAACCAAGTGCCCCTAGAGGTTGTGGGCACCCAACTTTTCATGCCTTCGATTTTTTCCGCGTTTTTCAAGAAAATGCTAGAAATACCTCCGTCGGTCAGTTCTGGGGTGGACAAAAGCAATCATTTTGGTCAACAGCCCTGAAAAGCTGGAATCCACGTCAGATATGCTCAGGCTATCCAGTCCATCCCTCATCTAGTGGCAGTTGACTGGCGAAACCTCGAAATCAGCGACAGGAAGCAGCTGTCGACACACAAAATGGGGCAAATTGCAAACAGAGGTTGGAAATCATGAATTTGGCTAAGGCACAAAAAACCAAGCACCCTTGGAGGCTGGGGGCGCCCAACTTTTCATGCCTTAGAATTTTTTACGTGTTTTTCGAGAAACGTCAAAAAAGCCTCCATTAGCCCGTTTCCGGGTGGTCAAACTCAGTCGAAAGCTTGAAAAAGCTGGGATTTCATCTCAAGTATGTTCAGACAGCTCAGATCACCTCCCGACCTGCTTCAGTAGTCAGTCAGAAGACTGGAAATGAAGATCAAATAGGAGCTGCCAGCACGGAAATCGAGGAATGGAAAGAAAAGTTGAAAATCACAAAAATTTTCTAAGGCACAAATTCCTAGGCGTCCCAGGAGGCTTGGGGCGCCCAGTTTCACCAGAGTTTTCTGAAAAACGACAAATCCTCCTTCGACAGCCCGGTCAGTTTCGCAGGAAATCAGTTTGGCACGATTTTCTAGCAGGCAGAAGGCAGAATCAGTTCAATTTTCATCAGGCTTGCCTGTTTACTAGATCATCAGACTCAGTTTTGCTTCGACAGGCAAAAATCGACAGCCAAACAGGGGTCTACAGTCACCGGAATGTGCGCGTAAATCAAGAAATGGAAAAAGTTGAAATCCTCAAAATTGACTAAGGCACAAAAAACCAGGCGCCCCTGGAGGCTGGGGGCGCCCAAGTTTTCATGCCTTAGAAATTTTCATGACTGATAGTGTTTTCTCGCAGCCGCTTTCCAAATCTTCGCCCAGCAACAGGTTTCAGAGGTCAGATTTGCAATTAAATGACGTCAGATCGTCAGTTTGAGGCTGGGGATGAAATCACGGTTGATAAATCTTCAAGGTGCCATGATTCGTCAGCTTTTTCAGTCAATGGTGACAGTTTGCCGTCTTGTTGAAGTCAGGGACAGGCCATACTGGAGTCAAAACGAGTGCAAAAGTGTCGGAATGAAGGAAAAAATTGGCTAACACTTTTGCAATCTCGCGTGTTTGATGACATCATCAAGGAAGATATTTTTCATCATCTCACACATGAAGCCATAAGCAGCTATAAAATAGGGATTCTTCCTATTCGAAGATATTTATTTGGATTTGTGCTTTAAAAGATGCTTTCTTCATGGATAAGATTCAAGCTTTGTGCTTTAAAAGATGCTTTCTTCATGGATAAATTTCAAAGTTCTACAAATACAAGCTTTTGGCCTCTTTTATTCATTATTTTTGCAAGTTGCATCCAGAGGAAGAAAGCATATTTTTTCTTCTCATGAAGATTTGAGAGCCCAAACGAAGTGTTTTTTCAGTGTTCTTCGTGGTTTCGGGATTGGGAAGCATAGAGGCATGCTTTTTCGAGGTCCATTTTTCTAGATCATTTTTTAGAAACAGGGTCAGAGCTTTTTCAATTTTCATCAAAATGGGTTCATCTAGAATTTCATCCTCTTGAAGATTGGGAAATTTTATTTTTCCAGGAATATGTTTTTTTGGGAAATCCTCCGCTTTTTCAAAATCTGACAATTTGGGTTGCTTTAAAACAGAATTGTCTACAAAACCCATGTGCCAATTTTTTTGCTCGGAATTTGCTTTTTAGAAGAAATCAGCAAGTAATTTTCAGCCTTTTGTCCAAGATTTTTCCAACATAGGCGTGTTCACAGTCATTTTTCAAATCTTTCAGTATGCAGTACTTTCCACTTGAGATCAAACCTAAAACGACGTTGGTTCATGATTACCTGAGAACTTTCGAGACAGACTTGCATAAAGTACTTCCAGTGTTCAATTTGCATCCTTTGGAAGATGCAGGAAACAACACTATCAGGAACCTGAATCACTCCGGATTGCTTGCTGCAGCTTCCCCATCACAGTGCAAAGTATCGAATTGGTAATTGCTTGTATGAAGCATTACAATTCAGTCACAAGAGAAATCCAATCAAGAGATGGACGTGTGCTCTGCAGCTTGAGGCCGAATGACATTGAGAAGTGTTTTTCAATACCATTCTCGAGGGAAAACTTAGTTGTTTCAATTGAAGAATGCAAGAGGGTGTGGCACAATGATAAAGAAAAATATCGGAAAAAGATTGCTCAGAGGTGGTTGAAAGAAAAGTAGAATGTTTTGCTAAAGAACATTGGAAGTGGATAACTCCAAGGTGGTCAGATCCAATCTTGATAGAAGTACCTGACACACAGATGTGAATCTCTTTTAGGTTGCAACAGATAATCTGAAGGAGAATGTGTTGAAGGACAGAGAAGATGAAGCAACTCTCAAGGCTAAGAATAGGCAGCTGCCGCAATCTATTTATATCAGTGGATGATATCACCAATAAAGCAAGAATGTAGATGAAGATGTGACTCAAAAGAAAGTAGTTTTAACTCAGATGCTTTTTGTTTTAAAGCATTTGCTTTCATCCAAAGCTCATCCATTCTTTATTTAGAAAGAAATCACTTTGTATTAGTTGGAGTTTTCTTTGCTTTAAAGCAAATTGCTTTAAAGCGTTTGTTAGTTGTAATCTTTGTCTTAGAATAGAAATAAAGCTTGCGAGTTGGCAAGTTAGTTAGGGTAAATCAAGGAGATTTTAGAGTTCCCTACTCCTTTGATTTAATATAAATAAGGGCAGCCTTGCCCATTGTAAGGAAAGGTAATTGTGATAGCAAAATTTGCTGTGCCTATTCTAGCCTGCAAAAATTGTTTTTTCAGCCACTTGTTCACTCTGTGTTATCTGTTCTCCAGTGTTTGATCGCTTATTGTCTGCCTGCCTTTTGCTACAATATTGCTGTTCTGGAGTTGTATCAACTTTATGATATTGAAATAGAAGTCTCATGCCTGCCTTTTGCTTTGATTTTCTATCTCAGATCATCTAGTTTTGTCGTCAGATGTGTGGCTTGTGTAAATTTTATTTCAGTTTTCATCATTAAAGTACAATGGGTCTTATGATGTGAATTTGGGAGAAATTTATTTAAGTTTTTGTGTTACAACAATTCATTCCTTGTTAACTTTTAATCCCTTTGCTCTGAATTTACATAGGAGATTAAAAGCATCATTTAGTTTAGGCCTAGCTGTAGTTAGAAGTTTTAAAAAGGAAAAACCTCATCTGCAGTGAAATAGAGTTTTATAACCTTGTGCTCGCAGCTGAGAATAAAAAAGAAGATAGGCAAATTTGTTTTATTTATCTTTCAAGCGAACATCAGCAAAAAGGGAACTCCCCCTCATAATAGGAGAGTAGTTTATCTATGCATAGCTGTCCATTTCCAACTCGCATTCCAGAGGTGCGAATTGAAATGCCAACAATACGCAAAAGTTATGTTTTCTGCACTCAAAGTTAAAACTACCTGCTAATGGGGTAGCCAACTGCACATGTTGTCACTGTTGGTGATTCAAACTACACGTACATCAGATTTCATTGCCTCATGTATCTATTTAGGTGTATAATTGCCACCAAGAACTTGTAGGTCAACTAGTTTCTCACTAGCCAGTTCACCAACAATTCTTGTCATCTCTTGCTCAAACCTGAGTAGAATGATGTCTTGAACTTATAATCATTGTGTATGATACTTGAGAAACATTATGTTGATTTGTTATTGATCATACACCCAAGACCATAACCAACAATTACTATTAGTTATGATGCTCCGTATGTAACATAGCATTAAATAATCTCCAACTGAAAAACCTACATGTTTTCAATTTATTGGATGTACATATTAAAGCCCTTGTTTTTTGGAGAGTGAAGGTCAATTTTGATCCACCCTCTCTAACCTCACTTCACCCTAAATCTTCTATATTAAGGAAGCTATACATGCTTGTGTTCTTGAAAAAATTATTGTTTTTCCTCATTTTTCTCAATTTTTTTAGCTCAAACACATTTCATGTATTTTGATCCTTTTGTATTTTGTTTTGAGGAACATGATTATTTTGGTTTGCACCTAACATGCCCCCCTTAAGGCAAAGCTCCAATCAAACATGGAGCAGATTCTGAAGCATACATTAGAGATCACAGCATGTGATAGAAATGCCTGACACTTTTTAAAAGCAGTAGTAGAGACTACATGGAATTCATTTTTGATATTTGCTGGTTATCAACACATAACCTTGGAAACCTCAAGAGCAAGCTGTACCTACAGCAGGTGTGCTGTGAGTGCTATAAGAGTGAACACCAAAACGTCACAGTTTCATTAATTGTGCACTTTTCTTAGTCATGGAGGTTTCCATAGAGACCTTTCTCAAAATTGTTAACCACTCATTTCAAAAAGCATGGTTGGCCTCCCACAGTGCATATGCAAATCCAAAAAATGAACATTAGTAAAGAACACTAAATACACTGCTTATTTATAAGGCTTCATAATTCATTGGTTGATGGGAAAGTTACTTTCCCACATTCCATGTTCCTTTCTGTATGCAAGATAGTCTCTAATTTTCTCTACTTTTATTTTCTCACAGTATACAAAGAATCATCATCCTTTTATCTTTTTAAGTAAAGTGTCCTGCTTGCCTATCTCAAAGAACTACCAAACTTGGATTCTGCATTTTGTTGTTATTGTCTGTACTATTGAGTCCCATGGTTCTATTTTGGTAATTGATGGGCATTAATATAGTTTCTTTCTTTCTGTAGCAGTGAATGTAGCTGGAGCATATGTCACTATCCTTGGGTGTTTCTGCTAAATTAACTTGTCTTTATATACTTTTTGGTATTTGCAAGTCATCGTGATCTTAAAATCTTACTTAGTGTTTGAATGAATATTGTTGAAACAGTGAGGAAATTGCATCATATTGCACATAGATATGACACCAAATATATGATGCTATATTAGAATTCATGGGGATTATGTTTACAATGATATTCATTTGCTTATAAAGCATTCCCGTTACAACCACCTACACAACCTCCATACGAGAAACATCTACCACTTAACTACTAACATTATTAAATTAATAAATACTAACAAAAGCTAAAATTATTATTTATTTATAAACTATACTATAGATATAATATAAACTCCAACATTCCGCCCTCTCCTGACCCCCCGCCTCTCCCTTAGTTCATCAATCCAAACAAAGGAACATTGCACTGGGTCGGAACACAACTACTCCAAATAGAAATCTGATGAAACAACTCCACCAAATCTCCTCACTCACTCAGAACTCACCAACGTAATTGCATCATTGGATGTCCTGATTGTCGAACAAGTAACTACAGATCCTCTGTACCACATGAGAGAACAAATCCCAATCTCCATACATAGTGAGAGAGCAACTCTCCTTTGAGAGTCCACCCTGCTTTGAGAGTGTCAAAATCCCTCCTCCAGTGCCTACACAATGAGAGAACAACTCTCCTTTGAGAGTCTACCCTCCTCTAAGAGTGTCAAAATCTCTCCTCTAGTGCCACAAGGGAACAAAACTCTCCTCCAGTGTACAATATGAACAAAACCAATAAATGTAGATAAACTAACTACACCTTGTCCATTGATTACACTATACACAAATATTGCCAAGAATTGGCAAAACCAATAAATATAGATACACTAACCACACCTCTTCCAGTGATTACACTATCTACAAATACTGCCAAGAGCTGCCAAGGCCCCCCTTGCTCCAAGAAGGAACACAAATTGATGGTTGTCCTCAAACAATCTACCATCTTGAAGCAAGAAGCTAGCTTGAGATGGGATAATTTCTCCAACCTCCTTTGTCCTCTAGCCTCCTCTTTGTCCTTGTTACACTTTACCCGCTTGATGTCACATTGAGTCTTTGAAAGCGTTGTTAAATGTGACATTAGAGTCTCCAACGACTACAACGCATGTATGTATGTGTCCATGTACATGAATTAGTGTGTTGGTTTCAACCAATAACGCGCCCATTTAGAATATAAAGTTCAAACAAAATGGATTCTCACTAGCAGATTTGAACCATATATCTCTCATATATATTTTTAGATTAGTTAGCGAGGGTTTGGTTTTGGGGTCCACACCCCATACAATTGTCCACTAAGGACCACATGTCCACTACAAGACATTACAATTCCAATATGGGCCTAACAACTGCTGGGATACCTCTCCAACTACAAGAATACCACTGCAAGTCTGCAACACATGCTTTGGCGTTGAGATGTCACTTTGGGGGATTTGAACTTGGATCTCCATTGTAAGAACCCTGTGGCCTTGCCATTTGAGCACAACCCCTTTGACACCATAGATCTCTCACATTATATTCTAACTTCCTACCAGTTGAACTAAGCATTTCTCTAGTTAAGGTGGACTCAAATTACTTTGAAAAAGCTGTTTTGAAAACTTGCTTAAAAAAACAACTCCCAAGCTTTTGCCCTCTGATTATCTTTTATCCTTTGTGCATTTTTGCCCAACACAAATCAATATCAATATTAAAACACAGCTCCAGCAAGAACGATTTGCTAACTAAGCCGTACAACTTTTGTATGATGAAAGTTCACCTGTGGCTATTTCTGCATTTGAAACTTTTTACCAACCACTAAATATTCTACTTAGCCATTAAATCACCAATATGAACAAATGCAAAGCTTTGTTGGTCTTCAGCCTGCACATGTGTGCTTTCCTTAAGAGCCTCTTATCCCTTCTCTGCAGATCTTCGCTCCTAGGAAGCACTAATACACATTTTGTTCTTGCTGTTCTATGCTTCTAATCTTCATGCTCTGTTGTTTTATTTGGGCACTTCTTTTGATGACGTTTCTATTGCCTTGGTGCTACTACTTCCTGGATGCAATTCAAAAACTATACATGGCACTTCCTCAAATGCCTCCTACCTTTCAGAATGCCTATTTAGTTAGACAACAAACAAAATGTTCAGGCTTTATTTTATATGGTGCCTTTCAACATCACCCTTCTCACTCCAGCAAATAACAAACAAATAAATCATCTGCTTCTCTTGATCTCTCCTTCACTCTTGCTTCTCTTGATATCTGACGGGACAATAAACAAATATAATGGCTGCCCTTGGCAAATAACTAATGCTTTAAATTTTCCATGACAGCCTATCCTGCTTTGGTACCATGTTTGAACAGTGAACAAATTGAATGTACAAATCACATCATTACTGCTCACAGATATGACACCAAATATATGATTCTATATTAGAATTCATCAGGATTATGTTTACAATGATATTCATTTGCTTATAAAACATTCCCATATAACCACCTACACAACCTCCATTGAAGAAACAACTCCCACTTAACTACTAACATGATTATAGACTAACAAAAACTAACACAATTATTTATTTATAAGCTATACAAATCTAAACTATACTATAGATGTAATATAATCTCCAACAAATATGTTTTACTGTTTCCTTTCCCAGTGCCATTCATGCTTACCATCCACTATAGTGTTCATAACTTCATGACTTAGGAATCACTATATTTAGTTCAGTGTGTTGCATATTATTAACTTTGTTTTCTGAGTGTTATTGTTGAAAGTTGAGATTCTTGCCAGTTGCATGGATGAAATAGAAGTTTGGTGCTTCTGTTTAGGTATATAATTCTTGGTTCATGAACTTGTGTGTTTAAGCTTGTCGCTGCAGATGTAACAAACATGGACAGAAGTTCCTAACAAATTTCATGTTATTTTTATGCAGGTCCTCCAATTTATCACCTTCTATGCTCCACTATGGGGGGCCATTCTCTTCAATGGTTTCACATATTTCCAAGTCATTCGTATGCTTAACAATGCTACTAGGGTATGTATAAGGATCTCTTTCTTTTTAGTCTCTCCCATGCTTTAATACAAGAGCTATCTACACCCATTTCGAAAACAATGAAAACTAGGCTATCTTTGAATCAGGTACTGTAGAGATCAGACCTGTTGTGACCAAATCACGACATCACCCTATTAGAAATAGGGACCCCCTTTTTCTTAGTTTTTTAAGTAGAATTAGGTCTTTCGAGTCTTGTAAATGGTCTTAAGGAGTAAGTGGTGATGTTCCTTTACCCGGTTTGATGTGAAGTTGTTGTGTATTTCAAGGATTTGCCGGATTTTGCATAGTATTGGAGATGTTTAGTAGTTGGGCTTCATTGGATCCATTATCGATATTTGGTCAGAGACCCTCGAGGTGTGAAGGTTCTTTATACCTTAACTGTCTCGCCCACAAGAAGAAATCGCAATCTTTAATCAATGCGTGCCAAACAGGTAGAAATGTAAAGGTTCGACAGAGGATTCCAAAACACTCAACTACCGCGCTCAAGCTAGGAAAATTTAAAATGTTAAGAGGATATCGAATATCTTAACCAACGCGCTATGCAAGTGGATCCTTGACATGATGGAGGTTCGGTTTAAAAGTTTAGAGGAGACTCATTAGGGGATTTTAGAAGATCTTAATCATCTTAACTGGCACGTTCAAACATAAAGAATTCAAAATTTCTACTTGCTGCGCCAATCAAAGAGGACTTCAAACGTTCCAATCATTGCGTTATCTTCAGGAGGATCCTTCACTCCTTAGCTGTCGCGCCACATTAGGAGGATTTCGAACCTGTAAACCACCGCGCCCAAAGAAAAAAGCATCAAGAAGATTTTGTTTCTCCTATCTAATGCGCTGAAAAGAGGCAAGTTTGGTGTGATAGTATAAAATGTTATAGTATATCAAGAAGAACTCCACACCTTCACCACAGCGAACTAACCTCATCCATCGTGCTAAGTGCGAAGTTTAAAGAGAACTCTAAATCCCAATTACCTCTCTTACCGATGCGAAAATCTAGAAGATTTTGTTTCTCCTATCTACCGCGTCGCTCCCGATCACTTTATCCGTCGCGCTAGGGTAGATGAGACGAAGGGATTAGAAGCTTTATCCAATGTGCTCAGTCCATAAGACATTACAAGTCTCAACCAAGGAAGATTTTGAAGTAGAAACTACCGCGTCAGAGGGAACATGTAGAAGACTTCGGGTGTCTTAACCATTGTGCTAAGAGGAGATTAGAAGTGGAGGATCTCAAAACATGATCTAGCACGCCACAAGCAAAACAGGAGGAGTTTGATGTTCTTAACCGGCGCGCTAATGAGGAAAGGTGAGATTCAAGTATAGAGGATTCCTAATTGTTGAACTAATGCGCCACATCATGGGGATTCCTAATCATCCAACTGGCGCGCCAAGATAGAGAGGTAAGTTCTAAATATAAAATGTAAATTTTAAAAGGTTTTAAGGATCTGTTACTCCTTAACTGGTGCGCCAAGGGGAATTCAAACGTTTTAACTATTCTGCCACCTTAGGAACGTGCTACCCTATAAGGAGACTTTAGGATCATATTTTGAAAGAGCATCAGGAGGATTCACAACACCCGAACTATTGCGCCACATCAGGAGTATCCTTCACACTTAAACAAATGCGCCAGAAGCTAGCGGATCTCAATGTGAAAAAGTAAAATAAGAAGAAATCAAATTTCTTATCTATTACGCCAAGGGGAATTCAAACGTTTTGATTATTCCGCCACCTCCAATGCATCAAAAGGCAAACCATCTTAGTGTATTTAAAAGTTCCAACCGCCGCGCTAAGGGAGATGAGAAAGAAATTTGAAGGGCTCAGTTGCCAAAGTTGAAGAGTTTAAAAAATATGCATCGGTGAGAATTTTAGAGGAAATCAAATGTCCTACCTACCGCGCCACTATCCCAAACGATTATGCTAGTGAGGGAGATTTCGGGGTCTTAACCAATCCGCGCCTGAGGAAAACATAAAGAGGATTCGTTACCTTTGAACTAGTGTGCCGCCACCTTAGAGGAATTCGAGCACCTTAGAGGATCTATGCGCTAGTACTAAAAGGATGTGGTGATTTGTTAAGGGGGAAACTTGGAAGGAAATAGAAGTTTTGAATCATCTCGCCATCTTTTAGGAGAATTCAATTACTTCTAACCAAGCCGCAAATTCAAGAAGATTTCAAGTGAGTGAACCAAAGCGCCTAATGTAAGGGTGTTAAGTATTATGAAGAGCATAGTTGAAAAACTCGCCAAAAGCAAAAACCCGCCAAGCCTGAAAAATTTGACTCGGCAAAAACTCGGCAAAAAACTCGCAAAAACTCGGCAAAAAACTCGGCAACTTAAAAAATTGTTTAAATTTCATTAAAAACACATTTTTTTTGCAAAATTCAATGATTAGATGCATCCAACAAGTCAATAAATGAGAAACAAGCTGAGTCTAGTTGTATTTGATTGATTTCAAAGTAAATTGGATACAAAATGGCATCCTCATGAGGAATGCGCTGATACTGATAGTCTGAAACAAAATGGAAATAGCAAATTGTTTTTGTAAAACTGAAACTGAAAGTAAATACTACATCTTCCTCTTCCCCTTCCCCTTCCCAAGTCTACTGAAAACTAGGGGAGTGGTAGAACTAGGTCTAGTCCTAGGAATCTGCTGTGGCTCCTCCCTCCTCGGCATGACAAACCGTGGCTCAACCTCCATCCTGGATGTAGATGCTGGTAGTGGTCCTGGTGGCAATGTCTCCTGACTCTCCTCATCCTCCTCATCCTCCTCATCCTCATCCTCCTCATCCTCAATGTCATCCAATGAGAATCCCAATCCATCGATTCCAGCGGCAGCCCCCTCCTCCATTGCCTGTCTCTCCAAATCATAGATCTCATCCTCAGAAAACAATGAAGGCTGCTCATCCTGCCCTGTCCAATCACTGTAAGGATCTATCTCATCCAAATCAATTGGATCATCTGATATTTCCTCTACCCTTCTTGTGCGCAGCCGAAGATTATATTGCACATAGACAAGGTCATTGAGGCGTTTCTGAGCTAGCTTGTTCCTCTTCTTTGTGTGGATGGCCTGAAATAAGCTCCAGTTGCGCTCACAATTGGATGAACTACATGGTTGGCATAAGACACGGAGGGCAAATCTCTGGAGATTTGGGGTATTTCCACCCCAATTTGTCCACCAAACCTCTGCAAAAAAAATATTGAAGAGTTAGAAACTTAGAAAGGAAAGTGAAAAGTTCAAAACATATTAAATATCAAATTATCAATAGTTGTAACTTGTAAGTTTGTAACTTATAAATTTGAAATTTTATACCTGGTGACTGATTGTTTATTGCTCGTGTAGCCAGGTCTGAAGAAAAGAGCCTACCCCTTCTTTCCCTATAAGCTTGCAATTCATCAACAATGAGGTCTGCCACCTCAGCCTGGGGTGTCATCCTCTGAATGCAAGAAGTGAGGCCCTCCATAACCTCTCCAGTAGGATCTGAGAAGGTGCCTGAATGGAAGAAACGGGGGTTCAAAAAGTACCCTGCTGCATGGATGGGTTGGTGGAGTTGATTGTTCCACCTCCTATCAATAATCTCCCATATGGGATCAAATTTGAGGCTGTCCCCCTTATAATAAGTTTTAATAGCTTCCTTGGCCCTATCCATGGCCTCATAAAGATATCCCATTGGGGTTTTATCCCCATCTACCAAGCGGAGGACTCTAACCAAGGGCTCCGACACCTACAATATAAAAATGCAAAAAGATTAAAGGTACTAATTTACAATGAAAGACATATTAAAAATAAATAAATATTCAATTTGAATTTAAATTCGAAGCTTTGAAGTTACCTTCACAATCTCTGTAGCTCTTTCTACAAATACTTTGTCAAAGATAATGCATGCAACCTTGTCTCCTTCTGGCTTCTTCGCATAAGATGATTCTGTCCATCTTGGGCACACAAACATTTGTTTCAAAGCCCCCAATGCACCAAGAATGCTTTGCAACGTTAAGAAAACCGTTGCAAACCTTGTCACACCGGATCTCACCAACTCTTTCCCTTGGGTGTAATCCCTCATCATGTTAAGAACCCAAGGGTGATTGTAGATAAATTTTGTGATCCTCCTTGCATCCTCTACAATCGGTGTGACCCAATCAAGCTTGCCTATGTCCTCCAAAAGAAGGTCAAGGACATGTGCTGCACAAGGTGTCCAAGAAATTGTGTGGTGTCTCTCTTGGAGGATTCTACCAGCTGCCACATATGCTGCTGCATTGTCAGTAATTATTTGCACAATATTTTCAATCCCAACCTCCATGCAAACTTGCTCCAACATGTTAGCCAAATTTTCTGCATTTTTCACTATGTTGGAGGCATCCACTGATTTCAAGAACACCACTTCATTCTTGCAAGCTACCAAAAAATTAATGATGGTGCGGTTTTTACCATCCGTCCACCCATCGGAAAGAATAGAGCAGCCATATTTTTTCCATTCATTTCTTTGGTCTTCCACCACTGCCCTTGCCCTATCCCTTGCATTTGTAAGCAACCTACAAGTACAAAGTGAAATTAAGTACAAAAATTTTGTTTGTAAACAAAAAATAGCTTAAATTCATCATAAATTTCTATAAATTAAAGAACATAAATTTATCAAAAACTTAAAACGTAAAAGATTATCATTAACTAACCTCCCACTCAATTCTGTGCGAGAAGGTGCCTTGAAGCCCTTTCCTGCAACCGTCAGTGCAGTAACCAAATTATGCCAATAAGGAGAATTTGCCACATTGAAAGGGATGTTGTTGAAATACCAAAAATCGGCACAAGCAATGTATGCATGCTCATGCACCTCCTTATTCCACCCAGTTGCCTCTAAGGAAGTTTGTGATCCAGGTGTGTTTCTAGGCACAAAAAAACTATCTACTGTGCGTGTAGGTGCTGATCCTGGTGCTCTACTGGAAGTAGATGAAGGGCTCGCAGTGGTGGTGGGTTGCCTTCGGTTACGTGGACCACGAAGAGAGCCCACTATGCCCTGAAGTGCATCATCATCCGACTCAAGGTTGACTGGAGCACCTTGAGAAGAAGCTATGGATGCTTGCATGGCTGCCTTTGCCTTCTCCCTTTGTAATTTTCTTTCTTCTGCGGCTGCAAGTATGGCATTCATTTGCCTTTTTATTTCTTCCGTGGTTCCAGTACAGGCCTTCGCATCACGACGACTGATGCCTGCAAGATGGTATTTGAGGCGGTTAATGCCTCCACGGTATACGTTTTGGCATTTGATGCAAAAAACTGAGCCAGGGTACGGTCCTAGATAAGCATATTTCCACGCAGGATCTCTAGCTCCTGGAGGACGTTTGCCTACAAATGATGATGATGCAACAGGGCCTGAGGCTGAACCGGATACAGAAGCATCTCTATCTGCCATTATAAATTAACCTGCACATACAAAGAGAAAGCACAAGTTGTTAGATTTTTAATAGAAAATTAAAAAACAACCTAAATTAGATTTCTACTTGATAGATTAAATTTAAACTAACGTAAAATTCTAAAGTTAAACATTTTGTTCCAAAAAAACATGGATTCAACAAAAAAAAAATTAACTAGGGTTTGGAAAAAATATGAAAACAATGAAGAAATAAACAAATTACTCTAAATTACTAAAAATGCAAACTAATCTAAGACTTAAACAAAAAAAAATTGGATTGAAATAAGAAGAACGAAGAAAAATGAAAAAAAATGAAAAAAATGTGAAAAAAATGAAAAAATGCAAACAAAATAGTGATGAATCTTGTTTTTATGAATATAAATCTTGTTTGGATCAATACAAATCCATTTATACTACATTCATGATGTTTTTTAAACTTAGATGCTTCGAAAATGAAGAAGAAATTTCAAAAAAAGAAAGAGAAAGAAAAAAAACAAAAACTTACCTGGAAATCTGATTTGCCTTTCAAACTTGATTCGAATCCGCCTCAAAATCTTCTTCGATCGATGCCAAATGCTGCAAATAGGTGTAAAATGGTTTGGAGGAGTTTTTTTCTAGTTTGGAGCAAATAGAATGACAAAAATGAGTCAAAAAGACCCTTTAAACCGCGCCGAAATGACCTTTTCCCACGCGGGCGAGTCTTCTCTGCGGACTCGCGAGTTTTTGTGAAAAACTCGCCAAAAACTCGCGAGTTTTTGGCGAGTTTTTGGCGAGTTTTTCACAAAAACTCTTGTTTGTTTTTTGCGAGTTTTTGCCTGTAAAACTCGTTTCTTGAAAAAACTCGCGAGTTTTTCAAAAACTCGCGAGTTTTTGGCGAGTAATGCATCTATGATGAAGAGTATGCCAATCTAACCCACAACATATATATTTAGACTCCAAATTCTTGACTGGCGCGCCGAGAGAAGATAAAAGCAGGCGATTTTAAAAGCACTAACTAGTGCAAACATCCTAAAGGAATTCGAAACCTTTAAAGAAAAGAAGTTTTGTTATATCGAGGATTCTAGACTTTTGACCAGCGCACTCAAAAGGAAGTTCATAAACATTTAATCATTTTTGCCTTGAAGAACGTGGAAATTGCATTATATTAAATGAAGGAGAGAGAAAATTAAATGTTTTTTACTGCATTTAATGAGGTCGGCCTAGGTAGTTAGGCAAGTTTTTTAGAACAAATTTTGTATTTATACCTACTATTGCTGTCATTTTTATCATTGTTAAGGAGCAGAATTATTTTAAGGAGCAGATTTTGTCTTCAAGGAGCAGCAATCAGGTATTTTGCAAAGTGCAGATTTGATTTTTTTTTTTGGAATGATTAAAATTCTGAAGGTATCAATTCAAGTCAACTAGTTTGGTAAGTAAATTTGGATGTTGCTAATCTGATTTTCTTCTTTTACTTCATTAGATGCATTAAAATTGTTCAAGTTTTGGTAAAACTTGAAAGGATAGGTGGATTTTGATAGAGTCTAGATGATAATATTTTGCAAAACTTCATATTACAAGGATAAAAATCAGAAATCTGATGCATCAAGGAAGCTGAAATAGAGTCTAGGTTGTTTATTTTTGAGATTGCTTATTCGCGTCGAGTTTGCAGGATCATGGCAATGACTTCCAAAGAGAGACAAGCGAAGATCCGGATGGATGCTAAAGGGAAAATTCCCAAATCAAAGCTCGTTTCAAGGTGGACAAATGTAGGAGACAAGAATATGGGCAACAGCAACTTAGAAGACATCAAGTCAGTCTTTGAGGAACCCAACGGATGTAGTCTTGCTCGAGCCATCATGAGGAGTGGAGCTATTGAAGCTGCTTGTTTTCTGCCAACCTTACCTTGTTTAGAGATGATCATTGAATGTGTTAAAAAGTATGACGTAGATACAAGACAAATTATGGCTAAAGATGGAACAATATTAGCTTATTTGCAAAAGGAGGCAGTTGGAGAAACTTTCAACATTCCAACTAGGGAGAGGATGATCAGTATTTCGATACAACAAGGTCAGCAGGATTACAATGTTGATTCAAAGACAAAGTTGCAGGAAATAAGGAGAGAATGGATGGCCAATCCGTCAATGAAGTTCAATATGAATAATCCTCCGCAATTTCACAAGTCAGATTTTCATCCTGAAATTGGATACTTGATCATGTTTCTCAATAGAATGACAGGAATGCCGCAATCTGCTACCTTTCAGCCTTGGATGTACTCTTTCATCAAGTTAGTTCTCAAAGGGAAGATGATTGATTGGGTTGGGCTCATCAGTCAGAGTATACATGAGCAGTTTATCAATTTTGCTAAGACCAAGACTTTTTATATGAGTTCCTATGTAGTGTACCTTCTCGCAAGAAATGAAGTCTATTCAGGTTTGACCAAAAGAGGAGAAGTCGGAATTGGGCCTAATAAGTACTTATCGCATCAATGTTACCCTCAGTTACACTTCAAGAATATCAATCATTATACAAGGTTCAATGATGCGTTTGCTATGTTCATACTGAAGAAACTAAGAGGAGAATTTCATAAAAGGTTGTCAAACGCAGCTAGAGAGTTCATTTCGGCATATGGACATTGGTATACTCAGCATGAAAGATACACCTACATAAGGATCCAAGGTTTTACATCTTATCCATACAGGTTACCCAGATATCCAACCAACAGGATGGTGATGTTAGAGGTTACAAGGCACCTCCTGGAACTCATCAGACTCCAAAAGTTAAAAAGGAAAGCAGGGATTCAATTTCCACTTCTTCTTGGACAAAATCTGGAGTGTCCATCATTGGCAGCAGCCGAATATTCTGAGATAGAACTTCAGGCATATCATTTGCAAACTCATGGCACCAAGAGGCTTAACTTTGATCCTTTCCAAGTTTGCTGGAAATATAACAGAGAATTTAAGCATGTCAAGCAGTTGGAAGACCATTGGGCCAGTGCACACGATGAAGATGATCTTCGAACACTCCAGAGTTCAAGACTCACATGGGATTTAGTTAGAGCTTCCAAAATATTCAGGATTCCAGACCAGTTCACAGAGGATGATACTATGTTGATAGATGGATTTGATAAGATAAAGGATTTGCCTTATACAGTTGATTGGTCAAAAAGGGATGTGTCCGAAGAAGAATTGATGGAGCCAGTCCTAGCCATGACACAAGCATGTATAAATCAACTATTACAAGAGATGAATGATGAAGGCCAAGTTCTTACTTACAACAAGATGGATGAAGGAGAACCAGGACAGCATAGTATACATAGTGGATCACAACATAGTGGAAATGATCAAGGTAATAATCCAGCTAGAAAAAGGAAAAGACCTAGTCAAGATCAAGGAGAATCAAGTCAGAGACCTCAAAAGAAGAATAATCTATCTACTTCATCTCGTTTGCAAGAAGGTACTTCAGATGTTCAAAATCCAATACAAGAGATAGAAGTTATAGAAGAAGTTGCCTTGATTCCATCCGAGGAAATTCATTCAAGTCCAACTATTATAATAGAGGAAGATGATGTTCTTGCCCAAGATGAAGAAGGTCAAGTAGAATCTAATGAGGAAGTAGCTCGTGTATAACACAGTCAAGTTCAAAGACAACAAGATCTTTCTGCCTTTCCACCTTGGTTGAGGCAAAGGATTGAGGAAAGTACAATTGTAGAAACTTATCAGCCTGCTCCAGTCGAGGAATTGCTTGTAGATGCACAGAAGAATAATCAGAAGAAGAAAGCAACAGTCTTTTCGAAAATCACTCAAGATCCTTTGGGAAACAGAGAGGTACATGTAGCTGTCCCTAGAATTGAAAAGGATCTAGAGGATATGGCACCTGAAGACTACAATGTGACTACTATTGGCATGGGTCCAATCACAAGGGAACAGATAGAGGAGGAACTTCAAGAGTCAGTGAATAGTGTAAGAATCATGCTAAAGCAAGAGAGAGAAGCTAAACTAAAGGTTGAACAGGATTTCAATACTTTGAAGCACTACATTCAGTAAGTCATGCAGCCTATTCAACAGAAGGAAGCCACTTCAATTCCTCCGTCTATTCTTCCACAAGAAACAGTGTCTCAAGTTGAAAATATGAGAACTTCATCTCAGGTAATGAAAGGATGGATTGAAAAGACAGAAGAGAAAGCATACACTCACCTTGAAGAAATTGTGCAAGTTTATCATAGAGTCATTAATCTCAAGGATCGAGTTCAAGCTTTGTTAAAGATATGTGCTAAGTTCAAACCTATCAAGGAGCAATACATGCCACAGCTCAAGAGCTTAATGGAAGCTCCATTAGAAGATCTAATTCATGATAAGGTGATTGATCAGGATACTCCACATGACTTCATCACTTGGTATTTTTCCTTTCACAACAAGGGGCAACTGGTTGATAAAATTGAAGTAGATATGTCCAGAATAAGAAGTGTTCTTCTAAGAACAGAGAATCATATATACACTGCATTGACAACAATATGTAATCCTTATGGGGATGTTACTATTGAAAACATGAAGCAACAAGTTAAGGCATTCTACTTTCAGTATGATGGACTTGATGAGGGTCAGCTGGATAGCATATTCACACTTGCATTTCATCTTGGAGCGAATAAGTCCTGGATAAATGATTGGGAGAAGACACTTGGCGTCTATGAGTCAGATGTGGCAGTGGCAGAAGGTTCTATTAATGCGGCGACAAGTGTACCAATGGAAGATGTAGCTCAAGTTGTGTCTAGATTCATTGCATCTCATAGTACTACCATGTAAAGGGGATGTAATGTGGCACCCTTGTCTTCTTGGAAAGCGTGCCTTTATTCCTTTTTTCATAGCTTCTTTCATTTAATAAAGATAACCTCCTTCATTTAATAAAGTGAGCCTCTTTCATTTAATAAAGAAGAGTTTGTTACAACTACTTGTGATGTGGCTTGATCTGGTCCATTGGCTTGGCCGACCGATCTTGACCCTTCATTCATTTGAGGTCTATAAAAGGGCCCCTATTGCTCTCATTTGTACGGTTGAAAACTCTGAAATTGTTGCAAGAGCTCTCTGAGATAATAAAAGATTCATTGTTTTGGTGATTCTATTTGTGTTTCTGAGTGTTGCATGGTTTGGATTTTCAAGCAAATATTAAGTTAGATTAAGTTTTCTTTAAGTTTATGTTAGTTGATGAAAGGTTTCTTTATTGTTTCGTGGTGAAATCTATAAGTTCATACCATTTGTAGTTTGTGGCTTGCAAATTGCAGTCCATGGTTAGTCTGAACAAAATTGGACATCAATTTGATCTTTATGTTTGTTGAATCCTTCATGAGCATAAGTGATTTAAACATCTTGTACACCCTAGAAGATTGCATCAATCTTGTGTAGTTGTCTATCTTGGCGAAGCAGGATCTGGTTTGGTTTCACCTTGAGCAGTAATCATGCTTCCATCTAGGATTAGATTAGTGTTTCTAAACCTTACATCTTTTGTCCTTTTTTATCCATTTAGTTAGGATTAGAACCAAGAACATCAATTGCCAAATCATACATCATCAGTTGTAGTACCTAAATTCTCCACTGTTCGCCTCCGTAATCATTGAAACAACAGCTTATTTGAACAATTGCTTAAGTCCCTTTGTGTTTAACAGCAAAATCATACTTAGTCACTGAGCTATCTCTTACAAAATCATAAGAAAAGAACCTTGGAGTCATCTTGTTTGATCACTTCGTTCAGCATTCGAGAGGCTTTGCTCAAGAGGGAGTCAGATACTTAGTATTTCACTCTAATTGTTGACTTGTCCAAAAACAATCATCAACAAGACCTACCTTTGTATCAAAAAACTCCTGCTAATTTGTCTGCCATATTTAAAGATCTTAAGCACGCTTGCAAACTGACTTTTCCATCGAACTTAGTATTTTGATAGAAACTGAACTTCTGCATTTTCACAAGCGCAACATTAAAGCTATAAGTGATACCTAGATTCTTTTCAAACCATCATAAAGATTTTTTTGTAAATATTGCTCTAATGTGTTCGAACTTTGCATATGATTGGATAAATAGTTTGCATTTTCTCCTTTACAAGTTATGATTTCTTTCCTACTCACTAAACCATGTCAATTATGTGTTGGGGTTTAGACTTTAGATGTTACCTGAGTTTAGAGAAATTTTTTCTTTTTTCTCATAATTGCATACAATTCATTTCCATGTTCTGGGTGACATAAGTAAAAGTAGTTTATCATCTATCCAGATTTTTGGTAATATCTGTGTCAACTCTGTTTCACACAAGCTTTGCTACTGTCTATTTATTTTAAAGTAGGAGTCTATCTCTAATACAAAATTTTCTGGAAGAGAACATTGCAGTGAGTGCCTTTCAGTTGTGTTCTTAAAAGAAATTTTATAGCAAGTTCTTAGATTTTGGAATTCAAAATGGTACATAACAAGTGCTATCCTAGAAGTGTACCACAGGGAAGTCAAGAAAAGGAGAGAATGCTGTTAAAAACATGCAGAATTGTGACAACTATTAATAACATTCCGGAAGGAGTTTTGGTCTGATACAAATATCTTTTGAAATTCCCAGAAGCCATTAACTCATCTTTTAGGATGTCAAATTCTATCCTCTCAGCCCTATTCAGCTTCTCGTTTCCATTGACTGTAAGTGTGTTTTTTATTTTCTGGCAGATGGCAGCAGGTATGTCAGATCGACAATTACATGTTGATGCAAGGGCTGATATGAAGGTGGGTACACTGATATGAGATTACTTTGCATGTTTAGATTTGCATAATACATATAGTTTCTTCATCTTGAATTTTTTTGAAGGTATATCCACCTGCATATGTTAGAAATGCAGCCTGTGAACAACAAAAGTACAGCTGATCTAGATTCTACTATTCTAGAATACTCTGTTTCTTGCTCACTGATTAGTTATTTTCCTTAAGTTGTAATTTTTTGCAATAAGTCCCCTGTAGTGGTTTGCGACAGATTACAATGTCTTATATAACATAGACACAAAATGCTTGCATGATCGAAATTTGCTGGTGCCTAATCTGATTCTGCACTTTGTAGCTTAGTCGGTTTGTTATATCCCATGGAGTTATCTATCTGAAGGAACTGCACTGAGTGAAATTTTCCTTAACATATTTTAAAACAACGTAGCATAGCAGTGCAGATATCAATTAGCTGCATGAGATATTGTCTAATTTAATTTTGAATGCATTTTAACTTAGTGCATTGTTGTTTCTCCAGGCAGTTAACCGATGGGGCTACTACCCTTTGATATTGATAGGCTCTTGGATATTTGCCACTCTGAATCGTATACATGATTTTATTGAACCAAACAAAAAGATTTTTTGGCTTTCTTTTCTTGATGTTGGAACAGCAGCCTTGATGGTAAGTTCGAGCCCATGCAATGGAACCATTGTGTAATTCTTCAGAAAAGTAGGGAAACAAATCTCACCTTTTATTTTACTCCTAGTAATTTGTGCAGCATCAATAAGAATATTTAGGCATATACCTCTAGTTTTCAAGCTAAGGCTCTGGTATTGTTCCATTTTATTATTTCTTAATTTAACTGCATTAATTTTTTATTTTGGTTGTCATTTTTGTTAAATTTTATTAGTTTTTTTGCCGATTTATCTATCCAGACTCCAGAGTATTATAGGCCCTTCATTTTCTGTTAGGGCAGAGCTTGGCTAATCGTTGGTGAGGTACAATTTTCTTTTGTAACACTACTATTGTCAGTAATTTTCCAATGGGGCTCACATTTATATCTGCTAGACTCACTGAGTCAGTTTGATCAAACAGACCAACTGAAAAATCTGTTACCCTCATATTCTTATTATCTAAGCAGATAAATATTCTTCTAAATAGTTTTTTGTTGAAGGTAAATGTGCAACACTCTTTAACTTGTTTGTTGGAGTTCCCTCTTCAAACTCCTGAGATGCAGTTCTGGGTCAAATATGTCTCAAAATATTGATAATTATATGACATCCTTTTATTATTTCAAGGGCCTATATTGCAAGGAGATTAATGCATGCTTTCTTGGTTCCTTCTAATTTACTAATGTATGAGCACGCAAAAATTATTCCCCATGACAATTTCAGCAATTTTCAATATAGAAGAAATATGTTGTACTTCTGTATGTGTACAAAGTCAACAAAAAATTATTAGGATCTGAACCATAGTTGGAAAGCTCGGACTTGGCAATAACTCGACTGACCCAAATAAAATTAAAACTCGGACTTGGCAAAAACTTGGGGAAAATCTCACCAATAACTCAAAAAATTTCCCAAACATTAAAAAACACAGATTTGTAAAAATACTCTTCAAAAAAATGTCTATTAGTGAATTTAGGGAACATATTACTGATTTCCTTCATATATAGATCAAAATTAGAGTTCAATATGTAAGAGTCACACAATAAACTCAAGGGATGCTTGGGATCACCTGCAACCAAAACAACCTTCCACAACAAGGAGGAAGCAATGCAAATGCTATATTGCCAAAGAATGATAATAATGCATACAAGATACAAGATACACAAGATGATTATATACAATAAGAGCCCTTGCTTATATAGGCAAGGTTGAGACCTAGGACAACATGTGATCATAACAAGTGTCTTAATCCTATGACATGAGACACAAATATTAAATGTCCTAAGGAAACTTAACTAGACAAATGTGAATAGGACTTAATGTGGACCAGTTAGGTAATATATCCCGTTCACACCAACACCCCTGCTTAAGTGCAACTTAGGGAGAAGTAAACAAATGCAAAGATGGGTCCAGGCTACAAGGCCATGTTAGGTACCCATGTACAAAAGATCTCTCATAAACGGAGTAAAGGAGGAAAACCCATAGGAAAAACCCCTCGCTGAAAGAAAGAAAACATGCAAACAAACATGTGCAAGTGATGGAGTGATGGAAGGAGGACTCAACAACAAGACCCCCCAAGGACTACATCCATCATGAATATACAATCAATAGCCCCCCCATAAGAGGGAAAGATGAGACTATGAATCCCCCCTGTCAAGAAGTAGCTCCTATGCCAGTGGTGAATGCTCGAAGACAGAAAAGTTCCCCTTGGGAAGAAACAAATCCACTGGTGTATGTAGAAGAAACTCCAACTCCAAGACAAGAGATGAGGGAATAAGTCTCATGAAAGAAGATGTCTCTGAAAACTTCTCAAGTGTCCACATGTCATAATCAATAGATGCCACAAACGTAGGAACACAAATCCTAATCAAAGAGTGTCACAATCCAAAACATTGTTAAAACTCATTATCAACAATCTCCAAAGACAAAGATGGTTCATGCTAAATTGAATCACTGAACTCTGAAGAAGCAGGAACAAGGGAAGTATCAATCTATGAATCCACCTTAGGAATCAATGAAGGTGAAGGATCAACAAGTGTCTCTGTAGTAGGAGAAGGAGAAGAAGCCTTATCATCCATCCCCATCATCCAAACGGTCAAGGTCTTCCAAAGAAGCATGAGAAGATGATCTCTGTCTGATAATAATTGAAGGTAATTGTTTTTCATTACCTCCAATGCATCTCCGAGTGCCTGAAACTCTGCAAGGGAAAGTTCACTATCAAAGTGCTCATGTGTTCCTGGAATCTTCCAACAACAGTTTGCCAACAACTGCTGAGCAACATCAAAGTGTTCTATGGCTGAAGCAATCATGCCTACATTCACCTTCAATTGCCCTGCCAAATGGTGAGACCCCTGAGACATAACATTTCCATATAAAATTTCTGATTTAAAATCAGCACTGTGATAGGATGTTGAATCACCATCAGTAACTGAATGAAAAACATCATCATGTGTGCTATCAACATTGCACACACCCTCATCAAAAGTACTAGTCTCAAGATCCTCATAGGATGGCTCAAATGAAATGTTAGAGGCTGCTGATTGGACATCCTCATTGCTCATTTCCTCTTCCGGAATAGAAGCATATACATCCGAAGAACTATCCTGGGATCTATCAAACTCACCCGAATTTTTTGATTTTAGATCAGCGTCATGCAACATACAATCTGATTTGTTTTCATGACTGATAACAACTTCATGAGCGCTGAAAATGTCATCCTGGGGTTCTGCCAAACCATCATCATGATGTAAGGTATTCTCATCATCAATCACTTCAAATTTAAACCCCTTTTCTTCCACCTGCTCCTCGTCTTTGACACATATCTCGAGTGCCAACATTGGGAGACTCCTCAACATCATTCCCTTCATGTGTCATAGCTGCTAACTCATGGTTATGCTCAACACTATGACTGCTGTCATAAAACAGAAAATCAGAAGTTACACCATACCTATCTGCAGCATCATCCAGGAACTCAACCAAATCTTCATCCTTTGTTAATTGTCCATTGCCAAATGCTGGTTCAGGAGGTGTCGTCAATGGAAAATTAAGTGTGTCATGTGCCATAACTTCTGTCTCATGGCTGCAAAGTAAATCTGCTTGTGTATAAGTCTCCTTAATCTTTATGACTTCATCACAGGAGCCTCTTTGTCCTTCTAGATGATGTGACTCATGAGCCCCAACATCTTCTCCTTAGTGGCTTCTTCTTCAATATATCCATGTGTCAAAACTAGGTCTTCCTCATGCTTCTTTACCTCTTTATCCGTGCATCGGTGGTTAGGCTCCCAAATTCCTTTGCATGAGAAGCAAAGATTTTGTCTTCTCATTTGGTTCTTGCTCATTTTAAGAGGTCCTATAACCTGGTCATTGAGTTTAAATGTAGAACCATCATCATTAACTGATTTGAAGGTTCCATCATACCTGCTCACACTATGCCCATCAATAGGCACTGAACCATGGGGCGTATCATACTTAAAACTGATCTTGTTGCCTGTTGCAACATCTTTCCCATGACTGAATTTTGCACCTTTAAATTAATTTTTTTCCTTAAACATCCTCCTAGTATACTTTACCAAACCAATCTTTCCAGGGCTCAAGATAACAACAAAGTTCAGATATCTATTAAAAGAGTATGTATTTTAAAATCATCTGGCATGCTCTGGTAGTCCTCAAAGAGTTGATTGGCTTCCCGTTCATAACCTTGCCTGATCTTGATGGCTTCCCATTCAATATCTTCCCTGGTTTTAACCCATTGACATACTCTGAATATTTCTGATTCACCCAACAGGATGGCAGGAAAACCGCTCTAATACCACTGAAATATCCCCCCCCCCTCCAAATGGATATTTGCTATTTGAAACTGCCTTGTCTGATTTTTTAAGTTTTATGTTTTTTTGCTTTTGACATGGATGACATGCATGTACATATTTTGATAATAACAAGAAATGATAGTGCCTACAAGCTTAAATTCAATACACATGCTTTATAGAACTATTCTAAGCATTACCCATGAGAGAAAAACACAAGGAATGTCAAAGGGTCAACATACCCATGACCTGTTATTGAATTTACATGGCTGAAAAGGCTGCTACAGCAGCTGGGTAATATCAAACACCTTGCAACGTCGAGTAACTCAGATTTTAGCACATGGGAAACACAAACAGCAGCTTCAATGTGAAATGACTCCTCATACAAAGCATTAGAGTCGGTTAGACTGCACTAAACTCCAAACAAAACCCTATTGCAGTTCACATTCCCATTAATGGCTGGTACGGCTTGTTACAAAATATCAGCAGCAGATTCGTACGGCCTTGAAACCCCACGTGGTAATGAAGAATGAATGCTAGCAATCAAAAAGGGCCACCAAAGATTATTCTTTCAATAATCTGAAAACTTCTTCTCAAACCCTTGAAATTTTCTGAAGTTAAACCCTCCAATAAGCACAATTGTGACCTCTGATGTAAAGCCGCCTGTAGATGCAAACTCCTTGAGAGATTTCATTCTCAAAGACTGATTTTCTTCTTCAGACCCTTGTATTTTCTCCAAAGCCAAAAAATTCATGAATTGAGAGAGTAATAATGAATGAAGTATTTGCTTTTTGCAAAGCTTTTATAATGGCACGATTCCCAAGGCTTTTTTAAAATAACATTTAAAATCATATTTCATAGTTGTTTTGTTGCTCCATATCCCAAAGTTGGCGTATGGCTTATAATCATTTAAAAATAATATTAAATGCCTTAACATTTAATACTCAACCTTATAAACCATTATAATAATAATAATTTAATATTATTAAAGCTTAACTTTAATAATCATTAAATTAATCATAAATCCCTTGATTAAAGCCATAATAATAACAATTTGATAATTCCGCCAACACCTCGGGGATGATGAATGTGCCCTCTATCCATCCAGAAGCCCTTTCCAAAAATAGAAAGGTATGGTCCCGATGCTCTAGTGACTTACTAAAAATAGTGAGTCTAAAAAAGCCTGAAATACTCTCTGGAAGACAAACCTCAAAAGAAACCAAGCTCTAGCCATGGGAAATCTGAAGAATGATACTGAAAGTGTCCGTTGACAAACCAAGAATGGTCTCCACAACAACCAATTAGCCTAGGGAGACCCAAGTGATAGGCTAATCCTCTAAACTCCGATGCTAGCTAAAAATGGGGACATTACAGCCTCTTCATGTTCCACTTCTCCGTTGGTGGTCTGTTCAGCTTCCAAAACGTTTCTGGGATCTTTATATACATGGTATGCAAGTGAGGAAAAAGAGGGAGGCAATTTACTGAACAATGTGAAGGGATAATTTGCAACGATGACCATTAGAGGTCCTTGGAAATACCAGAAGTCATGGAGGTCAGGATAGATCCTATGTGAGCCCAGAGCAAGCCGGGAAGAGCCCAACAGCCCTCATGGAAGTTGGATTCCATTGAGACCCAAGTAGTGCCAGAGTTTGTTTGCCTATTTTCCTTGTATATTTTTGAAGATGTTCATAAGTATTGGGAGCACTTGTGACTGTTTCAGCTCATATATTGACTGTCATGTAAAAGAGGACTTAAAGTTGCAGATTTGAGTTGTAATTGATTGTGTAGGAGGGTTTATAATCTTTGAAGTAATTTAATGGGCTAGTGATCTATTGTAACAAGCCAATTCGGAGTACTAAGTGAGGTTTCTCGTGCTTTTGGTGGAGTTTTTACCCACAAGGGGTTTCTCCACATTAACTTTTTTTGTCTCCTTTTTGTGGCATTGCCTTTGTTTTTTGTTTTTATGTTACATGTTCATTTGAATTAAAGAATCTTAGCCATTTATTTGCTTTCATAATTTACTCTCTACAAAATCTGTAATTGGTGAACTGGTTTAGAATATCTAGAGCAATTAGTGATCATGCTGGTTTGGTGAGTGTTGGATCTCCTAAGGAAGTGTAGCTCGGTACATTTTTCCACATCCAAATCCAAGGTAATAAATTTGATATATTGTCTGATCTATGTTTGCAAGCAAACCTCATTTCTTGGTATTTGGCTAATGAACTGAACTTGAAGATTGAAGACCATCCATGTCGATACTCATTGGACTGAATCTTGAGTTTAACATGAAGTAGTGGTAAACATGGTTCTTTTAGAGGTATGTGGAGTTATCTTTGTGAACCCATACCTATATGATAGAGATGCTATCTTCAATAGGAGAAAGAATCAGTATAGGGCTCTATTTGAATGGAAAGGACTACCTCTTGAACTCATATATGGGAAGGTCCAAACTTTCTATGGCTAGTACTTCACAAGTAAAGAGGTTGACCAATGCAAGTAGAAAGATTGTTTCCTTTCTGAGTCATGGCAAAGGGGAACAAGGGGGGTGCAGAGATAAGTCATGGGCTGCTGTCTTACAAGAAGCAATGAGAAGAGGGTCTGCAAGTGTGTGAATTCTGAGTTGTCTTTTGAGCCCAAAAGGCTACCTCCTCCAATATTGGTTGGTCATGAAGCTTGTTTGAAGCCTTCTAAGGCAAGTTGTATTAGGTTGCCTTCCAATTATGTTGTTGTGTTGCGTGGATAGTCAAGAAAAGGGCTGGAATGAGTGGGATTGAATGATCATAAGGCTGTACCTTTTATTGATAGGGTTCGGCATGCACTTCTGTGTGTGTCAGGGAAGCCAAATGTACGAAGCAAATGGCATCCTAAAGGAGGCGTGAGGAAAGGAGTTCCTCACCTTTTGTTTTGGTCAGCTTTTGGGGACCAAAAGCCTCCTAATGAGGGACGTGTGACCTAAAAATTGGATCCAATAATCTGGAGCACTAGGGTCATTTTGTTTCGATTTCAGTCAAGAGTTATCGAAGTGCTTTAAAATCATGAATAAATTGGACCACTAGGACCATTATTTTTAGTTGTAATTTATTGTTATTTTTACTATCACTTTTATTTTAACCTACTGATTTCTTCTGCTTAGTTTGTATAGGTCTCATATTTTATTTTATTTCCCTCACTTTTTCAGTTCCCCCTTTCCCACTCTCAACGACCTCACCTTTTAAGTAAACAAGCTCTACAATCTATTACTCATTTTGTTCCTTATCCTAATGATGGATCACTGAGTGTGATCTGAAATGTTCATGCAAAAAACTTATACACAGTTTTTACCAGAAGCTTTCTCAAATAATCATGAATTCATTGAAATGCGATATGTTGTAGAGCACGAGGGACTGTATTCTTGGCAAAGGAGTGTCTAAGACTCTAAGGTGATTTGGAGCATCTTGAAGAGTCCTTGAAACAAGGTTGCAAGCTTCAAAACAAGTAGAAATCCTAAAATGGTGAAATCATTAGCTTGTGTAGGCAGCAAATTTGCCACAAAATATTTCTGCCACTCTATCAGAAGCAGCAATTTCGCTATTGTGCCAACAGAACATTGATTATGAAGTGTTTTTTCGTTTGAATTGAGTCAATTGACTCTTTTGATGTTTGTTCTTCCATTTTCACACCATGGGACAATGGAGAAATGCCATATAATATTTGAACACTAAGTTTGAAGGATTGGCTCTCATGTATCCTTCATTTTCTAACTCTCATAGTATGCTTGAGATTGAACTAAAAAAATTTACTCTCTCTATACTTGTAGGGTCCCTTAGCATAATACAAGCTTATAGAGAAAAGCTTTGTATTCATTAAATAGTATAGGCCTCACATCCCTAGAGCATGAATATGCTAGTAACCTAGCAATCACAAAGTATATACCAGATAAATACCATTGCAGCGATTTCTTGTTTTCTTAATCTTTTTTTCTTGTCTCTGTGCTGGCCAATGCATTTCGACACTGGTCTATAAGCTAGTTGGTGTGTTGTTCTGAATTTATGAGCTTAACTTCCTAAATATTCTATGAGTTTTCCTCTACTAAATTTATTATCTAATTATTGCCAAGTTTAGATACTATTTATTCGATACTAATATGTAATAACTTTTCTCACGATTTCTTGCTTGTCAATTGAATTGCTCTCTCAGGGCTTGTTTAATTCGGTTGCATATGGACTAAATTCTTCAGTGCGCCGCACAATTCAGGAAAAAATCGATCTGTAAGCTGCCTAACCTTATAACTGTTCATTGTTCATTCTATATGCTAATAGACTTGGAAATTTTTTCTAGCAAGTGTTATTGCCACATACTGCTGCATGATGTGCACTTATTTTCTATGGACAAGCCTAATCATTTAGGACTTGTTTTCTGTATAGCCTATGTTAAGCCTTGTTTTGTGCAACATTTCCCCTTCAGAATTTTCTGTGGATATCACTTTCACAGAAATTGATTTAGTTCTACTTTTAGTATGAATGTCTACAAGGGAGATATAGACTTGAAACATGCTTATTTGGCCTTGTCGTCTGAGAATGTGTAGAAGTGCATTCAATGCTATAAGTACCAAAAGTTAATAGCGAATATCTCTAGTTTTGCAGTGCACAAACAAATCAAATAGAGTATTCCGCTATTACATCTACTTCAAAATTCGTATTTAATTGATTCCATTTCTTTCTTGATGGGTTTATAAGCTACATGTGCATAATCAACAATTTTGTACTTTTGATGCAGGTGGTGGCCTGAAAGATTTAGAAAGTGGCTACCTAGTTGTATCATGCTGAGGGAGCAGGCACGGGAAAGTGAATTGATCTCCCTTAAAGTTTCAGTCCAACAGTGATTTCATCTACTTTCTAGGATTCGTAGTCTTCATGTTCTTAGGCTCTTTTCAGCCAATTTTGGACCCATCCTTGATAATTTTTTAAGGTTCTGCTACAACAACAAATTCAGATGTTCTCGGTTCACTCTCATGTGTATAACCAAATTCATTGCTGTTTAGGGCCCACAGATGAGCGAAATTTTAGCATAAGTTGCTCTCCATATTCTTTGATCCCTCCAAAATTCATCATTAATTGCCCCTTTCCGGAAGTAGGATAGAATGGCCTTGTTACTATGCTATAGCCAGTCTATAAGAATAACGATATAAAATGTTCTCTACTTTAACAAGGTGACAGCCAAAAAACTATATACACCAGAATGTCAAGGGGAGAATTGCTACTAAATTTGCAAGCTGTAATAACTGAAATTCATGGAGAGCTGGTTGAGGGATTGGAATTCAGCAGGGACTTGTCAATTTGATGTAAACCTTAGAAGAAAAATCTACTTGAAAGAAATTAAGCGTGCATGCAAGCTGAGATGTGTTACCACTCTCTTTGCCATTCTAGATTGCTAATGGAAGTTTTACCTTCCCACAAAGTGGCTTCATGGTATCCTATTATTTTTTTCTTTTTGGAACTATGTAATAAATATACACTTGTTTTCTGTAACTCATTACCAGTGAGTACACATTTCTGTATTGTAAATTAACTCTAAATGAGACTTTTTGTTGGAAACAACTTTCAAATTGGATTAATTTTAAAAAAATGTGACCAGAATGGCATCATGGCTCAATCACATTACACACAAGGCCACAGTAGGACGACTGGCATGCCAACTACAAATTAACTATACAGAATGTCTTGAGATTACAAATAGAAACTTTAATCTCTATTTCAAGGCATTAAGCATCGTTGTCATATATAAAGTTTTGAAGATTGCTTTTAAGATGCAGCAGCTAGAGAAAAGGTGGCAGCCTGCAGATCATCATCATGAGGTCACTTTCCCCAAACATTTATCTTTCTCTTCTTTATTCCCTTACCCACCCATAGTTGTGGTAGTGGGGAATATGTGGAATGGCATACAAGGAAAATTTGCCCGGTTAAGAGGAGGTGCCTAACATTTACTAGAGCAGGGGCATGGAGATCATATTTGCATATGGTATGTTTGACAGCACTTGGTCTATTATCAGGATGGGATATATTATTTTGTGCTAGTGGAATTGCAACTTTTTGGTTTGTGGCATCACTGGAAAAGTATTGTTGACCATTGATTTAATAATGTTTTGTTGTAGCCGATTTGTTATGTTTTGTTGGCAATGGGTAGTAATGTAACTTCTTCTGTTTGGCTGTTGACAATTGTATAACCAATAACCATAAGTATTGTTATTTTAAAAAGCAAGTTTATGTTGAGGAAGGTGTGCTGTTTTGGGCCTCCCTATAACGAACAACTGTAAAGACACCACCTATATGAAAGCATCAGCTTATCTGGTATTCACTGTGTTTGTTGTTATTTCTATTATCATTTACATTTCTAAACTCTGGTAGTGTAGAATTAATAGCAAACATTTTGGCATTGTTGCCTTTGTAAACCCAGGTCATCAAATAGTGGGTTAAAGGAAATATCAGTTAATACCTATTGATAGAGACATTAGAAAGAAGGCAAAATAAATGGGTCGGCTGATTGACAAAGTAGTGGATTCAAACCAATGCGAGAATGATATCACAAGAGACTTCAAGTATTTGTGGGACCTCTCTGTATGAGAACACATTATTGAAGAAGCTGAAAGGAATCAAGTAGCACAAGACATGATTTAAACAATTTGGTGATAACAGAAGACATTGACACACTACTCGACTACCTACCCTGACTCCTTGTTTGACATTATATCATATTGCAAGATCTTCATGCCAAATGTGACTGCAAAGCACAACAAATCCTACAACAATACAAGAAAGAGGTCGTCGTGAGGAAGAAGAAAAATCTGAGAATCAATGTTGAACCTTGAGAAATTAAATGCCATTAATTCTAAACAAAGACATTAAAAAGAGACAAATCGGTGAGAAAGTGAACCAAGCTATTCAATGGTTTATTTGATTACTCGAACAACAAGAAAGAAGACAAGGGTTGTGAAAGGCAACTTCATATAAGAAGTCATGGCTGCAAGTATAGGATGTTAGCAGAAGTTGCAGTTAAAGTGTGAGGAATAGTTGGAGCCAAAAACAAGGGTGGGTTCAATTGGTACTAGAACATCGTACACCACCTACAACTGCTAAGTGGGTGGAGATTCTGCGACAACTACCCCTTCTAGAGGAAGTGTTGATCTCGCAGATCAAGTGAGGTTGGCAAGCTTGACAAAGTCTACAAACTCACAGAAGACACAACGAAGCGCTCCTTATGGACAAAATTCTAGTCTTTAAAGCATAGTTGAACACCAATTTCTTCACAAAAGAATATCAAGTTGCTTATGAAACAAATATATGCGGAATAAAGGAATTGATAATTGAAGATTCACAACCAATAACACTAGAGCAAGCTAAACCAATAGGAGGGAGGAATATTGTGAGGGAACATGAAGTTGACTGAGATAGAGTACGCATTACTATCAAAGGAAGTGTCGAGTATAGGGATTTGCCCAACAATGGCAAGGAACGTCTAGCACATATCTTTTGTAGGAGGATCATATTTGCAGGGCCACGTTGGAAATTTCATGGGTAATACATCTACTTCATTCCCTAGAAAATAGAAGTTGCCAAAGTTTATTGGCAATAGATCTGAAGATCTTGTCCATCATTGTAGGACCTTTATTACCATATGGACTACCAATGGGCAGATAGACTAATGACTAGTTGAGATGCTTTCTGGCCACACTTCGAGGAGTGGCGATTGATTACTGATGTACCAAATCCTAAGAAAGCCGCATGGGACAAACTTAGGAAGGCATTCGAGAAAGAATTCAAACTCTCTTTGGATGACAACAAGATTGTTGCAAAAATCTATAATATTCGATGAGGTAAACATGAAAATGTACAAGCCTACAATAGGAGGCTCAAAGAACTATCAAGTAGACTTAAAAGGAACCAATTGATGGTTTGAAGATGCAATGGTTCAGTGAAAGGTTGATGCCCTCATTACAAAGGAAGATGAAGGTAGTTCCACCCTCATCTTATGAGGATGTGTATAACCGTGCAATGGATATAGAAAGTGAAAATAAGACATCCTTCCACTTGAGAAAAAGTGAAGATGATTCTAATTCAAGTGATAACACAGTGGGATCAGTTCAAGCTCTTTGAAAGGATATGTTAAGGATGCTCATTTATTCCAAATAGCCATCTTACCCTCCCAGAATAAAAATATTGGTGAATATCTATATAATGGATCCTTTCCAATAGACATGCAAGCTGCTAAACGAAGAAAGTTAGCATTGAAGGCGTGAGCATTCCAATTGATAAATGTGTTGATGTATAAGATGGGACTTGGTCAAGTATTACCTTAGTGTGTTATGGAGGAGGAGATTTGAGATGTACTTCATGAAGCTCATGAGCGTTTAGTAGGGGGCACCTGCATCTTGATACAACATCAAGGAAAGTGCTTCAAGCAAGCCTTTGATGGCCAACCTTGCATCGAGATGCCAACAAGTGGGTATTAGGATGTGACACTTGTTAACAAATAGGGAAGCCACTCAAAAGGGACTTTATGCCCCTTTGACCTTCCCAACCCTAGGAACTTTTTGAATGTTGGGGCTTAGACTTCATCGGACCATTAAAGACAAGCAAGGTATGATGGTGTAAGTATATAGTGGTTGCTATGAAGTACTTAACAAAGTGGATAGAATCCAAAGAATTATCTAATAATAGTGCCTAAAGTACAACAAGATTCATCCATGAGCAAATAGAAACAAGATTCAAGATTCCTATTTGAATTAAGTGATCATGGGGGGATTTTGTCAACCACACAACTACACTGATGACTACAAAATGTTGTATCTTTCATTCATTCTCGAGTCCATATTACCTAAGGGCCTGTTGAGACCAAAAACTGCAGGTCCAAAATCCTAGAGCATTTCTCCTCCTTCCAAGCCAGGGGTGTTGTTAGGGAGGTGAGAAAGAGGCTCATCCGCAGATTAAGGATGGTTAAATGCCAACTCTACGAGAGTGGGTATGCTCTCCGCTCAATTAGACCCAGGAGGGATATTCCTACAGGCATAAAATGGAACACAAATAAATATTCACAGCCATACCCAATGTACACTTGGCCCCCATAATTGTCACTAGGTCAAGACGACTCGCTGCACAAATCTCTAATTAAGTTGATTACACATCTTATGCATGTACCCACAGATGACAACGTTTATATCCTCATATGATGGATTCATTTGACATTCTTTACACAATGACAAGATGTAGACATACTTGAACATGATCCACAAATGATTTAAACAATTTTAGGTTTCTCAGAATGATTCTCCGGTTATAAAACAAAACCATGAATAACATGTAAACTAAACCTAACCCTACTCCTACAGCTAACAGGATGAGGGTTTGATAAAATGAGAGGGATTGATCCTTCCCCAATATGCACTGGTGCCTACTCCAATGAACAACAAAGTCATGAACAACAAAGAGGAAGGAAATGGATCTAATAAGCATCAACATAAAACTAAAATGCATTTACATACATTTCTCAAATTACATTTCATATAATGGACATACTTATTAATCCCGAGCAGAACTGCAATGATTCATTTGCAACAAAAGAAATGACCCAACACAAAGCTTGTATTGATTTAAATGCTGTCACACATTATCAAATCCTTGTTACAATCACACTAGCAAATGTGGTGAAGACAAAATACATAGTTGCGACTATACATTCCCCTGAATCACTGCTAATGGCCTTGGAGACATACCACTGCATCTAGATGTGTGCTATAATCCCTTTCCTATGTTGTATCAGATGGATTCCTTCGTTTACCACATGGACTGGCATGATTTGAAGCCCTAAAATCCTCCTGAGGCACTTGCAGACCAAACAATTGGTTCAATGACCAACCCTTCTTACATCTTTTCATATATATATATATAGCATTATTTTCCACGGTTACATTTGGGTGGGAATCACCTATCCCACATACTACATTAACTTCGGCATTTGGATTCCTCTACCATGTCAACGGGCTCCAAAATGATCATTAATGGCGGCCTAGAGAGTCACTGGAACGTCCCATCGCGTACTAAACAATTAATTGGCCAGGAAGGCAAAAATGTTGGGCCTCGACAAATCGGGCTTTGACCAAGTATTCTGCGTCTTTAACAGGAGTAGGAGACTCCCTGCAACTTTGACAAGTGTAAAGGAAGGCAAAACCATTAGAGTTCGGCAAATCGAGCTTACCAAATCGGGCTTCAACCAAGTATTCTGCGTCTTTAACAGGAGTAGGAGACTCCCTGCAACTTTGACAAGTGTAAAGGAAGGCAAAACCATTAGAGTTCGGCAAATCGAGCTTACACCGAACCATCGCCCTTTGAGCAGACGAACGAGCACCAGCCCAAACTGGGAAGTCCGCAAGCAAACGAACACTTATCGGGCTTCGACAGTCGGGTCCTCGCGATACATCCTCTAAAAATGGGCGTAGAAGAAACCCTGACCTCCAAAGTCCGAGGAAACACAAGGAAACACTTATTGGGCTTTGACAATCGGGCCTACGCCGAGCATCCAACAATTGATCATGAAGAACCTGCACCGCCTGATTCCACGATCCCAAAACACTTAGAATAACTTTGAAGTTGTCAGGAATTGGGGATCGGGCCCATCACGAGATGTGTGCTTTTGAAGTAAGGGAGAACGAGGACAACTAATGCCCCAACCCCGTAACACTTAGCCAATTTTGCAAGACACCAGGGGGAGTTCAGAGCCAATGAGAATAACATGCTAGTAAGGGAAACCCTGAAACTTCGAAAGGCCGAAAAATATAGAAAACCCAAGGGGAAAAACCAGAAACCTTTTAGAATAATATTTTTATGGATTTTCATGACATTTTGAAACACACAGAACCCACTCAGGATATCTTAGATCAATTATCAATAATGGGGAAAATGGGCCAAGGCAAAACTAGAGGCAGAAACGAGGACCTTTGAAGGACTTGGCACGATTTTCACAAATTTCAGAACCGGAAAATCTAGGTCCCAACAGGGCCAATGGCTAAGCAGAGGCCACAAATAAGGTTTTGATCAAGGCCATCCATAAGTCATGTGGAATAGGAGCAGATTGAGAAGAATGACTCCCTGTCATATTATGGGCTTACCAAACAACATATAAGGTAACCATAGGCCATAATCCCTTTCAACTTATGTTCGGACAAGTAGTTGTCCCTGTGGAATACTTAGCATCAAGTTTAAGACTTGTTGTGGAAAACAGAATGGGTGATTAGGAGAGCTTTAGAGAGAGGCTTAATTAATTAAACGAATTGATGAACAACAACTAACGACACAACGGGCTACAAAAGTTGCACAAAGGAGCTGGAAATATTGGCATGACATGAACCTCTTAAGAATGGATTTTAAACATTGGTATTGAACTACAATGGCAAGTGCAAAATCAAACCGGACAAATTTAAGGTAATGTGGTTGGGGCCATTTAAAATTTGATTTTTTTTTAGAGAATGGAGTCTTTCGATTAGAAAATCTAGACGAAACATTAGTCAAGGATGCAGTAAATGGCTCCAGATTAAAAATTTATCACCCAAGGATAGAGGGTATAAATATGATTGATGTAGAATTGGCCAATGACGAGAAAATGTCGTTGACAATGAATTTAAAAATAAAAATAGAAGTACAGTAATTATTTTGGAGTAAGAATTAAAAAAAAAAATGATGGAGCATGAAATAATATTTAAATCCACTTGATTTTAATTCAATACCTACCACCGAGGAACCCATTGTCAAGCAAAGAAAGTGTGCACTTGCAACACATTCAACACTGGAGCTAGTCATGCAACTTGGACAACTAGAATTAATTAATGTTGTCGTGACTTGGAAGATGTGTCATACATTTTGAAGGTAAGTGTAGTGAATTTTCACTATAGGTGACATATTTCCTCTACCTTGTTTGAATTGTTGCTTAATGTGGCTTGTGGTTAAGGCAAATCCCTTGCCTTCTAGCCAAATTTTGTAGTTTTGTTGTTGTGTGTGAAACAAATAATGTTTTCCTAAGGTTTAGTTAGTGCATGTTGTCAAATTGTGCCAAGTCATCTCAATCTAACGGTGCCTAGGGAATAAAGACATTGTAGATGAAGGGTTTTCGGGTTGAACCCTACCATCAGTCCATGTCGACAAGCAATCCTGCTATCGACAATAAGTATTCTCTATTAGAGGTAGAGCCCATTCCTTTGTTATTTCATTCTTTTGCCTACATTGTTGCTTAACAAGTGCCACATGGCGTGTTTCTTGAGGCTTTAGAGAAAAAGGTCAAATGATTTTTCCTTAAAGCAACACAAGTCATTAGCACTTGTCATAACATGTCCTATTTGATGGTTTGCGAGGCAGTCTATTTCTTAACCATTTCCAACAACAATAAAGGAGGCAATCATTTTTTTAAGTTTGTGGCATTCTCAAAGTAATTCAAAGGCATTTCCACTTAGAAAAGTACACATTGAATAAAATTTGAGTTGATATTCAAATTATCTATCCTGTAAGAATGAAGGAGCATTCAAAGTTGATGCAGGAGCATCTGGGCATGAAGACAATCTTACACACAAAAATTTTGATTTCTCCAATTTTGTTGAGTTTTTCGCAGTTTCATCGTTTTTGGTGCATTTTAGTTTTGTTGGTTTCAGTTCCAGACGTATTTAATTTTGACCTTCTGGAGAAAAAACAATTATAAAGCTGCATGGAAAGCAGAAAGGCAAGGATAGGGGCGTAGATATTAGAGGAAGCAAAAGAAAATAAAGCGTGGGAATTTCCAAGTAAAAAGAGATGTAGAGGCGTGGTAGAAGCTGGAAAGAGAAGATAGTGAAAGGAAGGATTCATTTCATTAGACATTTAAAAGGCAAAAAAAAATTGCTCAAGTTTGGGAGTTCAAGAAATAAGTTGCATGGAGATTGGGAAAGAGAGCTCACGTAGCAAAGAAGGCAACAAAAAATAGTTTTGGAAGCCGCCATAGCAGATGGAAATCCATTCTCACCAATTTTGAAGTCTTTTGAAGTAGCCAGTTGCAGATGAAGCCACTCAGAAGGAAGGAAGTCGCTCAGAGGTGAAGAGTTGGAGGCTGCCAAAATCAGACAAGGAAATAGTAAGAAAGAATTTAAAGAAGAGGGCATAGGTTACAATATTGGTGAAGTCGCTGTCAAAGAGGAAGAAATATTAAGGGCATGTCCCCATGCTGCTGCTTACCTTATTTTGGCTAGCAGCCACTGCTCAATTTTTTTAAGAGATATTTGTGGAGCCAGTGACCCCATGAAAATTTATTTTTCTGCTTAAAATAAGCAGTTATGTTAATTTGTAGTTTTTATTATATAAAAAACAAAAAATAAATTATTTTAATTATGTTAATTTAGAAGAAAATTAAGAAAAAAAAAAAGGGAAGGAAATAAATGCAGCCACATGTCATATTTTTCATTATGCAGTGGCTGCTTATTTCCAGCCCCCCCCTTTTTCCATTGCTTATTTTCAATTCCTAAGCATTAGCTGCTCCACAAAAATAGGGAAATTTCAATATTATCCTTTTCCCACAATTATAAATTTCCATGGGGCCACTCCAACTGCTTAAATTTAAGCAGGAAATTAACTTAAGCAGCCGCATGGGGACATGGGGTAAGTCACAAAGTCTGTGAATAAGACAAAAGAAAGGATTAAGCCATAGTTAAATCACTTTAAAATCTGTCAAAAGATACGCTAAAGGAGATAGGAGTTGTCATATCTTTAAAGCCACCAGGAAATCTGGAGTCGCCCACCCTGAGTGAAGTTGATTTTTGAGCCGCCAATCTAGAGAAGAGACAAATAAAAAGAAAGAAATTGATAGAAGCCCTGGAATTGAAGAAGGAAGAATAGAGGAAGGAGTCTATGATTTGTTTGAAATAAAATATTTTGTGACAAAGCAAGTAATAAAATAATCTCTTTTGTTTATGTTGCAATTCCTGAAATTTGAATATTCAAATGGATTCCTAAATTTGTGTGAAATTTGCATCTTAGGAATTAAAATTGAATTGGAAATTGATTGTAGTTGCTTGGTTTGGTAGTTTGGTAAAACTCCCAAATCTCATCTGCACCAAAAGTTCAGTGGTCACTTCCTTTGCACAATCCTCATACTTGACATCCAACTACTTGGTGATGGAATGTGTAGAGTAGAGGGTTGAAATATACAGCCAAGAACCTCCCATTCATTTTGAGGGTTCTCCAACCATCAACAGGGCATTCATGACCATTGCCTTGCTTAGTTCCATTCATTGTTGCTCAACTTGTAGTTAGATCCTTCCTCTCATTGCTTCTGAAATTTGAAATTCAAATGTTTGTGGGGGACTCTATATTGTGGGATGGGTATTTTGGGCGAGACAATAAGTTAGGTCTCATCCCTCAATCCGAGGTAGGAGAAGGTAGGAATGGAATGGCTGGGTGGATTGTGTATCAGAGTGGGAGGGAAACCAATTGAGATATGCTTGTTACCGAACCATTGGTTGGTTCAAAGAGGGAACTTGGTGGGAAGTGAGCCATTGTAGTCATGCATGACATTATGTAGTTTAAAGTTTGTCTTGTATAGATTGGCTTTTGAACCTTATGTATAAAGCATTTTCTTGGTTCTTTTGTAATTAAGTCTAGAGGAACCTCTATGTATTTGTTCAAAGGAGTTGACATTTCATTATATGTGGCTTAACAATAATATATATAAGTTGTTACTCTTCAAGTTATGATTCTTATTTATGTGGATGAATTTGTCTGATACATGTTTATGCTATATTTCCATCATTTCTATTGACTATTATACTATGAGTTGCATAGCTTTCGTTATGGTTATAAAAGGATATATCTATTTGAGGTGACCCTTTCTATTATTTGTTTTCTTCGAATCCCTCACCCTTTTTACCCTAAACAAATTAGGCTTAAGTTAGAATAGATGAGGAATCAAACCTCCAATTTTAGAGATTGACTCGTAGATCTATCCCACGTTTGTAAAACTTTATATGCTTGGTGGCCCTACGCGTCACATTTATCCTGAAAAGATATTTAGGCCATTAACATTTTTTTGCACACCCTTTGGGACCTTACATCTCACCCATACTAGACTTTTTGTGAAGTCCTAGTTTTTTTTTTATAGACTAGTTCTTATTAATTCACATGGTTTCTTTGCATACAAACCAAATGTGCTCCAAGGTCTTTGAGTGACAATTATCACACAATTTGTTTCAACTTCATCGTCTCAAGCCCTTGTTGGCCCTTTACCTCCAAAGAGAAGGCCACAACCAAACCCAATCTAGCCTCAGGCTGATACCATTTAAAATCTTGCAACACTTGCAACTCAATTGAATCCCATAACCATGGTCAACCTCACTAACAACCTTTTGTACCATGGAACAATGATAGTTCTTTAGTTGCACCTACTACATGGAATCAGATTCCTCCTTTAGCCATCAAAGGCTCTTCAATCTTATACAAGGGAAAATGTCATAACCTTATTGAACATTTGCAAGATATAGCCAACCTATGTGCACGTCGTGATGTAACTCAAGAGGATGTGGCTATGAGGTTAATAACAACTTTATTCAAGGAAAGGCCCTGGACTAGGATACAAATTTGTACCTAACTCCATAAGATCATTGGATGAGTTAGGAGGAGAAGTTACACAATAGGTTCAAGGAGAAGGGGAATCACCTTCCACTGCTAGAACAACTCGCCACCATTAAGAGAGCCCCAACTGAAACCACAATAGATTTCAAGAATAGATTTCATAAAACCTAGAATAGAATTCACTAGGGGACGATTCCTCCTTCCCAAATGGTTTTCTTATATTATGTAACAACTTTTAATTTTGAAATCCATGTTATGATTCACTCTATGACTGGCTCTAATTTGCCTATAGCTTATGATATAGTTGTTAGGGAAAAACATAATTTGATACAGATGGGGAAGCTTGCTCTTAGGCATATAATGCCAATCTTTGTAAATATCTATACACCTCCTACTCAAACACCTCCTCCTATTCTGGCCCCTATTCTTGAAACTCCTTAAGTTGGTTCACAAACTACTAAAGAGTTGGAAGAAATTGAAGGCCTCAAAACTATAACCAATGAGTTCAATGCCCTCAAAAGGTAGTAAGTGGTTCCTCCTCCTAGGCCTTACTATCATAACAACCAAGGCTATAGGGCTCCTAATTAGTATCAACATTAACAAAATTACTATTAAGGCTATGAAGTGCCTAGTTCCCAGATAGTCCCAATATAAATGCCTTTATAACAAGTTCCACCACACAATCGTACAAAGGATCTTGTCCCAGTACAAAATAATAACATTGAAGATCAAAGTATGTAGTGCTACCCATGTGCTAGCTATCATGCTCTAAGCAGTTGCCCAAGGGTTAGCCCTTAACAATCTATTTGGCATAAAAGAAGGCAAGCAACTCTAAGCATACAAGCCCAAGGAATATCCCTTAAACCATATACTTTAGAAGAGAAACCAACACTAGCACTTGTGGAAAATTAGGCCCTTGCCTCATGGGTGAAGAGGATATATTCACTAACAATGAAGTGGCAACCCCATAAAGAGCGCTAGTAGTTCAGTCTAACTATCTCATTAAATCCAAGAAAAGAGTGATCGAGGAACAACCTCAGGCTAATCAACTAAGCACAAGTGGACAAGAAACACCTATAGTCTAAAGGAAAATCACTAATGCCACCCCCCAAAAAGCCAGAAAATGTGTCCAATCAGGGCCAATTGGGGGTTACCCATCCATTAGTTAAGTGGCCAAGGAACTAGTGGGTGCCTTATGCACAAAAGATTTAGTCTACTACACCTTTCAATGTAGTAGACCAAATGAAGAAAGCAATGACCAATGTACCTTGTGGGAAATCTTATCTATGTTAGATTAAATGAACTTATTGAAGGGGGGCCTTAAGCAACAGGAGAGAAATAAAGAAAAAGAATTGGCTTTCATTCCTCAAAAGAAGACACTACAAGAGAATAAACTTTACAAGTGGTTGATCTTGACTTGGGTAAACTTAAACCTTTTCCTTTCTAACTTACTTTAAATATTGGGAAAAATTGTTGCATAATTGCATGGTTGATTTAGGGGCTAGTACCTCTATTATGCCCAAGAGAGTGGAGGATGCTTTAGATCTATCATGTAAACACATAGAAGAGGGGGTGACTCAGTTAGATGGTAACCCTATTAAGACCATCGAAGCTATTAAGGATCTCCCTCTTACTCTCTATACTTGCCCCACTACCACTATACCCCAAGATATTGCCATAATTTAAATACCAACCATGTTTGGAATATGCTTATCTTAGGACTTCCTTGCCAAGTTTGGAGGTTACCTATCTCTAGATTGGACCCCTATATTCCTAAGAACCAGATATGGAACCAAGTTTCAGCTCCCAGTTGAGCCCATTGTGCTCCATCATATTGAGCATGAACTAGAGTGAGAAATTGATCCTTATCACATATTGGGGTCTAAGGAAGAGCCCCCTCCATTAGAATAATCTATTAATGAGAGGATATCATATATTCCTAATAGATGATGACATATATTCCATTGAAATGTTAGACTCAAACCCATTTGACCTATTTGATGAAATTGGAATGGGCACTTATGTAGTTCATGAAAAATACCTGCTCATCCTAGAAATATCCAAAGGAAAACTAGATGGTGTTGGGATATGGAAGTTTTATTTTGATGGCATCAATTGTAGAATTGGAGTCAGAGTTGACAATTTTCTAGTATCCCTCTAGGGAGAAAAATATCAACAATCCTATAGGATACAATTCGACTACACTAGCAATATCACTGAGTATGAAGTGCTAGTCCATGGCTTGCAATATACAAAGAAAAGAGGTATCAAGTTGCTACAAGTCTATGGCGATTTAGAGTTAGTAGTTAGATAGGTCAAGTCACATTGTGTAGCCAAGAATTCCTTGTTGAGAGTTTAAAAGCATTGAGTTTGGGACTTATTAGAGTCATTTAATGCCTTACACTTCTAACCAATACCTAGAAAGTAGAATGTAGAGGCAAATAAAATGACCTTGATTGGTTCCTAATTTGATCCAATGGAGGACTTAGTAATGAACAATGAACATGCTAAGATCATTATAAGATCCATAATATTTGATAGTGTTTGTCACTGGATGGTGTTTGAAAATGACAAACAAATTGCTCATTTTATCCAACAACCTAATGAGTTTGTTGAGGAACTAGCTCCTAAGATTCTAAAGGCCTATGGAGATGAGATTATTCAACTGAGAAGCAATAGGTTGCCTTGAGGAATGATTACCTTGGAGGGCATGTTAGTCCTAACGATTCTTGTAGAGATAAAAGGAAGATAGTTGCAAACACGAAAGATTATAAACACATAGATCTCTCCCTTAGCAAAGTAGTTAAACTAGCAAAATTGTACACATTAGTAGAAAGGGCACATCTTTTCAATATATGTGCTACATGACCGAGTTATGGCCTAGGATTATGAGGGATTGAAAGGTTATAACAAGGACATAGTGCAACATACAATTGAATAATGACCTAAAGCTAAACTACTAAGATAGAAGTAGAGGCCAATTAACCCAAAGATTGAGCCAATTATGAAGCAAGAACTGTCTAAGCTTGTGGATTCCAAGATTATCTATCCAATCAAGCACTCTATGTGGGTATCCAATCTAGTCCCAACGAGAAAGTAGGCTCTATGTAGATTCTAGGGTTTTGAACAAGGCCTCTCTCAAGAACCACTACTCTCTATCCTCAATGGACCAAATTCTACAAACTATGGAAGGATCTGATATGTTTTTAATGCTTGATGGTTTTTTAGGCTTCAACCATATACTAGTAAAAGATGAAGATCATTATAAAACATTGTTTACCACAAAATGAGGCACATTTGTATACAAAAAATGCCTTTTGTCCTGTTCGACATAGGTGCCAGATTTTAGAGGACTATGCACATTACCTTCAAAGACCAAATCAATGAAATCATCTTGATATACCTTGAGAAACCTATATGTTTTCTCTAAGAACAAGGGAGACCATTTTGATCACTTAGATAAGGTATTTTATAAATGTTGGTAGTTTAGGATTTCTCTCAATTCATAAAATACATTTTTAGTGTTCCCCAAGCTATTAGGACCCATTGTATCAAAGAAAGGTATAACTATTGATCTTGATAGGGTCCAAGCAATCCTTGAACTATCATTTCATCGACACAAGAAGAGCATGCAATCTTTATTAGGAAAGATAAAATTTGTGAGAAAATTTATCTCTAACTCTGTAGGCCTAGTCAAGACTATCACCCTCATGCTAAGAAAGGACCAACAATTTAGAGGGATAGAAGAAAGAAGAATTTTTTTTGAGTTGATCAAAGAGGTCATTTCCAAGGCCCTAGTGTTGGCAAATCCCGATTTAAGTAGGGATTTTATCCTATATGTGTATGGCAGGTAGGCTAGCATTGCTGCAATTCTCACATAGAAGGGAGAAGACAACCAGAAAAAACATCCTATAACGTTTTTCAGCCTAACCTTGAAGGATTACGAAGAAAAATACAACTTTATAGAGAACTAGAAATTCAGGCACTTGATTTCTTCCAATAGAATCGTTACCATGGTTGTCTAGCACAACATTAGAGAGTATATCTTAGGTGGAGAAATTAGTGAAAAGAGAGCTAATTGGATAACCAGAATACTTGAATATGTTATTGATGGGAAGCCCACAAAACTAGTAAAGGGAAGGGCCTTGTGCCAACATTTAGCTAATGGCATCCTTATTCCAATGGAAGTGCAAGAAATGCAAGAGGAAACTGAAGAATGATGCATGCTTGCTAAACCAAAGTTAGGAACTAAATGGGTAGAAGATAACCAAATTTTAGAAATAGGACAATACCTTGTTGGTCTAAATTCAACCAAAAGAAGTGCTTATAGATTGCAGGTAGTTCAATTTAGAATTATTGATGATATCTATTTATAAAAAACTTTGATGGGGTGCTACTAAGACATGTAGAAGAAAAAAGGATCCTAATACTATTAAAAGAGTTCCACCAAGGCATGTTAGGTAGACACTATTCAACCCAAACCACAACTACTAAAATTATGTGGGCCAAATATTACTGGCCTAACATGTTCTCCGATGTCCACAAATGGGTGCGAACCTACCAAGAGTGTCAATTTCACATTGACGAGATGAAAAAACTGCCACTTCCTTTAAAGTGCATTTTGGTTTATCAACCCTTTGCTCAATGGGATCTAGACTTCATAGGAGTAATCAACCCAATATCAAGTTCCAGTCATAGATTCATATTGATGGTTAGTGGTTACTTCACTAGGTGGATTGAGGCTGTTTCATTAAAGGAATCAACTAAGGCGGTCATTATCAACTTAATCAAAGGCATTATTACCAGATTTGGCATCCCTTCAACACTACTTTAACTAATAATTCCAAGGCATTTTTTGGAGAAGGTATCATTAAATTTGCACTGAAGTATGAAATATATTTGAAGGATTCATCAAATTATTATCCCCAATAAAATGGACTCACAAAGTCATCTAAATAGAACCTACTAAGAATGATCAAAAACTTAGTTTAGGCTATAAGAAAGGATGACACTTGCATCTCAAGAAAGCTCTATGGGTCAATAGAATCGTGCCTAAGTAAGCCATAGGAACCTCTCCCTATGCCTTGGTTTATCGTAAAGAGGTGAGGTTTCCTACTTCAATTGAGATCCTTGCATTGGAGATAGTTTGCTAGGTAGAGATAGATAAATAGTGCGATGATAGTAAGGCTTGCCAAGTTGTTATAGATAGAAGAATAGAGAGTTGGTTTGCAAATGAATGAGTAGGCACCAAGAGTTTGTCAAATGATGCTTTAATAAGTTTTCCATAGTACAATACTTTAAGGTTGGAGATCATGTTTTGAAATGGGATGAGGATAGAGCAAAACTTGGACACCATAACAAATTTGACTCATTCTAGAGTGGCCCATATATCATTGCAGCCTATAAACGAGCCAATTCTTTTGAACTATCAACATCAAAGGGCCATATCTTTCCAATCCCAATCAATGAGATCTATTTAAAGCTCCATGTAATCTCATTCCTCTTCCATGTACATTTTTTTTGCTTTCATGTTTTTGTACTCTTCCTGTCTTCTTGACCCTTTGTAAATTTGTAAATTTGTAAATATGTTTTCACCATTCCTATCCATGCCTCTATTTATTTAGTCATGAATAGATCCTAAGAATACTCAACTTTTGATATATCTATCCAAGTTTGGATCCCTTTAATGAAAATTCATGTTTTAAGTTGTACTAAACAACTCTCGGAAGAAATCCCCATGTCATGTTTGTCATCTGATGTTTTTGCACAATAATGTTCAATATTTATAGCAAGGAAAGAGACTTGTGTTCCATTTTGTAGTAAGTGTGAATGTAGATTGTTTGATCATGCCATGTTGGTTTGATCTAATGGCTCCTGCTATCCCAAGGATTTCCATGCTCAATATCAGACTGCAAGCCCTAATAGTTGTCCAGTGAAGACTCAAATTTAAATATGAGCCATTGATTGCAAAAAGTGAAAGTCTTAGTTAAAAATGATCGAGCTCACCTGTCCCATCAACATTGCATGTTTCAGCATCATGGGGCATAGGAGAAGAGAGAAAGAATGTTAGAACCCTCAACTTGCGTTGTTGTGACACATCATTAATTTCTGCCAATAAAAAATCTCAAAATTTCATTTTCAACACAATCCAATTATCTCCATGATTAAGTTAATGCAACAAATTTGATCTTAGGATTCTCACATTTACATAACTCCAAAGCTATATATCTTCAAAGTACTAGATTCTTTCCTATTCATCTGTCAAATTGTTAGAGAATTCTTGTGAGTGTAGAAGTGAAAAAGGTAAATTTTCCAGAATTAAAGAGCAAAGTGTGTTGGCAAGAGACACTATGTGACTTCATGAGTGTTGTCATTGATGGCAACATAGTCCATCCCACACATCCGTAGGACATGGTATGTCTATACCGGAAGTCAGATTGAAGAGTATTTTGGTCCGGTGAGCAAGAACAGAGCATGCAGCAAGGTCCGACATTCAGGTCCGATCTCTCAGAGGAAGTATCTCAGTAAAGTGCGGACTTGGGGAAGTCAAGAGGAGTACCATGACTAATACATTCCAGAGATTAAGCCTCCGGTGATGAAAGAGTGAAAAGATATGAACACCTAAGTGTTGGGTTCCTGTTTGGCAGAGTGGACTGAGGAAGAATTGACCGACAGAGCATCAGACCTTAATCCGGATGAGTTATTGATGGTGATCAAGCTTCTTAAGAGATCATTCATGATTGGCTGACATGATTGATGACTTCTATAAGTATCTCCTTGATACGCATCACTTGGTAGGCAAGGATTCAGTCGATAGACTAGAATTTGGGAAAATATTGAGTATTTCGGATGCCGACTAGAAAGATGTTGAAATCTTTGGTGCGGATATATATACCAGATGGATTTGGATGAGAAAGTGTGTGTGGTGTGTTGTGTTGTGCAAAGAAAAGCAGAGAGAAGTGTGGAAATAGAATTACAGGTCCAATATGTGACAGAACAACAACACTAAGGCAGAGGAAGAATGAAGTGCAGTAGATCAGTATATTGAGCTTAACCGAAACTTAACCTCAGCATATGTGGATGCTTCTCATCAGTTCAAATACCTGGTTTCCTTCTCTAAACTATTGTAGGCAGTGAGCCTCTTGTGAGCAGTGAGCCCTAATTGGCAAGTGCCATTTTGTACTATCTTATTATTTTAACATAGAATACAATCTTAAGTTAATCACCCCGTGGTTTTTTCCCTTAATAGGGTTTTCCACGTCAAAAATATTGTGTCATGTGTGTTGAGTTTATTTCTGCTTCCATGGTTATGTATGCTTATATGATTTGATATTGCATTAATTGTTAAAGAAGAAAAGAAAGTCAAATAATTAAGATAACTGATTCACCCCCCCTCTCAGTTATCAACAATTAGTATCAAAGCTAAGTTCCTTCTAACATAGCCTAACAACTTGAGGAAGATCTAGGAATCTCAATGGATATGTATGCTATGAGGGAGCAACTTCAGTCTGCCCTAGATGATCTTGATCAATCTCACTCTGAAGTAAATGACCTGAGGGAAAGACTCAAACAAGCTGATGATTTCATAAATGAACTCAAAGAAAAACTAAGTATCTCAATGAAGAAAAGAAAGGAACTTCTTCAACAATTAGCAAGTCAAAATGAAGCCAATGATACTAATGAAGATCTGAATGAGAAAACCAAGTTATGTGAGAAGTTATCAAAGGAGGTCATTATGGTAAGACATGAAATGGAATCAGGAGTTATGAAATTCACCCAAGAAATTGAAGAGAAAAGAAAAAGTGAAGATAATCTAAAACAATCTCTCAAGGAGAAGTCAGAAGACTGCCACAAAATGAATAGAATAATCAGGCATCTGGAATCTGATCTTGAAGAAGCTAGAGACAATGAAGAACAACTTGAGAATCAGATAGACACTCTTAAAAGGGATCTTCAAACAACAAATGAATACAAAGAGAAATTCAAGATAAGCTCTGCTCAACTTGAAGTTCTTCTTGAAATCCAAAAGAGGGTAGATGACAAGCAAGGCTTGGGGTATGAGAAAGGGGAAAGCTCCGGATCCGGTCAGAAGAACTCTGGATCAGGAAATCCAAGGAACAAGCCTAGAAGACCTCCAATAAGGCAACCAAATGATCAAAGATATCCATCCTTCAATGGATACTGCCACAATTGGAATAACTTTGGTCATAAAGCAAATCAATGTAGAAAAAGAATGAATCAGACTAATTCATCCTTCTCCAAACAGTGTTTTAACTACAAAAGGTATGGTCACAAATCTCAAGAATGTAGAAATATGCAAATGAACAATTCATCCAATGGTAGATGCTTTGCATGCAATAGAATGGGACATATGGCTAATCAATGCAGATCAAGAGGATATCAGTCAAATCTGCAAAGAAATGTTGTTTGCTACAATTGCAATAGATCCGGTCATATTGCCAAATTCTGCAAAAGTAAGAATCGGGATAAAAGGGGTCCGGTGCATCATAATCAAAATCAAGACAAAGGAAAAGAAAAAGTGAATGCGAATGAAATTCAAAGGGAGATGAACAAGATTTGGGTAAAGATAAGTACATAAAATGTTGGGGATGGATCCGCACCAGAATCTGGTGTTGATATTCCTTCCGAAAACTAAATAAGATGAGCTCTAGCTCAAAGGGAGTCAAAAAGAAAAACAAATTCCCCCAGCCAGTTAATTGGTGCCTGAAATTGGCACATGGAAAGTTACAGATTAAAGGGTTCTAAGAGAAACATCTAAATAAGCTTTGGTAAAGATATGGAAGATCTGCAAGAAGTTTAGAAGAGGTTAATCTTCCAAGATTAATCCAATTTAACAGTCATCCGATAAGAAGCAGGATTTTCACAGTTAGATCCGATATGATTCAAATTGAGGAATCTTGATCTGCGGATAGATGAAAAGATTGGAGAAAGGAAGATAGATTGTCAATAATCACCGAGAATAACTCTAAGTGCATCTCAGTGATTCAGAAAAGATCTTTCTCAAAACAAGGAGAACAAGGCAATCGGAATGACTTAAGTTGCACATTTATTGCAATGTGGAATTAGGGCTTGTGCTGAAATAGAAGGGTTCTCTTATTGAGCATTTGCTCATTTACATTCGAGAAGAAGAGAGAAAAAGCTCTGCAACAAAATATGCAAATGAATAATTCATTCAATGGTAGATGCTTTGCATGCAATAGAATGGGACATATGGCTAATCAATGCAGATCAAGAGGATATCAGTCAAATCTGCAAAGAAATGTTGTTTGCTACAATTGCAATAGATCTGGTCATATTGCCAAATTCTGCAGAAGTAAGAATCAGGATAAAAGGGGTCCGGTGCATCATAATCAAAATCAAGACAAAGGAAAAAGAAAAGTGAATGCGAATGAAACTCAAAGGGAGATGAACAAGATTTGGGTAAAGATAAGTACATAAAATGTTGGGGATGGATCTGCACCAGAATCTGGTGCTGATATTCTTCCAAAAACTAAATAAGATGAGCTCTGGCTCAGGGGGAGTCAAAAAGAAAAACAAATTCCCCCAGCCAGTTAATTGGTGCCTGAAATTGGCACATGGAAAGTTGCGGATTAAAGGGTTCTCAGAGAAACATCTAAATAAGCTTGGTAAAGATATGGAAGATCTGTAAGAAGTTTAGAAGAGGTTAATCTTCCAAGATTAATCCAGTTTAACAGTCATCTGGTAAGAAGCAGGATTTTCACAGTTAGATCCGATATGATTCAAATTGAGGAATCTTGATCTGCAGATAGATGAAAAGATTGGAGAAAGGAAGATAGATTGTCAATAATCATCGAGAATAACTCTAAGTGCATCTCAGTGATTCAGAAAAAATCTTTCTCAAAACAAGGAGAACAAGGCAACTGGAATGACTTAAGTTGCACATTTATTGCAATGTTGAATTAGGGTTTGTGCTGAAATATAAGGGTTCTCTTATTGAACATTTGCTCATTTACATTCGAGAAGAAGAGAGAAGGAGCTCTGCAACAAAATTGCCTCAAACCTCTCAAAGATGAACCGTAGAAGTCGATTCATCCATCAATCTGATCCGGCTCATATCGTGAACCTTAGAAGCGTAAAAGGTATTTTCCGCTCCTGAATATCTCTCTCTGAATCTTTGAAAGATGGCTACTCTGAATGTTGTGAAGATCACTGATAGGCTGCGCCCTAAATTTAAAAACCATCCCTATAAATCCCTAGAAGTTGATCCCCTAGGCGCATTTTCTAGCATTCTGCATGGAGTTCTGCATGTAGAAGATGTTAGGGTTTACATACATGCAAGCATTGAAGAATTTGGGGAATCCAAACTGATCGATATCTACCACAAGGAACTGATAGATGAATCATTTGAACTCAAACCTCAGTACAAGGCCATCCGGGATAAGCATTTTGGACATTGCATTCATTTCCCCTGTTTTGTTGAAGATGATTGGGTCCGGTATGTTCTGAGCAGAATGCATGACAACTTTATGTGGTTGATGAGGCCATTCAAGATAACCAAGGATGCAATTAGGGCGATAACCGGATTGCACTCATCCGGTGGGTTGCCTACTCTCAAATCAGTCAAAACTCAAACTGTAAGTCAGGCTACCGGATCAAAATTTGACAAGAGAGCAATGACTATAGAAGATATCACTAATCCGGATATCAAGTTTGCATCTATGATAATTGGCTATCAAATATATCACTCCAACAGGGAGAATTCTGTATCCGGAACTGCAATCTATGCTGCTTATCAGATGTTAAGGGAGAATGCAGATTATGATCTCTGTGAACTTCTTCTAAGCCAACTGTTGGAAAACCTACAAAAGATCAAGAAGGACAAGAAGAACTCATTCAAGTATGGTGGGCCAATACTGTGTTTGTTCTGTTACTTTATGAATGAGCTACCCGGATCTAGTGGTTGGGTATGGAAAAATGACAGACCTGTTGCCATTCAAATTAGAGATTACATGCATGGGCTTGGTGATGCCAAGGCTCAAAATACAGCTCTCTAAGGATACTTCAAGAACTTTCAAAGTATGATGCAAGCCAGAGAAAGAATCCCCCAATCATTGGTTGAGAAGTACAAGGATATAGTGTGCTTTATGGTAGACACTGATCAACGTCTAATGGAAGCAGTAGAGCCAAGGATAGTTTGGATTATGCCAATGGGGTATGAGGTGGATGATAAAATTCTGGAACTACATGTCCAACACCTACTAAGTCAGCCCAAGGACCCTAAGGCAGAAAGGTTTGGAACCTTCCAAGAGTTGAGTGTAAAAGTTCATGTTGAACTTAGACAACCTGGGATCTAAAGGAGAAGAAAGAATAGAGGAGAAAATTAGTCAAGAAGAAGAGGTAAAGGGAAGAGAAGAAGATCAAAAAGAGAAGACCCCAGGAGACGGTTCTAAGACTGCAGAAGGAAAGAAGACTCTGTCTCCGGCAAGAGACATTGCAGAAACTGTTAAAGATTTCTTGACCAAAGAAATGATGGAGATTGATGACCCGGAACTGCTTCAAGGACCATTCAATTTTGATTCCCTCTCCCTGGTTCAAACAATGAAGATAGCATCCTTTGCCCAAGCAAAGGCAAAAGAAAAACTTCTGAAGTCTCACATGGAAGACTGTGAGCTGATAGAGATTGCATCCGATGTATTGGAGAAGATCATGCCATCCTTCCAAAAGGATCTTTCGGCCTCTTCATCCGGTAATCTCAAATCTCTTGTTAGTATTGTTAGCACACATTTTGATTCCTTAGAGAAGTCAGCAGAAGAAAAAGTCCGGAAGGAGTTTTTGGGAAAGAGATTCTCTAAAGTACAAGGGCTAATAACAAATGATAGGAGAAATATGGATATTGGGATAAAGAGCTTAGAAAATGCTCTTAAAGATGATGGAGAAATATATAAATTTTGATTATCCTGGTCTAAAGTGACAATGGATATTGAGAAGAAAGTGAAAGAACAAGAGGGAAAACTTTCAAGTATATCTCAGAATTTTGATCCTCTCACCACATCCATAATAAACCAAGAATGTCAGACTATTGCCATTCTAAATGAACTAAAGAAACTTGAAAAGGAAAGGAAGAATATAATAAGTAGGATGGGTGAACTTAGAGGGATAATTATCCCTAAGTTAGAGGCCATGCATGAGGACGTAACTGATGCTCAGACCACAGCCCGGACCAGTGATCTGACAGATCTAAAGAGAGCAGAAGCTTTTGCATTCCTGTTGAGTGGTCACATCTCAATTTTGGACAAGATGAAGCAAATTTGGGCAACATAAGTTGTACAGTTGAAAAATACTTTTGCAGATATACTTAAGTATATGTAAGTATAACTTGTATATATACTTATGCGAATATGTATAGGCTGATTTTTGAAATTTTGGTGTGTGGAGCCTACCCTTTGCCATTGATGTCAAAGGGGGAGTGAGGAACAGTGAAAAATGTGGAATCTAGCTAAGGGGGAGCTCCGGAAAAGTGTACATTAGAACAAAGCATAAGCTAAGGGGGAGTGTAGTATGACACTTAGTCATTTTTCACTAAGTGTTGCCATCAATGCCAAAGGGGGAGATTGTTGGCAAGAGACACTATGTGACTTCATGAGTGTTGTCATTGATGGCAACAAAGTCCATCCCACACATCCGCAGGACATGGTATGTCTATATCGGAAGTCAGATTGAAGAGTATTTTGGTCCGGTGAGCAAGAACAGAGCATGCAGCAAGGTCTGACATTCAGGTCCAGATCTCTCAGAGGAAGTATCTCAGTAAAGTACGGACTTGGGGAAGTCAAGAGGAGTACCATGACTAATAGATTCCAGAGATTGAGCCTCTGGTGATGAAAGAGTGAAAAGATATGAACACCAAGTGTTGGGTTCCTGTTTGGCAAAGTAGACTGAGGAAGAACTGACCAACAGAGCATCAGACCTTAATCTGGATGAGTTATTAACGGTGATCAATCTTATTAAGAGATCATTCATGATTGGTCGACATGATTGATGACTTCTATAAGTATCTCCTTGATACTTATCACTTGGTAAGCAAGGATTCAGCCGACAGACCAGAATTTGGGAAAATATTGAGTATTCCGGATGCCAACTAGAAAGATGTTGAAATCTTTGGTGCGGATATATATACCAGATGGATTTCGATGAGAAAGTGTGTGTGGTGTGTTGTGTTTTGTGAAGAAAAGCAGAGAGAAGTGTGGAAATAGAATTACAGGTCCAGTATGTGACAGAACAGCAGGACTAAGGCAGAGGAAGAATGAAGTGCAGTAGATCAGTATATTGAGCTTAACCAGAACTAAACCTCAGCATATGTGGATGCTTCTCATCAGTTCAAATACTTGGTTTCCTTCTCTAAACTATTGTAGGCAGTGAGCCTCTTGTGAGCAGGGTGCTCGGGCAGTGAGCCCTAATTGGCAAGTGCCATTTTGTACTACCTTATTCTTTTAACAGATAATACAATCTTGGGTTAATCACCCCGTGGTTTTTTTCCTTAACAAGGTTTTCCACGTCAAAAATATTGTGTCATGTGTGTTGAGTTTATTTCTACTTCCATGGTTATGTATGCTTATATGATTTGATATTGCACTAATTGTTAAAGAAGAAAAGAAAGTCAAATAATTAAGATAACTAATTCACCCCCCCCCCCCTCTCAGTTATCAACAAAGTGAACGTGTAACTTTTAGTGTTTGCAATATCTTATAGCAAGAATTCAAGAATAGTGTATAAGAGAAAGATTGTGATTTGCATCAAAATAAATCATGGAAGAGGAAAGGTATATTAAAGTTGTCGCCTCTACTAGTTCCACCATCTAAGAAAGGAAAGAATATGATCCTAGAACTGGATTACTCATACGCATCCATCCTTCATAACAATGTACCCCAAAAAAAATGGCTCTCAAACATGTATCTCCACTAATCAGAAAGACTAGCACCAAATCTGAAGGTTGAGGGATGTCAACATGGGGTAAGGGGTTGGACTCATGATCAAACAATGGCCTAAATGGACCAATGCTTGAGATTGGCTAAACTCACCTTCATCTTTAGGTATCTGTTAAGTTGGGAGATTCCTTGAGGTATTTACAAGTGGATAATTAAAGAGAAATAAACAAATAGACTCAAGGCCCTAATGACAATACCCACAATGCTATGAATCCCTTAGATTGTCACTAAATTCATGTCAACATTGGCTATAAACATACCAATAGAAACTCCAATAAATAGATAAAAAATCCCTTGCACATGCACCTTAAGAAATATTAGTTTATGTATTCCTATGAATGACTCCACTTAACTTTTCCATACACACATGCAAGAGGGAAAACATACTATTATGATCCTCTAACAATTTATTAGTTCTAGGACAACATAAGATATAACATAGGCTGCACTAATGGATCTTACAAGTATGGAGGAACCTAACACTACTCCTAAACTAACAAGAGAAACTTGATCATAATGAAATGTGTTTGGTCTCTCACCAATTAGATGGATGTCTACTCCATTGGGCAATTGAGTCACAACCTGTAAGAAATATGAAAACATGCATGCAAATCAGAAATGGAAACAAGATTGCACATGCATACAATCCAAAAGATTAAGAGCGCCTACAAGTGAGCATACGTAAAAATCCTTCTCAAGTTAGCAACACCCCAAATGTAGTATGTGTTGGTAAAGGTGTCTCAACCTTGCATTCTAATGTTGAGAATGAAAAAATACAATTTTGGGGCTATTGATCACAAAAATATAATTTTTAGGGCTCTAGTGGTCAATTTTGACATTGAAAAAATGTTGAAATTGGACTTAACAGGAGGAAGCAGGTTATGGTGGCATGGACCTCTCTAATATCTACAATTTAAAAACAAGGGGGCTCAATCAACTTCTTGATCAAAATTTATGGCCTTTGGAAGTTGGGCCTCCTGCATCAGAAATTTAAGAGCATTAATGACACATAAAAGAGTTGTAAGGAGTTACATATAAAACATGTTACAACGTGTCATAAGAAATATTTTAATGGAAATAATGGAGCCAAAATGGATCACCCAAGTTGGTGAGTCAATAATGATGATGTTATGACAACATAGCCAAGGGTAAGGAATGTGCTATTTTTAGCTTGTAGACTCATCTTAGGATTATTGCATTAGATTTTGACTAGGGATTTGGGCACCACATTTTGGGTTGTTTTATCCCATGGTTTCCTAATTACTATTTGATGGTTTTATGTATTGCTTCTCCTATTTATTTGGTGCTTGAGATGGTGGTTTCATAATGAGTTTTGCAGGTATTAATATGTTGCTAGAATTTATCTAGATCTCTTGTTAGTGATACTCTTGTAAAGGCTTAGACTTTGCAAGTGTATTGTAACCATCGATTACTAAATAATGTGTGGGTTTTTCTCCCAAATGGGTTTTCCCCACGTAAATCACTATGTTATGGCATATTACTTTTGTGTTTATTTCCTTGTAACTGTGTGATCAATTTAATTTTCTACACATACCTCATCTCATAGATTAGTGTAGGAAGTGTAATCCACACCTTTTCTTCCTTTCAGTAACATACCTCAGAATAACAAATTACCTACAAAATGCAAGATGTTAGGAAAGGTGTCTCAACCTTGATCCTAATGTTCAAAATCTAACAAAGGTAATTTTTAGGCTATAGAACAAAATAATTAATTTTTGGGCTATAGAGGTCTTTTTAGGCCTCAAAAACAATTTTAGGTTGTTTGGAATCACTTTCAAGGATGCCTAGTACATAGATGTCTTTGAGCTCTACAATTTTAAAAAGGGGGCCCAAATGACTTCTTAGATAAAAAATTATGGCCTTTGGAAGTTGGGCCTCCCACACTGGAAATATCAAAACTTCTGCAAGAGGGAGTTACACTTGTTGACCAACTTATGGAATGTGTTATGACATGCCATAAGACATCTTTAAATGGAGATAATGGAGCTAAAATGGAGCACCCACGTTGGTGAGTGAATTATAATGAGCTTAAGACAGAAGGAAGGAATATGTTATTTTTAGCTTATGGACTCATCTTGGGATTTGGGTGCCACATTTTGGGTGGTCTTAGCTCATGGTTTCCTAATTACCATTTGATAGTTTCATGTATTGTGTCTCCTATTTATTGGGTGCTTGAGATGGAGATTTTGATAGTGAGTTTTGTAGGTACTATTATTCAGTCAAAGTTTCTCTAGATCTCTTGTTGGTGATACTCCTATAAAGGCTCTGATTCTACAAGTGTATTGTAACCATTGATTACTAAATACTACATTGTGTTACTTTCGAGTTTGAGATTTTTCTTCCAGAAGGGTTTTCCCCATGTAAATCACTATGTGATGGTATATTGTTTTTGTGTTTATTTCCTTTTAATTGTATGATTGCTTTAATTTTTGCACATACCTCATCTCATAGATTAGTGTACGGAGTGTATTTTGCACCTATGCTTCCTTTTACATCGTATCATAACCTAATCACCTCAAATTCTAGGTGTTAGGGAAAAGGGTTTTTATATGATGTGACATCTTTTGTACTAATGGGTCATACAAAGGAAAACAACAAGCACTCTTTGCTTCAACAAGTCTACAGTCACAAAGATGGCTTCTTGATTCTGGAGCTTCTCATCATATGGCATCTTCACAGGGGATGTTCTCTTCATTTCAGTCATGTACTTCGCCACCTATTTTGATGGGAAATAATACATACATGCATGCAAGTGGTAAAGGAACAATTGATGTTGGCCAGAATACATTCAACAATGTGTTGTGTGTACCGTCCTTGACAACCAATCTCCTTTCCATCTACCAGATTACTCATTGTGGTGCAGGTAAGAAAGTTGAGTTCACTCCTGATTCTGTGATCATACAAGACTTGGAGAGTAGAGATATCATTGTTGTTGGGATGGCTGATCATGCATCTTGCTTGTATACTTTCTCCCATTTTGTTTCTGATGATGATGTAGATCCGTTGATTGCTATTCACACTCATGCATCAAGTGTGAAACATGTTTCTAAGGAGAAGTTTGGTCACTTGAACCTTGGTGTTCTTGCATCTACTTTGGTTCTTGAGGCTAGTTTTGAGCTTCCTCCTTCTCCTACTTCTACAGAGATTGGCATTGACATAGCTTCATCCACTTTAGTTGAGCAGGATATTCTTTGTCTTCCAGATATAGGTTTGTGGGATGAGTACTTGACACGTATTTCAGACTTGTTTCGTGAGTCCTATCTTGATGACTTGGAGGACATAGTTGATTCTTCTACTTCAGATGTGCGAGCACCTTCTTCTCCTCTTCACTTGTCATAGTTTGGCATTGAGTTGGAGTATCTTGAGCATCATTTAGAGGATTCTTTGTCTTTGGAGATTGATGATCTTGAGTTTTCATCTTGTTTTGGATTGTCACATTCTTTGATTGGGCATGCAACACTTGATTATGTGACATATTTTGGTTGTGACATATGGACACTTGAGCAGTTTTCAGAGACAACATACATCATGAGGCTTTTTCCCTCATACCTTGAGATGGAGTTTCTTTGACATCATCCTTTGGATCTATTTCTTCCTAACGGGAAGAATGTTGTTTGTAGGCTTTGGATTCTCTTCAGCATTCTTCTTCAGGCATTCACCATCAGTATAGGAGATACTTCATTGTGGGAGAGACCTATAGTCTCACATTTTCTCTCCTATGGGTGGGTAATTGATTGTATATATGTGTTGGGTGTTGTTCTTGGGGGGTCTTGAGTCCTCCTTCCATCACATCTTTCATTTGTTTTCTACATTCTCACTTTTGGAGAGGAGTTTTGTCCCATGAGGTTTTCTCCTTTTCTCCACTTGAGATTTGTTATACATGGGTACCTAACATGGCCTAGTAGCTGGGACCCATCCATCATTGCATCTTTGTTTTAGTCATCTACTCCCTAAGTTGCACTTAAAGGGAGGTGTTGGTGTGAACACATAATTCACATGTTAAGTTGACTTAGTGAGTCTTCTAGGTGTTTCTAGTTGAGTCTAGTTGTTGATAGTTGAAGTGAGTTGTCTTATCCTCCACATGTGCAATTAGTTATCATCCTCTAATTGACACATGTTGTAGGAATATCTCCACTTTCTACTCCACCTTTCTAGCTCTCACCTTGCCTTTATAAGCAAGGCTCTCTCATTGTATTTCATATAGTATATGATCTTTGTATAGAATCATTGCTCCATTGTTTTAGCATATTCTTCTCTGTTATCTTTGTGTGGAAGGTTGTCTTGATTGCAGGTGATCCTGGCTTTCTGAGTCACATTGACTCTTACAAGTAGGAGCTTGCCTAGAAAAAGGTCTTATGTTAAGAAAAATGGAAAGCACATCAAGGATAGAAATGGAGAAGTTCCCAAGCACAAAATTTGATATTTGGAAGCTCAAGATGGAGAATATACTCATGCATCGATATTTATGGGTTGTAGTATTCGGATCCAAACATGCTACTATGTCACAAGAAGACTAGGACAAAATATACAAAAAGCAAAGGGTCTCATTAGCCTTTGCCTGGTAGGCTCTATTTGGCAGACCCTGTAGTATTGAATGTACATGAAGAAGCCAACATTGTAGAACTCTAGAAGAAGTTGGGTGAGATTTATCAGGCTAAATCCCTGGTAAATAAACCTTTCCTGAGAAAGAAGTTGTATACCTCAGGATGGAGGATGATTGTTTTGTGGCTAAGCACTTAAATTCTTTCAACATGACTGTTACCTATTTGCACTCTATTGGAGAGAATATGGAGGAAGAGGATCATTGCATGAATTTGTTATGTTATTTTCTAGAATTGTGGGATAACTTGGTGATGGCAATGGGGAGTACTACCTCTAAATTCAAAATGGACGAGGTAGTTGCATCATTACTTTCGGAGATGTGGATAATTTTTTTTGAATCAGCCAATGAGGCTCTAGTTTGTGGAAGATTGAAAGAGAAAGGCAAGAAGAAGGACAAGAAGAAAGAAAAGTCTCGATCAAAATCTCCTAGAAGTACCAAGGCTAAGTGTCAGAATTGTGGCAAGCCTAGGTATTTGAGAAGAGATTACAAGGAGGAGAAAAAGAAGAAGAATGATTCTGACTGTTGGTAAACAAATTTGTCATTGTAGTTATCATTAAAAATCAGCGTTGACTCGCCTAGTGGGTAGTGACAATGTTAACAAAAGTTGGAGAGATTCTTATTAGATTAACAACTTTCCTCTGCAATTGAGAGGGGCAACTGCCTAGTATGATGAGCTTAGTTTTTTGGGGTATGCTTTTGACCAGAAAGCGGGAAAGGTAAATTAATTAAAAACCTAGAGAAATAAAGGGAAAATCCTAGGTTGGCTGATATGAGGCCAGAACTTTCAAATTTTTAGAAAAACAAAAAGAGGACTTTAAGACCAACATGAGAATAAACTCAAAGATTTATTCCCCTTGAAAGATTTATTTCAGTAAAGAATGCAACTAGGGTTTGAGAGGGAGAACATCATCTAACATAAACAAGATTTAATTCATGTGGATACCTAGATTCATAGATCACAAAATAACCACTTAAAAACAAAGGGCCATATTGAATAGGATAATCAAACAACTAAAAATATGAAATATTTTCATCACATGACATAAAATATATCTAATAATGGCTACAATTTCAACATAAGAAGAGATAACATCATAAAGAAAATAATACACAGGCTCACAAACCAACGATGTCCTTTCTTTATAAAATTCAAAATGGAGAGCACAAAGACTCTTTTGACTTCTATCAAATGCAGGGGAATTAAAAGTCCTTCCTTTTCCTTTCAACCTTGTATATATAGGGTTTCCATATGTAACTGTCTTGTAACTACTTTTTGTTTATAACTTAAAAGTACATTAAGAGAAGTTACATTTTTTCTAACTTCAAGTCATAAGAATAAAGTCACTTTATTAAGTCATATCAAATAGACTTAATTTACAAATTTGATCAAAAAAATAAATAAGTAAATAAAGAACACAAGTCCTCAGCATTATTGGCTTGATAATTGTTCCTTTTAAGCTTCAGAGTTGTTAGTGTAGGATTTTATTTCCTTTTATTTTCCTTGTTTTAAGCTTGCTTAGGTAGTTTAATAATGTGAGCTATTTAATAGGCCTTTTATGTTAGTGGGTGCATGTGTGTGTGGTGTCAATCCATTCATGGAAGTTACTCCACCTCCCCCTATTTTTGGATATGCTGGAGTTACATTTCCTATTGGTCAATATTGACACCTCACCCCACTCACCTTGCCTATAAATACTCACTCCTTTTCATGTATTTTTCATGGGTTATTCAATGCATTTCTCCAATATTTTGCAGCAATATTTTCTTGGCTTTTTTCATAACTCTCTCATAGATGAATGCATTTGGCTTGTGCATTATCCTCTTGCAACTCTCTCTTGTAGAAGTTTTCTTGCAGATGATCCTTGCTCCTGTGAGTCCTTGTGTGACTCTAACATGGTATCAGAGCTTTAGATTTGTCAGTTTCTTCTCAAATCAAAGAGGGTTTTAGCCACAAGTAGATAATATATGCATCCTAGAGCAAAATAGACCTCATGGTTGTGCTCTGAAGGTGTCAAAACCCCTATTTTCATATAAGGCACTCTATATTTTGCTGAAAAAAAAGTTTTAGGCATTTTTGGGGGTTTGGTTTTTTATGTGCAAGAAAATCCGTACAGCCGTCTCGATTTCCGTCCCAGGGTTTCTGTACAGCCACCTCGATTTCCGTGCTAAATTTTTATGTACAGTTGCCTCGATTTCTGTGCCCAAAATTTTTGAGCCTATTTTAATTTTCGAGCTGCCTCGATTTGCTTGCCGAAATTTTTTGAATCTGCCTCAAATTTTGTGCCGCTTTGACTTTTGTCTGCCTTGATTTCTGTGCCACATTCATGTGCAGTCCTAATAAGGCAGTTTTCTTTCAGAGGAAATAACTTGAGCATACGGAGTCAAAAATTGGCAAACAAAAAAGCGTTGGAAAGCTGATTCTGAGAACTATCCAATAATGCTAGTCTTTTTCCTAGATTTTTCTATTTGACACCTATTTTTTCTGTTTGAAGTCAAGGCATCTTTTTTGGCTTCTGAGCTCCATTCTTGCGCCTAGAATCTCTGTTTTTCGAAAACGAAAAGGCGTTGAAAAGGTATCAGAGAGCTCTACACAGCCACCTATGTACTTTTTTCAGATTTAGCCCTAGGTATCTTTTAATCAGTTTGTCAATTTTATGGCTTTTGTTGGATATCCTGGACATGCTGCGTCCTGGAAAGGTTCTATTTTCTTTGATAGGCTTGTTTTATCAACAATAGTCTATTTTTGGTCTCTCTTGCGCTTTCTGTAGCATAATGAGGATATCAACCTGTTTGTACTTGTGCTTATGCTTCCTTGGTTTCGCCCTGGAGGCAACCTTTATAGTTTGTTCACTATTTTTGAGATCATTGGTACCTTATGTTACCAACCTCTTTGATCCTGATCTTCAGTGGGGTTTTATCAGAGTTCAGTGTTGCATCATAATTGGCTCTGTGCAGTAGGTCATCTTCTATCCTCTGTTGCTTCATCAGAGTTCAGTGATGCTTCGTCATGAGCTTCTAGTAATTGAGAGTCACTTCTTCATGAGTTTCCAGTAATTCAGGGTTGCTTCTTCGAATGCTTCGAGTAATTCTTCGCAACAGAAACAATCATTGTATATGGGTACCTAACATGGCTTTATTCGCCAGGACCCATCTTTACATCTCCCTAAGTTGCGCTTAAGGGGGGTGTTAGTGTAGGATTTTATTTCCTATTATTTTCCTTGTTTTAAGATTGCTTAGGTAGTTTAATAATGTGAGCTATTTAATAGGCCTTTTATGTTAGTGGGTGCATGTGTGTGTGTTGTCAATCCATTCATGGAAGTTACTACACCTCCCCCTATTTTTGGAGATGCTGGAGTTACATTTCCTATTGGTCAATATTGACACCTCACCCCACTCACCTTTCCTATAAATACTCACTCCTTTGTATGTATTTTTCATGGGTTATTCAATGCATTTCTCCAATATTTTGCATCAATATTCTCTTGGCTTTTTTCATAACTCTCTCGTAGATAAATGCATTTGGCTTGTGCATTATCCTCTTGCAACTCTCTCTTGTAGAAGTTTTCCTAAAGATGATCCTGCCTCTGAAGTTTTCCTAAAGATGATCCTGCCTCCTATGAGTCCTTGTGTGACTCTAACAAGAGTTAGGTGATTGCGACTAGTGTGAAGATGATTTTGCCTTAAAAACTTGAAATGGCTTGATTGTTGGGGCGATTAGTTTGGCACCTGGGATAACAGTATTTAGTAACCTCAACTTCCAAGTTCCCAAAGTCTCATTCAATTCTTCCTTTCATTGTAAGAAATCTGGAATATCCTTCTAACAACTAGTCAAAGAAGAAGAGATGATACTAAACTTCTTTATTGTATTGGAATTCACGATGTCTTTATTGAATAATTCATTTGTGATCAAATCTTTGATTTTTTTCTTAATCACTTGAATATTCACCAATGTGGATTCATTCTCAGTAATAATATCAAACTCAAAAGAAAGACAATCAACCCTTATATATGTCTTTATTTGGCTACACAATTTGTGGAACTTTTTCAACTCATTTATTGTTTGTTTGAAAATCACGAGTTTCCATTCCATGCCTTTGTACCATGCTATGGCATCGTATTCATCTGCTTTACTTACCACCTTTTTGGACATGAATGGATTGACATCGTATTTCACCTTTTCTTGTTAGTTGTGCGTAACACCTTGCCAAACTACATCTTCCTTTTTGGCTGTGTTGATTTCATTTTCTAGTTCTTTCTTCTTTTCATTCGCTTTTCAATACAACTTGACTACCTCTTCAATAAAATTGAGACTATCAAGTGTGATTTGTTCCACCCAACTCTCTGTTGTCCTACCATATGACTAGAATTTGCTAATCTTTTCAATCGTGTCTTTGTTGATATTTGTCATCGAGCTATTGGGAACTGTAGCTATTTTTAATGATTGAACAGAGTTGTCCACTATAGATTTGATACATGAAGTTAAAACTTAGACCTGCTCTTCCAATTATTCTTTAGTCTCTTTTTCTTTCTCTGTTCTCTTCAAGAGTTTGGTTACTAACACTTAGAAGGTATGGATATCACTCTCATGTGTGGCTAGGCCAAGGTCAACCTAAGAGATCATGTAATCAACTTTGGTTATGTCTTCCTCATTTTCATCTACAGTGGGATCTACAATCACTACATATTGTGTTACAGAGGAGGGATCTATCATCAACCTAGAAGTAATTTGGCCCTTCTTTATTTGTGGGCTTGTTTGTAGCATTTTTACTACTATTTCAAAACATGGATCAATTACCTATAATACTTTCTCTTCTTAGTTATCATTTCCTTAAACCATGTGCGAACACAATAGTGGGAGGTACCTTTGGGGGTTTAGAAGAAGTGATAAGAGGCAACACAACAACCTTAGGAACAATATTGTCCCCTATGAGGCTAGGTGGTGGAGAAGGAGGAGATTTGTGAGGTGATGGAAGGTGTACAAGAGAATGTGGAGGTAAAGAAGTAGAAGGAGGTTGAGAAGAAGAGGGGATTGGATCTGAAGTAGGAGGGGGTTGACTTGAATGTAAAGGTGGTTGAAAATCTTCCTACACTACTTGTTGAGTAGGTGGGGGCCTTTTCACCTCTAGTTTCTTCCTTGGTTGAGCGTCCCCTTCTTTTCAAGTGCTTTTCAAATCAACTCCTTTCTTTGGATCTTCCCTATCACCACCCCCTGTAGTGTTGATCCTTGATCTGGTTGCATACACCACTACACGATATTGATTCTCAGAGCTAGACCTTTTCTCAACCTACCTATTCCTCCTTGGGGTGCCAGGTGGTCTAGCGACAGTGTATTCTATAATTTTTCCATTCAAGCACTTATTACTCTTTTCTATGACAAACGAAGATCTTTCTTTAATATCTTTGACCTCTTTGTCTACCCAATTGATGGGTGTTAGTTGTTGAAGTTATAGTATAGATGTGAAAATTGGATCTATGAGGTCGGTCATCATCCGCAATATCCATAGTGTTCCAACCAAGGTTGAAGGCCCTCATTTGGTCAACAGTAAACCTCATCCAATCTCTATCTTACCTCAAAATCATCCTTGCAGTATTCCCAATAATCTTCCAACTGAGATATATGTAAATAACCTAGTCCTAATTGTAGATTGCTTTGAAATAGTTATTACTATCGAATGGGAGCATCATCTCATAGAAAAACATAGAGACCTTGGCTAAGGATCTCTCAATATTTTGTCCATTAGTACCAGTCTTACATGTGTAATAATTTAAACCCACATGGAAGGGGTATCCCATATTCTTCCTTTCTTCACATCTGTTTTTACCGCCCCCATTTGCCTACATACTTCAATAAGCGAGAGATGATCACTTAAATATCCAAGTAGCTTATATGGGGAATTATCAAAACCTCTAATTCCTATGTATGTAAATCTGGGAAACTAGATAAAGTAGCTACCATATTGTGTCACTAAGTTGTCAGCTATAGGATAAATCCTCAGCCCCACATTTCCTTCTAACTCCCGGATGGTCAGCATTGTGTAGGCATCATTTACTCATCTAAAGTTTTTATTGCTAACCTCCAATTGCAATTATGGATAAAAATTGTATATCTATGTAGTATTACCATATACACCAAATGCTTGCAACCTTGGCCATGGCTTCATGCTAGTGATAGCATAGAATAAATATGAAGACATAAATTATTGAGTTGTGGGAAACTTGGTCAATTGCTTGTGCAAGTTGTCATTGATTATCTCTCCCCAGTCAATGAATTGCGATTGGTAATAGATGACAGTAATAAATTGGCACATCTAGTATTCAAATACACTTGTTTATTTCTTTCCCATAACTCTATTGAGAAGATTGATAATGTCTGAAATGTCTTCATTAAAGCTCAATCTCTGTAGATTTTTAGGGATTTGAGATTTGCCCTTATTCGACACTTTCAACTAGTATTTTGCAATGTTGTTCAAGCAAAGATTTTCTTCTCTTGGAAATACCTCCATGCTTCAACTAATTTCATGTCAACATACTCATTTATTAAAGGCATTTTGAGTGTGATGCCAATGGAGGGGCCATCAATTTTAGCAATCAATTCACCGTCTACGGTCTTCATTTCCCTTGTATTTGGATCGTAATGCTTAACATAGGCCAAAACTAGGTCTATGCAGGTGGACTAATGTGGGAAATCCACCCATGTGAGTGAGGCCATTAGCAAAAGTAGCATCAACAATTGGTGTCCTAAGGTTGGCTTGCATTCTTTTCCAAAATTCATCCAAATTGATATGCCCTAGGTTGTTGTCTCGTACCTTAGACAAAGAGTTTTCCAAAATAGCGGCATGTTTGTAACCCTAATATTAAATTTCATTTTGTGTGGTTTGGAGAGGATCCAAATAAGATGGGTTTGGGTTTGAAGTAGATTTTGATAAATTTTAAGAGATAGGAAGCTATATTGATTTACCAAGTAGCAATGGTGATTGCAATTCATGAATATGCAAGCTAGGATTTGGGAATTGTAGGTATGCAGAAAACAAACAGGTTTTTGTAATAACAACAAAGCTAAAAACACATAAAATTATGGTAAATTTGCGCAGGGTAGAGTGAGTCTACATTACAACAAAAAATTGAGTCGAAATGAGCGATGAATCACTATTGGCTAGAGAGAAATGGCAGTTACAGGGCTTCTAAGTCACGTAGTAGGGTTTTTTTTGTCATTTGAATGCTTGGGTAGTTTGAAATGAGTCGTGAAAGTCTTTTTATAGCTCACTTTTTTCCTATCGACACTTTGAAAAGTTCACGAACTTTAAAACATGTCGCTTCTTTTATATTATTTAACACTTCTACTTTTTAAGATTCCTTTTCGGCATTTCAGCGATTTCATGAACTCATCGAAAAAGCCTCTCTTACTTCTTTTCCTTTATTTGTTTCTCCTAGAATTTTTTTCAGTATGTCAGCAAGTTCACAAATTAGCAAACTTGCTAAAATGTTCTTTTTCTTTTCTTTTGTCTTTTGATTTTTGTCAGTGTTTTAGTGAGTTTGCGAATTCGTGAACTTGTTGAAAAACTTTCCTTAGCAACTTTTGAAATTTGATTGAGCTTTATTAAAGAGCTTCGTTGGCAATTATAGAGGTTCACAAACCTTAGAGTTCGCTGACAACTTATCTTGGAGAACAAAAATGAGTTGAAAGAAAATATTTGTCGGCAACTTGAGGAGTTTGCTAACTTAGAAAAATGTCAACAAAGCTTGATGTAGTTTTTATTGTCAAGATTTTGGCGGTTTTGCAAACTGACGAACTTTCCAATAAGGTTCATGAAAGATGGGAAACACCGAAGAGGACTTGAAATTTTGAAGAACTTCATGAAATTTTGGAACTGCTAAAGATCAAAAACACATAAGACTGCAACAACAAAACAAGCATGACCCATTAGACCATTTTTTGAATATTGAATGAAGGACTCAGACAAAAATGGAGGAAACACTAACGATGAGTCCAAAAAGTCCTCTCTAAATTATGGTGATGCCTTTATCATGGCCTTGGTAACACATGCATGATAAGGTATATGGTTGTTAGACTCTAGGGCTTCTTTCCACATTACCTCGCATTGGGGTTGGTTTTCAAAGTATGAATAATATGATGGTGGGAATTGTACCTTGGAGATGACTCGCCTAAAGATTTTTTTCTATGGAAGATTCCTAATTTAATTCCCTGATGGACGAGCAAAGGGGATCAACAATGTACTACATATCCTTGGTTTGGCATGAAAGCTACTTTCATTAGGTAAACTTAATGATTTGAGTGTGCATGTTGTTTTCTCGAGTGGAGGGTACAAGATGGTAAGAACAAATATGGTGCTTTCTAGGGGTGTCCACATAGGCACTTTATTTCAGCTAGATGCATGCATGGTTTAGTGTAATAGCTCTTCTATTCTTGCAGTGAAAAGATCTACAGAATCTACACCTTCACCATTGGAATTGGCAACAAAGAGGATCATGCATCCACTTTCAATGGTTGTGTTTTTTGGGTACCCAAGTGTGCTCATGCTTTGGAGACTAAGCTATCAACTAAGAAGATAATGTTATGGCACTAGAAGATGGACCACATAGGTGAGAAGGGTCTAAGATCCTAGAAAAATAAAAACCTAGTTGAGGGGTTAAATGATTGTAATCTTGAATTTGATTTTTGTGAGCATTGTGTGTATGAAAAACAAAATCATATTTAATTTTACTCGAGTTCTCATAAATCTTATGGCGTGTTTGATTTAATCCATTCTAATGCATTTGGTGTTGTTAATGTTCCTTCGATTTTTAAATCTGTATATTATGTATTTTTCATGACTACAGTAGAAGGATATGGGTATATTTCCTTAGAAGTAAATATGAAGTCTTCAATCATTTTAAAGAGTTTAAGGCTCTTATAGAGAATCAGACTGGTAGAAAGATTAATATTTTGAGGATTGATAATGGGGTGAGTTTTGTTAAATATATTTCAACATATTCTATAAGGATCACATGATAGAGAGAAGTAAGAAAACTGGATACACCCCTGAGAAAAATGGAGTTGCAGAAAGAATGAATAGGATGTTGACGGAGAGGTCTAGGAGTATGCTTAGTGGGTCTAACTTGGAACAAGTTTTTTGGATAGAAGTGGTTGCCATGGCTTATTACCTACTTAAGAGGTCTCCTACATCAACTCTTGTTGAGAAGACAACTATGGAGGTGTGGTCAGGTAAAACGCCTTCATTGATACATCTTTGAGTCTTTGGTTGTGAGGCATATGCACATGTGTCTAAGGAGAAGCAATATGAGTTGGAGAGCAAGGCTAAAAAGTGTATCTTCATTAGCTATGATGTTAGTGTGAAAGGGTACAAGCTTTGGGGTTCTGTGGATGAAAAGATTTTGTATAGCAGAAATGTTATCTTTAGAGAAGTTAAACCTTCCTCCACAATATTGCAGCCAAAGAAGAATGAAAAGGAAGATGTGGTTCAACTACCCCCAAAGACCAAGAAAGTTGAACCAGAATCCCATGAAGGACCTAAAGAAGAGGAGAGCTCAAAGAGTTCATAGAGTTCCAAATAAGAGATAAAACCTCCACCTCAATCATTAAGGAGGTCAAATCAACAAAGACAACAACCAAACAGGTATACTCCTCCTAATTGGAGATGTATTTTTGTTGTGATCACTAACATTGATGAGCCTAGGATTGTGAAGGAGGCTATGGGTATGGATGATGCAGAGTCTTGGAAAGTGGCCATGGATGAGGAGATGGTTGCATTAAAGAAGAATGACATGTGGGACTTAGTAGCTTTGCCTGATGGACATAAACCCATTAGATGAAAATGGGTGTTCAAAATAAAGGTCAGTTTAGATGACAGTGTTGAGAAGTACAAGATGAGATTGGTTGCGAAGGGATATTCCTTGGTTGATGGAATTGATTATGGTGAGATTTTCTTTCTAGTTGCTAAGCTAACATCTATTTAGTTCTTATTATTTATTACAATAGATTTTGATCTTGAGGTGGAGCAAATGAATTTGAAGATAGCTTTCCTTTATGGTTATTTAGAGGAGAAAATTTACATCACATAGCCAGAGCACTACATTGAAAGAGGTAAAGAAAATTTGGTTTGTAAGCTGAAGAAATCTTTGTATGGTCTTAAGCAAACACCTAGGATGTGGTACCAAAGTTTGATTCTTTTGTGTTAGGATTGGGGTTTTTGAGCTCTAAATTGGATGATTGCATCTATTATAAGATGGATATTGATTGTTTCCCTGTTATTGCATTATATGTTCATGATATGTTATTTTTCGTAACAATAAGGACACGGTTTGTGAATAAAAGTCCCAACTTTCAACATAGTTTGAGATTAAAGAATTAGGGGTTGTCAAGTTCATCTTGGGTATGGAGATCAAAAGAGATAGAGGAAACATAAAACTTTGGTTGGGCTAGAGCAAGTATGTGAACTCAATGTTGGAGAGATTAAACATGGCAACTTGTAGACCATTGTGTGTTTGTATTTCAATGGGGACCAAGATATCAATAGAGTAGTGTTTGACCTCTCCTAGTGAGATGGAGGATATGGCTCGAGTACCTTATTCTAGTGTGATTGGGAGCTTAATGTATGCTATGGTCTATACTAGACCAGACATCACGCAAGCAATGACAGTCTTGAGTTGATTCAAGGCTAATCCTAGATGAGTACATTATGATGCAGCGAAGAGGGTTTTAGATATTTGTTGGGTACCTCTGAGTACTCCATTCATTATCATGGCAATTCTATAAGGGACCAACACTTAATGACTATTCATGGACTTATGGATTGATATTGGGATGGGGATGTTGATATCAAGAGATCCACCTATGGATATTTATACACTATGTTTGGTGGTCCAATTAGTTGGATGAGTAAGCGATAGGCTGTGGTCACTTTGTCCACGACAAAAGAAGAGTACATGAAAGCTACTCATGCATGTAGGTAAGCCATCTAGCTTAAATGTTTGTGTTTAGATGTGGGGTTGACTCGAAGAGCTATTACAGTTCTATGTGATAGTCAGAGTGTCATATGTTTGGCAAAGAACCCGATCTTTCATGTGAGGATGAAGCATATTAATGTCCAATACCATTTTGTTCATGACATGGTAGAGGATGGGAGGGTGATGCTAGAGAAAGTGGACACTTTGCAGAATGTTATAGATGCATTGATGAAGTCAGTGAACATAGAAAAGTTTAAGTGGTGCTATGACTCTATGGGCCTTGTAGCCCCTAGAAATCAGTTGATAGTTTTGTTACTCCTTTTTCTCTTACAAAGTGTTTTACAAGTGGGAGAATTTTAGGAAAAATGCCTCAACTTTGCTCCTAATGTTCAAAATGTAAAAAAAAAAAAATTTAGGCTATAGAACAAAAACTCAATTTCTAGGCTATAGAGGTCATTTTAGGCCTTAAAAATAATTCTTGATTATTCGACATCACTTTTAGGGATGTTTGGTATATAGATCTCTTTGAGATTTACAATTTTTTTAAAAGCCCAAAGGGCCTTCCAAAACAAAATTTACAACCTCTAGAAGATGGGCCTCCCACATTCAAAATGTAAAAACATCTGTGACACATAAAAGAGTTGTAAGAGAGTTACACTTGTTGACCAACTTATGATGTGTGCTATGATACATCATAAGGCATCTTTGAATGGAGATAATGGGGTTAGAATGGAGCACCAAAGTTGGTGAGTGGATTATGGCAATATTATGATAGGTGGAAGGAATAGCTATTTTTAGCTTGTGGACTCATCTTGGGATTTGGGTGTTGGATTTCTAACTAGGGATTTGAGCACCACATTTTGGGTGGTTTTAGCTCATGTTTTCCTAATTACCATTTGATGGTTTCATTTGTTGTGTCCCCTATTTATTGGGTGCTTGAGATAGGGATTTTCATAGTGAGTTTTGTAGGTACTATTATGTTGTTAGAACTACTCTAGATCTCTTGTTGGTGATACACCTATAAAGGCTTAGAATCTAAAAGTGTATTGTAACCATTGATTACTAAATAATACATTGAGTTTCTCTGGAGTGTGAGGTTTTTATCCTAAAAGGGTTTTCCCCATATAAATCGCTATGTTATGGCATATTTCTTTTATGTTTATTTTCTTATAACTATTAGCAAAAGAGGGAGCGCAGACCGAAGATCTAGGCATATCATCTTCAAAGTTGTAGTTTATACCCTAATGTAAAGGGGTAAGAGGAGGATTAGAACTAGTGTGGTGGACTATAGAGAAATACAAAACAATACAAAACAATTAAATAAAAATATGCATACATAAACTGATTTCAATACTATATTTTATAGTGCAAACCATTATATATTCATTATAACATCTTGCGGTATACATATATGTGTGTGTGTGTGTGTGTGTGTGTGTGTGTGTGTGTGTGTGTGTGATATAATGATCTTCACTTATTTCTCATATGTTTATCACAATCTCTCATTATGTTATCTCCTATCTCTCTTATCTAGCCTATTCTATCTTATATTCTCTCTTTTCCCATGCTCTTTTTATTGTTCAATACATTACATTTAGGGACGTGTCCCTTTTCCTTGTTATGTCTCTTTATCTTTGTTGCATGTCGATTGTATGTATCGCACATGGCTTGCGGTGACTTTGATCATCTAAAACTTGCTTGGTCTGTGTTTCTTTGTGCTACTAGCCTTTGGCACATTTGCAGGTTTTCACCATTGGCCTCCATTAGGTCGCCCTTTCAAGTTTTCAATCTAAAAATGAACCTGCAATACAAAATATGTAAGAGCTTATTGATGTACTCTGATACCATGTAAGAGTTGGCTATGAAGGTAGCCACCCAATATCTAGGACTTCATGAAAGCACAAGAGAGATCAAATGAGAGAATAATCCTATTCTATCAATGAATGCAAAAACGATTGTTACAATGTACATGATATGCCTTTCTTATAAAGACAAGGATGAGATATAGGATGAAGTAGTCATATGACAAGTGTCTTAATCCTATGACATGAGTAAACTAGAGGATAAGATGCCAACTAGTTGATAAGATCACATGACAACGTAGAATTATCTAGACTTATCCTAAGTAAACTTAACATGTGAACATGTGTGAATAGGTCTAACTAATGACTAGTTAGATAATGTGCCTAGTTCACACTACAAGGGGTAAACCAGATAGGTAATAACCCTGTTCACACCAACAAAATGAACCTGCAATATAAAGCCACAAAGAAAAAACCCTTCCAAATCTAGTATTTCTGTCAAGTTTTTTTGATTCTCCAGGTCATCATATGATGGAAGAGAAGAGTATACTCAACTTTTCAAGAGAAACTAAGATTTGTAACCTAGATCTCTCAAATAGTACTAACCTAAAGCAATCCAAGAAGTTTTGATACCATGTAAGAGTTGGTATAGAATGCTCTATACCATGCAAGATTTGGCTACCAAGGTAGCCACCCAAGATCTAGGATCTTAAATGAAAGCACAAGAGATACCCAACATGAAAGAATAATTCTATTCTATCAAAGGATGCAAATACACGATATGTAGAACACTATGAAATTACAATGAGAAGCCCTTGGTTATACAGGCCAAGGTGAAATATAGGACACCATAAGATTATGACAAGTGTCTTAATCTTATGACTTGAGACACAAAGAGATAACTATCCTTAGTGTACCCTCAATATGCTCTAAGTAAACTTAACTAGACAAGTATGAATAGGACCTAATGTGGATTCAGTTAGGTAATATACCCCGTTCACACCAATAGTATTCCTCTAAATCCCTTTGAATAGGACAATCAAAATGCTCACCTACTGAGCTATTCAAGTGTCTCTTTAACCTACAAGCTTACTTAGAAGACTCTTGGGGTTGATACCATTTAAGTAGGGGAAATATTATTGTTCCAATGTGTTGGCATGACAAAACACGCATTAAGACTCAAGGTCCTAACAACCATATCCACAATGCTATGAATACCTAAGATTGTCACTAAATTCATGTTAGCAGTAGCTACAAAGCATGCCTATCGAACCTCCAATCAACAGATAAAAACTCTCTTAAACATGCACTTTAAGATATATTAGCTTGTGTATCCCTATGAATCAATCTAGTTAACTTTTCATACACACTTGCAAGAGGGAAAACACACTACTATGATCCTCTAACAGTTTATCAGTTCGAGGACAACATAAGATATGACATAGGTTGCCCTAATAAATCATACAAGAATGGAGGAACCTAACACTAATCCTAAACTAACAAGAAAAACTTGATCATAATGAAATGTGTTTGGTCTCTTACCAATTAGATCAGTGCCTAGTCCATTGGTCAACTGAGTCACAACTTGCAAGAAATATGTAAACATTGTTAGAATCTGAAAAGATTATTAACCCAAAAAACTAGTGCAAATGAATAGATATCTAAACTATGAATGCAAATGATACAAAATCAAAATAGCAACATAGAGTCAGTCTCCAAGAGAGTAATGCAAATGCTAGAAGCAAAATAGCATTAAGAGGATGCAAAAGCAAAAGATACCAAATACAAGCCAGGTAGCATGCTTATATAGACTAGGAAGAGGGAGGAGGTGGCAACACCGACCAATGAGGAGCAACCATTTATCGGACTAAAGATAGAAAAGTATCTTCCCAAGATGGCTAATGGATGCTCACATGTAGGAAGGTGACACCTCGCAACCACTCACCTAATAAGACATGCTTTATTAACCTAAGCGAGATTAATAGAAGTGTAGGAAAAACCTAGGAATATAGGGAAAAATAAATAACCCAACTAAGAAATAAAAACCTACACTAACACCCCCCCATAAGTGAAGCTTAGGTGGATGTAGAAATGGGTCCCGGCAAATCAAGCCTGATGAGGTACCCATGTACATAAAATTCCCCCCCAAAGAGAGAGAGAAGAGAGCCCCCCAAAAGTAGAGAAAGTCAGGGCTCCGAGTGAGAGGAAGAAGGCCCCCTAGAAGATGAAGCATCCCGCACCCCCAACAAAGCTCGCAAATGAAGGAACTTGCTCTCAGTGAAGGGTTTGGTGAAGATATCAGCAACCTACTTGGAAGTCAGACAGTAGCGAAGGTCGATGACGTAGCCATGGATGAGCTCCCGGATGTAGTGCATGTGGACCTCTATGTGTTTGGTCCGCTGATGATGGACCGAATTCCGTGAGATCTGAATGGTACTCTGGTTGTCACAAAATATGACTGATGGCCGTCTGATCTGGATACCAAACTCAGTGAGAAGATTCTGAAGCCAAATGGCCTCAGTGGCGGCATTCATAGCCCCCCGATACTCAGCCTTAGTAGAAGATAGAGCAATAGCAGACTGCTTCTTGCTCGACCAACAAACAGGACCTGAACCAAGTGAGAAGTTGTAACCTGAAGTAGACTTGCGATCCTAAGAATCGCCCGCCCAATTTGAATCTGTGTAGCCCACCAAGTCAAGCTCAATGCCCGCTGCATAGTGAATCCCAAAACTGTGAGAACCCTGAATGTAGTGAAGGATCCGCTTGGTTGCTTTCCAGTGCAGCTCATGAGGCAATTGCATGAATCGAGAGACCATGCCTATAGCATATGAAATGTTAGGTCTCGTATGAGTCAGATAAATGAGACTCCCAACAAGCTGTCGGTACAAAGTGCCATCAACAAGTGGAGAACACTGAGCCTCAAGTTTGACTCTAGAAAGGAAGGGAATCGGAGCAGGTTTACAGTCAGCCATATGAAACCTCGAGAGCAAATCTAGAGCATACTTGGACTGGTTGATGGTGATCCCGGAAGCAGACTGGTAGATCTCAATCCTAAGAAAGTAATGCAACAAGCCCAAGTCAGTCATCAAAAACCTGTCATGAAGGGTTGTTTTGACAGCCCCAATGGTGGATGAAGAACTCCCTATGATCAGCAAGTCATCAATATACAGAACCAAAAATAGGAGTGAATCATCCTATTGCAGAATGTAGACATTGGGATCAAAATGGCACCAAGTGAACCCAACTGATAGAAGGAAGGAGTCCATCTTGGCATACCAAGCCCGAGGAGCCTGTTTGAGGCCATAGAGAGACTTCCGAAGACAACACACAAGTGAAGAATCCTGAAGGAACCCTTGTGGCTGCTCCATGTAGATCTCCTCCTGAAGGTCACCGTGAAGAAAAGCACTATTCACATCCATCTGGTGTACTTCCCAATGATTAGCTGCAGCAATGGCAAGAACAAGTTGGATGGAATTCATTCGGGCAACTGGCACAAAAGTCTCAGAGTAGTCAATCCTAGGAACCTGGGAGAATCCTTTGGCGACCAAGCGAGCCTTATACTTATCAACCGACCCATCTGCTACAAATTTTGTCCGATAGATCCACTTACATCGAACAAGTTTTCTTCCCTTAGGAAGAGGGACAAGATCCCAAGTGTGGTTCCTCATCAAGGAACTATACTCCTCTTGCATAGTTGTATCCCACTTAGGAATACCAGAAGCCTCATGAAATGATTGTGGATCTAAGGCAATAGCAATGAAGACATGTAGAGCATCCTGGAACTGTGAACAAGTCCGCCTGGTGTCTGATGGATCCCCAACCCAATCACCTGTAGACTGCAAGGTCTGTCTAGCCCAAAGTGGACCGGAAGATGGAGAATCTGGAGGAGAATCATCAACCTCTAAATGATGACTAGGAGAGGAAGGAGGTGAGTCCTCTGAATTGCTCTCTGCATCGGAAGTGGAGGTAGAAGACTGCTCAGGTGAATCTAACTCATCAGAAGATCTGTCATGTATCCCAAGTGACTCCAATGTCAAAGTAGAAGGAGTTGGAGAAGTGATAGAAAGTGAGCTCGAAGAGCCCTCCTCAAACTGAACACTCCTCTCAATGAACAACTCATGTGTAGTAGGGTGGAGCAATCGATAACCCTTCACACCATCAGGATAACCTACAAATATGCAAGGTCTGCTCTGCGGATCCAAGGCCTTGCATTTCTCTACAGGAATGTGGGCCCATGTAGGAGAACCAAAAACTTGAAAGTGCTTAACTGATGGTTTCCGACCGCTCCAAGCTTCAAAAGGAGTGACTCCCTTCAAGGCTCGGTGAGGAACACGGTTCTGGATATAACAAGCACAGTTAATGGCCTCTGCCCAATAATGTGGTGCAAGAGATCTGGAGTGAATCATGCAGTTCGCCATTTCCTTCAAGGAACTATTCTTACGTTCTGCAACACCGTTCTGCTGAGGATTGTATGGAACTGAATGCTGCAAATCAATCCCCTCTAAAGTGCAAAACCTTTCAAACCGATGGTTGACATACTCACCACCATTGTCAGTGCGCAAAACTTTGATGGCTTTCCCGGATTGCGTCTCTACAAAAGTCTTGAAGTCCTGAAAGTGATCAAATACCTCAGACTTCTGTTTGAGAAAGTACACCCAAGTATATCGAGAAAAGTCATCATTGAATGTGAGGACATATCTAGCCCTGCTGAAAGAAGGATGCTGAAATGGACCAGCCCAATCACTGAACTAACTCCAGTATCTATGAAGCTCTCCATGCCTTACCTTTGTCAAACTTTTCCTTAGGATGCTTACCAAGAATGCAACCTTGACAAACACCACCTGAAAACTGAACTGGAGGCAACCCTGTGACCATGCTCTGCTGGTTGAGCTGTTGCAAGTAGCGGAAGTTAAGATGGCCAAACCGCTCATGCCATAATCTACTCACATCATTAGAATGAGTGAGAAAAATAGTCAAAGGAGGATCAGGAACAAAGTGAGAAAATAGATAGAGCTGTGACTGATGATCTGCTCTCCCAACTGCAACTATAGAACCACTATGCAACTCATGAATCTCCACTGAATCAGGTGTGAACTCAACCTGCTTGCCTGAACCTGTGTGAGTGATCTGGTATACCGATAGGAGATTAGTTGATAATGAGGGCACACAAAGAACATCATGGAATGTGCCATCCCCCACATCAATAGACCCTCTCCCACACACCTCAATAGGAGTGTCATCACCCATCAAAATAGAAGGCATAGTACATGGCTCCAAAGATGCAAGTTCTTCCTTAGATGAAGCCATGTGGTGCAAAGCACCCGAATCAAGAACCCAAGTGGATGGTGAAGAAGCAACTGCAAGATGGTGAAGAAGCAACTGCAACAAGGGCCTTGCCCTTTCCTTTCCCCTTGTTGTTTTCTTTTGCCTTATTAGACCCCTCATTAGAACTCTGTTTGATAGACTCAGGAACACTGATATTATTCTTCTCAAGAATGTGTGTCAAGTGATCAATTTGTTTCTTCAGACATTTATGTTCATCATGACCGGGTCTTTTACAATAGGCACATTGGACCCTCTCTTTCTTAGGCTTGTCACCCTTGGAAGATTGGGTCTCATTAGTTGCTTTTGAGGCAACTGATATCTGATCCTTCTTCTCCTTGCTATTCTTCTGTTTCTTATCCTTACTATGGTTGTTACTACTTTGTCCTTTTTGTTCTTTTGTGTCTTCGTTGGCAGCCAAGGCATGTGACTTAGAGGACTTAAGAGTGCCTATCTGGATTAGCTTGTCCTGTTCCCGAGTGAGATTGACAGCAAAATCATCTAAAGATGACATGGTGAATTGAGTACCAAGTGCACCCTTAGTAGCATAGAAGGTAGAAACAAATACAAAATATTCTGAACTTAGCTTAGAGAGAATACTAAGAATCAGTTGTTCATCTTTCTTTTCAATTCCACATTGTTTTAACTGCAGCCTTAGTGATTTCAATTTAGTGAAGAAATCCTGGATTGTGTTGAAATTCCCTGGACTAAAACTAATTAGTTCATTTTCCAACATATGACCCCTCATTGAATCTTGTGTGCCAAATAGTGTTTCTAGCTTTGATCAGATTTCATTTGGCGTATTCAAAGACTCAATGTGAAAGAGCAAATTAGGAGAAATAGACAAACACAATGTTCCATATGCCTCATCACATTTGTTAAACCACTTAGGCTTATCTTCATCTTTAGCAGGTTCAGTTTCAAGTCCCATAGTTATCCTATTTAATCCAGCTTTCCTTAAGTGAATTGTCATGTGTGATTTCCACTCAAAGTAATTGTATGGAGTTAGGATAGGCAGATTTGTTTGATCCATGATGAAGAAATGCAGAGAAGAAGTGCCGAAAAGAAGAGAACTCAACCAAGACAACCCCCCCCCTTTTCACTCAATCAAAGAACCCCCCGAGAAAATATGATTTGGCACTTTATATTAATGCGTTTATAACTACCACTAGCAATAAATACTAAGTGGTTTTGATTTCAATGCATTTACAAAACCCTCATGAAGAGCATATGCTAAAAATACAACTTTGGCATAATATCCAGAGAAATAAACAGCACCACTGCGACCTACTTGAAAAATCATGCACTTTCAAAAAAAGAATCGCCTCGATACGAGGTTGTATGTGAAAGTTATGATCCTCTGAAGTTCCCAAAATGAGAACCATGCAATGTCACGACTGAGAATCTGCAATTTCTAAAAAATTTTGGCATCAAAATAAAAAAACGTCTACATTAGTGCATAGAGCACGAAAAAATAGCCAAAATAAAAAAAAAAAATTTGTGGGAAAAGGAGTCTGTATGAGCAAGAACGGAGCATTTGAAAACTGCTTTCAAAACTGCAACTGCCAACGGAGAGGGGTCTTGCTGTAGCTTTCTAAGCATGTTTCTGCAAAATATATAGACTGCATGCAAAAATAGAAAGATATCCAGATGGTTTTCCTGTGCTGCGAACAAAACCCAGAAGGCGTTTTTCTTACAAATGCACAGAAGATGTTGCTCCAGTGTAAATAGAACGCCTTTAGCTACAAAAAACGAACCCAGCAACCAAAAAATGACATGCAAAGGTTGAATCAGATGCTGGAACCTGCAATATTGATTCAAAAGACCAAATATGCAAGCTGGTTGTCAGATTTGAGCTCAAAACCCCGGTTCTGCAACTGTGTATGACGATCTCCGATTTCGGTGAAACGAAAGCCAAATATGACTTTCTCAAACCTCCTGGACGTGTTGGAATAGTTGGAAATGTTGCCAATATAACTAGAGATGCTGTAATCACTCAAATTTCATAAAACACATGTGCAAACCCCAGAGATTAAAAAAGTTTTCATCAAACTTTTTTGATTCTCAAGATCATCCGAAGATGCAAGAGAAGAGCATACTGGGTTTTTCAAAAAACTGAAATAAGATTTATTAGCCCCCCCTGAATCTCTCAAATATGGAAACTAAAATCTACTCTTGCACATAGAATAGCTCTGATACCATGTTAGAATCTGAAAAGATTATTAACCCAGAAAACTAGTGCAAACGAATAGATATCTAAACTATGAATGCAAATGATACAAAATCAAAATAGCAACATAGAGTCAGTCTCCAAGAGAGTAATGCAAATGCTAGAAGTAAAATAGCATTAAGAGAATGCAAAAGCAAAAGATACCAAATACAAGCCAGGTAGCATGCTTATATAGACTAGGAAGAGGGAGGAGGTGGCAACACCGACCAATGAGGAGCAACCATCTATCAGACTAAAGATAGCAAAGTATCTTCCCAAGATAGCTAATGGATGCTCACATGTAGGAAGGTGACACCTCGCAACCACTCACCTAATAAGACATGCTTTATTAACTTAAGTGAGATTAATAGAAGTGTAAGAAAAACCTAGGAATATAGGGAAAAATAAATAACCCAACTAGGAAATAAAAACCTACACTAACAAACATACTTGCAAATCAACAATGGAAATAAGATTGCACATGCATACAATCCAAAAGATCAAGGGTACCTACAAGTGGCATACTTAATAATCCATCTCAAGTAAGAAACACCCCAGATATACTAAGAAAATAACATTGAAAATAAGTTTGTAATGCTTTAGAATGCCTATCATTCATTAATCTAATCATGTTACAATCATGCCATCAAGTGTGGCAAATGGGAACTAGCAAATAAGTTTAAAGATTCCCATAAAAATACCATGGATGCATTCAGTTGTATACCATTCCTTACATGATATCACCTTCCCCTAATTTATAATACATATTTCAACTCTTACAAAATTAGATAATCTTCATTTGATACCCTAGAACTACTTGAGACACATACAAGTTTGAAAATTGGCTCAAGGACCAACCCCATAACATCTTCAACTCATGCATGTGTAACATTTTAGCTTTACAACAAGCACTTAGGTGTAGATAACCAGTCATATCAACAGTCAAGTCCATAGTATATCTATTGCAGGCATATATCTTGAAGGGTACACAAAGACAAGGGTATGATTACACTTGGAGTAGTGAGAGATCTATTAGAATCTAGAGAATAGATGAAAACCCAAAAATTAGTGCAAGAAGTAGATACAATAAAAATGTAAATGCAAATGATTAATGTAATCAAAATAGCATTACAAAGCTAGTCTCTAAGAGAGTAATGTAAATGCTCAAGAAGTAAAATAGCATTAAGAAAACACAAAAGCATGAAGCTACAAGATGCAAATACAAGCTAGGAGAGAGTATTTATAGACTATGTGAGAGGGAGGAGGTAGAAAATACAACCCATAGGGAGAGTACACCAAAAGTACCTAAAAATAGGAAAGTGTAACTCCCATGAAAGATGCTAACACCTCACACCACTCACATGAATACCCACTTTATTAACCTAAGAAAGATTAAACAAAAGTTTAGGAAAAACCTAAATAATAAGAAATAAAAACCTACACTAAGGCCCCCTTAAGCATAGCTTAAGTGGGTGAAAATATGGGTCCCTAAAAATGAAGCCTAATAAGGTAACCATGTACATAAAAATTCTCCCAAAGAGAAGAATCCCCCAGAAAAGAGAGAATAGCCCCCTAAGAAAGGAAGGAATAAGAATTCCCCTAGAAGATGAAGCCTCCTGCACCCCCAGCAAAGCTTGCAGATGAAGATACTTGCTTTCTATGAAGGGTTTGGTGAAAATGTTAGTAACCTATTTGAAAGTTGGGCAATAGTAGAGATCAATGAACTATCCAGGGATAAGCTCCCACATATAGTGTGTATGGACCTTAATGTGCTTGATCCATTGATGATGAACCAAGTTCCATGAGACTTGAATGGCACTCTGATTATCATAAAATATGACTGATGGCCATCTAAACTAGATACCAAGATCAATGAGAATATGTTGACCCCTTGATAGTTGACCTCGATAGAAAATAGAGCAATAGCGGATTGTTTCTTGCTCGACCAGTGAATATGAATTGAACCAAGAGAGAAGTTGTAACTTGAAGTGGACTTGTAATCCAAATAATTGCTTGCCCAATTTGAATCTGTGTAGCCCACCAAATTGATATCAATGCCTGTTGCATTATGTATCCCAAAACTATGAGTACCTTAAATATAATGGATAATCCACTTGGTTGTCTTCTAGTGTAGCTCATAGGGCTCCTGCATAAATTGAGAGACCATGCCCACAACATATGAAATATCAAACCTTGTGTGAGTCAGATAAATGAGGCTCCCAACAATCTATGGATATAAAGTGCCATCAATGAAAGGTGAAGAACACTAAGCCTAAAGTTTGACTCTAGAAAGGAAGGGAGTTAGAGCAAGCTTGCAGTCAACCATGTGAAACTATGACAAAAAATTTAGAGTGTGCTTTGACTGTGTGATGGTGATCCTAGAAGTAGACTGAGGTATCTCAATCTTGAGAAAGTAATGCAACAAGCCCAATTCAGTCATAAAAAACTATCATGTAGAGAATGTAATGTCCCCTTCACAGGCATGATCAATCGACGAAGACCCTTAGCCTATTTTAATTCTCGTAGGCTAATTGGGATTATGGTAAGGGAATAATTAATTAATTAAATTAAGTTGTCTTGAATTATCCATTTTTGGGTAACTCATATTAATTAATTATTTTAGTAAAGTTGAACATTTTATATAAAGTGACTTACTCAGGGGTCCAAAAAGCAAATTAAAATAAAGTCACTTTATGAGGAAATAAAATATAATTTTCTAGAAAGTTCTAAAGGTGGTTACAAAATATAATTTCTAGAAAGTTCCATAGGGATTATAAAAAGAGGTTGTGAAGAGACATTTTCATATTCTTGGCATTTCATTTTATAATATCCCAGTTGTTGATATTGACTATTTTTGTTCAAATTTCAGCTTAGGACGAAAACCCTATGGTGAAGATTGGTTTCAAGGAAGGAATCCCTCCTAGCCAATATTGGGTGGATTCATACAGGATTCACAAGTGTGTTGAATGAAAGAAGGTTATGGAATTTGTGCTGGAGCATTGAATATTCATTCCAGGTTTGAGATTTTAATTTCAGTTTGAAATAAAAGGTTAGAAATTAAAGAAGATCATTTGCATAGGTTTTTCCATGCATTTTAAGGAACAACGTAACACAATGCATTTGTCCTCTTTATCCATCTTAACTCCTATTGATGTAAGTTGACTTAAAATCATATTAAAGCTAATCAAGTGATCCACTATGGAGTCTCCCTCCCTCGTTTTTAAAGAATATAACTTCTTTTTCAAAACAAGTTTGTTGACTAGACTCTTAGATAGATATAATGTACCTAGCTTCTTCCACGATGGATTTGTCATTTGCTTCTCAGACACATTCATTAACATAGAAATTGACAGACATAATTGGATTGTACTTCTTAATTTTTTAATCCAATTTTTACCCAGTCTTCATTAGACATACCTAAGGGTTTAAATGAAGAAGATATTGCAGTCCATTGATCGATTTCCACCAGAAGATCCTCCATCTTCAACTTCCATAGTTCAAAGTTCTACCCATCTCTCAAATTCAGACCTCAATGTGTTAGCCATAGATTTAATGTTGTTTTGTTTTCTCACAAAATCCTTTAAATTCTTCCTTTGTGTTCATTTATACACGAACTACAACAAACCAACCGTTGTAGGGTTTACCACCACACATACTAGGGTTTGGATGCTCGATGAAGTAGCAATAACCCAAAAAACCTACGCTTTGATACCAAATGTTGGGAATTTTGACCCCTATTGTAGATGACCAATAGACTAAGACGAAGAAAACTTAAGATTATGTATGCAGATAACAATCAACAACACTTGCAGAATCTATCTAACATCATGTATGAAAGTAAATGGAATAGTATGCACCCACAAGATTACACAACACAAAGATTTATGTGGGAAACCCTTTCGGGAGAAAACCCACCACCAAAAGATATTCACAATTATATTATTCAAAATCAACAACATATCAATACAAGATCTTTGGAATTTCACAGAGTCTCAATCTACAACATACTTCTTCTACAATCGTTCTAATTACACACCGAAAATGTACAATTCACTCTCTTAGTGTCTAACTATCTAACCAAGTGGCACATTCACATGAGGTGATATATATAGACATATTCATGGGAATACCGGTTGTCTAACTGTCCAACCAACCTGAAGAATACCAACAGTCATGCAACTATAATCTGACCATACACGATGTTGGCATACTTCATAATACACCAAGTATGATGTCTCCACATGGATAGTCACCTTGTATACTATGTCATTACAACACACTATGAATCAATAGTTACAACCTTTACACTGTCAATATACATGTGCATGTTTTTGGTATAGCCACCACTACCAACTTCTTGCTTGCGATAACGCATACAAACATAACATTACTTTTGACTGCTTGTGGTACCTTATGCCATCTTCCAGAACATTATCTTGCTCTTAGATTGTGCCACATGAACTCCAATTCTATTGTAAGTGTTCCTGCATCACTGTTCATGCTTGTAGCAAACACTAATCTCATATGCAGATGTGAGTTCTTCTTCCAGATAATTTGTGGTTGCTATTACAACACCACCACATGTAGACAAACCATGTATGTTGCATCACAACTACTACCATAACATCACCACATGTTAGCCAACATAGATGCTATATCGTAATACAGGAAACTCACCACATTTCATTGCAATGTATTTTGTAGACAAACTCTTCTTACAAGGACTCTCTGCAAGTGAATATCACCCAAGTTCCAACATTAATAACGATGTTTTCCAACTCAAAATCATGTAAGGGGTTGATCAACTTAAAGCACAAAGATTGAAATCGAATAACATAATCTCTAATATGTTCATTAGACCCCTGGGCACACTCAAATAAATCAACAATTATTACTCTTAGGCCCATATTAACTTTGAATTACTTTAGAAACACTTCAACGAGACCATAAAATGAATGTATACACCTTGGTGGAAGTAAAAAGAACCACTCAATAGCATAATATTTCAAAGTACATGGAAATAACTTTGTTATCAATTTATCCTCATCAAGAAAGTCTACACATGTAACAATGTATGATCTAATATGAGTGTTAGGGTCACATTTTCCATCATACATTGAAAATCGAGGTGCTGCAAAAGCCATAGGAAATAGATATGTGTGCACATGTTACATTTTTAAATTCATCATCCATTTGGCTTTACATCCACTCTCTTTTCTACTTGATCTATTTTGTGAAATAGTGCATCAAGGGTAGAGATAGGAATGATAACTAATGAGGATTGGGAATCACTATGAGGTGTGTGGGTATAGGTATAAGAGGTAAGAGAGGTGGATGAAGTGATGGCTTGGGACAATGACATGAAAATGGAGAGATACTTTAGGGCACTTAGGTTATGGGATGTAGTATTGGGTATGAAAGTGGCTTGGCTAAGTGGAATAATAGTAGGCTCCATGGTGGTAAATGAAAAAGACATGCAAGTGTGATACATCATTTGGGTAATAGATATCTTAGGAGGTGTATCTTTAGGAGTTGGGCCATAAAGGGAAGAGTAAGTGGAAAAATGGTAGGCACTAAAGGGTGGGAGAGTAGTAGCCATGGTACTATGGGGATGAAGAGTGGTGGTGGAAGTGGGAATGGTAGAAGATGGATCTATAGTAGAGGTGTGGGCTTGACCAGATACACTAGTCACAATAGATAAAGTAAGCTTAGCACAAACTATTTTCAAAGTCTCTAACCCATGTAGTTTTTAATGAACACATCATGAAACACATTCACTAGTTGTTTAGAATTTTCCACATTAGCCAAACTAGCCAACTCATTTGCAAAGTCTCAAGTGTTCACATGAGCATCATGATCATACTCATTGTTATTCTCATGTTTGGGCCATGTTAGGGTTTAGATGAATACTCATTTGAAATAAAATATTGGGATCTTGAGTAGCTCATGGCATGAACAAAAGATAGGAAAATAAAGCCCAAAAGCACACTTTTAAATTGAAAATTTATGAACATCAATAATATATTAGATTTGAAGTGAAACCTTAGTATGATGGCCAAGGATGGGCGAAAATGATCTCTATATAACTTAAAACCCTAGTAGAAATATATGTGACAATGTAAAAATAATGAAATAAAATGATGTAAAGAGTTTCAAATCTAAAAATGAGATGTAAATATCAGAAAGTGTAGACCTAAAAAACCTAATGTAGATAATAAACCCTATAAGAAGACTAGGTCATGTAAGATCGGATGGGCCACCAAAATGTAATTAGAAAATATGCTTTCCTTAGGGTTAACCTAGGCTAATTAAGTAAATGCAATCAAATAGGCATAATTTAGCTTAGATTAACTAAATTATAGTTGTGATTGATAGTCTAGAAATTGCAATAGCTAAATTAGGAAAGCAAATACAAGAGGAGGTAGTACTTAGCTCTATGATCAAAAAGGTTTTGCCCACATCAAAGATTGTAGAAGTAGACTAGTGTATGCTTAGAAAATGATGCCTATCTATCACAAGAATATCTTGGATTTTGCACAAGTCCTCTATTATCTCAGTGGTCCTATCTAGTGGCTATAGTTCCAAATTTCACCCTGTGAGATGTAAAATTTTGCTCTTTTGTTCACTTGATTGTTTTTTGTTTGCTTTGGTCTTCTTGTTATTCTAAGGATTGATAGTGTTTAAAAATGCCTTGGAAGGGCTATTGTTTTGTTGCAAGAAGATGAGTTGTCCCAAGTCAATCATTAAAAATGTGTACAAAGTTTTTAAGACAACGTGTAAGGGCCCTAGAATGATGTATGCAAATTCTTTACTCCTTTTAAAGCACCAAATCCAGGTGTGTTGCTATTGATTGCTCCCTTAATGCTATAGGATGAGAGAAAATGCCTGAGAGATTATGGATGTGAAAAGAATGTAATTAAATGCCTCTTAATACTAGCACATAGCACCAGGTTGTGCTCAATGTGTATTTAGTTGGCTCAAGGTAGGAAAATGAAGGGGCCAACCAACCAATTTAAATTTTCAAATTTGAAAAGGACGTGGTTAAGTTTGTAATTACGGGGCCAACCGCATGATCGTAGAAATGACCCTAGGTGATTAAATGGTTAGATCCAAGGGCTAATGACTATATGAAGGTAGGTGCATGGATAAATGCATGAATAAAGGGAATGCATAGGAGTTTGTGCTTGTGAGGATAATGTAAGGCTAAGTACATAGGGCTATGTGTGTAAATGGATGGGACGAGTAAAAGACTAGGGGAATGATGCCAACTTCGCACAAGATTGTTCCATTTGTCGATAAAGACATTTCCTCAAAATAACACAAAACTAAATGGCAAATGACATGAGTATGCAAATTTCAACATTACACAAATGCTATAGACTTGTAAACATAAATTTATTAAAAATATTAATAAAATAAAGAGTACTTTAATATCTCCCTTCAAATTTCTTGGGAAGTAAAATAAAGAGTACTTTAATATCTCCATTGTCATGAAATTTTTATTGAATAAAGGGGTGAAAGGAGTAACTGGAATAAATTTGATGGTCAAATCAATGCAATTTTTTTATTATAATAGTTAGGGCTTAAATTTGATAGTGGACATTACCTATTAATTTTTTTGGTAAAACAATCAAATCATATTATCCTTAAATACTAAGGCATGCCTTATTTTGAAAAATAAAATAAAATAAAGTGGGCAATGACAAAGGGTACGGTGGCATCATGGTTTTAGTGAAAAAAGTGGAAGGTCGTACAATTCAGTTGGAAAGAGAAGACGTCAATAAGCAATACATTTGAATCAAAATTTTAGAAAATGGAAACCACATAAACCTTGCAACATGTTATTTTGCTCCTCAAAACTCAAAATCTTACAAAAGGCATGGTTTGGACAGCAAAGATCCATATGCAGCCATTAAAGAAGATATCTCCGTTTATGCCCAACAAGGTGAAGTTCTTCTTTTGGGAGATTTCAATGCTAGGACAACAAGTGTTCAAGCTAATGTTCTATGTGACAAGGAGGGTAGCAATCCTATTTGGCTTCTGGAAGAAGGGAAACAACAATGGGCGAGATGTTTAGAAGACAATAAAGACATCAATCATTTTGGCGAAGAGTTACTTAATTTTTGTGGCACGTTTGATCTTATCATCTGTAATGGCTTGGGTAGATGGAAGAAGTCCAGAAATTTTACATGCAACACCTACAACGGGGCAAGTGTTATGGATTATGCAATTTGTTCAAAAAGTGTGATTGATAAGATTGAGGATATCACGATTGGTGATCATTGTTGGGAGTTAAAATCAGATCGTAGGCCAATTTACTTAAGGTTTTCTTGGCTGGAAAAAAGACAACAACTGAAAAAAACGCAATCCCCTCATCAACCTCTTACTAAGGGTAGAATTTTTTTAACTCAAGAAAACCAGAATGCCTTCAAGGCAGCAATTGAACAATCTTACAGTAAGGGGAAAGCTAGTTCACAAGGTCTCAACAATTATGAGTTAACCACTATAATGCACAATGCACTTGAGAAGTGTAAAAGAGCAAAAAATAAGAAGTCGGTAACAAATTGTTTTCCGGAAAATGTTTGGTTTGATGAAGATTGTAAAATTGCAAGGAAAACTTTGAAGAAGCTAGGCAAAGAGAAGTTGAATCTAAAGTGCTACAAGCAAATCATAAAAGTAAAAAAAGCTGAATTCATGAGCACTAGGTGTGAGGAGTTAATTTACCTAGGTAAGAATAATCTGAAGATATTTTTGAAGGAGCTTCAGCCTAAGAAGCAACATACTGAGAATAACATCATGGCTAGTCAATGGTTTGATTATGCAAAGCAGCTACACGAGCAAGAAGTTGAGATTGTGCCCCCTCCCTTGATCAACACGTTAGCTAAGTTGTTCACTGTGCAAGAGGTAAAGTTTGGTATTAGAAAGTTGGGTATTGGGAAAGCTAAGGATTTAGTTGAACTCCAAGTTGAATTCCTTAAGTGGGGGGTGAAGTCTCTCGCACCTCACATTACCAGAATTTTCAACAACATCATCCAACATGGCTTCCCGAGAGACTGGATCACTAGTCTAGCAATACCCCTTTTTAAGAGTGGTGATGCTAACAATCCTTCCAATTATAGGACCATCATGATAAATCCTTCGTTTGCAAAATTGTTTGGTAGCATGGTCGAAAGCAGAATCAACAAATGGGCAAAAGAGCAGGGTAAGAGAGCAAAAGGGCACGCAGGCTTTAGGCCTAAACATTCTACCTTAGATCATGGAGTTACACTGAGACACGTTATTGAAAAAGTGTGGGATGAAAAGAAAGAAACTTATTGTTGTTTTGTTGACTTTAGAAAGGCATTTGACATGGTCTCGAGAGATAAGTTGTGGGAAAGGATGAAGGAACTTGACATTTCGGTGCATCTAAGAGCGGATGTCCATAGGCTCTATGAAGAGGTTCAAGTCAAAATTAGAACTTCAGCTGGCATCTCAGAAAGATTTAGGAGCGACATCGGAGTTAAACAAGGGTGCCCTTTATCCCCCACTTTTTTTGGCTTATACATTGACAAGCTTGAAGAGTGGTTGAACTTGCAAGGTGGGGACGGTGTGCGACTAGGGGGTTATGTGATTAGGCTCCTTTTATATGTTAATGACCTTATCTTGATTGCGAGGTCCCCTAAGAGTTACAAGAGCACTTGTATGCTCTTGAGCACTTTACAAGAGTTGTTGCTATGCAAGTCAATACCAGCAAGACCAAAATCATGGTTTTCTCCAACAAAAAGAAAAAGACCCAACACACTTTTTTCTTTGAGGGAAGTATTCTTAAAGAGGTAAAGGAGTACAAATATCTTGGGATCGACTTTAACAACAAGCTTAGCTGGGAGACTTGTAGAAAGAAAAGAACTTTGGGAGGTTGGAAAGCATGTTATGCCCTCCAAAACAGATGCAGAGCGGCAGAACTATGGGATGACTCTTTTTGGGCTATTGGTAAGTCCGGTGGTTCTTTATGGGTGTGAGATTTGGGCAAGCGGCATGTCAGAGTCCAAGTGGAAGCAGGTTGAGAGAATCCAAAAGCACATGATCATTAGCAAGTTCAGGATGAAAACTTCAACTCCGTATGAGATTCTGCTAGCTGAAACATGGGTTGTTCTAATGGAAGCCACAGCTATGGTGCGTCTCTTAAGATATCTCAAAAGAATTGAGCATATGGATACAAGTAGGTGGCCTAAGGTTGTCTTCAACAAGGTGATAAGGGAAAAAAAGAAATCATGGATGAAACAAAATAGCAAGTGGATGGAAAAGTGGAATATATATTTCAATGCATGCCCTACGGATGGAAAATAAATTAAAACTTTTGTCATAGAGAATTTTCGTAAATCTATGTGGGATGGTTCCCTAGGGAGAAAGAAGAGTTATTATCTTGAGATGTTCAATCCCAGTCGTGATCATTTAGAAAAAGCGTACATTGGGGCGGATATCTCTTGGAGAGCTAAGATTTTGATCGGTCAACTTAGGACTAACTCTCATCAGTTCCGTTGTGAAACAGGTAGGTGGAAGAGACCTAAATAAACATGGGAAGAGAGAGTGTGTACTTTCTGCACTTTTGGGGCAGTGGAATCAGAAAAACACTTTATTTTAGAATGTGACGCTTACACTATCATCAGAGCAAAGTATGCAGATATCCTGACAGCAGTTTCTTGGCATGATCTTTTTGTCGAGATTGCTCTGGAGAAGATGGGAGAGCTCATAATATCTTTGCACAAAAGTAGAACTGAAAGACAAAAGCAAATTTGACAGGATTGGTTGTCTTATAGACTATTTTAAGCCTCGTGGACGTTAAAAACTATTCTATTCTATTCTATTCTTGTTGTCTCTCATATTTGCACCCTCGCCAAGTCGTGAAACTGGGCAATCTGGAGAAACATGGGATCTTTCCTAGGTCTGTGGGTGACCTGTGACGGAAAGAACCTCCGGAGAAGGCCGGCTTCCTCTTGGTACTCCACCTAAGCTACCTAGACTAAGACTTTGCTGAGAAAAGGGTAAGAAGGATTGCATAAAATGAAACCTACTGTCTAAGGTGATGCACCAAACGATCATCAGCAAATACACAGAAAATGACACACTACATAACCGGTAATAATCAGGATACTCTACACAACCCAACAAATAATAATCTTTGCATAATCAATTTGTGAGGAGGCTAAATAACAACAGTCCTGTTTAGGAGAAATAGAGTTTCTTACTAACCAAAACTGACTATTATCACTTACACAGCTCACAACCTGCAAACATAATATAACCCCTACATAAAGGCACCAACATGTAAGACAAATCCAAGGACAGAAAAATATCACAAAGACCTGTACTAACACAAGGACACACAATTTCAGGAGAAAATGGGAAGGTCTAGATTGCTTATTTCTGCCAAATAGATGTTACAATGCTGCATATCTCTGAAAATGAGTTACAAGACTCTTCACTTCTGCACAAGAACTCATAAAATTACACTATGCAGAGCTGTGAATAGTCAGAACCTCCTAAAACTGATCAAGGGAGAGGAATATATACAGTTCCAACAGCTGTGAACAGCTCATGCTCCACTCAAAAAAAGATCCACCAACTTCACTCAACAAGGATCAATCTCCACCAACCCCACTAGCTCCAGTCAACAAGTTCAAACTCCACCAACCCCACTAGCTCCATTCCCGTGTATCTCAGAAATAGTGAAAAAAGATCCCCTTAAACTGCTCCAAAAAGGGGTCCCAATGCAGAAATAGTGGAGGCAGGTCATCTACTATCATAAAGGCACTTAAAAATAGGATAAAATATTGTTTAGTGCTCCCTAATGCTTCTGACATATGTCATCCTATGTGTCATCATCCTCTGCAGCAAAAAAATATCTGATATTTGTAAATAAATGATAAAATAACATATTTTCTGCATTTAAAGAACATTTAACTAAGAGGCTTATAATTGCACCACCTTAGTAAGTGGTTTACAACTTATTGTATGCAGAAAATAATGATATTTTTACAATTGACAAAATGTTGTCACTCCTAGGCACAATATCATGACTCATATCTGCATCATAGTACACGTTTCAAGACCACAACATGTCTTAGAACATTGAGCCATCTCCGTTTCTGCATCTCACGTGTCTCGATGTAAGGTTCGATGCAATGCATTAAGAATAATCCTTATGACTCCAAAATGCAAATGCATTGCACAATATGTAGGGCACTTGACTTACAAAGTTTGATGCAACATATTTTAACCAACTCTTATGACTCCCAACAAACATCACCATGCCTTGGCCATAGTTTTAAACCACCATGTGACTCCCCTATGATGCCTTGGCGAATTTATCCTCTTGACATGCCTTTTACGACATAAGGCACTCCCTATACATTTTGCTTGGCATTTAAAAAGGAAACAAAAGGCATTAAAGATGCCACGACCACTTACATTTTCACTATGTTATTTGAAAGAATAAAAGGCTTCCTCATGTCGCCATATGAAAAGAATGCTTTTCACAAAACATAAATTAAAAACCTAAAAGGGAATTAGGTTATTCGACCTCTTTGCAAACCTAAAACACACTTTCATTTGCATTTGCTTCTCTGGCCGTTCGCCCTAGCCACCGCCATCTGAGAGGGTTTGAGGGCGAAATGCATCATTTTGGGTCATTTTCAGAGTTGTTTCTTGTCGATTCTCTGATGAAAGATGAGGTAAGTTGGAGTTCTTCATGTTTTATCTCCCTTTTGGTCGATTTCTATGAGATTTCTGGCCGTTTTTTACTGCGAAATGCTGTCTTTTCTTGGCATTTTTTCTGGCTGCGAACTTCTTGTATTCTTCTTGGCTGTGAGGCCGCCGTTGGAAGGGGATATGAGAAATCTCTGTGGGTTTGAACACAACATTTTGCAGAAAAATGGTAAGTCCTTGACTGTCGAACTTTCTTCCCATTATGCTGAGCTTTTACACTAGCTTCTTGTTGTGATACATGCGATTCTTGAGCATTTGAACTTGGAAAATGGCAACAATACAGTTTTATCTAGCTGCCTGGGTCACTTTGACTGATTTTTGAATATTTGAACTTGGAAAATGGCAATTTTCTTGGCTGTTTGCTGCCAGAAGACATGATTTGTTGATCTTTTCTGAGTCTATATGTTTCAAGTGAGCTGAAACTCTGTATTTTCCTCTTTGCTGTTCGCTGAGAGCTCAAAATCCATTTTTTGTTCATAAATTCCGTGGCATTTGATCTTTTCTGGCTGTGAACAAGTTTCAACTTGCCATGATCAAGGGTTTTGCATTTCTATGAAGATAGAAGACAGATAAGGTTGTTATAAAACTTGAAACTACCTTTTCTTCCTCATTTTATCTAATCTGGACCTTATCCTTTGCATTTTCTTTTGCAAATCGCTGTTATAAAGGCACGACTTTGAGCATATTTCTGAGTATGAATGCTTGCTTGAGCTGAAAAGAACATACTTTGTTCCCTTGATATCGGCATCTTGGTGGTAAACACACTTCAGTCTTGACAAACTGTTCGAAATCTATCTTTCTTTCTTATAGCATGATCTTGAGACTCCATTTGCTGTCCGCTTCATTCATTATTTCTGTGAATTCTTGCTTGAAACAAATTGCATTTTACCTCTATTGTGACCTGAGGCTTGATTTGGAGCATCTCCGTGTACTCTTGTTCTGGAATGACTTGAAACTCATGCATTTTTCTGTCTGCTGTTCAAACTTGGAAATGGAAAAGAAAAACTGCATTTTCTTTGTGCATAGCGAACTCTGTGATAGAAGATGTTCTGTATTCTCTTTGTTGTACCTTATGCAAACCTACTGCATTTTCCATAGCATGCACAGGGGTCTTTTAAATCTTCTAAATCTTCTAAAAGCATCAAGACTACTGAAGGCTTCCTTCTTCACCCTTATTGCTGATTATCAACCATGAGACGTCAAAAGGATCTCTGCATACAATTGCTGGACTGTTCCAAGAACTAAGGCAGACTTCCACAAAATACTTCCAATATTTGACAGAACTGTTGACTGAAACATATACTAACCTTCCAAAGTTTTTTCAAGGTATGAGACTTCACACAAATCTTGGTAAACTAATAGAAGTCCTTCTAGGCTCCTTTGTCACGTTTGTGAAAGGTCATTGCATCCTTCAAGACTTTATGACTGCATCTTATGTGGCATCTTATGTGAGGTATTGTGTCAACACTGTCTCATACAACTTTGTATGGCTATCTTTTCTCACTGTCTTAGACCTCTTCATGCAACCTCGAAACTTTGAAGGCAAGATTTTATAGCCTTTAGATAAACATTTGCAAACCCTGCCTTCTGTGTAGACCTTAACATGACTGCTGTCGTTCTTTCACCTCTATGACTGGTTTGAAACCATAACAGTCCCACTGCTGATGACTGTTCTCTTTGTTGACTATACTGTTGTTTCATCATACTCTGCTATTCTGAATGAGTGATAAGGTGCATTCATGTGACTGCTGTCCTAAAATGCTTTATGATCTTCGCTGGCATGTTGTACCTTGCTGTCCTGTTTTTTAACTGTTGGCTGTCCTTTATGATCTTCAGCTGTTCCGATGATCGTTGTTCTGAACGTTCTCATACTCTGCTGTCCTATTTTGACTTTCGACTGTTGGCTGTCCTCTATGGTTTGCTGTCCTTGTATGACTGAAACCTCCTGAAAGCTGAGATCAGCCCTCTGCATGTCTTTACCTTCATTGCAGTTTGTCTTGCATTTGTATATGGCATATGAAAGATTTTGTAAGGTTTATGAGCTGGGCTCAACCCTTATGGGAGCCACATTTCCTCCACTCATAACGTAACTGATTGAATCAAACAGAAATGTACTTACATCTGTATTTGTACATGAAGCAAACTTGTTAGAAAAATAAATGCATGCGTGCAGTTGATATTCTTGATTGGTCTTCTCACAAGCTTTTGACGCCAACTGGTTTACTACTTCTGAAAACTCAAACTGTATGTTTATATATGATTTCATATGATGTATGATGCCTCGCCATTGCTCTAACATCGGTTTTCAAACTTTTATGCAGATGACGGGATAGCAAGGAGACAGCGGCTGGACACGAGATACGCTGACAAGCTAGGAGACGCGACATGAAGGCTCGTCATTCAGGCAATGACGAGTCATCCTATCTCATATGTTTATTCAGTTTTTATGTATAAATGTATAGTTTGTCTTTTCTTTTTTATTGAACCAGTTAGTCTCACGGCTTGTGTGAGAACTTATACACTTATTTTTTCAATACATATTGCTGATTTTTGAAAAGAGTTGTACAATCTCTTGAATTTTTCTGAAAACATCTGAATGCAACAATACAATTTCATCTTGATTTGTATCAAATGTGCTTGGGTTTAACATAACAGAAATAAATGTACCTTTTCCTTGTTCAAAACTCTACCTGATTGAGCAGTAGTGAAATCTAGGTAACATTTTTGGCGACATCTGCTATATTTTTGCCTACTAAACATCAGACCAGTTGCCTGAAGCATATCCATTGGGCATAGAGTCATACATGCTTGACAAAACTTGAAAAACTTCCTTTCTTTCCTGCAACTAACCTCAAGACTGCCAACTCTTCTAAACCATTAAGTGCATGGGTATGGTCAGTGATGGTGAACCAAAACACTGTTACTGAGGATATGCATTTACTTGATGCGTTAGAGGGAATAACCAACCGAAACACCTCCTTCACAAACTACTGCAATTTATGACAGCTTTATAACGGAGATAGGCGTGATGTGCAACAATGAGTAAATGTATTCATTGTTTCATATGATGGTTGTCTTTTATATACAACTGTCATACATTACAGTAGTTTGACACCTTGCACAACCAGACCCGGAAAAACGAACAAGCTGTGTAGAAACACACTTAGGGAAACGAAAACTACCACTCATCTAGTGTGCAGCAGCACTTATTCAACAACTAAAACTTAACCTATCCTATGTCTAACCAGCAGAGGTGCTACTCAAACATGACCATTCACTGGTTCTTTGAAATAGCTACCCATTCTTAACAACGTGCAATATCTCACATACTCAGAAACAGCCTCCAGGAGGTGAATAATTGACATTACTATTACCAACTGCTGAAATGAGCTTTGGAGAAGGAAAACAAGTCCACCCACCTCATCATTCTGATCATGTTTGTTGTTGTTCTGAGGCATATAGGCAGATTGGACAAGCTGCTCCTTAGGTTCAATCTTCTCCTTAGGTGCAAACATGACTGATAACACCTTGTGAGGCTGACTTGAGCAAGATGTCTGATAGGACATCCGTTCAAACTGATGAACGCCACTCTCTCTTTGTTGGCTTCTAGCTTTGCTGATTCCTCATCTCACTGATTGGAATGCGCCATTTGCAATGTAGAATTTCCTTCCTCCCAAGCTGTTGTTTCATCTTCTATCTCAAACTCAATCTGATGTAGAAGAATTGTTTCACATGAATGAGACAGAGGAATGCCTGCCTCTTTGAACTGAATAGGCTGATTGTATGTTGCTAGCCTATCATTGATGTTAGAGCAAAAAACGTCAATGATCCCTGAAAACATGTTCTCATCTAACTCCTGACTTTGCATTAAATCTAGATGAGCTTTGACATTCTGCTCATGAATCATCCTTTCCTCATGTTCATTTTCATTTTTTAGCTGCTCCAAGACTTGACTATTTTCTGTCAGCAACTCATCAGATTGTCTAACCTCTTCCTGTTCATTCAGCTCGATAAAAGAAGGAAGCTCATCAAGTAAAAACATGAAATCATTGATTTTGATACATTTTTAAGCTCCTCTACCTGCTGCCCTGTCAGATCATGCTCCTCTTGTTTAACACATATAGGTTCATGAACAACAGGTTCTTCTATTTTCTCAGGAAACTCATTTTGTTGTCCACCAAACCAACTATCTTGATAGACAATAGGTCCACCTGGGCAAAGACGGATAGTAAAAGGGCAGGAAGGCTGATTTGACAAGGAAACCCGAGGAATTGGCTTGATCTCTTGCAAACATACAGGCTGTTCTATAAGTTCTTTCAGTGGATGAGACCCTCTAAAACTTGGAATATCCAATTTAGGAGATTTAGGGGACTCACCTTACTTGAAGCTTGGTATTCTGAGCTTGGAAACTTCTTCTTCAAAGAATGGATTCGGAAAACAAACAACTGATTGAGTTTCTAATTTTTGAAAAGGAGCCATCAAAACACTCTTTTGCTGCTAGTTGGACGCTAGAGCATGATTCTGTTTGGGTGTTTGGTGGAGGGTCTCCACAGGGTGAAAAAGATGGCGCTTTCCAACTTGGAATTTTGAACTTAGAAGGTTGCCTGAAATTCGAAATTTCAAACCTTGGAGAAGGTGCATTGGTAGGCTCAACTTGACCTATAGTGTGGATTTGCACGAGATTAGGAAGAGGAGAAGGGCTTTGGACCTTAAGCTGTCGAACCTGAGCTATTAACTGCCTCATTTGCTCTTCCTTGGCAGCAATCTGCCTACTCAAACATTCTTCTTTATACATTTGTGCCTCCACCTCTCTCTGATGAGCTTGAGAAGTGAGCTCTTCCTGCTGCATACTATACTTTTGTTCTGCTGTGACAGCCTCGAATTCCCTTTGCAAGTTTACAACTATCTCCCTGATACTGATGTTAACATCTTGACGCTGATTCAGGGGGTAGTTATACTGGTCTTAAGCAAAATGAGCTTCCTGCAAATGGCTATAGGCATGAATAGGTTGCCAAGAACGCTGAGCAGGGGTGGGAGGGTGGCAAGCATGAGGATTATGCTGATAATCTGCCATTGGTGGGTTATTCGAAACAAAACCGACAGCATATTCTGCTTGGTATGGCAGCACTTGAACTGCTGAAACCAGTGGATGATCTTGCTAGAGTCGCTAGATGTGTAAACAAAACACCTCTAAAAGTCTGCAACTACTGCTGTACACACCAAACAATAGTAACAAAATGCATAAACATGGACTTCACTGTCCCACCGGGCGTGCCAAAAACTGTTGTCTTTCAGATTTGCACCCTCGCCGAGTTGTGAAACTCGGCAATTTGGAGAAACATGAGATCTTTCCTAGGTCTGTGGGTGGCCTATGACGGAAAGAACCTCTGGAGAAGGCCGACTTCCTCTTGGTACTCCACCTAAGCTACCTAGACTAAGACTTTGCCGAGAAAAAGGTAAGAAGGATTGTATAAAATGAAACCTACTGTGTAAGGTGATGCACCAAACGATCATCAGCAAATACACAGAAAACGACACACTACAGAACCAGTAATAATCATGATACTTTACACAACCCAACAAATCATAATCTTTGCATGATCAATTTGTGAGGAGGCTAAATAACAACAGTTTTGTTAAGGAGAAATAGGTTTTCTCACTACCCAAAAACTGATGATTATCCCTTGCACAGCTCACACCCTGCAAACAATATGTAACCCCTGCATAAAGGCACCAACATGCAAGACAAATCCAAGGACAGAAAAATATCACAAAGACCTGTACTAACACAAGGACACACAATATCAGGAGAAAATGGGAAGGTCTAGACTGCTTATTACTGTCAAGAGGTGTTACAATGCTGCATATCTCTTAAAATGAGTTACAAGACTCTTCATTTCTGCACAAAAACTCATAAAATTACACTATGCAGAGCTGTGAACAGCCAGAACCTCCTAAAACTGATCAAAGGAGAGGAATATATACAGTTCCAATAGCTGTGAACAGCTCATGCTCCACTCAAAAAAAGATCCACCAACTTCACTCAACAAGGATACATATTGTTGATTTTTGAAAACAGTTGTACAATCTCTTGAATTTTTCTGAAAACATCTAAATGCAACAATACAATTTCATCTTAATTTGTATCAAATATGCTTGGGTTTAACACAGCAGAAATATATGTACCTTTTCCTTGTTCAAACCTCTACCTATTGAACAGTAGTGAAATTTAGGTAACAATTCTATTCTATTACTTTAATGGCCTTCCGAAATTTCCCCTTTCATGTAAAAATGCGGCCAATGAAATTTAGGCCCTGAATTGGTATTGGTTATGCGTTTCATATGTTCGAGTCGGAAGAGGAAAATTTCAACGGTAAAATACGTACTTATATACTCTTTTGAAAATTTGACAGTCCATTCAGAAGGTCACCTTTCATTCTTAAGAAAATTTAGACTGTACTTTACGTCTAAAAAAATGGAAATACTGTCATTACGGCCATCGAATTTATTCCACGAAGGTGTCCGTCAGGTTTATTGCAGAGCTTCAGTCTTTTTTATGAACTTCCACAGAATTCTGACGCTCTGCAATAAATCGTTGGAGTCGTCTGCCTGCCGGGACAATGTTGATGGCGCAGTTAACAACACAGGTTGCCCATATTTTAAGCAGTTTACTTTTCCCACTTACTTCCCGAATCCCAATACGAAGCAATGCTACCCAACATTGTTCTCTGCAAAATACAAGCGAATGTTCCAGTCCGCGCTTCACCTTGTTTGGAAGATTGCACCCTCCGCAGCCCGCCCGAAAACTGTGGCTCGCAAATTTATTACGATAAGCGGAAAAACCCAGCGAAACCGGAGAAAGCAAATTTCTAAGTGTCTGCAAGTAGGTGCAAGATGCAGGTCCTCCGTTCCTCTTTAAAAATTTACAAAGTAAGAGCGTACGGAATCAAGGAAAAAATGTTGGAGTAAACTTATCCGTTTATTCTGCAGAACAGAGGAGGTTCGATTACCGATGGTGGACGCCTGATTCCTTCACGGTGCCGCGCCTACCCAGTTATATTTTTAGGGCTGTATGGGCCTATAGCTAGTAGGTTCAAACAACTACCTACTCTGGAATTCAGAGAAGGGAGTTATTTACTGTTGTTAGTCTCCAGAGTCAAATCCATCCGTACACCAAAAGAACTAATACCGCGGGTGGTTTATTGCTTCAGCAAGATTTTGTACGAGTGCCGTGCGCCATTTAATCTGCCGGCGCTAATAACTCAAAGTTCAGCAGGGATTTAAACGCATCTGAAAATAATCCTTTCGCATAGCCAAAATCTGCTTCAACGTGTAATTTTAGGGAGAAAAGGTTCGAATATTCTGCAAAATACAGCAGTTTATAGGCACAATCTTCTTCTGTAGAAGAAGCGGAAAACAAGGCTTGAAACTTAACTAGTTCACACTGACAATAGGCTACTGACATTTGAGCTACAAGGTGAGGTACCTACATTAACTCCAGATTTCTTAAAATTTGAGTGCTTTAAAACTACTGACATTTCAGCTGCCAGGATGAGGCACGTTGACTACAGAACTCTTAAAATATTAGCGCCTTTAATGTGTTTAAGATTGGAATCCATCTGCAAAAGATTTGCAATAGTTTTACCTAAACCCTAGTTAAAAAAGCTTTCTTAAAGGTCTTCTTAAAAGAATCTTAGTTTACCTGTTCTTAGAAGTCAAGGGTTATGGTTGGAAACGCCTTATCTTGAAAGCGTTGGGTAGTTTACCTGAAAGCTTTCAGATGTATGTTAATCTGCCCTATCTGCTTTCGCTCCATGTTCGATTCCCGTTTCTTGCGGGTTTTGGTGCCGTTTATCAGTTTATTTATTTTTCTCATGGATTTTTCTATTCCATTAAATGAAGCTTAATCTTTATTCAACGATGTAGTTCGAACTCCCATCTGATCGCAAAAGTCCGCACGTAATATTGTCGTTGTGTGTATTCTGGGCCTTTGTGCATTCTCCTTCCATTCTTCTATTCCTGTTATGATATAAGGTCGAGGGATCAAACCTTACGAGGAAAATGCTGTATATTAACTGTAATGCCGTGGCGCGAGAACTGTGAAGCTTTTTGCCTGACTGGAGAGAATTTGTTAATATATCATTATATCTGCAACTAAGCTTCTGGATTATTAACAGTAGTAATAACAAGATTTGAGCTTGTAAAATTAGGTGTAAAATTAGGAGGAAAGATGGAGTCTGGGCTAGAATGCGGAGAGCGCCTTTCAGTGGCGTGTGCGGACTGCATGTCGGACACGTGTATCGGCCAATCGTGCTCTGGAACGAATCGGATGATGGTCCGCTTCCTGTACATGGCAATTTTCCTTGCCAACACTCTGATTGCGTGGATGGTGCGAGATTTTGGTCAAAATGCTTTCGCTCATCTTCATTGTAAGTTTCTTTTATTTCTTTTTTCCTGCTCTTAAAACTGCTTCACATAGTTGAGGTGCTAAGTGGTTTGCTTTTTTGATGCATCTACGTTCTTCTCTTCTAACCAGTTAAGCTACAAAGAAAAATCTCAGAATAAAGAAGCAACGCTTCTTACCATTTAGCCGTGAACATGGCAAGGCAATTATGTTATCGTTTATGATTTGAATTAGATTTTGACGCTTTCTAATTTCCTTGGGAATGGAGATACAATCTTAATCTAATGTTTTTTCTTTAATTCAGAGGGCTAATATACCGCTAACAATCCTTCTAATAAAAAAGAGAATGATTAAGAAATACAACATGAAGTACCATTGACAGCGATGCTTCCTGTTGAAAACATCTCACGATGCCTTTTGAAAAGTTAGTCTTTGACATTTCTTGGTGGGAATGGTCTCTAGGCACGTTAATATGAGCAGTGATGCGGAGGACGAGGGCTTGATCTGGTGGCAATTCATAACCGAACTCGTATGCATAGTCTTCCATATGCCTAAGGTTGACCAAAGATCCTTTAACTAGACCGAATAAAATCCTGCATAGTGAAGGCTTGTGTACTCCATTAATGGAGGTTACATGATCGGAGGGTGGCAAGGTTGTTAATTTCAAAATAGTATAAAATTAATGGGAAAAACAATGCTCTTTTGGATCTCTTGAATCAGGAGGGTCTCATACACTCAATTGATGTTTCAGTTTGACAGTAATAAAAAAATTAAGTTTACTTTTGGTTAATGTTTTATCTATAATTATTTAAATAAATAAAGTATACATTCAATACTTAAATATGTCATTGAAGGTGTAGTGTATTGGTTATGGGTGACATTGTTATTGTGCCTATCAAGTTTAAGACCCTGCTGGGTTGGTGGGTACACGGGCTTTGTACTCTTTCTGGGCCGCTGTGCTTGTAGGCTAGAGCTGTTGACTATTGAAGATGGGAACTGTCTTTGTGGTTCCATCAGCTAGACCTAGTTAATGCTTAGAATGACATTGAAGGTCCAATTCAACCTTAAACTTAACAATTAAAAAAATATATATTTCTCATCATGGTTCAATAAATATCCTTGAGATCACATACTAATAGCTTGGGGCTCCTGTAGGACCACTGTACTTACAGACTAACTATGAGAAACTCGTTTGTAGCTCCACTAAGTGGACCCAGTTAACACCTAGAACGAAGTTGAAGGTCCGTTTCAACCTTCAACTTACCGATAAAAAGAAACAGAAATATAATATCTTTTTTAATGTGGTTCAATAGATATCCTCAAATTAGGCTGGATCTAAGCTTGCCATGGCTTGGTCCTCGGTATCTCAACTAGATCACATACAAATGGCGTACTTAAAGACATAGAGTCGCCCATCTGTTAAAAACCGTGAATCTGTCAGTTTTGTCCTACGATAATAAACTTAAAAGTAGAGGTTTGGTTCCTTTAATAGCTTATTGGTTTTACGTAAACATTAAGTACTGCTAAGAAAACGACAAAGTTTTATAGGAAAATGGTCTTATAGTTAATTATTTTTATTTTTTATTTTTCCTTTGTACAGGTTTTTGTAATCTCCATGAATAACTGCCATTAAATATTTTCTAACAAAATGAGCGAAAATACTTAAAATAAATGCAGCTATCAGGTGGCAAAAATAATTCCTAAAAACTCTTTAAATGGGTGCGGCAAATTCTTTGCGTCAAACCGCCATTATATGCTGGAAATTTCCTGCTAAACATTTGGTGTTTAGTAATTTAGGCAGGAGATTCTATTGTTTGCAACTTTTTAATTCGGCATATTCTATGGGATTGGATGGACCCTAAAATCAATCTAAAACCTAGGATTAATGAAAGATATTGAAAGTAATCAAACTGTTGTTATCCAACACATAAACACGGGACCATAGCGTAAATTTGACAGTCAACCTTTCAAGCAATTTTTTTATGACAGTTATCTATTCAGTGGTGCCTTTAAAATACTATGACATATTTTAGTATAAATAAATTATATAAAAACTAAATATATAAATCATGATAATCTTATATAAATTCTGACAGTTTGTCCAAAATTTTTCAAAATTTCAGTTGTATTTTACAACTAAAATGCCTAAATACAGCTATACAACTGTCAAATTTAAGCCTTGCACGGGACACAATCTTTCAAATTATGGACAATGAAGACAAAATCTGCATATTGCTTTGTCCTGAATGAAGATTACAGAGCATATTAAAGACTATATAGAAGCCTCCGTAAGAGGCAACTACTTAAACCATTCTATGGGAAAACAACTGTCGATTAGTTAATTGACTCCAAAACATACTTAAAATAAAAAGAGGTAAAGAGAATCTAAACTTTAAGGAAAGGGGTGTCTCATTAAGGAGAAGCATTGCTCAACAATATTTTAAAACATAACCAACATTTTCGATGACAAAAATTTAACAATCTCCCTTTATCTAAAGAAGAAACAACAAGAAGATTTGGAGCCTCTAATAGTTAATTTGCAACTCTACAAACTTGGTTTCCTGCCATTGTTGGTGGTCAACTTGTGCTTGTCATTGTGACGCAATAATGTTGAACTATCAATAATTCAATATGCGTCTGACCATCTATACCATACATGTAGCCGCACATGTGGTATAAACAACTGTGTTATTTAACCATAGTGACCTTGTCTTGCTGATCAACCCGAACTTGCAATAATCGAGTAACATCCACCTAATATTACTTGACCTTCTTTGCTCTTCATTCTTCTGTGAGCAACATCTATCAACCTGTACCAATCACCATGAACGATTGATCACCAAAACCTCCCCCTAGTAGTTGTGAGGGAAAAAACTAATGTCCCCATTTTCGGAGTGATCACAAAAGAAGACCTATGAGGCTAGTTTCCACACTTCGGGATTTTTGATGGGCAATTTGAGTATAAGAAATGACTTGTCATATTTTTCTCATAATTATGATGTTCTTATCTTGAATTAATAAAATTGCTTTCTAGAGGAGCGAACCATCTAGGGATGGTAAATGTGTGGGAAATTAGTCATTCCTTGGCATTTGATATCATTCCTCATGACGGCCTTGACGAAGGGTAAGTGGAGTTTATAAAAATTAATTATTGGCCTCACATGGAGGAATGATTTTATGATAACATTGAAATAATATTTAATTCATATTTTGTGGTGCCCTTGAGAGGGACAACTTGGAGAGGAGAAAAGATAATCTTAAATTCAAATCTTTAATTTGAATTTGGGCGCCCAAGGAGTAATAAGGATGGTTGGCCTACTTGGAGGGAAAAGGTTTTGAAAATAAAAAGAAAATACTATGTCTAGGTCGGCTATGGGAGAGAGTTGAGACTTGTATAAATATAAGATGCATTGAGGGCGTTCATATGATCTCGAGCATAATACATTTTGATTTGAGTTTTACTCTCTTGGCTGCAACGAAAGTTGAGCAATGGACCAAGGACAAAAACCCTTGTGTTCAAGGTGAGTTGGACGAAAACCTAGCTCATCCATAGGTGATTCTGTGACGGGGATCAATTTGTGCTTCAATGTTGTTCGTTGGTGAAGAGGAGCAGATTTCTACATCAGATATCCCGATCAGATTTGAAGAAGGGTTTGTTTGGCGAGTTTTGAAGGTATTTTGACTAGGGTTTGGCCCTAGGATTTGAGCGCCACCTTCTAGGAGTGGAGCGACCTCATTTGTGAGGCGACTTGTGATGTTCCTTGGCTACTAGGGTTTGGAAATTGCAATCAGTTTGGTACAGCAGTAGATCAGTCCTCCTTCGGCCTTGTTGATTGGTGCTTTTGATGTGATTCGGCTAGGGTTTCATCATTCCATTGAAGCGCCTACTTTGGAAGGAGATTTTGGTGGTTTGTTGCATGCATTTGGCATCATTGACATCATTCTTGGAGCAGCGAACATAGCAGACCTGTGCGCCCACTTGGATCGGCCTTTTTGGTGTGTTGGAGTTCCATTGCCATAGGGTTTCAAACCCTAAGTTTGAGCGCCACATCTTGGAGGTCTCTTTTCATCATTCGGAGGTCAAATTTGCATGTAAATTGGTATGTATAAACCCTAGGGTTTATAGCAGTTTGTAGCTGGGCTTTTTGGCATGTTAGCCCATGGTATTTGATGTACTTTCAGACTTCATATTTTCTGATTTATGACAGCAGACTTCTGATCTGAGTTCTCAATCATTTTGGTGTTGAAACATTGTGTAATTCAATTATGATATTGGTACATGTGTTTGCATGATTGTTTTGATGTTTGGGCATGTTTAAGTGGCTGTTATAAGTGTTTGATTAAGTCTGAAACAGAAAATCAGAACTGCAGAAATCAGGGTTTTGGATCTGATTTGGAAATCAGAAAATTAGGGCAAAAATCAGAAAAAATAGTAAATATCCTATGTGGGATATTTCAAAAACATAGCATGTGCACCACCTTTGCTTCTCATCAAAGCTCAAAACTAAAAACCAAAATGGAAATACAGAACACTGGAATGCCTAAACTGAAGTACATACCCCAAAATTCTCTCAAGCATTATACCCAATCTCTGAACAAGAAGTTGGAGATGGTAATAATCCTCCATCCTCTGGTGGGTCTTCTAACCTCCTCTTTGTTACCCCGCTCCATGCCCTTCCATCCTCCACACTATTTGTTATTGATCTTTCAACAAACCATTGTAGGCAGCACTTTTGCAGGGAGGCGAAAATCTTCAAAACAAAGAGTTGCAGGTGGAAAAACATAGGGAGGGTGCAGATTTTTCCTTCAATAACCTGTACAATATTTAATCTATCACCCTTCAAGGCCTCCCATGGCTCTGATACCACTTTTTGGTATTCAAAGCACAAACATAGGTGAAACAATCTTTCAAATTATGAAAAATGAAGACAAAATCTGTATACTGATTTCTCCAAAATGAAAATTACAAAGCATATCAAAGACAATATATTGAAGCCTCTATAAAACACAACTACCTAAACCACCCTATGGGAATACAACTCTCGATTAATTACTTAACTCTAAAACATGACTTCAAATAAAAACATGTAAAGAGACCCTAAAATCTAAGGAAGGGGGTGTCTCACTAAGGAGAAGCATGCCTCAACAATACATTTAAACATGACAAACAGGGTTTCAAAATATATGAAAGGTCCCAACCAAAAAAACCTTTTCCAACAATTATATTTGCATCAATGAAATGATTGTTAAATAAAATTTACCAAAATGACACTTTACTGCTTTTGTAGTTCAGTTGAGTAAATTACCCAAGTATGTTCACCTGACCGACTCTGCTAGGGTTTCTTGGCTTTGCTTGCGTCTATGCCATATTGCTTCAAAAAGCAGGAATCCTTTGCTTTTGCTTGCATTTATTGCGGCACTCTTACCGTCACTATGCCTACAAGCGATTTTCGCCCCCTTTAAATTGCCTCGACCTTTCATTCCTTCGTAGTTGTTGCTGTTGGAGTTGAAGGTTCAATGGCAACAATCAATGGCACCCTTGCCCAATCGACCCAAGAAATTTGTTCCCAAGGCGTTTCACGAGGTATGTCCCTTGAGACACCACTAGATGTTCTTTCGATTCTTGAATTTGATAATTCATGCCATTGGTTAGAAAATTTTACCTTGATAGGGTATTTTGTGGGTAGGGTCCCTCTTGAAAGCACGCTCAAGGACTGGGTCAATAGGCCTTGGACATCGCATGGGATCCGCTTTGATGATGTGCAAAACCTTACCAAAGGGTTTTTTCTTTTTCGCTTTGTTGAAGCCAATCATGCTAAGGCTGTCCTCATCCGTGGCCCTTGGCTTGTTCGTTCCTCTTAGCTTGTTTTACAAACCCTGGACTCGAGACTTTGTTGTCTCTGATGAAGAGTCTTTTCGAGTTCTTGTTTAGGCCAAGTTCCTTGGGTCATGTTGGAATTTTTTGAGCTAGATAGCCTCTTCTCTAGGCTCCGTGGTTTGCATTGAACTTGAACGATTCTATTCAACTTGTCCTTAACCGTCGACGGGTCTGTGAGGTGGACTCATCCAAGGACCTCAAAGAATCTGTTGATATCTAGGTTGGTCAAACCAGATACACTCAATGTGTTCTCTATATCAACCTCTCAAATACTTGTTATCGGTGTCAATTTTCAAAATACAAGATTTGGGATTGCCCTTTGGCTTCCCTGTGTTCAAAGCCTTTTGCACAACCCTCTTCTAGGTGGCCACCTCTTGCAAAAGAAGACGAAGGTTGGTCTATAGTGGTTAATCGCAAAGCCAAGAACTTTGGCAACAACAAGCTTACTCCTAAGCCTTCTGGCTCTGGGAATTAGGCTTCGAAAAATGTTTCAAAACCTCCAAATCCATGTAAAATTGAACTATCATCCCTCGGGGAGACTTTTGGTGAGGCGAAAGTTGTAAGAACTTTGCTTGTGGCATCAACCTTGTCTCGACCGCCAACCGTCAATGCCCAACATGCTTCCCCTCCTGTTGGGCAGAGGAGGTCTCGTAGCTCGCTAGGGCGACTGGAAGAGGGAGAGTTTGTGCACAAGCAACAATAGCTAGTCCAACTCCACTTTTGGATAGGAGGTTTTGATGCTAATGAAGCCATTCTACAGAATAGTTATTTCACTTTGGATGAGCTGGATAACGAGGATATGACTCTCGACACTCGTTTATGAATTGTATTTCTTGGAATGTTCGAGGTCTAACGGACCTCCCACAGAAGTACTTTGTTCATGATGCTCAACTTCAATTTCCAAGTTTAGACAATCTATGTTTACAAGAGGTTAAAGTTTCTGATTTCTTGCTTCTGTTGCTTGTGTTATTTGGCCTTCCAACCATTTTTTGTGTAGTAACCTTGAAGCAGGTAAAGGTGGTGTTGTCACGTTCCTCTCTCCTACGTGGCATCAACACTTAGTTGATCTGGAACGTGACTCCACCAACTGAGTGTTATGGGCTCTTTTCAACATTAATACTCATTCCTTTGGAGTTATTAATGTTTATGCCTCGAATGATGTTGTTGAGAGATCTCTCTAGAGATGGATTGCTAATTCAATGCCTGTCGTCACTTGGGTTTTGTGTGGGGATTTTAATATGGCCTATGATAAATGTGGGGCCTTGCCTATACGTTGAACAATTGGCAAAAGAGAGGTTTGGTTTTTCATGTGTAATAAATTGGGTCTATTTGATCCCAATATTGACCATCGCCAAGATCATACAATGTGGTACACTGGGAGCAATTTGAGAGTTGGCCTTGATAGTGTATTGAAGCTTCTGGATAGAGCCATGATGTGAGCTCAATATTTTTTTTCTTTTGCCAGTTGTTATTCCTTAAGAGTGGAGCCTTTGTTGGATGTCCTTTCAGACCACCTTCCAATACGGTTTCATATTGAGTGGTAAGTTGCTAAACCCAAGATCATGAAGACGCAATTTTTCTTGAACATGTCACTTCTCAATCACAAAGCCACGTCGGCCCATATTCAACATGTCTAGAATTTGGAACCACGTCCTGTTAGTAATAATTTATGTTTGGGGTTTTGAGTGAGACCTCTTCCCTAAAATCCAAAAATCCTGACACATTTTGGCCTTTGCAGTTGTTAAAATTGCCAGAAATCAGTTGAGATGCAAGTCAAAGTATGTTGTGGCAGGTTAGAAATCTCCATCGGCCCCTGAAAAATGTTAAAAACTGGGTCAAATGCATAAAAATGCATATTGGGTCACTGCTTCGGGCCACTGATGCTGTGTCTTTTTTGTTTCTAAGTTAATCGCTGCGGATGGCGCCACATGTCAGTTTCTGACAGAGTTCCGCCAAAGTTTCAATGAAGTTTCTTTTAAGTTTCAAGAATGCGCGGAAGGTGCCACATGTCGGCTTCCGCTAGAGTCTCGACGCAGTTTCTAAGTGTTTCTGAGAGTGGCGCGGAAGGCACCACGTGGAGGCATCCGCCAGTTTTCTAAAAGACTCTAAATGTTTCACGGTCTCTGCTAGTGCTTCGAAGACCCTTTAAGTGTTTCTTTAGTGGGGGCAATGCGGAGCTTGCCAAGTGTCGATCTCTGCCAAGTTTCCGAATGACCCTATGTGTTTCCCAAAGGTAGCGCGGATGATGACATGTGTCAGCTTCCGCATAAGTTTCAAACCGGAGCCTTAAAGTTTCTATGCTTCGCGGATCCTGCCAAGTGTCAGCCTCCGCTGAAGTTTCAAAAAGTTTCTATGCAGGGGCGGAGGGTGCAACGTGTCCCTTGTAGTTGCTGCGGAAGCCGACAGGTGGCTGTTTCCGCGTTTGTTTCTTTTTGTTTCTGAGTTTGGCACAGGCATGGTGGGTCCCTGTGTAGAGTCCTTGCTGCTACGGATGTTGCCAAGTGGCAGCCTCCGCTTGAAGTTTCAAAGGCCCCTTTATAAAGTTTTAAATGTGTCGAAAAGTGCCACGTGTCACTTGCGGAGGAATGGTTCAAAAGTTTCAGCTGTGCGCGCGGAGGGCGCCATGTGTCTCAAAGGATGGCCGCGGAGCTTGCCAGGTGTCTGCTTCCGCGTGTCTCTCTTTTTTTCCTTCAGCGCCAAGTAATGGATGGTGGTGGACCCTGCATTAAGTATCAAGTGGGGTGGAGGGCGCTAAGTGTCGGCTTCCGCCTGTGTTTCATAGGAGTTTCAAATGTTTCAAGAGATAGCCGCGGGTTGTGACATGTGTCACCTGCGAAAGCCACTTTGGTATTGTTTCCTAGTGTTTCTTAAGTGTTGCGGGCGGTGCCAAGTGTCGGCATCTGCGTGAGTCCCAATATTGTTTCAAAAGTGTTTCTCAGGAGGTTCGCGAGGGGCACCACGTGGCGGCTTCCGCGGGGGTGTCTCGAGAGGGTCTCTAATGTTTCATGGATATCGCGGAGCTTGCCACGTGGTGGCTTCCGCGTGAGGTTCCGGCAGTTGACTCTTGGTGGGAAACAAATAACGGAAAAGTAAGCGATGGCCCAGCGATAGAAACTGCAAGTGCCTACGTGGCACAGTCTGGTTGGTTCGTGACTTTTCAGCATTTTTGGGGCCGTTGGATCTCAGTGCTGGGTTTTTGATCGACGGTCACATTTTGAGCCTGCAGCGCGGGTTTTTTCCCGAGTGTTTGAAATCGTTTTTAGGCGGGAGAAACTCCAGAGGCGCGCCATTGCTACATTCCAGGGGCTACAGGTTGGTGAAACATTAATGGTAGTTTTTGCAGAAGGCGTGGGTCGAAGGGACAGCTCAACCACCCAATTGATGAGGAATGTCCCTGAGCAGCGGCCCAGATCCCAATTTCTATCTGCTCATTCCTCTTGGTCCCTCTGCCGCATTCAATTCTGAGCGCCATTTTTCTGATGTAGTGTATCTGGCAGATTTTTGTTTGGCCATGTAATTAATTTGCTGGGTACATTTTCTTGCTATTTAAGGAGGACTGTGTGACCCATTTTGAGGTTGTTGAAGACTTGGGCATTTTTTTTGTGTAAATAATGAAGAACAGGGCATGATCCTGGCTATTGTATCCCATTTTGGAGTTTATGTGTTGCAGCATGCATGTATTTTGCACATATTTTCAGTTTCAGTGTTAATATTATATGAAAAATGTTTATTGCATGTGTTTATCTGCTTGTCTCCATTTGTTGCATGTTATTCTCCTTCTTCTGAATCTGGTTGCTAAGGGTTTCTCAGGTTCTAGGATATGGTTTTCTGTATCACATGTTTGATCTCTAACTTCTATTCAAGTAGTGGATTAAATTGTTTTAGGTTGAGCATGGGGAAGGTTGCATGTCAGCAAGGATATCTGTAAGTAGAGGCAGCTAAATACCCATTCTTGGGTGATGTTTGTAAGGCAAGCATCAAGTCCAGCCCCCTGAAACTTGAGTGAAAGTTGCAAACCATCTGCTGTATATGTCTATTTGACTCCTTGCCCAATGGATAGGCACTAGTCTGCTCCTGGGTCAGTAATTATGAGCCAAAACCCCTTGTCTTGCATCCAGGACATTATGTCCACCCATCTCATCACTTCCACCTGTTAGTTGTAGGAGTAGGATTAGGAAACCCCTGCATACTCTCATACCCACCAAACAAATATGTCCAAGAATGTTGCCAACCTTGTGATTTGTCATGAAGATTTTGGTCCATACATGAGAGTATTCTGCCTGTTATTGTCAAGTTATATCTTTCTATCTTTGAGCTAGTCAAGGTTACATCTTTAGCTATAGGGATACCCCCCTTGGTGCGGCAGAACCAGAAGTGAAGGGGAGGCGGCTCACGCAACCTCCCGTAATTTGTTGGCCAAATCCGCCTGTGCATTGGAGCTGGCAAACCCTTTGCAGATTTGGTAACCAACACGTCCTATGCATGGGATCGACTAGATAACTCGTTGGAATGATGCCATAACCCGTACTTCCTGCTTTCTCCGCATTTATGGGCGTCAGTTGGCTTGCTTCCGCTTTCGCTCTTACGAAGCTACCACCTTTGACCTTCGCCAAGCCACCACCACTTTGGAAGTGCAGCTGTTTGATTCTGTTGCTCAGCTTCGTGTGGCTCAACTCTGCCATCTATAGCAGGTTGCAGATGCTCACACAATGCGGGGGACTCAAATCAAGGCTCGACTTCATTGGCTCAAAATTGGAGACAGTTTCAAAGAATTTTTTTCAGGCTTTGCATGCCTGTCATACTTTTCAATCCATTAAGCAAATTAGAGAGGGGCAATAGCAAAACAACCAATTTATATAAAATAATCTCATAAATAAATTACTCCAACTACAACAAAATAGCTAAATAAAAATGGAACCTGGTAAATTTATCCTCCACGGCACTTGAAACTAGTTTGGCTCTTATTCCTTTCCTCAATCTTCTTTCCTTTCTTGATTCCTTGCTAAACCCCCAATCTTCTATTCACTGTTCCTATTTTTCTTTTTATTTTCTTAGATGGTGAAGTTGTGAATGAAAGAATGAATGAATGTTGTGAGAACGAGAGTTCATTCTCTATTTTTGTTTTGCTTTGTTTTTGTGCTTTATTTTCTAAATTTAAGTCTTCTTTTTTCTGTTTTTCCAATTTTCTATTGTTTTCTTTCTCATTGTTTGTTTTCTAAATCTTGTTTTTCTTTTTCTATATTTTATCTCATATTATCAATAAAGCTCATGATTTATTATCTATTTGCATCATAATTATCTCAAAAACAATAAATAATACTAATTCTAATTTTGAATAAAAATCAATAAACAAATTAAAACTTTTTCTTTTATTTTTTTCTATGAACACATAATATTAAATGCCTAATTAGTTAAATAATCCAACTATAACACAATAAAATAAGAAACTATATAATATAATCAATTAATGCAGTTCTAATGCATCTACATGATTCTAAGTGTTGTGTGTGTGAGAGAAATCCCTCCATCTTAACCTTGCTAGACTGCTAACCTCCTCTACCTTAACCACACCCTTGTCTTCGACAACCTGCAACTCATGAAAACTCAGATTTCCCATTAATAGGTTAGTGTCCAAATAGCCGAAGCATAGCCGAAGCATCATAATTTATCATTCCAAAATAACTTGAATAAAATAATATTCATTTCATTTCATCTCTTCCATAATAAATTAATCATTTACTTATTTCATCTTTCAAAATAGTCATAATATTTATTCAACCACACATAATCATCCATAATTCAGTTCCAAAGTGAATTATGGATGATTTGTTGATTTTGGTAGCTAGGTCGGATCCCTTCTAGAGACCGACCTAGTCATAAAATGCTGAATGGCTTGTTGGCCTTAGCATTTTGAGAACTCAGTTGTATTATCCGATTAAGGCAGGCCCCAAATTGGGCGAACTCATTATTCTATGTATCTTGAAATTACAAATAGGTTAGGACCTATTTCAAATATAACATATATGTAATTTGGCGCCAAATTGTTTGGGCGATCTCATATAAATGAAAAGTGACTGGTAGTCACAACACATCAATCTCTCACCGAATTCTGCTCTACGCAATCTAATCCATCAGCAATCTACTACAAGCACAGTGCAAGGGCTCCGCAGTTAGTTGAACTGGTTCAACAGGTTTGTAGGTTCAACAGGTTCGCAGGTTCAATTGGTTCGACAGTTTAACGGGTTCACAGGATTATCCAGGGCTGCTGAACCTCTGTGCTTACTGTGCAAGTGAACTTCATTCTGAACATTATAATTAGTTCAGTTCAGAACTAAAGTTCAGATAAGCTGTATTTTTGGTGCCTATATTTTGTGCCCTAGTTGAGCAAAGCTGTAATCTGTTTCTGCTCTTAATATAAATCAGATCGGAGATTTTCTTGCTGGGTTTTTCACCTCCAAGAGGGAGGTTTTCCCAGGGTATCTTTGTGTTATGTGAGCATTCATGTTTTATTGTTTCTTACTGTGAATCTGAATGTTAAAATTTAAGATGGTATCAGAGCTTGGTTTGAATTAGTATAATCAGATTTGTAGTAATCAGTTATTTACATTCTGCTCTTATCATAAAAGTTCAGGATGGCTCACAGTCTCAGGGTTGAAGACAGATTGGACGGGGCATTCAATTTCACATCATGGAGAGTTCGAATCATGCTTGCATTGAATGGAAGTGATCTTACAGACTTTGTGAGCAAAGAATCTTACGAGCCTGAGGAAGAAGAAGAAAAGACCCAATGGAAGAAGAAAGACCTTCAAGCTCAGAAGATCTTAGTTGATTCCGTGAAGGACCACATTGTTCTCATCATCTCCAAGCTGAAGACAACAAGCGAAATGTTCAAAACTTTGGAGGAGATGTACGAAATCAACAACACCAGCCGTGCCCTAGCTTTGAAGCAGCAGCTTCATCACATCAAGATGATTAAAGGTGAATCCATCATGGCTTACTTCATGAGGATTTTTGATTTGAGAGATCAGCTCTCATCTATTGGAAAGATTGTTGATGAAAATGATTTAACTATGCTAGTTCTCAATGGTCTTCCAACATCTTGGGAATCCTACATTCAAGGAATTAGTGCAAGGGCTGATCTGCCCATGTTTGACAGATTAAGGGCTGACTGTATTCAAGAAGAGTCTCGACTGGTTGTGTAATGAAACAACTTGCACAATATCTGAATATAATAGTAAATATGCTGTAAATACTTGATAATAATATGCCACTTCGAGGGGGCAACCTCCTAATCCACTTCGAGGGGGATACCTCCAATAGTCTTCAATGAGAACACAATACACAATATGATGATTTAATAAGACTCACTACCCCTATATATACCTATTTATGCCTAGGATATCACCCAGGCCGACTTAGATAGCCCTATAGAAGCCTTAGGCCGACCTAAACAACTAAATAACAATATAATAATGATAATATGACTTAATTAAGAGTTAAGATAGCCACAAGCCGACTATTCATAACCATATACACTATAGAAGTAAGGGCATAACATGCCCCCCACCTTTACAAAAGTGTTGTCCTCAACGCTGATCAATTGTGGTAGTTTCTTCATATAATCTTCATCATCCCATGTGGCAACTTCAACTAGAAGATATTTCCTTGATGTCCTTAGCTTATTCAGGTGTGTTTGGAAAATTAACTTCAGCTCCAAGATGTGTCTTCCCTTTGCATCTAGCTCTTGATGGTGATGAATGTGTTCTTCCTTTACTTGAACCTTTTGATGTGCCATAGAGGAAAAGGTGAGGAATAGTACATGGTACCCTTGCATTGGTTGAATAGCTTGACTAGGAAGTTCTTCTTTCACTTCTTCCTTTTCATTGCCTCCTTCTTCTTCTTCTTCTTCTTCTTCTTCTGGTTCTTCTTCTTCTTCTGGTTCTTCTTCTTCTTCTTCTTCTTGTTCTGGTTCTTCTTGTTCTGGTTCTTCTTCTTCTGCTGGTTCTTCTTCTTCTGGTTCTTCTTCTTCTTCTTGGTTGCTTGAGACCTCCTTTCTTGTTTCATTCATTAAGGTGCTTAACATGCTTCGTATGTCTGATATATCTCCTCTTAGGCCACACATCACCAACTTGAACTTACTTATTTCCTCATCCTTATCAGAGGATTTCCCCAGTGTGACAGCATTCTTTTTGCCTCTTGTTGCAGGCCCCGTCGTGATGGAAACCAATATTTTTGAAATAAATCATACAAATGAAATGCAAATTCTCTGAAATTTTTACTGTAACTTACTAAGGCCAAGATACCACTTACCCAGAAAAAAATCCAAGAACTTAGCAAATTTACTGCCTTGAGAGCGAATTTGTTGGAAACCCTAATTTTGCAATAACTCGCTTATTTTTCCTCTAATTCCTCTAAAATCTGGACTGTATCTTCTTTAATATTGTCTTCAAAAACCCTTTAAAAATCTTTAAAAAATTCGCTAAAATCTGAAAGTTATGCTCTTCCCAAAATCGCCTCCAATGATGAGAAAATTTTTTGCCTCTACGGTGCCAAGATCATGCTCTGATACCACTTGTAATGAAACAACTTGCACAATATCTGAATATAATAGTAAATATGCTGTAAATACTTGATAATAATATGCCACTTCGAGGGGGCAACCTCCTAATCCACTTCGAGGGGGATACCTCCAATAGTCTTCAATGAGAACACAATACACAATATGATGATCTAATAAGACTCACTACCCCTATATATACCTATTTATGCCTAGGATATCACCCAGGCCGACTTAGATAGCCCTATAGAAGCCTTAGGCCGACCTAAACAACTAAATAACAATATAATAATGATAATATGACTTAATTAAGAGTTAAGATAGCCACAAGCCGACTATTCATAACCATATACACTATAGAAGTAAGGACATAACAGGTTGCTAGAGGAGTTATCAAAAACACTCATGAAGACAATCATGTCCTTGCTACCCAGTCTTTCAAGAAGAAAGGAGGCTATTGGAAGAACAATTTCAAGAGGAATAGAGATTAGAGATCTAATCCACCTCATGATTCGAAGAAAAAAGAGAAAGGACCTGTCTCACATCAAGTGCTTCAGGTGTGACAAATTCGGTCACTGTGCAAGGGACTGTTTATCTCAGTCTAAGCAACAAGGAGCAAACTTAAATGAAGTCTTAAATCAGTCTAATACTGAAGACTTCCTTTTCATTTCTGCTCTGTCAAGCAATGTACCCTCAGACAGTGATACTTGGTTGATTGATAGTGGTGCATCTAGACACATCATCGGCTATCAAGAGCACCTCTCAGATTTAGTGGAGAAAGAGTCTAATCTTCATGTGGTCATTGGTGATGATGTTCGCTATTCTGTGAGAGGTTTTGGTACTACTTCCCTTAACTTAGATTATGGAATTTCTCTTCACCTCAGTGATATTTTGTTTGTGCTGGGAATCAAAAGAAACCTTATCTCCATATCAGCACTAGAAGATAAGGGTTATCAGATTGCATTTTCTGAGGGAAGGGTGCTTGCATGGCCTAAGAAGTCCAACATCAAATCAGCTTGTGTCATTGGGAATAGGTATGAGAGCCTATATAAGCTTTCAGCACGTCCAGTTCAAGCTCTCATTCATGAAGCACCTGAGTCAAGCGAGCTATGGCATAGAAGACTTGGACATCTTCATTTTCGAGCCCTCCCCACACTTGAGAAGATAGTTAAAGGTATGCCTAAACTTAGTCATATTCATGATAATACATGCAAAGGTTGTGCTATGGGTAAGAACACTAAGAGTCCATTTCATCAAAGTGAAAGTAGGTCTAAAGAGAAATTAGCTCTTGTGCATTCTGATTTATGTGGACCTATGTCTGTTGCCTCCCCAAGTGGATTCTTGTATTATGTAATCTTTATAGATGACTACTCTAGGAAAACTTGGATCTACTTTCTTAAATCAAAAGAATCTGATGAAGTCCTAAGTAGATTCAAAGAATTTAGAGCCTTAGCTGAAAATCTATCTGGGAAAAGAATTAAAGTTTTAAGGTCTGACAACGGAGGTGAATACACCTCGGGTAGCTTTCATGATTTTTGTGTTGAGGTAGGGATCAAGAGGGAGTTTTGTGTTCCCTACAACCCTCAGCAAAATGGGGTTGTAGAAAGAAAGAACAGATCCATTGTTGAGGCAGCAAAAGCTATGATTCATGATCAGGATCTGCAGACTTTCCTATGGGCCGAAGCATCTAGAACCGCTGTCTACATTCAGAATAGATGCCCTCATCGTGTATTGAAAGATATGACTCCAGAAGAAGCATTTTTAGGGATCAAACTTGATATCAGTCACTTGAGGATCTTCGGGAGTCCAGTATATGTCCATGTACCCAAAGAAAAGAGAACCAAGCTGGAACCTTCTAGCAAAAGAGGCACTCTTGTGGGCTACAGCGAAACATCCAAAGCATTTAGAATTTACATTCCAGGTCAGAAGTTTATTGAGGTTAGTGGAGACGTCACTTTTGAAGAAAATATTGCACTCAAAAGATCTAAAGGCTCAAGTTTAGAGATTGACAATGAAGTCCATGATAACCCTCAAGACATGGATATTGAGCATGATACTGAAATTCAGAGAGAGTCTACAGAATTTGAAAATCATGATGATCCAAGTGAACCTTTGGATCCCACAGATGGGCCTAGGGACATTACCGTGAGTAAGAAGAGACCTCTCTGGATTCAAGAGGCAGAAAAGTTTGCAGCTCCAAGTGGCACACTTAGAGAAAGAAGGAGACCTCAGAAATTCTCAAACTATGTTGCATTGATGTGCAATCTCATTGAGATTGAACCTTCTAGCGTTGAAGAGGCCATGAACCAACAGACATGGAAGAATGCTATGAATGAAGAATATCAGTCTATCATTAAGAATGATGTTTGGGATATTGTGCTTAGACCCAAAGGTAAGTCTGTCGTATCTTCGAAATGGTTGTTTAAAATTAAACATGCTGCTGATGGAAGTATTGAGAAACACAAAGCTAGATTTGTGGCTCGTGGCTTTTCTCAGAAAGAAGGCATAGATTATGAGGAAACCTTTGCCCCTGTTGCTCGATATACTTCCATCAGGACTATCATTGCTATTGCTGCAGCTAAGGGATGGAAGTTGCATCAGATGGATGTAAAGACAGCCTTCCTCAATGGTGTTATTGAAGAAGAGGTCTACATTGAGCAACCTGAAGGCTTTGTGATCCATAAGAAAGAATCTCATGTATGCAGATTGAAGAAAGCATTATATGGCCTTAAGCAGGCCCCCTGTGCTTGGTATGAAAGAATTGACAAGTACTTGGTAAGCCTAGGATTCTGTAAGAATGATGCTGATCCTAACCTTTATTTCAAAGTATTCAATGGTGAAATGTTGATTTTGGTTTTATATGTTGATGACTTATTCCTAACTGGAGAAGATCATCTCATTCTTAGATGTAAGGAAGAATTGACTTCAGAATTTGAAATGAAAGATCTAGGTCTCATGCATTTCTTTCTTGGGTTAGAAGTATGGCAAAGACCCAATGAAATTATTTTAAGTCAAGGAAAATATACCATTGATATTTTGAAGAGATTTGGAATGTTAGATTGTAAACCTATGCCTACTCCTATGGAAACTAACTTAAAGAAGTTGAGTGAATCTGCAGCTAAGTCTGATCTTGTGGATCCCACTGAATACAGGCAGCTGATTAGATCCTTGATGTATCTAGTTAACACTAGACCTGACATTTGCTATGCAGTGAGTGCCCTCAGCCAGTTCATGTGTGAAACAAGGCAGATTCATCTTGTTGCAGCCAAGCATATCTTGAGATATTTGTGTGGTACAGTTGGATATGGACTGAAGTACTCTTCCAATACAGTCATTACTTTGGAAGGCTATTCTGATTCTAATTGGGCAGGAAGTGTCATTGATAGAAAGAGCACTTCTGGAGTTTGCTTTAGCTTGGGATCCGCCATGATATCCTGGTGCAGCAGGAAACAGTCTTCAGTAGCATTGAGTACTGCTGAAGCAGAATATATTGCAGCTTGCGTGGCATCTCGAGAAGCAGTGTGGCTTCGAAAACTCCTTGTAGGATTGTTTGGACAACCTTGGGAGCCTACAGTTATTCATAGTGATAACCAGAGCTGTGTGAAGCTCTCTGCCAATCCTGTGTTTCATAACAGATCAAAGCATGTGGAAACTCAGTATCACTATATCCGGGATATGGTGCAAAGGAATGCTATTTAGCTGAAGTATATCAGCACTGATGAGCAAACAACAGATGTTCTCACCAAACCCCTTGCTCGAGTGAAACTTGCATATTTTCGAGATAAGCTTGGAGTTGTGGAGAATGAAGTTCTAGCTGAGAGGGAGTCTCAGCATTAGTGATACATTATACTGTATCATCCACCCTCTGCGAGTAGGCATGATGGTAATGCACTCTTCTCTGGGAGAAGTTTGAGGTGAAAGCCCTCTTCCACCCTCTGCAAGTAGGCATGGTGGAGTCACCCTCTGCAAGTAGGCATGGTGGATATCATGGGAGAAATTCCATGATATGCTTGTTCACCCTCTGGGAGTATCCATGGTAAACGTCATGTGGAGATGATAATAAGCACTTATGTTTTCATCTATGGGAGTAGCTAGAAGGGATCCGACCTAGCTACCAAAATCAACACTCCCTCTTAGCTAGGGAGGATTCCTTCATAAGGATCTAGTCACTAGGATCCCTTCTAGAGACCGACCTAGTCATAAAATGCTGAATGGCCTGTCGGCCTTAGCATTTTGAGAACTCAGTTGTATTATCCGATTAAGGTAGGCCCCAAATTGGGCGAACTCATTATTCTATGTATCTTGAAATTACAAATAGGTCAGGACCTATTTCAAATATAACGTATATGTAATTTGGCGCCAAATTGTTTGGGCGATCTCATATAAATGAAAAGTGACTGGTAGTCACAACACATCAATCTCTCACCGAATTCTGCTCTACACAATCTAATCCATCAGCAATCTACTACAAGCACAGTGCAAGGGCTCCGCAGTTAGTTGAACTGGTTCAACAGGTTCGCTGGTTCAACAGGTTCGCAGGTTCAACAGGTTCGTAGGTTCAACGGGTTCAACAGGTTCGCAGGTTCAATTGGTTCGACAGTTCAACGGGTTCACAGGATTATCCAGGGCTGCTGAACCTTTGTGCTTACTGTGCAAGTGAACTTAATTCTGAACATTATAATTAGTTCAGTTCAGAACTAAAGTTCAAATAAGCTGTATTTTTGGTGCCTATATTTTGTGCCCTAGCTGAGCAAAGCTGTAATCTGTTTCTGCTCTTAATATAAATCAGATCTGAGATTTTCTTGCTGGGTTTTTCACCTCCAAGAGGGAGGTTTTCCCAGGGTATCTTTGTGTTACGTGAGCATTCATGTTTTATTGTTTCTTACTGTGAATTTGAATGTTAAAATTTAACATGATTATGTTTAAGTTTAGCCGAAACAAAGTGAACCCTTTTTCACAATAGGGAGAGAAATAATTGGTGAAGGAAGAAAGCAAGATAAGCGACAATGCAAGGAAATGGCATAGTTATTGATCATGTAATTTCCTTGATGAGGGGTCTCAAAGGAGACTCAAAACGTCGAATCAAAAACATCACAGTGTTATCTAGATACATAATATTATGTTTGATTGTGAAAGTCTAAAATCTTTAAAGGTCATAATTATAACGATGTTGAGACCATGTTCTCTTATTCAAAAACCTTGGCCACCCGCTTGCACTATAACGAAATTTTGGTATGGAATTTTTACGTCGTCAAATGCAGCTGAACTCGGCCTTGCACCTGTCCTTGCTGTTAGTGTAGGTTTTTATTTCCTAGTTGGGTTATTTATTTTTTCCCTATATTCCTAGGTTTTTCCTACACTTCTATTAATCTCGCTTAGTTTAATAAAGCATGTCTTATTAGGTGAGTGGTTGCAAGGTGTCACCTTCCTACATGTGAGCATCCATTAGCTATCTTGGGAAGATACTTTGCTATCTTTAGTTCGATAGATGGTTGCTCCTCATTGGTCGGTGTTGTCCCCTCCTCCCTCTTCCTAGTCTATATAAGCATGCTACTTGGTTTGTATTTGATATCTTTTGCTTTTGCATCCTCTTAATGCTATTTTGCTTGTAGCATTTGCATTACTCTCTTGGAGACTAACTCTGTGTTGCTATTTTGATTTCGTATCATTTGCATTCATAGTTTAGATATCTATTCTTTGCACTAGTTTTTTTGGGTTAATAATCTTTTCAGATTCTAACACTTGCAATCCATTGTTTGTGCTTGGTTTTCAAGTGCAATACTCATTTGCTAGATTAGAAGGCGTCCCATAAAGAACAGTTGTACAATCATTTTCCTTTTGACCTCATAAAGAAAATTTATATGATCGTTTTCCTACTTTTTTTGTTGTAGTGAATTATTTTTGGAACTCATTTTCCTGTGAAGTCTAACTTAAGCTTCAAATGGATCTATATAGTTATTAACCAACTGTTTCATTTTCTCTTATGCATAGTCACTCCAAAATATACATTTGCTTTGCATGTCCACAAAGACTATGGTTGTTGGCAGGAGTTTTTGGCATAAGAAGCTCTAGCATTAGTTTTCATATATAGTTTGATACTCCATAATATTTTTCGTGAGATTTTGTTTCTTAAATCTTGGACCTTGGGCCCACCTAGTAAAATCTATGTTACTTGCATGCAGATTAGTTTATGTAGTAAAATCTAGGTTATTTGCATGCAGATTAGTTTATGTAGTAAATCTAGGTTACTTGCGTGTGGATTAGTTATTGCATATTTGAATTGTCTAAGATGTGCATCTCTTAGTTTGGAATTCAATAACATATGTTTTGCCATGAATAATCCAAAATAAGAATTCACACACCGGCGTTTTTGGCTCACATCGCTTACAATTGAGTTTATATTTGTAGATATGAGAAATTGCAGAGGAGATCTTATTTGTTTGGGATCAGAGGGTGTTCTTCGCATCAGCTTTGGTTGTTTTGTATCCTTTAAAACAAAAAATTCCAATGCTATGGCAATGGATCGAGTCTTGTTTTTGAAAAACAGACATCTTATATTACTCTAGAGAAAGAATGATTTACAACAGTTGAGCATTATAATTACATTGAAATTTTCACTTAATAGTAAAGGAAAGAAAGCACCTGGATGTGGATTCCAATTGCCAAAGATTTTGCATCCTTCCAAAACCACTAAAAAATGTTGCAACATCCTTCTATTGGGGGAGTTACCTGCTTGAAAAGTAATTTTGCATCTTTTGCCCCAGAAATAACTGATTGCTGCTAATTGAATTGTGTGTCATATGCTTTTGCACTTGTCTATAGACTATGACCATCCAAGAATCTCCTAGAAGTGGTCCTCCCCAAGAGGGGCAATTAAAAGGTGATCAAACTAAGCTTAATGAACCCCAAAACCCTCCATCTGTTTCACACTTCCAAAATATATATGGTCAATTGTCTCCTCTTTTCACAAGCAATGCAAAGGCATTTACAATAACCACCTTACTGAGCTGTGCTTTGACAGTTGAACCTTGATGTATTGCTAGCCATTCTAACAACTTCAAGGAGGTTCTTGCTTGCCAAATTACTGGGCACCCTATTGCCAACCCAGTTCATGGTCCTTGATCTGCCATTGCCTCTTCAGTTTTGGGGAGAAGGGTGGTGGGAGTGGGCACATTGGGAAGGGTGAGTTGGGAGCAGTAGTATTAAATTGTCCCACTTGATTATATGAGATCTTTGCCTTAAGTCTGAAAGAGGGTTTTTCAGTGCTTCACTTCCAATCTCTCTAATATGGTCCTGCTCTTTGTAATTGCAGTATTAAGACAAGCTCTTAGGAATCAGCTTATAGAGTTCTTGTAAAGTGTTTTGATTGGGGACATCAATCTTGTGCTTTGATAAGTCCCGCCAAGACTGTTGTGGCTGCCTGATGTTGTTCTGCTCTTTTTTGGGATTAAGGTTCTTTGCTTAATCATTCCAATCTTATTAATATGTAGAGGTTTGCATAAAATTCATGATGTTAGTTATAAGTTCTGGTTAGACATTTTTTTAGTCACCTAATTTTCATTATAGCTTTGATCTGATCTGAAAATGCAAGGACTGTTATCATATCATTGATGTTATCCTTAACAGTTTTTCAAGGTATTTTACTTCATTATGTATATGACTACTGTGGGCGTCACTTCAGTTAATGACCCAAGAGATGCATGGCATACTGGATTTTGGCCAATAAAAAGTCTAATATGGATTTCTTGTCTTGTTGTACCCTTTTTCATACCTACATCAGTAACAAAGTTCTATGGTAAGTAAGTTCATATTCTTTGTCATACTAGAAACAATGGTAGATAGTTTTATGTTGTAATGCATAAGGGATTTTATAGGTAGGATGGCATTTTTCAAAAGGTCTTTTGGGTTTTCAAATTTGATTATAATTGTGCATACATATAAATTCAATAGAAAGATGTTTATTTAATTTTTGAAAAATGCAGGTGAAATCTCCAGATTTGGTGGTGGGTGAGTTTCTTATCCCTCAGATTTTTGTTTTTGAAGTACGAGAGAAGCTAACCTCAATGTGATATTTTTTATGGTTCTGTTTTTCTTTTATTACCTTATCTAACAATTCAGTATGTGTTTTTTCCATGTGGGTTGGAAATGTTCAAGTAAGCTATATTTATAATTATTATTAAAAATGATTAAATTTTTTTGAAAAGTCAAACCAATTCATTGCAGTAGACATTCCACATCAAGACATTTTGACTTTTCTTTTGACACAATTTCTGTCTTAAAAAATGCACATCTTTTTAATATTATCATAAAAATTAATCAACTAGAAAAGTAGAAATCATTTTGTTATTGTAACGATCATAGTTTTTTAAACATGAGTAGCTATTGAAAGAGTTGAAGTCATATTTATGAATAAATTACACCATATTATAGTGTAAAACCACAGATTGTTTCAATGCAAAAGATCGATATATGCTAGGCATGCATATATACGTATATTTATATATTGAAGAATTGCATCATATATTTCACAAAAAAACTAGAAGATTTGCATGAGTTGAACTAGTAGGAATGAAAATCCAGTTTTACAAAAGCAAGAAAATATAGTACTTGGGCTTGGTTCCCAATGGACATTGAATCAATAGCTTTAGAGAACCATGCTAGTTTAGTCTTAACTATCAAAGCCATGTCATGTTTGAAAGCCTTCAATTTCCTTAGATTGAATAGGGATGTCTCTTGAAAAATTTGCTTTCACATAGATCTACACTATAAAGTAATTGCAGGTATTTGAATGATTACCAAAGAGATAAAAAGTCGTCTCTAATCATCCAAAAGTCTTCCAAGAGGAGATTTTCGTAGAAAGTGGACGAATCAAAAGAAACTATATTCAACTTGAAACATTTTTAGAAGATATGATGAAGTGTATGATGTTTCCCACATGTAGGACAAAAAGTTTGAAATATTTGCCATGGAATTGTCAGCAAATTGTAGACCTTTCTGGTTCAAGGCATCAAGGTGATTGTCAAAGGTTTAGGGTTTCAACATATTTCAGCAAGATCCTTCAGCAGATTGATGAGATTTGAAATAGGGTTTTAGTTTCAAGTCACCAGATTGGATTGATGAAGTTGTTACTAGAAGAATGGTCAAGGTTTCATTGTTAATCAGAACACTCAACCAGTTTTAGTGTCGAAATTTCTTCAAATTCCCTAAAGGACATTCATGTGCAAAATGCTATTTTTAACAGTGACCATATCCAGTACTGGGCATTCTCAGTGTTCTATTCTGGGAAGTGGATGGGAGCCTATTTTAGGCTATTTGTATTTTATTAATTGTTTTAGGATTAATTTGTTATAAAGTTACTTTCTTTTGCAGTAACTTTAAAGCAAATTATGAACTCTTTTTGAGATATTTAATTATTATTTTTAAGCTTTATTGTAACCTATAAATAAGTGCTTTGAGCACATATACTCTTACTGATAGTTGAAGCTGGGCTTATACTGTAGAAACTGTTATTCAGTTAAAGTTATTGTTGAACTTATGTTTGTAATTTCATCAAGTAAATCGTAAGGAGATTGTATTGATTCAAGCTTTGTATTGATGACATTGTCTGTCCGAATTGTAGCTTTGAATGCATTCTAGTTGTTAAATTCTTGAAATTGTGTGATGTTCAAATTGTTATTCATTCAAAACATTGTTTGCAGCAGAATACTGGTCTCTTATTTCTCCATTAGGAAGTTATCATGTTTGTTTGTGTTTAGTAGTATATTTCCTTCAATATTTGAAAATCTTGCTGCAAGGCTTGACTATTAACAGTCCGATGCATGCATCTGAGGCCAAAAACATTGGCATTTAATCATTTCCATTTATGCAAACCCCTTTAGTCAAATCTTGTATAGCGTTCGTACTTGTAAATTCTGTCTATAGTTTTAGTCGACAATAAATTTTAGGTTTGGTTAGATATTAGGGAACTTCCCCTCACAATTTGAAGAATGGTTCTACCATACACATTGTATTTTGTATTGTCTCACAAGAGACAAAAGAAAACACTAACAAATTGCAGTTAACAAAAAAAGTCGATAACATAGTTAAATCACATAAAAGTTGGCAACATTTCCTTCTTAGCATTGAAGTTTTCCTACCTGGGCTACCAATTACTACATTATACTATAATGCAATACACTAATTATAGTATAATGTCAAAGTAAGTTTGTCATGTGAAATGGAAATCTTCTCTCTAGCAAATTTCACCTCATGATAAAATTTAAGAAAGAAGCCATAACTGAGGTAATAACAATCCTTTTCAGTCGGTCCATGCTCGGTCCAAGCACTAGAAATAACATAATCGTTTCCATCTATACTTGTTCTGATTATTGCATTCTTATGGGGTGGCCTTTGCATGCTAGAAGAAGCATACGTCAGTTGTTGAGACTAGAAACTTGTACATTAGTTGGCATATTCCACCCAAAAAGCATATTGCAAGCAATGATCATCACTGACTAGGACTATACAGCAAGTTATAGCTAGAAATAGACAGTCATTGAATTTACACCTACTAGAACCTTGGGTTCATGCAAACCTTGTACTTTTTTGATTACTTAATCGTTTTTCCTTGTACATATCATCCTTTACTAAAAACCTTTCGATTGTCCATGTTATAAACCAGGCAAGGAGGATCATAAAAAACAGTGCAAATGCATGAGTATTGGCTGAGGACCAAAGGAAATTTGGCATACTATCCATGCCTGACTAATCAAATATAACGTCTTAGGTGTTTTCATACATGATACAGAAGGGCTTTATAAGCACTGGCTAGAGGTACTGCTGAGGTGATTAGGATGAGCTATTGCCCTCCTATAACATATGAAACACCTCAATTTGAAAACTCCACCCCATTGCATAATGCATCCCTTAAATGCCTCTCTAGACCAGATCCTCTACAGCGTAGAATACTGCAGGTGCAAATCTCATTTTGAGGACTCTGCCCCATTATGTAATGCATTCCTTAAGAGCTACTGTAGACTAGATCCTCAAAAGCTTATGATAATGCAACTCCATAATATATCGGATTGAACTATCCATTAAAAGATGTAAACAGGAAGAAGAAAATATGCCAAATGTACATTAGCCCTAGTAGTTTTTATGAAGATGAGATGCGAGTGAGTTAAAATTGGAATGTTTTTTGCCTTTGGAGGATTGGTTGCATCTGATCATAATGTGAACATGCAGTTTAACAACATCATCTAGTTTATACTTTTTGGGGTGACCAGACGCCTCATGATTGGATGCTAATAATCAACGATGACTCTTGGCGAATCTGAGCAAAACTAGATATGAAAACTATCAACTTTACTGCTGAATTGGACTGAAAATTCTACCAGCCTAACTGGCAGAAGGAATGGAACTGTTAAGATTCATTGATGCTATTGCTAACGTTCATTTTCTCTGCTGCTCAGATTCTTGTATAATTTCAGAAATTAATGTTGTAAGAAAGTTGATGAATGTTTTTAAGAAAGAAACTAAAACCTGCAAAAATCTCCACACTCATGTCCAATTTCCCCATGCCACTTTCTGTTGTCTAATGGCTTCTCCTTGCTGGCCTCTGTTGTCTACTGGCACAACACTGTCTTATGCTGTCTTTTTGCTTTTTAATAAACCTTCTGTACACTGTCTTGTTGCTTCTTTCTCCTCTTTATTTTGTTGTTGGTAAGTTCAAATAAGTGCTGGATTGAATTTTCTTGATTTCTGCTGGTAAGTACAAGTAAGTGTTGGATTCAATTTTCGTGATTTCTATTGTGTAATTATGTGCAAAGCATGCTCTTAAGACAGTTATTTTACCTTTTTAAAGTTTATTGCTTGTGTTTAGAACTTAAATATATATGAGGTTGACTGCATGGGGCATCAGGTCTGCTTTGGGATTAATGATAGCTTGGAAAATGTGGCCTGGAATCTCCAGTCCTGTGAATGACAAGGAGCTGGCGATGTCCCACAGCTGAAGGAGATGGCTATGAAATATTTCATGGCCAATTCTCTGTACTAACTGAATATTGTAACAAATCTACCCATACAACATAGTAAACACTTTGGTTTTCAACTAAAGTAAATAATTCAACTCCTTAAAAGTAGGAAAAATAAAATTTTTCTTTTTCTGATATCATCATTTGCACTTGGCATAATTGAAATATAAAACATTTCATTTCAATTTGTAAAAGAAATACATCTTTTCAATTACAATTTTCATATATGATTTATAATCATGTAACAGATTTACAATTTACAAATAAGTACAAGGTCAGGACATCCATATCTGGATTAGTCTTCTGTTTCACAAACTTCAGCGTGTCGTCTGCAAGAGGGAGAGCATCACCCAAGCGCTTTACCTCCATCCACAGACTGGCGGTCCCCCACACACCTTCCATCTGGAAGTGGCCCTACCTTCAATGAAGAGTATAGACTAAGGACCCCCTAGTAATGTAATCTCATCTGAGTTTCTAGTGTTGTGTCTTACATACCCAACACGGTCATACAACTATAGACTCCTTCTAATTGAGTATGAAACTACTGGTTGGCTATGCAAATTTGGAGCATAGTGAACTGACAAGTGCAAGCATAGACTTTTGCACTTACTTTGGCCGAAGTTTTTGAATAAAATTTAACCACTTTAAAAGTGGAGTCGTTCGTTCACCCACCTCTAACTCGACTTGGAAACCTTCGATGACCTATGGTTAACTCAAACTTTTGTTTGACCAAATGGTTTGATTTTCATAAAGATCTTGTTTATATAGTGATGACTCCTTAAGTCAATACTTGACTGAGTTGGTTAGTTTCTCTGACTTTGAACACCCATGTTACATTCTAGTAACGTCTTGGGTCTTGGCTACTGCCACTTGTTCAAGTCTCTTCTCTTAACCACAAGAATACCTATTCTCCAATTTTTAAACACTTAGGTTAACATGTTGACAAACATTTTCGATTTGACCTTCCTGGTCTCATATTAACATTGACAAAATGTACAGTAAGTCCATCAATAAAAATAATGTCTTATATAAAAGGTTACTTATACATATAAGTGTCAAAGCTTATACAACAGCTTATAATGATATCAAAGTTGACTTAGTGACTGCATGTCTACTACAACTATACCTCAAGATATCATAGCTTTTGGTTATTTCATCACAAGGGTTATACATTTATATACGTTGGGCTCTCAATACATACAGAAAGGTTTATATTCTTCCCAGTCTCACAAAACCCAAAGGTCATATGAACACGTCGGCCTCTCAAACACAAGTCGACTGAATGTGTATGACGTCTCTGTTTTGAGAGACTACAAACACTTCTGAAGGAAAATAATAACAGTAGTATTCTTTCATAAGTAGAATAAAGAAAAACAATTCTATTCAATCGCAGATGATATAAAACCTCTGGTTATATTCAACAGTTTCATGTATATGAATATGATGGCTCTTAAAATACAGTAAGGTCTGATAGGCCATCGACCTGATAAGACAAACATGTGTAGAGCACATTCATGTGCTGAGCTCAACATATACCGAGCATTAGAATAAGATTTGATAAGAAATGAACCTGTATGAGTTCTTTCTTCTCCCGAGCTGGATTCCCTTGTCTCTTTCTGTCCAGACTTTGAGCCTTGTAGTTTCCTATTGTTTTTTTTTTTTCCTTTTTCTTTTCCTTGTTGTGCCCAACAAATATATCTATATGTATCATATATATCGAGCAACGACAAATAACTGTTGTTTTTCCTTTCCGCGGTCTCCCCATACGCTATCAAGAAAAACTGTTTTTGCATTGTCACTAAGTGGCTTTTCAACGGACATGAGTCACGGCCCAGTAAACATGCATGTCGGCATGAACTAAGGCTGGGATATCATTCCTTAATGCCTTCTCAAGGCTTTAGCATGGAAAGTTTTAAAACATTGAAGTTCAATTAAAGCTGCCACCTCAAAAATGGGAAAGGTGGCATTGCCACTTCCACCATAAGTATTTTATTTAGCCTTCGATGGTGGCTTAGCATGCCCACGAAGTGCATGATCTTTTACAAGTTTAACTAGCAAGGAACGTTTATATATATATGTATAATATATATCCTATATATATATATATTTTATTACACCTAATACTATATATATATATATACATACATATATAAGTATTTATCTCACATATATATACCAATTCACATAGTCGATTAACATGTCAACATATCACTAAACAGTTTTAATTTTTGCTAATGGAAAAGAGACCAAGACACAACTCGACTCGACTAGGTTCAACCTAACCTATCAATTCCATAAATAACTCAATTGACTCGATGCGGTTAAATTAGACCTACGTGAGTGTGTGAAAACTTAGATGGCATACCCGACTTTCCGAAGTCTATTCTCCTCTCTTGGGTGATACTCTCCCTCACTCTCTAGAGGGCAAGAAATTATCCTGCATTTCACTTAGAGAAACATTCACGTAGTTAGCCGTTAAAAATCACATCATAAGCATAATATTAATTAAATAACATATATTTATTCAAATTCAAACAAATCTCATTGCATATTATTTCATCAAAACTTTAATACATCATGATGACATCATCTTGCATCAAAATTGTATTTAAACATAAAAGTTAAAAGTAAATTGGTCCATCAAAATTGGGGTGTAACAAATATGGGGATACAAATCAGTGCACTCCATCCCCAGAATGTATGCATGTGTGCCTATGGATGTGGATGAGTGTGTGAATTTTGTGGTTGGTGATGGCTGGGGGAACCTGGTCTGGATTCTCTGATCCATGGAACAAGAAAGGGATGGAGATGCCTTGCCGGCAAAGAGGATAGCTATGAAATATTTTGTATGTAATTTACTGTCCCAATTGAATGTGCAGACAAAGAACTGCGTACACCACCTCCAGCAATGCATGTGTGCTTGTGGGCATACCTATACATGTATGAATGTGCATGTATGAGTTTTGATGCTCATATTTGTCTGTTTCATACTGTTTTGTTTTAAACCACTCTTAGTGCAAATTTTTTCTTAAGAAATTTGAACTTTTGTGGTTGCCCAGCTCTTTAATTGTAAGGAAATTTTCTATATTTACTCAGTGCTTCTGAAGTACTCTCCTGAGTTGGATGTGTGTCTTGCTTCTCTACTCTCTTTGTTGATATTGCCTACGTTTGATAGCTTTGTGGTAGATGGATCAATGTGACAAGAGCATGTCTTGGAAAAAGGTTTGACTGTTTTTTTCTCCCATTCTGTCGAGTTGTGCCTATGACTCACATTTAAATTTAACTAGATGCAATATTGTTATTCCTGGTTTCCATCATCAGTTTTATATTTGCTTCTTTGAGTTCTATATAGAAAATGGTTTTATCTCTGTTCCAATGTAAATTATTTACAATTTAACAAGACAGTTGATAACTTATTCCCATTGTCTGCTTCATATATGCTTCTTTGAGTTTTAGAATGAATTTGCCTTTTTACTCAGAAATTTAGTTTAGTGAAATTCAGCACAACCAATACTACAGTGACTCAGTTTTAACTTTGGTCTAACCATGGCTTGTCCTTGTTTGTAGAATTTTCTTGTTTGTTCAGCTTCTGGCTATTTTGAATTTTGTTTACTGGTGGAATGATAATTGGGCATCGGAAAATAATACACATAGGTGGTATGTAATTTGAGGCTTCCTTCGGAGCATGTAAACATTATCTTTTACCGTCTTTGTTCTTACTCATAATTTAATGGAATGGTAGAATTAATATAACTGGACCATTAATATTTGCATTGTTTGTTTATGCAGGCAGGTGTATATGTTAATTGTCTCTGTTGTAAGCTCTGCTGCTTCTATATTTGGCATTATCATGATGTACATCTATTTTACACCTCGGGTGTCCTGTGGGGTCAATATCTTTCTTATCACATGGACACTAATACTTGTATTGTTGATGATTGGCATCTCTCTACATTCAAAAGTGAGTTCTATTTTTGTCTCTGCTTTAACAAAGACTAAATGAGTGGAAATTGCATAAACAGGATTTGAAGAAGCATTTACCGTCTTCACTGCATTTGTGGTAGTTTTCTCATATATTTCAATGAGATGCAACGTTTGTCTAAGCAGAAATTAAAAAATATGCAACTGTTGTCATTATGCTTTTATGAGTGTAGTCTGTGACTTTTCTGTTTGGACTAAATACAAGTGTAGAATTTTAAGATCTTATATGCTTTAGAGAAAACTAATATCCATGCGTGGGAGGAATGTATTAGCTGTGAATGGGTTCATCTCAATAGGAAGTACTTTTTTTATTGTTGCATCTCTATTAAGCTGTTTTAACTAAAAGATAAAACGGCATTTCTAATAGTAGCATCATGCTAAAAACTACACAATGTTGTGAAAACGTTACTGTATGCAGTTAGATGTTGTGTTCTGAAGAATTTGATGTTGCCAATATAAACAAGACAGAACGAGCGCTTTAGTGGCATAATTTGCAGAGATATCTAGACTAGTGATTACGTATTTTAATGCCATCTAGACTAGTGATTGAGAAACTCAATGTCATCTGTTTTAACTAAAAGATAAAACAGCATTTCTAATAGTAGCATCATGCTAAAACTACACAATGTTGTGAAAAAGTTACTGTATGCAGTTAGATGTAGTGTTCTGAAGAATTTGATGTTGCCAATATAAACAAGACAGAACGAGCGCTTTAGTGGCATAATTTGCTGCGATATCTAGACTAGTGATTACGTATTTTAATGCCATCTAGACTAGTGATTGAGAAACTCAATGTCATCTGTTACATGCCATCTCCTTTTCCTTATGGCGAAGAAAGGGAGGTAAATTAATGGCACTTGAATGGTTTTTTAACCATCTATTCTTGCAACTGACTAAGACATTACTTGGTTATCACCTTTTCAATGGAATAAAAATTATCATTATCTAGGAAAGAAGACATTTTGGATGGAGAACTCCATCTTCTGTATACATTCACAGTGCCATACAATCCCTTTTAGGATTTGTCCCATGAGACTAACACAGCCTTGTATTTCTAAGTCCATCTTGTCATGTTTTAGTTGCGGGAATTAATTGTATCTGGGTTCATGAGCAATCCCGCATCACCCAAAACAAAATAAAGGTAGGCTGAGAAGAATTTAGGTTTTGGTGTGTGAGATTTTTGAAGAAGTCAAAATGGCATGTTTGGATGAATCAACAAGATCAATGGAATGTTCCAGCTAACTTCAGTAGCAGCAGAAACACATGGTGCATCTTCGGTAGCAGCCTGTGGGCATTTTGGTTACTGTCATTTTTGGCAACAAAGCCATGTGTAACTTACGCAGCAACTTGGATTCACTTCAATAGCACTATAATTTTGGCAACAATTGGGACGACTTCAGCAGCAATGCGTGAATAACTGTTGGTAGAAATGATTTTGGTGATGTGGATCCCAGAACACTTAGTGTTGTCTTCTGTCCAGATTGACTTCTTTTAAGCTCCCAATTGTCAAAAGGGGTTACATAGTTTTTTTTGGTTGGTATCATTTTTCTGGCAGGCATTTCATCAAACACTTGGCAATTGTTAGAACTTAGAAGCTTCATCATGATTTTGTCTGGAATGGGGCAGAGTGGATGGAGAGTTTATAAAAGTAGCACATTTTGGATAAAGCAGCTCAACAAGAACACAGAGCCGTTAGGATAGGCAGCCAAACAGTGTGTTTGATTAAATTGCTCTTCCATTCAGTCATGTGGCATTTAGAGCAAATGAATCAACTTCAAATACCTGTAGACTCAAGGACATGGACAAAGGAATGTAGACAGGTCATTCTTGATCTAAATGTGCCTTAAATCATGAGCAGATAGAATAATCGGTCTAAAATGTGCACTAAATTGCGAGTAGAAGAGAATATTGAGGCTAGAAATGGGAAAAACAGTAGGGCAGGTTGAGAAAAAGAAGAGGCTGATTGTTTGGAGCAGCAGGACTTTGGCGAAAACAGGGGAAAAACTAGAAGCTAACTAGAATAAGGATAACCAGATTTTCATCCATTTGTTGGGTCCCAAAACAGCTAATCCCAATCCCTAGAACACTTGCTCAAACTCCGAGGCCAAGGATGTCATCAAGGAGGTGAAAAGGGGGTTCATCAACAAGATGAAGGTGATTAAGGGCCAACTGGTAGGAGTGGGTAATCTCCTCTTCGCTTCTGGCTCAGCTAAGCCAAGGAGGGTATTCCTAGAGGTATCCCTCAATAGGGATTAACAACAATATAAAATATGTTCACTCAAACAAGGCAGCAGAACGCAAACTGCATTTCGACTCCAAAACTATCACTGAATCAAAACTAACCTACTACACTAAAAACCTCTTTTGAGATGATGAAAAGAATAGTTTTGCATAAGGGTAAAATGTTGGTTTGGGTTTAACTATTGATATTTGTTCATTTAAATGTGTGTTTGATTGGTTACCACGTTCGAGACTGGTGCCTATATAGTGGGCAGCAGAGTCCAATTTGTCAAAGGAAAACAACAGAGCAGAAACAAAAGGAAACTAACCTAACAACATAAAATGCATCTGTCATATAACACCAGGCATATATACATATGTAATAATCCATCACTTCACCATACAAGTCCATATGTAATTCAAAAGAGACCATCATCAATCTGGTAATGCCTTAGAATGCTATCCCATTAATTAGATTTGAAATTACATTCATACCCTGAAGTAGGGCAAGAGGAAACCCTAGCGCTGGCTTAGGTGTTTACTTGAAACTGCACCCTCAGTCATGGAGACATACAAAATAATGGTGTTCATAGAAATATGTAACCTTTCACCTGCTTTGCCACTTGCCTGAAGAACAGGAACTACAACCCCTTGACATGGAAGAATTTTCCTGTTTTGCACTTGGCACTGTTTGGGAGAAAATAGAATGAATAACCAACCCTTGAAATGAGTTTCAATCTTGTATTTATAGCCTTTGCAACTCGGATTTGAAGATGGAAATTGCGGGAAAACCCTAACAACCCCACCAACTGCAATAAATACATCAATTTCAAACACCCATTTTACATTAATGGCAACTTGCCACGGTTCTGCGTCCATCTAGAAGTCGTAGGAGATTGTCCCTTTTCGTTTTTACGCCTTTTTTGCTGATTGCAGGATTCCGAGGGGGTACTAGATGCGAGACTTTTGGGGGGTCCGGAAGTGGGCGTTTTGGGGGGTTTCGGACATGTCCAAACCTAGGAAAAACCTTTGCAAAAGACGGAAATAAAGCAAGCGGAACTTTTGGAGTGTCAGGGAAAAGCGGGGATTTGATGAAGGTTAGGATGCGCTTGAAAGGAGATGTGGAGGTAGAGGTTTAAGATAGGAAGGGAAGCGGAACTTTTAAGGAGATCATGATACATCCTTATGAGTATGAGATCAGCGCAAAAGAGGACAAGAGTCTGGTGGAAGAAATGTGGAACATTGGAAAAGCGGGCTAGGAGGGGGGTTTAGGATATCCTGAACCACATGGAAGTTCTGCCAGAGAGAAGGACAAGGAGAAAGCGGAGCAGAAGAAGGGGCGGGGAATCAAGAGGGATAGGGATATGTCCCAACCCATGGGAAAGTCTCGTAATTTCCAAAGGGGTCCAAACTTCCGCTAGAGATAGGAAAACTTAGAAAAATTTAGGATTTTTTTTAGAGTTCAGGCAAGTATATACATAAAATATAACATTTAAGTATAATTTTACATTTACTCTTTTACATTTACTTTCTTATAGTTTAGGTTATATTTTATGTATATACTATTAGGATGTTTGAGAGTGGTTTCGGATTCATAGGAGTTAAATTGCAGATTCTAGAATTTGGTGGATCTCACAGATTTCATACTTAATCAAATTTCAGAGGAGACAACACCAGACACCATACACACAAAACGAGGCGAACACATGGGAACTCCTTAGGAAAAGTTTGATGAATTTGGCATGATTTTGCAATTCTGAGGCTTGAAAATAAGAGTCCCAACAATGGCTCTAGTTGGGGATGTGTGCCAAGCATTGGCACAACGAGAATCCAAAACATCTCTGGGCAGACCAAAAGGCAAAAATGAATAGGGGGAACAACACAAGATGTATTTACAAGGCATACAGTCATAGGCATGAGGGCACAATAGGAAAGTTGACTGTAATAAAAATTTGTAGGCACTTGTAGGTCAAACCTGCATAAGACTGCTGCAACTACTTGCCTCTGTCAAACCAAGACTGCACTTTTCACCTAGTTGCAACAAATGAAGACTGCCCCCAGCATGCATCAATCTACAACAAATGGTCATGGAGCCAAGGCCAACTCTACCAATGAAATCAATGCTACAAGACAGCCATAAGAAATAGGTGCTTGACCTATTCCAATCCATGTCATGCACTTTCATAATAGCAGGGGGTGCAAAATCAAGAATCAAGTCAGCAAAAGAAATAGATGAAGACAAACCTCCATCATCAATTGTCAAGCTGTCATACCTGTTGACCTCTTCATGTGAAATGAGGGAAAAGAACATCTCCAATTCACATGACAAGGAAAATTGTGCCTGAATGCACTGTTGATTCATAAGAGAAGACACTTCATCTTGCAGAGCAAATTGGAAAAATTCCAGCACAGGTATACCTTCAAACTGAACAACATATTGATCTTCAACTTGGAACTCACATTGTTGTTCAATACTATTTTCATCAGTATGTTGGACCCACTTAAAAGATTCACCATTATCCAAATTAGTAGAAGTTGCATCCTTGTCACAAAAGAAAACTTCATAATCAACAACATTCATATCAAGCCCTTGGACAACCGATGACCAACACACATTGCTCTCACACATGTTGATGTCTTGTTCCACACTTGGATCAAAGACCTGATCCATATCTTCATCGTCATCATTAGCATAAGAATCATATTGAAGCGTTTTTACTGATGGACTGCATCCATCCCATAACCTCTCTGTTTCAAACTCAACAAGGCAACTCGTTGCACCACAATTGCTACTGCAAACAAGTACAAGATTGTCCTTCTCCACATCATCACAAGGAATTCTATCTGTAGTTTGCATAACTATATCAACAACAAAATGTTCATCATGGAGGTCGCTCTTACCGATGTCGGCAGTTATAGGATCATCCGACTGGAACTAGTCAGTACACAAGTCATCAATAAAGGAAGAACAGACGTGAGAAATATCACTTGAAGCATGAGATACCTCGACTTCCACACGAGCCTCCACTGCACTATCAACTTCATCATTATAAAAAGGGACAAAACCTGGGAGTTCATTAGATAAAAACTCATCATTGCCATCACTCCATGGATTGACTAATCCAAATGCAAAAATGCGTACATGTTGTTCTCGTCCTCTGCGCTATTGTCACAAGGTGTTGCATCACAAATTTCTACCCTCTTGTCCTCACTGCTAAACTGCCTCCACAGAATATCACATTCACCAACATCTCCACCCACAACAGAGTCTTCAAAGTGAGACTGAATGCACTTTTACCTGTCTTAGATCAATTGTCATTGGGTGCAAACATGCCACTGTCATCTTTAATTTCAGGTCGGGAATCATAAGGCAAAGCAACAACATCATCATCTGCAATAGATGATTCATCTAATTGAAGATAGGTGGCCACACTATCTTCGCCTTCAACACAAATGTCACATGATGTTGCCTCACATAGTTACACTCTTTTGAAAACACATTCAACCTGACCAACTATATTGCTATCCACAATGGTTGATTCACTTCTTGCAGCATTTGCTTTCAAGGACAACAACCTAGCAACATATTTATTTCTCATTCTTTCCATGGCATCAAGAGCAAGGTAGGCTTGTTGAATACTAACAGGCCTGAAATTCACCAACACCAAACTCAATCCAATTTTGTATGATTCAAAAAACATATTGATGTAGTCAAGAATAGGAGGCTTGAAAGCATCTGGAATTTTAGACAATGCAACAGCAAATTGGTGGCAAAAATCCATGCTGGATTCACCCTCATAGCTTCTGTTTTTTTGAGTTCCTGGACATGGACAGTAGGGTCTAAACCACTTGCAAACTTTTCAAATGCAGCCACCAAATCATTCCAAGAAGCAAAATGATGTTAAGGGAAATCAATCAACCACTTCCGTGCTAGCCCACATAGAGACCTAACAAAAAATGTCATCCACATGTCTTCATCTTCATATTGAAATTTGTCCATAAAATCTGAAAATGCAGTAACATGTGCCTCTCCATCATAGACCTCAGACCCATCAAAAACTGGCATCTGATAATAGATCTTGTTGGGCATGGATCGTGTTTCATAATTGATCCATGAGAGGTCCAGGTGTTTGTATGTGGTTTCATTGGCAATGGGATGAGGCCGAAAATATGAGCAATTGGTAGCAGTAGGCTGAGGACGGAGATGCAGCTTGGACTAAAGCAGCCTAATACGATTTTTTGCTTCTTCTTGTTGCCACAAGGACTCAATTAGTTGGTTGCTTTGATCCATTTCATATTGCAGCCTTGTTGATACATTTTGGTTTTGCATGGGTGTTTGGGGCAAGGGAATGCAAGATGCAGGGCAATTTGAGTAATAGGATTAAGCATCATCATAAGAACCATAAACACCTTCATCCTCATAATATTCATGGCTTGAGACATAGGACGATGCATAAGAAGGATCTGCCCTAGGGCCATTAGTGTGCCAAGAGGCCATTACTAAAATTTTCTAACATGCAAGGCAGAGAAATGAGGTACTAAAATTTGTTCCTTCATTACGACATGAAGACAAACTTCGAAAGGTAGGAAGAAAAAACGCGTGTACCTTCACAACAGAAACAGTCATTGTTTGAAAGTAGAGTCACCACCTCTTCCAGAAAAGAGGAATTCCTTGAAGCGTGACAATCTTCAAGGCTGTAAAATAATTCTAGGTTCTCCAACCAGCAGAGTCTTCAAATTCTTTCCAATCCAGCAATAATCTATCTGTAAGAACCCTTGCTAAATCTGACCCAAAAGTTTTAGTTTTGCTTCCTTGAAAAGAATGTTTTCAAAACCCTCTGAATTCTGGTCTGAATCTGATATACTGATGTTGTGTGTTTGTTTCAATGTTTTCAATGCAATTTTGACAAACAAACATAAAACAAATGTACCCAAATGTATAACAGCAATATCCCACTTCAAAGATAACTTTATTTCTCAAAGCAAGAGGACTGGTTACAATAAAATCAGGTGTGATATAACTCAAATCAGACTGATAACATCATATGACAGCGATTACAAAGATGACTCAAACTAATGATTTGAATTCTAGACTCATTACAACATACCTGATTGAGAATGCACCAATGATATGAAGTTGTAGAAGATGGAAAGTTTGATAACAAGAAGATATGACTGCTGTGATGCAATCAACCTATTACAATCTTCCTAATGGCCACAAACTCCTCCAAAAGGGCAGTGATTAAACTTGGGATGGAGCGCTTGAACCCTAGATGTCAATGGATGATAAAATTGTCATCAAAACCCCAATATGCCAAACTGATATGTCTTATATGAAATTTCTGATGTTACCATAAGTGAAATCTTCATTCGAATGACATAAATCTCCTCTTAGAATGAATCGCTTGTCTCCTAATGAAGTTGCCAATCACTAGATGATGATAAAACCCTAAGCAATGAGAATAGGTGATATTTCTTCCTCAAAACTCCACGATATGCCTATATGATGCCCAGATCTGCGATTTACCCTTGATGACGTCAAATATTCTACAAACCCTAGCGGCCAGCAAAGATGAAATTCATATCTGTCTTCAAAAACACATCGATTCCTTCATAAAACCATGTTATATCAATGGCAATTCAATCACAAATGACCTGCAAATATTATCTTTCAATCTTCATGAAGAAGAACAAATTGACAATTTGGCTCAAATCATGTCAATTTGTTCTTCAAACCCTAGCTGTCATAAACCTGCAGAAAATGATATGTCCTTGTAGTTCCATAAAGATGCAAAAACCTGCAAATATGCCCAATAGCAAACCCCGTATGAATTCACCTCTCAAAGTGGGGTGGGTTTTCTTCCTCAAGAAATAGCTGAACCAATGTTGCAGCTCAAAGGAAAAATCTTCAATATCAAATGACAAATTCACAATATGCAAAAATGACCTCCAAATGCCCTTTTTATAATCAACAAGTTGAGCGCCCAAATTTGCCATAATTTATTTTTATTTCTTGTCCACCTCCATAATAAAATAATATTTTATTTTAATTTTCCCATCTCCAATTGGGACATCCAAGTCATGGAATAAAATATTATTTTATTTTTCTCTTCTCCAAATGGGACGCCACCCTTGGCATAAAAATATATTTTTTTATTTGTCATTTTATTTTCCCTATATTTTTCCCACTTTCCATCCTCCAAGTGGGTTGCTCCTCTACAAGGCAAATTAATTAATTATTTTTTACTTAACCATAATTACTTCAAAATTACCCCAAGTCATAATCGAACATTGTTTTGCGAAGGAAAAATAGTTAAATGCGTGTTTTAACTACTCAAAGTATTCCCTTGCTTCTTCGACCTAGCCTACGGGAACAAATTAGGCTAGCCGACACATGGTGGGTGATCACTCGGAAAAAAGGGGACATTACACTATCCCCGACAATGGCGCCATTTTGTTGGGTCCCAAAACAACTAATCCCAATCCCTAAAACACTTACTCAAACTCTAAGGCTAGGGATTTTGTCAAGGAGGTGAAAAGGGGGTTCATCAACAAGATGAAGGTGATTGTAATATCCCCAATGGGATCTGCCCTAAAATTTTGATTTTGATTTTTTGATTTCTGCCCTAGTTTCCTGCACTTTTAGTTTTTTCCTTAAACCCGAGAATTCCGCTCTGATTTTTCTGATTTCAATTAAACAGGGACAGCGAACATATATGCAACCAAATGCTCAAATAATGTAGCACTCATGAACCCTTATGATTATATCTTCAAGCATGCACTTATCTAACCATACATAGCATCAAATTGCAAACATAAACATGGAACAAATCTGATTTCTGGATTATACAGTCTGCTGTTATAAATCAGAACTTCTGATTATGCAATTATATCCAATGAATAGGCTCAAATATGCCTTAATTACAACTCAAATTTCTGCTGTTACAAATCAGACCTAATGATAGGTTGATACATACCAAAACATGGCAAAATGAAGATCAAATAGTCCTCCAAAGGGTGGTGCTCACAAGAGATGATCGCGCTCCAATTCTTGGGTGAAACCCTAGGCAAATGTCAACACAATCCGCCAAGAATGCTGCTCCAAGTGTGGCGCTCCTAATTAGGGCAAGCCCTAATGCAATGTAGGTACAAAATGCCACAAATATGATCCTCCAAGGATGGCGCACAAGGCTAGGGTTAAACCCTAGTGTCAAATGGTGCAAATGCCACAAGAAGAATCTCCTCCAATGCTGATCTCAAATCTGAATATGCAAATCTGCTCTTCTCCTCCACAAATCTTCAATGAAGTGCAAGTAGGCTTCCGTGATGAAACGTCCACAAGGATGAATTAGGTTTTCATCTAACTCACAAGAATCACAAGGGTTTTCGTTCCTTGGATTCAAGTCCAACAAATGTTGCAGCCAAAAGAGATAAACTCCATGAAAAATATGAATGAATGATATGATCAAATGACCACAAAACACCTTATATTTATACACGATTTTATCTTCTTCTCAAGCTGGCGGACCCCCCTTCAAAATCATATTTTATTTCATTTTTTCCTTCCCAAATTGGGCTGACCTCTTCAAGGCAAGATAGGCGCTCAAAATACAAATTAAAGATTTGCCTTTTGTGTTATTTTCTTCCTAAGCCGACTTCCCTTTGAGCACCCACACATGAGAGATATCATTATTGTATTTTATGCTATTTTTTCAACTTTCCATCCTCCAAGGGCGAACCACTTAGGCATAGGATATAACATGTTTTGACCTCAATTCAAATCATCCTCCTCAAGGTAAGAGATCATAAAATATTCTTATTTTTTCCATAGGCATTTTCCATATTTTCTCTATTTCCCATTCTCCAATTGGGTCGCTTCACCTTAGAGCAAATTATTTGACTAGTGTTGACTTCATCAAAATTACCACAAAATTATGCTAAGTCATCCTCCATAATCCATTTGCCCTACAAAATTGGCTAAGTATGAAAACTTGCCAAATAGGTCATTCCCTGAGCCTCCAACATAGCCTATGGGAATGGAAATAGGCTAGCCAACTCCACTAGGTGATCACTTTGAAAATGGGGACATGACAGTGATTAAGGGCCAAATGGTAGGAGTGGGTAATCTTGTAAAATACCCTACTAGATATGACTGAAATTTTTGCCTTAATTTACTTCAAAACAATCAACTCCAAATACCAAACAATATCAATAAACACATGAACAATTGAATGCCGAATCTCCCATGCTTTATTATTGACTTCAAAGATGATGAATACAAATAGTTATTGGCTGTTCTATATGACAGTCTGGGACTGATTTATATCAGACTTCAATACATCATGAAAATGAGTAACAAAATGCTTCAAAACCCTAACAAATCAATGCCACTCCTATGAGGAATGATCAACATGACAATATAGCACTGTTACAGCCTTGTATGAGCTCAAATAAATGTCTTATATCACTGTATATGACTGCTGTAGGTGATCAAAGTGCCCAGAAATATGAATGAAGCCAAAACCATGCAAAATAACACCTCCAATGCCAAGTGATGGGTTCCCAAGTGCCACAAATAGCTGCAATGATGTTCCAAGTGCAATAAACCTTCAAGACGATATCTAAGAACCCTTGGTAGTCTTCAATGATGAACAAGAACTCCAAATTCAATGCAAATATTCTTCAAACTCCTCAATATAGACCAAGGGAATCAATAGTCATAAATTGATGGTGAAACTCCTCTATTTATCGTCTCCATGGCTTAGGTGTCCAATTTGCTCCAATTTGCTAAAATTTGGAGTCCACCAATGGAATGCAATTCTTCCTTGAACAATTTTAAATGCATGAATTGTAACATTTAAAATCATTCCTCAAATTTATTAAATGATTTCTCCTTCCAAAATTCCAACGCCTAGAGCAATAACAAATCCTTGCAATTTTTTTAAATGATTTTCTCTCCTTTGAGCGGTGATCCATGAGAAAAGCATTTAATAAATAAAGCAATATTTAAAATCATTCAAACTTTCTCCTTGAATAGCGAACCATGAAGAAATAATATTTTATTATTTAAAATCCTTCTTCTTACTTGGACGCCGATCCTCATAGGCAAAATAAATAATATTTTTAAAGTAGTTTTCCTCCTTAGCATGGCCGGCGATCTTCAAGGAGAATAAAACATTAATTAAAATTACCTCTTTGCTGGGCAGTTGTCTTCCTTGGATAAGGATAAACAATGTTATTTAAAATAGCACCTCCCTTATTGGCGTCGACCCTCTCCTTGGGCAAATTTCCATAAAACTTAATCAAATTGCTCTATACCTTGGCGTTGGCTCTTACTCCAATGCAAATGCAATGTTCTATTGTTATTTTAAAACCCCTTACATAGGCGTTGGCACAAAATCCCACAAAATCTTATTTTATTGTTTTTGCCTTCTGCTCCAAAGGTGTGAATTTGCCTTGGGCAAATCAAAATACAATTTGAAACCAATAGATATTTGAAAATGTAATTAAAGATTGACATTTTCCCATGTATTCATATCAAGATTTTGGCTAAATGAATAATATTGCAAAATAAACTTAGCCAAAAATAAAAATCTTGTCTAGCTCCAAAATGTGGATATTACAAATCTCCTCTTCACTTTTGGCTCAACTAAGCCAAGGAGGGTATTCCTAGAGGTATCCCTCAACAGGGATTAACAATAGTATAAAATATGTTCACTAAAACAAGGAAGTAGTACCCAAACTGCAGTTTTGACTCCAAAATTGTCACTGAATCAAAACTAACTTACTGCACTAAAAACCTTTTTTGAGCTGATGAAAAGAACAGTTTTGCAAAAGGGCAAAACATCCGTTTGGGTTTAACTATTAAGATTTGTTCATTTAAATGTGTGTTTGATTGGTTACCACCTTTGAGACCAGTGCCTATCCAGTGGGCAGTAGAGTCCAATTTATCAAAGGAAAACAACAGAGCAAAAACAAAAGGAAACTGACCTATCAGCATAAAATGCATCTGTCATATAACACTAGGCACATATACATACTTAATAATCCATCACTTCACCATACAAGTCCATAGGTAATTCAAAAGAGACCATCACCAACCTGGTAATGCCTTAGAATGTTGTCACATTAATCAGATTTGAAATTACATTCATACCTTGAAGTAGGGTAAGAGGAAACCCTAGCGTTGGCTTAGGTGTTTCCTTGAAACTGCACCCTCAGTCATGGAGACATACAAAATAATGGTGTTCATAGCAATATCTAACATTTCATTTGCTTTGCCACTTGCCTGAAGAATTGGAATTGCAACGCCTTGACCCGAAAGAATTTTCCTGTTCTGCACTTGGAGCTGTCTGGGAGAAAATAGAGCGAATAACCAACCCTTGAAATGAGTTTCAATCTTGTATTTATAGCCTTTGCAACTCGGATCTGAAGATGGTATGGGCGGGAAAACCCTAACAACCCCACCAATTGCAATAAATACATCAATTTCAACCACCCATTTCCCATTAATAGCAACGTGCCACGGTTTTGCGTCCATCTGGAAGTCATAGGAGATTGTCGCATTTCATTTGTATGCCTTTTTTTCAGACTGCAAGAATTCGAGGGGGTACTAGATGTGGGACATTTGGGGGCTCTGGAAGCGGGAGTTTTGGAGGGTTTCGAACATGTCCAAACCTAGGAAAAACCTACGCAAGAGACATGGAAATAAAGCAAGCAGAAATTTTGGAGTGTCAGGGAAAAGCGGGGATTTGATGAAGGTTAGGATGCGTTGGAAAGGAGATGTGGAGGTGGAGGTTTTAGACAGGAAAGGAAGTGGAACTTTTAAGGAGATCAGGATACATCTTGATGAGTATGAGATCAACGCAAAAGAGGACAAGAGTCTGGTAGAAGAAATGTGGAACACTGGAAAAGCGGGCCAGGAAGGGGGTTTAGGATACCCTGAACCACATGGAAGTTCCGCCAAAGAGAAGGACAAGGAGAAAATGGAGCAGAAGAGGGGGCAGGGGAATCAAGGGGGGCAGGGATATGTCCCGACCCATGGGAAAGTCCCGCAATTTCCAAAGGGGTCTAAACTTCTGCCAGAGACAGGAAAATTTAGAAAAACTTAGGATTTTTTTGCAAAGTTCAGGCAGGTATATACATAAAATATAACATTTAAGTATAAGTTTACATTTACTTTCTTATACTTTAAGTTATATTTTATGTATATACTATCAGGATGTTTGAGAGTGGTTTCGGATCCATAGGAGTTAAACTGCGGATTATAGAATTTGGTGGATCTCACAGATTTCAGACTTAGTCAATTTCAGGGGAGACAACACCAGACACACAAAATGAGGCGTAAACATAGGAACTCTTTAGGAAAACTTTGATGAATTTGGCAATTATGAGGCTTGAAAATAGGAGTCCCAACACATTTGAAGGTATAGAGCAATTCTATGCCATTTCCCAATTGTGTAATAGTTTAGGCATTTTTCTTAGCATGATTGTAAGCCTTTGAAGGCAGATTTTCTATTTTAATGCAAGTGAAATTGTTGTTGTTTATGTTTGGCATGTGAATGTTGTTTGAGGGTTGTTTAGGCTATCTTTCAGTAGACCCCTCTACCTAGACTATACAAGTGGTATTAGAGCAAGGTTTTCCTTGTGGAGTTGTGTCTTGAAAAGCTCTAGAGGATTTGTTGTAGGTGTGAGGAAGTCTGGTAGCTACAGAGAGATGTGAGAAGACATGGTGCATAGAGGGAGATTGAGAGCTCTTAGAGTTGCAGATTTAGTGGAGATGTTGAGAGGTATTACCATAGTTGGAAAACTCGACTCGACAAAAAACTCGGCAAGCCAATTTTTGGAGAGTAAAAAAAAACTCGGCAAAAACTCGGCAAGCCAATTTTTGGAGAGTAAAAAAAACTCGGAGAAAACTTGGTAAAAACTCGGCAACTTAAAAAATTGCTTAAATTTCATTAGAAACGCATTTTTTTTGCAAAATTCAATGACAAGATTAATCCAATGAGTCCATAAATGAGTACAAAAGTGTTTTCCATTAAATTTGATTGACTTTAATGCAAATTGATTACAAAATCGCATTCTCATGCAGAATCCTGATGGCTGAAAGCCTGATAGTCTAATAGAAATTACAAGAGATAGCTGAAAATGAAAATAGCAAAACTAGAAGTAAATACTAAATACAACATATTACACCTTCCTCTTCCCTAATTTAGTCAAAGCTAGGGAAGAGGTAGATGCTCTAGTCCTACAAGTACGCGGTGCCGGTGGCTCCTCGGTTGGCATGGAAGGCTGTGGCTGAGGCTCGACCACCATCTTGGAAATATCTAGCTCTGGCAATGACTCCTCATCCTCATGAATGTCCTCCAAACCTACATCTCCTGTTGCACCCACATCCTCCATTGCCTGTCTCTCGAAATCAAGAATCTCGTCTGCGGTAAACAATGGAAGCTGCTCATTTAACCCTGTCCAATCACTATAAGGATCTATCTCATCCAAATCAATAGGATCCAGTGATTTGTCCTCTACTCTTTTTGTGCGCAACCGAAGGTTGTATTGCACAAAGACAAGGTCATTGAGGTGCTTTTGAGCTAATTAGTTCCTCTTCTTTGTGTGAATGGCCTCAAACAAGGTCCAATTCCGCTCATAACTGGATACACTACAAAGCTCCTATTTTCCATGCCTCAAAATTACAAAATCATGTCAAATTCCACAACATTTTACTAAGGGGTCCTTGTTCTTTCACCCTGATGCATGTTCCTGAAACCCTGAATTTGGCCAAGTTTGAAACCCTAAAACTCTGAAAAATTGGTTAAGTCTGAAATCTGATGGATCCTCCAAAATCTAGAATCTGCATGTTAAATCCCATGGATTCGGAACCTATCTCAAACATCCTGACAGTATATTTCAAAATATATACAAACTTATACTTAAATGTATTTTGAAATATACTGTCACGACCTTGTTATGCTTTTACCTGCGCAGGTTGCGAGTCTTTGCCGAAAACTCAGCGAGGACTCGCCGAGTTTTTAGCAGAAACTAAAAAAAAAAACTCTGCGAGTTAAAGTCAAAAAAACTCGCGAGTTTTCCTTAACTCGACGAGTTTTCGGCGAGTTTTCCATCTATGGGTATTACAACCAAACTTGATGCAATGGAGACCATAGAGAGAGGAGGAACACATGTTGAGCATGTAAGTGATGATGAGGAAGTGGAAGACTAAGAGATTGAAGTAGAGAACACGATGGATGAACTTGAAAGTAGATTCTAAAAGTTGTTGTCAAGATGGGTAGTAAACCAAAGTCGGACACCCCTTGTTATAGTGGAAGCATAAGCCCTAAGGAGCTTATAGACTAGATTATGGATATGGAGAAATATTTTGACTATGAATAGATGGAGGACACTAAGAAGGTAAAGTTTTCTTGCACCGAGCTGAAAGGTCATGCATCCTTGTGGTGGGATCATGCACAGATAGACAAACAAAAGAGAGGTAAGAAGAAAATCAAATCTTGGGATAGAATGGTTGTGAAGTTGAAAACCAAATTCTTGCCATTGGACTATTAGATGAGCTTATTCAAGAAATTGAAGAATTTCAAGCAAAAGGAGATGAATGTGAAAGGCTACATAGAGGAATTCTACAAGCTCACTATTCGGGTTGGTGATGTGGAGGATGATGAAGAGAAGATTTCAAGGTATGTTAAATGATTTGGTATTTCTATTCAAGATGAGTATAGTATGATAAGATTGAGGTTGAAGGAAGAAGCCTATCAATGTGCTTTGAAGGCAGAAGAGAAGGTGTCTAGCAGGCAATGAAAGAATTCAAGAGGAAGAGGAAGGTTCTCTAGGGGAAAGGAACAAATTGACAACGGTAGAGGGTGGCATACATATGAAGGAGAAGTGGGCACTTCTCAAAACAATGATTCTAGTCAAAACATAGGAGGAAGAGAGTATTTTTCAAGATAAAAAGGCTATCACAGTATAGGAAGAGAAGCTAGAGTAGCTAGTCATAGGGCGCTTAACTGTCCACAAGCACAATAGAACAAAGGTAGAGGAAATGAAGCTAGGAATCACATTGCTCAAGTGGATGAGAAGAGTGTTGCTTCACCCATTGAAGAATTGGAGCATAGAGCCAATACAAAGGAAGAATTTATTTAGAAACCTATACAAATCTATAGGTAAATGCTTCAAGGTCATAGTTGATAGCGGAAGCATAAATAATTTGGTGTCTAATGAGAAGGTGGAGAAGCTTAGGTTGAAGAAGGTTGAGCACCTAGACACATACTGGTTTTAAAGGGGACATCAAGTCTTGGTAAGTGAGTAATGTTTAGTAAATTTTCAGATTGGTTCCTATAAAGATGAAATTTTTATGATGTAATGCCCATTGACACTTTTTATGTTTTGTTGGGAAGGCCTTGGCAATATGATAGAAAGCTTGTACATGATGGTAGGATGAACACCTACTCTCTTGAGAAAGACGAGAGGAAATATACCTTGAGTCCATTGAAGGATAAAGGGGAAAAAGTGGACGACAGTCCTAGGGTGTGTTCGATATTAGAAAAATAGTTTTTAAAAGAGATGAAGAGGGAGAAGGCTTGTTATGCTTTTATTCCCAAACTCATGAATGTTGTTGGGACAAGTAGAATGGTGAAACTTTGCATGAAGATGATCCAAAGAGTGTTTGAACAAAAGTGGAAAGAGAAGAATGTTGCCCATGTGATATAGTGGAGAAAGATGAGTAGCAAGTGGGATATTGTGTAAATTCTATATTGGATGTGGAGACCAAGGAAGAAGACTCTCTTTCTTGAAGCAAAGATGAAGATGATGATGAGCACACAGTGATATTGAGAGGGGGGGGGTGAATTAGTATCTAACAAACTTTTACTTTTCAAACCTAAACAAATCACATTTACAATACACGTGCAAGATCTAACAATTATAAACACAGTAAGAACGCACGATTTTATGTGGAAACCCTATCGGGAGAAAACCACGACACTATATATATATATATATATATATATATATATATATCTCCTTTCTTCTTTTTGTAGGCTCCAACCTACTTCACATACAAATAGTGGGTTACATAGGTCCTAGGTATGAAATGGTGTGCATCGCCTTATTGGCAAAGGAAAAATAGTATGGAGAGACATCACTACAACCAATCAAGGATTCATGGGCCAAAACAAGAGTGTCTTATCATTTTTGATGGATGGAAATATTTCAAAAATAAGTTGTTGATTAATGTCATTGTTGTGTGCCCTAAAGGGGCAATGTCTTTTAAGGCAGTTGGTTGTGATGGGCAAGTGAAGGATGCAAACTTCATTGCCAACATCCATATACATTGCCAACATCCTTATATGGTTTGTTGTTGAAAACATTGCCCAAGTCATAAGGGATAACATTAAAAATATGGGCAATGGGTTTATTAGTGCAGGCAAGATATGGGCACATTTTTTGGGCATCATCTGCTGTCCACTCACTCAATTTGGTGATGCAGAAGATTGGCATAGAGATAGAGTGGATCAAAGAAATGTACACCGAGGCTAAGGAGATCCAAATTTTTGTGACAAATCATCATCTATCACAAGCCATCTTTAGGTTTGTTAGTGTTTTAACTTGTCCTCTTTGGGACAACTCAAACCGAAACAGTGTGTGAGGAAATCCTCTCGTCAAATTTTGTAAGGGAAGCTCTTTGATTTAATCCACTCATAAAATCTAAACAAACAAAGAATTTTGCTATCTATGCACACTATACAATTTATCATCTGGGGGGTTTTTTGCATGAAAAGCAAATATTGAAAGCAAACTAGACCTATCTTTTTTATCTTGGAGGTTGGAGCACAAGACTAGAAAGTACTTATCTCATCACGAGGATTTTCTGTTTATGCAACTAAATTATAACATGAATTAAAAAACACTAATGCTTTCTATTAATTAAAACACAGATCAATGGATTCACATCAACAATTGGATAGATTTGAATGAAGAAAACAACATCAATAACAACAATGAATGAAGCATGAGATTGCAAAGGAGCAATAACTTAGAAGCATACGAAGCTACTTTGAAGGATAGGAGACAAATGTTAAGCAAAGTTAAAAATGGTAACGTGTCAAACTCTCACAACTACAACACAATGATCTAATTTCTTAGCTTGATTGAAAACTTCTGCAGCATACGTCTTGCACAAACTTTTATTACAATCTATGTGCTCAAGGCACTTATTTATAAGCTCATTAGGAAGCAACTTTAATGGGAAAATATGAATAAAATAATCCCAGAAAACTATTGATACAAAACAAATCTAATCCCTATCTTCTAAACTAAGGAAATAAAACACTTTAAAGCAAATTAAATCTAAAACAAATAAAGAATTACAATTAACCAAAAATAAGCTTTCACTTTTGCTCAAAAATAACTAATGCCCTAAAATAGAAAATGACTTTTGAATCATCAATTTCTATTTTCAGTATCTGAATTTGAATTATTTGAAGGATCTGGAGACTTAGGAGATGGCTCTTTTTCCCTTGCCAATCGAACTCTATCCAAGAATCTCTAATTTAGTGATTGGAGGCTTCCTCATTGACTCTATTCAATTGTTGCCACACAAAGCTTTTGTTGCTCATAAACAATATTTGGTGCTCGTGCAACTTAAGTCTGTATGCAGCAATTCTAACTGCAATCATCATTAATTCGTTCATATTGTTGATATTGAAGGGTGATCTTTGCAACTAAGTTGTGGCTACTCCTCAAAATTACTCTTTTGTATCTCGATTATCTTCAGTAAATGTGAATGGCAGAGGTGTGCAGAAAGATAGAATATTCTGCATAGCAATTTTCAGTCTCTCTATGTTCTCCTTAACAATTTTCAAAGTGGGTTATTGCAACTCAGATAGCACTTGGCAATTAGCTATCTATTTTGAAATGAGATAACTTTTAGGATGAGCTATCACGTTTAATCAACATGGACTCTAGGCTGGTTAAAAGGCTGCTACATGATGAAATACTAGTAGTCATAGAACATTCTAACTCAATGGACTGCTGAATAGTAATTTGGATCTCCTTTAGCAAACTGAATAAATCATCAGTTGTTCTCATGCTGTCTTCCCAAAGATTCCCGATCCACTGCAGAATTGTTCTTGCATGTGACACCAACTCATCAAGTTGATCCACTGCAGAATTGTTCTTCCATGTGACACCAACTCATCAAGTTGTTGCCTTTGATGTCCCTCATCTAGCTTTAGTGGGGAATTCATTCTTGGCTCTGATATTGGGTTCACAAGACGAGCAATGTATGTTCTCAAATCCTTGTTTTTTGTCGTCAACTTTGCCTTCACTTTACAATTTCTAACAATTTTTAAAAAATTTCTATGGCAAAGTGTAAGAAATCAATGTTCCCTCTCCTGTTTACAGGTCCTAGGTTGGTCTCTGAAAAATGGAAATCAGCAACTTGTGCACATCTTGGACATTTTTCTCCATGGGAGGAATGACAATTTTAGCAATAATGTGCGCTTCCTCATTCTTCTTAAATCGTGTTTGTCTTTTGGCATTTTTTGTCTTTTCCTTTGTGATTAGGTCGGAGACTGCCTTTAGGTTAAGTGGCGGTCTATTCTTTTTGTTCAAGGTTTCCCAAATCCATTCTTCATTACTAGTACTTGGCCTCAAAACCTCTACCTCCATGGTTGTAATTTCTTCACTTGGATGAATTGTTGAAGTTGGAATTGGAAGAGTGGCTGAAATATCCCAAACGGATATTGCCCTAAAATTCTGATTTTAAATTTATGAATTCTGCCCTAAATTTCTGCATTTTCGTTTTCTGCTCAAAACCCTAATTTTTGATTTTATTTTCTGATCATAAACATGTAATCGCAGTGAACAAATATGTTTTCAAATTTCAAACATAGCAAATAATGATGGCAAATGATACTAAACAATGACTTTCACATCTCCCATGAATTACACCATGAAATACACATAGTAGGGCATTCAAATTAATCAATCAAGTCTGATTTTCTGAGCCAACTCTGCTGCTACAAACTGAATATGAAAATCTGAATATTACATCAAACCAAGGCTCAAGCATAGCCCGGATTTATTTCTGTCCATCAGACCTCGTGCATAGATGTGTACATACCAAGGATGTTGAAATGGCAATCCACAGACTCCCAAAAGGATGGCGAACAGATCTGCTGTGAGGATTAGGGTTTAGGAACCCTAAGCAATAAGAAATGTAGCCTCCAAAGCCAATCCTCCGTCACCAAGAGTAGCGCTCCAATTAGGGCCAGCCCTAATGCAAGTAAACACACCAAAATGTCTCCAAAATGGACCCTCAAAATGCAGCGCACAAATCTGCTCCAAAATATGTCCAGTGCTACTCAAAGATATTGATTAAATGTTGCTCCAAGGCGCTCAGGTCTGCTGCTGTAAATTTGGTTTCAAGAACCCTAGTGATGATCAAAGATGCTCCAACAAACCTCAAATGATGGCGCTTCCATCTGCTCAAAAGATGTGCAAGGAAAGATCATTAATTGGCCACCAAAGATGGATTCATCCTTCTCAAATCAGGTCTGAAGATGCTGCTGTACAGACAGTTAGGGTTTGCTGCTCCACAATTCAAACACTCCACAATACACCTAGCAAACTTCCTTAAAATGTGGCGCTCCAAGTTGGGGTTAAACCCTAATGCAATCCACTTCAAAAGCCACCAAACTGCTGCTCATAAAACTGATCCAAAATCTGAATATGCAATCTGTCCAAACTTCGTAGATCTCCAATGAAAGTGCACTTGTGAATTCCGTATGAATCCACCTCCGAGATGAGATTGGGTTTTCGTCCAATCCACCTTATTTTCACAAGGGTTTTCGTCCTTGGAAAATAATGCAAACAAAGTTGCAAATCCACAAAGGAAATAAATGATATAAGCTGAATGATGTTTGAAATGATCCAAAGCCTCTTATATTTATACATGAGTTTCACCTTCTACACATGCTGGCCGACCAAGGTAATATTCCATTATATTTTACCTTATTTTCCTTTTCCTTCCTAGGCTGACCCACAAGGGTATATTTTCTTTTATTTATTTTTTTGAGTCTTCTTTCTCTTGGCACCCAAACCAATGATTGTTTGTTTTTCCTTATTTTTTTTCCAAGGATGATTTTTCCATGTTTTCTTTATTTCTCCTTCATATCTTATTCTCCAATTGGGTCGCTCTCTTCTAGGGCAAATTATTCGACCAACAATGACCACAAAAATATGAAAAATCAACTCCCACATTCAAATTGTCTTTCAAAATTAGCCAAGTGTGACAATTGGCTCATTAGGCCCATCATAAGGTGATCACTCCAAAAAAGGGGACATTGCAGTGGCTACCACCGCCTCAAGAACTAGAGAATTGCTTATTTGAATTCATGAAGGGGACCTTTTTTTTAGGAACTAATTTCAACTTCTCAAGCCTTGGGCTTCCTTCAACCTCACTTGACTCTTTCATCTTTCTTTTTTGATCCTCAACAACAACCTTTGCATGTCTAGGAGCCGCCTCTTTACTTCTTTTTGTGTTACTATCCCTGTTTGGTTTGCTAATTTCTTTTGCAAGAATCCTTTAGACCTCTCCATGGCTGTCTTGTTCATCCAATCTTTGGCAATTCCATCCTCTTGATTGAACAAATCGTGGAGGTAAGAGGTCTTCACTTGAATCATCCAACCAATTTGGCACTTCCTTGGATGTGAACTCCCTTAGCTGATCTAAGGTCAGTCTGCTACACCTTCGTCTTTGAGCTTCGTACTCATCAAGGCAATTTTCCCAAAAGTCTTCAACATTAGGTACGTGTGTAACCTTGATCTTGAGTCTCTTGACCATTAGTCCTTGGAGTCAAAGGACCTATTCTTGTGCTAAAATTTGAGGTTGAAGCTGCACAATTCAACACCCATGTTCTTGGCATCGTAGCATTAGTGCATTTGTATGGTCCTATTTGGATTGGAAAATTAGCCCCCAACTTGTGCTTCTTCCTACAATGCTCATGTGCAACTGACAATTGCCTGCAATATTCCATCAAAAGAATTTAATCACTTGGGTACCGTGGACGCTTGTAAGGATAAGAGTTGAATCTGCATACTTTGGCATAGGTCAAGGTAGGGAATTGAATGAACCAATCTGCCCACTCCATGATAACCATCCTTGCTTGATTTGAAATCCAAACATGATTTTCATTATCCAAGTCTCTAATTATCAGCACAATAAAGACGACATTGACTCTTTTGAAATATTTCATCCCTTCTCTGTACTCCAGCTGTGGATACTTCAAGAAAAAGTGTCCTTTTGTTTGAACTTTCTCCAACCCTATAAGAGCATTTGCTTGCACTAAAGAATAGATGAGATATGATACCACGTGGAAAGTTCTGCTATCAGAGAACTTAGATAACTGAGAATGAATGTAGTTGTTGATCAAATGAACCCAGTCAATTCTTTTCCTTCCATCAGAAATAAGGCTGATTATGTAAAACATCCAATTTTTGAAAGTCCTTGCTTCCACCTGGCCTGTTACCTTTTGAGCACAGTAATCATAAGGCTGAGTTCTTCTCTGAAATCACTTTAATACAATGTTGGCAAGGCCTCTTGGTCTCATTGAGCCACTTCTGTGCAATTCCCCTTTGGGGATCTTGTACATTTTTGACCCATTGAAGCTTACATTCTTCTATATCAATCAATCATAAATGTGGATTCGAGGATTTCAGCATCCAACCTACAAATGACTCGATTGCTGGAAGATATAATCCTTTTGGTGCTAGGCTCTTAGTGATGGGCATATGCTATCACCAATTCAAGAGACTGAATTGTGACGGGAAATGAGGCAGCTTGAAGGAGTCCGCTTTCTACCAATTTGACAACCAAATTGCTCTCAGGTCTGACTCTTTATCCATCTTCAAGTCAAGAATATTTATATGACCCAACATGGTATCCCGAACATGATACGAGCTGTTTGATAAGCTTGTTTTAGGCTTCACAATATCTTCATGTAATTCCATCTTTGAAAGTGACTTCTTGCTCTCTGTGGCTTGAAATACATGAAAACTTGAAAGACAACTCTGCTGTAGTTGACAGAACAGCACTTTGAACAGAGGTATTTAGTGTGACAGCAGCGACAACTTGATGGATTTTGAAAGGTAAGCTGATATGAATGTTGAATACTGCTGCAACTTGTCAAGTAACCTCCCTTGGTGCCAAATTTTCAGACTTCTACCTGCAAAATCAATGAAAGACAGAGGCTTTCTGCTATGCACAGCAGAAATAAGAATTGTTTTGTGTTTTTGAATGAATGCAACTTGTTTAAATGGGCTTTTATAGCTTTAACTTATGCTTTGTTTCTAAAACAGGCTGACTGGGATAAGGGTGCCATATTTTTCTGAGCGTTAAGACTTGAAACTAGGTGTTAGATTAGGGGTCTCAGCCAACTTAACTTCCTCAGTTGTGTTTTTAGAATGGCATTGCCAAGTAGAAATTGTGATTTTATTTTATGTTTTAAGTCATTCCTGATCGGGCATGGTTTCACTTTACCTCTACCACTTGAGTCGTGGTTTTATGTTGGCATTGCTGGGCAAAAAGTGTGATTCATTTTGTTTTTAACTCACTTCATACTTGGCATGTTTTCCTTTCTCAACTATCACTTGAGTCGCAATTTCACCATGGCACAACGACATGAAAATTGCAACTTCATATGTTTGTTTTCTGGTCGCATTTTTCTTAATTGCTTGCCACTTAAATCGCCATTTTCAAATGGCACAACCACTTGAAAAATGTGATTTACTAACACTTGTTTCATCTTTGGAGTTTGACATGAATCATTTAGGTGTTAACCACTTTGGCGCGTTTGCTTGATGCCATCACCACCTTAATCGAGGTTTTAGACTAGCATTTCAATGGTAAAGTGTGACTTTCACTTAAGTTTTATGCATTTCCTCCTTCCTATGTTTTCCATATTTCTTTGCCATTTCTTTGTCACTATTTTGGATCGGCATTGCCATTACAACTTTGGACCGAGTTCGCTGTCTTAGGTGCCTTTCCCCTATGGCATTGCCACTCAAATTGTGCACTCTTCTTAGACTCATCCCTATTTTGCTATATGTTGGTGTGTTACTTGAATGGAGTATTGAAGGGACTTGGTAAACCATTCGCCGACCTTGTCCTCAATTTACAGTCTTCATCATTGTATCATCTTTAGTTTCACTCTAGAACTATCAACCTTCACAAAGCTTGATTCATCTTTGTTTGACATTCTTTATCCATGATCAATCTGCAAACACTGTTAATAGACAAACTAGGCCATCACCTAACAATTGGACAGGACTAAAATTTGGTTAATATGACGAGAATGACATTGTTTATTGACTACAAACTTGATTAATAGTGAAGTTTCGTAGGGTTACCAACAAGGTCCATCTCCAAGTTGGAGCTGTTGAAGGTAAGTTTATGAAATTCAATATTATATTATCTGATTTATTTTAAATTTGCTATAAAATTTTATTTATATGATATATCATCTACTATCTTAATTTGTTTACCATATTATGTTGCTAAGACTTGATTTGCATCACACAATCATCTTGAGACAACTTGTGAAGGTGCGAGGGGCATTGAGTACCATGGTCATAAACAATCTTTGGAGTTTATGGAAGCAATCAAATTCAGAGAGTCCAAATGGTCAAAGCAATGGTTTGGATGATGATTGATGTGCTTGTGTGGATTATCTTTTGAGTTTCACTAAGCCCATCATGAATATAATCAGGTTTGTCGATATAGATCGTCTGTGTTTGGGAGAAATATACGATGGCATGGACTACATGATTGAAAAAACAAAGCTCATAATAGCAGTTATGAGGGATGACCGCGTATACCCATTTTTCAAATGGGTGCAAAGAATCATTGTTGATTACTAGAACAAGATGACCACTCCTTTGCATCTCCTAGCATTTGTTGTCCCCCAAATCTTATAGCACATATATACTTTCTTTGCCAAGGAGGGTGGTACCATATAGAGACATTCAAATTGTTGATGGGTACAAGGCAGCATTTAGAAGAATCTTCCTAGATCCAAATGTAGATGATATTGTTGTGGGTGAGTTTGGAAGCTTTATAATTCCATAGAAAAATAGTTTTAGCGCTCTTCGAGACAAGTACAAGGACACTCATAGATGGTGATACCTCCATGGGCAAGCCACTATGTTTCTGCAACCTCTTGCAATCTAAGTTCTATCATAGGTATGCATTTTTAATTGTTTAACTTTCTTTTTTTTGCAGCTATATTTATGTTTTATAATTGCAAGTATTGTATTGACTTTGTCTCCAATTTCAACAAATTGCGAGTTCTTCGTTTGAGCAAAACTGGAGCACATACTCTTTTCTCCACTCAGTTAAGCACAATTGGTTGGCTGCAAAAAAAACAAAGGAGTTGGTTTATGTGAATTCCAACTTGCACCTCTTGTCACATAAGCAAGTTGAGTACAAGTGGGGGAGGGGCGGACGGGCAACGAGGAATTGGGATGTAGCCCTTGATTGTGCCATCTTGGATGCTTCTACTGCATAGCTTGCCACAACCTCTTTAGAGGATGAGGAAGGCTTGTACATAGGATCTAGCTAGTGGGAGTGGCATTGCACCTGCTTGTGGTTTAAATAAACCAAGTGATGACCTTGATGCTTTCAATGAAGAGCAATATATAAGTTATTGATTGTATTTTGTATTGAATTGACATGTGACATTGAATTTTCAAATATCTTTATCACTATTAACTGTGTTTTCAATTTTGTATTATTTTTGGCAAGTTATGAGAATTTTGCATGGGAGATGCAAAGGGTGCTTTAATACAAAAAATTAAAACCAAAGCGTTTTAAATTATGTGCTATTAATCTTTAGCCCATGAAAGCCACGAGAAACTAACTTTCAGCATTTCCTTTCCCATGTGGCAAGTAAGCTATATATATAAGAGAGAGAGAGAGAGAGAGAGAGAGAGAGAGAGAGAGAGAGAGAGAGAGAGAGGCCAAACCCAGCCGTATCGAACTTGGGGAAAAAATCACCGTACTGACGAACCTGTACCCAAATTGGCAACTTAGTATTATGTCAATGTTATTAGTATCATTGGAACGTGCTGGCATGAGGTGCATGCACAAATTGCATAGATGCCAGTTCTTTATTGTGGGTTTGCAAGCAGGGGATATCTGTCAAGGGATTGGTTGGGCAAACACATGAATTGCTAATTTATACAATATGATTCTGTTAAGTAGTGTCAAATAACTACTGCTAATGATACTAACAATCCATCTTGATTTTTCCAACACAAGCTTACAAACCATTTGCAAGTTGACATGCAATGATTAAGGCTTGCACTAAATCTGTTGCCGCAGGTTAATGCAGGATCCATGATTCCTGGACTGATATCTCTGTATACAGTCTTTCTTTGCTGGTCTGCATTGGTAAGGTAAGGTCCTTAAACAGAATTGACATAACCACCATGATTTTTCAGGCACTAGATTAAAGATCAACTGCTATATATGCTAGATTAGGCTGTAGCTTTTAGTCTTTGATTTGAAAGTATAAAATTTATGCTTGATTTGAAGTGACTGCAACTTTTTATAGTATCTGATACATGATAACTTGGATTTTGGCAGTGAACCTGATTCAGAAGTTTGCAATCTTCAACCACGGCTAACTGGAAGGGGTGAATGGATAACTCTCCTGGTATGTGAACAATGTACCTTTTATTTTCCCAGGCCATGTCATATGTGTATTAAACATGGTAGAGCATGCACAATTTTAGCCTTTAACTTGGTTTCTTTGTTGTGTTGTTGTAGTCGGTCATAATTGTAGTCGGTCGTAGTCAGCCAAGTAAATAATCATAAATTAATTAGTGTTGTTATGTAGGAGTGTTATCGGGAATTAACCCCGACGGTTGGATAGTTATAGAGTCGTTGCCAACGGTTGGTATTTCAACCAACCTTGGCCAAGTTATATATTGGCTTAATACTTTGTAGTCGGGGCGACCCCACGGCATTGTAACATTGTAGTGTAATACTGATATATTCAATGAATGGGAACAATGCTTTATTCTGTGCAATGCTGTTATAATTTCATGCTCTGTGTTATGCACTATACTACTTAATTCTGTTTACTTCATATTCTGTGAAACACACCATATTGCGGTAAACAGTTGTACTATTAACTATTTAGAGCTATTAAAATTATCAAGTAACCTTTCAAGAGTATTCTGTATGGAAAAGTGAATCAAGAAGATTTAGATCTTGTAATAAATAATCATAAACTGTAATCATTAACTTAAACTATTATTGCAAGTAGTCTCTGTAGCTAAGAAAACAATGACCCGAATTAATTGATGGAAGAGATTGGAGTGAAGAAGAACAACCTTTAATGCCAAGACTTGATATATCACATTTAGGAAATTATGAGAAATTTAATTTAACAATCTGCTTGTGCTTGGATGTTTACTTTGGTGGAAAAGTGTAGAAGAAAAGTAGGGAGATGACTCTTTTGAGTTTTTTGTGGTATTTACCATTAGCTTTCCTATACTAAGTTTAGGAGATAAGTTTATCCCACACATCTTCTCTTGACCACTTACAATATACTTATTGAAAATTCATAAGTAATCAAGGGATATTGGATTGAGTGGATAAGGATGATTAAGGTGAGCATTTAGTCATCTTTTCTAATGCACTTTGGCAATCTCTTAATCTATAGTGGTGCCCAAAAATCTCCAAAGCTTCAATACTCTCATTTCTTGGTGTGTCTAATGCTTCTCTAGTTGTTTTGACCCGAAAAGGCTCCAAAATACATCATATTATGGATTGTGCTTTTCATATTCCTCTATTTTTACGTCGAAGGCGTTCCCTCTATGAGAGGGAACGACTTGATTTCAGCAATCGACGACCAAGAATGCTCCTTAAGCATGCAAGACGATAGAAATGATCTCACCCATTCGTTTTTTTGTACCTTCATCAATCTTGTTTGTGAAATTGAACATTTGGTGGAGTTTTATTGGCATGTTGATGCTTTTGTTTTGGTTACATTAGTATACCAGCCTCACCCACCTCACTGGCTGGCCCTACAGCACTTGCAAAAATAGCGTTGTCTTCTCTTTGATTTTTGGAGCGCCTTGGTGTTTGAAACCCCAGCATATTCATCATTTTTTCTCCTTTCATCTCTGCTCAACATGACGGCAATTCGAACCCTGGACCAGTTGAAAAGTTAGTGCATGACTTAAATTCTATGGTTTTTAGTGTCCATCCATGTGGACAAGATAGAAGAATGTCGCCTCTCCTTCCATATGCCGTCTTTGCCCCATTCAAAATCCTTAGAATTTGTTCATTAAAGTGGCGCAAAAATCCAAATGTGTAAGGTGTAGATTCATTCCAAAGAGCTTGGACTGCATTCCATAGAGCTTGGACTGCATGTACATCATCCTATACAACATTTTCTATAGGAAAGTTGTGCTACTTTAGGCAAATCTGTTCTGAAATGTTCCAATATGTGCCTTAGGAAAATGCCATTATAGAAAGCACAACTCAAAGTAGTGTAAACAAAATAACACCTCATTTCAATTAAGTTGCTTTTTAAATCATGGGTAGCTTAATGATGTAGTAGACTCTACATCACATCTCGTTCTTCTGACATTGCTCGGGAAGGATGCTAGACAATCAAAACAATCTTGGTTGTTCATCCATTTCGCATTCGATTTGTTGAATATACGATTGGCCGGTGATATCAATATCCTGATCATTGGAAGACGATGGTGGTGACAGGTGGCTCAACATCTTCCGTAGGGGTGCAAAGTACCTCATCCTCACTTGTTTCTGGTATTGCCTTGTGCTGCTTGTGTATTATTTGGATAAACGAATTGTGATGATTCCAGCAATTTCTTGTGGCCTTTGGAATGTTGACATGTTTGTCGAAGCCTTGGTTCAAATTTGTGGTACAGTGTGAGACTGATTAAATTTCATGATTCTCCCAATGTCTTGTGGCCTTTGGATTGTTGACACGTTTGTCAAAGCCTTGGTTCAAATTTGTGGTACAGTGTGAGATTGATTAAATTGGAACATCTTCCATATATTCGTAAAACCCTAATTTTCCTTTCTTGTTTTAGAAGGGATAGTTTGGCTTTAATTTGGAGGACGAAGGGGTCAATCATCCAACGTTAGGAGGGGCCTCACTTAAGTGAGATGATTGCCAACAGCAAGTCAATAGTGTTTTATAACACAACACATTTAGTAAAGACTTTGAGGTCGTCACTAGCTCTAGCTCGACCAAGGCATGAGTCTAGGACCTCCTAAGACATATGGATCTAATAAGACTATATGATCAACCATGTAATAGAGGGCTAGGATTTGATTACAAGGACACATGCAATGTTAATGATCTCCATTAAAACACAAGGGCCCTCAACTACCTACGATAAGTGGCCACACAAGCAGAGGGTCCACCATGTTGTGCCAATCGATAGCCATAGGAAGTGTTAAGCAAGTCGATGAAGATCTATGGCTAGTGCACACTCCTAAGGTTTAGACGCCAAGGCCTTTCCATGCACCATCAATCAGGATATATTGTGAGTTGGGCCTACCACAAGGTATCCATACAAGCTCCATGCGACAGATGCAGATACACCACTACACATGAGAGCATACCACATCAACAAAGCCTTGGGCCTGCTACTGACAAAGGCACCTCGTAGCGGGCTATACTACGTTGAGGGGTCCAAGTAAGCAACCTAAGCCGGTGTGTAAACCTTGCATTGATAATACTAAAACCAAAAAGTTTCTCAAGCTCTCCAATTCATTTGGGTTCATTTGTTGCTCCTAAGAACTTCATGCACAAGGATGTCAAATGTGAATAAGCTCAAACGTCAAATTTAATCTGAAAAGTAACAATGGAAGAGATTCTAAAGCGCACGTAACTAGAAACTTGACAGATGGCTTGTGCAGCGATGGGGAAGTTCTACAAATAACACGAGTCCGTATTGTTTGCAAAAATGTTTATCCTATGAGATAAAATTGCGTAGAGGCTATCAGCTTCATGCAATACAAGCACGAGACTGTCAAATGCGAACTGACCTGACCGTCAAACTCTCGCCAAAAGATAACGATGCAATTGCACACCAAGAATCCAAACTTGCCAACTGTCCATGGGAAGTTTCGTTGAGTGCATCACATCATACGCTTTACGGCTCAGCAATTGACCTTAAAGACCTCTTCAACGTACCCATTGCATACTAAAGTGTGATTGCTAGTTTGATAAACTAATGATGCTAATGTTAAGCCTGCAAAATTTGTTCTAGGTGCTTGAGCTTACCTGTTAGGGGTGTCATCTTAATAAAGTACTTCATCTTACACAATCATAAGACTATCCTAATTAAGAGTACAAATTGTGCAATATTTAAGAAATGGTACAACAGTAGTAAACTATAAAAGCCAATGTAATCGGTATTAGTCAACAATAACCAAACAAAAATTGATTCCAGTCAATTCAACTTCTACATTCATTGGCCTACACTTGAAATTATACGCTTAAGAGGCCAACAATAAAGTGGTTGAGTACTATCAGTAATCTAACCATATGTATAATGAGTGAAACTGGGAAGGAGCTAAAATAATTGAACTTATTCTGGAGTCAAAATTTGAAACTTTCAGACGGCTCGAACTGATTACAAATATTTTTAATAGATATTCACTAATTCAATTACAAATTCACCTGCTGAAATAGTATTTACAAATTCACAAACAAAACTTATGTTGGAATCAAGAATTCAGGGACAATATTTATAACCCAAGGAAGGAGGTTCTCTGGAAATACAAGTGGATAAAAGAAAAAAGGGTTTGTAGATGATTGTTTTGCATAATGTTTTTTAAGGTCTTATTTTCTTAAACGAAGTTTGCAAGAGTAACTTCTTTTAATCTTACTTGAGCGACTATTAAAAAATGGGCTTTTTACATTACTAACTTCATTTCAAAATTTACCCCATTAGTCTAGTCTTTAGCGCTTATCCTTATCTCACTATTGCCTGTCATTAGCTTGGAAGTAGTTTTCTTTTTCCGTTCAATACTAACATGATACTATGACAAACTCCCAACTGTATATAGGAAAGATGTTCCTAAATTTAAAATTTTAGGGCTCAAACATTGTTACTGTTTACATAATAAATGGTTTCCTTTTGGGAAAAGCAAAATGCTACTTTCCTATCTTACTGAAACTCAATTGACAGATTGCACATGACCGTCCAACATAATGATTATTAAATCTGCCAGCCAGCATGTTTATCCATATAGTTAATGAATTTGTGTGAACTGTGAAATTCACAGCCAATTTTGCACTTAACAAATGAGCTGGCAAAAGTGTTCGGAAGTGGGTAAATATTTACTTACGCTTGTGTGTGCTCACTTCATTTATGATGTAACACATAAATTGCCACAAGTTTCGGCAAGCTGATGATTCGTAAAAACATAGGAGATAGTCTTCTTGTGATAACCAAGATTTGGATATCTCCATGTCAACCCTATCTACAACCTTCAAAACTGTTTTAACACCTTAATAAGGATGCAATATACAGTACTATGTATTCAACATGATGAAAACTCGATGGGAACATAAGAACAAAGCATAAACTTGCAAGAAAACATATACACACATGAATGCAATGACATGATATCCTGGAGAAACCCTAAAGGGTGAAAACTCCAGCAAGAATGAGCATTTTGCTCCTCATCCCACTATCTCAGTCAAGCATACAGATTTTACAAGGCCAATAAGGCTAATTGAAGCCATTACAATGTGCTCAAACTCCTTCACACCTGCTATGAAACCCTGCAACTCAGAACCCTGTCTTGTTCCTCTTACAGTCAGTCACAAATGAACATAGAAAATGAAGGTTACATGAAGAGCCAACCCTCCTAACTTTGTGTTTGCAGTTTACACAATATATGCTACTCCTCTGTCCTCCCATGGTGCCAAAATGGAAGAATAAACGCCAAGAGAGTCGATTCAAATTCCAAAACCCTTCAAATTCCATTCTGTATGTTCAGTTGCATTTTCACCGCTTCTGCTAGACTGGCATTTTTACACTTGCTGCGTTGTTTGTGTTTTTCCTGGTGTGTTTGCATGTTTGCTGTGGAGGTTGTTGCTTTCGCTGCCTGTAGCAAGCAACAAATTCACCATTCTTCCCTTTGCAGTTAGGGTTGAAGTTTGCAACTTGCTGCAGGGACTCTTGAGATGCTCTGGATCACCTCAGACACCCCATTGACATGTCTACAACCTTTCTTGCATCATAACACAATGGTCTTATGTCAGATTCATGTTTCCAAGTCACTAGTCACCTTCTTGACTGAAGTGGTTCTCCTTGACCCCACTGGTCCAGCTTAGTTTGACACAATTTTCAGATCAGCTGAGCCCGTAAAAATTGTAGCTGGCTGCTCAGCTCGGTGCTATTGGTCTGATAACTTGCAGAGTCCTAATACTATCGACTTTGACCATCTCTGTGCTTCCGGGGGGAGATTCTGTTGTGGCAGCCATGGAGTAGCGATCAATTTCTGCGACTTTCAACAACATGGGCGGTGCTGCTGGCTATAGTGCGGGAGCTGTAGAGTTCTGCACCTTGATAAGAATGCTTGTCTGGAATCGCATTCTTCATTCTAGTTCCATATTCTCCTGTGGAAGTTACACCGCTTGCCCATATTTTTCTGTGTTTTTTAATCTATGGATGCATTGTTTTAGGGAGTCTTTATCGTGCTGCTTGCTCTTAGACTTGCTGCCAGTACTGTCAACAATATTTTATTTCTTGCATATACATTGAAATTTTGCTCCATTGTTGACTGCACATGGGTAAGATTCGTGTTTCTCAATGTAAATTAAAGTAGGCTTCTCTTGCTGTCATTTAAATGAATTTTGACAAGCCATGGAATGTGTTGGTATGGAATTGTGCTAATTCTTTTACTTGAGCCAATTGTGCAAAGTTTTGTACTAGTCATCATGGTTCTTTAGAAGGTAGCACTTGTCTCCAATGGTCCCTGCAAAGTCTTACTAAGTTTTGACCAAGGCATCCTTCCTTTTAAGTGTTAACTTGTCTTTGTCTTCATCTTCCTCTTGGTGGTTATATGATTCCCACCATTTTTTACATGAGAAGCAATTTCTAAAAGGGTAAACGATTAACTTTTTGTTGTTGAAAAAATTATTTAGAGAGAAGTATGATTCCAATTGGCTGAGCCATCTGTCTTGATCTGCTTCAATTTTGCCTTTCAAATGGAGGGATATCAAAATTCACGTTTACTATTAAGGATTTGAGATCCCTGAAGGATATGCTTGACAAAGAGGTGGATGCTCTGAACATTGTTTGAGAATGGACATTAGCTATTTGCTCCATCGTTTCCCTCAAGTACTTTGAGATCTTCATCAACTGACAGTTTGAAAGGATCTTTCAGTCCCTCTCTGTTTGCCCTGTGAGATTGTTTGAACCAGCAAGGAAGATAATCTGACAGTTCATGTATCTTTAGAATGTACTTATAGTCTGATCTCATTTGATGGGACATAAAAACATCGAACAAATCACTTTGATACCACTGAATCCGATTTGATTGGGAATACAATGAACAGGCATCAAATTGTTGAACTTGATGTGTTATGAAAGCAAAAGAAAATGAATATAATGAATGCATGATAATGCAGTGTAATTAAATGTTTTGTTGGAGATCTACAAAAGGTAGCAATCTCTGCAAAAAGATCTTCTGCTACAAAACTAAGCTGCTTCCTTTGTGGGTGAAGAACCTCAGTCTGTACAACCAAGTACATAAAAGAAATTAAGACTCCAAGGGGCAGTCAAGTATTCTGCTTTGAGAATGCAAGAAGTTATCAGTTAGGGATGGATGAGGACAAAGAGGGTTGGCAGATGTTGACAGAGTTGATGAGTGTATTTGGATTCAGGTCAGTCCATTTTGCAACTTTCTGGGATGGTTTTTGGGGTCTCAAACTTTGATGGACAAAATTCCATACCCTTTAATGATATTATATGGTTTCCCATGTATTTTGCAGGGTCATTTCAAGCGATGGTTTTGAATTTCTGGTACCAGCAAAGCTAGTTGTCATGATCAGAAGTAGAACAATTGCTCTCTGCCATATGAATCAAGCTTAGGCTTTCAAACAATTTTGATTCTTTTGAATTTCAAGATTTTAATGCATCTTTTTCAATTTTTTTCTAGATTCTAATGCATGTTAAATATCATCAAGCGGCAGTGATCATCAGGAAAAATCATTTTATGGAGGTAAAAGGTAAAGATAAAGGAAAACTTAGCAGTGTTAGATGTGACATTAAGCCAAGACCTAAGACGTTCCATTTTTGAAATCCAACAATGGTACTGGTAACACAGACTTTGTGCTACTTAGGCCTATCTTTATACATTTACTTTTTACGTTACTTGATTGTGGTGTTGGCACTCTGGATTCTAGTGAATGCAAATTGTAAACTCAGATATATTGGAAAAAGAATTTAAATTTTGGAATTGAATTTGGAAAATTTTTGAACCTCTATATATTTTGTGTGATGGTTATGTGATTTATCAACCCATAATTGTTAAATATTATACTTAATCTATGTAATGCATGCTGTTCAATTCAACTTCAATTTGTGTGTTGATATCTATGGGCTATATTTGGCATGAATGAATGGTTTTTATTTTGCATTTTTCAAAAATAATACTCCCTATGTTTGGGCCATGCTGAGTATGAGTATAATTACTATGTCTCATAGCAATCTAACTCCGAGTGCCCATCTCAGAATGCCCAGCAGTAGAGGGCCCATTTATGTTCGGCAATTGGCTGCATACTGGACAATAAACCTAGTCTAATATTGAACCAAGGTTTGATAAATTTCTTGGCTGCACATCTGCATGGATTTTGTACGGAGAGGTAATCTATATACATCAGTTTATACTAGAGCCGGGTCTTCGTTTTTTTTAATTCGAAGATCAAGTGATCTTTAACACCTAACAAAACTACGACAAAACTCTGAATTGACTGAATTGTTCCTTGACACTAGCCATTTTTAAATTTCCATTTTTGCTTCACCTTCAATGTGTAAAATATACCATAATGCTGAATACCATGCGAGCAAACACTTATTCAGGTATTTAATCACTGAATCAGCATATCACACTTTCAACATTTCCTTTTTGGATTTTGGAAACTTTATCAGGGAATATATTTTCATGGTACAATCTTTACATTTGTAACTTTTTTGTGTATTCTAAAGGAATTCTTATAACTCTCAACAATTTGGACCTTATAATTCGATCTTAGTATCTTAATAAATTTCAATTTTCAGAGCTTTGCATTTGGAGCGTTTACATTAGTGATGGCAACACTTTCTACAGGAATTGATCCCAAATCGTTGTCGGTAAGATTACATTCTAAAAAGCTTTTATGTGAGTACCGAGCCATTTCTTGAAACACAATACCACCAAAACCATTTACTGATTTAGGCTTTGGGGTCAAATTTGATGCAGATGACTACAAAAGAGATCATTACAGACAGTAAAATTCCGTATGGATATGGTTTCTTCCATTTTATTTTTGGCTTGGCTTCAATGTACCTTGCCATGTTATTTCTTGGTTGGAATTTGCAGCACACTATTGAAAAGTACGTTGAAATCATATGCTGGATCACCCTTCGTTCTAGAGCTTAAGAATTGGTTTATCTGCATTAGAGTTTCAATTTTCACTTATGCTCTTGATGTAACCCAGTGTACTGATCTCAACATGAGATCAGAAAAAAATTGTGGAGCATATAATTTATAAATTATGCCTTGAATTTTGACTGACAGTGGTCGATTACCTCGCATGTGTAGGTGGACACTTGATTTTGGCTGGGCAAGTGTATGGCTGAAAATAATAAATCAATGGCTTGCAGTTGGCCTTTACAGTAAATAGTCTCAGAAACCTGTTACTTGTAACCGAAATTTTCTTTCTAAATAACTCAAATTTGGTTAAATATATTGAAAAATAACAGGACTAGTCTGTTTACATCCTAGGTTGAGAATTTTTCTTATTTATATTTATTCTCTACGCATTTGAAGGAGAGGAACTATTTCACATCTGTGGCATTCAAGCACATTGCATATTGTCGTTAGCAGGGCATACCAGTAATTTGTTTTCATGTCCTATAGTTTCTGGTAATGATGTACACACACTTCACATCTGACAAACATGTTTTCTTGAATGTATATTGTATCGATTCTATTCTGAGTTCTTATTTGGTTGCTTGTTTATATGCAGTATGGACAATGACTGGTTCATTGATTGTACAGCGGTGAGACTAAAACGAAATTCAGACACCAGCTTCTGCTTTTCTGCTTGCTCGAGGACTTGCCCGTGGCTTTTATCCATCATTGTATGGGTTTTGCTCTGTAACGGCGCAGAGGGGGGCTGTTTGAAATTCATAATTGCCACCGTAGTAATTGTATAGCAAGGCAAGCAAGGCAAGCAAATGTATGGACATGTATGGTGGACAATTGTTCCTCGAAGCAAATGGAACCTCGATGGTCACCCATTTAAATGTGGACCCCGTTTAAATGGTTTATTATGCTGTCGGTATACTGTCAAAATTTTGTTTTTGTAGAAAAGCGTATGTGAATATTTGACTTGTCATATATCAGAAAGTTTGCCGGCATCGTCAAGACAGGGATTGGTCAATATAGCTTATTCTCTGTAATAGAAATCTATAGAGAATCTAAGCACACATGGTTCGACGGGAGAGGATCATTTTCTTTTTAGCACAGTTTCCCCTTGTAAAGGAATTTCCCAAAATGTGTCATCGATATTAATTAATTAATGTGAACAATAAATGTCTAAACTAATTTAGATAAGGACATAGATATTAGGAATTGTGAAACAGTAAATGTTAATCATACAAATTAAATGCGAAGGAGAAAGGTACTTAGCTTTGTGACTGAAGAATGAAGATTTTGAACTTCATTGTTGCTAGACCTGTAAAAGCTTCCTCTCTATCAATTGAATGCCTTGGATCTTGAGCCGAATCTTTGTTTTGTGCCAGGTTGAGTCTGTGGGTTTGGGTTTGTTTTGTAATCACAGATTCATCCTCTGTGCATGCATTTGACCCTCCTTAGTGTGTACTTATGCTATGTGGCTTGTTTGAATGATCAGTTTGCTATATTCTCTTTTGATATCTAGGGATTAGTGTTATTTGAAAATACCTTGGAAGGATTGTTGTTATGTAAAGGGATATGTTCACCTAAGTCAACCCAAAAAATGTGTGTAGAAGATTGAAGGTAGCAGACAAGAACCCTAGAATGATGTATGTAGATTTGCTACTCCTTTTTATGCACCAAGCAAAAGTGTTTAGCTATTAATTTCTCCTTGAATGCTTTTAGGATGATTGAATATGAGAGGATGTGAAATGGATGCAAATGAATACCATTAAATACAAGCACATAACACCAAATCACATAATGTGTACCTAGTTAGCTCAAGTCGGGAAAATAATAGGCAACACTTGGCCAAAATTTGAATTTGAATTTTGAAAATGTAGAGATCAAGTCCATGATTGCAAGGTCAATCTTATGATTGTGGAAATGATTTTGGGTCGGCAAACAATTAGATGCAAGTGGACAATGAATAAATTGGAATGTGTATGCACAAGTATTTGGGTGAATGTATCATAGTATGTAAGGTCCCTTTCTTATCTAACACAAATTTTTCCTTACTGATTTGAATTTTCTAATTTGTTTTCCCATTGATTTACTTGTGATTTTGAAGATTCGTTTTCACATGCATGTAGTTTATGATATGAAGATAGAAAGGTTCAAATTTAACATTCATATGACAACAAATGATAACCATAAAATAGATAGAACAGTTGGAAATGCAATTTCAAATTGAAGATATGAAATTGGTTTCTTTATTCACATACCCGGATCATGAAATGACATGAATCAAATACATAGGTGAGTGTTGGTTACATATCAGCCATGACTGATTTCAAATCAGACCTTCAATGATGTACAAAAATGTCTCAAATCAAACCCTAGCACAATGCAAATATGATAACACCAAATGGTTGATGCCTTGCTAGAGATGATTGTAAATGATTGTTGATGAAGGATAGGAGGCAAAACTAATGTCTGATTGCTGTTATAAACTTGTACCTTTTGTTGATCATCAAACCCTAGCACCAAATGCCAAGAAAACCCTCCAAACCCAGGTGGCCATGCACCAAAATGAAGCGATTAGGGTTTGGATGCAAAATAAATCATGAAACCTCAATGTACTTACCAAAAACTTCTTAGATCTGTAGCTACCATGCATGAATGATGGAAATCACCAAAAACACTCTCCTTTGCCAAGCGATCCAAGTATATACCATCTTCAAGTAATTTATTGATGAAAAATATATCAAAACAAAAGCCAAATCTGAATACCAAACTCCAACCCTAGTTGATTGCAAATTTATTTATTAAACCCTAGCTAATTGAAGCAAAAACTCCATGAAAATCCTCTGGTTAAGCTCCATGATGAACTCTACATGAATCCATCTCTATGGTGGATTGGGTTTTCATCCAAAGTACAATAATTCAAGGGTTTTCGAACAAACTGAAAATCATTTTCAGCCAAGAGCAAATACTCAATATGCAAAAATACCAAATGATCAAGATGTTAAAAATGATGCCAATAACCTCTTCTTATACTTTTTCCCTTGGACGCCCATATAAAATATAATTTTATGATTTTTTAAGTTCATAACCGCCATAGCAACAACCTCTAATAATTTTATTTACTTTTTCTCCTCCTTGAGTGATGGTGCTAGAGAGAGAAAATAATAATGTTTTATTATTATTTTTCTTTATTTTCCTTTTTTCTCCTTGGCGTCGATTTTCCTTTGGGAAATATATTAATAATAAAATAAAATATAATTAAATATTACATTTTATTCGTTTTCCATCTTTCCCAATTTCCATCTTTTAGTTGTCCAATTTTCATTTTTTCCATCCTTCAATTTTGCCTTGGCTGAAAATAATATTATTTTTGGCTTTATAAAAATATTATAAAGTATCACTGGCCAAAAATACAATAAAATAGAGTTAGTTGAGCCAACTTTCCGTTCTCCAAGCCTTCAAGGTCCTAGCTCAACCACAAATCATTCCCTTACCACTAGAGTTAGCCTACGGGAATGGTGAATAGGCCAACACTCTTCTCCATAGGAGATCACTCCGAAAATGGGGCATGGCACAGTATGTGGGAGTATGGATAAAGTGAGGGGTAAATGTGTGGGAATGTGTGTATTGGGATGGTAAAGGCTAGGGGAATGAGCCAACCTTGCTCAAGATTGTGCCATGTGTCAATATGTTGTATATTAAGACATTTCTCTTAAAATGTTTGTTTCATAACTAAATTGAAAATGGCATGGGTATGCAAATTTTGCTATTACATTTTTCTCTGACTTTGAGGTGCATGTGAATCCCAAAATGATTGTGTATCTCAAACTATGTAGCATTTACTAACATACAAGTACATACATTTTTAAACATGAAAGGATATCAAAGTGCATCCACATAAAGTAATGGAACTTGTAGAATGTCATTGAGTAGGTTCATCCTTTGGCATGTGCTCTCCATGGGACCTTGCTATATAGAGGAAAAGTATGCAATGTGTAGCTTTTGTTTCAAAAATAAAAATAAGGTACATAATTAGGAGCTTGCTCAACTATTTAGGAAATAAGAAAAATAGGAAACGTGTAAAGTTAGGGAATTTTGCTTGTTTGAAAAATAATAATGCTTTGTTTGGCTCAGTGGCCATGACAAGGTGCATGAGACACTACCTTGTTATGTGGTGATGATCCATTTGGTCACAAGGATTAGTCTTTGTTTAGCAACTATCACTATCTAAAAGTTTAACATAGGCATGTTAGTGACACTATATGCCCCCTTTCAATTGGTTGTGTACATCAAAGGCAAGGAATTAAAGAAGAGGGGAAAATGCCACATTAAATTTAAATGTAATCTAAAGATAGGTGCAATGAAATAACTTGCATAAGAGAAGAATATAATAGAATATATGTTGCAAATATTTGACAATACTTGAGAATAATATCGAGGCGGCAAACCTTCAAAAGTCTTTAATAAGAACATAATTTGCAATATGATGCTAATAAACTAACTACTACCTTTTATATATACCATACTTAATGTGAGATATCAGGCATCCATTTTCTCTCCCCCTTCCCTATGTGAAAGACTTACCTTTGAAGTAGCCCCATGTATGGGAAATTACTAAAGGGCCTTATAATCATGTGTCATCATTCCATGAAAATAAACCCTTAAGATAATTGCCACCTTTGTGTAGCACATTTCACAGTTGAGCATATTGTCTTTTCATTGATGTCAAAATGATAGTGGTTTTCATTGATGCCAAAATGGTAGTGACATCAGTGACATGGTCTTCATTAGTGACATGGTCTTCATGGTAATGACATCAGTGACATGGTCTTCATCAGTGACATAGTCTTCATAGTAATGACATCAGTGACATGGTTTTCAGATCTCTCAGTTTTGATCTCTTGTGTCTTGTGTGAAGTTGTTCTGACTTAGTCATTTCAGTAGGTTACAATTGCTTAATCAATGGCATCTCTTATGTTGGTCTGTCATATTGATCAGTGGCATTCATTGCATATTATCAATATTGAATCAAGGCAAGGGCTTGTATCTTTTGACAAAAGTTAATATGCATTATATTAACTTCATCTAAATTGGCTTCATGACAGTGGCAGATTTGATGAAGTATGGTTTACATTTCAGTGCTAAAGATGTGTTGAGGTTTTGAGTATTTGAAGTGGTAATTGTGTTTGCTTAACACTTAACTAGTCTTAAAAATTGTGCTCAACACTTATCTTTCCTAACCATACTGCCTGTCATCAATATTGCACTTTTTGTTATAATCGCCAGTTGACCGGCTTGGCAGGTTCATGTCACTTAAGTGACATCTTAAGGGCTACATGGTCGTGGTTTTCACCGGCCTCGTTGCCTAGGGTGCTCGGTCACCGGTTACTATTCCTTGTGCTCCGCGGGAAAAGGTTAATCAACGATCATCGTTGAAACATTATGTGGCGGGCCGTGCGAATCAGAGGGATAAGGTTTGAACTTGAAGTTGCCTCAAATGGTCAGTTCATCCCATTAAACTTGACGTTCACTATTGTTCAAAAAGGCAATAAAGCATGTTTTTCCTTACATCTCTCACCGAAGTTGAAGGGGTATTGAAGCTGTTTTTTTTGTGAAAGAAAGAGTGACATTTAGAATGTTTCTAAATGAGAAGAATATGAATAGGTTGAGTTCTTCGAAGGTTTCTTATTTTTTCTTGTTTTGTTGTTTGATTTTTTTTTTTAGAGAAGATGATATGATTATGATGTTGGAAGTTGAACCAATTTTGAAGATATTGTATGATGGAATTTCATCTTGTTTAAAAGAGTGATTTTGAATGGCAGGTGTGGGATGTAGTAGATAAGAGAGATGATCTTGAAGGTTGTGAGAAGTTTTGAGAATGGTATTTTGTTATGAAATGTATTTTTGTAGGTATGAAGAAACATCTTATTGACAGAGAATTATGTTGAGGTTTTGAAAGAATGTTGGTGCAATAAATGGATGGAGTTTATTCAATGATCAAGATGGATCAATATTTGCACAGAGAAGGTGGAAGTGTTAAAAGACAATAATTTCACAGAGAGGATCAATTGTTCAGAAATGCACAGTGAGAAAGCTCATGAAGTGGTGAATTAAATTTTTAGATTGTTTTGCAGAGGTATGAAGTATTTTGAAGATCAAAATTGATTGATTGTAGATGATGATGACAGTTGAAGTTTAATTGTAAAGAATATTTTTGTTTGTTTTAAAAGGGAGAAATAAGGTTTTGTTCTTATTGAAACAGGGAAATCCCCTGAGTTATATTCTTCATTGAAATTGTTGATGTTGTAATGTTAGTGAGACATGCAGAGAAGTACAATATGCCAGTGAGGCAAAATTGTAATGTCAGTGAGACAGTTGTAATCTGAATTTTTGTTAAGCCAGTGAGGCAGTTGAGTGGTTTTTATACCCCAGGAGGGTTTTCCACTCAGGAAATTTCTTGTGTCAAATTTTTGTGTTGGTACTCTGCATAGTTTTTTGTTCTATCTGAAGAATTCTATAACTGTGAAGTTAAATTAATCAAAAGGAGTAAAAAGTGTTAAAATTATTAACAACACTGATTCACCCCCACCTCTCAGTGTTGTGTATTCCTACAATTGGTATCAGAGCCTAGTACCCTGTCAAAGCTTAATCAGCTTGGGTAGATCATATTTCTGGAATACTTATCATGGCAAGTCAAGAAGGTTACTCAAATTATAAAGCACCTGTGTTTGATGGTTCTAACTATGCTTTTTGGAAATTTAGGATGGAGTCATATTTGTCATCTATGGGGTATGATGTGTATGCTGCCATTGTTACTGCATATACTGCTACAAATCCTCCTAGCACAACTGATGAGAAAAGGGCATATGAAAATAATGCTAAGGCTAAAAATGCATTATGTTGTGGTCTTACCAATGACATACTTGTCAAAATCATGGAGTGTAAAACAGCCAAGGAAATATGGGACAAACTGTCTAATATTTATCAAGGAGATGATAAAATCAAAGAAGCAAAACTGCAATCCTACAGAGCCAAATTTGAAAGTCTCAGAATGAGTGATGATGAGAAAGTGGTAGAATATCTTCTAAGGGTCTAAGAAATTGTAAATGCTATCAGAGGACTTGGTGATACACTGGAAGAGAAGACAATTGTTACAAAAGTCTTAAGGATTTTAAATCCAAAGTGTCTACAGTTGAAGAAAGAGACTTAAGCAAAGTTACCTTTGATGAACTTCATGGCACTTTCACAGCTTATGAGATGAGAATTAGTAATGACATACCTTCAAGCAAAGAAGCTGCTTTCAAATCAGTCAGAAAAGAAAAGGAGATTTCTGATTCAGAAGAATTGGATGATGATCAAGAAATATCTCTTGCAAGCAAGTTGAAGAAGGGATCTGTTGGTAAGTACAAAGGTAAGCTTCCATTCAAATGTTTTGAGTGTGGAAAGATTGGACACTATGCAGCTCAGTGTCCTTACAAAGACCTAGACAGTGATGAAGATGAAAAAAAGAAGCAGTTTAAAAAGAAACAGTTTGTTTCTAGAAGGAAAAATAATTTCAGAAAGAAAAGAAGTTTGTTCATCAAAAATGTTGATATGACTGAAAGTGATTCAGATGATTTTCTTGATGAAAATGCACAAACTTTATTTATGGCTATTCTAAATGAAGTTCAAAATGAAAAATGTGAGGAACAATCAAACAGTTGTGAAGCTATTATTGACTTTGAAGGAGAATTGATGTGTGCATTAAGTCAAGTCAAGAAACTTAAAAAGGAAATTATTGCACAAAGAAGTCAGTTTCAAAAAGAAAATGATATCATGAATAATAAGTTAACTTGTTATGAGAAATGGATTACTGATCTAATTCTTTCTCTTGAAGAAAGTAAGAAAATTATTGATGATAAAGACAAAGAGTTGAATAACAAGGACAAGGAATGTCATACACTTGAAGCTGAAATTGTTGATCTGAGAAGAAGACTTGATATGTGCAGAAGTAGTGATAAACTTGATGATCTTCTTGATAGACAAAAAGGATTCAAAGATAAATCAGGTCTTGGATTTGAAGAGGGACAATGTTCTCAAAAGGCTAGTACAAAAGACAAATCAATCATAAGGACAACAAACTACAACAGGAGTGATACTTTCAGGTATAATGCTCACTTTACTGGATATTGTTTTTGTTGCAACAGGTTTGGACATAAAGCCAGTGAATGTAGATTTGGAGTCAGAAGAGAAATGCATTTATTTCCAAGGAACCCATTCATGTTTTTAAGAAGTTTGAAGTGTCACAATTGTAAAAATTTTGGGCATATTGCTAAATTCTGTAGACCTTCTTTGCAAATGCAGCAAACAACAAGGAATACTGTTTCAGGTTTGTCTTCTTTGAGTTCTGAAAAGAAGTTGCTTGTTTGGAAACCTAAGGTAATCAATAAGAGCTTTGATGTTATGATTGCACAAGCTGCTTTTCATGCCAAAAAGAAGGAACAGTGGGTGATTGACAGTGGTTGCTCCAACCACATGACAAGGGACAAAGATAAGTTTGTTAAATTTGAAGACATTAATGAAGGTTCTGTTATGTTTGGAAATAATGATTGCATTATGATCAAAGGCAAAGGTACAATTCTTCTTGATGATGAAACACCACTACATGATGTGTATTTTGTAGAAGGACTGAAGCACAACCTGTTAAGTGTCAGTCAAATATGTGACAATGGTTTTAATGTGGTTTTTGATGCACATGGATGTGAGATCAAAAAAAATCAGGTAAAATTATTGCAGCAGGTCTAAGGACTAGTGGTAACATCTACAATCTTCATAACTCAGAAACTAAAAGTGTTGATAGCCATATCTGTTTCATGGGTCAAATTGAGGAAAGCTGGTTGTGGCATAGAAGACTTGGTCATGTGAATTTTGACAATCTTGTGAGAATCAACAGGAATCACAATATCAGAAATATGCCTCATATTTCAAAACCAAGTAATACTATATGCAAAGAGTGTCAGCTGGGTAAGCAAACCAAAGTTAGTTTCAAACCTAAGGAGTATTTTACTTCAAAACCTCTGCAGCTGGTACATTCAGATTTGTGTGGTCCTACAAGGACTAAAGCTTTGGGAGGAGAAAAATATTTTATGCTTTTCATTGATGATTTTTCAAGAATGACATGGGTAACATTCTTAAGGCATAAATCAAAGGCATTTGATAGATTCAAAATCTTCAAGAAGATGGTTGAAAAGGAATCTGATTACAAGCTAAAATGTTTAAGGTCAGACAATGGAGGAGAGTACACTTCAAAGGAATTTGAGGAGTATTGTGAAAAACATGGGATAAGAAGGCAATTCTCCACTCCTAGAACTCCACAGCAAAATGGAGTAGCTGAAAGGAAAAACAGGACTGTAAAAGAAATGGCAAGAACCTTACTACATGATGCAAATCTGCCTAATGTCTATTGGAGAGAAGCTGTTCATACAGCTGTATATACTTTGAACAGAGTTCAATTAAGGGTAAAGTCAAATTATACTCCTTATGAACTTTGGTATGGTAAGTCAGCTAATGTTGGGTATTTTAAAATTTTTGGAAGTAAGTGTTACATCAAGAAAGATAATGATAGCTTATGTGGTTTTGAGTATAGATGTGATGAAGGCATATTTCTTGGTTATTCTACACATAGCAAGGCATATAAGTGTTATAATAATAGGCTCAAAAGAATAATTGAAAGTACTAATGTTAAGGTGGATGAGGATTTGCAGCCCTGTATGCAGTTGATTCCTGACAAGGAAGTTGATCATCATTCACAAAAGGAAGAAGAAATTCAGGTAGAGGAAGAAGATCCTGAAAAATCTGTTGATGTTAAGACAAAGACTCCTTCAAAGGCATATCAAAAAGATCATCCTCATGAGTTGATCATTGGGGACAAGGACAGTGGTGTGGTAACTAGAAGAAAGCTTGCTGCTGCACATAATCAAGCACATGTGTGCTTGATATCTAAAATGGAACCTAAAAGTTATGTTGAGGCCAGCAAAGATGAAGCCTGGATTAAAGCCATGGAAGAGGAGTTAAGCCAAATAGAAAAGAACAAAACATGGGAACTTGTTCCAAGACCAGAAGGTAAGAATGTCATTGGATCAAAATGGGTTTTTAGGAATAAGCTTGATGATAAAGGTAAAGTTGTTAGAAACAAAGCTAGATTGGTTTGCAAAGGGTATTCACAAATTGAAGGTATTGACTTTGAAGAAACATTTGCTCCTGTTGCTAGATTAGAAGCTATAAGAATGTTTTTAGCTTTTTCAGTTTATAAAAATTTCAAAGTTTACCAAATGGATGTAAAATCAACATTTCTAAATGGAGATCTTGAAGAAGAAGTTTACATGGAACAACCAGAAGGTTTTGTGAATAAAGATAATTCAGATTATGTTTATAGGTTGAAAAAGGCCTTATATGGTTTAAAGCAAGCTCCAAGGGCTTGGTATTATAGACTGGATAAGTTTCTGCAAGAACAGGGGTTCACAAAAGGAGGTGTGGACAGTAATTTGTACTGTTTAATCAAAGGTGAGGACATTCTGGTTGTTGAAATTTATGTTGATGATATCATTTTTGGTAGTAACAATGATGATATGAGTCATTCATTTCCTAACATCATGAAGTCAGAATTTGAAATGTCTATGTTGGGAGAATTGTCTTTCTTTCTTGGTCTTCAGGTATCTCAGCTTGAAAAGGGAATATTTATCTCACTAAATAAATATGCCAAAGAGATGTTAAAGAGATTTCAAATGGATGATTGCAAACCTTTGGGTACTCCTATGGAGACAGGGCATAAGCTAAGTAAAAATGATGAATCACCTGAAGTAGAACAGTCTTTGTATAGATCTATGATTGGGAGTCTTTTATATCTCACTACTTCTAGGCCTAATATTATGCAGGCTGTTTGTTTGGTTGCAAGATTTCAAGCTTGTCCTAAACAATCACACTTGAATGCTATTAAGAGAATATTTAGATATATTAAGGGTACACTTGATTTTGGTTTATGGTATCCTAGACACAATGATTTTACACTTCTTGCCTATACAGATGCAGATTGGGCTGGGTGTCCTGATGATAGAAAAAGCACAAGTGGGGCAGCTTTCTTTCTGGGAGGCAGATTGGTTGCATGGCATAGTAAGAAACAAGATTGTGTTTCTCTATCCACAGCTGAAGCTGAGTACATTGCTGCTTCTTCATGTTGTACACAGGTACTTTGGATGGTACAATCACTTCTTGATATTAAGGTTGAGGTTAAAAAGCATGTGTCTATTCTTTGTGATAACACAAGTTCTATCAATATGTCAAAGAATCCTATAATGCATTCAAAAACTAAGCACATTGCTATCAGATATCATTTTCTAAGGGAAAAGGTGATTGAAAATGAAGTTGCTTTGGAATATGTGCATACAAGTGATCAATTGGCTGACATCTTCACAAAGCCTTTGCCAAAGGAGACATTTGAAACTCTGAGACAGAGACTGGGAGTTCTGTCTCTTGTCTCTCTTCAGTAAGTTACAGAGATATTAGATTCAGGGGGAGTTGTCTTCTAGATCATTTTTGATGTCTTGAATCTCATTTGTACATAGTCTGTATATAGTTTTTGTACATATTTTTTGTGGTTGGTAGTATTACAGTATTATGCATTTGATCAGTGTGATGTAGAGTGTTGGTTTTTGACAGTTTTTTTTTCATAGGATTGCATTTACAAGAATAGGACTCTATTGGTTGTGGTATTTTTTTTTGCCTTTGACAATTTTATGTCAAAAAGGGGGAGAAATGAGTTATGGTTTTGCCATCAATGTCAAAGACAAAGGGGGAGTTTTGTAGAACATTTCACAGTTGAGCATATTGTCTTTTCATTGATGTCAAAATGATGGTGGTTTTCATTGATGCCAAAATGGTAGTGACATCAGTGACATGGTCTTTATGGTAATGACATCAGTGACATGGTCTTCATCAGTGACATAGTCTTCATAGTAATGACATCAGTGACATGGTTTTTAGATCTCTCAGTTTTGATCTCTTGTGTCTTGTGTGAAGTTGTTCTAACTTAGTCATTTCAGTAGGTTACAATTGCTTAATCAATGGCATCTCTTATGTTGGTCTGTCATATTGATCAGTGGCATTCATTGCATATTATCAATATTGAATCAGGGCAAGGGCTTGTATCTTTTGACAAAAGTTAATATGCATTATATTAACTTCATCTAAATTGGCTTCATGACAGTGGCAGATCTGATGAAGTATGGTTTACATTTCAGTGCTAAAGATGTGTTGAGGTTTTGAGTATTTGAAGTGGTAATTGTGTTTGCTTAACACTTAACTAGTCTTAAAAATTGTGCTCAACACTTATCTTTCCTAACCATATTGCCTGTCATCAATATTGCACTTTTTGTTATAATCGCCAATTGACCGGCTTGGCAGGTTCATGTCACTTAAGTGACATCTTAAGGGCTACATGGTCGTGGTTTTTACCGGCCCCGTTGCCTAGGGTGCTCGGTCACCAGTTACTATTCCTTGTGCTCCGCGGGAAAAGGTTAATCAACGATCATCGTTGAAACATTATGTGGCGGGCCGCGCGAATCGGAGGGATAAGGTTTGAACTTGAAGTTGCCTCAAACGGTCAGTTCATCCCATTAAACTTGACGTTCACTATTGTTCAAAAAGGCAATAAAGCATGTTTTTCCTTACATCTCTCACCGAAGTTGAAGGGGTATTGAAGCTATTTTTTTTGTGAAAGAAAGAGTGACATTTAGAATGTTTCTAAATGAGAAGAATATGAATAGGTTGAGTTCTTCGAAGGTGTCTTATTTTTTCTTGTTTTGTTGTTTGATTTTTTTTAGAGAAGATGATATGATTATGATGTTGGAAGTTGAACCGATTTTGAAGATATTGTATGATGGAATTTCATCTTGTTTAAAAGAGTGATTTTGAATGGCAGGTGTGGGATGTAGTAGATAAGAGAGATGATCTTGAAGGTTGTGAGAAGTTTTGAGAATGGTATTTTGTTATGAAATGTATTTTTGCAGGTATGAAGAAACATCTTATTGACAGAGAATTATGTTGAGGTTTTGAAAGAATGTTGGTGCAATAAATGGATGGAGTTTATTCAATGATCAAGATGGATCAATATTTGCACAGAGAAGGTGGAAGTGTTAAAAGACAATAATTTCACAGAGAGGATCAATTGTTCAGAATTGCATAGTGAGAAAGCTCATGAAGTGGTGAATTAAATTTTGAGATTGTTTTGCAGAGGTATGAAGTATTTTGAAGATCAAAATTGATTGATTGTAGATGATGATGACAGTTGAAGTTTAATTGTAAAGAATATTTTTGTTTGTTTTAAAAGGGAGAAATAAGGTTTTGTTCTTATTGAAATAGGGAAATCCCCTGAGTTATATTCTTCATTGAAATTGTTGATGTTGTAATGTCAGTGAGACATGCAGAGAAGTACAATATGCCAGTGAGGCAAAATTGTAATGTCAGTGAGACAGTTGTAATCTGAATTTTTGTTAAGCCAGTGAGGGTTGAGTGGTTTTTATACCCTAGGAGGGTTTTCCACTCGGGAAATTTCTTGTGTCAAATTTTTGTGTTGGTACTCTGCATAGTTTTTTGTTCTATCTGAAGAATTCTATAACTGTGAAGTTAAATTAATCAAAAGGAGTAAAAAGTGTTAAAATTATTAACAACACTGATTCACCCCCCCCTCTTAGTGTTGTGTATTCCTACACTTTGTGGCTCAATGTGCTTAATTGCATAAGGCCATGTGTCTCCCCCAACTCACTCCCTATATTTCACAATCATTGCTTTTTTGAATGACTATCATCTTTACTCCAAGTATTTCTAATTATGAAATCCTATATTTGCATGCTTTGGTTCTATAAAGGCAATATTTGTTTTCTTTCAAAAACACCATTTTCAAATTTCCTTAAGGCATAGTGTATTGAGCTATCTTTCACCACCTTTGTTAGTAAACCACTTACCCATCTGCATTCTTAACCAATAGATAGCATTTGAATCCATGGCTTCTAGAGGAAGATTTCTCTCTCCTACCTCTATATCCTCTCGTCAGACAAGGGAGCAAAGACCTCCTTAAGAATGTAGGTTTTGTGTGGAAGAATCTTAGGTAGGGCAACTAACAAGCTTCCCTAGGCCAATCATCATGGAGTAGACAAAACCTAAAGAGCTTGAGCCTCGTGTGGTTGAACTTCTTGATGACATTCAAGACCCCAAGGTCTCTATCAAACCTTATAAGGTTCAAAATGCTACCTTCAATGTGGATGAGCAAGACAAGAAAAATGTAGCTAAACAAGATAATGATGGAAAATCTAAGATTCTCCATGACTCGTCTTTCGATGGCAATAACAAAACAAGAAGAAAAATTCATTTGGTCCTCCTTAGACTGTCCCCTTTGGCCCTTAAAAAATCTAGAATTTTGGGCTTGCTTAGATACTCCCTACTCAAATCCATTCTCTACCGAAGTTGGTAGGGTTGTGTGCCAAGAAGCACTGCTCTTCCTCCCAAGAGAACTAGAGGTAAGTTCTTGACTCAAATGGGTCTCTTATCCTGGATCTAACCAAAGATGTTACTTACACTACCTTTTGTATGTTGTTCCCATAATCACATCAATCCATCAAGATTGTAAGGCTAGCGGAGTGCTTTGAGGAATAACAAATGTCAAACCTAAGTTGGAACTTCTAGGAACAAGTTCTCGTCAAGGTGTTGGATCCCATGAACTCCCTACTAAGCTAGCCTTGAGGGTATTCAAAAACCCTTTTTGATATGTCCTAGCCTATCTTTCATACATTTATGGGAAAGATTATGATTCAGGCGTATCTAAAACATCACTTATTGGTCATTTACATGATTGAATGAACTGCTTCCCATACTACTTCAATGTCGTGCAAGAAATTGTTCATGTTATTGACAAGTAGCTAAGAAAACTTGAAACTTTCAAGACCTTCATGTTTTTGTCCCTGTTGGACTATCTTTTGCTACATCATAACATCACAAGGTTGAAATGTATGGGCATCACAATATCCACCACCAACACCAATAATCTTCTTATGTTGATAGAATGGATCCCCAAGATAGACACTAGACATGCCACATTCAATGAATTCTCTACAAACTTTCTAGTGCCTATGATCACTATCCTCTTAAATATTCTCTAGTTTCCCACCAAAATGGATTTGTACCCATCCTCGTCAGATGCAGAGACACATTTGCATCTCCTAGTAGATAGGTTTGACTTCATCAATAATATAAAAATCCAAGTCCAAGGCTTCTTTGGACTCATCACCTAATTGCCTATTTGGTGCATTGTGCACATGGTCATGGTGGAGCTCATGCTACAAAATGAGACCTTGGATAATGAATTTGGCACTAGCATCAAGAAGGCCATGGTCAACAAGATCCCAATGCCCATCACTTCTTTTTATGTAGCGAAGAGAATTGCAACCATTTATTTCAAGACACACTCTTCAACCTCTCTTTGGAATCAGATGATTCTTAGAAATATGATGCAAATGACAAGTTTTCTACCAAGATTGGCAAAAGCTTTCCCCTACCAACCCCATCTAAACATTGAAGTTCTCTGCAACCTTGCAAAAGAGGCTACTAATTTCTAGGATCAGACTCGGTAACTCACAATGGCCACGAAGGTCGTGCATCAACAATAACCACAGAAGTGACTCAAGAAACAGAAGAGAATCCTCCTACAAAGGAGAATCACTTCCACTTCTACAAAAAGATACTAGACCACGACCCAAATCATAGGCCTGGACACAAGCTTAAGACTAATAGGATCCTATGGTCAAGGAAAAGGCAGTATGCTTTAAAGGTAAGATTCATGGGAGGTAGCACTACCAATGTAATATGGATTAGTGTGACCTTGAAGTTTGGGACCATACAATGAATGAGTAGTACAACCACCTCTTCAACCAATGGGTCAATGAAAGAAAAGAATGGATGCTCTCAATCTTAGTAATACACTCTAGATACCCCCATATGGGTTTGAGGAGGAGACGTCATTTCTAACCACTACATAGGAAGCACATATTGGGTAGGAATCTAATCTGGAGTTGGAAATAATTAAGGAGACATGCTCTAGGGAACTTTAAGAAACATATGGTCCCAACATGCACATTATGGTATAGGTAGGATTTACACGAAGCTCTTGTCTTGGGAAGCATGGCTAGGGTATGACTAAACCCTTCCACTCGACCACTCCAAGACTCATTGGGATGATAAAATTACTCTTAGTTCATCCCAAGTACCATGTTGGAGGTCCTCATGACTCCTGAGTTTATTTCTAAAGGCTACCTCATTATTTCTCTTGCACAATCAATGCAAGAAGACATTATTTTGATTGCATCTTCTATGCATCCCAAAGAAGATTTGGAATGACTCATTCTTGCTGTAGTTTGAGAGTTTGAGGCTCAAGTGCCATGACTTTAGTTGGGTCCCTAGAAGCAAAAGGAACCATCCTCTGACTCTAAAAAATCAATTGTTAGCCTTAAAAAATAGCCCCAAACCCTTAGACCAAAAGGCAATTATAGTAGGGCGGGGGCCCTGGCTCAATTGGCTAAGTAATTCTATTGCGGTAAAAATGGTCACGAGGTCCAGTCTCCCCCCGTCCTCGTGGTACTGGAGCGCATGTCGTGCCAGTGTCCCCGGTCATGTGATAAAAAGTTTACCAGGCACAAAAAAAAAGAAAAAAAAAAGAGGCAATTATAGTAACCATGTGGTCAAGCATTAGGAGCCACAAAGAGAAGCCAATGCCCCATAGCCTAAGGCTTACCTTATTAAGTTGGCTTTTGTAACGACTACAAATGAGCCATGGGTGTCCCAGTTGATAAGTGTCAAAGCCATCCTCCCCCTCATGTAAATACTGTATTAGCGTAAATGTCCTCATCCCATTGTCAATCTACCCTCTTCCCCTTGTGGTTTGAATCCCCTTGAGAGCCAAGTTTCCTCTCTCAAAATTGTAAACGTTAATTCCTCCCCTTGCATAGTTTGCTACCACTCCCAATGTTTTTGCCCCTTCCTCGATGGTTAGGACTAGTTCCCTATCCCTTCCTTAGCCTTAACCTAATGTTTTAAATGAGCTTTCCTTAAAGCAAATTTCATTCTTAGCCCTTGAGAAACAACCCCCCCTTGAGTTTTAGCTATCCTCTTCCTAGGATCCTTATTTTTAGGCTATTGCAAGTGCAAAAGTATCCACTTCAGATGTGGAGGCTTGCAATGAGTCATTGTCAGATGAGCCCACCTCCCTTACTCTAATGATATTCCTCCACTAATACAGACCCTTGCTACCTTCTCCATTGTATCAACTTCAGTGGTACAATCCCTTATCTCCCCTTTCTCAACCCTTGCATGGGATCCTCAACCTAGCATTATCTCATTCTCTCATATTTTGGAGTAGTTTAAATCTCTTCATAGCTCAACCAAGCAACTTTATGGTAGACTACAACCTCAATCACCATAGTGTACCACTCCCTGTCTTGAGACAACCTTTGATCCAAATTTATGGGTCATGTATTTCAGGAGTATGATACTAGTCACAACATGACCAATGTAGGACATGCAAATGAAGATTGGTTAGCTGGCATTGCTTCCCTTCACATCCCTCGTGAGAGTGTAGTCAAATGTATTGGGAGGCCAACAAAACATTATACTCTAAATTAGAAGAAACTAAGTGGAAGCTAAAAGCAACCATCATTAAAGTAAATCAATTAGCCAAGTTGCTTGAACAAGAGCAACTCACAACTAAAGAAAGCAAGAAAATGGCTTCTAAACTTAGAGAATACCATCAATACTTCCAAGAAGAATTGGATGTTGAGCACAAGAAGATGGACAACCTCCTCGTGAAGAGCCTACAAGATAATGAATCATTTTGGGAACAACTTAGAGTGACCAAAGAGAAATGTGAGAGCTTGCAAGATGTCATCTCCATGATCCTAGTCTTTTGTGGCCTTTACTTAGCCACTTAGTAGAGGATCATTGATTCTACCTTGGTCATGTATCAACATTTTGTGACCATGGAAAATCTCAACCAAAGGGTCAAATGAGGCTCTTAGGCTTCTTCCTTCCTTGAAAGAAAGACATGTCGCTTGGTGGGAAAAGTTGAATGAAATTTAGGACTTGTTGCACACTAGTATGCAACAATTGCTTATCAATGTAAGGGTCACTGATTGGTTTGACACATCTAGGATGTGTTACTAGGTGATCACTTACACAAATATTATCAAAAGCTATCTAAAACTCTCCATACAATTCAATAAAGCTAGGATGAATTCTTAGTGATTGTTGATTAGTTGGTCCTCAAAGGCTTTTGGCCCCCATGGGATCATTTTAGCAATTCCTCACTCATGAATCTCATGAAGCAACTACTTTATGAGACTTTCCAAATGATCCCAAGGCGGAAGATTTCACCTCCCTCATTTGTCCTCTAACACTGTTGCAGGCAAAAATCAATACTGCCATCTAGAGAAGTTGAGATTTATTATTCTTTGATTCCATCTGTCTCGCCATTGAGATCAATATGCTCAAGCAGATGCCTTTGCACCAAAGCGATGTGTGGGAAGCCTTGGTTGCTTGGAGAAATTCTCATTGACATTGATCACATTCTTTAATTATGACATTTTTATTCTTTGATTCAAATTGATTGAGCCCACCTTGGGTGGCTTCATCTTCCATAATAAGTTTTGGGTTTTCCCAAAACACCTCTTTAGTTGTTGGGGCCCACCATCTCAAGATGTGATAATGAAGAAAGTACTTGGCTCCTATCATTGAAATGTACCTTTTACTTATTCCAATTGTCTAAGGAAACTAAAAAGTTCAAACTATTATGATAAACTTGCTCAATTCATAACAAGGACATAATCTAGTGTAGATTTGCTAAGTGATCAAGATCTACTCATTTATAGAAACAACAAGGTAAGTATATGCATCAATGTATTTTTCTCAAAATAAGAGATAATAATTGTGTATTCCAAGTTTTCACTTGCCTATTTATTAGATAGTCTAATGACACATCAAAGTATAGTGAAAAAATAACTATATCCTCTCTCAGTCTTGTGTATTCTACGAGCAAGGAGAATGAATAAATGGTCTTGTAGAATCACAAAATTCTAGTTTTTTGTTAGCTTGATTAGAGTTATGGGTGGCTCCCTTCAATGCCTATCCACAAGGCACTATAGTTTCTTATCTCTTTTCACACATATATCTCATTCGAGATATTTATTTGCATGGATCTTGTTATAATAGCCATTGCCATCTCAAAGAGCTAGTGCATAAATGAGGATGTTGGTTGACACCTCTCGGAGCCTCGACCCTTTTCATGATCCACCAATGTATTCTCATATTTGGTCAGCACAACCCATGCATTTCCACCCCAGTATCAAGAGCCTAGACGTGATTACCGATCTCAACCAACAAGATTTCATAGTTATTGGTAATGTTTGAAGAAGGATGCATACTCTTTAGGTGTCACTTGGGTTTCATCTCCATGGAAATAGGATTAAGACTCTTGAATAGATTGAATGAGAAGTATCTAACAAAGGTTGTCTATCCATGGATAATCATCTCTGTCATGCGAAGTGTTGTTCTTCACCTATTTAGTTTAGCCTCTATAGGTATTTCCCTTCTATTTGTCCCTTCCCCCTTCCTATTGTGTTGCTTGCTTTCACTCAAATGGATGCTCGCAACTAGAATGATCAAGATTCCTTATCCCATGGTGCCTTTCATCTTTGGATTTATTCGAGTTTTCTCCCGTGGTGGAGCAAGGGACATAAGTGACATACAACATTGAACATATTGTCCATAGAAGAATAAAATAAGGCTTCTCATAGAGAAGCGACAATTGTATGATATTGTCCTAATGAAGTGACTCCAAGCCTAATGAGTAATGTTCTAGGATCTACATCTTTTAAGCAAGATACCCTTGTGAGTTGCTAGTAATGTATTGTGTTTACCACACACACTTTGTTTAGATGAAACATGCTAACTCAATGAATCTCTTAGGTTTCTTTTTAGTGATTTCTTTATCTTCGAATCCCTCTCATGTCTATGGGTTGCCTTCTTTTCCAAGTTTTAGGTCACCTTCTATGGTCCATTTAGCTCAAAGCAAGAGTCACAAATGTCACGATATTAATAAACTTCCCTCCTCAACCTCCAACATCTTGGTGCCACCAACAACCTCTTTATCTTATTTTTTGTCTAAGTCTATAGCCTATCTATAGAAGCATTTAATGTCATAGTCATTAGTTTCGAATCTCCTTCACCTGCGAGCCTTCTGTTCACATGGGTCCCACTCTTATTTTGTGATTAGTTGTGCATTATTTCTATAAGGCCCCAATCTTATGCTCAATAAATTAACGACTAAAAATAGAGTGAGCAAATTTTTGTGATACAAATGTGACGCCAAGCAAGCCACACTACACACCTGCATGCCTAAGGTGTCATAACAACATGTAATGAGACACTTGGCACACACTAATGCACAATGCAAGATGGCACAAGCAAAAGACTCAAAAGCACTATTGGTCCTTCATTTTTGATTTCCCAAAACTTGTATTTTCTTTTCCCAAATCTATTTAATTCCCATCAAAGAATATCCTATGTTTGGCTTTCTATGTTTTTCCCTATGTCTATTTGCCTTCATAATTTCTGGAAAAACTCAAATTTGACTAAGTTACACCCTGCAATGATAAAATAAAAAATTGGTTAAGGCAGAAGAAAGGAAGAAGAGAGAAAAGAGTGACAAGCAAGTGAAAGAGGGCAGTTCTTGTCCGTTGGTGAATCCCTAACGGACAGGAACAAAGCCAAAAGGTTAATATGGCCATGTTCTTGGCCGTCAGTGAATCCCTGATAGATAAGGACAGGGTAAGAAAAGGAAAAAGCACATGGTTTAAAGTGTTGTAAAAGCTTTGTGAAGGGCTTTGACTACATTTTTCACATTTTTTTGGTTTTGCGACTACTCCAGGGCCATTGTGTGCATCCAAATTGATCTGATTATTGGTGAACCAATTTAATTGTTGTTGTTGGCATGTGGTGGTAGGTAGTTTTGAATATTGTAGTTGTTGGTGCCTGCCCTAGATTTTCTTCCTGCCCAGATATTGTAAAAAGTGAAAATACAATATTGTGTATGCATTAAAACAGAGAGGAAGTGCATTTTGGCATTGGAGGATGTTGATGTGATTTAATGTTGGGTGGATGGGTAGGTAGTTCGCACCCAAAATGGAAGGGTGTGCTATAAAAACATGGAGAGAAGACATTGAATGATTTAGTCTTTTGAACCATCTGTAGGTCTGCAAGTGCCTCAAGGTGAATCTAGGGCTTCAAATCACGCCTGTCAAAGCTGCAAACGTGGGAAACATTTTGATACAGTGTAGGAAAGTTATTGTAAAGAAAATCTTCATTTGATGATATGTGACCTCCATGGGAAAATGTAATAGTTCAGGGGGATGTTTGAACCCAGTTATTCATCCTCCCTTGTCACATTTGCTGGCATGATTGTAACAACATTAAAATCAATGCAAGCTTTGTATTCGGTCATTGTTGTGTTACAAATGGATTATTGCATGTTTTTCCTAGATCACTAAGTATCTTTATCATATGGGATTTAATTTGAAAATGTATGCAAATGTAGTTCTAGTTTCTATTAAGGCTTGTTAGATTCATTTCCCTCCTCTTTGCTATTCTTGACTCTGTTTCCCATTGGAGTAGGAATCGATCTAATTTGGGGATGGATCAATCACTTCTTTTAAAATTAATCTACTGCCTTGTTGGTTGTAGGAGTAGGAGTAGAATTAGTTTAGGGTTTCACATGTTGTTCATAACTCAGTTTTATAACTAGGGATGAATCTCAAGCAATCCAAAACTATTTTAATCATATGAGAGTAATGTTCATGCATGCTTGCACCTTGTAGCTTGTGAATATAAAGTTAAATGGATTCATCTTGCAAGATATTATGTTGTCATCTTCGGGTGCACGTGCAAGGTGCAGCCATCAGCTTTAAGAGGTTTTTGTGCAGCTAGTTGTCTTGGCCTAGTGACATCTATGGGGGTCAAGAATACATTGGGTATGACTGTAAGTGTTTATTTATGTTCTATTTAATTCCTCTAGGAATATCCTCCTAAGTCTAGCTAAGCTTGAAGTAAAGAGGAGTTTACCCACTAACAAGGGTCATTGGACCTTGGCATTTAATCATGTTTTTCATGTGTCAAATAGAGGGCTATGTCCTAGGCTATCTGCAATAAGGGTTCCCGTAGTTACCAGTCCACTAACTACTATTGATCTGACTACTTCAAAGATTAATACTACTAATTTGTTTGATGTAAAAGAAAATTCTAAAAACACTGAAACAATGTTGAAACAATAAATTGCTGAAATTGACCTATTCTAATCCACACAACTGAAAATATGCATTTACTAGAAACAACTATCAAACATAAATAAATCTATATTATGAAAGTAGTAAACTATCTTCCTAATAGAATCTGAAACAAGACAATGAAGCAAAGAGATACTAGCCTCTTGTCTTGATGGCGGGAGTGGGACCTTGCTTCTTGCCTTCAGGACTGAAGGTTAAAGCAAGAACTCAGTACAAAAATATAATAACACAGTCTTTCTTCAGTCTGATTCCATCAAAGAATGCTTGTATTCAAAAAGTATGTAAATTTGGAAAATGGAAATTACAATAATCTAATAGCAATAATTCTGTATATTTCTATTGCTCTACCTTAACATTTATCAAATCAAGTGATGAGATATCTATCTGTTCTAACTAGCAGTTTATCTATGAGATATCATCAATCTCTTATTTTAACAATTGTTTAATTGTAGAGTAAAATCATGCAAACTGAAATAGGTTTTATGTTGGGAATTAAGGTGTATCAACCTTGGTAATTCCTTACATTATTAATGTTTGTATTTATTATTTAATTGCCTATGTTGTAAATATTTGTAAATTCCATATTGTCATATTGTGGGATGTGGCACGGTGATGTGTCAATCCTACATGGAATATGACAACTTGTAATTTTGTCCTCACATGAGGAGATAGGCATCCCACTTTGTGGTAGGAGCATTTTGCCATGTGTCGGCATCTTCCATGTTGTGTAAGGTAATATTGACTGAAATGGTTATGACGGATTCCTATGACAGAATCTATGACATGTAAGAGTCAAAAATAGAAGTTTGTAAGACAGGTGAGGACATGTGTCATGAAGCATCTTTGAATAAGGCATATTTGGGCACCCCAAGGTGGACTATGACATGTTGTAAGAGAATATGCTATTTATAGCATGTGTATGATAGATTCTCTTACAGCTGTAAGTTGTAACTGCTATGACAGATTCTATGACGGTCGTAAGTGTCGTAAGAGCATCTGTCATAGCCCATTTTAGAAATAGGTGACCTCTTTGTGATAAGAGCTATGGACAAGTGTCAGACACATTCTACAATGTTGACCAAGTGTCCCTAGGCATGGGTTTTGGGCCATGAGGCCAAGTTGGACACCCATCCCAAGATAGGACCTATTTTGCCTTGTATTTTCTATATAAATAGGTGCTTGGAGATGGAGTTTGTATTATAGGTTTACAGGTACTGTTATGCTACCGGATTGACTCTAGACACGAGTGTCAAAGACCATTGAAGCTTGCATTGCAAGTGTATTGTAAACATTTTTTCAGATTTGTTAATACATTGTGCAGGTTTCTGAGTGTGGGGTTTTTCACCCGATAAGGGTTTTCCCCACCGTATATCTTTGTCTCTCTTCTTCTATCTTCTTTCTGGTTCTTGTTTATTGCTTTAATATCTCTGTTAGATGTGATATGTTGCTGTAGTGATAAGGATTAAATTGAATTTGCGTAGCCCTCCCCTCATTAGATTAGTGTAGGAAGCATTTTCCGCACACCTAGCTTCCTTTCAGTTGGTGTCAGAGCTTGATCACCTTTGGTCCTAGTTGTTGGGTAGGGGTTTTTTGAGATGATCTTAAGTTGAGTGGGAGTCTGTACAGAGTATTCTGTTTTCTATTACAACAAGGAGATGGCAAGCACATCTAGAAAATTTAAAGTGGAGAAATTCAATGGCACTAATTTCGAGCTGTGGAAGCTCAAGATAGAAGACATGCTTGTAGACCGAGACCTTTGGGAAAGTGTTAATGGAACTAAACTAGCTGCAATGTCACAAGATGAGTGGGATCTCAAGCATCGGAAGGCTAAGGGTCTCATAAGACTTAGTCTTACTGATTCTGTGTTGTTAAATGTCCATGAGAAGAAAACTACAACCTTACTTTGGAAGAAGTTGGGAGATGTGTATCAAGCCAAATCCCTGGTTAATAAACTTTTTCTGCAAAAGAAGTTGTATTTTCTTCGAATGGAGGATGGAGGATCCGTTGCTAAACATATGAATGCTTTTAACATGTTGGTTGCACAATTGACATGTATTGGTGTAAAGATGGAGGAGGAGGATCGATGTATGACCTTGCTTTGTTCTTTGCCAGACTCGTGGGATCACCTTGTCATGGCTATTGGAAGCACCAAATCCACATTCAAAATGGATGAAGTGGTTTTTTTGCTGTTATCCGAAGAGGTCTTCTGATGCAGCCAAAGAGGCTCTTGCATTTCGTGGAAGACCTAAGGAGAAAGGGAAAAAGGACAAGAAAGCTGAGAAGGGTAGATCCAAATCTCTTGGAAAGTCCAAGGTTGTCTATTGGAACTGTGGTAAATCTGGGCATTTCTGAAAGGAATGCAAAGAGGAGAAGAAGAAGAAGAAAGCTCCTGACTCAGATTCTGACAAATCACAAGATGATGGTGATGCTTTCATCGCAGCCCTGGCAACCCATGCATCTGATAATGTGTGGCTGATTGACTCTGGTGCATCATTCCACATGACCTCGCATCAAGACTGGTTCACTAAGTATGAGGAGTTCAATGGTGGAAAGGTGTACTTGGGTGACGACTCTCATCTGAAGATTGTTGGTCGTGGAAGAGTCTCTATCTGATTCCTTGATGGTCAAGTGAAGGGGATCTTTGGGGTTATGCATATCCCAGGCTTAGCACGGAACTTGCTTTCTGTAAGTAGTTTGAATGATGCAGGTGTGCAGGTTGTCTTTTTGAAAGAAGGATGCAAGATGACTAGAGGAGCTATGGTGCTTGCTAAGGGTACTAGGAGAGGTACTCTATTTTAGCTGGAGGCATGCATTTCACAATGCAATAGTTCTTCTAATCCAAAGAAGAGGGTAGCAGTCACTTCATCCCCATCATATGAACGAGCAGTCAAGAGATCTGTTGTTTCTAGTTCTGTTGTTTGTAATCATGCCTTGGAAGTTAAACTTCCTGCTGAAAAGACAATGTTATCGCATAAGAGATTTGGCCACATTGGTGAGAAGGGTCTGCACACCCTGAAAAATAAAAACCTTGTTGAGGGGTTAGATGATTGTAATCTTGAGTTTGACTTTTGTGATCATTGCATTTATGGAAAGCAAAACCATGTTCAGTTTTACTCGAGTTCTCACAAGTCTTCTGGTGTGTTGGACCTTGTTCATTCTGATGTATTTGGTCCTATTAATGTTCCTTCATTATCAAAATTTGTATATTTTGTATCTTTTATAGATGACTACAGTAGAAGGACATGGATTTATTTTCTCAGAAGCAAATCTCAAGTCTATAGTAAGTTTAAGGAGTTTAAGGCCTTTGCTGAAAATCAGACTGGTAAAAAGATTAAGTGTTTGAGAACTGACAACGGTGGTGAGTTCTGTCCTACAGAATTCGATAAATATTGCAAAGAACTTGGGATTGAAAGACATAAGACAACTCCATACACTTCGCAGCAAAATGGAGTTGCAGGAAGGATGAACAGGACACTGGTGGAGAAGGCTAGGAGTATGCTTAGTGGAGCTGGCTTAGAACAAAAGTCTTGCGCTGAAGCTGTTGCCACTACTTGCTATCTTGTTAACAAATCTCCTACATCAGCTCTTGTTGGAAAGACACCCATGGAGGTGTGGTATGGTAGAAAGCCTTCAATAAGGCATCTTCATGTTTTTGGTTGAGGCATATGCACATGTGCCTAGGTAGAAGCGATCAAAATTGGAGAACAAGGCTATTAAGTGTATCTTCATTTGCTATGGTGTCGGTGTGAAAGGATACAAGCTTTGGGACCCTGTGGCTGAAAAAGTGTTGTATAGCAGAAATGTCATCTTCAGAGAGCTTACACCTTCTTCCATTGTTTTACAGCCAGAAGAAAGAGGATGTTGTTCAGTTTCCTCTCACCCCTGAGAAGACTAAACATAAAGACAATGTTGGACTTGATGATGAGGAGAGCTCTAGCAGCTCTGAAAGCTCATATGAAGAAGCTGAACCTCAACCTCAGCTCTTGAGGAGGTCTACACGGATAAGAAAGCAACCTGAAAGGTTTGGTTTTACATTGCTTGATTCTAGTTGTGCTTTTGCTTTGCTTACTAACAGTGATAAACCTAGAACTATATCAGAGGCTATGGACATGAAAGATGCAGGCTCCTAGAAGGAGGCCATGGAGGATGAAATGGCTTCTTTGGAAAAGAATCAAACTTGGGACTTGGTGCCTTTGCCTCCTGGACAGAAACCCGTTGGAGGCAAATGGGTGTTCAAGAAGAAATTTGGTGCAGATGGCAGTGTTGAGAAGTATAAGGCCATATTGGTTGTGAAGGGGTATTCACAAGTGGAGGGTATAGATTATGGTGAGATCTTCTCTCCCGTTGCAAAGCTGACATCCATTCGATTCCTGTTGTCTCTCGCAGCAACCTATGACTTGGAGGTAGAACAGATGGATGTGAAGACAACTTTCCTTCATGGTGATTTGGAGGAAGAAATATACATGTTACATCCAGAGCATTACATGGTGAAAGGTAAAGAAAATTTGGTTTGCAAACTTAAGAAGTCTTTGTATGGTTTGAAGCAATCCCCTAGGAGATGGTACTTGAAGTTTGATGCCTTTGTGTTGTGAATTGGATTTGTGAGATTGAAATCAGATCACTGTGTGTATCATAAGTTTGATGGTGATCGCATTCTCATTGTTGCACTGTATGTTGATGATATGTTGTTCATTGGGAAGAGTAAGAATATGATTTCTGATTTTAAATCTCAGTTGTCAACACAGTTTGAAATGAAAGATTTAGAGGCAGCTAGGTACATTCTAGGAATGGAAATCAGAAGTGACAGAACCACAAGAAAACTTTGGTTAATCTAGAGTAAGTATGTGAAGACCGTGTTGGACAAGTTCATCATGGCAGATTGTAGACCATTGTGTGTTCCTGTTTCTTTCGGGACAAAGTTATCTGTTGAGGATTGTCCAAAATCTCCTAGTGAGGTGGAGGACATGAACAGAGTACCTTATGCTAGCGTTGTTGGCAGTTTGATGTATGTTATGGTCTACACAAGACTAGGCATTGCCCAAGCAGTGGGAGTCCTTACTCAATTTATGGCTAATCCTGGACGAGTTCATTGAGATACATTTAAGCGAGTGTTCAGATAGTTGAGGGGTACTTCTGAGTATTCCATTTGCTATCATGGCAATGTTTCTGGACCTCTGCATTCTGTTGATATTCATGGATTTGTGGATTTAGATTGGGCAGGTGACATTGACAGCAGGAGATCCATTAGTGCTTATGTGTTTACACTGTTTGGTGCTGCTATTAGTTAGATGAGTAAGAGACAACCTGTTGTTGCTTTGTCCACAACAGAAGCTGAGTATATGGCAGCAACTCATGCTTGTAAGGAAGCCATTTGGGTTAAGAGATTGTGTTCTGATATTGGTGTTGATGCAGGTCAGATCACAATCAGTTGTGACAATCAGAGTGCAATTTGCCTTGCGAAGAATCCAACTTTCCATGCTAGAACAAAGCACATTGATGTTCAGTTTCACTTCGTGCGAGACATGGTTGAGGATGGAAAGGTAAATTTGGAGAAGGTAGATACTTTAAAGAATGTTACAGATGCATTAACAAAGCCAGTGGGCACAGAGAAGTTCAGATGGTGTTCGGAGTCTATGGGCCTCTCAACCTGTAACAGTTAAATCATGTTTTTCTATTGGCTCTTACAAGGTGTTCGACAAGAGGGAGAATGTTGGGAATTAAGGTGTCTCAACCTTGGTAATTCCTTACATTAGTAATGTTTGTATTTATTATTTAATTGCCTATGTTGTAAATATTTGTAAATTCTATATTGTCATATTGTGGGATGTGGCACGGTGATGTGTCAATCCTACATGGAATATGAAAACCTGTAATTTTGTCCTCACATGAGGAGATAGGCGTCCCACTTTTTGGTAGGAGCATTTTGCCATGTGTCGGCATCTTCCATGTTGTGTAAGGTAATATTGACCGAAACGGTTATGACGGATTCTTATGACAGAATCTATGACATGTAAGAGTCAGAAATAGAAGTTTGTAAGACAGGTGAGGACATGTGTCATGAAGCATCTTTGAATATGGCATATTTGGGTGCCCCAAGGTGGACTATGACATGTTGTAAGAGAATATGCTATTTATAGTGTGTATGACAGATTCTCTTACAGCTGTAAGTTGTAACTGCTATGACAGATTCTATGACGGTCATAAGTGTCGTAAGAGCATCTGTCATAGCCCATTTTGGAAATAGGCGACCTCTTTGGGATGGGAGTTGTGGACAAGTGTTAGGCACATTCTACAATGTTGACCAAGTGTCCCTAGGCGTGGGTTTTGGGCCATGAGGCCAAGTTGGACACCCATCCCAAGATAGGACCTATTTTGCCTTGTATTTTCTATATAAACAGGTGCTTGGAGATAGATTTTGTATCACAGGTTTACAGGTACTGTTATGCTACCGGATTGACTCCAGACACGAGTGTCGAAGACCATTGAAGCTTGCATTGCAAGTGTATTGTAAACATTCTTTCAGATTTGTTAATACATTGTGCAGGTTTCTGAGTGTGGGGTTTTTCACCCGATAAAGGTTTTCCCCACTGTATATCTTTCTCTCTCTTCTTTTGACTTCTTTCTGGTTCTTATTTATTGCTGTAATATCTCTGTTAGATGTGATATGTTGCTGTAGTGATAAGGATTAAATTGAATTTGCATAGCCCTCCCCTCATTAGATTAGTGTAGGAAGTGTTTTACGCACACCTAGCTTCCTTTCATTTTAGTGGTACAGAAGTCCCACTAAATCTGGAGTCTTAAATTAAATAACAACTGGGTAGCGAGGCCCTGAAATGTAGGTCTTTAACAAGTCTTTCAGAACTCATGCAAAATCAATAAAAGAGGAATTAGACCCTTAGAAGTCAACTAGAGTCATTGCTGGATCATTATGGTGTTAGCTGAGTAAACTCTAGAGCACTGCAGTTGCCTCCGGAGATGTGGATTGATAGCGGCGCCGGAGACTCTACATTGTCACCAGGGGCTCTAGAGACTATGTGCTATCGCCAGGAGCTCCGGAGATGCACCCATGACTCCTGTATGGCTCCGAAGATGATCCACGCTTGGCTCCCCTGCTTCAAAATACCTCCAACATACTTGGAAAATGTTGGAGTCTAGTGTAGTGTCCTTCATGTTAGCTCCGGGGATTATTAGGACCATCTCTGGAGATGCTCAAAATTGCCTTCGCCTGTACAATTGCACCTGTAGACTCAAAAAGAGAGACTTTCTACACATTTTCATTAGTTTGATGCACATTAGTCCTTCAATCAAAAATCATGACCTTCAACAATTCATCTCTCATTAATGTAATAAAAATGAGTCTTTTCATGATCTATGGTGCAATTACCAAGACAACGGGATAAAAGGATGGAAAAAGGGAGGTAAAAAGGTGTATTATTCTGGGTGCTACCTGACACTCATCATTCCCCTGAACTTAAAGGTTAGCAAGTCCTCCTACACTTCACAGCCTAGACTTGTTGAGGTGGTCTATTCTATCAGTCAGATTGTACTCCTCATAAGTGGACCAAGTAGTGAGGTTTGTATTGCCATTCCCCTTGAACTGCTCAACCTATTTCAGCCATTCCTAAAATTTGGCATCCTCCATCTGTTCAGCCCATATGGGCAGTGGATCAATAATGAGGGGTGGCCTGAAATGGCCACCTATCCAATCCTCTTTATATTTTTCCATCAATCTGGACACTGCTCTTGCTTTCCTCATAAATAACCAGAGCTTGGTTGGGGACACTACTTCTTTCATCTTTTGCTCTAGAGTTAGGGTGTTCCACCTCTTCTTTCCAATTATGATCATATGATTAGTTGAACTGTGCATGAAGAGACCAAAGTCGATAGCACACTCTTGTAGGTGTTTTTGATACAGGGGCAAGATTTTTGTTCTTCCTTATGGGGCATAAATTTTTACCCTGAATTGAATCTCAAAGCCCATGGGGTTTTGGCATTCTCTCCTGAAGAAGAGGCTTGTTTCTGCATCTTTCTTTGTGTAAGCCTCCATCCTTTCATTCCAAATCTGATGATTTCTCATCAGTGACATAAATGCTCTGAGTTTGCATTCACCCAAAAAGTAGTTGATGAATAAAGTATGATTTTTAATGCAGAAATCATGCAAATATAGTTCACATAGGAAATTATTATCTTCATCAGAACTTTTCATGTATACCTCCATAAAGTCTACCTTAGTTTGTATATTCTCAATTAAATCAGACAAGACCAATGATATCTTCCTCTGGAGGATTCACTCTTGCAAAAATAGAGCATAACTACCACTGGGAGTTCTACAAGATATGATCTTAGCAGAGAGAGTAGCCACCTTGATGACCTCCTCTAGGGCCTGTACTTTTTCTGACATGGCGGTCACTGCCCTTTGCAGTTTCAGCATTGGCTTGGATTCCTCATACTCCTGACATCTCCTTCCCCAATGAAATAGAGCCTTAGGTATGTCTATTGGGAGCACCCCTAGGTATGCATATGTTTGAGTCCCCTGCTCAGCAATAGCAGTTGGATTGGTCAGCTCATGAAGCAGCTCTTCCTGATCATCCATCTTGTTGTTGGCCCATGTCAGCTACTTAGCTTGACTCTACACTTTCTCTATCAGTGTTGAAATCAATGTGATTCCATTGTCTCTGGCTTTGATGATGCCAGGGGTAGCCTATGTTGCTTCTTCCTCCTTTTCCTTGATTTCAACCTCTTTCCTTTGAATGATCCCCTGTTTCTCTTTGAGCTCATTTTTTAGCTCCTCTATTTCTTGCTTTTGTTCCGTTTCTTTTTCTTTCATGACCTTCTTGAGGTCAGTGATGATTAGGTTCTTCCCCCACATCAGTCTCTTTAGATTATCAATTTCTTCCATCAGTTGTTGTTCTCTTGGAACCTCTACATCTTCTTGATCAGAGGGGTGAGAGTAGCTCCCTGTTTCTCCCCCTTCTGTTCTTTCCTCATCTGGGGATTTTGTGTCTCCCTGTTCCACATTGACAGTTGCTTTCCCCTGCTCATCTGCTTCCTCCTGCTGATCCTCATCTTCCCCTTGGGTCTTTTCTTCCTGAGCGGCTTACTTATGCAAATGTTGGGGCTGATGAGGGTCTAGCGTCCTCCATGGAAGTTTTGAATCCCATGAGGACCTCAGCTAAGAGAACAGTGTCTTGTTCAGCCTGAGTAGGCTATCTCTTCCTCTTACTTCTCCAGAGCACCGGTGGAGATTGTGTCTTCGGAGCTGTTTCATTACCCTCAGAATCTGAAGAGATAGTCAGGGTTTCTTTTGTTGTTGTCTCTGAAGCTTGAGTGTATTGTGGCTTTAGAGTCTAAGACCTTCGATGGGCAGGAGATTCTGGATTAGTTCTCTCAACTACTCTTCTTTTCATTTTTCTTCTAATCAGAAGAATTTCATCTGACTCATTAGACTCCTCTATCCTTTGATGCCTGCTGAACGTAGGTGTTCTTGGAGGCCTCTTTGTTTTCTCTTTTTGCCACGTGTCTTTCCTATGTGTTTTGTGGCCAGAAGTCTTGTTATTTCCTCTTCCTTGGTGATAGCTCCCCTCATTTGCTTGGTTGGGGTAGACTCCTCAGCTAAGGTTATCTTTCATTTTGCTGAGCGATTCATATGGAAGTGTTGCTATGTAATTGGTTCTTCTAGTTGTTCTGTTGCAACTAAGGCTTCTTCCAAAGCTTCTTTCCCTTTCTTTTTCTTATCAGTAGTGGGGGTAGAAGTTGGTGTTTCCTCCATTGTTCCTTTCTTGCCCTTGCCCTTTCCAGTGACTAGGGAGGAAGTGGAAGGTATTGCTTCCTCATCTTGTTGAGTAGAGGAAGTCTCTTTTGCACCTTGTGCCCTGCTTGGTGTCTTGGCATGTGATTTGTCATCTAAAAATGACTACCACAAGGCCTCTCCATCAACTTGAGACATGAAATGGTGTTTTACAATCAAGAAAATGAAGTTGTGGTGTTTCATGGGACCCTTCCCCTATTGATACTTATCTGTCGACGCTACAATAGCAGAATACAGAAAGTTTTGGAGGTTGATGCTAAATTCTGGATGGGCATGCCCATGCCTTAAGAAAATTAGCATCTTCATTATGGGTCCTAAAACCAGAAAGAATTGCCCATCACATGTAAAATATTTAATTAGCCACATGGCTAGAGATTGCCATGGTTGTGTGAGTGAGGTCCTAACAATTCCCTTAACTTCAGTTTTACTCAAATGCAACTAGATTTCAAGCTCACCTTCTACTAAAAAGTTTTTAAGTAAATTAGAGTACAGGGTTTTGAGATGATAGAACCTCTCACCTTGTTCAGGTAGCCCTGAAATATGGTTGATAATGGTGGTTGAGGCATTGATTAGGACTCCTCATACTGCAGTTTGGTTATTCTTTAGGTGGCGCAGGAAATCATCAACTATGTCCTCTTGAAATCCTTCGAATTTCTCCAGAAATTCCAACCACCTAGCATTTCTTAAGATATTTGTTGTAGCTTTGTCTTGCAGCAGTCCTGTTGCATTTTTAGGCTCTGATTTCCTTTTCACTCCCCTCTACTTGTATTATTTCACCGCTTTATGAATGAACCTTCCCTTGGCCTTCTCTGTAGTTCTTTTCTCTGTTATGATAGGCCTCTTTCTTTTTTCCCTTCGAAGACTTCTGTTATGAAGGCTTGAAGATTACCTCTGGGATTTGGAAAGCTCTGCAATTTCTAAAACTGGGGACTTGATATCTATTAATGGTAATTGCTTGGATTACGAGAGGGTTAATTCACTTCAATTAATTTGAATTGATGGCTCAATCATAATCACAGAGAATGATATGACACTCAAGAGTGAGTTGGTAGTGTGGCAATTAAGGCAACATAAATAGGTCGAAAAAGGAAATAATGGCAAGGGTACGTGTCAAAGTAACTGCACCTGAAAATAGAAATGACAAGACAAGTAATAATTAACTAACTTGAGAGAATTACCTAGATCACCTTTCATGATGATGGCCCGATATACTTGGCTGCTACGTCGTGACTTTGATGAGGTGTGGTGGTGACTTTACATGTGTGTGGCCCCTGCATCGCTTGGAATGGTGTCAGCATCGTCAATGTCACATGGTCTGGAATCTTTCCTCACGAATAGAGTTGAAAATGATGTGTTATCAGATGATATCATGAGGAGTAGTCAGAATGACGTGTGCAGGCAGCTCTGCAACTTCTTTTTTTGATGGTGGACGGTGAGGCGTGCTGACCTCATCGCTTTTTCTTTTCTTTTCAAAAGTGGAGGATGAGTCATGCTGTCCTCATCATTTGGTATCCCCACTTTGATGCCTGGAGAAGTGGGTCCCCCATTCTTTGAAATGGTTCCATTATTGGTGAAGCACCGAAGGTGCTCCTAGACTGCTCTAGAGATGTGTCTCAGTGGCTCCTGGGTGCCTAGTTAGCTCTGGAGATCATCTGCAAAAATCCTGCAAGAAGAAGGGAACCGCTATTTACTGGTTTTCAGTCCCCCTAGTGAGAAAGACAACCATTTATTAGTTTTCCATCTTCCCCCCCCCCCCTTTTTTTAGAAGGGCTGCCATTTGCTGGTTTTCAACCCTTCTTTTATTTCTTTTTTTTGTTTGAGAAAGGCCGCCATTTGCTGGTTTTCAACCTTTCTGATTTTTTTTATTGTCCTTGAATTTCTTCAACCTATGGCAGAGGCTACATGACCCCTGTCACCAAGCACAAGTCCTTGGTAAACTCTTCTTTAGTAGTTGGTCTTGTATAGAGCTGAATTATGTGGCCATTTACTAAGAATGTGTCTTCACCTCCATCAATGGGTGCCAGTAAAATTGTTCCATTCTCATAGACTTCCCTGATTTGGTAAGGACGTATCCAATGAGTTTGTAACTTCCCTTTGAACTCCTTAAACTTAGAATCATATAGGAGAACCCAATCCCCTTGCTGAAATGTCCTCTTTTTTATGTGTTGGTCATGCCACTGTTTCCTTTGATATTGAACAAGTTTTGTTTGTTGTATGGCCTCTATCCTGATTTCATCCAGCTCATTGAGTTGAAGAATCTTGTTTTGTTGTGCTATAGACAATGGTAGGCCAATATCCAATGAGGTCTTCAGTGTTTGCAATTCAAACTCTATGGACAGTATGGGTTTCTTTCCATAAACCAATTCATATGGTGAGAAATTGGTTGTGGACTTCCAGGTGGTATTGTAAGCCCAAACTGCTTCAGGTAACCTGTTAGACCAATCCTTTCTATTCATGGCTACTGTCCTTGTCAGGATATTTTCCAGCTCTCTATTAGTCACCTCTACCTGTCCATTAGCTTGGGGGTGGTAAGGTGAAGACATTTTGTGTTTAACTTGGTATAAATCTATGAAAGCTTGAATTACCTGAGAAGTGAATTGCAGTCCTCTGTGTGAAACTATGGATCTCGGAGCTCCAAATCTCAAGAAGATTCTGTTATAAAGAAAATCAACAACTTTTTATTCCCTTGCAAACTACAATGCCTGAACTTCTGTCCATTTGGTTACATAGTCTGTGCAGACCAAAATATATTCTTTGCCTAAATATGGTGGAGAAATTGGTCCCACAAAATCTAGACCCCATTGCTCAAATGGTTCCAACACTACTTGAGGGTGCAGTGACATTTCTTGGGTAAAGGCTGGTTGACCCATCCTTTGGAACTGATCACACTGCTGCACATACCTCTTGGTGTCCTTATGAAGAGAGGGACAATAGTAACCAGTTCCTAGAATCTTGTGAATGGTTCTTTGTGAGAAATAATGTCCACCAAAGGGTTCATCATGACATGCTCTTAAGACATCAAAAATTTCATCATCTCTCAAGCACCTGCATAAAATAAAATTAGGACCACACTTAAATAGTAAACCATTTAACCATTTGTAAGATAAGCTTTCTTTTACCAATCACTTCTTTTTTTGAAGTGAAATGAGTTGGAAACAAGCATGTAGCTAATAAATTGGCTATGTCAACAAACCAAGGTGTAGTAGAAGAAATAGCAAAGAGATGTTCATCTGGAAATTTGTCTTCCACTGGTTGGTTTTCTCCACCTGTATGCAATCTTGACAGAAAGTCAGCAACCAAATTCAATTTCCCTAGGTTGTCAACTATGGTGATGTCAAAATCCTACAATAAGAACATCCATATAATTATCCTTGCACCCACTACATGTTTGTTCATTAAGTATTTGATGGTTGCATGATCAGTATGCACAAATATTTTGTATCCTGTGATATAATGCCTAAATTTGTTAATAGCATATATGACTGCCAAGAATTCCTTTTCGGTTGTTGTATAGTTTTTTCTACTAGAGTAAGGTTCTTATTGATGTAGTAGATGGCATGCATACCTGCCCCTTCCTCTTTTTGTCTGATGACTACCCCAATTGACTCATTTGAAGCATCAGATTGTATATGAAAAGGTAAAGTCTAATTAGGTCCCCTCAAACCAGGTGTGATAGTTGTTGGCAAAAGACACTATGTGGCTTCATTGATGTTGTCATTGATGGCAAAAAAGACCATTCCACACATCCGCAGGACATGGTGTATCTTTACCGGAAGTCAGATTGAAGAATACTTTGGTCCGGTAAGCAAGAACAGAGCATGCAGCAAGGTTCGACAGTCAAGTCCGGATCTCTTAGAGGAAGTATCTTTGTAAAGTGCAGACTTGGGTAAGTCAAGAGGAACACCTTGACTGATAGATTCCAGGGATTGAGCCTCTGGTGATGAAAGAGTGAAGAGATATGAGCATCTAAGTATTGGGGTCCAGTTTGGCAGAGTAGACAGAGGAAGAACTGACCGACAAAGCATCAGAATTATTTTGGATGAGATATTGATGGTGATCAAGGTTCTTAAGGTACCATCCATGATTGGCCGACATGTTAGATGACTTCTATAAGTATCTCCTTGATTCGCATCACTTGGTAAGCAAGGATTCAGCTGACAGACTAGAGTTTGGGAAATTATTGACTATTCTGGATGCCAACTAGAAAGAGGATGAAATCCTTTGTGCGGATATATATACCAGATGGATTTGGATGTGAAGGTGTGTATTGTGGTGTTGTGGTGTGTGAAGAAAAGTAGAAGAACAGTATAGAAGTAGTAAGGCAAGTCTGGTATGTGAAAGGACAACAACACAGAAGAAGAGAAAGGATGAAGTGCAGTAGATCAGTATACTGAGCCTAACCGAAACTGAACTCTAGCATATGTGGATGCTTCTTATTAGTTCAAGTATTTTGTTACTTTCTTTATAACTTGTAGGCAGTGAGCCTCTTGTGAGCAGTGTGCTCAGGCAGTGAGCCCTAATTGGTAAGTGCCATTTTGTACTTCTATTCTTCTAACAGAGAATACATTCTTGGGTTAGTCACCTCATGGTTTTTTCCCTTAACAAGGTTTTCCATGTCAAAATCATTGTGTTATGTGTATTGACCTTGTTTCTACTTTCATGTTTATGGATGCTTATTTGCTTTGATACTGCACTAGTTGTTAAAGAAGAACAGAAAGTTAAATTAATTAAGATAACTGATTCACCCCCCCTCTCAGTTATCAACAATTGGTATCAGAACCAAGTTCCTCCAAATAGAGCCTAACAACTTGAGGAAGATCTGGGAATTCAAATGGATGTGTATGGTATGAGGGAACAACTTCAGACTGCCCTAGATGATCTTGAGCAATCTAACTCTGAAGTCAATGAATTGAAGGAAAGACTCAAACAGGCTGATGATTTCATAAATGAACTAAAAGGGAAACTAAGTATCTCTATGAAAAAGAGAAAGGATCTACTTCAACAATTGGCAAGTCAAGGTGAAGCCAATGATACAAATGAAGATCTGAAGGAGAAAACCAAGTTATGTGAAAAGTTATCAAAAGAGGTCATTATGGTAAGACATGAAATGGAATCAAGAGTTATGAAATTTACTCAAGAAATTGAAGAGAAAAGAAAAACTAAAGATGATTTAAGACAATCTCTCAAAGAGAAATCAGAAGACTGCCACAAGATGGATAGAATAATCAGGCATCTGGAATCTGATCTTGAAGATGCTAGAGATATTGAAGAAAAACTTGAGGATCAAATAGACACTCTTAAAAAGGATCTTCAAACAGCAAATGAATACAAAGAAAAAATCAAGATAAGCTCTGCTCAACTTGAAGTTCTTCTTGAAAGTCAAAAGAGAGTAGATGACAAGCATGGTTTGGGATATGAGAAAGGTGAAAGCTCTGGATCCGGTCAGAAGAATTTTGGATCAGAAAGGAACAAGTCTTGAAGACCTCCAGTAAGGCAACCTAATGCTCAAAGATATCCATCCTTCAATGGATACTGCCACAACTGCAATAACTTCGGTCATAAAGCAAATCAGTGCAGAAAGAGAATGAATCAGACTAACTCATCTTTCTCCAGACAATGTTTCAACTACAAAAGGTATGGTCACAAATCCCATGAATGTAGAAATATGCAAATGAGCAATTCATTCAATGGTAGATGCTTTGCATGCAATAGAATGGGACATATAGCTAATCAATGTAGATCAAGAGGGTATCAGTAAAAAATGCAAAGAAATGTTGTTTGCCACAATTGCAATAGATCCGATCATATTGCCAAATTCTGTAAAAGCAAGAATCAGGATAAAAGGGGTCCGGTGCATCATAATCAAAATCAAGACAAAGGAGAAGGAAAAGTGAATGCGGATGAAGTCCAAAGGGAGATGAATAAGATTTGGGTAAAGAGGAGTACAGAAAATATTGGGGATGGATCCGCACCAGAATCTGGTGCTGATATTCCTTCTAGAAATTAATTAGTGAGCTCTGGCTTAGAGGGAGACACAAAGAAAAACATTTTCCCCCAGCCAGTTAATTGGTGCCTGAATTCGGCACAAGGAAAGTTGCAGATTAAAGGGTTCACAGAGGACCATCTAAATAAGCTTTGGTAAAGAGATGGAAGATCCGCAAGAAGTTTGGAGCAGGTTAATCTTTCAAGACTAATCCGGTTTAACAGTCATCTGGTATAGGATTTTCACAACTAGATCTAGTATGACTCAAATTTGAGGTAGTTTGATCTGCGGATAGATCAAATGTTTGGGGAAAGGAAGATAGATTGTCATCGATCACTGCGAATAATTCTAAGTATATCTCAATAATCTGGAAAAGATCTTTCTTAGAACAAGGAGAACGAGGCAACCAGAATAACTTAAGTTGTGCATTTATTGCAATATGGAATTAGGGTTTGCTCAGAGATAAAAGTGTTCATTTGATCGTCATTTACACATTTGCACTCGAGAAGAAGAGAAAAAGAGCTCTGCAAACAAATTGTCTCAAGTCTCTCAAAGATCAACCACAGAAGACAATTCTTCCAGCAATCTGATCCAGCTCATTCCATGAAACCTAGAAGCGTAAAAAGGTATTTTTCACTCTTGATCAAACTTTCTTTGAATCTTTAAGATGGCTACTCTGAATGTTGTAAAGATTTCTAATAGGCCTCGCCCCAAATTTAAGAAACATCCCTACAAATCTCTAGAAGTGGATCCCTTAGAGGCATTTTCTAGCATTCCGCATGGGGTTTTGCATGTAGAAGACGTTAGGGTTTACATTCACGCAAACATTGAAGATTTTGGTGAATCCAATCTAATGGACATCTACCACAAGGAACTGATAGATGAATCATTTGAACTAAAACCTCAGTATAAGGCCATCCGGGATAAACATTTCAGTTAGTACATCCATTTCCCTTGTTTTGAAGAAGATGAGTGGGTCCGGTATGTGTTGAGTAGAGTGCATGATAACTTCTTATGGTTGAATAGACCATTCAAGATCACCAAGGATGTAATTAGGGTAGTAACCAGTTTACACTCTTCCGGAGGGATACCTGTTCTCAAATCTGTCAAAAACCAAACTGTGAGTGAGGCTACCGGATCAAAATTTGATAAGAAAGCAATGACCATAGAAGATATCACTGATCAGGATATCAAGTTTGCATCTATGATAATTGGCTATAAGATATATCACTCCAGCAGGGAGAATTCAGTATTCGAAACTGTTGTGTATACTGCTTATGAAATGTTGAGAAAGAATGCAGATTATGATCTCTGTGAACTCCTTCTGAGCCAACTGATGGAAAACTTACAGAAGATCAAGAAGGACAAAAATAACTCTTTTAAGTATGGTGGACTGATATTGTGTTTATTTTTCTACTTTATGAATGAGCTGCCCGGATCCAGTGGTTGGGTATGGCAGAATGATAGACCTATTGCAATTCAAATCAGAGATTACTTGCATGGGCTTGGGGATGCTAAGGCAAGAAATACAGCTCTGTGGGGTTACTTCAAGAACTTTCAAAATATGATGCAAACCAAAGAAAGAATTCCCCAATCATTGGTTGAGAAGTACAAAGATACAGTGTGTTTCATGGTAGACACTGATAAATGCCTAATGGAGGTAGTGGAGCCAAGGATAGTCTGGATCATGCCAATGGGGTATGAAGTAGATGAGAAAATTGTAGAGCTGCATATCCAACATCTGTTGAGCCAGCCCAAAGACCCTAAGGCAGAAAGGTTTGGAACCTACCAAGAGCTGAGTGTAAAAGTTCATGTGGAACTTAGACAGCCTGAAATTAAGAGGAAAGTGAGAAGGGAAGTTGAAGAAGTCACCAAGAAATATGGAATATCAAAGGAGGCACTTGATGCAAATAGAGAAAAGATAGAAAGGGCAGAGAAAGAAAAAGAAAAAGAAGAGAAAGAAGGTGCTCCAGTGGAAGTCCCCTCCCAGACCAAACCTCTAAGACCTCTGCACTTGCAGCTGCTAAAAGCTCAAAGGCATCTAAATCGGAAGCAAAATCATCTAATAAAGCAGAGAAAAGAACTAAGACAAAGGCCACAAGGTCTTACATCAGTCAGAAGGATGATGAAGAAACTGAGTCAGATGAGGAGGTAAAGAAAATGAAGAAGAAGAAGAAGAAAGGATCTAGTGAATCTTCTACAGGTCAAGACAAGGAAGAGATGGCAGAAGAATTTGTTGAGAGGCCCACTCTATCCATTGATGATGTAGTCAAATCAGTCACTGTGGATGGAAACCTAAAACCAATGACTGAATTCTATGATGATTATAATGAAGCTGACCAAAAGATCTTGCAAGAAGCTACAGTCAGATATTTGAACATCTATAATAAGGCTTTTATTGAAACCATATCTCTCATTCCCAAAAGCCTAGAGAAGGAATTAGAAATAAGAAAGAATAATGCTAAGGCAAAGGATCTTGAGATCTGGGAACAGATAGACATTCGGCTATTTCCTTCAATCACTACGAAGCAAATGAATATGATCTTCAAAGATTGCAAGGATGAGTTCCAGAGCAAAGCTAGAATGAATCAGCTTATGCTTGGCGAAATTGACAAAATAGCAAAAGAGATAGAAGAGATCCTCCGGAATGCATACAAAAGATTCAACATTCCCATTGTAGAAGACTTAGATGATGAAACCTCTGCCATGGATGACAAAGAAGAATCCACTAAGACGATAGGAGAAGAGGCAAAGGAGACTAGTGAAGAAAAAGCTAAGGACTTAGATTCCTCTGTTCTGGAAGAGGAAGTCCAAGGAGAAGTAAATCTAGATTATCCAGCAGTCTCCAGATCTAAAGGAGAAGAATGAATAGAGGAGAAAGAAGAAGAAGGGAAGGGAAGAGAAGAAGGTCAAGTTGAGAAGAAGACAAGTGACAGTGCAGAAGGAAAGAAAACTCTATCTCTGGCAAGAGACACTATAGAAACTGTCAAGGATTTCTTAACTAAAGAAATGATGGAGATTGATAAACCGGAGTTACTTCAAGGACCATTTGACTTTGATTCTCTCTCCCCAGTTCAAACAATGAAGATAGCATCCTTTGCCCAAGCAAAGGCTAAAGAGAAACTTCTAAAGTCTCACATGGAAGACTGTGAGCTGCTAGAAATTGCATCCAGTGTGCTTGAAAAGATCATGCCATCCTTTCAGAAGGATTCCTCAACTTCTTCATCTGGTAATCTCAAGTCTCTTGTTAGTTCTGTCAACACTCATTTTGAATCTTTAGAGAAATTAGCTGAGGTGAAGGTCCGGAAAGAGTTTTTGCATAAGAGATTCTCTGAGTTACAAGGCTTTATAACCAATGATAGGAGAAATATGGATATTGGGATAAAGAGCTTAGAAAATTCTCTTAAGGATGGACGAGAAGTATATAAATTTTGTATATCCTGGACTAAAGTAACAAAGGATATTGAGAAGAAAATGAAAGAACAAGAGGATAAACTGTCAAGCCTCTCTCAGAATTTTGATCCTCTCAATGTATCCATAATAAACCAGGAATGTCAAACTATTGTAGTCATGAATGAGATTAAGAAGCTTGAGAAGGAGAGGAAGAACATATTAAGCAGGATGGGTGAACTTAGAGGGATGATTATCCCTAAATTAGAGGCCATGCATGAGGCCCTAACTGATGCCCAGACCACAGCCCGAACCAGTGATCCGACAGATCTTAAGAGGGCAGAAGCTTTTGTATTCCTGTTGAGCGGTCACATCTCAATTTTGGACAGGATGAAGCAGAGTTGGGCAACAGAACTTGTCTAGCTAAAGACAACTTTTGTAGATATACTTCAGTATATGTAAGTATAGCATGTATATATACTTATGTGGCTAAGTATAGATTGTTTTTGGGAAATTTTGGTGTGCGGACCCTACCCTTTGCCATTGATGTCAAAGGGGGAGTGAGGAGCAGTGAAAAATGTGGAATCCAGCTAAGGAGGAGCTCCGGTAAAGTATACATTAGAACAGAGCATCAACCAAGGGGGAGTGTAGTATAACACTTAGTCATTTTTCACTAAGTGTTGCCATCAATGCCAAAGGGGGAGATTGTTGGCAAGAGACACTGTGTGGCTTCATTGGTGTTGTCATTGATGGCAACAAAGACCATTCCACACATCCGCAGGACATGGTGTATCTTTACCGGAAGTCAGATTGAAGAATACTTTGGTCCGGTAAGCAAGAACAGAGCATGCAGCAAGGTCCGACAGTCAGGTCCGGATCTCTTAGAGGAAGTATCTTTGTAAAGTACGGACTTGGGGAAGTCAAGAGGAACACCTTGACTAATAGATTCCAGGGATTGAGCCTCCGGTGATGAAAGAGTGAAGAGATATGAGCATCTAAGTATTGGAGTCCGATTTGGCAAAGTAGACAGAGGAAGAACTGACCGAAAGAGCATCAGAATTATTCTAGATGAGATATTGATGGTGATCAAGGTTCTTAAGGTATCATCCATGATTGGTCGACATGTTAGATGACTTCTATAAGTATCTCCTTGATTCGCATCAGAAGGATTCAACCGACAGACTAGAGTTTGGGAAAATATTGACTATTCCGGATGCCGACTAGAAAGAGGATGAAATCCTTTGTGCGGATATATATACCAGATGGATTTGGATGTGAAGGTGTGTGTTGTGGTGTTGTAGTGTGTGAAGAAAAGTAGAAGAGTAGTATAGAAGCAGTAAGGCAGGTCCGGTATGTGAAAGGACAGCAACACAGAAGAAGAGAAAGGATGAAGTGCAGTAGATCAGTATACTGAGCCTAACTGAAACTGAACTCCAGCATATGTGGATGCTTCTTATCAGTTCAAGTATCTTGTTACTTTCTTTATAACTTGTAGGCAGTGAGCCTCTTGTGAGCAGTGTGCTCGGGCAGTGAGCCCTAATTAGTAAGTGCCATTTTGTACTTCTATTCTTCTAACAGAGAATACATTCTTGGGTTAGTCACCCCGTGGTTTTTTCCCTTAACAAGGTTTTCCACGTCAAAATCATTGTGTTATGTGTATTGACCTTGTTTCTGCTTTCATGTTTATGGATGCTTATTTTCTTTGATACTGCACTAGTTGTTAAAGAAGAACATAAAGTTAAATTAATTAAGATAACTGATTCACCCCCCCTCTCAGTTATCAACAATAGTAATTTTCTCTTTAATGGTTTCAAATATTGATTGGAAATCCTCTGTCCATGAGAAGTCAACATCTTTGGTAAGCAGGGAAAACATAGGAGTAGCTATTCTGCTGAAATTTTCTATAAATCTCCTGTAGTATCCTGCATGACCTAGAAAGCTTCTAACATCTGTTTGGTTTTTAGGTGAGGGTAACTGCTTAATCACTTCTATTTTGTTTTGGTCTACTTTGATTCCTTTGGCTGATATGTGATGTCAAAGTACAATTCCCTCTTCTACCATCATAAAACATTTTTCATGGCTCAATGATAGCTAGTTTTTTTCGCAACATTGTAGCACCTTATCTAGGTTTGTGAGAGCTTCCTCAAAGGTGTCTCCATACATAGTAAAGTCATCCATATAGACTTCCATACACTCATTAGCCAATTCAACAAAAATGGCTAAAACGGCCCTCTGAAATGTAGTTGGAGCGTTACATAGTCCAAATGGAAGAACTCTATATGCAAAAGTTCCCCATGAACAAGTGAAGGTGGTATTGTCCTGGTCCTCAGGTGCTACTTGAATCTGATTATACCCACTAAACCCATCTAAAAATGAGAAGTACGTTTTCCTTGCAAGGTTGTCTAGCACTTGGTTGATGAATGGTAAGGGAAAATAATCCTTCTTTGTGGCTTTATAGTCAATACACACTCTCCACTTTCCATTCTTTTTAGGCACTATGACTAAGGATGAGACCCACTAACTATCTGAGATAGGATATATGAACCCTACTTGTAGCAATTTCTCTATCTCAGTCTTAACAATATCTTTCAAGGCAGGGTTTAATCTCCTCTGGGGTTGTCTGACAGGTTTGACATCTTCAATGTATATATGATGAGTATAGATCTCAGGAGGGATGCCCTTCATATCTTGGTATTCCCAAGAAAAAGTTGTTGAATGGGAGACCAAGAGTTTGAGAAGTGTTTCTTCCTATTTTTCTGCTAACTAGGTGTTGATGTTCAATGTTTTCCCAGGTAAAATCATGACCTGCTTTGTAATTTAATCCATAGATGTCTCTACCCCATATCCTAGAGTCATAATGTTAAGAGGACAGGAATGTGGAAGCAACATATGAAATGTGGCCAAGTCTCTATAAAAGGTTTCTCCACAAGGAATAATGTTTGCAAGGGTACAATGGGTAGCAGTAAGGAATTCTCTTTTTGAGTCCTTGGCTAATTCCATTATATCCTTGTCAAAAAGAATGTGGGTGATGTCTTCTGTTGTGTCATAGTTTATTTCTTCTTCTAACTCACCCAAATGTTCCTTGATGGTAACCATATCTACTGAGGCATTGTTTCCCATGTTATTAGGCTCATCTACCCACACTTTTCCTAAGTAATGTATTGATGGTTTAGCTGGAGGATATAAAGAGATTTTCTTCAAATCTATCCCATTAGAAATGACCATGTCTCCTGTTCGATAATCAATAGATGCTGCTGCTGTAGCCAGCCATGGTCTTCCTAAGATCAAGGGGTAAGCATTTCGTTGATTTTTGGGTTCTAATATCAAAAAATCTACTAGAAATTCCCATGATTCTACCACTACTGGGACATCAGTTAATACTCCTTTTGGAATAGCTACCGACTAGTCAATCAGTTGGAGAATTGTGGATGTGGCCTGGACACCAGTCAGAGATAACTTGTCCAAGGTGTACACTGTCATTATGTTTATTGTTGCCCCTAAATCAACCAAAACATTGGATATTTCCACCCCTACAATGTAGATAGTAATTACAGGGTTTCCAGGGTCTCCATATTTTGGGAGGAGCATCTCTCCCACAAGAAGGTCCACTACTTTCCCTTCCACCTGAATGGTGGCAAGAAAGTTTTTCTTCCTGCCCTGGGTTTTAACACAATGTTGTTTGATGAATTGGTTTAGTTCAGGCACATCCCTGATTGCTTGTAGGAGTGGAATTTCAATATTCTATTGTCTAATTTCTTGCATAAGTTTTGATTCCATGGTAGGTTGGACTTGTTTTTGTAGGACGGTTTTCTGAAGGACATGTTTTTTGAGACGTTCTGGGTAAGGTGTTGGCTTTTCTATCTTCGAAGTAGTGCCGGAGTTTTGTTGGGAATTAAGGTGTCTCAACCTACACAAATTCCTAGCATTGCTTATTTAATTGTGTATTTATTTATTTGCCTATGATGTAATTTATGTTTCACATCATGTTTTGTCATTTAGTGTGAAGTGGCATGGTGATTTGTCACTCAAGTTGGAAGGTGACTAGGATGGTCAACTCATCCCATGTGGATATAGGCGTCCCATTTGAGGTGGCACTACTATGCCATGTGTCGACATCTTGTGGTATGATAGAGGTGTTATTGTGTATGACAGAATCTGACGCGTAAGAGCCAAGTATAGAGATTCTCGGGACAAGTGAAGACAAGTGTCGTAAAGTATCTTTACATGTGGAGAAGGCATCTTTGGGTGCCCAAATTGGGCTATGACATATTGTAAGAGGAATATGCTATATTTAGTCATGTATGACGGATTCTCTTACAACATTTAAGGTTGTTATGTTGGGTAGATTTTATGACAGTTGTAAGATGCGTAAGAGCATTTGTCATAGCTATTTTTAGTCTGGAGCGCTCCATCCTTGGGAAGTCAAATCTGCCATGTTATGACAAATGTAAGAGAGTTGAAAACATGTTGGACAAGTGTCCTTTGAGTGTGTATATGGCCATGTGGCCAAGATGGATGCCCATCTCTAGAAGCTTCATGTTTATGCCTTGTAACTCTATATATTGCAGAATTTTGGAGTAGTAGACATATAGTATTTGTACAGGTACTGTTATGTTGCCGGAATCACTCTAGAAACAACATTTGCAGACTCCTGGAAGAACTTGCATTGCAAGTGTGTTGTAAACAAGATTGTTTTGATAATACATTGTGTAGGTTTTGGAGTGTGAGGTTTTTCACTTGAAAAGGTTTTCCCCATGATATATCTTGTGTCACTTTCTTATTCTATGTGTTGTGTTGTTGCTATAATCTTTATGTTATATGTTTAACATTGCTGCAATTGTAAGGATTAAAAATAATTTGCACTCTACTTCCCTCATTAGTTCGGTGTAGGAAGCATTTTTGCGTACCTTGCATCCTTTCAGTTGGTATCAGAGCTTGATCACCTTTGATCCTAGTTGTTAGGTAGGGGTTTTTTGTACTGATCTTTGATTGAGTGGGAGTTTGTACAGATTATTCTACAATCTTGTTGTAGGAAGGAGATGGCAGGCACATCCAGAAGAATAGATTTGCAAAAGTTTAATGGCAACAATTTTAAGTTGTGGAAACTCAAAATGGAAGACATGCTTGTTGATAGAGACCTATGGGAAACAATTTCTAGTACAAAACCAACGGCAATGGCATGGGAAGATTGGGATCTCAAAGATCGTAAAGCTAAGGGTCTTGTGAGACTCTATTTAGCTGATTTCGTCCTGTTGAATGTTCATGAGGAGAAGACTGCGAAGGAGCTGTGGAAGAAACTTGGTGATGTTTATCAGGATAAATCCATGGTAAACAAGTTATTCCTATGGAAAAAAATTTATTCTCTGAGGATGGAAGATGGAGGATTGGTTGCAGACCACCTGAATGCCTTTAACGTGCTAGTTGCACAGTTGACATCCATTGGTGTGAAGATGGAGGAGGAGGATTGTTGTATGACCTTGCTTTGTTCTTTGCCAAATTCGTGGGACCACCTTGTCATGGCCATTGGGAGTACTACAACCACCTTCAAGATGGATGAAGTGGTGTCTTCGTTGTTATCTAAAGAAATGTGGAGAAAGTCTTCTAAGTCGGCTAAGGAGGCCCTTGCAGTTCGTGGTAGACCCAAAGAGAAAGGGAAGAAGGACAAGAAAGCTAAAAAGGGCAAATCCAAATCTCGTGGGAGATCCAAATCTCCTGGAAAGTCTAAGGCACTATGTTGGAACTGTGGAAAAACTAGGCACTTCTGAAAGGAGTGCAAGGAGGAGAAGAATAAAAAGAAGAAAAACACCTCTGATTTTGATTCTGACAAATCTCATGATGATGGTGATGCTTTTATTGCTTCCTTGGCCACTCATGCATCGGATGATGTGTGGCTGATTGACTTCGGTGCTTCCTTCCACATGACCTCACATCAAGGTTGGTTCACAAAGTATGAAGAGTTTAATGGTGGGAAGGTGTACCTGGGTGATGAATCTCACCTGAAAATAGTTGGTTGTGGAAGAGTCTTGATCTGATTCCCTGATGAAGAGGTGAAGGGGATCAATGGGGTTATGCATATACCCAGTTTAGCACAAAACTTGCTCTCTGTAAGTAAATTGAATGATGCAAGTGTACAGATTGTCTTCTCGAATGGAGGATGCAAGATGGCAAGAGGATCTATGGTGCTTGCTAAGGATACTCGGAGAGGTACTCTGTTTCAGCTGGATGCATGCACTACTCAGTGCAATAGTTCTTCTAATTTGAAGAAAAGAGCTTCAGTCACTTCATCCTCACCATTGGAACCAGCAGCAAAGAAATGTGTTCCTTCAACTTCTGATGGTAGTGCATTTTGGGTACCTAAGGGTGCTCATGTTTTGGAAATGAAACTCCCTGCTGAGAAGACAATGTTGTGGCATGAGAGACTTGGTCACATTAGTGAGAAGGGTCTTAGAGCCCTGAAAAATAAAAACCTCATTGAGGGGTTAAATGATTGTAATCTTGAGTTTGACTTTTGTGAACATTGTATAAATGGAAAATAAAACCGTTTTCATTTTTACTCGAGTTCTCATAAGTCTTCTGGTGTGTTGGATCTAATTCATTCTGATGTGTTTGGTCTTGTGAATGTTCCTTCGATTTGTAAATCGTTATATTTTGTATCATTCATAGATGATTACAGTAGAAGGACATGGATTTATTTTCTCATAAGCAAATCTAAAGTCTTTAGTCAGTTTAAAGAGTTTAAAGCTTTTGTAGAGAATCAGACTGCTAAAAAGATTAAGTGTTTGAGAACTGACAACGATGGTGAGCTTTGTTCGACAGAGTTCGACAAGTTCTGTAAAGAACATGGGATTGAAAGACATAAGACAACTCCTTACACCCTGCAACAAAATGGAGTTGCAGAGGAGATGAACAAAACGTTGATGGAGAGGGCTCAGAGTATGCTTAATGGTGCTAGCTTCGAACAAAAGTTTTGGGCTGAAGCTGTAGCCACTACTTGCTACCTAGTTAACAGGTCTCCTACTTCAGCGCTTGTTGATAAGACACCCATGGCGGTGTGGTCTGGTAAGAAGCCTTCATTGAGACATTTTCTATTTTTTGTTGTGAGGCATATGCACATGTGCCTAAGGAGAAGAGGTCAAAATTGGAGAACAAGGCAGTCAAGTGTATCTTCATTGGCTATGGTGTCGGTGTGAAAGGGTACAAGCTTTGGGATCCTGTGGCTAAAAAAGCCTTGTATAGCAGAAGTGTTATCTTTAGAGAGGTAACACCTTCTCCTATTGTTTTATAGCTAGAAGAAAAAGAAAAGAAAGAGGATGTGGTTCAGTTTCCCACTACCCTTGAGAAGACTGAACCGAAAGACCATGTTGGACCTGATGATGAGGAGAGCTCTAGCAGCTCTGAAAGTTCAGAAGAAGAACCTCAACCTCAGCCTTTGAGGAGGTCTACACAAAACAGGAGGCAACCTGAGAGGTTTGGTTATACATTTATTGATTCTAGTTGTGCTTTTGCTTTGATTTCTAACACTGATGAGCTTAGAACTGTGAAAGAGGCTATGGGTATGAAAGATACACATTTCTGGAAGGAATCCATGGAAAATGAGATGGTTTCTTTGGAAAAGAATAAAACATGGGACTTGGTGCCTTTGCCTGATGTACGAAAGTTTGTTGGATGTAAATGGGTGTTCAAGAAGAAATTTGGTACAGATGGCAGTGTTAAGAAATATAAAGCCAGATTGGTTACGAAGGGGTATTCACAAGTGGAGGGAATTGATTATGGTGAAATTTTCTCTCTCGTTGCAAAGCTGACATCTATTAGGTTCTTGTTATCTCTTGCAGCAGCTTATGGCTTAGAAGTGGAACAAATGGATGTGAAGAAAACTTTCCTTCATGGTGACTTGGAGGAAGAAATTTATATGTCACAGCCTGAGCACTACGTGGTGAAAGGTAAAGAAAATTTGGTTTGTAAATTAAAGAAGTCTTTGTATGGTTTGAAGCAATCTCCTAGGATGTGGTACTTGAAGTTTGATGCCTTTGTGTTGTCCATTAGATTTCTAAGATTGAAATCAGATCATTGTGTGTATTACAAGTTTGGCAATGATCGCATTCTCATTATTGCACTGTATGTTGATGATATGTTGCTGATTAGGAATGGTAAGAATATGATTTCTGATTTGAAGTCTCAGTTGTCAGCACAGTTTGAGATGAAAAAATTAGGGGCAGCTAGGTACATTCTGGGGATAGAGATCAGAAGAGACATCAAACAAAAAACTTTGGTTAAGCCAGAGTAAGTATGTGAAGACCGTGTTGGAGAGATTCAGCATGGCAAATTGCAGACCATTGTGTGTTCTTGTTTCATTGGGGACAAAGTTATCTGTTAATGATTGTCCAAAGTCTCCTTATAAGATGGAGGATATGAGCATAGTGCCTTATGCTAGTGCCGTTGGCAGTTTGATGTATGCAATAGTCTATACAAGACCAGACATTGCCTAAGCAGTGGGAGTCCTTAGTTGGTTTATGGCTAATCCTGGACGGGTACATTGGGATGTGGTGAAGAGAGTGTTTAGATATTTGAGGGGTACTTTTGAGTATTCCATATGTTATCATGGTTATCCTATAGGACCTCTGCATTCTATGAGTATTCGTGGATTTGTGGATTATGATTGGGTAGGTGACATTGACAGCAGGAGATCCACCAGTGCTTATGTGTTTACCATGTTTGGTGGTGCTATTAGTTGGATGAGTAAGCGACAACCTGTGGTTGCTTTGTCCATGACAGAAGCATAGTACATGGCAGAAAATCATGCTTGTAAGGAAGCCATTTGGCTTAAGAGGTTGTGTTCAGATATTGGTGTTGATGCAAGATAGATTACTATCTGTTGTGACAGTCAGAGTGTGATTTGCCTAGCAAAGAATCCTACTTTCCATGCCAGAACAAAGCATATTGATGTTCAGTTTCATTTTGTTCGAGATATGGTAGAAGATGGGAAGGTGATATTGGAGAAGGTAGACACTTTGAAGAATGTTGCAGATGCATTGACGAAACCAGTGGGTACAGAGAAGTTCAGATGGTGTTCGGAGTCTATGGGCCTCTTGGCCCCTAGTAGTTAAATCTTGTCATTATTTTGGCTCTTGCAAGGTGTTTGACAAGTGGGAGAATATTGGGAATTAAGGTGTCTCAACCTTTGCAAATTCCTAGCATTGTTTATTTAATTATATATTTATTTATCTGCCTATGATGTAATTTATGTTGCACATCATGTTTTGTCATTTAGTGTGAAGTGGCATGGTGAGTTGTCACTCAACTTGGAAGGTGACTAGGATGGTCAACTCATCCCATGTGGATATAGGCATCCCATTTGAGGTGGCAATAATATGCCATGTGTCAACATCTTGTGGTATGACAGAGGTGTTATTATGTATGACAGAATCTATGACGCGTAAGAGCCAAATATAGAGATTCTCGGGACAAGTGAAGACAAGTGTCGTAAAGTATCTTTGCATGTAGAGAAGGCATCTTTGGGTGCCCAAGTTGGGCTATGACATATTATAAGAGGAATATGCTATATTTAGTCTTGTATGACAGATTCTCTTACAACATTTAACGTTGTTATGTTGGGCAGATTTTATGACAACTGTAAGATGCGTAAGAGCATTTGTCATAGCTATTTTTAGTCTGGAGTGCTCCATCCTTGGGAAGTCAAATCTGCCATGTTATGATAGATGTAAGAGAGTTGAAAACATGTTGGACAAGTGTCCTTTGAGTGTGTAAATGGCCATGTGGCCAAGATGGACGCCCATCTCTAGAAGCTTCCTGTTTATGCCTTGTAACTCTATATATTGTAGAGTTTTGGAGTAGTAGACATTTAGTGTTTATACAGGTACTATTATGTTGCCAGAATCACTCTAGAAATGACATTTTTAGACTCCTAGAAGAACTTGCATTGCAAGTGTGTTGTAAACAAGATTGTTTTGATAATACATTATGCAGGTTTTGAAGTGTGAGGTTTTTCACCTGAAAGGGTTTTCCCCATGAAATATCTTGTGTCACTCTCTTATTCTATGTGTTGTGTTACTGTTGTAATCTTTATGTTATATGTTTAACATTGTTGCAATTTTAAGGATTACAAAGAATTTGCACTCTACTTCCCTCATTAGTTTGGTGTAGGAAGTGTTTCTGCGTACCTTGCTTCCTTTCAAGTTTTTCATAGAAGTGGCTCCAAAGGTGTTCTCCGGAGCTATTCCTTTAGGAGGAACTCTAGAGTTACCTAAGGCATGTTCTTCTAGCACAGTTTTGATAGTAGTCTCCTCCTGAGGTTGAGTGGATGGGTTTTCAAGTTCCAGATCATTAGTTACTTCAACTATGAGTGAGGGAGATGGTCTTGGTAGTGCTTTCCTAGAACGTAGCTAGAGGTTGTTGAGATAAATAGCATTGACACCAGCCATGTTTTCCTACTCTGTCATGTAAACAGTTGCTTCATGTTTATTTCATGGATTTGCTATAGGTTGAACTGGTAAAGGTGGCTGACAAACTGGCTCATTTTGTGACTGTCCTTGTGTGTTGGGGGTCCAGTTAGTAATGCTTTTTGCTAAGTTTGGAAACGTCTAGGTTGTCCTTAGTATTGTTGACTATAACCTTGTTGAGGACCCCACTGAGGTTGCATGTTTTGTGACTAAATTGTTGTGAGAACTGTTGTGGCCATTGTTGATTTCCCCAGGGCTGGTTTTGCCAATGCTGCTTCTGCCAGTGCTGGTTTGACCAATCTAGTGGTCCCCAAGGGGGAATGTTCTAAGGCCCCTGCCACATTGGATTCCATTGATTGTTTTCCTAGTTTGAAGGACCCCTATAAGAAGCCTAATTTGGGTACTAATTATATGGGAAATTCCCAGTTTGTTTTTGTCCTACGTAATTCAACTCCTCTTCTATTATGGAATTCTTCTTAGTCAACCTTTTTAAGTCTGGGAGTTGATCGTAATGACTGGTAGGGTGCTCCCTGTCATAGATCTGATAGATTTTTGATTTGTCTAAAGGGCATTCTCTCAACAAGTGTTTGTTCCTAGATCTAGGACAATATATGGAGAGAGGTTCAGTTGTTCTGCTTTGTTTAGTTGTTCTAGTCTTTGCCTGAATCCCATCTAATATGGTATTCAGTTGGACCAAAATACATATCTTAAGATTTGTAATCTCCTCCATTAACTATCCTATTTCATTCTTCTGTTTAAAAGATCTGGGTGTTCTCACTCCATCTTGGGTTCTAGAGTAGTTTCTGCAGAGTTCTTCTATAGCGGGCATATCCATTTTGTTAATGTTCCCTCTCCCTATTAGGTCTAGTGCCTATTTTGATTCTCTATCTAATCCTTTTACAAACAGTGTTCTGGCAAGGGGTGAGCCACAGGATTGCCATATCTCCTCAAGGCAAAGTTGAACCTATCCAGATAGTCCTCTAAACTTTCATCCTCTCTTTGTTTAATTTTGAACAACTCCTCCTTTTTATCACTGACCCTCCAGTAATCCTCATACTTGCCCAGGAATTTAGTTTCCATTTGATCCCATGAGTGAATGGAGTCTAGGGTTAAGCCCATGAACCACCTCATAGCAGAATCTTTCAGGGTTGATGGGAAAAGTTTGAGTTTTTTATTATTTGATCTATAGTCATAGGTCTGGCATACAACTTTAAACTCAAACAGAAACTAATATGGATCCTCAGAAGCAAGACCCCTGAAGTTTGGTAGGTTTAAAGGTGAAATGTTCTTCATAGGGGCATTATCTCCATGAGCAAGGACAATAGGGTATGAGAAGGTCCTGAGAGCTTGATTATCTTCCTCATCATGATTATCATCCATGTCTGGTGTTTCTTCTCTTCGAGATTTAGTATGGGGTTCTAAGGAAGTGGATTCTAGTAATAGGTCTGCCTAGTATCTTTCTTGTAGTTCTTGGATATAGTCAGAGAGTGAAGGACTTTGAGGATTCGAGGGAATGTCAAGTTGGGGTGTAGCTTCCAAGGTAAGTAATTCTAAGTGTTCCTCTTCAACAAGATCTTGTGCCACCCTACTACTTTCTCCTGTAGTTTGTTGCTGGGGTGTTTGTTTTATGTATCTACCTTTTGAATCCCTAGGTCTAACCATACAAATTCAATTTAACCTAAAAAGGATTGCTAACTAAATTTTTCTTATTAACACATTAGTCCCTGGCAACGGCACCAAAAATGACAAGGGTCGCTGGACCTTGGCATTTAATCATGTTTTTCATGTGTCAAATCCAGGGTTGTGTCCTAGTCTATCTACAATAAGGGTTCCCGTAGTTACCAATCCATTAACTACTCCTACTAATATGACTACTTCAAAGATTAATACTGCTAATTTGTTTGTTGTAAAAGAAAATTCTAAAAAACACTAAAACAATGTTGAAACAATAAATTGTTGAAATTGACCTATTCTAATCCACACGACTGAAAATATGCATTTACTGGAAACAACTATCAAACAGAAATAAATCTATATTATGAAAGTGGTAAACAATCTTCCTAATAGAATCTGAAACAAGACAATGAAGCAAAGAGATACTAGCCTCCTGTCTTGATGGCGGGAGTGGGCCCTTGCTCCTTGCCTTCAGGACTGAAGGCTAAAGCAAGAACTTAGTACAAAAATATAATAACACAGTCTTTCTTCAGTCTAATTCCATCAAAGTATGCTTGTATTCAAAAAGTATCTAAATCTGGAAAATGGAAATTACAATAATCTAATAGCAATAATTTTGTATATTTTTGTTGCTCTACCTTAACATATATCAAATCAAGTGATGAGATATCTATTTGTTCTAACTATCAGTTTATCTATGAGATATCATCAATCTCTTATTTTAACAATTGTTTAATTGCAGAGTAAAATCATGCAAACTAAAATAGGTTTTAGTGGTACAAAAGTCCCACTAAATCCAGAGTCTTAACTTAAATAACAACTAGGCAGCGAGGCCCTGAAATGTAGGTCTTTAACAAGTCTATTAGAACTCATGCAAAATCAATAAAAGAGGAATTAGATCCCTAGTAGTCAACTAGAGTCTTCATCAGATCATTCTGGTGTTAGCTGAGTAAACTCCGGAGCACTGTAGTTGCCTCCAGAGATGTAGACTGATAGCAGCGCCAGAGACTCTACACTGTCACCAGGAGCTTCAGAGACTGTGTGTTGTCGCCAGGAGCTCTGGAGATGCACCCATGACTCCTGTATGGCTCTGAATATGATCCACGCTTGGCTCCCCTACTTCAAAATACCTCCAACATACAGGGAAAATGTTGGAGTCTGGTGTAGTATCCTTCATGTCAGCTCCAGATATTATTAGGACCATCTCTGGAGATGCTCAAAATTGCCTTCGCCCGTACAACTGCACTTGTAGACGCAAAAAGAGAGACTTTTTGCACATTTTCATTAGTTCGTTGCACATTAGTCCTTCAATCAAAAATCATGACCTTCAGCAATTCATCTCTCATTAATGTAATTAAAACGAGTCTTTTCATGTTCTATGGTGCAATTACCAGGACAACAGGATAAAAGGATGGAAAAAGGGAGGTAAAAAGGTGTATTATTCTGGGTGCTACCTAGCACTCATCACCCACTCCTACCAGTTGGCCAAAATCATCCTCAACCTATTGAAAACCTCTTCCCAATCATTTTGATGATACCCCTAGCCTAGGTGATTGGATAATGTTTTAGGGTTTTGGATTATGGTTATTTTGGGAACCAACATTTTGGCATCATTATTGGGGATGAATTAAAAGGTTGTTTTATTTTATATACCTCTGTAACATTCATCAAATTTTACATCAGTTTTCTATTTGCATTTTGTTGCGCGTAGTGTTTGGCATCCTGTCAACTTACACCAACATTTTGGCGTCGTTGCCGGGGATAGATCTTGTTGGTATATTTTAACGGGCTTCCAACTCAAGTTGTTGGGTTGAAAATGAAATGAAGACTATGCTGGTATTGAATCCATAAAAGTTTCAACATTGGTGGTTCAGTTGGCTCCAAGGTTTTTCCTCATTCAGTGAGGTGGCAACTCTGCAATGATTGTTCAATTTTTTTGCTATTATTATTCCCCATTGATGGTGCAACAAATTTCATCTATCTGGTGCCACAATAGACAAAGTTATTTAATGTGATTTCTTCTTCCCTCTTTTCAAGAAAGAATTGTTTTATGAAGGGTTATCCAGATCAGTCCTATAGTTCTTTTTTGAAATGATGCATGCTTTGTAGTCATGGCTTCTTGGCACAATAAGAAATCTAGGGTAGATCTTTCATATGATTTATCTAATGTTTCATGCCCTAGATACTTTGAAGATTGGGATGCCTATGACTCCTATGATGATGCCTCATCTTGTTATTCAAACTGCCTAGCATCTTGAATTCCTTTATCCCAATGTCAAATGCCCATGCAAAATCAAAATGAGTCAGCTAGGCTTGAGTATAAAATTAAAAAGGGAAATCAGTTGCTTGAGTCCTTGTTGTAGCAAGAAGAGGAAATCAAAAAACAAATTAGACCTCTCAAATCCAAGATTCAATCCAACGCCCTTCCTGTTATTAGTAGTTCTTATTCTCGGCCTCCTCCCATTGCCAATGACATCATATATAAACAATGGGACCTCTCATGGGTTGATTATGAAATACAATACATGTCTAACAAGATATATCATCAAATGCCTTTATTTGTTGGGTGTGATGTTTATGATGGGGAGGCACATGTTTGGAGCTACTATCTTATGCTGATGTGGACTATGTTGAGAACATATTTTTGAGCTCATTGGTTGAGCAGGTTGATAACATTATTGTATGTTCTCGTGAGGATCGTATTTCTTAATTGCATGAGGATGAAGAAGAACAAATCATTAATGATTTTCTTGATAGCAATGTTATTGCAGCAGGTCATGTTGAAGAGCCTAAAATAGAGAGGCAATTTGAAGAAGGTGAGTCTTCACTTGAAATGCCTCAAATTTATAAATTAAATGTTGAGGGTGTAGAATTGGAGTTGATTCAAGTCTTTTATTCAATCATGGAGGAATATGTCAATATTTGTGGGACAACTAGGATGTAAGATTAATTTGAGTCATCACATGGAATTCCCTAGCTTGAATTTGTACTAGAATTGGATCCACTTCAGCTTGGTGTTAAGGAGGATAATCTTGTTCATGCTGATTTGTGTGTGGATCCAAATTTGTATCATGCTACCATGGAGTTGGAAAGTGAAATTTGCAATGTGGTTTAGCATGATGGTGAGTTATTTTCTATGGTTGCCATGTCTTGATGGTAATCTTTTCTTCTTCCAACATGGGGACTTTAAAAATTATAGTTTGCATGTGTATGCTAGGATGAAGCTTCATTTGATGTTGCTTGGAGGTGGATGCAATTTTGTCTTGAGGATGCCAAGCTCATTTTTTCAACTTGTCTATGACAGAGGCAAGTAACCCCATCTTTCTTTTGCAAGGTTTCCTTGTCTTGTGTTAAAATTTTGATTCACAACCATCCTTTTGTTGTCTATGTTCTTTCACGCCATTGGTTGTTTTGTCTTGTTGTATATATCTTCATTGTGTTGCCTTGTATATACGTTGCTTGAGTGTGTGTTTTCCCCGCCATCTCGTCCTCATTTTTTGTCTTTTTGGTCTACCCGGAGATAGTTGGTTCTTGTCATGCCAAGTTTGGCACACGTCCCCAACCATGTAACATACCATCTCATACTACTTGGAATTACTCACAAAAATTACTAAGAAAGTAAATGAACATGTTTAAACATGATTTTTTTTTAAACATTCGCATAATCTCATAGAATTAAATACATATCTTTTCTAAATATTTTTCAACCTTGAAATTACAATATATTCAAAGATAAAATCATAGTGAAATTATATCACTTTACATTTACAAATAATTTGCACTTGGCAAAAAGAATAATTTTCCATAAGTTTAAAAATCATAAGTCAATGATGAAGTATACTGCATTTGGAATCTAATATTTGTCTCACAAGTCTCGGTGAACTTCTTTTTTTGCAGAGGGAGAGCATCATCTGAGTGCTTTTCCTCCAACCATAGACTGGCAGTCCCCTGCTCACCTTCCTTTTTGGAAGTGGCCCTACCCTTCACGAAGAATATAGACATAAGGAACCAACATGTTTCCATTTGAGTCCTAGTGTTGTGTCCTACGTAACTCAATCAACCATACAACTCTAGACAATCTTCTAGCTAAGTATGATCATTATGATAGGTCACGCAATCTAGACACGGTGAACCGACTAATGCATGCAGAGACAAATGCATCACTTTGGCCAAAGTTTCTCTATAAATAGATGTTTGCAATAAACATAGTCGTGTGTTTAGACACCTCTAACTCAAATTGGAAACTACCTCATCCTATAGTTTGACTTACTTGACTACTAACTCTAGACATGAATTGTCTTGACTAAATTCAAATCTTAGTCAATCTAACTTAGAATTTAATCTTTAATCTAGGATATATGCAATAAATAGGTTTAGGTCAATTTAACCTTTTCATAGAGTCCCTCTTTGCATACTTGCAAATACCAGGGTCTATGAATTCCTATCATTCTACTCAATGACCCAAAGATGGAGCACTCTTGTGTAATATATCAAGATTCGTCTCTATCAAGAAATCATTTAAATTTATCAAAGTGATTCTTAGATTCTTCCTAATTTATACTATCTTAATCTATGGTTTCTCAACCATTCATTGTCGACCATAATATACAATAGACTAAATCAATGTCATAACCGACTTAAGAGTTTTTAAGTTTTCTAAACCCTTCCGGGTTGATTCTAGGGTTTTAACTTCTCTATCCCAAACTCATTGGTCTATCAAATACACTTGTTTTTCCAAAAGTAAAAGTTTATAATAATATAACATGGAAACAAAAACCTCTAGTCTTCTCTTAACCACTTGGGCATTGTTTGAATTCACATTTCTCATAACATGTAAAAACATAGCACACGATTTATATCCTCATTCATATGAGATCTTAATGAATACTATCATTATCGTAACTAATCTTTTGACTAATTTCAATCTTTCAACCTAAATAGGTTTGAGTCTTCTCTTGACCTCTTGGTCTTCTTAAGTGGTGCAGGAGCACCAAGGGCTTAGAGCCCATGTGTATATAGTTTGCATTTTGTTGTGATGTTTTGAATTTTCAAAATAGGGTAGAGCGGGAAGAAGTTTATACATGTGCAAAGTAAACCCATCAGAGTGAGTATTGATATCGGCGTAGCTGGAAGATGTATTCCCGATACTTCATGTTATACCGATGGAGGGCTAGCTATCGGCTTGAGGTTTACTATCGGCAGGAGTTCGGTGTCTTGTGCCGATCTCCAAGGTCTTACCGATGTGTGATGTCCATCGACATGAGGGTGGTCATCGACGGAGCCTGTGGTTGTGTCTCTGATCGCTTGGTGTTACCCCGATGGAGTGGTAAAGGTTGGTGAAGGCCATCGGCATGAGAATCACTATCGGTGAAGGATGTGGGTGTCACTCTGATATTAATTGTCTGTCTGATGAAGTGTTGCCGAGGCTTGTCATCGGTATGAGGCTTGCTATCGGCGATGGCTGTGAAATTCACTCCAACAGCTATGTGTTTCTCTGATGGAGTTGGACGTCGGTGCAAGGACTTCTATCGGCGTAGCTTTAAGGCTTTAGACTGATGCACAGTGGTCACGCCGACGGAGGGTGAAGACTTGGTATCGGTGAGACAAGGGACTATCGGAGTTCATGGTTGAATGTTGGCCAATAGTTTGGGTTGTGCCGATGGGGGTAGACAGGGGTTGTTGGCGGCAAAAGTGCCGACAATAGTTTACTAAGCTGTCAGATATATAAACCGCAGTGGCCGACTTGAACGGGTGCATGTGGGACTAAATGTTCTCATGAATGCGAACTGTCAAGTGGAAGTTGGATAGAGCGTAACCGAATTGCTGGACAGTTGGAATACCTACCGGTATGGAAGTTGAACCGTCCTATAACAGACATGAGCAAATACATAAGATGGAGCATTCTTTCTGTAAGGGGTGCAGAAGGAGAATCGAAGAAGTAAATTTTGATGTGTGAAGCATTTTGATGTAATCAAAATTTTTGAACAGAAATAAAATACAACAGTTCGATCATTAGTATTTTCTGTTCTGTTTTCACTTTATCATTCTGAAGTAGATTAGTCTTTTCTGTTTCTGCTATTTTGTTTTCTTTTGCCAGCCATGACTCTGTTTTGATGATTCTTCGAATCCCATTGTACAGTATGGAGGTCATCAAACAGAGCCATGCTCTTTGTTTGTTTTTCTTTTGTGGGGTGGTCGGATCGCCGGTTAGAGGCAATGCATGCTTGTTCTAGGCGAGCTCAGTGAGGAGTCCGGCTAGCTAAACAAGTAGGAAAAATAGATTTGTAGGGGTGGAAAAATAGAGGGAAGGAAAGTGAGCACCAAGTAGTCCAGACCCTTGAACAGAGTGAGAAGGGTGGGCAACGGGCTCAAAAAGTTATGTGCCATTTAGGCAGTATCTTGGAAGCAGTGAGGACAAGGTATGTGTCCCACACCAAGCAGAAAAGTAGAGTTTTCCGTCTCTGCAAAGAGTGTGTCTTTTAGCACTTTGAATTGGTAGGAAGGCTAGTGTTGTCAAACAGTCTTGTACACCTACAGGATGCAGAGCAGGCAGCCTAGAGTCCTCCCTATCATTAAGTCCACCAACTTTCGACATAGAATAGGTTATGAACTCATGTATATCATCCTTTGAATATAATGATAATACTTTTCAATGTTGTAGAATGCATATGTGATAATATATCACTATCCTTTGGTGTTTCTAATGATATCATTTCTATATATTCTAAAATAAGTGAAAATCTATCACAAAATCTTTTGATAGCAAACAATAAAACTATACATATAAATCATTGTGATATATAAATCTATCTCTGTCTAGACTTCTCATCTTGACTCCTAAGTTTAAAACAGAGTTCTCAAAAGGTTTAGTCTCTACAATTTATAAGGTAGCTTTCTACAAAGTTTTTAGTGTTTTTTGACAACAAAAGCAACCTAAGATTGCTCTAATGTAAAGATAGGTAAGAGATAACTTTCTACAAACCGGAATCCTCCTGAATAAACAATGTTATTCAAAACCTTTTGCCATAATTTGGTGTCTATCAAATGACAAAGTTTACTACTAAGTGTCTGCAGTCAGACTGATGGTCGTTCTTAGCTTGTCTAGATGCCTTGCAAGCTTCAGAGACATCATTATAAAGGTTATTAGATACACAGTCTAAGGCAAATACACAATACTAGTGCTAATATTAGTACTAGCTGTCGACAATGATACTGCATCCATAGTAACAACTATCACCTTGCCCTACTCTAGTCTCCTAGTACTTCCATAGTATCTTTGTTGAAACTAAACATTCTATTGTTTATCTACGGTGGATCAAACTGCTATGCAAAGATATTAAATTGTCTCTCTCAAAATTTCGTAATCTAATATCACATGCATCTTATAGTGTCGACGGTTTCATCACATTTCTATATATTCATACAGAATGACAAATAATGCAGTTTAAATAATGGAATAATTAGCTTATGGTAGATATCCTTACCTTCTAGTTTTGACAGTTTCCCAAGAAGTTCTTGGTGCTCACACAGCTCTCTATGCACGAAGCTCTCTGTCCACGAAGCTCTCTCACCTCTTTTGCACTTGGAGTAGCATACTCGCTCAAACATGACCTTCCTCCTTTAACACATCCCAAATCCTTTGATAATATAGTCTTTTTAAGGCTTTACTCTCCACTACAGTCCCTCCTAAACCACGAAGATCCTTCCCTCACTTAAGTTTATAAACACTCTACGGTGGCATGCAGGTTGAAGGTGGAGTAACTGGTCATTAAGACCACTCCCAAACTAATCATAAGCTCCTCCATACTCTCTAAAACTGTCATGAAGTTAAGGAGTCAAGCATCCATAACTAACATGAAGTGGTTTGCATTTAATTTGCAAGTATACCACATTCCCTTAAGAAGCTTATCGACAACAAAACAATAGGTTAAACTAATAATTCATATTAAATATATACATATATATAACAACTTAATATTTGTGTATACAACATATACTTACGTTGTTTCTAACACTCGACAAGATACAAGAATGGGGTCGATATATTCTCCCTCTCTCAAACTTGCATAAACGTCAAAACAAACAAAACAACATAATAGAATTCCAATCGGGTATTTCCGATAATAAAATAGTTTAACAACTATCAACCATTTCCTTGTCAATGGTCATGCTCTAACCTAACTTGGTTTTCGAGAATAACCTCAGCTTAATGAATCTAGTTGACAATCAACGATTTTTTGAGTCAAAACCAAACTCAAACCAATTTCTCAAACATAACTTACCAAACTTGACGAAGGTTCACAAAATTGTGAAAGCACGAGACTTAGATGGCAAACAATCTGTTCTTATCCATACGTCTATTCTCTTCTCTCTGATGATGCTCTCCCTCTCTTTGTTAGAGGGTGGAAAACATGTTTCCTGGTTATAACTTGCAATCACCAAACTGGGATTAGTGCATCATTATTCAATTCATAAACCTTATGAATAAATAATCATGACATCTTATAATCACATGTCTAAATTCTAATCATATAAACATAAACTCACGATATCATTGATTTATCCTGACATTTTCACATAACGTCAAATCATTAATTCATGCATAATTAACTACTAATTATGTGCAAGTAAAAAGTAAAACATAGTCAAAATTTGGGGTGTGACATATCTACCCCCATAAGATTCATCGTCCTTGATGATCCAATGCATCCAAAACAATAATATAAAGTTTTTGTTCAACTTTCAAAAGCATAAAACAAATGAGGAAATCTCTGATAAAAATCATGACAATCTTCCTGTGTGGCACTATCCTCTGCATACTGGTCCCACTGGACCTTACACTGAGTAACCTCTCTATTACACAAGCAGAGCTTGCAAACTTCGAGCACCTTGAGAGGCTCGATCATGACCACTCCTGGGTCCTGTACTTGTAAAGCATTCCAATTAAAAATATGATTATCACATATTATATAATTTTTCAAATATGAAACATGAAAAATATTATGCATCCTAGCAAGAGCTGGTGGTAGAACAATTCTGTAGGTAGCTGGATTGATCACTTCGAGAACTTCGAAGGGTCCTACATAACGAGGGGCTAGTTTGGAAGACTTTTCAAACTTTATGGAACTCTTCTAAGGTTTGACTCTCAAAAGACCAATGCTAATCATATCTTATAGCTTATCTATTCTTCCATATAATGCTTCAAATGGAAACATCTTGATAGCAGAATTGTAGGATTTGTTATAAGCAAACTCCACAAGTGGTAGATATTCTTCCCACTTGTATTGTTGATTCATGCAATATATCTGCAACAAATCTTCTAGAACTTGATTTACCCTCTCAGTCTAACCATTTTTCTCAAGGTGATAAGCCGAGCGTATATTGAGTTGAGTTCCTAGCGTTGAGAATAAAGTTTGCCAAAATCTCAACGTCATGCACGCATCTCTGTCTGAGATAATCTTCTTAGGACCTCCATGCAATCTAAACACTTCCTGCAACAACTTTCAAGCTAAAACTGGTGCTCCATCTATTAGATTCCCAGGTATAAAATGAGCTACCTTGGTGAGATTGTCCACCACCACTAAAATAGCATCAAGTCTATTTCAAGACATTGGGAGACCTTGAACAAAGTCCATACTAATGACCTGCCACTTCCATTCTAGAATATCGTGCAGATACAGAAGTCTTACTGGATGTTGTTGCTCAGCCTTGACTCTCTAGCACTCTAGGCAACTTGCTACAAATCTTGCAGTGTCATTCTTCATTCCTTTCCATAAATAAAGAGGCTTCACATCAGCTAGGAGTTTGGTTACTCTAGGGTGACCTGAATATGGTGTGGAATGAACTTCCTTTCACACAAGGTTTCTTAATTTTGTAAAGTTTGGAACATACATCCTTCCTTTTTATCTTAAAATCCCATCTGGTTCAAAATAGAACCCATCATAACTTGAGTCTTGAGGATTTATTGTAAGAGCCTACTTAACTTGCTCATAGTACTCATCACCTGTAGAATTTTGTGACACTAAATCCTTGAAGTTTGAGTGGATAGAGACAATTGAAGAGATATGCCTCTATCGACTTAGAGCATCTGCTACTTGGTTCTCTTTACCTTTGATATAACTTATGTCAAATTCATAGTCGGATATCAATTCCAACCATCTTCTTTGTTGAGCATTCAAATGAGGTTGGGAAAATATATGCTTAAGACCTTGATGGTCTGACTTCAGTTCAAAAGGCTTTCCTAGTAAATACTGTCACCATACTTGCAAAGCATGCACAATTGCAGTTAACTCTAAGTCATGAAGAGCATAATTTTGCTCATATGCTCTCACATTTCTGGATTCATAGGCTACCACTTGCCCATTTTGCATAAGCACTCCTCCTAAACCTTCGCCTGAGGCATCAATGATTACAACAAATTGACCTTCCAGATCAGGAACTTTCAATATTGGTGCATTTGTTAACCTCTCTTTTAACTAATTAAATGCCTCCTGACATATTTCTAACCCACCAAAACACTTTCCTTTTCTCTGAAGTGAAGTGATTGGGTTTGTAATCTTAGAAAAGTTCAAAACGAACTTCCTATAATATCTAGCTAACCCCATGAAACTACTCACTTCACGAACATTCTTTGGCACAGGCCACTCAAGTATAGCTTGAATCTTTGTAGGATCTACTAAAATTCCTTCAGTTGATATTATATGTCCCAAATATTGTATCTCTTTCTGTAATAAAGTACACTTAGAAAGTTTCCCAAACAATTTATGTTCCCTCAACTACTACAGAACTAACTGCAAATGTTGCATATGCTCTTCCTCATTCTTAGAATATATAAGAATGTCATCTAGAAACACTAGAACAAATTTATCCAAGCAATCTCAGAAAACACTATTCATCAAATTCATGAATGTTGCACCTGGGCATTCGTAAGTCCAAATGGTAAAACTGTGAACTCATAATGTCCATACCTTGTTTTGAAAGTTGTTTTATGATTATCTTCATCTTTTATTCTCAGCTGATGATATCCAGATCACAGATCGATCTTTGAGAATATTGTTGCACCCCATATCTGATCAAAAACATCATCAATACGTGGTAGAGGATGCTTATTCTTTATCATTGCTTTGTTGAGCATACAATAGTCTATACACAAACGCAAGGTTCCATCCTTCTTTTTGACAAAGATCATAGGTGCTCCCCAAGGTGAAACACTGGGTCTAATAAACCCTTTAGCCAACATCTTCTGAAGTTGGGCTTTCAACTCCATCAATTCCTTAGTAGTCATACGGTATGGCACCTTTGAAATCGGCTTAGATCCATGTATTATATTAATAGAGAAATCAAAAGCTCTCTTCGAAGGTAACCCCAGAAGTTCATTTGGAAAAACATCCTAAAAATCTCGAAGGAAAAAATAATTCTCCAAGGGTACCTTTTGTTTACTAGGATCCTCTTCTACTTGTTCCATTTTGACTACAAAGAGTTGACATCCTTTTCACCTAGCCCTCTTTAATAGCATAGCAGAGATTGGTCTAATCTTGACTTCTCTTTGCGTGCCTTGCAAATAAACTTTGTTTCCTACAACATCTAGACACTCAACTGTTTTCACAATATAGTCAACATTGGCCCTATGTCTCCATAGCCAATTTATTCCTAAGATAACATCATAGGAATCTAGGGGGCTACAAACAAATTCACCTCTGTTTAAAAACTAGGATGATCAATCTTGGCTTCAAATAGGCATTGCTCTACCGGAGCTTTAGTCTGGTTAGCTTATTCAACTAACCATGGTTTAGCCATATATCTAACTCTTATAGGAAATTTATTCAATATCTTGGATAAATAAAACTTTTAGTTTCTCCAGTATCAATTAAAATAGAAATAGGAACTCCAAACAAAGTACATGCCATCTCTATGGGAGTAATATAATACTCCACCTAACGATTATCCAATGCCGCATGGATCCTCTATTGAAAAGTTGCTTGTTGGGTAGGTAATGTGTTACTATATTGGTGAACTCCTTGGTTCTTGGTTGGACATTGATTTGCATAATGATCTCCACCACAAGAGAAGCATCCTCCAGGAGGTCCTCACTTTTTAACAGGTTTACCTGAAATATTATCAGTCTTCTAGAAATTGTTATTGTTTCTCTTCTCATTTCTGGGTTCATTTCTATTATTTCTGAATCCCTTGTCACTTCTCTTATTCACATCCTATTTTCCATTCCTTTTCTTGAAAGGTTGAGAAGCTGGTGACTTATTAAACCTCTTGCGATTCTTCTCACGGTATGTAGAAATTGACTTCATATTTTTCTCTTATTTGATTGCCTTCTCAAAAACTTGGTCTGTAGTGGTAGGACCATGCACATCCACTTCTCCACCTATCTGGGCATTCAGACCCATGATGAATTTTGTGATTTAGAACCTTTCATCCTTCTGATATTGTGGCACATACTTTAGGAGATGGGTGAACTTTTCCCAATATTCAACCACCAACATTTCTCCTTATCGCAGATTTTGAAAATTTATTAGCTTTTGGTCAAAGAAAAGTTGCAGTAACCACCTCTAGTGAAATGTGACCACAAACTAATCTCAGGTTAAGCTCAAAGAACTTAGCCCCAGTTCCATTTTATTGTTCATCCACCAAGTGGACGCTTCACCTACCAACTGATAGGCACCTCATACTGCCTTGGTTATCTCAGAGTAGTTTCTGATCTCAAAATACTTTTCCATCTCTGTCAACCAAGCTTCTGTAGCATCACCACTTACTATTCCATTGAACTTGGGTGGCGTTGCTTTCTTCATATCTCTTGACATCTCTAAGGCAAGTCTATTTTTCCTTTCTTCTTGAGACTTAGTCTTATCAACATACTCCCTTCATTTACTATGAGAACTGGGTTCATGGACATATTCATCATCCCCTTGATGCGAGTCCTCTTTTTCTCCTTCGGGTTTGCCTTGACCCCTAACTTCTTGTTCCAGGTTTCCAAGCCTTTCCTTAGTTTCATTCAACATGGTTAATATCTAATCGAACTTAGTCATTGGGTTTTCGGAAGGATTTGACTCTCCTTGATTATCTCCAAGATTTGTTTGAGTTTGAACCATGATGATACTCTATATCACACCTGATATTCATATTAAGTTATAGATTAGAATTCAGAAAGAATGCATCTCACTAATTCAAAATTCATCATATAATCTACTCATAATACTAAGATTTGTGCAAAACAATCTCATCTTTATTATAGTTTATTCTGGGTATAAATACGTCCTTATTTAGATACGTAACTCACCAAGACTACATGTCACTGTCGATTAAAGGATATTCCTTAGGTTCCTCTTCCCCATCAAAATCTAGTAAAACAAACTTAGAGGGTGGATGTACACGCTAGTACTCCTCCAACACCTCTTTTCCTAAAATAGGGGCATCGTGACCACACCCAAATGGCATGTCGCGACTAGCAGAAGGTTTACTCAGTTTAACTACATGAGTAGGAACAATGGGTTTCTTAGCCAATTCATTGTGTTATTTCTTTTCTAGTTGAATAGGCTTAAAAGCGTCAACCAATGTTTCAAAGTCTTCCAGCCATGCACCCTCAACATAGATAATATGTTCTTGGACTTTTACCTCCTCAGTTGGTTCTTTCTTAACCACTATCTTGGGTAAGTTTTGGGGAATAAACTTTCTAGCAGTTTTCTTGGTTCTTCTCCACGTCATTCTGGTATAAAACCAATTTCAAACATTAGTCAATCTATTGAATGTTGACAAATTTTATCGTAGTGAGCTCCTAGGTCCATGTGTTGAACCCGGTAGCTTTGATACCATATGTAATATACCATCTCATACTACTTGGAATCACTCACAAAATTTACTAAGAAAGTAAATGAACATGTTTAAACATGAAATTTCTTTTTAAACATTTACATAATCTCATAGAATTAAATACATGGGTAAATGCAAGGAGATGGGGGACCAAAAAGTCACCACCATCTCCAAAAATTAAAAAAAATGCGAGCACATTATAACGCGCTCACGTTTTGCTTTCAATAAAAGCAAAAAAAAACCCTGTTTTGCCCATTCCGTCGCGAGCATTCCTTTGACAGCAACAAAGAAGAAAAGGAGAAACGCGAGCGCATTAAGGAAAAGCCTATTGAATCAAGTTTGATAGAGAAAACAACAAATTCACAATGCCACCTCACTGCCAAAGACATCGTCATGCAAATTTGGAGGCTCCAGCATAGGAAGAAGGTAGGGTTTGACTGATTTTGTTAGGTTGAGAACAATTTTTGAGTTTTGCAATGTTTGATTTGTTTTTATATTGCATTTACAGTTATTGGAGAAAGAGAAAACCTAAATCCAACTGAGGAGGTTGAAAATAATCCCCAAAACCCTCCAAATCCTCCAAACTCACCTTCACCTCCTTTTAATGTAAGGGATAATCAAGAACATTACCTAGGGGTAATAGAAGAAAACAAGAAACATCTTCAGACTATTAATGAAACCCTAAACAATCCAAGTGGAACCACTGATCGTAGGACACTTGCAAAATCACTAGAGGAGATTGTTGTTCACATAGATTCGATGACAAAACAAACCACCGAATTCCAAGACTATAGGGAGAGGTGTCAGCAATTTTATGCCAATGGCTTATCATATGAACAAGTCAAGAATGAAAAAATTATAAAATCTAAATTATGTGAACACTTTACCAATCCCAAAACCGGTCAAAGATTAGAAGAAAGTTGCAAACAGTTTCCTATACATTGGTGTAGCAATGAAGAAATATCCCAACACTTTTGGGATAGATGGTACATGGTCTCGATGAGCACCCATGCAATAATGATGGGGTACCACAATATTTCCTGAGGAAACTCTATTGCGAGTTCGTCCTCAACAAGATTTTGAATTATTTTGACATTCGTGATTTCCAAGGTAGAGCTGGTGGCTCTGCCCAAGATAGACTCAGGGCTCAGTGAGATGAAAACCGTATGCCTGTACCCCGAGTGAGGCCAGATTGTAGGTCACTCTCTTTAGCTTTGAAGGAGAGTGTTGAGGTGGAGATGTTACATTCACTGACTACTCTCACCCAAACTCTATCACAACATGCCGATGATATTACCTAGGCCGATGAGGGTGTGAGTAGTAGGTGTCATGTGTCCCCACATTTGTGCAGTTCATGTGGGAACCTATGTGATTATGGGACGCAGGACACACGACAGGACTCTCCGCAAGATGCTACGACGCAGGGGCAACATCCATTGATGGGGGCATTTGTATTAGATGATCTTGTTCTCAATGATGATCTCTTACAACATACATTTGGCATTGACTCTCAAGTAATTTGTTACAAGTTTCATTATGATTTAATATATTGTTATTTGAAATTTGTAATTATTTTTATATGATTATCTATATTATAAGTCAAATGTATGTAATTGTCTGCGCAATGAATTTCCAGGGTTAGAGTCTTCATCTTACCTCCGTTACCCATCCACTGGCAGGTTATGAGAGGAGGTCAAGACAACAGGTATGTAATTTATCACATGATCGTAATTATTGTAGATATGTCAATGGTAATATTATTTTGTGACAATTTGATGATTTCAACAGTCACCGGCAACTACACTGTATCCTTGGTCCCCTGGACACCAACCCACCAGTTATATGGAGGTAAATTTAACCATTTCTAATCAATATGCATTTTTAAACTAATGTTATGTATTTATTTTTGTCAGTTAATCTTGAACTTGATTTTTAGATGCTGAATCTGGAGACTCCTCCTGATGTTCATGATTCAGCACAGAGAGGCATTGATGCAACCATAATGTCTGCAAATGCTTTGACCGAGATATGAGCCAATAACATGAAAATGTCATAATTTTGTATTTCTTGTTTTATCTCATGTCATTTGATGTACATAAATGATATTTATGTTTAGTCAATTTTACTTCTTGATGCTTCTTACAGCAGGTCACAACTCCAGTCCGTCCAACTACGGACGAAGAAGCTAGAGAAAAGATGACGGAGAGTGATCATCGGTTGGTGGTAAGTGATCAATTACATATGTTCAATGTTATATATTTGATACATTTTCTATACTAATGTGCATATTGTTTGTTTGTATTAACAGGGCACCTGGATGAACATTATTCGAAGAGGTCTACTTGATGGCATAGAGAGGATGAGTCACGGACTGGCTCTCCATCTTCATAGTCAAAGAAGGACCACCGATGATTTCATAAAAGTCCATAGGAAACTAGTTTTTGGGACATTTTTTGTATGCCTAGATGGATTTGTATACATACTTTTGTATGTTAATCCGATGTATATTTTTGTATATTTGTCGTTATGGCTTTGTTTGGACATGCCTATATGGCTTTTTATATAAACTAGATGTTATGTTCATGACATTATGTATATGACATTTTATATTAAATATTTACTATGATAATCAATTATTGTTACAGGAATTTGGTTTTACACGTGCCAATTGCATTTGCTCGAAATTTTATAAATCGTTTTCAAATAATCCATTTTGTGCATATCTTGCAATCATTGAATTATGTGGGACTATGCATTTCTTTGAGGCATCATTTCAAATAGTTCACGTGCCTTGTCTATGCTTCCATACTTTCCATACATGTCTATAAGGGCAACTTTGCAAATACAATACATGTGACAAAATTCCTATATCATTTATGCTTTGATGGTTGTCCACACCATGTTCTCTAGATCCCACTATAGCATAGGCAAGGATGAAGTTGGTTAAGGTTGTGCAATTTGGTTTTAGATGTGCCAAAATTTGTGTAAATGGTTGAAATTTATTTTTATGCATTTTCTTGAGAGTTTTTAAAGCCTTATGAAAAATCCATTTCGTGCATAGCTTGCAATCATTGTATTCCATGAGACAACATTTCTTTGAGGCATCATGTCAAACAGTTCACGTTTGTTGTATATGCTTCCACACTTTGCATACATGTCTTGTAGGGTACTTACAACTACAACACTTGACAAAATTCCTATATCCTTTATGCTTTGATAGATGTCTATACTATGCTCCAAACATACCATTTCAAAGGTTGTGGAATTTTTCTTTACACCCACCAATCACATTTGCTTGAAAGTTTTTAATGCCTTATCAAAAAATCCATTTTGTTCATATCTTGTAATCATTCCATTCAATGAAGTGACATTTCTTTGGGGCATCATGCCAAACAATTCACGTGCCTTGTCTATGCTTCCACACTTTGCATACATGTCTCTGAGGGCAGTTGCAAATACAACATCTAACAAAATTCCCATATGTTTTATCCTTTTGATGGATGTCCATTTTGGCATAGGCAAGGAGGATACTGGCTAAGGTTGTGGAATTTTGCTTTACACCCGCCAATTACATTTGCTTGAAAGTTTATAATGCCTTATCAAAAAATCCATTTTGTTCATATCTTGAAATCATTGCATTCAATGAGGTGATATTTCTTTGGGGCATCATGTCAAACAGTTCACGCACCTTGTCTATGCTTCCACACTTTGCATACATGTCTCTGAGAGCAGTTGCAACTACAACATCTGATAGAATTCCCATATCCTTCATGCTTTGATGGATGTCCATACCATGTTCGGAAGATCCCATTTTGGCACAGGCAAGGAGGTGCTGGCAAAGGTTGTGGAATATGGCTTTACACCTACCAATTGTATTTTCTTTAAAGTGTCTAAATCCTTTTCAACAAATCCATTTTGTGCATATCCTACAATCAAGGCATTCCATTAGATGGCACCTATGTGAGGTGTTCTACTGAATAGTTCATGTGCCTTGTCTATGATTCCACATTTTGCATACATGTCTCTCAATGCAGTTGCAACTACAACGTCTAATAGAATTCCCATATCCTTCATGCTTTGATGGATGTCCATACCCTGTTCCAATGACCTGATTTTGGCACATGCAAGGAGGATGCTGGCAAAGGTGGTGTAATTTGGATTTACACCTGCCAATTGCATTTTCTTGAAAGTGTCTAAAACCTTTTCAAAAAATCCATTGTATGCATATCCTACAATCATGGCATTCCATGAGACGACATTTATTTGAGGTGTTATGTCAAATAGTTCATATTCCTTATCTATGCTTCCACATTTTGCATACATGTCTCACAGGGCAATTGCAACTACAACATCTAACAAAATTCCCATATCTTTCAAATATCTAAATCCTTTTTCAACAAATCCATTTTGTTCATATCCTGCAATCATGGCATTCCATCAAACCACATTTCTTATCAAAAAATCCATTTTGTTCATATCTTGTAATCATTGCATTCAATGAGGTGACATTTCTTTGGGGCATCATGCCAAACAGTTCACGTGCCTTGTCTATGCTTCCACACTTTGCATACATGTCCCTGAGGGCAGTTGCAACTACAACATCTAACAAAATTCCCATATGTTTTATCCTTTTGATGGATGTCCATTTTGGCATAAGCAAGGAGGATACTGGCTAAGGTTGTGGAATTTTGCTTTACACTCGCCAATTGCATTTGCTTGAAAGTTGCTAATGCTTTATCAAAAAATCCATTTTGTTCATATCTTGCAATCATTGCATTCAATGAGGTGACATTTCTTTGGGACATCATGCCAAATAGTTCACGTGCCTTGTCTATGCTTCCACACTTTGCATACATGTCTCTGAGGGCAGTTGCAACTACAACATCTAACGAAATTCCCATATGTTTTATCCTTTTGATGGATGTCCATTTTGGCATAGGCAAGGAGGATACTGGCTAAGGTTGTGGAATTTTTCTTTACACCGGACAATCGCATTTGCTTGAAAGTTGCTAATGCCTTATCAAAAAATCCATTTTGTTCATATCTTGCAATCATTGCATTCAATGAGGTGAAATTTATTTGGGGCATCATGCCAAACAATTCACGTGCCTTGTCTATGCTTCCACACTTTGCATACATGTCTACAAGGGTGATGTAGTAGGTAAGGAGGACAACTCAACACCATAGAAACATATTTCATGGTGCAGGAGCACCTTAGCCATAGCCAATCTTAGCTAGGAGCATGTCATAACAAGGTCCTAGGACATCATAGGACAAGTTGATGGTCTTGTGTCATCATTTTTCATGTAATAAGGTCAAATGACCAATGTCATTTGTATTTGGAGTCATGTTTTATGTTGTTGTCAAACAAAAAGTCTAATAATGCAAGTAGTGGTCAAAAGTCTATTCCCGATCCCCCTGGCCGAAGCAGGACTCCTATCCGAGGTGAGGGATTCCCATTAGTCGAGTATTCTGTGCTTCGATCTGCCTTCTCGTCCCTGCCAGAGACAGAAGGAATCATTGATCAGCCGCTCGAACCACGTGGATGGATGGCAAACCACTACTGGTGGATGGATTGCTACCACCTAGCCTTCTAGACGAGACAAGCATGGACCTAGAACCAGGCATGGAATCAAATGATTTGGTTAGTTCCGCTCTAGGCGTGAATAGTTTACACCCCTAAAGAAACAATAGGGGATTCTCAAATGGTCGATAGCTGGTAGACCAGGGGAGATAAGAACATCCGGGCTTTGTCAACTTAACAAATCATCTAATAAGGAGGTTACCCAACGATCAAACAGGTTGAAAGTCAGTTATGATCGACTGGAACTATTGTAAAAATGTATAAAAACCTTCACACACATTGAGGTCTCGTTTCGTGTGCCAAGTGTCGCATTTGTTCGGGGCAACAAGCTACCAGCAAAGTCCCTTAAGCTCCCTAATATGAAAAAATTGCCAAACTTTGACGGGACAATTCTCATAATTTGTGGTAGCTGGGAACGTTCTGTTTGGACCTACAGATGCATGTGGAGTCCGTCCACAATAACCTCTCTTGGTTTCATTCAACTCCAGTCCGTTTGACTGTGCCAAAATCAAACGCATTCTTGCAAAATGCTTCAGTTTCATGCAGTGGAAAGGTGCTAGGAGTGACATTTTGCATTCCATAGCTCGTGGGGCCGAACGGACTTCGCCAACATGTCGGGGTGTGTAGGTAAATGCTAGGGGAGGTCTCGTTTCATGTGCCAAGTGTCGCATTCGTTCGGGGCAACAAGTTACTGGCAAAGTCCCTTAAGATCCCTAAGACGAAAAAATTGCCAAACTTTGATGGAACAGTTCTCAGAATTCCTGGTAGTTGGAAATGTTCTATTTGGAACTATAGGTGCACCTAGAGTCCATCCACAATAACCTCTCTTGGTTTCATTCAACTCCAGTCTGTTTGATCGTGCCGAAATCAAACGCATTCTTGCAAAATGCTTCAGTTTCATGCTGTGGAAAGGTGCTAGGAGTGACATTTTGCATTCCATAGCTCGTGGGTCTGAACAAACTTTGCCAACGAGTCGGGGTGGATAGGTTAATGCCAGGGGAGGTCTCGTTTCGTGTGCCAAGTGTCACATTTGTTTGGGGCAGTAGGCTACCGGTAAAGTCCCTTAAGCTCCCTAAGACGAAAAAATTACCAAACTTTGACAGGATAGTTCTTAGAATTCATGGTAGTTGGTAATGTTCTATTTGGACCTATAGCTGCACGTGGAGTCTGTCCATAATAACCTCTCTCGGTTTCATTCAACTCTAGTCCGTTTGATCGTGTCGAAATCAAACACATTCTTGCAAAATGCTTCAGTTTCATGTTGTGGAAAGGTGCTAGGAGTGACATTTTGCATTCCATAGCTCGTGGGTCCGAAAGGACTTCATCAACGTGTTGGGGTGGGTGGGTAAATGCCAAGAGAGGTCTCTTTTCTTGTGCCAAGTGTTGGATTCATTCGGGGCAGCAGGCTACCGGCAAAGTCCCTTAAGTGCTCCCTAAGATGAAAAAATTGCCAAACTTTGACGGGACGGTTCTCAGAATTCGTGGCAGATGGAAATGTTCCTTTTGGACCTACAGGTGCACGTGGGGTCCATCTACAATAATCTCTCTCGGTTTCATTCAACTCCTATTCGTTTGACCATGCTAGAATCAAACACATTCTTGCAAAATGCTTCAGTTTCATGCAATGGAAAGGTGCTAGGAGTGACATTTTGCATTCTATAGCTCGTGGGGCCAAACGAACTTTTCCAACGCATCCGGGTGGGCGGGTAAATTCCAGGGGAGGTCTCGTTTCGTGTACCAAGCATCGCATTCGTTCGGGGCAATAGGCTATCGGCAAAGTCCCTTAAGCTCCCTAAGACGAAAAAACTACCAAACTTTGACGGGACAGTTCTTGGAATTCGTGGTAGCTGGGAACATTCTGTTTGGACATACAGGTGCACATGGAGTCCTTCCACAATAACCTCTCTCGATTTCATTCAACTCCAATCCGTTTGATCGTGCCGAAATCAAACGCATTCTTGCAAAATGCTTTAGTTTCATGTTGTGGAAAGGTTCCCAGGTGCCATATTTTTTGTTATGCTCATCGTGGGGCTGAATGGACTGCGCCAACATGTCGGGGTGGGTGGGTAAATGCTAGGGGAGGTCTCATTTCATGCGCCAAGTGTCTCAGTCGTTCCGAGCTGCAAGCTACTGGTAAACTTGAAAAGTGTTATGTCTCGGTAGCTTGCAGGCTAGAACGACTGGGACGCTTGGCACATGAAACAAGACCTCCCCTAGCATTTACCCACCCACCCCGATGTGTTGGCGCAGTCCATTAAGCCCCACGATGAGTAGAACAAAAAAATATGGCACCTAGCAACCTTTCCACTACATGAAACTGAAGCATTTTGCAAGAATGTGTTTGATTTCGGCACGATCAAACAGACTAGAGTTGAACGAAATCGAGAGAGGTTATTGTGGATGAACTCCACGTGCACCTATAGGTCCAAATGGAACATTCCCAGTTGCGATGAATTCTGAGAACTGTCCCATCAAAGTTTGGCAGTTTTTCCGTCTTAGGGAGCTTAAGGGACTTTGCCAGTAGCCTGCTGCCTCAAACGAATGCGACGCTTGGCACACAAAACGAGACCTCCCTTGGCATTTACCTACCCACCCCGATGCATTGGCTAAGTCCGTTTGGCCCCACGAGCTATGGAATGCAAAATGTCACTCCTAGCACCTTTCCACAACATGAAACTGAAGCATTTTGCAAGAATGTGTTTGATTTCGGCACGGTCAAACAGACTAGAGTTGAACGAAACTGAGAGAGGTTATTGTGGAGGGACTCCACGTGCACCTATAGGTCCAAATGGAACGTTCCCAACTACCACGAATTCTGAGAACTATTCCATCAAAGTTTGGCAATTTTTTCATCTTAGGGAGGTTAAGGGACTTTATCGGTAGCTTGCTGCCCTGAATGAATGTGACGCTTGGCACATGAAACGAGACCTCCCCTGGCATTTACCTACCCACCCTGACGCATTAGACAAGTTCATTCGGACCCACGAGCAATGGAATGCAAAATGTCACTCCTACCACCTTTCCACAGCATGAAACTGAAGCATTTTGCAAGAATGTGTTTGATTTCGACACGATCAAACAGACTGGAGTTGAATGAAATTGAGAGATGTTATTGTGGAAGGACTCCACATGCACCTATAGGTCCAAACAGAATGTTCCCAGCTACCACGAATTCCAAGAACTGTCTGGTCAAAGTTTGGCAAAATTTTTGTCTTAGGGATCTTAAGGGACTTTGCCGGTAACCTGTTGCCCTGAACGAATGCGACGCTTGGCACACAAAACAAGACCTCCCCTAGCATTTACCCGCCCACCCCGATGCGTTGGCGAAGTCCATTCGGCCCCACGAGCTATAGAATGCAAAATGTCACTCTTAGCACCTTTCCACTGCATGAAACTGAAGCATTTTGCAAGAATGTGTTTGATTTCGGCACGGTCAAACGGACTAGAGTTGAATTAAACTGAGAGAGGCTATTGTGGACGGACTCCATGTGCACCTGTAGGTCCAAACAAAACATTCCCAGCTACCACGAATTCTGAGAATTGTCCCGTCAAAGTTTGGTAATTTTTTCGTCTTAGGGAGCTTAAGGGACTTTGTCGGTAGCCTGTTGCCCCAAATGAATGCAACACTTGGCACATGAAATGAGACCTCCCCTAGCATTTAACCGCTCACCCCGATGCGTTGGCCAAGTCCATTCGGCCCCACGATCTATGGAATGTAAAATGTCACTCCTAGCACCTTTCCAAACATGAGGAAGAACCACAACCCAATCTAACTCCTAAAAGCATGAAGACACTGAGAACACTGAAGACATGGAGGACAAAGAAGCATGAAGACATGAACTAAATCCTATCATGAGGAAGAACCACAACCCAATCTAACTCCTGAAAGCATGACATGTTATAATGAAGAAGCACAACCAAAATCCAATGATCCAATGGCATGAACCAATGACATAAACAACTATGTCCTACTATTGTAACATGATAAACATGAATGTTATGAACTAACATCCAAACCCTTTGACATGAATCTTGATATGACATGAGTGAACAAGATTAAGACCAATTAGGATCAACTTCATCCATTACTTAGATCTAACCTCATGAAACAAATCAAACAAAATGTACATGAAATATATAACATCACTTATGTAATCGATCACTTACCGCCATCTGATGATCACTCTCCATCATCTTTTCTCAAGCTTCTTTGTCCATAGTTGGACAGACTGGAGTTGTGACCTCTTGTGAGAAGCATCAAAAAGCAAAATTGACTAAACATAAATATACTAGAGGGAAGCAATTCATACTACTATTTATATACAAAACAAGTTACATGTAACCATCTAGGAAAGTTTTATGCATACTTACAAATTAATCCAACGAACCATCTGGGTCTTCTCTACTCTTTATTGTGTCAAGTATGGCCTCATGGTCAAAGTCACACACCTTCCACAAGGTCTTGTTCAAAGGTCTACCTCGATATTGTATCAAATGAATATTGGTTGCCACGACAAGGTTGGAGTAATGAAGAATCTTCCGATGTGTGTCAAAGTCCTCAAACATCCAAACATTAAGACTCTTATGTGGGTACCTTCTAAGCCATGTTCCAGTAACAACCACTGAGCCTGTAGGGTATTTGATATTTTCTCCATCTGTAACTGGGGCCTCTAATTTCTTTTTGGCCTCAATACAACGACACAAGTAATAATTTGTTCCCTCTTCGTTATCTTCATCTGCAATAACTGCATAAACATGCCCTACAATGATATGTGCAGCAAATTAGATGAAATTTCCACAACATTACAAAAATACTACAAAGTTTAAGATAACATTAGGAATTTCAAATTTAACTATGCAAGTAGATATATTACCTGGTTGAACTAGATCTGATATGTGGTCAAAGTCAACTGATGATTCCATCTCTGTCAATCCTAGTGCCGTCAGGGGTCGATACGTGTCAAGTGGGCAAAGATAACTGAACTGCCATTCGTCAAGCCGCTCCCTTGACTCGCACTCATTCCAGGCTTGAATTATACATGCAGAACAAAAGCACGCCATCTTCTGCATATGTATACTCCATGAACCTGCAATTGAGCTTCTAATAGAGTGTAGCTCACTTGATCCTGTCAGTGTACAACAGTCCTCATATGGTGCAATGTTAGTATCATCTATCAACCAAAAAAATCTACGAACTAAAGACTTACCTTGATTACCTGGACCCATCGAAGCATTACACCACTCGACGATTGATTTTGCATCTGTCAGCTTTGCATTGTCTTTATACTTTAACTGTTCTCATGCTATGGCTCTTTTGATACACGCTCCTGCACCATCATGCTCCCCCTTTCCATGCCTAGCCTCACAAAAGTTCCACATATGCTGAACACCTATAATATTATGCCTCTTGCTAACCAATAGAAATTCTGCGAGTTCTTGAATTGTGATGTACAGTTATCCAACCATATGATATGTTGACTGAATGATATGCCCCTTCTAGCCAGATCATTGTAGAACACCTAAAAACAACCTTGCACGAACTCCGCGGAATGCGTGCGATCATCGCTTATATAAAAATGATACTCCCTTATGATCTTTCTGTCATCCTCTGTACTATGATTCACATGAATGAATGCAATGTGCACAAATATAGAAACCTGTGTTGAGTTATAATATTGGGATTGCACCTCACACTGTGGCTGTAGACTGTAGTTCTCTGCAAAGTCAACGACTGAAATAATACTACCAACTAGAAATGTGTCCTTGCATAACTTGAATTGCAAGTCCAACCATCGAGCTCTATGGGCATGTCTTACATACTCATACACTATGTTGTCACAAAATATAGGCATAAACTGATACACTGGAATCTTCTGAATAACATATTCACACATCTTTGCTTCTTTACCATCTCTTGTATTGTATGCCACTATTTTATACTTGCCGAACTCTACTAGTTCATTTCCAACCGCATGTGTTATTTCCATATGTTCACATATTGGCATATGTTGCAAGCCACCGCAAAGCTGACATGTGCCATCCAAGCATAATTTCCTGTAGAATAATTGACCTTCCTCTCTATCACATAAAATCATTGATATGAAGTCTCTTGAGGTAGTTGGTGGGGCATGTATGCCACAATCCTGCAAAACATTATTAGTATGCAAATCTAAACATATAGACCGATAAACATCAAACTTGTTAGAAAATTCAATATGTAATCTACAACAAGTAGTGTGTGTGTGATTTATTTTGACAAAGAAAGGTTTTAGCATTTCAAAATATCTTTGAGAAAATTTAATTTGAGGATACTTCTCTAGAAATTTACCAAAAAACTCTGTTTGAGTCATATCCAAAAAATGCTTTGGATGTGGCTCATGGTTTCGACTACTGATTCTCCTTCTTACCACATCCCTTTGATTCAAAGATACCCTTATGTAATTCTTCCAAAAGTCTTCAATTAGTGATCTCAAAGCTTCGACAACAACTTTGTCTTTTTGTGGGAGTCTCCCAGAGAATGCCCATAATTCATTAGTGCTTGGATCCTCAACTCTTTGACGTCTTCCAATGGCTCTCATTAGAGTTTTTCTATTTATTTTCAATGCTTGACTTGTCTTTCTAATGAGGCGAGCTTTTTTTGTTTGTTGGCTTACAATTGTCGATGTAATGACATGTCGTGTGAAATTACTATCCTTGGTGCATGAGGTGGAACCCACACTCTCATACACACTCATTAGATTCTTGACAATTAATTTTTCACTTGATGCATTCGATGTTCTTAGGCCAAGAATCTTCATAGTGGGCCTAAATTTTAGATTTCTCATCAATTCAATAAAGAGTTGACATCTTCCGGTTTCATTTAAATTCTCAAAGAATAATTTCTATATCTTATTTGCATATCTTTGGCAAGTGCGCATGAGAATCTTATCCTACATGGGATCCAATACATTCTCATCAATATCAATTAGAAACTTAGGCCTCCTATGCAAAATTCTAGGAGGCGTTTTATTTGGTAAAGTAGACTAAACATTAGGAATTTCTTCAATATTTACTTAAGATGGAATAGATGACGTACCTTCGATTGGAAGTGAAAAGGTTGAAAATGATGTACCTTCAACTTGAGGTGTGAATGATGGAGTGTGACCAACTTGAGAAGAAAATTTAGATGTGCTTTCTACTTCACCTGTGAAAGATGGAGTGTCTCCAATTCGAGAAGATAATGATGGTGTTCCTTCAACTTGACCTATGGACGATGGAGTGCCTCCAACTTGGAGATTCACTTTCTTCATTGCACAGAGGTTTTGCATTCATTCCCTTTGTGCCGCCAATTCCATCTCTTTCTTAGCTTCGTTAGACGTGTCATGTTCCTCTTCAATTGGCAATGGTGGAATTTCTTCTTGTATGGTTGACAATTTCTTACTTTCCCGAACTCACCTCATCTTTATCTTTTCCTCTCATTCTATCTCTTTTCCTCTCATTCTCAGCTTCACGCTCTTCTGGTGTTAGATTCTTTTCTCGTTTCCTTGGCATGATGATTATTTCTACAAGCATGAAGAATAAGACAATGATCATTAGAAATTTTATAATGACAATGAATAGCACAGTCAGAATGAATAACAAGGTTTTACAAACTTCTGAATAAGACACCTCATATCAAGATAACTTGAACATACATAAGTCATGGAGTATGCATTTGAACACACATATACACTTGAATCTAGTTTGAATAGAAGAGAGGAGGACAAACTTGGAGGAAGAAATAAGAAGTTATACCCTATTATTCTGTTGTAACTCGTTATACCCTGTTTTCATGCATTTTCCAAGTGGAAAGGATGGCTAAATAGTGGTTCTTTGTGAATTTGAATGCAACCTGGCCAAGTAAGTGTTCCTATAGCATATGCAAGCCTATTTAAAGGTGAATCAAGTGTTAGTTTGTTCTGGGTTGGAGTGGATATGAGATTTTCATTAAAACCCCCTTATTTGTGAAGAAATGAAGGGTTTTCTAGTTTGTACCCTAGATGAGCATGGATATACTAAACAATGGTGGAATTTGAAGTTTTGTGGCATATAGATCTGTTGTTTTGGGGTTTGGAGTGGTTATTAAATGATCCTAGGGTACTTGCTTTGTTAATTGGACCAAATTAGGCCTATTTCTAGAGAGGGCCAGTCATAGAACTCACATTTTTCCTGAAACAAGGGCATGAAATCTTTTGATATGTTGTTATACTCCATAATGGGTGTCTAAATACTTTTTGGTTTGTGGGTTGGCTGAGTTTACACAAAGTTATGCACATTTTTCAAGTTTGGAAGGCTACTAGACCTTAAGGAGTGATTTGTGGATCAGACATTGGTTGATGTTTCTAGGCACTAAAAGTGACAAAATTGGTTTGAATATATTATATTTACATGGTGTATGCTTGTGTTAGGTTTGGGGAATAGCTTGGAGCCCTTATGCCTTATGATGCCCTTAAGCACCTAGTTGGGCCATTGCAAGATTTTGGTTTATGGTTGAGTTGATTTGTGAAATATGGTATCAATGCTTTGAATTCCTTCTTGTGTCTACATCATAAATGATCATGCCACTTTAATGTGAGTGTGGATTTGGGCATTTGGCAACCTAAATAAGGACTATTTACTGAGTTTAGGGGTCTGTGGAAAGTTTGAAGGCAAGTTCCTTTGTAATATAGGCCTAATTAACCCTTTTAGGATAGAGAATAAGGTCAGTTTTAAAGGTATGAACCCTAGTTGTGTGTTGGAGACTTAATGAATTAAAGGAGCACAAAGCAAACACCACTCAAAATTGTAGAATGATGCACAAAGCAAACACCACTAAGGAGCATATTTTCCATAGCAAGGATGGAAAAAGAAGTAACTCTCCAAAACTAAGGGAAGAGAAAGGCCAAAACAAACTCAAAGAAGATAACAAACAAGTTGATTTGAGTATGTACAAAGCTAACAACTATTGGTCTTATTTCAAGGTTGGAGGATATTGTTATGACAAGTGTTGGAAGCTTCATCTAGAGATTCAACCAAATGACAAACGCAAGAGTAAGCAACCACAAAGGAAAAAAAAGCATCAACATTCAATGATGTTAGTATGTAATGACACTTGGATAGAGTATTTACTTGATTTTCAAAGGAGATAAGTGTGAGTTGCTTTCATTTGTAGGGGCATTTGATTAGCACTCCAAGTTTTTCCTATGGATTGAGTTGTGTTCAAGTTTTTCACTTGTAGAGCAAGCAAGTAGTATGTTTCACTCACTATGGGTGAGTATGAGAAGTATGGCCACTTGGAGGTCAAGAAAGGACAAGAAAAATAGAGAATGTAAGAGCTAGCACGATGACATGTTTTGGGTGTTGTAAGCATGCACATTTGTGTTCCATAGTAACATAAATGTTGTAGCATGTAACATAGATGACTTGTAGCATGTTGTAGCATTTAACAGTGATGGTTTTCATTATTGTAATGTGCACAAACTCTTATCTCAGTTGTAGCATGTGCATAGTTGTAGGAAGAGAACTCTTTACACATTCATTGTAAATAGTGTATAAATGTATGAATTTCATTGTACATAGATGCAATAAGAAGGACCACTTTGTAATAAATTATAACTTTCATAGCATTGTAAAATGACCTTCAAATACAAGGAGGATCATACATGGCAATAGGGTTATATATAGACTACATGATAGTGGACTGTTATATAGACTTACAAGACTATCCTACACTCATGAAAACCTCCTTTTTAGTGTTTTATCTTCTTGTAACTCCCTTTGTATCATCTTCTGTCATCCTAGGGCAAAAATTAAGAGTCTTCCAAAATCAATTTTGGCTCCATGTATACACTCGAATATGAGTATGACAAACAATTGTTCACTAAAATTATTTTATGAAGTATTTGATAATGTTTTTCTCTTGTATAGCTGAAAATAGGTGAAATAAAGGCATGAAGGGCCGAAACAAGGTGGAAACATAAAGAATTTGGAGTCTCTCTGATTGAACTAACTAATATGCCTAGACACATATATGTCAAGAAGAACATAAAGAACATAAAAAACATAAAGACAAAGACATTTAAAGACATAAAGAACATAAGAACATATATATATATGAATTAAAATTGAACATACCTTAGAATTTGATATTACAGTTGACCAATTCTCCAAAAGATGACTTCGAAATCCTCAAATTCTTGTTTTTCTCAAGTTTGATTATGAATTCTATATAATTCTAGAATAGGATTAGTAAAATTTATGTAAAAAATAAACATATATCATCAAATTCAATCTATATATCAATGATAATTAGCTTTGAAACAAAATCACACATGAAACATGAAACTTTCAGTTTAAATAATCAAATTTTCTCCAAAAACATGAAAAATCACTTCTTCTATGTTGAAAAAACAAAAAAAAGGTGGTGGATTCATATTAAAATGATTCTCAATTAGTCAACCAACATGAAAAGCATTTTTTTGTCTGATATACTCATGAAAAGCAGGAATAACAGGCATGTGGGGTCTGAAACATGGATCCCACATGCTTTTTTACAGTTTTCCATGCTTCCAATAACGCGATTACGTTATGGGAAGCATGATAACATAAATGTAACCTTGTATCTACATGAGTCTCTCTCTCTCTCTCTCTCTCTCTCTCTCTCTCTAGATCTCTTTCAATCCCCTCTCTCTAACTCTACCTTTCTATCTCTCTCCCTCACTATTTGAGGTTTACATGAGTTTAGGGTTTCTCAAGTAAATATGGTTTAGGTTTTAGGGTAAGGGTTTAGGGGAATTATTTAGGCTTTAGTGGTTTAGGGATGCTCAAGTTTAGGGTTTAGGGTCTAGGGGTTAGGGTTTAGGGTTTACAGGTTAGGGGTTAGGGTTTAGGGTTTAGGGTTTACAGGTTATGGGGTAGGGTTTAGGGTTTAGAGAGAGATAGAGTGAGGGGACTGATAGAGATTGGGAGAGATAGGGAGATAGAGGTTTAGGGTTTCTTCTAGGTTTTATGGTTTAGGGACCTTAGGGGTTTGGGTGTTTAGGGTTGCTCATTTTTAGGGTTTAGGGTTTAGGGACATTATTTAGGGTTTAGGGTTTATGGTCTAGGGGTTAAGGTTTAGAGGTTTAGGTTTATGGTTTAGGTAGAGAGGAGAATAGGGAGATACAGAGGAGACTGAGCCTGGGAGAGATATCTCTATATCCTCTATCCCTCTCTCTAACTATAACCTTTGCTTCCAGGTTTTATGGTTTAGGGACCTTAGGGGTTTAGGGGTTTAGGGTTAGGGGTTTAGGGTTAGGGGTTAGGGGCATTATTAAGGGTTTAAGGTTTATGGTTTTGAGGTTTAGGTAGAGGGGAGAATAGGGATCCCTATCTCTATCTCTGTGGACATATGGATCCCTATCCCTTAATCTATCCCTCACCTCTCTCTCCTCTTCTTTATCTCTCTCCCCAACTTACCTCTTGAAATCTCTCTCCCTATGTCTCTAGACATCTCTTGATCTCTTTCCCTATCGAGATATCTATCCTCATTACCCCATCTCTTAATATACCCCTATCTACCTCTCTCTCTATATTTCCCTATCTATCTCTCCCTTTCTAGATGTATCTCTCTATATCTCCCCTCTCTCTATATATGTATATCTTTCTCCCTCTATAGACCCCTTTATCTCAATCCCCATCTCTCCCTTTCCCGTCTCTATCTCCACCTATCCTCTCTATCTCCATGTCCCTCTCTATCTCTCCATGTCTCCCAATCCCTCTTTATATATAGGATAGAGAGAGAGAGAGATCTCCCTATTCACCTCTCTACCTAAACCTCTAAACCTTAACCCCTAACCCCTAAACCATAAACCCTAAACCATAAATAATGCCCCTAACCCCTAACCCCTAACCCCTAAACCCTAAAAATGAGCAACCCTAAAACCCTAAGCCCCTAACCCCTAAACCATAAAAGCTGGAAGCAACTCTAAACCTCTATCTCCCTGTCTCTCCCAATCTCTATAATGTGAAAACATGAAAACATTAAGCTTTCATTGCAACCAAATTCATTCCTAATCAATCCCAAATCATCCCTAATCCATTCAATTTCATCTCTAGTCATCCCTAAACCACTTCTAATCAGCCCTAAACCACTTCACACCATCCCAAATCACATCCAAATCAATTTAAATTCATCCCTAATCATTTTCCAATCAACTTGGATTTCATCTCAAATACCATCCCTAAACTAAATTCCTAAATCATTCTAATCATTCCCTAATCAACACTAAACCACTTCAGACCATCCCTAAAACCATTCTAATCATTCCCAAATCATTCCTAATCTAGTCCTTTTCACCTCTCATCATCCCTAAAGAAATCCATTTCATCCCAACTCCATCCCAAATCAATCTAAGCTCCATCTCAAACGATCTCAAAAATAATCAAAATCAAACAAATACCTCACCAGGAGCCATTAGAAGATCATAGTGCCAATCTATTAGTCATTTGCACTATTTTGTATATCGTATGTGCCAATATGCTCCTTAGTAGCACCTACATATCAATCACAAACATCATTCTACACCTAGCCAGTCACAGGTGTTATTCTACCCTCTGCCAGCCACAGGAGCCATCAAAACATCATAAGTGCCAATATGTTAGTCATTTACACCATTCTATACATCATATATACCAACCATAAACCCTAAACCTGATCAACCTTGAACCCTTATCTCCTTGTCTATATCATCCCTCTACCTCTCAATCTCTCTGCCTATGTCTTTGGCCATGTCCATCACCTTCTATCTCTCTATCTCTCCCTCTCTAAACTCCTAACCCCTAAACTCTAAACCCGATCAACCCTAAACCCCTATCTCCTTGTCTCTATCATCTCTCTATCTCTCTGGCTATGTCTCTGGGCATGTCCAGGTCACCCTCTATCTCCATATCTCCCCCTCTCTAAACTCCTAACCCCTAAATCCTAAACCCGATCAAATCTAAATCCGATCAACCCTAAACCCTATCTCCTTGTCTCTATCATCCCTCTACCTCTCAATCTCTCTGCCTATGTCTCTAGCCATGTCCCTCACCCTCTATCTCCCTATGTCTCCCCTTGGTCTCCTCTATATCTCCCTATCAGTCCTCTCTCTAAGCCCTAACATAAACCTCTAAACCTTAACCCCTAATCCTTAAAACATAAACCTTAAGTTACTTTAAATAATGCCACTAAACCCTAACCCCTACACCCTAAAACTGAGCAACCCTAAACCCCAAACCTCTAAACCATAAACCCTGGAAGTAACTCTAAACCTTTATCTCCCTAGATCTCTCCCAATATCTATCGATCCCCTCACACACTCTCTCTCTAAACCCTAAACCCTAAACCTGAGCAACCCTAAATCCCTAACACCTAAACCCTAACCCCTAAACCTTAAACCATAAACCTAAGCAACCATAAACCCCTAAACCCTAAATAATTCCCCTAAACCCTGACCCAAAATCCTAAACCCTAAACTTGAGGAGCCCTAAACCCCTAAACCCTAAATGATTCCCCTAAACCCTAAACTTAAGAAACCCTAAACTCATAAACCTGACCCACCCTCTCCCTCTCTCTCTCTAAAACAAGAAAACTAGGACTCTCTATCTCTCTCTTCCTATCACCAGGTATCTCTCTTAGGTTTATCTCCCCTCCATCTCCATCCTCTCTCCCTTTTCCTCCCTCTCGCTCTCCCTTGTCAACAAAGAACATGGAAATGTAAGAAAAATAGGACATGTAAAGATGGATGAGGCTATAAATTGGGATTCAGTGAAATGGAAACAAGATAATTTATGAAATTTCATTAGATGGGAAGAATGAAGAGGAGAGGTAGAGAAAGGAGGGTAGTAGAGAGTGAGAGAGAGAGGATAGGAGGTAGAGACAGGATGGAAGTAGAGAGTGGGAGAGGACCATAGGAGGTAGGCAGGCAAGGAAGAAGAGAGAGAGGGTAGGAGGTAGACAGGGGAGGGAAGCAAAGACTGAGAGAGAGGGTAGGAAGTAGATAGGGGAGGGAAGCAGAGACTGAGAGAGAGGGTAGGAGGTAGACAGGGGAGGGAAGTAGAAAGTGAGAGAGAGGGTAAGAGGTACAGAGGGAGGGGGAGAAGAGAGTGAGAGAGAAGGTAGGAGGTAGAGAGGCAAGGGAAGCAAAGACTTAGAAAGAGGGTAGGAGGTAGATAGGAGAGGGAAGTAGAGAGTGAGAGAGACAATAGAAGGTAGATAGGGGAGGGAAGAAGAGAGTGAGAGAGAAGGTGGGAGGTAGAGAGGGGAGGGAAGCAGAGACTCAGAGAAAGGGTAGGACGTAGAGAGGGGAGAGAAATAGAGAGAGAGAGAGAGAGACGATAGGAAGTGCATATGCCCTTCTAGACATGTATGTATAGTGTGGAAGCATAGACAAGGCATGTCAATTGTAAGATGTAACACCTCAAAGAGATGTTCTATAATGGAATGCAATGATTGCAAGATATGCAAAAAATGGATTTGTTGAAAAGGCTTTAGAAACTTTCAAGCAAATGTAATTGGCATGTGTACTGCCATTTATGCTCATCATAACGCGAGCGTGTTATAATGCGCTCGCGTTATGCTCAACTTTGTTTGACGTGTTTTTATCAATTTTTAGCAAAATCTAGAGATAATCTGGAGCGTGCTCCCCATCAGGATGGCACTTTTTTCAATGAAAACTAAAAAAATACCACCATAATCTTAAGCTCTTTGTTAGCTATCTAACCATATAATTTTTTTCACATTTTGAGTACGTTTAGTGTTTCATCTTGAATTTCTTTTGTTAGTGTGTCCAGTTTTTGTCAAAAACCAGTCTAGTATTTTTGATTTTTTTTAACTGTTCATCGAAAATTGAAATAAGTTATATTTTTAGAAACTAGACTCCATTCTACACGAATTCAAAAAAAATTGATTTTCGATTAGTTTTCAAACATTTTAGGGGGTAGCACGCTCAAATTTTTGTTTTTCAGGATGTGTCCACTTTAAAAATTACTAAAAAATCAATTATTCATTTAAAAATTATCAGAAAAATCAGGGATAAACTACATGGTGTTACCTAATTTCTCACTAGAGTGATTATTGAAATACTAAAAAAAAGTTAACATTTTAGGGGGAGCACACCAGATGCTATGTTATGTTTTTTTCATAAAAACAAGACCAATTTGTGTGCTTCCCCTTTTTGAACCCCTTAATCTCAACCATTTTTAGAAAAAATTAGTAGTTTAGAAACTAGATTTGGAGCACTACAACTCTTGTTTTCGTTCCATCTTCAAATTTTGAGTGTAGATATCTTCAATTTCTCATCCAACATCAATGTTTCCTGATTTCAAAAAAAATGTGGCAACTTAAGACCCCATTTTGGTCCCTCATCTTTGTGCACTTACCCACATATCTTTTCTAAATATTTTTCAACCTTGAAATTACAATATATTTAAAGATAAAATCATAGTGAAATCATATCACTTTACATTTACAAATAATTTGCACTTGGAAAAAAGAATAATTTTCCATAAGTTTGAAAATCATACGTCAATCATGAAGTATACTGCATCTGGAATCTGATATTTGTCTCACAAGTCTCGATGAGTCTTCTACTACAGAGGGAGAGCATCATCCGAGTGCTTTTCCTCCAACCATAGACCGGCAGTCCCCCGCTCACCTTCCTTTCTAAAAGTGGCCCTACCCTTCACAAAGAGTATAGACATAAGGAACCAACTGTTGCAAGTATGTGCAGTTAGTGTTGTTATTGATGTCAACATGTTAGCTTGGTGTTGTCATTAGTGTCAACTGGTTGAGTAGAGATGAGGTTGTTGCAATGGTATGAGCTATTTGGTTGAGTTGCTTTGCTGAAGATGATTTGGTTGCTTTGAAGAGGTGCTGAAGATGTTAATAATATGTTTTTGTTGGTTGGTTTCCAAGTGCTTTCGAGAAAATTTGATTAATAAAGGAAACAGTGTGTTGGAGCGGCATTTTGGTTTACAGAGTAGTGTTCTGGTTTTGCTCCGCATTTCCTCTATGTTGAAGATATGTCTTTGCGGTTAGGATATGTTGTTCAGAGATGTTAAGAGATGTTATATTCTAAATTTTGTGTTCTGTTTAGTTGTGCAGAGGAAGTTATGTTCACCAGTGTGTGGATTGTGTTTCTGAGTTTTACAGAGGTGTCTGGGAGAAATTATTTTGCTCTACATTTCTCCGCAGATTTGTTTATGCCTTTGCGGTTTTGGATTTGTGCTTATAATGCTTATATATTTCTTCAGTTCAAGTTGTTCGTGGTTTGGTGCTCCACAAGTTGATTTCTTGAGTTGAAAGTGTATGATAGAGTTGTTTGAATGCTTCGGTGTGAACTTCCTTCAGGTGAAAGTTGGTGTGAAAGGATTTCTTGGTTTTCAGGTGCTTATGGATGCCTCTAGATCATGTTCAAGCTTGGTGCGTGGTCCTGTTGGCCTCATTTTCAAATTGCCAAATTTTAAACTTTTGCATCGAAACCTTTTGTCAAGTTATCCTTTTGGTTGCAATTCGTCAGTGTTCTACTTTCTGTGTCAATCATGTCAATAACTTATTAATGATATGTCAAATTTTCTCTTGTTCATATTTCCTCTCTCCATTGAAACTTTGTATAGAAATATTATTCCAAGTCAAGATTTAAATTGAATCGGCTTAGAAACATTATTTTTGCGCCAACTTTCATTTTTCGCTAAGCTTGCGCCAACTTCTATTCTCTGCAAAGTTCGTGTCAATTCTTATTTTTCGCAAACCTTGCGTTTGCGTCAACTTACACTTTCCACTAACTTTGCGTCAACTTTTATTTTCGGCTAAGTTTGCGCACTTTTACTTCTGGCTAAATTCAATAAGAAATATTCCAAAGGACGAGGTAGTTATTTCAACTTGTGAGTTTCTTTAACTAAGTCAGAATGACTTAGGAACTTTTACAAGATGATATCACTTGTAAATGGAAAAAGAAATATATAAGTTAGTTATCCTAACTTGGGAAAATAGCTAACTACAAGGGAGCTTTTAAAATCGACTAACTCAATTTTATAACTGAAAATCAAGTTGTGAGTTCGGCAAAGTTGGCACATTTGCATTTGACAAGGTGGCGTTTTCAGCTACTTATAAAAAAAAAGAAGAAGAAAAAGAAGGTATCTATTTTCAAGTTTGGCCAACCCATCTCCACTATTCCATGCCCACGAAAGCCTCCTAGGATCAAGGAAATGATTCCGTATTACTCTATTTGTCCAGCATGTAGAGCAAATAAGTAATAACTGTCAAATAAAAAGTGATTTGTATGGTTGAAAGAAACAATTTTCTTCTCTTTAGATCGTGCCAAGCAGGTAGTCAAAGTCAGTTTGCAGATATAACTATAAGGCTTAAGCCTATTGAAACTGGCAGTTAAAAAGTTGTTTGTATTGTTGAAAAGAGCAATTTTATTCTCCTAAACTCATGCCATACTTGCTATATGGGAAGAAACATGGACTTTGAAACAATCATGGGCAGTTAGAAATTATAACGATGCATGCACAAGAACTACTTTCAATAGACTCCAAACGCCTCCTTATACCATTGCCGCAATTTACACTTCGTTGATAAAGATTCTTCTAATATATGCAATGGTGCTCTATCTGAATAAGATATTGTTTTGATTTCTTCTCCAGTCACCACATCCCTTACATGATTCATAAGTTATTAGTCTCCATTGAAGCATTCTTGAAAAGAGGTTTCTGTTGTAGAAGTTTTCAAATGTAATGCAGAATACAATGATCACGGGTCATGTATAATATGGATTTGTTGTAAAGGCTTTTGAATCTTTCAAGCAAATGCAATTGGCAAGCGTGAAACCAAATTCTACAACCTTTCCCAGCATCTCTCCCTACGAAGCCAAAATGAGAGATCTGAAATGGTGTATGGGCATCCATGGAAGCATAATAGAAAGATGAGTTTTATCAGATATTATAGTTTGAAATCCTGTGTTAAACATGTCTGCAAATGTGAAAACGGTGACCGAATTGTTAGACATGCATGTGAAATATGAAAGCATATACAATGCTATGCCTCAAAGAGATGTTATATCATGGTTTACAATAATGACAGATAGGTATACAAATGTATTTGTTGAACAGGCTTTAAATATTTCAAGAAGTGCAATTGGCTGGTGCGCCACCAAATTCTATCACTTCTACCGACATTCTTCCCCGCCCGCTCTATAAAGGCATAAAAGATGGAGGATTTTTGCCAGATATTATATTTTTGAAATGCCCTTGTAAACCTGTATGTAAAATGTGGAAGCATAAATGAAGGCGAGCGAAGTGTTTGACAGGATACCTCAATGAAATGTGATCTCATGGACTGCAATAATTGCATCTTTGGCACAAGGTATGGATATCCATCATAGCATAATAAAAAAGGGATCTTCATCAAATATTATAGTTACAATCATGTAGATGTAGAAGCATAGATAACGCACCTGAACTGTTTGAAATTTTGCTTCATAGAAATGCGGTCTTGCAAAATGTAGCGAGTGCAAGATGTGAACTAAATCAATGCATTCAAGAGATTTTGGAAATGTTCAACTATAAATGAAACAGACAGTCGCTTGGTTGATAAGTACATCAAATGTGGAAGCATTCATTAAGCATATGAACTATACAACAAAATGCTATGGCAGGCAGAAAATTTCATATGCAGCGCCTCACATAATTGTGGTCTCATGAATGCAATGGTTGCAGGGTATTCATAAAATAGATTCATTGAAAAGGTTTTAGAAACTTTCAAACTAAATGCATTTGGCATATGTAAGGCCACATTTCACAACCTGCACCAGTATCTTCCTTACTCATGCCAATATGAAAGTTTTTACAATAGTATATGGCCGCCCATCAAAGTATAATAGAAAGAGGATTTTTGTCAGATATTAAGTTTGTAAGGATTTTAATAGACATGCATGCAAAATGTTAAAGCACAGATAAAATGACAGAACAGTTTGACAGCATGAAACGTGGTCTTATGGACTACAAAAATCACATGATATGCTCAAAATGGTTTTGTTGAAAAGGTTACAAAAACTTTTTCCAAATTCTATACAAACCTCCTCCCGATCTGCACCAAATTGGAAGCATTAAAACCATCTGGAAGTCTAGCAAAGCATAATTGAAAGTAGATTTCTATTAGATTGTGTTAGTTGTGAATGCTCTGAGGATACACATGTGTTGAGAATGGAAGCATTGAAAAAGGAATGATCATCTGCCATGGTTTTAGAGATTGCAATGATTGCAGGATATACACAAAATAGATTGACAGCAAGACATGAATAAAACATACTTGTTGAAAAGACTTTAGAAACTTTTAAGTAAATGCAAATGGCAGGTGTAAAGCCAAATTTTTCAACCTTTGCCAGCATCATGTGGAGGATAAAGAAAACTTGAAATTCCTATGGTACTTGGTGTGGAAGAATAAAATATACACATGAACTGTTTGACAGAATTCCTCAAAGAAATCTAATATGCATCCTTTGATTAAAAGAAACAGGGTATGCACAACATAGATTTGTTGAAATGGCACTGGAATCCTTCACACAAATATGTTTGGCAGAACATTTAAGCCATCAACAACAATCCCAGGTTAAAGCTAAATGATAAATATTCATAGGTGTCGAATGATATCTTTGAATAGTTCCAATACAAATGGAACGAACACTTGACTATGAATTTTTAATCCTGAGTAGAGGGGCCTCATTTCCATTCTTTAAAAGGAACTCATCTTTGTATCCTCATGGCATAACTACATTTCTTTCTATTGGATCTGAAACCTTAATAGTTTACTATATTGAATAGTAGGGAGAGATGGAGAACCTGTTGTAGATCAAAAAATGGAGGAGCTTAGAAGTTGAAGTTTTATCAAAGGTTATGATGAAGACTACACCCCAACAGTCCTACTTAAATACCATGGGTATCATTCTTAGAGGGAGAACTATTTGTGAAATACTTTTGGTGCTTTATCCAGGGACTACTTCCAAGTGCATGTAATATTCTTGTTTATTCAGTGAAAATTCAATGATTTATTCTAATGGATAGGGTATGTGAAGTAAGCAGAACAAATAGTCTCTCCTTCAATTGGCCTCTCTACATAATGCTCTGAGATTAAGATGAGTAGTGGATGGCAATGACATTTTGTGATTTAGGTATTCAAACTTGGGAAGAAAGGAGATGGCCTTCTTAAGGAAGTTGCAAGAAAAGGGAATTTGAATAATCATGGGATGTAGGGCAACATCTAGGTCACCTAAGACATATTTTGTCTCACTTGCAATTATATCTACAATAGACTCAAAATGAACATATCTTGTTACACTATTGTTTTGGAGGGTTGTCAGATGTATCTCTCCACATCTACAAGTATTGAGAGTCATGGTTCTATTGAAATGGATATTCCAGTGGATACAAAGCCACCGATATTGTTGAATTCCCATCAATACATATATGATCCTTCATGGCAATTCTTATGCAAAGTTAGCAGGACCAATTTCATCATGGGTCTACCACATTTCTAGTACTTGGAAAGATATGTCAAGAAGCAATTGAAGAGATGACCACCGAGATGGAGCAAATGCGATGGAAAGAACTTAGCAATGTTCACAACTCAAAAGTTACAAGTTTTAGTTACCTTTTTGTAAAAGTGACTTATGTCACTCATTGTAACTGAAAGTTAGAAAATGAACCTTATTTATGAAAAAGTGATGTAAAATATAACAAAAAAAAAAAGGTTTGTTATATTATTATATTTCAGAAAAGGTAGTTACTAGGTAGTTACAAAGTAGTTACTGGGAACAAGCCTATAAATACAAGGCTATTTCAACTGATGGGGGGACTCTTGGAGAGAAATTTTACAGGGGGAACTTATGAAGAAACTTCTTGGATCATTTTTGGTCTTACGCATTGTATACTTTACTTTTGGAATTGTATAATTTCGAAAAGATAATGAAGAATGCATTTTAGTTCGTATGTTCTTGATGTATTTTTGAGTTATGATTACTAGTTTCTCGTATGTCAAATTGGTGATCTCTATATATTTGTGTAAATCAAAGCTATCCATTGAAGCATGCAATTGGGGTGATGAAACACAATCATGTCTTGGTATCCTGATTTGAATGTGTTAAAAGAAATGGTCTCTTCGTATGTTGAGATTTGCCATCTTTCTTCATCATTGTTGCACATACGTCATGAAATTCATCACGGAGTTTAGGAAAGTGGTTTCTAGCTTTGTGGTGAAACCCCCTTGTACTTCTTCAATAATATTGTGAAACTCCTGTGGTTTTTATACGTCTACCACGAGGGTTCCTACATGCCCAATTCTCATGTTATTTTATTTTTCTTCCTTTTTGTACTTTCAGGATAAAAGTACACAAAAATCACAAAAATCCCATCATATGAGGGAGCTGCCCCTCTCAAATGCAAAGGAAAGCTAATAATTCAATAACAACTTCTCCAACTGTTGGGACAATTTAGTCACCGCTCTAAGGGCAATGAGTCATTTTCAAAGGTTATTTTGTGGTGACAAATCTATTTACCAACAGGTTATTTTGTGGTGACAAATCTATTTACCAACAGGTCCACAAGTTGTCTTTTGATCTTTGAGAAAGCATGTACTTAAAAGTTCATAATGTTAACACAAGTTTGGTTGACTTGGTTGTTTACACTACTTGCAGTTGTGCTTTAGTGATTTTGGAAGCGTGGAGTAACATGTAAGAGTGGATTTCGGTCCAAGCTAAGGTGTGGTGTGGTCTGCATTCATTCCTTTCCACCGCGGGAATGTTTAGGTCCATATCTAATTTGAGTTTTCTTGGTTAAGCTGACTTTCCAACCTTGGAGAATGTTCTCAAGGTTGAAGACAGTATAAATAAGTGTCAAGGGATTGTGATCGAGGGTGCGCACAATGAAGGTGATGTGAATAATAGTGTGGTTGAATATGTGGTGCAGTACAAGCTTTCATGTGTTAGATCACTAGATGCAGTGAGCAGAAGGTGTCTACAATTTTTCAGTATAACTATGAATGTGTTGATGGTGTTGCAGTGGAATTCTTTGTTGCTTTGAGATAGTTTTCTCCTTGTAACAATCTTCTCTATCTTTTTCTCTATTCTGGCAGTGAGCCTATTGTTTTTCGATGTTGATATTACTTTATATTGTGAGCTAATCCTCACCATGGTTTTTTCCTTCTTGATTTTTCGACGTAAATCTGGTGTTCTCTTGTGTTTGATGTTGATTTGATTTAGTTTCTATTATTTTCTTTCATGCTTAATTATCATAATAATTTAAGGGTTAATTGAATTGATGTGGATCTAAATGTGTTTGAGGGTTTTGGAATTATAAGTTACAATTGATTCACCCCCTTTTAGTTGTCTTGTGCATTCAACACCAACAGGTTGCCATCTAAGTCATAGTGTTGTGTCTTACATAACTCAATTGACCATACAACTCTAGACAATCTTCTAGCTAAGTATGATCATTCTGACAGGTCACGCAATATAGACATAGTGAACCGACTAATGCATGCAGAGACAAATGCATCACTTTGGCCAAAGTTTCTCTATAAATAGATGTTTGCAATAAATGTAGTCGTGTGTTCACACACCTCTAACTCGACTTGGAAACTATCTCATCCTACAGTTTGACTTGCTTGACTAGTAACTCTAGAAATGAATTGTCTTGACTAAACTCAGATCTTAGTCAATCTAACATAGAATTTAATACTTAATCTAGGATATATGCAATATATAGGTTTAGGTGATTTTAACCTTTTCTGAGAGTCCCTCTTTGCATACTTGGAAATACCAAGGTCTATGACTTCCTGTCATTCTACTCAATGACTCAAAGATTGAGCACTCTTGTGTAATATATCAAGATTTATCTCTATCATGAAATCATTTAAATTTATCAAAGTGCTTCTTAGATTCTTCCTAAGTTATACTGTCTTGATCTATGGTTTCTCGATCATTCACTGTCGACCATAATATATAATAGACTAAATCAATGTCATAACCGACTTAAGGGTTTTTAAGTTTTCTAAACCCTTCTAGGTTGATTCTATGGTTTTAACTTCTCTATCCCAAACTCATTGGTATATCAAATACACTTGTTTTCCCAAAAGTAAAATTTTATAATAATATAACATGGAAACGAAAACCTCTAGTCTTCACTTGACCACTTGGGCATTGTTCGAATTCACATTTCTCATAACATGTAAAAACATAGCACATGAGGTATATCCTCATTCATATAAGATCTTAATGAATACTATCATTATCATAACTAATCTTTTGACTAAGTTCAATCTTTCAACCTAAATAGGTTTGAGTCTACGATAATAATAATACAATATTTTTGACCTCTTGGTCTTCTTAAGTCCACCGACTTTCAACATAGAATAGGTTATGAACTCATGTATGTCATCCTTTGAATATAATGATAATACTTTTCATTGTTGTAGAATGCATATGTGATAATATCACTATCCTTTGGTGTTTCTAATGATATCAATATCATTTCTATATATTCTAAAATAAGTGAAAATCTGTCACAAAATCTTTTGATAGTAAACAATAAAACTATACATATAAATCATTGTGAGATATAAATCTATCTCTGTCTAAACTTCTCATCTCGACTCCTAAGTTTAAAACAGAGTTCTCGAAAGGTTCAGTCTTTGCAATTTATAAGATAGATTTCTACAAAGTTTTTAGTTATTTTTGATAGCAAAAGCAACCTAAGATTGCTCAAGTGTAAATAGGTAAGAGATAACTTTCTACAGACTAGAATCCTCCTGAATAAACAATGTTATTCAAAACCATTTGCCATAATTCAGTGTCTATCAAACGACAAAGTTTACTACTAAGAGTTCGCAGTCAGACTGATGGTCGTTCTTAGCTTGTCTAGATGGCTTGCAAGCTTCAAAGACATTATTATAAAGGTTATTAGATACATAGTCTAAGGCAAATACACAATACTAGTGCTAGTATTATTACTAGCTATCAACAATGATATTGCATCCACAATAACAACTATCACCTTGCCCTATGCTAGCCTCTTACTACTTCCATAGTATCTTTGTTGAAACTAAACATTCTATTGTTTATCTACGGTGGATCAAACTGTTGTGCAAAGATATTAAACCATCTCTCTCAAAATTTCTTACTCTAATATCACATGCATCTTATAGTGTCGACGGTTTCATCACATTTATGTATATTCATACAGAATGCAAAATAATGCAGTTTAATAATGGAATAATTAGCTTATGGTAGACATCCTTACCTTCTAGTTTCGACAATTTCCCAATAAGTTCTTGGTGCTCACACAACTCGCTGTGCACGAAGCTCTCTATCTACGAAGCTCTTTGTCCATGAAGCTCTCTGTCCACGAAGCTCTCTTGCCTCTTTGCACTTGGAGTGGCGTACTCACTCAGACATGACCTTCCTCCTTTAACACATCCCATATCCTTTGATAATATAGCCTTTTTAAGGATTTACTCTCCACTACAATCCCTCCTAAACCGTAAAGATCCTTCCCTCACTTAAGCCTATAAACACTCTACGGTGGCATGTAGGTCGAAGGTGGAGTAACTTGTCATCAAGACCACTCCCAAACTGATCATAAGCTCCTCCATACTCTCCAAAACTATCGTGGAGTTAAGGAGCCAAGCATCCATAACTAACATGAAGTGGTTTGCATTTAATTTGCAAGTATACCACATTCCCTTAAGAAGCTTATCGACAACAAAACAATAGGTTAAACTAATAATTCATATTATATATATAACAATGTAATATATGTGTATACAACATATACTTACATTATTTCTAACACTCGACAAGATACGAGAATGGGGTCAAGATATTCTCCCCCTCTCAAACTTGCGTAAATGTCAAAATAAACAAAATAACATAATCAAATTCCAATCGGGAATTTCTGATAATAAAATAGTTTAACAACTATCGACCATTTCCTTGTCGATGGTCATGTTCTAACCTAACTTGGTTTTTGACAATAACCTCAGCTTAATGAATCTAGTTGACATTTGAGTATTTGTCAAGTCAAAACCAAACTCAAACCAATTGGTCATACATAACTTACCAAACTTGACGAAGGTTCATAAAACTGTGAAAGCATGAGACTTAGATGGCAAAAAAAATTCTTATCCATATGTCTATTCTCTTCTCTTCGATGATGCTCTCCCTCTCTTTGTCAGAGGGTGGAAAACATGTTTCTTGGTTACAACTTGCAATCACCAAACTGGGATTAGTGCATCATTAGTCAATTCATAAACCTTATGAATAAATAATCATGACATCTTATAATCACATGTCTAAATTCTAATCATGTAAACATAAACTCATGATATCATTGATTTATCTTAACATTTTCACATAACTTCAAATCATTAATTCATGCATAATTAACTACTAATTATGTGCAAGTAAAAAGTAAAACATAACCAAATTTGGGATGTGACAAACCAGAGCCAGTGTTGGTCCTTCATTTTTCATTTCTCAAAACTTGCATTTTCTTTGCCCAAATCCATTTAATTCCCATCAAAGAATATCCTATGTTTGGCTTCCTATGTTTTTCCCTATCTATTTGCCTTCATAATTTCTAGAAAAATCTAAATTTGACTAAGTCACACCCTGTAGTGATAAAATAAAAACTTGGTTAAGGCAGACAAAAGGAAGAAGAGAGAAAAGAGTGACATGCAAGTGAAAGAGGGCAGTTCCTGTTCATTGGTGAGTCTCTGACAAACAAGAACAAAGCCAAAAGGTCAATATGGCAATGTTCCTGGCCATTGGTGAAACCCTGACGGACAAGAACAAGGCAAGTAAAGGAAAAGGCACAGGGTTTAAAGTGTTGTAAAAGCTTTGTGAAGGGCTTTGACTGCATTTTTCATGTTTTTTTGGTTTTGCAAATACATCATGGGCATCCAAGTTGATTCGAGATTATTGGTGGATCGATTTAATTGCCATTGTTGATGTGTGGTGGTAGTAGTTTTGAATGTTGTAGTTGTTGGTGCATGCCCTAGATTTTCTTCCCGCCTAAAAACTATTAAAAGTGAAAATACAATACCTTGTATGCATTAAAATAGAGAGGAGGTACATTTTGGTGTTAGAGGTGTTGATGTGATTTAATGATGGGCGGATGGGTAAGTAGTTTGTGCCCAAAATGGAACAAGGAAGGGTGCGCTGTAAAAATGTGGAGAGAAGACATTGAGTGGGATGATCTTTTGAATCATATGCAGGTTTGCAAGTGCCTCAAGGTGAATCTAGGGCTTCAAATTACACATGTCAAAGCTACAAACGTGAGAAATATTTTGATGCAATGTAGGAAAGTTATTGTAAAGAAAATATTCATTTGATGATATGTCTCCATGGGAAAACGTAATGGTTCAGGGGGATGTCTAAACCCAGTTATTCATCCTCCCTTGTCACATTTGTTGGCATGACTGTAACTAGATTTTGATAATGTATGACAGCATTAAAATCAATGCAAGCTTTGTATTGGATCATTGTTGTGTTACAAATGGATTATTGCATGTTTTTCCTGGATCACTAAGAATGTTTATCATATGTCATTTAATCTGAGAAATGTATGCAAATGCAGTTCTAGTTTATGTTAAGGCTTGTTAGATTCATTTCCCTCCTCTTTGTTGTTATTGACACTATTGCCCATTAGAGGAGGAACCGATCTAATTTGGGGATGGATCAATCACTTCTTTTAAACTTAATCTACTACCTTGTTGGTTTTAGGAGTAGGAGTAGGATTAGTTTAGGGTTTCACATGCTATTCATGACCCAGTTTCATAACCAGGGATGAATCTCAAGCAATCCAAAACTGTTTTAATCATACGAGAGTTATGCTCATGCACACCTTCACCTTGTAGCTTATGGATGTAAAGTTAAAAGAAGTCATCTTGTGGGATATTATGTTGCCATCTTCGGGTGCATGTGCAAGGTGCAATCATCAGCTTTAAGAGGTTTTTGTGTAGCTAGTTGTCTTGGCCTAGTGACAACTATGGGGGTCAAGCATACTTCGGGTATGGATGTAAGTGTTTATTTATGTTATATTTAATGCCTCTAGGAATATCCCTCCTAAGTCTAAGTGAGCGTGAAGTGAAGAGGAGTTTACCCACTCATATCAGTTGGCCAAAATCATCCTCAATTTGTTGAAAATGTCTTCTCAATCATTTTGATGACACCCCTGGCCTAGGTGATTGGATAATGTTTTAGGGTTTTGAATTATGGTTATTTTGAGAACCAACAACCACCACAAGAAAAAATACCATGATTAACATTGAAAACAAGATACAAAGGAGATTCAAGGTTTCCAAGACCACTGAAGAACCCCTACAACCTTTCTACTAGGCCACTCTCCTTGATATCTAAGGATATAGAAAACACAAAGCCAAAACTACAAAAAGTTTGGGCTTCAAAGACAAAATTGCACAGGCTCAAACTTCCTACTTGGCCTTGTAAGTTGTCCTTGTAGCTCAACCTTGCAATTCGGCCTTGTAGCTTAGCTTTGAAACTCAGCCTTTGGCCCCCGAGTTATAATTTACACAAGCACACAACTCATACTTCAAGATCAGGTTTGTAGTTTGCATCCTACAACACCCACTTGAGGTTCAGTCTTTGGGTTACTGTTGAAATTAGGGCAGGCAACTGAGAGGGGGGGTGAATCAGTTGTCACAAAACTTTTATCTTTTGCTACATTTAATCTTATTTACTACTTATCAACAGATTAATGATATAACCATGAAAGCATGAATCAACAATACATGAGCAGAAACATAATCAACACACATAACACCAAGATTTTTACGTGGAAACCTGGTTAAGGGAAAAACCACGGTGGGGGTTAACCCACAAGATTTATTCTCTATTAAAAGAATAGAAAATGGGAAGGCACTTCCCTTCGGGCGTACTGCCCAGAGCTCACTACCTACAGGAATATTTACAAAGTTAACACAGAAAGATCGAACTGGGAAACAACATCTTCTTCATGCAAAGTTCAATTCCATTGAAGTGCATAATACTTCTGCTCTACCTCCAAACACTTCTTTGCTATCTCCTCATCCTTTACTGCTCTTCCTCTTCTCTACTCTACCTTTTTTCCTTTCTTAGGATCTTATCATTTTTGCACAAGGATGACTTTCTGCAACTCAACCACATGTATTTATATGCTTCATCAACCTTGGAATAAACATCAAGGTTGGCACTACAAACATATGACTTAATGCAAATCACTATACTATCGGCCAAACATAGCTGGGACCCAAATCTTCCTCGAACAACATGCCACGCTTCATAGAACCTCTCTTAGATCATCCACAACATGCACAAAGCATCTGGTCGGCCAAGACTGGAAAGAACAGCAACACCCAAGGAGAAATATTCATCCACGAGCTCAATCCTCAATGCGGACCACCAACACAACAGGCACATGATCCAGAGACCACCACAAGCACAATGAAATCAACAAGAACAACAACACCACCTCAAATTGCCAGAAACACTTACACCTTCATCCAAGAACTCAAGAAAACCAATTGTCATGACTATCACACTAGAAAGATTGCTTACAGACCTCCAAACCACAAACCACTTGAATTGAGGATACACACTGACATCCCAAACACACCTCTAGATCGACAGATCATAATATTCCAATGCGGATCAATCCAGACCAATTTTCTATCAATCTGTCACCTCTGAACAACTGCAAAACCTAGTTCTACTCAGATGGCCATAACTTCACAAATTCTTCATGCGGATCCCTCAAATCTTAACTGGAGCAACTTCAGACAATCCTTTACAACACCCGTTGGTCTGCAGACTCTGATCTTCATCTCACTGGGAATGCGGAGCAATCTACTTCACTAAACTGCACTGTCTTCACTGTCTCTTACAGAGAGATATGTAACTCACTTATTTCTTCCAGAGAGGCTAATTTTCTCAGTATCCTCAACATACAAGTCCTCTAGAATGGGATACAGATGACACCAATGACAACAATGATATGTTGACATCAATGACAACACCGATTAGGCATATATTTGCAACAGTTACAACCTGCATCCTACACTTGCTTGGACTTTGGAGTCTAACTAACACAAGACACAATTATGCCTCTCAAACTTTGGGGTCTAACCTGCACCAAGCATTTTAGACTTCGGGTCCAAAATAAAATTCATACCAAGTAAAGTCCTAACACAAGTTCAGAAGAAAACTACAAACTGGATCTTTATTAGATTCATTTCCCTCCTCTTTGTTGTTCTTGACTCTGTTGCCCATTGGAGTAGGAACCGATCTGATTTGGGGATGGATCAATCACTTCTTTTAAAATTAATCTGCTACCTTGTTGGTTGTAGGAGTAGGAGTAGGACTAGTTTAGGGTTTCACATGTTGTTCATGACTCAGTTTTATAACCAAGGATGAATCTCAAGCAATCCAAAACTATTTTAATCATATGAGAGTTATGTTCATGCACACATGCACCTTGTATCTTGTGTATGTAAAGTTTTGATTAGCATTGTTAGATTGATTTCCCTCCTCTTTGTTGTTCTTGACTTTGTTGCCCATTAGAGTAGGAACCAATCTAATTTGGGGATGGATCAATCACTTCTTTTAAAATTAATTTGCTACAGGTTTGTTGGTTGTAGGAGTAGGAGTAGGATTAGTTTAGGGTTTCACATGTTGTTGATGACTTAGTTTTATAACTAGGGATGAATCTCAAACAATCCAAAATTGTTTTAATCTATATGAGAGTTATGTTCATGCATGCCTACACCTTGTAGCTTGTGTATGTAAAGTTAAATGTGGTCATCTTGTGGGATATTATGTTGCCATCTTTAGGTGCACTTGCAAGGTGCAATTATCAACTTTAAGAGGTATTTTTACAGCCAGTTGTCTTGGCCTAGTGACAGCTATGGGGATCAGGCATACTTTGGGTATGGATGCAAATGTTTATTTGTGTTCTATTTAATGCCTCTAGGAATATCCCTCATAAGTCTAAGTGAGCTTGAAGTGAAGAGTAGTTTACCCACTCCTATCAGTTGGCCAAAATTGTTAATCTGTTGAAAACCTCTTCTCAATCATTTTGATGACACCCATGGCCTAGGTGATTGGATAATGTTTTAGGGTTATTTTGGGAACCAACAAGCACCATGATTATCTTTGAAAACAAGATACAAAGGAGAGTCAAGGCTTCCATGACCACTGAAGAACCCCTATAACCTTTCTACTAGGCCACTCCCCTGATATCTTAGGATATTGTTGTCACCTAGATTTGCACCTAGTGTTGAAGGCTTTTAGGGCTCCAACAATCTAGTGAAACATTGAGATGACCTCCAGGTGTGGGACCCCGCAAGGAGGTCGAATCTCCAGAGAGAGGCCGGTTCCTTTGCTGAATATGAGATTCAACGAGCCTAAGACTAAACCTAATCTATTCACCTGATAGGAAAAGAGGAAGAAGGATGAACTAAAAATAAAGGGGAGGTGATACACTAGGTTCGAATATAAGAGTTCTCACAAAACTGAAGAAATACACAACATAACCAAATATAGCAGATGAGCATACATAGAATTAGCTGATCCTAATAGAGGTAAGGTGCAAGAAATGGTCGAGAGGAACAAAGCATTCACAGACAAACCATCCTCAGATTTACATAGAGCTAGAGACTAACACAAAGAGGTAAGAATAACCAACATATATTCAATTAGAAGGCACGATTACAGTAGAGAAGGGCTCTGTTTGAAAAATAGAATCATCTGGCTAACTATTTTTCAACCCTTTTTACATCTTACATTCATGCATATATAGCATCTAATTCCAAACGACCTAATTAGGTTACAATAAATTGCCCCACGGGCTCTGTCAGAAAATATCTACGTCTGAAGGGATGACTATCTACAAGAATTAACTGCAAAAAATATCTGGAGACCTAGGCAAATGATCAGATATTTCTCCTTCAATGCGAACAACTGATTCATCGTTCTGCAGCAATGAATACAGTACTGAGAAGATTGGATCTGCATTGATGGGAGATGAGACAAAACCCCTGAGCAAAGCTTTGACAACACTTTAAAATTTAAACCCTTTGATTTTGTGCCATATTGGATTGGATTCTTTGAATAATCAGGCTCTGAATCTCCTTATTGACTGAGTCCACAAATTTCCCACCTTCGGGATGCCTGAGGCTCTCCTTTAAATCCTGACCATAGATAGATTTGCCCTTTTAGATAGATGGCCACTATATTTCCTTTTAATTTTCCTTTACTTCACAGACACGTGTCATCATTCTGTGACCGAGTGGTAGAGAGCAAGTCATTTTCCTTTTGGCTCCGTGGAATCAAGCAGGAGCCTCCACGTGGCCACCTTTCATACACCCTTTATTTCTTTATTAAGATGAGGCCACGTGTCACCTCTTTGCAGTCACGCGATGAATATTCCTCTTTGGTAGGATTCCCCTACGTGCTTGTGCAACTGTTCGATTCTGGCCCTCTTGCAGTCTTCAAACTTCATTTCCCTTTGATATAAAGAGAGTACATGACACTGTGACACTTGGAACTCTCCACCTCTTTTATTATTGAAATGTGGCCACACCCGAGAGCCTCAAAACTGGGACAGATGGTAGACTGGTGCGCCTTCAAAAGTTTCTTTTGTTTCTCAACCTTCAATCACCCATGAAGGCGACATGTGGTGCACTCCGCTGCACTTAGAAACCTTAGACATGATACCTCGGGCCCCACCATACTGTACCTTGACACTTCAAAGCTTATTAAAGAAAGAGACACGCGATCAGCTCCGCACATTGCAACAAAAGACACATGGCATGCTGCACTCCTTCTCGATGCCTTTCTTAAAAGTTTCTCCTCTAATCCCCATGGAGGCAATGCATGGCACACTCTAGCAACAGATAGAAGTTATACAAAAAAGAAACACAGCTAAAGATACATGGCAGAGTTTTGTGGCACCTAGGAACCGCGAACTAAGAAGAAGACACCTGGTAACATTTGATTCATCGATTTGGGGTCTTTGATTTAATGGATGTAAGCCACATTCTCTGACAGCTAGCGCCTTATCATGGCCGCGCAGGGGGTGATGATGTCATCTCTTTAGATCTGCGACGCTGCGATAAACGGCCATATGGCACCTCCGGCCCCTTTCGAAGACTTAAGACTTTTTTGAAATATAAGACACGGGCTCTTGGTGGTGACTTGACGGACGAGGCCAGTAAAAGAACGACCCGCCTAGACTCAAAGTTACAACCTGAAGGACCCTCACGAGTGATAGCAAGTCAATAGGGAATTATAACAAAAGCCCATTGCACATTGCAAAAGACTTTTAGGGTTTAGGGTTTTACAGAAACCCTGTCCTCAATGGTTTCAACAAGGGTTTTTAAGGGTGGACCATTTGACTTTGGATAAAGGAAAATAGGTTAATAGATACCAAAAACGCAAAGCCAAAGCTACCAAAAGTTTGGGCTTCAAAGAGAAAATTGCACGGGCTCAAACTTCCCACTTGGCCTTATAGATCAACCTTGCAATTTGGCCTTGTAGCTCGACCTTGCAAGTTGGCCTTGTAGCTTAGCCTTGCAACTCAGCCTTCATCCCCTGAGTTGTAATTTACACTAGCACATAACTCAAACTTCAAGATCGGGTTTGTAGTTTGCATCCTACAACACCCACTCAAGGTTCAACCTTTGGGTTACAACATGCATCCTGCACTTGCTTGGACTTTGGAGTCTGACTAACACAAGACACAACTATACCTCTTAGACTTTGGGGTCTAACATGCACCAAGTATTTTAGACTTCAGGGTCCAAAATAAAACTCACACTAAGTAAAGTCCTAACACAAGTTTAGGACAAAACTACAAACTAGATCTTTGTTAGATTCATTTCCTTCCTCTTTGTTGTTCTTGACTTTGTTTCCCATAGGAACCAATCTGATTTGGGGATGGATAAATCACTTCTTTTAAAATTAATTTGCTACCTTGTTAGTTGTAGGAGTAGGAGTAGGAGTAGGATTAGTTTAGGGTTTCACATGTTGTTCACGACTCAATTTTATAACTAAGGATGAATCTCAAGCAATCCAAAATTATTTTAATCATATGAGAGTTATGTTCATGCACTCTTTCACCTTGTAGCTCGTGTATGTAAAATTATGACTAGCATTGTTAGATTCATTTCCCTCCTCTTTGTTGTTCTTGACTCTATTTCCCATTGGAGTAGGAACCGATCTGATTTGGGGATGGATAAATCACTTCTTTTAAAATCAATCTACTACCTTGTTGGTTGTAGGAGTAGGAGTAGGATTAGTTTAGGGTTTTACATGTTGTTCATGACTTGGTTTTATAATCGGGGATGATTCTCAATCAATCCAAAACTGTTTTAATCATATGATCGAGTTATGTTCATGCATGCCTGTACCTTGTAGCTCGTGTATGTAAAGTTAAATGGAGTCATCTTGTGGGATATTATGTTTCCATCTCTGGGTGCATGTGCAAGGTGCAATCATCAACTTTAAGAGGTTTTTGTGCAGCCAATTGTCTTGGCCTAGTGACAACTATGGGGGTCAAGCATACTTTGGGTATGGATGTAAGTTTTTATTTATGTTCTATTTTAATGCCTCTAGGAATATCCCTCCTAAGTATAAGTGAGCTTGAGGTGAAGAGGAGTTTACCGACTCCTATCAATTGAACAAAATCATCATCAACTTGTTGAAAACCTCTTCTTAATCATTTTGATGACACCCCTAGCCTAAGTGATTGGATAATGTTTTAGGGTTTTGGATTATGGTTCTTTTGGGAACCAACAAGCACCACGAGATAAAACACCGTGATTAACATTGAAAACAAGATACAAAGAAGAGTCAAGGTTTCCAAGACCACTAAAGAACCCCTACAACCTTTCTACTAGGCCACTCCCTTGATATCTCAGGATACAGACAACACAAAGCCAAAACTACCAAAATTTTAGGATTCAAAGACAAAATTGCATGGGCTAAAACTTCCCACTTGGCCTTGCAAGTTGGCATTGTAGCTCGGCCTTGCAAATCGGCCTTGTAGCTTAGCCTTGCAACCCATCCTTCAACCCCTAATTTGTAATTTACACTAGCACACAACTCAGACTTCAAGATTAGGTTTGTAGTTCACATCCTACAACACCCTCTCAAGGTTCGGCCTTTGGATTACAACATGCATCCTGTACACTTTATTGGACTTTGGAGTCTAACTAACAAAAGACACAACTATGCCTCTCAAAATTTGGGGTCTAATATGCACCAAGCATTTTAGACTTCGGGGTCCAAAATAAAACTCACTAAGTAAAGTCCTAACACAAGTTCAGAACAAAACATCTCTAGTGATTTAGACTTCTAGTTTGACTCACATTTTACATCATGGAAAGTATCAGGTCAACTTTGAATTCTAACCCCTTGACAAACTTGGACTTTAGGATCTAATACACATTTTGCACCATGCAAAATGCAAGTGAGACTCTAAACTTTGGCCTTCTTGTAGTTTGAATTGGCAACTTCAAATTGCATGCAATTCAAACTGTGAAGTTTGATTTGCAACAACAGGCAGCAAAAAAGAGACAAGGCAAAAACTAGCAAATTTCATTTTCTCACTTGACAAGGCATAACTTCCCCAATTTTCATGTTGGGAGAAAATGGCTTGGACCAATCATTCAAGCAATTGTGGGCTCTAAATTGGCCACATGAGAACCTCCCAAGGGACATGGTTCTCAAGAAACAAAGTCAAATAAAGACTCAAGAATCTAACATGAACATCATAACGAACCACATAAAAACATAAGCATACAAGACAAGACAAGACTCTCACAAGAATCACAAGGAAAGCATAGGATAATTCATGAACATTAGCATCCTAACATTCCATGCATTAGGACTAAGCAATAACATGATGCAATAGAGAATTTCATTTCATTTTAATAACATCTTACAACACAACCATGAAATCAAATATTACGTAAGCATTTTTTAAAAGAATCAATAATAACATTTATGATGTGTTGACACCTAAAAAACCAATCCCTAATGTGCCCCTTGGTCCTATAAAATAGTGTTTAGAGTTTTATCCTGACTTGTAAAGACCATCAGAAAACCCTAGTCTTTGGTCACTGGGTTATTTTTTTTCTTTTTCCCCGTTGACCTGTTTGGCATGTTTCCCAGTTGGCTTAGTTATATTTTATGCCTTTGTCTTCGTGTTCTAACCGGCCCTTTGTGCCTAAGTTTGATGTTTGCCATCTTGCCCCTTGTCATCAAAAATCATATTAAATTATTTAACTTATGAAATATTTGTTTTATATCCTAAGTCCAAGTTGAATATGTGGAGTCCCGCTTGCTCATATTACCTAGCGGTGTCTCCCTTTTAAAAACAACTTTTAGAGCACATGTGCAAATATTCCACCTAAGTCCCCCCATCATGCATCTTCTTCGCATCGCATTTGTATTCCCGACGCTCATATTGGAATCGCGATGTGCGATGGAAGGTTCTGGGACAGGTGTCATTTCCTAGTTGCGTCGTGCGGGACCTTCGCATCACGGTTTGCTTTTGTTAAGGAGAAGGAAGAACTGCGATATGCGATGGATGTTATAAAGGGTTAGCAGCGGAAGCCTCCACATGGTCCACTGGCGCTCATTTGAGAATAAGCAAAGGAAAAAACTCTCCCGGAGTGCACGGAAGCGCCACGTGGTGAAATGACAAAGGGAGTTGATGGAGGGGCTACGTGTTAGTCTCTCAGTACATCGTCGGGTCCCTTTACATCACGTTTAGCATTAAAGGGCCCCAAAGTAATTAGCAGTATGCGATTGTAACATCCACCAAGGAATAACAAGAAGTAACTAAGTTTTCACAATGGTATTTTTTTTTTTTACTAGGAAATCACATGCAAAATTTACTCATCTATAATCCAATACAACATTTTTCATTTTATCGTACACATGATCTCATTTTCATAAAGCTGAAAGAAATGATATACATTAAACATTTTGTTTTCTAACAAATGAAATTTTCTTGAAACAACATATATTGGAAACATACCATTATCATGCATCTTGATTGTCGATCCATCACATTCAAGACTTGGCATTCCTCAGTATTTGGAAGAGAAAGTATCTTCAAGGAGCTTAACCTCCAACCACAGACCGTCGGTCTCCCGCACTCCTTCCTAACCGGAAGTGGCCCTACCCTACTCAAGAGGATAGACTTAGGATAACCATCGGGGTTTGCCATCTGAGCTCTGGTGTTGTAACCTACGTGTCTTGTTATCGCGCAGATCCCTAGATACCCTCTAGTCATGCACGACACTCCACAAGAAACGCCATCCAGTTACGGTGAACGTTTGATGCACTTGAGGATAGTACATCACCTTGGCCAAAGGATTTGTTTTTAATTAGCGTTCTAAGAATGCATGAACTTGGCTCACCCACCCTACTCGACTTGAACTGGTCGAAATCCTACAGTTTCCTATTTGTTTAGTTTTAAATATTTGACGACCTTGATGACCTCAAGGGTTTAGGATATCCTCCTTCAATAGCGCATGGCGCACTTTTTACTCTAATCTCGAGTTTAGAGTTTCATAATCCATTTTCAGGTTAAAACACTGCTTATAAGCGCCCACTCCTAAGTGGTTTCCTATTTGTTTACTGGCTTCCCATGTTTACAAAACATACTCAAACATTTAAAGCCATTTCCCATTATTCCGCAATTCGAGGATTCTAGACTCATATGGTCTACAAGGTAAAACGATTCTAACACCGTTGCATGCAACGTAATTTCAACTCACATGCCGGTTTTCAACTCAATGGATCGTTTCAGATCTATGACGGTTTCCTAACCATTACTAAAACTTTATCTGCCTATTCCTCTTTCCGTGTTATTAGTTTCACATGGTTCAACAAGATGAGAGTCGTAAATAATATATATATATATATATATAGTTTTGGAATCTTTCTTATGTCATTAAAGATAACCAACACATGGTCGACCTCTAACTAAAGGTGTATGACGGATAAGACATCAGCCGTTTACAATAGCATTTCTTGGCTAATAAACATACTAAATTTTACGTCAAAACAAACTTAAAACTGTGGTTTTTGTCTCCTACGCAACATGCACGTGGAGCCACACATTTATTCGTTGTGGAGTTATCGTTCTAGGAAGGTGGATTACATCTTGCATCAATACAAGTTCGTTCCTAAATGAATATACGTTAGAGAACTGCGTTCTTATAGTACATCGTTTAATTTATGGCAAAAATGCTACCATTTCTGAGTTTACGGTCTCTAGAAGACAGCATACCTCTTTTCTGAGTTTTAAAATTCACAAACACAGCAATAACGAAACAGTAATACTTCTATTTCATGGATTAACCGCACACTGAAAACGTAGTTGAATTACGTTGTCATTCTATTCTACTCATATTATACGTATTCATCTTTCGCAATCATGAAACTTGCTTACGTACTGGTCTAAACTGCGAGAAGAAAACAAAAGAAATGAACCTGCGGACGTTGTTGTAGGTTGCTGTGGCAAATTTGACTTCTCCTCCAAGTTAAATGTCCTCCTCTCTGCCCGGTAACTTCACAAAAGCTTCCACTCGTGCCTTTCTGTCGTTTCTCCTCCAGACAACAAGGGACTTCCACGGTTATCACTCTTCTACCCCTTCCAAAATCTACGGATGACTACCCAAAGCAAATACCCCAACTCCCACAGTTAACACTCTCTCTCTGTTGCTTTCCACTCAGAAACTGTTCACTCTAAATTCCCCATAAATCGATCCTCCTCAGGGAACCGTTCACTACGTAGAAGTTCTTTACTGCACAGAAGCTCCCACAGCTATTTCTCTCCGTCACTCTCTACTCAGCAACTCTCCACTCTCTAGAAAAACTAATCCCCTCAAAAGAAAATGCGCTCCCTCTGTTTGCCACCGCCAGGCCACTCAAACTCTTTCCCCTCCGCACTTACTTTTCTCTCCATACCAAACACGACGGCCTTTTTCTCTGTCTTGCTCTCTCTCTCGCCCTCGAATATCTCTCCCACTTTCCTTTCTCCATCTCATTCTTCAACTATCTCCCGTCTATCTTCCTACTTCGAAGGAACTCTTTTCTGTCGTTTCCTTGCCACACAACGTCCATTACATCGATCCATTCTCCACTCACAACTGCTTTTCTCTCCCATCACTCTCTGCCGCCTTTATGAGAAGGAAACCGCTCCTCAAGACTGCGGTTTGATGACCTCTCGACAACAACCACCCCCTTGATTTCGCTCCCTCATTTATGAGACAGTTTTCGTCATTAAAGACATCGGTTAACTTCATTACAACCGCTGAGCTGGCTCTCTCTCTTTCTCACGGTGAAATAGAATCTTAACTCTCATACGAGGCTAAGCATAAAGGTTTAAATGGGAAAATGATTTTTAATAACATTGCGCAACTTTTTGGCCAAAAAGGAAAAGAATAAATTCACAACACAAGTTCGACGCGTTTTACGACAATCACGACGGATTGATCGTAACGCGAACGAGTTCTTACAATGTTAGACGGACCAAGCCGACTTCTCGCATTTTACGACTACGAGACAAGATTTACAATTTCGCCACAAGATGGTTCAATAAACACTTATAAACGAAAATATTAAACGTCTAAATAAGTCAACTTGCTATGATGGACTTACAACGACATCGATGACTCCAAGATTCTACATGACGACTTTTGACTAGGATGTCACACTCTATCCTTTGACGTCGATGTCTAATTAACTAACCCAACCGACATACAAGACTTACTAGTTGGTTCCAAGGTTTATCTATCTGTTTGGCGATCCCAGTAGCAAACGCCCATGGTTAATTTCCAGAGTCTATACTCTCTCTCGAAGATACTTTCTCTTCCCGTCGAACACGATCCACCTGTTCCTGCATCGACAGACTCACATACAATTTTGTGGTCAAAGCACCTATGTTCAAATCAAAACATAATATATCCAAACATCATTGTATTTATTATAAAGACATTTAGTCTACAATATCACCTTGATCGTAATCATTAGATTCCACAATTCAATATAACAACTTTGTAAGATAAATCGTCGATTTCCATGTCATTCACAACATATTAAATTACTAAAATTTGCAAGAAAGTAAATAGCATAATTGTTTTCAAAAAGAAAGATGTGACAGCGATGGCTGTAGGGGCAAGGTCTTAAGTGACGGGACAAGTGGTAACACGACACTCTTCTATGCACAAGGCAGGAGGAGACTCTTCTCAGCTTGCATCATTGTGCCGTGTGGTGGCACAACAGGCTCTTGAAGGAGGCAGGCGAGACTCTCTTCACATTGCACGCCTCCTTCGCATCACGATTTGCTTTTATGAAGAAGAAATGAAACCGCGATGTACGATGGCTATAGGTGGTAAAATTTTAAAATGGTTAGGGATACGTGGCAGTTTCTGGGTTCATCGCAGGGGTCTTATGCATCACTCTTTTGTAGGATAGTCCTGGGGCCGATCTACGATGGTGGACAAAATTGATGTTGGCTGACATAGAACTTTAGGAGATCAGGATTTTCTCGCAAGATTGCATTATGAGAGTTGAATCAAGGGAGAATTATTTTGCAGAAGGAAGGTTAGTTTGTCAAGCCATCATTACATCGACTCGAAACCCACCCAGGAGATACGTAGAAGCACGCCATCAACTATCATGATCGCCATCAATACAATGCATATGGATAGTCATGGTGTCATTAATACAGTTGGTGGAGTTGTAAGGTTTCCCTTCCAATTCCAAGATCAGATTGGGGTTCCAAATAGTATAAGAGGAAAAGAGTGATTCTTTTGAAGAGGGGGGTCATCTTGTCACTTTCAGGTGACTAAGTGCAAAGCTTTCTAGGGTTCCAAAGAGCAAAAAAGTTGCAGTTCTCTAGCAGATGAAACACAAGTTATGAAAGATTTTTCAGCTCTATTTTAATTATCATTGTATCAATTTATCCTTCTTCTTCTATAATTTTTTAAGGAAAGCCTCAGTTTCTCTAGGTTTCCTCTTGCCACACTTCGTGGTATGATTGTAACTATTTATCAAATGAATTAGACAAATTTTGAAAAACATTGCATGTTATGTAATAATCTCTTTTATGGTTATAGATGAATGATTATATGTTGCAAAGGATTACTAAGTATTTTCTTCTTTGATAGCTAACTTTCTTGTATCTGGGTATCCAGAAAGTGCATGTTTCATTTCTATTGTTATTTTCTTCCTTCTGTCGAACTGTGGACTCCGTAACTCAATATTAGGCACCAGTCTGAAGTATTTGATCACCCACATTCTTAAATTCAAAACAAACTTATCATGTGTGAAGAAAATAGTTAATTTGTATGTCTTACAAACAAGCATACCTGCACCTTCCATTATCAATGGGAGTGCCCTTTTATCAGCTACATAGGGGTTATTAATGGCAACCAGTTATTTTAGGTCCAGTGACAATCTTTGGGGCCTAAAAGATGATTTGGGTTTGGTTGTCTTTTCCTTTTTAGTTGTTCATCTAGCTTGAACCTAACACCTATTCAGGTACACTCCTAGGAATATCCCTCCTGAGTCTAAGCTGAGCTCAAAGTGTAGAGGAGTCTACCCACTCCTGTAGGTTGCCCAAAATCACCTTGAACTTGTTGATAAACCTCTTCCAATCATCCAGAACGACCATCCTTGGCCTAGATGATTTGGGAATGTTTTAGAGTTTAAGGTTGTAGTTATTTTGGGAGTTAACATTTTTGGCGCCGTTGCCGGGGACAAGTAAAGTATTGGGTTATAAAGATTTGAAGACTCTGCTGGTAAGCTAAACCTAGAATCAAGTTTGGCTTTGAAGATCGATCCCACTTCAAGGAATTCCTCTTTGGAAGAGGTGGTGACTCTGCTGTCAGAACATAAGTTTGTTGATGCTCCCCCTTAGTTGCTATTGGTGATTTGAATGCTCCATCCCAGTGTGCAACAGCTGGTGAAATAAAGGTACACATGGTTTCTTCTTTTCCCGCTTTTGGAGTTTGTTGTTCCTGTCATGTTGAAGGAATAAAAAATTTCTATGCTTCAGTTTTCTGCCCTGTATTATAGGATGTTTTAGTCATGACCAATTGGTATGAACACAGATACCCTAGGGATGTTTTATCATCTGAATCTTCATATATATCAGACCCTAGAAATTACATTGGAGTGGATTCCCATGACAATCCTAGAAATACATATTCCAGTCATGGCCAGGTACATATTATATAAACCCAAACTTGTATGCACCCATGCAAAATCAAAATGACTTAGTAGCCCAACAGTATGAAATTGACAAAACCAAATAGCTATTGGAGTCATTATTGCAGCAAGAAGAAGAAATAGAAATTCAGATTAGGCTGCTAGAGTCTACGATGCAGTCCAAAGCATTCCCTTCTGCCCCAAAAAATTAGTTGGCCCAATCCCTTGCTCCTCCCTTAGATCCAGTTTATGATCAGTTAGATCTTTCATGGGTTGATTATAAAACACCAAGCATGCCAACCAAGGTCTACAAATGGTTTCCCAAGTTTGATGGGTATGATATTTGGGAAGGGGACACACATGTTGATGTATTTTTAGAATTCATGGATGAACATCAGTTTGACGATGAAGACATGTGTATGAGGTTCTTTGTTAGGTCCCTGCATGGAAAGGCAAGAGAATGGAAAGGCAAGAGAATGGATCCAAAGTTTTCCAAGGTAGTCCTTTGTCTTGTGAAATCAACTTGTGGCAACATTTGAAAATGAATTTGCCAAAGGTTTTGACCCTATTGATCTTGTCATAAAGCTAGAAAAAATTAGGAGACAAGAGGGAGAGTCAAGCAAGGATTTTGATCATAGGTTTGTTGTTGCCCTCTCCAATATTCCAGATGATTTCAGACCTAACACTCCCGCTTGCATAGATATGTTTTTTGAAGCATATGAAACTGGATTGAGTTATGTGCAAGAAGATTTCAAAATAATGAGTATGCAGCAGACATATTTGTCACTAGACTCCATGGAGAAAATAAGAGATGACTACATAAAGGGTTTGTTATCCACAAGTGCATGTGTTGCTGGTAATCAACACGCTAATCTGAACAACAATAGTGTGGATACAAGCAATCAAGAGAATGCAACATCGGATGATGATTGTGTAGTCAGAAGGGTAGAAGTGGAAGGTGGTGCATCATATGATAGATAAATATATGATGAAAGCAATATATGCACCTACCTTCAACTGGATAGCTCATCAAGTGAAGATGAGGATGATGAAACCAATGATGACTTCTAGCCTAGTGTTGAGGTATGTGGTTCAATGAATAATCAGGAGGCTATGTACAATGATGAATAGTTAGATGAATCAGTTTTTGAAGATGAGTATGAGGGATGTACACAGGTAAATGAAACATGGGATGAACAAGAAACTTGTTTCTTGTTTGATGTAATTCCCTCCTTTGTTCATGTGTGTGATGAGGCAATAAGTGTTTGTTTGCATGAAGATGATGTAGAGTTGGTCGCACTTGATAATACCTGATCAGAGATAGCTATTGGTGCAGCCATGGAGTTTTAGTGTGAAGAGCTTGCCCTGGAATGTGAAGATGGTGATCATGTGGATGCATATGAGAACCTATTTTTTCGGTGCAAGGTATGTTGTCTTCCTCATCTAGAGTGTGCTTCATCTTAGCCATAAGGACATAGAATAAGAATGAATGAGGAAGAAGAAGTGTGTCATCAGTCTGTTTGCAGTAGCATATATGACACAACAAGTTGCCCAAGTGAAAGTGAAACAGAGAGACAATTGGAAGAACTTGATTCTTCATTTGAGGTGTCTCATGATATTGATTTATGTGTTGATGTTTTGAATTGCATCCTAAGTCATGTTTATGAATCAGAAATCAAAATTTGCAACAGCACATGTGAAAAATTTGTTCAAGAGCTTGATGGAGTTATAGATGAATATGAATGCTTCCGCTTTGATGTTGAAAACGTGTTAGCTCTTGAATGTGTTGGTGTTGTAGTAGGGGTTGAACATTTTGTATGGGACATTGATGTGAATGAGCGGCAAGGCATGTTCATGCCTGAATTTCAACAGATGGCAGCTCAACTCAAAAGTATACCTGAGCTGGAATCTTTCCAATTTGTTCTACAAGATGAAGTGTCTTCTCTTGTGGATTAACAGTGCATTCAGGCATAGTTTTCTTTGCCATGTGAATTGGAGGTGTTTTATTTTTCCCTCAGTTTGCATGAAGAGGTCAGCAAAATTAGTAAGGTTACAATTGGTGATGGAGATTCACTTCCATCCATGTCCTTGTTTCTTGACCTGAACTCTGATTTCTCACCCTTTGTTGTTGAGAACAAACATGATGTAGTGTGGAATAGGTCAAGCACCTATTTCTTATGGTTGTCATGCAACAATAATTTCATTGGTAAGGTTAGCCTTGGATTCATAAACATTTGTTATAGATTGGTGCATACTGAAGGTAATTTTTAGTTGTTGCAGCTGGGGGAGAAGTGTAAATTTTGTTTGAGGGAGACCAACTCCAACTTGTCTTTGACAGAGGCAAGTAGGTTTAGTAACTTGGTGCAGGTTTGACCTGCGACATTTTAAAATTTGAATACAGTCATCTTTCCTTCCGCGCTTTCATGCCTATGACTGTATGCCTTCTAAATACATTTCTGTTGTTTCCCCTCGTTCATTTTTTGCCTTTTGGTCTGCTCGAAGATTTTTTGGATTCTCGTTGTGCCATTGTGTGGCACACGTCCCCAACCAAAGCCAGTGTTGACACCTAAAAATATCAGTTCCAAATGTGCCCCTTGGTCCTATGAAATAGTGTTTAGGGTTTTATCATGACTTGTAAAAACCATCAGAAAACCCTAGTCTTTGGTTGTTGGGTTATTATTTTTCCCCATTGACCTATTTGGCTTATTTCTCGGTTGGCTTAGTTATATTTTATGCCTTTGTCTTCGTGTTCTAACCAGCCCTTTGTGCCTAAGTTTGATGCTTGCCATCTTTCCCCTTGTCATCAAAAATCATGTTAAATTATTCAACTTATGAAATATTTGTTTTATAGCCTAAGTCCAAGTTGAATATGGGGAGTCCCCCTTGCTCATATTACCTAGCGGTGTCCCCCTTTTAAAAATAGCTTTTAGAGCACATGCACAAATATTCCACTTAAGTCCCCCCATCGCGCATCTTCTTCACATCGTGTTTGTATTCCCGATGCTCATAGTGGAATCACAATGTGCAATGGAAGGTTCCGGGATAGGTGTCATTTCCTAGTTGTATCACGCGGGACCTTCGCATTGTGGTTTGCTTTTGTTAAGGAGAAGAAAGAACTGCGATATGCGATGGATCTTATAAAGAGTTAGCAATGGAAGCCTCCACGTGGTGCACTGGCACTCATTTGAGAATAAGCGAAGGAAAAAACTCTCCCTAAGTGTGCGGAAGCGCCACATGGTGAAATGACAAAGGGAGTTGATGGATGGGCTATGTGTCAGTCTCTTGGTGCATCACCGGGTCCCTTTACATCACATTTAGTGTTAAAGGACCCCGAAGTAATTGGCGATATGCGATGGCTACAGGGGCAAGGTCTTAAGTGGCAGGACAAGTGGCAACACGACGCTCTTCTATGCACAAGGTAGGAGGAGACTCTTCTCGGCTTGCGCCATTGTGCCACGTGGTGGCACAACAGGCTCTCGAAGGAGGCAGGCGTGACTCTCTTCGCATTGCATGCTTCCTTCTCATCACGGTTTGCTTTTATGAAGAAGAAATAAAACTGAAATGTGTGATGGCTATGGGCGGTAAAATTTTAAAATGGTTGGGGATACATTGCAGTTTCTGGGTCCATCACAGGGGTCTTGTGCATCACTCTTTTGCAGGATAGTCCTGAGGCCAATCTGCGATGGTGAACAAAATTGATGTTGGCCGACATAGAACTTTAGGGGATCGGGATTTTCTCGTAGGATTGCATTATGAGAGCTGAATCAAGGAAAAAGTATTTTACAGAAGGAAGGTCAGTTTGTCAAGCTGTCATTACGTCGACTTGACACTTGCCCAGGAGATACGCAGAAGCACGCTATTGGCTATCAAGATCACCATCAATGCAATGCCGATGGATAGTCATTGTGTCATCAATACAGTTGGTGGAGTTGGTAGGGTTTCCCTTCCAATTCCAAGATCAGATTGGGGTTGCAAATAGTATAAGAGGAAAAGAGTGATTCTTTTGAAGAGGGGGGTCATCTTGTCACTTTCAGGTGACTAAGTGTAGAGCTTTCTAGGGTTCCAACGAGCAAAAAAGTTGCATTTCTCCAGCAGATGAAACACAAGTTATGAAAGATTTTTCAGCTCTATTTCAGTTATCATTGTATCAATTTCTCCTTCTGTAATTTTTTAAGGAAAGCCTCAGTTCCTCTAGGTTTCCTCTTGCCACACTTCATGGTATGATTGTAACCATTTATCAAATGAATTAGACAAATTCTGAAAACATTGCATGCTATGTAATGATCTCTTTTATGATTATAGATGAATGATTATATGTTGCAAAGGATTACTAAGTATTTTCTTCTTTGATATATGTCTTTCTTGCATCTGGATATCCAGAAAGTGCATGTTTCATTTCTATAGTTGTTTTCTTCCTTCTACCAAACTGTGGACTCCATAACCCAATATTAGGCGCTGGTCTGAAGTATTTGATCACCCATACTCTTAAAATCAAAATAAACTTATCATGTGTGAAGAAAGCAGTTAATTTGTATGTCTTGCAAACAAGCATACTTGCACCTTCCATTGTCAATGGGAGTGCCCTTTTATTGGCTATATAGGGGCTATTAATGGCAACCAGTTGTTTTAGGTCCAGTGACAATCTTTGGGTCCTAAAAGATGATTTGGGTTTGGTTGTCTTTTCATTTTTAGTTGTTCATCTGGCTTGAACCTAATACCTATTCAGGTATACCCCTAGGAATATCCCTCATGAGTCTAAGCTGAGCTCAAAGTGCAAAGGAGTCTACCCACTCCTGTAGGTTGCTCAAAATCACCTTGAACTTGTTGATAAGCCTCTTCCAATCATCCAGAATGACCGTCCCTGGCCTAGATGATTTGGGAATGTTTTAGAGTTTAAGGTTGTAGTTATTTTGGGAGTCAACATGGTGCTCAAATGAAAATTACTACATACACATGCATCTTCTACCAAAATAAATAACACCATAATCATTACAATTATAAGCCTGCATCCAAAGGATATAAGGATGGGCATAAACTAAGATCAATTACAAGTTTAATTGCAAAGATACATGAATACAACCTTACATAACTCAATGCATAATCCAAGATGGCAAGGTAAACCAAGCCAAGAACTATTCAAGATCCCAAGAGATCTTAAAAAAAGGGACCAATGGGGAATGCTACCCACTTCCCAACCATATTACCATCGTTGAGTGCAACAGATGTCTATGCCACTCTAGGCAACCCTTGAGCTACGAATAAAGAAGATCAAGGATGCACTTCTGGCACGACCAATCTCACACACAACAAGGGTCTCAAGCAAGACACCAAGATAATCCACACAAGGTTTAAACATGGGTTTCACACACACCTAACACAAACACCAAGGGGACCAATAAATCCAATAGAATTCACTACATACCCACATTTGAATACGCACATATCAAGGGTCCAATGTATAATTCAAGGATTAACAATGCATTACCACTTCAATGCACAACCATGTTTGAACACATACACACAAGTGTTCAATGCATAAATCACCATAGGGTTACAATCCAACCAAAGTAGAAGGGAAAAAGGCTAACACAAGGAGCATCAATACTTTTAAATTCACATGCATATCCTTTTTCTATTCGTCAACACTAACCATTCCATTCTAATGCAATTGAGGAAGAAGGAAAACACTCTAAACCCATATTACAATTCATCCATTAATGCATGTTAAAATCATCATTTACACTAAAAGGTCATAGCACAAAAAACAAGGTATGACATCATTATGTCAAATTAACATACATACTACAATGAAGATAAAATAATGATGCACAAGGGTTATGGCCTTCTACCAGTAACCCATTAGATGATGTGGTAATAACTACTAATATAAAGCATTGAGTTGGCACAACCACTCAATCCTACAAGGAATCACAAGGACCAATCAAGTATCAATAACCTGATGAAAAATGGGAAGGGGAACTACTAGGTACCCATTCCTAAGTCCAAAAGTCAACTTTAACGAAAAAGGTCAAGGAATGGTGAAATGATTTCAATACACATAACACTCATGTCCATGAGGGAAGAAAAACTATAAATCCAACATAAGGTCTATTAAAAGGTTAACTTTGACTAAAAAGTCAAAGCATAGAAAATGAAGTCAAAACACGTGACACTTGTATCCATAAGGTAGGGAATCATATTTCACAAACGGGACTTTTTGTCTTGCAAAATAACAATAAAAATAAGGTATTAAACACAATTTTCATTTTTTTCAAAAGGAGGGAAAACCATTAAAACCCCCAAATCCACCATTGAAGACATCACTCAAGAACTCCAAAAGTTATCTCCCAAATTACACAAAATTTCCAAAATCTAAATATACCCTTATGGTCCTAACATGCACAACAATACTCTTTTCAACTCAAATAAATCTTTCCTACTCACATACAATTCTAGGGAAATTTTTCCATAACTTGCCTCTTTTATGGCATTTTAAAAAATAAATTGAAAGCAAATAAACTAAATCAAATCTATTTATAAATACATACAAATCACTCCATTTACTCCTATAATTGAGTAAGCCATATGCATCCACCTATTATGGGCATGGAAAAAGTATAAATTGTATTCTAAAAGCATAAATAAAAAGGTGAATACCTTTCCAATTTCAATTTGTAAACAATGGGGAAAACCCCTTTGGAGCACAAACCCTCACAAGTAATCCTTTTTCATGAGTTAATCACCAATGGTTGTGACATTTGGAGTGGCTTTAGTACCAATATTCACTTGGACTAACTTGAGGGGTTAATTGTAGTAAATATCCTTTTCATCTTCTATTTCATTAGCATCATGCTCTCCTTCAATAGTTGAAACCTCAAAGTTTTAGACCATATTATTCTCAACCGCTTACTCAAGTTGTACTATAGAGGAGTTGGGTCTTCATTCTATTTACACTCACACAAGATTTATGTACTTGGGTTGGTCAGTAAAGACCATTTATTTTATTTGTCCTAGAACTAGTCCAAGACTAGGGATTTAATCTGTAAAGCCAAAAGTATGGAGGAAATCAACATTCAATTGTTCCCATGTGGAGATTTGTCTACACATTTCTTTTTGCTCATATTAAAGTAGTACTATACTTCCCAATATATTAACAAACTTATGAACACATAAATTTGTAGTGTAGTTCATAACAAGTGGACCTCGTATCCCTTTGCAAGTCATTATGTGAGACCTTATTAAGGTTTTGCCAATGAAACATAATGCACGTTGTCCTCTAGGTACTTAGTACCTTATAAGAAGTGCTTCGCGAAAGGTTGTGCAACTTGACATAATGGAATGGTGTGTTTCCCACCAAAGATATCATGTCTTGAAGTGTGTATGGAATAGTGGTGAGATGAGAAGGTTTGTGGGGAAAGACACTCATTGTTGCACATTACTTGATAGGATTGTTAATCCCACCAAAGTATGGCATAGCTATGTTGATTATGCATAGTTAACACATGTGTGTTGTTGCAATGTCGCAAACTATTTTTTTTGTTTAATAATATCACAATGAAAATGCATAAAACTTTCTCACCTTTTGATCACCTAGATCCCGATGTGGGCAGGGTGAGAGCATATGGTGAAAGGTATGATTAATATTAAACTATTATGCTTGTTGGCAGCAAGTTACACAACACACAATGCATGCAAGTACAAAATATGAAGCCAATACAATGTTGGTTCTGGTAGCAATCCTTCCAAAATGAAATACAAACTAAAATAGCCCTGGTAGAATACCGCTCAATACTCTACAAACAAAATATAATTGGTGGCAAACTGCACAGTATTACACACAAAGAGAATATTATAACAATAAGTTGATCCAGATTCCAAATGTTGATTTACTTTTGCATATACCCCATTGATATGTATTCTTAATATTAGAAAAGAAATGCTAAAATATAATATAAGCTCCAAATTAATGAAAGGGCTACATACATAGTTTGTATGGTAGAATAGCAACAATATACAGTAGCTGGTGATTAATGATTTCTTTTGAAACTAAACAACTAACTTAAATAATAATCTACTACAGACCAAAACAACCACAACTAAAATATCAACATAGAATATATGCTAACAACATATATATTTGGTTTGGTAGCAAATCCTTAAATTCCCAAATTGTACGATGCCTCGGTGAATGAGTATGACCCTTTATGAATGGTACAACCAAGATAACCACAATAAATAGCAGCAATTGGATGGATAAAAGGGTGTAGCAAGAATATATGGTATGATGATCTTTTGTCACTATACAACATACCTTACTTGTACATAACTTCCTTTGATATGCTACAATAGTTTGGTTGTTGTACGATAGCTCCAAAGAAAGAACTTAATAAAAGTTGTGATGTGAAGTAAAGGTATAACAAACCCAAAGAAAGAAGTGTCAAAGTTTGTCCCCCTTAGCATAAGTAGTACGATAGCCATTGAGATTTGAAATGCATCTTTGTCTTATATGGTGATGCTTGAACTTGTATGACACCCTTTCAAATAGATATTTGATGCCTTTATATCTTGGACAATCTTGTTGGAAATTAGTATGATAGGCACACAACAACAAAATAATATAATATTATGCTGAAATAAGTATGATACAATAATGATTACTTCATAACAAATATATCATTAAAAACTAACAAATGTATCTAGAAATCTTATTAACTAGAAACCCACAATTTGAACCTAAACTGCAACACACCAAAAATTTGAAAATCTTCAACACAAACCAAAACCAGCTGGAACTAAATATTTTTGCAACTTTTTAGCACACTAGTGACCCATGAATGGAATCACTCTAATGGAGATGAGGGTTTTCATCTCCAAATCCAATATTTACATCACACAAGTAATCCCTAGATGGAATTACTCGTATGAATAGGAGGGTTTTCATCCTCAAATCCATTTGTCAAAAAAGGTTTTTTGTCCTTAGGAAAAAAGATGAACATACGTTCAATCTCAAGAAATTGGGGTTTTGATTTCATAAACTGGATAATTTCTTTTTTGCCTAACTCCTTATATAGGCTCTTGAGGGAATATAATTGGATATTATATTCTTTTTCCCTTTTCCCTCCAAAACTTTATTTTATAAAATGTTTAGAAAGTCCTTTTCATTAAACATCACTTTTGGACCCCAATTCTAGAAACACTTTATTGTCCCTCTTTTAAAAACAACTTTTAAATAATAAAACGTAAGTTGTCTTTTTATGAATATAACATAAAGTTACTTTTAGAACAACTTAAATTATTAAATTATTTCCCTTGCATCACCCCAATAGCCTACAGGAAAGTAAAATAATAGGCTAAGGGTCTTTTAATTGACTTTGCTTGAAAAAGGGGACATAACAATTGCTTCTTGATTGGGTGCATTCTTACACTTCTTCTTGGGTATTTAGATTGTCTTAGCCTTGTGAACTGGCAACTTCATGATGATAGGGGACATGGATGCATATTGTATAGGGCATTGAACATGGGTGCAAACCTTCCCTTGTAGCTCATATTCCCTTGTTATCCATCATTTCAATTAAACATCTAAATCAACTTCAAATGTGTTATCCCATTGAATAACACCCTCGAAGCTAGGTTGGATAGGGTCCAATGTGCTTATCATTATCTTGTATATGTCATTGAGGTCCTTTTCCTCAATGTGCACCATCTCAACATAGGGTGCTCCTTGTGCATGGTCAATGGGGATTATGAACCTCCATTCTTTGTTCTAGAAACTCATTATTCTTTATTGAATTTGCATCTCAATCTTCACCTGAAAATAGAAAGGTCTACACAATAACACAATATTCCTTTTTACATCCATTATCTCAATGACTTCAAAGTCAATGTGAAAATGAACTTTTTCGATATTAGTCTCTACATACTTGAGCAAGCCCAAGGGTCGCTCCCTTATGTTATTAGACATGTAGAGAACATGAGGTGATGGGCACAACTTAGGTTGGGCCATAGCTTCCCATGCTACTTTGATGAGTATATTCACTGTTGCACTAGTGCCCACTAATACATCACGTAGAAGATAACCTTTCAACTCAAGATGAAATAAGAGTTCTATGTCATACATTGGCTCTCTTGTGTGCATTACTTTGTAGACTTTTCCCTCTTTAGGGGCACTAGTGGGAATCTCAGGCTCATCTTATAGAACCACTTTATCCAATAGCTTCTTAAATTTGAAGAAAACTCCCCCATCATAGAGATGTTTCTAGATCACATATCCCACGTCAGCTTCATCACACTTTTCAACGTATTCTCTAGTAACTTCATGTTGTGTTGATTAGAGCATTTTGGCAACATCTTGATAGAGCTAGCATTCAATGAGCATTTGTTCTCGTGACCTTTTTCTTCATAAGTTATGATTGTTGGTTCTCTTATTGTTATTGTGCAACATTTTGAGTTAGGACCTGTTAAATAGGTCATTTAGGAGGTGTAGCAATGCAACCCTTCTAAATAATTTGCATGGACTTCTTTTGCAACTCCATTTGTTGGAGTAGTACCAAGCAATCCCTAGTCTTGTGATCTCCCTCACAATATGTGTAGAAGAGAAACTTTACACATTTCCTTGACATGAAACCTTTCTCTCAATAATTGTAGCAGTTGATTGGGTGAGATTGCTTGGCATCTTACTTGCCACTTCTTCCACCTCCATGCCTATAACGACCATATCCTTGACCCTATTAATGTTGGTTGTTCTAGTGTGTGGGTTGTGACTAAGCTTTAGCAATCATTGCTAATTTACCAATCTTTTCTCTAAATGTTTGGACCACTTTGCATGCATTAGTGTTGTGTATAACACTCTGGCACACTTCACACCAAAAATTTATGGTCACCCCTTGCAACTTTTGCAATAGCACACAAAGAAATCTCGTGCTTTTGTGGCATATTATGCATTGTGGGATGTTTGGAGCTACTAGGAAAATATAACAACCAATTATGGATGCTCTCACCACTAGACAATAAATTACCATATGGCACTCACTTTGCCAACCCATGCACTAGAGTCCCCTCTTCTTGTTATATTAACGCATGAGCCACTCCATCTAAGCCACTATTCACCTAATCTTTTTGTTTAAGATGTGCAGTGGACCATACGATTGTGACTATCTTAGTACCTCCAACTAAATCACAACCTCAAGAGCCTTCTTTCATGTGGGAAATGGATGCTAAACTAGTTCCCTCTAGATACGTGTCGTTAGTCTACCAATGACCCACTCCTTTATAACATCATCTATGGCTTGGGGAATTTTGGAAACCAACTCCTTAAAGTGCTAATCATAGGTGTGCATAGTCTAGCCTACTTTCTATCTTATCTCCTTAAGGGCAACTATGTTCTGGTAGGTCATTTTTGAATAGTCAAATTCTAAAAGTAATCGGCCGTTCAAATCAACCAAGTTAGCAAAATTTCTGTAGGGTCGTGCATGCATACTAATCTTGTGTATGGCCTTGCAAAGTGGGTGCGAATAGCTTGATTTTTTGTGCATCATTAGTTATACCTTTTGCATGCGTGACAATTTTGTCATGCATTCTCATCACCCAAGAATGTCTTGATGGCCATCAACTCATAAATGATTACTTCATTATGCAACATGATGTTAGTGGCTTGCACAACTAACCTATTTATAACAAAACTAGTATTTTTAGAAAATTGCTTGAAACTAGAAATAACTTGATCAAACACAAAACTATTTGGGGTTACCTCTATCCCCTTTTCTCTTGAAGCCTCCCGTCTTAATGCATGCTCTGTAAACAAATGTATGCCCCCATTATCACTTAATGAGTATCTATTGGTACTAGGATCTAAGCAAGGTGGTGGCCTCAGGTTACAATGTGGCTTCTCCCCATCAAAGTGCATGCCCTCTATATTTATAGCACATGTTCCAATTCAATCAATAAGTGTACCATTCTATAAGTTGTCAATCCTTGACTAGACACAATTGACCAACTCCTCCATCGATACACCTATATGATTTTTAATATCAATGCTCCTATTTGTGTGTTGTCTCCTTTGTGCACAATGTACTGATATGGGACCTTCTACTTCAACTTATGTTATTATAGCCTCATGCCACATTTCATACCTTTCTTTGTGCTCATGTTGCTTCCTACCATTGTTGATGCTCTTTATCTCACCCTTGTGCTACACAATGAACCATCTCTACACCCTCCACTACTTGCCCATAAATTGGCAAGGGACTACTCCATCAAGAAAGTTTCCACTTGCTTTTCTATAAGTAGCATCATAACCCCTAATGCAAATAGTCTAAAGAGTTTGTGTCTAATAGGTGTTAGAAACTTACTCAATGCTTCCTCTATGTGCATATATGTAGTAACTGTGAACTACAAATTATGAGAATTGATCATGTCTTTTACAAATGTATCAACAACACACATCCAACCAAGACCAACCCACTTCAACAATGAGATCAATTGTAGTGTCCAAGTGACCAAGCCTTGGTACTCAAAATATTGTTGGTGCAACCATGTAAAGTACTAATCAAACAAGTGCTAACTAAGCTTGACCCAAAACTCCTCATACAAGTTAGCACCAAAGAGCTTTTCTTCTCACAATCATGTTCCCTTTGGTGCTCACTCCATCATCCTCTTTGGTGATTTGGGGCAACTACCACCAATTCAAGACATTTTGATGTACATTAGGGCATCCTATGGGACAACACTTTGGTGTAGCTTTCACACAATAGTTACATTAAACACTATCTTTAGTTAGCATGGGGAAGAGCCAACACAACGTGCTTTTCATAGCTTGCTTTCAAATATAAGAAATGTAGAGCCAACATTGTCAAATCAGGAGCTTCTTATGTTACACTTTTATTCTTACCTTAACTATGATGACAATGCATCATTTCAATCCCTAATACAATTGTTTGCCACAAATGACTTGGTTTCATTGCATAACAAAATAAATGCTAAAATCATTGGGAGTGCCTATTGCAAGATGCTTGACGCAAAGCAATTCAGGGATAAATCACGCTCAAATATTAAGGATGAACAAGTTGATGTTAAGGTTCTCTTGTGCATTGGCCAACAAGTTATGTTGAGTTCAAATTTATGGTACCAACAAGTCTTGTCAATTGCATACTGGGACAAGTACAAGCTATTGGATACAAGAGTGACAACAACCTGCTATATATTTCACTCTTTGTCGTGGTTAAGTTCAAACATTACATAGGACCACCTGGGGACCACACCCAACCACACATGTCAATCATCTTGATAACTCGAGGCGGGTGCTGCTAAGTTCTCCTCAAAATGGAATGGGCCGTGACAATCCATAAATCTCAAGGGCTAACAATAGAAAGAGCAATAATTGATATCAGAAACATAGATGGCCAAGGCCTCACGTTCATTGCTATATCAAGGGCCCGTTGTCTTGTTGATCTTCACATATCCCCCACTTTTATGTACCGATGGTATGCATGCATGAATAATAGTACATATGCGACACTTAGAAAGAAAGAAGAAGACTACGTACAATGTCAATTGAAAATAATTTAACTATTCCATTAAATTTATCAATGAAATGCTCCAACACTTTAGTGTAAAAGAGGAATTCTCATTATATTCTAATAAATTCTCTTCAATAATGTAAACAAGAAAAATTAAAAAAATTCTCACTAAATCCTATCAATCTACTCCACACTTAAACTAATTTGAATACATTCGTTTATACATTGCTATCGATGTGCCCATACACATTAGGCTGCGATTGCTAGCGTAATTGTGGAGAGCTTCTCTAATAAAATTAATCTTAAAAAAAAATCTACGATTTTATAGGTACTTCTAGATGGATGCCTAGTTAATCAATTTAGGGTTTGGAGCTTCATAACCGATACCGCTGGGCTTAAATTATAGGTTTTCGCCACGGCAGACCACAGTTTTAAGGCTCCTTAGACGAGTCTCCGCAGCAGGGAAGTCTTAATCGTGTATATGCTTATGATGTTAATGTTGTTTTAGCGAGTAAAACCTAATGGGGTTGTTCAAAGTTCTCCTGTTTAATTCAGTTAGAACAATCTAGGGTCTATTGTGAGCTGTTGTTTGTAGGGTTGCCCAATACCTAGGGATTAAGACTTCGGTCGCCAATAATTTCCCTCTACTTAATGAACTTAGGAATCCACTTTAGCATTTCATGGCAGCCATGGATGTTAAAGGTTAAGGTTCATGTGCAAGCAATTGGGGTTTGAGGTATAAGTTGGGTAGTTGATGGCAATGTTGAAACAGTTGCAGTAAGGTTTTTGTCTCGTGCCTTCTTGCTTTAAAGCAACCATGGGCTTTGTATAGAGTCTATTTTTATCTATTATTTTTCTGAAATGTTCATTTGAATATGTTTTTTCACTGCCAAAGATTTTGGGATTAAAAGGAAAATGGCTTCTTACTCTAGTCAACGGGCGTTGTAATCTGTGCCCGCTAGACTCAGTCCCTTGAAGCTAAATCGATCTTTTTCACCTTGACATTATTCTTCTGTCTCACTTTCTGTGACAGTGGGAAGTTGGGGTGATACATTTTTCATTGTTTACAAACTTCTGGAGCAAACGGCTTTTAGGGTTTGATTAAACACAGCCATGAGGAGCATATAAAACTATGAATGCGTACGAACATGATATGGTTAAAAATAAGATTTAAGTTTCCGAGATGTTTAATGTATGGCAGGTCCTTATTCCTGTTTATTTGTGTATTTATTATGTTATTTTTTATTTTTGGGTTTGAATTTTCTATATATTGATTATGAATTTTCTCTAGGCAATTTTAGGTTTTAAGTGAATTATTTTTTCCAAGTGGCTAATCTTTTTATATAGAAAGCGAGTAATATGTATGTATTGCTCTTATGTTGGGTTTTTATTTACATTTTTTGGTTTTTAAGGATGCTTGATTTGCTCGATGCATGTATATTAGAAATATTCAATAGACAAGCCATGGTTCTAAAGTTCAATAGACAAGCCATGGTTCTAAATGCTAATTAGATAAGTATTAGGAAGATATCAAAAACATATAATGGTGTGCATCTTGTTAAGAGATAGCCTGTAGGAGTTCCTTAAATCTAACAACAGGTGGTTACAATATACTGTTGATTTTTCTGTCTATTAATGAAAATTTTGCAAGTGCTAACAAAATTGTTATAACGTTTTGGCCTTCAGATCCTTAAAGTAAGGGTAGCATCTAGAGAACTATAATGGGTATTTTGTCTTTCATAGTTGTAATTGCTAGTGATATGTACTATTCATAACATGCAAACCAAGGAATGCTTTGGGTCTGTATGTCAGTTCAGTTTTAGGTCTGATTGCACCTGAACAAGTCTGAGTATGAACTTGCACTTTGTTGAACATTTCTATTTTTAAATGTATTTCTTTTCACCTGCCAATCATGTAACTGTATGTCGTGCAGAGATTAAATAAACTAATATGCAATTAATTGTTTTTCATATCACAGTGAAGCTAAAGGAAATTTAAGTAAATAGGTCTTTCAGCTAGCATTACAACTTGATTGATGTATAAGATAGTCTGGAGTGTTTTTAACACCAATTTCACTTTGGCTAGAGTGACTGCTTCCTATGATTATACAATGGTGAATGGGTGACTGGCATAGCAAATTGCACCTTTAGATATTTCTATATTTGTAATAGACATCAGATTTACAGTCCATGATTTTGTATTGAGTGTTTCAGGATATAATTGTGTAAGTGTTATTTCCTCTAACATTTCAGATCACATTCCTGATCCATCATCAGGAAAAAGAGAGCTAAAGAAGAGAATTAAAAATGATGAATTTACACCTCAACAGGATAAAAAGAAAGAGGGAGAATGATTCTACTAATACACTTAAGAATGTACATACATAAACATGAAACTATAATGATAGTAAAAAAAAAAAACAACATAGACAAATAATACAAAGAAGATGACAAAATATGAACAAAGCAGATAGAAACCTAAAAGCAAAATAATCTATGTAGAAAGAAGTTATAAAAACACACCCAAAAATATCTTAAACTAGAATTATAGAAGGTTTAATGAGAAGAAGGTTTATTGCTATATTTGTTATTCATGAGAAGAATGAAGTAAAATAAATTACACGGTGAGTACTTTATCTGGTTGGTCTCGATTTCACTTGACTTGTCATAAGTGACATCGTTAACAAGGGTTCGGGTTGTAGGAATTTGCTAGACAAGAAGTGAGTTGTAATACCTAAACGACATACATGAATATTAACCGTAATACTCAAGTCTTCGCACATGGACAATACTGTAGATAACACAATGAGTGTATAAATGGAATATTCCTTATTTATAGCTTTTACACAAATAAACTCTCTAGAAATTTGGATCCAAATTTCTGTTAAATGAACAATACAAAAGCAGCTAATTGGGATGGGCTCAAGGGGTAAATCATTGAAGCTTTCTAAGAAAGATCCCTAGAGTCACGTTCGCCAAAGATGTGGGGTGTGCCTCAATGGACAACGTGGACAACGCTGGGGGTAACTTCTAATCAATTTTAAGGACTACTGCTGCCCATACTATTTAGGACAAAGGTGGACCCTAGTATGATTGAATGAGTTTTAATAACGTCCATGAGACCAAAAAGCCTAAGGGACCAAGCACCAACACGTTAAGACCCCATCAAGTTTTTTTCGATGTCTTCTCTTCTCTTATGGATCTTGACCAAGAGACGGGCTGTGTTGTGAAGTCTCTTTTCCTCAAATAACTCACTCAGATTGCCAACATTCATGTCATTACCCTGTTGCATACGGATATCTTTGTAGGCCTCGAATTGTGTGACAAAGTGTTGCTCAGTTTCAACCATAGTTTTATTGTAGAAAATGCAGGTCCTATCTTCCCACCTTTCTTTGGGAACCGTCCATGTACCAGTTTTGCACCAAAGATGGTGCGAACCGGTTCTCAATTGAGCAATTAAGATCCTAGCCTTACCTTTGAGATCGGCACATAAGTATGCCTTATCTCCATGCTCCCCAGATGGATTGAACTCTTTCATATAATGCGCTTTTTCTCATCCAATCTGATTCAACCACATGGCAGCTTTGAATTTATCTAACACAAACTTTTTTATTCTCTTTGGAGTTAGGACAATCATATAACTTAATGTCCCACTTTTCTAGCCACTTGATGTTTTGCTTCATCCAAGTCTTCTTCCTCTGATCTAACACCTCGTTCACCGTTATATTGGGCCACCGATGATTCCCCATGTTTTCAACCTTTTTTAGGTAACTTAGTAATCGAGTTATCGTTGTTGCCTCCATTGGGTAAGCACTAGCGTCCGCCAAGAGGATCTCATATAGAATTGTAGCTTTGATTTTAAGATTACTAGTGATGAGATGTTTTTGAATTCTTTCCAACTGTCTCCACCTGTGATTCGACACGCTGCTCCCCCAAACCTCACACCCATATAGGACAATCGGTGTCACCAACAACTCAAAAAGGGTTCTCTTGGTTTTCCAATTCCAAAGTTCTGCTTTTCTACACCTATTCTGGAGAAGGTAAGAAGCTCTCCATCCCCTCTTATCCTTTTTGCTCTGCAAGTTTCCCAATTGAGCCTATTGTGAAAAATAATGCCAAGGTACTTGTATTCTTCCACAATTTTTAGCAGGCTGCCTTAGAAAATAAAAATAATTTGCTGCTGCTTCCTTTTTAGAGAGAAGATCATGACTTTAGTCTTGCTAATGTTCACCTGCATCCCGACATCTTGACAAAAGAGCTTTAATGCTATCAAATGATCCCTCAAACCATGCGTTGTTTTAGCAATAAGAATAAGATCATCCGCATATAAAAGCAACTTTACTACAAAACCAGCCAAGTGGATACCTTCTCCTTTTATTTTCTCTAACCATTCCTCAAGTTTGTCAATGTAAAGACCAAACAAAGTGGGAGAAAGAGGACAACCTTGTTTGACCTCAATGTTGCTGCCAAAGCACTCAAACATGCTTTTTCTAGTTCTGATTTTTGCTCTAACAAGTTCATAAAGTTTGTGAACAATAGCCCTATACTCATCAGGAACCCCAAGCTCTTCCATCCTTTTCTAAAGTTTGCCCCTAGGAACCGTGTCAAAAGCCTTTTTAAAGTTCACGAAACAACAAAAGGCTTCCCCACTTTAGTGTTCCAAGTTTTTTCAATTAAGTGCCTAAGAGTAATGCAGTGGTCAACACTAGAGTGTCTTGGCCTAAAACTAGCTTAACCTTTTGCTCTTTTCCTCTCTTTTTCTGCCCAATTGTTGATTCTGCGCTCAACTAAGCTCCCAAACAGCTTACCCAGAAGGGGGTTGACCATGATAGTACGATAGTTAGAGGGATTATTGACATCTCCACTTTTGAAGAGGGGAATAATGACACTAGTCGTCCACTCCTTAGGAAAACTCCCCTGTGACCTCATTGAAAATTCTTTGGATATGAGGAGTCAGCTGTTCCACTCCCCATTTTAAGAATTCAGCCTGCAGCCCATCAATGTCTTGGGCTTTACCATTTGCCAACTTCTTTATACCTTGCTTGATATCCTCAACTGAAAAGAGCTTGGTAGACGTACTAAAGATGGGAGGAGAAGCTTCCATATGTTCACGCTCATAAAGTAGTTTTGTGTAATCTAACCATTGTCTCTCTGTGATATTATTTCCAGTTTGTTTCCTTTCTTGCTGTAGCTCCCTCCAAAAGCCCTTGGGGTTGTGTTTACCCAGCGCAATTAACTCCTTCCTAAGATAACAAAATCTTCTTTCTTGGCTTTTATCAATTTCTCATAATTTTTTTTGTTTTCTTTGTTTGTCTCGTTCTCTTTGTAGAATCTTTTAGTCGCTTTGCACTCTACGTCAAACCACAGATTAACTGGGAAGGTATTAGAGACACCTTTCCGAGGCCTGGACTTCTTGCAAACTTTTAAAGCCTTGAGAATCAATGGGACCAACAAGCTGCTGCTAATGTGTTTCCTTGTTTCATTGGTTTCTTTAGGTCCAAAACTGTTTTTAGTCGCCTCTAGGTGCTGCCCAAGGGCAGCAGCAAAAAGTTCCTGATTTTTTTGATTCAAAATGATTTTACCTTGTGGATGAGTCCTCTCTAGCTTGTGTTGATCCTGCCTTTCACCTTTCTTGTTTGTGTGAAAGCCAAACTTAACCAGCAAAGGCAAATGGTCAAATTTTAACTCTATAGGACAATCCCCTATAACAAACCCTATCTACCTAGCAGTCGAAATTTGAGAGCATGACATAATCAACCACACTTTGACCATTGTATGTTTTGCAAGTAATACCTCTAGATTTTGGCCACGATCTTGTTCCGTTACATATAACCATGTCATACAAACTACATAGCCCCAAAAGTTCTGCTCCAAAATGTGTGACTTTACCATTTCCGTCTTGTGACATTCTTTTCCAAACTTGGTCCCTGCCCTCTTCAAGCCATAAGGGATTGTTATCACCTATTTCTTTTTGTAGAACTTCAACCCTTTTGGGGCAAAGTAGCAAGCAGCCAACCCGATTATATCCTCATTGTCTGTTATTTTCAACCAAATGTACTATTTATTGGGATCCTTTTTTTTCTAATTTCACGGTTCCTTCCCAGATATCTTTAATTAGCACTGTGACCCCCCCATGACCTTTACCTGTGTTTGTCCCTTCATTCCAAATTGAGATTTTCTTGTACCCTTCAAAGTCTGGGACTTTGCACCCATCATGCTCATGTGTTTTGGTTAGAATAATGATGCCTTTCCCTTCCGCTATGGGCCCCAAACCCGGTCCTCTTCTCCATGGATACCCTCTGCAATTCCAACTTACCATGTGCAAAAACTCCCATGGGGCCCCGAATCCCTATTTGTTGTGTGGCAGGCGCTTCCTGATTTGAGCTTTTCCGTTTTTCAGCCATGCCCACTTCCCTTCCTCTCTTGCTACTTTCACCTTCTCCCACTCTTTTCTTCAATCTTCTTGTTGTGCAAATGTTAAGTCTTCATCTAAGAAAATGTGAGTGCCTCTAAGCAACCCCCTATTCCTTATAATTATGTTATTATCGCCTATGTTTCTCAAGACAACCCTCACATGTCTATTCCTTCCCTCTTCTATTTTCTTTCCAATCCTATTTGCATGTTGGATAGGTCCCCAATATTTCAATTTTTCCTTAAGAAAGTCTCTTGCTAAGATATCGGTTCTTTCCTTCTTACCAAAATCCCTCAAACCTTTGATGATAAGGTTTACCTCCTTGTCCTGCTTATCCTTTTCCTCTTTTATATGTCTCTTTATTTGCTTCTTGATGATTTCTTTTTGCTCTTGTGCTGGCCCACTAACAACTTGGGCCCACGATTTTGCTTCTTCTATCTGATCTCTTATCTTTTTTTCTTTTATTTCCATGTTTGCTAGAACTGTTTGAATCTCTCCTAGCTGTGATATGTCACCTTCTTTCACCATTTCTAGTTTTTCTTTTGCTGATTTAGTTTTCTCCAATTCCAGTTTTAAATAGGCTAGCTCATGCTGTCCCCTTTTCATGTTTTTTGCAGAGTTGCTACTTGTTCTTTAAGTAGCTTGTTTTCTCTTTCGAGGTTCCAATTGGTGTCTAGAATTTCCTTTATCTTAGTGCTTTCAAGTTGTCCTTTCACTTCTAGCTTCTCCAATCTCTGTTTCATGCTCATAAGCTCGCTTACATAGAGCTCTGACAACCACGTCAGCGGTGTAGTCGTAGGGCTGTACGGTCCTATATGGTCTTTAAACCCATCTGTCCCTTCACCTTTATCTTTTATGGCAGTTTCAGTTTGGTCTAGGTTTGACTCCAACTCTACATGGACCAAAGAAGCCACATTCTCTGTTAAATTGTCTTTATCATGTTCCTTTTGTTCTCCTTCTGTAATGCTCATTTTGAATGTGTCGATTGCAGGGTTTGTCACTGTTTTGGGCAATATCATAACCAACTTTTTGCTGAGTTTTTGTCTCCGTTTACGGATTTGTCTGCGTCTTAAAATTCCCTTATATTGTTTCTTATTCACAAATACCAACTTCCCGAGAGTGTTGACTATGTTTGCATGTTGGTGCACTAGCGAGAGAGGACCCCCTGTCCCAGTTATGCCCCCCTCATGTGAGGTTGGATCTGTAGGTCTATTTGTAAGTTGCAGAGTCCGGTTCCATGGAATGCTTAAACCCTCATGGTATAGTACTCTAACTAATGACCTCGTTAGCTGTATTTGAGGACCACTTGTCTCCCCTGTGAAAAATGTGGAATATTTCACTGAACCTAGGGTTTGCAAGTTTTTGTTTTCTTCTGATAAAAGTTTTTCCTCTGCCACATGGCCCTGAGTGACCAACTCAAGGTGGTCCTTGAATCGCTTATTTTTTATTACCATTTTGTTTTGGGATGTCCGATTGTAGAAGAGGGTGCAGTAAAAAAGGAACAAATAACCTAGCAGTGGAAGAAGAAAACTATGGGAAAAAGACAAGAGGAATGTGTGGCTACCTATTTCCCCGCAGTCAGCAAGTCGGTCCCATCGAAAAAGACAGCCGGGGTCCCTCACTTTCCACCGACAAATCTCTAGAAACGGTGCCTGAAATCCTGCAATATGTGCCTTGTTGTCTGCTCTCTGCCTTTCCGTTGCTGCAGCCTTCGTCGTTCCTAGTTCTTGTGCTTGATGTTCCAGTTAAAAACCCTTGCTGTTCCAGTGCCGTCTGTTCCTACTTTAATGGAAGAGTTTTTTCATTTAAAAAAGATAAGATTGAAATAGATCTGTGTGGACAGTAAAGCTCAGCGTGAGAGGCATGTATGCATAAGCATTTTGGTGTTTGTTTCCAGAGATTTTACATGTCTAGAGATAAGAACATCCACTGACCACTTTTTTCTGAACGTTAAAAGGAAAAAGAGTTTACTACTTTCCAATGACCGTCTACAATGCTTAGCATAAGACAACCTGTAAAATTTATTTTCCTGCTGGAGATGGGTGGCAAGGCTCTGTTCATTCTCCATCTTGGTCACAAGATCAAACCTCATGGAGTTCAAAATACGAACAAAACACTAGGTAAAGTTCAAATAATAGCTCAAAGGCTCGAGCAAGTGCTGATGCAAGCACTACTAGATCTCAAGAAAGGAAATCACGTGCTGACTTGCATTAGTTTCTCATATAATTGATTGGGAAAACATATTAAGAAAATTGTTATACGAATTGCTTTTGATAAATGAATCTATCTGATAAATCTTTTCAGCTCAGGATTGGGAAATATGTTCAACACAGAAAAATAATCTTTACAACGAAATAGTCCAATTAATGTAAAACATTGTCAACCCAGAGTTTTCTTGAAAAACATACAATGAAATCAGGGAAATATGTTCATTGTCCATTGTCTATAATTGCAACCAAAAGCTTCCATTGCATAATAGAATAATTTGTATTAGTTTTGGTATCAGAGCAAGCTATAAAAATGGCTCAAAGAGGTGCCCATTTGAACTGGGGAAGGAGAACGAGGAGAGGAATTGGACATAGATGGAAATATTGGAGATGAATTGCTTCGAGGAAGCTAAAGAAAAGAATGAAGAAGCCTTGACTTAGCAAATGGAACGGTAGGTCCCATGGGGAGTTTGATTGAAGCTATTTCAAGACAAGGGACTAAAGCTAAGGCCAAGGTTTCAGATATCCAAGGTGATCTAAACCCTAGCTGTTCATTGATTAGGTACAAGAATTAGAGAAATATTTTGACATGGAAAGCATGAGAGGAACCAAGGAGAGTAAAGTTTGCGGTGACGGAGATGAAGCAAAATAGTAAAAGAAGATAAGGAAAAGACAATCATATTATGGCCCAAGATGTTGAAACAATTGAGATCCAAGTTTTTACATGTAGATTATCAACATAAATTATTGAAATAATTTCAAAACTTTGAGACAATGAGAGTTGTCTCTATTAGAATACTTAAAATAGTTTGATGTTAAAATACATGCAAATTTTAAGATCATAGTTGTCTAAGTTGTCTAATTCGAAGAGGATCATAGTGTACTTGTGGATAGATATTTGTTATTTGCTATTGGGAAGGCCCTTTATAGGTTGTCTAATTCAAGAAGGATCATAGTGTACTTGTGGATGGATGTTTGTTACTTACTATTGGGAAGGCCTCTTATAGGTTGTCTAATTCAGAAAGGATCCTAGAATCATTGTAGGGAAAACACTTACGAAGTACAACATTAGGGGAATAGGTATCTCCTAAAATTGTGCAAAGAAGATTGGGCATTTGAAATGTCATCTTTGTCTCTTCTAGAAAAATCTAGGCTTGAGTTGGAAGAGAAAAATGAAACCCTAAGTAAGCTAAGAAGAGAGTTGGAGGCATGTTTGGGAGCCAAAAGGGCAAATCATTTGAAGAGTGAGGTGCAACACAATTGGTCCAAGAGAAAGAGTTACAACAAGACTTAACAAATGAGGTCAAAGGTGCACCTCAAGTGATGGATGAAGATTTTGTTGAGAATGATCTTTAATTAATTGAACTCGATAGAAAATCATTGAAAGATTTGATGAGTATACTCCTTAACAAAGAGGGTGACAAGAAATTGAGTGGAAATCTACTAGTAATTCTCATTGGATTGAGATGAATTTTGAGTCATGGGAGGATGGGAAAGATCATGGAAATTCCTCAAAGAATGTTGTTGAGAGTTTGGGTAAAGGTGCAAAGTGTGACTAGGACAAGGTGAGGAGATTTAGGTATGATGTTGGTAGCAATAAAGATCATTTTATCAGTTATGCATTAGTGTTCGCACATGGCTTTGCCAACCCAAGCAAACAGTAGAATCCTCACTAGCCTCCTATTGATTGTGGAAGTGCAAGGATTGGAAGATCAAATGGTGATTTAGATTGGACCAAGGAATCGCAAGAGAAATTTTTAAAGGCAAAACTACTAGAAGCTCATTGGGAATTTTAACACTCACATGCTAGTAGTAACAAAATGTAAGATGAAGTTTATGAAATCATTTTTTTTTTAAGTTGGGGATGATGATGTATGATGGACAAATTAGTGTTATGTTTAGATATTTTGGGAAATTTTGGTGGTGTGTCATTTATGGGAATTGTGGCTATTGTAGTGTAATTAATTGGCTTTGCCCTTTTAGAATAGGGGGTTTCTTTTAGTAGGAAGTAGTGGGTTGGTGGAAAGGAGGTTTTTGGTTTGGTTTGAGAAAAAGACTTTTGAAGAGAATGTATATGGTTGCAGTTCAAAAAAGTAAAAGTTTTTTTGTTAGTTTGATCCTAAACTTGGTTGAGATGTTGGGATCTAGAAGGTTTCACAAGCAAGCACACTTGCAAAATGCTACAAGTACATTTGTAGCAAGTTGTGGTTGCAGATGTTTTTTAAGCTATAGTTTGATAATATGTTGTAGGGGTTTGGAAGGTTGCAATACGTGTTGGATAACATTTTGCATGTGTTCTTTTCTCGCTCCAAATGGCATAGGGTATTTTGAAGAGTTGTTCTTGACCTTGTGAATTGTTTGAGCATTTTTTTGTTGGAATTGTTAATTTCGGCAATTGATATTGCATTCAACAATGTTGCAAGTACAATAACAAAAAGACAATGAGTGTGGTTGGCAATTGGTTTATAGGGCATCTTGGTGAGTATCCATAACATCATCATGAAGCTTATGGAGTTAGCTATTCAATCTACAATTGGAGGCCAATTTTGGGCAAGCAACAATAATTAGAAGGTTGTTACGGCAAAAGGATTCAAAGGGATGTTTGTCTCTTGTAAGTGGTCGTTTGATTTGTCTTGACCATGTTTGGCTTACCATTGTGTGTAGTGTCAGTTAGGGTAACAACCATTTTTTTTTCATTAGTAGATTGTTTCGTTTGTGTGAAGTCATGATGACATACCATTTTCTTGTTGGTGGTCGTTTGGGTTTCTCATGTGGTCTATTCTAGCAAATAGTTGGACAATTACAAGGGACAATTATTGTCGTGTCAAGCAATCACTCCTCTTCCATGGATGGATAGGAGAGGAGGGCAACAAATGAGATGTAAAATGTGTTGGTTGGCTTGTTGGAGACACTTCCATTGTTGTTTCAAAGAGGGGCAAAAGGTATGTAGGATTTTTGTGTGGAGTATGAGCAGAGTGGAAGCAAAGGAATTTGTAAAAGTGTTGAACAACTCCATATAACCAATATATTACATATTCTCCATGTACTAATTGACACTGGATTTAGTGATGGGATGTTGACAATATACCTTCCTAGAGTTTTTTTCACCCATTTGAGTTTTCTCCAACTAAAGACTTGTGTTATGTGTTAGTATTCGAACATTTTAATAATGTTGCATGTTAATAAGCCATTAGGGTAGTGTTTGTTGAGAGATGTAGGTAAATAGCTAGCATAGAATCTACGTTTGATGCATCTCCAGGGTTATGAACTCAACGATTATGGATCAAGTGATATTAGAGTTACAAGTTTTTGATTGTGCAGATATTTAAGTAGTGTGGAACTCATCAAATAGTGGCGACTGTTGATCAACCCTGAATCAATGAAGTGCATATATCCAAAAAATTTAAGTGCTAACAGTGTGAAGACATGTGGCCAATTGTGATTGGTTCCAATGAAGCCAATGGCTAATTACACATGCAAATCTACATCATTGATCATGCTACATGTCATAGGCCTATGACTTTTAAACTTTGAAGGCGTGTTTATCTGCCTAGGCCTCGATCAATCATTGATCAACAAACTACATGTCATAGTCTTATGAATGGTGATAGATCTAGTGTTTAGTGTTCATGCATCTTGGCCGTATGTAGATCAATTGAAGACATTGACCTTCATGATAAATTAATTAGAGTCGTCAATCTTGATAAGGGTTTAAGCAGTTTCAAGTGATGAAGCCTAGTAATGTGTGAAGGATATATGGCATGTCTAGATTATTTCTTATGGGTTGAAAGAGCCATATGCTATAGTTTGTAAGGGTATATTTGTACACAATCAAATTAGGCATTGCCATGTGGCATGCATCGGCAAATTGTTGGTGGGCCAAGTGCATATTCAACCTTGTTTTCTTGCCAAGTGGGTATAATATTTTGAAACACTAAGAAATGTAGATTATGGGGTGATGTGACACGATTATGTTCATATATGTAGATTAACGGATGGTTTTGACCAATGCCTTAAGGATGAACTAATCTACCAATACTATAGATTTTGAGGGTGGATGCATCTCAACCATTGATCACTGAGGGCATTTAGTGACATAAGTATAAGGCTAAAATGAACTTTTAAAGGATATTGGGCATTATGTGTTCAAGTATTATTGGTTGATAAATGATGGTGTGGGTTCTTGAAGAGCTCTAATTCTAAAAAGGCAAATAGACTTATGCCACACAGATTATAATGGCAAGAAGATGGTGGCCCCTTTGTGTCCAATCAACTTTCTTCTTGGAAAGTTTGTTTTATTCTAGGCATTAATGTGACTCATCTAACTCGTTATATGTGCCACAATTTGGATGATTATAGTAGATTGACAAATTAATCAATATTCTCCATTTGAACCTTCCTCGTCTCAACCATCTCCCTAACAAAATGATATTGCACATCTACATGTTTAGTTTGAGCATGGTAAACATAATTTTTAGCCAGACAAATTGCACTCTTTGAATCAAAATTCAATATTGTATGACTCTTAAAACTAATGTTGTTACCTAGTCTTTATAACCACACAAATTCTTTGCAAGCATGTGTTGCCGCCATGTACTTTGCATTATTTGTGGATAATGCAATTATTTGTTGCCACTTACTCATCCAACTTGCTATTTCTCAAAATAAAGTAAAGACATCCACTAGTTGATATTCGGTTATCTAGATCTCCAACCCAATCAGAATCAATAAACCCCTATATGTTTAACACCTTGCTAATATTATTAGTACTATGATAACAAAATAGTAATCCAAAGTTCCTTTCAAGTACCTAAATGCTTTTTTAACATGTGTCAAATGTTCCTTTCCAGGATTTGACATGAGCTTACTTAGAAGTCCCACTGCTTGGACAATGTTTGGCCTCATATAGATCATTGCATACATAAGTTGCCTACCACACTTGCATATGGAACATTTTTCATGTCTTCTAAAGCCTTTGCAGACTTAGAATACTATTCCAAACTCAACTTAGTGTCTATTGGTAAAGAGGTACTTACAAGATTATTATGATCATGCATGTTGAACCAAAGCAAAACAGTCTCAAGATACTTCCTCTGGTTTAACCACAACTCCCTCCTAGCCTTGTCTCTATGGATTTCTATGCCAAGTATGTATCTTGTGGCACCTAGATCTTTCATCTCAAATCTACTAGCCAACTGAGCCTTGAGTTACTTATTCACTGTCTTATTGTTCCCAATGATTAACATATCATCAACATATAAAACAATGATTACAACTTAGTCATTGACCTATTCATAGTATATGTAATGATCAACTTGAGTCCTTGCAAAACCTAGTTCTAGTGCATATGAATCAAACTTTTGATACCACATACATGGTGACTATTCCAACAAATACATAGACCTTTTTAGATTACAAACCAAGTACTCTTTACCCCTTACCTTAAATACTTTGGGCTAAATCATATATATTTCCTCCTTTAAATCTCCATGCAAGAATGTTGCCTTGACATCCATTTGTTCCTCTTCAAAATCAAATGCCATAGCTATAGACAACAACATCCTAAAGGGATTCAACTTAGCTAAAGGATAAAATATCTCATTGAAGTCTATCCTCTCTGTTGGCAAGAGACACTATATGGATTCGTGGTTGTTGTCATTGATGGCAACAAAGGTCATCCCACATATCCGCAAGTCATGATATGTCTCTACCGGAAGTCAGAATAAAGAATGTTGTGGTCCGGTGAACAAGAACAGAGCATGTGGCAAGGTCCGACAGATTGGTCCGGATCTCTCAGAGGAAGTGTCTTGGTGCAGTGCGGATTTGGGGAAGTCAAGAGGACTACCTTGAGTGGTATATTCCAAGGATTTAGCCTCCGGTGATGGACAAGGAAAAAGATATGAATAGTTGAGTACCGGATTCCTGAGAGACAGTGAAAACAGAGGAAGAACTGACTGACAGAGTATCAGACTACTTTCCGGATGTGTTACTATTGATGATAGAGGTTGTGAAGGCATGAATCATGTTTGGCCGACATGATTAATGATATCTACAAGTATATGCTTGATCCGCATTGCTTGGTGAGGAAGGATTCAGCCGACAGAACAAGAGTTTGTAAGAAACTAGACTGTTCCGGATGCCGACTAGAAAGGTGATGAAATTACTTGTGCGGATATATATAGAGGATGGATTTAGTTGTGAAGGGTGTGATGGTGTGAAGATATATGCAAATAAGTCCAGAACAGAGCAGAGGTAGCAAAAGGATCCGGAATGTGAAAGATAGCAGAATAAAGAACAGAGGAAAGATGAAGTGCAGCAGATCAGTGTACTGAGCCTAACCGGAACTGAACTCCAGCATATGCAGATGCTTCCAATCAGTTCAAGACTGTGATTCTTATCACTTTGTAGACAGTGTGTCTTCTTGTAGGCAGTGGGCCTCTTGTGAGCAGTGTGCTCGGGCAGTGAGCCCTAATTGGCAAGTGCCATTTTGTAATTTCCTATTCTTCTAACAGAGAATAATTTTGGGTTAATCACCCCGTGGTTTTCTCCCTTAACAGGGTTTCCACGTCAAAAATACTGTGTCATGTGTTTCTTATTTCATGATTAATGTTTTTTTGTTTGATTCTATGCTGCATCAATTAAAAGGAAAGTTCAATAAGGGAAATAATTAGGATAACTGATTCACCCCCCCCTCTCAGTTATCAACACTCTCTACCTAGGAATACCCCTTTGCCACCAAATGTGTCTCATACCTTCCCAATGTACCATCTTCTCTAAACTACTTCTTAAACACCCACTTGTAGCCAATGGGTTTTCTACCTTCAAGCAGATTAACCAAGTCCCAACTCTTGTTACATTGTAGTGCCTCCATCTCTTTCATGGCATTTCTCCAAGACTTGGTTTCTTTAGAAGAGAGAGCTTCTCCTATAGACTTTGGTTCATCATTAGTACAAGAGAAAAACACATTGAAAGTCGAGTGACTATACCTTTTAGGTATCTTCCTTTATTGCATAAACCTTCTCATAATTGTCACCAGTGGAGAATTTATCATCACATCTACATCATGTTCTTCATCAGAATTTGCACTAGATGTACTTGGCTCCTCTCCATTTAAACTAGATTATCCACTTAGTTGTTCATAACTATATGCATCTTGTTGATTTAATTTGTGCTCAAATGCATCTTATCACTCTTCTTTTCATTTGATTGTTCCTCCCTAGATAAAACTCTAAGTTCCCTAAATATTACATCCCTTGAGTAGAGAATCTTTTGGGCCATTGGATTTGAAAGCTTGTAGCTTTTCACATTCTCACCATATCCAATGAAATGCATGGTTAAGCCTTGAAGTTTAACTTCAATTATTTTTCCTTTGGAACATGCACAAAAATATCACAACGAAACACTTTCAAATGTGTCACAATAGGATTTTTATCTATCCACATCTTTTATGGTGTTTTCTCCTCGAGCATAGAAGTAAGAGATCTATTTTTCAAATAGCAAGCAATGTTAATTGCCTCAGCCTAAAAGTCCTATCCTAGACTAGCATTTCTTAATTGGCTTCTAGCTCAATCTAACAAGGTTCTATTCAACCTTTCATCCACTCCATTATGTTGTGGTGTATAGGGTGTTGTCCTTTGCCTAATAATACCAATGTGTCTACAAATGCTTTAAACTCGTTAGAGTAAAAATTCCCACCATTATTTGACCTTAGTACTTATATCTTCTTATTGATTTGATTTTCTACAAGGGCTTTGAACTCCTTAAACTTTAGAAATACCTTAGAATTTCTCTTGAGAAAATATACCCAAGCATATCTAGAATAATCATCGGTTAAGGAGACATAGTATTGGGACTTACCAATTGAGCGTACATCCACAAGACTAAAGACATCATTAGAATCATTTCCAATACATCCCCTACTCTAGAACTTTCTGAAGCAAATTGCACCTTGTTTTGCTTTCCAAACACACGAGGTTGACAAATTCAAAACCAACAGAAAAGTCTAAAATACCTTCCACCATGTTCTTACTTGCCAAAGTTGCTAGGCCCTTCTCTCCAATATGACCCAATCAAAAATTGGATACTCTGCAATTCCCTTCCTCGTATTTTACACCCATCTTAGCTTGTGTGTGTTTTGTGCCTTTTACCCCTTGTTTTGATCCTATTTATTATCTTCATATGCCTAGTCCTAGTTCCCATTTGTCATCCTAGCCCCTGACCTATGTATTTTATTTTGATTTAATGTTTTTATCCCTTTGTTAGCCTTGTCTTAGGTGTTTCCCCTTTTTCATGTTCCCCTTACCCCTTCCTTGTAAGCACCTTTTGACCTTTTGCCAAAATAAATCAATTTGATCCTATCTCCTAAGTCTAGTGCAAAATCATCTCTTTTTAGATTTTAAAACATCTTGAAGCTAACTGCAACTTGTGACCACCATCTTTAGATGGGTTCCTTTACCCTTGATTTTTCATAGAAAATTAAACCTCCTTAGGCTTAGGGACAAATCCTCAGTAGCAGGTGACTACTATTTGGCTTGGTATTTTTCTTCAATCAATCTTAATTTTTGATAGGTTGTACATTAATTAAGGTAGCGTAAGGTGAGCTAGTTTTCCTTCCTAGTTCCCTCCAAAAAATTAATAAAACTGGCCTCCTTTCACTCATTTTTACATAGCAAATACTAAGTTTTTACTTGGAAGTCTTGGTTGAACAATATTTTAGAGGGAGCCTATGTTAGAGTTTACTTTATTTTTATAGTGAGTACTCCTTTGTACCAATGTCTACAATAGTTTTTTGGAGCTTCGTGCAACAAATTCCACAAGAGATCTCCTCATTTTGGTATAACATTTTCGTATTTTTGCACTAGCTTAGAGTGGTTTTTACTTGTTTTTACTAACAATTCCCATCCATTCTCCCTATAATATATCTACACCCTTCTTACACCTCCCCTTATTAGTCTCCATCCATTTCTCATCATTTCCCTTCCCATTTTGTTCTCCTTTTCACTCCTCACCCCCTCCTTGTATCCTTTTGGGCCATAAAAAGCCTCCCATTAGGTTTTGTTATCATTTTATTTTATATTTCCTTATCCATTTGTCAAAACCCCACCGTTCCATTATCACATCAATTACCCTCATTTATACTTTATATTTTAGTCCTTTAGTGTCATTTTTATTGCCTTTTTCATCTCCTCTCTTTTCTTTCCTTTGTGAGTCATAAAGAGCCTTGCCTTAGATTTTACCTCTATTTTCCTTTAAAATTCCTAACCCATTGGTCAAATCCCTATAATACTCCTATTACATTAGTCATATTCACTTTTAGTTTAGATTTGTTATCTTTGGTTTCCATTTTGTTACCTTTTTCCACCCCTAGTTCATCTCTTTCCTTTAGAAACCCCAAAATACCTAGTTTCAATTTTGTCTCCCAATTTCCTTGCAAACCCACACTATTTTTCCATAAATTATGTTTTCCACTCCTTGACTCAACCCATTTTAGAGTTCCTTTTATCCTCTTCGTCCTTCGCTATGTCTTTATCATTGTTATCACTTATCTTGTCTCATAAAATCTCATGTTTGCTTTTAGGATTAGTGTGATTTTTTAGTGTAAGATTTATATTAGCATTTTTACCAATATTTTATATTATGGGGATCTTTCTTGAATGCCCACAAGGGGATTGACTAAGATAGACTCCCTTTTATCTATTTTATATTTTAAGGTTTTATCTATAAATTTTTGAACTTGCAAATCAAATAAAGAAAAATTGGCAAATAATCAGAAAATGTACCAGTTAGAAGAGGTGATCATTAGCATGAAAGGAATCTCCGTGTTAAATTGCAAGAAATTTTGAGATAGTGGACTAGGCCGACCACCTAGACCAAGTCATATAGTTGGTTCCCTAGGAGCACCAGGCCATTTGGAATCTCAGTGGCCTTATCCTAGGCATATTTTTTGACAAAATTTAGTTTGTAGGTCTTTGACAATCTATACTTCCAGTTTCTAGTGTGCACTTCTTAGTTTATCAAGTTTATCTTCCTCTATGTGTTTTTTTATCCAATTTGTAGTGTATTTTGATTTGTCATCCACCTATTTTATTGTTTTACTCCACTTTCTAGTTTTCTTGATAGATAGCCATACAAACATTTGCTCAGGAGGTTGTTTCCTAGCATCCCTAAAGTTTCTAAATCTTTATGATATATAGGACTAGGCTATTAACCATGACCTGGATGTTGACTCGGCTACAACCCTTAACATAGAGGTCCTGAACTCAAAATTTAACAAATTTTGGTTTGCCAACTCTTTAAGATGTCTTGATTCCAAAATTGATGATAACACTAAGCTATAGGTGCACATTTTCCAAGTCATTTTTCTTTTCTCTTGGCTAGTCTCATTTGTGAGTTTATGTTTTTGGTGTCATTCCCAACTTAAGTGATTGGTAATTATTGTTAGTCTAGTTGGAGATATGGGATTGGTAATTATTGTTAGGCTAGTTGGAGATAGCCTTAGCTAACATTAATTTGCACTAGTTTGCACACATAATCACACTTAAAAAGAACCTACCTTTACCCTTAAAAAGATTCATCTTTTAGGTTCTTTCATTTGGTGAACCAATAACTTGCATAATTGTATGTTTCTAATTTGTCTAAGGCCTCCTTATGCTCATCCTCTTTTCCTCATATCTACTTGCAACTCTTTAAAATTTTCTATTTTTCACCATGGCTTCTTTCTCTCCTATCCATACATACCTTTTTAACCCTTTTCCTTGTCCTTCTATGATTAATCATCTCTTTTCCTTCTTTAATCTTGCTTTGTCCCCTACTTCCTATACACCACATTCCCATACCAAACACAATTCTTTCTCTTCCTCACATAGCAATGCTTGGGTACAACTGGCTCATCACCTAGTCTATCTTCTCATAAGTGCATCTTATTACCCCTAAACCAAGGCGATAACTCTTTTCCCATTCTTGCTATTGGAATGCTTACAACCTATGACTATACCTTTCTTGACACCCATACCACTAGGGGTACCCTTGAATATTCCCAAAACAATGATGTACCCACCATGGATTCCATCCCTTCTTCTTTCCATACCATATCCTCTTCTGAATTCAAGTTACATTCCAATATCAACTCTCCCTCTTTTATTCATACTCATCCCTCTTTTCCCAAAACCTTTCCCATCAACATAGGCATACCTAATGATCCTCAATCTCTTCCCCCTTCTAACCTACCCTTGCTTACTATTTCTCCCATTACCTCACACTCTTCTCCTTCTCTTCCTACTATTCCTTTACATCAAACTCTCCCCTTAAAGATGGACCCACCTTATATTAAATGCTCTTATTCTCTTCATCTACCTCTGATTTCTACACATATCACTATTGAATCTCATTCTCTTACATTTCCTTTTGAATCATCTTCATCTATGTCTCCACCTTCCTATGGTGACTATCCTTTCACTCTTTTCCAACCATTTCTACTCTACTTATTGATTTATCTCTTCCACCTTCCTATGACTTGTCACCTCCCTCTTCCCCCCATCACATTAATCCAATGCTATTTTCCATTGAACATGAGGATGCTTATTCCAACACACATGAAGAAAAGAAGATTATTGATGCATTTGTAAAAAAACACATCAAATTCAGTAAGGATGAAGATTTAAATGTTTATCCACCTAATAATTATTATTTTGTGCATGATGTGTCTTTTTCTTCCCTTTCTACATCTATGATATTGTCTACTGAAAGAGATTCTAAAATTAATGTGCAATCTTTTACAAATTCTATGAATGCATTGTATGGTAATGAAAATATGTATTCTCTTTCTTATCCTACAAATGATAGCATAATTAGTCAATTTCATTCATATGCATTGCTTCCTCCTCCTTTCTGTAAGTTCTTAAGTACATTTCCTATTTATTCTTCATATCTCCTCCTCTCATGTATCACTTCACTTAGTGAGAGTCCTCTTGCTTCTTGTAATCATGCACATCTTATCATACCCGCTTTGAAGCAACCTGATGGCTCATATTTAATATGTCCAAATCTACTCCCATGTTCATCCCTAATCATATAATTTCTTCAAACACACCTCACATTAGTGTTAAGGCTACTCCCCCTCTAGTCCAATTAAAGCATATGGGACTGCCCTTACAATAAATTATCATATTGTTAGTCACACCTACAACACTCGATGAAATAGAAAAAATGCATCAATCCTAACATTGCTTCCCTCTACTACTATGGATCTTCCCCCTCCACCCCACCTTTCTAAGAACCTTAAAGAGTATGATTTCATTGAACAATTGCAGTCTACCCAATCTAAGATATCCTTATGGGATCTTCTCAAAACCTCTCCTACCCATAGGGACATCCCACAACAAGCCTCACAAAAGATCTTTATTCAACCATTAGTGTGCCCTACTAAATTAGCCTCCATGATTGAATCTATCCAAGAAATTTCATTTTCTTCATATAAAATCCCACCTCTTCTAATCCTTAAAGAAGCCATCCCATTAATCGTAATTATAGGATACAAGAACATTGGTGTTATAAGATTACTTATTGATAATGGATCGGGGTTTAATATTTGTGGTATAGATTTTCTTAATCATGTTTATGTTGATTATTCTAGCTTAGACTAACTTGAGATCTCCATTCACGATTTTGACAATGTTACTTGAACCTTTAGGAACCATTACCTTATGCATCATGCTTGGTCCTGTCATTCTCAACACATTATTCCATGTCATGCCTAGTAAACTTGCTTATAATCTCCTTGGTCGACCATGGCTCCATCAAATGTGTGTAGTTCACTCTACCCTTCATCGGTGTTTGAAATTCATACATAATGACCAAGTTTATGTCATCTATGTTTATGAAGCTCCTTTTCAATATTGTCAAACTATCGAATCTCAAGGTCTCCTTAACTTGGCCACTCATATTTCACCCCTCTCAAACCTTTACCAAGGAAACCTCACCAAAATCATCTCTTGATACTTCTCCCAAAACCCCAAGAGACACTAAAATTATGAATGTTCCCTCTTCTCCTTCTCAACCTTATAATCCCTTGTCTAGGGATGACTAGGCCTTTTTAGACTTCACTCCTCATTATTTTGACAAAGGCAAGTCTCCCCTCTATACTTCCACCTTACATATGGGCCTACATGCTATTGGTTTACCTATCCATTCACCCCCTCTTATTCAAAATACCATTTCCCACATTATTGAACCATCTTCTTCAACAACTACTAACTCCTCTTATTTCAAGATTAATCTTCTTGGCTCCAAGGAATATAAGTTTGATTCTAACGATTTCAATATTTCTCCATATACTCACCCTTCCCAAGACCCTCCTTCTCCATCTAGGGACACTCATTCAATCACTCATACTATCCAAGTCCCCTCGTCTTAATCCAATAAACACATTGATAATCACAACATTCATTCAATTGCCTCTAGATCTCTAAATCCTTCATTTTCTTCTCCTAAACTTAAAAAACTATATGGCAAAGGGTTCAAGATCCTAGTTAAATCTAGATTAAATGAAAAGGACTTGTTCCCCATGAAAATGGCGTTATTGAACCTATACACCTTAAACCATGTCTTCATAAAATTGTCCTAGGATATTCTCTTTTTTGTGATTCTTCCACTCCATTTTATTCCCATCCTCTCTATGATCATCCCTACTCCCAAATCACTCATCATCAGAAGTATTTTGCATCACTATAGATTTATGCATTGTTATTGTTTGCTTATGCACTATGAATGATAAGACACTCCATCAGACACTATTTTCCTATCTATGCCTACCTCACCTTACTTTCACATACCCCTCTAAACACATTACTATCACCCTCCACCATATCACCATCACTATGATGTAACCCTTTACCTCTTTCCATGACAATTTATTGTACTAGTCATACTAGTCTTGGATTTTCAATCCATTCACATATCCCACCATGACATTACCACATTCCATTATTAGCCTATGTCCATTTACTATCTTATGCTATGTTTAATCTCTATGATAAGTCCAAGCCATTTCTTTCCCCTTCTATATTCCCAATATCCAAACTCATTAGTGGCCCTAGAAGCATATAGGCAGATCACCTCCCCCTTCCTTCCTCATCTAGTACCAAGTGCCATTAAACATGATGGTGTTTGTACTCCCAGGTGGAGGCTCCTGCCAAAGCTAGAAGGTGGCATCCTAATTAAAAGAAATGACCATAACCACCTAGCTTAATCCTTGGTGATTAACCCTTGCATCTTTACTAGTTGCATGGGGTTAGACTATGGGAATGTCATCAAAAATTTAAAAAGAAAAGAAAAGAAAAGAAAAATAAAAGTATGCAAACCTTAGATATGTATATCAAATCCAAATCAAAGCAACTCATAGGATATATTCAAAAGCAAAGAAATCAAAGCAAAGAGAAAAGTGAAAAGCACTAAACTCACTTTACTAGACTCAAGATGTCCCACTTCTTTTCCTTCTCTTCCTTTTCCAATCCACCCTATAAGTCATTTTAGGTTGAGCTTGTGAGCTAGGATGCCTTCTTTTCCTTTTGTTATGGCATGGACTTAGAAATGATTTTCTAACTATAGCATTTCACTTCATACTTTCATGCCCTATTCCCTTGTACATTTGTCTTCCCTTATCCTATTGGAATCTAAGATTACATATTGACTAGTCCCTTGAAAGATTCATGGCAAGCCTTATGTTACTCACTTGTTTGTTTGCACTACCCATTACCCATTATAATCCACATCTCACCTATTTCCCTTACACTCTTCCCCTATACACTTCCATCGTTTGCATATAAGTGACATAGATTTGTTGGTAGTTAATACAAGTTCATTTATCGTAATCGTTTATAGGCTTATGATGATGTTATGTGATCTATTGAGAGAATCCCTACTCCTTGTGCCTATCCCCATCCCCTAAAGACCTAATCCCTCATTCTCTTCCCTTTACATAATAACCATTATCACCCTTACGCATACTATGTCTTGCCATTATCTAACCTTTGATCCACCTCAAATCAAAAATTTTGTTTCTTTTATATCACTATATTTCCTTAACATCCCTTGGGGGCATCTCTCTTCTATTCCTAATTCTTTTTACTTCTATCATCATATCCTTTGACCACTTGTGGGGCATAACCTTAAGGCTTCTCTTTGTTTATCATCATTGTGACACTGGATCACTTAATGGCATGAGATACTTGTTCCCCTTGTGACTCTCTTATCTTATCGTCTATTGGAGGCATGACCTAGATGTTCCTCTTCTTCATCATCCTCCTCTTGCCTTTACATCAAAATCCTTGGCATTCCTTAATCTTCTTTCCCCTTAACCATTGTCCTTAACTTGACTATCTCTCTTCATTGTTTTCCTTTGCTAGTCAACTTAAAGGGGGTATATCCTACATCACTCACTGTCTCTCCTTCATATCTTTGATCATTAACTGTGACCCAAATGACTAGCCTACTTCATCACCTTGGGCCTGGCCTGACCTATTTTTCCAATCAAGTGAGTACCTTATAACCATTGATGATATCATCAATTTCTATTTTACATTTCTACTTCAAGTGGTAATAGTTAATAGTCAGGGTGGCAATTGCCAAATAGCCAATAGTTTGGGTGGCAACCACAAAATAGACATTTATCCATTTGTTTAGTTTCTAGTTTCCAATTGGGTTGGCTACTGTCTTTAGTTGTGGGTGGCAACCTCAAAGTTGTTTATCCATTTTTTCCTTTTTCTTTTTTATTGTTGTCATTAGTACCTTTCATTATTAACCTAGCCTGGCCCTATTTATGGGTGGCCACCTTATATCCCTTGCTGTCATTTCTATTTTTCCAATAGCCATGTTCTAGTTTCTAGTTTACATTTGCCAAGGTGTTCATCCTCTTTCTGTCACGGGTCACTGTTGCACTTCCTTACCTTAATTCTTCTATGGGGTGGATCTTTAGAGATCTCTCCCCCAAAATAGAAAGGTTAATTTTTGTGGGTTACCTTTTTAGCATTTTCCATTGGCATTTCATGGCATGATTATGTTTAGATATATACATATGTTTGTGTTTCCTATACATGTTTATGTTTCCCATATATACATGTCCACATTTTTTGTGTTTATGTTTCCTATATGTGTTTGCGTTTCCATTTTTGTTGTATGTGTTGGCCTAGTTTTCTCATATTAGTGTATAGTAACTACATTTCCTATGGATGCTCTGCAAGAACATGTACATGCACAAGAACAAAGAATCCAAACAAGTCTAAGAATGGTATTTCTCCTTTTGGTATAATGTATCCTTTACATTTATTTATTGTAATCTACTTTCACAGACTTCCTCCTTTACCCTTGTAAGCCTACTAAAGTGGGGGGAAATGTAAGTTCAAAAATTGCATATTCTACAATTCCTTTTCTTATATTTTATGCTCACTTAGATTGTATATTTCATGGATTTTACCGCTTATTTTGACCATAGTTATCATCTCCCTATGTCTAGTCCTAGTTTCCCTTTATCATCCTAGCCCCTTGCCTATATATTTTATTTTGATTTAATATTTTTATCCCTTTGTTATCCTTCCCCTAGGTGTTTTCCCCTTTTTCATGTCACCCCTTACCCCTTCCTTATAACCAACTTTTGACCTTTTGCTAAAATCAATCAATTAGATTCTATCTCCTAAGTCTAGTGTAAAATCACCTCTTTTTGGCTTTTAAAACATGTATCCTAAAGTTGGTCTCAATTTCTAACCACCGCCTTTAGATGGCCCCCTTTACCCTTGATTTTCCATAGAAAATTGAAACTCCTCAAGCTTAGGAACCAACCCTCGATGGTGAGTGATTACTAGTTGGCCTAGTATTTTTCTTCAATCAAGCTCAATTTTTGATAAGATGTGCATTAATTAAGGTAGCTCAGAGTGATCTAATTTCCCTCCTTGAGTTCCCTCCAAAATTTTGATAAAACATACCTTCTTTCCCTCATTTTTACACAACAAATACTAAGTTTTCACTTGGCAGCCTTAGTTGAGCAATATTTTCTAAAAGAGTGAGCCTATGCTAGATTTTACTATATTTCTATAGTGAGTTAGCCTTCACACCAATGTCTACAACTTTTTGGAGCTTCACAACAAATTCTACAAGAGATCTCTTCATTTTGGTATAATATTTTAATGATTTTTGCACTAGCTTTGACTGGTTTTTACTTAGTTTTACTAATAAATCCACTCCATTCTCCCTATAATCTACCTACACCTTCATACATCTCCCCTTACTATTCGCCAACCATTTCTCACCATTTCCCTTTCCATTTTGTTGTCCTTTTCACTCCTTATCCCCTTCTTGCATCCTTTTGAGCCATAAAGAGCATCCCTTTAAGTTTTTTTGTCATTTTATTTTTATATTTCCTTATCCATTTGTTAAAATCCTATCATTCCATTGTCACATCAATCACCCTCATTTTTACTTTAGATTTGTCATTCTTTAGTGTCATTTTATTACCTTTTTCACCCCCACCTCTTCTCTTTCCTTTATGAGTCATAGAGAGTCTTGCCTTAGGTTTTACCTCCATTTTATTTTAAATTCATAACCCATTGGTCAAATCCTTGTTATACCCCTATTACATCAATCATATTCACTTTTAGTTTAGATTTGTTGTCTTCAGTTTCCATTTTATTTCCCTTTTCCACCCCTAGTCCATCTCTTTCGTTTAGAAACCCCAAAATACTTAGTTTCAATTTTGTGTCATAATTTCCATGAAAACCTACACTATTTTTCTCTAAACTTATATTTTCCACTCTTTGACTCAACATTTTTCATAGTTCCTTTTGTCCTCCTTGTTCCATTTTATTCATCTTGACCTCTTGATTTTTCTCCCAACATCACCTTTGTTGTGTCTTTATCATTATGTCATGTATCTTGTGTCATAAAATCTCTTGTTTACACCTAGGATTATTGTGATTTATATCATCATTTTTAAAAATATTTAGTGCCTTGTGGATCTTTCTTGAATGCCCACAAGGGAACTGATTGAGGTAGACTCCCCTTTAATCATTTTGTTTTGCAGGGTTTTCTTAGCACATTTTTTAACTTACAAGTCAAGTATAGAAAAATTGGTGAAGAATCAAACAAAGTGCCAATTAGAAGAAGTGATCACCTACATGAAAGGAACCTCCCTATAAAATTTTAAGAAACTATGAGATAATGGACCAGGTCAACCGCCTAGACTAGGCTATATAGTTGGCTTCCCACAAGGACCAAGCCAACCACCAGGCCGTTTGGAATCTCATTGACCTTGTCTTGGGCATATTTTTGACAAAATTTGGTTTGCATGTCTCTAGCAGTCTATACTTCTAGTTTCCAGTGTGACTTCTCAATTTATCAAGTGTATCTTCCTTTGTCTGTGTTTTTATCCAATTTGTAATGTATTTTGATTTGTCATCCATCTATTATATTATTTTACTCAACCTTATGGTTTTCTCTTTGATAGGTGGTCATACAAGCATTTGCTCGAGAGGTTGTTTCCTAGCATCCTTGAAGTTTTTGGAGCCTTTTGACATATAGGACTAGGCTATTGACTCAGCTGCAACCCTTAACATAGAGGTCCTAAACTTAGAATTTGACAAAAATTGGTTTGCTAGCTCCCTAAGATGTCCTTATCTAGAATTGATGATAACATTGAGTTACAAGTGCACATGTTCTAAGTTATTTTTCCTTTGTCATACCTACTCTAGTTTGTGAGTTCGTGTTTCCAGTTTGTTGCATGTTTTGTCCAATTTATTATTGTTTTGTTAGTCCTCGCTCAAGTTTCTAGTTTGTTGCATGTTTTGTCCAATTTATTATTATTTTGTTAGTCCTAGCTCAAGTGATTGTTAATTATTGTTAGGCTAGTTGGAGATAGCCTTAGGTGACATTAATTTGTACTAGTTTTCACACATAATTCCCCTTAAAAGAACCTACCTTTACCTTTAAAAATGTTCATCTTTTAGGTTCTTTCATGGTGATGTCACAACAACTATAATTCAAGTTTAATAACATTGGTAGGGTTGCATACTATTAATACTTCCAACCTAAACAAAGTCCATGCCTCACACCTTTAGCCAACACCAAATTTCCCCTAACCAACCTACACTATTTTTCATCAAATGTGACATGCACAATAGAGTCAATTTTTTTAGAGATAAAAACTAATTTCTAGCCAAACCTGGTATATGTAAAACATTAGAGAGTGTCCTCACTCTCCCATCCATGAAAGACACTTTCACCTTTCCTCAACCAACTATTTGTTATTATCACCAAGGAAAACCTATCCTCCATCACACTCTTTGTAATTAGAGTTCCACTCCCTATGAGAAGTCATATGATATGATACACCTGAATCAATCAACCAATAATTATGATAAGTAATGTTAGAAAAAATAAAAGTAGATCACTGGCATACCCATTAGTGTGAAAGGATCCATTAGAAGAATCGTCCTTCTTCTTGGACCTGCAATCCTTCTTTATGTGACCTCTCTTGCTACAATTCCAACACTTCACCCTAGGCTTACCAAGATACTTAAACCTATCATTCTTCTTGGAATTCTTATCTCCACCACCCTTTTTCCTACCCTCTATCACTTGACCTACCCCTTACAACCATGACATCACTAGATGAATCATCCATGGATTTTCTCCTAATCTCTTCACTTAACAAGACCCTAATAGCCTAGTTTAGGTGAAGAAGAATTAATATTGATTGACATAATCAATTTCTCCCATGAATCAGACAAGGAACATAATAGAAAAATGCATTTATTCTCTTCTTCTATTTTGACTCCTCTTGATGCTAACTAAATCAAAATCAAATTGAAGGTGTTAAGATGATCATTCATTAAGTCTCCCTCTTTCATCTTCAAGGAATATAACTTTATTTTTCAAAAAGAGTTTGTTCACAAGGCTCTTGGACTAATACATAGTTCATATATTCTTCCACAATGAATAATAGAAGTCTCTTATGATGTATTCATTAACATAGGATCTAAAAGACAAACACATAGTTCTTCTATCTTTCTTATTCAATCTATTCTAGTCCTCATTAGTCATATAGGTTTTACTGAAGAAGATATCATTGTCCATCGATCTCTTTCGACCAAGAGGTCTTCAAATTTAATTTCCATAAATCAAAGTTTTGACCATTAAACTTCTCAAATTTATGCCTTGTTGTGCTTGCCATGAATCTAACAAAACACTTGCACTCCATGTTTTCACATGATTCTTTAAAGGCTCCCATAACCAATTATACATGTACGACACTAATCCTGCATGCCAAGGTTTCACAATAGTTGAGAGTTACACCACAACACACGTAAGAATTTGACTCCAAACAACATGGGGACCTTGCCCAAACAACACACTCTAATACCAAATATTGGGAATTCAATTCTGGATACAACCGACTGATATATTGGGAAATTGGAACACCTTAAGATTATGTGATCAAATACAATTATGTTTATTATTTAATTCAATTAAGCAACATCATAGGAAACACATGAATCAATACACAAGTCATAGATACACATGAGACATAGATTTACATGGGAAACAATAACAAAAAAAACCCACCAACGAGACATTCACAATTGTATTATTGAGAAAATTTACAACCAATACAATATGTCTCTTTCACACATAGTCTCAATCTATAGACTAATAGTGTACAACCTCCAACCAAGACTTCACACCTTCAAGATCCAACAACATCTAACCTTGTTCCATATGTACGAGCATATACATATAGCCTCATACTTATCTGTAAATAATTCTAATTGTCCAACTACTCTCGTGGAATATCAATAGTCACACAACCAGATGCTCATGATCATAACATGACATCAACATGTCACACATTACATGCAACATGACTTCTCCATATGGATGATCACCGTATGTAATAAGCCAATGCCACTCACACTTGGTCAAAGGTTGTTGACTTTCTTCACTTGAATCTCACACATGCCTTCCTGCACTACAACCAAACCCTATTTGTGACTTGTGTATTGATAATCATGTGCTTCCTTTAATTTTGTTTAATTGAATTGACTAACAAACATAACTATATTTGATCACATAATATTAAGGTGTTCCAATATCCTTATCTATTGGTCGGTTGTATCAGGGATTGAATTCCCAACATCTTAATGATAGAATACACCACTGAAGAAGTCAAAAATTGATTCATTAATGTTTCAAAAGTTATGGCCTTGTCTAGACAAACACCTTTGAATTTATAAACTTATTATGTTTCTTTGGTTTAGATCCACACTTATGGAATTAGTTATTGTACATGTGGAACTAATCTAGCATGCAAAATTAAACCCAAACCTGTGAAGATGAATTGAAAAGGAATTGATGAATGTATTAGATGCGCCTCAACTTGTTGTACATGTGTTCTAAGTGAGGTGGTGTCTATAGACATAGTTTGATCAAGGTCCCAGGTGGATTTATTCAATGACTTTGAAAAATGATTGAAGACAATAGCCAAGCATGTATTATGCCTAGAATGATGATGTAGGTTGATGAATCCTCCCATGATTATCTTAGGTAATCTAAATGAATTGGGGTTAGTCCTTAAATACACCACCCTAAAATGCAATTTGAAATAAGTTGCACTTTCATCAGCTTATAATGGCTAGTAAGGGAGAGAAACATGGGTCCAAATTAAGAAATTTGAGTTTAAAAGTTTGGGGTTCTGATCCACCTGCATAACAATGGCCTAGGTCAATTTCACACCTCTAGATTTGAACTAGGGTGGAACATGGCTAGAGTGGAGTCAGATCTGGATCTTGGGGATGAGTGACAATGGGGGCATGCTAGGATAAGGTTAATTGCCAACATCCACACAAAATATGCCATGTTTCACACTAGTCAATGCATAATGACAACTTAATCATCATGGGGTCTAAAACATAAGGGAAAATGGCATGGGTATGTAATTTTCACCATTGCATAACTATATCCCCTATTGAAGTTGTAATTCATAAAAAGAAGGAGATATTTATGGTGGCTTGGAAGAAACCTCTTGAATGGTTTATCAAGCTAAACTTTGGTGTCTCTTTGATGGGGAATCAAGGCCTATATGGTATTGAATTCCTCTGAAGGCACAAATAAGACATGTTTTTAGAAGATGGATCTTTGTTTTTAGGTCAGAATACAATGAAATAGAGCAAGAGGTGCTTCTAGAAGGATTGAGGACTACCTTTAGATATAGCCATTATTAATTAATTATAGAAGGCAATTCACATATCATCATCAAATACATGAGTGTGGAGGTGATCTTTATAAGTGTGAACCTAATCTAACGTGCAAAAGAGACCTATATGGCTTTGAGTGAAATTTTGAAGGTAGCAAGCAAGCATGCAATGGACCCAAGATGATGTCACAAGGAGACAAATGCATAATAGATTCTCCTTTAAGCTCTTTATTCTAGACATTCTTCTCGCAATGCTAGGTTTTAACTGATTTCCAAATGCATTAATGAATGCCTTTAAATATAACAATTAAATCTGGAAAATAAAAGATAAGCATGTGATAGGCTAGCTCACAATGGCTAGTGAAGTAGCCAACGATGTGATAATACTACAAATCTAACTTGGGTTATGTCCATATCCACATATCTGATCCATAGTGATGAAAACTAGGTTTAGGAATTGGGAATGCAAATCTAAGGATCAATGATAAAAATTTCTAGGGATCAATGATGCAAATCTGGGAATATATGATAGGAAGTTTGGGATGTGTAATGTTGTGAGTTGAATTTATGCAATAAGACACCACTTATAAGTTGATTATTACATTTAGGACACTCTAATCAAGGCGAGCACAAAACATAAGGGAAAGGGCATGGGTATATATTTTTCACCATTACAAATATAATATAATTATTGTAGTTGTGAAAATCACATACCCATGCCAATTCCCATTTAATTTTGGGCCCATTTTAAGAGAATTTCTTAATGGCACACTTTTGTGCTAAGTTTCGCTCCATCCTTGATCCTTATCCATCCTCATTGGCTCACACTTACACACATTTCTATATGCTCGTCCTTATTCTTATATATTTACATAATTTATTAGCCTTGATTTCCATTCATCCATTCTTGACCTTGAGATTCCATATTCCCTATCCTAGGGCATTTTTGTGGTGTGTAGAAACAAGCATACACAATTGTGTATAGGTCAAATCGAGATTGATAAAGATCAAAACAATGAATAACAAACTCAACCCTATAACCTTCAAGAGAACTATCTAAACAATAACTGAATAATCAATGAATAATGAAAAATAATGAAGATATCACCTAGATTGTGTTATTTTCTTGGTCTTTGTGGATTGCTTCAATGAATTGTGAAACCATGTTTACAACAAGCGGATGAATGATAGTGCTCAAAGATTCAATATGTGCTCAATGATGTGATATAATGATCAAAGCGCTTAAGAATGCCCAAAGCTTAAATGATCGAAGAGATCAAAAGCTTAATGATTGAAGAGTGTTCAATGCTAAATGATCGAAGAGGATTTTTGATGAAGTGAAGGGGGTATATATAGGTTTCAAGGAAAGATCAATCAACGGTGGAGATAAATCAATGAAATCGATGGATGATATAAATCAAGAGCTCATGATGAATGTGCACACGACATGTATCATGAAGAAAAATCTATTTTATTGAGTTAACTGATTGCTTGGATAAAGATAGGATTTGATTTCATAAATTAAGAATGTGTTTTTCTAATTACACTGATAAGTGTTCCCTATGTGAGCAACACATGATGAATTATGTAGGATGGTCTAGATTAAAAGGATTACGATCAAAAAGATCTCATCCATCAATTTTTTTGATAACTGTTTTTCTGTACCGTGCAAAAAATTCACGCTGAGAAATTTTCTAAACTCGTTGGTTATTCTCACGCCGAGAATATATTGGTTGGAAAGTCTTAAGAGCTCTTCATCACTTTGAAGACTTTCTCAAATCGTGCCAGGTGTTTTTGTTGTGTAAAGGCAAATAAATTTCATGATCTGCGGTTGTCTTTACCCATGCCGAGTGTTCTTGAAATATACAATAAAAATGTCTTGAAGAGATTGTGGAATCTCAGGCAACAATATCTGAGTGGTTCAATCCATTGAAGCCTATTGCCTTCCCAGTCGCTATATAATTATAGTCCCTGCTCAATACCCACAATATGCATTTCACTTTAACAATATAGCAACAACATGTGTTTGGTCTATTTCAATGAACTGAGAGAATAGGCTTACCATGATATCTTAATGGGCCCTCACAATAATATTGCTTTCTAGAAGTGTAAGGAGCCTGTTGTGAGTTGTAGTAATCTCCACCTCCATTCTCTCTGAGGAAGAAGTACCCCCAAGCGTATGGACCATCTGGCGTTGTTGCCCAACCACCTCTTGATACAACATCAACCTAACCTTATCAAATTACAAATAGAGTTTAGATCACCTAGATCAAAAGCAACGATTATCATCATTGACATGGGTAGCGATGAATATTAGAAAAGGCGGTAATTATTAATATGAAAGCAGTGATGATATTATTAAAATTGTGAAATGAAACTAATTACCGGTGGTTTCATGTAACGTTTCCAAATCCATTGAAGGCATTGGTTGCTGCAATAAAGGTAGCATAACTGTAGAAGTTGTTTCCCAGGCAAGTCCCATCGTTTATATGCTTTAGCATTTGATTAAACACATTTTCAGTAATAATGGAGGCCATTCCTTGCCTTACAGGATTGGGTCCCTCCTCCACCACACTGGCTCTAGAAACCAAGCACACAACAATGGTCAGTTGTGTTACCAAACCATTCCCACTAGTTGTAGCAAAGCTTGCCTGGACACATGGCTCTACCTACTTGTTCTCTGCATTTCTCAGCAAATGCAAGCATGCCCACTACAATCAAACCTTGGCCATGCTTGGGCTTCTTCATGATCTTTAGACTCCTCTCCAATAAAGCAAATGCCTTTATCCATCTCTTGACTGACGACAATCTTATCCCAGCCATGTATTTTTAAATAGGATAGAACACCATCCTACAAAACAAACCAATGAGACTTCCATCCTTTTCCATAATTCACCCATTTGTACATGATCCTTGCTATGCGAGTGGTCACATTGTTAGCCTCGTTACAGGCTTTGCAAGCACCTTTTGTAGCCTTTGGCCGCATAGAAGGTGACCTTCCTCTATTCTGATCAGTAACAATGATCTCCTCAGCTTGACTTTCATTATTAAAAGTAGGGGTTGGATCAGTGACAAGTGATGTATTCATGTTAAGTGCAGGAAGTGTAAGGGAAATTAAAAATACTAACATCCTACAAAAGGACAGAAGTAGCTGGCGTAGGTGTTAGTATTTCCAAGTTTTCGCAAAAGCTTTTAACTATTTCGCTTATTAGAAGAAAAAACTGAGCAATCTAGAGCATTTAGAAGATGGAAAAGAAAGGGGCGTATGTTCAGAAATGGGCGATAGATTTAGTAGACTCTTCTAATTTAGTGTGCTTCCACCATGACTTATAATCACAGACAGAGCAGAAGGGCTGCAAACATGTCACTTTCACCTCGTTCAATTAAGGCAGTGGGTAATTTTGATGGATTCCAATCTCAGGCAATTTATTGTCATTGAACAACACTCATCCTCTCTAAAAAGGGAAAGAGATTTAAGACTAGAGGAATTTATTAGCAACTTGCAATGGTATACTGTTACCTATGAATGTATTGTTACTCATCCTCTCTAAAAACGAAAAGAGATTTAAGACTGGAGGAATTTATTAGCGACTTGCAATGGTATACTGTTACCTGTGAATGTATTGTTACTCATCCTCTCAAAAAAGGGAAAGAGATTTAAGACTGGAGGAATTTATTAGCGACTTGCAATGGTATACTGTTACCTGTGAATGTATTGTTTGGCTTTAGTGGGACTATATAACTTCAATGTGGGAGCATGGCAGTATAAGAAGATAGGAGTCCATGCAGAAGAACACTTGGAAGGTAGTTGGGTCACTATGTTACACATATTAATTTTGACTGGAAATCAACATTTAGCAGCCCAATGCATCGAAGATGGTAAATAACTGTGGTCACTCTTTGTTAAATGGTTAGCAATGTAGAAAAACAAATGATTCTAGGTAGGTAGTTGGGCCACTATGAGTAAAAAGTAGGATTGTTGTGGTAATTATGCCCTAGGACTAAAAGGTGCTTGCTCAAATAGTTGGGTCACTATGTTACACGTATTAAATTTACACGTATTTATTTTTTAAGTTTTTCCAATATCAGGTAGCCCCAAAAAACTTAAATACTTGCTCTTGTCTTGACAATATAAGTTGAAATCCCCTCTTTGGAGGAACTTTGGTCAACACTCAGTATTATTAAGTGCCGGAATTTACATATGGAGAGGAATAAGAAGATTTTCCAATTAAAAAGTTTGTCTCCAAGAAAAATATTTGACAAAGGTTTTTGCAGCATCAAGGAACTGATGAAGACCTGACCTCCAAAGAAGGATGCCCAATTGACTATCCATTTTTTCTCAATTGGAAATCAGACCTAGAGATTATCCATAATAAAGGATTTCATAGAAATACAAAAGAAAAATTGACCTTATTTTGGAGGGCTCTAATAAGGAACACTTTGAAGATTAATTTTGATGGCACCTCCAAAGGGAACTCTAGCCTAGATGGAGCAGAAAATAGTTTTAGGAATGATTTGGGGAAGGCAGTTTTGATCTATTAAGTGACCCCTGGAGATGTGTCTAATAATGTGGCTGAGGCAAAGGATTTGGAGAGGGTAAATAATCACAACCAATAAATTAGAAATGATGATAAAAAATAATAGATGAGGTGATTGCAACAACATTATCAATGTTGTTGTCAAAAATCAGTGCCAGCAAAGAAAATCTGAAATATCTCTCTCGAGTTATGTCCACGTCAGAAGGGCAGTAAAGCATGTGGCAAATTTTCTTGCCAACCTTGGAGTTGAAGTGCTTAGCTCAAAGGGGTTCAACTAAAATTTTAATAATCAGTAGCAAAATTGGATATTTGATTGTGTCATGTAACAATTGTCTGATCTCCTTTTTGCTCAAATTTCTGGCTGAAGGAATTGGACTATTAGACTTTGCCTCTCCCATGTTTGATTCATTTGAATCCTTGGGTTGACATTTCTTTCCACCTATATCTATGGGACCACTAGAAAGCACCAAATTTTAATTTTTAAAATCTAATTTTTTTTGTTATTATTATTTTCTTTTATTATTTCTTGATGTATAAGATTGTGTATGCATGTTAATCTTATAACTCCACTGTCTCATGTCATTTGTAACAACTATGTCTACTAGTCAACTATGTTATTAAATAAAGATTTTTTAAAAATCTAAAAGGAAGTCAATATACATGCCAAAGCAATACCCAAAATTTTGTTTGTTTGGAATTTTGTAGTTTAAAAATTAGATGTAAATTGATTATTTCTATTTAAAACTTTTTATTTTTAAGTTATAATTTTTCATGGTATTATGTATCTATTTTAAATAGGAACAAGAAATATTATGGTATTAATTTTACAATTTCTTTTGAAAATTATCAGCGTGCCCATTGAACAATGGGTCCAATTGCTAGTTTATGATTTGATGATAAAAACAATAATGATTAAGCCAATTAATTCAACTTTAGATTTGTTTTTTTGAAGTTCTAAAAATAAGACTGATTGTGCACATAGAAGAAAATGATATTTATAGAAGAATTGAAAGATAATTGAGAATTAAATAAATAAATTTATTTAATTAATTGTGCATGATAGAAGAATAGATAAGATTAAATATAGAGAATAAATTAAACAAATAAATTTATTTAATTTATTTTGCATGATAGAGGAATAGAAAAGATATAAATAAAATATTAATTTTATTTATTTTTGGAAGAAAAGATCAACTTAAATAAATTAGAATAATTTATTTAAATTTAGAGGAATAATTGATTAATTAAATAAGTAAAAATTATTTAATTGTGGATAAGAGGAATTTAATGAAATTATTTAAATAATTAGATTTATTTAATTAATGTGGATTTGAAAATTGAAAGAGGAAATGATTTAATTAAATAATTAAAATTATTTAATTTAGAAGAATAAAGTGGAATTTAATGAAATTAATTAAATAAATAGAATTTATTCAATTAATGTTGGAATTAGGGGAATTAGAAGAAATTGATGAAAATAATTAAATAATTAGATTATTCAATTAATGTTGAATGCAAGTGATTTAGCAGAATTGATGTATGCAAGTGATGTAATCCGAAGGTCATTTTTAAGTGCCTACAACAACATGGATTCGACTTGAAATTCAAATTTTTAAAATGCAAAAGACTGATTCCCAGCCTTTCCTCATGACCATTGGGAGCCAACTTGGTACCAATGATTCATTAAGCCTTGGAATTTACATACATTCATTTGAGCATTAAAACACGTCAAGGAATCATCTTATAACAACAAGAATTCATTGAATAATCATTGCAATTTACAAAGGAGCACTCTTAGGAACACTTGGAATGGAAGCACTAAAAGGAACAATACTTTCTGTAGACACCTAAAAGTGTCCTCGGATTGTAAAATCCTAATTTCTTCCATATTCCACTAATTTTCCCTAATTTGCCTCTATGGTTAAATAATTGATTTTAATTAATTATTTAATCATTTCTATCATAATGTCCTCTTTCATTAAATTAAACAAATAAAGCATTTATTTAAATATCCCCTCACATAATTCCCAAAATCCCCTTTCACATGCATCCTTTCAATAAATTAAATAAATTGCACAAATTTATTTAATTTAAATCCCATCCCACCTCACCAATTTCTTCTAATTTTAAATTCTATTTTGTCTCCTAGTGGGGAGAAAACCCTAACTCATCTCCACCCTTGATTTGGCCTCCAAGTCAACTTTAAATCTTAGCCATTCAATCAAACTTCCTCTTCTATAAAATCACTTATTCAGCCTCATTTTGCCCCCTAATGACTCTTAGAAGACATTTTTCATCTCAAATCTACTATAATCCTCCAATATCTTGCCCATTCCTTAACTTGAGCTTCTCAAGATTGTGCATAAATCTGTAAATCTGAGAACAAAATAATGAAAGATAGAGGACAACAATGGAGAGAAGTCATTACTAGCTTAGATTTTAGTTTATTTCAGTTTGCTTGATTGATTTTCTAAGTTAGGATGCACTCCATTGGGAGCCAGGGTTAGCTGTAGTTTGTTTTCTACAGATTAGTTAGCTTTTTTCCTTGCTTACATTGGTGAACCCAACATGAATAGACTAGTTTTTATCAACTTTTGAAAGGAAAAATTTGTAGGTGACCTCCGAAGCTCAAACCGACCTCACCGTTGAGTCCCGGAGGCCCTTTCTGCGAAAAATGACAGTAAATTTGTTGTATTTTGGTGACAGGAAAATTTTTGTATTTTTTTTTTTAAATTATTTTTCCCATCCATATGGTACGGTATGGTCCGTCCGTACTGATCTGTGCCTGGCTTTGTTGTTGTGTTTACATATTTTGATTTATAGAGTTTTTATTTGATGGCTTAATGGATTGTTGTCATTGCAGGTTTTTGGGTTATTACTTTTTTGTTGCAGGTTTTATTCACAAAGTCGACTGCCAGGGAAAACCCTAACTTTGGTCCTGTTGACTCCCTTCAAACCCTAATCGAACACTACCTGTCGTTGAAGCCTGTTGATGTTCTTTTGAAACCCTAATCTCCCTTGTTCATCTCATCAGTTTCCTTTAGAATTCATCGACCACCTGCGTTAATTTGCATGTCTCTGTGTGGTCGGGTTTTTAAAGGCATTTTTTTGTTTGTTTATGTTATAGGCCTAAATCTCCCTTATACCTCCACGCAGTCACCACCATTATCCTCTCGTCACTGCTGGTGGCGACCTCCACCGCTCCGCTGGTCATTTCTGATTTCGTTGCCTCCACCTGGGTGCTGCCTCAAAACCTTCGACCACCATTTTAAACTTACCAGTCGCCATCCTCATAAAATCTCGGTCGCCATCATGGAAAACCCTCATCACTACTAAGCTCAAATCTTCCTCCCATCGCCCTGACTGATTAAAACCCTAGGGCCACCATTGGCGGCGACCACGCTTGCTCTCCACCTTCGACTCTATGTCGACACCTGCTAGTGAGACCTAACCCGCCTCCCGTTGACTGCCTTTTCTCCGCCACCGCCGGTTTCAAACTCCTCCCCACTTTGTCCACCATCACCGCCGCTCAAAACATAAGTCGACTCCCAAAATCTTGGTTGTCATCTGGCGAATCTCAATCCCCGCTCCCCTTTTGTTTTTCGTTGACCTGGATACATATGGATCTAGATGAAATATAGCTTGGGGAATTTCATACTTATGGTCATAGATAATGGACAATGTATGGTTTTTTGCTCTGTAAATTTGGTGTATGATATGACACTCTAGGCATATGGGATTACTCATGAGGCTTGTCTCTGGCTCTTGTTTCTAGAATAGTCTCTACTAAACTGTGAGCTACCATGATCGTTGGAGTAGTCCTCAGTTTTGAATTTAATCTTCAGATTTGTTAGTCCCTTGTTGCTTTATTAATATGCATGTACTCACCATCTGTGTGGTTTGGTTCTTATGATTTCTAGACATAAATAAAATTTCCTTCACTTTTTCTTTTGTCTCGTGGAACCCTCCAATAGAATCATTGCCCTGTTCCGAATTATCCCATAGCATTTTGTTCTTGTGGATACTAGTAATGGTTTTGCATCTTCCTGACACACATATTTGCAGTAATGACAAATTTCGATTTGTGTTTCCTTTAACATGTGTAGTCCATGGATGAATGGTTTATGTTTTTGTTTATGTCAATACACATAAAGGTTCAATTTTTACTCCTTGCAAAGAGATCAATGCCTTTAATTCCATTGTTATTATGGGATATTTACTGTTTGTAAGAGTGACAGAAGGGTTTCTGGTGCACCAAGATATGTGTGAAATCTTTGTGAATTTGAACAGTCTGTAGAGGACCATCTAACACAAGTTGTGGAAAATGCAAGTGACAAAAGTTTTGCTGAGATACGATAAAATCCTCAAGAACTCAAGAAGTTGTTCAAAAAAGTAAGTATCAATCTCTCTACCACCAGCAGATATCCCTGTAGATCCTCCATCGCAGTCTCTAGCCACCCTCAAAATTTGTTATTGGCACCTTTGTGGAGGCTTGTTTTAAACTGTTGACTTCTCGTATGTTTTGGCAAGATTCCTTTGGTCGCTAGTGTCAGGTCACATTGGTGACCGCGTGGGGTGAAGGGGTTGTCGGCCTCTTTTATTTTCTTTCTTTTTATTTATTTTGTCTGCTTTCAGCCCCTGGTCATATGGATGACTAGGGGCCAATCTAGCCTAACCGCCAGGTAAACTTCTAGGAGAGAAACCACCTCATGCGACCACAGACTAACAAACTGCTAACAGTTAGTGTTAACTGCCAGCCATACCCCTATTTGCCTCCACATGCCCAAATAGGCAATTTTTTTCAAACTCACACAACTTTTGCATACGGTAACGAAATCACACAAAATTGGTGGTGTTGGAAAGATGACTCTGAGAAATTTGTAACCGTATAGGTTTAGTTAGGTAATTGTACCATTTTATTAGGTAAATTTTTGGTCAAACTCAATATTGTTTTATAACTTCGAATGCTCATAACTTTGGTAAAATCTATCAGATTTCAGCGAATTTATTTTTCAAATTGCTCAGAATTTCCTAAATTTTATGATTCTGCAATTTATTTTTCTATAACTGATCAATTTTCTAAGTTATTTTGCAGATTCCTTTTTTGACTTCTTTGACTTGGTGGACCACAAAATGAGGAATCTATTTGATGTTTCATGTTTTTCTTTACATTATCGTAAAGGTTTTGTGCTACTAATGTTTGATTTGCAGCATGTGGCATTCATGGGCTGAAGACTTTCATTTAAAACTACTAACACATCTGATGCAGGGATTCAATTTGCTTTCATGTGCATGTGTTTTGATATCATAGGCACATTTGGTTTTGGGGCTTAAAATGAACATCTTGTTGTTTTCACACATATTTTTGGGGACTTAGAACCAATGTCTTCTTTGTTTTGTGATGTGTTTGTGTTTTGAGATGTGTATGCTCTTCCCTCGCATGTCATGTGATCTTGGGAATTAAAAGCATCTCTCAACACTTGCATAATCACACCACACATCTATCTTCTAAGGTCAATGAACCCCCATGCAAGTGTGAGCAAGTTCACATGTGTATGCTCTCCCCTTGCGACTTAGTACGAGCCTGGGTGTTGTTATATGGAGCCTAATCAGACTCGGAGGTTATATTTACCCCACTTTTATCAGCGCGGTTTCCCCCCAAATTCCTACGGGGTCAAGGGGCAGCGCCCCTTGCGGGGTCCAGGGGCAGTGCCCCTGGCGCGTTCCCTGTCGCGATACAGGGCGGGGTCGAGGGGCAGCGCCCCCGTGGGGGCTCGGGGGCAACGCCCCCGAAACCTCACACGGTTTTTTATTATTTTATAATGCACCGGGAGTTAATTTTTTTCATTGACCGACATAAGAAAACCCTATTTTGTAACCGACAAAAAGCTTGATAAAAAGTAGCTAAGGGTTAGGGTTTTGAGATTGTATTGTAGCATTTTGCAGCGGTATTGAGTTGCAGGGATTGCTGATTGTAATTGGTTTGATTTACTGGATAATAATATTGGACTCTCTGTTTGGTGGATGTAGCCCAAGTTTGGGTGAACCACGTTAAAACTTGTCTCTCGCTATTATTATTTTTTTGTATTTCCATTTCTCTGTTTAATCTTTATTTGCATTTAATTGATATCTTCTGCCGGCTAACCCTAACACTGGGGATCGAAAACATGTTAACTTGTCTTGCTTTTGTTAGCCTTAGAATGGGCCTGCTCTTGAGACACATCCGAAAGGAGAACTCACTTGCGACCCCAAGTAGGACTTTCATCTGGCCCGCTATATAAATTGAGGATAAGGCAAAAGCCAAGTCTAACCAGTATGAGCGCTCACCATACAGTGCTAGCTCGAAAGGAGGCGTACCTTTGTGTATATTAAATTCCTAGTAGGGTTAGTTAGAGCCTTAAGTGGCTTGTTGGATGCTCGTGAGGTGCCGGTCCCCCGGATATTCACTAGAACCGTTTTGTATAGTGGCTAAAAACCCTCTATTTATTGACGCAGAAGGGTAACCTTTGAAGCAGCCCCAATTCATGCGGTTCTTAGCCCAGGTAGCAGGGACAATCCTAAGGTTTGGTGGGGGGACGAGCCTTGGGAAACCTGGATCTTGGTATGCATGAGAAGTGAGTGTCATGGAGGGGAGCCAGTGCTACCAAGATCCTGGAGCTATTCGCTTTAAATAAGCGCAGCTAGGGGATTCAACAAATATAGTCCTTGCCTAGCCTAGGATTGTGCATGTCTGTAAGTGTTTGTGAAACATCATGAGTCATCAAAAACAACCAATTGATTGCCAAGTCTCTTCTTTGATGGATGTGTGTGCTTCCCTAATAATCATCCCAAACATTCTTGACCACACATTCATTCCATGTCATCATCATATCCTCATCATGCCAACTCATCCTATCCTAATCACATTTCTACCCATATCTTCCATCATTCAACCTTCACATCCTAATCACCATCCTTAGCCACTTCATCCTAGTCACATCCAAGTCATCATAACCCTATCCTAATCACATTCATACTATATCCTTATCATTCAACCTTCACATCCTAATCACCTTTCCTAAACATGCCTCATTCATCCTAACCATCCTATTCCTCATTATTCAACCACATCCTAATCCTATCCTATTCATCATATTAATCATACCTTCATCATTCAACCACATCCTAATCGCATCCTTACCATATCATAATTCCTAATTATCAAATCTTATACTAATCATTCCCTAGTCATCACCTTATTCATCATTCCCCTGAATTCTACTTGTCATATCCTAATCACCACTTCATTGTCCTAAACATATCCAAATAATCATAACCACATCCTATTCATCGTTCCTAATCACCCTCCTAAGCCAATACATTTCATCCTAAGCATTCCTCATCATATCCTAATCACATTACCCTAATCACATTATCCTAATCACCTATTCTAATCACATTTCCTAATCATCATTACACCCTGTCACAATCATATCCTAACCACCCTTCCTAATCATCATTTTACATTTCCAAACAACATCAATCCTAATCATTCCTAATCTTATTCATGTCGTATCTTCTTCATGCCACCTCATCATATTTATACCCTAATCATTCATAATCATTACATCCATTCCACATCATAGCATATTCGCCATGCCAACTCATCATATCCTAATCACATTCCTACTCATCCCTTCATCATTTGACCTTCGTGTCCTTGGCCACATCATACCATATCCTAATCATATTCTATTCATCGTTCCAAATCATTCCACCTCATCCCAATTATATCCCAAGCATCATAATCATATCTAATTCATCATGCATAACCATCCACATCGTAATAATCCTGCTTGCACTTCATCCTAATCCGTCCAAGTCACCATATCCTAATCGCATCCTATTCACCAATCCTAATCATTACATATCGACATCTTCAACTAACCAACATCATCCTAGTCATTCTCCTACTCATATACTAACCATTTCCAACTCATCCTAATCACCTCGTTCATCTAATCCACATCTTCCTTATCAAATCCAAATCATTCCTTATCATTATATTTCATCATCCTCGCCATTCAAATCCAATCAATTTCATATTATCATTCCATATCATATCACTATCACATATCCTAAACACATCCAAGTCATCATCATCATTCTCCTAATCATATCTGAGCCATTCATTCCAATCCAATCCATTTCATCTTTCATCATTCCCCATCACATTACACCTGAACCATAGGGAAAACTTGGAGCATCTACCCCCCTATCGAATCTGATTGTAATCGTGTCAAAACATTATAGACATTCAATTTCATTCACCCACTACATATTCCAATTCCATTCCTTTACGATCACATTTCATCATGACATTTCATTAGAATTAAGCCTTTGACATCTATAGAGGACCCTAAACATTAGTCTTATTAAGGTCGAAACAAAGGGAGAAATTGTCGAAGCTTGATTGTATAACAAGTACAAATCTACGGACCAAGAGACCTTGACATCTTCTTCACATCAATTACAACTTGGGCTTAATACTCTACGGGTAGTTTAATTCCATCCTTCCAAGTGAATTCTGAAACTCATGGGTTCACTTTCATCAATCATATAATCCACACCTCAAGGTCTCGACAAAACCAATTTGTGCTTTGAAAGGTCATTAGTAGACGAGAGTACCCTCTTGGAGCTAGACTTTTCGAAGATTAAATCATTAGCCTCTATCATAGCATGGGCCTCATCACATTCCATTGTCATCCCCATAACATCCCACATTCCACAAATCTCATTTGGTAAAGACACGGTTGCAAAACAAAGAGACAAGGGAGTAGGTCCTCTTAGTAATCCCTCATACACACAACATTCTAAACATTCACACCAACACATTCATCCTTGTCATTTCTCATCATCCTTGTCATTCCACATTATCCTTATCACATCATAATCGTAGCCTACTCATATCTTCACCAATCCACATTCACATCCTAATCACCCTTTATAATCACATCGTTCAATCAAATTCATCCTAATCCCTTCACCCCTAATCATATCCTAATCATTTCCGTCAACCCTAACCACCCCTAATCACCCATCCAATCATCCAACCAATCTCATCTCATTCATCCCAATCACTCCATCTCATCATTCATCCTAGACAAGCACTTGACAACATGGTTCTAATCCCACAAGAAGACACAAAACGATATGAAGACATGCATCATTCCATGCCAATCCTAGAGAACAAGGTTCTAGTACCCCAAGCCCATTTGCAAGATTATCCAAGTCCACCTTGGCAGCAAGACAAATAGCCTTCAAATTCCAATGCCACCTTCGACAAGGGAAACATAAGTCTACCTCACCCGTCCTATAGGTACATTCTATCACCACACTCCTAATTCTAATCATGAGTCCACATCATCCACTATTTTGTCCATCCACTACATTGTCCTTCTGCAAATGCCCTTGCAAAGCATGTGATCAAATGGCTACTAGCTAGGGATCAACTATTCCCATGTCAAAAACCCATTCATGAACCTATCAATGAGCCTTCAAATACCATGTCCATCCCTTCAACCCCATCATGTGATCCACAACCATCAAACCTATCCAAGAGTCATCCACGTCCACTTCCACCGAAAGTTAAGAGGTATGTCAAGGGTATACTCCTAAGCACATGGAAACATTACCCCCTTGTCCAAATCAAGATCAAACCCCTTCCATTGCACCTATCCATAACCCACTTGATCCCATCCATGATCAAGAAGACCACAATGATCCACTTAGCCAACTCTACGAATTCCATGGTCAAGAGCATGCCACTCCACCCATCCATGATCCAGAAACTTCCACTTGTCATGATGAGACATGTGCCTCCCAAGAATACATATAGAAGATCACCCAAGTAACTTGGATCTAGATGAACATAATAAAAATCCTAATGATCCTTCCACATCCACCATCGCTCCTATTTCAAGACCACCATCATATCCACTTAGCCTATCCACCTTCATTCACGAGTGCTTTTCCTTAGGAACACAACCACCTTTGTCCTCCACTTCACCTTCTCCATCAAATAACAAATTCGTGTCTAGTGTCCAAACTACACCCTATTGTCCATGGCATGCTCCAAAACATGAACTACCAAGGTAAAGGCTTAGGCTTTCATGAACAAGTTATTTTGGAGCCTATCCATGTCAATGTCCATCCATGCTCGTATGGCCTTGGATACACACCCCAAGGTCAACAATCTAACGATGTTGGTAATTCCTCCATCCCCCCTAAATCCACCACTTTCCATCGCAAACCCTATCATATTCCAAAAACATACGTTGCCATTCCACCTCCCTCATCCTACAGATGTCAAAAGCATGTGACCATACACCTTCCACCATCCAATTTGCCTCCACTCCTACCAACTTTGCATATCCCTTCATCCACTTTTCCACCATTGCTTCCAACACCTAACATCCCTATCATCCATAAATCACCTCAATATCCTAATCATAAACAACAAATGCATGCATCGTCCAAACATAAAGCTTCCACTTATTCCACCCACCACATGGGATTCAAAAATAAGCATTCAGATGCCTCCTTTCATAAAGTCAAAAATCCTAAAGGTCCTAATGCCTTAGGAAACAAATTAAAAAAATCAAAGAAAGGTACATCCAAACCCATACCTCCAAAAGCAAAGTCAAAAACTAAAATGGTATGGGTCCCTAAACAAAAATCAAGTCAAGTGAGGCATCCATCTCTCAAAAATCCCAACCATCCTCTTCCATTCATAAATGCCATTCCATTTTGAAATATCAAATTCCTTCATCCCACATGAAAATCAAAAATCATAAAAATACTAAGTCTATGTGGGTTCTCAAGTCACTCAATCATCCATCCATTAAGCGAACATCATCATTGCTTCCTACACCGCCATCCAATCACAAGCTTCCATGTTTAACATGGTGTGTGCAACCGTTGGTCATGATTCCTTTCCATACCTCCATCACCCCATCATTCAACTATTATCCAACACATTTCACTTATCATATCCCTATGGTCATGCTTTTGCATAAGCCCTACATAATCCACATCATAATCCAATTTCGTCCCCTACATAATCCACATCATAATCCACTTTTATCCCCTACATAATCCACATCATAATCCACTTTCATCCCCTACATAATCCACATCATAATCCACTTTTGTCCCCTACATAATCCACATCATAATCCACTATCGTTCCCTCCATAATCCACTATCCACCTAATCCATTTTTATTTCATACAATCCCTTACCAACATCGATGAGTACAATGACATTTGACATGGTCCATTTGTGATGACTTCACTCTCAAACGGGACTATCACCTTCATGGCACTAGACATTTGAGTCCCGCCTATCCACATCCACCTATCCTATTCAAAAAAGTAAAGAAGTCAAAAAATTCAAAAAAAATTCAAAAATCAAAAAAGTAAAGAGAAATCCCTTCGTCCAACGGTGAAAACCTAGCAAACAAGCACCTTGGATAAGTACCATGATGAAAACTTGGCAAACAGGCGTCATGCGTAGATTGATCTTCTATGTCACCTACACTTGGGGGCACATTGTCTCATCTATACCACACTATCATTTTCCATCCAACATATCATTTCCTATCATTTTTCATCCTACCATATACCTATCCTATTGAGTCCATTCATTCCACCCTTCATCTTTTGATCTTGATAAAGATTGGGGGCAAAATGTTGAAACATGCCCTGGGGTATCTCTTGACATACCTTATCCTTTCCAAATGATCCTAACATTATCCTATCGTCATAAGATTTGCCATGTCAAATACTTGCATTACACCTAGACTGGGGCATGTTATTCCTATGCGACATAGTCCTTGGAGATCACATCCTTGCCCTCTTACGCGCGCATCCATTCCATCTATCCAATCACATCTTTCAATCCCTGCACCTAGACTTGGTTTCCCCCTTGTCATTGGTATCTAGCATAAAGGCTACAAAAATTGTGATCCAATGCTATTCCCCAAAACAGTCCAAAAATACAAAAAAAATCAAATATTTTCAAAAACACCAAAAAAATCAAAATTCCTCAAAACACACAAAAAAAAATCAAAATATCCTCAAAATCCAAAAAAACACAAAAAAAATCAAAATTTTTCCAAAAAAAACCAAAAAATCAAAATATTTCCAAAAAAAAAAAACCAAAAAATCAAAACATGTCAAAAATCCAAAAAACCAAATATTTTCAAAAACACAAAAAAATTGAAATATTTTCAAAATCCAAAAAAAATCCAAACATGCCAAAAATACAAAAAAAAATCAAAACATTCTCAAAATCCAAAAAAAAAAGAGAGTCAAATATTCCCCAAAATTCAAAAAAATCAAATAACCAGTCAAAAAATCCAAGCAATAAAATTAACTCATCAATCCACCAACTCAATTCATCACATCATTCCAACCAAATCAATTCTTCTATCAATTCTTCCAATCACTCCATCAAATCTCTCAATCGATCCATTCAAACATCCTTATCAATCACATCATCTTACCATTCAAATTAATTCTTCCAAATCATCCATACTCTGTATGGTCGAACTACGTCGCCTTTGAGCTTCCACGCAGGCAAGGCCATCTTTGATGCACCCCTAAGGCATTAGGTCAGTCCCTTAGGACCGTCCTGTCAACCATCATAATAAGTTGTCCTTTCGTGAAATGGACACTTTGATCAGACAATCAATCTTTCACAGCAACAAATGCACACTCACACCAATCCCGAATTCAACCAGACAAGCTATCCAATCAGTCAAATCAATCAATCTCCTTGTGATAATCATATGTCACTGTCAAGCTATCCTTGTCAACCATCACATATCTCACACGAAATGGGGCATCATCAAAACTAGGATTCTGTTCCTTATACGATATGCGTCATTTATCAATCGTCAAGCAAACCCTAGTGTTGCTCATATGACCAACAACACTAGTGTCAATCATTCATCTCACTTGCCTTAGACAGTTAGGGGCATTGTCGAAACCAAACTAGGCGTCTTACACGACATGTTTCTTTCCTGAAACCAGGCTCCTTCTCCATTCTCAATCAATCACTTGCCTTAGACAGGTAGGGGCATTGTCGAAACCAGACCAGGCGTCTTATATAGCATGCTTCTTTCCTGAAACTAGGCTCCTCCTTCATCGAATCATCATCCATCAATCATGCACATATCACTTGGCAAAAGTTTCAACTAGTTGTTGGTCTAGTTTGTCTTTTCTTTTATTCAGATTGTTTTGCAGTCTCGTTCTTATGCTTCTCAAGGCAATCCCTAAGTGATGAAAAGAAGCGAGGATAAAGCGAGACCTTTTTCTTTGATTGTTGTTTGCGGTTTGTCTTGGCAAAATGACTGGGGCAACTTGGTGCCTTACATGTGATCGGGATTCCACCGAGTGTGACTCAAAGACATCCTATGCATTGGAAAGAATAATGCTTCCTTGCATCAAGACTTGCACACCTCACAATTATCTCATCGCATGTTTCGACAAGGTATCATAGTTACTAGTCTGAGTCAGGCATTCCTTGTCTGTCATGTGCCTGTTTCGCAAGGGACTACACTTTCCACTTTGGCCTCTGACATGCCACAATGATTGTCGTCCTTTGACATAATAAGTTCTATGATGATAAGCAGAAAAATTGCAAGTGCGAAGCTCAAAATCTATCAAAGCGAGCTATCATTCCCATTCTTCTAGCCAATCTTTCCTTCTTCCACCATCTCTCTCTCGCATCTTCATTCCTCCACCTTTCTCACAGCTTATACCATTCATTTCCTCTATCCATTCCCCAACCAATCCCTTTCATTTCGAGAGCCTACCCGTGTTTGTCCAACCCACCTATCCTCTCGAGGGGGCATCATCATCCCATCTTTCCATCACCATCCTCTTCCTCTATCCATTTCCTTAGCTTCTTTGAAATGATGTTACTTGACTAGAATCACATCATCTCGAACATCATCTCAAAGAGGGGCAAAATATAGACACCTAAAAGTGTCCTTGGATTGCAAAATCCTAATTTCTTCCATATTCCACTGATTTTCCCTAATTTGCCTCTATGGTTAAATAATTGATTTTAATTAATTAATTATTTAATCATTTCTATCATAATTTCCTCTTTCATTAATTTAAACAAATAAAGCATTTGTTTAAATATCCCCTCACATAATTCCCAAAATCCCCTTTCACATGCATCCTTTCAATAAATTAAATAAATTGCACAAATTTATTTAATTTAAATCCCATCCCACCTCACCAATTTCTTCTAATTTTAAATTCTATTTTGTCTTCTAGTGGGGAGAAAACCCTAACTCATCTCCACCCTTGATTTGGCCTCCAAGTCAACTTTAAATCTTAGCCATTCAATCAAACTTCCTCTTCTATAAAACCACTTATTCAACCTCATTTTGCCCCCTAATGGCTCTTAGAAGACATTTTTCATCTCAAATCTGCTATAATGCTCTAATATCTTGCCCATTCCTCAACTTGAGCTTCTCAAGATTGTGCATAAATCTGCAAATCTGAGAACAAAATAATGCAAGATAGAGGACAACAATGGAGAGAAGTCATTACTAGCTTAGATTTTAGTTTATTTCAGTTTGCTTGATTGATTTTCTAGGTTAGGATGCACTCCATTGGGAGCTAGGGTTAGCTGTAGTTTGTTTTCTACAGATTAGTTAGCTTTTTTCCTTGCTTATACTTTCCATTAGAATCATCACTTGCATGCTTGCCTCTTGTTTGCTCCTATTTTGTCACAATAGTGAAGCTAGTCTAATCAAGGGGGTTAAACTATGAAAACTTGGCCCTTACAATCTAGTGATTTCCTCAAGGTATTTTTAAGTACTGCTAGTCCTTAATCATTAGTATATAGCTAAGATTTTAGGGAATCAAATAGTAGAAGTGCAAAGTGCATCAGATTAGGACCATGTGTTAAGAGATCAAATCCATGTGGCATAAAATTGATCCATAGCCATAGAATTGACCCAAACAGAGTTGTAGGTCTACATAGAATTCTAGACAATGAACATACCAAAGTTGCCTATTTTTATATCAAACGACTAAGTTTTGTGCTACATCAAGGTTTATCTTCATCATTATTCCATAAATTAAATACTTAATTCCTTTACATTTAATGTCCTAAAATAACTCCAATTTACACACTTTATCATTTTAAACTATCATTTAATTTGTGCTTGCATTTATTTAATTAACCTAAATTACTTTGGCAAAAGTTTTTTCACTTTATAATTATGTAATTAATAATATATTATTATAACTACCTTTACAATTATATAATCAATAATACATTATTATAATTGTTACATTAATTATATTCTATATAATGTAATTTTATAAATTTAATATTTTTTTATAAGTAAGAGGGGAGAGGAGCCCTAACCATTTTATTAAAAGAGAGTGAGTAAAAATAAATGAATATGCTTTAGATCCTTGAGGAGAGGAGAAAAGAACAAAATTCCCATCAATAGGAAAGAAAAAAGAAAGCTATTCTATATTTGGATTTATCTCCCACCATTTTCTCATGTTTTGTTGTGTTAGAGCATGATCATATTATGTATAATCATTCCATTTTTGGAGGAGTCTTTTTTTCCTTTGGACCATAGACCAATCACCATTATCCATGGACCCATGATCATCCCCAAATATAATCATGAACCATCTAAATCGATGCATGATGTGTCGAGGATATCATCTCAAGAAGCCTAACCATTTCATTTTAAGTGGGGGATCACCCAATCATGTTTGAGGATACAACAAAGTTGGGGTGTGCATATGGATTCTAAGGTTAGATGCTCAATTGGGTTGCCATAAGCCAAACCCAAGGAGATCAATTGCTCTCCATGGAGGAGGTCACCATCTAAATCAAATTTGGATTAATTGTATATTGATGAATCTCAACACATTGCCACCAAGTTACATTTCTCTTGCTATGTTGATTTGAAACATTGGAAGCCTTCCTAGAATAATGAGTAGGAAAATGTCCATATTTGCAACACCTATGGAACTTGAAGGGAAGCTTGATGTCGTCAAGTATTTGTGACCAATACCATCCATTTTTCTTGAGGGATATTGACTCTAAGAGACCCTTGTCTAAATCCATTTCAATGTATATCTCAACAAAAGTATTGTGGTAATGCCCTACAATATCCTTTTAAGCATGAAGGAATTTCCCTATTGGATTTCTAATTGCTTACAGGCCAAAGTCTTGCCAAAATTGTAGTAGAAGGTAGGGGAGGTGCACCCACACTAGAATTGTGGAAAAAGAGTCTTTGTTGGGGTTGAAATTGGGATACCAAGGCTCTAAACATAAATGTTTATTGCAAAACCAAGGGTAGATTCCAAAATCACATTCCTATTTTCTTTTGTCTCATAGTAGATGATGAAGAATCCCTTCACATAAGGGAATAGGCTTGTTGGATTTTAATGAGTTGTTTCCATTCTTGGGTCACCCATTCACATAGGCCTTTCAAACTTGCCATAGTCCATGAAATTTGCTTATGATAGCCAAACTCTTGAGATTTTCTTTAGCTACACCTAGGTTTGAGTTAAAAATCACTTTTAGTATGTTGTTCATTCTTTTGATAAAAATTTTTTATTTGTTGAATGATCTGTTGAGAGAATGCCTTAGTTTAATCTTTATGTTAGGGGTCATAGCCTCCCTTTCTATGACCCCAAAGCCCATAGCACCCAAATTTTCATTAGATGTGGTCCTTGACTTCCAAAATCACATTCCTATTTTCTTTTGTCTAATAGTAGATGATGAAGAATCCCTTCACATAAGGGAATAGACTTGTTGGATTTGAACGAGTTGTTTCCATTCTTGGGTCACCCATTAAAAATCACTTTTAGTATGTTGTTCATTCTTTTGATGAAACTTTTTGATTTGTTGAATGATCTGCTAAGAGAATGCCTTAGTTTAATCATTATGTTAGAGGTCATAGCCTCCCTTTCTATGATCCCAAAGCCCATAGCACCCAAATTTTCATTAGATGTGGTCCTTGACTACAAGCTAGTAGTTGCAATGGCATCTTTGAATGATTGATACATAGATGAAGCCTTCGTAGGACTGTAGGGGGATTTATGGTAGTTGTGAGTGAGAGAAATGGAAGTCTTGAAGAGCTAGAGGATGCATTCATGCTATCTACAAAGATATCTAAGTTAGGTTGCTCGTCTCCATAGCCTCTAGACGCACAATATTTTACCTTGATCATAAGGGTTTTGACAATTCAAAGACAATCCAATAATGACATCCTTTTTTAGATAGGCTCTTAATTTTTCATAAATTTAATAATTGTCATAATAATTAATAATTAATTAATTATATATTAATTATTATAATTCTATTTTTTTGGTAAAAAATATGAGTGTTGAATCTCATATACTAGTAATGTGAAGTTCACTAGATCCACCATGAATAATAAATATTATCTTGCTTCAGACTAGAAATTATAACCAGACTATAACCCTGTTTGGGATGTGTCAAGTTAGTCTTGTTTGAGTTCTTTCTCTGCATTAACTATTCTATTCATTTTGAACTAGAAAAGATTTTCATTTCTGCCACATAAACCCAAAAAATGCCATGCTTCGGCCATATTGTCATGACCTCATAAAAATGGAATCAATTACATGCCAGAAGTCTACAACACAGTATTTAAAAAAGAAAATGAGGGAAACACCAAATTACATAGGTCATCTCCACCCGACATATGTATAAATAACCACCAAACTAGGACTTCACATCACTCAGCACCTTCTCATTGCAATAGTTAACTTCCTTAATTTTGAGCTCACCAGGAAACATGATATGAAGTATATTGCCCATAATCTTAAGACACTAGAATAAAGTAGCTTGGTTACACATATTGTATGTAGATGCTTCGTCAAGCAATCTAGATGCATGTGTGCCTATTCTTTGATCTCTTCCAAATCCTTATGCAACATAAAAGACTTTATTGCCATTGATAGCAAGAGGCGATGTTTAATGATTGTGCCATGTATCAAAGACATTCATTTGACCAATCAATTAGCACGGGTCTAATATTATATTAACCATTGCCTCTTGTATTTCCATGATGTGTTCATTGTCAATTTCCTTTGATGTGCCCCATATGCACAACGTCCATATATGTAGCTTTAGTTTGACAAGCTCTCTTGAAATATGGTCTACAAACTATTTAGAAACCCTAGCTACACTCATCCTGCTTGTTCTAAGCATTTCTTTAGTTTCTATTTCCATTGCTTTAAGCTTCTTCTTCCCTTTGGCCTTTTCCTTCCTTGCACCACATCTAGACCCCAAGGCCATGCTACCACTTGTGCTAGAGTAATACTACCACCTTGCAAGAAAATATACTTGTCAAGTAAGAAAGTTAAATGAAATGTGAATAGGTGAGAGAAATAAGAAAGGCTTAGCATTAATCACCCACCATCAAGCCTTTATTGACATCGCATGCCAACACCCACACAATCTTTCTATTCCTTATTTGCACAATACAAAAAATACTTATCATACCATATATCAAGTGTCTAACTGTATAATATGATCAATTCAATCATATCACATGAACCCCTTATTAGGCTAATTATTATAATTCTATTATTTAATTAATTATATTAACATTATTTAAAATATTAATTTTATAATATAATAATAATAATAAATATCTTTTAATAATTTAATAATTATTATATACTTAATAATTATTTAATTATATATTAATTATTAAATATTTGATGTTATATAATTTAAATATAAAATACTTTTCATAATTATTTATATATTTAATATTATGTAATTTAAAACAAATTAAACCTTTCCCCATTATTATTACATATAAGCGTTCCCTTAGTGAGGAGCACTAGATGAATTACACAAATTGATGATGGATGTTAAAAGAACTACCAAAAATATCTTGACCATTGAATTTACAATAAATATATGTAGAAAATCAAATTTAATTTGTCTCATGCAGTCAAAATAAATCCAGTGCAAGAAAAAATCCCCTGAATTTTTTCCATACAATAAAATTTCAATCAAACGCCAAAATTTTGGTTTAATTCTCTAGTGACCTCTTCTTTGCCTCCTTACCCTTTATCCACCACCATTGTGCCACTGTACAAAGATATCAAATTGTACAAAGATATTTTGAAAGGATAGGTCCAAGAATGATAGTAATGCAGTGTTAGAACTACTAATGTCCCTTCAGCTATGAAGCCACAAATTTGGGACTAATAACATGGACATAAAGTCTTCTTTTCATATATAGCTTTGATCAATAAAAAGAAAAAATCTATTTTGTAACCAATTGTATACAAGATTATGGGATAGTTTTCGAGATGGGGAAGCAATACATAAATCTCTATTTTTGAGCATATCATTTGTGGCTACTCACCAATCATTTCGTTTATTTTCTTAGCTATAATTTTATGCTACATGGGCTCCCTTAACTCATGTTTTGAGATCATACTTATTATTCAATTATATTTTCTAGTGGAAATGGATGCAACGCTTTTGAGTAAAAAGGTCCTGGGTTGGTGAAGCATCTTATGACTGTAACATAGATAATTGCATACCCTGTAATTTTACATTATGTCTTGAACTCACTATAGTGTCCATTCCCATAGCATTTTCTAGGACTACTTGGACTTGAAAGGAAAAATACAACAACAAAGAACATTTCCACATAGCCCCATGAGAGATAAAAATGCAAACAAATATTAACCATGATAACTAGACTCCACCATGTCAAAAGGATAGACAAACATACCACAAGGAGACACAAGATATATCCTGGGAAAACCCTCAAGAGGGAAAAAAAAAACCTAGCCTCCAAAAGCATCCATACTCTATGTATTATTCAACAATAAAACATTACAATGTAGTTACATAATCTAATGAATACTTCTGAAACATTTAGCTCCTCCAATGCATCCTCCATGTGTCCAAGCATATAACCACACATCCCATGCCATACTTCACATATGCACTCACCAGAGAAACTCAATACAATGACAACCCACTCAACCAACCAACCCAAACCACTAACCATGTGCTTGATTTCATAGACTCAATCTCACACAAATACAACTTGTGATATTGAGAAAACCATGTGTCTCCAACCATGAGTACACAAAACCATTGCCCCCTCATTTAATTCTTGATACTAAGTTTTCACTTTTTGGTACTAAGTTTTCTAAATATTAATTAATTATTCTATGTCTCCCACATATAAAATAACTAACCCAAAGTTACATACAACTTTACAAGTGGACCCAAATAAATATTTAATGTGGCTAACCACATCTCCTAAGATGCACCCCAAATAAATATTTATTTTACACAATTAAAATATTTCATTACTTGTGCAAGGTGTACAACACACCTTTTTCCTAACATTCTCCCACTTGTATACATTGCATAAGGGTCAATAAATGAAATGCATCATCATAATCATACATGAAACCACATGAATCTCCAGCATGCTCTCATGCTCCATTAAGATACCTGCAATAAAACCAAGCTGACCACCATCTCAAGCAATAACTCATCTCATCCTCCAACATGCCACTTATGGTAGAAAAGGAACATGCCAAGGTGAAGATGCACCAATCCAAAGAGCACAAGCATCAAATCCAAGTGATAACAAAGGCTCCAAGCTATTGTCAAAGTAAAAAACCCACATGACTAGAAATAGTACCCACAACAAATGCTAATACATCCAACCATCCATACCGCCTAAGTATCAACAATATCAGTAATCTCATGCCAACAATATGTCCAACCCATAAATTGCAATCACAAGCTCCATGTATAAAACATGTCAACGAAGAACACACATATCTAGGAACTCCCACTACATGGGTAATGTCAAATCTGAAAATAGATCAAGGCATACCAAGTCTACCAATCAACACTCAAACCAAGGTGTGGCTAATGATCAAAGTATGTAGTATGAAGAACAATCTCAATGATCCACACATGTAACATAAATAGCTGCATACTCCCTCACAACATGTCCCCATAACTCTCCAAGTCAAACCATATGAACATGAACCTCTAGGAAGTAGCCATAGAACAAAGAGAGAAAACTTGTAAATCATATCATGTCCTTCTACCAACACCTCAAAGTGTTAAGATGTGTCAAGTATGATCTCCTTTACAGCCCCAAATGAAAAGCCTTAACAACACCCAACCATTCAATTTCATAGATCAAACAAAACATATGTATCATGTAAAACCAACATGGATGTAAGCCTCTCTAACCAAGAAAGATCAAACTCAAGTATCCATTCCCATAACTAGGAATAAGCCCAATAAACATTTCCTAAACTCCTCATAAGTGATATCATAAATCAAACTCATATGCACAAGGAGATAACCATGCCAACATTGTTTCAAGTATGTGCTAACCAGTGTTGTCATTGATGTCAACATGCTTGTGTTGTCATTGGTGTCAACTGTGTTTTCTGATGTTGTTGATTATTGCTTGATTGAGTTGTCATGCTAAAGTGATTTGAAGACCTTATAGAAGTGTTGATGATGTTGGTATATTGCTCTTGTTGCTGAGTTTCCAAGTGCTTTTGAGAAAATTTGCTCTCTAGAGGAAACAATGTGTTGCAGAGTATTCTGGCTTGCACGATACTGTCTGGGTTTTTGCTCTGCATTTCTTCTGTGTTGAAGACAAGAGTGTCAGATTTGTATATTTTTTAGAGAAGTGTTTTAAGATGTTAAATCTAGAATTTGGTGGTCTAGATCGCTCTACAGTAGAAGTTATGTTCACCAGTTTGAAGACTGTAATTGACACAGGTTCTGGGTTGTGCAGAAGTGTCTGGGAGAAAGTATTTTACTCTGCATTTCTTCGCAGAGTGGTTTTAGGTGGTACAGTTCTAGACATATGTTTATAAGGTTCTTAGCTATCTTCATTCCAAAGGATTTGTGATTTGATGCTCCATAAAGCAAGTTATTGTGTAGCAGAGTTCGACAATGTTGTTTGTGAGCAGATAGTGAATCTTCTTCAGGTGAAAAGTGTTGCGGATGATTTTGTTGATTCCCAGGTGACTTAAGGCTATTCGTGGATGTCTCCATATTGTGTTGAAGGCTTGTTCTTGGTCTACAAGTTATGGTTGTGTTCTTGAAAGCGTGTGCCTAAAGATCCTAGTGTTAACACCAGTTTTGGCCGACCTGGTTGTTTACACTCTTTGTGGATGTGCTTTGTGGATTGTGGAAGTGTGTTGAAGCGTGTGAAGATGTATTTAGGTCCAAACTAAGCTATGAAATGTTCTTCTTTCATCTCTTTGCTTCACAAGACTTTTTAGGTCCAGACCTAATTTGAATTGTGTTGTTTGCCACCTTGAAGACTGTTCCAAAGGTTGTAGAATGTGTTGCCGACCTTGATGTATATTCCAAGGTTGATGATTGGTATAAATAAGTGTAAATGATTTGTGTGTAAGTGAGAAGATATGAAGCTAAAGATGTTTGTATTATGAGACAACGAAGGTGATATGTATTGTGCTTCATTGGAATTGAACTCAGGCATGTGGTAGATGCTATCATATCAGTTCATGGTAGTGAGCCACCTCTTTTGGCAGTGAGCCACCTCTTTTGGTAGTGAGCCCTTTTGGCAGTGAGCCACCTCTCTTGGCAGTGAGCTTATTACAGTGAGCCCTTTGGCAGTGAACCACTTCGTAATTCGGTATTGATACTACTATATATTGTGAGCTAATCCTCACCGTGGTTTTTCCCTTTTAGGGTTTTTAACATAAAAATATGGTGTTCTTTTGTGCATGGTGTTGATGTGATTAAGTTTCTGTTATTTGTTTTTCATGTTTAATCTTCATAACAGAATTAGGGTTTAAGTGAATTGATGTGGATGTGATTATGTTTGTGAAGGCTTAAAGTTTTTGATACAATTGATTCACCCCCCCTCTTAGTTGTCTTGTGCATTCAACAATTGGTATCAGAGCGAGGGTTCCTTGGAAAGAAAGCCTAACAGCTTAAGGTAGATCTGGGATGGCGCACAAGAAAGACATTCCTTAGTTTGATGGAGCCGACTATGCCTTTTGGAAGGTATGAATGCAGAGTTATCTCATTTCTCTTGGTTACAATGTGTGGAGAATAGTTAAAGATAAATATACTATACCTGATAATGATCCAAAGACTGCAATGGAGATTAGGGCTTATGAGACTAATGGTAAAGCTAGAAATACTCTATCTAATACTGAAATGGTGAAAGTGTTGGATCTAGAAACGGCTCATGAGATTCAGGAAAAATTAAAGAGTATCTATGAAGGTGATGAATCTGTTAAGAAAGCCAAGATGCAAAACTTGAAGTCCAGCTATGAAACTATGTGGATGTCTAAAGATGAGAACATAACAAGCTATATGCAGAAGGTTGATGAAGTTGTCAACGACATCAAAGGTCTTGGTGGAACTCTGACTAATGAAGAAGTTGTGAATAAAATACTCAGAACACTTCCCAAATCTTATAATTATAAAGTGTTTGCCATTGAAGAATTGCTAGATATGGGGGAAGCTTTCAAAAGATCAATTACTTGGAAAACTAACTGCCTTTGAGATGAGAGAATTCAGCACTACTGAGGGTTCTGTGAAAGTTGAGACTGCTTTTAAAGCCAAATCAAAAAAGACTGTTAGATCATATAAGTATGATGTGGAATCAGATGAAGAAGACTTTGATGAGATTGAGGCAAACTTTGTAAACAAAATGAAAAAGGGAACTGGAAAGTTCAGAGGTAAGTTACCTTTCAAATGTTTCAGTTGTGGTAAGATTGGCCATTATGCTTCAAGATGTCCTGACAGAACTTTGAAGATCAAGAACAAAGAAGGTAGAGGTAATATGATAAGGAAAAGTTACTATGTTAAAGATGATGAAGATGTAGCTAATGATGAATTTGATTTTGAAGAGGGCAATGCTAGTGAATGCTTGTTTATTTCTATAAAAGAAGAGCATGTTTCTGCTAACCTTGCAAGTTGTGTGAAGGAAGGAAGTTCGAAAGATGAGAAAAAGATATATACAGTTCATGCTAGAAAGGAAAAGGATGAATTGGTCATTGATAGTGGATGTTCAAATTACATGACAGGAGATAAGAGTAAGTTTGTCAAATTGGAAAAGTATGATGGGGGACTAGTTAGATTTGGTGATGATGTAGCTAGTAAGATTTGTGGAAAAGGGTCAATTACTTTTGATGGCAAGCATAATACAGATGATGTTCTTTATGTTAAAGGATTAAAGCATAATTTTCTCGATTTTGGATAGATGTGTAACAAAGGATATAATTTGATGTTTAAGGACAATGGATGTGAGATAAAGAAAAGCTCTGGAACTATAATTGTTGTTGGTAAGAAGACTCATGGTAATGTTTATCATTTGAAAGGTACGAACAATTTTTGTTTGTTGGCTCAGACAAATGAAAGTTGGTTATCCCATAGGAGAATGTGTCATATTAACTTTGATAATCTTGTGAGAATAATCTCAGTTCAAGCCGTAAGAGACCTACCTAAGATTGTGAAGCCTGTTAATGCCATTTACAAAGAATGTCAATTTGGGAAGCAAACAAAGATAAGTTTCAAAAGCAAAGAACAAACCTCTACCAGCCCATTGGAGTTGGTACATACAGACTTATGTGTCCTACAAGAATAATAAGTCTACAAGGTGACAAGTACTTCATGCTACTTATTGATGATTATTCAAGAATGACTTGGGCTACTTTTCTTAGAGAAAATTTAGAATCCCTAGACAAGTTCAAGGAATTTAAAGCAATGGTTGAAAATGAAATGGATTTGAGAATCAAGTGTCTGAGGTCTGACAGAGGTGGTGAGTTTACTTCAAATGAATTCAATTCTTTTTATGAAGAACATGGGATAAAGAGACAATTATCTGCCCCCAGAACTCCTCAGCAAAATGGAGTAGTTGAAAGGAAGAATAAAACAATTCAGGAAGCTGCTAGAACAATGATAAAAAAAGCTAACCTTCTAGAAGTATATTGGAAAGAATCTATTCATACTGTTTTCTACATTCATAACAGAGTGCAAGTCAAAGAAAATGGAACAAAGACACCTCATGAGCTGTGGTATGGAAGAACTCCTACTGTCAAGTATTTCAAAGTTTTTGGAAGTAAATGCTATATCAAAAGAGATGAAGAGTTGGGAAAGTTTGATGCTAAATGTGATGAAGGAATATTCCTTGGGTACTCTACTAAGAGAAAAGCCTACCGGTGCTACAACAAAAGGTTGAGGAAGATTATTGAAAGTGCAAATGTAAAGGTAGATGAAGATATTCAGAAAAACTCAGAGCCTGATGGATATGAGTCAAATGAGTCTACTGATACAGAAGTAGTTGAAGAAGTCAAAGACAAGGAAGTTTAGATTGATGAAGAAGAAGCTCCGGAAAGAGTTCCTAAAACCCCCAAGTATGTGCAAAAGAATCACTCAAAGGATCAAATCATTGGTGACAAAAACAAAGGAGTTCTGACAACAAGAAGAGTTGCAGAAGAACAAGTAAATCTCTGTTTAATTTCAAAGGTTGAACCTAATACTATCTCTAAAGCATGTAAAGATGAACATTGGGTCAAGGCAATGGAAGAAGAATTGATGCAAATTGAAAAGAACAAGACTTGGGAACTTGTCCCTGGGCCTGCAGATAAATAAGTTGAATGAGAATGGAGAAGTGGTAAGAAACAAAGCTAGACTTGTATGCAAAGGCTACTCACAAGCGGAAGGAATAGACTAGGAAGAAACTTTTTCTCCAGTGGCAAGACTGGAAGCTATTAGGTTGATTATGGCTTGTGCAGCACATAAAGACTTCAAAGTATATCAGATGGATGTAAAGTCTACTTTTCTGAATGGTGAGTTGGAAGAGGAAGTTTATATAGAGCAACCAGATGGATTTCAGTTATCAGAAAAACCAAACATGGTATGCAGATTGAAGAAGGCATTGTATGGACTGATGTAAGCTCCTAAAGCTTGGTATGCTAGATTGGACAGGTATTTGTTGCAGCAGGGATTCAGTAAAGGGTGTGCAGACAGTAATTTGTATATCAAGGTAAACAAAGATCAAATTTTGATTATTGGGGTCTATGTAGATGATATAATCTTTGGTGGAAATGAAGGCATGTGTAAGAACTTTGCAGATGACATGCAAAAATAATTTGAGATGTTATGTGTAGTGAGATGAATGTCTTTCTTGGACTGCAAATTAATCAGATAGATAAGGGCATTTTCATTTCACAATCATAGCATGTCAAGGAATTGTTGAAGAAGTTTAGAATGGAAGAATCTAAACCAGTTTGTACTCCCATGGCAACTGGTTGCAAGCTGAGCAAAGATGATGAATCTCTTAAGGCTGATCAGAGAAAATATAGATCAATGATTGGAGGACTTCTATACCTAACTGCTACTAGATCAGATATTATGCATGCTGTCTGTCTTGTGGAAAGATTTCAAGCAGATCCTAGAGAGTCACATGTCATGGCAGTAAATAGAATATTCAGGTATTTGAGGGGCACTCCAGATCATGGTTTGTGGTATCCTAAGAACAATGAGTTCAACCTAAGTGCCTACACAGATGCAGATTGGGCCAGATGTGTAGATGATAGGAAAAGTAAAAGTGGTGGTGTGTTCTTTCTTGGAGACTGAGTTGTGTCATGGCAAAGCAAGAAGTGGGATTCAGTATCCTTATCTACTACAGATAGAGTACATTGCAGCAGCATCATGTTGCAGACAAGTGCTATGGATGAGACAAAATCTGAAGGATATCAAGGTTGAGTATGATGATCCAATTCCTATTTTCTATGATAATACCAGTGCCATTAACATTTCAAAGAACCCAGTGATGCATTCAAGGACAAAGCATATCTCTATCAGGTATCACTTTCTGAGAGAGAAGGTTGCAGAGAAAGAAGTAAAGCTTGAGTATGTTCCTACAAAAGATCAGATTGTTGACATATTCACCAAGTCTCTTCCTAAGGATACATTTGTGTATCTCCAGGAGAAGTTAGGGTTTATTGCCCCTCCTTTGTTGAACTAGATGCATAAGGAAGTGCATCAATCCAATGTGATTCAAGAGTCATTCTTTTCTGGACTGATTGTGGAGGCTACCTCTCAAGGGGAACATGTAGTGACATTGAAGAGTGTTGCAATTAGAGGGGAGTATTCAAAGTAGTTAAGAACAAGTGCAAGTATGTGCAATATCATATTTAGGGGGAGAAAGCTTGAGAAAAGTGAATCACCCTTTGTCATTGATGTCAAAGGGGGGGAGAGTTCATGTGAAAAACAAAGAGAGAGTAAGATGTATAAAAGAAAGGGGGAGAATGAGATTAGTGCATAATTGTGTCATGATGGTTTTTCACATCATATTTTGCCATCAATGACAAAGGGGGAGATTGTTGCAAGTATGTGCTAATCAGTGTTGTCATTGATGCCAACATGCTTGTGTTGTCATTGGTGTCAATTGTGTCTTCTGATATTGCTAATTGTTGCTTGATTGAGTTGTCATGTTAAATTGATTTGAATGCCTTATAGAAGTGCTGATGATGTTGGTATATTGCTCTTGTTGTTGAGTTTCCAAGTGCTTTTGAGAAAATTTTCTCTCTAAAGGAAACAATGGGTTGCAGAGTATTCTGGCTTACAGGATACTGTCTGAGTTTTTGCTCCGCATTTCTTCTGTGTTGAAGACCATGAGATTTGGATATGTTTCAGAGAAGTGCTTGAATATGCTAAATCTAGAATTTGGTGGTCTGGATCGTTGTACAATAGAAGTTATGTTCACCAGTTTGAAGATTGTAATTGACAGAGTTTCTAGGTTGTGCAGAGGTGTCTGGGAGAAAGTATTTGCTCCGCATTTCTCCGCAGAGTGGTTTCAGGTGATGCAATTCTGGACATATGTTTATAAGGTCCTTATCTATCTTCATTCCAAAGGATTTGTTATTTGATGCTCTGAAAAGCAAGCTATTGTGTAGCAGAGTTTGATAGTGTTGTTTGTGAGCAGACAATGAATCTTCTTCAAGTGAAAGGTGTTGCAGATGATTTTGTTGATTCTCAGGTGACTTAAGGTTGTTCACGGATATCTCCATATTGTGTTGAATGCTTGTGCTTGGTCTGCAAGTTATGGTTGTGTTCTTGGAAGCATGTGCCTAAAGATCCTAGTGTTAACACTAGTTTTTGGCTAACCTGGTTGTTTACACTCTTTACGGATGTGCTTCGTGGATTGTGGAAGCGTGTTGAAGCATGTGAAGATGTATTTAGGTGCGAACTAAGCTATGAAATGTTCTTCTTTCATCTCTTTGCCTTGTAAGACTGTTTAGGTCTGGACCTAATTTAAATTGTGTAAGTTTGTCCACCTTGAAGACTGTTCCAAAGGTTGTAGAATGTGTTGCCGACCTTGATGTATGTTCCAAGGTTGATGATTGCTATAAATAAATGTAAATGATTCATGTGTAAGTGCGAAGATGTGAAGATGAAGATGTTTGTATTGTGAGACAACGACACTAATATGTATTGTGCTTCATTGGAACTGAACTCATGCATGTGGTAGATGCTATCATATCAGTTCATGGCAGTGTACCGCCTCTTTTATCAATGAGCCACCTCTCTTGGAAGTGAGTCTATTGCAGTGAGCATTCTTTTTGGTAGTGAGCCGTTTGGCAGTGAGCCTCTTTTTAATTTGATATTAATACTGATATATACTGTGAGCTAATCCTCACCGTGGTTTTTCCATTTTAGGGTTTTCCACGTAAAAATACAGTGTTCTCTTGTGCATGGTGTTGATGTGATTAAGTTTTTGTTATTTGTTTTTCATGTTTAATCTTCATTACAGAATTAGGGTTTAAGTGAATTAATGCGGATGTGATTATGTTTGTGAAGGCTTAAAGTTTTTGATACAACTAATTCACCCCCCCCTCTCAGTTGTCTTGTGCATTCAACAAACATATCTCAAATTAATCCTCCATAACCAACAAGCATAGCTCAAGATACATATCCATGAGAAGACAAAGCATAAAGCAAAATGCATCTAAAAAGATGGGCAATACCTCTTAGACGATAATCCATCGAGTAGACCAAGAGTGGGGAATGAAATGCTCCTTCATGATACACCAAGCCACAATGACTCTCTCCAAGAATAATCTCTACTAAGGTCCATGAACTCATGTCCATATCTAGGTGTAGGATCCTCAGTCTTCTTGTTGAAACCTCCAAAGAGTAACTATCCCAAAAAATGTCTCTAGTCCCAAGAGAACTCCAGCCTCACCTAAGTCTCCAAGTATCCATGAGCACCTCCAACTGATCAATCCATGCTAAGTTTCAAATGCAACACCGCACTATCATGAAGCTCCCAAGCACATGACCAATGTACTCAATACCAAGAGAACCAACAAGCTCATTGTCAAAGATCCAACTATAAAAGTAGGAACCCAATCATGACATCATGATCTAACATATCCTCCTAGGAGATCACATGCTCCAATGAACATATCCCAGTCTCAAGAAAATTTGTATCATGTCAAAACTCAAACTGATATCCAGAGTAAACCAAGACACAATACCAACGACACTCTAAACCAATGATAATAATCTCCAATTGCATGAAGACAGTCATTTCCTGACAATAGAACTCAAGATTTCAAAGCACTCTCACTGCATATAAGAATCATAATCCAATAGTTTGTCCATGACATCCAACTACTGTAAAAGATCATCCATCACTAGGTGATGAATACACATCACTACCAAAGCTCCCACTGAATCGTGATACGAGTTATCCATGGTATCATGATAACCATCTCCTAAATTAAGATCATTCATGGCCCACACACACTCAACTATAATACCAATAACTCCAAAGTAGAACCTGTTGCAAGTATGAGTAGTAAGTGTTGTCATTGATCTCAACACCTAAGCTTAGCATCTAAGGAAGTTACTTGGTTAAGTTGGAACAAGTGTTTGATTGTTCTGTCTCCCATAACAATGCAGTGTTTCGCTCTGCATTTCCTCAGAATTATAGACTGGAGTGTGAGATTGGGATATGATTTAGAGAAGTGTGTGAAGATGCTAAATCCTAAGTTTGGTGGTCTGAAACGTTGTGCAACAAAAGATCTATTCACCAGTTTGATGACTGTGTCTGGAAATGTGTGCAGAGTGACAGGGAGAAAATGTTCTGCTCCGCATTTCTCCGCAAATTAGAATTTGGCTTTGCAGTTCTAGACTTAAGCTTAGAAAGTCCATAGCTATCTTCGTTCTAGAGGATTTGTGATTTGGTGCTCCAGAAGACACGTTTGTGTTGTTATACTTCAAGGGAAAGTTGTTGAGTTCAAGTGATATTTGTTGTCTTCAATTATCTCCAAGTGAGATCTGTTGCGGATGGATTTGTTAGCTCTCAGGTGAATCTATGTTGTTCACGGATGTGTCAAGATCATGTTAAAGCATTATACAAGGTCCTCTGGTTATGATTGTGATCAAGGAAGCATGTGATTAAGAATTATCCCAGTTTATACTGTTTGTCCAACCTGATTAATTGCGGTGATCAAGGAGATATTTTTGATGAATGTTTAAGTGATGTGTAGTGTGTTTGGATAGATTTAGGTCCAAACCAAAGTATAATACATTATGCCCTCATTCTTTTGTGGTGTGTGATGTTTAGGTCCATACCTAATTTGATGTATGTAGTAATGCCAACCTTGATGTACATTCCAAGGTGGATGAATTGTATAAAGACATGTAATGAAGTTATAAAAAAGGGTGATGTGTGAAGATGTGAAGATAAGTGTGTAGTGAAGAAGCAGAGAAGTTTGATTGCACTTCAATGGAACTAAACCTTGGCATAATGTAGATGTTATTATCTCAGTTCACAATCTCTTGGCAGTGAGCCCTTCTTGGCAGTGAGCCTCCTCTTTTAGCAGTGAGCACTCTGGGAAGTGAGCCCTAAGGCAGTGATCCTCTGTTTTTCGATATTGCTATAACATAAATATCTTTGTGGGCTAACACCCACCGTGGTTTTTCCCTTATAGAGTTTTCCACGTAAAAATTTGGTGTCTCATGTGTTAATGTATTGAACTTCTTAATTCATGCTTTCGTGCTTAAATCTGAATAACAATAAATAAGTGTTTGATGTGTTGATGTTCATAAGTGTTCAAAGTTTTAGGGACAACTGATTCACCCCCCCCCTCTCAGTTGTTCAGTGCATTTCAACAATTGGTGTCAGAGCAGGTTCCTCAGAAGTAAGCCTAACAACTTGAGGTTGATTCGGGATGGTGCACAAGGTTGCTCTTGAAGACCTAGAAAGAACTAAAGAAGAAATTAGAGATCTAAAGGAGAATGTCAAAGAAGCAGATGAATGTATCATAAAATTAAGAGAGCAAGTCAAGAAGTTCAAAGAAAAATATAAGGTCAGTGAACAATTGATATCATCAAATGAAACCTTGAATGATTTAAAAGTGGAAGTTGTAGAAAGAGCAAAAGTAGAAGAAGACCTAAAATTGTTGATGGAAGACAAATTAGAAGAATGTGATGAGCTTGAAAAGGAAGTTGGATATCTAAAGTTAGAATTGGAGAAAACAAAAATCTATGAAGAAAAGTTTAAGATAAGTTCTGCAAAGCTTGATAAGATGATTGCTAGCCAGAAGAGCCCTGATGACAAAGAAGGCTTGGGATTTGAGAAAGGTGAAAGTTCCAAATCAGGACAAGTAGTGGATGTTGAAATCAAGAAGGACAAAGGCAAATAGTTTCAGAATCAAAGGAAAAGACCTAGAAGACCACCGGTCAGACAACCAAATGCTCAAAGGTACCCATCTTTCAATGGTTATTGTAATTCATGCAATAAGTTTGGTCATAAGGCTACTCAATGTAGAAGCAAAGTGAATCAAAATGTTCCATCATTCTCTGGTTAGTGTTTCACCTATAATAAAGTAGGTCACAAGGCTAATGAATGCAAAAGTCAGATAAGAAATAGATATGGAAAGAATGATCAATCTTTCAAAGGTAACTATTTTACATGCAATAAAGTTGGTCATAGAGCTACTGTATGCAAAAGGAAAGTGAGTCAGAATTCTATTAGGTGTTATGCATGCTATAAGTTGGGACATAGGGCTAATGATTGCAAAAATCAAGTGAGAAATGGCTATGGCAAGGATAGGATAGTTAAATCTTTCAGTGGCTACTATTATACATGCAATAAATTTGGGCATAAGGCTAACCAATGCAAGTCAGGGATGAATGGAAGGAACAATGGTCAGAAAAATACTTTGTGTTTCAATTGCAATAGGCCTAGACATATCGCAAGGTTTTGCAGAAGTAAGAACATGAAGAAGGATAATTAGGTTGAGTTGAAGAAACCAGTGGAAAAGGTTGATCTGGCAGAAATCAAAAATGAGATGAATGAAATTTGGGTGAAGAAAAATGTAACAAAGGTTAAGGATGAGCATGTACTTGTATCAAGTGCAGATGTTCCCTCTGGAAACTAAAATTAGAGCTTTGGCTCAGGGAGAGTCTTATTGAAAATCTTTTCTCCCCTGCCAAAGGTTTGATGCTGATACCTCAACATGAAGAGACAAAGTCAAGGATTAGCAACAAAGGATTAAGTTAGGACAAAGAACTCTATTTGTAAAGAATAAAGGAAGATTTGTGCAATTTAAGAAGTCTGCTATGCAAAAAGATTTGAAGATTGGTCATGAATTTTGGCTAAGTATCTAACCGGTAAAATCAAGTGACACTACTCCGATAATTTGGTCCACATTGGTCTGCTGTTGAAGACATTGCTCTTCCATTCTGACATATGGTTATTAATCATTGATTACACCTACATCCAGAAGTTTGTCTGATTTTGATAATTGGCTTGAGAGTAATGAGTAACAGAAGTTTGGGTTGATAGAACACGGTTATTTTAAGTACAAAGCAGTTTTCTTTAGAAATGTTTGAAAATCTATAGATGATCTCAGAGGTGAATGATTAGAACTAAGAATCAAATGCTGATAAAGGAGGTAAGTTCACATCAAATGAATTCAATATTTTCTGTGAAGAATAAGGGATAAAGAGACAGTTGTCTGCTAGGACTCCTTAGTAGAATGGAGTTGTTGAAAGAAAGCACATGATAGTCCAAGAGGCTGCTAGATCAATGATGAAGCTGACCTACTAGAAGTATACTGAAGAGAAGATATACATACTGTTGTCTACATTGAAAACATAGTTCAAGTCAAAGGTGTGATGAAGGGATTTTCCTTGGATACACCATTAAGAGTAAGGCCTATCGGTGCTACAATAAGAGTTTGGGAAAGATCATTGAGAGTGCTAATGTGAAGGTTGATGAAGTCAGAGAAAGAATATTAGATCTGAGTGGCTACAAATTAGATGGACCTGTTGAACAAGAAAATAGTCAAGTTGAAGAAGAAGAAGATCTGGAAAGAATTCCTAAGATCCCTAGGGTTTGTGCAGAAGTACCACACTGAAAATAGCATCTACATTAGCAATCTCTTGGCAGTGAGCCTCATCTTTTGGCATAATGTAGATGCTATTATCTCAGTTCACAATCTCTTGGCAGTGAGCCTCATCTTTTGGCAGTGACCCTTATCTCTTGCAGTGAGCATTCTGGGCAGTGAGCCTCTGTTTTTCGGTATTGCTATAACATATATATCTTTGTGGGCTAACACCCACCATGGTTTTTCCCTTATAGGGTTTTCCACGTAAAAATTTGGTGTCTCATGTGTTAATGTGTTGAGTTCTTAATTCATGCTTTCATGCTTAAATCTGAATAACAATAAATAAGTGTTTGATGTGTTGATGTTCATAAGTGTTCAAAGTTTTAGGGACAACTGATTCACCCCCCCTCTTAGTTATCTGGTGCATTTCAACAGAACCAAGATGAACCAAGATCTCCAAGCCAAGAAGATAAACCATCACTGTTAAAAGCTCACGCTAGAAACTATGTAACCAACCTATCCATGACATCATGATAAACATGCTACAAGTGCCAATAAATGACTATTCTGGTACTCTAATCATCCATCCTCTCATCCCAATGCAACATAACAATGCACAAATGACCATAGATAAGGCCAATTAACAAAGTCTACATCAACACTGAATCAATCTTGTGGATATAGATAGTCCACATCTAAGTCATCCCACTATAATCAATGGGCTATACACACCCACATACTTCATAACTCGTAGATCCCAAACAAATTGAAGATGCAAACTCATCATCACATAAGTAACCTGCAAACTAGGATAATAAGAAGATAATCCTATAGACCTCAAGACTCGAACACCAAATCAGCCATAGATATGATTTTCTAAACAAGTCCACAAATGGGTAACCATAGTCAAGGAACCAAACAAGCATCCAAGAGATAAGAATAAACTCCTAACATTGAACCACACCACCACCTATAAACATGAGTCAATCATCATAATCTAAAATTGTCAACCACATACATGATCATGTCGTGTCAATGCTCAAATGTACCTACATACCCATGACACCATAATCATCACCATTTCTATACCTGTACCCAACTCTCACTGAAACAAGACTCCTAGTCTCTCATTTGTATCAATCAAATCCTCAAACTAGAAGACAACCTATGTACCTATCTCCATCAAAGTCCAAACTCTGAAAACACCTGTAAACCTGTATCTAGAAGCACTAAATCTGAAAACTTTTTATACCATGACTTTTGTCTCATAACAACATGCACTCCCACAAGTTTGTGCCTAAAGAATCATCTGAATGCTCAAGCAATCACACCCTGAATATCAAGCTCCCACAAGTGCTCAAATTAAGTACAAACCTCTCTTTGCATGCATCCAACAGAAAATATACCTATTCCACTATGTAGTACTATATGTAAATGCTCTCCAATGCCTATTCAAAATCTAAAATCTTATTCCATATCCAAAGGTTATGACCATTTTACCATTTTGGAGCATGCCAACTTCAAGTACCAAATTCTGACACAAATAGAAAAATCTTATCACCAAACCCATATCACTATGTAGTGCTCAGAGAGACCTTTCTAATTCCTATAATAAGTCAAAAATTTGATACCGTATGTGGAAGTTATGCCCCTAAAAAAAACTGTTCTATTAGGCTTGAAAATCAACTCAAGGTGGCAGGTGGGCAGCTTTGTGGTAGCGATGGTTGGGGGTCAGGCCTTGGTGGTTCTGGCCGATGGCCTGGAGGCAATGTGGCCCACCCACTGCCTAGGGGTTTAGCCCTTGTGGGCTAGGCATGACAGCCCGCTAGGTGCCCATGCGGCAGGGCCATCCCCTAGGCCCTAGGTGCTAGTTGCCCATGGGACCAGTGTTGCGCCCTTCCCAGTGGGACCTGTCATTTATTTATTTTATTTTATTTTAATTAAACTTTTAAAAATGATTTTTTAGAATTTTTAAAAAATATTTAACCTACAAATCGTACCTGTGCAGTCACCTACGCAAGGAATATTCCCTGCGCCATACGGCCATATGAATTCCAATGGTGAGGGCCTTTTGGACTCAATGGTGAGGTTTGTTTTTGTCTAGGAGGTTTCTAGTAAAAGCTCGCTTCCAAAATCCCCACACAAAGAGCCCTAACGGAAAACCCACTTGTCAAATCTCCACCAAACCTTAGATTTGCAACAACCCAAGTCTACAAACACACTTGTGACCTTGAAAATGCCTTCATTCTCATCTTGCAAGTCCATGAATTCAACTATACACAACAATCTACTCATTGTAAGGGTTATAAAACATGAGAGATCTCCTCCTACAACTTGGTAACCAGGCTTTGATACCATTTCCACATAACCCCATGAGAGATAAAAATGCAAACAAATATTAACCACATGATAACCATAATCCACCATTCCAGACCAATAAACAAACATACCACAAGGTGACACAAGATATATCCTTGGAAAACCCTCAAGAGGGAAAAAACCCAACCTTCAAAAGCATCCATACTCTATGTATTATTTAGCAATAAAACATTATAATGCACTTACAGAGTCTCATGAATACTTCTAAAACATAAAGCTCCTCCAATGCATCATCCATGTGTCCAAGCATGTAACCACACATCCCATGCCATGCTTCACATATGTACTCACAAGAGAAACTCAATACAATGACAGTCCACTTAACCAGCCAACCCAAACCACTAACCATGTGCTTGCTTTTATAGAATCAAGCTCACACAAATACAACTTGTGGTATTGGGAAAACCATGTGTCTCAAAACCATGAGTACACAAAAGCATTGACCCTCATTTAATTCTTGATACTAAGTTTTCACTTTTTGGTACCAAGTTTTCTAAATATTAATTAATTATTCTATGTCTCCCACACATAAAATAACTAACCCAATGTTACATACAACTTTACAAGTGGACCCAAATAAATATTTAATGTGGCTAGACACATCTCCTACGATGTACCACAAATAAATATTTATTTTACATAATTAAAATATTCCATTACTTGTGCAAGGTGTACAACACATCTTTTTCCTAACAGGACTCAACCTTGGCCTATTTCCCTTGCATCAAGGTTTGCCAAGAATCTGCACTAGAGCATTATTCTCATCACTCTCCTTGACACACGTGCCAAATTTGACCCATTTTCCCTAAGATGATAGCTTGATGCACAAATGTCTGTGTGATGCGCTGGCATTTTGTTCCATACACCACCTCAAAACAACTATTATCCTTGCATATCATCGCCTTGTAATGCCTCCTAATAAATATAACATCCCCATGGACTTGATTTGCTATCTTTAGCCTACTCTAACCAAATCCAGATATAAGAACAATAAAATTGCTTGTTTTCGGATATGAGAAGATCTTCCTTTTGGTTCTCTTTCTCCATCTTCAGCTCTGCAACTTTCATTTTTAGCACTTCCCCAATTTCTCTTTGTTATTGTGTAAGTTTACATGTTTATCAAAAGAACAACTTTCACTATAGAAGCTTACGCTTCTCCTAAGTATTCCTCTGATCCTTCTTCTACAAATCATTGAAGGTATTTTTAGTAGGAAGCAAGTAGTAGATTGCTCCCTAGAGATCTTTCTCATCCTCAAATCCAAATCACCATAAACATGGTAGTGAATCTCTTAGTGTTTACTTTATCACATTCTATTAAAATAATATACTTTGTTGTCTTGTTTCTTTATCATTTTGTTGATCCTGTAGCACAAGTAGTGCATCAACAATATCTCTATTGTTATCAAGTCGAATCCCATTTCCCTCTTGGAAATCCATTGGTGTAGACCACCACCCTTATTATCTAATTTGCACACTAGACCAAGTATTAAATTTTCCATAGATCAAGGAGATACTCCTAACATTTTGTCACTGCATCCTAATTTCTAGACGCATATAGGATAGGAGCACACTCTTTTTATCCTCTTTATCATCTAGTTGTTCGTGGAGGTCGAAAGACTAAATTGGGGGTTTGACCACTCTTGGAAAACTTCTAAGGAGTCCCAACCTTCTTTTTCATTCTCTCAGAAGTAGGTTACTTGAAGGTGATCAACCACATGGAGGTTTGATTGAAGTTTATTGTTCTCTGTTGATTAATGATTTCATTTCCATTTTCCTTTATTATTTGGATATATGTTTGTGTTTCCCTCTATTTCTGCTATGCAGGTGTATCAGAAAAACACACAGGTTGAATAGAAACTTGCTGGAAGGATACAAACCATAGCAAACTGGCCCTGTGGACTGTACTTCTTTATATAGACTACAACGTGAAGCACATATGTCCACAAGATGCACTAGTGTCCTAGTTTGAGGCTTCCCCCTTTTGGTGACAAGTTCATTTGATATTTGCATTTCTAGTTCTTCTCTCTGTTTATTAAATACTTTCTCCAATTTCCTATAAACAACATTTCATTTATGTCAATTTAATGCTTTTAGCTTATAAAGGGTTATAATTTCTAGTTAATAGTATTTTGGGGATTTCTAGAGTAGTTTTGTGAGATAAAACATAACTCTTTCTCCTTAGAAACTGGAACATTCCAGAGTATTGCCCTATAAGATTACTTCATTTAGAGAGTGCAACTCTCTAAGATGAGTTGTTGTCTTATGCATTACATTCTGGTGAACTTGACCTGAACACACCTTCTTTTCATTCCTTTTTCTTCCAAAACACAAAAAAATCATTTCCTCTATTCTTTAACCTCATTCCATAGTCCTAAAGGAGAAAAATGATGACCTTCAGCTGAATTGTCAACACCTTTCTTAATCATGGATTCTTCTAGTTCTTTCTCTTGGGAATCTTTGCATGCATATATAATGGACTATAACATATTCTCTTGTTCCCTTAATTCTTATCCATATGTCTTGGATGATATAACCTACATATATAACATGGGTACATTTACATGTTCCATGCATGAGATCCTTTATTCTATATCTGATATTTCTACCTTCATGGCTCTTATGCTTGTCTTTCCTTATATATTAGAAGATTTCAATGCATTCATCTCCATGACCTGTCATGAGATAGATGGTGTTGATAGTTCTACTACACCTCTCATAGTCCATTATGATTCTATGTCTTCTTCCAACTTCTCTTCCTTCTTTGGTTGCATGTTCAAACTCCATGGACACCATCAAGGATGTGGAGACTTTTTTCTCTTCCTTCATCAACTATGAGAATCATATCCTTTCAGTTGACGATACTTTTTCACAACATGGTTCTCAAACTTCTATTGATAATATTTCTTTCAGTGCCTTTGATGACTCTTGTTTGAGTGATGATGAGGCTCATGTTTCTATCGATCCCTTCTCTTGACAATATGGGTTCCTTTCTTGTCCATCCCCTCCTCTTTGTTTGGAGGATGAACTCTCTCACATAGATAACATTGATCATGATAGTATCATTCATTACTTTCCTAAATCCACATTGGTTGAGAGTCCTCCTTCAATAGATATTGAGCATCATTTTCATGATTCTTTATCTACTATTTTGTTAGATATTGAACATTAGTCACATGATCCTCTATCTACTATTTCCTCCTACATTAGACCCATCTTTGCTAGACCTCAACCCTTCCCATTACATTTCTCCACCTTCCTTGCCTGCTACCACTCCTACATCATTTTATTTTCCAGAGACATCACCATTAGTCCCTTGTGAGCTACCTTCTATTACTCCTATATCTAAATGGCTATGATTTCCTTTATCTTATCAGATTATTGCATACTCCTCTCTGGTTGGTATAGGAACTCTTCCTTTTGACAAATTCAATGGCCATGGTGACCCATTGCACCATGTAAAACACTTCTCCATCATATGCTTGACTCATACATGTGATGAGTACGTCTTGGCAAAATTATTCCTTAGCACATTGAGAGACATTGCCTTAGACTGGTTCTTCACCTTACATAGTAGTTCCATTTCTGATCTTTCTCATGCATTTATCTCTTACTTTCAATATAACATGGAGCCTAGAGTCTATCTTACCCACTTTGCGTAATGCAAACAAATTGTTGATGAGAGTATCTAGAGCTTCACTTCTTGTTTCTTTTCCTTGCTTGTTTGATGGAGTTGTCATCCCCCTAATAACCTTCTGCTACCTCTCTTTTGTCAAAACTTACTTCCACATATCAAACAAGCTATTTTTTTAATTAGTTTTGTTCTCTTTTTGAATTAGCTCTTCATGCCATTGAAATTGATCAAATCCTTCTAGAGAACCCTCACCTCAAATTCGATGATACACTTCTCCCTACTTGTGACGAGAAGTTCCTTCAACCATCTCAAACAAACACAGATTCATCACCCTCCACTTCTTTTGAGCCTATTCCAAATCTTCAACCTTCTCACATTTCACCCAAAAATGAAGCACGGACCTACATGCAACTTCTTGACTATCTTGAGTGCATTCTACCCACTCTCTTGGAGACTCAGTTGATCACTCTTCCTCCTCCTACGTGCAAGAATGCTTTTAAGCATTGTCATTCTACACTTCCTTCTTGTGTGTATCATAGAGTACATGGTCATTCTACCAATCAATGTCAAGCATTAAAATGTACATAATACAAGACCTTATTGATATAGGTGTCATTTGTGTCTCTTCTTATGATGCACCTTTTCCTTCTTTCCATAACGATGACATTGATTCAATACACGAATCCACACAAATTCATGACACTCTCCTCAATCATGATGAATATGATTTTGACATTTATACTTCTCCAATAGCTCATTCTTCTGTAGTTGTGGAGCCTATGTCTATTCATACAAACTCTCATATTTCTCTTCATGCAATAACTAAAAACACCTCTTCCAATAAGTTAATGTTTCAATATATGGCTCATGTTCCTTCTCTATCTTTTACATTTGATGGAGGTACACTATTATCTCCATAGCATATTGTTTCTTCTCCTCTTGTCTAGGCACACTTTGCTAAGATATCAAGATTTACCTCTGTCTTGTTTACCTAGACTTCCATGCTTCTTTCAACTCTATTATAATATTGATAGTCATTGCTTGTGACATAGAGCCTACCTCTATTGTCATATTTAGGCTACCTCTATTATGACATTGAGCCTACCTCTGTCATAATATTGGGAATCCATGGTTGCGACATCGATCTTACCTTTGTCATCACATTGAGACTACCTCTATTATGGCATTGAGATCACATTTGTCCTAATATGAGAACCACCTTCTTCATCATCATTGTCCTCACCCATGTTCTAGAGGTAGTGACAATTTGTTTTGAAATTTGATGTCCTACATGCATCCTCCTTGTGAACAATCTTCATTCTGCGTCATTTGTAATTCTCACATTATCGTCACATTCCCTAAAGCATCCTTTTGTGCTCCCTATGGTGTTTTTATCTTTTGCACTCCCTGCGACATTTTTACCTTTTGTGCCCCTTGCAACACTTTTACCTTTTGCACTCCCTATGGTGTTTTTACCTTTTGCACTCGCTACGATGTTTTTACCTTTTAAACTTTATTTCTCTTTGCATGACCCCTAGCGATAAAACAAGCTAGAGTGGATGTCATGTATTCTTTTCTACATTGATTGCTTCCTTCTCTTATGTGTATATGAAATAATTCTTCTCTTGAAGCAATAGATCGAATCATCATGTTCTTCTATTTGTTGTATATGGTTAACTATTTTCATTACATTTTGGCGACGATACAAGTAGTGAGACAACTTTCACATCTTGGTCTCTTGCTTGTTGACCCAAAAATTTTGCTTTGTTTTCTATATGCATTCCTCCCCTATCTTCACCTTTCTATCATGAGATATAAATTTTTATGCTTTAAACACATTTCTCTATCTTACAGGATTACATGTTTTCTGACATTGTGGTTTTGTAGATTCTCGGTTTGGGGGCATCATCCTTCTACCTGAAGAATTTTTACAGCCTCTATGGTACAATATCCTTTTTGGAATATCCTCTATATGGTGACATTTACTTTCAACATTTCATTTATGTACTTTAGCATGCTTATCACTTAGTGTCATCAGCTCGCTAAAGCAAGGGCAAAATGTAATGTAGAACCTTGTAATTTCACATTATGTCTTGAACTCACTTTAGTGTCCATTCCCATAGCATTTTCTAGGACCACTTGGACTCAACCTTAGCTTATCTCCCTTGCACCAAATGTTTCCAAGAATTTGTACTAGAGAATTATTCTCATCACTCTCCTAAACACACATGCCAAATTTGACCCATTTTCCCTATGCAAACATCTACGTGATGCAATGACATCCTATTCCATACACCACTTCAAAATGATAGTTATTCTTGCATGTTGGTGCCTCGTATTGCCTCCTAACAAATGTAACATCCTCATAGATTCAATTTGCTATCTTTAGCCTACCTTGACCAAATCCAAAAATAAGAACAATAAAATTGCTTGTTTTCAAAGATGAGAGGATCCTTCTGGCTCTCTTTTTCCATCTTCAGCTTTGCAACTTTCATTTTTAGCACTTCCTCAAGTTTTCTTTGTTATTGTACAAGTTTACATGTTTATCAAAAGAACAATTTTCACTATAAAAGCTTATGCTTCTCCCAAGGATTCCTCTAATCTTTCTTTTGAAAATTATTGAAGGTATTTTCAGTAGGAAGCAAGCAACAAATTTTTCCTTAGAGATCTTTCTCATCCTCAAAGTCCAAATTGCCATAAACATGGTAGTGAATCTCTAAGTGTTTTCTTTATCAAATTCTATTAAAATAATATACTTTGTTGTCTTAATTCTTTATCATTCTGTTAATCTTGTTGCACAAGTGGTGCATCGACAGTATCTCTATTGTTATCAAGTCAAATCCCATTTCTCTCTTGGAAATCCATTGGTGTAGACCGCAACCATTATTATCTAATCTACACACTAGGCCAAGTATTAAATTCCCCATAGACCAAGGAGATACTCCTAGCATTTTTGTCATTGCATCCTAATTCCTAGACGCACATAGGATATGAGCACACACTCTTTTTATCCTCTTTGTCATATGGCTATCCATGGAGGTTGAAAGACTGAAATGAGGGTTTGATGACTCTTGGCAAACTCTAGGTAAGCAGTCCCAACCTTCTTTTTCATTCTCTCATAAGCAATTTACTTGAAGGTGATAAACGACATGGAGGTTTGATTGAAGTTTCTTGTTATCCCTATAGATTAATGATTTCATTTCCATTTTTCTTTTTCATCTAGATATTACGTTTGTGTTTCCCTTTGTTTTTGTTGTGCAAGTTTATCAGAAAAACACACAGGTTGAACATAAACTTGCTAGAAGGATACAAACCATAGTAAATTGCCCCTGTAGACTGTACTTCTTTGTATGGACCACAACGCGACGCATAAATGTCTGCATGACACACTAGCGCCCTAGGTCAAGGCTTCCCCCTTCTGGTGACAAGTTCATCTGATATTTGTATTTCCAGTTCTTCTCTTTGTTTATTAAATACTTTCTCCAATTTCTCGTAAACAACATTTTATTTTTGTCAATTTAATGCTTTTAGCCTAGAAAGGGTTATAATTTCTAGTTAATAGCATTTCTAGGATTTCTAGAGTAGTTTTGTGAGATAAAACACAACTCTTTCTCCTTAGAAACTAGAACATTCTAGAGGAGTTCCTTGTAAGATTAATTTGTTTAGAGAGTACAACTCTCTAAGTTAAGTTTTTATCTTATGCATTACAATGACCAGCAAGTTTGTTATTCAACTCTACTTTCTGAATTTAGCTTTATAAAACTTGTTTAAAGATCTTAGATTTATCTGCCTTCATAAGTAGAAAAGTAGTATTTCCATACAAGTTGGTCGGTAAAGAAAAGTATGCATTTACTTCCTGTTCAACATAGGCAACTACAAATATGGTGTGGAGATCATTGAGGATGTTGAGATTGAGAAGCAGATCTGTCATCAAGCCCTCTACTTTCTTAACCATTCCTCTAAAAGCCACAACAATGTTTAGTGCACTTTGTTAGATTTCTACCCAAGAATGCAAGTGATTGGGAGAAAGCAAAATAGAAATCAGATATGAGCCAAATAAACTGTATTCAACTCAAGAGAATGCAAAGCAATACAATAGAATGAGATGCTCATAAGAGAGCAAGAGGTGGGTATATATAGGATATTCCACCCAAGAGACTCAATACACAACCAATGTGGGATTAAGTGAAAAAGTCCCTAGGTAAACTTAACCTAGTGTGAAAAGAGCTAAAGTGGAGAACAAGCTAAGAAAGAGCTAGATAGCAAAGTAACCCTATTCACACTAACACCCCCCCTTAAGTGCAACTTAGGGGGAAATGTTGACAAAATGCAAAGATGGGTCTTGGCAACAAGGCCTAATGAGGTACCCATGTACAAAGAATCCCCTCAAACAGAAAAAAGGAAGAAGAAAACCCAGTGGGAAAAAACTCCCCCATGAGAGGATAAAGCAGGAAGAGCTAATAGACCCCCCAGAAGAGATGTCCCGCACCCCCAAGAGAGACTGAAGATGAACATACTTACTCTCAGTGAAGGGTTTGGTGAAGATATTCGCAATCTGGTCTGCTGTAGGACAATACTGCAAATCAATGACCTGCTCCTGAATCAGCTCCCTGAGAAAATGCATGTGGGAGTCTCGATGTGTTTGGTCCGCTGATGATGAACCGGGTTCTTCGAGATCTGGATGGCGCTCTGGTTGTCACAGTAAATGACTGATGGCTTCTAAAAAGTGATGCCAAGTTCAGTGAGGATATTCTGAAGCCAAATAGCCTCAGTGGCGGCATTGACAGCCCCCCGATACTCAGCCTCAATTGAAGAAAGAGCAATAGCATGTTGCTTCTTGCTCTGCCAACAAATGGAACCAGAACCAAGGTGAAAGTTGTAGGTAGATGTGGACTTTCGATCATCAAGATCACCAACCCAATCAGAATCAGTGTATCCAACCAAGTCTGAACCTGTACCTGCTGCATAGTGAATCCCGTACCTGTGAGTGCCCTGTATGTAGTGTAAGATGCGTTTGGCAGCCTTCCAATGAAGCTCATGTGGCTCCGTCATTAAGCGTGAAACAATGCCAACTGCAAATGAAATGTCAGGGCGAGTATGAGTCAGATAGATGAGGCTACCAACAAGCTGACGATACAAAGTGGCATCAGCAAGTGGTGTGGAACACTTTGCCTCAAGCTTGACTCTGGACAGAAAGGGAGTCGGTGCAGGCTTACAATCAGCCATGTGAAAATGAGCCAAAAGATCAAGAGCATACTTGGCTTGTGCAAGAGAGATCCCAGAGGAGGTCTGAGTGATCTCAATCTTGAGAAAATAGTGCAAGAGACCCAATTCAGTCATGGCAAACCTGTCATGCAGAGAAGTCTTGACACTCACAATGATGGATGAAGTGCTCCCAGTGACAATCAAGCCATTAGCATAGAGAGCCAAAAAAAGAAGAGCATCTTCTTGTCTCAAGATGTAGACATTTGGATCTGAGTGGCATTGAGAGAACCCAACTAAGAGAAGAAAGGAGTCCATCTTGGCATACCAAGCCCATGGTGCTTGTTTGAGGCCATAGAGACTTCCTCAATCTGCAAACCAGTGAAGAATCCTGAATGAACCCCTGTGGCTGCTCCATGTAAATCTCCTCATGAAGATCCCCGTGAAGAAATGCACTCTTCACATCCATCTAATGCACAGCCCAACCGTGAGCTATTGCAAGAGCAAGTATCAGGCGAATAGAGTTCATCTTGGCGATGGGGGCAAAGGTCTCAGTATAGTCAATACCAGGAACCCGAGAGAAACCTTTAGCCACAAGCCGTGCTTTAAACTTGTCAACTGATCCATCTGCTGCAAATTTGGTCCGGTAGATCCACATACACCGAACCAGTTTTCTTCCCTTAGGAAGTGGAACAAGATCCCAAGTTTTGTTCCAAATCAAAGAGTTGTACTCTTCCTCCATTACTAAATCCCACTTAGCAATACCTGATGCTTCATGAAATGATTGTGGATCTGAAGTTGTGGCAATGTAGGAATGCAAAATGTCCTGATGTTGTGACCGAGTCCTCCGAGCATCTAAAGGATCCCCAACAAGAGTACCTGCTGATTCAAGTGTCTGACGAGCGTAGCGAGGCATGTGAGGAGATGGAGGAGGAGAATCCCCATCCTCGGACTCTGAACTCTGTGAAGAGGAGGAAACCTCATGATCAACTCTGTGAGTAGAGGTAGCTGGAGGAAAATCATCGGAGTCACTGTCTGAATCCATGGTGGAGGAAGGAAGAAGAGAGGATGAGCTAGGAGAGCTTTCCTCGAACTGCACACTTCGCTCAATGAATAGCTCATGTGTCTCGGGATCCAAGAGCTGATATCCTTTAACACCATCGGGATAACCAACAAAGATACAAGGCCGACTCTGAGGTTCCAAGGCCTTACACTTCTCTAAAGGAATGTGAGCCCATGCACGAGAGCCAAAAACTCTGAAGTGCCACACAACAGGTTTCCTGCCACACCAAGCTTCAAAGGGAGTCATTCCCTTCAATGCCTTATGTGGAACTCTATTCTGGATGTGAGCAGCACAGTTGATAGCTTCTGCCCAATATTCAGGTGCAAGGGAGCGTGCGTGGATCATGCAACCAGCCATCTCTTTCAGGGACCTATTTTTCCTCTCAACCACACCATTATGCTGAGGTGTATAGGCAACAGTATGTTGAAGATCTATCCCTTCAAGAGTGCAAAATTGTTCAAAGTGGTGGTTCACATATTCTCTGCCATTATCAGTGTGGAGAATCTTGATAACCTTCCCAGACTATTTCTCGGCGCGAGCCTTGAACTCCTAAAATCTATCAAATGCTTCTCCCTTCTGACGAAGAAAGTAGACCCAGGTGTATCTGGAATAGTCATCAATGAATGTGAGTAAGTAGCAAGCCTTGCTGAAAGACAAGGATGGAAATGGACCCGCCACATCACTGTGAACCAGCTCAAGGACTTATGAAGCCCTCCAAGCCTTCCCTTTGTCAAACTTGTCCTCAGGATGTTTTCCTAAGGCACAACCTAAACAAACTCCATCTAAGAAACTGATCTTAGGAAGACTTGTGACCATATTCTACTTGCTGAGTTGTTGGAGATAGCGGAAGTTGAGATGGCCAAACCGCTCATGCCATAACTTGCTCACAGAATCTGAATGAGTAAGCAAGCCATTCGAATGTGAATCAGGTACAAAATGAGAGAAAGCATACAATCGAGACTCGTGATTAACCTTACCGACTGCAAGAAGTGCATTATCTTTAAGACTCCTAATGGTGACGGAATCGGAAGTGAACTCAATTTTTCTACCATTCTGGGCAATCTAATAGATTGAGAGAAGGTTAGCTGACAGATTAGGTACACAAAGGACATCCTCAAATGTACCAGTGCCAACATCAATAGAACCTTTCCCGATGACTTCAACAGGAGAGTCATCCCCAATGAGAATGTGGGGCACCGAACAAGGCTCCAACAAGGAAAACTGTTCTTTGATAGAACCCATGTGATGTGAGGCACCCGAGTCAAGAATCCACTGCGGAGAAGAATCTGCAGTAGCAACTAGTGCAGTTGCTTTCCCTTTGCCTGATTTTGAAGGAGTAGAGGATGTTTGTGAAGAAGGCATATTAATGTTGTTCTTTTTCAGAAGATGCTTCAGCTCATCGATCTGCTTCTTGTGACAAAAGTGTTCCTCATGACCAACTTTCTTACAGTAGCAACAAGTTAGTCTTTCCTTCTTCTGATTGTTGCCCTTTGAAGAAGAGGAAGAGGAGTCTACTATTGAGGCAGACCAAGACTATGCCTGATCTTTCTGTGACTTCTTCTTGGACTTCTTTTGTTTCTTGTCAGGTTTCCCTGACTCTTTCTGTTCCTTCGACTGACTAGCCAATAAAGCCTGAGACTGAGATAGCTTTAAGAGCCCCATGGAAAGAAGTTTGCCTTGTTCTTGCATTAACAATTCAGAGAATGAAGAAAAAGAAGGCATTTTATATGTAGAGCCCATAGTCAATCTATGAATATGAAAATTGGAAACAAAAGTAGCATATTCTAGTCCAAGTTTGTTAAGAGTACTCAAGACAAGTTGAATGTCCTTTTTATCTATGCCACATGCTTTACATTGTGCTCTCAAATCATTTACTTTTGTTACAAAGTCCTGGATGTTGTCAAAAGACTTAGGATCTAGGGCCATTAGTTGATTATCAATTTGATATCCCCTAACCTCATCAGTTATCCCATAGAGAGTTTTTAGTTGTTCCCATGCATCATGTGAATTATCTTTTCCATCAAGTTGAAACATTATATCCAGAGAAACTAAACTCCTAAGACAACCTAAAGCTTTTGTTTGTTCAAGCATCCAGAGTATTTTTTCCTTAGCATCTGAGGGTTCAGTTATCTTTTGGTCAACATAGGGTGTGTACCCTTGTTGCATTAAGAAGTTCCATGCATTTTCTTTCCATGTATTGTAGTTGTATGGAGTTAACAGTGGAAACTTAACATTACCCATTGTGAAAGGAAAAGAGAGCAAGAGCAGAAGGAGTTGCACAAGCACAATCACACCAAGAGACCCCCCTTGAATTACTCAATGAAGAAGCCCCCCAAGAAAAAATGATTTGGCACTTTATAAGTAGTGCGATTACAATGGCCACTAGCAAGAGAACGCTAAGTGGACTTGACTTCAATGTTTTTACAAATCCTCACAAAATGAACATATACTGAAATTATAATTTTAGGACAAACCCAAATGAAATTAGAAGTACCACTACGAAGTACATGAAAAAACTTGCACTTTCAAAACAAGAATCGCCTCGATCCAAGGCTGTATGCAAAAGTTATGCACTTTTGAAAGTCCCAAAACAGGAACTACATAGAGTCACGTGTGAGAATATGAGATTACTGAAAAATCTATACACTGAAATCAAAAAATGACTGCACCAGCATGTAGAGCACAGAAAATTAGCCAAAATAAAAAAAAAAAGCTCGCAAATCAAAGGTTGGGAGCCCGAGTTACAGCTTTTAGAAGTTGAACTGCAATTTCCAAAACGTCAATTGAGAGGGGCTCTGCTGTAGCTTTATGATGTCATTTCTGCAAAATATATAAGCTGCATGCAAAAACTAACAGATACCCAGATAGTTTGTCAGTGTTGCGAACAAAACCCAGAAGGCATTTTTCTTTGTGATCTACAGAAGATGTGACTCTAATGAAAAACAAACATTTTTAGCATCAAAAAATGACCCCAACAACCACAAAATGGCATGCAAAGACTGAATCAGCTACCTAATACAAACAAAGGCATGCTGCAACCTACAAGATTGATCAGAATAAATAAAATGCAAGTCGATTATTGGATTTTAGCTCAAAGAGTCTTGAGGAAGCTCCGAAAAAACCTGCAACTGGCAAGTCAAAATATGAACCCCCCCAGAAACTAGAGTTTTCTCCACACTTTTCTGTTTCTCTAGATTTTCAGAATATGCAAGAGAAGAGCATACTCATGTGCTTCGAAAAACAACTCTACACTCTCAGATTTCTAAAAAAATGCTAACCCACAACTCACAACCGCTCTGATACCATGTTAGATTTCTACCCAAGAATGCAAGTGATTGAGAAAAAGTAAAATAGAAATCAGATATGAGCCAAATAAATTGTATTCAACTTAAGAGAATGTAAAGCAATACAATAGAATGAGATGCTCATAAGAGAGCAAGAGGTGGGTATATATAGGATATTCCACTCAAGAGACTCAATACACAACCAATGTGGGATTAAGTGAAAAAGTCCCTAAGTAAAGTTAACCTACTGTGAAAAGAGCTAAAGCGGAGAACAAGCTAAGAAAGAGCTAGATAGCAAAGTAACCCTATTCACACTAACACACTTGATGGTGGGACTCGACACCCACGATCAATTTTCTCCATTTGTAGACCATAGAAAATGGAGCCATTGGCTCTATCCAACAAAGGGTGGATAAGCTTGATCTTTAAGAAGCTCCACAAAATTTCCATTTTGATGTCTAGGCCAAGGGTGTTCTCTTGTTTGCTTTGTTCTTACACGTACATGTCTTGCACTAGGTTGGCTACTATTCATCCCCTATCATCTAGATCCCACCTAAAAAAAGCCCAAAAATAGTGAATGCAAGTGATTCATTACTTCCTCTTCCTCATTGCAGATTATTGTCATGAATTTCATTCTAGAACGGTGAAGCCCCTCTTTTACATAACTTCCTTATTTATCTCGTGGCCCCCATAAGATCTGTGGATTTCTCTGCATCCTTGTTCAATATTAAATTCATTTCAATAATATTTGAAAAGATCTCCCATCTCTTGTAGGTATTTTTCCATGTCGGGGAGCATTTAAACTATAGTTTAGGGATGGAAGATGAACTAAATTTATGCTACTTCTCATAGTACCATTTTATTACTTCCCATTGTACTTGGACTACAACTTGTATATTTATGTGGGTTTGATGAAATATTTCTTTAGTGTTAACAAAATCTTTGAAATGGGACCATTATCTCTATTTTTACTAATCAATTATTTTCTCTTCGTAAATTTTAAAGCACTAACACCAAATTCACTTGAGCCATGCTAATTCTTCTTCCATTTCTATCTTGGGCAATACATAGCAAGGTATCTTAACTCTTAGATAGTATTGATATTGTCTATATTTCTTTTATGAATGCAACTATTGTAGCTCTAGAGTAATGTTTTTTCAAATACTCATGTACTATTATATATTTATACTTTCACTAGAGTGAGGACACATCAATAGTGAGCTAATATCATATTTGGGTCTTGATTCCAAGTTTCTATTTATACAAGTTGAACTACTTTGGCTTCATCTACTATCCCTTCTTTTTTTTCCTAAGAGGAAGCTTGTTTAGCAGGCCATTGTCAGATCTAGGTCTTGATTCTGAGCTTCTACTTCTATAAGTCGAACTACTCTAGCTTCATCTATTGTCTCTGCCTTTTATTTCAAGAAGAAGCTTGTTTGAACATGAGTATGAATGCAACTATGGTGGTTCCAGAGTAAATTTCTTTCAAATACTCATTCACTTTTATATATTTATACTTTCACTAGAGTGAGGAAACATCAACAGTGAGTTATTATCAGATCTAGGTCTTAATTCCAAGCTTCTATTTCCACAAGTTGAACTACTTTGGCTTCATCTACTATCCTTTCTTTTTTTTCAAGAAGAAGCTTGTTTAGTGGGCCATTGTCAGATCTAGGTCTTGATTCCAAGCTTCTACTTCTATAAGTTGAACTACTTTGGCTTCATTTACCATCCCTTCCTTTTATTTCAAGAAGAAGCTTGTTTGAACTTGACTCTTTGATCTAAGTAGATATAATATCCATCAAACTAATAAGCCCATCACACCCCACTCCTCTTTTCTTTTCTCCAATGAACTTTACATCTCTTTTATTTGAGAGTTCATTTGTTTTCTTTCTCTTGGTGACCATCTTCACTAGGAGATTGATATAGATGGCAAGCTTTAGTGGTAAATGACTAAGTAATTATATTTCTAGGTCACTTGGGCATGTTTACAATAACAAGCACATGAAACTTAAATGATTATTGTTGAAATTAGGGCAAACAACTGAGAGGGGGGGGTGAATCAGTTGTCACAAAACTTTTTCTTTTGTTGCATTTAATCTTCTTTACCACTTATTAATAGATTAATGATATAACCATAAAAGCCTGAATCAACAACACATAAGCAGAAACATAACCAACACACATAACACTAGGATTTTTACCTGGAAACCCGGTTAAGGAAAAAACATGGTGGGGGTTAACCCACAAGATTTATTCTCTGTTAAAAGAATAGAAAAATGGGAAGGCACTTGGCTTTGAGCGCACTACCCAGAGCTCACTGCTCAAAGGAGGCTCACTGCCTACAGAAACATTCACATGATTAATACTGAAAGGTTGAACTAAGAAAAAACATCTTCTTCATGCTAAGGGTCAGTTTCATTTAAGCTCACCACACCTCTGTTCTGCTCCCAAACACTTCTTCACTACCTTTGCATCTTCACTGCTCTTCCTCTTTTACTCTGCCTTTGGACCTTTCTTAGAATCTTATCATTTTCACTCAAGGACAACTTTTCACAACTCAACTACAAGTATTTATATGCTACATCAACCTTGGAATGAACATCAAGGTTGGCATTACAAACATTCACTACATTGTTGGCCAAACATAGTTGGGACTCAAATCTTCCTTGAACAACACGCCACACTCCATAAAACTTCTCTTAGATAATCCACAATACACACAAAGCATCCGGTCAGCCAATACTAGAAAGAACAACAACACCCAAGGTGAAATCTTCAACTACGAGCTCAATCCTTAATGCAGACCACCAACACAATAGGCACATGATCCAGAGACCACCACAAGCACAATGAAATCAACAAAAACAAGCGCACCACCTCAAATCACCAGAATCACTTGCACCTTCATATAGGAACTTATGAACACTGACTGTCATGACTGTCACACTAGAAATATTGCTTGTGGACCTCTAAACCACAAACCACTTGAGTTGAGACTACACACCAACATCCCAAACATACCTCCAGATCCGCAGACCATAATATTCCAATGCAGAGCAATCCGAACCAAATTCCTATTACTCTGTTACTGCAAAACCCGGTTCTACGCAGATGGCCATAACTTCACCAATCCTCCATGCGGACCTCTCAAATCTTAACCGGAACAACTTCAGACAATACTCTACAAGCCCTTTAATCTACAAACTCTAATCTTCGTCTCACTGGGAATGCAGAGCAATCTACTTTGTTGAACTGTACTGTCTTCACTATCTCTAACAAAGAGAAATGTTGACATCAATGACAACACATCATATGCACATATTTGCAACAATCTCCCTCTTTGTCATTGATGGCAACATATGATGTGAAAAACTGATTCAACCATCAAGACAGGGACTTCTCCCCCTTTCTCTTATCACACCTACAACCACTTTCTTCACTACTCCCCCTTTCACCAGCAACTACTTACTTCCAAGTTTTTCACATGACTTCTCTCCCCCTTTGACATCAATGGCAAAGGGAACATATTTGCAATAATCTCTCCCTCTTTTTGTTTCTTAGATCAAACTGAACTCCAGAATTAACATACTAACTACTCCCCCTGAGTAGCATCCCCTTAACACCAATCCAGATCACAAGATATGACTGTGAGTTCCACCGGACTGATGCACACTAGTGCACCTTAGTTCTGAACAGGAGGGGTAATAACCCTGAGCTTCACTCTGAGATACTCAAAAGTATCCTTAGGTGGAGGCTTAGTGAAGATATATGCAATCTGATCCTTTGAAGGAACAAACTTCAATCTGACTTCATTCTCATTTACCTTCTCTCTCAAAAATTGAAACTTGATGGATATGTGCTTTGTCTTTGAATGCAACACCAGATTCTTTGAGATGTTTATTGCAATTGAATTATCACAGAAGATTGTAACAGGCTCTTCAAACACAATTATGATGTCCTTCAACATTTGCTTCATCCATAAAACTTGAGTACAATTACTTGTTGCTGCTATATACTCTGACTCTGCAGTAGATAGAGATATTGCCTCCTGCTTTTTGCTTAACCAAGAAACCAATCTCTTTCCCAAGAAAAATGCACCACCACTAGTACTCTTCCTGTCATCCACATCTCCTGCCCAATCAACATCTTTGATCTGCACCCAGTTAAGAGTGTAGACAATAGTACTCACAGCCTCTCTCATGTGGAGCATTTGCCTCCATCATCATGGTTCTAGAAGCCTCTTGAATAGTCCAGTTCTTCCTTTCCACAACTCCATTCTGCTGAGGAGTTCTAGGAGCAGATAAGTGTCTTCTTATTCCATGCTTTTCACAAAATGCATCAAACTCACCGAAGGTAAACTCTCCACCTTTGTCAGATCTCAGACACTTTATCTTCACACCAATTTCATTTTCCACCATAGCCTTGAACACCTTGAATCTGTCAAGAGCCTCTGATTTCTCTCTCAGGAAAGTGACCCACATCATCTGGGAGTAATCATCAATCAGCAACATAAAGTATATGTCTCCTTGCAAACTCCTAACTCTAGCAGGACCACACAAATTAGTGTGCACAAGTTCCAACAATCCACTTGAAGATTGTTCTTTACTTTTGAATGTAGTTCTGCTCTGTTTGCCCAACTGACATTCCTTACACATGCTATTAGCAAGTTTCACAAGCTTTGGAAGATCTCTCACAGCCTAAGTAGTACTTATCTTGACAATATTATCAAAGTTTACATGACACATTCTCCTATGCCATAACTAACTCTAATCAATCTGAGCAATCAAACAACTTTTACCAGTACCACTTAAATGAAAGATATTACCTCTAGTCTGTGTACCATATGCAATCTCAATTCCGGAGCTTCCCAAAATTTTGCATCTTCCATCCTTGAATTGAAGATCATACCCTTTGTCAACCAACTATCCAACACTGAGAAGATTATGCTTCAACTCTTCTACATACAAAACATCATTAGTGTTATTCTTACCATCAAGAGAGATGGATCCTCTGCCATGGATTCTACTAGCTGAATTGTCTCCAAACTTCACAATTCCACCATCATATCTTTCCAAACTTACAAAATTACTTTTATCACTAGTCATATGATGAGAACATCCACTGTCAATCACCCATTCATCCTTTTCTTCAACCTGAGCAGCCAAGGCACTTTCCACATTCACATAGCTAGCATATTTAGTAGGCACCGGATCTTCTTCTTTGATAGCAATGAACACCCATTCATTTCGAGAGGTACTTCCCATATTAGATTCATCATCTGTGACTCCATCAGCAGCTTGTTGAACATAGTAGCATTTCTTATGAATCCTAGGTCTATTAGGGTTTGACTTTGAAACCCTCTCCAGACATCTTGAAGCAAAATGACCAATCTTATTGCAAGCAAAACATTTGAAAGGCAACTTTCCTTCATACTTACCGGATCCTATTGGTAATCTTTTGGCAATAAGGGCTTCAAGTTCCTTCCTTGCCTTCTCATATCTGGTTAGTCTTCTTGAAGAGCTTTCACCTGGATCAAATCTTTGCTTCCCAGAAACATTGGCCTTAAATGCAGATTCTGATTTAGGAAGAGAATCACCAAACTCACTCATTTCAAATGCTGAAAGCTTGCCAACCAACTGATCCCTTGTAACATTTGTCACAGTCCTGATCTCCTCAATGGTAGCAACTATGTGCTTGTATGAAGTAGGTAAGGATCTGAGCACCTTGCCAATAATCTATGATTCTTCCAGTTTTTCACTAGCACACCTGATACTGCATAGAAGTTCATTCACCTTCTGCATGTAGGAAGTGATGTTTTCATCTTCACTCATCATGCCAGATTCAGGGACCCACTTACTAACAGGGGGAATTAGATTTTCAATACTGCTCCCCCTGGCCCAGAACCTCTAGCTCAGTTTCCAGAGGAGGTATCAGCACCGAATGTTGGTGTGGACTCAGAATCATCCTTTTTAATCCATATCTTGCTCATCTCCTTATGTGTTTCCACTGGATCTACCTTTTGCTTGCCTTTGTCCATCTTTTGCTTTGTTCTTCCTTTACCTGCCTGTGAGTTCACTTTTCCCTTTTTGCTTCTGCAAAATTTAGCAATATGTCCAGATTTGTTGCACTTGAAACACACAATCTTATTCCTCTGACAATTACATGTTGGAGCAGGTTTAGATTTGCATTGCATTGTAGTATGCCCAAACTTGTTGCAAGTAAAACATCTTCCATTGAAAACTTGTTTGTTCTTAGGAGGATTCCTTGATCCATTTCTGCAATCCTTAGCCTTATGACCTGTCTTTTTGCAATTAAAGCATTGAATGGAGAAAGATAATGCATTTTGATTCACTTTACTTCTACATTGATTAGCTCTATGACCATACTCATTGCATTTGAAACAATTTCCATTGAAAGATGGGTACCTTTGAGCAATAGGTTGTCTTACGGGAGACCTTCTAAGATTCCTTTTGATTTCTTACTTCAGGATTTCTTTGACTGGATCCAGAGCTTTCACCTTTCTCATATCCCAGACCATGCTTATCAGCTACCTTCTTCTGACTATCAAGCAATACCTCAAGTTTAGATGAGCTTATCTTGAACTTCTCTTTGTATTCATTTGCAACTTCTAGGTCATGTTTGAAAATGACAATTTGCCTTTCAAGTTGTTCCTCATTATCCCTAGTTTCTTGTAGATCAGACTCTAGATGGCCAATTATTCTGTCCAATCTACAGTACTCTTCTGTTCTTTCTTTCAGAGACTGATTCAGGTTTTCTTTAGTCTTCTTCCTTTCCTCGATTTCCTTGGTTAGCCTCATCACCCCGGATTCCATCTCATGTTTTAGGACAACTTCTTTTGCCAGCTTCTCACATTCCTTTGTCTTCTCCTTCAGAGTCTCATCCATGCCATTGTCTTCCATCTGATGTGCTAACTGATGAAGTAGCTCCTTCCTCTTTTCCATAGATTTGCTCAGTTGCCCTTTTAAAGTCTCAATGAAAACCTCAGCATCTTTAAGGTTCTCTTGCAGTTCTTTGACTTCTGCTCTGGATTGATCAAAATCTTCTAAAGCAACTTGAAGTTGTTCATTGATGCCATTAGAATACCTGAATGAACCCATTGAAACACCTTCTCAAATCTTCCTCAAGCTGTTAAACTTCTTCCAAGGAACTAGGCTCTGAAACCAATTGTTGAAATTAGGGCAGACAACTGAGAGGGGGGGTGAATCAATTGTCACAAAACTTTTATCTTTTGCTGCATTTAATCTTCTTTACCACTTATTAACAGATTAATGATATAACCATGAAAGCATGAATCAACAAAACATGAGCAGAAACATAACCAACACACATAACACTAGGATTTTTATATAGAATCCCGGTTAAGGAAAAACCATAGTGGGGGTTAACCCACAAGATTTATTCTCTGTTAAAAGAATAGAAAAATGGAAGGCACTTGCCTTCAAGCACACTGCCTAGAGCTCACTGCTCAAAGGAGGCTCAATGCCTATAGAAACATTCACATGATTAATACTGAAAGGTTGAACTGAGAAACAACATCTTCTTCATGCCAAGGATCAGTTCCATTAAAGCTCACCACACCTCTGCTCTGCTCCCAAACACTTCTTCACTGCCTTTGCATCTTCACTGTTCTCCTCTTCTTCTGCTCTGCCTTTGGACCTTTCTTAGAATCTTATCATTTTCGCTCAAGGACAACTTTTCACAACTCAACTACAAGTATTTATACGCTACATCAACCTTGGAATGAACATCAAGGTCAGCATTACAAACATTCACTACACTATCGACCAAACATAGCTGGGACTCAAATCTTCCTCGAACAACATGCCACGCTCCATAAAACTTCTCTTAGATCATCCGCAATACGCACAAAGCATCCGGTTGGCCAAGACTGGAAAGAACAGCAACACCTAAGGAGAAATCTTCAACTACGAGCTCAATCGTCAATGCGGACCACCAACACAATAGGCACATGATCCAGAAACCACCACAAACACAATGAAATCAACAAGAACAACCATACCACCTCAAATCACCAGAATCACTTGCACCTTCATACATGAACTTAAGAACACTGATTGTCATGACTGTCACACTACAAAGATTGCTTACGAACCTCTAAACCAGGAACCACTTAAGTTGAGAATACACACCAACATCCCAAACATACCTCTAGATCCGCAGACCATAATATTCCAATGAGGAGCAATCTAGACCAATTTTTTGTTATTTTGTTACCTTTGAACAACTACAAAACCCGGTTCTACTCAGATGGCCATAACTTCACCAATCCTCCATGTGGACCTCTCAAATCTTAATTGGAACAACTTCAGACAATCCTCTACAAACCCTTTAATCTGCAGACTCTGATTTTTGTCTCATTGGGAATGCGGAGCAATCTACTTTGTTGAACTGCACTATCTTCACTGTCTCTGACAAAGAGATATGTTGACATCAATGACAACACATCATATGCACATATTTGCAACAATTATAAATCAATTATGAAGAGTTTATTCATTAGGCTTTGCTGATTGTTGATTTCGATTAGTAAATGCCCATAAATTTGTTTGGAAACTTAATATGATTCTTTCTAAATTGAATGTATATCAAAATACATGATTTGAATTAGGAGTCAAATAAAAAAGGAGTCTTGCTCTATAAATTTTCTCCCCATTGATGAGAAGGAATGCGTCAATACAAGGAATACTGAATTTGTTATGAATTTTGGATGCAAAGTCAAATTTGTTTGAGAACATTGTAATTACACTACCAAACACTAAAAATCCATATAAAAGTGCATGGCAAACTATCCTCCTCTGTGTGGATATGTTATCCCAATTATTGGACCACAAGAAATTATAGAGGAATAAAAGATAAATTTCTTCTTTCTATTGTTTTTAGATTACTTTTTACTTCAATGTGACCTATAACAACACATGACAAATTTGTACTGTATTTTTTTTATTTTGTAATTTATTAGTTGATATTTTTGATAGTGTAATATTAAATATTTGGAAAAAGTCCATAATTTTAACTACTAAAATTTCCTTAAGGATCTTAGATACAACAAAAAGTTAAACGAAAATGTTCATAAAATAATTATGGAATTATTCATAAAGGATAAGTTAACCAATACTTGTGTTATTGTTTGACCACAACTACAAGTAGGATTAAGTTAGATGCACCATAAGACTGGTAATTCTGTATGCGCCAAGTGTTGAGTTTTTTTAGCTTAGTTCGAAACTTTTGCATAGGTTCAGTGTGAATTGCAAGTAGTTCAAGGTGCAAGGAGTTCAAATATTTCTATTTTGTAATTCACTTTAGTGATTAAAGTGAAATCTTATATTTAGTTAATTAAGTCTAATAAAGTGCAAAAACACTAATGATTTAGACTTATCTTCCAAGTCATCTCTTGCATGAGATAAGGTTGCTTTCTTTTTGAGAGATAAGATTGCTTTATTGGAAGATTAGATTTTTATCTAAATAGTATAAAGATAGATGCAAGATAAAAGTCAATTATTCATATTATCTTTTGAAGGACTGAAAGGATAAGTTTTCCAAAGGACTAGAAAAATAGAATCAAACTCAGTACAGTGTAATATTTCTATCTAGTTGTGAGTAACATCAGTTGTGGAGGTTTCTTGTAAGTTTCTGAAGGAATGTGAAGTAGGTTATAGGTGTAGAATATTATGTCTGATGTTCATCGTTTTCATTGTTTGGTTTCAATGATATGTATGTTTAATTCAATGTTATTGCAGCATTAAGAAGTTATACATCATGATTGAAATTAGAACATGGTATCAGAGCCTCGGTAAGGATAAATTTGCATGACTTAGAAAAGGAATTTTAGTTTTTCTTATTTAGTGTTCATGCAGGAGGGTTTTGGAAATCAAATTTCACAATTATTTTCAGTAGAAAATCACAACCTAATTGAAGCAAAATCGCACAAGCAATTGCAGGTGAAAATCGCGTGTTTTTGTGATGGAAAAATTTGTAGGTGGATTTTAGTTAAAATCGTGTCAAATTTTACATAAAAACCCATGACCAGTTACAAGTCAAATTTGCATGTTGTATGCAAAAATTTGCGTCAATTTTTAGTTGAAAATTGCAAGAAAATATCGTGGGTTTTTTAGCAGAGAAGAAAAACATGCTAGGTTTCAAGAAATCGCGTGCCTATTTTGAAGGAATCATGGCCTATGAATTGGTGTTGGTTAGGGCATAAAAACTCGCGACTGGGTTTGGTAGCCAGAAGGGACATTTTTTAGCAGATATATTTCCTTTTTTTTGCCTGCGGCTAGGGCAAAAGACAACTTGGGAAAGGATTTTCTAGTTTTATTGTAGGATTTAAACTGTGACCTAGTGTTTCTAAACAAAAGGGTTGGAACAACGACTAGGGCTAAGGATTAGTAGCTAGGGTTTCGATCTGCAACTAAGGTTTGTGGCGTGTTGGTGCCTGAATTGACTGTCAGTTAATTTAGCAATTTTCATGCAGGCACCTTCCCAAAAAATCCAAAAAATTTCCTAAGTGTTGGCCCTCCTCAGCATTTTTCAACAGCAGCATCATATTTTCTCTGAGGTGGTCAGCATCATCATGATTTTCTGTCGACCAGATTTGTCATCAGGATCATCTTGTTTCAATATCGGGTGATGTTTGGATATCATCCCGATCCTGCAGTAGAGCTACAGTGCACCCTGATGTTCTTTGAGTTAAAGGGGTCATCATCATCATCCGGTTTACAGTGCATCATGATATTTTGTTTGGGGGGTGATATTCTGAAATATCAGGTTATCTTACTAATAACACCCCAGCGCCTATATGGCGATGACGTCATCTGGATATGAGAGTTGCGCGGTATGCAGACGGGTGATGGTGACATCATCAGGACATGATGATGACGTCATCAAGATTTTTGAAGGCATCGGCGAGACCATGGGCATCGGCAAAGGAGTTTTGTGCTAGCCCGATGGTCTATCTCTGGCCGATGGAGCGGATTGTAAGGTAGACATCGGCGAGACAATTGAGATCGATGAGAGATTTGTGGGGTTGGCCGATGGCCTAAGTCTTAGTGATGGGCTTTTGGAGAAGGAGCGTGTGTCGAGCGTGGCAAAAGCACTCGACACCTATCATGGTCGCGGCCATGCTTTTAAAGTGTTGAAGGAGCCTCCGCACCATGCATGTGGGATTATTCCCCTGTATAATTTGAACCTGCGGAGAAGTGCATTTTGGCGGGAATTTCTCTTTTAAGCGCAGCGATGGTTTCCAGGTAGGCCGCGGGTGGTTGGGCCATAAATGGCGACAGTACAGGGGTATGGGCGATGGTACACATGATCAGGTTGCCCAATTTTTAGCATGAAGACTTCCAGATGGCAGCACAAGGCTCGAGGCTTCCCTTGTCTATCGCAGTAATAACTTCTGAGCGCCATTCTTTCTGATGGATGTATTTGGCAGGATTTTTGGTCAACCATGTAATTATTGCTAGGGGTGCACTTTCTGGCCGATATAGGCAGACTGTGTTACCATTGTTTAGGTGGTTGAAGGCCTGAGGCATTTTTGTGTAAATAATGAAGAACAGGGCATGATCTTGGCTGTTTTATCCCATTTTGGAGTTTATGAGTTGCAACATGAATGTATTTTGCACATATTTTCAGTTTCAGTGTTAATGTTATATGAAAAATGCTTATTGCATGTGTCTATCTGCTTGTCTCCATTTGCTGCATGTTATTCTCCTTCTTTTGAATCTGGTTGCATGTCAGCAGGGATATCTGTAAGTAGAGGCAGTTAGATACCCATTCTTGGGTGATGTTTGTAAGGCAAGCATCAGTCCAACCCCCTGAAACTCGAGTGAAAGTTGCAAACCATCTGTTGTATACGTCTAGTTGACTCCTTGCCCAATGGATAGGCACCAGTCTGCTCCTGGATCAGTAGTTATGAGCCAAAACCCCTCGTCTTGCATCCAGGACATTATGTCCACCCATTTCATCACTTCCACCTGTTAGTTGTAGGAGTAGGATTAGGAACCTCCTGCATGCTCTCATACCCAACCAGACATATATGTCCAAGAATGTTGCCCACCTTGTGATCTATCATACAGATCTTGGTCCATACATGAGAGTATTCTGCCTGTTGTTGTCAAGTTAGATCTCTCCATCTTTGAGCTAGTCAAGGTTACATCTTGAGTTATAGGGATCCCCCCCTTGGTGCGGCAGAACCAGAAGTGAAGGGGAGGCAGCTCACGCAACCTCCTATGTTAGTTGGCTGAATCTGCATGTGCATAGGAACTGGCAAACCCTGATGCTGATTCAGAAGAAAAACCAACAAAATGGCGACTCTACTGGGGATGGACTGATAAAAGAAATGATATATTTGTGACCCATCCGAGTCACCAACAAAATGGCGACTCTGCTGGGGAGAAAATTGATGAAAAAGTGTTATATCTTGTGGCCCATCTGAGTCACTAACAAAATGGCGACTCTGCTGGGGATGGACTGATAAAAGAAATGATATATTTGTGACCCATCTGAGTCACCAACAAAATGGCGACTCTGCTGGGGAAAACAATGTCATATCCGTGAAGCTTGAGTCTAAGAAATTGAAGAATCAGACCTGGAGGTGCCTTGTTACAGCAAAAGAAAAAGTTTTATCTGCGGCTCTGCTGATGGATGACCCAGAAAGAAAGAATTCAATTTTTAGCTTCAGCCTGTTTGAAGCTCATTCCTCTGCCAAGGAGGTGGCGACTCTGTTGAATGAACATATCAGCAGCAACAACATATCCAGGTATTTGTACAAGTTTTTGAAGAGTTCCATATCTGGTGAAATAGCACTGGTTAAAAGGGAAACATTGGTGAAAGCAGAGCTTGCATGCTTTTGTTAGAACCTACTCTATATTTCAAAAGGGCATGCAATGTTTTTCAAAAGACTCATATAGAGGACTTTAGGCAGGTTGAAATAGCAGTTTGTATTTTAAGGGCCTAAGGTCATATTGTGATTGAAAATCTGAGTAGAGAAGAGGGTTGCAAAAGCATAAAGAGATGTATTGTCAGCTTATGCACCCTTGTGAGGTGTCAAATGCAATAATGTATAGTAGTCAGTCCCAACCATGTAATAAAAGAAGTTTCAACATAGATAGATATAAGCCCATAAATTTTAGTGGCATTTGTGGCTACCCAAATGCTCTTCCACCTAAAATCAGAAGATATTTGCCCAAATTTAGTGGCGCAAAGGATGAATCAGCTGAGAGACACTTGCAGCAGTTTATAAATGTTATAGATGATTTCGAGATTGACCATGAAGATGTAGTTATGAGATTATTTGTTCAATCTCTAGATGAAGATGCAAGGGATTGGTTCTCCTACCTTCCAGCTTGCTCTGTCAGCTCTTGGCATGATTTTAAATCTGCATTTCTAGTACAATATGGTGAAAGAATTTCTGAATATGCAGTTATTAGTGACTTCATGTACATCCATATTGAAGAAGATGAGTTGATCCCAGCCTTTAACCTCAGATTTATGAGGGCATTGAACAGAATACCAGAATGTATGAGACCTAATGATGCACTGTGCTTAGTTGTCTATTTGGGAGCCTTTGATAAGAAAATGAGTTATAGATTGAGAGATAAGGAGCCCACCACATTGCATCAGGCACATCAGTTTGTAATAGATATTGAAAACAATTGGAGGTATGGAATTCAAAAGGGTTATTTTTCTAAAAAATTTTGTTGTCCTGCAGCCCCCAATGTTAATGAAAGATTTAATTCAGGTGTTGATAATGAATGTCAAAGCACTCACACCCCTGTTGTCCCAGTTTTTGCATCATTCCAAGTGGATGATGTTTCTATTATAGAGGAGGATGTCCTTTTTTGCCCAGCAAGTGAAGTTGAAAATAATAATTTTTCAAGTAATATTTGCATACCAGTCCTAAATAAAGAGCCTTCATGTTTAAATGATCCAGTTATGAAAAGTGGTGATCATGTGGATCAACAGTCAGTATCAATTTCATCAGGAAGCATTGGAGGGCTGGAAAGTGATGCAGATAGTTCAACTTCAGAGTACATTGAAACAGCAGAAATCTTGTATATGGGGAAATCAGATGATGAAAATGATATCCATGATCAATTCATGGATCAGGTTTGTTCTTTTTATGACTTTGGATCTGATAGTAGTGAAGAAGAATTGGAGTGTCATGAAGAAGAAGTAGAGGCCTTTGCATTGAGTGTTAATCCCCTTTATGATGAGCCTGTAGATGCATATGATGTTGTGAGTTGTGACCTTCATTGGTGCAGGATTAACCCTTTGTTTGAAGATGATGATACTGATTTGCAAACTGTGAACAATGAATGTTCATCATCACCTGATTCAGACATGTGCAACATTGGGTGTGTGGATCAGGATTTGTTTTCAATATCAGTAGATATTAGGGGTCTCATGTTTTCTGAGTATTTTGAGTTTTTGGATCAGCTGGATGAGTGCCTAACAATGTGCAGCAGCCAGATAAATGATGAAGAATGCCAAGAGTAGTATGATGTACTGTCTGAGGGATATAACATACACGTGTTGCCTAATGTTGAAGAATATTATGTGTATGGTTATATGTCTAATTTTGAAATCCAAAATGACAGAGCTGAAAATGATGGTGGCAAGCTTTCAAAACTGGTGGAATATCTATTTAAGCAGATGACATTATGGGCAGATTATGCCAATCTTTTCAGTTAAGATTGGGATCTTCCAGTTTGGAATCAGGCATTTGACAAGAAAAAATTATGGTTCTTCCTTTTTGGCTGCCCGGGGCCGCCAAAATAATGTTTAAAAATAATGTGTTTGGTGATGCAGATCAATATAACATCACGACTCTGTGCCCAATGGATAGGGGACTGGTCTACATCCCAGAGATCTGGGGTTTTCGCTGCAGTCTTGCACTTGCACGTCCCCAGACAGAGCCACTGTTGGTGCCTGAATTGACTGTCAGTTAATTTAGCAATTTTCATGCAGGCACCTTCCCAAAAAATCCAAAAAATTTCCTAAGTGTTGGCCCTCCTCAGCATTTTTCAACAGCAGCATCATATTTTCTCCGAGGTGGTCAGCATCATCATGATTTTCTGTCGACCAGATTTGTCATCAGGATCATCTTGTTTCAATATCGAGTGATGTTTGGATATCATCCCGATCCTGCAGTAGAGCTACAGTGCACCCTGATGTTCTTTGAGTTAAAGGGGTCATCATCATCATCCGGTTTACAGTGCATCATGATATTTTGTTTGGGGGGTGATATTCTGAAATATCAGGTTATCTTACTAATATCACCCTGGCGCCTATATGGCGATGACGTCATCCGGATATGAGAGTTGCGCGGTATGCAGACGGGTGATGGTGACATCATCAGGACATGATGATGACATCATCAGGATTTTTGAAGGCATCGACGAGACCATGGGCATCGGCAAAGGAGTTTTGTGCTGGCCCGATGGTCTATCTCTGGCCGATGGAGCGAATTGTAAGGTAGGCATTGGCGAGACAATTGAGATCGATGAGAGATTTGTGGGGTTGGCTGATGGCCTAAGTCTTAGCGATGGGCTTTTGGAGAAGGAGCGTGTGTCGAGCGTGGTAAAAGCGCTCGACACCTATCATGGTTGTGGCCATGCTTTTAAAGTGTTGAAGGAGCCTCCGCACCATGCATGTGGGATTATTCCCCTGTATAATTTGAACCTGCGGAGAAGTGCGTTTTGGCGGGAATTTCTCTTTTGAGCGCAGCAATGGTTTCCAGGTAGGCCGCGGGTGGTTGGGCCATAAATGGCGACAGTACAGGGGTATGGGCGATGGTACACATGATCAGGTTGCCCGATTTTTAGCATGAAGACTTCCAGATGGCGGCACAAGGCTTGAGGCTTCCCTTGTCTGTTGCAGTAATAACTTCTGAGCGCCATTCTTTCTGATGGATGTATTTAGCGAGATTTTTGGTCAACCATGTAATTATTGCTAGGGGTGCACTTTCTGGCTGATATAGGCAAACTGTGTTACCATTGTTTAGGTGGTTGAAGGCCTGAGGCATTTTTGTGTAAATAATGAAGAACAGGGCATGATCTTGGCTGTTTTATCCCATTTTGGAGTTTATGAGTTGCAACATGAATGTATTTTGCACATATTTTCAGTTTCAGTGTTAATGTTATATGAAAAATGCTTATTGCATGTGTCTATCTGCTTGTCTCCATTTGCTGCATGTTATTCTCCTTCTTTTGAATCTGGTTGCATGTCAGCAGGGATATCTGTAAGTAGAGGCAGTTAGATACCCATTCTTGGGTGATGTTTGTAAGGCAAGCATCAGTCCAACCCCCTAAAACTCGAATGAAAGTTGCAAACCATCTGTTGTATACGTCTAGTTGACTCCTTGCCCAATGGATAGGCACCAGTCTGCTCCTGGATCAGTAGTTATGAGCCAAAACCCCTCGTCTTGCATCCAGGACATTATGTCCACCCATTTCATCACTTCCACCTGTTAATTGTAGGAGTAGGATTAGGAACCCCCTGCATGCTCTCATACCCAACCAGACATATATGTCCAAGAATGTTGCCCACCTTGTGATCTATCATACAGATCTTGGTCCATACATGAGAGTATTCTGCCTGTTGTTGTCAAGTTAGATCTTTCCATCTTTGAGCTAGTCAAGGTTACATCTTGAGTTATAGGGATCCCCCCTTGGTGCGGCAGAACTAGAAGTGAAGGGGAGGCAGCTCACGCAACCTCTTGTGTTAGTTGGCTGAATCTGCATGTGCATAGGAACTGGCAAACCCTGATGCTGATTCAGAAGAAAAACCAACATGGTGAGAGGGTTCTCTTAGAAGGAGGGAGTGGAGTATGGTTTGAGATATCTTGGAGATGGTGAAGTGAAGTTGCAAGGGTATATAAACTCTAATTGGGCAGGTAATGCAGTAGATAAGAAGGGCACCTCAGGGTGTTGCTTTAGCTTGGGTTCAAGGATGATCTCCTAGTCAACAAGAAGCAAACTTCAGTGGAACTAAGCACAACAGAGACAGAGTATATGGCAACTAGATATCACTTCATTCAAGATAGAATTCAGATGGGAGCAGTGAAGCTCTAGTATATTTCTATTGATCAATAGGTAACTGATGGATTGGTGTAAAATTCCTTCCTTGATAAGAGGGAGTATTGATTTTTTTAGCTCAATTTGAAACTTCTGCATAGGTTTAGTGTGAATGTACAGGTAGTTCGAGGTGTAGAGAGTTTGAATATTTCTATTTTGTAATTTACTTTAGTGATTAAAGTAAAATCTTATATTTAGTTAATTAAGTCTAATAAAGCATGAAAGCATTAATGACCATAGACTTAGCTTCCAAGTCATCTCCTGCGTGAGATAAGGTTACTTTCTTTTTGAGAGATAAGATTGCTTTATTGGAAGATTATATTTTTAGTTGAATAGTATAAAGATAGATGCAAGATATAAGTTAATTATTCATATTGTCTTTTAAAGGACTGAAAGACTAAGTTTTTTGAAGGATTGGAAAAACTAAATCGAACTTAGTACAATGTAATATTTATGTGTAGTTGTGAGTAACATTAGTTGTGGAGGTTTCTTGTAAGTTTCTGAAGGAATGTGAAGCAAGTTACATGTGTAAAATATTGTGTCTGGTGTTCATCGTTTCCGTTGTTTTATTTCAATGATTTGTATGTTTAATTCAATGTTATTGCAGCATTAGAAAGTTATACATCATTATTGAAATTAGAACATTGAGTTGTGATGAATCTAAGATTATGTTATTGAAGCAATGTAGTGGTCTTGGTGCTTAAATTGAATTACTTTTTCAATTGTGGGCATGTAATGGTAGCAATGTAAAATATTCTATTAATAAGATATGTTCGTATACCTAACTATAGTATGATTTGTTAATATAATCTCCTATAAGGTACAATAATGACATTTAGTTTTATGTGGGTTGACCTCAGTTATTTTTCTACTGATGTAATATAGGAAATTCTCTATCCTCTCTCTACATGATGAGATCATTCTATTGTATACTAGCTTTCTAGATAATTTAGTGCATTTATAGAATTATTGCAATGATTTACATCCTCGAAGTGATCTATTTAAAAAATTGCATAAATTTTGTATCAACTTCCATATAATTAAAAAATTGACTATGGGAAAATTATCTATCCTCAACATAGTCTTACCAAAAATCTATCAGCATACCTATTGAACCTATAAGTCCAATTGCTAGCATTACAAAGCTTAAAAAATAAATCCTTTTAAATAAAGGCCACACAATTTAAGAGTACATCCTCCATGGTATGATCTACAAACGAAAATACATTTTCTGACAACAATTATGACAAAATATTTTCTACATAATTTGCTACAAATTCGTGAATGTTGAATAGGCACTGTCATAGGAAAGGGCATTAGGATTAGGCCTAAAATTTGATGGTTTGTGGACCCTTTTTCAATCTTAGACTGTATTTTTCAATTTTAAAATTTATTAGATCATATAGTTTGACTTGCTATATTTTTATATAACCATATATATGACACTTTAAATTATTAGTAAACCGTAAAATTTTATTATAGGGAAATATAATATAGTATTCTAATTTATAATGTATATCATTTTATAATATTTGTTATAAAATACATATTACTTTAGAATATTTTCAAAGATAAAATATAAATAATTTTTTCATTTTAAACTCTTAAAATATAAGATTATCTTGAATATTTTATTAATATCAATTTAGAAACTAATTTTTAATTGAAATAGTAAATTTAAGATTTTTGCTTTATGTGTAAGCTTTTAAAGTAATTATTGTTATTCAATGTATCAATTATAAAGTAAATTTAAGATTTTTGCTTTGTAAATAAGATTTAAAAGTAGTCATTGTTATTCACATGTTTTATAATTCTATCTACAATTAGATAGAGATAATCAAGAAGGGCTACCATAACTTGTAAGTAATACAATCATTATTTTATTTATTTTTAATGTGTAAAGTTAAACTACGCTTCTAGTTTGTTTCTTTAACTCTATGCAAACAACCTTCTTGTGCATACACTCCAATCTTGTGTACATAGACAATTTGAAAATTCCCTGCATACGCACTAAATTCCTTTGTACCTTTATACCAGGATTGCAATTGGCTCATGTGCGCATAGCCTAAGATAATAAGCATTTGTATGTATCTTTACTTGTTCCCTTGTAGGAAGCTAACACTATTGAAGCAATCCAATTTGGTAGTTGAAAATAACTCCTTAACAAACTTTACAATGCATATTGGATCGATTGACACCAAAGTTCAATTTCTAGGATTTATTGTCATTTTGAACTTGATTATTAGATGATAGTTCTAATTTTTTTAGTTGTATAGCTTGTTGCACAACTATCACCATGAGAAAATTCCTCAACAATACTCTCATCTTTACTCCTTTATTAGGCACCACATATTAAATCTAGGTATAAATAATTCTTATTCTCTCTTCATTGTGCCTGTAAGTATGAAAAAGATTCACAGGCCTACATGGCGGCCTGAGGATGAGATATAGTCCTAATCACATACATTTAAACGTAATATATATATATATATATATACCTCTATTACCCCAATTCTGGCAATCGTGGATAACCTCCTCATTTGTGTTTAAGTCAACACTCAAGCAAATATCAAGTTATTTATTTATTTAATCCTTTAAGAATTAAATAAAGATCCTTTTAATGTGCAAAGTAATTAAATATTGCACATGGTAAAGTTGGTAAATGGAAGTATCAAGTTGGGGTAAATTAATTCTTTTTAGAATTAATTAATGATGTAAAAAGAGTAAATTTATTAATATTTCCCGTTTATGCAATAGAGAAATAATTGAGGTGGGTTAAGAGGTGAATTAATTCTTTTGAATTAATTTATGGCGTGAGAAAGTTAGTTTTGGCTAGAGATTTCATGTAAAGGAAAAAGTGAATAAATAATTTAAGAGTGAGAGTTCGGTAAAAAGAAGTTATGAGTAGTTTCGAAACTACTTGTGTAGGATAAAATGTTATAAAAGGAGATTATTTAATTTTACAGGGGTTCTTCTTCGGAAGGGGGAAATATGAATTAAAAAAAAGGGAAAATAAGGAGGAGTTTGAGAAAGTAATTCTTAAATAAATCATTTAATATTGGGAGGAAAGGGGGATATTTTGTACAACTAAAATTATATAGTCTTTTTTGGGAGGATAGAGTATTTATTACTGCCTTACTCATTAATACAAGAAAATATTGACAGTGAGTCCAATATCTTTCTGTATGTTGTCATTTACTCTTCGTATGTTGGGTGTATGGTGCTATAAATATAAGACATATATTTTTCTGTGTGAAATATTGAAAACCTGCTTCCTTTACAATTGCATTGTCATCGAAGTGTCTTCTTTCATATGTTAGAATTTAATGCAGAAATGGTGATTCAATTGTTGTAATCTGTCTACCAATATCCTCCCATTCGTGTGTCTGGGAGGGGAAACTAAATTATTCTAGTTTTTCTATTCTATTTTCCTGCTTGCAATACAATTTGTGTTGTAGTTTTGTTAGTTTTCATATTTATATACAATTACCTTTCTCGTTTTCTGGTTAAAAGCGTAACATAAAACTTTTTAAATTATCATAAGAAGGAAGTTGTACCTTCTAAAACCTTCAGAGGACAATTCATGAAAACAAATTGTCCAAGTGTTAGTAAGAATGTTGTTTCTAACAGGGCGGATAAAAAACAATATAAGCATAGACAAATCTATTTGCTAACAACCTCTCAACAATATTCCTCTTGGTGAAGTGGCTTTGTTTATTTTTCACTTTGTTTGTATTTTTCTAACCTCCAAGCTAACCTTCCAAGGTCCTGCACACCTTCTTGCCACTCACCTAACCCATGTTTGAAAAATCACTTCTATCGCTTTCTATCCCTGACATGAATTATAATCCACTTCACAAGAGGGTAAATCCATATTCCCTAGGAGCTTTTCCATCCATTCTTTTTTCCCCATCCATCCAACTCACTTTCCAATTGCCTACCAAACCTTTTAGGGCAGGGTAGCCTCAGAGATCGATAGGATATCCTAGGAAAATCAAGATGAAAGTATAATTTTGAGACATTTTCAAGAGAAACTAATGGCACCACTATGTAGTTCTTAAAAAATTATTCAATTTAAAAAAATAGCACCCAAAAAGGAGTCTGCATGTGCCTGAACGAGTTCTCTGAAGTTCCATATGACTTGCCAGAGCCATTATTTCTGGGTTGCCCCTTATGTCTTTAGGATCTCCTCGGTTGACCCACTTTCCATGTGTTTTCAATAAAAACTAATAGCACCATTGTGTAGTGCTAAAAAAACTATGCAATTTAAAAAAAATGGCACCCAAAAATGAGCCCATATGTGCCCGAACGAGCTCCCAGAAGTTCCCTATGTCTTGCAGGATCTCCAGGGGTGACTTGCCTTGCTAAAAGGGGCAACCTACCCTAGTAAAAGGGGTAAACCTACATTTTAATAAGGATCTCCATGGGTGACTTGCCTTAGTGAAAGCGGCGACCCTTTCATCTTTTAACATGCATGTTTTTTTCTAGTTCTAGCCTAAATTTGCTCCAAATTGAGCCTTGATTGCATGAGTCTTCTTCCCTAACTAATTATCAACTCCTCCTAGATAATTAAACACTCCCAATCATTCCAATCCATCTCCAAATAAATTCTACTCATCTCCCAATAAATCACATGCTAACTCCATTTCTTCTTTTGTGATAGGCTATCAAGGCTAGTTCACTCTCCAATCAAGCCTGTTAAATCTTCAATCAAATGAGTTAACTCTCCAATCACATCCACCAGTGATGTGCTTCTCACTCCTACAAATGCCCCTCCCCTCTTCATTTTTTCTCAAGTCTGGGAATGCTCTTCTCATCTTCACAAGTTTTTTCAAGCTTCTTCACACACCTTTGAGCCTCTTAGTTTCTTTTTTTGGTTTTCATCAAAGCTTCAAAGCTTTCCCTTAGGAGGAAAAATTTAGTATTCTTGCTTTTCTTTTCTCTGTTTTTTCTTTGTCTCCATAGCATTTATGCTTGTGCAGGACTCTGCGAGCCTTTTCAATTTCTGTATTTAGCTTCTTAGCTCCAAGTCATTATGCTTCATAGGCATTCTAATTCCCATTTCATCTCAAAGCTTCAAAGCTTTAAGCCTTAGTGCTTCGTAGGCATTCTTATGCCCATTCGTTATTCAAGCTTCCATAGCTTCTATTCTATTCATTTTGCTCCTATCTTCACTTCTGTCACCAAGAGGAGGACCCCGCTACTAAAGAGGGATATAGAGAGTTTCCAGAAAAAAGACTTCTAAGGGCTCGAGCCAGGTGCTGTCATCTCTATTATACTAGGTTCTTTTATGATTTCAACTAGTAATTAGATCACACTCTTGCTCTTGGGAAAGTAATCTTTGTGTTGTTTTTTCCTTGATAGGATTTGCTTTGGTTTAATTAGATTAACAATGCTTAGATTAGATTTGCTTCAAGTCATTAGATTACATTTCAATTCTTGCATTTTCAATTCTTAGATTAGATTCAAAAATTGCTTCACAAAAACCAAAAAAATAGGATTAGATTGCATATCAAAAACTCATATAGCTACATACAAATTTCAATTTCTAGCTAATTAGATAGTTTCTTTTTATTTATTTGGAAAAAGAATCAAAAATTGTTTGCATACATATTAGATTGCAGTGCATAAGAAAAACAAAAAAACATTAGGAAACATAGAGAACAAAACCCTCGATAACATCATGAGGTACATATCAACTTGAGGTCAAACAAAAACAAAACCCTCGATAACATCATGAGGTACATGTCAACTTGAACATCAACATAAAACACATACATTCAATGCACAAACAACATTTCCCCTATTGTCAATGTGCTTTGACATTAGGGAAGACTGGATCAAACCCGTCCTCGACGAGATTAAGGAAAACTTTCCCGATCCAATTCAAGAACTAAACGCATAACAAGCAAGGGAAGATCTAGAACACCAACAACGGATTAGAGATCAACAACTCTTGATTCAATAGGTCTTGAGAGAGCAAGAAAGGAGACTAGAACGATAAAGACTTCTCAACAAACAAAATAACATTCATGCTAGGTTAGGGAGACTTAGGACTCGTGACCCTTCGGATCATATAATCATAACAACTACAACAACAATCGAATGTCTCCACCAAAACAAACATCAAAACATACAAGTAGCACGAAATCCAACCATCATCTATGACATCGTGCTCCCTAAAGAAAGAGAGTAGGACAACCCCTCGGTCCCACCTTCATTCCACTAGCTCTTGCCACGTGAGCAGGATTGATTGGGAGGTTGCCTTTAGCAAGGAGGACGGTTCATGTGTTGCACTAGACTGTGACTCACCTACAAAATCAGCTAGGTTGCTTTCTAAATGATACATATTTTGGTGAACCTGACGTGAAGAGAAAAATCTCCTGGTTAAGCATTTTGTGTTTTCATTTCTTTGATCCCACTTCCATCATCATTTTTGCATCTGACGTTGGATTCACCATACATATTTTGGTGAACCCGATGTGAACAACAAAAACTTTTGATGGGCTCTCTTGCATTTCCATGTGCTTCTTCCACTCCACTTCCATATTTCGTTTCCATCTTCATCTCATTCATTTTATGATGTTTTTTGCACCCCCAATCTAGGACAAAGTCACACAAAGTTTGGGGGAATGTCCCCTCCAATAAAACTAGCACACCTTCAGATCCAATAGCTTTGATCTCAATCTAGTCAAACTCTAAAGACTCAAATTCAAAGGGCATCCAACAAGAGCCCCACAACTTTGACCAAGTCAAAACATGTCGAGTGAGTGTTCGATCTGAGATCCATCAACAAGATTGGCCCATAACAAGTCATAGGAAAATGTCCACCCAAATGGAGAATAAGGTGAGCCGTCAAGAGGAGAGCTTACAAGAAGCTCGAAAGGCACAAAAATCCCTCCACATAGTACATCAAGATAAGAGATCTACAACATGTCAAGTGTTGTTAGAAAGAAAAAATAGGGCCACTCAAACCCCAATGCAAATCAATCCATCGCAAGGTGGCAAAACAAAAAGAATAGAGGAAGCCTCACTCACAAACCTTATAGAAACCTTGGTCCAATAGACCAGGACCCTTGAGGCTAGAAATGCTAAACAATTTTGCCAAAAAAATCAAGGAAAGACCTAGGGCACAAGGAAATTCTTTCATTGACAAGATCGAATCAAACCAAAGGGCAATCCAAAACTCCCCTCATCTAAATTTCCATTCTTACGACACAAGTAATGAAGCATTCATGTCGTCTTGCCCTCATTATTTGGCATGCCAAATTTCAATCAAATAGGTGGGAATTCTATGACACAAAATCAACCACAAACAACCCCACTCAATTTTCAAGACATAAACATGACACCATTTGGTTATCCAACTTTTTCAAGGTATCAACAATCAAGCATCCCCTTTCAACAAGCACAATAAACTCCACCTGTAGGGATAATGTTTGGAGGAACAAGGCCCTCTACACATAACCCCCTATTAGGAACATACCTCAAGTATTTCAAGGAGCCTCTTGACTACAACATTCGTCATGTCATACTTCCACATCCTCTCCCTGGACTTCCAAAATTTAAAGGAGAGGGTGACCCCAACTCTCATATTAAGGCCTACATCACAGTAGTGCGAGAACACCTTCTTTGGGATGGGGTGGTAGCAAAAAAATTTCCAAAGACTTTAGAGGGTATCGCTCTAGATTGGTATTATCGACTTTCATAAGCATCAATCCACTCATTTAGGCAACTCATCAATCAATTTGTGGTTGCCTTCAACATAAACAAACTGGTCAAAATAGGAATACGAGAATTTTTAATGATCAAGCAAGAAAACAATGAGTTGGTCACACATTTTATCACACGATGGAGGCACGTCCTCTACTCTTCAACTGGTGCACCAAACATGGATCATATAGGGAGCTCTGTGATCTTTTCTTACATGCTCTCAATAACAACATACGAGAACAAGTCCAAAAACTCCCTTATAAATCATACAAAGAAATTCATGAAAGTTCCCTTAGAATCGACCAAGCTGCTATTGATAGTGGAAGAAGGGAGTATGGTGCCAATGGAAGGTTGGTAAACCATGATAGCAATAACAAATCTTCGACAAACAACCAAAACATAAATGGTTCAACAGACACTTCACCATCCAAAAACAACAATAACTATGATTATAATAGTTATACAAATTTGGGGAACCAAAATGTCAACAACTATCCCCCAAGAATCAACAAGTGGTCATACAATAATCATCGTGTAAGATTCAAAATTACAATCATGATAAATACTGGTCATTTCATAAGAGAAGGGGGCATGATATCAAGTTATATCAGGAGTACCATCACTTCATATCAAACCTCTCAAAAGATCAATGACAAACATTCATGGACACATTATCACAAGATGAAGGAAATAGTCCCAAGAACTGTCAAAATGCCATTGACCAAAACACCTTAGGCCTTGTGGAATTAGACAAAGATCGAGAAATTTATGTTACCCAAGGACTAGAATGACCAAATTACACCCTTAGTGATTCAATTTTTTTCTCACATGATAGAACTTCTCAAGAGTTCTCCTATGCACAAGAATGCTCTCCTCAATGCCTTAGATCTAGGCCATCAAGTTCAAAATGCTCCAAATGAAAAGTGTTCTTCTTTGACATTTGATTTTGAAAAGTTACCTTTGGACGGTGACATAGCTAAACAAGGTGATCTCCCCCTCCACCTAATAGTCCAATTTCAAGACTATTCCGTCAAATGTGTAATCGATGATGGCTCTGCAATCAACATAGTGCCTTTCTCTCTTATTCAAAGAATGGGTTATGACAAAACTCAAATCACACAAGAAACTTCCATCCTTAGAATTCATGATAACCCAAACATATGAACCATGGGTAAGGTCAATCTTTGAATCGCATTGGGTCCCAAAACTCTCCCAACTGAATTTTATGTCATCAACGAAGAAACCACTTACAACATGATCCTAGGAAGGCCTTGGATCCATAGGATGAGGGCCATTCCCTCCACATTATTTAAATAAATCCACTTCTTACACATGGGACAAACCCATATCATAAAAGGATACCTTGATCCTTTCAGTCTTTATAGAGTTGAACAATCCAAAAGGAAGGGAAAGACCATAGAAACCACTAGTGACCGAAAAATCATTTTTTTTGGAAAAGGGGAGACATCTAAACAAATCACAAATATAGCTAAGACCTTAAAATGTACAGAGGAGGGGGCAATAGGAGAATTACCCTTCGATCCCCACTCAACAAAGTCTTATGCTCCATTCAACTTAGCATCCATTCCTATTGAGGTAGATATAAGCATCCATATAGTTGAGACCACCACTTATCAAAAAGAAGAATCAAAACCCACACACGAACTAGGAGAGTCAACACGAATTCTAATTGCCCCTCAAAATTTCAAGACAAACATTGAAACTCAACAACAGAAAATAATAAAGCTAGGGGGCAAACTATCAAACAATGACAAATGTGAGTACACAAAACTCTTGACTGAATTCAAAGATTTTTTTACACCAAGTCTTTGAGTGTCCTTGCAAAGACTTTCAAGTGAAGTTTAGACCAAATTGGATAGGTCCATACGTAGTTAAGGAAGATGCCAAAGATGATGCTTAACTCTTGTGCATTATTGAAGGAGAAGAGTTTAGTATCTCAAAACTCCACAAAAATCTAAAAATATCAAATAAACTCAAAAAAATCCATAAAAAGAATAAAATTTCCAAAAATCAAGAAAAACAAAATTTGCATTCTTCATTCTGTTCCACCATGCATTTGTAAGTGATGCTATTGTTCGATTTTTGCCCTAGTAAGGAATCTAAGGTTGCCTAGGTATAGGTTGACCCTCTGAGCCTTTGAGATCCCATATGACCATCTTTACCACTAGTCATTCCCCTTACATTCCCAACAAATTCAAAATAAAGTTAATCTCTTAGCTTTATACTGATCCATGTCTTAACAAATCATGATGTCAGGTCTAGGCAAAGTTAGTATTCAAACCTACAATACCCAATAGAAGCTTGCAAGTAGACCTTCCCCATTCCTCCTTAGAGTAAGGGAAGTTTGAAGGGATAGTGAAAGCTCTTGGTGACACTCAGCCCCTTATCTTTCCTGGCCAAAAATACCAAGGGGATCATAACTTTGCAAGAAGCAATAAAAAAGGTAGTGCAAAAAAATAGAGAGATCATAAAAAGAGTAAAAAGGTAAAAGAGAGAAAATACAAAAAAATGAGAAAATTAAGAAAAGATAGTACAAAATACAAAAAAAAGAGAAAAAGAGAAATAAAAACAAGAAAACATATAAAGAGAGAAAAAAAATAAAAGAGAGGATTGTTGATGTTCGTACTCTCTGGTGGAGATAAGTCTAAGCTTGAAGTCGAGAGTGGCATCTATTAGAGAAAAAAAAAGAAGAAAGGTACAAAGCACACACACACACACTAGTTGGGCAAAACCAAGAGTCTATTTTTCCTTAGGACCATCTTTTGCTCTGGAGCCTTTCCTCTACCCTAGGTCTATCTTGTTGGCCATCTCTGATCTAAGTCTAGAAGGTACCAATAAAATTTGTTGCTTGTCCAAGTTGAAAACTCGTCAGAATGTTTTGTCTAGATAAGGATCAATATTTAGCTTTATATAACGCTGAATTTAGAATATGTTTCATTTTCCTCCCACTCCCACCTGACTCCCTAATAAAACTTCATCTCAAAAGATTATAGGACTTCCTATACCAAGTCAACTTGCAATCCCCTAGGTCAAAAATCCTACTAAAGAGCATTCACACTATTTGTTCCACTTGCATACATTTCAAACATACAAAACAATAAAAAATGTCATAACATAATGGAATTCATAGTACTTTAAACATAGTACTTCACATTTCATATTTGTGAATCGCATCCAAACACATTGCATCTCATTCATATCAGAAGAAGACAAAACAAATTACATCATCCATGTGTGATCATTATAGGTATGCATTATCATAGACAAAATAAAAGCTCTATCCAACCATATGCACAAGAGGGAAAGTGAAGTACAAGATGTCAACTGAAGCTACATATACATCTCAACCAATCAAGTCTCACAACAATAAGTGCAAAACAATGTTTAAGTACAACTCACTCCTCCAATGGAGTCAAGAGAGTAAAATTATGCACTTAATCATGCAGGTCTCCCCATACAAGGGGGCAAGGGTATAAATCTCTTCAACAAACATAGATCTCTTAAAGACCTCAAGGAATGTCAAGTTAGACCTTCACAAAATCTTCAAAAAATCCATAAAAGTTAGAAAGTTGAAAACCCTAAAAATTGTAAAAGCCTAAAAAATTCCTAAAAATTGAATATGTTCTTCAAAATCTGTAATAAAAGGAGAATGTGTTTGTCTCTCTAGCTTAGCATGTGTTTTATTTCCATAGTACTTGCCATGCCCTTGTTTTGTCTGTATTTCATCCTTACAAGTCTTGATGATGAAATGAGGTGACTCAGGTATATTCAAAACTCACGCATCAATGGTACATCCTCTCATTCCCATTTCAACACTTATTTCAAAGTGCATCATGAAGTCGAACTAATGATTGTTATTTCAAGTACAAATGTGAGACATTGACGACATGTAAGAGCCTAGTTCGGGAACGGTACCTACCTTTCATGTAGACTACCGTCCTTGAGGGGGCAAAAACGTAAGTATGAAAAAGATGCACAAGCCTACATGGCGGCCCAAGGATGAGCTATAGTCCTAATCATATACATGTGAGCATGAAATATATATACCCTTCAGCAATATTCCTCTTGGTGACATGGATTTGTTGTTTTTCACTTAGTTTGTGTTTTTCTAACCTCCAAGCTAACCTTCCAAGATCCTGCACACCTTCTTGCCACTCACCCAACCCATGCTTGACAAATTGCTTTTATCACTTTCTATCCCTTACACGAATAATCCACTTCAAAAGAGGGGAAATCCATCTTGCCTAGGAGCTTTTCCATCCATTCTTTCTTCCACATCCATCCAACTCACTTTCCAATTGCCCATCAAACCTTTTAGGGTAGGGTAGCCTTAGAGATCAACAGGATATCCTAGGAAAATTGAGATAAAAGTATAATTTTGAGATAATTTCAAGAAAACCTAATGGCACCACTATGCAGTGCTCTAAAAATTATTTAATTTAAAGAAAAATGACACCCAAAAAAGATTTTGTATGTGCCCGAACAAGTTCTTTGAAGTTCCATATGACCTGTCAAACCCATTCTTTCTGGGCTGCCTCTTATGTCTTTAGGATCTCCCTAGGCAACTCACTTTCAATGTGTTTTCAATAAAATCTAATAGCACGATTGCGTAGTTCTCAAAAAATTATACAATTTTTAAAAAATGACACCCAAAAATGAGTATGTATGTGTCCGAATGAGCTCCCAGAAGTTCCTTATGTCTTGCAGGATCTCTAGGGGTGACTTGCCCTGCTAAAAAGGGCAACCTCCCCTGGTAAAAGGGATCCATACCCTGCATTTTAAGAAGGATCTCCAGGGGCGACCCTATTATCTTTTAACATGTGTGTTTTCTTCCAGTTCTGGCCCAAATTTGCTCCAAATTGAGCCCTGATTGCGTGAGTTTTCTTCCCTAAGTAATTATCAACTCCTCCTAACTGATTAAACACTCCCAATCAGCCCAATCACATCTCCAAATAAATTCTACTAATCTCCCAATCAATCACATGCTAACTCCATTTCTTCTTTTGTGATAGGCTATTAAGGCTAGTTCACTCCCAACCAAACCCAATTCACTCTCCAATAAAGCCTATTAACTCTTCAATCAAATGAGTTAACTCTCCAATCACCTCCACCATTGATGTACTTCTCACACCTATAAATACCCCTCACCTCTTTATTATTTCTCAAGTCTGGGAATGCTCTTCTCATCTTCACAAACTTTTTCAAGCTTATTCATAGGCCTTTGAGCCTCTTAGTTTCTTTCTTTTGTTTTCACCAAAGCTTTAAAGCTTTCCCTTAGGAGGCAAAATTTAGTATTCTTGTTTTGCTTTGCTCTGCTTTTTCTTTGTCTCTATAGCATTTATGCTTGTGCAGGACTCCATGAGCCTTTTCAATTTTTGCATTTAGCTTCTTAGCTCCAAGCCATTGCGCTTCGTAGGCATTCTAATGCCCATTTCATCTCAAAGCTTCAAAGCTTCAGGTCTTAGTGCTTCGTAGGAATTCTTATGCCCATTCATTATTCAAGCTTCCATAGCTTCTATTCTATTCCATCGCTAAGAGGAGGACCCCACTGTTGCAGAGGGAGAGAGAGGGTTGCTGGAAAAAAAGGACTTTTGAGGGCTCGAGCCAGGCACTGTCATCTCTATCATACCAAGTTCTTGTATGCTTTCAACTAGTAATTAGATCACACTCTTGCTCTTGGGAAAGTAATCTTTGTGTCGCTTTTTCCTTGATAGGATTTGCTTTGATTTAATTAGATTAACATTGCTTAGATTATTTTTGCTTCAAGTCATTAGATTACATTTCAATTCTTAGGTTAGATTCAAAAATCACTTCACAAAAACAAAAAAAAGGATTAGATTGCATATCAAAAACTCATATAGTTGCATACATATTTCGATTTCTAGCTAATTAGACAATTTCTTTTTATTTATTTGGCAAAATAATCAAAAGTTGTTTGCATATATATTAGATTGCATTGCATAAGAAAAACACAAAAACATTAGGAAACATAGAGAACAAAACCCTTGATAACATCACGAGGTACATATCAACTCGAGGTCAAACAAGAACAAAACCCTCGATAATATCATGATGTACATGTCAACTTCAACATCAACATCATACACATTCATTCAACGCACAAACAACATTTCCCTTATTGCCAACGTGCCCTGACATTAGGGAAGATTGGATTAAATCCATCCTCGATGAGATTAGGGAAAACTTTCCCAATCCAATTAAACAACTAAATGCAGAACAAACAAGGGAGGAACCAGAACACCAATAAGGAATCAGAGATCAACAGCTCTTGATTCAACAAGCTTTGTGAAATGAAGAAAGGAGACAACAATGACAAAGACTCCACAACGAACAAAACAACCTTCATGTTAGGGTAGGGAGACTTAGGACTCGTAACCCTTTGGCTCATATAATCATAACAACTACAACAATAATCGAACGTCTTCACCAAAACAACCATCAAAGCACACAAGTAGCATGAAACCCAACCATCCTCCACGACATCCTGCTTCCTGCAGAAAGAGAGTAGGACAACCCCTCAGTCCCACCTTCGCTCGACAAGCTCTTGCCACGTGGGTGGGAGTGATTGGGAGGTTGCCTTCAACAAGGAGGGAGGTTCATGCGTCGCATTGGACTGTGACTCACCTATAAAATCAGCTAGGTTGCTTTCGAAACAATACAGTGCCACCACGACACTTTTGCACCATCCAATTTTTTCTTTTACTTTGTAACCATCAGTAGCATCTTGATTTCTACATCTAAATCCATAACAATTTATGCATTTGGCCTTGTTAGCATTCACAACTTTGCTTCCAAACAAGTTGAGTCATTTAATTTGTCTATTGCATTTTTCTTTTACTTTGTAACCATCGATAGCATCTTGATTTCTACATATAAATCCGTAACAATTTATGCATTTGGCCTTGTTAGCATTCACAACTTTACTTCCAAACAAGTTGAATCATTTAATTTGTCTATTGCATTTATTAGAATAATTACGCCGAGAGGCATTCTATAGTGGCATCAAAGAGTTGATTCCCGTAAACAAATGCTTGTAAATAAAAATTATAAAATTATAAAATTGAAGTGTTGATAGTGGACGCCCAAAAAGAAAAAAACAAATGAAACGCCTCGTTAATATATGAACGAGCATATCAAATTCAGATTTGAGGTGAGCTGAAACGGAGTGTGAGCTAAAGCGGAGTGCAAATAGAAAACAAAAGAATCCCCTTCCCAGAAATAGATCAAGGCCGTGGAGGAAATCTTTGTTTTTCTAGCACAAAAACTAAATTCTGTTTGCTGCAACCACAGAAAAATTGAAACCCTATTATGGCCTTTTAAAAATTTTGCCAAAATTTAATTCAATGCAAGATTCCCTCAAAGCATTAAAAATTCATTTATATGAACTGTGAAAACCTCTTCCTCTTAGTCTAAAAAAATATTTTTTGATGGAGACAGTAATGGCAGTTCTACCTTCCTCTACCTGCCAAAATTTGATTCAATGTAAGATTTTTTGAAAGCATTACAAATTCATTTATATGAACCATGAAAACCTTTTCCTCTTAATCTAAAAATTTATGTTTTAATGGAGATGGTAATGGCAGTTCTACCTTCCTCTACCTAAATTGTATGTGGTATTTTAATCCCCTAATAAGATTTCTAATACATAAGAAAGAAGAATTTCATTCATGTGAAACAATACTCAAACAATATAGAGGTTGATCAGCAATGCGTTTATAGAAAGAGGGAGCCCCTCCCTTGTTTATTTCCTAAATTAATAATATGTTTGATTTAGAATTAGAAGGAGATATATGTCATGATGTGGCCATGCAAATCCAAGCTTGGAATTTATGCAACAAACACCATTGAAACTTTTGCATAATTACCTAAATTTATAATACCAAATTCAGTTGTAATTTGATATTTGAAACCATATTAAATAATAATAATAAAAACAATAGATTTCATGGTATGAGATTTATAAATGAGGTGGACTTCTATATCAATACTAAATTCTATAAAATCCTATACTTGCATATTCAAAAACTCAACTTTCTAAATTTTTATTCACGTAATTCAAATTCTATTTATAAAATATATGTATTGTTGAAGCAAAAAATATATTCTAAATTTTTTACTCACCCCAATTCAATCCCCTTTCTCTAACTCTGAAGCATGAAAAGATCAACATTTCCACCCATCTATTTTGGTTCTAAGTCATTAAAAATAGAAATTCATGAGTTCAATTTCATTTCCTTAATTGACATTATTGGTAGAAATATCTTGGGAGCCTTTCTTGAATTTTAAAATTGGTCAATTTATAAAATCGAAACCATATTCCAGTTGTACACACCTAAAATTGACCTAGTTATCATTAGTATCAAAATATTGAATTAGCTATCATCTGCATTTGTCTAACACACTTGAGCAATTTTCCCATCACTTATTTCTTCTATTAATTAAATAAATTTATATTTATTTAATTAATTCATTATCTATTTCTTCTAATCTATAATTAAATAATCTTTAATTATTTAATTATCTCTTATTTCTATCTATTTTAATTAAATAAATCTTATTTATTTAATTAAAAATCCCTTCATAATCCCATTTTCCAATTAATTAAATAAATTTTACTTATTTAATTAATTTCTCTTATCATTTATCTTCACAAGCCGACATGTGTGCCTCTTTTATTTAAAAACATGTGTGGTCCTACATCTTTTATTTAATATCTCTCACATGTAGTACTTTTTATGAACACGGTCACACATAAGCCTTATCTTCCCTCCACTTGTCATCTACACATTCATCTATGACTATCATTTAATCTTAGCCATTCACATAGCCACCAAATCTCCACCGTTGATTGATTTTGGTTGAAGTCTATATAAACACCCTCTCATTCCATACTACATCTATCCATCATTTTCATAGAGCGTCTACATTATCATCTTGAGCATATTGAACACTTTAGCATCCATTTAGCATATTATCATTATCATCCATCCATCATGGCAGCTTTTATCTTCATAATTGTTCATTGTTGAGAAGCAATCCACATCATAAACAAGGAATCATACAAAGTAGGTGATATTGTTCTTGAATTGCATGCTTTTAATTTTACTTGGATTTGATTATTTGATGGTGGTAGGATTAGGTTTTCAATTATATGCTTGATCTTATTAACCTGATTTTTACCTATCACATTTTGGCACGCCCGGTGGGAGTCACGTCCTTGATTAACTTTGTTGTTTGAAATTGTTTTTTGTGAAGATCAAAATTTTCAAGCGCTTACGGCAAGTTTCAGTCGCTTCTGAGCGAAAACCAGTCTCTTCCTGAACATACGCATCGCTTTTCAGTCAAAACCTGCCACTTTTAGCATTTTTGGGATCGTTTCTAAGCGAAAAGTAATCACTTACAGTCTTTTTTGTGTCACTTCTAAGCTAACAATGGCCGCCTGTGTCGTGATTTACATCGCTTTTAACTTAACACTGATCACTTTTGGTTGTCTGGATCACTTTCTGCAAACTAGGGTTTTCTGTCTATATCTATTTTTTGCAGATCTGGGTCGCTTATGAGCCTTAACAATTCGCATTTTGATTTTTTGCATCACTTTTGAGTTTTAACAACTCACATCTGGGTTGGTCTGCGTCGCTTCTGATCAGTAACATTTTGCCCTCAGCCGAATACAGATCACTTAGATCAATAGTTGTTCACCTTTGGTAACTGTGTTACTTTCAGTTTTTATCATTTTTTAGTCTAGTTTTCTTAGCTACTAATTGGTTATTTGTGCAACATCTTATCGATTGTCCAAGAAAAGGAGGTTGTGAAACTATTAACATATTTGTTGCAGTTTCGATCGGTCCAAGACATTACATTTTATTACTAATTTAGGAACATTTGGGCTTGGTGCTTAAAAAGAATCATTGTTTGCTCCGTGCTTGATTTATCTTTTTTGGATTGCTTGATTGTGCATGTTTGTAACCCAAATTTAATAGAAAAAGTATCCTCTCCCCTTGCCTATCAAATGGATCTTGAGTGTATGAGAACTTGTTATTATCTTTAGAGGGTCTGCCTTCCCGGTGTGAGAAGGGGTACGACCCAAGCAGTAACGGGCTAAAGCCAAGTCCTTTTAAACCACTATATAAGAAAAGTGTTTGTGTCAAAAGCCACAAACAACGGGTGTTGTTATGTTATACCAACAACCAACCTCCCCCAAAACTCTCCAAGGTGTAACCCTTGAAGGCTGGGAGACTCCACAATGGATAGTAACATTGCCGCACATATAGCCACCTGAACGGATGCCCTTACTAGCAACCTTGTGTAGTAGCCAAAAACCTTTTATTTGTTGACGCAAAAGGTGGGACCTTTGAAGGCACCTTGATTCTCGTGGTTCTTAGTAGAGATAGCAAGGATAATCCTAAGGTTTGGTGTGGGGACAAACCTTGGGAAACCTGGATCTTGGTATGCGTGAGAAGTGAGTGCCATGGAGAGGAGCCAGTGCTACCAAGATCCTAAAGCTATCTGCTTTGAATAGGCACGGCAAGGGGACTCAACAAATACAATCCTTTCCTAGCCTAGGTTGTACAAGTTTGTGATTGTTGTGAGTGTGAGTGACTGAAATCACTATTTTCTTGTCAAAAACATAATTCAGACATATTTCATAACAGACACAGATCACCTTTGAACCTTAACTACTCACCTACAAAAACCTAAATCACTTTTAAACAACAGTTATTCGCTTATTGCAAAATCCAGATTATTTTAATCTGCAGCTATTTGCTTTTGGCAAACCCCGGTTGCTTTTAAATCGCAGTAAATTACTTTTGACCTATAACTGATCGCCTCTGGCAAACCTGTTCGCCTCTAGTCAACACTGCAGTCTGTTATCTGAAACATAACCAAGTCACTTTTGAGCTATCATCTGCACTTTTGGCTTTATCTGATTCGCTTCTGAGCTATCATCAGTCGCTTCTGGTCAAATATTAGCAATCAATATTCATCCAGCCCAATCAGTAACACTGTCAGCTATTTTTAGCTCTGATTATCAGCTTATTGACAGTTTTATGAGCATCTACCATCACCTGAGCATTGTCTCCTATCTTGAGCATATCAAACCCTTGGATTTTTGAGCTTTTCATCCTTTTGAGACCCCAAAACAACAACCAACCAGCAAAACTAGCAACCAAACATCAACCTTTTGACTTTACTTAGCCCCAGCAAAGCTAGCAAACAACATCAGCAACCAGCTTTCCCTTGAATATGTGAGCTATCCTCTAGGGAAGTTTATCAACCAACAACAACAACCAAGCAACCCAACAACAACAACAACAACAAAGCAAATAGCAAACTAGCAAAACAAACCAACACCAAACCATCGGCAAACCATCACCTTTTGGGTCTCAATCCTCACAAGCTAAAGTCCAATTTTCAACATCAACCATTATGCCTCAAACTAGGAGCCAATATAGAGCTGAAATGGAAGCAAAATTGCGAGCTGAGATGGAAGCCAAGATGCAACAATCCCGATCAACGCCCCTTAGAGATGCAACTCAATTTACAACCGGCATACCTTCTCACATGTTTGTGCCCGACGGATACACCGTTGGAGAGTCCTCTTCACAACAAATGCAACCTCAAGCATTTTCAGAGACTTATGAAGAGTAATCCCAAGGGGACTTATCAGAATTTAGAGACACACACGTATGGGATCAATTTGAGAAGCTTGTTTTTATCTAATCCTAATCACTACTTCTTGCAATTAGCACGTATGGGAGCCAAATTACCAAGTGACTTTGACATATCCACTATTCGAGAACACAATCCAAACATTCCCGCTGTTGTTGCAAAGGGACCATCCACTATAGACACACCATCTCATATCATGTCCATGCTACAAAATCCACCTTCCAACCCATCTCTTTCATTGCATATTGCTACTCCATCCAATGCACCACGCTCGGAGTACACTTTAGAACCTTTGATAACTCCAACCAATGTACTTCCTTTTCTTTCACAAAATTTGAGTGTTCCACCTTTCCATGTTCCACAACATATGCCTTCTCCTACCATGACCATATCTCGATCTCAAGTAACACAAGTTGTCCATGTTGCCCAAGTGCAAACTCCTTATACATCACAAGCTATCCCCATATCGCAAACTCCGTAGGCTTCCCAAGCTATCCAAACACCACAAACCATCCAAGTTTCACAGCCATTACAATCCGCTACTCCTATTGCATCACATGTGGAAACCACATCCCATATTCCTATCACTTCTAATATGGTCTCCACGATTTCCATGGATCCATCCAACACAGCATATAAACCCAATGTTAGTCTCATTGACATGAGTGACCCGCCTATTGTTTCACAAGCTAATCCTAATGTCATTGTCTCTTATGTTGACCAACTTACATCACTTCCACCATCGTCCTATAATCCTTCACAAACCATCAATCCGTCTTATATAACCCAAGGATTGCCCATCATCACCCAAAACATGACATATACCAATCCACATGTTGTCCAAAACACAAACCAAAATGTCCATCCTTCTTTCGCATCCACCAATCCTTCCATCACTTACCATATCACAAATCCAACTCCGAATTCACAACCATTGACCAATGTCAATCCATCTTCCACTTCCCATGTGATGCAAACCCTTGGCGCTACTTCATCGCAATATACCCAACCACCACTTGTGTCTCAAGGACAGCAATCCTCCAACACATATGTGTCACATACTAATCCTTTGACATATACTGTGAGTACGCAACCTCAACAAACGGTCATGGCCTCATATATTTCGCAACAACCACAATATACATCATATTACACTTCACCTCCGAACCAACAACCCCCTTTGCAACAACAACACCTTTCTCAAGCAGATGTTGAACAAATGATTAACAAGGTGGTAGGACAAAGCAAGAAGACATTCTCCTTAGGAGACATATGTGCTTATCCATTTGACAAATCACTTCATATGACACCTTTTCCACCACACTTTGAAATTCCACAATTTGACAAGTACAGAGGAAAAGGAAATCCAAAAGACCATCTTAGAGCATTCTTTGTTGCATGCCTCAATGTTGCTCAAGATGATACATATCTTTTGAGACTATTTCCCCAAAGCTTAGTGGGACAAGCCCTTGAATGGTTCTCTCATTTACCTTTGGGCATTAAGTCTTTTATGAAACTAGCAAATAAATTTTGATCACATTTCGCTTTTAACATTGAACATGAAGTGAACATGAACGACCTTGTCAACAACAAACAACGTAATGGTGAAGCTTTCTCCTCATTTACTCAACGATGGCGTAATATGGCTAGCAAATTATCATGGGAAATACCTGAGAAACAATAGCTCGATATCTTCATCCAAAATCTCCATCCCGAGCTTTCATTCTAACTACAATTGCAAAGTGCTAGCACCTTTGATGAACTTGTTTCCAAAGGAACCATCATTGAACGCGCTTTAATTGCTAAGGGAACTATCAAAAATTTCAGAGATAACAAAGACTATCCTCAAAACTCCAACGATAAATCTCGCTTTTGGAACAAGAACAAGAATGTTGTTAATGATGGTGTTGTAGATGCAGAGAACATACAAACAGTGAAATCTCCTATTAACATTCAAGCCGCATATACAACAACCCAACCTTTTCAACGAAACTGACAACGACAAACTTTAAATCCTCGATGACAATTTACTCCTTTAGCGGAACCTACGGAGGTTATCTCTCATAAGCTTCTCCAAGCGGGAGATATAATATTACCGGATGCACCACCTAATGGCGAACTGCTCTTCAAAGCTCCTTGGTACAAAGAGAATGAGTATTGTGACTACCATATAGTCAAGGGACACAAAACAAATGGTTGTATGTGCTTAAAGCATGTCATTAAAGATTGCATCGATCAAGGTTTAATTAAAATCACACCTCCAACATCACAACCTACACAACAACTGACATCGAACTATGATTTAGATGCTTTCAAGAATCCACTTCCATCTCATGACAAACCAAGTAACCTTCATACAGGTAATGCCATTCAGTACAATTATGAGTCATCCACGATTGGCCGCATTGACCAAGCTCACATTTCTACCATTACTATCCAAGGCAAAGCACCCGATTGCGCTGTAACTACTAGAAGAGGCCGTGTTACCATTCAAGGAGCACCTGTCAATCCTCCTCGACCGTCCTCTAGCTATAATATCCTTGATCACCTTGGCAAAACACCTGCACATATCTCCGTCCTTGAATTGCTTCGCATATCACCCGTCCATAAAGCTATCCTTGATAAAGCATTACAAGAATCCTCAGTGCCTAATGATATCGATACTACACAATTCCAATCTATGTTCTCTAGCATTGCAGCTCCTTGCCACCTAAATTTCTCTGACAAAGATCTTCATCCGTCTATCAACCCATCACATAATGAAACCCTCCACATAAAAGTATTTGTCAACCAACGTCGTATCAAACAAATCTCAGTGGATGGTGGAGCTGGTCTTAATATATGTTCCTTAAAATTAATAAAACAATTGGGATATTCTAAGAAAGATGTTGACACTTCCAAGGTCATTACTATCAAAGCATATGATGATGCTAAGAGAGATACTGAAGGAATTATTCACTTGCCTATTCAAGTTGGTCCGGTCACTACTGACATCTGTTGTCAAGTGTTGGGAATTAAGGTGTCTCAACCTTTGCAAATTCCTAATGTTGTATTTATTTATCCCATGTTGAGTTGGCATAGTCGGCACCTTGTGTACATGCAGCAGGGTAAATTTTGGTGACTTTGGCAGCCGCAGTTTCCCCCTTGAATAATTAACGGGGGTTTGGGGGCAGCGCCCCCAAGACAGGGTCAAGGGGCGAAGCCCCTTGCGGGGTCCAGGGGTAGCACCCTTGGCGCTCCTTGTCGCAGTACAGGGCGGGGTCGAGGGGCAGCGCCCTCGTGGGGGCTTGGGGGCAACGCCCTCGAAACCTCAACCGACTTTTATTTAATGACAAGTGTCAGTGAGTATCTTTGCACGAGAGAAAGGCATCTTTGGGTAGTCAAGGGAGGTTATGACAAGTTGTAAGAGGAATAAGATATTTTTAGTCAGTGTATGACAGATTCTCTTATAGTTGTAAGTGCTGTCAGTTATGACAGATTCTTTGACAGTTGTAAGGTGCGTAAGAGCATCTGTCATGGCCTATCTTGGGACAAGGCGCCCACATTGGGATGGGATGTTGGACATGTGTCCTTAGGCATGGGTTTTGGGGCATGAGTCCAAGATGGATGCCCATCTCTAGAAGGTTCCATATTTGCCTTGTAAACTCTATAAAAACAAGTGCTTGGATGGGACATAAGTAGTGTGTTTTACAGGTACTATTATGCTGCTGGAATATCTCCAGATCTGACATTCGAAGACTCCTGAAAGAGCATTGGCTCTGAAACTGTATTGTAATCTATTATTGTTTACTGTAATACATTTGAGTTGTGTTTTGGAGTGTGGGGTTTTTTGCTCGTAAGGGTTTTCCCCACGTATATCTTGTCTCTCTCTCTCTCTCTTCTGTCTACTTTCTGTGTGTATGTGTATTGCTGCAATATCTCTGTTAGATGTTCTATGTTGCTGTAGTTGTAAGAATTAAATTGAATTTGCATACATCTCTCCTCATTAGATTAGTGTAGGAAGCGATTTTCACACACCTAGCTTTCTTTCATCAAGTCCTTGATATTGAGCTTCCTTACAACATCATCCTTGGCCGTCCATGGATCCATGCCCTCAAAGCAGTTCCTTCTACATACCATCAATGTCTCAAATTTCCACATAACGATGTTGAAGTTACTATCCATGCCGATCCTAATCCATTTGAGTTTTGTTGTGCTTTTCAAACTAAATATCAAAGCCCCAACCACATTCTTATCAACACCGAAGCATATCCATCTTCATCTTATGTAGATCCATCTACCTTACTCAAGCCATCATCTAGTAAATCCACTCCAAATCTCCGTATCAAGTACATTGAACATGGACCGGGTGAATACATACTGCAAGAATCTTCATCCACATCCGTTTCTAATATGGGAGCTGGACCTTCTTTGGTAGGAGAGTCTCCTAACTCCGGTAACATCGCCGACTCCTCTCCTCATATCATTGACCCTTTTCAGGGAAACTCCATCTTCATGATCTCGACCACTTCTTCATCTCCATCTAGTGATGAACTCAAGTCTACTTCCCAAAACACCCCTAGTCCCCGTGTCAATCGCATGTCTCCACAAGCTAAAGATGTTGGAACTTCCTCCATCCATCCTAAGTCCACCATTTCCCATCAAAAACCCCATCCTAAATCCCAAAAGTATGTCACCATACATCTTCCACCATCTGATTTACCTTTGCTCCTTCCAACTCCTAAACTCCCACCATCAACTTTACATCCATCTCTTCCACCTCCACCATCCTATAACTTGCAAAAGCATGTGACTGTACATCTTCCGCCATCCAATTTATCTCCACTCCTTCCAACTCCAAATATTCCTCCATTTTCCTTACCACCATTACTCCCAACACCTAATTATCCCCTTATCCATAAGCACTATTACATTCCTAATCATGACCAACAAATGCACACGTTGTCTAAACATAAAGCCTCCACTCATTCTGCCAACCCCGCTTCCATCAAATCCATGAGATTCAAAAATAAAAATTTGGATGCCTCTACCTCTAAAGCTAAAAAGCTTACCAAGAATCCTAAAGATTCTCATGCCTTAGGGCAACAATGCAAAGAATCACAACCAAGTACATCTAAAAAGCCATCTAAGCCCATAACTCCACAAGAAGAGCCCAAAACCAAAATGGTTTGGGTTCCTAAGCAAACAAGCAAGCAGGCCTAATGAGGCATCCTTATCTACCTTTCAAAAATCCCAACCATCTACTTCCATCCAAAGCACCATTCCATTCAAAATTCCACCCAAAGATCCCACAAGCAAAACACAAATAATAAAAATACTAACTCTATGTGGTTCCTAAAATCATTCCATCATCCATCTCATAAACAAATATCCCCATCGCTTCCTACACAACCTTTCCATCAAAAGCTTCGTTGTTTATCACGGTATGTGCAACCGTTGGTCATGGTTCCCTTTCATTCTGTACATCTTCCACCATCCGATTTACCTCCATCTTCCCACCTTTCATCCATTATCCTACATAGCTTCCCTATCATCCCATCCTTATGGTCCATGCTTTTGCATAAGTCTTTCACCTATCCATCCTTGCCCAAACCTTTCATCATCCACTATCCACCTTATCCATCTCACTTCCACATAATCCCCTATCAACATCTATGAGCATAATTACATGGTCCATGCGATGACATCGATCTCCAACGGGACTACCAACATTCATAGCACTAGACACTTGAGTCCCTCCTATTCATTACCATGGTGAAAACCTGGTAACCAAGCGCCATGTGTAATAGTGTATTTAAAAAAAATGTCCAATAGTGAAAACCACTTTGTGGTGCTTTGGATGACAAAAAAATATATATATAGTACAAGATAAATAATTCATCCTCTGGTGAAAACCTGGTAATCAGGTGCCTTGGATAAGTACCATAGTGAAAACCTGGCAAACGGGCGCTATGTGTAGAGACCAACTTCCATCTTTCACTTCGTTTGTTTGATCACAGCTTTCCATGACATTCCTTCTCCGTTATCTATTCTCCATAATCCATATCATAATCCACTATCTTTCCTATCCATACATCGCAAGCCATTATCCCTTATCCATCCATAATAAAAGTCTTTCTACCCTTTGCTTCTGCTATGCTAGCTTTCATAGTTTAGACTTTGTTGGGGTTAAGATATCATTTGGCACCTTAGCATACTATCCACATGACCACATCCATCGCAGTGTCTTCCTAACAATCTTTACCCCACACTGGGGGCACTTGGTAAAACCTTATTTGGAAGTGGATATCTTAAGCTCTAGCTCATAACATTTCAACCAAAACATAGCAAACATCTGAAATCAAAGCCAAAGCACAACAACCATCAAAACAACAACACATTTCAAAAAAACAAAAAAAAAATCAAAACATCCCAAAAATCCAAGCAATAAAGTTGATCCTTTGACATCAACCATCAACACAATAATCAAGAACTACATCACAGCCATATCGTTCAAATCTTTGATCCCGTGGATATAGGGTATGTAGGTAATCTGAGATGCAAAGGAAGCACTCTGATTCAGGCATAGACGATAGCCCCCCTTTCATCATCCATCTTTCATCGTTCTTCTGATCATCCTTTGATCTTTCATCTCCCTTTCTTATCTCTCTCATCACTTACATCATCAATAAACCCATAACTACATATTCATCATGTCTCATCATCATCGTAAATATGCTTTGATCCTGTGGACACAGGGTATGTAGGCAGTCTGGAATACGAAGGAAGTATCCAGTACGCAAGCACAGATGATCCACCCATCTTCATCTTCTTTCATCTCCATTTTCTTCTCTTTGACCATCTCAAGAAAAAAATAGACTATGCGTATTAGCAAAAGCTCAAGCAGTTTAACAAATCAGGGATAAGCTAGAAGCTATTTGTCTGCATGCTTTAAGCCAACATTTGCTATAGCATTTTATCAACATCTTAACCTTCAACAGGATGCAGCTTTCCTCTTCACAAGGCGCCAGCTTAATCCATTCAAAAGCACATAAATTTGGTAAGAGAACGCGATGACAGTATCTTTTGTCCCTTTTCTATGCCTAATTAAGACTTGATCTATCTATATCTTGGTACATTGCGATGAAGTACAGTGGGGCATGGTCATATTACTTTCGTATGCCGTGTCTGTGGGATGATCTTATCCTCTTTCTATGCGTATTGGTATCTTGTACGTGTTCGGATTAGCATCTTACATATCAATATTTCTTGCATCTGAGAAGCTAAACAATCTCTTATGCATTGAGACTATTCTATGTTAAGAACTAGCTCCATACATATAACCAGCAAGGTGTCAGTACGTGTATGGAGATAAGCTCAAACCTTTGCTTGTAGCATCAAAGTCCATCTTAGAACACTAGCTTCTCTTCATATCTTGTGTATGTTGGTTCAACATCTTGACCTCATGCGTTTAGACAAGATTGTAGTGCGCTAGTTATGCATTGGATACCTTGACACCTTGGTCTTCTATATCCTGGTGCATAACATCCATATGCTATATCAAACATAAGGATTGCATTTCTTTATTTATGAGAAATTAAAAAAATTGTCATATCACTTATCCATTCCATCATAATCCTATATAGTCCTCAACCAAGATCGATCAACCAAAGTCTATTTTCTTCTGAACCATCCCCATTTCTCCCTTCCAACCCCTGTTTTCTTCATGTCAACCTTGTTTCTAGCCTCCCATCTTATTGCGAGCCAACCCAACCCTTCCTGGTTAGCCTGGCTTACCTCTCGAGGGGGCATCACCTGCTAGTTACACTGGGGCATAACCTTGTTTATCAAGTGAATCATCGTATCTTCTTTGACACAGCACTCTAACAAACATTGTATCAAAGAGGGGCAAAATGTAGACACCCAAAATTGACCTAGTTATCATTAGTATCAAAATATTGAACTAGCTATCATCTGCATTTGTCTAACACACTTGAGCAATTTCCCCATCACTTATTTCTTCTATTAATTAAATAAATTTATATTTATTTAATTAATTCATTGTCTATTTCTTCTAATCTATAATTAAATAATCTATAATTATTTATTTATCTCTTATTTCTATCTATTTTAATTAAATAAATCTTATTTATTTAATTAAAAATCCCTTCATAATCCTACTTTCCAATTAATTAATTTTTTTTACTTATTTAATTAATTTCTATTATCATTTATCTTCACAAGCTGACATGTGTGCCTCTTTTATTTAAAAACATGTGTGGTACTACATCTTTTATTTAATATCTCTCACATGTAGTACTTTTTATGTACACGGTCACACATAAGCCTTATCTTCCCTCCACTTATCATCTACACATTCATCTATGACTATCATTTAATCTTAGCCATTCACATAGCCACCAAATCTCCACCGTTGATTGATTTTGGTTGAAGTCTATATAAACACCCTCTCATTCCATACTACATCTATCCATCATTTTCATAGAGCGTCTACATTATCATCTTGAGCATATTGAACACTTTAGCATCCATTTAGCATATTATCATTATCATCCATCCATCATGGTAGCTTTTATCTTCATAATTGTTCATTGTTGAGAAGGAATCCACATCATAAGCAAGGAATCATACAATGTAGGTGATATTGTTCTTGAATTGCATGCTTTTGATTTTACCTGGATTCGATTCTTTGATGGTGGTAGGATTAGGTTTTCAATTATATGCTTGATCTTATTGACCTAATTTTTACCTATCACACCAGTCATCCATAGAATAATGTATTAATTTGCATATAGACATTAGAGAGGCCACCCTTGTTTGTGAAAACATGTACTAAAAAAAAACATAATCTTAGATGCACAGTAGAAGAATAATAATAATAGAATAAATATTTATATAAAAATTGATTGGCCCATTGTACCAGCCTTCTAAGCAAGGTATATATTGCTTAATTATCAACATAAAAACCATCAATTTTTTTAAAAAGATGGTGTAAATAAGATAAATGTAATGAGATAATCTATTCATGGGTTGCAATTAAAGAGAAGTATTTTTATTATTATTTTTTATTAGAGTTAGGTTAGCATTACTATTAGGGTTAAGGTTAGGGTTAGGGTTATAGTTATAATTTGGGTTTGAATGAGTGCTAGAATTAGTATTGGGGTAAGAATTAGGGTTAGGGATAAAATCATGACTAGAATTATAATTGGATTTAGGTTACCATTACAATTACTATTACAGTTAGAATTAGGGTTAGGATTATGGTTAGAATTAGTGTTAGAATTAGGGTTAGGGTTAGGGTTTATGTTAGAATTTGGGTTAAAACTACGATTAGAATCAAGGTTAGGGTTGGGGTTACCATTAGGGTTAATATTGGCTTGAACGTCATGGTTAGGGTTATAGTTACAATAAAAAACTATAACCAAAAGCATATGAAACTAGACTCATGCCTTCAAATTTAAGATTTTCTTGCTGGGACACTTCATCCACTCATTCAATTTTGGTCCTTTTGCATTGAAGATTTATATTGTTTCAACTACCTGCAATTGACCTTAGCTTGCAGCATATTAATGCAGAGTACAGGCCTGCAAGTTTCATTCTACAATCATGGCGTAAATTTAGGAGATGGCCTCTTCAAAGCTTTTACAACACTTTAAAACTGTTGTTCAATTTTTACTTACAATCCCTTTCATCTTTATCATTATCGGGCCATCTGATTTCTGGCTACACCTTCCTTTTCTTTGGTGCGTCATCTTCATTTTCAGCCTCTTTTTTGTCTTATCGGTAAATTATCAGTTTCCAGAACTTGGCCTTCTTTTGTCTTCTGTCAGAAAATCTCACCCTTTGCAAACTCTTGCCTTTTCTCCTTTTTCCTCCTCTAGTCGGCGAAATTGGACGTTTTTGAACTAGGCCACTTTGCCCTTTATCGACAATCTTTCATTTTTTTGAACTTTGTCTTTGTCGCCCTTTTCTATTGTGTCGGCAAAATTCCCCCATGGTGAACTATTTTATCATTTTGATGCAGAGATAAATCTCACAAACAACAAACTAGGACCTTTCCATACAGGGTTTTAAGACAACTGATGTAAATATGCATCCTTGTTCTTTCTTGTAGATGTATTCCTAAGCCTAAAACATGGGGCAACAATTTAATGGCATTCCACCATTGAGGACAACATGAAACAAGGGAAAATTGGTGTATTAAGACCTATTTTTAACATACTTTAGGGTTTTCCATGTTGGCCCACGATTGCCTTTATACCAAAAGGTCGACTTGTTAATTTTTGATACAAGCGCCAGAGTTAATAAATCCACAGGAGGCGGTTAGTCCATGTCATGAATCCCATGGGGAGCGCTGACCATTTGCCAACAAACTCCCCCCCAGCGTTACCCGAGGGGATTCGAACCCATGACCCTTCACTCTGATACCAATTGTTGGCCCACGATTGCCGTTAAACCAAAAGGTCGACATGTTAATTTTTGATACAAGCGCCAGAGTTAATGAATCCACGGGAGACAGTTAGTCCATGTCACAAATCCCACGAGGAGCGCTAACCATTTTCCAACATTCCAAACATGCATGACCCTTACACTTGTTTGACACAATGTTTCAAACAACAATGGATTGTTGTCACTAGGTGCAACAAATTAGACCTTTTTGGTCATAACTTTTCAAAAAGACCTGCAAATGGAAATGTAAAACCTGTTTTGGATACCCTTTTGGCCCTTATTAAACATATGTTAAAATGGGCTAGGGTTTCTTTGTATGGACTAGGGAAAAAATAAGACTGTTCCTGTGCAAACCTTATGACTGTTACAAAACTGCTCTCACCAAAAATGGCATAACTCATTCAAAACTTAATCAAATTTGCTCAAACCAAAAGCATATGAAACTAGACTCATGCCTTCAAATTTTAGAATTAATTTCAGGCCCGTACTATACCATACATGTCCGTACTAGCATGTTTTCAGACTACAAATTCTGGAAAACTTTGTTAGATTAGAGTTAGGTTAGCATTACTATTAGGGTTAAGGTTAGGGTTAGGGTTATAGTTATAATTTGGGTTTGAATGAGTACTAGAATTAGTATTGGGGTAAGAAATAGGGTTAGGGATAAAATCATGACTAGAATTATAATTGGATTTAGGTTACCATTACAATTACAATTACAATTAGAATTAGGGTTAGGATTATGGTTAGAATTAGTGTTAGAATTAGGGTTAGAATTAGGGTTAGGGTTAGGGTTTATGTTAAAATTTGGGTTAAAACTACGATTAGAATCAAGGTTAGGGTTGGGGTTACCATTAGGGTTAATATTGGCTTGAACGTCATTGTTAGGGTTATAGTTACAATAAAACACCAAAAGTCATTTACATTTATATCTATATAAAGAACTATGGTTAGAATTAGGGTTGGGATTAGGGTTAAGTATATGTAGGGGTATAATTAGGGTTCGGGTTAGAATTACTGTTAGGATTAACATTACGGTTAGGGTTAAAGTTACAATTTGGGTTCAAATTAGAAGTTAGGCTTATAACTAGTATACCTATATTTAAAAAATATATCTAAAGTATGCCGAGAGATATCCTTCTCGAAGCGCCTATTTTTTTAATCAATTCACTACACAAGTGGAAATAGGCCAGAAGGATATCTCGGCATACTTTAAATATATTTTTTAATTATAGGTACACTAGTATGACTTTCTATCAAGGTAATCCATATGAGTAAAAAGAAGTTATCTTTGTAGTTTTTTCCATAATTTTATTACATAATAATTAGCCGATAGGCTTTTAGTTGTGAGCATTATAGTGCTCGGAATTGTCTTACGCCGTAAAAAAAATTCACGCTGACACTTTTTATAAACTCTCGATTGTTCTCACACCCGAAAAAAAATCGCATCAGACAAAGTATCATGTCATTTAAATGTCCTCGCCAGATTCTCTGGGATTTATTAGGCTTTTATATGTGAGCATTTGATGCTTGGAAAAGTGTCTCATTCCCGAAATTTTTTAAAACTCCTCAGTTTTCGTGGAAAAAAAAGGCTATTTAGTGTGAGCTTTGGTGCGAAAATAGCCTGAAATGTTGTCTCACGCCTGTTATTTATTTTCAGTCACCCAGATTTATAGAGATCTCAAACAGGCCGACAATTCAATTTTTATCTAACATTGCTTTTTCCTTTCCGGTTGCCATAATTACCAGCATACTTATGAAATGGATTTGATTCACTTCTGAATCATATCAATCTCGGGATGGTGTATGGCAAGTATTATGCATTCATTTCATATCTGTCACAGCCCTAGATCACCGCTCGAGAGTGTATATAAATACACTTAACTACATTGACAAGAACAATTGCAGAAGAGTTGGACAAACAACAATTTCAAGAATTGCAGTAGATTAGAGTATGTTATTTGGTTTTTTGTTTTCTAAATTTTCTATATTTCCTCAAATCCATTATTTGCTGGTGACCATTCTATTCTCAAGATCTCGATCTTTAAGCTTTCTTCCCATTCAATCAGATGAGAGTTCAGACCCGTAGCACAATCTAGGCACTTCTCCCTTCCATCGAGTCCATATTGGAGTTAAGTCAAGGCAATGGTTCTCCATCGCCAGCTTCCGCTTTCCGGTAGAGCAACTTTGTGTCTAAAAGGTGGTCTCTATAGTTTCCAAGGAGCGGTTTACTGCCCGGGCGAGAGAACATATGATATATGTTATTATAGACATGGCTTTTATATTTCGTTCTTCTTGAAACCCTTCATTCACTCTCTATTGATGCTAGCATAGATCCACTGTGTGTTGGGTGTACTTTGGCCAAACAGGAACTAATAAAATCCCATTGTATGCAGTCGGCCATTGTTTTAGTTCTATGTCGTCGCATTCATAATGGCGCCTCCCTATTTTAACAGTCTCTATTTACATTGTAGTTTTTCTACATAGTTTATGAATAATAAATGCCTCCTCTCCATTCTCTCCCTGATAATAAAATTGAGGACATATGCCTCTTTCTTCTCTTTGCATCTAATTTGCTTTATGTTTTATTGCTACTAAACACTGCATGCTTGGTCATTTTATTTCTATTGTCTAAAACCTAAAATATGGCTGAACATTAGGTATTAATCACCATAACATCCTCAGCTGTAATTAGTGTGAGTTGAACGGGAGCAGAAAACAAAAGAATCGCCTTTGAGGAATCGATCTAAGGGTATTTGCACGAGTTTTTTTTTTTTGTTTCGGCACAAAAATTAAAAAATGTTTGCTGCAATTTCATTAAGGAGAGGAAAACTGAAATCCCTAATTTTTTTAAAGTAAAACGAGGGTTCGATCTTATAGAGAATATAACAAGGGTGGCAAAAAAAAAACTGGGATGCAATGATAGAGAATGAAGAGATCTAAGTCCCAAGGAACCCTTTTGTTATACGATGATTTCTCTGAATAAACTTTCATTACAACTCTTCTTAAGAAAATTGAGTTGTGGTCTTCTCTTTGGTTATTATGATCATTCTCCCCTAAATAGCCAGTTTTGTGGAAACCATTATCTTTGAGTTAAAAGAATGTTATAAAATACCTTAGATACATCTTGTCTCTGTATTGAAATTTGGTCACAGCATTTCTAATTAAGAAAATCTATCACGCAACACAATGATTTAAGGGAACTATTAGAGGAGGGAAAATTAAGATTTTGTAAGTTTTTTTACTTTTTGGATCAAATTTTTTTGTCTTGCAAATCAAATTTTTGTATTTAATATTTATATTTAACATTTTGTGTTTCTATTGTGTATTGCCCCTTTTATTAAATAAAAAAATAAAACAAGGGAAACTCTATCTTCCTAATGTTCCTTTCAACTTACTATTGGCGAATCCCTTGCATCCTAGAAGTTGCAAGTGCTAGTTTGTAGTTTTTAATGGGTAGTGCATTATTACAACATCTAAATGCATGGTTCAAGTGTCTATTCATTAAGCTTTAATGAAGCTCTACTTTGACAATTTATATTTTTCTTTAAAAAAGACAATTAAATGACGAAACCGTCATAACATTTTCATATGACAGGCAGGCGGTGACCGAATTCCGCGCCTGATCAGAATGTATTTTTCCCCATTTCTGACTAATAAAGCCGTCCTAAGGCCATATATGTAGTTAATACTAGCACCTGCACCCATAGGAGGTTCAAGGAATACGCCGATAGGAACAACCGACGAGTTTGCTTGAATTTTTTTTACGGCGTGAGACAATTTTCCGAGCACTATAACGCTCACATATAAAAGCCTATCGGCTAAATATAAATATTAAGCCGCATTTTATTCTTATTTCATAATACATAGGAAGAGCGCTGCCCCTGCTTCCAGCGCAAGAACTTTTTGCCTGCCATGGCGGACGAAGATTACAATGATTTCGACGCACCAGATGTTGGGTAAGAAATATGCCCGGCTTAGAATGTCTCACAGTCATACAATTTTTAATTTTTCCTAAGGTTTTCTACTGTAGGAAGGCACAACATTTTCCCAAAACAAGATCATAGGATAGTTTACACGAGTGTTGGAACATAACTCTTTAGTGGGGTTACTGGTAGATGGATGGTTTTGTATTTTCATGGCACAGTCAGCTTGTTGGCTTGCCTTGAACATGTCTTCATTGACAGTTTTTCACAAATTCTCCTAAATCCAATTTTACGTATGGAGCATTTCTGTGAGTTATCCCCTGTAAAACATTACCTTTAATACACAAAACTCCATAACAATGGTTTTGTACGAGCAAGGGTTTCTTTGATTATAATGTTTCACAGATACGCCATGTTTGAGGGTTTTGACTTTTGAGAGTATAGAAGTGGGGAGTATTTTCCAATTTTAAGAACATGACATTATTAATTTATTTATACGAGGTTGTAGGAGCAAAGATTTCTTGGTGGAGTCTTTTGTTAGATTTAAGGTTTTGCAGCACTTACCAGGGTTTTGCAAATGGAAGATTTTGATGGGTTAAGCTTTTTCGATTGTTTGTAGCACATTTGTTGTGGACAATATAAATATTTTATAGGTTTTTGTCTGCATAATTCTGTAGGAAATAATATTAGACGTTTTCTTGTGTATATACCCGAAATCAAATTCCACACTTATTGCATTTATTAATGCTATGTACTCTAAATCAAATTAGTCTGTGTACCTTTATTTTTGGGATTGAAGGTCTGCATGCAGAATTTTTGTAGAAAAAACGGTAGAAACTTTTTTGAGGCATTTTGCTCAGCTCCATTCCCGCAATTGGCCCTTTCATGTAAGTTAAGCACTGTATGTTGCTTCTACAAGGCCTTGATTTGTGCTTCTGGGTTTTGGATTGTTTACAGATATGAAGAAGAGCCTGTCGAGCCTGAAATTGAGGTATGCTACCAGTTTTCTTATTTATTATTATCGAAGCTATTTCGTAAATCACTTTGCTATGGATTATCACTACAGGCTTTTAGGTTTTAATTATCAGCCTAAGGGTTTTTTAAGCTAGCTATTTATCAGCCCAATTGTTTTGAGGGTCAGCTTGATTCTGAGCAATCATGTTTCCTTTAGGAGGAGGTTGGAGCAGAGGAAGATGTAAATGATGTTCCTATGGACACTTTAGGAGGAGCTGATAAAGAACCTGCAGGGGAGGATCGGCCCAGTGATAAACCTCGGAAGACATCAAAGTACATGACTAAATATGAACGTGCTAGAATACTTGGAACTCGAGCTTTGCAAATAAGGTATGTTGGCAACCTGCTTTATGTATGAAATGAATTGCATGCTACAATCCAAAGTTTAAGATTAAGGGGACTCATCACAGAGTATGTTGGCAACCTATATGTAGAATGGGAAAATAAACATATAAATTATAAGCCAATAAATAGGATTATAGAATTCCATTACAATTTATCCAATTCTGCAATGTCAGAAGTTAGAACCACGAGTTTGTTTTATGGTACTGGCTTCTTTTCTTAATTTTGCCAATGACGATCCATAAATCAAGATTAAAGTTTAGAAGCGATTAATTTTCTAGGATATTTGGGACATTTGCTTTTCTGTTCAAGCTTTTATCTTTGTTCTTGATTTAATGTTATGTTGTGGCAGCATGAATGCACCTGTCATGGTTGAGCTTGAAGGAGAGACTGATCCACTGGAGGTAATATTGTGCGACTTTTTGTTTTTCATTTTAAATGGTTTTAGGCTTATCATTCATAGGAGTTATCATTATTGGGAATGTGTTGAATACCATGATAGAAGAGCATTTGACATGATCTATTGCTTATTTTTCTATATATTTCTGTGATATTTTTCACATTGAAATTGAAATTTAATTTTTATACATCCTAATGCTACTTGCGAACAATGGATTTACTGTTCCTGCTATTTTCATTTGCTTGGACAATGCATATCATATATGTATTATTTTTTAATGTACTTTTGTGGAATAGTTATTTTGACAAAGCTTTGATATCTGCTGATTTTTCTTGTTGGATGAAGATTGCGATGAAAGAATTACGCGAGCGTAAGATTCCTTTTACAATCCGACGCTATTTGCCTGATGGAAGGTGAGATTATTGTTAAATGTTTCTAGTCACAAGGGTTGATACTGTAATACTATGATATACTTTGGTGCATATGATCAAATGTCTTGTGATTCCTATGATAACTATAGAGCTCACTTTTGTAGATTATACACTTAATTAGAAATTTGAATAATTGGACTTGGTAAAAGGAGGAAGATATAATCAGTTGAGGAAATGAGAGTTACCTCGTGTTATTCTTGATAAATTATTTATTTGACATTCTGATTCATCACAATGTGCAATGCATGGCTAGTCTTCTGCCAATTTCCAGTCTTAATGCTAAACAATTGTTAATAAGTAAATAACTTCACTAGCAGTGTTAAATTTAACATGAATAGATCTGTCTGTTATGGTACCCATTACTTGCAGTTAATAGCTATATTTGATAGTTGACCCTGCCTGTACGATAAATATTTTTGCCATGGACATCCATCTATTGTTACCTGTAAAATGCTGAAATATTTCACAGTTAAAGAATGAAATATCAAAGAATAAATATATATTTTCTATAATCATTTCGAATTTTTGAGTATATTTCAAATTTTTTGATTGTATTTATAATTTTTTATGGCAAAAAAGTACAAAAATGATCACACGGCCATTAGATTTAACTCCTGCTTGCAGTATCCATCAAGTTAAGTATTATTTCTTATTTGTTTGGTAACTATATAAAGGCAAAGGCAATGGTAGATTTTTTGGTCATTGCCAAGCGAGAGGCCAATTTGGTGTATTGAGCCTTCCTTTTGCAATAGAGGTAAGTGTTTACCCTTATATATTGTTAAATGAGGTGTACAATCCCATCCCACTCCAGAATTGAATGTGTATCCCATGGGATCAGTCACACCTTCATCATCAGACCCAATCAGGCTGTACAATTCTAACAACCAAGCACACCCTTCGCATATTAACGCACATTGCTCCACGTGTTTTTTAAAATATAGTATTGGGGGTCTGTTAGTGGGGCCTCAGATCAACCATACCATAAAAGCATACATAATATAAAATAACACCACCTTAATTACAGAGAACAAAATGTCATATGAGCACCCTGCATATCATACTACTACTAGCTACAGCCACCATAGATAGAAAACAAAACACTTACAGAGCACAGGCCAACTACCAAAACAGGAAGACAAACACAAGACAAACCCTACACTACCATCAACACCAAAGAATACAATATCCCCCAGACATGCCAAAACGTAATCAAAGCGACTGCCAGGAGGAGCTGTCTTCCAATGCTCTGCAACACGATCATACACCCCATTACTAGACACCAACACCACCTCCATTAAAGGTGCAAAAGCACCTAATGCAGGGACAGCCCCATGCACCTTGACACCATTGATAACTCATGACCTCTGAACCACTTGATTCTGTAGGCCATTTTCCAACAATGGCATCATGAAGCCACTGGATGACTCTAAAGTCCCATTATGATGCTGCACAACCGTTAGAAGGTCCTGACAGAATTCCTCCAATATTTTATAATCCATCCTCAATTCATGCACATCCTTGTGCAACTGTAAAATGGCCGCTTCCATCTCGAGACTAGAAGATTGACGCCTTTGCATGATTGGCATATAACACGATTCTCCAGAGAAAAGATCACCGCCTGCCACTCCATCTTTCTCTTTGACCCTAACCAATAGAACTAAGATGGAAACCCTAGTCTCTACATCCACAACAACCTTAGTCAGCCTCTCCTTAAAATCTTCAAGAATCATTGCACAAGTCTTAAAACCCCCAGAATCAGCTAGGCCCTCCTTGACTAATATAGCTTTTACCAACTGCATATTAGCCTCTTCTTCACAGTGGAAAATCCTTTTCAACCTATGATCCAAGATTGGACCGTCGGAGTGGGTCCCTTGACTGATATCCCTTTACCATACTAAAGAAATATACAAAGCAGCCTTGCAACAGAAAGCCAATGACTAACACCCAACCCAAAGACAAAGCTCTAGTTGCTTCCAGAAGCAAGCCACTCAAAGTGCCATATACTACACACCTCCCAACATTATTAACAATCTCATCTCATAAAATTTCCCACGCAACATCTAGTGTGATACTCTTTCAAATAAATGACTATCAAGCACATAAGGCTCTAATGCCAATGTTCCTTTTCAATGATGACATCTAAATTTACCCAATCATTAATATCCTTACATTCGATTAAAGAAAAATCTTGAAGCATTGCCCCTCGATTTGCCAAAAAGTTGGTCACCTGATTTTGGTTCCTATAGCAATGAGAGATCGAGAAAAAAGAGAATTTTGAGCTCCACTTTTTTGACTTCTTCTAGAATCGCATTCAATTTCCAGTAGGGACAGGACCCTCTAAGCACTACATTGACCACTATTTGCAAATCCCCTTCCACTTCAATACTACAAAAACCTGTCACATAAGTGGCCTTAAGGCCAGCAAGCAATGCTATCCATTCCGCATAATTATTCGTTTGCTTCCCAAAGAAAATGGATCCTCCTAAGATAAAACCACCTTGTTGTCCCGCAACACATACCCCACACTTGCTCTACCATGATTCCCTTTGGAAGCCCCATTAAAATTCAGCTTCACCTCCACCTTTGGACCTTGCCAATTAACTTCCTTTCTAAACTTAACTTCACCTATACACCCTTGAATGACAATATTGCTCCACATTTTTGGTACTATGTCATCTGCATATTTCTAACAATTTTCACAGAATTAACAAGGTGACAACTTGAAACTGTGGCACAGCTTAGGTTGGTAGGTAACAATGGGTCCATAATCTGCTTTAGTTAATATGGCACCATAAGTACCACTTTTGGTTGACAGGTAAAAATTATTAACTAAATAGGATTTTTGGTATGTTAATAAAAACTTATAAATCTCCGTTCTTTTCCTTTGTAGCATTTTTTGTTAAACAAACTGATAATTTTTGGAGTTTGTAGGATGCTACATAGGAGAGAAGGGAGCTACTTACTTTTCTTTAGTTGAGTCGAAGCTGCTTTGGCAGCTCTGAAAGGGTTAGTGATTACAAGAGGAATGATATGCAGTATTAAGGCAGTCTTATTAGTTTATGGCATACGTTGACCACGTTCAAAATATGGTCAACATAGCAGTTGCTGGAAAAACAGTCCCAATGAAACTCAAATTGCACCAAATCACTACAGTAGTCACTCTGTGTGGGGAAAGTTTTTAAGCCCTAAGTAAGAATCCAAACCTCCCCTTGATAGAAAGGGAGCTCTCAAAATGCTTAAGGATATATTATAACTCTCAAACTCACTTTTTGCATGTTAGCTGCGGCAAAGGATCTGAGCTGCAAGTGCTTAGAATTAGTATGTAAAGGTAGATTTATAAGACTCTATAAAAGAAAGGCTTCTGATGATGGGTGAGTACTTGAAAGGTTTCTGATGCTTAGCCTTCATCACCCTCTTAATTTAGTGAATCTTGTTGGATATTGTGCAAATGGGGACCATAGTGTTTTGGTATACAAGTATATGACATTTGAATCACTAAGAAACCATCTGCGCTATCTTTCACAAGATAATGAGCCATAGGACTGGAGCACAAGGATGAAAATAGCAGCAGATGCTGGAAACGGGTAAAAATACTTTTGCATGATGAAGTCAATTTACTTGTCATATACCAAGGCGTAGAAGTCCAAAGGTTTGCTGCATGAAAGCTTTCATACCAAATTAACGAAGTTTAAAACAGCCAAACATGAGCATTAGAGATAAGAAGCTCCAAGTTTGTATGTGTGATGGAAATTTATAGATATTCAATGCCAAGTTATGTTATGAATTATTAATTTATTACATATGTTTAAATAAACTTATCATTTAATATTAGGTTAGTTTGTTGGTTTATTGATTGATTATAGCAAATTCCATAGAATAGAGGTTGGAGTACTGGAAAATAGGTTATGTATCCTAAAAAAATAGGATCATAACAAAACCTATGTATATGTATAAAAATGCGCGGAGTAATTGAATAAAAACATTCTGATTGTGTGTACAAATTGCTCAATCATTTGGTATCAGAGCAAGGCATAAGACTGGTGATGGTTGTGTAATTTTTTGGTGTGATTTTTATGCTAATAATTAATTTCCTAAACATAGAATGAGAGTGTTCAAAGTCTTTGATCTTGCTTAGAAAAATCTGAATGTTTCCTCTCATAGCGTTGTAGACAACAAAGGAAGTTTGCTGGTGTTTATTGTGTGGGAGAGGTGAACCAGCACAAGTGCAATAAGCAGAGTCTGATTAACGTGCTAGAAGTGAAGGATGCATCTTTAGCAATGGAAGAAAGCATAGAAAGTATATTAGATCTGAATCAGCAAAGAGAGGTGCAACAAAATATTGCAAGTGCTTGGGCATCTGGATCTGAAAAAGGTCTGTTGGAGGAGTAATGTAATACAGCCATTGATGGGTATTATTTCTTGAGGAAGGCATCTGAAGGAGAAGTACCTGGGTGCAGATCAATTTGTAAACAATATTTAAAAGTGATGATTTTTGGTCTGAAAAAAATAGATCTCACGACAAAGAATAGTAACTCAGAAGAGGAGAAGAGTGCGGTGAGTGAAGATATAAAACAGCCTGCAGCTCTACCTAAAATCTCCACTCGGAAATGCAGCTTTCTTTCATAACTGTCTCGCCCAACAGTTTGATGTTTAAATAGTGAAGTGAGTTTTATTATAAAGTTTTAGTTATAATAATTTAGGGTTCAATTTATAGTTTAAGTTAAAATAACAAAAAAATACAAATAATATAAAAAGTTATGGTTAAAGTTGAGAAAAAAATTAAGTTTTCCCTTATGTATGTCTGGGGAAACTAATTTAATTCTATATCCATTGATTCGGGAAGCAGATTTTCCTGAAATTCCGGCCACAAAAGCCAAATAACCCTGTCAATCATCTCCCATAAGGGTTTCACTTCAGCTTTTATGCTGAGTGAGATTCAATTGTTTTCCATAATAGCTCTTATAGCTCTTAAGGTCTGTAAAAATTACCTTTTTAATGTTTTTGTAACTCCATAGTATAAATCCCAAAATCTTTCCCTGTTCAAAATATTTAATATGATTTTTTCACCCAAATTCGTTTGAAATCATGCCTATGCATACCTAGGTAATTCCAGCTGCATCAAGGCGATTTCGAGGTGAATCCAGGCGGCAGACATCATTTTCAACATGTTTTGTTTGACTTTCGACCTTCAAATAGGCATCCTAAACCCTAAATCAATGTTCATAGCACTTTTTAACAAAATAGTACTACCTATGAAGTCAAGATACAAAATCACAATCGAGTCGGAGCGACTATATTGCAGGATTTGTTTCTTGCGGCTGGGAAAACCTGTGGGAAAGATGATAAGCAAATGGAGCAAAGGGCCATGGCTGCACCCTAGATAATACTTCGAAATAATATAGAGAATTAAATAGGCGTGGTCCCCTAACAGTGGTACATAGCATTGGGCCCCTGTGTGTATTATTGTAGTGATATCGAATCAGTATACTATTATATTTCAAATTTGTAATGTTTATGGTAGTTTTGTTTAGCATATACATATGTGATATTCTGAACTTAATTCCTGTTTTTTTTAAGGCTGCATACCCTGTCCCTGATTCCTGGTATTTGGCAATGATTTCAAACGTATTATGGTGAAAAAATCCTTGCCTTAGTCAAATCCACAGGCAAATCAAACCCCTTTCTGATTTGAAACAAATCGTACTTGGAATAGTCTAGGTTTTGGCTGATCTGGTAACTTAGTTTGTTTATGTTAAAATATTTTGCCAAGTTTGAGTCAAATTTGGGTCTGCGGAGTTTTACTGAGTCGCAAGTTTTTAAACTATGCTTGACACACTTTTTGATTGAGTGGGGGAAGTCCATTCCCAAGAAGAATTCTAGTACCATTGAGGAACTTGCCAAAGCTATCTAAGGGGAATATTGCATAGTTTGTGGTCCATAGGACCATCAAGATTGATTTGGATAGGTGAGCCAATCTAGCAGGAGGCTAGAGGATAATAGGAGGTTGGAGGACAACTTCTAATCCTGAGCTTGCTACTAGCTCATAAACTGGATCAATGGTTTAGTAGGAAACTTGGTTTAGAAGGTTTTTAGTAAGGTCCATATCGATCAAAGACTAGTGTTGTTGATTGATGAGGTGAAGTCCCATTTGAGAAGTTCAATGAGGTAAGTCCCATCTAAGAAGAAGTTCAGATTGTGAGTCAAAGTCCCCCTTGAGGAGCAATTCTTCAATGAGTCCCACTTTGAAGAACAATTGAGGTGAGATCCAATTCCCTCCCAAGGAGCAGTTCAGCGAGGTTGTCTCCTGCTGTGGAGGTGTAGTGAGGCCATTCCCTTTACTGCTTGTAAGAATGATGAATTGCGAGTGCGTTCTAGTTCACATACAATGTTGAGTCACTCCTAGTATCTAAACTATGTGTAATAAGGAAGGAATGTTAGGAAATATTACATATGTTTAATATACTATAGTTCAATATTAAGCTAGTTTGTTGATTTGTTGAGTGGTTATAGAAAACCATTTGCATGATGAAGCCAGTTCACTGTCATATACGAAGGCTTAAAAGTTCAATAATTTGCTGCATGAAAGCTTTGATACCAATTTAACAAAGTTTAAAATAGCCAAACATGAACATTGGAGATAAGAAGTTCCAAGTTTCTATGTGGTGGAAATATGTAGATATTCAATGCCAAGTTATTTATGATCATGAGAGCCAATGATGATTTCAGGGCAATCAGGGTCAAAATGTTTTGCTCTAATTAGCCGATAGGCTTTTATATGTGAGCATTATAGTGCTCGGAATTGTCTCACGTAAAAAAAATCACGCCGGAAAATTTTCTAAACTCTCCATTTGTTCCTATCAGCGTATTCCTTGAACCTCCTATGGGTGCAAGTGCTAGTGCTACAAGGGTGTTATCTTATGGGAGGTTTGTATCGAGCACTTAGTGTGGTGACAATGTGCCTTCGAGAGGAAACTGCTATTAGCTCCATGATTAGTGATGTTGCACAGACTCTTGGAACTTCCTATGTAAAGATCTCCTAATTCCTCATTCGCCACTCATGAGAAAAAGGAAAAGAAACTAAATAGCAGATCTGACAAAGAAAAGGATATAACCAAAAGCATGGTGATGATAGATTCCTTTGATAAGCAGACATTTCACCTGATTGAAGACCAAAGGAATCTTGGGTTAGGAGTATTAAATGGGTTGGTTGATACCACTCATGATCAAGATGGCCATGATGAGGACTCCGGAGGGTGTAGAAAGTATGAATGATCCATTGATAGTTCTACAAGTATTAGAAGAACTTCTGGAGAAGGTCAATTTGTTGCTTCTTTAGATTGTGAACAAGCAGTTTCTGAAGCTACTAGGAGGATTGAAAATTGGAGTGCAAAGAAGAAAATATTCAGGATGGCTTTGATGGTTTTCAAATGAGGTCTTGGCTCAGTCTTAATATGGTAGTGAAGCTTATGTTTTGTGGCAAGAATGTCTCAGGTTCCTTTAGATTCCATGCATATCAATAATCTATTTCACGACAAGACCACATTGCAAGCAAGGAAGAAGCTGACATATGTGCAAAGAGGAATATGCTTTAATATTGAGTATTGCCAGAGGTTCAAAGACTATGGAGTTTCAGTTCGTTGATGTTACAAATGCATCTCTATGATTGATGGACGGGCACATGTAAATTAATGACCCATGCCATGTGTTAGTAAATAGTTTTGTCGCTGCAAAAATAACCAGACTCACCCAACAGGTAGCAACAAAATGTACTAACAAATGGAGAAATCGTTGTGAATTCAACGATTCTCCTCTGCGTTTGAGAGGGGCAGCTCCCTCGTATGATGGGGTTTTTGTAATGTCCCCTTTTTAGCCCAGTTAGGCAGTTGAGGAGTTAGTCTATTATTTGTCCCCGTAGACTGACTAATGTGGTTAGGGAACCATGGATGGCAATGCTTTGGATGCGTTACTCAGTTGTGGGATGTCGGTTTGGGTTCAGTTGTGACAGTTGGCTCTGTTAGTGATGGTTGAGGTGTTCGGTGTCGGATATGCTATTTTTAGTAAATTCAGGAACGGTGCCATTTTGGGATTTTCAGATTGGGAGTGGAAGCGTCTCATCGAGCCCTTTCCGATGAGCTATAGAACTCCAGATTCCAACATCATCTTGGCCTCCGTTTTAAAGTCCGAAAGTTAAATTAATTATTTTAATTTGGACTTTAGAAATATTGAAGTAAAGTGACTTTATGGAAATAAATATTAAAAGGGTCACTTAGGAGTTGGGTGCCCATCCCAAGGGGGAAATAAAGTAATTCAAAAATATAATATTCCCCTAAAAAAAGCAACGCCTTCTTGGAGAAAAGCATAAAAGGAGGTAAAGAGCTCTCATTTGGTTTATGCTTGGAATTATTATTTTCTTCTCTTGTTTCTTGGAGCTTGAAGAGCTTTGAGGGTTTGGACTGAACTTGCTGAGACGAAAACCTCTGCAAGATAGGGCTTGATCTTGGCTTCTGGAGACGAAAACCTCCATTGGCAAATACTGTGTTGGCAAATGCATTCAGTGTTTACAAATGGGCTTCAACGGAGTTTGAAATATCTTGGGTTTAAGGCTTGAATGTTATATCTTTTGTAGAGTTAAAGTGAAACATCAGATATCAAAGGAGTTGGAATAGTTGATGGCCGCTGAGGAGGAGTTTATGGCAGCCGTACTTCATTCCTTGCTGGTCGTACTACCATGAACCAGCCGTACCTTCTCTTGGAGCAGTTTGGTGTGGGTTTCTTTGCCTAAATCTTATTCCAGCTTGGTTGCCTTGGTGCTGCAATGAAAATCAGTGATATCCGTGGCCTTCGTGGAGAGTTTGCTGCTGCTTGGTGACTGTTTTGAGCTACAGCCAGGCCGTACATATTGCCTGGGCATTCGTGGGGGTCATAGGAGCTCAAAATCTATATTGAACAGCTATTGTAATCTTCATATTGTGGCATCTAGGGTTTCTTGAGGCATTGTATTCCTTTGTATGCCAAATACATTCAGTATATTGGAGATTTGAAGTGATTTCAGCCATACCCAGTTGCTGGTCCGGCTACAACATAAATATCAAAGTGCAAATCTTGACATGGGTATGTAATGATAATTTATATTTGGTGATTTTATGATCTGGGTATTTGTTATTTCCTTAATATCTGTCGTATATTTTCTGGGTTTGCATTATATGCTATCTATTGTATGTTCCGGCAACACACATTTGTAGGAAAACTGAAACCCCTTCTGCATCTTCTCTCTAGTCTGAAAGAACACTTTAAAAAATTATAAATGACACTATTAAGATCTTAAAAAGAACCAACTGGTGCGGCACGTTACAGTTTTTGGGGTTTTGAGTACTTTTAACCAGAAAGTACAAAAAGGTAGCAGGAAAGAAAGAAAGCGAAAGAAGAAAAGAATTTCAGCTGTGAACATAAGAACACAACAGAAATTCTGGGACAGCAAAACGAATTAGACATAAGAATAACTAGCACACAAGAAGAAATTGATGACATAAGAACAACAACTCTTCCATATTTTAAAATAACAAAAGCACAAAGTCTCCTTATTACTCCTTTACAAAGCTCTCACACTATACAGGGCAGCAAACGATTCCCACTAATGAACAACAAAAAGAATTATATAGACCTCCTCGGATGAGAAACCCAAAAGCCATCCTCCCCAAAACTCACAAAATAAAAGAAAATAAGAAACCCTAGAAGATGACTCTTCAGCTTCCACTTCCTTTAAGCCATCTAAAGAATGCTTCAACTATTTAACATCCCATGTTGAGTCTTGTCGACGAGATAATCATACAGAACCCAAAATAAAAACCTTTGAAACCCACAAATGACGATCACCATCAGGAACATCTTGTTTAGGACTAAGAATCCATGAGATATGGTCAATTTTGATCAGTGCATCATCATGCCATCTATGAATTTCCTTGAAATGTTGTCAAGTTCAGTTAGTCCCATTTTGTTCTTGATTTAGTTTTAGACTCCAATCTTGATTATCCAGAGCTGTAAACAAGCTACAAGAAGGAAAAATTTAGAAAATGGGAAAGAAATAAGTGCTTTTGAGGAAAGGACTTTAGCAAGTTAGTAGTTGCCAGTAACCAATTATCTCTTAACAAGTTACCAGTAAGTCTTTTCACACAACCATACAAATATAATTTTTTCCATTGTGTAATTTCTGTTTATGTCAATATAGTGGTTATCTCTAATTTTTGTGAAGCAATTTGTATGCAATCCCCTTTTGTAACTCATCCAAATGATTCAAGGAGAGTGTTGAATAGGCACTCCAAAATTTCGCTGCCCAAGAGTCTTATGCAACTCATTTGTGCTCTTATGTAGAGCATGGGCCATATCAAACATTAGGCATCGAGAAGGCCTTCCATAGTATCTAAATTTATTTGAAATACCTTGGTATGAATACATTAAAATTATTTGTAATTTTTTTATATATTTCTTATATAAAATTTTACTTGCATTAAAAAACAATTAATTGTCATGTGAAAAGCAATAATGAAGACTAAACTGTAGGAAAAAAAATTTCTTGACAGGCAAGGTGGACTGTCAAATTTAAGCCTGATTTAGCATAAAATTTCCAATTTATCAACTTAAAGAAAACATGTGAAACTTATTTTTTTAATCAATTTATTCAGTATCCAATAAAATCCTTAATTGGCTCAATTTGCCAACAAAACATACTAATGCGAGGAACTAGAAATGCTTCAATAAAAAATTAAGTGCGCACTAAACAGCATATAGAATTGGTTTATTGAGGGGAGAGAAAAAACAAAATACCTGAACTTCATTACATCTATGTGTGTTGCTTACGGAAATTTGAAGCTCTTTCAACCGTTCTATCTGTTGGAGTCCTGCAATGCTCTAGTTGCCAACAACCTGCTGCGTAAAGCTTCTCTAGGGATTTCACTTTGTTTAGATTTAGATAGCAGCCTATGTTTAAGAGAGATTGGAATTTCACTTTGTTGTAGTGCAAGGCTCATTTATGATGCCATACAAAGTGCAGCAAATGAAGAGTAGTTTCAAAGATTTTTGATTTCATGGAGACTATAAAAGTCAATGCCTGTCTTAGCCAAAATTTACTGTATAGCAGATGACATGCAATCATCTGTACCGACAGTTTTGGTGCCTTCTAGACTGCGGTTTCTTTGTATGATGTTAATTAGCAGCTATCAAAATATGGGCAAGATCTTTTGAATCCACTGCGGGGGGTGGGGGGGGTGGGATCAGGTTGCAACACTAAGGATTTAACCAAATAGAGATGGAAGAATGAATTCACACGTAGCTCGAGGAGACAAACAATATCTATGAAGATGAGTTGACAAAATGCAATAGCTCAAGACATGGGAAAATTTTAAAATTTTCTAGGTTCAAAAATGTGGACAACACCATGTCTATGCTGATGAAGCTAATTGTTTCCGATGAAAGTGGGAGAAGGATTTTCTAACTAGAGTAGAAATCCAGGGTTTGAGTTTCTTGTGTTTACCAGCGCTCAATTACAGTCGAGCAGACATTTGTTGATCTTCATGTGGGGAGCATTCTTGACAGTAAATCTTATTTAATGCATTCATTTTACTTTTAGATGTCTTATCAAAATAAATCATTTTCCGACGAGAACACAAAGCTATGTTAAATAACTTGCAACATAGCTAATGTTAACTCAAAAAGAAAGTTTTTCTTATTAATCATGGTTGTCAAAGTTGAAACACCTCAGGGCATCACTTATTTACACATGCTTTTTGGGCTTGCTTCTCTATGCAGCTCTTTAAGGATAGCCAATACAAATTTACAATTAGTAAACAAATTTCAGACATCGTGTAAATAAGGACATGTAAAAGCATGCATAAAGAAAAGTCAGATTAAAAAACCCTAGATATAATCTTAAAAGAATCTCTATTTTAATAAAAATGCAGGGAGTATAGGTTTTTTACAAATTTCAATTAAGAACAAGGCCACAATTTATTAAAAACTTATTGTAAAAGTGCCTTATTAAATAGGGGGATATACTCTCCAGTATAACTTTTTCAATCTTCAAACTGAAGATGTCTATTGTTACTTAAAGGTTTCCTTCCCTTCCTCTGGCCAGAAGTTTGTTTGCAGAACTGCCTCAGGCTCTACATTTCCTTTCAGGCACTTTTTGCCATTTTGGTCTTTCAAGTTCACATCATATGATTAAATCCCTTCAATCAACTACAATGTTTATTAATTAGAATATCACAATGCAGGAAATTCACTTAATGATATACTACATAGTTGCCAGGAGACTGGTACCGGTACGGGAGAGTGGTACCGGTACGTCATTTTTTGAAAAAAAGGAGACGAGGGTACTTGGAGACGCCAATTTTTTATATATATATATCATAGTTACTAGGAGACGCAGGGTACTGGTACGGGGACGGGAATGGGAACGGGAACGGCAATCAAATTAGGGTACGTGAGCAAATGAATAAGGAGACGGCTATTTTATATGTAAATGAATTGCCAAAAATTTTGGGTACTGGGACGGGTACTTTGTCTATGTTCCCATAATGGAGATTCCTGGCAACTATGATATATATATATATATATATTAATATTAAGATATATAATATTAATAAATAATAAATATATACACATATACATATATATTATATAAATAAATATATTAATATATATTATATACATTATATATTAATAAATAAATGTATTAATATTAACACACATATATATAATGTTAATTTTAAATTTTAACACACACATATATATATATAACAAATTAATAATTAATATTTATTATTTGTTATTTATAAAATATATATATGTTAAAATTTAAAATGTGAAATATTATATATAATATTAATTATAAATAACAAATAATAAATAATAATTATTAGTTAGCCGATCGGCTTTTATATGTGAACAGACGAGCGAATTTTTCAGATTGATGATCATTTTTATGGAATTTTTTTTCTTCATATCTGTAACCAAACAAAGGATTTCGAATTTGGCATACCTCTATTCCTTATTTCTGTTGATTTGCTCTTGCGCTTCCCTGCAAATGCAAAAATGCTGACGATAACAAGGGCAAGGAAATGGGGTTTGTGGAATTTAATTAGCCGATAGGCTTTTATATGTGAGCATTATAGTGCTCGTAATTGTCTCACGCCGGAAAAATTTCTAATCTTCTGCGTCACGCAAAATCTCTGCAATTGGGTCGCGTTTTTAGCTGGAGCGGAGGTTTTAGAAAAAAAACAATGTAAAGCACCCTTTTATTCACGGGTTAAACAGGAGGCGCGCGGGAGACGGCTAGGGTACTGGTCATGGCGTCTCCTCATTAGAGGGACGTCTCTCTGCAGACTCCGGGACTCGGAGACGTGTCTCAGGGGTCGGGAGACGCGTCTCCCTGCAACCATGATATACTATGAATCAGGACAACTGCTGTAACTAACTATTTCAATATGCTACTAGCAAGTGTAATAAGTTAACTTTTAAGGTCTACAGTACTTGAGCAAGCATATGAGACCAACCGCTATTTCCTATGGGCTCTACTATGTGTACCAAACTGTGCTACTGTTGTTCAGGACATGCTTTACCCTGACCCGTTCAGGATTCAAAGAAAGAAATTGGCCCTGTCAATGTGGTTTGGTCTCAAAAAGTCAATTCTAAACTTTTGGCCAAAAGGCCATATTAAAGAATAAGAGTGTCTTTATCTTCCATTTTGTTGAGTACCCTCTTTACAGCTTGAACACAACCTTCACAGGACATACCAAACTCAGGTGCCACTGTCTGCACTGCAACAATGTTAACTTCAGGTGTAAAGTTATAAAATGAAAAATACAGGTATCATGTTTTATTCTCAAATTCAGACTCTTCAAGTCTTACCATGGAGATCTATAATCATTCAGTTCCAAGTAAATCTAAGTAAATAACCATGAACATAAATTCGAATGTCAGACATAGCTGGAACCAACTCAACCAAAATTGTGAATTTGAGTCCATGCCAAAAGAATGAACAAATTCTTTTCTCCTGTTTGTGCGTGTACCTTTTGGTTCACTACAGGCACCAGAGGTCATAGTGAAAATACCAGCTTCCCTATCCCCCAAAACATAATTAATTGCATATAAGCTTGAACCCATCACATATAAGATATGTAGGTTCATGATTGTAAAAAGTTTAAGCAAATTTGCTACTTGACTGTCACAACCCAGATTTCTATAGGGGAATCTTATCTGAAATGGAGTTATACAAGTAACAAATTAAATTAACTGATGGAAGCATCTTTAACGGGTGATTACTCCTCACAGAATTGTGTAATATATTTGGAATATTGTTTTTTCTAGAGGAAATTGGAATATTCATATCGTAATTTAGAATTGTTAGAAGGTGGCACATTTTGTTCTAAAGTTTATGGATTGTTTTGGAAATGTGTTTTGAGCATGGGTCATCAAATATTTGTTGATTTCCTTTTTTGCCAGCTATGAAGATTGGGGTGTTGATGAGCTTATTGTTGAAGATTCATGGAAACGGCAAGTTGGTGGGGACTGAAAAGTGTTTTGGATCTGGACAGACAGTTAATGCAAAGTTATGGACAATGCATTGAGCAGTTTGAGACTGAGTCTTTAATCTTAATGTGACAATAATTTTGTGCATTGATAGTATCTTTATTAGATATGTATGCATCATTTGTAGTCAACATCTACTTTGTAAACTGTCTAGTTATTAGCACTGTGAATCTTATTACTATAATTTTGCGAAAATAGCTGTGTAACTTTATGATGGTACTTGCGTTTTTGTTTAGATTCACATTGAGTACAACAGTTTGCAGTTAAATTTATACGGAGGAGACACACATTGGGTTTTGCTAATCTAATTTCATTATTAATTAGAGATGCTGTGTCAATGATTGCATGTATAAACTGCTTCAATTTAGCAAAACATGTACTGTAAAATTGCAATAGATGATATGTTCTCTAGTTGGTTATTAACATTAGCATAGTGTGACCCTTCTTGTGTAGGGAAATTCCAAAGTCTAGAAATACATGGTAGAGCACAGTTTAACTGTTCTGCTTAATTTTGTTGCAGTTATAAAAATGCTACATTTGTTGGTATGTGTAAAATGTGATAGTAGTTTTATGTGCAAAAATATCAACATTGGTACACGTTACATTTGAAGCAGATTCCTATTTTATATGATATATCTGTAAACTTCTATGCTTCTGAAATGACATTCACTTGACATTAAGGTCATTTCTAATTATGAGTCGTTTATGTGCAATAACATTGACATTGGTACACCTTACCATAGTTCAAAAACTCGTCAGAAACTCACCAACTTGCAAGTTTCTGTGTGCACTGAGTAACTCACCCACTTACTCGCAGGCAAGGTCTGGCGAGTCGGTGCCTGCGACGGTGATTTCTAATTACGATTGTCATTTTATGTGCAATAACATTGACATTGGTACACCTTACCATAATTTAAAAACTCACTGGAAACTTGCTTTCCGACTTACTCGTGGGTGAGTTCTGGCAAGTTGGGGCCTGCAACTCGTGGTGAGTAATCTTGAGTACTCAGAGTTTCTGGGTGAATATTTTGCATCTAGGGTTTCTGATATTTTTGTGGCTAGGGGTTCTGATTATTTTGTGGCTAGGGTTTCTGATATTTCCCTGCTCTATCTGTGTCTGCTTGTGATCTTGCTGTGCCCACTCTCTGCCTGCACCTGCCATGATCCTCATCCACCCACACCTGTGCTCCATTTGCTGTGCACTGAACTCTCATCTGCACCTGCACCTGCTCCTGCTCTGCCTGTGTGCTGCCCTTCCTGTGTGTACTCCCTAGTTATCCCTAGCAAGGTTTTGCACAAGTGGCCCTTCTCTTATTTAATTATTTTCAATAAAAAATAACTTTTCATCAGGGACTCTCTGCTCTGCACAACAATTATTGGCAGTGATATGAATTTTAAGAATGATTTGCATGAAGAGTTTTAAAATTTTTTACTGTTGATGGCAATATTGTACTTCTTCATTCAAATCTAATAGAAAACACTTTTTCCAACGTTCTACAGACTCACTTTCATATGTTTTGTAATTGTATTTTGCTTGAATTTATTTATTTTTTAATGAATTTAAGTTATTTTTTAATTTGCGAGTCTGAGTCCGAGTCAAAATTGGGTCAGCACAGTTTTGCTGAGTCACGAGTTTTCGAACTATAAACCTTACATTAGAAGCATATTCCTATGTTATCCACAATTTGATTATAGAGCAGCATTTAGCTGCTGGTAGTGATATGATATATCTGTAAATTTTCTATGCTGCTGGAATGGTGTTTAGTAGACATCGAAATCATTTTTAATTACTTAAATCTCTTCAATCAATGATAAGAATAAGACTGGATAGAGGAGCACCCTAATATATAGAAAATTATGACCAGTAAGATTATTTTATAATTGAACTACTTTTTTCGATTGGTGTATGCAGTTGAAAGGGAAAGCATATTTTGAATCAATCTACTTCAATAAATTTAAATATACATAAAAAACTGAAGTCGTCACAAATTTGTTAATAACCATTATTATAATGTGTCATCTTATGATTGTCTCCTGTTATTCAATACAAGTTATACTATAATGTATGATTTTTATAACAATTTTTAATCACTTTTTATTAAAACATTGATACTATACGTAAGATTGTCTCCTGTTACTCAAGACAAGTTATACTATAATGTATGATTTTTATAACAATATTGAGTCACTTCTCATTAAAAAAATTGATATGTATACCGACACATCCTGTCTTGTTTATTGTTCCATGTTTAAATAGTGCATTGCTTTCTGCTTTGTATTGCATCTGCTAGTTGACGTTTGCCCTTCTGATCATAGTTTTACTTTTAGTTTGTTTATGCTTCTGGGGTGGGGATTATATGTAATTGTATTCATCTCTAATAAAATTGCATATTGAATAGATTTGTATGCACAATTTGAGGATGATATCTATGCATAACATTAGATTTTGTATTAGTTATAGTTTTGCCTAATATTATATTGTGTCGGGATTTTGTTTTTGATGAGTAAAAGCTCCTTGGGTGTATCTGTATCTTTTCCGTCAAATCAATGCATTGTTTTCTGTTGTTTCATTTTATTAACTGATTTTATCTACTTATTGATGGTAATGGTTACATTTGGTAAATATATGTAGTTATGTGATGATTATTGGTAGTCAACTGTATAGTTTGTAGTCAATTTTCATGGATTCATATTTCTTGTGAACTGCCATTAATGAAGATTGACAGGAAACCATGCAGTTGAATCTGGATAAATCATCATATGTATGCTGTTTACCAATCAACAACAAAAAATTCCCAATACAACATAAAATTTAGCAAAATTGTAACCAATATAATTATATAACTCTAGTGCTATAAGCAGATGTTATCTTCAAATGTTGTATACAAACCTACTAATCGTGCCATTCAATTATAAATTAATAGAGTGGTGTGCAAAGGGTGGTGATTAGACGCCACTCTATTAATTTGTAATTGAATGGCATGATTAGTAGATCTGTATGCACAATTTGAAGATAACACTGCGTATAGCATTAGAGTTATTTTGGTTACAATCTTGCTGAACTTTATGTTGTATTTGGATTTTCACTTTTTTGTAGTTGATTGGTAAAAATCCTTATGGGGTGACCTTTTTGTCGAATTCACCCAGGGCTTGCATTGTTTTCTGCTGTGTGTGCTACATTATTATTTAATTTTATCTGCTAGTTGATATTAATGGGCACACCTGGTAACATTTGTAGTTTGTTTATGTTGCTGGATTGGTGATTACATGTACTTGTTTTCATTTCTAATTGAATGACATGTTTAGTAGATTATGGGCACATCTGGTAACATGTGTAGTTTGTTTGTTACTGAGGTTTTGATTGCATGTAGCTGTATTTATTTCTAATTGAAGGGTACATTTAGTAGATCGTTTTGTATTGCACCATTTGAAGAGTAACATCTGCAAGAGTTAAATTGGTTATGATTTTGTCTAATTTTAAGTTTTTTTTTTTCGATTGGTAAAATCCCTGTATCACATTAGGATCTGATTTCATCTGCTAACTGACCTCCGTGGGCACATCTAGAAATATTTTGTAGTTTGTTTATGCTGTTTGGGCTGGTGATTGCATATAAGTTTATAACTATATTCATTTCCAATTAGATGACGTTTTTAGTAGATTATCGGCACATCTGCATACTTAAGAGATTTGATTTGTGTAGCATCATTTGAAGATAACATCTGCTAAAGTTATATTGGTTATAATAATGCCTTAACTTTGTGTTGGTTTTTAATATTGGTTATCATACTGTATCACGTTATGATCTGATTTCATCTGTCAACTGATGTTAATGGGCACGTCTGGGAATGTTTGTAGTTTGTTTTTGCTGCTTGGGTGGTGATTACATATAATTAATTCATTTCTAATTAAATGGCATATTATGTAAATTTGTTTTGTATTGCATCATCATTTGAAGATAACTTCTAGCACAAAAGTTATATTGGTTATTAATTTTGTTAATTTAAAAGTGGTCATTGAATGGTATATGTAGTAGATTTGTTTGGCTTTGTACCATTTTAAGATAACATTTAGAACTAGAGTTATATTCATTATAATTTTGGTGACTCTTAATTTTTTTTTCAATTGGGGTTCCACTATAAAATCCTTGTACTTCACTATTTGAGTTCATGTCATTTGATATGTAGAACACTTCAGTTTCTAATTTAATTTCTATCTGAGACATGTCTTAGGTTTTGCTGATAGGTTACGGTTTCCTTAATCAAAAGGTGCCATCAATGAAGGCATAGGAGATATGATATTGGATGATTTAGTTGAAAATGAAAACGTACCAGTAGTCTGACATATAATGTAAAAGAGCAATAGCTGTTGTATTTTTTCAATTGGTTACACAGGTTAGTGTTTAAGTTGTTATGACACAAATTGAAAACATTAAATAAACATGGTAGAGCATGGTCTCAACTTTAAGAATGCTTTGCACGTCAAAGTGTAGATAAAAGTATGGTATGTGTAAAAAATGTCCAGTTAATTATGGCACATTCAGCAACACCTGGTCCTATCCACCAGTTAATTATGGCACTTTCAGCAGTTCAAATTAATGGTTGAAATTTCTTTATGCTGCTGGAATGATGTTTGAATGAACACATTTTGTTTCTAATTAATCTCTGACAGTTGATTATTTTCCATCGTATATTACTACTCTATCAAATTTCATCTGCTACTTTAAGTCAATTTTTGTTAAAACTCTGCTCTGTTTAAACGGTGTTCACTTGAAAATGTATTGTTTCCAGATTTTGCGTTGACAGTTGACTGTTATGTGTTGTGGATACCATTATTACGCGACTCCTGTTTGTCTTGCTAGTTTATGTACTTGAGTACTTTTAGCAATAATATTTGTGAATTTGTTATGCTACTGGGACTTTTTCACATAAAAATGGATCTATTTCCAATTTATCACCATCATGGACTGGTTTCTGCCATGATTCATCTTCGAGTTTATGTCAATGATGTCACACACATCTTTTAGAACGCCTTTCAAAACAGAGGCAAGTGGTATTGTGCAAAAGTATTGGAAGAAGTGTCAGAACTGAGTACTGAGTATCTGCTACTGACATGTTATGTTGGCGTTGCCATTTGTTTTGCTAAAGATACCCTAGGGCTTCATCCCGATGGCCAAACCACCAAATGCAAAAAAATCATCACCCCTTATTTAAAATCAGCAATCTGTTATCTGAATGAAAGCTACTGATAATATAGGTAACGGAAGCATATATCCTTTACCCATAGTCCCAATGGTTAGTAAATCGTTGCAAGAAACTGCTTGGAAAATAGAAGTGATAAAGGCCAGTTTAATTTTTTCAAGCTTAAATCCTTTTCAGAAGTATATATTATTACAAAAATTGAACACAAAATGATTACCAAGATATTCGATAAATAAAATAAGAAGCAAAAGCCTTCTTATAAAGGTTTACAATAAAATAAGCAGCCACATTAGGAGTGTGGAATCAAAGAATAAGCTAATAAAGAATATTCTAAAGCTTGACTTTATTAAAGTTTAAGACTAAAAGCTAATCGATTATTACTTTAATACCCTCCCTTAATGGTCAATCTACTAACTATACCAAGCTTATATTAAAATTTTACACATTTCTTAGGACTTAGACTTGGTAAGGATGTTTGCAATTTGATCCTTTGAAGGATAATGTTGCAACATAACCGATCCATCTTTTACAAGTTGTCTGATGAAATGACTATGTAGTTCCACATGTTCGGTACGTTCATGGAAGACTAGATTCTTGGCAAGTTTGAACACCTCTTGATTGTTATAGAACAAGGGTGAAGGCTCTACTTGAGGCATCTTCATGTCTGAAAGCATTTTTCTGAGACATTGTCTCACATGTTGCTTGTACTGCTCTTGCTTGAGGCATCTTCATGTTTGAAAGCATCCTTTTGAGCTACACCACCTCACATGTTGCTTGTACTGCTCTTGCTTGAGGCATCTTCATGTTTGAAAGCATCCTTTTGAGCTACACCACCTCACATGTTGCTTTTATTGCTTATCGATATTCTGGTTCTGTCGAGGATAGAGCTATTGCCTATTGTTTCTTGTTGGTCCATGTGATTGCACCCGTGTAAAAGCTAAAAACATATCTAGAAGTGGATTTTCGGTCACATAACTTGCCCAATTTGAAACTATAAACCCAACCAGCCTAGGATCTTTGTTTTTGTTGTACAGAATGACAAAGTCGAGAGTCTCTTTCACATATCTAACACTTTTTTTGCTGCAGCCCAATGTTTTGCTTGGGCTATAATACCCTATTACAAAAATTGAACACAAAATGATTACCAAGATATTTCGATTAATAAAATAAGAAGTGAAAGCCTTCTTATAAAGGTTTACAATAAAGCAACAAGCTACTTAGGAATGTGGGATAAAAGAACAAATTAATAAAGAATAAAGAATATTCTAAAGTCTATCTAAAAGTCATTCTGACTTTATTAAAGCTCAAGACTAAAAGCTAATTGACCATTATTAACTAAACATTGCTTTAATATATATGCTATACTTGGATGACTCAAGTTTGGACCTCTAGGCTTTGCCTTGTATTTTATACGACCCCTCGAAGGTGGTGGCAATTGAAGACTCAAGTCTGGACCTCTCGGCTTTGCCTTATATTTATACGACTCCCTGAAGGTGGTGGCCATCGAAGACTTAAGTCTGGACCTTTGTGCTTTGCCTTATATTTTGTACGACCCCCCAAAGTTGGTGGCCATTAAAGACTCATTAGTAATAAAATTTGCTTTCAAGGCAAGATGTGGGAGCTTGCTACAACAATTTTCTTGATGGATTTGAGAACCAATTCCAATCGTAGTTGGTTTGCTTTGTGTGGATATACGACTTAATGCGTATTAGGATTTTATATTGGATTGCTTCAAATTTACTCATGTATGAATAGAGGTTCATTTCTACAATGAAAACTTTACTCAAGTTATCTATGGACCTATGTAATCATGCTGATTCATTGCACATTATTAAGGGTATAATAATGGATTGTGTTAAGGATTTTGACAAGCAAAGTTTTGAAATATTCACAATTGGGTGCTTCATGCAATCTTTCTCTAATTGACTTGGATTTTCCTTCATTTTATACCTTATAAGGGGTACCTTGATATTAATTTGATAAATGATCAATGCGCAACATTTGGTGTGCAATGACACTCCAACTGTTTTCAACTTGATTCTAGAATTTTCTTGCAACCTTATATTTTTAAGGACATCCACTCAATGAATGCCTTACAACACACCACAACTATGGTCAAATTCTTTAATGGTATTCTTTACAATCTTTTGTAGCAATGCAATCCCTCCACAAACATCCCTTTGATGGAATTCATTCTTTTCCTTGACACACATTAGGTCCATGTCCTCTATGCCTTTACCTAGACACACCTTATGGACACATCCTTCATTAGAGGCAAATGTTCTTCACCAAATGCTACTAGTTGACACTCATCCTTGAGTGCCTTTACATTAGACAATTCTTGGATGATTTAAAAAAAATGTCTTCCTTTCAATCCGCTTCAAAGGCCTCCTTAGTGCTTGAGTCACTAATTTTGCTAGCTTCCCTTGTCCACTTGAATACTTCATTTAGTGTACTTGACCTCGACCAAGTAAAATCTATCCCAAACGGATGATATAATCTCCTCTTTTTGCTACCCTAGACCAAGAATAGAACATTATTTGTTAAGAAAATATGTCCATCAATCTCAAGTGTGTATCATGTAGATGACTTGATGTTTAAAAAAAATAAATATAAAAACCAGTCTAGAGTTCCACAATAAATGCAATCACATGGTAAACATAAGATGAAACACACTTGTCCACACATCTCCAAAATTTGGCTACATAATTAAACAAAATTATTCTACAGCGAATGATCAATGCTTAACATTTAGATGAAACAAGGAAATTCAAATGATTTTGTTCTTCATTTAGACCAATTTGCTATATGCTACAAACATACTAGCATTTTGATATGTAAACATAATTTCTGAAGAAATTATAAGCCTCACCTTCCACAAAGGATCTCTCATCTAACAATATGGACCCCTTCATTTATAATTATCATTCATTGACCCAAATTTTTTCAAAAGTAAGCCTTCAAGCACTAAAATCAATCACCAACACACATGAATTAAAGAACCACCAAATGATTTTAAGCCTCATAAACCTAACATAATATTTCAATAAAACTCTATTTGAGTAGAATTCTACCCCCCCAAGGGCTTAGTATATTTTTTCCATACGTCCACACATATAGGGCTTCATTAGTGCAACTTAGCAAAGATGATCATAAAAAACACTAAAATGCATTGCTTACCCCATAGCCATTGGGGCCACTATATCTGCGTGAAGATCCTCCATAGTTGATGCCTAGGCTTGTCCTAAATTTGAAATTGCTACCAAAATAATCACTAATATATCCTCGATTCATTCCATGTCCAAATACTGCACTCATTCTATAGCAAATATAGCAAATGCAATTTGAATCAACTCGATAATTCAGAGAAACTATTTGAGTAACACAATGTATAACTAAGTATATGAACAAAGTAGATTCTTATTCCAATAAAGGGCTTATACAAAATGAGAAAACTCTATAGAAGAGATGTATGCTTTTTACTTTACTTATAAGATAAGAAACATAAAGCTTACTAAAAATAATAAATTAGGGTTATGGTGAAAATTAAAAGTCACCACACTTGGTAGCGATCGTGCTCTTGGAAGTTGAAATAGATAGTCAAATAAGGGCAAACTTTTTTTTTGTTGGAGTTAATTTGGTTACCCCTGCTGGTAAGGTTTATAACTTCTAGCCCATGAATCAAAATACAAATTATTCATAGAGAAGGGTGAATATGCATTTTTTAATTGGTTCTAAATCCAATAAATTATTCATAGACCAATATTTTCTTAATTTGTAAATCTAATTGTCAATTGTATTTGCATCACTTTTCCTTCAAAGTGGGGATATCAAAATTTACCTCAACTTTGAAGGGATTCAAATTGCCCAATACTGTCTATTGTGACTCATGACACAATTGAGACATGTTGAAAAACTTGCATAAATTGGTTCCTCATGTTCACTCTTTATTTTTCTAGAGCCACCTTGATCAAAACCTTGAATGGATTCAATAAGTTAACTTCTTGTTGTTTAGTATCCATTTGCAATCATTTGTGACTATGAGGGATGTAATTTGATGGAATTCTTATCTTCAACTTGAGTTTCAAATATCATTATTGCATTTGATGATACATGTAGGAGTGATATAAGATTTGATACCACTAATCTATATTAAGTTTGTAATTTAGGGGGCAATGCACTAGATGTAAAACTTAATGTATTATTGATATAAATTAAACTGGTAATTTTGGGGACAATACACTAAGGAACATAATATATAATAAGTGAAGGATCTAAAAATGAACCATAGGTTTTGTTATAGGTTCCTTCTTTCCAATGTATCAAATTAATCTAACTAATCTATACGAGTTGATATTTAAAAAAAAACAAAAAAACTTTTAACACTTTTCTTTCAAATTACCAAATTAAATCAGCACGATACTAAGCTAGGAATTCTAAACTAGAAATTGAAAGGAAAATGGGAAGGAGAATGCATTCTTGGAAATATTGAAGATTGAAGATGATTGGTTGGGCTGGAAGAGGACAATGGGAGTAGCTCTGCTAAATCTCATCTTTCTATGACCAGCAAGGGACAAAATACGAGGACTTGGGCATTGGTGAAGACAAAATTGCATTGGGGCAGTGGTGTAGACACTAGAGCTGGAGTTAGGCGTTAATGCAAACTTTAAAGTTGGATCTAGGCATTGGGGACACACAAAAGAATGCCTAGCAGGACACAGTGCTAGAGAAGGTACTAAAGTAGGCACAGGTGCCAGAATAGGATGTTAGAGGCCTGTTGACACCCGATTTAAGAAATAGAAAATCGTGGCTCTAATGTTTCCTTTGGGTCCTATGTGATAATTTTGTATTCCTTGCTTGGTGGCTTTAGTCCCTATTTATTGCCTTTATGCCTGATGTTGTCTTTTAATTTTGCCAAGAATGAGTCAAATGAGCCTTGTGGTCTAGCCTCTGTGTAAACTCTCCATTCTTAAATGACTCGTTGAGCTCTTGTTTTTCATTCAAGATGGTTTGGTTTGTATATATATTTAGAGGATAAAGGTCTGCACTTTTATCCTTGCGCTTTTGTTCTATTCGTGCGTTGACTTGCTATAGGCAGTTAACGCCCACTTAAGTGATTTATTATGTGCGGGTGGTGATCGGCTACTGATTTTACAGGTTGCGATTAATTGGCCCAATCAATCCATTGTTCGGTTACTACAGGGCCACAATGGTACATACATAGCATCTGATGTGGATTAATGACGTATCTTTTTTTCTATTTGAGCATAATAGTGATTAGTTAGTGACATATGATTTAAATGGCCAAGTCAAGGGGCAACATGCCAAGTTCTGATTGATTGTGGGAAAATAGTGGCTTGTGGGTTTCTTTGTGTTAGGTTGCAGTCCACATAATGCCAATAAATTAGCATCCAACGTGGAATTCTCTTTTGAAAATAGGAAAAATGACAATTGTTGATTGGATTGTTCAAAGTGAGTGGTGAGCTACTTAGGCACACAGTTCACTATAGTGCCACATGGCGAATGCCTATGAGTTTTAGACTGAGTAGTGCAAGTTCACTTTCCAAAAGCTAGGGAACCATCGATCTTTGATGACATGTTCGAATCTTGTACACCTTGGAAAAATGAAAGAACATAACATCACAAACCTTGAGTTTGGCGATTTCACCCTTGGTTGTTGATTGTGTGTCAATCAATTCACATCATCGAATCCACTAGTAGTTTAACCATCAAGTGGAGGAGTTAGAAGTAAGTGTGTGACCTTCTATAGGGAAATTTGGTTGATGTTATTTATTCTTATTGGTCGTAGGGCTAACATGTGGTGCATACATGGGTGTGTATCATTATGAGCTAATATTAACTTGCCATGTGGTTCGGGTATGGTGGGCTCACTATGTCTTTTCAACAGATGTTTGAGGTGAAGTTTGCATTGTAGTTTTGGAGCTACATGTTCAATTCCCATTCGCATAGGTGAAACAACAAAAGGTATTCATGTACAACTTTGGGTTAGGATGTTTTGCCCCTAGCCATTGATTGTGTGTTAATCAATGCGAGTCAATTGGGAGTCCAATAGATGAGTTGAATTGAAATTGATAGAGCAAACATATATAGATTATTTTACCATGGTTAATAAATAAATTTTATATGATATTATTTCATCGGTTAACTTTTACAAAGCTTGTAGTTACCCATATAAAACTTCTCCACTCAACTAACTACCGCATAACTAAAATTTATTTTATTTCTATACTAACAATTATCTATATATTTAATTACCCAACGTATATTTATTATACTAAGATATAATATTCCAACATTCCTCCCCTCATTACATTAGAACCAAACAAAACCACATATTCTTGATAAGCTTCTCTTTGAAAATAGTTCTTGGACTAGGTAGAACTCCATCAAGCTACCTCGTAACCCTAGTAAGTTGTAGCTCCTAAGTTAAATTCTTGAGTTCCTAAATTCCACCTCCTCAAACTCCTCAACTACAAATCTCCCAAATTATTGGACAGTTCCATCCATGTTGAGCTACATCCACAATGCTTCATCTATGCTATATCCTTGCTCGTCTTCAAAGTGTGGAATTCCATACTCAACTATTTATAGCTACAAAATTGCTAAGCACTGCCAAGCCCCCTTGCTCCAAAAAGGGACACAAATGAAGAACTAGTGCATCTCACGCAAAGTGCCACCTTTGAGCGAGAAGATAGCTTGAGATGGAGAAATTCCTCAAACCTCTAATGTCCACCAGCGTCCTTTTTGACCTCTTTACACTCTATCCATCAAATACAACATCAAAGTCTCTAAAATTTATGTTAGGTGTCACATGGATGACCTCGAAAGTATGAGGTGACAAGATATATGTTTTCATTTGTAAGGTGTTGGGTTCAACCAATAATACACCTTATTACAAAGATACCCTTAACACCAAGGTGTACAATAATTGATTGTATACATATCATTGCAACACCTTGCCACATTAAAACATGTTCTAAATAGAAAATCTTTTACCAAGTGGATCAGTGAATACTTTGAACAATTTTCTCAACAAAATTTGTTTTATCATGACTTGAAAAATAAAACAAACTCAAAAAAATCCACTTTAACAAAAAGCTATACAAATCGTTAATGGCTATTTCACAGGGAATGCACACATTTTGATCAGCACAATATTGTTTGGTTTATTTCAATAAAATTGCTAGATGAAGCTCTAAACTAGAAATTGAATGCCACCACCATAAAAGTTTTTTTTTTTGTCACTACTTTCTTGAACATTCAACATGCCATTGTAATAGTAAGCTATTAGTATGTGAAGTTAGTTTCTTATGTGAAGTCAACTTCTATTTTTGAAAATCCTTTGCAAAAGATTTGATTACTTGCATGTTTTTTTGTGGGGTTTTAAGTTAGTTGATCTTGAATGCAAATGCATGGTGGAATTCTGTAACAACGAATTTATTCTGAGAATAAAATTATTGAAAGACCTTTGCTCATGGGTTTTCCTGGTACATAACCAGGTAAGTGCATGGAAATGGTATACAAAAGGGGGTCAAAAGTGGCCAATTTTTCCCTAAAATCAGCTAAACCTAAACTTGGACGAGTAATTTGAGATGCATGCACTCAAAATTTGAAGATATGGAAAGAACAAGAATTGTAGTGCTCTGAATTTAGTTTCTAAACTACTAAAGTTTTAAAAAAATAGTTAAGATTAAGAGGGTGAAATGTAGCGCACACACAAAAGTGTTCTTGTTTTTCTTAGTAAAATATAACATAGTGTCTAGTGTGTGCCCCCTATTTTTTGTTGCATTTAGTATTTTTAAAAACCGGTTGACAAAAATGTAGTTAAGAGTGAGTACTAGAAGTGGTGTATTTTTTTGTAATTTTTTATTGAATATTTTTGTTTTTGTGATTTTTCAAAGTGGATGCATCCTGAAAACTGTATCACTGAGCGTGCGTGTCACATAACTTGCACAAAAATAATTGAAAATGTAATTTTTTTGAATGTATAAAGAATGAAGCATAGAACAATCCTCTATATATTTTTTTAAATTTTGATAAGTGGATCAAAAGTTATAAAGAAAAATCAATACATATATGATTGAAGAATATGAGGACACTGTTCAAAGAAAATAAATATCTTAACTTATTCAATTTTTTTTTAAAAATACATGGTTGGAAAGCTAAGAACTAGCTTGTCATTTTGGTGTTGGTTTCATCAAATTTTGTTATAAAATGAGTAAATTTGACAGATTTGAAGTTCAAAAATGTTATTGACAATGAAAAACACGTATGTAGGAGGTATCATAGAGGTCCAATCCTTAGGTTTGGTTGCCCAAGCCAATTCCAAGCCTAAAAAGGCAGGCTAAAAATCTGAAAAAAACTAAAACACACTCGTGTTTTAGGTTCCACAAAACACGAGCACATTTTGTGGAACCTAAAACGTGCTCGTGTTTTAGGTTCCATAAAAAAAAGTTCTATAATGTAAAAATATATATTTTAAATATTTAAATACTTTATATATAATTAATTAATGTTTATTTGAATAGAATATAATGTTATATGTGTATGTATGTAAACACTATAAAGCATGTATTCATGTATGTATGTTTTGTCGAACATAAAATGTGATCACATTTTGTGTTCATGTAAAACATGTTTCTTGTTTAGGATTAAAAGAGGACTAAGTATCATATTTAAGGTTGAGCACGAGGTGACCTCATCTCAATTGATCTTTACCCATACCCAACCATAGCAAATCTAGTAGAGCAGCTAATTGTTGACCCCAACGTCTCCACCACTTGAAATGAATCAAGATTTAGATAAAGACCTAGAAGGAACTAGAGTAGAGACACTAACTAGGAGGTGCAAGGATGTGATCAATGCAAGGACATGAGGTGGTCAAGCACCTATGGTTTTCTATGAGGAGGTGGTCAAGCATCTATGGTTTACGATCGTGGCCCCATGTTTTCCAAAATGACCTAAATTTGTCTTAGAAGGGCACAAGCAATAGTGGAATTGAAATCATAATAGGGAGGGGATCTCCCTCGACCAGAGAAGACCTAATATCTATAATGGTGTAGATACCCCCTCTCTATAATAATAGAAGTTCACAAAGGGGTAAAAACTTTTAAGAAAGCAATAGAAATCTTGACCCAAAGAAAAGAATGCTAGAGAGAGGAATGCGAATCAAGAATGTTGTGCTCCCTCAACTACTGCAGATGGATTAATGCTCAATTTAGAGTTAAAGAGACCTAAAGGGGATAGAGATTCCAAAGAACATAGGGAGAGTAAAGAATCCACCTATCTATAGTAGGGGGCAATTTAAAGGTAGGGTCATTGATTACGCCTTGGTCAAAAACTTAAAGAAAATGATAATTTACCATTCTCTCAAATGTCAAGTAGGATATCCAAAGTGTCAAAGTTACTAGCCTCACCATATTCTCATTCACACAGTCATCACCAATGAGATAGGAGACCAAGATGAGTACAACAATGGACAAAAGGAGAAATGTTCCAAATACTTTGCAGTACACAAATTTTATGGAAGTATACTCATGGTGTACTCCTTGTATCCAAGCTCATGACCCTTCTCATTGTCCTAAAGGGGTCCAATTCCATGATGAAGTAGATGAGAGTGGAAATTCTATTTAGGAAGATGATAAAAAAGGTGACCTATCCAAACTATGGTATAATCATTGGGATGATGACACTTAGGTTTCTGCTATGGATGAAAAAGAGGAATTGCCCCTATATTTATAGAGTTAGTTGAATTGATCTATCCTAGTTCAAGGCTTCTCTCTCTCTCTCTCTCTACCTTCCTCTTCCTTATTATTAAAATCTAAGTTCCCTAAATGTGAACCCAAAACCCTAAACATCAACACTAAAGCATCAAGAAAACACCTCTATATCTCCCTCTATCTCTTTGTCATGCTTGTTCTATTATTTTTTCATTCTAGTTATTTATTTAGTTTTGTTACTATGTCAAAGTGGTGATAATTTGTATAGATCAAATAACTTTTGACATCTCTTCTTATAGGATCAAGTTGAATTTTTTTTTGTATTTCCCTTCATGAAGAAAGGCATGTGATATTTTCCTTGTCCATTTTGAAATAATGAGCTTGATAAGATGGCTTATCTATTTATTTCATTTTTGAGACAAATATGAGCCTAATTAGATGGCTATGAAGGCCGCATACATACTTCATCAAGATATCATCTTCTTTCATATATCCTTTCGCATTTGAATAAATCTTCTACAAAATTCACTAGTGTACACTCTTGCACACTTTGACTTTGTTTTTAATTATTACATTACCACTTAATAGACCTATATTCTTTGCTGACATAAGATATAATTTATCCTTCACTTTTGTTTTCACACAACCATATCACTACCATCTATGAGATCCTCTTGCCATGAGAAGAGAGTGATTTGTCAAATTCTCCTTTGCTTAACTAGATTTTTTTGGAAGAGCAGGAGTAATTCAATCCATACCATCAATAAGGGTGTAGCACATATTGAATGTTTTGTTTTGAGTCCTCATTCACTTTTTGTGATGAGACTACTTAGAATATCACATATTTTGGTGAAACTAACATGAAAGGAAAATCCTTTTGGACAAGCCCTCTCATTTTCTTTCTTCTGCCTTTCATCCACCTTGTCTTCCCATTTTGTTGTGGTACTTATGGTACCCTTGAATATGTCTAGACCAATAACACAATAGGGACAAGGTACCTTAGACCTAGCTAGCCCTCCTTCATTCAACTGGTACATCCTTCCCAATCCATTAGCACCTATCTCAAATAGGTATGATTGTTGGGAATTACTGTTCACATAGGTGTTAGGAATATTGCATCATAGGATGCATATAATAATAAGGTTTATACGTTAATATTAAGTTGTTAAGAAACAACTTAATATTATAGTGTGTTTATTAAAATATCATGTGTAGGTAAATATATTATTGTTGTACGAGTGTTTATAGGAATTTGAGTTGTTAAATCAACTCATATATTTAGGAGAGTTGTTATAAGAGGTTTCCTATAATATAGAATATGGAATCCTATATATATGTAATCTGCATTGAATGAAAAATAAGGCAGCACGTACTATTTTATTTTTAATTATTCTAGCTTCTCTATCTCTGCTCATATTTCTTATATGGTACCAGAGCCGGTCACGTAGATCGCAACTGAGATTTCCTTTGCCAATGCATTGTTTCTTGGAATCAACTCTGTAGTTAGTAATATAATAGAAGAAGATTCTTTGCGGTGATCTTCAATGAATCACCTTCGTTGAATCGATGAACATTGCTGCAAAATGAATTGTTAGGTGTAGTTTTTACTTCTGGTATTTGTCTTTGTTGCTGTAGCGTGGGCCGTAGTAATGGAAGCACACATTTCTTCTTACTTGTAACAGATTAGATCGATAGATCATCAAGACAAAGGATGTGCAATAACTTATTTGGATGACACGTCATAGTTTGAGAGTTGATAAGGGCATAGAGGAATCACGGGACTATTTTTTCTTATGTATGCTATGCCTGCAACAAAGGAATCACAGTGAGTAGCAAGGACATGTAGGTGGAGGATTTGAGCTGGCCCTCGATTGACCATAGATATGTAGACAGTAATCATATCATTTGTGCTGGTAGAATTATAAGGGTTCTGATTGCTGTGTGACCTGCGGTATGTGAGATGGGGATAATACCAAAGTGAAGAGGTATGAGGTTTATTTCCTTCTACAATTCATCTAATGCTTCATTTTTTATCTTGAAAATAAAGAGTAGATTGTGGAAGAGTTGAAGAGATAGCTTGAATAGATCAAAGGGTTGCAACATTTCGTGAAGATGACAGTTTAAAGAAAAGTGGGGTAATAGCTTCTAATTTTTAATAGTTTGTTATTGTCTAATGTCTCAAAATGGTTTATTGGTTTTGCATTGAGATATTTGTGTTATAGTCTAAAAGTCCTATAAAAATATCTTTACGTAGTCAAAATTATATATATATATATATATATATATATATATATATATATATATATATATATATATATATATATATATATATATATAATAAAAATGTTTCAATTGTAATTGTATGCATTCTCGCTTGTACGCGACATCCATTTTGTGGGGGGATTCTAAAATTGAGCTTCAAGGTCAAATATTTTCTTTTAATGGAGAAAAATAACATATTAATAGAAAAATTTGAAGGTTTAGAATTCCACACCTGGCAAATCAAATTATAGTTAATCCTTATTGAAAAGGATCTGTGGGATATAGTAAGTGGAGCAACAAGAAGGCCAACTGATGTTGATGAAAGCGCAAAGTGGACTGTGAAGGATCAAAGAGAAATAGCTTTGATTGGTCTTGCACTCTCAGATGCATACCTCCACCACATTGGCTTATCGAAGACCTCAAATGAAGTATGGGATAATTTGAATGCTTTGTTTGGATCAAAAGAATCAAGTGCAAAAATGGGCCTAAAGCATAAATTGTTCGGGCTGAAAATGATGGAGGGTGACAACATTGTTCAACATATCAATGATGATGAAGAGTGTCTTCATGGGGTGGCTATTGAAGATCCTCCACGCGAAGACAGTGATGAGGAATATGTTCTCTAAATCAAATCAATTGGAGGATGGAGGCACCAGAGGTTGGAGGACATTCAACGACCTCTCGTTAGTCACTAGCAACGAGGCCACCAAATTGTTTTAGTGACAAAACAACTTGTGCCAAAACAACTAAAGCCAAGATCAGTTTCTAGGTGGCATCGACAACTGTCTCATATCATTTGTGATCAGAGTGGCAATGATCTATAGTGGTCGCTGTATACGTGACAATGAGGGCTTGGTGTTCAATCTTTTATGTTGTGGTTGGATGTGTATGTCCCCAATAACATTTCTTGGTTGTATGTGAATGGATGTGTTTGTCCCCATTCACAAGATGCTGTAAGTGATTGGAAGTGTTTGTCCCCAATCACATAAAGTTTGTGATTATAATTGGATGTGTGTGTCCCCAATCATAATTGTTGTGAGCAGATGTGTGTGTCCCTGTTCATAACCTTGATGTTGGATAGATGTGTTTGTCCCTATCCAAACTTGATGTAAGACCTTGGATAGAAGTGTTAGTCCCTATCCTTGGTTCCGTGGGTAGATGTGTTTGTCCCTATCCTTGGATGAAGGTATATTGAGCATAGTGAGGCTAGTTCCACTATCACTTTTCATGAGTAGATGTGTATGTCCCTACTCATACCTTATGACGAGCTACTGTGTGTTGTCATCAAGTATTGTGATGTACTTTCACCCCATGTTCACACTAAGGGGGGGTGTTGGGAATTAGTGTTCACATAGGTGTTAGGAATATTGCATCATAGGATGCATATAATAAATAATAAGGTTTGTACGTTAATATTAAGTTGTTGAGAAACAACTTAATATTATAGTGTGTTTGTTAAAATATCATGTGTAGGTAAATATATTATTGTTGTACGAGTGTTTATAGGGATTTGAGTTGTTAAATCAACTCATATATTTAGGAGAGTTTTTATAGGAGGTTTCCTATAATATAGGATATTGAATCCTATATATATGTAATCTATATTGAATGAAAAATAAGGCAACACGTACTATTTTGTGTTTAATTATTCTGGCTTCTCTATCTCTGCTCATATTTCTTATAATGATTATAAAGATGTTAAGTCGAATGGTGGACAACAACGACTACATAACTTCATCACTTCTGATAACCTAGTTTAGAACCAAGATAATATGATTCAACCAAACCTAGATCAATTTAGAGCACTCAAGTGCTAATCTATTAAAAAATCCATCATTAGGGTCATTCCATTACAAACTACAAAGACAGTACCACTGGAATTGACAATGAGGTGAGACTCTTAGAGAAAGATCTAGAAGAATCTTGTATAGCATGAGAGGCTCCCCATATATATTATCAACATGAATGATATGAAGTATGCTAAGGGGTGCTAAAAATCTTCCTTGAGGAAAAAACCAACATGGCTACTTAACCCTCACTTACTAAACAAAACCCACCTCATGATGGAGAAATATAAAACATAGGAGATGCTACCTTAGAAGATCTCATAGCCCCCATGTTCCAATAGATCAGGATCCTTGAAGATAGGATTCTTGAAGAGTGAGGTGGGGAGATAGAGAGGGGGAGATTAGGAGATAGAGATAAAGAGAGGGAGAGAGGGAGGCAAGGAGGGAGAGATAGAGAGAGGTATGGAGGGAGAGAGAGGGAGGGAGGGAGAGATAGAGAGAGGGATGGAGGGAGAGATAGAGAGGGATGAAGGGAGAGATGGAGAGAGACTAATATAGAGAGATGGAGGATAAAGACATTGAGAGAGTGATGGGGGAAGATAGAGAGATATAAATAGAGTGAGGGGAGATTGAGGGATATAGATAGAAAGTGGGAAAGAGGGGGGATTGAGGGATATGGATAGAGAGAGGAGAGAGAGAGAGGCAAAAGAGATGCAGGATAGAGACATTGAGAGAGAAAGAAGGGGGAGACAAGGAGGAGATTGAGGGATATAGATAAAGAGTGGGAGAGGGGGAGATTTAGGGATATGGATAGAGGGAGAGAGAGAGAGATAGGAGGGAGGGATAGAGGGAGAGATAGAGAGTGGGAGAGTGACAATGAGAGATAGATATAGAATATAGAGAGAGGGAGAGATAGAGATAGAGATACAAAATGTGGAAGCATAGACAAGGCACTGAACTGTTTGACAAAATGCCTCAAAGAAATGTATTCTCATGGAATGCCCTAATTGCAGGATATTAAAAAAATGGGATCTAAGACCTTTTATATAGTACTCCTAGCATGAACATAAGTGTGGGCTAGCATGCCCAGACCCCAACTAAATTGGTGGTTATATATTCAAGGTTTAGGTCTAGGTTTGGATTATCTAGTGTACATGGTCTTGTGTTTAAGGTTTTGTGTCCATGGTTTATGATCTTAGGTTCAAGGTGTAGGGTCATGTATTCAAGGTTTGATGTACAAGTTCGAAGGGTCTAGTGTTCACTATCTTATGTCTAGGATTGTGGTTTCAAGATTTAATGCCAAGGATATTCAATTCAAGGTTTACGATCAAGGGTCTAAGGTCTAGGGTTCAAGGTTCAAGGTCCAAGTTATAAGTGTCCAGAGTCTTGGGGTTCAGGTCCAAGGTCCAAGTCATGGGTTCAACATTCGAAATCCAAGTTCAAAGGGTCTAGTGTCCATAGTCATATGTTCAGGGTCATGAATTTACAATTTAGTGTAAGGGTCTTGGGTTCAAGATTCAAGGTCCAAGGGTTCAAGGTAAAGGTTTCTTGGTCTAGGATCTACAATCAGTGGTTATCGAATACAATGTCTATGATTCCAAGTATAACTTCCAAGTTCTAGGGTCCAATGGTAAAATGCAAGGTCTAGAGTTGAAGGTTTGAGTTCTAAGTTTGAAGTTTCTAGTGTCCAGGGTTTTAGGTTTGGGTTTAGTATCCATGGTCTTGGGTTCAAGGTTTTGGATTTTGGGTTAAGCATCCAAGGTCTTGGGTTCAAGGTTTAGCTTCTAGGGTTTTAAATTTTGGGTTATGGATCTAAGGTCTTGGATTTAAGATTTAGGGTCTAAGGTTCAAAGTACAAGGTAAACTTTTCTTGGTCTACAATCCACAATCCATGATTTTAGGGTTTAGGATTTAGGGTATGGAGTTCATGTTCTACATTCTAGGGTCTTAAGTCCATGGTTTAGGGTATAGCATCCAAGTTTCAAGGTCCATGGTTCAATGGTCCAAGGTCTATAGTTCTAGGGATCACTGATCAAGGGTCAAGGGTCCAAGGTCCATGGTCTAATGCCTAGAAAGACAGAGAAAGAAACAAAGAAAAATAGAAAGAAGGAAAAAATAAAGAGAGAAATATAGAAATGAAGATAAACATTATAAAAAAGGAAATATGTAGACAAAATATAGAGAAAGCTAAAAGTAAAAGAAATATATGAAGAAAGAGGAGGGGTTCATGTAAAACAAAAATAAAGCGATAAATAAACAAAGAGTAAGTAAGAAAGAAAAAAATTAAGATAGAAACGAAGAAAAAAGACAGAGAAAGAAGGAAATAGAAAATAATAAAATAAAGAAGATACAAAGAATGAAAAATAAAAATGAGTGAAACAAATAAAAAAAGAGATACAAAGAGAAACAAAAAAATAAAGAGTTAAAGAAAGAAAAGAGGGAAGAGAGAGTTATTGAGAGAATGAGATAGACAAAGAAAAAGAGGTAGAAAGAAACAAAGAAAAAAGACAATAAAAATGAGACATAGAGATAAAATATAGATTGAAATAAAGGGAGAAATAAATATAATGGGAAAGAATGAGATAAATAAAGAAAGAAACAAAAAAAATGGTGAAAGATAGAAATAAAAAAGATTATATAACAGGAAATAAGTATAGAATGAAATAAAGGCAAAAATAAATACAATTGGAAAGAATGAGAGAAATAAAGAGAGACAAAAATTTGGTAAAAGATAGAAATGAAAAGGTTTAGCAAAAAATAAGTGAGAAAGAACAAAATGGAGAGAGATCTACAGAGATAAGATGATATCGAAACAAACAAACAAAAAGAGTTGGAGAAATAGAAGAATAGAATAAAAATAGGATACATAAATATAAAGAAAGTCATAAATAAATAATAATGAATTCACGAAAGAAACAAAGATATATAAAAAGAGAGAAAAAGAGAGAAATAAAATATTGAAAAATGGAGAGAGAGAGAGAGAGAGAGAGAGAGAGAGAGAGAGAGAGAGAGAGAGAGAGAGAGAGAGAGAGAGAGAGAGAGAGAGAGAGAGAGAGAGAGAGAGAGAGAGAGAGAGAGAGAGAGAGAGAGAGAGAGAGAGAGAGAGGTCAATTTGACTACTTACAACATGATTGTGGATCCCTATGGGACATGGTGGAGCTATGGGATGGGGATTCCATATAAATAGTGGCATGCAATAGTACCACCTCATTTGTGGACATGATCAAGATGGTGGAGGTGCAATTAGTTGATAGGGTGCCTAATAGTTTGAGAAATCATATATTGTAAACTACCTCATGTAGAGCCAATCTACATAAATATAAGGGAAATGGGGGACACAATTATGAAAAGGATATAATCAATACCATTAACTCCTAAGGTCTCCATTACACAATCCCTAAGAGGGGCAATGACATGTAGAGCATAGGAGCAGACAAAACAATAGATGTAGACTAGACCAATCCCATCATCACCACCACGACAAGAAACATATAGTAATAGATGTAGAGGCAATAAAGGAAGAGGTGATAAAAGAGAGAGGTGCTGAGATTAAGGAGATGGACTCCTCTAATAGATTAGAGATGGGGGCTATAAGAACCAATTTAAGTTGTTAGTACAATGATTCTTGTTACTCAAGTATTTGATTATTTTAGCTCCTTTTATAGAAACTCACAGATTTTGTAGACTAATTAGGCTTCTATGTGGATGTAGATTTTAGTTATTGTAGAATAATTAGGTATTCACCAAGCCTAAACATGATCATGTTATGGACATTTAAACATAATGCAAGCACGTTATTACTAAAATTACTCATTTGAGCACTTTTTTGTATACTAACTTGGTGCACTTTCTCCCTCTCTATATCTCTATCTACTCTCTCTCTCTCTCTCCAACAATTCAAGTGACAACCACTCCACATTCAACACCTCAAATCAACACCATAGTCTACCACTAACAACTCCTTCCTTGTGAAGTAAGTGGACTTGGTAACATGACTCCCATTCCACACAACCATATCACTACCATTTATGAGATCCTCTTTCCATGAGACGAGAGTGATTAGCCAAATTCTCCTTTGCTTAGCTAGATTTTTTTCGAAGAGCATGAGTAATTCAATCGATACCATCAATACGGGGGTAGCACATATTGCATGTTCTATTTTGAGTTTACCTCATTCACTTTTTGTGATGAGAAGATCTATAATATCACATATTTTGGTGAAACTAACATGAAAGGAAAATCCTTCTAGACAAGCCCTCTCATTTTCTTTCTTACACCTTTCACCCACCTTGTCTTCCCATTTTGTTGTGGTACTTATGATACCCTTGAATATGTTTAGACAAATAACACAATAGGGACAAGGTCCCTTAGACCTAGATAGCCCTCCTTCATTCAACTTGTTGGATCCCAAAATAACTATAACCCAAAACTCTAAAACATTCCTAAATCACCTAGGCTAGGGATTGTTGTCAGGGTGATAGGAAGAGGTTTATCAACAAGTTGAGGGGGATTTTGGCCAACTAAAGGAGTGGGTATACTCCTTTGCACTTCAATCTCAGCTAGACCTAGGAGGGATATTCTAGAGGCATGAAACAAAATACAAATGAACAAACACAGCCATACCCAATGTACACTTGACCCCAAGAGCTGTCACTAGGTCAAGACAAACTGGCTGCATAGGCCTCTATATTAAGCTAATTTAATTGTGCGAATGTACATGCACAAGAAAGATGTTTTTTCCCCTAAACCACAGGTGAATGATTTGTTTGATTTTAAAGAATGACCGGTCCCTCTCCAATATGGACCAGTGCCTACTCCATTGGGCAATTGATTCATAAGCATTTAAGAGGGAAGAAAGAACTGAAACAACATCAACAAAAAACTAAAATGTATTTACATACATTTCTCATATTATACTTCATACATTGGACATAATTATCCTGAACCAAACTACAATGACCCATTTGTAACAAAGAGATGACCCAACACAAAACATGTATTGACTTAAATGCTATCACACATTATCAAATCTCTATTATAATCACACAAACAAATGTGGTAAAGAAAAACACAAAACTACGATTATACATTCCCTTGAATCACTACAAATGGCCATGGAGACATAGTACTGCATAAAATATGCATTACAATTCATTCCTACGCTGCATCAAACACATTATTTCGTTTAATACCTTGATTGGCTTGATTTGAAGCCCTAAAATTATCCTAAGACACAACAGACCAGACAATTGGCTCAGCGACCAACCTCGAATGCATATGAAAATTATGCATATATAGCAATTTGTTCCTGTGCAGCTCCTGGGCATTGAAACTCAGTCAACACACCAAGCCCATGCTGCAATAAAATTGGCCCACTGTGCAGTCATAAAATCCGCACGTTTGGAAGGAAACCCCACACCCTGACAACTCTGAAGCTTGCAGGTGCCCACGACTTGGCGTCCTTCAAGAATGAAAGTACTTGTAGAAATATTTTCTTGCTGGGACACTTCATCCACTCATTCGATTTTGGTCCTTTTGCATTGAAGAGTTATATTGTTTCAACTACCTGCAATTTACCCTGGCTTGTAGCATATTAATGTAGAGTACAGGCTTGCAAGTTTCATTCTACAATCATGGCGTAAATTTAGGAGATGGCCTCTTCAAAGATTTTACAACACTTTAAAACTGTTGTTCAATTTTTACTTACAATCCCTTTCATCTTTATCATTATCGGGCCATCTGATTTCTGGCTGCACCTTCCTTTTCTTTGGCGCTTCATCTTCATTTTTAGCCTCTTTTTTGTCTTATCGGTAAATTATCAGTTTCCAGAACTTGGCCTTCTTTTGTCTTCTGTTAGCAAATCTCACCCTTTGCAAACTCTTGCCTTTTCTCCTTTTTCCTCCTCTAGTTGGCGAAATTGAACGTTTTTGAACTAGGCCACTTTGCCCTTTATCGACAATCTTTCATTTTTTTGAACTTTGTCTTTGCCGCCCTTTTCTATTGTGTCAGAAAAATTGCCCCATGGTGAACTATTTTATCATTTTGATGCAAAGATAAATCTCACAAACAACAAACTAGGACCTTTCCATACAGGGTTTTAAGACAACTGATGTAAATATGCATCCTTGTTCTTTCTTGTAGATGTATTCCTAAGCCTAAAACATGGGGCAACAATTTAATGGCATTCCACAATCGAGAACAACATGAAACAAGGGAAAATTGGTGTATTTAGACCTATTTTTAACATACTTTAGGGTTTTCCATGTTGGCCCACGATTGCCTTTAAACCAGAAGGTCGACCTGTTAATTTTTGATACAAGCGCCAGAGTTAATGAATCCACGGGAGGCAGTTAGTCCATGTCACGAATCCCATGGGGAGCGCTGACCATTTGTCAACAAACTCCCCCCCAACATTACCCGAGGGGATTCGAACCCGTGACCCTTCACTCTGATACCAATTGTTGGCCCACGATTGCCGTTAAACCAAAAGGTCGACATGCTAATTTTTGATACAAGCGCCAGAGTTAATGAATCCATGGGAGACGGTTAGTCCATGTCATGAATCCCACGAGGAGCGCTGACCATTTTCCAACATTCCAAACATGCATGACCCTTACACTTGTTTGACACAATGTTCCAAACAACAATGGATTGTTGTCACTAGGTGCAGCAAATTAGACCTTTTTGGTCATAACTTTTCAAAAAGACCCGCAAATAGAAATGTAAAACCTGTTTTGGATACCCTTTTGGCCCTTATTAAACATATGTTAAAATGGGCTAGGGTTTCTTTGTACGGACTAGGGCAAAAATAAGACTGTTCCTGTGCAAACCCTAGGACTGTTACAAAACTGCTCTCACCAAAAATGGCATAACTCATTCAAAACTTAATCAAATTTGTTCAAACCAAAAGAATATGAAACTAGACTCATGCCTTCAAATTTTAGAATTAATTTCAGGCCTGTACTATACCATACATGTCCATACTAGCACGTTTTCAGACTGCAAATTCTGGAAAACTTTGTTAGATTAGGGCAACATTCACCAAAATGGCCATAACTTTCACAAATCCCAATAAAAATTGATGCAACAAAAAGTAAAATGAAGTAGATTCAAATTACCACATGATCTAATTGATTTCAAAATATAAAATAGGCTGTACAGTCCATACATAGCAACAGAACATGATTGCAACGTTAAAAACCACTGAAAAACTTGCTTCTATTCATCAAAATTACCAAAAATCCATTCTTCCCCTCCAATATTCAACTTTTGAGGTGTATTTATGCATTTAAAATCAATCCCAATGGTTTGTAACCATTTATTGATTTGCATGTAACTATTTCTTGCCTTTTTGACCACTTGTCCAAGTTGCATGATAACTTTTAGCAACATTTGGCAACTTTTACATTTTCAAAACCAACGACCCTCTAACACACCAAAAATGGATTAATATGATTCCAAATGGTCATAAATGATCTTATTAAACACTAAAACACACCATCAACATAAAACCCAAAAATGTCAAAATTAAGCTTATGAGGCTCTTGATGCCCCTGCACCACATTTGCCCTTATCGACAAATCATCACTTTGTCGAACCTTTCTTCCTTTTATCTTTTTTCACCATTATTGAGAAAGCTTTAATTTTCTGAACATCTACTATCTCTTGAGTCGGCCAAACTCTAACTTCATGAACCATGAAGGAAGCGCCACTCTTAGCCTTGTCGGCCAATTTGCCCTATTGGTAAATTTGCAAAAATCTAAATTGTTTGACCAGTTCGGCTTTCCGCCAATTCCTCGACGGAACCCTTCTCCTTTCTTTGCATCATTTTCCTTAGTCAATTTTTATAATTTGTTTCCCTTATCGACAAAATTGATCTTTTGCGAACTCATCTTTTCCACACACTTGGCCCCCTTTATCGACAAAGTTGGTGAAACTTGAACTTTCCCCAACTCCGCCATCTTTCTTCTTTGTTGGCCATTTTGCACTTTACCAAACCAAGCCCCTTGGCGCCTTTTCTTCATGCTTTTGCTTTATTGCAAAAATGTCATTTGCCGAACTACTGGAAGGAACTCATTTTTGAATTGCCTTATCGACAAATCCAAACATTCTCGAACTTGCCAGCCCTCTCCATCCTTTTCCTATCGCCTTATCGGTGATCTTTCAAAATCATGAACCTTTGGCCAGTTCATCCTTTCTCCAGTTTTCCGCAAACTGTTGGGAATTAAGGTGTCTCAACCTTGGTAATTCCTTGCATTATTCATGTTTGTATTTATTAATTCATTGCCTATGTTGTAAATAATTGTAAATTCCATATTGTCATATTGTGGGATGTGGCACGGTGATGTGTCATCCTACATGGAATATGACAACTTGTAATTCTGTCCTCACATGAGGAGATAGGCGTCCCACTTTGTGGTAGGAGGATTTTGCTATGTGTCGGCATCTTTCATGTTGTGTAAGGGAATGTTTGACCGAAATGGTTATGAGGGATTCCTATGACGGAATTATGACATGTAAGAGTCAGAAATAGAAGCTTGTAAGATAGGTGAAGACATGTGCCATGAAGCATCTTTGAAAAAGGTATATTTGGGCACCCCAAGGTGGACTATGACATGTTGTAAGAGAATATGCTATTTATAGCCTGTGTATGACAGATTCTCTTACAACTGTAAGTTGTAACCGCTATGATAGATTCTATGATGGTCGTAAGAGCATCTGTCGTAGCCCATTTTGGAAATAGGTGACCTCTTTGGGATGGGAGCTGTGGACAAGTGTCAGGCACATTCTACAATGTTGACCAAGTGTCCTAGGCATGGGTTTTAGGCCATGAGGTCTTGTTGGACGCCCATTCCAAGATAGGTCCAATATTGCCTTGTATATTCTATATAAACAGGTGCTTGGAGAGGGAGTTGTATCACAGGTTTACAGGTACTGTTATGCTGCCGGATTGACTCCAGATACGAGTGTTGAAGACCATTGAAGCTTGCATTTCAAGTGTATTGTAAACAACTTTCAGATTTTTTAATACATTGTGCAGGTTTCTGAGTGTGGGGTTTTTCACCTGATAAGGGTTTTCCCCACCGTAAATCTTTGTCTCTCTTCTTTTGTCTTCTTTCTGGTTCATGTGTATTATTGCAATATCTTGTTTACATGTTCCATGTTGCTATAGTTGTAAGGATTAATTTGAATTTGCATAGCACTCTCCTCATTAAATTAGTGTAGGAAGCAATTTCTGCACACCTAGCTTCCTTTCAGTTGGTATCAGAGCCTGACCAGTTTTGGTCTTAGCTATTGGGAAGGGGTTTTTTGAGCTGATCTTAAGTTGAGTGGGAGTTTGTGCAGAGTATTTTGATTTCTATTACAACAAGGAGATGGCAAGCACATCTAGAAGAATGGAAGTGGAGAAATTCAATGGCACTACTTTCACGCTGTGGAAGCTCAAGATGGAAGACATACTTGTTGACCGAGACCTTTGGGAAACTGTTACTGGAACTAAACCAATTGCAATGCAACAAGCTGATTAGGATCTCAAGGATCGGAAGGCTAAGGGTCTCATAAGACTTAGTCTTGCTGATTCTGTGTTGCTAAATGTCCATGAGGAGAAAACTGTAACCTTGCTTTGGAAGTTGGGAGATGTGTGTCAAGCCAAATCCCTGGTTAATAAACTTTTTCTGAGAAAGAAGTTGTATTCTCTTCAAATGGAGGATGGAGGATCCTTTGCTGAACATATGAATTCTTTTAACATGTTGCTTGCACAGTTGACATCTATAGGTGTGAAAATGGAGGAGGATTGATGCATGACCCTACTTTGTTCTTTGCTAGATTCGTGGGATCATCTTGTCATGGCTATTGAGGATGGAGGATCCTTTGCTGAACATATGAATTTTTTTGACATGTTGCTTGCACAGTTGACATCTGTAGGTGTGAAAATGGAGGAGGATCGATGCATGACCCTACTTTGTTCTTTGCTAGATTCGTGGGATCATCTTGTCATGGCTATTGGAAGAACCACTACCACCTTCAAGATGGAAGATGTGGTATCTGTGTTGTTATCTGAAGAGATGCAGAGGAAGTCTTCTGATGCAGCCAAAGAGGCTCTTGCGGTTCGTGGAAGACCCAAAGAGAAAGGGAAGAAGACGGACAAGAAAGGTGAAAAGGGTAGATCCAAATCCCGTGGGAGATCCAAATCTCCTGGAAAGTCCAAGGCTCTTTATTGGAACTATGGTAAAACCAGGCATTTCTGAAAGGAATGCAAAGAGGAGAAGAAAAAGAAGAAGAAAGCTCCTGATTCAGCTTCAGACAAATCACAAGATGATGGTGATGCTTTCATCGCAACCCTGGCAACCCATGCATCTGATGATGTGTGGTTGATTGACTCTGGTGCATCATTCCACAGGACCTCACATCGAGACTGGTTTACTAGATGGTGGAAAGGTGTACTTGGGTGACGACTCTAATATGAAGATTGTTGGTCATGAAAGAGTCTCTATCTGATTCCCTGATGGTTGAGGGAAGGGGATCTCTGGGGTTATGCATATCCTAGGCTTAGCACGAAACCTGCTTTCTGTAAGTAGTTTGAATGATGCAGGTGTGCAGGTTGTCTTTTCGAAAGAAGGATGCAAGATGACTAGAGGAGCTATGGTGCTTGCTAAGGGTACTAGGAGAGGTACTCTGTTTCAGCTGGAGGCATGTATTTCACAATGCAATAGTTCTTCTGATTCAAAGAAGAGGGCAATAGTCACTTCATCTCCCTCATCTGAACTAGTAGTTAAGAGATCTATTGTTTCTAGTTCTGATGTTTGTAATCATGCCTTGGAAGTTAAACTTCTTGCTGAAAAGACAATGTTATGACATAAGAGATTTGGCCACATTGGTGAGAAGGGTCTGCGTACCCTGAAAAATAAAAACCTTGTTGAGGGGTTAGATGATTGTAATCTTGAGTTTGACTTTTGCGAACATTGCATTTATGGAAAGCAAAACCATGTTTACTTTTATTTGAGTTCTCACAAGTCTTTTGGTGTGTTGGAACTTGTTCATTCTGATGTATTTGGTCCTGTTAATGTTCCTTCATTATCAAAATCTGTATATTTTGTATCTTTCATAGATGACTACAGTAGAAGGACATGGATTTATTTTCTCAGAAGCAAGTCTAAAGTCTATAGTAAGTTTAAGGAGTTTAAGGCCTTTGCTGAAAATCAGACTTGTAAAAAGATCAGTGTTTGAGAACTGACAACAGTGGTGAGTTCTGTTCTATATAATTTGATAAATATTGCAAGGAACTTGGGATTGAAAGACATAAGACAACTCCATACACCCCGCAGCAAAATGGAGTTGCAGAAAGGATGAACATGACATTGATGGAGAAGGCTAGGAGTATGCTTAGTGGAGCTAGCCTAGAACAAAAGTTTTGGGATGAAGATGTTGCCACTGCTTGCTATCTTGTAAATAGATCTCCTACATCGGCTCTTGTTGGAAAGACACCCATGGAGGTGTGGTCTGGTAGAAAGCCTTCAATAAGGCATCTTCATGTTTTTGGTTGTGAGGCATATGTACATGTGCCTAGGGAGAAGTGGTCAAAATTGGAGAACAAGGCTGTTAAGTGTATCTTCATTAGCTATGGTGTTGGTGTGAAAGGATACAAGCTTTGGGACCCTGTGGATGAAAAAGTGTTGTAAAGTAGAAGTGTCATCTTCAGAGAGCTTACACCTTCTTCCACTATTTTACAGCCAGAAGAAAAAGAAAAGAAAGATGATGTTGTTTAGTTTCCTCCTACCCCTGAGAAGACTGAACAAAAAGACAATGTTGGACCTGATGATGAGGAGAGCTCTAGTAGCTCTAAAAGCTCAGATGAAGAAGTTGAACCTCAACCTCAGCTCTTGAGGAGGTCTACACGGATAAGAAAGCAACATGAAAGGTTTGGTTTTACATTGCTTGATTCTAGTTGTGCTTTTGCTTTGCTTACTAATAGTGATGAACCTAGAACTGTATCAGAGGCTATGGACATGAAGGATGCAAGTTCTTGGAAGGAGGCCATGGAGGATGAAATGGCTTCTTTGGAAAAGAATCAAACTTGGGACTTGGTGTCTTTGCCTCCTGGATGGAAACCCGTTGGATGCAAATGGGTGTTCAAGAAGAAATTTGGTGTAGATGGCAGTGTTGAGAAGTATAAGGCCAGATTGGTTGCGAAGGGGTATTCACAAGTGGAGGGTATAGATTATGGTGAGATCTTCTCTCCTGTTGCAAAGATGACATCCATTCGATTCCTGTTGTCTCTTGTAGCACCTTATGAATTAGAGGTAGAACAGATGGATGTGAAAACAACTTTCCTTCATGGTGATTTGGAGGAAGCAATCTACATGTCACAGCCAGAGCATTACATGGTGAAAGGTAAAGAAAATTTGGTTTGCAAACTTAAGAAGTCTTTGTATGGTTTGAAGCAGTCCCCTAGGAGATGGTACTTGAAGTTTGATGCCTTTGTGTTGTCAATTAGATTTGTGAGATCAAAATCAGATCACTGTGTGTATTATAAGTTTGATGGTGATCGTATTCTCATTGTTGCACTGTATGTTGATGATATGTTGCTCATTGGGAAGGGTAAGAATATGATTTCTGATTTTAAATCTTAGTTGTCAGCATAGTTTGAAATGAAAGATTTAGGGGCAGCCAGGTACATTCTAGGAATGGAAATCAGAAGAGACAGAACCAACAGAAAACTTTGGTTAAGCCAGAGTAAGTATGTGAAGACCATGTTGGACAGGTTCAGCATGGCAAATTGTAGACCATTGTGTGTTCCCGTTTCTTTGGGGACAAAGTTTTCTATTGAGGATTGTCCAAAATCTCCTAGTGAGGTGAAGGACATGAGCAAAGTACCTTATGCTAGTGCTATTGGCAGTTTGATGTATGCTATAGTCTGCACAAGACTAGATATTACCAAAGCAGTGGGAGTCCTTAGTCGATTTATGGCTAATCCTGGACGAGTTCAGTGGGATGTAGTTAAGAGAGTGTTCATATATTTGAGGGGTACTTCTGAGTATTCCATATGCTATCATGGTAATGTTACAGGACCTCCGCATTCTGTTGATTTTCGTGGATTTGTGGATTTAGATTGGGCAGGTGACATTGACAGTAGGAGATCCACCAGTGCTTATGTGTTTACACTATTTGGTGGTGCTATTAGTTGGATGAGTAAGCGACAACCTATGGTTGCTTTGTCCATGACAGAAGCTGAGTATATGGTAGCAACTCATGCTTGTAAGGAATCCATTTAGCTTAAGAGATTGTGTTCAGATATTGGTGCTGATGCAGGTCAGATCACGATCAGTTATGACAGTCAGAGTGCAATTTGCCTTGCGAAGAATCCAACTTTCCATGCTAAAACAAAACACATTGATTTTAAGTTTCACTTCGTGCAAGACATGGTTGAGGATGGAAAGGTAAATTTGGAGAAGGTAGATACTTTGAAGAATGTTGTAGATAGTAGTTAAATCCTATTTTTCTATTAGCTCTTACAAGGTGTTTGACAAGTGGGAGAATGTTGGGAATTAAGGTGTCTCAACCTTGGTAATTCCTTGCATTAGTCATGTTTGTATTTATTAATTCATTGCATATGTTGTAAACAATTGTAAATTCCATATTGTCATATTGTGGGATGTGGCACGGTGATGTGTCATCCTACATGGAATATGACAACTTGTAATTTTGTCCTCACATGAGGAGATAGGCATCCCACTTTGTGGTAGGAGCATTTTGCCATGTGTTGGCATCTTTCATGTTGTGTAAGGGAATGTTTGACCGAAACGGTTATGACGGAGTCCTATGACGGAATTATGACATGTAAGAGTTAGAAATAGAAGCTTGTAAGACAGTGAAGACATGTGTCATGAAGCATCTTTGAAAAAGGCATATTTGGGCACCCCAAGGTGGACTATGACATGTTGTAAGAGAATATGCTATTTATATCCTGTGTATGATATATTCTCTTACAGCTGTAAGTTGTAACCGCTATGACATATTCTATGATGGTCGTAAGTGTCGTAAGAGCATCTGTCATAGCCCATTTTGGAAATAGGTGACCTCTTTGGGATGGGAGCTGTGGACAAGTGTCAGGCACATTCTACAATGTTGACCAAGTGTCCTTAGACGTGGGTTTTGGGCCATGAGGCATTGTTGGATGCCCATTCCAAGATAGGTCCAATATTACCTTGTATATTCTATATAAATAGGTGCTTGGGGAGGGAGTTGTATCACAGGTTTACAGGTACTGTTATGCTATCAGATTGACTCTAGATACAAGTGTCAAAGACCATTGAAGCTTGCATTGCAAGTGTATTGTAAACAACTTTCAGATTTGTTAATACATTGTGCAGGTTTCTGAGTGTGGGGTTTTTCACCCAATAAGGGTTTTCCCCACCATAAATCTTTGTCTCTCTTCTTCTATCTTCTTTCTGGTTCATGTGTATTGCTGCAATATCTCGTTTACATGTTCTATGTTCCTGTAGTTGTAAGGATTAATTTGAATTTGCATAGCCCTCTCCTCATTAGATTAGTGTAGGAAGTGATTTCCGCACACCTAGCTTCATTTCACTAACCTCCTTGCCTTATTCATTTTTGCCTTTTGCCTTTATCAGAAAAAGGGCCCTATGCCGAACCATTGACGTTTCTTTGCCTTGGATGAATTTCCCCTTACTCCTTGTCACAGTCTTCTTCCCCTGCCTTTTGTTGGCGAATCTGCCGTTGGAAGAACTTCTAGTCGGCGAAATTGGAGGTTCTCGAACCTTCACTTTCGCCAACAAAAGTCTTCTTTTCTCTTTCTCTTCTTTACTTAGAAACTTTTTTCCCCTTTTCATTGGAGCCTTTATCTCCTTGCCTTCAATCGGTGAATCTGACATCGGCAAAACCACGAGTCGATGAACTAACAAGTTCATGAACCCAATCTTTTGCTGACAAAGCCTTTCATCTTCATTTTGTGCCTTAGAAAAAATTTCTTTGTTGCGGTCCCTTTGCCTTCCCCCCGTCGGCGAATCTCTTGGTCAGCGACCCTGTCGATCAGCGAACCGGCGGGTTCGCTAACTTCTAAACTTGTCGACAAAAGACCTTGTGAAGCTTCCCTTTTCCTTAAACAAATTTCCTCCACCCGCCCAGTCACATATTCAACGAACTGGGGAAAATATGAACCCGCGAACCACTTCCTTAGTTTGGAATTTTGCTGATTTGCCGACTAGGGGCAGAAATGAACCAATTTTTCTAAGGGAAAAAACACATTGTCTTAGGGGAATTTTTATTAGAATATTTTGATATAAAACCCCATATAATTTATCTCAAATCAAATCTAAATGAGGGATTTTGAAGTTCAAAGGCAAAGGTATAAAACCTCATGATGAAGAAATACAAAACATAGGATATGCTACCTCAGGAGCTCTCATAGCCACCATGATCCAATAGATCAAGATCCTTGAAGATAGGATCCTTGAAGAGAGAGGTGGGGAGATAGAGAGGGAAACATAGATAGAGATAGAGAGGGGGAGAGAAGGGGAGATAGAGGGGGAAGATTAGGAGATATAGATAAAGAGAGGGAGAGAGGGAGGGAGGGAGGAAGAGAGAGATAGAGAGAGGGATGGAGGGATTGATAGAGAGGGATAGAGGGAGAGGGACTAATACAGTGAAATCAAAGATATATACATTGAGAGAGAGATGGGAGAGTTAGAGAGATATAGATAGAGAGAGGGGATACATAGGGGGAGATTGAGGGGTATAGATAGTGGGAGAGACGAGGGAGATTGAGGGATATGGATAGAGAGGGGAGAGAGAGAGACAAAGGAGATGGAGGATAGAGACATTGAGATAGAGGGGGGAGATAAGGGGAGATTGAGGGATATAGATAGAGAGTGGGAGAGAGGGGGGATTTAGGGATATGAATAGAGAGGGAGAGAGAGTGGGGGGAGGGATAGAGGGAGAGATAGGGAGTGGGAGAGTGATAATGAGAGATAGATATAGCGAGAGGGAGAGATAGAGATAGAGACACAAAATGTGGAAGCATAGACAAGGCACGTGAACTGTTTGACGGAATGACTCAAAGAAATGTGTTCTCATGGAATGCCCTAATTGCAAGATACTAACAAAATGGATTTGTTGAAAAGTCTTTAGAAACTTTCAACCAAATTCAATGGGTAGGATTATGCTCACATTTTGTGTTCAACAAAATGCGTAAAGTCTTTAGAAACTTTCAACCAAATGTAATGTGTAGGTGTGCTCATGTTTTGTGGACCACAAAATGTGCTCGCATTTTGTGGACCACAAAACATGATCATGTTATGTCTTGTATTCACCAAGCCATAACACGAGCACATTATGACCACTTAAACATAACACGAGCGTGTTATTGCAAAAATTACTCATTTGGCCACTTTTTTGTATACCATTTCCATGCACTTACCCAACCAGGTTTTCCATGCAAATATGTGTGTTGTCTATTTTGTGTGATTTATTGCTATTTGATTGTGTTTACTTCAATTATGCACTGCATATTTTTCTAACATAAGCTTGGGTAATGTCCCGAGCGCTATGAATTTGTTTTTTGGGCACTATAAACTTTGGGAAGATTATAAAATTTATCCACCACAATGAAGCTTATGTTTCAAAATGTTACTGATATAATTCTCAAAATAATGTAGCGAGTTTATTTACAATTCATATTGTCACTTGTGTATCACTATTGATGATAAATCATTGTTATGCTATGTGTGATATACATACAATTAAGCTTGGACTGTAGTTTGTCTAATTCTTCAAAAGGATTTCTTTGCTATAAAATTGTGGACTACAAACATTTGTTTTGGAACCACAACATTTCTGAGTTTGCCGTCTTATAAATTAAAACATGGAAATGTTCTTCTTCCTTGCTTCCTACTTGGATCTTCATCATATCATCTATGCATTCAACTAGAATTGAAGAATGATCTGATACCAAATTAGAATTGATAGAGCAAACACATACATATTATTTTATCATTGTTGTAGAAATAAAATGTTATATGATATATTATTTCATTGGGTTAACTCTCACATTGATATGCATTGGCTTATAAAGCCACTAGTTTCTTGTATAAAACTTCTCCATCCAACTAACTACCACAAAACTAACATTTGTTTTATTTCTATACTAGATTATTTATTATATTTAATCATTTAACCTATATTTATTATACTAAGATGTAATATTCCAACAAGTTGGTAGCTTTCAATGGACACTTGGTCTCATTTGTTTTAACCCCACTAGCTGGAAGGTAAAATATGTGGGCGACATAGATGAAAGGAAGCAAGGTATGCAGAAACACTTCCTACACTGATCTGCTGAGGAAAGATTTATGCAAATTTTAACTTTTACAGTTATAGATTAAGATGCACATTAACAGAAAGATAATAAAAACTTCCAAATGCAAAACTCACAACACAAGATATACGTGGTGAAAACCCTTTCAGGTAAAAAACCCCACACTCCAAAGCCACCCAATATATTATTCAGGAATCAAGAAGATTACAATATACTTGCAGAGCAAGCTTTCACAGGAGTATAACAAACCAAAGATCTAGGAGGTAACTCAACATCTATAATACTCTTACACACAACCTCCATCTCAAGCCCCTGACACTAGTAGAATTTTGGCAAATAAATGACTACATGACTAAAACTTTTAGTCACAACAACTAAAAATGATTAAATTCTACTAATTTTTTGCAACACAACTATAAATGACTAATTTGATCATCACACAAATAAATTTAGTCACACAAATAAAAATGACTAAATAATTAGTCACAATATGATATTAAAGTGGGTAAGTTTTGATTTTTGAGGCATTTTTCGTGGAGGGAAAATGGACAAAACGTAAGGTTTTGATTTCCCTCGCATTTTTCATGGAGGGAATATGGGTAAAACCTAAATTTCTATTATGTTGTTTTTTATAGACAAGAATGTGTGTTTTGCATGTTGGGATACATATGTGGCAAAAATTTCTCTTCATGGAGGCATCAGAATAAGGTGAAACGGATACCAGGACAAAGAAGAGGGTTTAAATAACTTATTTTCAAATTGCATTGACATTATTTCCTATAGATCCCAGTCTATCCAAGCATCGTGTCACGGATTTGAACAGGTAATGGTTTAAAATATTGTTTCATCAGTGTGTGTGCCCTTTATTCGTCACTGTATTTTTCATTGTACATTCTACATTTTGCATGTTCCATTGTTTGCTATGGCATTTCCAATGCATGCAAAGAACGAAACACAGTTTGCATTGATAGGTTCCTATGCGGCTTGTCGATTCATAACCATTATGACGATGATTTCTCTAATAATTTGCTTGTCAATTCACAGCGAAAAGTTATGTTCACAGACTCCTGGACCCTTGTTACCTAGAGCATGAAGTTGTTTGGACTTTTCTTTTTTCTCTATTGGGGGATCGCTTTTCATAAATGGAAATGCCTAAAAGATTTGAGAAGGAAGGGGTTTTGATTCCATTCATTTGCTTTGCTCTATTTTTCTCTCTTCTTCTTCTTGTGAATATGAATACTTTCATGGGAGGATTAGATGGTGATAACAGGGGTAGGTAGCCGGGTATCTAGGTTGAAGGAATCACGAGGAATGACTGGAGACTCAGGTAAGTGAATTTAATCTAAATTTCTTGGTATTGTATAATTTTTAGATGGTAATGTTTCCAATGGGTCTTTGGATATGTCATATCTCTGGTTAAGAATTTATTTACGATATTATTTTGGGAGCTATTTTGCATAGAATCAAATCTCTCTGCGATCCACTCATTAATTTGCCTCTACATGACAATGGCTTCAAATCCGTACTTTTAATTCCTCTGCATGTCAATGGTATTATACCATAATCTTTTTACACCTGCTAGGCGTGGATCTTCTCTGTATGTTCTTAATATTTTATTCCATAACTTTAAAATCTCTTAAAATTACAAAATTACTAAGTTAAAATCTTTTATAATTATAGAATGTTAGTTTATAAGTTTTTAACTCAGAAATTTTATAATGGTTGTTTAAGTAGATAAACATCATCACATTCCTGGACCGCTGTTACCCAGAGCATGAAGTTGTTTTAGGTATCCTATTGTGTGGCTCATCACACCATTTCACAATCCTTAAGGAGGGTACCAAGGTTATTCTAAGTCATTTCACAGTCCACATTAAATGCCATTATGAGCATTTTCAATGATATTGACCCAGGAACAGTCATATAACAGTCCTAATTGAGTCTTTAAACCATTTTTCAAAAGTCTTTGTTATCATTCGGTGCCATGAAGTATGATAGAACTCATAAAAGTATAGAGTGCTCATGGAATAAAGGGACAATCCACATGCAAAGGCAGCCATGTTATGACTATCAAAAGAATGATAGTCCTTCAAAGAAATGAAAGATCAGATAACAATAGGTGGAAGGGTAAGAGGGCAGTATAATAGTTGGGCAGTTAGTAGAATGGAAGAGGGTTTGACAACGCATGACAATAGTTCTCAAGACAATAATATGTTCTCTATAGAAAGTCCACGTATTGACACATGCAAGTTGAGGTCATGAGATACATTTGTGTATTGATTTTGTAAAAATAATAAGATTATATTGTCTGCAACATATCCTATGAACAAAAGATTGATTCACTTATGCTACTGTCAAGTATAACCTACACGGTGCTTGGAGCTTTTGAATTTTTACATCTTTCTTTGTGCAGTTAAGACAATCATCTTTAGATCAACAAATTTTTTTTATCATTATTTACTTACTTTAATTACTGGACACAACAATTGTGTAAATACCTTGGTGAGTATGATCACAATTTTAAGATAGTATCTTTTTCATTCATTAGTTACTCCTAGAGATTAATATTCTTATTTGATAAGTGAAATATTTCATTGGAATCACAATTTATTCTTGTCATTTGAGCTCTAAGTTTGCATGGAATCTGATTTGTAAGCTTGTCCAAGGTTGATAGAAAGGTTCAAAGAGCGAGAGGAAAATGTTAAAGTATTAATATTTTGCTTATATTTAAGTTTTAGATGAATGATGTCGTTTTCTTGTATTTTATTATTTCAACTTCTTGTTAATTCTACTACAGATGAATGTGTTTAATGTCTTTATTGAGTTGTTACACCAGATTGGGAATGTGACTAAAGGATCAGGGGATGCTTGACATTCAAGGCAAGTGTTTAATGAAATATGAAGCGCTGATATTACTTGTAATTATGCAAATTTTTCTCAGAATAGTATCTATTAGAGGTTTGTTGGCTGCCTTGTGCATGGTTGTTTGACTTCCAAGTGTGTTATTTTAAGGACAAACATACTTTTTACTAAGTCTGTTGGTTTTGCTTCCAATTTTCTATTGTTAGTTATTGAGGCCTTTGTAATTTGTTGATGAGTACTTTGGACGAAATGATCAATAATAAATGAAATCATTTATCTTTGTGAAATCTAGATGAAGTTGCATTCATGTCTACCAGAGCATTTCCAACTATAATATCTGAAAAAAATCCCCCTTCCATTATGTTTTGATGGATGTCCATACCCTATTCCAAAGCTCCCATTTTGACACAAGCAGGGAGGATGCTGACAAAGGTTGTGGAATTTGGATTTACACCAGCCAATTGCATTTGCTTTAAAATTTCTAAAGCCTTTTCAACAAATCCATTTTGTGCATATCCTGCAATCATTGCAGTCCATGAGACCACATTTCTTTGAGGCATTCTGTTAAACAGTTCACGTGCCTTGTCTATGCTTCCATATTTTGCATACATGTCTAACAGGGCAATTGCAACTACAACATATGACAAAATTCCTCTATCCTTTATGTTTTGATGGATGTCCATACCCTATTCCAAAGCTCCCATTTTGACACAGGCAGGGAGGATGCTGGCAAAGGTTGTGGAATTTGGCTTTACACCAGCCAATTGCATTTGCTTTAAAATTTCTAAAGCCTTTTCAACAAATCCATTTTGTGCATATCCTGCAATCATTGCAGTCCATGAGACCACATTTCTTTGAGGCATTCTGTCAAACAATTCACGTACTTTGGCTATGCTTCTACATTTTGCATACATGTCTAACAGGGCAGTTGCAACTACAACATCTGACAAAATTCCTCTATCCTTTAAGTTTTGATGGATGTCCATACCCTATTCCAAAGCTCCCATTTTGACACAGGTAGGGAGGATGCTAGCAAAGGTTGTGGAATTTGGCTGGGGCTTTACACCAGCCAATTGCATTTGCTTTAAAATTTCTAAAGCCTTTTCAACAAATCCATTTTGTACATATCCTGCAATCATTGCAGTCCATGAGACCACATTTCTTTGAGGCATTATGTCAAATAGTTCATGTGCCATGTCTATGCTTCCACATTTTGCATACATGTCTAACACGGAAGTTGCAACTACAACATCTGACAAAATTCCTCTATCCTTTATGTTTTGTTGGATGTCCATACCCTATTGCAAAGCTCCCATTTTGACACAGGCAGGGAGGATACTGGCAAAGGTTGTGGAATTTGGATTTACACCAGACAATTGCATTTGCTTTAAAATTTCTAAAGCCTTTTCAACAAATCCATTTTGTGCATATCCTGCAATCATTGCATTCCAAGAGATGACATCTCTTTGAGCCATTCCATCAAACAGTTCACGTGCCTTATCTATACTTCCACATTTTGCATACATGTCTACCAGAGCATTTCCAACTATAATATCTGACAAAAATCCCCCTTCCATTATGTTATGATGGATGTACATACCTTGTTCCAAAGCTCCCATTTCGGCACAGGCAGGGAGGATGCTGGCAAAGGTTGTCGAATTTGGATTTACACCTGCTAATTGCATTTGCTTGAAGGTTTCTAAAGCCTTTTCAAAAAGTCCATTTTGTGCATATCCCACAATCATTGCATTCCATGAGATGACATCTCTTTGAGGCATTCTTCCAAACAATTCACATGCCTTGTCAATGCTTCCATATTTTGCATCACCCGCTCTCTTGCAGGCACTTCTAGTCATGCCTGTGGGAGAGCGGGTGATGCAAAATGTGGAAGCTTTGACATTCCAAAGCTCCCATTTTGACACAGGCATGGAGGATGCTGGCAAAGGTTGTGGAATTGGCTTTACACCAGCCAATTGCATTTGCTTAGGGCCAACACATTGCTTCCCACTCTAGATCTTGTACCACAACCTCAACATAATCAAGATGCTCACATGATTTTATGAGACCATGGTTGCTGACTGCAAAAGATGGAAGGATAGAAAGATACATAGGAAATCATTTTGTTTTATCATGATTGATTTTACATTCATTACTCATGCCTGACCTTACTCCAACGTGGTAGCAACATAAACCATTTTTAGTACCCTGTTAAGAAGAACAGATTTTTTTACTCAAAAAGAAATATTTATCTTTTGTAAATTTTGAAAAAAATTAGAAATTTAAAAATAAAATATTAATAATTTGATTGACTAATATGTTACATATTCCATGCTACGTAAATAAACTTCTCTATTTCATGAACGCCATTGCCAACTGTGTAATATGCAGAAGACAGAAGTGTCGTTGCTAACACCTCATTACAAAAATCGTGCATTTCAATTTGCTATTTTATAGACAGGCACAAGTTTGCCTATCAATTTGTTGTACGAACAAGAAGCATTCCTAATCTTTGATTCATTCACTTATTTCATATATTCTTATTTTGTGCATGACAGTTTTTGAGCAAATGTGTATCAATCTAACAAATGAGAAGCTACAAAACCATTTTAACTAGGTTAGGAAACTGTCATATATGTTTGAGCTCTTTTCATGGCTGCAACATATTCTCCAGCAACTCTACTCTGCACTCTGCAACTAGAATTTTTAGTTATGATGTTATATTTGGTACTTTGATGCAACATGTGTTTAAGATGGAGCAGGAAGAATACATCAGAGACGAAATCAACTGGAGTAGCGTAGAATTTGTGGATAATCAAGATGTGTTGGATCTCATTGAGAAGGTTATTACTGCTCCTCTTTTTTGTGATGTTAATTTAATTTTTGCCTTACCATATCAATTTTATAGATATGGTGAATTGTTAGAGATGATGAAGTTTCTATATCGACTGCCAAATGGTGGGGGTTCTATAGGGGGCCCCACCCATGAAAGAGAAGTATTACAAGGATATCCATCGTCATAGAAACTATAGACAAAAACAACTACCGAGAGCTACATACAACTAGGAAAAAATTAACAAGACCATGATAAACATACTGCCATAGCTATCAACTACCAAAATCCAAACTACCCACTAAATATGAAAAATCTTTACAAACATACAACATGAAATATACCAAGCCAATTTTTTCACTTTTCCAATTACAACAAGCAGAGCAATACACAATTGTTGAAGTTAGCAATTAAACCAAACGATGCGGAATTCAACTCTAACCAAGAATGTACACCAGGATGGCGTGATCATATGGTCAGAGGATCTCTATGCAATGCTGATAAGGGAACTCTAACCAAGAATGCGCCTGATGATGACGAGCATATGGTCAGAGGGTCTTGATGCAATGCTGATATAAAGAACTCTAACCAAGAATGCGCCTAATGATGACGAGCATATGGTCAGAGGGTCTTGATGCAATGCTGATATAAAGAACTCTAACCAAGAATGCGCCAGATGTCGATGAGCATGTGGTCAGAGGATCCCTACCAACTATTATGCTGAAATAACTCGACGTCAAGAATGTGCTTTCCAACCCGAAGTGGAATTGGAGCTACCATATGACGGAGATGCAAAGTATAAAGCAAATATGAGAAGAAGTATGAAGTGCTGACAGTACTACTGTTCAGCTTACAATAATTAGAGACTTCCAACCCAACTCAAATGATAGAAGTTAGCAAACTGAAATGACGGATCAACAACTTTGGAAAAACCAAACCAGCAACATAAAACCCTACAAAAATGCTCACACCTCACTCATTTCTTAACCAAATGACCTCAAATCTGATGCAATGCACTCCTATGACAATGGCGACCAAGCTACACACTGGAGACCACTCTTAAACCCAAGTATTTATTTAACACGCTTTCTAATGCACTCCAAAGAGGGGCAGCCTGGCAAGAAGGGTGATTTCCTTTTAGAAAATTAGATTCTTCATAATAAATTCTACAAATTGGCACAATGGGGCGCCCGACATAGACAAAGGGAAATATGAAATACCCAGAACGAATGCCTTTTTATTTTTAGATTTATGAATGAAACTACAGATTCAGCCCTGTTATCAGCAACTCCAAAAAATGACATAAAATGCAAATAACTGAACTACAAACAGAACTCAAGCTACAATGCAAACCTCACTACAAAAATCACTACTATCAGCAAACCTCTCCCTAGGTGCTATCTCTCAAGCACGAAGTGAGCCCAGGCTAGGAGGCATTCATTCCTCGAAGCAGTCCCAGAACCATTACGACAGCATAACATTATTAAGATTTCAGATCCCCAAATGAGAGCACTCTTCCTCCTTTTATACTTTTCGAACTGGGAGTCTCTAATATCCTCTTGCATATGGGATAAAACATGAGAGAGAAAATAATATAATCCTCTTCAATTATTTTTCAACCTCACCCTTAAAGTCCCCTCTTTTAAAACAACATTAATATTAAATAATAATGTTTAATTTACGGACTTTAAAATGGAGGCCAAGATGATGTCAGAAATCAATGATCTATAGCTCGTTGGAAAGGTCTTGACAAGACGAATCCAACCCCACTCTCAAAATCTCGTTCTGGTGCCAATCCTGAACTTACTAAAAATAGCCGTAACCAACAGGGACTAAGGAGAACAAACCTGGAAAGAAACTGCCAACCAAACCACAATCCACGAACAAAAGCAACCACCAAAACATGAAACCCCAATTTCAACCTCCAAGTAGCCTACGGGTCTCCAGAATAGGCCAACGGTCAACTGTAAAAGATCAAGCTAGAAAACAGGACATTATAGTCCGCCCTTCCCAAGATTGCTTGTCCTCAAGCAATTGTAAGCCTGGATGCTGCAGAATCTCATCATTCTCCCAAGTAGCATCCTCCATAGGCAAGTTCTTCCACTTCACCAAATACTCTCTGATAGTTCTTTTCCTCAAGGAACGCTCCCTGGAATCAAGAATCTCTTCTGGAATCAAAACTAACTGTCCTTCTTCATCCAAGGGTGGCATCTGTGATGAAGCAACAACATTGTGTCTAAGTGCCTTCTTGAGGCGAGACACGTAGAATACATTGTGCACTCTGCTATCCGAAGGTAGCTCCAACTCATAAGCCACTACCCCCACCTTCCTAGTGACCTTGAATGGATAAAAACGTGGTTTGAGCTTCTCAGCTCCACTTTTCTTGAGAGTGGACTGTCTATAAGGTTGTAGTCGAAGATAAACCATATCTCCAACTTCAAAAGAGTGCTCAACACGCCGTTGATCAGCGTACATCTTTTGCTGATTCTGTGCAATCTGAAGATTGTTCTTCAATGAGTTCAAGATATCTTGACTTTGCTGCAACAAATCTTTGGCCTGAGGGGCTTTGCTATCACCAAACACCAAATCAGCAAAGCTGGGAGCCTCATAACCGTAAAGAGCCATGAAAGGTGACATCCTTATTGACATGTGAAAAGTAGAATTATAACAATACTCACCCATGTGAAGCCACTTCACCCAAGCTCTTTGCTGCTCCGAAACATAGTTTCTCAGGTAACCTTCCAACCACTTGTTCACTATCTCTGTCTGTCCATCAGTTTGAGGGTGATAACTAGTGCTTGGAGGAAGCACTATACCACTCATTCTGAAAACCTCTTGCCAAAAAGTGCTTAGGAACTTGCTGTCCCTATCACTCACAATATTTTTTGGCAACCCATGTAATCTAAACACCTCATGAAAAAATAAATCTGCAACTTGGGCTGCTGAAAAAGAGCTGGCAATGGCGAAGAAGTGAGCAAATTTTGTTAATCTGTCCACTACAACATAGATACAGTCTTTACCTTGAACCTTGGGCAACCTTGTGATGAAGTCCATTGATATGCTTTTCCATTTTTGATTGGGAATGGGAAGAGGTTGCAGAAGACCAGCTGGTAAAGTATGCTCATTTTTGTTCATTTGACAAGTGGGACACTCCTGAATGTAACATTGAACCTCCCCTTTCAGCCCTTTCCAAGAAAATCTTTCCCTAATCTGCCTATATGTCTTGAAGAACCCTTGATGACCAGTAAGTGGAATGTCATGAAAGGTCAACAAAATCTTCTTTTTGAGCTTAGAATCAGCCACCACAAAGATTCTACCCTTGTAGTGTATCAGCCCTTCGACCACTTTGTACCTTTCGTCAGGAAAAGTACCCTCAATGATGTTGGTTGCAAACTGATTTTTGGCATAATCAGCAAGCAACATGTCCCTCCAATCAGCTGTAAGCTCACACAATGAGCTCAAATGAGGTCTCCTAGATAGAGCATCAGCCACAATATTATTTTTTCCTTTGACATATTCGATGTCAAAATCGTAAGCTTGAAGCTTACTCACCCACTTTTGTTGCCTCTTGTTCAAATCTTTTTGATGCATGAAGTGCTTGAGGCTATTGTGATCAGTCTTGACCACAAACTTGCTCCCCACCAAGTACTGTCTGAACTTAGCCAATGCATGCATAATGGCAAGCATCTCCTTGTCGTAGATGGAGTAGGTTCTTTTTAATACCTCTTAATTTTCTGCTTTCAAACACAATGGGATGTTTGTCTTGCATCAAAACAACCCCAACTCCTTCACCAGATGCATCACACTGTAGCTCGAATGGCTTGGACAAGTCTGGGATAGCTAAAACCGAACAAGAGCTCATGATCCCCTTAAATTTATCAAAAGTAGTTTGAGCCTTTTCTGACCAACAAAAGGCACCCTTTTTCGTGAGGTCAGTAAGAGGAGCAGCATTCTGAGAGTAGCCCTTCACAAATCTTCTGTAAAATCCACAAAGACCCAAAAATCCTTTTAGATGAGTCAAATTCTCAGGAGGTGGCCAATCAACAATTGCCTTGATCTTTTCAGGATCAACCTTCACTCCTTCAACACTGATTATATGGCCAAGGTAAAGTAACTCCTTCATTCCAAATTCACATTTGGATTCTTTGGCAAACAAACTCTCTGATTCCAGGATGCTAAGCACTTCCTCCAAGTGCTTGAGATGTTCTTCCCATGTCTTGCTGTAGATCAGGATGTCATCAAAAAATATCAATACAAACTTCCTCAAATGCTTCTGAAAGATTTTGTTCATACATGACTGGAAGGTAGCAGGAGCATTAGTCAACCCAAATGGCATGACTAGAAACTCGAAGTGGCCATAGTGACATCTAAATGCTGTCTTCTCAACATCGGATCCTCTCATCCGAATCTGGTAATAACCTGATCTCAAATCGATCTTTGAAAAGAACTTGGCTCCATGTAGCTCATCAATGAGCTCATCTATCCTCGAGATGGGATATCGATTTTTGATGGTGCTTTGATTCAAAGCACGATAGTCCACACACATGCGGATGGTACCATCCTTCTTCTTCACCAGGACAACTGCCGAAACAAAGGGGCTCTTGCTTGGACGAATGAAGCCCATCTCCAAGATTTATGAATGAAACTACAGATTCAACCCTATTATCAGCAACTCCAAAAAATGACATAAAATGCAAATAACTGAACTACAAACAGAACTCAAGCTAAATGCAAACCTCACTACAAAAATCACTACTATCAGCAAACCTCTCCCTAGGTGCTATCTCTCAAGCACGAAGTGAGCCCAGGCTAGGAGGCATTCATTCCTCGAAGCAGTCCCAGAACCATTACGGCAGCTTAACATTATTAAGATTTCGGATCCCCAAATGAGAGCACTCTTCCTCCTTTTATACTTTTCCAACTGGGAGTCTCTAAAATCCTCTTGCATATGGGATAAAACATGAGAGGGAAAATAATATAATCCTCTTCAATTCTTTTTCAACCTCACCCTTAAAGTCCCCTCTTTTAAAACAACATTAATATTAAATAATAATGTTTAATTTACGGACTTTAAAATGGAGGCCAAGATGATGTCAGAAATTAATGATCTATAGCTCGTTGGAAAGGTCTTGACAAGATGAATCCAACCCCACTCTCAAAATCTCGTTCTGGTGCCAATCCTGAACTTACTAAAAATAGCCGTAACCAACAGGGACTAAGGAGAACAAACCCGGAAAGAAACTGCCAACCAAACCACAATCCACGAACAAAAGCAACCACCAAAACATGAAACCTCAATTTCAACCTCCAAGTAGCCTACGGGTCTCCGGAATAGGCCAACGGTCAACTGTAAAAGATCAAGCTAGAAAACGAGACATCACACAACAACCCAAGAGAAAAAGACAATGCTAAAACCATAAACCCATAGCACTATACCACACCCCACCACTCCTTGCCTCCATGCATAGCTTGGCTAGTATCTACCACTTCCTCCACCCAAGGAGCATTATCATTTCCAGCTTGAGCCCTTCGATTACCATCTAGCATGGGAAACCATACACTGTAACAAATTTCTTGTCGACACTGAGATCTATGTACAAAGGAACCACAAAAAAGCAATAGTGTAACCACTACCAACCTCCAAGTGAACATGTAAGTGATTAACATGCAACCTACATAACACTGCCACATTGCCACATTAGGCTTGCAAAACCCAAATTTCACTATGCAAACTATCCAACACATTTAGCGAATCTTCCTATTTTAAAGTGGGTAATACTAAGCCAACTCCCTCAGCCTTGACTACTTGCACCTCCGACCCACCACCGGATTAATATCTGGCATCATCATCCCCACGAATTGATCAAAAAGGAAGATTATGAGAAGCCAAAGACAAACTTCAACATTGGGGAGATAGAGCACTAAGTTGGCAATGAAATCCTCTCTTTTAGCCACTTTGGAGCATTGACCATCCCATAGTGCTAGCTCACTGAAGATGGATTTGACAATCCCTAGCATAGCTAGGTCCATACATGCAAAAACACATTGCAATCTATGGTTTGAGATGCCTCCTTGTGATAGAACCACCCCATCTAAATTGATGACAAATATTCCATACCTCAACAAGATACCAAACCAAAGCAGCTACCTACATGCTACACCAAAGCCTTGCAAATGCCACCTTTTGCATTTGCAAATAACAACACCACTACCACTCTTTATAACCTCGAGCCTGGCTGCCACCTTATTGCAAGATATAAAAGGACTATACAAAGAGCAGTCATATCCAAGCTCTCTGAGCACTACTTGAGGCAAGCATTCATATCCAAGCTCTCTGAACAGTCTTATCCTCTTTTAGAAAAAACACATCACACTGAAAATATGAACAGTGAATACATAGTAGTGAACTCTCAAACTTGTAACAGTTTTCTAATTAAATTTGAAAAGAAATACACTGCACTAGATCAAAACTAGAATGAATAAATCACTCACACCCCTGCCTCTCTTTTATAGATGAAGAAGGGTACGAGTAAAAAGGAACTACTAAATCTAGAAAATATAACTTCCAATAGCAAACAACAACAAAGTCTGAACTCAGACTTCTCAATCTGCAACAATATTCTAATCTGGAAGAGGATGAGGCTCTCAGTATGCATACACCCTTTCGTACATAACTGGGTGTTAACTTGAAGAAGACTATTGCTATGTCTCTCCTTGCTGCTATCACTACTGTGCCATCATTGTGAGAATACTAGCTGAGTAACCCAAGGTAAAAACTCTTTAACATTTGGCTTCTTAATTCTAAAGTGCTGCCAATAGAAATTGATGCCTAGTAAACCCTAATCAAAATTGTTTTTATTTACAAAGGATTCACCATTGTTTTTTAATGACATGACCTTAAAGTATGGTATTAAAAGTCCATTATTAGACAGAAACACGAAACAACGTTGGTAACTATTAAATTATCAATGAAAAAGCTATTGCTCAAGTTAAATATTTTGTGGTGTTTTGCAGGTGATTCTCCTAGAACACAACGACGACTATACCCAAGACGTTAAAATGCAAGTAATAGTTGCATTCAACCACTTTGGAGAAGGGCTTGTTCAGTGTATGCCCAGGTATGAATACAATCTTATTAGACTTTGTATTACTTACTCAAAAGCTAAAGTTTATCCGTCTATTCTCTATTGGAAGCTTACAAAATTAATGTTGTAATGCAAGTGCCAACATGGATACTTCCATGTGGTGAACAATGATTACACCCACTGGGATATGTACGCCATCGGGGGGAGTGCAAACCCCACCATTAATAGCCAAGGCAACAGATTCCTTGCCCCTGACAGTCAATTCAAAAAGGAGGTAAAAGGCCTATACAACTCGTCTCTTATTTATCTCTTTGGTTTATAATGGATGTAGAATAGTTATGACGAGTATGAGTAATGTGCAGTTAACAAAGCATGAAGATGCATCAGAAAGTACATGGAGGAATTGGAATTGGCGATCAGAGGGAGATCTGATAATAAACAGGGCATTCTTCAGAGCATTAGGGGCTAGAGCATCCTCAAGCTATGCCAAAGCTTCGAGTATGGAGGTAAGGCCTTCCTCTATTGTGGGCTCTATTACTGCAACTTTAGGTGTTCTCATCTACAGAAAAGGTTCCCGTTGTTAGACCAAAATACATGTATTATGCACAAATTGTTTGGAATCCTTCGACTCTGTCATTTTTGTGCATTGTAACTCAGATTTTCAGTCTTGTGATTGAAAATAAACATTGTATACTCTATTTCTAAGCATTTTTCAAGCAAGATAGATATTTCAGACTTGTGCAAGCTGTAAGAACATGTTTCTTTTAATAAAGTTTAGTGATTTTTCCTTCTCAATGGCTGTCTTATTGTGTACAATTGATGATTGATGTGTATTTCTGTGTTTTATGTTTAAATCCTCAAATATCAGACTAAATATGCTACCAATTGACAAAAATCAATGAATAAATATGACTAAATATACTGACATAAATCAATGAATAAATATACTACCAATTGACACAAATTTGGTCGCGTTATAAATTTGGTCATGTGACAAAATAAATGACCGGCAATAAACTACTAATGGTCATGTGACCAAACTCAGTGAATAAATATGATTAAATATATGACTAAATCAATGAATAAATATACTACCAAATCGATCAATCAAAACAACCAATAAATGACTAAAAATGGTTTAGTCATCAATTTGGCTGCGTTATAAATGACTAGCAATAAACTACTAGTGGTCACATGACCATGTTTGGTCATTTATAAGCAGTTTTTAGTAGTTTTTTTAGTAATATATTGCTCTTTTTGTACTAGTGTGATATATAGGAGATACAATACAGTAAACCGTCAACGGTAATTACAAAACCATGAGCCAAAACCACCCAAAAGTGGCGCCCAAATTATCTCCAATCAAAGATGCCTTGTGATGTGTCAAATCACACACCAACATGTGTAACTCTCCCCTTTACAACTCTTTTGAGTGTCCAACACGTTTTTACATTTCCCAAAAATAGGAGGTCCAACTTCCGGAGGTCATAACTTTTGATCCGGGTGTCTGATTGATGAACCGTTTAATGCGTCAGAAAGCTCGTGAAGAGATCTATCAAGATATAACCCACTTCATCATTTACAAAAAAATTTAGGGCATTTAGGGACCTCTAAGTGCCTCAAAACTAAGTTCAAAACTTTTTTCGGCAGTTTCAAAAAACATAAACTTTAATATCTCGCAATCCAGCTATGATCTTGAGTCAAAATTCACCCAAGATGTTTACTTAGTAGTTCCTCACCTTTTGGGAACAATTTTGGGTCAATCCAAGGTCAAATGTAGAGTTACTAAAAATAGTAGGTCCTACCATTTTTAACCCTTTTGGAAACTTTGAAAGTTCTAGACCATTCTCCAAGATAAAGGGTATTCAAAAAGACCAAAATTGGAAAGAATAGCAACCTTTCGTAGTTGCAAGGTTGAGACGCTTTTCCTAATAATAGACGGGCTTATAATATGAGGAGCAAATAAAATGTTGAAATGTGTCATCAGAGGACAAATGGTGATGGGCTCACTCAGTCTACTCAATAGAGGCTTGGTTATATGTTTTGAACCACTTAATAATGTTGATTATTGACAACATGTTCATTTCTTATGCACCTTGGTGAAACGACAGAAGGTGACAGCCTTCATATTTGCTCTTTGTTTTTTCTATGACCATTAATCTTTTGTGGACCAATGCAAGCCCTTGATCATGGTCAGATTTTAATGAGCTAAAGTGATTGCTCAAAAGGAATGTGAAGTGACACCTGACACCATATGTTGTTGCTATTGGTTGGAGGACCAATGTGCAAAATTTCTAAGGGGTCCATTTCCATGGCAATGAATGAGAAAGTGCCATGTGGTCTTAAGTGGAAAGTATGATGGGCCTATTTTTTTTGTCTTGGTAGTTAAAGCAAAATGTTAAAAGAGGTTGCAACTTGGTAGAAGGTTTGCAAAGTGTTACGTATTGAAGGGAAAGCGTAGCACTTTTTTGTTGGTTGCAACTCATCAACATGGGAATTGGTAAGCACTTTGGTGCCCTATTTGTAGGATAATCTAATTTCACAAATACAAAATAATAAAAAATGTAGGGACAAAACCCCATCCTATGACTCTAGGAGTTAATAACTAGTATCCTAAAGACCGAGGAAAGATTAGACATAAAACATTGTTTTCAAATTTTGTAAGAGACCAATACTCTCTGATAGGGGCTTATATTTATAGGATTTTTTGAGGTCAACATTCTAGTAGCACTAAGGGCTTCTCCCAACTTGTCACATCACTCCATGTCCAAAGATGTACATGAAAGGCTTTGTCTACATAAGTTCTCACAAGGATAATACGTACTCATCTACATCTTATTTTATATAGTGGTCTCTTGCTCTAGATCAAATCTAATTTTATGTTTACCCATCTTTCTTTCATCAATCACTCCTACTCACTATATGTTCATTACAATTTTCCCTCAATAGAAGGGCAATGATATTGGTACAAATATCATCTCCTCATGTATCTATCACCATCCTAAAAAACACATTAGTTTCCTAGGGGAATCATTACTATAGTAGAACGAGAAGAAAAATTCTATCTCAAAGAGAGTATTGTTGTGAAGATACTCTAGTTGTAACACTTGACTATTGTCCTTGGTCCATGTAGAACGTGTCGCTATATGTTGGCGTGAACGGGGTATATTACCTAACTAGTTCTACAATACGTCCTATGCACACTTTGTCTAGTTAAGTTTACTTAGGGCATGCTTAGGGCACACTTTAGATAGTTATCTTTTTGTGTCTCAAGTCATAAGTTTAAGACACTTGTCATAATCTTATGTTGTCCTTGGCCTATATAAATAAGAGCTTCTCATTGTAATTTTATATTTATGTACATATTGTATGCATGTTGTAACCTTTGATAGAATAAAATTATTCTTTCATGTTGGGTCTCTCTTGTGCTTTCATTGAAGCTCTTAGATCTTGGGTAGCTACCTTCATATCCGAATCTTGCATGGTATAGAGCATTCTATACCAACTCTTACATGGTATTAGAGCTTTTAAGATTGTTTCATGTTAGTCTTTTGAGAGATCTACGTTGTAAATCTTGGTTGCTCTTGAAAAGTTGAGTATACTTTTTTCTTGCCTTGAATGTGTTGGCAAGAGACACTATATGGATTCATGATTGTTGTCATTGATGGCAACAAAGTTCATCCCACACATCCGCAGGACATGGTGTGTCTCTACCGGAAGTCAGAATGAATATTGTTGAGGTCCGGTAAACAAGAACAGAGCTTGTGGCAAGGTCCGACAGACAGGTCCGGATCTCTCAGAGGAAGTATCTTGGTGAAGTGCAGATTTAGGAAAGTCAAGACGACTACCTTGAGTAATAGATTCCAAGGATTTAGCCTTCGGTGATGGACAAGGAAAAAGATATGAATAGTTGAGTACCGGATTCCTGAGTGACAGTGTGAACAGAGGAAGAACTGACTGACAGAACATCAGACTACTTTCTGGATGCGTTTCTGATGGTGGTAAAGGTTATGAAGACATGAATTATGTTTGGCCGACATGATTAATGATTTCTACAAGTATATGCTTGATTCACATTACTTGATGTGCAAGGATTTAGCCAACAGAACAGAGTTTGTGAGAAGATTGACTGTTCCGGGTGCTGACTAGAAAGATAATGAAATCACTTGTGTGGATATATATATAGGATGGATTTAGTTGTGAGAAGTGGTGAGTGATATGTGATATGCGAATAAAAGTAGAGCAGAGCAGAAGCAGTAAGGAAGGTTTGGTATGTGAAAGGAAAGAAGCATAAGAGAAGAGGAAAGATGAAGTGTAGCAGATCAGTGTACTGAGCCTAACCAGAACTAAACTCCAGCATATGTGGATGCCTCCAATCAGTTCAAGTATTGTATAACACTCATTTGTAGACAGTGTGTCTCTTGTAGGTAGTGTGCCTCCTTGTGAGCAGTGTGCTCGGGCAGTGAGCCCTAATTGGCAAGTGCCATTTTTGTATTTCCTTATTCTTCTAACAGAGAATAATCTTTGGGTTAATCACCCCGTGGTTTTCTCCCTTAACAGGGTTTCCACGTCAAAAATATTGTGTCATGTGTTTTTCTATTTCATGGTAATGTTTGCTTGTTTGAATTAATGCTGCATTGATTAATAAGAAAGTTCAGAAAGAAGAAATAATTAGGATAACTGATTCACCCCCCCCTCTCAGTTATCAACAATTGGTATCAGAGCTAAGTTCCTCCTAACAGAGCCTAACAACTTGAGGAAGATCTGGGAGTTCAAATGGATGCATATGGTTTAAGGGAGCAACTCAAGGCTGCCCTTGGTGATCTTGAACAGTCAAACTCTGAAGTTAATGAATTAAAGGAAAGACTCAAACAGGCTGATGATTTCATGAGAGAACTAAAAGACAAATTGAGTCTCTCTATGAAAAAGAGAAAGGAGCTGCTTCAACAATTGGCAAGACAAGGTGAAGCAAATAATGCAAATGAAGAGCTGAAAGAAAAAACTGAGTTGTGTGAAAAGTTATCAAAAGAAATCATTATGGTAAGACATGAAATGGAATCAGGAGTCATGAAGTTTACCCAAGAAGTTGAAGAGAAAAGAAAAACTGAAGATAATCTAAGACAATCTCTCAAGGAGAAATCAGAAGATTGCCATCAGATGGATAGAATTATCAGACATCTTGAATCTGATCTTGAAGATGCTAAAGACAATGAAGAAAAACTTGAGGATCAAATTGTCTCTCTAAAAAAGGATCTTCAAACAACAAATGAGTATAAAGAGAAATTCAAGATAAGTTCTGCTCAACTTGAAGTTCTTCTTGGAAGTCAAAAGAAGGTAGATGACAAGTGTGGTTTGGGATATGAGAAAGGAGAAAGCTCTAGATCCGGTCAGAAGAATTTTGGATCAGAAAATCTAAGGATCAGGCCTAGAAGACCTCAGGTAAGACAACCTAATGCTCAAAGATATCCATCCTTCAATGGATACTACCACAACTGCAATCACTTTGGTCATAAAGCTAATCAGTGTAGAAAGAGAATGAATCAGACTAATTCATCCTTCTCCGGACAGTGTTTTAACTGCAAAAGGTATGGTCACAAGTCTCATGAATGCAGAAATGTGCAAATGAACAAATCATTCAATGGTAGATGCTTTGCATGCAATAGAGTAGGTCATATGGCTAATCAATGCAGATCAAGAGGATATCAGTCAAATATGCAAAGAAATGTTGTTTGCCAAATCTGTAATAGGTCCGGTCATAATGCAAAAGTCTGTAGAAGCAAGAATCAACACAAAAGAGGTCCGGTATATCATAATCAGAATCAAAATAAGGGTAAACAAAAGATGAATGCGGATGAAGTTAAAAATGAGATGAGCAAGATTTGGGTGAAGAAAAGTACTGAGAATGTAGAGGTTGGATCCGCACCAGACTCTGGTGTTGATATTCCTTCCAGAAACTAAAAAGTGAGCTCTGGCTCAGGGGGAGACAAAAAAAAACCTTGTTCCCCCAGCCAGTCAATTGGTGCCGGAATTGGCACAAGAAGAGTTGCGGATTGAAGGAGTCATAAGGGATATATTCAAACAAACTGTGGTTAAGATTTGGAAGATCCGCAAGATGTTTAAAGATCAGGGTTGATCCGGTTCTTCAAATCACCCGAATAAGGCAAATCAAAATAATGTAGGTCGAGCATTTATTGCAATATGATATTAGGGCTTGTGGAGCAATATAAGGGTTTTTCATTAATCACTCGTTCATTCTACACTCAAGAAGAAATGAAAAGCAGAGCTCTGCAACGAAATTCCTCAAGTTCATCGAAGATCACTTGTAGAAGTCATTACTTCCAGAGATCAATCCAACCAACTCCGTGAAACTGATAGGCGCAAAAGGTATTTTCCGTTTTCAAATATCTCACTACAAATCTCTTGATAATGGGTACTCTGAATATTGTAAAGATTTCTGATAGACCTCGCCCTACATTTAAGAAACATCCATACAAATCCTTGGAGGTAGACCCCCTAGGTGCATTTTCCAGTGTTCCGCATGGTGTTTTGCACACCGAAGATATTAGGGTTTATATACATGCAAATGTTGAAGAGTTTGGGGAATTCAAACTAAGAGATATCTATCACAAACAACTGTTAGATGATTCATTTGAGCTCAAACCCCAATACATAGGCCTCTGGAACAAGCACTTTGCACAATACATACATTTCCCTTGTTTTACGGAGGATGAATGGGTTAGGTACATTTTGAGTAGGATACATTACAATTTCATGTGGTTAAATGGACCATTTAAGATCACTAAAGATGCCATCAGGGCAGTTACCGGACTACACTCATCCGGTGGGATTCCTGTTCTTAAATATGTAAAGAACCAAACTGTGAGTGAGGCTACCGGATCTAAGTTTGACAAAAGAGCAATGACAGTAGATGACATCACTGATCCAGATGTCAAGTTCGCTTCTATGATCATTGGATATAAGATATATCATTCTAGCAGAGAGAATTCTGTACCCGGAACTGCCATCTACACAGCTTATGAAATGTTAAGAAAGGATGCAGACTATGATCTTTGTTAGCTTCTCTTGAACCAACTCTTGGAGAATCTGTAGAAAATCAAGAAAGACAAAAAGAATTCATTCAAGTATGGTGGATTAATATTGTGCTTATTCTTCTACTTTATGAATGAGCTTCCCGGATCTAGTGGCTGGGTGTGGGAGAGTGATAGGCCAGTAGCTATCCAAATCAGAGATTATTTGCATGGACTTGGTGACAACAAAGCACAAAATACAGCTCTGTGGGGATACTTCGAGAACTTTCAGAGCATGATGCATGCAAGAGAAAGAATTTCTCAGTCTCTTGTTTAAAAATACAAAGACACAGTATGCTTTATGGTAGAGACAGATCAGTGCCTAATGGAGGCAGTAGAACCAAGAACTGTGTGGATCATGCCCATGGGATATGAAGTTGATGAACAAATTGTGGAGCTGCATGTTCAACACATGCTAAGTTAGGCAAAGGATCCAAAGGCAGAAAGGTTTGGAACCTTTGAAGAACTGAGTGTAAAGATTCATGTGGAACTCAGAGAACCTGAGATCAAAAGGAAGGTGAGAAAAGAAGTAGAAAATATTGCCCAAGGCCTTGGCATCTCAAAGGAGGCACTTGATGCTCACACGAAAAGGATGGAAAGGGCTGAGGAAGAGAAGAAAGAGGCAGGAAAGAAAAGCAAGGAAAGTGCTCTGGTAGAAACCTCAACCCGAACCAGATCATCAAAAAGATCTGCACCTGTCACAGCCAAAAGCTCAAAACTGGAAGTCCAGGCATCCGGCAAAAGAGAGAAAAGATCCAAGATGAAAGCCACAAGGGCTTATGCAAGCCAAAGAGATGAAGAGGAAACCGAATCAAATGAGGGGGTAAAGGAAATAAAGAAGCAGAAGAAGAAAGGATCTGGTAAACCCTCCACAGGCCAAGACAAGGAAGAAATGGTAGAGAAATTTGTTGAAAAGCCCACTCTGTCTCTAAAAAGTGTAATCAAATCAGTCACTGTGGATGGAAACCTTCAACCAATGGCCGAATTCTATGATGATTATAATGAGGCTGACGAAAAGATCCTGCAAGAAGCTACAATCAGGTATCTGAACATATACAATAAGGCTTTCATTGAAATTATATCTCTAATTCCTAAGAGCCTAGAAAAGGAGTTAGAAATAAGGAAGAACAATGCCATGGCAAAAGACATTGAGATCCGGGAACAGATAGCTATTCAGCTATATCCTGCAATCGATCCCAAAACAATGAATATGATATTCAAAGATTGCAAGGATGAATTCAGGAGCAAAGCAAGGATGAATCAACTCATGCTTGGTGAAACCGACAAGGTGGCAAAAGAGACTGAAGAGATTCTCCGGAATAATTTTAAAAAGTTCAACATTCCTATCACAGAGGACTCCGGTAAGAGCTCTGAATCTCCTATTCCAGAAGAAGTGGCTCATGGACAAACAAATATCTCTCCTCCGGTTTCCCCTACAGCTTCCGGATCTAAAGGAGAAGACACAATACAGGAGAAAGAAGCAGGAGTGAAGGAAAAAGAAGCTGACAGTACCAAGGCTGCAGAGAAAGAGAAGACCCCAATAGAGAAAACCACAACTGATAGTGGTAAGAATGTAGAAAGAGAGAAAGCTCCAAGGGACAACCCTAAGACTGCAAAAGAAAAGAAAAATTTGTCTCCGGCAAGAGACACTGCACAAACTATCCAAGAATTCCTGAACAAAGAAACAATGGAGATTGATGAACCGAAGCTTCTACAAGGTCCATTCAATTTTGATACTTTTTCTCTGGTATAGACAATGAAGATAGCTTCATTTGCTAATGCTAAGGCCAACAAAAAACTCCTAAAGTCTCATATGGAAGACTATGAGCTTATGGAGGTAGCATCCGGAGTGCTAGAAAAGATCATGCCATCTTTTTAGAAGGATCCCACAGCCTCCTCTTCCGGTAATCTCAAAACCTTAGTCAGCAGTGTTAGTACACATTTTGATTCTCTAGAAAAATTAGCTGAAGAAAAGGTCCGGAAGGAGTTTTTGGATAAAAGATTCTCTGAGGTACAGGGTTTGATTATTAATGATAGAAGAAACATGAATATTGGAATAAAGAGCCTAGAAAATGCTCTTAAAGATGGAGGAGAAATGTATAAATTTTGTTTATCATGGTCCAAAGTAACACTGGACATTGAGAAGAAAATAAAAGAACAGGAGGATAAACTATCAAACCTATCAAAGAATTTTGATCCTCTCTCCTCTATAACAAATCAAGAATGTCAGACTATCGTAGTCTTGAGTGAAGTCAAGAAATTGGAGAAGGAAAGGAAAAATAGAATAAGCAGGTTGAGTGAGCTCAGGGGGTTAATTGTCCCTAAGCTAGAGGCCATGCATGAGGCCATAATAGAAGTCCAAATTACAACCCAGACCAATGATCTGACAGATCTAAAAAGGGCAGATGTGTTTGCATTCCTGTTGAGTGGGCATATCTCAATTTTGGACAAGATGAAGCAGAGTTGGGCAACAGAAGTTGTACAGTTGAAGAACACTTTTGCAGACATACTTAAGTATATGTAAGTACAACTTGTATATATATACTTATGCGGCTAAATATAGTTAAATTTTTGAAAATTTTGGTATGCGGACCCTACCCTTTGCCATTGATGTCAAAGGGGGAGTGAGGAGTAGTGAAAAATGAGGAATCCAACTAAGGGGGAGCTCCAGAAAATGTATATAAAGACAGAGCATTAGCCAAGGGGGAGCATAGTGTAAACACTTAGTCATTTTTCACTAAGTGTTGCCATCAATGCCAAAGGGGGAGATTGTTGGCAAGAGACACTATATGGATTCATGATTGTTGTCATTGATGGCAACAAAGTTCATCCCACACATCCGCAGGACATGGTGTGTCTCTACCAGAAGTCAGAATGAAGATTGTTGAGGTCCAGTAAACAAGAACAGAGCTTGTGGCAAGGTCTGATAGACAGGTCCGGATCTCTCAGAGGAAATATCTTGGTGAAGTGCGGATTTAGGAAAGTCAAGAGGACTACCTTGAGTAATAGATTCCAAGGATTTAGCCTCCGGTGATGGACAAGGAAAAATATATGAATAGTTGAGTATCGGATTCCTGAGTGACAGTGTGAACAGAGGAAGAACTGACTGACAGAACATCAGACTACTTTCTGGATGCGTTTCTGATGGTGGTAAAGGTTATGAAGACATGAATTATGTTTGGACGACATGATTAATGATTTCTACAAGTATATGCTTGATCCACATTACTTGATGTGCAAGGATTCAACCGACAGAACAGAGTTTGTGAGAAGATTGACTGTTCCGAGTGCTGACTAGAAAGATAATGAAATCACTTGTACGGATATATATAGGATGGATTTAGTTGTGAGAAGTGGTGTGGTGATATGTGATATGCGAATAAAAGCAGAGCAGAGCAGAAGCAGTAAGGAAGGTTCGGTATGTGAAAGGAAAGCAGCATAAGAGAAGAGGAAAGATGAAGTGCAGCAGATCAGTGTACTGAGCCTAACCAGAACTGAACTCCAGCATATGTGGATGCCTCCAATCAGTTCAAGTATTGTATAACACTCATTTGTAGACAGTGTGTCTCTTGTAGGCAGTGTGCCTCCTTGTGAGCAGTGTGCTCGGGCAGTGAGCCCTAATTGGCAAGTGCCATTTTTGTATTTCTTTATTCTTCTAACAGAGAATAATCTTTGGGTTAATCACCCCATGGTTTTCTCCCTTAACAGGGTTTCTACGTCAAAAATACTGTGTCATGTGTTTTTCCATTTCGTGGTAATGTTTGCTTGTTTGAATTAATGCTGCATTGATTAATAAGAAAGTTCAGAAAGAAGAAATAATTAGGATAACTGATTCACCCCCCCTCTCAGTTATCAACAGAATGATGACCCGGGGAATAAAAACTTGATAGAAATGCTAGATTTAGGAGGGTTTCTTCTTTGTGGCTTTGTATTGTAGGTTCATTTTGGAGTATGCTAAAGCAAATTTGAGCTCACCATTGAGTTTAGGATGTCTAAAAAATTTAGTTTAACCTTTTGATTTGTTCAAATTAGACATTGGAGGCTAGATCTACAAGGGTTTAAAGTTGGGAGGTGGTTGTTAGATCTAGAAGGTAGCCACATTTCTGGAGCACTTTGGGTCAAATTTGACCCTGGCATTGTATCTAGAAGGTCCAAGAACCTAAGGATTGACTGTCAATTCATTAAATTTAGACACTTTTGTCCCAAGCCCTTTGAAGAATCTTTCAGCCCCCACCATATAGATCGTATGGTCATACCATTGTAGAATATTCTGTAGAATCTTGACATAGGCGTAGTCCAGTTGTTGGTAGAATCTTTGGCTGCATTGTCCACTAGGTAAAAGATTTTTTATCCACTACTTTTTAAATTTTTTCTATGGTTTGAATTAGATAGGGTAATGTAGTAGGTATCGTAGGGTACCCTATCCGCATTTGATTGTGGGGGCACCACGTGGTGCAATCCTCACCACACATTGAAACCAGTAGTGGAAGAAATACTTGACATAATCTCAGTGAATATTCTAGGGTCCGACCAACCAAAATTGACCTCCATTGCAATACCACCTTTGCTCACAAGGCAGTTTTCAACTTTAGATCAACAATTTTCGCCAACAAAAGGTGATTTTTTGAAATCTGACAGTGGTATTGGCATTTGGAGGGAATATTTCATTAGAAGAGCATATTCTATCATTTGGAATTTGCTGACATCATCTTACATCAGTTGACATCATCAATTTTCACCCCCAAACTTGCCCCCTCATAAATTGCAATTTTCATTTTACACTCATACTTTGTAGGCCTTGTTCTTAGTCATACGAGATCCTTTTTGTGAGCAATTTTTTTGATTTAGGGTAGAATTTCACAAGATACAAAGTGGTACAATTGGTTTTTAATTTTGGTGTCTAATTTTTTCAGAAATTATAGATTTTCACAATTGTTGCTAAGTAGTTCTCATTTTAGAAACTTCTAGGGCTCTGTTTGGGCTCATACGGTAACATTTTTGAGTGCAATTTTTTTGAAAGTGTAAAAATTTCTATGTACTTCTCATTGGTACAGTCAGATGTATCGATTTTGTATCAAAATTATACTTTCATCTTTGTGGGCTAATTTGACATCTATAATGTACTAAGATCAAGACCACTTCGCTGATTTGGTAAGTGGTAACTATAATTGCACTAATTATAAAGTGCTATCATAATTTGCTAGGGGGATCATTGATTGAGTTACATGGGGTGTACTCGAGTTGTTTCTTTTCTACACTCTTGGTTTTTGTATCATGGATCAAAGTTTAATTCTCTTCTTATACCATACAACTACTATGACTTGAAATCTAAAATGGAGATATATCTAAGAAAATTTGGATTACATCGAATAATTATGGGTTTAGAAGTTGAGCCAACTTTCGTTGTAGAAAAACCTAAGTAGTTTAATAGATGTGATGAAACATTAGGAACATTGTGCATGTCAATTTTTCCCCATCTCCTATTTCACATTGAATCTTCTACACACCAAATCAAATTTGGGCTACATTAGAAAGTTTGTTTGGTAAGAAGGATGTATTAAGAGGTCATCAGTTGGAGAATGAGCTCATTAGTTTGAGCCCTAGTAGTTTTGACACCATCTAGGACTTCTTCACTAAGTTAATGTCACTAAGATTGTAGATAAAACGACGTGGTATCGAGAAACAAGATTGGACCAGTTGATTCTATCTATTCTTTCCATACTTGGTCCTAGTTATTCAGTTTTTGTTTCAACTTTTTACGCAACTAAGGATGCCCTTGGAACTACATGGATTATGCCATCACTTGATGCATTTTGTACTTCACTTACTAGGGAACAAGATTAGCTTGTGTAGATGGGTACTCTAAAGTCTTCCAAACCACACTTGCATTGGTGGCTAGTGAGCCTAAGGTACAAAAAGAATAAGGTCTAAATCTTGAAAAGGAACAAAAGAAGAAAACGAATAAGACACTGAAAGAAAAATCTAATTCTAAATCTCCCTCACAAAGGGAATCGTATAAGAAGGAGAAGCCCAAGTGTGCATACTGCAAGAAACTAGGGCATGATTAATATAATTGTTACAAAAAATAGATTGATGAGTTGAAGCATCTTCTTTAGAAGAACAATATCAAATTACCTTCAACAATGTCATCTAGTTCATCTTTTTCTTCTACATCATCATCATCTACATAGTCACAGATAGTTGTATTTACTAATGAGATAGAAAAGATGAAGGGAAAGACACTTTTTGCATCAACAAGTTTTAAGTTAGGGAGATGGCTTCTTGATTCTAGAGCTTCCCATCATATGACTTCTTCACAGGGTATGTTCTCTTCGTTTGAACCTTGTACCATGCCACCTATTTTGATGGGTAACAATGTAATTGAGAAATGATCTATTGATATTGGGGAGGGTACCTTCACTAGTGTATTATGCGTACCTTCTTTGTCACACAACCTCTATGATTTACCAGACATTTAAAAACAAGAAGAAACTTAAACTGCTGTCTCCAGCATGCCGGGTTCACTTTTCCTAAAAGTGGTAGGGCGTATCCATGAGGCCCAATGGATAAGAATAACGAGGAGTATCCAATGCCAACATGACCTCCTCTTGAACATGCTTATCCTCTGTAACCCAGGTAAGCAATACATAGGCCTACAGGTGGGGAAGGAGATCTACTTTTTCTTTTCCTTTCCTCTTCGAAGAGTGGGAAAGTGTCTCCACCTTCTGAGTTGACATTTCGTACTCGGTCGGAATTATTACACGAGCCTTAAAAGCAACAAGCAGTGAAATACAAAGATGAGGAACAGTACCGTCGAAACGAAGCACCACGACGCCCCACATGTACAGTAATTGCCATTAAAACAGAAAATGGGACTGAAGATGACATCACATTTTCCCCAATCCTTTAGATACCAAGCAGCTCTTAAAATTGTGTTACTTGATGCTTTTGTCATTACACAAACTGCGTTCTTACCTATATAATCTGACAGAGGATGAGGCGTAACACTTCATTTGTAAATCAAATTTTTCTTATTGAAATTGAAAATCACGTGTATAGGATTGAAGCTAAGTATTTTATGTATTAATTATTAAAATAAATAAAATAAAAAAGGAAAAATAGGAATATTAATATGAGTAAAGATGTTATGTTGTTGAAATTTTGTTTCAGTAATTGTGATTGTTAAGAGAAATAATGAGCTTTCTGTGCATTTAAAATTGAGGTAGAAATTTAAAAATAAAAGTAAGAGAAAATAATAATAATAATAATAATTTTGGCCAAATATGTAAGTTTATAATTATGCCTAGAGGTCTATAATCTACATAGTAGTAAGGGAGAAGCATATGATGTTATGATCACAAAAGGAAAAAATATTTATTTTTTAAATATAAATGTATCAAAATTTAAAATATATATTTACATGGAGAGGTGTTATATAATGGCATAAAAGTGCCTCATTTAAATCTTATTTAAAAAAAAATATATGGCCAACATAATTAAAAAAGTAAATAGAACTAAATAATTAAAAAGTAAGAGAAAATAATAATAATAATAATAATTTTGGCCAAATATGTAAGTTTATAATTATGCCTAGAGGTCTAATCTACATAGTAGTAAGAGAGAAGCATATGATGTTGTGATCATGAAAGGAAAAAATATTTATTTTTTAAATATAAATGTATCAAAATTTAAAATATATATTTACATGGAGAGGTGTTATATAATGGCATAAAAGTGCCTAATTTAAATCTTATTAAAAAAAAAAATATTGCCAACATAACTAAAAAAGTAAATAGAACTAAATAATTAATAAAAATAAACTATAGCCGACATAATAAAAAAAATACTAATAGAACTCAATTACAAATAAAACTAAAAACTAACAACAATAAACTCTAGCAAAAATATACAAATAGAACTAAATAACTAACAATAATAAACTAAGCCTACATAATTAAAAAAAGAACACAAATAGAACTAAATTAAATGAATTCTATAAGTAACAATAATAAACTATAGTAGACATAATAAAATAAATAATAAAAATACAACTAAATTAAATGAATTATATAACTAACAATAATAAACTACATCCCACATAATAAAAATAATACAAGTGTTATATAAATGGAATAAACACCTTGAGAAGGATATCTCTCGGTGTCTTTTACATAGATTTATGTAAGACATAGATGCTAGTAATACCTACAAATAAAACTATTAAAAAATAACATATAAATATATAAGATTTACTACAAACTAAAAACAAAATGAAAGAATTAGCCAAATAATAGTTACATTTAGCTCTTCACATCAAATAAACAATGTAGATAAAATAAAATAATTCTCAAATAAAAATTGAAATTTATATGTTCAAATAAAATAGTTCTAAAGTAAAATAAAATCTATTTAAGTAAATAAATAGCTTTGTCTTTTTCCATCTATTTACTTACCTATTTGTGTGTTTATAATAGTTTAAATAGGTACTAACATTAAATTCCTATTTTATATTCTTGTCATTTTGGTTTTCTTTTCTAAATCTTAAAACTTTTTTATTAATAAATTTTTTATTTAAAAAATATCTATGTACTTAATAAGTCCAGATATGAAATAAATAATAAAAAAAACTATAATAAATTTCGTTTTCATTTTGCTTTTGAAAACTATAAAAAAATCTCTTCAAATAACACATAAAACTATTGAAATAATTTGTTTTCATAAAAAAATGGCACTATTGGTAAAGTAAATAGTTTATTAAAATTGTAGATAAACTAGTATAGATATCTTAAATACATCTTTTACATAGATATATTTAAGACATTTATTCTAGTTAATATTAAAAATAATAAAACTTAACACAAATTTTATAATATTATTGAAACCAAAATAAAAAGTAGTTCTTTTATTTTAATTTATTATTAAAAAGTAAATATACATATATTTAAAGATGTAATATTTTAACTCTATGTAAAACTGATGAAAGAACACCTACAATTAAAATTCAAATAAGCTTCAAATCAAATGAGAATTTGTATATTTCAAATGAATAATATTTTTGTTTGTTATAATTTAATATTATAAAAATAAACATATACACTTTTTTTGGCAAAAAAGACAAATATATTAACTTAGAATCTAGAAAAAATTAAAAAAAAGGACCTCCACACAACAACTATCACTAAATCCCATTGAATAAAAATCCAAGGAGGTTTTCCACAATTCCACCCACTCTAGGAACCAAAGGAAACCACAAAACCAAAAAGGAGATTTAGAAACTACGAAGAATGAGCAGGGATCCCTAATCTATGAAATTCTAGTGATGATCAATGTCGGACACCCATTTAGCCAAAAAATTAGCAACAACATTCCACTCTCTAGGAATATGAATAAAAGAGGTGGAATCAAAATTTTGTGATAAAGTGAAGAATTGCTCAATGTAAGAAGCCAATCTCCAAGAAGACTTAGGAAACTTTCCATTATTCAGAAGGGAAACCAAAACCATGGAATCCATCTCATAGATTATCTTCTTCCAACCTAGCTCACAAGATTTCTTTAGAGTCACAAGGACAACGTGACCCTCCATTTGATTATTAGTACCAAACCCTGTAACATAAGAGAAAAATAAGTGAATCTAACTAGCACTATCTCTTCTAATTCCACCAATCCCTGCAACACTTGAATTGCCTTGAGAAGAACTATCAGTATTAATTTTGAAAAACCCCAATGAGGGAGGAGACCATTTACATGTTCTATTCACCTTATTAGAAGATTTGATCATAGAACCAAGATTAGAAGATAGAAGGAGGTAGGACTACATCCATAGAGCACTTAGCCATCAATTTTTTTTATAGAGTCCAAAAGCTTCTGCCAAACATACGCAATAAGACTCTGATAGCCTTGGAAGATCTGATGATTTCTTTCCAGCCAAATTTGTCAAAGAGTAAAGATAGGACCAATGTCCCAGGCAACCAACAAGATGGAGGCCAAAGTAAGAGGTCCCCCAAGCTAGCCCCAAAATTTGACAGAGAAGTAGCATGAACCAAAGGTTGATTCCAAATGTACCACCACTGCCTCCAAAGACCCTCATAAAAGGAGCACTGGAAGAAAAGATGAGTTGCACTCCTTGCTAACCCCACAAAGAACACATTTGGATGGTCCTTAGAAACCTCTCTTTCTTATGTTGTCCCAAGTAAAATGTATATACACTTATGTTTAAAGATATAATACTAAAATTTTATGTAAAATTAATGAAAGCATACTTACAAACAACTCAAATAACCTTAAAAAAATAACCTTCAAATCATGTAAAACTTGAATATCTTATTAGAGGATTAACATTTTTTCCTATGCTAATTCATTAGCACAAAAATAAACAAATACATTTATGTCTAAAGAAATTTAATATTTTAACTCTATGTAAAAACGATAATTTTTTTTTGCTTTTAACTCCAATAAACTTTAAATCATATCATTGAAATAATATTTTCTTACTCTAATTATTAAACAAATCAAAAGAACAATATTTTCTCTTATTCTAATTCATTGTTAGTATTTTTAAATATATAACACTTTGACAATATGTAAAAGTGATAAAATAGACCTCTAATTTATTTAAATAAACTTCAAATTACATTGTTAGTATTTTTAAAGATATAATACTTTGACTCTATGTAAAAGTGATAAAGTAGACCTATAATTTATCTAATAGACCTCTAATTTATTTAAATAAATTTCAAATTACATTGTTAGTATTTTTAAATATATAATACTTTGACTCTATGTAAAAGTGATAAAGTAGACCTATAATTTAGTTAAATAAACTTAAAATTAAAACTAGAACATGTATATTTTAAAGGAATATATATTTTTAATTAAAAATCACTAACAATTAGTTGTTCATCTCACACAAAGTTTAAATTTGACAGTCAATTTTGTTTGTGAAGTAATTTATTTTGATAATTATCTATTTAAAGTTACTTTTTAAATGTTAAGACATAGCTTATTTTTAAAATGTATATCATAAAAGATATATATTTAACTATAATTCTATACAATACAAAATCTTCTCTTTCATGTAATATAATTTTCTTAAAATTTTGTATTTTATGGCAAAAATTTCTAAATACGGCCATACAACCATCAAATTTAATCCTTGATCCCACACAATCTCAATCTTAATCATTACAAATTTACAATATTAACTAATACATTAAAATAAATACATGGTAATAAATTCTTTATAAACCAAACACCTTCACACTAAACCAAAAAACTATTTTAACTTAAAAGGAATAATATGTCAAAGCTTCAATTTGAAAATTGCAAATCCAACTCCCGTGCTTAAACGTGAAGCTTGAACAATATTTGCAGTGGAATTTTGGAAAACGGTAAAATTTTCCATAAAAGCAGGCAACTCTCGTGCAGGTGCAGCTCCTACGAAAGGAAAAACGAAAGTGTTTGTTGATGCACCGAAAAAAACATGCTTTGTAGCAAAAGCATCTGTCAACTCTCTTTACTAAAAAAAGCAGCTAACTGCGGCCTGTATATATAGAATATACATATTTTATACAATCGAGGAGGTGGAAGTCGTGCTAATGAGAATCGGGATATTTTTTGATGGGCGCAGGCAGACTAGTGCGGTCAGAGAGAGGACCATTCAATTATAAATATAATGGCATTTCTGTAATCGAGAACCATTATATTTTAGAGCCGTTGGGAACTACTGCAGTGTGGAAGTAGCACAACATGCTGTAGATTGGTGCTTGGTCTGATCTACGCAAAGAAAATGAAGAAATGTGGAGGAGAATGGGTTTGGATAATCTACTCTTTAGCGACTGTGGCATCTTGTGCCATTGGAGGGTCGCTCAAAGATGGAGCTACCCGGACATACATAGTCCATATGTCCAAGTCCCATATGCCGTCTCTCTTTGACAGTCATCAACTATGGTATTCATCTCTTGTCAAATCCTTGGCACAAGAACAAGATGGTGAATCCCAGAGCCTTCTTTACAATTATGATAAAGTTTTGCATGGGTTTGCAGCGAAGCTCACCGGTGCGCAAGCTGAGGCCTTGGAGAAGATGGAAGGAGTTTTGGCCGTGCATGAAGAGAGCGTGTATGAGCTTCACACTACCCGCAGTCCAGAGTTTTTGGGATTAGAAGGAAGCAACGGTGTGTGGGTGGAGTCAGACAGTGCTGCTGATGTTGTTGTAGGGGTGCTGGACACCGGAGTTTGGCCTGAGAGCCTCAGCTTCAACGACCAAGGAATGAAGCCCGTGCCTTCGCATTGGAAGGGAGAGTGCGAATCCGGGACGGCGTTCAATGCCTCTCACTGTAACAAAAAGCTCATCGGCGCAAGGTTTTTCTGTAAGGGCTACGAGGCCACAAACGGGCCAGTAAATGAGGCAACGGAGTTCAGATCGGCGAGAGATGAAGATGGTCACGGCACACACACGGCCTCAACGGCTGCCGGGTCGATGGTGATGGATGCGAGCTTGTTGGGCTATGCCAGAGGCACTGCCAGAGGTATGGCACCTTCTGCAAGGCTTGCAGTTTACAAGGTTTGCTGGGTTGCGGGATGTTTCAGCTCGGATATCCTTGCCGGTCTAGAAAGAGCCGTTGAAGACGGCGTCAATGTTTTGTCATTGTCTCTCGGCGGAGGGGTTGTTTCGTATTACCGAGACGGCATTGCTCTGGGTGCGTTTGCAGCTATGGAGAAGGGGATTTTCGTCTCCTGCTCTGCGGGTAACGCCGGTCCGGATCCCGTCAGTTTGGCCAACGTTGCTCCTTGGATCACCACCGTCGGTGCCAGCACGCTCGATAGGGATTTCCCGGCCTCTGTAATTTTAGGCAACGGGGTTCGCTACGGTGGTGTGTCGTTGTACAGCGGAAAGAGGTTGCCCCGAGGAAAATTGCTGCCTCTTATCTATGCAGCCAATGCGAGCAACGGTAACGGCAGCAGTAATCTGTGCTTGAAGGATACGCTGGAGGCGGAGCTTGTGAGAGGCAAGATAGTTCTGTGCGACAGAGGAATCAGTGCCAGGGTGGAGAAGGGCGACGTCGTCAGATCTTTGGGCGCGGCAGGCATGATACTCGCTAATACTGAAGCAAACGGCGAAGAGCTCGTTGCCGACAGCCATTTGCTTCCGGCTGCAGCAGTTGGCCGAAGATTTGGTGACTCCATACGACACTATGTCAAGACGAGCCCAAAACCGAGAGCAACGATAGAGTTTAAGGGCACCGTGCTGGGGATCAAACCTTCGCCGGTAGTGGCTGCCTTTTCTTCTAGAGGACCCAACCCCTTGACGCCGCAGATTCTGAAGCCGGACGTAATCGGGCCGGGTGTGAACATTCTGGCCGCCTGGACGGGCGTCGCCGGACCCTCGGAACTAAAGTCGGACCGTCGCATAGTCGACTTCAACATAATATCTGGAACGTCCATGTCTTGTCCTCACGTGAGCGGTGTGGCGGCCCTGCTCAAAGGCCAACATCCGGAATGGAGCCCGGCGGTTATAAGGTCGGCTCTTATGACCACGGCCTACACGCTCGACAACACAGGAAAATCTCTCAAAGATGTGGCCACGGGCAACAATTCCACTCCCTTTGACCACGGCGCCGGTCATGTGGATCCGCATAAGGCACTCACGCCCGGTCTGGTTTACGACATGGACGTACAAGACTACGTCGACTTTCTCTGCGCGCTAAGCTACACTCCGCAGCAACTCAGGCTTGTTGCCAAGACCAATGTCACCTGCTCTACAGCCGCGCTTCGTCACAGGAATCCCGGAAACATCAATTACCCGTCGTTTTCCGTTGTTTTTGCCGTCGACCGTAACAAATCGTCTTCTTCTTCTTTTTCTTCCATAAAATACACGAGGACCGTCACGAATGTCGGAACGACTGGTTCGACATACAGAGTTGCGGTTTCCGTCCCTCCTGCGGTGAGAATAGCGGTGCGGCCGAGGATTCTCAAGTTTGAAAGGTCGAACCAGAAGTTGTCCTACAGCGTCACCTTCGTAGCCAGGAGAGTGGCAGTGACACCGGTCGCCGCAACCTTCGGGTCGATCACGTGGACAGATGGAGTACACAAAGTTAGGAGTCCCGTGGCCTTCAGCTGGCAGTCATAATTGCTATTTTTGTCGCTATTTTCCTTTTATGTCCTCCCTACAATTTTCAGCTTTTGTCAGATTTGAACGACAGTGTCGGTGAAGTGCAGTTTTCGTTTGCCAATCCCATGTTTTAACATGTAAACAAGTGCTTGTTTTTTTTGTTTGTGACAAAATTGTCATTGATTTCCAAGACTGGAAACTAAAATCACGAGAATCAGATGAATGATGAAAGATGCTTTGTGGTTGGAAGTTGCAAGTTGCAACACGCTTCTTGGGTGGGCGATAATGCTCGTGGTAATCAACTCAAACTTTTCCTCCTTTTAATCTCAATAGTCGGTGTGTGACATCTTTGAACGACAAAGCAAAAGGTATTTCATGCCCTAAAAATAGTGTCTGGTGTCATCAAAGTTTATCCAGCCAACGCATCACAATGTGGGGAATCATATGCATGGGCCAACAGTGGTATGGGCATAAGCCACTAAGCTTTAGAGTTTCGCCTACAAGCTCTAGATTATACAACTTCAAGCTTATTGTATGTACCATCAATTACACACCATTGAATGTATTGTGTAAACTTCTTTGTTTTTTTAGGTTCATATAAAAAAGTTAATTATTATTCTATAAAATATAATATATATTAAAATATAAAATTATTATTCTATTTGACCATTGCAATAAATAATATTTAAATAAAATGAATATACACGTGCACCTATTTTAATGGGCTTTCCTTCCTGCCTAATCATACCTAAAAAATGTTCTAAAAATCCTTGAAATTCTTTCGTATTACAAACTCTTAAGACGTTGCTTTTGAAGCAGTTATATAGAACATGGCACTCTTTGGACATATGCAGGCTTTTCCGGACGTATAAGGTAGCAAATCCATTTCAGAAAGGTTGTTACAAAAGATGAAATTAAAGGAAGACCACGGGACAATAAATTTGAGTCTCTTTCGGCAATTTGTTTTTTGTTCGTAGTCAACATTGTACACAGAGTTGTCGTTTTTGCGGTTGGGCTGTCATGGTCTCCATTGGAGACCAATCGGGTGAGTATTTTCTTATTGAATATAGGCTGATTATTAATATTTAAGGTAGGATAACCAATCGGGTGCCTATATTTAAAAATTTCAATTATTTGATGTTAAATATTTCCTTTTCTTTAACATTAGCCGCTCTAATGATATCGAAGGCAAAGACAATGTTAGGATGGTGTAGAGGTGAAAATTGCATTTTTATTTTGTTTTAGACTTGTTTTGTTATTCATCTTTAATGTCATAGTCTAGTGTTCAATTTAAGTATTTATGTGTAAGAGTTGGTATTGGTGGTCCCTATTTCGTAGTAGTTCAAACCTAGTCCTTAATCTAACTGTTTCCAAGACTGCTAGGGTGACCTTGATCTTGGATAAAAAACTGTTAAGCAACCTTGACCCATTTTTCAAATTCAAATTTAATCATTGGCTCAAGTCGACTTGACTCTAATTAGCTATTATGACCGACTCATGAATGAAATATTCAAATTTGAATGCTCATGCATTTATTGGACTTTTGTGTTAGGGTATACGTGATTCATAAACTCTTCAAGTTTGGGAAATTATTAGGCACAATAATGTTGGTCAACTAAACATGAGAAGATAGACATGTCTTTAAGACTACTATATCCTTGATTACTATTCTATGCTAGAAATTAGACAAAAGTAATTGATACTTGACCCTTTAGTGAGATTCGGAATCCTTTCCAGATTTCAAGAAAATGAAATTGAGAGATTATTGTAAGGAGAACTACATGTGACTTAGATCTTATTTAGAAGCAGGTATGCATGTAGTCCTTGGGTGAAAAATGCTAGGTTGTGACCCATGTCTGCAGGGGAGGTGTCTAGGGAGTAGCTACAAGGTTTGGGGTTGTTTCTAAATTTGATCAACCCTCCCTCTTTAGTATGCTTCAAATTGAGGCTAAAATTTTCATTAGATGGTTGTGAATCCACCTTTCCAATTAATAACATGTCCCCAATATATAGGCTCGATCCAATAAAAGGCAATTCATTATCATCAAGTTTATCTACTATGAGATTTGTTTTGTTTAGATTTCTAAAATCTACTCCAATCTTGGATGAACTTTTAGAGTCACTATCATCATGGTCTATCTCTGATGTGAATGTATGAAAATTATGTAGGGTTTGAAATAGCCCATGATTTATTAAGGCATGACTTATTACCATAGAGTCTTCTTAGTTATATCCATAATGAACATTGATAGCCACAATAACATTTTGACCATTATAGAGCTCCGCCTTCCTTTCTTGATTTAATTTTCTTATGGAATTATGAGCAAGTGAGTGGAGTGGATGGTCTTGAGATTTCTTACTTTACATGAGTATGTATTTGTTTATGTATATGTGACTAGATAGAAGTAAGCTTAGGTGGGTTCAAAGTGTTATTTGTGTGTTTGTAATTGACCCCTAAAACCTATAGGACCATTGTATAGGTTAATGGATCACTCTTTGTGGTAATGTAACAAGGTCAACCAATCTAAGGTTTTTTAATCCTTAGGACAACTTAATTATGTTTACATGGTTATAAGATGACCCCACATGTTTGAATTGAGTATGATATAGGTGCGATTTAGATGTCTATCTCTAGTAGCATGCAAGTGATGGATGTAGGAGATAATTTCTATATCTTAAGGATTAGCTAGCTTTCACTAGTAGTATGTAGGTGAAGGATGCTAGGATCTACCCATGGTATTATAGGTCTTAGCTAGCTTTCACCAGTACTATGTAGGTGATAGATACTAGGAGCTACCCCATATTAGGTTGGACTAAATTTTGCTGGTACCATGGAGGCAATAGATGTCAGGATCCACTAACTCAAATGGTTTAGTGAGGTGTAGAAATCTTATTAGTGGCTTCATGTATTGCATGTTGTTACACTTATGTCCTTGTTGGTAATGACAACAAGTAGTATGGGATGCTTGTCTCATCATCACAACTAATAGTGAACTAGAAAAAAGGATGGGACCTATATTCTAGAATGGGATGCAATGACATTCCTCTTTTCAACTAGGATGTGCTTAAGGTCTTAGGTGTTAGTGAACAAGGTAAAGGGTAAGATACATGCACTAAGGTCGTATCCATTTCTTTTTGCTAGTTGGTCATTATGTGTACATGTGATGTATGTGTGAACTAATGGATGTGTGCATGAGCTAGTCACACTATGCATATGGGATGTATGCACGAGTTGATCACTATGTGTATAAGCGATGAATGCATGAACTTGTCAATATGTGTATATGTGATGTATGTTTGAGTTGATCATTATATGTACATGTGATGTATGTATGAACTAGACACTATGTGGTTTTTATTCCTACTTGTTGACATTGTACTAACATCTGTCTGGAATACATTTGACATCATACTATTATATATATGGATTGAAATGGAAGCATAAGATTCAATTAATGGTTATGATTCAAAAGAGAGGTTAGAGATCTATCCTAGTTGTGTGGATGAAGTCTTTCTATTTTTGGTGTGTGAACTATGGAGCCTATGATTACCAGAAGATGAATATCTAGGCAAGGCTATTTTGAATGAACTATAAGGAATAGATATGGGTCCGAGGATTGTCCTAATATTGAGAGCTTACTGTATTTAGTGCAAGAATGTAAGATTGTGGTATAGAGCTGCTACTACTATTGCTATGGTTTGGTAAGGTTACAAAGCTAGTGCTTGTAAATTGGAAAGATGTGAAATTGATTGGTCAATTAAGATGGTACTGAACATGTAATGAAATTGGTTTTAAAAATGGTAGTACCTAAGGGTGGTTATTACATGGAAAACTAACCCTTCAAGTTCTACTAACCTAATGGTCCATTCAATTGCTAATCTACTCCTTCAGGTTTTGTTGTGCGCCAAGATCCATCCTTTAGTTAGTGCATACTTGAATAAATTAACTTAAAAAAGTAATGATGATGTTCCATACCATCCACAAAACATCACTAGAAACAACTCCCCAAGTGTCACACTTGTTGTCCAACTTTTTTGGCTCTCAATTTATTCCTTAGCCATTCAACCAACTTGTAGCATTATTGAAAGCAATGTTATCACCCAACATATGCAATTCTAGTAGAAGAAAAGTGCTTTAACACATTTCACAAGATCATAAATAGTGTTACAAGAGACCCAATGCCATTTGGAGCAGTAAAGAACAATTATGTTTTGTTGTAGGGGAACATGTCACAAAACGGAACACTTGTATCGTAATAAGGGGACTTCCATAGTAGATTTTATTAATTATACCAAATTTTAAATAATTGAAATTAGAATAATTTAATTTTAATTACACCAAGAGGTGTACACAATGACAACAAGGAGTAAATTGTAATGACATGGGCATGCTCATAAAAATCCTCAGCATAAATTTAATAATCATTTATATGTCAACTTAATAATTAATATTTAAATATTTGAATATAAAAATATTTTTACATTATATTCCATTTTAATTTTATACATTGTATAATTAAAAAATTATTTAATATTATATAAGTAATAATGCTATTATTTTAATTTTAATTATTTAATATTAATAAAATAATTAATAATTGAATAAATGAAAAATTATATAAAATTTAATAATTATATAATCAATCCCCCATTCAAGGGGCTTCTCAGGATCATTCAACCTCCAAATATAAGGCAGATGTGAGGTGGGTTCCTCCAAAATTGGGATGGAAGAAGCTGAATTTCAGTGGGGCCTTTAGGGGAAACCCAAGTGAGTCTAGTGCAGGCTGTATTATTAGAGATCAGGAAGGGAGTCTGATTGGGGTAGCTTGTAAGAGACTGAGATTTTCCACAAACAATGAAGCAGAATTTTAGACCATTATCTTGGGACTTCAAACTTGTCTCTCTTGTTATTTATAGAATTCATATTGAGGGGGATTATTTAATCACAATAAACACCATTCGTTGTAAAAATACCTCCAATTGGAAGCTTAATAACATGTTGGCTTGTTTCTTAGAATTACTTGGCAAGTTTGAAGACTTCAAGTTAGATTATGTGTACTGTGAAGCAAATGAGGTGGCCGATAAAATAACCAATTTGGAATTTGAATTGGAGGAAGAATCCTTTATTGGTAACTCAATAAAAGAATGCATACTTTAACCTTAGATCTATTGAATCTAATCCTTAAGGAATGCAATTATCTCAAGCTTCAATAAGATTGATTAGGCAAGGAACTCTCATTCCTTCATTTAGCGGGAAGACTTGATAACTTTGGAGAGGAATATGTGTCACGATTTGTCATTTTATAGACTGACATACTTGCCATTTAGGAATTAGTTATGGGTAAGCGGAGGACAGATCAACGTATGTCTGGGGTGATCCTTTTTCAGGATCCGTCACCTTGAACAATGAGTAGTAGTTAAGCGAGGTTAAGGGCTCGCAATGACGTTCAACTAATGGGAAGTTGTTCAGAGGACGTAACATTCATTAACTACCCAATGATGATTCTGAATACCATCTGAAGTAGGGGAGTTTATTTAGGAAATGGCCCGAAGGAGATGGTTTATGGTATGATGGATCCAATAGTTTGTCTCTTGGCAAGAAGAGGCATATGGCATTTAGAGGTGAGATTTTAGAGAAACACCCGAGGAAGCTGTTTAAGGATAAATCCATAGTAGTTATTCACGCTATTAAGATGGTGTTAAGAAATTTGTTTATGGCCTCGACCCATCGTTATCAGGTAAACTCTGATATCACTTTAATTTTTTTGCTATATTATTGGATTTAGGCGAATCATAAGATATTGTTAGGGAGATGGTTTCAGCATTGGAAAAATCATGGTAAAGAGGAGGTCTACAAAAGGTTATTGATGTGGCGGTGTTGGGTCTCGACTTCCACCCTGTGTAGAGGCTATGGCCGCCAATCCCTCCACACTACAATGGCCCATGGGTGCCCTTTATCATTCCTACTATTAGAGTAAATGAGGATGAGCGTAAAAATGAAGCAAGATGGGGGTGGCCCTCATTAAGGTTGTGGTAGGGATTGTGGATGCGAATGGTGTAGATTGGTCTGGGGCTTTGGAAACTAAAGACTCTGCATCCGAGGAGGAGAATTAAGATGTTCAGGTGACTGGTTATGGAGGCAACTAATAGTGGGCAGATATGAATACTAGTATATATACCTTATGAAAATGTAGCTATGTTTTTATGTAAAAATTGTTAATATAATATAATACTAGCTCTCATAATGAACAACCATTTTGGTTTGTAAATTTTTGAATCTCCTTCTGTTTTATGAAATACGACTCCCTCAAAACTAATTCATCGATAAAAAACAAATTATATAATCAATGAATTATATTATTTATATTAAATTAATAAATGTTAATGTTTTTTAAATAAATATATTAAAAATAACTATATTAATATAAAATTTAATAAAATTTAAATTAACTATACAAATTAATATTTACATATTAACAACTTATTTAATTCATATAAAAAAGTTGTTTAAATGTATTAAAAATAATTATATTTATATAAAATTTAATAAAATAAATTTATTTAAATTAACTATGCAAATTAATATTTACATACTAACAACTTATTTAATTCATATAAAAAGTTGTTTAATAAATAAAATAAGTACTTTTAAAATCATGAAATATTATTTAGAAATCTTAATTTTTTAAAATTTTAATATTCCATGAAAGTTAAAACTCTATTCTTAAGATAACTAAAAATTATAGGGCCATGTTTCACAAACTAAAAAATTTAAGATTTATTAAGTAGTTTATAAATAAATTAACTATGCAAATTAATATTTACATATTAACAACTTATTTAATTCATATAAAAAGTTGTTTAAATGTATTAAAAATAACTATATTAATATAAAATTTAATAAAATAAATTTATTTTAAATTAACTATGCAAATTAATATTAATTAACTAACAACTTATTTAATTCATATAAAAAAGTTGTTTAATAAATAAAATAAGTACTTCTGAAAATCATGAAATATTATTTAGAAATTTTAATTTTTTAAAATTTTAAAATTCCATAAAAGTTAAAACTCTACTCTTAAAGATCACTAAAAATTACACGGACCATGTTTCACAAACTATAAGTAGTGTATTAAAACTTATTAAAATTATGGAGTATTTTTTTTAAATTTAAATTTTTAAAATTTTAATATCTTATAAAATTATAATTTTATTTTTAAGATTAAAAATTAAAATTTATTAAGTTGTCAATGGACCCTTAGTTTACTAGTGAAGTTGAATGGTTCTAAATAAGTCCATTAGGGATCAAGTCTTGCTAAGTGTAAGGCCTTGATACTATAAGGGATGAGGCCGAGATTGTGCCCCAGGTGACTTTGGTGGAATGAATACCCCTTATCCTTGGTTCTTAGTTGAAAGCTCATATTCTCATATCAGATAGCTAAATATTTTGTGGGTTTGATATAAAACCCTCCAATAAAAAAATTAAATTGTAAAAAATGTTTTAAATGGAATATTGAAGCCATAGAAAATGTTTCAATTAAAATATTCAAATGATTTAAAATTATTTAAATAGATTCCTTTCTTTTCCCTTATGGATTTAATATATTCAACTACCAAAATAAATACAATTCCCTAATAAAATATAGTGCCATAATAATATAGTGCCTTAATGTATAAGCAAAGGTAAACATAGTAAATCAAGACTCTAGGCAAATTTGAAATAAAAGGATAAAAACATATCTAAAAATGAAACCTTAGGGGTAAATTTAAGGATGTGTAGGTGGATACAAGCAAAGTGACAAAAGAATCCTAAAATTTAGAGGAAAATAAAACAATGAAGCATGAATTTCTTTTGATGATAAAACCTTCAAAAGTGGGGCAAACACCTGTGTCCAGGCCGAAGCCTCAAATTATCTTATTGGTTTGACAAGATATAAAATAGAAAACAAACTGTCATACCCATACTAACTATCAAAATGGCTGAAGCCCCAAACATTTCTAACCCCAACCAAACTAACTATCAAAGTATCATAATATGTCTATAAACCTAACTAGGTAATAATAAATTACGCAGGCCTTCCCTCCTCTACAGAAACATAGTTACATTTTTCACATACCACACTTTTACCTAAGGCAAGTTATTCTCCTCTTCTTTGTCTTCCTCCTCCTTCGAGTCACATCCTTCTGAAAACAACGAGATTGCTTCCTCAAGTAGATTGATTTGTAATTTCTTGGCTATAGCTTCTATGGCTAATTGTAGACAAATTTGCCTCCTCTTGATGGCATGTAGATGCTCCAGGTAGCAGTCAAAGTGGACCTCATCTTGATGAACAATGTCATCGATATCATCATGAAGGAGATACAAATTGATAGTAGTGGAAAGCATGGCCATGCTGGACAACGACTGAGCCATGTCGAAAGTATTCTAGCACCCTCTTGTATATCCTAAGTCCAATAAAAGTTTAGCCATTTCTACGCGAATGCTCACCTTGGCGACCCATCCATGTCCTTAGCCAACCCCCATGTGTGTAACAATGAAGCATGAATAGGGAAAAAGGAAATTAATCCTAATTAAATATGTGATAGAGGATAAATAATCATAAAATAAATCAAATCTAAAGATCTTTTATTAGGGCACATTATTACTATATATCTTATTAATGTAGGAAATCTTAAAAGATCAAATATTACAATTTGTAAACGAGAAGGTTACTCATTGCTAAAATAAGTAACTGCCAAAACAAATACAATTCCCTAATAAAATATATATTTGTTTTATATTTTATTTTATTATTTCCAACATTAACAAAATATAGTGCCATAATATATAAGCAAAGGTAAATCTTAAAAGATTAAAACCTAGATAAATATGAAACTAGCATATCTATGTTTAGAAAAATCTATCTATAATATATACAGAGATATCCTTCTAGGCACCTATTTTAAAATTAATTTGTCATATATAAGTTGAATAGGTGACTCCAAAAGGATATTATAGATAGGTTTTTCTAAAGATAGGTATGCTAGTTTCATATTTACCTAAGGATATCTCTCGACGTATTATAGATACATTTTTCTAAAGATAGGTATGCTAACTTAAATAGATTCCTTTTTTTCCCTTATGGATTTAGTATATCTCCTTTTAAGATAAACTTCAACTTAAATGTTGTAATAGAAAGGAGTCTTTTCCATCAAATTCATTTGCTTCATCTCTTTCAATTTTCAATATATATATAAATATTATCTTTTGAAAATTATGGCTAACCATATTCATGTTTTGTATTAAATTTCTTGTATAAATTTCTCCCCAAATAATACCATTCTACTCTTTAAAAAATTATACATATTTCTTTATATTTTAATATAGAATTTTTTTTTTCCCTTTAAGGTGGTTGGGATCTCGATAATTAAGTCAAGTCGCACGCTGTGGGCCTTAACTAGACCAATAATATAGAAAAATATTTATGTATTAATTTTTTTATTATAGAACTTCCTAATTAAATAATTTATTAAGATAGTGTAAAAGGTTTAAATGAAATATAAAGAACAATATAAAAATATAATACACAATTTACTAATTTACTAAATGGTAAATGAATACCTCTAAAAAGTAAATTCGAGACAACTATACTAAGTTAATTGCAGATAACTATACTAGAGGAGGAAAGGGATTTATATAACAAATTAAATAAGTATGTATATACTAAATATTTGTTAGCATGGTGTGGGCCCTCTTCCTTGTAATAGAATGGGGCAGGCTATGGGAAGCGGGATAATGAATTTCACTCTATATTTCAGCGGAGCCACCCACATAAGAAAATAAATTGTGAAATGCGTTAAATTAATTTTCCAATGAAACGCTTGCATTTTACTATTGGTGGCATGGCCACTGTTTTAGTGATTAAATTAAGGGATTTTGTATGATATATCACTTTTAGGGTTTTAGATATGTGATTTCTGATGACATTATCATTTTTTAGATTTTTTTAGGGATTGTAATCTTACTTATCATTATTCTATTATTATATCTTTTCTTTTAGAATTATCCTTTACTCACCCTAACCACCCTTGCCAATTCCATTAGGTTTCCATTTTCATAACTAATATACCACTAATTCTAACTCTAACCCTAATTCTAACATTAGGGTTAGGGTTAGGGTTAGGGTTAGGGTTGGGTCATTTCAAATGATTTCATTGGTACAATATTAATTCTTAAATTTATATTAATAGATAAAACCATTTGGTAGGGAGTAATTGTTTAAAGACATCATTTGACATCATAAGCAAAACATATAATATGAAGTATTCCAATGCATGTACATTGCCACCCTAGTACTTGTACACATAAGAATAGTATTTGTCAACATAATATTCTTATTTATTTCTTTGCAAATACTCTTACCTTTCAAAATTACACAAATCATTCATATCATAGTTGTTTGATTTGAGTTTTACAAATCACTCATGTTTTGTTTGGATCTATTAGCCTTGTTTTAGGATCTTACTTTTTTAATCCCAAAATTACATTTTTTGATTCAAACTTTTCTTATTTAAAAGCCAAAAAAATTCATATATTAAAATTTTTAGTAACTATTTTAATAAGCTTGTAGTCTAAATATTTCCATAATCTAGGTGCATTTCTTTTCAATTTGTATTCTATTTTATGTTGTGTTGTGTGAACTTTTCACAATACAATTGAATTGCATATCAAAACCCAATTTCTTAATAATTATAGTTTCAATGCAACCTTGGAAATGTTAGTTCTTGTTGAAACAATTTGATATGTAGCTTGTTAAACATTTTTTAATGGTGTTTATTCTTCATTTTTGTTCACCTTGATAATCTTTCATGCAACCATGGGAGATAAAATGCCAATAATTGACATAATTATAATATTGGAGAATTGTATGATTCTAAGCTCTTTTACGTAGTATGATGTTTGATAAAATTTTTCAAGTTAATAGAAATAGAACAATTAATATAATAGTTAGAAAATGTTACTTTTTGGAGGATTATGCATTTAATATCTTCCAAAGATGGAATTCCCAATGTAACCCTAATTACTAATATAGGAACTATATATTACTAATAAAAGTAATAATATTAGATATATACATTGCTTATGTTTAGTTTTAAAGGCCCATGAATAATGTAATTAATTAGTTTTATATATTTAGTTTTTCAATATTATTTTAAAGTTTTAATATAACACTTAACAAATTTATGAAAGAAAATAAAATAGACATTATGTGGGTTTGCATAAAATATTTTTAAAAAGAAAACTAAATTCATATAATCAAGGATTTTATAAGTGTTCAATTGACCCCATGTCATGTGCTTTTTTTTTTTGGAATATATATTATGATGTTTGTAAATTGTAAAATAAATAAAATAACTTAGCCAATGCTAAGTTCTAAATTCTAAAAAATTATTTAATTTATTTATTTTAATATTCCACCAATATGAAATGATTTATGCAAACACCATTAACACCAAGCTAAAGCTTAAAAATTATAAATTAACAACAAGCCAAAATAATTTTGAGAGATGATTATTTAAATTTTTATGAATAGTTATTTTGATTTTGATTTTTTTTTGTGCTTTTTAATTTTTATTTTGTGCTTCTTCTTTTGTAATTGATGATTTTATTTCTTAACTTTTAATATATCACTTAGGAGAAAGAAAATAAAATAGACATTTTGTGGGCTTGCATAAAATATTTTTAGAAAGAAAACTAAATTCATATAATCAAGAAAGGTGATTAAAAAAATACTAAAAGTAAATGGAGATTTTATAGGTGTTCAATTGACCCCATGTCATGTGCCATTTTTTTTTGAGAATATATTAAATAAAATAACTTAGGTAATGCTAAGTTCTATATTATGAAAAATGATTTAAATTAGTTTTTTTAATATTCCAAGAATATAAAATGATATTTGCATACACCATTAACACCATGATTAGTTTTTTAAAATAATTTTGACACATGATTATTGAAATTTTTATTGATTTTTTTCTTATTTTTTGTGCTTCTTGATTTTTTTTTGTGCTTCCTTTTGCAACTTATGATTTCATTTTGGGCTTCTTCCACTTCTTCTTTGTTCTATTGTAAATTAGTTCTGTTGCAAATTATCTAATTGTTTTTGGTATTGGAGAGTTGTCAAACATTTAATTATTAATTTGCATTTGTTGGCTATATTTTTGTAATGTTTATGATTATTATTTTAATATGTCGGCTATATAATTAATTTATTTTTGTTAACACACTCACACCATTACACTCCACCCCTATGCTGCCAAGCATCGTAATAATATAAAAAATATTTATGTATTATTTTTTTATTGTAGAACTTCCTAATTTAAGATTTAAGTTTATTTTATTTAAATTTTTTTAAATAATTTATTAAAATGGTGTAAAAGATTTAAATGAAATATATATATATTTTTAATGATGAAGCGCAATATAAAAATATAATACAACAATATACTAAATGGTAAATGAATACCTCTATAAAAAGTGAATGCGAGACAACTATACTAAGTTAATCGGAGACAACTATACTAGCAGGAGGAGGAGACGGATTTATATAACAAATTAAATAAGTAATATATATACTAAATATTTGTTAGCATGGTGCGGGCCCTCTTCCTTGTAATAGAACGGGGCAGGCCATGGGAAGCGGGATAGTGAATTTCACTCGGAGCCATCCACATAAGAAAATAAATTGTTAGATGGATTAAATTATTTTTCCAACGAAACGCTTGAATTTTACTATTGGTGGCGTGGCCACTGTTTTAGTGATAAAATTATATCCAACAAGATTCGAGGATTGAGAAAACTCATTTCTAAGTAGTCCGAATGGGCGGCGCCATGGAAAATAGATTTTTGTGACCTTAATTAACGGGATTTTTGATTGGCACACATAACCTATAACGGTTTTGGCGGACGTTATATCATCTATAAAGACAACCGTTAAACTCACGAGAGTCATGTTCGATTGCAACCCTTTTATTTTCCATCCAAACCAAGTTCTTGTAGAGCAGCCGAGTTTGTAGAAATTATCTTCTCTGGTTTATTCAGAGAAGATGATGATGAAGAAGGATTCAGGATATGAATCGATTTGGCTACTCTACTTGTTATCATTAGCATTTGTTGCAATTGCAACCTCGCTCGAAGATGGCTCTCTCCGGACATACATAGTCCAGACGTCTGCTTCGAAGATGCCGTCGTCTTACGATGATTCTGAGCTATGGTATTCGTCTCTGCTCAATTCCTTGCACGATCTTGATCAAGAACAAGACGGATCCCAGACTATTCTATATAACTACAACCAGGTTTTCCATGGATTTGCAGCGCGGCTCACCCCTGCGCAAGCAGAGATCTTGCAGAAGACGGAAGGGATTTTAGCTGTGAATCCAGACATGACATACCAGCTTCATACCACGCGGACTCCGCACTTCTTGGGCTTGAATGCCGTAGACGGCGCATGGAGTTCGCAGTCTGAAAAGTCCAGTGATCTTGTTATTGGGCTGTTGGATAGCGGAATCTGGCCGGTAAGTCCCAGCTTCGCCGACTATGGAATGAAGCCGGTGCCGTCGAAATGGAAAGGAGAATGCGAATCCGGGACGGATTTCAATGCCTCTCATTGTAATAAAAAACTGGTGGGCGCAAGGTTTTTCTGTATGGGCTACGAGGTTGCAGCTGGTCCGATCAATGAGACTGAGGAATACAGATCTCCGAGGGATCAGGCTGGTCATGGAACCCACACAGCCTCCACAGCTGCGGGAACGTTTGTGAAGAATGCCAGCCTTTTTGGGAATGCGATGGGCACAGCTTCAGGCATGGCACCCGGAGCAAGAATTGCGGTTTATAAGGTTTGCTGGGCTCGGGGATGCATGAGCTCTGATATTCTTGCGGCCATGAACAGAGCTGTTGAAGATGGTGTAGATATCTTGTCTCTGTCATTGGGAGGGAAACAAAATGAGGCATATGAATCAGATACAATTGCAGTCGGTGCGTTTACGGCGATGCAGAAAGGGATCTTTGTATCATGCTCGGCAGGGAATTCGGGTCCAGATCAAATGAGTGTGCAAAACGTAGCCCCGTGGATTACCACCGTCGGTGCAAGCACGCTGGACAGAGATTTTCCGGGTTCTCTGGTTTTGGGCAACCGGGTCCGTTTCAATGGTGTGTCGTTATACAGAGGCAGAGGGTTGCGCAGAGGAAAACTGTTTCCTATTATCTATGCAAGCAATGGAACTAATGGCAGTGATCTGTGCCTGGAGAATTCGCTTGACCCCAAGCTGGTAAAAGACAAGATTGTAATGTGCGACAGAGGAACCAACGCCAGGGTGCAGAAAGGTTTTGTGGTGAAATCCGCAGGGGGCGTGGGTATGATATTGTCTAACACTGAAGATAGTGGTGAAGATCTCGCTGCTGACAGCCATATACTTCCTGCTATTGCAGTGGGATTTAAAGCCAGGGAGTCCATCAAAAAATACATAAAAGAAAACAGAGCAAGGGCAACCATACAGCTCAAGGGCACCGTGCTTGACACCACACCCGCGCCCGTCGTTGCCGGTTTCTCATCACGGGGGCCCAATTTTCTGACGCCGCAGATTCTGAAGCCGGACATCGTTGCTCCGGGTGTGAACATTCTCGCCGCCTGGACAGGCGCCGCAGCGCCATCCAATCTGGACATGGATAAGCGCAGAGTGAAGTTTAACATAATATCTGGAACGTCCATGTCGTGTCCTCATGTGAGTGGCATTGCGGCGCTGATAAAAGACGCTCACCCAGACTGGAGCCCCGCGGCAATCAGATCGGCTCTCATCACCACGGCTTACAGTCTGGATAACACGGGGAAACCTCTGAAAGACGCCGCCACGGGCTTCGACTCCACTCCATTTGCTCACGGTGCCGGTCATGTGGACCCCAACAGAGCGCTCAACCCGGGTCTAATCTACGACATGGGCGTACAAGACTACGTAGATTTTCTTTGCTCTCTCAACTACACTGCCCAGCAGCTCAAGATAATTGCCAACAGCAATGTCTCTTGCTCCTCAAATGCCTATATAGGAAACATCAATTATCCCTCCTTTTCTGCAGTCTTCTCTGATTCTAATACTAGTTCTGCCCAGGTCTTGAAATACATGAGGACTGTGACGAATGTGGAGGATCGTGCTTCGACCTACAAAGTCGCAGTTAGCGCACCGGCGGGTGTGAGCATCACCGTGAGCCCGACAACGCTCTCCTTCGCAAAGGTGAATGAGAAACTGTCCTACACAGTGACGTTCACGACAGCAACTTCGGCTCTGCCTCCGACTTACGGATCGATCACATGGTCCAACGGAGTACATAATGTCAGGAGTCCTGTTGCCGCCTTTAGTTGGCAGGCGTAAAGCTGGCTTCTCTCTGTTTCTGTTTTTTCCAAACTATTCATGTAATTGCTAACCAAATCTCAGAATAATCATATTTTTTCATCGAATCTCGGTTAAAATTTGGCAGTTTTTTTTCTTTCTTAATAAAAATTGCCCTACAACACACGGGCACTTTTGTTTGTTTATGCTTGCTTCTTTGGTTACCTACCTATGTGGTTGATCTGAAACGGACGAGATCTAATAAGAAAAATACAGTAGATCAGATATCTTAGAGATACCGGTTAAAACAGAAGATTTCGAGGTATTTAGTATTAGTTTATTAACTACCCCTACCGTTTCCTTTTATATGGCATATTGGTAAATGCAATTTTACTACTATGAGAGGCGTTTTACAAAATCACTCTTCTAATTAAATAAAATAACTCCAATGATATCTTTGAGCTATTTTTGGATAGATGTATTTAAGATATCTATACTAGTTTTTAAATAGAAAATAACTCAAGATTGATATCTTTGAGCCATTTTTGGATAGATGTATTTAACATATCTATACTAGCAAGGCCTAAATTTGACAGTCGACCCTATCTCTCAAGCAATTTTTTAATGACGGTTATCCATTCAAAGGTGCCTTTAAAATACTATGACATACCTTATATATATCATCACAATTCTATATAAATTTTGATAGTCTATCCAAAATCTCTCCTTTCATTTGATACAATCTTTTTAAAATTTTGATTGTATTTTATGACAAAAATGCCTAAATACGACCATACAACCATCAAATTTAGGCCCTGTATACTAGTTCTTAAATAATTCTAACATAAAAATAAAATAACTTAAGACTGATATATTTGAGCCATTTTTGGATATATGTATTTAAGATATCTATACTAGTTCTTAAATAGTTCTAAAGTACAATAAAAATAACTCTCAAGTAAATAAAATAACTTAATTTGTAACTAATAGATATTTTTACTAGTTTTTTAATTAAATTTTGTGTAAACTCATTTTTTTGTTTTTAATTATGGTAGTAATTTAATTTTTTTAAATATGTAAACATAATCAATTTATGATATTGTTTTGGACTTCTCTTTTAATAAAAATAAGTTTATATAAATGTTGGCTTCCTTCTATATAATAAATGTTTATTCACTTTATTGAATAACATGAATTCACTTGATTTATTATTGAGGCTTTTACAATGAACAACATGTTTTAAAAAATAAATTTTATATATTGAAGAAAAAGTTAATATTAATAAGAAAAATAATGATTATATTTTTATAGTATAATAGGTTGTACATAACTTGAAAACAATCTTAAGTTAAATATAATAACAAATTTCAATGAGAAATTACTCCTAACAAATATATTAGTTATAATTGTCAAATTAAGATGTATATTTTATAGAATATACATACGGTAGATGTCCTAGTCTCTACTGCACTCAAGAGACATGACATAACATCTAAATCTGTCATTACAATCCACTTGTCCCTCACCCCTCTAAGCTTTTTTCACTACAATCCATAAAACTCAACAAATTCCTTTTGATGCTAGCACCTCTTGTCCAGTGTTAGGCACTATGAATGAGGTACAAATGCCTCACAACCATCAATGGAAAATCTCTTGTATGCTATAACAATTGGTGTTTTACTCCACATTGTCTTCAAGGCCCCCTTTTGTGGCCTGCTCATCTATCCTTGTTATTCTTGAACATTCTAATTGGAATTTTATAACAGAGACTTACATTCACAACTTTTATAAATTTATATGTTTAAATGTTGTAAAGGAAAACACACTTTTCTTACTTCTAGCGTAGTCTAAGCTAATCCAATAATATGCATATATAAGCACAATTAACTTAGATTAATTAAATGATGTCAAAATCAAATGTGAGAATGCAAATAGAAACAAAGGTACTCATACCTATAATTGAAGAATGAATGATTCAAAATCTTAGTCTAATATTCACCTTAGGATTAGAATATTTTTTTACCTCTATGCAAAGTCAAGTCAAGGGATCAAGGTCGAGTCCATGGTCATGAATATGCCCTTCACCTATGGACTTGATCTAGTAATTTATGAAATTATGCTTTTCTACTTGCTTGATTCACCTTACCTTCGTGTGAAAGTTGAGAGTTGTGTCACACTTTCAGCCAATCAAATAATTTCGAGTGGAATTTTTTTGGGTAGTAGGAAGTCGCCTGACACCTTTTCGCTTGGAACCACATGGCACATATGTGGCACCTACGTGGTCGTACCTTTCCGGATGGAAAGGTATCGGGCAGAACTGTACCACCCGACAGGGTTTCAAGCAAAACTATTAAAATAAAAAGAAAAAAAGGTGAAAAATTCATTTTCGCCCAGATTCTTGTCACAATCAAATCCTTCCGCCCGGAGCCCACGACCCCACAAAAGGTGCCAGCGACCTGCAACAGTGTTCGTTTCCTTGCTTGTTGACAACAACAGGTAGGGAATTAGTTTTTTTTTAGTTTTTTAAATAAAATAAAATCAATTTTTATTAGTTTTTTAGGTTTTTTTTTCTGTCAAATACAATATAATTTTTTAAAAAACATATATACAAGGCTTATTTTATAGTCAACCTTGCATGTCAAGCAATTTTTTATGACATCTATCTATTCAATTCTGCCTTTAAAATACTATGACACACTTTAGTATAAGTAATTTATATAAAAACCAAATATATCTATCATCATAATCCTATATAAATTTTGACAGTATGTCCAAAATCTCTCCTTTCATATGATACAATCTTTTCAAAATTTCAATTGTATTTTATAGCTAAAACTCCTAAATACAGCTATACAAGTGTCAAATTTAAGACTCCTAAAAACTTTCACATTTGTTCAAGGACCACAAAGACAATGATTCACCAAGGGGAGGAAATCTAGATGAATACATTCAAAACCAATTTTAGACCCATTAGAAGACACCAAAATAGTAATCTACAAGTTGTTTCTCTTCTCTGTTCTACAATCTCACCGCCAACTAATGAAATTTTATCTTTGATATACATATATAGGGCCTTCAATAGTTGCAAGTATGTAGGGAGGTAACTCACGTGTGTTCAGTTAACCTCAAGTAAGCCACATGGCATACATACATTAGCATATTAGAAGGACAATGCAAATAAGATGAATAATATAACTTAAATCACAAAAAATCTGCATCACAAGAGAAAAAAGACCATATCCTCATTACTAAAGATGAGCCAATACAACCCAAAAGCATGTAGCTCAGATATATAACCATATGAGAATCCACCAGCAATGTCTCTACTAATCAATTTTGTAATTAATGCTATTAGGTCATTGAGAAATTAATTTTAGCATTGTTAGCCACAAAATAGCACAAAACCAGAAAAAATCAAGAGTTAGAGCATAGAGAAATTAATACTATTAGGGCCTAACCTGTTAGGGTTAGCCGGCAGAAGATATCAATTAAATGCAAATAAAGATTAAACAAAAAAATAGAAATACACAGAATTAATAACAGCGAGAGACAAGATTTAACGTGGTTCACCTAAACTCGGGCTACATCCACCAAACAGAGAGTCCAATATTATTATCCAGTAAATCAAACCGATTACAATCAGCAATCCCTGCAACTTAATACCGCTGCAAATACTACAACACAATACTCAAACCCTAACCCTTGGCCGCTTTTTATCAAGCCTTTTTGTCGGTTACAAAAATTAGGGTTTTCTTATGTCGGTCATAAAAAATAGGATTTTTTTAAGTCGGCCCTAAAATTTTTTTTCTCGGGGGCTACCGCCCCCGAACCCCCGTTTCTCAAGGGCTACCGCCCCCGAACCCTCGCTCGGGGCTCGGCCCGGCCCCGAACCCCGGCGAGGATACATGGCTAGTGTACAGTACTTTCCTGATCAGTCGCCACCTACCAACATAACCACCTACAATAAAATCACAATTATGTTAAAATTTTTTAGAAGAATGTATTCATGTAGAAAAGCTAGCCACCAACCTATGTAATGGTCACAAAATCCATTGCATTAAAAAAGAGTAAAAATTGTAGCCATTGCATTCTATCTCTCCCTCCCTCTATATCTCTCTCCCTATGCCTTTGGACATCTCTTCATCCCCCTCTCTCTCTCTCTCTCCATCCCTCTACCTCTCAATCTCTCTCCCTATATCTCTGGACATCTCTTCATCTCTTTCCCTATCTCTATCTCTCCCCATAACCCTATCTCTTAATCTATCCCTCTCTACCTCTCTCTCTCTATCTCTATATCTTTCCCTCTCTATCTCTAGGTCATTCTCTATCTCCCAATCTCTCCCCTCTCTCTATAGATCTATCTCCCTCTTTATCTATCTTTCTCCCTCTATAGATCCCTTTGTCTATCTCAACCCCCCTCTCTCTCTCCCTCCCTATCTCCCTCTCTCTCTCTCTCTATCTATTTATTTCTCTTTCCTCCCTCTCTCTAACTCTATATAGCTATCTATCTCTATATCTCTCACTCATGCGCCAAGGGGTCGATAGAGAGAGAAAGATATCTAGAGGAGAGAGATATAGAGATAGAGAGGCAGATAGAGTTAGAGAGAGAGAGAGAAAGTAACACTACTTTTCCCCAAAGTTATTTAAATATTTACAACAGATTTATTATGGTTAATATTTAGAGTTAGGATAATATAGAATATTAAATAATGTGTAAACAACAAAAGTAAATTACAACATTGATAATTTAATAAGATCTTTAATGTAAATCATTAACAAGACAATTTGGATAACATAATCACATAATCACACACATATAATATTCACAATATCTTTATTAACAATAAGTTCAATACTTATCTATGAAGCACTGATGATGTTGTTATACGACACTTGGAGGAATAATCATAGGTCCTGTCTGTTCTCAACAAAGAACACCCCCGAAGGAACCGGTTCTTACACAGAACCAACCATGCCTCACGGCATAAAACAAACACAGCCCTAGCTAGGACACTCCTGGGTGTATGTTGTACCCTGAGTTGAACACACTCTGTGTGCCCCTTCTCCAAATGCTTAGTGCCCAGCCAAAAACCCTAATCTTCACTGCTTCATGCCCTTTGATTCCTGTATATGTTTCCTGTATACTTTCCTTTATCAAATCTAGAATCCTTTTCCTTCGTGATTTCTTGTCTTTCTTTCCTTATCTTCCTTGAGTGTTCTCTCTCTCCCCCATTTCAAGTCTCACACAAATGCCTTATATAACCTTTTAAGGGTGATTTCTAAACCATCACGCCTTTTCACAAAGGTTGTCATTAATAATGGTTTAATAAACATAATAACTCATCCCTTTTAAAAAGGGTTTTCATAATTATTATTTATTTATTTCCCTTTTAACCAAAGGATCATAATATCCTTTATTTTCCATCTCTGTTTTAATTATAAAGGGTAAATAAACTTTATCCTCTTATAATTTTAGAGTGTTATTCATAAATATTTTTCTTTTCCATTTTGGAGAAAAAGTCACATGAGAGAGAGAGAGAGAGAGAGAGAGAGAGAGAGAGAGAGAGAGAGAGAGAGAGAGAGAGAGAGAGAGAGAGAGAGAGAGAGAGTCCCATGTAGATACAAGGTTGCATTTGTCCCTCCTAGTACAAACAAGTTCTATTTCACCAACCACATGGAGATTTGAGTCTAGGGATTCTCTTGGACCATCACTTGATTAACTATTTGAAGCACTACATGCATAGTTACAATATATCTTATGTGATAGAATGACATCCCAGACCATGAGTTTGGCACCAACATTAAGAAGGTTATGATTTATAGGAGTCTAATACCAATTTCCTCCTTTCACGTGTGTTGAAATGTAATTATATAGTTATTTCTTCTAGGACATGCTCTCCAATCTCTCCTCAGAATCAAATGGTGATTTGTAGAGAAATGATTCATATGACAATTCCAATATCAAGGTGGGAAAGAGTTTTCCTTGAACTAAAGCCAACTAGAAATCAAAGCTCTCCACAACCTTATGGAAGATGCTCCAATATTTTTTGCATGTTTATCTTTCATGAGGTTATGTGGGAATGTTCTTTGTTGTTGTATCTTTCCTTTCAAGATCATGATAGCCTAAAATATTTCTTGGAACAGTGGTTATCCTCTAAAGAACAACAAAATGGGTCACTACTTGAGATGTTCAATATGACATCGAGATTATCGATAAGAAAGGGAAGCAGAATGCAGTGGTTGATGCACTATCTAGAAAGAATTATAAGGATGAGGCATTGTGTGCCATTTCAATATTATAGGTAGATTGGGTTGAAGAAATGAGATTAGAGTAGCAATAAGATGTTGCTAATTGGAATCTCATTCATTCAATAGTTGTAGAATGATTCGAGTAACTCATATATGTTATTTTGGAAGGGAGACTCCCTATGGTATAAATAGAGACTATACTTGTGCAAGAATTTCACCCTCCAACAAAATATTCTATAGTCTAGCTCCATGGTTCTCTAGTCGGGGTTAATAGGATTTTTGAAGTCATCAATGAATCAAGCAAGATTTATTTTGGGAAGGGCCAAAAGGTGATGTAAAAAAAATATGGTAGCATGTCTGGTATGCCAAAGAAATAAAGGTGAGACAATTAAGACACATAGGATTTTGGAACCTTAGTTATTCCTAGCTAGTGGCCCAGGAAGAGGTTTCCTTGGATTTCATCACAAGCCTTCCAAAGTCTGAAGTAAGAGTGTCATTGTCATAGTTGTAGATAGACTTACCAAATATGCCCTTTTTTTGCACTATCCCATGCTTTTTAGCAAGTATAGTGGAAAAAACATTTATGGAGAATATGCAATAGTTAAATGGTACCCCAATGGTTATCATAAGTGATCATGATCTAATATTTATTTGTAATTTTTTGACAAATTTATTCTGTTATTTGGGTACTCAACTAGCTCACAACTCTCTTCATACCATCCCTAGTCATATGGGTAAACTAAGGTGGTCAACAAGTGCTTGGAGGGGTACCTGTGTTGTTTCATTTCATATAAGAAATCTCAATGGATGGCTTGGCTACAACTAGTAGAGAATGGTGGTATTAAACTTCCTTCCATAGTGCTTAAAAATATCCCCATTTATGGATACCATCCCCATACATCACATCATCATTGAAGGTTACACCAAGAGTTCAAGCTATGGAAGATCACATGAATCATCAATAACAAGTACTTCCAAGTCTCAAGGAGAATTTGGCTATGACACAAATGAAATGAAATAATAGGTTGACCAACACCATAGTAAAAGGTATTTTGAAGTGGGAGATTGAGATGTTTTGAGGTTGCAATCATATAAGAAAATGTCCCTAAAATGACAAAAGGAGAATAACAAGCCCTCATGTAAGTAATATGGTCCATATTAGATATTCTAAAAGGTTGGTAGCATAGTATACAAGCTTGAGTTACCTCCCACAACAAAAATACATCCAATTTTTCACGTCTCTTGTTTAAAGAATGTTATTGGTCAATGGATCTCTACACATATAATGTTACCTAAGCTAGATGAAGAGGAGAGAATCATCTTGGATCCTAAGTTAATTCTCCACACACAAAAAGAAGTTGAGGACTAAGACAATCATTAAGTACCTCATTAAGTGGAAGAATTTTCCTATCAATGGTACCACATGGGATGATGAAGATTATATGTAGATGCATCCACAATTGATTGATGTCAAGGACAACACTTGTGTAAAGGGGAGCATGTTATCCTACCAACTCCGATTCTAATACTAATTCTACCCAGGTGCTCAAATACACGAGGATCGTGACGAATGTGGAGGATCGTGCTTTTTCCTACAATGTCACAGCTGTTCTTAAATATCATCCACTTCAACAGTCAAAGGTCAATTTTGGCCAATAAAAATAGGACAAATATTTACCACTTTTTATTGTGAATGAGGTGTAAAATTACTATTGACTGTTTGACCATTAAAATGGATGATATTTAAGTAGAGTGCAATGTCACAGTGAGCCCACCAGCAGGTGTGAGCATCACCGTGAGCCCAACAATGCTCTACTTAGCAAAGGTGAATGAGAAACTGTACTACACAGTGACGTTCACGACAGCAACTTCGCCTCTGCCTTAGAGTTACGAATCGATCACATGGTCCAATGGAGTACATAATGTCAGGAGTCCTGTTGCCGTCTTTAGTTGGCGTCGTAAAGCTGGCTTCTCTCTGTTTCTACTTTTCCCAAACTATTCATCTAATTGCTAACCAAATCTCAGAATAATTATATTTCTTCATCGAATCTCGGTTAAAATTTGGCAGGTTTTTTTCTTTCTCAATACATATTGCGCTACAACACACGGGCACTTTTGTTTGATTATGCTTGCTTCTTTGGTTACCTACCTATGTGGTTGATCTGAAACCGACGAGATCTAACAAGAAAAAAAAATACAGTGGCCCAGATATCTTAAAGATATCGGTTAAAATAGAAGATTTCGAGGTATTTATTATTAGTTTATTAACGGCTATTTTAAAACAGCATCCATTTTTAACAGTCAAAGGTTAATTTTAGTCAATAAAAATAGGACAAATATTTACTACTTTTTGTTGTGAACGAGGTGTAAAATTACTATTGATTGTTTGACCATTAAAATGGATGATGTTTAAGTACCTTTTTTTATATGCCATATTGGTGAACGCAAAGTTCTTTATTACTATCAGAGGCGAAACCTCTCTTTTAATTAAATAAAATAATGATATCTTTGAGCTATTTTTAGATAGATGTATTTATGATATTTATACTAGTCCTTAAATAGAAAATAAGTCAAGATTGATATCTTTGAGCCATTTTTGAACAGATATACTAGTTCTTAAATAGTTCTAATATAAAAATAAAACAACTCAAGACTGATATCTTTGAGCGATTTTTAGACAGATGTATTTAAGATATCTATACTTATTCTTAAATAGTTCTAAAGTACAATTACAACTCAAGACTGATATCTTTGAGCGATTTTTAGACAGATGTATTTAAGATATCTATACTTATTCTTAAATAGTTCTAAAGTACAATAAAATAACTCTCAAGTAAATAAAATAACTTAATTTGTAACTAATAGATATTTTTACTAGTTTTTAATTAAATTTTGTGTAAACTCATTTTTTTTGTTTTTAATTATGGTAGTAATTTAAAATTATTTTTCAATATATAAACATAATCAATTTATGATATTGTTTTGGACTTCTCTTTTAATAAAAATAAGGTTATACAAATGTTGGCTTCCTTATGTATAATAAATGTTTATTCACTTTATTGAATAACATGAATTCACTTGATTTATTATTGAGGCTTTTACAATGAACAACATGTTTTAAAAAATAAATTTTATTTATTGAAGAAAAAAATATTAATAAGAATAATAATGACTATATTTTTATAGTATATTAGGTTGTACATAACTTGAAAACAATCTCCAGTTAAATATCATAACAAATTTCAATAAGAAATTACTCCTAATAGATATATCCGTTATAATTGTCAAATTAAGAAGTATATTAAGCAGAATATACATAATGGTAGATGTCCTAATCCCTACTATACTCGAGAGACATGACATAACATCTAACTCTGTCATTACAATCCACTTGTCCCTCACCCCTCTAAGCTTTTTTCACTACAATCCATAAACATCAACAAATTCCTTTTGATCCCACCACCTCTTGTCCAGTGTTAGGCACTATGAATGAGGTACAAATGCCTCACAACCATTAATGGAAAATTCCTTGTATGTTATATAATAATTGGTGTTGTACTCCACGTTGTCTTCAAGCCCCCCTTTTGTGGCCTATTCATCTATTCTTGCTATTCTTGAACATTCTAATTGGAATTTTATAATGGAGACTTACGTTCTTAACTTTTATAAATTTACATGTTTAAATGTTGTAAAGGAAAAAAACACTTTTCTTACTTAGCGTAGTCTAGGCTAATCCAATAATATGCATATATAAGCATGATTAACTTAGATTAATTAAATGATGTCAAAATCAAGTGTGAGAATGCAAATAGAAACAATGGTACTCATACCTATAATTGAAGAAGGAATGATTCAAATGAAGGCTTTGAAATTTGTAATGCCTCAAGATATGGAATAGTGAATCTTAATATGCTATTCGCCTTAGGATTCGAATATTCTTTTACAGGTCTCTATGCAAAGTCAAGTCAAGGGATCAAGATCGAGTCCATGGTCATGAATATGTTCTTCACCTATGGACTTAATGTAGTAATTTGTGAAATTATGCTTTTCTACTTGCTTGATTCACCTTAGCTTCTTTTATATTTTCTTGATATCTAAGTGTTGATAGTTGTAAACAAGGTAAGTGCATGGAAATGGGGGACCAAAAGGGGGTCAAAAGTGACCACTTTTTTTTTGAAATCAATAAAAACTGATCTTGGATGAGAAATTGAAGATAGCCATGCTCAAAATTAGAAGATGTGATAAGAACAAGTTTTGTAGTGCTCAGAATCTAGTTTCTAAAATACTATTTTTTTTCTAAAAATGGTGGAGATTAAGAGGATTAAATAGGGGGAGCACACAAAGTGCTCCTATTTTTGTTAGAAAAATATAAGTGTCTGGTGTGCTCCCCCTAAAATGTCAACTTTTTTAAATATTTGACAAATCGCTTCAGTGGAAAATTAGCTAACACCATGTAGTTTATGCTTGATTTTTTTGTTAATTTTTTAATGAATATATGATTTTTTTATGAATTTTCAAAGTAGACACATCCTGAAAAATAAAAATTGAGCGTGCTCCCCCCTATTTTTTTGAAAACTAATCAAAAATTATTTTTCTCCAATGTGTATAAAATTGAGTCTAGAATCTAAAAATGTAATTTGTTTCAAATTTTGATAAAAGTGTAAAAATGACATTGGAAATACTTGACATAGGTTTTCTAAAAGAACACATTAGCAAAAGAAATTGAAGATGGAAACCTTAATGTTATCAGATTTTTGAAAAAAAATATGGTTAGAAAGAGAATAAAAAACTTGAGTTACCTCCCACAACAAAAATACATCCAATTTTTTATGTCTCTTGTTTAAAGAATGTTATTGGTCAATAGATTCCTACACATATATTGTTACCTAAGCTAGATGAAGAGGGGTCAATGGATTCCTACACATATAGTGTTACCTAAGCTAGATGAAGAGGGGAGAATCATCTTGGATCCTAAGTTAATTCTCCACACACAAAAAGAAGTTGAGGACTAAGATAATCATTGAGTACCTCATTAAGTGGAAGAATTTGCCTATCAATGGTGCCACATGGGAAGATGAAGATTTTGTAAGAGTCACAAATAGACTCAAGGAAGCCCATGATCATTTGCAATCAAAACAACCTTCCACAACAAGAGAGAAAAGCAATAACAACACTTTATTTCCAAGAATAATGATGCATATATTACAAGATGCAAAGCTTGACTTGATACATTCAAATGTACAATGAGATACCTTACTTATATAGGTAAGGATGAGAGGTAGGACATGGGTAGGTGCAAGAAGATGGGGGGCCAAAAAGGGGTCTTGAGTGGCCACTTTTTTTCTGAAATCAGGAAATGCTGGCCTTGGATGAGAAATTGAGCATAGTTACACTCAAAATTTTAAGATGCAGAAAAAACAATGTTCGTAGTGCTTTGAGTCTACTTTCTAAACTACTATTTTTTTTTTGAAAATGGTATAGATTAAGGGGTTCAAAAGAGGGAGCCACAAAAATTGGTGTTGTTTCTATCAAAAAAATATAACATAGCATGTTTTGTGGCTCCCTCAAAAGATTAACTTTTTTTTTGGTATTTTAAAAATCGCTTTGGTGAGAAATTAGCTAACAACATGTAGTTTATGTTTGATTTTTCTGATAATTTTTTAATGAATATTTGATTTTTTTACTAATTTTCAAAGTGGACACATCCTGAAAAACATAATTTTGGTCGTGCTACCCCTATAAATTTTGAAAACTAATTAAAAATCATTTATTTTAATATGTGTAGAATGGAGTCTAGTTTCTAAAAATGTATTTTTTTTGAAATTTCAATGAACGGTTAATTTATAATGAAAAAAGACCAAACACTGGTTTTGTCCAAAAACAGACACACAAACAAAAGAAATTAAAGATGAAAGGCTTAACATTGTCAAAATGTGAAAAAAATTACATCGTTAAATAGCTAAGAGAAAGCCTAATATTACCTAGGTGTTCGATTTGTTCGACCTTGAAACACGTGCAAATTTGAGGGTTAGCGTTAATGAAATAATGTGAAATCCTGAAGAATATGCAAAAACACATCTTTGGACGTTGGGAAGGCACTCCAAACCTTTGGGTTGGAAATCCAAAGCAAATCCCAAGCCTAAGGCTTGGGATTCTCAAAGCAAAATATAACACGAGCGCGTTATAACACGCTTGCGTTATGTTTTGTTTTGCATTTTTTCCCTTTTCACAAAAGTTTGCCCGATGTTTGTCATGTTTGACATAACACAAGTGCGTTATAATGGGCTCGCGTTATGTCTCCCTTGGAATGTTTTATGTTCAAGGTTATTAAGCATGTATGTATGTATACTTGTATGTATGTATGTCTATATGTATGCTTGTATGTATGTATGTATGTATATATGTATGCTTGTATGTATGTATGTATGTAGGTATGGTTGTATGTATGTATGCATGCTTTTATGTATGTATGTATGTTGAAGGTTTAGGGTTTAGGGTTGAGGCTTTAGGGATAGCGTTTAGGGCTGAGGGATTAGGGTTGAGGGTCGAGGGATTAGGGTTAAGGTAGAGTGTTGAGGGTAGAGGGATTAGGGTTTAGGGTTGAGGGATAAGGGATTAAGGTTTAAGGTATAGTGTTGAGGGTTGAGGGTTTAGGAATAAGGATAGCATTTAGGGTTTAGGGTTGAGGGATTAGGGTATAGGGTTTAGGGATAAGGGATTAGGGTTGAGGGTTGAGGGATTAAGGTTTAGGGTTGAGGGATTAAGGTTTAAGGTTGAGGGTTGAGGGTTGAGGGTTTAGGGATAGGGTTTATAGTTTAGGGATAAGGGATTAGGGTTTAGGACCTTGAGGGATTAGGGTTTAGGGTTGAGGCTTTACAAATAGCATTTAGGGTTGAGGGATTAAGGTTGAGGGTTTAGGGATAGGGTTTAGAGTTTAGGGATAAGGGATTAGGGTTTAGGACCTTGAGGGATTAGGGTTTAGGGTTGAGGATTTAGGGATAGCGTTTAGGGTTGAGGGATTAGGGTTCAGGGTTTAGAGTTTAGGGATAAGGGATTAGGGTTTAGGACCTTGAGGGATTAGGGTTTAGGGTTGAGGCTTTAGGGATAGTGTTTAGGGTTGAGGGATTAGGGTTGAGGGTCAAGGGATTAGGGTTAAGGTAGACTGTTGAGGGTAGAGGGATTAGGGATAGGGTTTAGGGTTGAGGGTTTAGGGATAAGGGATTAGGGTTTAAGGTATAGTGTTGAGGGTTTAGGAATAGGGATAGCATTTAGGGTTGAGGGATTAGGGTTTAGGGTTTAGGGATAAGAGATTAGGGTTGAGGGTTGAGGGATTAAGGTTTAAGGTTGAGGGGTTAGGGATAGGGTTTAGGGATAAGGGATTAGGGTTTAGGACCTTGAGGGATTAGGGTTTAGGGATGAGGCTTTACAGATAGTGTTTAGGGTCAAGGGATTAGGGTTGAGGGTCGAGGGATTATGGTTAAGGTAGAGTGTTGAAGGTAGAGGGATTAGGGATAGGGTTTAAGGTTGAAGGTTTAGGGTTGAGGGATTAGGTTTTAGGGTTGAGGGTTTAGGGATAAGGGATTAGGGTTTAAGGTATAGTGTCGAGGTTTGAGGGTTTAGGAATAGGGATAATGTTTGAGGTTTAGGGTTGACGGATTAGGGTTAGGGTTTAGGGATAAGGGATTAGGGTTGAGGGTGAGGGATTAAGGTTTAGGGTTGAGGGATTAAGGTTTAAGGTTGAGGGTTGAGGATTTACGGATATCATTTAGGGCTGAGGGTTTAGGGATATGGTTTAGAGTTTAGGGATGAGGGATTAGGATTTAGGACTTTGAGGGATTAGGGTTTAGGGTTGAGGGATTAGGGTTTAGGTAGAGTGTTGAGGGTAGAGGTATTAGGGATAGGGTTTAGGGTTGAGGGATTAGGGTTAGGATTGAGGGTTTAGGGATAAGGGATTAGGGTTTAAGGTATAGTGTCGAGGGTTTAGGATTTAGGAATAAGGATAGCGTTTAGGGTTTAGGGTTGAGGGATTAGGGTTTAGGATTTAGGGATAAGAGATTAGGGTTGAGGGTTGAGGGATTAAGGTTGAGGGTTGAGGGTTTAGGGATAGGGTTTAGAGTTTAGGGATAATGGATTAGGGTTTAGGACCTTGAGGGATTAGGGTTTAGGGTTAAGGCTTTACGAATAGTATTTAGGGTTGAGGGATTAGGGTTGAGGGTCGAGGGATTAGGGTTAAGGTAGATTGTTGAGGGTAGAGGGATTAGGGATAGGGTTTAGGGTTGAGGGATTAGGGTTGAGGGTTTAGGGTTTAGGGATAAGGGATTAGGGTTTAAGGTATAGTGTCGAGGGTTGAGGGTTTAGGAATAGGGATAGTGTTTAGGGTTTAGGGTTGAGGGATTAGGGATTAGGGTTTAGGGATAAGAGATTCAGGTTGAGGGTTGAGGGTTTACGAATAGGGTTTAGAGTTTAGGGATAAGGGATTAGGGTTTAGGACCTTGAAGGATTAGGGTTTAGGGTTGAGACTTTACGGATAGCATTTAGGGTTGAGGGATTAGGGATAAGGTAGAGTGTTGAGGGTAGAGGGATTAGGGATAAGGTAGAGTGTTGAGGGTAGAGAGATTAGGGATAGGGTTTAGGGTTGAGGGATTAGGGTTTAGGGTTGAGGGTTTAGGGATAAGGGATTAGGGTTTAAGGTATAGTGTTGAGGGTTAAGGGTTTAGGAATAGGGATATCATTTAGGGTTGAGGGATTAGGGTTTAGGGATAAGGGATTAGGGTTGAGGGTTGAGGGATTAAGGTATAGAGTTGAGGGATAAAGGTTTAAGGTTGTGGGTTGAGGGTTGAGGGTTGAGGGTTGAGGGTTTAGGGATAGGGTTTAGAGTTTAGGGATAATGGATTAGGGTTTAGGACCTTGAGGAATTAGGGTTTAGGGTTGAGGCTTTACGGATAACGTTTAGGGTTGAGGGATCAGGGTTGATGGTCAAGGGATTAGGGTTAAGGTAGAGTGTTGAGGGTAGAGAAATTAGGGATATGATTTAGGGTTGAAGGTTTAGGGTTGAGGGATTAGGGTTTAAGGTTGAGGGCTTAGGGATAAGGGATTAGGGTTTAAGGTATAGTGTAGAGGGTTGAGGGTTTAGGAATAGGGATAGGGTTTAGGGTTGAGGGATTAGGGTTTAGGGTTGAGGGATTAAGGTTTAAGGTTGAGGGTTGAGGGTTGAGGGATAGGGTTTAGAGTTTAGGGATAAGGGATTAGGCTTTAGGACCTTGAGGGATTAGGGTTTAGGGATCAGGGTTTAGGGATAAGGAATTAGGGTTGAGGGATTAAGGAATTAGGGTTGAGGGATTAAGGTTTAGGGTTGAGGGAGAGGTAGAGAGGTGAGGGGGAGAGATAGGTGAGAGGTAGAGAGATGAGGAGAGAGATAGGTGAGAGATAGAGAGATGAGAGATAGAAGAAATACATGGAGAAATGAATAATATGGATTTTCTATAGCAAGCCAAAATGCGTTCGTGTTATAACACAAGCACATTATGGCTTGGTGTTGCCGAGCCTTAGGCTCGACATCACCATGTTGGTGAAAAATCATATTTTCACTTTTACATAAGTTAATTAGGGAGATTCTTTTTCTATTTTGAGCCTTATGACATGTGTCATAGGCTTTCTTTTCTCTTGAGAGCATTGTGACATGTGTCACATACTTTCTTTCCCCACTCTGTCTATTCTTGGACAGTGGTTGTGTATATCCTTTGTAATTATTTTTGAATAATGCAATGGGAATGTGAAACACTAATTCACGCATGCATCTGGCTTTTGCAATATTTTCTTGCAGCTCTCTCTTGTAGAAGATTTCCAGCAAATGATCTTGGCTCCTATGAGTCCTTGTATGACTCTAACATGGTATGAGAGCTCCAGATCTGTTAGTTTCTTCTTAAATTGGAGAGGGTTTTAGCCATCAGCATTTACTCCATGCATCCTGGAGAAAAATAGACCTCACGGTTGTGCTTAGAAGGTGTCAAAACCCCTATTTTCATATAAGGCACTCTATATTTTATTAAAAAAAAAAGTTTTGGGCATTTTTTGGGGTTTGGTTTTTTTGTGTAGGAAAAATCTGTACGGCCGCCTCGATTTTCATGCCTAAATTTTTGTACAACTGCCTCGATTTCTGTGCCATTTTTTTCTAAGCATATTTTGATTTTTGATCTACCTCGATTTACGTGCTACAAATTTTCAAATTTGCCTCTATTTTTGTGCTGCCTCAATTTCTGAATCTGCCTTGATTTCGGTGCTGTGCTCATGTGCAGGCCTAGAAAGATAGTTTTCTTCCAGAGGCCATAACTTGAGCATACAGACTCAAAAATTGGCAAACAAAAAAGCGTTGGAAAGATGGTTCTAAGCACTATCTAGTAATTCTAGTCTTTTTCCCATATTTTTCTATTTGAAACCTATTTTTTCTGTTTGAAGTCAAGGCATCATTTCTAGCTTCCGAGCTCCGTTCTTGCGCCCAGAATCTCTGTTTTATGAAAACGAATAGGAGTTGGAAAGGTATCAGAGAGCTCTACACAGCCATTTATGTAATTTTTTCAGATTCAGTCCCAAGTATATTTTATTCAGTTTGTTGATTTTATGGCTTATGTTGGATATCCTGGGCATGCTGCCTTCTGGAAAGGTTCTGTTTTCTTTGATAGGCTTCTATTATCAGCATAAATCTATTTGCATGTTTTGATCTCTATCATTTTGAGGAGGTATCATGGGTTTTGCCACTCATCCTTCTGTGTTAAGTCTGACTAAGGATAATTATGAGTCCTGACAAAGAGGCATCCTGACACATCTCAGGTGGCTGCATCTTTTGCCTCATCTTTATGGGATCCTACCTGAACTAGAGACACCTATGAAGAAATCTGTTTAGGGTAACAATCGAGATCATGTTGTAGGTTTAATTTGTACCACTGTTGATTATAATATTGCATGTGATCTTCCCATCTATGAGAGCCCACACACACTTTGGACAAAAATTTGGGAGTTGTATGGAGACCCTCATGTCTCACCATTTCCAAATGATCCTACAACAGATTACCTCATTCCACTTGATGATGCAAATAATATACCTTATGACGATGATACTTTAGAGGAGCTTGAGTATATGGCATGTCTTGAATGTTTAGAGATAGAGACCTCTCTTACTCCCTCTTCTCCTCCTATTAAGATCACATCTTCTTCATCACCTGTTGCTACTTCAGAATTTAGTGTTGTATCATCATTGGCTTCTAGTAATTCTGTGCAGCAGGTCAATATCAGTCTTTTAGATCCACCTCATTGGGAATTTTATCTTGCAGACATATCATCCTTGTTTGTGGAGTCTCACATTGCTGATTTGGAGGACACATTTGAGGGTTTATCTCTCTTGTTTGATGCTATCTCAGTTGGCTTTGCATCACCACCTTCATCTATTGTGTTTCTTGATGCAGTTCAAATCATATCCTCTCCCGGTTCTTCTTTGATTGGGCAGACAATTTCTGTTTTGGAGAAGACATATTCTCCCAGTATGAGGTCACTTGAGTTGCATTTAGAGGCACACATTTTGATATGGATTCCCTATTCATCCAAGATGTGGGAATGGCTTCTACATTCACCAGTTGATTTGTTTCTTCTGAAAGGGAGAAATGTTGTTTGTAGGCAGTGGATTGGATTTTGTCTTCAAGATCTCTTCATTGGTTCTGGAGCTTCTTCTTGGAGGGGATTCATATTCTCTATTCACTCTCTCTTATGGGGGGCACTCATGATTGTACTCTTGTGATGGATTCATTCCATGGGGGGTCTTAGTGTCCTTCCATCACATGTTCTTGTACTTTCCTCCTTGTTTTTTCTCTCTTTTGGAGAGGAGTTTTCTCCCATGTGGTTTTCTCCCTTTCTCCACCTTATGAGAGATTCTTGTTCATGGGTACCTAACATAGCCTTTGTTGCTAGGACCCATCTTTCCTTCTTTATTTTTAGCTTGTGTAATCTTCCTAAGTTGCACTTATGGGGGGGTGTTGGTGAAAAATCATATTTTCACTTTTACATAAGTTAATTAGGGAGATTTTTTTTCTATTTTGAGCCTTATGACATGTGTCATAGGCTTTCTTTTCTCTTGAGAGCATTGTGACATGTGTCACATGCTTTCTTTCCCCACTTCATCTATTCTTGGACAGTGGTTGTGTATATCCTTTGTATTTATTTTTGAATAATGCAATGGGAATGTGAAGCACTAATTCACACATGCATTTGGTTTTTGCAATATTTTCTTGCAGCTCTCTCTTGTAGAAGATTTCCAGCAGATGATCTTGGCTTCTATGAGTCCTTGTATGACTCTAACACACCAAGCCATAACACGCTCGTGTTATGGCTTAAATTTTTTTTTTTTAAAGTTGACCACTTTTTGGCCCCACAACTTTTTGCACCCACCCACATAGGTCAACATAGACACAAAAAGTAAATGCCCAAGGCCGACATAGACACAAATATGAAAACTAGTGGATAAGATGCCTTCTAGATGACACAAATATTAAATGTCTTAACTACCTTAGTAAACTTAACTAGTGAACATGTGTGAATAGGTACTAACTAGGAACTAGTTAGATAAAGTACCTTGTTCACATTATAAAGGGAAAAATAGATAGGAAAATACCCCCGTTCACACTAACACCTCCTTAAGTGCAACTTAGGGAGAAGTAGACAAATGCAAATATGGGTCCTGATTACTAGGCCATGTTAGGTACCCTAGTACAAACAATCTCTCACAAACAAAGTAAAGAAGAAAAACCTGTAGGAAAAAACCCCTCTCCAAAAGAGAGAAAACATAAGATGCTCTCTATAGTATGAGAAGAACAAAACCCCATGTGAGGAAAATGTCCCCCCATAAGAGAGGAGAGAGACCAAATAGGCCCCCCTAAATGTAGAATCTCCTACACCCATGGTAGATGCTAGAAAATGAGTGTTGAAGATGATCCAAGACTGTCGAACAACATTTCTCCCCTTAGGAAGAAACAAGACCAAGGATGTATGCAGGATTTCTTCCCATTCTTGAAAGGAATATGATGGAAAAAACTCAAGATGTATGAAATCTCTAAAAACTGCTCAGGTGTCACCATGTCGATGTCAAAAGATGCCACAACCAAATCAGGAGTCCCATACCTAATTGATGAAAGTGACAATCCAAAACCAAGTGGAAACTAAAATATAACAGGATCCAAAGATGAAAATATCTCCTCTGAAGACAAAGATGCCTCCTCCAAATGCTACTCATAGATCTCTAAGCCAATGCCAAATTGTGACAAAGACTGATAAGATGAATCAGGTATCATGCAAGATTCAAGTATAGTAACCATGGATGTATGGTGCTCACCATAGGTAAGACAACTGGATTAATGGGAATTAGGTACTCCTGTAGAAGGTGTCAACATCAATGATGACCGAGTTGGTGATATGGACTCATGAATATTTCCAGAAGCTGTCACTGTACAAGCTGATGTAGGTAGAGAAAGAACAAGAGGATTTGAATGTGCCCTCATATCATTTGAAGAAGAATCAACTCCATAGAAGTTGTTATCAAAGAGGAGATGCATGTCCTCAATAGTGTCTTCCAAATAAAAAAAGTGGGACTCTACAAACAAGGATGAAATGTCTGGTAGAAATGTGTCCCAAGGAACTGGATCGGGAAGATCAATGTGAACCTGCTGTGCTAAACCACTGGAAGAAGTAACACTAGACTTAGATGGAGCAACATGTGATGATGGAGGAGATGAGATCTCAATGCATGTTATCGGACTACATTGTTCATCCCCAAATGATGTGTCCATACAAGATGGCTTAGTATGAACATGTGAAATAGCTGCTAATGCAGGATTGCATGAAGTCTCTGAAGGAGGAGTATTAGGAGAAGTCTTTGTCATCTGGATATTCAAGTTCTTTCCATTCATCAAGCTTCATAGCTATTTGAAAATCATATGGTAGAAAAACATCAAGAGGTTTTAAACAATATGCAACAGGATCCTTTGGGAATGGAAACTCATCCAAGTCACAATACATCTCCCAAAGTTTGGTCCAACAAGTACGAGGGGAAGAAATCCATGTCAATGTACTCATTGTGTCGAAATCGACATTAAAACTAATAAATGCTGCTACATAACTATTATTTTGATACCATACCATGCATTTATCAAATGATTCAAGTTGAGGAACAAGTTCATAGAGATAGGGAAAAAGATTTAGCCATCTGAAATGTTTCAGCATACCATCTCGCCAAGACTTATAGTTCCCTCTTTTTAATTCAATTACAACTGGATGCTTTGTGATAACCATGATTACTCCTTAAATTTAGTCATGCACAAGACCAATTAAGAGACTGAATCCATCAAAAGAAAGAACACCAAGAGACCCCCCTTTTTCACTCAATCAAGAACCCCCCAACAAAATATGATCATAGAACTTTATACTTAATGCAATTACAATTGCCACAAGCCAAAATAGCAAAGTGGTCTTTGATCTTGGTACAATGCAAATGGCAAAATAGGGCTTAAACTGAAAGTACAATTTTTGTGTAGAATTGGATTAAACCGATTATAGATCTAAGAAGTACTCAGAATATTATACAATTTCAAAAAAAATCACCAAAAATTTTACCGTATGAGCCCAAACAGAGCCCTCGAAGTTCCCAAAATGAGAATTGCTCAGCAACAACAATGAAGACCTGTAATTTCTAGAAAAACTAGGCACCAAAACCAAAATCTAATTGCACCACTATGAAGCCTACAAAATTATGGCCCAAATAAATAAAAAAAGCTCAAAAAATCGAGCAAATATGAGCAAGTAAGAGGCCTGCAAAGTTTAGCTACCAAAAATAAAACTCAGATAAGACGGGGCAGGTTGGAGGGTTAAAAAAAGCTGACTTCAGTGTGACATAGGATGACATCACCTGATGCCCAAACATAATATTCTCTCTATCGGCCAAAATATTCCTCAGGATGTCGAAACCACCACCAGATTTTCACAAAACCCCTCGAAAGAGCCAAAATTGCTTATTTTATTCAAAACCACCTATGGGTTCGTACGAAACTACTTCACAACAAGGTATGAATGGCATAAGGGTATAATCAAGTTGTTTTGAGGGGATATATCTTAGAATCAAAAGATGCTTCCAGGTTTCCATTAACCACCGGTCGTTGCAAAGTCCACCAATATTGTGATGTTTGTCAGTCGATGGAGTTTAACCGCTAGTCAGAGGGAGACTCGAAGGTCAATTTAGAAATTGGGTGCCTATGCCATGTGGTGCCCCTAGATATAATGACCTGTACCCTATGGTAGATACGTAGATAGGGTACTCTGTACCTGGCTGATGTTGGTGGTGACCAGCGAATAAAAAATAAAAGCCACAGAAAAATAAAAATAGCCAGCGGTCATAATAAAAACCCAAAGGGCAAAGAAATTACCTGATGGAAAAATGGATCTAGAGATTCTAATGACCCAGGCGAGGTATGATGATGAGAGCCATACGACTGTACAGATCCATATGGATCATACAGATTTTTTTGGCAAAGATTCCTTCAAACGCTTGAAAATGGTTGAATTTTAAACTACTCCAAAATATAGAGTATTATATGTCAAAATTCATCTCTTGGGCCTTTCAAATGCAACGAAAAGGTCTGTTTCGCACTAGGATGCACCATAAAATATTTCTTGCAGAAACTCTCGAAAATGAGGGAAGGAGATCGTAGATTTGAAGCTTTTATACTATGTAAGAGTCGCCTATGGACGCAAGGAAGCCTCGGATCACCTACAATCAAAAAAACTTTCCACAACAAGAGAGAAAAGAAATAACATCGCTTTATTGCCAAGAATAATGATGCATATATTACAAGATGCAAAGCTTGACTTGATACATTCAAATGTACAATGAGATACCTTTCTTATATAGGCAAGGATGAGAGGTAGGACAAATGCTGACATAGACACAAAATGTAAATGTCCAAGGTTGACATAGACACAAATATGACAACTAGTGGATAAGATGCCTTCTAGATTCAACACAAATATTAAATGTTCTAACTACCTTAGTAAGCTTAACTAGTGAACATGTGTGAATAGGTGCTAACTAGGAACTAGTTAGCTAAAGTACCTTGTTCACACTACAAAGGGGAAACCAAATAGGAAAATGCCCCCCGTTCACACTAATAGATTGTATGTAGAAGCATCCACAATTGATTGATGTCAAGGACAACACTTGTGTAAAAGGGAGCATGCTATGCCCTTAACCTATTAATTGTATTGGCATGTGTGATAACCTACTATGGCTCACATAATCCTTAATTGAATCATTTATGATTTCCTAAGTATAATTTTAGTATGGTAAGTCAACCTCATTAGGGTTAGAGAACTAATAATATCTAATGATGCCTATATAGGAGATAGTGAGTAGTAGTTAATCAACATATTGTGAATCTGATCTCATTGAAGACTTTTGGAGGTTTGCCCCCTTAAAGTGGCCAATTATTTTTTAAGTATTTATAGCATATTTCTTACTATAGTCTTCTCTTGTGCAAGTAATTGTATTACATGATCTAGTTATATTGAGGAGGTTATGCTACAAGAGAACATGATGGAATAATATTTGGAGGTGGTCAATGGTACACATAAGACTCTATCTTCAAGGAGTGGGAAAGAGTGTGTTAGACTTAGGGCACACAACTGAGAGGGGGGGTGAATCAGTTGTGCAAAACTTTCCTTTAATTAAACACTTAATTCCACTTTGCAATTCAGCAGTATAATAATAAATCAATCATGGAAACACAATGCAATAACTTAAGAGCAGAAACATATCAACACATGAGACACCAAGATTTTGACGTGGAAAACCCTGTTAAGGGAAAAACCACGAGGTGATTAACCCAAGATTGTATTCTCTGTTAGAAGAATAGAAAGATCAAAATGGCACATGCCAATTAGGGCTCACTGCTCGAGCACACTGCTCACAAGAGGCTCACTGCCTACAAGAGACACACTATCTACAAAAAAATAAGTATCACCTACATGAATTGGAAAATAGCATCTTCACCATGCTTGAATAAGTTCCATTTAAGCCCAATACTTCTGCTCTACCTTTCGCTCTCCTCCTTGCTACCACACACTCATCTCCACAATAACAACTTTGAAATGACTTCGCAATCCCTTATTTATACAAGACATCAACTTAGGAATGATCATCTAAGTTGGCAAACATCAACAAGAACATCTGCAGGATGTGTAACTCATCCGGTTGGCCAATCTCTAGAAGAACACTATCATCCAGAAGTTAATCTTCAATTGCGAGCTCCAACTCCAATGCGGATCACCAACACAAACTGGACACGATCCAAAGACTTCCACAAGCTTTCCTAAATCACCAAGAACATCCACACTTCATCTGCTTACTGAAATCCATCTCTTCTTCATCCGAAACCTCAAGAACACAGTCTGTCATTACTGTCACAAAGGAATAGATGCTTGCGGACCTTCAAACCATGAACCAATCTAGTTGACACTCCATAAAGACTTCCTCAACATTCCCTCAAATCCACAGAATAGGAAAATGCAATTCCGGATCTCACCGGACCTATCTGTAACACTCTGCCACCACTGAACATCTGCAGGAACCGATTTTACTTGAGCGCCCACAACTTCTTTAGATCTTCATGCGGACCTCTGAAATCTCTACTGAACCATATTAAGACACATATCTACAAACCCTTTAAACTGCATCCTCTGATCCTCATCCTATATAGAACTTTTACCTTACTGTCTTCACTGTTCTTCTCTGTTCCTGATTAGGACTAATTTTCTCAATATCCTCAGCACTCAGCTCATCCAATCCCTTTCATCAATGCAACAGGAGTATACTGACATCAATGATAGCACCGGTTAGTCCCATACTTGCAACAATCTCCCCCTTTGTCATTGATGGCAACATATGATGTGAAAAACTGTTTTGACCATCAAGACAAGAACTTCTCTTTACTGTTACAACTCCCCCTATCAGCAACATCCATTCACATGTCTTTTCTCCCTTTACTGCTCCCCCTTTGATCAGCAACCACTTATTTTTCACATGTCTTCTCTCCCCCTTTGACATCAATGGCAAAGGGCTCATACTTGCAACTTCAACTCTTCAAAAACATACCAGCTGCTCCCCTTGAGTGGCAGCTCCTCATCATCAATCCGAATCACAAGATATGACTGTGATATCCACCGGACTGATGCACATTAGTGCACCTTAGTTCATCACTGGAGGGGCAATAACCCCTAACTTCTCCCTGAGATACTCAAAAGAGTCCTTAGGTAGAGGTTTAGTAAAGATATCTACAATCTGATCCTTGGAAGGCACAAACTTCAATTTGACTTCATTCTTATGCACTTGCTCTCTTAGAAAATAAAACTTGATAGATATATGCTTAGTCTTTGAATGCAACACCGGATTCTTAGATATATTTATTGCACTTGAATTATCACAGAAGATTGTGATAGGCTCCTCATACTCCACTCTTATGTCTCTTAGCATTTGCTTCATCCACAATACTTGAGTGCAACTACCTGCTGTTGCAATATATTCTGCTTCAGTTGTGGACAAAGATATTGCCTCTTGTTTCTTGCTTAGCCAAGAAACCAATCTCTTTCCCAAAAAGAATGCTCCACCATTGGTACTCTTCCGGTCATCCACATCTCTTGTCCAATCAACATCTGTATATGCATGAAGAGTGAAATCATGATCTCTAGGATACTATAGACCATACTCAATTGTCCCTTTTAGATATCTAAAAATTCTCTTGATTGCCATGACATGAGATTCTCTAGGATCAGCCTGAAATCTAGCAACAAGACCAACAACCTGCATAATGTTTGGTCTAGTTTGAGTGAGATACAATAATCCTCCAATCATTGACCTATACTTGTCTGATCAGCCTTAGGAGAATCATCATCTTTGCTCAATTTACATCTAGTTGCCATGGGAGTATTAAATGGTTTTGAGTCTTCCATCCCAAATTTCTTCAACAATTCTTTCACATATTTGGTCTGAGAAATAAAGATTCCTTTCTTTGTTTGAGTGATTTGCAGACCTAAGAAGAAATTCATTTCACCAAGCATGGACATCTCAAACTCACTTTTCATTTGATTTGCAAAAGTTTTACACAAACTATCTCTTCCTCCAAAAATGATATCATTAACAAACACTTCAACAATCATGATGTTTTCATGATCAATTTTGAAATATAAATTAATGTCAGTAGTACCTTTGTTGAAACGAATCTTCAAAAGATGCTTATCCAATCTTTCATACCAGGCTCTTGGGGCTTGCTTCAGTCCATACAGTGCTTTCTTCAACTTGTAGACTATATCATCATGATCAGACAATTGAAATCCATCCGGTTGCTCAATGTACACTTCTTCTTCCAAGTCACCATTTAGGAAGGCATACTTGACATCCATCTGATATACTTTGAAATCCTTAAAGGCAGAAAATGTAAGAAATAATCTAACTGCTTCAATTCTTGCCACTGGAGCAAAAGTTTCTTCAAAATTAACTCCTTCTATTTGAGAATAGCCCTTGCAGACCAATCTGGCTTTATTTCTGATTACTTCACCAATTTCATTTAATTTGTTCCGAAAGACCCATTTGGTTCCAATCACATTCTTGTTTCTAGGTCTGGGAAAAAGATCCCAAGTGTGATTTTCCTCAATTTGCATCAACTCTTCCTCCATTGCTTTGGTCCAATTTTCATCATTACAGGCTTCATTTATTGTCTTAGGTTCAATCTTTGAAATCAGACAATACTCATTTGAATTTTGAGCAATTCTCCTTCTAGTTTGCACACCTTTGCTTTTGTCACCTATGATCTGATCTTCAGAGTGGTTTAGTCTTACATACCTTAGAAATTTGGGAGTTTCTTGCACTTCTGCTTCTTGATCAGGCTCATTCAAACTTATCTCTTCTTCCTGATTTATTGGATCCGTTTGAATCTGATTTTCAGAAGGGGTTTGGACTCCTTGAATCAGAACACCATTCTGATCATCTTCATCATATTCATAGAACCTTGAGGGTTTCTCAATTCCCTCATCAACCTTCACATTTGTACTTTCTATTATCTTTCTCAGTCTCTTGTTATAACACCGGTATGCTTTGCTTTGAGTAGAGTAACCCAAGAATATTCCTTCATCAGTTCTAGCATCAAACTTTCCTAGATCTTCATCTTTTTAATGTAACATTTGCTACCAAAAACTTTGAAATACCTCACAGTAGGAGTGATGCCAAACCAAAGTTCATAAGGAGTCTTACCGGTATTGTTTCTGATTTGAACTCTATTGAGAGTATAGACTGCAGTGCTGATAGCTTCTCTCTAATAGATCTGAGGAACATTTGCTTCTATCATCATGGTCCTAGAAGCTTCCTGGATGGTCCGGTTCTTTCTTTCCACTACTCCATTCTACTATGGAGTCCTAGGAGCAGATAACTGTCTCTTTATTCCATGTTTCTCATAGAACTCTAAGAACTCACCGGATGTGAATTCCCCACCTCTATCAGACCTCAGACATTTCAGTTTTAATCCAGTTTCATTCTCTACCATAGCCTTGAATATTTTGAATTTCTCAAGAGCTTTTGATTTCTCTTTTAGAAAGGTTACCCACATCATCTGGGAATAGTCATCAATTAGTAACATGAAGTATCTATCACCTTGCACACTCCTGGTTCTTGCCGGGCCACAAAGATCAGTATGAACTAAGTCCAATAATCCGGTAGAGGACAGTTCCTTACTCTTGAATGTGACTCTGCTCAGCTTACCCAACTAACATTCTTTACACAAGCTATTTGTAGGTTTCATCAATTTTGGAAGATCTCTTACAGCTTGAGTATTGCTTATCTTGATGATATTATCAAAATTCACATGACACATTTTCCTATGCCATAACCAACTTTAATCAACTTGAGCAAATAAGCAACTCTTTCCAGTACCAACCAAGTGGAAGATATTACCTTTAGTTTGGGTACCGGATGCAATCTCTGTTCTGGAACTTTCAAAGATCTTGCATTTTCCATTCTTGAACCGGAGATCATAGCCTTTGTCCACCAACTGTCCAACACTGAGAAGATTGTGCTTCAAACCTTCAACATATAGTACATTACCGGTTTTGTTCCTTCCATCAAAAGAAATAGTTCCTCTTCCTCTGATTCTACCAGCAGAATTATCACCAAACTTTACCACTCCTCCTTCATACCTTTCCAAATCTATGAACTTATTTTTGTCACCTGTCATATGGTGAGAGCAACCACTTTCAATGACCCAGTCATCCTTTTCTTCAATTTGAGCAGCCAGAGCTCTTTCTACAACTTTATGATTGACAGATTCAGAGGATAATGGTTCTTTTTCCTTGATGGCAATAAACACCCAATCACTTCCAGATTTGTTTCCTATCTCTGATTCATCAACTGTCACTCCTTCATTATCATCTTCTTCATGAACATAGTAGCAATTCTTTTGGAACCTTGATCTGTTAGGATTTGGCCTTGAAAATCTTTCCAGACACTTTGAGGCAAAATGACCAATCTTAATGCAATTAAAACACTTAAAAGGCAATTTTCCTTCATACTTACCGGATCCTCTTGGTAGTCTCTTTGCAATAAGGGCGTCAAGCTGAGCAGTTTCTACTTCTTATTCTTCCAGATCTTTTCTTGTTTTTTCATACCATGACAGCTTCCTTGATGAATTCTCTCCCAGATCAAAGCTTTGTTTACCTTTAATAGAAGCACTGGCTTTGAATACAGATTTAGTCTTGGGGGGTCATCTCCAAACTTTGTCATTTCAAATGCAGCCAATTTTCCAGCCAATTGATCTCTTGTGACAGTTGTATGGGCTCTGAATTCTTTAATGGCAGCAGCCTTGATTTTATAAGAAGCAGGAAGGGATTTGAGAATTTTGCCAACAATCTCATCTTCATCCAAGACTCCACCAGCATTTCTAATTCCACAAACAAGCTCATTTACTCTTGGCATAAAAGTAGTGATGTTTTCATTTTCTCTCATCTTTAGATTTTCAAATTTTCCTTTCAGACTTTGTAACCTTGCACATTTAACATACTTGTCTCCTTCATGCAAAAGTTCCAGTTTTTGCCAAATCTCAAAAGCAGTTGGTAGGTCAATAACATTTGAGAGCTCTGAATCAGATAATGCGCTTAGAAGAGCTTCTATAGTTCGTAAATTGTTTTCAGCATCTGTAATTTCATTTGCGGCTTTCGGACCACCCTGTGGAGGTGTATACTGTGTTGTAGCCATGGTCCAGTACGCCATTCCCATACATTGCAAGTGACATTTCATGCGACCTTTCCAGAGATTAAAATTGGTTCCATCAAACTTCGGACTATCCTTCTTATAAGACGACATCCTGGATCTCCTTAAGCGGTTAAGCTCCTTTTAGAGGAACTTGGCTCTGATACCAATTATTAGACTTAGGGCACACAACTGAGAGGGGGGGTGAATCAGTTGTGTAAAACTTCTTTAATTAAACACTTAATTCCACTTTGCAATTCAGCAGTATAATAATAAATCAATCATGGAAACACAATGCAACAAATTAAGAGCAGAAACATATCAACACATGAGACACCAAGATTTTGACATGGAAAACCCTGTTAAGGGAAAAACCACGGGGTGATTAACCCAAGATTATATTCTCTGTTAGAAGAATAGAAAGAACAAACTGACACATGCCAATTAGGGCTCACTGCCCGAGCACACTGCTCACAAGAGGCTCACTGCCTACAAGAGACACATTATCTACAAAGAAATAAGTATCACCTACTTGAACTGGAAAATAGCATCTTCACCATGCTTGAATCAGTTCCATTTAAGCCCAATACTTCTGCTCTACCTTTCGCTCTCCTCCTTGCTACCACACATTCATCTCCACAATAACAACTTTGAAATGACTTCGCAATCCCTTATTTATACAAGACATCAACTTAGGAATGATCATCTAAGTCGGCAAACATTAACAAGAACATCCGCAAGATGTGTAACTCATCCGGTCGGCCAATCTCCAGAAGAACATTATCATCCGGAAGTTAATCTTCAATTGCGAGCTCCAACTCCAATGCGGATCACCAACACGAACTGGACACGATCCAAAGACCTCCACAAGCTTTCCTAAATCACCAAGAACATCCACACTTCATCTGCTTACTGAAATCCATCTCCTCTTCATCTAGAACCTCAAGAACACAGTCTGTCATTACTGTCACAAAGGTATAGATGCTTGCGGACTTTCAAACCACGAACCAATCTAGTTGACACTCCATAAAGACTTCCTCAACATTCCCTCAATTCCGCAGAATAGGAAAATGCAATTCCGGATCTCACCGGACCTATCTGTAACACTCTGTCACCACTGAACATCTGCCGGAACCAGTTTTACTTGAGTAGCCACAACTTCTTCAGATCTTCATGCGGACCTCTGAAATCTCTACTGAACCATCTTAAGACACATATCTACAAACCCTTTAAACCGCATCCTCTGATCCTCATCCTATCTGGGACTTTTACCTTACTGTCTTCACTGTTCTTCTCTGTTCCTGATTAGGACTAATTTTCTCAATATTCTCAGCACTTAGCTCATCCAATCCCTTTCATCAATGCAACAGGAGTATGTTGACATCAATGACAACATCGGTTAGTCCCATACTTGCAACAGAGTGTAGGAAAGCCAACTCTTAGTAGAGGAGATCGATTTATGCCCCAATTCTTACTCTCAAAATTGGAAGAGGTGTAAGGGAATATGAAAACTTAATTCCTCAAACTTGTTCAAGCATTAAGGACATGCTAAAGTTGGGAGAACAACTTAAAAGATGGTTCTACCATCTAGTCCTTATTTGCAAGCTCTAAGGTTGCAAATTTCCTACTTGCAGTGTTTGACGCAAAAGCACCTTAGGGGTTGAGAAATCTTGCATCACCCAAAAAGATGTATTTGAATTTCTTTGTGTTCTCTAAATTCATTTTCTCAAATTTTGGCATTACAATTCTAGAAGTAGTTTACACCAAACTTGATAATGTATATGCAATAGTGTGAGATCATATGGTAGAGTTTTGTTTGCTACTCAAAGATGGAGGTCAAATCGATAGTCTTAATCCTATGTGCTAGCACCCAAGGAATAATTTATCATTTGGAGGTCGTGCAATAATGTGACATTCATTGTTAGCTTATCCTTCATGATCTAAAGTGGTGCATAATTTCAAATTTTCTAATTAGAGTTATTTTCCTTAAGTTGGTGGACAAAAGGATATGTCCTATGACTTGTGGTAAAGAAGGATTGATTGGAATCATTTTCAAGGTATAGGTGTACACATTTGATAATTTGGGGATTCTTGGTGAAGACCTATTTTGGGGCGGCAAAGAATGTAATACATTGTCTTATGTCTTAGAATGATGTAAATTGGTTGTAAATTGTAAATGTATTATAAGGTCATTGAATGCTTATTTGAATTGGGACTATGTCATAGAAATTTTTTTCCTTAGAAAGGTGTAATAGGTTTTTCTTTGGGAATTATGTATATAAACCAAAGGTTTAGTCTCATTTAGGGAGCACTAGATTAGGAGAACAAAATATTGGAATCAAGGCAAGAGGCTAGATCCAAAATTAAATGTACGTAGTCAAAGATTGAGGTGAAAGATTAGAAGTCTAGTGATGCATCAATATTTATTTGAAGATGCATTGCTTGAGGAGTAGTAATTGGGCAATAGAGTGGTAGCAGTGCTCATATTGTAAAAGAGGTTTGAATTTCATGTATAAGATGAGGATGAGCTATATGTGAAACAAGGAGGCTCATGTTGAGTTTGACGTTGATTAGGGATACCTATGATATCTGTGATTGATTTTAACACTTAAAGGTCCTTGATTGTAATGCCAAGTGACTTGAAGTAATTATCGTTGATGAATAAAAGACATCATTTCTCTATTCATTGTGTTGTGTATTTAGAATTTTCTGATGTGTGATTAAATCTCTATGTTAGTGTTGCATAGTTAGTCATCCCTTGATTATGACCACTAGCCACGATTGGACCAAAGTATTGTGAAAAGTGTTTAGTCTAAACCATAAGAGATTGGAGTAACACTTATCTAATAAATTAGGAACTACCTCTTAATAAGAATGTCAAAAATATATTTACTATATTTATACAAAGTGGTGTAGAATGAAGATGATGTTAAAGTGTAGAGTATGCACTTTTATCAAAGACACAATCGCAAGATTTTGGTTCTTTTTCTTGAGAAGAGAGCTTCGAAGGCCTACCCTTAAAAAATGAAGGAATTTTAGTTACAAGAAATAGCTACTCCGAATAAACAAGTGTGGGGGGATGTATCATAAAACAATTAAGCAGTCGAAGCTTGCATTTATTTTTCTAATCTTTCTTATATATGTTCTTATGCATCGTCACATTGTCATGCCAACTGTTTACTGAATTCTCGACCTTGTTTGATGTCGACTTTTACACTCGACCTTTTAAATGCAAGTCTTTTGACCCATTCGATCATGTCTTTTGTCGCTGAAATTGTTAAAACCAATCCAATCGATTCGATTTCGACCACCCACCATTTTAGACTGGTTAAGCTTTACCGTTCCTATAAGCAGGCTTTGGTGTGGTTTTTATCTATCTGTTACTTTTCAATAGCTTAATAAAAGTCGTTTCGATAAAGAGACATTAACTTGATTGTTTTTAATTTAACCTCTTGAAAACAATGGTGCGTACAAGATAAATAATAACAATTGCAAAACGAGGGGCTCTATCCTCCACACTAACCTATGTTACATCACTCATTATTAGTTCACACTCCATACTATGGCAATTGGACTTCGAACAACATATGATCCCCCCTTGATGCATTTCCACGTCAGCTGTCCAAATTCTTGGCGGCCTGCATTCTTGGGGCTGGATGCAATTTTGCTTTCGAATCTCACAGAAAAGCTCACCTTTTCTTGTGCCGTTTTGAACACCAATACCTTAGGCTCTACACTTATTTTCACGCTGGCAGGACTATTAACAGACAAAGCATATACACAAGAGCTTTGCCCCACGTTGGTCACGGTTCTCCTTGTAACGTGAAGCGAATTGCCGGGCTTGAAAATCACAGAGAAGGAAGGGTAGTTCAGATCCCCGGGCTGTGAAGGCAACTTGGGGCATGAGTTGCTCATCTTTGTTAGAATTCGGATCTGCTCTTTTGTGTAATTAAGACTACACAGAAACCTAATGTAGTCGTTGCTTCCAAGGTCGTAGACGAGCCCCGGGTCGAAAGCCGCAGACGGATTGACATGGCCTGCGCCGAGTACGAAAGGGTCTGCGATTTTCTTGGTGACAGAGTCCATTATGCTATTTCTGGTATTGTCGACTTGCAGAGAAGAAGTAATGAGAGCAGATTTTATTGCTGCGGGGCTCCAGTCCGGGTGGACTCTGCGTACGAGAGCCGCAATGCCGGAAACATGAGGGCACGACATGGAAGTCCCGGAGATTATGTTGTAATCAACTCTTCTCTTATCCGACTCCAATGCAGTGGGCGCGTTGCGCCTGCTCCATGCGGCCAAGATGTTGACGCCCGGAGCAATGAAATCCGGCTTCAGCACTTCCGGAACCACGGGATTGGGGCCTCTGGAAGAAAACCCGGCCACCATAGGAGCTCGGACCTTACGCACAACCGTCGACCCGTCCAGCCGAATGGCGGCGGTTGGATTCGTGGTGCTGTTGATGTATGCTTTTATGTGTTTGCCGGAATTGAACCCCACGATCGTCGCCGGGAGAAGATGGCAATCGGTTGTCAGCTCGTCTCCGCTGGAAAGTTCGTTGGCCAGAATCATGGCGGCGGCGCCGGCTTGTTGCACGACCAGTCCCTTCTCGGCCCGGCCGTTGATGCCACGGTCGCAGAGCACAATTTTGCGGCGGACCATGGTCGGATCGAGGCTTCCCGGCAGGCATAGATTTGCAGTTGCATTGTTCGACGCTGTGGTGGCGTAGACGAGCGGTAGCTGCTTATTTCCGGCGGGGCTGCCTTTGTAGAGAGAAGAGCCGGTGAATGTTTTACCGTTGCCCAGCGCGACGGGACCCGGGAAAGCCCGATCAATTGTGGAGGCGCCGACGGTGGCAATCCAGGGAGCCGTGTTGGAGATGTCGGAAGGCGTAGGTCCCGAATTGCCGGCGGAGCACGATACGAAAATGCCATGGAGCGTGGCTTCCAGAGCTCCGATTGCAATGGGGTCGCTGTAATAAGGCCGACCGTTGGCGCCGCCGATGGAGAGCGAAAGCACGTCGACTCCATCAGAAATCGCCGTCTCCATTCCTGCAAGTATGTCGGAGTCTGCGCAGCCCTGCGGCCAACAGACCTTATAGATTGCCAGCCTGGCGTTCACGGCCATTCCTCGAGCCGTTCCTTGGGCGAACCCGAACAGATTCACACCCGGAACTGCAGAACCCGCAGCAGTAGACGCAGTGTGAGTGCCGTGCCCGTCGGAATCCCTGGGAGATCTGTAATCCTCGTCTGCAGTTACAGGCCCTACTACGGCCTCGTAGCCGTTGAGGAAAAATCGAGCACCGATGAGCTTGGTGTTACAGTGGGAAGAATTGAAGCCGTCGCCGGCTTCACATTTCCCCTTCCACTTTGCAGGAAGTTCTTTGCTCAAGCCTCGACCGCTGAAGCTTTTGCTCTCGGGCCATACTCCGGAATCCAGCATGCCCACGATAACGCCGTCACCAGAGCTTGATTTTGTCCAGGGGCCGTCATTAACAGCGAGCTGGAGAAAATCTGGGGTTCGGGTGGTATGGAGTTGATTCAGGGAGTCGCGGTATACGCCCAAGCAGGCATCCATTTTCTCCATAGATTTGGCTTCTCTGCTCGTCAGCTTTGCCGCAAACCCATGGATTACTACGTCGTAAGTATACAGAATCGGCCGCGGATTCGAGTCTAGCATGGAAACGTACCAGTCCCGGTGAAGGCTGAATTGCTCGGGCTTCTTCGACTTATCGACGTGAACTATGTAGGAAAATCTTGAGACGTCGACGTCGTCGTCGTCTTTGTTTTCTTCCGATCGGTCGGAGGCTGCGGAGGCCAGTAAAAAAACAACAAAGACAAATGCATATCTCATGTTGCTCTTCCCCATCTCTGCAACTCAATCTCTGCTCTTAATTCACTTCAAGGTTCAAGCCGCTCTCAATTTATACGAGAAACTCGGCAGATATTTTAATGTAAGCTCTAATGAGTGGTCGGAGCATTAAGTGCATAGTTGCAGAGTCTTTTGGGTTACCCTCCTTGCAATGAATAAAGTATGAGCACAAGAAACAGTGGGAGGGAGGCCGGAGACCCCACCTGAAAATGGTAGGATTCGAAAACTGAATGATTGCGTACAATCATTCAAACGGTAATTGGTCGTGGCTTCTACGCAAGGCAGAGAGAGGTCCCTCTGCAATGTGCTCATTCTTTTCGCATCATGTTTTTCAGATGGCAAACACTAGAGTGGCTCAAATATCTAGAGGAGAGAATGGTATAGATTCGTTTACACAGCCACTTTTGTCTCAGGCAAACCAGGCACTTTAAGGCCTTCTTTAAACAACATCATTTCGTTATCCTGTCACCCCCAAATCGTACTTGGGAAGCAAATTTTTAGACCATATCTATCGACTCCAACGTCACTAATTTTGAATGCAATGGGAATTCATTGGCGAGGCAAAGAAACCCACAATGCAATAATGAGCTGGACAACTTAGAAGACCGCCATTAAACAGCTGTTAAAAAACTGCAGCTGGACTTTGCATGAAGAAATGAGTGCTTATCATCATACGTAAGAGATTTTGGCATGATGAGAATGATGATAGAGCTACATTATCGAGATTGATTGGAGTGGCATTTACGTCGGATCGCAATCCAGGCTCCTTTTATTACTTAGCCTATGCTTCATATTTACTTAGGGGAGAGGGCCCTATAGTGGTGAACTTTAACTTTAAGATTCATATTGTTACCACTAAAAATTTATATTAGGGGAGAGGGCCCTATAGTGGTGAACTTTAACTTTAAGATTCGTTACCAGTAAAAATTTATATTGTAAATATGGACAATTTAAATCTTTTATTTCACTATCATTATGACTCTTCAAACTTATACCATCACATGTCTTGTCTTTTTATTGAGATATCATAACAAATCAAAATAAAAAGTTTCAACCAATAGTTATACATTACAAACCAATAGATTTTTGTTGGTGTGCTAATGTGACATCACATGATTTGTTATTTTTTAGACCTAATAGACACATTTTATTTAATTATTAGTATTGAATGTTCAACTATTGAGTCATCTCTCACAATTAATAGTACAATACTATTCAAATTATTGGGTTTTAAATGTACAAATACTATCACAACTACTTACCCACTCAACTATTGGGCCCTCTACCCTATTATTTATATTACTTATAAATTCGGACAACTTTTAAATGCTCTCTTTATTTAATTACAATAGTGTATTAAAAAATTATATATTTATCATATTTTATGAATTCTAATATATATAATTTCAAGATAGTATAAACTAAAGAATTGTCACATTTTGAATGTAGATTTTTATAAAAAATAAAAATGTATGGTGTGTGTATAAAAGCTTGGAATCTTTGCAACATAATTTGCAAAAAACAATATTTAATTATTTATTTTAAAAGAATTTTAATTTTTAAATAAATCGTTAAAATATTTTAATTTTTTTTTATATTTATAATTCAAACATGTATAACCTCTTTTTTAGTATATCTTTGTAAATGTATTAAAATTAATTTTTAAAATATTATTAAAACAAATATCTTGTAATGGAAGGTAATTGTTCTAACATTATTTAGTATTTTGTTTGTGTCCTAAATAAATGGCATTCCATTCTTTAATAAATTGAAGTTGATTTTAAAAATATAAAATATAGTAGAAAATGCATTTAAAAATAAAAATAAAAAGAGTTATTTACAAACAAAATATCATTTTTAAATTAAATTAAATTTACAATTTAGAGTTTAAACTCTTCTTTTATATTAAGAATAACACTAAAAGGTGTGATAAAATGGTTGACAAGTGTGCACATACATACACATATTAAATTATTTTTATGTATGATACCTATGTAATATGAAAATTGTATGTTTTGTGCTTTTCCCCTTTGTTTTGGGTTCAATTTGACATGTTTGTGCTTTATGTAATGACTAGGGTACAAGTGTCCCTCTTTCAACATAAAAGTTGGCAAATAATTAGGAACCTACCCTGATTCTATAGGAAATATTACTAATCTAAATAGAGTAATACTTGCAAAAGTTAATAGAATCAAACATTTTGGGCAAAGAAAAACACAAGATTTACCTTGAGAAACCATTTTAGGAAAAAACCCAACAAACAATAGCACCATTCTTTATGTATTCACAGTAAGTGATTTTATAGTAAATGAGAGAATTCACTCATGTTAACAAGGAGACTTCAACTCTAACCCTTCCAAGAGAAATCCTAGCAATATGTACCTATCTCAACAATGATCTTCATACCCCATGCCAAGCACTTTATTTATAGATCATAAGGACCAATAAGAAAACTCATTTTGGAAACCTACTAAGAAAACCTAGTATGACTTTTCCTAAGGTTGGCACCCATGTTTGACTCTACTCCTAAGAGTCATTCAAACCTCCAAGGAAAAACCCATATGACCCTTAATTTAACTCTTGTGATCAAATTAACTTTTTTTTAGGTGAGCCCCCACATAAATGAAATATATTCTCCCAATGCTACATAAAACTTTGTAGATTTAAATATTACTCTACCCAATGTGTGGCATCTCACTGTACGTGGACCATAACTTTAAAATATTAAATATTTTATGCAAAGTGTACAACACATTTCCCAACTTTCTCCCATTTGTTGCAGAAATTACATAAGGAGCCAACATAGACAAAATAAACTAGTTGCTCACAAGAGACATCCACATAGTTGTCCTACATAATAATAACTTCTTAATGCTTAATATAACATTGTCAAAGAATCTATAACATTATCCAAAGTGTCCACCTTCTCAATCATTGGCCTCTTATTAAATATCATAGTTTGTATTTGAAGAGAAATTATTCTCAATGCAAATACCAATGACTACCAAGGGATATACATGCATTCTCAAAGAACCTCCATATGATCAATATAATAACATATGAAAAACATGTTACAAAAACACCATGTAACCTTACATCCATCATCATGCTTTCTCAGGATCCCATCACAACAATATGCAACTCACTACTACAACACTAGTTCAATCAACTTGCTCAACTAGCTATAACTACTAACCTTTCCATCTCTAAAAGGCATGAAGACCCTTAGATTTTGAATAAGGCATCTATCTGAGACCAATAGATAAATAAACAACCATATCATGCCAAAACACTTCAATTGCAACATTACAAGATCCAAGAGCTCTCCTATGGTAAAATGATATAGAGTACTTCCAAGTTCTCTTCTCTACCAAGTTGACCTTCTTAAGAGTAGACTGAAAAGATCTTCTACTTCCTTAGTAGAAGTACTTTCCACTACTGATCTATCATGAACTCTAATTCATCTATAGGTCTATGATCAAGTGCAAGTTCCTCATCGTTTGGCTCAAAAAACACCACTTTTTTCACTTCATTTATAGGTTGCTCAATAGGAGGTCTTAATCTCTAGATGAAAATCACATTACAACTATATACCAACTTCCTTGTCTCAGGATTGCAAAGCTTGTATCCTTTCACACTATCACTATAACTAATGAAGATACACTTCTTTGCTTTAAAGTCCAACTTATACATCTTCTGCTTGGGCACATGCATGTATGCATCAAAACCAAAAACTCTAAGAAACCAAAGAGAGGTATTCTTTATCGTCAAAACCTCTTCTAGGGTTTTATCAACAAGTACTAATGTAAAAGATTTGTTGATAATATAAAAAGTAGTATTAACTACTTCTACCCAAAAATTATTATCTAGCTCAACACCACTAAGAATACACCTAGTCTTTCCATCATTACCATGTTATCCTTTCTCATCTATTTCTAATACACAAATCCACTAAATCATGGACAAAACTCCCACTATACACACACTATAGAATTTAAGAGCTCCTCATGGCACCATGATTACATCTTCAAATCCATAAGAACATATATCTCCAAATGGAATATCCACATCGCTACTAAAACTCCCATTGAAAGAGATTAAGATATTCCCAAGGAACCATGATTGAATGTCCTTAAAAACTTAGAAGATCATATATATCTAACATATAGATTCACACTTAACCATTTCACTATCAAAACTCACACTAAAAGTGATTTGGGGTTTCCCATCCCATGACAGCATGATTCATGTCCTCAACACCCTGAGAACCATCCACCTACAACTCCATTATATTAAGGGGCGTATAGAGTTATCTTCTATCTAGCTATGTTATTGTCCTTACAAAACTTCCAAACTTTGTAGAGATCAAACTATATTTTACATGATTTTATTTCCCATTTATGCAGTGTTCCCATAATCAAAATCTAGAGAAGAGTCTTTAAGTCCCTTATCCATTTCCCTAGAATTTAAATCCTTGAGAACTTTCTCAATAATTATGTGATCCATTCTTTCATGCCATAATTTTGAAGCTATCAAGATGTCAATAGCTTGAAATTTTTCTCTAGTGAAATTTTAAATTTTCTCGAGTCTAGTGTTTTGAGGTGCTATCTAGACAATACCTTGAAATTTATTCTTACCAACAACTTGAGGTATCACAATGGAAAACCTTGAAATTTATGCATAAGAGAGCTCAAAAGTAGATGGCATAAGAGAGCTCAAGAGAGAGGTATCTTTTGAAACAACCCTAGATGGGGGATTTATTGTAGGATGGTGTATCAAAAACTGAATTGCTTCGAACATTTCCACTAATTTTCTAGACATGAAGCTTCCCAAATATACACCATGAGCTTTTAGAGCAGAATCAAAAGTTTTGCTACAATCATTTTGGACGACAATTTTCATGGCTCTATACATGTAGACTGATGCAAGGTTAGACTTCAGCTGAGAGAAGGAAAAAATACCTCCAACTAGAGATGGACCCTTAGAAATATCATACCTATCCATTGCTTGCTTGAATGTTTCCTCTGACAATGGGTATTGTGGGACATAACTGAAACCTAGGATACATACAATCTTTTCATCCCGAAGAAGATCCATGGAGTTAGATAAAAAAATTGAGACCAACTTATTGTGTTCCAAGACATCAGGGAGCTCCATTAATAAATCCTATCCTATGATGCTTTGAATTGCTGCCTCTGCCATTACATAGTTAAAAGAGAAGACATGACCCAATTTAACAACATCATAGGAGCTGATCTCCTTTGGTTCCCACTTATTCTGGATGTGTTAAATTTTCTTCATCATAGCCTTCATTTTGTAGATAAGATATAGACCGACTCAAAATAGAAAGATCAAATAAATTTGAGAGGAATCAAGGATACCAAGAATAAATAACAATTGCGCATAAAAAGTTATTAATGATCTTAATTGATGTTGACAACCAAATATGATTACAAGCCCTTAAGAGACAGGTGTCAATATAATTTGGCAAATTGGTAGGGGTACTACTAGTACCAGTGTGTCCTAGTTCAATCGAGTTTCCAACTAGGAAACCACACACACAAAACATTTATTATTTTTGTAAGAAAAAAGATATATATTAATACCACCGAAATTCAAATCTAGATCTTGATTTTGAAGAGATAACCAAGGTGAGAGCATTTATGCAATTATTATGAAAATGAAAATTAGAATTTAAAGTTTGCAGGGAAAGATTATTTTATGGCTTTGGTAGTAGTACTTTTGAAAGATATTGGGAATAGAATATTGTAAACCTCTAAAATCAGCCAATGGCCATCAAGTTGCATCATGCATGGCATTATTCAATTTCCTTGACCATTGTACCAAAAGTATAAAACTTGAATGTTTATTTATTATATTGTTTATTATTTCAGTTGTACTTGTAATACTTATATGTATAATTGGCAAGTTGGCACTTGTCTCAGTCTTCCAAAAATAAAAATAAATAGTGAATCAATATTACATTATTCAACATTAGAAAGGAGAAAAGTGATGGAATTCATCATGACAACTACGTGTAGAGGGTAAGTTACCTAGTAAAATTTATTTTTTAATCAAAATTTTTATATAAAAATTGAGTATGACTATGCAAGATGTTATTTCTCTTGACTTCTCAGTATGGTAGACAATTTATTTATGTATGACTATGCATGCAAGATGTTATTTCTTTTGACTTCTCAAAATGAAGAAATACAATCCTTTGTCAACTCAATTATATTATGTCAAGAATTAACAGTTTTGAGTTTTGCAAATGGCGTATACTACTATGAATGGTGGGTTGAATTTCATAAAGATAATTCTATGTTTGAAATAGGAATCAATGCATCAGATTTATACTATAACGCTATTATTAGTGACATGTAGAAAACCAGTTTAATTCTACTTTATTGGCCTAATTGTTACCTACACCTGTAGTTTCTTGTACATATAATGCAAAGTTCAATGGAAACTCATTTGTTGACATCGTGGATGACCACATAGTCAAATTTGTCATAGACAAATTGCTTGTTAATAGGCTAGTAATGGAGTATAGTGAAATATATGTTCAACATCATGGAATAGAAGGACAAAAAATATATTGGAGGACAAAGTTATAGATAAAGACTTCTACGACTTCAAAGAGAAAAGTTTTGTATGTTTAAAATTCTGATATATATTATATGTTACTGTGACAGTTGTTATAGTGAACAAATGCATTCTATATATTTTTCTATGTGTTTTAATCTCTCTCTCTCTCTCTCAATTTAGTATGTTTAAAATTTTGATATTGGTTCTTGAATCTCAATCGTTGATCTAACCCAATCTAATGGCTCCCAGCTGATTCTAAAGATTTAGAATAAGAATTTTCTTTCATCAAATCATAATATGTTTAGAAAGTTCTTCAAATCACAATAAGTTTAGAAAGATCTTTTGATATTGGGTCTTTAATCTCAATCATTTATCTAACTCAATCTAACAAATATTAGCTAATTCTAGAGGTTTTTGTTGCCAATACGTAGCTTTCAAGATTCACCTTCTGGAATTGAACTATAGTTGTCCATCCTCATTCATTGAATAGTGAAAATATTTAGAAGTACCCGACCCATCAAATTCAAATCGTAGTATGTTTTGAATGTTCTTTTAAAATTAATAATATGTAGAAGTAAAATATGTTTTGAATGTTCTTTTAATAATATTAATATTTTTGAATGTTCTTTTAATTTGTCCTTGGTATTTTGGTATGATTTCATACTCTCCTTCTTGTGGTGGTAGATATCTGGTTTTTATTAGAATTCTAAAGATTGGCCAATGCTGGATTGTTTTTTGTGTGTATTCCACCAGCTTGCGGCATTGCATATCGATGTGTGTTGTAATGCTGCTAATCTAGACTATTCTTCTGTAAATGTGTTTTCCAATTCTAGTAGGTAAGACTCCAAGTCTCCTACTCCTAAATAATTGGGGAGCTTTATGTGAGAAATTCCTCTTGTTATGTCATTAACTTGTCATAGTTTTGAGGTTATGTCACTTGGTTTTTGTTGTGCATTACCACATGCGTTTTGCGGTGCTATATTGTTAAGTGCAGTGTTATTCAATAAGGACTCTTTTGTCCTTTTGACCATAAACACCCAGTGGAATCCAAAACTCTTTGGGTTTTTAGTTCTGATTTATTTTGTAACCATGCCTTTAGCACATCCTCATTGTCTGTACTATAGTTGTCACTTTCTATTTGTAATTCTCCCTCAAATTTTGGTTCTTCTAATAGCTCATGTTTAGGGAGTTTGGATATGGAATAGAGGATTTTTGAATCTTCCTCACTATGATCTTCCTGGTTGATTTCCTCCACATATGCTTCCTCAATGTCCCTTCCTAGTGGGATATGTACTACTCTAGTGTTGTTAGCAAAAGAGATTACCTCTTTTCTTGAATCTACAATTCCATTTGCATTCACAAACCATTAAAGACCTAGTAGCGCATTGAAGGAGTCAAAAGGTTCCTTCATTGCTCCTATTTCAAAGTCTATCAATTGCTTAACTCCCATTATGTTTACTTCTACCCTTCTCCAAGTTCCCAATGTACCCATAGTTGATCCATCCACCAAGATAATATTGTATGGGGTCTCTTCTATTCTTGACCTTCCTAGTTGTTCTCAAATTCTTTTTGGTAGCTTGTTGACATTTGCGCCAAGGTCTACCATCACCTGTTTAATCTTTTTGTGATCTAACATGTGTGTGTTTATCATCAGTAGTCTAGTTTTCCACTACTGGTCAATCTTATCCATTTTCCTAATTTGTAGTTTTTGTCCTTGGTCCTTACTCCAATATTTGCAAAGTTATTGCAATTTGTCTACTAGATTGTGTTGTGTTAACTTTGTTAGTTGTTTTAGCGTCACCACTTCTTATTCAAAAAAGAAAGTTTTTGTTGTTGTTGCTTATGGTGTTCTTTAGTTATTATTTATTTGATCGTTTCACAATTTTGTCATGTTGATTTTTATTGGGGAAGAAGTTATCTTCTTCCTCTTCTTCCATCATTCAAACCTCCAAGGAAAAACCCATATGACCCTTAATTTAACTCTTGTGATCAAATTAACTTGTCTTTAGGTGAGCCCCCATATAAATGAAATATATTCTCCCAATGCTACATAAAACTTTGTAGATTTAAATATTACTCTACCTAATATGTGGCATCTCACTCTAGGTGGACCAAAACTTTAAAATATTAAATATTTTATGCAAAGTGTAAGACACATTTCCCAACTTTCTCCCACTTGTTGCAGAAATTACATAAGGAGCCAACATAGACAAAATAAACTAGTTGCTCACAAGAGTCATCCACATAGTTGTCCTACACAATAATTTCTTTATGCTTAATATAAAATTGTCAAAGAATCTATAACATTCTCCAAAGTATCCACCTTCTCAACCATTACCCTCTTATTAAATATGATAGTATGCATTTGAAGTGAAACTATTCTCAATGCAAATACCAATGACTACCAAGGGATATCCATGCATTCTCAAAGAACCTCCATATGATCATTCTAACAAAATATGGAAAACCTATTACAACAACACTATGTAACCTTACATCCATTATCATACTTTCTCAAGATTCCATCACAACAATATGCAACTCACTACTACAACACTAGTTTAATCAACTTGCTCAACTAGCTATAACTACTAACCTTTCCATCTCTGAAAGGCATGAACACCCTTAGATTTTGAATAAGGCATCTATTTGAGACCAACAAATAAATAAACAACCATATCATGCCAAAAAATTTCAATTGCAACACTACAAGATCCAAGAGCTCTCCTATGGTAAAATGATTAGAGTCCTTTCAAGTTCTCTTATCTACAAAGTTGGCCTTCTTAAGAGTAGAGTGAAAAGATCTTCTACTTGTTAGAAATGAAGGTGCAAACCACACAATGAAAATCTGATTCAAACCTTATTATCCTCTAAACAATGTAGAATCAATGGAGATTGCAACATAAATCAAAACCCATTACACAGAAATAACATGTACTAAGAACTAAACACATAACACAGTATGTAACGTGGAGAAAACCCTTTCGGGTAAAAAACTTGACCAAGAAAAGAGGCTCCAAGTTGTATTATCTTCAAATATGAGATTACAATACATGCACTTCCTCTCTCCTTGAGTCTTCAATCCAGTGCCACCTGTTACTCTCCAATCTGATAAAAATGTAGTACAAATATCCTTATAAAAGGGGGTTGCCTTCTAGGACAAGATAACTGACAAAATATCGACCATCAAATCTGTGACCTAATGACCCCCCTATCGCGGACGAGTGAACATCGTGTACCAAATATAAACATACAGCTAAAACAAGATCGCTGCTAGTGAAACCTTTCATCCCTTATGGGCGATTTACAAACAATATTGGGAGTAATTAATTACATAAGATTTACAAGGTTGATGGCACCTTAATCCTAACAATGCTTATGTATTTGGAATGGTTGGTATGGATAAGGCTCACACTTACACTTGGGTAAGGGAGGCGGAATGTCAATTTCAATGGTGGGAGGATACAAGACATCAGGGAACACCTGGTATGCTAAGATGAAACTATTTGCGATAGAGCACTACTTGAAACAAATATGTCATTGGGTAGGTCTAAAGGCTCAGCAAATGATGGAATATCAGGAATAGATGGCAGGATAGAACATTCCATAAATGGAGCCAAGGATACTTGTGTTGGCAAGAGACACTATATGGATTCATGTATGTTGTCATTGATGGCAACAAAGGTTATCCCACACATCTGCAAGACATGATGAGTCTCTACCAGAAGTCAGATTGAAGAAGTGTTATGATCCGGTAAGCAAGAACAGAGTAGTCAGCAAGGTCCGACAGTCAGGTCTGGATCTCTCAGAGGAAGTATCTCAGTGAAGTGCAAATTTGGGGAAGTCAAGACAAGTACCTTGACTAATAGATTCTAAGGATTTAGCCTCCGGTGATGGAAGGGTGAAAAGATATGAGCACTTGAGTGTTGGGTTCCTGTTTGGCAGAGTAGACAGAGGAAGAACTGTACCAACAGTGTCAGACCCAAATTCAGAAGAGATATTGCTGATGACTAAGTTTCTTGAGGTATCATTCATGATTGGCCAACATGATTGATGACTTCTTCAAGCATCTCCTAGATCTGCATCACTTGGTAAGCAAGGATCTAGCCGACAGATCAAAGCTTGGGAAAATATTGACTATTCTGGATGCCGACTAGAAAGGTGGTAAGATTACTTGTACGGATATTTATACCAGATGAATTTAGATATGAAGGCATGTTGTGTGAATGTGTAATTGTGTGAATAAAAGTAGAAGAGTAGTGGGAAGGTAGGAAGACAGGTCCGAAATGTGACAGGACAACTGAACCAAAAGAAAGTTAGAATGAAGTGTAGCAGATCAGTTTATTTCAAGCTCAACTGGAACTGAATCTTAGCATGTGTGGATGCTTCTCATCAGTTCAAACATTGTGTTATCTTTCTCTCTTGTAGGTAGTGAGCCTCTTATGAGCAGTATGCTCAGGCAGTGAGCCCCAAACTGGCAGGTGCCATTTTGTACTTCTATTCTTCTAACAGAGAATATATTCTTGAGTTAATCACCCCGTGGTTTTTCCCCTTAACCGGGTTTTCCACGTCAAAATCATTGTGTTATGTGTATTGACTTTGTTTCTACTTTCATGCTTGTTTACTTTGATGCTGCACTAATTATTAAAGAAGAACAGAAAGTTGAATAAATTAAGATAATTGATTCACCCCCCTCTCAGTTATCAACAACTTGGGCCAAAGGGGCAGTCTTTTCAACCTACTCGATCATCGAAGAGATGGGCAACGATGGGTCAATGGGTGGATCTAAGTCAAGGGGAAACTACATAGGAGAAGAATTAGAGGGGAGAGGTTCAACCCTTGTAGTAAGATGGCAAGCCATAGCGCAACGTCATCTCCTACGTTGTTTTGCATTCTAATTTCATCCCTTACGGCTCAGAGCATTCTTAGGAGGAATTGGAGTGTTTCCCAACATGGGTTGCTTTTCTTCCTCTACTCGAGGAGGAGGAATGGAAGAAATTGCCGAAGGTTAGGAGACAACGAGAGGGGGTTTCTCAAGGTGGGTTGTCATTCTCTCGTAGCCTACAGAATAAGCGGAGGTACTGATACATCCACAAGTGATTGAGAAACCACAAGGAAAATCTCCTGTGCCACGGATTGCTTTCCTCTAGACTATATAGAAGTAGGAGGAACAAAAGCAACCTTTGATGGGTGGGGAGGTCTAGGTTGTGCAGGGTGTTTGCCTCATGTTCCTTGGTAGGATGACGGCTCAGGTGGAACCTTAGCATAGATACTAGATGCTCAGGGTTGGGGAAAAATTACCGATTCGGGTTATGGTTCATTCACCACCTAAGGAATAGGGGAACTACTCACAACCACAAAAGATTGAGAAACCTCAAGGGTAGAAGCTGAGATAGCACATGAGGAGGCAATAGTAGACAATTGAGAAATTCAGATAGCTTTAAATTTTTGATAGGAGATAAACATAAAATCATTCTAAGGCTGAACAGGCTCAACTGGCCATGACCAAAATTAATCAAGCAAAACATTTTCATGGAGAGAAAAGGCTTGAACTCATTGTAATATACAGTATGCACCTATCCTTGAAATGGAAACTTTAGACACTTATGGATTACGGAGGGGACCGCCTTCATGAAAGCGAGCCATGGATAGCCCAACTTCACACAAAATTGATCCAAGGTTGGAATGATGGTAAAAGACACATCTAGTACTTTTGGTCCTATTGGGACCTGAAAAAACCAGCTCCCAAACATGCATCTTTTTGCCCTAAATCCATAAAAAATCCCACTTTTGCCTTAGTGGTCAAAACCCATCATTTATACTTGATTTGAGATAATTTCCATGGGCTCCCTTCATTAAAAATTCTAAGTAAAATTCCTTGGGTCTTTGTATTTTCCTTAGAAAATTGTGTTCAATTTGAGGCCTTTGTCAACGAATCAGCAGATTTGTGAACCGCTGATTTCATCGACTAGGTTCACGGGTTCATGGTTTTGCCGATTTACCAACAAAGTGACAAAGAGGCAAAGGAAGGAGTTTGCAGTAAAGGAAGAAAAGCAGTCAAGTCTTTTGGCGGAAAAGTTTTCGATTCGTGAACAAAGGGTTCATTGACAAGAATTTTTGCTGACAGTAGAGGAAGAAACAAGATACAAGAAAGTCAAAAGGGAAGGAAACAAGATAAGTGAAAGATAGTTCACTGCGAGGTGATTTCCCTGACAATGAAGAAAGAAGAAGAATGAAGCGGTGGAAGCATGGTATGCGCTGGGCCAAGTTCACCAATAGGTGAAATTGCTGATAGAGGAAAGATAAAGTGCAAAGGACAGATAAATGAAGAAAGAAAAAGACAAGGAAGAAGAGGGAAAAAAGGAGTAAGTCTTCATCAGCAAAAAATGAAGTTTGTGAACCAATAAGTTCACTGATAACCAAGTTCTCCGTGGGGAAATTTTTTTGATAAAGGATAAAAAGGGTGGAGAAAAAAGAGAAAAGGACCTGAACTCTCCATGGTTCGTGAAATGAAGAAATCGCTGACAAAGGGGATAAAGAAGAGAAAGGAAGCAAGGAGCCTTTGTCAAAAGAGGTAAGAGTCCGTGAACCTGGGAGTTCACTAACTAAATAGTGCACCGACTAAATAGTTTGCTGACTAGCAAATTAGTCAACAAGGAAGGGAGATGAAACCTGAATCCCAATGGCCCAATAAAGATGAAATATGAAGATTAACCAAGCACAATTTCAAATTCTTTAAGAATAGACATATTAAAAAGGTGTTTGTAAGGGATAATTGAACAACATTTTTAAAGTGTTGTAAAAGCTCTAAGGGGTGTGATTTCCTAAAATTGTACCATGATTGTAGGGTAATACATGCAGATTGGTACTCAACAATTAATGTGTTGTAGGCCAAGGTTGCATAGGTGGTTGTTTAAACAGTAAAAATCTTCAATGTGCCTGCACACATGGAGGACAAAGTGGATGAAGTATATACTGTAGATACCAGAATGTGGATTTAGCCTTCCCTCTTTAATGCTCCAGGTACCCAAGGTGTGTGGGAAATCTTCTTCTATCAGTTTCAGACATGCTAGGGTATGGGCACTCTTCCAGTCATACAGATTTTATGATAGGACTGTGGGCCAATTTTAATGCAGCATGGTTGTATGTTCTGATTTCATTTCAGTGCCTGGAGCTACATGGTGGCAAAAGGCTATATATGCACATCTCAAAGATGTTGGGGGTGGATTTTTTGTTGTGATCTTCAGACGAAAGATAGGTGTGGAAAGTTACAGGGTGGCCATTGAAATTCCAGTTCAACTCATTGAGGAGTGCAGACCCGCAAAGTCAAAAGAATTGATATTGTATATGATTCTTGTTATAGAATGTCTCTAGGTAATTAGGTATGTACCCAAGAAGATTTCTCAGTCACAGTTGAGTATTTTCCTTTGCCTTGTTAATGGCATGAATGTAATATTGGGTTAGATGAATGTGAAAATATTTTGAAAATATTGCAAGCTTTGTAATAATCTCTCTCATGTTGTATATTGGTATATGCAGTTGTGATTACTAAGTATGCTCTGTTTCAAGATCTCATATTATGTGGTGTATACAAATCCATAGCTCATTGTTCTTTTGGTTTTAGTTTGTTGTTTCCTTACTGAACTACAACTCCGTTGCCCCTAAAATAGGCACCGGTCTAGAGCCATTCAAACTAGCCCCACATCATTTAAACGAACTAAATATTTACAAGTGTTTCTTTTTTAAAAATCCTTCTTTCTTGTGCATGAATATTTGCACAGTTTGCATCAGCTATATAGGGGTTTTGTGACAACCAGTTATTCTTGGCTTAGTGATAGTCTTTGGGGCCAAGGCAACATCTTGGGTTTGGTTGTTCATTTGTTTTTAGTTATTCATTTGGTTTTGAAGTCAATACCTACTAATGTATATCCATTTGAATATCCCTCTAGAGTTTATGTTGAGCTCGAAGTGTAGGGGAGCCTACCCACTCCTATTAGTTGACCCTTAATCACCTTTATCCTGTTGATGAATCCCCTTTTCACTTCCTTGATGACATCCCTGGCCTACAAGTGAGTAAGAATTCTAGGGATTGGGCCTAGCAGTTTTGGGGCCCAACATATTAGCGTCATTATCAGGGACCCACTAAATCAATTTTAATTCTGGTTGATGTAGTATTGAAGTGCAGTGTTTGTTAACATATTTCTCCCCAATAGGGGAAGTGGCAACTCTATTTTTACAACCCATAAATTAATTGTAGTTTAAAAAAGAGATTTGCAATGAATAGAGGAAGGAACCAGGGGCAACCTAGGCATGATGAATCCTCTAGCAATACAGGAAATAGGAGTAGATAGAGGGCAAGAAACCCCAATGTGGTGCCTCCATTGAATACCCAAGGCCAAATAGGTACCTCTAGAAGAAATGATACATTTGTTGATCTAAGGAGCCAATATCAGTGTACTTCTGAGGACTCCATAGATAACATACTCAGAACAAACAGAAGGAGGAATAGGAGTGAGTATGATGTTAGAAGAAATGAAAATGTTATTGGTAGAGGAAGTAGAGATAGATCTCATGGCCCACATTTGAGAACATTTGGAATGCCCACTAAGAATGAAGAGACATTTTAGAATAGTATGTATCCTACTTCTCCCACAGGATCACTTGGAGGTTGACTTGATAACATTCCTAATGAGGGAGATTACAGGAGCAACCTATTGTTGAAGAAATAGAAATAATCCTCTAGGATGAGCTTGACCTACTTGATCATATCATGAATAGACAAAGGGAGGTACAGGCCTTACTTGGCCAACAACAAGCTCAACTTGCCCAACAGGCCCATATAAATTATCATGCACAACAGTAAGGCCATAATCAGCAGTACTACCAAAAATGACAACAACAACAACATCAGCATTGACAAATGGGACAACAGGGTGTAAATAATTCCCATGCTCAAAATGTTAACAATCAACCACCACAAAATCAAGTGAATCAACATTATGGCAATGTTCATAACCCTTGTCCTGCACAATGAAGACAAGCACATAGATTTCCTCCTTTAAGGTAGCCACTAGGAGCTGAGAAGTATAAACAACTTGATTTCTTTGGCATACTTGACTTTCCCAACCCTATTCCAAGTGAGATTAGGGGAAAGATTCCTAGGTTTCAAGGCAACAATGTCGTCATAGGTGAGGAGCATCTTAGACATTTTATTAATGTCATTGATGAATATGAAATTGAGGATGAAGATGTCATGATGAAATTATTTGTATACTCATTGGAAGAAAGTACTAAGAATGGTACAAGGCTCTCCCTAATAATAGTATTGACTCTTGGGAGGAGTTCATGAGGGTATTCAGATTGCAATATGGTAATAGGATTGATCCCAAGTTTGCTATCCATGAACTCATAGCTATCAAAAAGGCAATAAATGATACAGTCGCTGATTTTAACAACCGCTTCATCATGACAATGAGAAAGGTACCTCCTCATATGAGACCTAATGAATCTATGTGTTTGGTGTTGTATTGTGGTGCATTTGACTCAAAGATTAGTTATTGTTTGAGGGACAAGAGTCCACAGACATTAAGGGAGGCATATGTTATACAACTATCAATATTGAAAGCAATATGAGAGCTTTGGGAAAACACATCAAAAGGTCCAATGTAAAATTGTCCTAGCCAGACAAAGCGGCTTTTAATAAGCCCCTCACTATTGAAGACAAATTGGGTAAGCTTATGGGGGTTATGAAGATTTATCCTACAAGATTGCTAGAAATGATAAAGGGTTTCCACCTTAGAGTGCTACAACACATTTCAGTGAAGTTCAGAGATTGCATAACAGACCTTACAATACTGACTGGTCTAAGAGGCCACAACAAAATGATAAACAAGTTGCCCACGGGCATGTAAGTTTCAAATAGCCTGAAAGAGACATGCTTGATCCATTGAGAAAGGATCAAACCAAATTTCAAGATGTGTCTTTGTGCTGCCAAGCATTCTTTCTTCCCCATGATCCAACTAATTGTACAGTGGATCATTCAATGAGTAGAGATGAAGAATTTCCAAATGAAGAAGGTGCAGCTGAGTACTATGAAGAGGAGATAAACCAATTTGACATAGAGGGGTATGAGAAGATGGGTCAGGATGTCAACTATGATAGTTATGAAGAGGATGATCATATTTCCCAATATGATTATGATGAAGGTCCAAAGAGATATCAATTGCCAGCTCATGATTTCAGGCACTTGAGGGATCTTATGCAGAATAAGAACAAGTAGTCTAAACCTTTGAAAGAGGATATGAAAGCTTTGATTGATGTAGCCATTATGCAAGTCCAAGGAGGTTATCAGCTAAGAAATAGGTCAATCCATATACAAAGATCTCATGTTGTAGATTCAAGACAAAATGGATTGGAGTGTGAGAAGGAAAAAGGTGACATGAATATGGAGAAAAAAGATGGTAGTGCTCCCAAGAAGAATGTGTCAGAAAAGAAACTTTTTGCACAACCACCAGTAACAAAGAAGTATGTGTAGAAAAATCTAGCACAAGTGGCACAACCAGCTACTATATCCATTCCAAAGGTTCATGATCCAAAAGGTAGTGAGAAGCATGATCAACCTCAAGGACAAAAGGAACCACAAAAGGGAAAGGAGAAGATGAAGGAAAAGGGTATGGATGTATCTTCCAATCAAGTAATACCTTACATTCCTCGTGTAAATGATATTACCATCTCATGTGATGCTCCTCTACCAAATTATAGCCCTACTGACATGGGTCAGGTCTTCAACCAAGTTAGAATTTTAGTGCCTATAGGGGAACTTCTTAGAATCCATGAACATAGAGATAGGGTGGTTCATTCGTTACTATTGTTGATGCACAAAAACAACCTATTGTTATTCCTAGTAATGATGATGAGGGTAAATGCCATGATGAAACTATAGATGCATATCTAGGATCAACTATTGTTAATAGTTGGATGGGAGTAGACCCTTTTTACACAACACTAATCATAAATGGTTGGCTATTTCATAAGTGCATGCTTGATTCTGGTGCTTCCAGCAACGTTATGCCCTTGGAGATAATGAATGAGTTGGGACTAAAAGTGTCTAGGTCTTTTGGAGAGTGCTTTGCCATGGATTCTAGGGAAGTTAATGTGATAGGTCTGGTTAAAGATGTTGAGGTCAAACTCGTTGCTTTCCTAGACAAATCATTCTTGATGGATATAATTGTTGCAGACTGTCCTTCTAAGTGGGGTATGTTGTTATCAAGAAAGTGGGGGGCCTCCATTGGTTGAAGTATCTAGATGGATCTTTCATATGCCACTATTCCAATCTAGGGCATGGAAGTGAAGTTGTATAGGGAGAAAAAGGTAGAAGATGAAAACATTAAGGATAGATATAAAGCACAGGATGATCACAACAACTTCTTTGACACTGATATTGACCACTTCATGGGATATTACAATAAGGATGATCATAGTCATGATGTTTTACCTTCCACTACCACTAATTCTACTTGTGATATAGATGATTTGTGGATAGTGTATTTTGATGGTGCATATTCAAGAGAAGGCTCGGGTGCTGGTATTGTTCTGATAGCACCAGATGGTGAACAATTTGGCAGGTCCTTTAGACTTGATTTTTAGTGCACTAACAATGTAGTTGAGTATGAGGCATTGTTGTTGGGCCTAAATATTTCCCATAAGTATGGAGTCAAATGCCTAAAGATACATGGTGATTTAGAATTAATTGTACAATGGATTAGAAATGTATTTGTTGCCAAGGACAACAAGTTGAGATCATACATGAATGCAGTTTGGGACACTCTGGAACTGTTTGATGCCATTGCAATTGAATGGATTGAGATAGGTAGAAATGAAAAGGTGAATGCTTCAAGGTTGTTGCTCGTTCAAGGTTTCAGCCGCATCCAGATTCTTGTCCTTTTTCCCATTACGCTATTGAAGTTCTCATCATGCCGATAATCCCTGATAATGTTTATAGCTGGCAAGTTTTCAATGACAATGAATGAAGAAAACAATGCTATTGCAAGCATTGAACATACCTCTTGGTATACTGACATAGTGTATTATTTAAAAAACATGAGGTGTCCTTCAGGCATGAGTGATAATCAAAAAAGGACATTAAAACTCTGTGCCTTGAAATATGTTTTTATGGAGGGTAACTTGTATTGGAAAAGTAGGGATGGTGTCTTGTTACTATGCTTAGATAAGGTACAAGCAGAGAAAATGCTGCAGGAAATGCATAAAGGTGTATGTGGAGGGCATTTCTCAGCCAAAACCACTGCCCATAAAATAATAAGATCTGGATATTATTGGCCTAAAGTTTTTAAAAGATGCTCACAACTATGTAAGGAGATGTGAAGCCTGCTAAAGATTCTCTGGTAAACTCAACTATCAAGGAGCCTTACCACTCAAACCAATGCAAGTGAAGGCTCCATTTCACCAATGGGGACTTGATTTTGTAGGAGAAATTGTAGAAAGGTCTAGTGGTGGACATAGGTGGATTTTGGTAGCCATTGATTACTTCACCAAATAGATAGAAGTTATTCTAACAAAACAAGCTACCAGCAAGGTTGTGATAAACTTTTTTTTGGAAAATATTGTCACTAGATTTGAAGTACCAGTGAAACTCATCACAAACAATGGCATGTGCTTTAGATCAACATAATTTAAGTCATTCTATGAGTCTTATGGTATAACAATCTCATATGCTTCACCATACCATCCCTAGGCCAATGGACAGGCAGAGTCTAGCAATAAAAGCATCATCAAAATAATAAAAAGAATGTTGGAGAATAATAAGAAAGCCTGGGATTCAAAATTAAGACTAGCTCTATGGGCAGATAGGATCACAGTAAAGAGGGCCACAAGGAAATCTCCATTTGAGTTGGTGTATGATGCACAGGCTAAACTACCCATGCACAACCTTATACCAATATATTGTTGCAAATATGTGCCGAATCGGTGTTTTCATTGATGTCAACATATCCTTGTTGTCATTGGTGTCAATTGTATCCCATTCTAGAAGACTTGTATGTTGAGGATATTGAAAAAATTAGCCTCTCCGGAAGAAACAAGTGAGTTACATATCTCTCTGTAAGAGACAGTGAAGACAGTACAATTCAGTGAAGTAGATTGCTCCACATTCCCAATGAGATGAAGATCAGAGTCTGCAGACCAAAGGGTGTTGTAAAGGATTGTCTGAAGTTGCTCTAGTTAAGACTTGAGGGATCCGCATGAAGAATTTGTGAAGTTATGGCCATATAAGTAGAACCAGGTTTTTCAGTTGTTCAGAGGTGACAGAGTGACAGAAAATTGGTCCAGATTGATCTGCATTGGAATATTATGATCTGTGGATCTAGAGGTGTGTATCCTCAACTCAAGAGGTTCGTGGTTTGGAGGTCTGCAAGCAATCTTTCTAGTATGGCAGTCATGACAGTGAGAGTTCTTAAGTTCCCGGATGAAGATGCAAGTGTTTTTGATGAAGTGAGGTGGTGCAGTTGTTCTTGTTGATTTCATTGTGCTTGTGGTGGTGTCTGGATCGTGTGCCTACTGTGTTGGTGGTCCGCATTAAGTATTGAAATCGTGGTTGAAGATTTGTCCTTTAGTGTTGCTGTTCTTTCCAGTCTTGACCGACCCGATGCTTTGTGCATGCTGCAGATGATCTAAGAGAGGTTCTATGAAGTGTGGTGTGTTGTTCAAGGATGATTTGGGTCCCAGCTATGTTTGGCTGATAGTATAGTGATTCGCATTAAGTTAGATGTTTGTAGTGCCGACCTTGATGTTTATTACAAGGTTGATGAAGCATATAAATATGTGTGGTTGAGTTGTGGAAAATTGTCCTTGTACGAAAATGATAAGATCCTAAGAAAGGAAGAAAGGCAAAGCAGAGAAGAGGAAAAGCAGAAGAGGAAGAGCAGTAAAGGATGAGGAGATAGCGAAGAAGTGTTTGGGGGGCCGAGCAGAAGTGTTGTGCGCTTCAATGGAGCTGACCTTGGCATGAAGAAGATGTTGTTTTCCAGTTCAATCTTTCTGTGATAAACTTATAAATATTTCTGTAGGTAGTGAGCCTCTTTTGAACAGCTGGGCAGTACGCCCGAAGGCAAGTGCCTTCCCATTTTTCTATTCTTTTAATAGAGAATAAATCTTGTGGGTTAACCCCCACCGTGGTTTTTCCCTTAACCGGGTTTCCACGTAAAAATCCTGGTGTTATGTGTGTTGATTTTATTTCTGCTCATGTGTTGTTAATTCATTCATTCATAGTTTTATCATTCATCTGTTAATAAGTGGTAAAGAAGTTTAATTGCAGCAAAGGATAAAAGTTTTTGTGACAACTGATTCACCCCCCCTTAGTTGTCTGCCCTTATTTCAACAATTGGTATTGTTATCACCCAGATTTGTACCCTTGCATGCAGTTGTGAAACCTCAGCAATCTGGAGTAACATGGGAATGATCTCTAAGTGTGGGACTTTGCTAAATGAGATCAGACCTCCGGAGAAGGCCGGCTTCCTTAACTGGTTATCACCTAACTACTAAATCTTAAGAGGAAAAGGGAGAAGGAATGCTTTAAAATGAAGGATGAAACAAAAAGCTTGAAAACAAAGGGTGATTCACCAAGTTTAATAAAAGAACCCTCACGGTACTGAGAAAATGCACAGCATAACCAAATATAGCAAGCAGACATACACAGATTCAGCTGATCCTAGCAAAGGTGAGAAACAAGATGATTGAAAGGAATAATACGTTCACAGGCAAACATATGCAGATTCAAACTAAACTAAAACTCAGTCCAAAGAGGCAAAATAACTTGCATATATTTAATGGGAAGGCAAAGTTACAGTAGCAAAAAGCTCTATTTGGAAACAGAAAAGCCTCAATGCTCAAAAAAATTTCCAACCTTATTTACAACTCTCGAATGCATATATATAGCATTTCAAAAATACCCTAAGTCAGTTACAAAATTTGCTCAAAAAGCTACAGCAAGAAAATATCTCCCTCTTAATGACTGTCCACATGCAAGAAGTTATGGTGCAGAAGATCTAGAATTGGGGACGGTGAAAGATATTCTGGGCATTAAATGCGAGCAGCATCAATGGTTATCTTCAACAAGGAATATATGAAATATCTGAAACATGGCAGTTTAAGAGATATTTTCAGTCATTAATGCAAGCTGCTTCATCTTTGTGCAGCAATGAATGCAAGAAATATCTCTATCTGCTCAAAATGGTCGCTGAAATGTCCACTCGTCCAAAATATGCAAATCCAGATCCAAATTTGAAAAGTGAGAGTATCCCCCTGAAATCCCCGCCAAATGAAAGAGGAGGCAAAAATAAGCACTTTTGGCTTTTGCAGCATGTCAAAATTCACCAGAATGGAGGAGATATGGGCAGTCAAAGTTTCAGTCAACTGCCTGCATATATCGCTTTGCATCTGTGTATATATCGCTTTGCATCTGTGTATTATTTGGCATCTGAATCGGCCTCTAAAACTACCTTTGGATATGCATAACGCTTTATATGTCGACTTGTATATGCAAATGTATGTGTAAATGTACAATGTGTAAAGATACAATTGCAACATACAATCGCGGGCCTTTTTACCTTTGTATCAACTTTGCATGTATGCCCCCTGACATGTGGCACCGCTTGATTCGTCGTGAGCTAGTTTGAGAAGCATCGCTGAAAAACTGCATCTTCTCTTTGTATGTTTTCTTTGCATATCGCATTGTATGTACAAACATACAATCGCAAATATACAAACCATATGGAACTCAAAAGATTATGAAGCAAATCTGAAATTACCATCGGGTCCGGTTTGCATGTACCTTCTTTGTATGTTGGCATATACAATGCAAATAACATGCAAGCCAGACGTCAGCCACTTTATCAATCGGATTGGGAGAAAATTGAAATCCGAGCCTTGTATCTTCATTCTTTGTATATCGGCATATACAAATGCCATATACATGCAAGCCGCGGACTCCAAAAGATCATTAAATGTATTTGAGTTCCCAGTCGGGTTTGGTTTGTACGTTTTCCCCTTGTATGTCTCCTTTTGTATATCACAATATACAATGCCATATGCATGCAAGCAAATTATACATACAAACTGCGGAATTCTGCCCTTTATCAACTGGAAAGTATGCTCCTTTCAAATCCGGCTTGTATATTAGGAATGCATATTTGATTGTATGTGCAAACATACAATCGCAAATATACAAGCGGTGGGCCCTAGCTTTGAATCACTTTCCCTTGCATGTTGACTTTGTATGTTGTCGATATACAAAGGCTTTTGTATGCATTTCTTTGTATGTGCTCGATGCATGTTTTGCCTGTATGTCCAAACATACAATCGCAAATGTACATTTGGTGGACCCCACCCTTTGCATCTCCTCCTTGTATGTTTGGCGAAAGTCCCCTTTGTATATTCTGCCTATGTACATTGCAAATGTACATCAGCCTTTGTATGTCAACCTTGCCTGCGACCTTCTTTGCATATTGACAATGTACATTCACTCCTGCATGTGATCTTTTGCATGTTGACCTAGCACAAGACTCTTGCATCTTTGTCTTTGTATATGCGAACATGCAATCACATATATACAAGCCACTGTTCTAATATACACTGGCCTTTGAATGTTCCGCCTTTGTATGTGGCGAATGTATCTTTGACTTGTATGCGCGAACATACAATCCCCTTTCACTATAGCGAATGCATATCAGCCTCTTTGTATATGCGCCTTGTACATTCCCAATGTATGTCGGACATACATTCGCCTTTGTATCTATGCGGCATACATTGTCCCCTGTATATTTTGCTTGTATGCCGCCAATGCATCTTTTCCTTTGCATGTTCCTCTTGTATGTAGCCGTTGCATGTCTAAACATACAACACAAGTATACATGCAAACCATCTCATACAAGCAGGGAATATTCTCATAATCTGTGATAGATTCCTTAATGCATATACAAACTCGATATGCAAAGCGAAAAGCATACAACCTATTTTTGAAGGCCGACTGAGACTTTTGACCTGCCAATGTACATCAGCACTTGTATGTCAACCTTGCATGCTTGCCGATTGCATCTTTTGACATTGTATATTGTACTTGTACATATAAACATACAATGGCGAATGTATATCCAAATATACATTCAAAAATGCATTCAAAATACTTAAGCATGAAACTGAGAAATATCTGTGGTGGGGAACTTTTGAAGACAAAAGATTTCTGGGTTTTTCTGGGCTTTTTGTAAGGAATCTTTAGGCAAGCTTTTAGGAAATTTTGACAAGGCATAGCATAAATATTTGAAGGATTTAAGCCTTGTATGGGTCATTTCTAAAGGATTTTTAAGGAAAAATACAAGGTGAACTATTTAACTCTGGGCAGAGGAAAATAGGTCAACAATTTGGCGACTTCTATGGGATGTTTACCTACTAAACAATTAGATCAGTGGCCCTAAGTATCCATTGGGCATGGAGTCATACAAAGACTAAAAATATACCTTGACAAACCATCCTAACTTTAGTAACTTAGCATATTAGCAGTGAAGGACATCTGGAAGATCAAACCAAGACAAAAATACTGAAGGCAACCCCTCCAACTGTGCTAGACAACACTTAGGGAAATCAAACAAAAAGGATCTAAGCTATTGTGTAGCAGCACTTATTGAAAACAAGAAACCTAATCTACTAATTTACAAGGCACTCATACCTCAAAACACCTCTTTAGGTGTATCCCATTGACTGGGATAGGCAAATTTTTTCAATCCATATTTGATAACTGAAATGCATTGTGCTCCTTGCATTCAGTAATGAGAAATGGGCCACTCCACATGTCAAATTTGGAGTGCTTTCCTGGTTTGCTTTTCAACTCATCCCATTTAAGCACCATATCACCCTCCCTAAAGATTCTGAGAGTGGCCTTCTGATCAAAATTTCTTTTGGTCTGAAGCTGATGATACTCCATGGTTTTCATAGCCTTATCTCTGATTTCTTCAAGCTCTATAAGCTGAGCATATTTGACAGCCATGGGATCCTATTCTTCAAACATCTCCAGCTGATTCATGATATCAAGTGCTGGTAGTTCCATAGATATAGGCAATCTTGCCTCTTTCCCATAAACTAACATATATGGGGAGTTCCCAATAGACCTCTTGGGAGTTATTTTGTATGCCCATAAGGCATGCTTCAGATTAGTGTATTAGGTCCTCTGGTTGTCTTCCATTGATCTTTTAACAATCCTTATGAGGCTCTTATTTGTAGATTCAGCCAAACCATTACCTTGTGGGTAATAATTTGATGAAGTATTCAAATAGATCCCATTCTTAATAGCCCAGTTAGTTATCTTTAATCCTACAAAGGCTAAAGCATTGTCTGAGATAATTGACTCAGGCACCCAAAATCTGGATATCAAATCTTGGTAAAAATTCAAAATAGTATTTTCATTTGATTCCTTCAGAGCCACTGCTTCAGTCCACCTTGTGAAATAGTCTGTAGCTGTAAATATCCACCTGTGGCCTGCACTTGATGGTGGGTTAATGGGACCCACAAAATCAATGCCCCATCTCATGAAGGGCTGCTCTCCTTGAATTGACTGCAGGGGTAAAGCTGGCAGCCTTTCTTTGCCTGCAAAAATGAAACATTTTACACATTTTCTAGCCCATGCATGGCCATCCTTGAATAAGCTAGGCCAGTAATATCCAGCTCTCATTATTTTCCAAGCAGTAGTCTTTGGGGCAAAATGACCCCCTGTTGTTCCATCATGAAATTCATGCAGCACCTTGTCAGTCTGATCATTATCAATGCATCTTAACAATACACCATTAAAATCCTTTCTGAAAAGGATGCCATTTATTAAAACATATGGAATGAATTGTAGTTTGAAATACCTTCTCTTGGTTCTATCCAAACCTGCTGGACATTTGCCAGTTTGCAAAAATTGAGTCATATTATTAACCCAACTTGTGCCCACTACCTCTGTAACCTCTTGCTGTGCATCTTTAATGGTCAGAAGCACGTCCTCCTCTTTTTCTATTTCATTCTCAGGACTAGTAGCAAGCTATTCATCGAGTCCTCTACCTCTGACAGGCTTGGTTATCTTAATCTCGACGTCATATTCCATGACCTTGGTGATCCAACCAGCCCTTTTCTCATTTACATCTTTACCTAACAGGAATTCTTTGACGCTAGGGTGAGCAACCATCAAATGTATCTTGTTATTAGAAACTAGATGCTGAAACTTCTTGAGGCTCCTTACCACTGCAAGGACATGTTTTTCAATGAAGCTATACCTTTGCTCATACTCCTCCAGCCCTTGACTAAAGAAAGCGATTGGCTGTTCAAAGCTATCACTCTACTACTGTACTAGAATCATAGAGATTATATCTAGACCACCGTAAGCATATAAAATAAAATCTTTGGAGAAGTCAGGATTTACCAGAGTTGTTGTAGCTGACAATGCTTCTTTTATGGACTCAAAGCTGAGTTTGGCCTCTATTGTCCAACTGAAAACCATGCTCTTCTTCAACATAGACATCAGAGGCTTCAATAGATTTGCAACATTGGGAATAAATCTTCGCATAAAATTAATTTTGCTAATAAAACTTTGTAGTCCCTTCTTATGGCTAGGTAAAGGCAACTCCAAAATAGCCTTTACTCTTTTAGGGTCAATGGTAATGCCCTCCTTCGACACAACGTGCCCTAGCAGCTTGCCCTCATGCACAGCGAAGATGCATTTCTTGGGATTGAGAGATATCCCAAACTCATTGCATCTCTCAAATACTTGTCTCAGGTGGGATAAATGTCTAGATGCATTCTTAGAAAAAATTGTGATGTCTAAATATACAAGCACCAATTTATACAGCAAACCCTTAAAAGCCATATCCATAGCTCTCTGAAAAGTAGAGCTAGCATTTGAGAGACCAAAAGGCATCCTTTTGTAGGCCATGGTGCCCCATTTGGTAGTAAAAGCGGTTTTAAATTGATCTTCCTCCTTGACTAACACTTGATTATAGCCAGAATATCTGTCAAGCAAGGAGAATCTTTTAGAACCAGCCACTACTTGCAGAATTTGCTCCATTGAGGGCAGTGGGTAGTGATCTTTTAGGGAGGCTTTATTGAGGTCTCTGAAGTCGACACATAGTCTAATCTCCCCATTCTTTTTTCTGACAAGGACGAGGTTAGAGACCCAAGAAGTATGCTTGATCAGGAAAATGATCTTTCCCTCAATCAGTTTGGTTAGTTCTTTAATCATTAGAGGCTCAAGCTTTGGATGTAAAAGCCTTTGCTTCTACCTCACAGGTTTAGTACCTGGTTCTAACTCTATGGTATGCTGGGCAATATGAGGTTCAAACCCTTTTAGGTCTGAATAATCCCAAGCAAACACATCTTCAAACTCTTGACAAAGAGCAATAAAAGCCCTCCTATCTTCAGGCGAACAAATTTTGCCAATTTTAAGAAGCTTACCCTTAAAAATTTCCAGCTGCTCGTAATGTTCCTCTTTGACCTGCATGCTGGTTTTGCTCTTCTTTAGCTGATCATCAGTCCCAAAAATAGATTCCAAGGTTACCAATCCCTTGGGCAGCTTGTTTGTCCTTAACTGAATAACTTGACCGTCCTCATATTGTTGTTTGAGTTTATCCTGATTCATCATGGAAAACTCATCCTCCTCTAACAGGAACCGCAGGATCTGCACATCACTCTCAAAAACCTGCCAATAAATATTATTGTCAGGGATAGAAGGCCTGTCAACTATTTTCACATGAGGCTGCACCTTTTCTCTTTGAATATCACTGGGGATGTCAAACTGGGCCCCAATTGCAGATAACATATCTGCATGATAGTTATGATTTCTTGGAATGGAGATCAGATTGAAAGCATCAAACTCTTCAATGATATCCCATACCCTATGCTTGTAGCATTTCAAAACATCATTTTTTGTAACATGCATCCCTCTCACCTGATTTACAATAAGTTCACTGTCACCATAGACTTGCAAATAGCCAATTTTCCTCTTTCTTGCCCACTGCAAACCTTGGATGAAACCCTCATACTCAGCAGTGTTATTTGTACAAGAAAAGGCAAAATGGAAAGCAGAATAATATTTTTCATCTTGTGGAGACACAAGCATTGCACCACCTCCAGATCCATTCTTATTCCTAGAGCCATCAAAGTACATTTTTCATACTTCATTTTGCTGCTCTGTTTGCTGTTCTGGGTCCTTTATCAGGCTTGGAATTGTTGTTTCAGGCTCATGCAGTATGTAAACCCCCATACTAGCTTCTTGGATGTGTCCCTCAGGATCATCTACAACATTTTCTAAGGCCCACTCCCTTAATAGCACTTCTGGTATACTTTCAGCTTGTAGTTCTTGAGCAGCAACAAGTTCAGGATCATCAGAAATAATTCAATTTGCATTAACAACACTTGGTGTATAAGGCTGTATGTGATTATTTGAAATCAATTCAGATTTTAGGGTTACTTTTGTGCCATACTTGGTCCTAAAAAACATGTGGGACCAGTCCAAAGATAAATATCCTCCTATCTTGGTTGTGAATTCTCTTGACAAACACATAGCAAAATAGGGAGGCAAATCTATGATGAACACCTCCTGGGAAATGGAAACATTTGGGCAAGTGTGCAGAGTGAGACCTAGGTCTTTAATCACACCTACAGTGTTAACAGTTGTGCCATCTAACTGAAGCACACCTTTCTCCAAGGGTTGGTACTTCAATCCTAATTGATTTGCAATCTATTTTGGCATCACATAACTACTTGCACCACTATCTACCATGTAGTTATGTACCAACTTGTCTCCAATTATTAAAGACACATAAAATGGAAGTGGTTTGGCACTTTTGTTTGGCTGTTTACTGTTGTCCTGAGGTGAATTGGTAAGGACTGCCCTAGTTGGGTCAACAGTTGTATCATTGGGCATCTTCAAATTAGACAAGGTAGATTGTAACATCCTCTTTTGGCCTGGGATGGCTAGGGAATCCCACATGGACATGGTCACATTCATCTTTTTCATATTTTCAATAATATTGAAAGATGGAGTGACACTTACCTTTTGTTGTGACTTTGTAGCAACAGTAATATCAGCCTGCAAATGAGGTTGTTCCCTTGAAGTTGCTTGAGCATTTCTTTATAAAATGTGGGGAACATGGGATGTAGAAGCATCAGTATGTCCTTTTCCTTTACTTGCTGCTTGATCTACTTCATAACCCCTCTTCTTTGCTCTTGTATTGGCTGTAACCGGAGTATTATTGTTGTTTATACCACAGAATTCACCTTCTTGCCAATTTATGAAGGCAGAATCATTTTGAGGTTGGTCCTGCTATTACACAACCCCATCATGAGGTGTATTTGGATGAGAGATTGCAACATTCTGTACCATCAGAGCCTGATTTATAACCTCATTCGAGAACGCTGCCTGATTGTGTGGCTGATTGCATGGCAAACACCATTCATATTTAGCTGCAAGGTTATTTTGAACAGGAACAAGGTCCTTGACAGCATTAATGGGCATTGGATTGTAAGGCTGAAAAGGCCTCTGATTTAGATTCTGCCTGGTACCCTGATAATTGCTTTGATAAGGTGGCCTGTTAGCTTGATAAGGCTGATTTTACCCTTGATTGGGTTGCTGATAGGGCTGTCTGTTCTGGGACTGCTACTTTTTGATGCTTACTAATTCATTCCCAAAGGTTTGCAAGATATTTTCTATTTTTTGTTGGTTGTTTTTAATATCTCTCAACTCTTGTGATGAGCTAGAAGTAGCATTTTCAGAATTGGTAGTACTTGGTAATGTTGCAGTAGTAGGTAAAGGGGCAAAATATGGAATTGGTAAGGGCATTGAAGCTTGAATCTCAGGGAAGATGGGCATTGGTGGTCTAGGTGCTATTTTTCTGGCTTGAATCAGGCTATTCTCCGCTCTAATAGCTATTTCATATGCATTAGGTAAACTAGTACCTTCTAATGATTGTATCATCACTGAAATATCACTATTTAGGGCTTTCAAAAAATACATAAAAGCATATTCAGGTGGAGGCCTTACCATGGCAGGAATTCTATCCCATGTATTCTGAAATCTGAAGTTGAAATCCATCATTTGCTCCTGGGGAGCTCTCTTTATTGTAGTCATCTGTTCAACCAGCGACAAGTTGTCTGATTTATCTTGAAATTGCTTATTTAACTTATCACCTAGATCATCCTAGGTTGTAATGGTTTGTACTAATAAACTCCTAAACCATTGCAATGCTTTTCCCTTGAAAGAGGCAGCTAGCAGCCTGATGGCTACATTTTCTTGGGGCACATGATGAACACCTCATAGAGAAGCTACATCTCTAATGTGCTCAATAGGGGTAGTTTGATTTTCCCCCGTGAAATAAGGCAGACTCATCAAAGCTGCCATAGGTATGACATCATGCATTGTCAAGTTCAAAGGGTTGCCCCCATTAAAAGCCACAAATGGCTAATTTTTTGCCATTGTAACAGCCAGAGTTAGGTTTACTTGAGTTGATACAGGGACTATAGGTACAACCGACCTAAAATTTGGTGGAGTTGATTGTATTCTTTTAGAAACTGGAGTCCTTACTATAGCCCTACTCTATCTTTTAGGTGGAGACAGCTGCAAGTAATCAAATGAACTTGAACTCCGAGTTTGAATCTTTCTCATATAATGTAACAATATAACTGATTTGCTTGTCTTTCATCAGTAGGAGTCGCCAGATATGTAGGTTTTAACCTCTTACGGGTCTAAAAATCACTGGCTGCACATCAAAACTAGTAACAAAAGGTAGTATTTGGATTATTTTCTAACTCTTGGGTCCCATCGGGCGTGCCAAAGTTGTTATCACCCAGATTTGTACCCTTGCATATAGTTGTGAAACCTCAGCAATCTGGAGTAACATGGGAATGATCTCTAAGTGTGGGACTTCGCTAAATGAGATCAGACTTCCGGAGAAGGCCGGCTTCCTTAATTGGTTATCACCTAACTACTAAATCTTAAGAGGAAAAGGGAGAAGGAATGCTTTAAAATGAAGGATGAAACAAAAAGCTTGAAAACAAAGGGTGATTCACCAAGTTTAATAAAAGAACCCTCACAATACTGAGAAAATGCACAGCATAACTAAATATAGCAAGCAGACATAAACAAATTCAACTGATCCTAGCAAAGGTGAGAAACAAGATGATTGAAAGGAACAATACGTTCACAAGCAAACATATGCAGGTTCAAACTAAACTAAAACTTAGTCCAAGGAGGCAAAATAACTTGCATATATTTAATGGGAAGGCAAAGCTACAGTAGCAGAAAGCTCTGTTTGGAAACAAAAAAGCCTTGATGCTCAAAAAAATTTCCAACCTTATTTACAACTCTTGAATGCATATATATAGCATTCCAAAAATACCCTAAGTTGGTTACAAAATTCGCTCAAAAAGCTGCAATAGGAAAATATCTCCCTCTTAATGACTGTCCACCTGTAAGAAGTTATGGTGCAGAAGATCTAGAACTAGGGACGGTGGAAGATATTCTGGGCATTAAATGTGAACAGCTTCAATGGTTATCTTCAACAAGGAATATATGAAATATCTGAAACATGGCGGTTTAAGAGATATTTTCGGTCATTAATGTGAGCTGCTTCATCTTTGTGCAGCAATGAATGCAAGAAATATCTCTATCTGCTCAAAATGGTCACTGAAACATCCACTCACCCAAAATATGCAAATCCAGATCTGAATTTGAAAAGTGAGAGTATCCCCCTGAAATCCCCACCAAATGAAAGAGGAGGCAAAAATAAGCACTTTTGCCTCTTGCAGCATGTCAAAATTTGCTAGAATGGAGGAGATATGGGCAGTCAAAGTTTCAGTCAACTGCCTGCATCTATCGCTTTGCATCTGTATATTATTCAGCATCTGAAGCGGCCTCTGAAACTGCCTTTGGATATGCATAGCGCTTTGTATGTCGACTTGTATATGCAAATGTATGTGTAAATGTATAATGTGTAAAGATACAATTGCAACATACAATCACGGGCCTTTTTACCTTTGTATCAACTTTGCATGTATGCCCCCTGACATGTGGCACCGCCTAATTCATCGCTGAGCTGGTCTGAGAAGCATCACTGAAAAACTGCATCTTCTCCTTGTATGTTTTCTTTGCATATCACATTGTATGTACAAACATACAATTGCAAATATACAAACCATATGGAACTCAAAAGATTATGAAGCAAATATGAAATTACCATCAGGTCCGGTTTGCATGTACCTTCTTTGTATGTTGGCATATACAATGCACATAACATGCAAGTCGGACGTCAGCCACTTTATCAATCGAATTTGGAGAAACTTGAAATTCGGGCCTTGTATCTTCATTCTTTGTATATCGGCATATACAAACGCCATATACATGCAAGCCGCAGACCCCAAAAGATCATTAACTATATTTGAGTTCCCAGTCAGGTCCAGTTTGTATGTTTTCCCCTTGTATGTCTCCTTTTGTATATCGCAATATACAATGCCATATGCATGCAAGCAAATTATACATACAAATTGCGGAATTCTGCCCTTTATCAATTGGAAAGTATGCTCCTTTCAGATCCGGCTTGTATATTAGGAATGCATATTTGATTGTATGTGCAAACATACAATCGCAAATATACAAGCGGTGGGCCCCAGCTTTGAATCACTTTCCCTTGCATGTTGACTTTGTATGTTGTCGATATACAAAGGCTTTTGTATGCATTTCTTTATATGTGCTCGATGCATGTTTTGCCTGTATGTCCAAACATACAATCGCAAATGTACATTTGGTGGACCCCACCCTTTGCATCTCCTCCTTGTATGTTTGGCAAAAGTCCCCTTTGTATATTCTGCCGATGTACATTGCAAATGTACATCGGCCTTTGTATGTCAAACCTGCCTACGACCTTCTTTGCATATCGGCAATGTACATTCACTCCTGCATGTGATCTTTTGCATGTTGACCTAGCACAAGACTCTTGCATCTTTGTCTTTGTATATGAGAACATATAATCACATATATACAAGCCACTGTTCTAACATACACTGGCCTTTGAATGTTCCGCCTTTGTATGTGGCGAATGTATCTTTGACTTGTATGTGCGAACATACAATCCCCTTTCACTGTAGCGAATGCATGTCGGCCTCTTTGTATATGCGCCTTATACATTCCCAATGTATGTTGGACATACATTCGCCTTTGTATCTATGCGACATACATTGTCCCCTGCATATTTCGCTTGTATGCCGCCAATGCATCTTTTCCTTTGCATGTTCCTCTTGTATGTAGCTGTTGCATGTCTAAACATACAACACAAATATACATGCAAACCATCTCATACAAGTAGGGAATATTCTCAGAATCTGCGATAGATTCCTTAATGCATATACAAACTCGATATGCAAAGTGAAAAGCATACAACCAATTTTTTACTATTTTTGAAGGCCGACTGAGACTTTTGATCTGCCAATGTACATCAGCACTTGTATGTCAACCTTGCATGTTTGCCGATTGCATCTTTTGACATTGTATATTGCACTTGTACATATAAACATACAATGGCGAATGTATATCCAAATATACATTCAAAAATGCATTCAAAATACTTAAGCATGAAACTGAGAAATATCTGCGGTGGGGAACGTTTGAAGACAAAAGATTTCTGGGTTTTCTGGGCTTTTTGCAAGGAATCTTTAGGCAAGCTTTTAGGAAATTTTGACAAGGCATAGAATAAATATTTGAAGGATTTAAGCCTTGTATGGGTCATTTCTAAAGGATTTTTAAGGAAAAATGCAAGGTGAACTGTTTAACTCTGGGCAGAGGAAAATAGGTCAACAAGTATCAGAGCCAGTTCCTCTAAAAGAAGCTTGACCGCTTGAGGAGATCCAGGATGTTGACTTACAAGAAGGATAGTCTAAGATTTGATGGAACAAATTACTCTCTTTGGAAGAGTCACATGGAGGGCCACTTGCAATGCATGGGTGATGCTTATTGGTTAATAACTAAGAATGAGTATAAGCCTCCGGAGAAAGGTCCTTCAACTCCAGATGAACTCAAAGATGTTGAAAACAACATTCGAGCTAAAGAAGCTTTGTTGAGTACCCTGACTGATACAGAAATGACAAATGTCCTGGAATTGAAAACTGCTCATGAAATCTGGATAAAGTTGGAAACTCTATATGAAGGTGATGAATATGTCAAATGTGCTAAGTTACAGAGCCTGAAGGGTAGGTATGAAAATTTTAGGATGAGTGAAGATGAAAACATCACTTCCTACATGCAGAAGATGAATGAACTTGTGTGCAGTATCAGGTGTGCTGGTGGAAAATTGGAAAAATTAGAGATTGTTGGCAAAGTACTTATATCCTTTCCTGCTTCGTACAAACATAGAGTTGCTTCTATTGAGGAGATCAGGACTGTGACAACTGTTACAAGGGATCAGTTAGTTGGCAAACTTTCAACGTTTGAAATGAGTGAGTTTGGTGATTCTCTTCCTAAATCTGAATCTACATTTAAGGCCAGTGTTTTTGGAAAGCAAAGATTTGATCTAGGTGAAATCTCTTCAAGAAGACTAACCACATTTGAGAAGGCAAGGAAGGATCTTGAATAAGATGAATCGGAGCTTGAAGAACTTGAAGCTCTTTTTGCCAAAAGACTACCAAGAGGATCCGGTAAGTATGAAGGAAAGCTGCCTTTCAAATGTTTTGCTTGTAATAAGATTGGTCATTTTGCTTCAAGATGTCCGGAGAGGGTTTCAAAGCCAAACTCTAATAGACCTAGGGTTCAAAAGAAATGCTACTATGTCTAAGAAGCTGCAGAAGAAGGAGTCACTGATGATGAATCTGATAAGGGAAGTACCTCAGGAAATGAATGGGTGTTCATTGCGATCAAAGAAGATCTGGTGCCTACTGAATCTGCCAGTTGTGTGAATGTAGAAAGAGCCTTGGTTGCTCAGGTTGAAGAAAAGGATGAATGGGTAATTGATAGTGGATGCTCTCATCATATGACAGGTGATAAGAGTAAGTTTGTAAGTATGGAAAGGCATGAAGGTGGAATTGTGAAGTTTGGAGACAATTCAGCTGGTAGAATCTGTGATAGAGGATCCATCTCTCTTGATGGTAAGAATAACACTAATGATGTTTTGTATGTAGAAGGGTTGAAGCATAATCTTCTCAGTGTTGGACAGTTGGTTGACAAGGGATATGATCTCCGATTCAAGGATGGTAAATGCAAAATTTTGGAAAGCTCTGAAATTGAGATTGCATCTGGTACACAAACTAGAGGTAACATCTTTCATTTGAGTGGTACTGGTAAAAGTTGTTTGATTGCTCAGATTGATCAGAGTTGGCTATGGCATAGGAGAATGTGTCATGTAAACTTTGACAGCATTGTTAAGATAAGTGCTACTCAGGCTATAAGAGATCTTCCAAAGCTTGTGAAACCTACCAATAGCATGTGTAAGGAATGTCAATGGGCAAACAGAACAGAACTACATTCAAGAGTAAAGAACAATCTTCAAGTGGATTGTTTGAACTTGTGTACACTAATTTGTGTGGTCCTACCAGGTTTAGGAGTTTGCAAGGAGACATATACTTTATGTTGTTGATTGATGATCACTCCCGGATGATGTGGGTCACTTTCTTGAGAGAGAAATCAGAGGCTCTTGACAAATTCAAAGTGTTCAAGGCTAGGGTGGAGAATGAGATTGGTGTGAAGATAAAATGTCTGAGATCTGACAAAGGTGGAGAGTTTACCTCTGGTGAGTTTAATGCATTTTGTGAAAAGCATGGAATAAGAAGATAGTTGTCTGCTCCTAGGACTCCTCAGCAAAATGGAGTTGTGGAAAGGAAGAACCAGACTATTCAAGAGGCTGCTAGAACCATGATGATGGAAGCAAATGTTCCACATGTCTATTGGAGAGAGGTTGTAAGTACTGTTGTCTACACTCTTAACTGGGTGCAAATCAAAGGTAATTCTGTTAAAACACCTTATGAACTGTGGTTTGGTAATGCTCCTTCTGTGAAATATTTCAGATTTTTTGGTAGTAAATTCTATATCAAAAGAGATGAAGATCTAGGCAAGTTTGATGCAAGATGTGATGAAGGAGTATTTTAGGGTTATTCTAATCAAAGCAAGGCATACCGGTGCTTTAATAGGAGATTGAAAAAGATTGTTGAAAGTGCTAATGTCAAGGTTGATGAAAGCAAGGAGAGACCTTCAAGGTTTTGTGGATATGAATCAAATGACCAAAATGAAGTCCAAATGAAGGAAAGCAAGTTTAATTTACTCTGGAGAATCCAGTGTCTCAAGAAGTTAATGCAGATGTTGAGGAACAAGTTCAAGAATCAGAAGTTGAAGAAAATCCCAAAACTCTCAGGTATGTAAGATTGAATCATTCTAAAAATTAGATCATAGGAGATAAAAATAAAGGTGTTCAAACTAGAAGAAGAATTGTTGAAGAACAAGAGGAGTATTGTCTAATTTCAAAGATTGAACCAAAATCAGTGAATGAAGCTTGTAAAGATGAAAGTTGGGTAAAAGCAATGGAAGAAGGATTAAGTCAAATTGAAAAGAATCATACTTGGGATCTTGTTCCTAGACCTGAAAACAAAAATGTAATTGGAACTAAATGGGTCTTCCAGAATAAATTGAATGAAGATGGTGAAGTTATTTGAAATAAAACAAGATTGGTGTGCAAAGGATACTCTCAGGTAGAGGGAATTGATTTTGAAGAAACTTTTGCTCCGGTGGCAAGAATTGTAGCAATCAGACTATTTCTTGCCTTTGCTGCTTACAAAGATTTCAAAGTCTACCAGATGGATGTCAAGTCAACATTCCTAAATGGAGAGTTGGAAGAAGAAGTCTACATTGAGCAACCAGAAGGATTCTAGTTGTCTGATCAAGAAGATAAGGTCTGCAGATTGAAGAAAGCATTGTATGGACTTAAACAAGCCCTAAGAGCCTGGTATGCAAGATTAGATAAGTATCTACTAAAGTTAGGCTTTAACAAAGGCACTGTAAACAGTAATCTTTACTTCAAAATTGATTATGAACACATCTTGATTGCTGAGGTATTTGTTGATGACATCATCTTTGGTGGAAATGAGAGTATGTGTAAAAAATTTGTTGATCAGATGCAAAGTGAATTTGAGATGTCCATGCTTGGTGAAATGAATTTCTTCTTAGGTCTGCAAATCATTTAGTCAGAAAAAGGCATCTTCATATCTCAGTCTAAGTATGTTAAAGAGTTGTTGAAAAAGTTTGGAATGGAGGACTCAAAACTAGTGAGTACTCCTATGGTAACCGGATGCAAGTTGAGTAAAGATGATTATTCCCCTAAGGCATATCAGAAAAGGTATAGATCAATGATTAGAGGACTACTTTATCTGACTCATACCAGACCTAATATTATGAATGCAGTTGGCCTTGTTGCTAGATTTCAAGCTAATCCTAGAGAATCTCGTGTTGTAGCAGTCAAAAGAATTTTCAGGTATCTAAGGGAAACATCTGATTATGGCTTATGGTATCCTAAGGGTGATGATTTCACTCTTCATGCATATACAGATGTTGATTGGGCAAGAGATGTGGATGACAGGAAGAGTACTAGTGGAGGTGCATTTTTCTTGGGAAAGAGATTAGTTTCTTGGTTGAGCAAAAAGTAGGAGGCAATATCTCTGTCTACTACAGAGGCAAAGTACATAGCAGCAGAAAGTAATTGCACTCAAGTTTTGTGGATGAAGCAAATGTTGAAGGATATTAGAGTTGTGTTTGAAGAACCTGTTACAATCTTCTGTGATAATTCAAGTGCAATAAACATTTCAAAGAATCCGGTGTTGCATTCAAAGACAAAGCACATATCCATCAAGTTTCACTTTTTGATAGAGAAGGTAAATGAGAATGAAGTCAAATTGGAGTTTGTTTCATCAAAAGATCACATTGTAGATATCTTCACTAAGCCTCTACCTAAGGATACTTTTGAGTATCTCATAGTGATGCTAGGGGTTATTACCCCTCCTATTTAGAACTAAGGTGCACTAATGTGCATCAGTCCGATGAAATTCATAGTCATATCTTGTGATCCGGATTGGTGTTAAGGAGTTGCTACTCAGGAGGAGTAGTCAGTATGTTGATTCTGGATTAAGAAACAAAAAGAGGAAGAGATGATTGCAAACATGTGCCCTTTGCCATTGATGTCAAAGGGGAAGAGAAGTCATGTGAAAAACTTGGAAGTAAGCAGTTGATGGTGAAAGGGGGAGCAAAAAATAAAATGGTTATAGGTGTGATAAGAAAAAGGGGGAGAAGTTCTTGTCTTGATGGTTGAAATAGTTTTTCACATCATATGTTGCCATCAATGATAAAGAGGGGATTGTTGCAAATATGTGCCTAATCGGTGTTGTCATTGATGTCAACATATCCTTGTTGTCATTGGTGTCAATTGTATCCCATTCTAGAAGACTTGTATGTTGAGGATATTGAGAAAATTAGCCTCTCCAGAAGAAACAAGTGAGTTACATATCTCTCTGTAAGAGACAATGAAGACAGTATAGTTCAGTGAAGTAGATTGCTCCGCATTCCTAGTGAGATGAAGATCAGAGTCTGCGGACCAAAGGGTGTTGTAAAGGATTGTCTGAAGTTGCTCTAGTTAAGACTTGACGGATCCGCATGAAGAATTTGTGAAGTTATGGCCATCTGAGTAGAACATGGTTTTGCAGTTGTTCAGAGGTGACAGAGTGACAGGAAATTGGTCCGGATTGATCTGCATTGGAATATTATGATCTGTGGATCTAAAGGTGTGTTTGGGATGTCAATGTGTACCCTCAACTCAAGAGGTTCATGGTTTGGAGGTCCACAAGCAATCTTTCTAGTATGACAGTCATGACAGTGAGAGTTCTTAAGTTTCTGAATGAAGATGTAAGTGTTTCTGATGAAGTGAGGTGATGCAATTGTTCTTATTGATTTCATTATGCTTGTGGTGGTCTTTGGATCGTGTGTCTACTATGTTGGTGGTCCGCATTGAGGATTGAGCTTGTGGTTGAAGATTTGTCCTTTAGTGTTGCTGTTCTTTCTAGTCTTGGCTGACCGGATGCTTTGTGCATGTTGTGGATGATCTAAGAGAGGTTCTATGAAGTATGGCGTGTTGTTCGAAGATGATTTGGGTCCTAGCTATGTTTGGCCGACAGTATAGTGATTCGCATTAAGTTAGATGTTTGTAGTGCTGACCTTGATGTTTATTCCAAGGTTGATGAAACATATAAATATGTGTGGTTGAATTGTGGAAAACTGTCCTTGTGCGAAAATGATAAGATCCTAAGAAAGGAAGAAAGGTAGAGCGGAGAAGAGGAAGAGCAGTAAAGGTTGAGGAGATATTGAAGAAGTGTTTAGGGGGCAGAGCAGAAGTATTGTGCGCTTCAATGGAATTGACCTTGGCATGAAGGAGATGTTGTTTTCTAGTTCAATCTTTCTGTGATAAACTTATAAATATTTATGTAGGCAATGAGCCTCTTTTGAGCAGTGAGCTCTGGGAAGTGTGCTCAAAGGCAAGTGCTTTCCCTTTTTTCTATTCTTTTAACAGAGAATAAATATTTTGGGTTAACCTCCACCGTGGTTTTTCCCTTAACAGGGTGTCCACATAAAAATCTTGGTGTTATGTGTGTTGATTTTGTTTCTACTTGTGTTGTTAATTCATGCATTCATGGTTATATCATTCATCGGTTAATAAGTGGTAAAGAAGTTTAATCATAACAAAGGATAAAAGTTTTTGTGACAACTGATTCACCCCCCCTCTTAGTTGTCTGCCCTTATTCCAACATATATAAATTTATTCTTCAAGAAGATTTGGATGTCCCTGAGCCCATGGAAGAAAGTTTGGAACAATTGGCTAAATTAGATGAAATCAGAATAGAGCCTCAGAAACAAAATGAAAAATTGCAGTTACATATGAAATATCTTTTTGATAGGAAAACTAAGAAAAGAAAATTCAAGGTGGATGATATGGTCCTTATGTGGAATGCCAGGGAACAAGATAAAGGGAAGCATGGTAAGTTTGAGGCATTGTGGATAGGCCCATTTGTCATCACTGGAAACTGTGGTGAAGATTCTTATTACTTGCAAAACATGAGTGGTGAAGAACAGGAATTTCCAGTGCATGGACAATTCCTGAAATACTTCTTCTCATAAGATCTTTCCATGCACAGTATATTTAAGAAGAACAGGAAATTGCCAGTGCATGGACAATTCCTGAAATATCTTCTCTCTCTAATATTTTCCATGCACAATAGATTAGGATTCCATTTCCATACCCCACCTCCATTAGTCTGCATCCCAGAGAGTGATTCTGGATACTTGTAATGACCTCATGACCATTCATCTCCAAACAGAGCCACTGTTGGGATAGGATTTTAAAATTTTCATTCAAACCTCATTTCTCACCATCACAATAAAGTTTTCATTTCATTCCTATCATAAACCCAAAGGATTAAACCCTAATCCCCCAAATCAATCGCTTTCATTTGAAAATCAAAAGGGCCAAATTTAATACCCCTATTATTTGAAAATCATGTCGTGCAAAAGACTCACGGCATATCGGAGAGACCAGCCTCGAGGTCTCATCGACACTCCAAGAAGGGTTAAAAATACATCAGAAGATCGGTGTGACACCTGAATATGTCACACCGATAAAGCGACAATGAAATACAAAACACATCGAGAAGTGATCACCATGTTGGGGAGACTTATCTTGTAGTCACTTCAATAATCCTAAGACAAACGCCTGGGTGTTGTTTCGCACTGATGTGAAAATATCGAAGGAACAAATGAGGTCAGAGTATCGGAGTGAGTCTTCTTGCAGTCTCTTCGACATTCTGAGCATAAAGGCATATCAAAGGAACCAAGGATTACTGGCTTAACATCCCAATAGTAAAATAAGTGACATAATTCAAGAAGATTCAGGATATTGGAATGACTTAAGTTCTAGTCGTATCGAAAAACTGTCAAAAAGATGCCAAATAAAGAAAGGCATAAGAAGAGAATTTGGGATGTCGAAGGGAGGTGATAACTTGTCCCTTCGAAAAGATGAACATGGAAATAAAAAGAACATATCGAAGGGATACACAGATGTCGATGAGACTTAACAAGGCGAGACTTCGGCATGACATCCATTTGGGTCATAACAAAATCCTGACAATAATAAAAAAAATGATAAATTCCTTAAGTAGAACTTATTGGTTCAATGAGGTGACAAGACATTCTCATTGTGAGAATTTAATGTCCTCCTAACGATGTGAAAGCCGCCATTAATACATAGAACAAAGTGTATCAAAAATAATTCGAAAAGAATTTTGATTCATTAAGCATACACGGGAGCAACCGGAAGCCTCTGCAATGAATGCAACTCAAAACTCAAGTATTCTGAGCTTGTAACTTGTAGCTACTGAATCGAATTACATATTAAAGAAGTAGAATTCTCTTGCATTGTACTATGGAAGACACATCTGAAAACCCTAGGGTTAAAAGACAAAAGTTAGATGAGAGACACCTGAATCAAGACCTGATCGACCAATGCCCAAAATCTGGTCAAAGGTCTAGAAGAAACATTCAACTAAATCCCAATGCAGAGAAGTTGGAAGACATTTACAAACATGTAGGGGGTGTATGGACACCCATGAGAAGTTATGACCTCTTCATGTATCACTACAGGAGAATGTATAGTCTTGCACCAGTGTCAAACCTTGGGAGAATGAATTTAGGAAAACTTATAGTGCCTGATGTGTTCGTAAATGTTGAATTTTTGAAAGTCATAGCTAAAAGCTACAATCCTCAGAACCACATGGTGGATTTAAGAAATGGAACGGGTTTTTTCCCTATCACTAGAGACTATATATCAATGGTTTTTCAACTGGATTGCAACTTTGATGTGAAGTTCAGACTTTGAGATTTTACTCAATGAATATTATAACATGAGCAACAAATATAAAAGGTGGAGGTTGCCCCTGCATAGACCCTGAGATGGAGAAAACAAACTTAAAGTGTTTACAGTGGCAGAAGATCCCCCATATTCTGTAGAGATGTTTGAAGAGTATTTTCAATACACCTATTACTCTGTGTGTCAATTGCTTGGAATTGAGGCTTCCCTATTTATAGAGATTGCTCCTATGGTTTTAACTGTTGATGTGAAAATTCAACAAGCATTGTGTTTTGATTATGCTGAATTCCTGGCTAATGCCCTTTATAATGAATTAGTCTCCCTGAAAGAAGGGGGTAGTAAGTTCAGGCACTATTTTGTACTTATGCACCTTATCCTATATGAAGGGCATAATTCTGGAATGTGGAGTGAATGTCTGAGGGTAAGAGATTTAGATAGGAATGGTGACATTAAACATATTCAGATGTGGACCGCTATCTGGGATAGCCAGTGTTAGAGGTCTCATTACCTCTATTTTGAAGAATACTTTGTGAAACCTCTCTATAAATTGTTAGGCCACCTTTGTGACTACAACTTGTCACCAAAAATATAGAGATTTATAAGGCCTAAGGACAAGTACGAGCAAGGAAAGTTCAGCCACAATTGGGGTGACCGGTACTCCTACAGTGATTGCACAAAGATAAGGGTATTTGGATTTGAAGGCCCCCCTCTCTTGTTACCTAAAACTTGTCCAGATAGGATTGCTTACTTAAAAATTGTGAGACAACTTGCCTACTCAGATTTCATGTATTTAAAAAGTTCCAATAAATAATCTTTCATGCCTGGGACGTTGTGTTTTAGAGATTTCATAGTCATGTTAGATAAAGGATATCAGTTAATTGAGAAAAGATTAGAGTATTTTAGGTTGCCTGCAGGAAATGCTAGAGAGAATTTTGACCCAGAGAACTTCCTATGCACAGTCAAAACCAAGAAGAAGCTGAAAAGGTCTAATCATGTGTTGCTTGTTGATGATGACCTAATCAGAAACCAAGATGAGTACAATGGACTTGAAAGAAGAAGCCTGTACCACAAGATAATGTTGGCCGAGGCTTGGAGGGTAGCCAAAAACCCCAGTTACACAGGTGCTTTTATGAACATAAATGATCCTGTCAAGAGGTTAGATGCATTAATTGAAAATATTCCTCCTCATATCTTTGAAAGAAAGGGAAGAATTGTCAGAGAAATAGAGGTAGAGGATGAAATTCCAATGGCTCATTTGTCTCCTCAACCAACTCTTGATATCTCTTTTGATGTTGAAGAAGAAGGGGAAGGGGAAAATAAAGACTTGCAAGCATCTTGGCCCCTTATAGAAAAATATGAACCTCCAAAGGAAAGAGAAGAGGTTGAAATAGAAACCTCTGATGAGCTAACAAAGGATGTAAGGTATCTGTCTAGTAAAAAAATCATTTCAGATGATGAATTCATCAAGATTGCAAAATTCAAGTCCTTTTTATATGAGTATAAAGGAAAGCAGGCCAGAGAGAATGAAAAACATCACTCTTGAAATTCAATATGAAGTTCTGCAAGAGCTTCAATTAGAAATTGATAAAGCCCTGGAAGATATGACTCCTGAAAAGGGAAGGGAATTACTTTAGGAAGCAGGAGTGATATTGGTACCTGGATGGGATACGACTTCTGCAATTGTGTTTGACACTTTCAAAAAACACCAGGACAAAAAGATGCAACTTAGCATTCCGGCCCTAGACAAAATTAAATCTGGATCAGGGTATGATCCTAATAAACAAACATTGCTAATATGGTCACTATTTCCCCCACACAAATGTTGGGAATTAAGGTGTCTCAACCTTTGCAAATTCCTAATGTTGTATTTATTTATCCCATGTTGAGTTGGCATAGTCGGCACCTTGTGTACATGCAGCAGGATAAATTTTGGTGACTTTGGTAGCCGTGGTTTCCCCCTTGAAAATTTAACAGGGGTTTGGGGGCAGCGCCCCCAAGACAGGGTCAAGGGGCCTAGCCACTTGCGGGGTCGAGGAGCAGCACCCCCATGGGGGCTCAGGGGCAACACCCCCGAAACCTCAAACGACTTTTATTTAATGACAAGTGTCAGTGAGCATCTTTGCACGAGAGAAAGGCATCTTTGGGCGGTCAAGGGAGGTTATGACATGTTGTAAGAGGAATAAGATATTTTTAGTCAGTGTATGACAGATTCTCTTACAACTGTAAGTGCTATCAGTTATGACGGATTCTATAACAATTGTAAGGTGTGTAAGAGCATCTGTCATAGCCTATCTTGGGACAAGGCACCCACATTGGGATGGGATGTTGGACAAGTGTGCTTAGGCATGGGTTTTGGGGAATTTGTCCAGAATGGACGCCCATCTCTAGAAGGTTCCATATTTGCCTTGTAAACTCTATAAAAATAGGTGCTTGGATGGGAGATAAGTAGTTTTTTTTGTACATGTACTGTTATGCTGCTGGAATATCTCTAGATTCAACATTCGAAGACTCCTGAAAGAGCATTGGCTCTAAAACTATATTGTAATCTGTTATTGTTTACTGTAATACATTTGAGCTGTGTTTTGGAGTGTGGGGTTTTTCACCTATAAGGGTTTTCCCCACATATATCTTGTCTCTCTCTTTTCTATCTACTTTCTGTGTGTATGTGTATTGCTGCAATATCTCTATTACATGTTCTATGTTGCTGTAGTTGTAAGATTTAAAATTGAATTTGCATACATCTCTCCTCATTAGATTAGTGTAGGAAGTGATTTCCACACACCTAGCTTCCTTTCAACAAAAAGCCTCAAGTTATAAGAAATCCTAACGAAGTCTTTGGTCACCTAATGATTCAAAGGGTTGAAGAAGCAGACCCTATTGAAACTGCCAACCTAAATGTAAATGTTGCAAGATTCACCAAGGCACAGATTGAGCAGTTGGTAAGAAGGAATAACGACTATATGGCAGAAAATGCAAGGCTTGGGCAGGAAATTGCTACCTACAAAGATAAATTGCCTTCATCTAGCAGCTATTCCCCATACCTAGAAGCTGACCAGAGGGTTATGGAAGCCAAAGTAGATGCTAACTATTGGAAGCTTAAAGCAGAGAAATTTCAAAAGAGAAGTGAATAGTTGGAGACTGAATTGAAAATAGTTAAATACAGTATGACTTCTGAATTAGTTAAAAGAAGATTTGACAAAATGATGGAAAATAGTGATAAAGTTTGGGATCTGCATAAGAGAACACATCAGATGTATCGAGAACACAAAAGGCTACACCTTAAGATGCTAGAAACAAAGGAAAATTTGAAGGCTAAATCTAATGTTGAAGAACAAGTGTTCAGGGAATCTGAAGACTTGATCAATGAACATGAGAGACTTAATGGTATACTGATGGAAGATTTGAAAGACTTCGACCAACATCCTGACATGGCATTTCCAAATTTTTTCATTACTGATGGGAGTTTGCGAGATATGGACATTTGGAAAGATGAATTGAATATAATATTGCCATCACTACTTGAGAATATAAATAATGAAGAAAGGGTGATAGGAAATACTTATACGTGCTTGGGAAAGATATTCTCTCTGGAGTTAATTATGAATAATTTAATTTCGACAGATACTTGCGCTGATCAAAATTACATTGATCATATTGGCAAGATAAATTTGTTCATATCCAGGGTAGTGTAAGGAAGTGGTTGTAGTCCAATTTTGTCATACAACAAGCAATGCAGGTATATAAATCTGTATCATGGAGATGAGGACGATCTTGCTAGACCTATGGGTCACGGATCACTCTACGATGATTAATGGAGCCAGAACTTGATCACTACATATGCTTCTATTTCTCTTTATGTTTCCTAATTATGCATTAGTTAGTTGAAAGGATGCAATTATGAAACGACACAATGTTTTGGGCCTGAAGCTTGTATGCATCCTATAAAATAGGATACCAAGGCTATTTTGAAAATCATTAGATATCATATCATCTCATCTATTTTACAGACATATATGCAATATAAACCAGTACTTGAAGAATCTATCTATATCTATATATGCTTTCAAACCAGTATGAATTTATAAATTAATAAGAAGAATCAAAGTTATTTGGTGGATCAGAAAATTGATGTTCAATTATTATGTTGATGTTAATATTTATGAGTTGCATCATTGTCTCCAGAGTGGTTTCTCAAGTTGTTTAAATTAATATATCAAGGATTTCATTAATTTTTCAATACACATTGCTATTATTGTATGATCTGGGTGATTGGTTTATGTGGGAAGTTGATTTAAGTCTTGCTAAATAGTCTATGTTTATTGGTCTCTGCCCAGGGTTAAAATCCTTTGAACAAGCTTTCTTAGTCAGTTTCCTTCCTGTTAGAATTAAAATCCTTTCTCTTGGTCATAGCAATTTGGGGAAATATCATTGGGATCTGATAAGAAGAATCCTGCATCTCAACATTCTTGCACATATGTACAAGATAAAGATTTACATAAGTGCCTAACAATCTGAGTTAATTCAATATAAATATCCATTATCCCATTGACTATTGATCTCTTTGGCTAATAGATAAAGCATTGGTCTTAGTCATTAGCAATTTTTACCTTACTCATATTTGCAAACCTTAGCCTTAGAAATACCTTCAAACCTTACATCTACTTCACACCCATTTGCCATCGTGAAGGTCAATTAAGTCTGCACTAATCATTAAGGTATACCCACCTAGGTTTGGCAGAGCCTGAAGTGAAGGGGGTCTTAGTCATATTCACCCTGTGTCGTTAGCCAAAAGCGTCAAGAGAGCTTGGCAACCTCTTAGGGTTTAAAACTTGCATTTTGTGACCTAACAAAATTGGAGACTCTACTGGGGACAAACACAAAAAGAAACCTGGTAGGAGACCATAACATTAGAGTTAGAAAGTTAAAAGGCATCACTCTGCTGGTCAAAAGAAAACCCAGAAGATTAAATAGTCCTCTTAAGTGAGGTGGTGACTCTATACAAACTATAAATCATTTTATGTCTTGGAGTGTCATAGTACCTTAACATGGATGGTAGAAGATCTAAAACTGATGGTAAAAAATTACAATCATCCCCACCTTTAAAAGCCCCTATTAAGAAAATTGGGATATCAAATCAATCCCAACGTACTAATAACCAAAACACCCATGAAAATACCTCAGAATAGCCAATTATAACTCATAATAGCTTCACTCCCTTACATGAGTCAAATGAATTTCAATCCAAGAGTTATCATGATCATGATGGATCTGATGACGTCCTAGACCAGTATAGGCCTGATCCTCAAAAATAGCTTGAATATGAGACCCAGATTATGAGGGAAATAGAACAAAGTTAGGCGGAATATGATTACAGGATGTCATTACAACAGGGTGAAGAAGCTCAACAAGAGTTCATGGATCAGACAACCTCTGCACGAATTCATAACAGTCCACAAAAGGATATGACAAATAAGGATGAAATGCAACAGGATTTGCTCAAATTACAGGAGGAACTTGAGCTAGATAAGTTAAAAGAGGAAGAAGAGTGGTTGAAACAAGAAATACAAAAAGTAAAGAATAGAACTAAAGCAACTAGCTAAAAATATGTACCCCCTCACAAGCAAGGAGGGTATTCTATAACAAACATCCAACAAAAGTCACATCAGAATGTTGGTAGTTCACAGATACCACTTGGAAGCCATGCCCAGCAAAATGTTCCACCCCAAAATACAAGACCATCAAATACTCATAATGTATCCCATCATATACCTAACCCTTACCCGTCCCCTAGCCATAGACATATTCCACCTCAAAATCAAAATGTGAACCCTCGTCCTAATATACAACAGTATCACTTCCATACTCAATATCAACCAAATCAGCAGCCTCATAATCAATACCAACCAAACCAAGAATTACAAGGACCTCTTAACATCAATAGATACAGACAACTTGACTTGTCTAGATATCAAGTATGTCCTGACCCTATTGATAATGATCTAAGGAATGCTCTCCCAAAATTTCCTGGGAGCAATGCCATCTCTGCAGAAGAGCACATTAGAAGTTTTGAGATAGTCATGGATAATTTTGAAGTGCAATATGAAGATGTTCAGATGAAATTATTCATGTTATCCCTCGTTGAAGATGCTAGGGACTCATGCAAGAATCTGCCTGAGGCATCAATCTGTTCTTATGAAGATTTCAAGGACCAATTTAAAGAACAGTATGGGAGCCAATTTGATCCAAGTTTTGTTGTCCACGAATTGAAAAGTTTCTAGAAGAACTATAATAAATCCGTGATGGATTTCAACCAAATTTTTTTGAAGATCTATCATAAGATCCCATTAGAACTGAAGCCTCTAGATCGTATGGCCTTGGCTTTGTACTTAAATGCTTTTGATCCTAAAATTAGATATGAGCTCAGAAACAAAGCTCCTATGATGTTGACAGAAGCTCAAAAGGCAACCATCAGTATTGAAAACAATAGGAGAGCAGCTAGGAAGCTTGGGAAAAGAGATAATCCAAAGATCCTACCTAGTGCAAATAACAATCAAACAAAGCCAGTAAACTATTATAAGAATGAAAGGCCTAGACTACATGACATGCCTTATAACACAAACTGGAAAGATGGAAGGCCTATGGACAATAGATAGAAGAATAATTTCAAAGAAACTCCTGACCCCCTAAAGAAACATGAGACACATGTAGCAAATAGAACTCCACGGTGTACTGCATGTAATCTTCCTCACTTACCAGAATACTGTGTGATAGCTAAATCATTGCAGGAAAATAAAATACCATATGAACAAAATAGAGATGAGCATACTATAAATATGGTTGGATTAAAACCTCACTCAATTGATGACGACTATTCATTTGATGAAGATCGTTTTGAGTATGATGTGAATAATCAGAGATACAATTAATATAGGTGAACAAGAAGTTTTTTCTAACCAAGAAGACAACTATGAGGAAATCACTCCTATACCACATGTTACCCTGTACTTCCAATTGAGAACACCTACTGAGGAAGAAAAGAAATCCCTTACAGTTGCTATTGTGGCTCAAGCTAGAAATAATTATAACTTGAGGAATAGGACTGTCAATGCAAATCAAGGAACACCTAGAGGTCTGTTCATCAAAGAAATAGATCACAAGAAAGGGAGCATGGGTGATCATAAGAAAGAAGAAAACCATAAAGTTACACCCAAGGAATCACACAAAATTGAACAAAATAAGGTAAAAAACAAGAATAAGCAAACTGAAGAAAAGGGCCCCAAATTGGAATAGGTTAATGCTACTCCTTCGTTTGATATAACTCAAGCATTGTCCAAAATTAAAATATCAGTACGACTAATGGAAATTATGAGAATCGATGAAAATAGGGACAGTGCCCTCAAGTTAATTTCTGGCATACCACACCAAAATAGAAATAAAGATAGAGCAAATGAAAAGGTAAATAATCTTGTACAGGAAGTTGTGAACGCCCCTGAAATCTATCTTGGTAATGTCATGATAAAGAACCCAGCCCAGGTTGACCCATTTTACATAACATTATTGATAAATAACAAAATAGTAAGAAATTGTATGATTGATTCCGGGGCAGCAATACATATTATGTCAATTGTTGTCATGAAAGAGTTGGGTTTAGGGGTCGATACAACATATGGCAAATGTTACGCCATGGATAATAGATCTATCCCTGTTGTTGGAGTAATGAAGGATGTGGAACTAAAATTAGCATCATGCCCTGAAGCTACCTACATAACTAGTATTACCGTAATAGATACTCCACCTTACTATGGAATGCTATTATCCAGACAATGGACTGCAGCAATGGGAGGGAATGTCCAGTTGGATCTATCATATGTCACTATATCGGTGAATGATAAAAAGGTCAAAATATATAGAGAGCCAAGGTATGAGAACATTATAGAACATATTGACCCAAGTCAAATGAATTGCTTATGTGATATAGACCTTAGGACATTCAGAATTGAGAAATCCCACCCAGAACTAGAAAATAATGATCAAATAAATAAAGAAGCCCAACTTGATAAACATGATGTTTGGAAAATATACTTTGATGGTGCTTGCAGCAAAAGTGGCAATGGAGCAGGGGTGTTGTTCATTTCACTGACTGGTAAAACTTTCAAATACTCATTCTTGTTGACATTTGAATGCACCAATAACATAATAGAGTATGAGGCATTTCTTATAGGCCTGAACATTGCTATCAAACATAAAATAAAACTTCTTACTGTATATGGGGATTCAGAATTGATCATCTCTCAAGTCAGGAGTAAGTATTCATAAAAAAATAATAGGCTGAAACAGTACAGGAATGTTGTTTGGGATGATATTGAATTATTTGATGCGTTCTCCATAAGTTGGGTAGACAAATCTTAAAATATAATGGCAGATTTCCTAGAAAACATAGCCCTGAAAAAGGATGACATCACATTGACAGGTATAACTGAAGTAGAGTTCAAATCTAGACCTGCCATCCCTGACAATATTTACAACTGGCAAGTTTTTAATTACGATGAGGACTTAATCAAATTTCTTTAATGTGTAGACCGGTATGAATCCCAACAAATTGATTTTAATGCATTTGTGGAAAGGATTGATGGCAAGCAAACCCTCTTTGGACAAGAAGTGGTGCAATTGAAAACAAATACGATACCCAAGGGTTTAGTAGCACTAGAGAGAGTGTCTGATGCAAGACAGGTTCACCATGAAAAATGTTCCAATAAAGCAAAACAATGTTGAGGAAATAAATCTTGGAACACCAATGGCTCCTAAGAACATATATATTGGAAAGAGGCTAAATCCTAAAATTAGAAGCATGTTCATTGCCCTGCTTAGAAAATACAAACATGTATTTGCCTGGTCTTATGATGACTTGAAAGCATACCGAGAAGACCTTTTTTAACATGAGATACCTTTGAAACCAGATGCTAAGCCATTCAGGCAAAAAAAAGGCCCATAAACCCTACATTAGCCCCTAAATGCAAGAAGAACTTACAAAACTCAGGGAAGGTGGAATCATTAAACCAATTAGACATTCTTCTTGGGTTTCAAACTTAGTCCTTGTAAGAAAGAAGAATGGGGAAATAAGATTATGCGTGGATTTTAGAAACCTGAATGTGTCTGCACTCATGGATAATTATCCTCTTCCTAATATGGAAGCAATGGTGCAAAGAGTAACTGGATGTGAGCTATTGTCCATGATGGATGGCTTTTTAGGATACAATCAAGTGAAAGTTAAAGAGTCAGAAAAATTTAAGACTGCCTTCACTGCACCATGGGGGACATATGTGTATGTAAGAATGCCATTTGGTCTCACAAATGTAGGAGCAACATTTCAGAGAGCTATGGATGTAGCCTTTGCTGATCTGATAAATGTTATTATGGTGGTTTATCAAGATGACTTGACAGCATATTCCAAGAAGGCTGAGGACCATTGTGTACACCTTGAAAAAAGTTTCATCAGAGCTTTAGAATATGGCATCTCATTAAATCCAAAGAAATGCCATTTTGCTATAACAAAGAGTAAATTACTAGGCCATATAGTCTCAAAGAATGGAGTAAGAATTGACCCTGAGAGAGTAGAAGCCATTGACAAAATCCCAATTCTAAAGAACGTAAAAGCCATACAATCCTTCTTTGGTCAGATTAATTTCGTTAGCAAATTTATACCAAACTTTATAGAAATAGTTAAACCTATTTCCAAAATGCTAAAGAAGGGTGAAAAGGTGGACTGGGTAACAGAGGCTACGTATGCATTTGGAGCTATTAAGAAAGCAATTAAAGAAGCCCCAGTACTAAAATCTCCAGAATTTGACAAACCATTTCAAATATTTTCTTTTGCTTCATTTCACACTGTGGCTGCAATAATGTTGCAAAAGAATAAAGAAGGTTTTGAACAACCTATCTCATTTTTCAGAAAGTCACTTCAGGGGGCAGAATTGAAATATGACATAATAGAAAAACAAGCTTATGCCTTGGTGAAAGTAGTTAAAACATTTAGGCCTTATTTGGTAGGAGCTGAAGTAATAGCCTATGTGCCAAATGCTGCGGTAAAAGATGTGTTTGTTCAAAATGAAGTTACTGGACGAAGATGCAGATGGATTAATAGAATCCAGGAATTTAATATTGACATATAGATAACCAAACTTGTTAGGGGACAGGGTCTAGCCAAATTAATGGCTGAGTCAAATCTGGAGGCAGCATAAATTTATAACATGAATGAAGAAAACAATGCTATTGCAAGCATTCAACATACCTCTTGGTATACTGACATAGTGTATTATTTAAAAAACATGAGGTGTCCCTCAGGCATGAGTGATAATCAAAAAAGGACATTAAAACTCCGTGCCTTGAAATATGTTTTTATGGAGGGTGACTTGTATTGGAAAAACTAGGATGGTGTCTTGTTACTATGCTTGGATAAGGCACAGGTGGAGAAAATGATGCAGGAAATGTATAAAGGTGTATGTGGAGGGCATTTCTTAGCCAAAACCACTACCCATAAAATATTAAGATCTAGATAATATTGGCCTAAAGATTTTAAAGATGCTCACAACTATGTAAGGAGATGTGAAGCCTGCCAAAGATTCTCTGGTAAACTCAACTATCAAGGAGCCTTACCACTCAAACCAATGCAAGTGGAAGCTCCATTTCACCAATGGGGACTTGATTTTATAGGAGAAATTGCAGAAAGGTCTAGTGGTGGACATAGGTGGATTTTGGTAGCCATTGATTACTTCACCAAATGGATAGAAGCTATTCCAACGAAACAAGCTACTAGCAAGGTTGTGATAAACTTTCTTTTGGAAAATATTGTCACTAGATTTGGAGTACCAATGAAACTCATCATAGACAATGGCATGTGCTTTAGATCGACATAATTTAAGTCATTCTGTGAGTCTTATTGTATGACAATCTCATATGCTTCACATACCATCCCCATGCCAATGGACAGGCAGAGTCTAGCAATAAAAGCATCATCAAAATAATAAAAAGAATGTTGGAGAATAATAATAAAGCCTAGGATTCAAAATTAAGACTAGCTCTGTGGGCAGATAGGATCACAGTAAATAGGGCCACAGGGAAATCCCCATTTGAGTTGGTGTATGGTGCACAAGCTAGACTACCCATGCACAACCTTATACCAATATATAAATTTATTCTTCAAGAAGATTTGGATGTCCCTGAGCCCATGGAAGAAAGATTGGAGCAATTAGCTGAATTAGATGAAATCAGAACAAAGGCTCAGAAAAAAAATAAAAAATTGTAGTTACAGATGAAATATCTTTTTGATAGGAAAACTAAGGAAAGAAAATTCAAGGTGGATGATATGGTCCTTATGTGGAATGCCAGGGAACAAGATAAAGGGAAGCATGGTAAGTTTGAGGCATTATGGATAGGCCCATTTGTCATCACTGGCAACTATGGTGAAGATTCTTATTACTTGCAGACATGAGTGGTGAAGAACATGAATTGCCAGTGTATGGACAATTCTTGAAACACTTCTTCTCATAAGATCTTTCCATGTACAATATATTTAAGAAGAACAGGAAATTTCCAGTGCATGGACAATTCCTGAAATATCTTCTCTCTAATATTTTCCATGCACGGTAGATTAGGATTCCATTTCCATACCCCACCTCCATTAGTCTACATCCTAGAGAGTGATTCTGGATTCTTGTAATGACCTCACGGCCATTCATCCCCAGACAGAGTCACTGTTGGGACAAGATTTTAAAATTTTCATTCAAACCTCATTTCCCACCATCATAATAAATTTTTATTTCATTCCTATCATAAACCCAAAGGATTAAACCCTAATCGCTCTGATCAATCGCTTTCATTCTAAAATCAAAAGGGCCACATTTAATACCCCAATTATTTGAAAACCATGTCATGCAAAAGACTCGCGGCATATCAAAGTGACCAAGCTAGAGGTCTCATCGACACTCTGAGAAGGGTTAAAAATACATCAGGAGATCAGTGTGACACCTGAATGTGTCACACCGATAAAGCAACGATGAAATATAAAACACATCGAGAAGTGATCGCCATGTCAGGGAGACTCATATTGTAGTCACTTTGATAATCCTAAGACAAATGCCTGGGTGTTGTTTCACGCTGATGTCAAAATATCGAAGGAACAAATGAGGCCGGAGTATCAGAGTGAGTCTTCTTGCAGTCTCTTCGACATTCTGAGCATAAAGGTATATCAAAGGAACCAAGGAATACCGGCTTAACATCCCACCAGTTAAATAAGTGACATATAATTCAAGAAGATTCGGGATATTAGAATGACTTAACTTCTAGTCTTGCCGAAAAACTGTCAAAAAGATGCCAAATAAAGAAAAGCATAAGAAGAGAATTTGGGATGTCAAAGGGAGGTGATAACTTGTCCCTTCAAAAAGGCAATAAAAAGAACATATCGAAGGGATACACAGATGTTGATGAGACTTAACAAGATGGGACTTTGATGTGACATCCATTTGGGTCATAACAAAATCCCGACGATAATAAAAAATGATAAACTCCTTAAGTAGAATTTATTGGTTTGATGAGGTGACAAGACATTCCCGTTGTGAGAATTTAAATCCCTCCCTACGATGTGAAAGTCACCATTAATACATAGAACAAAGTGTATCAAAAACAATTTGAAAACAATTTTGATTCATTAAGCATACACGGGAGCAATAGGAAGCCTTTGCAACGAATGCAACTCAAAACTCAAGTAAGTATTCTGAGCTTGCAACCTGTAGCTACTGAATCAAATTGCATATTAAAGAAGTAGAATTCTCTTGCATTGTACTATGGAAGACACATCTAAAAACCTTAGGGTTAAAAGACAAAAGTTAGATGAGAGACACCTGAATCAAGACCTGATCAACCAATGCCCAAAATTCAGTCAAAGGTCTAGAAGAAACATTCAACTGAATCCCAATGCAGAGAAGTTGGATAACATTTACAAACATGTAAGGGATGTATGGACACCCATGAGAGGTTATGAACTCTTCATGTATCACTACAGGAGAATGTATAGGGGTGCACCAGTGTTGAACCCCTGGAGAATGAATTTAGGAAAACTTATAGTGCCTGATGTGTTCGTAAATGTTGAATTTTTAAAAGTCATAGCTAAAAGATACAATCCTCAGAACCACGTGGTGGAGTTAAGAAATGGAACGGGTTTTTTCCCTATCACTAGAGACTATATATCAATGGTTTTTCAACTGGATTGCAACTTTAATGTGAAGTTCAAACTCTGCGATTTACTCAATGAATATTATTGTTGACCTATTTTGCCTCTGCCCAAAACCAAATATTTCACCTTGTATTTTCCTTGAGAATCTTTTAGAAATGCATGTACAAGGTGTAAATTCTTTAAATACTCATGCATGCCTTGTCAAAAAATCCCAAGATCTTGTCTAAAGGAATCCTTGCAGAAAACCAAAAAAAAAACCCAGAAATCTTTTGTTTTCAAGTGCTTTCTATCGCTATGATTTTCTCATTTCTATAGCTTGTATTTGTATGTATTTTTGAATGTACATTTGCATATACATTCGCCTTTGTACATACAAAGGAATATGCAAAGGATATATACAAGGCAAAATGTACATTGGCGGGCTTGCAAAATCTCTATCGGCCTTAGAAAATGATTTAAAAAGTGGGTTTTATGCATTTCTGAATGTATATCGGGCTTAGGAAGGTGCATGTACAAGGAGGAATCTTACGCAGATTCCTGGGATATTCCCAATTTGTATATCTGGTTGCAAGGAGAAACATACAAGGAAAATTATACAAAGCAAGAGATACATTACAGGAATATTCCCTCAATGCATATCGGCTTTCGGATGCATATTATGTTGTATGTTTGCACATGCAACGAAAAGATACAAGGTTTGACATACAAGTGCATCCGCTACAGTGGAATGTACATTCGGCCCTATATGTTTCTTTGTATATTTCGCTTGTATGTTTTGCACATACAAGTAAAACATACAGAGAAACATACAAGGCCAAATGTACAAGAGGTGGCGCCCGCGCACATACAAGGCCGATTGTATGTTAGAAGATACAAGTGAGCATGAACAGTAGAATGTATATTTCGCTTGTATGTTTGCACATGCAAGCCAATATACAAAGAAAAGATACAAGGGTTGCATGCAAGGCGGACTTGAATCGAAGATCAAATTCAGCGTTTCAGGTCTCGGGTCTGCCTTATATATGTATAAGTGTTTTGTATATTTGAACATGCAGGGAAATATACAAAGAAAGTGATACAAGCCGGATCCGACCCAACAGTCAAAACAGTTGATAAATTTTTGGGGTCCGTGGCTTGTATATTTGGCGCTTGTATATCATGCAATATACAAGTAAACATACAAAGGAGGTATACAAGCTGGATTTCAACGTCTTGTCAAACTATTTCATAAAATTTGAAGTCCGCGGCTTGCATGTACAATTGTGCTTGTATATTGCAATATGCAAAGGGCAGATATAGTTTTCAGCGATGCTCCTTGAACCAGCTCAGCAACGAATCAAGCAGTGCCACGTGGCGGCAGACATACATGCAAGTTAACATACAAATGTTGGGGCCCGCATATACAAAAGGAAATTGTATGCATATACAATTTTGAAATTCAAAGGGGATATTCAAGTCCGATATACAAGGCGCCATGCATATACAAAGGAGTTGCAGAGAAGGTTTTGGACGTGATTCAGGTGGCAAATGCAAGCGATATATACACAGATGCAAAGTGATATATACATGCGGTTGACCAAATCTTTGACCACCTGTATCTCCTCCGTCCTGGCGAATTTCGACCTGCTGTAAAAGGCAAAGTTGCATATTTTGGTCCCCTCTTTCATTTGGCAGGGTTTTCAGGAGTTTTTGTCACCTTTCCATTCTCAGATCTGGCTTTGCATGTCTTGGGCGACTGGACGTTTCAGCGACTACATTGAGCAGATGAAGATATTTTTGGCATTCATTGCTGCACCGTGATGAGGCAGCTCACATTGATGGTAAAGGATATTTCTTTACCATATGTTTTCAGATTGAGGAGTAAGTAGCTGCAATAAAGACTAACAAATATCTCCTACCTGCCCAGCGCCAGATATTTGACGCCATAATTGATGTGGCTGGATAGTCATTCATGTAGATATTTTTCTGTCCTAGCTCTTAGAGCGAATTTTGTAACCGACTGAGGCAAAATGAAATGATATATATACATTTAAAAATAGATGTATTGAGGGTTGGTTGTTCTTCTGGGCTATTCTTTGTAATGGCTATTTGGCCTCTATGATCAATATAAACTGGTATTTTTGCCTCTCTCTTATTATTTTTTGGCATGTGTCTGCTCTTCTGGACCTCTCTAAAATTAATATGGGTCTGTGTATTGTCTTTCCAGCTATGAGATTATTACTGTGTCTATTCAGTTGCAGCCAAACACATTTAAATCTGGTGTATCACTTAGTTTATTGCAGCATTTCTTTTCAACATTCCTTCTAACCCTTTTCCCAGCAAGCATTAGCACTAGGTTTAGATGAATTTCTCTGAGCATTAGGCTTAGAGAGAGGACGCCGGCCTTCTCTGGAGGTTTGAACTCATTTCACAAGGTCCCACACTTCGAGATCATTCCCAGGTTTCTCCAGATTGCTGAAGCTTCACAACTGCAGCATAGGGTGCAAATCTGGGTGATAACAACTTTGGCACGCCCGGTGGGACCAGTTCGATGAACTTCTCATCAAGATACTAAGAGATTTGGTGTTTCTCCTAGTATTACCAGCCTTTGGAGGCAATACAAACAACACTATGGCAACTCTATTGAACAAATCAACCGGATTCAGCAGCCCAAGTACCTAAACAATTTTTAAAGATCAGAATTTTGGTGGTTTTCTTGGCCTATTCAGCTTCAAGAAGCATTGCAATCACTTGGCGACTCCCTTTTTGGTATGTATCCAGTCTTTTCTGGGTTGCAGACCTATTTTTCTCTAATTCTGACATATTTATGAATATTCAGCATTTAGATGCTATAAGATGTCAAAATTTTATGGGAATTATGGCTATTTCCCTACCCCTAGTCCAAATACAGTCTATTGGCCCCCATATCAACAATACCAGGCCCCAAATGCCTTTGATTTTATGCCATACATCCCTACCGCTACAGAATATCAACATCCTCATGATGCTTACCTTCCTCCTACCCCTAATGTTGCCCCTGAGAATATTGATGCTTTCAATGAGCTCATGGAGGGTTTTCTAAAGCTTGACAGAAATTTAAATAAGGCCAAAGGACCAGCAGGGTACAGTCGGCCTTAGCGGTTTTATGACCTCAGCATCATAAGCATGTATGGTCTCAAGAAGCTGTCTCTAGATTTGAATAGGGAGGCTGATGAATTTATAGAAATGTTAACATGTGACCAGCAACGAGAAGCACAAGAGGAGGTTTTTCCAGAAAACCTTGCTATAAGGACAACACCTGCTCAGCCTACTGCTGAAGAAGTCCCAAATTTTAAAATTCCAAGCTTCAGGCAGCCCTTTCAAATTCCCTTATTAGATGGACCAAGCATGGATGGTTATGATGAGACTGCTAAGTTAAAGGAGCATGTGTTTACAATTCCAAATTTCAACCAGTCGCTTTCTTCTGCACATGTTCAGCCTACAGAGCAACCTAAACTCCACAAGTTTCCAGGCTTCAACGCCTATATCCCTTCACAAGTCCCTGTTCTTGTGCAAACTCAAATTATCACTCCCCAGGAACAAATTTGTCCAGAACCCTCTCCCCTCCAAGAAATTCAAGAAGTTAATCAGGCTTCTTTACCTGATGCTATTTCAATCAAAATGGGTGGGCAAGTTGTCTACCAAGATATTTGGAAAGATGAGCCAAAAGAGGAGGTGGAAGAAAATCAAACTAATGAGGAGCAGTTTGTTCCTACACTCATAGAGATAGAATTGTTTGAATCTATTACACCTGTGAGTAATGTTAACCCAAATAAGGGATTGAGTCCTTTAAACTTTAATTCTTTTGAAGCCTTTTCTCATGCGTCTGATCAAACAAACAAGGTTGAAATGCAAAGATTACATGGGGAAAGCCTTCAACTGCAGAGACAAATTAACCAAAATTCAGAAGAGCTGCAGTCAAAGGATGGAGGCATAGGGAAACAAGTTGTTAAGGTCACTTCAGAGATGGATGATGCTACCCTACTTCATGAGCTACCTGATTATGTTGAAGATGAAGAATATGTGCAGCTGGTTGTGAATAGGCAGCAACAAGAGAACAATGAAAGTGGTGACCACTCGTTATGCATAAAGGCCCAGCACAACAGTGAGTTTCCAGCTCTTGAAGACTTAGAGGAAGCTCTTTTCTGGGATGAGTGCACTATGGTGGAGGCTATTGCTGAATTTTCTCAGAAAGCAGATGATGCTGCCTTGTTGGATGAATTCCCCAACCACTTTGATAGGGATGAGGGAGGCAGTGAGCATGATTGTGAGTTGCTGGCATGTGAAAAAGGACAGGGATATCGGCTTCTTGATGGGGAGGTATTCTCTTTTGAGCATGTGCATGGCTCATTTTCTGAGCCTAAGTTAGAATATCATGAACATTTTGTTCATAAGGTGGAGGCAGCCATATTTGTAGTAAAATCTCAAGAGCTAAGGTATTCAGACCAGCAAGAAGAGGAAGAATGCACCCATGATGACATTATATCGGCCTTCTTGGTTTCTTTGAGGGAAGAAGGAGAAAGCCATGGGGTCCCAAGTCATCTATTTCACACACAAGAGCAACACGAGAGAAAGGTGGAGGTCACCATCATACCAAATGAAGAGCAAGAAGAGAAAGAATCAGAGCAGAGACATGAAATCAGTCATCATGATTTGCATGTCATTTCAAGGGGATGCTCAATTAGGCATCTAGCTCAGCTGGAGACATATCAAGAGGAGTCACCACTTGTCATGCTTACCTCTAAGCATGAAGTTGAGCATCAAAATGAGTGGGATCAGCCCATTTATTCGCCACAAGTTAGCAACATCAGCAATCAGTCTAGGTGGATAGGTGAGTTTATCTCCACTTTGAAGGGGGTGTTTTATCAATTTGTCATATGTACATTTCCCCCTTACCTCTTTTTAACTGCCCACATGAATGGGAAACATTGTAAAATGTTAAGAAAGGGTAGTTACTTCCAAGAACCAGTTAATAGCTTTGTTTAAGGTCATGTTTGACTGGTTAGTTTAGGATTAGAGTAGGTTTCATTTATGTTTTAGTTTTCCTTTTCCATAAGTGCTTCTGCACAGGCTGCATTGTCATTAGGAGAATGCAGGCCCTTTCCCCTTTTTGTATTTTGGAGGCAATTTCTAGTTTTCCAGCAGGTTTTAGACTTGACCCATGCCCAATGGATGCATAAGGCCACTGATCTCATGTTTAGCAGGCAAACATCCCAAAGAAGTCGCCAAATTGTTGACCTATTTTGGCTCTGCCCAGAACCAAATATTTCACCTTGTATTTTCCTTGAGAATCTTTTAGAAATGCATGTACAAGGTGTAAATTCTTTAAATACTCATGCATGCCTTGTCAAAAAATTCCAAGATCTTGCCTAAAGGAATCCTTGCAGAAAACCCAAAAAAAAACTCAGAAATCTTTTGTTTTCAAGTGCTTTCTATCGCTGTGATTTTCTCATTTCTATAGCTTGTATTTGTATGTATTTTTGAATGTACATTTGCATATACATTCACCTTTGTACATACAAAGGAATATGCAAAGGATATATACAAGGCAAAATGTACATTGGCGGGCTTGCAAAATCTCTATCGGCCTTAGAAAATGATGAAAAAAGTGGGTTTTATGCATTTCTGAATGTATATCAGGCTTAGGAAGGTGCATGTACACGGAGGAATCTTTCGCATATTCCTGGTTTGTATATCTGGTTGCAAGGAGAAACATACAAGGAAAATTATACAAAGCAGGAGATACATTACAGGAATATTCCCTCAATGCATATCGGCTTTCGGATGCATATTATGTTGTATATTTGCACATGTAACGAAAAGATACAAGGTTTGACATACAAGTGCATCCGCTACAGTGGAATGTACATTCGGCCCTGTATGTTTCTTTGTATATTTCGCTTGTATGTTTTGTACATGCAAGTAAAACATACAGAGAAACATACAAGGCCGAATGTACAAGAGGTGGCGCCAGCGCACATACAAGGTCGATTGTATGTTAGAAGATACAAGTGAGCATGAACAATAGAATGTATATTTCGCTTATATGTTTGCACATGCAAGCCAATATACAAAGAAAAGATACAAGGGTTGCATGCAAGGCGGACTTGAATCGAAGATCAAAAATTCAGTGTTTCAAGTCTCGGGTCCACCTTATATATGTATAAGTGTTTTGTATATTTGAACATGCAGGGAAATATACAAAGAAAGTAATACAAGCCGGATCCGACCCAGTAGTCAAAGCAGTTGATAAATTTTTGGGTTCCGTGGCTTGTATATTTGGCGCTTGTATATCATGTGATATACAAGCAAACATACAAAGGAGGTATACAAGCTGGATTTCAACGTCTTGTCAGGCTATTTCATAAAATTTGAAGTCTGCGGCTTGCATGTACAATTGTGCTTGTATATTGCAATATGCAAAGGGCAGATACAGTTTTCAGTGATGCTCCTTGAACCAGCTCAGCAACGAATCAGGCGGTACCACGTGGCGGCAGACATACATGCAAGTTAACATACAAATGTTGGGGCCCGCATATACAAAAGGAAATTGTATGCATATACAATTTCAAATTTTAAAGGGGATATTCAAGTCCGATATACAAGGTGCCATGCATATACAAAGGAGTTGTAGAGAAAATTTTGGACGGCAATTCAGGCGGCAAATGCAAGCGATATATACACAGATGCAAAGCGATATATACAGGCGGTTGACCAAAACTTTGACCGCCTGTATCTCCTTTGTCCTAGCGAATTTTGACCTGCTGTAAAAGGTAAAGTTGCATATTTTGGTCCCCTCTTTCATTTGGCAGGGTTTTCAAGAGTTTTTGTCACCTTTCCATTTTTAGATCTGGCTTTGCATGTCTTGGGCGACTGGACGTTTCAGCGACTACATTGAGCAGATGAAGATATTTTTGGCATTCATTGCTGCACCGTGATGAGGCAGCTCGCATTGATGGTAAAGGATATTTCTTTACCATCTATTTTTAGATTGAGGAGTAAGCAGCTGCAATAAAGACTAACAAGTATCTCCTACCTGCCCAGCACCAGATATTTGATGCCATAACGGATGCGGCTGGACAGTCATTCATGTAGATATTTTTCTGTCCCAGCTCTTAGAGTGAATTTTGTAACTGACTGAGGCAAAATGAAATGATATATATACATGTAAAAATAGATGTATTGAGGGTTGGTTGTTCTTCTGGGCTATTCTTTGTAATGGCTATTTGGCCTCTATGATCAATATAAACTAGTATTTTTGCCTCTCTTATTATTTTTTGGCATGTGTCTGCTCTTCTGGACCTCTCTAAAATTAATATGGGTCTGTGTAATGTCTTTCCAGCTATGAGATTATTACTGTGTCTATTCAGTTGCAGCCAAACACATTTAAATCTGGTGTATCACTTAGTTTATTTCAGCATATCTTTTCAGCATTCCTTCTAACCCTTTTCCCAACAAGCATTAGCACTAGGTTTAGATGAATTTCTCTGAGCATTAGGCTTAGAGAGAGGAAGCCGGCCTTCTTCGGAGGTTTGATCTCATTTCGCAAGGCCCCACACTTCAAGATCATTCCCATGTTACTCCAGATTGTTGAAGTTTCACAAGTGCAGCATAGGGTGCAAATCTGGGTGATAACAATTATAACATGAGCAACAAATATAAAATGTGGAGGCTACCCCTACATAGACCCCAAGATGAAGAAAACAAAATTAAAGTGTTTATAGTGGCAGAAGATCCCCCATATTCTGTAGAGATGTTTGAAGAGTATTTCCAATACACCTATTACTCTGTGTGTCAATTGCTTGGAGTTGAGGCTTCCCTGTTTATGGAGATTGCTCCTATGGTTTTAACTGTTGATGTGTAGAGTCAACAAGTATTGTGTTTTTATTATGCTGAATTCCTAGCTAATGCCCTTCATAATGATTTACTCTCCCTAAAAGAAGGGGGTAGTAAGTTCAGGCACTATTCTGCACTTATGCACCTTATCCTATATGAAGGGAAGAATTCTGGAATGTGGAGTGAACGTTTGAGGGTAAGAGATTTAGACAGGAATGGTGACATTAAACCTATTCAGATGTGGACCGTTATCTGGGATAGTCGGTGTGAGAGGTCTCATTACCTCTATTTTGAAGAATACTTTGTGAAACCTGTCTATAAATTGTTAGACCACCCTTGTGACTACAACTTGTCACTAGAAATACAGAGATTTCTAAGGCCTAAGGACAAGTATGAGCAAGGAAAGTTCAGCCACAATTGGGGTGACTAGTACTCCTACAGTGATTGCACAAAGATAAGGGTATTTGGATTTGAAGGCCCCCCTCTCTTTGTTACCTAAAACTTGTCCAGACAGGATTGCTTACATAGAAATTGTGAGACAACTTGCCTACTCAAATTTTATGCATTTAAAAAGTTCCAATAAATAATCTTTGATGCCTGGGACATTGTATTTTGGAGATTTCACAACTATGTCAAATAAAGGATATCAGTTAATTGAAAAAAGATTGGAGTATTTTAGGTTGCCTGCAGGAAATGCTAGAGAGAATTTTGACCTAGAGAACTTCATATGCACAGTCAAAACCAAGAAGAAGCTGAAAAGGTATAATCATGTGTTGTTTGTTGATGATGACCTAATCAGAAACCAAGATGAGCACAATGTAGTTGAAAGAAGAAGCCTGCACCACAAGATAATGTTGGCCGAGGCTTGGAGGGTAGCTAAAAACCCCAATTACACAGGTGCTTTTATGAACATAAATGATCATGTCAAGAGGTTAGATTCATTAATTGAAAATGTTCTTCCTCATATCTTTGAAAGAAAGGGAAGAATTGTCAGAGAAACATAATTAGAGGATGAAATCCCAATGGCTCATTTGTCTCCTCAACCAACTCCTGATATCTCTTTTGATGTTGAAGAAGAAGGGGAAGGGGAAAATAAAGACTTGGAAGCATCCTGGCCCCTTATAGAAAAATATGAACCTCCAAAGGAAAGAGAAGAGGTTGAAATAGAAACCTCTGATGAGCTAACAAAGGATGTAAGGTATCTGGCTAGTAAAAAATTCATTTCAGATGATGAATTCATCAAGACTTCAGAATTCAAGTCCTTTTTATATGAGTATAAAGGAAAGCATGCCAGATAAAGAATTAAAAACATCACTCTTGAAATCCAAGATGAAGTTCTGTAAGAGCTTCAGTTAGAAATTGATAAAGCCCTGGAAGATATGACTCTTGAAAAGGGAAGGGAATTACTCCAGGAAGCAGGAGTGATATTGGTACTGGATGGGATATGACTTCTGCAATTGTGTTTGACACTTTAAAAAAAATAGGACAAAAAGATGCAACTTAAGATTCAGGCCCTAGACAAAATCAAATCTGGATCAGGGTATGATCCTAATAAACAAACATTGCTAATATGGTCAATATTTCCCCCACACAAAAAACCTCAAGTTATAAGCAATCCTAATGAAATCTCTGGTCACCTAATGATTCAAAGGGTTGAAGAAGTAGACCCTATTGAAACTGCCAACCTAAATGTAAATGTTGCAAGATTCGCCAAGGCACAAATTGAGCAGTTGGTAAGAAGGAATAATGACTATATGGCAGAAAATGCAAGGCTCAGGCAAGAAATTTCTACCTACAAAAATAAATTGCCTTCATCTAGCAGCTATTCCCCATACCTAGAAGCTAACCAGAGGGTTATGGAAGCCAAAGCAGATGCTAACTATTGGAAGCTTAAAGAAAAGAAATTTCAAAAGAGAAGTGAACAGTTGGAGACTGAATTGAAAATAGTTAAATACAGTATGGCTTCCGAATTAGTTCAAAGAAGATTTGACAAAATGATGGAAAATAGTGATAAAGTTTGGGATCTGCATAAGAGAACACATCAGGTGTATCAAGAACACAAAAGGCTACACCTTAGGATGCTAGAAACAAAGGAAAAATTGAAGGCTAAATCTAATGTTGAAGAACAAGTGTTCAGGGAATATGAAGACTTGATCAGTGAACATGAGAGATTTAATGGTATACTGATAGAAGATTTGAAAGACTTTGAAAAACATCCTGACATGGCATTTCCAAATTTTTTCAATACTGATGGGAGTTTGCGAGATAAGGACATTTGGAAAGATGAATTGAATGGAATATTGCCACCACTGCTTGAGAATATAAATAATGAAGAAAGGGTGATAGGAAATACTTATACATGCTTGGGAAAGATATTTTCTCTAGAGTTAATTATGAATAATTTAATTTCGATAGATACCTGCACTGATCAAAATTACATTGATCATATTGGCAAGATAAATTTGTTCATATCTAGGGTAGTGTAAGGAAGTGGTTGCAGTCCAATTTTGTCATACAACAAGCAATGCAGGTATATAAATCTGTATCATGGATATGAGGACAATCTTTCCAGACCTATGGGTCATGGATCACTCTACGATGATTGATGGAGCTAGAACTTGATCACTACATATGCATCTATTTCTCTTTATGTTTCCTAATTATGCATTAGTTAGTTAAAAAGATGCAATTATGAAACGACACAATGTTTTGGGCCTGAAGCTTGTATGCATCCTATAAAATAGGATACCAAGGCCATTTTGAAAATCATCAGATACCATATCATCTCATCTATATTACATACATATATGCAATATAAAGAAGTACTTGAAGAATCTATCTATATCTATCTATGCTTTCAAACCAGTATGAGTTTCTGAATTAATAAGAAGAATCAGAGTTGTTTGGAGGATCATAAAATTGATGTTCAATTGTTATGTTGATGTTAATATTTATGAGTTGCATGATTGTCTCCAGAGTGGTTTCTCAAGTTTTTTAAATTAATATATCAAGGATGTCATTAATTTTTCAGTACACATTTGTTGTTATTGTATGATTTGGGTGATTGGTTTATGTGGGAAGTTGATTTAATTCTTGTTGAATAGTCTATGTTTATTGGTCTCTTCCCAGGGTTAAAATCCTTTGAACAAGCTATCTTAGTCGGTTTCCTTCCTGTTAGAATTAAAATCCTTTCTCTTGGTCATAGCAATTTGGGGAAATATCATTGGGATCTGATAAGAAGAATCCTGCACCTCAACATTCTTGTACATCTGTACAAGATACAGATTTACATAAGTGCCTAACAATTTGAGTTAAGTCAATATAAAGATCCATTATCTCATTGACTCTTGATCTCTTTGCCCAATAGATAAAGCACTGGTCTTATTCATTAGCAATTTTTACCTTACTCATATTTGCAAACCTTAGCCTTAGAAATACCTTCAAACCTTACATCTACTTCACACCCATTTGCCATCTTGAAGGTCAATTAAGTCTGCACTAATCATTAAGGTATACCCACCTAGGTCTGGTAGAGCCTGAAGTGAAGGGGATCTTAGTCATATTTGCCCCGTGTCGTTAGCCAAAAGTGTCAAGAGAGCTTGGCAACCTCTTAGGGTTTAAAACCTGCGTTTTTGTGACCTAAGAGGTTGTTGGTTCAGAGATGATGTCTATGATGGATAGATTCTTAGGCTACAATTAGGTACTGGTCAAGGAGTTAGAACAGTACAAGACAACATTCACTAGTCCTCAGGGAACCTATGTTTATTTGAAGATGTCATTTGGGTTGAAGAATGCAAGAGCAACATTTCAAAGAACAATGGATGTGGCCTTTGCAAGCATCATTAATGAGATCATGGTTGTATACCAGGATGATCTTACTGCATTCTCCAAAGATAGGAAAGATCATTGTAATCATTTGCAACTAATTTTTGACAGATGCTTGGAGTACGGGATTACTTTGAATCCCATAAAATGTCAGTTTGGAGTAGAAGGAAAGTTGCTAGGACATATTGTTACAAGAGATGGGGTTAGGATAGATCCTGAAAGAGTTAAGGCCATTGACCTTATCCCTGATCCTAAAACAATCAAGGGTATACAATCTTTCTTTGGACAAATCAACTTTGTAAGGCAGTTTGTCCCTAACTTTGCCAAGAAGACCAAAGCAATCTCTAAGATGCTCAAGAAGGGGTAGTCTATTGCATGGGGAAAGGAACTAGCTGAAGCTTTTGTTGACATAAAGGAAGCTCTCAAAAATGCACTAGTGTTGGTAAGCCTAGATTATTCCAAGCCTTTCCAGCTCTTCTCTTTTGCTTCATATTATACTATTGCCGCTGTATTGTTGCAAAAGAATGGTGATGGATTTTTCGTAGCCAATAGGATTCTTTAGCAAGTCCTTGCAGGCTTCTAAATTAAATTATTCAAATATGGAGAAGCATGCCTACGCATTGGTTAAGGCCACAAAAAATTTTAGATCCTATCTCTCAGGTGCTAAGATCATAGCATGTTTTCCACACATAGCCGTGAAGGACATATTCATGCAGCAAGAAGCTTTAGGTAAAATATGCAGATGGATCAACAGGATCCAAGAATATGACATGGATATATAGGTAACGAAATTGGTTAGCGGCCAAAGCTTAGCTAAATTGATGGCTAATTCCAATCTTGAAATAAGAGAAGTAAATGAAATAGAGGTAGATGAGGCTCCTCATTGCAGGTTGATTGACAATGCATGGTACAAAGACATGATATTTTACCTTGAAAACATGAGTTGTCCACCCTGTATGGATGAAAATTAGAAAAGGACCCTCAAGTTGAAATCTCAGGGGTATGTCCTGATCCAAATTGAGCTAATGTGGAGAAGTCACGAAGGTGTATTACTCAAGTGCCTGGATCAAGAGCAAGTCAAAGCAGTAATGACTGAGTGTCACCATGGTGTTTGTGGGGGACAGTTCAAAGCTAAGACCACTGCCCATAAGATCCTTAGAGATAGGTATTGATGGTCAAATTTGTTCAAGGATATAGCACAAGAGATAAGAAAAATATGATGTCTGCCAACAGTTTTCTAGTAAAATGAAGTTTGCTGGAGCGCTACCCCTTTTGCACCTCGCAGATGATGCATCTTTCCAACAATGGGGAATTGACTTCATCAGGGAAATCCAAGAGAAATCTATCAATGGATTTAAGTGGATCCTTGTGGCTTCACCAAGTGGGTAGAGGTAGTCCCCACTTGTAATGCAACTACCAAGGTGGTTATCAATTTCATAGTCAGCAATATAATCACTAGGTTTGGCGTTCCAGCTAGGATTTTGGTAGACAATGCAATGTGTTTTAGGTCCCAAGAAATGATGAGCATGTGTTATAAGTTTGGCATAAGCCTTGTGCACTCATCCCCTTATCACCCTCAAAGTAATGGACAGGTTGAATCAAGTAATAAAAGCATGATGAACATCATAAAAAGAACATCAGATTAGAATAAGAAGAGGTGGGATGATAGTTTGACGTATGCTCTATGGGCTAATAGAATAACTTTCAAAAGATCCATTGGTAGAAGCCCATTTGACCTGCTGTATGGAGCAAAAGTAAAGATGCCTATCAACATGGAACTACAAGTCTATCAGTTGTTGCACGATGTCGAAGAAGAATAGTATGATGCAATGTCTCAGAGGATAATGCAACTAACTAAGTTGGAAGAGCAGAGAAGAGCTGCACATGATAAAAATTTGAATCATAAGCAAAAAATGAAGTTTTTATTTGATAGGAGAATTGTGCTAAGAAATTTCCAGGTTGGTGATTTGATACTTCTCTGGGATGCAAAATCTAAGGGAAACATGACAAGTTTGATCCATTGTGGCTTGGGCCATATGAAGTGGCCAAGAAGTTAGAGCTCAACATTTACCATTTGATGATTCTAGAAGGAGAACTCGTGGAGCTACCCATTCATGGTTAGCATCTAAGGAATTATTTTTCATAGGTAATACTTCATTTGAATTTTAAATATAGTCAACTTTTTTTTGTGCTCACATACATATGACTGTATGCTTCCTTGTAAATACGCCTTGTGTTGTTCCCTTGTTTATTTTTTGCCTTTTTGGTCTACCCGGAGATGTTCTAGAATATCGTTGTGCTAAGTTTGCCACATGTCCCCAACCATAGCCACTATTGGGACCTGAAAAACCCATCTCCCAAAAAATGCATCTTTTTGCCCCAAATCCATAAAAAGTCCCACTTTTTCCTTAGCAGTCAAAACCCATCATTTATACCTGGTTTGAGATAATTTCCATGGGTTCCCTTCATTAAAAATTCTAAGTAAAATTCCCCGGGTCTTTGTATTTTCCTTAGAAAATTTTGTTCAATTTGAGGCCTTTGTCAATGAATCAATAAGTTTGCAAACTGACGATTTCACCGACTAGGTTTGCTGGTTTGTGGTTTTGTTGATTTGCCGACAAAGTGACAAAGAGGTGAAGGAAAGAGATTGCAATAAATGAAGAAAAGCAGTCAAGTCTTTTGGTGGAAAAGTTTTTGATTTGCGAACAAAGGGTTCCCTGACAAGAATTTTTTCTAATAGCAAAGGGAAAAACAAAGATACAAGAAAGTCACAAGGGAAGGCAAAAAGATAAGTGAAAGATAGTTTGTTGCGAGACGATTTCACCAACAACAAAGAAAGAAGATGAATGAAGCGACATAAGGATGGTTCGTGTTGGGCCAAGCTCTCCGATAGGTGAAATTGTCGATAGAGGAAAGATGAAGTTCAAAGGACAGATAAATGAAGAAATAAAAAGATAAGGAAGAAGAGGGAGAAAAGGACTAAGTCTTCATTGGAAAAAAATGAAGTTCATGAACCGATAAGTTCAACGATAACCAAGTTCTCTGTGGGGAAAATTTGTTGATAAATGATAAAAAGGGTGGAGAAAAAAGAGAAAAGGAGGATCTCTCCATGGTTTATGAAAAGGAAAAATCGCCGACAAAAGGAATAAAGAAGAGAAAGGAAGCAAGGAGATTTTTTGGAAAGAGGGAAGAGTTCTAGTAGTTCACCGACTGAACAGTATGCCAACTAAAAAATTAGCTGACAAGGAAGGGAGACGAAACCTAAATCCAAATGGCCAGATAAAGATGAAAGATGAAGATCAACCAAGCATAATTTTGAATTCTTCAAGTACAGTCAGATTAAAATGGTGTCTGTAAGGGATAATTGAACAACATTTTTAATGTGTTGTAAAAGATTTAAGGGATGCGATTTCCTGAAATTGTGCCATGATTGCAAGGTAATACATGCAAATTGGTACTTAGCAATTAATGTGGTGCAACCCAAGGTCACACAGGTGGTTGTTTAAATAGTAAAAGTCTTTAATGCATCTGCACACATGGAGGACAAAGTGGATGAAGTAGATACTGCATGTACCAGAATGTGGATTTGGCCTTCCCTCTTAATGTTCTAGGTACCCAAGGTGTGTGGGAAATCTTCTTCTGTTAGTTTCAGACATACCTGGGTATGGGCACTCTTCCAGTCATATAGATTTTTTGATAGGGATATGTGCCAATTTTAATGTAGCATGGTTATAAGTGTTGATTTGTTTTCATCACCTGGAGCTGCATGGTGCCAAAAGGCTATATATGCACGTCTCAAAGATGTTGGGGGTCAGGTTTTTGGTGTGATCTTCATATGACATATAGGTGCAAAAAGTTACAGGGCAACCATTAAAATGCCATTTCAACTCATTGAGGAGTGTAGACCTGTGAAGTCAAAGGAATTGATATTGGATATGATTCTTGTTATAGAATGTCTCCAAGTCATTAGGTATGTACCCAGGAAGATTTCTCAGTCATAGTTGAGTATTTTCTTTTGTCATGTTTAATGGCACGAATGTATTATTGGGTTAGATGAATGTGACAACATTCTAAAAGTGTTGCAAGCTTTGTAATAATCTCTCATGTTATATATGGGTATATGCAATTATGTTTTGGATTACTAAGTATGTTATGTTCCAAGATCTCATATTTTGTGGTGTATGCAAATACATATCTCATTATTCTATTGGTTTTAGTTTGTTGTTTCCTTAGTGAACTACAACTCTTTTGCCCCTAAAATAAGCACCGGTCTGGAGCGATTCAAACTAGCCCCACATCATTTAAATGAACTAAATATTTACCATTGTTTAAAAAAAACCCTTCTTTCCTGTGCATGAATATTTGCATAGTTTGCATTAGCTATATAGGGGTTTTATGACAACCAGTTGTTCTTGGCTCAGTGGTAGTATTTGGGGCCAAGGCAATGTCTTGGGTTTGGTTGTTCATTTGTTTTTAGTTGTTCATATAGTTTTGGAGTCAATACCTGCTAAGGTATACCCCTTGGAATATCCCTCCAGAGTTTAAGTTAAGCTTGAAGTGTAGGGGAGCCTACCCACTCCTTTTATTTGACCCTTAATCACCTTTATCTTGTTGATGAATCCCCTTTTCACTTCCTTGATGATATCCCTGGCCTAGGAGAGAGTAAGCGTTTTAGGGATTGGGCTTAGCAATTTTGGGACCCAACTGGTCCAACCTGGACGGAGAGGTTCAAGGCACCAAGAGTAGGGCAAGTGGAATCATCATGCGCTTTAACCAAGATTTCTGATTTCTCATACTTATCTTAGTATAATTCATGCACATAGAGGAACTCCTCCATAACTAAATTTGCCAGGCATATAGGATCAATGAGCACTCCCCTTGTGGGTTTGTAATTAATCCTAGCAGTAATGTAGAGAGGATTGTTAGGTACATGAATAGAGGCATCGATGTGGGTAAAGGAAATGTTAGGCTTAGGTTCATCTAGTTCTTGGTGAGAGTAAGCATCTATTGAGGAAACTAGGTTGTCTAGGTTCTTGTTTTGATGATCAGAAGTTATTGAAGTAAGTACTCTATCAACAGATGGTTCCACAATGTTGGTAGCATAGTTGGGAAGTGGATTTGTGTAAATTTGTAATTTTTGGTTTGGCGGAGCTACGGACTTATTCCCTTTGTCATTCTCATCAGCTACTTGGATAACATTAGAGTCAATGAGGTCTTGCACCTCATGTTTAAGACACATGCATTGCTCAGTGTCATGTCTAGGAGTTCTATGATATTGATAAAAGGCCTTCAGGTTGAAAGGAGGTAACAGTTTGGAAGTGTCAACAGGGCAAATAGGAGGAAGCTAAATGAGGTTATTGTTAATAAGTTGCAACATGATGGAATGAAGGGATTTGGAAAGCTAAGAAAACTGTCGAGTCCTTGGTTTATACTTATAGGGGGTCGCAATAGAAGGTGTTTCAGCCACAACATGTGATTGAATATTGTTTGAAGAATTAGAGTTAATTTTGATAAAGTTTGTGTTTTGTTTCTTGAATGATTGATAATGTAGAGCAGTGGCTTCGAACTGACTAATGGGAGCCAATGAGGAAGAACCCTCATATTGACTGACTAGTAGTTGGTAATCATGGAGAGTTGTTCTAAGATGTGTAAATGAAGGATAGCGTAGTAAAAAAATATCACAGATGTGTGGTTGCAGGTTTCCAATGAAAACCCTTTACATATCAGCATCCAGAAGAGAATATGGAATTTGAGAGAAGAGGGTTTGGTAACGCCCAATGAAGTCAGTCACTTTCTTCTTTATTCCTTTCTTACAATGAACCAAATTGATCAATGTGACTTGAGGTCTGATATTGGCTTGAAAGTGTTGGAGAAACTAATTGACGAGTTGTTGAAAATAATGAATTGAATTGTTAGGTAATAATCGAAACCACTATAGGGTCATGTCTTTTAGCAACCGAATAAAGAGTTTATCCAAGAGAGAATCTTCGAAGAGAAAGTCACTGCACAAAGCAGTAAAAGCTAACACGTGGTTATTAGGATCTCCTTTTCCAAAGAATTTCTCAAAACGGGGAGGTTCAAACTTATTAGACATCGTGGTTCTTAGGATAGAAAGGGATGACGAGCTAAGATGGAATGGTAGGTTGGGTTTGACTTTGATTCATGTTTGCTAATTGTTGTTGTAGGGAATTGACATTTGCAAAAGTTGGCTTATGACAGGATCGACTGGTGGAGTGACTTGTGAATGGATAAAATGTGAAGGATATGAACTAAGAAGAGGTTGAGGCATAATGTGACTGGTATTTTGGTAAGTGAATTTGGATGAGACAATATGCTAGGAAGTAGTTGAAACAAGGTTTTGATAGATAGACTAGAAGCCAAAGGAAGGTGGGATGAAGGTAAAGTTCCCACTTGTCACCCTAGAACCAGTGTTAGCGCTATTACTAGATTGTGCATGGTGACAACAGAATAAGTGAATGTTGAAATAGAAGATGTGGACATCGGTATCGACACCTATGTCCCCATTTCGTGTCGAGAGGACATGTTGTTGAGGAGATTTGTGCATCTATCTGACAACATAATGTTATTATCCACTATGTGAGAGAGGTTGCGTAGAACTTCCACACCTTATGGATCATCGAGTAACAAATTTCTTAGATTCTCTATAAGAGGTACAACCTCCCTAGCCAAGTGTTTCGTGCCCAAGAATTGTTGGAAACTAGCCAACTCACTTTCTAGCTTCTGAATTTGGGCCTTCAGAACATGGGATACGAAGTTCTCAATAGGATCAAGAGAAGGTTACATTTTGGAGATCATCAGCAAGGTGGGGATGTGATATAAAGATGGTTGTGTTCCAGAAATTCCTAGGATGAATAGGTTATCAAATTCAAGTTTTGATGTGGAAACACCAGACCTAGCTAAAGGACAGGAGCCCATTAGGATTCAATAACTTATTTTCATAGGATGTTCATAGTCAGAGCACCGAGTCACAAAACTCATAAAGCAATTATGAATTTTATGACACTCATGTACTCTTAGGAAGTGATAGAGAAGAAAGAGTGATGACAAGATGGATATGCTAGTTAAGGGATAGAAGAATGAGAAAATGTTTGTTTATATTTTTGTTTTCTTTAAAAGAAAAGAAAGATGTTTAAGTGTTGTTTTGCTTTCTACACTACTCACATAAATAAAAATAAGATATGAAATAAAAGTGTCTAATCAATTAATCAACTAATCTGAAAGGAAGCAAGGTATGCATAAATGCTTCCTACACTGATCTACTGAGGAAAGATTTATGCAAATTTTTTATCTTCACAATTATAGATTATGAGATACACATTAACAGAAAGGTAACAACACATCAAAAACAAGTACAATGCTCACAACACAAGATATACATGAGGAAAACCCTTTCAGGTCAAAAACCCCACACTCCAAAGCTGCCCAATATATTATTCAAGAGTCAAGAATATTACAATAAACTTGCAGAGCAAGCTTTCACAGGAGTATAACCAACCAGAGAACAGAAGATAACTCAACATCTATAAGACTCTTACACATTGTTGAAAGGCACAAGACAACTGAGAGGGGGGGTGAATCAGTTGTATCAAAACTTTAACTTCTTTAAACCAAAATCAATTTCAAAATCACTTAACTTATTTCCTTATTCTATTATGACCATTACACATGAATAGTAGAATCAAAAACATGAACACATCAACACCATACACACATGAACACTAGGTTTTTTATGTGGAAAATGCTAAACAGGGAAAAACCACGGTGAGTGTTAGTTCACAATATAATGTAGTAACAATATCAAATATCAAAAGGTGGCTCACTGCCAAAGGGCTCACTGCTGAGGGTTGGCTCATTGTCGGGGGTGGCTCACTGCCAGAGGGTGAACTGATTTAGTAGCATCTACACCATGCTTGAGTTCAGTTCCATTGAAGCGCAATATATCTCCTCTGCTCTGCTCTGCTTTTACACTTCACACTTATCTTTGCATCTTCACACACACACACACACACTTCAAACATGAATTCATTACATGTATTTATACCTATCATCAACCTTGGAATGAACATCAAGGTCGGCATTACAATTTACAACCCTTGGAACTTTCTCCAAGGTCGGCATACATACATAAATCAAATTAGTACTATACCTAAACAAACTTGCAGAGAAAATAAATGAAGGATGAACACATCATGACTTAGCTTAGACCCAAATACATCCTCACACGCTTGGACATGTTTCCACAATCCACGAATCACCTTCGCAACAAGTGTGACAAACCAGGTCGGCTAGAACTTATGCACATATCAAGAACACTCAGAAACATGCTTGCAAGATCTTCATTGTAGCTTGCGAATCAAGCACATGCCTTCAACACATTCTAGAGACATCCATAGACAACACAGAATCACTTGGGAGTTGACAAATCCAACCGCAACAGATCTTACTTCAACACAACATATATCACTTGAAAAACATATCACAAACTACTTCTTATCAGACACTGTCAAACTCTACTAGTCACTCACTTGCCTTCAGGAGCACCAAATGACAAATCCTTTTGAATGAAGATGACGAAGGACCTTATTAGCTTAAGTCTAGAACTGCAAAGCCAAATTCCAATATGCACATAAATGCAGAGCAAAACACTTTCTCCCTATCACTTTGCAAACCTTGCCAGACACAGTCTTAATACTGGTGAATAGAACTTTTTCTGCACAATGATCCAGACTACCAAATTCTAGATTTAGCATCTTCAAACACTTATCTAAATCATATCCAAAGCTCATACTCTGGTCTTCACTACAGAGAAAATGTGAAGCAAAATACTCAGACAGTGTTCTTCAATCAATCAACAAACAACAATGTTAGAAGATACAGTTGGCACCAATGATAACACAAACATGTTGACATCAATGACAACACCAGTTAGCACATACTTGAAACACACACAACCTCTATCTCAAGCTTCTGATATATAAAAGATACAATACAGTAAACCGTCAATGGTAATTACAAAACCATGAGCCAAAAAACCACCCAAAAGTGGCGCCTAAATTATCTCTAATAAAAGATGCCTTGTGATGTGCCAAATAACACACCAATGTGTTTAGCTCTTCCCTTTACAACTCTTTTAAGTGTCCAACATGTTTTCACATTTCCCAAAATAGGAGGTCCAACTTTCAGAGGTCATAACTTTTGATCTGGGTGTCCAATTGACGAACCATTTAATGCGTCAGAAAGCTCATGAAGAGATCTATCAAGTTATAACCCACTTCACCAGTTATGACAACTATTGAGGCATTTAGGGACCTCTAAGTGCCTCAAATCTAAGTTTGAAACTTTTTCCAAGAGTTTCAAAAAATGGAAACTTTAATATCTTGCAATCTAGATATGATCTTGAGTCGAAACTTACTCAAGATGTTTACTTGATAGTTCAACACCTTTTGGGAAAATTTTGGGTCCATCCGAGCTCAAATGTAGAGTTACTAAAAATAGTAATCCCTACCATTTTTAGCCCCTTTTGAAACTTTGAAAGTTATAAACCATTCTTCAAGATAAAGGGTATTTGAAAAGACCAAAACTGGGAAGAATAGTAACCTTTTGTAGTTGCAAGGTTGAGACACCTTTCCTAACATTCTCCCACTTATTGAACACCTTGCAAGAGTAAAGGGAGTATAAACACCATGATTTAATTGCTAGGGGCTGAGAGGCCCATAGACTTCGAACACCATCTAAACTTCTTTGTGCTCATGGGTTTTTTCAAGGAATTTGCAACATTCATCAAAGTATGATCCGAAACTTTCACACAAAAAAAAGCAACACACAGTGACGCCAGAAGCTCTACACTCAATCATGAACTGTGGAAATATCATGTCTATAATTTGTCAAAGTGTCAACTTTCTTCAATTTTACCTTCCCATCCTCTACCATGTCACAAACAAAATGGTACTGGACATCAATATGCTTAGTCCTCGTGTGGAAAGTAGGATTCTTTTCCAAACATATGGCACTTTGACTGTCACAAAAAATAGTAATATTCCCTACATCAAACCCACCATCAGAACACAATCTCTTAAGCTAAATGGATTATTTACAAGCATGAGTTGTTTTCATGTACTCAGCTTCAAAAGTGGACAAAGCGACCACAAGTTGCCGCTTACTCATCCAACTAATAGCACTACCAAACATAGTGAGCACATAACCACTGGTGGATCTCCTACTATCAATGTCGCATGCCTAATCTAAATCCACAAATCCTCGAATACAAAGTGAATTCTGAGGTCTTATAGGATAACCATGATAACATAAGGAATACTTGGAAGTACCCCAAAAATATTTGAACACTCTCTTCACTGCATCCCAATGTACCCATCCAGGATTAGCCATAAACTGACTAAAGACTCCCACTGCTTGGGCAATGTCTGGTCTTGTACAAACCATAACATACATCAAGCTGCCAACTGCACTAGCTTAAGGAACTCTGCTCATATTCTCCATCTCTAAAGGAGACTTCAAAGAATCTACATCAAATAACTTTGTCCCCATCATAACAAGAACTATCAATAGTCTGCAAGCTGCCATGTTGAATCTCTAAAACACGGTGTTCACATACTTACTCTAGCCTAACCAAAGTTTTCAGTTAGCTCTATCTCTTTTGATTTCCATTCCAAGAGTGTACCTAGTTGCCCCTAGATCTTTCATCTCAAATTGTGCTAACAACTAAGACTTCAAATCAAAAAACAAACTTTTACCATTCCTAATGAATAACATATCATCAACATATAATGCAATAATGAGAATGTGGTCATTATCTATTTTATAATAAACACAATGACCTAATTTCAATCTCAGAAATCCCAAACTCAACACACAAAGGCATCAAATTTCCGGTACCACATTCTAGGAGATTGCTTCAAACCATACAAAGACTTTTTCAACTTGCAAACCAGATTTTCTTTACCTTTTACCACGTAGTGCTCTAGTTGTGACATATAGATTTCTTCCTCCAAGTCACCATGAAAGAAAGTTGTCTTCAAATCCATATGTTCAACTTCTAAATCTAATAGATGTCAGCTTTACAACGGGAGAGAAAATCTCACCATAATATATTCCCTCAACCTGGGAATAACTCTTCGCGACCAACCTTGCCTTAAATTTCTCAACACTGCCATCTAAACCAAACTTCTTGAACACCCATTTGCATCCAATAGGTTTATGTCCATCAGGCAAGGGCAGTAGATCCCAAGTATTATTTTTCTTCAAGGAATCCATCTCTTCTTCCATGGCCTCTTTCCAGGAATCTGCATCACTGATACCCATAGCCTCCCTTGCGGTCCTAGGCTCATCAGTGTTAGAAATTAAAGAAAAAATACAACTAGAATCATGCAATGAATAACCAAACCTATCAAGTTGTCACCTTATCTACATGGACCTCCTCAAAAGTTGAGGTTGAGGTTCTTCTTCTTCTTCTAAACATTCAGAGCTACTAGAGCTCTCCTCATCATTAGGTCCAACAAATGTCTTTGGTTCAACTTTCTCAGGGGTGGAAGGAAGTTGAACCACATCCTCTTTCTTCTCTTCTTTCTCTGGTTGTAGAGTAGTAGAAGAAGGATTGAGCTCTCTAAAGATCACACTTCTTCTATATAGAACTCTCTCAACCACTGGATCCCAAAGCTTGCACCCTTTCACACCGATGCCATAACCAATAAAGATACACTTCACAGCCTTTTTCTCCAACTTAGACCTCTTCTCCTTAGGCACATGTGCATATGCCTCACAACCAAATACTCAAATGTGTCTTAATGAATGCTTTTTACCAGACTACACCTTAATAGGTGTCTTATTAATGAGCATAGATGTAGGAGACATGTTAACCAGGTAACAAGCGGTAGCAACAGCTTCAACCTAGAATTTTAGTTCAAGGCTATCTCTACTTATCATACTCCTAGCCCTCTCTATTAATGTTCTATTCATCCTCTCTACAATTCTATTCTACTAAGGGCTATATAGAGTTGTCTTGTGCCTCTCAATACCATGTTCTTTACAAAACTTGTCAAAATCTACTGAACAAAACTCACCACCATTGTCAATCCTCAAACACTTAATCTTCCTATCTTTTTGATTCTCTACAAGAGCTTTGAACTCTTTGAATCTACTAAAGACTTCAGATTTGCTTCTAAGGAAATACACCCATGTCCTTCTACTGTAATCATCAATGAATGAAATAGAGTAAATAGATTTTGAAATCGAAGGAACATTAATAGGACCAAATACATTAGAATGAATCAAGTCCAACACCTCAAAAGATTTGTGAGAACTGGAATAAAACTAAACATGGTTTTATTTTCCATAAATGCAATGTTCACAAAAATCAACTCAAGGTTACAGTCATTCATACCCTCAACAAGATTTTTATTTTTCAGGATCCTCAAACCCTTTTCACCAATGTGACCAAGCCTATGGTGCCATAACATTGTCTTCTCAGCTGGAAGTTTCATCTCCATAGGATGATCACTCTTAGCTATCCAGAAAGCATGACCATCAGAAGTAGATGCAACCATCCTCTTCACTGATGGTTCCAATGGTCAGGATGAAGACTCTGAAGTTTTATTCTTCGAAACAGAGGAACTATTGCACTGAACTACACATGCATCAAGCTGAAATAGAGTGCCAGTCCGAGCACCCTTATCTATCACCATAGCTCCTCTAGTCATCTTGTATCCTCCATTCCAGAAAATAAATTGCACACCCACATCATTCAACTTTCTTATAGATAGTAGGTTCCGTGCCAAACCAGGGATATGTAGAACACCATTGATCCCCTTCACTCGTCCATAAAGAATTGAATCAAGACTCTTCCACGGCCAACAATCTTTAGGTGAGAGTCATCACCCAAGTACACCTTCCCACCATCATATTCTTCATACTTCAAAAACCAACCCTGATGAGAGGTCATGTGAAAAGATGCACTAGAGTCAATAAGCCACACATCTTCTGATGCATACATTGCCAAGACAGTGACAAATGCTTCTCCATCATCCTGAGAGGACTTGTCAGAATCCGAATCATAGTTCTTATTTTTCTTCTTCTCCTCCTTGTAATCCTTGCAGAAGTTACCAGGTTTGCCACAATTCTAACACAAAGACTTGGACTTTTTGGGAGACTTAGATCTCCCACGGGATTTGGATCTTCCTTTTTCTTCCTTCTTCTTATCCTTTTTTTTTCCCTTCTCTTTAGATCTACCATGAACTACAAGAGCCTCCTTAGCTAATTCAGAAGACTTTCTCTGCATCTCTTCAGACAACAATGAATAAACCACTTCATCCGTATTGAAGGTGGTAGTGGTACTCCCAATGGCCATAACAAGGTGATCCCATGAATCTAGTAAGGAACAAAGTAATGTCATACATTGATCCTCCTCCTCCATCTTCACACCAACAGAGATCAACTGGGTAACAAGCATATTGAATGTATTCAGGTGATTAGTGATAGATCCTCCATCTTCTATCCTTAGAGAATACAATTTCTTTTGTAGGACTAACTTGTTCACTAGGGATTTAGCCTGGTAAACATCTCCAAGCTTCTTCCAAAGATCTTTTTCCATCTTCTCTTCATGGATATTGAGGAGCACTGGATCAGCTAATCAAAGTATTATCAGACCCATGGCCTTCTAATCCATCAGATCCCAATCTTTTTGTTTCATGCCTGATGGCATGGTTCCTGATACTATGAGCCATAGATTTCTATCCACCAATAAGTCCTCCATCTTGAGTTTCCACAACTCAAAGTTGCCTCCATTGAACTTCTCTATATCAAACCTCCCAGATGTGCTAGCCATCTCTTTCCCGCAACAAAGATTTCAAAATCCTCTGCATAAGCTCCCACTCAAATGAAGATCAGTTCAAAAAAACCCTCTACCCAACAACTAGAACCAAAGGTGATCAGGCTCTAATACCAACTGAAAGGAAGCAAGGTATGCGGAAATGCTTCCTACATTGATCTACTAAGGAAAGATTTATGCAAGTTTTTTATCTTTCACAATTACAGATAATGATATGCACATTAACAGAAAGGTAACAATGCATCAAAAATAAGTACAATGCTCACAACACAAGATATACGTGGGGAAAACCCTTTCAGGTAAAAAACCCCACACTCCAAAGCCACCCAATATATTATTCAGGAATCAAGAATATTAAAATATACTTGCAGAGCAATCTTTCATAGGAGTATAACCAACTAGAGATCCATAGGTAACTCAACATCTATATAAGACTCTTACACACAACCTCTATCTCAAGCTCCTGATATATAGCAGATAAAATACAGTAAACTGTCAATGGTAATTACAAAACCATGAGCCAAAAAACCACCCAAAAGTGGCACCAAAATTATCTCCAATCAAAGATGCCTTGTGATGTGCCAAATCATACACCAACACATGTAACTTTCCCCTTTTAAGTGTCCAACACGTTTTCACAATTCCCAAAATAGGAGGTCCAACTTCCGAAGGTCATAACTTTTGATTTGGGTGTCCGATTAACGAACTGTTTTATGCGTGGGAAAGCTTGTGAAGAGATATATCAAGCTATAACCCACTTCACCAGTTATGACAACTTTCGGGGCATTTAGGGAGCTCTAAGTGCCTCAAATCTGAGTTTGAAACTTTTTCCAAGAGTTTCAAAAAATAAAAACTTTAATATCTTGCAATCTAGGTATGATCTTGAGTCGAAACTCACTTGAGATTATAGACACCTAAAATTGACCCATTTCATTATTTATGCATTAAACTCATACTGCATCGCATACATCATTTCTATCTGACATACTCATCATCAATAAAATTATTTTCTTCTTAATTAATTAAATAAATTTTATTTATTTAATTAATCTTCATTATTCTTTCTTCCTATGGTTAAATAAATTTTAATTATTTAATCATTTCATTATTCCTCTATTAATTAAATAAATTATTTTTATTCAATTAATTATCTTTATTCTTCTATTTTCTCATCTATGATTAAATTATTTTAATTACGCCGAGAGGCGTTATACAATCACATCAGGGTGGGGATGAGAGCACTCATTTTTTTGTCTAAATTTATTAAAAAAAAATTAAAATACCAAAAAGGAAATAAAAAATAAAACTTAAGAAAATCAAAGAAAAAAAACTAAAAAAGAAATTAAAAACTGTTGAAAGAGAAAAAGTTAAATCACAAAAACTAAAAAAGAAATTGGAAACTATTGGAAGGAGAAAAAGCGGGAGACAAAAACTATGGAGCCAAAAAAGAAATTGGAAAAATTAAAAAATAAAAACCAAAAAAGAAATTGCAAGATAAAATAAAGAAACTATGGAAAAAAGATATACCTCAGCGTATTTTAGATATATTTTTTGAAATATAAATATACTAGTTATTTAATCACTCCCATTTCCTCTTCATCAATAAATAAGTAAAATTAAATATTTTATTTATTTCCCAACATGCACATAAATTAAATAAATTTTATTTATTTAATTTATATTTTATCCATTATTATCTTTACCATTTTTCTTCTAAAATCGTGCAAGTGGGCCTCCTTGTCCATAAAATAGCAAAAATCAAAATGTGGGAATATTTAATAAATTAGAAAAAATCAAATATCCTCATCACTCAAATCTCAAAATAGAGAAAGCATTGTATCTTGAGAATAGAATTTTATCTTCATCAATAACCCACCTAAACTTTCTAAATAAAATGTCTTTTTACGGACACTTGGCATGTGCACGTTCATCCTCTTCTCTCATTCATCCTCATCCATTGATCTTTCTTTTCTTTCTCCACCATTGATAGACTTGGAGGAAATGTGATCAACGATAGAGAAAGAAAAGAAAGATAAATGGATGAGGATAAACGAGAGAAGAGGATGAACGTGCACATGCCAAGTGTCCATAAAAAGGTATTTTATTTAGAAAGTTTAGGTGGGTGGTTGATGAAGATAAGTTTCCTCCTCAAGATAGAATGTTGTTTCAATTTTGAGATTTGAGTGATGAGGATATTTGATTTTTTCTAATTTATTAAATATTCCCACATTTTGATTTTTACTATTTTATGGACAAGTGGGCCCACTTGCACGAATTTAGAAGAAAAATGATAAAGATAATAATGGATAAAATATAAATAAAATAAATAAAATTTATTTAATTTATGTGCATGTTGGGAAATAAATAAAATATTTAATTTTACTTATTTATTGATGAAGAGGAAATGGGAGTGATTAAATAATTAAAATTATTTAATCATAGATGAGAAAATAGAAGAATAAAGATAATTAATTAAATAAAAATAATTTATTTAATTAATAGAGCAATAATGAAATGATTAAATAATTAAAATTTATTTAACCATAGGAAGAAAGAATAATGAAGATTAATTAAATAAATAAAATTTATTTAATTAATTAAGAAGAAAACGATTTTATTAATGATAAGTATGTCAGATAGAAATGATGTATGCGATGCAGTATGAGTTTAATGCATAAATAATGAAATGGGTCAATTTTAGGTGTCTGCAAAGATGTTTACTTGATAGTTTTGGACCCTTTGGGAAAATTTTGGGTCCATCTGAGCTCAAATGTATAGTTACTAAAAATAGTAATCCCTGCCATTTTTAGCCCCTTTTGAAACTTTGAAAGTTATAAACCATTCTTCAAGATAAAGAGTATTTGAAAAGACCAAAACTAAGAAGAATAGTAACCTTTTGTAGCTACACGGTTGAGACACCTTTCCTAACATAATCAAACACAACAATGAGATCTATAAGTGCAAGTGTAAGATATGTCAAGTTCACCAAAATGTCAGATAGAAAAGAGAGGCCTAATCAACAATAAAGTAATTAGATCAATCTTTCCTCATCACACATTGGAACACAAGCCACCAAGGGCTATAGGCTTGGTTGTTTCCCTAGAGAAGAGCCAAGCTACAGGTTGGTGGGGACTTTGTTCCTTTGTTGCAATGATTAGGGATTGCTGGCAAATGTGTTGACTAAACTATGCAATGAAGAGAACTAATGAGCAAACTGAATAATAGTACAAACATTAGTTACATAAGACATAAGACAGTAGCAGAAATGAAATAAGCAAACAGAGAGGAACCTATCACTAGAATCAGGACCTGTCAAAGTCGGCCACAGGTACTAGCCACCCTAGTCCTACAATTTTGGGGTAGATAAACTTATGTGTGAAGATCTTCATCTCTGTATCCTTCGCTTTCCTATCATTCATCGATATTAGAAGCCTTCGCTCTGGATTTGCACACACAAGAGGAGGAAAAATGGTTGTGTTGTATAGGAGCTTGCCTCGGTCAAATCATGTGTAAGTGTTTCCACTTACACAACAACAGATGATGAGAGAGTGTGTGTTTGCGATGAACAAAGGTAGATAACTAATAAAGATTGCAATGATCAAATATAATGAAATGAACTCACCATGAGCATGAAACCCTAGTTGGACTTAATGTCACAACACTAGTCACAAACTAGGAGATGTTAGAGAAGGATGAAGCTTCCTCAAATACTTGCAAAGGTTAGTGCAATAGAAGTAATAATAATTCACAAGTAGAGAGCTTCAAAATTTTAGAGAGAGCTTGTAAATATGTATCAAATATTCATTCAAAATATCACTTTGTCATCCTTCGCAAATGAGAGGGAGAGAGCTACATATATATGAATCCTAATTACTTTAAGAAGAGTCATGTTAGGCTAACAGGAGGTGTACCACCTGATGTAACAAGGCCAACACTACAATTCCAAACTTTATTCGGGGCAAAAAGGCTGGACCCAAGCACTGGGCGCTCTAGTATCGGCTAAATCTTTTCCCAGAATCTCAACAATTAAAGAATTTACCATTATTTCTTATTCAAGTCCTAAAACAAGCACTTCACAAACAGATATACACATACACATAAAAAGGATTGCTAAACCTAGTGTGAAATTGTAAGTGTGCAAAAATTTTGACACTACACCAATGTAACTGAAAGTACTAAAAATACTTATATGTTGTGGCACCGCAGATTAGGCCACATAAGTGAGGCTAGTTTAAAAACCTTTTGAATAAAGATTTGTTAGATGGTTTATCTTATTCTGATGAGAGTTTTGATTTCTTTGAACATTGTGTGTTTGGGAAATAGAATAGAAATTCATTTCCTTTAGGAAATTATAAATCTAAGAATAAATTGGAACTTATTGATTCAGATGTTTCTAGTCCTATGGATGTTGAATCAATTGGAAAATATAGATATTTTGTGTCCTTCATTGATGATGTCTCAATATTTACCTTGTTATATTTTATGTAGCATAAATCTAAAGTTTTCACTAAGTTTAAGGAATTTAAGGCCTTAGTTGAAAAGCAATCAGATTATGAAATAAAGTTTTTGAGATCATATAATGGAGGGGAATACTATTCTAAGAAATTTGATGAATTTTGTAAGCATGTAGGAATTGTTAGATAGAAAACTACTCTATATACTCCACAACAAAATGGAGTGGCAGAAAGGATGAATCAAATAATCATTGAAAAAATCTATAAGTATGTTGAGTGGTTCATAGTTGGACAAATGCTTTTGGGCAGAAGCTGTGAGTACTGCTTGTTACTCGTTGAATAGATCTCCTTGCAAGGCTCTTGAAACAACACCTTATGAGATGTGGACAGGTAAGAAACCTTCTGTTTCACATTTAAGAGTATTTGGCTATGAGGCTTATGTTCATGTGCCTAAAGAAAAACAATCTAAGTTGGATCCAAAAGCTGAAAAGTGCATTTTCATTGGAAATGGTGATAATATTAAAGAATATAAGCTTTGGAATCCACTAACCCGTAAGATTATCTATTCTAGAGATGTTATTTTCAGGGAACTTACAGTTATTTCAGATTCTGAATAGCCAAGAGAAAAAAGATAAGAAAAAGAAGGTGCACTTTGAAATTAAGCAGGAAGATGCACCCAAGGAAGAATAGAGAGATGGATTTGAGGATGAGGAGGATGAAGAAGAAGAAGAAGAGGGTTCAGTTATTGAGCAAACTGATGAGGTTAGGGAAGGTAACCAAGGAGAAGTTGAGAAAGCTCAAAAATAATAAGAGCCCCTTACTCTTATTCTCAGAAGATCCACAAGACAATGGAATCTAGTTGATGGGTATAGCCCACTAGATTTTCATTGAATTTTTGCTTTATAAAGTACCAACAATGAGCCTAGATCTTACAGGGAAGCTATTCTTATAGATGCTAGCAAGTCTTGGCAACTAGCCATGTAGGAGGAGATGATGACTTTAGACTCTTGTGACACCTGGGATCTTGTGTGTTTTCCCAAAGGAAGAAAGGCCATAGGTTGTAAATGAGTCTTCAAGAAGTTTAGAGTAGACGGTTCACTATAGCAATACAAGGCTAGACTGGTAACCAAGGGCTACTCCCAGAGAGAGGGAGTTGATTTCAGTGAAATAGTCTCTCCTGTTGCTAAATTATCTTCTATTAGATTTATTTTATCCATTGTTGTATCTTATGGTTTTGAAATTGAGCAAATGGATGTTAAGACTGCTTTCTTACATGGAGATCTTAAGGAAGAAATTTACATGCAACAACCTACAGGTTTTGAGGTAGAAGGGAAAGAACATTGGGTATACAAGTTGAAAGATCTCTTAATGGTCTAAAAGAGTCTCCTAAAATGCGGTACCATAAGTTATTCATTTGTTTTGAAATTGTGCTTTGTTAGAAGTGAGGAAGATCACTATGTTTACATTCAATGTATTGATGATGTTATTCTGATTATTGCCTTGCATTTGGATGATATGTTATTTTTCAGCAATACTAAGGGTATGATCAGTGAGTTGAAAGCTTAGGTATCATGCTCAGAAAAACAAGTTGATGTTCAATATCACTTTTTTCAAGAAATGGTTGCAAATGGACAGATTAAGCTAGAGAAGGTAGATACTCAAGAGAATGTTATAGATTCTCTTACTAAACCTATGAGCACAGAAAATTTAATGTGGTGCAGGGAGGCCATGGTTCTTGTTCCTAGTGCTTGGTTGTTTTATGTTTTCCTATGGGTGTATTTATAATGTATGATGTCAAGTGGGAGAATGTTGGAATTAAGGTGCCATCAACCTTGTAAATTCCATGTTTATTTATTCCTATTATTGTTTATACTTCACCCATAAGGGATGTTGAGTTTTATCGATAGTGGTAAATTTTTATTTACTAGTCATGGTAATTATATGGAGTTACTGGTCCCGATAATTTTGGAGTTACTGGCAATATTTACAGGGTTACATTTACTGTTGACACCGTGAGTAATTGTAAAAAGGTGAAGTTGGAGAATCTAGGTGCCCATATTGAGGATTTCTTATTTAGAGGTTGTTATGACATGCGTCATAAGTTGTAAGAGCATCTATGACACACTTACACATGTCATAAGATGTAAGAGATTCTATGATAGTTTATGACAACAATTATTGCATGTAAGAACCTATTTTTAGTCCCTAGGTGCCCATGCATGGAAGATGCCTTATGACAGTTGTAAGAAATCTGTAAGAGGCTATTTTGGGCATGCATGTGAGATTCCCAAGAAGGTGGCACCACATTTTGGAGGTGCTACATTTGCCTATAAATTTGGTGTTTTGTAAGTGTTGAGTGAGTGAGTTTTAGGCTTGTTTTATAGATACTACCGGAATGCTGTCATATTGAAGGCTGAGGAGAGATCGGAAGTGATATTGTATTGTAATCTCATATTTGTAGATAATACAATCTTGTGCCTCTCTTATGTGTGGAGTTTTTTACTTGAAAGCGTTTTCTCCACGTACATATTGTGTTATGTGTTCAGCTCTTTGATCTATTCTTTCTGGGTGTTATAGTTTTGTTCCTATTGCAATCTCCATTCAATTATACACTTACATGCATACATATTGTTGAGATCATATTTCTACTTATAGTTGTTTACCTTCATTTCTAACATTTGTTGGGTAATTTTAATGAAGTTTTGGAGGAGCTAAAGTAGTTACCAAACCAAGGCATGAGGTAAAGTAAGTTTAGGATAGGGTTTGAAATAAAAATACAAAAATATAACTCTAAACACCCATAAATCAAAAGTTGAAATGTGTAATACATAAGCTCACTGAATGAAAGAATAAAAAATAAATATGCTGTCTAATTTTTTAGAGTTTTAGATAGATTATTTCTATTGTATAAAGTAACATTTTAATTAGATGCAAATTAAGCTTTCAAACACATCACTTTTAGATCTGATCTAATGGAAACAAATACAAGGATCTGGGACTAACAATAGAACAAGGGACATACACTTAGAAACACAAACAAGAAACTATACCATGAAATTAAAATTGCAAGCATCAAAAGTGGTACTTATGCACTTAGGAGAAAGAAACTCTATGAAACTAGATTTCTAGAATGATGCCAAAAGTATTCTAAAAAATTGTGGAGGCTCTAGGAGGTGTTCTCTAGTAAAGAGATGCGAATGTTCTACTAAAGTAGTGCTAATGATTTTTCATCAAATGGTTGCCAAACTGAAAGTAAATATTCCTAAGATTACTTGGGTTTTAGATCTATCATTCACCTATTAGGAACTTGGGTGAAAACAAATAAATTGAAAAAACAAAAGGGTCAAAATGAGACAATTACACTAAAATTAGAAACCCTGGTCAGACATAAAACATAACAAAATACGATAAAAAAACATTATGTAAAAGTGAAAATAGGGTTAGAATAATAGAGAGCAATTTCTAAGAAAAAATGAGGTCTTGTAAGCTAGCCTCCACTAAAGGGGGCTAATTTCCTCCTAAATGAGCACTAGTGTTTCTTTCATCCAATAGATCTATAACTTTTTGAGAAGCTCCATCATGACCTACAAAACTTTTTCATTATAGGCCCTATGCACGCATCTACTCATGAACACCTATGAAATGGGAAAACCTACAAAAGAAAGTGTTAAAGCAGAGTAGATAGAACCTTATTTATCGCCCTTGTGGGTTTTCTAACACAAATTGATGCAAAATAAATATAGTCAAACTATATAGCAATAGCAACCAAGCCAAGAAAAAAAAACTATGGCAATAGCAATAAGAGGATACAATGGCTAACAATGAGGAAACACATTAAACCTAATAGAAAATGAAAAAAAACCCAAGAAGGTGCAAACAAGGGAAAACAAGGAAAATGGAATGAACAAGAGGGCTTGGGGATAAAATGAGCACAAGGGATGGTGGGAGGAAGGAACATGTAGAGATGGAAGAAAGAATGGAGATCCACGAGCTAGGGAGATGGTAATTGGACATCATAACATTATGAAAAGAGAGGAAAAGGGCCACAAAGGCTACTCCATAATACACAAATGGATTCAAGAAAACTCTAACAAAAACTCTAAAATAAGAGAAAGAATCCAAGAGGCTCCAAGATTCAAGCTCAAGCAAAAATCTACACAAAGCATAAGCATAATAGAACATGAGGAATGATGATTATTGATGGATGAAATGAGAGGAAAGAGGGTATATTTATAGGTTTTTGGAGGTTTTTGGGGAAAATAGTCGTGAAAACATAGGAAGTGAATAATAATTTAAAGGCTCAGGAAATTTGGTGAAATTATCCATAAAAAATGGGCGCCCCCAAGAGATGGTAATGTTCTACTAAAGGGGTTCTCTTGTCATTTAATGTGAAGGGCCCCAAACTCTTTAGAAAGGTAGATAGGGAAGGGATAAGGCTAATGGAGGTGGTTTCAAGTCAAAAGGATCCCTAAAACATGAGAAATGAGAAAAATGGGGGTAAAAGGAGGGCAACTACACATATGAGAGAAAACACAAAAATTAAATCTTAAGAAATAAATGAAATCTTAAAAAATGTGCAATCTAAAATGTTGAACAAATACCAAATGCCTAATTGTAGATGCCAAAATGTGACTAAAATTAATGTTGATCAACAATGTATGTTAATTGCAAACCCTTGTCAACCATATATGCAAATCCAAAACAACAAATATAAACCCTCACAAGCTGATATATAATTTTGATAAACCTTCAAATGCAAATCAATGAAGTATAACAATGGATCTAAATTTTATAGGCCAAAATTCCCAAAGGGTTACACTTTCTGGGACATCTTGATTTTTGTTGAAATCACATTTTTTAGAAAATATAATGATTTAAGCTTTGAAAGGTTCCATTTAAAGCATTTTAATTGAAGAGGGTTTGATCAAACCTCCTTAGATTCAAACCCCCTTGGATAGAACCCCGCTAGTTTTAAACCATACCTATAATGGAGTCTCCTCTACACCTCTTAAATGCTGATAAAAAACTACTTTTGATTTACCTTTTGGGGGATGAAATGAATTCATTTAAAATTTATGTTTTGTAAGTATGTAGTCCTTATTATAAGCTTCCCAAAAAGTATAATTTTAAATATATTTAATTTGATTATTATATTTATTTTTTATTTCTTGTGAATGTAGGTTTTTCACCAAACATCAAGTTCTTTGTTCTACACACATAGAAAATTAGTAAATTAGTGAAATTTTTTTTGAAAAATATCTATACCCTAGGTATTGATGTTCTTGTTTCAACAAAAAAAGAAAAATTCATTTTCAATAATTACAAAAAAAGTTATGTTTTACAGAATACGCCTGTCTAAATTATAATTGGTTTGACTTCAAAACTTAATTAAAAAAAAAATCAACAAAACATTATGAAACCAAATGCATGCCCTATATACCGGTGTTACCAATCTAAATTCAAAAGAATCAAAATTTAATCCTTTGTAGAAAAAAAGTTATGTGCTATGGAATACACATCACTTTAAAAAAATGTTGTTTACTATTAAAAACTAGTTATCAAAGGAGACACAAAAAAAAATTTACAATTTAACTCTAAATTTTTTTTTTAAAATATATTTAGAATCTTCAAACAAAATCTCACAAATCACTAGTTTGCATCATCTTCAAATTCCGAACAGTTTAGTGGCTATAGGTGTCAGAAAGTGAAGATTTAGTTCAAAATGTTGATTTCAATGTCAAGTTTGGCCAAAAAGTGTAACCCATTATTGTGGGATGACCTTGTATGTTAGTTGATCTACCACTGAATTCTCATGTACAGTATATATAAATCCCAAGAATATTTATCATGCTTAGATCTAATTTATATTAGCTAAAAATCAAAATATTAATAAACCCTACTCCATGTATTTATTCCAAAAACAACAATTAAATCTTCTTCACTGCTGGCCAATATTTTATTTCCAAAATTACTAGCAAATCTATTTTTTCTAAACTTTTATCAGAAAACACCAAATTCTTCAATAATATTATAGTGATTTCCAAAATTTTGTATAGCTATAAGCACACCATATGCTACTCACAAAATAGGATTAAAGTTATCAATTGAAGTTAGCAATATCCCACAAGGTAGTGATGGATATTATTTGGTACAGAATCTCGTAAAATGTTTTGTCTCCTCCTCACTTAGTGCAACAACTTCTTAATGTTGCTTACTTCTTCAAAAGGGTTGCACTCAAACAATATTAGGCTATGACAGTCTAAATGGCCTTCTTAATATGTTGTCCAACTGTTACTATATCGCATAGTGCTAGAAAATACCTCAATGCTAGCCTATATTGTATGAATTTTGAATTTCTAACAATACAACTAAATATCACAGGGAATGCTAATTTGACAATATTGTCAATTTTTCTTGCAAATATAAATCGAACAACCACAACCAATAAGTCCAAATGTAATCCTTGAGTAGAATCACCTCAAAGGATATGAGGTTTTTCATCCCCAAATTTAATTATGGAAACCAAGAGGGTTTTTGTCCTCCAAATCTCCAACACCAAGGGTTTTCGTTGTTGAATGCTTCAATCTCCAAAATGGAAGGAATACCAAAAATGACATAATCAGATGATTTTCTTTATGCCTTGACCTCTCTTTTATAGTTGTCTTTTTCGGGTCCTCCAATTTATTTTATTTAAAATTCTTTTCCCTCCAAGTATTTAAAAATACTTTTAAATTACATCTATGGTCCCTTTTTGAACAAAGTGTTAGAAAAACATTAAAAATTACATAGGACCTATAATAATATTTAAGTTGTCCCTTTTGAAAATAAAGTGATTGAGCCCACTTAAAATATTATTAATCCTTTTAGTCCTGAAAAGGGGACATGGCAGTCCACCCTTCCCAAAATTTCTTGCCCACAAGCACTTGCAAACCTAGATGCTCAAGTATCATTGTGCTAATTTATAATGAATCATGTTGTAATGTCCATAGAGTCTGGACCCTATACCTATCAAATGAAACAACTTCTACCAAAAAGATCTGTGCAAACTCGGATGCTCAAGTACCATCATGCCAATATTATGAATCATGTTGCAATGCCCATAGCATCTAGATCCTATATCTATCAAGTGGAATAACTCCTACCACTATGGGATCTTCCACATTCTTATGCCATCCACGAAACTTGATCGACTCTTTGAAAAACAATTTAACCTCTTGAGGAAAAATAAGAAACAAGTGCACATGACTCACAACAACATAATAAATCCAAAACTCTAGGACATCCATGATGAGATGCATGATTATACTTTCCCACCTTTGACTTGGATTAAGAAATGAAAGCAAACATCCCATAATATGCTCCTCTTGGATGTGATGACAAATGATTCATCCTTCCCAGTGCTTGAGGACATCTTCAAACTTCCATAAGGCCAAAGGTTACCTTATAAATTTACCACCACATTTTTATTGTGCCACTCTATTATCACAAAGACTGTGGTAATAAATCCCTTATCCCATTAGATCTTACCACTATACCATAAGATTGAACCCTCGTGAATTTGTACCAATCAATTTTCATGTAAGCTAGAACAAAGTTACAATAGCCATAATTCATTTGAAACCTCTTCCAAAATAGTAGTGTGGTAGCTAGATCCATTGTTTTAATTCGATCTAACGGTTGGAACCCCTCATCAACAGAATGATGAAAGGAAAAACTCTCAAAATCTACAAACTTGTAGCTATATATGGTTGATAACAGCATTACCAAGTCAGAAAACCTAAAAAACAGCAATGTAAAAATGGTACAGTAGCTACAATACTACAAATCCCTTGCCAAAATCATTAATATCAACAATGTAGAGGTTGGAAACAACCATACAATGACTAAAAATGTAGAAATAAACTAAAAAACACTCCATCTTATAACTAAAAAATACTTGTATGGTTGCAAATGATATAATGTTGCGACTAGAAATGGTCATAACATCAACCCTATAGTTGGGAATTATGATGACAACAATCCTTGACATGTTTCCTTCACAATATAATCGCAATAGGTGATCACTAATCCTTCCCCTTATTCCTTGTTTGTAATCTTGTGCAAACATTTCTAATTATGGTCACATTCCACTGAGCTTGTGAACATCTTCTTAATACCTTTTTATTGTGCCAAATACTTCTTCATAATAAAAGATTTATCCAACATGACTCTTCTCCATCTCTTGATTAAACCCTCTACTTGGTGACCATCCTAGAGGCATAGAATCCAACACCATACTATGCTAATCCAAAATAGACCAAATACCATCATGATCAAGTGTCCCACCTTGGGATGAAGTCATGATTGTAACCAATTGATGTTCCACCACTTAGCCATGTCAACTCTTGGAGATCCATCTTTGATACCTTGAACAACTCTCTCTTTTCCCTTAGATTTCAACTCCATGGTGAACTCTCCAATAGAATGTAACCATTGCATGCCCAATACTATGTTGATCTCTCCTAAGCCTGTGTCATAGGATTCACCGTACACCTTGTGTCTACCTCGTGAGATGACAAGTTGTTGTGTCTTCATGGTGCAAGGGATGGTGAATCCATATCGTAGTATCTCATCCTTTGTTAATTATCCTTCTTACATCCTAGGGAGGAAAATGGGTATGTATATTGATTCCAAAAACACTACACAGGTGCTTAGTTGGAAAATCTCGAATATAAAAATGATATATTTTTCTTACCACTTTCCAAGCATCTCATTATCCTAGAATCTATGACTATCTCTATAAACTTGTCTTCAAGTGTAGAACTTAGATTCAATGAATGACCTATGAACCATTCATTGAGCATTGATCCTTCACAACTTGGTTAGAATGCACAACATGTATTCTATATGATTTTTCACAATTTTTCTTTCTATCCAAATGTAGGGGATGAAGAATTCAATAGTGATATTGATTTCATCAAAGCCTCTATCCTCTTTGTCATTCAAAAGATCACCCAGATCCCAATGCAAAAATAATTTTGAACTTGAAGCAAAGAGTCTACATGCCCTATACTACAAGTTGTATCCTTCACTCTATCACCATTTTTAGAATGCTTCCCATGATGACAAGAATCTTCCAATGACATAATAGAAAGCAACAAAACTGAAATATAACCATCATTTCCATACCTTGGGTTGTAATCAAAGTTTTCACCTTCTTTTGTTGAAATAGGAATTGTTGAGATATCCCCAACACCTCTATCCTTCTGACTTTAAATTTTCAAGTTAGAACCAACCAAAATATCCTATTCAAATGCATCCTCATCCACATAGCTATTCTAAAAATTAATCACATATAGCAACAGCTCACCATTTGGAAGATTTAAGAATAGTTCATGATTCGGCACATCCTCCTCCATCTTGAGCTCTGTTGGAAAAGGGAGAGAGAACAAGGTAAAGTTGCAGCTATGTAGCTTTAAAATGTTTTCAAATTTGAAATTAATAGCATGTGTAAATCTAAAAATTACTTTCAATTTAGATGTTAGAGTATTTCTCCAATTTAATCAATGCAGTAGAAGAAAATAGCTTGCAAGAAGAAGACAAGTATTTACGTGGAGAAATCCCTAAGGGAAAAAACTCCACACCAAAGGTGTTTATGCTTGTATTAAATCTCTTGTGAAAGATTACATTCAATACTGAAATCCTTTGATTCCTTGATGCACTTCAAAAGCTTCTTCAATCTTCAAACCTGTAAAAACTTCAAAAAAGCTTCTTGCTTTTTTTCTTCTAAGTCAAAAAAGCTTCTTTCTTTTTTCTTCGAAGTCTTTTACAAAAAAACTTCTTGTTTTTTTCTTCTAAGTCTTTTTCACAATTCAACTCTCTAGAAAATGTATGGGGCTTTTTAATTAATACAAAAGCTTCTAAATTCAAAAGATTCTTAATTGGAAAGCTTGAAACTCAAATTACAATCAATTGTAATTGATAACATGAGAACATATCCTCATGCAAAACCCAAGTGCTCAAAATAGAGAAGACTGAAGTCAAACAAAGTCAAGCCTTTTGTTAACTGCCTATCCTAGATGTGGGCGCCCAAGTTTGTTCAAGTAAACTTAGCCAACATCAAATACATTTCTAAATAAAAGCAACAACAAAAAGTTCTCAAATTGGGCGTCCAAGTTTGCCCAATCTCTTTTTGTTAACTGAAGTGATCAACACACAGCAATCTCATGCAAACAACATGCAAGATTGATGTCCCTAAAGTTATTCTGAATTACCTTGTTCTATACATGTAAGTGACATGCAAACACCTAATTCAACATGCAACTGATACCCATTATCTGAAACACTGAGATGTACCATCTTGCAAGTTTCTAGAGTTGGAGTGTTCTATAATTAATCTCCCAAAAATGACAAGCAACAATATGCAAGATCATATAGCTGACATGCAAGCACATGCAAGTCCATAGGAGTGACATGCAACAACATGCAAGCACATGCAAGTCCATAGGAAAGGCATGCAACAACATGCAAGTCCATAGAAACAACATGCAAGTACGTTCCAGCAACATGCAACAACATGCAAGTACATGCAAAAACATGTAAGTCCATGCAATCTTTTATGAACTCATGCAAGTAATATTCCAATACATGTGTTGATGTTTAAACTTGTAGATAATCACCAACAATGGGAAACCCTAAGAATGGACCTGACTCTTAGGATAACCTCCAGATTTTAAAGAAGCTGGTTCTTCTCTATGGGTTTGATGTAAAGGAAGAAAAAACAAGATTATAGAGAACCCTTAAACTACAGCTAAGGCGATGTGCCAGATTTATGTAAAGATTTAGAATAATAGCACAATGATTATCTTGTAAGATTTCTGATAAAGCTAAAGAGCATTAAGCATAATTAACCACAATAGAATATATATATATATATATATATATATCTGATTCATCAAAGGCATAACACAAAAAACAAAGAACAAGATTCAGAAAGACATCAAAATATGCACAGAACACCACTCTCTCTTCATTGATGGTTAAGAGAACAAAGTACATAAGGCAAAAATGCACAGATTTACAATATTTGATCTCTCCTGAGAGGCACCTGTTAAGGAAAAAATATTTCTAATCCAGCAGCTAAAACTCTCTGATGTTTCAAATTTCTCCGTCTGTCCTTGTATCTTAGTCAAACTTCACTATCTATAGCACAAAAATGAAGCTCAAAGCTTCCCTGAGGCCGTTAAGATCATAACCACCTCGCAACCTACAACTCCAGTTAACTATCATGATCTTCTCCTAGACCCTCATGTCACAATCTTCATAGGATCTTCAACCTCAGTTCCTCCAAACCGTTGCAACTGATTCTGCGCGCCAAAACCTCTCCCACCTTCTCGCTGAGTCAACCGTTGTAGCTCCATCCAATAGATGGTCATTCAAACAAAGACCCCAACAACCAATGCCGTCGGGACAGATGGCACCTTCTACGAGTCTCAACAAAGCTCAAAAATGGGGTACGTGGCAGCTTCATGCTTGACACACAAAAAACTTCACCAAAACTCCCTCCAAATGCACAAGGTTTTGCCACTTGTCATTCTCTTCTACATCTTCAATTTTTGATAGTCTCGGGTCCTACCTTAACACATGGCAGACTCTCACAACATTTATCACTTAATAAAAGCAGACCCCACCCCGACGTCACATGGACACACAGCAAGTTGCACGACCTCTGCGAAAAGAAACCTGGCATCTCTGGACTCCTTCAAAATAACTAAACCAAAATAACATTTCAAACGCGTGTGATGCTGACACTTGGCTCACTCCGTGAGGACTTGGAAACCTTTTGAAAGAAACTCAAAACAAACACAGATGCTGACAAGTGGCAGGTTCCGCTTCCTTCTGTGGTAGTCATTGGATCGTACATGGTGGGGACATCTGTCACTCTCTGTGAGGACTTCAAAAGACTATCGATACCTCACCTTTTAGCCCAACAACCCAATCATTTGAGACGTGGTGCCCTCGCGCTCCCTGGGAGGAAACTTTCCTTCGCGAGCCCTCAAATGCTTGTGGTTGTGCCACTTGGCACATCCCGCGGGATTGAGACTATTTATCCACTTTGCATTAGCCCCGACTTATTAAACTTAGTTGATCTAACAAACATTTATGAATATAAAATGTTGAGTTTTTAAGCTCTACAGTTCTTGGCGACCAAAAAGGGACTTTGTGCCTGCATAGAGAGAACCCAAAATCTCTACAAAAAAGCAACAATACCAAAATTTTATATCCAGCTGGGATCTTCAAAGTTTCTGCAAGGTAGCATGATAATCAGACCATTTTGTATCTATTAGGCATTTCCTTTGTTAGAGGGCCTGGAAAGCCAGATCTAATTCAATGATTTCCTTATGAAGAAAGGTCTGCAAACTCTGTACCATAACATGCAATTGAAACTCTAACTAAGTCATCGGAAGCAAAACTGACTCTACTTCACCAACACTAGATGAATCACTCAAAGTCTAAAAAATTGTTTGATCATTTTGTTTCACTAATAGCAGGGCCTTTATCTGATCTTCCATCAACACTGTGCTGCTATCTGGGAATGGTGAGGGAATTCCCAACTGGACTAGGTTTTCAATATGTCCCTTCATTCCTTTGACCCCTTGCTTTAGCAAATTTAACAATGATTTACATTTAGTAGCAGCTTTGTGACAGCTAAAAATTTCATTAACTTTATCTGATGCTATCATCCTATCATTTATCCCTGCCGCCTGCAAAATCTCATCAGAGGCATCATAAAACTTCTGAAGTAAAAGCTGAGAATTAGAAACCTTTATAGACACTAAATATAAAATTTCTTCTACAGAAGACTCCACCTTCTCACATAGTTGTTGTGCCTTCAAAAGAAACTTAAGTGTTGGCTTTAACTAAGACACATCATTAGAGATCCTTTGCCAAGAAGAAATGTAAAGCTCCTTTACCATTGCCAATACCCCAGCATTCTATGACTGTTGGATGAGCTCCATATGCAATTGCTTCACTTTTTCTTGCTCAGCCAAAAACTGGGTCTGCAAAGTAGTGCTTTGATCTTTCTCAACTTTAAGGTTATGTTGCAATTGGGCAACTTCTTTAGTTTTATCATTATGTTTTTTCTCCAAAAGAATCTTTTCCTGTTCTAGCATATCTATTACAGTTTTGACCAGGGACAACTTAGACTACAATCCAATTACTTTCAACTGTGAAGCTTGAAAAACTTCCTTTGACACTACAGCCATAATATCTTTGTTCAATCTATCAATCTTCAGGTCTTTAACTTTGATTTTTACATGGAGTTAGCTCATTGTTGCCTTTGTTTGAGTCAAATCTGTCTCTACTTTCTACAATTTCTTAGAGACCTTAAGATAATATGTGGTCACTACAACTGATGTTTCATTCATTAACTCTACTTTTTCTTGCGGCCTGAATTGAGTCAAGTCCATTGCCACAGTGCTCATAGTATAGTCTTATGGCTGCATCTGTTCAAGAGGTTTTACTACATTGGGGTCATGTGGGCTATGGTTGAAGAATGTTGAATAGGATCAAAAAGGGATCTCATCTGTGGAATAATAGGGGCTTTGCCTTCCTTAACTCTTTTCTTTTCTCTCCTTGACTCCCTTGCTTTCTTAGAAGCCTCAGATTGGCTTTGAAAAGTAGGAGGGGAAGCAACTAGACCACCTGCAAAAGGGAAGCCTTGAGGCAGACCATAGGGAATGGTCATCATCTGTTGACTTGGGTCTTGTAATTGTATGGGCCTCCTAGGCACTGATGGGGAAAAGACTGGGAAACTCAGTGTTTGGGTAGTAGTAAATGATGTGGAACTAGGTATAGGTGAAAAAGATTGTAAAGGTACAGCTGAGGTGGCAGGAGACATGGAAACATGGGGCATTTGGGTAGCCACCCCCAAGTTAGAAGAAGAATGAGTAGCTGAACAAGGTAAAGGAAGACTTACCTGAGGAACTGCCATGGTTGCTTGGTTCTGCATCTGTCCAATATCTGCAACTTCTTCTATCTCCTCTTCCCTTTGTAAAACCAATTTTTGCTTCCTCCTAATGAGTCTACCTACTTGTTCCTCCTCTGTCTCCTCTATCATCACCTGGTATGGTGAGACCAATGATTCTGAAACTCTAATTTCTTGTGAAATTCCCACTCCAAGGGCCCCAGATGCAAAGTTGTTTAGCCCTCATGAGGTGACTGTGGAACCTTTTGTTGCTCAATACCGCTAAGTGATTGTGGCCACACTATTAATTTAGGATTTGATACCGCTGCCTCTTCTTCTAACTATTGAGATCTTGGGATATTGCTTGTATCTAGACTAGAGACAGGGGTCATGTGTGCTTCATCCCACAAACTTTCCCATTTCTCATTTGAACCAACCTATTCAAAACCTCTCTCTGGCTCGGAGATCTCTTTCCTATACTTCTAGTATGCGGATATCTTGTCTTCACTCCATCCTTTCTTGACCAGATTTTTCTTCAAACCATGAGTCATCCTCTTTTTTGGATCATAATCTTTGATTGGAGTGTAAAATGTCTCCCATGCCTTAGGTGGCTCACTAGGTATGTCACTTATCTCAACGTAAACTTCAGGAGTATCAATTTGTGGTGACCTCCTTTGTTCAAAGAACGGATGGCTCTCATGAATGAAAGTAGTATAAACCTTGTTACTAACCAGCCAAGAAGCTAAGAAGCCATCAGGGTCATACTTCCACTTGTCCTAAACCATTACCAGCCCATAATTTGCTATTTTTTTCTATAACAGATACTCTGATTCTCTCTTCACTACTAAAATGCCACCCTTACTCCAAGGAACATCATACAAAGCCTTTTTCCTCTTTTTGGCTCCAAACTCATTATCAATTATGGATAATCGGTGGGCCAATTCTAGGGCTAAGACCCTAGCTATCAAAACCTTTGGGAGCATAAAAGACTCTACCCCAAAACTGTGGACCCTGATCATGGTGAAATGTGCCCCAAAAAAGTAATCACAGGGGACCCATGAGTTTATTATAACCCCCCTAACCCTATCAGTCATTCTATCTTTGATCTCTTCTTTTTCCAATTGCTCAACAAGAGGAGCCACAAAACACTCAGCAAACTCGTAAGGATTGGAGGTTTCAGATAAGATGTGGGTCCACGCGAACATGGGAATTATTTTTTGAGGATCTACCTCTAGATCATACAGGTCCAGGTGCATATATTGCAAGAATAGTTAGTAGTTTTGATATAAAATCAAATGAAAAAGGTATGAAGAATACCTGAAAACCTGTGTAGTTGCGAAATTGGCCAATTGGTCACACAACACGTGAGTAATGTGCTCCACGAAATCAAATTTATACTTATTTTTCCATGATACTTTCTTGAGGCAGAAAATGGCTCCGAATTGCCAGTCATATACATTGGCATCTTCTTCCTGGCTGAAAATGAAAGCCAACATCGAGCACGCATCCTGCACGTCTATAGTCAGCAAATGATGAGCAAGGGGAAGTTACAGCATCTTGACATCGTCCTCATCCAGATGGAGTTCCAAGTTCAAGTAATTTTGTTTGGTTTCCACTTGACGCCAAACATTCTGCATCTTGGGTATGTCATAGAAACTGGTGTTTGGGTCATATGTTAACCCCAACATGTCGCGGATAGCCTTTGCATTTATATGAACCTAGACTTTTTTGTTTTGAATTGTCCCGGTAGAAGCATCAAAGTTAAATGCACATAAGTGAACTAGCTCAAGGTAAGAATGTACCAATGGGACCATGAACTGGGCCAAGTCAGAGCTCCAAATCTTCATACCAAAAGATTCAATTTTGCCATGTTTTTCCTAGAGGATAAGTCTCGCATGCGCCCCTTCTCTTAGGGTCTTTGGATTCTTGGAAATTCTAGGATCAAAAATGCAATCTGCAAAGTCTTTGACTTGAGAAGGGTCTACGACCTTACCTTTTTCGAGAACTTTGGTTCTTGGAATGTAACCCTAGGTTGTGCCTTAGCTGCGACATATGGCCTGGTCCTCTTCCATTTTTCAGACAATTCAAACAACCCCTTTTGCTTGTCACGCTTTGAAGACTGTCCTCCCTCAGCCATCTTTGCAATTTTCTACTTAGGCTATACTCTTGCTCAAGAAGTCAAAAGGGATAGGTTCTTGCAGGGAATTCTATCACAATGATACATCAATGAAGAATAGAGCCCTTCTTTTAAAAATGCTCTGCTCCAATTACAAGAATTAATGAGACCATATTAATGGGGCCATCGTTTCATATTAATGACTCTGAAAAATGTGTCCAAAAGATGGTTAGGAAGATCCTTTAAATCTATAACATATCTCATAATGACCTGTCATTAATATTCCATTCTTAGATATCATTGGCCATCATCCTAGATTTTTGAGTCTTTATCAACGGTACCATCAGAAAGGACACTTAGAAGATCTTTGGGAGTTTTAGCCATAGACACATGTTCAAAGAACACTTATTAAAAGAAGCAGGAAAAACATTTAAAAGAAAACATACAGAAGGGAAACTAAGCTAACTATAATATAGGAAGCATGATTAGCCTTTATGTGAAATGTTTGAGAAAGATCCCGTTGAAAGGAATCTCCAATGGCTCTCCTTCCATAGTCTCCAATTCATATGTGTTGCGCTGCTTACAAGCAGTGATCTTAAAGGGGCCTGTCTATAGTGAATCAAACTTTCCGTGACGTCCTGGCTTTGAGGATCTTTCGTCCCACTTTAAGATCCAACAACCAACTTCAAACCCTGGTTCAGAAGCATTTTGATCAAACCAAGTTTTAATAGTCTGTTGTCGGTTCATCAAAGACTCATGTGCCAATTCTCTTTTCTCTTGAAGTTCTAGTAATTCTACAAGCCTCACCTCCATGGGACCATTCTCTTCTATCTCAACTTGTTTGATCAACTGCAAAGCTAGAATCTCTATTAATAGGGGCATTACTGCACTTTTCCCATATACTACTTTAATCACCAACTTTGGTGTGATTCGATTGGCCCATAAGGCTGCTTTCAAATGCTTATGCCACTCATTCTGATGCTCTATTCCCATTCTTTTAATGAGTCTGATCAAGTTCTTATTTGTCAACTCAGCCAAGTCATTCCCTTGTGGATAATAATTTGATGAAGTCTTCAAATAAATGTCATTCCTCAAAGCAAACTCAGATATCCTTGACCCTAAAAATGCCTTAGCATTATCAGATATGATAGTACGAGGAGGTCCAAACCTGGTAGTTATTTCTTCGAGAAAGTTCAAGATAACCTTCTTAGTGGCTTCTTTCAATGGAATAGCTCCACTCAATCTAGTGAAATAGCATGTGGTAGTAAGGATCCACTTGTGTCCTAAATTTGAAATTGGATTTAATCATTCCTACAAAATCCAGACCCCACTGAGCAAAAGGCTCTTCTATCACTATGGGACTTAAAGGTAAGGTTGCATTCCTTCTTTAATTTGCCAACATAAAACTGACATGTCTAGCATTCCTTAATCATTTTATGACAATCAGAAAACATTGAAGGCCAATGGTAACCTACCTAGGTAATCTTAATGGTAGTAGTCTTTGTGGAGAAATGTCCTCCTGATGATCTATCAATATTCTTTCCGAAAAGGACATGATCTATTAAAATGAAATTGGATCCTTGTTGTCTATAGTATCTTTTCTTTTTAGGAGTGAGCAGACTAGGGAGTCGACCAGTCTCCATAAAATGTATCATGTTGTTAACCCAAGAGCCTAATTCACCTTCTTGTACTTTTAACACAGTCTCTTCCCTTTCCTCTACTGATGATGATCTTGATTCTTGAGCAATATATTGACAAAGACCCCTACCTCTTATCAACTTAGTGGGTTTTACCTCTACGTCATACTCTAGAATCTTGGTTATCCAATTGGCTCTTTTTTCATTGATTTCTCCTTCCATAATGTATTCTCTGACACTTGAATGGGCTACTAGTATCAAAATCTTATTTCCTGTTACCCAGTGTCTAAATTTTTTCAATCCTTTGACTATGGCATATGCTTGTTTTTCAACAAAATTCGTACATGGATTCATATTCCCACAAAGTCCTGGAAAAGAAGGCAATGGGATGTTCTCCTTCCTCCACCTGATCTTTTTTAGTTAAGTCAGCGGCTATACTATACTCTCCCCCATAGACATACATTATAAAGTCTTTGGAAAAATCCAGATTACGCAGCACTGGGGTAGTAGAGATTGCTCTCTTAATATTTTCAAAAGCCTTTCTGCCTTCAATTGTCCATTTAAAATTCAGATCCTTCTTTAACATCAAGGTGATGGGTCTAATTAACCCTGCAAAATCAGATATAAATCTGCTGACAAAATTAATTTTCCCCAAAAAGGATTGTACTGCCTTCTTGTCGACAGGTAAAGACAAGTCCATTATTGCTTTAACTCTGTTTGGGTCTATAGAGATTCCATCTTTTGAAACTATGTGCCCTAGTAATTTCCCTTTAGGTACTCCAAACACACATTTCTTAGGATTCGGAGAAATCCCAAATCCTTGACATCTTTGGAAAATAGCCTCTAAATGATCAAAGTGATCACTAGCCAATTTTGTGAACACAGTTAAATCATCCAAATAGATCAAAATGATCTTATTTATGAACCCATTAAATGCTATGTCCATAGCACATTGAAAAGTTACCCCAATATTTGAAAGTCCAAAAGGCATATTAGCATATGCAAAGGTTCCCCACTTAGTGGTGAAAGCAGTCTTATATTGGTCTTCATTTGCCAACCAGATTTGATTGTAACCTGAAAAACCATCCAGTAGAGAAAACCTTTCAGCACTGGCCACAATCTGTAGAATCTGCTCCATTGAATGAAGTGGATAGTGATCTTTTAATGAGGCTTTATTTAGGTCTCTAAAGTCTACACAGAGCCTAATTTCTCCATTTTTCTTCCTCATAGGCACTAAATTAGACAACCATGTTGAGTGTTTAATTGGGAAAATTATCTTAGATTCTAATAGCTTCTAGAGTTCCTATACCATGAGATACTCAATCTTGGGATTTACTGGTCTCTGTTTCTGATGCATAGGTTTTGATCCTTTAGTGAGTTCGATAGTATGCTAGACTATATCTCTGTTATAACCATGAAGATCTACATAGGTCCATGCGATTACCTTGTCATATTTGTTACACAGAGATATCAGTCTATCTCTTTCTTCCTGAGTAGTGACATTGCCTACTTTCAACTTTCTTCCACTGCTGACCTCAATCTCTGAGTAATCATCTTTGTTTGCCACAAACTTCCTCTTGTCTAAGCTTGCATCATCAAGATCGAAAATATTCTCTAGAGTTATCAACCCTCTCGAAAGCTTATTCAATTTTAACTGCATTATCTAGTCACCATATGCTTCTTCAATTTTAGGCTGTAATTGATCTGCAAATTCCCCAGACTGTTGTAGGAATAAAAGGATCTAAAGGTCACTATCAAAAACTTGCCAATTATTGAGCCATTATCAGGGATGGTAGGGCGGATGATAACCTTGACTGTTTGTTCATTGACCAATAGGTCTTTAGTTGGGTCAAACTGAGATCCAATTTGGGCCATCCTGTTTGCTTCAGTATTCTGGGATCTTGGTATAACTTGTATATTGAAAGCATCAAAATCTTCAATTAGGTCCCATATTCAGTGTCGATATGACCTCATTCTCACATTTTTGCAGCAATTGTTTCCCTTATCTGTTTTACTACCAACTCTGAATCACCCAAGACCCTTAGGTTTTTTATCCCTTTCTTTTTGGCAAGAATCAAGCCATGTACTAGGGATTCATATTCAGCTTCATTATTAGTGCAGGCAAAATGGAAGTGTACAGCTCTAAGAACCTTTTCCCCTTTTGGTGAAATAAGGCAAATGCCTGCTCCAGCACCATTCTTGCTTCTAGCTCCATCAAAATTTAGTGTCCAAATTTTAGAGTCTCCATCATGACCCTCTTCTTCTTTCCTTGGTTGATTCATCACCTCGGGTATTTCTTGGTCTTCATAAAAAATGACATATGTCCCCAAGCCAATAGAGTTATAATTTCTAAAAGGATCACCCTGCATTATACATGATATGTAATTACTATCCTCTTCCTTTCCATCATCTATACATAGTCCATTCTCCTATCTCTTCCACCAAGACTCTTTCCTCTCTATTGATCATAGCATGAGATGCTTCAAATTTAGATGTTGCTTCATCAGTAATATGCTCTTTACATAGAGGTTCAGACCGTACCTTCATCTTCGAACCATATTTAGTCCTTAGAATTAGATGAAACTAGTCTAAAGACATGTATCCTCCAATTTTAGTTGTGAAATCTCTAGATAGGCATAACCAAAGACAGGGGGAATGTCAATGACCACCACATCTTGTAATACAATTATATTTGGGCAGGTATTCAATTGTAAGGGTAGTTGTTTGATAATTCCTATAGTTTGGACTAATTTCCCATCTAACTGCATCACTCCTTTAGTTAATGGCTCATATTGTATTTTTAAAGCATCTGCTATCTGTTTGGGCATTACTGTGGTGCTTGCTCCTAAGTCTATCATAGAATTGTGTAGTAGCTTCTTTCCTACTATTAAGGTCAAATAAAAGGGATTAAGATTAATCTTACTCACCTCTTCTTTAGCATTCACCAAAGTTGACCCCTGTTGTGACTAAGGCATTTTAGATGGGTCCTTTCCTTTGTCTATTGTGTTCTCCTTCGTGCCAGTAGTCTTAGGTTCATTTTGACACCCAAGAGCTTCTTGCAGCAGCATCTTTTGCTCAAGAATAGCTAACATATCCCATAAAGACACGTTAAAAGGAGCCCTTTTCAACTGTTCCACCACATTGATGGGTCCTAATGGTTGCCCTTTGGAGTAATAAGGATATCTTGTCCTTTCTATCATTGGGTTAGAAACTCCCTGACTCTGGTGTTGGAATAAGGTGCCATTAACCTTGTAAATCCAAATATTGTATTTATTCCATTTATTATTTGTTATTTGTAATAACCCATAAGGGAATGAGGTAGTCTCATTGACAGTTGTAATTTCGAATTTACTGGTGGTAGTTACAGAGTGACTTTTACTATTGGCAAATGTAAAAACTAATGGTAAATGAGGATAGGCGTGCTCCCTTGAGGAATATACTATTTTTGGCATGTATGACAACTGTCATAATGTTTGGTAAGTGAATCTATGATAGCTGCAAGTTGTCATAAGATTCTAAGATTCTATGACGCATATGACGGATATGTTAGTTGTATATTTGCTATATTTAGCCCAAGCTTCCTATCTTGGAAAGATACTCTTTTGCTAGAATCTATGATGGTTATGACGTGTCATAAGATGTTGTAAGAGGCCAGATTTAGTCTTGGGCCCCCAACCTTTGCATGGCTATTTTTGGACAAGTGTAAGATGCTTGTAAGATGGTAATTAATGTTTACAGGTTGGAGAATCTTAGGAGAGAGAAGGTGAACACCTAAGATGAGTTAGAAAATGTTTCTATAAGTATTTGCCATGTATTAGTTGCTGCAATATAGATTTTAGGTACTCAGGTGCTGCCGGAATGCTATAAGATTGAAGACTGGTGGAGAGAGTTGAAGTGTTGTTGTATTGTAAATCATTTTCAAATTAATACAAACATTGGGCCTCTTTCCTATGTGGAATTTTTTACCCGAAAGGGTTTTCTCCACGTTAAACATTGTGTTATGTGTTCATATTTTTGATTTTGCATTTCTGTGAAGCATAGTTTTATTTCTGTGTTACAATCTCCATTAATAACACACAGTTAAAGATTGCAGAAATTTATATTGTATCAGATTTCCATTGAAGTGGTGTTGCTTTCATTTCTAACATCTGGGTCACCATTGAGATATCTTGCCTTGATGTAGGAATATAGGAAGCTTGAACTATGGGTCCCTTCCTTAGTTCAGTCGTTTCATTAGGAATGACCTCTAATGCATCTATCATCCTCCTCTTCGACCTAGTGTAATAATTAGATTGTGCTAAAGGTTTCTTGGAAGTTGATGCTTCATTTATGAGCACTGATTCTTCATCCTCTATCCATGAGAATAGTGCATGGTCTAGGGCAATCTCTCCTTCCTATTCTATAGACATGCCCTACATTTGAGTTATTATTGCTACATTTTGAACACTAGGTGATTGGTATGAGAATGTTTCGGATGATGAAGCGACCTGGCTTCCCATTCTTCTTTGTTCTGTTGCCTTCTGTTGTAAATTTCCCCTAGGGAAATCTTTGGGCATATGTGCATTATTACAAGGAAAGCACCATGCATTTACCACTTCTGCCATATTATTTTGTCCAAGAACTAATTCCCTCCTTGGATTAGCTAGGACAGTTTGTAATGGTGTGGGTACAGGGACAAGCTGATTAGATGGCTGTGGGAAGTTTGGTCTCTATGACCCTTGATACTGATTTAGCTGATATGGAGGTCTATTCCCTTGAAATCCTTGATAGGGAGGTTTTTGATATGAAGTTTGCTGTCTTTTAAGGTTGATAATTTCATTAGAAAAGGTTCTAAGGATACTCTTGACATCATCTATTTCAAATGGGGAAGGAGAGGTTACCACAATTGTGGGTCTTTGGGGTGTAGGAAAAGTGTACATAGAAACAGGAACTGATGAAACACTGGGGGTCTCTTCTTGAATGGGAATTGATAATTCAGGGAACATGGACATAGGGGGTCTCGGGGGCAACTTCCCAGCATATATTAGACTATTCTCAACCCTGATCACTAACTCATATGTTGCAGGAAGGGTCTGTCCACCTAAGGACTTGTTGACATTTCTTCTGAATCAGCATTAGGGTTTGCCACTTCTAATGCACAGGCAGATTCAGGCCAACTAAATACAGGAGGTTGCGTGAGCTCCTCCCCTTCACTTCTGGTTCTGCCGCACCAAGGGGGGTATCCCTATAACTCAAGATGTAACCTTGACTAGCTCAAAGATAGAAGGATCTAACTTGACAACAACAGGCAGAATACTCTCATGTATGGACCAAGATCTGTATGATAGATCACAAGGCTGGCAACATTCTTGGACATGATGTCTGGTTGGGTATGAGAGCATGCAGGGGGTTCCTAATCCTACTCCTACAACTAACAGGTGGAAGTATGAAATGGTTTGATATGAATTTGGATGCAAAGCTGGACATGGTGTATAACACAAAAACACAGCATGATTGGTGCCTATCCAGGGCTTGGAGTCGGTAGACATACACCTGTGAATGATCAGCATGAATAGCTAAAACTGGATTTCAGGGGGATACACATGATATCTGCCCTACAGATATCTCCCAATATAGAGTGTTGAGCTATCTCTACTTATGGCATCCCTACTGCAGTATACCCTTCCCAATGTTCAACCTGAAAACAGTTTAATCTGCCCCTTGAGCAGAGGTTAAAAGATCAGACATTCAACATAGGAATTCTATGCTCTAGAATCTAAACATAAGCAAACATCTAGATCCAGAAGAAGGATACATGCAATACTGGAGACAGAATTAACACAACACATGCTAAGATAGCATTACTCATACAAGATCAACCATGAAATCAGTGGATTCATGCCAAGTCCTACAACAGGAGATACATAAACTCACAAGATCAAGCTGTACAGAGCAACCAGATCAGCTGGTTTTGGATTACAGAGCCAAAAATCATCAACTTTCAACAACCCTTCAAACGAGCAACACAACCTGCTTATAACAGCCAGGTAGGTGCTCAGCAATTAATTACAATGTTGACCAAAATTTCGCCAGATACACAGTATCATGAAAATGGCGCTCAAACACAACCAGATTGGCGCCCAAACTTGAATGCAGCAGGTAGGGGAGGAGACAGGAAGATTTCTCGAGCCCTGCGCTCCTGCCCGCTGATTGACACCTCCAGTCGGGTACAAGATCGACCCACGCCATCGCCCACACCTCTGCAACAATCGCCATTAATGGCGCACCAACCCGCGGCCTAGGGAAAATCATCATACAGACCATCGCAAGCTTTTCCCGCCGAGACTCATCATCATGATATTTTGAATATGCAGGATAACAATATCCCACATGCATCCCGCGATGACCTCAATAACACTTTATATACTAGGTCATGAGCATATATCATGTCGGTGCTTTTGCTCCTGACGACACTAGTATAGACTTCATCATCATCATCCTCCAGCAGCATGATATCCTGTTGTTCGAAATATCACCCTGACGTCATCATGATATTTGAAATATAACCTTCATGATAATCGGCACAACCTGATCCTTCGGAGGAACATCCTCCTGCTGAGCTTATACCAAAAGTCTGGCCGATGATCATCCTGATGACGTCATCATCATACCCTGCTGACGTCATCATCATATCCGCCTACTGCGCACCTCCTCACATCCGGACGACGTCATCATCATGTTTGCAAATATCAGGAGGTCTCTTCAAGATGATCAATGTTAGAAATACGACCCCCGCGGACCTTGATGACGTCATCATCATATTAACATCATCATGATATTCGGAAGACAACCGGATATTTGGAAATATCCTCCTGATGCACAAATATCAGGTTGCACTGTAGCTCCTCTGTAAGATCGGGGCGATAACTGAATATGATGATGCTGCTTGAAAAGATCACCCCCAGTAGATAATGCGCGAAGCAAGCAGGCGGATATCTCCTTAATATTAGCATCATCATGATGCTCGAACAAACAAACATATATCCGGGTGATATGAAAATATCACCCCCTCCTTCGGAATATCATGATGCAGATAGGCAGAGAAATAGATATCACCCTGAGATAAGGATGACGTCAGCATCATCAGGATGAAGAAACAATGAACAAGAAGTGATACAACATCATCAGGATGATATTGACTAAGATCATCCTGACGTTCAAAATATGATGACCCTAGTGAATATCGGGTCGCACTTAGAACTCTTCAACATCATCATCAGGATGATCATAACCAAGATCACCCGATGATAAAATATCACCCCGGCGAAATATCATGAAGGCAGAAAATATGATGACCTCCACAAGCAGCAAGATGATAACTGGAAATATGATGATGATGAACACGACCCTTAGGAAAAAAAACAAGTTAGGTCGAGCAATTCAAAGAATAAGCAACATCATCATCATGCTCGCGCAAGGTGATAAATGGAAGATCACCGGAGACTTTGAAACATCACCCTCGCAAGCAGATCAGGGCGCACTGTAGCTCGGCAGCATCATCAGGATAAAACCCGAACATCACCCGACAGCGAAATATGATGATGACGATGAGAAACCGGTCGAAGGAGAACATGATGATGCTGACCTTCATGGAAACAAACATGATGATGATGACCTCCTCCTCAAGAAAATATGATGATGCAGCTGAAAAATACTGAGGAGGTCCGTTACTTAGAGCATTTTTTGGATACTTAGGGAGAGTGCCTGAATGAAAATTTTTCAAAAAACTACCAGTCAATTCAGGCGTCAACAGGACTAAATCATAACTAAAATATCAGAATTTAAAGCCTTAAGATAGAAGATAATTGCCATACCTGCCGGGGGTCTAGCAGCAACTGGGATCCTTTGCCAAGTCTTCTGGAATCTAGTATTGAAATCGGTTATGGCATCTTGAGGAGCCCTCTTTATGGTGATCAATTGTTGTAAGAGAGAGGATTTGTCTCCCTTTTTACTAAATCTTTCAAAAAATACATCTCCTAGTTGATCCCAAGTCCCAATAGAATTCGTTAGTAAAGATTGATACTAATCAAGGGCTCTCTCTTTGAAATATGCGGCTAATAGTCTCATAGCAATATTCTTATTTGTAATATAGTGCACAATGCACACATCAGCCACATCCTGTAGGTGTTCAACTAGGGTCTTTAAATCCTCTCCTGAGAACTTAGGTAATGCTTTTAGAGCATTGGCAAGAATCAGGTCCCATGTATCTGGGGACGCTGGAAGTATGAGTGGGCTACTATTATTCTAGTTAGCAAAATTTTGAGGTGGAGTTGGGGCACCCATTTGTATCCCTAGGATATTTTGTTGATTAGCTCTTCTTCTCGGAGTAGTTATCAGTGGTGGTAATAAGAGTCTTGGATTAGTAGCAGCCCTAGCTCGTGTAGTTGGTCCACAACTCTGACTCCTTACAGGAGGCCGACTCATGCAATTCTTATCAAAGAATTTGTAAAGATAGTCCCACTGGGAATGCCAAACTTGCAGATAATCACCAACAATGGGAAACCCTAAGAATGTAGGACCTAACTCTTAGCATAACTTCCAGATTTTAAAGAAGCTAGTTCTTCTCTATGGGTTTGATGTAAAGGGAAGAAAAAACAAGATTATAGAGAACCCTTAAACTACAGTTAAGGCGATGCGCCAGATTTATGTAAAGATTTAGATTAACAACACAATGATTAACTTGTAAGATTTCTGATAAAGCTAAAAGCATTAAGCATAATTAACCACAACAGAAAATATATCTGATTCATTAAAGGCATAACACAGAAAGCAAAGAACAAGATTCAAAAAGACATCAAAATATGCATAGAACACCACTCTCTTTAATGATGGTCAAGAGAACAAAGTACATAAGGCAAAAATGCACAGATGTACAATATTCAATCTCTCCTGAGAGGCACTTGTTAAGGAAAAAATATTTCTGATCCAGTAGCTAAAACTCTCTGATATTTCAAATTTCTACGTCTGTCCCTGTAGCTCAGCCAGACTTCACTATTTATAGCACAAAAATGAAGCTCAAAGCTTATCTAAGGCTGTTAAGATCATAACCACCTCGCAACTTGCAACTCCAGTTAACTGTCATGATCTTCTCCTAGACTCTCGTGTCACAATCTTCATAGGATCTTCAACCTTGGTTCCTCCAAACCGTTACAACTAATTCTACGCGCTCAAAACCTCTCCTGCCTTATCACTTAGTCGACCACTGTAGCTTCGACCAATAGATGGCATTCAAACAAAGATCCCAACAACCAATGCCGTTGGGATAGATGGCACCTTCCGCGAGTCTCAACAAAGCTAAAAAATGGGGTACGTGGCGGCTTCACGCTTAACACATGAAAACTTCACCAAAACTCCCTCCAAATGCTCGCGGTTGTGCCACTTGTCATTCTCTGCGGCCTCTTCAATTTTTGATAGTCCCGGGTCCCACCTTAATGCATGGCAGACTCTCATAGCATTTATCACTTAACAAAAGGAGACCCCACCCCGACATCACATGGACACACGGCAAGCTCCATGACCTCTGCAAAAGGACACATGACATCTTTGTGCTCCTTCAAAAGAACTTAACCAAAATAACATTTAAAACGCATGTAGTGCTAACACTTGGCTCACTCCACGAGGACTTGGAAACCTTTTGAAAAAAACTCAAAATAAACGCAGATGCTAACAAGTGACGGGTTCCGCTTCCTTCTATGGTAGTCATTAGATTGCACATGGTGGGGACACCTGTCGCTCTCTGCAAGGACTTCAAAAGACTATCGGTACCTTACCTTTTGGCCTAGCGACCTAATCATTTGAGACATGTGGCACCCTCGTGCTCCCTGGGAGGAAACTTTCCTTTGCGAGCCCTCAAATGCCTGCAGTTGTGCCACTTGGCACGTCTCACGGGATTGAGACTATTTATCCACTTTGCATTAGCCCCAACTTATTAAACTTAACCAATCTAACAAATATATATGAATATAAAATGTAGAGTTTTTAAGCTCTACAACATGCATCTCTAACACTTTAGTTAACTCCAACATTATATCCATGCAAGGTGTCTCAACATTATCCACTCATGTACATAAAAAAGTACAACTCCAAGTCTAAATATAAGTCCTCATCAAAAGGGGATGACCAAGTTTAACTCCCACTTACTAGGAGTTATCAAACTCTCAAAATAGACTTAGGAGAAGTCAACAAAGTCTTCATGGTCCCCACTCCAAAAGTGAACACCCAAGTTTGACCCTATCAATTAGGAATTGATTGCAATAAGTCAAATTGATATAATTAATAAATAATTAATCTCTCAAAGTCCTTATGTGTTGGGGAACACATTCCAAGAACTTTGGAGACACATAAATTGATTAGGATTTGCAAGTTAATGGCAACTTATACCAACATACTCCCACTTGACATTATACATTATTACTCTAAACGATATAATCAAACTTTAAATCACAGGAAAAAAACATCCCTAACCATCAATGTACCATTGATTCTTCAACATACTTTTGTGCTCCAACAAGATATCTACAAAAGCAACCATGATAACCATCATCTCAAACAAGAACTCTTCACATCATGTCACCCATGGTAAACAAGAAACAAGCCAAGGTAAAACATATCGACTGTAATTGAAACCTGCACTAATCTCAACATGAACATAAGCATCAAATCATATAATAACATAAGACTATGAGTGTCTGCCACACTCTTACCAAATAGAAAAGCAACCACAACAAGTTGCTAGCTCATCCAAAATATCATACCTCAAAACCAGGGTAAACAAACCATCATTTGTGGAACTCCATGCCATCAACATACCAACCCAAAACTGCAATCAAGTCCTTGTAAAACAATCCTGCTAATCATCCATCCTCCCATCTCAATGCAACATACCAATATAAAAATGACCAAAGACAAGGCCAACAAAAAAATCTGCAATAACACTGATCGGATCTGTGGATATTGACAATCTACATCTGATACATCCCACTGTAGCCAAGGGGTAGCTAACCCGCAAAAATACAAAACTCAAAGATCCAAAACAAATGTAACATGCAAACTCATATTCACATCAATAACTTGCAAACTAAGACAACCAAGAAGATATTGTGACAATAAAGAGCATACATATCCAAGAAATCCCACTGCATAGGTAATGTCAAATATGAAAATAAGATCAAGGCATTAACAAATCCTCCTATAGCACTTCTCTTAGAGGATGTGGATAACTCCTCTACCATATAGTGTCAAAACATATAATGATATGCATAAAACATCTCTCAATACCAATCTTTGAATAACTCTCCCAAGTCCTCTTAACCAATGAAGAAAAAAATTAAGGAGCTACCAAATTATTGTTAACAACAACAACACTTGACTCCAATACAAACCTCAACTCCATAAACATGAGAACTTTTAAGAAGAAGACAATATACCAGGAAAGAGAGAAACTACAAAATCATACCATGTCTTTATACCACACTAACCTATGCCAAACTGTGTAAAGTAAGATCTCTTTCAACACTCCCAACTTGAAAGCATATCAACATCTAACATCTAAATTATGATGAAAATATGGCAGCAATAGATGTTAAGCTCTTATTGAAAGTAGATCAAACTAGCCAAACATTCCCACAACAAAAGGGAATTAGCCCAAAAAATCACAAACCATTTCTATACCTCTCTAAAACAAATCCTCATAATTAGTTCCATAGCTCAAGATCAAGTAATAATGAGAACAACAGAAATCCATAAACCCATGCATCTACTTCTCAACATTCCTTTTCAAGACTAGTGTAAAATAGAAGACAAGATACATATAAATAACGCATCTAATAATCAGGTGGGCAACACCTATTAGATATTTTACCTGCTGAGTAGACCAAGAGTGGGATACAAGATTGTCCTTGCATGTAACACCAAACAATAAAACCTTAAAATAAATACAACCTTCTCATAAGGTCTATAATGGACTCACATCCGTTTCCAAGTGTAGGATTCTCAGTCCTTTTCTTGACATCTCATAATGAGAAATCTTTCCATCACATATCTCTAAGTTCAAGAGATATCAAGCCTCACCCAAGTCTCTCTAGTATCCATGAGCTTTTAGCAATCAATCCATGTCAACTTCAAATGCAATCTTCACAATCATGAAGATCTAAGAAAATGATTAATACTTCAAAACCAAAGATAACTAACCAAACCATTGTCAAAATTCCAACTCTAGAATCAGGAATATATCATGACATCATGATCTAACATCTTCTCAAAAGATCATATGCTCCAATGAACATATTCTTCTCCCAAAAGCACCTGTATCATGCCAAAAACTCTAACTCATGATCAAGAGTGCATCATGACATAATACTATACATCCTCCAAACCAAGGATCATATATCAAAAAATTATAAGTTATAAACTCAACACCTCACCAAAAAATCTGAGAGTCCTCCATGGAAAACCAAGATGTCAACACCTCTTCAAATAACATGAAGATCTAGCATCCTTTGTAAATAGAACCAAAAGTGTCAGTGAACCCTTACTGCAAACTAAAGGCATAATCCAAGAGTTTCTTATGACACCAACAACCATTGCAAAATATCATCTATCTTGTAAAAAGATTATGCATGGCTCACAACACTACAACAATAATAGTTTAGAACCAATATCTTGAAACAAAGATGGAATACATTATGTAACTGCACAAAACTCCCACTGAAAGTGATACCAAGTTATGCATGGTATCATGATCAACATCATTACCAAAACTCTACTGAAAGTGAAAAAAGCTTCTCATGCAACATAATTTTACTGCTATAGATTCCAATGAATAACTAAATCAGGTACTCCAAACTATCTTTTTGTCTCAATACAAAAAATACCAATGTAATCAAGGTAACCAAGAAGAGGCCTACCAAATAGAACCCACAACAGCTTATTCACAAGATGTGCACACATGTAACATCTCATAGGAGAAAAAACATGATCAGTGCTTCAACCTTTAATAACTAAAAAAATAGATTCAACCCCACATCAGTAACATGTAGAACAAATGTAACCAGGTATAACATGTAGATTTCCAAGACTCAAACACTAGAATCAACTCTAGATCTGATTTGCCAAATAAATCCACATAGGAGTAACCATATATCATAAGAACCCAACAAGCAACCTTGCAAATCTGAAATTGTTTCCATCCAGAAAGTGTTTGAACACAATTTTTCATAGATCTACAAACCACATATTTTGGTTAACATGTAAAACCATATCTCTATAAATTTGAAACCACTTAAAAATCCAAACATTCACACCAATGAACACCATCAAATATGTCATTTGAAATAATGGAATATCACATATCTACAAACCCCCAGAATCTTTTGAAACGGGAAAACTGTGAAAACCTACATATTCAAAATATCATGAATATAAGAAAGGAGAACCCAGGTTGTTCAAGAGTGTCCATATCATAAAAATTACCAACTCCACAACCTACATACAACCAGTGATAAATCATCCAGTGCTTTCATGTAACCATAGACTGAAACCATGAACCCAACATAAGCACTCAAACTGTAGTCCAAAAAATGAGTGTTTTTCCATGTGATTAAGGAACTAGAAGTAACCATCCAACATAAACACTCTTTCACTGCACATGACCACAAGGTAAAGGAATAAAACCACCAAACAAGAGAATATACACATATTGTCAAAATGGAGCTCCAAATCACTACCACAAGATCAACTCCATAAAGATCCATAACCTTAAGCCTCAAGAGCCCAACAAAGATTCTTTTGACAATATCCATCTGAGAGGTAAATACCATGGCTTCCAAACTCACTGATCTGTAAAATAATGTTAACACATAGAACTTCCCCTGCAACCAAAATTCCTTCAATACTTCAGAAAAAAGCATCACTCTCTCACTACAACCAATAGCTCTAATACCATATGTTGGAAAAAGGAGAGAGAACAAGGTAAATTTGTAGCTATGTAGCTTTAAAATATTTTCAGATCTGAAATTAATAGCATGTGTAAATCTAAAAATTACTTTCAATTTAGATGTTAGAGTATTTCTCCAATTTAATCAATGTAGTAAAAGAAAATAGCTTGCAACAAGAAGACAAGTATTTACGTGGAGAAACCCCTAAGGGAAAAAAAACTCCACACCAAAGGTGTTTATGCTTGTATTAAATCTCTTGTGAAAGATTACATTCAATATTGAAATCCTTTGATTCGTTGATGCACTTCAAAAGCTTATTCAATCTTCAAACCTGTAAAAACTTCAAAAAAGCTTCTTGCTTTTTTTCTCTATGTCAAAAAAAAACTTCTTGCTTTTTTTTCTTCTATGTCAAAAAAGCTTCTTGTTTTTTTCTTCTAAGTCAAAAAAGATTCTTGTTTTTTTCTTCTAAGTCAAAAAAGATTCTTGCTTTTTTCTTCTAAGTCTTTTACAAAAAAAACTTCTTGTTTTTTTCTTCTAAGTCTTTTTCACAATTCAACTCTCTAGAAAATGTATGGGGATTTTTAATTAATACAAAAGCTTCTAAATTCAAAAGCTTCTTAATTGGAAAGCTTGAAACTCAAATTACAATCAATTGTAATTGATAACATGAGAACAAATCCTCATGCAAAACCCAAGCGCTCAAAATAGAGAAGACTGAAGTTAAACAAAGTCAAGCCTTATGTTAACTGCCTATCCTAGATGTGGGTGCCCAAGTTTGCTCAAGTAAACTTAGCCAACATCAAATACATTTCCAAATAAAAGAAACAACAAAAAGTCCTCAAATTGGGCGTCCAAGTTTGCCCAATCTCTTTCTGTTAACTGAAGTGATCAACACACAACAATATCATGCAAACAACATGCAAGATTGATGTCCCCAAAGTTATTCTGAATTACCTTGTTTTGTACATGCAAGTGGCATGCAAACACCTAATTCAACATGCAATTGATACCCATTATCTGAAACACTAAGATGTACCATCCTGCAAGTTTCTAGAGTTGGAGTGTTCTACAAATAATCTCTCAAAACTGACGTGCAACAACATGCAAGATCATATAACTGACATGCAACAATATGCAAGCACATGCAAGTCCATAGGAGTGACATGCAACAACATGCAAGTGACATACAACAACATGCAAGCACATGCAAGTCCATAGGAGTGACATGCAACAACATGCAAGCACATGCAAGTCCATAGAAACATGTAACAATATGCAAGTATATGCAAGTCCATAGAAGCAACATACAACAACATGCAATTGACATGCAACAACATGCAAGTATATGTAAGCAACATGCAACAACATGCAAGTCCATGTAGTCTTTTATGAACTCATGTAAGCAATATTCCAATACATGCATCTCTAACACTTTAGTTAACTCCAACATTATATCCATGCAAGGTGTCTCAACATTATCCACTCATGTACATAAAAAAGCACAACTCCAAGTCTAAATATAAGTCCCCATCAAAAGGGGATGCCCAAGTTTAACTCCCACTTACTAGGAGTTATCAAACTCTCAAAATAGACTTAGGAGAAGTCAACAAAGCCTTCATGGCCCCCACTCCAAAAGTGGACACCCAAGTTTGACCCTATCAATTAGGAATTGATTGCAATGAGTTAAAGTGATATAATTAATAAATAATTAATCTCTCAAAGTCCTTATGTGTTGGGGAACACATTCTAAGAACTTTGTAGACACATGAATTGGTTAGGATTTGCAAGTTAATGGCAACTTATCCCAACAAGCTCTTCGCATCCAACAAGTGATGCAATTTCCTCCTTGAATTCATCAATATTTTCTGAGATATGCAATCATTAGAAGTCAATAAAACATCTCCTTCTAACAAAAGATTTTTACCTTCCTCTTGCATGGCAAATTCCTCAATAGTTTTTCAGACCTTTGTTTTCAATCTTTATTCTTTCTTCAACTCATTTCTTCTTCCTCTTCTTGGCCCCTTCTTTGTCTTTAATTCATAGAACTCACCAAAGGTTAAATCATCATGGATTGCTTGACTTAGAGCATTATATTCTTCATGGTTCCTATCCATATCATCTCCCATGTGAGGCTAAAATAGTTGTTCCTCCTCTAGTGGATCTTCTTCTCTTTATAGAAATTTTGTCTAGAAAGGCTTAGTGGGAGGGTTGATTGAAGCCCTGCCATTGGTCGAAATACTTCATTTTCCTATAGTATTTTGGATTGGCCTAGATGCACTCAAATATTGATTGATCTCCCTCAAATCCCAAGCTATCTCTAACATAGACTCCCTCATGGAAGATTGGAACTCCCTAGATAGCTCCTTGTGACTTAGGTTGATATTTTTTTGCAAGTTCATTTCTTCCCTCTTGTCACATTCGTGCATCAAACTAGATTTGTATCAAACAAATTAGGTCTTCCCCAAACATGTTGGCAAGATCACTGCTCTGATACCACTGTAATGTCCCCAATTGGATAACCTTAGGAAATAGATGAAATCTTAAACAATGTGAAAGCTAGAATGATGAATAAATAGCAAATGCCTAGTTGTAGATGTCAAAATGTGACTAAAATTAATGATGATCAGCAATGTATGTTAATTGCAAGCCCTTATCAAGCATATAAGCAACTCGAAAATAGAAATTATAAAACCCTCACAATTTTGGATTAACCTTCAAATGCACATTAATGAAGTATAATGATGAAATCTAAATTTTAGAGGCCAACATTCTCAAGTATGTTAGTTGATCTACCATTGAATTCGCATGTGCAGCAAATATAAATTCCAAGAATATTTATCATGCTCGAATCTAATTTATAATAGCTAAAAATTAGAATATTAATAAACCCTACTCTATGTATTTATGCCACCAACAACAATTAATTCTTCTTCTATCTTGGCCAATATTTTATTACCAAAATTATTAGCAAATCTAATTTTTCTAAGTTATTATCAGCAAACACGAAATTCTTTGAAATAATATTTTAATGATTTCCAAAATGATGTATAGATGGAAGCACACCATATGCTACTCAAAAAATAGGATTGAAGTTATCAATTGAAGTTACCAATATTCCATAAGGCACCGATGGATATTATTTGGTACAAAACCTCCAAAAATGTTGTGATCCCCTCCTCACTTGGTGCGACAAATTTATAATGTTGCTTACTTCTTCAAAAGGGTTGCTCTCAAACAATATTAGGTTGTGGAAGCCTAAATGGCCTTCTTAACATGTTGTCCAAACATTAGAATATCACATAGTGATGGAAAATACCTTAGTGCTAGCCTATGTGGTGTGAATTATGAATTTTTGACAATACAACTAAAGATCACAAGGTATGTTGATTTGACAATATCGCCAATTTTAATTGTAAATATAAATTGACCAACCACAACCAATAAATTCAAATGTGATCCTTGAGTAGAATTTCCTCAAAGGATATGAGGATTTTCATTCATAAATCCAATTATGGAAACCAAGAGGGTTTTCATCCTCTAGATCTCCAACACAAAGGGTTTTTGTCCTTGAATGCTTCAATCTCCAAAATAGAAGGAATAGAAAAATGGCATAATCAGATGATTTGCTTTGTGCCTTGACCTCTCTTTTATAGTTGCCTTTTTCGAACCCTCCAATTTATTTTATTTAAAATACTTTTCCCTCTGAGTATTTTAAAATACTTTTCCCTTCAAGTATTTTAAAATACTTTTAAATTACATCCAAAGTCCCTTTTTGAATTACATTTTTAAATAAAGTGTTAAAAACACTTATTAAACACTACATAAGACCTTTAATAATATTTAAGTTTCCTCTTTGAAAATAAAGTGATCCAGCCCACTTAAAATATTATTAATTCTTTTAGTTCTGAAAAGGGAACATGACGGGTAGGTGGGATAAGAATCATAAGGAAAGAATAAACACAAGGGTCAAAACACGTGAGAAAGGTACATTAGTACATAGTAAAAGCAAAAGTCTCAAAGGCTAAGCTAGGTGTGAACAAGACTAAAACAAGGATGCACAAGGCTAGACAAAGTGTGAACAAGGGTAAAAATAAGGCTAAAACAATACACAAATGGGAACACCTAAAATGAGTATAAAACATGATAAAGGAAGTTGTAGAGTATACAATTTTTGTTATTATAGGTGCATTGCAGGACCAAATTGTATTCTAGAATGAAAAGTGAAAGAAGACAAAAGAGCATGAACTCTTCTATGTATCATTTCACGATATCCTTTCTATATTTCAATCATTTATGCAGTGTACTTTACTTTAGTGTACTTCTTCACCTGCTTCTATCAACCTACTAAAGTGGGGACAAAATGTAAGGTCAAAAATTGCCTACTTTGCAATCTCCACCTTATGTTTCAACACTTATTTGGTGTTCATCCCCGTAGACACATTTAGAACTCATTTTGCTTATTCCCTATCCTAAACCTATCATTGATATTTTTATGATCACATATGAGCCTTATCTCATCCCAAAAACTTATTCTATAAATTTCAAATCAAAATTCTAAATAAACACTTGTGCATGAAAACCAAGTTGTCAAGGACACAAGTATCAACATCCAACATAGGTGTTTGGGCTAATTCTAAAATATTTAGATTTTAATCGTAGATCTTAATCTCATCTCAAACCATTCTAAAACCTCTCCGATAATAAATTAGTCCCCAAGATGCAAAAATCTTGTTAGGTCATTTGGATGCTCATTCTAGGAGATTTTATTCACTCTACACTCTCTTCATACTAAGTTTTTCTCTCTAGTGTCCATTCTAATTTTTAAATCACCAAGCCATTTCCATTCATGGCTAAAATTTTAAGATCCTCCATTGTTGAAGCTTAGTTTGCAATTTTCCATCCTTTCCCTTCACCATAGCATTTTTATTTTGTTCCTATTCCTTTCTAGGAATTCACATTCGCAAATCCCTTCCACCAAATCTTCCATTATTATCAAAATCCCCTCTCCAAACTCTTTTTTCAAACCCAACTCCTCTCAATCTCTTTCCAAGCATAACAATGACATTTTCATCTCCCCTCTTGTCCTCCATTACACAAGCACACACCACCAAAAGTTATAGACATCCTCCTAGGCTTTAGTGTTAGTTGCAACACCTTGCACACACTAGAAACACCCCATATAGGATCACACACATCCAAAATTTCCATGGATTTGATGATGGTTAGAATATACCAAATAGGGGATTGACTAAGCAGTCTCCCAAATAGCCAGACCCATTTCTCTTATCCTCCAATTCAAAAGAGGGACAAGTTTTCCAAATCTACTTCAAGGGGTCTAAGGTTTTAATTTGAGACAAAATATAGTATTCATTCATTCCCAAAAAAATTTAGAGTTTCATCATCTACCCAGGTGTTAGAGTGCAAAAGTGTCATGTACTAGATTTTCTACAAAATTATCCTTGTTTGTGTCACCTTTTATGCTTAAAGATATTTAGAGATCAACAACATGAGACTAATATCACTTCAGGAGGTGTTTGGATAGGGAAATCAACAAGCTATAGAGGTGTACATTTCCATAAAGTTTCACATTTCCATTAGTTGCATAGACACTAATGTTGAAGTGCAAAAGTGTCCTATAGAAGTGGTTTTGTAAGCTTGGAAGGCAAGAGCACCCATCTCTAGCATGGGTGATTTGTTTTGGATCCTAGAAGGGGTAGAAGCATCATACTTTGGTGCAAGTGACTTATATGAGTGCCCATATTTGGTACAAGTATCTATAGATGTCTTCACAAGAGGGTAGAAATGTCTGCAATCAACTCTAGTGACCTACAATAGTGTATTTTCATGAGTGTCCATGTCCCTATCCCACAAAAGTGTCTAGGCACAACACTAGTGTCTCTGTTGACTCTACACAGCTGAAATTTTCTAGAATCCTTGTTCCAAAGATATTCTTTCCATTTATTCAATTAGATCCACTCTATTAATATTATAGGGATGCATTCTCTTACATCTTTTCTTTTCACTTATTAATTTACATTTCCTAACTTTTACATTTAATCTATTTAAATATAAATCTAATATTTGATAGATCATTATTATATTTACCATCATAGATCACTTTGTAATTAGATTTCAAATAAAATAGTACAAAAGAATGATAAGATAATCCTAGGGTAAATTGTACCCCATTTCCCACACATTTAACAGGATTTATAAAAGCATAATGTTTAGATGTTGCTTACATTTGTTATGGAAATATGTAAAACCAATATAGTCCTTTTTATTGTCAAATAAATCTCTTTAGCATTGTCTAAGAGAATTACTATGAAAACATGATGATCTTACTTATTGTGAAGTTTTAATGGTTGGTTTTGTAAAAGGGTTCCTAAAAGCATAGTGTTTAGATGTTGCTTACATCTGTTATGGAAATATGTAAAACCAATATAGTCCTTTTTATTATCGAATAAATCTCTTTAGCATTGTCTAAGAGAATTACTTTGAAAACATGATGATCTTACTTATTGTGAAATTAATGGTTGATTTTGTAAAAGAGGGTAATTGCATTTTGGGTAAATCAATGAATAGTCAATAGATAGGGAGTATGCATTTTATATATTAAGTTTGTAGTTATATTACATTGCTAAGGAGATGAGTATGTCTCTTATTATATTTATTCGTAGAGATTAAATAATATTTTTATTTTTAACTTTATTTTATAATATTTGATTAATAACATCTTTTTAATATATTTTTTTTAATTTTAAATATTTATGTGTATGAACAACCTATTTTTGGTGATAGTTTTTATATATATTTTTATTTTTTGATATTTTTATATTCATTTTTCTATCATTTATCTAAAATATGTATTTTGAATTTAATTTTATAATATTATTAAAAGTCATTGAGGTTAATGAAATACTAAACTCATTTCTAGGTAACCATTCCTCTATGTTCATTTCTATAAGATAAAAATGTTAATGGGTCTGATTATTATATTAATGGAGTTTAGTCTTCACCATTCACATAATACACGTCCAATATTAAACCTTATACCTACAAATTCTAAAGAGAATTTTTCCATAGAGTTACACTTAGTCTCATTTAAGTTCTTCAAGAAGATCTATTAATTCTTGTTACACTGGTAAACTTTCAAAACCAATATCACTTCTTAGCTAATGAGAACTCTCACAAAACCTACTAAAATCAAGACCACCTAAGTGGGCTAAAGTCTCCATATAAGAATCAACTTTCAATCAAATTCAATTTTATAGAATAAAAGCTCTTTTCAAATTTAAAACTCTTAATGAAATCAAGTGAATGGTCGATATAGTAGATCCATAATATCCTAGATTAAAATTCCACTTGATATTTAGTATTTAATCAATTCAATTTTTAAAAGGGTAATTAAGATATTTTATTTATAAAAAATATATGATTTAGAGCATAATAAAGTTGGCTTAAGTAATTGTACATTTGATATCACATATATCCAATATTTGGGTTATATTGTTAACCGCATCCATTTCACAGATCTTACAAAGTTTTATTTGACTCACATCTTTCTATTGTAGGTTCATCTTTGAATTCTCACACATTACATGGGCATTCAATCAAATAACATTTGTCAAACCTTCTTTGTGGTATGTCATACTTAACCATGCCAAACATTGAACCCTTTAAGATCAAGACCAATACATTAGAATACGTAGTGTGCACTCAGTACTCAACTAGCATGGGCATATAGGCACATGCCACTCAAAGATATTGAGAAACAAGGTTCAACATTACTCCGCCTAAGAGAAATAAGTGTGCACCATTGTGCAAGTTGTCAAACAATGGAGACAATACATTCTAGGGAAAGAAACAAATCATTCACTCCAATCATAGGTTGATTTAGTTTCAATATGCATAAAGCAGTTAGAAAATGCATGTCATATGAAATGTATGACATATTTGCAATAGTTCCTTCTAGTAATGAAACACAAGGGATAGATAATAAGGTTGTAGTGTGCCTTAGTTGCCCTCCTATCCAAGTGCTCATTATGGTCCTTAACAAAAGATGTCACAACTTCTCAAATTGGGTTTCCCTCTACTCATTGGACAAAGACTTCACAACATCATATACCACTCTTGCACAAGGTGAACATGTTGTCAATCACTATTTGTTTGACCAATTTCCCTACGATGACTCATCTAGGAGGTGCAATATTCCAAAATGGTAGCATATTTTAAGTAAACAAGACAGTTATTGCAGTCCAACAACATTTATTTTGGCCTCATATGCACAACATGACATAGAGCACTGGGTAAGTCTCCCCGGTTTACCTCTTGAATACTAGGATTAGGATGTGCGGATTGCCATTGTTGGCTCCATGGGGGAACTCATAACTGTTGATGAGATGACCAAATCCAGGAAGAGATTTATATTTGCTAGATTGTGTGTCAATATTGTTGTTGACAAAGTGCTCCCCTCTTCTATCACTCTTTCTTCAAAACTGGGTGACTGGAAGCAGCAAATCGTTTATGAGGAATCTTAGGTGATGTATCTTAACTATCACTAGGCTAGGCATGCTTCATCTGGTTGTGGAGTTTTTGATCAGTAGGACAAAGACATTGTCAAATCTCATACAAAGGTCTGGAGTGCTCCTTCAGCTGCGGAGTTGACAGGCAAACAAGATCATTGTTTACAGGAGCATGGAAATGGGAAGTTAACTGATGTTGAGGCCTTCTCCAAAAGACAACGCACTAGCCTTCCTATGTAGGAGATTGGTGGGTGTTCTTCAAAAACTTTCAGTGTTGTCCCTTCAGTAGAATTGTGCAAAAATTTAGAATATGAAACTAAGTCTTTAATGCAGTTTGGATTCAAACCACCTTGAGAGGTGGTCTTGTTCTTTTGGGGTAGTTTTGCTCGTTGTTGTTTCTCACCCCTTGCGTGGGGCGCTACTACTCATCTTTGGGTTTGTTTCTTGGTGTTCCTTGTTTGTGTTGGGTTTGTTCCCTTTGGTTCTCATTGGTTCGTTGTTGTTAGTCTCATGTATTGTGAGACTCGTCTCCTTGACCTGTTTGGCTAGTTGTACAAGGGTTTGGGCCCTTTCAAAAACCCATCAGTTCTGAGCTCCAATTAAAAGTGATTACTCATAAATCAAAACATGACATAGAGCACTATATCAAGTCATGGATTATGTGTTGCATTGTCAATCCTTCCAACAAGAATCTTGATTTGTATACACCATTTTCAGTTCCATCCAAGGCCTTGGAATCTATCAACATGGATTTTGTGTTTGGCTTACCAATGTCAAAGAACCAAAACATCATTGAGTTTGTCACAGTGCATAAGTTTTCAAAGATGGACATCATGATTGCATTCAAGAAAAGCTTCAATGCACCAGCATTAATTGTCTCTTCTTCAATTTGTCTATTTTCATTTTTTGCTTCATCGATCAGTTTTGATTGCAACCCAAGCTTGATTAGCCATTTAAGATATGTTATGTACTTAGCTAATATGATTTAGAGCATTCCATCCCCAAACATTTGGACAAACAAAAGTGGTTAAACACACTTACACATGTATAATAGTGCACATCCATGTACCTTGGATGATAATTTGTTAATGCAACATGCCTACACTAGAGCTTTGCATAGATTTGTAGGGTATCGTCCATTCAAGACATGTTTTAAGTTCTAGCTATCAGCACACCCTAGCATTCCAATTACACAACATCAAACAATTTGTGCCCACAAGAGAAAGAAGTGGACTATGCAAAGAAGCTTCTACAACAAATCCAGTGAGTTCACCCACAGGGCCACTAAATACTCTTGCAACAACATAAGTACAAAGAGTGTCACTTTAATAGCTATGAGTTTAGTTTTTGCCACTAATTGAAGATGTGACAGGGACTAGTTCTTTTGGAAAAAGAGAAAACATTCTAAGCTAAATCAAACGAAGTCACACTCTCACCTTGGGCACACTAGCAATGTGCAACTCAACACCATATCACAAAGACCCAACACTAAAGTAATTCAACAATGTTCATTGTGATAATACACCATGTGCAAGACATTCCACTTCAACACCATCATTTCAACAAATTAATGTCATGTCAAACAATGCTTTAGCCACCATCCAGCTCGATTAGCCATCCGAGGTAGTGTACAATTCCAAAGGCATTTGCATAGCTTACATGCAAGATCAAATGCTCACTCCCACTCTTGCCATGTTTAACTATAATCCAAGGTTTGCACAATTTCAACATACTTGTCTACATCACATCCACCTAGAAGATGAATTGTCACACCAACATGAAGCCAATCCATCATGTGTTACAAAACTAAACCATTCTATAATTCCTCATTTTGTAAATGGTTTTCTTGTTATTGTACTTATACATTGAAAACAACCCTTAAAGGCAAAAGATTAAGAGTTGCATCATTGTCCACGTTAGACAAATTAACTAGGAAGTGTTTCCCCTAGTTCTCTAATCACAAAAGTCTCATTCCCAACATTCTAGTTTCTTGCTCTAAATTGCACACTATTGAACCATACCTAATCATTCTCACTAAATAGAAGAGCACCATTCAGCTTGTTACATGTTCAATATAACTCAATAATTTATCAATTAGGTTATTGATTTATCCTCCACACCACCATCCTCAGCCTCATGGTGCATATCAAAGATTTCTAAAATAGATTTATATTGAACAAAAAGATATCTTCCTTTAAGTTCTAAGTGGTGTGTGTGGGTGGGTTGGTGTGATTGTACATGTGAGTGCATGTCTCCATCAGCCCTTTGGAGACTTGACCTTCCTCTCTTAACCAACCATTGGCTTGTGGAGTTGTATAAACTTAAACTTTTTTATGGAGAAACACCTGAGTTCTGAAGCCTTTTTCAGCAGCAGCTTGCAGAACTAAATACCGAATTATCAAATAGATTAAAGTTCACTCATGTTTCATAAACCATATGATGTCTCGTGATTCTTGTCATGTGATAACAAAAAAAAAAGCAGGGCTCTCAAGATGCCTACTTTTTGTATAAATTATTTAGCCTTTCTATAATGTAGAAGATCTTGTCCTATATTTCAACGATATGCTTCTACCTCAGGCTACAATGCATAGCATCTCTTTGTCCATGGTTTTTGTTTTATCGTACATGCATGAGACATAACCTCATACAAAATATTGATATAGATCAAAACCTTTTTAGGACCAAAAATTTTGAAAGATATTATAAGGAAGGTTATTGCAATGAAGAATAAAATTTTCCCGACTAATCATTGCCAAGTAATATACAATTTTTCATCTAAATGATGATGAAATTTTCAGAGCAAAAACGAAGTCCTTAATGTACACAAGAAAATTGCTCAGATAACCCCAGGATTGATAGCAGAAATTATAACATATAAATCTCATGTGACATTTGTGAGAAGAAAACAAGATTGAACTACAGTCCAATTAAAAGTAATTACTGTACAGATCCAGTTTCATGGCTGAAGCCTGCTAAATGCATTTTTACTTTTTTTCTTATTTTCTTTTATTGCTAAGATCAATCTCATGACCTCAAAAAAAAAATCATTTCTAAGAGGTCAAATGGATATGAATTGCACTATAAAGATTTAATATCCTTTGTATTTACACACCCAAATCCACTACCTTTTCCTATCTGTAAATGATAGTGTTGGTCTTGAGGACTTGACATGTCCCACACTTACTACTTTCCGTTGATTTTGTTCTCTGGAAAGAGTGAATTTGTGGGTTCCAATGTTTGTTCTGATATTCTGGTTACTTTTAGTGGAAAGGTGCATTTTACCTCCTGTAAGAGGTTTGGGCTGAAAATTTCCTCTGTTCTGATTTGTTGAACATAGAACAGGTTTTAAGCCAACATCATCTCTACTTGGCTTTGAAGGCCTAGATGACTTGATATGACTTTGAATGTCAGATTCCTCTTCAGCTTCTGTACCGTATTGTTTTCCAACATCTTTAAGTCCCTGCTTTGTATTGTTATTTCTTAAGGTAGCCTCAAAAGTTCTAGTTTGAAACTGATTAAGCAAAGTTCCTGGCTCCGTTCCCTTGGGGGTATTTTTCTTAACCAAAGCAATAGAACTGGACGCTCTAGACTTTTTCTTCTCAGCTCTTGGAGCTTTGATCTCTGCATCCTCATACTCTTCAACTACCTTGAAGTTACTTTCTGAAACAATATTTGCATTCACAAATCTATGTACAATAGTTGAACTCCTAAGAGACTCCCGTTGCAGTTTATCACATGAATTTTCTTGAGGGGGATTATCCAAGGAGGCTCCATTATTATGAAACTGGGAATTAGCCATGTCAAACAGAATCCTAGCTGCAGCTTCAACCTGTGGTGAACTAGGCATTTCTGTAACAACAAAAACAGAGCAACGATTCAGTCATGTGTCATTTGAAATATCTTTCCCACGAAAAAAACGTAGAGAGAATACGGAATGGCCACAAAACATCTAAGGGAATACTATAAAACACCTATGTGTTACTCCATAAGAAATGTTATCTTGCATTAAGGATTTAAAACAGGTGCCTTTATTGCTTAGTCGCATGTCCTCAAAAAACATGCATAAATATAGCAAAAAAAAATGCATTGCATTTAATTTCTGAATGCTTCTATCCAGTTACTTTCTAATCACTGGCAAGACTTATTTCATGAGAATATATTTGAGAGTATACTGGAACAGTTTAATACCTATGGAAGGCAGGCCTTTATCCAAACCAAGTTGCAAGGTTTGCAAATCAGATGGGACATGTTGGGGTGTTTCATCCATTTGGTAAGTATTTTGGTCCACACTATAAGGTGCTTGGACTTCTTTCAAAGTCCTCGTTTCCTGCCTTTGCTCTTCAAATTCTTCCCCTCTATCAGGATGAGTCAGCTTTTCATGAGACTGAATTGTTTTCAATTTGCTTTCAATGGCAATGTCATTATTAGCGTCTTGAATATTAGATGTCCGGCCTCTGAATGCTTCTAATTGTAGTGCTGGTAGTTTTTCTGAATTAGTTTCCTTTTTCAAACTTATGTTTCTCCTTTGCAAATTCTCATCCTCAGCTATGGAGTGATCAACTCCGCTATGGCATGGATTCTCACTACCATCCCTTGTATTTTTTTCCCCCTTTCTGCTTTCAGAAGTTGTATTATGCAAAGAAAGAGAAGAATTTTCTTCTGGTGTCATCTGAGGAAGCAAGGAAGAATTAGCAGGATCTACCATTGCTGACTCATGCAACTGCTCAAAAGATTCCACATTCAAGTCTATCATGAATGCTCTCTTCATTTTTTCACTTCTTGCATGCTTGTCAGGCCACTCTCTTTCTTTTTGTTCACATTCAACATTTGCATTATTTTTTACAGCTAATTCCAATCCTGATCCCAATTGCAACGAAGCAATTGCACATTGTACAATTCCCGCCCTTAACCATAGGCTTCGGTTCTTTGATTCCTTGCCACTCTTCAGAGGAGACCTGGAACCTCCAGACAGCAAAGTAGAATATTTTAGAGGTGGAATACTCCCAGTGCTACTCACATTTGAGTTTGGATCATTATTAATATCCGGTTGTCTGTCAGTCTTAACAATAAGATTTTCCAGAGGTTCATTAGTTGGCAGTCCCAACCTACTCACAAAATCCTGGATTGGATATAGAGGACACTTTGCCAGGGGAAAAGCAGAATCATGTGAAAATGAAACGTTCATGGCGCTTGGTTCTGAAGAAGAATCCTGCAAGTGGAATGATAGTTCATGTTAAATATTGAGCATTTAAATTTCAGAACAATGAACCAACATCATAAAAGGTCTAGTTATTGCGTCACAATGGGAGTGTCTAAAAACATGTATCCAAAATGGACATATAATGAGAAGGGTTAAGCCATACAGAATTACAATTCAACCAAAACATGAGCAATAGATAAAATAAGTATCACCAACCATTGCACAACTCTCCTTTTGTTGAGTGGGATACTGAAGACCTCTCCCAAATTCCTCAAATTGCGGCCTCAAGCCCAAGTTTGATGAACTTTCCACCTTCAGTTTCTTGTCTTCAGTATGGATTGATTTTGACATAAGCTGAAGTATCTTGCCTACTCCTTTGACTAGTGAACTATTAACTGTGCTATGTTTTCCTTCATTACCTAGCTGGCCAGATTTGGGGGAATGGAACTTTTCTGAAAGTAAGTCATTAACAGATACATCAAGAATGTGGTTGGACAGATCAATTGACCTTGTCTTCAAGCCATAGATATCTGTAAAACACAGACAAATAAAATTCTATCAAAAACAACATCCTTTCAATGCTTTCGATAGAAAAAGATAAAAGACCTCATACCACCCAAAAAGCTTTCTTAAAAAGAAGTACAGAAGACCTCAAAAAATAACTCAAAGTTCTGGCCTTACCTAAAATGCCGTTGCTTCCAGAATTTGACCACGCTTGAAGAGCAGAATCCTTCAAGACATTTTCATTCAATGTTATTGCCTTATGCTCAGATTCATTTTCTGGCTCCTTGGTTCCTCTACAGCTTTGCCTTTTGGAAGATGTCTTCCCAGTTCCCTCTGTTAGTATGTAGTACAAACTCAAGTGTAAGTAATTCTCTGTCATTGATGAAACATAGTACCTTTCGTATTAATAATTAAATCTGTACGCTTGCTATTGTAAATTCAATGGAGGAACATATATTTTAATAATAAATTTCAGATTGGGATTTTGGCCCATCTTTCTATGCAGCAGCTAACTAACAAATAAAAACTGAATCTTTGAATGCAATCTCCTTAAACTTTTCAATATGAAATTTGTAATATAAGTTATAACAGAAAATCCTTCTGACCTGCAGAGGAAAGACGCTTGCGAGATCTGCCAGAAGGTGGCTTTCCATCTCCATTGCTCAACACTGGATTAGTTGGAGAATCAGTCTTTGCTTTCTTCCCAACTGATCCAGTTGCCCTGTTCCCATTCCTTTTCTTTCTTTTACTTTCCAAATTCTCTGAACAATGCAGATTTTCTTCGTCTTTCACAACAGACAGAACTCCTAACCCTCCCCCAACAGCTTGCGAAGCACTGTAAGCTACTGAATTTGATAATTGCAAGGGCATATGAGAAACCATAGTGCTGCTAGTCCCTAAAGGATAACAAATCCTCGGAGATTATAATGAGTTTGACTGAGAAAAAACCAAAAACTAAAATATTTCAAACAATGCTAAAAAATGAGATGGGTTTCTGTGGTTGCTAAAAGGGTATTAAATATTTATAATATTGTTGTATATGAAATAAAAACTAGCTTGCTAATCTAAGATTGAGCTAATGGGTCAAAGACGAAAACCTGGCTGATTTGATTGCAGGAATGGTACAGATTGCAGTTTGATGGTAGAAAACAGGTGTGAGGGCATGGTGTGGTAAGCGGTGCTTATCCAATCTGCTGCAGCAAATGGACGTCCACCTTCTCTTGCTCTTGTCAGTGCCTCGTTTGCAAGGATGTTCTCCATCATCGCCTTGGGAACTATTGGAACCTCACACCCCATTGATGATACCTCAAACCTCAAATAATATGATTACCCCTCAATAATAATTGAGTTGCTGAAACCAGATCAGTATCTCATCCCCCTCAATAAGACTCCAATCATAGAATCTACTCCAATACAGATAAACAAGAATAGGTGGTTAGATTGATCCATTAAAACAAAAAAAAATTACAGCAGAGCAGGTCCTTCAATAGAGGAGGGTTTGAGTGCATTTATAGTATTATTCTTGGGCGTAAGACCAACGTTGGTTCAGGACGACTTTTTTATGCTGGAAATTGTTTCCTTTTCTATGTTATGGAGAAAGGGGAAGAAGGGTGTAAGGGTGCATTACACGTAGAAGAATGTGAGAGGTGAAAAAAGAGGGGGCCACCTGGGTCATGGGTTTTGGCAGGATGAGTTGCAGCAGCGGGGGAAGGGAGTTGTTGTACATATCCGGACAGACCACATATGGACAGCACGAGAAAATAAGTGTCAGCGAAACCATACATACCTACATCAACATGTATCATCATTCATCACCATTCTTATTGGTTAAGGGTAGGTAACAGTAAATACCCTTCTCTCTAGGGAGAAGAGACGCACATTATTTTATGTGTGCGGACTACGGTCTCTATCGCGGTCGCGTTTCTCCGTCTGTTGTCGTTTTTTGGATTGACAATCTGTGCCTCGTTTTTCTCTTCACGTTATTATTAGATGCTACTACCTGCAGCTTACAATTTGACGGTCTGTGGGTGTTTCTGTCGTTTTACACCGTGATTTACTGATTTGTTTAACAGCAGATTTTTATTACTTGCTGTTTTTTATGATGATGACCAGTATTTATAATTTATTTCATATTAAATTGGTTTGTAAGATTTATTGTACTATAATTCAATGAAATATAATTTATTTTATATTAAATTGTTTTCCCTGATTGTTTTACAAATTTATTAAAACACAAATTATGTTCAATTTATAGAAGGAGAGGGAATAAATGGATGGCAAGGATTAGAAGGGTGAGGGATGAGGTGGATGGGCAGGGTTGAAAGTCAAACTTAGTGTTTATGACGCACCATAAATGAGGATGATAGGGGACCAAAATTAGGAGGGGAGTGGAAATAAATGAGATTTTTAATTGACTTTGGAGAGAAAGTGCTTATGACGCACAATGAATAAGGTTAAAAATAGGAATGTAAGTGGGGATAAATAATTTAAATAATTTTGTGTTTATGATGCACTATAAATGAGGATGAGTGACCAAAATTAGGAGGGGAGTGGAAATAAATGGGATTTTTAATTGATTTTGGAGAGAAAGTGCTTATGACGCACAATGAATAAGGTTAAAAATAGGGATATGAGTGGGGATAAATAATTTAAATAATAAAATTATTTAAATTATGAGAGACGTGTGGAATTTAAATAAATATATAATTTATTTAAATTGGATGATGGAGGAAAAAGGGATTAAATAAATAAAATTTGGTGTAAGAGGACGATAAATGGATAAAAAGAATTAGTTAAATAAATATAATTTATTTAACTAATGGTAATAATGTAAGGGGTTGTGGAAGGGGACCTAGGACAAGGTGTCACTAAGTGTCGCCAGAAGATACAAGGGAATGTCGAAAGGCAATGTTGTAAGACATGGTCAGTTTTAGGTGTCTACATTTTGCTCCTCTTTGATATGATGTTGCAACTAAGAGAAGTAACATCATTTCAAAAAATAAAAGGTATGGATGAAGAGAAAATAATGCCCTAGACACTTGAAGGGGTGACAAAGAGGAATAATGTAAGGATGGGATGCCCCCTCGAGAGAATAGGTGGGGTAGGAGAACACGGGTATGCTCTCCAAATGGATGAAAGGGGTTAGATAAAGAAATGGATGCAAGAGAAAGGATTGATAAGGTTAAAGGTTAGGAATGGATAGATTGTTGAGGTGAAATAGATAGTGGACAAAGATAAGTTGAGAGGTGAAGAATCATAGTGGATATAGTGGATAGAGAGGATATAGTTATGCCGGTATAAAGTGTAGAGCAGTCCTTATTTGATATAGCAAAAGGATATTATGCACCAAGGTATAAGGGACCAGGGTGACTTTGTATCCTTTGCATAGACTTGACACTACAAACAAAAGGAGTATCCTTATACACATCGCAATACAACCTTGTCTAGACACATGATATGAATATTAGTTGTAGTGATAAGAATATCCAACAAACACGCAAAATGCTATGCCCCATTCTCTACTAATCGTAACGCACCAAGATATAAATGGATCGAGGTGGCTTTGATAAAGCAAAAGAAGGAGATAGAAAATATAAGATAAAAATAAAAGACCAAATGACGACACAAGTCACACAGCCATTGTGTCTTGCTAATTTATTTAAATTGGATAATGGAGGAAAATGGGATTAAATAAATAAGATTTATTTAATTTAGTGTAAGAGGAGGTTAAATGGATAAAAGGGATTAGTTAAATAAATGTAATTTATTTAACTAATAGGAATGATGTAAGGGGTCATAGAGCAAGATATGTTGCAAGGTAATATTGTAAGGCATGGTCAATTTTAGGTGTCTACACATACAATGTTACAAATATTTCAAAAATTATTAATCTCCACCCTTTCTCGAAAAAAATCTCACCCCCTTTTTTTATAACACATGAAATAAAATAAACAATTCTACATAAATTTTCCTCTCCACTAAATGATATTAACTATCTCCACCTTTATCTAACAAATGCTATTTTTTTTAATGGATCTATAAATGAGATTCATGCCACTATCTTCCACATCAAACTACTCATTAAATATTAACATAATTCTTAAAAGATTTTTAGGCTTTGTTCTCTTCTTCATCAGCTTTCTAGAACATCTTAAATTTCTAAATTTTGTTATAAAATGAGAAAGATGTCATAGTTTTAATAAGACTATGTTAGACCATTATTAAAAATGTCATTTTAAAATCAAAATAATGTACCAACAACAGAATGGTGCTCAATGATAACATGTAGCAGTGGTTGGAAACAAAAATAGTAGTGCCTCTTACTTCCTCTCAGATATTCCAACACTTATTGACATTAAGATGGGATTGCAACTGCCTCAAACCACCCTAATTGCTTACATTTTTTATTTTTTGAATTTTTAAATATGAAACTGAACAAAATCAAGGGAAAACAACAAAAAGAGCGAACAAAATGGAAGGAGAAGAGAAACCAAATGCAGACGGATGATGAATGTCTATAAATTTGCATGTGATCTACACTGCAAAATTGTCAACAAAATGCAAGAATGGTGGATGGCCAAGATAATGGCTATTGCACGTGGTTGTCACTACATCACCATTATATGAATTGCTAAAGAGAAGAAAAGACTAGTGAATGGAAGGCGAACAAAGAGGTCCAAAAATCTCACTTTGATACCATATTGAAATTATGACACAAAGAGAAGAGTCAAAGGCTCCAACACAACAATCACTCAATCATTCATCTTTGACACTCAAATGATTACATGCTATGGCTTTATAAATCTATTCAAATTACTAACTACCTACACCATTAACTACCAACTAACACATAACTAATAACTAACTAAAAACTAACATCTAATAAATTAACATTAACATGTTAATTTATTATTTATTACATTATTCAATGCCATGAACTAATTAATTCCTAATAGTTTGTGAGCTCTTTAATGCATTGTGGAGGTTGTTAAGACTAGGTTGGTCATTGTAAGACCTTTGTAATTCCTTTTCGCATAGTGAAATAGTTGTCTTCCTAAACTAGTGTTTTTTACTCGAAGTGGGTTTTCTCCATATTATATGCGTTGAGACTTGTGCATGATTATCAAGTTTGATTTCACATTTGTTTATGTCTAGATCTCTATATACATGATTAATGTATGCTTAGGTTGATTAAATATCAATTAAGAGAATTAGGTGTACATTGTTTCTTGACTAAGGTATTCACATCAAAGTAATTCATTTCTAACTGGTGAAGTGTGGCATAGCCACTCTATTTATAGATCATGTGTAGTCCCACAAATCACTAAATATGAGATACCTCTATAAAATAAGTGGTGGTCATGGGGGTGGAAAGAGAGAGGGCGAGAGTTTGATTTTCATTCTATATCAATTTATTCCACCAAATGGAGGAAGTATAGAAGTTGAGTTCATGCACAAGAGAGGAATATTTCTAAATTAGAAATTTGAAGATTGATTGCCAGGCCTTCTAGGCATTAAAAATGGTGGTGAAGCCTTAATGTTGAAGAAGGGTGCACATTTATCCTGCCAATTGACCATGTGTCATTTCCCCTTGGCAACTATTAAAGCCTCTATGTGATTAACCAATATTTTCCAAGGATTATCCCCTAAATAGCTCTAATATCCATTCAAAGATGAGACAAATTCCTTGAGTCTTGGAGTCAATGATTCCCAATCCACCGTTAGTCTTGGGTTGAATGTAGTGAAGCCATAAAGTGACTCTGTAACCTAAGATACCATCCTATTTAGACCAAATAAATTGTCTAATAAACTTAGTGAGTTCCTCATAGCATATGTTGGATGTTATCCAATAAAAGGAGAAATATACCTGAGTGTCAAGAAAGATCATGGTGGTCACCTGAACTCTTCCAACAACATGGAAGCATAAAACATGTCCCACTTGTGGGCCACATGTTTTAACAATTTATGAAAAATAATATGCCCCAATCTTGAGATACAAGGAAAATTAGATTAAGTTCATTGTAGATGACATTCTTGACATGTATATATGTGTCCCTTAAACATTCTATGTGGTACCCATTTCCCTTCAAACCACATGGATGGATTTCATTAAACATAAATTATTGATTCATACCACCTTTTTCATGATCAAATAGAGTCACTATGACATGAAATTTTACGAGAGTCTAGCCCTTAGAGTAAGCTTTCTAAAAAACATAGATTTTAATATATTCATTTTATATTTTACTAGTCAAAATAGGTTTATTACAAAAATCAAAGATCTATGTTCAACACACGTGCAAAAAATAGCAAACAATGAAAAATCTAAAAACTAAGAGTGCCCATCATATTGATGTTCTTCTTTCAGAAATTAATTAATTAATTTGAGTGTATATAAAAAGAGTTATATGTTAAGGGAAAATGTGTGTCTAAATTAATAGTTGTTATCAATTTAAAAATTAATAACAAAAAAAATATGCAACAAAAAAATATGTGGCGTAGATATTAGTATTAATAATCTATCTTTTAAAATATTATGAAGATTGTTGGCAAGAAATGGGAGGGATACCGGTCCAGAGATCTACAGTCAAGTCTGTAAGTCTAGTTTATACCCCAGTCAGACAATGAGAGAAACATGAATAAACATTAAGGAAATCTAATATGCGGTACAAGATAAGTAAAGCAAAGCATCATAACACATATACAATGATATCACAATCCTTATTTCTACATTATATTCATTTCTCATTAATAGGTATATGCATTTCCATACCGGCAGGTCTGAGTCTCTGTCTTATACATATTTCTCACTCTCACTCTCTTTCACTCTTACTTTACATTGCATTGTATGTATCTCCTATATATCTACATAGAGGTGTGCCCTTTTCAAAAATACCTCTTTATGAGTCGGTTATACCCTCTGCATGGCCTTTGCGGTAACCTGCGATAGGTTTTGCTTGATGCCTTGTTCTCTGTCAACATCACTCCCCTTTTAAAAGTATGTCTTGTCCTCAAGACATGTTCTTCAGTTTGTATGTAGGATGTTTTTGTAGATTACCCTAAGTTGAGCCAGAGTAGTATCCCATTGTTTCTTTGCAGCTTTCAAATTTTATATTTGTCTTTCAAGCTGGATATATGTATCCTTTGTTTCTCCTAAGGTATTCGATGTACCTTTACCTTCTGTGTAGTCTATTTAGGCTCAGTGAATACTCTGATTAGGGATGCCAGCCTCAAGCTTATTACTTCTCTTAGCTGCTTGATCTGTGATTTTATTTGTTCTCTTTGATCCTAAAATTGTTGTTGTTAAGAGCGTAAGGTCTCTACCTGTGCCCTTATGGCTCTATTAGTGTCTTGTACTGAATCATAGGTACTGGCCACTTGTGTTATATGTGTCTCTAATGCCTCTATTTGATCTTTTACATTCTTAGTAGTAATAGGCCATTGTAAACAAAATTTGATAGAGTGCCTTAGCCTCTTCCATACTCTGATGAATGCTCTTTATTTGGGCTTCTAGTTTATTGTGTGCCTTAGCACATTTGTTAGAAGCATCAGCTAGTCTTTTCTGATTGATTTTCTTTGTTTTCTTCTCTTCTGCCTTCTTCACCAAGTATGTAGAGTGAGCCTTAAAGCTTTGCATCAGCTATTTGAGTTGTTGGGTGGATGTGTCCCTTTGTGCCTCTGGCATTTCTTTTTGTATTATATCTACCGCTTCCATTAGTATCTCACTTCCTTCAATGTGTTGCTACAAAATTTCTTCCCTCATTATGGAGTGGAAGATATCATCCAATTGTAACTTCTATAGGGATGAGCTACCAGATAAATTTACTTGTGCTCCTATGACTGACAATTCTAGCAGTTGAGGAGTCACTATGGGTTGTATCTGCTTTTGTTGTGCCAGAAAATTTTTGATAGATTAGATAGGGGAAGCAGAGGAGGATGCGTCCTGAGAATCATGTTGGGTACTTCCTGTATCTGAAGCATGATCTTGTTGTTGTCCATCCTCCTGCTCTGTATTGGTGTTGTGTGGAGGAGATATGCTTTGTTGTGTATTATGCTTTGTTATTTGTTCAGTTTCTACATGTATCTTATCTATGTTTTCTTGTTCCATGTTTATAAGGGTATTAGTGCAGGAGCACCTAACACAAGGTGGCCTCCATGAGGCATTCAACTCCATGACTTGTTTTGATGTTCATTTTTGTCTTGTTGATTCTAATAAGGTCCTAGAAGACCATCTACTTGATTGTAATAAGGACTATGTCCAAATATCTATCCTCCTATTGCTGAGGCAGTCACATTTGTAAAGCCTTCATAAGGCATGTAGAGACAGTCTTCATGATTCTAAGCCTTGTTAAGGCATATCAAGGAGTCTAAGGTGATGCTCACAGCGTAATTTCATTGTAAACATGTTTGAAGGCAGTGTTAAGCCCAAACAACACATGTAACTCGGCCAAACAGATGTAATTAGTTTGCTACAATTAAAATAGAGTAGTTTTAGAGAGGAAATTCGATGGTTATGCAAGTTCCATCAACCTCAACTACCTCTAACTACTCCAAGGTAATTGTAGAAGGCTTCTTAATCCCTGACAATGGTCATTGTAGACAGAGAAGACACTTCTGTTGAAAGAAGTAACAACAAACTACAATTTTTTGTCTTTTTCTGTGTTACTTGCTCCTACAGGCCGTACTATGCCACCGTACGGAAGTGTCATAAGCCAGGAGTCTGGGGAATGATGGAGGTATGAGTTAACTTTGCATTATAAGTGGTTAGAGGTTTTGAAATCATTTTGTGTTGAAGTTATTTACATTTCTCTAAAATTTGATTGCCATAACCTAGACTAGGGTTTTGATACAAATTATGCATTTTCTTACCATTCCACTGACTTGAATCGCTTTTGATTAGTGGAATGGGATGTAATAGGTCTATATTAGTAGGATATGATGACTTTTTGGCAGGAAACTTGAAGAGAAGGAGATTTCTTTGAGGAAACCTAACACCATCATGTGTTAGGTGATGTTTAGTGAACTAGAAAAGGAACCATAGAGACATTTTTGGGAACAGCAGAGAGTAGGAGGATAAAACCCACAAAATTCATAGTTTTGGCATGAATAATAAGTGCTCAAGTCATTGGTTCAGTTCTGTGTGTGAATTTAAAGGGGGTCTCTTTGTAATTTAGGCCTAATTGGGGCTATAGGTCATCAGTAGGGGCTATAGATTGAGGCATATCATCCAAAACAACCACTACCCATTCTAGGATATGTGATAGGGGGTCCTAATGGTATCTTCTAATTGTCTAAGATTTGCATTTGAAGGTCTGTGTCAAGAGTTATCAGGACTGTTCTCATTTTGTAGGGCTACAAGCCATTTCTTGGGTTTGTGAAGGAAGTACCATTTCAGAGTTTGAAATGCCTTTGCCAATGGATGGGATGGGTGCCAATACATGTCTAAACACCTGTTCCATGAAGAAATCAAATCCCCTAACTGTTGTTCCCACTTTTGTAAACTGACCTTTGAATTTGGGCTTTAGAGCATAAGAAAACCTTGTCATCTTGTCCTATCTTCCTCTTGTCCAAGTGCCTCTACATCATGTATCCACCCTTTGCTTTCACCTAAGCTCTGTGGCTTGTATTTGTACTATTTTATGCTTCTCCTCCACAGAGATAGAAGTACCCACTCCATCAATATCTTGTTTGTTGAGATCCTCATCCAATTTCAGAGCTTTCTCTCTTCTTTGCCTTAGTGCATCTTCAAGGCTATCTGGTAGCAATCCCAGAATCTCATCTATTGTTTTTTTGGTTTTTATCATGTATTTGATTATTGCTCTTTTAATTATCTTCTTATTCTCCACAGATACATTAGGGTAAAGTTCTTTTGTCTCTTGTAACAAACCATGACATTCAATCCCATTGAGGATTGCATCTAGGCTTAATGGCTCTTGTGGAGTTTCTTGTGCTATTGGTTTTTGTTTCTTTTTCCTTATTAGTTTAGATACCTCTTCTTCCCCTTCTTCCTCTTCTACCTCCTTTGCGTGGGTTTCATTCTTCTTTCTTTCATCCTGTTATTTTTGTCTTGCTCCCTTTTTATTCTCAGCACTCATCTGTACTATTGTTTCTGATGTTGTCCTCCTACCGATGGATATTGTTTGTGATGATGCGGTAGGTTGAGGTATTGTTTGTGCATTGGCTACCACAGATGCACTTCTCCTTGATCTTCTAGATGCTTGTGAAGTAGTGGGCTCTTACGGAGATGAGGGTCTAGCTTGCAAAGCTTCCGCAGTGGCTTCTGAGGCTGATGCAGTGTTAGATGGTGTAGATGTGCCCTTCGGAGGTAGGATTTCCCATTCTTTATGCAATTTATCCTTCTGCTTCTCCAAATGTTCCTCCACATTTTTCTTGTGCATCTTATCCATTACTTCCCTATATGTTCCAAATCTTTCTACAGTAGTATCTTTGGGTTTGCTTAGTAGATTTTTTGCATAGGCATTTATTTCTACCTTAGATACTTCATAAGGTAACCTAGGTATCCAAACCGTTCTAGGCTCCACTGCCTCCATATAAGTGTAATCTCTATCTACCATAAAAGTTATATTATTCATATATTGCTTTACAGATTCATATGGTGGTCTTTCTTTATTTTGTATATCCGATTATAAGGTTTTGAAGAAACCCCAGTACATGATGCTAAAAGCTTTTGTGTCACTAAAGCTTCTAATGTGTTGTTTTATTTGTGCGGCAATATGTGTTGTTACCAAATGTTTCCTTTAAATCCCGGTAATTCATTAAGAAAGCAGAATACTAGGCATATAATTAAAGTTCCATACCGAAAATTGTAGTTTGACTCCTTTGTTCTTTTCAGGTTCTCCATTAACTACTCCCTCATCACTTCATAGAGGTCAAAATATTTTTCCTCTTTCACCATTTGATATGCAGTGTGAATTGTTGTGGCGGTAGTCAAACCCTCTCTATTTGCATAATATATTTTGTAGGCTCTCTCCATCATGGCATACCAGACCCTCAGATCTATGATATCCTTTACACTGAGGCTTCGCCCGTCAGGTTTTGCTCCTTTCAGCTCAATGACCTTATCATTCTTGATTGCCTTCATTGTCGGTACTGGCCCTGTTGAGCTAAGTTTGATCACTACTCTGATTGCCTCCTTCATTATGCGGTAGGGTTTGTCCAAGTAGATAATCTGTCATGGATCTGGCTGAGAATTATCCTTACCCACTCGTGGGCATTGCTGAAATCTGGATAATCTTTCCATATATCCAATTTCTTGGCAGAAATGTTTTTGTATTCATCAGAGTACCCTGTACCTCTAAGTAGTGTGTCCCTTAGCTCCTTAAACTTTATATGGTTTATCTTTGTGATTGCGGCATGGATGTACTTCCTAACATCTTTAATGTAAACCACATCCACTAGTACATTAGAGAAAGCTCCTTCTTTGTCAACTTCCATCACCTTGAATGGGCATTTCTTGTATTTAGGCCTTGGTTTCTCCGTGACATTGATGAGCATTGGTGTAGCCATCTCGTCTTACACACAGTTTGTCATCTAGGGTTTGATTGTTTCATAGCTCAATGCTTAATTTTGTCAACTTGTTTGGATGCAAATGATGATTTTAGCTCAGATTAGGGTATAAATAGCCCTAAAAGTTGCTTTTCACATTTATTATTTTTACCCGTTATATTTTTCGTAGGCTTTTCTAGCCATTTATTGTTGTAAGTTGTTAACGGTTACTTTATTCTACCATGTGTTATAGTATGATACAGTTACTATGTTACAGGTTTGAATTCCACCGCATTTCCTATTTTTCATCCCAGAGATTTGTGGTAATGCTTCAATCGAGCTCCATTAACATATCCGATAGTGATTCTTCCTTCCATATCTTTCAATCTTACCGCTCTAGATTTTGCAATTTCATGTATGTAATATGGTCCTAGCCATATGATTTTGAGTTTTCCCTGTCTCTTAAACTTATTGTCATACAAAAGTACCAAGTCTCCTCCTTTGAAAATTTTCCTCCGCAAGTTCCTGTCATGCCAGGCTTTCTTCCGCTTTCTCTCAAGATTCATGTTATAGGATGACATTAACCTATTTTCATCCATTTTCTCCAGTTCCTCAATTCTATGTGTCAAAGATTCCTCCACATTTAGTTTTAGAGTCCTTGAGGTACGAAAGTTAGGAAGTATAAAGTGTATTGGTATATTAGCATCCAATCCATAAACTGGCTCATAGGGTGTGAAATTTGTGGTTCTTTTGTAAGTGGTGTAGTAGGCCCAAAGTACTGCAGGTACTTTCAGGTCCCAATCCATTCTGTTGCCATCTCACATTTTTGTCAATGTTTTACCAATGATCTTGTTTAAGGTCTCACTTGCTACATTTGTCTGAGGATGATATGGTGTGCTTTTGTTGTGTACTATCATAAAGAATTGTAGTAACTTTGCAATCATGTTGTTTATAAAGTGTTTTCCTTGGTCACTTGTGATACTAAGTGGACAGCCAAATCTAGTGATTATATTCTCATAGAGGAACTTTGCGGTTTTTTTTGTGGTACAGTATTTTGTAGGTATAGCTTCTACCCATTTTGTAAGGTATTCTACTCTGGTGATGATGTATCTTGATTTTGATTGTTTGGCTGGAGGATCTATGGGTTCTATAAAGTCAATTGCCCATTTATCAAAGGGAAGTTGTACTGATATCGATCTTAATGGCATTTCATCTCTAGCAGTAGGTTTACCCATTCTCTGACAAATGTCACAACATTTTACATGTTTTTTAGTATCTTGGAATAGGGTGGGCCACCACAAGCCTACTAGTTTGATATTTCTTGTTGTTAAGTCTCCAGAGTTATGTCGTCTTACTATACCTTCATGTGCTTCCTTTATAATATCCTCCCTTTCATGTTCATACACCACCCTTCTGATTATATCATCTTTCCCTCTTATATGTATTTCTCCTTCGATAAGTGTGTAGGAAAAAGCCTTTCGCATAAGGATTTGTTTGTCTTGCGGAGATGTCTTAGCTAGAAATTCACCTATAGCCAATAGATATGCAATGTCTTTCAGTTCTTCTGGTACTGCATTGACCCTAAATAGGTTGGCGCCAGGGAGTTCTTCTTCATGGTTATCAGGCTCTTCCCTTGTTTCAATTCTTGATAGATAATCAGGGCCTTGGTTTCGTTTCCCTGGTTTCACTTTGATTTTGAACTCAAATTCTTGGCATAGTAGTAGCCATCTACATATTCTTCCTTGTATGACAGGTTTGTTTAAAAGGTACTTTAATGGTTCATGGTCGGTAAAGAAGGTGAAGGGTGTGGATAGTAGGTAGTGTCTAAATTTTTGCAATGCATAGACCATTGCTAGTGCTTCCCTTTCTATTGTAGTGTAATTTTTCTCAGCTTTTGATAATTTCCTACTAGCAAATACTATAGGATGGTCTTTAGTTCCTTTAGGTTGAGCTAACACTGCACCTACTGCTATGCCTAAGGCATCTACATGAACATGGAAAGGAATGTTCCAATCTAGGAAGATTAGGATAGGGGCTTCAACAATTTTCTATTTTAGTATGTCAAAAGAAGATTGACACTGCTCATTCCATTCAATGTTTCTTCCACTTTTCTTTTTGAGCAATTCTTCCAAAGGTGCTACAATTGGTGCATAACCCTTTATAAACTTCCATTGATGCCTAGTGTAACCTAAGAAAGTTTTTACTTCTAATTTTTTTTAGGTGGTGGTAATGTGAGGATTAAAGTTACTTTCAAGGGATCTACCATCAACCCTTATTTGCAAATGATGTGACCTAGGAGAGTTCCAAAAGGTACCGCAAATGTGCATTTCTTGAGATTCAATTATATTTGCAAACTTCTGGATTTATCGAACATCATTCTCAAAGTTTGTGTGTGGTCTTTCACTAACCCATAGACAGTCCAGTCATCTAGATAAACCTCTAAAAAATCATGAATGAATTCTTTGAATGCATTTACCATTATTCTACTGAAGATTGTTGGTGCATTCTTAAGTCCAAAAGGCATCACTGTGTACATGTAGGATCCTAATTCAGATGCAAATGTTGTCTTAGGCTGATCCTCTTCTCTTATCTTAACTTGGTGATAGCCAAAAAATCTATTAATGAATGAATGTATTTCCCTTCCGGCAACTGATTCCAATATTTCTTCTATGAAGGTTGTAGGGAATGGATCATGGATGCAAGCTTTATTCAACTCTCTGTAGTCTCTGCATATCCTTATTTCTGTTGATTTCTTGTTTTGTACCACCACTAGGTTGATCCAGTTAGCTTCTTCAACGGGTTTTATGATTCCTACTGCTAACATCTTGTCAATTTCTATCTTGACTCTTTTCTTCATGTTAGGATTAAGTCTATATGGCCTTTTCTTGATTGGTTTCACTTCTTCTTTCAGTTGCATCTTCATTATCCCTGCTTCTTCTATAATTCCTTTCATCTCAGTGAAGGTTCTTGGGAATAGATCTTCAAACTTAGAGAGAATCTCAATCACTTGCGCTACTAATTTTTCATCCCGATAGTCTCCAATCTTCGGCAGTTTAGGATCACCTTCCTTTGTAGTATTTTCCTCTTTGATTTTTAGTGGTTCCTTGTAATATTGGTCATTTTGTTTAGTCAATATTTCTAGCTCTCTTTCTCCTTCTTGCACCTCAATATTTATCTCCTCATTATCCTCATCATCTATCTTTGTTGTTTTATAGCATTTTTGCCCCATGTTCCTTGACTATTGATCTATCCATTCCACCAATTTCCATATCCCTTCAGATCTTGGTGGTGGTGTATTGTACTCCGGTTCCTTTTTCTCTTCATATGTTTCTCGTTGAAAAATTATTTCTTTTATTTTCCCAAGTGCAACATGTATAGATTTTTTCGGACTCCAGAAAGAAAATGGATGTATGAAATCATCTTGTACTTCTTCCCAATCCCTCGTTTCCTTTCTTCTCTCTTGGTTGATATACCAATTTTGGGCTATAGGTGTTAATGTCCAGTATAACAAGTGGGTGTATATAGCCTTGCTATGTTATTTTATGTTTTCCCATGCTATTATGCAAGTGGTTAAGTGATCTTGTGGTAGATTTTGGCATTCATACATAAATATTTCTTTGTATTCTCCATGTTCTGGTAAGTATCTCACCTTGATGATAAGCTTAAATGTATGCCAATCTTGAATTGAATCTCTATGTGTTGACCACCAGTTTGCTGCATTACATACAAATGTATGTTTTCTGCATTGTTCTTCTACAAAGACTATCTCCATCTCATTCAAATATTGTTGTAGGTCTTTAACCCCTGAGAACTTTGATAGCTCAAGATATGAGAGATTCCTTTCATAATATGATTTATATGATGAGATATTCTAGATTCCTCTTCATTTTGGCCCTTGTTGATGTCACATACCATTTGCGGTGGTTTTTCCTCTGATGCAGAGGATTGTGGTATATTTTCTTTACTAGATTGAACCATGCATATCCTCCTAATCCCTGTCATTCTCTGGGTTTTGAGCTCTAGTTCATTTTTGATCCATGCTTCTAGGACTTCTTCACTATCAATACTATCATTCTCATTCTCCACCTCTATTTCTCCTACTGAATTTGGTTCTCCCTCTGTTTCATTTGTTTCCAACCTTGATATTGTGTAAATTCTCTTATGGTAGTCATCATTTTCTTCCGCATGGGTGGATTCTTCAATATAGGCCTCATCATTGGTAGTCCTAATGGTATGGATATACTTTTATTATTATCCACAAAAGATAGTTCTTCCTTGCAGGAGTCCACTATGCCATTGGCATCTACAAACCATCTTAGTCCAAGTAGTGCATTAAAGGAATCTCCATGTTATTTCATAGCAACAACCACAAAATCTACTACATGTTTGATTCCCATCAGGTTTACCTCTACATGTTTCCATGTTCCAATGGCTGACATGATGGACCCATCTACCAAAGTAATATTGTAGGGTGTCTAAGACAATCTAGGTCTCCCTAGTTGTTCCCAGAGCTTCTTAGTGATCATGTTTATGTCTACACCCAAGTCTATCATTACATTTTTGACCTTTTAATGATTAATATGGGCATCCACCAGTAGTGGTTTTTTTTTCCAATGTCTTTCATTTCTTCCAATTGCCTAACTTGGTTTTGCGGTATCTTCTCCTTATTCCAATATTTAGCAAATTGTTTAAATTTCTCCATCAAATTATGTTGTTGCATTAGAGAAGTAAATTGTTTCAGTGCCGCAACTTCTTCTTCTGTAAAGAATTGATTGACTTTTTTTTCTTTTCTTGTTCTTCTACTATATGTTTAGTCTTTTGTACCACCTCATCATGTTGCCTTTTATCCGGGAAGAATATATCTTCCTCCTCCCTTTCTTCTCTTTCTGATTCAGTAGTGTCATATCTTTTTCCTCTGATGTTTGTGCCTTGTCTTGTAACTATTGTTGCTTTCTCTTTTCCTTTGTCCATCTTAGTTTTTTCCTCCTTTATTCTTTTATTTTGGTTTTCTTCATATGATGAAGATAGATCTATATTTCCATCTTTATCTCTCTGATAGGTCCTTAGTACTTGACCTTCTTCCTTAGGGACTCTTCTGATTACTCTAGCCCCTTTTTGCTTATCCATATCATCTCATTTTCATTGTTGCAATGCATTTTGAAAGTATTGTTGTGTCTTATCACATGTGAAAAGCTCATGTTCTATACTATTGCAGAATGAGTATTGCCTTCTTCTTTCCCCCCAACACTCATTAGCAAAGTGCCCTAGTTTACCACATTTGTAACAAGGGGAGTGTTAAAGGAAATGTAGGAGATGGTGGATAGAATGATGTATAAGATATAGATGCAATAGAAAGAGGCTGGTAAAAAGAAGTGGAAGGATGCCCAAAAGAGGTAGACATGGAGATGGAAACATAGGAAGGGATATGGCTATAGTGAGAAATAAGCTAAAATATAAAATTCATAGGATGGTATTGAGATACCAAGGAATGGTAGGTAAAGGACACAAAAGATAAGGATGGTGGGATTCATGTTTATATTGAAGAAGGAATATGTGTTTTTGGTCATGAGGGACAACTACTAGTTTTTAGTTGGAATATGCCAAAAATAATAGAAGTAGGAGGTATGGAAATGACAAGAACATATGGGGGTATAGAGGGATAAGAAGGTATGTTTGAAGAGGAGTATAAGACTATAAAATTCATGACATAAGTGGATGATCTAGATGAATCAAGAAAAGAATGAAAGAACAAAGAGGAAGGTGCACTATCATGCACAATATGGACAATATTTTGCAACTTCTCAAGTCCCAATGGATTAATCAATAAAAGGTTACCTAACTCATCGATTAGCCTAGATGAATCACAACCATTATCAGGATGAATAAAAACCTTAACCTACTATAGTTGAGCCACTATGTGTAGAAATTGATGCATATCATGATTGGCCAAATGGGCCTTCTAGTCAAATTTCTCATTGGCATTATAGAATTCCATAATATTGTTAGAATTCAAGGAAATGGTTAGAATGTAGGCTACGGTAGGGTTTAGATAAGGACTACAATGAAGAGGATGGTTTAGAGGATATTGAACTTGTGATCTATGATAGGTAGGGGAATGAACTAGGAAAGAAAGGGAGACTAATGTGGTAAAAGGATATTATATGTGTAAGTACAAAATTATGGGTAAAAGGGAAAGTATGGGAACCTAGGAGATGACGTGACAAAAGGAAATAGAAAGGGACTTAGAACTAAGGTGAGAAAAACTAAGGAGGTGGAAGGATAGAGGGCTATATAAAACTAATAGGTGAATAGGGAAACTATGGGAAAGAGGGGAAAGATGTGTGGTGGGGTAACTAAGGTCAATGGACGATATGATAAGGAAGGGGGCCTAGGGTGTGGGATAGACAAGGAAGGAATAAGAAGCTATGGATAATGTTGGAATACCTAAAGATGAGAAGAGAGATGTAAGAGGAACCCATGGATGAGGGACAAACCGGGTTGGTCTAAGGTGTGGGAAAACTAAGAGGGAAATGGGGACCTAGGGATAATGTGGGAATACCCAACGATGAGGAAAGAGATGTAAAGGAAACCTAGGGATGAGGGACTAACTAGGGTGGTCTAAGGTGTGGGGTAGTTAATGGAAGGAATAAAATTCTAAGGATAGGGTGGGTCACAACTAAGGATAAAGAAGATCAAAGTAAGGGGAAATTAAGGCAAAGGGAAACTAAAGGTCACAACTAAGGATGGGAAAGTCAAGGTAGGGGAATCTAAAGAGAAAAGGGGGTGAATAGGTAAAAAGGATAAGGCAAGGATGGGGAATCAAGGATAAAGTGGGTGACCAATGGTATTGAAGATAATGAAGGTGTAGAAAGCGTAATGAGGAGAACTAGGTGTGGGAGGAAGTGGTAAGAAAGAGAGACTAAAGGTATAAATGGGTAAGGTTTGCAAAAGAGGAAGTAGGATGTTAGGTCAAATGAAAAGACTGTTGTGGAAGCTAGGGTAGAAGGGAAATCTATGGGAAATGGTAGACAAGGGATAGGTAAGGTGAAACTATGTTTTGGGAAGATGGGAAGTAGTGTTGGTTGGTCTTAGAGGTAAAGGAAGGCTTAGGAAATAGGGAAGCTAAGTATAGGAAAGAGGAAAGGAATGGGATGTTAGAAAAAGGGTAGGTGAGGGAAAGGTGGTATATAAATCTAATCTAATTATTAACAATAGATAAAGAGTGATGAAAAAAGTCACCTAGGGCTTGAGGTAGGCAAAATGCAAAAGATGAAAAAGGAAAACTATGTAATTTATTTATGAAAAGAAAAAGAAAATAGAAAGACATAGGTTTTTGGTCTACATAGAAAAATATCATAAAATAAGTGTGGATATGTCAAATTCACCAAATGAAATTACATAAAAGAGAACCCTAGGTGGAAATTTACACAAGATATACTAATTTTTTCTATTATACCTATTAACAAAAACCATATTTAAATATGAAATCACATGAAAGTACTACAATTTAATCTATACTAATAAATATAAGAGTCGAGAAATGGAGAATGCATCATAAAACTAGAAATGATCATTGGAAAGGAAAAAACAACAAAAAACATGTTTGCCCAATTGGTAAAGATCAAACCTCAAAACTAGAAATGGCTTTGGAAGGTCTATAGAATGTTCTACTATGAATTTGAAGTATGTTGGATGACCTTTTTAGGAAGTTGGGCATTGGAACAATGAAAGGAGGTCATTGCAGTAGTGTAAGGGCATTGCAGTGGTGAGTGGTGGGTGTTGCATTCCCTATGAAGTGCTAGTGACTTTTCCTTTGACAAATCTGCAACTTTTCAAAGTTGCAAGTGTGTACTATTTCTACTCATAGAATAGTCATGTTCACTTCTAAAGTCTTGAAAACTTGAGTTAAAGCATGGGGGACATGAGGGAGTGGTTATATTGTTTTGAAGACTACCTCAATTAGTTCCCTAGGTGGTATTTTCAACCCAACAATAGCATTGATGTGGAAATGGGGTGTGTGCATGTCTATGTGGCTTGGTGATAGTGGTATGTGAGCAATAATGGTGATTACATAAAAAAACCCTAAGGGGGACCTATAACATTTGGTGTGTGTGTGATGGTGTCAAGAGGATGATGGGAGTGATGACAAAAGGATGTGCAAAGGGGATAAAAGGTTTTAGATCTAAGGGTGATGGCAATAGAAGGTTTATTCAAACTTTGGGTGCCTATGGGTGTGGGGGAGAGTCCCTAATGGCTTTGTAATGAAATGATAGGGGAAATAAACATGATAGATAAAAAGAGGGTAAGTGAAACTATAATAATTTCATGGTTGATGCTCAAGAGAGTCTCTACCAATCTTCAAATCTACAATTCCTCAACACATTCTACCCTCTAGATTAAGTAAAAGTAAGAATGTGTGTGATTTCCATAGTTTCATTTTCATGTCTAGGTTTATCATGTTCCTCTATTTTCATTCTATTACATGCTTTTCTTCCAAAATGAAACGATCATTGTGTTTCTTATCATGGGTGTTTTACAGGAAATGAGTGCATTGAAGTAAAGGAGAAAATAAAGATAAAGGGGAGAAAGATGCTCTCTCTCTCATATATATATAAAGGGGAGAAAGATGCTCTCTCATATATATATATATATATATATATATATATATATATATATATATATATATATATATATATATATATATATATATATATATATATATATATATGAGCTCGAGCATCTTTCTCCTCTTTATATATATATGAGAGCATCTTTCTCCCCTTTATATATGAGAGAGCATCTTTCTCCCTTTTATATATATATGAGAGAGCATCTTTCTCCCCTTTATATATATATATATATATATATATATATATATATATATATATATATATATATATATATATATATATATATATATATATCTTTTTGTGTGTGTGTGTGGTGGCAGCTTAAACCAACAAAAGAATGTTAATAGAGCTAACATAAAATGGTATCCACCTCCAAGAGGTAGACTAAAGCTAAATTTTGATAGCACCTCCCACTATAACCTAGGTGTGTTTGGTGTTGATTGCATTATCAAAGATGAAAATGACAAACTAGTAAGTACAATTTCCAAAAAATCACATCCAAGCATGAATAATGAAGCTGAATTCTAGGCCCTTTTGGTCAGTCTATGATTATGTGTAAGCAAAGGTATCAAGGATATTGACATTGAAGGGGATTCTCATATTGTAGTCAATACAATAATGAATAGAAATACAACAAACTGGAAGCTCAAAAACATCCTCTCACAACTTTAGCCACTTCTAGTCAACTTTAAAAATTATTCTATCTATCATTGTTATAAGGAAGCAAATTGGATTGCAGATTCATTAGCCAACTATGCTACAAATCAAAAGAGGACAATTGTGGTAGATAATTCACATGTGTGGGATGGAATCAATTTCCAAGAATAACCAATAAATATTCCATTCATAAACTATTGGCTCAGTTCTAGATCATATTTGGTGGTAGTAGCTCACACGAAGGAGATCTTAAAAATATATGGCAATCATCATCAAGTGATATATTTGGCAACATCACAATATTTCACTCCATAATCATGGTAAACAAAATTGTTGTCCCAAACAAATGCAAATATGAAATGAGATTATTAAAGGAACAACTAAAGAGTATTTTTTGCATTGACACATACCATGCCATGAGCACCATTTGATCCATTACTCGTAACAATTTCTTGGAGAATCTAGAGAATCATGTGCATGATTGAATATTTTCATGGAAGTGCTTCTGTCCAATACTATCGACATTTTCCCAAAAAAAGGTCATGCCAAACTACTCACAACAAACTACATTTAGAAGAAATACAGGCATGAGGCTCTTGCAGGTATCCAAGATTATGATGTCACAAGGTTTCCCTTCCATTCATCCCCAAATTTCTTTATGATCTTCCCATACAATCATTGTCATCTCTAGTCTCACATTTTCCCTTGAAATTAATTTCTAATTAGTTCAAACTCTCTATTTCATTCTTGTCCTCCACACACACACCACTTTGCATAGTGTAGGCCCCTAGGGTTCCTATTTTATCACACAATTTGCACACAACACATCATCATTGCACTCTAGGTCCACACACACATCTTTCTTTTATTTATGGCTAAGTTGAGGTTGAAAGAAACCAAATAGGGGATTAACTAAGGTAATCTTCCATACAACCACACCCTTTCTTATTGTCCCCTAGACTAAAACTTGTATAATAAGAGATATGTACTATGTATAGAAAATTTGAAAGCATACTTGGAACCAACAAATTAGAAGGAATTTCCATTAGAAGTTTAGGAGACCCAAGAGATAGAAGACTTTAGAGCCCAACTATATTTTGTTAGGAAAATTTGTAGATTGTAAAAAAGCCCTAACTATAGCACCGTGTTCAAGTGCTAGAGCCCTACAAGTGTTCTTAAAGGGTCTCTAGCACCACATTCTAGCATCTGTGTCTACTCTAGTACCACGTTCTAGCATCTGTGTCTACTCTAGCACCCTCCTCTAGTCTTTGAGTCCTACCAACCATTCTTTTGTGGGTCTCCAATGCCTAGAATCAACTCTAGAGTCTACACTAGTGCCCAACTTCAACTCTAGTGACTACACTAATACCTTAGTGCAATTTTATCTAAAAAAGCACCCAAGTCCTAGTAATTTGTGTTGTGTTCTTGCTAGAGAGATAAAATCTTGCAAGGCTCCTACTATGGTCCTCTTCTAGTTCAACTAGTTATCTTCAAACTCCAACATTTCCGAGGATGAGTTCTCGTTCTCCTTTTCCTTTCAATTTTTAGTTTATAACTCCTATCTTAGTATCAAGTTGATTTAATTGATAATCTAGAAGATATTGCTATTTTATGTTACACATCAATTGTATTTTAGATTTATTAGATTAATTTGGTACATTGAAAGAAAGAACCTAGGGTTCTTTTTTTGTTCTTTCACCTTCACAAATAATTTGACCATTACCTATTAGCTTGAGTGTCCAATGCTTCAAATTGAACACCAAGGATCTTGTATTTAAAGATAAGCACTAAAGTCGCAATTGCATAATATAAGTACTTGCATGAGCAAATACTACACAATCAAATTATCATCTAGGAATCTTGCACTTCTACTTGGTGCATGTTCAATCTTATTTATTAGCAACAATGATTGACTAACTAGTTACTAAGGAAGTTTCATACTTTCCCTTTGTATATTGGTTCTCTTGAAGGTGCTCCTCAACACCACCTATCTTCAAACACAAATGCACAAATGTACCAAGGAGCAAAAGAATAAAGCACGGGACCACACCACAAGGATAGAACCATGTGAGGAGAACTAGACTACCTACATGGCCCAATCCAAGAGTAGACAAACATTTTAGGTAGGTCTGTGACAATGTATGTAATGTTGATTTAATAACAAGATTCAAAATCTAATCATTGATTATAATGTATATCAATAAATCAACCATCAACCATAAAAAAAAAAAAACAAATAAAACTAAGCATATCCAACCCTTTCTTTAAGATTTACATTTATCAATCTTAATTAAGAATTTATATATAACTATGTAAATTACATCAATTTAGTTGAACTCTTAATGTATTAAGAGTGTATTTATTTTCGAAACAAATATAGGCATTATAAAATTTCCACTTTGGCCATCAAATTTGGTGTTCACTAATATAAATAATATAGGCAACTCATTCATTAAAAATAAATAAAACTAAAAATTCGGCGTTCACTAAAGGGGCTCAAATAACCGAGCAACGTTAGGTGTAGATTAATTCCAGAGAGTTTGGAGTCCATTAAGCCGTCCCGTACAGAAATTATTTGAGCCTCTTTAGGGAATTTCATAAAATTCTAGGCTTACCTGTGCCTCTTCGTTTTGTTTGATATTTTTTTATTAGACTTTCTCCATGACCACTGACAGATTTCCAGGTTAGTACTTGTCGGTGCCTTGCCAACAATTAATCTTTTAACAAATAAAAACAGCAGAAGCTGACATTCTGAATTTATACTGTGACAGGAATAAGACGATTGCAGATTAAAATAAATAAGGGAAAACATAAGTACAAGGTCTAATTATAGAATATACTAAAACAAAGATTATCTGCAACACATTTGCCCGTTGGAACAAAAAAAACTAAATAAAAGTTACAAAAGATAATGCATATGGAAGTCCACGCAATTGTTTACTGTCAACCCAAGGAGCAAATTTTTTTTATGGAGACCGTACAATTTGTAAATAGATATAAAATCGAATGGACAACGTGAATACTTATTGACTGGAACTCCAATTTATAGGAGGGATGGATCTGCGAACCAAAATGAATGAAGTATGTGACCCAAGTTACTTTTAAATGAAAACAATAAACCTGACATGGGATTCATAACGTCCATAGTCATTTACCATTCTAGTTAAATACTATTCATTTTAATGGTTAAACAATCAATGGTAATTTTACACCTCATTCACAACAAAAAGTGGTAAATATTTGTCCTATTTTTATTGGTCAAAATTGACCTTTGATTGTTGAAGTGGATGATATTTAAGAATAGCCGTCATTTACATGAGTATTTGTTGGGTGTGCTTTAGCAACATTCTCTGTTTTCGTATTGCTGTTTATTCTGCAGTTCATTTTATGTTATTGTGGGTGGTTGTTTTGGGCCATCTTTGTTCTCTCAATGACTGTAATTTATAGCTGTCCTTTTATAGATTGTTGTGCTTCAAAGTTTGTTGAGTGCTAATTTGATTACACCTCCTCCTATCCATCTATTGGATCCCACCAAAACACTTCCTAGGTCATATAGTGATCAAGCATTTTGTAACTATCAAAGTTAAAGCTCATTACACACAATCTTGTTTTAGTCTTAAGGATAAAGTACATCGCATTGATAACAACATAATTAAAGTTAAAGGGATTAATGTTAATGGAAATCCATTAGTTGCACCCCTTAACAATAGATTCCAAATTTATACAAATCATTCACATAATATTGACACACATGATATAGAAACTAATGTAGAACATGAAGATGACATTTTTTTGTAGGAAATGTTGAGTCTAATGTTGCATCTTCCTTTCCTTTTATGGATCCATCAATATCATTCTATGATGTGGAGATCTCCCAAAACAACTAGTATGGACCTACATACATTAAATTATACCTAAAAGAATGGGACATTCAAGATGTTCTAATTGACCCAACTAATCAATACAACATATGCTCAAAAGATATATTAGTTTCTACGAAAACAAAACCAACAAATTATATGCTTATTCATGGGTTTCATTAAAGATGGCATATGGAATGTTACTTAAGACTTTGGGTTATGTCACCTAGTCACTTGAGTTTGGACCAAAAAATAGCGCAAGTTTTATGCCATGTCATCCCCACTACAAATTATTTCTCTATTTTACTTGGAAGACCATGGCTAGAACACTTAAAAGTGGTTCCTTCAATGGTGCCTCAATATGTTAAATTTTTTCATGAAGAAAATGTAATAAAGATCAAAAGAGCTAGGGGCAAGCCAATTACAAAGTTGAGTCATTTCACTTTATCCTTTTCAAACTTTCTATTTATACCTTAACTATCTAGACTATGCCTTCATCCTTGTATACCCATTTCACCTTCTACATTTTGGTTCACATATTTATCCTTCCCCACTTGGAGACATTCTTAGTTGCCACATTTTGCTCACTATTTGCTTATGCCTTACTTACCTTTACCTTTGCTTTCATTTCACTTTGGAGTGCACACTTGTTTTTTCTTTTTCATTAATCTTTTGTCTACAAGTTTGTATTGCCTTGTCTCCTTTACATCTTGTCTTTTACTTTACTTATGCTCAAGATTCGTTGATCTTATATTGCTATATCATGCTTCTTAGAGCTTATTCATTGATCTTATACTGTTATATTCTACTTCTTAGAGTTTATTTATTGATCTCATATTGTTATTATCATGCTTACTATAGCTCATGCATTGATCCCACTTTGATACATCATGATATACATTGATCTTAAATTGGCATATCATGCTTATTAGAGCCTATATTTTGGTTCTACACTACTACATTTTTCTTTGTAGAGCCTCACATGTTAAGCCTATATGGATATGTCCTATTTTCTAGAGTCATTTATTGGACCTTCCTTGCTATATCACACTTCTAAAGCTTTACATCTTGATTCTTTCATTGTCATATCACACTCCTAGAGTTACCTATACCTTAGGGAAGCATCATGCCTTACCTAATTACACATAAAGCTTAAACTTTACCATATCTTTACACCAAGGGGCATTATGTCTTCCCCCTTTACATCTTATGCTTTCATTGTCATATCCTTATCCTTTGGGGCATCACGCCTTCCCTTCACTCCTTGTGTGTTCCTATTGCCATATCTTTAGTATTTACATCCTCACATTGGGGGCACCATGCCTTTCCATTTTCTATATGTCACACCTTCATGGTTCCACCTTTACATTTAGGGACATCATGCTCTCCCCTTTCTATATGTTACACCTTCGTGACCACAGGCTTACATTGCTAGCATCGTGCTTCCCCTTTACACATTGTGCCTACTATTGCTATATCTTAGGGACTTGCCGCATTGATTTAGCTTCATGCCTTTCATTTTAGCTTTATGCCTTACCATGACTTTGTGCCTTTTATTTCAAATTCATGCCTTGTGGTCACCTCATGCCTTTATTCATTATGCACTACCATGGGTTTTGGCCATTAAGGGTTGCATCACCATTTTTACCTATTTTGCCCATGTTGAGGGTAATATTACTATTCCTTGATACTACTTAAATATCAGTATCTAGCATCATCTACAAAGCATTACATCAACATCTCAGATCACTGGAACAACATACACATTTGCATTTTTGCTTGGCATGCCTTCCAACTTGTTCAAAATCATTAAATTGATCCAAGGCTTTGACTAAGACAAAAAGAGGGAAGCAAGTCACCCACACCTAACACAACAAGCTCACCAAATTTAGATAACACAAATGAATAGACCTTTAAAGAATAGAAATGTAGGGGTCACAACCATAGAAGAAGTTCAAAAGTCCATAAATATTAGGTAATATTCGCACATGCAAGAATCACTTTCGCAAGGGCAAGATTGACCTGAACAAAGCACAACATCTTTCATTCTATTAAAACTTTACTATTTCAAATCTAACAATAAGAACCAAGAGCAAATCACCAAACACAAATTACAATAGAATATCTCCATATTTACACACAAAAGTAAGTTAATATTGCTATCTAACTCCTTTATCTAGACTAATTTATTCTCAATTACCCTATTATATTAATTAACAACAAATTCCCCAAAAAAACACTTTATCTTCTATTTTAAAAAGGAAAGTCAAAACATTTTAAATCAGTTTACTTTTTATCATTTTCTAAATATATTTATATTTTTCCAAACAAAACAATATATACGAAAAAGTAGACCTTGCAGGATGGATTATTGTAAAAAAAGGGAAGACGGCATGGTTGCAATGTACGATGATTGGAAGACAGTATATATACATACATACATATATACATTCCATACGTTTTCTGACGGCGTGGAATCCTGGCGACTCGCGAATGACGTGGACGCACGTGTACACTTATTATTCACGCTCCCTAAAATAGTCTTCTACTGTATCTTAAAATCTATATCTCAAGTTTCCGATTCCGTACCTTGTATACTTTCTGGAAACTGTATATTTCACCGTCAAATTTTATCATGATTTCATAATAGTTTAGTCAATCTCGCCTCACGCTTGCCTGGATTTCGATTACGACCGGTGAAGGAATTTGGTAGACAAACGGCAAATGTGAGTTTGAGAGCATCCATCCATTTTCCATTTGGCATGGGATTTGTGTGGTGGACGTTCCAGCCAAGGCTTAAATTTGACAGTTGTATAGCTGTATTTAAGCATTTTTACTGTAAAATACAATCAAAATTTTAAAAAGACTGTATCATATGAAAGGAGAGATTTTGGACAAACTGTCAAAATTTATATAGGATTATGCCTGATATATATATTTGGCTTTTATATAATCTACTTATACTAAAGTATGCCATAGTATTTTAAAGGCAGTATTGAATAGATAACTGCCATAAAAAAATTGCTTCACAGACAAGGTCGACTGTCAAATTTAAGCCATGGTTCCAGCCCAGTTATGACCCATCTAACTCCCAGTGGTGGGGCCTACCTGCCTTAATATATATTATAAGGTGGGGCCCCTGGGCTTGTAATAACTTATCATTTTGGGCTTTTTTTAATGTCTTTTTAAGGTTTTTTTTAATAGAAAAGTTTTTGGCTCTTGTTGTTCCAGGTATGTGGCTGTTTTTTTTTTTTTTCGGGTTACGTATTTATTTTGTTAGTCTGATTTTGGTTCTAATTCTATACGCTTGTATTTTTTAAGATTTGGTTATATATTTTTAATATAGTCTTTTCATTTAAATAAAAAATATATATTTTTTATTTTTAATAAGTTATTTTTAGTATAGATATTTTAAATTCATCTAAGATATCAATCTCAAGTTATTTTATTTATTTAAGAGTTATTTTGTTATATTCATATTGTTTAGTTAAGAATTATCTTATTTTATTCATTGTTTATGTTTAAGAATTATTTTTATTTATTTAAGTGTTTTATTTATTTTATTTTAATTTATGTACTTAAAAGTTATTTTATAGTTGTTTCATTTACTTAAGAGCTATTTTATTTACTAAAGAGTTATTCCATAGTTTTAGCTTTTTTAATATATGTGGGTTGTGTTTCACATATGATGCTCCTTGCCTTGTTGTCACTGTAGAACGCCTCTCCATATAATTATTAATTATATATTTTTGTAGTAGGCATGAGCTTTCCACAGTCCATAGAATAGATGAATTATGCTTTTGGATTAACTATCAAAAATACACACAGTTTAATCCAAAAGCATAATTCATATATATTTTTGTATTAACTATCAAATAGTTTTATAGATATTTACGCCGAGGTGTTATAGAGTCACATCGGGGTGGGGATGAGAGCACTCATTTTTTCTGCCTAAATTTATAAGAAAAAAAATTAAAATACCAAAAAGGAAATAAAAAATAAAACTATGGAAAAGAGAGATATCCCTCGGATATATTTTTTTAAATATAAATATACTAGTTATATATTACAATATTCTTAAATTATATTTATAATTAATTAAGTATAATTTAATTATTTATTTTATGTTAAATGTTAAATAATTTCATAAATTTTATAATTAAATTTTTATTTTTCATGGGAATTGATTTATAATATGTGTTAACTTAGCACACAAATACCTCTAAATATCTTATAATCATGAAAATTGCATACCCCACACTTTTCCATTCATCGTGGGTTTATTTTGACTTGGTTTGTGCTTTGTGCAATAACTAGCATACAAAGAACATGTTTTTACATAAATGTTGACAAATTCCCTGAACCTTGATTGATTTTGATTTCCCATATCACAAGCATTCATGGTCCATAATTTTGCATTTTCCAAAATAGTTCAATTTTGTGGCATGAAATTAAACCGGTTGTGATCCCTTCATTTTTAAATTGAATTTTTAAAATTAGGCCCATGTTGTCCCCTTCCAACTAGTTGTTGTTTGTTGACCTAAGCATGAAATATTTAAAATTGTATTATAGGGTGTTGTATTTATTATGATCATCTAGATCTTAATCTCGCTCACTACTTGTTGCATCATTCAAAAAGCACATATGAGCATTCATTGCCACATCAACATTTGCATACTTAGCATAAATAGGGATATTGCATGGTTGCATGTCTTCAGTCTTTGTTCACAAGTTGTTGAACCAGCCTGCCTAGGAGTTTGACTAAAGAGAACATGACCCTCACTTAGCAAACTCCTTAAAGGTGTTTATCAAAACTATAAGTTACTCATTGCAAGTTTAGATATCCAAGGGAGCAAATCTAGATCACAATATTAAAAGGATCAATTTCACGCAAAAAATGACAATTTCATGGGATCCAAGTCGATTCTATAGTGCACTTTTGTGCCAAGCCCAAAGATTAGTCAATTTTTTAGTTTAGGAGTAATTTGAATAACACAACACAAGGTTCTGACACAAATAAGAATCATTTTGCATCATTTGTCACAATCATATTGACATTAGATCTATAGATAACTACATTTATTTTGTTTATTTAAACTCTACGCACTTATTTATCAGTATCGGTCTCAACTTTGTATCCTATGGTAGATTTATTTATCATGAAAATTTAATTAAACTACACCTAAAATATGTGAAAAGGTTCTTTATTTTCCTTTGTATTTTGGTGAATCCAACTTATCTTGCACTCCCTAGGGTTTGTCCTTAAGGTTTATTTATGCTACATTAGTGTTTCAAATCTAACTTTTTTGATTGTTTATTGTTTGTCTCAAATATTATTAGGGTTTGGGATCCACCCTTCTTTGTGTTTCATTAATACATATTACTTCGTGTTTTGATTTTCAATGTTACTATTTATTTGATCCCTAATCATCTATCCTTGGAATATGCTTTCTTGTTAGATTGTTTATCATGGTTTCTCTTAGATCTTTGCCTTTACCCTCTCTACATGCATACCTTACTAATTTCGATGTGTTCCTATCCTTTGCGGCATTTTATCTCTCCATCCTTGATGCTCTCATGTCCTTTCGTGTTATAGATTAGGATGTCTTTTATCATGTCTATGTTTTTCCTTCCTTCCTAGGGTTGATTAGTATTTTTCCTTCTCTATTGTATACACTTACTTCACTTGTGTATGACCTTCATCTTGATCATATCTTTCCTATGGTTAGTGATAAAAATGGACACCATGATGTTTTACCTTTGACTTCTTATCCTTCATTGCATGTTGATGAGATTACACCTATATATATTCATGATGATGTTGTACCTTACGATGATAATCCTTTGCTATCTATGTGAGTTCTCTAGTTACTCATGGTGATTCATTTCTTTAATTACATTACACAATGTCATTTGCAATCTTAGTGAGGAATCTTTGGTGGATGATTTTGATGGTTCTAGTGATGCATCTTTACATGTTAAGTCATTTTTACTTGTTAATTATCAATATATTGATGATGTTATTTTATTAATAAATTAATTTAGATTTACTTTGAGTGATAGAGTATTATTATGGTTTGATTCATCTCGTATGTTTTACCATTCAGTTATGGTATTGGCACATGATTAAATTACATAATTCTCTTGCTCTATATTGCCTAAGGATAATTTGAAATTGTCTATGGTAAATATTGATTTATCTGTTGATCCATGTCCACCCTCTTTACATGATGTTCATATGGCTAATATTATTTAAACCCCTATGGTATTTAGGATTGTGGTTAGTGGTGTAACCAACCATCCTACCCCTACATATACTTATGTATCCCATGAGGCACCTTATTCACATAATTATTGTGCGGCAGTTCATACTTGTTGGCAAATGGCTAGAGGATAGAAAGTTATTTCCATTCAATGTTTCTACTTTTGCCTCCTCCACCTAAGCTGACATAAAAGGCACAAAAAGGATATGATTTAAAATTGATACAACTTAAAAGTACTTTAGTGAAGATTTCTCTTTTGGAATTAATACAAACATCTAAGATATATAATGAGATACTTTGAGGAAGGTCATTAGAAAAAGCATAATTTACCATCAAATATTGATCATGCAATAGTCATTATCTATTTTAGAACTAATTTATAGGAGTACTGCTAAGATTTCATCTAATCCTTGTGAACTTCCATCTAATAATGATATTAAGGAGCATCTAGCTTTGCATATTATAGTTAAATACAAGGATATAAAGGTTAGTGTCCATTGGTTGATAATGGATCCAGTGTGAATATTTGTAGTGAGGATTGTTTGAAAAATTCACAACTAGATTTGTCAAAATTGGGAAAATTGGAAAGACCATTTATTATGGTGATAATATTATGGGGTAGTATATACGTATTTTGGTACTTTCTTGTAAAATTGGCAATTGGATGTTTTATCAATGGACTTTGTTTGACACATTATTCATGAGACGCTCTTCATAATGACATCATTACCCCTTGGATACTTTTTCTACATGAGTACATACATTCGGTTATATAACACACACATCTTGAGGGAGACATAGTTCACATGGTCATATGGTGTTAGATATTCATAAATTAATTATGAGGTTCATAGTTATAACTTTACAGAATCTATAGTTTATGATAGATTATACTTTTAATGATTTTTACAATGATAGTGGGTTACAATGATAGAAAGGGTAGATTTAGATGTAGTTGATTGACAAATCCTATGCCCCATTCTCCATATCTCTTGTGTTTTCCCACGTGGGTGCCATTCTTGTTTTATCATTGCTTTTAGGTGATTTTTCCCATATGCATTCATGCTTACATCTTATGGGTTATGTTATCAGTTCTAATAGTGTCATGTTTATATCTTACATACTTACATGATTATTCACTTCTTCGTCCTTTCCACTTGGAGGCAACAATGGGGGCATCTTATTGTTGTAACTACATGTGCTTACATGTTAATCCTTATATATGATAATGATTGATTGTCATGTGATGTTTACTTATGATTCTAGAATTTTCTCAAGATGATATCTTTTACATTTACTTGTTCTGCTCTCCTCCAATTCCTTGTATCCTTCATATGAACCAATTAGAGGGGAGCATATTATATTAGTAATGAGCTTTCGTGATCATGGTTACAGTGACTCTCCACGAGTTCTACAATGCACGCTCATGGGTACAATGGCCCAAGGGACACCCTACCTCGAGTTTGTTTGGTTACAATGACTTATTGGAAGTCCTACACCATCTTTTGACACCTAAAGGATGGTTACAATGGTCCATTGAGGGATCTTATGCCTCCATTGTTGATGACAGTGATTGGTTTCATGCCACATGTTCATGACTTCATACCATCTTGGCTTCATGCTACCTTTTACATTTACTTTTTGCACTTACTTTAAGATTGTTGGGATTGTTAAGTAATTATGTTAGTGAGAGACATAATGTTTCCATAGTCCATGTTAGTAAATAAGTGTGCTTTTAGATTTAACTGTGTACTTGTTTTTGCATCAACATTTTGAATCACACTCCATGATCCATTATCAGGGCGAGGAAAAACACTAAATTTCATATGATTGTCAAATGCTACTCATTGGATTTTTATTGCTTTTGCAAGTTTTAGACATAGCGTTAATTACAAAGAGAATGTATCGCAAAGATATCCATATTTGAATCCTTTGTGAGTGTTTTGAATTTTTTACTTTCATGTCAAGACTACTTGCTTTATTTTGGCATGCATCTTCATAATAGTAAGCATTCAAGTCAAAGTGGAGATAAAATGAAAATTGCATACCTTACACTCTTCCCATTTGTATTGGGCTCACTTTGACCTAATTTATCATGTGTAATAACTAGCAAACAAGTGGTGTATTTCTATATGAAAACTTTACCAAATTATCTCAACCTTGTCTGATTTTGACTTCCCACATCCAAAGGGTCGAGACGGAAACTATAATTTACCATTTTCCAACCCCAAGACATGAGCCATGGACACCTAGCAATTAAAGTCCAATGAACATGAGCTGGGCCCCAGCGAGTTGGTGAGGGCAAATCCAAGCAACGGCGTTCCCGTGGGAAAAACGAGGGACCATTGCAAGCAATGAATTAAAAAACAAGGAAAGAATCACGCTTCACATCCATTTGAAGTGGGCACCACTCACTGCCTTTTCAGCGCTGAGATGATATTTTAGGTTACGCATGAACGTCCAATGCGATATGATAAAAAACGAGAAATGCATTTCCCGTTGCTGATTCACATGATGGAAGTGTTATTGTTGTGGAGCGGAAGCGGCCCCCCTGTGAATTAAGACGGGGACGTGACAGAAGAAGAGATCCTCGTTGATTGCCCGGTCAATTTCCCGTTTGGAAATTTACGACCAATTTCTTTCTTATCCTGCATGCAATCCATTTTTTAAAGGAACAATTGAATGTGACGTGCCCCATTGTTAAAGGGATGGATAGATATTATTTGCTTCCACTTTTATTTAACTGCAAATATGATAGTTTCTTCTTCCCTTTAAGATAACACCTTATTGAATGATGAGGGGTGGCATGAACAAACTTTTCCCCAAGAGTCAAGTCAAAAGCTTTGGATGTACTTACTATCAACCACTTAAGATGAGACAATTGATGAGCTATTTAGATTTTAGAATTATTTGCATTGATATTGATGTCTAGGGAAATGCATGTTTCTATGAAATTGCCTAATGTTTTGTCTTAAGTTACTATTTTGATTTTTTTTATATTGTTTAATTAAAAAAATATTATAATTGGTTAATTGGAGCGAAATATTACTTTTGGGATATTTTTCAAGTGGTTAGATATATACCAACCTATCCTCTTGATAAAACTTTTAAAGTGTCTATATCCTTACCAATCCACAGTGTAATGTGGCAAAAAAACCCACAACCATATAAACATGAAATTGACTTGTAATTGCATTTAGGAAAAAGTATACATATATGGGCTTTCTTGATGGAAAACTTTGGAGTCATCCACTTTGTGAGGTAAAAGGCACTTTGTGAGGTAAAAGGCACACTTAAAAAGTCAATCAGAATAAGTAATGTGATGTGTAAGAGACGCTACCTTGTGGTGGTCAAATTGGGTCCTATTTATTGGGTATTTGTACATAAATGATTAGATGATTATGGCAATAAAATTGATTTGTATGTATGTATGTCTTTTTAATTAATTAATTTTGTTTGTCTTTTCATTTATTTTTTTAAGAAGGTTACGTGTTGTTATTTGTGGTGTTTTTTATTGAACAAAGTTGTTTACATAAGAGAATATAAAAATAATTCACAATTATAATTGGTTTAACATAGAAAAACAATTTGATTGAAGATTTAAATTAAAATTATTGGTTCAAGATCAACAATCAACAAGAATAAACTAAACATTTATTCTTTAATAATAGGTGTGGGATAGTCCACACCAAGCTTGAAAGACATTATTTACATGCCTTGATGCATGGTCTAAATCTAGTGAATGTGTTCATACTAATCTTTCCCTAGTCATGTAAGATAGAGCTAGTAGCTTGCATGGTGGAGCCTACTATAATGAAACCAAGATGCTTTGTTATCTCTTCTTGATTGGCTACCAATTGAGCAATCTAATCTTGTATTTTATTTAGTTGTTCTTCTAGTTATTGATTGACCTTCAAAGAATCATGTATAAGATTCAATAGTGTGGAAACCTAGAAAAGAATGTTAGTATAAAACACTTGAAAAAAAAACTCAAAGGAGAAAATGACTTATTAAAGACTACAATACATCTTTCCTTTCAACTATGATTAACAATTATTTGTCTTATAGATGTAGATATAACCCTATCAATAGTACTAATTCTCAACAAAGCAACTTTTCAACTAAGTGGGTGACCAAACACAATTGAAATGTCTCTACGAACAATTTTGTAATGAAGGTGGACCAACTTGCAATCCTAGAAAATGTTGTGATGAAATTGCCTAATGTTTTGTCTTAAGTTAGTACTTTGATTTTTTTTCAATTTTTGTGACGATTTATTTTTATTGTAATTTTAGTATTGTTTAATTAGAAAAATATTATAATCGGTTAATTGGAGAGAAATATTACTTTTGGGATATTTTTCAAATGTTTAGATATATACCAACCTATCCTCTTGATAAAACTTTTAAAGTGTCTATATCCTTACCAATCGACCACCTAATGTGGCAAAAAACCTACAACCATATAAACATGAAATTGACTTGTTATTGCATTTACAAAAAAAGTATACATATATGTGCTTTCTTGATTGAAAACTTTGGAGTCATCCACTTTGTGAGGTAAAAGGCACCCTTAAAAAACCAATTAGAATAAGTGATGTGATGTGTAAGAGACGTTACTTTGTGGTGGTCAAATTGGGTCCTATTTATTGGGTATTTGTACATAAATGATTAGATGATTATGGCAATAAAATTGATTTGTATGTATGTATGTATGTATGTCTTTTTAATTAATTTATTTTGTTTGTCTTTTCATTTAATTTTTTAAGAAGGTCATGTGTTGTTATTTGTGGTGTTTTTTTATTGAACAAAGTTGTTTACAAAGAAAATAAGAAAATATAAAAATAATTCATAGTTATAATTGGTTTAACAGAGAAAAACAATTTGATTAAGATTTAAATTAAAATTATTGGTTCAAGATCAACAATCAACAAGAATAAACTAAACATTTATTCTTTAATAATAGGTGTGGGGTAGTCCACGCCAAGCTTGAAAGACATTATTTACATGCCTTCGTGCATGGTCTAAATATAGTGAATGTGTTCCTACTAATCTTTCCCTAGTCATGTAAGATAGAGCTAGTAGCTTGCATGGTGGAGCCTATTATAATGAAACCAAGATGCATTGTTATCTCTTCTTGATTGGCTACCAATTGAGCAATCTAATCTTGTATCTTATTTAGTTGTTCTTCTAGTTATTGATTGGCCTTCAAAACATCATGTATAAGATTCAATGGTGTGGAGACCAAGAAAAGGATGTTAGTATAAAACACTTGAACAAAAAATTTCCAAAGGAGAATGTGACTTATTAAAGACTACAATACATCTTTCCTTTCAACTATGATTAACAATTATTTGTCTTATAGATGTAGATATAACACTGTCAGTAGTACTAATTCCCAACAAAGCAACTTTCCAACTGAGTGACCAAAAACAATTGAAATGTCTCTAAAAATAATTTTATAATGAAGGTGGACCAACTTGTAGTCCTAGAAAATGTGTTTAACATACCCAATCAACTTACAAAATAGGCAACAAAAAGGTTGCATTTGAAAAAATCTTATGCATTCTCTAACAAGGACTTTGAAATGCGAGGGTTGTAGGAGTTAAGGGCAACACTGAGAGGGGGGGTGAATCAGTGTTGTATGAATTTTCAAAACCTTTTTTTTTTTAACTTTAACTTTCAGAGCTCAAAAAGAAAGATACCATTGATTTGTAAAATACATATGCACAAAACTGAGAATGAAGAAAGAGAACAAAACCTTATAATCATACACACATACAGATGAAATCAATATGAGACATACCACAAATTTGCACGAGTGGAAAACCCTCCTGGGGTATAAAAACCACTCCAAAACTGCCTCACTGGCTTAACCTTGAAAATATCTTTACAAGCCTCACTGGCTGATATAAGTGTCTTACTGACAAATGGTCTTACCGACCTACAAGCCTCACTAGCATACTGTTGTGCCTCACTAGCATTTCTCAATCAATCAGAACTCTAAATCTCATGTGCAAGAAGTGATTGCTGCTCAATCTGATTTGCACCATTCAAATCAACTCATCTGCAACATATATTCCATCATTCCAATCCTCTGATATTCTATCCTTGAATCATCTAATTCACCTGATCAGGAAAACATATTTTACTGCAAATTAGCTCATACACACATTCTTCTATGTTTTCTTTTTAAAAGAATTTTCATAAAGTTGTCTTCATAATCGCATGTTGCTCTGCACTTCAACACACATATCAAAGCACCTGTAAGCTCAATAAATATCAGATGACCATTCATCTTCCTCTTGCTCTGCAATAAACCAATCTTGTAATCCATTCACCTGCATCAAAAGACTTTTCATATTTTGTCTTCTCTTTGATATTCTTGCATGAAACAAAAAATAAAAAATTGACTCTCCAATTTGAAGCTTCCCACAAAAATCCATCTGCAAAAAACTTTTCACAGTCCTTCAATAAAATCATCTCCTCAAAAAATATTTTCTTTTTCGTAAAATAAAATCCTTTATTTTCTCACAAGAAAATCTTCTCCAATCTGCAAATTTTCTTTACTCTGTATAAACACAATATTTAGATCCTCTTTTGCTTTTCTCTCCATGAGATAATTCAAGAAAGAAAGAAAATCTTTCTTAAAAAAAATTCCTTGGAAATCTCAAAACAAATCCACTTGATGTCATAAAAGATGACATTTAAAATCCCACCAAATTAGGAGAAAAAATCATTTTCTAATAAAAAACTTTTATTACCTTATTTGACTCCCTTGTTATAATATTTGATACCTAAAAAAAGCTCTCCAAAAAATAATTCGATGCTTAACCAAAAAAAAAACTTTATAAACTTGAGCTATAAATTAAGCTCTCCTTAAAAAGGCATCGTGTCTTTGCTTTTTAAAACACCAAAAAATCTACCTCCCTTTTTTAAAAAAAAAAACTTCTTATAAAATGGTCATATGATCACCATCAAAATGGGGGTTTAAGTTTCTAAATTTTTTTAAAAATATTTTATCACCTTTTTCGGCCTCCCCAAAATCATTCATAGATTTTCAAATAAAACTCACCTTCCTTTTTTATTGTCATAAAAACACGGGCCGATAGAATAAAGTTTGTAATATTTAGAAACCATATTAATTGTCATGGTGTTCCCCATACCACATATGTAAATAAAGCCCTTCTCAAAATCAGCCTTTTAAACATTTTCGATGCTCTTTCATGAATCGAGCTCCACAAATTAAGACATTAAAAATATATAAACTTTGATGAATTTTTCAATTCATAGAATCATGGTCTCCACTAAAACATTCGATGGTTTGAATAATTTTTTGTCATGTCCCAACATTAAGACATTATTTGTCATTATCAAATTAGACGATAATTATGTATATAATAATATTTAATAAACATTTATAATATTATTAAATAATATTATATATGATATATATATGTATATTATATAAATATAAATATGTATATTAATATTAATATAAATATAAATAAATGTTATTATAATATAATTATCATATAATATATATAAGACAAATGTCTTATAATATATAAATATAAATAAGAAATATTATTATAATCATTTATTATTATAATATAATAAATATAAATATAAATATTATTATTATTATTATATAATAAAGATAATTATCAATGTAAATATTAAATCAAATATTAGTATAAAGTATGATCATTATAAATATAATATTATAAATATATAATATTAAGTAATATCCTTGGAAGATATCAATAAAGGGCTATGATTCATATACATCAGTGAATAAAGATAGACCAAGTTTATTAAAAGACAAAGTTTATTAAAACAAAGATAAATGCACGATTATGTTAGAGGAAGTGAGTTAGATTATTAGTAAATAAAAGAGGTAAATATTAATTAAAGGTTATTTTCAATAAGACACATCCCTTGATTAAAGGAGGCTATAAAGATGGGAAGAAGATAACATAAAGGGCAGAAAATAAAGGAATAAGAAAATATATATATATATATATATATATATATATATATAGAGGGGAAGGGAAGGAGAAATATATATATCTGGAGAGGGCAATCTAAGAAAAAGAAAAATAGCAGATCAATAAACAATAGAGAATAACGGCATTGAGAATTGTCAAAGACACAGCAAAGAGAAATTACAAGGAAGATACGGGATAGACAAGGTAAGTTTGCAATTATTTCAGGTATGTTTTTCATTAAGTATTTAAATATAGAATATAATTTATGTTAGTAATATTCTAGTATAGACTGTGTAAAATAAATAGTGGATTCAGAAATGATTAAAGTTAAACAAATAAAGATATATCAATAGAATGAATTGATTTCATGATCATAAATAAGAAATGTAATGATGTAATAATATAATTATGACAGAAGTAAATGAATTATGATTAGAAGTAAAATTAACTATTAGTTAATTGTTTCTTGCGTGAAAGTAAATAGGAATGATATAAACTATAAGATAATGATGTGAATCTAAGATATGGGAAATAAATAAATAAAAAGAATATCCCATAAATAAATATAATTAGATCTACATGATATTTATATATATATTTCTAGGTCATAAGTAGGAAAGATATCATAAATATATATAGGGAAGAATTATTCATGTAAATATATATATATATATAGAGAGAGATTATTAATATTATAACAAATACTATAATATATAAATATTAAAGAATAGGTGAAAAAGAATAGAATCCAATGAACAGATTCAACAAGACAAACAGCATAAATAGATACGTGCACTTTCCTTATTAATAGCTTAGGTGATATTAATGTTGTAGAAGAATAATATGAATATAAATAAATGAATATTGCTTATATTAGGATAATAATTGGAATATATTACCATCAATGATGTATATACATTCTCTGTATAAGTATGAATATAGAATAGGTATAATAATATGAGAATAAATAGGAGTGTAGAAATAAGGTAAATCTCCATACATATATAAATGGAATATGGTTATAGATGTGAACATTCTTAAATTGAATACAATGAAATGAATGTTGTAATTCAATGAATGTGATAGCTAAAATCCTTAGACAATTAAGTGTATGAACAAATGATAAGTTGAAAACATTATATAAGGACATGAATATACAACTTGAATATGGATGAATAATGATTATATTGTTCACATGATGAAGTGAAAAGAAAATGAAACTCTAATGTTCTCTTTTGTGAGTTGAATTGTCCAAGGTCAAAGGAAAAATTGGGACTCACTAGAAGGGGACATTACAAGTGGTATCAGAGCTATCGACCTGCCATCCTGTGAAAGAACTTGATGCAACCAAAAATATAAGCCGGGGCATAAATGTGGGAAAATAACTCAAGCACAGATTATAGAAGTCATATCCACCAAAGACATACAAGAGGAGAATGAAATAAGTGCAAGTAAAAGAAGGAAAGAAAATTGATTCAAGGACCAAGCACCCAAAAGAAAATATCGAGGGAAGCATAATAGCAAATAAGAGAGAGGATACTCATATGGGAGTATAATATGTTACCTATATTTGTAAGTAGATAATGATGTGATTTTTTATTACACTATTCTACATATACCTTTGCTATGATGGAGAAGAAGAAACGAAGGAAACAGTGCGAGGGCCCTCTTCTAGGTACGCCACCCGGGGGGGGACGTAATGAGCCCACATGGGCCAGAGGGGTTCTGCCTTTAGTATGAAGGGTACTGCCTCTGGGCTTAGGGAGTGGCTACCAGGACACCTTAGTAATCTCACTCTCCTAGCATGGCATATGTAGAGAGGGCAATCATGAGAATAACGGACTTCATATGAATGGCATGCGCCACATGAGTTTGAGGTGATCTATCATGAATGGCATGCGCCACGTTAGATCGAAGGTACCTTATATGAATGGCATGCGCCACATAAGGTAAGAACAAATGGCAGACTTCATATGAATGGCATGTGCCACATGAGTCTGAGGTGATCTATCATGAATGGCATGCGCCACGTTAGATCGAAGGTACCTTATATGAATGGCATGCACCACATAAGGTAAGAACAAATGGTAGACTTCATATGAATGGCATGTGCCACATGAGTCTGAGGTGATCTATCATGAATGGCATGCGTCACGTTAGATCGAAGGTACCTTATATGAATGGCATGCGCCACATAAGGTAAGAACAAATGGCAGACTTCATATGAATGGCATGTGCCACATGAGTCTGAGGTGATCTATCATGAATGGCATGCGCCACGTTAGATCAAAGGTACCTTATATGAATGGCATGCGCCACATAAGGTAAGAACAAATGACAGACTTCATATGAATGGCATGTGCCACATGAGTCTGAGGTGATCTATCATGAATGGCATGCGCCACGTTAGATCGAAGGTACCTTATATGAATGGCATGTGCCACATAAGGTAAGAACAAATGGCGAACTTCATATGAATGGCATGCGCCACATGAGTTCGAGGCGATCTATTATGAATGGCATGTGCCACATTAGATCGAAAGGACCTTATATGAATGGCATGCGCCACATAAGGACTATGACACTCCATATGAATGGCATGCGCCACATGGAGACTAGGGAGGGATGGTTTATTTACCCTGAGACCTAGGAAAAATTAGTATATCCTTCAAAGAGACATTAGGGAAGTATAGAAAATAAAAAGCAATTTCACTAATCACAAGACCCATGAACTAAATTCATTTCTTCGAAGAATCTTCTTTGAATTCTTCTCTTGATTTATGTAACATAATACCGATACTAAGTCAAATTATGGGCCCATAACCCACAAACTTCAAGGATCATTCTTCATCTATAACACTTATATTTCATCAAGCACATCACTATTCAAATAAAATCTTACCAAATTTTTGATCATAAAATTTCTCCCCATGACATCATATAATCAATTACTCCTCAAGAATATGACTCTTCTCAATTTTGAGGTCAATAACATATGACAAGTATAAGACTGAATCTTGTAATCAAAGATCAAGATATCTTCATCATTCATTGGAATCTTGGAATCTCAATGCTCCTATAATCTTCTTTTGCATTAAAAATATTTTCATTGCCTAAAACCACGTCTTCATCTATGATACTTGCATCACATTATTATTCAAAACATCAAACAAATGCTTACTTGAACATTTGTCTTCATTAAACATTTCAAGTTATCTTTGGTCGCAAATTCTCTTTCATGAATCACAATCATTTTTCTCTTCACTAAAGCATGTTCATTCTAAATTAAAATTATGACTTTGTCTCAACACATCGGAAGGTAGCGCAAAGTAATGAAAGAACTCAATGTGATTGCTTGAGGACAAGCAATTTCAAGTGGGGAGGGCTGTCATGTCCCAACATTAAGACATTATTTGTCATTATCAAATTAGACGATAATTATGTATATAATAATATTTAATAAACATTTATAATATTATTAAATAATATTATATATGATATATATATGTATATTATATAAATATAAATATGTATATTAATATTAATATAAATATAAATAAATGTTATTATAATATAATTATCATATAATATATATAAGACAAATGTCTTATAATATATAAATATAAATAAGAAATATTATTATAATCATTTATTATTATAATATAATAAATATAAATATAAATATTATTATTATTATTATATAATAAAGATAATTATCAATGTAAATATTAAATCAAATATTAGTATAAAGTATGATCATTATAAATATAATATTATAAATATATAATATTAAGTAATATCCTTGGAAGATATCAATAAAGGGCTATGATTCATATACATCAGTGAATAAAGATAGACCAAGTTTATTAAAAGACAAAGTTTATTAAAACAAAGATAAATGCACGATTATGTTAGAGGAAGTGAGTTAGATTATTAGTAAATAAAAGAGGTAAATATTAATTAAAGGTTATTTTCAATAAGACACATCCCTTGATTAAAGGAGGCTATAAAGATGGGAAGAAGATAACATAAAGGGCAGAAAATAAAGGAATAAGAAAATATATATATATATATATATATATATATATAGAGGGGAAGGGAAGGAGAAATATATATATCTGGAGAGGGCAATCTAAGAAAAAGAAAAATAGCAGATCAATAAACAATAGAGAATAACGGCATTGAGAATTGTCAAAGACACAGCAAAGAGAAATTACAAGGAAGATACGGGATAGACAAGGTAAGTTTGCAATTATTTCAGGTATGTTTTTCATTAAGTATTTAAATATAGAATATAATTTATGTTAGTAATATTCTAGTATAGACTGTGTAAAATAAATAGTGGATTCAGAAATGATTAAAGTTAAACAAATAAAGATATATCAATAGAATGAATTGATTTCATGATCATAAATAAGAAATGTAATGATGTAATAATATAATTATGACAGAAGTAAATGAATTATGATTAGAAGTAAAATTAACTATTAGTTAATTGTTTCTTGCGTGAAAGTAAATAGGAATGATATAAACTATAAGATAATGATGTGAATCTAAGATATGGGAAATAAATAAATAAAAAGAATATCCCATAAATAAATATAATTAGATCTACATGATATTTATATATATATTTCTAGGTCATAAGTAGGAAAGATATCATAAATATATATAGGGAAGAATTATTCATGTAAATATATATATATATAGAGAGAGAGATTATTAATATTATAACAAATACTATAATATATAAATATTAAAGAATAGGTGAAAAAGAATAGAATCCAATGAACAGATTCAACAAGACAAACAGCATAAATAGATACGTGCACTTTCCTTATTAATAGCTTAGGTGATATTAATGTTGTAGAAGAATAATATGAATATAAATAAATGAATATTGCTTATATTAGGATAATAATTGGAATATATTACCATCAATGATGTATATACATTCTCTGTATAAGTATGAATATAGAATAGGTATAATAATATGAGAATAAATAGGAGTGTAGAAATAAGGTAAATCTCCATACATATATAAATGGAATATGGTTATAGATGTGAACATTCTTAAATTGAATACAATGAAATGAATGTTGTAATTCAATGAATGTGATAGCTAAAATCCTTAGACAATTAAGTGTATGAACAAATGATAAGTTGAAAACATTATATAAGGACATGAATATACAACTTGAATATGGATGAATAATGATTATATTGTTCACATGATGAAGTGAAAAGAAAATGAAACTCTAATGTTCTCTTTTGTGAGTTGAATTGTCCAAGGTCAAAGGAAAAATTGGGACTCACTAGAAGGGGACATTACATTTTTGCTCCCCTTCAATTATTCAATGTAGGTTGTGGCTTTAGGATCTTATGGTCACTTGTATATTCAAATGCTCTTTCACATTTAACTCTTTATGTAAACCAGTGGTGTTTGGTAGAAAATGTAATGAGCGGGTTAAACAAGTAATAGGATTTTATGAAGACCACTAATGAACACCAAATACCAAATGAAGAACAAACTCCTGAGATCACCTCAAATGTGACACAATGAAGAACTAACTGTCACTAAATGTGTCGCATGCCACAGTAAATATCATATGCCACTGAAACCAAGATCAAATGAAGACCATGCCACTGTATGTGTCACAACTGCCATGATACAAGAATATATTACAGAGATAAGCAACAACTATCAATTGTCATGAGATAAGCATACCCTGAGAAGACTAATATGCCAAACAAGAACACATGTCTCCAACACTAACAAGTTAGCATTACAAACAATATATTGTCTCTGCATTAAACCTCTATCACCTGAACCAACCTTGAAGATCTATGCACAAGATCAACCACAACTTTATCAAGTATCAAGCACTTACCTCTTGATTAGTGACCTTCAGAAGTTTACTAAGATCAACCCAAGATCCTGTCATAAACAAGATCAAATATGAACCAATATAAACACTAAACATGAGAATCCATTCTGAGACAACTTTGAAGATATCCTGATCAAATCAAACCTGCAAGACCTTTTTGACATCAATGACAATTAGTCACCATCAATCTCCCCCTTTGTCATTGATGGCAAAACTTCATGAAATAATTTTTCGTTCTCCCCCTTTTTGACATTGATGACAAAGGCTCAAAAACTATTTGCTTCCCCTGATGACCACTATTGATAAGATCTTTTCAAATCTCCCAAGATAGTGAAAACTATTTGCTCCTCTGATTAACTCCCCCTGAGAACAACTCCAACTCCACAAAGAAAATTGTTATAGCATGATCATAACTATTATAATCACATTGAATTATGAACATTTTGAAGGCATAAATTCCTGTTGACTTTTGAACAAATAATGATTTATGGTGATAACAATCCTAAAACCAACATATGACCAACCTTGCTAAACATTATCATGTGCTACTACTGATTCAAGACATACCTTTAACTTCCTCTGAAGAAATACAAGATATCACTATCAATGTCATATCTTGAAGAACTCTGTCTGAAACATGGAAGATCATCAATGAAACAAGTGAAACACTATCTCCAAATCACCTGAAAGTTTCAATACTTATGCAAACATATGCCATAAAAACATTACACAACAAGGTAGTTGATATGACTATCAAATTGACTTCTTTGATATGAACTATCATCCTGCAACCAAACTATTCTGACACCTTTTCTGACATGACAAAGACTGAAGACCATCTGAACTATCCTCCTGTTCTGCACAAGACACTTTTCACAACATACAATCAAATTTGATATATACATAACTACATCCTGCAACCAACAAGAACTTCTGCCTCTTGACTTTGTCATTCAAACAACAACAAACAAATTGCATCAACAAATTCTTCCTGTAACAACACTTTGCACAAATCAAAAACAGAGATAATTGCTATGAATTGAATTTTTGTTTTCAGCCACCTTAGCCAACACATGCTAATTTTTTGATAAGAGCTTCTTGAGAGCATCTTAAGCTCTTTTCCCTGACAAGAAAGATCACACAGAACTGCAACACAATTTTTAAGTACCAACATGATATCAAGTCACAACAACATCAATCTCTTTGTGTAGAGAGCTTCTGAAACACTTTATCAACAACATGTATACATATTGAACCAAAGATCACTTGTACCACTATCACCATCATCAATTATATGAATAATATCTTAGCAACCATTAAACATGTCACTGACATACACAACATCAGAAATTAACATTATCAAGCAAGCATGACAGAGAAGATCAATTGATCTCCCCCTGTAACTTCTTGGGGATAAAAGATAGAACAAGAACAACTCCCCCTCACATCATGCTATCTGTTATGCAACTAATGATGTAACTTGTGCTGGATGCACAAGTTTGGGATTTACCTTCTCATGACTCTGTTTTTGCTTCCACATTTTTACAAGTGCTTTCTTTCTCCAAACCTTTTCTCCCTCTTTCCATTTCAACTTTTTCAAATCAGGTGGAGCTTTCCTACAACTATGAGCTTTATGACCAAGAGAGTTGCAATTATAACAAATTATGTTGTAATCAAAATCAATTGACTAATAATACCTTTGAGCACTCATATTAAGCTTCCCTATAGGATCATACCTTCTATGCACTTTGCAATTTCTTTGAATATGACCAGCATTATTGCACTTGTAACAAACAATATCAGTATTCCTTCGCCTTCTGCAATTAATTGATTTGTGTCCAAATTGATTACAAGTATAACAATAACCACTAAAAGAATAATTATACCTGTACATGTATGCTTGTCTAACAGGAGCATTTCTTCTAAAATTTCTTCTTCTTTGATTATGCATTTTGTTTTCAGTGGCAGCATTCAGATCAATCTTCTTTCTAGGTGTCTCTCTAGCTTTTGAACATTCTCCTTCAAAATCAAGTCCAGTAGTGTCTTCATATAGTTTTTGCTTACCAAGCATCTTATCAAACACTTGATATTTCTTAGATAAAACCTTGAGACCATCATACTCTTTTCTCAGATTAATAATTTCACCCTCCAGTTCTAGATTTTCAATCCTTGAAACTTCAAGGTTAGAAATTGAGCCATCAGCTATCCTCTTAGCTTCTTCAATTTCTATCTTCAATCTAGCAATTAGTTTGTCTGAATCATCAATATATGTCTTTAAACTAATAATTTGACATTCGGCCTCTTCAAGATCTGTAAGAGCTTTGTCTTTTAAATCTCTTTCTTGTTGCAGCTACAACATTAATTTTTGGTTCTCCTTCTTATACTTCTTGAGCTCACTTAGAGCATATATAAGCTCTCCTTCCATATCAATCTCACAGTCTTCTTCATCATATCCCAGATCATCATTACTTGTGATACTAGCTTCTTCAAGAGATTGCCTTTCATTGCCACTTTCTTCACACACCAAAGTGTCCTCTTCTTTAACATTATCTTGATAAATTCTTTTCAGTTCTTTCCAAATATCCTGAGCTGTTTCACACTGCACAACCTTACAAGAAATATCATTAGATAAACCAGATAGAATAACCTTCTTGTCTATGTGATGGCTTTTAAGAGCCTCTTTGTTATTTGCAGAATTACTATTCTCAACTGACATTAAAACATCATATCCTAAAGAGGATAAATACACTTGCATTCTAACATACCAAACTGAAAAATTTGAACCATCAAACAGAGGAACATCTGAAACTTTTTCTTTTAAGACAATATTAGTTTCATCTTTATCAACTGACTTTATATCAACATCTAGATTTGATATGGATGAAGTCTTTTGTGTCTTTTGACCAGAATGAATCTTAACATTTCTCATGTTCTTATTTCTTCTGCACTTACCCATTAAACTCCACACACAGGATCTACCCAAGCTGATTAAGCTACAAAAGGGAAACTGGCTCTGATACCAATTGTAGGAGTTAAGGACAACACTGAGAGGGGGGGTGAATCAGTGTTGTGTGAATTTTCAAAACCTTTTTTTTTAACTTTAACTTTCAGAGCTCAAAAAGAAAGATACCATTGATTTGTAAAATACATGTGCACAAAACTGAGAATGAAGAAAGAGAACAAAACCTTATAATCATACACACATACAGATGAAATCAATATGAGACTTAACACAAATTTGCACGAGTGGAAAACCCTCCTGGGGTATAAAAACCACTCCAAAACTGCCTCACTGGCTTAACCTTGAAAATATCTTTACAAGCCTCACTGGCTGATGTAAGTGTCTCACTAACAAATGGTCTTACCGACCTACAAGCCTCACTGGCATACTGTTGTGCCTCACTAGCATTTCTCAATCAATCAGAACTCTAAATCTCATGTGCAAGAAGTGATTGCTGCTCAATCTGATTTGCACCATTCAAATCAACTCATCTGCAACATATATTCCATCATTCCAATCCTCTGATATTCTATCCTTGAATCATCTAATTCACCTGATCAGGAAAACATATCTTACTGCAAATTAGCTCATACACACATTCTTCTATGTTTTCTTTTTAAAAGAATTTTCATAAAGTTGTCTTCATAATCGCATGTTGCTCTGCACTTCAACACACATATCAAAGCACCTGTAAGCTCAATAAATATTAGATGACCATTCATCTTCCTCTTGCTCTACAATAAACCAATCTTGTAATCCATTCACCTGCATCAAAAGACTTTTCATATTTTGTCTTCTCTTTGATATTCTTGCATGAAACAAAAAATAAAAAATTGACTCTCCAATTTGAAGCTTCCCACAAAAATCCATCTGCAAAAAACTTTTCACATTCCTTCAATAAAATCATCTCCTCAAAAAATATTTTCTTTTTCATAAAATAAAATCCTTTATTTTCTCACAAGAAAATCTTCTCCAATCTGTAAATTTTCTTTACTCTGTATAAACACAATATTTAGATCCTCTTTTGCTTTTCTCTCCATGAGATAATTCAAGAAAGAAAGAAAATCTTTCTTAAAAAAAAATTCCTTGGAAATCTCAAAACAAATCCACTTGATGTCATAAAAGATGACATTTAAAATCCCACCAAATTAGGAGAAAAAATCATTTTCTAATAAAAAACTTTTATTACCTTATTTGACTCCCTTCTTATAATATTTGATACCTAAAAAAAACTCTCCAAAAAATAATTCGATGCTTAACCCAAAAAAAAAACTTTATAAACTTGAGCTATAAATTAAGCTCTCCTTAAAAAGGCATCGTGTCTTTGCTTTTTAAAACACCAAAAAATCTGCCTCCCTTTTAAAAAAAAAAAAAACTTCTTATAAAATGGTCATATGATCACCATCAAAATGGGGGTTTAAGTTTCTAAATTTTTTTTAAAATATTTTATCACCTTTTTCGGCCTCCCCAAAATCATTCATAGATTTTCAAATAAAACTCACCTTCCTTTTTTATTGTCATAAAAACATGGGCCGATAGAATAAAGTTTGTAATAATTAGAAACCATATTAATTGTCATGGTGCTCCCCATACCACATATGTAAATAAAGCCCTTCTCAAAATCAGCCTTTTAAACATTTTCGATGCTCTTTCATGAATCGAGCTCCACAAATTAAGACATTAAAAATATATAAACTTTGATGAATTTTTCAATTCATAGAATCATGGTCTCCACTAAAACATTCGATGGTTTGAATAATTTTTGCTCCCCTTCAATTATTCAATGCAGGTTGTGGCTTTAGGATCTTATGGTCACTTGTATATTCAAATGCTCTTTCACATTTAACTCTTTATGTAAACTAGTGGTGTTTGGTAGAAAATGTAATGAGCGGGTTAAACAAGTAATAGGATTTTATGAAGACCACTAATGAACACCAAATACCAAATGAAGACCAAACTCCTGATATCACCTCAAATGTGACACAATGAAGAACTAACTGTCACTAAATGTGTCACATGCCACAGTAAATATCATATGCCACTAAAACCAAGATCAAATGAAGACCATGCCACTGTATGTGTCACAACTGCCATGATACAAGAATATATTACAGAGATAAGCAACAACTGTCAACTGTCATGAGATAAGCATATCCTGAGAAGACCAATATGCCAAACAAGAACAAATGTCTCCAACACTAACAAGTTAGCATTACAAACAATATATTGTCTCTGCATTAAACCTCTATCACCTGAACCAACCTTGAAGATCTATGCACAAGATCAACCACAACTTTATCAAGTATCAAGCACTTACCTCCTGATTAGTGACCTTCAGATGTTTACTAAGATCAACCCAAGATCCTGTCATAAACAAGATCAAATATGAACCAATATAAACACTAAACATGAGAATCCATTCTGAGACAACTTTGAAGATATCCTGATCAAATCAAACCTGCAAGACCTTTTTGACATCAATGACAATCAGTCACCATCAAGGGTTTCCAAGTCACAATTTGAGAGTTAGCATCTACTTTCAATCTACACATACATGTACTAAGTCTAGCCAAGAAGGTATGGTTGAACCTACAATGCCACTTGATGTTGAGGCAAGGAACAAATGGGAACATGGGGAGCAATTAGACAAATCTATTTAACAAGGAATAATGAAAAATGATGAGAGGAAAGCCAATGTTAGTGTGGTGATTCTTCATTTCTCATCAAGTATTTTAATTTAATTTTTTTAATAATCTTTATATTTATGAGTTGAAATTATATAAAAATTAATTCAAAGCACAAGGTGGAACACATATATCTTTTCTACTAAGTTTTCCCCTTTTGTAGATGCTCTCTGTTGAAATAAAACATTTTTTGATCTATTCAATAATTGTCAATTTAGTTTTTTTGCTTTTAATTGTTGCTTCATAATACACTAAATTTTACAATTTGAATGTATTGTCCCTTGAGAATTATATGATCATTCTCCTTGAAATTAAAGATTTATCTTTCATGGGGTGATATGTGTACTTCTCTAGAAGTAGTAATGCACTATCAAATGAAGAGAAATAACTAGAAATGAACATTTGGTATGGGTTTATTTTTGTATTGATACTCATTTTGTTTATGACTTCTTGATCATAACTTAGAATGCCAAACTTATATGTGTTTGAAATATTAGGTTATGAACTTTTTGTGCTCTCAAAGAAAGGCTTTGCCACCCTCTAGGGACATCTAAAAAAATTCCAAGAGAAAATTTCCACTCCAAACGGACAAAAAAAAGAATTAAAAAATGAATAAAATTATTATAAAAATCCTTGTCATTCAATTGTGAACTACCACTTCAATCAAATCCCTTCTACATAACTAATTACTAATTTTACACTTGGAGACACAAATTAAGAAAAATATTTAAAATATGTACTTTAGTGTAAATGTAGGCTTGATTTGTGGGAAAGATGCAATTTTACTTGAAGGTACAAATTACATAGTTTTCATGGTGTTATGCAATGATCCATTAAAAGGGTGGGCATACCACATATTTACTATGCAAAGAACTCTTACAAAGCTATTAATATGCACTAACACCCTTAACACTAGATGCCATAACCAACTCAAGACATGTGTAAATCAACTAAAAAAATGTCTTTACACAAACAAATGTAGAAATAACCATAAGAATCAAACACAAACTAAAACAACTCAGAATGCCCTGGAGAAAACCCTCTTGAGGGTGAAAAACTCAAGCCTAGAGAGCAAAAACTCTGCATTCCACTATAGTAAAATATGTTACAATTTTTTAGAATGGAAACTTGGCATCAATAAGCTCCAATACAACTTTTTAGAGCCCAAACCACACCTTCCATTCACTCCCAATTACACATAGACTTGCATTTACACTTAAATAATCAATTGTAATGGCTTTACACCACCAAACATTAGAGCTAACCCTCCCCCAAATGAGGAGAAGCAACTTAACACCTTCCCCTAGATCTCCAAACATGAGAAAATCAAAGACCAAGCATCCAAGCTAAATATCAAATGCCAAACTTTCTAAAATTTAAAATTTTGCCTATTGTCCACACACAAATGAGTTCATCAATTTACTAGGGAAAAGTCAGTCACTTCCAAAGAATACATTGGGGTGAATGGTTGTTCAACCAAGCATTTGGCAAGTTCACTGAGGTGAACACATGTTCACCACCTACATAAACCAACTATTCAAACTTAGCTTTTTGGTTCATTTTAGGTTTTGCAACTTTGAACAAAGGCTTCTCAAATATGTCTCATTCCATCCCTAATCCACATCAGTTCTTTCCTCATCCCTGTTGCACAAGTACAATGATGAATTCCTCCTTTAAGCTTTTTGGTGAGACTCTAATGAGCTAGGAACACTAAAACCTTGATGGTCTTACACACTTAACACCTAATTTTTTGGATCAAGCCTCCCTAATCATGAGGCCTTTGGTCCTCAAAATCTTGTAGATTCAATGGAGAAGGTTTGAGGACCCCTTTAGCCTACTAAAGTGCCATCTTGTCTTGCACCACAAGATGAATTTCACCTAAAATTTGATATATTTTGGAGCTTACATACAACTTAGTGTTCTTGCTACTCATTGCACACATGAAGCTCTTCTCCAACCACATAAACTACATTCGAAAACTCTAAGAATACAAAACTAACACTTTCATTGATCAAACACTTCCCCTTTAATGAACTAGCCAAATTAATTTTGGATTTGTCAGTATGATCATTCAAGATGTACTAGACCAACCTATATTAGTTCTTCCTTCAAAAATAAACTACATCTCTCATATACATATATGTACTCCCAAAGATCACACCACAAATGTTTAAGGGAGCCATATCAAACACAACCTCATCTACAAAATCCAAACTAAAACCAAACCATATCTTGCATTGTTTTGTTACTCTCAGTTTCACATTATCCTTCAACCAACCCAAGGAATAAATTAGACTTTCTTGGGAACATTGCATCAAACAATGTATAAAACTTTTCACCTTTGGATTGAAGCTTGATGTGACACGAGTTAGTGAGTTCCCCTTCACTTAGAGTTCCTCCACTCACCAAATATCTCCCTTATTTAATGTGGCACAAGAAATTTACTCATCAAGTTTATATTCACAATCTATTTATATCTCTTTGTTCACATAGAATATTTCCCCTTCAACCACAAAGGTGCTAACTCGGCATGCAAATTTCAACATTTAACATCTTCATGTCCATCTTTATCATTATAAGAATAATGAAATTTGCTCTTACCTTTGCCCTTTTTTTTGGTATAGAAGTAGCATTATTTTTGGTCTTGCCATCCAAGTTCTCTTGCCACCATGTTGTTGCTCACCACCCTTGTTGCAAAGCAAAAGAGACCCCCTTCTTGTCCATTTCAAGGCAGTGTGCTTGGGCACACACCTCACTATGTTTTGGGGTTTGGCCATGAGTATTACAACTCTTTGTAGATGATCAAACAAACCTCCCACATATTTAATCAACACCTCATGCTCCAAGAAGTCTTTCCCAAGTTGAACTACTCTTTTTTTGAACTCACTAGTATAAGCTTGCACGCTTTGCCCATGTTCTTGCTTCAAATGGTATCATTACATCACTCTTTTCTTTAACTCTCTAGTATAAGCTTACACGCTTTGCCCATGTTCTTGCTTCAAATGGTGTCATAACATCACTCTTTCTTCCTGTAAAATTAGGTAGAATTGCTTTCTCAATAACATTTTAAATTCCTCCCACTTGGACATTGGTGACACTTTCTAAAGCTCCAAGGAGTGTGCATAGATCTCATACCAAGTAAGAGTCTACTTGAAAAGTTTCAACCTTGCGATCAATATTTGTTGGTGTCGAGTAAGCTAGTGCAAATTGAAGTAAACCTCTATTTGGGATACCCATTGGTCCATTTTTTCTACACTTATCTCCATCATATGGTTGGATCTATCTTAGCCTAAAATTTAAAGAATTTCTTTGATTTTGAAAGCAGCTCCCCTTGCTCTTCACCTACCTTTTTAGTTTCAGCTTCTTCGTGGTGTTCTTTAGAGATGTCCATTTTTGTAAGGTACTCAAATTCCACTTACTAAAAATAGAAGTAAAACAATTCTCAACTTATAAATGGAAAGGTGAAACTTTCTATTAACAAAGATATTCAGAATGTTATGATATCTTACAATCTTACAAGTGCAAATGTTAAAATAGCACCACAAGGAAAACTACAATTACATCTCTTGGCTAAGCAAACCATACAATTATTCCATAGAATAATATATCAATTATCTGAATTACATAATGATGATCAATTATACAAATATCCGTCTTCAGCCGCCATAACCCACTGGTCTTTTGCAAGCCGAAAGACAAGAGCATGGTTAAGGTGCATTTTCCACCCAACCACGAAGCACCACACTTCCCCAAAATTCTTCCTACCTTGAAGAATACTCAACCCTACACGAAGCGCCTAGCAAGTCAGAACAATTGGCAGGAGGGAACACTCGATGCATGCCTGATGCCTATATGTATTCTAATCTAGAATGATCATATTTCTTGCAAACAGGATGTGGCAAAGAACAATATTAATCACTAGGCATTAAATATCCATCTATTTCAATGGTACAAACATAGCTTTGGCCAAAGCATAAATACATAATTAATAGATCTTGAAAAAGAAGATCACCTTCTCTGTTAGCCCACATTTAGCATCCTATCCCAGAAGATAAGCTCAACATACACATAAACTAATTCTATAATTCATATAGCACAAGCAATCTACTAGTTACATTCTTTGCAAAAGATAATGTGAGTCTGCTTTTACTTAACAAGAACGAAAACTATGATGGTTAAAGCATACTATACATCAAACAAGAGTTCCTCTATTTAAATAATAAGTTATTGACAAAATTGATCATGATAGTGTTTATACAGATAAATATATATATTGTAGGTATATACAAGTCATTATATTGCAGTCACAATTATGAAAGAAATAACTAGATCTACGCATTTATATCAGTAAACAAGGTTGGTAGATAATGCAACAATGATTAAATTTATGACTAAGAAGAATTAGGAAATTATATATTAGTTAATTTCATACTTTCCAATAGAAAAACACTCTTTAATAACATCACAAGTAGATAAGTCAGTTATATTCAGCTTACGGGTGACTAAATAGTTACTACAGCAGCCCCAACTATCCTGCTACAAGAGATACAGTAAGCTACAGGATAACCAAAAAGTTATGGGGATTATCTTCTATCAGAAATGCAAAACAAGAGAGAGTAACTCATGATATGCTTATTAGCGTTACAAACAAACAATGTGACTACAGAAGAACACAACTACAGGAATATAGAAAGCTGCAACAGTAATAACAGTAAGGACAACAATAAATCGCATAAGCTTTTAACATAAATCCATTGTGAAAAGAGTAAAAGATAATCAATCGATGGAATGAAATAATAGATGTAGACTAGGATTCATCCATCCAGTATATTTTAGAAATTAATTTAACAGAGGCAAAATGGATAAGAGATAGATAGTCGCTAATTAATACATATCTCCAAATTGACAAACTGGGTAAGGCTAATTTTTGGATATAATTTAAATAACTAAATGCCACACCTCATATAAAAATTTTAGAGACACCTAGTTCGTAAAAATAAAATTATTGGAGACATAACAAACTGTTTTAACAAAGACAAAATGGGTAAAAGATAGACAGTCACTAATTATTACATACCTCAAAAAGGATAAACTGGGTAAGGCTGATTTTTGGATATGATTTAATTAACTAAGTTTCACACCTTATATAAAAATTTCAGAGAAATACAGTTCGTAAAAATAAATTTATTGGTGATGCAACAGACTGTTTTAACAGAAAAAAAATGGGTAAAGTTGACACTAGGATCTTCAAGCCACGAAAGTTTAAGAATGTGACGGAGTTGAAATGTAATCAAAAGAATAAGATCAAAGTATATTAAAGAAGGCATGTTTTCAATTTGGGAGTCTGCTTACTAATATGTGAGGACATCATTCCAAAGGAAAGAGGTCACATACAAGATCAACGAGATTTGAGTGAGGCCGCTTAAGTTTTGAAAAGCATTGCCATAGTTGCAAAGGCAAAAATCAAAGATAAGGAATCGTTGAAAAAGAATATAACCCACGGATGTTGAAGTAATTGTTAATGCTGGTTTGATACAACTATAAAGTAAATTCTAAGAGAGTAAAGTTTGTTTCAACATATATGATTGTTACATACACCAAGCCGATAGGCCGTTGCTCAGGCTATCCAGTTTGTTTCCATTAGGTAGAATAATGTGAATCATAGCAAGGAAGGTACCACAAAGTCGATAGAGAAGAGGTTTACACGTGAAGAATATAAACGGATGGTCAAATATAACGGCAGATTACTATAACTACAAAACCATAGGAAGTTTAAAACTTGTCGGCCTTGGTTTGATAGGTTGATTGAATTCAGGAAAGGTCTGTTTAGATGAGGTCGATTTTAATTCATAGAAGACTGATTCAATACCTAAGATCAAATGGAATACTAGGAATAAAACAAAGATTACATGTACATCAGACAGATTGAAATCTATTTCAGACAAAATGTAAGTCAAAGGTTGTGTACCAGTAGTTCCACGCCCAGTCGAAGATTGATTTGCTGATCTCTAAGCCTTCTTGCTCTTCCTCCCTGCTCACCGTCTCTCCTCTTCTTTTCTTCTTCCTCTACTTTGTTGCTCTTCTTCTTTTGAGGCTTATTTATTCCCTTTAAAGATTTTCCTCTTGTTTTTAATTCTTAGATTGTTTCTATCTTTTCTTTCTTTCTTTTTTGTCTTTTTTGATTTTTTTTGCATGAAGTATATCTTTCTTTAGCTTTCTTTCCTTCTTTTTGTTTACTGTCTTTTAAAGCTTGATGTTATCTAAAGGAAATAAAAGAAATTCATTTTTGCATCAATAGATATATATTAAAAATAAAATATATTTTTATTTTATATAATTTTTAATTTAGCACAAATATTCTCTTAGAAAAATAAGTAAATAAAACTAAAAGAAAAACTATTATCTTTATTTGATAAGAGAATATACAATTTTAACTTAGCCTATTTTAAATAAAAAGACACTTTGAACATAATAAGCAAATAATTTAATTGCACATCTAAAGAAGCATAATGAGATATATTCTAACATGAGTAATCAATTAATTCCATCAACCACACTACCATGTAGATAAAACTTGACAGAGGTCACTCCATGAAACGATAAAAATGCAAATGCAATATGAGCTACGTGCTTGTGTGTGCAAGCATCAAGGTTTTCTCCATCCAATTCTTGTCGGGCGGCTAGATCGCCTCTACCTTAACCAAGTCCTTGCCTTCGACACGTACCTGTGCTCATTCAACTCAATTTCTGATTAATAGGTTAGTAACCAAAAATACATAGCTGAAACATCACATAAGCATATGTATTCATCATTTAATAGCTTTCTAATTGTATACTTAAAAAGGAATGATAATATTTCACTTTTTTTATTCATCGATAATTACCTATTTATAACATAATCACAATAAAATATCTAATAATTCTAAATATAACTGAGTTCAGAGGGTTTAGAAACTTTGAGACGTGACATTTTTTTCTATCAAGGAAAGAATCATGCTTTCCAACATATCAAGCTTCCCTTCTACAATGAATATTCTAGCCACGTCCTCTTTTCCAACCTCTGGAACCTTGCTTCTTCATCTTCTCTCATCATACTCATTGTTCTTGCCATTCTTAACCACTATCTTAACTCAATTTCATATTCAAAAGGAACTACACTTCTTTTTTCACTCAATCTCATGGACAAGATACACTTGCAACCCCTACAATCAAGCAACTAAAAAAAACCAAAGGATACAACTACTCTAATAATACCTGAACTGTAAACAATCTGGTTATACCACACATTATTATTAGGAAATGGATTTATTATAAAAGAACTCTTACAAAAACATTAATATGCTCTAACACCCTTAATAATGGATGTTAGTAAGCAACTCAAGACATGCAAATCAACTAAAAAAAGATGTTTACACATACACAATTGCAAAAATAACAATAAGAATCAAACACAAACTTAAACAAATCAAAATGCCTTGGAGGAAACCCACTTGAGGGTTAAAAAATCCAACCCAAAGAGCAATAAATCTGTGTTCCAATATATGAAAAGATGTTCCAGATGTTTTATAATGCCAACTCAACATCAACAAGCTCGAACGTAGCTTATAGAGCCCAAATTACACATGCAATTCACTCCCTATTAAACACAAACTTGCATTTACACTTGCATAGTCAATAGTAATGGTTTTACACCACCAAACATGAGAACTAACCCTCTCCTAATGTGGAAAATCAATTAAACACCTTCTAGCTCCTCAAACATGAGAAGATGAAAGACCAAGCATCCATTGAAAATCAAATTCCAAATGTTTGAAACTCTTGCCCTCTATCCACACAGAGACAAATTTGTCACTTTATCAAGGAAAAGGATTGTTGCTTCTGAAAGATTCATCAGGGTGAATAGATGTTCACTATGGTATTTATAAATTCCATTGGGATGAAGTGTGTTCACCACTTACACAAACTAATGAACTTGTCAAACATTTTCTGCATCATTTCAAGGTTTGCAACTTTAAATGGAGGCTTCTCAGAGGTATCTCATTCCATCCATAATCCACATTAGTCAAATCCTCATCCTTGTTGCAATAGTACAATGATGAATTTCTCCTTTAGGCCTCTTGGTGCACTCCAATGAACTAGAAATAATAAGACCCCGATGCTCTTACACACTTAAGACCCAAGTTTTTGGATCATGCAGTCTTATATAAGTTGTAAAGTTAGGAGTGTCCTACCATGCATATAAAGATCTAGATGATGAGGAATGAGAAATCACATGATTATAAATTGGGAGTGGCAGTCCAAGTTGGATCCCAAATTTAATGTTAAGATTTAGGTGTCATCTACCTTGTAAATCCTATGTCATTTAACATGGTTCAAACATCCTTAGAAAGTGTCTCTAGGCACATAGGATGTTATTAAAAATTAATTTGTAATATTTAATCCCACCTATTATTTGTAGTACATTCATTAGGAAGGAGGGGTCCATCGACAATGGTAAAGATGACTTGTGAAAACAAAATTAACTAATTAAAGTTCCACCTCTAAGTGGAGCACTTGGGAAAAAGTTGATGACTCTTGAGTTCTAAACTTGTGTCTTTTAGCATTTCCCAAGTTGGGCACTTGGGAGAGTCAGGACAAAGACTATTGGGATGCATTTGTGATGACCTTTCACATTCCAAGGGGCAATCCAAAGGTTGGGGGTGTTGGAATGGGAAGAAGCATATAGGGCGCCATCTTTGATGGTTTTGACTTCTCGTGTTTCAATAACTCTATAAATAAGTCCCTTGGATAGTGATAAAAGGTGAAACATAGAGGAATGGAACAAACAGTTTGAAGAGGTTGCAGGAACATGATAGAGAGTTGGATGTGTTGAGATTGTTCACAGGTACACAAGTGTTGGCAAAATGGAACAAAGAGGAGAATAGAAGTATATTGTATTATAATCTTGTTTTCAAAGTTAATACATGCTTGACCTCTCTTCTTGGTGGAGTTTTTTTCTTGCAAGGGTTTCTCCACATAAATCCTATGTTATGTGACGCAATAATGGTGTTTGCTAATTTTTCTACTCGCTGATTTAAATCCATTAAATCTTTGAATGGTAATTCCAAGATTAAGAACACTCATTTCAAATTTGCATACAAATTTCAAATTTTCATATTGTAGTAGTCTAAGCCTTGTATCTCACCAATTGGTATCATAGCTTGATAACGGAGCTTTGATGTTAAACCATTGGATTAGAGATTGAAATTTCCAACAACTAAAAGGTGTATTTTCATCAGTTATAGAGAAAACGTTAAAGGTTGCAAGCTTTGGAACCTAGAAACCTTGAAAGTTCTCTACTCGAGATGTTACATTCAGGGAACTTGGTGTAGTGCCCAAAATTGAACAATCTTAGGAAAATGAATGAAAGAAGATGCATTTTGAGACAATGATAGAGCAACAATATAGATTTATAGAAACCTTGAAAGTTCTCTACTCAAGAGATGTTACATTCAAGGAACTTGGTGTAGTGCCCAAAACTGAACAATCTTAGGAAAATGAATGAGAGAAGATGCATTTTGAGACAATGATAGAGCAACAAGATAGATTTAAAACTAAACAGCATAGTGGACGGGATAGTTTGGGAGAAGAAGAGGTTAGCACATCTAGTAGTAACTTTGAAGAAGAATAAAGTGTAGATGCAGCAAGAATTTTTCACTGGTAACTGTGAGAAGTTCTACAAGGCAGCGGATATCACTTGACAGGGATAGTGTCATGTCCCCATATCAAGACACTGTTAAAGTAAAGATTTGAACATGATAAAGATGGTTTGTAAATATTATTTCGGATGATAGAAATAATTACATACATTATATATTATTTAATAAATAATATTATTGTATGAATATTTTATTATAATTAAAATATAATATCCATATTATAAATAACAATATATATAAATATAATATATTATAAATATATCTAATACTATAATATATCATTTATTATGATATAAATGATATAGTATAAATAATATAAAATATATAATATATCATTTATTATAATATAAATGATATAATATAAATAATCATCTTTTAACCTATCCTCTTATGATAACGGAGTTACGTATGGTTAGAACTAGTTTTACTACAAAAGAGAATTAATATAAAGTAATAAAAATTATAAGAGGGTAAGTATGCCTTTTACCACCAAGCATAATAAGAGACATGCCTCTTCGAACATATCCCTTGAAAGGGAAATAAATAAAGGTTGTGAGATAGAAGGAAATCAGCATGGGAAGATAAGAGAATAAATATTTACCGCAGCCTAAAAAAGTATCTACAGATCCGTCTAAACAATAGGTTAAAGGAAAAATTTGGACTCACTAGAAGGGGATATTACATATAGTTCACCAAATTTTTATTGTGCATTTGCTCTAACTTGAATTGATAGTGAACCAAGTTCTATGGAAAAGGCTCACTTCCAAAGAGAAAGTCTTGGAGGAATGCCATGGATGAGGAGATGATGGCATTGAAGTAGTGTAAATCTTGGAATTTAGTTGATTTGCGTGATGATAGGAAACCTTTTCGCTACAAGTGGGTGTTCAAGAAGAAGCTTAGAGCAAATGGATCACTTGGGCAGTATAAGAAGCAATTGGTGGCAAAAGGTTATTTTTGAGTTGAGGGAATAGACATTGGTGAGATCTTTTCTCTTGTTGCTAAGTTGAGTCCTGTTAGGATGTTGTTATCTATTGTTGTGGCACTTGACTCAAAAAATGAGCAAATGGATGTCAAGACGACATTTTTGCACAGACTTAGAGGAGGAAATTTTCATGGAACAACCTAAAGAATACAAGGTGAAAGTTAAAGAGAAATTGGTTTGTAAGCTAAATAGGTCCTTGTATGGGTTAAGGCAATCTCCATATATGTGGAACCAAAAAATTAACACGTGCTAGAATTGGTTTCTGGAAGAAATGATATAATCATTGTGTATACTTCAAAAAGGTAAACAATCATATTCTAATTATTGTTTTACATGTTGATGGTATGCTTATCATTGGAGACGATAAAGCATTAATTCAAGAGATTAAAACTCAATTGGCTAGTAAATTTGATATGAAAGACTTAGGAACTACTAGGTACATTCTTGGAATGGAGATATGCAAGGATAGAAGTAAAAAAAAACTATGGCTAAACCAAAGGAAGTATCTTGAGACAGTCTTGCAAAGGTTTGGAATGCAAGATAGTAAACTGATAAATTCACCTCTACCAATTGGCACAAAGCTAAGTATGGAATAATGTCCAAAATCTGTGGAAGATTTGAAAGATATGATGAAGGTTCCTTATGCAAGTGCAATAGGAAGTCTCATGTATGCGATGGTCTACAAAAAACCAAACCTTATGACAAGTGTGGACATTTGTCATGGAGCATCTTTATGCATTGAGAATGGCATATGACGTTATAAGAGAATATGCTAAATATAGCCTACATGACCAAGACCAAAGGGGAGCATTGAAATATGGGCTTTGAATTTGGACTTCCGACCCACGCTACCCGGCCCTGCGAGCGACCGGGACCGGCTCTCGATCGATTGACCCAGTTGGCATGGCTATCATAATTGCCAAGGAGGCCGCAAGACACAATTTGATCAGTGTACACTGGCTTCTTGAGCAGGGAGTGATGTGACTTCAATGACTAGTCATCACACAAACCCCTTCGGGCCATCTCTATTAAGAATCAAATTTCCTATATCTCTATTATTGGCTAATGATCATCTCAACCATTTATGGTTTCCAGTTTGTATTTCATCTATTTAATGGTGCTTGGAGTTGTCATTTGTATGAGTTAATTTGCAAGTACCATAATGCTATTGAAATCACTTCAAATTTGGATATTGGTGATACTCTTGTAAAGGCTTGCTCTGCAAGTGTATTGTAACTATGTTGTTTACTTAATAATACATTGGGCTGCTTTAGAATGCCAATTTTTTTTTCTCAAAAGTGTTTTCCCCAGAGACACCTTGTGTTATGGTATATTGTTTATTTTATGTTCATATGTATTTTTACTCTTTGTACTTGTAAAAATTAAAAATTTTCACTCCTCAAAATATTAGTGTAGGAAGTGTTTCGGCAAACGAAAATTTCCATTTAAGACATCAGCAAGCTCTCAAATCTGATAAATCCAGAGTGCCAACACTTTGTCAGATGGCAAAAGCCCAAAAAATCTGTTGTATGTCAAGCATACTAAGAAGAAAATGAAAAATTGCCTACTACAGCCTAACAAGTCTTGGCCAAACCAGGTTTGTGGACACACCCACATTTCCTGCAACCATTAAGGAAACCAAACAAACAAACAGAGCAGAAATAGCATATCTAAACCACTTGAAAGGGCGATAAATTCACTGTAACATTCAATAGCACAGCCATAAATGCCTGTTGGAGAGACATAAACAACCACACTCATTTCCTACATTGCATTCTGAAACCTCTTGAGAAAACATAGCAAACAAAATAAAAACCAAATCTCAAAAACCCATGCATTACAAGATTGTAAACTGCGCTGTTCGTCATTGACATAAGAAAAATAAATTACTAATTTCTGTAGTATGTGCACTCTAGAGAAAAACAAAATAAGCAAAAGATAGAGATGCCATACGAAAAGAAAATGAGACCACAATTTTTTTTTCAAACTCATTGATGTAAATGGAAACATTTCTAAATAACTCAAGATTTCGAAGAACTCGCTAGGACAATAACCCTACAGTCACAACTCCAATTAAGTAGAATTGTGTGCGATTCCTCGCATGCAAAGTAGATGGGAATCACAACATATGAATCACAACTTAAGAAAAATAATATCTTAATGCACATGGGCTTCTCTCAGGTATTAGTAGCAGCTATTGCCATTTACCACTAATCGCATAATAGGGTTATGAAAGCCACATTTGTCTTTGATGTAAAATACTTGCTTGGAGCAAAGGGCAAAGCTAGCTCTGAAATATCATTTTGCAAAGAAATGATAAGAAAATTCGAAGGACGTTTTTCAGCTGCTGCTATGTCCAAAGAGTTAGAGCTCTTTAATTACACATCAAATGCTCCTTTAACGCCATCAATTGTCTCGCCCATTGATAGCCTGTTTGCAGAAAGAAACTCAGTTAAAAATTGTAAAGCATCTAAAACATTGCAAAACCTTCTAAATTAAGCATTTGCAGTGGATTTATCTATACAGAATATAGCTTTATTTTCCCTTTACATCGGGGGCATCTCAGTAACAAGAGCAAGTATGACATGGACACAATCACATATGCATATGTAAGGGAGGACATGAAAGTATGTGTGTCTGCGGAGAAAGGGAACGATGTCCTGACCATCCGGACTATTACTTTCTTTGAGTCCTCCCATCTCCAATTTAAATATCTAATCATGAGATCAAACATATATAATGCTGTCATGACTTAAGACGACATACTGAAACTTCTTCCCATTAATATGAAAGGTGTCAAGTGTATATTCATGTACATAATTTTGTAACTTCTGTTTTTATTTAGGTTCGTAGGCTAAATATAGATTTATTTACAGAGTGCAAAATATATTTATATCATTATGATAATTCCTATGAACACCCTGACAACTCATTAAATTAGCTTTCATTCCTATATTAAAGCGCATCTGTTCTAGTTTAGATTCTACTTTGTTTCTAAGCTTATCTTGATGAATCTTTCCATATTGGAATTTGATTCTGTGGATCTGTTTTGTCATCCTCATCCACTTTTTTTGTGAACTCTATATATATGCATATATATTACATATTCAAGGTGAATGATATAGAGATGGAGTTGGATAAGAAGCTGAATGATATAGAATTATTTTGCACCAGCACTGATACTTGCTTTGTAGTCAAGTTGTTATGCTGTCAAATCTGTGTGTACGAGGTTGTGTAGATTAGTGCCATCCTGTTATTTCTCATAATACCTGTGTATTTTCACCAAAAAGTATTGCATTTTCAAAATTTTAACTACTGATTTATGGATTTTAAAATTTTTTGGAAAAGCAGAACCTTGGTAAAGATGAAGATCCTTTCTTAAACTTAACAGTTACGAAACTACGGATTCTGTGATAAGTATATAGTACATCTAAAGTTCAGAGAGCTAAGAGGCATAACCCATTACATAGATTGATGTGAGGATATATATACAAAGAATGGGAGGGAAACAAAACAAGAATCCAACAGTAGTGAGGAACTGCAACCACACTAAGTTGATAGGTTAAGTGATAAGGCATTGAACAACAATGAAAGAATAAAGCAACATAGCACAGATTTAAAAGAGAATGGGCCAGGCTGCATAGAAGAACAGAAATCGTGAACAGATTACCAAAATTGGATAAACCAAGATTGCGCTAATTAAAGACATTAAATTTCCAGAGTCCATGTGAGTAATGATAATGCTTCTGGATATAACTGTGTGGGTGAGTTTTAGCATCAATGTTTCAGATCACACTCCGTGATCTATCATGAGGATGAAGAGAACATATGAAGAAAAGAAAAGTAGGTAAACCCAATTGTGTGTGCAAAAACAATCTGTATTGTCATGACGACTCAATTATTAATTATTGATTAATAGAGGTTCTGGGTGTAACTGTGTAAAAGTTTTCAGTCAATCATTGTCATTTGCAAAAAAAAAAATCTCTCAAGAACTTGAGCAAATAAGCAATGGCCAAATGGGAATTTTGTACAATGGGTAAAGAGAGGAGATATCATTGAATTAGATTGTTACCAGGCCTGTATGTCTATTGATTCACTTGTAATCTGGTTCAACAAATCTGTGTGCAAGGCACATATCTAACATGTGAACAAATTGGTTAACTTTGGACCTATGGCTTGAGTAGTATCTGGGGTGGTGCAATGAACTGTCAATGCAAACCAGTAATAGTTCCCCTGAATCGGCAATGAGAAACAAGCAATATAGAAACATTTTCACACAGTTCAACATTCAAGTAAAATAAATCCAATCAAGTTGGGCAACTGAGTCTTTGGCCCACATGATAGACACCGATGCCATATTCCAAAGCACTATTATTTATGTGGTGCAATATGTGACAAAATGATTACCCTATTCAAAGGATAAAGCAACATGATCTTGAAAACACATATTACTGGGACTCAAATAGCCTAAGCATCCAGGAGTATTAACAAAGAGGTGAAGTCCATGACTAGCAAAAGCACATTTGTTAGCTGTTTTAGGAAAGAGACCTCCCATCACCATGTAATCCTGTTGAAAGAAGGATGTAAATTTCTGTTCATTTTAGTGCTGTAAGATGTATTTCTCCCAAAATACAAAAAGCTGAGCACAGCTAGAATCCATGCAAATAAAATATGTAATTAATTACTTATCTTTAATGAAACGGCATTCTAGACCCTGAACTGCAGTGGTAGAAAATTTTGGCATGAATTTTTTATTTTATAACCACCGTTGCTAATGCCATGGTCCCATGTGGCTGCATAAGTGGAATTTCTGCTAACATTTGAGCAGCACAAGTGGTCCCATGCAAATATTAAATTATGCATACAGGATAATTTAGAATCTTTCCCTCTTATAATGGAGCAGCTAAACTTTAGGGATTGTAAATATGCTGTGAAAAAAAGGGGGGCTGAAATTATGCAGCAACTGCATAATAAAAATTATGCTACGTGGCTGCATATATTTCCTTCCCTCTTTTTTTTTTATTTTTTCCAAATCTTATCTCGTAAATTTTCTATACTAATAAATAGTTCTTTATTAATAATTTATTTTTAAAAAATTTATATAGTTAAAAAACTACAATTTAAGATAACTGCTTAAAATAAGCAGGAAAATAAAATATTCAAGGGACCACTAGCTCCACAAATAACTAATTAAAAATTTGAGCAGTGGCTGCTAGCTAAAATAAGCTAAGCAGCCGCATGGGATCCTGCCCTAAATATTCCATTGCAATAACGAGAGAACACTAAAACTCAAGAAGACAGGTCTCTCAAGAACCCTTGAAAAAAAGACAAAGTACTTGCGGTCTAAGTTATGAATGTTATAGCCGAAGATTTTTGACTCCATCAAATGTAGGAAAAACCATTAAATGTAATAGACATGTCTTGTAAAACCTATGAGCCACCCTATGCCCCCATGGTTGAATTTAGAATCATTTGAAAAACACTAAATAAAAAGATGATTTGCAAGAAATATTTGTAAAATGTTAGTTATGCCATCAGGGAATGCATCTCAAAAACTTTCTATTCATGTACGACATGACCATATTAGACTGAAGAAAGATTAAAAGATATTAATTAATAGAAGACTCCTATCTATTTTATTTTCAATTCTATTAAGGCCAAATCATCCTTGGAATTAAGAGCATTTATTACTATTAGACACAATAAATGCTGATCATAATTACCGTCCATTAGTAAGTAACACTCTCTGCGAGAGGTATTTAGGAGAGAATATAAATTCTGCAACTTAGTATTTACATGGGATTATATTGCCTAAGTATTCTGAAGCATCCTGAAGACCTCCTTGAAGACCTAGTGGAAATGTCCTGTCCCCTCTTTTCCACAATTAATTATATTAATATTAATAAAAATAAAAAAATTTGAAGTGTTTTTCAACACTGCATAACTATATTAAATTTATAAATATAAAAACATATAAAATAAAATTAAGTGATTTCAAATTTGGGTCTCATGGGTCCTATCCGAAAGGTTTAAATATAACTCCTTATGCTCATTTCAGCATCCAGTTTTTGTTGCTCAAACTACAATTTAAATTCAGAGATCTGCCAAGGACGAAATCCCTTGTTGTGGAAAATAAACTAGGAAGACGAAACCCTTCTCAGCTTGCACTACAGAGGTAGGACGAAATCCCTAACCTTTAGCTAGGTAGTTCTCCAGGCAGGAGTCACAGCATGTGTTTAATTTCCTTATTTGGATGTGCAACAGGTGGGTGGAGGTGACTGGAGCATTCAATTGGAAATTCACTGATCTACTAATTAACTGCCTTCATCATTGCACCTTACACCACTCAGTTTGGGTCGCAAGGATTTCAGAGAATTGGAGTGGGCTCATCAAACAATACCAGGAATTGCATTCGCTCCTCTCATCCAGTCACTACCAGTTGGTAAATAATCAACGCCTAGTTCCAAACAACTCTATAGCTCAGATCTGGCCAGCGATTGATAGTCACGCCAGTCACAGACTCATTCAACCATTCCATGCCAATTGACGAGTGCCGAAGATCCTTCCAGAGTTCGATCTGACTGATAGACAGTGCCAGTGACTCATTTGCACTGCAAATCTTAGCAACAATTGTGGACTGGTCAGGGGTGAAGGGCTACCCATATAGGTCGCTGTCACTAATTTTCTTCAAATTATTTGAATTTACTACTCTGGAGAGGACACATCCAGCGACTGATTGTAAGTCAATTTGTGAATCCCTTGATTGATTCCAGCCTCTGTAGCTGAATGTAATTAAACCCATCGATGTGAAGAAATTGAAATTGTGGTAAATGGATACCTTTTCAGCTCTGTTTTGAATGGATGTTGACAACAGTAAACTGTGTATGGTGCATTATCCAGTGATTGTATTGAGTGTGCAATTTTAAATTCTCTTATCAGATTATTCTTTGATGCCAAGCTAAAAAACAGTGAACTGTGATTAATGCAAATTTGACTCCGTAAATAATCATTAAGATGAAGATCTGAATTAATGAGGTAGCTAAGCAGGGATATTTCAGGAAAGGGCCCATCATCTAAACTCACAAACTATCAATTGGTGTGGATTTCCCTCCAAAAGCAGTGCAGTATTCTACAGCATCAAATCAGGATGTCAACAAAATCAAGCAGATTTACACCAGCAAAGGGATGTGGCGGGGAACTATTGTTAGGTCTCTAAAGGTCATATTAAATGTTGGAGGTTTGGGATATACCTTTACATAAGCTAACCTTTACTTCATATCAGGTGTGTGCTATAACTCTTCTTATTTTTGCAACATCTGCAGACAAGAAAACTGTAGAAACGATAGTCATTTAGTTGAAGTCTTCATGTTTTTCTCAGAGGACCCACTTGCTTGTTCTTTCTCTTCTTAAGCTAGCAGTCAAGACACTCTGCTAGCTGCCATGGTCATTATTGAGTCATTGTATTATGGGCAGAAGGCCTTTAATTGTCGAATTATTTCTATACCCAAGCTAAACATTTAGTGATCCAAAATTTTGGATAAAATTGATTAGCTCTCAGTTGCTATGCAAAGTATCCCAGACGCTGCATAAGGAGAGGTCTAAGTTGCTGCACAAAGTAGCTTAGTTGTTAGGCAACCTACCTTAGTTGTTGTGCAACCTATGTTAGTTGTTGCACAAAGTAAAAGAATGCTACAGGTGTGAAAAGCAGGTCTTTTGTTGAGCGACTATTTGACTTCAAAATGGGTTGTTTCTATTTTGGGTGGCACTAGGGCAACAAAACATCATTGTTGGTAGGCTAATCATTTCTCTGAGTCATGACTGTTCATATAACCTAGGTTGTGGTGGTTCATGACTATTTGGCAATCCGTTGGTTGCTTTGTTGGCAACCATGGGAGCTAGATCATTAATCATTCGGTGTTCCATGTTGGCAATTGAATGGTGGGAAGTTATACAACTGGTTGTTGCCATTGCAAACAATTGGACTTCCATTGCCAGCATCCAAAGGTGGATGCTCTTGTATTTGTCCATGAGGCATAAGACACTTGTAATAGCTATCGTATAGTGGCATGAGGGACTTTTACTCTCTCTTCCTAGAGTTTTTCCCATTGAAGGGTTTTCTCCAGGGGTATGCTTTGTGTTGCAATGTTCTGTTTATTTCTGCATTTGAATGTCTAGTTCTCTATTTGCTAGATTGCATTTGCCTTTGCATGTTAAGTGGGTGTGAAGGAGTGTAGAGAAATCCATTCGTTTATCCATATGTTGATGAGTGGTGCATGTGGAATATCTACCCTAGTTTACAGATCAGATTGATATCAGAGCCCAATCCAATTGAGCCATTCTTCTTGGTTGGGAGGTGGTGTTGAGATTGGTCCTTCCTTGTGGCTAGAGGGAGGAGATTTAAGCAGGCTTTTTGCTTGGGGTTTCTTGATATCTTTTGTGTGCAAGATTTTCCAATTTTGTTGCAGAAGTGCAGGGTTTTGGAGGTTAAATGCACTCATGGAGGAAATGCAAAAGCATTTCCAGAATATTTACTTTGTGGGCAGTAGGATTTGAGAAGTCCAGCATGAAAGTCTTTCGAGAAGGATGACAATGAGTGAGCCATTGAAGGACGTGTTTGGCACTCTTGGTGAGTGGAGCTTCAGGTAATTTGTTGGACCATGCCATTTGGAGTTGCCTATGTGAGAAGCACTCTAGTTCAGTTTTTTTGCACTCTCTTTCCATTATTGATACTAGATGATGTTGGTTGCATTGGTACAGTTGGTTTCCTCTTTTGTGAAGGGCATAGTTGTTGCATCTTGTGATGTTGCAGCAATTTGTTGAAGAGTAAAGAAGCTAGAATGCAAAATGTGTAGGGTTGCATACTCAAAGGTGGCAATGAAGACAAGGAAAAAAATGGTTCCTGAGTTGCTCTTGAGGCCAGTAGGTTGGTCTTGCTAGGAGATAAGAGGCATGAGGTTCAAATAAGGCTTCCAAGGGTCAATATAGTTGGTTTTCTTTTCGGTTTTGCTCAAATGATACCTAGTTAAGTTGAAGGGGCAGGTCAACATTTTTTGGTTCATTATTGGTTGGAGGATGAGCGGATTGGGTGTTATGAGGAGCAATCTTGTGTCGAGAGTTCTTCAACTTGTTCCTGGTGTTGGTGAGTTTTGGGGGACCAAAAGCCTTCCAAATGAGGTGTGATCCAAAAATTCAAATAAAATTGATTAGCTCTCAATTGCTATGCAAAATATTCCAGATATTGTGTAAGGAGGGGTCTCAGATGTTATGCAAAGTAGCTTAATTGTTGCGCAATCTACCTTAGTTGTTGTGCAACCTATGTTCGTTGTTGCACAAAGTAAAAGGATGTTTAGGCGTGTGAAAGGCAATTTGTCTTCCGTTGAGCAATTGTGACTTCAGAATGGACCATTTCTATTTTGGGCGATGCTAGGGCACCAAAACATCATTATTGGCAGCTTAATCATTTCCCTGAGTTGCAACTATCCATATAACCTAGGTCATGGTAGTTCATGATTGTTTAGTAGTCTGTTGCTTGCTCTATTAGCGCTTGTGGGAGCTAAGTCATGGGTCGTTTGGAGTTCCACGATGGCAATTGAAAAATTGTGGGTAGTTACATGAATGGTTGTTGCCATTACAGATGATTGGGCTTCCATTGTCGGCATTCAGAGGTGGATTTAGGAGGGCAAAAGCAAAGAGAACAAAGGGGGAGTTGGCAGCCAATAGTAAAGAATGGAAGCAACATGTTTCCATTGTGTCATGTCTCCTTCTCAAGCGTAAGTCTAACACAGACCCTTAGCCTACTTTCTTAATTTTTCCCTAAGGCTATAGTGTGGAAAAGGGAAAAGTTTTAATAATTTAACTTAAGTTGTCCAAAAAGCAACTTTATGTTGTATTTTTTAAAGGCAACTTTTATTTTATTAAAAAATGTTGTTTTTAAAAAGTGAGTCTAAAAAGTATCATTAAGAATGGGGTCCAGAAGGTGATGTGACTTTTTAGACACTTAAGTGTTGGGAAAAGAGAGAAGAATTAAAAATTAAAATATATTCTCTCAAAAAGTTCTATATGAGGGTTTGTGACAGAAGTTCTCCCTGCTTATTACACATTTTTTATGCTCTGGAGAATGAACATGAGTTCTTTATTTGCCTGAGGACGAAAACCCTTCAACAAGATGGTTTCGAGAACAAAAACCCTCCTAGCCATCTGAGTAGTGATATTTTGTTGATTTGAGTTAATTCTCAGTAGTGTAGCAATTGGTGTTTTAGAATTAATTTATTAGAAGTTTTTGCTCCATGTTTATTGTAAATCTGGATGGTTTTCCACCAGATAGTAGTTTGCATATTGATCAAATTGTTAAACTAGACGATTTACCGCCAATAGCTTAAATTCTTGTAAGGTCTTGTTCAGTTCACCGCTAGACCCATTGCATTTGCATTTCTTTCCAACCCATGTTGGCATTGATCAGGGCTACATTGTTATCAGACCTGTTGCAATCTGCTAGTGGCTTTCTGCATTCATGTATACTTGTCCACCGAAGAGGTGTTGATTTGGGTCGGTCATGCCACCTATATGCTCTAGTCAGCTATGCCACCAGTTTATCTTTCCAATGTTGTAATCATTTAGTTAGTGTTTCTAAACACTGTATGCTCTCACCTTGCCCACATCGATATCTGGGTGATCAAAAAGTGTGAGGACTTACATTTGCATCATTTATATATTGGGAAAAAAATTTTAAAAATTAGTTGGGTCATTACACGTGCTAGTAACTAAAGAGAGGAGTTAGCTAATCTATTGGCTTGAGATGAGACTCTCATCTCATTGATGGTGCATAGAGCCATTTGGGGATTGTTGTGTGGTTGTACCAGGTTTCCTTCTGTTTGGAGGAACAATTGAGGGTTCTATTTGGAGTTGGTACATTGTAATCCTTCTAGTTTTATGAATAGCTTGGGCAATTTGGGCAATCATCTAGTTGATGGGTAGAATTATGGGTAGTCCATTTCCCCATAGGATTTGGTGATTGTTGTCCATTCTATTATTTTAGCATAGGTTGTTGCAAGTCTATATTGGTGTCATTAGTAGTTTCCAAGTGTAAGGAGCTCGTAGTTGCCAAGAAGATGATCTTGTATTAGCCCATGAGGCACGAACACTTGTAATGTTATCATATAGTGCCATGAGGGGTTTTTACTCTCTCCATGGGATTTTTCCCATTGAAGAGTTTTCTCCAGCAATATGCTTTATGTTGCGATGGTGTGTGTTGCATTATTTTGTTCATTTATGCATTTGAATGTCTAGTTCTCTATTTGCTAGATTGCATTTGCCTTTGCATGTTAAGTGGGTGTAAAGAAGTGTAAAGAAATTTGAACATTTGTTTATCCATATGTTGAAGACTAGCACATGGAATATCTACCCTAGTTTACAGATCATTTAGACACTTTTTTTAGAGATTATCATATATTCTTATCATTATTATAATATAAAGGATGCTTAAAATATGGCCAAGTCTACTGTAGTACCAAATTAGTGATTTCGTTGCTAGAGTGAGCAAACATTGACTGGTATTTTAAGTTTTGAGACTTACACAGGTCAGTATTTTCATGGTACATATGGCTTTCATCTATGTTTTAGCCTCCTATTGTAAGCAAGCAAAAGACAATAGAACACCATTGGATGCAACCAACTTGTCTTACTAATCAGCCGAATTCCACTTTATAATATTCATAATTGCAAATTGCACCTTTTACATATTTGAAGGTATTCCCTTATTATATGACATTTGCACTTTATAGCAAATATTATCAAATATATACCCCCCTAACAGTGGAGTTTCACCAAGGGTGATGAGAAGGTAGCATTCTGAAACATAGCGGAACACCAATCCAGATGGATCTTTCCACCCAAACTTTTGCAAAAGTTCCTACTTAAGAGCATCCCATATCTGGCTGGAATGTCAGCAACCAATATTGTCATCATTACTAGTTTCTCTCAGCAATTCACAAGGGCCACCTGAATATCTTCTAGTTGTCCTTCAAGAGGTACTGCTTTAGATTTCAAAGAGTAGAACTTACCTTGAGTTTTCGTGCATACTAAGCCCAAAGCTTTCATGATGATTAGGGGCATGACATTATCTGACACTCCTAAATCCAGGATGTTGTTATTCAACTTGAAACCTGCTATATTCAAAGAATAGAATAGAATAGAATAGCTTTTAACGTCCACGAGGCTAAAGAGAGCTTTTGAGACAGCCAACCCAATCAAATTTGCTTCTGCCTTTCCGTTCTACTTTTGTTCAATAGATATAATGAGCTCTCCGACCTTATCCAAAGACCCCTCGACAAATAGACCATGCCAAGAAGCCGCTGTCAAGATATCTGTATACTTTACTCTGATGTCAGTGTAAGCGGCACATTCTAAAATAAAGTGTTTTTCTGATTCCACTACCCCAGAAGTGCAGAAAACACACACTCTCTCTTCCCAGGTTTCTTTAGGCTTCTTCCACCTTCCCGTTTCACATCGGAGCTGATGAGAGTTAGTCCTAAGCTGACCAATCAAAATCTTAGCTCTCCAAGAGATATCCGCCCCAATCAAAGAAACATAGAAAGGTTGTGGTTTTTCTTCAACCCTCCTTACTTCACCCTGATGAATGGCAAATGATTCAACTAAAACATGTGGGAACATGAGCTGATTTAACCCCTTTCTTGACAAAATTGGCTATCTTTTCCAACTGCTCAAGCTGATTCTGGAAGAATTTGAGTTGTGATATCTGCACTTTGGTCTTATTCGGCTCAGATTGCATTTGTCTGAGAAAAAGATGATTTTGAATCAACAAGAATTTTCTCTTTTCCCTAAACATTTTCTTTCTCCAACCTATCTCTTTCATGTTTTGGATTTTGTGTCATGTGCTCTTTTTTGAATTAGAGCCATGGAGAAGGCCTCTAGCCTATTTCCATTTCCCATTAGGCTAAGGGGAAAAGCAAAAGAAATGAATTACAAATTTATTTTAAGTTGGGCCTGATAATTTCTAATTTAATGGGCAACTTAAATAGTATTATTATTAAAATAAAAAATGTTTTTAAACACTAATATTAAAATAAAAAATACTTTCAAGTTTTAAATACTAAAAAATAAAATAAAATAAGTATTTTTAAATATTATTTAGAGGCAAATTTAATCAAAGGTGCTTGGCTTCTTTTTTTGGCATCGAGATTTCAATTGGCATTTTCATTGTGAGCTTTTGCTTTCAAATTTTGCACTCAAGGACGAAAACCCTTGGCTGATTTCTGTGGTTTAGGAGGACAAAAACCCTCTTGGATTTCATCTTGGAGGTGAAGACAAAAACCCTTGCCTTTAACATTGGCAATTCTGCATCGGAGGTTGAATGGTGAACTAAAATTGAAGATTTGTGAATATTTTCAGGTTTGGGCAATTGGATTTGCAAGCAAATTTGGTGGTTAGCATTTGGAGGGTTTCATTGTTGGATTTTCAAAATTTATTGCTGCTGTTTATCATCATTTTTGGCTAGATTTGGAGCACCATTTTAAGGAGGAGACTATTGACATCATTCTTAGCCATCACCAAACCCTAGGTCACTGATATACTAGTTATTTCTGCATTTTTCATTGCTGAATTTGCACATTTTTCCGGAGCACCTGCCCCAGAGAAATCCATACCATTTAAGGGTGTAATTGTGGACTAATCGTACAATTCTAGGTTCCATTTTGAGGGGCGATCAGCATTTTCAGTCAAAATTATAGGGGCGCCAACATTTGGGAGGGTTCAAGATAATTTTTACTTGTTGTTTGGACATTTTCCTAGCCGCCATTCACCATTTTAGCATTTGCAGCAATCGTATAGCCTTCCTACAGCGTACCATTCCATGCAGACCTGAAAATTCATTATTTTCAGCTGGATCAACCAACCGTACCAATCCAAGGAGGTCTTGTGAGTGGAAATTGTTGTTATCAATTCTGTAATTTATTTCCAGCTTGCATATCAACATTGTAATCAATTATTTTGCTCATAAAATCAACTACAGAGGTGTCATATTGTTGTTCAGGACAAAACTAGGGTTTTACCAATCATGAACAGCAACTATATTTGATGTATTTGGACATGTATGATTCAGATCTGTTATTGGCAATGCAATATTCATCATTTCTAGCTCTATGAGGGTTTATGTTGTCATTTCAGCCATTTATCATTTTGAACAGCATAATTTTCCAATTTAGTTTGTTGTTTTCAACTTTGTGTTTGTTTCAAAAATTTAGAAAAATACAAAAAAATCAAAAAATTGCAAATATAATAAAAAGGGAACATTACATTTTGAGCTTGAGCTAGGACAGTAAGAGAATGATTATGAGAAACAATCCATTGCTCATCAAATGAAGATTCTTCTTGAATAAAACTTATTGTAGAGTCGCCATCAAGTTCTTTTGAGGAAAGATTCCGGTTTCCCAATAAACTTTGGTTATTTACTTCAGACAAAGAAATCAATTGCAACATTTGATGTGTTTCGAGACATCTGTTGGATTCATGGTCACTGGTATCATGGAAAGAACAATGTATACTTGTATTCTTGCTAGGAGGAGCCTCCAATGTAAGAAGTTCAGGCGGAGAAGACATTCTAGGCCTGTTTACTTCATTGGAAGGACCAAAATTTCTATATTTTGCCTTGATATGGTTCAGCTGAAGTACTTCGTGAAAGTTGATGCTCCATAAGAGACAGCTCACTTGAAACATTTTAAATTTTTAAAGCAATGGATCAGGTATCTTGGATTAGAGGACAAATTAAATCCTTCTTGATTTCTCCTATGGTGATCATGACATCTTCAAGTTTGATCGCTCGAGAATGGGCTTCTTCAAGTTCGTTGAACTCATAGGACTTGATTAAAAAAGCACTCTTTTAGAGTACTACGTTGATGAAACAACTTAGTAGAATTTGCGAAGAAGGCCTCAAAGTTGTGTTGATTCTACTGACGAGGCGGTTGAAATGTGCGACAAATTCTTACATAGGTTTGTTGAAATCATTCTTTGAATTTGACAGCTACACAAACAAGAAATGCTCATCTTTAGCTCACTTGAAGCAAGTTAGAAATTTTTCAGTCATGAGCACCCAACTAATAATGCAACCAAGAGAAAGATGGTGAAACCATTTTGCTGCCCCTCTAACTAGAGTTTTGACGAAAATCCAAACAGCTACATCTTCATGAGAAACACCCAATATGTTGCAAGCCATAGTGAAAGCTAAGAAGTGTTCATCTAGGTGCTAGGAGCCATCGCCATGGAACTTTGGAAAATTATTTCTAAAACATGGAGATGTCGAACCTGGAATGCAAGATGACCAATAGTATTCCCCCAAGGCAAGGGAAGCGGTGGAACTCCTTTGTTGTTGTCATGATCGTCTATTGCTTGATTTTTCTATCAGATCTTCTTGGTTCTGTGAAATCAATTAAGTTGCAAAACAGGCGATTCAAGAGTTGTCATGTCTCTTTTTTGAGCTAAGGAATAATTTAATAATTTAACTTAAGTTGTTCAAAAAGCAAATTTATGTTATATTCTTAAAGGCAACTTAAGTTTTATTATTAAAAAGTGTTTTTAAAAGAGAACCTAAAGTTATGTTATAAAGTGTCACTAGGACTGGGGTCCAAAAAGTGATGGGATTTTCTAGACACTTTATGAATTAAGTTTTGAGGGGAAAAGGGAAAAAAGAAAATAATATTATATTCCCTCAAAGAACCTATATAAGAAGGTTTTCCACACAGAAGAATAAATCCAGTTTATGAAATCAAACCCCCCTCTTTCTTGATATTGAATGTATGTTCATGTTTCTGCCTAAGGACGAAAACCCTTTTAACAAATGGATTCAACGACGAAAACCTTCCTATTCATTTGAGTCATTCCATGAAAGGATTACCTATGTGCTACAAAAATTGGATTTGAGGACAAAAACCCTCATCCCCATTAGAGTGATTCTACCCAGGAGTCACTAGTGCGCTGAAAGATTGGAGTTTCCAGATTTGATGGATTGTTAGTGCTGAATGGTGTTTGTATATTTTCAGTTTTTGTTTGAGTGAAGATTCCTAGTTTGGTAGAAGTTCCAGATTTTGTGATGTGATTTTCGGAGTAATGAAGGACAATGATTATTATATTTGTTTGCAAATCATATCATTACTTTTTAAAGTCATTTACAAGTGTCATACCATTTGAATAAGGCTGATCAGATTTTCTTGTTGATTTCATTCCAAGTTGCTAGCCATAACATTATGCATAAGAGCCAAACAAGTTTGAGGGTTGTGTATTGAAGATTTCTGGTTATTAATATTTGTTGCAGCACTTTAGACTCAGGCCGCAAGGTTTCTATATTGCTATGTGAGATGGGTGAAGCATCATAGGGTGCCATACACTCCACAAACCTGGCCGTACAATTCCAGACCTGTCTGTACCTGTGAGGAAATGAGTCCCTGCCTTTTGGAGGATTACAAGGGTTGATATTATAAGCAGTTTCATTATCTAGTCCAGACACTCCTTTTTGGAAGTGGAATCGAGGATCTAGGGATTGCTATGCCTCGTTGGTAGGATTTCTCGCTAGTTTCTATCCAAATTACAGAGGTTTATTATTGCTGTTGTATTATCATTTCTGGGTATGACGTGTTAAAATCATTGCGGAAGTCAGATACAGTTTGTTAGCTTCTGTATAAGATTGCAACATTTCTTTCCTTTCACAAATCAACTATCTTCCAGGCCATTCCAGTACCTGTCCATTTGTTACATTGTCATACAACCTTCTTAAGGGCCGTACCAATCTCAGCTCTAACCATACATTATTCTAGGCAACGTTTGAAGATTTCTGGGTTGTCATATTGCAGTTCTGGGCAGATTTAAAGGCAGATTTCAGTATTATATCAGCTGTACAGTCTATGGTATGCTGCTGTACCATTCTGGACTATCATTTAAGATTCAATCTGCATTATTTTGAATGTTGTTCATCATTTCTTGGGCATGGCAATGTGATTATCAATGCTGGTAGAAAAATACAGTTTGCTACACCATTAATTACTGCTGTTTCATCTTGTTTGCATCTTCATATCAGACTTTTCCAGGCTAAAACCAGCAAGTTGTGAGTTCATTTGAGCACTGTTATTGTGTGTTTTTACATATAGTTTTTCTGTTGTGATCAGTTGTGGATGCTAAGAGGGTTATTAATATTTCCAGCCATATTTTCCATATTTGTTATCATAATTTTCTGTGCAGTTCTCTGCCAGAAAGATATTTTGAATAGCTGATTTCAGTAATGATTTAATGTATAAATTGGATGGTACTCCGCCAGTTTGATTAGCTTGTTGTAAGTGTGGATGGCTATACTGCCATGACGTTAGTTAATTTCATTTCCAGTTATTCCATTCATTTAGATTGTGCACCTTGCCGCCAAATAGTGTCCCAATCACTGTATGCTTTCACCTTGCCTACATCGGGATCTTAGTGATCAGAAAGTGTGAGTTTATACATTTCATCATAAATTTGTAAAAAGTCAAAAAAAAAAATCAATTTGAGACATTACAAGAGTTTAAACAATCGTGAGATAAATGGAAATTGAGCCCCATGGGGGTGCCAAAAACTATTAGTGTTTTATTTTGTCATTTTCAAGACAAATCAAATTAAAATAGTATGTGGGAAATCTTCTCTTCAAATTTGCAGGTAAGATTCCTTGATCTAATCTACTCCTAGAATCTAAAACAAATAAACTAGATTGCTACTTATGCACACTGTACGAATTATTTTTTGGGGATTTTGCAATTAAACAAAATACAGAAAAACAATCTAGACCTCTTCCTTTTATCTCAGAGGTAGGAGCACAAGACTGAAAGTACTTATCTCACTACAAGGTTTTTTGCTATAAAAATATGAACTGGAAACAAAACACCATTCAATGGTTAAAGCAAAGACCAATGAATTAGTATTAACAATAAGATTGATTTGACATGAGAAACATTCCACAAACAATATGAGACACGATGTGAGATTAAAGACAATAATCCTTAAAAGCATATAAAGATATTGATTAAGAAAAAAGGACAGGTGTTGAGCAAAGTTAAACACAAATCTTCTTATCGACTTCTCAAATCTCATCACAATAAACTAACTTCAAAGCTGAATGAAAACTTTTGCAACATAAGCCTAACACAAACTCTTCTTACATTATATGTGCTCAAAGCATGCACTTATAAGCTCTCTAAGAGAAGGTTCTAGGCAAAATAATAATAAAATAATTCTTTAAGGCTGCTTTTCTCCTTGAACAAGTCACCTATGTCAAAGGACAGCTATGAATTGATTTTTTTTCTCTTTAATTCCTTTTGGAAAACTGAAGTTGCTGTTTTAAGTATGAGATGAGAGTTTTATCTTGACAATACCATCAAAAAAGCACAGCCTCCTTTGAGTGTTTGGACATGACTTTGACCGGGCATGATTCTCTAAGCTGTCCACTTTGGACACTATTTTAAACTGGTTATGCCATCTCAAAATGGTTATTTATCACTTAAACTTTCATTTCTCCTTCTAGGTGCAGTTCATGTTGTGTTTGCCAACTTTGGTGCACTTTCCAGCTGATTGCGCCAATTCAAATTTGTGATTTCAAATGTTTCCTTGCTGCTCACATTTTTATAAGCTCTTTGCCACTTTAGTTGCCATTGAAAAGGTGTGACTTCCTTTGTTTTAACTTGTCTTTTTATGTAAAGTCCCACACCAAATTTTTTTTTTTTTGCAACATATATAAATGCAAATGCAAGTCCAGGGACCTGATCACCAAGATCCCCGTGTGGGCAAGGTGAGAGCATACGGTGTTTGGACAACACACAATCTATCTAGATGAATGCACAGCTGAACTGAGAAGGCAAAAAGCCGACTAAAAGCACACAGGCGGCGAAACCGACCCAATTCTACACCTCTTCGGCAGACAAGTGTGCTTAGAGAATGCAAAGCCACTGGCAGATTACAATGAAGTCCAATCAAGCCAAAGTGGTTGATTACAATATGGATCCGATCAATGCCAACACGGGCTTGAAAAGTAGAGGGCTCTAGCGGTGAACTGACCAAGACCTTCTATGTTGAAATGCACAATAATGGCAGTATACCATCCGATTTTACAATATTATAATCATGAAATGCATGGCTTCCAACGTTACTACCATTCGAAGTTACAATATAAATGTAAAATGCATACAGAATGCTAAATGATAGAAAAACTAGCTGCAACACACTAATATCAGAAAATCAGACTGTTGCACACACATAGATTAGTCCACCAACTCAAGAAAAACATAAGATAACATGCTTACATAAGCTAGATTTTGAAACCTATGCTCCATGGGGCCACGTCCTCTATTCAAAACCCCCCCGTACCCTACAGGAGACATTCTGGGGATGCGGGGATGGGTAGGAAACGTCCCCTACCCGTACCCCTTTTTTTTGCAGACCCAGGAAACGTCCCCCTTTTTTTGATGTAATTTTGATATAATATATATGCAGATTGTCATTGAAAACAATTAAATTTTGTTAATTTGTTTGCCAATTCTCATGTGACAAGTTGAAAACTTAGTTCAAGTGTGATGTTATTGTTATGTATTCATTTTTTAAGGTTCTATAATGTCTATTTATAATGAATGCCTTATCAATGTTATCATATAAGTATTTGAAATTTCCCTATATTTTTAAAAATATCTTATTTTTTTTAGTAGTCGTCCCCTAAAAAGTGGCCCAAAAAAAATGGCATCCCCGAAACACGTCCCACCGTCCCCTGCTGTTCCCGTCCCGGAAACTTGGGGGAGCATAGTCTGAAACACATTGAAGTAAGCAATGTATAAGGCTGATTAAGGCTACAAGACTAACTGGTAGCAATTCTAAACTACACCCATCAACTAAAATACTGAAATTTGTGAACGAGGTTGTGGTTGAATGGCAAAGGCCAAATGGTTCTCACAATGGAGATCCAAGTTCGAATCCCCCAAGTAACATGTGGTTGTAATGTCCCCTTCCTAGACAACACATAGATGAGCAATGGTTGGCCTATTACCAGGGTTCCCATAGGTCAGTAGAGTGGTTAGGGGACCTATCCAGGGGCAGTGGAGCTTTATTGGGAGTCTTTCGAGCCCTTGAGTTTGGTGTCAGATGATGAATACAGGTGTTGAATTGAGAATATTAAAGGTTTGCCTTAATATGAATAGTGAAAAGTGAATAGTAACAGAGAATTAGAAGGTGAATAGTGAATAGGTCCCCACCCTAGTAGCCACAATGTTGTTTTAAAAAGGTAGTGCTTCTTTTTCATGAGAAAGAGACCCTCAAGGTGGGCGTCCCCTTTTGGAGGGATTATTTTATTGTTTTTTGTGGAAAAAGGAGGATGGAGACTATAAAGCAATGTATGGGGCTCACTTTTGAGCATTCTATTCTTTTTTTTACAAAACTAAGTGCAGGTTTGGAGCTCTAGATAGAGTTTTCAGCAGATTGCAGCTCTTCTGAGGACGAAACCCCTTGGAGGACAGTGCATTGGACGACAACCCAGTTCACAAAACAAGGAAATCTACTCTAGGTTTCCGTTTGGGCTTCATTGGACTTCATTGCAGTTAGAGTGATTGCAGCAGTGGATTATCAGGGTATAATTGCAGATTAGGTCTTCTTATCAGCAAATATCCTCATTTCAGTGCCTTTACCAGCCGGCCGTTCAAAATGGGAGTCATTTTCAGTCAAACCCTAGCTGGAAGTTAGGGTTTCAGCAATTAATTGTTCCATAATTTAAGCGTTGGCTTCCGGGTATGTGTATATCATTTGGACAGTTCAATATTGCATTCTATAAGGGTTTTAAACTGCTGTTATAATCTGATATAATGTATATCAGCCCTTTGAATCTTGTAATCAGACTTGATATAATTAGTATAAAAGGGTTCTATTGAGTTGCAAATGTCATCTTTCATTTATGCAATAGTTATCTTTCATTTCTATGCTTTCCTTGTGATTTGGCAATGAAAAACATGCAATGAAACTCAAACTACAACAAATCAGCAAACGAGCAAAAATACCAAACTTACCTTCGCTGGTCAAAGATAAAAATTGAAACAAACAAATCAGCAGATCCAAAAAAATCAGAAAATTTGAGATAGAATTGGTTGGGGATCTTTCAGGTTTATATGTGGCTTCTAAGTTGATTATGTTGGTTAAGTGGATATGTTGATGGGGAGGAGGTCCCAACGCTTACGAAACCAAAAAAAAAATACTGAAATCTTTGCCCCAAACCACCAAAAACTCTACTAATTAATTGAGAAACTAAAATTGTACGACCTGCAAATGCTTCTGTACAACACCCAGAAACATGTTTGGACTAATTAAAATCATTACAACTGTTGCACACCCAACTCAGACTAGTACGGCCCCCTTATGGCCAATAGTATGGCTCCCCAAACTGCACAAAACTAGTAAGTATCAGCTTAGAAAGGTACAACAGTACCTACAGGTGGTACAACATGCATCAAGAGCAAGTTTTAGCATCTAATATGGGGGCGACTCCCTTCCAAAGCTAAACGCCACTTCACCCTACAATACAACCAATCAATGGCAAATAAAACAATGAAAACAAGTTGTACGGCCAGCTTAAATGGCAAGAAACTCAAACATGGAATGGTGCGACTGGGCCAAACAAGCAAGATGCCTCTTTTTTCATTTGTTCGGCCTACAACAAGGCATTCAGTAGCAAACCAAAGGACAGCCAGCTTTTGGAGGATGGTACGCCCTCCCTCAGATTGGTACAGCCCTTGAATCTTCACCCAAAACTTCCCAAATAGCGACTGAAACTGAAGACAATAAATTATGAAGCCTAGATTCTATTAGCAACTCAAAAAACATCAAAAATCTTCATAATAACTTGAACTGGAAAATTTAGAACTTCAGGAAATCCTCAATCAGCAAATAGAAGAACTCAAGTTCTCATTCAAAGTTGTTGGTAAACAAATTTGTCACTGCAGATTTCAATGTGACTCACCCAACGGGCAGTGACAAATGTTCCAACTGTTGGATAAGTTGTTACTGGACTAACAACTTTCCTCTGCATTTGAGAGGGGCAGCTCCCTCGTATGATGGGGGTTTTTAAGGTTTTTTGTGTACTTTTAACTTGAAAGTACAAAAAGGAAAACGGAAAAACTAAAGGAAAATGATTTACTGAAACCCTAGCAGTAGACACACAAATACCAACTTGGATTTCACAAACTTATTTAAAACTAACAAATATTCATCACAAAATCAGAAACTACGTTCCTAGATTTGTATGATGGATTTCACCACAATATATGTTTTGATATGCAATGATGATGAAAGAAGGATGATAAATCTCAACACACGAAGAGATAGGTTGCTTTAGCACATTCAAACCAAGACACCAAGATATGATTGTGTTTCATTCTAAGTTGTCGGTTCTAATTCGGATCCCGGTTCCGGTTTGTGGATTCGACCAAATTTTTTTGGGGGGCTGGGTTTGTTTTGGGTTCGTTCGTACAAAATACATGTTATATATAATTTTAATAATATAATATTATAATATATAAATACTAGTATATTTATATTTTAAAAAATATATCTAAAGTACGCTGAGGGATATCTCTTTTCCATAGTTTATTTGAAAAAGAAATTGAAAAAAATAAAAAATAAAAACCAAAAAAGAAATTGGAAAAAATAAAAAAGTTGGAAAAAATAAAAAATAAAATCTAAAAAAGAAATTGAAAATAAGAAAATCATAAAAACTATCGAACCAAAAAAAATAAATTGGAAAAAATAAAAAATAAAAACCAAAAAAGAAATTGGAAAAAATAAAAACTAAAAACTAAAAAAGAAATTGGAAAAAATAAAAAACTAAAAATCAAAGAAGAAATTGAAAATAAGAAAATCACAAAAACTATGGAACCAAAAAAGAAATTGGACAAGAATTTTTTCCAATGAATCTTATTTACATGAATTTATTTATTTAAATATTTTATGATTTTTGTTTACAGAATCTAAATGTTTACAGGAATCTGAATCTTTCAACCCTTTCTATGAGTGTAGAACACCTCTCGGCGTAATAATAATAAATATTAATAACATAAATATAATAATATATTATAAATATAAATATATATTAAAATACAGAGTTGCATGGATACGGATACGGTATCGGATACGGATATAGTATCGAATACGGATACGGCTATTTTCCAAGCCCCTAATATGGATACGGCTGGATACGCCATTCATAAAAAGCACATATACATATACATATATAACACAATTTTATAATGCCACATATATAGATATAGTTTCATCATCAAAGAAAAATATAAATATATTGAATCTTGATAGAATCACATATTATCAAAAATGTCATCACTATTCTCTTAATGTTGGAATCTTGATAGAATCACATATTATCAAAAATGTCATCACTATTCTCTTGATGTTGGAGTTCTAGATCATCATCTACACTCTCGGAACCGAATGAAGATGCACTAGAGGATCCTCTTGCTGTATCAGAATTCTCAACAATGGGACTAAGATGTGTCAATGCATTTATGGATACATCAATGTCACTCATCTTGGGCTGCACATCCCAAAATCTACTAGGTCCCTTCATGTAGTCTGTGGAGGAATGTGACAGGAGACGATGATTGGAATGGACATATACAAGGTCCTCTGCTTTACTAGCTGCTAGCCTATTTCGTTTCACAGAATGGATGAAGCCATATGTGCTCCAGTTCCTCTCAGATGCTGAAGAACTCGAAACCTATAAAAAGAAATTGATATTACAAGTTACAAAGAGAAATACAATCAACTAAAAATAAAATAAGAAATAATTTGAAATAGAATATAATTTGTATAATGTTAAACCTGTGATAGAAGTTTGATAGCCAATTTTTGCAAATGTTTAGTCGTGGCACCATGGAAGTTCCACCACTTCACAGGGTCCATTATTTTCTTATCTGCCATTGCATCAACATCCGCATAAGTTCCATCAGAGGATGCAAAGCTCCCAAACTCATCTCGAATCTCCGCTGCAACTCTAGGATCTGTAAACATCTTCTTGAAAGCTTTTTTATATCCGTCAACTACCTCAAGATCCATATTTGGTGCTGTTCTATTTGGCATTGCCAACATGTCAACATGGTAGTACTTGAGGTTCAAAGCATATGCCAAAAGTTGCAAAGGAGTTGTCATTTTATCCCACCTCTTCTTGATTATCTCGTATATTTGGTTATAAAAAAATTCTGAGGGGTCTTGCTCTTTTGCTATGATTATGTCTCTAACTTTCTCCACCATTGTATCTATACAATCATAGATGTCCCCCAATATTGGCTTATCTGTGTCACAACGACGAATGAGGGCATATATTGGCTCTGTGAAAGAGAGCACATAGTCTACTTTAGCCCACCAATCATCATCAAGAATGATTGTCCTGATATTATTCGCTCTATCTGTTTGAGATTGCCTCCAAACTACCCAAATATCACTAATCACCATGCTTTTCAAGGCTTGTTTCACATTCACAAGCCTTTTAAGAACAATGTAGTGTGTGGCAAAGCGAGTTTCTACCACCTTCAATTTAAAAATTAAAAAAAAAATACAAAATATAGTTTAGAATATATTTCAAATTACAAAATGATATATTTCAATTTTCAAAATACATAACATAATTTAGAATATAGAAAAGTTACTTTCAATAGCTCCAACTTAGCGAATTGTCTATAAATGGCTTGTGACATGTGGTGATTACAAGTAAACATTTGAATCTCTTTGGCATCGTCATAAATCTTTTGTATCCATTGTATTTTGCCAATTTTTTGTAGCATCAAGTTCAAAGAATGCACTGCACATGGAGTCCACCAAATGTTTGGAAATCTTGCCTCCACAACCAACCCTATTGCTCTGCATACCTTCACATTATCTGTGATCACTTGAATAACATTTTCTGGCCCCACTAATTCAATTGCTTCAATTAGAATATTGGCAATAAATTCAGTATCCTGTTCATCGGCCTTCCATTCAACTGCTTTCAAGAACATTGTCCCCTTTGGGGACATTGCAATCACATTGATCAGTGGCCTATTTTTAGCATCCTTCCATCCATCACAAATGATGGAAACTCCTGGGATTTTCCATGAAGATCGAATCACCTGCAATTGTCTATCGATAATATCTTTTTCTTTAGCCAAAAGTGTGGTACGAACCTTCTCATAACCTGGACTTTTGTATCCTTTTGGGGCCTCATTAATTGACCTAACCATCTCTTGCCAATATGGAGAGCGCCCACATTAAATGCAATCCCATTTGCATACAAGCAACGAGCAATGTTTTGATCTGTATCCTCTCGACTTTGCAAATTAAACGATTTTTCAAGAGGTCCTAAATTGCTCCTCTTATGACCTGTAGATGTCCCTAAAGCTGATTGTGGATGCAAAGGGGGTCTATTTAGAGTTGACTTGTGTTTTGATGCTTGAGCAAGATTATTGGCTTCATCTTGTTCTTTTTGATATTTTGCAATTTTGGCAGGTGACAACCCTTTTCCCGATCGGCCATCAACATTCGGACTAGGACATATAGCACACCTTGTCCCTGTTATGTGGCAAAGGTACCCATGAACCCTGGTATAAGAACCTTTATACTCTTTTAGACACTCCTGACATATCCATCTATAACCTCCACCACCTTGAATTTTCTCAACAATGGTGACGTATTTCCACAACGGAGATCTAGGGTCCGATTTGATCCACTTCTTATTGTTTTCTGATACTTCAACATTGGACGATGATGATGCCATGAATAATATCCTAGAATAATTAAAACTTAAAATTTTAATAAGACATTTAAATCTAAAATAAAATAAAATAAAATAAATCTAAGATTCTTAAGTATTTGCAAACCTAAATATATTCACTTTCACTTTTAATTTTTTTAAATAATTAATTTAATTTTACATATATTTTATAACTGAAATAAATTAATAAAAATATATATTTAAATTATTAAATATTTTTATAAAATAATCTTTAATTACAATAAATTAATAAAAAAGTTTGATGTTTATATTAACATTTTAAATTTAATAAAATATAAATATAAACTCAAAATATAAATATAAACTATTAACTTTTTAAATTTAATAAAATAAAAATTATAAACTCATAAAATATAAATAATAAACATTTTACATTGAAATTTATATATGAAATTTATTAAAAAATATATAAGCATTTTAAATTTAATAATTGACAAATTCAAATTTTAGGGGCGTTAAAATTAATATATGAAATTTATTAAAAAATATATAAGCATTTTAAATTTAATAATTAAGAAGTTCAAATTTTTGGGGCATAAATTTTAGGGGCGTTATGTTAAAATCATTCTTAATATCCTACAAATTTAATAAAACAAACATAAACCATACCATATGAAATATAAACGGTAAACCATACAATACCTACGATGGGAAATCCCGTGATAGGGAAATGAGAACGCAACAGGGAAATGACAACACAACAGGGAAATAGGGTTTCGGAAATCACAAACGTCAAAAATAGCTAACATAGAAGATGTTTCGAATCACAGTAGATGCCGTCGTTGAAAATGTTGGATGCTGGACGAGCTATTTATCAATGGACCTGCATTTTTAACTTCTATTTTGAAGAAAAATCCGGCGTTTTTAACTTACGTTTTGAAGAAAAAGCCACGAAAACCTGCATTTTAACTTTCGTTTTGAAGAAAACGCCGACGAAAGTTGAGGATGCCCAAAATACATAAAGATTTTTTCAAAAATCTGTATCTAGGCGAATCGGGTGCGTCAGAAGGAAAAAAATTTAGGGCACGGGCGGGTACGATATCCAAGCCGTACCCGCATCGTACCGTACTCGGATCCGTACTGGATACGCAGGTATGCGTGCCCTATGCAGGGGGTAGATGTATCCTGCAACTCTGTTAAAATATAATAATAAATATTATTATCATAAATATAAATAGATTAATAATATAATATTATATAATAATAAATATTAATAACATAAATATAATAATATATTATAAATATAAATATATTAAAATAATATTATAAAATATTAATAATTTAATAATATAATAAATTATTATAATATATAAATATTAATAATATAATTGTTATATTATAATACTATATTTAGATATAGAAATTTAGAATCCACTATAACGTATTAAAGGTCCCCAATTTCTTCATGAGTTGAAACAAGGTGGGCTTTAATCTGTATAATGTATAAACAAATTGCTATTTTGTAGTTTATCTTTCGCAATGTAGGTATTTATCTCCCGCGATGTCAAACGGCGAAATTTTTTTCAAAATCGTGTTTTCTATGAATAGATTAACCATGAAATGCGTCGAAATTCATCAAAAAGTAGGGAAAAAAAAAAAATGAAAAATGCCTAAATTCGTCGCACCGAGCTGAAATTGGTCCAAATTCATGACGGGTTCGCCCAGGTTTGTCCCGAATGAACCCGCAAAGCTTTTATAGAACTCTGCACAAACCAGTTGGTGGTTTGGTTCCAAATCTGGACCAGTTTCCAATCAGCCTCGAATCCGGCTAGGTTTTCGACGAATTCGATAACATATGTTTCATTACATCAATTGCACAGTTTGTATCAATGCTTCAATGGATGACCAATAATTTCCACAATGATATAGAGGGATTACTAATTTAACATACGAGAAATCAATAATGATAACATAGAACATCCAAAACATACAATTCAAATGCTTTCTTTATTATCTATGTGAAATTCTACAACTCCAAAAACCCTTCTGTACAAAGTGTGAGGCCAAAAGTCTCCAAAAAATTCCCTTGAAAAAGTTTTCAGAAGTCATCTCTTTACATTTTATATAGCCTTGTATTTTATAGGCCTCTTTAGTAACTACCTGGTAACTACCTTTTTAAAATACAACAATTTAAAAGTAAGCTTTATTTTGGTTAGATTTTACTTAGCTTTTCCAGAAACAAAGCTTATTTTCTAACTTCTAATTACAATAAGTGACATAAGTCACTTTTCCAAAAAGGCAACATGAAACTTGAAACTTTGAAAGAAAGAACAAGTTATTGGTTTGTTGAGGTAGGTACTGTGTCTTCTTCCGATCTATGAATCACCTATTCACCAGCAACTTGGCCTTCAAGGACATGCACTCCAACTGCATCTGCTAAGCATCTTTTTCTTCCATGGACCTATAATGATATAATTCCATCCTTACCATAATATGCCATGTCATCTCCATACTTAAGAGAGGTTCATTATATTTCTAGGGGGTCCAATAATAAGCCACATGAAGTTATACTCAAGACATTCTTTGACAGGTATGAAAAGCAACTTTGCATTTCTTGCCACATTCAGAGTCTGTAGGAGGCTTGATTGTAGGATTTTTTTTCCTTATCAACTTTTAAATGATAAATTGTCTTTCCTTGATGAGCCTTTCTTATACTTTAGTCTTTAACCTCTCTTGTATTAATCATTATTTTCCATTCATTATATGTGTATCTTTGGTGATAGGGATCTAACCAATTAGCTTTCTTTCATAGGTGAGGTCATGCATTGGTCATTTCATCCCCAATAGATTGATGCTTATCATAAGACCGGTTCTCAACAAGCTCTATGACAGAAGTAGAAGGTTTCTCCAAATTGGCTATGCCAATACCACTCTCTGATCCATGCTCCTGGATTTGCTCTTCAAGTTGATTGGATTCTTCTAACATTAACTGAACTTGATTTCTAGAATCACTGCCTGAAGGGTCATATTTGTGTGCCATATCTAAATTAACATGTAGATTCCGACTCTGGAGTCTCATTCTTTCCTTGTACTCACGCATCTCTCTTTTATAACGCTCTTTATCCTCTAAACCTCGCTCCTGATAAGGGAATTTTTCATCCTCTGAAAGCCTATTCCACAAGTCACCAATCATCTTGCTGACCGCTCTATCCTTATCTAGTTGAACTGACTTAAGTTTGGCTCGCTGCTCGGCAAAGAAAAAAAATTATAACCTGTTCTGTTTTGCCTTGGGGCATTTGGATCCTTCCTGGAAACTTGTTTTTTTTCTTTTGATTGCTGCTTATTCTGTGTGCCATTGTCGTTCTGAAGCCTGACTACAAAGTATTTGTATATACAGCTACACTAGCACCTTGTGGTCTACAACCAAGAGGAGGTACATGGTAGAGCACACCCCTCATTGTTCTTGTTCCAACCATTACAGTGACAAGATTAGCATGTTCGCATTTACCATCTATAAACCCAATCACAACACTTCCTATTGATGATGTGGATCAACTCCAAGAGCTCGAGCAGAGTCAATCTTCTACTTTTTGATCTTTACTTCAAGATCCTCTAATGCTGCATGTTTGTAATTATCCTCTGGAGGTGGAACCAAGGGCCCTTGGACTTGAAAGAAGTGAACCTGCTCATAGTGGTGGAGCAAATTAATGTAGTACTTGCAAAGAACAAATGAAGCACTTGTGGTAGTGGAATTGGCTTTACAACAGCCGATTGCATTTGCTTAAAAGTTTCTAAAGTCTTTTCAACAAATTGTGTGTATCCTGCACTCATCGCATTCCCAGAGGAGGAACCAAGGGCCCTTGGACTTGAAAGAAGTGAACCTGCTCATAATGGTGGAGCAAATTAATGTAGTACTTGCAAAGAACAAATGAAGCACTTGTGGTAGTGGAACTGGCTTTACAATAGCTGATTGCATTTGCTTAAAAGTTTCTAAAGTCTTTCAACAAATCCATTTTGTGTGTATCCTGCACTCATCGCATTCCCTTCAACCAAATTTCTTTGAAGCATTCTGTCAAACAGCTCACGCGTGGTGTCTATGCTTACACATTTTGCATACATGTCTACCAAAGCATTTGCACAACTACTAACAAAATTCCCCTATCCTTTATGCTTTGATGGATATACATATGCTGTTTCGGAGCTCTTCTGCTGCAAGAGTTCTTGAAAATAATTGAAGATATGTGTGTGGTAAGCAGAATGTGCAACACCTCCTTCAACTGGCTAGCTCTAAATAATGCTGTGAAATGCCTCCTTCAACTGGCTCTCTCTAAATAATGCTGTGAGATTGAGATGAGTAGCAGATGGCGTTCAGTTTCTTAGGTAGTTATAGTAACTACCTCTTCTTTATTCATGCTTTAGTCATCGGCTCTTGGAGATAAGTTCACAACCTTTGTCAGCAATTTAAACAAGTTTCAAAATCTTTCATCTTCTCCGACATATACACGTTATCATGGCTCCTTTTAATTAATGCATTTGCTTAGTCTCCATCGGTGATGATGAGTAGTTTCAAAACCTTACAAGGAGTTGATGAAGTTTTAAAACCAAGTTCTACACCCAATAAAGGAAGAGATCGCCCTTTGAAAGGCCTTGTCAGCATATAGAACGTGATTCATAACAATAAATAACTCACTTCTTTGTCGGCGTATTAGAGGCCATTCATAACTAATAAGTTACTTGTGAGTTATGTCTTATGCTTTTAACAAACTCCTTTCGGCTTTATGGCAATTATAATGCCTTTGAAAGTACAATAATGTTTTAACTTTATCAAAGACTCTTCATCGTCATCTTAAGAAGTTTTCAAAACTCTAGTGGAGACTGATGGAAGTTATCTAACTCTTGAAACCTCTGACAATGTTTCCTTATACACATTCATTTGCATTTATAATAAGTTATGAAAAGCATGTCAAGTGACACCATTAGTTTCAAAACCATTATAAACCTCTGACCAAGATTATAACAATGAACACTTAACCATTTTTCACAAGCTTGAGATAAGTTGTGAAAGTAGAATCGGGAGCCAACAAAAATTATGAAACAACTCCATAAATTTCATAACTTTCAACTGGAAGCATGTTTTTGCTCGAAAACTAGCCACATTGCGCAAAATGATCCCACAAAGTCCTCTGTAAACCTGTTTTGCTCCAACCTCTCTGAAATTCCTGATTAAATTGTTTTCGTAACCTGCTAGCGAAAAAACGTTATTTTAATATCTCCCCAAGTGGTAAGGAATTTTACTCTGAAAACTTGCCACACTGTGTATAATGGAGTCATGCATATCCCTGTAAAACGGTTTCATTCCATCTTTTACAGATTTTTATATTTAATTGTTTCTGTAAACGTAGTCACACTACATAACTTCTCTGACTGAAAAGATGGACAATTATGCTTAGAACTAGCATTCAACTTCTTATAAGCTTGACGTGATTAACTCACATAAACTTGAACACATGCGGCATTACCAAGATGGGCAATTTTTTATGACTGGCAAGAAAACACATGACGCTAACCTCTTGCAACTGCACATGCAAAATGATGACTTTGATCTGGCGAACAATTTGGTGTTCAAACAAGTTATCATGAAAGAAGGTGTCGACACTTGGTGACACTTGCAGATTTCACAATCAGGGGAAAGTTTAAAAATTGTTGAGTTTGAAAACGCGGACAAGAAGAGCAAATTAGAAAATGAAATTGATAGGAAGAAGTTCTTCTATGCACAGAAACCCTTTATATAGCCTTCTGAGAGAAAATAGTGAATTTTTAATTACTTGTCTCTTTTTCCCTCCACTAAGTGTCATAAAGTGGCATTACCTTTTGTACCCCCACTCCCTCCACTGTAATCGCGTTTTTCTATTGGCATTTCCACCCAAAAAGTGCAAAATTCCCTTAAACTCAAATTCTTCTTTGCTGGTCACGCTTCCTTAAGCCATCGCCATCTAAATCACCATTTTTGCTTGGGTAAGCCATTGGAAAAGTGCAACTTAGCCTTAGATGAATACATTTTCTCCCTATCGCCATTTTCACCTAAAGTAGTCATTTGAACTTCTTTCCCTTGTAGCATTGTCACTCACATTTATTTTGCTTCAACAGAGTGTTGAAGAGACCTTGTAAACTATCCCATCCCATTGTTCTCGCCTTTCAGCCTTAATTGATGTATCATCTATTTTACCCTGGAGCCTTTAACCATCAAAATCTTGACTCGTCATATTTTGCGTTCCTTATCCATGAATGATATGTGGACATGGTTAGTAGACAACCTGGGCCATGACCTAATAACTTGACAAATTGACAAGAAGGATCACCTAACTAACATTGACTAACATGACAATGATACTAACTATAAATTTGACATGAAATGCAAAGTTTCATTGGGGTGCCAATTTTGGTACTAAGATTTAGCATGTAATAACAAATCCCAATCATTGACAAAAAGTTGCCCTCCAAGAGAGTGGACTACAAAAGGTTTCAAAAACTTTGGTGATCTGTTTGTCAATGGTAGATTGATAACTTGGAAGGAAATCCAAGTAAAATTCTCATTTCCAAATTTACAAAAAAGAAAATCCTCTATAATAAGTAAAGCTTTATATGATATTAAATATCTTGCTCAAGGAAGTTTCAATATATAATAACATTAAATGGGAGACAGTTCCCCACTCATGGAAGTAAAAATCAAAGGAACATATAATATGTTATTGATACCCATGAAGTTTTTGGTATGTCAAACACCTTGTTGAACTATAATTTGTCTAGGAAAGATTGGAAGTACATTTGAGTCATGTTTGGTCCTCTAAGCTAGAACCAAAGAAGTCTTGTTTTAGATGGTTAATAATTATGAAAAAGATTGTTATTGGTTCTATCCTAAAAATGTTGGGCTTAACTTTTATGTTTGTCATATGTGTAATGTTGAAGAGTACATTGAACACTTGTTTTTTGAATGTAAGTTTGTTAAAAATACTCGGTCTTGTTTCTTGGTGATAATAGTGGTGGAGTAATAAAGATGGTATTACTTGGTGTGAAATTCTTTTTGGTTTTGTTAAATGCTTTGGCAAAGAACTAAATAGATTCTAACTTACCCTATCCACCAAAATTTTATAGCAATCATGGAGAACTAGGAATGAGGTGTTTTGAACAAGATAAGGTTTCTTACGAACTCTAGCAGTGAATTTACCTTCACCTCCATTGTTTTGCAAGTTACACTCACTATGAAGACACCCAAGGTTAAGTTTTACAATCTACTAGATAATGGGGTGATCATACGCCATAGATTTGCCATTGTGCATATAGATGGTGACATGATATTGAAAGATATGGTGGTGTACCAAATGTTGAAAGTGTAAATGACAAAGATCCCAAAGAATATGAACGCATCAATGGTTACTAAATAATAAGAGGTAATAATAGGCTCAAACCAAAGACCTACAACACATCTCTCAACATGAATACTCAAGTCGGCATCCTATTTTGCAAGGTAAATGCACCAACGCGGCATTGACAAAACAAAATATTAGTGTACCTTAGTTCTACATTGTAAATTTATCATGGATGGAGCTTCAACTCATTGTAATAAAAGTTTGCCTAAAAATTAAAAAGGATTAATGTAATGAAGTGCCTATCGTTGATTGAACACAAATCTAACACCAACGTGCTTATAAAAGTAAAGGAGCATCAAAGTTCCTACAAAGTTTTGAGAGCCCTCAATCACATGGTACTGCTTATATGTTGTGATTGCAGAGTTTTTTAATGTTTTTATCTCTAATAGCATTTAGAATGTGCACTCACCATTGATCAAGGCTAAGAAGGTTGCATCTAAAGGCTAGCATATTGTGTTAGCTCTAAAAGCTATTAAAAAAAAGTTAAGGCCCCACCTGATGGCACTTTCCACATGGCGTGTAGGCAAAGATTTTAGAGGGTGTCAAAGACTAGGTGTTCTCAAAACATCAACTACTAGCGAATGCTTAGTGTTGTCATGGAATTTTTCAACCCCAAATTGCAAAATTTGTGCCTTCCTTAAAAATCCAAATGGTCCTATTGCATTCCCTAGTCTTTAGTTGTCCATGTCGAGTTCTACAGTGCAAGTCTCAATGGAAGGTCAATTGTACAAAAGGCCACCTTGTGCAAAGCTTAAAGAGTTCACAGTCTCAAGAATGACTAAATTCTCAGGAAGAAGCAAAATGTCTAAGGCATAAGTCAAATTTTCCTTTGGGCAAAGTTTCAAACTTTCTATACAGTTATGCAGTTCTTGCAATATTTCTTTGCAATCCCGACGATTTGGTCTTTGGCAGAAAAGAAGACTTTTCATGCAGTTATGCAAGTGTTTGCACATGTTTTCTCTACATTTCTGCTTATTTCACAAAAATTGGGGTTGCAAATTTTCTTCGCAATCGCACAATCATTGCAAACCAATTTGGCAGTCACCTAGTTTTTTCCAAATATTTTCACATGAAATAAGAGCACATGAAGTCTCTGAAACACTTTCTGATCACCAAGATCCCAGAATGAGCAAGGTGAGAGCATACAGTGCAATGCAAGATGTTTAGAAACACACCAGACGTCCACGACGACCACATGCCACGCTTATTCAGCGGAGTGTGCTATATGGAAAGTCACAAATATGCATGCACTAGGCGGCTGAGCCAACCACATCTACGCTTATTCAGCGAAGTGCATGATGCATTACAGAATGAAATCACACAAGGCGGCAAGCTGACCTATCGACGCTTATTCAGCGGACGTGTGAATGATGCAAAGCCATAGGCAGAGTGTGCATGCCAAACAAGCTATCATGTATGCTATAGATTATTGGCGGTAAACCGTTCAATATTACAATATGAATGCACAAACACGAATCCACCAGCGGTACTACCTTCCAGGGTTACAAACATAGGTATATTGCATCATGAAATTAAAGTACATTAACATAAGGAGTTGCAATATGATTTTATTTTTGAAACTATAACTAAAACACTGCTGAAGCAAACACTACACTCTAAAACTGCATAGAAATAAGGTAGAAGCATGCATAAACTATCTACAACTGAAAAAACACTGAAGTTATACCATAATGAAGCCTCCAAACTGAAGTAGAAGGTCTGATATGAATCTGAAACACTGAACACTCTGTTGTAGCAGCACTGTAAAACCGTCAACCAACACCTCCAAATCATCCAAATCTCATCAAATACTCCCAAGTCCACACCAAAACTTCATGAAACAACATTCTAACATCAAGGTGCCACAAAACAAGTCAGAAAACACTAGAAAAGAGGGGCGCTTCAGGCCCTAGCAGTCACACGCCTCTCCTAGAGAGGTATGGCCTGCACCAAGGCTGTCCAATCTGCAGCAACACACTTAAACCTCCCCAAACAGCAATGAAATCCATTCAACAGGAAGCGGCTAGGTCTGAAGAAGAGTATTCCAGGTTGCAGAATCATCATTTACTCAGAAATCATCACCAACACATGCCAAATGGGAAGACGCAGCCCTGCAAGAAAGGACATGGCAGCAGCAAGTAGAACTCTTCTTACACAAAATCTCTAAACTCAAACTCTTCAAAACAAATATTCAAAACCAACAAACTCCTTTAAGCACAAAGGCAAACTCCGTATGAGATTGCTCCAAAATCTTCAACATTTAGCACAAATGGTGATTTTTGTCTGAAACCACACCAGTCCAGCTAGGGAGGATCTTTCACCACCAAAACCAAAAATCTACAAGAGGGTTTTCGTCCTCAAAAGATGGAGAAGAACACAAGTTCTCTCATTTTGCAGCAACAAATATCAAATTCATCAACAACCCCCACAATGAGCCCTCAACCTTCTTTTATAACTTTTCTAGAGCAAATATACAATTTTAAAATATAATAATTCACTTTATTTCCCTCACAAAGGCCTTTTTGAAATAATAAAATTATTTCATGTGCAAAGCCCCCTTAGCTAGGCGTCCATCTTTTTAAAACATTTATTTCCCTTTCCAACGAGCTATAACACAAGGTTGTCCTTTTAATTTATCCCTTAGTGAAATAATTAAATAGTAACACTATAGCTTACCCAAGTTGCAGAAAGCACTGAAACCACATCGGAATCAAACTCTAATCACACTAAGATGATACTGAAGATGTAGGATGAAGATTGGAGCCAACCGGGTAACTTACTAAAAATACACGCTCTCTCCAATAAGTTTGGAGAGCACCCGAAAGGTTGGAAATCGATTCTGAAAGCATCTCCATCTAACCAACTAAACTCAAAACCAAGAAAATTGATCCGCAAGACTAATCAAAGCTTCTCCAAGAACATCGGAGTTCTCCGCAACTACCCAATTAGCCTCCGAAAGACTTGGAAACTAGCTAATTGCGCACAAATCGGTTATGCGCCAAAAGGGGACATTACAGGTCACTACTTGCTTGCTCCAAAAACCCGATTGTCCACTTCATCGTAGTTGCAGGTTTTCCCATCCATCATGCATATGTGCACCTACTTAAAATGTCTGAAACCAAATGCCAAACTTGCATTTATTTTCCGCACGTGTGCATGAGGTTTATAAAATTTTGTGCCTGTGGCATTTGCAAATGTATTTTCTTCCACTCTCACTCATCTTGCATGTGTTTTCGCTTCTTATTGCCTTTAAAGCTCCTGCAATCAATTCTTTCCTCATATTTCACAAACGCTACAACAGAAACACCAAATTTCTCACAAGTTTTTTATTCCAAGCTCCAATTTTAGGTGTGTCAAAGCACTTGCAATTTCAACAAGTTTTTATATCCAAATGATTACCATCAATGTCTCTAGGTACCTATGTTTCGACCTAACCTAAAAATCATGCTTCATTTTCAAATTTAGATGCTTTGTTGAGTTTAATGGAATGTTTTCCATTTTATAAGTCACAATTTTAAGGTTTGTGCAAACTCTAGCTGCTAAGTTGTGTCGTTTCCTCAAAAGACTGCATAAACTCATTTCAGTTTCATGGACTTTGAATTCTTTTTGCACCTATACTATTCATATACCAAAGATCATTGAACCTCCCACTTATACCCTAATTCCAAAAATCCAAACTTTCTTGACAATTCTGCAATAGCTAGGAACTTGCTTCTTTTCTCTGGAACCCCACAGTAACCCTATGTGTCGAACTGTCGAACTTTTGAACTTTTCATGCATTCAACCAAGTCCTACATTCCTGCTCAGGAACTCCAAAACCCTGCTTTAGCTCAGCTTTCTGGACTTTTGCATTCCCCTACAACTACATACTACACAAAAACCCCAAAAGTCTTCCTAAGCACTCTGAGCCATTTTTCTTCAAGTTTTCTTATAACTAAGGAGTCATAGGCTTATGTCTTTCTCCTACAAAGATGAAGTACAAGTTCAATGGGGTGGTCCCTCAAATTAATACAAAACTTCCTCTCATTTTCAATACAAATCTAGGCCATGTCAACCTAGAAGAATTTCACAAGAGGATTGAGGAGACCAAGGGAATAAGTACCATGGCAAGGCACCTATTAGAGAGTAGTCTCATTCACGCAACTGCTTTTTCCTATTTCTATCCAATCCCTAGATTTGGTCATGAGTCATGCAAACTTCTATAATCCTGGGACCAAAGAAATAAGGAACTTTGTTGATCAGGTTGTCATGCAAATCATGCCTAAGTATATAGAAGAAATGTTGGAGACTCCACATCATGAAGATTATACAAGAATCACAGTTAATTCTTCAAAGAAATTATTTTAAGAGAATGTAGACCAATGCATGAGAATAATCAACAAGAATTGGTTGAAGAAAGCAAGAGTCTCTACCACCAAATTGCCTAAGGTTCACCATAGGAGTGAGTTCCATGAAGAAATAAATGACATGATTACCTTGTTGAACCAGGTCCACAATCATTCAGATGCAAAGGAGTTTCATCCTTGGATGTTCCAATTCATTGCCAAGATCCTATCTAGAAAAGACTACATTGATTGGGCCACCCTAATCAGTAATAATTTGCATAAACAGCTAGTGGAAGTCATGGAGTCAAAATGCTTTTACATGACTTCATACCTAGTGTATTCCACTGCTAGAAGAGAAATACTACCTGGACTAACAAGAGTGGGCAATATGGACATTGGCAAAAAAAGGTTTATGAGCATTACCCTCAACTTGAACTAAAAGAAAGTTAGAAATATTTCATAAGGATAAATGATGCATTTGTATTCTTCATTATTAGGATGATTGAAAACAATCCTAATCAGCGTATGTCCATAGAAGCTACTGCTACAATTGTTGTAGGAGGGATTTGGTTCATACAATTCTCCACCTTCACATATATTAGAGTTGGAGGATTTACTGAAGCACCATATAAACTACCTAAATATGTTAGTGATAAGCTCATTCTACTGGATTTGTGCCTCCAATTAGTTGTTGTTCACAAGCTTCTTTCAAGCAAACACAAACCAAATATCCAATTTCTTATATCAATTGGCAAGTACACATGTTCTTCTTGAGTAAATGCAAAAGAGGCAAAAATAAAAATGGCTCAAGTTACCTTACATGCATCTGAATTGAGATTATCATTTGATCCTTAGGGCATTTAGAGGGATTGCTAGGATCTTCGTACGCACACAAGCCAAGCTTGGAAGATTTTTGGGCTGACTATGATGATGAAGATAAAGTACAAAGGCAAGATTACTTGAGGCTAACTGCATTCCAAATCAAAGCCTTCAAGGTTGTAAAAGTGCCCAAAGACATTTTAGATAATGGAAATGTAATGGACCCAATATACAAAGAACTACAAATTTTTGATAAACCTATCCCACAGATCAATTGGTCAGTGAAAGATTTCAACACAAATGAAGAAAGAACTCAACTTGTGATCTAGAGAACTGAGAAGCATGGCCTAACTTGATATGAAAATTAAGGAGACAAGGGAATTTAAGGGAGAATCATACAAGGGAACAAAGAAGGAGAAAGAACTTCCCAAGCAAAAGAAAGCCCCTTCTACACCAGTTACCCAGACAACTCAAGCACCTACGGACAAGGCTATAAATGCAAAGGACCTAGAATATGAGTCTCCAGATGAGACTAAGAAGCTAGTAAGAAAGAAAAATCCAAGAGTCAAGATCATATTTTCTCAAAAAGAACAAGGAGGTGAAGGCACTCAAAACCTAGGTGCATCTTCTCCCCCTCTTGAAAATTCTCTTCCCTGCTCTCAGAAAGACCCATCTACAATTGATATTTCCTCCTCTCCTTCTAAAAAGTCCCTGACAATTCATAAGTCTCCCTTTCCTCCAATTAACCCTCCTCCAACTTAGAAGTCAACTTCTCTTGATGCTCCTCCTCCACCTCTGAAGAAGTCTCCATCTGAAATTCCTCCACCTCAAAAAAAATCTTCTTTTGATATTCCTCCTAAAAGATCTCCATCTCCACCACAAAATTCTATGTTGGTGTAATATTTTCTTCACCTAGATATGTCTCTATCCTAAGTGTGATATTACACCTATTTAATGAGTTTACTTAGGATATTAGGAATAACTAATTTTCCTCAACTAAGTAGCTAATAATGACATGTGTACACCTAGACTTGAGGTACACAACTGCCACCACTGCCTCATCAACTCTTGATTAACGGTGGTTACATGCCACCTCTATTTAGTCAAGGCCACCTCTGTCTTAGTCAAATTGAGTAAACTAATCCACGGATTTGCAGTTCAACTCTTGACCTCATAGTTACACTAGGTTAATTAATCACTAATTGGCAATTCAACTCTTGACCTCATAGTTAGACTGAGTTAACTAATCCACTGATTGGCAGTTCAACTCGACCACTTGACATGTCATCTCCTTGAGTCATGCATCCAGGTGGCCTATTTATATGTACTTCATCCATTCATTTGATGGTCGATTTGGTTGGTTTGATCTAATTATTCATTTCCTCTATTTTGGAATAGCTTATGTTCTTGCATATTGCATTATTTGCCTTGTGCTTGCAGCTATTGTAACTTTCTTCATGCATGTAGATCCAGGCTCCTATGATTATATTCTCACCGAATCTTACATTCTCCAAAGCCTCCTCCTACATAGACGTATCCCGAATCCATAAAATCTCCTCTAGCGAAGAATCCTCAAAAGGAGCAAGTCTCAACTGAGGTGCCTACACAAGAAGAATTTTCAACTCTCGATACACCTATATAGTTTAATCATATTCTCCAAAAGAGGAAGAGGGTCATTAAGCCAATGGTAGAAGATTTTTCAAAACTTGCATCTATTTTGGTCCAACCTCCTTTGCCAAAGAAGGCCAAAGTGAGATCCACTATCTCTGTTTGATGCTCAAGGTGCCAGGTTTGCTGAAGTTGCAACCCCTTTGTGTGACAAGGAAGAGGCTGATATGCAAATATCTAATTATCAAATTACAAAGGTTGCCCTCGGGCAACAAACAATGGAAGACATACAGGATACAGCAAAGTCTACCCTTGATGCTATGATTCAAAAGATGGATAAAGACAAAATAACCAAGGAGCAGTTAAAAGAAAAAGTGGAATGCTTAACTTCTTGTATTCAGTACTTGGTAGGCCCTATTGGGTCATCAACTTCTACAGCCACTCCCTCTTTCATAAAGATTGCAAATAAGGATATACCTTGGGCTGGTGAGTTTGGCAATATTATAAGAGCCACCAAAGCATGGACGGAAGAGTTGATCTCGGTTGGATCCAAGATCTTTGGAGATGTTTTCATTCTATATCATAAAATCCAAGATGAACTCAATTCAGTAAAAGACCTTGAAAAGAAAATTGAAGTTGAATTGAAGGCTCAAGAACAAGATCTCCCATTAATTATGGAAATGCCAAAAGTTGATTTCTCCATTCTTGTTTCAGAAGAGATGCTTGATGTGAAAGATCTCAACTTGCATAAGGAATGGAAAGAGGCTTATAAGTACAAAATCAAGATTTTGAAGAGTGGAATGAATAAGCTGAAAGAAGCCCATGCATTGGCTCAAAACCCCATAACTGATATGCAGGAATTTACTGAAAAGATCTCTTGTCAATTTTATGATGAAAACAATTCAATTAATTCCATAGTGTGCTGAAAGGCCAATTTGAAAAAGTAATTAGGGAGGAATCATCTAAAGAATCAGGATTTAATTCAACTTCGATCAATAGGCTCATGATGTTGAGGCTCTCCTATGAAGATTTTGAGAAGAAATAAAGTGAACTCAAGAAGATAAATTGCTTGACATATATATTGTCTAGGACATGAGTTACACGTACTCTGATGGTCTTTATCAGGAAACAGTCAAGACAACATTGGATAAGTTCAATTTGTATCTACAGAAGAATCAGAGGCCCAAGAAAAAGACTGTTCAAGGTGAAGACAACCAGCAAGAAGTCCTCTCATCAAAGATAATGACATTCAAATGAACAGCATTTTTAGCCTGGAATGTATTGGTTAAATATAAGGAGACTTATAATTAAATTTTTGTAAACTCTAATGTTTGGGACAAAAATTCAAATGTCTGTATTGAGGACTTAAAGTTTTTTATTTATTTGTTTGCCTTTATATTGTAACGGTTAAAGACTAGTCGAGCGGTTATGAGGGGGAAATATTTTTGTACAAATATTTGTAAAGTGGGCATCAAAAGGACTTTGGGCATTTTTGCGAAATTTTGTACACAAGAAGAAGAAAACTTTGAGTTTTTTCATATTTTGGGCAAATAAATGAAAGATTGCAAGTTGGGCTTTAAATCAAACTTGTGTCATTTCTATTGCATTTTTCATAAGTTGAATGCAGTAACTTACTTTCTTGAAATTCCTTTACAGCTTGCAAGTATGTGCAATTGTCTCCATTTATAAATTTTGAAAATCACTTGTTCTGGGTTTTGTTAAAGCCTGAGTTCTATTTAATTGAATTCACACACCTACGTTTCATACCCTTGTTTTTAAAACACTCTATTTTCAATTTCTGCAAAATCATCTAAAAACCCCCATATGCAAACCTGTAATGTGTACATTTTGCACATATTTTTCAGTTTTGGTTTTTAATAAGGCAGCCTCAAGGAGAGGTTTTTACCCCAACAACTGTTGGTAAATCAGAAAGTACCAATTCACTTACCAACACGTAACTTAATCCATCGGTTTTCAAAAGGAGTTTCCCACAGAAATATACTACACAGGATGAAGGAAAAGGAAAAAAAATAAGCTGGATACCTGCGGAAAAGGACAAAATAGTTGCTTTTGGACCTGAGGCTCAAGAAGATAATCAGGAGAATGCACAAAGCAAATTCTCTAACAATCATAATAAGCAATAATAACAAGAAATGGTCATGGAAGATAGTTGCAGAAACGAATTGCTTGCAAAGCAAGCAATAAAGGGATATCCTTGGGACCTTCCAAAAAAGGAATAAAGCTAGAGAGGAGTACTTAACCAGTCAAGGGTCTAAGCAGATGATCCGCAAGGACATTTTGAATGCCACTTGTGGGCTTGTAAGGAATTATAGTAATACATGGCATGATCTCAGTCACTGAATGCACTTGTAATTGTATAAATAGAACCTCAAGCTCTGCAGTTAGTATTTATTTAGCAATTCTCATAACTACTAGTTTTAGCCTTAGCATTTTCTTCTTGTAAAAGCTCTTGTCCTTTGAAGTTGAATGAAACTGTGTATACTTTGAAGCACTTGATAGAATGATCTATGGCTTGTTCGAGCCTTTAGCATGATATTTGTGTGGATGTTCAATCTGAATGCTGTGTTGAATCTCTTACTTAATGCTTCTTCAAATGTTCAACCAATGCAGCAGAGGCAAATGGAATCAATCTTCAAGGCAACAACATGAATGCCTCCACTGTGAAATAAATCTTTCTATAGACTTTAACCTTGGGTCTTGTTTGTATTGGCCATTAGTTTTCGAAAACGTGATATTGAGTATCAGATTAAAGAATTAATATAGAAGCATACACACAACCTGGTGGCACACCTTTTGGCAGTACAATTATAGTGACATTGAGGAAGGATGCGACATGGTGCGTCTATATTGAATACATAGCATTGTATAAGATCATTGTGATTCATCAAAAATATGGCATGCTGGATCAACTCCCAGAAGCTAAATACTTCACTAAATCAAACTCAAGTTAAGGTACCCTCATATACAAATTGAACTTGTGGGCAATGGGAATATTAATTTTCAAGTTGAAGGAAGGATTATTCAAGTAGTTAATCGTGCCCTTTGGGCTAACCAACATGGCTGCAATATGAGATTGATGAATGACATAATGCATCCCTTCAATAATTCATTTTCTGTTGTCCATTACAATGAAAAACCTATATACAAATATTTGTGGGAAGAGCACCTGAATCATGTTCAGCAAGTTCTACAAACCTTGTGCCATCACTCATTGTACACCAACTTGAGAAATGTTCTTTTACATGAGGTAATTGTGGTGTCTAGGCTACATAGTCAATATCTGGGATTCATCTTGATCTGAAATATATCCTGATAAATTTGAGATTGAGGAATTCTCAGCACCCTTGTAGAGCATACTAGTCCTTACCAATTTCAACTGCAAGTTTGTGATGGATTCCTCTCGTATTGCATTAACCTTAAAGCAAGCAACTGAAAGTCCACCAAAGGCAACTTTTACTTGGTCAAAAGCACTAGAGAAAGCTTTGAAAAGTTGAATTTTTGTTGCTGCTCAATGTCAATTGTTTCCTTGCAAGATCTACAACCATTTGAAATAGAAATTGATGCTTCATAATCTTCACTTTTGTCCTCATTCAGCAACAACATTGTATCACCTATCAAAGTGAAACATTCAATGATGCAATCTAAACCTCAATTGATCATAGAAAAACATTCATTATAGGATATAATCAATTGGTCCATGTCATTGTCCTCACGTGTCACCAATGGAAGAATTAGATTTGGCCAAAGAAACAATCTTTCACATTGATAATCATAATAGGACTTTATAACTCCTGCAGACGCAATGCAAGCTGCAGAATGAGTGTCACCAAAATTGCTCTAAATATTTGTAGCAATTCCACTTCAAGCATAATAAAGATAGTGCCAATCTAGATGTTGATTGTTTGTGTCCTCCTCTAATCACAATTCTTACCAGTACGTTTGATTCCTATGGACATGAACTAAAAATCGGTCCAAGTTATATGATGTAAACCCTGACTTTGTAGAAACACATTAGGCACTTCACGCAAGTAACCAGGTTTAATTATTCTATTTGAAAAATGAACTTCTCGGTCACTTTTAACAGCTATATATAAAAGTGAATGCCAAAAGTTGATTCACACTTTAACCAAGAACCAAGGCATGTAAGGGCAAGCAAGACCTTGGCATTTATGTCAAGACATGTTACTAGCCAAAGATTTGGGGTGACATTACCAAGTCATCGTACCCTATACTATTTGTGCAATAACCACTCCTTGCTAACAAGAAACAAGGAATATGCACTCAATTGTCAATGGCAACCAATCTTTGGCAATTAGTCCCAATGGACTTCCTATCAATTTTGCCCACTACCGAGCATGAGCCTGACAACATTTTTGTAGTGGTTGACAAATTGTTGAAGATGAAAGTTCTTGGGCCATACCAAAAAAAACATGCTCGAGACCACATAAATTTTCTTCGACCATGTATTGGCCTACTTCAGATTCTAAAAGACAATAGATTCAAATAGATATCTATTTCTAATGTTTCAGAGCACATCTTGCTGCAAACCTGCAACCTCTAGAGCATGATGGATACAAAGCTGACCATGTTGTTGCCTTCAATCGACATAGAGATGGACAGACAGGTGTATTCTCTCAGAACATACAAACCTAAACATCAAAGTACATATAATAGTATGTGTTTCTTACAAAATAGCTATGATAGAAGCTATATGCCCACCTTTACTAGACGTAGTCAATTTTAGATGTCCATTGGGTTCTAACCATCGGCCCATATTGATGTGGTTCTCCCATAGCAAAAATAGACGACTCTTCATCTGCTCAGAAAGAATTAATCAAAGAAGCAAAATTCATTGAACAACACATTCAGTAATAGGTTCACAGGATTCAGAAAATAACCAACATTAAATACAAGCAGAACAGTGAAACATTGAGTTCCACACCAACACAAGGTATAGTTGTAAAACTAGCTGCACTCCTTCCATCAACAGAACAGGGGAAGAAAGCAACATACATTAAAATGCTTCAACTACTGAGAACATGTATTTCTGTTTGCATCAAATATCTTAGAGTTTGTGATTGTTTGCTATGAGAACTATGGATTGCAAACTGGAAATCCAGATCCCCAATGTTTCTTATCATAAAAAAAGAATAAAGTGCACTAGGGAAAATTCAGCAGCAATCCATCTCATTATGTGAAGTTTCCTTTTGGATCATGTCTCGCTTATTAAGTCATTTGTGCTTTTAATCTTGCATTGTAAAGATTGAAAGTTCTCGCAAGAAGGTTTAAGAGTGAAGGCCAGTGTAAAAGTCCCAGACAAAGAAGACCCTTTCACTTTGCTCTATCAACAATCATTTGTTGATTTTTCACTAGAAAGCTACAATGTTATCATTGTACAAATTTCATTGGTTAATAGAATTTTGTTAATCACCTTGTTCAATAGTTGTCTTATGCACCCTGAGATTATTAAATAGATTCACTTTCTGTAATGACCACCCTAGAAATTTTTCCAAATCCCAAAAATTGCTATCTTCACTGTGCATGCATTCTGTCAAACACTTGCATAGTAATTGTTTTCAATGTACTTCAATATGTTTTTGGTTATGGGATCATTCAAGGTGCAGTTTATGACAATATTCATTCAATATCTAAAGCCAGAATGCATAGACATATCATTAACATTTCATCAAACACTTACATGCATTAAGAAACAACAATCTAACCTCAAACTCCGGCAATATATTGATCTTCAAAAAGGTTTGCTTGCTGTTACATACTCAGATTTTACAACAGCGATGATATAGTACCAAATAATGACGACCCACGAACCCTTATGCTGCTGTTATGCAAATAAGTACTGCTGTAGCTTGATACCAGAGTGTTGTGCATGAAAATAAGAGAAATATGCATGTTCAATACCTCCAATCACCTCTAAATAACAATATTTCAGTGTTGTAGCTGCCTTTGTGAGTACTGGTATTGCTGATAAATCTGTATTTCTTGAACACTATCACCCCTGCAATGATGGATGTCATTCCAAACTAACCCAGCTATTCAAACACTGCAATGATCATATACATCCCATACTAAGTCACTCATAATCAACTGAAAGTGCTAAGCTATTACCCAGCTACAATTACCAGCTTTGTCCTGGCTGGTACGACAGGTCAGCAAGCTAGGAATCACCAAAAATGCTTATAGCTCTTGTTCTCTGCAAGGGTCTTCCAAAAGATTGTCAACAAACCACTACTAACACCATGGTGCCCTCATCCAAGCCCATACGCATGCTGGAAATGGTGAAATGATTTGCAAGGGAATCACATTAATGTACGGCACGTATAGTAGTACGGCCTTCCAATATACCTCTAAAACACTAGAAACCTTCAAATGATTGTTGTAATATGCAAATATTACCTAAGGCATTCACCAAGGCAGCGTTAGACATCTGCAAACAGCAACATTGGGAATTACTGAGATTACATGCCCCTCCTGAGCCATACGGCCTGTATGGACTCGCACGCAAATGCCTTCTTTCCTCGATTCCACCCAAACATGAACTCTAATGGATTTCAAACTGCTGAGTAATGAAGATAAGCCAACAAAGAAGCCTTCAAAACCATTTCTAACCTTCCTGTAAGAATCCGTACATTCCTGTATGGTACGGCAATTGTTATCTTGTACAGCAAGTAGGAAAATCAATATTAAATTTTCTTACAATTTGACTACCATAATAAAACTCCACGCTCAATACAAAAATCACACAACTTCTGCAAAATATCAAAAGACATCAAAATCAAACATCTCCATGAATGCTCCAGGTGACCTTCTAGGTGAAAATCACTCCCAGTTGACTAGGGCAGATGTTTCACTGCCGAAACCAGCAACAAATGGGTTAAACAACCCTAAATGAATTCAAGCTAAACAGCTCTGAATCATAGAAGAAGAAAACTCCATATTCATCTCTACATATTCTCCAAAGCGTTCAACTTCCACCATAAATAATAGCCTTCCCGTGCATGCCCCAAATAATAAATTATATTATATCATATAGGCATTTGAATGCACTTTATAACCACTACGTGAGCGCTCCAAAAAGTAATAAATATTACTTATCTTCCCAACGCTCAACCCACATAAACTCACTTTAAAATATTATAAAGTGGCTGACTTAATAATATTCATTTTTAAAATATTATAAAGTGGTTGACTTAATAATATGTAAAATAAAACAAGCCATCTTTATAAAACATTTTAAAAGTCATTTCCCTTATTTAAACCAAGTTAGCCTTCGAGAAATAAAATATTTAAGGCTAACGTTCACCATGACTTACTGATGGAAAGGGGACATTACAATCCTCCCTCCCAAGAATTGCTTGCCCTCAAGCAATTTGCGAGCCATAACCAACAAAACCATCTTGAATAATGTGACTCCAGGATCCCGAATTAGTCAAGGAGGTTTGTGAACCCTCAAATACCATGTGCCATGCTGTGTCACAAATGCAATTGCCATTGTTCCTCCTCCAAGAGTCTCTGAATGATGAACCCAAGCATGCGGAAGTTCGATGTCCTGAATGAACTCCCAAAGTAAACTATCATAGTTTATTTCACAAACCTTTGTAAGATGATTTCTCCAGGTTTGGAAGGTTTGAAAAAACACATCCTCGATGTTGTTCATGACTAAAATCAGCACTAAACAATCTGATTTTAACTCCCTACACAAGGAACAACAGCTGTACCAAAGGACTTTCCAAGAATGAACATGAAAGTGGAGTATTGGAATGCTCAAACCCCACTTAGGAGATGCTGGAAAAGACTCCCTAACATCCACCAATTGGAAGTTCCTCCATCTCCCAACTGAAATACCTTGCCAACCTTCATGAATAAGTGCAAACAAAAGTATGTGGTGGCTGATCTGTAGTAAAACAGCAGAGTTAAAACTGAAAATTTGAACTTTCCTCCACCACGGAACATCTCTTTGGTCACCGTAACCTTCCAACATACTTTGTTGGTGACCTCTTTCAAGAATTTGATGGAATGAGGCAACCCCACCATGCTTGTGTTGTGCAACTATGCTATTCATGTGGACTTCATCTAATGACCTTCTAGTGAAACCAAAGACATCTTTCCCAATAAGAATGCCTTTCACACTTCCAATCCAAGTGCTTTCAACAAATGGAACCTCCAAGGCACTAGGATTTTTGTAACCAACATCAAACATTGCATGCTCTCTAAAATCATCCTCTTGCTTCCAATGTAGATTTGAGACAACTACATCATTGTCATGTCCCAATATTAAGGCATTGTTATGATAAGACATAGAAGCCACTTTGGAAGGTAATCACGCATATAATAATATTATTTTAGATATATATATTTTTTATATTTATTGTATTTATTGTATTTATAATAAATATAAATACAAATATAGATATTATTATTTTTAATATTATAGTTAATTATATATAAATAAAAATAATTAATAATATTAATATTTAATATTAATGATTTATTATAATTATTATCATATAAAACAAATATAAGACAAAATGTCTTATTAACAATACATATAACGATCACTAATAAAAGATAAGGAGGCTGCGATTCATATTATATTATTAATAATAATAAGTCAGCTAATAATAAGTCAACGAATCAACAATTAATTAAGGCAGCGATTTAATACAAAGATGACTGACTAAATTCTAATTCCATATAAGGGAGTCTTAAGAGAAAGATGATAAAGACTTACCTACGATTGTTTAAAGGGATATGAGAAATATTAATAACTAAGATATGAGATCAAAATAGTAATAGATGATAATCATAAAGTCAGCGCTCCTCTAAAAAGGCACGATCATGAAGCAGCAAAGGGTGAGATTCAAGGAGAGAATCGTATATATATTTGCTGAGTAAAGAAAGAAAGGAGGGAGATAGATACATAAAAAAAGATAATATATGATTTGGAAATGCAAGAAGAATTTCTGATCAGGGGAAATCATTCGTTCATCCATCGACCATCACACTTACTTACCTATCGAATAAAATAGAAGACATATATCATAGACAGGAGAGTCTTCAATCTCTATCAGCAAGAGCCATTTCATATCAGGCAACGTGAAAGACTAATAAATAAATCCCTACACACTGATACTGCCAGACACTCTGCAATTACATTAATCAAGCATCAGTAAGCATACAGAGGTACAATTCTGAATATATATTTGCAGATCGATTGTTATACCAGACTGGCGGAGCATTTGGAAGCATCGACTCTAAGGTATGATTGCCTATTTTAATGACATTTAGTATTTATTGCATATGTATATTAAAATGAATTAGTTATATGGTTATGGCAGAGAGCCTTTGTAAACTCAGAAATCAGCATATTAAATAGATGCAGCAAGTGAGTGATCATATGCCTTAAATAGGAATCATACGGTATTATAGTTAGAAATCTAATATTTAAAGATATAAGCAGTTTACATCTAATTAAGAATTAGGAATGAGAATATGAATTTGTTATATGATATATGATCATTATGGAATATACATCTGTTATAATCATTACAAAGAATGAAAGTAATGCTTTACTAAAATGTTTTCATTATAGCCTATAATATAGAACAAAGAATATGAATAGTAGCAGGTAAGTTTTAAATGATGATTATTGTGAAAACCTATAGATATTGGACATGGAATTATGAGAACAAATGGAAATGATATGAAATGCTTATTTGAATAAGAGAATGAAATGTATAGCTAAGATAGAACAGAATAAGATAAGGACATCATTGTTAATCCATCACACCAAGAAGTAGAGACCAAAGGTTTTGACAATTGACCAAGGTATTGAAGGCTCGAGCTGATAAGGCTCTCATCCTCCAAGGCAAGTGAAGAGTGCTTGTTCTTAAGAGGTAAAGAGTACTCAGCCAAGAAAGGCCCTTATCTCTATTAGTGAAGAGTGCTATATGAGGTAAGTGGAGATAGGCCCTTGACTCAATTAGTGTAGAGTGCTAATTTGAGGCAAGTGGATGAAGACACTTGTTCCATTTAGTGTAGAGTGCTAATATGGACAAGTGAATGAAGGCTCTTGTTCCAATTGGTGTAGAGTGCCAATATGGACAAGAGAAAATGGCCCTTGTTTCCAATTGGTGTAGAGTGCCACGTATGGAGCAAGTGGATAGGCCTTTGATCCTCGTTGGTGTAGAGTGCCAATTCTAGATCAAAGGAAAGATATTGAACCTATGGCAAGATTGTGCCCAAGGAACCCTCTCTTGTTGGGTGTATGACTGGATTAACATGATGGGTCCAAGTGTAGTCTCTTCTAAGAAGGAAACTATGATCTTGTATTATGATCTTTAATAATGAAATAGAGAAAAGGGATAATATATATGAATTATGATTTAAGAACTGACTTATAATTATGATTTATATGATGAATTATGAAGAATTGAATGCTAATGTTCTCTTTTGGCAAGTTGAATTTGTGTGCAAGGTTGGAAAATTTTGTGCTTGCGAGAAGGGGACATTACAATCATCTTCTTCTTCCAACTTAGACATGTCAACATTAATATTCAAGGATCTAGGAACAATTGATGTCTCCCAATCCCACTCAAAAAGAGAATTATCATATATCAAGTCAGCACCTATTTCATAGAGTGGATTATCAAATCTTTGAAAAACATGATTAGACCCTTGACTTACCTAGTCTCTATGCAAAATAAATTTTGAGCTTGCATTTTTTGCTGTTGTTCTGATTTTTCCAGCCAGCTCCCCATCTCCTTGTGGAAACTTCTCAGGCCATTTACAGCTGAAATCTTGACTTTGCTTATTTGGCAAGGCTTGCACAACTGTAAGGTATTCCTTTTTCTCTTCCATTCTTTTTGGAATGGGAACATGTGTTGTATCATTTGACATTCCCCTCAAAACCATTGTTTTGCCATCATTTTGAAACTTGAGTTCCCTGGTTTGAAGGTTCAAATAAATTTCTCCCAATGACTTAAGCCACTGAATGCCAAGGACAATATCTGAATCACCAATACTTACTACATGAAAAACATCCTTAACCTCATAGTTTCCCAAATGGAGACTCAAATTTGGAATCCTTCTTGTGCATTGGATTGTAAACCCATCCGCAACCATAACATTGAATCCCTCAAACTCCTCCATCTGAAGGCCTCTTCATGCTACAACTCCTTCATCAATGAAGTTGTGAGTAGCACCAATATCAATGAGAGCAGCGATTCAATGTCCACACAGTACACCACGAATCCTAAAGGGATCATTCTTCGGTTGGCATGAAAGTTGGGCAAAGATTCCATCATCAACTTTCTTATTTTTTGGCCCTTCTGGAGCATCATCAAAATCCTCAACTTCTTCACAATCTTCGAATTCAACTTGTTTTTCTGTTTTTTTCTGATTCATAATCAGCATCAACATACACCTCCAAATGGCGTACTTGTCCTTTCTCATAGCACTTATGACCTGGAGCCCATGGCTCTTTGCATGTGAAACACAATTTTTTCCTTTTGAGCTCATTTTTTACTTCATCACTCATTCTTTGCATGGGTGGCTTTTGCTGATTGGCAATTTTTGAGATTGGTTCTTTATCTTTATTGAAGGGAAATTGTTTGGCCACAATCTTAGTCTTTGGAGCTGAAAACTCCATGCTTCTTGCCTTCTTAATGGCATCTTGCAAGGTTTGTGAGTCCAAGGATTTGACCCATCCTCTAATTGGTTTTGCTAGTCCTTCAACAAATAGAAAGATGAGTCTTCTTTCAGAGATATCCGGAACCATTACACTAAGTCTTTGAAACTCAGTGATGTATGCATCAATAGTGTTGGTTTGCTTCAGCTGTGCTAGGTCCTTGAAACTTTGTTCTGGATCTTGCTTGTCAAACCTATCAATGAGTCTATTGGTGAACTCGTCATAGGTTGTGATGAGATTGTGACCTTGTGTCACCAATCGGTGGTGCCACCACTCGTAAGCTGCTCCATCCAAATGTAAAGTGGCAAAGTTTAAAGTTGTTTCCTCTGGCATAGGCTTCAAGGTAATGTAGGTATCAAGCTTCTGAACCCAGGCTCTTGTTGAACACTTCCCACTACCATCATAACGGTCTAAAGATACTTTGCTCAGAGCATACTTGTAGTCTTTGTTGTCCTTGATGTCTTGCTTCCCTCCATTTCTTTTCTTTTGGTTCATATATTGCTCAAAAGTCAAGATCCTGCGGACTTCGTCAGGAAGTGTACTATACTCATCAAAGCAAATAATCACCTCATTAGTGAAAGCAGTCGATTCCTCTTGCACAGGAGGTGCTTCCTCCCTTCTATTAGCAAATGGTTGAAAGGGTCTAGCAGCTGATCCCACCAGAGTTCTAGATACCCCACCATTGTTGTTCCTAGAGTCATTGCTCTGGGAGCTGCTGGCTTCTGCGTTAGCTCTCGAACCATGAAATAAATTTTGATCCATCTTGTTCATAAATCTGGCCATCATATCAAACATCTGATCAAACTTCTTCTCTATCCCGTCACACGGACTATGCAGGGGGCAATTTTCCTCATCTTTCTCTACCATGATTGGGTTTTCTTTAACAGAACTCTTTGTCCCACAAGTTGATTTCAACTTTCTCTCTTCTCTCTGTTGATATCTTCTTTCTCTGGCACTAGTTTGCTGCATGCAGGGTTAGAAATTCACACAGGCTGGTAGTAGACCAGCTCTGATACCACTGTAATGACCACCCTAGAAATTTTTCCAAATCCCAAAAATTGCTATCTTCACTGTGCATGCATTTCGTCAAACACTTGCATAGTAATTGTTTTCAATGTACTTCAATATGTTTTTGGTTATGGGATCATTCAAGGTGCAGTTTATGACAATATTCATTCAATATCTAAAGCCAGAATGCATAGACATATAATTAACATTTCATCAAACACTTACATGCTTAAGAAACAACAATCTAACGTCAAACTCCGGTAATATATTGATCTTCAAAAAGGTTTGCTTCTTGTTACATACTCAGGTTTTACAACAGCGATGATATAGTACCAAATAATGACGACCCACGAACCCTTATGCTGCTGTTATGCAAATAAGTACTGCTGTAGCTTGATACCAGAGTGTTGTGCAAGAAAATAAGAGAAATATACCTGTTCAATACCTCCAATCACCTCTAAATAACAATATTTCAGTGCTGTAGCTGCCTTTGTGAGTACTGGTATTGCTGATAAATCTGTATTTCTTGAACACTATCACCCCTTCAATGATGGATGTCATTCCAAACTAACCCAGCTATTCAAACACTGCAATGATCATATCCATCCCATACTACGTCACTCATAATCAACTGAAAGTGCTAAGCTATTACCCAGCTACAATTACCAGCTTTGTCCTGGCTGGTACAACAGGTACAGCAAGCTAGGAATCACCAAAAATGCTCATAGCTCTTGTTCTTTGCAAGGGTCTTCCAAAAGATTGTCAACAAACCACTACTAACACCATGGCGCCCTCATCCAAGTCCATACACATGCTGGAAATGGTGAAATGATTTGCAAGGGAATCACGTCAATGTACGGCACATACGGTAGTACGGCCTTCCAATATACCTCCAAAACACTAGAAACCTTCAAATGATTGTTGTAATATGCAAATATTACCCAAGGCATTCACCAAGGCAGCGTTAGACATCTGCAAACAGCAACATTGGGAATTACTGAGATTACACGCCCCTCCTGAGCCGTACGGCCTGTACGGACTCCCACGCAAATGCCTTCTTTCCTCGATTCCACCCAAACATGAACTCTAATGGATTTCAAACTGCTGAGTAATGAAGATAAGCCAACAAAGAAGCCTTCAAAACCATTTCTAACCTTCCTGTAAGAATCCGTACATTCCTGTATGGTATAGCAACTGCTATCTTGTACGGCAAGTAGGAAAATCAATATTAAATTTTCTTACAATTTGACTACCATAATAAAACTCCACGCTCAGTACAAAAATCACACAGCTTCTGCAAAATATCAAAAGACATCAAAATCAAACATCTAAATGAATGCTCTAGGTGACCTTCTGGGTGAAAATCACTCCCAACTGACTAGGGCAGATGTTTCACTACCGAAACCAGCAACAAATGGATTAAACAACCCTGAATGAATTCAAGCTAAACAGCTCTGAATCATAGAAGAAGAGAACTCCATATTCATCTCTACATATTCTCCAGAGCGTTCAACTTCCACCATAAATAATAGCCTTCCCGTGCATGCCCCAAATAATAAAATATATTATATCATATAGTGGGCATTTTAATGCACTTTATAACCACTAAGTGAGCGCTCCAAAAAGTAATAAATATTACTTATCTTCCCAACGCTCAACCCACATAAACTCACTTTTAAAATATTATAAAGTGGCTGACTTAATAATATTCACTTTTAAAAATATTATAAAGTGGCTGATTTAATAATATGTAAATAAAACAAGCCATCTTTAGAAAACATTTTAAAAGTCATTTCCCTTAATTAAACCAAGTTAGCCATCGGGAAATAAAATATTTAAGGCTAACGTTCACCATGACTTACTGATGGAAAGGGGACATTACACTTTCCACACAAAAACAGACAACCCCGCCCTTGTATAACTATAGACCTATTCAGGGCGGGGTTGTTGCCAAAGCCCTTCTGTGGTTAGAAATCAATTGCCTGCCATGTGAAAAAATAGAAATGCACTATTGGCAAACAGAAGCTGTGACTGGAAGCTTAATGTCTTCACACAAGTAAAAGAAAGGGGAACTTGTATTTAAGAAAATGCTTGGATGTAGAGGTGCGACTCTTACACATTACAACTGAAGTACAATCGCAGAGAAGGCTCTGAGGCTTCAGGAAAAGACACAAACATAGAAAGCGACTAATTTGAGGCTATCAAATGGTTCTGACTTGTTTCTTGAAGGTTGATGTATGTTTTCATACAAAATTCTGGTACAAATTTTGATGCTCAAGTTCATCCCGCATTGGAATGTATGATGCTCAAGTTCATCCCGCATTGGAATGTAGATGAACATTGCCATTCCCAAGAACGAAATGCAGGGATAGGAATGGCATGATGTTCAACTTTTAGAAAACAAGGAATACGAAAAGAATGAGGGGGTTCAATTTATGTGGACGCAAGACAAGCCAAAAATTAGCTTCCAAAAACGGCTCTGTTTTCTTGTTCCATAATACAAATTTCTTTGTCTTGGTTATTTAAAATTTTCAAAAAACATGAAGCTCTCTAAATTGAATCTGAACCTACCCATAGTCACACTGATCCATGGTTCTAGGAAATTGACTAAAGTTATATATGATTCCTTGGAAAAGTAATGATCAGAGTTTATTGAAAAATGCTTCCCAGCAGGCAAACTTTTATATTTTTTCGATTCCTAAGTTGAAGATAAATATAAGTATTAGACCAGTAGAGTAATTTGACTAAAGAGAAAAGGCAGCATTCATAAGAAATCAGTAGCAAATGTCAAACATACAAAAGAAAAGCAAAAACTGAGGAGATATGCAAATACCTGTACATGCAGTACTTAAATTCTTTTCCACGTTTGTAGTCTAATTCCCCTTCCTCTAGCTGGACGCAAGAAAAGATTTCATCGGTTATAACCAAAAAAATGCAAGCAGAAAACTCTAAGCAATAGATCATATTTAAAAATTTGACTAAAAAGCAGAGCTGAAAGCAATAAATATTCATAAATGAGACTTATTCTGCCATAGCACCGAATAATACAACAAAATTGCTTGCTTTCCCCAAATTAGCAAAAGCAAAACTTTTCAGGAAAGCATATTGAACCTTATCATCAAGTTACCAAGAGGAGAACACGGGATTACAAAATGAATTACACAACTTACAGGATCGTCCCCATAAATGTGTTCATAGCAAACTGAGGAAAGACATCTTAGGGCACAATTCTCTTTTGCCGCTGATGATGATTTGCATTGCCATCCCCACAAACCACTACAACATCAAATCACAACCCAAATTTTATTGTCAAATCACCACCACACCCAAATTTGCAGTCCCTTCATACCACGATAATTTCGTATAAACCCTTCACTCTGAAAATACATTTTTTTAATCAAAAAGCACCATTTGTGTTAAGAACTTGCATAAAGTGCAGCGCTAATGGCACAGAAAAGAAAGTGACAAATATCACGCCCAAAAGTCACATCAGGCCACATACCTGGAAACCCAGTGGCTAATTTTCCAAGATTATACCTCAAAAAAAACTAATTATATCATACAAAAAGAAAGAAAAATCAAATATATCCCGGATTACAATCCAAAAAAGAGCCAATTAAGACATAATAAGCCTAATTAAAGTTCGGCAAAACCTAAACGCATTTTCGCTTTCAAAATTCTTTACACTAAATTGTGTTACCTTATTGATATTCTGAAATTTGATTTTCTAAAAAAATATGACGCATTCAGGTTCAAACTGATGAACTGAAAGGAAATACTAACTTTACTCACTTTTCAATGTCTAGGTAACAGGTGGCCTTCTTCTCACGAATCTCTTGGTCCTGCAATCGCCGTAAAAGATATGATAAAAATCTGTAACATTATTCCCTAATGATAGATAATAATGGCAGTATATTTGGCGACGATGGCATGGACAGAGATAGGGATGGAGATGGATTTTACAGAAACTGGACGACGAGAATTGCCGGCCAATACTTGAAAGCTGCACCAAAATAAAGCAAGCACCAACAAACCATAGATTAACTGCAATCGGGAGCATTTTCTGGCCATGGCCTACGAATTGTAGTCACCGGTATTGAGACCAAAATCGAAGTCAGCATCAAAATGCTATACATTCTTCACAGAGTTTCAAATTTTACCCTTTTTCAAGTCGAAAAGTGGTTTGTATATATTAAATTACATAAAATAGAATGTTAATCATTGTAATGGTGAATTTAGCATAACCATGTCATTTCTCATTTAGTTTTATACCCGCCTTTAGTGGAATGTCTTAAATCGAAATAAGATATGGACAAAGTAGCATATTTTAGTGTTAGGTTTGGGTTGAAGCTTGAACCCTCCTTATCTTAGTCTCACCTTGTTTGTCTTAATATTTATATATTTGTTATGTATTTATCTTTATTAGTACCTGTCTTAGGCCACTACTATTGCAATGAGTTTGCACTTATCTGGTTAGTAATCTGTTGATTGTAAACCAATCAAAAGACAAGATTATTTCTCTTATCAGACAAATTTGATTTAACACTGCCCCCTTGGTGCTCATTTTATTTCCTTTTTCTCACCTCACCCATTGCCCTTGGTTTTCCGTTCCCCTCTCCCCCTCTACTTCCTTTATAAAGCTCAAGTCTGCTATCTATATTTCTCAACACTCCTCTTCCTGATGATGGATCATTGAGTATGATCCGAAATGTTTTTTTTTTTTTTTTTTATTGATTCAAAAACATACACAGTGTAATCCAGAAGCAGAATGCACACTTTATCATGGACTGTGGAAAACTCATGCCTTCTAAATTTGATTTAAATTTGTACTTTTCCTGATAAATTTTTAACAAAAAATATTGAAAAATGATTTATCTGTATTGTTATTGGCTAAAAAAATGACGAACTGTCGGAGAGTGCAATTGTCTCCCACTAGTCAAGTCATGCCTAAATGGATGGCCATAATTATGAGAGGAAGAATCATCAGTTTTTATGAATTTAATTTTTTGCTTCATTAATTAAATGTAAAAATTACTTTTTGTCAAAGGGACAAAGTTATAATATTAATAATACTATAAAAAATATAGGGTTCTACACATTTTATTTTATGAAATTAGATTATTTTTGGGATTTCAATTTTATTTACTCAAGAGTTAAAAATCTAGTATGTGTAAAGTTTAGTTTTATAGTTAAGGAAATATTTTAGTCCTATTTTATTTTTACCAAATTAGATTTTTTTGAGATTTCAATTTTATTTATCCAAGACATTTCAACACTCTTCAGAAATTAATTTTTCAATTATTGGAATACAATTTGTCTATACAACCAATACCTAATCAACAAAAAAATTACAACTAAACAAATACTATATATAACCGATAGCTTATCAACAAAAAAAATTACAATTAAACAAATACTATAATAACAACACTACAAGGCAGGTACACTAGCACTTGTTTTGCTTTGCTAGTATTGATCTCTATGTATTTGTATTTCACTCTCTACTTTAAGATTACTACTCTAGTTCTACAAATTATTTCCACGTGGTTCAATATTCATCTTAATTAATTTTGAGGAAAAGACCCTCAATCCAAAGGCATTAAATTAAAATTCAAACTTTCTCACTCCATTCTACTAGTTGTTATGAGACAACTTAGCACATGTTCCACTCAATATGTTATGGCATTGTATTTAAAGACATTCATTTAGCACTTAAACACATCATTGTGGAGTTTGAGAATTAGTAGAACATTTACTTTCAAATTTAAGAGCACTAAAGGAATTGAATATGCATCATCATCATATAGGTCATCTACATGTCTATGAATGTTGTCTTTGATCTTTCTCATCATTGTTAATTCAACTCAACAAGGGGTTTGGCCTAGGAGAACACATTCACCTATTAGGTCAACAATCTTCTCAGTGGTGTTTATAGACACTGCCTTGATAGATTTAAATATTGGGAGGCGAAGGTGAGTAGATCCTTGGGCACACTTTTTGTCAACTCAATTTTTATGTGACTCAAAATCAATCCTCTATGTCAAATTAGGTTTGCGACAATTAGGATCAAACTCATGGGGCTCAAGATCAACATGCATCATTTTTTGTGACTGTTCAGACTCTAAGACATTCATCAAACTAAGGTAGTTAATTTTATGATGGTGGTGAATCATTCTAAGACATTAGAATCATTTCTCCATTGATCCTAGAGCTAAGCCCCACTATCCTTTCATTTAACTATCCCATTTATTTCAATTATGTTTATCTATACCAGCCCAATTGTATAGGTTAATTATTTGCTAAATTGATTACATTTATTTAATTAGCCTAGATATTTTAAGGAAGGTATTGATTTTCCTACACATTTTTTGTGAACCCAACATTTTCAAACATGACCTATGGTTTCCCCCTTAGGGTTTCTTCTCTTTCATTAGGGTTGCAGATAAGATAGTTTATGATTCCTTGTCTTTCATATCAAATTTTCCTAGGGTTTGATCGTGCTCTTGTATGACCATCCATAACCTTACTTCTTTTAATGTTTTATGAGTATTGATTGATTTTATCTCTCACCCTACCGACCCTTGCTTTGGCCTTTAGGTTTTGCATTTCCTATTTGTTTCAAATTTGATCACTTACTGATTTTCTTTTTTACAAATATCAAAGTAATTTACTTTGATTTATCTTTCTATCTCTCTTGGACATATTATTTTATTTATGTCACGAGCTACTCAAGATCGTAATTTTCCTTTACAAAGGAGTGTTCATTTAAACCCTAATACAACTACCCAATCTACTCTACTGTGTGATTCCTCTTTCTCACTCTATGTCCACTCCAAGTGCTCTATAATGTGATTGCTCCTTCCATGGCCATGGCATTACTTCCTCTCACACATCCTCATTATGCTTCCTCCATTATTTCCCACACTCCTTGTACCATTATTATTCTTACAGGTCTACACTAGATGCACTATTGCAAGACTTTACCAATCTTAATAGAATGGTGGATGACATGTCTGATAACAAAAATTCTATCACATACAATCCTCCACATTGTACACCACTTGCTTTTGAAGTTGCAACATATTCATTGCCTCCTAGTTTTGTTGCACCTAGATTTGAGCTTGTAATGGAAAAGGAGACCCTAATGTCCATTTAGAAGCTTTCACTACTCCATGTTTATATTTTACATACAAGGATAAGATCTTACCCAATTTGTTCTCAATAACCTCAAAGGATTATGATATTCAATGGTTTTATCTTTGGAGTTCTATGCATTATTTTGGTGATATAGCTACTGCTTTCTTGAAACATTTTTATATTAACAAGGGCCTTAAAATAATTATGAATGATTCAACTGAGTATGCCCAAAAGAGTAACGAACCTATTAATGACTATGTTATCCACTTTAAACCATTATGAGCTAAACCAAAGCATCATTTCAATGATGATGAGCTACATACATTATCTTCTTTGAGGGACTTCTACTTATTATTAAGAATCATATGCATTTAAGTAGTTTCTCTTCTTTTGTGGATTTGTGCTCTCACCTAAAGAATCGTGAGATTAAATTGCATTTAACACTCTTAAGTATGAATCAACCCATTCAAATGCTTCTTCATACTCTTCAAAAAAATTAAAAGTGTACATCTTTTTCTAAGGTTAATGATTACAAAGACAAGAAGTAAAATGTTCATCAAGTCAGTAATACTTTCAATATCCCTTCTTCCAAACAAATAGCTCCTACAAAATTGACTAAGATGAAAGAACCTTTGGACAGAGTAATTCAAAGTTTTTTAAGCTCCAATTTGATAACTATTCCTCCAATTCAATCATTAGATCCTAGCAAAACACTTTCCAAGAAATATAACAAGCAAGCATTTTGTCATTTGTGATGGCACCAAGAGTTATGTGCTAGGCACAAGTGTTGTAGAGGAAAACATAGAAGTCAAGACATGCACAATGTTTTTAGAATCTTGCATAGCTACAATTAGATCATTCACCCTTTCTTGAGAAGTGATGGCTCTCATCATGTCTTTAGTGAACTGCGGAAATTAAACATGGAGCTACTAAAGATTGTACCACTTTGCTTGATCTACATACTAGCCTGCCTTAGCCACTCTAAATATTGGATGCATGTTTGAGGAGTTCCACATTGAACACTGAATGCAAACCCAAGTATTGTAGGAGATCAATAACAAAAGTGTTCTCAAGCTACACACATAATTCTATATGGACCATAGTGCACAAAGGCTTCATCTTTTGGTGTGGACCCTTAAAGTGTTCCTTTAAAAGATTGAACTAAATTTTGTCACCAACCTTGAATGAGTGAGATGTGTGGTAGGCATCAAGGTGCTCTCTTTATTTCTACTCCTCACATGCGAGAATCTACTAAACCTACTTGTGAACACTCTAAATGTGTTGCAAAAATTTGTGTGCTTAATTTTCTTCTCATTCTTGTGTGAGCGACTCCAAGTGTGGTGGTACACAATAAGATATGTTGAGGGGTGTTATAGAATGAAACCCAAGATATGTTTGGAAAGGACCGTGCCCTATTGAATTGTGCAAACCTTTTTTGTGGGAATGTTGGACATAAAGAAGGTTATAATCCCAAGTGTGCAGCTACGGACAATTATAGATGTGCAATAGGTGTAGAAGTGTGTGATTCATGACCTCTATTTGACCATATACTTGAAAATTATGGACCGATCCAAAAATGTATCTAATCTCTCCCACAAAGATTCTAAAAATGTATTAACAAATCTCAAGTCATGATCAAAGACAATGGATGTAGGTAGCTCAAAATGAACCCATACATGGTTGAAGAAGAGGCACGTGGTTTCTTGTACTATGATATTTTTCTTACAAGTAACCATTAAGACCATCTTTGAAAGCCTATTCACTACAATAAATACTAAATCATTCTAGTGCTTTCCCATAGGGAATTTTCTCATTAAATCCACATTAAAATACTCTTAAGGTCTTTAAAAATGTACAAGAGGTGTGCAGAGCCTGAGCTTCATATTTGTGGGCTTGGAAATAAGGAATGGAGGACTTGATGTGGCGCTCAATGTCTGCACACATGTGAGGCCAATATAAATATTTTTGTAGCATTACATTGGAGTCTTGGTAACACTGGAGTGTTTATCTATCTTAGTGCAGTGTGCCTCCCAAATGAGTCATTAGTGAGGTGCACCTTCTAGAACAGATAAATATTTGAGGTTGAAAAGAACCTTATGACTTAGATGAAATCCACCAAAGTTCTTACCTTGCACAAGCATGCAATAGGTCTATACAAAGTTATGATCTATCAATTAAACTTTCTACCAGTCAAGTGAGTTGTGACCACATGAGTCCAACACTACGATGAGCACATGAACCAATAGTCTATTGAGGCAATTGGTTTCCCTAATGTCTTTCCTGTTCTTATTTTTCATAACCAAATGGAATTGTTGAAGGCATACCATCCACTTCATGTGTTGTGCATTCACTAACTTGCTTTGCATGTGTATAAACTAAAGTTGCTCATGATCGAAATGAATAACTATCTCCTTACCTAAACTATAGTGTCACCACTACTTGACATCTTGTACAAAGGCATACAATTATTTGCCATGGGTGGAGTATTATTGCACCATTTCATTGAATGTTTCCACATTGTAGGCAACTAGATGCCCATGTTGAGTGAGTGTTGTGCTAAGGGCATAGTTAGATGCATCAATCTAAATCTCAAAGGGGTGCATGATGTCAAGCATTGTCAAAATAGGCACCACATAGTGTTGTTGCTTGAGCTCCTCGAAAGTACTCTACTATGTACCTGTGTCCAAATGAATGTTACCTTGGTGTGCATGATATGACTAAGCAACCAACTAATGCATGAGAGTCTAAGTGAAAACCTATGATAGAATTTAGTCATTCTAAGAAAGTTACACAATTTGGTGATGTTGTGTGAAGTCAGCTAATCTCGAGTCACCATAATTTTCTCTAGATCTAGATGGATGCTTGTATGATCAAGGATGTAGCCTAAATACTAGATTTGTGTTGTGCCAAAGATACACTTGCTAAGATTGGCTTACAACTATAGGAACTTTGGAGTGTTATTCACCTTAAAAGAGAGTTCCATGTAAGGTTTATGATGGAAGAAGTTCTTGGACTTTGTTCTAAGTTTATGTTAATTGTTCTAGTAGACTAGTAAATAGTTGTGGTGAGTTGTAGAAGGATGCAATGAGTTTCAAGTGTTGCAATTTAGCATGGAGACTTGTACAAGTCCATTGTTTCTATGTTCCCAACTACAAGCTATTTGGTGTGTCACTATAAGTGTGTATGACAATGTAGGTTTGTTTAAGGCATCGTTGGAGTACATTCAGTGATGAACAAGAGGATGGTGATGTTATGGGAGATGCTTAGAGATACCACAATTAGATATAATCAATTAGGAATTTGTGTGTACTATCACAAGCCATGGATAGTATTTGGATGTAGTGTAGGAAGACATGTGCGTAGTTAGGAGAAGTGGGACAATAGCCTTTGACCAAGTGTGAGCATAACTGGATTATCACATGTGGTGATCATCCATGGAGATAAGTCGTTACTATTGGTATTCTACATTGTAGCTAGATAGTTAGACGATTGGAATTCCTTGTTGGATGATTTTGTGGCTATATCTATCTACTCATACAAATGTTCCAATGTTGGAAAGTGTTGGATGTGGTTGGATTTGTTGTATCTTAAAGGTGTGAACTAGTGGTTGGAGGTTGTACATTGTTAGTCTACAAATTGAGACTATGTGTGCAAGAGACCTATTGTATTCGATGTAACTTTCCTAAATAATATAATTGTGAATGTCCTTTTGATGGTGGCTTTTCTTGTAAGTGTTTCCCATATAAATTCATGTCTCATATGTATCTATGATTTATGTATTACTTCATACACCTCCTTTAATGTTGCTTAATTTGATTGTATAGAAAACATAACTGTATTTAATCACATAGTCTTAAGGTTTCAATATCCCATTATTTTGGTCATCTATATCAAGGATTAATTCCCAACATTTACTATTAGTGCATGTTGTTTGGGCAAGGGCCACATCATTTGGAGTCATATCCCCATGTGTGTTGTGGTGTAAACCCCAATTGTTTGTGAAACCCTAGTGCACGAGTTGGTACAATACATGTATAATGGGTTTTTGTGGGAGCCTTAAGGATGTTATGAAAACATAAAGCAATTGTTTTGTTAGATTCATGGTGAGCACATCAAGGAATGGTATTGAGAGGTTCAATGGTCAAAACTTTGATTTATAAAAGTTGAAATTTGAGGACCTCCTAGTTGAGAGAGATCAATGGTTTGTAGTTTCTTATTCTATTAAACCCATGGGTATGTTTGATGAGCAATGGAGTAAACTAGATAAGAAATCTAGGAGTATTGTTTGTTTGTCTTTTAGATTCTATGTTAATGAATATATTAGAAGATACTTCTACTTATTCATTATGAAGAAGATGGGAACCTTGTATCAGTCTAAGAGTCTTGTGAACAAACTCTTCTTGAAAAGGAATTTGTATTCCTTGAAGATGAAAGAAGGAGACTCAATTAATGATCATCTTAACACCTTAAATTTGATTTTGACTTGGTTGGCATCGACAAGACTCAAGATAGAAGAATAGAATAAATGTATTTTATTCTCAAGTTCCTTACCTGATTCATGGAAAATTTTGACTATGACAATTTATAATAATTCTTCTTCACCTAAATTGGAAGAGGTCATTAGGGTCTTCTTAAGTGAAGAGATTATAAGATAAACCATTAATGGTTCCTCTAGTGATGCCCTAGTTGTAAGGAGTAGGTCTCACGATAGATGAGGTAAGAAGAAAGGTGGTGGAGATAAGAAGTCCAAGAAGAAGGATAGGTCTAAGTCTCCTGCTAAGCCTAAGATGAAATGTTGGAACTCTAGCAAGAGGGGTCACATAAAGAAGGATTGCAAGTCCAAGAAGAAGGATGACTCGTCCGATACATCCTTTGACATTGATGAGTATGATAGTGGTGTCTTTATATATGCTAATATTATTGGTGATGATTCCTAGTTTGATTTAGGTGCATCATACCACATGACTCATCATGGGGAGTGGTACTTTAATTACAAGAAATATGATGGAGGACAAGTTTCCTCAGTGATAACAACTCCCTACAAATTTTTTATTAAGGAAAGGTGAAAGTGTCTTTCATGGATGGGATAGTGAAGATAATCTCTGATGTTTTACATATACTAGGATTAGCTAGAAAGTTTTTTTTCTCTAAGATGATTGACTCAGGTTTACATGTCATTTTTGTGAAAAAAGATATAGGTTGGTTAGAGGTAATTTAGCATTAACTAAAAGTGTGTCACAGTACTTTGTTTAGGTTGGAAACATCAACATTGTGTAACTTTGCCAATGCTATTGAAACTAGATTAGGTTTGTTGTAACATCATCGGTTGCCCATCATATTGGAGAAAAAGGCTTGAAAACTTTGGTGAGCAAGAATATAGTGGAAGGCATGTTAGATTGTTTAGTTAGTTTTGAATTTTCCAACATTGTGCATTTGGAAAGCAAAATAGGGTGTGGTTTGCTTAAAGTAGTTCTAGAGTAGGGGATGTGCTGGAATTGATTCATAGTGATGTCCTTGGTCATATGGATGTACACTCAATCAATAAGTTTTGGTATTATGTATTTATCACTGATGATTATTCTTGACATGCTTAGGTGTATTTTCTTAGGGAAAAGTTTGAAGTGTTTCTCGAGTTCAAATAATTTAACACACTTGTAGAAAATCATATTAGTAAGAAGATCAAAGTGCTAAGGTCAGATAATGGTGGGGATTTTTTACTGTAAGGAGTTTGAAGCATAGTGCAAGCACAAAAGTATTAATATGTAAAGGACAACATCTTTTATACTACAACAAAATTGAATGGTTGTGTCATGTCCCCATTTTTGCAAGTAACTTAAAAGTGTCCTAATTGTAAATTAATTTTATAAAGTATTTTAATTGCTTTATAAAATTAATATTTTATTAAGTTACTTGAGTATTTTAAAAACACTCTATAAAATAAAGTGTTATTGTGTACACAAAAACAAACATTTAAAAAGGTCATGTGTAAACATTTAAAATTGTATAAGTGTGACCGTGTACACAAAAACCTTTGTGAAGGTTTTAAAAGGTGAGCTGAGATCCATTGGGGATCATGCTTGGTTTTGTGTTTATGTCTTTTGTCAAGTTTTTATAATCAGCTGAATTGACAAGGTGATGTCCCCTTGCATTCACTGAACCGAGGAGATGACCCTTTGGTGAATCGTAGAGGTGAAATCACTCAGATTTCACGGTTGGGCTTCAAGGTGTCTTGAGTTTGGTATTTTGCTGAATAAGTCGATATTTGGTCGGAGACCATTTTATCGATATTTTGTCAAGTTTCATTGTATGCAAATTTCCGAATAAGTGATTATGCAAATTCAATGAGTTATATATTTTCTAATATTTCTGTGGGATTGGATATTCAGAAATTTATATATATGTTTATGTTATTTATTGAGGGACAAGTTCTGACATATTTTTAAGATTATTATAATTCAGAGAAAAAGAGGGAATGATAAGGTAATTCGGTGGGTTTTTGAAAAGTTATTTGTGAATTTTTAATTGTTGGCTGTAAGGAGACAACTTCTGACCTTTCCCTGCAGACTTCTATAGTGGAATATGGTCCCCACGCCAATGTTTAGCATTTGTGTTTTAGTTTAATTTGTATCTCATCAAAGATTTTGAAGTCATTGTCAAAGTTCAATAAAGATTCCTTTGAATGATTAATTGGGCCTCGGATATTATATGCGCTGGAGTCTTTTCCAAAGGCCACCTGAAATCAGCTGTTTGAAATGTGCACTGGCCAATAAGGAGTCGGTACTGGGTTAGAATGATAAATTGAAACCATTCCAATCATCATAAGGGAACGATCTGCATTCAGGGTGATGAGATTCATCACAAGTATTGTATCGCAACACCATTAAGATCGTATCAAGAAACTCAGTGACAACATTTAGTTGGGAGGAAGCGACAAAGTCATCTCTGACTGTAAATACTAAAACAGAATTGAAAAATAGCAAAGAACAGCAATATTAAAACAAGAACTCAGAGTGAAAGAAATATGACAGCACACACAGAGCAATCAGACAGTTTAACGTGGTTCACCAATGTTGGCTACATCCACAACGAAGGGTGATTTTATTATCCACAATACATCTCTCTCTCACTCTATTTTACAGAGAATCCCATACATTACTATAGTTCCCTGCAGCACAGTAGCGTATATGTTTTTGCATGCTCAAGACTTCACTGTCTAACCCCCACTACCAACCGACTTCCATCTGGAATCAAAACCATCAGAAAAGGAAGTCATTACATGTCAAGAAAGGCATTGTGCATAAAGAGAAGTTACAAAGAATCTGGACAAACGCAGAGGTGGCTGTTACAAGGAATAAATCTCTGTGTGGCCGTTACAAGTGGGCTTCATACAGCCATGTGCCCAACAATCTCCCACTTGAAGACCAATGGGAACGGCAATGAAGCTGCTCAGAGAGAGATCCCCTTCGATGAAAATCAGTGTCACAGAGGAACAAGACTGAGAGAAGATCGACAGAATTTGAACTTCTCTCGAGGAACAATCTTTGTTAATGCATCCACCAGATTAACCTTGGTGTCACTCTTTGTGACCTACAACTTGCTTTCGTCAATAAGATGGCGGATAAAATGGTATCGAAGGTCAATATGCTTTGTTCGACTGTGGAATGCTAAATTTCTTGACAAGTGTATAGCACTTTGGCTATCACAAAATAATAGAAATATAGATTTTGGACAGCCCAGTTCCGTCAACAAACGCTCAAGCCATATCATTTCTTTGGCTCCTTTCGAGAGCGCTATGTATTCAGCCTCTGTTGATGACAGAGCTACAGTTTGTTGCAACCGAGAGACCCAAGTAATGGCTGCCCCGGCAAATGTAAAGACATAACCAGTGGTAGACCGACGTTTGTCTAAATCTTCGGCCATATCAGAATCTACATAACCACGAAGCTGAAAGTCAGTACCTCCAAAACATAAACAGAAATGTGAAGTACCTTTCATGTATCGAAGAATCCACTGAACTGCCTGCCAGTGATGTTTGCCCGGATTACTCGTGAATCTGCTCACAACAGCAACAGCTTGTGCTATGTCCAGACGAGTACACACCATTGCATACATGAGACTGCCTACTGCAGAGGTATAGGGAACAGACCTCAGATGTTCTTCTTCCTAATTTTTCGGACACATAGCTGAAGATAAGCAGAAATGATCAGCCAAAGGAGTAGATACCGGTTTAGCATGAGACATATTAAATCTGTCCAACACTTTGGCAATGTAGCTTGCTTGGGACAACCTGAGTTCTCTTTTATTTCTGTTTCTGAATATGTGCATTCCAAGTATTCTTTTGGCTGGTCCGAGATCTTTCATGGCAAAACGAAGAGCCAACTGTTGCTTCAGCTGAGCAATAATCTGAATACTAGTACCAGCTACTAACATATCATCAACATAGAGCAATAGTATGACAAACTCACCAGTATTGAGCCTCTTGTAGTAAACACAAGGATCTGATTCGCACCGAATAAAGTTGTTATCAATCATGAAGCGGTCAAATTTTAAGTACCATTGTCTCGGAGCTTGCTTCAGCCCATACAAACTCTGTTTCAACTTGCAAAATAAATGCTCCTTGCCTGGTTGAGCAAAGCCTTCAGGCTGCTCCATGTATAAATCCTCATCTATATCTTCGTGCAAGAATGTTGTTTTCACATCGAGTTGTTCGAGTTCTAAATCCCAAAGGGCAACTAAACCCAAGACAGCACGAATGGTGTCCATTCTGACAACTGGAGAAAAGATTTCAGAAAAATCAATACCTTTTTGTTGATCAAACCCCTTGACGACTAATCTGGCCCTGTATCTTTTATTTCCTCCATCTTCGTCTTTCAAGCGATAAATCCATCTGTTCTTAAGAGGCTTTCGATTTGGCGGAAGAGGAACCAAATCCCAGGTTTGATTAATGCTCAACGACTCCACTTTTTCGTGCATGGCGGCCATCTAGTTCTGTGCATTTTCATGCTTGCAGGCTTGTTTATAAGTTGTCGGCTCTGCGTAATCAAAGAGCAATAACTCATAGTCATCGTATTTTGCCGGTCTCCTCTTCGCACGGGTAGACCTCCTTAATGGTGTACCTTGCTCTGGCTGGATATTAGAGTCCAGATTGAGTCTCTGGAGTAAGTTCTGAACATCATCAACCTCTGATTGTAGAGGAATCTATGGCAAGCTCCCCTGTCTCTGCATACTGTTGGGTGCACTTAGAGTGCCCTGTCCTGTAACTAGCACTGATGGCTTAACTGATCGAAAGAGATTTGTATGTAGATGTTCTGACATCTCTTCCTGAGGCAACGTTCTTTGTAGTTTCTGTGGCATTTGAGAATGAGGAGGCTGTGAATGAATTTCTGAAGGCAGCAAGGGCTGCGTTGAGCAGTGAGAAGGCAACATAAGACATTGTGATAGCTGCATAGAATGGTTTGAAGGCAGCGTATGACAGAGTGAGGGCAGCGACGGTCCAATCAAGGGCTGCGTAGACATTTGGGAAGTCAGCGGTTGACAATTTAAAGGCAACGAGGTGCTAAGGGAAGGCTGCGATGCTTGGTATAAAGGAAATGACACTATTGAACAGTCAATAGGCAGCATGGGACCAAGGGATGGCTGCGCTGGCTGTTTTAAAAATAACGATTCTTCTAATAAAGGCTGCGTATGGTCTGAAACACAGGATGACTACACAATTTTCAGCATTTGACTTTGGTTTTGCTGTGTTGAATAATCCCCTAGCTGTGTGGACATAGTTGAAGGCATCGAACCTGATGAAGGCTGAGAGGGTAATGTGCATCCAACTGAAGGTAAAGTAGCTGAAGTAATAGGAGCTCTAGACATATAAGAATGTATAGTAGTAACAAGTGGCTGGGAAAACGTAATGGTGGATTGTCTCACCTTTCCATTATCGAACAAATCCACATAAATATATTCCAGCAGAGGTGTATTGCAAGAGTGCAAACCTGGAAACTCCCTTTCGTTAAACACAACATCGCGGCTACGAATGATAGTCTTTGCAACAGGATCCCAAAGATGAAAACCAAACTGATCTTCACCATAGCTGAGAAAAACACACCGTTTTGACTTGAAGTCTAACTTAGTTCTCTGCTCTATTGGAATGTGAACAAAAGCGGCACAGCCAAATACCCGCAAATGCTGATAGGAAATACGCTTTCTGAGCCATGTCTCCTTAGGTATGTCAAAATCCAGCCTGGATGATGGAGCTCGATTGATTAAATATACAGCAGTATTACATGCTTCTGCCTAAAACTCTTTGCCCAATCTGACATTGGAGAGCATACATCGAGCTCGCTCAAGTATCGTGCAATTGAGCCTTTCAGCTGCACCGTTTTCCTGAGGTGTATAAGGGACAGTTTTGATCCGTCAAATACCATGGTCTGCACAAAAAGAATCAAACTCCGAAGAGCAATATTCTCCACCATTGTCTGTTAGTAGGCATTTAATTTTATGCCCAATCTGGTTTTCAACTGAAGCTTTAAAAATCTTAAATTTTGAAAAAACTTCAGATTTTCTGTTTAACGTATAAATCCAGATTTTGCGAGTGCAGTCATCTAAAAATGTGACAAAATAATTTGCTCCACTGAAAGAAGTTACCTGAGTTGGACCGAATACATCAGAATGAACAGTTCCAACAGAGTGGTTTTCTTGTCATGCCCCGTTCTCACGAAACTGGCCCGGCACTGTTTGCCATAAAGGCAATGTTCACAGAATTCTAAATCGATGGAGTTGAGGCCTGGAAGCTGATTGCGCTGAAGCATAACTTGAAGACCTTTTTGGCTCATATGACCAAGCCTCTTGTGCCATATTTCAGACCCACTGTCCATAGCTGGCAAGGCAGCTCCCACTTCACCAAAACAGTCTAGAATGTATAGATTACCTTGCTTCTTTCCTCTTGCCATTACTAAAAGCCCTTTTGTAATTTTCCATGAGTCAAGAGAAAATTTAACATTGCATCCATTGCCTATAAACTAACTGACATAAATTAAATTTCCTTTTAACAGAGGCACATATCTAACATCCGTCAAAGTTAGTTTGTCACCATTTTTCTGATTCAATATTACATCTCCTTTTCCTAAAATGTCACATTCTTTATTGTCACCCAGAAATACCTTACTGAATGTGCCTTCTTGAAAATTCGTGAAAGCTTGACGGCATGAAGTGGCATGAAAAGAGGCGCCGGAATCAAGGACCCACGAATTTGCATTTGTATCACTTGCTGATAGGACCAAAACACCATCACTTGCAGTGTTTGCTTGATTATTTGTGCTCACGTTGCCTTGAGCTTTCTTATAGTTCCAGCAATTTTTCTTATTGTGTCCAGGTTTTCCACAAAACCAACATGAACCGGTTCTGCCCCTAGACTTCGATCGTGGACCAGATTGTGACCTTCTCCAGTTGTTGTATCTACCTCTTTCATTACTTCTTCCCCTATTGTTTATACTGACAGCTGTTAGAGCATCACCGGCTGAAGGTTCCTGATGTTTCCTTCTCATGTCTTCGCTGAGAAGAGTAGCTGCAACTTCATCGAAAACCAATGTACTCTTGGTTGCTACAGAAGTGCTCACAGCCATGACAACACCTTCCCAACTATGTGGTAAGGAACACAACAGCAGAATCGCTTTAATCTCAGGATCTAATTTGATGCTCACCGAAGCTAATTGAGAGACTAAGGTGTTAAACTCATTCAGATGGTTGGACATCACCCCACCTTCTCTCATTTTTAGGTTATATAATTTCTTCATAATAAAAACCTTATTTGACGCCGAAGCAATCACATACATACTAGAGAGCTTTTCCCAAAGCGCTTTCGTATTGATCTCATTTGAGACATTAAATAAAGCATTGCTTGACAATGAGAGAAATATTGTTGCCTTCACTTTCGAATCCAGTTTTCCCCAGTCTTCATCCGTCATAGTACCTTGTCCTTTGGCTTTCCCTTGTAAGGCGAGAGACAAGTCCTATTTGATGAGAAGAGACACCATGTGTACTTTCCAAAGACCAAAGTTTTGGCCTGTAAACTTTTCTATTTTCCATTTCTCCAAGTCATCCATTGTGAGTGCTGTGCAAGTTCCCAAAAAAGAATTTCACCGTCTCCTGAACTGAGCTACACACAAGCTCTGATACCAATTGTAAATACTAAAACAGAATTGAAAAACAGCAAAGAACAGCAATATTAAAACAAGAACTCAGAGTGAAAGAAATATGACAGCACACACAGAGCAATCAGACAGTTTAACGTGGTTCGCCAATGTTGGCTACATCCACAACGAAGGGTGATTTTATTATCCACAATACATCTCTCTCTCACTCTATTTTACAGAGAATCCCATACATTACTGTAGTTCCCTGCAGCATAGCAGCGTATATGTTTTTGCATGCTCAAGACTTCACTGTCTAACCCCCACTACCAACCGACTTCCATCTGGAATCAAAACCATCAGAAAAGGAAGCCGTTACATGTCAAGAAAGGCATTGTGCATAAAGAGAAGTTACAAAGAATCTGGACAAATGCAGAGGTGGCTGTTACAAGGAATAAATCTCTGTGTGGCCGTTACAAGTGGGCTTCATACAGCCACGTGCCCAACACTGACAACAACAACAACCAATATCATCATCCGGTCATAGATTGAGCATTAGCGTATGAGGAGATAAGCACTTCGAGATTGGGCATATGATAGTTAGACGCCATCAGCTCAGAGATGATCGCCGCTTAAGCATTAGGATATTGCTGGCAGAATTTATTCTTGTAGGAGACTGAGGAAGAATCGCACTAGTTTGTCTTCGAACAACATTAAGGAGTCTCTACTGTCCTCCTGAAGACACAACATATGAGGAAAAGTTTGTAAGTTTAAGGAAATCATGGATAGGCTCGCGTGAAGACTACAAGAGAGCTCCATGATTAGAAGACTTGAGAGTAGCAATTAATGTGTTCAGTATATGAAGTATCTCTATTCAGTGTTCAAAAAGAATATATGAGCTTTGATTTATTGTTAGAAAATATAGATTTGTGGCAGAACTATGTGGGTCTTCGTTCAGAGAGGATCTGTGAATCCAGTGACTCTCTTAAGGGTTTTATATGTTAGATGGAAGTGATAATGGGATAAGACAGTGAACTCAGAAATCAGAATATCTTTGGTATGATTGTTCTCTGTTATTGTAATAGCTGATTACAATTGTATGTGGTCTGAAATAGTTTTGAAGACATTAGAAATTTCAAGCTAATAGATTGATCAGTGAGATATCAACAATTAGGATTGGAGGTCTTATCACCAGTCATAACAGGTTTGGCTGCCATATCTTTTATGAAATTGATGTAATAATGCCAAGACGAGTCTGAAGTGCACAAATAGATTTGAATAGTTTCAGACATAGATATGATTATTAATAAATTACATTCAAATCTTTAATTTGAATGTGTACATTCGATCACTGTTGCATGTTATCAGTATCTACTTTCTTTAAGATCTTCTTGACCACAAGACAAATAGACAATTCAAAAAAACTTAGAGAATTTCAGAGCCAATATCCATCAGGGATATTACATGTTGAAAGGTTGAATATAACCTTCTTGGATCAAACTAGAAGCTTGTTGAGCAGTGTCAGTATAGGATAGGAGTTTTGAGTTGAGGCAATTAATATTACTTATTATTTAAAAATAGGTCTCCTACTTTTGTACTTGAGGAGAAGACACCACATGAGACATTAGGTAAGAAGCTTGTTGTAACACATTTGAGAGTATTTGGTTGTGATGCTTTTGTGCATATTCCTAAGGAGAAATGATCCAAGTTGGACTTCATGCCTGAAAAGTGTATTTTCATTTGGTATGGTGAGAATGTTAAAGGCTAGAAGCTTTGTAATCTAGTAACTCAAAAGGTTCTCTACTCAAGGGATGTTATATTCAAAGAACTCGGAGTGTTGTTTAGGGAGGAGTAGCCAAATGAAAAGGAGAGTGGAAAGATGCATTTGAAGACAAATTAGAGAAATAGGATGCATCTAGTAATGAACAATTAATTGGACATGATAGTTTGGATGGAAAGGAGGCAAGCACATCTAGTACGAACCTTGAAGAAGGAAAAGATACAGATGTAACAAGAAATTATTTATCAATGAAAACTATAAGAAGGTCTACGTGGTTTTGGTTCCCAAAATAACCATAATCCAAAACCCTAAAACATTACCTAATCACCCAGGCCACGAGTGTCATCAAGATGATTGGAAAGTTATTTATCAATAGGTTGAGGAAGATTTTGGCCAACAAACGAGAGTGGGTATACTCTATTGCACTTCAGGCTCAGTTAGACCCATGAAGGCTATTCCTAGAGGCATATAATGAAGCATTAATAAAAACCCACAACCATACCTAATGCATACTTGACCCCCATAATTGTCACTAAGTCAAGACAACTAACTGCACAAAGCCTCCAATAAAATTGATTACTACACTATGCCTATGCACGAAAAGATGACAAGATTACATCCCCATAAGATGGATTCATTTGACATTCTTTACACAATGACAAGATGAAAAAATGCATGAACATGACTCTCAAAAGGTTAAAACAGTTTTATATCACATGAGATGATTCCATGGCTATTATATTGAATCATGAACAACATGTAACACTAAATATAACCCTACTTCTACTCCCACAATTAACAATACAAGGGTTTAAAATTAAAAATGTTTGATCCTTCCCCAATATGAATCAGTGCCTACTCCAATGGGCAACATAGTCATGAATTGCAAGGAGGAAGGAAAAATACAGTAGAGGATCAACGAAACCAAATATATATTCACATACATATCACAAATAGATTTTCTTGTAGTGGACATACTTAATAATCCAGGGAAGAAATGCAATGATCCATATGCAACAAAGGAATGGATAACACAAAGCCTTGTATTAATTTGAATGCTGTCACACATTACTAAACCTCAATTATAATCATGCTAGCAAATGTGGCAGGGGAAATATTAATGTGAACAGGGGTATTTCCTATCTAGTTTCTCCTTATATTGTGAAAAAGGCACATTATTTAACTGGTTATTAGTTAAAGTCTATTCACACATGTTCACATGTTAAGTTGACTTAAGAAGCATTTTAGTTGTTTCTAGTTGTTGATAGTTGTCTTATCCTCTAGTTATCTCATGTCATAGGATTAAGACACTTGTCATATGACTACAACATCTTAGCTCTCAACCTTGCCTTTATAAGCAAGCTATGCCTTAGCATATTGCAATGGGAGAGTCATGGTTGTATATTTTTGTATTTGCATTCTTTGATAGGAATATAATTTATTCTTGTCATATTGATCTTCTCTTTTATTTGTGCTTTTCATTAGGCCTCTAGATCTTGGGTGGCTATCTCCATAGCCAAATCTTACATGGTATCAGAGCATGTAGAGTGTCTATGGGTTAGTCTTTTGAGAGATCTTGAATGCAAATCATAGTGGATCTTGAAAAATTGAGTATGCTATTCTCTTGCATCATATGATGACCTTGAGAATCATAAAGATTTGATATAAAAACTAGATTCGGGAGGGTTTCCTTCTTGTGTCTTTATATTGCAGGTCCATTTTGTAGCATGTTGCAGCAAATTTGAGCACACCATTGTGTTCAGGGCATTTGAGATAGTCAGTTTAGCCTTTTATTTCGTCCAGATTAGACACCGGGGGCTAAATCTTTGAGGGGTTTGAAGTTGGGAGATGCATGCAAGATCCCACAGGTACCTGATGTTTCAGAGCAATTTAGGTCAAATCCAACCTTGCCATCGCGCTTAGGAGGCCAAAAAACCCCAAGATTGACTATCAAATCATTAAAATTGAGGCACTTTGCCCAGGGCCATCAGAGAAAAATTATGCCCTCCTTCATCATCCATACGTCCGTACTTTCACAAAATATTATGTGGAATCTAATCTATGCAAGCAAGCGTCAACAGTGGTATGGATAAAAATAATTTTGTTTTTATATTAAGTTTTTTCAATTTTTTTTAAATAATAAAAAAATTTAAAAAATTATTAAGGGGTCACCATGCACAAGCCCCTACGTAAGCAGTACCCTCAAGGTACTGCGGGTACCCCTTGGGCCCGCAAGCCTTATAGAGCCCCCGCGGTCTACAAGGACCTCGTGGTCCCTTTAAGGGCCACAACCCTTTAAGGGGTTTGTCCCCTTCTAAATAGGCTTCAACCTTTCTTTTTTTAATAATTTTTTAAAATATATATATGTACTAGCAGATAGTGCAAAGGCCATTCAACCTTCAAAGAATTTTTTAATATATTTTTTCCAAAACCCAAGATCTGCCAAATTTGGTGTGATTTATGGGATATTTCTAAATTTGGCGGTGACTCCAAAACTAGCAGGGCTCCAGGTTTATCTAGCAAAGATTTCAAATTTGGTGAAGGTCTAATTTATCTGGCAGGGCTCTACATCTGGCAGTTCACTAAATTTGGCGGCAATTCTGCCAAATTTGGTGGAGTAATTTTTTTTTGTTTTTTCTCCCCCCTCTCCATTGGCATTTTGGTTTTGACGCTTGATCTTTGCAAACTTGTATCTTAATCATCTAGGCTCCTTTTTTGGAGCATTTTTTATTTGGGGTAGAATTTCGTAGGCTTCGCAGTGGTGTAGACAGATTTTGGTTTTGGTGTCTAGATTTTCTAGAAATTGCAGATTTTCGTCACTATTGATGAGCAGTTCTCATTTTCAGACCTTCTAGGGCTCCATTTGGAGTCATACAATAACATTTTTTGGCGAAAATATTTTTGAAAGTGCATTTTTTTTGTGTATTTCTCAAATATATGATTAGATTGATCTCATTTTGTACCAAAATTATACTTTCAATTTAAGGCCTAATTTGATATTTGCATGTACCAAAATCAAAAGACCACCTTGTTGTTTTGGCTTGTGACAATTGTAATCGCACTAAGTATAAAGTACCATAATCATAATTTGTTGGGGGCTTCTCATGATTAAGTAAATTGGGGGGGGGGGGAGGGGGGTAATCTTGTGCTTTTGTTGGATTGAGTCTCTTGATTGGTCTACTGTGTGACTAAATTTGAGGAGTTAATCATGGGTATTAAAAGGCATCCTATTGTAATAAGATTGGATAGAGGAAATTATAAGTCTTGGCAAGATGGAGTCTTGACGCATTTTAGGTGGCTTCATATTTTGCCCCATCTCTATGGACTTGTTCCTCAACCTACATCCTATTGGCAGAAAGTTGTGTGGGATTCTAAGATTGAAAACATCCTAGGAGTGATTGGTTGTAATGTTGATATTGACACCCAGATGGCTATTTCTGATATTGACTGTCCTCGTGACCTTTGGATCAAAATTTGGGAAATGTATGGAGATCTAGTTGATCCTCCATTCCCATAAGATCCTACTATGGATTGTCTTCTTCCACTTGATGTTTTTCGACCATAGGATCATAAAATAGGTCTAGTGCTTAATGAATGGGAAGAGCTTGAATTGAATCGTGGTGCTTCTAGATAAAACTGTGTATTGCTTTTTTGCCTCATGGTGTTTCTGGATAAAACTGTGTATTGCTTTTTTGCCTCAAAGCTTGAATGTCAAGATGACATAAAGACTTCTACAAATGCCCCTTCTCCTACTGAGACTTCTATTGAGACTTTGGCTTCTATGACTCTTAATTTAGATTTAGAGAGTTCATCTTCTTTATCTATGAGTCAACATCTTGAGGCTAAGGACTCTTGTATCCCAACATTGGCAGACACCTCTAATGTTCACACTCAAACATCTTGTGTGGACACATCATTCATAGATGAGTAGTGTAGTTATATGACATGCATTGAGATCTCATCTCCATTACTTATTGCTTCTGATGAGACTAGTATTGCTACATCTATGTTTTTGTTGGTTCAATGCAGCATGATAGTCATTGTCTTCCTGATACATCTTCTTGGGATGAGTACTTGACCAACATTGTAGGCTTGTTTTGTGAGTCTCGTCTTGTAGATTTGGACACAATTGAGGACAGTCATCTCCTCTTTGATTTTGACTCTTGTGGAGTTGATTCATCTTCTTCAGATGTGATGAGGGAACCTTCATACCCTCTTGTTCTTTCATCTTCGCTTCACTTGTCACAGTTTGGCATTGAGTTGGAATATCTTGAGCAGCATTTAGAGGATTCTTTGTCTTTGGATAATGTTCTACATCGGTTTCCACTAGGTTCTGGATTCTCACATTCTTAAGTTTGGCTCGGGACATCTGATTGGATTGTGGCTTCTTTCAACATCGGCATGGCGACACCTAAGCAGAGTTTAGAGACTTTATACATTTTGATCCTTCTTCCTTCATATTCCTTTCAAGAATGGGAAGAAATCCTACATACATTCTTGGTCTTGTTTCTTACTAAGGGGAGGAATGTTGTTCAGCGATCATGGATCATCTTCAGCATTCATTATCGAGCATCTACCATCAGTGCAGATGATTCTACATTAGGGGGGGCTACTTGGTATCTCTTCTTTTCCTCTCTTCTGAGGGGGATTATTCATTATATATATGTGTTGGAATTGGTAGCATATGATTCATGTTGACTCTACCTTTCCACACTTCTTGCATTCTCACTTTTGGGGAGGAGTTTTTTCCCATGAGGTTTTCTCCTTTACTCTACTTGAGATTGTTTGTACATTGGTACCTAACATGGCCTAGTAGTTGAAACCCATCCATCATTGCATCATTTGCATTTGTCTACTTCTCCCTAAGTTGCACTTAAGGGGGGGTGTTAGTGTGAATAGGGGTATTTCCTATCTAGTTTCCCTTTATAGTGTAAATAAGGCACATTATCTAACTAGTTATTAGTTAGAGTCTATTCACACATGTTCACATGTTAAGTTGACTTAGGAAGCATTCTAGTTGTTTCTAGTTGTTGATAGTTGTCTTATCTTCTAGTTGTCTCATACCATAGGATTAAGACACTTGTCATATGACTACAACATCTTATCTCTCAACCTTGCCTTTATAAGCAAGGTATATCATAGCATATTGTAATGGGAGAGTGATGGTTGTATATTATTGTATTTGCATTCTTTGATAGGAATACAAGTTATTCTTGTCATACTGATCTTCTCTTTTATTTGTGTTTTCCATCAGGCCTCTAAATCTTGGGTGGCTATCTCCATAGCCAAATCTTATAGAAAACATACAATTGTGATTATACATTTTCCTAAATCATTACAAACTCCCTTGGAGACATACCATTACATACAAATTTGCCCTACAAACCCTTCCTATGTTGTGTTGAATACATCGCTTCACTTGTAGACATGACTTTTGTTTCTTTTGATGCCTACAACTCTTCCTTAGGTGCTTTCAGACCAGAAAATTGGTTCCCAGACCAGCCCTTTTGCATTCTTTTTCAACACATATATAGCATTTCGTCCTCACTAAATTAGGGCGGGAAAACCCTAAACACCCACTTGTTGCAATCAATTTCATCAACCCACCTGTACCTACCAACCCGCCCCACATTTAATTTGATCTGCACAAGACATGGTCGTTTAAGCATTCATAGAATTTGGGAAAAGACATGTGCGTTCTTACAGGCCAAAATTTGAAAAACACCCTTTCAGGCTTCTTCAACACTTTAAATTTTTTATTTTTAACTCTGCGCCTCTTCCTTCTCTTTATTTCTATTCCATCTTTCTTTAGTCATTGTCTTGTCTTCTCTTTGCTTTTACTATCTATTACCAACCTAGCTAGTCCTTGACCAGTTCAATCAGTCACTCATTCTATCTTTTATATATTGTTCCTGCCCCATTCCTGTCTGTCGAGATTCTTTGACAGCTAGGAACACTTCCTTTTGGCCTTGTTCCTATCCGTTGGTAATTTGCCGATGGCCATGAACATATCATTTTTTCTTTGTTTTTCCATACCTTAGCTATTTTAGGGATTTTTTCATACCTACAAAGGAAAATGAAACATGACAAAAATAGTGGCATGAAAAAAGGGACAATTGATGGATTTACAAATTTAGATTTAGGGCCAAAATATTCATGTTTGGGAATTGAAAAAATTGGGTGCCAACACGTGGCAGCAAAAGTTACCTAAAAGGTATAGTCCTCTAGATTTCCAATGTTTTTTTGCTCTTACTTGTACCAATAATGCACCAAAATCTATAGGAGAAGTTCCCTCTTCAAACGAGAATAGTATTGGAAAAATGTCATGAAAGAGGAGATAATGGCATTGTAGCAGAATAAGATTAGGACTTGGTTGGTCTATCTAAAGTGATGAAACCCATTAGTTATAGGTGGATGTTCAAGAAGAAGTTTAGAGTTGATGATACATTGGAGAGGTATAAGATATAGTTGGTAGAAAAGGGGTATTTTAGGGTAAAGGGAATAGACTTTGGTGAGATTTTCTCTCTTGTAGCTAAATTAACCTCCATTAGGATGGTGTTATCTATAGCTACAACTTTTGATTTTAAAGTGGAGTAAATGGATGTCAAGGCAACATTCTTGCATGGCGATTTAGAGGAGGAAATCTATATGGTTCAACCCAAAGAATTCAAGGATAGGCATAAAGAGCATCTAGTTTATAAATTGAAAAGGTATTTGTATGGGTTGAAGTAGTCACCACGTATGTACCATATCAAAAGTTTGATTCAAGTATACATTAGAACTAGGTTTTTCAAGGAGGCAAGATGATCAACATGTGTACTACGATTAGGTAGGTGATTAAGAGTTAATTGTTGTTTTATATGTTTATGATATGTTAATCATTGGGAACAACAAGTCATTGATTAGAGAACTCAAGGCTTAGTTTCCTAGTATGTTGAGATGAAATATCTAGATAATGCAAGATACTTACTTGGAATGGAGATGCACATAAACAAGCCTAGCAAGACATTGTGGTTAAACTAGAGGAAATATCTTGAGACTATTCTAAAGTAGTTCAACATGCATGACAATAATCATGTAAGTATCCATTTACTAGTAGGAACTAATATAAGTTTGGAACAATTTCCTAAGTTTGTGGAGCCTCTTGAGGACCAACAATTTTTTTAGTGGTGAATTCACTAATTGGTGAATAGTTCATATTAACAAATTTGAATCTGGCGAATATATTACAACCAACGGAGGGGTAAATCGCTCAGATTTTATGAATTATCAGTCAAATGCATTTCAATTTGCCACCAATTTATTTTATGAGGCATTTGTAACTAATATTTTTGCCACAGTAACCTATGTGTTTCTAATGGTGATTTACCTAGAATTTCGGAGGCATGTTTTAATTTGCCCACATATTCGCCAATAGCATTAAACAAAGTTCACCATGTACGAGGATCCATTTTGCCAACACCATTATAAATCCATGTTAATATGAGGGCCATAATTGCCTTGAAAATTACAATGTATGTGTTTGATTGAGGTCTGATTCACCCAACATTTATATGCACCATTTTATAATCACATAGGATTCGCCAAATTATTACTCCACCATTTAAAAATCTTGTGGAACTCACCAATTATAGATTGATATAAATACAATCGAAACTTTGATTAATCTTTTACACTTTTTTTTTCCTCCAAGCTCTTGATTCTGATCATAGGCAAGTTACAACTACAGGCATTAGCGAGTTGGTGAAAGCCCTAAGGTAAGTGATCATTTCTTTATAGTGTTATAAGATTATTTATCTCTTTGACAATTTTACTTCATTCATACAGATGATATTGAGTAGGGGGACATCTAGGGCCCAAGGATCTATATTGTATGATTCCTTCTTAAACAAAAGACATATTTTTGCAACTTTTATTTCATGAGAGATGTCGAGTAGGAACAAGTTTGTTGAAAGCAGTGAAGGGAGCTCATCAAAATGTAGAAACATAATGTCGTACTTTGACAATGTTCGCGGTCCATCACATGTAGCTACAACATTAGCACTTGTACCATATATTAACGAACAAGGAAATACCTTAGAGGAAGATCTAAATGAGTTAATTGTCTTAGATTAGGAAGACAATGTTGCAGATGATGTTCCAGGGGATACCCAGGTAGCCGAAATGAGTTCATTGACTTGGATGACAATGTTGCAAATGATGTTCCAAGTGGTGCCCAGGGTAGCGAGAATGATAATATGAATAAATCAACCTCAACACATGATAAGGAAGATGTAGATCCTGCACGAAATGGGAAAAGAAAACCCAAATAAAAAATGGGGCATGAGTGGGATATGACAAGGAATATTTAGATTGATTGGGTGTCAAAGTACCCATTCACTAAACCAGTGCAGAATGCAAACAAAGATTAACCTCCAACAAAATGCAAGTGTAATATTTGTAGTTGGAAATATCGTAGGGACAAGAAGTTGTAGCTAAAACTTGACACTATAGAAAAACATATTGGTAAAGTTTATGAAAAAAAATCATAGATGGAAAGTAAAAAATAGTGATAAGATGGAAAACAAAGGAAGAATGTCCTCATGTTAAGAATGCCCTTGAATATGATGTGCATATGCAAAGAAAGACAAAGCTTGTTGCATGTGGAGGTTCAATTGAAGCTCGATTTAGAAAGATGATGGGAGAAGCACACAAATAGAAAAAATTGTTCAATTGAGTGTTGTTTTTCATATTTTGACCAAAGGGTGTCCTATGATAGACTACCTAGAATATAATAGTTTATTATCTTTTATGTGCATTCCTAACTTTCCTAACACACATTAGTCAACAAATAGTGGATGGGAATGGGCAAGTTGTCTTGCTGAGGTGGAAAAACAAGATTTACAGGAAAAAAATAAAATAATCAACCTTTATTGTATTATCTTTAGATGAAGTTACAATAATAGATATTACTTCTTGGGTATGTATGTATGTGTATATTGTAGACAAACACATGTACGCCAACCTCATCTACTCTATGTTTATAAAATGAAGGAGAATGTAACATCACAAAATCTATTTGTAATAGTTAAGAAATCTTTGAATGAAATTGGAGGTATGGATGACTACATAATTGCCAAAAAGTTGGTGTGTGTATGGGTGATGAAGCTTCGATAATGCAAGGTCAGAGGAATGGTCTTTGAGTAAAGATAAAAACTTCTTTTTCACCATACATGATTTCCATTCACTGCATGGCCCATGAAATGAATTTAGCATTTAAAATTGTGAGTAATTTTTCTACAGTATCAAAAGTTGAAGATTTAATCTGCGAGCTCTACTCATACTTTTGCCAAAGTCCCAAATGGTTTATGGAATTTTAACATTTTGCTGATGGAATAACTATAGGAAACAAACTTCTTAAGGATGTTGATACCAGATGGATCTCCTTCCATGTACCAACACAATAAGTTATTTCATAATATCAATCCTTAATTGGAGTAATGTACGAACATCACCTCACAATAGACAGAGCTCTTGACCTCTCACATAGGTTAACTGATATAGAGACACTCTTAACTTTATCTTGTATTCTTTCCATGCTAGAGGAAGTAAACATTCTTGTGAAAAAAACCCAAGAAAGAACTATGTATATTTTAGAATATACTAATTAGTTGCAGTGGGATGACTCAGATGTGGATTGTCTATATCCATGGGATTGATTTAGTGTTGATGTAGAGTTTGTTAGTTGGCCTTGTCCATGGTCATTTGTGCATTGGTATGTTGCATTGGGATGAGAGGATGGATTATTAGAGTCCCTGGATAGTCGGTTATTGGGACTTGTAGCATGTTTATCATGATGTCATGGATAGATTGGTTACATAGTTTAGTGTGATCTTCTGACAGTGATATTTTTATCTTCTTGGCTTGGAGATCTTAATTCCACTTGGAGCTATTAATATTACAATTGTGTGTGTGTGTGGACCATGGGCGATCTTCATTTAGGAGATGATTATCACAATGCCATGTGTAGCTCGTATCATGGTTCATTGGGAGCTTTGGTAGTGATATCGATTCATCACCTAGTGATGGATGATCTTTTGTAGTGGATGTTGGTGTCATGGAGGAGCTCTTGGATTCTATTTTTGTATGCAGTGAGAGTGCTTTGACATCTTGAGTTCTATTGTTAGGAAATGGTTTTCTTCATGTGGTTGGAGATGTTGGTCCTTAGTTTAGAGTATGTTTGGTATTGTGTCTTGGTTTACTCTAGATGCTAGTTTGAGTGTTGGCATGATACAAGTTCTCTTGAGACCAGGATGTGTGCTTTGGTTCATGTGATCTCCTAGGAGGAGATGTTAGATCATGATGTCATGATGTGTTCCTGGATGATGCAGACATGCAGTGGGAGCTTGGACAATGATCTTGTTGGTTCTTTTGGTATTGAGTACATTGGTCGTGTGCTTGGGAGCTTCATGATAGTGTGGTGTTGCATTTGGAGCTTAGCATGGATTGATTAGTTGTAGGTGCTCATGGATACTTGGAAACTTGGGTGAGGCTAGAGTTCTCTTGGGATTAAAGACATCCGTTGAGATGGTTACCCTTTGGATGTTTTAGCAGGAAGAGCAAGGAGACTTTCACTTGGATATGGACGTGAGTTCATGGACCTAGAGGAGAATATTGTTCTTGGAGAGAGTCATTGTGACTTGGTGTATCTTGGAGGAGCATTCTCAATCCCCACTCTTGGTCTACTCTGTATTTTGTTTATCATCTAAGAGGTATTGCCTATCCTTTACATGCATTTTGTTTTATGTTTTATCTTCTCATGGATATGGATCTTGAGCTATGGTGGTTAATTTTGGAGAATTCGTTTGAGGGATGTTTGGCATGGTTATCTCCTTGTGCATATGAGTTTGACTTATGATATCATTTATGAGAATTTATGAGATGTTTATTAGGCTTATTAATAGTTTTTGGAATAGATATTTGGTTTTATCTTCCTTGGTTAGAGAGGCTTACATCCATGTTGGTTACACATGATACATATGTTTCATTTTATCTATGAGATTGAGTGGTTGGGTGTTGATAAGGCTTTTCATTTGGGGTTGTAAAGGAGATCATACTTGAACAACTTAGCACTTTGATGTGTTGGTAGAAGGACATGATATGATTTACGGGTTTTATCTATTTATATTATGGCTACTTCCTAGAGGTTCATGTTCATATGGTTTGACTTGGGAGAGTTATGGTGACACGTTATGAGGGAGTATGTAACTATTTGTGTTGCACGTGTGGATCATTATGATTGTTCTTGATACTACATGGTGGTGGTGCCCACCTAGATTTTGGGTTTCAAGTATTCATCTGCATGCCTTTTTAGAAAAACCTAAAAAATTTCTAAGTCCTTTCGCCTTCACAGTTGTATGTATGCATGGTGCAGGGGCACCTAGTTACTTTAATTAGTTTCATGTTCATTTTGATGTTTTGGTGTTGTATAAGTTCCAAGCGACCAATTGTAAGGCCTAGTGCCATGTGTGAGTCTGAGTGGAATAGGACAAGTCGTAGTGTCTGGTAGTGGAAGAGCAAACGCATTGTAACCGAATGGGTTGACAGTTGCAGAACGGTTGGCATTCCCACCGATGCAAACTGTCACGAACAAGAACATGTATAAATAGTTCAGTGAACAGAAGGAAATAAGTAGAGAAGAAGAGTAGTATAGTAATTGTGTGGTTTTGTGGTAGAACAATAGTGAGAAGATAGAAGAGTTGTTTTCAGTGCAGAAGTTCCCAAAATAAATAAAAGATCCTGTTTTGTTTTGTGTTCTTTCACCGTGTTGCTATAATTAGTTTCCATTTTGTCATTCGGATGGATTACTAAGCCATTCCACCGATGTGATTTCTTCGAAATCGGTGGAATGGGTCTGTCTGTACAGTTTGTGTTCTTTTTGTTTTTATTTTTGTTTTGGTTTTTGTTCAGTGTTGGGATCGAGCGTGGGATGTGCTAGTCGAGCCTAGCATTTCTATGTGCTAGGGTTTAGTCGAAAGTTAGGCGAAGTGAAGTTTTGCCTAAGTATTGGAGTATCATTAGCGAGACTGGGGGTTATCGGCAGAGTATTTAGTATTCTAGGTGAAAGTAGTAGTCTGCCCGAAGAGTAGTCGGGGTGATCAAGTGTATTGGCATAAGATTTGTGTTGCTGCACCGAATATACATTTCGTGTGTATATCACAAATACATGTTGAGAACATTTTGTGTGTATCTCACAAAGGCATATTGAGAATGTATGTTGCGAATGTACATTGAGAAGTTTATGTCAAACAAAGAGAGTGAAGGAGAGGCTAGCAACATGCCTCCAAAGGGGATGACAGCAGAAGTGCTTAAGAAGTTCCAAGAGATGGAAGAGATGATCAAGGTTGGAGTCAAGGAAACACTCCAGGCTGAGTTGAAGGCACTAAAGATAGGAAAGAAATTAGATGGTGAATCTGATGAAGAAGAAGATGGGGAAGAGGAAATAGGCCTAGAATAGGCAGATATATCTGCAAACCAGAAACAATTTGTAGATGCCATAAGGATGCTCGGTAAGGAGTCGTCTGAATCAAAAATGGAGATTCTGATATTCAGTAGAAAGATGGACGTAGACGAAGTCATCGAATGGGTCGAGGCTTTGAACAATTACTTTGAGTACAAGGAGGTACCGAAGAATAAAAGAGTCAAGTTTACAAAGACGAAGTTGAAAGGTGCTGCACTCATGTGGTGGAACTACACCTAGGGAGAAAGGGTGAAGAGTGGCAAGAGCATGATCTCATCCTGGAGTCGGTTGGTAGAGAGGATCAAGGCTCAGTTCCTACCAGCAGATTATGAAGTGCAGATATACAGGAAAATGCAGAACCTCAGGTAGAAGGATATGGATGTATCCACTTATACAGAGGAATTTCATAAATTGTCTCTAAGGTGTGGACTTGCTGAGGATGAGAAAGGAAGAGTTGCCAGGTATATTAATGGCCTGAAGTATAGTATACAAGATGAGATTACCATCTTGACACCAGAAACTGTGGACAAGTGTTTCCAAGTGGTGCTGAGAGTAGAAGAGAAGCAGAAAAGAAAGGGAGAACAACATAATAGAGGCAGAGGTGGAAGAAATTTCAGGGGCAGAAATAACTTTGGTGGTAGAAATCAGTTCTAGAAGAATCAAGGGGAGTCCAGTCAACAAGAACATAGTCGAGAATCTAGTTCCAGAGGGGGTTTCAGAGGAAGGAGACCCAATGGAAGAGGCAGATTTGGTGGACCAAGTAGAGGTCCTAATGTCTTCACAGGAAGATGTTATAATTGTAACCAAATTGGGCACATAGTAGGCAAGTGTCTGGAGAAATCCTCAAGCTCTCATGGAGGAGAGAGAAGGAGCCAGCTGATTCAAGAAGAAGATTGTCAGAGTGTGACTTCACCTATGGGAAGTGCAGCTCCAGCACAAGATGGAGAGAATCTCATGATGAGAAGGACGATGCTGAAAGTTCCACAGAACAAGGAACCACCCTAGAGGAAGACACTATTCAGAACTCTGTGTAAAGTTTCCGGCAAAAGGTGTAAGGTAATTGTTGATTCTGGTTCAACTAAAAATTTAGTTTCAGTAGAAATGGTAGATAAATTGAATTTGAAAAGATTGCCACATGTCAGTCCATAAAAGTGTCCTGGTTGAATAAAGGACAACAAGTCTTGGTTGATGAACAAGCTTGGGTAGAATTTTAGATAGGGGAATATGGGGACAAACTGTTGTGTGATATAATTCCCATGGATGCATGCCATTTACTGGTAGGAAGACCTTGGCAGTATGATGTACAAGCCCAGCATGATGGTAAATCCAATTCCTTTTTTATCACCAAGAATGGTAGACAGTATAAGATGGATCCTTTACCAGAAGAGGGTGTAGACAAGAATGTAGGATCAAGTGTCATGTTAGTGAGTGGGAAAGAGTTTCTCCATACTCTGAAAGAAGAGGGAACCCAGGGGTATGCTCTGATTTTGACACCTAAAGACAATTCTTATTTGTTTAAAAACAACAAGGAAAAAGTCCCTAAGGAAGTGCAGGAATTGTTAGACAAGTATAAGAGTATCATGGTGGAGGATATGCCTAATACACTACCCCCTGTGAGAGACGTAACTCATCAAATTGACTTCATCCCAGGATCCACATTGCCAAATAAACCAACCTATAAAATGACACCTGCTTAGAATGAGGAAATTGCTAAACAAGTGCAAGAACTATTGGATAGGGGCTTGGTGAAGAAAAGTCTTAGTCCATGTGTTGTACCCACAGTTTTAGCTCCTAAGAAGGATGACAAATGGAGGTTGTGCACTGATTCGAGGGCCATCAATAAGATCACCATCAGATATAGGTTTCCTATGCCCAGAATAGAGGACCTCACGGATTGTTTGGGAGGAGCTCGGTACTTTTCTAAAATTGATCTCAAGAGTGGATACCATCAGATCAGGATTAGACAAGGGGATGAATGGAAGATAGCCTTTAAGACTAATGAGGATCTTTATGAGTGGGCGGTGATGCCATTTGGACTATCCAATGCTCCAAGCACTTTCATACGTCTAATGAATGAGGTATTGAAATATTTTATTGGCAAATTTGTTGTTGTCTATCTTGACGATATTCTGATTTTCAGCAGGACAGAGGAAGAACATTTGCAGCATTTGGAACAGGTGTTGAAGAAACTGCATGAGGAGAAACTAATGATCAATATGGAGAAGAGTGTCTTCATGAAGGAAGAACTCACATACCTTGGATTTGTGATATCCCAGGGTAGCTTGAAAATGGATCCAGAGAATGTAAATGCTATTCTGTCTTGGCTAGCACCTAAAATTGTAAGTGATGTAAGAAGTTTTCACGGTTTGGCAACCTTTTATAGGAAATTCATAAAGGGATTCAGTCAAATTTGTGCACATATTCTGGATACCATAAAAGGAGGGCAGAAATGTAAGTTTGTTTGGAATAAAGTAGCAAATGAATCTTTTGAGATTCTTAAACAGAAGGTAGCAGAGAAGCCCATTTTGGTTTTGCCTAATTTTAATAAGTTGTTTACTCTGGAATGTGATGCCAGTAACCTTGCCATTGGTGTTGTCTTGAGTCAAGAAGGCAGACCTGTTGCTTTCTTTAGTGAAAAGCTGAATGATTCTAAAAGAAAGTATTCCACGTATGATTTAGAATTGTATGTAATGGTTCAAGCATTGAAAAATGGAGACACTATCTCTTACCTAATGAATTCATTGTTTATATTGACAACCATGCTTTGAGTTTTATGAATTCGTAGGAGAAGTTAAATCACAGGCATATGAAGTGGGTCGAACAGCTCCAAGCATATACTTTTTCCATCAAACATAAGAAGGGACAAGCCAACAAGGTGGCAGATGCTCTGAGCAGAAGAGTGTACACTATACAGGAAATCCAGTTGCAAAGTGTGGGAGTGGATTCTCTCAAGAATATGTATCAGGATGATGAGGACTTCAAGGAGATATATGCAGTTTGTTCACAATTTTCAGATTCCTATCATTCTAATTTTTCTGAATTTTTGCTATAGTAGGGGTTACTGTTTAAAGGCAACCAGTTGTGTGTGCCTAGGTGTTCCACGAGGGAGAACATCATAAAAGAGAAACATTGCGGTAGTCTTGGAGGTCATTTTGGACTGGACAAGACATTGGAGCAAGTGAGAAGGTTTTACTTCTGGCCTAAGATGCAAACAGATGTCAGAAAATTTGTAGACAGTTGTCACATTTGCCAAAGAGCCAAAGGGACTCCATCCAATGCAGGTCTCTATCAACCACTTCCAATTCCGCAAAGGCCATGGGAGTGCATCAGTATGGATTTTGTTTTGGGTCTTCCCCAGACTCAACAAGGATTTGATAATGTGTTTGTGGTTGTTGACAGGTTTAGTAAAATGGCTCATTTTGTGCCATGTAAATGTACTAATGATGCTTCACATATTGCTGGTCTTTTCTTCAAGGAGATAGTAAGAATTCATGGTTTACCATTGAATATTGTCACTAACAGAGATCCCAAGTTTGTGGGACATTTTTGGCGCACATTGTGGAATAAATTGGGCACTCAATTATCTTTCACGTCAGCCTATCACCCTCAGACGGATGGACAAACTGAGGTGGTGAATAGATCACTGGGTAATCTTTTGAGGTGTTTGACTAAACAACATGGAGAAGCATGGGATATGATCATCCCATAGGCAAAATTTGCATATAATGATTCTGTTAATAGGAGCACGGGAAAGAGTCCTTTTGAAGTTGTATATGGGATTCACCCCAGGGGAATTTTGGAGTTGAGAGATCTCTAGAATATGGAGCAAAGGAGTGCACAAGGAGAAGATTTTGTAGTCAGCATGAAGGATATCCATGATGCTATGAGGGAAACTATCCAGAAGAACACAAGGAAATACAAGGAGAGAGTTGATCAGAAGAAAAGGGATGTCCAATACAAAGTTGGGGATCTGGTAATGGCATATCTAAAGAAAGAAATACTTCTGAAGGGGCAACCCACGAAGCTTCTTATGAAGAAGATAGGTCCATGCAAGATTGTACACAAGTTTGGGCCTAATGCATACAAAACTGAACTTCCTCCAGGTTTAGCAATATCGCCTATTTTCAATGTGTCTGACCTGTTTCCATTCAGAGGAGACAATGTTGCTAGTTTAGATGTGACAGAAGCAAGGGATGCAGAATGGATTTTTGATCTCCCACCGAGTCAGCCAGTACAGCTGGAATGTATTTTGGATACAAAGGTTCAAAAGAAGACCAGACATAAAACCTACAAGCAGTATCTGGTCAAATGGCATGGTTTGCCTGATGAAGATGCTACCTGGATGAGCGAGGAAGACATCATCAAGCATGGGGTTAATATTTCAGACTTGGTTCCTCAAGGGACTTGAGTTCTTTTGAGCCCCGGGAGTATGGTGTAGGGGCACCTAGTTACTTTAATTAATTTCATGTTCATTTTGATGTTTTGGTGTTGTATAAGGTCCAAGCGACCAATTGTAAGGCCTAGTGCCATGTGTGATCCGAGTGGAATAGGACAAGTCGAAGTGTCTGGTAGTGGAAGAATAAACGCATTGTAACTGAATGGGTTGACAGTTATAGAACGGTTGTCATTCCCACCGATGCAAACTGTCACGAACAAGAACATGTATAAACAGTTCAGTGAATAGAAGGAAAGAAGTAGAGAAGAAGAGTAGTATAGTAATTGTGTGGTTTTGTGGTAGAACAACAGTGAGAAGATAGAAGAGTTGTTTTCAGTGCAGAAGTTCCCAAAATAAATAAAAGATCATGTTTTGTTTTGTGTTCTTTCACCATGTCACTATAATTAGTTTCCATTTTGTCATTCGGATGGATTACTGAGCCATTCCACCGACGAGATTTCTTTGAAATCGGTGGAATGGGTCTGTCTGTACAGTTTGTGTTCTTTTTGTTTTTATTTTTGTTTTGGTTTTTGTTCAGTGTTGGGATCGAGCGTGGGATGTGCTAGTTGAGCCTAGCATTTCTATGTGCTAGGGTTTAGTCAAAAGTTAGGCGAAGTGAAATTTTACCTAAGTATTGGAGTATCATCGGCGAGACTGGGGGTTATCGACAGAGTATTTAGTATTCTGGGCAAAAGTAGTAGTTTGCCCGAAGAGTAGTCGAGGTGATCAAGTGTATCAACGTAAGATTTGTGTTGTTGCACCGAAAATACATTTCGTGTGTATATCGCAAATACATGTTGAGAACATTTCGTGTGTATCTCACAAAGGCATATTGAGAATGTATGTTGCAAATGTACATTAAGAAGATACATTGTGTTGGATACAAGGGATGACCGGCCGTATTGGTGAAACCAGGTTGGAGATACATTAGATTACTGGTGATAGCAGGTCAACTAATGCATATACAAGTAGACAACGCATCGGCTTATCGGTGAAAGAGTTTAAAGCCTCGCCGATGATTAGTGTATCACCGAAGCGTCAAGAGGAAATAGTGTATCGACAGACCTTAGTAAGGCTTCGCTGATAGTGACTTGTCTAGCTGACGAGTGTAGATTGAAGTTAAAGTCAAAAAGGGACATCAGGGAGATCGGTACATTGGAGAGAAGTTTGGAGACGGTGCTGATAGAGAAAGTCTTGGCGAAGGAGGTGTCGGGGACACATCGGTATGAGAAGGGTTGCTAAAGCCGACTAAGCAATAATTTGGAATTGAAGCCCATCATTGTGAAGGAGGTGTCAATTGCTTGACTTCCACTGTGCACCTTTGTATATGGCCGCTTGGATGTGTCTTTGTATGTACAAGTGCAGTTGTACATTGGCCGGACCCGAAAAGAAGTTCAATCAGCTTCAAAAAAGTGCAAAAAATGGTTGTATGCATCTTTGTATGCATATCGGGTTTGTATGTGTTATTCAAATACAATTCCGGGCCTGAAAAGTGGATGTACATCGAAGATTCCATCGCAAATTCCTGGTATATTCTGCGGTTGTATCAAAAGGTTTGTATGTATATTTCGGTTGTATATTCGATATACAACAGGTGATATACAACATCGGACTTCAAAAAGTTATCAAATTGGTGGGTGTTGATACAAAAGGTAAAGTTGAAAAGTCAAAAGCATTCTTTTGTATCTTGCGTTGTATGTTGTTTCATACATACAATTGCATATACAAGTAAATATGCAAGAGGCCGATATACAAAGGGTCATCATCGAGACAAGCCTCATCGGCAGCTAAGTTTAAGGTTTCTCCGACCGGCTGATGAGGATACAAAGGAAGCATGCAAGGGACCATATACAAAGCGGAATATACAAAGGAAAGTGGGGTCTGCTTTCATACAAAGGCAATTGTATCTCATATACAAGTCGCACATGCAAGGAAACATGTCAGAAAAGATACAAAGCCTTGGGCCCACCAGTTGTATGTCCCGGATTGTATGTATGTGCTATATACAATGCAAAATACAGAGCGCACATACAATCCCAGATGCGAATAGAAAATGTGTTTTGGCGGATTTCAGTTTGGAGTTTGCAATTGGTTGTATGTTGCGCATTGTATATGTGATATACAACGAGAGATGCAAGGATGTCGATACAACGCCAGATTCAAAATTTATTCCAATCTGCCTGATACGTATGATGGAATCCATGGTTGTATGTATATTATGTATTGTATATATGCAATGTACAAGGTGATATGCAAAAGGGGAAGATACAACGCTGGACCCGAATGCAATTTCAAATTGATTCATGGTAATTTGGGGTCCGCGCTTGTATGCGAGTGATTGTATATATATACAATCTCGTATGCAACCACAGATGCAAAAGAAGATACAATGGATCGGTGATGAACATGCAAATACACAGCGATGGAGATCTAATCAAATGTTGCCACGTGTCCAAATGTAGTTGTATGTATATGCAACTCTATATACAAATTTTGAATGTGCTGCGGGCGGAAAGGTAAAAAGGGTGAAAAGGCAAAATGTATGTTCGCGATGTGAAAAGTCAAAGGGGATAATGCACCTGTGTGGCATGTTTTTATTGGTTGTGGACTTTTCAACATGATTTGAAGCCGTAGATCTCGGCAGGAGGAAATGAATCGACGGCCTGCTTCAAATCTTTAGGGAAGGAGGAATTTTTGTGTTCGCAGTTGCTTTTCAAATGGAAGGAACTTCAAGAACACGTGAATTGTTGCTGCATCCTGAAATCGGTAGGTTGGCATTTATGGAAAAAATTGCAGAGGTATGGTCGATGAATGACAGGCTACCTACCATTTTTAATGGGATAATCTCCATTCTGCTGCGAGTTTCCCGAGTTCACCTGCTCTTCCTTCTTCTGCCTGCTGCATTGAATATTTTGGGAGCCATTCTCATGGTGCATCATATCTGGCAGCATTTTGAAATGACCAGTGTAATTAATTGTTGAGTACATGTTCTGGGTATATCAGAACCGTGTTACTCATTTTTTTGTGTGGAAGACTTGGGCAAAATTTTTGGAGGAAATAACGAAAAAATAGAGCTTTTTGGCTGTTCTGTCTCTTTTGGAGTTTATGAGTTGCATTTGAATGCATGTCGCATAAATGTTCAGTTTCATGTCATTTTTATATGAAAAATGTTTCATGGCATGTGTTTAGTTATTTGTCTCCATGGCTATATGCATCCCTTCTTTTGAATCTAGTTGCTAAGAGTTACTAAGATTATAGGATATAGATTTTCTGTATTGCATGCTTGATCTCTAACTTCCATTCAAGGAGTGGATTAAACTATTTTAGGTTAAGTATGAAGAAGATTGTATGGCAGCAGGGATGTTTGTAAGTAGAGATAGCTAAATACTCATTCTTGGGTGATGTTTGTAAGGTAAGCATCAATCTAACCCCTTAAAACCTGAATATCTGTTGAGTTTGTGCAAATCATTCACTTGTATATGTCTAGTTGACTCCTTGCCCTGAGATAGGCACCGGTCTGCCCTTGTGTAGTAGTTACGATCCAAAACCCCCTGTCTTGCATCCAAAAATTAAAACAAATCATTTCATACTTCTAATCTGTTAGTTTGTAGGATTAGAAATAGGACCCCTGCATACTCTCATTCCTAACCAGTTAGATACGTCCAAGAGCATTGCCAAACTTGTGATCTATTATGAAAACCTTGGTCCATACATGAGAGTATTCTACCTGTTGTTGTAAAGCTAAATCTTTTTGTCATTGGGCGAGTCAAAGTTAAATATTTAGCAATAAGGATACCCCCCTTGGTGTGGCAGAACCAGAAGTGAAGGGGAGGTAGCTTACACAACCTCCTATATTTGTTGGCCGAATCTGCCTGTGCATTGGAACTGGCAAACCCTTTGTTGATTCGGAGAGAAAAGACCCAACACATGGTTTTGATTTTCCACACCTTGGTTTAAGTGTTGATTAGCAAACTTGGTATGCATTGATCTATTTTAAGATTACACATTAACCATGTAGTGTGAGTTCTTGTATGCGTATGTTCTTCATTGACAAGTTTCATATAGGTAGCTTGTGATTGTGGTATATGGGTTGGACATATTGTTGGCATGAGTTTATCAATGTTGTTGATACCTATGAGGTATGGATGGTTGGATGTATTAGCATATGCCATGGGTTCTATTTCTAGTCATGTGGGATTTTACCTTTGACAGTATCTTGGAGCCTTTGTTATCATTTGGATTTGATGCTTGTGTTCTTTGGATTGGTGCATCTTCACCTTGGCATGTTCCTTTTCTTCCATAGGTGGCATGTTGGAGGATGAGAAGAGTTCTTGCTTGAGATGGTGGTCACCTTAGTTTTATTGCAGTTATCTTGATGGAGCACAAGAGCATGCTAAAGATTCATGTGGTTTCATGTATGTCTATGATGATGTATTTCATTGATTGAACCTTATGCAATATATACAACATGTGGGAGAATGTTAGGAAAAAAGTGTGGTGTACACCTTGCATAAAAACAAAATATTTTAATTATGTAAAATAAATATTTATTTGTGGTGCATCCTAGGTGGTGTGTTTAGCCACATTAAATATTTATTTGGGGCCATTTGTAAAGTTGTATGTAACATTGGGTTAGTTATTTTATGTGTGGGAGACATAGAATAATTAATTAATTAATTGGAGCATAAAGTGAAAACTTAGTTGCAAGAATTAAATGAGGGGTCAATGGTTTTTTGTACTCATGGTTTTCCCAATACCATAAGTTGTATTTGTGTGAGCTTGAATCTATAAAAGTAAGCACATGGTTAGTGGTTTGGGTTGGATGTTTGATTGGTAGACTAGTTGAGGGGGTTGTCACTGTATTGAGTTTATCTTGTGAGTGCATATATGAAGCATGGCATGGGATGTGTGTATTCATGCTTGGACACATGGAGGATGGATTGGAGAAGATTAATGTTTCAGAAGTGTTCACGGAGACTCTGTAAGTGTATTGTAATGTTTTATTGCTGAATAATACATTGAGTGTGGATGCTTTTGGAGGCTGGGTTTTTCCATCTCGAGGGTTTTCCTAGGATATATCTTGTGTTATCTTGTCACTTTTCTATTTGATCTTTGCATTATGGTAATTCTATAAGATTACATGCATCATTATCTCTCATAGGATAATGTAGGAATTTGTTTGATCAACCTAGTAATTTTGCTAACACTTAGCAATACTTAACATGTGAAAGAAACTAGTATAGGATCTCCTTTTAAGGCTCCTAAGAAAATTGTAAGAATTAGATTTTCTATTGGTGCAACCTTCATGCCTCATGTTCCCATAGGGAAAGATGATAACCTTGCGAAGGTTTATGCTAGGACTGTTGGTTGGGGGGGAAGTTTTGCTTGGTTGGCTAAGACTTCTATTGCTACCAGTGGTGGGAGGTGGTCTATTGGTAAGGATGATGATCAGGAAGGTGAAGTTAATGTGCAAGAGATAACCTTTGATTCAGTACCATCTTATAATTTCCAAAGTACTGAGGAAGATCTCTTTGAGAATGAAGGGGGTTTTGAATCCCCTTATGGATTTTCATGACAATGTGTCTCTATCTCACAATAAAACTGAAGAGGATGTTGAAGAGGAAAATGAGGAACCTGAAAGGAAGTATGAAGTTTCTGAGGATGATGTTCATAGGGGAATGAATGATGAAAAATTGACTAAGATTAGTGACAAGTTAGATGATCTTCTCATCAGAATGAGCAAGCTTGAAGAGTTCATTGAGAAAGATCATATTTACATTACAATTGCAATGAGAAGTGGGTGAGCATGTATGAGAATATGAAAACTTTCTAGAATAGGTTGATTAAAATTGAAGAGGCGATGAATGAGCTGGTTAAAGTTAGTGATGACATGATGAGATAAGATGCCTCAAGGATTGTCATTCTTCAGGCCGATCTCAAGAAACATAAACAAATGTAGGAGGAAGAAAAAGAGACTTCCAAGAGAAAAGCTAAAAAAGACCGAACTACATATGGACATGGGTGCTGCTATGTGGGAGGACAAATTGAAGATAATGTGCAAAGATTGGGAAACCTTGGTTTCCCATTATAGGGTGTGATTTTCTATTGTTTGGTTCTATCGTGGTGTTGTCCAGTGTGCTGCTTCTCTACTATTCTAGGGTTATTTTATGTTGTGATGGCTAGTCTAGATTGTTTTTTCTAGCTAGTGCTTCCTGTTAGTAGTTTCTTGATGTATTGTGTTATGTTTTATGTTATGTTTATGAAATATCTACTAATGTAAGGGATTGGGACCCTTTTCCCATCTTATCTAATAAAAAATATGCTTTTGGCTTTATCCTTTAAAATGTCTTGTTCATCCTCTACAGTGCCATTTTGTTGTGTTGTATATAGAGTTGTTTTTTGCCTTACGATACACGCATGTCTGTGAAAGTCATCAAATTTTCTAGAACACTATTCCACTCCATTATTTGACCTTAATACTTTTATTTTATGATCTATCTAATTTTCAACAATAACTTTAAAATCCTTGAACTTGCTAAAAACTTTAGATTTATGCCTCAAAAAATAGATCCAAGTATAAGGCGAGTAGTCATCGATAAATGAAATGTAATCATAGAATTTTCAAATAGAAGCAACATCCACAAGATTGAATACATCACTATGAATTATTTCTATTAATCCTTTTGCTCTAGTGCTACTAGAATTAAACCTTACTTTGTTTACCATACACATAGTTCTCACAAAAATGAAAATCTATAAAATAACTAGAGAAACCATCCATCATATTCTTATTAACAATGGTCCTAAGCACCTTTTCACCAATGTGACCCATCCCATGGTCGTACAATATACATGAATATGAATTTTTAGTTACATAGGCAAAGTTACAGTATGTAGATGAATCAAGCTTAAACAAAGCCACACATCAAGATCCTTTATCTATCACCAAATTCCCTTTCTCCAACTTGCAACCACTCTTGTTAATTGTGGCATACACTCCAACATCATTCATTTTAGAAATTGAAAGTAAATTTCATGCTAATCCTAGAATGTGCAACACATCTATGAGAGATCTAACTCTCCCATCGTTAAACACAAGTTTTACCTTCCCTTTACCACTAATCTAATGTGAACTATTATCAGCAAGGAACACATCACCACCATCATATGCTCTATATGAATAAAACCACTCATTGTGAGGAGTCATGTGATATAATGCACTTGAGTCAACAAGCCATGAGTCATCACTAGAAATGTTACCACAAATAATTAAAGCATCATTTTCATCATCGAAAGATTTATCATTAGAGGAATCTTCAAAAGGCTTCTTCTCATTTTGCAATCCTTCTTTACATGCCCCCCTTTTTCTTACCACCTTTTCCCTTGGTTCTACCACATACATGTAGTGCATCCTTAGAACCCTCATCCATGGATTTTTGTCTCAATGTTTGTTGAGAAAAGTAGCAACAAGACTATCCATCTTAGGCTTTACAATACCACCATTAATTGTAACTATTAGATTCTCCTAAGATTCAGGTAAAGAGCATAACCATAAAATACATTTATCCTCCTCATCTACCTTAACATCAATGCTTCCTAGTTAACTCAAAATAAGATTAAATGCATTTGAATGCTTGGCTACAAAGTCTCCCTCATCTTTAAGGAATATAGTTTTCTTTTTAAATAAAACTTGTATACTAGACTCTTTATTTAATAAATCTCACTAGTCCTTCTCCATATACCATCTACAATAGTCTCCTTAGAGACATTTAGAAGGATTGGATCAAAGAGACATAGTTGTATTGTCCCTCAAGCCTTTTTGTCCATCTTTTTCCAATCTACATTAGACATATCCATGGGCTTATCCTTCTATGTCACAATTCTCCATTGATCCTTCTCATCTAAGAGATCCTCCATATTCAATTTCCGCAACTTGTATCCAGAGCCATTGAACTTTTTAACCTCTGATTATGATGTGCTTACCTTGGCTTCTCTAACTATACCTAGATATACAAAACCACTAAAACAATATTCCCATTGTAACCACAAAAAACCCAATAACACTTCAAGAAAGGCATCCCCTTCTAAAATCCAGGTGAAGCTCTAATACCAAATGTTAGAAATGTAGGATAAATTCAACACAATGGAAATAATGGACATTATAGAGTTTAATTTGATTAATCCAATAAACTTATATTAATGAAATAATGGAAAAGCATTATAATAAATTAGAAAACCCATAAAATGTAAACCTTTATCATGGATATATGTGGAGAAACCCTTGCAAGGAAAAACCCCACCTTAAAGATACCCAAGCATGTATTGTTCTCAAAAGATGAAGTACATTAATACAATCCACTTATCCCTCTAATAGTAGACTAGATACATAGGAGTACTTCCAAAGAACCATACAATCCACTATCCCATGCCTCCTATTTATAGGAAAAATAGAAACAAGAAACCATCAAGTGGTACATCCACAACCATGAGCCATAGAAAAAATCCAACACCCCTATAGTCATGGTCAAACATCTTAGAATGGTATGTAACTCCTCCTACACCTCTTACACGTTTTTTACACATCTAAATGTCATAGATTTGGTCATAATGGCCAAATTGACTAAGATCTCAATCCTAGGCACACCATGAGGGCATTTATTTCCTTGTCATAAGATCGAATATGGAAGATCTTCTTACAACTTGAAATCTTGATAGATTCTTTGTAACCTCCATATAAAATGCATTTTTACACAATATCCCAAGTATCTCAGAGAATTAATAAATCTCTTCCCTCATATGGGTGTCTAGCTTGGCCCCATTCCATAATGTTTGGAGACTAGACATTATTTATTATGTTCATAATTAAATTACACTTACATAACTTAGGACTTGAAAGGTAAATGTCACACCTAGTCCTAACAAATCAAGGTCAATTCTTCTAATTTACCAAAATATGAAATTTCTATCGAAGGGTTTGATAATGTGGGCCATGAATCTTGTGGCTTTATTACTTTGGCCATTACTCTTGGACCTTTTACACTTGATAGTGTGTTCCATGTAATTCTTGGTTCTTTAATGTATAATATTCTTTTGGGCCACCCTTGGATCCATGCAATGGGTGTTGTACCTTCTACACCATCAAAATTTTAAGTTTATTCATAATAATAAAAGGTATATAGTCCAATTGATGATAATCCTTATTAGTATTGTCAAGTGATGGAAAATAGAATATTTTGGCTCCTTCTAATGAATTAATTGCACTTACATTGTTGTTGAGAACCTCTTATCCATCTACGCCTCATGCTAATATTGAGGATGACTGGGTTCTCTTGATATTATACATTTATGTTTTACAACAACATAAAGTGAATGATAATGATTATAATATCCCTCTATTTAAGGATCCCTCTATATATGGTCGACCACTTTTAACTTTTCATAACTATATTGTTGGTAAGAGACACTGCAAGGTGTAATGCCCCACCAAGGAACCCAGAGGATAACACAACTAAACTTATAAAAATATATATATATATATATATATATTTTTTAAACGAAAGAAATAACAAAAATCATATATTTATTCATAATATTTAAATTAAGCTTTATCCTCTAGGGTTCCATGGCTGCATTACTAACGAATTAAAACAAGATCTAACCAACATTATGAATTAACTAACAACCACAATTCATTCTAAGTCTAATTGCATCAGATGAATAAACACATACAATTCCATATTATATTATCAGGTAAATAAGCATCAAGATCTTGTACATAGGATCACAAGTACATAAACAAGTTCCTTTACAAGAGAGTACAACATTACATTGTTTACAATATCGCTATCCAAATTACATTGGAGTACATACATCAAGATAATAGTACATGATTCAATTGATATACAAGACTGGAACATGATCATAAGCATATGTCTTCTCAAGCTAGAACAAGATTTGAAATCTGCCACACAAGGTACATCCTTCTCACACACGAACAACAACAAGGGAAACCAATGAAGATAAAAGCACAACCACCGACCATGTGGAACTCTAAGGTTCAGCCCCATGCTAGGAGATAACAATAAGGTCCCACTAAGAAAACAATCAAGAAAGATAATAGACTAATAGGTGCAAGGACTACACAAGACTTCAATACAACACGGGTCAATAAGAACATCACAAGTAACACAAACAACAATTCCAGAGGCAATCACACAATGAAAGGGAAAAACACACATTAGGGAGTGCTAGGCTGCAGTAGGGAAGAGTGTCATCGCATGGTCCTAACATGGGTTATCATGGCAGTCTCTTGCCGAATGTTGGCCCCCATCCATGGGTTATCCTAGTAGTCCAGACGTCGGCCCCCATCTATGGTTATCCTGGCAGTCTCTCACTAGATGCCATCCCCATAAGGTGACACATGCGGAACCAACATTCATTTCGTGAGGACAAGGAAGTTGATCTTGCCAACCACGGCCTTCTCATCCCATCCTTAGCCTGAACGAGCACTACAAGCATAGGTGAGGCATCCAATTATCTTATTTAGTGTGGAAACTACCCAACCCTCTAAATTTATTATTAAGTTATCACTAGATTAAAAACTTTGAATGGATTATCCTGGCAGCCACTTTGGGTACTGGCCCCACATTGAAATCCACTCCCCTACCTGCATCTAGAAGACCCTATCCATCAAGCAATACAATTACCATCACAATGACAAGTAACATATACAATGCAAGGCATTTACCTTTTTGCATACAAATCATAATCACAGGGACTAATTCTTGTTGCAAAACATAAACCAAGCATGAACTACCACATTCTCATCATGATTCATTTACAACACAGAATACACATCATTTCACATCACAAAGAGCAAGGCATTATCCATCTTGCATAGTCATCATAACCACATGAATAGGTACACTGAGCAAGGCATTATCCATCTTGCATAGTCATCATAACCACATGAATAGGTACACTAAGCAAGGCATTATCCATCTTGCATAGTCATCATAACCACAAGAATTAGAAAGACTTGATAGAAATACCAATTTTGTGAGGGTTACCCCTTCTTGCCCAAGTATTGTAGGTACATTTTGGTGCATGTTGTTGCAATTCAGACTTCACCATTGAGTCTAGAGCAGCTGAAATAGTCAAGATCGCCTTTTTGTTTCGTTCAAATCGGACATCGGAGGCAAAATTGACGAGGGTTTCAATTTGGGGCTCTTTGGCGTGATCTGGGAGGTACCAGCAATTTTGGAGTAGTTTGGCCCAAATCAAACACTGCCATTGCATCCGAAGCAGCCAAATCAGTAAGGATCGATTGTAAAATCGTCTAAATCAAACAAAGTTGCAATGAGAGGCAAAAAAATTTAGCCGATCCTGCCGCATGGAATCCGCAGAGAATATTCTCTGCACAGGCAAAATCTTTGACTGCATCATCCTACATCAGCAGAATCGTGGTGCACCACTTTATCCATTGGGTAAAAGAATTAGATCGCTGGTCAATAAATTTGTCTACTGATTAATAAAGTTTGTTTGTTTGTTTGTTTGTTTTTTTTTTTTTTTTGCGGATTGTTGTACTGCCTGTGCAGAAGGCAGGGTACCTAAAAAATCGTGTGGCACCTTTATTGGCGCGGGCCCCCACTTTATGATAGTCATTCATTTGGCAGCAGTCTTCAAACTATTGGAGATCCGTCTGCGGCACTGTCCAAATTGCTCCTGGCGACATTTGAAATCTTCACAGGGCTCCAAACATCCTGGCCGACTTCCTCAAAATCCAGTGGCCTTCAATCCTCATGCGGCATTGATAATCTTTGGGGGTCATCATAGAATCTTTGGCGGCCATACATTATCCTCGACAGGCATTTGATTGTCGACTCTGCAGATCTCAAGCGATCTCCACTTACGCAGAGTCTTTCCTTGTTCGTTGGCAGTCTTGAAACCAGCAGATGGTTATATAAACCATTGACTGGTTTTCAACCATGGAGGTCTGCATTTTCCACAGCAGATCAGGCGGATCTCACCCTTATCTCACGCCATAAAAAGTTCACGCCGGGTTCTTTTCTAAACTCATTGGTTGTTCTATCGGCAGATTTCGTTCATACCCACGACATCTCCACATACCATTAGTGGGATCTGAAACACATAAACCATCGATGGATCATTAAAAGCCCTGCAGAGTTAACATCAATTAGCAGTTATCCTCGGTAGCAGTTTGATACTCCTAGTGGATACAAAGATCTCGACGACATTATTCTCTGTGGTCTCTATGGCGTGAAGATCTCGATGGTCACTGGCAATACTATCCATGGAAGTTCATAATCCACAAAGCCCCGATCGGCGGTCAAACACCAAAGCCTAGCTTCTGCAACAATATCTTGGCCGCAGCTTCAAGACTAGCGGCTAAAATCCTCATCAGGTGGCATCAAAAGCATTTTTCATTTCTAAATCAATGGTCTTTTGAAATTTTGCGGCAACTACATATCCCATCGGCCGACATCCTAAACTGCCGGTGGTAGTTTTCAAACTCTCGTCAGCGGTCTCTACATATCTATCGGTGGATCTACGCATTGTCCAAGGCATTGTGGGGGCGCCAAGCGGCAAGGGCCCCCCACACTTCTCGATCACTTGCGGCATCGACAAAACAACCAAGGCAGTTTTTTCAGGCCTGCATATTATAGGCGGTTTTACCTTGCCCAAGAGCAGTTTCATGAGAAACAAAGAGGTTTTTCGACTTTTTTTCCTTTTCGGGAGGGGGGCATTTTTTTCCACCAAAAAGGAATATTCATAGAATATTCTGCTGACATCAGCGCCAAGGGGCCATTTTTGCCCCTTAAAGCCCTAAAAGGAGGTTTTTTTCCTTTTTTGCATAACTTTTGCCCACGGAGGAGAAATCAGGCAAACGAGATATCGTTGGAAAGCCGACAGAGAGCACTTCGTAGTGGTGTTAGCTGTTTTCTGATATTTTTCTATAGGTGACTACTACAACAGTTTGAATACAGATCTTTATTTTTAGCTTTTAAGCTCACAACTTCTTGCCACGATCTCTGATTTTCATGAATCTTGTGGCATCAGAAAGGTCTTCAGGAGCTCTTCAAATCCATCCATGCACTTTTCTTAGATTCGGCACCAAGTTCATTTTATTCAATTTGTTGATTTTTTGGCTTTTGAGTGATAACTTGGGCAATCTGATATTTGAGGAAGTGAAACTTGTTTTGAAGAGATCTATTTGTTGTGGTTAATCATTGTGAGCAATTGTAATCTTCCTTGAATCTCAGTTTTAAGAGATTTTCTTGTTATCCCAAATTTGGTCCCTTGAGGACAATTTTAAATTGCACTAAGTATAAAGTGCCACAATCATTCTTTTTTTGGGGGTTGATCTCTTTGATTGAGTAACAGGGAGGTGTACTTGTGTTCTTTTTTGTACTCTTGCATCATGGATTCACACAAACTTCCTCTACTCACACCATATAACTATCATGAGTGGAAAACTAAAATGGAGATTCATTTAAGAAGTTTGAAAATTCATAGAGTAACAATGGGTACAGAAATTGAACCAACAACAGATGCAGAAAAGAGAAAGTGGTACAATACATGTGATCAAGCCTATGGAACACTATGCTTGTATATCTCTCCTGACCTTCTTTTTCATATTGAATCTTGTAAAACACCTAATGAAGTGTGGACTACCTTAGAAAATCTCTTTGGTAAGCAAGATACTATGAGAGGTTTCAAATTGGAGAATGAACTAATTGGTTTGAATCCAACCAGTTTTGCAAGCATCCAAGACTTCTTCACAAAGCTAAAATCACTTAGATTGCAGCTCAAACAATGTGGAATTGAGAAAGAGGACACTCAATTGATTCTTTCAATCCTTGCCAAGCTTGTTCCTGACTATTCAGTTTTTGTTTCTACCTTCTATGCTACGATGGATGCACTTGGGAAAGCTTTCACAGTGCCTTCACTTGATGAGTTTGCTGCATCACTCACAAGGGAGCAAGCTAAGTTAGTACACATGGGCAAATTAAAGTCTCCTAAACATCAAGCACTTCTTGCTATTCAAGGTACAAAGGATCAAAAGGCTTCAACTAGCAAAGGCAAGAAACAAAAAAATAAGGATTTCAAGAACAATGAGAAAGCAAAGGAGTCAACCAAATCACCTAAGTCCTCATCCTCTCTCGAGGAGGAATCATCTAAGAAGGAGAGACCAAAGTGTGCATTTTCCAAGAAACTAGGACATGATGAGCATAAGTGTTATGAAAAGAAAATTGATGAGTTGACTCACATTATTCAAAATCACAATATCCAAATACCATCATCATCAGCTAGTCCATCCTCTTCTTCAACATCATCATCATCTACACATACATGGATAGCAGGCATTGCCAATGGGACTATCAAAGGAAAAGGACAAGCACTCTTTTCTTCTACAAGTCTTCAATTAGAGAGATGGCTTCTTGATTTTGGAGCTTCTCATCATATGGCATCTTCTCATGGGATGTTCTCTTCATTTGAGTCATGTACTTCGCCACCTATTTTGATGGGTAACAATACATACATGCATGCAACTAGTAAAGAAACTATTGATATTAGAGAGAATACATTCAACAATGTGTTGTGTGTACCTTCCTTGTCAACCAATCTCCCTTCCATCTACCAGATTACTCATTGTGGTGTAGGCAAGACAATTGAGTTTACTCCTGATTCAATGATCATATGAGACTTGGAGAGTAGAGATATCATTGTTGTTGGGATGGCTGATCATGCATCTCACTTGTATACTTTCTCCCATTTTGTTTCTTCTGATGATTTAGATTCATTGATTGATATTCACACTCATGCATCAAGTGTGAATCATGTTTCTGAGGAGAAGTTTGGTCACTTGAACCTTGGTGTTCTTTCACCCACTTTGGTTCATGAGACTAGTGCTAAGCTTCCATCACCTCAACCTCCTGCTTCTTCAGAGATCGACATTGACATGGTTTCATCTACTTCAGTTGAGCAGGATCATACAGGTCTTTCAGACACAGCTTTGTGGGATACTTTCTTGGTAGGTATATCAGACTTATTTTGTGAGTCTCATATTGCAGATTTGGAGGACACACTTGAGGGGATATCTCTCCTCTTTGATGATAGTTACAACACAACTATTATCCCATCTACTTCATCTTTGGAGATTGTTCTTCACGAGTCTACACAAGATTTTGGATTGGTCACACCTCATTGCATAGTGCCATTCTTTGGTTATGACATGTGGACACTTGAGCAGTTTTCAGAGACACACATCATGAGGATTTTTCCCTCATACCTTGAGATGGAGTTTCTTCTACATCAGCCTTTGGATTGGTTTCTTCCTAAGGGGAGAAATGTTGTTTGCAGGTACAGGACACTTTCCAGCATTCATCTTCAGGCATTCACCATCGGCACAAGAGCTACTTCATTGTGGGGGGGACCTATAGTCTCACACTTGCTCTCCTATGGGGGGGTAATTGATTGTATATATGTGATAGAAGATGTTGGGGGGTCATGTTGAGTCCTCCTACTATCACTTCTTCTTTCACTTTCACTGTTTTCATGCATTCTCACTTTTGGAGAGGAGTTTTGTCCCATGAGGTTTTCTCCTTTTCTCCACTTGAGATTTGATATACATGGGTACCTAACATGGCCTAGTACCCAGGACCCATCCATCATTGCATCTTGCTTTAGTCAGCTTCTCCCTAAGTTGCAAACAGGGTTATCACCTAACCAGTTTACCCTTGTGTGGATAATTCATCTTATTTAACTATTTACTAGTTAAATAATATTCACACATCACACATAATTCACACATGTTAAGTTGACTTAGTGAGTCTACTAGATGTTTCTAGTTGAGTCTAGTTGTGTGTTGAGTTGTTGATAGTTGGAGTGAGTTGTCTTATCCTCCACATGTGCAATTAGTTATCATCCTCTAATTGACACATGTCGTAGGAATATCTCCACCTTTCTAGCTCTCACCTTGCCTTTATAAACAAGGCATATCATGTACATTGAAACATCCTTCTTTTGCATTCATTGATAGAATAGCATTATTCTTTCATTTGATCTCTCTTGTACTTTCATGAAGTCCTAGATCCTGGGTGGCTCCAATCATAGCCAACTCTAACATCTATAGTAGCAAGACATTGAAGAGGGAGTAACAACTTTGAATGACACATTTGGAAGCAATAAATCAAGATTTCTTCATTTTTCTGCAAGAATTTCAAAGGACAATTTGGGGAAAATGAAAGAACAGATTTGGGCGGCACATTTTTGTACTTCATGAGGGTTTTGAATTCAATAAAATGTAGCCATTAATGGTTTTAAGAGGCAGCAAGGTTGAAGAAAGAAAATTGCAGGTTGCTCCAGACAATGGCATGAAGAGATGCACAAATTAGCTTCCTAAAAGAGAGGAAGGAAATAACAAGAGAAGAAGAGATTTGTAGGTGTTCAAGGCAACCAAGAGAGCTGTAGGATGAAGGGGAAAATCAGATTTGAAAAGAGGAGTGAAGCCAATAAAGCGTGAAGACATGAGGGTTTGAAGATTTGAAGGCATGAAGTACCTGAAAAACCCTTGAAATTTTTGAATTCTATTTTTCATTTAAAACTTAGATGCATGTAATTGATTCCTAAAGGATTCGTTAAATGTAAACACATATGAGGGTTTGAAATGAGATGTGTTTTTAGATTTTTATTATAAAGAATTTTGTTGATTTGTGTGCAAAAGTGTGGGTTATGATTCTATGGCTGCAAGATTTGGCAGTTTGATAAAACCCCTCGATCTTGTCTGCATCATTTTACCTGCTAAATGCAATTGCATGAAAGTTTCTAAAGTATTTTAAACAAATCTAGTTCGTGTAAATGCCCTTCTCTCATTGTATTCCATAAGATCACATTCCTTTGAGGTGTTCTGCCAAACGATTCAATAGTGCTTTGTCTTTGTTTTCACAGTCACATTGATGGCGGGCAAAGCATTCCTAGCTTTCCAGATGATGTAACCAAACTTCACAACATAAAACTCAAATTTTACTATTGCAAAAGAATATCCAGAAAACTCAGAACTATTTTCAAATTCCTTGTCATTCTATTCCATCCTACTACAACTGAAAATAAATACCAAGTTTATACAAAAACAAAAATTACCATTTTTGGCAGATTTTAGCAACTTTCTAAAATTGCTATTTTTGGTAACTTCGCATCCTTATCCGTATGACCATGAAAGTTTCCAAATATTTGAAACTTACTGAAATACGACTAATCGTCAACTTTCTAATCTAATTGCAAGTAAAGTTTGAATTTTTTTTTAGAAAAAACCACTTGGAAAATCTAAAAAAAAACATTAAAACCTCATTTTGAAGCCCTAGATGATCGGATAAGGTCCTGAAAATTGGACATGAAATGATTTCATTTATGGATGGATTTTTAGGTTATAATTAGATATGTATTAATCCCCAAGATCAACATAAGACCACTTTACTACTCTGTGGGGTACATTTTTCTCTGTTGTCATACCCTTTTGTTTAAAAAATGCTGGCACTACATATCAATGGGCTATGATTTGATTTTCCATGATTTGATGCATGATATTTTAGAAGATTATGTGATGACATTTTAGGTAAATCTAAGAAGCAAACTGATCATCTATGAGACTTGAGGACCATATTTGAGAGTTGTAACAATATCAAGATTGATTGAATCCAAAGAAATGCATAGTTGCTATAAGCAATAGTCACTTATTGGGTTTCATTATATCTAGATGAGGTATAGAGCTTTATACTAAACAGGTGATGCTATTTTGAATATGCCTATGCCTTAAATATTATACAACTCCATAGTCTCCAAGATAAAATCCAATCCATTCATCACTTTATATGAAAAATAGCAAATCATATTGTACCTTTAACCAAGCTATTGAAGAAATATATTATTTCAATGTAATGAGGAATTTCAAAAAGTCTCTGATGATATAAAATAGTTTGATGAATCCACCTATTCTTATGCTTGTTATTCATGGTAAATCTTTATTGTTATATGGTTTTTCTACTGATTTTGCTATTGGTGGATTATTGGCACAAAATAAGTAGAATGTCATAGATAATGTTGTCTATTATATTAATCTCACTTTATTGGATTATGAATCACAATATTATCCTATAAAAAAATTATGCTTGGTCATGGTAATTTTGTCACAAAAGTTGAGCCACTATATGTTACATAATGAGACACATGTAATAGTAAAAGAGGAACCCTTGGAGTATGTAATTTCTAAGTCTAACCTTCCAAGTCATGGAACATGATGAGTTATATTACTCACATAATCTAATCTCAAATTATTTTGCAAAAACTATTAAGGGATAAGTAATAGTAGATTATTCAGCTACAAAATCATGTTCTTCTCATGCACTTATTGATACATCTTTTCTTGATGAGAATATACTACATATTGATCCTCATCCCCTTAGACCATGTTATTAGATGGATCTAGATGTATGATTAGTTTAGAAGTGAGTGTAATATTGATATTTCCCTCAAGTCCTTTATCTTTAACTAAATTTTCCATGTACTTTAATAATATAATTGAATATGAGGCATTAATTGTGAGCTTATATGCATCAATTTCTTTGAAAGTTAAACCTATTGATATACATGGTGATTTATAGTTGGTGGCTAGACATATTAATGGTGAATATAAGACCGAAGGTGCTAGAGTTAGACAATATTATGAGTTTGATTTATAGTTACTTGATTCTTTTGACTCATTTACCAGTAATGTTATTCCTTGCAAGGATAATAGATGTGCAAATGTTATGACTAGTGCCACCTTACTTATGAGTATGAATGATGGTAGTCTTCACTTTGCATTGCTTATTCATAGATTACTCCAATGGACTATACAAGACACTTCTTTATTGGTTTGTACTACATTCAATGGCAAGGATTGGTTTCATGATATTTATGTTTATCTTGATTCAAGGGAATTTTCCTATAGTTGTTCTAAAAATACTTGTATTTGCATTGTAAGTCAACAACTAAATATTTAATTATTGTGGGGTACTATATAGGTATGGTTATAATGGTTTATTACTTTGATGGGTTGATAATCATGAGAAGTATATTGGCCTTTGGGAAGCCCATGGCGGCATATGTGGAGGCCACATTAGTGCTAAGTTATTGGTTCAAAAACTTTTATGCATGGGTTGTTACTAGAATAAAATGGAGAAAGATTCATATAATTTTGTTCAGAAGTGCTTGACATGCCAAACACATAGTAATCTAAAACATGCACATCGTCATGAGCTTCATCCATTTATCTCTCTTTGGCCATCCTCTACATGGGGGCTAGACTTGGTGGGTAACATTTCCCTAGATTATTTGGATAGACACACAATTATTCACTAAGTGGGTTGAGGCCACCCCCCTTAAATCCACTAAAACATATGATATTATGCTTTCATTATGGATAATCTTGTTTCTAGATTTAGTTTTTCATCTACTATCATTATAAATAATGGAGCATATTTTAAGAATAGAGAAGTGAAAAGGTTGTTAGAAGACTTATAGATTAAATAATATTTCTTTTCTCCCTACTACCCACAGGGTAATTTTTAGGAAAAGGCGCCAATAAACTATTGAGCAAATTTTGAGGAAAATAGTTGATAAATATGGTACTACTTGTAATACATAGCTTGTTATTGCATTATGGGCTGGTACAAGTATTCACACTCCTACTAGGTACACACCTTATTCATTGGTTTATGGTATTGAGGCCATTATACCTCTTGAGCTAGAGATTCCATCATTGTATGTTTCTCTTCATGGAATTATTAATGATACTACACACAAAGAACTAAGACTATAGGAGCTTGAAACATTTAACAAGATAAAATTTAATGCATTAGACGTTGACCTTTAGGCATATCAATGATAGTTAAAGAAAATTATAATAATGGCATTATTTAGAGAGATTTTTTGTCAGGTTATTTGGTTCTTCATGCTAATCCCAAGAGCCCAAATTCTAAAGAAGAGTTATGAGGCAAATTTCATCTTATCTAGTTAGTATCCTTCATTATCACTTCCTAATTTGGAATGAGTGCCTTTGGTTTATCTACTCTAGAGGGGAATCCAATACAAGAATGACTTAGTGTTATGCACTTATGATGCTATAACTATTTATTAGAGTCTAAGTGTTATATGGTATAGTTATATAATTTCTAAAAAATTGAATCTTAGGCTTTTTGGTAACTAGAAGAATTGGTGGCCCAATAACCTGACATCCACTCAAAGGGAACTGAATGGTAGTGTGATGCCCTATAACCTCTGGGTGATTCCCAAATGCCCCAATCTATGCACAAGTAAATTGAGTTTAAATTCAAGATGTGTAGGCTGCTACTCAAAGCACCCAATTGTTCAAGGCTACGCTTAGTTTATTAAAATGTTACAAATTTAAACTACTACACCTAAGATTAGATATAACAATGTATTAATCAAAATCAATAAAATTTAAAATAAATCACATGATAAATAACAAAATGTTTTAAACCATTGTCGATCTAATAATGAATTAAGTCAATATAGAGCTAGGAAATGTAAAATGTAAACTAGTAAAGCACAAGAGAGAGGGAGAAGGATTATGCCTTGAGAAATACTAAAGGCCAATATGACTAGACATGAAGACTGAGGAAGGTTGGAGGATCATATTTGTGAAATTTAGAGTCTATGTGACCTCTATATAAAAAATTACAAGGACCTAGGCACTAGTGTAGATACGAATGTATTTGATACTAGTGTTTTAGTTGGGCACTAGTGCATACTTCAAATATGGATCTAGGCATTAGGGACCCTCAAAAAAGTGCTTTTCAGGGCTCAATCACTAAAGCATCATGCTTGGAAAGATATATGCACCAAAACAAGGTGCTAAGTACCTCAAAAAATGCCTGGTAGGATAAATAACACTCCCTAGGTTCTATAGTCAGGTTGTTTTGTAGTGGGGCACTAGAGGGGGTAGAAATGCAATCTAGTGCCAAAGTCCTTTGCTTGTTTTTCATAGTTCTAAATTTACCTATACCTTGTTTGCAACTACTTTGAATCTTTAGATGGTCATCATCTAAGTGAGGGGACGAGAAAAATAGGTAAGTCTATTTGGGAGATTGCCTTAATCAATTCCCTATTTGGTGTATTTCAAAAATCAACAAATCCCTAGAAATATTGGATGTATGTGATCCTATGTGGGGTGTTTGTCGTGTGTGCAAGGTATTGCAACAACCAATAATCCCTAGGAGGATGTATATTGCTTAGTTGGTGTGTGCTTGTGCAATGGAGGACACAATAGGACATGAGAATGCAACTAATATGCTTGGAAGAAGGAATTAAGAGAGGCTTAATTATTCAACAAGGGCTTTAGAGAAGAGATTTGACAACAATGAAGGATTTGGTGAAAGGAATTCGGAAAGAGGAAAGACCTATGAGTAAGATGAAAATGCTATGGTGAAGGGAAAGAATGAAGATTACCAAGAAAGCTTCAACAATGGTGATTTCACGTTTCAAATATGGAAGATGGGTATAAGAGGTTTAGAAACTTAATATGAACTCTTGCAGAGGAAAAAATTAGTATGGGGAGAATACAAAATGTTCTTGAAAGGGCTCCTTAATTATCCAAAATGAGGAAGATTAGATTTTTATCACAAGTTGAATTCAAAATGATCATTTTAGAACTTATTAGGGTAACACTAGGCTAAGGTTTTTGGTACCCAAAAGTTGAAATCAATCAAAATTAGTTTGGACTCTAGCATTTGGGTGCATTTTTCCTCTATAGTGCCCAAATGTAATTTGTCCCAAAATTGAATTTTGTATTGAAATTTTTAAGGTTGATTCTAGGTGTGAAAATAGACTAGGTAGGGGTATCATAAAACATATCAGTGATGAGTTTAGGCCAAGAAATAAAAATAATGAGTCCTAAACACATGTTCAAGGATGAACACCAAAATGAGTGTAGAAATGAGTAATTTTAGTTTATCTACTCTAGAAGGGAAGCCAATGAAAAATCTAGCTAATGTTATGCATTTATGCCATTATAATTGTTGATTGTATAGTCTAAGTGTCACAGTGGGTAGTTACATAATGTGTTAGACTCCTTAGCTCATCATCCTTTACTTATTCCTCTTTTTCATTTATATGTTCTCTTCATGGCTATGCTTTCATGCACTAGGTAACTTTATCTCTTGTATATCTCATGTGTCTTCACTATTACATTCAAGTGGATATATATCTTTATGACTATTTTACATGTTGAAAATAACACTATTTACATTTGACATGATATGCTTTACTATACTTATAGGATTTATCTTTACATGTTAGTGCTTGAGTTGCATTGTCACTAGGGGCAACCCTGGGGCATCTTATACCCCTTTATTTATGTGCTTACATGCTTAACACTTAACATCTCTTTTTTTATTATCACATGATGTTGTCATTGACTTTTATTACATGCTTGGTGTGCTTGATGTTATAGATTTTTCTCTTTCCTCCAATTCCTTGCATCCTTTTCATGAAACCAATTGGAGGCAACATATATTAGCATTGGCATTCCTTCATGATTATATTGCATGGATGGCGTTTATGATAATTTTTTGGTAATAGATAGAGTTGTACCACTATTTTAGACAAAGTATATCACCTTTTCTATGTAGTTGAATCCCTTATTGAGCTATTTATATAGTCAAATTCTTTTTTGCATGGTCAAGTCATTTGGTACCTTGTTCTATGTAGTTACAACCTTTTTCTATTTGGTTAGAGTCCTTTCACAATTTCTCTTAGTCAAAGATCTACCACTTTCTACTTAGACAAAATCTCTTACCCTTCTCCTTTTTAATTTTATTATTTTTTGAAGATAGTTTTTGAGTAAGTAGTGGTTAGTGGATATTTTAAATGTGTGACATGCTACTCATTGCATATTTTTTGTCTTTCTCTTTAGCAAGTTTTTGATGGAGAACTCATTGCGAGTAGAGTACAAGAATCATTGTTCATATTCATATCCTTTGAGTCTAAAATATTTAATTTCCATCTTGACTACTTGATTTTATTTTGAAATGCATCCTCATAGTATTCAAAGTGAGGGTTTAATATAATGGTAAAAATTGCATACCCATGCCCTATTCCCTTATGTTTTGGGTCCACAATGACTAGGTTGTCCTTCTGCATTGAGTAGTGTGCAAGATGTCATGTTTTGCATGGAAGCTAGAAAATAAACTTATCCTAGCCTATCCCCATCATCATGCACTCTAAGATTTAGATCTGGTTCTCCATCTCCACCATTCATCACATTGATTCAACTCTGTAGGTGAGAAATTGATCTAGGTCATTTCTATGTGTGCAAATCTAAACCCTAAAATTTTAAATTTGAATTCCTTAAATTAGCCCCATGTTTCTCTTTCTTACTAGCAATTATGAGATGAATAAAGCATAACTTATTTCAAATTGCATGTTTGGGTGGTGTGTTTAAGGACTAACTTTAATTCATTTAGACCATCTAGGATGGAGCTAGGATTATCAAGAGAACATTCATATGAGAGCATCATAACAACATCACAGAGCATTGTAATTGCATCATCATATTAAGCATATTGTATGGTTGCTTCTTATCTTAAATCATTGTTCCAAAGTTATTGAATAGGTTTACCTAGGGGATTGACTAAGGAGAACACGACCCTCACTTAACAAGTTCTCAAACATTTTTGTAAACACTATTTCCCAAATTCAAATCATAGACACAAAGGCAAGCAAATTTTAGTATCAGATTTTGTTTAGTTGTTTTCTATGGGTATAGGTTCAAGTTTGTGCATGAGTTCACTTTTGTAGGCACATAGACTAGTTTTGTAATTGCAAATTTGAATTAGGATAGAGTATAATTGGTTTATAGAGTTTGAGGTGATCATCTATATAAGGTCGTAATTTTTAGCATATTGGTGAATCAACTTTCGACAATAAATTTACAACAAATTCCATCATCAAAACTCAACCTAAGTATCACATTTAATCCCAACTCTAAAATCCTAGCATAGATGAATTGTTGGATTATTTATTCTATTTTAATTTAGTGAAAGCATTTATTTTCATATCAAGTGTAAAGGGACATTTTTCTTGAAGTGATATACATCAATTATCCTCTATATAAGGTACAAAAGTGCACACTCTACACTCCTATACTTTAGTTTTACTCCACTAAATGCATGGATGTTGTTATTGTAGGTCTCAGCGCCCAATTTGTTTATTTTGGATTATTAGTTCACCTTAATCCCAAATTTCCACTCTTATATACTTAATTCTTTAGTGTAAACTAGGATTGGTCCTTTTCCCACAATTTTTACCTCCCTAGACTTGGTCACACTTATGGTACTATCCTAGACAAAACCACACATATATTCTATTTCTCAAATTTTGAAATTTAAATCCCCTATTTCTCAAACAAACTTTTTAGGAATATGATTGTTAACCACTGACTTGTATGCCAAAGGTCTCATGTTTTGCATCTAGGACTTGCATTTTAGGACATATCCTTGGTCATTTTCATCATAAATTAATATTGATTCATAACACAAAAGCATCTATATTTAGTCTCATCAATCTTAGTTTTTGTCTCAAATTAAAATCTCAATTTATTCACTCATAGTTGCATCAATATTCACATTCTCTATTTGACATATATACAATCTTGTTACATTAGCCATGAGGCTTGACTACTATCAAGGAAGTCCATGGTCATCCCTTTGTCTATAGTAGGTCCCCAAAGGTGTTTTTCAACACCACTCGTTTCTTAGATGTAGGTAAAAACATAGGTGAACATGTTTTGAAGATACTAAAAGTGAAAATTAGTAGTGGATAGAACTATGGTAGAGAAAGTTGACCCAAGACTAGACATTTTGCATGAACAAGTCCCATGCCTTAGAAAGTCTAGATTATGTTGCTACATGTTCCTAATAATAGATCTAGTTTTTTTTGTTACAACATCTCAGTTAGTTAAAATGGTCAAATTCAACGTCACGCCTTAAACCATATGAATCTCTATTATCCCCTCTCAATATTTCATTTGTCTGTAGTCCCAGTTACTTAGATCTCTATTTACATTAATCAATCTCTATCTCCTTTAAAATCTTAAGTACAATCCAATTATGATTAGACTCTCTTGATCTTTATTGTAGGGTAATCATTTTATTTCCCTACACCATGTTGATTTCATTTAACCTAGGGATTAGCTATTATTTTTTATTAGTTCCACATCGATAGATAATTCATGAGAATCTTGGAAAAGGCACAATAATTTTGTCTGCCCTCTTCTTCCTTTATTACGCCGAAGGCGTTCCCTTTGTGAGAAGAAGGGCTGACTTTGTGGATCCACGGTTTCAATCGCTGTAGAGGCGTGCAAGACGATTGCAGCGCCTTCAACCGTTGGATTTCACCATTTCCTGATTTTGCTTTTCGTCACTGTTTTTTGCCATTTTCCTCTTCCCGTTGTAAACGTCTATTTTTTATCGGTCTGCTTATTCAACAGTGAACGTGAATATATACAATGAAAAAAATTACAAATCCCAGTGACTGATCACCATATGAAATGTTGTTTTTTGCCGGTTTTATTTGCATATGCGGAGAAATGTAAATAGGGTTTAACTTTTGTTTTACTTCGGTTGGTTTCTGGACAGCCCTATCCATTTATTTTTATTTATTTATTATGGTAACCTCTTTGAATAGGTATAACAGACATGTTCGAAATTAATTTCCGTGTAATATTTGTAACTAATTCCCATAAGCACATTTATAATTTTGGTATTAAATTTAGGGTTTTTTAGTAACCATTTTAGTAATCTAGATTGGTATATCTCATGGGTCCACTTTGGTTTTCCTTTCAAGGATAATAGTATTTTAAATATTATTTCTTTATATTATTCGAAGGGGGATTTTTGTCAGATATTATAGTTGGAAATGCTCTAGTAGCTATGTGTGCAAAATGTGCAAGCATATACAAGGTAGAAAAGTGTCTTCAAAAAACTTAATTTATATTACATAAAATATAATTATTGTATAGTCTAAAAAGAATAAAAATGAAAATAGATATGTTATGAATCCTTACAACTATGATGAATCTCATGGAAATATATATGTTATGAATAAAGATTTGTTATAATTAGGTTCTTTTAATTAGATTTTCAAAAGGCTTAGATTTAGGTACAAGGCATTTATATATATTGAGTTTTTTTAATGTTATATTTAAATTTTATTTAGATTTTTTTAAATATTTTATTCAAAAAATAAATTAGAATTTTATTGAACATATGATGAAAGATTAGATTAATGGATTTAAATAAATATATATATATATATATTTGTTTATTAATTAATTAACAACACGTGGAATATACTATGATTAAAGCAATAGTCATATTCTTCTCTCCTGTTGTTCATGCCAATTAAAAAATAAATATATTGTAAATCCAAGGGCACTTTACATCTACATTTACCTCCTCAATCATATTAAGTTGTTGTAAGGAATAATCACAGTAACGTAAATAGTTGAAATAAATTTGATATTTTAAATATTCCATTTGTATCATTGGTTGTATTACTTTTTATTTATAGATTGTATTTAGGGACACTTTTTAATAAAATTTTAAAGTTTATAATTTGAACCCAATCAATCTTCAACAAAACTACATACTTAAGGCTATTACTTAGCCTTATAAAATGTATTATTATATAGTATTTAGTATTATTTATTTAGTATTATAATATCAAATAATACTAAATATTATAAAAAGTAATATCTAATATTATATATTTATATATATTTGTTATTTAATTTAATATAATATTTATGTATTAAATATTTAATATTTATATACATTTTTATATACAATATTATATGTGCAATAGTATAATTAATTAAATAATTTATATATAATTTATTTATATTTATTATTTTATTTTAATATTTTTATACATTTAAATATACAAAATTATATATTTGATATTATAGTTAATTAAATATTATATTAACAAGTTTTTATTAAACTATATTTAATAATCTAAAATAAAAATTATATATATTTAATATTTAATATTTATATACATTTTAATACATAACATTATATATTTAATTGTCAAGTTAGATTTAAAATAAAACAAATATAATTGTATCAATTTTTTAATAAGAAACTTAACAAATATTAATTGATTTTTTAAAATATTTATTTTATTATAGCATAGATATTAAAATTAACTACCATATAAAATCAATAAAACATTAAAACCTAAAATTTTAATACATAACATTATACATTTAATTGTCAAGTTAGATTTAAAATAAAACAAATATAATTGTATCAATTTTTTAATAAGAAACTTAACAAATATTAATTAATTTTTAAAAATATTTATTTTATTATAGCATACATATTAAAATTAACTACCATATAAAATCAACAAAACATTAAAACCTAAAAATTTTAAAACTCATAATATTATGCATACTATAATTGTACAAACACATTCTATACAAACAATAATATTTTACTCTTAATTAGACTTATTATACAATAAACCTTAAAATTAATTAAGATATAAAATTAGTAAAACATTGAAACCTAAAATTTTAAAAACTCATAATATTATGCATACTATAATTGTACAAACATATTCTATACAAACAATAATATTTTACTTTTAAAAATTAAATTTAAAAAGCCTTAAGTATATCAACTCTCCTTTAATGTTTAATCGTCATTCTTTTAAGATTGGATTGTATGGAGGCATGAAAAGACTACAATCTAAGGAGGCCCATTAGAATTGGCATGCTTCCTAGTAACATGTGATGATTTTGATGTCCTTTTGATTATTTGTTGTTTTTTTAAAGAAATAATTAATGCCACAACAGTTAGATCCCATTAATCCCTTTATTAATAACTGATTATTATTTCTACACTCATATATTTGATCTAGCCAAATTTTAAGGACAACTATATTTAGATTGTGTCATTTTTCTTTTAATACATCTAAGAAGTTGCAATTCTTAGTTATAGTTCAAAAGTTATGGTTGAAACGTAATTTTTAGTAAATAAATTTATTTTATTTTATGTACATTTTAGTGAACTCCACTTCCTTACACAACTCAACCTAGGGTTTTGGCCTTAGGTTTTATACTTCCACATTAGAGTCTTTATTTATATTTTTTGATTATATACTTTTCATTTTAAATTTGTTTGGGGTTTGAATCTAACTTTATTTGTGCTTCATTGTGTTATCTTGATTAGTTTTTGGGTTATTATTGTTTGTTATTTCTTAGATCCTTATCCATGCGCTTTCATTATTAGATTTTTTTTTATCGTGGATGTCTTCTCCCCCTTCTTTACCAACCTCATTTTTTATGTCATTGTGCTTTATGATGACACATCTTTTGTAGCATATGATAGTGACTTAGCTACTACTTCATCCTTATATGCACCTTATATGTCTAGAGATCTTGATTCATGTGATGTTGTGTCTAACAAACATTAATTTTCCACCTCATGACAACTTATTATTTATAATAAATGGTGGATTTTTCAAAGTAAATTAAAAATTTACATAGTAAAATAGTTTTCAAATAAAAAATTACATAGTAAAATAGTTATATACATTTTAATATATAAAATTATATATTTAATTGCCAAGTAAGATTTAAAATAAAAATAAATATAATTGAATCAATTTTTTAATAAGAAACTTAACAAATATTAATTAATTTTTAAATATTTTATTTTATTATAGAATAAATATTAAAATTAACTACAATATAAAATCAATAAAACATTAAAACCTAAAATTAAAAACTCAAAATATTATGCATATTATAATTGTACAAACATATTCTATCCAAACAATAATATTTTACTCTTAAAAATTATACTTATTATACAATAAACATTAAAATTAACTAAGATATAAAATCAATAAAACATCAAAACTTAAAATTTTAAAAACTCGTAATATTATGCATACTATAATTATACAAACATATTCTATACAAACAATAATATTTTACCCTTAAAAACTAAATTTAAAAATCCCTAAGTATATCAACTCTCCTTTAATGTTTAATCTTTCATTCTTTGAAGATTGGATTGTATGGAGGCATGAAAAGGCTACAATCTAAGAAGTCCATTAGAATTGGAATGCATGATTTTGATGTCCTTTTGATTCTTTGTTGCTTTTTTAAAGAAATAATTAATCCCTACCACAACATTAGATTGCATTAATCCCTTTATTAATAATACACTCATATATTTGATCTAGCCAAATTCTAATGACAACTATATTTAGATTGTGTCATTCTTTTTTTAACACATCTAAGAAGTTGCAATTCTTAGTTATAGTTCAAAAGTTATGGTTGAAACCTAATTTTTAGTAAATAAATTTATTTTATTTTATTTTATTTACATTTTAGTGAACTCGATTTCCTTACACAACTCAACCTAGGGTTTTTGCCTTAGGTTTTATCCTTCCACATCAGAGTCATTATTTATATTTTTTGATTATATACTTTTCATTTTAAATTTGTTTAGGGTTAGAATCTAACTTTATTTGTGCTTCATTGTGTTATCTTGATTAGTGTTTGGGCTATTATTGTTTATTATTTCTTTGATCCTTATCCATGCACTTTCACTATTAGATTTTTTTATTGTGGATGTCCTCTCCCCCTTCCTTACCAACCTCATTTTTTATGTCATTGTGCCTTATGATGACACATCTTTTGTAGCCTATGATAGTGACTTCTACTACTTCACCCTATATGCACTTGATACATCTAGGGATCTTGATTCATGTGATGTTGTGTCTAACAAACATTAATTTTCCACCTCATGGTAACTTATCATTTATAATAAATGGTGGCTTCTTCAAAGTAAAATAAAAATTTACATAGTAAAATAGTTTTCAAATGAAATAAAGTAAACAATATATTATTAATAAAATAAAACTAGCATAGATATCTTAAATACAACAATATTAGGCGCCAAGAGATATCAATTTGGAGGCACCTAGAGAGAGAGAGGAGATGATATATAAAGATGTATATCAAGACAGAGTTAGAGAGAGGGGGGAGAGACACAATAGAGAGGAAGAGATAGAATGGGCTAGCAGTGAAGCATTCCTCTATTTATCAAAATTTCCATGGATTGTGAATTATGTAAGTCATGCAATGCATTCAAATGTAACTTGATAAAATGATGAAACCTTCAATTTGTAATAATCTGGACTTTAGTAGATTATAAATCTTTTTTTTTTCATAGCCAGGTTCCTGCTGAAATTGAATAGGCTACCAAGAACAACTATTAGAAATTATGGACATTATTATTATTTTGATTCTATACAGAAAATTTGCTTGCGCAATCAACATGGGACTAATTGCAGGTATGGATGTCGACAATTGTAGGTCCCAAACATTCTACAATTTAGGCATCAGAAGCCTTGTGGAAGGAAATGATGTCCCCTAGAAGAAATTTCATGTCACGAACAAAGCGATTCCAACCCTTTCTAAACACATAGCTCTGGTCCCTTCCCCACTAAAGTACTAGAATGACCATTCTTTCCCTATACTATCTTGGATTGTGATCAACAATCATCCATCTTTTGCATTTTTGCAAGGAATGAATGAAATCCTAGATGACGTGCAGAAAATCAAATACTATGAAACCCATCACAAGAAACCATTTCAAAAGACAAATCTCAAAGAAAGTATGTCTTCCAAAGGTTTTTCTCTATAAAATAAAAATAAAATTTTGTTTACCACAACATATTAAGGACTGGTTGGATTTGGAGTTCCAAACCATATTGTGGATCGATTCTAGAAGCTTAAAGAGTTTGAGAAAGTCCCACCAGAATTTTACTTTTAATATGTCTATATATTCCAAAGGGTGTATGGGAAAACCATATCCTTATTTATGTATGATGGTGAACTAAAATTTGTGGATTCAAAGTACCTTTTAGCTTCAAGTAGAGAACATGACTATATGCATAACCTTCCTATGAATAATTATTTTTTAGATTTTACCTCTACCACCCATAACAATTGCAAAGACATTTCCTAAAACACAAAATCATTGGCCATCATGGGATTACAAAATTAAGATTTAAAACTACATAGACATAGTGGCAAAGAGTATTCCATTGTGTGATACACTTAGGACTATGGTCAAGCATTCTAATAGAAAACCATACATTAATGATCAAGCTATGCTACTTTTACAATGTAAAAAGCCAAGATTGAAAATTAAAGATAAGTTTTCGTTTACCGCATGTTAATGATTGGTTGGATTTGGAGTTCCAAACCACATTGTGGATTGATTCTAGAAGCTTAAAGAGTTTGAGAAAGTCCCACCATAATTTTACTTTTAATATGTCTATAGTATGCCAAAGGGTGTATGGGAAAACCATATCCTTATTTATGTATGATAGTGAACTAAAATTTGTGGATTCAAAGTACCTTTTAGCTTCAAGTAGAGAACATGACTACATGCGTAACCTTCCTATGAATAATTATTTTTATATTTTACCTTTACCACCAATGATAATTGCAAAGACATTTCCTAAAACACAAAATCATTGCCCATCATGGGATTACAAAACTAAGATTTAAAACTGCATGGACATAGTCGAAAAAAGTATTCCATTGTGTGATACACTTAGGACTATGGTCAAGCATTCTAATAGAAAACCATACATTAATGATCAAGCTATGGTACTTTTACAATGTAAAAAATCAAGCATGAAATGGGTTGTTCCAAATCATCTAGCTCCACTAAAGTGGGAGAGAGAGAGAGAGATGAGAGATATAATGGGAAAGAGCATATGCAAATACAAAAAAATCAATTAGTCATTTCATGCCAATGATCCAAAGATAAATAGAGAATGAGAGATAGATAATGAGATAAAGAGAGGGAGATATATAGAGAGATAAATGGGTGCTTAGTGCTAAACCACTCCCCCTGCCTTCTTTAAATATAGCATGCTTCTATATACATTTTTTATATTTGACAATTTTTTTTAAATAGATTTTTTTCCTTCTCTATAGGTATTTGTCAGTTTTCCATGATGGGTGTTCCTTGGATGAATTTTGTACACAATAGGCTCCCATGACATAGAATGCACACCATTTTTTAGGTCTCAAGATCATTCCCATATCATCTACAAATTTAAACAAATCAAAAGTTTTTCCCTTCAAATTTTAATTTTAATCCATTTGAGCTCCAAATTATGCAAAGATGTGAAATTATTAAAGCAATAAGGATCACTAAGTTTGATCGATCTTCGTATCGTGTAACATACCATGAAAGGATGCATGATGGTAGGCTGGATGACACATAAAAAGATGTAGGTGGTGACCATGCTTATATTTGCAAGATGTCAAATATGAGGCTTGTGATAAGCAAACATACATGCTTCAAATAATATGCATAGGTGATGACAAATGAAATGCAAGTGAACCCAAGTGCAATGCATGAACAAGAATATAGAAAGGAAACGCACAGGGACCAAACATGGAAGCTCACACATTTCAAGTAGCTATTAAACAAAACATAGGGATCTTCAAATTGATTAAGATTGTCAAAATTAATTCATGACAATCGAAAAACAAAAAAGATAGGGGCCATAAAGATACAAGACAATCATCATTCACTTAAAGACATATCAATTGAACTTCCACAAATATTCGGCGTACCCATTGCACACCAAGGTGCGATTGCTAGTCTTTATTGTTGTCCTATCGAAGCAAGGATATCTAACTTTTTTCTCAAGCATCTAGTTTTAAGAGTCCTTCATGAGCTCAAAATGAAAAAGATGCGAAGCGTCCAAGGGTGTATTTGGTAGCTCCCACCACCCCTCTCTCTCTCCCTTTCTCCAAATTAAAGAGTCTCAACATACACAAAGTTTGGAACATTTCACTTTTTTAAAATTTTGCGGTTTAGGGTTCTATGTTAGGTGGAAGTCTAAGAAATAAGGAAAAGCTAGTGACGATACCATGCATTAATTAATTCTTGAGAAGATGAGTATAATCATTTAAGGAGCTTAGAAGGGGGACAACTGGGATGATCATGTAAGCTCTAATGTTTGATATTCACACTCAAATCCCTCAACACAAATTTAGACCTGAAAATGAGTAAACCATTTAAAAGTACTTCGGTAGGTCCATACTATCAAATGATAGACTTGACATTCAGAACTCAATTGTTTTGAAATCTAGATTCTTCGAAGCATTAAGAATATTTTAAAAAATTGTTGGGCTTAGTTTTGCACAAGCTAGGTGTTAATATTTTATAGGCTTAGGGGTTATCATATAGTTTCTTGGTAACTTCAATCGTTCAGACCCAAAATGTTTTAAATAAGTTCTTATTACCTCTCCATTTCTAGATTTTCAAAGAAAAGTAAAGGTGTCCGATGCCAGGGGTATCCTCTTAAAGTGGACCAAGCGAAATATTAAAAAATGAATAAACATAGTTTGAACTCTATAGATTAAAATGAATCTCGGAAATAAAAACAAAAATATGGGAAATAACCCTAGGGATAAACAAAACCAAGGGAAAACAAAAAAACAAAGGTAAAACTAGGGAAACAAAACATGGAACCAATAAGCAAGGAATTCAAATGCATATGTAGACGATATAAAAGGAGTTTAAAATACTTGTGGGAAAATGCCATAGATGTTTAAAAAAATTGAGGATAAAATTAGAATGTGAGATTAGGAAATCACTCAGACTAGAGTTTAAAATCTTGAAAGGGAGTCCTTGATTCGAAACAAATTGGGGTGTGTTGTGGCAATAACATGACCCTAACTTTGCAAGTTTTGAAATGGTGCTTGCCAACACCATTTTATTAGATTCAAATCAGACATAGAGATGAGCAAATTTTAGCTAGTTCATTTTCACGAGTACATATTTAGGTTTGCACGTCAATTCACTTCCACAAGTCTAAGGATTAATTCCATAGTCCTAGATCTAAACCATGATAAAGCATGTAGTTGGTTTATAAAGTCTAAGGTGGTCATCTGTATGAGGCCCTAATTTTTAGCATTTTGACAAATAAACTTTTGATAGCAAATTTGAAGTAATATTCCATCATCAAAACTTGAGCTAAGTATCACACTTAATTTATTTGATTCTTATAGTTAATTTTGTATTTAATTATTCTTTACCTAGTTCAAAAATCCAGCATAGATTAATTGTTGAATTATTTATTCTAGATTAAATGTAGTGAAAGCATTTATTTTCATTACATAAAATAGCAAACCTAACTTTCTTACACTCCCTAGGGTTTATGTTTCATCATTAGGGTTTCAAATATGACTTTTCTAATTGCATATGTTTCACATTAGATATAAGTAGGGTTTGGATCCACCCCGTGTGCTTATTATTGTTTTGTTTATCTCCTACGTTTTTGAATTTATTATAAGATATTCTTTATCCCTACCCTACCCATTCTAGGGTTTTGATATTTAAGGTTTCTCCTTGCATTTCAGATTTGATCAATCATGATATTTTCTAATTTTATATTTGATCTAAAACATAATATGAGTTCCTTTATACTTTATAGTGATAATCATTTTTCTCCCTCTCATGATGATGTGCTACATAATGATTGCACTTCTATGTTGTTTCTTCATGTGATATTGTGCCTAGGGTACCTTGCTAGGGGTATGATGTTTATGATGTCTTTATGTTTTAAGACCCTAGCCAGGATATGCTTTGTACTCTCTAAACATGTAGTACTTTGATACATATCTCTAGTTTCCATGTATATGATCATATTTCATTTATCATATATATTAGATCTTATACTATGATATGTGAGTACATGGTTATGGGTGAGTGCAGGATAATCATGGGCCAAATAGTGGAAATAGGTAAAAAAATGCATATTTACTTAGCCAAAATCCTGAAACAGATATTTGACTTTTTGTATGGGTCGGATAAAATGTTAATTTTGGTTTAGTAATACCAAACCAAAATGGATATCTATTAGTAATAGATATTCGATATAACAAAATGGATATATGTTTTACTTTCCCCAACTCTCTCGAAAAGTCTTATATTTTGCGACCCATAGGTTTGGAAAAACACAGAGTGTTGGAAAGATCATGAAGTACCCTACGCCCTTAGAATCTGCTCTATTGATTCTGCCATTTTTGGGGCCGTATGGGGCCTCTAAGTGCCTCATATTTGACTTTGAAACTTTTTCAAGGTTTTTTAAAGAAACAAAAAACTTTAATATATTTCAACCCATAAGTGATCTTTTGCCAATTCCTTCACCGAAAGGTATATTTTTCAATTCCAAAGATTTGAGTAAATTTCTGCCTCCATAGTGCTCAAATGCAACTTTCTAAAATTAGCAATTTGCTATTTTTAGCAGGTTTGAAAAACTGAAGGTTCTACATCATTATTCAAGCAATTGGGTATTTGAAAATACCAAAATTGAAAAGAACAGAAAACAAAATCATCATTTTTTTAGGTGATGCAAAATTGCCCTTACACCACTAGATGCCCCTACATCACATGTGTAGTATTTGCCTTATAAGGAGTCATCTAGGATGGTAATACCTTGCAATGGGGAATCAACATACCAACCAAAGTTTCTAATCTATGCAAACCATAAGGAAGATTATGAATAATGGATCTCCATCTTATTTCTACATGTGTTATATTATTCCATGCAAACTACTCATCCAAAATAGAAGGAAGACCGTATTTATAGAGATAAAGCTCTATAATATTTCTCTGGCATTCTTTAGGAAGTTCTTTGATTTTTTTCAGAATAGTCATAGCTAGGTCTTCTGAAAAGGAATTATTTTGACCATCAAAATTCATAATCATATAAATAGAATTCTTGGAGGCCGGTGCATATAGAAACCTTATTTTTGCAACAAAATAGATAAGCATATGTATCTTATAGCACCTAGACCCTTGAAAAAAATAAAATTTATTAGAAACAAAAATTTGCACATATATAGAGAATTCTTTAACAACATTGTGAAATAAAATTCAGGTAACAGACATGGTTCATATAAGATCATATTGAATTACAACAGTTATTATACAAATATAGTTATAAATACATAAAAATGTAAGCACAAAGAATACTACACTGTCACTTTGTAAGAAAAGGTTGGTTTCATATGTTTCCTTGTTTCAAATTGGAAACTTTGTACTACTTCTTGCATGCCTATTTGTCTTGAATTTAGGATGGTCAATGACCACCAAAGAAGTATAAAAAGACTAATACATTGCATATAAACAATATGCAAAAATGTAAAGTGTTTTTTACTAAAATGAGCAATAGAAACAATATGAACATCTCAACTATTAGAATAGTGAATGCTTGTAACATGAATTCATCATCAACAGAGGGACCCATTTCTTTGCTATAGTGGATGATCATATAATTTGTAACTGTAATGGCATGGAATAACTATTTGGAAGTTCTTAGCATTCCATCCACCATATTTGTATCATCTGTCAATCAATGATACAATATCCTTTAGAATCTAGATTGTATCAAAATGTACGATTTTAACACTTGTTTGAAGAACAATTATACTGTCATAAATAGTAAATGTAAACACCATAATACCATTCATGATGATTGGACCAGGATCTTGACCAAGAATATCAAATAGAAATCTAATTCTTTTGGTGTGGAGTTGTTGCAATTCAAGTTCCATTTTCATGACAACATAGATATTAGACCACACAAGTATGATTCAATCAATACCATTTCTATAATTGAAAGAAGCATAACTGGTCAATGGTGACAAGATGAGTGTTTTGATTAAGATTAAGTTGGTTTTGAATAGAGCATAAATGGTGTAGATAACAAAAATTATAGTAACAAATCAACCACTAGGTAATAAAAAAGAAACAATTTATTGCAACTGACGTTGTGGAGAATATAATGAATCTTGTTGTAATTACCTATTACAATAAAAATAAATTTAATTTGATGATTTTTGTAGTCAAAAAATAATTCATATGATTGATGTATAGATATATAATGCGAATAGAAACCCTTCAAACTAGTGTCAAAGAAAAGAGAATGTGTAATTTAGTTTTTACATTTCTTTAATTTTGTTACATTTTGTATTCAATAAATTCATTAAATTCATGTTAGTGCATCTATATAGTTTCATGATACAATTTAGTTGCAAGAAGATGTTTACAAGTGTTGAAATGTACAATTTGGAACTTCATTGATGGCCATGTCTTTGTGCTTGTATGCAATGTTTTCTATTCTTAAATACTTAGACATATGATGACTTTACCATAGCTACTTGCTTTAGAATCTTGCTTCCTTGTTTTCAAAAAATAGCCATGTTACGTTCCATTTCAACCATTGGGTAGGTAACAAATAGTAGTAGCCTTACCCCATCATCCATACCACAAAATATTGGAATTAAATGAAGAACAAGAGAAACCATGAAATCATGTCTATTATGGCTGAATACCACTTAATTGATCACATGCATTTTCCCCAGCATGAGTTCGTCATAGCTCAACAAATAATTTTATCATCATCATTAGAGTGACACTAAGTTCTTAATTTTTTTAAATCAAGTGAAACTTTTTGTATGTTTGGTGGCTTTAATTCATTGATTGTCATTTCTTAATTGTTCTACTTTGGCTAATCTACATCAGGCTCTAAAATATTATGTAGTGACAAGAATATGTTCTTGGTGATCAATTGCTCCTATAGGAGCTATTGCTTGCTATGGGCATACAAGTAGTCAAATTGGTCATGAAAGTATAAGTGACTGTGATTATGTTTGAAGTAGACAATAACTATGGAGCTAGTATTGTCCCAATAGATGTATCTAGTATTACAAGGTTGTATTGTTGTTCTTGGAAAATAACATTGATTTCAACTATAGTAAGTCACTATCTATTTTTGGTTTTAAGTTTTTGGCTTTCATCATCCAACACAAGAAATAATTTTTCTAATTGTTGAAATTATACATAAAGTACATAGCACACCTAATACATTATAAGATAAAAACTCTAACCCACCAATATCATTATTCCTACAGGGGATCAAGGCATTTGAAAGTTGAAGCTTTTCATTTATATTCTATTAAATTGTTATTGTTTTGAACATAGTAAGGAAGGTGACAATGGTATGGAGAATACCACATTGAAACCAATTCATTTATTTCTTCTAACATTTGTATTTTATGGTCTACATCAAAACAAATAAATAGAAAACATAAATTTCAATGTCATAAGAAGTAGTTTTTATCATTTTCAAATGTAGACTTTCATTGGTATTGCAACAAAAAATTTGCACAATATTAACAATATATTTGTTGGATTCATATATTTGTTGCAAACAAAAAAAATGGCTTAAAATAAATCATATTTATGTAAAATATCCTTTATATATGCTTTCAAACTATCCATATTGATAGCAAAGATTGTAATAAAAGCACACAACTTTCTAATTTGTAATTTGCATTTCTCTATAAACAAAAGGTGCAATATTGTTAAAAAAAATGATGTTCTTCAAACAACAATATCAATTATATTTGAAATTGTTTGCTAGAAAAGCTTGTCAAGAATCAACTTTTCATCCATTGCATATTTCTCCAATTGTATTTTTTAGTATTGATTCAAGTACATACACTAATAACTTGCCCCAATAAGCTTTTTGACATCATCAATAGCTAAATCAAATGTGTTAATGTTAGTAGCAAATACATGACTAGTAGTAGCCATATATGGAATGCTACTATTGTAATTGATATTGTATCACTTGCTTATATCAATGTCATTAGTTGCAAGCATAGGCTCTTCCAAGAATTGATGAGGGAAATGGTTTTCAATTTTATATGGAAAAATGGCCATTGCAGAGTTCATCATGGGAATTGTATTAGTGATGGTGGTGGTACTAAACAAACATTGGTCAGTAGGCCTAAAGGAGGGTTGGGACCATGAAGATGGACATGGAGTAATGTAATTGCTAGAAGTGGTATTCTGACATAGAAATTCAACATTTTTTTGAATTGAAGATCTATTACCAATATATTAAAAATAAACCATATACAAAATTAGTGGTCAAGGAGGCCACTGTAGGTATACCAGTATCAACATCATTCAATTCAAAAAGAGACAAACCATAAAACAACATCATTTACCCTACAAACAACCGAGCTTGTCAAGCAATAAAGAAAAAAACATAAACAATAACATCATAAGGACAACCACATTGGTTCACATTTCAATAGATCTAGGAGATTTTTCCTTCATCCTGCCTCTGTTCACTGAACAGTGAGTTCTTCTCTATGTATTCTTCTCACTGGCATAGGGGGTGTGATCATTGTTCACCACCAATGTCACCTGCCCTGTCCAAATCTTCTTCCTGCCCGCTTCTTTCTAGGATATGTCTTTCACAATCTTGATTATCATTGTCTTCACCTATTACCTTTTCACCAATATAGGCTCTGTTGTCACTAACCTTGAAGGAGTCCAGACCTTTAAAGGTTCCTATGGGAGAAGAAATATTCAGGCTATTGTTATCATTGCCGAAGTTTTGAAAAGTCATTTCCATATCCCTTATTGCTTCATCCATTCTAATTTCATACAGATGGTGCTTGATCTACTAGTTTTGAAAATCAATATACTCATTTTTAATCTTGTCATCGACTTTCCTTAAGTCATGAGGCCAAAACTAAGCATATTTGACATTAGACCTATAGATTGTAACTAAGCTCTCATCAATTATTTTCATGAGCCTTTCCACCGGGATCTCTAATATCATCATAACTTGTGAAACAATATTGGAGAGGATGAGTCTACAAATAGACTTAGTAAGAGTCCTCTCTTTACCCTGGTAGCAATCTTCATTCCTCTTTTTCCACAATAACCATAAGACTTTAGTAGTTAGAGAAAACCAAAATTTATTTGATTTAACATTGACACCACAAACTTAGCCACAAAGAATTTCTTTCCAAGACAAATTGTTGCCTATATTCCACTCTTTTAAATTACCCATGAAGTAAGACCAAACAAATTTGGCATAAGGATAGGTAAAGAAAATATGTTCAATAGTTTCATTATCCTTACAAACAAAGCAAAGACTATTGTTGAAACCTACAACAAGCTTCTTTAACAAAAGCAACCACCTAAAGCAACTCTTTTTAGGCTCAACATACTTGGACCATATGGTTTTAAGTGTTTTAGACAATTCAACATGATCAAACTTAAATTGCTAAACATAAATTATGTGCTCATACACCTCTTGGGATTCAGAGACCATCTTGTAAATATTTTTTGACTTAATATCCACTTAGTACCATATTTCCAAATTATATCACTGAAGCCCTGAGTATCTTTTATCACATTGAAATTCATTTGGGTACATTTAACTGCTTTGTGGAGGACATAGTATGTTCTCATTTGTGACACAGGGAGACCATATTTTGTCCTCAACTATGCCTAGGTTTAAGCCCATTATTATCAATTAAGTCCTGAAAAATAAAAATACCTTTTTTGTTCCAATTCAAAGAAGAACACCCTTGTAACATACCAATGGTTTAGAGTTATGTTCCAGGTTCCACCAGATGGATCTAAAGCCATGTATTTGTTTATATTTTAGGTTGACAACTTTCTTGTTTTTCACACAATATTTAACATATTCCCAGGCCTTCCAAATACTAGAGAACACTACAGAACCTACAAGCTTGGCTTGGAATTTACAAAATAGGATATCATGTAAGTGGAGATTAGACCAATGCTTGTCTTTCTTTGGAACAACCCTCAATATATTACTTCTACCAGAACTTGCCAAGGTTCATCTCCATCCATAGCCTTGATGACCCATTTTGTAGCTAATGCTACACCTTGGGTCCTTAAGTCTTTTAGCCCTATACCACCACTTTCCTTTTTTAAGCAACACAAGTCCCACTTAACTGCATGCCTCAACTTTTTTCCTTTACCATCTAACCATAAAATACCTTATGATCTTTTGAATGCTCTCTAATTTGATAACCAGAAAATAACCACATAGATGCATAGTAGATAGAATATGCAAACATAATTTTTTGATAGACCTATATTCTTCCAACACCCTTTTTTGCATATTGTTATTCTTTAAAAAAATAACAAATAGACCCAAATGTAACATTCTACAAAACGACACATAAATCCCTAGTTTTTTCCCCAAACCAATATAATTCAGTTGTCAAAGAATTTTTTGGATGGTAGTTTGTTAATATTCAAACAAGCAAAGAATATAACAACATTCCTAAGTTTGGCTTCTTCTTTTTTAATAGCTAACAACATTTCTTCAATAGGAATGATGCACAACTCTTTGGGTGAGAGGGGATCCTTACCTTTTTCTTCCTCTCCTCTCTACATTTCCTCTCCTCTGGCAGCAGCATTTCCATTATGGATTCTAACGACATCCTAAACCTGGAAGCAAACATTTTTGGGCAAAGCTTTGGCATGGTCTGCACCCAAGATAACCCTGAAAGATTTTTTACCTTCATTAACACTTCCCATCACCTCTCATGGCCGAGTAGTAAATGCGTCGACCGGAGGGTCACCTAATCCCAAGGGTTGTACACACATATATTCTAGGCAATAAATGCCTAAACCAACTTCAAAAGCAACACAAAGACAGTCAGACAAAGGCTTAACGTGGGAAGATAATTCAAACTATTCAACTAAACAATCATAACAAGACAATCAAATCGAAAGATACACCAAAGACTACTTAAGCCATCATGCAAGATGAGTCCAAATAACATAAACAACATAGAAAAGAAGACTAGATCACACAAAATAACAATTACACCAATAAATCAACTACCACCCTACCAAGATGATCATGGAGGGGTATAGTTCCCTCAACCAACCTCAGAGCCCTTCCCTTGCCTTTTTCTCTAAAATACTATATTGACATTAGAAATTCAACATTAGACAATCCAAGTGTAGATGAATAAGATAGATCAAGGTTGTCACTAGAAGTATCAATCTTCTCCACTATGTTTGGTAAAGACTGCATACAATTAAGCATGACCATGTGACCAAAAATGTTATCACTTCTAGCATTTGATCAAAAATCTTGCATTTTTGAATCAGTTGACCTACTATCAAATAAAGAATCTTGCAACATATCAGTGGCTTCAAGAAAAACTTGTTGTAATTTGGAACTAGACTCTAAAGTGCATACGGGTATAATAGGTTGCTTGTTCAAGAAATTGCTACTACTATCATATTTAGAAAGAGATGCATAATTTTAAATTGCTGGAAGTACCTCCAAGCAAATTATCATTCTTTTCTACCATATTTGTTAGAAGTTCCATGTAATCGTCCATGACCATTTAACCAAAGTTGTCATAACTTATAGCATTTGATTTCTCCTAAGTGCAAACTAGATCTAATATGGAACTAGATTGTAAAGTAGACAAGGGAACAATAGGTTGCTTATTGGAGAAGTTGCATGGCTTTGAATTGATCTAAAAGAAATTTGTTACTTATTTGTTTCTTTGATGGATATGGCAGAATTATCATAGGCAAAAGTGCTAAGGGTTGTTGTACCTTGCATTTAAATATCTTTATCTGTCAATCTAGGGTAGTGTATCTATGGTAATTTGTAGCAAAACTAACAACTAATAGTCCCACACTATTTCCTAGAATTAAACTAACTTCCTAATCAAGCCCATACCCTTACTCATTAAGCTAACTTCCAAATTCCTTTTATACAGAGGTGGAAAAGCATCGGTATAGGCAAATGGTCTGAATTTATTCTTGAAGGCTAAAGGATGTGGACTTTCAGGCTAGATGAATAACCCTGCATTCTCAATATAGGATATGTGTGCATCGATCCTTTGTTGCCAAATCTCGTGGTTCTTAATCAAGGATATGAATGCCCTTAATTGGCACTCTCCTACAAACAAAGTAATGAAGAAGGAAGTATAGTCTTCCAAAAAGAAATTGTGCAAGAACAGTTCACAAAGGAAGTTGTTATCTTCATCAGAACTAAGGACATATATTTCCATGAAATCATGACCATTTTCAATAGTTCCGGTCATGCCTAAGATTAGCAACGAAGTTTTCTTTGGATAAATCTTTCCCTTAAGAACATAGTATAACTCCCACTTGGAGGTCTGCATGATAATATATCAGAAGAAAGGGTGGCTATTGTGATGATTCCATCTTCTAGCGTTGTTACCTTTGCACTTAGGGTAGAAATTGCCCTCTGCTGCTGAAACATCACATAATTGTTGGCCAACTCCCTGCACCTTCTCTCCTAATTCATTATGGCCCTGGGGACATTGAATTCAACCTCCCTCAAAGAGATGTCAGTTTGGGTCCCCTGATGGACCATGGGTGCAGGGACTGTGAGGTCCCTTATGATCTCTTGTTGGTCAGCAATTTTATTATTTGCCAAGGTTAGCTAAAAGCTTGCCTGTCCATCATGTCCCTCATTGCTAACATCAGGGTAAGGTAGTTGTTTATTGCTCTAGTGGAATTTTTGAATTGTTTGTTCTTCTCTGTTACCTCTGCCTCCCTGGCCAATGCCACTTCCTCTTTTTCCCTTAGTTCTACTTCTTGACCTTTAATGATTATATCCTTTTCCTATATACTCCTTTGAAGGAGATAAATTTGTTGATCCTTTGTTGTCTCCCTCTCCTACATGACCTTTTTGAGGTCTATAATAATGAGACTCTTGTTCCAGAGCATTCTCTTAAAATTCCCAATTTCTTCCATCATTAACTACTCCGAAGAGACTTCAGTATCTTCATGGTTAGAAGGTTGGGACCGGCTGTCACTATCATGCTATGTCTCCTTTGCCACTCTCTTCCCTTTATCAATAGATGGTCTTGCCTCTATTGCTATCTCCATTGTTGCCTGAGACTTTTCTTTAGTCTCTAGTGCTTCTGACTTTAGTGCTTCCATAAGCTCAGTACCTTCTTCCATTTCTATCTCTATTGTTCCTCTAGAGGTAGGAGGGTAGGGTTACATATCTTTTGCATGGGTCCGATCATGTGCAGGTTCAATCTCAGTTTCCTGTTACTCAATCCCACCAACTATTGGTGTTGAGGTCTAAAATTCTATTAAGACCTCAATAATCAATTCTACATCCATCTCCATCTGAGTCTTTGCCCTCTTGTGTTCACTCCTTTGAAACACTTTTTGTGTTTTCTTCAGAGGTCCTTCTAAACCTAAGGAAATATTTTGGGGCTCAAGAATGGGTGCCTCTAGTGTTGTGGAGGCCTATATGGAAGATTCCTTCTGAGGTTTATCTTTTCCTTTCTTTGCTCTCTTCTTTCTCTCTGTAGGTGAGGGATTCTCTTCAATTTTTGCTAGTTCCTTTTGTGCTACTGCAGGTGGAGATGGGACAGTCTCAATTACACTTGCCTTCCTCTTTCTAGTTACAGGAGAGGAGGATGTTGTTGCAATTATTTTCCCTTTCCTTTCCTGCCTGATGGAGGAACAACCCTTAAGGTCTGCTTTACCTTCTTCTTATTTTTATATTTGCCTTGTAAGAAGGCATTCCACTTGTTTTCCCCACTCTCATGTGTTAAGAAATGATGCTTCATGATAACGAAAACAAGCCCATGGTGTTTTAACTGACCCTTCTCCTGTTGATATTTATCTTCCATTGAGGTGATGGCAGAGAAGAGGAAATTTGGCATGTTGATTGATATTTAGTGTGACCCTACCCATGCCTTAGGAAGATAAGCATTTTCATGATAAGCCCCAACACTATGAAAAATTGGCCATCACAAGTGAAATATTTCATGAGCCAAGTGCTAGAGAGCACCATGGGGAAGGAAGACTGGTCCTAACAAGTCCTTTTACTTCTCCCTTATTTACATGTGTTTGAATTGTGGTTTCATTTTCTATTGAAAAGTATTTTATGAGTTCAAAATACAAAGTTTTCAAATGAGAGAACCTCTCACCTTCCTTTGGCAAGCTTGAAATCTCGCTGATGATAGCTATAGAGATGGGGATGGTGGCACCTTGGACTTTACTCTGGCCTTCCTTGAGGTGAAAGACAAATTCTTTGACCACATCCTCTCTGTACCCTTCAATTTTTCTTAGGAATGGTAACCAGCTTGTATTCCAGAGAATATCTATATTAGGGGAAAAATCAGAGCTATGAATCACAAACAACAATCATTAAACCCTAACAACACAATGAAGTACAAGATAGACATAGAAATCCAAATGACAAAGCAAACCAAAACCAAATCTGTATGCTAATCTTGGCTCTCCTCCATTGCTCTTCTCAATCTTGCATAGGAATGCAAAATATTGAAGGATGAATATTGATTGCTCAGTATTTCAGCAGCATAACAATGGAATAAAAGAGGAATGATGGATGATTCTAGAGGAAATTTGATAGCATGACGCTACTTGAAAATGGATCCCCAAAATGGCTTGGGTGAGGGTTGATTAATAGGAAATGTCTAATTTGAATGAAGGGCTATGATTGAAAGTTGATTTGAACGATGTGGACGATTGAGATTGAACAGGGTTTCTGACTCCATAAGGAGTTGTAGTCATGTGACAAGTGTGCGGATAGGAATAGGGTTGGCCTAATTCAAATAATAGGATTATTTAAATTAGTTAGTCATGTGAAGGCATTGAATGAAAAATGTAGTATGGGACATGTGTTGGATTATGGTGGAAGGTGAGGACTAATTCAAATATTTTACTTAAATTAGTTGGAAAATGGGAAAGGGCTAATTTAAATCAATATTTTATTTATTTAAATTAGAGGAAAGGTGGGAAATTATTTAAATAAATAGGATTTATTTAATTAATTGGCTAGTGGGATAAATGGGATTAAAATGGGAATATGCAATGGACCTAGGACAAAATGTCACAAGATGTCTTAAGTAATGTATTGACAAGGTGATGTTACAAGACATGGACAATTTTAAGTGTCTACAATATCTACAACTGCTCGGTCTTTTACCAGTTATTCCATCGTTGCAGGTTTGGATTTCTTCTTTATCCCCATGGTTGGCTTTCCAACACTATTTTATTGATCCCTTCCTTTCTTATTGTATCTCAACCTTGAGTCTCTTTTTTTCGTCACACTTCAAGCTTCAATGTAGAATACCTATGGTTTTTTTGGTTGTTGTTTACTCTTGTGAACCTCAACTATAGAGTTATCTGTAGTAATGACGGTTGTGCAAGGGAAAATTAAGGCAAAACTGCTCCACACGAGGTGGTCATGTCACTCTGGAGGGATAGTAATGGTGCAACATGGATGACAAGTGTGGAGGCATGTTGGTTAATGAGGGAAAGACATCGGTTGATGATTGATGGCACCTGTAATGTCCCCTTTTAAGTTATCCTTTCTTTCCTCGCCTGTACAAAAAAATAGCTACTAGAAAGGGACACTAGTACTATTAGAGATCAATTTAGTAGTGAAATCAATACATCATAACCATGAACAAGAATATAACATTATTGGAGAGAGCATATATTCAATTGCATTTCATCATACTTTAATATACTTATACCTCATACGTCTTTCACCTCATGATATACTTTGGGAATAGCTACTGTCGTGCTCGGTTGTTAATCTAACCTAATTGTCAACCCTAGCGGAGGATAGGTATATACTCGTTAAGGTGCTGGATAACAATGACCCACTACCATAGGCCCAAGGGTTTCATGCTCGCCCGACATACCTCACCACTTGGCTCAAAAGGCTTCATGCTCACCTAGCATACTTCACCATTTGAGAGTCACCTACCATGTAAGACTAATTAATAATAAACCAGTACCATTCTCTACTGCCATAGGCCCAAGGGTTTCATGCTCACCCGGAATACTTCACCACTTGGCTCAAGGGCTTCATGCTTGCCCGACATACTTCACCACTTGAGGGTCACCTACCATATGAGAATTAATTAATAATAAACCTGCCCTTCCTTAACTACTCAACCATCCTCATAGGGCAATAGATAAGATTAATGACGTGGCATGACTTGTATTATCCCTTGTATATCATGGACAAGACTGGTTTTTAGTAAATATAAGTTAGAAATATCATACTGATTCGTAGATTTGTCCTCCTCAAGGAAGTATAAGTGATCCTATAGATCACAATTGAAGATGATTGCCTAGATTTCTCACAAGGCTACCTCAATAATCATAATTCCTTTATGCAAGGATTTAAATCAGTTTGATGGGATTTCCACCTCTTATGGATGGATCCTTATGTGGCAATTTCTGCCTAGATGTATTAGATCAGAAACATATATTATTCTGCCTTGTTGATATAAAGGTTGCTATAAAGCTTGATTGTAGATTGTATGAATAAGATTATGTTTGTGAATTTTGCTTGAATGATGAGTTGAATGAGACTAAATCTTCTTGATTATTGAATTGATCTACTTGTTCGATTGATGAGATATAATTCTTGATTTGATATTCCATCTATTATATATCTTCTCAAATGCCGAAGGGAAGCGACTATTCCCAAAGGGTTCTGTGGTCTCTGACTTAGTTCTAGCGCTGCCTTGTTACTTGTGATCATTGTTGTTTTAGAGTCATTTAGGAATCTCCTTCTATTGGATCACAAATTTATCTTATATGCCATCATTTCCTTAATCGTTCTCTTGCAAGGATCATTTGTTTGTTATCGATGGTTTCTTTGATTTATGATTTCCTTCGCAATCAGTGCCTGCAACTTGACTAATGATTTAACTGTTGCCTTAATTTGATTTTGAATCGTTGTCTTATTAGATGGTTAGTATTATTGTTAATCGCCCCTTCCACATAAGAATTTGATTTATTTATATATTACCAACCGTTGCTGACTATATATTAATCGCTCCCTTAGCAATTTCATTTAACGTGAGTTTAGGCATTGCTTGGTTTATCTGCATTTTCTAAAACAAGTCTGGCCCACCGTCTATAAGTTATTTTTCTTTTATTTCTAATGGGTTTCATAAGGTGGATCGCAGCCTTACAATAAGACAATCGTTGCTTTATCATGTCTCTTTATGTTTATATATATATATATATATATATATATATATATTTGTAATATAATATAATATTTATTTATATTTATAACCATAATAATATTTAATTATTAATATTATTTAAATATACTTAATCTTCAATTTGTATGAATAGTACATAATTGATTTAATTACATATCAGATCGATATGGGGACATGACAGCCCTCCCCACTCAAGATTGCTTGTCCTCAAGCAATCTCAGATTGGGATGATCTAGAATTCTAACCTTTTTTGTAGCATCATTTACAGGAAGAATCTAACTTCTCCTATATGTAGAAGACGTACTTGATTCTAGAATTAACTTTGCTTTATTCTTTTACTTGTAGTTTCACAATTTCCTTCTCGCATTTCTATATTGTTTGCTTGACTTCTTTTTTCACATTTATGTCTTGGTTTCCATTTCTCATCTAATTCCTTTCTATGACAAACGTGCCCAATTTTCCAGGGTTCTTTGCATTTGTAACAAATGTTTTTTCTCATTTATTTCATTTTTAGATGAGAAAGATTCGTGGAATCTTTCCTTCTTGTGGGATGGTTTTGTATAGTGATTTGAAGGTTTTTTTTTTCTAATCTTAATGTCTTTTCAATGGCATCTTCTAGGGTCATTGGCTTAAAGGTAGTTACTAGGTTTCAGAGTGATTCATCCAATCCTTCGACAAATAAATATGTGAGTCGGTCCTCTTCAACTCCGGAGACCCTTATAGATGTTTTCTCAAATTCATTTATGTATTCTTCCACCGTTCCTCATTGTTTCAAGTGTGTCAACTCCCTAAAATCTTCTTGAGGATGCCTTCCATCAAATCTCTTGATGAATTTTTGGGAGAAATCCTCATAAGAAGTTATGTCTTGATGACCTTGAGTGTGTTTCCCATGGTGCCACCATTCATATGCTAATCCTTCCAAGTGTAAGATGGAAAATTGTAAAGTATCCTTCTCGGTCATCGGGCTTAGATGGAAGTAGTCATGTAGCTTTTGCAACCAAGCATGGGCAGAGATTTTGTGGGATCCATCAAAGCTTGGTAGGTTTACCTTGTTTGCTTTATGTTTCAAATCTTTATTCATAGGCCTTCTTTCTCTTCTAGATGTTTCATTCTTCTTTGAATTTCTGAAATCATTGAATGATACCACCCTCCTCACCTTAGGTTCTAGATTAGCATATGATCTTGCAATATCCTCTGTGCTTATTGAATGTGGAGTGGTTCCTTCCATTCTTGATGTCTCTTCTTCAAGTGGGAAGGGAGGCTTTGGAACCATCGGATGTGAAGTTGCATTTCTATTTTTAGACTGGTTGGATCCTATTTCTCTTCCATTGGTTGAATGAGTTTTGAGATTGTCGATGACATTTTCCATGCTTTGTAATGTTTGATGAAGTGCTTGGGTAGCCTTGGTTTGTTCCATCATAGCCTTTGTGGTCATTTCCATAAAAGCCTTCAATTCATTGTTCATTTGTCCCTCCATGTTATTGTTGTTGTTATGTGCGGAACGTCTTGTGTAATGTTGCATATAGGATGGCAGGATGACTGCTCTAATACCACTTGTAATGTCCCCTTTTAGGTTATCCTTGCTTTCCTTGCCTATACACAAAAATAGCTACTAGAAAGGAACATTAGTACCATTAGAGATCAATTTAGTAGTGAAATCAATACATCATAACCATGGACAAGAATATAACATTATTGGAGAGAGCATATATTCAATTGTATTTCTTCATACTTTAATATACTTATACTTCATACATCTTTCGCCTCATGATATACTTTGGGAATAGCTACTGTCATGCCCGATAATCTAACCTAATCATCAACCCTAACGGAGGATAGGTATATACTTGTTAAGGCGTTGGATAACAATGATCCACTGCCATAGGCCCAAGGGTTTTGTGCTCGCCCAACATACCTCACCACTTGGCTCAAAAGGCTTCATGCTCGCCCGGCATACTTCACCATTCGAGAGTCACCTACCGTGTAAGACTAATTAATAATAAACTGGTACCATTCTCTACTGCCATAGGCCCAAGGGTTTCATGCTCGCCCGGCATACTTCACCACTTGGTTCAAGGGCTTCATGCTTGCCCCACATACTTCACCACTTGAGGATCACCTACCGTACAAGAATTAATTAATAATAAACCTGCCCTTCCTTAACTACTCAACCGTCCTCATAGGGCAATAGATAAGATTAATGACGTGGCATGACTTGCATTATCCCTTGTATATCATGGGCAAGACTGGTTTTTAGTATATATAAGTTAGAAATATCATACTAATTCATAGATTTGTCCTCCACAAGGAAGTATAAGCGATCCTATAGATCACAATTGAAGATGATTGCCTAGATTTCTCACAAGGCTGCCTCAATAATCATAATTCCTTTATGCAAGGATCTAAATCAGTTTGATAGCATTTCCACCTCTTATGGATGGATCCTTATGTGGCAATTTTTGCCTAGATGTATTAGATCAGAAATATATATTATTCTGCCTTGTTGATATAAAGGCTGCTATAAAGCTTGACTGTAGATTATGTGAATAAAATGATGTTTGTGAATTTTGCTTGAATGATGAGTTGAATGAGACCGAATCTTCTTGATTGCTGAATTGATCTTCTTGTTTGATTGATGAGATATGATTCCTGATTTGATATTCCATCTATTTTATATTTTCTCAATTGCCCAAGGGAAGCGACTATTCCCAAAGGGTTATGTGGTCTTTGACTTAGTTCTAGCGCTGCCTTGTTACTTGTGATCATTGTTGTTTTAGAGTCATTTAGGAATCTCCTTCTATTGGATCACATTTATCTTATATGCCATCATTTCCTTAATCGTTCTCTTGCAAGGATCATTTGTTTGTTATCAATGGTTTCTTTGATTTATGATTTCCTTCCCAATCGGTGCCTACAGCTTGACTAATGATTTAAGCGTTGCCTTAATTTGATTTTGAATCGTTGTCTTATTAGATGGATAGTATTATTGTTAATCATCCCTTCCACATAAGCATTTGACTTATTTATATTACTTTTCGTTGCTGACTATATATTAATCGCTCCCTTAGCAATTTCATTAAGCGTGAGTTTAGGCATCAAATGGTTTATCTGCATTTTCTAAGACAAGTTTGGCCCACCGTCTATAAGTTATTTTTCTTTTATTTCTAATGGGTTTCATAAGGTGGATCGCAACCTTACAATAAGACAATTGTTGTTTTATCATGTCTCTTTATGTTTATATTAATAATATTGATATTATTATTGTTTATATATATATATATAAGATTTACTTATATTTATAACCATAATAATATTTAATTATTAATACGTATATTAATAATTTCATTATTTATATTTAATAATATATAATATATATTATATTTATATTTATATTATTTAAATATACTTAATCTTCAATTTGTATGAATAGTACATAATTGATTTAATTACAAATCATCGATATAGGGACATGACAGTACGAAAATAAATATAGTAATTATCTTCTTTAACAAGTTAAATACAAGTGTTACCTATGGTTCCCACCATAATTATTTCACTTCAGGTCAGAAATACGTGTCGTATCATCAACGAGATGTGATTTGATCCTCCATCATTACTAGAATGTGTGACATGGCATTGATGACTGTTGTAGAATCTGTCCCCTCACTTGTTGATGATGTCACCATGGAACATGCATCAAAAGGAGTGACAAGAAATTAATCCTTGATTGGCGAACAATTGCCTCTTCTGGGTGTGGTATGTTAACGTCATGCCTTTGAGATGTTGCTATCATGGACCCACAATCAGTGTGGAGATGAGCACTGGGGCAAGCTCTAGAGATGATGTTTTGTGAGCACCAGAGGAGCTCCTAGAAAGGTCTGGAGATGCTGAGAAGCGCTAAAGGTGCTCCTAGAAGGTTTTAGTGGTATTGCTGAAAGCATCGAAAGTGTACCTACAAGAAAGAAAAGAACCACCATTGTTTGTTTTCATTTCTTTTATTTTATTTTATTATTTTCATTTTTTTTTAAATTTTTTGAGAAGGGCTGCCATTTACTGGTTTTCAACCCTTCTTTTTTTTAGAAGAGTCACCATTTATTGGTTTCCAACCCTTCTTTTTTTTAATTATCCATCAACCATGCAATAGAGCGTGACCTCTCCTATGTAACATAGATCCTTGACAAATTCTTCCTTAGTGGATGGTCATTGGTATAAGCAAATCCTATGACCATTCACTAGAAACATGGTATCTCCTCCATCAATGGGTGCCAACTAAATTGTTCCATTTTCATAGACTTTTTGACCTCATAAGGTCCCATCCAATGAGTTTGCAGCTTTCCTTTGAATTCCTTGAACTTGGAGTCATACAAGAGAACCCAATCTCCACGTTGAAACGTCCTCCTCTTGATATGTTGATCATGCCATTGTTTTCTTTGATGTTGAATGATCTATGTTTGTTGAATGGCCTCCATCCTAATCTCATCCAACTCATTAATTTGTAAGATCTGATTCTATTGTGCAATGGACAATGGTAACCCAATATCAAGCAATGTTCTTAGTGTTTGGAGCTCAAATTCTATTGAGAGGATAGGCTTTTTACCATAGACAAGTTCATAGGGAGAATTTTTTTTTATTGATTTCCATGTTGTGTTGTAAGCCCATACTGCTTCATGTAGTTTATTTGCCCAATCTTTCTTGTTCATTTTTACTATCCTTGTTAATATGTTTTCCAATTCTCTGTTTGTGACTTCCACCTATCCATTAGCTTGAGGATGATAAGGTGATGATTTCTGGTGTTTGATCTGATAGAGCTCTGTGCATGCTTGGATCACTTGAGAAGTGAATTGGGGTCCTCGGTCCGAGATTATATTTCTTAGGGCTTCAAACATCAAGAAAATCTGGTTGTATAAGAAATCAACAACTTTATCTTCCCTAGCAACCTGGAAGGCTTGAACTTCTGCCCAATTTGTCACATAATCAGTGCACACTAAAATGTATTCTTTTTATGTTGATACTAGAGAAATGGGTCCAACAAAACCTAGACCCGACTGTTCAAATGGTTCTAAAACCACCTAAGGTTGCAATGTCATTTCATTTGTAAATGTGGGTTGTCCCATCCTCTGACATTGATCACATTGGCTAACATACATTTTTACATCCTTATGCAAGGATGGACACTAATAGCCTGCTCCCAACACTTTATGGATGGTCTGTTGTGCAGAGTAATGCCATCCTTCTGGTTCATCATGGCATGCCCTCATGACATTAAAAATTTCATCAGCCCTTAAGCACATGCACAACACAAAGTTAGGACCACATTTGAACAATAGACCATTCAACCATTTATAGGATAAGCTAGGCTTTCATCAATTTTTTCCTTTGTTTTGCAGTAAATTATGGAGGTAACAAGTCTGTAGCTAGGAGATTGGCTATATCAGCAAACCAAGGGGTTGTTGTTGACACAACAAATAAATGTTCATGTGTAAAACCATCCTCCACAGATGCATTTTCTCTACCTGTATGCAGTCTAGACAAAAATTTAGCAACCAAATTGAATTTCCCTAGATTGTCAACAATGGTAATGTCAAATTCTTGTAGCAACAGTAACCACCTAATAATCCTTGCACTGACAACTGGTTTTTTCATTAAGTATCTAAGTGTTGCATGATCGGTGTGTACAAAGATTTTGTAACCTGTGATATAATGCCTAAATTTGTTGATAGCATATATTACAGCCAGGAATTTCTTTTCTGTGGTGGTATAATTTTTTTCAGTAGGAATTAGATTCTTGTTGATGTAATATATGGCATACATTTCTTTCCCTTCCTCTTTCTGTCCTAGGACTGCTCCTATTGACTCATTGGATAAATTTGTTTGAATGTGGAAAGGGATAGTCCAATTAGGTGCTCTTAGAATAGGGGTGTAAGTCATTTCTCCTTGATAGTTTGAAAAGTAATTTGGCATTCTTCTGTCCAAAGGAACTTAGTGTCTTTTGTCAAAAGGGAGAACATATGAGCAACTATTTTACTAAAATTTTCAATGAACCTCCTATAATAACCAACATGTCCCAATAAACTCTTGACATTAGTCTAATTTTTACGAGTAGGTAATTGTCTAATTACTTCCACTTTGTTGTTGTCTACTTTGATCCCCTTGGCAAATATGTGATGGCCAAGTACAATACCTTATTCCACCATAGTGAAACACTTCTCATGACTCAAGGACAAGTGGTGTTTCTTAGAGCATTTCAGGACTTTGTCTAAATTTTGTAGGGCATCCTCAAATGTGTTTCCATAAATAGTGAAATCATCCATGTAAACTTCCATACATGTTCATTTACTAATTCTGCAAAATGGCTAGTACTACCCTTTGGAAGGTGGCTGGTGCATTGTAGAGTCCAAATGGGAGCACTCTGTATGCAAAGGTCCCCCAAGGGCAGGTAAAGGTGATTTTATCTTGGTCCTCAGGTTCCACCTAGATTTGATTGTATCCACTAAAACCATCCTAGAATGAAAAGTATTTCCTCCTTGCTAGGTTGTCTAACACTTGGTCAATGAATGGCAAGGGGAAATATTCCTTTTTGGTAGCCTTATTCAATTCCCTATAATCAATACATACTCTCAATTTCCCATTTTGTTTGGGCACTATGACCAACAAGGACACCCACTGGCTATCAGAAATGGAACAGATGATTCTAGCTTGCAACAATTTTTCTATCTCAGTTTTCACAATTTCTTTTAGTGCAAGGTTCAATCTTCTCTAAGTTTGTCTAACAGGCTTCACATCTTTTGTATATATGTGGTGGGTGCAAATCTCAGGAGGTATGCCCCTCATGTCCTTATATTCCCAAGCAATTTAGATTTTGAATGGGATACTAGAAGATTTAGAAGGTTTGCCTCCTGCTCTGCTATTAATTGAGTACCGATGTTAAGTGTTTTGCCAGGTAAGATCATAATTTACTATGTGGTTTCTATTCTACATTCTAGACTCATGGTGTTTATGGGGAAAGAATGTGGAAGCAAAGGATAAAAGGTGGCAAGGTCTCTGTAGAAGGTTTCTCCATAAGGTATAACATGGGCAAGGGTATAATGGTCTGCAATAAAAAATCCATGCCTTAAATCTTGAGCGAGGTCCATCGTGTCCCCTTCGATGAGGATGTGAGTTATGCCTTTAGGGGTGTCATAATCTATTTCTCCTTCCAAATCCCCTAAGTGCTCTGTAATAGTCACCAAGGCCAAGGAAGCACTATTTTCCCTAGTGGTTGGTTCATCTACCCAAACTTGCCTTGAGTACTGGATAGATGGTTTGGATTGGGGATACATGGAGATCTTTTTCATTCCCATTCCATTGGATATGACCATGTCACCTGTTCTGCAGTCAATTAATGTTGCTCTAGTGGCTAGTCAAGGCCTTCCTAAGATTAACGGGTAAGTGTTTTTGTGGTTCCTTGGTTCCAGAATCAGAAAATCCACATTGTATTCCCATGATTCTATCATTACTAGTACATCCGTGAACACTCCCTTGGGAATTTCCATTGACTGATCAACCAACTGTAGAATGATGGAAGTGGGTTGCATACATATGAGAGACAATTTATCAGAGGTTTTGATTGTCATCACATTGATTGTCGCCCCTAGATCAACCAACACATTTGATATCTTAGTTCCTGTAATGTAGAGCGTGATAATGGGGTTGCTAGAGTCACCATATTTAGGGAGGAGTATTTCCCCCATTAGTAGGTCGACTACTTTTTCTTCCACTGGAATGGTTTTAGGAGGGGTTGGCCTTCGACCCTGAGTCCTAACAGTATTGTTTGATAAATTGATTAAGCTTGAGAACATCTCTGATGACTTGAAGTAGTGGTATCTCAATATTCAATTGTTTGATCTCCTGAAGTAACTCTGAATCTTCAGTGGTTTGTATTTGGTTGGATGGTATTTTTTTGGTTTTTTGAGGGGTAGTGTGTTTTAACCGTTCAGGGAAGGGTGCCTTACTTCCAAGCTCCAGAGAAGCTCCCTAGGAGCTCCAGAGTGGGACTCTAGAGAAACTCTGAAATGCATCTCTAGAGGAACTCCAGAGTGTTCTGCAGATTTTTTTTGGCATCCTAGTGTTAATAATCTCCTGTGGGGGTTGTTCTTTTGGTTCATCAATGATTTCAACAATCAAGGGGAAGATGGTCTTGGAAAAAATTTCCCTAAGCGTAACTGAAGGTTATTTAGGTACATTGCATTTACTTCATTTGTGTTTTCCTAATCAGTTAGGTAAATTGCTGCCCCTTGTTTATTATGTTTAGGATTTGCCATAGGCTGAGCAGGGAGAGGTGGTTGACTGATAGGTTCATTTTGCTATTGTGTATTCATTGGACCTGTCAGTAGGGCTTGCTGATGGTTAGTGAATTATCTTTGTTGATTCTGATAAGGTTGACTAAAGTTTTGATGGGAATTCCACTAAGGTGCATAATGAGGTTGAAACTATGGCGGTCCTTATTTATTCTGCCAGGTATGGTTTCCTGATTGTTGATTAGATCAGGGTTGATTTTGCTATTGTTGGTTTCCCATTATTGGTTAGCCCATGGCTGGGTTTTCCATTGTTGGCTCTACCACTCTAGTGGATAGGATTGGGAAGGTTGTATAGGCCCATTCCACCATGGATTCCATTGGTTAACCCCCAAACTTGTAGCACCTCTCTAAGACTGTTGATGTGGATATGAGGGATTGCCACGTGGTTTTTGGCCAATGTAGTTCAATTCTTCATCCATCTGAGTGTTTTTCTTTGTCAACCTTTTTAAAGCAAGAAGTTGGTCACATTGGTCAGTAGGGTGGCTTTTGTCTCAAATTTGCCAGACCTTAGTCTTTTCTAAGGGGCATTCTCTCAGAAGATGTTTGTTTCTACACCTAGGATAGTTAATGGACAACGGTTCTATAGTTCTATTTTTTGCTTGAATTCCATCCAAGGTGGTGTTCAATTGACTGAGGATGTCTGTTTTGAGATTAGCAAGTTCCTCCATCAATTGACCTATATCATCGTTTCCTTTAGCAAATCTGGGTGCCCTAATGCCATCTTGCATTCTAGAGTAATTCCTACATATTTCTTCTATGTCTGGCATGTTCAGTCAGTCAATTTTTCCCTTCCCCATCAAATCCAAGACTTTCTTTGATTCTTTTTCTAATCCCCTAAGGAATAAGGCTTTGGCCAAATTATGTTCCATGGGATTCCCATATCTTTGCAAAGTAAAATTGAATCTATCCAAGTAATCTTTCAAGCTTTCATCCTCCTTTTGTTTAGTTCTGAAAAGCTCCTCTTTCCTATTACTAATCTGACAATAGTCTTGGTATTTGTTAAGAAATTCGATTTCCATCTGTCCCCATGAATGTATGGACTCAGGGGTCAAACCCATGAACCATCTTGTGGCAGAGTCCTTGAGAGTGGAAGGAAACAACTTTAGTTTTTGATTATCAGAACCATAATCATAAGTCTTATGTAATACCTTGAATTCAAAAAGGAATTGGTCTGGGTCTTAATCTAAAGAGATTCCTATGAATTAGGAAGGTTAGATGGAGAGATTTTTTTGATAGGGGAATTATCCTTAGGATCAAGAACTATAGGGTAAGAAAAAGTCCGAGTAGGAAGCCTTTCCCCCATAGGATCTGGTTGTGCATTCTTGTCATTATTCTCCATTGCTAGAGGCCCGAGAAGAAAATCTCCTAGGAAATCAGCTTAGGTTTGATCCTGTAACCGTTGAATAAATTCTAGGATTACGTGATGTTGGGGAAGTGCAAAAGATCTTAGTGGTGGTGATGCTTCCAAGATAGTTGGTGATTGATTTTCCTGCTCAACAGTGTCCTCTTGCCCTTCACTACTCTTACCTATGGTTTGTGTTTGGGGTTGTTTTCTAATGTCCTAAAGAATCTCTAGGCCTAACCATGCAAGTATTGTTCTAACCCTAATCAAGACTGTTAATTGAAGTACCTACTAACACTATTTGGTCCCCGACAATGATGCCAAAAATGACAAGGGTCGTTGTACCTTGCATTTAAATATCTTTATCTATCAATCCAGGGTAGTGTATCTATGGCAATTTGTAGTAGAACTAACAACTAACAGTTTCACACTATTTCCTAGAATTAAACTAACTTCCTAATCAAGCTCATATCCTTACTCATTACTGGAAAATACATCTAAATGCTAGAAACTAAATTTCATAAATAATCACACATTTGTTGGAAAGAAATCTAACTAAGAAGGAATAACTAGTAACCAAGATTTAATCTAAAAAAGTAAATCACACCAAAGTAAGACTTATTCTAAGAATGAAAACAACAATTAATCTACCAAGCTGGAAAAAGATAAGCAAAAATGAAACACTAGCCTCTCTCCATAAGTGGGAGTGGACCCTTGCTCCACACCGTTGGAAAGGAGACTAGACTAACAACTCAGAATTAGGGGTACCGAATTATCTACTCTTTTATTCCAAATTGTTCAGAAACATCATATGCATACAATTGGCACACAAATTTGAAGGTCCTTTCAATCTATCTTTTCATGCAACAAAAAGACTATCTATCTTCCTACTTCTAATCCTCTATATATTAGGTGTTGTCCTGATACATATTCTTAGAGTCCTTATTCCCTACTGCAGTTCATTATAGATATCCAAGTCTTATTACATAATTCATGCAAAATGCATAAAGATAATATGGTGACAATATAGGTGTCACAAGAGTTCAACTGGAGTTTGTAAATAGGCCATAAGGGTCGATAAAAGAGGAACATAAGAGAACTAAAATAAACAAAATTGGCGGCCTCTTTATTGCACAGCTACAACTGGGACTCCAGCTCGTGGTATGAACCTTGTTATCCTAAGTGTAGTTCCCTTTTCTCCAAAATCTCTAGTCACTCATGGTACACGTGCCAACTACAGTTCTTTCCTTAGCTCTTGATGTCTTATGTCGAGCTCCCGAGTCTTTTAGGAGGAACTCTAGAGCTATCTTCAGAGGTTAGACACCTACACACAAAAGGGGTATATTTTTGCAAGATTCTGTTAGTGACTATCCACAATCCTTAAACCATCTAACTATGTGACTACCATGATATAACACCTATTTCTAACAATATTAAACAAGATTTCTACTAATTTCTATGGTACAACCAAGGTATGATTATACAGGGTAGAAAAGAAGATAAATTAGCATATATAATGAGTGCTACCTATCACTCATAAAAAAGCAGCTTCTTCTATTATATCAAAAAATCCTAACCATTGATGTTTCATGGACTTTCCATTCCATATTTCTACAACATAGCTACCCCAAGGTTGTCTCCTAACACCTCCACATGACCTATCCTTTGTACAGTCCTCCAATTTCTTAGAACTCAAGCACGTATTTTCACTTCCTCTATCCATTTCTATGGAGTCCTGATAGCTCGATTATGTGTGAAATTTCTTCATTGTTTTTCTCTTTCTTGCAAGTAGTTTCCAAAGTAAACAATGGAACAATAGGTGTCTTGAGAAAGAACTCATATGGTTTATAATTGGAATAGATAAAATCTGTATTTGCACTATAGCCTCTCATTGATAGAGCAACCATATCATAATTATAGACAACTTCTTCTGTTGAATCAAAGGTTCCAAGCCAATGGCATTTTTTCAACCTAGGATCCCTATTTTCTGTAGTATAATGACCCCGTGGGCATTCTCTAACAACTATGTATCTCCTTGTTTCTATAGAATGATTTCTAGCATTTGATTTCTCCTGGGCCAAAACTAGATCTAATATGGAACTAGAGACAAGGGAACAACATGCTACTTATTGGAGAAGTTGCATGGCTTTGAATTGATGTACAAGAAATTTATTACTGCTTTGTTGCCTTTGATGGATATGGCAGCCTTATCATAGGAAAAAGTAACTTCTTATATTGTATCAAAAGATCCTAACCATTGACGTTTCTTGGACTTGCCATTCATGATTTCTGCAACATAGCTACACCAAGGTCATCTCCTAACACCTCTATATGACCTATCCTTTGTACAATCCTCCAATTTCTTAGAAGTCAAGCATATCTTTTCACTTCCTCTATCCATTTCTATGGAGTCCTGATAGCTCGATTAAGTGTGAAGGTTCTTCATTGTTTTTTCTCTTTCTTGCAAGTGGCTTCCAAAGTAAACAATGAAACAATAGGTTTATTGAAAAAGAAGTCACATGGTTTAGAATTGGAGTAGATAAAATTTGTATTTCCACTATAGCCTCTCATTGATAGAGAAGCCATATCATAAGCATAGGCAACTTCTTCTATTGAATCAAAGGTTCGAAGACAATGACATTTTTTCAACCTAGGATCCCTGATTTCTGCAACATAATGACCCCATGGGTGTTCTCTAACACCTCTGTATCTCATTTTTTATGTAGAATGCTTTGAATTTTTATCACTTAGGCTTAAGCATCCACTTCTTTGATTCTTTTGTGCGGACTCTTCAGGGTTTAATTCCTTTAGCAATTTCTCTATTAGGTGTCTCACTTTTCTAGACCAAAATTGTGTGTTAGAAAATTTTGTACTGTGAAATTAGTTAAATTTAAATTTATTTTAATTATCTTTGCAAGTTGGAAGCCATATTTGAAAGATTTCTAGTCATTTTGAATTACAACTAACCACAACCACCAGATCTTTTTTTTGATTCATTACAATTATATCACTACAGAATCATAAGAGATTAAAACATAAGATCTGCCATTGATTATAGTAGCTACTTTTTCTATGATTTCCATAAAGATATCATGTGAGGATTAATTGATGTTCGAATATAAGATATCTTATAATGATTATAGTAAGCACATTCTTCTATGAACATGCAAATAATAAACGTAATGTTCGTGGCATAGATCTAGACATTAAGAAGGAATCACAACACAAATGTTCAAATATATTAGCAGATTAGTTTTTATAAAAGTTATATAATAACTCTTAACTATCTATAAATATTATTATTCAAATTAGTATTCGAATGACTACCGTGCATGCTATCATTTTAATCTTTGATTAGAATCTTTAATGAGTTATAAGCTATTATAGATCTAACACAAATTAAACCAATTCAAGCTAATGGCTTATTTTATATAGATCTATCTACATTGTTGATTTTTCAATAGAAGCTATCATTTTAACATTGTGGATGAAAGTAGAGACAATAAAGTAAATACTAGTTTCAAGTTTCAACAAATAACATAGGAGAATTGTATGCACCTTTGTAAACAAGAGATTTTGCATTGCTCCTATACTACAGCTTAGGATGCTTTGACGCAAAAAATGTTTTTATTCAGTTTTGCAAAAACTATGTTCACAAGTGAACTAAAAAAGTTAAAATCAATAAATATAGGAAACTAGTATAAAACATTTTGCACACATCATAAAAACTTACTCTTTCTTCAATAATGTAGTGCTCTTGATGGTTTCTTTAACAAATTGATTAGCTTCTCGTCAAATTCTTTAACTTGTTAAAATTATCTGATGAAACATAATTTTCTATCATTCAACTGTAGAACAACTATATTTACAAATATCATTAATCAAAAACACAATTTAATATGGAACTAGATTGTAAAAAACTAAAAAACAATGTAATACTAGTCGAATAAAAATAATTCATTTTGTTTACACGCTGAAAGCAACATGAAATCTCTATATTAAAAACTAATAATAAACTCAATGAACATCAAAGTTGTATTTTAACTTTGGTAACTTGAATAAACGAAATTGTCACAATATAAACTAATATAGTTGGATTAATGTTCAACAAATTTGTAGTTTCAAGTAGATTCAAATGATTACAAGAGCATCAATGAGGAATTGTGACTCCATCAGAGATTAAAACAACTTATTGTATTGTGCAATTTTAGCTAGTTCTTTATGTTTTGCATAGCAACTAAGTTATGGCTAAAGCCTAAATTGGAGGCTACTTTGAAGTTTAAAATTAAGTTTGTAGATTGGTGGTTTGAATTTATATTACCGATTAACAAGCATTCATATTCAACAAATGCATAGGTGCATTTGATATATTCTGATATAATATCAATGCAATGCATTCAAAAGACTGCCTAGTCAATATGAAGTGAACATTCAGACATTATTTATAATGAGGTTCAAGTTTTAGTGAGGTTGGCAATACGTATATGGTATGATGAAAGTTGGAAGAAATTCAAGTTGCCATCCTAGAGTGTTGCATTGACAAATGAAATCCTTTTGTGCAAAGTCAAAATATGAAAATCATCGTAAATAGAGAACATGTAAAAGCTAAAATATCAGGAATTTTTGTATCATTTGGAGATATCTTATCAATCAAGATTCTAGAATATGTATGCAAGCAAACTCTACTTATCGATGGTAGGTGAATTTTGGAGTCTATATGTAAGATATTAACATAAATGATAAAACAAACTAAACCAAACAAAATAAATTGACAGAGGGTTAACCATGCCATTCCTGGGCTAAGATAATCCCTAACCTGTCCCAGCTAGTGGATCTCTTTGGGTAAAGTTTTCCTAGTTGTATTATTGCATGTGCCCCTTAGAGAGGTAGATCCCATCACTTTCTCATAAAGGAGTATGGATCTTTACAAAATGGGCTCATCAAACAAATTAAGACGAGTAAGGTGGCAACTGCCATTTAACAAATGGGTTGTTGTCCCTAGCTTGCCCTTTATCAAGGCCAAAAGTGGCTTTCACTAAGCTTTTGAGCTTCAAATTGATTCTCTTCAATCAAGACTTGGATAGTGTATAGTGTATTGCCCCAGCAAGCAATAAGAGCCTGAATGTGTTTTAACTCCAAAGTCACCTTCTCTGCAAAGCATAAAAGATAGGATAATTTATCAAATGTTATGGATGTAAATGCCATGGCAGACCTGCACATCGATATGGAAAAATACAAAAGGCATGTGAAAATTAGATGATGTTTAAGTAAAGTTGTGGGCTCACCATTGAATGATCATGGGAGATTTGGAAATAAAATCACGTGCGGGGGAGATGGGTATTAATTCACCTTTCATTTCCCTTAGTCTACATATGTGGGGAAGCCCTTATCTGGACAACAATGTTAGCTTGTGACGTCTACACTATACTTGGCTTTCCTTGTGGATCAAACCGTTCTAGTGCCACGAACTATGCCTTGTCCCTCTGAGTTGTCCTACAAGAGCACCAATACAAGTTCTATGTAATGGATATCTACTCTAACAAGGATACGATTTGATTCATTTTGTTTGGGTTGTAGCTTTCTGTTTACAAGTAAAGGATATGGCTAAGCAAGGTGCAGACTACATGAGTAGTCTAAGATCCCTGCCTTAAAAATACTTTCTACAACCTGACTTTTGGAAATGTTGGAATTCATCAAATGAATCCTCGGCTCAGAAGGAATTATTTTCAATTCATTTTACGAAGGAGCTTACAATAGTGTGACTTGGAATGGAAATCAAACATTGAAAACAAGAACTTTAAACAAACCCTTAAGTCTTACTATAGAGTTCATCATCAAGCCTCTCTCCTGTTACTTCTGTATATTTTGGAAACACTCAGATTAAGTTAAGTTACATGGATCCATCCATATGATATGTGAATAACATTGTGTATAGCAAAAAATAAGAAAAACAAAACACTAAATTTATAGTATGTCAGAAGATTACCTTCCTTCAATTGTAGACGATGCTGCTAAATGTCCCTTTAGATCTAAACATAAACATTCATGAAAAATAAATCTAGTCTAAGATTTTGCATATCTATTGAAATTTAATAACGAGATTTATTTGTTTGAAAAAAATATTTTCTACACATGCTTGAGCAATATAGTGCGACAAAGAGCAAACTAAAGAACAATTTTATCATGAACCTTTTAGTCAAAAAGTAGCTAAAAGTGGAGGCCCCACAAAGCCCACTATGCACCATCAAATAATAGTAAGCGGACAACAATGTGTAGACATATGCAATTATTGCATATCAATTATGTTTTTTGTTGCATTCAATAATTTTCAGAGTTCAATCATAGACTATTTGAAACATGCAACTAAATAGTAAAAAGCCATCAATCCCACAAAAAATTAAAAATTGTATCACTTTAACCATAGTCCAAACAAACAATTATAAGCCCAATTATTGATTGATAAGTAGGAGGTATTTTTCGCAGCATGTCAAATTATGATATTTTATTTCAGGGTTTAATTGCGTAGTTTTTGAGTCAAACACATGACCCATATTTCATGAGTAGTGGTTCACATGAACCCATCTCTCATGTTAATGAATGGTCCACTTAGCACTCATTGCATCTAGGTGATGCACACAAGGGTGAAGCATCGGGACTTCCTGGGAGGTCACCCATCCTAGTACTACTCCGACTCAAGCGCGCTTAACCATGGAGTTTCCCCCAAGGTCTAGCCCACTTAGCACAACACTTGCTGAAGGTTTTGCAAACGGGGTAGCAAGCTAAGTGGGCTTGACCTTGGGAAAACTACATGGTTAAGCGTGCTTGAGTCGGAGTAGTACTGGGATGGGTGACCTCCCGGGAAGTCCTGATGCTTCACCCCTATGTGCATCACCTAGATGCAATGAGTGCTAAGTGGACCATTCATTAACATGAGAGATGGGTTCATGTGAACCACTACTCATGAAATATGGGTCATGTGTTTGACTCAAAAACTACGCAGTTAAACCCTGAAATAAAACATCATAACCAATTATTGATGTCATGCTAATAAGACTATTGCATACTGTTCTCCAATAAAATATCAAATAAAATGATTTTAATATATTAGAAAATAAATTAAAAAACAATATACATTAAAAAAATTTAGTCCAACCATTTTAATTTTGCTCTCTCATTAATCCATTGATTAAAAATTAATAAAAACTTACATGAATACATTAATTAAAAATATTAAATACAATTGTACACTAACATTAAACAACATTGTCACAAAATTAAAAATCTAATATCCAAACATGACAACACAAAATATTCTCTTATCTTCTCTTCAACTTTCAAATCAAACATGCTTTCTATTCCCTCGTCTTTACTCTCAACTCTCTACTTTCTTTTGCCTTCTCAACTCCATAATTTCAATGATCTAAAATCTAAAGGAGGAAATTATTTTATATTTTTAAGTAAAGAGGAAATTACACACTCAATAAAAGTACAGTACGCCACTTCATTAATTGACATGTTAGAAAAGAAAAGTGTTTTCAACACCAAACTACCTAAAGCGGACGGTGGGAACGACAAAGAGTCCTTGCTTTTGTTTGACAACTACAATCTATCCCTTATCACACGTTAACGCGCAACGTCACGCTGGCCCAATTATTCTGATCGCCACAGGCATCTTAATTTCAAAGAAAGATTAAGTATTTTTAGGTCACCGAATCCCGACGATGGTGGTCACCGTCCCATCTGTATACTTTTTTCAGAAACCCTGTTTGTAACAGCCGTATGAAATGAAGGTGGGCCCAATCGTATGGCATTTACGTAGTTGACAGGGCTGTGAGCTGACATGCCCGGTAAGACAATCCCCATCCATCTAAAAACCATTCCGAACCACCCTTCTCTGAAATCATTTCCCTTTGTATACCCAATCATCATGCTCTGTATAAGTTCCCATATTGCGTTTATGCAATTCGGAATGTAGTATGAGGCTGAAAGATTTCTGTTGGGTTCTTCCTTCAGTATCTGTCAAAGCAGAGGAAGGGAAATTAGTTGGTCTGTAAATACAATCTTAAAGAAATAAGAAACACAAGTGAAAATGTAACATCCACCCATTGCCGTTGCTTCAACTGCAATCATATTTTGATTTAAGAAATTGCTTTAAGGTCTAGTTAAAACTCTACTTAAATATCACTATTTTAATGGTTATAAGGTCAATAGCAATTTTACACCTCATTCACAACAAAAAATGATAAATATTTCTCCTATTTTTATTGGCCAAAATTAACTTTGGACTGTTGAAGTGGATGATACTCCCACCAATTACAAAATGAATCAAAAAATATTTTTTAACCTTTCTAAATTTGCAGAAAATAAATATCATATATAGAGAAAGAAAAAATTTACTTTCTGTTGGTAGCAGCTATTGTAGTAGATGCATACTCCAAAATGCTTGAACATGAACACTTCATTATCGTACGGCAACCTGGGAATCATGTCATTGCAGTATACTACTCGGAAGTACTTTGGCTCAGGTTCGTTGATGTTTTTATTGATATAATTTCCCATCTGTTCATCACCAACTCTTGGTTGGCCAAATGTATAAATTGCCAACAGCTTTTCCAGTAGCTTTTTCCGGTTATGCAGAAGTAGTATTGCAGGAAATAGTACTGCAAGAGCACCACCCAGACTGTGCCCTGTGACAATATACTTGGCATCCTTGTGTTCTTCCAGCAATTTTTCTAGTCTAGCTCTAATGGCATAGTAGGCCAGAGGCTTTTCATGATCTTCTGGGACATTGTCTGGCCACCCATTGCTTGTATTGGGTTCTAGATGACACTGGGCAACTTCTTTATTGGAACGATTTGCTAAGCCCATTGCTTCAAGAAATCCAAGGTGAGTTCTCCCTATCGGCTCCATTTTGTACAATGAGATGTCGAAGTCAGTGCTCCAATCAGCTGCATCGAATGGTTCTGTGCCTCTGAATGCAATTACCACTAATTCTGCATTTTCTGCTTTATCACAGAATATGAAGGCATGGGTGGATTTTCTGTTCACGAATTCTGCAGATCAATAAATCCCAATTACTCCAATGAATACAAAATGGATGACAGAAATATGTTAGTAGTTCTATTCAAAACATTTCTTCTAATTATTGAGAGATTTATGCGATTCATCTGCATGAAAACAGAACATCCAATCTGTAATACCATTCTATTTAAATATGATCCATTTCAATGGTCAAATAGATAGTAATTTTACACCTCATTCTCATTCACAATAAAATGTGATAAATATTTGTCTTATTTTTATTGGCCAAACTTAACTTTTGATGATTGAAGTGCATAATATTTAAGAATAGTGGAGTAATACAAATCTGGGAAAAAACCCAAACACCCAAACCCTAATAAGGAGCCTATGAAAAAGCTCTGATTACAAAGGATGTTTGGTAATTTAGTGGTAGAGAATTTTAGTATGTACATGGAAAGTTTTAAATTGATCTATAAAAAACAATATAGTAAATTATAACTAGATTAGAAACTGAGAGCACCGAAATATAATTCAATATAATTCAAGAGTATGTTATAAAAAGTACAGTAGAACACCCCAACCTACACATAGAAGGTCTTAAGTTCTAAGTTCTAACTGGTCCTTGAAAAAGTCCTAAGTTCTGAGTTCTAACTGATCCTTAAAAATAACATAATATAATTTCACTGCACAATATTTTGTTTCTATATTTCCCACAACCAGCAGGACTTTTTCTCTGTGAAACTTACGAAAACCCAAATGCATTCTTCACTGTGTAAATGAATTTATATTCTTCACCCTGAAAGTCAGGAATTTTCAGCTATAGTTTGAGAACAAAGCATGAAAACGAACGGTCGATTTCTTACGATTCCAGCAGCTGAAGAACTCCACGAAATGCATCTGCATTTAAGATTTCAATGGAAAAATTCAGCCATAAGATCTGCACAGAGTCCTTCATCAATGATCACGGAATAAACAAAATTAATAAAAACTCGAGTATGAATATGTAACACTTGAAATTGTAAATACCTTCCAACGATTGGTGACCACATTCCTGATAACAGACTCATTTTCATATGCTATTTTTGAAGCCATCATACAGACATCCACGCAATGTCTGCTTCCCAATTTGATAATCTTTTCGGTAGTATGGTCTAAATCCAGACGGCTATCCAAGTATCCAATGGCACTGATGAAGTTTTCTGTGCCCCTCTTGGGTTTTATCACACCATCCCCTGATCAAACGAGTCATTTCAAAACCAAACCAAACCAAAACAAAAACAAGCAAACTATATTTTACGATTCCCCACCATAAACAGGCGGCACATTCTTTACGCCGAGTGCATGCACATGATCAGAACCTAATTAAACAACGCAATTGATCCCAAAAGAATATTGTAGTTCAAATATACCGTACAAAAACCACTATAAAATTGAAAACAAACGTGTTACGAATAAAGAAAGATAAAATCTGGATCTGAACCTTTTAGAAGCCTGCAGATTATTCCTGTGAATCCTCCATTGTCTGACAATAGATTCAAGATGAACTCAGTGTAAAACCCAATCCAGGCCATGGGTTTAGCCACAGAATGGAGAAATTTTATTATAAGGATGGAAACCTTGATAATCCATCGATTCTGGTCTCCGTGGCGAGGCCTAAAATGCTCGGGATACTCTACGAAGCCATGCTCAGTTCTGGCTAGGAAAAGAGAAGAGAGGAGCCGTATAATTCCTCCATTCTCAGGATGTAAAATAGGGCATTCGTCACACATCTTGGTGGCCCTGAATAAACTTGGAGGAAACCAGCACATAATATGGGCATTCACAGTTGGATCTAGGTATTTAACATCCTTAGCATTGGCTTCTTCTTTCTTGACAAACGATCGCCTTCGATATTATCTTTCCTACAGTCAAAAGTTTGTTGGCTTGGGATGTATTTTGGAGGGCTGAGACAATGTCACATCTACGGTGTTTGTTCATTTCCACATCAATGGACTGAGCTTTCACCATTGATGGTGTGCAATATTCTTTCTCACTTCCACATAAAGCTGGAAACATGTTGGAATTTTTCGACCGCAAGCATGTTTTTGAAATTATCTTTAAGAATTGGTTTCGTTTCTTGTAAGTATTTACCTTCTTTTATCGTTACGGTAAAACAAAAGTACAAATAGTCAAAGTTAAAATCACCATTCATTATGGACTTTTACAGCCAAGTGCCACCTACCTCTATCTACACCTAATCCTAGCTTATGGTATTCGTCTTTGTCCTTGCAAGGCCTGTCAAATTGACTTTTGCCAGGATGAAAGGGTTTGCTTTAATTTCTTCTAGGTATAATGGTAGAGGAGAAAATTGTTATTATATTTGTTTGGGTGTATGAATTTTAATTTCTTGTAGTGATGATGGTAGAGGAGAAAATCCTTATTATATTTGTTTGGGTGTATGAATTTGATGTATGGTTTTTTTTAAAAGAAAAGTTTTATTAAGAAAATAATGTAAAAATTACATACACAACAACAAATAAGTTGTAAAGAGGGGAGGAACAAGGCAATAACAATTAGTGGGCAACAAAATTTAACTACACATACAATCGTTGACTAAGACATAAAAAGTTCAGTATGATTTTAATATATGATTTTATTGTTTTAGTATGTTTATTGATTTTAACTTTAATTTTACTTTTTGATATGTAATAGTTTTGAGTTCGGAATCTATCTACATAGTTTTTATCAGATTGCCTATCTTAAATTAGATTAGTAATCACACTTCAATGTGTGATGGGTACGCTAAGTGTGTTTGCTCTCACATTATTTTTGGATTCCATTCTTTTTATGCTAGCTCTGAATGTCTAGTCTGCCAAAGTAGGACATGAGTTTGTTGAAGCAACTTACTTTGTAATTGCCCAAAGCTCTTGCATATGTAAAGGTGATATTGTGTTTAGATGTGATGCAATGGTTAGACATTGTGGTTGATTGCTTAGATAAGTTGGAGACATAATGAACAACTTCCTTCTATTCATCAATTATGTGAGACTTACATCTACCTATATTGTAATGTTTCTTAAACAACTCTGCATGTGTGCCCTTGTCTTTCTCAAGATAGTAGACATCTGAGGGATGGAGTCCATATAGTAGAGGGATAATTAATGTGCATTTGCACTTTCACATTTGTCTCACCTCTTCCAAACACCAAGCAAAGTCTACGTAACCACTTGAAAAGATGGGAATGAGAATAAAACTATTCTCCATTTCCTTTTTCAAATTCAATCCAATAACCTCACTTTTCTCTGAAAGTCTTTCTTTGTTAGGAAAAGCAAGAATTCTGGCTGCACGTGATGAGAGCTTTAAGCAAATGATTTACACATGAATTTTGGACATCCAGTCCACTAAAATTAAGGAAAACATGATACTTGTAATTTGAGAAGCAAATTTTTTCATTAGAATGCCTTGAAATTGGTGCTCTACCATACTTTAATTTTAGCAAAATAAGACAATTGGACAAGAACGTGCAAGACATAGATCAAGTATTACGAAAGGGTGAAGTTATTGGTGCAAGTGTATTGCAATCAGAGGTGATCTTCATCAAGATCTGGGTGGTCATTAACACCATGGCATCAAGTTGCTCATCAAAAAAGAAAGTTTAGAGAGAGAGCTCTTGAGATACAAGTGGATATACTTTGATCTCTTGCCCTTGGAAATCTTCAATTACACAATGCCCATGCTGTTGTAAGGAAGCTAAGGCAGCGGAACAACTTCCTACACTAATCTTAAGGGAAGGGATAAGCAAAACTTTTTAAATCTTTACAAAAGTTACGAAAATAAACACAAGTAGCAATCATACCACAACACAATAATTACGCGGGGAAACCCTTTTGGGAGAAAACCCCACACTCCAAAGCTGCCCAATATATTATTCAAGAATCAAGAAGATTACAATATATTTGCAGAGTAAGCTTTCACATGAGTCTAACCAACCAGAGATCCGGAGACAACCTAACACCTATAAGACTCTTACACACAACCTCCATCTCAAGCTTCTGATATATAGGAGATACAATACAGTAAATCACCAACGGTAATTACAAAACCATGAGCCAAAACCACCCAAAAGTGGCACCAAATTATTTGCAATCAAAGATGCCTTGTGATGTGTCGAATCACACACCAAAATGTGTAACTCTCCCCTTACAGCTATTTTAAGTGTCCAACACATTTTCACATTTCCCAAAACAGGAGGTCCAACTTCTGGAGGCCATAACTTTTGATCTAGGTGTCTAAATGACAAATCATTTAACTTGTTGGAAATCTCGTTAAGAGATCTATCAAGCTGTAACCCACTTAGTCAGTTATGACAACTTTTAGGACGTTTAGGGACCTCTAAGTGCCTCAAATATGAGTTTGATACTTTTTTTTGAGAGTTTAAAAAATGAAAACTTTAATATCTTGCAATCTAGGTATGATCTTGAGTCGAAACTCACCCAAGATGTTTAATTGGTAGTTCTGCACCTTTTGGGAAAATTCTGGGTCCATCTGTGCTCAAATGTAGAGTTACTAAAAATAGTAAGCCTTGTCATTTTTATCCCCTTTTGGAAACTTTGAAAGTTCTAAACCATTCTTCAAGATAAAGTGTATTCGAAAAGACCAAAATTGGGAAGAATAGAAACCTTTTGTAGTTGCAAGGTTGAGACACTTTTTCTAACAGCTGCCATCCATTTCCTAAGATCCAAACTTCTTGTCTATAATTAACCAGATAAACATTATATTTAAGTCATGCCCAACCAAAATGTGCTCCGCCCTTCCCTAAAATGGATGATTTTGTATTTGTTCAACATTAATCTTCCCACAATATCCACTATTTTAGGGTTTTCCAATCTCCAAAAATATTTTACTACAATTGCTTGAATGTGAATGATGCAAGGCCTTAAACATGTACATGAATGTCATCAATGAAGGAACTTGGATGTCAAATTATAGCTAAAAGGTAATGTTAAAGTAAAGGTTAAAGGAACCTTGTGCTACTAAAACTCGATCAATTGACACACACTACATAGGATCGGATTCAACAATGAGTGCATGATGCTTAACTAACCTGTGCAGTCGAAGGATTTGATTACTAGCCCTTCTCTATGTGCTACCAGTGAGCACATGTCATGTGTTCTTGGTCCATTGGCTACGCCAATAGGTGGTGGGGCATGCCACATCAAATGAAATGGAATTTGTTTGTGCCTAGCTATCTCTTGAATGTCTAATTGGTCTAATTAGTTCCTAAGGTTATTGTGTTGTTCCATTTGTCAATGTGTCTTCATGTTATTTGTCCAACTCCACATTGCATCATGCCATGTGGACAAACGTAAATAGAGTTGCAAGTGGGAAATTGCATATGGTGCATAACCTAAATGGACATGGCTCGAGTTAATTAAGAATATATAGGGTGTAGAGACTTAAGTGGATGTGCTATCGAATATAACTGGTCAATAGGATTTTAAAACAAAAAGTGCATGTACAAGTGATTGAAGGCCACAAACATCACATAGAAGATCGAGATAATTGCTTAACACCAGTTACTTCAATCTTAGATATTAAACTATTGTGCACGACTAGGAACAAACTAGTGTATACTGGCTAATTATTGTGGTTGATTCCTCCTAATTGCCCATTGCATTAAAATTACTCACTAGTATTGCATGTTATTTAGGGAGATGGAATAGCTTGTAGTGTGAAGTGTTGGAAAGGGGAGATGGAAGTGGGAGACTTTGGATGGCATATGTAGATTCTAATTTTGGCTGAGTTGTTGATGATCATAACTATTGAGAGTTAGAAATGATGAAATTCAAGAGACTTGTCACAACACATTTCCTCTTTCTATAGTGCATTTGGCTTGCAATAAGATGGGGTTGAATCTTAGGTAATGGTTGACACCATCACCACATGGGAAAAATTTATACATGTCTAGTCAGGATCTAATTTATAGTTTTTCAAGGTGTAAGAAGAATTATCAACCACTAATTTGTTTACTTCACCTCCCAATTGTATTTTCTTGAAAGTTTGTAAAGCCTTTTTCAATAAATCCATTTTATGCATATCCTACAATCATTACAGTCCACAAGGACACGTCTCTTTAAGACATTCTTTCAAATAGTTCATGTGCCTTGTCTATGGTTCTCCATTTTGTATATGTGTCTACCAAAGCATTTCCAACTATAACATCTAACAAAAATCCCCATAGATTGCCGATCGTTGCAACTAGTGGAAGGGTTGTGCTAGCCACAATGCACAACAATGGAACTGAATAGAAGGTTAATGAAATTAATTGTGATCTAACTTCACTCACTATGATTAATATAAACAAAAATCTTGCAGATTGTTAAAATAATTGGTTGTGGTTAGAGTTTGAGCACAACAAAAGAAATGAGAGCTTTGGAACAAGCCAAAATGGACATCTATCAAATCATAAAGGATAGTGGAATTTTGTTAGATGTTGTAGTTGACACTACCCTTGTAGATATTTATGCATTCACAAGGCACATGATTTCTTGAAAAGGTTTTAAAGCTAAATTCCATAACCTTTGCCAGCATCCTTGCATCCTGTGCAAAACTAAGAGCTTTGGAACATAATGCCATGATTGTAGAATGTGTTCAATACGAATTTGCTGAAAGGTCCATATGTTATGATTTGCATGATATGTTCAACCTTTGCCAACATCTTCTTAGATGCGTCAAAGAGATGTGGTCTTGTTGATTGCAATGACTACATTGATTACAAAATATGCACAAAATGGATTTGTTGAAAAGGCTGTAGAAACTTCAAGCAAATGCAATTGACAAGTGTAAAGCCAAATTCTACAATCTTTGCCAACATCCTCCTCGCTATGTCAAAATAGAAGCTTTGGAAAAAAATATGGACATCCATTAAAGCACAAAGGATAGAGAAATTTTGTCAAAATATTATAGTTACAACTGCCCTAATAACCGTATATGCAAAATGTTGAAGCATAGACAAGGCACCTGAATTGTTTGAGAGAATGCCTTAAAAGATATGTTCTCTCGTGGATTTCAATGATTACAGGATATGCACAAAGAGGTTTAATATCATCAACCAAATTAATTGGCCCACAAAATTAATTTTCTGATGGTTTTTTTTGTTGAGGTCATCGCAGATTATCTCTCGATAGACGATAGCCTTTGGATGTTCCTTCTTGTGTCTCTTGTCATAATTTTCTGATGGTTTTTTTTGTTGAGGTCATCGCAGATTATCTCTCGATAGACGATAGCCTTTGGATGTTCCTTCTTGTGTCTCTTGTCAACATGGCAAATAGTTATTAGATAGTAAGTAAATGTAGCCCATCGACCAATTTAAAGGGTCCGCAACTTAAAATACCCACTAGGCTCAATAGTTGTAGATAGAGGTCTACTTTGTGCTCATCGTCTGATCATTCATAAAGCAGGTGGCACGTCACCTTGTTTGCAGTATTAAAATTGATGTTTTGTTTGTGATTAAGTTAACGGGCATGGACTTGTCAAGGCTCATTTTTACCATTTTGTTCTCAGTTCACCCATCCTAGCATGCCTTCTTCGAGCGATGGAGTATAAGAGGTCTCTACAAGCTATGGCTTGCCCATCATCCGAGACATTGTGGATTGCTTCAATTACTTCATGGTGGAAGGGATGGCGGCTTTTTTTTCATTTGAAGTGCATTAAGAAATATAAGAGCACTGTTTTCAGAGTGAATATGCAGCCTATGCTGCTTTTGTTTCCCGATTCTCATGTCATAAGTCTATTGGATGTTGAGAACTTTCCCTTACTATTCAATGTGAGCAAAGTGGAAAAGAAGAACATATACATGCCCAAAACAAACTTTAACGGGAGGCTACCGGGTGCTCTTGTATTTGGAGCCTTCCTAAGAAAATCACACCAAGCTCAAGAGCACCTGCTTCCATGTGCTAAAGACTAACGCAAGCAAACTTCCATGTACTAAATACTAACGCAAGCAAATGGCCATTCTCTGCGACCACGTTATTAATGTTTATTTTACCGTGAAGGCACTTGGTCATTCTCTGAGCAACCTGTAGCTTGTGTTTGTTCATGTAGGAGAGACCTGTGGTGAGATGGAGACTACCTAAGGAAGATAACACAACCAATGTTTAGTTTGGGAAAAGGATGTGAAACTCAAGCAGGAAATTAGGACGGGAAACCATGACGTCATTCTCGTTTGATTGTTATTCCATTATGAGAAACAATCCCGAAAGAAAGAAGAGGCTCACTTACAATTAATCTAAATTCACAGCAAATGTAGGTATGTAAGTTAATTCAAATCACTCATTTCAAGTGATTTCAATCTTATATTTATCATTGTGTTTCATATAAGATTCATTTACAACTAATTTATTACAATTTTTCTAATTTACAAGTAGAAACTTTACAATCAAAAAATGTTGTTACATAAAATTTGTTCTCCCTATTCATAATATATACAATTTTCTGTAATTAGTTAACTTTACGAAACAAAAGAAAATTATTTTCTACAATATTTTCTTACAATAACAACATATATATTGAAAAATGATATTATAAATTTTTGATACATCTACTTTTAAATATGTAAATAATATATCTCTTATTCCATTCCTCCATTTATATTCTCTAACATATTTCTTTTTTTTTAATTGGAAAAATGTATCTATTAATAATAGTAAAAAGAATATATAGAGAACATCATTCAAAACTTATGGAACCTTGAAAGGAGCACTTCCAAGTCCGAAAGCCCGAAGGTAACATTTCCAAGACTATTTACATAAAGATCATATAAACTTATAAGACAATAAATATACCATATCAACTAACAACAACCGAAAGAAACAATTCCAATGTTGTTTACATATTACAATAAGAGATTATATATTTTTTGGAAGAGTAGACATCACACAATCTTCCATAATAACATTGTTAACTTTAAGAGTAAACCCTTTATGATCCTTTACAAGAGCTACCAGTGGAGATTGAACATTACTTATTTGAGTCTTGAGGTCCACGTTACTTTTTAGTTTCTCTTTTAGGTTTTTAATAATAGTTGACAACTTCAAAATAACATTGGAGAAAATACCATGCATAATCACTTCTATAAGTAGAAAGACATTAGAAAAAACAACTTTACATCAAAGCATCCAAATAGTCGATAGGCTATATTTGTGGTAGCTTTCAACTAGAAAGTTATCTCATGTTGGAAAACAACTTTAGGTTGCTAACAAACATCTTCAAACCTACCTAGAAACATCTTTACAAAACCACCTTAAATCAAATCTTTCAAAAATAAAATCTTCTAACATCATATCTTCCAAAAATCAAATCTTACAAAATCAAATATTTTAAAATCAAATCCTAGTGAAGAAAGCATAAAGATCTTTGGCGTATATAAACCCATTGACAACCATGATATTGATGATGCAGTTGCCCATTTAAGGGCTCTCATTTGCTCTGCTAAGTGTTGGTTAACAGATTCATCACTTCAGTTTTATACTCTCTTGCCCATACCAATGACAACCTAACCAATAGTTGAGTCACTTGCAATGGTATTTGCAAGTGCTCTCTGCTTGTTTTACAAGGCACGGCTACCTTCGAATGATTTACAGTGAACAAAAATAGGTTATGCTTTTAACCTGAAAGCAGAAAAGGAAAGACTAACACCTACTCATAACCATGAAAGTAGATGCGATTGATTAATTAAGAATAAAGTGAATGTAAATAAATGATACACAGCCCACCTATTCCACATCCACAACCAATGCCCAAGAAGAGAAACGAACAACAAATCCCCCTTTCAACAGATGAATTAACTTGAATTCAAAGATTCGGAAACAAACACCCACACAATTTGATATAATAGAGAATGCATTGGAAATGATTATAGAGACACATGACACTATAATCAAAGGAAACATTCATAAATTCATAGATTCAGAAATATATTCCTTATTTCTCCAATACAAAATGTAAGTTCAAAGCCTACAACATCACTGTACAACAAACTGTGCTTGAAAGAAAAAACTTTGTTGCTTCCCTGTTCCTAAATCGTTGAGAAAAAGTTCAAGCCGATCCTCTTTAATGCCTTCAAATTACATATTTATAAAATTTCCCCCGAAACCTTTTTTTTAGTTTCCGTAACTGTTTCTTGGGAAGTAATAAAAATTCCTTGTCTTTTTTTCGTAACTCCTTCTTGAAATACAATTATAAGTGTAAAATAAAATCTCTCCATCTTCCCGGAAACATGAAGTTTTGATTAAAAATTACTTATGGGTGAAAATCATATTACTTTGTCAAACACCTAGTGTCCGGACTTCAAGTCCAATCTATCTCAGGATTTGATTTTGCATTCTTTTGGAAATCTCTAATGCTTTCGATCTATCATGTTTATATGAGAGAAACCATAGACCTCCTTGGATCATAATTACCTGTATCATACAACGAAGGCATTTGGCACATAGAATTTTGCTATATCTGGTTTATATTTGCCAAGTTGCACTCGTTTAAAAGTTTCTAAAGCTTTTTTAATGAACATGTTTTAAATAGAATCTTCGTCAACTTCTTCTAGCTAGATTTTACCCTCCATAACATACTGTCTCCATGTTGGGGTCCACTAGCAAAGGCGTGGAGTCTAGCATTATACCCGCCATTTGCATTTACTTGAAAGTTTATAAAGCTTTTTCAACAAATCCATATCGTGCAAATCCGGCAATCACGACATCCCATGTCTGCCAATTACATTTGCTAAAAATTTCTAAACCTTCTTCAACAAATCTATGTGGAGAATACCCTGTTCGATAGCACATTGGCGTGGGTAGGGAAGGATGCCGGCAAAGATCGTGGAATTTAATTTTACACCACCCAATTGTGTTTGCATTGAAGTTTTTAAAGCACTTTCAACAAATTTATATCGTGTGCACCCTACAATCATTGCATTATATGAGATGACATCTCTCTGAGGCATCTATCAAACAGTTCACATATCTTGTATATATCTTCACTCTTTGTATACATGTCTACCAAAGCATTTTGAACCTCAAAGCGTTGTGGAGTCTGGATTTATATGCACCAATCGCATTTGCATGAGAATTTCTAAAGCTCTTTCAATGCTATCGATCACCATTTTGTGAATATCCTGTGACTGTGGCTTTAGATGAGACCACATTTTCTTTACTCAGCACACTTGATCGAACAATTCATACGTTTTGAACATGCTTTCACATTTCACATATTTGTATGTCTTCCCTTTGAATCCCAATATCTGATAGAGATCTTCAATTCACAATACTTTGACGGATGTCCATATGTTGTTCGTATTCCAGTTAGCACGGGCTCGAGCTCAGAGTAGCTTCATTGTCAGGCAATCTGAGCATTCTAGAACTTTAGAACCTTTAATATAAGAAGTTCAGGAGTTCCCAAAATTTTTGACTCCCCGACTTGATAGCTTGGTCTTTTGAATTTGCAAACAAAGAAAAGTCGGGCCTTTGTGAAGTTCTGGAACTAATTAAATCTCTGACAACAAAGGGATTCACTATTTAGAAAGCTCACAATTTTCACGTGAAGATAAATACTTGGCTTAAATAAGGCCATTCACCTTAGACTTAATAAAGTTATCCCCAATGCTTTCATTCGCTTTTCTTTTAACCTTTAAAATAATATTAAACTTCAGCAAAAATTTCTTCGGTGAATAAATTGGATGAAAGAACAGGCCCAATAAACAACATAACATAACAACAAATAAAAACAGGGCAAAACAGAGTTAATAAACTCAGAAAAATATTTATCTAACTTGAATTATATTTTATCCAAAAGTCGTGTACAATAGCTTTGTACAATCATATATATAATTACAAAAAACTTGAAACCTGGAAGCTTCCATCTTTCTAGATAATTCTATATTTTAATTTTAAAAAAACTGGAATGTTCTATTAGTTTTATGGAAAACTCTAGAGAAATCTTAACTTTCTATTGTGGAAAACTCTAGAAAAAACTTGCTATTTCCTAGACAATCTTACTTTCCTTAACATCCCCACTTAAGATTGGCTAAAATAATACAAAAAAAATACAAAAGAGAGGGAAATACAAAGGAGAGGGGAACATTATACTATTATCCCCCCTTAATGTTTACCTCTAACAGACCAAGCATTCCTCGTAATTTTAAGAATTTGGCTTCAGTCATACTCTTAGTGAATATATCAGCTACTTGTTCTTCACTTGGACAAAATTAAAGATTGACAATAGATGCTTGAACAAGATCCCGAATGTAGTGAACATCAATCTCAATATGCTTTGTTTTAGCATGAAAAACTAGATTGTTGGCAACCTGTATGGTACTTTGATTGTCACAATACACAGTGCTGGCTAAACTTTGTAGAAAACCAAGCTCAAATAGAAGATTCTGAATCCAAACTGCTTCCTTGCCTACTTCTTTTGCTGCTCTATATTCTGCTTCACATGAAGATAATGATGTAGTTGTTTGTTTCTTGTTGCTCCATGTAATAGGTCCTGATCCAAGATTGAAAACATAACCACCAGTAGATTTCCTATCATCTATATCACCACCCCAATCTAAATCAGTAAATCCAACCAAAGAAATTGAAGATTTATAGTCATAGAAGATGCCAAAGTGTATGGTTCCACGGATATATCGTAAAATTCTCTTAGCAGCCAACCAATGACTTTCTTTAGGTGCCTACATAAATCTGGATACAAGATTGACTGCAAAACAAATATCTGGTCGAGTATGAGTTAGATAAACCAAGCTACCAACAAGGTGTCTATATAAAGTGGCATCTACACTCTTGGAAGTACATTCTTTAGTAAGCTTGACTTCAGATTGAAATGGGGTAGATGCTGGCTTGCATTCAAGCATGTTAAACTTTTCTAAAAGGTCCAAAGCATATTTTGATTGTGAGATGAACAATCCATCATGTAATCTACAAACTTGCAATCCAAGAAAACAGTTTAGTTCACCTGGAAATCACTCATATGAAATACAAGTCTTCTTAAGCTCTGATTTTAAATCATTGATGAGCCCAATATTTGGTCCAGCAATGAGTAAATCATCTACATAAATTGCAACAAGAAGAATCTCATCTTGAACTTTCTTCACATAAAGATTTGGATCTGACTTACATCTCTTAAATCCATGAAGCTAAAAGTACCTATCAATCTTCTCATTCCATGCTCGTGGTGCTTGTTTAAGACCATAAAGTGACTTCTTTAATCTGCAAACAAGATTAGGATGTTGCCGATCCACAAAACCTAGTGGTTGATCCATCTATATTTCTTCATATAAATCTCCATTTAAGAAAATATTTTTAACATCCATTTGATGGATATGAGACCTAAGACTTGTAGCCAAAGAAAGAATAATTCTAACTGTGTTCATTTTAATGACAGGAGCAAATGTTTCTTCATAATCAACACCCTCTTTTTGATTGAACCCCTTAGCAACCAATCTAGCTTTGAATTTTTCTATAGCACCATCCAATTTAAATTTAGTTTTGTAAACCCATTTGCAACCAATAACATTCTTACCTTTGGGCCGGGGCATAAGTTCCCAAGTTTCATTCTCTAACAATGCATCATATTCCTCTTTCATGGCTTGCTCCCATTCCTTCTTTCCTCTAGCTTGCTCATATGAGATTGGGTCATTTACTTGTAATACTTTGGCCATGAGAGCACTACCATTCCTTCCTTGGATCTTTGAGCTTTGTCTATATATTTCTTCAACACTCCTTGTCTTTTGTCTAGCTGAAATGACATCTTCTTCATCATCACTACCTGCAGAAAATGGCTGATTACAAACATTAGTAGTTTCATTTTCAATAGTATTATCATCATTTATAGTGGTGCACACCTCATCCTCATCAATATTGACTCCATTTCTTTCTAAAATATCAAAAAAATGAGAAGCATTTGTTGTTGTAGATTGAGAGGAAGTGGTTGTAAGTTGTGAATACTCATCAAACTTTACATCTCTACTAACAAAGACCTTTTTTGTTGTCAAATCATATAACCTGTAAGCCTTTGATTCTTCACTATAACCAACAAACAAACACTTATGACTCTTTGGTTCTAACTTTTCCCTCTTTTCACCAGGAATGTGTGCCCAAGCAGTACACCCAAATACTTTAAAATACCCAATGTGAGGCTTTCTACCACTCCATGCTTCTTCAGGTGTGATATTTGTGAGGGCTTTAGTGGGGATTCTATTCACAATATATGCAGCACAAGAAACAGCCAAACCCCAAAATTTGTTATGCAAACTTTTAAAATGCAACATACAACGAGCCATTTCTAAAAGAGTTCTATTCATTCGTTCAGCTACCCCATTTTGTTGAGGAGTATAAGGAATTGTTCTTTGCACCTTAATACCACAATTTTCACAAAATGACTCAAATGCATAATTGCAATATTCACCCCCATTATCTATCCTTAAACACTTAATTCTTTTTCCACTTTGATTTTCAACTAATGCCTTAAACTTTTGAAAGACTTCAAATACTTCATTTTTCCTTTCCAAAAAATAAACCCATACTCTCCTGCTGTAATCATCAATAAAAGTGAGAAGATACTTGGCACCTGAAAGTGAAGGATACCTTGGTTCACATAGATCACTATGAATGAGTTGCAACAAATAATTAGCTCTCCATGCTTTGCCTGAATCAAAAGGATCTCGATGATGTTTGTCTAACACACATCCTTCACACACACCTTCAGAAGCTGAAATTTTTGTTAATCCTCTAACCATATCCATTCTAACCATGTCTTGTAATTTTCTATAATTTATCTGTCCAAGTCTAGCATGCCAAAGTTTTGACATATCATCAGTCTGAGCAATAAAAGCATGAGAGATTGTGTATTCATCATCAACAAACCCCACAAATTTAAATAGACTCTCTTTATGATCAACTCTACCAATAGCAATTATATTGCTTGGGTCTTTTCTATCTCTAACAATAACTTGATCAGCAGTGACAACAAACTCATATCCAGCTTGGACAATTTTATATACTGAAATAAGATTCACCCCTAATCTTTCAACCAGTAAAACATTTTTCAAAGACCCATTTGTTACATTAACAGTCCCTGTTCCTAAAACTGGAAGTCTCATTTTATTGCCAATAGTAATTTCTTGATCTGAATTCTTCCCTTCATAAAAATCAGTAAACAAAGATCTATCCCCAGTCATGTGATATGATGCCCCTGAATCTAAAATCCATTCTTTATTAGAATCTGAAGCAAAGTAGCCCCCCTTAACACTACTTTCAGGTCTAGTAATTACCTCCTTATTTGGTTTCTCTTCCCTTTTTAGAGAGATGGCTACGAAGCTATGCCTATCCTTCTTGCCATCCTTGAATCTTTCTTGCTTGGGCTTGTAGTGTTGCCTTTCATTATCCCTCTTCTTCAAACAAAATTTCTCCATGTGATTTTCACCTCCACAATACCTGCAAATAATCAATTTTTTTCCAACTTGCTTTTCTGCAGCATCATTTCTAGAAAAACGGTTAGAACCATCATTATTTTGAAATTTATAATTTCCTTTCCAATTGTTCTTTCCATCATATCTAGAAAATTTATTCTTGGCTGCATATGCATGATTCTTCTTAATATATCCTTCTTTAATAAGTTGAATCTTTTCATCTAAAACAGACTTACAAAATTGATCAAAAGTTTGTTGGGGGGCATTGGGAGTTAGTTGGAGAACCCTTTTTCTTGATTCCTTAAATACCTTGTATGGCTGGGGAAGCTTACTTTCAACCATTGCAGTCAACTAAAAATCTTTTTTTGCATATTCAGCACCTATTTTCTTCAGCTGGGCATTTAAAAAAGTAACTTCATTGAAGTAATCAGCCATTTTTTCAAAATCAGATGGATCTAAGTTCACCAATTTTTCTTCTATGCTAAACATGCTAGCAATATCTACATCTTTATAATCTTTTTCTAAACTCTCCCATAGCTCTATTGGATTATCAATATCAACAAATCTTCTATTTAGATTGGGGCTTAAAGCTTTACCAATAATACCTCTAGCTTGTTCCAACTTGCATTTCCATAGCTCCTTTTCTTTTTCACTTTGGGGTTCTCCAATTTCCTTATTCACTATCCTCCATAAAGCCTTTCTCTCAAAGCATTCTTGACTACAATCTTCCAATCTACAAAACCACTTCCATCAAATATTGGCAACACTTCATTTGTTGAGCCCATGCTAGCCAAAAAAAATCTTCAAACAAATATCACTCCAGCAATATAACAGCCCTGCAAACAAATATCACTTCCAACAATCTCTTTGCCCTGTAGCTAAACCTGGCTCTGATACCATGAAAGAATAGGCCCAATAAACAACATAACATAACAGCAAATAAAAACAAGGCAAAACAGAGTTAATAAACTCAAAAAAATATTTATCTAACTTGAATTATATTTTATCCAAAAGTCATGTACAATAGCTTTGTACAATCATATATATAATTACAAAAAACTTGAAGCCTGGAAGCTTCCATCTTTCTAGATAATTCTATATTTTAATTCTAAAAAAACTAGAATGTTCTATTAGTTTTATGGAAAACTCTAGAGAAATCTTAGCTTTCTATTGTGGAAAACTCTAGAGAAAACTTGCTATTTCCTAGACAATCTTACTTTCCTTAACATTGGAAACCTTTTGAAAACCTACTTTAAGCCAAATATGGAAAATCACATATCTTTCTCATATCAACTCGGTTTATCATGAAATTTGGACAGTAGGACGATTGGACACTATAGAGCAAAACCTAGAATTTTTTTTGCTTCCAGCAACACAAATGCAGATTTTGACTTCATTGTGAATTGTCGGGGAGAAAATGTAAAGATTAAAATTTCTCAAACGGTGAAGCAATTAGGCATGAAAATTGGCCAGACTGGGGGAAATGGAGTCAGGATCAAGGCCATGAAAGGATTTTGCACCAGCTTACATTTATTTTTAGATTTAATCATTTTTATGGTTCGACAGGTTTTGGGGCATATAGGGGAATGCACTAAAATTTGAAAATTTTCAAGTTCAAATTTTAGGGCAACACTAAGTAGGCAATGAATCTCAAAGAAATCATTCTCAAGAGTATTAATAGTTCATGGGTATGAAATATAACAAAATTTGGAATTAGTAATCAAATTATTAGGTTGCATGCATTTATGATCAATATTCACTTGTCACTCTTTGTGTGCATAATACAAGTAGCAATTTTCTATGAATCAAGTGAGATCCAAAATCAAAGTGAGGATGATGACATAATTCTCTTTCTTCTCATTTGTGATTATCTAGAATGAGGCCTAGTCCACAACTCTAAGTTGTGACTGCCTATAGTTGCTTGGTGGTGATGAAGGCCTACTTTGCACAGATGGAGGGTCTTCCTTCATGTGCCTTCTATAAGTCCACAGATTGTATATTAATAATGGGGCTAGGTATATGGGATAACACCAAATTTGCCTCAATGATCTTAGATTTGCACAAAGGTAGCCCCGAAGAAGCCTATTGAAAGGACCTTGGTACCATCAATCTCAAGTATGAATTCTGTTAGGTTGTTTACATAACCAAAGATAACTCTTTGATAACTAAACCATGGCCCCAGTGACTCACTTCTAATGAGGAATAGACTAGAAGAGTCTAGAAACCACATTCATGTGGAACACCCATCAAAGGGGCATTGGAATTGGTAAATAGAATCAAAACTTCCCCCACTACAATAAAAAAAGAGGATAGAAATTTTACCAACCAATGATTACAGTAGGTGATACCACCAATACTATATTTTACTTTACTTCTCATCGCACTTCGTAATGGTCATAATTTTGGTTTGATGACTTCCCTAACAAGAAATTTCACCACGAGCATTTGTGCTACTTTGGATTCAACTATATTTAGAAATTATTTCATTATTTCATCGATTATTTGCCAACATTGGATTTACACATCCCAAAATCTTAAATTTTTTATTTCTTTGTTATTTCCAATATGTCGAATGTGTGGTAGTTTATCAAGCAAATATCAATCCAATCCCACCTCACAATGCTTGAATCATGGTAAACATGTTACATTTCCATATAGTAGTAAGTCTTTTCTAATTCATCCATCAAGTTACAATTCCTTTGGCTTTTTATGTGTGTTTCTAACATCTTTCGAAATTTTATTCAAATTTTTTTATAAATGTGTATTCATTTTTTACATTAATTAGTTTCCCAACAATCCTTTGAAATTTTTTAATAAATACTTCTCCAAAATACTTTACTAAACAAATCTATAATAGTTAAACATTTTTTTAATTAAAAATATTTATTAATAATAAAAAAGGAATATACAAAGTTTTGATTAGGTAACAAAAACAACTTTAATTAGTGGACCTATGTGTTAGAAATCTAAAACATACAAATAACCCAAGAGCTTTCTAAGAGAGATTTCAAACTATAAAAATGTAAATGCATAAGCACAAAAATAGCCTAGAGATTCTAAGAGATGCAAAATGCCAAGATGACAAAACTACATTAAGAGCTCACAAAGAGAAGCTGCTGGAAAAAGATTACCAAATACAAGCTAGGTAGTGAGTTTGTATAGACCAGAGAGAGGGTGGAGGTGGTAAAACCAACCAATAGGGAGTGACCACCAAGTGGGATAAAATAGAAAATGTAACTCCCTTGTAGGATGGTGACACCTCAACTATCCACTCACCTAATTAAACTCACTTTATTAACCTAAGCCAACTTAATAAAATTATAGGAAAAACCTTAGGAAAAGGAAAAAAACCTACACTAACACTATGCAAATCAATTGGCCTCAATGAGCATGTGAACACTTATTGTCCATCTAATGTGGCAATGGTCTCCACTCATCCACATCAAAATACTTCATGTTATTTTCATTTGTTATCCCTCGATGTTATACTTTATAAAACAACATGATTAATTTTTTTCCATAGTCACCTTAAACTTGAAACTGTGTAGTCACCCAACCTTAAATTGTACTAGTAACCACTACCTCAAATTTTACACACACTAGTTGATGAATGACACTTAACTATGGTGGGCATCTACACTTAATAGTTACCATTTTGTTTCTCCAAATGTGTTTCCTTAATTGTGCTAGCCATTTTAGAATTGTGATTTCCTTTGACATTTCATCTATGACTTTTAAATAAGAATTCCCTAGTTGATGCCATTTTTGATGAACAACCATCATAGCAACATGTTTATGGTACCAAATAAGTGTCTAGTGGATAGCTCTAAGATTTAGCAGACATTTTCAAACAATGTGTTCCAAAATTGACATAATGCATTAAATCCAACTGCTACATCTATACCAAGTAAAAAATCCCAAGCCATATTTTACTAATATAAAAACCTATGATGGTGTCTCTATGAAAACCCATCTTTTTCATATTTTTAGGGTTTGTTTTTCTAGGGATTTTATGAATATCTATGTTACACATTTTTTGAATACCCCTTCTTCATTTTCTTTTGCCTTCTTACAATTCTTCTCTTACTTTTGCTTGTTTATGTTACACATTTCCTCAAAGTTTTTATCTTCTAAAGGAGGTAGCTCTAGTTACCAATTCCACCATCATCAAATTGGACTTATAGTCAAAGGTAAGGAGGTTGAATTGCTTTGTAATATCATAGATTATATTTCAAGCATATGTCAAGTAAAAATGTATAATTGTACCATGATATGCTTTAGTAGAACAAGTCCTATTTTAAAGTGTTTGTAAAAATAAAAAAGCCTCAAATTTTCATGGTAATACTCTAAGGCCCAAGATTTTCCCTAAATTGTTTATCCCTTTAAAATTTGCTTTAAGTGCCATTCTTAGACCTGAATAGTATTTGGCAGAGGCAGCTTTTCTTAGCAATTTCACCGCCATAGATATTCATCCTATTAATTATAAATTTTTCTAACTATAACTAAAAATTGAATCATGATTTATCTCAACTCAACACCTTATCATTAAGGATTAGTCAATTGTAATATAGTAGCTTTCACCTAGAAAGTTGTCTCATGCCAAAAAGTAAATTTAAGCTTGTTGGCAAACATGTTTATACTTTCCAGGAAGCATCTTTACAAAACCACCTTAAATCAGATCTTCCAAAAATCAAATCTTTATAAGTGACTACACAAAAGTGGTTAAATTGGGCATTAAAAATATTGTGGGCTTTCGCCACACGGCTGCACTTGGCATACATGGTGACCAATGCACTCTGTACCATTGTATTTGGGATATAACACTAGACATTCATGTGAGTGTGGAGTTGTTTCCCCTCTGCAAAGGATTGTCTTTTAACACAGGCATGGAAGAAAGACGCATATGTGAAGGGGTCTATGATGTGGTGGTCATTGTGCTGTAACATTGTAAGTGTTGCATGCCTTCTTTTATCATAGCTCATTACTCATGTCTAGTAGAACCCCTGTAGAAGGTGAAACTGAAACTCTATGCTAAAGATTAAGCTAATAAAGAACTTGAGTGATTCCTTAAGGCTTTCACTGCAATAAAATATTGTTAGATATTAAAGTAGTGTCCTTGACACTTAGCTTAATATTGATGCCTCATCTTGTAAAATCATGCCAAAGATTCTCAGTATATTAACATGAACGAAGTATGCTAGGGCTAGTAGTATTCAATCTAACTAAACATAATTTCTCATGTATCTCAAATTTAAGGACTTTGAGAGGTTTTCGATGTTTTTTCTTAAGAAAATTTATCTTGCTTGTGGATTGAACCCTCACCTAGAAGTAAAAAATAAATCCTAAATATTAATAGCATAAATCCATAATTCATAATACAATTGAATAGATAATAATATTCTTGGAATCCCCACTCGACCTTAAATTGCACTATAAGTTTTCCTTAAGAATAATATACCTTCTAGTCATTGAAAGTGAATATTAAAGATTTTGGATTCTTAGAATCATACATTATATCATGTATCTAGATATATTACTGTAAAATGTTTTTAATTAGGACATTTTGATCTCCTTTTTGAAGACTCTTCTATTGCAAAATCAATAATTCAATTTCTGATCGCCCATATTAAAGTAAATATTATTTTTTTGACAGAGTGATGCTATATTTTTTGTGTTGGAAGGATAAACATCTAAACATTTTTTGTAGGCCCCATAGAGTGGGAATCATCCACCTCCTTTCACTTAATGCCAAGTAGATTGAATTCTATGTTTTGAAAACCAACTTAACAAATTTTATGCTAGCTTGGAAATTATAACAGAAATTAGCACACCACTACTATTGCCGACTACTTCTCTGAATTGCACTCCATGTTAGAAGAAGAAGAACCCATCCTACAAGCTACCTGGGCACAATGAAGGACTCCATAATCTTTTCATTGACACCACTAAATTTAGTGTGAAAGCTTAGAAGACTTGATTCAAAAGATAACAGTCAATCATGTTATTGATAGCTACAATGGATTCTATCTCAAACAGGGAAAGGGGGTCAGAGAAAGATATGGATTTGAGGCAGATAACTTTGCATTATAACCTTTTCCCCTAGGTGTTTTATTGAATATTTTGCTTGAGGACAAGCAAAAGTCTAAGTTGGGGGGAAATGATGGGTTCAAATGTTGACTTTTTTTTGCTATTTCTTATGCTTCCAGACTTTATACCTATGATATTTTTAGATACTTTTCTAAGATATTACCACTATAATATGCTATATATATTCTGCAAACATTGAACCTAATCTGCCAATGAAACATGGTGAGAATATTTGTCAATTGCATAGTTAGACATAAGTATGTATGTATATAAATGGGATTTTGTAGATTAATTATGAAGGCTATTTTGTATGCATATGTTTTATGGATTAACCCTGTGCAGCAGCAAGTTGGTAGCATTAAGGAGAGAAGAATTCACAACACATTGCAAGACAGAGCATTGAAGGAAGTCACAGTTAAGCGCCAACTGAAGCTGAACGTGATCATCATGGAAGAATAAATACAAGAGAAGAAGAAGACTTGTTCTAGGATTTTAATCGCAGCTTATGTGTTTTCATTCATGAGCCGTTGAATAGGATTTTAATCGCAGCTTATGTGTTTTCATTCATGAGCCGTTGAATAAGATTTTTTGTTTGAGCAGGACTCTGCTTCCTTTGTTTCAGTTAGAATAATAAATTGATCTCAAACCTATTCCCTGATATCTAGGGATGAATTGATGATCAAGGTAGTTGGTAGTTACATCATACTCTGCTATTTTTGTATAAGTTAAGAGGGATGAGTTTGATGGTAAGTTAAATTTTTCTTTCCAAATTACTTTGTTTTTACAGTTGCTCAACAGTTACTCTATTTTTATGTTGGAAGATTCAGACATGTTTTATTGAATATAATTTGAAAAGATCATGTTTCTGATATGAAGTGAATACAACTATGTGTTATGAGAATCTGAAGTAGATTTAGTTTCCAGATTAAGTGAGATAGTTCCCTGAGCTAGCCACTCAAGGTACTAACCCTCACTTCATATATTTCCTTATTTATTTATGCATTTCTAGTTTAAACTGTTTCATGTTATTCTATAACGTTGCATTGTGGAATGAGAAAGATATCTTGATTGCTATTTCTAGTGGTTGTGATTCATGAATAGAGTGCATATTTGAAGTCCTCCGGAGGTTAGTGTCAATTCTTTTATCATTCTGTGTATTTTGAGTTAAATATGTAATTCTCCATTGAATATAGATATCTTCAGCCTATGCTGAAGGTACCCGTAGCAACTGGATTTTAACTGTTTTTATTGTTCTTACATTTATGTGAACTTCAATAAATTAGGTTAATTAGAATAAGCCTGTATGAGTTAGTTTAGGATAGAAATGAGTCTTGAAGGCATATATAGTCTGTTTTATTTTTTTACCATCAATCAAATTTTCTTTAAGCTGTTGTCAAGGTTTTCTATGTCGTTTTCCATGATAGTCAACTTGCCCTAAATTGTGAGCTTGTTATTTCCCTAAGAGTGAGCTGAATTTCAAATTTTTACTAACAAAGCACTCTAAAAGCTACATTTGGGGGGTGAAAGAATTGATAGGTAGATTTCTGAGGTGGTAAAATTGAAATTAGACAAAATTAGACAGAGTTGAGAATTGATAAGAGTGCAAAATACATGTGCAATGGGGGGTGATGTAATCAGAAGAGAACCATCGGCGCATAAGGAGATATTGGAAGATGTATTGGTTCTCCCACTCTTTACTAGAGTGGGGTGGTTAGACTATTTTCTAAAGTTAACAGAGTATGACAATGATATGGCAAGGGATTTTGCAGCAACTTTACAGTATGACGAAGCGACAGTGAGGGGATTAGTTGTGGATGCCTCTGAAATAGCTATTGCCCAAGTCACCGATTTACCATGAACAGGGTCCGAGTATCCATCCCATGCTGATGCAGCAACGGTGAGTGAGGAATTTTGTGAGCGTGGTGAGAACCTGGATTCAACCACACAAGGTACAAAAAGATTATCCCTTCCTTTCTTCTAGGGGAAATGTGCTTTGTATATTATCAAATATATCACTTGTGATGGTAGACATAACTTGTTGTATACTGCACACTTTAAATTGTTAAATCACCTATGCCATGACAAACTGGTTAATATTCCCAATTATCTGTACAATATGTTGAAGAGAATGGCATTTGAGTATCAGAAAAGACAAACAGAGACTACATTGTCTCATCATTGTTTGGTAGCTCTACTGGTTAAAAGAAGTTTGAGAATTCAACACCCATAGGTTAGTTGGGATGCTTTTAAACAATGTAAGGATATTTCTGAATTATTGGAAGTAGATGAACCTCAACAGGAGCCAGAACTAGAAGCTGAACCTAATGTTAAACCAAAGTTTGACCCTAAAGTTGAGCCTAAATGGGAAGAGCCGCAGGAGGAAACTCCTCCAAAAACTAGGCCAGTGACAGCAAACGAAACCTTAATTCCTAACACTAAACCCATGAGGGGAACTATGAGAAGTGATGCTTCTACTTATTCTAAGAAGAAGAAAAGTAAGAAGAATGTGCAGAAGCATAAGACCATTGAGAAAGAGAAGGGTGCAGGAGAGAGGAAGAAGAGGAGAAGTCAGAAGAAGAGAAAAAGTGAGGATAAGCCAGAAAATGCCACACCTAGGCATTCAGGAAAGCTGAGGAGGTAGAATGTAGGAAAAATAGTTGATGGGGACAAGGGGAAGCAGAAAAGGAGGAAGCACGGCAGCAGCAAGATCCAACATTGTTGGACACAGCTTCAGAGAAGGAAGAAAATGTCCCTGGGAATACCCCTACTAATGCCAGTATACCTGCCAAACGAAGAAGGTATGTTTCTTCATCCTCTAGTTCTGATTCAGAAGATATTTTTATTGCCCAAAACATAGGAAAAATAGTTCGTGGCAACCCTATTAGAGAAAGTTTTGATGTTATTGAAAATAAAGATGAAGGTTTTGATTTTGAACAAGAAAAATTGTTAGAAGATAGAGATATGAGGCAAGAACTTTAGGAAGCCCTTACTAGAATTAAACAATTAGAAGAACAAGTGAAATGGTATGAGGAAAAAGATAGGGAGAAAGAGATAAGAATAAAAGAATTGGAGGAGAAAATTCAGACATATGGTCACGGCTCTAACATGGATCTCTTAGCACAAGTGATTGAGAGTAAAATGGAAAATGAGGAAAAAGAAGCTCCAATCCTGCAGCCTCCTGTAATAAGACCTCCAACATGCCTCACTGTTCTATCTATGGGTTTTAAATTGATGAAGTTCAATGATGAATTCAAGCAAGAAAAAGAAAAATGGGAGAAGGAGAAACAAATTCTTAATACATCATTAGACAGTAAAAATGCTGAGTTAAAAAGGTTGGAAGGGAATCTAACAAAGGTAGTTGACAGGGCAATTCAAATCATAGAATGCAAACCTCCACCAAAAGTTTATGCCTTATTTCTCAAAGAAAAGTTTCTTAGTTTTCAATTCAATAGATTTATCAATGATCAATCCATTTCTATCTATTCAAGGCATGGTTTTTTCTAGTTATTTCAAGGAGTCAGTTTGGAAGAACAAGATTAGCTGTGTGAATATTGTTTGCACAATCATTTGATAGAAGAAGATACAGAGTGGAACCCCTTGATCTATGCTGGTGATCTTCAAGCCAGAGCACTGATGTCTTACCTTAGAAATGAGCATCTTAGATGGGAGCTAATGGATAAATATGAAGAACAGGAAAAGAAAGTCCCACTATAGATTAGGAAAAAAGCCTTGAATCCTGAAGTGATCCTAACCCAATGGCTAACACTACTTTCTCATAAGGGTCCAGGTAAGGTGATTATGGATTTAAGACTCAGGGATTATAGAAGAATACAGTGGTTGGCAGTATCTATCATTCAAAATTGCAAGAGGTATGTGCAGAATAGATGGGATAGTTTGACCCCAGAATTGCAGAAGAAAGAGCCTCATTCTCTTCACAACTTTATGAATATGTTTGAGAGGTTGTGCAGGTATATCCAGATCTTAGAGAAAAAAGAGTGGAATGGCTACCCCTTACTTATCACCCTCCTATTCTTCTTTATCCAGTACCACACTAGGCAGGAGGAATAGGTGATGAGTGTAGGTGTGCTGAATTAATCAAGTTAGAGAAACTTGCATGCTACAATGGATTCTATCTCAAACAGAGAAAGGGGGTCAGAGAAAGATATGGATCTGAGGTAGATAACTTTGCATTATAACCTTTTCCCCTAGGTGTTTTATTGAATATTTTGCTTGAGGACAAGCAAAAGTCTAAGTTGGAGGGAAATGATGAGTTCAAATGTTGACTTCTTTTATGCTATTTCTTATGCTTCCAGACTTTAGACCTATGATATTTTCAGATACTTTTCTAAGACATTACCACTATAATATGCTATATATATTCTGCAAACCTTGAACCTAATCTACCAATGAAACATGGTGATAATATTTGTCAATTGCATGAGTTAGACATAAGTATGTATGTATATAAATAGGATTTTGTAGATTAATTATGAAGGCTATTTTGTATGCATATGTTTTATGGATTAACCCTCTGCAGCAGCAAGTTGGTAGCATTAAGGAGAGAAGAATTCGCAGCACATTGCAAGACAGAGCATTGAAGGATGTCACAGTTAAGTGCCAACTGAAGGTAAATGTGATCATCATGGAAGAATAAATACAAGAGAAGAGGAAGACTTGTTCTAGGATTCTAATCGCAGCTTATGTGTTTTCATTCATGAGCCGTTGAATAGGAATTTTTGTTTGAGCAGGACTCTGCTTCCTTTGTTTCAGTTAGAATAATAAATTGATCTCAAACCTATTCCTTGATATCTAGGGATGAATTGATGATCAAGGTAGTTGGTAGTTACATCGTACTCTCTCGTTTGTGTATAAGTTAAGAGGGATGAGTTTGATGGTAAGTTAGGTTTTTCTTTCCAAATTACTTTGTTTTTACAGTTGCTCAACAATTACTCTATTTTTATGTTGGAAGATTCAGACATGTTTTATTGAATACAATTTGAAAAGATCTTGTTTCTGATATGAAGTAAATACAACTATGTGTTATGAGAATCTGAAGTAGATTTAGTTTCCAGATTAAGTGAGATAGTTCCCTGAGCTAGCCACTCAAGGTACTAACCCTCACTTCGTATCTTTCCTTATTTATTTATGCATTTCTAGTTTAAACTATTTCGTGTTATTCTATAACATTGCATTGTGGAATGAGTAAGATATCTTGATTACTATTTCTAGTAGTTGTGATTCATGAATAGAGTGCATATTTGAAGTCCTCCAGAGGTTAGTGTCAATTCTTTTATCATTCTGTGTATTTTAAGTTAAATATGTAATTCTCCATTGAATATAGATATCTTCATCCTATGCTGAAGGTACCCATAGCAACTGGATTTTAACTATTTTTATTATTCTAACATTTTTGTGAACTTCAATAAATTAGGTTAATTAGAATAAGCCTATATGAGTTAGTTTAGGATATAAATGAGTCTTGAAGACATATATAGTGCAGGCATCATCATAAGCTTATGGTTCTTGGTCGATAATTCAATGTAGGAATGCAATGATAAAGTGGACTGTTCAGATAGGTTTACCCCTGAATTTTGTTTAAGTCTACAATGTATTAGTTTTCCTCTACAGTGACTTTGCACTTCTTGTTTGGTTTATGTTTTTGCTCCTTTCCCAAATTTGTAGCAAAATTTGGTCAAATTTGATGAAATGTTCACTAAAAAGTCTTCAAACAATCACAAACTAACCTAGTGAAAGGTAACATTTCCAACATCTCTTTGTCTCTATCATCTTCCTTGGTTAATTCCATGTAGCTTGACAAGTATTCCATTCAAAATGGTAGGTGTAACATGTGATTGCCAACCCTATGCTATAGAGAAAAGTAAGTGACATCTAGTTCAATGAACAAAGAAACACACATCAAGTTGTGTTGATAAGAAAGCTTACAAATTTTAATAGTATGCATTTCTTTACATCTAATCTATAAATTATGGCATTGTATTGATTTGTCATTTGGACAGGGCCCCTCGATCTTCCCATTTGTTGACATATTTTACTTACATATTTTTTCTTTAGCCCAAAAACTAAGATTCACTGTAATCAATAAAAGAAACAAAAGTATAAATTTAAGGCTGGTGAAAATCGATGAATTATTAAAGAAAATTGTGGAAATTTTTTGAAAGGAAGCAAGGTATGCAGAAATGCTTCCTACACTAATCTACTGAGGAAAGATTATGCAAATTTTAACTTTTACAGTTATAGATTTAGATGCACATTAATAGAAAGGTAATAACAACATCCAAAAGCAAGTACAAAACTCACAACACAAGATATACATGGGCTAAACTCTTTCAAGTGAAAAACCCAACACTCCAAAACTTGCACAATATTATCAAATCCAAAGAAGGTTACAACACACTTGCAATGCAATTTCTTTCAAGAGTTCACAAATGTTGAATATTAGAGTAATTCTGGCAGCTAAAGGTACCTACAAATGAACCATACCACTCCAACTCCAAGCACCTATATATAGCGGGAATATCAAGGATGGAGGTAGCTTCTAGAGCAAGCCACCAAATAATATCGTCCAAATCCACATGGCCCAAATTCTAAGGCCATAAAGCATGCAAAAGACACTTGTCAAAGATTCCCTTTCATCCCTTACAATCCTCCATACTTGGGCGCCCCAAATTTGCCCAAAATAGATATTATAGATGCTCTTACATTGTTATAAAATCTATCATATATGACAACACTTACAGTTGTAAGAGAATTTGTCATAACTGACTATTAATAAACGATTCTCTTCCAACTTGTCATATCCCAAACTTGGGCGCCCCAAAAATAGGCTAAGTCAAATATGCCTCTTACAGTGTCATACATGCAAATGACACTTGTCTCATCCCTTCTATTTCCAGTTCTTACAATGTCATATAATTTGTCATAGTTCTTACGCATCATAAACCTCTTACAACACCCAAAAGATGCTGACACATGGAAAAATACCTCTACCACAAAATGAAACGCCTACCTCCTCATATGAGGAAAAAAAATACATCTAGTCACCTTCCATGTAGGATGACACATCATCATGCCATCTCCCACAAAGTGATGAAATATAATTCACATAGAAAAGTACAATAGTAGGAAAAAATAAATAAATACAACATTAGGAACTTGCAAAGGTTGAAACACCTCAATTCCCAACATTCTCCCACTTGTCGAACACCTTTCAAGAGCCAATAGAATGACATGATTTAACCGCTAGGGACCGAGAGGCGCATACACTCCAAACACCATCTGAAATTCTCCGTGCTCACGGGTTTTGTCAAGGAATCTGCAACATTCGTCAAAGTAGACCAACTTTCTCTGAGTTTACCTTTCCATCCTCTACCATTTCATGAACAAAATGGTACTGGACATCAATATGCTTAGTCCTTGCATGGAAAGTAGGATTCTTCACCAAACATATGACACCCTGACTGTCACAACAAATAGTAATCTTCCCTGCATCAAACCCAACATCAGAACACAATCCCTTAAGCCAAATGGATTCTTTACAAGCATGAGTTGGTACCATGTACTCTGTTTCAGTAGTTGACAAAGTGACCACAGTTTGCCACTTACTCATCCAACTAATAGAACCACCAAACAAAGTGAACACATAAGTATTAGTGGATCTCCTACTATCAATGTCACCTACCCAATCTGAATCCACAAATCCTTGAATACAAAGTGAATGTGAATCCCTTGTAGGATAACCATGATAACATAAGGAATACTCATTAGTACCCTACAAGTATCTAAACACTCTCTTTATTACATCCCAATGTACCCGTCCAGGATTAGCCATAAATCGACTAAGAACTCCCACTACTTGGGCAATGTCTGGTCTTGTACATACCATAGCATACACCAAATTGCCAACCACACTAGCATAAGGAACTCTGCTCATATCCTCCATCTCAGAGGGAGACTTCAAACAATCTGCAACAGATAACTTTGTCCCCAACATAATAGGAATAATCGACGATCTACAAATTTCTGTGCTAAATCTCTCCAACACGGTGTTCACATACTTACTCTTGCCTAACCAAATTTTTCTGTTAGCTCTATCTCTTCTGATTTCCATTCCAAGAATGTACCTAATTGCCCCTAGATCTTTCATCTCAAACTATGCTGACAACTAAGACTTCAAATCAGAAATCAAACTTTTACCATTCCCAATGAACAACATATCATCAACATATAATGCAATAATGAGAATGCGATCATTATCCATTTTATAATAAACACAATGATCTAATTTCAATCTCAAAAATCCCAAACTCAACATAAAGGCATCAAATTTTTGGTACCACGTCCTAGGAGATTGCTTCAAACCATACAAAGACTTTTTTAACTTACAAACCAGATTTTCTTTACATTTTACCACGTAGTGCTATGGTTGTGACATATATATTTCTTCATCCAAGTCACCATGAAGGAAAGTTGTCTTCACATCCATTTGTTCAACTTCTAAATCATATGCTATAGCAAGTGATAACAGGAATTTGATAGATGTCAGCTTTGAAATGGGAGAGAAAATCTCAGCATAGTCTACCCCCTCAACCTGGGAATAACCCTTCACGACCAACCTTGCCTGAAACTTCTCAACACTGCCATTTGAACCAAACTTCTTCTTAAACACCCATTTGCATCCAACAGGTTTACATCTATCAGGCAAGGGCACCAGATCCCAAGTATTGTTTTTCTTCAAGGAAGCCATATCTTCTTCCATGGCCTCTTTCTAAGAATTTACATCACTCATACCCATAGCCTCCCTTACGATCCTAGGCTCATCGGTGTTAGAAATCAAAGCAAAAACACAACTGGAATCATGCAATGAATAACCAAACCTATCAAGTTGTCGCCTTCTCTGCCTGGACCTCCTCAAAAGTTGATTTTGAGGTTCTTCTTCTTCTTCTTATGAACTTTTAGAGCTACTAGAGCTCTCCTCATCATCAGGTCCAATAGATGTCTTCAGCTCAACTTTCTCAGGAGTGGAAGGAAGTTGAACCACATCCTCTTTCTCTTCTTCTTTCTCTGGCTGTAGAATAATAGAAGAAGGATAAATCTCTCTAAAAATCACACTTCTGCTATACAAAACTCTCTCAACCATAGGATCCCAAAGCTCGTACCCTTTCACATCAATGCCATAACCAATGAAGATACACTTCACAGCTTTGTTCTCCAACTTAGACCTCTTCTTCCTAGGAACATGTGTATATGCCTCAACCAAATACTTGAATGTGTCTCAATGAAGGCTTTTTACTAGACCAGACCTCTATAGGTGTCTTATCAATAAGAAACGATGTAGGAGACATCTTAACTATGTAACAAGTGGTAGCAACAGCTTCAACCAAGAACTTTTACTCAAGGCTAGCTCCACTTAGCAGACTCCTAGCCCTCTCCATAAATGTTTTGTTCATCCTCTCTGCAACTCCATTCTATTGAGGGGTATATGGAGTTGTCTTGTGCCTCTCAATACCATGTTCCTTATAGAACTTGTCAAAATCTGTTGAACAAAGCTCACCACCATTCTCAGTCCTCAAACACTTAATCTTTCTATCCTTCTGATTCTCTACAAGAGATTTGAACTCTTTGAATCTACTAAAGACTTCAGTTTTGCTTCTAAGGAAATACACCCATGTCCTTCTACTGTAATCATCAATGAATGAAATAAAGTAAACATATTTTGAAATAGAAGGAACATTAACTAGACTGAACACATCAGCATGAATCAAGTCTAAGACCTCAGAAGATTTGTGAGAACTGGAATAAAATTGAACACGGTTTTGTTTTCCATAAATGCAATGTTCACAAAAATTAAACTCAAGGTTATAGTCATTCATACCCTTAATGAGATTTTTATTTTTTAGGGTCCTCAAACCCTTTTCACCAATGTGACCAAGCCTTTGGTACCATAACATTGTCTTCTCAGCTGGAAGTTTCATCTCCATAGAATGAGCAACCTTAGGTACCCAGAAAGCATGACCATTGGAAGTAGATGCAACAGTCCTCTTCACTGCTAGTTCCAATGGTGAGGATGAAGACTCTGAAATTCTCTTCTTAAAAACATAGGCACTATTGCACTGAACTATGCACGCATCAAGTTTAAACAGAGTGCCAATCTGAACACCCTTAGCTAGCACCATAGCTCCTCTAGTCATCTTGCATCCTCCATTAGAGAAAATAACCTGCACACCCACATCATTCAACTTACTTACAGATAATAGGTTCCATGCCAAACCAGGAATATGCAAAACACCATTGATCCCCTTCACTCATCCATCAGGGAATCGAATCAAGACTCTTCCACAACCAACAATCTTCATGTGAGAGTCATCACCCAAGTACACCTTCCCACTGTCATATTCTTCATACTTTGAAAACCAACCCCGATGAGAGGTCATTCGAAATTATACACCAGAGTCAATAAGCCACATATCCTCTAATGCATGAGTTTCCAAGGCAATGACAAATGCTTCTTCATCATTCTAAGAGGATTTTTCATAATCTAAATCATAGTTCTTCTTTTTCTTCTTCTCCTCCTTGTACTCCTTGCAAAAGTGACCAGGTTTGCCGCAGTTCCAACACATGTAGCCTTGGACTTTCCAAGAGACTTGGATCTCCCACAGGATTTGGATCTTCCTTTTTCTTATTTCTTCTTATCCTTTTTATTTCCATTCTCTTTATATCTACCACGAACTGCAAGAGCCTCCTTAGTCGATTCAGAAGACTTTCTCTGCATCTCTTTAGACAACAATGAAGAAACCACTTTATCCATCTTGAAGGTGGTAGTGGTACTCCCAATGGCCATAACAAGGTGGTCCCACGAATCTAGTAGGGAACACAATAATGTCATACATAGATCCTCCTCCTCCATCTTCACACCAACAAAGGTCAACTAGGAAACAAGCACATTGAATGTATTCAGGTGATCAGCGACAAATCCTCCATCTTCCATCCTTAGAGAATACAATTTATTTTGCAGGAATAACTTGTTCACCATGGATTTAGCCTGATAAACATCTCCAAGTTTCTTCCAAAGATCTTTTGCAGTCTTCTCTTCATGGATATTCAGGAGCACTAAATCAACCAAACAGAGTCTTATCAGCCCCTTAGCCTTCCGATCCATCAGATCTTAATCTTCTTGTTTCATGCTCGATGACATAGTTCTGGATACTACGAGTCATAGATCTCTATCCACCAATAAGTCCTTCAGCTTGAGTTTCCACAACTTAAAGTTGCCTCTATTAGACTTCTCTATATATCAAACCTCCCAAATGTGCTTGCCATCTCTTTCCTACAACAAAGATTTCAAAATCCTTTACACAAGCTCCCACTTGAAAACAAAGATCAACTCAAAAAACCCTCTACCTAGCAACTAGAACCAAAGGTGATCAGGCTCTGATACCAACTGAAAGGAAGCAAGGTATGCGGAAATGCTTCCTAAACTGATCTACTGAGGAAATATTTATGCAAATTTTAACTTTTACAGTTACAGATTTAGATGCACATTAACAAAAAGGTAATAACAACATCCAAAAGCAAGTACAAAACTCCCAACACAAGATATACGAAAACCCTTTCGGGTGAAAAACCCCACACTCCAAAACCTACACAATGTATTATCAAATCGAAAGATTACAACACACTTGCAATTCAAGTTCTTTCAGGAGTTCACAAATGTCGAATACTGGAGTAATTTCGGTAGCTAACGATACCTACAAATGAACTATACCACTCCAACTCCAAGCACCTGTATATAGTGGTAATATCAAGGATGGAGGTAGCTTCTAGAGCAAGCCACAAAATAATCTCGTCCAAATCCATATGGCTCAAATTCCAAGGGCATAAAGTATGCAAAAGACACTCAAGTCAAAGATTCCCTTTCATCCCTTACAATCCTCCATACTTGGCCGCCCTAAATTTGCCCAAAGTAGGTATGATAGATGCTCTTACATCATCATAGAATCTGTCATATATGACAACACTTACAACTGTAAGAGAATCTGTCATAACTGACTATTAATAAATGATTCTCTTACAACTTGTCATATCCCAAACTTGGGCACCCCAAAAAATAGGCTAAGTCAAAGATGCATCTTATACTGTCATACATGCAAATGACACTTGTCTCATCCTTTCTGTTTCTGACTCTTACAATGTCATAGAATCTGTTATAGTTCTTACACGTCATAAACCTCTTACAACACCCAAAATATGCCGACACATGGAAAAATACCTCTACCACAAAATGGAACACCTACCTCCTCATATGAGGACAAAAAATACTTCTAGTCACCTTCCATGTAGGATGACACAATACCGTGCCAACTCCCACAAAGTGACAAAATATAATTCACATAGAAAATTACAATAGTAGGCAAAAATAAATAAATACAACATTAGGAACTTGCAAAGGTTGAGACACCTCAATTCCCAACATTTTTCGTAATGTGGTTTTGATTTAACATGTAGAAAGTTTTAACTTGAATTATAAAATGAATTTGAGGGTATTTGTAAAATGAATTTGAGGGTCCTTGCTCTATTGCATTAGGTCCCTAAGAAAATTCTTATTTAAATTTTTTTTTTTTGTGAAATTGTGTACTTTTGCCATCTTTTACTTAGAATAGGACGCCTTGTTTACTAATTTGGTAATAGAGATTGCCAATCCTTCACCTGAGTTGGTGAGAAAATTTATCTATATATTTTTTTAAAATTGATTGGATTTGTTATATAATTTCTATTCAAAATTCAAGTAATGAGAAATCTTGATCCTTGGATTAATTTGTTGAGAAAACTTATTTTCTTGGTTTGGTTCATTGTGAAGTTGCTATGCTTTAATCTCCCTTTCATTGTTGTTGTGTGTCGCCTTCATGTTCTCACTTTAATGGTCTGAAAAACACTTTGGTGTGTTAATAAAATTTATTCTATCTATAGGTTGCCTTGTTGCATATTCAATGCTTCATTACCCCTTAAAGTCTGCCCAATTTTAACTTTTGACTAGGTGTGGCACAAACTAATTTAGTTGTATATTTGAGAAATTATTTTGTTTTAGTAGATATATTTTTTTGGTAATATTTGTTCAAATGGATCATTGATTGATTTTATTTCTCTACTAATGCTATCTTTTTTACCTTTTGTGATTTTTAATTGAGTAAATTATTTGATTTAGCCCCTTCAATTCCTACATTCCTTTACACTTTAGTCTTTGCAAAATTTATAATTTGTGAATGGTTGTCAAACATATAGATAGGTGTTAAATTTAAACTATAGAGTTTTCCATAATTAGAAAGTTACTCTAGTCCGTTTAGGTGTGTGAGGATCATCCAAAGGGGTTTGACTAGGTTCATTACATGTGGAGAATATTCCATGTTTATTTTGGGAATGCCAAATTTAGAGGTAACTTCAACTGTTTAAACCAAAAAAAATTAGTGATATATACATAGAGGAGGAGCTAGAGGGAAATAAAATTTCAAATTGAAATTGAAATGCACTTCATTTCTATTCATTCTGAAGTATAATTTTTCTTCCTTTTTGAGGCAAAGATTTGTAGAAAACATGTGACAAATTATCTTCTCAGTTTTATTGGCATGTTGGTGATATCCAGTATTAATCTATAAGAAAATGTGTATAAATATATGGTTAATTTTGGCTTGTAATGAAAAAGTTATAAAATTGTTGTCAGAGTTTAAATGCTTGGTGAGCAATTCCTTGTGGATGTTTGTATCAAAATGTGTGCATACTCTTTGTTACTTTATCATTGGTTACATAGGGTAGATTGCCTTATATAGGGGTCTTGGGAAATGCATTGGAGTAACCAATAGGGGTTTGACTAGGTTCATTGCTTGTGGGAGAACACTCCATGTTTATTTTGGGAATGCCAAATTTGGTGATGACTTCCACTATCCAACCTAAAAAAAGTTGGTGATTATATAGAGACAAGGTAGTATGGAAATGACATTTCAAATATGAAATTGAAATGCACTTCATTCCATTCATTCTAAAGTATAATTTTTATTGCTTCTCAATGCAAATATTTATAGAAGAAATATGGTAAATTGTCTTCTCACTTTCATGAGCATGTTAGTGGTATGTGATATTAATCTTAAAAGGTTAGCCAACGAAAGAATCCCACATTGTATCATTGTTTGTGTAGAGGGACTTAAGAAGATGCATAATAATGTATGATTGATGTTGGCTTGTAATAAAAAAGCTACAGAACTATTGCCATAATCTATATGCTTTGATGTTAATATCAAAACTTGTGCATACGATCTCTTTTGCTTTGTCATCAATTATATAAAGTAGAGTGCCTTCTAAAAGGGTGTGGGGAAATGCCTTGAAGGGTAAAGGATTGGTAGTTATGGGGAGCATTTTTTCCTTGTATCACATTCATTATGAAATTCATGAGACTATCATATGCCATCTTTATTTATTGATTTATGTTTATTGTGGACGACAAGAAATAATTACCACTACTAAATTGAAATGTGGCCTTGAATAACTGCTTTGTATGCTTCTACAAATCAATTTGCAAGTCTTCTATGGTTGTTCATTTTAGGTGTAATTAGCTTATGAATGATGGGTAATGTCTATTTGGGTTCATGCCTTACCATATTTACGTTGATAGGCATTCACTCTATTGGATCTCAAAAACGTTGGTTTTAGACCACAAGAGGGTGCCAATCTCTTGATATGTTTTTAGTCAACAAGACAGGGTTTATGCAACTAGAAACCCCCTACTCTTTTGGTTCTGCCAGGCCTAGGCGAGTGTACCTAAATGATAAGGCAGCCTTAGAAATCTAAATGGATTCTAATCTAGGCAATTCTACTCACTATGGCACATAAATGTGAGATAATTGCTAACTAAGTCCTAATGAAAATGTTTGATGTATCAAGAATGTGGATTAGAAATTTTCTCTAAGGTTGATCAGTGCCTAATCTATTGGGTGGATGGAGTCAATGAATGATGATTATGTTTATGGAGACATATATGGAGGATTGGTAGGTCTACTTCCTAGCTTAACTCTAACTTGTTGGGCACTTGAAATGTTTGCACCTCATGCAAATGTACAGGTCTGTAAGTTACTGTACTCTTATCAAATCCCAGTGATATTCTCCTAAACTACTATGAACAACTGAAAGGAATTTTAATTCTGGTAAGAAGGAAAACCAACCAAGATTGTTTGTTTAAAGGATTTTAACTCCTGGCAGAGACCAATGAACATGAACTACTTGGGAGGACCTAAATCAACTTCTTGCAAAAACCAGCCAAATTGATCACACACCAACAACAAATGTGTTGTGACAAATTATATGAATTTGAATAATTTAAAGAACCACTTTTGAGACAGTACAACAACATATAATCATGAAACTCAATCACAACAGTTGAACACTAAAAATAGATCACCATGTAAGAACAATCTGCTTCATTATATTGCTTCAAATATATATAATAATTGCGTAGGTCTTTGAAATATAAAAGTGGATGAGTGGGATGGATGCAATCTATCTTCTTACTAATGCCTTACCTAAAATATGAAGTGGTAATGATGATGATCTAACTGCTACTTCTCTGACTTATACAGCAATATTCTGAAGAGGATGCACCTCTTCATAAGTGTCTTTTGGAATTTTAATTAACAATTAAAAATTATCATTAAGCTCTAATGAGCCATAAATGTACTTGAGTAACATGATCCAAGTACTTTTGACTAAGATGGGTATTTGCACACTCCACGGCATTCTTTGCCACAAACTCCATGGCAATCATCTTCTCCATGCATTCGCAGGCCTCTTCCAATGTCGGATCTTCACTTTTAGCTACTTCCAGGGCTTTCTGTAGGATCAGTTGGCATTCCTTCATCCATTCTTGATGACTTTTCAAACTTTTGTTACCACTGAACAATGTAGGCACTCCTTCTTTGGAAGCTTTAATGAATTCTTAAGCCTCTGTATGAAGTTCCTCATGAAAATCTGTATGTTTCCTGATCAGGTCCTTGGCATTGGTAATGGCTCCAGCATTAGGAGTGTCTCTGTTCTGTATTTCTTGGAGCTTATCTTGAAGTCTGTTAGTCAACCCTTTATGTTCTCGGATAGCAGACTGATCTAGAACTTATTCATCCGTATCATCATGTTAGCATATCTTTTTTGGAACACTGTAGAAAATGCATCAAACTTGGCCTGGACTATCTGAGCATTTACCTATGATGCTTCACCCATGTCCTTTGTCTGAGAACTTTCCCCTTGAGTTAACATTCTAGTAGGAACTGAATCTTTCATAAAATCATTTTCTTTATGTATTCTCTCACAGTTCAATTTATACATATCCCTTTCTTTGATCAACATTTGAATCTGTGCTTTATTTAATTTTGCCACATTAATGTCAATATTTGCAATAACCACAGGATCAGTCTCGCCCACTTTTAATGTCATTACATGACCAAATGCTTTATTTGTATCAATAATTGCAAGCTTTTTGTGTCGAAGGTATAGGGCCCAGATCATGAGATAATTCTCATCTGGATTGTATCTTAATCTAGTATACACTTCTGTCACATCGTCTAGACTAAGTTTATGTTTAGCATCATCATTATGTAAAAAGCTATCAAAAACTAAAGAAGATTTTAAATCCAAACCAGGAAAGATCATTACACTGGACTCCTCTAATAACTTTCTTCCTCTTTCTGGAGTCATATTTTTTATTTCATTTTCAACATCTATTTTCAAGGCATCCAGCAATTGTTTTTCATTACTTGGTGTAATATCTGAAACTGATTCCTTGATTTCTTTGCCTTTGTGCTTATACAAGAAAGATCTAAACTCGGGAGATTGAATGAAATGATCATCTGAGATAAAAGATTTATAAGCCAACTGCCTAGCATCAGTATTAGATGCTTCCTCAATTTCTTGTTCTCTATTTGGAGGCTTGTATTCCTCAATTCTTAGTTTGGAAATTTTATTAGGTGGGCCTTGTGGTCTTTTGTCAGAAGATCCTTCACTGTTAGAAGACAACACTTCAATATCTTGTGTTTCCCTCATTTTATGTTCAACTTCTTGATTATATTCATCAACGGCCAAATCAGCCTCTACTTCCTCTAGGTTTCTGATGACATTATTGTGAGGAAATGGCACATGAACATATCCACTCAAATTTTGTTTCCTTCTTGTATAATAAATAAATCCTTCAGGATCAAATCCTTTTCTTGGTGTTGCTTTCCTCATGTTGAAATGGGACAATTTGTCCAAAATAAGATCATATCCTTCTTTCGATAATACAATAAAATCTCTGAAACATAATGTACTTGGCATAAATGATTGCTTCTCGTATGCACTCAAGTTCACAACATTAGAGTAGTCTAGCTGCCTGACAATTTCTAGGTATGCAACTCTATCCGGCACAATTTTTGGAAATAAAAAAGGTGTATCTTTGAAACCATAAACTCTGACCATGGTGGAGTCAAGCAAATAGTACCAATCTCCCCAATTATGATTCACAGTTGGCGGCCCATCAAAATCTTTGGGCCTTAAAAATCTTTTGATCTCATCAGATGAAGAATAACTACATGGATAACCATAAAATCTGTACACTATTTTGACAAAGAATTCTTCAAAATGTACATAACTGGAATTAACAAATCTACTATCCCAAATAGAAGTCCACATTTGGATGGGCAGCAACTGACCATCTTTATCCAATGGTGTAATTTTCAATTCATCTGGCCGAATTTCTAACTCCTGTCCATAGTATAGTATTATATGCATAAGAGATGAATAATGTTTGAAAGACATTGTACGAGAACAATTTTTGATAACCATCAATCCTAAATCAATTCCTCTGGAAACATGTGCAGCATAGTCAAAGGCTCTTGCATTATGGCATTGGAGGTTTGCACCAATTACCATAGGACCTATAGACAAACTCAGGGACCTATGTTCCCAACCCCTAACCTACTGAATAGTAGGTATACTTCAAATATGGTTCAAACAAGTCGACACGAAAGGGAGGCCCGTCATTATCCTCAAGTGGCACTAAATTTCTATGTTGTCTAGGCATGTGCAATGACAATCTCTAGCCTTTATAAGTAGTGTCCATTCTTAGACACATAGGCATATCGCATGTGTTATCTAGGTTGAATACTTCACATAATTCATTTTTAGACACATGTACGAAAGGTTTTTCTTGCAGGTCGCATATAGCTTTAAGGTCTAGATTATAGTGATAGGCCAAGAGTTTTACAAGATCAATATTCACAAAGACGTCGGTGACAACGAATTTCCCTAAATTGAAGATCCAAGGGTTGCAGACGGGTTCAAATCTATGTCTTTGGAAATAATAAAGCATAAATAGTTCATATCCCCTGATAGGGGTCCACACATTTCCTATGTGTTTGTATTTATCCTCTAACCTCTCGACAGCGGCCTTTAACTGTGTAGTTCTCCTGGCCTTTGGTCCTGAACCAGGTAATTGATCTATGAGGTCTTGGTTCAATTTTCTTTCTTTTGTTTTCTCTTCCTGTCCTGACTATGTTTTCTATCTTTTACTTTTAGATTGGCCACTATCTCCTAGTTGCTTTTTAGTTTTCATTTTTGTACAGTTTTTTTGTTTTAATCTCTACCAAGTATCAAAATTGGACTACAATCTAATAAGTGCAGGAATGCTTATTTGTATGTGTTATCTCCCTGAATTCCTTAATTCCTTGACCTCCAGTCAATTCCCCACTTTCTTCGTTGCAACCCTTGAAGATTTCTTTTGGTTAAATCCTTGATCAGGAATGTTCAAATAAGGTTTGTTTAAGAAGCCATTAATGTCGAGCACTGGAATTGAATGCAGCGGATTTCTCAGATTTTGAAATGTCAGAGCAATGTTATATGATCATATCGGTGAGACTCATCTAATCTTATGTCGATTTGTATGCTCAATTTGGAGCCATCTTTGTTTATATGTTCATAACTGATCACCAAGACTAGGCTAATGTCTTTCTGATGCGAAGTGTCCCTTTAGTTTGTTGATTCAATCGAGAAGACTTCTTAATACTTTCAGTGACCTTGCACAAATCCCCTTTTTCTTGCATTTTAATTTTTTATATTTTGACAAGACATTATGAATTTCACCTCGATATCGGGATGGTCTAGACCATTGGAACTCCTTTTGAACATCGGCGAGTGTTTTCCCGATGAATAGTAATCACTTTGTAGTCATTGGGTAGACAAATACCATCGGTAAGAAAATAAGATGATCTTCTGATGTATTAAGTCTCCCCGATACGTTTCTTTTATATTGTTTGTTCATTGGGGCACATCGGTGGGACTCTCACCAAACTTTTCAGTTCTTTCTCATCGGAGTGACTTGTATAGTCGAGAAGATATAAAAAATCCGTTCCGATGGTATATGTCACACCGATACAACTAGTGTCTCAACTTATCAATGAGAGTACATATATCTCTTGCCGAACTTGTGTCCATCGATATGACTTCTGAGATCGATATAGTTTAATATTTTTATTCTGCCTTCCTTTCTCTCGCCGATGAATGTTTTATCGGTGAAACGATATGAAATGTCTTCACCATTGTTGCACAACTGTTACATCTGGGATTTTTTATTGGTGTAACTTCATTTATGTCTTCGCGATATGCATAAAAATGTTCATTAAAGAATTATGGCTTGTTAGATCGGCAAGACATGCTCATGATCTTACCGATAAAGATCAAATGTTCTTTTGTTCCACTGTGGTCAGTGAGATGCTTAGATGGAATCATCAATTGTTATGGGTTGCAAAATGGATCTTGTCACACAAATTTTGACAATCTGTATTAATCTTAAGATCACTGTGCGGCAAATTTCTATGGCATGTGGAGGACAAGTGAGTGGTGGTTAATGAAAAATGTGAATTTTTTCCAGTTCTAACAGTGGTTCTGATTGGGGATGTATATTCTATTAGTGTAGGTTTTTATTTTCCTAGAGGGTTATTTATTTTTCCCTATATTCCTAGGTTTTTCCTACACTTCTATTAATCTTGCTTAGGTTAATAAAGCATGTCTTATTAGGTGAGTGGTTGCGAGGTGTCACCCTCCTACATGTGAGCATCCATTAGCTATCTTGGGAAGATACTTTGCTATCTTTAGTCTGATAGATGGTTGCTCCTCATTGGTCGGTGTTGCCACCTCCTCTCTCTTCCTAGTCTATATAAGCATGCTACCTGGCTTGTATTTTGTATCTTTTGCTTTTGCATCCTCTTAATGCTATTTTGCTTCTAGCATTTGCATTACTCTCTTGGAGACTAACTCTGTGTTGCTATTTTGATTTTGTATCATTTGCATTCATAGTTTTAATATCTATTCTTTGCACTAGTTTTCTGGGTTATTAATCTTTTCAGATTCTAACATACTCCTTGTGGGTATAGCAAGAATCCAGGTCTCTGGGGAAGTAGACCAAATGTGTTATTTATATGGTATGGAATCTGAAGTGCATTTGAAATGGGAGTTGGTATGGATGAGAAATACAAGTGGAGTGAAGTCCTATACTACTGTGCATGGAAAATTTATTCAAGAGGTTTGTTAAGAATCGTCCATGCACTGGGAATTCTTATTCCTCTTTATGATTTTAAGAAAAGAAATTTTTTAAGAACTGTCCATGTACTGGCAATTCTTGTTCTTCTCCTATGATGTTTTGAAGGTAATATGAATCTTCACTAGCCTTGCCAACAATGACAAATGGTCCCAACCATAAGGCTTCAAATTTCCCATGTTTCCCTTTGTCCTGACTCCTGGCATTCCACATGAGAACTATGTCATCTACTTCAAATTTTCTATTTTTAGCTCTTTTGTCATATAGGTATTTCATCTGTGATTGCTTCTTTCTATTTTGTTGTTGAGCTTGGTCCCTGTTGACTTTTTCCCAGACTAGATGCTTATTCCCAGATATCCCTACAAGGTAGCCATCAGTGATCAACAGGAGCTCTGGGCCAGGGGGTCAACAGTATAGGAGATAGACTCTATATTTTATCTCCTCTTCTTCTTCAGGCTCTGCAAGACCTAGGGGGGTATTCCCTATTCAACATCCATAAGGATATGCATGCAAGGCTGGGATGTTGACAGAAAGCAGATGAGTCCTCCTGTATGTAGACCAAAACTGAAAGATAAGGGCAAAGGGGCTAGCTTTGGGCCTATTTGCAGTTGTAGACAGAGGACTGAGGATCCTAAACTAACTCTAATGTCCTAATGTTGGTTTTAGATTTTGCTTTGGAGTTTAAGTTTGGATGCAAAGCTGGACATGGTTATAACACAAAAACAAAGCATGATTGGTGCCTATCCAGGGCCTGGAGTCAGTAGACATACACCTGTGAATGATCAGCATAAACAACTAAAACTGGATTTCAAGGGGATCTATGTGATGCCTGCCTTACAGGCATCTCCCAATACAAAGTGTTAGGTTATCTCTACTTATGGTATCCCTACTGCAGTATATCCCTCCCAATGTTCAACCTGAAAACAGTTTAATCTACCCCTTGAGTAGAAGTTAAAAGATCAGACAGTCAACATAGGAATTCTATGCTCTAGAATCTAGACATTACTGAACATCCAGATTCAGAAGAAGAATACATGCAATACTGGAGACAGAATTAACACAACACATGCCAAACAGCATTTCTCATATAAGTTTAATCATGAAATCAGTGGGTTCATGCCAAAAACAAACAACAGGAGATACATAAACTCACAGGTAAGCTGTACAGAGCAACCAGATCAGCTTGTCATGCATTACAGAGCCAAAATCATCAACTTTCAACAACCTCAAATGAACAACACAACCTGCTTATAACAGCCAGGTAGGTGCTCAGCAATTAATTACAATGTTGACCAAAATTTTGCCAGATACACAGTATCATGAAAATGGCGCTCAAACACAACCAGATTGGCGCCCAAACTTGAATGCAGCAGGTAGGGGAGGAGACAGGAAGATTTCTCGAGCCCTGCGCTCCTGCCTGCTGATTGACACCTCCAGTCGGGTACAAGATCGACCCACGCCATCGCCCATACCTCTGCAACAATCGCCATTAATGGCGCACCAACCCGCGGCCTTGGGAAAACCATCAAACAGACCATCGCAAGCTTTTCCCGCCGAGACTCATCATCATGATATTTCGAATATGCAGGATCACATTATCCCACATGCACCCCGCAGCAACCTCCTTTGCACTTTATATACTAGGTCATGAGCATATATCGTGTCGGTACTTTTGCTCCCGACGACACTAGTATAGACTTCATCATCATCATCCTCCAGCAGCATGATATCCTGTTGTTCGAAAAATCACCCTGACGTCATCATGATATTTGAAATATAACCTTCGTGATAATCGGCACAACCTGATCCTTCGGAGGAACATCCTCCTGCTGAGCTTATAACAAAAGTCTGGCCGATGAACATCCTGATGACGTCATCATCATATCCTGCTGACGTCATCATCATATCCGCCTACTGCGCACCTCCTCACATCCGGATGACGTCATCATCATGTTTGCAAATATCAGGAGGTCTCTTCAAGATGATCAGTGTTAGAAATATGACCCCCGCGGACCTTGATGACGTCATCATCATATTCACATCATCATGATATTCGGAGGACAACCGGATATTTGGAAATATCCTCCTGATGTTCAAATATCAGGTTGCACTGTAGCTCCTCTATAAGATCGGGGCGATAACTGAATATGATGATGCTGCTTGAAAAGATCACCCTCAGTAGATAATGCGCGAAGCTAGCAGGCGGATATCTCCTTGATATCAACATCATCATGATGTTCGAACAAACATATATCCGGGTGATATGAAAATATCACCCCCTCCTTCGCGAATATCATGATGCAGATAGGCAGAAAGAAAAATATCACCCTGATATACGGATGACGTCAGCATCATCAGGATGAGAAACAAAGAACAAGAAGTGATACAACATCATCAGGATGATATTGACTAAGATCATCCTGACGTTCCAAAATATGATGACCCTAGTGAATATCGGGTCGCAATCACAACTCTTCAACAACATCATCAGGATGATGTTAACCAAGATCACCCGATGATAAAAATATCACCCCGGCGAAATATCATGAAGGCAGAAAATATGATGACCTCTACAAGCAGCAGGATGATAACTGGAAATATGATGATGATGAACACGACCCTTAGGAAAAAACAAGTTAGGTCGAGCAATTCAAAGAATAAGCAACATCATCATCATGCTCACGCAAGGTGATAAATGGAAGATCACCGGAGACTTTGAAACATCACCCTCGCAAGCAGATCAGGGCGCACTGTAGCTCGGCAGCATCATCATGATAAAAACCAAACATCACCCGACAGTTGAAATATGATGATGACGTTGAAAAACAAGTCGACGAGGAACATGATGATGCAGTTGAAAAATGCTGAGGAGGTCCAACACTTAGAAAAAATGGGCAAGAAGATAAAGGCTTCAAATGAAGAAACCTCCTGATCATGATAAATCAACCCCTGGTCAAAATGAGTGTCAACAGTCCCTTACCTCATCAAGTTCTATTAATTCTCCCATCCTCTCCTCCATAGGTGCAGGAACTTCCAAATCTTCTTGCAAGATAAATTTGTACACTGGTAAGAAATTATGCAAAGGGAGCCTAGCTTGAGTCCCATACACAAGCTCAAAAGGTTATTTTCCAATGGCTTTCTTCACATTGATTCTATCTGCCCATAAGGCTAGTCTTAATTTGGAATCCCAAGCCTTTTTATTGTTATCCAACATCCTTTTTATGATCTTCAGGATGCTCTTATTGCTGGATTCAGCTTGCCTATTTTTCTGTGGATGATATGGTGAAGAATATGAGATCACTATACCATAGGATTGACAAAATGTTTTGAACTCATATGATCTAAAACACATCCCATTATCGGTTATAATTTGGCTGGCACTCCAAATCTGGTGATGATATTTTCTAGTAGAAAGTTTGTCACAACTCTACTAGTTGCTTGTTTTGTAGGTACAACTTCTACCCATTTTGTGAAGTAGTATGTGGCTACTAATATCCACCTATGTGCCCGAGTAGATTTTTCTGCAATCTCTCCTATGAAATCAATCCCCCACTAGTGGAATGGAGCCTCAACTTGCAAAGGTCTTAAAGGCAATGCCCCCTGATACTTCAATTTCCCAGATAATTTTTGGCATGCTTCACATTTCCTAGTATAATCATAAGCATCATTGAAAACCATAGGCCAATAGTATCCTGCCCTTAATACCTTATGAGCAGTAGTTTTTGCTGAAAAATGTCCACCACATACTCCTTCATGCATTTTCTTCAGAACATGCTTTACTTGATTTTCATCTAGGCATAACAATAGAACACCATCTTAGTTTTTCCAATAGAGGTCTCCCTCCATGAATACGTATTTTGAAGCTTGCAACTTAAGCGTCCTTTTCTTGTTATCATCAAATCCTTTAGGACATTTCATATGTTTAAGATAGTATGCAATATCAGTGTACCATGGTGTATGCTCAATGCTAGAAATCATGTTATCTTCATTGTTCAGATTGCACACGTGGGTAGCTTAAATATTTGTTTCAGCCATTAATTTAGCAAGACCTTGTCCTCTTACTAGTTTAGTGATTTGGATCTCTATGTCAAATTCTTGAAGTCTATTGATCCATCTACATCTCCTCCCAATCACTTCCGTCTGGACAAACACATCTTTTACTGCAGCATTGGGTACATAGGCTATCACTTTCGCTCCCACCAGATATGGTCTAAATGCTTTGACAGCCTTTACTAATGCATATCCCTATTTTTGAAGAGACCTAATGTGTCAAGTTACTACTTGGAACCTCATTCGTTCGTTGGTTTGTTCATAGCAAGTACATGTTCATCGTTCATCGACAAGGCTTGAACTTCGTTTGTCAAGTTCAATGGTTCAACAAGTTCAACCGATGTGATATGTCTATCGGCATAAGGTTGGCCATCGGCTGAGCCTGTGGTAGGTACTCTGACGGTCTTCTGTTACTCCGATGAAGGATGAAGGCCTGGGCATTGGTGGGACAAGGAACCATCGATGTGGATGGTAGAGTGGTCTCTGATGGCTTGGGATATTCCGATGAGGCTTAGACTAGCATCGTCGGCAACAAAATTGTTGATGAGTCTTACTAAGTGTTCATGTACGTAAACCAGGATATTAAACTCAAACTAGTGAATGTGGGACTAAATGTCTCACATGAATACGAACAGTTATGCGACGGTTGTAAGATAGCGATGCTAGGTTAGTTGAAACGAACAGTTAGGGCAGAAGTTAAAACGGTTTTCCTCTTGAAGACTGTGTATATATTCATATTTGGTGAAGTCGTCTGTGATTGTTGATGAGATTCGATCAAATTGTTCATTCTGTAGATGTACAAAGGAAGTGAACTGTGTGTATGATTTAAGAATTGATACCTGAGCGAGAAGGCTGGGATCTTTATTGTAACCTTTTTTAAGCTTACTGTAAATAAAGATTGTCTCTCTTGTGGTGGTGGGTTTTTTACCCGAAAGGGTTTTCCCACGTACATCTGGTGTTGTTCTCTATTATCTTGTATGTTTATTCTGTATTTTCTGGTGTGTTCATCTTTGTATTTGAATTAAATGTTACCTGTCTACATTATCCCCTTTGAATTGACATTAGGGAAGCTGTATTCCACACCTATGCTTTCCTTACAAGTGGTATCAGAGCCTGGCCAGTTGTGTTATCCTTGTTGGTAGGTTGGATTTTTTGTGTTAGTTCTGTGAGTGGGAGTTCTGTAGAGGTCTATTTTGTTAAATAAGATGGCAAGTGCATCAGGAAAAGTAGACATTGAAAAGTTCAATGGCACAAACTTTGAGTTGTGGAAGCTTAAGGTTGAAGATTTGCTGGTCGACAGAGATCTTTGGGTTGTTGTGTCTAGGACTAAACCTTCAGGTATGAAGCAAGAAGACTGGGACCTGGCAGATAGGAAAGCCAGAGGACTGATAAGATTAAGTTTAGCAGATTCTGTTCTATTGAACATCCATGAGGAGAAGACTGCAAACACTTTGTGGAAGAAATTGGGAGATATTTATTAGGGCAAGTCCTTGGTGAATAAACTTTTCCTTAGAAAGAAGTTGTACTCTCTAAAGATGGATGACGGAGCATCTATAGCAGACCATCTGAACTCATTTAATATGATTGCTGCACAGTTGAATTTTGTAGGTGTAAAAATAGAAGAGGAGGACCGATGTATGCTTCTGTTGTGTTCCTTACCTAACTCATGGGATCATCTTGTGATGGCTATTGGAAGTACAACAACCACGTTTAAAATTGAAGAAGTTGTTGCCTCGCTGTTATCTGAAGAGATGCGGCGGAAATCTTCTGAGATGACCAAAGAGGCCCTGTCTGTTTGAGGTAGATCAAAGGAAAGAGGCAAGAAGAAAGACAAGAAGTCTAAGTCCAAATCAGAGGGGAGATCGAAATCTCCTGGCAAAAAGTCCAAGGTGAAGTGCTGGAATTGTGGGCAAAAAGGACACATCCGAAAAGACTGCAAATAGGAGAAAAAGAAGAAGAACTTCTCTGACACCGATTCTTCTCAGAGTGATGCTCATGCCTTCATTGCTGCCTTGGCAACGCCTGCATCTGAAGATGTATGGCTGGTGGATTCAGGAGCATCTTTTCATATGACATCTCACAGAGAATGGTTCACTAAGTATGAATCGTATGCTGGTGGGAAGGTGTTCCTGGCAAGTGATTCGACACTGGAAATTGTTGGCCAAGGAGGAGTCAGAATCCAGTTCTTGGATGGCAGAATAAAGGGAATGAATGGAGTATTACACATACCAGGTCTGGCTCAAAATTTACTTTCTGTTAGTAAGCTTAATGATGTTGGAGTGCAAGTTACTTTTGTGAATGGTGGCTGTAAGATAACTACAGGTTCTATTATATTGGCAAAGGGTGAACGCATTGGAACTTTGTATAGGTTAGATGCTAAACCAGTGTGCTGTAATAATGTCTCTGTAAAATCTGAAAAAGCTACTATTGTAACACATGATGCAAACTATGGAAGTTAAACTTCCTATAGAAAAAATAATGCTCTGGCATCATAGACTTGGTCACATAGGTGAAAAAGGTTTAAAAACCTTGAAAAACAAAAACCTGGTAGATGGGATGATTGATTGTAATCTAGAGTTCAATTTCTGTGAACATTGCATATATGGAAAACAGAACCGTGTTTCTTTTTACTCTAGTTCTCATAAATCTTCTGGTCTTCTGGACTATGTACATTATGATGTTTTTGGTCCAGTTGATGTTTCTTCTCTGTCTAAATCAAGATACTACGTATCGTTTATTGATGATTATTCAAGGAGGGCATTTGTATATTTATTGAAAAATAAATCAGAAATGTTCAGTCGGTTTAAAGAATTTAAAAATCTTGTGGAAAATCAGACTGGTAGAAAAATAAAATGTTTGAGAATGGATAACGGTGGTGAATATTGCAATGCAGATTTTGATAAATATTGTATTGATCATGGAATAAAAAGGCATAAGACTACACCTTATACTCCACAGCAAAATGGAGTTGTTGAAAGGTTGAATCGATCATTGATGGAGAAAGCAAGAAGTATGTTGAGTTATGTTGGTCTTGAACAAAGGTTCTGGGCTGAGGCAGTTGCTACAGCTTGTTACTTGCTGAATCGTTCTCCTACTTCGGCATTGGTTGATAAGACGCCTATGGAAGGATGGTCTGGAAAGAAGCCCTCTCTAAGACATCTTCGTGTCTTTAGCTATGAGGCATATGCTCATATTCATGAGGTAAAAAGATCTAAGTTGGATTACAAGGCAGTCAAATGTGTCTTTATTGGCTATGGAGTCGGTGTTAAAGGGTACAAGCTTTGGAATCCTGAAACTGAATAAGTAATTTACAGCAGGAATGTAATTTTCAGAGAGCTGAAACCTTTGGTTATTGATCCTTAGCCAGAGAAGACATAAGAGAAGAAAGAAAAGAGTGTTGTTAATATTCCTCTGACCCCTGTAAAAGAGGAACAATGAGCACCAAGTGTAGATGATTCAGAAGTGAGTTTGAGTAGCTTCAAAGATTCAGATCCAGAGCAAGAACCTGAACCTGCACCTCAGCCATTGAAGAGGTCTACACGTGAAAGAAGACAACCAGATAGGTATGGATTTTCAGTACTTGATTCAAGTTGTGCCTATGCTTTGCTTATTGATACTGATGAACCTAGGACTGTGAAAGAATCTATTAGTTTACCTGATTCAGATTCTTGGTTGGAAGCCATGGATAACAAAATGTCATCGTTGGAGAAAAATAAAACCTAGGATCTAGTGCCCTTGCCTGAAGGTAGAAAACCTGTGGGCTGTAAGTGGGTATTTAAAAAGAAATATGGTCCAAATGGTAGTATTGAAAAGTACAAGGCAAGATTGGTTGCTAAGGGGTATTCTCAAAAGGAAGGTATAGATTATGGAGAAATCTTTTCTCCTATAGCTAAGCTGACATCCATTAGATTTATGTTGTCACTTGCAGCAGCGTATGACTTTGAAATTGAGCAGATGGATGTGACGATAGCATTTCTTCATGGGGACCTTGAAGAAGAAATTTATATGTCCCAGCCAGAGCATTTTGTGGTAAAAGGTAAAGAACATCTGGTATGTAAACTTAAAAAGTCTCTTTATGGCTTGAAGCAATCTCCCAGAATGTGGTATCAGAAATTTGATACGTATGTTTTATCTTTGGGATTTGTGAGATCTAAATCTGATCATTGTGTCTATTATAAAACTGATGGTGATCGGATTCTTTAATTGCACTGTATGTGGATGACATGTTAATCATTGGCAATGGTAAGGGGATGATCTCATATTAAAATCTCAGTTGTCCTTGAAATTTGAAATGAAAAATCTGGGGGCAGCGAAGTACATTCTGGGAATGGAAATCAAAAGGGACAGATCTAGTAGAAAGCTTTGGCTCAGCCAGAGCAAGTATATTACCAATGTTCTTAATAAATTTAATATGTCTGATTGCAAACAGTTAGTTGTTCTAGTTTTGCAGGGAACGAAACTATCTGTTGAAGATTGTCCAAAATCTTCAAATGAAATTGATAACATGAAAAAGGTGCCTTATGGAAGTGTTGTTGGCAGTTTAATGTATGCAATGGTCTGTACCAAACTAGACATTGCCCAGGAAGTGGGAGGTTTGAGCTGATTTATGGCAAATCCAGGTAGATCACATTGGGATGCTGTGAAGAGAGTTATAAGGTATTTGAAGGGAACTTCTGACTATGCTATTTGCTATCATGGAAACTCAGTTGGATCTCAGAAATCTGTCAGCATTCAGGGATATGTTGATTCTGATTGGGCAGGGGACATTGATAGTAGAAGATCCACTAGTGGATATGTATTCACGTTAAATGGTGGTGCTACCAGTTGGATGAGCAAGCGGCAGGCTTTAGTCACTTTGTCCACAACAGATGCAGAGTACATGGTAGCTACTCGTGCATGCCAAGAAGTCGTTTGGTTGAAGAGGTTGTGTTCTGATGTTGGTTTTGATGCAGGGCAGATACAAATTCATTGTGACAGTCAAAGTGCTATCTGTTTGGCAAAAAATCCTACTTTTCACACTAGGACAAAACATATTGATGTCCAATATCACTTTGTTCGTGCTATGGTGGAAGACAAAAAGGTAAAGCTGGAAAAGGTTGATACTTTGGATAATGTTGCAGATGCCTTAACTAAACTAGTGAGCACGACCAAGTTCAAATGGTGTTCAGATGAAATGGGTCTTCGAGCCCATAATTCTCAGTAATCGTATGAGGATTAAGAGGTAGCAGTAATCTCTTCGACAAGTGGGAGATTGAAGAGACCTAATGTCTCAAGTTACTGCTTGGAACCTCATTCATTCGTTGGTTTGTTCATAGCAAGTACATGTTCATCGTTCATCGGCAAGGCTTGAACTTCGTTCGTCAGGTTTAATGGTTCAACAGGTTCAACAGATGTGATATGTCTATCGGCATAAGGTTGGCCATTGGTTGAACCTGTGGTAGGTACTCCAACAGTCTTCTGTTACTCTGATGAAGAATGAAGGCTTGAGCATCAGTGGGATAAGGAACCATCAGTGTGGATGGTGGAGTGGTCCCTAATGGCTTGGGCTATTCCGATGAGGCTTAGATTGGCATCGTCGGCAACAAAATTGCTGACGATAGTCTTACTAAGTGTTTGTGTATGTAAACCAGGATATAAAACTCGAACTGGTGGATGTGGGACTAAAGGTCTCACATGAATACGAACAGTTATGCGATGGTTGGAAGATAGCGATGCTAGGTTAGTTGAAATGAACAGTTAGGGCAGAAGTTAGAACAGTTTTGCTCTTGAAGAATGTGTATATATTTAGATTTGGTGAGGTCATCTGCGATTGTTGATGAGATCCGATCGAATTGTTCATTCTGTAGATGTCTAGAGGAAGTGAACTGTGTGTATGATTTGAGAATCGATACCTGAGCGAGAAGGCTGGGATCTTTATTGTAACCTTTTTTAAGCTTACTGTAAATAAAGATTGTCTCTCTTATGGTGGTGGGTTTTTTACCTGAAAGGGTTTTCCCATGTACATCTGGGGTTGTTCTCTGTTATCTTGTATGTTTATTCTATATTTTCTGGTGTGTTCATCTTTGTATTTGAATTAAATGTTACCTATCTGCATTATCCCCTTTGAATTGACATTAGAGAAGTTGTATTCCGCACCTGTGCTTTCCTTACAATTTTTATATAATGTCATATTTTAACTCTGTATCTTGGAGAGATTTGCTGAAAAATGAAATAGACTACTCATACCCTTCATCATTCTTTTGTAGCATTACTGTTGTAATTGTGTGATAGGATGCAAATGAAAAAATCTGGAATGGTTTATTGAAATTAGGGGATTTTAATACCGGGGCTTCTTTGATTTCTTTTTTAATGGATATGAATGCATCTATTGCCTCAGTTGTCAAATCAATTTTTGCACCCTTCTTCAACATCTTTGATACTGGATTCACTATTTTGGCAAAGTTTGATATAAACCTTCTTACAAAATTAATTTGCCCAAAGAAGGACTGAATGGCTTTAATTGTCTTAGGAGTAGGAATTTTATCTATGGCTTCCACCCTTTATGGATTAATCCTTACTCCGTCCTTGGACACTATATGTCCTAGTAACTTTCCATCTGTTATTGCGAAATGACATTTTTTAGAATTCAAGGAAATGCCATATTCTAATGCTCTGATAAATATTTTTTCAAGGTGTGCAACATGATCTTCTGCTTTCTTGGAATATGTAGTAAGATCGTCCTGGTACACTACCATTATTACATTGATCAGATCAACAAAGGCAACATCCATGGCTCTCTGGAAGGTTGCATCAGCATTTGTAAGTTCAAACGACATCCTGACATTTATGTATGTTCCCCATGGTGTGGTGAAAGTTGTTTTGTATTGTTTTGATTCCTCGACTTTCACTTGGTTATAACCTGAAAACCCATCCATCATAGATAGTAATTCACATCCTGTAACCCTCTGCAACAAGGCCTCCATATTTGGAAGTGGGTAGTTATCTTTGAGAGATGATACATTCAAATTTTGGAAATCCACACAGAGTCTTATTTCTCCATTTTCTTTTTGACAGGTACCAAATTAAAAACCCAAGATGAATGTCTGATTGGCTTGATAATACCTCCTTCCCTAAGCTTTATAAGTTCCTCATGCATTCTGGGTTCTAAGGTAGGATTTATGGGTCTCTATTTTTGTCTGAAGGGTTTTGCATCGGGTTTGAGTAGAATTTCATGTTGAAACAGATCTTCTTTGTATGCCTTAAGATCATCATAAGACCAAGCAAAGACATGCTTATACTTCCTTAATAATGGAATCAACATCTTTCTGATTGTAGGGCTTATCCTTTTCCCAATGTATACCTTTTTTGGTGCCATTTCAGTGCCCAAGTTAATTTCCTCAATGTCCTCTCTTCTTACTGGTGTTTGTTTCATGAGAGCTCTATCATTTCCATCAAACACCCTCTCTAATGCCACAAGTCCCTTAGGAATCTTGTTAGTTTTGAGTTGCACAATTTCTTTGCCAAATAAGGTTTGCTTGCCATCTACTTCCTCCGCAGATGCATTGAAATCAATTTCTTGAGACTCATATTGGTCAATGCACTGCAAGAATTTAATTAGATCTGTGTCATCATTGAAAACTTGCCAATTATAGATATTGTCTAGGATTGCAGGTCTAGTTTTGAACTCAACTTCAGTAATGCCTGCCAATGTGACATCATCCCTTTTTAAGGCTATATTTGCTAGAAAGTCTGCCATTATATTTTTTGATCTATCCACCCAATTAACAAAGAAGGCATCAAACAATTCAATATCATCCCAGACAACATTTCTATATTGTTTCAATCTTTTGTTCTTGGATGAGTACTTCCCTTTGATTTGAGATATGATTAGTTCTGAATCTCCATAAACAGCAAGGCATTTTATCTTATGTTTTATGGAAATGTTCAATCCTATGAGAAGAGCATCATACTCTGTTATGTTATTGGTACATTCAAATGTTAGCATGAATGAATATTTGAAAGTTTTACCAGTAAGTGAAATAAATAATACCCCAGCTCCATTACTGGCCTTGCTGCATGCACCATCAAAGTACATCTTCCACACACCACACTCATCAAGTTGGGCCTCTTGATGTATAGGATTAGTGTTTTGTAATCCTGGTTGACTTTTTCAATTCTGAATGCACCAAGGTCTGTATCACAGAAAAGATTTACTTGATTCTGATCAATGCATTCTATGATATTTCCATATCTTAGCTCTCTGCAAAGTTTAATTGCCTTTCCTCCCACTGGTATAGTAGCATAGGATAGATCCAATTGGACATTTCTTCTGGCTATTGGAGTCCATTGTCTAGATAACAACATTCCATAGTAGGGTGGGATATCCACTACAATGATGTCAATCTTATATGTTGCCTTAGGGTAGGCAGCTAGCCTTATCTCCACATCCCACATAATGCCCACAACTGGGATGGATCTGTTGTCCATTGCATAACATTTGTCATATGTAGTGTCAACCCACATACCTAATTCTTTCATGACAACCATTGACATAATGTTCATGGCTGCACCTGAGTCAATCATGCAATTTCTCACTAGTCTATTTTTTATCAGCAGAGTGGTGTAAAATGGATCTACCTGAGAGGGGTTCCTTGTCAAAGTGTCACCCAGATATACTTTAGGAGTTCTAGCAGCTTCAATTTGAACATTGTTTATTTTGATTTCAGGTTTTTCTTGCTTCTTTTTTGGTATCTCTGAAATCATCTTGATCACTGTATTTCTATATTGATCTATCTTCATCATTTCAAGGAGTGGTACTAATATTTTTACTTGGGACACTGCTTGGGCTATATCAAATGAGGGGGTCATTGTTTGATCCATTTTTTCTATTTTGTTATGCCCCTTTTCTTCAGTGGGTATTTTGTCTTTTGTCTTACCCTGTTCAGTCTTTGCTGGCTCTTTAGGTACATTTCTCATATTGTCTTCATTATGAGTTTGATCTTTCACAAACACACTCCTAGGTACTCCTTGATCTGCATTAACTGTTCTGTTTCTCAGATTATAATTACTCTTGGCCTATGCCACTGTAGCCATCGTAAGAGCCATCCTTTCTTCTTCAGTTGGTTTTCTCCATTGGTCGTGTGGCGGCATATTATGATTATAAACAATTTCCTCATAATGATTTTCTTGATTTGAGAATACCTCCTGTCCTCCCATACTAGTGTTATATCTTTGATTTCCCACGTCATATTCATATCCATCCTCCTCTGTGGATGAATATCCTTCATCAATCTGATGAGGTTTGAATGCTAGCATGTTTATAGTATGGCTATCTCTTTCTTGACCATAAGATGTTTCCTGCTACTATATTGATTGTACCACCACACAATAATCAGATGAGTGGGGCAGATTAAATGGTAGACACCATGGGTTATTTGCCACTGCATGAGTCCCATTTATTTTAAAGGGATTAGGAGTATCCTTCTTATAGTTCTGCTTTCTATTATTTTCCAAAGGCCTTCCATCTTTCCAATTGGTATTATAAGGCATGTCATGCAGCCTTGGCATTTCATTTATGTAATAATTGTTTTGTTTTGCCTGATTATTGTTTGGAGTTGATACAACCTTTAGATTTTCTCTTCTCCCAAGTTTTCCTACTACTCTTTTATTGTTTTCAATAGTAATGGTTGCTTTCTGAGCTTCTGCCAATGTCAGAGGAGCTTTGTTTCTAAGCTCATATCCAGTCTTAAGATCAAAAGCATTTAAGTATAAAACTAGGGCCATACGATCCTGAGGCTTCAACTCTAATGGGATTTTATGATATATTTTTGTAAATCTCTGGTTGAAATCCATCACAGATTCATTATGATTCTTTTGAATACTAGTCAATTCATGATCAACAAAATTTGGATCAAACTGTGATGCAGACAAGAGATGACTCTAGTTTATAGACCCAATTTTCACAACAATGGGCTTCATACACCAAATCTCTCTAGTTTCACAAACCAACTTCACAATGCACCAATAAGGGTTTCACCATTCCCAACTCAACAAAGGTCATCTAGGACCTTATTACTCCTTAGGGACCCAATCTCAAGTAAATCAAATACTTACCTTTTACCCGGACCAATGACTATTAGTATTTCCTTTACAACTAGGCTATTAGCCTTGTAGCCCAACTTAAGGGTCTACTAGACCACAACTTTTACTGTAGATAGGATCTCAATGAAACCAAAACATTTCTGAGCACCCATTATCCTGTTTGTTAACATATCAAAAGATGGGTATAGATTGTTTTTGGACATAGGCTTCAAAATCCATGACAGACCTATTAGGCCACATTTACAAAGAAAATGCCTTCAAAACTTGTCACCAACCCCTAATCACTACAAATAGTCTTTCACCAAGTTGACAAACCTCTAATTTTATAAGTCTCAAGGATTAGATCACTCATTTGATCCCCTAACCATCAAACCCTCACTCTAGGCCATTTTCACTAGGTTTTCCATTGGGGTTTATTGAAACTTGGACTCCCACAACTCTCCACACCTGATCAGAACATGGAACACTTCACAAATGGCCTACACATGCTCACAAAAGCATCAGATGAGTAGTTCCATTAACATTTTATCAAAACACCTCCTAGGTTACTCATTCTCACATGGAAAAATACTACAAACAACTCAAGGGCATCACCACAAACTCACACAACATGTTTTCTCTGCCTCCCAAACCATTTGGAACATCTAACCTACCATAAACCAAGTCATTCCACTAAGTTACAAGTCTGGACAGTAGGTGGAATGACTAAAATCTCATTTTTTCTCCCTCAAAACCCTTAACAGACTGTAAATAGGTAGTTTCAGAAAAAGGATGATAGCTTTTTCAAATCTTAACAAAAAACCCTCAAACCATTGCAAAAGAGAGTTAACTCATCCCTCCTTCAAATGCAAAAGGTTGTAGAGTCTAATAGATCCGTACAAGTACGGAATAAGACTAGAAACAACAGTTTTGCAGAAAAACACAAGAAAAACAAAGTCTGTTTATATTTTTCTCTTCAAAACTTTCTTCCTCTATATTTTTTCGATGTGTGTGAAGGGATTTCATACATATTTGAATTAGTTTTCAACTGTTCTCAACAATTTTCCAACTGAATGGTCAGTTTACACTCCAAATTACATGATTGGTTAAGTGGCAAGCTATGTTTGCCACTTTCATTACATTAGATCTTACATCATTTAGACCTTATTTGACAAGAAACTTAAAACATGACTTGACCCAAGAAACACAAATTGGTCCTTTTAGTGACCTTATTACATCCAAAATGGTTTATGATGACCTTATTTATCATAAATAGACATAACCTAACTAAATCTTATCTTTTACTCTTTAGAGCCATACCATGGGGTTTGTGCTCCTGCACCAAACTGGCTCCCATATTGTTCTTTGAATTGATGCTTGAAGTCTTCATAAGAGCAAATTGATGCATCAGGCAGGTTTTTGCACCAGTCTCTGGCATCTTCAACAAGGGACAACATGAATAACTTCATTAAGACATCTTCATATTGCACTTTGAAATTATCCATGACTGTTTCAAAATTTCTAATATGTTCTTCTGTAGAGATGGCATTATTTCTAGCAAATTTTGGGAGACCATTCCTTAGAACATTATCAATAGGATCAGGACATACTTGAAATCTAGACAATTCTAGTTGTCTGTATCTATTGATGTTAAGGGGCCCTTGTAGTCGTTGATTTAATTGGTATTGATTATGAGGTTGTTGATTTAGTTGGTATTGGTTGTGAGGAGGATACTGTTGTGGATTTAGATGTGGGTTCACATTTTGATGTTGTGGCATAACATATTGTTGGCCAGGGGGTGGATATGGATTTACTATATGTTGAGAGGTATTATCGGTGATGGGCAGTCTTGGATTTCTTGCAGGAATATTTGGTGGGACATAGCTTGCGGGCGGTGGTTGTGGATTGGATGAACTACCTGCATTCTAGTGTACATTTTGTTGTACATTCCTTGGAACATGCCCTCCTTATTTGTGTGGAGATACATATTTTTGGTTAGCTGCTTTAGTTCTATCTTTTACTTGTTGTATTTCCTGTTTCAACCTATTTTCATCTTCCCTTAACTTGACCAGTTCAAGTTCTCCCTACAACTTGAGCAAGTTTTGATGCATCTCATCCTTGCTTCTCATATCATTTGGTGGGTTGTTATCCATTTGTATAGGAGTTCCTTGACTTATGAGCCCCTGTTTAACTCCTCCACCTTGTTGTAATGACATTTCATAGTCATATTCTGCCTGCTTCTGATCTATTTCCCTCATGACTTGAGCTTCATACTCAAGTTGTCTTTGGGGATTAGGCCTATATTGGTCTAAAATATTATCAGATAACCCATAACTCTGGGACAAGTTCTCATTTGACTCGTGCAGAGGAGTGAAATTGTTATGGGTTATAATAGGTTGTTCTAAAGTATTCTCCTGAGTATTCTAATTATTGTTTTGTTGTGATTGGTTTGATGACAAATTTTTCTTTGAAGGAGCTCTTGGGGGTGGGGATGATTGTAATTTTATACCATCAGTTTTAGATCTCCTACCGTCCATGCTACTTCAAGACATAAAATGATTTATATTTTTTTATAGAGTCGCCACCTCAGTTAAGAGGACTGATTATTCTTTTGGGTTCTCTTTTGTCTAGCAGAGTTACGCTTTTTAATATTTTGACTCTAAGGATATGGTCTCTTACCAGGTCTTCTTGTGTGTTCTCCCCAGTAGAGTCGCCAATTTGTTGGATCTCAAAAATGCTGGTTTTAGACCACAAGAGGGTGCTAATCTCTTGATACATTTTTGGTCAACAAGACAGGGTTTATGCAACTAGAAACCCCCTACTCTTTTGGTTTTGCCAGGCCTAGGCGGGTGTACCTAAATGATAAGGCAGACTTAGAAATCTAAATGGATTCTAATATAGGCAATTCTACTCACCATGGCACATAAATGTGAGATAACTGCAGAGCGTGCTAACTAAGTCCTAATGAAAATTTTTGATGTATCAAGAATGTGGATTAGAAAATTTCTCTAAGGTTGATCAGTGCCTAATCTATTAGGTGGATGGAGACAATGGATGATGATTATGTTTATGGAGACAGATATGGAGGATTGGTAGGTCTACTTCCCATCTCAACTCTAACTTGCTGGGCACTTGAAATGTTTGCACCTCATGCAAACATGCAAGTTTGTAAGTTACTGTACTCTTCTTATCAAATCCCAGTGATATTATCCTAAACTACTGTGAACAACTGAAAGGAATTTTAATTCTGGTAAGAAGGAAATCTAACCAAGATTGTTTGTTTAAAGGATTTTAACTCTTGGCAGAGACCAATGAACATGAACTACTTGGGAGGACCTAAATCAACTTCTTGCAGAAACCAGCCAAATTGATCACACACCAACAGCAAGTGTGTTGTGACAAATTATATGAATCTGAATAATTTAAAGAACCACTTTGGAGATAGTACAGCATCATATAATCATGAAACTCAATCACAAAAGTTGAACACTAAAAATAGATCACCATGTAAGAACAATCTTCTCCATTATATAGCTTCAGATATATATAATAATTGCATAGGTCTTTGAAATATGAAAGTGGATGAGTTTGATGGATGCAATCTATCTTCTTACTAATGCCTTACCTAAAATATGAAGTGGTAATGATCATGATCTAACTGCTACTTCTCTGACTTATATAGCATTATTCTGAAGAGGATGCACCTCTTCATAAGTGTCTTTTGGAATTTTAATTAACAATTACAAATTATCATTAAGCTCTAATGAGCCATAAATGTACTTGAGTAACATGATCCAAGTACTTTTGACTAAGATGGGTATCTACACACTCCACAACATTCTTTGCCACAAACTCCATGGCAATCATCTTCTCCATGCATTCGCAGGCCTCTTCCAATGTCAGATCTTCACTTTTAGTTGCTTCCAGGGCTTTCTGTAGGATCAGTTGGTATTCCTTCGTCCATTCTTGCTGACTTTTTAAACTTTTGTTACCACTGAACAATGTAGACACTCCTTCTTTGGAAGCTTCAATGAATTCTTTAGCCTCTGTATGAAGTTCCTCATGAAAATCTGTATGTTTCCTGATCAGGTCATTGGCATGGTAATGGCTCCAGCATTAGGAGTGTCTCTGTTTTGTATTTCTTGGAGCTTATCTTGAAGTCTGTCAGTCAACCTTTTATGTTCTTGGATAGCAGACTAATTTTTAGAATAAGTAATCTAGAACTTATTCATCCATATCATCATGTTAGCATATCTTTTTTGGAACACTGTAGAAAGTGCATCAAACTTGGCCTGGGCTATTTGAGCATTTACCTGTGATGCTTCACCCATGTCCTTTGTCTAAGAGCTTTCCCCTTAAGTTAACATTCTGGTAGGAACTGAATCTCTCAGAAAATCATTTTCTTTATGTATTCTCTCATAGTCCAATTTATACATATCCCTTTCTTTGATCAACATTTGAATCTGTGCTTTATTTAATTTTGCCACATTAATGCCAATATCTGTAGTAACCACGGGATTAGTCTTGCTCACTTTTAATGTCATTAAGTGAACAAATGCTTTTTCTGTATCAATAATTGCAAGCTTTTTGTGTGGAGGGTATAGGGCCCAGATCATGAGAGAATTCTCATCTGGATTGTATCTTGATCCAGTATACACCTCTGTCACACCTTCTAGACTGAGTTTATGTTTAGCATCATCATTATGTAAAAAGCTATAAAAATTTGAAGAAGATTTTAAATCCAAACCAGGAAAGATCATTACACCAGACTCCTCAAATAACTTTCTTCCTCTTTCTGGAGTCATATTTTTATTTCATTTTCAACATCTATTTTCAAGGCATCCAACAATTATTTTTCATTACATGGTGTAATATCTGAAACTGATTCCCTAATTTCTTTGCCTTTGTGCTTATACAAGGAAGATCTGAACTCGGGAGACTGAATGAAATGATCATCTGAGATAAAATATTTATAAGCCAACTGCCTAGCATTAGTATTAGATGCTTCCTCAATTTCTTGTTCTCTATTTGGAGGCTTGTATTCCTCAATTCTTAGTTTGGAAATTTTATTAGGTGGGCCTTGTGGTCTTTCATCAGAAGATCCTTCACTATCAGAAGATAACACTTTAATCTCTTGTGTTTCGCTCATTTTTTGTTCAACTTCTTGATTATATTCATCAATGGCCATATCAGCCTCTACTTCCTCTAGGTTCCTGATGACATCATCATGAGGAAATGGCACATGATCATATCCACTCAAATTTTGTTTCCTTCTTGCATAATCAATAAATCTTTCAAGATCAAATCCTTTTCTTGGTGTTGCTTTCCTCATGTTGAGATGGGACAATTTGTCCAAAATAAGATCATATCCTTCTTTGGATAATACAGTAAAATCTTTGAAACATAATGTACTTGGCATAAATGATTGCTTGTCGTATGCACTTAAGTTCATAACATTAGAGTAGTCTAGCTGCCTGACAATTTCCAGGTATGCAACTCTATCCGACACAGTTTTTGGCAATAAAAAAGGTGTATCTTTGAAACCATAAAATCTAACCATGGTGGAGTCAAGGAAATAGTACCAATCTCCCCAATTAAGATTCATAGTTGGCGGCCCATCAAAATCTTTGGGCCTTAAAAATCTTTTGATCTCATCAGATAAAGAATAACTACATGGATAACCATAAAGTCTGTACACTATTTTGACAAAGAATTCTTCAATATGTACATAACTGGAATTAACAAATCTACTATCCCAAACAGAAGTCCACAATTGGAGGGGCAGGGACTAACCATCTTTATCCAATGGTGTAATTTTCAATTCATCTGGCCACATTTCTAACTCTTGTCCATAGTATAGTATTACATGCATAAGAGATGAATAATGTTTGAAAGACATTGTAGGAGAACAATTTTTGATAGCCATCAATCCTGAATCAATTCCTCTGGAAACATGTGCAGCATAGTCAAAGGCTCTTGCATTATGGCATTGGAGGTCTGCACCAATTACCATAGGACCTATAGACATAAACTCAGGGACCTCTGTTCCCAACACCTGACCTACTGAATAGTAGGTATACTTCAAATATGGTTCAAACAAGTCGACATGAAAGAGAGGCCCGTCATTATCCTCAAGTGGCACTAAATTTCCATCCTATCTAGGCATGTGCAATGGCAATCTCCAGCCTTTATAAGTAGTGTCCATTCTTGAGTATTCCTTTTCCAAATCTTCATGAACTATAGGCATATCACATGTGTTATCTAGGTTGAAAACTTCACATAATGTATTTTTAAACACATGTATGAAAGGTTTTCCTTTGCAGGTCGCATATAGCTTTAAGGTCTGGATTATAGTGATAGGCCAAGAGTTTTACAAGATCAATATTCACAAAGACGTTGGTGACAACTAGTTTTCTCAAATTGAAGATCCAAGGGTTGCAGATAGGTTTGAATCTATGTCTTTGGCACTAATGAAACATAAATAGTTCATATCCCCTGATAGGGGTCCACACATTTCCTATGTGTTTGTATTTATCCTCTAACCTCTCGACAACGGCCCTTAACTATGCAGTTCTCCTGGCCTTTCGTCCTAAACCAGGTAATTGATCTATGAGGTCCTACTTCAATTTTCTTTCTTTTGTTTTCTCTTCCTGTCCCGACTCTATTTTCTATTTTTTACTTTTAGATTGGCCACTATCTCTTGGTTGCTTTTTAGTTTTCATTTTTGTAGGGTTTTCCATTTTTTTTAATCTCTACCAGGTATCAAAATTGGACTACAATCTAATAAGTGCAGGAATGCTTACTTGTATGTTTTAGCTCCCTGAATTCCTTAATTCCTGGACCTCCAGTCAATTCCCCGCTTTCTTCACTGCAACCCTTGAAGATTTCTTTTGGTTAAATCCCTAATCAGGAATGTTCATATAATGTTTGTTTAAGAAGCCATTAATGCCGGCCACTGGAATTGAATGCAACGGATTTCTCAGATTTCAAAATATCATAGCGATGTTATATGGTCATATCAATGAGACTCATCTAATCTTATGTCGATTTGTATTCTCAATTTGGCGCCATCTTTTTTATATGTTCATAACTAATCGCCAAGATTAGGCTAATGTCTTTCTGATGCGAAGTGTCCCTTTAGTTCGTTGATTCAGTCTGGAAGACTTCTTAATATTTTCAGCAACCTTGCACAAATCCCCTTTTTCTTGCATTTAATTTTTTTATATTTCGGGGAGACATTATGAATTTCACCCCAATATCGGGATGGTCTGGACCATTAGAACTCCTTTTGAATATCGGCGAGTGTTTTCCTAACAAATAGTAATCACTTTGTAGTCATCAGTCTAACAAATAACATCGATAAGAAAATAAGATGATCTTCCGATGTATTAAGTCTCCCTGATATGTTTCTTTTATATATTTTGTTCATTGGGGCACATCGCTGGGACTCTCGCTGAACTTTTCAGTTCTTTTATAATAAGAGTGACTTGTATAGTCAGGAAGATATAAAAAATCCGTTCCAATGGTATATGTCATGTCGATACAACTAGTGTCTCGACTTATCAGCGAGAGTACATATATCTCTTGCCGAACTTGTGTCCATCGGTATGACTTCTGAGATCGACATAGTTTAATATTTTCATTCTAACTTCCTTTCTCTCACCGATGAATGTTTTATTGGTGAAACGATATGAAATGTCTTCCCGATTGTTGCACAATGATTATGTCTGGGATTTTTGATTAGTGTAACTTCAATCAAGTCTTCCCGATATGCATAAAAATGTTGATTAAAGAATTATGGCTTGTTAGATCGGCAAGAAATGCTCATGATCTTGCTGATAAAGAACAAATGTTCTTTTGTTCCACTGTGGTCAGGGAGATGCTTAGATGGAATCATTAGTTGTTATGGATTGCAAAATGGATCTTGTCACACAATTTTTGACAATCTGTATTAATCTTAAGATTAATGTGCGGCAAATTTCTATGGCATGTGGAGGACAAGTGAGTGGTGGTTAATGAAAAATGTTAATTTTTTCCAGTTCTAACACACTCGTAGAGTGAGTTGAGCTCCGTGCAGTTGCAGATTTAAATCAACGATCTACTTGCAAGTGACAAGGACAACCATAAGATCCATCTGAGCCGTTGGCATCATATCAGTGAATAGTGATCTTGATGTACAACAGTAGAAGTAGATCGACGATTGGGAGGTGCCAAAATTTATAGCTTATTATGTTGATAGGCATTCTCTTGCAGGTATGCCTACAAAACATTCAATGAATGCGACAACCATATTTGTCGAGATTAAAGAAGCATGCCTTCAGTGATTACCTCGAAGAAAGGGAAGCTTGGCATGCAAGCTAGCGAAGTAGTCTTGGGGTGCAAGTTTAATAAATGAGTTATAAACGTAGGAAACCAGAACAGTGCAATTATCATCTTCTCAATGCCTTCTACTGTTTATTTTTCTTAGGTTCATGCCTATTTCAACTTTGGTCCTTTGATGACCTATCTGTTTATAAACTATCTGGATCATTTCCTTTCCAGATATCAGCATATGATATTGCTCTTCCCTAAGGATATCACTTTTTAGCACATTTTAAGCATATTTTAATCACAGTTTGCAAACATTTTTATCTTGTTTCTAAACAATACCTTTGTATCACTTTTCTTTTGGTTACATTTTTATTTGTTCTTTGTTTTTAATATTGAGTTAGGGATTGATGTGAATAATGTTGTGTTTTAGATTAGATAGATTCATAGGAGGAAAGGGCTTATTCCTCTATTACAAAATTTTTTATTGGGTGCTCAATATGAGTTGTTGGGTGTTGAATAAGAGTTAATGGGTGTTGGATTTAAGTTTTTGGGTATTGAATTTGAGCTATTCGGTGTTGAAATTAAGTTGTTGGGTGGTGAATTTGAGATGGTTTTTGCAATTTTTGATTGCTTTTTGTCCTTTTTGGATTGGATTCGGTAGCTTTATAGGAAGGCAAGGCTTGGATGCTGCAGTTGCTTTCTCTAGCTTGTCTTTCTATGGTTGCTAAAATGGAGGAGATAAACGTTCCACTATTTTTAGACCTACAAACAGAGGGACACAAGTTTGTTTTCGAGGCAAGAACCTTCAGAATAGAGCTTATGGTGCTCGCTACACTAGAGTAGAGAATGCTCTCTGTTACACCTTTTTCCTTCGTAGACTACTTTATTCACAACGGTAGTAATGATGGTGGTGGCAGTAATAACAAATCCCCAATGGTTTCAAGAGCTGGCGAGCTCATTCTATCCACCATTGGAGGTATGCAAGCACAAAATGTGGTAATGGCAGTTCAGTTATATCTATCTATATACAGTTCAGTTATAGCGAGCACCATAAGCTCTATTCTACGGGTTCTTGCCTCGAAAGGTATGCAAGCACAAAATGTGGCAATGGCAATTTAGTTATATCTATTTAAATACAGTTTAATTATAACAGTGGTGAATGAATGTAGGGGATGATTTTTTGCAGCAATAGCTGCTTGTTGGTGTTTCAATTCGCACCTCTGGAATGCGAGTTGGAAATGGACAGCTATGCACAGATAAACTGCTCTCCTATTGGAAGGGGGAGTTCCCTTTTTGCTAATGTTCGCTGAAAAGATAAATAAAACCAAATTTTGCCTATCTTCTTTTTGATTCTCAGCTGTGAGCATAAGGTTATAAAACTCTAAATGCTGCAGAAGAGGTTTTTTCCTTTTTTCAAACCTCTACTACAACTAAGCATAGACTAATGACACTTTTAATCTCCTGAATAAATTCAAAGCAAAGAAAATTAAAAGTGAACAAGGAACGATTGTTTTAACAAAAACTTAAGCAATTTTCTCCCAGATTCACATCACAAGACTTATAGTACTTTAATGATGAAAACTGAAATGAAAGCTGCCAAAGCCACACTTCTTAGGATGAAAACTTTATGAATCGAGATAGAATATCAGAGCAAAATAGGCATGAGACTTCTATTCAATATCACAAAGTTGGCACAACTCTAGGATAGCAATACTGCAACAAAAGGTAGGCATACAACAAGCGATCAAACACCGGAGAACAGATTACACAGAGAGAAGAAGCACTTTCAATAACAATTATGCAGGCTAGAATAGGCACAACAAAATATGTTATCTTCAACACCGCTTCCTTACAATGAACATAGAGTGAACAGACACTTGGAATAACAAGACTTGCAAGCTAGAATAGGCACAACAAATTTGCTATCACAATTACCACTACATACAATGGGCAAGGATGCCCTTATTTATACTAAAATCAAAGGAGTAGGGAACCCTAAAATCTCCTTGATTAACCCTAACTTGCCAACTCGCAAGCTTTATTACTATTCTAAGACAAAGATACAATAAACAAATGCTTTAAAGCAATCTGCTTTAAAGCAAAGAAAATTCCAACTATTACAAAGTGATTTCTTTTCTAAATATAGAATGGATGAGCTTAGGATGAAAGCAAATGCTTTAAAACAAAAAACATCTGATTTAAAGTTGCTTTCTTTTGAAATGCATCCTCATCAACATTCTTGCTTTTTGGTGATGTCATCCATTGATATATTTTTTTTGTTGATTTCTTCTAAAAAGTAGATTCTGAGAGAAAAAACTGACACATGGGTTTTGTAGACAATTCTATTTCGAAGCAAAGGGACATATGCTGCTGGGCCTAGGGTTTGGACATCAATATATTCCTTGTATTCCTTGCATTTGCCTTAGAACTGCAAATTTTTTTGTTACACATCCTTCGCCACTGAAAGAAACGACATTGGAGATATCTACCAACTATTGATTAGATCATGTGCTTAATCTATACCTGGCGGATCTGCATTTGGGAGTCAGCTAGAACGAACTGTTGAGTTTGCTGCCATAAACCCTACGCCATTACAAGAGGTCGCGTGACAAGAGTAGGGCAAAATTCGTTGATTTATGAAGGGCGCACCTGGAGATATAGTTGCAGCACCCAAACTTCCAGCTATCGGCCCTATCTTGGGAAGTCCAAGCTAACTACCAGCAGATTCAGAGGCGAGTTTAGTGTATGTGATTCAGAACTACAGCGATGATATTCAAATCCGTTGTTTACCAGAGCTAACATAGAGTTACAGCTATCACAGTTTGTGCATGCATGTTAAGGGTCTGATCATCAATAATAACCACCCAGTATAACAGAAACCCTAACTCAGTGATCTATAGCGGTAACCTAGGTCAACATTGGTTGAAGTTATAGTGGTCTTGGACCATCACACCAGGCCGATCTGGAGATTAGGGAAGGCAATATGAGATAGAAGTTTCATTACTCCTGTGACTGTGATAAATCCAGACTAACATACATTGGCATAGGACAGATTGGCAAGAACATTTTGCTGCGAAAATGCGAATAAATGCAGACAAGGAGAAAATGGTCTATGGGGGCTGGGCTCCCCCTCCGCATCTTCCTAACGAACAGGGTTGGCAAATGGTGAAGAGTAGAAGGCAACAGAGGGGAGTTAGGGCAAAGGCAACATTTAGAGGAATAGCTCAAGCCAGAGGGTCAGGAATTTGGGCTATCCCAATTACCGCAACCACTCCAGCATTTGCAACAGGAGCAAACCGCACCAGTCTAGGTCAGGAGGAAAGAAGGTGCAATGCTCGACAACCTCCTCCTACACCCTACCTTACTAATCCAAGACAAAGATATGTGGAGGGTTTTTTAAAACCGGCCCCCACAATCACATATGCAAAGGCAAATCCCCATACAGGTAATAGGGTGAACTTCAGAGCACCCTACCAAGGGCAAATCTCCAAGAACCCTAAATCCGACAATTTAGCTCCATACACTCATGGGAAAAGTAAGGATCTGGTAAGAATTTGTGATTAGTCAAACCCCAGAACCCAGCGATCAAATCCATGAATTAGCCCGGGGTGTCATCAAACTTTGGAAGCACAAGAGAAGAGGGTATCGATAGACATCAGAAATATCTATACAGATGGTTTGGGGATGCATTGTAAAACTCATGGCCTCTATGTTTGCTAGGGCGGAATAGGGCAATCAGTAAAGGATATTGCAGAATGGATCCAAGGCCTCTATAAAGACCAGGTAAGTACCACTATCACTGCTGAAGATGTCATTTTCATTGTTTGTAAAAGCTCAAACTTAAAAAAAGAAATCTTAAACAGCAGAAGTTTGTTTTATAAGGGTCATGGTTTTGAGTATCAAGACTGGACACCTAATTTTGATCCCAGTAAACTGAAACTAAAAATAGTTAGATGGGTCAAGTTACCAAATTTTCCAGTTGAGCTCACACATAGCAAAATCTTAAGGGATATTGGGAATCACCTGGGAGAGTTCATAGGATTGGAGAAAGATTTCTTATCTCGCTCTGATGTGCTCCTATTAGTCAAAATAGACTTAGGCACTAAAAACTTGGAACCCCTGGAAATAAACACTAATCTAGCCAAATATTGCATCAAGCCAGCCTTCCACCATGGCCCCTTGGGTATAAACACTAGCCACAGAATCCCAAAGAGGCCTGCGGAGATGAAATCTACTCCTCAGCATGGGGGGGTCAAAATTAAATTCAATAAGAATAGTGGCGGTTTTATAGTGGATTATCAGAAGAATAGCGCTCCTCCTATCAAAAAGCACTCCAACGCTAATAAGGATCCATCTGGACAAGATCGGGCCTTGAGGGTGCTATCAGCGTCGCCGAAGAAATGCCAGAAACCAAAGGAAGTGTCCCAAAATCTCAACGTTGAGGTAACCACACAGGAGATGAACCATGCACAGGCTAGTTTAGGCAAAGAAATTTCTACTACGATAGGGCTTCTGAACCAGACTGATGAAACATAGTTTGTTAAAGAGAAATTGGAACTAGAGGACGGGGAAGTATTTTCAGAAGTAGGTAGAAGAAATATCCCTACAAACGTAGAAGGAAGTGTAAACCTAGAGGCCTTAGAGACCCCAGAATGGGTTCCAAACACTTTTGAATCAAGAGGAAACCATAAAGATTTTGAGCACCTAAAGAAACCTACTGTTAAGGACTACCATTTGGACCTAGAAAGGCTTTGCGATGAGATTCTTGATAAGACAATAGCGGAAGAGGTAATTGAGGTAGCCAACAAAGAGAAAGAAAAGCTTATCTCCAAGATTCTGGAAATTGAAGAATGGGAGAAATGGCAGACAGAGGACCCAAAAGATCAGGGAGACAAAGTGGTGGATGAAGCAGAATTGCGGCTGGGCATTGCCATAACTGACTTCAGTAAGGATACCCCAGACTGTGCCAAAAGCAACAAGAAAAGGGGAAGGAAATCAATGTTGGAACTAAGAGAGAAAGCAAGAAAGGCTTTTGATCAGACCAAGATCACCACAATGCTCTATGCAGGGAAGGGGAAGTGCCTTCCCACGGCACCATGAGAGTACATACTTGGAATGTTAGGGGTCTCAACGCCCCTAACAAATAGTGTATCATAAAACGTTGTCTAACTAACACAAAACTAGACATACTAATGATTCAAGAAACTAAACTAAATAAAGATGAGATAGACACTCTAAATAGGAAGCTTGGAATATGGGAACTAGCAGGAGTCCCAGCAGAGGGTACCTTGGGGGGCCTTGGGGTAATTTGGGATCCTAGAATGGTTTCATTCTCAATAATAAGCTGCAAAAAGAATTGGATGGCGGGAGACATTAGAAGCATCATAAGTAATCTACAGTTCTGTCTTATTAACATCTATGGTCCCTCCGAGAACCAAGATAAGAGATTAGTCTGGAAAGAAATAGAACAATTTTTGGGTACCTTACAAGATCAAGTTTGTGTTTTGGGCGGAGGTTTCAATGCGATCCTAGACCCTAAAGAAAAGCTGGGAGGATCTGTCAGGTTATCAACAGCAACTATGGACTTTAAGGATTGGGTTCTTAAGAACAATTTAGTGGAAATCAAAACTGCACAAGAAGGTTTTACTTGGAACAATAGAAGGAAGGGCTTTAGCAATATTGCAGAAAAATTGGATAGATTTCTGATCTGGGGCAACTGGGCACAACTATCTTCTATTCTAAAGGCTGAGATCTTACCATACTCAGGCTCCAATCACTACCCAGTCCAGCTTAGTCTATCTGAAGACTGCCAACCTAAATGATGCCCCTTCAAATTTGAACAGGTGTGGGTCAAGGATAATAACCTTTTAACCTTAATTGAGCAATGGTGGAAAGAAACTAGAGTCTCAGGATCTAAGCTTTTCTGTTTAGTATCCAAATTAAAAACTATCAAATGTAAGCTTCTTAACTGGAATAAGACTAACTTTGGTAATATCTTCGAAATCAAATCTAAGTTAGAAGAGGAACTTGAAAACCTCAACAGAAGTGTGATAACTAAAGGCATGGATGCGGAATCTTATGCAAAAGAAAAACAACTGAAAATAGAATATGAAGATATCCTAGCCAAAGAGGAAATCTTCTGGCGGCAAAAGTCCAGAGAGACTTGGCTGGAAGCGGGCGATAAGAACACTAAGTTCTTCCACAACAGCACAAAAGCACACATAAATGTCAACAGGATCTTTAAAATTAAAGATGCGAATAATGCCTGGATCGAAGATCCTAAACAAATTGCATATGAAGCGGTTAGGTATTTTGAGGACATTCTTAACAATCAGGAAGGATCGAATTGGCTGCTTCAACAAGCCATACTAAAAGACATTCCAAGGATTATCTCAGAGGATCAAAACAAAAACCTCAATGGTAAATTTACTAAAACTGAGATTGAACTGGCGATCTCTCTAATGAAGCCGGACAAAGCTCCGGGACCAGATGGCTTTCCAGCATTGTTTTTTCAGAGATGCTGGCACTTCATAGGAGACGAAATAGTCAATGCTTTAGAAGGAGTAAGAAATTCTGGTAGTTTTTTAAAAGAAGTAAATAATACATTTCTTTCTCTCATACCAAAAAAAGAGAAGCCAGAAAATCTAGGGGATTTGCGACCTATCTCTCTATGTAATACTATATACAATATTCTAACTAAAACCTTAGCTAACAGAATTCAGACAGTTTTGTCGGATATTATAAATGACGAGCAAACAGGGTTTGTACCTGGGAGATCCATATTTGATGGAATTATTATAGCCCAAGAAGCCATTCATTCTATACAGCAAAATAAAAAGCCCAGTATGCTAATCAAATTAGACATCAGTAAAGCCTATGACAAGGTCGATTGGCTTTTCCTCTGTAAAACTTTAGAAGCCTTCGGTTTTTCTAAACAATGGATAAACCTCACTTACGTATGCATTTCTAAACCCAAGTTTTCAGTATTAGTCAACGGAACACCTGAAGGTTTTTTTAGTATCTCAAGAGGATTGAGACAAGGGGACCCCATCTCCCCTTTTCTCTTTATTATAATGGCAGAAGTTCTAGGGAGAATGATCACCAAGGCAAGGGTAGAAGGGAAGGTTCAGGGAATCAAAATCACCTCGGGTGTAGATCCTACAACCCATCAACAGTTTGTAGATGATACTATGCTCTTTGGTTCGGGTAGCATCGAAGAAGCTAAGGCGTTCAAAGAAATTTTGGACTCTTATTGTAAGGCCTCTGGACAAGAGGTGAATGCTGATAAATCAACAATTTATTTCTTCAATATTGAGCTGGAAATTGAAAAGGAAATATGCAGAATTTTATCTTTCAAAAAAGGGGAAATGCCATGTAAATATTTAGGTATACCTATGGGGGCAAGCAACAAGACTACTACTCTTTGGGACCATATCACTTCCAAGATCAATAAAAAAGTGGAATCTTGGAAAGGCAAGTGGCTTTCTTCAGCAGGCAAAGTCACAATGCTAAATGCGGTTCTCTCAGGTATCCCAGTTTATCAATTATCCTATATGAATCTGGTAGTGGAAAAACGTGAAGAAATCAACAAAAGTTTTAGAACTTTCCTATGGCAGGGCTCGGAGGATAAGAAGAAAATGGCACTTGTTGCGTGGGATAAAGTATGTAGACCAAAAGAGAAGGGTGGCTTGGGTTTGAAAAATCTCAAGGAGCAAAATAAGGCATTAGGTGCTAAACTTGTCTGGAAAATGTATCGTCAGCCTAATTTAAAGTGGGTTAAAATCCTTAGACACAAATACCTTAGAGGTGAGGAACCGACCTTGCTTTTTAGAATGGCCAATCCCCCTAAAGGCTCTCGCCTATGGAATTTCATGATGGAATGCAAAAAGCTCATTATGGACAAACTGACCTGGAATCTAGGTGATGGAAATCAAGCACTTTTTTGGGATGACTCTTGGGGAGGGTTTGAGACAATAAGTAGTTTGGGTAACTTAGAGAATGCTAAAAGAATCCTATAAGCCCAATGGGGAAAGCAAGTAAAAGATTACATAGATTTCCCCAATAATGGGGAAAGCCGGGACTGGAATTGGAAATCTCTGGAAAACATGAACCTTCAGAATGATGAAAAAAAGAGATTGACAGACATCCTTAATAACAGAAAGGTTTCCTTCAAAGGAGGATCAGATAGACTGGTTTGGGATGGGGCCAAATCAGGAAACTATAAAACTAAGGATGGTTATAAACTCTTAATCAAATGACAGCTTAGACCAAAATCAGAGATCCCAATGAGACTTTGTTGGGATAAGAACTGTCTTCCAAAAGCTGGGATGTTTGCATGGCTGGCCTTACAGAAGAAAATTTTAACAGTGGATAGGTTCACAAAGATGGGTTTCGAAGGGCCTAGCAGGTGCCCCCTTTGTGAAAAGGAGCAAGAAACAGCGGATCATATTCTTCTCGACTACCAATTCTCTAATAAATGCTGGTACTGGCTAAACAATAAGTTAGGATGGATTACAGCTCTTCCCAATAAGATACTAAACCTATTCCAGTGTTGGCCTGATTCGCACAAACAAAGCATCTACAATATGTTATGGACAATTACCCCGTCAATTATGATATGGGAAATTTGGAAAGAAAGGAATAGAAGGATATTCAAAGAAAGTAAACTATCTTATGAACAGCTTATTAGTAAAATTGAAGCCGTTATCATAGAAATTATCAATAGTAGGGTGCTTAGTAACCCTAAAAAAGATACCTCAATGTCTCATTGGGATGAAAAGATGCATGGGAAGTGGATAGGATTAAAATTGCCCTCTTTCGTGGGTCCAGGCAGCCTTAACACCACCAATAAGAGACAAGAATGTAAGTGGCAACCTCCCGAAGAAGGTTGGTTCAAGCTTAATTTTGACGGGGCATCTAGGGGCAACCCAAGAGCAGCAAGTATAGGTTTTATAATTCATGACTCTAAGGAGAAAACTATCGCAACCCTGGCCAAACCTCTAGGAGAAGCATCAAACAATATAGCAGAACTAATTGCTTTGATTGAAGGTCTAAAAATTTGCAAAGACCTGAAAATTGAAAAAGTTGAAGTAGAATGAGACTCAACCATTATCATTAACGCCTTACGCAAAGGGAGCATGCCCAATTAGAGACTAAATTCCCTTCTGTCTACTGCCCTAGACCTCACTACTTCTTTTAAAAGGTGCACATTTAACCATATATATAGGGAAGGTAATTGAGAAGCTGACTCCTTGGCCAATAAAGGGGCTGATGGCATATGTATTACTACTAAAGGCTAACCTTACAGAAGGATTTTAAAATCCCTCTGAAACTTTGCAGGAAGGCTGTGCACTTGGCTATTTAATATTGCTTACAGTCTCACTAGACGGGTATACCTTTTATAACCATTTAATTCCACAAGCATTTATCTAGGTTTGCTTATCGAAGATTCATTGATTATCTGATATAACGAAGACACACACAGTAGGTTACACTTGTTAATATGCAAAGTGTATAATTTTGACAAGCTTGGCAACAATCAAGTATTTTCTCTTCTCTTCTCAAAGCAAAGATTTTAAGAACTAACAGATATTTGCAGTAGATTGAATGTTTTGATTTTGTATAGCTAAAATGCGAAAAGAAGTGGTAGCCTTATGTGGTTTCAGGTTAGACAAGAGAAAGATAGAAGATGCCCCTTCAATATCATCCATGAAGGTCTTCCCAAGAGGCGAAGTGCCTAAAAACATTCAGAATAAGGATATCTAAAGAAAGGCCATATCTGTATATCTTTCTCAGCAATTGTAAAAGAATTATGTTTCCTTAAAGGGCTTGACCCTGTGTATATAGACAGTATGTACTGGACTGCTAAAGTCCCGGGCTAGACTGGAGGTTTTCTTCACTCTGTTCTTTCCTACCGGTGCCCGCACTGAACATAGCTATATTTTTTCTAAATGACTTTATATATTAATGGCTTCAGCCTCTTACCAATCAAAAAAAAAAATCTGTTTCGAAGCAACCCAAATTGTCGGATTTTGAAAAAGCGAAGATTTGCCCGAAAAAAAGGAAAAAAACAAATTCCCGAAAAAAAAGAACTCCAATCTTCAAGAGGATGATATTTTGGATGGACCCATCTCGACGAAAACTGAAAAAGCTTTGGTCAGATTTTTGAAAAATGATCCCCTTGAAACAAGGACCCTGAAAAAGTGAGCCTCCTTGCTTCCTCAACCCGAAACTATGAAGAACGCTAAAAAAAACACTTCGTTTGGGTCTTCGAATCTTCGTTGAAAGAAAAATATGTCTTCTTCCTCTGGATGCAACCTGCAAAAGTAATGAATGATGGAGACCAAAAGCTTGTCTTTATAGATCTTTAGGGCAAAAAAGTAGCTTTATTTGTGAGAGAATTAAACTTGGACTTCATTCATAAAGAAAGCAACTTTTAAAGAATAAATCCAAGTGGATGTTTTCGAATAGGAAAATTTCCTATTTTGTAGCTGCCTATGGCTTCTTGTGCGAGATGACGAAAAATATCTACTTTTGATGATGTCATTGAACACGCGAGTTGAAAGAAGTGCTAGCCAATTTTTCTTCGTTTTTGACACTTCAACACTCGTTTTGACTTAAATATGCCCTGTCTCCGACTTCAACAAGGTGGCAAAATGTTACCGTTGACTAAAAAAACTGATTGATCCTGACATTTTGGAGACCTATCAACTGAGATTCCATTTTCGGCCTTCGACTGATGATCTAGCATCATTTGACTAAGTTTGACCTCCTGAAAACTGCCAACGGGCAAAGATTGAGAAACAATTGTCAGAAAACACTGTCAAATCTAAAAAATTTCTAACACTGAGCAAGTTGGGTGCCCCAAGTCACCTGGGGCACCTGGATTCACCAGCCTTAGCCATTTTTTCAAAAATTGCAACTTCTTCAATTTCTTGATTTGCGTGCGCGTTCCGGTGGCTGATGACCCCTGTTTGGCTATCGATTTCTGTCAACTGGGACAAAACTGAGTCTGATGATTTGGCAGATAGGCAAGTCTGATGAAAACTGAGCTGACTGTACTCTCTATCAGCCTTGGGAAATGCACCAAACTATCCTTCTGTGAACCGGACCGGGCTGACGGAGGAAGATTTTTCATTTTTCAGAAAAACTCAAAAATAAACTAAGTCTGGTGGATTTGGGCACCCCTAGCCTCTAAGGGCGCCTAGGATTCAATGCCTTAGAAATTTTTTGTAAATTTCAAATTTTATTACCATTTCTTGAATTTTGCCAAATTTCGAAGGTCCTGCTTGAAGTATATTTTGAAATATACTTTTAAGATGTTTGAGATATGTCTCAGATCCATGGGATTTGACATGCAGATTCTAGATTTTTGAGGATCCACCATATTTCAGACTTAGTCAAATTTTCAGGGCTTCAGGACATCAGACTTAGTCAAGGACAGGCATCAGGGTGAGGGTAGACTGGATAGCTTGAGCATATCTAAGATGAATCTCCTACTTTTACGGGCCTTTTGACTGAGTTTGTCCAAGTTTGACCAACTGGAAACAAGCTAACGGAAGCATTTTTGACATTTCTTGAAAAACGTGAAAAAAACTAACACTTGAAAGGTTGGGCACCCCAAGTCACTTGGGGCGCCTAGTTTGCCAACACTTAGTCAAATTTCTGATTTTCCAAACTTTCATTCCACCTTGGATCCATCTTGCATCGTTTTGCGTGCCTCATTGAGTCAACGACTGTCCGTCAGTTCTGCGTCGTTGGAACAGCGTTGAAAACTTGTCGATGAGCTCTGGCAGATGAACTTTTTTTGTTGATGACTTTTGAGCTCATGCTTCGCCCTCTGAAAAAATAGAAATGACCCAGTAGAGAAAACTTGGTCGTTTGAAGATTCCGTCTGAACTGCCCCGATTGTGAAGCAAAATCAACCAATGAGAATCAAGCACGACACCTGAGTCAGAGATTCTATTTTTAGAAAGTTTTTCTAGTATCCATGTCTTAAGAAACCCAGATAACCTAATCTGACGTCTATTTTTAGAAATTTTGCTTTTTTGACTTTTTGACGAAAAATTTTCTAAACTTGTTCAAAATGCCTTAATGAAGCAAAAATTTTGATTGGGTACAACACTACTGCACCCGAGGAAATTTTTCCCACAACAGTATATATATAGTTCAACTATATCTATCTATATACACTTCAATCATATCTATCTATATATATTATATACAAAATGTGGCAATGGCAGTTCAGTTATATCTATCTATATACAATTCAATTATAGCGAGTTATGCTCTCTGTTACACCTTTTCTTTCGTAGACTACTTTATTCACAATGGTGGCAATGATGGTGGTAGCAAGAGTAACAAATCCCCAATGGTTTCAAGAGATGTTGAGCTCATTTTATCCACCATCGGAGGTATGCAAGCACAAAATGTGGCAATGGAAGTTCAGTTAAATATCTATCTATATACAATATATACCCACTATGTATACTAAAATCAGGTTGTGAATGAATGCAGAGGCTGATTTTTTGCAGCATCACCCATCTGTAATAGCTGCTGCAGCTGTGCTCTGTGCAGTCAAGGAAATTTTGCCCACAACAATATATATACAAAATGTGGCAATGACAGTTCAGTTATATCTCTATATATATATATACAATATATACCCACTATGTATACTAAAATCAAGTTATGAATGAATGCAGGGGTTGATTTTTTGTAGCATTGCCCATTTGCAATAGCTGTTGCAGTTGTGCTCTGTGCAGCCGAGGAAAATTTTCCCTCTGCAACAGTTGCATGGTACAGAAAGGGGGTCTTGTCTTGCTCGACTATAAATAAAGTAAGCAACACATTATACCCACTCAAAGATGAAACAACTCAATAATTTAATCTTTACTCCTTCAATTGTTACAATCTATAACACCTGATTCAACTATTATTAACAATTATCTCTAAAAATCGAAGTATAATGAACTACAGTCGATTAATGAGATCATTTCGGTAATTTTTTCCCTTTTTTTCAGGATTGGATCCTGAGATGTCACAGTCTAATGCAATGACTTCTGGTGCAAAGATTTTCAATACCCACAAGGGCAAAATCTGCATCTTCGTCAATACCACAGAGTCCAGATGGCTTTTGTATGAGCAACAACACAACAAGTAGAGCATCTCCATTAATAGAAAGCCAAAGAACACAGAAATCTTAATGACTAATGCACCACATCTACTCTTCGACCTAATCTCTGCACCTAAGCATTATACAACACCAAATACAACAATAACAGAAGCAAAATTTCAGCCTCTTTATTTATTTATAGCACAACTGAAGAATGTTATTGGGTTTTTTTTCCCACCTTAACATTATCTAGTTCTTCCCTACTCTAGTGTAGCGAGCAATCCTTATTGTTCACCTCCGGAAGGGGATCAATAGGCAAGTCTTTCACAAGGTGGAGCATGTGTAATTTGATTGTGGTTATACATAATGACAACAAATATGTATTAACTTCATCCGAACTACAATACAAAAATGCCTATGACAATCCAAAAAACTATCTATTTGTATAGACTTTGAGAACTTAACAAGGTAGCTTACAACTTAAAGGCTAAAGAAGTCACTGATTAGACCTTTAGGCACAATGTTTCCACTTCATTTGTGCATTAGCATGTTTCCATTCATTATTTGGTGCTTTAGCTTGACTTTTGTTGTTGCTTTAGACCACTCTGAGACTTCAACTCCTTGTTCTATGTTTGTTCTATAGTACATTCAATTCATATATATATATATATATATATATATATATATATATATTCGCAAAATTTTGTGATTACTTAGAATACTAAACTAAATGGGAGTACCTATTGGCGTTCCCATTGCACGTCATGTGCGATTGCTAGTCTATACTTTTTGAGATTTGGTGATTGAGATTTGAGACCAATATTGCAATATTGCATTAGATTATATCAATATTTCAGAGGTGTTATGGGCTTGGCCATAATGATGCAGTTGTAGACATGCATGATACTTGTATATGTTTATGTTTCATTAATTTGTATAATAGTATAGGTAGCCTTTTACATGATTAAAAATGCACATGTTACATTTTAACATTCTAATTTCTTTGTTTCACCTTGGGGTATATAAATTGTGGAACTAGATTTACCTTTATATGTTGTACTTTAGCTCTCTACAAACAATTTGTATGTATGACATTGTTTTATGAATTATTGCCTAATATATAGAGCACCTTCTAGATTTTCTACTTGTAAATATTTTACACTAATTGTTTTATTTACGATTGCCACTTTTATGCTTCCTTGACTTTAATTTGCCAATTCTATCTATTATTTCCTAAATTTAGAGCTTTACTAAGGTTTATTACATAATTTTATACTGAGGAGTTCTTAAATACTTATTGTTGTCATCATATTATATTTTTAAAATTTTTATAATAAGAAGATGTACAATTTATTGTCTTTTAGGCTCTATAATTTATTATCTATTATCCAAAAACACATACAAGTATACATATCGAAGAACTGTATTGTAAATCTAATACATTTATTAGTACCTGCCTTCGGCTGGTACTATTGCAATGAGTTCAACTTATCTAGTTATTAATCTATTGATTGCAAACCAATCAAAAGATAGGATTATTTTTCTTGTCGACAAATTTGATTTAAATTTGTACTTTTCCTATGTGAACATGATAAATTTTTAACAAAAAATTATATAGAAATGATTTATTTGTATTGTCATTGGCTAAAAAAAAATGACCTCTTCTCTGCGGATTGTCGGTTTGTCGGGAGAGTGCAACAAAAAACTATAAATGCGGAGAGAATTTTGATTTGAAGGGAGTGCAACAAAAAACTATAAATGTGGAGAGAATTTTGATTTGAAGGGAGTATGTGGCAAGTAAACAAATTATGAACACAAATTTTGTCTCCCACTAGTTAAGTCATGCCTAAATAGATGGCGATTAATTTTTTTCTTCATTAGCTAAAAGTAATATAATTTTAATTTAGTTTTTAGTGTTCTATAGATTTTATTTTATGTAATTAGATTATTTATTTTATTTAGTCAAAACTTTAAAATCTATAGTATCATGAATTTAATTATATTTTTATTTTATTCTTCAAACTTACAATATTTTAATGCATTTTAAATTATAAAAGTATTAGTACTATTAATATACTTTAGGGTTCTACACATAAATAACCTAATTTCACTAAAATATTTCTTAACTATTCATTTGATCTTAACCATTGATATCTAATTAAATGGAGCTATACTTTTATTAAATGAATGCACCCAAAATTATTACTAAACCACAATATTACATTAATTAAAATCATGTTGTCTAAAAGTACTTACTATTATTACTTAAATAAAAAATTAAGTGACTAAGATAAAATACTGTAGTGATGTAAATATGAATATATTTTTGTTATTATATTATGTAATTATTCTTCAAACTTACAATATTTTAATGCATTTTAAATTGTAATAGTATTCAATATTATTACATTTTAATATCTTAGGCAGACATTTCAAATCTATCCACACTATTATTATATTATGTAATTATTCTTCAAACATACAATATTTTAATGTATTTTAAATTGTAATGGTATTCAATATTATTACATTTTAATATTTTAGGCAGACATTTCAAATCTATCCACACATAGTTAGGGTTAGGGTTCTACACATTTTATTTTATGAAATTAGATTATTTTTGGGATTTCAATTTCATTTAGTCAAGAGTTAAAAATTTAGGATTTCAATTTTATTTAGTCAAAAGTTAAAAATAAAAATATTTCGCCATGTTATTACATTTTTAATTTTATTCTTCAAACTTACAATATTTTAATGCATTTTAAATTATAAAAGTATTAGTATTATTACATTTCAATTTTATTTACTTAAGACATTTCAACACTCTTCAAAACTTAAATTTTCAATTATTGGAATGCAATTTGTCTATAACAACACTACAAGGTAGGAACTACAAGGCAGGTACTGGCCACTATGTGGCACTTGTTTCTATATGCTATTCTATCTAAATAAAATTAGTAAATAAAATAATATCTATTATTCCATTCTTTGATTAATACTCTCTAATATATTATTTAACATATAATTACACCGAAGGCATTCCCTTTCAAAGGCATTCCCTTTGTGAAAGAGAGGGCTAACTTTGTTGATGGACAGTCTAAATTACTGCAGAGGTGTGCAAGACGATTGCAGCGCCCTCAGTGGTTAGATTTTGCCATTTCCCGGTGACCGTTTTTCACTATTTTTCGTTGCTTTTTCCTGTAAACCTATTTTCATTATCGGCCGACTTATTCTTGTTGACCGTCCCCCCTTTCCACTAATATTTTTAGTTTGCCCTTTATTGTTTTGGTTTGCCGTGAATGATTTCCCCGGCGAGCCTGTTTTTTCCATGTCTATCTTGACTCTTAAAAGCCCTTTCTAAAAATTTTACCCGTTTTGAAATCCGCGGTTGAAGGCACTAAGAGGGTTTCATAAGTACAGATTGCTAGGGGATAATTTGTGTATTTATTGCTCACAGTGCCTTTTGCTTCTATTCTTTTTCTCTTTAATCAATATTTCCTACCTTAGAAAATGAGTTTTATTTAATACAAATAATAATATATTGTTTGTCTTTGAATTTTTTAAATTTTTTTTGAAATACTCACCGATTTCTAATATATTATTTGTAAAAAAAACATATATTTTTATTTTGAATGAACAATATAATTTAGAATATAATGAACAATATTATTAGCCGTGTTTGTAGCCTTATAATATCAAAAACAATATAATTTAGAAACAAAATTTAAGTGCCCCCATTCTCCCAAATTTTACATTTAAATATTATTTAAATAATATTTAGGAAATCTTATTTTTAATATTAAATTTTTAAAGCTCCTACTTTTCAATAATAACCATATTTCATGAAATTATGGATTTAAAAATTTAAATGTGAACATTAAGACATTGTATGAAAATATTTTATTCATAAATTTTTAAATATTTTATATATTTTTTTCAAGTTATTAATATTTTAATTTTATATAATATGAGATTTTAGTTATATATTATTTATTTACAATATTTAATATAGTTATATAATATATTTAAATTGTTATGGATATTTGGATTAAATATAAGTAATTACATTTTAAAGAATTAATAAATAGTAAATCTTAGAGTGTACCAATAAATATATTTATTAACAATTTATAAAAAAAAAAAAAAAAAAAAAAAAAAAAAAAGAGAAAAAAGAAGAGAAGGGAGAGGGGATTTAAAGAGATTATATAAAATACATATCATAATATATTATAAAATGATATATCTTATTTTGTTTTATGATATATCTTAATCCAGAAGCACTATCACAATATCTTATTTTGTTTTATTTCATGTATATTTTATTTGTGGTTACTTTTTATACAATATTATAAAATAATATTATATATCATAGTATATACATTGTATATTTAAATTAAGCATATTACTTTATTAGTACTTGCCTTCGGTTGGTACTATTGCAATGAGTTCACACTTATCTAGTTATTAATCTATTGATTGCAAACCAATCAGAAGATAGGATTATTTTTCTTGTCAGACAAATTTGATTTAAATTTGTACTTTTCTTATGTCAACATGATAAATTTTTAACAAAAAATTATGTAAAAATGATTTATCTATATTGTCATTGGCTGAAAAAAAATGACCTCTTCTTTGCAAATTGTTGGATTGTCAGGAGAGTGCAACAAAAAACTATAAATGTGGAAATAATTTTGGTTTGAGGGGAGCACGGGGCAAGTAAACAAATTATGAACACAAATTATAAATGGATGACAATTAATTTTTTGCTTAATTTAATTTTAAATTAGTTTTTAGGGTTCTACACATTTTATTTTATGTAATTAGATTATTTTAGGGATTTCAATTTTATTTACTCAAAAGTTATAAATCTTGGATTTCAATTTTATTTAGTCAAAACTTTAAAATCTACAGTATCATGAATTTAATTAATTTTTTATTTTATTCTTCAAACTTACAATATTTTAATGCATTTTAAATTATAAAAGTATGAGTATTATTACATTAATTAATTCTTTAATCATTATAATCATTATTATTATATTATTTAAATATTTAATATTTAATTTTAAAAATTTATATTTAAATTTTAAGTGAAAATATGAACATTGAATATTTAATACATAGGAAACAACTTCCTATTATATTAAATATACACCTTAATGAATTTAATTTGTTATTTACAAACCTAAAAACCTAAATCAAAACCTATTCGTAACAAATTGAAAATATTATAGGAAACAACTTCCTATTATATTAAATATACACCTTAATGAATTTAATTTATTATTTACAAACCTAAAAACCTAAATCAAAACCTATTCGTAACAAATTGAAAATATTAAAAACCGGTGCAGTTCACCTAATTATTACCGTTCAACTACCTTTTACTCCAAAATTTTATAAATACCCTACATTTCCTAAATTAAAATTATATTATATAATTATTCTTCAAACTTACAATATTTTAATGCATTTAAAATTGTAATAGTATTCAAGTATTATTATATTTTAATATTTTAGGCAGACATTTCAAATCTATCCACACCCAGCTAGGGTTAGGGTTCTACACATTTTATTTTATGAAATTAGATTATTTTTGGGATTTCAATTTTATTTCTAGGATTTCAATTTTATTTAGTCAAAAGTTAAAAATCTATAGTACCACAAAAAATATTTCACCATGTTATTATTTTTTTTAATTTTATTCTTCAAACTTACAATATTTTAATGCATTTTAAATTATAAAAGTATTAGTATTATTACATTTTAAAGAAATATTTGTATTATTTAATAGACTTTGTAAAAGTTTAGTTTTATAGTTAGGAAATATTTTAGTCCTATTTTATTTTTACCAAATTAAATTATTTTGATATTTTAATTTTATTTACCCAAGACATTCCAACACTCTTCAAAAATTAATTTTTCAATTATTAGAATGCAATTTGTGTATAGAACCAATACCTAATTAAAAAAAAATTACAACTAAACAAATACTATATACAACCAATAGCTAATCAACAAAAAAATAACAACTAAACAAATACTATAATAACAACACTACAAGGCAGGTACTGGCCACTACGTGGCACTTGTTATTTATAATTAGTTATAACTTAATTATATTTGTTTTATATATAATATATGATATCTAATATAATTATGTTTCTCTCTTATACTATTTAGAACCATACATATATTATGTTTAAATATGCATATTTTTATAGAAGGTATACATAGTTTAAGTATATCTATTAATATTTTAATTAGTCTTATGAATATTATAATTGGAAAATTAGATAATTATAATATTATTTTAATTATATCCATTAATATTTTAATTAGATCTACGATCATCTAATTGGAAAAGAGACTATACTCTATTGTTTCAATTTTATATCTATTAATATTGTAATACTATCTATGAATAACATTAAATTTAAAATTAACTATTAAAAAAATGAAACAAATTTTTCATTTTTAAACACAAAACCCTAGAAGATAGCAAGAAGAAAGGACAATAAACCTGAACAAAGAACTATACATGGATTATCTTTAGTAACATTTGAAGTACAATAAATTACTATCTTCAAAAAAATGTTAATAAAAAATTTTGTGTGCCAACATTTATTAAAAAACTAAAACCATAAAATAGCTCTTAGGTATGTACCTAAAATAACTATTAAGTAAAAATAATAATTTTAAAGTAAAATAAAACAACTATTAAGTAAATAAAAACTAAAACATGGCAACATATATTTGAAAAAAAATTATAAAGAACTATTAAGTAAATAAAATAAAACAAAAATAATTGTTAAGCAAATAAAAAATTAATAATTCTTAAATAGTTGTAAAGAAAAATAAAATAACTTTTAATCAAAAAATAAAATAACTCTTAAATTAATAAAATAATTCTTCACTAAATAAAATAAGTCTTAGATAAATAGAAATAGCTTTTCAAATGAAAATAAAATAATTCTTAAGTAAATAAAATAGTTCTAAATTGATATTTGTGGATGCTTTTTAGATAATGTATTTTATGACAACATATATTTGAAAAAAAAAAACTATAAAAGAACTCTTAAGTAAATAAAATAAAATAAAAATAATTGTTAAGCAAATAAAAAATTAATAATTGAGAAAAGTGATATTGGACAAAGTGTCATTCTCAGTTCCATTTTTTCAGTAAACTTTCCTTTGAAAAATGAAAATGTACATCTCCACATTAAACATCCTTTTGTTTTATGCTTTGATCCCTCAGATGTCTTCTATCTTGAGAAGGATAAGGGAATTGAAGGATAGTGCATATCTGCCTCTAAAAAATCAAGACAAGGCCATGCATGTTGATTACAAATAATTCAATATTTGATTAACACTATTATCATTGAGAATGCAAAATGACTTCAAGTAAATAGAAGGATAGATATGGATGAATAATAGTAACAAAATATTGAACAAAAGAAACACATAAGTACTAAGAAGCCATAGTGAAAAAAAACAATTATGCTCAAATTTGGTTAATTTATGTCGTAATTGTAACTACTAATATTTATAAACAATAAAACTCAATTCAAAATGGCTCTCACTAAATCCTATCAATCTACTTTATACTAATAGGAAATTACACTCAACAAAGAAATAATTGAGAAAAGTGATATTGGACAATAGTGCCATTCTAGTTCCATATTTTCAAGTGGTAATGCAAACTTTCCTTTGAAAAATGAAAATGTACATCTCCACATTAAACATCCCTTTGTTTTATGTTTTGATCCCTCAGATGTCTTCTATCTTGAGAAGGATAAGGGAATTGAAGGATAGTGCATATCTGTCTCTAAAAAATCAAGACAAGGACATGCACGTTGATTACAAATAATTCAATATTTGATTAACACTATTAGCATTGGTTCAAGATTTATCAAAGGTATAACCACCATACCTAGGTGTTGACCTACATTAACATCCTTATTAATGCATTGACTACATTTTAGTCCATGTATCTCCACATGGATAGACAGAGAAAGAAATAAAGAGAGATGGTAAGAGAGATTGAGAAAGATAGAGAGAGAGAGGAGACAGAGAGAGAGAGAGAGAGAAACCATGGTTAGCACGACTAATTAATCAAACTAATATCTTCCCTGCTTTGTTCCTCTATCTCTCTTTCTCTCTTCCTTTCTCTATCTCCTCTCTCTCTCTCTCTTTCTCTATCTCTCTCTTAACATCTTTCTTTCTCACTTCCACTTTATCTCTCTATATCTATACCTCTCTATCTCTCTTTCTCTAGCTCTCTCCTTAGTGTGCAATGGGTACACCGTGATAGCACGTAGAAAAGAAGTAATTAGTGGTATAGTGCATGATTGTTAATTATACATGGGAAAAGAACATACACTTTTGTCAAGGGCAAGGGTGAAATGGAGGAGATTAAATATGTCGACATCATGCATGCATAAATGCCTCTTTATCTCTCTATATCTCTACCTCTCTCTATGCACTTTTGTTGTTTGGCAACAGTCTCCACCTCTTTGTTCTCCTCATGAAATTAAAATGCATTATTTATACTCTAACTTGTCTCTTCAACTTGCCTAGCTCTCAATTGTTATGAAGCGAAAGTTCCAAGCACACCAAAACTTCGCTCAACAAGTGTAAAAATTGCAAACCCAATTCAATCATACCAAACAAGAGACTATGGGCATCCAGATGCCACCTTGGCAGCCAATTCTCAATGAATCAATGGCATAATCTACCCATGTATCAAATTATCTATTATATCACTATTGTAGTAAATCTACATACTATTTTTAGCCATTGGTTAATGGTTTCAACAATGTTATGAAATAAAGAGAGATGGTAGCTTTCAATTCTTATTTTCATAAAACAATGTTATGAAATAAAGAGAGATGGTGTGAGAGAGAGAGAGAGAGAGAGAGCATGGTTAGCATGATTGATCAAACTAATAACCCTAGGATTGTAATTGGTATATCCAAGCCTAAAATTAGTCCCATGTTGATTGTGCAAATAAATTTGCTCCATATAATCAAAATAATGTTCATACGAGTCTACAATTGGCAACATCCATACTTGCAATTAGTCCCATGTTGATTGTGCAAACAAATGTCCATAATTTTCTTCACATTTTTTTGTAGATACAACATAATTGAGTGGTTTAACTAGATGATACAAAGCAACTTCTGCACCCCCAATTCTAGAGAACAAAGAAAGGATGTTGATCCCTTTACATAGATAGGCTTCAAAATATAAAGATGGTATCCTATAATGAACAAATCAGACTGATATGCATTTTTCCTCTTCTTCCATTTTTACATCTAGGGAAGCCACTTGACTCACTACTAGATGAAAATATTAAAGAATACAAATTTCTTTTCAAAACTAATTAGAAAGACAACCTAATAGTAAATCTTACGAAGGTTATGCATGTACCCATGTTTTCTACTTGGAACTGAAAAGTACTTTCAATCCATACATTTTAGTTACCCTAAATGGCATACTATACACATACAATCATACTTCCACTACCGACCCACTAGGTGATCTAGAACTCCAAATCCAACCAAATTCTTTAACATGCTATGGTAAATGAAAATTTATATCTTTATTTTCTATAGACAAACATTTAGAATACACACTTTCTTTAAGATTTATCTTTTAAAATGGTTTCTTGTGATAGGTTTCATAGTAATCATTTTCTAAATCTAAGCGTTTTCTTTTATGAAAATTGATTTCTTACAATCCTCTAAGATTTAATTCAATCCTTGTAAAAGGAAACCATGGTTAGCATGACTAATCAAACTAATAACCTTAGGATTGTAATTAACAACATCCAATCCTACAATTAGTCCCATGCTAATTGTGCAAACAAATTTCTTCCATATAATCAAAATAATGTCCATATGGGCGTATAATTGGTAACATCCATTAATTTTTTTAAAAAAAATTGCTACACATAATCAAAATAATAATAATGTCCATAATTTTCATTACTTGTTTTTGGTAGCCTCTTTAATTTGGGCATGAACTTGACTATGAAAATAAGGAATTTATAATATATTGAAGTCTAGATTAGTACAAAATGAAGGTTTCATTATTCTATTGAGTTACACTTGAATGCATTGCATCCATCCCTTATGTTCTTGTTCTTTCTTGTTAGATTATTGTAGGGGTTTCCCCTATTATAACATCAAAACCTCCAATTGAATTAATAATTTCATCAAGTCTTTCTTTTGTCAAATTCTCCACATTTTCCACCTCAATCAATTTACCCTTTTGATGTGTTTTTTCTACCCAAATTTTGAGGATAAGATTGTTTTCTTTATAAATTTTTGTAGATACAACATAATCAAGTGGTATACCTAAACAATGCAAAGCAACTTCTACACCTCCAATTCTAGCGAACAAAGAAAGGATATTAATCCCCTTTAGATATATATCCTTCAAAATGGAAAGATGGTATCCTTTAATGAACAGATCAAAGTGATACATTTTTCCTGTTCTTCCATTTTTACATCTATGGAAGGCAATTGACTCAATACTAGACGAAAATCATTTAAATGTTTGGTTACAATGTCTCCTTCATGCATCTTTAAAGAATACAAATTTCTTTTAAAAATAACTTTTTTGCAAGATGCTTATAGCTAAAATACCATTCAAGTGTCTTAGATGATTTCATGTAGATTTGACTTGTTCTTCAATTTAAATTTTTAAAGGACAGGTAAAGTGGTGGCATTTTATTTCATAGGATGGGAACACCCCCACAATTGAAAAAGTTGATAAACTCTGATAGTCACTTTAAAACATTATAAATGAGTTAGTTGCAATTATTTGGTTATTCTTAATACGCAATAATTTAACTATGACATTAATAAATTATAATTATATATTTTACTAAATAAATTTGATCTAAGGAGGTTTAGGGATGACTTTTCACAATTTACCTCTAAAAACTTCTTAAAGGTGTTTGATACACACCATTGAACACACAAATACTTACAATGTTTAGGCTCTTAAAAGAGTCATAAACTCGTTACAAAGTCAATTTTGAAAATTATCTAATTAAATAATAATTATCAAATTATAATATCATAATACAAAGTTACAATGACATGATTTTAAATATTATTTTTAATAAACACACATTATTAAAAAAATAAATTTTATCCCTAATTTAAATTATTATATAATTGTATGTACTATTATCATTAGAGGGTTGTGACAAATATATGACTTTTAGCTTGTCATGTTATTGGTCATTTAAGATTTATATATGGTTGCTTTATATCATATATTTTGTTGTGATTAGAGATAAGAAAAAAAAGTTCACTAAAAGGTCATAGTTTAATTAGTTGAGTAGCTAGTAGGGATGATGGTATGTTCCTTTATTGCACCATCCACCAAATCTCAAATCCCCTAAAATTATGATTAAATCAAATTTCGTCCTTAGATGACTTTGCTAGACTAAATATCCTACACCCCTAAAAGCAATTAGCTTACTGGTTTCCCATTAAAATAAGCAAGAAGAAACCTTTTTCTAATATCCAAAAGTGTTCTTGACATCCATCCTTGTACTTCCATCCACAAGAATACCATAATCCATAAGTTGTTATGATTTTAGGTCATCCTTAGGTCCATCTTGAAAGAGTGCAATTAATAGAACTAAATCCCCCATAATTCTAGAGCTTTTCCCATCATAATATTACACCGGAGAATCCATTAGCAGAGAAAATATAACCGACATCAAGGGGAACAATTACAAAAGGATTAGTATGAAACCTATCACAAGGAACCATTTCAAAAGAGAGCTAGAGAGGTAGAGATATAGAGAGATAAAGTGGAAGAAAGAAAGAGAAAGATAGAGAGACAGAGAGAGGAAACAGAGAAAGGAAGACATGGGCATTTAATAAATACAACAAAGCCCTTTCAATTATAGATAATGACATCGACCATAGGGATTTAATTCACTTAAAGACATGGAAATTTAACTTCCACAAATCTTCGGCAGACCCATTGCACACAGAGAGAGGGGGGGGGAGATAGTGGTATATGCATATTGTTTTTAAAAAGAGGATGCATGCAAATACAGACTACACACCAAACATGAAAGCTCACACATTTGAAGTACCTACTAGGCAAACCACATGGCATTTAATAAATACAACAAAGCTCTTTCAATTCTAGATAATGACATGGGCCATAGGGATTTAATTCAGTTAAAGACATGGAAATTGAACTTCCACAAATATTCGGCATACCCATTGCACATAGAGAGAGGGGGGGGAGATAGTGGTATATGCATATTGTTTTTAAAAAGGGGATGCATGCAAATAGAGACTACACACCAAACATGAAAGATCACACATTTGAAGTACCTACTAGGCAAAACACAAGGATCTTGAAATCCATCAAGATTATGCAAATTGATTCATGGCAATTGAGAAAACAAAAAATAACATATACCATAGGGATATAAGACGGTCATCATTCACTTAATGTATGAATGAATGAAGGCTTTTAATAATGTCCACAAGCCCAGACAACCTATGGGACCACAAAAACCAAAACATGCTGCAAAGAGAGCCAAAACCCGCAGGAAGACCACGAGCTGCAAAAGGTAGACCGCCCACACAGCCCCTAACTGAACTCCTTTACTTTTTGGATCTTAGATCTTCTACTATGTATCTTGATCAAATAGACAACAAGTTTAGCTAACCTCTCTTCTTCAAACAAGTTGTTCAAGGAATCAACATTCAAGGTATCCCTATAATTGGCCCTAATATCCTCGTAAGCTGGGCACTCCATAATGTAGTGCCATTCCGTCTCCACTAAATCCAGATTGCATAAACAACAGATTCTCTCCTCCCATTCTTCTTTAGGCCTCGATCACCTTCCAGTTGCACATCTTAGTTGGTGCAAACTAGTTCTTAGCTGTGCCATTAACATTTTTGCTTTCCATTTTATGTCCGCTCCTAAGTAGCACTTTTGTGTGTGGTCACATGAGAGATTGAAATGTGTTATGTAATATTGTCTTTTCCTTCCTACTTGCTTTGTTCACATGCTTACTTTGACTTTTTCTTGCACATATTTTTTGATATCCCCTTTAGTATTTGGGCATTCTTTTATGGTAATACCCCACTTATTCACCCACCCATCATTCTGTTTCATCCACGTACTGTTCCTTCTTTCTAACTTCTCTGTTGCCATTTTGGGCCATCGGGATGTCTCCATGTTCTCAAGCCTCTTTAAATAACTTAATACCCGGGTCAATGTTGATGCCTCCATAGGAAAGGCCCCAGCCTCAGCTAGCGCAATCTCATAAGGGACCAATGCTTTAATTCTGAAGCTACTTGTGATTAGATGTTTTTGTAGCCTCTCTATTTGTCTCCATTTCATCTCTGAAGTGTTACCACCCCAAACCTCGCAGCCATAAAGCACTACCGGCACCACCAGCAGCCCAAAAAGAGTTCTCTTAGTTTTCCAATCCCACAATTTAGCCCTTCTGCATCGATTTTGCAAAGAGAATAGGGCTTTCCAACCCCCTTGTATCCTTTTAGCTCTACATGTCTCCCAGCTGAGCTTATTGTGAAAATCTAGGCCAAGATATTTGTGTTCACTGACTACTTGCAGGGGGCTGCCATCAAAGACAAATTCCATCGAAATCTTCTTTCTTTTCAAGGTAAAGATCATGATCTTAGTTTTACTGGTGTTCACTTGCATTGCAACCTCTTGGCTAAACGATTCTAGAGCTTTCAAGTGTTCCTTCAAGTCGTGTGCTATTTTTGCCATTAGGATAAGATCATCTGCATATAAAAGCATCTTTATAACATAGCTGGCCAAGTAAACACCCCCTCCACCAAACCTGTCTATCCACTCCTTTAATTTGTTAATGTACAGACCAAACATGGTAGGAGATAACAGATAGCGCTGTTTTACCCCAATGTCACTCCCGAAGCATTCTGATAATCCTTGCTTGGTTCTAATTTTGGCACGCACCTGATCATACAACCTATGAATAGTAGCCCTATATTTTTCCAGAATTCCCAACTCTTCCATTTTGCTCCATAATTTGCTTCTAGGGACTGTGTCAAATGCCTTCTTGAAGTTGAGAAAACAACAGAAGACCTCTTCCCCTTGCTTATCCCAAACCTTTTATATCAAGTGTCTAAGGGTAATACAGTGATCGATTGTAGAGTGTCTTGGCCTAAAACCTGCTTGCCCTTTCTCTCTCTTTCCCTTCGTTTCTGCCCACATACTGATACAACGCTCAACCATACTCCCAAAGAGTTTGCCAAAAAGAGGATTGATCATTATAGTGTGGTAGTTTGAAGGGTTATTGACATCTCCACTTTTGATAAGAGGAATGACAACATTGGTCGTCTAATTTGCGAGGAAACCATTCCGTATGACCCCATTAAATATTCTTTTGATGTGTGGTGTAAGGACTTCCAAGCCCCATTTTATGTACTCTGCTTGTAAACCATCTATGTCATGCGCTTTACCCACTGCTAGCTTTTTAATTCCTTCTTTAATGTCTTTTGTAGAAAAGAGTTTGACCATTGAGTTGGTAACTGGGGGACATCTTTACTTTGATCGCGCTCATACAGCTGTTTTGCATACTCTAACCATTGGGAATTTGTAATGTCATTTTCAGCAGTTGTGTTTTTTTGTTGCAATTCTTTCCAGAAGCCTTTCGGGTTGCACTTCCCAAGAGAAATCAACTCTTTTCTTCTTGTTTGCATGTAGGTCTCTTTTTTCATTCTAACTAACTTTCCATATTTCTTTTTATTTCCATGGATTTTCAACTTTCTCTTTGCTGTCTTGCAATCTTCGTCATAGCATGGGTTAGCCGGAAAGCTGTTTTAAAAGTTTCTTTTAGGTCTAGACCTCTTGCACAGGGTGGGAGCGTTATGAATTATCAATGTCAACTCATCGCTGCCTATTGTTCTCCTACATATATTCGCTGTCCTAATATCTTTTATTCCTTACATTTATTTTTCAAGTGCTGTTCTAAAGATCTCTATGCAATTAAAGACATAGCAATTAAACTTCCATGTAACTCCTTGACGTACGCATTGCACACCAAGGTGCGATTGCTAGTATATTATCCACATAACCATTGCACCTCCTTGAGTGCAAATGCTAGCATTATGATTTAATATGCTAGCCAGGTATATATTGTCCTTTGATGACTTTGAAGGCACGAAGATATTTACCATATTGAGCGTACTCCATTTTGGCATTCCCCGATATTTAGCGTTGAACACGTGGCATTAAGCAAAGTCTTTATGAAGTGACGTTTCGGTGACCGCCAAACTACAAAATTTCAGCTGTGTTCAAATTCACTCACGAGGGCTTCAGGTAAAAAAAAAAACTAATGAAATATGCTCCAAACGAAGAAAAAATTTGGTGGTTTCGAAATCTTAACGCTGCAGTGAAATGGCCAAACGGACTTGATTTACCTTATATTTTCTGTAAATAATTCAAACGTTCGACCATTAGAGGACCGCTAGCGTCTGGCTAGATAAATATTTGAAATTTTTTAGAAGATTTCAGGGTTTAAATACCGGGTCAATGTAGTATTCGTGAATTTGGCATGTAAGTTTTCTTGTAATGGTAGTTGGCATTGAATTTTCCGGGCTGAGGTGGTGAAACCTAACTAAAATTTCTGAGAAGAAACGGTAAATTGAGTCTCAGTGGAGCGCTACCATAGTCTTCAAATTTTAGAATATATCCCAGGAAAAGCGATAGAACAGAAAATTAATTTAACTTCTTGGAAGATGTTAAAGAATTTTCATATAAAGATGGTTTTAACGGAAGCTGTAAGGGCAAATAAATAAAATTTGGGAGTAGGCTGTAGGCCGAATTGTAGCAATGGAGAAGGGCTGCCACAGATACCATGCAATCTGAAGTATTTAGGTTCGAGTTTCCAAAGGCTTCTCTGGTTCTATTTTATGTTTTCTTTATGGAGACGATGGTGGGTGATTCTGATTTAAAGCCTCTTCACATTGAAAATTCAAGCAGTAGTAGAAGCTTTGATAAGGAAGATACTAAAGTTATATTGCACGGAACATTAAATGTGTGGATTTTTGAGGCACTGGCTTTGCCCAACATGGATCTTTTCTCCGAGAGACTGAGACGATGTTTTTCAATATTTACTGCCTGTAGGAAACCCTTCAGCAAATCAAAGGGCCATGGTGAGCATCGCAAAATTATTACCAGTGATCCTTATGTTTCTGTACACCTTGCAGATGCTACGGTGGCCCAAACTCGTGTGATAAACAATTGCCAGCAACCAATCTGGAATGAGCATTTCGCAATTCAAGTGGCCCATCCAGTGGACGAGGTGCGCTTCGTTGTTAAGGACGATGACTTGATGGGAGCAGATCTTATAGGGACTGTGGCAATTTCTGCAGAGAGAGTTTTAAGAGGTGAGATGATTGAAGGCTGGTTCCCCGTGCTTGGTGCCAATGGACGGCCTCCTAAGCCCAATGCATCTTTGAGGATTGCAATGGAGTTTTGTCCGGCGGAAGATAATCCTTTATATGGATTTGGCGTGGGTCCTAGCCCAAATTATCAGGGAGTGCCTCGTACCTATTTCCCACTTCGAAAATGTGGGATGATTACTCTATATCAGGATGCTTTTGGGGATGATAGTTCCTTTCTGAATATTAGACTAGAGGATGGAAGGCTGTTTGAGCGGAAAAATTGCTGGGAGGATATGTGCCATGCCATATTAGAAGCACACCACTTGGTTTACATTGCTGGTTGGTCCATATATACCAAAATTAAGCTTATAAGGGAGCATACAAGACCATTACCGCGCGGAGGAGATTTGAATTTGGGAGAGCTTCTCAAATTTAAGTCTCAGGAAGGATTGCGCGTTCTGTTACTCGTATGGGATGACAAAACTTCACATGACAATCTTTTCATTAGAACGGTATGTTTTCTATCCCAAGCCCATCTTTTTCTTATGTGAGTGCGTCTCATGTAACTAGTATGGGATGACAAAACTTTACATGACAATCTTTTCATTATAATGGTATGTTTTCCATTTCAAAGCAATTTGGGTTTTTATGTTGGCTACCGCATTCTGTGTTTTTTAGTTTCTTGGGGTGTGCTTGAGATTTGTTGAAAATTGTGTAAACGAATTATATTTCAACTACTCTTCATTTCTCTTTGGAAAAAGGTTGATTACAAAATGGGAAATCCCTGGTCCTGCTCCTGAGAAGCGGACGTGGACTTTTCTGGTACACAATCTTTCATGCCTTGTCCTTTATAGCAGCATTCCCATTGCTTTATAATCTTGAAGCATTCACAGGCAATTTAAGTTTTCAAGCTTGGGCCATCTAGGCATGACCTCTCTTCATTTCTTTTGAAGAAGCTTAATTACAAAATTGAAGACTTTTGTGGTTTACAGTCTTCCCATGCCTTGCCCTTATAGCAGCAATCCTGTAGCTGTAATCTTGAAGCAATCACAAGCACTTTAAATGGTTAAATCATGGGCCATCTAGGTATGTCTATTTATTTATGGCTTCCAAGTTTGTTGTTAAGCTACGTGTTCGGATCCTTATGTGCCAGCAGCTAATCTCAAGAAATATTGGATTTCAATAAGTGTTAGATTGCTACAGAAATTGCATTGAATCAAATGGGAAATTTCTAGGTATGAAGAACTCAAGCATAACTTTTGCTTCTGTAGGATTCAATGAGAATCCAAACACAAGCCTAGATCTAGGTGAATGAAGACAGTTACAAAGTTGCAAACAAACATAAAGATGGTGCAGAATGCAAATAACAACAAAATCCAATATCTAGGATGTGGAAACATTAAAATGAAATTGATTGCAAAACAAAGGAAATTACATACAATAATAGACTTGGTTGAATAAGTCAGAACGATAAATTTCCCCAAGGAGTTGAGTTAGCCACAAATAAACAAGTGGTGGACTCAATATGAAGAGCAATTAAGTCAAACGAGCTTTAACTTGAAAATCAAATAAGTTCAACTTGATGTGAAGTGCTCATTATTGCTAAATCCACTTAAGTAAATAAAATAACTATGTAAGTAAACTTAATGTAAGGTGCAATTAATTAATTACACCAACAGCTTCAAATATCATTATTTTTGGGTGGAGGTTCCCTGATGCTTAACCATTTGTGAGGCTGACCGTTTCATCCATACCTATACTTGTTTGGTAGCAATCTTGAAATTTTTTTTCATTGTTATATTATTTATCTGTACTTGGTTTAGTAGAATTTGTATTTCATGGATAGGGTACCTGAACAGTTTGGTATTTTACGTATGCAGCAGGTATATTTGAAAATCTCTTTTTGTTATTAATTCAAGCATGGGCACCTAAAGTTCTTTAAAACACTGAGCGAGATACTTAGTTTTTGTGAGATTGGTCCCCCAAACCAGATTCCAGTCAACAAAAGGTACCTTATTGTGAAAATTCTATTGCAGCTACTGATTATTAATTTCCTATCTTATATAGATTATTTGACTGCCGAAAATTAATTCACGACAAATATTAAAAAATAATACAGCTGCAACTTCACAAATAATCACGGAGATAGAAAAACAAAATAATGAACACAATATCTTTGGACAAATTGTCCCTGGAAAAACCCCGAAGGGAAAACCAGTCAGCACATAAGAATTTTATTCAACTGCAGAAAATTAAGAGATACAAAATTGCTTCCCTCTTACTGGCAGAGCTCTGGCAATTTTCTTTCCGGTAATTTTCCTTCCCTCAATTGCTCCTGTTGAAATTGCTCCGGCAATATTTTATTATCCAGAAATATTTTCCTTCTCCGGAAATAATTTTCTTCTCTGGCAATTCCATTGCTGCTCTCCAACGCTATTACTGCGCCCTTGCTCTCACTGCAAATCAATTTGCTATTACTGCAAATTTATTTATTTGCTATCGCTGCAAATGTTTTTCAGATCTGTATTCCTCAAATGCCCATTGATCCTCTTTTATAATCTTCTCATTGAAAACCAATGGCCATGATTTAATCTCAATCAATGGCTAAGATTAATTAGACTCTAACAAACCCTAATATCTAGAAGTCTCTCGAGAAATCAATTTTCTAGGTATGGAGATAATTATTCCAGTTGTGTTTCTAGCCTCGTAATCACCACCCGAGACTAGAACACCTGTCCAAGCTACTTTAAAATTAACACTCCCTCTTAGCGAGGAAGGTGTTCTGCATAACACCCAACTTATCTCTGAAGAAGATGAATTTCGCCTTCCCCAATGCCTTTGTCAAAATGTCTGCTACCTGCTGATCTGTAGGTATATACTATAGCTGAACAATCCTCCACTGTACACAGTCCCTGATAAAATGATACCTGATGTCTATATGCTTAGACCTATCATGAAACACTGGATTATCAGATAATCTGATGCAACTTTGATTATCACAGTGTATCACCGTAGTCTCAACCCTCTGACCAAACAAGGCTACCAGCAACTTCCGAAGCCATATAGCCTCACACGTTGCCATGCTAGCTGCTATGTATTTTGCTTCTGCAGAACTCAGAGCCACGGACTTTTGCTTCTTGTTGTACCAAGAGACAACTCCTGATCCCAAACTAAAGAAGCACCCTGAAGTGCTTTTCCTGTCCACTGTACTACCTGCCCAATCTGCATCAGTATAGCCTATTGACCTGATACCATCACCTCGAGCATATCTGATCCCATACTCGATTGCACCACGCAAATACCGCAACACATGCTTTGTCACTGTCCAATGCACTCTCTTCGGGTCAACCATGAACTGACTAAGAGAGTTTACTGCAAAGGATATATCTGGCCTAGTGTTGACCAAATACATGAGAGATCCAATCAACTTTTTGTATAAGGTGGGGTCTACATCCTTTTCCTTGGATGAGTCTACCTTCTTCCAATTCGTGATTATAGGTGTAGACATGGCTCTGCAGTCTTGCATCTCAAACCTCTTCAAGATTTCAATGCAGTATTTCCCTTGTCCAAGGAAAATCTCTCCATCTGTTTGCCATACTTCCATGCCTAGAAAGTAGTACATAAGCCCCAAATCCTTCATCTCGAACTTTGCTGCAAGGTCCCTCTTGCATTCCTCTATGAGCCCCAGTGAACCTGTTAAAAACAAGTCATCCACATATAGAACAAGAATGAGAACTTCGCCCCCAACCACCAAGTAGTAGAGGTTAGCATCCGCCTCACGCTTCACAAAGCCTATTCCCTGCAAGTATCTATCAATGCGCTCATACCACGCCCTGGGAGCCTGTTTGAGTCCATACAAAGCTCTCTTCAATCTACACACGTGGGTTTCACTGCTGTGTGCTACAAAGCCCTCTAGTTGTTCTATGTATACCTCCTCTACCAATTCACCATTAAAAAATGCCGTCTTGACATCCATTTGATGGATCTGCCATCCCATATGTGCTGCAAGTGAGATTACGACTCGTATAGAAGTATACCTAGCCACTGGAGCGAATGTATCATCATAGTCTATTCCCTCCTTCTGAGAGAACCCCTTGGCCACGAACCTTGCCTTGTATTTCTCGATGCTACCATTTGCACCGTGCTTAATCTTATAGATCCAGCGTGATCCAACCACTGCCCTATTTGTCAGTCTAGGCACAACCTCCCACCCATCGTTTTGCACTATTGAGGTATATTCCTCAACTATCGCATCTTGCCACACCTGTTGCTGTGCAGCCTCCTGATAGCTGGAAGGCTCGCTATCTACCAATTGACTAACCAATGCCACATAGTCATTATCCCTGGCTGGTTGTTTGTGCTGTCTACTACTCGTCGTAGGAGCTCCCACAAACTCTTGAGTATCCCTATGTGTCTGTTGAACCTCACGGTTCCTCCTGTCAACTATAGAGGATGAAATATCAAACTCCATATCTTCTTGATGCATCTCTTGGATTTGCTGTATCTGTTGCTCCATACTCTGCGAACTCTCAACACCTGAGCCTGTGCTTGTACTAGTAATTGTACTTGTGCTTCGCTGCCCCTGTTCTGGTTGAACAATCCTTGGAGCTTTTGTTGGCTGCTCATTCTGATCATCTGTGGGCAAATCTCTGGACCTCCTATATGCCTTGTCCTCCATGAATTTGACATCACGCCTAACTATAATCCTCCTGGTCCCTGGAATAAATATCCGATATGCCTTTGAGGTCTCGCTGTACCCCACAAAGTACCCTCTCTTTGCAGTCTGATCTAACTTGGAACGTGTAGGCCTTGGAATGTGACAAAACGCCAAACTCCCAAATATCTTGAAGTGACTGACATCCGGCTTCTTCCCTGAAAATGCCTCCTCTGGTGTCATCTTGCCCAATACCTTATGTGGAACCCTGTTTTGTATGTATACTGCTGTACTGTATGCCTCTGCCCATAAGTAACGTGGCATATCTTGGTCATACAACATAGCCCTTGCTGCCTTCGATATAGAACGATTCTTCCTCTTAGCAACCCCATTCTGCTGCGGGTTGTAAGGAACGGTCCACTCTCTCTTGATTCCTTCCTTGGTATAGAACTCCTAGAACTCTTTCCCTTTATACTCGCCTCCATTGTCTAACCGAAGAACCTTTACCTTCCTGCCGATCGAATTCTCCACAAGAGCTTTGAACTCCTGGAAGTGACTGAAGACCTCATCCTTGGTCTTCAAGAAGTATATCCAGGTCTTCCTGGAGAAATCATCAATAAAAGTAACAAAGTACTCGTATCTTCTGAGAGACTTCATTGACATTGGTCCACATATATCTGAATGTACTAGATCAAGAACCCCCTTGGATCTGGTGTCACTCCTTGGAAAAGCTGCTTTCACAAACTTCCCCAACACATCCCTTACATACATCATCATGCTCTGTGCTCACTTTTGGAACACCTGTCACTGTCTCACGAAGCAATTTAAGTGCTCCATGATGTATATGGCCCATCCTCCTATGCCATAGCTCTCCTTGATCTTTAGGATTACTGCTGCTCACTAGTGCCTTAGTAGTATCAAACTGCAACCTATAAGGTCGGCCGCTCCTAACTCGAATAGCTATGGGTGATTTCCAATCCTTATGCTTGATTAAAACATGTGCCCCTCTAAAGAGTACATTGTAGCCTTTATCCTGAAGGTCAGATACGGAAATTAGATTCATGCCCAAGCCTGGCACATGCAACACATCATGAATGGAAATAGTCTTGCCATTCTCCCTCTGAAATAGAACAGTCCCTCTCCCAACTGGATTGCACTTGGACTTGTTCCCCATCTGAATCTGGTATCTGATGTCCTCCTTGTAGCTAGAGAAGTACTCCCTAACTCCTGTCATATGAAATGATGCCCCACTGTCTATATACCAAACACCCTGTGAGGTTGAGCTAGTTAGGCAAGCTATGAGTGCAAACTCATCCTTCATTCTACTTGAAAGCTCATCTACACTTGCTGAAGCTGCCGTCTGCTTCTTGCCTTTCTTTTCATTTTTCTTCCTTTGTGGGCAATCGCTGACATAGTGGCCAAACTCGTGACAGCCATAGCATTTGATCTTAGACAAGTCCTTCTCACTTTTTGGATTTGATCCTTTGCCAGACCCCTTCTTCGCTTTCCTTTTTCCTGCTAGGGCAACGTTTTCCTGCTCCACCTCACTTTTCTGACTATTACTACTGGTTCCACTGACAAGACTTAGTCTAAGCTCCTCCCAAGTGAAGTCACTCCATAGTCGATCCCAACTTGGTAAGGTGTCCCGTCCATTAATAACTTGAACAAAGACATCCCACTGCTTAGTAAACCCATTCAGGGCTATTTGTACTAGCTCGTCATCATTTGGTTTGTCTCCAACAGCTGCCAACTCATCCTTAACACGTCTAAGCTTGGTGAGGTAACTTGTAATGTCTTCTCCCTTGTTCATCCGGGTATTCCTCAACTTTTCTCTGAGAATCAACTTTCGGTTAGTGGTAGCATTTTGGTACAGATTCAGAATGGCGTCCCACATCGTCTTCACTATATCTAACTCTGCAATATGCGGAACAATATGATCCTTAACACCGTCAAGAATCAGCCTCCTCACCTTGGCATCTTCCTTCTTATATGCTAAGAGCTGTGTTGCATCTGTAGGTACAGGTACAACAGTGGTCACATATTCCTTGATACCATTCTCTTCCAGCAATAAAGAAATTCTGGCTTTCCAGACACCAAAATTTGAGGCTCCATCCAATCTGTCCTGATCTCTTAAACCTGCTGAGGCCATCTCAAAAGAAAATAATAATAATAATTTTGAAGAGGTCAAACTGGGTTTTATAAACCCTAGATTTTTTATTTATTATTTTTTCTTTCTCCCTGTGCATGTACTGAGCTTTTTCTGCCCTCAGATCTGCTCTGATACCTTGTGAAAATTCTATTGCAGCTACTGATTATTAATTTCCTATCTTATATAGATTATTTGACTGCTGAAAATTAATTCACAGCAAATATTAAAAAATAATACGGCTGCAACTTCACAAATAATCACGGAGATAGAAAAACAAAATAATGAACACAATATCTTTGGACAAATTGTCCCTCGAAAAACCCTGAAGGGAAAACCAGTCAGCACATAAGAATTTTATTCAACTGCAGAAAATTAAGAGATACAAAATTGCTTGCCTCTTACTAGTAGAGCTCCGGCAATCAATTGCTCCTGCTGAAATTGCTCCGACAATATTTTATTATCCAGAAATATTTTCCTTCTCCGGAAATAATTTTCTTCTCCGGCAATTCCACTGCTGCTCTCCAACGCTATTATTGCGCCCTTGCTCTCACTGCAAATCAATTTGCTATTACTGCAAATTTATTTATTTGCTATTGCTTTAAATGTTTTTCAGATCTGTATTCTCCAAATGCCCATTGATCCTCTTTTATAATTTTCTTATTGAAAACCAATGGCCATGATTTAATCTCAATCAATGGCTAAGATTAATTAGACTCTAACAAACCCTAATATCTAGGAGTCTCTCGAGAAATCAATTTTCTAGGTATGGAGATAATTATTCCAGTTGTGTTTCTAGCCTCGTAATCACCACCCGAGACTAGAACACCTGTCCAAGCTACTTTAAAATTAACATAACTCCAAAAAATAGATTCAATTTCTTAGAAAAAGGTTTCCAAAACCATATCAATCAATAAAAAGACACATTGTGACCTTACAAATTGCATTGGATTCAGTGACTATTTTTTTTTCCTGAAAAATGGGTTCCCTAAATCCTATTCTGTAAATTTGCTCATGAACTGCTTCACAGAAATTGCTAAAAATTTCTGAAATTTGAGCCGAAAAAACCTGAACTACTCTAAATACTAGGTCTCATTATTTTTTTGAGAAAGAAAGTCGATATCTTTGATGTTCTGTGGATGTAATGGTAGGAAGACAGTACTCTTGATTGAGACAAACTACAAACCATTGGGAATCTTCTTGTAACCTTTAGTTTGCATAGGCAATTACTTACAACAATATCTATAACTGATCCATAAACATTGGGTTTATAACCCTAGCGATGCATCAGATATGGATTCTTATGTTAGCTCTACACCTCCAACTCTCATCAATCATTGCCCTAATGGTTCATTAACATTCAACAGCATAAATATTTTAGATTAACAGAAATAATTAACAAGAAAACAAGGTACACCATATGCAAGAACAAATAACACTGATTTTTAAGCTGGAGAAAACCCGATTGGGTGAAAAACTCAAGGAAGGGTATGCCGCTAACATCCCATCACTAATTTCAGTGCCAATACATGGAGGTTATATCACCAAACGATTCATCGGAGTTGTCTTAGCAATCTGCAAACTCCATCCCTACTCTGCTCTTGCAGAAACCTTGCACTCTTCTCTTTGTTCTCTTCAAACTAGCATGAGGGTACTCCCAAATGAGCCAACCCTTCAGGTGTCCATTTTTTGCTTTATATCCTCTCCCTTTTGCACCCAGGCATGGAAGAGAAACAGTTTCCCATAATGGTAATGACCACCAATGATCAATGAGAGGTCGCCACTCATTGAATATGAACAATCACAGTCCCAGAGAAATGGAACAGCCTGCATGGGAAAGGAAAAAACTGCTAGCATGGGCAAATATCTTCCCCTTCGCCTTTCTCTGCTCTAGCACACTTGACTGTTGCTTGCCCTCTCAACTTCTGTTGTGTGCCAAATCTGACCTCTAGCAAGTGGTTAACTTGGTCAAATGACTCCAAACACAATGATGATGTTTCAAATCATCATCAGAACATCAATAGAACTATTGTCCAAATAAAACACTCGTCACTGTTTTTTGGTGCCAATTTGTCTCTTGGCTGTTTGGCCCACATGTAGCATTGGTGAAAGCAATATAAACCACCCAAAAGAGGTGATTGCAACAACCCAGATATGCCCAAATAACTTGCACAAGATTGGGAATCACTCCATAGAAGATCTTGTGTCACTTGTAGTAGGAAAAGAATACATGCAGTAGCTTAGAGAACACTACAGTAGCTCACAAACACCTGCAACATTGCTGAGGGTGAACCTACAGCACTCCTGCGAGCCAACTTTCACAGCTTCTCTATGCCTTGCCTTGAGACCATTCAAACCTGACCAACTTATACCAAGTTTTCAGATCACACCTCCTTAACCGAGGAGCTTTTGGTCCCCAAAATTTCAGGACACAATCAAATGTGGGAACTTTCTTTCCCACGTCTTCTCAAGACATCCACTTAGCCTTATTTGGGAACTGCCCTTTCTTTCCGATCAAACATGTTTCATGTTCTCTTCACTTAGTTTGCCTCTCCTTCATGTCAAGAATGACGTCTTCTTCCAACTTCTCCTCAGGTGCAAAATCATCTAAGGGAGGTAGCACCACTTCTTGTTCCTGATCTAACATGGAAAGCTCAAACAAGCGTAACCTGTCAACATTTATCACAGAGAAGATTTTTATAATAGACCATATTGCAGAGGCTTAAGTTTCCATGAAGGCCCTTGCTATCTCTCTTTGCTCAAATAAATCCAAACCATGTCACTAGCATGGAACTTGTGCTCTGTTTTGTGCTCATAATGTCTCCTTTTATACTTAAGCTAAGACCCCTTTAATCTCTCTTGAGCTTAGAGGTGTATCTTGCCTGATTTTCTCCATGAATCCCACCTCATAATCCATATATTTCAGCCCTTTAGTTGACTGTCCCAAACAAACATCAAGTGGGTTTGGTGGCATACAACCAAAATACGCCTCAAAAAGTGACAAATTTGTTGAAGAATGGATGGCCATGTTATATGAGTGCTGTATGTACACTAAGTGCTCATCTCAGCCTTTGGGATACCTTTGATTATAGCCTCTAAACAGCTGCACCAAAGTTCTGTTCACATCTGTCCATCCGTTTGGAGATTGTTACACCTTGCAAAATCTCAGTAAAACGAGTTTTTTTTATAATTTATTAGGGTCACCTGATTTGTGCCTTAATTCTTGGCCGGCCTGTTTTTTTTTGGCGGAGATTGCTATGTATTTATATCATAAAATCTTGTCCCTTTCCTCATTCAGTCTGCAACAGACTTCCAGATCAATGTATCAGCAGGAGCAAGTGGAAAACAGAAAATCATAGATTTTAAATTGCAGACTTTCATGCAGCACAAACAAGCAGTAACCAGCAGAATAAAAAGCAGTTTAGAAGGATAGAAAGCAGTCTTTAGATGAGCAGGATACAGACAATGGAAAATTAGTGGTTTTATGCAGCAGGGCACACATTTAGGGTGGCTGTTCCACCTAGCAATGTAGAAAAGTGGCTTTAGTCTTAAAACTATGCCTCACATGACTTAGGTACACATTTGGACTGGTTGAACCTCCCCAGAACTCCACCTAGCTTGCAATGTTGGCTCAAGTGATGTGAATCTTTGCCTAAGTTGACTTGGGTGCACTTTCGTGATGGCTTGTAAAAGGTATGGCATGTTTAAAAAAAGTGGCATAAGTGAACTTAAGTTTTGCCTAGGAATGCAAAAGTGGCTTAAGTGTTTAAAATTCCTCTTCATGAACTAGGGCGCACATTTAGAGCAGTTAAGCCACTAAAAAATTCCTCCCGACTTAAAAAATGTGGCTCAAGTGAACAAAAGCTCTGCTTTGGCTTTAAGCGGACAAGTTTTCCACCCAAAATGAGTTTATAAGGTTGGCAAATATTAGCATGGACACACTTTTAGAGTGGCTAAGCACCTAAAGATCTCTGCTCATGTTAAAAAGGTGGCTAAAGTATCTTGGGGGCATGCTAAAAAGGTGGCCTAGAGTGGTTAAACCAACATGAGTTTATAAGGTTGGCAAATAGCAACATGGACACACTTTTGGAGTGGCTAAGCCACTAAAGATCACCGCTCATGTTAAAAAGATGGCTAAAGTATCTTGGGTGCTCGCTTAGAGTGGTTAAGCCACTCAATTATTTTGCCGACGCACATTTGCCTTGGTTTAGGCAACATATAAACTCCCCCAAGTTTGTTCAAGTCGGCGAAAGCATCAAACAACTCTGCCTAAGTTAAGTTGCCAGCAGAAATCTCCATGGAATGTGCAAGTTGCCAAGTTAGCCATGTTTCCAAATGCAAAAGGTGGTGCCACATTACGACCAGTTTGCCATGAAAGCAAAAAGCCAGGGTTAAAGCATTGAAACTTCAAGGATTTTCTCTAAATACAAGTTAAATTCTGCATCTTTTTGAGTGTATTTCTGTCATGTTTTATTTCTGGTGAAGGAGGAGTGCCTATTTTTAGGCAGTTTTAGTTTAGTAGTTTTTTAGATTAGATTTGCTTTAAATTTTCTTTCATTCCATCTTTTCAACAGACTTTCAGTGTTAATTTTTAAATCTTGCTTTTTGGAATTAAATATAATTATTCTAAACTCCCAAGGATTGGGCATTTGTAAACTATAAATAAGTGCATTGAGCACATAATTGCTATGCTTATGTTGCAGAAACTATTGTTCAGCTAGTTTAGCTTTGTTTATAATTACATTGATTAAATTGGAATTGGGGAACTCTGTCAAGCTTTGTTTTGATGTTGTTCATCTAAGTAGTAGCTTTGTATGCAACTTAGCAATTTAGTTCCTAGAATCGCGTGTTTCTTCTTTGTTCAATTGAATCTTGTTTGCAGTGGATTATTGGTCTTTGTTTTAGCTAGTAGGAGGTTGTTGTATTTGTTCATGCTTAGATAGTTTGATTTCATTCAATATTTGAAAATCTCATTTGCAAGGTACAATTGTTAACAATATGGTGCATGTGTCTAAGGCAAAACCATAGGCACGTAATCATTTTCATTTTGGCAAATTGCCCCTGAGAATATTGTAAAGTGTGCATAGCTGTATATCTTTTCTGTAGTTTTTAGTCTAGGGCCAATTTAGCTTAGGGTAGATCTCAGAGAGCCTCCCCTCTAAATTTGAAGAATGGTTCTCCCGTACACATTGTAATGTTTTGTTTTGTCTTGTGAAAGACAAATTAAAATGCTAACAAAGATGAAAAGCAGTGGACTGTTTGAGCTTTGTTTCCATCTTCTCCCACAACGTGCACCAAAACTTGCTTAAAAAACTAGCATCCCTATCAGATATGACTCCTTCCAGAATTCTCAAATGTATCTAAACATGTTTAAAGAATAATTTTGCTGCATCACACCCAATCAATGTCTTTTTGCAAGCTATCAACACACACATTTTATTGAAACTATCTACAACCACAAAGATATAATCATTCCCATGCTTAGTTCTTGAATGACCTCCAATGAGATCCATGGAGATGCTCTGCCAAGGTCTCTTAGGCATGGGCAATGCCTGGTACAGCCCCAACTTCCTATTGTTGGGCTTACTCACACTGCACACTTGACAACTATGAACAAACTTTGTAACATTATCTTGAATGTAATATCCCCAACTAATTTTTTGGGATTTTTTACAATATTTGAATAAAGCAAATGCAAGCCCTCACACTTTCTGATCACTCAGATCCCGATGTGGGCAAGTTGAGAGCATATAGTGTTTTGGGAACACTATCTAAATGAATGCAACACTTTGAAAGTAAACAAGCAGCATAGTTGACTAGAGTAGACAGAAAACATAGCCGAATTGATCAATGCCAAATTGGCAGATAGTATGTAGTTATGCTCAAAGCCACTGGTAGATACAAGCAGGTTTGAGCAATGCCAAAATGGGCTGGAAAAGAAATTCAAATGCAAAGGGATCTGGCAGTAAACCTTCTAGGATCCTTACAAGATCAAATGCAAATGCTATCTGGCGGTAATATCATCCAGATTTACAATTAATCATATGACTGCAAATATTGATAAGTAATTCTGAAAATACTAACAACACACATTGAAAAATAATGCTTATCAACAATATATCAACTGTTGCAGCCAAGGTTAGTTTGGAAAATCAGCAATATAAAGTATTATCAAATCCACATGGTACGGCCAAGCTAGGAAGATTCAAACTCAATATAATTCCTTTGATTTAGAGTTCAAACTGGAGGTTGAATGCTGTCCCAAACTGAACTGACATAAAACTCTGCATAATCACTCATCTGATATGTTCGGCAGGCTAGTAGGTTGTACAACTCACCCCAAAACTTCCAAAATCTGCTGCGAATCATTCATAAGAGGTATGACTGAGGCAGGAGATGGTATGACATGTATTTTGGCAAAGAAATAGCCCTCAAAACTGCTGCGATTGGACTCAAACTTCAAATGCCTCCTCTAGTACCCGTACAACCTTGTCAAAAACCATATGGAACTCTGCAAAATGTACATTGTTGTGGCTAGGAAGTCACAGTGGTACGGTGTTAGCGTTTAATTTCACACCTTTCGGTGAGAAAGAAAAACGGATAGCGTGTACAGTAGGACTGTTCTTCAAATTAGGAGGGGAAGCTCCCTCAACAAGAAAATTAAAAAGACGTTTACAAAATAACCTATCTTTTTGGTTTTTCAAGGCACGAGCACAAGGCAATGAAGCTCTTCTGCGAGGCTATAAGATTTTTCTAAAGCTTTTTAGAAGAAAATAACAAACTCTATCTTAAAACAATTCCGATTTCTTTAAGTAAATCCAGAGCATAAAGAAATCGAAGGAACAACTTGGAGATTTTCAACACAAATATAACTCAACAACAATTGCTCATGCACAAAGTCATGAACAATTTTCACAACTCTCTATAACAAGATAGATCTCAGAAACTATGATGCATATTCTCATTAATCAAAAGACAAGAATCAATAACACTGCTTGAACAATAAAATGCGAGCAAAACTTAGTCTCAGCATTTACTATTAGGAAGTTTAAGTGTGTAGAATACACTTATTTATAACCTAAAACAAAATGTGCAAAGAAATAAAAGGAAGAGTTAACTAACACTCTTCACTCGAGATCTAATGCTGCATGGGAAGCATGCAAGCTTATTAGCAATTAAAACTAAAAGTATCTTGTCATGCAATTCAGTTAACTGAACTTGCATGTTATTACACAATGAGTTCCGACTCAAAGATAATTTGCATGATTTTCAAAAGCAAATTCCAAAAATAAATTTAACTCAAGATAACAAAGTCAGTTCTCAAAATAGAAGCTGCTTTGGAAATCTCTCCTGCTGCCAAAAATAAATCCCTTCTGCAGATAGTGAAAAATTGACTAAGTATGAGAATTGAGAATTTTCTCAAATTCCTCAATCCTAGCCTTATCTGGCATAATCATGGAATCAAGGTGAACTGTCCTCATCTGCACGTCAATGGCAACATCCTTTGTGATTTCCACCCAATCTTTAGTATGTTTGCCATATACAACCAGTTGACTCAACTGTTTTTGTTCATCGGTAGATTCCATCACCTGCGGCAAAAAGAATGAAGGTGGAGAAGGTAAGTGCAAAAGCTGTGAGATGTACTGATGTAGCTGCTTATTTTTCTGATTTGAGGGCAGCCTTGTCCTCTCCATGCTTCAATACCCTATTCCTCATTGTATCGGTAGCAGCCTCCAAAATGTTTACTACTGTCTGTCGTGTGCTATGACCAAAGCAAGTCTTGACAATCTGATAATCTTCGGGCTCGACTTCTTCAATTGCTTTGTCCTGGGGAGGAATAGCGGTCTCTAGGATTAATTCACCTTCACCCGTCTTCAGAATCCTTGACTGCTTCTTGGGCTTCTTTATAGAGGGCTCCTTGAAAGTTTTGGTTAAGGCACTGAAATCCAGCTGGTAGGATGGCCTTTTCTTTTTCTCACTAATTGCCGTATGAAGCCAACTTGAAGTAGATTCTTGGAATATTGGCTTTGGATGATTTTCCTTCTCAGCACCCGGATTTGGTGCGACTTCAGCCTTAGGAAGTGCAAAATGTATATCCAACTTAGGATCAAAATCCAACACTATATTGGGTTCGAACTCTAGATCCACTTCCATTATTGTGTTCACTTCAACTCCTTGCCCCATAGTCTCCCTTCACACGAGGTAGTGTTTTCATTTCTTTGCTTTGGAAACTAGAGCATATAGTTTCTTATCATAGGTGTTGTATTCAACTTGAGCCACATGAACATCTAGGAATGATAACAAATAGGCCTACCTCCGTGCAAAAGCACCATACCCATGGCATAATTGCTAGCATTTGTCTATACCTCAAATGTTGCTTGCAAGTGAGGTGAAGCTAGAATTGATGTTGTACTTATTTTCTTTGTCAACTCTTCAAATGTTCACTATTATTTGTTGCCCCAATGAAACTTCTTTCCTTTGCCCATGACTTCATGTAATGCGGCAGCACATATGGGCAGTTCTTCTGTAAGAACCCCTAGTAGTTCTGATCCAAAAACTCAGTGTTTCCAACTTGGTATTTTGTCTAACAAATGGCATGTATTCTGACCTGTGACTGATATGCTAATGTTTTGTGCTTGTTTGGTGTTTGTTTGGATAGAGATTAAGTGCAAATACATATACCAAATGAAAGGGAAACAAACCAATAACTTGGAATTCAAGAATTACCATAAACCGTCATTGAAAATGCATCATACCATGACTGATTACAATATATATCAAATCTGATCTGATGTTTGACAGTCTGATATGATTATAACTATTAACAGCGATAGAATCTCTGTTTCAAATTAAAGATTTGAAGGTAAGAACATCAAGTGAACATATCCGGACTGATTCTCCTTATTACATGCATGAAATATGAACCAAATACAATATAGGCACTGCTGTAACAATATAGGAAAGTCTGATAACAATCAGCAATTCAAACAATGGTGGAATTGGCCTCAATATGGCTGCAAACTCTCCTTGATGATGCGCTTAGGGTTTGGAGTCTTCAATACCAATCAAATCGCCCTTCCTTGGCCACGATCTCCCTTTTTGATGCATGCAAATGCTATGATGCCAACCATGAAACTGTACAGGCTGTTGTGTGCCCACACAAATAGCAGTGATCTCCCTTTTCTAGGGCAGCGATCCTCCTCTAGGTGAGGTCTAGGTTTTGTAGAGGTGGGCTAGGGTTTGAATGACAGCCGTGGATGATTTTTTCACTTGAATCCCTCTTCACAAATGCCAAAACCTTGAATGCTGATCTGCTAATGATGTCTCAATGAAATCACTCCACCAATTTGTATTTGCTCCAAATCTCACAAATTGGTAACTTATTTCTCCAAATAAACCCTGCTGTAGATATCTGATTGTAGCTCCAATATAGTGCCAAAATTATGCAATAAAGTGCAGTAGTAAACCCTAGATGGATTTATGTCTCAAAGTGGAATTGGGTTTTCGTCCAAACCACTAATTTTTAAGGGTTTTCATCCTCAGAAATCGCTGAACCAGTTGTTGCAGCTGTAAAGGAAATTCTCCAATATGCAAATGATAATGATAATATGATGAAATGAACTCCAAATGACCTCCTTATAAAGCCTCCAAGAGGTCCTCTCCATTTTGCCTATTTTAATTCTTTTTTGACATCCATAAGTGGGGCGCTCCACTTGCATAATAAAATAATAATTTATTTGACATTTTATTATATTTTATTATGTTTCTTCTTTCCTTTCTCCCAGTGACTTCAAAATTAGTTTCACTTAACTGACTTTCCTTTCTCCAATTCACTTTTGCAACAATGGCTCAACTTAACTTCAATTTGGCTTACGTGAAGTCGGCTCAGCTAAGGAGGATAAAAAGGGGACATTACATCTTCACGAATTTTCTGAGGTACTGAGCTGCACCTTCTAAGCTTCTAGTTTCACTCATGGTAGTGGGCTTTGGCCAATTAACAATGGCTTCAACTTGGATAGATCTATCCTTATTTCTCCATTGCCCACCATGTTACCAATATCCACCAATGAGTTTTTGGCGTACTTGCACATCTTTCCATTCAACAAAAGCTTATTCTCCCTTAGAATTTCAAATACCTTCTCAAAATAAGACAAATGCTCTTCATAGGACCCACTAAATACTAATATATCATCCAAGCAAATTATAACACAAGAATCAATTAAAGGCCTCAATACCTCATTCATAAGGTGCATAAAGGTGATTGGAACGCCGCATAGTCCAAACGAAAGAACCAACCAGTTGAAGAGACCTTGCCGTGTCTTGAAAGCTGTTTTTCACATGTCCTCTTCTTTGAATCTCACTTGGTGATATCTTGATTTTAACTCTAGCTTAGTAAAGTACTTGGCATGCTACAATTGATCCAATAGATCATCAATACGGGGTAGTGGATACCTTTTCTTGACGGTTATCTTGTTCAAACCCCGGTAATCAATGCACATTTGCCATGTCCCATCTTTCTTTAGTACTATGACAATGGGAGATTTGTAAAGAGAGGTACTAGGTCTGATTACCCTTTGCTCCAAGAGTTTCTTGAGCTGCTCTTTGACTTCTTGTGCCTCAAACACACTTTGTCAGTACAGCCCAAGGTTTGGCAATGTACATTCAGGCAACAATTGTATTTCATTCTCAATTGCTCTGTTTGGGGATGGCCCCTTGGGTTCCATCAACAACTCAAAAAACTTACCAAATCATTGACACCCTGCTGTTCCTATTAGTATACAGCCCATGTAACCCCTTCAACTCATCCCCACTTTGTTCTCCTTTGCCTCTCAACATAAGCAAGGCATATTTGTCACTAGTGTTGATTAAACGCTTGGGCCTTTAAAGCACTCACCATGGTGATTTGTGTCTTCTTCTCAACTGCATTCAATGTGTATGGCATTGCATTTAGAACCAGCCAGTATTGATTCAGCGTCCTCCAATATGTAACATCACTGATGTACAAATAAGGACTGCCAATGATCACTCCACAAACATCTAGTGGAACCACATCTAGTGACACTTTGTCCTTATAATCAGAACCAATGGATAACTTGACATTGCATCGTTTCTTCACCATGATCTCTACTCCATCTTTAAGCAAACCTAGAGCATAAGGCTGTAGGTGATCCATTACTTGCAGCCCCAAACTCATTTACAATTATTTGAGAAATCAAATTGGCCTGAGAACAAGTATCAAAAAGAGAGTCTACCTTCTTGTCCTTGATGCAGATTTTAATATGAAAAGGCTTTGTAAGCTCCTCTTCTTGTTTCATTTTGGAACTTTCGCCCATTATACATGCCTCCTTACACACAACACGAGATCATTTCATCCAAATCAGAATCTCCTCATATCTCTTTACCCTTGTTCATCACAATGATGTTGGCATCCTTCTTTTTCTTTCTTCTCCAAGACATTGTCAAGTTTGGGTGCAATTTCTAGCACTTCTCTTCCATGTGCCCTCTTGGTACCCTTACGAAACTCAATTTCCATGCCTCTTTTAGTCAGAAGTATCTTCAAGTGATCCTCAAATTGTGTCAGTCCATTCAAATTCGTGACCTTTCCCAATTAATTTGCAAGAGTTGGTCTTGTCCTAGTCTTTCAATCAATTTGTAGGGTAAAGATGTTCACCTCAAGTAGTAAGCAATGATGATGTTCAAGAAACTAGGAGAAGAAGAGCAACGGAGTAGGCATGAACAAATTAGTTGAGTAGATATGGCAAATGAATAAGAATTTTGCCTAAGTGTAGAGAAGGCTTCAAAGCGGCAAGGTGGCGAAATGCTTGGCAAACTCCTCTCGAAATTCCTCTTTTTGGCAAAGCCTTAAGTATTTTCTACCTCAACATCAAAATGGGCAAAGGAGGTGTTGGGACCTATTTTCATAGGCCTCAAAATTTGCATATTTGTCTAAGTCTAGTGCCCCTTTATTGCTTTGGTATGCTTTGCCTAGCATTAATAACTGATCTGAGAATTCCTTCAATGGCCCCCTTGTTCATTTAATGTTGTTCTTTGCCTTCCCTCGTGTTTTTGTCATGTGCTAAAGTTTGCAAAATCCAAAATATCTCTAAGTCTAGGGAGTTTTTGTCCATTTTTTGCCATTTTATGGGTTTGTGGAACTTCCAAGGACTTCGGCCACCTTCCACATTTCCTCTTTTCCCTTCACTTTTTGCACCTTTTAGCTTTGAGCGTTTGTGGACTTTCCACGGATTTATACACTTTTGGCAAAAGTCTATCCCTTACTCGTTTTCTCGCATTCCTGCTTCCTTATTTCATTTTGCTTGTGAAATCTGTCTGGATGTTCGGACTTCCCTCCCGATCTTGCAAACTTCTTTCTCTCTCTTCCCTCCCTTTTCACTTTCCTTGCGGACTTGTGAGTTTCTCTTAGACTTCTTTCACTTTCCCAATGTTTCCTAAGTCTCGATTGCCCCAACATTTTTGCATTTCTCCAATCTTTCATATTCCTCCTAATTCACCCTTACAGAATTATTCCGGACTTCCGAATATCCTTCACTTTCCCACATAACCTTGCATGGACTTGTGGAATTCTTCCACTCTTCCCTTCGTCCTTCGAATCCCCAATTCCTAGCATTTCCTTGTTTCCTCCACACTTCTCCTTGCCGACTCCCCAACTTCCAAAGGACGTGTCCACGTCCGACCTCCACTTCCGCATTGGGTTCTTGCAATTTGTTTAATCGCCTCACCCACTCCCCTGCAACTCTCCAAGACACCATTAATAGCTAGATTTGATCCTCTGTAGTTGTAGAAATGCACTTATCCCGCCAAAATGCCATTACTCATTTTAAGGGTGTAGATCCTCTTGCATATTTCAATGGAGGATGAAGATGATTTGATTTATAGTGTAAGAAATCAAATGCGCCTCCAAAGGAAGGCTCGTGCCATAAAACATGAAGGGAGGTTGCCATCAGGAAAGGAACAGACTTTAGGCGCCTCAGAAGGAAAATCAACTTGCCGTAGAGAGGAAGGATGCGCCAGTAGGGATGATGGAGTTGGTCCAAGCTCAAAGCACTAGTTTGTAGACTTCAAATGCGCTCAGGAAGATCAGACACCCTTCAGGCACTCCAAAACACCTCCAGTTTTGTTCAGTGTGCCTAGCTAGAGGAGAAGCGCTTCCCACATCAGCAAACAAAGATTTTAGATGCCTAAAATCATTTCAACGCACCAGTTCATGTCTTTAGATGCCCAACCAAGCCAAAAATCGCGCCATGTCAAGGAAGGGTGCTTCTAAAAAGACAAAACAATAAAAAGCGCTTCATTCATCAAGCCCACGTGCTTATCCAAAACAAAGATGCCTCCATTCCAAAATCCATGCCTAAAGATGGAGGTTGCCAAAGTCTAAAGTGCCCCAAAACCAAAGGGAACGCGCTTCAAAGAATAAAATCGTGCCATATGATTTTCCACGTGCCTATTTAGACTCTCAACGCATCAAAACAGAGACTCACACGCGTCAAAAATCTTTCAAACGCGCCATATGAAGACTCAATCTTAAAGTAATAAAAAGATTAGAGACTTTCAGTGTGCCCCATTCTAGTTCAAGGCGCTTTGTGAAAGAATCCAGGTTCAAAGTTCATGCCCATATGATGGAAAAAGCGCGCTTGGTTCATGCTCCACGCACCCAACAAGGAAACTTCAGTAAAGACAAAAGTAATCCTCCACATCAGTGCCTAGTCACCATACAAGTCAAAAAAGTGAAGATGGAAAGAATAAGAGGCAATCCAAAGAGAAGCCGCGCCTTAACACCAGGTCAAAGAAACTTGCTCTCAAATTAGCATATTAAACGCCTCATCAGCAAGTTAGTAGCTTGCATAAGGACGCTCGTCACACCAGAGAAGTCGGCCAATGCAGAAGACAAGTCATCTTAAAATCAATACAAAGTCAAATCAAATGCAAATTGATAGGGATATTGATGCATCATCAAAGGAGTTGAGACTTCCATGATAAACCACGTCTGCCAACAAACAATTAGAAGAAGACAAAAGCAAAGTTAAAAGCTAGGAAAAGCTAGTGACCAAAAATTGAAGACTAATTAAATGCCCTCCTATGTCACATCCAGTGAGCACAGAGAATTTCATCAGAAGAACTGTGTCCAAAGTAATGAATTTTCACCAGAATCATCATCAGAGCTGCTTGAAGTCTATTTTTGGCCCGCGCTAAAAATAGGTCACCATCAAAGAGAAAAAACATGTTCAAAGTTTGCTATTTTTGGCGTTCTCTATTTTTAGTGTCAACCTAGAGTTAACTCCTTTCTGATCGCCATGTGTCAAATGTGAGCGCGAAGTTACAATTTGCAACTAGTTCAATCTTTAGTTTAACCAGAAGTCAGAAACGTTTGCATGTCGGGCAAACAACAGTTGACTAGAATAGGAGTCCAGTTATTTTATTTTAATTATTTTCATGCAATTGCATTGTAAGTAGTATAAATAAGTGCTTTTGCACATAGATTAGTGGAGTTAGCTTTTTTAGTATTTAGTATCAGAGTTAGAGAAATTAGTGTTGTATCATGATCATTGAATGAGCATCAATAAAATAGCAATTCTCATGCCTTCATTATGCTGAAGTTGTTGGTTGTTTGGTGTTCAATGTGATTGTGTTCTTGTTCGTTCGATGGATTTCATTATGCCCGTCTTGTTGATGAATGTCTATTGAAATATGTCATCGTTTGTGCTGAAGGTTAAATCAATTTAATGAATCTGTAAACTTTGTGTCACAAATGAAGTTGAAGACATAAGTCATGGCTTTGTACTGCCTTATGTGTGATTTAATCATAGCGTTCGTAATTATGCATTTCTGTGTTGATCAATTTGATTCATGTGTACTTGACTTGCTTAACCTCTGGTTTTTATTTCAGTATAAAAAGCACAAAATCCTTGCCTCGAGGTTGAAAGTGCGTTTTTGCCTTTCGCTTGCTGCAAACCCAAAAATATTGCATATTTCCGTTTCATTCAGCATAAGAGTGAAAATACCTCTGAAAATACTGTAAATTCTGTATAGTTTAAGATTAGTTTTATTTTATAGAGAGGTTCCCCTGCTAATTTGAAGAGCGGTTTTACCACACACCTATCTGTTGTATGTTTGCACTGAAAGGTGCGAAATAAAACGCTAACAGATATTTTCTGAAAAATTAACTTCCTCAAGGCATTTCAAAACAATCTCATACGAGAAGCTCTCCAACCAACCATTAGTCTCCACCCTCGGTGAACAATGGGAAAGAATGAAAGGTGGTAGAAGCAGTTTTTAAAAGGAAATGGAAGTAGAAAATAATAAAAATAGCTGGCCCACAAAAAACTCCATCAAAACCAAAAGAAAAATAAGATACACATAGTGATTGCTCAAGACATGTTTTATTTTTTGAGTTCAAATTAATGTTAATATTATTGGCAAAGTAGACAAGAGAATAGGGGAAGATTGCATGCACATATGCTTTCTTTCTTTTCCAATTAGGTTACCGACAATCTTAGGGTGAGAGGAGGGGAGAGAACATTCTTTTTTTGTTTGTAGGAAAGCCGGAAAAAGTGCATTGGTTTTGATAATAGTAAATATGAAATGGGAGGAAGTGTGGAGTCCGACGGGTTATGGGTATTAGGACTGGGGATTGGTAGAGAATGGGGCACAGTATGGATTTTGGATTGAGTGGGGAGAAAGGGAGGCCTATTATGACATGGATATATATATTTTTCATGCATGTGTATGTTCATTTGAAGGAGAAGCTTATACTGTAGTTCATGTTACTTAAATTGTTCTAGCTAACTGGTGTTATAAAATAGTTATTGTACAAGGTAATATTATTTATTCATGTGAGATGTAAAGTTGCTTTTTCGGTGAAATGAACCTGTAATGGAATTTATTCTCTAATTTTGAGAATGATTGTAATGATTTGAGTGATAATTTCATTTGCTGATATATTGTTTTTATCTACTAGAGGTAGCTGGGAATATGATACTAACTGGAAGTTTTGCATGATGCAACGTAAGTATCGTTATCCATATTGCAGGAAGGAGTTATGCACACACATGATGAAGATACTCGGAAGTTCTTCAAACATTCTTCTGTTCATTGTGTTCTTTCACCTCGCTATGCTAGCAGTAAGCTGAGTTGGGTTAAACAACGAGTAAGTTGAAATGTTTTTCCGTTTCCAAGACAGTATATGTTAATTATCAAATTTACAAACTAGTATTAGGCATGTACATGTATGTTTGAGATTGATTCAACATCTTTGGAGTTTTCCAGCTTGCTGTTCTTGTTTATCATTTTTTAACCATTCTTAATACCTCATAAGCCACTGCATACTAGTTTAAATAAATTGCTTACGAGTGATGACATGATACATTGAGATCAGTGTATGAAAAAGGGTTAAAAATTTAATCAGGAAACTTGAATTCTTTATTTTTTTAGCATTTTATTGAGATAAACATGTTTGCAAACTGTACCCAAGCACTGTTAAAAATCATGTAACGAGTTTGTGATGTTGTTAACATGGGTAGCTTAACTACTGGTGCTTAATAGTTAGTACACAATACACATGCTATCAACTTGTCATTTAGTAAACTTCCAACTCTTGGTTGTCGAATATAAGTTGTGTCCCTCTCATTTGAACTTCTACTAGTTTTTGAATGCACACTCATTGATACATTTTAAATTATGTTTCAGCTTTTTAACTAGGTTTTGATTTCAAGAACTGCTCTTATGTAGAATTTATATAAACATAGAGGAAGCTTATAGATGGTGTTTGAGGTGAGAGTTGAGAGTTTGAGACCTTAAAAAATTTCTATGGTAGGAATATATGGTTGAGCATAAAAAATAAGTTTTTATGTATTAATGGATGTCAATACATATGAAATCATATTACTTTTATTCTTATATTTCTCCATAAATATATTTCGGGATGTGAAAACATAATTTGCTGTATCATATGCTTTATCTTGTTTGCATGCACTGAAACGAAATCTTCAGGTAGCCATTTCCTCTAATTGCGTATTTGTAAAATCTTTCTTTTTTTGTAGAAATGATATATTAAAAATGGCAACATATTAATACAAGGAAATCCATTCATATTCATAATGCCCAAACCAACTAAGAAGCACATATTCTAGTTACAGCTTTCATAGATGAAAACTGCTTTTTGATCATCACCGATTTAGGAAGTTATGCAAAGTTTTTATGACAGACTGGATTCTTGGCAAGGAAATACATTTAATATTAAAACAATATGCAAAATCAGATGGCACAATTGCTTTAGCAACAAGTGGCATTCTGTTTCTACTTAAAATATGAAGTGTGACCATGATGATAACTTTTGTAACTGGAAAGAATAGATCAAAAAGAGAAACAAAATTGAATAAAATTTGGCAGATTATTGGAGTATGGCAAGAAAACTCTTCATTGGATTCTCCTTTCAATGTGGACTTTTGTGTATTTTCTTTCTCTAGCTTTCCTCAAGGGCCTATTAGTATTCTTCCTCTTGTACCCTTTCAATTTAAAAACCTTATATAGGTGTAATGTTCCCTTCTAGATATTCCTGATTTCTATACCTGTATACAATATAATCACTAGAAAAGAACATTAGAAATATTAGAGATCAATAAATTAGATAGTATTCAGTTCATAGCATTATTCATATTAAATTCATCTATTATTCATATTAAATTCAGCTATCATAGCATAATTAATAATGAGATCAATACTTTGTAACATAAATAATGAGATCAAATCATCATAGCATAATCCACATTTAATTCACTCCATAACACAATTCCCCAAGCCAATCACATACTGAATCTTCCTGGGGTGTTAGTAAGTAACAATACTGTCAAGAGCATTAAAGGGGTCAGTCCACCTAACATCTCCCGGTTCACCTTGGAGGCTGGCCGTCCTCCTTGATCAAGCCCAGGAGCACTTAGTAGCCTCCTAGCCCACGAGTGCCCACCCCGGGGTGGCGTGCTTGATAAGATACCTTGATCAAGCCCAGAAGCACTTAATAGCCTCCTAGCCCATGAGTGGCACACCTCAGGGTGGCGTACTTGATAAGATGCATGAAGTCCGCTATTCAACAAGCCCGGGAGCACTCATAAGCCTCCTGGCCCACGAACACTTAACTCGGGGTGTCGTACTTGATGAAGGGGCCTATTGGCATTTCACCATGTTGTGAACCCCAAAAGGGCCATCATTACCTACTTACTAACCTCCTCTTATTTCAATTGGATTGCTTGAGAATTGGTATGGTTGCTATATGTACCTGCTGTTATAAATAATGTTTTCTACTGTCAACAGCTACATATATATATATCACTGCTGATATGTATTCTTTCTGCTTTTATGTTTGTTTCTGCTGTTAATTTCCAAATCAGAAATCCTTTTCTGCCCTTATATATTTGTTTCTGCTTTCTGATATTTCCAAATAATAAGTCTTGATTGATGCCTTCAAGTGTTCCCACCGCTGGCTTCTTATATCTTTACAAGGATGTGTCTTTTGTGAAACAATGTCTCTTACCAATGGATATCCCTTTTGGAGGGAATTGCTTCTCTTCACAAACTGATCGCTGCCATTTTAATTTACTCTTTTGTCTTTTCTGCCTTAACAAAATACAGAGCAAATCGTATCATATCGCACCATAATTTGATCGTTGTCTTTTAATATATGTTTGTAATATTTCAGGCTGCATTAGGAAGTCGGCTGATGTGGAGGAAGTCAGCTGATGTGGAGTAAGTCGGTTGAGGATAAATTAAATCTTTAATTTAATTTATTAACTCTTACTTGATCTCCTTGTACACTGTTTGGTGGGGGATATTACAATCCACCCTTCCCAAGATTGCTCGTCCTCAAGCAATTTTAAATTTGGATGATTGAAGATGTAGCATCTTCCATAGGCAGATTCTTCCACTTAACCAAATATTTAGGAACAACTTTATTTCTTAATTTCTCTTAACAACAAACCTTGAGTTGGTAACTGGTAAGGTTTGTAACTTAAGACAAGTTTTCTCTCATCCTCAAATGACATCTTGATCTTTGATCCTAGGATGAGGTATATCCTGTCTTTGTATAGAATGCGCTTATCCACCATCTTGTACTCATCCTTTTTTTGCACATCGGTGACCTAGCTCCCATTTTTCTTTACATCTGAAACATATTCTCTTATAAGTTCATTCCTGGTTCCTTCCGTTATGTTGGATTTAGGAGACCAAGTCTTAGTTTGGGGAAATGGTTCCTAATGTTGCTCAATTGGTGCATTCTTGGAGTATGTCTTGTTCCTAATTGTTGTGATTTCTAATCTTAATGCTTTCTGGATTGCATCTTGGAGGGTTGTTGGATCAAGAGTGCCCACCAAACCACGAAGTGACTCTGTCAACCCTTCTATAAACATGTAATTGAGCCTTCCCTCATCAATGCCTGGCGCCATGACTGGAATTCTTTGGAACTCGGCCACATAATCTTCGACGGATCCCTTTTGTTTCAATTGCGTTAATTCTTTGAAATGCCTTTGGGGATGTTTTTGATCAAATCGGTTTATGAGTGTTTGTGTAAATTTGTCGTATGTTACAACATTTTGGTGTCCTTGTGTGATAATCCCGTGATGCCACTATTTGTGTGCAACCCCTCTCAAGTGTACAGTGGCAAATTTAAGAGCATCTTCCTTGGTCATGGGGCTAAGAGAAAGATATGTGTCGAGCTTTTGGATCCACGCTCGTGCCGTGACTTCTCCTGAGCCATCAAAATTTTCAAGGTTTATCCTACTTACCTTTTTTTTGTAAGTCTTTATTAGGTTTCCTTTTATCTTTCCTTGATGTATTCCTTGTTCTTATATCACAATAGTCTCTAAATGGGGTACTTTTTCTAAGTTCAGGATCAATTTTGGAATAGGCTTATACCAATTCCTCAATGTCGTTTGTTGCTATGGGCTCTTTTTCTTCTCTTGCCGGTTCCTCACTAGGCAAGAATGTAGGTCGTGTTGCTCTAGGTGTTGATCCTAAAGAAGTTTTATTGTTTTTAGAATGATTTGAAGAGGCATCCCTCCCATTAACTTGGTTGGCTCTAAGAGTGCTAATTGTGTTATTTTGGAGGGTTTGTAGGAGTAATTGAGTTGTCTTCTCATTTTGCTCCATGAGAGCTTGAGTTGTTTTTTCGTTGTGTTCCATGAAAGCCCTCAATTCATTTCCCAATTGTTCACTCATTGTATTGTTTTGGGTAGGGCTGCTACCTGCTGCAAGTTTCCTTCTCTCTCTCTAATGCCCTTTGAGTTCTTTGGCTTGTTTGCATATACTATCTTTGATCCACAGGTTGGCAGGATCAAAGCTTTGATACCACTTGTAATGTCCCCCTCTAGGATATTCCTGATTTCTATACCTGTATACAATAATAATCACTAGAAAAGGACATTAAAAATATTAGAGATCAATAAATTAGATAATATTCAGTTCATAGCATTATTCATATTAAATTCATCTATCATAGCATAATTAATAATGAGATCAATACTTCGTAACATAAATAATGAGATCAAATCATCATAGCGTAATGCACATTTAATTCAATCCATAACACAATTCCCCAAGCCAATCACATATTGAATCTTCCTGGGGTGACAGGGAGTAACAATATTGTCAAGAGCATGAAAGGGGTCAGTCCACCTAACATCTCTCAGTTCACCTTGGAGGCTGGCCGTCCTCCTTGATCAAGCCCAGGAGCACTTAGTAGCCTCCCAGCCCACAAGTGCCCACCTCGGGGTGGCGTGCTTGATAAGACCTTGATCAAGCCTAGGAGCACTTAATAGCCTCCCAGCCCACGAGTGGCACACCTTAGGGTGGCGTACTTGATAGGATGCATGAAGTCCGCTATTCAACAAACCCGGGAGCACTCATAAGCCTCTTGGCCCACGAGCACTTAACTTGGGGTGGCGTACTTGATAAGGGGCCTATTGATTCTTCATCTCGTGAACCCCAAAATGGCCATCATTACCTACTTACTAACCTTCTCTTATTTCAATTGAATTGCTTGAGAATTGGTATGATTGCTATATGTACTGCTGTATTAAATAATGTTTTCTGCTGTCAACAGCTATATATATATATATATATATATATATATATATATATATATCACTGCTGATATATATTCTTTCTGCCTTTTATGTTTGTTTTTGCTGTTATTTTCCAAATCAGAAATCCTTTTCTGCCCTTATATATTTGTTTTTGCTTTCTTATATTTCCAAATAATAAGTCTTGATCAATGCCTTCAAGTGTTCCCACTGCTGGCTTCTTATATCTTTACAAGGATGTGTCTTTTGTGAAACAATGTCTCTTACCAATGGATATCCCTTTTGGAGGGAATCACTTCTCTTCACAAACTGATCGCTGCCATTTTAATTTACTCTTTTGTCTTTTCTGCCTTAACAAAATGCAGAGCAAATCGTATCATATCACACCATAATTTGATCGTTGTCTTTTAATATATGTTTGTAATATTTTGGGCTTGTAATGTCCCCATTTTTGCGAGCATCAGTTTCAGAGGGATTAGCCTATTTCTAGACCCTCATAGGCTAAGGCAGTGGTTAGAGCGTCCCTTTTGGCAGAGATCAGTGTGTTATTTCTCTCAGAGCTCAGTTTATGTTCAGGTTTGGCCTTCGTTGGATTCTGTTTGGCTAACTTACTATTTATAGTAAGTTACTATTTTAGGAAGTCAGGGTTTCTATATATAGCAGGGCACCTGGACAGGTCTTGATTGCAGTGTCGATCCCTTACTCAGTTGGTTTGATCAGATAATGAGGGATTTACTATTTATAGTGAATCAGTGGTTGATAGATAGGGACCCCTGCTATTTTTGGTAAGGCGGTTGGATACACAGAGGGTATCATGGGGAACCTCCTTGTTCAGACGGAATTGGAAAATCATAAGTATTTAAGTAGTTATTAATTTTTAAAGTGGCCTAAATGATATTTAATTAAAAAAAGGGTTTATTATAAAGTTAAATTATAAAGTAAAGTGTACTTTATAATCAATTGGGCCATGACCCTCAATTAAAAAACGACTTAAAGTACATTTATATTTATTGAGTTGAGCGCCCATGTATAAGGAGATAATATAAAGTTTTTATTAAAACCCTAAAAGTGGATTTGAACGTGGATTTAAATGCTATTAAGGAGATTGAGGTTATAAAAGGACTCAAAAAGCAAATGCTTTTTCATTAATGATGATCATTTGACTTTGCTTTTTGTGACAGCTTTGGGAATTGTGAAGGAAACCTAGGGTTTCTTCAGATTTCTTCATTTTCAGCATTGGAGAATGAAATATCTTTAGTGTTTATGCAATTTTGAGGTTGTGAGAGATCAGCCGAATTATTCCTAGAGTGTGGGCTTCAATCAGGATCCAATTTGTGCTTATTGGAGAAGTTTCTGATAGGGTTTGAATATTGTTGTTGAATGTGCTTACCTCTGCCCTAGTTGGGAGGTTCGTGGTCATTTCTGGAGAAGGCTGTTGCTGATCAGGACTGCCATATATCATTCATAGCTCAAGAAAGGGTTCGCTACCATATTGAAGACATTATCATCATTACTTCAGTTGCTGAGTGTCATCAGACCTGTCTACATTGCTATAACAGTGTTCATATTGTATTTGATCACCAATACCCTGGGCAAACCTGTAGCTGCCTATTTTGCTGTCTGAGACATTCTTCCATCAACATCTACAAGTGACTCCAAGGTGTAATGGAAGATAGCTTGGATCGGGTATGCTCCATTAACTGTGAAATTCATCTATATCTTTGGGAAAGGTTTCCTATTGTCATTTGAAGGGGTTTATTGTGCTGATATATTGTATTCAGACCTGACATAAGTAGTATAATCTGACCTATTACATGACCAATTGTTGATGGGGGTTTTACTACCACAACAACATTAGGATAAAGACACAGAGTGTTCTATCCTCTCTTGAACAAAGCTTCTCAGACGCTGAACTTTGTGATCGAATGAGATTGCTCCAAGGTTCCTTTTGAGTTAGGTCTTGACGGACACGGGGATAGAATTAGTGAAATGATGTGATTCTGCTAGTAATCACAAAGGGACTTACGTGAAATTGTTCCTTCTTCATAGACAAAATTCACTCCTTACTCTTGGGGTTGGTGAATGAATGGAACTTCCTCACAAATGGGCAACTTGGAATTCCCAAGTTCCACTCTTGAAGAGGCGTATAATTTGGCAATGAAGCTCTGGAAAACTAATCCTAGCGAAGATCTAAAAACAAAATGCAAAAGAAAGATAAGGGTTCAGGAATCTAATCGATGGAGAGGACTACTGCTGAGGATAGAAACTTGAACCACGCTTCTGTTTCGTCATGAGGCAACAACTAGGCAGAGATGGTGCTATCTTCTCGGGGGAAGTAAGGATTTTTAGACTACTCCTGCAAGGGACATGGAACTGAAATGTACAAAAACAATCGAAGTTAGACTTGAAATAAGTTTAGACCAACCATACACTGTGATTTGCAAGCCACAGATCACAAATGGTGTGAACAATCAGTTTCAATCATGCATCAACAATAACAATCTCCATCATTCTAACTAATAAAGCTAAAAGATAAGAAGAAATAAGACAACTTCAGAACTTGGAGCTTAAGATTTGCTTCAAAGAAATCACGAAAACCATGTCATAATCCAAGAATGCTATGAACACCAATCCACAATGCTCATATTATTGATTTGGAAAATGTTTTACAACTATCTTGCTAATCCTCTGAAGTTTCTTGCTCCAAGAATGGAGTGATATATAAATGATACTAAGTAACTAGCTGCTCAGAGAGCTTGAGAAAAATGAAAAGAAAAGAGGACCCCCTCAAATGAGGTGCCCCAACCTTTATATAGGCAAGCGAAGTACAAAGAGGTGGGTGGGGGGGGGAATCTGACCTTCCTTGGAATCCACGCCCAACTTAGGTAAGACAGAAACCCTAAAAAGTGGTAGGTGAGATTGCCACCCCTCTTGGCAAATGAAAAGTTGACACCTATCCTAGGGCGCCACCTTGTCCTGTCCTTTCAGTGAACTTTGGGCTTGGAATTTTGTCCTTGTGCTAGGTACTTTGGAATTGGAATTCCATCTTTGTACTGCCTTTCCCTTTGGATTCCTGCACTGGCACGGATTCTTGTTCTTGGATTTCCAAGGATTGATCCTCTTCTCCGAAACTGAAGTCCCTGATGTGGAACTTGAAGTGTATCATGCTGTCCTTGATGCTAGCATTCTCTGTGTCATTGAAGTCTTGAAAGGATTTTCATCTTCCTTTAGCATTCCTGCGAAGTCTTCTTGTCACAGAACTGGAATCCCTGATGTTCCCTTCCTTGTGCCAATCATGTTGAGTGTTAGGGGAGAAAGGCAGGCACTGGAATGGAGTGATGTTTTGTTCTAGATTTGTGAAGTCTCTTTGACGTAGGATAATCTCCTTCTCCGGCCTCTGAAGCTCTCTGCGTCTTGAATGTCTTGGATCAACGAACACCTTCCTCATGGAACCGATCCTTGTCTTCAATATCTGCAAAAAAAAGAGAACTCTTGAATAGCAAAGGCGAATGAAATCCTTAATGCAACTTAATTTGAAATGAAACATGAATGATTTTGCAAGACTTGATAAATTTGACTTGTGAACTCTTGAACAAATAAAGGATTTTCCTCATTTTCTAGTATTCTTCACACTTGGACTAACTTTTCCTTCATTCTAGGGTTACCAGGCATGCATAGGAAGAGTTTCCAGGGCAGGGCGCATATGGAAGGTGGAGTAGGATTCCTTGGACAGGAATTCCTCAGCCAGGAATTCTAGGTCGCAAAATCCAAGAGGTCATGGATTCTTTAGTCTTGGACTTTCACTCCATGATCAAGATTTCCACTAAGTTATGGAATGCTTTATCCTTTGGAAGAGATTTTTACTAAGAAACAAGTGAGATTTAGAAGATAATTCCAAGTTGCAATTCTTATGTTGTTGTGGAAATTTTCCTTGGTCTCACATCTTGCTAGGTTGTGGAGTGACTCCAAGTCGCACTTTTCAACATGCCCTGGAAAAATATTCCACCCTTGAGCGCATATTTCATGACTTCAGGATGAATTCCTGGATCCAACTTTGGGTTTTGGATGAATTCCAGCTCCTCTTATAAAAATCTTTGCTTTTTAAATGGAGAAATCTGCTCTTTCAGGAGGATTTTCTGCTTTTACTTGATGGATTTTTGTTCTGATTTAATGAATTTCTGATCTTTCCAATGGATTTGTTGTTGTTCTGCAGTTTGCCCAGCCCTAGTTCGTCTTTGGAGAAGGAAAATAAGTGAAGAAATCTTCCTCATCCTTCAGAAATTGCTCCTCCTATGAAGGATTTTGCTTTGGACTTGGTTTGAAATGGCTTGGGCGCCCTCCCTTATATAGGCACTCAAGCCACCTTGCCACTTGGCCGACTGGGAATGGCCGACTTTCACTTTTGCCTAATTTTTTATTACTAACCGCCATAAATTTGGCCGACATGCTATTTTGTCTTTTTCCTCCCAGGCGGTGGTGCATTTCTAGGATTGTCGGGGATTTCAGCATGTTGTGGATTTCCTCCTTGGCTTGGGCACATTTCTGATGTGGTCGAGGATTCCAGATGCTCAGGGAATTCCTCCTCGGCATGGGCGCACTTTCCAGAGGGTACTGGAATCTCTATCGTGGAGAAATTCCTTGACTTGGGCGCATTTCTCGCTATGCCCGGGCAATTTCCTTATCCTTGGCGCAATTTTGGGGTGCTCCGGAGTTCTTTGTCGTGGAGAAATTCTTCCTTGGCGCAAATTCTAGAGGGTCAGGGATCTTGCGCCTGAGGAGTTAGGGCTTTTAAGGGCATCATGGATTTTCTATTACTTTGACAAGTATTTCCTCACTTAACAAGGAATTCTTCGTTTTGTCACTTTGCAAGGGTGGAATCATGAATACTAAAACTCAGAGTCTGGGATGAATCCTTGAGTTGGGCTTTGACTAAACTATAGTTTGCTTCACGTTTGAAGATTTGAGCAAGTCTTACCTGAGTTGGAGGTCACTCTGTGAACTTCACTTTTCCTGAGTGTGGATTCCTACTCCTGTTGCATTTTCCACTATGTACTGGAATTTCTGTCCTGGAGGAATCTTTCCCAGACCAAGGGCGCAAATTCCTCTCTGTCCAGGAATACAGTTCCTGGTCGCAAATTCTAGACTGTTCAAGAATCCAGTTCCTGGTCGCAAATTCCTGCTAGTCATGGATTCTTGTATCTAGGTCGCATATTCCAGTCTGTCCTGGAATTTTCACTGTGGAGGAATCCTGTCCAGGCCAAGGGCGCACTTTTCCCAGTGTCATGGAATTTTGCTAGTCAGGAATTCCTTTCCAGACCAAGGGCGCATTTTTCCCAGTGTCATGGAATTTTGCCAGTCAGGAATTCCTCCAAGACCTAGGGCGCATTTTCCATTGTGTCAAGGAGTTTTGCTGGTCAGGAATTCCTCCAAGACCTAGGGCGCAAATTTCAGTTTGTCATGGAACTTTGCCAGTTAGGAATTCCTGAGGCGTACATCCCCCATTTCCATGGATTTAGACTTAGCTTCTGATGGGGTTTTATCTAAGAACTTCTATTCTAGAGTCAGGATTTCGTGGTTTTGACAAGGATTTTCCAAATTTGCTAAAGATCTCCTAGAGTTGTGTTTTGGAATTTTTTGTGTTTCTGAATCAGGAATTCAGGGTTTTCCAATGGAATGATGAACTCTGATGTGGAATGACAAGCTTTGTCGCATTCAGGACCTTGGATAGGAACAATGGAACAGGATTCCAGATAGACCTTGGAACTGGAAACTGGATTGGAGTTCTGGATTGGAACTGTGGACAGGGACTCTTGGACTGAAAATATGGACAGAAACTCCTGGATTAGAACTATGGACAGAGTGAAGGATTAGGACCTCTCGCATGAAATGGTGGACTTCTGTCATGGATTGACCAATTTGTTTGAGGAAGGATAATTAGGGTTGGCTTCATCCTTAGGAAAATTACTCTTTACTTCACCATTTAAGCCTTCTTCAAATACCTTGTGAGCCAAGCATGTTGAAACTTCTTTTTAGTCAAAATGTTCATGGATTCGAGCAAGAAACTTGGCGAAAGATGAGCAAAACCAAAACCTAACCTACAAACCCTAAGACCTAAAGAGAAAAGAGGGGGTCCCCATTTGCAATGGGGCGATGTGTGAAAACGTCACAACACCAATAAAAGTATATTTGCTAGTGGGTTCCTTGATATATGAGTATTTAGAATATTGTAGTGGCTGCCATTGTTACTCAGACTTTAGGAGCTACATTATATTGTAAAGCCAATAGTCTTGGCCATTCATATCAGCATTGTATAGGACAATATATCTCAATAAATGAGTGATAAGTTGCAGGCCATATATCTGATGTAATATGCATGTTTACATCCTTCATATTTAGCTTATTAGTATGCATGCCAAGTGTTCGATTAACACCAATTGGCTGTAGGTGCACATTTTTCCTATAGAGATCATTTATATGCACTCAAAAGACAAAAGAAAATTGCATTTACATTTTAGTTCTTTGCTTAGACATAGTAGTAATCATTTGCAAGCATTTCAATCACATTTGTCATCATTCCAAGCAAGTATAATCAAACTGAAACACAGTACCAGCAAGTATAGACATTGTATGCAAAGTGTTTGACGATATTCCTTGAGCCTCTAATCAGCATTTTGAGGTCAGAACTAGCAAGGGATATTACAGTGGTATTAGAGCCTTTGTCCTGCCATCCTGTTGGGTAGAGTGGACATTGAAGTAGTTAGTTAATCATGGTTACTTCAAGTACCCAGAAGTAGTGGGACAAGAATATGGAGAAGCTTAAACAAAGTTTGAATAAGTTGGATGAAAACTAGAAAAGGATGAATGAATTGATTTCATACCCTGCAAACATAGACAAAGCAGCATGGTATATGGCATCCATTTTTAAAGGGTCTACATCACAAGACAAAAAGAAGGAGCAATATGATGTGTCTACAAAAGAAACATCTAAGAGTTTCTACGATGAATTTTCAGCAGTTAGTGACCAGCATATAGCTGATCCTATGGAGAGCAAAAATCAGACTTACCTAGAGAAAGATGTTGGGCACAAGACACTTCATGATGACTTCAAGAGTGAAGTAGAGCAAGTGATGGGTGAAGACAAACCAGTTACATTAGAACAACTACATGAAGATAAGGTTTCGTGTGATGCTTCATTAGATGAGTCTAGCATTACTTCATCTTATCATGGAAAAGAATCAGATTGTGGTTCGATAAATGTTATTCATACATATGAAATGCCATTGAGGGCCAAGATATTAAGGTGGATGTGAAAGTTGGTCCTTTACTTAGTGGAGCAGCCACTAGTGTTTTGACTACACATGATGATGTTACAAGTAAGGGTTACACAAATCTCCTGGTAGATAATTTGGAGGTTATGATCGATGGATCTTATGAAAAGATGGATTCTTTTGATGGTTCTATGTGTAATTCTAATGCTGTCCCAGTTGCTCTTCATGAGGAATTGAATGCACCATCTATTGATTTGGTTGGATTGGAGGATGGGGACAAAAAACATGATGAGCTCTCTTGTGACCAGCTACTATCAGATAATGATTTTCAGTTTGGGTCTACTGCTGCCCCAGTTCCAAACCAGGATGATAGTTTAGCATCTATCACAGGGGATGACTCATGTGTGAGTGAAGCTGTTCAAGTTCATAATGATGATTCATCATGTGATATTGATAAGCCAGAATGCTCACATACTTTGGAGAACCAACTCACCTTGATGAAGATCAGATTGTGGTAGCCTCGTCTCACCTTGATGATACCCACAAGCTGATTGAAAAACAGATATGGAAGGATCAGCTTGAAAAGAGACATCAAAGAATTGAGGGAGAATCATCTCTTGCAGATTTGCAGGTGCTCAAAGAAGCTTTGGTGGCAATGAAATCCAATTACCTGCAGTTACTTTCAGATAGGGATCATCTCCTTCAGTTGGGTAAGGTTTACTTGGGAGCTCTTAGGGAGAAAGACAATGAGGTTGATGAGCTCACCCATGAGCTTGAGGTGACTATGGACTCGTTGGTGAGCACCCAGATAGCTCTTTAGGAGTCACAGTCACGAGTCGAGGAGCTTACCGTGGAGTTGAGTTTGGCACAGTCTTCACAGCAATAGATACAGTACAGTTACATACAGTGGCAGTTGGTGATGATTTGATATCCATGGGTTGTAGTGAGGATGTGGTTACATCTATCACGGATTTAGGTGCAGTAGTCTCAGTTGGGATGAGTACTTTGGGTAAGAGCAGGAGAGAACCACTTGTTGCATTAGGTTCTCCCGAGGTCTTTCAGAGTACCTACCTAGCCAGTCCCTCAGAATCGGAGATGTGAGCCATCTCCCAATTCCAGTGATGAGAGTGACAAGGTAAGCATTTCCCATGACTAAGACAGTCAGCCTTTGACACAGGCTGGTGCATTCTACCTTGATTGCATAGTTATGAGCGCTCATCACTTCTCCTTTAGTCCACACGTGGAGGATTTGTTGATGTGTCGGTGTGGATTGGCTCAGGATTTGTACCATCCATTGTGGGATGGAGAGTTGCCATCTTTAGAAGATGGGACTAGAGGCTGCAAGTACCCGACTTAGTTGTTTGCAGGGGATTACTTGTAGGATTAGAAGTGGAATTACCATCATGCAGATGAATACCTGACAGAGTTTGCCGCTTTTGGGTTTCTTTTGGAGACAGGGCTTCAGGGAGGTCGTAGTGGTAGTGGGCATGATGGCTTAGTTTGTTATCACATCCATGGGAGTTCCACAGAGGTGGTAGAGAGATATTGTGTTGCGGATGCTCCCAGATATTCATGTCTTTTTATGGTGGATGGATGTGGGGTTCGGTTGTTTTGGGATCCAGGTGGCGACAGATTTGGCACGGTGTATTGGGTGGATTCCAGTGAGTTGCTTCGCCATTCATAGCATGGTGGGGTTTTTATCAGAGTAGTGCAGTGGAGGTCAGTGGGTGATACGCTTAGCAGACTTCCGTTCTGGCTATGGGAACTAGGGATTTTCTTGTTTGGTGGATAGCTTCTTTCTTCTGTCGTGGTTGACCTTGTTACGGGGTACAATGGTATCATGTTGACGCCACAGGACTTGGATGGGGCTTTCTATAAGATGATTTGGGATCCTGGCATTCAGCTGAGCATTGACCATAGGGTTTGGGATCCTTTTGGTGCATCAGGATTCCAGACAAGGTTTATTGGTGATTTACGCGGCATGTACAATGTGAAGAGAGCCTATAGTTTCATCTTTGATTTTCCTGTACATGAGCGGTTAGTGATGCACAGTTTCAGTGCGCAGGGATTGGACAGTTGTTTTGGTGTTCATCTTTGCGTAGTTGTGGTTATGCTAATGTTGCGGCAGTTGTGCTTCAGTATGGGACATTTCACAGTCTTCCTTTGGATTCCCAGTGTAGTGGAGTTTCATTGCAGTCGTGATTGCTTGGGGACAAGCAATCTCAGGGAGGGCGGACTGTAATGTCCCCATTTTTGCGAGCATCAGTTTTAGAGGGATTAGCCTATTTCTAGACCCTCGTAGGCTAAGGCAATGGTTAGAGGGTCCCTTTTGGCAGAGATCAGTGCATTATTTCTCTTAGAGCTCAGTTTATGTTCAGATTTGGCCTTTGTTGGATTCTGTTCGGCTAACTTACTATTTATAGTAAGTTACTATTTCAGGAAGTCAGGGTTTCTATATATAGCAGGGCACCTGGACAGGTCTTGATTGCAGTGTCGATCCCTTACTCAATTGGTTTGATCAGATAATGAGGGATTCACTATTTATAGTGAATCAGTGGTTGATAGAGAGGGACCCCTGCTATTTTTGGTAAGGCAGTTGGATACACAGAGGGTATCATGGTGAACCTCCTTGTTTAGACGGAATTGCAGTGTTCCACGGGGACCCGTCCCCCCCTAAAACCCCCCGTCCCCCCGTCCCGGACGTTTCCGAGACTTGGGGACGCCGGCGAGACGTCCCCCCACCGCTGCCGGAACGTCAGATTCTTCAGCGAGACGGGGGGTACTTCTAGCCGTCCCCGAGACGTCCCGGGGACTTCTGGACGTCCCTCGAGCGTCTCGGGGACTTCTAGCCGTCCCCCGCGCTGGGGCTGCGAAAAGTCATTTTTTTTTTGGTTTTTTTGGGACTTGGAGCCCAGGTTCGAACCCTAAGGGGTTTGTTGACCATTTTAAAGACTAAAAACTCTCAAAACACTTTCATTTTTCATTTTATGACTCAATATGCCATTTCATGTTTTGGCAGTTTTGCAACAGCTAGGTGAAAAATAGGAAAACCAGTGAGAAGAGTGGGTGAAAGAGGGAGTTTGAGGTGTTGCAAGTGCAAGAGGGGTGAGAAGGAGAAAGAAGAAGAAGAGGAGGAGCATTCTACACCAAGTGTGAAAGATTTTTCAAGCACAAGGTAAGTTTTTATGACTGTTTTTTGAAGTTTTTTCTTTTTTTTTTTGTTTTTTTAAATTTTTTTCTAAGTTCTTAGTTTTAGTTTTTCATGTTGAATCTTACAATGGGCATTGAAATGAAAATCAAAACATGAATATGCATTTGCAGCCATGGCTGCAAATGCATATTCATGTTTTGATTTTCATTTCAATGCCCATTGTTTTTTTAAATTTTTTCATCTTTCCATCAAGATTTAAGTTTTAAGGTTTAACATCAAATTTCACTTATAGAATTTATTTGTTTATTCATTATTGCAGTATCATAATGAGCTCTCATAGTGATCCTGATAGTGGAAGTGAATATGCTCCTGAGGCTGAGGGGAGTGACCATGGGGTTGAGCTTGAAGCCAATACTAGTTCCATGGCAAGTGAAGCAACTAGTTTTGAGTGCCCTTCTGCACTACTGGCACCGTATGCTAAGGGTCCTTTTGATCGCAAATCCCCTCTCAAACAGTTTGCAACAAAATTACTAAACAGGGACGGGTTACCATCTGGTGGCACAAGGAGGTGGAAGTGCAACTTTTGTGCTCTAGAGTGGTTTGGGAGCATCACTAGAGTTAATGCACACCTTCTTTTCATTAGAGGAAAAGGTGTAGACATATGTTCTTTTTTGGCAGCACCGCAAAACATCAAATACAAAGTTGAAATAAATAAGTTATGGGGTCTTCCTGATGATACTACAGCTGCACCTGTGCATACTACTTTGCACCATAGGGCACATCTTCAGCATAGCCAGCCACAGAGTTCTAGCCATACTTTGCAGACGAGAGTAGGAGGGACACCAGTTTCTTCTTCCAGTGCCTATGTAGGAGAGGGGAGGGGGAAACGGAAATTGCAAACTCAAAGTAACCCCATAGCAGATTTGTTTAAAGTGCAGCTCAAGGATGACACAGATGATGCCATTGGCAAGTTCTTCTTTGCCAATGGCATCCCATTTCATGTTGCTCGATCTCCTTATTTTAAGGAGATGATATCGATGGTGGCAAAGACAGGACCATCATATGTGGCACCAGGTGAGACGAAATTGAGGACCACGATCTTGGATAAGAACTATTCCAAGATCAATTTGTTGATGGAGAAGATGAAGGAGTGTTGGGTCAAGACAGGATGCAACATAGTCATGGATGGATGGACGGACATTAGACAGCGACCACTCATTAATACCATGGTTACATGTACTGAGGGCCCATATTTTCTTAAGGCAGTTGATTGTTCAGGGCATCGCAAAGATGCTCATTTTCAGTTTGAGGTCCTCAAGGAGGCTATTGAGGAGATTGGGCCACAAAATGTGGTCCAAGTAGTGACAGATGCAGCACATGTGTGCAAAGCTGCAGGGAGACTTGTTGAGGCAGCTTATAGGCATATTTGGTGGACTCCATGTTGTGTGCATGCCATGAACAATGCACTCAAGGACATGGGGAAGATTGGTTGGATTAGAGAAGTGGTAAATGATGCGAGAGATGTGCAGATGTTTATCTGCAACCACCACACATCACATGCACTCTTCAGGACCTTCGCTAAGAAGGAGTTCGTGAAACCTACTGATACGAGATATGGTTCCTATTTCATTCTCTTGGAGAGAATGATTGAGTTGCAAGAGGCATTGCAACTCATGATTATGACAGCAGAATGGAGTAGGTGGGCCGAGTCTAAGACAGAGCAGGGTTTGAGGGTGAAGGATACGGTGAAGAATGATGTGTTCTGGGCAGATGCAAAATATATTGTCGCCATCATTACACCAGTTTTCCAGGTAATCAGGTATGGGGATGCGGATGGATCTAACCTTGGAGAGGTGTATGAGTGCATCGATTCTATGCTTGATCAGATGAGGACTGTTGTGCGACAGAGGGACCCCACATTGGCATTCTACCATGAGCACATTCAGCCAATCATTCACAGGAGATGGGAGAAGCTCAACACTCCCTTGCACATGGCAGCTTATGCACTTAATCCTAAGTGGTACTTGACTAGGCCTGGTAGAGTGACACCGATACAGGATCTGGAGGTGAAGGCGGGGTTCTTCAGGTGCATTGAGAGGATGTATGATGATGCAGATGCCAGCACGATTCGCACTGATTGGGGCAAATTTGCCACTCTTAGGGGTTATTCAAATGCGGCCAAGATGGATATGGTAACTATGGCGCAAGATGACCCAATTTTGTGGTGGATTTGCCATGGATTGGGATCTTTGACTACCACTCTAGCCATCCGATTGTTATCTCAGGTTTCTAGTTCTTCAGCTGCCGAGAGGAACTGGTCTACATATAGCTTCATCCACTCTCTTAAGAGGAACAGACTTACCTCTAGGAGAGCAGAGAAGCTTGTGGCTGTAAATAGTGCTTTGCGTCTCATTGACCGCAAAACACTTGTGTACAAAGAGAGTCCAGCAGCACGATGGGATGTAGAGCCAGAGGAGCCAGCACAGATTGATGAGGATGCTTCAGTTTCAGCTTCAGATGCAGGGCTAGTTGGTATTAGTTTGGCAGAGCTTGACCGCGAGGATTCCAGTAGTTCGAGTTATGAGGAGTTTGGGGACGATTAGAGGCCTCCCTTCACTACATTTTGATTTTTGCATTTTGTAGTTTGTACTTTTTTTGATATCATCATATGCTACTCATTGTAACCATCTTTAAGACTTTATGATACATTGATATGATATTATGATGTGACATGTTATATTTTCCGTTTTCGATATAATAGAAACTAAGAAATCTCAAATTTGACAATTTCATTTGTCTTTTACTATTTAGTAACTGTAATAGACTAATAGTCTAATAGACTAATAGTATTCAAGTATTTAAAATGTTAGTATTTGCAATTTTGCTAGTTTACTAATTTCAATTTGCCATTTGAAATGTTATTCTTAACTAGTTATTCAAGCACCATATGTATATCAGTGCCGCCCCCCCGCCGCCCCCCCCGCCGTCCCCAAACTTAGACCCTTTGTCCCCCCGTCCCCGAGACCCGTCCCCGACAGGGGACCCGTCCCCGTCAGGAAACTCCGTGGAACACTGCGGAATTGGAAAACCATAAATATTTAAGGAGTTATTAATTTTTAAAGTGGCCTAAATGATATTTAATTAAAAAAAGGGTTTATTATAAAGTAAAGTGTACTTTATAATCAATGGGGCCATGACCCTCAATTAAAAAACAACTTAAAGTACATTTATATTTATTGAGTTGAGCGCCCATGTATAAGGAGATAATATAAAGTTTTTATTAAAAACCTAAAAGTGGATTTAAATGCTATTAAGGAGATTGAGGTTATAAAAGGACTCAAAAAGCAAATGCTTTTTCATTAATGATGATCATTCGACTTTGCTTTTTGTGTGAGCTTTGGGAATTATGAAGGAAACTTAGGGTTTCTTCAGATTTCTTCATTTTCAGCATTGGAGAACGAAATATCTTCAGTGTTTATGCAATTTTGAGGTTGTGAGAGATCAGCCGAATTATTGCCAGAGTGTGGGCTTCAATTAGGAGTCCAAATTTTGCTTAAAGGTGAAAGATATCATTAAGGGTTTGAAGATTAATGAAGAATAATTAATTGCAGACCTGTAGCTGCTGTTCATTGTATTTTTTGGAGGTTGCACATCAAATTTGGGCATAGGTAATCACCACAGATCTGTCAGCTTCTATCGATTGTCTATAGTAGATTTGGAGAGGAAAAAAAGAGATTGTTTATGGCTGTAGGGTACTCCTAGCTAGGCCGTACTGCCACGAGCTGTGACATGGGCATTTTGGACCTCAAACGCCTCAGATTTGGGGTATTTTCTGTACATTCCATGGAGCCTTATTGTTATCTTTGCTATACCCTGAGTTCATGAAGGAACAATCACTGTATTGAAAACTTGGTGGATTCCTGTAGCTCCAGCACTCTATTTTCTGATATTTTAGTCTGCAGCTTGTAAAATCAGAACATGGGTATGTTATGAAAGCATTGTTATTGCTATTTGTCTTTTGGGTTTTCAATAGATAGTTGTGTTTGCACTCCTTCAAATCAATAGCATTGTTAGTGTTGTGTTATCACCTTGTTGGCAATGTGTATGCAACATTTATTATGAAAACAAAACAAATAAACTAAACCCATCAGCAGCATACAAAACAGACAAAAAATATAGAGACAGCAAATTAAGAGGTTGTGTACAAAGTGTTTGACGATATTCCTTGAGCCTCTAATCAGCATTTTGAGGTCAGAACTAGCAAGGGATATTACAGGGCTGCATTAGGAAGTTGGCTGATGTGGAGGAAGTCGGCTGAAGATAAATTAAATCTTCAATTTAATTTATTAACTCTTACTCGATCTCCTTGTACACTGTTTGGCGGGGGATATTACAGTAGGTGTTTTAGTTTGTGGTCCATGTGAATGATATCAATTGCTCTCTGCACTCTTGTGGCTACGGTTGGGAATATGTCCATTTGTAACTGGTGGTGATAGGAATTGGCATGAATATATCTCTATATATGTATATTCCTTCACTTTTCTAGTGAGTAAGCCATCCTCCTTTCTCATCAAGTGTACATCCACAAAAGGCAAGTTACCATCTTGTTCCACTTCCATGGTGAATTGGATGCTAGCACATTGATTATTCAAGAACCCCTAGAAATTCATGAGCTCATATTTCTGACGACTAACATAAATTAGTATCATCTATGCATCTCTTACACAATTTTGGAGTGAGTGGTGTTGATCTCAAAATTTTTCTCTCAAACTCCATGTAAATATTAGCTACTAAAGGAGAAAGAGGCAACCCCATTGCCACATCTCTTTCTGGTCATAATATTTGCCTTGCAATAATAATTCTACTAGTGGATCTCAACCAAAATTCTACCTGTGAGGATAATTTTTCTTTTATTTTATTTTCTCATGTTGGACCCAATCCAAAATTTGATTGTGTTATATAATCGTTTTCCATCATCAATAAATCAGTTGTTTCTATGTCAAAGCTGAAGTTAGAAATAATCATTTCCGGTCGTGTGGTGAGGTCGTCATATCAAAGTCCAAAAATATCATATTGTCAAACCTTGTAGTTTGTTTGTCGATTTTGATATTGAATTTTAAAAAAATAAAAAACAAATTAAATTATTATTGTTAATGACTTTTTATTAATATTATTATTGTTTAAAAATTAAAAATCAAAAAGAAAAATAAATATATAAAAATGATGAGAAGGCAGCCATACCAAAGACTAGGCTCTTTTTATAAAAGGAAAGAGAGCATCCGATAAAAAATCGCAGCCAAAAGCAAGGCAGAAAAGACAAGGATCTGCGGCTAGTCAGCAGCTGATTAAAAAGCTAGGCACACCATTTCTAAAGTCTTGCAATTTTTGAAAAAGTGTGGTCAAGTTATGAAAAATGTGCCTGCTGCTAGGCGCAACTTTTGTTGAGATTTGTTATTTAAAAAAAAAAGTGCTGAATGTTTCAAAGTCCACACCTAAGTAAAAGTGTATGGGGCACACTTTTTAAACAACTGCAGTCAAAGTCATAAATTCACGCCTATGTTAAAATAGAAATTGAGACGCATTCTTCATAAATATTGAAAGCTGAAAATCATGCTAGTCATGAAATCGAACCACAAACCAAAGAAATAAAGGCAGCGGCCAGTTTGGAGAGAAAGGCAGAAAAATAAAGACAATTTGAATGCCAGTCAGCAAAAAAGATAAAAAAGTAAAGTGCAGTAAGCTGATCATTGAGAAAGCAAAACTGAAGAGGGCATTATCCATTCAAAATTCATAAGCAAATTTATTTCTGCGGTTCATGAGCTGAGAATAGGAATTATTTTCTGATTTTCCAAGGTTTTAAGGACTGATTTTGCATTCTATAGTGAAAGATTTTGGGAGTTACAACAAAATACGGGAAAAATATCAGTGCCATATCTTCCTCAAATTCTTCAAAATTCTATCGACTACCCCCAAAATCAAAGGGAGATCAGATTAGAAGGAAGAAACTTTTGTCCAAGTCGTGAAGACATCAAAAGATGATAAATTGTATGTTGGAAGAGAAGTGATTACTGTTAATTTCTTGTCAATTATAGTACCAGTTGTAATTATGTTTTTTGTGCCCTGGGTATGAAATCAGATCTTGAGATGATGTGGAGGATACATAATGCACAAATCAACAGGGAAGATGTTTGGAGTCAAAGCGTCAAGTCATTGTCAAGATCTTAGAAGGTTTGCCATGAAAACTTCATTGAATTGTCCAGAGCTTTCCAGAAGTCTATTTTTAACTAAAAATAGTTTGTTACCATTTTCAAAAAGGAGAGCATATTCAAAGTTTGCAATTTTTGATCAGAGCTCGTGCTATTTTTAGCTTCCCGCTATTTTTAGCATTCGCTATTTTTAACTTGGAGTTGATTATTGTTAGATCATCTATCTCATCGTAGGAGAGATATGATCATTAAGAGATAAATTGTGATAATTTTGATCGTCAGTTCAACTAGTAGTTGCATGTTGTAATAGTAGAATTAATGGAGGAGATAATTTGTAATAAAGCTTGCACATCATGCAAGTGGTTGTATCTAGGGTTGAAGCCAAGTCAACTTATTTCATTTATTTTCATGCAATTGTTTGTAAGCAATATAAATAAGTGCCTTTTTGCGCTTAGTTGTATTGATCACTGGTAATTTTCAACCTGCATATTATTGAAATTGCTATTTAGTGTTATTGTCAATCCAGAATTTGTTTTCAATCAATGGGATTTAGCATGCCTACTTTGCTTCTAAATTACTATTGAAATATTCTATCTTATGTGTTAATATACTTTTATGAGTTAATTATTACTTAACAATTATTGAAAGCTTTGTATTACAATAATTATAGGGTCGGTCTCTTGTAGCTTTGAATGTAATGGCTGTGTTTAGCTTATAACTTTTGGTGTCATTTAATCCTTATGTGTACTTGTTTTGCTCAATCTTTGCTTTTAGCTAAGCGGTGCAAGTGTGTAGTTGTAGGATTTATTTTTAGTCAAAAACCATAAAATCCTTTGCTTATTGTTGAAAGAGCGTATTAGCCTTTAACCCTAGGCAAAACCAAAAAGACATATATTTACATTTTATACAACATGAACGTGAACTACTCGCTAAAATCATTGTAAAAATTGTAAATTGCAAGTACATATTGTCCAGTTTTAGGTTAGTTTTTAATTTATAGGAACCTTCCCCTTATAATTTGAAGAGCGATTTTATCGCACATCTGTTCTAGTTTGTGTTGCATTGGAAGGTGCAAATTAAATTGCTAACATCTCACTTCTTTCGAAGCATCATCAATAGGGATCTTGATGAAGAGAAAAAACCACATCAAAGCCCTCAGGTCTTGCTCTTTGTATTCTTTTTTCCGATGAACTGTATGAAATGAATGTTGGAAATGTTGTCATTGATGTGAAAGGTGGACTAGGTTGTCATTGATGTCAAAGAATTTGTTGTGGAGATTGTTGGATTAGTTGTCCAAGATGTATGGACGAGAATGTCAAAGTGTTGTCATTTGATGTCAAAGAGTGATGCTATAGCAAAGATATATAAGGCAACGGTGTTTAAGTTTATAAGGCAAGGCAGCTGACTTCCTTGTGATAGGCGACTTCCTTGTAATAGGCCTTGATGAAGTTTAAATTTAAATTAAAGATTTAAATTTGTAAGAAGGCTGGCCGACTCTCGTATCTTTGCGGCTTTGGTTGAAGGATAGTAAACAAATAAAATATATACTTGTCCTAAAGGTGGCCGACCACACTTAGCGCCATAAGAGAATTTAAAAACAAATTCAAAACTAAGAAAAAGTGGCCGACTTTCCCAAGATGAGTGGCATACATAATAAGACAAAACGTATTATGATTTATATAAAATAGAGGATGCGATTTCATCATAAGAGGAGCGATTAGGATTTAAAAAAGGTTCGATTTGTTTTGAGGAAGTTATAAGGCAGCGATTTATATAAGAGATGCAATTTGGAAAAGGTGTGAGTTATGAAGAGTTGTATCCATATTACAAGAAGACATATACATTCACAAAGACACCTCCTTTGAGAGAGTATATATGGTGAAAGAATATGTGATTTGAAGACAAGCAATCAATGATATATTTCTGAGTTTTGAGGGCAGAATTAGAAGAGATATAAGGGCAGAAAAATGAAGTGCATTTCAGACCTGTTTTGAAAGAGTATATGCAGCGCATGTATGAAGGATAAATGCAAATATATGTGAAGAATATATGAGAAGATTAAGAGCAGATCATTAAGAATTTAGAGCAGATATAAAGGTAGAAATTTATGTGAACATATTGACATACTTGTGATCAGATTGATGAAAAGAGATTGTGCATGAGTTGTGATCAGAATTGTGAAAGAAGGCTTTTGTGAGTTGTAATCAGATTTGTGAAAGGAAGAGCATTAATAGTCAGATCTTGTGAAGACATATCATCCATTGAAGAATTCGTAGGTTGGTGCCTTGCTGGGTTGGTGCTTAGTTGTGGGGATTGGTGTCTTGAATGGGTTGATGCCTACAAATTTTACAAGCTAGGATTGGTGTCTCCAGTGGGTTGGTGCTCACAAAAGAAGAATTGTAAGAGAAGTAGGTTGGTGCCTACAAAAGAAGATCAATATATATAAGCAACATTTTGCCGTAGTTTTTTCCCACAAGGGTTTCCACGTAAATCGTGTGTTCTCTCTATGTTTGTAATTTCTAGATCTTATATGTTTATTATTGCCGTGGTTGATTAAATTTTGAAAAGTAAAAGATTTTGTTATACTGTTTCCCCCCCTGCTCAGTATAACCGTGTGCTCATCAATGAACCCTTTTTTACAAATGAAGGAGAGCTCCCCACTAGATGCTTGAGCTTCTTTGTCAAGAAATATTCTAGATCATATGTAGGGGAGTCTTCAGTGTTGGCCATATGTTCATCGGGATCCACCCCTTGTGGTTCTTAGGTGAGCCATAGAGTTGCAGTGGTGACCTCTTTTTTGTTCTTAGGATTTAATTTCCTTTTAGTCTCTCTATCGAGAGTGAAGTTCAAATCATTTTGAAGACCTTTATAGAGACTTCATCTATTGGATTGATTCCTATGTAGCTGCCACTATTCTTCATATGATTTTCCATTTTATGAATATTATCTTCAAAATTTATGATAATAGTGTAATGTCCCCATTTTCGTGAGCATCAGAGTTCAGAGGATTAGCCTATCAGTTGACCCTTGTAGGCTAATGGAGTTGTTTAGAGGGTCCCGTTTGGCAGTTATCAGGATGTTTCCTTCTCCAGAGCTCAGTTTGGTTCAGGTTGGGCCTTCGTTTGATGTTTCTGGACTTAGTTATACACACTATTTATAGTAAGTCACCATTTCAGGAGAGTCAGTGTTTCTATCTATACTATAGCAGGGCACTTGGACAGGGCTTGATTGCAGTGTTGATCCCTTACTCAATTGGTTTGATCAGGTAATGAGGGATTTACTATTTATAGTAAGACTGTGGTTGTAGAGAGGGACCCTTGCTATTTTTAGTAAGGCGATTGGATGCACAGAGGGTATCATGGTGAACCCCCAGGTTCAGACAGAATTGAGAAATGATGTCTAATTATGGGGATAAGTGATTTTTAATTATTATTAAAGGTAATCTTTAATAATAATTAATTACTATTAAAAGGACATCATGTGGTTAATAGACCTTATGTTATAAGGGGGTTATAATGATATTTTTTTTAAAGGTGCATATAATGATGACTTGTTTGACTTTATTAAAAGGGGGTCATTTAATGATATTAAAGTCAAATAATTAAGTCATGAATTAAAGTGCTCAAGTGAAGTTATATTATAAAGTATTTATTAAAAACTTAAAAGTGGACTTCAAAGGCAAATTAAATACACTTCATTTGGAGAAGATATAAAAAGGCTCAACAAAGGAAAATGAATTCATTCAACCATTTGTTATTTGAGGATATTGGAGTTTGTCTTTTGAGCTCCTCTTGGAGAAGTTAAAAACCAGGGTTTGCTGGTATGAACATTGGAGAACGAGTCTTCTTCATTGTGTTTGCAATCTGAGGGTGTGAAATATCTCCTAAAGGTTTGCCATGAGATTTGGCTTCATTCAGAAGTCAAAATAGAGCAGATTGGTGAAAGTATTGCTAGGGTTTGAAGAGATTTCATTGAAAAATCTGGAAGGGATTTATTATTTCTGCATTTGTTGGAGATTTCTTGTTGCTGGATTTATTAGATCCTTGTGCAGCGATTTTATGATGGGGAAAGTCATTGTAAGAAGCTGAGCGTTCGATGTCATGTAATGCTAGCTTGCTGATACAAAGTTTCAGACCTCCATTATCTGCCATTCTCTTTCTGGACCACACTCTAGGCAATATCAGATCTGATTGATTAAATCAGATATAAATTTACTCATTGAAGATTGAATCTGTCATTTGGAAGGCTATTGAAGGGCTTGCAAGTGCATCAGACCTGTAGCAGCACCTGTATCAGTCTGATATCAGACCTATTCCTATCAATTTGGGAGTCAATTTCACATTCAAACAAGAGCCAATCATCACCTATCAAGAGATAGCGTTAACGGGTATGTATGTGATCCAAATCTTTAATTTGGATTGATATTGTAATGGTTATATCAGTCTGATTATGTGCATATCAGACCATGGAATGATTGTAATCAGACGTGATTGAAATTGAATAAAATTATCTCTGCAATAGTAGTTCATTGCTTCATGTTCATATGATACTCTCTTTCAATTCCATGCATTTGTATATCTTATTGGGCATTGAAACAAAGCACTAATCTCAAAACAAAGTCATAAAGCAAAATCAGACTTGCATGCCAACCATTTGACGAAATGCCAAGGGTAGGAAAGTGAAAAATTTGGATCCGCTTGGAGAGGGATATCTTAGTGGTATTAGAGTGGTTTCTTGCCATCCTGTTGGGAAATCAGAAATTTATCTCGGTTGCATGTCAGTTTTAATGGTTGAATGTGTGGTATCAATTGCTGCATGTTAGCTCAACAGTGGGGTTTATTTTAAAAATTCATTGAGCTCACACAGAGAAACTCGAGTGATCAACACTCAGTTAGTTAGCTTCATTATTTTTCCAGTCTATTCTGAGACCATGGGTACAGATAGTGACAAACAAATTGTATCAAGTGATTGGAAGTGGTTAGCCATAACAATATATGAACAGGGTGAAAAATTTGGCACAATTTCACAATCCAGATATGATACATTATGTATTCTTAGGAGACTGGAAGAGAGTTTAAGTTTCGTAGAACAGTCACCTTCAGCATTGCTTCAGATATCTATGGTTCCTGCAGTGAAAGCATTGGGTGAGCATAGGTACTTGAGACACAGTGACAGTGAGATTAGGCTCACTGTTGCCCTATGCATCAGTCAGTTCATGAGGATCACAGTTCCTCGGGTTCCTTATATTGGGGTCACCATGAGAGAGGTTTTCCAGCTGATCGTAGACAATATGGTTGGGATTGGAGACATTGGTAGTCCCACCTATGCACGGAAGGTTAAGATCTTAGAGCTAATGGCACAGGTTAGATCATGCGTTGCCATGCTTGATTTTGATCAGCATGATCTTGTGTTGCAGTTATTCAGACTCTTCTTGGAGTTCATTAGTTTTGGGCATGATAGATGTATTCAGGACTACATGAGAGATATCATGACTTCCATTGTTGACAACATTGATAGTATATCTTAGGCCATCATGACACTTCTTCTAGCAGTAAACATGCGAGAGAAAGTGACATCTCCGGCTGCTTATGTGTTGGTATGCAGTGTCTTTGATCAGTGTGAAGACAAGCTGAGGCCCTTTTTGATTAAGGAGGAACCAATGCAAGAAAAGAAGGTGAGATTTGAAGAGAAAGTTGATGTTATTAGCGCTCAAGAAGTTGTTATCAGTCATGATAACAATTCTGATTTTGATGACAGTAGTCCTTTGCTTGAGCATAATGATGATTTAGAGGGCATGGTAAGTGCAGAGAATGTTGTGGGAGAACCTTTGAATGTTGACACGCAAGATGTGAGTGTCAAACATGAAGATTGCTTGGAAAATATGACCCATAACAATTCTGATTTTCATGACAGCAGGAGGATATGTTTACATCAGCATGAGACAACAGTGATTTCACATGTGGATGATGTTTCTATGGAGTTGTCAAATGTTGGTACTCAAGATTTGGGTACTAATGATGCAATTTATGATGAAGATTCATGCCACAATGAGTCTGATTTTTCATATCAGACCTTAGAAAACAAATCAGAAAATTTATTTAATGGCATTAAATCCCAGGATCGTGAGTTAGATGGACATGCAGTTACATTGGAAGTAGAAGTGTGCGAAGATAATGTTATATCAACAGCTTCTACATTACCAGTTGAGCCATCCTTTGAGGTAAATAGCAACAGTACCTTAGTTGTTGATGTGTGCACTGATGATAGCACACATGATGTTGCTTATCATGAGGTGAGTGATGTTGATTTAGCCTCATATCACAGTTCAGATTTCGAATCAACAACCTTGTATGGGAGTCCTAAGTTGCAGAGTCCTTCATTTGGTTGGGCAACTAAAGGTGAATAACAGTATGATTGCCACAGCCATAGAGCATTTCGATGTTGCTCGTCAGATGTTGGCTACTTATGGTTGGAGTACTCCCGTGTTAGATGGGCACTGTGATAGTGGCCTTTCCCTTGCAGAGATTCATGCACTTCGAGAAGCAATTGGAATAATGAAACAAAATTACCTGCAACTACTTGCTGACAGAGATTATCTTCTCGAGTGGGATTGCATTTGTTATGATGCATTGAAGGGAAAGGAAGAGAAGGTTGATGAGCTCACTGATGAGCTTGAAGTGACCGTGGACTCGTTGAAGAGCACCCAGTTGGCCTTTCAGGAGTCTCAGTCATGGGTAGAGGAGCTTACTGTGGAGTTGAGTATGGCACACTCTTCACTAGCTACAGATACAATACAGTTTCCTACAATAGTAGTTGGTGAGGATCAGATATTCACGGGTTGTAGGAAAGATGTGGCTACATCCATCACGGATTCTGGCACAGTAGTCTCTGTTGAGATGAGTACTTTGATTGAGAGTAGCAGAGAACCACGTGTTGCATCAGGTTCTCTTGAGGTCAGTACTATGACAGATGATGCGGGTCATATTACCGATAGCTCTTGTTAGGCAATGGTGGATTCTCCCGAGAGTTGTGTGTTGGTACACGACGCTACTCCATTATCTTCACAGGAGGTTCACAGAGTGTCATCTGGTTGGGAGTATGGCTCTCATGTTGATTTATTTCTCTCTCCTGGAAGCAAATTTGTTACTTCATCTCATGCAGCTGATGGTGATCGACAGCTTGTTGTGTTGCAGAGTCAGAGTGATCAACTACAGGTTTCAGAGGATAACGTTGATCTAGCCTTATTTCGTTTTTACCGCGCCAATACATTTGCTGAGTACCTGCTTGAGAGTCCGGAGTTTCAGGGGGGTCCATTTGGGGTCACGAGGGATACTCTCATTCATGGTTCATGCGCTATCAGGCATTTTTTGGGAGTCATTGTAGGTATTCTGACTGCAATGCTTCCTCATAGAGATTTTGTGGTTGGGTTTGCAGAGTAGGTTGCTAGAGGCCCTACCCAATCAGTGATTCGGGATCAGAGATTGGAGTTGTCTCTTGATTCCAGTGTTGCATGTGATGAGCCATTGACCGAGGTTGGAGTGTTTTATCACAACTACACAGTGAGGAGTGCTCATCATTTTTCTTTTGATCCACACGTGGAGGGCTTGATGATGCATCGGTGTGGATTGGTTCCGAGATTATACCATCCATTGTGGGATGGAAAGTTACCATCTTCAGTAGATGGAATTAGTGGCTGCAAGTACTTGATTCAGTTGTTTGTGGGTGAGTACTTGCGGGATCAGAGGTTGGTTTCCCATCAAGCTGACATGTATCCGACAGAGTTTGTTACTTCTATCTCACAAAGACTACCTGTGGATGCATGGCTTTAGAGAGATTATAGTGTCAGTAGACATGACAGCTTAGTTGGATATCACATCCATGAGAGTTTAGTAGAGTATAAAGGGAGATTTGGTGTAACAGATGCTTCTAGATATTTTTATCTCCACATGACAGATGGATGTGAGTTTCGTTTGCATTGGGATCCAAGTGGTGACTGGGTTAGCACTGCAGTTTGGGTGGGTTCCATTGTATCGCTTCACCACTTCTGGCATGGTGAAGTTGGGATCAGTGTTGAGCAACAGAGGTCTGAAGATGTTCTACTTAGCAGGCTTCTATTCTGGATTTGGGATCCAGGCATTGTTTGTTGGACACTCTTCAGTGTGTTGTGGGTTCCTTCATGTGCATCAGGGTTCCAATCTGGGTTCACTGGGGAGCATTGCAGCGTGTACATGGTGTGGATTGTTTGCAGTTTCACCTTGGGTTCTCATGTACATGAGTTGAGTTTGACGCACAGTTTCAGTGCGCATGGTTTGGAAAATTGGTCTGTTGTCTATGTTTGTGTAGTTGTGTTTATGTTGATGCTGTAGCAGTTGTGTTCTTGTGTGGGACATTACATAGTCTTCTTTTGGACCTCCGGTGGAGTGGTATTTCTTTGCAGTAGAGATTGCTTGGGGACAAGCAATTTCAGGGAGGGCAGACTGTAATGTCCCCATTTTCGTGAGCATCAGAGTTAAGAGGATTAGCCTATCAGTTGACCCTCGTAGGCTAATGGAGTTGTTTAGAAGGTCCCGTTTGGCAGTTATCAGGGTGTTTCCTTCTCCAGAGCTTAGTTTGGTTCAGGTTGGGCCTTTGTTTGATTTTTCTGGACTCAGTTATACACACTTACTATTTATAGTAAGTCACAATTTCAGGAGAGTCAGTGTTTCTATATATAGCAGGGCACCTGGACAGGTCTTGATTGTAGTGTCGATCCCTTACTCAATTGGTTTGATCAGGTAATGAGGGATTTACTATTTATAGTAAGACTATGGTTGTAGAGAGGGACCCCTGCTATTTTTAGTAAGGCGATTGGATGCACAGAGGGTACCATGGTGAACCCCCAGGTTCAGTCAGAATTGAGAAATGATGTCTAATTATGGAGATAAGTGATTTTTAATTATTATGAAAAGGACATCATGTGGTTAATAGACCTTATGTTATAAGGGGGTTATAATGATATTTTTTTTGAAAGGTGCATATAATAATGACTTGTTTGACTTTATTAAAAGGGCATTTAATGATATTAGAGTCAAATAATTAAGTCATGGATTAAAGGGCTCAAGTGAAGTTATATTATAAAGTATTTATTAAAAACTTAAAAGTGGACTTCAAAGGCAAATTAAATACACTTCATTTGGAGAAGATATAAAAGGGCTCAACAAAGGAAAATGAATTCATTCAATCATTTGTTATTAGAAGATATTGGAGTTTGTCTTTTGAGCTCTTCTCTTGGAGAAGTTAAAAACCAGGGTTTGCTGGTATGAGCATTGGAGAATGAGTCTTCTTCATTGTGTTTGCAATCTGAGGGTGTGAAATATCTCCTGAAGGTTTGCCATGAGATTTGGCTTCATTCAGAAGTCAAAATAGAGCAGATTGGTGAAAGTATTGCTAGGGTTTGAAGAGATTTCATTGAAAAATCTGGAAGGGATTTATTATTTCTGCATTTGTTGGAGATTTCTTGTTGCTGGATTTATTAGATCCTTGTGCAGCAATTTTATGATGGGGAAAGTCATTGTTAGAAGCTGAGTGTTGGATGTCATGTAATGCTAGCTTGCTGATACAAAGTTTCAGACCTCCATTATCTGCCATTCTCTTTCTGGACCACACTCTAGGCAATATCAGATCTGATTGATTAAATCAGATATAAATTTACTCATTGAAGATTGAATCTATCATTTGGAAGGCTATTGAAGGGCTTGCAAGTGCATCAGACCTGTAGCAGCACCTGTATCAATCTGATATGAGACCTGTTCCTATCAATTTGGGAGTCAATTTCACATTCAAACAAGAGCCAATCATCACCTATCAAGAGATAACGTTAACGGGTATGTATGTGATCCAAATCTTTAATTTGGATTGATATTGTAATGGTTATATCAGGCTGATTATGTGCATATCAGACCATGGAATGATTGTAATTAGACCTGATTGAAATTGAATAAAATTATCTCTGCAATAGTAGTTCATTGCTTCATGTTCATGTGATACTCTCTTTCAATTCCATGCATTTGTATATCTTATTGGGCATTGAAACAAAGCACTAATCTCAAAACAAACAAGTCATAAAGCAAAATCAGACTTGCATGCCAACCATTTGACGAAATGCCAAGGGTAGGAAAGTGAAAAATTTGGATCCACCTGGAGAGGGATATCTCAAATAGTTGCGTTGCCTTTCTCTAGTTACATGCAAATTATTTTTCAAAACTATTAGAGCTCCTTGCTCATCTCTAGAAACATTCTTCTTAGGAGATTTATCCCTACTTAGAACATTACACATTCCACTCTAATTTCCTTTGTCATCTTGATAGGTAAATATTTGATAGTTACATCTTTTCTTTTGATGACATTTTTCATCAAAACTTTGTTTGGAGTTACAACAAAACCTAGCACTTTCTTAGGGTGCTAGTTTTTGGCAAATCCAGCTCTACATTAGATAGGTTCACCACAATCTTACCCCTACACAAGGATTACAAAGGAATCTCCTCTTCTTGGTTAACCGATAGGCACCCATTATTTTTGGCATCCTCCTAATTCTCTTCCCAATTGGTATATCCAATGTTAAGGCTTTCTTCCTTAGGAGAAACCATGCCAACTTGTGAAATTGCCTCACCTACCATATTAGATTTCATGGGAAATTTTTGAATTGATTTCTCTCTCAACACCATCCTCATGGTGGGTAAATTGACATGTGCTCTATTCTTCATTCAACAAGCATTGAGAGTAAGGCAACTCCAAAATTGTTGTATCTGGTATGGCCAAAAGGACAAACGTGGATTGAGAGATGTACCCATAGTTTTGTTCTTTAGAATCATCCCGAATTTGAATGTTGAGCAATTCTTTTCATATACAATGATGCGCCTTAGATTTCTTTGTTCTTGAAATGCCAAGCAATATAACACATCTTCATCCCACCTCTCAATTAATGAAAGAATTATTAAAATAAAATTAGATAGTTTATATTAATGGTCAATATTGTAACATATTAGGTTGTTTCGAATTATGTTTTTAGATTAGCTTTATTCTATTTTAGAAACATCTATATTCTGTAATTTTAGAAACCTCTCTTTGTATTCTTTATAAGAGCTTTGGTCTTTTGTAAATAAGATCATTCAGATTTTAACCATTTCATGGTATCAGAGCCCAGGGCGAGCGGGAAAAACACAGTTTTTTGAAGATTTTCTTTGCTCTTTGAATTCGTACAGTTTCGTACGGCATCGTACAGACGGCCGTACCTTCCTTGCCTCTACATTTTCATCCTCTAACAATCGCGATTTCCTCCTATTTTCTGTAGTTACAATTTTCATTTGGTGGTTTTGATTCGCATATTTTGGGCGGTCTGCTAGCGGTGGTCATTGTTTTTGATTGGTGTTTAGTTTTTTGTTGGAGGCTTTGGGCGCTGTCTTAGTTTCTGTTGTAGATGCGATTTTCAACCCTTGGTCGCGATTTTTGTTTATGCCTAGTCGCGATTCCTGATTTTTGTGCCTGGATCACAATTGGTCGCCATTAACTTCTTCCTTTAGTGGTTGCATGTTCCTTGTTTCCTATTAGCATCGACTTCCTTGGACGATTTCCAGATTCCTTGGCAGGTTGAGCTTGTCTTTTGGTTGCGGTTTGGACATATCCTTGCTCGCGCGATAGACCCGAGTTCTCCGTCAACAGTCTTCTTGTGATCGCCATATCTGCAGGGTTTTTGCCAGCGCAAACGCTTTTTAGTTGGTTGCAGTTTAGTTTGTGATCGCACTTTCTTTTCTGTGGTCTGTGCTTGACACATTTGTCCCAACCTGCAGTCATTTTGGTGATCAATACCCAAGTCCGTCTTTTTCGTCTTCCGTGCCCTCAAGATTTGTGCATTTTTTAATTCTTCAGTCAACCTCGGGATCCGTGCTCGGGTTTTGAGCTTGTGTTTTCTGTCTCAGGATTTGCGCCGTCAGAATTGTCCATCCTCCGATATCTCATTTTTCGTGCCTCAGAAAGCATGAAGGATGGCCTCTTTATCCAATATTATGTTGGAAGGCAGTCAAAAATTCAACGGCCGCAACTACAACACCTGGAAACAATGTATGATGACCATATTCGAGTATCAGTGCCTTGACCAGATTGTTCTGGGCAAAACTACATGCCCTCCAACGGCGGGTAAAGATCGGGACAAATTTGATGAGCAAAATCAGGAGGCCGTGATGCTTATTAAGTTGTCGGTCACCGATGACCAGCTACCTCAGATTCTGTCTGGTAAATTAGCTAAAGAAATATGGGATCATCTGAAGGACTTGCATGAAACGTCCGACAAGAGCTGTGCGTTCTTTCTGAAGAACATGTTTTCTATCATGATGGATGAGAAGACAACTCTGCAGGAGCACTTGACCAAAATCAAGGACATCTGTGATTAGTTGGAGGCGATTGGTCGGACGATGGAGGAGGAAGATATGGTAGTCATCACTCTGAAAAGTCTACCAAAGTCTTATGAGCACTTTATTGAAACGCTCAACATTACCTCAACTAATGTTGACCTGAAGTTTCCTCAACTGTGCAACAAACTTCTGCAGCAGGATCGATGGAAACAATAGTTAGGAAGCATTGCTAGCTCATCCTCCATGGAACAAGCATTTGCTGCCAAGGCCTTTTAGAAAAATAAGGGCAAGAATCAGCCCTCTCAGCAGACCAGCGAAGGTCAATCCCAGGACATCTCTAAGAAGAACATTCAGTGCAACTATTGCCATAAGTATGGCCACATGAGGAAAGATTGTCGGAAACGCTTGGCTTTTGAACAGTCCAAGCAAGTAGAGTCTAAATCGAAATCCCATGTTGCAGAGGACACTGAGCAGAAGGAGTCTGCTTTCTATGCCTTTATGGCCAAGACCTGTAGATCATGTCAAATCCTTTGCCTGGTATATAGATTCAGGTGCATCTCGGCATTTCACTCATCGTCGAGATTGGTTCATGGAGTACATGCCATTCAGAGATTCTGCCATCTTTGGAGGAGGCGAAGAGTATGTTGTTGTCGGAAAGGGCAACGTGCAGATTCAGTCTGAAGGGAGAAATTTAATATTTCTTGATGTATACTTTGTACTTGGCATGGAGCTGAACCTTCTATCAGTCAATCAGATTATGCGACACTCTCCTCAGCTAGATATTGTCTGCAGCATGCACACATGCAACATTGTTGATAGAGAGACTCGCACTACAATTGTTCAGGGACTTGAGGATCATGGTCTGCATAGACTTGTTGATTCTGATGATTCTCAAGAGCACGCTATGGCAGCCAGGATTTCTTCCATCAGCAAACTCTGGCATCAATGTTATGGGCATCTGACCATGCATTATCTCTCTCAGTTATCTCGAGATGATCTTGTTGGTGGTCTTCCTAAGATTGAGACTCAACTTCATGGAGTATGCAAAGCTTGTCAGGCTGGAAAGCAGCATCGGACTCCATTCTCAGATGATGATTCATGGTGAGCATCCAAGTTATTGCAGTTGGTTCACGCTAATGTATGTGGACCAATGAACACTCCTTCAGTTATTGGGTGTAGGTATTTTCTCTTATTTGTTGATGCTTTTAGCAGAAAAATGTGGGTGTATTTTTTGAAAAACAAATTAGGGGTGTTTAGTATATTTCAGCCGTATATGGCCTGAGTTGAGAAAGACTCAGGCTGTCAGATAGTCACTCTTAGGTCTGATAATGGGGGGGAGTTTTGTTCTTCTGACTTCTCCAATTTTTGTGCTGCACATGGCATTAAGCGCCCACTTACCACAACCTACATCCTTCAGCAGAATGGTGTCGTTGAGCGTCGGAATCGCACCATTACTGAAATGGCTCGTTCTATGCTAGAGCATAGAAATGTCCCTAAGAAGTTCTGGGCTGAAGCAGTCTACACTGCAGTTTATCTTTTGAACCGATCTCCTACCTATGCTGTCAAAAAGATGACTCTTGAAGAAACCTGGTCTGGATGCAAGCCTAGGGTTAGCCACCTGAAAGTTTTTGGCTCTACTGCTCATGTGTGGATTCTAGATGCCAAGCGCACCAACCTGGATTCCAAAGGCCAAAAACTCATCTTCATTGGTTATAGTGAGAATCATAATGCATACAGGCTGATTGATGTAGGCACAGATCGTCTCATATTCATTCGTGATGTAGTGGTTGATGTGGCTACTGGGCCCTTTCATCTGTCTTTTCCTTCTATTAGCCCTAAGGATTAGCCTTTGAAGGCTTCTGATTTGGGTGTTCGCCTTCCCCTAGCTCCACCTGATGGGAGGGATTCTGTAGTTGGGCAGGCACCTCAACAAAATGTTCCACCACCCGCCCTCCTTAGGATGATCCAAAAAAAGAACAAGCAGCAGAATACAGTTAATTTTGCTCTTATGGCCAACCTTCACAGCATCTCTGAGCCTCAGACATATTTAGAGGCTAAAGGCATACCTGAGTGGGAACAAGCTATGGAAGCTGAATATCATAGTCTTCTAAAGAACAACACTTGGGTCCTTTCTAATCTTCCACCAGGGAAGAAGCCCATTGGTTGCAAATGGGTGTATAAAGTGAAGTATAAGGCTGACGGAACCCTCGATAAGTATAAGGCTCGGTTGGTAGCCAAAGGGTTCTCACAGAAAGAGGGCATTGACTATGAGGAGACTTTTGCTCCCACAACCAAAATGAGTACCATTCAGCTTGTCCTCGCTATTGTAGCCTAGTTTGGATGGAAAGTCCATGAAATGGATGTCAAGAGTGCATTCTTAAATGGGGATTTGTAGGAAGAAGTCTACATGACGCAACCTTCTGGCTTCAAGGTTGCTGGTAAAGAACACCAGGTATGGAGACTGGTGAATGCACTCTATGGCCTTAAACAGGCTCCACAGGCATGGTACACGAAGATTGATAAGTACCTAGTGGATCATGGTTTTCAGAGGAGTCCTTCTGATTCTAATTTGTATGTCAAACGGTGTGGTGATGATATTCTTTTGCTCGTTGTCTATGTTGATGACCTGATCATTACTGGCAGCTCGAGACATTTGATTGAGGAGATCAAACATAATCTTAGTCAAACATTTGACATGACAGATTTGGGACTTCTGCATTATTGCCTAGGTGTTGAGGTTTGGCAGACTCATGATAGCATCTTTATCTCTCAGTCGAAGTATGCTCGAAGTCTGCTTGACAAGTTCTGGATGACAGATTGCAAACCTGCATCTACATCTATGGAGAAAGGGATGAAGTTATCAGCCAAATCAGATTCACCTATGGAGAATGAATCAACATTCAGGCAACTAGTGCGCAACCTCATTTATCTCACTGCCACTAGACCTAACCTCAGTTTTGCAGTGAGCTACATCTCTCGCTTCATGACAACCCCTAAATCTGAACATTGGGTTGCAGCAAAGCGTGTGCTAAGATATGTGAAAGGCACTTCCGAGTTTGGCCTTCTGTATGGCAAGTGCAAAGATCCTAAGCTGATTGGCTTTACAGACTTAGATTAGGTTCTGTTGATGACAGGAAGCCTACTTCTGGGTATGTTTTCAGTTTGGGCACAAGTGCAGTTACATGGACCAACAAGTAGCAGCAGGCAATGGCTCTTTGCTCGAGTGAAGCTGAATATCGAGGAACTGTTAAAGCAACTTGTGAGGCAGTTTGGCTTTGAAGGATGCTTTCTGACATGCAAATGTCTCAAGCAGGGCCTTCACCCTTGTACTGTGACAATCAAGGGGTGTTGAAACTTGCCAAAAATCCAGTCTTCCATGAAAGGATAAAGCATGTTGAAGTTCATTGTCATTTCATCCACCAGCTTGTCGAAGTTGGATCAGTGATGTTGCAGTATATTCCAATTGAGGACCAGGAACATACTGCAGATATTCTCACCAAGTCTCTGAGCTCGGATAAGTTTGTCAAATTTAGTGGGTACCTTGGTGTAGTTGATAGATTGACCATTAAGGGAGGGTATTAAAATAAAATTAGATAGTTTATATCAATGGTCGATATTGTAACATATTAGGTTGTTTCTAATTCTGTTTTTAGATTAGCTTTAATCTATTTTAGAAACATCTATATTTTGTAATTTTAGAAACCTCTCTTTGTATTCTTTATAAGAGCTTTGCTCTTTTGTAAATAAGGTTATTCAGATTTTAACCATTTCAAGAATGTATTGTAGGTCTTGTGTTCATAGTTAGTGTTTACCGTAGGAGGACGCCAAGCTGCGATTGGAGGGCTTCTTGGTTTTTCTAATGGATGATGATGATGTGAAGAAGCATGGATGTAGAGGTTAGTGTTAGTAACCTTCCTATAAACCTTTTGACCCAAGGGCCCAACAATAGCTAGTGCTTAGTTGACATTGTTAAACCAATTTCAATACAATTTTAATTCTTTACAAGTGTTCATTAATTTTCTTTTATGAACTTTGATTTAGTATCCCTGACTGGATATATGCTGTTTGAACTGAATTCTAATTGGATTTCTGAGTTTGTTTTGTTTTGACCAGCAGATAAATATGCCCAAACTAAACCAAAATCACATACATTTATGAAAAGAAGGATATCAAACAATTGGCATTCACAGAGTAACACAAGTCTGCCTTTATTTTTGATCTATCAATGATTTACAAATGTATCTCAGGCTGTAATACAACTCAGAAATTATCAGACTTTAACCAACATTACAACTTATTCATACATACCAATTTATATTGCATATCCTTCAGATCTTTAACAGCAGTTTGTGTCAAGAAAGAAGATTCCTTTACACAACAAAATCTATTCTTTATTAATTGCTTCCCTTCATGAACTTGTATGGTTACTCTAATCTTCAAAAGTTGTGTTAGTAGAAGAGACAAAGTCTGACAGCAGCTGAAAGGTGTCAGATTGCTGTCAGACTTTGTGTTTTGCATTCTCAAATCTTCCTTTAAAAAGTTGCAAATTAGTCTTAATTTCTTCTATATTTTGCAATTCTTACGTGCCCTTTTTGGTCTCAATTTACTTAATAATTTTGACCAACAATAGACTATTTAAAACTGCTGATTTAGCAGCTTTGTCAGAATTTGTTTCCCAAAGAGGCTGCAATAGAACTATATAAGCTTTAAACCCACAAATCACTTCAAATCTGAATAATACTTGCTAGAAAAGATGTGGCAGATTTAGACTAGACAAGGATTGTAATGAAATGTTTAAGAGGGCCCACCAACTTAGAAGTCCAATGTAGTCTTCAAATGTCATTCTTCATACCTGTCAGAGGTTGTCTCTCTTGAGACGGCAGACCAAAACATGAATTTATATGATTTCCTTTATGAATTTGAATCCTTCTTACACACTATCACTTTCTCCAATTTCCACTATTATTGTATGTTGATGCAGATCCACGAACCTCTTTAAGTCTTTATAATGATATCAAATCTCCAGGCGGCGCTACCTAATTGACCCACGGTTCTATCTATTTGCTTTATCGAAATACCACAAACTCTTTATCCAAGTCACTCTGCAAAACACAGATATATCAACCAATATGGGATTCGCTTAAGATTTTAAGGTCTTCGTAGCTGTATCTGATTACACTGGGTCCACAGTCCATCAATGCGCTTTACAGGATTTCTTGAAATTGGGCCGCTATCTGCCTTAACAATATACCAATATATATTTCCTGATTTTATTAATCTTTTGAACTGGGATATTGTCAGAAGCGGTCTCCTAATATGAGACCAAACATAAACTGAGATATATATGATTCCAAATCTGAATAATATATTCAACTGCAATACAAAACATATATTGAATTCAAAATAGACAAATTTATATTAATTTATCAATCAATAAATTTGTAAAAAACCCTTTGTATTTTATTATCAAATTTCCATACAATCTTCAATGACTTGCAAAATGGTCTCAGACCAATTATTGAAATTCCAAATACAATGAAGCCCAAATGTGAAATCTGAATAATTTCACCACAACAATTCACCAAGGGGTCATCTCCTCGGCTCAGCAAATGCAAGCGGCCATCACCTTGACAACATCTGAATACAACTTTGACAAAAGTCATAAACACAAAACCAAAACATACAGAGATCTAGAACATGCTCAACAATGACTCTCAACATCCCTTTTAAACTTTCATCAATTAGGACAGGCCCTAATTTTATTAAATGAAAGTTTATGTGTACATAGTCACACTTAACAATATTAAATGTTTTTACATGACCCTTTTTAAATGTGTGTACAATAATACTTTATTTAATAAAGTATTTTTCAAGTAACTTAATAAAATATTAATTTTATAAAGCAATTAAAAATACTTTATAAAATTAATTTACAATTAGAACCTTTTTAAGTTACTTGCAAAAATTGGGGACATTACATTTGAGCATATGAATCAATTGTAGTGTAGCTAAGTTCTATCCCTTTGTCCTTATTGAGATTGTTCGGATGTTTTACAATCTTTATAGCATCCCTCAATTTTTTTTTCATATAATGTTCCACAAATCATTTTTTACCTTTTTACCAAATATATTTCATTAGATGCCACATTTGCATGTTTTGCTGGAAATAAGCCATTAATTAGATCACGATTGATATCGAAATCATGTTTCTTTGGACCTTTGTTGAAATGATCTCCTTGTTTCTCCAATATAAGAGTGACTCCACATAGTCGATGATATATATGCTAGATGCCAACTTTGGTTTAAGGGACTCTTTACTGGATTTTAGTGTGCTATCAATTTTATTGTGGGACAAAAATCGATTTTATTTTGTGTTTCCTAATACTCCTATCTATTTTGGAGGATATGCTTTCACTAAAATAGATAAAGGATCTAAATATTTCTTTTGATTTATCATCACGTTGGGTATACGATTCAATCTTCTTTTCCATATTGTTGAAGAGTAAGACTATTAAAAGTATTTCTCTTTCCACATCCATTTATTGTAAAAACCCTTGCCAAATAGCACTTTTCTTCTTCAATTTAGTTTGGGTTTGAGATTTTGAAAGCCCTATGTGTGAGCTTATGGAGCACACCAATATTTTTGTCATCTCTCTGTTGGGTCCCAAAATAGCGTATCAAATCCCTAGAACATTCTTCAATCTACAAGGCCAAGGTTGTCATCAAGAAGATAGAGAAGGGGTTCATCAATAGGATAAGGATGATTAAGGGCCAATGGACAGGGGTGGGTAATCTCCTCTTCACTTTTGACTCAGCTTAAATCAAGGAGGGTGTTCTTAGAGGCATCCCTAAACAGGGATTAACATCAATATATAATATGTTCAATAAAACAAAGCAACAATACCCAAACTATAATTCTGAATCCCACGCTGTTACTAAAACAAGATTGACATACTACACTAAAGCCTCTTCTGAGCTGATGAATGAAAAGTCTTGCATAAGGGAAAGATGCTTTTGTGTTTAACTTTTAAGATGTATTCATTTTAATGTGTGTGTGTTTGGTTACCACCTCCAACATTGGTGCCTATCCAACAGGCAACAAAGTCCAATTTATCAAAGAAAAAATGACAGAATAGAAAACAAAAGAAAGTTGACCTAACAGCATAAAATGCATCTGTCATGTAATATTTGGCATACATACATAATTAACTTCACCATACAAATCCATATGTAATTCAAGAGAGATCATCACCAGCCTGGTAATGCCTTAGAATGCTGTCACATTTATCAATTTTGAAGTTACAATCATACCCTGAATTAGGGTAAGAAGAAACCCTAGCACTTGCTTAGGTGTTTCTTTGAAAATGCACCCTTAGTAATGGAGACATACAATATATTGGAATTTGTAACAATATCTAACCTTTCATCTGTTGTGTCACTTGCCTGAAGAATTGGAACTGCGACCCCTTAACCTGGAAAAATATTCCTTTTCTGTACCTGTAGCTACCTAGAAGTGAGATGAACAACCAACCCCTTGAAATGAGTTTCAATCCTTGCCTTTATAGCCTTCACATACACATTGGAGAATGAACTGGGCGCCAAAATTCTCAACCACCCCACCAACTGCATTAAAAGCATTAAATTTGGCCACCCATTTTACATTAATGGCATACCCGGAAATAGTTAGCGCGTTCCTAGGTGGTTGGAGGAGTTTGGAAGGCCAGGAAATCAACCTCTGAAAAATCAGACTTTCGGACTTCGGGCTTTCGGCCTTCATCCCTTTGTCTTTGTCTTTTTACCTTTGTCTCATTATCTCTCTTTGCCCAATCGGACTTCGGACTTCGGGGCTTCTCCCCTACACTTACCTTATAGAAGACTGAAGACAAAAGGCCCGAAGTCTGACCTTCGAAACACTTAGAAGAAAAAGAGCTCATCGGACTTCGGCCTTCTGGTCCTCCACCTTCCAACCGCAACACTGAAGAAGACGAAAGGCCGAAACTCCGACCTCTGACACTTGCAGTACTGCATCATACTTAGAATATTTTCAACACCTTAATCGGACCTTGCTGTAATGTGCCGTACCTGTTTGTAAATTTATTAAAGATCTTTTTATGTGTTTTATTTTTATTTTAGTGTGATCTTTCAGACTAGACAGAAGATGCAGAAGGGGGTTTCAGTTTTCCTGTAGATATGTTGTCGGAGCATACAATATAGAGCATAGAATAGAAACCCAGAAAAGATATAAGAGATATGAGGGAAATAACAAAGACCCAGATAGCAGAATAACCAAATATTAATTACTATCACATACCCATGTTTAGATTTGCACTTTGAAATTTATGTTGTAGCCGGACCAGCAACTGGGTATGGCTGAAATCACTCCAAACTCCAGATATATTGATAGGATTTGATATGCAAAGGATTACAATGAGCAAAGGGGCCTAGACGCCCAAAATGAGAAGTAATACAGTTGCCAATACAAAGAAATAAGTCCTCAAAGAGACACACGTCCCTTTGGGAATGGTACGGCCAAATTGGGATAGCAAACAATAACAGCAGCTCCAAATAACCCTTCGTTTCTTGCTGAAACCAGTCTGCAAACACCCTAGGGGCCGGGCAAACAAAGTATACTAAGAAATCTGCCTTAACTCTTCACAAGTCAGCTCCCCAAAGTGGTACGACTACCTCAAGAGAAGTACGGCCAACCAAGGAAATGATGGAGCAGCGAACTCTCTTCACACTCTTCGAAAATCTGATGTATCTCCTTTGATATCAGCTAAATCACCAAAACTTCGGAAGATGCAAGCATGAAACTCCACAAACCCTCATAAAGAATCCATTGAAGCACAATCCTGAACACTGGATGCATTCACCTCGAATGGCACCTTTGGGTGATCTTGCATACCTGTAGAATGCCGTTACTCAAGGAGGTTTTCGTCTCCAAGAGCCTGGTTCGAATCCTCAAACCCTCAAAACCCTAGCAAAGCCAAGTAGTAGCAAATATCAAAACATAGCATATGCAAATGAGCTTTGTTTTTACCTTTTATTTCCCTCTCTAAGCCCAATGCCCCAAATGGAGGGAATTTCATTTGTTTTAATATTTAATTTCATCCCCTTATGTCTCCCATGGGCGCCCAACTCCTAGGGGGGTCATTTTTCAAGTTGTAACTTATTTTATAAAGTGACAATATAACATTCATTCATAAAGTCCCAATAAATAAATATATTAAACTTGGGACTTTACAATAAATGTCAAGATGATACCGGAATGCCATGATCTATAGCTCGTCGGAAAGCCCTCGACGAGATGAATCCAATCCCACTCCGAAAATCCCGATCCGGTACCAACCCCAAACTTACTAAAAATAGTAACTACCAAGAGCAATGAAAACCAACTCTGAGGGTGCCAATTGGATCCATTGACCTCGAACCACAACTCCAACACTGACAAACACCTCCACGGCCAAAACTAACCACGGTTCCCTAACCAAACTGCTAGTCCACGGGAACGCAATGATGGACTAACCATGTATCTAGAAGGGGACATTACACTTGGTCCTCGGGCCTTGTCACCGACGTCCGCCCTGAAGAAGATGGAAGATCGAAGGCCCGACCTCTGACTCACTTATTGGGGGGCAGTATAATTTAAAATATATTTTAAGTATTTTAATTTCTTGTACTTTAAAATATTTTAAAATATACTGTCAGGATGTTTGAGATAGGTTTCGGATCCATAGGAGTTAAAATGCAGATTCTAGAATTTGGAGGATCCACCAAATTTCAAACTTAGCCAAATTTCAGGGTTTTTAGGGTTTCGGACTTAGCCAAAATCAGGGGTTCAACAACATGAACCAGGGTAAAAGGACAGGGACCACTTAGGAGAATTTGAGGCATTTGACAAGATTTTGCAATTTTGAGGCATGGAAAATAGGAGTCCCAACAATCCCCTTGTCTAGACTAAAAGAATTAATAATATTATTTTAAGTTGAGCTTGTAATTTCATATTTAAGGGGCAACTTCATAATATTATTTTATAATTTTAAAAGTGTTTTTAAACACTTAATTATAAAAAGTATTTTTAAATACGTTAGAGGGAATTTAAATCCAAGGCTTGATTTGGAAAGGAATAAAAAGGTGGCACTTGGCTTCATTTCATCATCAAGATTTCATTTGGCATTCTTTACTTTGGAGTTTCGTGCTAGAGTTGGTATCCAAGGATGAAAACCCTTGGCTGTTTTAGAGATCCTGGAGGACAAAAATGCTCTTGGATTTTCATTTTCGGATTTGAGGATGAAAACCCTCATCTCCGCCCAGGGAATCTCCACATAGGGATTGCATTGGAGCTGGATTTTGACAGATTCATGCACAATTTCAAAGATTTGGCGATTTGGATTTGTGAGCAAATAATTTGTTGTCGTCAAGGGATCTCAGTTTAGTATATTCAGACTTATCCACCATTTTATGTTGATGATTTTCATATCATTTTGAAGCGCCAACACCTGTAAGCAGAGTACAAGGTTTTTGGGTCCTTTCAAAACCCTTTCCGGTTTATAGCTCCGGTTAAAAGTGCTTATCTAATCAAAAACACCTGTAAGCAGATCTGTACCATTTTAGGGGTGATTTGGAGTGACTGTACAACAGTGAAATCATCAAAAGTTGCAGCAACCGACAACATTTCAGAGAATTTCACCAGTGCTAGCATATAGATGATTTATTATTAATTTTCAACCACTGCTATCAGTCTGTACAACATTAAATAATCTGATTTTTTGAGCAATCAGCATTGGAAGAGCTAGCGCCAGGGTTACAGGGGTTTGGAGGAGCCGTACCAACATTAATTGCTTCAGTGCAACATCTTTTGGCATTCCTTTTACTAGATGTAACAGATCTGGCCACCACCATTCCCTTTTTCCAGCACTGTACATTTGTTTACATCACTAATTTGGAGGGTACAACCAGGTTGCGGTCTGTACAAGCATTTGTGAGTTGATTTCATGATATTTTATAATTGGAAACTTGATGTACTGTCGCTATTTGTCATTGTAATTCGCCTAACAACAGAGATTGGCAATAAAGTTTCAGTTTGGGGTTCATTTTGGTGTTTTCGGTTGATATTGTGACTGCTGTTATAAACATTTTCATTTCCAAATATGAATAAAATTCTGATCTAGGGTTTGTACTGCTGTAAATCAATAAATCTGTAAGTACACTTGAAGAAATTGAGCATATACATGATTGGTTTATTGTTGTTATGAAATTGAGGGTTTATACCCACACATGAGGGTTTAATTTCATGAGTTTTCAGTCAGTTATTTGAGTTCTAGTTTGCTGTTATAGTTTGCATTTTGTTCAAAAAATTCAGAAAATACAAAAAAATAAAAAAAATTACAAAAAATTATAATTTGGGGACATTATAATTTTTGCAAAAGGAGGATGATGGGAAGAAACATGGATTTGAAAGTCAGTGTGAGTAGCTTTTGTAAACCTGTTGACCCAAGGACATATTAATCTTTCTTGAAAATAAATATCCAATAATAAATGCTTAGTTGACATTATTAAATACATGCCAATACACAATTAATTTTTTACAAGTGCTTTTAAATATTCACTATGTACTTCAAGTCTATGAATGATGTTCCAAGAGTCGCTATGTTCTAGCTCTTTCTCCATATTGAGATTATTAGGATGGTTCACAGTCTCTATAGCTTATGCTTCACATTCTTTATAGATTCCTTCAATTTATTTCTCATATAATGTTCCCCAATTAAAATGTTTGTTTTTACAAACACGTCATGAAATGCCACGCATGCATGTTCCTATAGAGTTGAGCTCTTGAAGTGATCATGATTGATACTGAAACCATGTTCTTCGAACCTTTGTTGAAATAATCTTTGTTTTCTTGATTTAAGACTAGCTACGCTCATTATCGAGGCTATGTACACTACAACCCAGCTTTGTTCTTAGGAGCTACTGATCTTATTCTATGGAAGAAAAATTTATGTTATTTTGTGTTTCTTGATAATCCTACATAATTTAAAATATCTACCTTCACCAAAGGGACAAAAGGCTTTAGGACGTTTTCCTAACTTATCCTTATGATGGGTATGTATTTCTTTTCTTCTTTTCCAGATTGTTGAACATCCATAAAGTTTGATTGATTTCACATAGATTTTGTTGACTAGGGATTTCCTCCATTTGTGTACTACAACATTACCGGTGGTAGTGATCGACTTGTATCCCAGCCTGCCAATGGAAAACAACCTTGAAGGGCCATCTCACCTAATGAGCACATAAATCTGTAACCCAATATGGATTCTTGCAATGGGAATCTCATATGCAAGTACATAGATCTATGATTATGTGCAAATACAACACTAACTAGAAATATTGAAACAACAGAAACACCATAATTACACAACACTTGAAGCTTCATATATGCATCACAAATATCTGATTACAAAGACATGGCTCTTGCCCAAGGGCAAGGGGGCAGCTGAAACTCTCTCCTTGCTCCCACTCACTTGAATGATCTCAAACTCTTGGATGAATACTGGGTAAAACTTACTTTGACTAAACTTGCTAAATGAGTGTATAGGAGGCATGCATATATAGTTGCAAGTCCCTCCTATTTACATCAATTATTTTTGCACATCTCTCCTAATTATTAAATGCTCTTCCCACAAATATTAAATATTTTTCCATATTACACTACCCAATGTGCATATGTATTCCAAGTCCATAATGATAGATGTTATCCTCGCTTAGCTTGCTCTTGGCGGGCCAACACATTCACTTTGAAGAACCTTTCCAAAAAGTGCTTTTCTACTAAAATTTGGTTTACATTTGAGGTTTTGAAAGCCCTACTATGAGCATTTGGCACACACTAATCTTTTATGAAGGATGATGACACGAAGAAGCATGGAGGACTTGTTGATTCAAGGAAACATCAATCTTTCTTGAAGATCAATATCCAATACTTAATGCTTAGTTGACATTATTTAATAATTGTCACTGTACAACATTAACTGTTTCCAAATACACATGAAATATTTTTGTTATAGATTTTGAGTACATGAATTATGGGTTTCCAAGAGTTGCCAAGTTCTAGCCCTTCGTATGTATTGAGATTATTAGGAGACTTCAGAATCTCTATAGTCTCTCCTAGTTTCCTTTTCTCATAATGTTCCTAAACCAAAATTTTGCCTTTTCGAAAAAATATGCCATAAGATGTCATGTGCATGTTGCTAGAGGGGAGCTCTCTATGTGATCATAATTGATATTGGAACCATGTTCTTTCAAAGTCTACTCAAATGATATCCTTGTTTTGTAATGTCCCTTTCTTGTTACATGGTTAGTCCATCATTGGGTTCCTGTGGACTAGCATTCTGGTAAGGGAACTGTGGTTAGTTTGGCCTTGGAGGGATTTGTTGGTGATGGAGTTGTAGTTCATGGTCAGTGGATCCAGTTGGCACCCTCAGAGTTGGCCCAGTTTGCTCTTGGTCGTCGTTACTATTTTTAGTAAGTTCGGGTTCAGTGTCGGTTCGGGATTTTTAGAGTGGGGTCAGATTCGTCTCATCGAGGGCTTTCCGACGAGCTATAGATCATTGTATTCTGACACTGTCTTCATATTTATTTTAAAGTCCGAAAATTATTAATGTTATATTTAATTGCGACTTTATAAATATTAAGGAAAAGTGACGTTATGAGTTATGGAGACATAAAGTGAATGTCTTGACCATGGGCGCCCATCCCTAGGAGTAATAAGGTGAATTTAAAATTATAACATTCCCTCTCAAAATCCAACGCCCAACTTGAGGAGGGAAATAAAAGGTGGAAAAGTGGCTCATTTGGACTATGCTATGTTAGGATATTTTCTCTTGTGAGCTTTGCTAGGGTTTGAGGGTTTGAGGATTCGAACCAGGCTCTTGGAGATGAAAACCTCCTTGAGTGACGACATTCTATAGGTGTGCAAGATCACCTAAAGGTGCCATTCAAGGTGGATGCATTCAGTGTTCACTATTGTGCTTCAATGGAGTCTATGACTTGAGAGTTGTGGAAGAACTTGGCTAATTTAATGCATATTCAGTGTGTTCTTCATATGCAGATTGGAAAGACTGTATAAGGTTGATTGAGAGCAATTTCATTGGAGTTTGGGGCTGTGATATGTTTAGCCTTGCTGGCCGTACTTTCTAGAGCAGGTCGTACTTCTGTGGTAGCTGATTTTGTGATGTTTCTGGCATATATCCTATCCCTGCTTGGTCGCCCAGCCTTGGAAGGTATTTCAGATTATTTTCAGAGGAGATTCAAGGTGATTTCAGAGTTATTGGCTGCAGACTTCATTTACAGCCATGGCCGTACTAGTACCAGTGAGGACGTGGGTCCTTTAATGGTTCTCCTTCCTTCATTGCAGCTTCATACTTGGTCTTAGAGAGGTGTTTAAGGGTCTCTTCTCTGCTGATAACATTTGTATGAGCAATACTTATCATTTCATGGAGTTTTGATGCATTTCCAGGCATACCCACTTGCTGGTCCACTTCCGGCTGTTGTACCAAGTTGCATATTTGAACATGGGTATGTCATAGTAATTCATTATTGGCCATTTTGTTATCTGGGTAGTCAATAGTTTCTTCATATTCATTGTATATTTTCTGGGTTTGCAATACATGCTCTATTTTGTATGCTCCGGCAACACATCTGCAGGAAAACTGAAAACCCCTGCATTCTTCTATCTAGTCTGAAAGATCATAAAAATAATAAAATAAAACACATAAAAAGATCTTTAAAAATTTACAAAAAGGTACGACACATTACATGTTTCTTAATGTGAGGCCAGCCATACACACAATTGATGCAATATACTCCATGATACAACTTTGGTACAAGGTGGTCTTTAACGGATTTCACCATGCTACCAATCTTATATTATGGAATAAAAATCAATTTTATTTTGTGTTTGTTTAGATTCTTGTGTATTTTGAAAGGTATTTCTTTGTTGAAGGAAGAAAGGCTTAAGAAAGTTCTTTTGACTTAAACTTATGTTGGTATTAGTCTAATAGATGCAATCTTCTTTTCCAGAATCCACACTATTGAAGACTTTTGTAGGAACATTATATGACCCCATGGCCCATGGGATGCAGTATAATAGTGGGATTTAGTCATCCTACATTTGAATTATGTTTTCTCCCGAAACAGTATTAATATGACTACTTTGGCTGGTTTCTTCTTAAGAGATTCCCCTTCTATATCCATGAAACACCTCTGAAATCACCAGAAATTCTACACTGCTTTTTTATTATTCAAACTGCAAATTAGGGAAAGAGGATTGAATGCTATACATATGTAAAATTCATTTTGATAAAAACATAGGCGAGCCCCATATTCATATTAGATAGATTGAGTAGAAGTATGTTGGTGGGCAGTGGCACTAAATTCAGGAGTTTGTTCTGCTGATAAAATGCAAATATCATATTTTGTGATTGCATATATCTCATGTAAAACTTATTTTTCATTTTTTCTGTAGAGCTTTGTTTTCCTCATGGTCATGTTTTAGCTTGTTCTTGATGAATGTTGTTGGTATTTCCAGGTTGTGGGCACGTTATACACTCACCATCAGAAGCTCGTCATTGTTGATGCACAAGCTGGTGGTAATGATCGGAGGCTTATTTCTTTTATAGGCGGGCTAGATATGTGTGATGGTCGTTATGATACCCCAAGGCATCCATTGTTTAGGACTCTCAAGACTTCCCATAAGGATGATTATCACAATCCTACATTTGCAGTAAACCTTCAGATCAATCTCCTTTTTGCTTCTGTCTCATTTTGTTCTTAACAAAAGCATGCACTAATTGATTGCTGATACATCTCGCTTGTATTCATATGTATTTGCAGTTGTAGGGATTAAATTTGTATTGACCTAAAAAAAGAGGAAAATGCTTGTAATTCTCTTTTAATTTTGCTATTATTTTGTTATTATTTTAAATAAATGAAGTAAACAATATTTAGTTGAGACCATTGTTTCCCTTTGAAAGATATATATTTTCTTCCTATTTTTGTAAATTTACAGAAAGTAGCAAAATCAAGCAATAGAAGAATTTTTTTCTTCAATTCTGTTCTAATTTCCTTAATAAATCTTGAATGAGCTAATGGGCTGACTTTGATGCGGTGTAGGGTAATCCATAATCATTACACCACAACCTCGCCACATATCTGCTGGAGTTTGGGGGACATTCTTACAAGTGCCCTCCATTACCATTACACTACAATTCCTTGGAGTCTTGGACACATTTTCTTTGATTTTGTTACATGTGTGTTTTATTTTGCATGCAATGGATGCATGAAAGTTCTCTCGATCTCCTTTCTGTTTAATTCTGACTGAAACCTTGAATTCAATATTCCCCATTATACAACAACAAACAGGGTATCATTGGCACAAAATATGAGGTACATTGATAGGTTACATATTAAAAGTGCCTAAAAAGTGGATAAAAAGAATAAGAAGATAATGTCCGTGGATGGCCCAAGATGAATTTAAATTACATCCAGAAAGGTTTGTATAGAGCCAAAAGGAAGCCCCAAAAGTGGGTACAAGCTAAAAAACTAAGCTAAATGCACAAGAAAGATTCTATCTAATTATTGGGATGAACTTAAAATCAGGTAAACCCCTACATATGTCAAAAGATAAGGCCTTGCATTACAAACTTTGTAAATAGCCATGAGAAAGGAGTAGTTATCAAAGAAGGGTGGGCTGATGTAGGTTGTGGAGGACAGCCCTAAGCTATATTGTGATGGACTGACACCCTCATTATTTGATGGTGTCCATTGATGAATGGCTTGAATCAAGTGGGGCTAATAAGGTGATCCTGAGGCTGCAAAGAATGTATCACGGGAATGCTTCTAACAGACGTGGTAGAGTTAGGCACTTCTCGTACAAGAACTATTTCTCTAGATGTACCCCACTGTACCTAGAGTAGTCATTAAGGATGATGAATCAGTATACAAGGGGGAACATACTTAAAATCTTACTTTTACTTGAATTAATCTATAATAAAAAGCACAAACAAGAGAACATGTTAGGGAGGACGTACAATATCTGTGTTAATTTTTCATTAAGATGGGTTATTCTTTACAATTTGGTTTCTTCATGATAGAATGCTGAATCAATATACAAGGTGTTGTGACCTAATCACACATCGCCCCATTGCAAATGGGGACCCCTTTTTTTTTTGAGCTCTGATGCTTTGCTTTAAGTTTCTGATGATGTCTTAGGTTGATTGCATGATGAAGTTAGTGGTTTGTTTGAGTTCTCAGTCTAGTTTCTAATTCAAGAGTCATTTGCTTTCGTTCTGAGACCAATCCTGACGTATGTTTGAGATCCTGAAAATGACTAAGTCTGGTACCCTGATATCCTAAAACATTGAAAAATTGACTAAGTCTGAAATCTGGTGGATCCTCCAAATTCTAGATTTTGCATGTTAAATCGGTGGATTCAAGACCTATCTCAAACATCTTGAAAGGTATATTGAAAAATATTTAAAGTATATTCTTATACTTAAATATATTTTTCATTATACCTTACGCTGAGAGAGTTGAAAAAATGGCTAAGTATTGAAGGGAGCACAAAATCCTTGACCAGTGCGACAAGATATGAAGAGGGCGCAAAATCTTGATGAAATGCGCCACATTCAACCGAAGCATGAAATCATGAACCAATGCGACCCATCCAATGCGCTCCAACTCATGCACCCTCAAGAAGGAAGGTGAAGATGATGGTTTGAAGTGAATTTCTAGAGGATCCGAAACTCCCAACCAATGCGCTTGATCCAATGCGCCAAGGGAAGTGGTTTTGCTTCATCTTGAACATCTTACAACCAAGTGTTAATATCCTTATCCAATGCGCTTGATCCCATGCGCCATGTGCACAAAGATAAAGTGAAGGTTTTGATGAGTTTCAAGGAGATCAAAATTGATCATCCAATGTGCCAAATTCAAGAGAAGATTAAATTTGCTATTTAAGGCGCCTAGATGAAGAAGAGATCAAATTGATCATCCATTGCGCTAAGATGGATAAGTTGGATGCAAGTATCAAAATGCAAATTTCATGAAGTTTCAAGATGAGATCAATTCCTTCAACCAATGCGCCAGCCTTTGAGAAGAGTTTTATTTGAGTGTGACATGGTTTATCAAGGAGATATCAAAAGGCTGAACCAATGCGCCTTGTCAAAGGGAGATGATGATGAATTTCAAGAGACATTTTAACCAAGCATCAAAACACTCATCTATTGCGACCTAGATGAAGAGATCCATGTTGAGTTAAAAGAAGTGATTTCAAGGAGAGATTAAAATTCCAATCTGCTGCACCAACCTTTAACATTTCAAGGCAAGTTTCATGAGGATCCAAGATCATGATCTGCTGCGACAGATCCAATGTGCCCTCATCTAGCAATCAACAGGAAGGATTTGAGGTGAAATTTAAGAGGAAATCTACTTCAGCAACCAATACGCCATCATTGAAGGAGGGTAAATTCAAGTTTTATAGGAGCATTCAAATGAAGGATCAGAATCATGAACCAATGCGCCTTCATGAAAGTGGTTTAAATTCAAGGTTTTCTAAGTGTAAATTCAAGAGGATACAACATCAAGGTCCCTTGCGCCCTGTCTAGTGCGCCTAGAATGAAAGGTTTTTCAAGTGGAGCATGAAGTCCTTATCCAGTAAGCTCTTGAGAAGGAAGGTGAGATGGTAAATTTAGATTGTCCTTCAACCAGAGCACAAAATGCTAAGCAATGCGCCACCATTTGGAGTATGATAATTCAAGATTTTAAATGAAATTTCAACCAAGGGTTGAAATCATCCACTAGTGCGCTTAGGGTGAAAGTTTATCTTAATTGTTCTAATGCATTATTCCAACGGAGAGCAAAGTGATCAATCAAGACGCCAATTTAATGTGAGGTGAACTTCAAGTTTCAAGTGTGGTTTAAACAAGCATCCAAATTCCTCATCTAACCCGCCACTAGTAGAGGATGGTTTAACTCAAGTTTTAAGACAAATTTCAACCAAAACTCAAAATCTTTAACTGGAGCACCATTTTGGAAGGAGAATATAAGTTTTGAATATCATTTGAAGAGAGAATCAATATCCTCAACCGGTGCCCCATGTATACTAAGGTGAGATGAAGGTTTGATGAGTCTTAAGAAGAGGATCCAAAACTCTCAACCAAAGCACCAATACCTAGAGGATCCAAAATTGCCAACCAGTGCGCCCATGTTAGAAGGAATCACTTTTGGTTGTTAGAAGGCAATTTCTATGCGAAGGATAAAATTTTGATCTTATGTGCCATTGTTTAACTCATAGAAGCAGGATTCGTGACTACTTAGATGAGCGCCTAGAAAGAGCTTACATAAGATAGTCCTTTTGAGTGGGTACTTTGAGAAATATCACCATTTTATGTCATCTCCTATTGTTTGAAGTCATTGAGATATCAAAAGTGAAGTCAATTTGATGATAAGGGTTGTTGAATGCTTAAGTATGCTTCTTATATACCTGAATTGATTCTTATGTATTATGAAATCAATTGTTTATCAAAAGGGTTTGATGTTGCTTCTTTGTTTGTGTTGCAACAATAAGGATTGAGCTAAGAAGTCACCTAAGGAGCTAACATCCGGAGTGATCTTCATTCAAGGAAGTCAATAAGTTGCCATGTTGGAGAAGACATCATGTAGCTGCTCCAAGTGATCACTTCAAGTTCAACATGCCGACACCCTTCATCTTCATCATCATCAAGCATCCCAAAGACATCTATAAAGTTTCAAGTTCCTCCGGTACATTCAAGTCTCCAGAAGAAGTCTTTTATGAAAGAGGAAGCATCATCATCATCTACTCTCTACATTATTCTCCAAGAAGATATATCCAAAGAAGATCATTCATGTATCCTACAAGAAGGAGAAGAAATATCACAGTATTAAAGCAAATGAGCAACATATATCATACACATCCAGTTTGCAAGAAGATGAGCAAGACGAGATCAACAAGATACATTCCTAAGCACTCCTAAATGTACACATACAAGATTCAAAGCAATCACATCGAAGACATCATACAAGATGATACAATTTGGGAATAAGCTAAGGTGGCATCTACGTGGCATGTACCTATCATCAAGCCAATCACAAGTCGCCACATCATTCAACAAGAAAGAAGCCAAAAGGACGCCTATGTGGAAGATGCTCTAAAAGATCCCATCTTATCTTATCTTCTTGGAAAGCGTGCCTTCATTGCCTCTCATATGTACTAAAAATAGCAAGTTGTAACTACCTACTGAGGTGGCATGATTTGAGCTCTTGGCTATCTAGATTAATCCAGGCCATTCATTGTAACTCTGGACCTCTATATAAAGGCCTTGTTTTCTCATTTGTAAAATTATTAGAGATTATATAGATATTAGAAGTTTGCTAGTAGAGTAGGAGTAGAATAGAAGAGACTCTCGAAATTCTCTGAGAGTGTTGGAGATTGTTGTAAATATTTCTCAAGATTAATGCAAAGGCATTGGAGCATTGTTTGGTGTTTAAGTGTTGTCTTGTGAAGTGACATGGTTTTTTGTATCTCAATGAAGTGGAGAGACGTTTCAAAGTAGATTAGAAATAGATTAGAAGCTCTTTGATGTTATGTATGTTGTGTTGAATATTTGATCAACTCTTAGCTCATGCTTTTAACATTCATCGCTGGTGAAGTGTTGTGTAAAGCTAGTCTGAGCCTTTTCATTTGCTTAAGTTCGATTGTGAACACTTGTTTGAGCTGCGCCGTCCAATGGGTGCTTGTATAAGTCTTCATGATTTGAAAACCATTCGCGTACCTTAGAAGATTGCACCAACTTCATGTAGTTGTAGGCATCGTTGGCGAAGTGGAGTTAGGTTAATTCAGGAGTTTGTCTATTCTTACATCATCATTGCTTCATCGACCTTAGATTAACTTCCTCAACCTTTATCTTTTTCCCTTTTTTATCATTGATGCATTGTACATACTTCATCCACACTCAAGGGAGAAATAAACTGAATGAAAGAAGAAGAATCCAACGTAAGTGCCTTTGTGATAATCAACAAGATCACATGTAATCACTGAGTTCATCCATCATAAATCATAAGTTATAAATAAGGAACCTTGGAGTTGTCTTGATTGATCACACAGTTTAGCATTTGAGAGGCTTTTTTCAAGAGAGAGTTGGATACTCTAGTGTTTTACTCTATTGTTGACTTGTCTAAAAACAATCATCAACACAAGGGGGAACACATTTAAAATCTTACTTCTACTTGAATAAATTTATAGAAAAAAGCACACAAAAAAGAATGTGTAGTGAGGATGTACAATATTTGTGTTAATTTTTCATTAGGATGTGTTATTCTTTATAGTTTGGTTTATTCATGATAGGATGGTTGTTCTCTAATTGTTGCACCCATTCTCCTATGGGTCCTATGATTCTTTATAGTGGGATTGAAGATATGGTTACTAATTTGTAATTGATATGGATATTTTGGTATGCCCGTAATCCTGTATTGTGCATATGGATATGAGTAGTCGGCTTGTGGCTACCATTGCTCTTAATTAAGTTATATGATCATTAATATAATCTTATATAGGTAGTTAAGTAGGCCTGGGTGGCATCCAAGGCATAAGTAGGGTATATATAGGAGTTAGTGGTTAGTTTATGATCATATTGTGAATTGTGTTCTTCTTGGAGACTTTAGGAGGTTTTCCCCCTTGAAGTGTCTTATTATTCTCAAGTATTATCAAGTATTTGCAGCATATTTTGTATTATATTCCTCTTGTGCAAGTTATTTCATTACAAGTGGTATTAGAGCATGATCTTGGCACTCAGAGGGTAAAACTCAAGGCAATTTTTTTCGACTCAAGAGATCAAATTGTGAAGCACATATCTCTTAATATGATGATTTTTTTCCTAATTTTTGGAGGGTTTTTCAAGACTATATTGAAGCTGCTACAGTCTAGATTTGAGGTCATTTGGAGCAGATTTGAAGGAGTTATTGCCAAATTAGGGTTTCCACCAAATTCACTCCCAACGCTGCAAGTCTTTTTTTTTTTCTGATTTCTGGAGGGTTGATCAAGGACCGACTGAAGTTGCTACAGTCCACATTTGAGGTCATTTTGAGTAGAGTTGAGCAAGTTATTGTGAAATTAGGATTCCCACCAAATTCACTCTCAAGGCTACAAATCAGCGAATTTCTTAGAGATTTCTTTTTTTTAAAGGCGAGATCTTGATCCAAATAAGTTACAGTAAAAAAATTCAGATTATTTTGATTTGCCTTGAGTAAGTTATTGTGAAAACTATTTGGTGGCATCATGACAGGTGCTTCAACAAGCGTGTAAAATCCCTTACCTAGATTTAACTCAAAATCACAAATTTTCTGATTTTTCCCTTGCTGGCATTTCGTCAAACACTTTGCATTTTGCTTATCACACAGCATTTTCAGAGTGTTTTGTGGTAGAACGACTTGTCATGAAGTTTGGTTCATAAATCATTCAACATTGCATCACAATATTCAAAGATAAAGCATGAACATTCTGTTGTCAAACAATTGTCTTTCATTCAACCACCATGAAAAAGAGTACAATTCAATTCTGGAATGTGCTGTTATAAAATCAGAAGTACAACAAACTGATATAATCAATTTCTAACCTCTAATGATTCCAGATACACTTACAATATATGTCTTGCTGATGATGATGTGAGAACAGCTCCTTGAATAGCAGATTTAGCAACATATAAGGACGGGAACGACACTATTCTCCTTCTGATATATTAATTTGTTAATCCTTATATGGAGTGGCCAGCTTTATGCACAACAAATCACCTCATAAGAGGCTGCACTTCTCTTACAAAGACCCCACGCCTCCAAACTACTTCCAACGTCCTCAAAATATGATACGCACTTTCTTAGTGTGAAGCGACTCACTTAAGTGAGTTGCAGCTACCTAGGAATTGACATTGACCCTCTTCCAAATAGCTGCGACTTATCTTATGTTACGGGGCGGCTCTTCCAAAGTGCTACGGCTGCTTAAAAAGTTGGATGAATGATATTTAGGCTGCGGCTAAGAATTTAGGCCTTTCAATGTGGCACTGCCACAAAGATAATCTTCTTGCTGCTAGGTGCTAACTTCTATAGTCTTCTCCAAAACATGGCGTTGAAAATAGGGTATAAACCCTTCTCAAATCTTCACCAAAGCTTGAATGAAACTTCAAACAAATCTACTAAATTTGTATTTGCTTGCAAATCTCACAAATTTAGCATTAAACTTTCCCAGGTAGCAAATACCAAAACCTATATAACAAATGATAAATCGTTCAGCACAAATTCCATCAAACCTGTATCATTTTGCACACCTGCGAATTTCTGTATGAAATTGCCAAGGATTGGCAAGTTGGGTTTCCATCCATGAAACCAATATTCCCAAGGGTTTTCGTCCTAGGGTTTTGGTGAACAAGCTCCATCTCTCAAAGAGACTCCAAGAAAAATAAGATGTCAAGAAGAAGCAAAATGAGTCTCCAACCTCCTTTTATATTTTCCCTTGGAACTTTCCCGAAGGTATAATTAAAAATTACCTTTTTAATAAACCTTTAGTACAATATAAAGTGACTTTATAGTATTTTGCTTTTTGGTTCTTGCTAAGTCACTTTTAATAGCATTATTAATTAAATACACGTTGTCCGTAGAATTATAATTTGAGACAACTTTATTTAATTAAATGAATTATTCCCTCTCTGAAACTCCGAATTAGCCTACGGGAATAAAATAGGCTAAATGGTCATCTTCGACGCCTAGGCGAAAGGGGGCATTACAAAGAGGCAAAGGCAGGAATCTAGTCACTCGTGGAAAGACTCCTAACAAAGAGGATCCATTAGTAGAAGAGAGGGATACCATAGCCATGGACAATGTAAGGGAAGAAAACAAAAAGTCGAAGGATGAAATCTTGTCTAGTGTGGAAGTGAAGATAGGAGATCTCAAGGCAATGTTGGAATGAGTAACTTCTCACAAAGGTTCTAGAGATTCCTAACCGATAGAGTCAGACCATGTCATGTCCCCTCTTTAGCTTTGTCTAGCAGAGACTTGAGAGTTGGCCTATCATCCGAGTTCCCGTAGGTCAGCAGAGTGGTTAGGGGACCTATCCAGAGGCAGTGGAGCTTGGTAGGGAGCTTTACAGGCCTTTCCAAACAGTTTGCGACAGTTTCCTATTTTTTAGGAAGGGTTCCTATTTTTTAGGGTTTGACCGAGAGTTGACCAGGAGGCATCAGGGGACCTCCGGGAGTATTTTGGGAGTTTTGGTCTCAGTTCCTATTGTTTAGGAGGTATCCCTAAATTATAGGGGGGCACTGTCAGTTAGCCTGCCATGTGGCGACATCACCTGTGGCGCGGGCTATAGCAGTTTTCAGTTCAGATTGGCCAGGTGATGGACTTGGAATAATTATTGAATATTAAAGTGTGGCTTTAATATTTAATAAAAATAAATTAAAGTGATTAATATTATCACTTTGTAATAAGAATTTAATAAAGGGACCCCCCCTCCTAGTTAACACATGTTGTGTTAAAAGGTGGACATTTCATTCATGAGAAGTTGGACCCTCAACTTGGGCGCCCAACTTGGGAGTCTTTTAATAAAGAAAAGAATCATTAAATGATTCTTTTTTGATGCCATCTTAACCCTAAAAGTGGACGCCCACCTTGGGAAAAGAATAAAGTGCTTTGGAAGTGCTTTTGGAGACATCTTTTATATTATTTTGAAGCTTCATTTGCAGATTTGAACTCTGAGGAAGAGGGCAGCAGCATATAGTCTCTTGGGAACGGAAACTCTCAGGGATTTTGGTGAATTGGACGACAACCCAGTTCATGCTTGTGGGAGGCCTACTCTGGGTCTTCTTTTGTGCATCATTGGACAGTTTCTAGGGCATTCTATTGCAGATATAAGCTTGCAGCAGTACTAAATCAGCATTCTTCTACATATCCATCATTTTCAGTTGCATGCATAGCCTCTTCTAGGCCAATACTATCTTTGTATGCAAGTGGGATTGCAAACCAGGCTTTACATTGAATATAAAATACAGATCTGATGGGTATGTGCCTCAAATTCTTAGCTGGTGCTTTTCTATCATTTAATATTTATTTTTAGTTCATTTTTATATGAGATTGCAGCTACATGTATATCTATTTGCTATCTTGGCAAATACACATTTCAAGAAAACTGAAACCCCTTCTGCATCTCCTCTCTAGTCTGAAAGAACACAAAAAAATTAATAAAAATCATAAAACAAATAAAATCACAAAAACAATACTTCATTTTAGCAAAGGGATCCATCAGGGATCTTTCAGTGGTATCAGAGCTCTTGACCTGCTAGCATGTGGGGTTCAGAGATTTTTTTTTCTATGCATACGGACAAGTATTATACACGCAGGAGAGCCCAAAACGAGCTTGGGATTGGTATGGCAGAGGAACCAGCTATGGCAGAAGAACAGATGAATGTCAGGAGGAATTAGGATGATGAAGAGAGAGAAATGATGAGAACCCTCATCAACACTCAGCCTAGGATTGCTTAGACCCTAGACAGGATACAAGATGCCTTTGACCGATTGGATTTAGATAGAGGCAGACGGAGCAGATCAGTATCTGTGGCAGGGAGTTAGCGTAGTCACAGGTCACACACATCAGCCAGGAGCTCCCATCATTCTCCTAGGCGTGGACAGGCCAGGGATAGACCCTTACTTCCTCAGTTTGCACCAGGTGAACGACCAGCACAGGTAGAGCCACCAGAGGTGGAATTTCAGGATTCAGTCATGGCAGCTACAGCTGAGTGGAGAACCCTACCCCCTGAGGTCAGAGATGTCTTTCCTTTTCCACAGTACTGTGCATAGCGCAGAGATTCTGCCAGGTTCAGAGGAGACCGAGGAACTAGACCACAGCAGTAGAATTATGACCTCAGTAGAGCTACTGGGAAGATCACGTTGGCTACATATGATGGTACGGGGGTATGAGTGCACGTGCTTGGGTGCACAAGTTGGACATATATTTATCCTTGAGACCCATGCCAGAGTGTGAGGCTATTCAGTTTGCCATCTTACATTTAGATGGGGTTGCCTACGATTGGTGGCATCATGGATTGGTCACCCAGGATCATGCCTTGATTCATTCCTATGCGGAGTTCACTGAACGACTCATTACCCGGTTTGACCGTAAGGACACAGAACTCTACTATGGGGAGTTGGCATATCTTAGACAGACTGGACAGGCTGAAGCATATGTTAATGAGTTCTAGCGTATTGCAGTTATGGTACCTGATATGCCCCAGAGGCATAGCATGATGTTATTCATTGAGGGATTGCAGGATAGGCTTAAGGGATTGGTACGTGCCTTCCAGCCGGCCACTCTTAAGGACGCCATTGATGTGACCTTGAGACTGGACACCACTCCTACTTATCAGTCAGATAAGAGGCCATTCAGGGAATCACGGCCTCCTCAGAAGGCCAATACTTCACAGTTTAGAGATGGACAGTCAGCTAGACCTCCTAGGATGGATCAGGAGTCACAGAATGATTTGAGGAGGAAGAAATTATGCTTTTCCTGCAAGGAACCTTGGGAGCCCGGACACCGCTGTATGGGTAAGGGTAGGGTTCACTTGATTGAGGTCACATCTGAGCTGGGGGATGAAGAGATACCACACACCGATATTGAGGACAGCCCTGAGGAGGTTATTCAGGAGCGACCCCAGCTAGAGATAGATATCCCTGAGTCAGTGGCGGCAGCCAAGGTGACTATGGCTACACTATCCAGTTACCCCAGATTCCATGCCTTTCGGTTGAAAGGTACATTACAGGGATAGCGAGTCATGAGCTTGGTCGACACAGGAGCCACACATAATTTTATTGATCAGAAATTGGTTGAGAGGCGTGGATTACAGTCTGAGGTGTTCGAGGGTTTTGGAGTTAAGGTTGTAGATGGTGCAGTGTTGGGTTGTACTAGGAGGATCTCACAGCTCAGCATTCAGATGGGGGATTTTACCTTGACGGATGACTTTTATATCCTACCCTTAGAAGATTATGATGTGATTTTGGGTATGCAGTGGTTACAGGGTATTGGGAGATATATTATTGATCACCACCGCATGCAGTTAGAGTTCCTATCTGGTGGAAAGTAGGTGATCTTGAGGGCAGCATCTGATGGTGGGCCTAAGGAGGTATCTTCTCGCAGGATGGAGTCTATTATTAGACATGATGATGTGATCTGGGCCACACGTTGTTTTGTGAAATCCAAGACACCTACTCTTCAGGATGGTAGAGCATTTCATGTTGACATTTAGTCGGTGATGGATCGGCATGGCCGAGTATTTGGTGACATACCTCCTAGTGTACCTTCGGATAGAGGTTTTGAGCATGGGATAGAGATGGAGGATGGAGCTAAGCCAGTGATCACCACTCTGTATCGTCATCCTAGAGCATACAAGGATGAGATTGAGAAGACTATTCATGAGCTGTTAGACATGGGCTTCATTCGCCCCAGTTCTAGCCCCTTTGCTTCTTCTGTAGTACTGGTTAAGAAGAAGGATGGGACTCTACGGATGTGTATAGATTACAGGGCCTTGAACAAGAAGACAATCAAGAACAGATACCCTATTCCGCGCATTGATGAGTTGTTGGATGAGCTTCATGGAGCCATCTACTTCTCTAAGATTGATCTCTGTTCAGGGTATCATCAGATTCGTGTACGAGCAGAGGATGTACACAAGACCACCTTCCGTTGTCACTATGGGCATTATGTGTTCCTGGTGATGCCTTTTGGCCTTACCAATGCCCCCGCCACTTTCCAGTCATGTATGAACCATCTCTTCAACAAGCAGTTGAGGAAATCGGTTCTAGTGTTCTTTGACGATATTCTGATCTACAGTCGTACTTGGGAGGACCATCTCAGACATGTTGAGGGGGTACTTAGCATTATGGAGAGTCAGTCTCTATTTGCTAAGTTGTCCAAATGCGAGTTTGGACTTAGAGAGGTCTTATATCTAGGTCATGTGATCAGTGCTGATGGGGTGAAGGTGCACGAGGAGAAAATTCAGGCAATTCGAGATTGGCCCCGCCCTCGGAACATTACTGAGTTACATGGGTTCCTTGGTCTATGTGCTTATTACAGGCGATTTGTGAGGGGTTTCTCTCAGTTGGCAGCTCCCTTGACAGACCTCACAAAGAAAGGGGCTTTCAGATGGACAGAGTAAGCACAGGGAGTCTTTGATAGGCTCAAGGAGGTTATGAGCACTTGCCTAGTTTTAGCACTCCCTGACTTCTCGCAGCCTTTTGTACTTGAGTGTGATGCTTCCGGTTTGGGCATAGGAGCGGTTTTGATGCAGAACCGACACCCCATTGCTTTTGAGAGTCGGAAGCTGCGGGATAATGAGAGAGTATTTGAGGTGGGTGCCATGGTTTTCTTGCGATTGCAGCCTTACCGACAGAGCACCCTTAAAAAGGGTGGAGCTGAGAAGCTCAAGCCTCGCTTCTACGGACCATATCGGATTCTCAGGTGTGTGGGAGTGGTTGCTTATGAGATTGAGTTACCACCTGACAGTAGGATTCATAATATGTTCCACGTATCTTGCCTTAAAAAGGCACTGGGGCAACATATTGTGGCATCTCCCGTTCTACCTCCCTCGGATGAGGAAGGTAAGCTGACTCTGGTTCCTGAGGAGATCTTGGAGGAGAGGGAACGACGGTTGAGAAGTAGGGTGATTCGGGAGTACTTGATTCGTTGGAGAGGTCTTCCTATAGAGGACGCCACCTGGGAGGGAGAGTCCATTTTACAGCATCCAGCTTTGTAGTTGCTTGTGGGCAAGCATCTCCGAGTGGGGAGGACTGTCATGTCCCCTCTTTAGCTCTGTCTCGCAGAGACTTGAGAGTTGGCCTATCATCCGGGTTCCCGTAGGTCAGCAGAGTGGTTAGGGGACCTATCCAGAGGTAGTGGAGCTTGGTAGGGAGCTTTACAGGCCTTTCCAGACAATTCGCGACAGTTTCCTATTTTTTAGGAAGGGTTCCTATTTTTTAGGGTTTGACCGAGAGTTGACCAGGAGGCATCAGGGGACCTCCAGGAGCATTTTGGGAGTTTTGGTCTCAGTTCCTATTTTTTAGGAGGTATCCCTAAATTATAGGGAGGCACTGTCAGTTAGCCTGCCATGTGGCGACATCACCTGTGGCGCGGGCTACAACAGTTTTCAGTTCAGATTGGCTAGGTGATGGACTTGGAATAATTATTGAATATTAAAGTGTGGCTTTAATATTTAATAAAAATAAATTAAAGTGATTAATATTATCACTTTGTAATAAGAATTTAGTAAAGGGACCCCCCCTCCTAGTTAACACGTGTTAAAAGGTGGACATTTCATTCATGAGAAGTTGGACCCTCAACTTGGGTGCCCAACTTGGGAGTCTTTTAATAAAGAAAAGAATCATTAAATGATTCTTTTTTGATGCCACCTTAACCCTAAAAGTGGACACCCACCTTGGGAAAAGAATAAAGTGCTTTGGAAGTGCTTTTGGAGACATCTTTTATATTATTTTGAAGCTTCATTTGCAGATCTGAACTCTGAGGAAGAGGGCAGCAACATATAGTCTCTTGGGAACGGAAACTCTTAGGGATTTTGGTGAATTGGACGACAACTCAGTTCATGCTTGTGGGAGGCCTACTCTGGGTCTTCTTTTGTGCATCATTGGACAGTTTCTAGGGCATTCTATTGCAGATATAAGCTTACAGCAGTACTAAATCAGCATTCTTCTACATATCCATCATTTTTAGTTGCATGCATAGCCTCTTCTAGGCCAATACTATCTTTGTATGCAAGTGGGATTGCAAACTAGGCTTTACATTGAATATAAAATATAGATCTGATGGGTATGTGCCTCAAATTCTTAGCTGGTGCTTTTCTATCATTTAATATTTATTTTTAGTTCATTTTTATATGAGATTGCAGCTGCATGTATATCTATTTGCTATCTTGGCAAATACACATTTCAAGAAAACTGAAACCCCTTCTGCATCTCCTCTCTAGTCTGAAAGAACACAAAAAAATTAATAAAAATCATAAAACAAATAAAATCACAAAAACAATACTTCATTTCAGCAAAGGGATCCATCAGGGATCTTTCAGACCACAAGGTTTGGGATGAAGATGGGTGTTCCATGGGACATGATGCTTTTGGGATTGACTCAGATTTGAAGATGTATTGTTACCCAAATAATTCTATGGCTAGGCACTTCACACCAAAGATGGATATGTGGAAGTTCGATGGCAAGGATCCAACCAATTGACTTTGCCAAATGAGTAGTTCTTTGATCTTTATCATGGTCCATGTTAACAAAAGGTTGCAATGGCATCTTTATACTTGGAACTAGACCAATTCATTTGGTATTGTTGGCTATGTGGAGAGAAGAAAAAAAGGGATGTGTTTTCACATGGTTTGTCTTCCAAGAAAAACTCACTACACATGATGGCGACAATCTTATGGATAGCTTCTTTAGCCAACTTACCAAATTTAAGCAAACAAGTACGGTCAAGGACTATAAACAACAATTCCAAACTTTGTCTTTAAGAGTGGATCATGTTATAGATGAAAATTTGAAGGAATTATTTCTAGGGGATTTAAAGGACCACGTCAACTATGAGGTATGCATGTTCCATCCAAAATTTGTGTCCCAAGCAATGATTATGGCAAGTTAGGTAAAGGAAAAGTTTTTGGCTAATAGAAGGGAGGAATTCCCTAGCAAGGGAGATTGGAGGACCCCTACATCATCATTTCTTCAACCTATGAGATTGACACCTCAACAAATTGAAGAAAAAAGGGCCAAAAGGTTATGTTTCAATTGTGATGGAAAATACAGTAAAGGACACAAATGTGCTAAGAAGAAATTGTTCTACATTGAGGGCATGTATGATCAAGAAAACAATGAAGAAGAGGTAGTAGTGGTGGTAGAAGACTCAAAAGATGTCCAACCATCTCTTACCATGCTTTGTCAGTTATTGGTACTCTGCAGACCCTTAAGGTACTGGGTTCCCTTAAAAAACAAAAGGTAACAATATTGATTGACTCAAGGAGTACTCATAACTTCATCAACAGTAAGTTGGCAAAACAATTGAATTGTTTTGTTTATCCAACCCCAGAATATCAGGTTATGTTTGTAGATGGAGGTACAATTAGTTGTTCAGGGAAATGCCACAATATTAAACTCACCATGGGAGATTACATGCTTGAGTTTCCTATGTTTGCTATACCCATGGTTGGAGCAGACTTTGTTTTGGGAGTCCAGTGGCTCACTACTTTAGAAACAATTGAGATGTACTTCTAGGAGTTGTTCATGTTGTTTCACTCAAAGGTTAAAACATTTGAAAGTTAAAGTGGTTGCATGCAAACTATCCACAAATGGTAAGCTCGTACCAAATGCAAAAGATGATTAACAAGCTGGTAGATAGAGGTGTGGCTCAAGTATTGTTATTGGAAGTGCAACAATCAAAGATGCCTACATCACTAAATCCACAAGCTATTTTGAAAGATGGGCCAAAAGGATTGCCTCCCAAAAGAGATCTTAAGTAGGGTAATCAATCAGCGCCAGGGTACCATTTATCATGCTTCACCTCTTTTTTGAAGGAACACCAAAAGATTAGAGCAATGGAGGAACACATTTAGCACCAACAAGAGGTACTCTCTATTTGCAAGGAGAACAAGGCAAAGGCACAAAACAAAATGAAGCAGCAACCTGATGAACATAGAATTTTAACATAGGCAGTGCTACCTAAGCTAGATGTAGAGGGAAGTCCCATCTCATATACTGAGTTAATTTTCTTCATGTGCACAAAGGAGTTGAGGACTAGGACACTCACAGATTGGAAGAAATTGCCGGTTGAAGATGTCACATGGGATGATGAAGATTTTGTGTTGAAGCATCCATGATTGATCAACAATGAGGACAACACTTGTGTGAAGTGGGGGGGGGGGCATGCTATGCCCTTAATCCTATAGTGGGCATAGGGATATGAGTAGTCAACTTGTGGCTACCATTAGTCTTAATTAAGTTATATGATCATTAATATAGTCTTATATAGGTAGTTAAGTTGGCATGGGTGGCATCCAAGGCATAAGTATGGTATATATAGGAGCTAGTGGTTAGTTTATGATCATCATATTGTGAATTGTGTTCTTCTTGGGGACTTTTGGAGGTTTATCCTCTCGGAGTGGCTTATTATTCTTAAGTGTTATCAAGTATTTGCAACATATTTTCTATTATATGCTTGTCTTGTGCAAGTTATTTTATTACATATTCCGTTGCACGATTCATCAACACAAATTTATTTCCAGCACCTTGTTGCTTGTAGTTTCTATATTTATTTGAACAACATTTAAAGCTGCAAACTATGATGTTCTGACAGCTTCATGGTTGGTTTCTGACACCATATATTCATCATGCAAGGTTAAACACACTCACATTCATCCCTTCATCCATTGCATCCTTTCCGTCATACTCAAACCATGCTATTACACAAATATGGTTGCTTAATTGATCCACTAAATAATAGTGGAGACAAGAGTATGCTTCTGTGAGGTTATTCTCAACAGATATGGTGTAAATAGAACAAGAACAATGCTTGTAAATTTCTCTACAATTGGTATTGCACATACTCAACTGTTATTGAACTTGTGCCATATATCTGAGCAACTTGCAACAATCGAACATAAGTGTTTGTGCCAAAGTTAGTACCCCTACAAAACTTTACCTATAGTGAAGATTGTAGCCTGAAACTATGTCATTCTTATCATATTATCAATGCTAGTTAAGTTATCCTCCCTGTCAAATTGCTAAGTTGTCAAGTGTTGGTCAATTGCTGTCAAGCTAATGATGTTTGTAGATTGTTTGTCAACGGGGAATACCAAATGAAAGAGATTGAGTTTTCAATGGTTTGGGAGCTCCAACACAAGATGAAAAGGATGAAATGCCAAGAGTTTAGGCATGAAGGAAAAATGGCAGAAATTAACAAAGTCAAAGGATGGTGGAAACAAGCCCAAACTGTGTAGATGAAGAAATAATGACTGTGTAGATGAAGAAATAATGACTAAGTGTCAATGAGTTGCACTTTTTAGTGACTCAAGCTAGGGAAAATCACGTCAAGAGTGGCAAAGAAAACCTATAGCTGTGCACATGGAAAGAGAGAAACTTAAGTGATAAGCATTAATCTTGAGTGGCAAAGCTAGTGAAAAAACGTGACTGTAGTGGTGAAGCTTGATAAAAAGCATGACCAACATAGATGAAGATGAATGAGTTTAAGTGGGATCGCAACTTTAGGCTAGTAGTGCTATCTTAAAAACATGACAGGGGTGACAAGTTGCTAATGGAACCATGTCAAACTTGAAAGGTGAAACAAAGTCGCACTTTTTCAAAAGGATCAAGCCAATTAAAAATGACGAAAGAAGTGGCAGGAGACAATAAAAAGTGCAACTGGTGTTAGGTTGAAATATTGACTTCCTTTTATAATGGTTTTAAGACCTTTTCACATGATCTTGCAAGGACCTTACAGACATTACCTTTATTATATGCTGTTTCACATATACTTCTAAGAGACTTTAAACCTATGCTAATAAATGCAATGTGGTGGTTATATTATCAAGTGGATGATTTAAATTATCAATAAGCATGTAATATAGATAGGATTTCATGAGTTTAATATGAAAGGTTATTTTGTGTATATATGTTGGATAATTAACCTTGTGCAACAAAGACAGCATCCAGGAAGGAGTAATTGCAGCAGAGTGCAGAACAGGGGAATTAATTAAAGTGCAGTCCAAGTGCCAGAAGTGAAGATCGATGGAGATGAACGTGGTCATCATGGAAAAATAAATGCAAGAGAAGAAGACTTGTTCTAGAAGTCTAACCACATCTTATGTGTTTTCATTCATGAGCCATTGTGTGGGATTTCTGTTTGAATAGGACTCTGCTTCCTTTGTTCTAGATAATTAATAAGTTGATCTCAAAACTATATCCTGATATCCAGGGATGAATTGATGATCACAGTTAGTTGGAAGATCTCATAAAACTCTCCCACTGTTGTAGAAGTTAGGCGATGAGTTCGTTGATTAGTTAGTTGTTATTTTTACTTTCTATCTATATAGCTGTTACTCTGTTTTTACAGTTATCAGTAATTCCAGACATGTTTTGATTTTGAATAAAATTTGAAGAAGATTCTGTCTTTGATATGAATTGAATTCAACTGGGTGTCATGAGAAATGTGTGAAGATCTGAAGTAGATTTAGTTTCCAGAAGAAGTGAGATAGTTCCCTGAGTTGGCCACTCAAGGTACTAACTCTCACTTCATACATTCGCTTATTTATTCATGCATTTCTAGTTAAACTGTTTCATGTTATCTTATACGTTGCATTGTGAAATAAGTAAGAAATCGTGATTGCTATTTCTGATAGTTCTGATTCATGAATAGAATACATAATTGAAGTCCTCCGGAGGTCAGTGTCAAGTCTTTTATCATTCTGTGTATTTCAAGTTAATTCTGTAATTCTCTGTTGAATATAGCTATCTTCAGCTTACGCTGAGGGTACCTATAGCAACTAGGTTTTTAACTGTTTTTGCTGTTCTTTCATTTATGTGAACTTAAGTCAATTAAGTTGATTAGAATAAGTTTGTATGAGTTAGTTTAGGATAGAAATGAGTCTTGAAGGCATATATATTGCGAGCATCATCATAAGCTTAAGCTCCTTGGTCGATAATTCAATGTAGGAATGCAATGATAGTGGACTGTTCAGTTAGGTTTAACCTTGGATTTTGTTTAAGTGTACAACGCATTAGTTTTCCTCTACATTTTTGGCGTCGTTGCCGGGGATGGTGCTATCTTCATAGTCTCATTAGTTTTATATGCTTTCATAGTTAAATCTAGATTTCAGCATTAGATTTACTAAATTCATTTTTGCAGAAACACCAGGCATTCTACTAACACTGTGCAGGACCGCTGAAACATAAAGCTCAAATTACTGTATGCAGAGGCAAAGAGATTACCGAGGTAGATTCCTCCCTTCAACTTCTCAGAATAATGAGGGCAAAGCTGATTTTATCAACTACACAGTAGGAAGTGCTGAAGGAGAGTTTCCTTTTACATCTTCATCAACACCCCCTACATCTCCATCAGCTTCCTCCACTGCCATAGAAGGGACTTTTAGAACCATGGGAGATGCTGCAGTAGATGATCCTCCACGATAAGCGACGTTTGAATTCCCTATCCCAGACCAAGCACGGGCTGCTACTCTGAAAAATATACCACCTTCTGCATTGCCTGTTTTCTACGGCTTGGTGACCGAAGATCCTGACACTATCCTCTTCGAGTTTGATGTCTTGTGTAGAAGTTATGACTATACCATTGATCCTTACAGACTCAAGTTGTTCCCTGTCACACTAAAAGATGCTGCTTTAAGGTGGTTTATGGGTTTGGGGAAAGATGTCATTCCAGACTGGGATACCATGAAGACAAAGTTCCTGGCAAAATATAAGGACTATTGCAGAGGACATGATAGGAGAAGAGATGACAATTTTAGGATGTCACAGAAAGAGGATGGACCACTAGAAGACTGTGGAAAGATTCTAGTCTGCCTTGAAGAAAAACCCTCAGAATAGATTGTCTGAAGAATCACTGAAGTTGGTCTTTTTGAGAGGAGTTAATGATGACTGCATGGATGCCCTCAATCTCATTGGAATAGGGGATATATCTCAACTTCCCTTTGAAGATATCTGTACATCATGCATAAATTATTCTAGAATATTTTCTAGAAAGCCAAGGGGCGAAAGAGCAGCCGTCACAGGCATGGCAACTAATGGAGTTTCAAGAGTGGAGATTAGTAACCTGCTGAACATTATTAGCCATATGGCTACACAGCTAGACACTCTCCATAACAAGAAGAAACAAGAAGAGGCAGATGCAATGCTTACTGAGTATTGCCCCAGCTATACACAGAGGAAGGCCAACTGTAAATGCAAAAGGGTGGCCGACATCTAGCAAAAAAAGATTGAGATGCCAGAATTGCAACTATTTGAAGGAGAAGATGGGCAAATGTTCTTTATAGCTTAGAGGAGACCTTGGCAGCAAAGGCAAGGTATGCCCTCTGATCCACTTAGTTTGCAGGTGACTGGGCACTCCTTTATGATTCAAGGTATAAGGACTTCAAGGGCAAGCTTCAGTCCCGTTGGTTAGGCCCATATGAGATCCAACAAGTCTTTCCTAATGGTGCAATTCAATTGCAGACTATTGATGAAGTTCAGTTTTCACTACTGGTAAATAGGCACAGGCTAAAATTGTATAAAAAGCCAATTCAGAAGGATGATTTTCTTGTTTCTTTAGCTGCTCAGTATGATCCTCCTGACACTCCTGATGATGATGCTGTGACACCAGATGATACACCTTCAGATACTGATCCACCAACACTGTCCAGTGATGCGGAGGTTGAGTTGCAATACTCAACCCCTATTGCTGAAGCATAATTTCTTTGTTTTAAAAATCACATGCACACACAACACAATTTCCATGGTTACAACAAGTTATTTCCACCGGGACCTGTTTTTCAATCTTTCAGTTGGGACCTCACTCAGTTGGGACCTGATATATTGTGTTTACAATTAGACAGTCGGGACCTATGTTGGAGGCACCCGTAGCAACATCTGTATGCAGCTCTCTTCAATCACTTGGTGAACAATACCTAAATTCTCCTGCCAATTCCACATGCGCGTATCCATTTTAAACTGCTTCATTCTATTGCTCCACGTATCAATTCACATTTATGAGTTGGTACTTTTCTCCATCATCTTGAGTTATCACATTATATCTCTGCAGTCGTACCCGCCACCTCTCACATTATATCTCATTCGTCGCATGCATATCATCTCAAATCATCAGAGTTGTTCACAACTTCCAAGGTATGTTAATTATTCATTTCCACTTCATATGTACATTCAATAACTTTCAATTATTACAACTAGATTTCTTTTTATATTCATGATTAGTCATAGTTTATTTCATGCATGCGACGAATATTACCACCATTTCTTTTAATCACTACTCATTCTGTAATACCTGGCGCATGAAGTGCGGTCACTTCACAATTAAGTTGGGGGGAGGGGTTTATTTTCGATTTTTGCCATTTGAACATCGTTTGCCTTTGAAAACCTTGCCTTTCAAGAAAACCAGATAAATATTCTGCGCCATGAACTTACCTTATTCTGCCATTAAGTGAATTTGTACCCTAAGGAAGTTATAGTGAAATGGAAAGAAGATGTAGATTATTAGATTGGTTCTTTTGGGGTGGCGAGCTGAAACAACAGGAATTGAGCAACAGAAATTGACATTGTTCAAAAAATTGACATTGTAGAGTTTGCAATTCACAGCAGTAATGGGAGGGGACCTAATCAGAAGAGAACCTTCAGCACATAAGGAAATATTGGAGGATGTGATGGTTCTCCCGCTCTTTACGAGAGTAGGTTGGTTAGATTACTTTCTAAAATTGTCAGAGTATGATGATGATATGGTGAAAGAATTTGCATTTACTCTACAGTATGATGAAGCAATGGTGAAGGGGTTGACTATAAATGCGTCCGAGTTAGCTATTGCTCAGGTCACAGGGTTGCCACGGACAAGGTCCGAGTACCCAACTAGAGTTGATACAGCGGCGGCTAGGGAGGAGTTCTGTGAAAGAGGTGAACACCTGGATTCTACCACACAAGGTACCAAATGACTATCTCTTCCCTTCTTTTGGGGGAAATGTGCCTTTTATATTATCAAGTATATTACCTGTGATGGTAGATACAATATGTTATATATTGCACATCTTAAATTGCTCAACCATTTACGACATGAAAAACTTGTCAATGTTCCAAATTATCTGTATAGTATGTTGAAAAGGATGTCTTCAGAATATCGGAGACAATAGGCAGACACCACTCTTTCCCACCATTGTTTAATAGCTCTGCTAATAAAGAGGAGTTTAAGGATTCAGTACCCACAGATTAGGTGGGAAGCTTTTAAACAATGTGTAGACATTTCAACACTTTTAGAGGCACCAGAAGATGAGATTCCATATGAGCTTGAGCCTCCTTTTGAAACTGAGCAGGAAAAGCCACAACATGAGAACCCTCCAGAGTTTAGGTCTGTATCAGCGGAAGAACCTGTTGTACCCAATCAAAATTTTTTGCTTCATTAAGGCATTTTGAACAAGTCTAGAAAATTTTTCGTCAAAAAGTCAAAAAAGCAAAATTTCTAAAACTAGAAATTTCTATTTTTAGAAATTTCTAAAAATAGACGTCAAATTAGGTTTTCTGGGTTTCTTGAGATATGGATGCTGGCAAAACTTTATAAAAATAAAAAGTTTCTAAAAATAGAATCTCTGACTCAGGTGTTGCGCTTGATTCTCATTGGTCGATTTTGCTTCACGATTAGCGTGGTCCAGACAAAATCTGCAAACGATCAAGTTTTCTCTTCTGGGTCATTTTTGTTTTTTCAGAAGGCGAAGCATGAGCTCTGAAGTCGTCAACAAAGAAAGTTCATCTGCCAGAGCTCGTCATCGAGTTTTCAACGTTGTTCCAATGACGCATAACCGACGAATAGTCATCCACTCGACGAAGCACACAAAACGAAGCAGGATGGATCCGAGGTGAGGTGAAAATCTGGAAATCATGAAAAATGGTTAAGTCTAAAGATTTAAGGCGCCCCAGGTGACTTGGGGCGCCCAGTCCCACTAGAGATAGAAATTTTTTGCATTTTTCGAGAAACATCAAAAATGCTTCCGTCAGCCTGTTTCCTATTGGTCAAACTTGGTCAAACGTCAGTCAAAGCCAGGATTTCATCACAGATATGTTCAAGCTGCTCAGATTATCCTCCGTTCCGCCTCGACAATCGTTAGGACGACCGAAAACGAAGATCAAACAGGGGTTGTTGGCACGGAAAACGAGAAATGGTATAAAATTTGAGTTTTTCAAAAAAATTTCTAAGGCATGGCAAACAAGGCGCCCTAGTTGACTTGGGGCGCCCAAACTCACCAAAGTTAAACTTTCCTCGAAAAATGTGAATCTCCCTCCGTCAACACAGTCCGGTTCAGAGCAAGTCAATTTGGTGCATTTCCCAAGGCAGATAGAGTATAGTCAGCTCAGTTTTCATCAGGCCTGTCTATCTGCGGGATCATCATACTCAGTTTTGTCCCAGCAAATAGAAATCGACAGCCAAACAGGGGTCCTCAGCCACCGGAACGCGCACGCAAATCGAAAAATTGAAGTTGCAATTTTCAAAAAATGGCTAAGGCTGGTGAATCTAGGCGCCCTAGGTGACTTGGGGCGCCCAACTTGCCCAGAGTAAGAAAATTTCTGGATTTGACAGTGTTTTGTGATAGTTGTTTCCTGATCTTCGCCCCGTTGGCAGTTTTCAGTTGGTCAAACTTGGTCAAACGATGCCAGATCGTTAGTCGAAGGCTGCGGATGGAATCTCAGTTGATAGGTCTCCGAAATGTCAGGATCAGTCAGCTTTTTCAGTCAACATGGACATTTTGTCATCTTCTTGAAGTTGGAGACAGGCCATATTTGAGTCAAAACGAGTGTAGAAGTGTCAAAAATGAAGAAAAATTGGCTAACACTTCTATAAACTCGTGTATTCGATGACATTATCAAAAGAAGATATTTTTCGTCATCTTGCACAAGAAGCCATAGGCAGCTACAAAATAGGGATTCTTCCTATTCGAAGACGTCCACTTGGATATGTGCTTTAAAAGTTGCTTTCTTCATGGATAAGAGTGAAGTTTTATTCTCTCACAAATAAAGCTGCTTTTTCACCCTAAAGATCTATAAAGACAAGCATTTGGCTTCTTTATTTCATTGTCTTTTGCAGGTTGCATCCAGAGGAAAGATTTTTATTTTTTTTTCAACGAAGATTCGAAGACCCAAACGAAGCTTTTTTTCAGCATTCTTCATAGTTGCAGGTTGAGGAAGAGTAGGGAGGCTCGCTTTTTCAGGGTCCTTGTTTCGAGGGGATCACTTTTCAGAGATTGGGCCAGAGCTTTTTCAGTTTTCGTTGAGATGGGTCCATCCAGTATTTCATCCTCTTGAAGATTGGGAGTTTTGCTTTTTTTGGGAATCTGCTTTTTTCCTGCTTTTTCCGGAAAATCTCCGCTTTTTCAAAATCCGACAATCTAGGTTGCTTTAAAACAGAATTGCCTACAAAACCCATTGCCAGCTTTTTTGCTCACACTGCTTTTTTCTAAAAATCAGCAAGTAATTTTCAGCCATTTGTCGAAGATTTTTCTGACATAGGCGTGTTCACAGTCGATTTTCAAATCTTCCAATATACAATACTCTCCAACACAAATCAGGCCCAAAACGGCGTTGGTTCACGAAATTTGGAGGATGCAAGAAATAATGCTATCAGGAATCTAGGACACTCCGATTTGCTTGCAGCAACATCCTTTCCATCACAGTGCAAAGTATCGAGTTTGTAATTGTTTGCATGACACATTACAATTCGGTCACGAGAAATTCAATCAAGAGATGGACGTGTGCTTTGTAGCCTGAGGCCGAATGACATAGAGAAGTGTTTTACAATACCTGTCTGGAGAGAAAACTTAACTGTTTCACTTGAAGAATGCAAGAGGGTTTGGAACAATGATAAGGAAAAATACTGGAAAAAGATTGGTCAGAAGTGGTTAAAAGAGAAGCAGAATGTTATGCCAAAGAACGTTGGACGTGGAGAGTTTGAGGAACATGCAATAATGATTACACTCCTAAGTCGGATCACAGGTCAAGCAGATGCTAACAAGTTCCAGCCTTAGATGTTTTACATTATGTCCCAGATTGTTGACGGAACCGAATTCTATGATTGGTCGGCACTCATCAGTGATAGTTTCCCCCAACAAATAATTGATTTTCAAAGGGCCCATGAATTCCACATGATATCATACCTTGTGTATTTGATGGCTTTTCAAGGTCAATTCAGAGGTTTGAATGTTGTCGGAACTCTGGGTATTTAGCATGTATATCACCATTTCCCGTAGTTAGAAATCTCTCAAGATGAATGACATTACAGGCGGGTGAATGATGCATCCCTGATGCATGCATTGCGAGATATGGATAATGAGTTGCATATACGGTTTTCAGCAGATGCTAGAATAGCAATTGCATAATGGGCTGATTGGTTTATCCAATTTCCCACTTTTTCCTACATCAGAGTATATGGCTTCTCAGGAGAGCGAGCCATGTTGCCGCGATATCCTACAGATGAAATAACATTTATGGAATTTTTGAGGCAAGCCTATGAAGTTCATACATTTTTGCGTAGCAGACGCAAGGTAGCTTTCAACTTTCCACTTGGGATGAGTATTTACAGATGTAGATCTGGAGCAGATGCCAAGGCAATCAGTAATGAATCATCCAGATATGGTCTCAAGTTTTTCGACAGGAGGTCTTCATATGATCCTCGTGGTGTTTTTACATCACATCTTGGTCAAAATTGTACGCACAGGTATGCGGTTGAAGACTTCTGGGCTAATTGTGCTGATGAGTTTGAAGTGCGAGAACGTAGTTACAACAGGTTCACTCTTCAGCAGATGTCTGATATCCTATTAGAAGATATAGAGGGTTTAACAGAGAGTGGTGAAGTTCTACTTCCCACGTATTTCAGAGATCAAGTTGAGCAACAACCGTTGCCACCAGTTAATTGGTCAGTAAAAGAAAGCACTTCCATTGAAGAAAGAACGAGTCGAGTCATTAAAAACAGTTTGATATTCTTGAAGAATAAGCGGAAGGATGATATTCCGTTAGCAGAGCCACCAGTTGTGCAACCATCAGAGGCTTCCACTTCCAAGCCGAGACGAAGGGTAAAAGCTATGAGTGTTCTTCCAGAATGAACAAAATGGCTAAGTTAAAGAGGAAAAAGGATGAGTCTCCAGCTCATGTCTAGCAGGAACAACCACCAGTTGAATCAGAAGTTCCTGTTGAACCAACGCCGCATGTTAAAGTGTTACCTTCAGATCATGTTTCTCCTCCTTCACCGATCACTTCTCCTATCCACATAGATTTAGAGCTAGATTCGCCGGTTCGTAACTTGATGCACACATCGATTCATCAGGAGCTGATCAGGTTAGAACCGAGTTTCCAAGAGAGGAAGGCTCATCCTGACTTGAAAACATTCTGGGAAGGAAGAGGAGAAAGCCCTCATATCAGCTGGATTTAATAGAGCTTAAAAGTGTCTACCAAGACACACCAGACAAGAAGCTGAAGAAGCAGGTTCGCATTGAGAAGAATGTAGATGGAGAAATAATCCTTGAAACTGCAACACCAGCAGAAGATAGAAGTGTTGATGATATCGAGGTTGATGACTTCACGGTTGTCAAAGCTAACCTTGGTAGAAGTACCCGCCATATAGATGTAAATCTCTTCGAGGTTGCAGCGGATAATTTGAAGGAAAGGGTGTTAAAAGATGGAGAAGACAAAGTAGCTCTCAAAGCTGAAATCAGACAGCTGTGGTAGTACATTTCCAACCTTTTCCATGGCACATCACAAGCTGATTTATTGTTTCCACCGAATCTGGAATCACCAGCCGATTAGCGGCATTTCAGTCAGTTGGTTCTCTATGGTAGGCACATGAATAGTTGGGTGGAAGAATTTGTGATCAAAGGAAGAGTTGTACTTTCAGAGTTTTATCAATTGAAGTACGATGCTCATGATTTACGCCAAGGCACATAGGGGTTGGAGCAGACCATGGCAGAAAATAGGTCGGTGTTTGAGATCATTATCTCCGACTTGAAGATTGCACATGATTCTGTGGATTCAGCCAATGATAAGAAGACAATTTCTACTTGGAAATTGCAATATCTTTTCACAGTAAAAACTTATGACAGTATAATTTCAGAATTGACAGAATGGAAATAAAAGGTAGTCAACGTCCTCAAGTTGGTCAGATCCTTTGTTTCTCAGATCCCATGTTCATATGAAAGAGAAGATGATACCTTGTATGATCTTAGGGAAGTGCAAGCAGAGTTCCAGACTCTCGTCCACAGCAATTTTAATGATGATATCAGTGCCAACAAGATGGGTCGTTTTGTCGCAATGACAGTGAAGTTCGACAAGGCTGTGAGTGAAGTTCATGAATTTCTCCAGATGGTTGCAAATGGTGAAGAAATGTTAGAGAATCAGAATATCATTCTAGAGAGTATCAGTGTTCCTGGCAAAGATGCAGTCACTCACTTTTTAGAAGATATTGTTTCCCAGAATATCAATGGATGACATCACCAAAAAGCAAGAATGTTGATGAGGTTGCATTTCAAAAGAAAGCAGCTTTAAAACAGATGCTTTTTGTTTTAAAGCATTTGCTTTCATCCTAAGCTCATCCATTCTATATTTAGAAAGAAATCACTTTGTAATAGTTGGAATCTTCTTTGCTTTAAAGCATTTGTTAGTTGTATCTTTGTCTTAGAATAGAAATAAAGCTTGCGAGTTGGCAAGTTAGTTAGGGTTAAACAAGGAGATTTTAGGGTTCCCTACTCCTTTGATTTAGTATAAATAAGGGCAGCCTTGCCCATTGTAAAGGGATGGACTTTTGTGATAACAAATTTGCTGTGCCTATTCTAGCCTGCAAACCTTGTTATTCCAAGTGTTTGTTCACTCTGTGTTCATTGTAAGGGAATGGTAATTGTGATAGCAAATTTGCTGTGCTTATTCTAGCCTGCAAATCTTGATATTCCAAGTGTCTGTTCACTTTGTGTAATCTGTTCTCTGGTGTTTGATCGCTTGCTGTATGCCTAGCTTTTGCTACAGCATTGCTGTCCTGGAGTTGTGCCAACTTTGTGATATTGAATAGAAGTCTCATGCCTATTTTGCTCTGATATTCTATCTTGATTCATCAAGTTTTCGTTGTCAGATGTGTGGCTTTTGTAGCTTTCATTTCAGCTTCCATCATCAAAGTACTATGTCTTGTGATGTAAATATGGGAGAAAATTGCTTAAGTTTTTGTTAAAAAATCATTCCTTGTTCACTTTTAATTTCCTTTGCTCTGAATTTACTTAGGAGATTAAAAGCGTCATTAGTCTATGCTTAGTTGTAGTGGAAGTTTTAAAAAGGGAAAAAAACCTCTTCTGCAACGTTTAGAGTTTTATAACCTTATGCTCGCAGCTGAGAATCAAAAAAAAGATAGGCGAAGTTTTATTTTATTATCTTTTCAGTGAACATCAGCAAAAAAGGGAACTCCCCCTTCCAATAGGAGAGAAGTTTATCTGTGCATAGCTGTCCGTTTCCAAATCACATTCCAGAGGTGCGAATTGAAACGCCAACAGAACCCTCAACATCCGCCCCTAAAACTAAAAGAACCACTCCTTCAACATCTGGTAAGGAAAAGAAGAGTAGGAAGGGAGTGAGCAAGCACAAGAGTGCAACAAAAGAAGAAAGTGCAGTGGAAAAGAGGGAGAAGGGGGACAATAAAAGGAGGAAAAAGGCAGATAAGCAGGAGACAGTCACTCCTAGACGCTTAGGTAGGTTAAGGAGGCAAGGTGCCAAAGAAAAAGTTGTTGAGAAACAGAGAGGAGAGGACAAAAATATAGGCCAATAGGACAATGATCTAACTCCACTGAATCTAGATTCAGATAGAGGAGAAAACCCTCTTGAGGATGGCTCTGGAGATGCCTATGGAAATGTTAATATGCTTGCAAGGAAAAGAAAGTATATTTCTTGTTCTGATTCTGAGTCAGAAGATTTGTTTACTGTAAGAAAGATGGGTAAACCTGTGCCTGATGATTTTGCTAAAGAAGTTTTTGATGTTCCTAGAGAAAGAAATGATGAAAATGTTGAAAAAGAAAAGGAATTATTAGAGGATAGAGATATTAGGAAGGAACTTCAAGAAGCCTTGGACAGAATAAGTGGCCGTGGTTCTAACTTAGATTTGTTGGCACAATTGGCTGAAAATAAAACAAAAATGGAGGAAGAAGTAGTTATTCTCCAACCTCCTGTGACAAAGACTCCAGAGTACCATACTACCCTGTCTTTGGGATTTGAACTAATGAAATTGACTGATAAGACTAAGCAAGAAAAAGAGAATTGGGAAAAAGAGAAACATAGTCTCAATGCATCAGTTGCAGAAAAGGATTTGATAATCAAAAGGTTGGAGGATCGTCTGGCAGAGGTTATTGATAGAGCCAAGCAAATCATTGGATGCAGACCTCCACCAAGGGTTTATGCATTGTTTCTAAAAGAGAAATTCCTTAGTTTTTAGTTTAATAGATTTATCAATAATCAACTTGACTTGCATTCAAGGCACGTTTTTTGGAAATATTTCAAAGAGGTTAGTTTAGAACATGACCAGTTGTGTGAATACTATCTGCATAATTACTTGATGGATGAGGACACAGAATGGAACCCCTGCATCTATGTTGGAGACCTATAGATCAGAGCACTAATGTCATACTTTAAAAATGAACAACTTAGGGGAGAACTGATGGACCAGTATGAGGAGCAAGAAAAGAAGGAGCCATTGCCAATTAGGAAAGAAGCCTTAGACCCTAAAGTGATCTTGACCCAATGACTAACATTACTTTCTCATAAGGGTCCAGGTAAGGTAATCATGGATTTAAGACTCAGGGATCACAGAAGGATACAGAGATTAGGAGTGTCCATCATTTAGAATTGTCAAAGGTATGTGTAGAACAGGTGGGATAGCCTAACTCCAGAATTGTAGAAGAAGGAACCCCACTCTTTCCACAATTTCATGAATATGTTTGAGAGGTTACGCAGGTACATCCAGATCTCAGAGCAAAAGGGAGCAGCATGGTTGCCTCTTACAAGTATCAGCCTCCTATCTTTCTCTACCCAGTGCCACACTGGACAAGAGGGAGAGGTGATAAGTGTAGGCGTGTTGAGCTAAACAGGATGGAGAAACTTGCATGTTACAATGGATTTTATCTCAAACAACGAGGAGTCAAAGAAAACATGGACCTTAGAAAAATCACTTTGCATTATAACCTTCTTCCTTAGATGTTTAGTTCCTTGGTTTTGCTTAGGGACAAGCAAAAGTTTAAGTTGGGGGGAAATGTTGGGTTGAAATATTGACTGTAATGTGCCAATAATTTTGTGGTTCTTTCAATTATGCAAGCAAACTAGTCTACCCTTTTCCAATTACAATCGTCTCCAACACAATATCAATTTGAATGGATAATGCAATGTGATTGAGAGGAAATGGCTGGCCGATCTGCTGTTGCAGTCCTTACGCTGATGTTAGTCCCCTTTACATGTAGATCACTCTATGTAGAGGTGGCGAATGATGCAAACCAATAACTCACAATGTTGATCGATAGTAGGCCGAGGTAGTTTCGCTGCTATCGTTGGTATATAGAAGTCCAATGGTAAGTGTGTATACTGATTGCTACTACAGTGATCATCCGCTAACCCTCTGGTATGAGATCGGCCTCCAATACAGTTAGCGACTGGTCCCAAGTTACAAGTCAGCGACTAACTCAAAGCTGGACGGTATGCGAAGTCTTTAGTATACAAATCAATCTCCAAGTCGCTTTCAATGATCGTATCCCCCTCATCGTGGGAGGGTAGACTTACCTTTTTATCCCCCGAGTTCTGCAAAAGAGATGTCTCTTTATTTTTGGGATCACATCCCTTGGGGTGAAGCGCTGCCAGCCATCGTGGGGTATAATTTCCCTTAGTTTCCCACATTGTGTTTTATACGTTCTTTCTTATATACTTCATAGTTTATAAGACTCTTTTGTCTTACATCAATCGTAAGACTCTTCATTATATGTAATAATCGCTTATAAAAGTATATCTATTTTTTTATCAACTTTTATATTAATTATAACAATATTTAGTATTTATATTTATAATTATTGTTTATATTTATATTTGTATCATTAATATTTATATATTTATAATATATTTAACTAAGTTGCCGGTCCTGGTACGGGTTTAGATATAGATACGGAGTTCGGGTACGCGAATACGGCAAAATTTTTTTTTGCCCGGATACGGTACGACAATATATATATATATATATATATATATATATATATATATATATATATATATATATATATATATATATATATATATATATATAACAGTAAATTCTAGGACTAAAAAAACTTAAAAATAGTAATACTCATAATATGATAATTACCAATAAACAACATAATAAAATATCAAAATACCTCATATTTCATAACTTGCAATAAGGAAAATCAAAATACTCAATTGGAATAGGGATAAATGTAAATTGCAACTTGGCTTTGCATTAGTTGAGTTTGACAAAGGAATTGTGACGTTGTAGAGTACTCATTGAAGGTAATGGTAGAATTTTTAGCATATTGATAAAAGTTATTATCAGACCTTGTAAGATTATGTATGTGTAGACTTTGATAACTGTCGAGTTATGATTTAAAAACTTTATTTCACTTTTAGTCATACTTGGATAAATTTCACTTTTAGGGAGAAATAGACTCATTTAGATTTTTTTAAAGTTAAAAAAAGGTTAAAAAAATGTTTAAAAATGTTGATTTTGACACCATTTTGGGCATCCCTCCCCTGGGTTCTCCTGGGTTCTTGCTAGGTTCTCTATGGGTTCTTCCCAGGCACCTTGGGTTCTCTATGGGTTCTTCTTTGAAGAACCCACAAAGAACCCCCTGGCGAACTGTACTCGTACCCGTACTCGAGCAGAACCCATATGGGCATGTTGGGCATTTGAGAAGAACCCGGTAACTTAGATATATAATAATAATATTTATATTTATATTATTATTATATTATTATTATTTATATTTTATATTTATATTGATAATTATATAATATATTTGATATTTGTCATAATAATATATTCTTGTTAATAAGTATATCATATTTTAATTATATTAAAATATTCATAGAATAATATTATTTAATATTATTTATTGAATATTATGTTTTAATAAACCACATTTTACGAAGGCAACTTTACCGTCTTTATCATGATGTTTAGATCTTTAATTGAAACAATGCCTTAATATTGGGACATGACATTGACTTCCTTTTATAATGTTTTTATATGTTTTTAAGACCTTTTCACATGATCTTGCAAGAATCTTACAGACATTACCTTTATTATATGCTGTTTCACATATACTTCTCAGAGACTTTAAACCTATGCTGATAAATGGAATATTGTGGTTATATTATCAAGTGGATGATTTAAATTATCGATATGCATGTAATATAGATAGGATTTCATAAGTTTAATATGAAAGGTTATTTTGTGTATATATGTTGGATAATTAACCTTGTGCAACAAAGACATAGCATCCAGGAAGGAGTAATTGCAGCAGAGTGCAGAACAGGGGAATTAATTAAAGTGCAGTCCAAGTGCCAGAAGTGAAGATCGATGGAGATGAACGTGGTCATCATGGAAAAATAAATGCAAGAGAAGAAGACTTGTTCTAGAAGTCTAACCGCAACTTATGTGTTTTCATTCATGAGCCATTGTGTGGGATTTCTATTTGAATAGGACTATGCTTCCTTTGTTCTAGATAATTAATAAGTTGATCTCAAAACTATATCCTGATATCCAGGGATGAATTGATGATCACAGTTAGTTGGAAGATCGCATAAAACTCTCCCACTTTTGTATAAGTTAGGGGATGAGTTCGTTGATTAGTTAGTTGTTATTTTTACTTTCTATCTATATAGCCGTTACTCTGTTTTTACAGTTATCAGTTATTCCAGACATGTTTTGATTTTGAATAAAACCTGAAGAAGATTCTGTCTTTGATATGAATTGAATTCAACTGCGTGTCATGAGAAATGTGTGAAGATCTGAAGTAGATTTAGTTTCCAGAAGAAGTGAGATAGTTCCTTGAGCTGGCCACTCAAGGTACTAACTCTCACTTCATACATTTGCTTATTTATTCATGCATTTCTAGTTAAACTGTTTCATGTTATCTTATACATTGCATTGTGAAATAAATAAGAAATCGTGATTGCTATTTCTGATAGTTGTGATTCATGAAGAGAATACATAATTCAAGTCCTTCGGAGGTTAGTGTCAAGTCTTTTATCATTATGTGTATTTCAAGTTAATTATGTAATTCTCTATTGAATATAGCTATCTTTAGCTTACGCTAAGGGTACCTGTAACAACTAGGTTTTTAACTGTTTTTGCTGTTCTTTCATTTCTATGAACTTTAGTCAATTACATTGATTAGAATAAGTTTGTATGAGTTAGTTTAGGATAGAAATGAGTCTTGAAGGCATATATAGTGCGAGCATCATCATAAGCTTATGCTCCTTGGTCGATAATTCAATGTAGGAATGCAATGATAGAGTGGACTGTTCAGTTAGGTTTAACCCTAGATTTTGTTTAAGTCTACAACGTATTAGTTTTCCTTTACAACTTAAATGAAGACAAGTTAAAATAGAGGTTAAATCACACTTTTTTGGTGGTTGTGCTAGTCTAAATTAGTGCCTAAGGTGAAAGAAGCAGAACACTGCGCTACAAAGTAAACTCAAGTTATGTTGCCATTTTAAGTGGCAGTCCTAGCATGAAATCATGTCAAGTGTGACCGAAGGTCTAATGAATCATGGCATGGAGGGAGCAATTAAAAAAAATAAAATTAATTGACATTTCTAAGTGGCAAAGCCATCAAAGAGTTGCACTCCAAGGGGCAAGTGATATGTAATGTCCCCTTCTCATCAGTGATATCCAGGATTGATCATTAGCCTATTCCGGAGACCCGTAGGCTAGTTGGAGGCAATAATTAGGGTTTCCAACTGAGTGGTGATCTCTTCTAAGCTTTCGGGGATCTGTTTGTCAGTGTATGGCAGTTTGATTACTAGATTCCTTCTGGGTTTTCAGAGAGCTTCAGGGTGATATGACATGCATTGGCATCCGAGGACTTTCTTGAGCTTACTATTTTTAGTAAGTACTGTTTCTGGCAGCATGATCTATCGCAGAGTATGGCGTTGAGTTCTTCCTTGGCAGTCCTTGCTTGGGATGGACAAGAATAATATAACATGAGCACTTTATTATTATATTCACAAAAAGGCAACTTTGGCGTAATAAAATATTATAAAGTTAAGTTGTAAAATTTAGAGGGACATTACAGTGGTATTAGAGCCATTGATCTTGCCAACCTTTGGGTATTAGACAGTTGTGTTTGAGCTAAGTCGAATATCATACCACTTAGCATATGAAGTGCAGCAACTTGAAGTTTCATCAACTCTTTATAGGCAGCGAACATCACTAGAAGCAGCGACTTTGCAAGAAAGACCTCGACGGACTTGTGGAGGCAGCGATTAGCATTGTAGGAGGTGCATCAACAGAATTGGCATCATATGAAGATAGTCATCACAACATACCTGTGTCGCTAAGCTTCATCACTCATTGTGGTCCATTTGATATCAATTCTTGGTATGTTAGTATTCATCATTTGCATGTTATTTTGTAGCAGCAGTATTTGAATTTGACTGTGATAAAGGCCTCCATTGTGATGTAAGTGAAGATTTGATTGAAATGAAATTCATTATAGCAGTGATCTAATTGAGTTAATCCTTACCATTTAGAGCATTATGTGTAATTGCATGGTGTAGTTCATTTCAAGAAGATAGATGTATACTTTGGCATAAGTTGCTCTATATTTCATGTTGTTTGAAGACAAATTGAAAGAACAAACATGTTCTTGCAAGCCTGTTGGGTGAAATCAAGTTGTGTATACTTCAGTTTGGAATTGGTTTTCAGTTTGGATAGCGAGGTAGGTCATCATGGCAGGGTTGTCTAACAATAAACAGACATGGAAAGAGTTTGAAAAACACAATATAAGATCATTCGGGAATTGCATCATTTAGAAGATTAACTTTCAAGGAAAATTAGGTACTTTAATGGTTCATCTCCATATACAAGAACAACTAAGAGTTCTCATGCCTTGTCAACAAATAAAGCCATTATGGCCAGCTATGATAAGTATTGCTCTCTTCCTCAACAGATATAAGATATATTTTCATTCACGCAATTTCTGGGTATACCGGATGAGGATGAAGGTGACTTGCTGTTTACAAGTCCATATCAGCAGCAAAGAAAGGAAGAAAAATCAAAAGATAGCAAAGAAAACATTGGGAAAAGCGAAGAGCTAAAGGTGCAAGAACAAGGAAAGAAAGATGAATTACTTGTTTGTAATTTGCAGCCTATAAGTGAACACAATCAATGCAAAAATCAGTTATCATGCAGGTGTCTGAAAGAAGAAAAAACTTTGGATCAAGAGGAGACACATAGTACACCATTGAGTCTTCATGTTGATCACATAGTGGAAGAGATTACAGTCATGGATCAGCCCATTAGAGATGTTGTAAACATGACACCAAGGTATGCCACCTATTCTGATTTTTGCAACAGCAGTTCTAATCATGAGGTAGCATCCATTTCACATGAAGGTAATAGTGTTAGTGAGTCTTCCTATGTTGGGACTCAAGGTGAGAGTGTTACACATGACATATATATTGTGTATTCAAGCCACAAAGGTCCTGATTTTGTTCACCATATTGTGGAAGATGTTAAAAGGACACAAAGCTTGTGTTATGGGTGGTCTCTAAGAGCTAAGAAGGCCAAGATGCTTGCTGCCCAAGCAAGACAACACTTACAAGAAGTCAAGGAAGGATGCAATCTGATAGATAATGCAAGAAGACAAAGAGAATCACACATTAGATCCTTATTTCTTTCAAAAGAAGAATGTGTGCATGTTGAGTATACAAGGGAAGAACTTCTTGAGGTAAGCCCACAAGAAGAGCATGTTGAGTTGTGTGAAGAAGAAAGGAGGAATGATTTAGGAAATTCGGTTTGGGCATCTACTTTGCATCATGAGGTCTATGACTTTCCTCTTTTAGAGAGCTATTTGAAGGCTTGAAACAATGATGATATTGGTCACACACTTGATGGATCAGCCACAAGTGTTATATCCATTTGTGTGGAATGGAACAATATTGATTTCAATTTGGTTAGTCATGCATCATCTACAATGGAAGGACAATTGTTAAGATCATATGAAACATTTTGTCGTAGAGAGCTGATTAGGGAGACTAAGAGGTTGCTTACTAAGAAGATCTTGCATTTTGATAATGTTTGGTTTGTCCTAAATACTACACTTTGGAGTTTGCTAGTAAGGGAAAACATATCAGTTATGGAGGTGATGGTATGGATTAGAAAATGGGACAGGAATCTTTTGACATCACATGAGCATGAATCCAAGCTAGATGGTGGTGACAAGAAATGTAGCGTGTTAGACATTCATGAAAAGATAGATAAGCATGAGGTGATGGTGGGAACTTCTACTTGCCAACAATCTGAATTTATAACAGCAGTGGGAAAAGAACATGAATCAATTTGTATGTTGATTCCTCACCCTTATGACATTGATACTTTGATTGAGTATAAGGATGTCATAACTTCAAGATTTGATATGCTACAAGATTGGGCTGCCAAGTGTATGCAAGTGTGCTCTTGCATTGAAGTTTTCCAGGGTAATGAAAGAAAAGGTACAATCAGTCCTAAATCTCTGGTTGGGGACAGCAGCGTTATACTCTCTCATTTACATGAACTTGCGACCCCTATTCATGGAGTAATTGGTGACAATGAGTTTCCAAATGATAGCTTACATGATGCATTGGTTAAGCATGGCTATTTTGATGTTGCTTCGTCCAAGAGGACTAAATTTGTTTACTTTAGAACAACAGCCATAAATTAATCCAAAGAAACTTGTAACATACACCACTCTTTACATGATGAGAAGCAGGATTTCTTTAATTCTGAGTTTGTAGATGATGTTTTCAACATTAAGGAGAATGAAGTGGTGTTAGGTATTCAATGGTTGAAATCTCTCGGAAGATTTGTCCAAGACTTCAGCAAGATGGTATTAGAGTTTACTCATCTGGGTAAACACATTGTGTTTAAGCCACTAAAGAATGAGACAAAGGATGGGACAGTTAAGAGCATGTTTGTTTCCTCTAACATTGATGACTTCAAAGGCATGGATAAGAATGAAGAATTCAGTCCTAATTTTCTGATTTTGAACAGCAGGGATATATCCTCACTTCCTAATTATATTGCAGCTTCTAACCATTGGGAAAGGAGTGATATGTTTCTACTTTGGTTGGTACACAAGATTCATGCATTGGTCATGGTAATTTATATGATGCATCTCATTTTAGGACTGATTTTAAACACTTTGGAGCAGTTGATTTAGAGCAGTCCCAAATGTTGAATGATGGTTGGCTAGAGAGGGCAAAGTGAGCCAAGTTGTTGGCTCAACAAGCCAAGCTCCATTTTCAACATATTCATGATATGCACCATTCTTTAGATGATGATCAAAGATTGACTAATTCAGAAAATTCAGTTGTTGTTGATTATTTTTTTGATGGTGATAATGATTTTGTGGAGGACACTCCTAGTGGGCCAGCTAGTCGAGAGTTGTCTTTGATGAGTGTTGATGGCATCTATGCTACACCTTTGGGTTTGTCACCTATTTCTCATGACATGTCAGCAATCTATTTGTTGATTGGTGACTTCATATTCATAGATTCCTCATGGATTAGTGGTTGTCCTAGTTGGAATCATATAGCACTTCCTAATTTTTCATAGTTTACATCAGCGATTCAGTGGTCTAGGAGTGTGTGGAGGTATGTCTTTTGGATGGACATGGAGTATGAGATAGATTTCTTTGGTTTTCATTGGTTTGATGACATCTATGATATCATTCTTATCGCTAGCCTGGGTTATATCAGTGATGTTGAGAGACTTCATGTGTTGATGTATTGGCATGTGACAGTTCATTTATACATCTTTTTGCTGGACTTTCTTCATGGATGGTTGTCTCATGGTGTTTGGTTGAGATATTTCTTCCTCATCTCATACAACAGGTTCTATATTTTGGTCTGGGATCCAAGTATTGATTTGTTGAGTGCATTGTTACACATGGATTCTATTGAGCTGCTTCATATATCAGAGTTTCAAGTGCTCTACACTTACCAGTTTCATCAATTTTCACAGGGCAGGGTTTCAAATGCTCTAGTGTCATATAATGACTCAAGTGTATTTAACAAGGAGAAGATCCAAACAATAGATAATGTGATTTAATATCCCTAATGGATATTGGACTGAAATTTTGAATGCTTTGATACCACTGTAAAATACCCTTCTAGAAATGACTAAATTTTTTTGCAAATTTAGATAAGATTTCTTGCACACTTCAATTAAATAACTTCACCAAATGAATAAGGAATTGTAGCACATCAAACTCACATCAACTTTGCACATATGAAAATAAAACATGAAATGTCAAGTGGCTGGAATTTATTTCAGTCCATGTCTGATTTTATATTAGACTTAATTACAAATCAATTTGAAGCCCAAATACATCAAACTTTGCATACAAATATAACCCAAAGCCTCTAGAATGATGGTGGCTATCAAATGGACACAAAACACTCTTGAAAGAACTTCAATAAAATTCTGATGGAAACTTTTTGTATGCTGATCTGACTGCTGAGAATGTACTTTTTATCCAGCCAAGGGTTTACAATGAAATATCATGAAATAACCCTTCCAAATGCACTCTATGAATGTATAGGAATGTGTTCTATCAAGCACAACTCTTCAATCTTCAAACCCTTGATCAAAGTCACCTAAAAAGCCCTTGGTAGTCAATCCTCTACACCAAGAGCTTCAAATAGATATCAATGTCACTTCCAAACTCTTCAAATAACCTGCAAATGTAATCCAATGATGAAATCTGTATGATAACATCTCACAAATGGTTATGGGATCATCACCACAACACTCAAGGGAACATCTCCTTGAAAAATAACTAGAAAATCGGAATTTTCAGTCATAAACAATAATAAAGAAAACATACCATAGCATCATTCATTGCAAAATGAAGCTCAAGTCATCTATTTAAACTCCTCAAGCTTTGATGTCCATCCTCTTGGCAATTTTGGAATGCATTTTGAAATCCATCAATAGAAATTAAGGAAATGGAACAATATTGAATGATCTTCACTTGAAATGCTTTCATTTAAAACAATCTTCAATTATTTTAAATGAATTTTGCTCCTCCTCTATGGATCGATCCTCCTTACGCTTGGCCTTTGACACTTGCATTGAATTTTGAGATTGCAATCATTTAAAATCTTCCTCTTTGCTTGGGCGATCAACTACATGCATTTAATTTTGTGTTTGAAATGCATTTAAAATCCTTCTAACCTCCAACTAGTACTTGCAATGATTGGGCGATTGCATTAAATAAACCAATCTATCCAAATGCAAGCATTTAATAACCTTCAAAGCATTTAAAATCTTGATCCTTGACATAACCAACTTGGCATTTAATTTATGAACTTGCATTTAAAATGCTCCTCTATTCTTGCTTCAATCCACAACTACCTCATGTGCATGCATTAAATGATGATATTTGCATTTAATAAAAACCCTCAACCGCTCCAATGCAAATATTTAATAATAAAATTTGCATTTAAAATATTTTTAAAGCTCAATATCAAATTAAATGCAATCATTTAATTTCCACAAACCCAATCGACCTCATATTCCATCGATCCAATGCAATCATTTAATAAATAAATGTTGCATTTAATATATCCTTCCTTCATGTTTGGCGGCCAGCTATGAATCATATGCAATCATTAAAAATCAAAACCAACCTCATAATTGAAAATACAATTCCAATATTGCATTTCCCATGTAGCTCAAAAACACACTTAGCTCATAATTTGGGACATTACATGTGAATACTTAATAAATAAACATTTGCTTTGAAGGAATGGCTCAAGCACACTATTTACCTAAACTATTTTTACACTCAAACATATGAACGTTTCCCAACTTTTCACCAGATATTATTATCAATTTTTCAAGGATTCTAGCAAGCAATATTTTTGACATTTTTTCATCTTTTTCTTGAACAGGGAATGCCACCAAAGAAAAGAAAGAAATTTGTGCAAAGAGTTCAATGCAGGCCCAACATAAGCAGCGCAAAAATATTGAAGCAATAGTTATTCAATCAGGATTTGCTCATTTGGCTTGTTTTCTACCATATATGTGGATTGTATTACAAATGTTCTTATAACTGTAAAATAATTTGATAAATATAGGCGTCATAAATGTTGTTGATATGGTGGTCTTAAAAGCAAGCCCTCAAGTCTTGAAGCATATGGTAGCGAAATTTGACTTGATAAAGACATACATTATTAGATTGCTATTAAATGCTAAATGTAGGGTTTCTTATGAGCTAGAGGATTTTGATTGATTATTCATTTTCCTGTCTATGGGGAACAGATTTATAAGCTTACAAGAATAGGCTTGGATGAGAAACAAAAGATTGTAGAGCAATTTTATGGTGTGTTAATGGCTGCAGAGACATACTAAGAATAAGTGACTATGGTACAAAACGGTTCTCCTAGTAAACTAGAGAAATCGGAAATGTGAGTTTGTGCTCCCAAGGTTTTTGTAATGGCCCCTTCTAACCAGCCAAAAATTTCGCAACCTTGCAAACAATTTCAACTTGTAAAAGAGCACATTAGTATTCCATTTCTCTTTAACACTTAACCATAATCATATGTAATTGCTTTAGAATCCCAACTATATGCATTTTTTCTATTTCACAAGTCCATTGTCCATATTTCATACTCTCGCTTGGGTGAGATAACCTTAGGCCTATTGTTAATCATACCTTCCACCTTATGAGAGATGACTCATTAGGAGGCAATGTCATACCAACTATCATGGGTCCTATTATTATTCCTTTGGTTATTAAACCAAAGGCCCATCATCATTCCTTCGATTCGTCAAACGAAGGCCCATTATCATTCCTTGATTCGTCAACCAAGGCCCATTATTATTCCTTCGATATTTAAATCGAAGGCCCATTATTACATCCTTTGATTCGTCAATCAAAGGCCCATTATTATTGCTTGATTCGTCAATCAAGGCCCATTATTATTGGTCTTGGGGATGATTTCTCACAACCACGAGCCATACCCATGGTTGGTCAATTACTGTCCTAAATATCAACCTCATTGCCAAAGTGTTGGGCAGATTAGCAACAAGGCCACTTACTCATCCCTAGGATGACCATGCCCATAACCACTTATAGAGACCCATTCCATTATCCTATCCATAATGTATAAATAATATCAAGTTTATATCCATGCCATAGTTTTATTGTATTCCTTTCTGCTGAGTTAGATATCAAATTTGTATTGCTTGTCTTTAGATGATGCGTTAAAACTTCAATTGTATTTCCTTGTTTCCTTTATGCTGTCCATCGATTCCTTGTGTATAGTCTTGAAAGGATGTTCACTTCCTTTGTATTCATTCCTTGTTCTTGCTTTGCTCAGATTTATTTATATTCCTTGATACTTCTTTGATTGATATTACAATTACAATTCTGCTCATATATATATATATATAATATATATATTAACTCAGATAATTCTTATTATTCTATGCCCTTCTATTTTTGTTCCTTCTTATTCTCCCCCGAAATATCTTCTGAATTCCTATTTTTATAGCCTTTAATGGCTGTGTCTTTACTGAGGGAATGTGCCTCTTTCTACAGATCGCATCCCCTCTAAATGAATTTGCAGCCCATATATTAATCGCACCTTTTAATGTTTCCTTCCTTCTTGAATTTAAGAAGTTTGTCTTATTAATCGTTGCCGGATATTTATTTTACTAATCACTATTGTTATACTGCTGCTACGTAATCAGTCATATTATTTCCTATTTAAATATCACTTTTTGTCCTATATAGAGCTTTATTCATGGGACTTCTTTAATAATATGTAGCTTGGTTTATATAGTATCGATTCTCATATATAATATTAATCATACCCAACTAATATAAATATGGGAACAAATCGTTTGCCATTTAGTTCTTTAAGTAACTAATATATGAATATATGTAGATCAAGATATTATATTATTATAATAATATTTAAATTGATAATATTTATATTGTTATTTATAAATATCTTATTAATGAAAATAAATATATAATATTTTAATTATATTAAAATATTTATACAGTAATATCATTTAATATTATTTATTTAAATATAATATATTAAACATTAATGCGTACGCAATTATCTCTAGCTTTCAAATTGACTAAACACCATGTTTTATAAAAGCAACTTCACCGTCTGTAATTATGATGTTTAAATCTTTAATTTAAACAATGCCTTAATATCGGAACATGACAGTTTTTCTACATCAGTCAGATTGATCCTGCTCACTCTGACAATTTTACAGTGGGAGTTATGAAAGGCAAGGTATATAATTGGGAAATTTTTTTATCAGATAAAATAAAGATTCTTTAAACAAAGCAAAGCTAAAGGCATGGGATCTTTGTCAAGACCAACAACAGAAATTGAAGTAATCTATAATTTGTTTTCACCTGTCAGGTTATTTGATGGAGTTTATTGCGTGGCTGATAGATGAGCTTGTAGAAGCGGGGAAAGCTAAAATAGTTTAGTATAGTGATCTTGGGATGATAAATACCTAACAACATATTTTTTTTAAGAAAGATATGGAGATTTGTATGATGAAGGAGGCTCATAGAGGTCCAGCCCACCACCAAGTATTGATAATTTGTTTCCATTTGTTCACGGATCACTTTAGCAACAATTATTTTCCTTTTCACAAAGTAATACCATATTTCCAGTTGTTCCTATGATTTCCAGCATTGCAACATCAACTTTATCTCTAGTTCCCAGCTATTTCAATGCCCATAACTTACATTCCAGAAGATTTGGATAAGCTACTAGGTTTGTCTGAATTATTATTTGGAGAATTAGAATTTAGCTCGTGATAAGCGGGATTGAAGACTGTTTTGCAACAAGATGTGGATAAAACAGTGCATTTTCCAAGATTCGTAAAAACAAAAATATAGAGTTTGAAAGATGTACTTCTTTCTGTAAGATACCCAACTAGTACTAACTAAAATTTTTCTTACTTAGACAAATTTACTTGCACTTAACTCTTCAATCACTTAATCTACAATACATCACATATGAAAGATAACAAGGGCAACTTACACGAATCAACTTGGAGTTGGGCACTTGTATTATTACTTGATTCAACTCAATGCAAATGTCTTATTACAATGATGATGCCCTCAATGGCATGAATCTACAATCTTATTCAAAGGATTACAAGGAAAGGCCTTGAAGCCTAGATGTATACAATGCTTTCAACTTCTTCACAACTAGCTCTATCTCACTACTTGATGTAGATCACTTCAATTGAACCTAATGATGTTAACTGGATGTCAACACCTCACAGTGCAACAAGGGAGCATCACCTTGTCAGTTGAGGGAGCATCACCCCAACACTTGAAACTCGCAGGCCTCAAGATTACAAGCATAAAGCTTTGCAAAGAGAAATTTCGCCAAATGATAAGATGTCAAATGAATGAGAGAGCTCCTCCTTTTATAGGCCTTCCAAGGCAATGAAGGCACGTTTTCCAAGAAGCATATCCATGGAGAATATTCCATTTGACAACTCAGTCTGAAGTGGCAACCTTATCCAATGAGCCGAAATGGATCCCAACACCACCAATTGGACCAATAGGAGATCAGGGACTCAGGGCGCCAAAATGATGCCATAGTTACAAGTTTCTCAAGGCTAGGCGCCAACTTAAGATGGATACTACATGAAATTGCGCCTTGTTAAGGTTAGGCGCCAGTTGAGGTTTGTAAAGACCCAAAAATGCTTCCAAGTGCCAACACCATATCATGAAGGAATGAAACTGTGACTTGAGAAGATGTTTGAATTCTAGGCACTAATCTGAGGTTGCATGAGCATGAATATGCGCCTAGTGAAGTTTGATGACCTTTTATACTTGCAAACAACATCCAGTGAAGACTCTTAGACTTTTGATTGAAGATTGAGCACCTAAATGAGGTTCCTAGAGTCTAGGCGCTATTTGGAGGCAGGACAGAGGAAGATTTGCGCCTAACTTGCTTGGGCGCACTTTTGAGATGATTGAGACCAAGAAGTGCGCCCTCATCATCTTAGATTATTTCTTGACAACTTAATGACTTAGGTTATTGAGCAACAATTGAGAATAGTTCCTTTCTTCATGATATAAGCTGATAAATCTTCCTGGGCGCCATTTCAAGTGTCCGGAGTGATCATCAAACCAAGCGTTAATTGAGTCTTAGGCAAATGGAATGGGCGCCTTACTTGTCTAGATAGGCAGTAGAGTGCACCTAGTTAGTTCTAGGAGTCTTCTATCCTTCTTCTATTAAATCAACTTCACCTAACTTGATCAATTCCAATGTTATAAGCCATTTGAGTGAGTTCTCATCCTAGGCGCCAAAATGGAAGCATTTCATCAGAATGTGCGCCTCACATAGATTTGAATCCTAGATACCAGAATTGAGGAGTTTTGCGCCTAGGCTAGGAGTTTCCTATTTCAACTTTGATTGTTCATCCAAGTGACTTTCCCTAACTTCAAAGCCTTCAATCTATCAATCATCCATGCTAGGCGCTCAAATGGAGGATTCTTGGCCCAATATGTGCTTAGGTATCAAGACATCATTACTTGACAATTCTACTTGATCTCCTTGAGAATGAAGTTCACTTGAAGAAGTTCGTTTCAATGACCCCAAACACATGTTTGGTGAATGCTCAATTGGTTAATAGATGACTTCATCTTCTTGGTTCTTGCCTTCAATGTCCAGGGCGCTCATTTGGTGAGTTCAACATGACATTGGCGCCCAAGCATGAAAGCCTCATCCATACTCACTCCACTTATCTCAGTACTAGGCACTAGGTTGGAGGAGGTTAATCACATGGAGCGCCTCAAGTTAAATCCCTTTCTGAGTGCTATAAATGAACTTGAAAGCTAGGCGCCAAAATGACCCTAAAGTGCCTAGAAATGCGCCCAAACATCATGAAAGCATCACTTGACAATGAGACCACTGGAGTTGATGAAATGACTCTCAGACTTAGTCAAATTTGCTAGGCTTGTCATAGTTCCCTTGAAGTAGTTTTTGACTTATTCCTACAAAAACACAACATTAAGTTAGTCAAAAACCAATTTCATTCCCTTATCATTTAGAATTAGCCTTCGGGAATGAGAAATAGGCTAATCCATTCTTCACTTGATGATCAAGCTGGAAACGGGGACATGACACTTTCTCAGCAGGGATCCAAAAGAGACATACCTATATAGATGATTATGTACTCAATGTATCAACTTGTAAATCTGGAATCAAAGGTCCAGTGTTGTAATACCATCTTGTAAGATGTATGACTCAAATCAAAAGATTCTGAGAATGGAAGGAAGCAGTTGACATCTCTGATTCAGGTGGCATTATGATTCCTATGGTTGGCATCAATAGCTGAATCTTGCTTGTTGGAAAACCTCCTCACTATCTATGCACCCTTGTCCCCTGTAACTCAAGGAACAACACCCAGTTGACTAGGACCAACCATTATTTCTTGATGTTGCTTATTGTAACTGCCAGAAGATGAATGCTCATAAGTTGAAGAGCAACTGTTTCATCTTCCTGTTCCATATCAGTTCTTTCATTGTCTTTAACCTATTCGCATCTTTACGTACACCTTGTATGGAAGGATAGAGCGGAGAGGTGTTCATCTATAGTCAATTGTTTCCATATCAAATTCTTGAGTAATCACCGCTCTGAGTAGAGAGATAAATATGTAAGGTTGCATTGCATATACAGCATAATTGCACATCTATGGAGTTTACTCAGAACCTTTGAGGCACATCCCAATTAAGGAGTACAAGGATTCCATAATATCGCCATGGTGTATACATAGTGAGCTGTGACATTATGTAGTCTTCTTATATTTATAATTGGCTCTTTATTCTTGTGCAACAATCTTTTCTTTGTTCATTTGCAGTTAGACTCTGCAATTTCATTTACAGAGCTATTTCTGTTATGATTTGCTTCTGGTTTGATTTTCACCAGTAAATTGATAAATGAAAATCTACAGGGGGTAGCGTAAAAAGGTTCTCAAACCCAATTAAGGAGTACAAGAATTCCACAAAATTCCCACCGTGTATATTGATAATTTGCTCCTTACTCATGTGCAACGATCTGTTCTTTGTTCATTTGCAGTTCAACTCTGCATTTTCATTTACAGAGCAATTTCTGTTATGATTTTCACCAGTATATTGATAAAGCTATAGGAAGAAGTGTAAAAAGGTTCTCAAAAAATAAGAGGAGGTGGTTGTAAGTTCAAATAATAGGTAATATGTCAAAGGGGTTGAGCTCAATTGGCTAAATCATTGGGTTTTCATTGAAGAGACCCAAGTTGAGATCCCCAAAATGACCTCTAATATGAGAATCTAAGTTTTGACTCTTGGACTTCCATTGTTCGCTTCTAATGTTGATATCTCTGTTGTTATCTAATGCAAATGCTCTTTAGGTGATAATCTTTGTCTTATTTGTACTCAGCTTCTCGTATTAGCCATATTTGTAAATGTTATCTGATATAAAAAAAGAAAAATAATAGGGGTTATGATTTTTAAGCCTAGGAGCACATGGGTTATGAACATATTTTGCTATGCAAGCTTCCTTCGGTATTTTGAAAATTTCAGTTATACTCGATGCTCGTCAGCATTCTCAGCAGCAGCAGTGCCAGACTATAGGTCAAACTTTCTGGGATAATCACTTGCATTGTATGTACCAGACATCAAATGTTACATAAGTTATACCAACTACAGTCATCAGCATATTGATTCATCCTTTATCTGGTTGTAGATTTAGCAAAAGCAATTAATAGTACTTGGGGGGAAAATGTATTGAGTAATTCTGCGTTGATCTAACCAAAGAAGCAAAGAGAGTCTTAGTACTCTCATAAATTTGTTATTATTTTATATTTATAATTATGTTTAGTACATGACAAAAATGAATCATGTTAACTTTGACTATTAGGAAGGACACAGTTTACGTTAAGAAAGTGTATGGTTTCTTCCCTCCATTTTTCAAAAATAAGATAGAATATCAGAAGCATGAAATGGAAGAAATTTCTTTCTAAGTCTATCCTAGATTCATGTGGGTAAATATAGTACCATCAAATATTTCAAAACTATAAGATAATTGATCTCTTTGTCTATAGCAAGATAGAAATTTTGTTTAATTACGTTGCTTATTATCAAGAAGTTTCTATGCCTTAGAGAGCTTAACTCTTTTATACTTGAAGCTTCCCTCTTTTCCTGGTTTTACAAGCTTCCATGTTCAGATTTTACACTTTGAGTACTTCTCTATGTCATTTTACATGGGTTTTATCACAATTAATTCCAAGTGCTGTTGCATATTAATATATAACACCTGTTTTTTCTCAACTTTCATACTGTTTCTTGCTTGGAGTTGTATTAGGGAACAGTTGACACAGGTGGCCCTAGGGAGCCCTGGCATGATATGCACTGCAAAATAGAAGGTCCTGCTGCATATGATGTGCTTACAAATTTTGAGCAACGCTGGCGAAAAGCAACAAAATGGCGTAATATTGGTAGGCGTTTTAAGAAAATTGCTAGATGGCATGATGATGCCCTTATCAATTTGAATCGAATGTCGTGGATACGTAGCCCCACAAAGAATATTCCTGATGGTGACCCTCATCTGTGGATTTCAGATGGAGATGACCCGGAAACTTGGCATGTGCAGGTTGACTATAAAAGATACAATATATAAAATATATGTACCAGTCTGACTTTGGTTTTGTAGTTCTATGGGTGTTATTTTTTCGGGTACTACAAGTTTTTATCAAAATGGCCAATGGCAATGTTTGTCTTACTCTCCTAGGTTTTTCGTTCTATTGATTCTGGATCAGTCAAAGGTTTTCCAAAGTCTGCTAGAGAAGCAGAAAGCCAGGTGAGTCCACTAAATTGGGTTTTTGAATGCTATTTCATGCTCTAGTCTTATTGAATGTAGATTTTATACAAAGTGAATCATTTTGTGTACCTGTCATAATTTTTCTTGATTTCATTCAATAGTGAATATCCTTAGCAAAATCCATGCTAATGGCACAATTTGTTTGGTCCACATTATAACAGAACCTTGTTTGTGGAAAAAATCTGGTTATTGATATAAGCATACACACAGCTTATGTTAAGGCTATCCGATCGGCACAACACTTCGTCTACATTGAAAATCAATATTTCATAGGATCTTCTTACAACTGGCTATCTTACAAGAATGCAGGTATGGAACTAAACTTAGTGTTGAGCTTTGCTAAAAGATTTTGCAATCATCTATTTTATAAATAGAATTCTATCTTAGTTTTTGCTTAGCGTCTTTATAAAAATTGCAAATTTAACTTTTAGTGAAATTGATAGAGCTTTCCTTCGCCGCTGTCCCCAAACGGGTGAGGAAAGCATCTGTGGTTGAGCCTTCTAGGTGTGATTTATGAAGTTGGAGCTTAGCACAGTGCTATCTCATTATGTTATTTGTTTAAAAAGTGTCATTTAACACCATCAAAATTCACTCTTTATCTTACCAACCATAGGAACGATACAGCCATATATCTGAGAACAAACTAAAAGCTTTGGCTTTTCTTCTTATGCAGCCACAGGTCTTTAAAAGAAATTGATGTCCACAGACATGCCTTAAGGAAAGAAAAAAGTGTCAAAGACCAATAAAAGGCACCCTTTATATTAGCAACCATAGGTCTGATAAAAAAACAAGAGGCTTAAGCTGCCTTTTTAATCCACCACTAGTCTCGGAAAGCATTTCATGTCCATAGACATGTCTATTTAAAAATTCGCTGTAACATTTATTATATGTCATTGCACAATTACATTTGAATTTTGCATTTCTGAGAATGTGTCGGCTGTTCTCCATTTTGTATCATGCAAAAGACTGTCCTTTCTAACCTGTTTTGGGGAATATCATAATATTTGTCCTAGGTGATCCTTGGTGGAAGACAAATCAATAGGACACCATCAAATTAATGAGCAGTGTTGTACCCAAACCGAAATTTTTTGTATGTTGGCGTATTTGTTTAAATTGAGTCATGTTTGTTTGTCCCCTGCAACACCAAGTCCTTTGTTATTTTTGCTAACTCTGCAAGTGTGGAAAAATGTTCAAGCCATTCAAAGTGTAACTGAGTCTTGAAAAGATGAAGTCTCAGATGCGAGTATGCACCTCAGTGGAACAAAGCACGCTTGGTGAAGGAAAAGCACTTCAAGAGAAGTTAAGGCACGCTTCATGAGGGAAAAGTGCGCCAGTCAAGTCAAAAGTGCGCTAGGAGTGGTTTAGGTGCGCCAAGAGTGGCAGAGGCACGTCCATGGAGCAAAAGCGCGCCCTGGAATGAACAAACACGCCTAAGGAAACAAAAGAGCGTCTCACAGATAGAAAGCGTGCCTAGAGACCCAAAGGCGCACTAGTGAGAAGGAAGGTGCGCCTGGTGAGAGTTGAATGCACCTAGTAGAGTAGAAGCGTGCCTTCATAAAAATGTGCGCCTAAAGGATAAATTACACGCTTTGCTGAAAAAAAGATGACCACAAACTCAAAAATGCATTTTGCTAAAAGATGAGTGAAAGGATTTGAAGAAAAAGCATCCTCATCTGGCCAAAAGCGTGCCTCCTTGTTTCTCCTCACGCTTAGATATAGAAAAAGTGTGTTCCAAACCATTAAGGAACACCTTAACTAAAAGCGTGCCTATAGAGAAAAAGCGTGCCTGAGAGAGAAAAAGCGCGCCTAGAGAGGACAAGGCGTGCCTGAGAGAAAAAAAAAACATGCTTGGAGAGGACAAGGCGCGCCTGGTCAAGGAAAAGTGTGCTTGGAGAGGACAAAGCGTGCCTGGTCAAGGAAAAGCGTGCTTGGAGAGGACAAGGTGCACTTGAGAGAGAGAAAGTGCGCCTGGAGAAGACAAGGTGCGCCTGAGAAAGGAAAAGCACTCCTGGTCAAGGAAAAATGCGCCTTCGTGGATCTAAACGTGACAATACAAAGGAGATATGAATGAATAGATTTTCAAGGTTTTTCAGAGGGTTTTCTCACAATCATCAAAGTCATCTAGCGCTGCTTATCTAAAGGACTATTTTTATCCCATACTAAAAATAGATTGCTATTTTTAGCAGGTCACCATTTTTAAAGAGGAGCATATTCAAAGACTTGCTATTTTTAGCCAAAGCTATTTATAGCATGTGCTATATTTAGCAGTTTCTATTTTTAATGTTAATTTGGAGTTGGCTTTTTGTTTGATCGCCATGCGTCAGATGTGAGCACGAAGTCGAATTCGCAACTAGTTCAATCTTCAGTTCAAATGGAGATTGCATGTTTTAAATCATCAGTTGAGCTGCAGTTGCATGGATTCAGTTTGAGTTTCAGTGGAGCAGATAGTTTGTAATAAGTATGCATGTTACGCAAAGAGTAGTCAACTATGTTAGAGTTCAGTTAATTATTCTCATTCATTTACTTTGTAATAGTATAAATAAGTGCTTTTGCACATAGATTAGAGAATCATTATTAGTTATCTTTTTAGGAGTTAGCATTTTTCAGCATTCAGTATTCAGAGTAGAGAAATCAACTGTACTAGTGAATGAACATCAATGAATATGGCACTCCTCATGCCTGCATTACGCTAAAATTGTTATTTGTCGAATGTTCAATGTGAATGTAATCGTGTCATTTATTCAATAGAATTTCATTGTGCATGTCTTGCTTCTGAAGGCCTATTGGAATGTGTTGTTATTAGTGCTGAAGTTAAGTCACTTCAACAAATCAGTGAACTTTGTGCTACAACGAGGTTGAAGGTATAAGTCGTGTCTTTGTACCATCATATGTGATTTAATCATAACATTCATGATTATATGTTATGTTATTTGTTCAATTTGTCCAATCCAATCCATGAATACTTGCCTTGTTCAACCTTTGAATTTAGCTAAATAGTCCAAGCACGTGGTCTAAGTTTTGATTCCAGTAAACAAACATAAAAATCCTTGCTTCGTGATTGAAAGTGTGTTTCTGCCTTGCGCACGCTGCAAACCCAAAAAGTTTGCAAACTTCCCTTTCATTCAGCATAAGTATGAAAAACCTTTGAAAACACTATACATACTCTGTAGTTTTAAGTTAGTTTTATTTTACAGGGAGCTTCCCCTTCAAATTTGAAGAGCGGTTCTATCGCACATCTGTCCGTTTTACATGCTTTGTAGTTTTAAGTTAGTTTTATTTTACAGGGAGCTTCCCCTTCAAATTTGAAGAGTGGTTCTACTGCACATCTGCCCGTTTTACATTCGCATTGAAAGGTGCGAAATAAAATGCTAACAAGCAGATGGGCTGATCTAGGAGGACTGAAGTTTATTAAGCCACTTGTTTTTTGAGTCAGAACCCTTGGAGCCCATATTGAGAATTTCTACTTATTTTGGTAGTGTTCCATTGATATTATTGCATGTGCCTCATAGGAAGTCGCATTGAATGTTTCTAAATTGGGTCATCTCTGCATGTGAACACTTTCAATTTCACTTGGATTAGAACAATTTGATATATGTCACGTTATTTTACCTAATGTCTATCTACAATCATACTAACAAGGTTTGATTGATTTTAACTGTGACAACCGAACCTCATGGATTGCCATTGAACCTTGAATTTATTGAGAGGGCCAAACCTATTGGGCTGAATCTATCAATGCAGTTCAGCATATTAACTGTGACATCAACTCTCATTTTTTTTGCATATAACTCTATTTGCCAGCTTCTATGCTTTGAAATCCATGATGGACAAAGTAATTATTGTAATGGTAGTGCAGATGCACTGGATCAGGATGTTGGTAATTGTTACTGATTGCAATAATCATCATACAAACTTTTTGTTCTAAAGATGTTAAAATTGTAATTATAAGGCCCAGTGGTTCTAAAACCTAGACCATGGAAACTCAAGAGTGAGTGCCACTCTCTAATATTTTATGATCATGTGGCGTACTGAATTTTGAAATATTGCGAACATTGGGAATTGAATTATTTTCTTTTTATCATTTTCAGAATCTATTTATTTGATTGTGCATAATTTTGTATGTTATATAGCTTCGAAACTTTCTGAAATTCCGAACATTAGCAAACCTTTCACCTTCTTGAACCCACCAAAATTTTTGAACCTTGTTACCAATATCTATCTAATGATTCTAATCCAATGACCTATTATTGTCTATAGATGGTTTCCAATTTTCCAAAAGATCGATCCAGTAACAAGATGCCTTTTCCTGTCAATTCCCCATGAGATCCCTCAGCAAGTCATATCGATACCGCCAAGCGCTTGAGAGCCAACAGGCACAGCTAGCAGGTTAGGGCCTTAACTTTGTGACTGTAGCTTGAAACGATTTTGTTCAAAAACCTCCGAAAATGTTAGGATGCATAGAACATAAAATAAGGATGAAAAAACTTGTATGGAAATGTAGTTGTTTGTTGCAAGAATAGCGAGGTAACATCTTATCCATTAATTTTTCTATACTTTATTACTCTGAGAGGCATGTTGGTACCCATCCAAAACTCAACTTTTATATTTCTCTTGTCCATTTGTTGTCAATTAATCCTTGGTCTTGTGTCAGTCAAATTGATTGTGGTCTCCCATGGTCTTGTCAAGATCTATCTACTTCTATTAACACTTTTGCAGGGTGATGATGATGTTATCAAAGGCAGCGGAAGATCAGCAACATGCGAGAGCAGAACAAAGGCAATTATAGGGCAGAAGTAAGAACACAACAGCAAACTGGCAACATGGTTGGCAAGTTCCACTCAAACTCCTGCTTTTGCTTTGAGTGTTAGCAAATTCTGCTTAGTGCACTTTTCCTATGGCTAAGCCATTGTGTTTTCTGCCTAAGTCTTGGAAAAATGGTGATATAGATGGTTTGCTCTGCCCAATCTTCTACCTCAGCATTTAACATAACAGTGACGCACAATTGTGAAGGCCTAATCACTAGTCATCTCTGCTTTGCATGTTAAAGATGGCAGGCATTTAAGTGATCTGCGCCTGATTTTCCTCCCTTAAGTCTAACTGGAAAAACAGCAGGCCAGACACACATTTTGGATGGCAAAACCACTGGTCTTTTCTGCCAAAATCAGAAAATGGCAAATGGGTTAGTGAATTCCGCTTGGCAAAAGGATAGATGGCAATGACTTATGAAAATCTACGCTCAAGTGAAAGATAACATGACAAAGGCACATTTTTCATATTGTTTAGATATTAGTAATTTCCACTAAAGATCAGAAAAGTGGTTAATAACTGAAAAGTGCATGCCTGATTTACTTCAACCATGGCAAAGTCTCATAAGGTGCGCACCATGCTGGGTTAAGTTATTAGTTTTTTCTGCCCTGCACTTAAACACTAAGTGAGACGCACTTTGTGAATGACTGAGCCAAACCTTTTCTCTGTCTAAACCTTCTAAAACTGGCTTAAGTCAAACAGGTGCGTGCCTAGATTGGCTTAGCCACTGTAAAATTCTGCCTACATGTTGAAAAACAAAACTTAAGTTGTGGTGATGGAGATAAAGCACGCTTCATGAGGTGATTAGATGTTTTAAGTGGCACATGTATCAATTTGGCGTGCCTAGCAGGTAAAGCTACAAACTTGAGTGACAAACACGCCATTAGGGAATGCCTAATGTGTTTTCAGTCAAGGTTAAGTGAAATGAAAGGTGCCTAAGGTGTTTTTGACAGCTTTTAGTGACAAGACAACCTAAAATGTGCACTTCACAGGTTGGAGCAGGGTTTCAGCCTCTTGAAGTTTTAAAAGTCAAATTTTCAGTTGCCTATGAACATCAGCTGTTAGTAGATGTGTAATGGAAGCTTCAGCAGCAGTCAATACTCCAGTTTTCAAGCATTTTATCATTGGTGTGAATGGTCAAAGCAGTGAGGAATGAAAGATTAGAATGAGGGTTATTGAGGGATTCAAATTTTTTTGCCTTGACAAACTCTATGATTTTCCGGTTGGCTGGATGGACACAAACAAAGATATGGTGGATTTCAGATCAAAAGTGTTTCAAAATCCTAGAGGTCACTCGTGTGGAAATTGCTATTTTTAGTAGCTAAACTTGATAGTGGCTATGTCCAGTGTTCTATTCCGAACAGTGGATGACAGCCTACTTTAGGCCGTTGTATTTTATTAGTTGTTTTAGGCTAGATTTTCTTTAAGTTCCTTTCTTACCACTTTTTTTGCAGCTCTTGGATAGGTTTGCCTTGAAACATTTCTGTTTGGAATATTTACTAGTTATTTTCAAATCCCTAAAATTGTAACCTATAAATAAATTACACGGCACAGTTTTCGTGCTATAGAGAGCATACTAACAGTCCACTTACACGGAATTGACATGGTGTGGTAAATCATTAAATGTGTAAATGAAATTCAATTGCTTGGGTTTAAAATGGGAAAACTCAGCAAAAACTTGGGAAACTAAAAAGCAATAGATACTTGTAGAAACAGAGAAAAAAAACTGGTTTTATTATTTTATGTGAAATATGGTCTGTAAAGGTTTAAAAAAACATAATAAATAAAAAATTAGCAATCATAAAAAAAATTGAATATGGTTATCAACAAATTATTTTACTTCTAGCTAAGAGCATTTATGCAAAAAGCAAAGGACTGTTCCTAAAATAGTAGGTCATGCCATTGTTGTGTACAGCCTACTATTTTAGGGGCAGCGTTATATTTATACGGATACCTTAACCTTATTACAGTGTAAATTAAAAGAAAAACCTTCATTAATGTTGAAAATTTAATTTCTAAGAAAAACCTATTCAAAGTAAAACTAAAAAATTAGATTGAAAGTGTCATGTCCCCTCTTTAGCGCTGTCTAGCAGAGACATGAGAGTTGACCTATCATCCGGGTTCCCGTAGGTCAGCGGAGTGGTTAGGGGACCTATCCAGAGGCAGTGTAGCTTGGTAGGGAGCTTTACAGGCCTTTCCAGACAGTTTGTGACAGTTTCCCATTTTTTAGGAAGGGTTCCTATTTTTTAGGGTTTGACCGAGAGTTGACCAGGAGGCATCAGGGGACCTCCAGGAGCATTTTTGGAGTTTTGGTGAAATTCCCTATTTTTTAGGAGGTATCCCTACATTTTAGGGAGGCACTGTCAATTAGCATGACGCGTGGCGACATCACCAGTGGCGTGGGCTACAGCAGTTCTTAGTTCAGGATGGCCAGGTGATGGAATTGGAATATTTATTGAATATTAAAGTGTGGCTTTAATATTTAATAAAAATAAAATAAAATAAAGTGAATAACATGTCACTTTATATTAATAAGTTATTAAAAGGACCCCCACCTAGTTGACACAATGTTGTGTTAAAAAGGTGGTCTTTTAATAATGAAGTTGGGCCCTCAACTTGGGCGCCCAACTTATGAGTCTTCATTAATAAAAGAATCTTTCAAAGATTCTTAATTTTGATGCCCTTTTGGAACCCTAAAGTGGACGCCCACTTTGGGAAAAGAATAAAGTGACTTTGAAGTGCTTTTTGGAGTCATCTTTTTGCATATCTTTTGAAGCTTCATGGCAGCTCTGAACTCTGAGGAAGGGGGCAGCAGCATTCAGACTCTTGGGAACGAAAACTCTCAAGGATTTTGGTGAATTGGACGACAACCCAGTTCATGTTTGTGGGAGGCCTACTCTGGGTCTTCATTTGTGCATCATTGGACAGATTCCAGGGCATTCTATTGCAAATCTAAGCTTGCAGCAGTACCAAATCAGCCTTATTCTTCAGATCCTTCATTCTTAGTTGCATGCATAGCCTCTTCTAGGCCAATACTATCTTTGTATGCAAGTAGGGATGCAAACCAGGCTTTACATTGAATATAAAATACAGATCTAATGGGTATGTGCCTCAATTTCTTAGTTGGTATCTTTCTATCATTTAATATTTATTTTTAGTCCATTTTATTTGAGATTGCAGCTGTATGTATATCTATTTGCTATCTTGGCAAATACACATCTCAAGAAAACTGAAACCCCTTCTGCATCTCCTCTCTAGTCTGAAAGAAAACCAAAAAAAAATTAATAAAAATCATAAAACAAATAAAATCACAAAAACAACACTTCATTTCAGCAAAGGGATCCATCAGGGATCTTTCAGTGGTATCAGAGCCTTTGACCTGCCAGCCTGTGGGGTTAGGAGAATTGTTTTCTATGTATACAGACAGGTATTACACACGCAGGAGAGCCCAAAACGAGCTTGGGATTGGTACGGCAGAGGAACCAGTAATGGCTGAAGAACAGAAAAATGCCAGGAGAGATCAGGATGAGGAAGAGAGAGAGATGATGAGAACCCTCATCAACACTCAGCCTAGGATTGCTCAGACCCTTGACAGGATACAGGACGCCTTGGACCGGTTGGAGTTAGATAGAGGCAGACGGAGCAGATCAGTATCTGTGGCGGGGAGTCAGCATAGTCACAGGTCACACGCATCGGCTAGGAGCTCCCATCATTCCCCTAGGCGTGGACAGGCCAGAGATAGACCCTTACTTCCTCAGTTTGCACCAGGTGAACAGTCAGCATAGGTAGAGTCACCAGAGGTGGAATTTCAGGATTCAGTCATGGCAGCTACTGCTGAGTGGAGAGCCCTACCCCCTGAGGTTAGGGATGTGTTTCCTTTTCCACAGTATTGTGCACAGCGCAGAGATTCTGCCAGGTTCAGAGGAGACCGAGGCACTAGACCACAGCAGCAGAACTATGACCTTAGTAGAGCTACTGGAAAGATCACGTTGGCTACATATGATGGTATGGGTAGTACGAGTGCACGTGCTTGGGTGCACAAGCTGGACATATATTTATCCTTGAGACCCATGCCTGAGCGTGAGGCTATCCAGTTTGCTGTCTTACATTTAGATGGGGTTGCCTACGATTGGTGGCATCATGGATTGGTCACCCAGGATCATGCCTTGATTCATTCCTATGCAGAGTTCACTGAATGACTCATTACCCGGTTTGACCGTAAGGACACAGAACTCTACTATAGGGAGTTGGCACATCTTAGACAAACGGGACATGCTGAAGCTTATGTTAATGAGTTCCAGCGTATTGCAGTTATGGTACCTGATATGCCCCAGAGACGTAGCGTGATGTTATTCATTGAGGGGTTACAGGATAGGCTTAAGGGATTGGTACGTGCCTTCCAGCCGGCCACTCTTAAGGATGCCATTGATGTGACCTTGAGATTGGACACCACTCCCACTTATCAGTCGGATAAGAGACCATTCAGGGAATCACGGCCTATTCAGAAGGCCAATACTCCACAGTTCAGACATGGACAGTTAGCTAGACCTCCTAGGATGGACCAGGAGTCACGGAATGATTTGAGGAGGAAGAAATTATGCTTTTCCTGCAAGGAGCCTTGGGAGCCCGGACACCGCTGTATGGGTAAGGGCAGAGTTCACTTGATTGAGGTCACATCCGAGCTTGGGGATGAGGAGATACCAGACACCGACATTGAGGACAGCCCTGAGGAGGTTATTCAGGGGCGACCCCAGCTAGAGATAGATATCCCTGATTCATCGGCGGCAGCCAAAGTGACTATGGCTACACTATCCAGTTATCCCAGGTTCCATGCCTTTCGGTTGAAAGGTACATTATAGGGACAGTGAGTCATGAGTTTGGTGGACACAGGAGCCACGCACAATTTTATTGATCAGAAATTGGTTGAGAGGCGTGGATTACAGTCTGAGGTGTTCGAGGGTTTTGGAGTTAAGGTTGCAGATGGTGCAATGTTGGGTTGTACTCGGAGGATCTCACAGCTCAGCATTCAGATGGGGGATTTTACCTTGACGGATGACTTTTATATCCTACCCTTAGAGGATTATGATGTGATTTTGGGTATGCAGTGGTTACAGGGTATTGGGAGATATATTATTGATCACCACCGCATGCAGTTAGAGTTCCTATCTGGTGGAAAGAAGGTGATCTTGAGGGCAGCTTCTGATGGTGGGCCCAAGGAGGTATCTTCTCGCAGGATGGAGTCTATTATTAGACATGATGATGTGATTTGGGCCACACGTTGTTTTGTGAAATCCAAGACACCTACTCCTTAGGATGGTAGAGCATTTCATGTTGACATACAGACAGTGATGGATCGGCATGGCCGAGTATTTGGTGACATACCTCCTGGTGTACCCCGGATAGAGGGTTTGAGCATGGGATCGAGATGGAGGATGGAGCTAAGCCAGTGATCACCACCCCGTATCGTCATCCTAGGGCATACAAGGATGAGATTGAGAAGACTATTCATGAGCTGTTAGATATGGGTTTCATTCTCCCCAGTTCTAGCCCCTTTGCTTCTTCTGTAGTACTGGTTAAGAAGAAGGATGGGACTCTACGGATGTGTATAGATTACAGGGCCTTGAACAAGAAGACAATCAAAAACAGATACCCTATTCCGCGCTTTGATGAGTTGTTGGATGAGCTTCATGGAGCCATCTACTTCTCTAAGATTGATCTTCATTCAAGCTATCATCAGATCCGTGTACGAGCAGAGGATGTACACAAGACCGCCTTCCGTTGTCACTATGGGCATTATGAGTTCCTGGTGATGCCTTTTGGCCTTACCAATGCCCCAGCCACCTTCCAGTCATGTATGAACCATCTCTTCAACAAGCAGTTGAGGAAATCGGTTCTAGTGTTCTTTGACGATATTCTGATCTACAGTCGTACTTGGGAGGACCATCTCAGACATGTTGAGGAGGTACTTAGCATCATGGAGAGTCAGTCTCTATTTGCTAAGTTGTCCAAATGTGAGTTTGGACTTAGGGAGGTCCTATATCTGGGTCATGTGATCAGTGCTGATGGGGTGAAGGTGCATGAGGAGAAAATTCAGGCAATTAGAGATTGGCCCCACCCTCGGAACATTACTGAGTTACGGGGGTTCCTTGGTCTATGTGCTTATTATAGGCGATTTGTGAGGGGTTTCTCTCAGTTGGCAGCTCCCTTGACAGACCTCACAAAGAAAGGGGCTTTTAGATGGACAGAACAGGCATAGGGAGTCTTTGACAGACTCAAGGAGGTTATGAATACTTGCCCAGTTTTAGCACTTCCCGACTTCTCGCAGCCTTTTGTACTTGAGTGTGATGCTTCCGGTTTGGGCATAGGAGCGGTTTTGATGCAGAACCGACACCCCATTGCTTTTGAGAGTCAGAAGCTGCGGGATAATGAGAGGTTGTATTCTACATATGATAGGGAAATGTTGGCTATTATGCATGCATTAGCCAAGTTCAGACAGTATCTTGTTGGCAGCAAATTCGTGGTAAGAACAGACCACAACAGTCTGAAATATTTCCTTGATCAGACAGAGCTCAATGATCGTCAGCAAAAATGGGTGAGCAAGATTCAGGCTTATGATTTTGACATCGAATTCATAAAGGGGAAGAATAATACTGTGGCTGATGCACTTTCTAGAAAACCATCACTTGCTGCCCTATGTTCATTGAGCAAGATTTCTACAGATTGGAAGGCTCAACTTTTAGTTGAGTACTCCAAAAATCAGCATGCTTGTGAGGTCATGGATGGTTTGGTGTTGGATGATAGGTACACTGTGGTAGATGAAGTCATCTACTACAAGGGAAGGGTGTATCTGGTTCCTGGTTCTTAGTTGAAGGAACAAATTATGCATGCTTATCATGATACTCCGACAGCAGGGCACCTAGGTTATGGTAAGACCTACAGGGCGGTTCGGGAGAGATTCTCTTGGAAGGGTCTCAAAGCTGATATCTTACGTCATGTTCGTGAGTGTTTGACGTGCCAGCAGAATAAGTCTGAGCATACTTTTCCTGCTGGTTTATTGCAGCCCTTACCTATACCGGAGCAGAAGTGGTCAGGGATCTCCATGGATTTCATTACAGGTCTTTCTCGGGTGCAGGGGAAAGACTGTATCTATGTTGTAGTAGACAGGTTGACTAAATACGCCCACTTCTTTCCTATTGCAGCTGATTTCACATCATCTCAGGTGGCGGAGTTATTTTTCAGAGAGATATTCATGCTCCACGGTCTCCCCAAGACCATAGTGAGTGACAGGGATAGTAGGTTCATGAGTTCCTTCTGGCAACAACTTTTCAGGCTCACAGGTATGGAGTTGACACCTGGTACCAGCTACAACCCACAGACAGATGGGCAGACCGAGATTGTTAATAAGTGGGTTGAGGGGTATTTGCGCAGCTATGTGTCAGGACAGCAGAAGGCATGGGTGCGTTGGCTATATCTAGGAGAGTATTGTTATAATACTACACACCATATGTCTATTGCCATGACACCTTTTAGAGCCCTCTATGGTTACGAGGCATTATCTTTTGTTGATTTGGCTGTAAGTGACAGCAAAGTGCCCTTGGCACAGGATTAGTTACAGGAGAACCAGGACATCATGAGATCTCTCAGGGAGAATCTTTAGTAGGCACAGAATCAGCAGAAGGTCTACGCTGATCGGCATAGGACTGAGAGAGTATTTGAGGTGGATGACATGGTTTTCCTGCGGTTGCAGCCTTACCGACAGAGCACCCTTAAAGGGGGTGGAGCTGAGAAGCTCAAGCCTTGCTTCTACGGACCATATCAGATTCTCAGGCGTGTGGGAGAGGTTGCTTATGAGATTGAGTTACCACCTGACAGTCGGATTCATAATGTGTTCCATGTATCTTGCCTGAAAAAGGCACTGGGGCAACATATTGTAGCATCACCCGATTTACCTCCCTTGGATGAGGAAGGTAAGCTGACTCTGGTTCCTGAGGAGATCTTGGAGGAGAGGGAACGACGGCTGAGAAGTAGGGTGATTCGGGAGTACTTGATTCGTTGGAGAGGTCTCCCTATAGAGGACGCCACCTGGGAGGGAGAGTCCATTTTACAGCATCCGACCTTGCAGTTGCTTGTGGGCAAGCATCTTCGAGAGGGGAGGACTATCATGTCCCCTCTTTAGCGCTGTCTAGCAGAGACATGAGAGTTGACCTATCATCCGGGTTCCCGTAGGTCAGCAGAGTGGTTAGGGGACCTATCCAGAGGCAGTGTAGCTTGGTAGGGAGCTTTACAGGCCTTTCCAGACAGTTTGTGACAGTTTCCTATTTTTTAGGAAGGGTTCCTATTTTTTAGGGTTTGACCGAGAGTTGACCAGGAGGCATCAGGGGACCTCCAAGAGCATTTTTGGAGTTTTGGTCAAATTCCCTATTTTTTAGGAGGTATCCCTACATTTTAGGGAGGCACTGTCAGTTAGCATGACACGTGGCGACATCACCAGTGGCGTGGGCTACAGCAGTTCTCATTTCAGGATGGCTAGGTGATGGAATTAGAATATTTATTGAATATTAAAGTGTGGCTTTAATATTTAATAAAAATAAAATAAAGTGAATAACATGTCACTTTATATTAATAAGTTATTAAAAGGACCCCCACCTAGTTGACACAATGTTGTGTTAAAAAGGTGGTCTTTTAATAATGAAGTTGGGCCCTCAACTTGGGTGCCCAACTTATGAGTCTTCATTAATAAAAGAATCTTTCAAAGATTCTTAATTTTGATGCCCTTTTGGAACCCTAAAGTGGACGCCCACTTTGGGAAAAGAATAAAGTGACTTTGAAGTGCTTTTTGGAGTCATCTTTTTGCATATCTTTTGAAGTTTCATGGCAGCTCTGAACTCTGAGGAAGGGGGCAGCAGCATTCAGACTCTTGGGAACGAAAACTCTCAAGGATTTTGGTGAATTGGACGACAACCCATTTCATGTTTGTGGGAGGCCTACTCTGGGTCTTCATTTGTGCATCATTGGACAGATTCCAAGGCATTCTATTGCAAATCTAAGCTTGCAGCAGTACCAAATCAGCCTTATTCTTCAGATCCTTCATTCTCAGTTGCATGCATAGCCTCTTCTAGGCCAATACTATCTTTGTATGCAAGTAGGGATGCAAACCAGGCTTTACATTGAATATAAAATACAGATCTAATGGGTATGTGCCTCAATTTCTTAGTTGGTATCTTTCTATCATTTAATATTTATTTTTAGTCCATTTTATTTGAGATTGCAGCTGTATGTATATCTATTTGCTATCTTGGCAAATACACATCTCAAGAAAACTGAAACCCCTTCTGCATCTTCTCTCTAGTCTGAAAGAAAACAAAAAAAAAATTAATAAAAATCATAAAACAAATAAAATCACAAAAACAACACTTCATTTCAGCAAAGGGATCCATCAGGGATCTTTCAGAAAGTGCCCTAACCTTAATCCCTAACTGAAACATATCGCATTTACTGTGCTTTGGTTCTTTGCCTTGAGGTGTAAAATAGAGCCATAATAAAGCATAAGTATATATAAAGATATTTCGAAACCACTTTTTGAAAAACTTGGGAAACATAACACATATCTTTGGGTTTTTGCATATGAATAAGTCTGCACTTTTCTCATAGTGTTTTGTTACCGCATGAGGGATTTAACCATGTGAATCTTTCTCTTGTATGGAATGTTATTCTGTAATTTCCATGCATATGATTTCCATTGTTTTGTTGCATATTGTGGAGCTTTGTCAATTGAGCACTTTTTTGTAAATTTTGGTTTTATGTGCACTGTTTTCCATATCTTAAGAATGATTTCAACAACATATCAGTTACATTATCCGCTTGATGAATTGTATCAAACATAGTTTATGCCGATACAGATGAATTCCAGCACCCATCCCACCCTCATCACAATTTCAATGTGTTGAGTTGTTTGTAGCTTCGATCAGATAACGTATTTATTATGATCATAATAAATATGAATATATAAGTAATATTAAATATTACTTATATATTCATACTTAATATATAAGGTATGTTAAAATAAATATGAATATAGCATGATCGAATGATATATTACCAATGTATAAATACCGACTACAATTCAAACAGTGATTAGCAATTGCTAAAGCAATGGAAAGATGACGAAGTCACACCTGTGATAGGCGTGACTCCTTGAGGAGTCACGTCTGTCACAGATGTGACTCCTACTGTCACTCATATATATATCAACGTCTTTGCCCTGCAATACTACGTACAGACACAGAAATTGGAAGTGTATGAGAAATGGAAATTGCATCTGCAAAATAAAAGAAAGTAATAAATTAAGTCTGCAATACAAATATCCAACATTCAGAAGTTATCCAAGTTAGAGATCATAAGTTCGATTTGAATTTACATGGTATCAGAGCCAGGTTAAGCAGAATCCAGGCAGAAAATCGAACTTGAGAAATTCAGATTTAATACATCTCATTTCTCAAATGGCAGCAGCAATCCGATTCGAAGACAGATTGGAAGGAGGAAATAACTTCTCATCATGGAAATTCAGAATTATGATGATACTAAAAGAAAATAAAGTTGATTCATTTGTGAGAGAAAACAAAACAGAACCAGAGAATGATCCTGATAAAACGACATGGATTGAAGGAAATGACAAAGCCATGAAAATCATAGTTGATGGAGTTAGAGATCATATCGTGCCGATTCTGACAAAACATGAGACTGCATATCATATGTTTAAGTCACTTGAAAGCACTTATGAAATTAATAACTCCAGCAGAACCTTAGCCCTAAAGAGAGAAATAAATCATATAAGTATGAACAAAGGAGAATCTATCAATGCATACTTTATGAGAATATCTGCACTAAGGGATCAACTATCAACACTTGGGTACCAAATTGAAAACAAGGAACTAACACTTATTGCCCTAGATGTCTCCCAAATTCCTGGGAGACATTTGTTCAAGGCATTAGTGCAAGGTCTAAATTTCCAAAATTTGACCGCCTAAGATCAGACTGTCTTCAAGAAGAATCTAGACAGACAAAGAAAGGGACAAAACAGAAAAATATAGATGAAGATCTTCATGTTCTAAATACAAACTCTCACAAGAAAGAGAAGAAGAAACACTTCAAGAAGAGGAAAATTCATCACGGGAAAGGTTCATTCAAGAAAGACATTTCTCGCATCCAATGTTTCAGATGCGACCAATATGGACACTATGCAGTTAGATGTCCTGACAGAACCAAGCAACAAGCATCTTATGCCAAAATAAAGGAGCATGAATCCGAGAAATATGTATTCTACTCTGCACTTTCAAACCAATTAACAAATAAATCCAACACCTGGGTTATAGATAGTGGTTCATCAAGACACATCACGGGGTTCAGGGAACTACTAGACACCATGGTAGAAGAGACTGACGAAGAAGTAACAATTGGAGATAACTCTGTACATCTAGTCAAGGGTGTTGGCACATGCACCCTCAAATTAAAGACTGGCATCTCCATCCAACTTACTGGAGTATTGTTTGTCCCAGGCATCAAAAGAAATCTAGTCTCCATAGCTGCACTTGAAAACAATGTAATTCAGGGGTATGCAAGGGGTGTGCCTTAGGGAAAAATACAAAGGGGTCCTTTCAAAATAGTTCTAGCAAAACAAATAATGTATTAGAACTAGTCCACTCAGATTTATGTGGACCCATGTCTGTACCCTCCTTAGGTGGGTTTCTATACTATGTAGTCTTTGTTGATGACTTCTCCAGAAAGACATGGATCCATTTTCTTAAATGTAAAGAATCACAGGAAATCCTTAAAAGATTTAAGGAATTCAAACCCATTACTGAAAACTCTTCCGGGAGAAAAATCAAAACCTTAAGAACAGATAATGGGAGTGAATACACTTCAGACATTTTTAAAGACTTTTGTAAAAACACTGGGATTAAGGAGTTCACTGTACCTTATAATCCTCAACAAAATGGAGTTGTAGAAAGAAAAAATAGAACCATTGTAGAAGCTACTAGGCTATGTTACTTGATCAGAATATAGACACTTCACTTTGGGCAGAAGCATCTAGTACTGCTCTCTATATACAGAATAGATGTCCTCACTCTCATATTGATGACAAAACTTTTGAAGAAGCCTTCACTGGCACAAAACCAAACATTAGTCATTTAAGGATATTTGGTTGTCCTGTTTACATTCATGTGCCCGAAGAGAAAAGAACTAAGCTAGAACCTTCTGGGAGAAAAGGCATCTTTGTAGGCTATAGTGAAACATCAAAAGCTTATAGAATATATATACCTGGTCAAAGACAGATTGAACTAAGCAGAGATGTGATTTTTGAGGAAGACATAGCTTTCAAAAGAGCCAGAAATTATATTGAGTCAGAAATTCAAACTTCCAACTCAGGCATAGAAGAGGATCTTGCACCTGAGTTTCAGAGGGAGTATCCTGAGGAAGATGTAAACCATGAACAAATCACATCACTAGAAAATCCCAAGAAAAGACCACTTTGGGCCACCAAAACAATGGAAGAAGCTAAAAATTATGCCGCTCCATCAGGAACTTTTAGGGAAAGCACAAGACCTAAGAGATTCTCTAGTTATGTAGCTTTAATGAGTGAATTCATTAAATTAGAACCCTCTAGTGCTATAGAAGCTCTTAAGCACGAAGTATGGAAGGATGCCATGACAGAGGAGTATCAATCCATCTTGAAGAATGATGTGTGGGATATAGTACTTAGACCAAAAGGGAAATCTGTTGTTTCTTCAAAATGGCTATTTAAAATCAAACATGCTGCAGATGGCAGTATAGAGAAATACAAAGCAAGATTTGTAGCCAGAGGATTTTCACAAAAGGAAGGAATTGATTACGACGAAACCTTCGCTCTAGTTGCTCGATATACATCAGTCAGGGCAGTTCTAGCTATTGCAGCAGCCAAAGGGTGGAAAGTCCATCAAATGGACGTAAAAACTGCTTTCTTAAATGGAACCATTGAAGAAGAGGTTTACTTAGAGCAACCCGAAGGATTTGAGATTCACAATATAGGATCCCATGTATGTAAATTAAAGAAAGCTCTATATGGACTTAAACAGGCCCCCAAAGCCTGGTATGAAAGAATTGACAGTTACCTCTTGAGATTAGGCTTTTCAAAGAATGATGCAGATCCAAATCTCTACTTCAAACAAAGCAAAGGTGATATGTTAATATTGATATTATATGTTGATGATCAATTGATTACAGGAGAAGATCACCTTATGGATCAGTGTAAGAAAGATCTAGCTTCATAATTTGACATGGACTTAGGTCTATTACACTACTTCCTTGGACTGGAAGTATGGCAGAAATCAGATTGTATTATTCTAAACCAAGGGAAGTACACAATTGATATATTAAAAAGGTTTGGTATGATGGAATGTAGACCTATGTCTTCCCCCATGGAAACAAATCTTCATAAATTGAAGGAAGCAGCAGCAGATTCTCCGTTGGCAGATCCCACTCTTTACAGACAGATAATTGGATCCTTGATGTATTTGGTCAATACCAGACTTGATATCTACTATGCTGTAAATGCCTTAAGTCAGTTTATGTGTGAGCCCAAGGAAATACATCTTGTGGCTGTGAAGCATATAATGAGATACCTTCAAGGTACTCTAAATTATGGCTTAAAATATGAAAAGGTTGACTTAGATCTACTTGAATTCACAGATTCAGATTGGGTTGGAAGTGTAACTGACCGGAAGAGCACCTTCGGATGTTGTTTTAGTTTAGGGTCAGCAATGATATTGTGGATCAGCAGAAAACAGTCTTCAGTTGCTCAGAGTTCTACAAAAGCCGAATATATTGCAGCTTCTATGGCTGCTAGAGAGGCAGTATGGCTTAGAAAACTGCTTGTGGGATTATTTGGTAAACCTCTGAAACCAACTATCATCCACTGCGACAATCAAAGCTGTATTAAGCTATCCGTGAATCCAGTATTCCATCATAGATCTAAACATATTGAGATTCCTCATCACTATGTGCGTGATATGGTGGAAAGGAAAGTGATTCAGTTGGAGTATATCAGTACAGGAGATCAAACTGCAGATATTCTTACCAAACCACTCCTCAAGGTGAAAGTTGAATACTTAAGGAAAAATCTTGGTATGATTCAAATGTAAGACTCTAATTGATTTGTACTAATATATTAAAGATGTTTAATGTGTAAACTTCTTGTGTCATATGTGTGACTCTATGACATTATGGGCCTACCCATTCTGTGTTTATTTCTAAAAGTGACGACTTTTGGATAATCTACACTTGCACCTAACATTATAAGGTGACGATCTTATAATGTTCATTAGACTAATATCATGTGACTTGATATTTGTATGAATCATGGAGTTATCATGATTAAGTTATGGTAGACATTATGTGACTTAATGTCAGTGCACATACCATAACTAGGATATATAAGGAGAATGTAATGTTCTCGAGTATAGTATATCCTTTAGTATCACGAGGTAGGTGATGCTACGTATCACGAGATAGGTGATACTATATATCATGAGTTATGTGATATTAAATTACTTTGAGTAATTCATTACAGATCGGATAATTGATATTCATAGAGATTATTGTGATATTGTTATCTTCCCGAGCTAAGAGGGAGTGTTGAGTTGTTTGTAGCTTCGATCAGATAACATATTTATTATGATCATAATAAATATGAATATATAAGTAATATTAAGTATTACTTATATATTCATACTTAATATATAAGGTATGTTAAAATAAATATGAATATAGCATGATCGAATGATATATTAACAAAGTATAAACACCGACTACAATTCAAACGGTGATTAGCAATTGCTAAAGCAATGGAAAGGTGACGAAGTCACACCTGTGATAGGTGTGACTCCTTGAGGAGTCACGTCTATCACAGATGTGACTCTACCGTCACTCATATATATATATCAACGTCTTTGCCCTGCAATACTACGTACAGACACAGAAATCGGAAGTGTATGAGAAGTGGAAATTGCATCTGCAAAATAAAAGAAAGTAATAAATTAAGTCTGCAATACAAATATCCAACATTCAGAAGTTATCGAAGTTAGAGATCATAAGTTCGATTTGAATTTACACAATGACTTGTCAATAGAGAATCAAGCTCATTTATAGACCAATATACATCAGACTGAATATATAGTGAATACCATCTATATCTGTACGAGGTGATCTCGTGCACTTTGATGATGATGTTTAAGATCAACTTTAGATAATATTTTGTCATTTTGTGTATGGTGTTTGTCTATTTCTATCATATTCCATATTGTTAGGAAACTGATGCTTTCAATTCCATTTGATCATCTTCTCCCATGATGGAAATTTGGTGTGACAGTGAAGTTTATTTTTGGTATTATGATATGCATTTACGTACCTAAAATTTTAGTTTGGATCAATATTTCTTGGGTGCACCTCGTGGGTTAGATAGCTTTTTTTGTCACTACTAGTATGCTACTCATTTTTTATGAGGGTGTTTTTTGCAGAAAAGTAGCTGTAAGTTGAAAAGTTATTCTAATTATAAATTTATAGAATTCATATTTTTTACCTCAAGTATCTAAATCTAATTCCAATCAATATGTATCTATATCCTGTGAACTGCTATAAATTTTTTTGATTTCTGTTAGAATTTTTTTTGCACATATCCCACTTCAATTTGATATTTTTGAGGCCAAATCTAGCAGCTCCATATTTTATCCATTTTATTCTGAGATGGATTGAGCATAATAAGATTGAACTTAAGGTTAATGCTTGATTTTAGATTAAATTCTGAACTGATTGTTCGAGGTTTTGCTTTTCCCCTGTGGATTCTTTCAGTATATGATCTCTTACTATTCCATCATTTGACTCTCAGGTTTTCACATTTTATGACCAGGTGCAAACAATATGATTCCTATAGAACTAGCTTTGAAGATTGCAAGTAAAATTAGAAAAAATGAGAGGTTTGCAGTTTACATTGTGATACCAATGTGGCCTGAAGGTGTCCCTACCAGTGCAGTTGTGCAAGAAATACTTTTTTGGCAGGTAACATAATTTTGAATTACATTATAGATCCGTATAGAAAGCATAGGTACATATTTTAATGAAGAACACTCATTCTTTGGTAAATATGATGGAAGAGTCCTTTTCTCAAATCTTTGATTCAAAATCTTGAAATTTATTGGTGACATCTTCCTTTGATTTAGAAAATAATAACATAGCTTTATCCAGAAAATCACAATAATTTTTTTTTGTGGAAGTAAACTGGGGAAATATGATCTGTTGTATTTTTAATTCCAAATTTTAATATATTTTTGACCATTATTAAAAAAGAAAACCACAATTGAAAACCTCTGAAATTAAACTTCTCAACTACTCCTGGAATTCAAGCAATCCTGATCAATCATGTGGTGTAGATTATAGCTAGATATTGATTATCTCATCTGGAATATCTTTCTTAGCTCAAATTCCTGAACTTTATGTTTCAGTGTGGACTTCCTGAATGAAAACGTGCATATATTCTTCTGGGATAAGACAATAGTCATGTTAGGCTGCTTTCAATATCTGTGTCCATGGGATTTGTGTACAGTAGAGATAAAATTAGAATAAACAGGCGAGAGTCACCGTAAAAAATGAAAATATATAGCACATACGATTAGATATGGTAGAAATGAAATCTCCTCAACAATATCTGTTCTTTATAAGTTTATGCTAGAGAATGTCTACCATCTACACAAAAAACATACGTGACATGGGACTAGGGATCACAGAGGATGACTATTAGTTCAGAACTTGTGTCGCTTGATAGGAGAGTATGTGGAAGCACACAAGAATGAAATTTATGCAATATAGATTAGAAATTTATGGCTTAGTTATCTCTTGAAAGTACTTTAAGTTTAGCAACTATGGCCTATGTGTACATGTTTGAAAATAACACACCATAAAACAGAAATTTGTGACTTAGTTATTCGTTGAAAACATTGTAGAAAATAACATAGTAGCAAAAACCTTTATCGGGAAAAAGTTGGCAAGCCGCAAACCAAAAGATAAAGACCAAAAGATAAAGATTTTTCAATTAACTAGAAAAAATCACCCTAATTTTTTTGACCAAAAAAAGTTTTTTTTTGAAAATTACCTAAGTTGCCGATCCTGGTATGGGGACGGTATGGGTTTGGGGTTCCGGCATGTTGGTACGACATATTTTTGGTACCACTATATATATATATATATATATATATATATATATATATATTATAGTTATATAATATATAACTATAATTTGTAATTATGCCAAGAGGCATTCTACATCACATTAGGGTGGAGATGAGAGCACACATTTTCCGTGTAAATATATAGAAAAAAAAATAAAAATAAAAACCCAAAAAGAAATTGGAAAAAATAAAAAATAAAAACCCAAAAAAAAATTGGAGAAAATAAAAATAAAAACCATCAAGGATAGAAAGGTGAGAAAATCACAAAAAATATGGAACCAAAAAAAGAAATTGGAAAAAAAATAAATAAATAAAAAAAATTGGAAACGATTGAAAAAAAGGTGGAGAAAATCACAAAAGGTATGGAAAATACAAAAAACAAGCACTTAAGCTCTAGAAGATATCTCTCCACATATATATACATTTTTTAAAATATAAATATACTAGTTTATATATATTTATAATTATATAATATATAATAAATTATAATTATATATATAAATTATAAATTATAATTACATATTATATAATAAATTTATTATATAATATATAATTATAATTTATAATTTACTATAATTATATATAATTATAATATATTATATATATATTATAGCTATATAATTACAATAAATAAATTATAATTATATATTATATAATATAATAAATTTATTATATAATATATAATTATAATTTATAATTTTATATATATTAAAAATTATAAAAACAACAATACTCATAATTGTCAAACAAAATATTTAAATACTTAATAATTTACAAAAAAGAAAATATTCATAATTCAGTGATTTTGTCGAATGCCAATATAAAATGAAAATTACAATCAACTGTACTAAAAAAACACACAAAATGGACATCACATTTGAAATGAACTAGGGCATAATAAGGTTTTATTATACGGGATTTGTTGGCGTTTCAATACGCACCTCTGGAATGCGAGTTGGAAATAGACAACTATGCACAGATAAACTGCGCTCCTATTGTGAGGGGGAGTTCCCTTTTTGCTGATGTTCGCTGAAAAAGATAAATAAATTTAAATCGCCTTTCTTCTTTTTGATTCTCAGCTGCGAGCACAAGGTTATAAAACTCTATTTCGCTGCAGAAGAGGTTTTTCCTTTTAATAAACTTCTAACTACAGCTAGGCTTAAGCTAAATGACGTTTTTGATTATCTGAGTAAACATAGAGCACAAAAATCAAAACTAGACAAGGAATGATTTTTTTTAACACAAACTTAAATAAACTTCTCCGAGGTTCATGTCATACTCCCTATACAATGAATGTCCTATATATCAAGTGACATATAAGGTCAACAATTGAGAGAATAATTTCTAATTCACTATATGACAAGATATATGTAAATGTATGCATTAATATCTGTTACAATAATTACACAAAATATATATACATGCATAATATATAAATAGATTATAAGTATAACATTTATAAGCATATATTTATTTATCAATATTTGAATGTCTAATTCATACTTACATAGATATGATAACAAATAAAAATTAAAAGTGGAAGAGGGATCGGATCTCTCTAAGAGACAGCGACCCCACAAAACTAACGCATTAAACATCATACATATTTAACAAATAAAGCATGCGATGAGGCCCTCTTACCAATCACTATGTCTCTTAAATGAACAAACCCCTTCGTGGGCTTTTTAAAGGGCAGCGCTCCTCTTCCCAAAGGCATCGGGGAGCAGGGACTGCACACTAAACAGAAATAGATACGCAGAAATCAAATATCATCGGAAGAAATAAAAATAGCCTAAGGCAGTTTATTACATAGCAGCAGCGAATAAGGGATCATAAAGAGATCGCAGGAAATTACACAGGTCAGCAGAGAAAATCTGGAGTGGACAACAGAAGTTAGGAAGAAGGAACAATCTGCAGGTAAGTCTATTACTTATCATGTTTATAAGCTTTAAAGAAATTAGTATGCAGACATTACTATCAATATACAATAGAAAATATATAATGGTAAAATAGGAATCTAGTATGTAGGTTGGAAAAGCAATAAAATGCATCTCATGCTTATCTATCTCTAAATTAGAACAGGATATGTATAGTCATGTTTTAGGATCTGCATTCATTATTAAGTTAAGGATTATAGCTAAATATGATTGAATAAGTGAAGAAATGGAATTAAAATAGATATTTAGTGTGCATATCTCAATAAAGGATTGAATTGCAATGTATTAGATAAATAAAGATTTCCATATTGGAATATATGGCAACAGCATAAGACAAAATTGGTATCATGGTTTGTAAATATGAACTTAATGGGCATGATCACCCAAGGGTTAGATATGAGACCCCTTACTAAACCACCTAACACTAAGAATGTGGGGTAGATAGTTACGGTAGGTATGGATCATTCAATGGGAATGGGCCTTGATTGACGAATCAAGGATATTACTATGGACCTTCGATTTAAGTATCGAAGGAATGGGCCTTAGTTGACGAACTAGGGAATTATAGGCCTTAGTTGACGAACTAAGGAATTATGGGCCTTAGTTGACGAACTAAGGAATTATATTAATGGACCCATAGGATTGAGATGACATCACCTACCTAACGAATCTTCTCTCACAAGGTGGAAGGTGAGGTTAATAAGAGGCCTAAGGATTATCTCACCCAAGGAGAATCATGTTGTATGGGAAAATGGATTTATGAAATGGCAATTAGTATATGGTTATGTTTATGATAAAAAGGAAATGAAAAGTGGAATACTAATGTTCTTTTTTAGTAAGTTGAAATTGTTTGCAAGGTTGCAGAAATTTTGGCTTGCCAGAAGGGGACATTACAGTTCACATCACAAGACGCATTGTACTTTAATGATGAAAGCTAAAATAAAATTTAAACAAGCCACACATCTGACGACAAAACTTTATGATTTGAGATAGAATATCAGAGCAAAAGGTAGGCATGAGACTTCTATTCCAATATCATAAAGTTGATACAACTCCAGGACAGCCATACTGTAGCAAAAGGCAGGATATAGTATGCGATCAAACACTGGAAACAGATAACACAGAGTGAACAAACACTTGGAATAACAAGATCTGCATGCTAGAATAGGCATAGCAAATTTGCTATCACAAAAGTCGCTCACTTACAATGGGCAAGGCTGCCCTTATTTATACTAAAATCAAAGGAGTAGGGAACCCTAAAATCTCCTTGATTAACCTAACTACCTTGCCAACTCGCAAGCTTTTTTCTATTCTAAGACAAAGATTACAACTAACAAACGCTTTAAAAAATCAACCCCTTGATCTACTTCTTCATGTCGTTCATTTTCTTTTTCAAAAATCTGTTTTAATCTTTTTCTGCGTTCTTCTTGTTCTTTTAGTCTTAATGATCTTCTCACTATTTCTTCTGGTGTTGCTTGCCCCACTGGTAATTTATTCTTGTCCTTATTAAGTTGTATGGGCATTAATTATACTTACCCTTCTCAGTTGTACGGCGTGCGACGGCGATCCGCGTCACGTTCCTCCTCTTGTTTCAGACGTTCTTCATACCTCCTGAGTATTTGTTGCCGTCGTACTTCCCTCTCTCTTTCTTCTCGAAGTTCTTGAAAGGTTATCAGGTTCCTCTCTAGAAGTCGAGGAATGTGGTTCAGACGGTTGTCCACCTCGCTATTGACACGTAGGTTTTCTGAAATAACCTCCTCTGGAACCTCTCTACAGATGGATTCGTCTTGCACGTATTGTCCGATTGATAATAACCACAATTTGACCAATTCTTGAGTTACTTCGTCTTCATGACTTCTTGGTTCGTTTTCTTCTCTGTCGCTTCCTTGGCGTTCTTCTTGAATTTCCCGTACTATCTCTTCTACGTGCCTTCTATCTTGTACTTCCTCGTCGGTATCGACCGGTTGCCCCATTATGCTGCCATTCTCCCGTCTGGATGTTCACCGGATTCGCTTAGGCAACGGTGCCAAAACGTTTACTGCCTAAGTAGTCTAATTGTTTCCATATAAAGTAAATAAGAAGGATACTTGCACTATCACAGTGTACTGAAATGCATTACATTGTACAAGAATAACAAACATAATTGGTACTCAAAATATCAACTGCATATATTAACTCAGAACAGCAAGTACAATGACAATCCAAAAACTCCATGCCCATACAATGGCGTGACAAGTACCTATATAATTTGTCCGACGGTTGCCAACCGTCGCCAACCAACGTACCGATCGGGAGTAACTATTCGCCGAAACTAAAAACATGAACATACTTCCCGAAACTACTAACAAAACATATTTTGCCAAAAGGTACTAAACTACATAAAGTACGCCTAACAGCCATCAGCAACTTTGACCCTAATACCTTCAAATTCTTGAGTTTGAATACCACGCCTTTCCACTAATTGTGCATCTATGAAATTGTGTGTTGCACCTGTGTCAAATAAGGAGATAACTTTTTGTCCTGCTAAGAGCCCTCTCATACGAAAAGAACCTTCCTTTTGCATGCTAGAAAGGTAAGCTACTCCCAAACTTGTTTCTCCTTCATCTTCTCTTTCATGTTCATCATTTTCAGCCCCACTGTCCTCATAATCAACTTGCTGATCTGTCATAACAGCAGGATCTTCTTCCTCATAGAACCACTCCATTTGCCTATTTTTGCCCTTAGGCCTTAAAGGACAATCATGTTTATCATAATAAGGACCCTTACAATAGAAACACAGTTTCCTTCTCGTCAAATCATCTAGTGTTTCCTTAGCCAAGGGTGCTGCAACTTTCTTCTTTGGATCAAAATTCATTGGTTTCTTGGAAGCTGATTTGTTATCACTAGATGAGGTAGATGGCTTGGAGTTGAACTTGTTGCGTGGAGTAGAGAATTCCATGCTGTGTGCTTTCTTCATGGCCTCTTGCAATGTAGGAGGATCAAATGCCTTGGTCCAACCCCTCATAGGCATATATAATCCCTCAATAAATAAAACAAGTCTCCTCTCTGAAACACCTGTTACCATGACTGAAAGTTTCTGAAATTCACTTATGTAGGATTCCAAACTGCCCATTTGCCTAAGCTGTGCAAGATCTCTGAAGTACAATTCGAGATCCTTTCTATCAAATCTTTCAACCAATCTATCAACAAACTCCTGATATGTTGTGATGAGATTGTTACAAGGTTTCCATCCCATGATGCCACCACTCATAGGCAACCCCATCTAAATGTAGTGCTGCAAATTTAATTGCCTCTTCTTCTGACATAGGACGTAGTGTCAAGAGTGTATACAGCTTACTAATCAATGATCTAGCTGTCACCTTACCGCTGCCATCAAAAGGTGGAAGTGAAAATTTGCTGATTGCATGTTTAAGATCACTGTTTTGGTGCCTTGGCCTCGTATCAAACCTAGACCAGCTATGCTCTCTCTTTTGGCTCATATAATGGTCAAAAGTCAAATGTTCTTTCACTCGTGGAGGCAATGAGTCCCACTCATCATGCATCACCATAATATTATCAGTGAATGCACCTTCTTCCTCTTCCTCCTCAGGTTCATTTCTCACAAATGTGGGACGTGTAGGCCTCTCAAAAGTGTGGGTAGGTTCCCTTCTTGCTCTGGGTGTACCAAAAACACTAGCACGTTCTTCCTGATCATTATGGTACCCTCTAGGAGGTATAGTGAGTTGTTGTATGGACACTGCAAGCTGCTGTAACACATTCACTACCTCTTGTTGCCCTGCATGAAGACCCCTCAGAAGGTCTCTGGCTTCATTTTCCTCATTACTTCCCCCTCCATTTCTAGGAGGACTGCTTCCTCTCCTGTCACCCATAGTACCTATAATACTGTTGCTATCACTTGATTGAGTTCTGTTACTCCCTGAACTTGACCTGTGAAAGCCTAATATGCCAGACACTGTATGCCCTTTTGGAACAACTGGTCGTCTACAATGGCATGTACCCCTAGTGTTTTTGAAATATGTTAACAGGAAATGAAAATTGCTTGCAATAAAACTCAAACTAAAACTAGAATGCAAATATAAGAGCTGGAAAATGTTTATTTGTTTATTAGACATATCTACAAACACCAAGGATGCACATGCATACTCGGAAAAGAGTAGATGAAGACATGATTTAAATCTGGAATTTTTTGTTTGCATGCAATGTAGGACCCTGAAGATTGTTCGATCTGCCTGAATGGAGCTTTTTCTCCCACACAAAATTGATACCAAATGCTTTGTTTCTCCTAGGTGACCAAAATGGAGGTTATTTCAGCTCAAAATGAAGGCGTTTCTCCCTAGGATGATCACGCCCTGCTGGAATGGTACGGCTGCTGCAAATACAGCAGTACGGCCCAGCACTATGCATCATTAAAAATAAATGCAGCCTCAAACTTTAATGGTTTCACAATATTTTTTTAATCAGACTGAAACCCTTGTTGAAATCTTTGGAAAATTCCACCAATCTGCACAATAAAATCTTCTGTATGAAGCTCCCCTGAAGGCTATCTTCAATGGATATTCCATCACCTCAGAATAGCTGCAACATTGAAGAATTTTTGCTTTCCAATGGCTGATATATCTGCAAGCCACAAATTCCAAAGCTCTCCACAAATTTCACAAAGTCGAATGCTCAAAATGATGAGGTCAATTTGGCTTTTTGAGAGTTTATATACCCTCTTGAATATGCACGACTCCCCATGTTGCTTTTGTTTCATTTAAATAACATTTAAATAATTGCTTTTGTGTTGACTTAGGATAAGTCATTAAGTTAGGCGTGCTTTCCAATGTGATATTAAATACTTATTAATGATGGGTCATGGCCCGATTCATTAAATAACTTTATAATAAAGATCATTAATAAAGTACCTTTATTAATGATATAATAATGATATAATAATCAAATGAAGCCAACTCGCCTAACCAACTGAAAACCAAGGTATCCACTACAAATCCAATATGACCAGGTGCCCTGCCAAAAATAGTAACCCTGGCAATATGACTGACTATAAATAGTAAGTCTCTCAAAAGAGCCAAATAACATGTGCAGAAGCCAACACCTGAATCCAAGACAACATTGGAGAGTAGTAATGTCCCATCTGATCGGGCAACAGCTAACAACAGACCCTCAAATCAGAAATGCTAGCCCACGAGGGTCAAATGATGGGCTAACCCCTCGACATTTGATACTGACTAAGGAGGGGACATTACAAGATCAAAGCGAAGATGAAAAAAAAATGAACTTTGAAGAAAGAAATTATGCTTCTCTTGTAGGTAGCCATGGGAACTTGGACACAGATGCCTTGGAAAAGGTTTGACACATTACATAGAGGTAATTTTATATGAATCAGAAATAAAGGAACTGGAATCAGAGGTTGAAGTGATTGCACTAGAACCCGAAAGAAAGGAAAGAGAATGTTCAGGAGGCACCCTTGCCACCCTTTTAGGTGCTCCTAGGTATCATCCTTTTAGAGTTCATGGAGTTTTGCATGGGCATGAAATTATAGTGTTGATTGATGGTGGGGCCACCCACAATTTTATAGATGAGGGATTTGTAGTCAGAAGAGGTTTGGAAATAGAGGACTTTGAAGCGTTTAATGTTATTGTAGTAGATGGATTCACTATCCCTTGCACTAAAAGAACTTAGCAGTTGGACATTACACTAGGTAGACACAAGGTGCGTGATGACTTCTATGTGGTGGGCATAGCAGAGACACATGGTTTTAGGAGTGCAGTGGTTGCACTCCGTTGGGGGATTCACTTAGAATTATCAGACCATGGAGTTGAAATTCAAATCAGATGGAAAAGAAGTAGTATTGCAAGGTATTGTTAATGGAGCCCCAAAAGTTGTCTTAGCCAAGAGGATGGAGAGATATTTTTACAAAGGACACGTAGCTTAGGTAGCTCATTGTTTGGTGAAAACCATAATATCCTCCATAGATAGGAAATCTTATCACATGGACATTCAGTCTATGTTGGACAAAAATTGCAAAGTGTTTAGTGATATAACTCCAAGATTGCCACTTGATAGAGGATTTTAGCATATCATAGATTTGGAACCAGGGTCTAAGTCCGTAACGACTACACCTTATCGCCATCCAAGGGGATACAAAGAAGAAATTGAAAAGGCTATTAAGGAACTTTTGGAGATGGGTCACATCAGGCCTAGTTCTAGCCTTTTTGCATTATCAATGGTCCTTGTGAAGAATAAGAATGATACTATGTGGATATGCGTCGATTATAGAGCTTTGAACAAGAAGACTATCAAAACAGGTATCCCATTCCCATGATCTATGAGTTATATATGTTTTTCATCACCGATCTTCCAAGGGTTCAAGTTAAGGATTGTATATATGTTGTAGTGGACAAATTCATTAAATATGCTCATTTCTTTGCCATTTCATCCTAGTTCAAGGCACCACAAGTGGCTAGTTTGTTTTTCAAAGAAGTATTCAAGCTTTTTGGGTTGCCTAAAAACATAGCGAGTGATAGAGATAGTAGATCCCTTAGTTTGTTTTGGCAAGAGCTCTTTCTTTTGACAGGAACTGGGTTGACTCTCAATACTAGTTACCACCCTCAAACAAATGGGCAAACATAGATTGTAAATAAGTGGATCGAGGGATATTTGAGCAGCTATGTATTAGGACAACAAACGGCTTGGATCAAATGGTTCTATCTAAGGGAGCATTGCTACACTACCTCACATCATATGTCTATCGGTATGACTCCAGTTAGGGCCCTGTATGGTTGTGATGCTCTTACTTTCTTGGATTTGGTTATTGTTGTACCCAATCAAAATTTTTTGCTTCATTAAGGCATTTTGAACAAGTCTAGAAAATTTTTCGTCAAAAACTTAAAAAAGCAAAATTTTTAAAAATAGAAATTTCTATTTTTAGAAATTTCTAAAAATAGATGTTGGATTAGGTTTTCTGGGTTTCTTGAGATATGGATGCTGGCAAAACTTTCTAAAAATAGAATCTCTGACGCAGGTGTCGCGCTTGATTCTCATTGGTCGATTTTGCTTCACGATCGACGCGGTCCAGACGAAATCTTCAAAAGGTCAAGTTTTCTCTACTGGGTCATTTCTGCTTTTTCAGAAGGCGAAGCATGAGATCGGAAGTCGTCAACAGAGAAAGTTCATCTGCCAGAGCTCGTCGATGAGTTTTCAATGTTCCAACGACGCAGAACCGATGAACAGTCATCGACTCCAGGAGGCACGCAAAACGATGCAAGATGGATACAAGGTGGAATGAGGTTGGAAAATCATAAATTTGACTAAGTGTTGAGACTTCAGGCGCCCTAGGTGACTTGGGGCGCCCAACCTTTCCTGTGTTAGTTTTTTTTCATGTTTTTCGAGAAGCGTCGAAAATGCTTCCGTCAGCTTGTTTCCCGTTGGTCAAACTTGGTCAAACTCAGTCAAAAGTCAGTCAAAGCTGGGATTTCATCACAGATATGTTCAGACTGCTCAGATCACTCTTCGTCCTGGCTCGACAGTCATCAGAATGACCGAAAATGAAGATCGAACAGGTGCTGTGGGCACGAAAAACGAGAAAAGGTACAAAATTTGACTTTTTCAGAAATTTTTTTAAGGCATGGCATGATAGGCGCCCCAGGTGACTTGGGGTGCCCAAACCCTTCAGAGTTAGTTTATTTTCGAAGTTTTTCTCGAAAAACGTGAATCTCCTTCTGTCAGCCCAGTCTGGTTCGGAGTTGATCAGTTTAGCATGTTTTTTGAGGCGAACAAAAGGTACAGTCAGCTCAGTTTTCATCAGGCTTGCCCATTTGCCAGATCATCAGACTCAGTTTTATCCCAGTTGACGGAAATCGATAGTCGAACAGGGGTCCTCCGCCACCGGAACGCGCACGCAAATCGAGAAATTGAAGAAGTTGCAAAAATTGAAAAAATGGCTAAGTTTGGTGAAACCAGGCGCCCCAGGTGACTTGGTGTGCCCAACTTGATCAGAGAGATTTTTTCCTGTCTACAGTGTTTTCTGACAACTTTGTTCCCGATCTCCGCCTGTTGACAGTTTTCAGGAGGTGAAACTTGGTCAAATGATGCCAGATTGTCAGTTGGAGTCCGGAAATGGTATCTCATTTGATAGATCTCCAAAATATTAGGATTAGTCAGCTTTTTTAGGCAACAGTGACATTTTGCCACCTTGTTGAAGTCAGAAATAGGCCATAGTTAAGTCAAAACGAGTGTTGAAGATTCGAAAACGAAGAAAAATTGGCTAGCACTTCTTTCAACTCACGTGTGCGATGACATCATCAAAAGAAGGTATTTTTCGTCATCTTGCACATGAAGCCATAGGCAGCTACAAAATAGGGATTCTTCCTATTCGAAGACATCCACTTGGATTTATGCTTTAAAAGTTGCTTTTTTCATGGATGAGAGTGAAGTTTTATTCTCACACAAATAAAGTTGCTTTTTCGTCCTAAAGATCTAGAAAGACAAGCATTTGGCTTCTTTATTTCATTATCTTTTGCAGGTTGCATCAAGAGGAAAGATTTTTATTTTTCTTTCAATGAAGATTCGAAGACCCAAACGAAGTGCTTTTTCAACATTCTTCATAGTTTCGGGTTGAGGAAGCAGGGAGGCTCGCTTTTTCAGGGTCCTTGTTTCAAGGGGGTCGTTTTTCAGAAATCCGACCAGAGCTTTTTCAGTTTTTGTCGAGATGGGTACATCCAAAATATCATCCTCTTGAAGATTGGAGTTTTGCTTTTTTTCGGGAATCTGCTTTTTTCCTGCTTTTTCAAGAAAATCTCCGCTTTTTCAAAATCCGACAATCTGGGTTGCTTCGAAACAGAATTACCTACAAAACCCATGTGCTAGCTTCTTTGGCTCACACTTTGCTTTTCTCTAAAAGTCAGCAAGTAATTTTCAGCCATTTGTCCAATATTTTTTCGACATAGGTGTGTTCACAGTCAATTTTCAAATCTTCCAATATGCAGTACTCTCCAACACAAATCAGACACAAAACGGCGTTGCTCCACGATTACCTGAGAACTTGTGAAACAGACTTGCATAAAGTACTTCCAGTGATCAATTTACACTCTTTGGAGGATGCAGGAAATAATGCTATCAGGAATCTAGGACACTCCGGTTTTCTTGCAGCAGCATCCTTTCCCATCACAGTGCAAAGTATCGAGTTTGTGATTGCTTGCATGACGCATTACAATTTGGTTACAAGAGAAATCCAGTCAAGAGATGGACGTGTGCTCTGCAGCCTGAGGCCAAACGACATTGAGAAGTGTTTTACAATACCAGTTTGGAGAGAAAACTTAACTGTTTCACTTGAAGAATGCAAGAGGGTTTGGAACAATGATAAAGAAAAATGCTGGAAAAAGATTGGTCAGAGGTGGTTAAAAGAGAAGCAGAATGTTATGCCAAAGAATGCTGGACGTGGAGAATTCGAGGAACATGCAATAATGATTACATTACTAAGCCGAATCACAGGTCAAGCAGATGCTAACAAGTTCTAGCCTTGGATGTTTTATATCATGTCCCAGATTGGTGATGGAACCGAATTCTATGACTGGTCGGCACTCATCAGTGATAGTCTCCACCAACAAATAATTGATTTTCAAAGGGCTCATGAATTCCACATGATATCATACCTTGTGTATTTGATGGCTTTTCAGGGTCAATTCAGAGGTTTGAATGTTGTTGGAACTCTGGATATTCAGCATGTGTATCATCATTTCCCGTAGTTAGAGATCTCTCAAGCTGAATGACATTACAGGCGGGTGAATGATGCATTTCTGATGCATGCAGTGCGAGATATGGACAATGAGTTACATATATGGTTTTCAGCAGATGCTAGAATAGCAATGGCCGAATGGGCTGATTGGTTTATCCAATTTCCTACTTTTTCCTACATCAGAGTATAGGGCTTCTCAGGAGAGCCAGCCATGTTGCCGAGATATCCTACAGATGAAATAGCATTTATGGAATTTTTGAGGCAAGCCTATGAAGTTCATATATTTTTGCGTAGCAGACGCAAGGCAACTTTCAATTTTCCACTTGGGATGAGTATTTACAGATGTAGATCTGGAGCAGATGCCAAGGCAATCGGTAATGAATCATCGAGGTATGGTCTCAAGTTTTTCGACAGGAGGTCTTCATATGATCCTCGTGGTGTTTTTGCATCACATCTTGGTCAAAATTGTACACACAAGCACGGAGTTGAAGACTTCTGGGCTAATTGTGCTGATGAGTTTGAAGTGCGAGAACGCAGTTACAGCAGGTTCACTCTTTAGTAGATGTCTGATATCCTATCAGAAGATATAGAGGGTTTGACAGAAAGTGGTGAAGTTCTACTTCCCACGTATTTCAGAGACCAAATTGAGCAACAACCGTAGAGACCAGTTAATTGGTCAGTAAAAGAGAGCACTTCAATTGAGGAAAGAACGAGTCGAGTGGTTAAAAATAGTTTGATATTCTTGAAGACTAAGCGGAAGGATGATATTCCGTTAGCAGAGTCGCCAGTTGTGCAACCATCAGAGGCTTCCACTTCCAAGCCAAAACGAAGGGTAAAAGCTATGAGTGTTCTTCCAGAAGGAACGAAAATGGCTAAGTTAAAGAGGAAAAAGGATGAGTCTCCAACTCATGTCCAGTAGGAACAACCACTAGTTGAACCAGAAGTTCCTGTTGAAACAACGCCGAATGTTGAGGTGTTACCTTCAGATCATGTCTCTCCACCTTCACCAATCACTTCTCCTATCCACATAGATTCAGAGCCAGATTCGCCAGTTCGTAACCCTGATGCATACATTGGTTCATCAGGAGCTGATGATGTTAGAACTGAGTTTCCAACAGAGGATGGCTTGTCCTGGTTTGAAAACATTCTGGGAAGGAAGAGGAGAAAGCCCTCATATCAGCTGGATTTAACAGAGCTTAAAAGCGTCTACCAAGACACACCAGACAAGAAGTTGAAGAAACAGGTTCGCATTGAAAAGAATGTGGATGGAGAAATAATCCTTGAAACTGCAACACCGCCAGAAAATAGAAGTGCTGACAATGTCGAGCTTGATGACTTCACGGTTGTCAAAGCTAACTTTGGCAGAAGTACCCGCCATACAAACGCCAATCTCTTCGAGGTTGCAGCGGATAATTTGAAGGAAAGGGTGTTGAAAGTTGGAGAAGACAAAGCAGCTCTCAAAGCTGAAGTCAGACAGCTGCGGCAGTACATTTCCAACCTTTTCCATGGCGCATCACAGGCTGATTTATTACTTCCACCGAATCTTGAATCACCAGCCGATCAACGGCAATTCAGTCAGTTGGTCCTCTATGGGAGGCACATGAATAGTTGGGTGGAAGAATTTGTAACCAAAGGGAGAGTTGTGCTTTCAGAGCTTTATCAATTGAAGTACAACGCTCATGATTTACGCCAAGGCATTCAGGGGTTACAACAGACCATGGCAGAAAATAGATCGGTGTTTGAGATCATTATCTTTGACTTGAAGATTGCATTTGATTCTGTTGATTCAGCTGAAGATAAGAAGACAGTTTCTACTTGGAAAGCGCAATATCTTTTCATAGTAAAAACTTATGACAGTATGATTTCAAAGTTGACAGAATGGAAAGAAAAGTTAGTCAACATCCTCAAGTTCGTCATATCTTGTCTCTCAGATCCCCTGTTCGTATGAAAGAGAAGATGGTACCCTGTATGATCTCAGGGAAGTGCAAGCAGAGTTCCAGACTCTCGTCTGCAACAATTTTAATGATGATATCAGTGCCGGCAAGATGAGTCGTTTTGCCGCAATGACAGTGAAATTCGACAAGGCTATGGGTGAATTTCACGAATTTCTTCAAATGGTTGCAAATGGTGAAGAAATATTAGAGAATCAGAATATCATTTTAGAGAGTATCAGTGTTCCTTGTAGAGATGTAGTCACTCGCTTTTTAGAAGATATTGTTTCCCAGAATATCAACTGTTGACATCACCAAAAAGCAAGAATGTTGATGAGGATGCATTTCAAAAGAAAGCAGCTTTAAAACAGATGCTTTTTGTTTTAAAGCATTTGCTTTCATCCTAAGCTCATCCATTCTATATTTAGAAAAGAAATCATCTTGTGATAGTTGGTATCTTCTTTGCTTTAAAGCATTTGTTTATTGTATCTGTCTTAGAATAGTAATAAAGCTTGCGAGTTGGCAAGTTTAGGGTTAATCAAAGGGATTTTAGGGTTCCTTACTCCTTTGATTTTAGTATAAATAAGGGCATCGTTGCCCATTGTATGTAATGGTAATTGTGATAGCAAATTTGCTGTGCCTATTCTAGCCTGCAAATCTTGATATTCCAAGTGTCCGTTCACTTTGTGTAATCTGTTCTCCGGTGTTTGATCGCTTGCTGTATGCCTACCTTTTGCTGCAGCATTGCTGTCTTGGAGTTGTGCCAACTTTGTGATATTGAATAGAAGTCTCATGCCTATTTTGTTCTGATATTTTATCTTGATTCATCAAGTTTTTGTCGTCAGATGTGTGGCTTTTGCAACTTTAATTTCAGTTTCCATCATTAAAGTACTATAAGTCTTGTGGTGTAAATCTGGAAAAAAATTGCTTAAGTTTTTGTTTAAACAATCATTCCTTGTTCACTTTTAATTTCCTTTGCTCTGAATTTACTCAGGAGATTGAAAGCATTGTTAGTTTATGCTTAGTTGTAGTAGAAGTTTTATAAAAGGAAAAACGTCTTCTGCAGCGTTTAGAGTTTTATAACCTTGTGCTCGCAATTGAGAATCAAAAAGAAGATAGGCGAAGTTTTATTTTATTATCTTTTCAGCGAACATCAGCAAAAAAGGAACTCCCCCTTCCAATAGGAGAGCAGTTTATCTGTGCATAGCTGTCCATTTCCAAATCGCATTCCAGAGGTGCGAATTGAAACGCCAACAGTTATCACAGATAGTAGAGTACCAGGGGCAAGAGATTTGGTCAAACAAAGTTAAGAAATTTTGGAGTCACTTAAGGAAAATCTCCAATGTGCACAAAATTAGCAGAAAATGTATGCAGATCAACATCGTATTGAGAGGTCTTTTGAGGTTGGAGACATGGTTTTCTGGAGTTTATAGCTTCATTGACAGTTGTCTCTCAAGAAAAGTGGAGTTGAGAAGCTCAAGCTTTGCTTCTACAACCCATACAAGATTAGACAGAGGATTGGGGAGGTTGGTTATGAGCTTGGGTTGTGCAATGTCCCATTTTTCTGAGTGATCACTCACCATGTGTCAACTAGCTTATTTTATTCCCGTGGGCTAGGTCGACGAAGCAAGGGAATACTTTGAGTAGTTATCATGCATTTAACTAATTTTGTTGGGCAAAAGGATGTTAGAATTTGACTTGTTATAATTTTGTGGCATTTTTGGTTATGTCAAAAGTAATAAAATAATTTGCCTTAGGAGGAGCAACCCACTTGGAGGTTGGAAAGTGGGAAATTAGGCATAAAATAAAATAAGACTATCTTTGTTTGAGCGCCTAACTTGCCTTTAGGAGGTCGACCAAGATGTGAGCGCCTAGGAGAAGGCATATACAAAATAAAATAAATTGTTTATTTATGACTTGGGCGCCTAGAAGAGGGTCAGCCCTCTTGGAGATGAAAATAATGAAAAGGAAAAAAAGAATTTCTTGCCTAGGTCGGCCTAGAAGAAGAGGGAAAGATCATGTATAAATAAGAGATCTTTTGGAAGCATTTCAATGTATTATTCAATCATATTTTCTCTTGGAGTTCATCTCTCTTGGCTGCAACGAAAGTTGGGCTTGAATCCAAGGACGAAAACCCTTGTGATTCTAGGTGAATTGGACAAAAGGCTAATTCATTTTGTGAAGGTTTCATGATGGAAGCCTAATTGTACTTCATTGGAGATTCGTGAAGGAGAAGAGCAGATTTGCATATCCAGATTTTTGATCAGCTTTGGAGGAGGTTACTTGTGGCATTTGTGCTTCATTGGAGCTAGGGTTTGCCCTATGTTGGTGCGCCACACTTGGAGGATTTGAGCATTCAAGCCGTAACATCTTTGGAGCAGCATTGGATCATCAATTTTGAGCAGCATTTGAACATCTTTTGGAGCAGCACTTGATCATCATTTTGGAGCAGACTTGTGTGCCACCTTTGGAGGATCTATTTTGTGGCATTTTGTGTATTTCTTGGATTAGAGCTTGCCCTAATTGGAGTGCCACACCTAGAGGAGGGTGATTTGTGACATGTGCCAAACTAGGGTTTGAACAAAATTTCTGAATTTGCAATGTTTCAATTTGAAACCCCAGGACTGAATTCTGATTTTTATTTCTGCACCTTTCAATTTGACTTCAACAACATGAAACATAGGTACCATGTACATAGAATTGATGACAAAACAAAACATATATCTGCAGTCTTCTCTACAATGAATTACACCATGATTTACATACCAAAGTGATAGCAAAAGGATGATAAACTCAATCAGGTCTAGCTGTTACAAATATCAGTTGTGCAAGTCTTCAATTACATCAATTTCATGGCTATATGTCAGCCAACATACAAGCATAGACTGCTGTTGCAAAACAGAGATGAAATATACCAATTTTGGTGGCAAAATACAACGCAAAAGTGAGCAAATGGCCCAATTTGATTCAGTGCACCTCCAAGAAGAAGACTGGATGTTATTGCATGATGATTGCCACTTCTAACATGATCAAACAGTCCCTTTTTCTAATCGGTCACTCCCAACAATTCTACCTTATGTTGTTCGCCCCCTTTATTGATGTCCAAGGGCAGATCAAGTGGATGAACCTGCTCTGTACTATGTGAAAGTCTTCTAGCATGAAATCAATTCCTCCAACAATGATAATACCACCCTAAAGGAGCGGCAGCTGGGGTTATATCAGCTGCTGATGTGATCTGCTGTAGACTGATGCAAAAGGTGTCTCCACCAAGTGATGGATCGGCTGTGAATTCATCCTCCAAAGATGCAATCAAAGCCCTAAAACGAACCTTTCACCAATCGGTGCTCAAAGTGTATAGTCAAGGATCTTCAATGGTCTTCAAATGTAACAAGTCTAGCTGATGCCAAGTCTTAAATGAAGTGCTGAGATCCAAATCTGCAATGAAGAATATAACTAGAATGCTCAACAACTCCGAACTTGCAATGAATGTAGCATGAAACTTCAAATCTCCAATGAAGCATAAATGTGAACTCCGTATGAATCCACCTCCAAGATGTGAATGGGTCTTCGTCCAACACACCTCCTTCTAGAAGGGTTTTCGTCCTTGGAAAGTCCTACAATATAATTGCCAAGCAAAATGCGTAAGTTGCCAAAAGAATTTGTGATGATCAAATGAGCTCCGTCAACCTTCTTTTATACTTGGATCTTCTTTTTCCTTCGAAATAGCCGACAAAATTCAAATTAAAGATTTGAATTACTTTTTCCCTCTACGTTGGCCAAGGGCTAATATTTTATTTATTCTTACATTCTCCAAAGTGGCCGCCCAATTTCAAAATATATTATTATTTTATTTGTTGCTTTCTCCAAGATGAGTGCTCCACAATAAAATACTATTTTTACTTATTTTTTCCATAAACTTGGCTGCTCAATTAAATAATAATAAAATATTATTATTTAATTTATTTATCCTCAATATGGGCGCTAGTCATGAAATAATATTATTTTATTTTTCAAAGCCCAATTGGTTCACCCAAATTGAAAAACAATTATTTTATTATTTTTGCCTTTTTAATAATTAATGTAGAAATACATTAATTCATTTTCCAACTTCGCCAGTGCTAGCAAAATTAGTTGAACCTTGAAAATCAAATTTCCATTCTCCAAGTCATTTTCCTGTTGGCAAGAGACACTGAGTGGCTTCATGATTGTTGTCATTGATGGCAACAAAGTCTATCCCACACATCCGCAGCACATAGTATGTCTATACCGGATGATAGATTGAAGATTGTTTAGGTCCGGTGAGCAAGAACATAGCATGCAGCAAGGTCCGACAATCAGGTCCGGATCTCTCAGATGGTATAACTCAGCAAGTTGCGGACTTGGACAAGTCAAGAGGAGTATCATGACCACTATATTCCAGAGATTGAGCCTCCAATGATGAATCATGGAAAAGATATGAGCATCTGAGTGTTGGGTTCCAGACAGGCAGAGCATACTAAGGAAGAACTAACCGACAGAGTATCAGACTTCAATTCGGATGAGTACTTGATGTTGATCAAGCTATTTGAGAGATCATACATGGTTGGCCGACACAATTGATGACTTCTATGTCTATGTTTTTGATACGCATCACATAGTAAGCATGGATTCAGTTGACAGATCAGTGTTTTGTAAATATCTTGAGTATTCCGGTTGCCGACTAGAAAGATGTTGAAATCCTTGGTGCGGATATACATACCTGATGGATTCCAGTATGAAGGGGTGTGGTAAGGATATAGTGTGCGAGGAAAGGCAAAGATAAGTGTGGAAGCAGCAATACAAGTCTGGTATGTGATAGAACAACAACACTAAAGTAGAGGAAGAATGAAGTGCATTAGATTAGTATATTGAGCCTAACCGGAATTGAACCTCAGCATATGTGGATGCCTCTCATCAGTTCAAACACCTGGTTACCTTCTATAAACTTTGTAGACAGTGAGTCTCTTGTAGGCAGTGTGCCTCTTGTGAGTAGTGTGCTCGGGCAGTGAACCCTAATTGGCAAGTGCCATTTTTGTACTTCTTATTCTTTTAACAGAGAATACAATCTTGGTTTAGTCACCCCGTGGTTTTTCCCTTAGCAGGGTTTTCCACGTAAAAATTCTTGTGTTATGTGTGATGATTTTATTTCTGTTCTTATGATCATGTATGTTCATATGTTTTGATGTTGCACTAATTGTTAAAGGAGAAAAGAAAGTTAAGATATTTGAGATAACTGATTCACCCCCCTCTCAGTTATCTGCCTTGTTTCTAACAATTGGTATCGGAGCTAAGTTCCTCTAAACAGAGCCTAACAGCTTGAGGAAGATCTGGGAATCTCAATGGATATGTATGGTATGAAGGAACAACTTCAGTCTACGTTAGATGATCTTGAGCAATCTCACTCTGAAGTCAACAACTTGAGAGAAAGACTCAAACAAGCTGATGATTTCATAAATGAGCTAAAAGAAAAACTGAGTATCTTTGTAAAAAAAAAAGGAACTACTTAAAAAATTAGCAAGTCAGAGTGAAGCCAATGATACTAATGAAGATCTGAATGAGAAAAACAAGCTATGTGAGAAGCTATCAAAGGAGATCATTATGGTAAGACATGAGATGGAATCAGGGGTTATGAGATTCACCCAAGAAATTGAAGAGAAAAGGAAAATTGAAGATAATCTAAAATAATCTCTCAAGGAGAAGACAGAGGACTGCCACGAAATGGACAGAATAATCAGGCATCTTGAATCTGATCTTGAAGAAGCTAGAGATAATGAAGAACAACTTGAGAATCAGATAGACACTCTTAAACAAGATCTTCAAACAACAAATGAATACAAAGAGAAATTCAAGATAAGCTCAACTCAACTTGAAGTTCTTCTTGAAAGCCAAAAGACGGTAGATGACAAGCGTGGCTTGGGATATCAGAAAGCTGAAAGCTCCGGATCCGGTCAGAAGAACTCTAGATCAGGAAATCAAAAGAACAGGCCTAGAAGACCTCCGGTAAGGCAACCAAATGCTCAAAGATATCCATCCTTCAATGGATACTGCTACAATTGCAACAACTTTGGTCATAAAGCAATTCCATGCAGAAGAATGAATCAGACTATTTCATCCCTCTCCGGATAGTATTTTGACTGCAAAAGGTATGGTCACAAATCTCATGAATGCAGAAATATGCAAATTAACAATTCATTCAATGGTAGATGCTTTGCATGCAATAGAATGGGACATATGGCTAATCAATGTAGATCAAGAGGATATCAGTCAAATATGCAAAGAAATGTTGTTTGTTACAAATGTAATAGATCCGGTCATTTTGCCAAATTCTGCAGAAGTAAAAATAGGATAAAAGGGGTCCGGTGCATCATAATTAAAATCAAGACAAAGGAAAAGGCAAAGTAAATGCGGATAAAGTTCAAAGGGAGATGAGCAAGATTTGGGTGAAGAAGAGTATAGAAAATGATGGGGATGGATCCGCACCAGAATCTAGTGCTGATATGCCTTCCAGAAACTAAACAGATGAGCTCTGGCTCAGTGGGAGTCACAAAGAAAAATAAATTCCCCTAGCCAATCAATTGGTGCCTAAATTTGGCACTTGGAATGTTGCGGATTAAAGGGTTATCAGAAAATTATCTAAATAACCCCTGGTAAAAATATGAAAGATCTGCATGGAGTTTTGCAAGAGTTTAATCATCCAAGATTGATCCGGTTTAACAGCCATTCGGTAAAAGTAGGATTTTCACATACAAATCCGATATGATTCAAAATTGAGATATCTTGATCTGCGGATTCATGACATGATTGGAGGAAAGAAGAGACATTATCTTCTATCACAAAAATGATTCTAAGTGCATCTCAGTAATTCAAAAAGATATCTCCCAGAACAAGACAACCAGTTAACTTAAGTTGTGCATTTATTGCAATAGGAATTTAGGGTTTGCGTAGAGATAAAAGGGTTCCTTTAGTCATCATTTGCATATTTGCATTCGAGAAGAAGAAAGGAAGAGCTCTGCATCAAGTTTTTACAACTTTCTCAAAGATCAACCGTAGAATCTGATTCAACCAGTGACCTGATCAGATTCTTATTGTGAACTCTAAAAACGTAAAAAAGGTATTTCCATTTCTGAATATCTCTCTCTGAATCTTTTGCAAAGATGGCTACTCCAATGGTTGTTAAGATCATTGATAGGCCGTGCCCAAAGTTCAAGAAACACCGCTACAAATCCCTAGAAGTTGATCCCTTAGGCGCTTTTTCTAGCATCCTGCATGGGGTTCTGCACGTAGAAGATGTTAGGGTGTACATCCATGTAAATATTGAGGAGTTTGGAGAATCTAAGCTGATGGATATCTACTATAAACAATTAATAGATGAATCTTTTGAACTCAAACCTCAATACAAGGCCCTCCGGGATAAGCATTTTGGACATTGCATCCACTTTCCCTGTTTTGCAGAAGATGAATGGGTCCGGTATGTTCTTAGCAGAATACATGACAATTTCATGTGGTTGATGAAGCCTTTCAAGATAACAAAAGATGCCATTAGGGTAGTAACTGGACTGCACTCATCCGGTGGGTTGCCTGCACTCAAATTTGTCAAGAACCAGACAGTGAGTGAAGCTACTGGATCGAAGTTTGACAAAAGAGCAATGACAATAGAAGATATCACAGATCCAGATATCAAATTTGCCTCTATGATAATTGGTTATAAAATCTATCATTCCAGTAGGGAGAATTCTGTGTTCGGAACTGCAATTTATACAGCATATCAGATGCTAAGGGAAAATGTTGATTATGACCTATGTGATCTTCTGAATCAACTATTAGAAAACTTGCAGAAGATCAAGAAGGATAAGAAGAACTCATTCAAGTATAGTGGCTTAATACTGTGTCTGTTCTTTTACTAAATGAATGAGCTACCCGGATCAAGTGGTTGGGTATGGCAAAATGACAGACCGGTTGCCATACAAATCAGAGACTATATGTATGGACTTGGTGATGCTAAGGCTCAAAGCACAGCGCTCTGGGGATACTTTAAGAACTTCCAAAGTATGATGCAGGCCAGAGAAAGAATTCCTCAAACAATAGTTGAAAAATATAAGGATACATTATGCTTCATGGTAGACACTGATCAATGCCTAATGGAGGCAGTTGAGCCCAGAACAGTTTGGATTATGCCAATGGGATATGAGGTTGATGAGAAAATTTTGGAGTTGCATGTCCAACACTTGCTGAGTCAGCCTAAGGACCCTGAGGCAGAAAGGTTTGGAACCATTGAAGAATTAAGTGTAAAGATACATGTTGAACTGAGACAACCAGAGATGAAAAGAAAAGTGAGAAGGGAAGTAGAGGAAATTGCCAAAAGATATGGCATATCAAAAGAGGCAGTTGATGCAAACAGAGAGAATAGAAAAAGCCGAGAAAGAGAAACAAGAAGCAGAAAAAGAAAGTGTTTTGGTGCAAGCCTCCTCCCGGACTAGATCTTCCAAGAGCTCTGCACTTGCCACCTCTAAGAGCTTAAGAGCCTTAAAACCGGAAACCAAGACATCCGGAAAGGGAGAAAAGAGAACGAAAACAAAGGCCACAAGGTCTTACATAAGCCAAAAGGATGATGAAGAAACAGACCCTGATGAGGAAGTTAAGAAAATGAAGAAGAAGAAAATATCCGGGGAATCCTCTGCCGGCAAGGACAAAGAAGAAGGGGCAGAAGAATTTGTTGAAAAGCCCACTCTTTCTATTGATGATATCATCAAGGCAGTCATAGTGGATGGGAACCTGCAACCAGTCACTGAATTTTATGATGAATATAGTGATACTGACAAGAGGATCTTGGAAGATGCTACAGTCAGGAGCCTGAACATTTATAATAAAGTATTTATTGAAATCATTTCTCTAATTTCCAAAAGTCTAGAGAAGGTACTTGAACTCAAAAAAGAGAATGCCAAGGAAAAAGACTTAGGGATTCGACAACAGATTGCTATTCAGCTCTATCCTTCCATTACTCCAAAGCAAATGAACATGATCTTCAAGGACTGCAAGGATGAATTCCGGAGCAAAAGAAGAATGAACAAACTAATGATTGGAGAGACTGATCAGGTAGCAAGAGAAACAGAAGACATCCTCCAGAATGCCTTCAAAAGATTTAATCTTCCTATCATAGAGGAAATAGATGAAAAACCTTCTACCATGGATGTCAAAGGATTAAATGCATCAAAAGAAGAATTTACTGAGAAAAATGTAGAAGGGTCTAAGGAGACAGATGAAAGGAAGTCTAAAGACTTGGATTCCTCTGTTCCGAAAGAGGAAGTTCATGAAGAAATCAACATCTCTCCTCCGGATCCCACTGTAGACATTCCAGACTCAGGAACTGAAGGAGAAGGAAGAAAAGAAGAAAAAGTGAGTCAAGAAGAGGAGGTGAAGGGAAGAGAAGAAGAACAAACAGAGAAGATCTCTGATGACAGTTCAGAGATTCCAAAAGAAAAGAAGACTCAGTCTCCGGCAAGAGACACTACTGAGGTAGTGAAGAAATTCTTGAACAAAGAGTTGATGGAGATAGATGAACCGGAACTTTTTCAAGGACCACTAAATTTTGATTCCCTCTCTCTGGTCCAGACAATGAAGATAGCATCTTTTGCCCAAGCTAAAGCAAAAGAAAGGCTTTTGAAGTCTCACATGGAAGATTGTGAGCTGAAAGAGATTGCATCCGGAATGCTGGAGAAGATCATGCCATTCTTCCAAAAGGATCCTTCGGCCTCCATTCGGTAACCTGAAATCTCTGGTAAACTCTTTTAACACTCATTTTGATTCTTTAGAGAAATCGGCAGAAGAAAAGGTCCGGAAAGAATTTTTGGGAAAGAGATTCACTGAAGTACAGGGACTCATAGCTAATGATAGGAGAACCGTGGATATTGGGATAAAGAGCCTAGAAAATGCTCTTAAAGATGGTGGAGAAATGTACAAATTTTGTCTATCCTGGTCTAAAGTGACAGAGGATATTGAAAAGAAGGTGAAAGAACAAGAAGGTAAACTGTCAAGTTTATCTCAGAATTTTGATCCTCTCACCACATCCATAATGAATCAAGACTGCCAGGCTATTGCCATTATAAATGAAATAAAGAGGCTTGAAAAGGAGAAGAAGAATATAATAAGCAGGATGAGTGAACTTAGAGGGATAATTATCCCTAAGTTAGAGGCAATGCATGAGGCCTTAACTGATGGTCAGACCACAGCCCGGACCAGTGATCCGGCAGACTTAAGAAGGGTAGAAGCTTATACATTTTTGTTGAGTGGTCACATCTCAGTTTTGGACAAGATGAAGCAGAGTTGGGCAACAAAATTTGTACAGTTGAAGACCACTTTTGTGGATATATTTAAGTATATGTAAGTATAACATGTATATATACTTATGTAGCTATGTATAGGTTGATTTTTGCAAATTTTGGTGTGCGGATTCCACCCTTTGCCATTGATGTCAAAGGGGGAGTGAGGAGTAGTGAAAAATGTGGAATCCAGCTAAGGGGGAGCTCCGGTAAAATAGTACATAAGACAGAGCATCAGCCAAGGGGGAGTTTGCTACGACACACAGTCATTTTTCACAAGTGTTGCCATCAAGGCCAAAGGGGGAGATTGTTGGCAAGAGACACTGTGTGGCTTCATGATTGTTGTCATTAATGGCAACAAAGTCTATCCCACACATCCGCAGCACATAGTATGTCTATACCGGATGACAGATTGAAGATTGTTTAGGTCCGGTGAGCAAGAACAGAGTATGCAGCAAGGTCCGACAATCAGGTTCGGATCTCTCAGATGGTATAAGTCAGCAAGTTGCGGACTTGGACAAGTCAAGAGGAGTATCATGACGACTATATTCTGGAGATTGAGCCTCCGGTGATGAATCATGGAAAAGATATTAGCATCTGAGTGTTGGGTTCCAGACAGGCAGAGCAGACTGAGGAAGAACTGACCAGCAGAGTATCAGACTTCAATCCGGATGAGTACTTGATGTTGATCAAGCTATTTGAGGGATCATACATGGTTGGCTGACACAATTGATGACTTCTATGTCTGTTTTTGATACGCATCACATAGTAAGCATGGATTCAGCCGATAGATCAGTGTTTTGTAAATATCTTGAGTATTTCGGTTGCCGACTAAAAGATGTTGAAATCCTTGATGCGGATATATATACCTAATGGATTCCAGTATGAAGGGGTGATATAGTGTGCGAGGAAAGGCAGAGATAAGTGTGGAAGTAGCAATACAAGTCCGGTATGTGACAGAATAGTAGCACTAAAGCAGAGGAAGAATGAAGTGCATTAGATCAGTATATTGAGCCTAACCGGAACTGAACCTCAGCATATGTGGATGCCTCTCATCAGTTCAAACACCTGGTTACCTTCTATAAACTTTGTAGACAGTGAGTCTCTTGTAGGCAGTGTGCCTTTTGTGAGCAGTGTGCTCGGGTAGTGAGCCCTAATTGGCAAGTGCCATTTTTGTACTTCTTATTCTTTTAACAGAGAATACAATCTTCGGTTAGTCACCCCATGGTTTTTCCCTTAACAGGGTTTTCCACATAAAAATCCTTGTGTTATGTGTGTTGATTTTATTTCTGCTCTCATGATTATGTATGCTTAGATGATTTGATGTTGCACTAATTGTTAAAGGAGAAAATAAAGTTAAGATACTTAAGATAACTGATTCGCCCCCCCCTCTTTGTTATCTGCCTTGTTTCCAACATTTCCATCAAAGCTCAACCAAATTATTCCCTTGTTTGATGAATTAGCCTACGAGAGTGAGGATAGGCTAACCTAGACTCCTATTAGGTGATCATGTTGGAAATGAGGACATGTCAATTTGGCATTTGGAGGCAATTTTACCATTGATTACGGTTTCTAAAACCCTAACCCTAGCAGCAGTCCAAGCGCCATTATTTTGGTGGGATTGTGGAGCATCATTGTTCTTCATTTTGGTATGTACAAACCTAATATTTGGTCTGATTTGCAACATCAGAGATCTGATTTATTATTGGGCATGTTTGGCCTATGATTTGAATGTAACTTGCATATTCAGAATTCTGATTTATAGCAGCAGATTGTACAACTCAGAAATCAGATTTTGTACCATGTTTATGTTGCAATTTGATGATATGTTTGGTTGGATGAGTTTATGTTTGAAGATATAATCATAAGGATTCATGATTGCTTTATTATTGGAGCATTTGGTTGCATTTGTGTTCGTTGTCCTTGTTTAATTGCAATCAGAAAATCAGAGCAAAATTCTAGGGTTAGAGCAGAAATTGAGAAGTGCAGGAAATTAGGGCAGAAATCAGAATTTGAAAATCAGAATTTTAGGGGAGATCCCATTTGGGATATTGCAAGTTGCCAGAGCATAACAAGATTCTCAATGTATTTCAAGTTTCATGTCTCAAAAGGGCACTTGGGCAGCACATCTCACCTTTAACAGAGTTGCCTCCTCTAGATGATGAAGGCAAATTGATCTTGGTTCTAGAAGCTATCATTGGTGTCAGAGAGAAGAAATTGAGAAACAAGAGCATAACAGAGTATTTGGTGCATTGGAAAAATCTCTTAGTAGAAGATGCTACATGGGAAGGTGTAGAGATTCTAGAGCATCCTAATTTGTAATTGCTTGAGGGAAAGCAATTCTAGGAAGGGCAGACTGTCATGTCCCCCTTTCGGTATTAAAATAATTGGAAGACCCATAACCTATTCTTTATTTCCCATAGGTTAAGGGATAAAGTTACGGAAATAATTTAATAATAATATTTTAAGTTGTCTTAGTAACTTTATTTTATAACATTGTAAAAAGGGTGACTTATCTATTATTAGTAAAAAGTGGGTCTAAAGTAATGTAGTGTTTCTAGACACTTCTAGAATTAGGTGGGAAAAGAAAATTAAAACTTAAAAATGGTGATTATAAAAGGAGAAGTAGGGCATAGAAGAAGATAACCATTGTGTATTGTTATCAAACCCCCTTTTTTCTAAGTTTGAGCACTTGTGTTCATCTTCATGCTCGAAGACGAAAACCCTTTGGTGTAGGGAATCTGAAGGACAAAAACCTTCTTGGTTTCTATTATTGGATTGGGGGACGAAAACCCTCTTGTCCGTTTGAGGTGGTTCCATCCAGGGATTGCATTTGGGTTGAAAGTTTGAAGATTATTTCTAGTTTCAGTGTGCGTATTTGAAGGATTTTGTAATGTCCCCATTTTCGTGAGCATCAGGGTTCGAGTGAATTAGCCTATTATCAGACCCTCGTAGGCTAATGCAGATGGTTAGAGGGCCCATTTTGGCAGAGATTAGTGTGTTATTTCTCTCAGAGCTTAGTTAATATTCAGGTTTGGCCTTCGTTGGATTCTGTTTGGCTAACTTACTATTTATAATAAGTTACTATTTCAAGAAGTCAGGGCTTCTATTTATAGCAGGGCACCTGGGCGGGCCTCAATTGCAGTGTTGATCTCATATGCAGATAGATGGGTGAATCATTAAAGGATTAATGATTAATATTCATTAAAGGGCACTTTAATGATAATTTAATATTATAAAGTTAAATTATAAGGTAAAGTGTACTTTATAATCAATGGGGCCATGACCCTCAATTAAAAACAACTTAAAGTACATTTATATTTATTGAGTTGAGCGCCCAAGTATAAGGAGATAATATAAAGTTTTTATTAAAAACCTAAAAGTGGATTTAAATGCTATTAAGGAGATTGAGGTTATAAAAGAACTCAAAAAGCAAATGCTTTTTCATTCTTGGTGTTATTTGACTTGTGCTTTTTGATATGAGAGCTGAGTGTAGAAATACACAAGGGTTTTAGTCCATTTTCTGCAATGAAGAATGAGAACTCTTCATTGTTTATGCAATTTTGAGGTTGTGAGTGACCAGTCGAATTATTACCATAGTGTGGGCTTCATTTAGGAGCCCATTTCGAGCTTACAGGTGAAGAATCAACATAGGGCTTGAAGCAGTTTGAAGGTATATCTATTGTAGACCTGAGTTATTATCATTGGCAGCCATTATCAATCAGATTTCAAGCTTTTGATTGCTGCTACAGTAACACGTGAACAATAAACGCTATAGTGTCTTGGTAGATTTTGTGGAGTTTATTCAAGGGTTTGATAGTGATTTAAGTGAGATTTAGTTGTGCTTTTAGCCTCATAACAGGCCGTACTTGTGTACTGCTGGGCCGTACCTTTTAAGGGAGTTTGGGGGTTTGAAGTGGAGTTTGTGGTATGTTCTTTCACCCAGCTGGGACGTGAGGATCTGCAGCTACAAATCAGAGTTATAGAGTGCAGTTTGGAGGCAGTTTAAGGGTGCTAGCTTCTGATTTTTCAGTACAGCAGGGCCGTACCAGCAGACCCAAGGGACGTGAGTACTCCAAACTTTGTATTTCAGCTTCTACATGCATTTTGCTGACATTGTATGAGCAGCAGACCACTTGTATATCACTGTCATGTATCTCTATGGTTGTAACAACTTATACTTATGAATATCAAAGGAGAATCGTTCATTCAGGCTGCTGTTACAATACTTTTGGACCTTTACCTTTCAGAGCAGCCAATGGGTATGTGTAATATGCTATGTTTTTGACATTCTCCACATGGGTATTGCATATTAATGATATTTAATACATTTGAATCCAATATTATCATCTGGGTATTTCCATTTCTTGTTATTTTCGAATATATGTATATGCATGTGTGTCACTGTCGAATGCAAAAAAACCCAAAATGCATTAAGTTTCAACTAAACATCAGAACACAAAAGGGGTGGGACACTACAGTGGTATCAGAGCGGTTTCCTGCCATTCTGTTGGGAAATCAGAAATTTGAATAGTTGCACGTTAGTTTTTTGTAGTTGCATGTTAGTACTTAGTACTTGCATGTCAGTTTGGAGAGCACGCATATGTTTGCATGTCAGTTTAAATGGTTGCATGTGTGGTTTTTTTAAAAAAAATATTCTGTGAATTAACATCTAGCATCATTTGAGTGACTAGCACTCATCAGTTTCAGTTATGGGTTACTACAGTATTGTAGGGAAATCCAAAGAAGAAATTGAACAGGATGACATTAAGCTTAGGGAACGCTGGGAACGGGAAGCCCCTCAACTCTTTGAAGACTATCAGAGTATACCAGATGATTTTAAAGCACATTACTCTCTTAATGATTATCTAAACTTTGTTGTCATCTTGAATCCCGGAAAGATTGGATTGGTAAAGTATATTAGGAGGGTGTATAAGGAGAAAATTTCATCTACAAGGGCAAAATTCAGTCATGGGCATAGTGTGAGCAGGTATGGTAGAACTACTAAAGCAGATAATGAAGATGGTTCTACATCCAAACTCAATGATTAGGTTACAGTAACTCCCATAATGAGTAAGAATGAAATTAGAAGACAAGGTCTATGCTTCACTTGCAAAGGTTTTCGGGAGCCTAACCACCAATGCACAGATAATAAGGTAAAGAAGCTTGAGGAAGACATTGTTGTGACACATAGATGCATTGAAGAAGAAGCCACGAAGGAGGCAGATTTGGAGATGCACATGTTGCATGGAGATGTTGGGGTTCATGAGTCACATCATTTGGAAGGACAAAGAGGATCCCATGATGAAGCCATTGAGATTAAGGAGGCTTATACACATGCAGATTTACCTTGCAGCCATGGGGCAGAAATTATGGCACATGATACACTCAATTTTCCTATGAAGACACCCTTTGAACTAGCACTTGGCAATGGACAGCTAGCAGAGGATGAAGTTTTGGTTGAGTCTCTTGAGGACACTACAGATAAGTATGATGCAGCTCCTGGTTTTCTGTTTTATGACAGCAGTCATAATGTCGAGCTTACTCATGAGATAGCAGCCATTCCTTATGAAGATGATGGATGTGTGGAGTCCCCTAACATTGACACTCAAGATATGAGTGTTAAAAATGAATTATGTGATGTTGATTCAAGCTAGAAGTCTAATTTTGCAAATCAGACGTTAGAAGTTGAGAACAAATCAGAAAATCTACTTCTTGGTGATGGGGAAGAAGTGTGCAATGATTGTGTCCAATCAGCAGCTTCTATTATGTCATTGGAGCCAACCCGTGTGGTACATAACAACAATACCGTCGTTGAGGAAGTGTGTAGTGCTGATGGCTCACATGATGATGGGTATCAAACAGTGAGTGAAGATGATATAACTTCATATCATAGTGCTGATTATACATCAGAAAAAGTACATGATGTTAATGAGTCCCAGGAGTACAGTTAGTTGGTGGGACAACTGAGGGTAAACGAGGACCAAATTGATGCAGCCATTAGACACTTGGACGACACTATTCAACTGATGGCTAAATATTGCTGGAGGATTCCAGGAATACAGAACAATCTCGAAGGAGGTCTTTCCCTTGTAGGTTATCATGCTCTTAGAGAGGCGTTGATGAAAACAATGTCCAATTACATGCAGCTACTCTCGGATAGGGATCACCTACTCATGTTTGGTGAGACTTGTCTTGATGCACTCAAGGGGAAAGAGAGGGAAGTGGATAAGCTTACTGATGAGCTTATGGTCGTGGAGAATTCCTTGAAGAGCACTGAGGAGGCTCTTCGGGAGTCCCAGTTTCAGGTTGTCAAGCTTTGTGAGGAAGTGAGTTTGGCTCGTTCAGCATCAACCACAGTGGAAATACAGTCATCCAGGGCTGTCATGACATCTCATGATAGGGGTGCCAGTCTCTACATTGGTGGAGTAGAGATTGCTATTGGAGAGACTTGTGCTGAGGAGGCAGAGTCATGTGTGACTAGTGTGCTGGACCAACATGTTGCCCGATCACATTTGCTTGAGGATTGCAGAGCGTGTACGGGTGGGAGCATGTCTCCTACATTTGCCGACAGTTCGTGTAATGCCTTGGTTGAGGTGGATGGTTGGCGTGAGCCTATTGAGTCACCAGGACTCAAGGAGTAGTTGATAGTTATCGAGGACAGGGTTGTCCAAACCTTATCTTGTTTCGACAGCACACATAAGTTTGTGGAGCACCTCTTGTGGTCAGCACAATTGGAGGAAAGGCGGACGGGGGTAGTAGTTGGTACTTCCATAACTAATCTGTAGACCATAGTGTGTGCTTTGGAGGGAATTAAGTCAGATTACCTTCAGTTGCTATCTGACTAGGATTTTGCAGTTAGGTTTGCGGAGAGGTCTTTCAGAGAACCTACCTAGCCAGTCCCTTAGAATTAGAGACGTGAGCCAACTCCCGATTCCAGCGATGAGAGTGACGAGGTGAGTATTTCCCATGACTATGACGGTCAACCTCTGACACAGGCTGGTCCATTCTACCTTGACTGCATAGTTAGGAGTGCTCATCACTTCTTTAGTCCACACGTGGAGGATTTGTTGAGGCGTCGTTGTGGATTGGCTCAGGACTTGTACCATCCATTGTGGGATGGAGAGTTGCCATCTTCAGAAGATGGGACTAGAGGTTGCAAGTACCCGACTCAGTTGTTTGCGGGGGATTACTTGCAAGATCAGAGGTGGAATTACCATCATGCAGATGAGTACATGACAGAGTTTGCCGCTTTTGGGTTTCTTTTGGAGACAGGGCTTTAGGGAGGTCGTAGTGGCAGAGGGCATGATGGCTTAGTTTGTTATCACATCCATGGGAGTTTCACAGAGGTTGTAGAGAGATATTGTGTTGCGGATGCTCCCAGATATTCATGTCTTTTTATGGTGGATGGATGTAGGGTTCGGTTGTTTTGGGATACAGGTGGAGACAGATTTGGCATGGTGTATTGGGTGGATTTTAGTGAGTTGCTTCACCATTCTCAGTATGGTGGGGTTTTTATTAGAGTAGTGCAGTGGAGGTCAGCGGGTGATATGCTTAGCAGAATTCCGTTCTGGCTATGGGATCCAGGGATTTTCTTGTTTGGTGGATTGCTTCTTTCTTCTGTCGAGGTTGACCTCGTTACTGGGTACAATGGTATCATGTTGACGCCACACAACTTGGATGGGGCATTCTATAGGATGATCTGGGATCCCGGCATTCACTTGGGCGTTATTATAGAGTTTGGGATCCTTCTGGTGCATCAGGATTCTAGACAGAGCTTACTGGTGATTTACATAGCATGTACAGTGTGCAGAGAGCCTACAATTTTATCGTTGATTTACTTATACGTGAGTTGGTATTGATGCACAATTCTTGTGCGCATGGGTTGGATAGTTGGTATGATGTTTATCCTTGCGCAATTGTGATTATGCTGGTGCTTCATGAGTTGGTTAGAGATGTGCGGGACATTTTACAGTTCTTCCTTTGGGCCTCCAGTGGAGAGGAGTTTCTTTGCAGTGGAGATTGCTTACGGACAAGCAATTTCAGGGAGGGTGGACTGTAATGTCCCCATTTTCGTGAGCATCATGGTTCGAGGGATTTAGCCTATTATTTGACCCTCGTAGGCTACTGCAAATGCTTAGAGGGCCCCTTTTGGCAGAGATCAGTGTGTTATTTCTCTCAGAGCTCAGTTTATGTTCAGGTTTGGCCTTCGTTGGATTCTGTTTGGCTAACTTACTATTTATATGTCATGTCCCCATTTCCGGCTTAAGCACCAAGTGATGAATGGATTAGCCTACTCCTCATTTCCGGAGGCTAATTCTGAATGATAAGGGAATGAACTGGGTTTTGACTAACTCTGGGTGTTATTTTGCAGGTAGAATCAAGAAGTTTTGAGTCAGAATCCACTAAGTCATGAGCAAGGCGCCCATTTTGGCAGAACTCCTCCCTTCTGGCGCCTAGCTTCAAGAGTCACTTCTGGCAGTGAAGATGAGGATTCAAACAGAAGGCGCTCCACCTGGATGGGTTCCACCAACCAAGCGCCTAGAGCAGATATGGACTTGAGCAAGGTATAATGAAGTTTTCATGCTTGGGCGCCCGTGTCATGATGAACCTCCCAAATGCGCGCCTTGGGTTTTGAAAGATATAATCAAGAGAATGGAGTCATCTAAGGGCATGATGTGAACCTATTGAACTTGCAGGATCATCCAGTGTTGAGTTTGGAATCACTGAAGTGGTCTAAGTGAGTTAGGCGCACTTCCTAGCCTTCACAACACTCAAAGTGCGCCTAGTCCTCATATTGCGCCTAGACTCCTTTGCAAATGGTGAATTCCTTGAAGAATTGATCAAGTGAAATCTCGCCTTCAAAAGATCTGGTGGAAATGATTGATCAATCAACATGATGAAGTTTTCTAAGTGAGTGGAACAAGGAAGAAGGCCTATTCACTTTAGGCGCTAGCATCAAGTTACATCATCCAACAGGAGCACTTCTCCTTATCAAGGTGCCATCTCTTGTTGAAGTTATCTCCTCAAGGCGCCTAGGTGCTAGAGCATGACAAAGTAAACCTTAAATGGCGCCCTATGTCAAATGATGGTTTAGAATGCATCTTCAAAAGTACGCCTAGGTGTTGTGATGTTAGCTTTTGCTCAGACAACCTTGAAGATGCGCCTAAGTAAGAATATGCTGTCCAGACTCCTCAAGAGGTCAAGGCGCTTGGTAAGGTGTTTATGAAAGCAGAGATGAGATTTTGACTAAAGGAAACAAGGTTAGGCGCTAAGACAAACAAGTACATTCAAGATAAGCTTTTCAAGGGAGGGCGCCAATTCTCACCTCCACTGTTGTCTTGTTGCGCCTAAGGGACTTATCCCCAAAAGTGCACCTAAGGAGTTCTCGGTCCATTCCAACTGATAGATACTTGATAGAAGGAAGTCTTTTTGATTCAGTTGTGATTTGAGTTGAAGGTTTTAGCAAGACAAATTCCCTTTTTCTCCCTAAGGCGCCAATTTGGACCTTTTCCTATCACCAAGTGCGCCTAGGTGAAACTGAAGGCTAAACAAGATATTGATACTCCAGATATGGGCGCTAGGTTGAAAGAGCATCAAAAGTTGGATTACAAGGGTGAATTGAGGTATTAGGCGCTAGTATCAGTTGATGCTACTCCAAAGATGCGCCTAAGATAGTTGCAAGTCTTCAAAACAAGTTCTGGAACAGGGCGCTTCATCATGAGGTAAGATGACAATCATTTAAAGTCAAGTTGTTGTCAAAGTTCTTTGAAAGAGGTGATAAGCTGCTACCAAGGCGCCAAAACCCTTGTGAACTCTCCAAAGTTGGCGCCCAGTCAGAAGTACACCAGAATTGCGCCAGAATTGAGGTGGTTGAGGTTATAGGAAGTCTAGAACTCTAGGCGCATTCTAGAGTCTCTGTCAACCTTCAATTGGTGCCTAGTGATGGTAAGGTGCAGTTGCATGAAGGAACTATATCAAATAGGCGCCAAGACATGAAAATAGCCTTAAACGCTGTCAGAGAACCCTCAATGAACATTCCTACAAGATATCATGCATGTTAAAGTCACCAGAAAAGGTTGGGCGCATTTCCATGCCATTGCTACCTCAGTTGGGCGCCTAAGACTCATTGGGCACCATTCCATGTTTAAACTGCTTCCACTTGGCGCCTGATTAGAAGATGAGGTAGTTGTAACTACCTGAGCTCTCATTGGTCGACAGGATGTTTTGGGGATCCGTGTCAAGGTCTCTAGATGAGCTTGCCAACTCAGAATGAGTCATCAGTTGGAATATTCCTTTGGATATGCTTCTTGGGAAACGTGCCTTGGTTCCTCTTTGTGCATTGAAAAATGTGCCTTCATTGCCTTTGGAAGGCCTATAAAAGGAGGAGCTCTCTCATTCATTTGGCATCTGTTCATTTGACAAAATTCTCTCTGCAAAGCTATTGAGCTTGTAATCTTGAGGCCTGCGAGTTTCAAGGGTTGGGGTGATGCTCCCTCAACAAGCAAGGTGATGCTCCCTTGTTATATCGTGAGGTGTTGACATACAGTTAACATCATTGAGTTGATCAAGTAAAGAAATCATTGTAGACATCAAGGCTTCAAGGCCTTTCTTTTGTATTTCCATTGAATAAGTTGTAACTTCATGCTATTGAAGCATTATCTGTGTAATAAGACATTTGTCAGATGATTGAATCAAACATTAAGTCAAGCGCCCAACTCTAAGGTTGATTCCTTCAAGTAGTTATCTTTGATGTATATCTTTAAGTTGATTGAGTAGTTGATGAGTTGATAGCAAGTGAAATTGTTTAAGTACGGAAAAATTTTAGTTGAATTAGTTGGGTATCTTACATTATAGTAAGTTACTATTTCAGGAAGTCAGGGCTTCTATTTATAGCAAGGCACTTGGGCGGGCCTCAGTTGCAGTATTGATCTCATATGCAGATACATGGGCAAAACATTAAAGGATTAATGATTAATATTCATTAAAGGGCACTTTAATGATAATTTAATATTATAAAGCTAAATTATAAAGTAAAGTGTACTTTATAATCAATGGGGCCATGACCCTCAATTAAAAACAACTTAAAGTACATTTATATTTATTGAGTTGAGCGCTCAAGTATAAGGAGATAATATAAAGTTTTTATTAAAAACCTAAAAGTGGATTTAAATGCTATTAAGGAGATTGTGGTTATAAAAGAACTCAAAAAACAAATGCTTTTTCATTCTTGATGTTATTTGACTTGTGCTTTTTGATATGAGAGTTGAGTGTAGAAATACACAAGGGTTTCAGTCCATTTTCTGCAGTGAAGAACAAAAACTCTTCATTGTTTATGCAATTTTGAGGTTGTGAGTGACCAGCCGAATTATTGCCACAGTGTGGGCTTCATTCAGGAGTCCATTTAGAGCTTACAGGTGAAGAATCAACATAGGGCTTGAAGCAGTTTTGTCATGTCCCTATATTAGTAATTTATAATTGAACCCATTATGTATTATTCATTCAAATTAAAAATATGAATAATATTATAAATGGAATCTATTTAATATATTTAAATAATATTTATTTAAAACAATTAATAAAATATATTATTATTATATTTATAAATAACACATATAAATAATATAATATAAATCATATATTATTTATTATAATGATATAATATAAATACAAATAATATAAATAAATAATAATATAAATAAACATCTTTTAACCTATCCTCTTATGATAAGGGAGTTACGTATGGTTAGAACTAGTTTTACCACAAAAGGGAATTAATATAAAATAATAAAAATTATAAGATGGTAAGTATGTCTTTTACCACCAAGCATAATAAGAGATGTGCCTCTTCGAACATATCCCTTGAAAGGGAAATAAATAAAGGTTGTGAGATAGAAGGAAAACATCATGGGAAGAAAAGAAAATTCGGTGATATAATTATAAACAACAATAAGAGAATACAAGGAAAGATAGACTTAGCAGTTCAAAACAACCAATATAAATCAAGAGCTCCATAATAAATCAAATCTGCACAAAGAGAAAGAAGAAGAGGTAAATTAAGTTTCAGCAGTTGAATTTGTGTGCAAGGTTGGAAAATTTTGGGCTTGCGAGAAGGGGACATTACAAGTTTGAAGGTATATCTATTGTAGACCTGAGTTATTATCATTGGCAGCCATTATCAATCAGATTTCAAGCTTTTTATTGCTGCTACAATAACAGGTGAACAGTAAACACTATAGTGTCTGGGCAGATTTTGTGTAGTTTACTGAAGGGTTTGATAGTGATTTTGGTGAGATTTAGTTGTGCTTTCAGCCTCATAACAGGTCGTACTTGTGTACTGCTGGGCTGTACCTTTTGAGGGAGTTTGGGGGTTTGAAGTGGAGTTTGTGCTATGTTCTTTCACCCAGCTGGGACGTGAGGATCTGCAGCTACAAATCAGAGTTATAGAGTGCAGTTTGGAGGCAGTTTAAGGGTGCTAGCTTCTGATTTTTCAGTACAGCAGGGCCGTACTAGCAGACCCAAGGGATGTGAGTACTCCAAAGTTCCAAACTTCGTATTTCAGCTTCTACATGCATTTTGCTGACATTGTATGAGCAGCAGACCACTTGTATATCACTGTCATGTATCTCTATGGTTGTAACAACTTACACTTATGAATATCAAAGGAGAATCGTTCATTCAAGCTGCTGTTACAATACTTTCAGACCTTTACCTTTCGGAGCAGCCAATGGGTATGTGTAATATGCTATGTTTTTGACATTTCTCCACATGGGTATTGCATATTATTGATATTTAATACATTTCAATCCAATATTATCATCTGGGTATTTCGATTTCTTGTTATTTTCGAATATATGTATATGCATGTGTGTTCCTGTCGAATGCAAAAAAACCCAAAATGCATTAGGTTTCAACTAAACATCAGAACACAAAAGGGGTGGGACACTACAGATTTATTGTTGATATTTTATAAGTTCAAGAAGCATTTGCTGTTGGGCAGCAAATATTAATCTTTATTAGCATTGAGCCTACCCTACATTTTCCTAGCATTACCGTACTAGATTGAGGGTATTGAATCCATTTCAAAAGCTTCCGTACCTATTTGTTATTATTTCGTAGCAATAAGAAGATTGCAAGGGTGTCATACTTCACTAAAGCTGTCGTACATTTATCAAGGTCTGCTGTACATATTCTATTATGCCATTTACCACTTCTTATTATGAAGACTTGGCTGTACGAATTTGATCTAGCGTTTGCCGCAACTTATTTTGGGTCGCTGTACCTTCCTCAAGGTTTTTGCATCATTTTAGGAGGTTGCCATACTTTTGGGTATTCTGTCGTGAAATTATTTCCTTAGCCTTCAGCAGCCGTACAGCTGCTTTTGACATCATTTGTAGCATTTTGTAAGTTCTGATTATTATTATTCTGCGTTTGTTGGATATTATATATTAAAGGATTTCAGCTGTTATAAATCTGATGTTCAGTTGCATTAATCAATATTTTTGGGGTATTCAGCGTGTTATAATGATTTTATTATTTGTTAAATATTGGAGTTAAGTTATTGCTGTTCTACATTTTATATTTATACCGGTCTTCATAAATTAGAAAATACAAAAAAAAGTAGGGTTTACAAATTTATTGAAAAGGGACATTACAATACCACCACCATATTCTGCATTTGAAACCCACAAGCTTGGAATTCTCATTTCTCATATGTTCCATGCCAAAGGTTTTTGTACCCTACAAGTATCTCAAAACTCTTTTAGCTGTTAAGCACTATTTTTGGGTAATGCGTGAATCTAGACAAAATGCTAATTGCAAATGAAATATCAGGTCTAGTATTCAACAAATTATTCAAAAAATAGGTCAAGCTTCCAATCAATTGCCTAGACCTTGTATCATCAACTAATTCACCTCCTTTATCTTTAGAAATCTTCAAGTTAGTTTCCATGGGTGTTGGACATTGTTTACAATCTTTCATTTTTTGTACCCATATGAAATTTTTTGGATTGTGTGAAACTCCGAGTTAAAACTTTGTCTTTTCCTGAAATGTGAGTTGTGTTTTAGACCTTGTTTTGTTTATCTATGCTGTTGTTGCTTTTGTTCCGTATCTTTGCAAGAACAGTGAAGAGGCACTTTCAAGCGCATTCGTTAGAGTGAAGAATGGGTTGTAGTGGTGAAGATCTTTCAAAGATTCAACAAGCATTGCTATTAAGGGAATGTGCCCTATAGTGGAAAGGAAGTTGTAATGTTTGAAAACGTGAGTGACAGTACATAGGTGCACATGACAAAGTGTGGATATGCGTTTTGAATGGAAGTTTGTGAGTCAAGTTTTTGAAGTGCTTCAGTACGAAGGAAGGAAAAGTTTGTCTCAAAAATTTGCATCATCATTGATAGGCATATGCCTTGCAATGGGTATACATGATCTTCAAATTCAAAAACTTGCAATGCAGTGTCTCGGTGTGCACTAGTCAATAGGAAGACATATTTTGGTGTTTTTAGAAGTTGCAAACATACACAGTAGTGCTTGCCAAACATGGGCAGATTGATTAAATTTTCAAAAGTTGTAACTAGCATGTATTGGGATGCATTAATATGGGGGAAATAATAGATCTGAAGTTCAAAATCTGCACTAGTAAGGCATGCCCCTATTAACATAGCAACAAATTTTCATCAAACTTAAAACTGCCACATTATACAAGAGCATGTGCCACGAGAAGTGAATTCAGTTTTTCATCAAAATTAAACATGCTAGTAGGTGTGTGAGCATCAATGTGAAAGATAATTTTTAAATATAACCAAAAATGTGCAATCCCATAGCAAGGCATGCATTCTATAGTGAAGGAGCGAGCTTTAAGCTGTCAAAATCTTTAATCACATACTCAGGGTGCACTGGTATATGTGAAGTAAACTTTCAAATACTGAAACAGTATATGTTATGGAACATGTCCCAAACAGTAAAGGAAGTCAGTTTGTGTTAACTTTCAGCGTATATAGAGAGGAGTGCACTTATAAGTGGAAACACTGAATTGACAAATCTTAAATCTGCATCCATAATAGAAGAGCGCCCACCTTATAGAGGAAAGAGCAAAGTTTGAATTTCTAAACGTGCAAATAATGACAAAGCACACCTCATACAATAGGGCATGCAGATTCAAAGACATCAAGTTTGTGTGGACATATATAGGCAGGCGCCTATAAAGGGAGACGATGAATTTTAGTAACAAGCATGCAATTACATGTTGTGAAGCACGCCAATCAATGATAGCTGACTGATGTGTTTAAAGACTTGTTCAAGCTATGTATAGAGGTGCGCCAAACATGGAAGTGGACCAAACTTTGTTAAAAAGCTCCGTTGCTATATAAAGAAGGTGTGCGCATTAGTGAAGACAGGTCTTTTCAAACTTAGAAAAAGAAAAAGGAAGGGGCGACTGCGGGCAGAAATGGAATGAGTTTTTTGTTTAAATAAAATCCTTAATCTCTATCGGACTTCATCAGCAGAGCAGTGACAAGCAGAGCATTGGTGAGCAGCAGCAGGTGTATTTTCGTCACTGCAGCAAGGTCTTTCAGTCATCTCAGAAAGGATTTATATCCATTTAAAAGGTGAAAATCAGTCACCTACAGCAGTAAATATCATTGATAGCACTTGATTTCCACCAATTTGCAGTGGTAATCTTCATTAGAGGTACCTGATATCAGCAGATTTTTCACCAAAGATGCCTGTTTATAGCAGTTTTCATCAAAGTCAGCAGGTTTTTGAGAGTGTATTTCACAGGGTGATTGCATTTCAGAGAGTTCATCAAATATCATCAGGCTGTGTCAGATTTCAGTGGATCATCATTTAGGTTTTGTTTTCATAGGGGTTTTATTTAGAAAATTCAAAGTTTTTGAATAAAGACAACGCCTAGGGCTTTTGAACTGACCTTTAAATCCCTATTTTGGTTATCTTTAAACCCTAGTTGTCTTTTTTCCTTGAAATTGAATTAAACTTTTTCATCTTTTCATTGATGTTAACTAGTGGTAATCAGCAGTGTAAAGACAAGTTTGAAGAGGTATTTTTTCAGGGTATTGTTAGTGTTTAAATTTGTCTTTTGCAAGACAAAACAAAACGGAACAATTTGTGAGGATAAACCTCTCTTCAAATTTGGAGGGGAATCTCGAGATCTAAACTAAACTTAAACCTAAGCTAAACTGACCCTAGACTCAAAACTACAGACAAGATATATAGATATTAACACTATACAGTATCTTCTTGTGAGGTTTGCATTAAAGTTTGCCTATGTTTTTACCTCAGATTTGTTGTACCCAATCAAAATTTTTGCTTCATTAAGGCATTTTGAACAAGTCTAGAAAATTTTTCGTCAAAGAGTCAAAAAAACAAAATTTCTAAAAATAGACGTCAAATTAGGTTTTCTGGGTTTCTTAAGATATGGATGCTGGCAAAACTTTCTAAAAATAGAATCTCCGACTCAGGTATCGCGCTTGATTCTCATTGGTCGATTCTGCTTCACGATCAGTGTGGTCCATACGGAATTTGCAAAAGGTTAAGTTTTCTCTACTGGGTCATTTTTGCTTTTTCGGAAGGCAAAGCATGAGCTTTGAAGTCGTCAATGGAGGAAGTTCATCTGCTAGAGTTCGTTTTCGAGTTTTCAACGCTATTCCAACGACGCAGAACTGACGAACAGTTGTTGACTCGACGAAGCATGCAAAACGGAGCAGGATGGATCCAAGGTGAGGAGAAAAGTTGCAAATCATGAAATTTAGCTAACTCTGAAGATTTCAGGCGCCCCAGGAGGCTTGGGGTGCCCAGTCTCACCAGTGTTAGAAATTTTACGTGTTTTTCGAGAAAATGCGAGAAGCGTGTCCGTCAATTAGTTCCGATGGGCGTAAAAGCAACCATTTTATCATCAGGTCCTGAAAAGCTGGAAAACTCGTCAGATGTACTCAGGCTATCCAGTTCATTCATCATCCAGTGGCAGTTAACTGACAAAATCATTGAAATCGACATCATGAAGCAGCTGTCGACATGCAAAATGGAGCAAGTTGCAACGAGAGTTGAAAATCAAAAAAATGGTTAAGTCTGAAGAAACCAAGCGCCCCTGGAGGCTAGGGGCGCCCAACCTCTATAGTGTTAGTTTTTTTCACGTTTTACGAGAAACGTCAAAAATGCTACCTTTAGCTCGTCCCTGGTTGGTCAAACTCAGTCAAACATCAGTAAAAGCTGGGATTTCATCACAGATATGCTTAAGCTGCTCAGATCATCCTCCGTTCCGCCTTAGCAGTCACCCGAACGGCCAAAAACGAAGATCAAACAGAGATTGTTGGCACGAAAAATGAGAAATGGCATGAAAATTGAAATTTTCAGAAATTTTTCTGAGGCACGGAAAACCAAGCGCCCCAAGAGGCTTGGGGCACCCAGTCTCACCAGACTTAGTTTATTTTTGAGTTTTTTCTGAAAAACGTTAATCTCCCTCCATTAGCCTGGTCTAGTTTAGAGCAGATCAGTTTGGCACGTTTCCCGAGGCAGACAAAGAGTACAGTCAACTCAGTTTTCATCAGACCTGCCTATCTGCGAGATCATGAGACTCAATTTTTTCCTAGTAGACAAAAATCGACAGTCAAACAAAGGTCCACAGCCACAGGAATGCGCATGCAGATCGAAAAGTTGAAATTTTTGGGAAAATGACTAAGGCATGAGAAGTCAGGCGCCCCAGGAGGCTAGGGGCACCCAAGTTCATCAGTGTTAGAAAATTTCCTGATCTGCCAGTGTTTTCCGACAGTTGTTTCCAGAACTTCGCCCGGTGGCCATTTCCAGAAGTCGGATTCGCAGTTGAACGATGCCAGATTGTCAGTTGGAGGATGGGGATGAAATCACAGTTGATAGGTCTCCAAAATATCAGGATCAAACAGCTTTTTCAGTCAATGATGACAATTTGCGATCTTGTTGAAGTCGGAGAAAGGCCATACTTGAGTCGAAATGAGTGCAGAAGTGTCGGAAACGAAGAAAAAATGGCTAACACCCCTGTCAACTCGCGTGTTTGATGACATCATCAAAAGAAGATATTTTTCGTCATCTTGCACAAGAAGCCATAGGCAGCTACAAATTAGGGATTCTTCCTATTCGAAGACATCTACTTGGATTTGTGGTTTAAAAGTTGCTTTCTTCATGGATGAGATCCAAGTTTTATTCTTTCACAAATAAAGCTGCCTTTTCACCCTAAAGATCTATAAAGACAAGCATTTGGCTTCTTTATTTCATAATCTTTTGCAGGTTGCATCCAGAAAACGGAATTTTATTTTTCTTTCAACGAAGATTCGAAATTTTTCTTTCAACGAAGATTCGAAGACCCAAACGAAGTGCTTTTTCAGCGTTCTTCATAGTTTCGGGTTGAGGAAGTAGGGAGGCTCGCTTTTTCAGGGCCCTTTTTTCGAGGGGTTCGCTTTTCAAAAATTGGACTGAAGCTTTTTCGGTTTTTATCGAGATGGTTCCATTCAGTATTTCATCCTCTTGAAGATTGGTTGTTTTGCTTTTTTCGAGAATCTGCTTTTTTCCTGTTTTTTCGGGAAAGTCTGCTTTTTCAAATTCCTACTATCTGGGTTGCTTCAAAACAAAATTGCCTACAAAACCTGTGCGAGCTTTTTTGCTCGGAATCTGCTTTTTTCTAAAAAGCAGCAAGTAATTTTCAGCCATTTGTCCAATATTTTTCCGACATAGGCTTGTTTACAGTCAATTTTCAAATCTTTTAGTATGCAATACTCTTCAACACAAATCAGGCCCAAAATGGCGTTGGTTCACGATTACCTGAGAACTTGTGAAACAGACTTGCATAAAGTACTTCTAGTGATCAATTTACATTCTTTGGAGGATGCAGGAAATAATGCTATCAGGAATCTAGGACACTCCGGTTTGCTTGCAGCAGCATCCTTCCCCTTCATAGTGCAAAGTATCGAATTTGTAATTGCTTGCATGACACATTACAATTCGGTCACAAGAGAAATCCAATCAAGAGATGGACGTGTGCTCTGTAGCTTGAGGCCGAATGACATTGAGAAGTGTTTTACAATACCAGTCTGGAGAGAAAACTTAACTGTTTCAATTGAAGAATGCAAGAGGGTTTGGAACAATGATAAAGAAAAATATTGGAAAAAGATTGGTCAGAGGTGGTTAAAAGAAAGGCAGAATGTCATGCCAAAGAATGTTGGATGTAGAGAGTTCAAGGAGGAACTTGCAATAATGATTACTTTGCTAAGCCGAATCACGGGTCAAGCAGATGCTAACAAATTTCAGCCTTGGATGTTTTACATTATGTCCCAGATTGTTGATGCAACCGAATTCTATGACTGGTCAGCACTCATCAGTGATAGTCTCCACCAACAAATACTTGATTTTCAAAGGGCTCATGAATTCCACATGATGTCATACCTTGTGTATTTAATTGCTTTTCAAGGTCAATTCAGAGGTTTGAATGTTTTTGGAACTCTGGGTATTCAGCATGTTTATCACCATTTCCTGTAGTTAGAAATTTCTCAAGCTGAACGACATTATAGGCAGGTAAATGATGCATTCCTGATGCATGTAGTGCGAGATATGGATAATGAGTTGCATATACGGTTTTCAACAGATGCTAGAATAGCAATGGCAGAATGGGCTGATTGGTTTATCCAGTTTCCCACTTTTTCCTCCATCAGAGTATATGGCTTCTCAAGAGAGCCAGCCATGTTGCCGAGATACCCTACAGATGAAATAGTATTTATAGAAGTTTTGAGGCAAGCCTATGAAGTTCATACATTTTTGTGTAGCATACGCAAGGTAGCTTTCAATTTTCCGATTGGGATGAGTATTTATAGATGTAGATCTGGAGCCGATGCCAAGGTCATTGGTAATGAATCATCCAAGTATGGTATTAAGTTTTTTGACAGGAGGTCTTCATATGATCCTTGTGGTGTTTTTGCATCACATCTTGGTCAAAATTGTGCGCATACGCATACAGTTGAAGACTTCTGGGCTAATTGTGCCGATGAGTTTGAAGTGCGAGAACGCAGTTACAGCAGGTTTACTCTTTAGCAGATGTCTGATATCTTGTCAGAAGATGTAGAGGGTTTGACAGAAAATGGTGAAGTTCTACTTCCCACGTATTTCAGGGACCAAGTTGAGCAACAACCATTGCCACCAGTTAATTGGTCAATAAAAGAGAACACTTCCATTGAAGAAAGAATGAGTCAAGTTGTTAAAAATATTTTGATATTCTTGAAGAATAACGGAAGGATGATATTCCGGTAGCATAGCCGCCAATTGTACAACCATCAGAACCTTCCACTTCCAAACCAAAACGAAGGGTTAAAGCTATGAGTGTTCTTCCAGAAGGAATAAAAATGGCTAAGTTAAAGAGGAAAAATGATGAGTCTCCAGCTCAAGTCCAGCAGGAACATGTAAAAGACCCTTCTAAAAATGACTGAAATTTTTTGCAAATTTAGATAAGATTTCTTGCACACTTCAATTAAATAGCTTCACCAAATGAATAAGAAATTGTAGCACAACAAACTCACATCAACTTTGCATATATGAAAATGAAACATGAAATGTCAAGTGGCTGGAATTTATTTCAGTCCATGTCTGATTTTATATCAGACTTCATTACAAATCAATTGGAAGCCCAAATACATCAAACTTTGCATACAACTATAGCCCAAAGCCTCTAGAATGATGATGGCTATCAAATGGACACAAAACACCCTTGAAAGAGCTTCAAAAAAATTCTGATGTAAACTTTCTGTGTGCCGATATGACTGCTGAAAGTGTACTTTTTGCCCAGCCAAGGGTTTACAATGAAATATCATGAAACAACTCCTCCACATGCATTCTATGGATGCATAGGAATGTCTTCTATCAAGAACCACTCTTCAATCTTCAAACCCTTGATCAAATTCACCTAAAAAGCCCTGAAATGCCAATGTAAAGTCGCTGTTATAAAAAATCAGACCCTGCTGTTGCAAAATCAGACCCTGCAAAATATGAAAATACCATCCACAATGTACTCCAAATTTACTAAACTACCTTGGTAGTCAATCCTCTACAACAAGAGCTTCAAATAGATATCAATGTCACTTCCAAACTCTTCAAATAACCTGCAAATGTAATCCAATGATGAAATCTGTATGACAACATCTCACAAATTGTTATGGGATTATCACCACAACACTCAAGGGAACATCTCCTTGAAAAATAACTAGAAAATCGGAATTTTCAGTCATAAACAATAATAAAGAAAACATACCATAGCATCATTCGTACCAAAAAGAAGCTCAAGTCATCTATTTAAACTCCTCAAGCTTTGATGTCCATTCTCTTGGCAATTTTGGAATGCATTTTGAAATCCATCAATAGAAATTAAGGAAATGGAACAATATTGAATGATCTCACTTGGAATGCTTTCATTTAAAATAATTTTCAATTATTTTAAATGAATTTTGCTCCTCCTTTATGGATCGATCCTCCTTAAGCTTGGCCTTTGACACTTGAATTGAATTTTGAGATTGCAATCATTTAAAATCTTCCTCTTTGCTTGGGCGAACAGCTTCATGCATTTAATTTTTGTTTTTGAAATGCATTTAAAACCTTTCTAACCTCCAACGAATACTTGCAAGGCTTGGGCGATTGCATTAAATGATACTATTTGCTTTTTAAATGAGCTTCAACTACCAATCGCAGCCCATACATGCTTGCCGCGGCTCCACATAGAGGTGTATTGCATTTAAAATAATAACAAACAATTTTAAATGACTTTGCCAAGTCGTCAATTCTCCATTCAATGAGCAATTGCAATATTTAAAACATCTTCTTCTTAGCCGCCGTTCCTTGAAAAGGATATAAGGCATTTAAAATGTTCATCAAACATTTTAAATGTTGTTTGCTGTTCGAACACCTCCCTCAAGGTCGTGGGCACTTCCCTCAATGATATGCTTTGCAATATACAATGTCTTCAAACCTTGGGGAATTAAAATTGGTTTTCTTCTATGCAAGTCGACCCTTCTCCAGCATAACCGTTGGCTCTATGAACAAAGTTCAAATGAAATGAAATTGAATGTCCTTCATGCATCGATCCATGTGGCTTGATATTAACTTTGAATTGGGTCCATTTTGACTTGTCAAAACTCTTTCATAAATAGGTCCTATCTGGAGCTATTCAAAATTACACATCTCCATACAAAATAGATTAAAGAAAATGTAATTAAAGATTTCATTTTCCCTCCTTATTTATCAAACTCAAATTCAAATTCAAATAAATGAAAACACAATCTTAATATTGCATTTTCCATGTAGCTCAAATATACTAGTTAAGCTAACTTTCCAAATCTCCATGTGTGGAAGCCCACTCAACTAGCCAATTATTCCCTTACCAATCCATTAGCCTACGGGAATAGATGATAGGCTAACCAATTACCTCCATGTAACATCATTCCGGAATTGGGGACATGACAGAACAACTAGTAGTTGAATCAGAAGTTCCCGTTGAACCAACGCCGCATGTTGAAGCGTTGCCTTCAGATGATGTCTCTATTCCTTCATTGAGCACTTCTCCTATCCACATAGATTCAGAGCCAGATTCACCGGTTCGTAACTCTGATGCACATATTGGTTCATTAGGAGTTGATGGAGTTAGAACAGAGTTTCAAAGAGAGGATGGCTCATCTTGGCTTGAAAACATTCTGGGAAGGAAGAGGAGAAAGCCCTCATATCAGCTGGATTTAACAGAGCTTAAAAGCATCTACCAAGACACACGAGACAAGAAGCTGAAGAAGTAGGTTCGCATTGAAAAGAATGCGGATGGAGAAATAATCTTTGAAACTGTAACACCGCCAGAAGATAGAAGTGCTGATGAGATTGATGTTGACGACTTCAAGGTTGTCAAAGCTAACCTTGGTAGGAGTACCCGGCATACAGATGTAAATCTCTTCGAGGTTGCAGCGGATAGTTTGAAGGAAATGGTGTTGAAAGATGGAGAAGACAAGGCAGCCCTCAAGGCTGAGGTTAGGCAGTTGCGGCAGTATATTTCCAACCTTTTCCATGGCGCATCACAGGTTGATTTACTGCTTCCACCAAATCTTGAATCACCAGCCGATTAGCGGCAATTTAGTAAGTTGGTCCTCTATGGGAGGCACATGAATAATTGGGTGGAAGAATTTGTGACTAAAGGGAGAGTTGTACTTTCAGAGTTTTATCAATTAAAGTACAATGCTTATGATTTATGACAAGGCATCCAATGGTTGCAGTAGACTATGGCAGAAAATAGACCAGTGTTTGAAATCATTATCTCTGACTTGAAGATAGCACATGATTCTGTTGATTCAGCTGATGATAAGAAGACAGTTTCTACTTGTAAGGCGCAATATCTTTTCACAGTAAAAACTTATGGGAGTATAATTTCAGAGTTAACAGAATGGAAAGAAAAGGTGGTCAATGTCCTCAAATTCGTCAGATATTTTGTTTCTCAGATCTTGTGTTCGTATGAAAAAGATGGTACCTTGTATGATCTCAGGGAAGTGCAAGCAGAGTTCCAGACTCTTGTCCGCAGCGATTCTAATGATGATATCAGTGCCGGCAAGATGAGTCGTTTTGCCGCAATGACAGTGACGTTTGACAAGGCTGTGGGCGAAGTTCATGAATTTCTTCAGATGGTTGCAAATGGTAAAGAAATGTTAGAGAATTATAATATCATTCTAGAGAGTATCAGTGTTCCTGGCACAGTCACTCGCTTTTCAAAAGATATTGTTTCCAGAATGTGAATGGATGACATCACCGAAAGGTAAGAATGTTGATGAGGATGCATTTCAAAAGAAAGCAACTTTAAATCAGATGCTTTTTGTTTTAAAGCATTTGCTTTCATCCTAAGCTCATAAGAAATCACTTTGTATTAGTTGGATTTTTCTTTGCTTTAAAGCGTTTGTTAGTTGTATTTTTGTCCTAGAATAGAAATAAAGCTTACGAGTTGGCAAGTTAGGGTTAATCAAGGAGATTTTAGGGTTCCCTACTCCTTTGATTTTAGTATAAATAAAGGCCGCCTTGCCCATTGTAATAGGAGCTACTTTTGTGATAGCAAATTTGCTGTGCCTATTCTAGCCTGCGGATTTTGTTAGTTCAAGTGTTTGTTCACTTTGTGTAACCTGTCCTCCGGTGTTTGATCGCTTGCTGTATGCCTGCCTTTACTACAGTATTGCTGTCCTGGAGTTGTATCAACTTTGTGATGTTGGAATAGAAATCTCATGCCTATTTTGCTCTGATATTCTATCTCGAATCATCAAGTTTCGTCGTCAGATGTGTGGCTTCTGTAACTTTTATTTCAGCTTTCATCATTAAATAACTATGAGTCTTGTGATGTAAATCTGGGAGAAATTTACTTAAGTTTTTGTGTTAAAACAATCATTCCTTGTCCACTTTTAATTTCTTTTGCTCTGAATTTACTTAGGAAATTAAAAGCGTCGTTAGTTTAAGCCTAGTTGTAGTAGAAGTTTTAAAAAAAGGAAAAAACCACTTATGCAGCGTTTAGAGTTTTATAACCGTGTGCTCGCAGCTGAGAATCAAAAAGAAGATAGGCGAAGTTTAATTTATTTATCTTTTCAGCGAACATCAGCGAAAGGGAACTCCCCCTTCCAATAGAAGAGCAGTTTATTTGTGCATAGTTGTTCGTTTCCAACTCGCATTCTAGAGGTGCGAATTGAAACGCCAACAATTTTCTGGCACCTACCGTGGGGCACGAGGCATAAAACTTCAAGCAAGCTTAGGCTTATGTCACGGGAATGACTCCCTGGCGTCCTTCTGCTCTAGTTCAACAATCAAATCTTACACCACTTGCTATTCAACCAAATCTTGTACGAGTGGGAGGGGAGCAAACGGACACCATTAGTAGTCTGAGGAGTTTCATATTTGTGCAAAAGGAAAGACCTGATTAGTGGAGAAATGCGGCTACTATTCTTGACGAAGAAGAACACAAAGCGGATCTTGCGGCAGGAAGACTAGTATTACCACCTCTTGCGTGGCAGTAGATAATCCTGGCTCACAGGGTTTATTCAAGAATGGGAAAAGGCGGTGTTACGGATCCTTTCTTCGAAGATCTTGATCCTACTGAAGTTTGAGAGGCATCCAACATAGTTCCTGAAGTTCAGATAGTTCTTGAAGTCAAGCAGGAAGAACCACAAGAAGAACAGTATTCCAGCCTAGAGCGATGGGCGATGCAAATAATAACAATCACAATGATGCAAATCAGAGGTGACCACCCCCATTGCCTTGTGGTAATAACATTGGACCTTTGGCCCTGCAAGCACATCATGAGTTACCAAAGGGGTCAAGGAAGCACTTTCCCTGGTTCCACGGCGATGGAACTCAACATCCTGACGAACACCTCTGCATTCACAATGGCTTGCACTGTTTTGCATGTATTACATGAAGATGTTGCTATGCGTCTCTTTGTTGAGACTCTCGTGGTAAATGCTGCCGACTGGTTCAATCATCTGGAACCAGGCATCATTACAAGTTGGGCAACTATGACCGAGAAATTCTTGGCAAGGTTCAAGCCTGCTGAAGACGGACATAGATTGCTCGCCCAACTCTCAAATTCAAAGATGGAAAATAATGAACCAATGAGGGAGTTTGTGGCAAGGTTTAATCGCCTGGTTACGCGCCTTTCTCACACTCTTAATCCATCTCCGCAAATTCTGTTGAGCAGTTTCATCAATGCTCTTACTTCTGAGATAGCCTTCTTTTTGAGATTGGCTAATGAAACAGAGTTATCCAATGCACAAGAAAATGCCATCAAGTTAGAGGATGACATGATTACCTCTGGCAAGATGAAGATGGATTCAATTAGGCCTCTTGTTCAGAGTTCTGCGGATCCACTGCTACATAAGGTAGCAAATGAAGTGACTACCATGAAGAGACAGTTGCCTACTCAGGGGTGACCTGCACAATAGCCGTATCAGTCACCACAATAACAATACCAACCACAACAACAGTACCAACCACAGCAACCATATCAGCCCAAGAGGAATAATTTTTAGCCTTTCAATAATTATAGGCCCAGGTTGCCAGCACCACCACCAAGACAAGCAGTTGATGTTGCTCAAAATGCAGTATTTTGTTCCTTTCATGAGACCGATGCACATACTGGAGCCACATGTCCTGAAAATTTAAGAATGAATCAAATCATGGGATATGCTGATGTTGCACCCATTTCAAGCATTGTCCCTTCCCCAAGTGCAAATGTTGTCTTATCACATGGTGGTGTTCACCTAGGATTAGGGTTTTGAAATTGAGTTTGCAAGCTCCTATGTTTATCCTTTCAAACCCTTAGTGCCTTAGTTTGAATTTTCCTCGGCCTCCATGTAATGTTTTACCGCTTTTTTCCTGTCGCGCTTGAGAGAAATGTTAAGTTTTTGTATGTGCAATTGCAAAATGTATGTCATCGGGCTTGTGAAATCTCTATCGGCCTCCAAAAAATGATAAAGGATTGAATTATATGCATTTTAGATGCATATCGGGTTGCATATACAAAGAGGGAATCTCTCGCAGATTCTCGGGAATATTCTGTAGTTGTATGCAAAGTTTAAATGCATATCGGGCTCAAAAGGATGCATGTACATTGGGGGAATCTGTTGAAGATTTCGGGAATCTGCCGCCGTTGTATATCAGGTTTGCTTGTTTATATTTTGTTGTATGTCCAAATATACAACGGCTACATGCATTAGAAAGATACAATGGAAATGTATAAGGATGGAATATACATCGCAGATCCCCAGAATATTCGCTGTTTGTATATCGGGTCTGCAAGTATATTTGGTTTGTATGTTCAGACATACAATGGTTAGATGCAATGGCAACATGCAAGGAAAAGATACATTGCGGGCATATTCCAGGAAAGATTCCTTGTTTGTATGAGAAAGGGTGAATGAATGTTTGGACATACAAAGGTCACGCAAGGAAAATATGCAAGGAAGGCGATATACAACCCGGACGCGATGGAGTTTTCAAGCTACTTCATAAATATTTGAGATTCGTGGGGTGTATAAAGTGCTTGTATATGCTGATATACAAGCCGATGTGCAAAGATGGGATACAAGCTGGACTTCAAGGGTTTTTTGAATCCGATGTATAAATGGCAGAAGTCCGTTGTATGTATATCGCATTTGTATGATGCGATATAGAAGGAAATGTACAAGTAAGAAGATGCAAACCGGACCCGATCTCAATTTCGAAACACCTCATTAGTCATTTGAAGTCTACAGTTTGCATGTATGTATGCATTGTATATCACGGATATACAGTGAAAAATACAAAGTTTCAGATACAAAGGCCGGATTTCAAAGTTGTTTTAATATGCTTCATGAGGGTTTGGAATCCGTGGATTGCATGTATATTGCATTAGCATATGCAACATACAAGCCGATATACAAAACAAAGACATACAACCTGGATGCAAAGGAGGAATCAAATATAGTGAATGAAATCTGAGGTCCGGCTTGTATATAAAATGCTTGTATGTCCGCGATATGCAAGGGGCTGATATACAAGTGGTGGGCCTCGATGACTCGAAGGAGTTGTTGCATGTATATGTATTTTGCATATACAAGGGATTTTGAAAGGCGAACAAAGGTGATTGTATATGCATTCATTCTTCACTATGCAAGAGCGAAAAGGGGCAAAATGAAAAGGAGAAAAGGTCAGCGGTAGAAGATCAAGGTGCCTACGTGGCACAATGTCATAGGTAGGCGACTTTTTGGTGTGGATTTTGTCGTGGATTTGAAGTGATGGGAATTGATCGACGGCCAAGTTTTAAAGTTGCGGTGTTGGTTTTTCCCTACGTCTGCATACATGTTTTGAGAGGGAAAACTCCATGAGCACGCTGCTGTAATTTCCGAGAGAGGCTGCGGGTAGTTGAGCCATTAATGGCAATATACAGAGGTATGGACCGATGGTTGAGCGGCCAACTACCAGGTTTATGACGAAAATCTTTGAACGACGGTGCAGATGCCGAGCTCACCTGCCCTCACTTCTGTTTCCCTCGACTGCCTTCAATGTTTTGGGTGCCATTTTGATGCGCTGTATCTAGCCGTTTTTCTTTTGATTTTTGCCTTGTAATTAATGCTGAGTACACTCTCTTGCTGTATAAGCAGACTGTGTCACTCATATTTTAGTTGTTGAAAACTGGACAAAAATTTTGGTGCTGTAATAAGATACGACTTCATTGGTGGCTCTGTCTTGGTTATCTTGTGAGTTTATGAGTCTCATGTATGTTTTTTTGCATAAATCTACTGATATCATGTTGATTTAAATGAGTAATGCTATATTGCATGTGTTCTGTTATCTGTCTCCAAATTGAGTGTATTCTTCTTATGAATCTAAGCATTTAAGGGGTGTTTATGATTCTAGAATATAGGTTTGTTGTGTTGAATGCTTGATTTCTCACTTCTGCTCAAGGAGTAGATTAAAGGTTTCAGATCAAGTGTTGGGAAGAAGACATTGCAATAGGGATATCAGTAAGTAGAGATAACAGGATACTCTGTTTTGGGAAGTATCTGTAAGGCAGAGACTAAAAATCCCCTTGATATCCAGTCTTTGGTATATGTTCATGCTGGCCATTCACATGTGTATATCTATTGACTCCGAGCCCTGGATAGGCACCGATCCAGTCTTGTATTGAGGTTGCAACCCAAAGTCTCAGTTTTGCATCCAAACATAAAATGAAACGTAAACTTTAAATAAAACCATTAGGACATTAGGAGTAGTTTAGGACCTGAATCCTTTGTCTCACAACTGAACATAGGCCCAAAGCTAGCCCCTTTGCTCTTATCCCACAGTTTTGGTCTGCATAAAGGAGGATTTATCTGCTTTGTATCAACATCCTAGTCAATCCACAAGCATACCTCATGGATGTTGAATAGGGAATACCCCCCTTGGTTCTGCAGAGCCTAAAGAAGAAGAAGAGATTTATAGTCTATCTCCTGTACTGTTGGTCCCTGGCCCGGGAATCCTGTTGATCAATGATGGCTACTTTGTAGGGATAATTGGGAACAAGCATCCAGTTTGGGAAAATTACCAACAGATTTGGCGACTCTACTAGGGAATGTTTGTGTAAGAACCCTGGTTTAAAAGAAATTAATTCCTAGTTATAGGTGGCGACTCCGAACAAATTTCCCAACTGGTAAAGTAAAAATTTGTATGCAAGGTAGAAGATCCCTGCGTAATTGTCTGTCTGAAGAATTACCCAAAAAAATGATGTACAGGAAAAAAGGGACTGTTCAAGCCAGTCAAGAGGGTTCTCCCAGAAGTAATGATAATATTCAAGACAATCCAGGATCTTTAGAGCAGACAATACCTTATTTTTCAAACACTGAGGCTGAAATCCAGAACGTATATGAAAGACAGCAGGGTGGTGGATTGAGAATGAGATTGGAGGTGTTTCAAGAACGCCCTTTCCATGATTCCCTTGATAGATTTGAAGAAGCTAAATCCCCAAGGGATGATAATGATGATCAGAATGTAATAAAACCATCCTCTTCAATGCCTAGAGAGGAGGAATTAGTCGAAGAAATTAAGAGCTTAAGGGCAGAATTAGAATATCTGCAGGCAGTGAAAATCAGAGATGACATGAGACAGAAAGTGCAAGCTTTGAGAGTTGCTCAGAATGATTCAATTCCTACCCTTGAAAATGCAAATATGCAGAGAAACCAGCAAAGAAATGAAGTCCAGGATCAGGATAATGATCAAAGACAGAATGCAAATAATGCTAGAACACCATTAAATAATGTAAGAAATCAGAATGCAAATAGAAATGCCAATGTTAATCAGTTTGGTAGACAGCCGATGTAGCTGGACAGATTCAGACAGCTTGTTTTTGATGGCATCCCTGGTTACCCCAATCCTATTGACAAACATGTGAGGCTGCAAGTGCCTAAGTTTTCAAGAAACAATACTGTGTTAGGAGAAGACCATTTAAAAGCTTTTCAGAATATCATGGACAACTTTGAGGTTGAGCATGAGGATGTTTTTATGAAATTATTTATGCAATCCTTAGTTGATGAGGCCAGAGAATGGTACAAGGGTCTCCCTGACAGGAGTATTTCATCATGGGAGTTCTTCAGGAGAACATTCAAAGAACAGTATGGTGACAAGACTGATCCAAGTTTCTTTATTAATGAATTCACTAGCATTACCAAAGGATCAAATGAACAGGTTGCTGATTTCAATGCTAGATTCACTAAGGTGTTGAACAAATTGCCACATCACCTGAGGGCTAATGAACCTATGTGCATAGTGTTGTACATAAATGCTTTTGATGCCAAAACAACTTATGGGTTAAGGGATAAAGGTCCTGCTAGCCTCAGAGATGCTTTCAAAATTGCAACAAATATTGAAAATAATAGAAAAGCGTCTGGTAAGACAAACAGAAGAGATGATGTCAAAATTTTGCAAAATCCAAATACTAAGTCTCAAAATGTTCAGGGCAATGCATCTACTTCTGAGGATAAATTAGATAAATTCACAACTATTGTCAAGGACCTCAGTTATAGAATGGCTAAAAATGAAAAGGGGATAGGTCCTGACAGAAAGGTTTTACCAAAGGCAAGAAAGAAGACCATCATTACATGACATGCCATATAATACTAATTGGCATAATGGTAAACCCATTCTCCCAAACAACAACCCAAATCCAAGGAATCAAAATGTTAAGGAAATACCTGACCCTTTGAAGAAGGCGGTTAATATTGTTAATGACACCCCATGGTGTATAATATGCCAGATGCCTCACTCATAGTCACAATGTATGATTGCTCTGTCTCTATATAATAATGCTGTTGCCTGTGATGAATGCAATGAACCACATTGCATGGAGGATGACAATGTCAATATGCTGTCTACAAACGGGGAGTATCCATCTCATGATGTTGATGCAAGCACAAATAATGAGATTCAAGTCTGCCAGCAGTTTCCCTGTGATGAAGATGACGAAGATAATTATGCTTATGCTCAGGACTCACAATTTTTTGAATAATTTGAGGAGACCATCTAATGAAGAGATTAGAGCCTTCACAGCTGCCGCAGTTGCTCAAGTCAAAAGCAATTACAATCTCAGGGGTAAAGCTCAGGTAAGTAACTCACACCAACCAGAGAATATTTTTGTAAACCAACCAGTGCACAGTCATAAAGGGACTGAAACACAAAAGAAGCAATGGAGCAATAACAAGCAAAATTTCAAGCAAAAAACAGGTCATGATTCTCAAGGGGTAGAAAATAGAATTCCCCAGGTTGAGGATCAAAACAAAAATTTTCAGATCAAAGATGACAGTTAGAGAGCCACAAAAGTTAAAGCTGGATCATACCAAGATAAAATAAAACTGTAGATCAGGCTTAAACTGTTATACAAAATTATGCTTCATTTGACATAACTCAAGTCCTGTCTCAGATAAAGATCTCTGTTCCATTGATGGAGCTGATGAAAGTTGAAAAGTTCAGAAATAAAACATTGTCCCTGATTTTAGGAGTACCCTGTCAAGCTAATCAGAATATTGAGACTCAGGGTAGGAAACAAGCTATGTGTATTGATGAGGATGAGACTCCTGAAGTATATCTGGGGGTAACCATGACAAAATGCCCTTCATAGGTTGAACCATTTTATGTCTCTCTTGTCATAAATGGAAAAGTGATTAAGAATTGTATGCTTGACTCAGAAGCATCAACGAATGTCATGCCTTTGGCTATTATGTAGCAAGATGGGTTAAAGATAGATAAGGCATGTGGGAAATGCTATGCCATGGATGCTAGAGAAGTGCCTATCATTGGAATTATGAAAGATGTGGACTTCAAACTGGCAACATATCCAGAAAAAACTTACAAAATGAACATAATAGTTGTTGATATCAAGCCACAATATGGCATGTTGTCAAGAAGATGGGCAGCATTGATTGGTGGGAGTATGCAATTAGACCTGTCATATGCTATGATTCCAATGAATGGCAAGGATGTCAAATTGATTAGAGAAGAAAAGTCACCAGATACAGTTGAGGATCAAGAGTCAGAGGAGCATATTTGTTTTGTGGACACTGACTGTGACAATTTTAGGGTTGTCTCAGATGATAAAGGGGGTAAAGAAGGAGATATATGCATTCAAGAGCTTGACCAACAGGGTTTGTGGACCATGTATTTTGATGGAGCTTGTTCAAAGAAAGGCTCTAGTGCTGGAATTGTTTTTCTGTCTCCAGCTGGTAAGCTTCTAAAATTCTCTTTCTTGCTGAGGTTTTCTTGTACAAATAATATTGCATAGTATGAAGCTCTGTTGTTAGGATTGAATGTTGCTTTGAAGCATGGGATCAAAATGCTCAAAGTATTTGGGGATTCAGAGTTAGTTGTTTCCCAAGTTAGAGATAAGTATGCATCAAAGAATAAGAGGTTAAAATAGTATAAGCATGTTGTTTGGGATACAATTGAATTGCTTGATGCTTTTTCAATAAACTGGATTGAGAGATCAAAAAATGTCAGGGCAGATTTTCTAGCTAATGTAGCCATAAGGCCAGATGACATTACTCTGTCAGATGTCACAAGTGTTGAAGTCAAACTTAGACCTGCAGTACCAAATAATGTATGCAGCTGGCAAGTGTTTGATGATGATAAGGATTTGTTGAGATTTCTACATTGCATTGATGAATATGAGAACCAGGAAATGGATTTTCAGAACTTTGTAGAAGTTGTAGATGGGAAAGAAACTCTTTTAGAGAAGGAGGTAATTCAACTCAAGACAAATAAAATCTCTAGAGGGCTGGTTGCTTTAGAGAGAGCGTTTGACAATAGGGACCAATTTGTTACAAAAGCATCTCCAACAAATAAGAATGATTTAGAAGAGATAAACTTGGGGACATCTCATGCCCCCAAAAGTGTATACATTGGCAAACGGCTTAAGCCACATATCAGAACTATGCTGATTGCACTACTAAGAAAGTATAAGCATGTTTTTGCATGGTCATATGAGGACCTGAAAGCTTATAGAGAGGATTTATTTCAGCATGAAATCCCTTTGAAGCCTGAAGCTAAACCATTTAGACAAAAACAAAGACCTATCAACCCAACTTTAGTTCCTAAGATGCAAGAACTTATGAAGCTTAGGGATGCTGGAATAATTATGCCCATCAGACACTCGACTTGGGTGTCCAATCTTGTCCCAGTTAGAAAGAAGAATGGTGACATAAGACTTTGTGTGGACTTTAGAAATCTCAATGTATCTTCTTTGAAGGACAATTATCCATTGCCAAACATGGAAGCCGTGTTGCAGAAAGTGACTGGCTGTGAACTTTTATCTATGATGGATGGATTTTCAGGATACAATCAAGTGAAAGTAAAAGAATTTGAACAGTTCAAGACTACTTTCACCACTCCATGGGGAACATATGTATATGTGAGAATGCCATTTGGGCTGACAAATGCAGGTGCCACATTTCAGAGGGCTATGGATGTTGCTTTTGCAGGATTAATTGATTCAATCTTGGCTGTGTATCAGGATGATTTGACAGCTTATTCAGAGAAGGAGGAGCAACATTGCATGCACTTAGAACAAATCTTTATTAGAGCATTGGAATATGGCATCTCACTTAACCCAAGGAAATGTGCTTTTGGGGTAGTGGAAGGAAAATTGCTTGGACACATTGTTTCTAAGGATGGAGTCAGGATTGACTCTGAAAGGGTGGCTGCAATTGACAAAATTAAGATCCCTAGAACAGTGAAAGGTGTTCAGTCCTTCTTTGGACAGATTAATTTTGTTAGAAGATTTGTTGCTAACTTTGCAGAGACCACAAAAGATATCTCTAAAATGTTGAAGAAAGGTGCAACTGTCAAATGGGAGGATGAAGCAACTAAATCATTCCAGAACATCAAAGAGGCCATAAAGATGGCTCCTGTGTTAAAATCTCCTGACTTTTCTAAGCCCTTTCAGCTGTTTTCATTTGCTTCTTTCCATACTATTGTTGCATGCTTATTGCAGAAAAATGCAAAAGGTTTTGAACAACCTATAGCTTTCTTTAGTAGGTCATTGCAAGTTGCTGCGTTGAAGTATGACATCATGGAGAAGCAGGCATATGCACTGGTTAGAGCAGTTAAGAGCTTCAGGCCATAGTTGGTAGGCTCTTGGATAATTGCATATGTGCCTCATGTAGCAGTTAAAGATATCTTTACTCAGCAGGAGGAAACTGGAAGGAGATGCAGATGGATAAATAAATTGCAAGAGTTCAACATTGAAATACAGATCACAAAATTGGTAAGAGGACAAGGTTTGGCAAAATTGATGACAGTCAAATCTAGAGGCATGCCAAGTGAATTTAGTGCGTAATGAAGTTGTAAACATGTTAGAATCTGAATGGTATAAGGATATAACACATTATTTGCAGAATCTAAACTACCCTTCCCACCTCAGTGACAATCAGAAGAGGACCTTAAAGCTACATGCTGTTAAATACATCATTGTTCAAGGAGAATTGTATTGGAAAAATCCCGACGGTGTGCTGCTTAGGTGTGTGAGTGAGGATCAAGCTAAGGATATTTTAAGTGACATGCACGATGGAGTGTGTGGTGGACACTATGCTGCCCATACAACGGCCCACAAAATTCTCAGAGCAGGCTATTTGTGGCCAACTCTTTTCTCAGATACACACAGAATGGTAAGGTGTGATCCTTGCCAAAGGTTCTCAGGAAAGCTAAAATATGAAGGTGCATTGCCCCTTAGGACTATAACTGTAGAAGCTCCATTTCAGCACTGGGGATTGATTTTATAGAGGAAATCTTAGAAAAATCAAGTGGAGGACATGGTTGGATTCTTGTTGCCATTGATTATTTCACCAAATGGATTGAAGCCATTCCAATTAAAAAAGCTACGAGCAAAGTGGTGATGGATTTTATTCTAGAAAATATTATTATCAGGCTTGGAGTGCCATCCAAATTAGTCACAGATAATGCTATGTGCTTCAGGTCTGGTGAGTTTATTGATTTTTGTAATACTTATGGAATTAATTTGTTACATGCATCACCATATCATCCACATGGAAATGGTCAAGCAGAGTCAAGCAACAAAATCCTCATGAAAATTGTTAAAAGGATGGTAGGTAAAAACAAAAGGGCCTGGGATTCAAAGCTGAAAATGGCATTATGGGCTGACAGAGTGACAGTCAAGAAAGCAACTGGAAGGTTGCCTTTTGAATTAGTATATGGTGCAGCGGCTAAATTGCCTGTAAACAACCTCCTACCAGTCTATAAATTCATACAAGACAATGAAGAGGAGATTGAGGACTCGATGATTGAAAGAATAAATCAGCTGGTTGCACTAGATGAAATGAGAAGGGGGGCACAGGAAACAAACATCAAGAGACAGCAAAAGGTGAAATATCTGTTTGATAAAAGGGCTATAGAAAGAAAGTTTCAGATAGGTGATATGGTCCTTGTATGGAATGCAAGGAGCCAGGATAAGGGCAAACATGGTAAGTTTGAGCCCTTATGGATGGGCCCGTACCAAATTTGCAACACTCATGGAGAGGATTCCTATTTTGTCCAGGCCCTAAGTGGTGAGATGTTGGAATTGCCTGTGCATGGTCAGTTCCTAAAACCCTATTTCTCATAAATGTTTATCCTGTGTGCACATTGTAAATTAGGTAAATATTTTGTACGTGCCTTGTATAGCCGGTCGTGTTTTGAGTTTTGTGTTTTGTCTGGTCTGCCCCGGAGTAGCTTGGTTCTCACTGCAGTCTTGTGTCTGCACGTCCCCAGTCGGAGCCACTGGTGGTGTTCACCTAGGATTAGGGTTCTGAAATTGAGTTTGCAAGCTCCTATGTTTATCCTTTCAAACCCTTAGTGCCTTAGTTTGAATTTTCCTCGGCCTCGATGTAATGTTTTACCGCTTTTTTCCTTTCGCGCTTGAGAGAAATGTTAAGTTTTTGTATGTGCAATTGCAAAATGTATGTCATCGGGCTTGTGAAATCTCTATCGGCCTCCAAAAAATGATAAAGGATTGAATTATATGCTTTTTAGATGCATATCGGGTTGCATATACAAAGAGGGAATCTCTCGCAGATTCTCGGGAATATTCTGCAGTTGTATGCAAAGTTTAAATGCATATCGGGCTCAAAAGGATGCATGTACATTGGGGGAATCTGTTGAAGATTCCGGGAATCTGCCGCCGTTGTATATCAGGTTTACTTGTTTATATTTTGTTGTATGTCCAAATATACAACGGCTACATGCATTAGAAAGATACAATGGAAATTTACAAGGATGGAATATACATCGCAGATCCCCGGTATATTCGCTGCTTGTATATCGGGTCTGCAAGTATATTTGGTTTGTATGTTCAGACATACAATGGTTAAATGCAATGGCAACATGCAAGGAAAAGATACATTGCGGGCATATTCCAGGAAAGATTCCTTGTTTGTATGAGAAAGGGTGAATGAATGTTTGGACATACAAAGGTCATATGCAAGGAAAATATGCAAGGAAGGTGATATACAACCCGGATGCGATGGAGTTTTCAAGCTACTTCATAAATATTTGAGATCCGTGGGGTGTATAAAGTGCTTGTATATGCCGATATACGAGCCAATGTGCAAAGATGGGATACAAGTTAGACTTAAGGGTTTTTTGAATCCGATGGATAAATGGAAGCAGTCCGTTGTATGTATATCGCATTTGTATGATGCAATATACAAGGAAATGTACAAGTAAGAAGATGCAAACTGGACTCGATCTGAATTTCGAAACACCTCATTAGTCATTTGAAGTCCGCAGTTTGCATGTATGTATGCATTGTATATCGCGGATATACAGTGAAAAATACAAAGTTTCAGATACAAAGGCCGGATTTCAAAGTTGTTTTAATATGCTTCATGAGGGTTTGGAATTCGTGGATTGCATGTATATTGCATTAGCATATGCAACATACAAGCCGATATACAAAACAAAGACATACAACCTGGACGCGAAGGAGGAGTCAAATACAGTGAATGAAATTTGAGGTCCGGCTTGTATATAAAATGCTTGTATGTCCGCGATATGCAAGGGGCTGATATACAAGTGGTGGGCCCCGATGACTCGAAGGAGCTGTTGCATGTATATGTATTTTGCATATACAAGGGATTTTGAAAGGCGAACAAAGGCGATTGTATATACATTCATTCTTGCATATACAAGAGCGAAAAATGGCAAAATTAAAAGGAGAAAAGGTCAGCGGTAGAAGATCAAGGTGCCTACGTGGCACAATGTCACAGGTAGGCGACTTTTCGGCGTGGATTTCGTGCGATGGGAATTGATCGACGGCCAGGTTTTAAAGTTGCAGTGTTGGTTTTTCCCTGCGTCTGCATACATGCTTTGAGCGGAAAAACTCCATGAGCACTTTGCTGTAATTTCCAAGAGAGGCTGCGGGTAGTTGAGCCATTAATGGCAATTTATAGAGGTATGGACCGATGGTTGAGTGGCCAACTACCAGGTTTATGACGAAAATCTTTGAACGGCGATACAGGTCCCGAGCTCACCTGCCCTCTCTTCTGTTTCCCTCGATTGCCTTCAATGTTTTGGGCGCCATTTTGGTGCGCTGTATCTAGCCGCTTTTTTCTTAATTTTTGCCTTGTAATTAATGATGAGTACACTCTCTTGCTGTATAAGCAGACTGTGTCAGTCATATTTTGGTTGTTGAAAATTGGACAAAAATTTTGGTGCTGTAATAAGATATGACTTCATTGGTAGCTCTGTCTTGGCCATCTTGTGAGTTTATGAGTCATGTATGTTTTTCTGCATAAATCTACTGATATCATGCTGATTTAAATGAGTAATGCTATATTGCATGTGCTCTGTTATCTGTCTCCAAATTGAATGTGTTCTTCTTATGGATCTAAGCATTTAAGGGGTGTTTATGATTCTAGAATAGAGGTTTGCAATGTTGAATGCTTGATTTCTTACTTCTTCTCAAGGAGTAGATTAAACGTTTCAGATCAAGTGTTGGAAAGAAGACATTGCAATAGGGATATCAGTAAGTAGAGATAATAGGATACTCTGTTTTGGGAAGTATCTGTAAGGCAGAGACTAAAAATCCCTTTGATATCCAGTCTTTGGTATATATTCATGCTGGCCATTCACATGTGTATGTCTATTGACTCCGAGCCCTGGATAGGCATTGATCCAGTCCCTTATTGATGTTGCAACCCAAAGTCTCAGTTTTGCATCCAAACATAAAATCAAACTTAAACTTTAAATCAAACCATTAGGACATTAGGAGTAGTTTAGGATCGGAATCCTCTATCTCATAAATGAACATAGGCCCAAAGCTAGCCCCTTTGCTCTTATCCCACAGTTTTGGTCTGCATAAAGGAGGATTTATCTGCTTTGTATCAACATCCTAGTCAATCCACAAGCATACCTCATGGATGTTGAATAGGGAATACCCCCCTTGGTTCTGCAGAGCCTAAAGAAGAAGAGGAGATATTTATAGAGTCTATCTCCTGTACTATTGGCCCCTGGCCCGGGAATCCTGCTGATCAATGATGGTTACTTTGTAGGGATAACTGGGAACAAGCATCCAATCTAGGAAAATTACCAACACCATAGAGGGACAACTTCGATGGCGACTCTGCTACGGGATACTTCGAGAATGAACCCGTTATAATAAAGGAAGAACAAGAGGATCTTCGTCAATATTCTCTTGCAGTGAATCATGAAAATCTTTCGACACCTGTGCTTACACGTGCTCAGCATTTCAAAGCACAGAAAGAAGAAGAGGATAAGCAAAGATCGAAAGAAAAGGGGAAGGAGGTTGCTTCCACATCCAATGTTAAGGCACCACATGAAAATATCAAAGCCGCTCAAGATTCGTCTTCGGCAAATTTTGATATAGTGGATTCCATGATGAAGACAAAGGTGTAGATTTCTCAGTTGGAGTACCTTCAGGGCCATCCTGATTAGCTAGATAGAATTGTTTAGTATGTCAAGAAGGAGACCGTCGTACAACCCACATTGCTTGAATCTTCCGTTCTAGTAGAAGAGAAGCCAAAGCCTTTCTGTATCTCTCTGTATATAGGAGACTATAATTTGAGCAATTGTATCATTGATTCAGGAGCCTTGGACAACATCGTGCCTTTACAGGTGATGAACGCTTTGGGACTCGTGCACCAAAACGCATGACAAGTGTTATTCGCTTGTGTCTAAATCAGTGCCATTGGTTGGACAATTGAAGGATGCTCAAGTACGGTTGGTGGCTTGCCCAGAGAAGAGAATAATGATGACTATCTTTGTAGCCGACATTCCGGCCAGTTATGGGATTCTACTAAGTAGAAGCTTCTGTAAAGATCTTGGAGGAGAAATACAATTGGATTGGTCATCTGCGTCCATTCCTTTAAAGAAAGGCAGTTTCAAATTAGATCCAGAAACCAAGTCGCGGTTCAGGGTGGTGAAATCTCAGGATCCTCAAGCACAAGTGGTATATCAAGAGACGGGTTCTGGTACATATGTTATGCTGTCTGAGATAATCGAAGAGAATCAGGAAGTTGTCTGTGCGGTTGACAAATCAAAAGAAGAGCCAAATATATGGACTTTGCAATTTGACGGAAGTTGCTTGACTGCCGGTTCAGGAGCAGGGGTTGTGATAATTTCTCCTGATGATCGTTTGTATCCTTTTGCATACCGCTTGCAGTTCGAATGTACAAATAATACAGCAGAATATGAGGTGTTTTTGTTAGTTCTCAAGAATGCAAAGGATATGGGTATTAAATTACTCAGAGTTGAAGGTGATGCAGAACTGATCGTGAAGCAGATCAGGGGACAATTTCAAGTAAAGAAAGATCGCCTTCGATATTATAGATATAGGGTGTGGAATGCAATTGATTGGTTCGAGGCATTTGACATCCAATACATTCCACGTTCAGATAATAGCAAAGCAGATGCCCTGGCAGTATCCGCTTCACTTTTCATGCCTCATTCTGATTTTCGTCAGAATGCATTTGCTATTGAGCTAATATACAGGCCAGCCATCCCCGACAATTGTGACAACTGGCAAATCTTCGCTGACGATGATCACATCAAAGAATTTCTCGTCATGGAAGATAATTTCAAGGGGCTTTTCTTTGAGGGGAGTTCGGCTCCTTTCAGAGAATCAACAACTGAGATCAAAAATACTGAAGACAACAAAGATGAATCTGATTCGTTCCTCTCATCTTTTGAAGGGTGGTTTGATGAATCTTCTATGGAAACTTCAAGGGATGCAAAAGCCGTAGAAGAGGTAGATTCAGGTATTATCCAGTTGAAAGGTAACAAAATTCCCAAGGCTCTCGTATCCTTGGAGGATATATTCGACAGACATGATAGATACATTCAAAATCAAAGAAGAGTGGATGATAAGACCTTTGCCGAACATTATCAAGTGAACATTGGTTTAGAAGACAAGCCTAGGCTTGTTAATATAGGCAAATGTTGTACAGAAGAAGAAAGCGAGAGGTTTATCTCTCTTTAGACAATATCGAGATGTTTTTGCCTGGTCATACGAAGACTTGAAAGTCTTCACACCCGTTGAATTGTCTCATACAATTCCATTGAAATTTGATGGAAAGCCCTTTAAGAAGAAACAAGGATGCTATAATCCGCGAATTCAAGACACATTTTATGCGGAGATCCAGAAGATGGTGGATGCAAAGATAATATTTCCAATTCAGCATTCAACATGGGTGTCGAACATAGTTCCTGTACGCAAGAAAAATGGTGAAATCAGAATTTGTGTGGATTTCAGGAACCTGAACCAATCGTCTCTCATGGATAATTATCCTCTGCCAATCATGGAGCACACATTGCAAACAATCACTGGTTCAGAGATGCTATCATTACTTGATGGTTTTTTTGGGTATAATCAGATTGTTGTAGCTCAGGAGGATCAGTTCAAGACAGCTTTCACTACCCCGTAGGGTACGTTTGCTTATGAAAGGATGCCTTTTGGCCTCATCAATGCCGGTGCTACATTTCAAAGAGCTATGGATTTGGCGTTTGGAGATTTGAAGAACAAATTGATTGTCATCTACCTTGATGACCTCACCGTTTTCTCGAAAACACGAGACCATTTTGACCATTTGGTGAAAGTGTTCGAAAGATGCAGATACCATGGGATTTCTTTGAATCCTAAGAAGTCCATCTTTGCAGTGACGGAAGGAAAACTGCTTGGCCATATCGTCTCCAAGGAGGGAACACGGATTGATCCTAGTCGGGTTGATTCTATCAAGAATCTGTCTCTACCAACAAGCAAAACTGGTGTGCATTCTTTCTTTGGTAAAATAAATTTCATACGAAGGTTTATACCAGACTTCTGAGAGCTTACAAAGGATATATCAGCTATGATGAAAACATTTGGTTTCAAGTGGACAGATGAAGGCAAGAAAGCGTTTGTTGCAATTAAGGAAGCCATCAACCAAACGCCAGTGTTGGTCCGTTCTGATTTTAATAAAGACTTCATCCTTTACTGTTATGCATCTGAACACACCATGTCTGCCATATTGACGCAAAAGCTGAATGAAGATGCCGAGTCTCCAATTGCTTTCATGAGTTGTAGTTTCAAAGATAGTGAAATGCAGTACTCTCAAATAGAGAAGAATGCGTATGCAGTTGTGAGAGCAGTTAAGAATTTTAGATTCTATATCTTGACGGCTCACACAACGGTATATGTTACTGATCCATCGGTTAAGAGCATGTTAACTAAGCAGGAGATGGGCACTAGGAGAGGTAACTGGGTCGCAAGGGTTCAAGAATACGATTTGGAGATCAAGCCAATAAAACTTGTCCGTGGTAGAGGTCTTTGTCAATTGATAGCAGAAGACGGTGATCTGAAGCACCATGCTGATGGTGAATCTGAAACTGAAATTAAGGAGGATCTTCCTATGATCCTATTTGTTGATTCTGCAGATGAATGGTATGCAGAAATTGTATAGTATTTGACTTACGGAGAATGTCCGATTCATATGGACAAACAACAGAAGAGAACATTAAAATTGAAAGCGCAAAAGTTTATGCTTTGGAATGACGTTCTATACAAGCAAGGGCTTGATGGAACCCTTTTGTTATGTGTCAACAAAGATCAACAACAACGTTTGCTGGATGCATTTCATAGTCAAGCATGCGGAGGTCACTTCTCATCAAGAGTTACTGCATTCAAGATCCTGCAAGCACAGTTTTATTGGCCAACTATGTTTCGCTACGCATATGAATGGGTGTCAAAATGTCAGATCTGTCAACAGTTGTTGGCAAACTCAAGCTAGCGGCCATTCCCCTCAAACCAGTAATTATTGATGGTCCATTCCAGCAATGGGGATTGGATTTCGTTGGTCCTATCAACCCGCGTTCCAGTAAGGGGCATATTTATGTCCTCACAGGTACAGATTATTTCACAAAGTGGGTTGAAGCTATTCCAACCAAGCGGGCTACCTCGGAAGTTGTTTGTGACTTTCTGAAAGAGAACATTATTTCAAGATTCGGGGTACCACGCAAGATAGTGACTGGTAATGCGACATGTTTCTCATCCGAGGAAGTACTGGAGTTTTGTTATGATCACTGCATCATGTTATCACATTCATCAGATTATTACTCTCAGGGTAATGGATAGGCCGAATCATCAAACAAAAACATAGTCACTATCATACGCAAACTAGTTGATTCTAATCAAAAGGCTTGGCATAAGAAGCTTTATGATGCTCTTTGGGCCGATAGAATTACCCCCAAGAGAGCTATTGGTACTTCACCTTTCATCATTCTGTATGGTACAGAAGCAATGCTACCTATCACGCTGGAGTTGTCCGCTTTGAAGCTGGCAGCCGCAATTGAAGATGATGAGTTCAAAGATCCTATTGAAAAGCGCATCCTGTATCTGATGAAGCTAGAAGGAGAAAGGGTGGAGGTCGTAGATAGAATCACTCAGCATCAGGAACGAGTGAAGAAAATATTTGATAAGAAGGCTCGCCAGCGAGATTTCGAGATCGGTGATCAAGTCCTACTCTGGGACAAAAGACATGAGCCCAAGGGAATACACGGAAAATTTGATTGCTTGTGGCTGGGGCCATACAAGATCCACGAGTTTGCAGGGGAGAATACTTACATTCTCTCACACATGGATGGGAGGCTCCTTCCGCTGCCTTACAGTGGATTATACTTAAAACACTTCATCCCTTCGGGGATGAAGTAATTTCATACATTTTCTATTTTCGTGATTTGTTTCCCCTTTCTGTAATGTGATCGTTATGTCGTAATGTTTTACCCTTTTACGTAATGTGACAGTTGTGTTCTTTGTGTTATAGGAAGTCCCAACTCTTAGGTGATCATAGGAAGTCTGGTTTTAGGTGATTCTAGGAAGTTCGGTTTTAGGTGATATAGGGAAAAGTCTTGTTCTAGGGGATTAGGAAAGTGACTTGACTCTATTGCCCAACTGATAAGGCACTGGTCCAAGCTTTAAAAGTCCAGAGATTCTCGGTTCTCCTATGCCATAAGTATCCGACATGGTCCCCAGATAGAGCCAATTGTTGTACCCAATCAAAATTTTTGCTTCATTAAGGCATTTTGAACAAGTCTAGAAAATTTTTTGTCGAAGAGTCAAAAAAACAAAATTTCTAAAAATAGACGTCAAATTAGGTTTTCTGGGTTTTTTAAGATACAGATGCTGGCAAAACATTCTAAAAATATAAAGTTTCTAAAAATAGAATCTCCGACTCAGGTGTCGCGCTTGATTCTCATTGGTCAATTCTGCTTCACGATCAGCGTGGTCCAGACGGAATTTGCAAAAGGTCAAGTTTTCTCTATTGGGTCATTTCTGCTTTTTTGGAAGGTGAAGCATAAGCTCTGAAGTCGTCAATGGAGGAAGTTCATTTGCCAGAGCTCGTTTTCGAGTTTTCAACGCTGTTCCAACGACGCAGAACCGATGAACAGTGGTCGACTTGACGAAGCACGCAAAACGGAGCAGGATGGATCCGAGGTGAGGAGAAAAGTTGCAAATCACGAAATTTGGCTAAGTCTGAAGATTTTAGACACCCCAGGAGGCTTGGGGCGCCCAGTCTCACCAATGTTAGAAATTTTATGCGTTTTTCGAGAAAATGCGAGAAGTGTGTTCGTCAATCAGTTCCAATGGGCGTAAAAGCAGTCATTTTTATCATCAGGTCCTGAAAAGCTGGAAAACCCGTTAGCTGTACCCAGGCTATCCAGTTCATTCATCATCCAGTGGCAGTTGATTGAATCGTCGAAATCGACATCAAGAAGTAGCTATTGGCACGCAAAACGGAGCAAGTTGCAACGAGAGTTGAAAATCATAAAAATGGTTTAAGTCTGAAGAAACCAAGCGCCCCTGGAGGCTAGGGGCGCCCAACCTCTCTAGTGTTAGTTTTTTTTTTCACGTTTTTCGAGAAACGTCAAAAATGCTTCCGTTAGCTTGTTCTTGGTTGGTCAAACTTGGTCAAACTCAGTCAAACGTCAGTAAAAGCTGGGATTTCATCACAGATATGCGCAGGCTGCTCAGATCATCCTCTGTTCCGCCTTAGCAGTCACCCAAACGGTCGAAAACGAAGATCAAACAGAGGTTGGCACGAAAAATGAGAAATAGCATGAAAATTGAAATTTTCACAATTTTTTCTAAGGCACGGAAAACCAAGCGCCCCAGAAGGCTTGGGGCGCCCAGTCTCACCAGACTTGGTTTATTTTTGAGTTTTTTTTGAAAAACATTAATCTCCCTTCGTTAGCCCGGTCTGGTTCAGTGCAGATCAGTTTGGCACGTTTCCCAAGGCAGACAGAGAGTACAGTCAACTCAGTTTTCATCAGGCCTGCCTATCTGCAAGATCATCAGACTCAATTTTGTCCCAACAGACAAAAATCGACAGCCAAACAGAGGTCCACAGCCATCGGAATGCGCACGCAGATCAAAAAGTTGAAAAAGTTGAAATTTTCGGAAAAATGATTAAGGTATGAGAAGGTGCCCCAGGAGGCAAGGGGTGCCCAAGTTCATCAGTGTTAGAAAATTTCCTGATCTGCTAGTGTTTTCTGACAGTCGTTTCCAGAACTTCACCCAATGGCCGTTTCCAGAAGTCGGATTCGCAGTTGAACGATGCCAGATTGTCAGTTGGAGGCTGGGGATGAAATCACAGTTGATAGGTCTCCAAAATTTCAGGATCAGACAGCTTTTTCAGTCAATGATGACATTTTGCCATCTTGTTGAAGTCGGAGACAGGCCATACTTGAGTCAAAACGAGTGCAGAAGTGTCGAAAACGAAGAAAAATTGGCTAACACCCTTGTCAACTCGCGTGTTCAATGACATCATCAAAAGAAGATATTTTTCGTTATCTTACACATGAAGCCATAGGCAGCTACAAAATAGGGATTCTTCCTATTCAAAGACATCCACTTGGATTTGTGGTTTAAAAGTTGCTTTCTTCATGGATGTGATCGAAGTTTTATTCTTTCACAAATAAAGCTACTTTTTCACCCTAAAGATCTATAAAGACAAGCATTTGGCTTCTTTATTTCATTATCTTTTGCAGGTTGCATCGAGAGGAAGGAATTTTATTTTTCTTTCAACGAAGATTCGAAGACCCAAACGAAGTGCTTTTTCAGTGTTCTTCATAGTTTCGGGTTGAGGAAGCAGGGAGGCTCGCTTTTTCAAGGACCTTTTTTCGAGGGGATCGTTTTTCAAAAATTGGACCGAAGCTTTTTCAGTTTTTATCGAGATGGGTCCATCCAGTACTTCATCCTCTTGAAGATTGAGAGTTTTGCTTTTTTCGGGAATCTGCTTTTTTGCTGCTTTTTCGGGAAAGTCTCCGCTTTTTCAAAATCCGACGATCTGGGTTGCTTCAAAACATAATTGCCTACAAAACCCATGTACCAGCTTTTTTGCTTGGAATCTGCTTTTTTTTGAAAATCAGCAAGTAATTTTCTGCCATTTGTCCAATATTTTTCCGACATAGGCGTGTTCACAGTCAATTTTCAAATCTTTCAGTATGCAGTACTCTCCAACACAAATCAGGCCCAAAACGACGTTGGTTCACGATTACCTGAGAACTTGTGAAATAGACTTGCAATAATGATTACTCTGCTAAGCCGGATCATGGGTCAAGCAGATGCTAACAAATTTCAGCCTTGGATGTTTTACATTATGTTCCAGATTGTTGATGGAACTCAATTCTATGACTGGTTGGCACTCATCAGTGATAGTCTCCACCAACAAATAGTTGATTTTCAAAGGGCTCATGAATTCCACATGATGTCATACCTTGTGTATATGATGGCTTTTCAAGGTCAATTTAGAGGTTTGAATGTTGTTGGAACTCTGGGTATTCAGCATGTTTATCACCATTTCCTGCAGTTAGAAATTTCTCAAGCTGAACGACATTACAGGCGGGTAAATGATGCATTCCTGATGCATGCAGTGCGAGATGTGGATAATGAGTTGCATATACGGTTTTCAGCAGATGCTAGAATAGCAATGGCAGAATGGGCTGATTGGTTTATCCAGTTTCCCACTTTTTCCTACATCAGAGTATATGGCTTCTCAGGAGAGCCAGCCATGTTGCCGAGATATCGTATAGATGAAATAGCATATATGGAATTTTTGAGGAAAGCCTATGAAGTTCATACATTTTTGTGTAGCATATGCAAGGCATATTTAAATTTTCTGATTGGGATGAGTATTTGTAGATGTAGATTTGGAACCGATGCCAAGGTAATTGCTAATGAATCATCCAAGTATGGTCTTAAGTTTTTTGATAGGGGGTCTTCATATGATCCTCGTGGTGTTTTTGCATCACATCTTGGTCAAAATTGTGTGCATATGCATGCAGTTGAAGACTTTTGGGCTAATCGTGCTGATGAGTTTGAAGTGCGAGAACGCAGTTACAGCAGGTTTACTCTTTAGCAGATGTCTGATATCTTGTGAGAAGATGTAGAGGGTTTGACAGAAAATGGTGAAGTTCTACTTCTCACGTATTTCAGGGACCAAGTTGAGCAACAACCGTTGCCAACAGTTAATTGGTCAATAAAAGAGAACACTTCTATTGAAGAAAGAATGAGTCAAGTTGTTAAAAATAGTTTGATATTCTTGAAGAATAAGTGGAAGGATGGTATTTTGGTAGCAGAGCCGCCAGTTGTACAACCATCAGAACCTTCCACTTCCAAACCAAAACGAAGGGTTAAAGCTATGAGTGTTTTTCCAAAAGGAACAAAAATGGCTAAGTTAAAGAGGAAAAAGGATGAGTCTCCAGCTCAGGTCCAGTAGGAACAACCAGTAGTTGAATCAGAAGTTCCTGTTGAACCAACGCCACATGTTGAAGTGTTCCTTCAGATCATGTCTCTCCTCCTTCACCGAGCACTTCTCCTATCCACATAGATTCAGAGCCAGATTCGCCAGTTCGTAACTCTGATGCACATATTGGTTCATCAGGAGCTGATGGAGTTAGAACTGAGTTTCAAAGAGAGGATGGCTCATCCTGGCTTGAAAATATTTTGGGAAGGAAGAGGAGAAAGCCATCATATCAGGTAGATTTAACAAAGCTTAAAAGCATCTACCAAGACACACCAGACAAGAAGCTGAAGAAGCAGGTTCGCATTGAAAAGAATGTGGATGGAGAAATAATCTTTGAAACTGCAACACCGTCAGAAGATAGAAGTGCTGATGATATTGAGGTTGATGACTTCAAGGTTGTCAAAACTAACCTTGGTAGGAGTACCCGACATACAGATGTAAATCTCTTTGAGGTTGCAGCGGATAGTTTGAAGGAAATGGTGTTGAAAGATGGAGAAGACAAGGCAGCCCTCAAGGCTGAAGTTAGGCAGCTACGGCAGTATATTTCCAACCTTTTCCATAGCGCATCACAGGCTGATTTACTGCTTCCATCGAATCTTGAATCACCAGCCGATTTGCGGCAATTCAGTCAGTTGGTCCTCTATGGGAGGCACATGAATAATTGGGTGGAAGAATTTGTGACTAAAGGGAGAGTTGTACTTTCAGAGTTTTATCAATTAAAATACAATGCTCATGATTTATGACAAGGCATCCAGGGGTTGCAGCAGTCTATGGCAGAAAATAGACCGGTGTTTGAAATCATTATCTCTGACTTGAAGATAGCACATGATTCTGTTGATTCAACTGATGATAAGAAGACAGTTTCTACTTGGAAAGCGCAATATCTTTTCACAGTAAAAACTTATGACAGTATAATTTCAAAGTTAGCAGAATGGAAAGAAAAGGTGGTCAATGTCCTCAGTTCGTCAGATATTTTGTTTCTCAGATCCCGTGTTTGTATGAAAAAGAAGATGGTACCCTATATGATCTCAGGGAAGTGCAAGCAGATTTCCAGACTCTCGTCCGCAACAATTTTAAGGATGATATCAGTGCTGGCAAAATGAGTCGTTTTGCCGCAATGACAGTGAAGTTTGACAAGGCTGTGGGCGAAGTTCATGAATTTCTTCAGATGATTTAAAATGGGGAAGAAATGTTAGAGAATCAAAATATCATTCTAGAGAGTATCAGTGTTCCTGGCAAAGATGCAGTCGCTCGCTTTTTAGAAGATATTGTTTCCCAGAATATCAATGGATGACATCACCAAAAAACAAGAATGTTGATGAGGATGCATTTCAAAAGAAAGCAGTTTTAAATCAGATGCTTTTTGTTTTAAAGCATTTGCTTTCATCCTAAGCTCATCCATTCTTTATTTAGAAAGAAATCACTTTGTATTAGTTGGATTTTTCTTTGCTTTAAAGCGAATTGCTTTAAAGCGTTTGTTAGTTTTATTTTTGTCCTAGAATAGAAATAAAGGTTGCGAGTTGGCAAGTTAGGGTTAATCAAGGAGATTTTAGGGTTCCCTACTCCTTTGATTTTAGTATAAATAAGGGTAGCCTTGCCCATTGTAATAGGAGCTACTTTTGTGATAGCAAATTTGCTGTGCCTATTCTAGCTTGCGGATTTTTTTATTTCAAGTGTTTGTTCACTTTTTGTAACCTGTCCTCTGGTGTTTGATTGCTTGTTGTATGCCTGCCTTTGCTACAGTATTGCTGTCTTGGAGTTGTATCAACGTTGTGATGTTGGAATAGAAATCTCATGCCTATTTTGCTCTGATATTCTATCTCGAATCATCAAGTTTCGTCGTTAGATGTGGCTTCTGTAACTTTTATTTCAGCTTTCATCATTAAAGTATTGAGTCTTGTGATGTAAATCTGGGAGAAATTTACTTAAGTTTTTGTGTTAAAACAATCATTCCTTGTCCACTTTTAATTTCCTTTGCTTTGAATTTACTTAGGAAATTAAAAGCGTCATTAGTTTAAGCCTAGTTGTAGTAGAAGTTTTAAAAAAAGGGAAAAACCTCTTTTGCAGCGTTTAGAGTTTTATAACCTTGTGCTCGCAGCTGAGAATCAAAAAGAAGATAGGCGAAGTTTAATTTATTTATCTTTTCAGCAAACATCAGCGAAAAGGGAACTCCCCCTTCCAATAGGAGAGTAGTTTATCTGTGTATAGCTGTCCGTTTCCAACTCGCATTCCAGAGGTGCGAATTGAAAGGCCAATAAGATTATAAGTATCAAACTGATAACAGTTGTGTCTTGCAAATGAGATTTTAAGATTTAACAAATGAAAGCAGCCTATCTGAACACACAAATGACATCTTCCGGCAAGCTAAAATAGAGACCAACATTTCAATGCACACAATAATTCGGAGTAACAACACATGGATGATACTAGTTCCAATAATTAAAGAGTTAAGTTGTATACAAATCCACAACGTTGTTGAGTGAACAACATCAATACAAAACTTGACAATGTCGTTAAATTTCAATTTAATCAAATAAATTACAAACATAGCTAACTGAATGACAATTTCTACAGCATAAGCGTAGTGTCAATAGTTATTCTTCTTGTTTTGTGATCAAATCACTTATTTAGAATAATCATTTTTTAATCCCATAAGCATAGTGTCAATTGTTATTCCTCTTGTCTTGCGATCAAAGCACTTATTCAGAATAATCATTTTTTAATCCTAAAAATCACGCTTTAAAGCGAAATGCTTAAAAATTGTGGAAGAAATAGAAAAGAATGGAACTTTAAAAAAAAACTAACCCTAAAGAATTAGTAAAAGAAAGCATCTTAAAAATAAGCTGTTAGCTTTGCTTGGAAATAGAGCTTCAAGATTAGTAATTGCTAGATATAGCCATTGCTAACAATAGTAATCTCACATTCCGTTAATGGGTTGGGAGAAGCAAAGCAAAATCATAATCATCAAAAGTGGTTAAAACCTTCGACAGGAGTAAAACTCAGCTTTGATGGTGCTACAAAAGGTAATTGGGGTAATGCTAGGGCAGGTTTTGTGGTAAACAAATGGGAAATTTCTTTTAGGAGGCTCTCAATATTTGGGGAATAAAACTAAGAAGTTTGTGGAATGGACAACTCTTCTATTAGGGATACAAGTCTTTGTGAGAGGTAGGATATTAAGATAGAGAAATAGAAGGAGATTCACAAATAATTATAAATGTGGTCAACAAGGGTTCCTGTCCAAATTGGCAGCTTAAATGTATATTGGAAGAAATTTTGATACAGAAAGAGAAATTAATATTTTGCAAAATTCCTTATCGCTATTGGGAGCATAAGGTGGTTGACCTATTAGCCAGTTTTGGTACTAAATCTTTTCTCCCTTAGAAAGTACGGATAAGTATGACTAGCAATCTATTAGTGATTTTCTAATAGAAGAAAGTGCGTAATCACATGTAATGTAGCTTGTTTTGTGGAGAGTGAGTGGAGATGGTTGGTGGCAACATTGTATATAGTGTACTCTTTGGATGCTGTGCAATAATGTTTGTATGTGTTCTCAAATGCTTCAATATGAGTTATTTGTGTTTTATATTGATGACTATTGTTGGGGGTTATCGGGTGGTGCTAGCTAGAGAGTCTAGGGTGTAATGACCCTTAGGTAAAATATTCATATAAATTGCCTAGATCTAGAATAACGCAATGAAAATCAACCAAAACATTCACACAAAATACTTAGATTTGAAATACACACATAGAATAAACAGGTCTGCACATATATACTGGCTGGAACAAAGTATTTCATTCACACATTTCATTGAAATGATTACATGGATCTGCTACTACAAATATTTGCTGATAATCAAGACTACATTGATTACAAAAAGGATATTTTGAAAATGACCAAACTGATGAAATATCCAAATGCTATTGTAGTTCTCCATGTTGAAGTGCTTATGCAACCTTTGTATGAAGCTGGCCTCTAGAAACCAAAAGGTTTTCATCCTCTGATCACCAAATCCAAGAGATTTTGTCCTTAGATCCAATCATTGAACATGAGTGTTCAAACTAGGGTTTGTGGTTTGTTGATGTGATGATGAAAGATGCTCGCAATTGATGAAATTACTTGCCTAATATAGGAGTTAGCATTGGCCCAAACGTGTTGAGACTTGTTTGAGAGTTTCCTGCCATTTTACATTCGAATTTGGGCCCATTAATGAGATCGGCGAATTCCTCTGTTTGAATGGTGGGGTTTTGTGAAAGTGCATGCGAGAAGGCGGGGTTTCGGGGAAATGCTTACCAACATAATGAGTAGATAATACTTTGTAGGCTTGATGTTAGGGGTTTGGTATATAGGATCTTGGCATGCTAGGGTGCAATATAGTGGGGGTTCGGGGATTTGCATGTTGATAGGAGCAATGCAGCATGGGTCTGAATACCACACTGACACTTCCACAGAAGTAAGCTATCATTGACAACCGCGAAGGTCCAAAGAGGAATGTGTGATTGGAGAAGCGGGGTTCGGGGAATTGAGGTACCAAGTGAATGGGGGGGGGGGAATGTCCGAAGGCCCACGGGAGAGAAGGAAGTGAGTTGCAGGGGTGCGGGGAATTGAGGAAAGGGATGCTAGTATGCGAAAGTTTGAAAGCCTGCCCAAAGTAGGAAAGTGACTTAGATGCCCTCATATTTAGGATAAGGTACATTACATAGGGTTTGAGAGGGTGTTAGCATTTGTGTTGCAATGGCAAATGGTTCAAAACCATGGGATCCTTTGAGATGGGTTTCAATATCACATGGGGGACTGCAAAATATTTTTAATTGCAACTCCTCAGTAAATATGAGAATGTTGAAGGCTATTTTGGGGCAAGAGGTTTGGTAGGTTATGGTATGCTTTGGTCACATGCCATGATATTAGCAGATTTTAGATAGAAATTGTAGGGGATGGCCATAAATGTGGAACTTTGTGACTGCATTTTAGCATTGCTGCTTTTGGATGGGTTGGATATAGAAGGAGATCTACAGGAACTTGATTGGGGTTGGTGAGAGTCAAAGATGCATGAGGAAAAGCAGAGTATGGACAACGCAAAAGTGTACTATTGGTTACAAAGGATGAGGGCAGACATGAAGCAGTTGCAAATTCATGTGGATGTTTTGGAACGCTTCATGCTGGGTATGAGCATTGTAATGTGGAATATGGTAGTCTCATTCCATACAGATGCTATGGAAATAACTATTGGTTATTCTATGCCATCTCTAGATTAGGGTTTATTGACATGGGCTGTACATAGGGATTCTATAGTGCATAGTCTAAAATTCCATGAGTTGTTGAAGATGGCAAAGAATTAGGTTGAAGCAAAAGTGGAGCTGACACTAGTGTCATGTTTAGGTGTTTACAATAGGGTATATCAGTGCTAGAACTCTGGTCAGATGGGATGTGGTGTATAGTTCAAAACCTTTTCTTTGAGCTTGAGCACTTGTGTTCATCTCCACGCTTGAGGACGAAAAATTTTGGTGTAGGTAATCTGGAGGACCAAACTCTCTCGGTTTCCATTGTTGGATTGGAGGACAAAAACCGTCTTGTCTGTTTGAGGCAATTCCATCTCGAGATTGCATTTGTGTTGAATGATTGAAGGCATTTCTAGTTTCAGTTGTGTTTTGAAGATTATTCTAGTTGTGTTGAAGTTAGCTAATAAGTTTCTAGATATACGGTGTGTTTCCCCCAAATTTTGATCTGATCTCTTTCCAAATTTTTGGCAAAATTGTTGTTTTTAGTTGGGAAGATCTTACTAAGTTGAAAATCCCTACTTTCCCCTCCCGAGTCAGTTGTAAAAAAATATGCCTTTGGGTCATATTTTTGTCGTTGCAAAATTTCCAAGTTTCCCTTGGTTTTCGGCAAATTTTCTCTTTTTCTAACTTTTCGGAAGGTTCGCAAGTTCGCGAACCTCTCGAAATCCCAACATGCCCCTATGTTTATAAGTCTTTTGAATAGCCGATCAAGTTGATTTCATTTGCTTTTCGGTAAGTTCAAAAGTTTTCAAACTTACCGAAAGCTCAAAATATGTTTGGTGTTCGGGGTTTTAAAGGTTTCGTAACCTTTGAAGGAGCTGAAAGAACTAGTTCTTTTTCAAAAAGATCCAATAGAATGAAGAAATGAAAATAAATTTCAAGTTTTGGCAAGTTCGAAAGTTCACGAACTTCCCAAAAAGTCGAAAGGCTTTCAAAGTTTGAAAGTTCGCTGAATCCCTAAAAAGCCAAAAGAGAAGAATTTTTCAAAGCTTGAAGCAAGTGTGGTTAGAAAGTTCATGAATTCTCTGAATCGTCGAAAGTAGGTTCAAAAGTTTCAAAAATGCCGAAATACCGAAAATGATTGCCACAGGCTTAATTTTGGTGTTTGAGGAAGTTCTAAAACTTTCTATTATTCTAACTTTCTGAAAAATTAGAATTTTTCAATTGACCTAATTTTGAGTTATTTAAGTGGGTTCACAGGCTCATTTGTGTCACTTCGCATTTTCAAACGAAAACATTGTTGTAGCTCATTGCTTTAAACGCCCTCCTACACTTCCAGATTTTCAGCCCTGCAAAGAAAGGTAAGTCTGTTTGCATTCAAATTAAGGTCTTGACACAATCTTTGCCGCCTTTCCTAGTTTGCGTTTGCAATTTAGTGATTGAATTTCTGATATTCTAGTTTACATGTTCATGAACTGTGTGCATCCTAACTATTCCCTTCTTCAAGATAAAATTATACCTCTAGCTTCACAACAAAATTTACTTGAAGCTCTAGCTCGCTTAACTTGGTTATTGTCAAAATCGCACAAGATGAAGTATAAGTACCAAGGCTTTGATCACGCCTCCATCATTCAAAACTTTATAGCAGAAGTAAAAGACAGTGATCTAGGGCACATTGATTTGGACAATTTATAGAAAAGAATGAGGGCAAATCCTAGGACCCCAATGGTTGAAGCAACCTTTGCTAGCAATCTAGCTCATGCAAGAGGATTTCTAGTTGCTATTCAATGCCCTGACTTAGTCTTGTCATGTGAAAAATTATCACCCAGAATCTCGTGAGGTGAGAGCTCTTGATGGTAGAGTAATAGAAAAGTTAGATGGCCCCTCTCTTGGCATCACTCTCAAATTGCCAATAAGAAATGAATATGCAGAAATGGATGTTCAGAAAGGGTGGGATTATTTCCAAGATAAGAAGGATACTTGTCTTAACAATATTGCTAGGCATTGGCTGAAGAATCCAAAGAAAGGCAAATTTCAAATTCCGAAGAATCTACAAAGAACTCATTTTCAAGAAGACATTTCAGACATAATCGCCTTGCTGCATAGGGTAGTGGGAAGTAAAGACACCCGCACATTTGAACATTGGATATGTAGGTTTATCATAACAATTGGGGATTCTTCCCAATTTCTTGACTGGGCTAAAATGATAAGTGACCGTATCCATGATCAGCTAGTGAACTTTTAGATCAATCAATTCTTCTATATGTCTTCTTATTTATTTTATTCTATAGCCAATATGAATATGTGGCCTGACTTGTAGACTGTTAGAGTATTCGATAATTCAACACAGATCTATGATTTCTATCCACAACTTCAGATGGAGGTGGGAAATAAAGATAGGAGAGTAAATGATGCCTTCAATATGCTAAATGTAATAATACTAGAAGGGGAATTGGGGCTGAGAATCTCTCCTGAAGCAACACAATTGGTTGTCTAGTATGGTAGTTTCTTCATTCAATATAACAAAGTCACATACTTGAGAATAGGTGGATTTGAAGGCACTCCTTATAAATTGCCTCAATATGCAAGTGATTATCTCATTTTTCTTGAAGTTTGCAAGCAAATGGGGGAAGTAAGAAATGTAGTGAGAAGAAGGTAGCGTATCCTTTCCCTGTAAACCTAAGCAACTACAGTGGCAAGTCTGCTGTTGATGTACAAAATGTTGATAGGATTTTGTCAAAATTTAATTTCCATCCTTTCACAACAAGACTGTCTTGTGACTATAAAAACTATGTTAAAGACAATTTGTATGTTGGGATAACATACAATCATGATTCCCACCTGGAGGATTATTGGGAGGATTGTACAGATGATTATGAAGTCAGAAGAAGAGATTGGATGAGACTAACAGTTGACCAGATGAGAGCCTTCAAGTTAAGATGGGACATTCTTGACATGGTGGACGATGGCATTGAGTTAGTTGATGAAGCTTATCCTTCTATTCAATTACAATCACTATCCCAATTAATTAGGCTGATAAGGAAATTACTGACATAAGAGAAAGATCCTTATTTGTACTAAGAAAAAGTGAAAAATGGCTAAGGGCTAAAATTGTAGAGCGTACAACTACTAGGCCACCATCAAAGGATAATATTCCGAGGAAGCAAAAGCAGGCTGCAACATCCTCTTGTCATAACCCCGCCAAGATCGCAGCACTTAGGAACATAGCATTTATGGGATCGCAGCCCTTTTCCAGCGATTCATAAATACAATAAAAGCATTTAATGAAATTAAATTAAGTTTATCATAGGCAGCGATTCCTAAAGACAATTAATTATTTAAAAGGTTTCAAGCCAGCGATAAAGGATGAAGAGATGTGACTCTTTAAAAGAGCAGACATCATGAAAGGTTGTGACTCCTTCACAATAAGATATAAAAGGGAAGTCATTTCAAGGAGAGGAGGGCATCTATGAATGAAAAAGAAATATTATGACTGATTATAAGTAAATATTACAGTGAAGAGGCAATCATTCAATGAAGCATAAGTCATTAAAACCTGATTCAAGCATTAACTTGTCAATCCATCAAGAAATATCAATCAACAAAAGCAATCAGCAATAATGTAGCAAATTCATCAAGCAATCAGTTTTGAATTTGAGGAAGTGTCTTGCAAGTAGGAAGGATTGAATCCGTTCAATTCCACAAGAGATAAAAGGACGACCCCCCTTTCATGCTCTTATCAAGTTTGAATAGGAGTTGGAAGGACGACCAACCTTCCATGCTCTTGGGCTTGATCAAGGAGGACGGAAAGCCTCCAAGGTGGGCTGGGAGTTGGAAGGACGGCTCACCTTCCATGCTCTCAGCAAGTTAAGGATGACCAACCTTGATATTGCCATTTGCAAGTATTTCCAAAGAATTCACGATGTGATTGGCTGTGAGAATTGTGCTATGTTGTATTGATTTGAATATTAATGATGCTATGATGTATTGATATGAATATTATCATAATTTCTTGATCTTTATTGTTTCTAATATCATTTTTTAGTGATATTATTGTTTTCAGGAAGGGAAATCAGGAATATCCCCAAAAGGGACATTACACCTCTGTAGTCCAAACTCCCATCATCACATACTCTACTAGGTCTAGACTCACTCCAAAAAGAGATGATGATGATGAGGATCCAAATAAAGGTGTTAATCTGAAAAGTCAATGTGAAGTGGAAGATCAGACACCAAGAAAGAAGCTGGAGATAAGAAGACCCCCTTTGAGTGATGATGTACAAAATCCCATCGGAGAGCAGTAGTAGGTAAATCCAGTTCAATCTCCTCATCCTTCTCTTCATGTGCCAACTCCTCCACCTTCTCCTCCATTGCAAACAACAGACAAGACTGTTATTGATTCCACCCAAAAATTAGTCATCCCCCTTTAATACTTAAGCCTCAAACAATGTCATCACCTACTACATGGTTAAAATAAATAGTGGCAAAGAAGAGGAAACACTCTCAATTGGTTGATCTTGGTACCTACTACATGGTTAAAATATACAGTGGCAAAGAAGAGGAAACACTCTCAATTGGTTGATCTTGGTTTTGATGTAGTGGCAAAACTGTTACAAGCTACTCATCAACTAGAGGAAATCCACAGAATTTCCGGAATGATGATAGACTCCTCTATAGGTAACCAATATGTGGAAATTGCAGAGCCCATAGCAGACAAGAATGAAGTTGAGGCAACTGAGGTGGACTACAACATCACCAGAGTGGACCTTGGCCCGTCTACACATGAAGGTTATATTCACAATGCCAAAATGTTTGTTGATATGTTAATTGAAAGAGTTGGAAAAAAAAGAAGACAAGGGAGCAACTTGAGGAGCAAGTGGAAACTCTGACCACTTATATCGAATTTATCATTGATACTTCTACCTAGCCCTTGGATGCATTAACAATGACTCCAACCAAAGTCCCACCCAAGGGGATAAATTCTGAAGTTATTGATAAAATTAGTAAGTATCAAGCTTATGGAAGAGTGACTGAAACCTGGGCAGAAAATAACCATTAATGGTTTTCAATCTATATGAATAGGTTTTAGCAAAGTAAAAGGAAATTAATGTTGACATTTAAATAGCCAAGAAGGAAGAATCTATGTTGCAGGTCATTGTCAGATATTTGCAAGAGATGGTTAAAGTTGATGTAAGTAGTTTGGTTGCCAAGAAAGTCTTCAACAAGCCTAAAGAAAATGAGACTCTCATATGGGTAAAGGGAATTGAATGGAAAATTTTGGTAATTAAACAATCCTTAACTGAGTACAAGAAGCTTGTCAAGACATGTGACTCAATTTTAATGGATGTTCGAGCAAATTGCTTTTCAATAGATGTTGACATTTTGAAAGATGATAAAATCAATCTATTTGCGGTTGAGGTTGTGAAGAAGAGCTTCAAAGATTTAATTTCAAAGGAGTTGTTCAAGAAGGACATCATGGATGGAAATACTATGGAGAAATTGAGTAATATGTCCACTTCTTTGATCTCCTTTTGAAAATAAATTTTTGATTTTCATAAAAGAATTGAAGAGGCTGGTGAAATATTGTCTACATGGAAGATATGGCTTAGTAGCATGATTATCCCAAACAGAAAGGTTATAGCACCAATAGTCCAATTTGAGGAGTTATAAGGCAAAGGTGGCTTCTTCTCAGCCAAAGTCTTCAGCAAATGATACAGTGAGTGGTTAAAGCTCAAATAAAGAGAAGGATATTCAAAATTAATACTTTTTCCTTTTCTTTATCTTTTGTTTGTAAAGTGACTTCATAAGTCGTATTGTAATAATTATAAAATAAACTTTATTCTTATAATGAAAGAAAAGAAAAGAATAAAGTTTGTTTTATTTATTTTCCTTTTTCAAGAAACAATTACGAGTCAAGAAATTGTTTCATTTGTAAAGCTATATAAGGTAGATTAGGGAAAGAAAAAGGATCTTTTTTGGGTAGAAACTTCTCCTATGAGTTTCAGATTTTCTCCTAGGGTTATCGCTCTCTATCTTTTCTATTGCTGGGAAATATTTTGCACATACATTTTGGGCTCTCAAATTTTAAACACCAGAAATGTAAATGGACTTTGAGTCATTGGTTCTAAATGGTTGTAAATTTTTCTTATGTTATGTTTGCAATGATATCTTGTGAGTTTTCTTTCATAAATTATGTGGAATATGAACTGTTATTCATAGATCTTGAACTTAATCCTTCACCTTCGTATTCTTATTCTTATGTTTAAGCAATATCTAGTGAATATCTTTTAGATCTTCATTATTTTGATTATTTCTTAAGTAAATCGTGTTTGACATGAGAATTTGTGCTCATTCCTTGTAGTTTTCTTCACCTATTGGTTTAGCTTGTATTCTTTTCCTGCTTTCTGGTCAAAAGCATACCCCAAAACCCCCCAAATTTAACCATACAAGGGAGCTGCCCATCACAAACGCAGAGGAAGATTGTTAAGTTTATAACAATCTTTCCAACTGTGGTAGACTTTGTTACTGCTTGTTGGGTGAGTCAAGCAAAGAATTGCATGACAAATCTGTTTACCAACATAGTGTGAAGGATTAATTGCTGATATTTTATAGTTTAAGTTCCATTTGTTGGTGGGCAGCAAATCTTATTGCCGCCTAAGAGGATAAGTGTCATACATATTAATTGATTGTTGGTTCCTGTTGAGGCTGCCGTACTATACATGTTGGTGCAAGATTAATTTCAAAGTCAGCCACATCATATTCTAAGAGCTGCAGCTTTGGTTAAGTGCCATACATATTAATCGATTGTTGTTTCTTGTTGAGGCTATTGTACTATACATATCGGCGCAGGATTGATTTCAAAGTCAGCCACATTATATTCTAAGATCTGCTGCTTATTACCAAAGTTGCTGTACCTTCCACATTAGCTGCCGTACATCCTTTGCCAACCATACGTGGGACCAGTTAGTAGATCACAACATTCAATTTGTCTTCATTATCAATCACTGCTATTATTTTGTGAGTTTGGTTTGCAGATATTGAATGATATTTGGGTTGATGTTGTAATTTTGGCATTTCATCAGTTTATAATATATATTCCATTCACTGAATATATATATGGGTTTGACTGGACATTGCTGTTGGATATTACTGTTGAAATCAATACATTTATAAATGTTATGGTATTATAGCTTTTCATACCTGTATTTATGACAGCTATTATAATAATATTTTTGAAGTAGGGAGGGTTTTTGTAGTGCTGTTATTATTCTAATATATTATTCAAGTATTGCAAATTAGAAATACAAAAAAAAATTGTAGGGTTTATGAACATTCCAAAAAGGGACATAATGATGGAAAGATTTTGCAATATGTACTTTATATGAAATCCATGAATGTAAATTAAAACCATATATTTCTAGAAGTAACACACTTTTCTAGACATAGGAAACTAGTACTTGTCTGCATAAACAAAAAAATTCCACTAGTCTTCAGAGATGGTATTCTTGTCTTGTTTCCTACACTGGCCATCCATTGAAAGTAATCTCAGTTTCTAAACTTGTTTCGAAGAAGCCCTACAATCCAAACCTCTTTTTGTCTACCCCAGGGGTTAGATCCCTCTTTCCTTCACTTCCACTCACTGAACCGACAATCTTCCACCCTACTACATTGAAAGCACATTGGATTCTTTTCCTTTGTGATAACAAGAGCTAGGCTATAACCCCTCCATTTACTATGTACACTTACAACCTATGTTACACCAAGTTTCCAGGATGGGGATGACAGGGGATGGGGGGACCCATTTTTTGGGGCCATTTTTTGAGACGATAGGGGATGGCTATATAAAAAAGAGGGAAAATTTTAAAAATATAGAAAAATTTCAATTATTCAATGGTAACATTGATAGGGCATTCATCATATACATTATAGATCCTCAATACCTAATATTATAGTTGAATTGAGAGTTCACATGAGAGTTGACAAACAAATTAACAAAATTTAATTATTTTGATTGTCAATGTGCATATATATTATATAAAATTTACAACAAAATGCCCAAAGGCTGCAAGTTTCAATTACAAAATTAAAAAAAAAAACCATAGAGAATGTGCCACTGCCCCTAATCAACATTTGCTAACATTGTATCAAAATTAGAGTTTAAGTCTAAGTCACTGCCACTATGAGGGACTGCCTCATCCAATGGAACCCCAACCAATTCCTCTTATGCCTCTTCCTTATCAACCTATATGGCATCTTCGAGATCAACATCTCAACATGTGGTTGGAGTCTAACAATACTCAAGACCATGTTGATCTTGAAGCCGCAAGGCACTATGCACAACCGCCAACTTCTCCAATTGTCAAGTGGTGAGCTGATCCTCTTGATTAACTATATGTATATGAAGTTGTAAGCGGGGTCCGAGGGTAGTGTGTCATGTCCCCAATTTTTGCAAGTAATGGGTTCTAATTGTAAATTAATTTTATAAAGTATTTTAATTACTTTGTAAAATTAATATTTTATTAAGTTACTTGAGCATTTAAAAAACACTTTATAAATTAAAGTGTTATTGTACACACACATTTAAAAAATTCAAGTGCAAGCATTCAAGAAGATTAATTGTGATTGTGTACACATAAACATTCATTTAATAAAATTAGGCTAGTCCTAATTGATGAAAGTTTAAATGGAGAGGTCAGAGTCATTGTTGAGTATGCTTGTGTTGATGTTTATGTCTTTTGTCAAGTTTTTCAGCTGATGCCAAGGTGATGTTCCCTTGCATTTGTAGAAGTTGGTTTGGTGATGCTCCCTTACCAACCTTGAGGTGAAGTTGCTTCAGGCTTCACATTTGGGCTTCAAAGATTTGTGCCATCAGAACTTTTGGTGTTTGGGTATTGTATTTTGGGTTTAGGTATTTGTAATATCCCTTGCTAGTTCTGGTATGAATTTGCCCTCAAGGAATATTGTCAAACACTTCTGATGTAAACCCAATGCTTGCTGGTCTGTGTTTTCAATCGGATATTTTTGCTTGATAACGATAGCTGAGTACTCTAAATGCTCGTAAATCAAAACTACAATGTCTAAGCATTAATCTAAATGCATATATGACTTCGTTTTGCCTTTTCAAATGCTTTTTATATGGTTTCTACATGTAAATTATGTACCTACAACCAACTGACATTATGACAAACAATTGGCATGCAATCTAACATGCTGATAAGGAGATGCTATAAAGATGACATTACACCAAACATATGACATGCAACTGATAACTCATTTATTAGATGCAATCCAACACAAAGATGCTATGAAGTGCCAAGACTCTTGGCTTGCAATGAGATGCAATTACATCAAATCTGATATGGATATTCTCCTACAGCAGCAACCTTACAATGACAAATATTATCATGCAATGACATGTAAATTATAATGGAACCTGACTATGAAGTCTGGAATGATCAACAGAAGCAATGATATCTATCTTTGATTTTTATTTGATTTTATTGAGCCTCCTTGCATGAAATTGCACCTCCTAGAAGTAGCCGCCCCTGCCCTTGCCTGGCAATCTTTACTAAAAATAAATGCAGCCGTTTAACTCCACTTTATGGTACCTGAAATGATCGGTAGGATCAAAGGATCAAAATGCAACAATGCCCAGAACCATAGGATGCTTCAATGATGAGATATGAACAAAAATATCTTGCCAATGGCGCCCTTGCTGTAGTATATCAGTCCTCAGAATCAATTAATTGCAGCCTTGAAACACCTCCAAACTGGTATAGAAATGATTGTCTTCACAAGAAGAATTGATCCCTCAAATACTCAGAATAAAAGGGTGTCTAGATAAGCCTCCAACAATGGAAATCTAAAAACTCCATCGCTGGTTACTGTAGCGGGTACTATAGCGCGACATTATTCACGCCACTATTCATGTCACTGTTCACGGCACTGTTCATGTCATCAACAATTTCAGATCTGCAAATGATTAACCTTTGGAACCCTTGTGAAACTTAATGTATTCTCCAATTTAAGCACAGATTGGACTCCTGGATGAAGCCCACACTTTAGCAATAATCTTAGCTGATAGTTTCACAGCCTCAGAATTGCATAACCAATGAGAGTTTTCGTTCCCAATAGTTAGAAATGGCAGAAACCCTAGTTAGCTTCCTCACCAAACAACAACATCAAAGCAAATATCAATTCCTGGATGATATGAAGCTTGGGTGACCCTCTCAATATACTTTTTTTCTCCTCATGAAGTTGGCCCATCTAGAAGCCTCTTTTTTATTAAAATAATATTTTATTTACACTTTTAATAATATTAAAATATGACCTTATAAATAATAAATTGAAATGACCCCCTTTTTAATGCCACATAACCCCTCAAGTCATAAAGTGCAAATATAACGTTAAAATATAATATTAAAATATTAATTATTATTAAAGTGACCTTTAATAATAATTAAACATCATAATTTAGGCAAAACACCTTATTTCTCCAAGCCAACTGAATACCGGAATCGACATTGCCGAAATATCCCATTCAAGTGCCCTGCTACAAATAGTAACCCTGACTGAATGACTTACTATAAATAGTAAGTATGAGGGAAAGAGTCCTGAAACCCTTGCAAAGGCCAACCCTGAAAGTTACTGAACTCTAGAGAAGAAATAAACCATCCACTGACTAGGTTTTTGTCATAAAAGACCCTCTAACCATCTGAGTTAGCCTACGAGGGCTAGTGATAGGCTAAACCATCATAAAACAGGATCACGCTAAAAAGGGGACATTACAGTCCGCCCTCCCTGAAATTGCTTGTCCCCAAGCAATCTCAACAACAAAGTTAACACCACTCCACTTGGATCCCAAGGAAAGTGTTGTGTAATGTCCCTCATGTCACCAATCAACACCTGTAACACCATCACAAGTACAACTGATAGATCCTGTTGAATCAAATCAACCCCAACACCAGGTGTTGCAGGAGCATAAGCATTAAGTGGAAGCAACTCTGAATACCGACAATGTTTGCTTCCCATAACTACGCAAGCTAAGTTGTCATACACACTATCTAGCATATGCGCAACTGAGGTATGCGTCTGAAATAGATCATGTACATAAAGATGAAAAGTGCAACTGCAAGTAATCACCGTCATATACACGCTGCAAAACTCAACAGTGAACCCTGATTGGAATCTCGATGCACACAAAGGATTCCTCAACATACTGGAGAGTATCCCACAACTAATGCCTGGATCCCAAATGAATCTATAAGGAATTGCATCAGAATCTTGCTGAAAACAGCTGCAGCCATAGAACCTGCCAAAACTCAGCAAACTGTGCAATTCTGTAGCTGAAATAAACATCTCTTCCGATGTCAATCGCTGGGTCGCAGTGCCAAATTGGAAGTCCGTCACAAACACTGGAAGTCCGTCACAAAGCACACTTGTTGACTTCGACTGTACCATTCTACATAAACCACTGACATTGCACCAAGAGTGGTGGAACACCTCATCAGGACCAAAATAGAGTGACGAATCAAACACATCACCACCAGGATCCCAAAATAGAATCAGCAATCCACTACCAATGACAACTGGTGGCACTTGCTGCACCATACTGTTTGCAATTGGATCACTAATCTGCCAAGAGGCTGCTCCCTGATACTGAGACCTGTGGGTTATGGACCCAAGCAGCTGCCAGAAAAGATGAGTATCTCCTAACTCATCTGCAAATGGTTGTGTCCCCACAATACTCCAACTGCCAAAGCTGGAAGAAGAGTGCTCCTGACACCAACTCATAAAGCCAGTTGCACTAATCAATGCAACTGTGGAGGGTTGATCCCTCTCAACATCAATGGAAGTGGATATCTGTGCCTCTTCCCTCACGAGTGCACCATACAACTGCCTAGCAAGCATGAAAGCACAACCTCTATCTGTAAGCAACTGCATGGCATCAAATCTTATCCTGTCAAGCGCACGTCTAACCAAGTGTAAGCTGGATGCCGAGATTCCATACTTAGGCCCATCTAGTGCCCCATCAGACTTTGCTAGCCCAATGAGATACTCGATCCATCTATCTACCTTACCATATCGGCCTAAGACTTGTGCCACCTCCTCCTCTGCTGAATACTTATCCCCAAGGAATAAGCCAAGAGGTGTAGCCTGCTGCAATTCATGGATGTTCTCTACCAAAGCTCGGATTACACGACTGCAAGTGGCATCACTGTATGGATTTTCTGCCTCTACAACATGAAGTTTGGGATCAGTAATGAGGAGTAACTCCTCATCGAAATCTGATTCCAAATCAGCAACATGCTCATTTACTAAAACTGATTTTAAATCATGCACATGGCTACTATCAACATTGCAATGTGAGCATACATCATTGCCTTCCTGAACCTCGTCATGTAGCTCTTCTTTTCCCTCATTTCCTTGTCCCTCAATCACATGCACAACACAAGATTCTTGCCCATCCAAAGAGGCTGCAATAGAAGACTGATTTTCTGATTTCTTTGGTGAAGCATGAGCCAAGCTCAACTCCACATTCAACTCCTCAATCTGATTTTCCACCATAAGAAGAGCCATTTGAGAGTCTTCCAAAGATTTTCTAGTCTTCACTAGCTCCGTGGTGAGTTGATCAACCTCTTCCTCTTTCCTCTTCAATGTATCTGAATATATGACACCCAATTCAAGTAGGTGATCTCTATCAGAAAGAAGAGTTAAATAGTTATTTTTCATAATCTCCATGGCTGTCTTAAACGCTTGCAAATCAAAGATTGATGAAGCCTCTTCAACACCTCTGTCTCCCCTCAAGTTGGACCTTCCATAGATGAATTTCCACCATTTTGTGGGAATGATCAAAATGGGACAGCGCTGTAACAATCTTATCTTCACCAACCTTTAGTTGGTTCGCCAAATCAGACTTAGGGACCAAGGAAAATTCATTAGTTGAAGTTGTGGGCTGCCAATGGAGAGCTTGACTCTCATCAAAATATTCTTTTGAAGTGTCCTAATGTTGGTTTGGAACTAGAGCAGCAATAGTTCCCAACCCAAACTCCTCATCATCCCTCCAAAAAATAGACTCAATGGATGATGAATCGCTAACCTCATGCAGAGAGGTAAGATCACTCTTAGAACTATCAAAAGAGTCCCCAATCATAACCTCCATGTCATCAACTAGCAGACTCGTGCAACCCTGTCCTGTAGGATCCTCTGTTTCTTCCTCTCTACCTTCTGTAACATCAACTTGGTGAAGATCAACTGAAATAGACCCGATCTCAATACTACTGGTCCACACTTCACCTGTTACTTTTCCCTCTGGATTTTCGTGAGTGCATTTAACATCAGCCCCAAAGGAATCATTAAAAGAATCCATACCATTGCTATCCTCCTGAAGAGAAGATGAAACCTGTAACCCAAAAGAAGGCATCTCCTGCTCATCACCTTTGTCCATTCTGTTCTCCATAGGATCAGCTATATGCTGGTCACTAACTGCTGAAAATTCATTGTAGAGGTTTCTAGATACTTCACCTATAGAGACCTTTGGTTCCTGCTTTTTGTTTTGTGATGTAGACTCCTTAAAAATGGATGCCATAAACTGAGCTGCTTTGTCTATGTTTGCAGGGTGTGGAAACAATTCATTCATCCTCTTCTGGTTTTCATCCAACTTATTCAAACTTTGTTTAAGCTTCTCCATATTCTTGTCCCACTGCTTCTGAGTACTTGAAGTAACCATGATTAACTAGCTGATTCAATGTCCAATCTACCCAACAGAATGGCAGGACAAAAGCTCTGATACCACTATAATATCCCTTGCTAGTTCTGGTATGAATTTGCTCTCAAGGAATATTGTCAAACACTTCTGATGTAAACCCAATGCTTGCTGGTCTGTGTTTTCAGTCTGATATTTTTGCTTGATAATGATAGTTGAGTACTCTAAATGCTCGTAAATCAAAACTACAATGTCTAAGCATTAATCTAAATGCATATATGACTTCGTTTTGCCTTTTCAAATGCTTTTTATATGGTTTCTACATGTAAATTATGTACCTACAGCCAATTGACATTATGACAAACAATTGGCATGCAATCTAACATGCTGATAAGGAGATGCTATAAAGATGACATTACACCAAACATGACATGCAACTGATAACTCATTTATTAGATGCAATCCAACACAAAGATGCTATGAAGTGCCAAGACTCTTGGCTTTCAATGAGATGCAATTACAACATCAAATCTGATATGGATATTCTCCTACAGCAGCAACCTTACAATGACAAATATTATCATGCAATGACATGTAAATTATAATGGAACCTGATTATGAAGTCTGGAATGATCAGCAGAAGCAATGATATCTATCTCTGATTTTTATTTGATTTTATTGAGCCTCCTTGCATGAAATTGCACCTCCTAGAAGTAGCCGTCCTTGCCCTTGCCTGGCAATCTTTACTAAAAATAAATGTAGCCGTTTAACTCCACTTTATGGTACCTGAAATGATCGGTAGGATCAAAGGATCAAAATGCAACAATGCTCAGAACCATAGGATGACATCAACTTGGTGAAGATCAACTGAAATAGACCCGATCTCAATACTACTGGTCCACACTTCACCTATTACCTTTCCCTCTGGATTTTCGTGAGTGCATTTAACATCAACCCCAAAGGAATCATTAAAAGAATCCATACCATTGCTATCCTCTTGAAAAGAAGATGAAACCTGTAACCCAAAAGAAGGCATCTCCTGCTCATCACCTTTGTCCATTCTGTTCTCCATAGGATCAGCTGTATGCTGGTCACTAACTGCTGAAAATTTATTGTAGAGGTTTCTAGATTCTTCACCTATAGAGACCTTTTGTTCCTCCTTTTTGTTTTATGATGTAGACCCGTTAAAAATGGATGCCATAAACTGAGTTGCTTTGTCTATGTTTGCAGGGGGTGAAAACAATTCATTCATCCTCTTCTGGTTTTCATCCAACTTATTCAAACTTTGTTTAAGCTTCTCCATATTCTTGTCCCACTGCTTCTGAGTACTTGAAGTAACCATGATTAACTAGCTGATTCAATGTCCAATCTACCCAACAGAATGGCAGGACAAAAGCTCTGATACCACTGTAATATCCCTTGCTAGTTCTGGTATGAATTTGCCCTCAAGAAATATTGTCAAACACTTCTGATGTAAACCCAATGCTTGCTGGTTTGTGTTTTCATTCTGATATTTTTGCTTGATAATGATAGCTGAGTACTCTAAATGCTCGTAAATCAAAACTACAATGTCTAAGCATTAATCTAAATGCATATATGACTTCGTTTTGCCTTTTCAAATGCTTTTTATATGGTTTCTACATGTAAATTATGTACCTACAGCCAACTGACATTATGACAAACAATTGGCGTGCAATCTAACATGCTGATAAGGAGATGCTATAAAGATGACATTACACCAAACATATGACATGCAACTGATAACTCATTTATTAGATGCAATCCAACACAAAGATGCTATGAAGTGCCAAGACTCTTGGCTTGCAATGAGATGCAATTACAACATCAAATCTGATATGGATATTCTCCTATAGCAGCAACCTTATAATGACAAATATTATCATGCAATGACATGTAAATTATAATGGAACTTGATTATGAAGTCTGGAATGATCAGCAGAAGCAATGATATCTATCTCTGATTTTTATTTGATTTTATTGTGCCTCCTTGCATGAAATTGCACCTCCTAGAAGTAGCCGCCCCTGCCCTTGCGTGGCAATCTTTACTAAAAATAAATGCATCCGTTTAACTCCACTTTATGGTACCTGAAATGATCGGTAGGATCAAAGGATCAAAATGCAACAATGCCCAGAACCATAGGATGCTTCAATGATGAGATATGAACAAAAATATCTTGCCAATGGCGCCCTTGCTGTAGTATATCAGTCCTCAGAATCAATTAATTGCAGCCTTGAAACACCTCCAAACTGGTATAGAAATGATTGTCTTCACAAGAAGAATTGATCCCTCAAATACCCAGAATGAAAGGGTGTCTAGATAAGCGTCCAACAATGGAAATCTAAAAACTCCATAGCTGGTTACTGTAGCGCGACACTATTCACGGCACTGTTCATGTCACTATTCACGGCACTGTTCATGTCATCAACAATTTCAGATTTGCAAATGATTAACCTTTGGAACCCTTGTGAAACTTAATGTATTCTCCAATTTAAGCACAGATTGGACTCCTGGATGAAGCCCACACTTTAGCAATAATCTTAGCTGATAGTTTCACAGCCTCAAAATTGCATAACCAATGAGAGTTTTTGTTCCCAATGGTTGGAAATGGCAGAAACCCTAGCTGGCTTCCTCACCAAACAACAACATCAAAGCAAATATCAATTCCTAGATGATATGAAGCTTGGGTGACCCTCTTAATATACTTTTTTCTCCTCATGAAGTTGGCCCATCTAGAAGCTTCCTTTTTATTAAAATAATATTTTATTTGCACTTTTAATAATATTAAAATATGACCTTATAAATAATAAATTGAAATGGCCCCCTTTTTAATGCCACATAACCCAAGTCATAAAGTGCAAATATAACGTTAAAATATAATATTAAAATATTAATTATTATTAAAGTGACCTTTAATAATAATTAAACATCATAACTTAGGCAAAACACCTTATTTCTCCAAGCCAACTGAATAACGGAATCGATACTGCCGAAATATCCCATTCAGGTGCCCTGCTATAAATAGTAAGCCTGACTGAATGACTTACTATAAATAGTAAGTATGAGGGAAAGAGTCCTGAAACCCTTGCAAAGGCCAACCCTGAAACTTACTGAACTCTGGAGAAGAAATAAACCATCCATTGACTAGGTTTCTGTCACAAAAGACCCTCTAACCATCTAAGTTAGCCTACGAGGGCTAGTGATAGGCTAAACCATCATAAAACAGGATCACGCTAAAAAGGGGACTTTACAGTATTTTGCTGGAGGAATCGTCATTTGGTCGGAGAACATTGTCGATTTCATTGGAAATCTTTTATATGCAAAGAATCACAATAATGGAATTGCTGAGTTGAATTGAATCATACATATATTTCATATCTCTGTGATCACTTTCTTGAATATCTTACATATTGATTGAAGACTTTGTATTGTTTTTATATTAGTTAATATTTTGAAAAGTTCTTGTAATGTTTGCTGTTGAGGAGACAATTTTCTGACAGTTTCCAGCTCAAAGACTATTATAATCATAGGAAGGGGACAAAGTCTGTCATAAGTTTCAGTCAGAAGATTTGTTAATAAATCTTTATTTGATAAGACAAATTCAGGAATTCATTGAGACCCAAATTCCACTGAGATTGCTTGTATGCAGCCATTGTGTAGTCTTAAGGAATTTGTGGGTTTTGTAAGAAGTTTATGTTGAAGGAAATTATTGATGCTTTTGTTGTGGAAAGTGGCCCCCACAGTTCTATTGTTGGCAGGTATTACAATTATCTTTGAAGTTTAATATCATAGAGTATTCAAAGGAAATCGCGGGTCTATGTTATAAGCGCAGCATTAGAGGAATCGTCAGCTATTAAAACCCATTCATAGTCAAGCTCCTATTTGGTCATCAGCTATAAGAGGAGAGCCTTTGGTGTTTGAGATTTAATTGAAATTGAAGTATAGGGAACCCGTGGATTTTAGCTGCCGCTTGCTGAATGGGAATCGTGGGCGCTTGGTATTAATTGTTCAAAGACATCGCAGGTATACAGAAATTAGAGGAGTGATACATATATTGCAGCATTGTTTGAAGACATTGGGCCTTTATTGGAAATAGCTTTCATTGGAGTCGACTATGTCAAGATCATTCTTATAAACTAGGGATGTTAACGGATATCACAGACAAGGAGATCATGTGACAGAGAATGCCGCATAAGTAACTCTTGGAGATAATCGTTGGAGGTATTGATTTTTCTCATTCTTGATATCAGCTTTCCTGAGCCACTGGCGATATAGGAGATTAGTCTTGTAATTCCAGAGGTGGCGTCAGTCATCTAAAACCATTCCAATATATGCAGTCTACAACCAAGTGATCTTACATGGCAACGGGACTTGGAAGGACCGGCGAGTGAGCTGAGTGTTGCACCGACTTCACATCTAGTAGCTTGATCCATTCGTTAGCATCAACCTGTGACATCATTCAACAAAGTCTTTGAATGTTACAGCTACATTCAAATTGGTATATTGCATACATAGAAGTCTGTGATCCTTCATCAGTATTGCATTGTAATTGGTTTGATTATCATCAACAAAATTAGTATGCTGTCATTAGTGATTAGTAATAGCAGTTTATACTTGTGCTATAGCTGCCACCTATTCAGGGAAATAATTAGTCATTAGAAGTTCTTGAACAGAGCAGAAATACTTACAGCTACAGAGAATCATACAGAGCTACAGGAGGTTTGTTTGCACAGACTAAGAAGACTGAACTTTATATTTGCTTTGTATATTTGCATTGAACTGGTATGTGAGATTGAACTGAGAATTTTGTGATTGCAATAAGAAGATCATTCAAATCTTTAATTTGAATCATTCTATATGTCTACAACCTGTTGGTGAATCAGCAAACTAAGTTTGTAAATCATTTGTAAGTGTTGATTTGTGATTCCATGTTGTCAAAGACAAATTGAAGGTCCAAATAGAAAATCAGAAAATTCTGTCCTAGGATTTAAATTTCAGATTGCAAGATTCAGAAATTTTATGTGCAAAACCTAGAATGGGATATTACATAGTGCCCTTGTCGCGCTCCTTGTTGTGATACAGGGTGGGGTCGAGGGGTGGAGCCCCCGCCACTAAGCCCAAAGTAAAGCCTTTGAGACCACACAAATCTTCAAGGCGTATATCATTTTTCATAATTTAATCACTTTGAAGATATTGATGTAGTTTTGATTATTCTCACTAAATTAGAATGGAAGATGAAGACTTCTTTTACTCATTTAGGGCTAAGTGTGGTGTGGGGGCCCACAAAAAAATTAAAATAATTGTTGATTGATTTGGGGCTTTAAAAAAAAAATTAAGTGTTTTGCTTCAGGGATGTCTAGCAGTCCTTGGGACGGTTAGGGGACGTCATTGACATCCCCAACCATCTTAGGGATGTCCTACCATCACCTAAACATCACCGCACTTCCAGGGCGTGTAGTGGCAATATTTTTGGGGGGGATGGCTCGTGGATTTCCCCAAAACATTTCCAATATGGGGATGTGGCAAAAAATGTCAGGGATGTGTTCTCGGGTAACCTTGCTTACAAGCGAGCTCAAAACGATAGAGATATCTCTGCCAAGAATTCACATAGAAATTAAACTTATAATTACATGGCCTTAGCCAGCCTTAATTGTGCTCTTCATGGCCTTACCAAAATCTTGGCATCTAAAAAAATGGATCAAGCCAACCATCAGAAATGCATCAATTTGGTTCTAGCAATGTGCAAGGAATCAAATTGCAATTATAAGTTGTCTAAACAGGAAGGAAGAAGGTTTAGTGATTCTTACAAAATGCTACCAAAGTGTTCTCATTGGGTTGAGGCTTTCAAATGTATGTTTGAGAAATAAAAGAGTGAGAGGAGAGTTTACAATGGCTGCACAACATAAATGGCATCAAAATGAAAGGAAACAAGGTACGTGGAATAGCTTCCTACACCGAACTAATGAGGGGAGAGTTATGCAAATTTTTAATCCTTACAATAACAGAGAAGAAGATATGTATCATAAAACATAAATCACCAACATAACATAAACCATAACACAGATATACGTGGGGAAAACCCTTTTGGGTAAAAAACCCCACACTCCAAAGCACAACCAAATGTATTATTTAGTAAACAATATGTGATTACAATACACTTGTAGAGCTATACTCTTGCAGTAGTTCACAACACTTTGTTTCTAGAGCAATTTCGGCACATAATAGTACTTGCAAATCAACATATAAAACTAGCTCCGAGTAGCACCTAATATAGACTTTACAAGCCATGAGAGGAAGCTTCTAGGAAGTGGGGCGTCCAAATCCACATGGAACGCTTTCCCACACCCTCCTTCTGCCTGACACTTGTTCGACACTTTCTAACTGCCACGGACACTTGTCCAATCCTGTCATAGGAATCTCCTCTACATGGGTGCCCCAAATTGACTATTTCTGGTTTATGACAGATGCTCTTACACATCTTATAGTTGTCATAGAATGTCATATATGATAGCACTTACAACTATAAGAGAATCTGTCATAACTGACTATTTCTGGAACATTCTCTTACAACTTGTCATAGGCCAACTTGGGCGCTCCAAAATGGCTAAGTCAAAGATGCCTCTTACAGTGTCATACATGCAAATGACACTTGTCTTCATCCCTTCTATTTCTGGCTCTTACACTATCATAGAATCTATCATATCTTACGCATCATAGAATCTGTCATACATCCTGACACATGACTTCTAGGTGCCGACACATGACAAAACTTTTCCAACACAGCATGGGACGCTTACCTCCTCATATGAGGACAAAAATACATCTAGTCACCTTCCATGTAGGATGACACATCACTGTGCCAACTCCCACAAAGTGACAAACTAAGATTTACATAGAATTTTACAATAGTAGGCAAAAATTACATAAATAAACAAATACCAACATTAGGAACTTGCAAAGGTTGACATACCCTAATTCCTAACATTCACCCACTTGTTGAACAGCTTTCAAGAGCCAATAGATAACGGGAAATCAACTGCTAGGGGCCGAGAGGCCCATAGATTCCAAACAACATATAAACTTATCTGTGCTCACGAGCTTTGTCAAGGAATCTGCAACATTCACGAAAGTGTCAAATTTCTCCAAGTTCACCTTCCCATTCTCTACCATGTCACTGTAATGTCCCTGTTTCCAGCTTGATCATCAAGTGAAGAATTGATTAGCCTATTCCTCATTCCCAGAGGCTAATTCTAAAATACGAGGGAATGAAGTGGTTTTTGACTAACTCAGTTTTATTGTTTTGCAGGATCCAAGTCAGAAACCCAAAATATTGTCTAAGTCTAGGTCAGGGCGCACTTTCTCTCTCTTCTAGCCTCAAGTTGCGCCTAGAAGAGAAGCATCATGATATGAAACACATCAGTCGTTTCAAACAGGGCGCCTTGATAGGAAAGGGACTCCAAGATGTTAGAGAAATGGTTAAAGAGTCTAGGCGCTACTTCATGTTCTTCCAGACTCAAATGTGCGCCTTGATGAGATGTTAATGTCAAGGTTCAGTTGTCACTTGGGAGGAACTTTTGTGAAGACACATGAATCACGAGTGTTTGAGATGTCAAGGAATTTGTCAAGAGATCTTAGGCGCTGCTTTAGCTCTAGACCACCCCAATATGCGCCTAAGTGCAAGGGTGCCATTTTTGATGATACAAGCTTCAAGATGCGACCAGGAATTGATCATGCTTATTCTACTTTGAAATGACACTTTGGCATTGTAAGCAAGTAGGAGAACCTCTCAAAGGTTGGCATTGTTTGAGATGCTTGATTAAGAACTCCATAGTTGCACCTTAAAGACTAGGCACTAGTTCATGATCCATCAATCATAAAGTGCACCTAGGCGCTAGATCAAGTATCAAAGACATTGAATTTGCGCCTTGATCAAGGAATTAATCCTGCAACGTTAATGTTGTCTCCACAAGAAGAAAGAATGATTCAAAGAAAACAAGGCGCCAATTATTGAGTGAACAACCTTGAATGAGCGCCTTATTAAGGCGCTAGTTCATGCTTCTTGCAAATGTGCGCCTAGTTGGTAGCTACTCAAATATGCGCCTAATTGAGGAAGTAACTTCCAATCTCTTCATTCAGTGAAGGCGCCAGTGGAGAATGATGTTCTAACTCACCTCAATGACTCCAAATGTGAGCGCTTGCAAGGGAGATGACCATTTCAAGTTGGGCGCCAATTCACTCTTTCACGGACCTAAAAGTGCGCCTAACCATTCATGGGGTGCCAATTCAAGATCAAACTCCTCTAAATGGGCGCCTTGAGCAAAGAAGGTTTGTTGGGATCAACAGGAACATATGAAGTGAATAGTTCATGCAAAGAGAAGGCTTAATACATCTAGGCGCCAATCTCATCCTCAATTTCCCAAAAGTGCGCCTAGACTACATATCACAAACATTGCACTTCAAACAAGCAAGACTTCCTTCAAGTTGATCAAGTGAACCCTACTCTCAAGGAGATCAAGTAGGAAGTTGGAATTATCAGATAATGATGTCTTGATACCTAGGCGCATATTGGACCAAGAATCCTCCATTTGGGTGCCTCGCATGGATCATTGATAGTTTGGAGATCTTGGAGTTAGGAGAAATTACCTAGATGAACAATCAAAGATGAAATGGAAAACTTCTTGTCTAGGCACATATTTGGTCAAAACTCCACCATTCTAGCGCCTAGGATAGAGATCTAAGTGAGGCGCAACTTCATGATCAGATTACTCCCATTTGGCGCCTAGAGTAAGTTGTAGTAATTACAAGCACCTGAGCTCTCATTGGTCGACAGAATGACATTGGGATCCGTTCCAGTTCATTGGGTAAGGTTGCCACCTCAGATTGAGTTGTCAGATGGAATATTCTTGATGGATATGCTTCTTGGAAAATGTGTCTTGGTTCCTCTTGTGCATTGGGAAATGTGCCTTCATTGCCTTGAGGAACACTATAAAAGGAGAGGCTCTCTCATTTGAACATCTTATCGTTTGGCGAATTTTCTCTCTGCAAACTTTATGCTTGTGATCTTGAGGCCTGCGAGTTTCAAGAGTTGGGGTGATGCTCCCTCAATTGACAAGGTGATGCTCCCTTGTTGCATTGTGAGGTGTTGACATCCAGTTGACATCATTAGGTTCAATTGAAGTGATCTACATCAACTAGTGAGTTAGAGCTAGTTGTGAAGAAGTTGAAAGCATTGTATACATCTAGGCTTCAAGGCCTTTTCTTGTAAACATTTGAATAAGATTGTATATTCATGCCATTGTGGACAATCATCATTATAATAAGACATTTGCATTGAGTTGAATCAAGTAATAATACAAGTACCCAACTTCAAGTTGATTCATGCAAGTTGCCTTTGTTATCTTTTCATATGTGATGTTAGGAGACTAAGTAGTTGAAGAGTTAAGTGCAAGTAAATTTGTCTAAGTAAGAAAATTTTTAGTTAGTACTAGTTGGGTATCTTACAGTCACGAACAAAATGGTATTGGACATCAATATGTTTTGTCCTTGCATGGAAATTAGGATTCTTCGCCAAACATATGGCACTCTGACTGTCACAACAAATAGTGATCATCTTTGAATCAAAACCAATGTCAGAAGACAATCTCTTAAGCCAAATGGCTTCCTTACAAGCATGAGTTGCTGCAATGTACTCTGCTTATGTAGTGGACAAAGCGACGATAGCTTGTCGCATAATCATCTAGCTAATTGTACCACCGAACATAGTAAAAACATAACCACTGGTGGATCTTCTGCTGTCAATATCTCTAGCCCAATCTGAATCCACAAATCCACAAATACTCACTGTTGTACCCATATGAAAATTTTCGTATATGTGCCCAAACACACCTGCCAAGCACCATGTAGCCTTGTCATTATTGCGCTAACCCTGTAGGTACAAGATATATCAAAAGATAGCGATCCAAGGCTCAAATGGAGGGAGATCTTGGGAAGCCAATCAGGCCTGGAGTAGTGAAAGAACATCTAAAAGAGGAGGTTAAAGTGATGGGTCGAAGGCCAAAATGACATAAAGGAACCAAGGGAAGCAATGCAAATACATCTGGCAAATCATAATTCAATTTTGAAAATTTTGAAATTTTGGAAAATTTTGAAAATTTTGTAAGGCATTTTTCGAGCAGTTTTGGCTAAGTGTGCTTCACCTTGGAGTATAATGCATGCAGGAGAAGCTTCAATGAGAGCTTTGGATCATATGAGCCTGATTTCCAAACTTCAAGACATTCCATCATCAGATGAAGAAGTTACAGCAAAAATAAGCTTTAGAGGCAGAGGCAAACGACAGTAATCTAGGCAGCCTTTGTCAAAATGGCCAAGGCAAAGTTCAAAGTTTTCCAAGGTCAAGAATCATAAAGAATAAGCCCTAAAATTGGCTAATTCTGGTGTCCTGAAGCTTGACGTTTTGAGATCCTGAAAACTGTCTAAGTTTGAAATCTGGTGGATCCTCAAAAATTTAGAATTTGAATGTTAAATCCCATGGATCCGGGACCTATCTCAAACATCCTGGAAGTATATTTCAAAATATATTTAAGTATAGGAAAATTCAATATCTGAGCATATACTTAAATCTATTTTGAAATATACTTCCACCTAGGACACTTCCAAAAAGCCAAAGAACGAGAAAATCTAAGGCAAAATGCTCATTCAAGGGAGATTCTCCTTCACCACGAAAAGGCGCTCAATATGACCAAAAGGCACGCCTTTTTGGTTTCCTCAAAAAGGCGCCCATTTCAAGCAAAATCCACGCCTTTTCATGCCTTCCAAAAGGCGCTCATTTTGAAGGAAACCCACGCTTTTCAAACACTTCCAAAAGGTGCTCTATTTCATGGTTTTGCACTCCTTTTTGCTCATCCAAGAAAGGCGCTTAAATTGCTCAAATCACACACCTTTTTCATGCCTAAGAAAAGCACCTAAATAGCCCAAATTGCACGCCTATTTTCATACCTTCCAAAAGGTGCTTAAAACCTCCAAAACCCACGCCTTTTCATCACTCCCAAAAGGCCCCTATTTTCTCCATTTCCCACGCCTTTTTGAGACATGCAAAAGGTGCTCCTATTTGACCATTTGCACTCCATTTCAAAGCGCCAAAATTTGCATGAGATGGGGTGCTTAGGAGAGAGATGATTCAAGGCTATAAATAGAAGTTTACTCTTCATTCTTTCATTTGTACATGGAGCGAAAAATAAGAGCATCTTATTTTTAGGAAAAGACACATTGAAAACCTTAGAAGGGTGGCGCTCACTATAAAGGAGATCTCTAGCATTGTTATTATCATTTTCCAAAGGCAAGAGAAGGGTTTAGAGATTGCACTTCACACATGGTGGCCATTAATGGAATATTGAAAGCTTGCATAGGGCAGATTCAAAAGCTTTAAGGAGTGGATCCTCGCATATGGGGCAAAGTCTACACATTGTTGCATCATTCTATACCTTTCTCTCACACTCCTAGGCATATTTGTTCACAGGAAGACTATTTCTTTACATTGATGGCCATTGTTGAGGGTTTCAAGCTTTTTATTGCAAGTTTAAAGGCACTTTTTGGACCAGCCAAGTATCCAAGAGGCAAATTCTTAACTTCCAGGCACTTTTTTCTTCATCCTCCATCATTCCAAGGCACATTTGTACACTTAGGAGGCAGCGCCCAAATCTAGGAGGCCATTTTTGATGATTTTTCAAGGTTTTTCTTCGCTGGTTATAACTGTTCATGGGCAAAATCACCATCTACAGCCAATAAAAAAGTGATTTTTGAGGCCTATATGTCCAAAATTTCTCATTTCTAGCGCATACCCACTTCGGTAAAAGGTGTTTTCCATCATCTTCATCCATTTTGAGCTCAGATCCATTGAATCTTTGAGGTTGCAGCTATAAATTTCATTTTCCAAGGGCAAAATTTTAATTTTTTCACAAAAAATTAAAATTTGGACAGCGAGAAGGAAACTTGATTTTCTTGGCTAGTGAACACATAGAAAAAAAATTAAAATTTGGACAGCGAGAAGGAAACTTGATTTTCTTGGCTAGTGAACACATAGAGATCCAGATTGGCTATTTTCAAGGCAAAACGGCATCAAAATAAGACTCCTTCAAGCCCTAAAAATCCATCATGCAATATTCATCGGTCACCATTGAGGCCAAATCCTTGCTCAAACATGATTATTCTAAGGTCAAAGAAACAGACTTGTGTCAAGTTTCACTTGAAGGTTTTGACTTGGAACCGTTGATAAGCTCAGGCAATATGGCAGCGAAGAACTTGAAGAATTCAGGGCTCATCCAAGTCGGTTTATTTTCCATGCCATTGATTTTATCCAAAACATTCCTTGCAGGTATTTCAGCAATGAAGCTGTAAATTGCCTTGTTCATATGAGGAGTTCATTCAGCTAATCCGCGGAAAGTTTTATGGTGATCCCCATGTAGACAAGATGTGCCTCCTGGTTGAAATTGCATCAAAGTTCGTCAAGGCTGAAAGAGTTTGAAGTTTTTTGCAAAAATCACAGAGGATGCTGCCATTGACCTGCAGATGAGGACAGTTCACCTTGATTCAATCATTATACCAGAGGAATCCAGAGTTGATGAATTCGAGAGAAATCTCAATTCTCATACTTAACCAATTTTTCACTATCTGCAGGAGCAATCTATTTTTGGCAGTGGGTGAGGTTTCCAAAGCAGTTTCTATTTTGAGAACTGACTTTGCTTTTCAAAGATAAACTTATTTTTGGATTTGTTTTGGAGATCATGCAAATTTTATTTGAGTTGGAACTCATTGTGTAATAACATGCAAGTTCAGTTAACTGAATTGCATGAGAAATATTTTATTTTTAAATTGCTAATAAGCTTGCATGCTTCCCATGCAGCATTAGGGTTAGGGTGAAGAGTATTAGTTAACTTTTCCTTTTATTTCCTTGCACCTTTTGTTTTAGGATATAAATAAGTGTATTCTACACACTTTATTTTATCAATGGTAAATGCTAAGGCTTTTATTTGCTCACATCTTATTGTTCAATGATTGTGTGTATCTTTATTACTTTGAGAATAAATATATGCATTGTCTTTTTGAAAGCTATTGGTGTTGTTGAGATTGAGAGGAATTGTTTATGACTTTGTGCTTAAACATTCGTTTCAGGTCTTCTTTGTTCTTTTGTGTTAAATCAAATCGCCTATGTTCATTTGTTTCCTTTGATCTCTGGATTTAATCAAAGGAATCAAAAGTATTCAATGTTCATTATCCAGTCTTGTTCAATCAAAGAATAAAAGCAATAGCAATTCTCATGCCTCTATTTGCTTAAATTGTTATTTGTCTAATATTCTCCTGATCGTGTTCTTGTTTTGTTCATTAATGGATTCCAGTATGCCTATTTTGTTTCCAAATATCCATTAAAATGTATTATTTGTGTCGAAGGTTAGGTTTTGTTTTAAGTCAAAAAGCATAAAATCTTTGCTTCGATGATTGAATGTGCGTCTCTGCCTTTCCGCATGTTGCAAAAACCCAAAAAGATTGTAAAGTTTTTAGTTAATTTTTATTTTACAGGGTGCTTCCCCTTCCAATTCGAAGAGCGGTTCTACTGCACATCTGTCCGTTTTTCTTTCTCACCGAAAGGTGCGAAATTAAATGCTCTCACAGAATGTCGAGGTCCTGTAGGACAACCGTGATAACATAGGGAATACTCAGATGTACCCCGCAAATATCTGAACACTCTCTTCACTACATCCCAATGTACCCGTTCAGGATTAGCCATAAATCGACTAAGGACTCCCATTGTTTGGGCAATGTCTGGTCTAGTACAGACCATAGCATACATCAAGCTGCCAACAACACTAGCATAAGGAATTCTCGTGATGTCCACCTCAATAGGAGATTTTGGACAATCCAAAACAGATAACTTCGTCCCCAACATTAGAGGAACAACCAACGGTCTACAAGCTGCCATGTTGAATCTTTCCAACACATAATTCATATACTTACTCTGTCTCAACCAAAGTTTTCTGGTTGCCCTGTCTCTTTTGATTTCCATCCCCAAAATGTACTGAGCCGTGCCTAGATTTTTCATCTCAAACTGTGCTGAAATCTGAGACTTCAAATCAGAAATCAAGTTCTTTCCATTCCCAAAAAACAACACATTGTCAACATATATGCAATAATGAGAATGCGATTATTGTCGATTTTATAATCAACACAATGATCTGATTTCGATCTCAGAAATCCCAAACTCAACACAAAAGCATCAAACTTTTGGTACCACATCCTAGGGCACTGTTTCAAACCATACAAAGATTTTTTCAACTTGGAAGCCGAATTTTCTTTACCTTCAATAATGTAGTGCTCTGGCTGTGACATAAATCTCCTCCACATCACCATGAAGGAAAGTTGTCTTCACATCCATCTGTTCAACTTCAAGATCATACGCTGCTGCAAGAGATAACAAGAATCTGATGGATATCAGCGTTGCAACGGGAGAGAAAATCTCACCATAATCTATTTCCTCAACCTGGGAATACCCCTTCGCAACCAATCTGGCCTTATACTATTCAACACTACCATTTGCACCAAATTTTTTTTTGAACCCCTATTTGCATCAAACGGGTTTCCGTCCTTTAGGCAAAGGCACCAAGTCCCAAGTATTATTCTTTTACAAAACAGCCATCTCTTCTTCCATGGCCTCTTTCCAGGAACCTGCATCTTTCATACCCATAGCCTATTTCACAGTTCTAGGCTCATAAGTGTTAGAAATCAAGGCAAAAATACAACTAGAATCAAGCAATGAATAAGAAAACCTCTCTGGTTGCCTCCTAATCTGTGTAGACCTCCTCAAAAGCTGAGGGTGATGTTCTTCTTCTTCTTCTGAACTTTCAGAGTTGCTAAAGCTCTCCTCATCACCAGGTTCAATAGGAGCTTTCGGTTTAGTCTTCTTAGGGGTAGAAGGAAACTAAACCACATCCTCTTTCTTTTTTTTCTCTTTTGGCTGCAGAACAATAGGAGGACTAACTTCTCTAAAGATAACACTTATGCTATACAAGACTTTTTAGGCCACAGGATCCCAAAGCTTGTACCCTTTCACACCGACACCATAGCCAATGAAGATATTGTAGTAAGCTACTCCAAATTTTTTTTCAAAAATAAAGAACAATGATATGGCAATGTTAGCATCAATTGCACATAACCAACTAAATGTCTCACACTTTTTGATCACCCAGATCCTGGGATGGGCAAGGTGAGCATATAGTGATTGGCTTACAATGAACAACTATGTAACAAGAAACTACAAATTCATCCGCAGTGGCGGGCATCCACTTATCGTGGGGATTCACCACTTTCTAGTGGGTATGGATACAAGCATGAAAGACTACAAAGTCATCCACTTATTCAGTGGGTATTCACCACTTATCCAGTGGGTAGAAACTATAAAGGAAAGGGTTCAATTACTCCTCATTGGCAGTGGAACCATCTAGGGGTACTTATGTTTTTGCATAGAGAAAGATTACAATGAAATCAATTGCAATAGAAATCAGAATTATAGGATAGGGTTTGGTTCTTTATCAACCCTATGAAGATCGTGGACACCAATGAGATTCTACTTCTGCATAGTATCAATTTATACCCACATAATATTATCATTCCAATGCTGTATTACTGAGATCTTTGCTGTTCAACTGTGCTGCAGGAAATCAGACTGTCACTATACTGTATGGCTGCCATAGCTCATTTATAGAATGCACAAGATGATCATACATAAGGAAGGCAACTTCTGACCACCATAGACCCTCAACACATAACCAACAACACCACTGCATATTAAAGAGACCATAAATCATGAACAGACTGGATTTTAAGCACCCAGATTTCCTCACAGTTTGTACGGCCCAGCCAGTAGGGATTGCTTTATAACCTCTCAAATACTGCCCAATACTCATGTAGATACTCTTGTCTAGTGGTGCCCTAGGTTAAATAGGCCATTGCAATCTATATCAACATTAAACAACATGAAATGATATCATAAATCTGATTCACATTTCCTAGAGGGTACGGACATCCCTGTCATGAATGGATGGCACCAAACTCATAAAATGAACCCAGTAAATTCTTGACAACTGTTGCAGCTCACAATAGATGATATTTATACCCCAAACTATCCCACACAATTCAGAAACTGATCAGACATTGCATGCAAATAAACTCTTCTTCATACTGTACGGCACCTAGAAAGCTGGTACAGACTGCTACCAATTAATTTATATGCCCACTCAAAAAACTATTAATGCCGTATGAAATCAACCCCCACACAATAGACATTCAATTTTATTATATGTTACTGAAACAAGACAATGCAATATACATAAGAGATTTTCTTCCCAAGAGCCATACGGCCCTGAAAGGTACGGCTGCTCACTATAAATCAGACTTTGCTTTTAAATACACAAAAATACCATGAATGGTGACGCCTAGGCAGTAGAATGATAATGCAAAAAGGTTTAGACCCAAACACTTCTCCATTTTTTTTTATTTCAAATTCTTCAAATCAGCAAGTATGGCCATCCAAAGGTACGGACCAGCAGGATAGTTCATAAAGACTCAAACAAATATGATCAAAATACAAGCAAAATTATTTACAAAGGATTACAAATGATAAACTATTGATTTCCAATCCAAAACTTATCAGAAACTCCAACTCTAATCAGCTCTAGCACAATGGTGATTTCTGTGTGAAACCACACTCAAACTCTAGAGGGTTTTCGTCCTCAAGAGGGTTTTTGTCCTCAAGAGAATATGGAAGAACTCACAGGTTCAATCCATCTGCAAACAAATTCAATATCAAAAACATAACATGGCCCTTCCAAATGAGAGCTCATTCTCTTTTATAAGGCACTGGAGGAGTTACAAAGGAAATGAATTATTTCTTGAAAATAATAACATTTTCCTTCTAACTTAAATTATTTCTTTTTTCCTCCACTTAAGTGCTCACCTTTATGTGCCTAAATAAAAGAATATGTTTTCCCCTTTCAAATGAGCTATAACACTTAATAATATTTTAATTATTTTCACCCTTAGGAACTTAAGTGAAAATAATGATTAAAATAGCTCATTAAATATTAAATTTTGGGGAAAATCCCGAACGGCCTCTAAATGCAAATTAAATTGAACCAATATGCTCTGTAAGGTTTAGGATGTGGAACGATGCCTTTCGGGTGACTTTTCAAAAATAGAAAACTCCTCCAAGAATCTTGTAGAGCAAACCAGAAACCTGATCAAACTTCGGAAACCATCACTGTAACCCGGAACATCAACTAAGCTCAAAGTCATGAAAAATAATCTATTTACACCAGGAACCCAAATAACTATTCTGCAGACTGAATTAAGACCACTCCAAGAACATTGGAGTTCTTCCCAAACATGTCAGATAGCCTCCAAGAGACTAGGAAGAAGCACATTGTCCATGAACATCTTATGCACCAAAAATGGAACATTACAGTTACACTTAACCGCCTTGTTCTCCAATTTTGACCTCTTCTCCTTAGGCACATGTGCATATGCCTCACAACCAAATTCTCGAAGATGTCTCAATGAAGGCTTTTTACCAGACCACACCTCCATGGGTGTCTTCTCAACAAGCGTTGAAGTAGGAGACCTATTAATCAGGTAGCAGGCAGTGGCTACAACTGCAGCCCAAAACTTCTGTTCGAGGCTAGCTCCACTAACATACTCCAAGCCCTCTCCATCAATGTCCTGTTCATCCTCTCTGCAACTCCATTTTGCTGAGGGGTGTATGGAGTTGTCTTATGTCTTTCAATCCCATATTCTTTATAGAACTTCTCGAAATCTGCCGAACAAAATTCACCACCGTTGTCAGTCTTCAAACACTTAATCTTTTTACCAGTTTGAATCGACTTTAAACTCTTTGAATCGACTAAAGACTTCAGATTTGCTTCTAAGGAAATAAACCCATGTCTTTCTACTGTAATCATCAATGAATGATACAAAATATATATATTTAGAAATTGAAGGAACATTCACAGGACCAAACACATCAGAATGAATCGGATCCAACATCTCAGAAGATTTTTGAGAACTAGAATAAAATTGAACATGGTTTTGCTTTCGATATACGCAATGCTTGCAAAAATCGAACTCGAGATTACTATCATTTAACCCCTTGACTAGGTTCTTATTTTTTAGGGCTCTAAGACCCTTCTCACTAATGTGACCAAGTCTCTCATGCCACAACATTGTCTTCTTAGAAGGAAGTTTCATCTCCAAAGCATGAGCACCTTTATGTACCCAAAAAGCACGACCATCAGAAGTAGACGCAACACACTTCTTCGCTGCTGGTTTTAATGGTGAGGATGAAGAATCTGAAGCTCTCTTCTTCGAAATAGAAGAACTATTGCACTAAACAGTGCATGCATCCAATTGAAACAAAGTGTCACTCCGAACCATAGTTCCGAGACTTGGACTCGGCGCAGACTCGGCGAGGGTCACTCGGCTCAGGACTCGGGACTCGGCACCCAGACTCGGCAAACTGAAAAACCCAAGAAATTTAGATATTTTTAAGGATTTAAAACTTGTTTCATGCACCCTTTATAAAATAAACCTTAAAGACACAATAACATCATCAAATAGAAACTAATTTGATCACATACTCAAGTATACATCGATCAGATAAGTATAAACGTAAATTGTAGCTAAGCTGCTGAAGGAAATAGCACACTTAGATATATAAATATAGTCAAATGTATACAAAACTCATGGAATATGAAATCCATGACATCAAATGTTCCAAACAAATATGAAATATCAAAACAATAACTAGAAGTCTATGGCTCAGAGGAGCCTGCATCCTTCGCCTTCCTACGAAGGCGTAAATGGTAGGTCTTCAATCATGCCAAAATTGACGAGTCAACAAAAACTCGGAGAAAACTCTGTAAAAACTCTGCAAATCAATAGGATCTATCTCATCCAAGTGAATAGGATCCAGTGATTTGTCCTCTACTCTTTTTGTGTGAAACCGAAACCCTGAATTTGACTAAGTCTGAAACCCTGAAACCCTAAAACCCTGAAAAATTGGTTAAGTCTAAAATCTAATGGGTCCTCCAAAATCTAGAATCTGCATGTTAAATCCCATGGATCTGGAACCTATCTCAAACATCCTGACAGTATATTTCAAAATATTTAAAGTATAAGAAATTCAATACTTATACTTAAATATATTTTGAAATATACTGTCACCGTGCTTGATTTTTTCACTTTTTTTCTGGCCGAGTTTCATACTCAGGACTCGCGAGTTTCCGGCGAGTTTGGCGAGTTTTTGAAAACCGGCGAGTTTGGGCGAGTTTACAGCCGGGTTCGGGTCCGAGTCTCCAGGACTCACCATGCCTTGCTCGGCTCGCGACTCGCCGAGTTCTGGCGAGTTTCGGAACTATGCTCCGAACACCCTTAGCAAGCACCATAGCTCCTCTCATCATTTTGCATTCTCCATTCGAGAAGACAACCTACACACCCACATCATTCAACTTACATAAAGAAGGTTCTGTGCCAAACCAGGGATATGCAGAACACCATTGATCCCCTTCACTCGTCCATCAGGGAATTGAATCAATACTCTTCCATGGCCAATAATCTTTAGGTGAGAGTCATCACGCAGGTACACCTTCCCACCATCAAACTCTTCATACTTTGTGAATCAACCCCGATGTGAGGTCATGTGGAAAGCATCACCAAAATCTATCAACCACACATCTTTCGATCCATGGGTGGCCAAGGCAACAACAAAATCATTACCATTTGTAATGTCCCCATTTTTCAAATGATCATCCAGTGAGGTCCACTAGCCTATTTTCATTCCCATAGGCTAAGTTGGGAGATATAAGGTAATAATGTGATTAATTAAATAATAAATAATCATAAGTCATTTTTGAGTTATTTATATTTAATTAATTAGTTGGGCCTATTTTATTATAAAAGTGACTTGGAGAAAAGAAAGTCAGTTAAGTGAAACTAATTTTAAAGTCACTTGGAGAAAGGAAAGAAGTAACATAATAAAATATAATAAAATGTCAAATAAATTATTATGTTATTATAGATGTCAAAAAAGAATTAAAATTGGCAAAATGGAGTGGATCTCTCAGAGGTTTTATAAGGAGGTCATTTGGAGTTTATGTCATCATATTGTCATTTTTGTCAATTGCATATTGGAGAGTTTCCTTTCTGCTGCAACTTCTGGTTCAACTTGTTCTAAGGACGAAAACCCTTAGACATTTGTGGTTTGGACGAAAACCCAATACCACTTGAGAGGTGAATCCATTCAGGGTTTGTTATAGAGCATTATTGTAGGATTTTGGCATTGCGGAAGAGCTGGAAAAGTCTTTATTTTTTGTAATATACACCCTTGTTCTGCTTTGTTTTTTGATGTTTGCTTTAGTGTTTGAGTGTTTAATAGAAGTAGACAGAAATGCAAGTGTTCCTTTTATTTGCATGTATTATCCCTTCTTGGATATTTGCTCAAACACAGATCAACACTTGTAATTTGATTTACAAACCTTGTTTTCTAATTCACAAACCGATGAACTGAAATCTGATAATCCTGATTTTCTGAGTATACTCATGCAATTTCAATCTCATACATTTGCATAACTCAAATTAATATAGATCACAGCAAGTTCAAATTAAAGATTTGAACTAACTCAGCAACTGTTGTTACAAATATTGACTGACAGTATTGATTGTACTTGAACTGTTTAATGATCTGTATGAAAAAGTCTATATGTCAGAAATTACATAAACAAACATACCAATTGTGACACTTTCCTGATCAATAGTTGATAAGACTCTTTTACAATTTCAACGCCAAAATGGACTCCTGCTACTGTAGATGATTGCAGTCTTCTATTCGAAATGACTTATGTTTTGCATGACTCCCAGATTCGCTGTCTGCTAACTTCTAATATGAACAGAGCTTCAAACTTAGCAAATCAGCAACTCTATGTTCGACTCCACTGAATAAGAATCATGCTTCCAATGATTCGCTGATAGATAACAATATGTCTTGCATATGCTATAGCCTCTCTTATTTCTTTGTGATGAATCAGGCCTGATATAATCCTTTCCATGATTTTCCTCAATGCTCCATCGCCTTGTTTTACTTGCAAACTATATATGATTTCCACGATGCTTGACCATTAAAAATATAATCAATATTATATGAAACCCAATGCATGAGCAATACCTCCGTCGATGCTTATGTAGAATATCTTCGATCTGTCATGTCCCCATTTCCGGCCTGAACACCAAGTGATGAATGGATTAGTCTATTCCTCATTCCCGGAGGCTAATTCTAATTGATAAGGGAATGAATTGGGTTTTGACTAACTCTGGGTGTTATCTTGCAGGTACGATCAAGGAGTTTTGAGTCATAATCCACTAAGTCATTGACAAGGCGCTCATTTTGGCAGAACACACCCATCTTGGCGCCTAGCTTCTAGAGTCACTTCTGGCATTGAAGTTGAGGTTTCAACAGAAGGCGCTCCACCTGAATGGGTTCCTCCAACCAAGCGCCTAGATCAGAGATGAACATGAACAAGGTATAATGAGGTTTTCATGCTTAGGCGCAAATGTCCCTTTGACAAGTTTAGATGAGCGCTTAGCTTGGAACAAGGGTTTCAATGCCTCCAGAAGGGTGGCGCTACCACTGGAGAAGGAGATATCAATGCATTCCTCCTCCAGGTGAATCTAGTGAGTCCCATCTTTAGTGAAGACTAAGTAGAAGGATGAAATGATCTTTGTATTTTGATATGATCCAAGGCGCCTAGATGACACTCTGCAACACTCCAAGTTCGCTTTAGAACATCAAGGCACCAAGACAGGGTTCCATGACCTTGAAGATGAGCCTAAGTAGGAATATGATCTTCAAACTCCTCAAGAGGTCAGGGCGCTTGGTAAGACAAGTATTTTGTTTTATTTCAAGACTCCAGAAGTGAGCATTTGCATAGAAGATAAGCCCTTTCAAGGGAAGGCGCCATTTTACTCTTCCACTGGCACCTTAGTGTGCCTAGGTGAAGTTGAAGACTTAGACAAGATGTTAATGCTCTGTATGAGGGCGCTAGATTAGAAGGAGCATCACAAGGTTTGATTTCAAATGTTTGAGAGTTTGAATAAGTGTAGAACATCTTCATAAAGGTGCTAGGCGCAGATACTAGTCAAAATTACCTCAACGATGCGCCTAAGATGGGAGTAAGTCCTCAAATCCAATCTAAATACAAGGCGCTCCTTCAAGGAGGCAAGATCAATCCAATTGAAGTTCAGTTGCTTTCAATCTACTTTGAAAAGATGTTCAGTTGGAGCCTAAGTGCAAATTCCTAGTTAAATTGATGATAAGTGCGCCAAAAGCATCTTCAAAGGAGGTAAGTCTTGGGCGCTCATTTCATAGGAATTAATCTAACTCTTGGGGGCTCCAGATTGTGTTTCAAACTTGTGAAAATATGTCAAACTATTCATGGGCGCCAAATCTATTGCAAATCTTCCATGTAAGCACCTGAGTTGGAAGGAAGTTTCCAATCACTCCCAATAGTCAAGGCGCTTGGTGAGTAAGTGTCTCTACATGCATGAAGTTGAATCCAACATGAGGCGCTAGTATCCTCCTACACTCTCTCAGAAGAGCGCCTCAAGTAGGTTGACTTGGCATGGAGTTGGTAGGGTTCCCTGGAATGTGAAGGCAATACAAGGAAACATTTCTAAGTTGTATCATCCATCATCAGTTCAAAACAATCAAGGTGTGTGCCTAAAGACCATAGGGTGCCATTTCATGAACAATTCTACTCCTCCATGATCCTGTCATATGAGGAATCCTTGTAAGGCGCATTTCCCAGTGCAATTGACCTAGCTCTGGTGCCTAGCTACAGAGTGAGCCTTAGAAGATAGGCGCTCACTCCCAGTTGAAGCATTCCACCTCTCAGAAACATCAAAGACTTGAAGAAACACCAAGGAAAGTCAATTTTCATGCAAGGCGCACTTCTATCTGTTTTCTTATTTCCAGAATGCGCCTAGTTTGGAAGGGTGCCTATTCATGACTCTACTACCTCAGTGAGCGCCTGGGTCAAATTTTGACACCTAGTCAGAAGATAAGGTAGTTGTAACTACCTGAGCTCTCATTGGTCGATAGAATGTCTTTGGGATCCGTGTCAAGGTCTCTGGATAAGCTTGCCAACTCAGAATGAGTCATCAGATGGCATATTCCCTTGGAGATGCTTCTTGGGAAACGTGCCTTGGTTCCTCTTTGTACATTGAAAAACGTGCCTTCATTGCCTTTGGAAGGCCTATAAAAGGAGCTCTCTCATTCATTTGGTACCTATTCATTTTGACAGAATTCTCTCTGCAAAGCTATTTAGCTTGTGATCTTGAGGCCTGCGAGTTTCAAGTGTTGGGGTGATGCTCCCTCAACAAGCAAGGTGATGCTCCCTTGTGATTTTGTGAGGTGTCGACATTCAGTTGACATCATTGAGTTTGATTGAGTTGATCAAGTGTAGACGCCATTGTAAACATCAAGGCTTCAAGGCCTTTCTTTTGTATTTCCATTGAATAAGTTGTAACTTCATGCTATTGAAAGCATTATCCATGTAATAAGACATTGCAACTTGATTGAATCAAGTAACTAGACAAGTACCCAACTCCAAGGTTGATTCATTCAAGTAGTTATCTTTGATGTATATCTTTATATTGTTGAAGTAGTTGATGAATTGATAGCAAGTAAAATTGTTTAAGTAAGGAAAAATTCTTGTAGACCTAGTTGGGTATCTTACACGATCTTTCAACATGAGGCGCTATATGGATATCAACAGTCAATGAAAATCCTCCTCCTGTTCCTTATGCGCTCCTGGGCCCGCGACCACTATAGTTATGGTTGTGTATCACTCTTAATATAGTTTTTGCCTTAGATGATGCAACCAGAAGAATACCTCATGTTTATTGAATACCTAAAGGCTTCAATATGTATCGCTCTTCCTCTGCAAAACCCACGATCCAATATAGAAGTGGCAATCCCTTATACTCAATGATATCAAACAAAGATTATTCATAAGACTTCACAATCTGTGATCAAGGTGGGGTAGGGTCCACAAACCACTGAATTGGAATAATCTTTATTTAAAATGAAATGCTTTTGAAACCTGTCAGAATTTTGTCTCCTAAACTGCAGCATAGATATATAGTCTAAAATCTGAATAACATAGATAAAAACATTACATATATATATATATATCGATTCCAAAATAGACAAATTTATATTGATTAATCAATCCATAAATTTGTAAAAGAAACTCTCTACATTTTATTGTCAAATTTGTATCAAGATCGTCCCAGACCAATTATTGGAATCCCAAATACAATGAAGCCCAGTTGAGAAACCTGAATGATTTCTCCTCAACTATTCAGCAAATGCAAAGAAACCTCTCTTTGAAATTGACTGGATACAAAACACAAGTCATAGACTTAATCAGAAAACCAAGACATAAGCATCCAAAACATACATGCTCAACAATGACTCTCAGGCTTTCTCTTAAAGCCCTTACATCAATTAGGCCTAGCCTAATTTTATTAAATGCAAGTTTAAGTGTACACAGTAACACTTAACAATATTAAATGCTTGCACTTGAACTTTTTAAATGTTTGTTTTGTGTACACAAAACACTTTTTAATAAAGTGTTTTAATACCGATGTAAGTAACTTAAATAAAATATTAATTTTATAAAGCAAATAAAAATGCTTTATAAAATTAATTTACAATTAAAACATTTTTAAGTTACTTAAAAAATGGGGACATGACATTGCAATATATATCAGTAATAAAGTAACTTACAACATTAAATAATTTAGAATTATGGCGATATTTAGAAATACATGTGGCTGAAAATTCCAGATTTAATTTCTGATTTGGAAATACAAATTTCCTCAAATGTAAGAGCAACTTGTTGTGATGTAATCACACATCGCCCCATTGCAAATGGGGACTCCTCTTTTTCTCGCTTTCTATCTTAGTTTTGTTTTAATGGTTTAAGTTTTCTTTGAGTTTGTATGTCTGGGAGTGTTGATTTGTCTAAGTCTCGCCAAGTTCTTGCTCAAATCCATGAAGTGATTGAAGAAATTGCCTAAGGGATGGAAATTCTAACTAAGGAGTCCATATGCCCTCATCTTGATGCATGCCCTGAAATGCTGAAATTCACTAAGTCTGATGTCCCGAACTTCTGAAAACTAACTAAGTTTGAAATCTGGTGGATCCTCAAAATTCTAGAATCTACATGTTAAATCTCATGGATCCGAGACCTATCTCAAACACCCTGAAAGTATATTTCAAAATATTTAAAATAGAGGAAATTCACTTAAATATATTTTGAAATATACCTGATTTCAGGGACTGAAAAAACGGCTAAGTATGGAGAGTGGGAATTCCAAGGGTACAAGGAATATGCACCCAAAAATGAGGGAAATTCCTCATACAGAGGGAAATTGTGGCCAATTTGAGATCTCAATGTTAGCTCATAAAATTGGAATTTTAATTTCAAAACATTGAATTCGCCATTGAAATGCATTTGAAAATCATTGACAAGTCATTAGAAGATTGGCGCAAATCTTGATCACAAGAAGAAAATTGGGATTTCCAGGGATACAAGGAAAATGCGCCCTAAATGAGTGGAAATTCCTTCCACCTGAGTAATTTGCGCCCTTCTTGGAGACCCCCTTTTTTTTGAAAATCTCGCAATTTCTTTCAAGGAATGGATGGATAATTGGAAGTTTTGGTGTTTTGTGTTCAATTGTTGATTCAAATTTCATCTGAAAAACTTGGAAAATCATCTTGGAAAAAGTCGCAAATTCGAGGGGGTGGTGGAAATCTCGCCCAGAGAAATTAGGTACTCAATCCTTGCAAAATTTGAAAATTTCTCCAAAATCTTAGCAAATTTGAAGAGAAATTATGAAAATCATCAAAGAAAACTGAAAAATTGGCTAAGTGTGAAAAGTGGAAACTCCATGCACACATGGAATTTCCTCCCAAAAAAGTGGAAATTCCCTCCACAGAGGGAATATGCGCTCAAGGTGGAAATTCCACCCACTCAAGGGAAATGCGCCCTAGGAAGGATTCCTCATAAATGAGGAATTTGCACCCTAGGAAGAGAAAATCTCATTTGCCTAAGTAATGGAAATGACATTGCAAATTGCACGGATAATCTTTTGAAAGACTTCAAACCTATGAAAATGCACTGGAAACTCGTGAACAATTTGTCAAAATACTTAGAAAATTTGTCAAGTTTGAAGTTTTGAAACAAGAAATCTAGGTGAAAGTGAAGAAAAATCCTTGTACCCCTGGAAAATCCGCCCTAGCAAAGAGGGAATTCCACACGCATATGGAAAATGCGCTCACACCAAGTGTGCATCATTATCAAATTTTTTGGGAAACAAATTCATGAAAATCAATGCAAAACCCTTCAAGGTACTTAGAAAATTTGCCGAAGCAAAGTAACATTTGAAGATGAAAACAAAAATCTAGGAAAAAATTAGTGGAAATTCCTCATGCAAGAGGAAGATGCGCTCTAGAATGAGGGAAATTCCCTTTGCACAAGGAATATGCACCCTTAGAAGGAAATTCCTACTACAAGTGGAAAATCCGCTCAAATCAAGGGAGCATTATCAACAAATTTTTGAAAATAACTTCAATTTCATGAAGATCTAATGCAAAATCCATTTAAAAACCTTGAAAAATTTGCTAAGGAAAGAAGAGATTTGAAGTGAAAAACAAAATCCAAGGGCAAAACGGAGGAAATTCCTCACACTTGAGGAATATGCGCTGTAAAACGAGGGAAAATCCACATACACTGGGAAAATCCGCCCAAAATGGGCGCAAATTCCAGCAGGACAAGGAGAATGCACCACTTCATATGTATTCCTTCTACACACCAAAAACCTGCCCAGTCAAGAAGTAGATCAGCCTAGGGAGGAAAATTGAATGTTGAACAAGTAAAAATCATTTAAATAGGCAGGCTGACCTGCACTAGGCTGACCTGCTTGAAAGGTGAAGTATGAATGCTATAAAAGAGAGCATTAAAACCTCCATTTCTCACATTTAAATGCCAAACAAAAGGCAGATTTTCAGGGCAGATAGTAGCGAATTCCCAAGAAGTAAGGGTGAATTTCAAGAGGCAAATTTCACATAAGAGGAGCAGATTTTAATAAGGCAGAATTCCAATCAAAGAAAAGTGGATTTCCTAAGATGAAAGCAAAGTTGCTCAAGGGAGAGTTGAAATTTTTTGAGAAAGAGAAGACAAATTGTTGTTGTTGCAAGTGTCATTATTTCTTATTCTTCTTCACAAGTTAGGAAATGCATTGCTTTGCATGGAAATTTCATCCATATGCATTATTTGACAAAAAAATCTTTACATTCGAAGTAGATTTTCCTTTACATTTGAAGTGAATTCTTATTGTAACATCCTTGATCCTCACTTGAGTTTACATTTTATAGGTAATTGGCGAATGCGGAAGATGGATCCACTTTAGGAGCGAGGACAATGTCATGAAGATGTTCGAGGAATTATGCAGAACTTCCGACGTCGGTTAAGGAAGCTGACATCCAATCAAGAAGACTTCACAAGAATTCCAAACTTGGAGAAAGAAATTGCTTCCAATGGCAGGGAGAACTTCTTTGCCGGAATGAGAAATGTCATCTTTCATCTTGCAAGCTCCATCATATGAAGATCCAGAAGATCACTTGCATGTTCAAGACTTTTCCATTTCATGCACCAAAAGATCAAGAGCAAGCATCATGAGGTCTACTCCAAGAATCCACGCCCAAGTCATCTCCTCTATTTCAACATCCAGAGCAAGAATCCTACGCAAACATCACAAGAAAAGTTAGTCGAATGAGCAAGATTATCAAGAAGATCCCTAAATTACATCCAGAAATGTAAGGAATGCAAAGACAACAAGAAAAGGTGAAGAACAAGGACAAGATTCCCAAGTTTCACATTGAAAACTTCAGAAGTGAAAATCTAGTTTCAAGACTTTACCAAGAAAGAATATACAATTGGGGAATAGCATCAACAAATTGAAAAATATTGAAAATCAAGCAAATTTGGTCAAGAAATGTTGAGTTGGCATCTATACATCATTGATCAATCAATGCTCGCCACGTCACTTGTTCATGTTCAATGTATATGCAATAAAGTATAAGAGAAAGAGGCCCTATCTAGAAGATTCCCAGAGATTCCAACATGTCATGCTTATGACTTTGGGAAACGTGCCTTCATTGCCTTTGGGTTTTTATGTACACAAGTTGTGTCAACTTTTACTTTTTGCTAAAAATAGCAAGTTGTAACTAACTGCCAATGTGGCAAGATCTCGGTTGTCGGTTGCTCAAATCGATCTTGGCCCTTCATTGTACTTTGAGGACTATAAAAAGGCTCATTCGCCTCATTTGTTATATATATAGAGTTGTTGTAGGAGAGATTAGATTATTTTAGAGGTAGAATAGGAGTAGAGTAGAGGAAGCTCTTCGAAAGTTGTTGGAGAGAACTTGAAATTGTTGTAAAGACTTCCAAGATTAATGCATTTCTCATTGAAGCTTGGTGACAATTGTGTTGCTTTGGAACGTTGCATGGTTTCGTATTTCTCGAAGATGATTGAGACGTGTTTCCAAGTTGAGTAGAATAAGAATAGAAGTTCATTGTTGTAATGAATTTGTGTGAAGATATTTGATGAATTCCTCAATGGTTCATACTTTTCATGATTTGTCGATGATAAGTCATTTTGCAAAGTTAGCCTGAACCACGTTTGCTTTAGTTTGATTGTGAATACTTGTTCAAGTTGCGCTAGCTGTGGGTGTTTGGATGAAGATTTGCAATATGAAAATCCTTGAGTTTCCTTAGAAGATTGCACCGACTTCGTGTAGTTGTTGGTTCTCATGGCAAAGCAGAGTTAGGTTTCATGAGGAGTTTGTCTATCTTGGCATATTTCATTACCTCATTGTCCTTAGATTAGATTCTCTTAAACCCTTTCTCTTTTGCGTTTTCTTTTCATAGCTGGTTAGAAAAAGTTCCATTTCACAACGAGAATAACATATTTAGAGTGGAGTAAGGAGTCAATTCAGCATAAGTCCCTTTGTGATTACCAGCATTATCACATCAACTACTGAGTCTATCCATTGCAAAACACGAATCAGGAACCTTGGAGTTGTCTCATTGGATCACATAGTTCAGCCTTTGAGAGACTTTATTCAAGAGAGGATAGAATTCTTGGTATTTTATTTTGAGTTTGCATGTGCATAAAAAACACATCAACACAACCCAGTTCACCAACTAACATTACATATCTAAATCAAACATACCCAGAAAATCTGATTGACTTTGAAACTCTGCTGCAATAGAAACCAGCTACAACAACCTCGCCAAAATGGACGCCATAACCACAACATAGGTTGGATATCACTGGGAAGTATACAAATTTGTTCTCGAACCCTAGGCACCACAAAATGTAGAAAGTATTGCTCCAAAACCCTAGCACCAACAATGGAAGAAGTGACACCTCCCTAGGCAAGTAAGGCCAGCAACAAGGATGCAATCTGCTCACAAAGCTGCTACAAACTCATTAAATCTGCTCCAAATAGTTCTCTCTATTTTTGTTTTGGTCTTTTTGGTGAAGAAGAAAGAAGACATCCACAAACAATGAAGCCCATTTGTGACCTCCGAATGAAATCACCAAGAAATTCTCTAGATTGTCTTTCAACAACGTAGAGAATGTTGCCTGTAAGGGTTTTCGTCCTCACAAACCTGAGATGAACCGAGTTCAATCTCCAGAACAACAAGGGTTTTGATCAGAGAAAATAAAATAAACTTCATAATCCAATTGAGCCCCTCAAATGCCTTTTTATACTTTTCCGTCCAACTCTCCAAAAGCTTCTATTTTAAAATTCACTTTTTAATTAAAACTCCATTTGAACTCCGAAAAAGACCTTTTAGTTAAAATAATGATAATTTGACACATAAGGTCCCTGTTTAATGCATCCATAATTTAAAACATCTCATCCTGGTTCCGATGAACTATAATATTAAGGTGCTTTTAAATATTTTAAATAATATTTAACAACCTTAGTAAAATAATTAAATAAAGCCATTAATACACTCATTTTGCAAAAACTGCTGGAATGCATTGGAATTGAAAACTCGCTACACTGGTGTGATCCCGATGAAGAATAATGATAAGCAGAGCCAATCGGGTGACTTACTATAAATAGACGCCTTCTCCAAGATTCTTGGAGAGCACGCCAGAAGCTAGAAATCACCCCGGAAAGTGGCATATGAGTCCTCTAGACCAATTGAGCTCATTGGAGTCCTTAAATAACCCCTCTAATAACGTTGATGCACACCCACAAGGTCAACGACAACTGCACTGGTATAGAACCCAAAAATGAGGAGATTACAATCCGCCCTCCCCAAAGATTGCTTGTCCTCAAGCAATGCCAAAACAACCTCACAATCGCCAGACTGATCCAAATTGAACCCAAGAGTTATCCTAGGGCCCCAAATCAATCTATGGAAATACCCATCATGTTGTTGCTGCGCTACTCTGATAAAAAATGTTAATCCATAGAACCAAGTCTGCGCTCTCTCCTCTAGTAACCCCAATATGTAATCATCATCAACATCCAAATTGAAATATCTGCGAGGGCTGAAAACTATATCATGAAAAGTCTCCTGCCAAGGCGCCAGAGTGAGGTCCATATCTGAAATCCCACTGCCTAACTTGATCTTGGTCAACAAAAATAATAATCTGCTCACCCTCAAAGAATAACCCTCAGCATATCCTCTCACAGTATCCTGGAAGTGATGCCAATCAATCCGTAATGTGATGTTCCGATATTAAGGCCTTGTTTAAATTAAAGATTTAAACATCATGATGAAACATTGAAGTCAAATCGAATAATCAAGAAATAATATTATTGAAATATAATATAAATTTTAAGGTATATTATATTTATATCAAATATAAATATAATTATAAATGTATATATAAACATTGATAATTTAATATCATATATTATAATATATAATATAATATTAATGTTATTAGTGTTGATATATATAAATAAATATTATTAAATATATATTTCTACATTATATGATTATATATATATGTTATTAAATATATATTTAATATTATTACATGGTCATCCAAGTAGCAACGGATGATAAAGGAAGTGTGGACCCTTATTAATAAAGGGAATCACAAATGATTAAAGGCAGCGATAAAGGAATATGATCGAAGTAAAATATAAACTGTTTATTGTTTATAGGCTGTGATCTTAACATAAAGCAATCTGCATAAGTTATGTTTTATTAACAACTGCGATTACTATAAAGCAGCAAGGGGTGCGATCTCTTTTAAGAGATGCTCTCCTTGGTAAAAGGCACATGCCTTGGGATAAAATAAAAGGGGATCGGTGGGGAGTCTTTAATGGGGCAGTTTGGAGTTGAAGTTAGGCCATCACCATCGATCATACACAGCAATAAGCAGAAAAAAATAAGAAGTTATCTGCAGGATACAGCAGCACGTTGGAATCTTCAAAGGTAAGAATTATGTTCTTTTAACACTATGTATGTCATCTTGTGATTAGAGGATGAAATTTAAATACAAAGAATTAAAAGGTTATTATATATATATATATATACATGGTAAGCTTGTTATAAAATATAGATTCTATCCAACAACATATTCGGTATGTTCCGATCCAATGCTTATTTCGTCTATCACCTATAACCTAGGACAAGCAAGGTTTTGCTAGGGAAAGGCGGAGTAAATCCTGAGTTGGTATCATTGCACCCTAGGCAAGTAATTCCTCATCTGTGGTTAAGGGTTAGATGAATAAGATTGAGATTTGGACATAACCAATATAAGCATGTTATGGATAAGTGTGATTCTTATACATTGAGGTATATTGAGGTATGACCAAGTTAAGACTTATTAATCTCTATCACCTCCGACCTTAGGACAAGCAAGGTTTGCTAGGGAGAGGTGGAGTAATTCCAGCCTTTGAGTTGGTTTCATCGCACCCTAGGCAAGTAATTCCTCATCCAAGGTCGAGGAATAGAACGATAATAAGGATTAAAGACTCGAGCATAATCGATACTGAATTGTGTTATAAATTGAATTGACTGTGGATTATGCTATGATGATTTGATCTCATTATTTGTGTTATGTAGTATTGATCTCGTTATTAATCATGCTATGATGCTAGGAATTGAATGTTATCTTAATTTATTGATCTTTTGTCTCTAATGTCCCTTTCTAGTGAATTTATTGTATGCAAATATAGAAAATAGGAATATCCAAAAAGGGGACATTACACCTAACCGGAAGCTGATAACAATAGTGCCATCCTTGGAATCATACATCCTGACAAGGCCATCCCGATCATAGATTGATAACCCCTCACCGACATCTAATCTCCAAGTATCAACATGCCCATATCTAGCACCCAACTCATCCAGTCGACTGCAATCATCACAATAACATCTATAGGTATATCTATCAACATCTCGAACTAATTGCAGTGACCATCACTCATACTGGTGGAAGCTAAAAATAATTGCTCTGACTCTGTAAATCCTCCCACAACCTGCTGCCAAGAAGCCTGTAAGTCTTGAAGTCCATTCGCTCATAAACTGAATTTGCCATAATCAACGTTGAAATACTAGGGCAGCAGCTGTCATAAAAAATTACCCTGGAAAACATAGGAAATGTGAATGTGGGAATGACCAAAGGAACTCCTCCAATAACTACATTACCTCTACTAAACAACACCATCTGAGAACTACTCCATTGCTGGGCTGGAGGTGTTGACCAATCCAACTGCATGATATCATTCATTGTCCTATGTGGGCTGATTGGAAAGTAGACAGCGATACCAACTCCGGAGTTATGTCCACCTCTCCAAATCTGAATCAACATCTCACCCTTGAAAACTATCCCTGGATCCCAAGTCCTATGATTGCCATCAATCATATTCACACACACCTCCTCTTGGCTGTTGCAACAACAAATAATCCACGCCTCTCCAAAGCACCCAAACCCCCGCTGTCCTTTGCCTACTCAATATGAAATCCATGCACCATGAAAAAGCAGCTCACACTTCGATATGCAAAAGAATCTCATGTGCCAGGGAAGGAAGGTTAGTGACATTGTGCACATCTCCATCTACATGCCAATTGTATAAAAAACCCTAGTGCCTCCAAAGTAGAGATGAAAACAATATCATACCTTGGTGCAAGAATCATCCATACCTTTGAAGTGTACTCCAATGCAAGTGTCTCTGTAGACAAACATAGGACAGCCTCAAGTATCACCAAAGAATGATGGAGTTGTATCATAGTATCACTCGACTCTGTACGTCCTCCATGAATGATCAAAGAACCATCCCTTATGACTCCCTCTTCGAGTGAAGTCCGGATATTAGTGGCTGATCCACTAAGTGCAGCCTCAACAACTCTACCAAGCTCCCAAGCAGCTGTTGTTCACCAAAAATCTATGCACCACGAAGTAGAACAGTGTCATGTCCAGAAATTAAAGTATTGTTTAAATTAAAGTTTTAAACATCATAGAAAGTCCTTCTGTAAAATATGGTGTTTGACAAACATTATATATATAAATATTAAATATTACTACATAAGTATAACATATTTAATATTTATATATGATAAATATTTATATTGAAGTTTAATGATATTTATTATTATATTATGAATAAGTATTGTAAACTAAAGATTATAGATATTTTAATCAAGACTAAGACTTTCAAGTCCACCTAGGACAAACACATGTTCATTGTCAATAATAGAGGAAACTAAATTCTAAGCTATACTTTGACCCACGACGCAAACAGGGAGCAATCGAGGATAGACAAACGACATTTACAATATCAAAGGCAGAATTACAAATGCGTTTAGAAGCACCATTGAGAGGCGCCAGCCAAAGTGATATGCAACGATTACATCTATAGCAAAGGCCACGTTAAGCGATAAACAATAATTAGTAACATCGCAACAAAGATAACTACCAAACTGACGATTGGTTAAGGACATTAGCATCATGAGGAGGCATCATATAAAATAGCGACTTTCAAATGAAAGGACATGAATCAAAGATATAAAAATCGAAGAATCATCGGACAGGGGATCATCATATCAATTCAGATGGCAGAATTCAAAATCACCAATAACAAAATCCATCGAGTAGGACAGGAATAGGAGTCAAAGTAACGTTTGCCAACTGGAGAACTAATAAGCCATCCATTGTGAGAAAGATATTCGATAGGAAAGACAATCATATATACAAGGCCTCGAAGATAAGCAGCAAAACACAAGGCAGATAAAAGATTGAATAACACATCAATACAGGCAGCGAACAACAACAAGTCTTCATCGATCACAAATCAAGAGCCATAAGCATCATCGATAATAGCAGCAAATAATAAGAGAAATTTTGATTTGTGACAAGGGGACATTACAAACAGCCATCTCCTAGCAAAGTATGGAAGGGATCATCATGGACTAAGGCTGGAATATCAAGATCTACATGTTTTCTTCCAATCCCTATGCCATCACCCAGCTGAAACACATGCATTAGCAACTCCAACGCCAGCATCATAGCAATATCTCCATACCTTGTGTCATGGTTCAGCTGCATCATCATAGTCTGCCCAACAAAAGAAAGAGTCTCCTTGGAATGCATCAGAAATAAAGCAGCTACATACTCGACCAAAGAGTCATCAACATGATGGAGCTCATCACAAACAAACTCATCAAATGCTTCATGAAGAACCAAAGACCCATCAAAGGCTGCATCACGCAGGCCTCCCTCAATAGTCACAATACTAATAGTTGTCCCATATAGTGTGCGCTCAATGATGTCATCCAATCTCAAGATGTGAGCCTTCAAGGGGCTCTCCCAAAGAAATGTCATCAAACCATCAAGATGCAAACAAGTAAAAGATTTTGTACCATACCTCAAATCTGATTGCTCCATGTGCTTGGCCTCCATACAAGACTCATGCCACATGTCATGCCGAACTAACTTGGTTTTCTTGGGTTCAAAATGAAAGCCATTAATAATAGGGCTCTTCCCAAACTCATTCTCATGTGTAAGGGCCACCAACATATTAGTATCCAAGAGTGAAAGATTGCTGACCCAAATAAAATCAGAACTCTTGCCATACCCTATTGTAGTGCTTCTACCCTTCTCAAGCCTCTTCCTCATTGCTGTTGCATACTCTCTATCCAAGGATGATCCAACATGATTCTCTTCATGGAAAGTGTTAGCGTTTAATTTTGCACCTTTCGGTGAGAAAGAAAAACGGACAGCGTGTACAGTAAGACTGTTCTTCAAATCAGAAGGGGAAGCTCCCTCAACAAGGAAATTAAAAAAATGTTTACAAAATAACCTATCTTTTTGGTTTCTCAAGGCACGAGCACAAGGCAATGAAGCTCTTCTGCAAGGCTACAAGATTTTCTAAAGCTTTCCAGAAGAAAATAACTAACCTTATCTAAAAACACTTCCGATTACTTTAAGTAAATCCAGAGCATAAAGAAATCGAAGGACAACTTGGAGATTTTCAACACAAAAGAACAATGATAATCTAATAATAATCGTTCATGCACAAAGTCATGAACAATTTTCACAACTCTCGATAACAAGATAGATCTCAGAAACCATGATGCATATTCTCATTTATCAAAAGACAAGAACAAATAACATTGTTTGAACAATAAAATGCGAGCAACAATTAGTTTCAGCATTTACCATTAGAGAGTTTAAGTGTGTAGAATACATTTATTTATACCTAAAAAGCAAAGATGCAAGGAAATAAAAGGAAGAGTTAATTAACACTCTTCACTCTAGATCTAATGCTGCATGGGAAGCATGCAAGCTTATTAGCAATTAAAACTAAAAATATCTTGTCATGCAATTCAGTTAACTGAACTTGCATGTTATTACACAATGAGTTCCAACTCAAAGCAAATTTGCATGATCTCCAAAAGCAAAATCCAAAAATAGATTTAACTCTAGAAAGCAAAGTCAGTTCTCAAAATAGAAACTGCTTTGGAAATCTCTCCCACTGCCAAAAATAGGTTCCTCCTACAGATAGTGAAAAATTGGTTAAGTATGAGAATTGATATTTCTCTTGAATTCATCAACTCTGGCCTCATCTGGAGGTCAATAGCAGTATCCTCTGTGATTTTAGTAAAAACCTCAATCTTTTTCAGCCTTGGCAAACTTTGATGCAATTTCAACCACGAGGTACATTTTGTCTATGTGGGGATTACCACAAAACATTCCGCGGATTAGTTGAATGAACTCCTGCAAAATGAACAAGGCAATTTACGCCTTCATCGCTGAAATACCTGCAAGGAATGTTTTGGACAAAATCAATGGCATGGAAAATGAACCGGCTTGGATGAGCCCTGAATTCTTCAAGTTCTTTGCTACCGTATTGCCTGAGCTTATAATGGTTCCAGGTCAAAACCTTTAGGTGAAACTTGGCACAAGTATGTTTCTTTGACTTTGGAATATTCATGTTTGAGCAAAGATTTGGCCTCAACGATGACCGATGAATATTGCATGATGACTTGGAGGGGTCTTGTTTTGATGCCTTTTTGTCTTGAAAATGACCAATCTGGACCTCTGTGTGTTCGCTGCCCAAGAAAAACAAGTTTTCTTTTTGTTGTCCAAAATTTAATTTTTTTGTGAAAAAATTAAAATTTTGCCCTTGGAAAATGAAAATTTGGAGTTGTACCCTCAAAGATTTGACAGATCTGAGCTCAAATGGTCCAGGTTGATGGAAGATGCTTTTTGCAGAGGTGGGTATGTGCCAGAAATGAGAAATTTTGGACATATAGGTCTCAAAAATCACTTTTATTTTGGTTGTAGGTGGTGATTTTGCCTATGAACAGCCATGACTAGCGAAGAAAAACCTTGAGAAATCATCAAAAATGGCTTCCTAGGTTTGGTCGCTACCTTAGGAACATGAAAATGGACCCTGTGATGGAAGAGGATGAAGAAAGAGGGGCTGAGAAGTGACCAATCTATCCCCTTTATGGTTTGCTGGTCCGAAAAAACTTCAAATCTGTAAAAAGAAAAGCTTGAAAACCCTTAACAATGGCCGCTAGTTTAAAGAAATGGCCTTCCTGTGAACAAATATGCCTTGGAGTGTGATAGAAAGGTATAGGATGATGCAAGAATGAGTAAACTTTGCCTTGTATGTGAAGATCAACTCCTCAATGCCTTTGAATCCGTCCCTTGCAAGCTTTTAATCTTCCATTAATGGCCGGCATGTGTGAAGTGCAGCCTCAATACCTTTCTCTTGCCTTGAAAGTGATAATAACTATGCAAGAGACCTCCTTTATAGTGGACACCACCCTTCTAGGGTTTCTTTCTTCTATTTTTGCTTTGCTTTTCTTCTCCAATCATGCAAACACAATGAATGAAATAAGAATAGAAGAAGGGTGTATTTATAGCTTCAACCTTTCTCTCTCCTAGGCGTCATCCTTCTCTCTCTTCAATGCCTATCCTCATGCAAACTTGGCACCTAAAAAAGGAGTGCAAATTTCTCAATTTGAGCACCTTTTGTATATGCCAAAAGGCGTGAGATATGAGGTTTTTAGGCGCCTTTTTGTCTAGGCCAAAAGGCGTGGATTTCTGAGGTTTTAGGTGCTTATTGAAGGGTCTGAAAATGGTGTACAATTTGGATAAACTAGGCGTCTTTTTGGAAGTGTGGAATAGGCGTGCAATATGGGCAAAATAGGCGCCTTTTGGAGACAAGCAAATAGGCGTGGGATTCTTTCAATATGAGCGCCTTTTAATGAAAGCAAAAAGGTGTGGGAAATGGTCAAAATGAGCACCTATTTTGGGTGTGAAAAAGGCGTGGAATTTAGGCAAAATGAGCACCTTTTCTCATGTGACAAAAAGGCGTGGATATTTTTCCTTTTGAGCGCCTTTTGGAAGTGACACAAAAAGCGTGGGTTTTGCTAGGAAAGGGCGCCTTTGTGAGGTGCAAAATAGGCGTGCCTTTTGAGCAAACTGAGCGCCTTTTACATGGTGACTTTGTCTCATACAATTCTTCATCCATTGGGTTTTGAAAAACCTTTGCTCTTTCCTTGAGATTGCCATGTAAACCTTGCAATTGATTTGTCATTTCTATGCTTATACATCATGACTTTCAACCTTGAGAAACTTCGAAACTTGCCTTGAACACTTTGACGGAGGTTGCCTGGATCACCATCATTTATCTCTGCTTCTGGATATTATTTTTGCTGTAACTTCTTCGTCTGACGACGGAATGTGTTGAAGTTTGGAAACCAAGCTCATATGATCTGAAGCTCTCATCTAAGCCTCTCCTTCATGAATTATACTCCAAGATGGAGCACATTTTAGCCAAGAATGCTAAAAAATGCGTCAGAAAAATTTTCGAAATTTTTCAAAATTTTAAAATTTTCAAAATTGAATTTTGATTTGCCAGATGCATTTGCAATGCTTCCCTTGGTTCCTTTATGTCATTTTGGCCTTCGATCCATCACTTTGACCTCCTCTTTTTTTGATGTTCTTTCACTACTCCAGGCCTAATTGTTTGACCAAAATCTCCCTCCATTTGAGCCTTGGTTTGCCATCTTTTGATATGTCTTATACCTGCAGGGTTAGAGCAGTAATGACAAGGCTACATGGTGCTTGGGAGGTGTGTTTGGGCACATATATGAAAAATTTCATATGGGTACAACATTAGGCTCTGTCTGGTGACCATGGTGTATACTGAGGCATAGTAGTATAGAATGAAGCTTTTGTCAAAGTTAGGACGGACTAAGACAGGAGCTTGGCTGATTGCTTTTTTGATTCTTATGAATGCCTTCTTTCCTTCCTCTGTCCGTTTAAAACTGAAGTCTTCTTCATCATAGCTGAGATGTCCTTTGTGAGTTCTAAGAAATCGGGCAAGAATCTTCGAGGGAAGTTCACTTTGTCGAAGAAAGAATGTACTCCAGTCTTGCTTGTTGGCAAAGATAGATTACAAATGGCATCAACCTGATTTGGGTCAATCCTTGTGCCTTCTTTAGACACGATATGGCCTAACAACTTTCCTTTAGTCACTGCAAAGATCGACTTCTTCGGGTTCAGGGAGATGCCATGATATCTACATCTCTCAAACACATGAGTTAAGTGTTGAAAGTGCTTTGCATGCTTTTTAGAGAAGACAGTGAGATCATCCAGGTATACCACTATAACTTTGTCCTTCAGATCACCATGGATCTCTGAAAAGTAGCTCCGGCGTTGATGAGGCCGAACGGCATCCGCTCATAAGCAAAGGTACCCCAAGGGGTAGTAAATGCCGTTTTATACTGATCTTCGGCTGCAACTGCAATTTGATTGTACTCTGAATATCCATCCAAGAGTGACAACATCTCTGACCCAGTGACTGTCTGTAGGGTGTGGTCCATGATAGGTAGGGGATAATTGTCCTTTAGAGAGGCTTGATTCAGGTCCTGAAATCTACGTAGATCCTAATTTCTTTGTTCTTCTTGCGTACTAGAACAATATTCGACACCCAAGTGGAATGATGGATTGGAAAAATAATCTTCTCCATGAGCATCTTTTGGATCTTTGCGTATATGGTGTCTTGCACCTTTGGATTATAATGACGTTGCTTCTGCCGGAAAGGCTTGACTTCTGTATTCAGAGGAATTGTATGAGACAATTCCCTAGGCGTGAAAACCTTCAGATCTTCATAGGACCAAGCAAAGATACCTATATACTGCTGAAAGAGATAAATCTTTCGCTTTCAGTGGGTGAACAACACTTGCCTGGATTGACAAGTCGGGGCTCATCCATAGTGCCGATGTTGACTTGGTGGTGCTCAGCTGAGGTTCTTTCTTGTGTATCGACTCAATCTTGAATGTATCGGTTGTGTCTGTCAAATATATTCTCTAAGGACACAAGTCCCTTAGGAATTTTATTACCCTTAAGTTGTATGACATCATTTTCCGTATTTCCTCCATCTTGGGCATTTTTCAGCTTCCTCCATTAGAATTTCACGATGAGGAGAAAGACTTCCTTCAAAGAAGAGACCTTTGAAATAGTCATCCATTCCGAGAAAGTTGATGATGTGCTCATCATCGTTGAAGACTTGCCAATTTTTTGAGATGTCAGGTACCGCAGACCTATAGATCAACTCGATGGTGAAAGCACTTTGTCTGAAGTCTGAATTTGACATGAAGAGAGATGCGGATACTGCTAGAGCATTGACTTTGCTATTCTCCATCCTTGGAATGTGTTCAATAGCGAAAGCTTCAAACCATTTGATGGCATCCCAGACACGGTTTCTGTAATGTCGGAGGCGATCTTTCTTGACTTGGAATTGTTCTTTGATCTGCTTCATGATCAATTCGGTATCTCCTTCGACCTTCAGCAACTTGATTCCCATGTCATGTGCATTCTTGAGACCTAACAAAAATGCCTCATATTCTGCAGTATTGTTTGTACAATCAAACTGCAGATGATAAGCAAACGGGTAAAGTTTACCCTCAGGAGATATTAATACTACCCCTGCTCTTGATCTGGCTGTTGAACAACTGCCATCAAATTGCATGGTCCACAAGTCAGTAGTATCTTCTTTATTTATTTCTGAACAAATAATGGCTTTATCTTCAGCTTCATTTTTAGCCATCATCATGTAGGTGCCTGGACTGGTCTCTTGATATAGAATCTGTGCCTTTAGGTCTTGAGACTTCACCACTGTAAAACGGGACTTGGGCTCAGGTTCTAATTTGATTTTACCACCTTTGACAACGATGGTTGCCGAGGACCAATCCAATTGGATTTCTCTGCCTAAGTCTTTGCAAAAACTTCGGCTTAACAACATTCCATAGCTGGCCGGAATATCTGCTACTAGAATAGTCATCATGATTCTCTTCTCTGGACAGGCTGCTAGGGCAACCTGTGCATCTTTCAACTGTCCAACTAGTGGCACTGATTTTGATTCAAGTGAATAGCATTTGCCTTGGGTCTTGGTGCATGAGAGTCCTAGTGCATTCATCACCTGCAATGGCATGACGTTATCTGAAGCACCGGAGTCTATGATGCAATTGCTCAACTTGAAGCCGCCAATGTATAGAGATATGTAGAAAGGCTTCAGCTTCTCTCCTGCTGTTGCAGAAGATTCAAGAAGAGTAGGTTGGATTGGAGTCTCCTTCCTTACAAATTTGACAATTCTTTCCAGCTGATCGGGGTGATCTTGGAGATATTCCAGCTGAGAAATTTGGACCTTCGTCTTCATCATGGAATCAACAATATCAAAATTTGCCGTGGATGAATCCGGAGTGCTAACTTTGATGTCCTCTTGAGGTATCTTAGCCACTTCTCTGGACTTCTCTTTTGCTTTCAATTTTTCTTCTTCCTCCTTTTGAGCTTTTAGGTGCTGCGCCCGAGTGAAGACTGGCATGGAGTAATGTTCAGCATTGACTGCAAGAGAATATTGTGAAATATTGTCATGGTCTTCTTCTTCAAATGTGGATTCATTTTGAATGTATCCTATAGCAAAGTCGCCATCAAGGTCATCCATTTCGGGATGAATAACGCTTGAACTTGAGGGTCCAGCATCAACAAAGCCCATGATTTGATTCATTCTTTGACTTTCAGGGCAAGTAGCTCCGTTATGTTCGCTGGTTTCATGGAAAGAGCAAAAATATGCTCTCGGTGGTGGAGCTTTAGCTACTGGCTTTGCTAGAAGTGCTGGTAGCCTTGACCTATAATTGTTATTATAGGGTTGGAAATTATTTCTTATGTGGGGCGGATGATATTGCTGCGGAGTTGGTACTTGCGGCGGCATTTGCCTCTTCATGATTGTGACATCATTTGCCACCTTTTGAAGTAGTGGATCTGTAGAATTATGGATCAGAGGCCTGATGGTATCCTTCTTCATTTTACCTGAAGTGATCATATGATCCTTCAGTTCTATGGCTTGCTCTTGTGCATTTGTCAATTCTGTCTCATGAGCTGATTTGAGAAGAAAGGAAATTTTAGATGGCAAAGCATTGATGAAGCTGCTCAACAGGATCTCAGGTGACGGATTCAAAGTAACTGACAGCCTTGTGACAAGAGGATTGAATCTTGCTATGAATTCTCGCATTGGCTCGTGAGTCTCCATCTTTTAATTTGATAGTTGGGAACACAACTGGTGGCTATCTTTAGCAGGCTTGAACATGGCTAAGAATTTCTCACTCATAGTATTCCAGTTCGTAATGTTGTGTGCTTCAAGATGGTTGAACCAATCTGCTGCATTGCCAGTCAAAGTCTCAACAAAGAGACGTACAGCAACATCTTCATGAGCTATACTCAAAACAGCACAAGCCGTAGTGAATGCAGAAATATGTTCGTCTGGGTGCTGGCTTCCAAGAAACCTTGGAAAGTGCTTTCTTGACCCCTTTGGAAGATCATGATTCCCGGTAAGTGCAAGGGGATCAATTGCATTTCCCCATGGTAAAGGAGGTGCACGCCTTCTATCACCATTGTTGCCATTGTTGCCGTTGTTACCATTATTGCCATGGTTGGCATTGTTGCCAACTCCTGCATTGTTATCACCCATGTCTTCTCTTGTTAGATCTGGTATATCAGGATTGGTAGAAGATGAGCCTTCAACGTCTGCAGTACCGAAAGTTGAAGCAAGTGGATCAGCAAGACTCCTTCTATTCCTCCTCTGGTATACTTGGTACGCCAGATTGCTTAATTCCACGTAGGTGGGGGTAACACCGGTCTTCCTGCTGCAAGATCTGCCTTTCTTTCTTCTTCGTCAAGGATCGTGGCAGCAGCTCTCCAATGTGCAGGATCCTTTCTTTCGATGAACACAAATCTTCTCAAGTTGTCAACAATATCTTCTTGCTCTTGTTGAACTAGAGTCGTATGCGGCTGCAAAACAGGTGCAATAGGTCTCCAGATGGTCATATATGCAAAAAGACAAAGTGTTAGTTTCAAAGTAAAAATCTCGTGCCCCACGGTGGGTGCCAAAAACTGTTAGCGTTCAATTTCACACCTTTCGGTGAGAAAGAAAAAGAAACAGTGTGTACAGTAGGATTGTTCTTCAAATTAGGAGGGGAAGCTCCCTCAACAAGGAAATTAAAAAGACATTTACAAAATAACCTATCTTTTTGGTTTCTCAAGGCATGAGCACAAGGCAATGAAGCTCCTCTGCAAGGCTATAAGATTTTCTAAAGCTTTCCAGAAGAAAATAACTAACTTTATCTAAAAACACTTCCGATTCCTTTAAGTAAATCCAGAGCATAAAGAAATCGAAGGAACAACTTGGAGATTTTCAACACAAAAGAACAATGATAATCTAATAATAATCGTTCATGCACAAAGTCATGAATGATTTTCACAACTCTCGACAACAAGATAGATCTCAGAAACCATGATGCATATTCTCATTTATCAAAAGACAAGAACAAATAATACTGTTTGAACAATAAAATGCGAGCAAAAATTAGTCTCAGCATTTACCATTAGAGAGCTTAAGTGTGTAGAATACACTTATTTATACCTAAAAAGCAAAGATGCAAGGAAATAAAAGGAAGAGTTAACTAACACTCTTCACTCTAGATCTAATGCTGCATAGGAAGCATGCACGCTTATTTAGCAATTAAAACTAAAAATATCTTGTCATGCAATTCAGTTAACTGAACTTGTATGTTATTACACAATGAGTTCCAACTCAGAGAAAATTTGCATGATCTCCATAAGCAAAATCCAAAAATAGATTTAACTCTAGAAAGCAAAGTTAGTTCTCAGAATAGAAACTGCTTTGGAAATCTCTCCCACTGCCAAAAATAGGTTCCTCCTGCAGATAGTGAAAAATTGGTTAAGTATGAGAATTGAGATTTCTCTTAAATTCATCAACTCTGGCCTCATCTGGAGGTCAATGGCAGCATCCTCTGTGATTTTAGCAAAAACCTCAATCTTTTTCAGCCTTGGCAAACTTTGATGCAATTTCAACTAGGAGGTACATTTTGTCTACGTGGGGATCACCACAAAACATTCTGCAGATTAGCTTAATGAACTCCTCCTGCAAAATATAAACAAGGCAATTTACGCCTTCATCGTTGAAATACTTGCAAGGAATGTTTTGGACAAAATCAATGGCATAGAAAATGAACCGGCTTGGATAAGCTTTGAATTGTTCAAGTTCTTCACTGCCATATTGCCTGAGCTTATCAATGGTCCCAGGTCAAAACCTTCAGGTGAAACTTGGCACAAGTATGTTTCTTTGACTTTGGAATATTCATGTTTGAGCAAAGATTTGGCTTCAACGATGATCGATGAATATTGCATGATGACTTGGAGGGGTCTTGTTCTGATGCCTTTTTGTCTTGAAAATGACCAATCTGGACCTTTGTGTGTTCTCCGCCCAAGAAAAACAAGTTTTCTTTTTGTGGTCCAAAATTTAATTTTTTTGTGAAAAAATTAAAATTTTGCCCTTGAAAAATAAAAATTTGGAGTTGTACCCTCAAAGATTTGACAGATCTGAGCTCAAAGTGGTCTAGGTTGATGGAAGATGCCTTTTGCAGAGGTGGGTATGTGCCAAAAATGAGAAATTTTGGACATATAGGCCTCAAAAGTCACTTTTATTTTGGCTGTAGGTGGTGATTTTGCCTATGAACAGCCATGAACAGCGAAGAAAAACCTTGAAAAATATCAAAAATGGCTTCCTGGGTTTGGGTGCTGCCTTAGAAAGATGAAAATGGACCCTATGATGGAAGAGAATGAAGAAAAAGAGGCTGAGAGGTGACCAATCTATCCTTTTTATGGTTTGCTGGTCTGAAAAAGCTTCAAATCTGTAAAAAGAAAAGCTTGAAAACCCTTAACAATGGCCTCCAGTTTAATGAAATGGCCTTCCTGTGAACAAATATGCCTTGGAGTGTGATAGAAAGGTACAGGATGATGCAAGAATGAGTAAACTTTGCCCTGTATGTGAAGATCAACTCCTCAATGCTTTTGAATCTGTCCCTTGCAAGCTTTTAATCTTCTATTAATGGTCGCCAAGTGTGAATTGCAGCCTCAATACCTTTTGCTTGCCTTGAAAGTGATAATAACTATGCAAGAGACCTCCTTTATAGTGGACGCCACCCTTCTAGGGTTTCTTTCTTCTATTTTTTCTTTGCTTTTCTTCTCCAATCATGCAAACACAATGAATGAAATAAGAATAGAAGAAGGGTGTATTTATAGCTTCAACCTTTCTCTCTCCTAGGCGTCATCCTTCTCTCTCTTCAATGCCTATCCTCATGCAAACTTGGCGCCTAAAAAAGGAGTTCAAATTGCTCAATTTGAGTGCCTTTTGTATATGCCAATAAGGCGTGAGATATGAGGTTTTTAGGCGCCTTTTTGTCGAGGCCAAAAGGCATGGATTTCTGAGGTTTTAGGCGCTTATTGAAGGGTCTCAAAATGGCATGCAATTTGGATAAACTAGGCGCCTTTTTGGAAGTGTGGAATAGGAATGCAATATGGGCAAAATAGGCGCCTTTTGGAGACAAGCAAATAGGCGTGGGATTCTTTCAATATGAGCGCCTTTTGATGAAAGCAAAAAGGTGTGGGAAATGGTCAAAATGAGCGCCTATTTTGGGTGTGAAAAAGGCGTGGAATTTAGGCAAAATGAGCGCCTTTTCTCATGTGACAAAAAGGCGTGGATATTTCTCCTTTTGAGTGCCTTTTGGAAGTGACACAAAAAGCGTGGGTTTTGCTAGGAAAGGGCGCCTTTGTGAGGTGCAAAATAGGCATGCCTTTTGGGCAAACTGAGCGCCTTTTACATGGTGACTTTGCCTTCTACAATTCTTCATCCATTGGGCTCTAAAAATCCTTTGATCTTTCCTTGAGATTGCCATGTAAACCTTGCAATTGATTTGTCATTTCTATGCTTATACATCATGACTTTCAACCTTGAGAAACTTCAAAACTTGTCTTGAGCACTTTGACGGAGGTTGCCTGGATCACCATCATTTATCTCTGCTTCTAGATATTATTTTTGCCGTAATGTCTTGAAGTTTGGAAATCCAGCTCATATGATCTGAAGCTCTCATCTAAGCCTCCCCTCCATGAATTATACTCCAAGATGGAGCACATTTTAGCCAAGAATGCTCAAAAATGCCTTAGAAATTTTTTTGAAATTTTTCAAAATTTCAAAATTTTCAAAATTGATTTTGAATTGCCAGATGCATTTGCAATGCTTCCCTTGGTTTCTTTATGTCATTTTGGCCTTGGTTTTTTTGATGTTCTTTCACTGCTCAAGGCCTAATTGTTTGACCAAAATCTCCCTCCATTTGAGCCTTGCTTCGCCATATTTTGATATGTCTTGTACCTGCAGGGTTAGAGCAGTAATGACAAGGCTACATGGTGATTGGGAGGTGTGTTTGGGTACATATACGAAAAATTTCGTATGGGTACAATAGAAAGCACATGCCTCAAGGCTGATCCTTTTGGCTGTCATGTCATGATGAGGTGAAAATAAGGTATTGCTGTTGCAACTCAGAAAATCAGACCTTACCTTGTGCCTTTGAGAAATGTCTTTGTAGATCCTAATCACCTCTTCCTTCATGATTAAGTCGTCATCAACTAGGGCAGGTCCAAGGCATGTCCCATGTGAGAAATCATGAGTGTCATGTGTCACAAACTCAGTCCCATGGTTGCAAGTTGAATCCTCATGTGTATCCATCCCTTCGATCTTCATGACCTCGTTATAGGATATGCTTCAAGCTCCTCCATGACTCCACTCTTTGCCCTCTTCATGTTGCATTGTCCTTCCTTGAGTGTGGCGGCCATAGAAGTCTGAATTTCTGATGTGTGTGTGAGCTTATCCACTATATCTTCCTCTCTTCTCAAAGCACTCGCATATATCTCGCACATTCTGAATAGATGATCTCTATCTGCATGTAGATGCAAGTAGTTGTCCTTCATCATAGCCACGGCCTTTTGAAGCCTTTGAAACCAGGTGAGGTAGAGATCTTCGAAGTGTTCACCCTTCCCTAGGGTTATCCAATACAAATCTGCCATTGCCTTATGTACATGCTCAAAATGATTTAGTGCAGTCATAGGTTCACCTCCATTCATGTTCAATTGCTCCTCGAAATGATGAGGCTTATAGGACCCAATGTCTTCCTGTAACATACCTTGATCATGCCTCCACAAGTCAACTTCTTCATGGTCACCACCTCCATCAAAGTAGTAGGTAGAGTCTTCTACCTCATGGTCTTCCTCCATGGCTGGCCTAGAAGTTGTATGCACCGCTATGACCTCTTTATTTTGCAATGACAAATCAAGCTTATCCAATCCACTTGGATCACTTCTCGTTGAAATTTCTGAATTCTCCTTATGACCATTTGATTCCATGCCAATATGATGCAAAGGTAATTAAACAATGCTAGGAGCATCCAAAGAACCATACCTTGATTCGACCTTGTAGGTTTGGCAATCTCTGTGATAGCATGCCCTTCCTTCATGTGATCATTATGAAGCCTTCAGTATTCATCTTTTGCAATGTATGATGCTTCTTTACCCAAACCCTTACAATGGCTTGTAGGATGCAAATTATCCACAAGTATACCTTCCTCCTTCATGGCAGCATCTTCTTTAATCTTATCTTCATAGGGCTGAAGTGCATCGTTGGCTTTGTCTTCCTTAGGGCTTGGAGCAAATCTTCCTTATACATAGACTGGTTTATGTTCTCCTCATGATTATTTGTAGGGTGCAAATCTTCTTCCTTCTCTACCTTTCCTCCCATAGGAACTTTGGATTTGTAACCTGCTTTGAATTTTTCAGCTTCTTTTTGCTTCCAACAATCCAACTTTCTTAGTAGTCTTTCATGTATTTGCCAAAAAGATGCAGACGCACGATTCCACTCTTTGTCTATGATGCAAGACAAATCCATAGTGACTCTTGAATCAAACCCTCCAGGCTGGCAGGATCATGGCTTTGATACCACTGTAATATACACCCTTGTTCTGCTTTTTTTTTTATGTTGTTTGCTTCAGTGTTTAAGTGATTAATAGAAGTAGATGGAAATGCAGACGGTGTTTTTTTTATTTGCAATAGATATCAGTAATAAAGTAACTTGCAACATTAAATAATTCAGAAATATGGCAATATTCAGAAATACATGTGGCTGAAAATTCCAGATTTAATTTCTGATTTGGAAATATAAATTTCCTCAAATGTAAGAGCAACCCAGTTCTCCAAAGGTCATTACATATCTAAATCAAACATACCCAGAAAATCTGATTGACTTTGAAACTCTGCTGCAATAGAAATCAGCTGCAACAACCTTGCCAAAATGGACGCCATAACCACAACATAGGCTAGATATCACTGGGAAGTATACAAATCTATTCTCCAACCCTAGGCACCACAAAATGTAGAAAGTATTGCTCCAAAAACATAGCGCCAACAATAGAAGTGGCACGCCTCCCTAGGCAAGTACGACCAGCAACAAGGATGCAATCTGCTCACAAAGCTATTGCAAACTCATTAAATCTGTTCCAAATAGTTCTCTCTATTTTTGTTCCGGTCTTTTTGGTGAAGTAGAAAGAAGATACTAACAAACAATGAAGCCCATATGTGACCTCTGAATGAAATCACCAAGAAATCCTCCAGATTGTGTCTTTCAACAACGTAGAGAATGTTGCCTGTAAGGGTTTTTGTCCTCACAAACCTGAGATGAACCATGTTCAATTTCCATAACAACAAGAGTTTTGATCAGAGAAAATAAAATAAACTTCATAATCCAAATGAGCCCCTCAAATGCCTTTTTATACTTTTCCGCCCAACTCTCCAGAAGCTTCTATTTTAAAATTCACTTTTTAATTAAAACTCCATTTTAGCTCTGAAAAAGACCTTTTAATTAAAATAATGATAATTTGACACATATGGTCCCTGTTTAATGCATCCATAATTTAAAACATCTCATCCCGGTTTCGATGAGCTATAATACTAAGGTGCTTTTAAAATATTTTAAATAATATTTAGTAACCTTAGTAAAATAATTAAATAAAGCCATTAATACACGCATTTTGTAGAAACTATCGGAATGCATCGGAATCAAAAACTAACTGCATTGGTGTGATCCCAATGAAGAATAATGATAAACGGAGCCAACCGAACGACTACCTATAAATAGACACCTTCTCCAAGATTCTTGGAGAGCACACCAGAAGCCGGAAATCACCCTGGAAAGTAGCGTATGAGTCCTCTAGACCAATTGAGCTCATTGGAGTCCTTAAATAACCCCTCTGGTAATGTTGACACACACCCACAAGGTCAACAACAGTTGCACTACTATAGAACCCAAAAATGGGGACATTACATTTTTGCAGGTTATAGCTGGTAGGGTTTCATAACCAAATTGGAAGATTTGTGCCAAATACCAATTTTGGAGATTGAGATTGTATATACAGATTTGTTGTAGGTTTGGTTGAGATTTCATATCAGCTTGGAAGGTTTATTTTAGCGCCTCAAATTGAGGGTTTCATTGAAGATTTCTATTAGGGTTTACCCTAGTGTGAGTGCCATACATAAGGGAGGTGATTTGCATGTTTGTGGAGTATTTTGGAAGGCCATACCCTAGCCGCAACCTCTTAAGGAGCCGCCGCCCCTTCTATTCCATTCTTAGCGCCTCGCATTGGACGCCATGCCTTCATATGGGTTTGTGGACCCTTGAAAAGATGGTGATCTGAAGTGTGAAGAAATACCAAGGGTTAGAGGAGTGTAGGGTTTTTTGGAGTTTCAAAGATGCATAAATAAGAGCCAATTCCGATCGCCCAATTGGGGTTTGGAAAAGGCTTCATTAACCATGGTTTTTGGTATGTAAAAGACCCTTGTTTATCAATATAAAGATATGATTTTGAACAGCAGAGATGAGTTAATTTTGGGCATGTTTGAGCATTGAATTTTGATGTTGTTTCAATTCTGGGCAATCTGATATGTAATAGCAGTTATCTATATTCAAAAATCAGAGTTTTATGTCATTTATTTTGCATTAGAAAGTTCATTTTATGTGAAAGAATATGTATTAGATGAGTCCATCACCAATGCACATGAATGTCATTTATATTTGACCAATTGGCATACATATTTCTGCTGCCCAAAACAAATTACACTCAAAAACAAAAAAAATCAGACTTCATGCCAAGTGTTTGACAAAATGTCAAACCAACAAAAATCAGAAATTCAAGGCAGATTTAGACAAGGTTCTTACACCTTCATCGTAGGACTTGTCAGAATCTGAATCATAGTTGTTCTTTTTCTTCTTCTTCTGCTCCTTACACTCCTTTCAGAAGTGCCCATGTTTCCCGCAATTCCAACACAGTGCCTTGGACTTTCCAGGACACTTAGATCTCCCACGGGATTTGGATCTTCCTTTTATCTGCTTTCTTGTCCTTCTTTTTCCCTTTGTCTTTTAATCGACCATGAATTGCAAGAGTCTCCTTAGCCGTTTCAGAAGATTTTCTCCACATCTCTTCAGACAGTAACGATGCAACCACTTCATCCATTTTGAAGGTGGTAGTGGTACTCCCAATGGCCATCACAAGGTGGTTCCACAAATCCAGCAAATAACACAACAAGGTCATGCAACGATCCTCCTCCATCTTCACTCCAACGGAGCGCAACTGGGCAACAAGGATATTAAAACTCTTCAGGTGATTTGTAACAAATCCCCCATCTTCCATCCTCAGAGAGTACATCTTCTTCCTCAGGAACAACTTATTTACAAGGGATTTAGCCTGATAAATTTGACCAAGATTCTTCCACAAGTTTTCAGCCGTAGTCTCTTCATGGACATTTAACAAAACTGAGTCAGCCAAACAGAGTCTTATCAGATCGTTAGCCTTCCGTTCCATCAGAAACAAGTCTTCTTGTTTCATGCCTGTTGATATCTTTCAGGATATAGCAACCCATAGATCCCGATCTACAAGCATTTCCTCCATTTTGAGTTTCCAACTCAAAATTACCGCCATTAAATTTCTCCATCTCTATTCTTTCAGATGTGCTTGCCATCTCCTTCCTGCAACAAGATCACAAAATGCTCTGCACAAACTCCCACTCAATCGAAGATCAGTACAAAAAACCCTCTACCCAACAACTAGTACCAAAATTGGCCAGGTTCTGATACCAATTGAAAGGAAGCAAGGTACGCAGAATAACTTCCTACACTGAACTAGTGAGGGGAGAGTTATGCAAATTTTTAATCCTTACAGTAACAGAGAAGAAGATATGTATCATAAAACATAAATCAACAACATAACATAAACCATAACACATATATACGTGGGGAAAATCCTTTCGTGTAAAAAACCCCACACTCCAAAGCACAACCCAATGTATTATTTAGTAAACAATGTGGTTACAATACACTTGCAGAGCTATACTCTTGTAGGAGTTTAGAACACTTTGTTTTTGGAGCAATTCTGGCAGCATAATGGTACTTGCAAATCAACATATAAAACTAGCTCCACGTAGCACCTTATATATAGACTTTACAAGCCATGAGAGGAAGCTTCTAGGAGGTGGGGCGTCCAAATCCACATGGCGCACTTTCCCACACCCTCCTACCTGTGACACTTGTTCAACACTTTCTAATTGCCATTGACACTTGTCCAATCCTGTAATAGGAATCTCCTCTACATGGGTGCCCCAAATTTACTATTTCTGGGTTATGACAGATGCTCTTACACATCTTACAACTGTCATAGAATCTGTCATATATGACAACACTTACCGCTGTAAGAGGATTTTTTATAACTGACTATTTCTAGAACATTCTCTTACAACTTGTCATAGGCCAACTTGGGTGCTCGAAAATGGCTAAGTCAAAGATCCTGTTACAGTGTCATACATACAAATGACACTTGTCTTCATCCCTTCTATTTTTGGCTCTTACACTGTCATAGAATCTGTCATACATCCTGACACATGACCTCTAGGTGCCGACACATGGCAAATCTATGCCAACACAACATGAGACGCCTACCTCCTCACATGAGGACAAAATACTTCTAGTCACCTTCCATGTAGGATGCCACATCACTGTGCCAACTCCCACAAAGTGACAAAATAAGATTTACATAGAATTTTACAATAGTAGGCAAAAATTACATAAATAAATAAATACCAACATTAGGAACTTGCAAAGGTTGAGACACCTTAATTCCCAACACAAAAGGCCATCATGAGAGCCTCCAATTCAAAAAAATTCCAATTTCCTGACTACAGTCCCGTCTAATTACTAGTATGCAATCCAAGGAGGTCAAGTGGAAGGTGCAACTAGAGAGGTTGGAGCTGGGATGCTAAAGGAAGCCCTTGAACTGGCCCCACATCATCAAGTTGTATTTTGCTCTCAACTATCTGAACTTTGAGGATATGCAGTCCTTTCAAGCTCCAAAAGAAATTTTCTTAAGTTTCATCAGCTTATAGTTCTGCATTATTGGCTTATACTTCTGTATTATCATCTTATACTTCTGTTTCACTTACCTCTTGTTCCTCTCTTGCTGGTTTCTCTTCTAAGTTTCTAGATTATCCTTCTCATCAGAATGGATGCTGATACTCCTAACAATCTGATATAAGTGATCTGTAACTAGGTTTTTTGTAACTTTTTCAAAAGCAGAGAGGTGGTATTTTTGACATTTACTTTGTTTTATTTCAAACAGGGTGAAACAATGCAGATGATGTATAATGTCATTGCTAATGCCCTTCAAGATGCAGGGATGTCAGAAATGTATCATCCACAAGATTATTTGAATTTTTATTGCCTTGGTAATCGGGAAACAAATGACGAGAATGCGCCACTTCCAGCATGCCCACCAGCTGGAAACAGCATTCAGGTTCCAATCCTCAACTATTTATGAATTTAAGTTTTCATCTTGGGTTTTCTATGAAAAATATTTTTTCTGCTTTATATCATTAGTGTTGCTTCTTGATGTAGAAGAAAAGCCATACATGCAATTGAGCTGGCATTACACTTATCTACTAATTTTGATGTTAGTCAAAGTGAGAGCAAAGATGGCAGATTTTCAATTGTTTTATCCTGGACACATCAGATCACCTGCACCTGCAAGAATTGATGGAAATTAGTTAAACAAACGAACCTTTCCTTGTTTTTGGAAGACATTAAAACTGTGTTCTTCTTGCTTCTAATTTTCATGCCAGAACTAGATGAATTGATAAAGTAAATGGTTTAGGGCTTCAAATGCAATTCCATCCCTACTTGTGGAACTAAACGGATGAATACTTGACTGAACTATTTGGTATAAATATCATCAAATGATTGTGTCTGAGCAAGAAAATGACCGTTTTAGTAAGAATTAGGTTGAACTTGAACTGTAAATTAGTTATGAATCTTACTGAAGATGAAGGTGAGTTATAAAAAAGGTGGTATTCCAAAATGGGTTTATTAGAAAATATTTTTATTGTAAAATGAGGGATAGAATGCCTTATACATAGAGAGAATCCCATGCCCTAAACTGTAGTGGTATTCCACCGATGGTGTTACTGAAAGAGTTGTACAAACCTATGACCGGTAACTAGAACATTCCAAGAGCTAGCTTGTGGAACATGCTACTAGCTGGGACATATGTCTAGATATATGAGCTTAGGTAGCTTATTCCAAAAGCTACTTATTCAACATAACATTTAATAAAACACATGAGCATCGTAAGAAAGTATCTCAATTATATTTTAGAAAAACAATAACAGAAGTCATCTCCCTTAGAGAAGCTTGTCCCAAAGCTTGAGGATCAAATTGAAGCTTGTCCATGCATGTTCTTCAGCTTATTTTTCTTTTGCTTTGAGCCGACAGATGCACAAATTTGATTGAATAGAAGATTTGAGAACTATTTTTTAAATAAAATTCATCAAATGATTCATTGTAATCTGTTGTGGATGCTTGAAAAGGTAATATGAATACAAGAAAACCTCAACCAAGAAATCTTCCACATTTAACATGTTATCAAAATTTCTTTTCACATTGGTTTCCAATGATAGTTGTGGCAATGGAAAAACACTTGTTGAAAATTTAACAACCAATAAAAGATCCAAGAGATCATTATCCGCTTGCATTTTTGAGGGATAATATTCATGCTGAACACTCTCCTCCATTATTTTCTCATAGCTAGCCTTAATCATCTTGCACATTTATCCTATTCTTGTGTATGCAGACATGGTGGATAAAATTAAGGCAAAATGACTACTAAAAAAGCTTTTGAACAAGTGAATCACAATAAAAGCAAGATTGAACCCTTGGGAGTAATCCAAGAATGCAATCAAAATTGTTTGATAAAAGAACTGCCTAATATCAATAGTGATCAAAATTGATGATATAACAAAGACTGGTCACTGATATGATAAGCCCATTCGATATTGTTCAGTACCCAGGTTTCATGACAGGAGGTATTTGTCATTTCTGGTTAGACACAATGCCCACAATAGTCTCAATCCACTAATATCCAGTATTCACATCAATTAAGCATTTGAACCCCTTACAGAATCAGGGAAAGCTCCAAAACTTATTAAAATAGGATCTTAGTGTAAAGTAGTTCAAGTTTGTGTCCACATTTGGAAAGCAACAAAAATGGAATATCATCAATGTCCAACTTTTTTTAAAAAACAGACATTATTTAAGAGATGCCACTTGGCCTGTAAGATACCCAACTAATTCTACCAAAATTTTTCCTTACTTAGACAATTTTACTTGCTATCAACTCATCAACTATTTCAACAACACAAAGATATATATCAAAGATAACTATTTGAATGAATCAACCTTAAGCTGGGTACTTGTTTTATTACTTGATTCACTCAACTCACAATGTCTTATTACATGAGTAATGCTTTCAATGGCATGAAGTTACACTTTATTCAAATGGAATTACAAAGCAGGCCTTGGAGCCTTGATGATTACAATGGGCGCCTATACTTGATCGACTCAATTGATCTCAACGATCTCAACTGAATGTCAACACCTCACAGTACAACAAGGGAGCATCACCTTGTCAGTTGAGGGAGCATCACCCCAACACTTGAAACTCGCAGGCCTCAAGATTACAAGCTCAACAGCTTTGCAGAGAGAATTTTGTCAAAATGCATAGATAACAAATGAATGAGAAGGCTCCTCCTTTTATAGGCCTTCCAAAGGCAATGAAGGCACGTTTTTCAATGCACCAAGAGGAACCAAGGCACGTTTCCCAAGAAGCATATCCAAGGGAATATTCTGTCTGATGACTCATTCTGAGTTGGCAAACTTACCCAAAGACCTAGACACGGATCTCGAGGACGTCCTGTTGACCAATGAAAGCTCAGGTAGATGCAACTACCTTATCTTCTGACTAGGCACCCATTTGGAGTAGTATGATCATGGAATGGCGCCCAATGTGACCTAGGCACCCAACTGAGGTAGCAGAGGCCTGAATATGCGCCTTGAAGAATTTGATGACTCCATGCAAACTTAGAACTTTAGCAAAGATCTTTTGGACCCTAGGCGCTATCTCCTGATGGAGCGCCTTGTTTCAAAACAGGTCTTGGGGACTAGCAACTATCTTAGGCGCACATTTGGGGAAGTTTCAACTAGTATCAGCGCCTAACACTTCAAGTAAGATGTTCTGCATAATTCACACTTTCAAACACTTGAAATCTAGCGCCCTCATCTGAAGTATTACATCTTGTTTGAGTCTTCTATAGCGCCTTAGGAAGAGAATGATTTTGCTTTGCTAAAAGCTTCAACACAAGTCACAACTGGATCAAAATTATTATCTTCTCTCAAGCGCCTTTCACTATGAATGGATTGAAACCTCTTTCTTAGCTAGGCGCATTCTGGAGGTGAAATAGGCAGGAAGTGCGCCTTGCATGCATGGTTGTTTTCTCTGTCAAGTCTTCAAGTCTTGTTGTCTTGGAAGGTAAAATACCTCATCCTGGAGTGAGCGCCTTACTTCACATGTTCAAACTTCATCTTTTAACTCACTCTGTAACTAGGCGCCAGAGCTGAAGTCTTCAGTCAGAATGTGCGCCTAGAGCCTTCTAGGCCAATTTCATCCTAGATTGACAAGGTAGGAAGCTTCTTGAAGTTAAAAATATCTTCACCAATCAATGCGCCATTCATTCATCCTATAGAATCTCCTGTTCTTGCTTGGGCGCTCATTTGATCTTGGCATCATGGAATTTGCGCCTAGGCATGGAAACCTCATATACTTGTCCAAACTTCATCATTAAGCTAGGCGCCCTATTGAAGGAGTTTAGCTATGTTGAGCGCCCCATCTCAAAACCATTATTGAGTGCCAGAAGTAACCTAAATAGCTAGGCGCTCATTGACAGGTTGCTAGAGGAAAAGTGCGCCTAGATAACAAGATGTCATTACTTGATCACTTCATCTTTCCACTTGATCTTATTGAAGGTGAGGCTTCACTTGATCAATCTTGAAGGAGTTCATCACTTGTTTGAAGTGCAATAGAGTCTAGGCGAACTATTGGGAATTTGGTGGAGAAATTGGCGCCTAGATGCATTAAGACTCCTCTTTGCATGGACTACTCACTTCATCCACTCCTGTTGATCCAATCAACCATCCCAGCTCAAACACCCATGTTTTTATCCTGGATTTGCACCTTATGAGGACTAGGCGCACTTTGAGGGTTATCAGAGCTAGGAAGTGCGCCTAACTCACTTGGACTTCTTCAATGATCCCAAACTCAAGTTTGATGAGTCAATTCGCCCAATTGATGTTCAACATATCCAAAGATGACTCCATCCTCTTGATTATTGCTTTCAAAATCCAAGGCGCATTTTTGAAGTGTAACTGTAGGAATGTGCGCCCTAAACTTGACTTAGTGGATTATGACTTGAAACTCCTTGATTGTACCTGCAAAATGACACACAGAGTTAGTCAAAACCCATTTCATTCCCTTATCATTCGGAATTAGCCTCCGGGAATGAGGAGTAGGCTAATCCATTCATCACTTGGTGCTCAAGCCGGAAATGGGGACATGACATGGCCAGTAGGCTTTCAAAGCCTATCCAAGTTAATTTAACGGTTCTCCACCACCAGGCCCAACTTAAGGCCTTCAAGACCACACAGACCTTTAGACTCATGAGATTTTGAAGATCTTATCATTCTATTGAAGAAGGGAAAGATGAAAGAAAAACTTGTGAAAATGATTGTCATTATGTGATTGTGGATGAGTTCTTCCCACTGACTTGCGAGTTGTGCCAAGTTTTTGGTTAAGTGACTTGCCAAGAAATCACTCATAATTGACAACTGAGTTTACTTGTGAGTGAGTCGGCCAGCAATTTTTCTCATGAGAAGCTGCGAGTGATTCAACCAATGATCTGTTTCATGAGAACTCGCAAGTGATTCAGCCAATGATCTGTCTCACGAGAACTCGTGAGTCGGCTAGTTTTCTTACAAGTTTTTAAACTATGTTGTACCCTATCTCTTTACCTCAAGAATGAGCACAAGACCTGAAAGGTTTTTTTCTCACAAATGAGGTTTTATATTTTAATACTTGCAACCAGATGAAACAACTAAACTACAAACAGAAATTTTTTCTTGTTGGCTGAAATTAGAGACCACTAGGTCCACATACACGAGAATGGGATAATATTAGAATTAGTGGACGAGATAATTTGTAATAATGCTTGCACATCATGCAAGTAGTTGTCGTTAGATTTGAGCTTCATTTATTTTCATGTATAGCTTTGTAAACAGTATAAATAAATGCTTTTTGCAGATAGAGGGGTACTGGTAATTTTCATGCATGCATATTGCTGAAATTGCTATTAAGTGTTATTGTCAATCCATAATTCGTTATTCGTTCAATGGAATTTAGTACACTTACTTTGCTTCTAAATCACTATTGAAGTGTTCTATCTTATGTGTTAATGTACCTTTATGAGTTAAATATCACTTAACAATAGCTTTGTATTGCAATAATTGTAGGGTTAGTCTTTTGTAGTTTTGAATACAATGACTCTGTTTAGCTTATAATGTTTGGTGTCATTTAATCCTCATGTGTACTTTGTTCAGTTGCTATTTTTAGCTAAGCAATGCGAGTGTTTACTGCTTACTTAATATACTTCTATATATTGCAAAGTAAACAGAAGAAACACATAAATGATTCTTACTATGAATTCCAATTCCAGAAGAATGTGAACAGTTCTTTTATTCATATATATTCATGCTCTTATACAAAAACTGTAGTACAAGGAATATCATCAACATGCGGTCCTTTTCCCCGACTACTAAGGACGTATATAAATCTTTTGATGGTTGCCAAATCTTCTACGAGGTCATCTTCCCTTTCTTGATTAGATTGTATTGGCTCTTCAACCGGCTGTCCCATTTATAAGGCCATTTCAACCCAACTTCTTAAAGGCAATGACACCAAATGTTTACTGCTTACTAGTATACTTCTATATATTACAGAATAAACAAAAGAAATATACAAATGATTCTTACCATGAATTCCAATTCTAGAAGAATGTGAATAGTCATTTTATTCATATATATTCATGCCTTCATACAAAAACTGTAGTACAAGGAATATCATCAACATGCAGTCCTTTTCCCCAACTATTGAGGACCCATATAAATCCTTCGATGGTTGCCCAAGATTGCAACCATCAACAACTAATACAAGACTATATCCTCTAACTACCACAAGCTGACAAGGCACCAACGTACCGTCGGGAATAACTAAGTACATTGTTAGCGTTTAATTTCGCACCTTTTGGTGGGAAAGAAAAACAGACAGATGTGCAGTAGAACTGCTCTTTGAATTTGAAGGGGAAGCTCCCTGTAAAATAAAACTTAACTAAACCTTTACAATCTTTTTGGGGTTTTCCAACGTGCGGAAAGACAGAGACACACATTCGATAGCAAAGCAAAGATTTTTATGCTTTTTGACTGAAAACATAACCTAGGCTAAACACTTACGCTATTCAACTAAATACAGAGGCTGAATAAATCAAGTACACAATTTGGATTGATTGAACAAATTAACACCACATCATTATGAATGCCAAGACCAGATCAACTATAAGGCGATGCAAAGATGCGGCTTATAATTTCATCTATGACGAAAAATTCACAAGTTTTTTGAACCAACTTAATTCTTAGCACAAATAACACATTTTAATGGATACTTGGAAGCAAAATAGGCATATTGAAATCCATTAAATGAACAAAACAATAACAGGGTTAGGTGAATATACGAGAGTGACAATCTAAGCAAATGAGGCATGAGAATTGCCCTTGCTTTTTATTCATTGATTGAATACAACACTGAATATCTGGATACTTGAATACTGAAAACTAGAAAGCTAATTGCTAGAAAGCTTCGAAAAAAAAGCTAACAATGAAATTGAATACTAAAATCTGTCTCCTAAGTATCTCTCTTCTAAAATCCCCTATGAATGAATCCTTTTACATGTGCACAAAGCACTTATTTATACTCTTGCAAAACAATTGCATGAGAAATGAACTAAACCCTAACTCAACTCTAACTGATTGCATGAAATGCAATTCTTATTTGTAACTAAAACAAATAATAAAATAATTCTACAGCCATACAAAAATCAATTAAATGATTATTGCATGTTTATTACAAATAGTTCCAAAATTGCATGATAAAAGGATCTAAAAATTAATATATCTATTGAGCAACGTCAATTCTCAAAATAGATCCTTGGAAATAACAATTGCCAAAATGGCAAAATTGAAACCCACTGAAATTTGTCTAAGTCTGGAGAATCCATATAAATATTTGATGAAATTTCGAGTTCACAATCTTGGTGACTCGAATCTGAAGATGATCCACTGCTGAAAATTTTGTCACTTCAAATATTTTCCTTCTGATTGGCATCAACTTGCTCTCTTCTGGTCTCTATGTTTCATTGTTTTGCATCCACCTCTTGTCGTTGGTTGCAGTTGTGTGATTACAAAACACATTGTGCATGCAATATAAGAACTCATAATGGTTTTGAAACTATTACTCCATGACTCAAAAATTGTTTTCGGATGACAACAAAATGATGCATTTTCTTGGCGAGTTTCCAACTATGCCCACATATGAGGCGTATTTGGTCATGTCCATGAAAGTTATCCTGGAATGTTCTCTGTAACAATCAACATTCTAATATCCATATTTGACTGAAACTTCACACACTTCAAAACTACTCTCCATGACTTGTGAAGTTTTGACAAATCAGCATCTACACTGGAAGTAAACCACAAAACAGTAAACAATAGGCATCTCTACAGGCATGATTTTAACCCTTTATGAGGGCTTCTGCATATTTAAGCGCTAAACATTCTCTTGGACGCCATCTTTTCTCCTCTTCTATGGAGTGTTGTTTTCCTTCCGCCTGAGATCTGGCAAGATTTTAGCTTTCAATGACACGCCCTCTCTTCCAATGCGTGAGAAGCTTTTGCTTGAGTACTTCAGGCGCATGAAATTGTTGAGTGAGGTGTTGGTTCTCATTGCTGGCGCGTTTGGATGTTTGAGCGCTGAAATGGATGAGTGTTTGAAGTGTTGCAGGGCGCGATCTTCATCTGAAGCTGGCATCAAATCCTTTGAAATTGTTTGGATGCTGAGAAAGAGGCGCGTTTGGAGCTTTCTGAGCGCGGCTTCTTCCTTCATGAGCGCTATTCTTGCTGAACCACATTTGAATTTTGATGAGGAGCGCCTGATTTCTTAGTTGGAAGTCACCTTTTCCTTGGCTTTGGCATGCATTGATCAATTTGGATGTGATTTGCATTGATCTGAACGCTGAAATTGATGAATGAAGGCGTTTTTAACTGGATATCTTTGTTTGTTTTTCTCGGCCTGAATGGTCTTACACAGGCACACTTTCCTTCATTGCTGGTTTGAGCTTTGAATGAGCTGAATGCTAATGTGGACCTGTGCTCTATCTTGATGACCTGTTTTACCCCTTTCAACCCTGCAAACTACTCTTTAGCAACGCACTTCATCATTTTCTGGTTTGTAAACACCTTCAATCGGGGCGCGACTCTTTTTGTTGAGTGCGAATGCTTCCTTAAACAGGTGCTTTGATGAAGATTGCTGGCGTTTTTCCTTCCTCCACGCTGTGCTATTCCTTTCTGCAGGAACCGCACTTTTTTGCTAGTTTGATGAAATCCTTCTGAGGCGTTTTGAGTGAAATGGATGCTTCTACTTTGTGTTTGTGGTTTTCATCTCCTGCAGGCACTTCAAAAAGAAACACAATTTTTTGTTCTAGGCGCGTTTGTTGAGACTTGGCGTGAGATTCTTGTGCTGAGCGCGCTGATTCTCTCTGAAATGGGCGCAGATTTCTTCCTCCTGGCGCGTTGAGTCTTCAAAGAATGTGTGCTTCTTTTTCTTCCATACTGGCGCGTTTACCTTCTCCAAGGTGCGTTGAATGCTCAGCGCGTTTACCTTCTCCCTGAAAGTGCTTAGGATTTTTTTTTTGTGCCTTGTACAAGGCATGTGAGGCTCTTTCCAAGCGCGTGAGACCTGGTATGGCGCGTGAGTTTGCAGAGAGATGCGTCTAAAAGCTTTCCTTCCTTCGATCGTTTTAAATCTCTGCGTTTATTTATTAATGCCTTGAATCTTTATTTATAAAGCGCTTTTATTATTATCGTTTATTGTTTTGCTTTTATTTTATTTAAATGACTTTATAAAGGCTTGGGAAAGCTTTGAGTTTTATAAGCGGATGAATTTCTCTTTACAAGAAGTGCTTTTTTTGTTTTGTATTTTTAGATTTCAATGCATGTCTTTTTATTATTTTTTAATTATTATTTTAATAACATTATCAATAATAATATTAAAAAATAATAATATATTTGTTTTTACTTTTGACTTATTACCTATTAAAAACAAGCAACATGGTTTTTAAATTTTATTTGATTTTTAAAATCATCATTTTAAATAAAAATTATCAATAAAAACAATAATTTTGTTTTATAATTTTTTTTTATTTTTTTAGATTTTTAACACTAACCATGACAATTATTATTTTAATATTATTAATAAATAATTAATAATTATTAATCAACATATTTAAATTTACAAGACAAAGGATGGACATTTACAATATACAGACAAACTGGACATGATGAAAAGAACACATGAATTTGGACGATTTAACAAACAGATTTCGACTAGACCATGTTTCGGATTTTGACAGACATAAACTTGACATTTGGATTTGACAAGTGGCACACACGAACTTGCATTATACTTTGAAATTTTTGGATGGGTACAACATACATAAAACATAATTATAAAACATAGCAAGCGTGTAATCTTAGGATTTATTTTCGGCCAAAAATCATAAAATCCTTTGCTTTGTGTTGAAAGGGCATTTCATCCTTTTACTCTAGGCAGACCCAAAAAGATAGAGATTTACAGTTTATTTAGTTTGAACATGAAATCACCCTTGGAAACACTGTAAAGTTTGTAAATTGCAAGAACATATTGTTCATAGTAGGTTACGTTTTCTTTTATAGAGGGCTTCCCTTCTAATTTGAAGAGCAGTTCTACTGCACATCTATTCCATTTTGTGTCGCATTGAAAGGTGTGAATTAAAACGCTAACACATTCCGAATTGCTGGTGGTTTCTAATGTGCTTATGTAGATACAAGTTTAGGCCAATAATGTGGCCCTTGAAGTTTAGCATCTTCAAACCTTGCTTGAACATTCAGGGAATGTTACCTACATTGTTGCTAGGGTCTCACCTTCTTTGCCTTATTGGGATAGATTTCTCACTAGGTGTAGTGACATGACCATTTAGAGTCCTCTTAGTGCCATTCTCATAACCCCCAGAGAGGCTATTCTTTGTTGTTGATTGGGTAGCCTTTTGGTTGGACTCCACTTGCTGGCTTCTAGGGTGGATGGTGGCCACTTGCTTATTGCTCTCCAATGTCCTCACAAAGGTGTGGGTGGGTTCCCTAACGATTAGGGTGAGTTTCCTCGCCTAACACTTACCATTTCACCACCAAGAAGTGCTTAGATTTCGAGTGTGCAAAATTCTTAGTTGTAGGATGATCTCGAGGAGGGAGAAGACACCACTCTCGTTGGTTGGGAGCTAGTGGAAGAAGAAAAATATTTCCTGATGGAGGGTGGGGTAACCTTGATGATGGAGAGCCCTCTCCTAGTGATGGTTTTATAGCACTTGCTGCTTAGTTTGCTTTCTATTTTTGTTTTGTTTATTTTTTTATGAACTTTAAACATATGAATTAAATGACTGTTTCCTTTTTTGGGGCCACTTGTTAGTTGCTACTTCATACCTCGGCTTCATTGGTTTGGTTTTGGGGCGTAATTGCATGTCACCCACTATTTATTAAGGATTGGCTATATGTTTTAACTTTGGTTTTAATATATGGCTCTTGATTCATAAAAAAAAGTTATGATGGAAAAAGGGGAACTTACCAAAGAGGAGTTGAGATATTTTTCTAACTTCTTATACATCATATTGGGATAATTGTAATAGAATCACCATGCATATGCTGAAAGTAATGTTCTCTGTCATTGATTGAAGATTGATGAAATGAATACCAAAATAAGTTTGATTTTCCAACTAGAAGAAATCCTTATATTATTGTAAATGTAAGCATCCTCCAAATCTAGCCATGCAACTATTTCTTGTTCTTATTCTCAATTCACATCTAAATGAAAATTGTTTTCACGACTTATCTCATTGCCTTGTTTGAAAGTGAATTGTTATTTTTTTTGAATGTCCTTTAGACGAGGGTTTTGAGGATAAAAATAACAGTCAAGTTTTAGGTCTTTGTTCTTTACAAAAGATTCATTAAAGGCTTAACATAATAAAAATAATGATTTTTTTTCATTTCAAAGCTTGTTAAGTTTATTTTCCAACAAATGAATGATCTCTAAATTAGATGCTTGATGTAATAGTTATAATCATAGTTGCCAAGAAACTCCATTATAGTAATATGAATTGTGTACCCGTCCCTATACCCACAATTTCTAGTGATTACATTTACATATAATATAGCAGTCTCCTTATTCATTTACACACGCACCCTAATTTGATTGGTGTCCCAATCTAGATGTACTAGTATCGATACCCCTGCATCTCCTAGTAACTATGGTTATAATTTGTTGAAATCACATTGCTAAAAATCTTAGATTTTATAAGAAATTCTAGGGACGCAACTTGCAGTGGCTATATTTCACTTAATACAACTTCAAAATTGATGATTTTTTGCTTGTCAAAGGTGGCTCTCATCTACTTCCCAACGAAAAGAAATCATTTGAGTCCAACATTATAGTAGAAGTTATGCCCTCTACAATAGTCATTTTTTTTTGCCATATTATATATTAGAAACTAGGTCTAACAATGCTTGTAGTGTGTTCCTTGTGAACAAGAGGCTGATGAGCACTTAGTTATACTGAGAAAGGGGGGGGGGGGGGGTGAATCAGTATATAATAAAACTTTTCTTATCTCTACTTTAATTAACCAAAATCAACTACTCAAGTAAGATCTAGCAATTTAGAACACATAGACCACACAATTTTACGTGGAAACCCTTTAGGGAGAAAACCATGGCAAAATATTGCTTATATATTATATTGCTCTTCTTCTTTCTTCTTGTAGGCTCCAACCTACTTTACATACAATCAGTGAGCTACAACTCACTGGAGACTTCAATCTCCAATCACAGAATCATAGGCTTCAACCTTTTACAAACACTGAGCTCCAACTCAGCAAGAGGCTCCAACCTCTATCCAATAGGCTCCAACCTAATTATCCTTTCTTGGCTGATCTAAATAATTCCTTCCACAAAACTGATCCAATCACTTTTCCTTCACAAATCTGAAACATATCAACTCAATATACACTTCTATATCTTGCTTTTGATCACAACTATATCTTCTTTTATATCTTTTTTTTATTACACAAATATATTCTCAATATCTTCTCAATATAAATCTGATTCACACTTCATAATTCTCCTCTTCCTTCTCTATATTCAAAAAATATTCATTGATTTCTTGCATTTAGAATCCTCTAACTCTCTTCTTTTATATCCTTTCACTAAAGGCAAAGAACATACCTTTTCATAATGGACATCACCTTTTATAGTAGACACAACTCTTGAGAATGATTGCTGCCTTTTCACAAGTAAAACACTGCTCTTAACACAAAATATGATCGTTGCTCCTTTTGTAATATAGTCGCTGCACTTAATAATTTCTGCTCTTCTTAAATTCGTTGCTTTATGATCAATAGCTGCTATTATAATAAATCGCATCTGTTGTATATTTTCCAATAACCACTCCCCGTATATATATATATATATATATATATATATATATATATATATATATATATATATATATATATATATATATATATATATATATATATATATATATATATATATCGAACCTTGCCCAGCATATTAAGTATGAGGTCGGCCAGCAGTCTTTATGAAGTCAGCCATGTAATATGAGGTCGGTCTTTTTAAATTAAACTTAAATTCCTTTGTCTTGGGCGCCAAAGGCTATGGGTCGGCCCATACAAATAATGTTTTATTTTCTTTTTCACATCCTTCAATGTTGTGTTTAAATCTTTAATTTAAACATGCCTATATCTTTAACTTGACCACCAATTTTTCTTCATTCTCTTCAACGGTAAGGTGTGACGATTTAACTTCTCAAATGCTTTGCTCTCCAATGTATAACGGTTAACTTCTCAGTGTAACGGACCATAACTTCGTGCTTTCGACATCAATGGCAACTTATTCCAACAATCTCCCCCTTTGTCATTGATGTCAACCCAATTTCTGAATATAATTCTTCTTTTCTGCATTGCTCCCCCTATTTGTACTGCTCCCCCTATCTTGGGCTCCCCCTTGCTCTAACTCTCCCCCTTTGACATCATTGGCAAAGGGTCTTGCAACTATCTCTGAACTTTCTTTTCCATGGAGCTACAAGATAATGCTGTGGGTAGCTGCCCCTGAATCTATACTTCCCTTTAATGAATGGATGAGTTGGGGACTACTCCCAACTTTTCCCTTAAATACTCAAATGTGTCCTTTGGAAGTGGCTTGGTAAATATGCCTACAATCTGCTCCTTTGTGGCAATATACTCCAACTTAACTTGCTCCTTTGCCACCTACTCTCTCAAAAAGTGATATTTGATGGGAATATGTTTAGTCCTTAAGTGCATCACAGGATTCTTCGAAATACTTATTTCACTTGTATTATCACAAAATATAGTAATAGGATGATCGTACTCCACTTTAATGTCTTTCAGTGTTTGCCTCATCCATAATACTTGAGTACAACATGTTGCTGCTACTATATATTTTGCTTCTGCGGTTGATAAGGAAATTGATGTTTGCTTCTTGCTCATCCATGATACAAGATTTTAACCAAGAAAGAAAGCTCCTCCATTTGTACTCTTCTTATCATCAGCACTACCAGCCCAATCTGTATATGTATATGCTGCCAATGTAAAGTCCTTACCACTAGGATACCACAAACCAAAATCCAATCTTCCCTTAAAATATTTTAGTATTTGTTTCATTGCTTGAACATGTGTTTCCTTAGGTGTTGCCTGAAATCGTGCTACCATTCCAATTGCTTGCATGATATCCGGCCTTGAAGTGGTTAAGTACAAAAGACTTTCAATCATTGACCTATAAAGTGTTTGGTTCGCTTCAAGTGACTCATCATCTTTACTTAACTTGCATCCTATTATCATGGGGGTACTCACAGGATTACAATCCTCCATCCTAAACTTCTTCAACATCTTCTTTGCATACTTGGCTTGTGAAATGAAGATTCCCTTTTCTGATTGTAAAATTTGCAAACCAAGAAAGAAGGATAATTCTCCAAGCATGGACATTTCAAATTGCTTATGCATTTCCATAGTGAATCCTTGACACATGTTATCATCACTTCCTCCAAAAATTATATCATCCATATAGACTACTATTATCAATTGATCATCACATATAGTCTTGATGTATAAATTTCTATCTGCCACTCCCTTCTTAAATCCTTGCTGTTGAAGATATCTATCAAGCCTTGCATACCATGCTCTGGGGGCTTGTTTCAATCCATAAAGTGCCTTTTTTAACTTGCATACATAGTCCTTGTTCTTTGATAGTAGTAAAAACCCCTCTAGCTGTTCAATGTAAACTTCTTCTTCTAGATCTCCATTCAAAAACGCAGACTTAACGTCCATTTGATACACTTTGAATTTCTTAAAGCTAGCATAAGCCAAGAACATCCTTATGGCTTCCATCCTAGCAACCGGGGCAAAGGTCTCTTCAAAATCAACACCTTCAACCTGCTCATATCCTTTAAACATGTGATGTTCCCTCCTTGACAGAGATATGAAGATTGAGCAAGAAAGAGTATAAGACAAAAGATCAAATAAACACAAATAGAGATCACGGGAATAATAAACTATTACATATCGTTTAAGGAGAATTTACATAAGCAAAGCATCGATCCATAACAACTAACCTATGGTGATCATTGCAAATACGATCTGAAGGCAGCGGTTATATCATATAGGCAACGATTGGTAATAAAGAAAGAAAATCAACGATCTATGTAGTAATATGTATACACTAGTTATAACTACTATGGCATCGCTTCCTTAAGAAGAAGACAAAATAGCTAAAAGACAAAACAAAAATTAAAGATAAAAGTTGAATTATTAAGAGGCGCTGATTATGAAGGAATCGCTTACTAAAGGGATGCAACCTATCAAAGATATAAGACATGGTTGGGCATTGTCTCAATGGCATCGAACATCTCACAACAGCATCAACGCAGCATCATAATCCCACTCAGCAAATCGTCCAGCACAACTCATAAATCATTTTTATGTAATATCAATTGATCATTCATTGAAGAGTAATTCAACTCCAATAACATTGAAGCACAATCATTCAATCCAGCATCATTCATATCTATACAATCTAAAGGAATATATGTATATTTCTGTTATATTACTATATAAATATATACAGCAGTGAGACTGAATAAAGAAGGAAAGCAAAGGAATATCAGTCATCACTCAAGTCGAATTATATCATAAATCAGCAATCTTTCAATATGCTATCTCAAGAACATACGAACCAGCAAGGCAAAATAAATCCTTACTTAAGGATCTCTAATATTGTCATAGCCTTGTGAAGGCAAACAAAGCCATTGTGATCTATAAGATCACTACATTTCCTCAAGGAGAGCACACCGTCAAATCGGTATAACATTTCTAACTTTTATATACTATAACCAATCTTGCCCATGATATACAAGGGATTATGCAAGTCATGCCACGTCATTAATCTTATCTATTACCCTATGAGGATGGTTGGGTAGTTAAGGAAGGATGGGTTTATCAATGATTGATTCTCGCACGGTAGGTGACTCTCAAGTGGTGAAGTATTGCCGGGTGTGCAATGAAGCCCTTGGGCCTTGTTATCCAGCGCCTTAACGAGTATAGACCTCGTCTCCGCTAGGGTTGATGATTAGGTTAGATTAACGACCGGGTACAACAATCGACATTCCCAAAGTATATGATGAGGCCTAAATATAATATGAATAAGTATGAAAAAATATATATTGGGATATTTGTATTTATTCATTGTCATCAATTATTATCATGATGTTACTAACCTTAAATTAATATATGTATTGATCTCATTATTGATCTCTAATATTGCTAATGTTCCCTTCTAGAAGTTATTATTGTGTGCAGATTGAGAAATAAAGGATATTCTAAAAGGGGACATTACAAGTGGTATCAGAGTAGTCATCCTACCATCCTGTGAAGGAAATTAATGCAACATTATCTTAATCATCAAACTAATCCAAAATACCATCCATTAAGCAAACACACTATCCAAACCAAGGTTTAATAATGCTCCAGAATCATAGAAAATGCTGCAAATAACTTCTTATAAGGGTAATGCCACACATCTAACAATGGCAATTAGATAATCTATACAAAAGTATTTATTATAGTTCACTATCACAAATAGTTCAGGCTTAGAGTATAAATCATTCTAATGTTATACATAACTAATAATGATACTCAATCTGAATAAAAGTGGTATACCTTTTGTAGGTAGAATTAACTTATATAAAGGATATGGAATACATAATGATAGGCATGGTTAACACCCAATTTGCAGGGAGGTAGGTATTGTGGGTTAAAATCATGAATAATTATAATAGGGATTATAAATATCACTACATAATTAGTAAAGCAAAACTTTGCCAATGAGGACAATCATTTAACTCTAAAATGGGTTTAAATATTGTTGGTAGCCACTAATAGTATAAGGATGAGAATAAACTATGCTAAAAACTTATCTCACCCATACATCCATAACCATAACACGGTGCTTCCAATACAGAAGTAAATTAATAATTTAATTCTCTTGACTGAAAATCTACATGATGCCACGTGGGAAGGAGCAGAAGTCATAAATCATCCAAACTTGCAAATTGCTTGAGGACAAGCAATCCTTGAGTGGGAGGACTGTGATGTTCCCTCCTTGACCGAGATATGAAGATTGAACAAGAAAGAGTATAAGACAAAGGATCAAATAAAGGCAAATAGAGATCACGGGAATAATAAACTATTACATATCGTTTAAGGAGAATTTACGTAAGCAAAGCATTGATCCATAACAACTAACATATGGTGATCATTGCAAATACGATCTGAAGGCAGTCGTTATATCATACAGGCAACGATTGGTAATAAAGAAAGAAAGTCAACGATCTATGCAGTAATATGTATACACTAGTTATAACTACTATGGCAGCACTTCCTTAAGAAGAAGACAAAATAGCTAAAAGACAAAAGAAATTAAAGATAAACATTGAATAATTAAGAGGCGCCAATTATGAAGGAATCGCTTACTAAAGGGATACAACCTATCAAAGATATAAGAAATGGTTGGGCATTGCCTCAATGGCATCGAACATCTCACAACAACATCAACGCAGCATCATAATCCCACTCAGCAAATCGTCCAACACAACTCAGAAATCATTTTTATGTAATATCAATCGATCATTCATTGAAGAGTAATTCAACTCCAATAACATTGAAGCACAATCATTCAATCCAGCATCATTCATACCTATACAATCTAAAGGAATATATGTATATTTCTGTTATATTACTATATAAATATATACAGTAGTGAGACTGAATAAAGAAGGAAAGCAAAGGAATATCAATCATCACTCAAGCATTGAATTGTATCATAAATCAACAATCTTTCGATCTGCTATCTCAAGAACATACGAACAAGCAAGGCAAAGTAAATCCTTACTTAAGGATCTCTAATAATGTCATAGCCTCGTGAAGGCAAACAAAGCCATTGTGATCTATAAGATCACTACATTTCCTCAAGGAGAGCACACCGTCAAATCGGTATGACATTTCTAACTTATATATACTATAACCAATCTTGCCCATGATATATAAGGGATTATGCAAGTCATGCCACGTCATTAATCTTATCTATTACCCTATGAGGATGGTTGGGTAGTTAAGGAAGGGTGGGTTTATTAATGATTGATTCTCGCACGGTAGGTGACTCTCAAGTGGTGAAGTATTGCCAGGTGTGCAATGAAGCCCTTGGGCCTATGGCAGTGGAGCAGACTCTCAAGTGGTGAAGTATTGCCGAGTGTGCAATGAAACCCTTGAGCCAAGTGCTAAAGTATTGCCAGGTGTGCAATGAAGCCCTTGGGCCTTGTTATCTAGCGCCTTAACAAGTATATACCCCATCTCCTTTAGGGTTGATGATTAGGTTAGATTAATGACCATGCACGACAATCGTCATTCCTAAAGTATATCATTAGGCCTAAATATGATAAGAATAAGTATGAAAAAATATATATTGGGATATTTGTATTTATTCATTATCATCAATTATTATCATGATGTTACTAACTTTAAATTAATATATGTATTGATCTCATTATTGATCTCTAATAGTGCTAATGTTCCCTTCTAGAAGTTATTCTTGTGTGCAAATTGAGAAATAAGGGATATTCTAAAAGGGGACATTACAACACACCAATCTTGCTTTGTTTCTTACCACTTGACCATCTTCATTCAACTTGTTTCTAAACACCCACTTAGTACCGATTACATTCTTGTCCTTGGGTCTTGGGACAAGTTCCCAAGTATCATTTTTCTCAATCTGGTTTAGCTCTTCATCCATGGCTTCTATCAAACTTTTATCTTCACTTGCTTCTTTGAAGTTCTTAGGTTCAATCTTGGATAGTAAAGCAATATTTTTATCTTCCTGAGCAATAGTCATTTTTTTGCCATAGTATAGATTAGAAACTAGGTCTAACAATGCTTGTAGTGTGTTCCTCGTGAACAAGAGGCTGATGAACACTTAGTTATACTGAGAAGAGGGGGGGGGTGAATCAGTATAGAAATAAACTTTTCTTATCTCTACTTTAATCAACCACAATCAACTACTCAAGTAAGATCTAGCAATTTAGAACACAGAGACAATACACAATTTTACATGGAAACCCTTTCAGGAGAAAACCACGGAAAAATATTGCTTATATATTATATTGCTCTTTTTCTTTTTTCTTGTAGGCTCCAACCTACTTTACATACAATCAGTGAGCTACAACTCACTGGAGACTTCAATCTCCAATCACAGAATCACAGGTTTCAACCTTTTACAAACACTGAGCTCCAACTCAGCAAGAGGCTCCAACCTCTATCCAATAGGCTCCAACCTAATTATCTTTTCTTGGCTGATCTAAATAATTCCTTCCACAAAACTAATCCAATCACTCTTCCTTCACAAATCTGAAACTTATCAACTCAATATACACTTCTATATCTTCTTTTATATCTTTTCTTTATTACACAAATATATTCTCAATATCTTCTCAATATAAATCTGATTCACACTTCATAATTCTGCTCTTCCTTCTCTATATTCAGAAAATATTCATTGATTTCTTGCATTTAGAATCCTCAACTCTCTCCTTTTACATCCTTTCACTAAAGGCAAAGAACATACCTTTTCATAATGGACATCACTTTTTATAGTAGACACAACTCTTGAGAACGATTGCTGCCTTTTCACAAGTAAAACACTGCTCTTAACACAAAATATGATCGCTGCTCCTTTTGTAATATAGTCGCTGCACTTAATAATTTCTGCTTTTCTTAAATTCGCTGCTATTATAATAAATTGCATCTGTTGTATATTTTCTAATCACCGCTCCCCATATATATATATCGAACCTTGCCCAGCATATTAAGTATGAGATCGGCTAGCTGTCTTTATAAAGTCAGCCATGTAGTATGAGGTCGGCTAGCTGTCTTGATAAAGTCAGCCATGTAGTATGAGGTCTGCCTTTTTAAATTAAACTTAAATTCCTTTGTCTTGGGCACCAAAGGCTATGGGTCGGCCCATACAAATAATGTTTTATTTTCTTTTTCACATCCTTCAGTGTTGTGTTTAAATCTTTAATTTAAACATGCATATATCTTTAACTCTACCACCAATTTTTCTTCATTCTCTTCAACGGTAAGGTGTGACGATATACCTTCTCAAATGCTTTGCTCTCCAATGTATACCTATTAACTTCTCAGTGTAACAGACCATAACTTCATGCCTTTGACATCAATGACAACTTATTCTAACAGAGGTACAATTAAATAATTTATAGAAGTATAAGGTTACCATCAGACCACAAACTAAAGGATTGCACTTGCAAATTCAGACAATAATGGTCGGAAATGCTCCAAAAGGGTCTGTAGAGAGAGTTTATTGTTGATATTAGAAAATAGATTTATTACAAAATGAGGAATGAATCCCTAAATAGAAAACATCATACCCTAAACCATAGTTTGCAAACTCAGAATTGGTAGACCAATTTTTTTTGACTTGGCAAAGACTCATTAACATGAAAAATTACTTAAATTTCTTTAAAAACACATTTATGCAAAATTCAATTACAAAATGTATCCAATGAGTCTACAAAATGTTGGGGAAGTGTTTTCAACTAGATTTGAATACAAATAGAGTAAAAAATTGCATCGTCATGCGGATACAATAGGTAGCTGATAACTATTATGAATTTATCATGATTGCCTTCGAAAATCATCATAAATTGCATACCTAGACCAGTTACAAATTACAAGATTTTACAATTTCCTCTTCCTCGTTCTAGTGAAAAATTGGGGAGAGGGTCTAGTCCTTGCACTAGGTTGCAGCTCCTCGCTCGGCCTAGAAGGCTTCACCCATGGCTCCAACGTGATACTAGATGGCAATGACTCCTCTACCACATCAACATCATCGAATCCAATATCTCTTGCGTTTGTTGCAGCTACATCCTCCATAGCCTGCTTGTCAAAATTAGCAATCTCATCCTCTGTGAACAAGGAGGGCTCCTCATCTTGCACAGTCCAATCACTATAGGGATCAATCTCATCCAAATCAATAAGCTCGCTGATTTGTTCTCCACCTTTTTTTTGTGAAGCTGAAGGTTGTATTGCACAAAAACTAGGTCATTGAGGCGTTGAGTCAACTTATTGCTCTTCTTCCTATGAAAGGCATCAAAGAACTCTAGTTGTGCTCATAGTTAGAAGTGCTACAAGCGTTAGACAAAATTTGAAGGTCTAACTTTTGAAGATTTGGGGTATTTTGTCATGTCTCCATATTATCGATTTATACTTGAATTGATTATGCATTATTCATTCAAATTGAAGATATGAATAACATTGAAATATTGTAAATCAATTAAATAAGATAGATCCTTAAAACAATAATATAAATTAATATATAATATATATCTATTTAAAACATATTATTAAATATAAATAACAAATATTATTATCAATATAAATATAAATATAATATATTATTATTATATAAGTATAAGTTATAATTATCAATATAGATATAAATATTATATTTAAATTAAATATTATTAAATATATTATATTTATATGCTAGATATGAAGTCCGATTAGGAGGAGCGATTAATACAAGGGAGGCTGTGATTATTAAAAAGTAGCAACTCATTCTTGGTAAGGGATTGTGAATTCTTATAAAGTAAGCAATCTGCCTATAATATATGGAAAAATAAGACAAAAGGACTATCAGCGATCACATTATTAATAAGCATTTGTTTAAGGGACAGCTGTGTGTAATACTAAATAGTCTTTGGCAGCGATCAAAAAGCAATTGATTAAGGTGTGATTATGTGGAGGGATGTCACCTTTGAAAGGGGCATATCCCTTCACAGGAATATGAAGACATATATAGTTGGTGATTTGGCATTTTCATGGCATGAAGAAACAAGAATCAATATATATTTGCTGAGTATAAAAGGGAATATGATATTTTCTGATTTTTAAAATATATGTATATATTCCTAAGTGAAATACATAATTCTGAGATATTTGATTGAATATAACAGCAAGGAGTATATATGCAAATTGGAATCAAGATATATGATGAAGGCATTCAATTGAGGAAGGATCCATTAATCTATTTGTGGTAGGATACTCATATGGGAGAATAATGTCAATGTGGCTAATGGTTTATGCTTGTTATTATCATGAATTATTATTGATGTGATTTTTATTACTTCATTCTTCACACACCTTCACCATGATGGAGAAGGAGAATTACAAAGGGGAACGACGCGAGGGCTCTCTTCTAGGTACGCCACCCGGGAGGGGAAGCAATGAGCCCACATGCGCCAGAGGGGTTCTGTGTTTTAGTTGAAGGGTTTTGCCTCTGGGCTTAGAGAGTGGCTACCAGGACACCTTTGTAACCTCACTCTCCTATCATGGTATAACAATACAGGGAGAGCAATTTCATGGGGAAATGGGAAAGATGGCAAGATGAGGATAACAAACTTCATATGAATGGCATGCACCACATGAATCCGGGGCGACCTCATATGAATGGCATGTGCCACATGAGGCCGAGGCGATCTATTATGAATGGCATGCACCACATTAGATCGAGGGCTCCTTATATGAATGGCATGCGCCACATAAGGGGGACACCTCATATGAATGGCATGTGCCACATGAGGACTAGGGAGGGTTGTTATATCCACCCTGAGATCTAGGAAGATTAATTACACCCATTGAGTCACTCTAGTCCATGCTCCCCATGGTTGATCATCCCAAGGTAAGGTTTAATTGAGTTAACTAATTTGATTGGACTTACTGATGCAGGGATTAAGTCAGGCCCAACATTTGATTGGTAAGTTGTAACCGTAACTGGTGATTTTAGGGCGAGATTTAGGGAAGTACCAAAAGGGGACATTACAAGTGGTATCAGAGAAGTCTTCTTACTATCCTGTGAAGGAAATTAATGCAACATTACACAAGGAGGAACTCACACAACAACAACAACAACAATATGGAAGGACAAATGGGAAATGATTTGAAAGCTTTTATGGATATGACAACCAAGGCTTTAATGGATCGAAATGAAAGGACAACCCAAGTACTCTGCCAAGTGTTACAAACGATGGGAAATGCCATCGACAACCTCAAAATTCATTCAACTAATGGGAGAGAAATAGGATCCAACCATTCAGAGAATGACAATGGAACCTCTAATCAAAGGATTCCAAGACCTTCCTTTCTACCTAGGGAGGAGACACCAAGGATAGAAGAAGCTACTCCACCCTCAATGAGCATTGAGGATATTGCCAGGGCATATGCAACTTTAGAACCTGAAGTGAGGAGATTTGTATCATTTCATGATTTTAGCGAATCAAAGAAAAATGAGACATTTAGGAAAGAAAAAAGACATACCAATAAAGAGTTGAGACACAAAGTAAACAAAGTAACCTTACCAAACTTTGATGGATCAAGCAAAATTACCGCACATGCATGGTTGCAAAAGTTAAACTACTATTTTAACCTTAGTCCGATGACCAAAGAAGATGCTCTACAATTTGCCATCCTACATTTAGAAGGATTAGCTTATGAATGGTGGCACCATGGGATTCACACTCAAGGACACCAAGACATAACTTCTTACGTGAGTTCTCACAAAAACTCATCAAAATATTTGATTGGAAACATCCTCAACAAGATTTGAAGGAGTTAACACAATTAAAGCAACGAGGGACCGTGGAAGATTACATAACCGAATTCGAGAAAATTTCAATAAGAGTTTCAGGAGTCGATGAGGATAGACTCACTTACCTATTTGTTGAAGGATTGAAAGACTCACTTTGAGGATTGATAAGTGCCCTTCATCCAAAATCACTTGAGGATGCCATTGAAATGGCTTTGAGACTAGAAATCTCATCAAATAACAAACCCTCAAACGGTCATACAAAACCCTTCCACAAGAAAGAAAGTTTCCCTAAAGTCTTCGCTTCAAAAGGTAAACCTTTCATAAAGAAAGATGGACACGAGAAACCATATCTTTCTTACAATGACCGTGAGGAGCTAAGGAAGAAGGGTCTTTGTTTTGATTGCAAGGGAAAATAGGGGAAATGACACTTTTGTGGACAAGAGGAAAGGATGTGTTACAAATGCAAAGATGTATGGAAACTGGGACACAAGTGCAAAGACCTTGCAAAGGAAAATGAGTGTTTTAAATGTAATGAAAAATGGGAACCCGAGCATAAATGTGGAAAAACAGCTCAAGCACACAATATAGAAGTCATATCCAACAAAGAAATACAGGAGGAAAATGAAGTAACTTCAAGTAAAAGAAGGAAAGAGAATCGATTCTAAAACCAAGTACGTCCTTTTTACATGCAAGATAAGAAATGGAGAAACAAAATCATTCCCAAGTATCTGAAGGGGTCTTCAGGTAGATGATGCAACATGGGAAGAAGTTGAAATCTTTAATCATCCCAATTGCTTGAGGACAAGCAATCTTGAGTGGGGAGGGTTGTCATGTCCCCATACTATCGATTTATAATTGAATCGATTATGCATTATTCATTCAAATTGAAGATATGAATAACATTAAAATATTGTAAATCAATTAAATAGGATAGATCCTTAAAACAATATTATAAATTAATATAAATATAATATATATCTATTTAAAATATATTATTATTATATAAATATAAGTTATAATTATCAATATAGATATACAAATTATATTTAAATTAAATATTATTAAATATATTATATTTATATGCTAAATATGAAGTTTGATTAAGAGGAGCAATTAATACAAGGGAGGCTGCGATTAATAAAAAGTAGCTACTCATTCTTGGTAAGCGATTGTGACTTATTATAAAGTAAGCGATCTGCCTATAATATATGGAAAAATAAGGCAAAAGGAATATCAATGATTGCATTTATTGGTGTTTCAATTCGGACCTCTGGAATGTGAGTTGGAAACGGACAACTATGCACAGATAAACTGCTCTTCTATTATGAGGGGAAGTTCTCTTTTTGCTAATGTTTGCTTTAAAGATAAATAAATTAAATTTTGCCTATCTTTTTGCTTCTCAGCTGCAAGCACAAGGTTATAAAACTCTATTGCTGTAGCAAAAGTTTTTCTTTTTAACTTCTAACTATAGCTAGGTCTAAACTAAATGACGTTTTTGATCACCTAAGTAAATTCAGACCATAGGAATCAAAAGTTAACAAAGATTGAATTGTTTTAACATAAAAGCTCAAATAAACTTCTTCCAGATCACATCAGAAGACTCATTGTACTTTAAGATAAAAATTGAAAATAAGATTATGCAAGCCTCACATCTAACAACAAAACTAGATGATCGTGAGATAGAGAATCAAAGCAAATGGTAGGCATGAGATTTCTATTCTCAATATCATAAAGTTATTACAACTCCAGGACAATGATATTGTAGCAAAAGGCAGGCATACAATATGCAATCATACACTGGATAACAGATAACATAGAGTGAACAAGCACTTGAAATAAGAATTTCTGCAGGCTAGAATAGGCATAGCAAATTTTGCTATCACAATTATAGTTCCCCCAACAATGGGCAAGGCTGCCCTTATTTATACTAAATCAAGGAGTAGGGAACCCTAAAATCTCCTTGATTTTATCTAATTTGCCAACTCGCAAGCTTTATTTCTATTCTAAGACAAAGATTACAACTAAAACCTGCTTTAAAACAATTTGTTTTAAAGCAAAGAAAGCTCCAACTATTACAAAGTGAGTTTTTACTATTTTAAGGATGGATAAGCTTTGAATGAAAGCAAATGCTTTAAAACAAAAAGTATTGAGTTAAAGCTGCTTTCTTTTGAGTCACATCCCTATCTTTAATGCTGCCTTACTAGTGATGTCATCCACTGGTATTTTGGGAAATAATATCTTCTAAAAACTAGATTTCGATAGAAAAAGTTGGCACATGGGTTTTGTAGACAATCCCGTTCTGAAGCAACCTAGATTGTCAGATTTTGAAAAAGCAGGGGATTTTCCAAAAAAACAGCAAAAAAACAAATTTTAGAAAAATTAAAATTTTCCAATCTTCAAGAGGATGAAATTCCAGATGAACCCATTTTGATGAAAACTGAAAAAGCTCCGGCCCTGTTTCTGAAAATTGATGCCCTAAAAAAATGAACCTTGAAAAAGCGTGCCTCTGTGCTTTCCAATCCCGAAACTACGAAGAACACTGAAAAAGCACTCCGTTTGGGTTCTCAAATTTTCACGAGAAGAAAACAATAATCTTCTTCCTCTGGATGCATCCTGCAAAAATAATGAATAAAGGAGGCCAAAGATTTGTCTTTATAGAACTTTAGGGCAAAAAAACAGCTTTCTTTGTGAAAGCTCAAAGTTTGAATCTTATCCATGAAGATAGCAACTTTTAAAGCACAAATCCAAGTTGATATGCTTGAATAGGAAGAATCCCTATTTTATAGTTGCCTATGACTTCATGTGTGAGGATGATGAAAAATTGCTTCTTTGATGATGTCATCAAACACGTGAAGTTGCAAAATTGTTAGCCAATTTTTCCTTCGTTTTGAAACTTTTGCACTCGTTCTGATTCCGGTGTGGCCTTCCTTTGATTTCAACAAGATGGCAAACTGTCACCGTTGACTGAAAAAACTAATTGATCATGGCATTTTGAAACTTTATCAATCCTGATTTCATCCCCAGCCTTGAATTGATGATCAGACGATGTTTGACTGCAAATCTGACTTTTGGAAACTGTCGCCGGACGAAGATCAGAAAAAGACTGTCGGATGACATCAACAAATCATGGAAAAACGATCTCTGGTGACACCAAGCGCCCCCAGCCTCCTGGGGTGCTTGGGATTTGATGCCTTAGCCATTTTTTGGAAATTTTCAACTTTTACATTTTCTTTTTTTCCGTGCATGTTCCAGTGACTGTGGGACCCAGTTAGGTTGTCGAATCTCGCCTGCTGGAGCAAAACTGAGACTGATGGTTAGGCAGTCAGGCAAGCCTGATGAAAACTGAGTTGATTGTTCCTTCTGCCTGCCTCAGAAATCGAGCCAAACTGATTTTATGTGAATCTGACCTGGCTGACGGAAGAGGATGTCATTTTCCGAAAAAACATGAAAAAATGGTTAAGTTTGGAATTGATGGGCGCCCCCAACTTCCTGGGGCACCTGAGATTTCATGCCTTAGAGAAATTTTGAGATTTTTCAATTTTCATTCCATTTCTCTGTTTTACGTGCCACAAGCTCCGTTCGATCTTTGTTTTTGGCCATCCGAATGACTGCTGAAGCAGGATGAGAGGTGATCTGAGTAGCCTAAACATACCTAAGATGAATTTCCAGCTTTTACGGGCATTTCAACAGAGTTTGACTAATTTTGACCACATGGAAGCAGGCTGACAAGAACTTTTTGACATTTCTCGAAAAACGTGAAAAAAATTCTAACACTGAGGATGATAGGCACCCTCTTCCTCCAGGGGCACTTGGATGGCAATGCCTTAGTCATTTTTTAATGATTTTCATTTTGTCTGCAGTTTACCTCATTTCTCATGCCGACAACTACTTCCTATCATCGATTCTGACGATTCGTCAGACAACTGCCACTGGATGAGGGACGAACTGGATAGCTTGGATATATCTGATGTGGATCCCATCTTTTCAGGACCTGTTGATCACAATGACTGCTTTTTTCCACCTCGAAACTGGCTGACGGAGGCATTTTTAACATTTTTTGAAAAATACGAAAAAAAGTCTAAGTCTGCCAAGGTTGGGCGCCCCTAGCCTCCAGGGGTGCCTAGATTTCCAGACAAACAATTTTTTGAGGATTTTTAACTTTCTTTCACTTTGCGGATTCATCATGCTTCGTTCTCCGTTTCTCGCCAGTTTACGACTGCTTGACATTTCTATGTTATCTGAACAGCCTAGAAAACTTGAAACTGATCTCTGGCAGATGAACCTCCTCCATTAATGGCCTCGGGGCTCGTGCTTCGCCATCTGAAAAAGCAGAATTGACCTAGTAAGGAAAACACGGCCTTTTGCAGACTCCGTCTGGACCACCTTGATCGTGAAGCAAAATCAGCCAATCAGAATCAAGCATGACTCCTGAATCAGAAATTCTATTTTTAGAAAATTTTTCCAGCATCCGTATCTCAAGAAACCCAAAAAACCTAAATTTGATGTCTATTTTTAGAAACTTTCTAAAAATAGAAAATTTCTATTTTTAGAAATTTTGACTTTTTGGCTTTTTTTTGACGACAAATTTCCTAGACTCTTACAAAATGCCTTAATGAAGCAAAAAATTTGATTGGGTACAACAACATTATTAATAAGCATTTGTTTAAGGGACGGTTTGTGTAATACTAAATAGTCTTTGGCAGCGATCAAAAAGCAATTGACTAAGGTGTGATTATGTGGAGGGATGTCACTTTTGAAAGGGGCATATCCCTTCACAGGAATATGAAGACATATACAGTTGGTGATTTGACATTTTCATGGCATGAAGAAATAAGAATCAATATATATCTGCTAAGTATAAAAGGGAATAGGATATTTTCTGATTTTTAGAATATATGTATATATTCTATGTGAAATACATAATTTTGAGATATTTGATTGAATATAACAGCAAGGAGTATATATGCAAATTGCAGTCAAGATGTATGAAGAAGGCATTCAATTGAGGAAGGATCCATTAATCTACTTGTGGTGGGATACTCATATGGGAGTATAATGTCAATGTGGCTAATGGTTTATGCTTGTTATTATCATGAATTATTATTGATGTGATTTTTATTACTTCATTCTTCACACACCTTCACCATGATGGAGAAGGAGAATTACAAAGGGGAACTGCGTGAGGGCTCTCTTCTAGGTACGCCACCCGGGAGGGGACGCAATGAGCCCATATGGGCCAGAGGGGTTCTACCTTTTAGTTGAAGGATTCTGCCTCTGGGCTTAGAGAGTGGCTACCAGGACACCTTCGTGACACCTTCGTAACCTCACTCTCCTATCATGGTATAACAATACATGGAGAGCAATTTCATGGGGAAATGGGAAAGATGGCAAGATGAGGATAACATACTTCATATGAATGGCATGCGCCACATGAGTCCGGGGCGACCTCATATGAATGGCATGTGCCACATGAGGCCGAGGTGATCTATTATGAATGGCATGCGCCAAATTAGATCGAGGGCTCCTTATATGAATGGCATGCGCCACATAAGGACACCTCATATGAATGGCATGCACCACATGAGGACTAGGGAGGGATGGTATATCCACCCTGAGATTTAGGAAGATTAATTACACCCGTTGAGTCACTCTAGTCCATGCTCCCCATGGTTGATCATCCCAAGGTAAGGTTTAATTGAGTTAACTAATTTGATTGGACTTACTGATGCATGGATTAGGTCAGGCTCAGCATTTGATTGGTAAGTTGTAACCCTAACTGGTGATTTTAGGGTGAGATTTAGGGAAGTCCCAAAAGGGGACATTACATATTTCCACCTCAATCTTCCCACCAAGAACCTACAAATAAGATATTCAAGAGTTTGTAAGAAACCAATGTTTTATTAAGAATTGTATTTTGTAACTTGTAAGCTATAAGACTTCAATTATTGTTACTTGGTGATTGAGTGGATCTTCTTTGGATAGCTAGTGGCGAAGAAAAAAGCTTCCCCCTAGCTTGCTTATAATTCTGCAACTTTGAAATAATGAGGTCTCTTACCTCAACCTTGGGTGTCATCCTCTCAATGCATGTTGAGAGGCCCTCCATAACTTCACCACTAGGATCTATGAAGCTATTAGAGAAGAAAAATTTGGGGTTGAGGTAGTACCCTGCTGCATGAATGGGTTGGTGGAGTTGATTGTTCCACCTTCGATCAATGATCTCCCAAATGGGATCAAATCTATCTCTATCCCCCTTGTAATAGTTTCAAAAGGCCTCTTTGGCTTTATCCATGTCTTCAAAAATGTACTCTATTAGGTTTTGATCCCCATCCACCAAGCGAAAAACTCTCACCAAGGGCTTCAAAACCTACAAGTACAAAGTTAAAAACAAATTAAACTTACAAATTTACAATGAAGCCAATTATTTTTAAAGTTTAAAAATAAAGGATTCAATTTGAAATTCAAATTGAAGTTTGAGGTTACCTTGACAATCTTTATAACTCTAATGGCAAAGACATCATGTCCTTTCTCCATCTACCTTCTTTAAATACATTGAGTCTAGCCATGCTTGACTCACAAACATCTACTTCAAGGTTGCCAATGAACTAGAAATGTTTTGTAACATTAGAAAATTAGTTGCAAACCTTGTGACACCGAGTAGCACAATCTCTTTCCCCTTGGTGATCTCTCATCAAGTAGAGAACCCAAGGGTGATTATAAATATATTTTGTTATGTTGCTTGCATCTTCTACAACCGATCTCATCCAATTAATTTTGCCTATGTCCTCCAAGAGAAGGTCAAGGCAATGGGCTGCACAAGGGGTCCAAAAGAGTGTCGGATGCCTCTGTTGAAGCAATCTTCCAGCTGCCATGTATGCTATTGCATTGTCAATGACAACTTGCACAACATTTTGAATGCCCACCTCTAAAACAAATTCTTCCAACATCAAGCTCAAAGTTTCTACATTTTTTATTTTGTTGGAGGCATCAACTTCAAGAAAATCAACTCACCATTTGAAGCCACCCAAAAAATGAGGGTGTGGTTCTTTCCAATTGTCCATCCATTTAAAAGAATTGTGCATTCAAACTTTCGCCACTGGTTCTTTTGTTCTTCCGCAATTGTTTTTGAATGTGCAATAGCATCTTGAAGCAACCTTCCACTTAACTGTTTTGGAGAGGGTGCCTTGTACCCTTTCCCTGCAATTGTCAATGCTATCACCAAATACTCTTAATATGGACTCTTTGCCACATTGAGCCAAAAATTTGTGCATGCCTTATCTACTTCTTTGTGTGTCTCCTTGTTCCACCTTGTACCTTACAATGAAGGTTGTGCTCTAGGTATGTTTCTAGGCACAAAAAAACATTGTGATTGGGCTCTACTCGAGTTGGATGAAGTGGATGTGCCATGTATGCGTGGATCTCAACTAGAACCCACAATGCCTGTCGTATCTACCTTGGTTTTCGTTGGCAAATTAGGAGTAATGGTTGCTTGTGCCCTTTCCCTCTCCAATTTCTTCTCGTCCAATAATGAAAGAAGTGCTCTCATCTCTCATTTAGCCTCTTTTGGGGAATCTGGACACGATTTGGCATTGCGATTAGGATTGCTTGCAATGTGGTATTTGAGGCGATTGATGCCTCTATTAAGTTTTATTGTGCACTAGGTACAAATCACACTCCCTGCTATTGGTCCTATTACAACATATTTCCAAGCAGAGTCATAACTTTCAGGTGGTTTACTTCCAACGGGATGACTCCCACTTGTTGAGTCTTAACCTAATGCAGAGCTGAATGCCATTGTATACTAACCTACAACATTAATAAAAACAAAAAATAGAATTTAAAAAAAAATACAACAATTTGAACATGAATTTTTAAAAAATCATGTAAAATTTAAATGCATTAAAAAAATTGAAATGTAATATGATAATATAGTAATTGAATAGTAATCGAATTAATGAATTTGAACAAAATATGTTTTTACCCTAAATGTAAACCCTATATTCAAAGGAAAAAAATGATTTACATAAATTTGTGTAAATAAACAAAAAAGTTTATGTAAATTGATTTTAATGCAATAAAATTTGAAAATTTTACATGCTAGAAAATTAGAAATATTTTATATGCTTGAAAGAAACACAAAAAAAGGAACTAACTTGCAAATTCGAAATTCCAAAACATTGCTCTTCGAATCCCCTATAAAATCCTTGAAATATGCTCTACAATGCTATTATGCTTGTGTGTTTGTCTAACATGAGTGGATAGGGCTTATAAAGCCACAAAAACACATTCTTTCAATGTTTTTGGTGCATTTGGCACGTGGGCGAGTGAAACTATTGAATTTGCCTAGTACTCGGCAAAAAACTCACACAAACTCGATGCAGAGAACTTGGTGCATAGAACACGGTGAGTTTATTGTGGAAAAACTCAGGGGTAGAAAAATTGGCGAGTACTCGGTGACTCGCCGAGTAATCAAACTATGCCCTAAACCATAGTGGTATTCTATTCACCTACAACCAATAACTAGAATATTTCAAAAGGTATCTTGGGGAACAAGCTACGAGCTAGAACCTAATATGTCTCAATACATTGAACTTGGGTAGCTTCAGCTATAACATAACACAAAATATGACCTTCAGAAGGAATTATGTCATTTATGTTATAGATAGTTTTAACAAAATTGTGTGTTTTGGCACACAATACCCACAAATCAGAATTTCTTTTGTTGCCTTCTAGTGTTCAATATTTGGACTCTTTATGAATATGTAAATGTAACTAATAAAAAAACTAAGATCAGGCCTTGAGCTCGATAAGATATATCAAGCTACCCACAATAGCGATTCATTGGCCTATTTTTAATCACTATTCGCTGATAATTTCAAGCTTCCATAGAAGTACAAACCTAGTGACAATCACTCATATGGAACTTGTCCAACAAATTCTAAGACCCTCCTTAATAATCAGTTGAGATACTATGTTGTGTCATCAGGACAGATATAACATATTGGATTGTAATGTCCCTTTTTTATAGGAAGCACTTAAACCTGAATCTGTATTCAAAGTGATTCTTATAGAGACATTAGAAATGTTAGAGAACAATAAATTTCAATGATGAGATTAAATAAGATCAATGATAATGTATTCACATCATTCCTTGTTGAAGGATTATTTATTTCCTAATTGTTACTTGCTATTGATAACTATTCCATAATTCAATCATTCATATCCCTTATTTCTTTTCTTCATCGAACTAGGCTTTACATGTATAGGGCGCGCTAAAACCATCTTTTGACCCAGCCTATGGGAAACTATGTCCTAGCCTACGGGCCTTAATACGGATGGGATTACTCCGCCTCTTCCCAAAAGACCTAACATTCCTTAAAAGATGAAGCAATAGAGAATTATAGAAGTAACAAACTAAGTTCATTTCTCCATATCATCTCCCTTCTATTCCTTAACCATGGATGGGGAATTATTTGTCTAGGGTGCGTTGAACCCTCTCCAATGCATTGTGAATGGAATTACTCCGCCTTTCCCTAGCATCCTTGCCTAGGGCGTGTTAAATCCTCTCTAATGCATCGTGATGGAATTACCCCGCCTTTCCCTAACAAGACTGCGGATTAGAAGTGATGAGATGGTTATGTCATTTCTTACCAAGTTTCATAATATATTTATATATATTTATTGTTCATATACGTGTGAAATTCTAATTAGATGTATGACATATGGATCTATTTCAAATTATGAACATTTGCATATATATTATGTGAATCCTTTATATTTAAATTTTATTTTTTATTTACTAATTATATAAATAACATTAAGACATTACTTACCTTGCTGGCTAGTGGCTGTGATTTATCTCTGATTCCTATTTTTCTTATTTCTGATTCTTGTTTTTTTCCTTTCTGTCTTGTGAGGATGGAAGTGCTCCTTTAAAACCCAACGAAGGGTTTCTTTTTTACCAAAAGGCACAGCGATTACCTCTTAGAGGTATCCGCTGCCTTAATTAACATTCCTTAACCCTTCGTTTATACATTGTCTTCCTCCTTATATGGGATCGGTAATTTCATGAGATCGGTGTCTTTTATTATGTCATGTCCCCGTTTCCGGCTTGATCATCAGTGAAGCATTGATTAGCCTATCTATCATTCACATGGGCTAATACCAATGATGAGGGAATGAATTTGGTTTTTGACTAACTCAGTGTTGTAGTTTTTTAGGTACAAAGTCAAAAACTATTCCAGCAATCTGTGGCAAGTCTAGCCAAAATGGTTAAGTCTGGAGGTCAAATCTGACAAGAACTTGACTCTCAGAGTCAAGGCGCACTTCCCTATCTGTCTGGTGCCAAATGTACGCCCAAGGATGTGGAGTCTTCAATCAGGGTTTGGAAGTGAAAGATGTTAAAAGCAACAACATTTGAGCAAGCTCCACACCTAACAAGGGGATTTGAAGTCTAGAAGATGCCCAAGATGGGTTAGGCGCTCTTCCTCACTCCGCTAGACTGCAATTTGCGCCTAGCAAAGGAGCATCATCATATGAGTCTCCAGAATGGCGCTTCAAGCACATCAATCATATAAATTATGGCGCCTTGCTAAGGAATGTTGATTGATCCTCAAAGTGAAGTTTTTTAGGTGATTAAATCATCAAGATGAGTCAAGGAGGACTCAAGGCGCAAGATTGATGTTATACAACTTTAAATGGGTGCCTAAGGGTCAAGGCGCCACTGCTTGATCTTACAACCTAAAATGTGCGCCTAGGCGCTAGAACATCCCTCTGCAACATTGAGATGGCACCTTGGCAAGGAAATGATTTGGAAGGGTTGAATTGATCATTAAAGGATTCAAGATTGTTGAAAAGACCCTCCATTCAGTTGAAATCATCATCCATAGCTAGAGAAGTGTTATGAGAGTAAGGCGCACTTTTCATCTTGTTGCACCATGAATATGTGCCTACCTTAGAAACCCAATTTGGCGCTTTGAGGAGGATCTATCAACTTGCATCATGAAGAAGGGGACCATTCTCAGTTGTTGCTCAATGATCTAAGTCATTAAGTTGTCAAGAAATAAGCCAAGATGATGAAGGCACACTTCTTGGCCTCCATCACCTCAAAAGTGCGCCTAACTTGCTTAGGCGCAAATCTTCTTCTCTCCTACCTCCAGATGGCGCCTAGACTCCAGAGACCTCATTTGGGTGATTAATCTTGTTAAGTCTTTAATCAAAGTCTAAGAGTCTTCACTGAATGTTGTTAAGTGTTTGAAAGCATATGGAGTCATCAAACTTCACTAGGCGCATATCTACGCTTCTGCAACCTCAGATTGGCGCCTAGGGTTCAGACACCTTCCTAAGGTGCAGTTCCACTCCTCCATGATCCTGTTTTGGCGCCTAAACTTGGAAGCACCTTGTAGACTTGAATAAAGTTGGGATTCACCTCAAGGATGTTAGGCGCAATCTCCTGACTCCAGAGCCTTGAATATGTGCCTAGAGCTAGACATGGATATTGAAGCTTCAATTGATCATTCATCTTGTTTAGGAGATAAAATCTTGTCTAAGGGTTCACTCATCTAATATAGATCTTGATCAAGTGTCAGAAAACAAGTCCTGTTGTTGAGGCACACTTTTTAGCCTCTGCCACCTCAAAAGTGCGCCTAGTTTGGGAGAGGCACCAGTTTTGGTCTCTGCACACTCCAATGTGCACCTAGCTTTCATTGAGCATTGTGCAAGAAGTGGGTCCTAGAGTGACCTTGGGTAGCGTGATGATAAGGCTTCCAACTTAGAAATGAGTCATCCCAACGGAATATTCCTCTAGAATAGGCTCATTCGAAAATAGGCCGTGGTTGCCTCTTGCTCTTGAGGAGGAGCACTATAAAAGGAGGAGAGCGACTTCATTTGGACATCTTTTTTTTTGTTATTGAATTTCTCTCTGGTAAGCAAGCTTTATGCTCTTTCGTGAAATCAGCGTATTTCATGCTTGTTGGGGTGATGCTCCGTCAACTTTGATAAGGTGATGCTCCCTTATCTCTTGAGAGGTGTTAACATTCAGTTATCATCATTGTGCATGATTGAAGTTGACACATACATCATCAAGCTACTTGCATCTTGAAGGCACTTGAGAGTTGAAGATAGGATTGTATCTTGTAGACACTTGAAAGTTGAAGTTTGGATACTTGTAGTTGATTGTACTCATTGTTCAATCTAGGCGCAAGGCCTTTCATACAAGATCATTGTAATAAGTGAACATTGATGATGCTATTAGGCATCTATTGCATGTAATAAGACATTGAATTGATATTTGAAATAAGATATTTCAGGCTTCTTTAATGTTCATTCATGTTTGATGTTGATGTTTGATTGAAGTAAGAAGTAAAAGTAAGCAAAAAATTTAGTTAAGTATAGTTGAGATATTTGTAATGTCCCCTTTTTAGCGTGATCTTGTTTTATGATGGTTTAGCCTATCACTGACCCTCGTAGGCTAACTCAGATGGTTAGAGGGTCTTTTGTGATAGAAACCTAGTCAGTGGATGGTTTATTTCTTCTCCAGAGTTCAGTAAGTTTCAGGGTTGGCCTTTGCAAGGGTTTCAGGACTCTTTCCCTCATACTTACTATTTATAGTAATTCATTCAGTCAAGGTTACTATTTATAGAAGGGCACCTGAATGGGATTTTTTGGTAGTGTCGATTCCGGTATTCAGTTGGCTTGGAGAAATAAGGTGTTTGGCCTAAGTTATGATGTTTAATTATTATTAAAGGTCACTTTAATAATAATTAATATTTTAATATTATATTTTAACATTATATTTGCACTTTATGATTTGCGGGGTCATGTGGCATAAAAAGGGGGCCATTTCAATTCATTATTTATAAGGTCATATTTTAATATTATTAAAAGTGCAAATAAAATATTATTTTAATAAAAAGGAAGCTTAGATGGGCCGCCTTCATGAGGAGAAAAAAAAGTATATTAAGAGGGTCACCCAAGCTTCATATCATCTAGGAGTTGATATTTGCTTTGATGTTGTTGTTTGGTGAGGAAGCCAGCTAGGGTTTCTGCCATTTCCAGCCATTGGGAACGAAAACTCTCATTGGTTATGCAATTTTGAGGCTGTGAAACTATCAACTGAGATTATTGCCAAAGTGTGGGCTTCATCCAGGAGTTCAATCTGTGCATCATTGGAGAATACATCAAGTTTCACAAGGGTTCCAAAGGTTAATCATTTGCAGATCTGAAATTGTTGATGACATGAACAGTGCCGTGAACATTGACATGAACAATGCTGTGAATAGTAATGTGAATAGTACGTGAATAGTGCATGCTACAGTGCGTGAATAGTGTTGATAGTAGCAACATAGGCGATCAGGTTTGAAGACAAATAATATTAGTTTGTAGAAGTATCGATGCATTTTGTGGTCTGCATCTACATTAGCATTTGTCATGCCAAAATTGTAGTCAAAGGTTTGAGGTATAATTGTTGCCATTAATGTTGTATTGCTATGGTCGTTTGATGTAAATGTTCTTGAATGCCAAATCATTGTAATCAGATTATTGAGCATTGTAATCAGTTGTATGCAAATCAGAATTTCAGTACTAAATATCAAGTTGAAGTTGAAAGGTTGCATGGCATGTGTTTGACAGAATGCCTATCAGTTGTGGCTTCATATTTGCATAAGTTTCAGTCTTAATAGAGTTGGGAGTTCGCATGTCAATTGTTTGATATAATGTCATATGGCTGTAGTTGTACATGCATTTCATTTTCAGTCACTTGGAGTCTTGAAGATTGCATGCCAAGTGTTTGTAAAAATGCTACTTGGCTGTAGGTGCACATTCTTCATATAGAGTTCAAGTATTTGTTTTAAAAAGGTCAAAAAGAATTGCATTTTCATCTTAGAACATTGCCTAGACATTGTAGCTTTCATTTGCAAGCAATTAAACTTCAATTGAAACCATTCCAAGCAAGCAAACAAACTGAAAAATATAGAGACAACAAATTAAGAGGTTGTGTGCAAAGTGTTTGACGATATTCCTTGAGCCTCTAATCAGCAAATTGAGGTCCGAATTGTCAAGGGATATTACAATATTTCATATTAAGTGTTGTCCTTAATATGTATCTTATATTTGCTGCTTTTTAAATCAGCAATGCTTATCATATTTACTATATTCATATTATATAATATTTCATTTAGTATTATCTTTATAATAGTATTTGATATATATATATATATATATATATATATATATATATATATATATATATATATATATATATATATATATATATATATTTGATAATTTGTATTATTATATAATAATAATACTTATATTTGATGGTAATAATATTTATTATTAATATATTGTATGGTAATGATTACAACTATAATGATATTTAATATTAATATTGATATTTAGATTATTAATATTTATATTTATATTATTATATTGTAATCATAATTAGAATAATATATAATATTTATTCATATTTATATAATATAATAATATATATTATATTTATATTTTACATTTATATTTATATAATATATACTATTTATTATATTATATTATTATTATGATTATAATAATATCTAAATCAATGATATTTATGTTATCATTTGAATTGATCAAATTTCAAGAACGCAATCGTATATGATGTGTAAATCTTTAATTTAAACAATGCCTTAATATCGGGACATCATAGCCCTCCCCACTCAAAATTGTTTGTCCTCAAGCAATAACAACGAGTTCTTTGATTACCTTGCATTTTTAACGTCTAACTTCCATTGTGTTGAGACGAAGTCATGGTTTTGACTCGGAATGAACATGCTTTAGTGAAGAGAAAATGATTGTGATTTATGAAAGAGAATTTGCGACCAAAGAATACTTGAAAGGCATAATGAAGACAAATGTATGGGTAAGAATTTGTTTGATGTTTTAATTAACAATAATGTGATGCAAGTATTATAGATGAAGATATGGTTTTTAGATAATAAAAATATTCCAATGCTTGAGATTCCATGATTCCAATGAATGATGAAGACATCTTGATCTTTAATTACGAGATTTGGTCTTATGCTTGTCATCTTCTGTTCTTGCCTTCTTGATGATCTTTTCTTCGACTTCTTCATTTGAGACAACTTCAATCTTTTGGGCTCGACCTCTCTTGTCACATTTATGTCCAGGTTTCCATTTTTTCTTGCATCTAAAACATAGGTTTTCCTTATTGCGGCAGATATGCCCATGTTCCCAAGGTTCTTGACATTGGAAACACAGGTTCTTTTCTCTAAGTTCTCCTTTGGAAGGCTTATTTTCTTCATTCTTTTTGTGATGGGTTTTGGTATGCTCATGTGCGCTTTTGATATTTGAAGTTGATGATTCCAAATTCAAGGCTTTTTCTATGGCATCATCTAGAGTGGTGGGGCTATGAGCTTTTACCATTCCCCTTAGGGGATCCTTTAACCCTTCTACAAAGAGATAGGTTAACCTATCTTCATCAATTCTAGTGACTTTGATTGAGATCCTTTGAAATTCCGTTATATAATCTTCTACCGTTCCCTCTTGTTTCAATTGAGTCAATCTCTTGAAATTTTCTTGAGGGTGTTCCTTCTCAAACCTTTTGATTAGTTTTTGTGAAAATTCTTCATAGGGAGTTATCTAATTATGTCCTTGGGTGTGTTCCCCATTCCTTCTAAGTGAAGGATAGCAAATTTTATGGCATCCTCCTCTATCATTGGGCTTAAGGAGGAGTAAGTATTTAATTTTTTAAGCCATGCATAAGCTGATTTTTTATTTGTCCCATCAAAGTTTGGGAGGGATATTTTGTTTACTTTATGCTTTAGGTCTCTATTTGAGGTTTCCTTTCCTTTCTAGGTACCTCATGTCTTTTAGCTTCGCAGAAATCTCTAAAGTTAACAAGATTCCTAATCTCGGGGTCAAGATTTGCATAAGCCCTAGCAATTTCTTCCGCGCTTTGTGTGGATGGTTCATTTTCTTCTTCATTTCTAGGTGGTTCTTCCTTAGGTAAGAAGGAGGGCCTAGGAACCTTGAGGCTAGGAGATCCTTTATTATTTTCGGATATATTAGACCCCGTGTCTCCCCCATTTACGGGATGGGTTTTTAGGCTATCAATGGCATTGCCCATGTTTTCAAAGACTTGTATGAGTTTTTCATTTTGGTTAGAGAGGGCTTGATTGGTTTATTCCATAAAGGTTTTCATTTGATTTACCAATTCCTCACTCATGTTGGTGTTATTTCCCCTTCTTTGATAACTTTGCGTTGTCAACCTTTCACAGGATGGCAGGATGACTACTCTGATACCATTTGTAATGTCCTCTTTTTATAGGAAGCACTTAAACCTGAATCTGCATTCAAAGTGATTCTTAAAGAGACATTAGAAACGTTAGAGAACAATAAATTTCAATGATGAGATTAAATAAGATCAATGATAATGTATTCACATCATTCCTTGTTGAAGGATTATTTATTTCGTAATTGTTATTTGCTATTGATAACTATTCCATAATTCAATCATTCATATTCCCTTATTTCTTTTCCTCATCGAACTAGGCTTTACATGTATAGGGCGCGTTGAAACCATCTCTTGACCCAACCTACAAGAAACTATGTCCCAGCCTACGGGCCTTAATACGGATGGGATTACTCTGCCTCTCCCCACAAGACCTAACATTCCTTAAAGTATGAAGCAATAGAGAATTATAGAAGTAACAAACTAAGTTCATTTCTCTATATCATCTCCCTTCTATTCCTTAACCATGGATGGGGAATTATTTGTCTAGGGTGCGTTGAACCCTCTCCAATGCATTGTGAATGGAATTACTCCGCCTTTCCCTAACATCCTTGCCTAAGGCGCGTTAAACCCTCTCCAATGCATCGTGATGGAATTACCCCGCCTTTCCCTAACAAGACTGCCTCTCCTATGGTTATGGGAATTAAAACTGATGAGATGGTTATGTCATTTCTTACCAAGTTTCATAATATATTTATATATATTTATTGTTCATATACTTGTGAAATTCTAATGAGATGTATGACATATGGATCTATTTCAAATTATGCACATTTGCATATATATTATGTGAAGATTCCTTTATATTTAAATTTTATTTTTTATTTACTAATTATATAAATAACATTAAGGCATTACTTACCTTGCTGGCTTGTAATGTCCCCTTATCACAAATTAAAATTTTTCTACTTTGTTCACAAATTTCAACTTGCAAAAAGAGAACATTAGTATATTTTGCATTTATAGCCACATATATAATTCACATAAGAACATTGCTTTTATCATTTCTATGACCAAATGCCAATTTTCATCTTTAATTCATCATTGATTACTTTCAATACATATCACTTTCATTAATCTATGATTACTTTCAATACGTATCACTATTATTAATCTTATAATTACTTTCAATGCACATTCTCTATCATTAATATTTCACATGTTACTCTTATGATCACTATCCATATGCCTTGCATATTCTCTATCATGACATTTTACATGCTCTATTATTTAGTCATGATCTCTAACAATATATATATATATATATATATATATATATTGCATACTTACTATCTCTTTCTCATCTATTTTTCATTAACAGTTTATGAGAGAGATTAAATGAGATTTGCCACTATCCACCATGGGGCTCTAATGTCTCCTATCCTTAGACTCAAGTAGTACCCTTAGTATTCTTAGAGTTAAGGCCTTAATAAGACTCCTTGGTACTCTTATGATGTCTTACATCATGGTAGCCAAGGCCACTAAATCACAATCCTTTTAACTATGGGTATCTTATACCACATGTGACAAAGGCCTCTAAATACCCATGAATGGCCTCTAGGCGTCTCATTCTCATTCTTCCCATAGGAAGTTAATGTGTTCAATATAACAGTTTTCATTATGATATATGACTGATATAAGCTACAACACTTTCATTATGATTCATATGTCTGATATGCATATAAGCTACAACACTTTTATTATGATAAAAGTCATTGATATGCATATAAGTTACAGTACTTTCTTATGATACGATTATGAACACGTATTATAGTATCAAGTTCTAATAATAATAACATGCTAAAGGAAGTACTAATTATGCAGACATACCTTTAATTGTTGGTTGTGATTGACTTCCTTATTATATCAGATCATGTATAATCTCAGTTATTCCCTTAAATTGACATCTGAGTAAAAAATCCAAGCCTCATATAAAGAGACGTCTTCTCACCAATAATCACGATTCTTCTTAATCTCGATCTATATGTGACGCCAACTCGTTTATGAACATGCGCTGCCTATCAATTCTTTTAAACATTATCGTGGCTCTTTCAATACCCACGAACTGATGCAATGATAATGTTACTCAGCAGCTAAAATGTAGTCTTAAAATATTCATTCATAACCATACACAAGGGGCCCACTTTCCACTAATCTTCTTCAGATTTTAAATAGATCTCAATACATACTTTACTCCTTATTAAAGCCCCCGATCATTCTTTGCAAATGAAATCTTTCAATTTCTAATTGTTTGGAGCTGGTACGGGACCCACAATCCACCAGTGACTAGATGATAATCAACCTTGCTGGAAACTGTCAGAAATTGTCTCCTCAACAACCAACATTACAAAATTGTTAAAAGGGAAAACCCACAAGGGATATTCAATCTTGTCAAACAGTTGTGTATATTATAACCTTCTGAAATAAAACTTGAGAGATTCCCCCCCCCCGTGTGATGTTTCATTGATTCCTTATTTATTTTGGAAGTGTCTCTTGTAATAGACGTCACCTTTCCAGCAGTCATGTCCCTTTAATAAACTTTGACTAAACTAATTTCGTTTATCGATTGTGCCTCCTTTATGGAGACTACCAGCCCCACCGTGGGAATATCTTTTTATATAATATATCTATATATATATATTTATATTTAATAATATAATATACCATAATCATTGTAATCATAATAATATTTTAATCGATAATATTATATTTGTTTTTATATTTATTATTTATAAATACAATAAATATGTTTAGTAAATATTATTGTATATAGGATTATCATACTTATTGATGATGATGAATACTATATTTGACGCAAAATGACTTCTCCTTTTTTACCATAATGTTTAAATCTTAAATTTAAACAATGCCTTAATATCGGAACATGACATCGCTGGTGGCTGTGATTTATCTCTGATTCCTATTTTCCTTATTTCTGATTCCTGTTTTTTTCCTTTCTGTCTTGTGAGGAGGGAAGCACTCCTTTTAAACCCAATGTAGGGTTTCTTTTTACCAAAGGCACGGCGATTACCTCTTAGAGGTATCCGTTGCCTTAATTAACATTCCTTAACCCTTCGTTTATACATTTTGTCTTCCTTTTTATATGGGATCAGTAATTTCATGAGATCGGTGTCTTTTATTAAGTGCTGTCCTTAATATGTATCTTATATTCGCTGCTTTCTAAATCAGCAATGCTTATCATATTTACTATATTCATATTATTATATAATATTTCATTTAGTATTATCTTTATAATAGTATTTGATTTATATATATATTGATAATTTGTATTATTATATAATAAGAATACTTATATTTGATATTTGATGGTAATAATATTTATTATTAATATATTGTATGGTATTGTTTACAACTATAATGATATTTAATATAAATATATATATATATATATATATATATATATTTTGTAATCATAATTAGAATAATATACAGTATTTATGTATATTTATATAATATGATAATATAAATTATATTTATATTATTTATATTAATATAATATATACTATATATTATATTATATTATATTATTATTATGATTATAATAATATCTAAATCAATGATATTTATGTTATCATTTGAATTGATCAAATTTCAAGAATGCAATCGTATATGATGTTTAAATCTTTAATTTAAACAATGCCTTAATATCGGGACATCACATGGATGCCTAGGTGTCATGTCCTCTTTTTTAGGCAAAGATAATTAGGAGCACCTTAGCCAATTATTTTATTTGCTGTAGGCTATTGGGGTGATGCAAGGGAAATAATTTAATAATTTAACTTAAGTTTTCCAAAAAGTAACTTTATGTGTTATTCATAAAAAGACAACTTTGTATTATTATTAAAAAGTTGTTTTAAAAAGAGGGATAATAAAGTGTCGCTAAGACTAGGGTCCAAAAGTGATGTTTAATTGAAAGGACTTTTTAGACACTTTTAAAAATAAAGTTTTCTAGGGAAAAAAAGAAAAAGAATATAATATTTAATTATATTCTCTCTAGAGATTATATTAGGAGTTGGGCAAAGGAGAAAGCATCCAGTTTATAAAATCAAAACTCCTTTTTTTTTGGGATTGAACGTATATTCATTTTTCTACCTAAGAATGAAAACCTTTTTAACAAATGGATTCAAGGATGAAAACTCTCCTCTTCATAGGAGTAATTCCATCCAGGGATAATCTGTGTGCTACAAGATTGGATTTGGGGATGAAAACCCTCAACTCCATTAGAGTGCTTCCATTCAAGAGTCATTAGTATGCGGAAAAGTTGAAATGTTTATAGTTTTAGTTGGTTTGGTATGTTGGTGTGTGAAGGATTACTAGTTTGTTGCGGTTTAGTTTATTTCCAGAATTTGAAGGGTTTCAATATTGTACCAATTGTTGGGAATCTTTTTATATCAGATTTATTGATGATTGGGATATAATATAATATTATCTTCTTCTTGTTTATATGATTTGTTGTGAGTGGGTATCATGCTCTGTTGCAAGTCCGTCTGTACTACATATTATTTTAGGGAGCAGCCATATAGTCTGTGCTACAATATTATATCAGTTTTAATGCTGCTGTACAACACTTATGACAACCGTAATGCATGAGGAAGGAGTCGCTGCAATTTAAATTAGTATTAAAACAATTTCCTATCTGCAGCACTGCTGAAAAGAGAAGGCGGCCGTACAAATAAGGGGGACAAAGTCTGTCAACTCCTGTAGATAATGACAAAAGAGGACTGTCGTACATTATTAGAGAAGATTGTATTCAAGTCATAAGTTACCGTACCAAGTCTAATATGGATCGTAGCCTTGTTCAGTCCGTACCATTTCACAAAAAGGTAACAATTTTGTTTGTGTCTGCCAAATCACCTCCTTTATGTTTGCTGCCATACCACTTATGAAAATAATCACATTATTTGGAAAGTAAATTGGGTGTTGGTTACACCTTTTCCTTCGTGATTGTACAAGTTGGGCAAATACATTGTGAGTCAGTTTGTCTTTATTGAGCTGTTGTACCTTCTCATGCTTGGCCGTACAATATGCTGCAGCATCATTATTAGTATTATTGTTTGGTTTTCAGACTTACTCTTTGGTTGACAATGAGGTTTATTTGAATATTGTTGCTATTGGGCTACTTGTATAATGTTTAATTTCAGCATATGCACTTTTCGAGCGTTGTGATTATTTGATTTTATTATGTGATTTTTTATGCGGTTTATCCCCAGAAAGGATTTTAAATTTGTAGATGATTTTTCAGAATTCTATGTCTGGAAGGCTATGCTACCAAGAATTTAGTTTATTTCATTTCCAACTATTGCACGCGTTGTAGAATTGTGCGGCTTGCCACCAATAAGTTAGTGTCTCAATCATCGTATGCTCTCATCCTTCCCTACCCGGGAACTTGGTAATTAGTAAGTGTGAGGGTTTATGTATATTCATCATAAAATTGTTACAAAAAAAAAAAATTCAGTTTTGGGACATTACATTAGGTCCGAAGGCAAATCATGGTGATAATGATACCATGTATCACCCACTATCAACCCTTTTTTGGGGTCATCTCATGTCTGCTTCAGAAAGTTAATTTTCAACTATGAAGGCATAACACAGATCAAATGTTGATGATTTGAAACATGTTAATATGTCAATGTTAACATGTATCGTAGTTTATCAGTATGTAGTAAGTGTCAATTCAATGGTAGAAGTTTGAAGATGACTTTCATCTTCCTCGTTAAATTTTGTTCCCCCCCGTAACAGACATGAGCTAAAATGAATATGAAGCCTATGTTTTGTGAGGAAGTGGATTTTAGGAGGATTGAGTAGAGTGAAACTAGAAAAAAAGAGGAAATCTTGCAAGGAATAAGAGTGGTGCAGCGCTCAAGTGAGGTTGTGTTAGCGTTTTATTTCACACCTTTCGCTGGAACGTAAAACAAACAAATGTGCAATAAGACTGCTCTTCGGATTAGAAGGGGAAGCTCCATGTAAAGTAAAACTAATCTAAAACTATACAAAATTCATAGTGTTTTCAGAGGCATTTCTCATTGATGCTGGATAAAACATAAATATGCATTCTTTTTTGGTTTTGCGACATGCGAAAGGTAGAGATGCACTTTCAATGGCAATGTAAGAATTTTATGTTTTCTAATTGGAATAAAAACTTACTACTAGACGCTTGCACTATTCAACTAAATTCAGAGGCTGAGCAGGGCAAGTACACACAGATTGGATTGAATAGATTAACAACACATAATTATGAATGCCATGACTAAATCAAGCACAAGACGATACAACGTTGATGACTTATACCTTCAACTTCATTTGTGACACAAAGTTCGCAAATTCATTGAATCGACTTTACCTTAGCACTGAGAACGATACAATTCAATAGATTTTTTAGAAGCAAGACAAGCTTAATGAAATACTATTGAATGAACGACAAGATCACAATCACATTGAACATTTGACAAATAACAATTTCAGCATAATGTAGGCATGAGAATTGCTTTTTTATTCATTGATTGATCATACAACACTGATATTTGAATACTGAATACTGAATTGCTGAAAAAGCTAACTCCTCATGAATAATAATCATCTATGTGCCAAAGCACTTATTTACACTGCTACAAAACAAATGCATGAAAATAATAACTGAACTCTAACTCTAACTAACTAGTGTTTGCATGACATGCAAACTTATTACAAAATATGTGCTCCATTAAGACTAAGACTGGAATCATGCAACTGTCGGCTCAACTGGAGATCAAAACATGCAAACTCTGTTTGAATTGAAGATCCAATCTATTGCGAACTCGACTTTGTGGTCACATCCTCCGCATGGTGATCAAATAAAAGCCAACTCCAGTTAACGCTATAAATAGCGAGGGCTAGAATTAACAAGTTTTCTGAATTTGCTTTTTCTTTTTCAAACTGATGATAAACTATTTTTAGCGTAGGCTAAAAATATACTTTTGGGAAAGGAGGCTTTGGCTGGATCTGACACTGCTGTTTTGACTAAGTCTGGAGAAGTTTTGAAACATTGAAATTTTGCCACTTCAGCTAATCTTGGTGACTCGAATCTGCAAACTCTTGACCATCTCCCCATGAATTTCATAAACACGGAAGATCCTTGGATACTTCGAAACTTCGAAAATATGACACTTTGAATATGGTGAATAAATTAATGTTAGTATTGTTTGACTTAGCATTATTTTGAACTTCCATTCCTTTGTCTTTGACCGTGATAATTTTGTTGTGACACATTTGAAGAATTTTTAAACCCTTTGCTTCTTTTACTTCAATGCTATGGTTTTGACGTTGAAACTTGCTTTTCTATTTTGGTCCTGTTGAATGGCGGCTTGGTGTACTTGGTAGAGCATTTGAATTATTTTAGAATAGGCAATTATCCTCAAAACAACCATTTGATTTCTTTGTATGGTCTTTTTGACTGACCGCTAATCTTCTTTTTCTTTAATGGTGTGATTTGATTTCCCTTGGGAGGATGGCTGAATGCTACGACCTGTGATTTGCTACAGGAGCTGACTAGGACTTTGAATTGGCATCAAATTCTCTGTTTGGAGTCACGGTTTTGGGCTTGCGCAAGCGCTTCATTCTTCCTTTCCTTGTAGAAGTGCATTTAAACTAATCTTGAGGCGCTTATTTGTTCTTGGCGTGAGTTTATGAACCTGGATGCACCTTAAAAACATAGGGTCTTCTTTCTTGACATGTCTAGTCTTTGGATGAGCGCTTTTCCTTCACTAGTTTTTGGCGTGAGTGCAAATGTCTTGGATTGGAGGCATCTCTGTTTTCTTGAAGGCGCCTTGAGTTCTTTGGAGGCACGATTTTGTGATATGGTGCCTTGAATGTGGACATGAGTGCGCCTGAAATGGTGCCTTCACAAAATTGCGTTTGGAGAGGCGTTTGTCTTTTTTATGCACCTGGACGGACCTCCCTTTGACTGGCATGTCTCTTGAACATGGTCGCGCTCTTGTTTTGCATGAGTTAATTCCTTTACAAAGCGCGTGTGAATGTTGATTGGTGCGATCTTGAATAAGTTGGAGGATGTGTTGAAATACGCAATTTTCTTCCAGTAGGCATGAATGACTCCTGTGTATAAGCGCGTGTGAGCCTTAGCAAAGGTGCTTTTGCCCTTCTTTAAAGCACATGACTTCTTCTTTGATGCACTTTCACCTTTGGTTTGTTTTTAATTCTTGTTAATGTTTTCTGGCTTAAAAAAGGCATGTAAATTTTTAGGAAATGTGCTTTTCTTTTTTAATCTTTGCTTTTCACCTGCCTTTGACAAGGGGCTCTAGATAGGTGCTTGAAGTGCTTTTTCATCTTTGATTGATTTTTTTAATACACCTTTATAAAGGCGCGTCCATTTTGAATGGACGCGCTTTTATTTCAATTTTTTTTTTTTTGGTTTTTACTTTTTATTTTTAAAAATAATTTTTAAGAAAAATAATAACATTTTTTAATTTTTATGGAATTTAGAAAATGATAATGAATTTAATTTTAATAATAATTACTAATTAATAATCATTAAAAATAATTATCAATTAATAATTAATAATTAAAATCGACACAAAGTTATTGCAACATGACACAAACATATGGTAACTTTTGCCATGATGGGAATAATGGAAAATTTTGACTTTTTATGACAACTCGAGCGAAAATGACTTGAACATTAGATTTTGACAATTGAACAAACGACTATGAGACGTGACACAATTCGGTCAAAGAAAGATATTGATGATGATAACAAGAACAAATCATCATGATTTGACAACTCGGTGATGACAATTTGAAGATGCAAAGGAGTTTTTTTTTGTAACACAATCTTGTCTCAGATTGGGTACAATAGGGTGCTAGAAATTTCAGAAGTCAAGCTAGGTTTTTTTAGTGTTGACTATCCTAAGTAAGGGAATAGAGAATACTTTTTTTTTTTGCCAATATATTTCTACTAGATGGTTGATGTATGAAAATTTTGATAAATGACTCAAGAAAATTAAATTCTGGACTTTATCTAATAATTGTTTTTGTTTCCTATGTTTTGTGATGCATTTTGATTCTTTTTGCATCAGCCTTCTATTTTGCTGAGATTTTTGAGTTATAATTAATTTGAAAGCATGTAATCATGAATTTGAATCATTGTATCATTCATTCTGCCCATATGACTTCATAACGCTGTGAATGAAACGCAAACTTATGTTGAAGCCTCTGCATTTCTTTTCAGAACCAACTAAATTTGTAGCTAAATCACTCTAGATGTATTTTTATTTGAAAAATTGTCCTAGATTTGTATATCAAGTATTTTATTCACTTTTCTATGCATTGAAATGATAAAATTGTAAGATGAGAAAGGAGAAAATGTGAAATAGTATGTGTGCCAAATCATATTTCTAAATTTTCCTATCTGTCAAGGAGCAATAGATTACAATATTTAGTTTATGAAATTATAACAACTATAAGGACAACTGGACTGCAGGGACAAGTTCAAAAATATCGCAGATTTATGATTTATGTTCATGCAAAGGGAATGATTGTTGATGATGAATATGTTATGTTGGGCTCTGCAAATATCAACCAACGCTCACTAGATGGTTCAAGAGATACAGAGATTGCCATGGGTTCCTACCAACCTCATTATACATGGGATCAGAAGAAATATCACCCACGTGGTCAGGTGAGGGAATTGACCATAAATTGGCATGTGTGAATATTATAGCTCACTTAATTAACATTATTTTTGTAAACATTCTTTTATTCATTATAAATCCTACCTTATACTATATTCAATATAGGGAAAATTTCACTGCTTTCTTAATGAACTACTTGATTGAAATCAAGAGAGATGCTAAATAGACATAAGAAACTAATATAAAGCATATATGGTTATTTTAAACGTCTCTGATAATAACCTTACATAGGATGAAAAACATTTGAGTTGAGGCAATGCTTGTAGTATCCTAAACAAGGTACATGACCTTTATTTCTTTGCATAGATTATAAAACATTTCTCTACCATCTTCACAATGATTAATTTCCATCATTTATGTTAGGGATGATGAGCACACAGTGATACTGAGAGGTGGGGGGTGAATCAATATCAAACAATCTTTTACTTTTCAAAACTTAACAACCACAAACAAAATCTAACAATTTTACAACATAGGAAGAACACACAATTTACATGGAAACCCTTGCGGGAGAAAACCGCGGAAAAATATTGCTTATATATATATATATATATATATATATATATATATATATATATATATATATATATATATATATTGATCTTCTTTTGTAGGCACCAACCTACTTTTCACAAATCTGATCTGAAAAATATTGCTTATATATATATATATATATTGATCTTCTTTTGTAGGCACCAACCTACTTTTCACAAATCTGATCTCAACATATAAATCTTCTCTTCACAAATCAAATTTACTCACATGCACTGTTCTTCCTTCACAAAACAATATAGTATATACACTTTTCTTCCACCAATTTGATTCAACTTATGCACCAATTTCTTTCACAAAACTGATCATAATCGAGTCAACATCTTCATATAAATTTCTGCTCATATCATCTTCATATCACATACATACTTCCTCTCAAAATAAATCAGATTTGCTCTTCATAATTCTGCCTCTCTCTTCTTTAAATCTGCTCTATACTCAAAAATAATTCATTGAAATCCTTCATACATGTGCTGCATATACTCTTTCAAAACAATTTTGAATTACTCTTCATTTTTTAGCCTTTTACATTCCTTCTAACTCTGCTTTTACATCAGAAAATATTTCATTTTAATTGCTTGCATTCTAAGCACTCCTCCTTCCCTTCTTTATAACCTCTCAAGAGAGGCGTCCTTAATGAATAGCTATGTCTTTTTCTAAAGAAGACAAACTTTAATTAACATGCACCTCCTCATAAATAAATCGCTGCACTTAAACATTAATCTCACCTCTTTTCTTATCATTTAAATAAGACAAATTTGTCTTATATGGGCGCTCCATGGGAGTTCGGCCACTTTATAGTCTTAAAAATATAATTTCAATCTTTCCACTTTGTAATCACATACTAATCGCTCCTTGTAGTCACATGTTAATCGCTGCTTTTTTTTTCATGCAAATCGTTTCTCTTTTGATGAAATTGCATCCTCTATTATTTGTAAATCATAAGACATTTTGTCTTATTATGTATGCCGCTCATCTTGGGAGAGTCGGCCCTATTAATATGAGGGAGTCGGCTTCTTTAAGTGATTCGGCTTCAACACTTATTTAGATATTAATACTTGGTGCTTTCTATAGAGGATAGTCTGCCATAATGCCTTTTCATAATATCTTTAATTTATTCTTCACATCGCCAATCTATAAGAGGTCAGCCTGCACACTAGACTGTGATACATGTATTTCAATCAGCCTTTAACATTACTTCTAATGATATTCTTCAACGGTCTCAACAACCTCTGCCTTCAATGGATATATTATCAAGCTAATGCTTAAATATTTAATTTAAACATTAAGATCTATCAACCTCTGCTCAAATTGATCCAACTCGACGTAGACATTCCACTGAATGATGATGACAACATTTACACCTTCTTGACATCAATGGCAATATTTTCAACAAGGGATTAGGATCTTAGGTCACTAATCATTACATATAAAATAGAAAATAAATTAAATGAGAATTACAAAATACACAAAAATAACACATCATATAGTATTTATGTGGGAAAACACTTTTGGATAAAAAAACCTACAAAGCATCATTCATTATATACAAAATGTACAAGGCACTATCAAATATTTTTTAGAAGGTTGGACATTTTCGAGATCATATTTGCTAATTTTTGAGACAAGTTTAATTTTTGGGGTTGTGAGGAAAATGACAAATATTTAGAATTTAGTATTATTAGAAGACCAAAAACTCACAAGGAAAAATTATAATATGTGAAGTCACAAGATACTAGCTATCACTGAGTATCGGGAATGTGACAAGACCCTATTAAGCATAGTAACCAAGCTTACTACTCACCTAGGTGACTTTGATAAACGTCATAGGGAATCCTTGCTAATTCTCAAATTGTTAGTCTTAGATGAATTAATTCTTGAAGTTCATAATGCTATGTCTACTAGTATATTATGGGATATGTAATGTCCCCTTCTTAGGCGGTGTTAGTCTATACTTAGTTCCTATAGACAAACCAGCGTGGATAGGGAACTCATGAGATTTTCGTTTGGATGGTTTTGGACACCATGGCTAGAACTTACTATTTTTAGTAAGTTAGGGTTTCGGCCGTTCGAGGGAATTCAAGATTGGAGGTGGAGCGTTTTGATGAGACCTTTCCAACAGTCTATAGCTCATTAGATTCCGAGTCCATTTGGCCTTTCATTTTAAAGTCTGTAAGTTGATATTACTTATTTAATATTTGGACTTTTTAATATTGATGTGGTGACTAAGTAAAATGGTGAAAAATGCAAATAAAGTCACTTAAGGACTTGGACGCCTCAAGGAGTAAAATAAAGTGATTTTAAAATGTTATATTTCTCCATAGTGTGGGTCGACCCTCTTGAGGGGAAAATATAAAAGCCGAAAAGCAAAAGAGAGACTTCATTCTTGACATTACAATTTATGATTTTTTGGCTCTGCAAAGAGACTAGGGTTTGAGAAAACCATCTTGGCTTTTGGAGATGAAATACTCCATTATAGCAGCATTTTGCAGGTGTGAGAGACCATCTAAGGGTGCTTTGGAGCAGCCATATCTAGTGGTTGTACTTGGGCTTCATTTGCATTCAGTTTGGAGTTTGGAGTTTTGTCACGGAAGGTTTTACCAAGTAATATTCTCAGTTTCTTGTCACCATAATTACTGGAGGGTATTGAAGAATTAAATGCAAGTTATAGCAGCGAATTTGGTGACCTTTTGATATGCATTCAACTCCTTATTTTGGTCATACCACCACTAGGGCCAGCCGTACCAACAGGGAGATATTTGTGGAAGTTTGAAGACCATTTGGCATAAGTTCTTTCCTTCCTCAAGGCGTCCAACATCATAGTCATTGTGCAGTGATTTAGAAGGGTTTTTGGAGGGAATTGTGATCATTTATTTGTTGTAGCATTACCTTTCTAGGCCGTACCATGACAACAGGGTCTTGGCTCGCATGTTATATATCTTCATTGCATCATATGATATCTATTTGGAGCACTACTTTCATTGTTTTTGATGATTGCTTATGTATCACACTAGAACTAATTATAATGAGTTTTCATTTGCCTTTGGAGGAGGATCCATTGTTATTCACTATTGTACCTTCATATTCTGGTTTGTACCTTGTGGGATAGTGAAATGGGTATGTGAAGAACTTTCATATCTTGGCATTCTATGATATGGGTATTGTTTATTTATGGTTTATGATGTATTTCCATTAATATAAAACATCTGGGTATCTCTTGTTTTAATTATTTGCAAAGATATATGTATGCATGTGTGTTATGTCATGAGAACAACACCAAAATACAAGCAGGTTACAACTTAACCACAGAAAACCCTTCAAATAGTGAGAAAAAACTAGACCCAGATCAGAAAACTAAACACAGAACATGGTGGGTTATTTCAGTGGTATCAGAGTTGGTGCATCTTGCCAGCTTGTGATTCAGCTTTTATGAGTGAGTGGAAATTTGTTTATACCTAAGAAACTCTGATTGTTTATGCCAGACACGCAGCAGTGGCAGCGACCTGAGATTCCAGAGGGGGAAACAGTTTCAGGCATTTTGGGTATGCACTGAAGTTCCTCTAGTGGTAGCGGCAGTATAACAGGTAATATGGGGGATAGAAAACTATGAAGTAAACCTAATCTAACATTGCTGGGAAAAGGGAAGAAGGAGAAAACTGAAAAGGAAAAGGTGATACACCAGGTTTAAGTGTTTGGCCCTCAGATTAACCATTCATGCACATAATAATATCAAACAATAGGTACGCATACACAACTCATCGACTATCTGCAGAGGTAAAGGAGTCTGATTGAAACCCATAAGTAAAGAAACATTCACAAATGAAGATTCAAACAACCATGCTACCTAATGCAAAATTCGTATGAGAAGGTAAAATCTATCATTTATTAATAAGGAGGCAAATTACAACTAATACAAGACGTGGATTTAAGACCAACAGACAACAATAATACATCTAATTTACATGTTTATATAGCATTTTACATTGAAGCGCTTTCACCTTATGCAATAAATTCGCCCAATGGACCTGTCAGATATATTTCTACAAAGGAATGGCTGCATGCATCGTTTTTGCAGAAGATATCCTTGATTGATTCACAACAATAACTATGAAAATATCTGAAGGATTGAGTAGCTGAAGAAATATCTGCATTGAATGCTAACTCACCGACTTTGTCTTTTGCCGACGACTTTTCCACTTCTCCCTTTGCCTTAGAAGAAAAACTTTCACGCCTTGGTTTTGAAGAAACATAATGGCGACCAATGATAAAAATTGATAGAAACTACGTTCACTTAACTCTTAGATCCTTTGATCCTGACTGTGAGATGGGATGTTCTTGTACCTTGCATATCATTACTACTATTATGATAGGTTATTTTTGACTTCGTTATCTCTTTCTGTGATTGTAAATTGGACAAGCTAGGTTTGACCCATTAGGAGTTATGGACAACACTTAATCCACAATAAATAAAGATGGTACATGGATCTATGAAGCTTATCAAACTATTACTATGACATTGAATTAATTTAGGGCTTGTTTGTTGTAATGCCCCCTCCTTAAAGTCCTTGTGATTTCTTTTAAGAAGAGTAAATTAATAATAAACTAAAATTAAAATTGAAGTTTAAGTTTTAATAAAGGTCAAGTGGCATGTGAAAAATTATGCCCATTCAAAGAAAAAGGTATATAATGAAGACCAAGCAAGGAGAAGGAACCATCCATCAATTGAATACATTTTATATCTAATTATTACTCCTTGTAGAGCATGGACTGTGGTTCAACAACATGAAGATGAAACCCCTCAAGGTTTGAAATTAGAGGACAAAACCCCTAATTTACAATGCTGAGTTAGTGGATGAAAACCCCTAATTCAGGCAGATTTGGAGACAATTCAAAGACATTTTAGCGAAGATAGATCACTGTAGATTTGGAATAATTAACAACAAATACAAAGGATAAGTTCCCTCTTTTCTGAAATATATTCTAAATATTATATCGAAATTAGAATAAACTGTTAAAACTACAATTTTTGAAGTTGATATTATATTTATAATTAATTGTGCTGCTATAATTGTGAGTTAGATTTTATTATACTTAAAAAAATATATAAAAAATTTAAACAGGACATTACAAATGGTATCAGAGTTGGATCTTGCCAGCATATGAGCTTTTTCTTATGCAATTTAGTGATAAAACCAACATTTATTATCAAAGAGGACATAGAAAAACTCAATTTTCTAAGGACAAAGTGACAGAAACTCCCTTGGAATTTGAGGCATCAGAAGCAAACATGGTTAGAGAAAATGATAATGGCGATTATGCAAATAAAATTGATAGAAAATTTGACCTTATGTTAGATATGATGAGGCAGATACTAAATACGATGAATAATGCAGAAAATTCCAATAATCAAAATGGTGGGGAAAATTGTAATAGTAACAATAATGAGCATAAAAATCGTACACAAAGAACCAAGGTTAGGTCTACTGATAGACCACTTTTTCCTACTTTCATTCAAAGGGGAGGATAAATTTCCGTTGGAGAAGAAGCACAAAATTCAATGCAAGACCATATCACCACTTGTTATGAAGAATATAAAAATTTCCCATAAGAAATTCAAGAAGGAATGTCTCACAAATTACATGAATATGAAGAGAGGTAGAAATGGATCGAGCATTGAGCCTCGACTCCAACCAACATAATGATCATTGACAAGATTTGGGTAAGTTAACATTATCTACATTTGATGGATGTAGTAAGTGTATGCTTGTGCGTGGGTGCAAAAATTAGACACATACCTATCGTTGAAACCAATGACCGAGGATGATGCCATCAAATTCGCCACCTTACACTTGGAAGGATTAGCTCACGAGTGGTGGTACCATGGGTTGGTTACCCAAGGTCATGGACTAATAGACACATATGATGGATTTTGCAAAACGTTGATTGAGAGGTTTGATAGAAAGGATCGTGAAGTCCATTTTAGAGAGTTGGCACAATTTAAACAAGAAGGAATACTAGAGAAATATGTAGAAGAATTCCAAAAATTATTTGTAATGGTGCTTGATGTAATATAAAGAAGATTAATTTCTTTTTTCATACAAGGGTTAACCAAACCTCTTAGGGGTTCGATTAACGCATTTGATCCATTGTCTCTATAGGAGGCTATCAAAAGAGCCTTAGATTTGGAGACTACAGTTCCCAAGTATAAATTTCACTCAAAGATTCCATCTTTGGACCAATCAAAGGAAGTTTCATAGAAGGAAGAGTCTTATGCACAACCTCAGAAGAACATACTAGCAAAGACAAAGACAGAAAATGAGATCAAGAATGATCTTCAGAGGAAGAGTTTGTGTTTTAATTGTAGAGAACCTTGGGAACCTAGTCATTGGTGAATGGGCAAGTGAAAATTTCATTATAATGAAGTAGTTTCTGATGAGGAGGAAGAAAATGAGGAACCTGAACCACATTCAAATAGTGGAGGAACACTTGCTTCTCTTTCAAGAGCACCAAGATAGCATCCTTTTAGATTTTCAAGGGACTCTGTGGAAGCAAAATTTCAGTACTCCTTGATAGTGGAGGTATTCATAACTACATTAATGAAGATTTGGTAGCTAAGAAAGGATTTCAAACTGAAGACTTTGAAGGACTTGATGTGACAGTTGTTGATGGATTTATAATCCCTTGCAAAAAGAAAATTAGTCAGGTCAACATACTCATAGAGGAGCATAATGTGTGTGATGACTTTTATATTGTTGGTTTAAGAGAAATTGACTTCGTTTTTGGGTATTCAGTGGTTGTGCTCCCTTGGGGAAATCACTCAAAACTTTCAAACTTGGAATTCAAGTTCCATTATGAAGGAAGGGAGGTAACACTTAAGGGACTTTCTAATGGGCAAACCAACGCGATTACCACAAAAAAAGTATGGAAATGTCCACCTACAATTAGCCACTTATATCTATGAAGACTCCTTGCACATATTTTTCAATGCACATTAGAGTAGCACAATAAAAATCAGTTGAAGCAAAACAAGATTTTTAGGAGCTTATATAAGCTTTCGAAAATATTTATAGACAACTAGAAAGGCAATTTGAGGAGATTATATTTGAAGGTGTCTTTTGGCCAAGCACATTGAGTGGATGGACACGCACACCTCTAAGATTGAATTGGGATCTTGGTAACTTCTAGAAGACTTAGTCAAGTGGAGAATAAATTCAACATCCTAACTTGCGATTGCTTGAGGACAAGCAATCTTGGGAAGGGCGGACTGTAATGCCCCCAACTCAAAGTCCTTGCATTTTCTGTTAAGAAGGGCAAATTAATAACAAACTAAAATTAAAATTAATTAACAAAGGTCAAGGGGCATGTGTAAAGTTATGTCCATTGAAGGAAAAAGGTATATAAGGAAGACCAAGTAAGGAGAAGGAACCATCCATTAATTGAATACATTTTATATCTATTTATTACTCCTTGTGGAGCATGGACTATGGTTCAACAACATGAGGACGAAACCCATCAAGGTTTGAAATTAGAGGACAAAACCCCCTAATTTACAATGCTGAGTTAGTGGATGAAAACCCCTAATTCAGGTAGATTTGGAGACAATTCAAAGACATTTTAGCGAAGATAGATCACTGTAGATTTGGAATAATTAACAACAAATACAAAGGATAAGTTCACTCTTTTCTAAAATATATTCTAAATATTATATCTAAACTAGAATAAACTATTAAAACTACAATTTGTAAAGTTGATATTGTATTTATAATTAATTGTGCTGCTATAATTGTGAGTCGGATTTTATTATACTTAAATAAAAATATAAAAAATTTAAATGGGACATTACACTTGCTTTGTACACAAATTTGTCTTAATTGATAAGGTACAACAATCTTGTTATAGCCGCATAAATTAAGACTGCTGATGATATTTATAATTCCAACCATATGCACTTCAACTTAAAAATTAGAAGAACATGCCAACTGTTTGACATTTCTGATTGGCTACATCCATCTATGTCTGTGCAGGTTTATGGATACAGGATGTCATTGTGGGCAGAGCACCTTGGAACCATTGAGGATTGCTTTCTTCATCCACAAAGGATAGAGTGTGTTAAGAGGGTTAATTCTCTAGCAGAACAATATTGGAATCAGTTTGTAGCTGAGGAAGTGACAGATATGAAAGGTCATCTGTTGAAGTACCCAGTACAAGTGGATGCAAATGGTAAGGTTGGAGCATTGCCTGGACACGAAGTTTTCCCTGACGTTGGAGGGAAAGTTTTGGGGGCACCTGCCTCTATTCCTTGTAATTTAACAACTTGATTTGAATAGCTTATTTTGTAGCAGATTAACAATTTTTGTTTAGAATACAAAAATACTGAATTGGTAAAAAAAAATGTTTCATGTTTTTGTTGTGGAAGAGATGCTCTTTGTTATAATACTAGTATAGATATAGTAAATAAAGTATTAAGAGTTATTTTATTACTTTTTAATAGTTTCACATAAATATATATTTTAAAGTTTTGATGTCTATATATTTAAAAAATAGTCGGCCTTAAATAAATACATTTATAGTTTTAGTTTTTTTTTAAATATGTGTCTGCTATACTTTGGTTTTTATGTACATGTTCATGCCATGATGCACTGCCACTGTAAAATGCCTCTAGGTGTAACAAATACAAATGTACAGCCTCATGAAAAAACTCTTTATATTTTTAATCTTAATTTTAAGCCATAATTATAAAATGTATTAACATAAATTCAAAAGTTTGAGCAAGGTATAATGTACAGGTGAGATGTTAGTATTGAAGCAGCAAACTTTATTAATCTATATGTTTTGTATGTCAATACTTTCGAGTGTCATATATATAGTTTTTCTTTTTTCGATCAATAAGAGGGGAGAAGGCCTTCCCATTTTTCAAAAAGAGAATGATTATAAAAACAAATAAAAATGCTTTAGACGGAAGGAAGGCAAAACCCCATTAGTAAGGCAACTAAGATGTAAACTAATCAAGATCAAGATATTTTCCTGCCCCTTTCTTCCATGGTCATGCGAGTGAAGAGTCATAGTATGATTACTTTTCCATTTTTTTTGGAATATTTTTTCTTCTAAAAAGCCTCGACCAAACATGTTTTGCTCTAATGGATTATGAAAGAGAACAGTCTAATTCATGATGCATGGGGGTTGACTAGTAATTTGCCCCCAAGGCATCACCAGATGCGGGGACGCATCTGCGAGCATTTTTAAAAACCGATTGCTCAACTAGATCACTTGCTATTGACCCAGATGAGAGCGAATTGTCTTGTCCATCGAGTGACAGAGAGGAAGAGGGAATCATCTGAGCTGAATAAGGTTCAATATTGTAGTGGTGAAGTTTGGACCATTGCCACTAGGTGGCATTCCTCTTGCTTTGCTGAATTGACTAACTAGAGACATTCCTTAGGCAATGCGCTACAAAGTGTGCGTATTCGAAACATCTTCAATTCCTGAAGGGAATATTGACATAGTCCAATATTTGAGACCAACACCATCTGTTCTTCAAGGGAATTGATTATGGAAGACGCTTTCCTAGGTCTATTTCAATGCAGATCTTTGCAAAGGTGGTGCCGTAATACTCTTTACTTTCCTTGGAAGCATGTACGAATTTCCCTAATGAGTTTTCGATGCCACGCAGGCCAGGGTTGTTCCAAAATTGAAGTGGCAGATAGGGAAGGTGGACCGACACAAGGATTATGGTGAAGAAGTCTTTATTGGGGTTGAAAGAGGCGTACCAGGGTCATAAACACAGAATGTGTTTATCCTAGAACTAAGGGCTTGAATCCAAAATCGCTTTCTATCTTCTACGTAATCGTAGTAGATAAAAAATCCCTTTGCGTAGGGAAATAGATCAAGTGGAGCCTATACCAATTGCTTCCATTTCTTGGTTGACCATTCATGTAGGCCTTTCAAACTTGGCCAAAGTCCTGAAACTTGCCGATGATAGCAAGACATTTCAAACTATCTTTAGTCGTATTAGCTTCCTAGTTTCAGTCATATTAACTTCCTTGTTTGTGCCAAAGATTGCTTCTGGAGTGGAATCTAATATTTTGACAAAGGAATTTGTTCTAGGCAACGATTTGTCTGCGGGTCACATATGTGAAACTTGAGAGGTAGCGGCCATCTTCCCCATTTCTGTTGAGCATGTGGTCATGTGTCCGTTGGAAACATCCTTTGGCAAAGAGTCAGGGTCCCTTCGGGCATCCTTGAATAAAAGACAAGCAGAGAGGGAGGCGGTAAAATTCTGCAACAAAGAAGAGCAGGGAGGAGAAAGGTCAGATTGAAGGTATGAAGGGAAGGAGGTATTCAAACCAGAAGATGGCCAAAGCCTAGAAACAGGCAATTTGTGGCATCCACGCCTAGGAGAAATGGAATCCCTAGAAGTTACGACACTCCATTCACAACATTCCCCTTGTTAATGAGGTTGTTTAGGTAGGATTTGTCGGAGGGAGAGCTAGGGTTTCAACCAGTTGAGATGTTTTCGGGAACATCATTTCCCAGGAATGGGTGCACACACCTGACATTTTTAAAGGAATGATCTAAATAATTAACATACATTATATACATATATTACATAAATCTAAATGTAAAAACATATTTTATAGAAATATAATATTATTGATAACAGTAGGCTTGACCAAGATAGATAAAATCTAAAAGAGAATTGTAATTCTATAGGCAACCCTTATCTTAGAAGATATTTGTAGGAAAGTTTTAAAAGAGTCTGAGAATATATTTGTAGGAAAGTGTTTAAAGAGTCCAAATTGTAAGAACTTAGAGATGATATGTGTACAAGTAATATTAGCAATAAATATCAGATAATAAATGTCGATTTTTTTTTTAAATTGATGATCTATTATTAATAAGCAAAGAGTCAGGTATAATATGAGTGGCTAAGGAAGCCACCACAATCCTACTAGGGTAAAACACAAGTACAAACTACTAGAAGCGGAGCACCATTTTACATAATGTCATTACATTTTACAACTCTCAATTATCTCAAACAGCAACAAAATATCCTCAGAGTTGGATACAATCACAACCAGTACCACATGGGTTTTTAGATCTTCAAGATACTCAATTCAATTTGTAAAGGAGATGGTGGAGAATCTAGTGCTACTGGTGGTGATGGTATGTGTAGTAGTAGTGGTTAGCAAGTGTTACAACAACAAAATATTCAAAAGAGGTCAATAATAATATATACTATATACACAAACTCAGTCAAGAAGCAATGTCCCTCACAAATTACATGAATATGAAGAGAAGCAGAAATGGATCAAGAATTGAGCCTAGACTCCAACCAACATGATGATCATCAACAAGATTTGGGTAAGTTAACATTATCTACATTTGATGGATGTAGTAAGTGTATGCTCGTGTGTGGGTGTGAAAACTAGACACATACCTATCGTTGAAACCAATGACCGAGGATGATGCCATCAAATTCGCCACCTTACACTTGGAAGGATTAGCTCACGAGTGGTGGTACCATGGGTTGGTTACCCAAGGTCATGGACTAATAGACACATATGATGGATTTTGCAAAACGTTGATTGAGAGGTTCGATAGAAAGGATCGTGAAGTCCATTTTAGAGAGTTGGCACAATTTAAACAAGAAGGAATACTAGAGAAATATGTAGAAGAATTCCAAAAATTATTTGTAATGGTGCCCGATGTAATAGAAAGAAGATTAATTGCCTTTTTCATACAAGGGTTAACCAAACCTCTTAGGGGTTTGATTAAGGCATTTGATCCATTGTCTCTATAGGAGGCTATCAAAAGAGCCTTAGATTTGGAGACTACAGTTCCCAAGTATAAGTTTCACTCAAAGATTCCATCTTTAGACCAATCAAAGGAAGTTTCATAGGAGGAAGAGTCTTATGCACAACCTCAAAAGAACATACCAGTAAAGACAAAGACAGAAAATGAGATCAAGAATGATCTCAAGAGGAAGAGTTTGTGTTTTAATTGTAGAGAACCTTGGGAACCTAGTCATTGGTGAATGGGCAAGTGAAAATTTCATTATATTGAAGTAGTTTCTGATGAGGAAGAAAATGAGGAACCTGAACCACATTCAAATAGTGGAGGAACACTTGCTTGTCTTTCAAGAGCACCAAGATAGCATCCTTTCAGATTTTCAAGGGACTCTGTGGAAGCAAAATTTCAGTACTCCTTGATAGTGGAGGTATTCATAACTACATTAATGAAGATTTGGTAGCTAAGAACGGATTTCAAACTGAAGACTTTGAAGGACTTGATGTGACAGTTGTTGATGGATTTATAATCCCTTGCAAAAAGAAAATTAGTCAGGTCAACATACTCATAGAGGAGCATAATGTGTGTGATGACTTTTATATTGTTGGTTTAAGAGAAATTGACTTCGTTTTGGGTATTCAGTGGTTGTCCTCCCTTGGGGAAATCACTTAAAACTTTCAAACTTTTGAATTTATGTTACATTATGAAGGAAGGGAGGTAACACTTAAGGGACTTCCTAATGGGCAAACCAACGTGATTACCACAAAAAAAGTATGGATGTGTCCACCTACAATTATCCACTTATATCTATGAAGAATCCTTGCACAGATTTATCAATGCACATTAGAGTAGCGCAATAAAAATCAGTTGAAGCAAAACAAGATTTTTAGGAGCTTACATAAGCTTTGGAAAAGATTTATAGACAACTAGAAAGGCAATTTGAGGAGGTTATATTTGAAGGTGTCTTTCGGCCAAGCGCATTGAGTGGATGGACACGCACACCTCTAAGATTGAATTGGGATCTTGGTAACTTCTAGAAGACTTAGTCAAGTGGAGAATAAATTCAACATCCTAACTTGTGATTGCTTGAGGACAAGCAATCTTGGGAAGGGCGTACTGTAATGCCCCCTCCTCAAAGTCCTTGTGTTTTCTTTTAAGAAGGGTAAATTAATAATAAACTAAAATTAAAATTAATTAATAAAGGTCAAGGGGCATGTGTAAAGTTACGCCATTGAAGGAAAAAGGTATATAAGGAAGACCAAGGAGAAGGAACCATCCATCAATTGAATACATTTTATATCTATTTATTACTCCTTGTGGAGCATGGACTATGGTTCAACAACATGAGGACGAAACCCCTCAAGGTTTGAAATTAGAGGACAAAACCCCCTAATTTACAATGTTGAGTTAGTGGATGAAAACCCCTAATTCAGGTAGATTTGTAGACAATTCAAAGAAATTTTAGCGAAGATAGGTCATTGTAGATTTGGAATAATTAACAACAAATACAAAGGATAAGTTCCCTCTTTTAAATATATTCTAAATATTATATCTAAACTAGAATAAACTATTAAAACTACAATTTGTAAAGTTGATATTGTATTTATAATTAATTGTGCTGCTATAATTGTGAGTCGGATTTTATTATACTTAAATAAAAATATAAAAAAATTAAATGGGACATTACACTTGCTTCGTACAGAAATTTGTCTTAATTGATAAGGTACAACAATCTTGTTATAGTCGCATAAATTAAGACTGTTGATGATATTTGTAATTCCAACCATATGCACTTCAACTTAAAAATTAGAAGAACATGCCAATTGTTTGCCATTTCTGATTGGCTACGTCCATCTATGTCTGTGCAGGTTTATGGATACAGGATGTCATTGTGGGCAGAGCACCTTGGAACCACTGAGGATTGCTTTCTTCATCCACAAACGATAGAGTGTGTTAAGAGGGTTAATTCTCTAGTAGAACAATATTGGAATCAGTTTGTAGCTGAGGAAGTGACAGATATGAAAGGTCATCTGTTGAAGTACCTAGTACAAGTGGATGCAAATGGTAAGGTTGAAGCATTGCCCAGACACAAAGTTTTCCCTAACGTTGGAGGCAAAGTTTTGGGGGCACCTGCCTCTCTTCCTTGTAATTTAACAACCTGATTTGAATAGCTTATTTTGTAGCAGATTAACAATTTTTGTTCAGAATACAGAAATACTGAATTGGTAAAAGAAAAATGTTTCGTGTTTTTGTTGTGGAAGAGATGCTCTTTGTTATAATACTAGTATAGATATAGTAAATAAAGTATTAAGAGTCATTTTATTACTTTTTGATAGTTTCACATAAATATATATTTTAAAGTTTTGATGTCTATATATTTAAAAAATAGTCGGCCTTAAATAAATACATTTATAGTTTTAGTTTTTTTTAAATATGTCAGCTATACTTTGGTTTTTATGTACATGTTCATGCCATGATGCACTACCACTGTAAAATGCCTCTCGGTGTAATAAATATAAATGTATAGCCTCATGAAGAATCTCTTTACTTTCATCTAATATCTATATATTTTTAATCTTAATTTTAATTCGTAATTATAAAATGTATTAACATAAATTCAAAAGTTTGGGCAAGGTATAATGTACAGGTGAGATATTAGTATTGAAGCAGCAAACTTTATTAATCTATATGTTTTGTATATCAATACTTTCGAGTGTCATATATATAGTTTTTATTTTTTTGATCAATAAGAGGGGAGAAGGCCTTCCCATTTTTTAAAAAGAGAATGATTATAAAAACAAATAAAAATGCTTCAGACAGAGGGAAGGCAAAACCCCATTAATAGGACAACTAAGATGTAAACTAATCAAGATTAAGATATTTTCCCGCCCCTTTCTTCGATGGTCATGCGAGCTTTTCCATTTTTTTTAGGAATCTTTTTTCTTCTAAAAAGCCTCGACCAAACATGTTTTGCTCTAATGGATTATGAAAGAGAAAAATCTAATTCATGATGCATGGGGGTTGACCAGTAATTTGCCCCCAAGGCATCACCAGATGGGGGGACGCATCTGGGAGCATTTTAAAAAACCGATTGCTCAACCAGATCACTCGCTGTTGAGCCAGATGAGATCGAATTGTCTTGTCCATCGAGCGACAAAGAGGAAGAGGGAATCATCTGAGCCGAATAAGGTTCAATACTGTAGTGGTGAAGTTTGGACCATTGCCACTAGGTGGCATTCCTCTTGCTCTGCTGAATTGACTAACTGGAGACATTCCTTAGGCAATGCGCTACAAAGTGTTTGTATTCGAAACATCTTCAATTCCTGAAGGGAATATTGATATAGTCCAATATTTGAGACCAACACCATCTGTTCTTCAAGGGAATTGATTCTAGAAGACCCTTTTCTAGGTCTATTTCAATGTAGATCTTTGTGAAGGTGGTGCCGTAATACTCTTTACTTTCCTTGGAAGCGTGTAGGAATTTCCCTAATGAGTTTTCGATGCCACGCAGGCCAGGGTTGTTCCAAAATTGAAGTGGCAGATAGGGAAGGTGGACCGACATAAGGATTATGGTGAAGAAGTCTTTATTGGGGTTGAAAGAGGTGTACCAGGGTTTTAAACATAGAATGTGTTTATCCTAGAACTAAGGCCTTGAATCCAAAATCGCTTTCAGTCTTCTACGTAATCGTAGTAGATAAAAAATCCCTTTGCATAGGGAAATAGATCAAGTGGAGCCTATACCAATTGCTTCCATTTCTTGGTTGACCATTCGTGTAGGCCTTTCAAGCTTGGCCAAAGTCCTGAAACTTGCCGATGATAGCAAGACATTTCAAACTATCTTCAGTCGTATTAACTTCCTTGTTTATGCCAAAGATTGCTTCTGGAGTGGAATCTAATATTTTGACAATGGAATTTTTTCTAGGCAGCAATTTGTCTGCGGGTCACATATGTGAAACTTGAGAGGTAGCAGCCATCTTCCCCATTTTTGTTGAGCATGTGGTCATGTGTCTATTGGAAACATCCCTTGGCAAAGAGTCAGGGTCCCTTCGGGCGTCCTTGAATAAAAGACGAGCAGAGAGGGAGGCGGTAAAATTATGCAACAAAGAAGAGCAAGGAGGAGAAAGGTCAGACTGAAGGTATGAAGGGAAGGAGGCATTCAAACTAGAAGATGACCAAAGCATAGGAACAGGCAATTTGTGGCATCCACGCCTAGGAGAAATGGAATCCCTAGAAGTTGCGACACTTCATTCACAACATTCCCCTTGTTAATGAGGTTGTTTAGGTAGGATTTGTTGGAGGGAGAGCTAGGGTTTTAACTAGTTGAGATGTTTTCGGGAGCATCATTTCCCAGGAATGGGTGCACACACCTAACATTTTTAAAGGAATGATCTAAATAATTAACATACATTATATACATTTATTACATAAGTCTAAATGTAAAAACATATTTTATAGAAATATAATATTATTGATAATAGTAGGCTTGACCAAGATAGATAAAATCTAAAAGAGAAATGCAATTCTATAGACAACCCTTATCTTAGAAGATATTTGTAGGAAAGTTTTAAAAGAGTCTGAGAATATATTTGTAGGAAAGTGTTTAAAGAGTCCAAATTGTAAGAACTTCTAGAGATGATATGTGTAGAAGTAATATTAGCAATAAATATCAGATAATAAATGTTGATTTTTTTTTTAAATTGATGATCTATTATTAATAAGCAAAGAGTCAGGTATAATATGAGTGGCCAAGGAAGCCACCACAATCCTACTAGGGTAAAACACAAGTACAAACTACTAGAAGCGGAGCACCATTTTACATAATGTCATTACATTTTACGGTTCTCAATTATCTCAAACAAAAACAAAATATCCTCAGAGTTGGATACAATAACAACCAGTGCCACATGGGTTTTTAGATCTTCAAGATACTCAATTCAATTTGTAAAGGAGATGGTGGAGAATCTAGTGCTACTGGTGGTGATGGTATGTGTAGTAGTAGTGGTTAGCAAGTGTTACAACAACAAAATATTCAAAAGAGGTCAATAATAATAGATACTATATACACAAACTCAGTGATCAAGGCCTTGTGAAGAGGCAAAAGATTGTGATAGTTCCATGTCCAACTACCTTAATTTCCGCTTCAAAGGAAATTATTTCTATAAGGCACTCCTCCTATTGTTAGTCTGATTGGGACATGAATGACTAATCCTCGACCTCAAATAATTAGAGATGCCCCCAACACTGCAAGTACTCCTTTGCCATTCAAGCATTCAATTGTGTTAACAGTCCCGGGTTTTGATTACAAAGCCAAGTTTAACAAGAAAGCAGAAAAATCTAAGACACAAAAAACAAGTGCTAGAGAGTACAACTATTGTAACTTTAGAGCATGCAATAACTAGGGTATTACTTACATATGACCCAGATACAAAAACCATGGATACATGATTGTTGTGCCCAAAATTCAAATTAAACTAGAGGATCATATGCATTGCTTTGACTACAATGTTTAAAATTTAGATTCTAAAATGGAACATTGGAAAATAGTAGTATGTTAATTTATTAATTTTAAATGGAAAATGAAAAATGTATATTAGGATTCAGTGTTAGAAAAATAAAATATCATCAACAACAATTTAGAGTTTGGAATATGAAATAGAGTATAAATACCAAGTGCTAAATCTCTTCCAATTGCCAAATCATCTCCTCACTCTGACCATGAGATTGAGGGCCATCATGATCTTGGTCTTCGTTTTCTTCTATTTGTATACATCCACTTAAGAGCATTTCATCACTACCACTACATGTATTATTCATTGTGTCACTGTCATATGTGCTACTATGGTTTTAAGTGTTACACAACCCTCTTTTTTCACATATGACCCTCCAGATTGCGTGTGCCCATTCAAAAGGAAAACTTCAGATATCATATCTAGTTGTATACATCATCAAGGAATTATGCAAATTTTTGTTAAGATTTTTTCTTATATTTGGTTTCAAGAACCCCAATGCAATGAAAACTCTTTCATCCTCCACTGACCCCAATATTATGGTTTGACATAAATCAACAAGTTTGAAATATTTTAATATTGAATCACATAATATTTAGCTCTAACTTAAGGTTGCCCAAAGATTTGTTATCTATCCATCTTGGAAGGGACTCTCCATGAGTTTAAATTGTTCCATCATTGATCTTGTAAAATGGGATGATTGTTTTGTAATCTTAGATTTATTTATAATTCTTTCTATTTGTTGTCCATTGAATTTTAAACTTTTGGAAAAATGATCGACCAAGGTCTTTATCTTGTTATGGAAATCAACTGGTTAATAGTTGACCCAATATTGAGGATACACAACAAACATGGCTTCATGCAGTTCATTGCAAGCGAATCTATCTCTAATCTCTAAGGAAAGAGATCTTGCAATATCCTTTAAAGTAGTACTTACAGAAATAATAATCTCATCAAAAGCTTCGCTTGTAACAAGTTCTTTGATAGTGTGCTTGACCCTAGTAAAATAGTGCATTGGTATCTCATATCCCTATACATGGACACAACTCCTCGCTTGGATTGAACTGTAAAAAATTAATAGGATTGTTCACGTTTGTCATCGAGTGCTAGTTACTAAATTTTGGGCTTATGAATGACTGCTTTGATAGATATAGATTATCGAGGGTCATACATATCATTTTACATAGTTTAGTATATTCTAAAATATACATAGTTTTATCTTGGGATTTTTCACAAGAATGTTCATTTCCTCTAGCAACGGAAGAATACCAAATAAAGTTAAGAGTGTCTCTATGTCACTTAACCTATGTAAGATGTTTGTACATTACTACAATCAAGGATTGATATTTTGAAAAAACTTGTTGCATTGGTCCATGCAAGGAGATCCATTTGGTATCAACATTCTTAAGAAGCTTGTTTATTGCAGTTATTCTCTCAGCAAAATGTTGAAATCCCAAAAATTGTTTTGATTTCAACAGAAGTATGAGTAGATCTTGTGAACTAGATCTTCAACTTTTGATACTGCAGGAAACTTGCTCACAATTTTAAATACTAAATTTATTCTATGGGCCATGTAGTGAATTACAATCATGTATGGTGAAAAAGAAGTTTGTAGCTTTATGCAAAGATCATTCCTATGACCTTGCATTGCTAAAGCTCCATCTGTCTCTACACATGCCAACTATTTGGCAATTGGGTAGTCATCCATACTTCCAATTTCATTCAAAGATTTATTAACTAGTTCAGATAGATTTTGCGATGTTGCTTTCTCCTTCATTTTATAAATAGAGAGTAGATGAGGTTGGTGGACATGTTTTTATACAGTATACATATGCATACATACCCAAGAAGTATTATCTACTACTGTAACTTCATCTAAATATAATGGAATAAAGTTAGCTCTTTTATTATTTTTTTGTAGATCTTTTTTTTCCACCTCAACAAGACAACTTGCCCATTCCATTCACTATTTATTGACCAATGTGTGTTAAAAAAGTTAGGAACACCCATAAAATATAATAAAACTATTATATTATCGGTAGTCTATCATAGGGCACCCTTTGATCAAAATATGAAATTCAGCAACACTCAACTGAATAGTTATTGCCATTTGTATTTATCCCATCATCTTTTCAAATTGAGCTTCAATTGAACCTTCAAATGCAGCAAGTTTCACCTTTCTTTCCATATGCACATCATATTTGAGGGCATGCTTAACATGAAGACATTATTCCTTTATTTTCCATCTTATCAATGATTTTTCCTTTCCGTCTACGATTTGTTTTTCATAAACTTTACCAATATGTTTTTCTATAGTGTTAAGTTTTCACTGCAACTTCTTGTCCCTATGATATTGAAAGGAAGCAAGGTATGCAGAAATGCTTCCTACACTGATCTACTAAGGAAAGATTTATGCGAATTTTAACTTTTACAGTTACATATTAAAATGCACATTAACAAAAAGGTAATAACAACATCCAAATGCAAATACAAAACTCACAACACAAGATATATGTGGGGAAAACCCATTTGGGTGAAAAACCCCACACTCAAAAACCTACATAATGTATTATTAAATCAAAAGATGATACAACACACGTGCAATGCAAGCTCTTTAAGGAGTACACAATGTCGATTCTAATTCACATCTCATGATCTTTCACATTCTCTAACTACTTATTTATCAAGCCTCTTTGTCGGTTACCAATGTCGATTTTTTCATGCCAACCAATAACAAACTAAGTGCTGACGCCTGTATTAAATATAGGGGATTTTTTGCTTGCACTCCCCTGTTAATTATTTTGGGGGAAAACTGCGGATGAGAAAGTCACCAAAATTTACCTTGTTGCATGTACTTGCAACCCTACAGCATGATCAATCACCACATACTAACAACTTATCACAATTGTCATTTCAGCTCTTACATGTCATAGAATCTGTCATAACTCATGACACATGACCACAAGGTGCCAACATATGGAAAAACTATGCCAAGTCAACATGGGATGCCTACCTCCTCATATGAGGGCAAAATTTACATAGAAAATTACAATAGTAGGCAAAAATAAATAAATACAACATTAGGAACTTGCATAGGTTGAGATACCTTAATTTCCAACTGCAAATCTTACACTTGCATTCTGTTGGAGGTTCATCTTTGTTTGCATTATTCATTTGTTCAATGAATGGGTACTTTGACACCTAATCAATCTAAAAATTCCTTTTCATATCCCACTCATGCCCCATTTTTTATTTGATTTTTCTTTTCCCCTTCCGTGCAGGTCTACATCCTCGTTATCACTTGTTGAGGTTGATTTATTCATATTATCATTCCTACTAGCCTAGGTATCCCCTAGAACATCATCTGCAAGATTGTCATCCAAGTTAATGAACGTATTCTAATCTTCCTCTAAGGTATTGCCTTGTTCATTAATAGATGGTACAAGTGCTGAAGTTATAACTCCATCTGATGGACTGTAAACATTGCCAAAGTACGACATTATGATATCGTGTTTTGATGACCTCCACAACTTTCAGAAAACTTGTTCCTACTCAACATCTCTCACAAAATAAAAGCTACAAAAAGATGTATTTGTGTTTAAGAAGGAACCATAGAATATAGATCCCTGGGTCCTAGATGTCTCCCTACTCAATATCATCTATAACAATGAAACCATACTGACAAAGAGATAAATAATTAAGAGGAATTTTATATTATAACACTATAAAGAAATGATCACTTACCTTTCACTGACTCGCTAATGCTTGTAGTTGTAACTTGCCTATGATCCGAATCAAGAGCTCAAAGCAGAACAAATTTGTGATAGAGAAAAATGTTTACTCTTGTTAATCAGGTCCTATTTGAACATTAAACGATTAATTCTCGATCTCAATGAATAAACTGACAAAATAAAGTTAGCATTGGTCTAAGCCCACTTAAATAGACACTCTCCGGAGTTTGTGCGGCTAAAGGACCAGGGCGTCCGAGTGCCCCGGTCCCAGATGTTAGCCTCGAGCCTATTTTTGTGGTGTTAGCTTAGAACACCTCCTGAACTTTAGCATGTTGACCCCATTTGGTTTTATTCATTATTGGTGAATGGGAATGCATATAAAAGAAAGTTTATTCATTTGAACATCTAAGCAATCTAGAAATACTTGCACTCTCTCTTTTCTCTCATGCTCTCTATTCTTATCTAAAGCTGTCTATGGTGGATTATTGTTGTTGCACTAACTTCTTGTAGGTCTTGTGAAGATCTTTCTACTTCTTTGGACTACACCAACTTCTTGAGTCAAGTTGTGATGCCACATTAAGCATGCTAGGGTTTCCATTCTCATGGTGACTTCACTCCATGCTTTGTTCTAGCATTCCATTCTACTTCAGATTTCCCTCTACCCTCATAGGGCACTCACTCTGAGATCTCATCATTGCTATTGTGGAGGTGGAAACATCATTCACAGAGCTTGACTTAGGCAAGCTCCTAAATAGCACCCAACCATTTTCCTTCTTATGTGTGTGTAGGTAGCATCTGGAAGAATCTAAAGAAAATAAGTTACAGGAGGCAGGAACACAGAAGGGCAAAGACATAGGAAACTTGACATTCTACAAAACCCTAATCAGGGTCTAGGGTGCCTGAGCACCCTAGTCCTTCTAGGATTCTGAACCTAGATCCAGGTTCTACTCTGCCCTCTGATCCTTGTTGTGGTGTTAGATTTCTGATATCTATTTCTAACAATCGTATTTTCACAAATCTTGCTTAACTAGGGTTTCTACTTTGCCCTAGCTTGATTGGTTGGATTTGGTCGATTCTCCTCTATACAACAAAGGGACAAAACCCTATAGTTTGGCTCTCCTTCTTGGGTAGAAGCTAAGCTCGGTTTGTGTTCTAATGTTAGATAGAAGAGAGGGTTGACCTAGTTTAACCTCTTAGTGTAGGTCTCTATTTTCTACCAAACATTTTGGTGAACCTGAATCTTATTGCACTTTTGCATCCTTCTTGCTTCAAATCTGAGCTATTGTCTACCCTAGACCTGATTAAGTTACATTCATCCATCATTTTGCATCATTACATGGCTTATTTTTACATTATTTCATTGTTAGGGTTTATAAAAACTTGCATTTATAGAAAATCTAGCTAATCTTGAACCTAGGGTTTTTAGATTAGTGAGTTGTTTCAGATCTTGTGGCATTATTAGATTGTTTAAAATACTTTCATTTGTTGTACCTTATCATTCTTGATGTTTGGAACAATCTTGCATCTTTGCATTTGAATTTAGAAAATCAAGCATCTGATGAATTGTTAAAAAAACATAGTTCTCACATTGTCTATATTTCAAAAGTGTAGATCATTGTAGCATGATTTGAATTTCTAATTTTTACATCAAATCTGATTTGTATTGCATCATTTAATCATTTCCTAGTGGTATATTTTGCATTCTCACTTATTCTTTATTAGGATATTCAAAAATTTTGCATTTTTTGAAAAACCTAGCTAGTCTTGCACCTAGGGTTTGTTGAGTAGAATCTTATTTCAAATCTTGGTGATGTTGGTTAGTTGTTCAAATCTGATTTTGCATTGTTGTAGCATTTCATAAACATCATTTGTGTTCAAAAATAAATCTTGCATCAAATAATTTTGGTTTAGGGAATAAGCATTTAAGATCTAGGGTTTTTGATGATAAACCCTAGGTAGTATCTAGTGGTTGCATTCAAAAATTTATTTTCAGATCTTTGCTATGTTGAATGATTACCAAATCTGATTTTAAGTTGTAACTCATCATATTTTTCATATTTGTTTAATTTAGAAAGAAAGAGCATTCATGCATTCATCTTCTCTTCAAAATTGGAAAGCAATAGCATAAACAAAACTATCTAGCTTCATTTGACACTTATGCATCTTCATTTAAAGAAAAAAAATTTAAATCTGATGCAAGTGCGTCTAGTGGTGTAAGGGCAATCTTGCATCACCCAAAAAAATGATGATTTTGTTTTTTGTTCTTTTCAAATTTTGTATTTTTGGACACCCAATTGCTTGAATAATGATGTAGAACCTTCAGTTTTTCCAACCTGCTAAAAATAGTCAACTGCTATTTTTAGAAAGTTGCATTTGAGCATGTATGGAAGTAGAAATTTACACAAGGATTTGGAATTGAAAAATGTGACCTTTGGTGAAGGAATTGGCCAAATATCACTTGTGGGTTGAATGATATTAAAGTTTCTATTTCTTTAAAAACCCCTGAAAAGGTTTCAAAGTCAAATATGATGCACTTAGAGGCCACGTACGACCCTGGAAATGGGTGGAATCAATCGAGCAGTTTCTTAGCATGTAGAGAATTTCACGAGCTTTCAAATGCATCAAATGGTTCGTCAATCGAACGCTCGGATCAAAAGATATGGCTCTTGGAAGTTGACCTATTTTTGGAGGGAGTTACAAATTTCAAAATTTTGGCTGGAAGGCGCCAAAAAGGGCTATTTATGACCATTTTTGGGAATCCTTTGGGGAGTAGAGAAAGGGGGGAAAGTAGAGAGTCAAGAAAAGGAGGGAAAACAGAAGCCTCAGCTGATTTGAAGCTACAGAAGGTAGAAAGTTTCTGAATCTAGAGAAAGGAAGTTGTAGTGTGTTACAACATGTTGAGGATTCATCGTCTGATTTGATTTCAATTTCTATAATGTAGTGTGTTGTCCAAATCAATAAAAGAGCATTCCTATTTTCTATGTGCAATTTGTTTTATTGTGTGTTTTGGGATTGGCCCCCTCATCAAGTGGTATCAAAGTAGTAGTTCCTAAGTGTGTAGATAGATTGCGGACTAAGAGGCAGTGACTTGAGGTTGTGGGTTTTCTGTAGAACTAAAAAAATGCCTCCACGAAGGAACTGTGGTGGTTCTAGGAGAAGTGCTTTGACAGAACAAGGTTTTAAAGCCTTGCAAAGACAAATCAATTCATTACAAGAGGAGATGCAAAAAGGGTTTGAGCTAAGAATAAGAGAAAAAAGTGAAGATGAAATTGAAGAAGAAGAGCTATCTGAGGAAGAACAAGATGATGAATGATATCCTGTGTAATTTAGGTTGTTGAGGGTCATTTTGAAGATTGGAAAAAGACCTAGGATTGAAGTCTCTACCTATTCTAGGGATCTGAATTAGGAAGAGCTTATTGATTGGATAAATGATATGGAGGAATATTTCAAGTATAAAGATGTGGAGGATCCAAAACGGGTCAAGTTTGCAAAAACAAAGTTGAAGGGCCATGCCAGTGTTTGGTGGAAGGAGGTTGATGGCACGAAATTCTCAAGGCTGCCTATTAATGGTAGACCTTCTGGCAAACTACAGCCAGAAACTATCTACTAAACAAGAATAGGGGAAACAAAACCCTTCATATACTATAAACAATCTAAGGACCCATACCCAGACTTAGGCTTCACAACATACATACTTCTAGACTTACTGTCCCAATAGAATTAAAATGCTAATCCTTTCCAACTAGATGACATGAACTACCCTCACACAAAAGAACAGAATAACATCACCAACTCGCTCAAGCATTATACAAGGAAGATAACTGTCTCAGACAATGAATAAGAACAGGAATAACTAAGTACTTTAATTCCAGGATTAAACACTTATTACAATATGTTCAAATCACACAGGAATCTACCTACCAAGCATAACATTCATTCACAAACTCAGAGACCTCCAACAGTCTGTATCTCTCTACCGACAAAAATGACTAATCTCTACAAGTCTGCACCCTACAACCTCTCATCATTCCTCCTATTCGGTATGTCTCCTCCACCTTCTGCGATCACTTCTTTCTACCATTACTACCTCCTCATTTCTGTAACCATCAGCCTCAACACAGGCTGTATCCCAATTGTATCATCTTCTTGTGGCCTCCCTTCTCTCGAGCCAATTCAATCAGTCAATCTCGGTTGACCTTTCTCCACACCTCTTCCTCAACCTATCTTCGAAAATTAAATAACATTTTCTCCTAACATCTGTGTCAATTATTCTTTCTGTTCTGCGGCCCTTCGTTGGCCTAGCCTGAACGCCTTCTTTTGTCTTTTACAACTGACATCCACTATTTTCCCCTACCTCTCAACCTACTGCTTGGCCTCTTCTTACACAACTGACTTGCTCTCGAATCTTCCATCGAATCTTGTTATGCATTCTCCCTTCCTGTTACACACCGAATTTGAACCGTTCTCCGTATGCCATAACTGTCAACCCAGCTGCCTACGACTCTTCACTTCCATGTCTTTTCCTTAAACCATTCGGTTCTTCCTGTGTAACTGACGAACCCAAACTATCCATGACTACTTGACTTCCAGCTACTCATAACTGATTATTCTTTCTATATCGAAGGCCACTTGTAACGATTACCTGCATTTTGCCAACGTAGTGATAGTAAGCACAGTCTACCCATATTCTCTGATCTTCCTGTCCATACAGTGACAATAACTTAACATGTCTCAACCTGCCCAAAACCAAAACTTCCAAGACAAGATCCTACTGCTACCAAGCTTAAAATATGAGAAAAACTAAAAATCAGAAATTTATGTCAATGCCCCTGCATCAGACTCCCCAGGGGACAAAAGATTATGTGCTCCTGCACATGAGGCCATTAAACATACTGCCTCTTGTCTTTCTTCTGCTTCCTCCACAAACGTTCTAGAATCATTAATATATTCCTTCGACCTTGTTGCCCTCCATTCAATTCCCCATGCATAAGATACCTAGCTTGCTTAGTCATGCATAAATTAGTCCATTCTGCATTTGCTTCCCCAATTATTTCCACCTCATCTATCAGTCTGTCAACTCCAGTAAATGCATGCTCAACCTTCAACAAATCTGCATTCATCATTCCATATACTTCCTTTTCCATGTCCCAATTAAACACCCATAAATTATTTTTAATATCCTTTCTCTTATCACAAGCCACAATATCATGCTCTAATACAGATTTATGTTCAAACCTCTCGTTGATCAATACTCTAAAGAAATGCATATCCACATTTTTATAAAAGACATTTTTGTTTACCTCGACTTGCATTGTTGCTCCAACCTCTCTATTACCATCTATAATCTCTTTTTCTTCATCCTTCTTGGCTGTCCTATGTATATACATTCCAATATCCTCTTGCAATTCTTGCTCAATCAAAGAGGACTGTGCCCATAAACCACCATTCTTGTTTGTTGCCCTAACTTTAAATTTTGCCTTTTTTATGCTTCCCTTAAGAATGTATTTGTCTTCATCTTTTGTACTCTATGTTGCCTCAACTTCTGTTGCTGCTTCTGCCTTGTTTCCATTATAAATTTTATCTTTACCTTCTTTATCTTTTGTTGCTCCAGCTTCTTCATTTTTATTCTCTTCTTTTCCCCTTTTGTTTCCATTCTCCTTGGCTAACTCATTCTTCATATCCCTTTTGTACTCATTACTAAACATTCCACTCTACCTTCCTTTGCTCTCCTTCCTCATTTTATATCTCTCTTCTCGTTTTCTTTTTATCTGTAGTCAGCCACAACTTTTCCTCATGTTCATAAATTTCATTCAAAGGTTCAACATCATCCTCATACAAATCAGATTGTTTATTTCTTATCTTGTATTTACCATGCAACTTTTCCTCCAACTCCGTTGCATGCTTTGGGGCATTATCCTCCTTTTCATCTTCTAGGGGCTCTATCATGCGCTCCTCTTCATTGGGCTTGTCAATATCTACATCTCTCCTCTTCTCTTGTTTTGTCTGCTTCTCCTTGTCAACTTTTTCTACTGTTGTCCCATGCTTCACTACCCACGATGGATTCTTCATCTTCCTAAATTGATGTCTTGTTGCCTCTGCACTTGGCCTATCCTCTTGTCTTCTTTGACACTTCACTATAGCTTTCATCCTTGGTGCTACCTTGCTTTTGTCTTTAGCCACTGCTTGCTTCACTTCTTTCTTATGTTCATTAACAATTGATTTCCTTTGCTAGTATGGTACTATATAGCCATGATCTACTAATTTAATTTTCTCCTTTTGAACTTGCATATTTACATTCCCATTTCCACTTGCATAATCAAAAACACCATCAAAATGAACTTTTACTTCCTCATTAGTCTATTGCCCCAATTTACTTACATTCTTGGCTTCATGTCCTACCACATCTTTCTCTTTATAGGCTTTCTTCTTTTCTTCATTAGCCCTCCCTCCATCTTTAGGTACCCTGTATTGCACCACTACTACAAATTGTCTTCTATTATCTATTGCTGCAACTATCTTCTTTCGCTCTTATTTTCATCTTCATCTATGGGCTCTCTTCATGCCCTTTCTCCTTTTGCCTCCAAAGGTTTGTTCTTAGTCTTCTTCATACCTGCATTCACACTTTCAAACAAATCAATAGCAAATAAATCAAGAGACCAAGATGTTTCTTCAAGTGCCTCTTCCATAGACATTAGACATTATCTTCTCATCTTCTTCAGGTGCTCTTTGCTGCACTTTCTCTTTTCTCCTTTCCTTATTATTTTTATCCAAGTCCTCTACATTGAGAAATTTCCTCTTCTCTTCTTTTTCACTTCTTACAACCACAACATTACCAGGAAAATAACTCTTTTCCAACATATCCAGTCTACTTGCAATCTTCTCCAATTCCTCTCAGAATTTTCTGTCTTCCACTTTATCCCAATATCTATTCCAAAATGGGATTATGATGGGTCTCCTTAAACTAATACCCATCCTCTCACTGCTGCAATCTACAAACTCTGCTCAAACTGCAAGTGCAAATTGCCTCTCCTTCGACGATCGGTTCACACAACAACACATGTCACTGCAAATTCTAGCATAGGTTGCCTCCCTTTCGGCGCTCTACCCATGCAAACTTGTTGTATCCTTCTATCTTCTGATACCTATCCCTGGGCTACTCTTTTTCTCAACCCTGTCTTTTGAAGCCACATTCTACTCTCTTCCTCTATCGATCAAAACTACAACACTCATACAACAATACCCATCAAAATCAAGAATACACTTAGTGCTCTCTGCCCAGATCTTTTGGGGCTCTGATACCAAATGATGGCATGAAATTCTCAAGGCTGCCTATTAATGGCAGACCTTTTGGCAAACTACAGCCAGAAACTATCCACTAAACAAGAACAGGGGAAACAAAACCCTTCATATACTATAAACAATCTAAGGACCCATACCCAGACTTAGGCTTCACAACATACATACTTCCAGACTTACTGTCCCAATAGAATCAAAATGCTAATCCTTTCCAACTAGATGACAGAAACTACCCTCACACAAAAGAACAGAATAGCATACCAACTCACTCAAGCATTATACAAGGAAGATAACAGTCTCAGACAATGAATAAGAATAGGAATAACCGAGTACTTTAATTCCAGGATTAAACACTTATTACAATATGTTTGATTCACAGAGAAATCTACCTCTTAGGCATAACATTCATTCACAAACTCAGAGACCTCCAACGGTCTGTATCTCTCTACCGACGAAAATAACTCTAATCTTTGTAAGCTGCACCTTGTGACCTCTCATCATTCCTCCTATTCGGTATGTCTCCTCCACCTTCTACAATCACTTCTTTCTACTATTATTGCCTCCTCATTTTTGTAACCATCGGCCTCAACACAGGCTGCATCCCAATTGTATCGTCTTCTTCTGGCCTCCCGTCTCTCGAGCCGATTCAATTAGTCGATCTTGGTCGACCTCTCTCCACACCTCTTCCTCAACCTATCTTTGAAACTTAAATAACATTTTCTCCTAACATCTGTGTTGATTACTCTTTCTGTTCTGCGGCCCTTCGTTAGCCTAGCCTGAACGCCTTCTTTTATCTTTTACAACCAACCTCCACTATTTGCCCTTGCCTCTCAGCCTACTGCTCTACCTCTTCTTACACAACTGACTTGCTCTTGAATCTTCCATCGAATCTTGTTATGCATTCTCCCTTGCTGTTACACACCGACTTTGAACCATCCTCCATATGCCATAACCGTCGACCTAGCTGCCTGTGACTCTTCACTTCCATGTTGTCTTTTCCTTAAACCATTCAATTCTTCCTGTGTAACTGACGAACCCAACTTGTCCATGACTACTTGACTCCCAGTTGCTCATAACTGATTATTCTTTATGTACCGAAGGCCACTTGTAATGATTACCTGCATTCTGCCTACATAGTGACAGTAACCACAGTCTGCCCATATTCTCTGATCTTCCTGTCCATATAGTGACAGTAACTCAACATGTCTCAACCTGCCCAAAACCAAAACTTCCAAGACAAGATCCTACTGCTACCAAGCTTAAAATATGAGAAAAACTAAAAATCAAAAATTTATGTCGATGCCCCTACATCAGAGGTCCATTTAGAGAGAAATAGAAGAGGAAAAGGAAAGATTACCAGATGAGATTGGATGGTGGACAAACTAAAGAAGCAATTCATTCTTGTGGACTATGAGATGGAGTCATTGAAGAAGTTGCAAGGATTGAAGCAAGGTAAGAAGTCTGTTATGGAGTATATAGAAGAGTTTTATAAGATTATTATCAGGACATGCCATGCAAAGGCTAACAAGGAGAAGGTAGCTTGTTATATTAATGGGTTGAGGCCAAGTATTCAAGAAGAGTTGAGCTTGGTCAGAATGACCACCATAGAAGATGCTCACCAATTTTCCTTGAAGGTAGAAGAGAAGCTGAATAAAAGATTTGAAAGAAAGCAAAGATGAAGAAGTCATGGTGGAAGGACTGGTGGAAGATCCTATGGAGGCCAAAATGAAGATCAAAAGAAAAGTGAAGATGCAGGCACCGATCGAAATTAGAAAGGAGATAATGCCTACCGCCCTTGTGACCAAAATAATGGTGAGCAAAGAGGAAGATGAAGAGGAAGACCTAGGCAAGGACCTGGAAGACGAGGTTTCAGAGGAATTCGTTTCCAATGTGGAGAAGGACATCGAGCATACAAGTGTCTGCAACATCAAGGAAGGATAAATAGAAGACCTAAAGGTAATACACGAGTTGCACATGTAGATGAAGATGTGTAATCTGAGCATTTTGAAGATGCTAAAAGGGGAGAAACCCTAGTTGTCAAAAGAACCTTGTTAAATGAGGAGAAAGAACTAGATTAGAGGAAGAGTTTATTCTGCACAAGGTGCAAGTGTGAAGGTAAGTGTTGTGATATTATTACTGACAATGGAAGCACTGACAATCTTGTCTCAGAGGAGATGGTTAACAAGTTGAAGTTGACAAGGAGAAGGCATCCACATCCATATCGGATTGCATGGTTGAAAAAGGACCACTTAGCCTTGGTCAATGAGTAGTGTTTAGTGAAGTTCAAGATTGGAGACTACCATGATGAGGTGTTGTGTGGCATCATACCGATGGATACATGTCATATGCTATTGGGAATCTTGTGGCAGTATGATCAGTGCGCTGTCCATGTTGGCCATGCAAACACCTATTCCCTGACAAAGGATGGAGTTCGTCATAAGTTGAAGCCCTTAAAGGAGGTGGAAGAAAAGGTATGTAGTACTCCAAGAATTTGCTTGGTAGATGGTAGGAAAGTTTTGGATGGTATGAAGCATGAGTGTCATTGCTTTGCGTTGACTTCTAAGATCAGTTAGCAGAAATGTGAATATGCACTAGCAGAAGTCTCAAATCTATTGGAAGAATTTTAGGACATTTTCTATGATAATGTACCAGAAGGTTTACCATCAGTGAGGAAGATAAGTCACCAAATGGATTTGATACTAGGAAACAGTTTACCGAATAAGGCAACCCATAGAATGACTCCTGGAGAGAATGAAGAGCTGAATAGACTAGTTCACGAGATGTTAAGGAAAGGACTGATAAGGGAGAGACTAAGTCCATGTGCGGTACCTGCAATACTAGCACCAAAGGAAGATGGAGAGTGGAGAATGTGTATAGATTCTCGAGCCATGAACAAGATCACGATCAAGTACAAATTTCCATTGCCCATAATGGATGACAATGGATTGTTTGAGTGGATCCAAGTACTTTACGAAGGTTGATCTAACGAGTGGATATCCCCAGATCCAAATCAGAGAAGGAGATGAAAGGAAGACATCCTTCAAGACAAAGGAAGGTTTGTATGAGATGTTAGTCATGCTATTTGGGCTAACCAATGCACTAGACACATTCATGCGGCTTACGAACGAGGTATTGAAAGAGTTTTTGGGAAAGTTTTTTATTGTTTATTTAGATGACATTTTGATTTTTAGTAAGACTTGGGAAGAGTATTTAATGCATATCAGAAGAGTTTTAGAGAAGTTGAGGGAGGAGAAGTTGTTGATTAATCTAAAGAAATGTAGTTTTTCAAAGGACTTGGTATACCTGGGATTTGTTGTCTCAAATGAGGGTCTTAAGATGGACCCAGAAAAAGTAAGGGCTATTGTTGAATGGTCCACACCAAGGAGTGCTACAGAGGTACATTCTTTTCATGGTTTGACAAGTTTTTATAGAAAATTTATCAAGCACTTTAGTAGCATTTGTGCACCCCTAACTAAGACAATGAGAGGGGATAGAAAAGAGTTTAAATGGACTATAGGAGTAGCCAAGAGTTTTGATACATTGAAGCAGAAAGTCATAGAGCAACCTGTTTTGGCACTTCTAGATTTCAATAAAGTATTTCAGGTAGATTGTGATGCTAGTGGTAGTGCTATAGGATCTATTTTGAGTCAAGAAGGTAAGCCCATTGTCTATTTTAGTGAGAAGCTTAATGATGCCAAGAAAACATATTCTATTTATGATCAAGAGTTTTTTGGTATAGTTCAGGCTTTGAAGAAATGGAGACATTAGTTGTTGCCAAAAGAGTTTGTTCTATATACTGATCATTAGGTTTTAGAATATCTTAATAGTCAAGGGAATTTGAACCAAAGGCACTTAAAATTGTAAGGAAAACAAAGTGCAGAATACGCCTTCCTAATGCCAATTTTAGGAGAGAGATACAAAAAGTTCATTCAAATTCTCACAATTTCAGTTCACTTAAGATGCACATGAAAATATCAGAACAGAGAATTAAAACATCACACAGAATGAACACCAGATTTACATGGGAAAACCCTTACGAGAGAAAAACCCACACACCAAAGCAGAGATCTCTTGTAATAGAGTAAAACATAAATTACATACAAGTTACAGGGTTATGGTCTTTCAAGTGTCGATTCCCAAATCAAATCTAGCAGCATTACATTTCCATTCACTTGCTCAGATCAATACATCATCAATCTACACTACTCTATTCAATGCATCTTGCATTCTGTTATATTACAAACTTCACAAACGTTCTAGGAAAACCATCACTCCAACTTCCATACCAGACTAACCGTCACAGGAAGTTTAACCGTCTTTACCAATCACTTTCCAGCCATTACCACCATACCGCAGGACTAATTTTGATTAGTTGCGGGGCCGTGGAGTATAACATATTGCTGCAAGTAATATTTCGAACTATCGCGGGATGGCGGCATGACCCACACTACCACAGACAAGTTCAATATCCATCTCAGTGTGGCAGGTTCCATACCGCACCACTGCAAGCAATTTAATGGGCTGTCGCAGGGTGGTGGTAAGACCCTGATGCAGAGCAGGGGCAGACTTCACAAACTTCTCAAAACTGTTTTGACTGATCCAACATGGGTGGATAGCTTACTTCACCAAACATGACTCCAAGGCCTTCATTTAGGAGCTTGAATAGGTTTGGGTATATGAGATAACTATCAACACTTAAGGAGACCATGGGTCATGTTAATTTGACCTATGGATGCCCACCAAACTCACCAAATGACCTAGTTGACTGTCCTACCCATTGCTCCTTCACAACTTGACCAAATTCCTTGTAGCCCTTAGAATAGGGTTTTTGGAGCATAACTCTCAAACTTCCCAAACAACTTCATGAACTCTTTGGTTTTTTAAATACCCATCATGGCCCTCTACAACATATCAGACATGTAGGGTACCTTGCTTTGGAACATGTGCCTTGAAAAAGGACTGTACCAGGCTGTTCCAAGGGGCAATTAGCCCTGTTTTACAAAGTACCCTATCGTTTGGTCCAAAACTTTATAACCTACTCCAGGGTATGGAATGGATTTCAAATGGATGGATTCCACTAGTTTTGGACTTCCTTGACCATTCCAAGTGACTTTGCCAACAAATGTCTATCCTAGCTATGTTCTTTGGCTTGATACATGAGGATATCAAGCCTAAACTACCTTTAAACTCAACATAGACTGATCCCCTGCTCTTGCACACAAAGCCCAATAGAAATCATACCTAACTAAACCTATTTCATTCATTTTGGGGCTCTAACATAGTGATTTGGGTCAGAACCCCATTGATCCTCTTAAACCCTACAAAACCCTAGTTAAATGAGCAAAATTAGAACAACGTTTATATCTTCCCTCTGTAACAGTGTCAAAGCTTCCAAATAGGCTTGAATGAAAGGTAACCCAATGTATTATACCATTCTATGTACCTTGTTTCTTGACAAGCCTGTACAGGCAAGTACTAAACAGAAGAACAACGAAAAAAGCAGAAAAAATAGAAAAATAGTCTTTTCTTTGTATTTTTTTCTTCTAAACTTCATTCTCCTTCTTGCTCAAGCTATATGGAACTAAATACATTGCAAACCTCCTTCTCTTGCATCGTGCAAGATTCTCCATCGTTACAAAAGGCAAAAAGATGGCTAAAATTAGCCTTGCCACTCATCTCTAAACATAGAAACAACTCAACATAGAGCAATACATGAAGCTCCACTACAAAGTGGGTCTAAAAAAAAGAGAGTGGTCTGACCACAGACCTTATTACATCAATAAATAGACTAACAACTCCTCCTAGGCTCATATTGAGTACAAAAACCAAAAATATAGGCTCCTAATGAGCACAAAACCAAAATTAGCTATTGTGGTCTCTGCACCATACTACCGGGGTGAAAAGATTTCAATCTCCTAATGAAATGAGCTCTTAGACAGAGGCTCCATGCTACTTGATGTCTTCTTCTATCATCCATGTAGCATCTTCAATTGGCAAACCATGCCATTTCACCAAGTGTTCATTGTATACCTTGTTTCTTGTCCTCTTAACCTCCCTTGTGTCCAAGATAGCTTCAAGCTTTACTGGCTGACTAGGTGGAAGATCCCTTATCCAATCCTCATGAGCAACCTTCTCTACTTCTTCATCTGCAACATTAGATCCTTTGAAAGGATATAGGTCTGCAACATTGAAAATGGGGGATATAGAAACTCCAGGAGGGAGTTCTATCTCATAAGCATTATGACCAAACTTGTGGACCACCTTGCAGGGTCCTATCTTCTTCATCATCATTTTTGTATATCTACCCTTAGGCAGTCTCTCCTTCCTCAAATGAGCCAGCACCATGTCACCTACCTTGTATTGAACATCTCTTCTTTTCAAATCAGCCTTCTCCTTGTATTTGGCAACACTCTTTTCAAGAGTTTCTCTAACTTGCTGATGTATATCCCTCATGGCAGTGGCAAAATCTTCTCCTTGTGCACTCCTATTGTCCACTCCTCTTAGATCTCTCTACTCATAAATGCCTCTAGGCTTCATACCATACACCACTTCAAAAGGTGTTCTTCCTATGCTCCGATTGACAGAGTCATTGTAGGCATATTCTGCTTGGGGCAGTAGGAGATCCCATGACTGATTATGCTCCTTTGTTAGACACCTTAACAATTTTCCCAATGACCTATCAACAACCTTAGTTTTCCTATCTATTTGAGGATGGTAGGCAGAACTGAAGGTTAGATTTGTTCCTAGCTTCTTCCACAAGGTCCTCCAAAAGTGACAAATAAACTTGGAATCTCTATCAAACACTATTGTCAAAGGCAAACCATGGATTCTTACAATTTCCTTGAAGAACAGACCAACAATATGAGAGGCATCATTAGTGGACTTGCAAGCAATGAAATGTTCCATCTTACTAAACCTATCCACAACAACAAAAATGCTGTCATAACCTCTTTGTGTCTTTGGAAGACCTAGAAAAAAGTCCATGTTGATTCACTCCCATGGCTGATTGGGTATTGGCAAAGGTTGGTATAAACCTGCATTGGAACTTGATCCCTTAGCCCTCTGGCATATCACACAATTCTCCACAAACTTCTTCACATCATTATGTAGCTTAGGCCAGTGATAAAACCTCTTGACTTGCTCCAAAGTTTTGTCATAACCAAAATGACCACTCATGCTGCCACAATGCTTTTCCCTTATCAGATTTGCTCTCATGGAGCATCTTGGCACACATAACTAAGCTCCCTTGAATAGTAAACCATCTTGTACTACAAACTCAGAAAATTCATTGTGAAAAACATCTTGGGACTGACCACAAACAACAAAAACATCACTAAAATCTTCATCATTCTCATACATACCTTTAAGTGCATCAATACCTACACTTTGCAACTTGATCTCTTGCACCATCATGGATCTTCTACTAAGTGCATCAGCAACTTTGTTAGCTTGTCCCTTCTTATGTTTGATGGTGAATGTGTAGGCTTGCATGTACTCCATCCACTTCATGTGTCTATGACTCAACTTGTCCTGGCTATTTAGGAAACTCAAAGCATGATTGTCTGTGAAGACAATAAACTCCTTAGGTAATAGATAGTGCCTCCACTTCTTGAGTGACTACACCATAGCATAGAGTTCAAGGTCATAGGAAGAGTACTTCCTCTTAGCTTCATTAAGTTTTTCACTAAAGAATGCAACCGGTCTCCCATCTTGGCTTAGGACTGCACCTATGGCATATCCACTTGCATCACATTCAATTGTGAACACCTTGTGGAAATCAGGGAGTGCAAGAATAGGTTGTTGAGCCACCCTTGTATTTAAGTATTTAAAGCTTTTCTCAGCTTCCTCAGTCCACTGAAACTTTCTCTTCTTATCTCCTTTGATGGTATCAAGAATAGGAGAACAAATATGACTAAAATTTATGATAAACTTCCTATAAAATGTAGCCAAACCATGAAAACTTCTTACCTCTATTGTTGTTCTTGGAGTTGGCCAGCTGAGTATGGCTTCTACCTTGGATGGATCCATCTTGAGTGTACCCTTGGAGATCACAAACCCAAGATAGACAAGCTCCTCTTTCATGAATTCACACTTCTTGAGGTTGATCATCAGTTTCTCCTCATTAAATCTCTTCAACACCATGTCTGAGTGCTGCAAGTGTTCTTCTTTGGTTCTGTTGTACACAAGAATGTCATCTAGACAAACTACCACAAACTTGCCTATGAAATGCTTTAGGACTTCATTCATAAGTCTCATGAATGTACTTGGGGCATTTCATAACCCAAATGGCATTACTAGCCACTCATAAAGACCTTCATTTGTCTTGAATGTTGTTTTCCATTCATCACCCTCTATTATTCTTATTTAGTGGTAACCACTCTTTAAATCTATCTTTGAAAAGTAACATGCATCACCCAAACTATCCATTAGATCTTCTATCTGGGGTATTGGGAATCTATACCTGATTGTTATCCTATTGATGGCTCTAGAACTAGTACAAAGTCTCCATTCTCCACCCTTTTTAGGTGCTAGGACAGTTGGAACAGCATAGGGACTTAAACTCTCCTTGATCAGCCCTTTCTCCAATAGTTCTTGAATTTGATTTTTGACCTCTTCATTCTGTTGTGGTGTCATCTTGTATGCTGCTTTGTTTGGAAAACTTCCACTAGGGATGAGATCAATATGATGGCTTACATCTCTCACAGCAGGCAATGAGCTTGGTAGGTCTTTCACCACTATGTCTTCATACTTGTCCAATGGGACCTGCACCTCCTCTGGTATCTTTTCTACCTATGTTTTTACCTTGACTGATATAGGCTTGCCAATGATGGCATATCCAACCTCTCCTTCCTTCAGTGTCTTCAAAAACTCCTCCTCTTTTACCATCTTCACACTTGGTCCTTCATGGACTGTTGTACCATCTTCTTTTAGGGGTGCAATTTGGTATGACACTCCATCCTTCACAATCATGTAGGTGTTCTCCTCTCCATCATGCTTGGCCTTCCTGTCAAATTGCCATGGTCTGCCTAGGAGTAAATGGCATACATCCATGGGGATGGTGTCACACAAAAAAAAATTTTTGTAGGCACCAATGTTGAACTCCACCCAAGCTTTCTCATTCACAAGTACTTGCTGACCCTTATTGAGCCATGACACCTTGTAGGGTGTAGAGTGAGGAATCTTCTTGATCTTCAACTTTTCTACCATTTCCAGAGACACAAGAATCAACAATCACTTTACATACATTCCCTTGTGTTTTGCAAGTTGTCCTGAATAAGGCATTCCTTTGTGGGGGCTCCTTGGTTGTTGGTACTTTCAGTAATGTCCTTCTTATCATCAAGGACTCTCCTCCTTCTAGGGTTGCATGCACAAAAGATGAGTTCACACTCTCTTGGTCCTCCTCTTGTACTATTTGGACTCTTCTATCACCTCCATAGGAACTTGATGCTTGTTTGTCTAGGCACTTGAATGTAGGATGTCCAACTTGATTACAGTTGTAGCATTTGCCTCTGAAGGTGCTTGACCCTCTACCTTGGCCTCCAAACCTGCCTCTACTATTTGACCTTCTTCCTCTAAAGTTGCCTCTTTCACTTGACTCTCCTCTTGGTTCCTGATTCTCCTTGTTGCTGTTATTTGTTTCTTCTTGTTGCTTCTATCCTCTTCCACCAAAATTTCCTCTTCCTCTGAAGTTCTTTCCTCTACTCCTTCCATTTTGTTCCTGTTTCATTTTGATCTTCTCCTCAACTCTTACTACCAATTGGAAGCATTCTTCCACATTCCTAGGTGTTGTAAGACTTAGTTCATCTTGGATATTGAACCTAAGCCCATTCATGTATCTAGCAATCTTTTCAACTTCATCCTCATTATGGCTAGTTCTCATACTGAGCTTATGAAACTCCTCTGTGTAGGCCATTACATCCATCTCTTTTTGCTTTAAGTTTTGCAACCTTCTGAAGGTTTGAATGGCATAATCTTTTGAAAGGAATCGGTCCTTCACCTTGGACACCATTCAGTCCCATGAACTAATTTTTGCTTTTCCTTTTCTCAACCTTTCTAACTGAACATAGTTCCACCATGTCAATGTTGCTCCCTTCAACTTGGTCTTTGCCAGTTTGACTTTCTTCTCTTCATGCATCTCTTTGTACTCAAAGTAGTTATCTAAGGAATCAATCCAGTGTAGTACCTCCTCACTGTTCATCTTCCCTTCATACATGGGCAACTCCATCTTGACATCAGTGCTTTCTCCTTTCACAATCTGCAGCATCTTCATGAACCTTTTATCATCTGGATCCATCTCTGCCTCATTGGATCCCTCTTGAGGGCCTGCAATTTCACCCTCATACTCTTGGTCACTATCTTCCTGTTGGTAAACAGATTTGTCACCACGAAATAACCTTCGAAAATGATTCGTTGCCCTTAGAGCGGTGACTAAATTGTCCCAACAGTTGGAGAAGCTATTATTGAATTATCATCTTTCCTCTGCGTTTGAGAGGGGCAGCTCCCTCGTATGATGGGGTATTTGTAGTTTTTGTGTACTTTTAACCTAAAAGTACATAAAGGAAGAAAAGAAAAACTAACAAGACAAATGATTTATTGAAACCCTAACAGTAGACATACGAATACTGGTTTGGATTTCACAAACTCAAGACAAATTATGAGGGGATTTCACCACAAAAACTAGAAACCACTTTCCTAAACTTCATGATGAATTTCACAACGTATGTACAACAATGATGATGAAAGATGGCAAATCTCAACATACGAAGAGATCATTTATCTTAACACTTTCAAATCAGGATACTGAGACATGATTATGCTTCATCACTTCAATTGCATGCTTCAATGGATAACTTTTATTTACACAAATACATAGAGAGACCACCAATTTGACATATGAGAAACTAGTAATCATAACTCAGAAATACATCAAGAACATACAAACTGAAAATGCATTCTTCATTATCTTTTTGAGATTATACAATTTCAAAAAGTAGACTATACAATGTGTAAGACCAAAAATATTCAAAGAAGATTCTTCATAAGTTCCCCCTGTAAAAGTTTTCTCTAAAGAGTCCCCCTTTGATTGAATTACAAAGAAGTATATATAGGTGAGGCTAGTAACCACTTAAGGTAACTACATTAACCACTTTTATAACTACTTAGAATAACTAACTCTTTAAGTGCACCAACTTGGAATAACTAACATTCTTTTTAGAAAGATAGTTACTTAGAGTAACTACCCAACTTTGGCACTTAGAATAACTACCTTGTGAGAAAGAGTTAGGATAAACCTAACTTTACAATACAAAGGGTGACTTAAGTCACGGTAACATGAAACCCATGATTTTGAAAGAAAAACTAAGTTATCAATTTTACTCCAGGAAAGGTACCATGTCTTCTCCTAGTTCCGTCCTATTGAAGAAATCTCACAAAAAGTATTGTTGGTCATCATAACATCCCTTTAATACCTTCTCGTAACAACCTTTGTACAAAGATCTACTCCCTTAAAGTATTTGGCAAGTTTCAACAACTTCACGATCCATACCTCTATGATTCGTAATCCTTGCAACATGTACTTTTAAAACCTCCATTCTTACTTGGCAAAGCACTACTCAATTTAAGGATAATAGCACCTCTGGAAGAGAAAAGTATCTTGTGTTTCCTTTTTGTAAAAGTAGTGTAGACAATTTCTCCAAATCATGCTCTTGAGTCTCTGCAATCAAGTCTAAGGACTCACAAAGAAATCAAATGACAATGGCAAAGTATGCATCACCAAGGCAGCCAAATTCTATTCATTTGTTAGCTTTTCAATGGCTGCTAGTTGATCATTGAGGTCCTGATATTTAGTTTTGAGAATTTCCCATATTGTTGCTGCCTAAATGGTAGTTCAAACCTCTAGCGTTATTGCATCTATGATAGAAAACTTCAAAAACATCAACACTTCCTTATGTCTTTTGTTGTAGTCCTCTGGATCACCTCTAGGTCTTTCCCCCTTCAACACAATTTGAGCAAGGTCAGATTACTTGTCAATTCCCTCTATTTCATGCATATCCTGCATTCAATGAGTTCCATGAGACTACATTTCTTTGAAGCATTTTGTCAAACAGTTCACATGCCTTCTGTATGCTTCCATAATTCGTAATCATGCTTGCGTGTTCAGAAGCTGCAATCATTGCACTCTAAGACCAAATCTATTTGAAGTGTTCTACCAGAGTTTGTGTGATGTTTATACTTTCATATCAGTTGGAAATGGCCATGGCATTTAGCTCTACACCTTTGATTTTCTTTTTCTTAAAAGAATCTAAGTCTTTTTCAACAAATCCATCGCGTTTTCTTGCATCCATTGTGTTTTACCACAAATTCCTAACTTCTTGCATGAGGTCGGAGTTTGCTGGTGAAGGTTGTGGAGTTTGGGTTCAAGAAATAGCCTTGATCAATACTTTTATAGAGAAATCTTTACAACTGCAAATTGCATCTGCTTTAAAGTTTCCATGGCCTCTTCAACAAAACCATTTTGTTCACATTGTGTGCTCATTACAATCCATGAGATTGCATCTCTTTAAGGTATTCTATGCATCATTTCTTTGACGTATTTTTGATAAAGGTGGTCTACAATGATTAAAGATATGCAGAGTAGCCGAATGTGTTGTGCCTCCTCCCACTAGCTCTCTCTAAACAATGTCATGAGAATGATATTGGTAAGTGTTGGCAAAGGCTATGGAATATGGTTGTACACTTGTTAATTTCATTTTCTTGAACTTATGTAGTTAAAATAACTACTTCCCGTTTCGTTCACCTACCGGCCTTTTATATTCTTTCACAATCTCCATTGTTAGTTTACATTAGTTTTGAAACATATCAGAATGACTGATGCATGAAGATTTAGCTCCTTATGTAGTTACAATAACTACTTGTTTCTTGAGCAGTTCTTAGAACCTTGTCGCTAGCCGAAGATGATTTTGAAACTACTCATATTGTCCAATAACAAAAACATGACCTTCCTTTTTTGATGTGTTGATCACGAGGCTAACACTTCCTCAATTACTCCACCTCTCCTTAGGTTTTCTTTGATGGCTGCAAGTCTGGTTAGGACTCCATCTTAAGACTCCTTCATCAATCTCACTTCTCTAGAGAGGACTGGACTATTTTTAGGAGGCATATTGTACTCCTTCACACTCTCCCAATTAGAACTTTAGCTCTAATACCACTTGATGCAAAGCAAGGGTAGACTTCACAAACTTCTCAAAACTGTTTTGATTGACCCAACATGGGTGGACAATTTGCTTCACCAAACATGACTCCAAGGCCTTCATTTAGGAGCTTGAAAAGGTTTGGGTATATGAGATAACTATCAACACTTAAGGAGACTATGGGGCATATTAATTTGACCTATGGATGCTCACCAAACTCACCAAATGACCTAGTTGACTGTCATACCCATCGCTCCTTCACAACTTGACCAAATTCCTTGTAGCCCTTGGAATAGGGTTTTTGGGGCATAATTCTCAGACTTACCAAACAACTTCATGAAATCTATGGTTTTTCAAATACCCATTATGGCCCTCTACAACATATAAATCATGCAGGGTACCTTGCTTTGGAACATGTGCCTTAAAAAAGGATTGTACCTGTTGTTCCAAGGGGCAATTAGCCCCATTTTACAAAGGAAGTACCCTATAAGTTTGGTCCAGAACTTTATAACCTACTCCAGGGTATGGAATGGATTTCAAATGGATGGATTCCACTAGGTTTGGACTTCCTTGACCATCCCAAGTCACTTTGCCGATAAATGTCTATCCTAGCTATGCTCTTTGGCTTGATACATGAGGATATCAAGCCTAAACCACCTTCAAACTCAACACAAACTGATCCCCTGCTCCTGCACAGAAAACCCAATAGAAATCATACCTAAATAAAACTATTTCATTCATTTTGGGGCTCTAACACAGTGATTTGGGTCAAAACCCCATCAATCCTCTTAAACCTTACAAAACCCTAATTAAATGAGCAAAATCATAACAACGTTTATATCTTCCCTTTACAACACTATTAAATCTTCCAAATAGGATTGAATGAAAGGTAACCCAATGTATTATGCCATTCTATGCACCTTGGTTCTTGACAATCCTATACGGGTGAGTATTGAACAGAAGAACAATGAAAAAAGGAGAAAAAATAGAAAACTGTCTTTTCTTTGTATTTCTTTCTTCATAAACTTCATTCTCCTCCTTGCTCGAGCTGTATGGAACTAAATACATTGCAAACCTCCTTCTCTTACATCGTGCAAGATTCTCCATCATTACAAAAGACAAAAAGATGGCTAAAATTAGCCTTGCCACTCATCTCTAAACATAGAAACAACTCAACATAGAGCAATATATGAAGCTCCACTACAAAGTGGGTCTAAAAACAAGAAAGCGGTCTGACCATAGACCTTATTACATCAATAAATAGACTAACAATTCCTCCTAGGCTCATATTGAGCACAAAAACCAAATATATAGGCTCCTAATGAGCACAAAACCAAAATTAGCAATGGTGGTCTTGTTGTCTCTTAGATTTGCACCCTTGCTAAGTTGTAGAACTTGACAATCTGGAGAAATAGGGGATCTTTCCAGGCCTGTGGGTCATCTGTGATGGAAAGAACCTCCGGAGAAGGCCGGCTTCCTAGCTGGTTATCACCTATAAACTACTGGACTAATGTCTTTGCAGGGAAAAGAGTAGGAAGGATTGCAAGAAAATGAAACATACTATCTAAGGTGATGCACCAAAATGGTTATCAGAGACTACACAAGTGACTAACACACTATAGAACCAGTAATAATAAGGTTCTCATACACAACCCAATAAATCATAATCTTTGCATCATCAATTTATAAGAAGGCTAAATGACAACAGTTCTGTAAAGGAGAAAGATGTTTTCTCACCACTCAAAAATTGATTCTTCTTCCTAGCACATCTTACAACCTGCAAAAATATATGTATCTCTACATAAAGCCACCAACATGAAATACAGTCCCAAGGACAAAGAACATCACAAGAATCTGTACTAACACTAAGGACACACAATATTAGGAGAAATGAGAAGTTATAAATTGTTTATTGCTGCTAAAAAGGTGTTACAATGTTGTGTTACTCTGAAAATGGGTTACAAAACTATTCACTTCTGCAAAAGAACTCAAAAAATTACAATATACAATGCAGTGAATAGCAAGAACTCCTGAATAATGAACAAGGAAGAAGACTATATACTTCAGAAACAAATTGTAACAAGATAAGCATGAGCAACCTAAATTTTCGTGCATCTCATAAATGCCCTCAAAATATCTGTCTAAAGTCCTCCAAAGTGGGCTCTCAATGCAGAAAAAGTCAAGGCATGCCATCACTAATCATAAAAGCACCTGAAAATGTCTTTAAATGCTCTTTAAGGCCACTGAAAACAAGTCAAATATGTGAAATAACTCTTCTCCATATTTGTCAACCTCACCTGCAGCATCATAAATGCTTGATATTTGCACAATAAATGACATAAATGCACATTATTTTCTACATCTAATTAACATTGACTAAGTGGTTTATAATTACACCACTTAGTTAATTTATTACAAACCTATGCAGAAAATAATGGCATTTAGGACACAAATATTTAATTTCCCGATTTTGCATGGTCTAAGGACAAATTAAATATTGTGAAAGAATGACAAAGTAATCGACGAGACTTACTTTGCCATGTGTGATAAATTTTCCTATTCTTGCCCTTTTGCATTTTTATTACAAATGATAAAGTAATTCATAATTCATTACTTTATCACTCGTTTACAATATTTAATCTATCTCTAGATTATGTAAAAACGACATAAAAAACACCTTGATAGCACCTAGACAAAAATAACACAACTCTCCATACATGAAAAAAGATCGCCCCCTCATGCACTTGCATCATCACGATGCATTACATGGCTATGTCAACACACCTTATAACCCCTAGCAATTCATATGTTTCTCAACATACATCATCATGATACAAGGTCTAATGCAATAGATTTTAAAAATGACCCTTATGCCTCCCTATACACATTACCATGCCTTATACATATCATCATACTCACCATATGAGTTCAACACCAACATGCCTTAGCAAAATACAAGGCACTCGACCTTTATGCTCTCATAATGTTTTTCTTTGACTTAAAAAAAATCACAAGGTAGAAAACATATCCCACGGCCCCTATTGCATTATTGCTAGGTCTGAAAAGACTCTAAGTCTTCACCATGGCATGAATAGATTGCAATGATTTTGTTTTAAAATAAAAGTCAAAAAACACTATCAATGTAAAATAAGTCAATGGATGAAAAGGAAGCGAAAACCTAAAAATTTTCATTTTGCATTTCACCTTCTTCCTCTTGCTGCCGCGCCACCATGACTGTAGGGTTTTGAAGGCAAAAATGTATGAATCTAGGTCGATTTTGAGTGTTTTTCCTACCGATTTTGAGAGCAAAATGCAGGGTAAGTGATTCTTACTGAGGTTTCAACTTCTTGTCGATTTGAAAGTGATTTTGGGCCTCTAAGGCCGTGATTTTTTACTGGTTTCTCATGTATTTTTTGGTTTTGTCATGGCCGCCCACACCTGCATTGCTTTCTTACTATGTAGAGGTCAATATGAAGGCCGTTTGAGGAAAACAAAACTGTGACTTGACAAATCAAACAATAGAAAACAAGAGGTAATTTGTCCTTGCTATATATATCCCTTCATTTCCCTTTTTTTTTGCCTGGCATTTCGCTGCCAGAGGCTCAATTCAAGGGCATTCTGGGTATTCTCTTTTGAAATGAGTTCGAAGGGTTTCATTTTTCTATATGAGGCTTTCATTTCTTGCTCTTTGGCTCAAAACGAGCTCCAACTATGACAGAAAAACACTGTAAAGAGATATTCCTATGCATTTCTTTTCTTTATGACCTTCAACTGGTTCATTTGGTAGAAGAATAAACAATACACTTATCTAGGTTTTGTGGTGACATTCCTTTTGCTATTCGAAAAAAAACATACTGAAATGAAACCTTGGGGTTTCGATTGTGTAGCTCTTCCTCCACTTTTGATGATGATTTTGTTAATGAAAAAACACAAAAACCCAACTGGGTATTCCTTTTTAGAAAAATTTAAACGATGCTGTGGGTACTAGATATATAGGCCCGAGGCCATACTTTGCTTTCTTCTGTTTTACATGAAGTTGTCCACTATATCTGTCACTGTCAAATTTATCTCTCAACTTTGCTCACTATATTGTGAAATAGCATGAAGAATAAGATCATTTACTACAACCTCATATATTGTACTATCATTGTATAATCCCACCATTTTTATGAATTTAAAACTGTTGTCTTTCACTATTCACTAATGATTTAAAAACATACATAGAATGAATGATGTCTTCCATGCATACTCGTTTCTTATGAACTTTGCTGACTATCTGGCCTACTGCTCTAAACTGTCACTCAATAATTGCACTGCCTTCACTATGATGAATGTACTTGCTCCTTTACGGTAATATCTTCCATTGATATGAGAGTGAGGCATTGGAAAATTGTGAGAATGTTGTTGTTTCATACAGTGTATCTACATATCTTATCATGTTGTTTTGTCTTCTCTCCATAAGGTAATACATATACCTAAGTTTGTATTTCTTGTAATGCATTGATTGTGACATGCTTGTCACTTCATTATGCTTGGTGTTTGAACTCCTTCACTGCTGTTAGACAGGACTGCCCCTTGTGTTTTAGACTTGGCATGTGTCAGTGATTACGTTATACTGTATACCTTGGTGTTTGGTTATGCATCATATGTCTTCATATTTGGATGCTCATGTCTGTGTTTGTTGAGAACAAATATGGCTGTATGATATGCCAAGACTGTTACTTTTTAGTTTGGGTTGTCCTTTATCATGGTTGTAACATTTGATGTTGCTTCTATTATGCCTGGACAATGCATAAGGCCTTTGTTGTTCCTTTCATGGTTAGATCATGATTGTGTATTTAAGAAATCTTTTTCAATTCTTCTTGCAAGTGCTGCTCCATGTATTATTCCTCTTGATATGCTTGCTATAGATTCATGTACATGAATGATGTCTTCTTGTGAAATCTTCTTGTAATGATGATTGTTCTGTAGCATAAGAGTCACTTTTATATGACTATCTATCTATATATGTTCTTCATGCACAACAAAAATAACAGCTCCTGTCCTATTTTGTGATATTCAATCCTTCTTTTGATGAGACCTTGGTCTTATGAAGTGGCATGACATGAATTAGGTTGCCACTATGGCTTTTATATATGACTGAAATCAGTCCTGTATCTCTTTGACACATGGCATTCTCATTGCATCTCTAAACAATGTTCTTCTGTAGCAATTAATCATCCTGTAGGTAACTTTCTTATGCATTTTTGCACAGTCATCATGAAAGGAGATCATTTCTGGATTTTAAAACATCATTCTATTTGGATATCATTCACCTCAATGGTAAAAAAAAAACACTTCATAAGAAATTTTTCATTTTACTCACAACAAAAGTGGTAAATATTTATCATATTTTTATTGGCCTAGACTAGACCTTCAACTGCTGAAGTGGATGATATCCAGAGTTGATTGATGTTCCTTTACCAGGCTAGACAATGACTGTCATCTCATGTATGACTATCCTTTTTAATGAGTTGGTGTCATGACACTTGAGTAGTCACATGACTCTTTGGCATTTGATAAATTATACACCTTTTATGCTTCAAGAAGCAATTTTGACAGTATAGTGGCATTGCATGATGTTGATATAGCTCATGTAGTTGTAGTATGACATAACACTGATATGGTTGTACCTTTCACTTGCTAATCCATGATTTCACCCATGATGTGGCATGTCGATCTGTTGTTCCATTACTGTTATAAAACTGCTCCTAATGCATCTAATGCATTTCTTATGACATCTAGGGTTGGTCTAACATGATGTTCATCCACTCAACTCTTATGTGGATCACTGTGTCTTCTCTGCTTGAGATTGAAATGTTGTTCTTTCTTTTAAGTCTATTGACTATTTCTTTTAACATTCTACTGCACATATGAAGTACCAATTATGTTTTCTACAGTAGATGTATTCATGGCTCATACTTGTACAATTAATCATGAGTTCATGTACCTTTCATTTGTTGCTCTCTCTTGATAGTTGACTGCCCATTTGACGACTATATGTGATGCTCAAACTACACATTTGCATCTCATATGACTGGGACAGCCAACTAGAAATGTGTATTCTTCGTTGGTGAGTTTGCATTATCAGGTTGACTGTACTTGCTCATCTGATTTGTCAATTCTACCTTGACTGTACTTTGTGGCTCTCTTGATGGCATAATGGATTCTTTGTAATTCTATGTGGCAATTTTGACTTAGCTGTTTCTCATGCTTGTATTAAGATTGAAAACCAATTCTTTCTTGCATAAAAAATTAAGTATGTCGGGCTCGACCCTTGTGGGAGCTCACTTTACCCCACATATTGCAATATTAAATGAATTAATCAGCAATAAAACTTTACATGCATCTGCACATTGGACAAACTTATTAGACAAAACCATGAGTTTTAGATCTGTTCTTCATTTTCCTCTGATATATATGATGCCTGTAGACTGATATAATGCATTATAGGAGTAATTGTGCATGTAATGATGATGTATATGCAAGGATTTGGTATCCTGAGCTTTGACACAATTTTCTCTTATCTCTTTGCATGTATTTTGGAGCAGCAGGGTGACCTCTATGAAGGAGCTAAAGATGAAGCTGCTCAACTACGAGGGTTCATCATTACAAGGCAATGATAGATCCCTTGTCTTTGTTTATGCTTTCATTTCTATATGCATCATTTCCTTTTCTAATGCATTATGGTAGTCATTCCCATGGCTTGTGTGGGAGTATTTCATTTGACATTTATAAATAATGAAAAATCCTTTCAAAATCTACAATGTTATATGTTTCTTCTTGATTGTAAATAATTGCATTTAATTGAAGCTCTTTTATGGCATTTTTCTCTTGGCAAAACACTTACCAATAATAGACATGCACCCCTCAAAACTAGAAAACTTAATTAGCCCCACTTAATTGAGCTGAAAAATAAAAATGGGTAACATTTCTGGCGACATCTGCGTGGTGCTTGCCTACTAAGTACCCAGACCAGCTGCCTAAAACTATCCATTGGGCATAGAGTCACTCATACTTGGCAAAACTTGAAAAACATTTCTTTCCATTGCTGCAATTCACTTCAGACTGCAAACTCTTCTAATCCATCAAGTGCATGAGTATGGTTGGTGATAGTGAACTAACAAAATCACTGTCATTAATGATATGCATCTACTTGGTGAGTTAGAAGGCGATGATCGACAAGAACACCTCCTTAGCAAACTGCTGCAATTTATTACAGCTCTATGAGGGAGATAGGTGTGATGTGTGTTAGTGAATACATGTATTCATTGTTTCATATGATGGTTGTCTATACATACAGCTGTAGTACATTACAACAGTTTCACCTCTTGCACATAACCAGACCTAGGACAACTAACAAACTTGTGCGCAACTACACTGAGGGGAATGAAATTTGCATCTAATCATTGTGCAGCAACACTTATTTAACACAAAAACTAAACCTACTCTACATCTAACTAGCAGAGGTGGTGCTCAAACATGACCTTTTACTGGTTCTTTGAAATAGCTTCCCATCCTCAACAATTTACAATATATCGCATGCTCATGAGCAACCTCAAGGAGGTGGATAATTGACAAAAGTATAACCAACTGTTGTAATGAGATTTGGAGAAAGAAAATAAGTCCACCTACCTCATGATTTTGATCATGCTTGTTGTTGTCCTAAGGCATATAGGTAGATTAGACATGCTGCTCCTCAGTTTCAATCTTCTCCTCAAGTGCGAGCATGACTGAAAACACTTTGTTAGGCTTGATTTGAGCTAGATGTCTGATAGGACATCCATTTGAACTGATGAATCTTAATCTCTCTTTGCTAGCTTCTTGCTTATGTATTACCGATTCCTCATCTTGCTGATTGAAATGTCCTATTTTCTGTATCTATAATTGCTCTATAATTGTATCTATAATTGTTTAACCTCTTGATCAAGAAGCTGATACCCCTGCTAGATAACTGAGAAAAGGTCCTCAATCTATTGCTCATTTGGTTTCTCCTCCATTCTAGAATCCAACTCTTCATCAACAAATTATGGGAGTTCTTCAAAATAGTTCATGTTGTCCTCCTCTATAGGCTGTAAGGCATTTTCTTCTACAACTTTTCCTAAAAGAAGGATGCAACCTTCATCCTTGGAACAATTAAAAGAGGATCCTTCTTTGTCAAAAGGAGGCAAAGGCCGACCCAAGAAAGCAAACAACTCTTCCTTTTCAGTCTCATCACCAATTTGTTTGAAAGCTTGTTGTTTCAAATGTCCAGGATTCTCCTCCTCCAAAGGTTTTGTTTCACCTTCTGATCGTGAAAAAGATAACTCAAAGTTATACTCAAACTGGTCCCCTTTGTAGTGGCCCTCTTGAGGAAACAAAACATGAATGTGTTCCTTGTGTTTGTAGCATTCTTTATTTTTCAAAGCTGGCTTGATGTCAAGGTTATCACAAAACTCCTCCAGATCATTCCAAAAACTAACTTCATTATGATCCTCTTGAGGAATGTTGGCCTCTTGAACATGCTTGATATCTTTGGGCTTCCCTTCAAGGTTTGAAAGCTTTTTGGTTGGGGCACTTTCTTTAACCTCAAGAACAAGGTCATCCTTTTCAAAGTATTGTCTTCTTGCTGATTCATTAAAATATCTCTGTTGTCTTGAAGAAGCTCCTCTTCACAAGGCTGAGTTGATAAATCAACTTGTTCCTCTTCTAGGTCAAGAAAACATGGTAGCTGCTCAAAAAACCTATTTGTCACCCCTTCATCACTTTCAAGTACCGATTGCTTCTATGGCATAACATAGACACTTTCTTCTTCCTTTTGCTTTCTGACTTCCCATGAAGAAGACCACACAACAGACCCTCCTTTGAAGAGACAAATAGTATCTGGACAAGATGGTATAGGCTACTTTATCTCCTCTTCTTCTTCTAGCTGGATGCTAGAGCATGGTTCCATTTGTATGTTTGGTGGAGGGACTTCATAGGGTGAAAAAGATGGCCCTTTCCAACTTGGAACCTTAAAGGTAGAAGGCTGCCTGAAACTTATAATTTCAAACATTGGAGAAGGCTCACTGCTAGGCTCACCTTGACTTATAGTGTGGACTTGCATGAGATTAGGGAGAGGAGAAGGGTTTTGGACCTTAGGCTCTTGAACCTGAGCTATTAATTGCCTTATTTGCTCTTCCTTGGCAACAATCTGCCTACTCAAGAATTCCTCTTCACGCATTCTTTCCCTTTCCACCTCCTGCTGATAAAAAAAAGCTTGGTAGGATTGCTTCTCTTCCTACATATTATACTCATGCTCCTTTGTGACAACCTTGAGTTTCTTTTGCAAGTCTAATGCTACCTCCCTGTTACTCATGTCGTTAACATTTTGAGGCTGATTCAGAGGGTAGTTATGCTGGTCATGAGAAAAATGATCTTCTCGCAAATGATTATAGGCATGGATAGGTTGCCAAGCAAGCTGAGCAGGGGTGGGAGGGTGGCAAGCATGATGATTATGCTTATAATCTGTTGTTGATGGGTTATTTGGGACAAAACCGACAGCATATCCTGCTTGGTATGGCTAGTAAGAAGTGGCATAAGTAGGATTTTCATGGAATGGAGGGTTATAAAACCTATCTTCACTAAAAGAAAATATTATGCAGTATCAAATTAGCTAAAAATTCATTAAATGTTCACAAGGATAAAAATCAGGTCTAATTTTTTAGTAAAATAAGTACATACTAGCACTTGTCTTCTTGAAACTAGTCGTTATTTTCTTTCCAGAGTCACCAAGTGTGTAAAGAAAATGCCTCCAAAAGACTGAAACTACTATTGTACACACCAAACAGCAGCAACAAAATGTATAAACTAGACTGAGAATCCATTTCACAGTCCCACTGGGTGTGCCAAAAACTATTGTCTCTTAGATTTGCACCCTTGCTGAGTTGTAGAACTTGGCAATCTGAAGAAACATGGGATATTTCCAGGCCTGTGGGTCACCTATGATGGAAAGAACCTCTGGAGAAGGTCAGCTTCCTAGCTGATTATCACCTATAAACTACTGGACTAATGTCTTTGCAGGGAAAAGAGTAGGAAGGATTGCAAGAAAATGAAACATACTATCTAAGGTGATGCACCAAAATGGTTATCAAAGACTACACAAGTGACTAACACACTATAGAACCAGTAATAATAAGGTTCTCATACACAACCCAGTAAATCATAATCTTTGCATCATCAATTTATAAGAAGGCTAAATGACAACAGTTCTATAAAGGAGAAAGATGTTTTCTCACCACTCAAAACCTGATTCTTATTCCTAGCACATCTTACAACCTGCAAAAATATATGTATCCTTGCATAAAGGCACCGACATGAAATACAGTCCCAAGGACAAAGAACATCACAAGGATCTATACTAACAATAAGGACACACAATATCAGGAGAAATGGGAAGATATAAACTGTTTATTGCCACTAAAAAGGTGTTATAATGCTGTTTTACTCTGAAAATGGGTTACAAAGCTGTTCACTTCTGCAAAAGAACTCAAAAAATTACAATATACAGTGCAATGAATAGCAAGAACTCCTGAATAATGAACAAGGAAGAAGACTATATACTTCCCAAACAGCTTGTAACAAGATAAGCATGAGCAACCTCCATTTTCGTGCATCTCATAAATGCCCTCAAAATATCTGCCTAAAGTCCTCCAAAGTGGGCTCTCAATGCAAAAAAAGTCAAGGCATGCCATCACTAATCATAAAAGCACCTGAAAATGCCTTTAAATGCTCTTTAAGGCCACTAAAAACAAGTCAAATCTGTGAAATAACTCTTCTCCCTGTTTGTCAACCTCCCCTTTAGCATCATAAATGCTTGATATTTGCACAATAAATGACATAAATACACATTATTTTCTACATCTAATTAACATTGACTAAGTGGTTTATAATTACACCACTTAGTTAATGTTTTTACAATCCAAATTTATTACAAACCTATGCAGAAAATAATGGCATTTAGGACACAAATATTTAATTTCCTGATTTTGCATGGTTTAAGGACAAATTAAATATTGTGAAAGAACGACAAAGTAATCGACGAGACTTACTTTGCCATGTGTGATAAATTTGCGTATTATTGCCCTTTTGCATTTTTATTACAAATGGTAAAGTAGTTCATAATTCATTACTTTATCACTCATTTACAATATTTAATCTGTCTCTAGATTATGCAAAAATGACATAAAAACACCTTGATAGCACTAGGCAAAATAACACGACTCTCCATACATGAAAAAAGATAGCCTCCTCATACACTTGCATCATCATGATGCATTACATGGCTATGTCAACACACCTTATAACCCCTAGCAATTCATATGTTTCTCAACATACATCATCATGATACAAGGTCTAATGCAATAGATTTTAAAAATGACCCTTATGCCTCCCTATACACATTACCATGCTTTATACATATCATCATACTCACTGTATGAGTTCAACACCAACATGCCTTAGCCAAATACAAGGCACTCGACCTTTATGCTCTCATAATGTTTTTCTTTGACATAAAAAAAATTACAAGGCAGAAAACATATCCCACGGCCCCTATTGCATTATTGCTAGGTTTGAAAAGACTCTAAGTCTTCACCATGGCACGAATAGATTGCAATGATTTTGTTTTAAAATAAAAGTCAAAAAACACTATCAATGTAAAACAGGTCGATGGATGAAAAGGAAGAGAAAACCTAAAAATTCGCATTTTGCATTTCACCTTCTTCCTCTCGTTGCCACGCCACCATGACTGTAGGGTTTTGAAGGCAAAAATGTATGAATCTGGGTTGATTTTGAGTGTTTTTCCTACAGATTTTGAGAGCAAAAATGCAGGGTAAGTGATTCTTACTTAGGTTTCAACTTCTTGTCGATTTGAAAGTGATTTTGGGCCTTTAAGGCCACGATTTTTTACTGGTTTCTCATGCATTTTCTGGTTTTGTCATGGCCAACCACCCTTGCATTGTTTTCTTACTATGTAGAGGCCGATATGAAGGTTGTTTGAGGAAAACAAAATTGTGACTTGACAAATCAAATGACAGAAAACAAGAGGTAATTCGTCCTTGCTATATATATCTCTTCATTTCCCTAATTTTTTTTTACCTGGCATTTTGCTACCAGAGGCTCAATTCAAGGGCATTCTAGGTATTCTCTTTTGAAATGAGTTTGAAGGGTTTCATTTTTCTGTATGAGGCTTTCATTTCTTGCTCTTTGGCTCAAAACAAGCTCCAACTATGACAAAAAAACACTATAAATAGATATTCATGTGCATTTCTTTTCTTTATGACCTTCAACTGGCTCATTTGGTAGAAGATTAAACAATACACTTATCTGGGTTTTGTGGTGACATTCCTTTTGCTGTTTGAAAAAAAAACATACTGAAATGAAACCTTGGGGTTTCATCTGTGTAGCTTTTCCTCCACTTTTGATGATGATTTTGTCAATGAAAAAACACAAAAACCCAACTGGGTATTCCTTTTTAGCAAAATGCAAACCATGATGTGAGTACTAGATATATAGGCCCGAGACCATACTTTGCTTTCTTCTATTTTGCATGAAGCTGTCCACTATATCTGTCACTGTCAAATTTATCTCTGAACTTTGCTCACTATGTTGTGAAATAGCATGAAGAATAAGATCATTCACTACAACCTCATATATTGTACTATCATTGTATAATCACACCATTCTTATGAATTTGAAACTATTGTCTTTCATTGTTCACTAATGATTTAAACACATACATAGAATGAATGATGTCTTCCATGCATACTCGTTTCTTATGAGCTTTACTGACTATCTGGCCTACTACTCTAAACTGTCACTCAATAATTGCACTGCCTTCACTCTAATGAATGTACTTGCTCTTTTACTGTCATATCTTCCATTGATATGAGAATGAGGCACTAGAAAAATGTGAGAATGTTGTTGTTTCATATAGTGTATCTGCATATCTTATCATGTTGTTTTGTCTTCTCTCCATAAGATAATACATATACCTGAGTTTGTATTTCTTGTAATGCATTGACTGTGACATGCTTGTCACTTCATTATGCTTGGCATTTGAACTCCTTCACTATTGTTAGACATGACTGCCCCTTGTGCTTTAGACTTGACATGTGTCAGTGATTACATTATACTGTATACCTTGGTGTTTGGTTATGCATAATATGTCTTCATGTTTGGATGCTCATGACTGTGTTTATTGCCAACAAATATGGTTGTATGATATGCCAAGACTGTTACTCTTTAGTTTGGGTTGTCCTTTATCATGGCTGTAACATTTGATGTTGCTTCTATTATGCCTGGACAACGCATAAGGCCTTTGTTGTTCCTTTCATGGTTAGATCGTGACTGTGTATTGAAGAAATCTTTTTCAATTCTTCTTGCAAGTGTTGCTCCATGTATTGTTCCTTTTGATATGCTTGTTGTAGATTCATGTACATGAATGATGTCTTCTTTTGAAGTCTTCTTGTAATGATGACTGTTCTGTAGCATATGAGTCACTTTTATATGACTATCTATCTGTATATGTTCTTCATGCACAACAAAAATGACACCTGCTGTCCTATTTTGTGATATTCAATCCTTCTTTTGATGAGACCTTGGTCTTGTGAAGTGGCATGGCATGCATTAGGCTGCCACTATGGCTTTTATATATGACTGAAATCAATTCTGTATCTCTTTGACACATGGCATTCTCATTGCATCTCTAAACATTGTTCTTTTTGTAGCAATTAATCATCCTGTAGGTAACTTTCTTATGCATTTTTGCACAGTCATCATGAAAGGAGATCGTTTCTGGATTTTAAAACATCATTCTGTTTGGATATCATTCACCTCAATGGTAAAAAAAACACTTATAAGCAATTTTTCGTTTTACTCACAACAAAAGTGGTAAATATTTATCATATTTTTATTGGCCTAGACTGGGCTTTCAACTGCTGAAGTGGATGATATTCTGAGTTGATTGATGTTCCTTTACTAGGATAGACAATGACTGTCGTCTCATGTTTTTCTGTCCTTTTTAATGAGCTATTGTTATGGCAATTGAGTAGTCATATGACTCTCTGGCATTTGATAAATTATACACCTTTTATGCTTCAAGAAGCAATTGTGACAGTATAGTGGCACTGCATGATGCTGATATAGCTCCTATAGCTATAGTATGACAAAACATTGATATGGATGTACCTTTCACTTGCTGATCCATGATTTCACCCATGATGTGGCAAGTCGATCTGCTATTCTATTAATCATTGTTGTTATAAAACTACTCCTAATGCATCTAATGCATTTCTTATGACATCTAAGGTTGGTCTAACATGATGTTCATCCACTCAACTCTTATGCGGATCACTGTGTCTTCTCTGCTTGAGATTGAAATGTTATTCTTTCTTTTAAGTCTATTGACTGTTTCTTTTAACATTCTACTGCACATATGAAGTACCAATTATGTTTTCTACAGTAGATGTATTCATGGCTCATACTTGTACAATTAATCATGAGTTCATGTACCTTTCATTTGCTACTCTCTCTTGATAGTTGACTACCCATCTGACAGCTATATGTGTTGCTCAAACTACACATTTGCATCTCATATGATTGGGACAGCTGACTGGAAATGTACATTCTTTGTTGGTGAGTTTGCATTATTAGGTTGACTGTACTTGCTCATCTAATTTGTCTATTTCGCCTTGACTGTACTTTGTGGCTCTCTTGATGGCATAATGGATTCTTTGTAATTCTATGTGGCAATTTTGACTTAGCTATTTCTCATGCTTGTATTGAGATTGAAAACCAATTCTTTCTTGCATCAAAAATAAAGTATGTCGGGCTCGACCCTTGTGGGAGCCCACTTTACCTCACATACTGCAATATTAAATGAAGTAATCAGCAAGGAAACTTTACATGCATCTGCACATTAAACAAACTTGTTAGACAAAATCATGAGTTTTAGATTTGTTCTTTGTTTTCTTCTGATATATATGATGCCTGTAGACTGATATAATGCATTATAGGAGTAAATTGTGCATGTAATGATGATGTATATGCAAGGATTTGGTATCCTGAGATTTAACACAATTTTCTCTTGTCTCTTTGCATGTATTTTGGAGCAGCAGGGTGACCTCTATGAAGGAGTTGAGGATGAAGCTGCTCAACTGCGGGGGTTCGTCATTACAAGGCAATGACGGATCCCTTGTCTTTTTTATGCTTTCATTTCTATATGCATCATTTCCTTTTCTAATACATTATGGTAGTCATTCCCACGGCTTGTGTGGGAGCATTTCATTTGACATTTATAAATAATGAAAAAGCTTTTCAAAATCTACAATGTTATATGTTTCTTCTTGATTGTAAACAATTGCATTTAATTGAAGCTCTTTTATGGCATTTTCCTCTTGGAAAAACACTTACCAATAACAGACATGCACCCCTCAAAATTGAAATCTTAATCATCCCCACTTAATTGAGCTGAAAAATAAAAATGGGTAACAGGTCTCTGCACTAGACCTGCACACCCGCAAGCCTTTCCACTTGCTATCGTAGGGTGGTGGTAACCCAACACCGCTGCAAGCCTCTCCATTCACCATCCACCGCTATGTCCAACATAGTCTATTGCGGTATGGTGATGTCTACCGCTCTACTGCATGCTCAGAAGCAGACCGCTGTGGGGTAGTGATGTGAACTGTACCACATCATGTACTTCCACAGTGTGGCGGTATGAATCGCCCACCCACAGCTCTATCAAATGAACCCGGTAGTATTGCGGTAAAGGAATATATGCAACATTTCAGAAAGTCTAAGCTTGCTGGGAGCTGAACTAGGGTTTCATCAATGAGTTTAAGGCATACTTTCTCAACATTCTCCCACTTGACAAAGAACTCACTGAACCCCTTCCAATGTTTGAAGTCACTATAAATCATAGGCCCCAAGACCCATTAAACTGGCACACCATCTGAACTTATATGTGCTCACCAATTTTTTTAATGCATCAGCAACATTTTCCAGAGTATCCACTTTTTCCAAATTAACCTTTCCATCCTCCACCATATCACGAACAAAATGATACTGAACATCGATATGCTTCGTCCTGGCATGGAAAGTGGTATTTTTTGCCAAACAAATAGCACTCTAACTATCCCAGCAGATAATAATCTGCCCTGCATCAAACCCAATATCATAACACAGTTTGCTAAGCTAAATGACTTCTTTACAGGCATGAGTTGCTGCCATGTACTCAGCCTCAGTAGTAGATAAAGTGACTACAGCCTACTGCTTTCTCATCCAACTAATTGCACCATCAAACAACGTGAATACATATCCACTGGTGGATTTTCTGCTGTCAATGTCCCCTGCCCAATCAGAATCCACAAATCCATGAATGCTAACTGAATTCTAAGATCCAGTAGAGTAATCATGATAGCACAAGGTGTACTCAACTGTACCCTTTAAATATCTAAAAACTCTTTTCACAGCATCCCAATGTAGTCTTCCTGGATTAGCCATAAATTGATGAAGTACTCCCACTACTTGGGCAATGTCTGGCCTTGTATAGACCATTGCATACATCAAACTACCAACTACACTGGCATAAGGCACCCTGGTCATGTCCTCCATCTCAATAGGAGATTTTGGACAATCTTCAATAGATAGCTTCGTTCCCTACAACACTGGCCCAAAGTTTTCTATTTGCCCTATCCCTTCTAATTTCCATCCCTAGAATATACCTTGCTGCACCTAAATCTTTCATTTCAAACTATGCTGACAATTGAGATTTTAATTCTTAAATCATACCCTTACCATTCCCAATGAACAACATATCATCCACATGCAGGGCAATAATAAGAAGACGACCATTTTCAGATTTAAAATAAACACAATGATCAAAATTTGATCTCACAAACCCCAAAGACAACACATAGGTATCAAGCTTCTGGTACCACATTCTAGGTAACTATTTTAGACCATATAGAGATTTCTTTAATTTGCAAACCAGGTTTTCCTTACCTTTTTCAATGAAGTGCTCTAGCTAGGACATGTAAATTTCTTCTTCTAAATCTCCATGAAGAAATGTTGTTTTCACATCCATCTGCTCAATTTCTAAGTCATATGCTACTGCAAGTGACAATAGAAATCTGATAGATGTCAGCTTAGCTACAGGAGAAAATATTTCTCCATAATCAATTCCCTCCCCCTGGGAATACCCTTTCACGACCAACCTTGCTTTATGCTTCTCAACACTGCCATCCAGACCAATTTTCTTTTTAAACACCCATTTGCATCCAATAGGATTTTGACCTTCATGCAAAGGTACTCGATCCCAAGTTTCATTCTTCTTCAATGACGACATTTCTTCATTCATGGCTTCTAACCAAGAATATGCATCAGACATACCCATAGCCTCTCTAACAATTCTAGGCTCATCAGTGTTAGCAATCAAAGCATAGGCACAACTGGAATCTAACATAGAATAACCAAACCTTTCAAGTTGCCGCTTCTATCGTGTAGACCTCCTCACTAGCTGAGGCTGAGGTTCTTCATCCTATTCAAAATTTTCAGAGCTGCTTGAGCTCTCCTCACTAACAGGTTCACTAGGAGTACGTAGTTCATCCTTATCTAGATTAAGAGGGATTTCAACTACCTCCTTTTCTACTTCTTTCACCTCTAGCTACAGATCAACAGTAGAAGGTTTCAGCTCAGAAGATCACACTTCTGCTATACAAAACCTTCTCTGTAACTGGGTTCTAAAGCTTGTACCCTTTTACACCGATTCCATAACTGATGAAGATACATTTTACAGCCTTATTTTCCAATTTAGACCTCTTTTCACTAGGCACATATACATATGCTTCATAGCCAAAGACTCTAGTGTGTCTCAAAGAGGGCTTCTTACCAGTCCACACTTCCATAGGTGTCTTGTCCACAAGCGCCAAAGTGGGTGATCGGTTCATCAAGTAACATGTTGTAGCTACAGCCTTAGCCCAGAACTTTTGTCCCAGACCAGCACTACTCAACATACTTCTCGCCCTTTCCATCAGCATTCTATTCATCCTTTCTGCAACTCCATTTTGTTGTGGAGTGTAAGGAGTTGTCCTATGCCTTTTGATTCCATAGTCTTTGCAATATCTTTCAAATTCTATAGAATAAAACTCACCACCATTATCTATCCTCAAGCACTTAATTTTTCTATCAGTCTAATTTTCAATCAAGGTTTTGAATTCCTTAAACTGACTGAAAACTTTAGTTTTACTTCTAAGAAAATAAACAAATGTCCTCAAATAATCATCTATGAATGAAACAAAATACACAGATTTCAATAATGAAGGAACATTAACTAGACCAAATACATCAGAGTGAACATAATCCAAAATTCCAGAAGATTTATGGGGACTAGAATAAAATGAAACACGGTGTTGCTTTCCATAAATGCAATGTTCGCAAAAATCAAACTCAAGATTACAATCATCAAGCCCTTGAACTAGGTTTTTATTTTTCAAGGCTTTTAAGCCTTTTTTGCCAATGTGGTCGAGCCTTTGATGCCACAAAATTGTCTTCTCCACTGGGAGCTTCATCTCCAAAGAATTAGCACCCACAGGTACAACATCCTCCTTCTCTACATGATTAGATTTACTTAACTTTGCAGAAGCACTATTACAATGAACTACATGTGCATCCAACTTGAGTAGAGTGCCAATTCGTGCACCCTCAGCCAGCACCATAGAGCCTCTAGTCATTCTACAAACACCATTTGAGAAAGAGACTTGCACATCAACATCATTAAGCTTACTTACAGAAAGTAGATTTCAATCCAGACCTGGTATATGCATTACACCATCAATTCCCTTCACTCTTCCATCAGGAAACCAAATTCTGACTCTTCCATAAACAATAATTTCAAGTAGAATCATTGCCTAGATACACCCTTCCACCAGCATCCTTTTCATACTTTGAGAACCAATCCCTATGAGAGGTCATGTGAAAGGATGCACTTGAGTCAATTAGCCAAACATCATCTGATTCCTGAGTCACCAAGGCTGCAATAAAGGCATCTACATCACTCTGAGAGGAATCATTATCAGAAGAATTATTCTTCTTTTTCTTCTTCTTCTCCTCTTTGCAATATTTCCATATGTGTCCAGTCTGCCCACAATTCCAACACTTCACCTTAGACTTTTTACTAGGAGACTTTGATCTCCCCTCTGACTTGGATCTAGACTTCTTGTCTTTCTTCTTGCCTTTCTCCTTTGGTCTACCTTGAACAACAAGGGCCTCCTTGGCCATCTCAAAATACTTCCTTCACATTTCCTCTGACAACAGCAAAGCAACCACATCTTCCATCTTGAAAGTGGTTGTTGTACTCCCAATAGCCATTACCAGGTGATCCCATGTTTCAGGCAATGAACACAACAAGAGCATGCAACGATCCTCTTCAATTTTCACACCAATAGACGTCAACTGCACAATGATCATGTTGAACACATTCAAATGATCTGCAATGGATGCTCCTTCCTTCATTTTCAAAGAGTACAACTTCTTCCTCAGGAATAACTTATTTACCAGAGATTTCCCCTGATAAATGTCATCAAGCTTCTTCCACAGAGTTTTTGTAGTCTTCTCTTCATGGATATTCATGAGAACTGAACCAGCCAAGCACAGTCTGATCAAACCCTTGGCTTTCCAGTCTATTACATCCCAATCATCTTGCGAGGTTGCTAATGGTTTGGTAGAGGACACTACAGCCCATAACTCACGATCCACAAGCAAATATTCCATCTTGAGTTTCCACAACTCAAAATTCCCACCGTTGAACTTCTCAATCTCTATTCTTTTGAATGTGCTCACCATCTTAAATCTAAAATAAGATTTCAAACCAGATTTCTCTGCAAAACTCCCACTAGACTAAATCAACACAAAAAACCTGACTCACCCACAAGGATAACACAACTAGCCAAGCTCTGATACCTCTTGTAAGGAAAGCAAAGTGTGGATTATTCCTTCCTAATTCCAATTTTAGGAGAGAGATACAGAAAGTTCATTCAAATTCTCACAATTTTAGTTCACTTAAAATGCACATGAAAATATCAGAACAAAGAATTAAAACATCACACAAAATGAACACCAGATTTACATGGGAAAACCCTTACGGGAGAAAAACCCACACACCAAAGTAGAGATCTCTTGTATTACAGTAAAACATAAATTACATACAAGTTATAGAGCTATGCTCTTTCAGGTGTTGATTCCCAAATCGAATCCAGTAGCATTACATTTCCATTCACTCACTCAGATCAATACACCATCGATCTACACTACTCTATTCAATGCATTATTGCATTTTGTTATATTACAGACTTCACAAACATTCCAGCAAAACCATCGCTCCAACTTCCATACCAGACTAACTGTCATAGGAAGTTTAACCATCTTTACCAGTCACTTTCCAGTTGTTACCGCCATACTGCAGGACTAATTCTAATTAGTTTCGGAGCCACGAAGTATAACACATTGCCGCAAGCAATATTTCAAACTATAGCGAGATGGCGATATGACCCACACTACCACAAACATGTTCAATATCCATCGCGGTGTGGCGGGATCCATACCGCACCACTGCAAGCCATTTAATGGGCTATCACGGGGTGGCGGTAAGACCCGCACACCCGTAAGCCTTTCCACTTGCTATCATGGGGTAGGCATAACCTTGCACTACTGCAAGCCTCTCCATTCACCCTCCATCGCTACATTGCTATGTCCAACAAAGTTTGTCGTGGTATGGTGGTGTCTACCTCTCTACCACATGAAGCAAACTACTGCGGGGTAGCGGTATGAACCGTACCACATCATGTACTTCCGGGGGTGGCGGTATGAACCGCCAGCCCGCACCTCTATCAAATGAACCTGACAGTATTGTGGTAAAGGAATATATGCAACATTTTAGAAAGTCTGAGCTTGCTGGGACCTGAACTGGGGTTTCATCAATGAGTTTGAGGCATACTTTCTCAACAAAAATGAGTTGAGTTTTTGCACATTTATACTTTTGTTTTGAAGCACAGGAGTGGAAGATCAAATAGAGTTGCAGATGCCTTAAGTAGAAGGCAAAATTTGTTGACAGAGATGAAGATAGAGGTTGTTGGGTTTAATAAACTCAAAAGTTTGTATCCTAAAGACCTAGATTTTGCAAAGGCTTGGAAATATTGTTTGGAACATATTACTTTGGATAGGACAAGGTGGTTGGATTTGATGATCCAAGATGGTATGTCATTCAGAGGAAGCCAGTTGTGCATTCTGAAGAGTTCCATGAGAGAGAATTTGATCAAGGAGAAGCATAGTGGAGGATTGGCAGGACATTTTGGTCGAGATAAGACCATTTCTCTTGTTAGTGAGAATTATTGCTGGCTACAGTTACAGTAGGATGTGAATAAATTTGTGCAGAGTTGTAGAATATGTCAGATGGTCAAAGGCGAAGTCATAATACAGGCTTGTATCAACTATTACCTGTACCAGAGAGACCATGGGAAGACATCAACATGGATTTTGTTCTTGGTTTTCTGCGAACACAGAGAGGATATGATGAGCCATATTTGTGGTGGTTCATAGGTTTTCAAAGATGGCACACTTCATTCCATGCCATAAGACTAGTGATGCCGTTCATGTTGCAAAATTATTTTTCAAAGAGGTGGTAAGACTACATGGTCTACCAAAAAGTATACTTTCAGATCGAGATACCAAGTTTGTTGGGTATTTCTGGAGGACTTTATGGAAGAAGTTAAAGATTGATTTGAAGTTCAGTTTTGCACATCATCCATAGACTGATGGACAGATAGAGGTGGTGAATGAGAGTTTAGGGAACCTATTGAGATGCTTGGTAGGAGATAAGCCCAAGGGATGGGATTTGATGTTACCACAGGCAGAGTTCACATACAACAATTCTGTCAACAAAAGTATTGATGAATCTCCATTCTAGATTGTATATGGTAGTAGTCCAAGAAATGCTTCTGAGTTGAGAAAAATGGATAGAGGAGAGAAAAGTAGTGCCAAGGCTAAAGACTTTGTAGAGCACCTAAAGAACTTGCATGAGGAGGTAAGAAAGCATATCAATAAGATGAATTTACAATACAAGGCTAAGGTAGATCAAAGGAGAAGATTTAAGGAGTTCAAGGTTGGAGATGAAGTCATGGTACACCTAAGGAAAAAAAGGTTCCCAATGGGGACATATAATAAGTTGAAGATGAAATTTAGGCCATGCAAGATTCTGAAGAAGCATGATTCAGGAAATGCATATGAGGTAGAGCTGCCGAGTGGGATCAATATTTCCTGTGTGTTCAATATTGCTGATTTAATAGAGTATCATGAAGGTGGAACAAAGGATGGACCAACAAAATAATAGTGGAGTATCTTGGCTTCTACTTCAAAGGAGAAGATAGAAGAGATCTTGGATAGCCGTGTGGGAAGAAGTACTTGGAATAGGAAATATGAAGAATATCTAGTGAAGTGGAAAGGAAAGCTTGTTGAGGATTCTTCGTGGTTGTCTAAGGCAGAGGTTGACCGTTTGGGTTTTCCTCAAACACCTAAGATGTGACAAGGTCACTTCTCAAATTACCCTAGGTGTTTGATGCAAGAGCATCTAGTGGTGTAAGGACAATCTTGCATCACCCAAAAAAATAATGATTTTGTTTTCTATTTTTTTCAAATTTTGTATTTTTGGACACCCAATTGATTGAATAATGATGTAGAACCTTCAGTTTTTCCAACCTGCTAAAAATAGCCAACTGCTATTTTTAGAAAGTTTGCATTTGAGCACGTATGGAAGTAAAAATTTACAAAAGGCTTCGGAATTGAAAAATATGTCCTTTGATAAAGGAATTGGCCAAAGATCACTTGTGGGTTGAAAGATATTAAAGTTTTTGTTTCTTTAAAAACCCCTGAAAAAGTTTCAAAGTCAAATATGAGGCACTTAGAGGCCCAGTACAACCCCAAAAATGGGTGGAATCAACAAAATGAATTATTAGAGCGTAGATCACTCCATGAGATTTCCAACACATCAAACAGTTTGTCAATTGGACACCCGGATCAAAAGTTATGTCTCTTGGAAGTAGACCTATTTTTGGAGGGAGTTACAAATCTCAAAATTTCGGCTGGAAGGCACCAAAAAGGGCTATTTATGACCATTTTGGGAATCCTTTATGGAGTAGAGAAAAGGGGGAAAGTGGAGAGTCAAGAAAAGGAGGGAAAACATAAACCCTAGCTGATTTGAAGCTACAGAGGGCAGAAGGTTCCTAAGCCTAGAGAAAGGTAGTTGTAGTGTGTTGCAACATGTTGAGAATTCATCCTCTGATTTGATTTCATTTTCTATAATGTAATGTGTTGTCCAAATCAATAAAAGAACATTCCTATTTTCTGTGTGCAATTTGTGTTATTGTGTGTTTTGGGATTGACCTCCTCATCAAAATCCCCCGTGTTTACTCAGGAAAATCATTTGCACATACTACACATGTTACATTTGCAAGACTTAGTTGTTGTGGTTACCAAGAACATCACATTTTGGAAAAGCATCACTTATCTTGCCTCTATAGGTCATTTGATTATAATCTCATTTTAGATCTTGGTGATACTCAAATCATGCCTAAATTCAATTGTACATTGCTGCTCCATATCACACTCACACGTATTATTGGCTTCTTCATATTACTTCTATCAATATTGGAGAACTTTGCTAAATTGAACTCCATGAATGGTCATGAGAAAGATGATGGTGATAGTTTTTCTTCTACTACAACAAATGATAATACCTCTAATGCATATGATGGTGACCTAGCTTTGCCTATGTCACCCTATGTTTTAGACCCCTGTCCCAAAATCATTCCCACTTGTGAGGATATTGTGGCGCAAGAGGATGAAATCATTGATACATTTCTAAAAATAACTCTATCTCCTCTTCATTCCAATGCTCTCCCTTCATAAGATGAACCATTAGTGGATGGATATTCTTTTCTTATAATGGATCCCCCATGGGAAGACATTATGCATTCATCACAAAAAGGTATCAATATAAATTCCATCATCATTAATAGACTTATTCTGCCTGCTAAGAGGATAGTGAACAAGTATGTTAATGTTCCTAAAATCATGGTGCATGAGGCACCTAATCCACTTTTTTTCTCTAAACATGTGATTATGGTTTGGGGTATTCCAAAACCATCTCAACCCCTTGGTTACTTTCTCAATTATGCAAAGCAAATTACTCAAAGAAATTAAGGTGTTCAAAATGTGTCGCAGCATCATATGATTGCTCACACATACAACACCCATAGTAACAAGCAAAGTAAGCAAGCACTGAGCGTGCCCACTTCTCTTCCACCTTCTCAACCTATTATTCCTCAAGCACCTCATCTTCCTCAACATAGTGGTAGAGAATATGATCTTGTCGAGAAGCTCCATGCTACTCCGGCTAAGATCTCTCTATGGTATTTAATACAAATATTGCCTACATACCATAGAATGCTCCAAGAGGCTCTACAAAAGGTAGTTGTTCCACCTTCTATTAGACCAAATGATGTAGTATCTTTGTTTAGTTGTATGCATGTGACAACATCATATATCTCATTTCAACAACATGAATTACCTCCCATAGAAGTTCAAAACCAAAATGAGCCTCTTATGATATTCATCATCATTATTAAAATGAGGGTCAGGCACACTATGATTGATGGTGGATCAGGTCTTAATGTTTTTGTAATAGACTTTCTACATAAAATCAATGTTGATACATCTCTCATTAAACCAAATAAACTCATCATCCATGGATTTGATAATGTCGGTAAGAAATCACTAGGTACAATCACCTTAAATGTTGAGGCTAGACCTGTGACATTGCCTACCCTTATCCATGTCATGCCTCATTCTCTTTCATATAATCTTCTTTTTGGTAGATCGTGGATTCATGCCATGGGAGCAATCCCGTCTATCCTTCATTGTTCAATAAAGTTCATTTTTGAAAACAAGATCCATACGATTCAAGATAATTCGGTTTTGGAAAGTTGCTTACAAAGAGAAGTGAGACATCAAATTTCTTTTAGAAACTTTATCCCTTCTTTAACAAACACCAAACCACTATTCTCCGTTGCTAACAACAGTAATGGTCAGGATAGTGTTGGTCCTTCGAATGCATTTTTTGGTGATGATTGGGGTTCGTTAGATTTTACACCCACCTTTGTGGGTGATTATACAATCTCACCCTCACACCCTAAAATCTTGAAGGTAAATAAAGTTTCTTCAACACAAGCTCCCACTTCTCAAAAAATTAAACTCAAAAGTAATGATGATGGAACTTTTGATATTGATGATGATCCACCTTCTTCTATAGAAATGGCGGCCATTTGTGATAAAGTATCATCCCAATCTAATGAATCATCTTTTTCTAATGCATGTCTTGGTAATGATGAGGCCCCTTTAGTTTTCAACCCCTGTGAGCTTATTGGAACAAAGGTTGACCCTCCTTACCATTATGAAAAGAATGATCCTTCTTCAACACATAATGACATTTCTCATTTCAATAAAGCTAGCCATATGACCTCTCCTCTTCTTATGGACTTGGAGATGCATTATGGGCATAGATTCAAAATTCTTTCAAAACAAGGATACAATGGAAATGGGTTAGGATGCAAAGAATGAGGAATTAAGGAACATATGGAACCAAAACCGCACTAGTCTAAAGTAGGTTTAGGTTTTCGGCCTTCTCCTACATTCTCTCCATCATGTTCACAACAACAAATGTTGCTTCCTATTCCATGTATATCATATCTTTTCTCTCAACAAGAGTGTAGGTTTCTGCATCTCTCAAAGACGGCTTAATCACTCTTCCTCCTCCAACACACAAAAAGATTCAACAAAATAATCATTCAACACTTCATTACTATGCATATCGTCAAGTGCTTGGCCATTCCACTAAGGAATGCCGAGTCTTGGGTGACAAAATTCAAAAACTTCAAACAAGGTATGGCTCTAGAACTCTTCACCATGCTTGATATAGTCCCTAGAGTAGCTTGTCCTCTGTCCATTTTATCATAAGCAAGTTGGGGGAGGACGATTTGTTATAGACCGACTCGCAAGTGTGGTCCCTCTTTTTCATTTTTTAAATTCGTGTATGTACTGTTATCCCCATATTGTGATGTTTTGGTTCTCCCTTAACACCATTGTTAGCACAAAGGTACAAGGAGTAAGAACGCATTGTGTCATTCCTCTATATGTATCTTCATTCTTATATATGTCATGATATACAATTGCGGTATTTTTCTTGGATGATCTAGCATCCTTTCATGATTCAATTTATGTGTACTCTACTTTCATGTGATCTTTTCTCTGTCATCTTCGTAAGTTATGATGTTTTATGTATGTGGCACCTTGTTGCAATGCTCGATGTCATACCATGACTACACAAACCATTATGTATCATGCTTGTAAGCATCGCCTTGGTTTGCTCATCGTGGGGACAACCCCTTGTCATGATGTAGCTTTTGAAAACACATATCATTTGGGCATGTGCTTTTAGAAAGCTCTTGTGCCTATTTTATATTTCTTCCTCACTCTACTTTAAAGGCAATTACTCCCTGATGGAGTTAGCAATCACTTTAAGATAGGGGCATACATCGTGCTATGAGCCTTACTCTCATTTTTCTATCAAAACACTTGTTGATTACTTTTTGGAAAGGATTGTGGTACACTTATAAACAAGATATTGAGTCTATCTTGTTGAATCTCCTTGCATGTTTGGAAGAAGGGTTGTGCCACCAACTAGAGTTTGGTAGTAAGGTTGCTTCAACTTCTTATTCTACAAGGCTTCGTGTAAATCCTCTTGCGGGAGGTGGATTGTGCATTCCCTAGAGTGGAAACACTTATCTTTAGATAGATTATGTGTATGATGTGATTGTATCCTCTTGTGCTTCTTATTTCTAACTAACCCCTTAGCATTCTTCTTATTGCATCTTGGGGAATGATGCATGGTGATTGAGACAACCTTTTAAATTGAGGTCTCTTTTGTCATGTTGACTCAAGGTCTTTTGTTATGTGTTTTTTTTATTGATGTATGATGTGTGTATTCTCCTCATATATTCTTATTCTCTATATGTTCTTCACGCCTCACGCATGCCTCACATGTATTCTCTATATGTGTTCCTTATGTATGTCTCTTAAGTGTTTCGTGTGTATTCCATGCGTGTTCATCCATATTCTATGTATAATTTGTGTAAGGCATGTATACATTGTAATTTCTCAAGTGTATGCCTTGTCTTATCTCATGTTTTCTAAGTGCTTCATGTGTGTGAAAATTATGTCTATGTGTATACCAATCAACATGGACTCCTAGAATTTTGAACTTGGGGACTTGATTACCCCTCAATTTTGGTGACATTCTATGGTTTATATGTTTGTTATGATTAAAATTTGTCTTCTCCTTACTTTAGTGTGAGTTTTAACGTAATGTCGTACCCACGCTAAAGTCGGGGCTAAATGTTATAGAGTAAAATGTTTACCCTTGTCAATCAGGACCTATTTTAACACCTTTTTGAACATTAAATGATTTATTCTCGATCCTGATGAATAAACTTGACAAAATAAAGTTAGGAATGGTCTAATCCCACTTAATGGATACTCTCCAAAGTTTTTGGGGATAAAGGACCAAGGCACCTGAGTGCCCTGGTCCCAGATGTTAGCCCTGAGCCTATTTTTGTGGTGTCAGCTTAGAACACCTCCTGAACTTTAGCATGTCAGCCCCATTTGGTTTTATTCATTGTTGGTGAGTGGAATGCATATAAAAGCAAGTTAGTTTATTCATTTGAACATCTAAGCAATCTAGGCATACTCACACTCTCTCTTTTTCTCTCTCATGCTCTCTATTCTTCTCTAAAGCTCTCTATGCTGGATTATTACTGTTGCACTAACTTCTTGCAGGTCTTTTGAAGATTGTTCTACTTCTTTGGGCTACACCAACTTCTTGAGTCAAGTTATGATGCCACATCAAGCATGCTAGGGTTTCCATGCTCATGGTGACTTCCTTTCTTCATGCTTTGTTCTAACATTCCATTGCACTTCAAATTTGCCTCTGCCCTCTTAGGGCACACACTCTTTGAGATCTCATCATTGCTATTGTGGAGGTAGAAACACCATTCATAGAGCTTGACTTAGGTAAGATCCTAAATAGCACCCAACCATTTTCCTTCTTGTGTGTGTGTAGGTAGCATCTAGAAGAATATGAAGAAAACATGTTACAAGAGGCAGGAACACAAAAGGGTGAAGACACGAGAAAATTAACATTTTGCAAAACCCTAATAAGGGTCTAGGGCACTTGAGCGCCCTGGTCCTTCTGGCCCCCGAACTCGGATCCAAGTTCCGCTCTGCCCTCTAATCCTCGTTGTGGTATTAGATTTTTGATATATATTTCTAACAGTCGTATTTTCATAGATCTTGCTTAACTAAGGTTTCTACTTTACCCTAGCTTGATTGGTTAGATTTGGTTGATTCTCCTCTATATAACAAAGGGACAAAACCCCTGTAGTTTCGCTCTCCTTCTTGGGTAGAAGCCAAGTTCGGTTTGTGTTCTAATGTTAGATAGAAGAGAGGGTTGACTTAATTTAACCTCTTAGGCTAGGTCTCTCTTTTCTATTAAACAAAATTAACTCGTGGCATACTTGTGTATCAATAGCATGTTTACTACTATCTAATAAATTAGAGAAGAATGTCTCGTATTTTGCTACAACACTTGAAGTGGATGTGCAAGGATCATAACTTAATTATAATTTCTTGACAAATAGGGTTTACTCCATACTAGAGTCAACATGCTTGGGGACACTTCCCCTCAACCCATTGGGGGATATCACCCCTAGACCCTTTCTCTCATTTTTATTTTCTCTCTATATCTCTATGCTAATAAAATGCCTTTATATTTATAAAACATGTTTTTCTCCTTTTTTTGCATTTTTCTACACTTTCTAAAAATATGATACATATTTTTTGACCTATATAAGGTGAGGCACACGATGATCATCCAATGGTATGTACATCTAGAACTATATTTAAATTATACGTTTCATGATTCTGTTTTAAGTATTTAAGTATAGTACATGCACTAGAGTAATTTTGAATATTGATTTTAATCTTCTTTTATGATCCTAATTTGGTTGAGTGCATGTATGATCCTACTTTAGATTTTATTATTGATATAGCTCGAGTTTGGATGAAAATAGAGGTTTCATGGATAGTCTTGATAGGATTTGAATGATTGACAACATGGTTGTATAATGGATTTTGAATTAAGATTATGGTAAGAGACTCTTTGATAAGATTGATAGGCATTGGATGGCAAATTGGTGTTTGATGGATAGGAATGATACTAGGAAACTCTTGTTCACAATTAATAGTTTTGTGATTAATAATATCTTTGCATGATGACACTTGATCTTGGATGGGCATGTTGCTAAGATTTTGATTATATGGTCATATTTGATGGATAGGCATGGTACTAGTAACTTTTGGATAGGCTTGAGAGAGGTACGCTCATTGGCATTATGATTTATATTTTGATATTTTCCTCTACTAGTAGTCCTTGGAGGAAATCCATAAATGATCATTTGAATGTGATGGATTTGGATTGTGGGTTAGAGTTTTGAATTGATTGATTGTTGGATTGATGGGATGAGTTGGAATGTAAGGATTGTGAAGATAGAGAATTTTCATAGGACTTGGAGGATACAGAGTGCTCACATGAGGTTGAGATTGAAAATATGAATTGCTTATGAGGACTTTAGTCTAAATTGGTTTATCTCTTGTCAAAGGTATCATGCGAATGATCAATATATATGTGTTTAAGATTAGCATGATAGCTAGTGCTACATGGTTTTTGGTTGAAAGGCTATTGCATGTTCATGAGTGGGGGATTAAGGTTTATGGAAAGTTTACATGCAATAAATCTAATCATTATAGATATTGGCATTAGGATATTCATCTTTATCTACAGTACTATCATCATCATCACCCTCAAAGGGATTTTTGGATTGATTTGGATAAAAGATCTCATCTAAAGGATGTATGGTTCGAGGGCTTTCTTCGATTGTGATTTTGGGTTTTGCATGAGCTTCACACAAGATAGTAGGTAGAGTGGTTTTAGGTTGCATAATGATGTTTTCAAACCAAGGATACATGATGAAGATGATTATGAGTGATGGGATGTTTGTATTTTGGACTTTGAGATGTTTATGGTTGCAAATGTTTACTGTTTGGACTCAAGATTACTCAATGGTTGTTTTCAAGGGGACACATCAAACACAACAAGCACATTGGTTTAAGTGTGGATACAAAGGATTCATACTAGTTTAGCACATGAAGACACATTAGGCACATTAAAAACATATTCTATTCAAGTGGGTGTATCAATATTTGTGGGCCCACATATGTACTATCTACCAATCTGTGGATAGCTAGGAAATGTAGGGTCATGTACCACCTATACACCCCTTACTGTGGAGGCTAAGACCTTCCCTGTAGTGAGCTCTATCTCTACAAACTTGAAAAGTACAGTGTGGGTAACTTCTTAGGGATAACTGCTTACCAATACAGCACATAAAAAGATATTTGAAAGGTCTTAATCTAGGATGAACAAGCTTTCAGGGGATGGCCTCATTATTTGATAGGTAAGTGAGGCCAAATTCTATGAATTGAGGGATATGTCTAATTGCATGGTTCAAGAGGGTAACCCACTATCCTCCACTTTGCAAGATATAAAGTTCTTGCAAGCTTAGCCAAAAGTGACAAGTGTTCGCTAATAGGGAAGTTTTTAATTCTATCCTAGATTTGTATGCCTCACCAAAACATGAGGGTTTAGGGCATCCCCCAAGGTGACGAAATCCTTGGGTAGGTCCTGTTATGCCTTGCACACACGCCCCATTTCAAAATAGGGACCCCCTCTTTCAATTTGGTCTAGAGTGTCAAGTAGATTTTTCACCTCCTCAGTAGTCAAGTGGTCAAGGTGCATTTTTGCCATGTTTGAATGGTGATGTTGAAATCATTTCAAAAATCTGCTAGGTCAAGTCCTTTGCATTACCATCACTAGGTCTAATTTTCCCTTTGCACTAAAATTCTTCCTAACCGACTGTTGCGCTAAAATGTCCCTTATCCGACTATTGCACTAAATTGTCTCCCTACTGACCTCAATGTTTAAGAAACCTTTATCTCCAGCTCAAGCACTAGTTTTCCTCCTGGCAGACTTTTGCACTTAAATCAATCATCTCCGACTTGTGCTATATTGTTTGATTGCTGACTGAGTTGGAAGATACCAAAATACTCACAAAATACGAAGAGCCGCAAAGTCCCGCAAAGGACATGAAATTGAATTTATTGTTGTAGCACTAAAAAGACCTTTCGCTGACCAAGTCTGTCGTGGCCGATTTCCCCGCCAAGTCAGAGCGAACGAAAAGTTGCGTGAAACCCTAAATCTACTAACTGACACTGTGTACGTCGTGCATTAATGGTGATTTGGCTAAAACAATAAAAGGTTAAATTGCATTTTTTGATCATTTTCTACATTTTGATAAGAGATTTGGAGAGCCCCTTCGCAACCGGTCCATCGTTCTCGCCATCGTTGCCCTCGAACTCGATCCCACGATCATCTCCTGCCTGTGTATCTTGGACACATTTTTGCAACTAACCAGGTAGGGTTTATACTTCGCCTCTTTAAGCTTTTGCTAGGAGTGGTTAGGGTTTCATTCAAAGTACATTTTTCTTCTAAGCAACGCGTTTGGGGTTTCAACTAGGGTTTGTGCATGGATTGTTTGTTGTCTTCAAAACCTAGTTTGAATTTCTCCTTGAAAATGTAGTAGGATCGCCATGGGCTAAATAGAATGACTTAACCAGGTTTGGACGCAGTAGGATAAAATTTGAACCTAATTGTAAACTGTGGAATCATCTGGCCTTTGTGCCAAATTTGAGACCGACTGACTTATAAACAATTCAGCTCATCCAGTCAGTCGGTGGTCATGAAAACTCGTGCTATGTTTTGAAACGCACTTAGCACTGAAATCTTTGACACCTGACCTACGTAGCTTTTTTCCACGTTAACTGATTAGATCGACGGGACCTAAAAATCCCGCAAACTTTAAAAAGCTACTTAGCGCTAAAAACATTTTGCACTGACCTTGCGCTAATAGACTCCGTCTCTGACTTGGTCAGACACTCAGAATATCTCTGCAAGTTGGTAGCGTCCCAAAATCCCACTGGAAACAAGAAAAACAACTCTGCGCTATAATTAACCCTGTCTGACCTTGCGCTAAAGCATGCCTTCACCGACTCAGTTGGTTGACCACAAATCTCGCGCAGGTCTGACTAAGCCAAATCCCGTGCAAACATAATAAAATGATCTCAGTGGTCCCACACTAAATTCCAACTGACTAACTAAAACAACCAAACTCAAAGTTGGTAACCTTTGAAAATCACACAAGTCGGTCAATCTAGAAACCCATGCAAAAGTGAAAAGGCATTTCAACACTGATAGAATATTAGGTCAGATGAACTAGATTTCCCCGCTGAGGTTGGTGGACCTCAAATATAGTACTTTCCTGCTTACAGGTCGGTTGACCCTGAAACTAATTTAAATGGTAAAAAATGACTGTTTTTGGAGAACTTTAGAAAGGGAAAATGTCAGAAATGATGTAATTAATGTTGCAAATGTAGATAATGATATTTTTTCATGCTTCCAATAAGATATCTTGCAACATTAAATGTTTTTTTTTGCATACATTAATGGTGAATTGCTATGAAGTAAGTGCAATGATAATAAACTGTTAGATTTATGATTCTTTAAAAGGCATATCAGTAGTATTAGCAAATTCATTAAATTCATTTTGAACATGGTGAAGAATTTAGTAGTCCATTTGGTAATCTTAGATCTCAAACTTAGGAGTTTGTGGAAAATTCTCAAGGTATCAAACTTATAAGGTACAGTCCTGCAGATTAGATGACTACCTGAGCTCAAACCATGAAGTACAAGTTCAAGGGCATCCCTCCAGAGACTAAGATTCATTCCAGATGGAGCGATGTAGGAGACACAAATCTAGGTCACATAGACTTAGATGACTTCAGATTTAGAATCTTTGGCTCAAACCCAACTCCTAGGGCCAAAACGCTTAAAGACAGTGGAATTGCATAAGCGACTTCCGTCCCTACCTCAGTACAGTGTGCAGAGTTGATGGTAATATGTGCAGAAAGATATGATATTATGACAAGGACAATCCAAACTACCAATGAGGATATCCTGGTTAATTTAAGCCCACCCTCTTTGGCTAAGACTTTTGATATTCCATGGCACACAGTTATGACCATGTCAGACAAACAAGGATTAGAGGAGACTTACAACAAAGATGTGAATGGGTGTAGGAAACACATGAATGATCATTGGGCAAAAAGTAGGAGGTCTGCCATGAGCAAGTTTCCCCAAGTGCTATATAGAAGTGATTTCCATGACGAGATTGGGGATTTGATAACCTTTTTAAGAAGAATATATGGGTTACCTACAACCTCTACTTTTGAGGAGTGAATGTTCATCATCATAATTGAGATACTGAAAGGGACTAAGTTTCACTAGTCCCAAATCCTTAGTGACAACATTTATGAGGCCTTCAGCAACTTCAAAGAGAAGAGATACTTTAGATGGAAATCTTATGTTGTCTATGCACTAGCAAGAAGAATTCACTATGTTGGGTTGTCTAAGATTGGAGAAGTTGGAAATGATGAGTAAACCCAAGTAAAAGTATATGAGTGTTACCCTTAGCTAACCTCATCTCAATCTCTGATAAACTTTAAAAGGGTGAATGATGCTTTTATGATGTTACCTTTTGAGTCGCCCTTATTTATTTATTGATAATATTTCCTAAACAAGAGTCGGTTTGTTGTGTTGTATTTTTGGTCATACCCTTGTTTCTTAAATTGACTCTTGTTCCTTCAATTTTTGCTCGTTTATCATCTTAGCGGGTGAGGGTACTTTAGGTTTGAACCTTTGAAACTGAACCCTTTTCAAAGTTATAGGTTCAAATGGTTCGATGTGTCTAAAGTGTCTCAAACAACAAGCTTTTGTTCTGTGTATTTCAAACATCTTCGAGTTTTCAAGTTGAACTTGAACCCTTTTTGTCAAAAGTTCAATGGTTCAACGGTCCAAGGTTCAACGCTCATTGCCTTCTAATAAGTCGTGTCATACAGTTATCTTATGTAATTAATGTATCGTTGAACCTTCTGCTCGTACTCTATAGCGAAGTTCAATGGTTCACTATCTTATGTTTGAAAGCCCTTTTACAAAAGTCACGTGACTGTCCGTTGGTCTATGTAGTCCTTGTATCTTTGAACCTTCATATTGAACCATATCCTAATAAGTTCAACGGTTCATGAGCTTAGGTTCAATATTCCCATAAGTGAATCCTTTGCCCATTTATGTGATTTAATTGGCATGGTTGAACCACCACATTGAACCACACCCTAAAGGTTCAATGGTTCAATAATTCAAAGATTTGGTGATTTTGGTCTCATTTATTCCCGGAGTATTCTAAGTCAAAATTTAGCAGGAAAGTTGGAGGAAAATATGTCAGAGACTCGTTATGAAACTGAGAGTTCTAATTTGGCGAAGGTTACAGACAATTATTACACCATGATGGCACGTGAACAATACTTGCTATTAATGAAGAAGTCAGAATTCATGTCTTTTCAAATATTTTTGGCACGTATTGTTCCAAATGATAATTATTCAATCTGGTTAGTGCCATTATCAATTAAGAACAAGCCAAATTTAGCAAGTGAACATACTGTACAACACGGAGGAGAACAGCGCAGGAAGTGTAAGGTTCTTGTTACTCAAATTTTGTAGTGAATTCAGATATCTTGAAGGTGAGTTCTATTCTTCCTATGTGCTATTCCTTTTCTTAGCCAGAAAGAAGAATCTCTTGAGTTTCTGTCATTATTTTTAGAATTGGAAGTGTGTTTTATTGTAATCCTCCAAGTATGGCTTTGAAATCTACATGTTTGGGGAATGAACATGGTCCTAGTCTTACCTATTCTCACTCTGAATTTGGGGATACTGCACTGGTACAATATGATTTAGAGGAATTTAGAGAAAGGTCTAGAAACCCTGTGCAAACCCCTATGATGAAGAAAATAATAGACAGCGGTTTAGTTGAAGCTGCAGCTTTTCCCAAGGCTGTACACTGCCCAGAACTGGTTTAGGAATGTATAAATAGGTATGAACCCCAGAACAGATGCATCAGAAATGCAAATGGTGATGTATTGTTTCATGTCAACAGACAAACCCTCATGTCCGTAATGAAGATACCACCTAAAGAGGCGTATTCCAGCCTTGATATTACCTCTTCCTATGGGTATTTGTTGGAGAAGAAATTGAATTATAAAAGTGTGATAGCAAGGAACTGGCTACTGAAATTTCAGAAGGGTGGTTCAAGGTTGCCCAGACCACTTACTAGGGATCATCTGATTAAAGAAGTGAGGGATATCATGGTATTATTACATAGATTGAAGGGCAGCCAACATGCGTATTATTGGGAGGATTGGATGTACTTTTTCATACAAGTTATCCTCCAAGGAGAGCAATATTTAGATTGGGCAGAAATTGTGGCCGATTGTTTACATCAGGGTTTGAGTAATTGTCTGGGTGACAGAGATTTTTATATGTCTTCGTACTTATTTTATTGCCTGGCATCTACAAGAGAATGGTTTGATCTACCTCATGCACCCTTGGCTGAGGACAGTAGGATTTATGAATATTATTCACAGTTGCAGAAACATAATTGTTATGAAAATTATAAAAGGGTTAACGATGTTTTCATTGGAAGAATGACTTATGAACTGGTAGGAAATCTGGGTAAAAGGATGTCCAATGAAGCAATGCAGCTAATTAGCATTTATGGTAGCTTCTTTATTCAATTTTCCAAATTCACTTACATTAGAGTTAGAGGATTTGACGGTGAACCTGCTAAGTTACCCAGATATGTGTTCGACCATTTCGTGCTGATAGAAGTATGTAGACAGCTAGCACATGTAGATAAGAAATTCTTGACAAAGAAGGGTTTTGGTATCTCTTTTCCCATTGAACTCGGGCATTACTCCTGCCAGTCAAAATCTGATGCTTTGAATTTGGAGGTGAACCTTAAAAAGTTTAATTTTCAATTCTTCACTGCCAGGTCTCAATTTGACAGCAAAGGATTTGTCAAGGAAAACTTAGATCCTAGAGCAGGGCTTTCACACATTCCTAAGCTAGAGGATTACTGGGAAGACTGTTCAGATGACTTTGAGGTCAGGAGAAGACTGTGGTGTAGGTTCTCTTTAGGGCAGATAGTTACTCTCAATTTAAATATGGATATTTTTGAAGTTATTGATGATGGGGAACAAGTAATTGATCCGCAGTTTGAACGAGTAGAGCAATTACCTATTCTAGAAGTTGATTGGAGCACAAGGGAGGAAGATAGGATTGAAGTTAAAACTCTTCCAGTGATAAGGAGAACCGAGAAATGGTTAAGGGAAAAGAGACAGGAAGGGATCCAGAATAAAGATGCCCAACAATTCACCTTAATGATTGAATCATCACTTCCCATAAGCTCTTCTAACCAACCTATTGCTATCTGTGGTGCAGGTGCTTCCAAATCATCAATTGGAAGGAGCCCTACTACTAAGAAATCCAGAAGAGCCCTCACATCTATTCTACCCCCTCGTGCTACCAGGTTGAGGACCAAAAGTAAAAGAAAAGAACAAGTTCCCAAAACAATAGTTGTAGATCTGAATTCAGAGGAAGATTCAGGGGAACCTATGGGTGATAAGGAATCAAGTCCACACATAACAGAGGAAGTTGATACTAGGCCACAATCAGAGGTCATTCTAGAGACCTCTAAGATATTAACAATTTCAAATGTATCCTCTGATGGATTGAACCCTGAAAAGGAAACCTTAGCCCCTACACCCAAGTGGATGGAGAGTTCTATCTTTGACAAGAGAAAAATAATTCCTTTTGTTGTCCCCTTAGAAGACATGGTGAGCAAATGTTTGGGGAAAACACCCAAGTCTAAGAAGCTAAAGATGACATCCAGAGTAAACATTGATCCAAATACTGGGAACTAGAGTGCTGAGATAGCCAAACTAGTGACTGAGGAAGAAGTACAAGATCCAACTGTGCAGGATTTCACTGTTGAGAGAGTGGATCTCAGTGTTGCTTCAAGAGCTACAGATGTTCATCATCTTGAAGCATCCACCAAGAGGATAGTTAGTCGAAGTTGGAAGGACGAAAAGGATAAAAGGGAATTGAAGCAGACTCTGCATTCAATGGCAGAGTACATCGATGCTATCCATAATCCTAACCCACAGCCAGTTTCACAGCTCTCCCTGTCTTTTGATCCTAAATCACCAGTTAACTAGAAGATGTTGGATCAGGTTCACAGAAACAAGATGGTGGCAAAGACATTTGACGGTTGGTTGGACCGCATTGTGCAGAAGGGAACTAAATACATTCATGGACTCAAGAATATATATGATCTGACTACTGCCACCATTGAGGACCTTAAGGCACAGATTACTGCTTGGGTGAGAGATGAAGGTAAATGGGTAAATGTGATAAATCAAATCAATGAAGTTTAGAAATATGGAGTAGCAAAGTTTCTGGCAGAAAAGAGCCTGACTGGTTTGGATGAAGATCTATTATATGTGAGTAAGAAAAATATTGAATGGAGGAATTCCATATCACGGCAGGGATGCTTTGAACTTACAAAGTTAATCAAGGAAATAACTGAGTTCACTCAATCGCTGCAGCATGACTTGCAATGCATTGATGTTAAGTATATAAAAGATGATGGGAAACCAGAAGAGGATGTCGACACAGTGGTTCAATCCTTTAAGGATAAAATTAGCTTTGTCAAAGAAAACGACAATATTTTAATTGAAGATTTTTCCCGAATCTCTAAGGTGGAATCACTACTGTACCTCTGTATCGACGCACTTCCAGAACATAAAGAAAAGATTGGGAAAATGCAAAGGGATAAAGAAGTTTGGAAATCAAGAGTGAAACACATAGGCATCCCCAACTTCCTGAGAATTCAGGAATTTGTTGCAGCTTTTCAAGAGTGGAAGACCCAACGTGCTTCCCCAACCACTGATGGCAAATCTGGAGATGCAAATCTGTTGTCCCAGCCATGATCTTATTGGTTCACTTTCTTTTATTCAGTTCCTCTATTATGCTATTTCCATAATCTTGATCTTTAAATCAGTTTGTTATAAACTAAATCCCGTATGGGTCAGAGTTACTTTAACTCTGGGTTTGGTTTACTTGATGACATGATTAAGACATTCATATATATAGGTTTCTGAATCTTTTATAGGAGATAGAAGGATAGGAAAAGAAAAGAAAGGAATTTTTAGCTAAACTATTTTATGGTTTTATAGTATATGATGATTGTCTGAGAAATTTTTCATCTGTGAATGAGAAGAAGAAACAATTACTGCTTACTTAGATCTATGCGTCTAAGTGTTTGGAATTGGATTTTCTGTGTGAAATCTCGTTTCATCTAGTAATTGTTCCTTTATTGGACAACTCATCATATGTGTTATATTATTTATTGGTTCAACAAATTCCTATGTATGTGTTCATGAATTTAAATGTATCAAAAATAGAATCTGTGCATTCTATTACTCACTGTTACTACATAAATTTACCGCATTCATAACATAGTTATGTATGAATGTCAGTTTGCCTTAGGCATTTTCTGGTTAAAAGTGCATTTGGATAGTCAAATAGATTAAATTCATTGGAAATCTTAAAGGGACCTATACCTAAATTCAGATGGGAACTAATTTAAAAAGTTCACCCATTTGTTGCTTAACTCATTTGTTCTTCAAAGAAGGGTATAGAGTCAAAATAAAACATTTTTAGAATAAGGACAAATCTGTTAACCAACAGATGTATATAGCCAGATTGCTGCAAGGTAATACAGCCTTGAGGATTTCCACTGAAGCAATGAATGAAGTAACCAGATATGGTAGGTGGTATATTCAATTTGAAAAGTTCACATATCTAAGAGTACAAGGTTTCATTGGGATGGCTTATAGACTTCCCAGGTATCTTGATGACAAAATAGTGCTTCTAGAATTGACTAGACAGTTGATACCTTGTGTTGAGAAACTTAAGCACTTACACAAAACCAATGTTCAGTTTCCTATTAGGTTTGGTAAGGGGAATTATGCGTGTCCTTCCTTGGCATCAGTTGAATACTCTGATAAGGAACTCCAGCTTCTTAACTTACACTACTACAATGCAAGGGATCATTTCGACCCGAATAAGGTAATGGAAAGATTTGTAAGTAAGAAATTGTTTCATAAGATACATATTGAAGACTTTTGGACCAATTGCATGGACGACTATGAAGTTATGAAAAAATATCATTTAAGGCTATCTCTAACCTTCATCAGGGAGTTTCATATTATTGCAGTGCCTGACCAATTAGAGGATGATGAAAATGTCATGGTCAGAGGAGCTTGGGAAGATCAATATCGTCAACCCATCCCATTACCGAATTGGGCTAATGCAGAGGAAAGCCCTTTAGATATCATAATGAAAGAACCAATCAGATTGAGCAAGGCCTAGATGAGAGGTTAGATGGCTGCTTTGGAGAGACAAGGAGTGCAGCTTACCTACATTGCATTAGAGTCAGACAAGGACTCCGGAGGTGAGGAGGATGAACCAATGAATGTCACAAACAAGGCAAAGCCAGTTGAGAAGCAGAAATCAGATAATGAAGAACATGTATCTTTGGTAGAGAAAGAAAAGAAAGTTAAGAAGCCATCTACAAGGCCTCCTTCCAAGAAAGACCAGCCTCCTTCCACTAGGACAAGGGCCTCCAAGAAAAGAGATATGCCAAGTGGTCCTAGGGAAGGTTCTAAGACCAAGAAAGTTAAGGTGAAGAGGGTAACTAAGGAAGGTGCTGCAACACAAGTAGATACTAGTCTACCACCCTCCCCATCTCCTACTGCTCCAAGTATAAATATGGCTGCCTTAACCTCTGTAGCTTCTACTGTTTCTCCCCCCACTACTTCTACTATTGTTGCATCCACTTCACCCATGACGTCAGCTGCGGTCATCATGGAAATATCCGCTACTACCACCTCTCTTGCTTCCTCTGTTTCAACTATTTCCTGCTCATTAGTAATATCTTCTAATGTCCCTAGCAGCCCTATTTCCTCCACTGCTGCCACTTCATGTCCTTCTACTACTACTACACCTTCACCTTCTACTTCTTCTACTCAATTATCCACCCCCACAACAGTACCTCCTATTTCCACCATTCTTTCACCTTCTCTTCCTCTACCTTCACCCCATGTCATTTCTTCTACCTTGTCAGCTGTATTAGCTAATCTAAAGCAGACCAATGTGCCTACACCACTCATATCCTCTGTAGTTCCTATTTCACAAATGCCCGCAGATTCAACCTCCTTAGTCGTACCTCTACTACCTGAAATTGATAAAGTATGTGCAGAATTGGGTTTGTAGGAGCCTAAAACTGAAATGATGCCATAGGTAGAGAAAGATGCATTTGTGGAAGTGAGTAATGAAGTTCCAAATGAACCTCTGACTGAGACAGTTAATGTTGAAATCATTGACATATCTGACAGCCCTCCAGAGAAAGGTCAAACAGAGGAAGTTTTCAAGGAAGCCCAGGAAAGTATGATGATAAACTAGAGGAACTTGGCCAAAGAAGGAGAAAAGGAAGAGGAGATGAGTACGGATAAAAAACCAGAGTAGGAGCAGGGATTACCTGAAGAGCTGGCTAAAACTAATGATGATAAAGCTACTGAACTGAACAAATCATCTTCTACAACACCCGAATGGTTGCAAAATAGAGTGGCATATCCTAAACCACAAGTAGAGATAATGCAATTGGATTTGAGCACTATCTTGTCACAAGTTCATAGGCCCAAAAAGAAAAAGAAGGCAAAGATACAGTTTAGAATCTATAAGGATGAATCAGGATCCAGAATTGCAGAGGTAGCCATCCTGCCAGCAAATGCAACTAAAGAACAAGTCAGAGCAGAAGATTATGTAATTTCCACAGTTGATTTGGGACCCGCCACTCGTGCTCAAAGAGTGGATGAATTTAAAGGATCTGTCACTTCAATTTTGGAATAGTTAGATAAAGATGAGATGTCAAAGAAGGAGTTAAAGCAACAAAATGAAGAACTCCGCACTTGTCTCTAGTTTTTGATCAAGCCAGTCGATACGAGAGGAGATATAAGGACAATGCCCACTTTCTTGTCTATTGATGAAATGGTGAGACTAGGTGAGGTAAGGGCCAAGTCCCAAGGTACTGAAAATTGGTTGTTTAGAGTTTTTGAAAAGGGATGCGAGACTATCGATGCCTCTGCTCAAGCGCACAAGAAGCTGGTTGAACTTCATAAAAAATGGAAAGATTTGCGCAAAGAATGTGACTCCTTCAATGAATATTACTCTCCTATGTTTCCGCGGATAAAGAGCATCAGGGATTTGCCTGCCCAGACTCTAGTAGTAGAGAATATTCTAACTAGAGACAAGTTGTCCAAGGCCATTGAATGGTATCAACAGCTACTTTTGAGGAAAGAAACTTTTGAAAACATAAAGGAAGCATATAAGCCAGCAGATGAAGAGTTGCAGTCTATTATATACGATATCAATGATTCTTTGAAGGATTGCCTAGAAACATCCTATAATGACTACACCCCTTATGATATCGAGAAGTTTAAAAGCAAATTACATAAGGTAATTTTTGAAAGTACTGAGCTCGGTATGGAAGACAGGTTGGATAAGGTAAGTGACCTCAGAACCGAATTCAAAGCATTCCACAAGGTTGGGGCAGAGATAGAAAAGATATACAATAGATTTAGTCAGGAACTGGAGATGTTCGATTATCAGATCAATCATTTGAAGAATCCAGATCCATCAGAAATCAATCCTGCACTCAAGGCATGGCTAAACTACAGCAATAAACTGGCTGATGAAGACAAAATTAATTTAGATGAAGAGTCTTGATATTATTTTGAATATTTTAAGAATGTAGTCCCATTATAACTATAAATTTCTATATTTGAGGCAGTATGTGACTCTATTTTGTCTTTTCTATGCTTTAAAAATGTTCTTTTCTATTAATATATTGAGTTGGCTAGTCAAATTGACTAGATTCAATGTATCTGGAGGCTATTTTTCGTCTTTTTCATAAAAGACAAAGTGTAATCCAGGAATTGATATGAGCTATTGTGCTGGCACTTATTGATGTAATCTGGACCATCGGTGTTGAGTTAATCTCCACCGTTCATTTGAAAACTTGGTATGCTACTTTCCTATATAAAGGGCTGCCATTTCCACTTTTTGTAAGAGAGATTTTGATACCAAATTGTTGACACTCTGCCATTTGAAGTAAAGCAAAGCAAGTTTTTGCAATTAGTTTGAGAATTTGTATTTTGTATTGGCTCATTTTGGTTTTCATGGTTCGCTTCTTGCTCTCCCATAGTTAGTTAGTTGTGCTTTATAATGTTTATGCTTTGCTTAAAGTATTTGATGAATGCTCTAGTCCATACTTTTGGTTATTTGCTGATGGTAGATAGTTGTGTAAAGTTAGTCTGGACTTATCAAGTTGTGCTTAGTTCAATTGCATATCGTGAGTTAAATTGCGCCAGTCATAGGTATTTAATGAATGAATGTAATATGAAAATCTCTAGATTTCCATTGAAGATAGCATCATTTTCTGCAGTGCCGTAACACCTATTTTAGTTTGGTAACTCAGAAAACTGGTTAAGTTTCAAAGCATTTGTCTACTTAAAGTAAAATCTATGCATTGTGAATGTCACTTAGAATTCCTCTAAAACCCTATACCTTTTGCATTTTCTTAAAAAACCTTGGTTAGATTAGGAATTTCAACATCATTTTACATTGTTTATTAGTTGAAATCTTGAAGGGTTTATGTGTATTTGCTATTCTAACTTGAAGATCTATAGATTACATGTAAGACCCCTTGTTGGCACAGCTAGACATTTTACTAAAGTTATTCTAAGCAAGCTAAGACCTAGCTGTATTATCCTTGGAGTAGTCTTACCTAGGGTAGGATACTTTTCAAAAGAGGTGTGAAACCAATAATCACACCTACATTGCTACGTGCTAAAACACTCATCAATAGGTCCACTAAAGGGAAAAATGACCAAGTGTTTTTTATTCTTAGGATCACCTTTCGGTGTAAAGGAAGAGCATACACAACTTGGATTCTTGGGATTAACACAACAAAGACAATAACTATAAATTGTTTCTAATTCTCAAGATCACGTTTTGGTGCAAGGGAAGAGCATACACACTTAGAATCTCTTACATACACAACAAATAATTATTCATTCTTGATTAAGAAAAAAAATGTGCAACTAAACTAGTGATTAAAAGTTGGTCTTTGACAAATGTAGCTACACAACCATGTTAGTAGTTTTAGAAATATGAGTCTTTGAAAAGTGTTTTTGCATGAAAAAGGTGTTAGAAATGAGATTTAAACCCCTAGAAAATTAGTAACAAATGTTAGCACATAGAAAAATATATACCATCATAGCATACCCTTCTCAATTATGAAACCTAATATTCCACCATAGAGAGACATGTCTTTCTCTATTCTTCACCATCCAAAAGCTAAGACATTATCTCCTCCATGTAGAGACACACATGATTGTTAAGTTTAACTCTATTAAGCATCTATTTTCTAAAGATAACCTATTAGAGTGCCTACCTAAATGGGTTATGCTCTTAACCAAGTTCAATTTAACATTTGTCTAGGACCATAAAGCCATAAAAGGATTGGTTGTGGCTAACCAATTAGCTGAAGCCTCCTCTTCATCCTCATTTTCTAATTTTGATTCTTTTCCCATGATCATATCCTCCTCATAGATGATGATTCTCCTTGGGAATTGTTCTTTGATAGTTCAAGATGTTAGACCAGTTTTAGGGCCAATTTAATATTGATCCCTCATAAGGGAAAAGAATCAAAATTAGAAAATGAGGATGAAGAGGAGGCTTCAGCTAATTGGTTAGCCACAACCAGTCCTTTTATGGATTTCTGGTCTGAGACAAATTTTAAATTGAACTTGGTTACGAGTGTACAGTACTTGCATGATCAGTCGCCACATACCAACAATCTCCCACTTGGAGATTGATCAGGCTCCACACCAAACAATCTCCTACTTGGAGACTAATCCTAGATGACACCGTTGCACTTGCAGCTCCCACTAGATTACAAGCCTAGCTAGTTTCTTATCAGTCATGAAGGCCAATGGAAACTGATGAGGAAATCAGTTTCTCCCATGTAACTACCTTTGTAAACATATCTGCAGGATTCTCACTTGTGTGAATTTTCTCCAGCTTCAACTATCCATCCTCCAAAACTAACTGGATGAAGTGGTATCTAAGTCGTATATGCTTAGTTTTTGAATGTAGAGCTAAATTCTTAGCAAGATGAATGGCACTCTAGCTATCAGTGTACAAAGGGCCATCTTCTTGTTGTTGCCCCAATTCCTCCAGAAAATGTTGTAACCAAATCATCTCCTTGCTAGCTTCTGTAGCAACAACATACTCAGCTTTAGTGGTTGAAAGAGCAACAACCTTTTACAGCTATGAAATCCAACTGACTGGAGTACCTCTTACAGTAAAAACATACCCTATAGTACTCCTCCTGCTATCGATATCACTCGCCAGACCAGAGTCAACATATCCTTTTAGAGCAGAGATTGTTCCTCCAAAACATAGTTTCTTTGAAGTAGTACCTCTCAAATATCAGAGAATCCATTTTACCGTATTCCAATGCTCCGTTCTCAGATTTCTCATATACCTGCTCACAACTCCCACTACATATGCAATATTTGACCTTGTGCATACCATTGCATACATCAAGCTGCCAACTGTTGATGCATATGGTATCTTAGACATTTTGTCTTCCTCCTCTTGTGTCTTTGGACACATCTCCTTAGTCAACTTAAAATGACTAGGCAAAGGTGTACTAACTACTTTTGCATTCTGCATGTTAAACCTTTTCAACACCTTCTCTACATACTCACTTTGAGACAAAAATAATTTTCTGTTTGTCCTGTCCCGTGTGATCCTCATACCAAGGATTTGTTTTGTTGCACCCAAATCCTTCATAGCAAATGAATTTTCTAATTTATGCTTAAGTTCATTAATATGTTGCATGTTAGACTTGACAACAAGCATGCCATCAACATAAAGCAACAGGATAATATAGCTTCTATTACCCAGTTTCTTAAAATAAACATAATAATCAGAATGACATCTTTTGTAACCTTGTTCAACCTTAAAACTATCAAATTTCAAATACCATTGCAGAGGTTCTTGCTTCAGGCCATACAAACTCTTCTTTAACCTGCACACAAATTCCTCCTTACCCTTGAAATCATATCCCTGTGGTTGCTGTATGTATATTTCCTTTTCCAAATCCCCATGGAGAAATGTTGTTTTCACATCTAGCTATTCAAGATGCAAGTCTTTTGTAGCCACAAGACTAAGAATAGTTCTAATAGAAGTCATCTTTACAACCGGAGAAAATATTTCATCAAAATCTATACCCTTTTTATGTGCAAACCTTTTACCACGAGTCCGGCCTTATATCTTTTTTTACCTCCATCTTCTTCCTTCAACTTGTAAACCTATTTATTTGGCAATGCTCTTTTACCTGCAGACAATTTGACTAAGTCCCAAGTCTGATTCTGCAGCAAGGAATCCATTTCCTTTTTCATGCCTAGCTCCCACTGCTTTTTAGTATCTACCTGCATTGCTTCTTCATAACCTTCAGGTTCACCAGAATCAGTTAATAATATAGAATATAATGATGAAGAAAATCTTTCTGAAGGTCTACTTATCCTTGTAGAATGTCTAACACTTGCAGGAGTCTATGGGATAACTTGTTGTTGTTGAGCATCAAGTACCACTGGCATTTTATTTTCTAGAATCTCATCTAGCACCACATATTCCTTTTTGGCATGTTCATGCTTCTTTTCCTACAACTGATCCTTATACATGACCTTCTCATTGAATATAACATCTCTGCTCCTAATGATTTTATGATTTTTCATAATCCCATAACCGATAACCAAATTCATCTAACCCATATCCAGTGAAGGTACATTTTTTAGACTTAGCCTCAAGTTTGGTTCTATTTTCAATATCAACAACATGGACAAAAGCTTCACAACCAAAGGTTTTTAGAAATGAATAGTTTACCTTTTTACCCGTCCATGCCTCCTCTGGAATGCCACCATCCAAAGGATTTGAAGGTCCTCTATTTATTAAATAAATAGCAGTATGTACAACATATGCCCAAAAGTGTAAAGGTAGTCCAACATGCAATCTCATACTCCTTGCATGCTCCATAATGGTCCTATTCATCTTCTCAGACACACCATTTTCTTGCGAGGTTCTAGGAACCATTTTCTTGCGGGGTTCTAAGAACCATTTTCTGCTATGGATTCCATTATATGAACAGTAATTTTCAAATTCTCTGCTGCAATACTCACCTCTATTATCAGATCTGAGACACTTCAACTTTTTTTTTTTGGTCTTATTCTCAACCAAAGCTTTCCACTTTTTAAAAGTTTCAAATACTTCTAATTTTTGTTTTAAGAAATACACCCATGTTTTCCTAGTTGCATCATCAATAAAAGTAACATAATAGCAAGAGCCACCAAGAGAAGATACCTAAGCTGGTCCCCATACATCTGAATGCACAAGCTCTAATTTCTCACTCTTCTTCTCTTTCCTAACTTTGAGAAATTAGACTCTTTTTTGTTTTTCATAAACACAATTTTTGCAGAATTCCAAGTCAATCTTCTTCAAACCTAGTAGTAGCTTTCTGGAGTGAAGGATCTTCATCCCTTTCTCACTCATGTGCCCAAGTCTATGGTGCCACAATTCTATTTTAATCCCTATAGCAAGTGTTATAACTGTCTCAATAGCAACTGTTTCTATAGCAACTAAGGTAGAATAAGTATTACCAGTACACAAATACAATGTGCCTACCTTTTCACCTTTAGCTACTACTAATGCACCTTTAGTGACCTTCCAGACTTTGTCTAAAAAGGTAACTATGCAGCCTTCACTACCCAGTTGTCCTACAGAGATTAAATTCCTTCTCAAATTTGGAAGATGCCTTACCTCCTATAGCAACCATTCATTTCCATTCTGTAACTTGATTTTTATCTTTCATTTTCCAACAATCTGACAGGGTTCATGATCACCCAAATATACCTGTCCAAAATCACCTTGAACATAATCTACAAAATATTTCCTATGGGGTATGGCATGAAATGAAGCCCCTGAATCTATTACCCAGAAATCATTAGTATTATCTAAACACAAAATTAAAGCATCCTGTAATTTATTACTTGCAACATTAACTTCCTTACTATCATCATGTTGTCCATCTCCTTGTTTGTCCTTTCGAGACCAACAATCCTTCTTCAAGTGTCTTGGCTTTCCATAGTGCCAACAATCCATTCTTCCTCTAGATTTAGATCTGCCTTTCTTTGACTTCCCTTGTGACTTCCCACGATTTGTTGGGCTTTTTCCTCTCTCCTTTATTCTTCCTTTATTCTCTACAGTCAAAGCATTACCCGATGTTGAACTCTCACCTGTGCTTTTCTGTTGCATTTCCTCGCTAAGGATAACACCAACAACAACATCAAACTTCAAAGTATTTGAACCAGAGATAGAGTTACTTACAACCATTACCAAGCTATTCCAGCTTTCTGGCAAAGAACATAAAACCAAGAGATCCCTCACCTCTTCATCAAATTTCACTTTTACAAAAGTTAACTGACTGATAATCATATTAAACTCATTTAAATGATCTGACATAGATCCACCTTCAATCATTTTCAAATTAAACAAATGCTTCATGAGAAATACCTTATTAGAGGCTGAGGGTTTTTCATATAATTTAGCCAAAGCTTTCATCAATTCATCTGTTGTCTTTGCTTCTATTATATTGAACGCCATAGATGGTGCCAGGCACAACTGAATGTTTCCCAATGCCTTTTAGTCCAGAAGTTCCCAATCATCATCAGTCATTACTACCGGTTTCTTGCCTTTTTCTTCCAACGGCTTCCATAAATCCTTTTGATAGAGATAATCCTCCATCTGCATCTTCCATAACTGATAGTTCTTCCCACTGAATTTATCTACCTTCAATTTACCCTTGTCCATCATTGCTCCCACTTAATCATGAGACTCCCACTCAACTGTGAGACCTTCCTGCAGACGATAATCAAACACAACTCACTCTAATACCAGTCGTTAGGGTTTAGGTAGATTGGAGCAATACACACTAACAATTATATGCAGATTAAATAACCCAAATATAACAATGAAGAACAACACAAAAGAGATCAACACAGAAATTTAATGTGGTTCACCCAAAATGGGCTACATCCACAGAAACTCAGCCATCCAATGATTTTATTATCCAGTGCAAAATAGATTACAGTTTCGCGAATCTCATACCACAACATACATGCCAAATGCTTATAACAAGATTTTTGGAAGCTTCTAGAATTAGGGTTTTACAATGTCATTTTTCTTTTGTCGGTTAACAAAAATTAACAACTGACCCCGAACCCCGACAAGGATACGTTACAAGTGTAGAGTACTTGCATGATTAGTTGCCACATACCAACATCCTTCACCATTTTCCATTTGGGGCCTGGATGAATTGGGAAGATTTTTCCAGCTTCCTCTCAAGGACACATTTTTTATCATCACATCCATGGACTACTTTAAAAAGGTTGAATCGATTCCACTTCAATCCGCCATGGCTAAGGTAATCTACAAATTCTTTATAGACAATATAATATCTCACTTTGGGTTGCCTCCCACCTTGATCCTTGTAACGGGTCCTCGTTTAAAAAAAGGAGGTGAAATAGTTTCTATAAAAATTCCACATTCAACATCATTTTTCCATGCCTTACTATCCTTAGTCTAATGGGTAGGCTAAGTCTTCCAAAAAAATGATTGAACAAATTCTTCAAAAAATTGTTAACAAGAATGGTAAGGGTTGGCATGTGTAGCTCTCTTATGCTTTGTGGGCCTATCACACTAGTATTAGGACTACCATTAAGGTTACACCTTATAATCTTGACCCATGACCCTTTCTTCATGGGCTACTTGATCAATCTTGTTCTTCAAATTATTTTAGTTAAATCTTTGTGTATTTGATTAAGTAGTTTATTGTAAATTGTTTAGTCAGATCATTATAGTATTTAATTAATCAATTTCATTCATCCATATTGTTTAGTTACATCATTAAATCTTTTAATTAAACATTTTTTACTCAAAATTGTTTGATTAGATCATAAGTCCATCTAAATAAGCAATATGAAAGTGCATACATCATCATCATAAACAAAAATTGATAACACATGAACACTCAAAATCTTGTGTGTGTGTGTATACATATATACATATATTTATACAAGAATATGCATCATGGGGCATAACTCCCCATATCCTCTAGCTCTAGCTATGCTCGAGGTGGTTGTCATCTCAAGGCCATGGAGCAAGAGTGGGATTGATTGTGTGATGCACTCTGAGATTAGAGTCCTTTGATCTCTCCCCTCAACTCCACTATCTCCACCATGAGCCTAAGCTCACTCTGCCTTAGCTCTACAATTTGGCTCATAAGTGTCTATACCCTAGGGTGGTCCAAGTATAATAGCCTTGTTTCTTGTGTCCTCTATAACTCACTACTGACCTCATCGAGTTAGCTCTATAAGGCATCATGTGTCGCCTCAACACTCTCTACCCATGTCATGGTGTGGTCTTACTCAAAAGTGAGCGCCACAACTTCTCCTACCCTCTGGTCTCTCTCCACCATCACCAAAAGCTTTGCTATGGAGTAGTCTACTTAGACTCGTGCCTCCTCATAAGAAACCCTTAATTGTGCATGCAATAGGATCAAAACTATTGATATGCCTCCCTATAGTCTATAGTGGCCTATAGCTATCCCGCAACGGCCACTCGAGCTAGACTATGGGGACCATCTCTGCTAGTACCTAGCTAATATAATCTAGTCTCTCATCATCATATATAAATAAAAACCTAGGTCCCCAACCTAACAGTCAGGGCTTGCAAAAACTATAGCCCTTGCTAGGGGTGGAGGTGGTGTTGTTGGTACTATTGCTATTGTAACTAGAGTTCTTGTGGCCCCAACACTACTAGACTATTGGCTAGTCAACTCAACAGATGGTGTGCCTCAAAGGTAGGCCCTAGGCTTGTCCTCAACAATGCCCTCATCATGGTACTATCATTGCCTTGACCTCTTCTCCTCCTCATTGACTGATCCCTTCTTGAAGGAGCTCCCCTTGCCTGACTCTCCACCTTGTAGTGGCCCAAGGTCTATGATGGGGGCATCAACTACATAGATTAGCATGGGGCATGTCATCACCCACCAAGCTGCATACCTCTCTATCACCTTGACATCATCAGTGTCAGCATGTGGAGGGGAGTCTTACTCCTCATCATTGAAGGTTATTAATGGGACATCCACCATTATGGGTTGTAGGAGGTTTCTTAGTTGTACATGCACTCTGATGTGACCATACATAGGTAGTCACATCAGGTGGAAACCCTAGCCCTGCCTAAACTATTTTCAGATGTGATCATAGTAGAATAGGATGATAATGTGGTGATACCAACCCATGAACTGTAAGGATGCTAAGGTAGTGGAACAACTTCCTACACTAATCTTGAGGGGAGGGACATGCAAAACTTTTCAAATACTTATAGCAGTTACAAAAATAAACAAAAATAACAATCATACCACGATACAATAATTATGTGGGGAAACCCTTTCGGGAGAAAAACACCACACTCCAAAGCTACCCAATATATCATTCAAGAATCAAGAAGATTACAATATACTTGCAAAGCAATCTTTCATAGGAGTATATAACTAACTAGAGATCTGGAGGCAACTCAACATCTATAAGACTCTTACACACAACCTCCATATCAAGCTCCTGATATATAGGAGATACAATACAGTAAACTGCCAATGGTAATTACAAAACCATGATCCAAAACCACCCAAAAGTGATGCCCAAATTATCTCCAAACAAAGATGCCTTGTGATATGCCAAATCACACACCAACATGTGTAGCTCTCCCCTATATAGCTCTTTTAAGTGTCCAACACATTTTCACATTTCCCAAAACAGGAGGTCCAACTTCTAGAGGCCATAACTTTTGATCCAGGTGTCCGATTGAGGAACCATTTGATGCATCAAAAATCACGTGAAGAGATCTATCAAGATATAACTAGATTTTCTAGTTACAACAACTTTCAGGGCATTTAGGGACCTCTAAGTGTCTCAAATATGAGTTCAATTTTTTTTTAGAGCTTAAAAAAATAGAAACTTTAATATCTTGCATTCCAGATATGATCTTGAGTCGAAACTCACCCAATATGTTTAATTGGTAGTTCTGCACCTTTTGGAAAAATTTTGGGTCCATCCATTGTCAAATGTAGAGTAACGAAAAATAGTAAGTCCTGCCATTTTTAGACCTTTTGGAAACTTTGAAAGTTCTAAACCATTCTTGAAGATAAAGGGTATTCGAAAAGACCAAAATTGGGAAAAATATAAACGTTTTGTAGTTTCAAGGTTGAGACACCTTTCCTAACATTCTCCCACTTGTTGAACACCTTGCAAGAGCAAAGGGAGTATCAACACCATGATTTAATTTATAGGGGCTGAGAGGCCCATAGACTTTGACCACCATATGAAATTCTCTGTGCTCACAGGCTTAGTTAATGAATCATAAACATTCATCAGAGTCTCTACCTTATGTAGCTTCACCCTACCATCCTCGACCATATCTCTAACAAAATGATATTGTACATCACTGTGCTTGCTCCTGGCATGAAATGTTGGGTTCTTAACTAGGCAGATCACACTCTGAGTGTCATAATAAACTGCCACTACACCTTGTTTTATTCTGATATCTAAACATAGTCTCTTAACCCAAATGGCTTCTTTACAAGCATGAGTAGCTGCCATATACTCAGCTTCAGTAGTAGACAAAGCAACCACATCCTATCGCTTACTCATCCAACTAATTGCACCACCAAATAAAGTAAATACATAAACACTGGTGGATCGTTTGCTATCAACATCACCTTCCCAGTCTGAATCAACATAACCATGAATATCAAGGGAATGCATGTCTCCTATCAAATTACCATAATAACACAATGAATACACTGAGGTACCTTGCAAATATCTGAAGTCTCTTTTAACTACATCCCAATGAACTCTACTGGGATTAGACATATATATGGAAAGAACTCCCAATGCTTTGGCAATGTCTAGTCTAGTATAGACCATAGCATACATCAAACTTCTGACTGCACTCTGGTAAGACATTCTGCTTATGTCTTCCATCTCTAATGGGGATGTTGGACATTGTGAAGAAGATAACTTCGTTCCAACTGTAAAAGGAACACATAATAGTCTACAATCCTGCATGGTAAACCTTTGTAAAACTGAATTGACATACTTACTCTAGCCAAGCCATAGTTTTTTTTTCACTCTATCTCTTTTTATTTCCATCCCAAGAATGTGTTTAGTTGCACCAAGATCTTTCATTTCAAATTTAGCTGCAAGTTGAGACTTTAGTTTTGAAATCATTCCTTTCCTTTTACCAATAAATAACATATCATCAACATATAATGCAATAAACAAGAAATGATCACCATTAGATTTTTAATAAACACACTGATCATATTTAGAATGCTCAAATCCCAAACTCAACACATGTATCAAATTTCTGGTACTACATCCTAAGACTTTGTTTGAGGCCATACAAAGATTTTTCAATTTACAAACCAAAGAATTTTTACCTTTCACCATGTAGTGCTTTGGTTGTGTAATATAAATGTCCTCCTTCAAATCACTATGAAGGAAAGTTGTTTCACATCCATTTGCTCAACCTCTAGATCATAAGAAGCAACAATAGAAAGCAAGATTCTAATGGACTTCATTTTTGCAACAATAGAAAATATCTCACAATAATCAACACCCACAACTTGAGAGTAACCTTTTGCAACCAACTGTGCTTTGTACTTCTCAATACCTCCATCTGAGCCAATATTTTTCTTCAACACCCATTTGCAACCAACATGTTTTCATCCTTTAGGCAACATCATTAGGTCCCATGCATCATTCTTTTTCAAAGCTGTCATTTCTTCATCCATAGCAATCTTCCAAGACTCTACATCATTCATCCCTAATGCCTCTTCTATAGATCTAGGTTCATCTATGTTAGTATTCAAAGAAAAAATACATCTTCAGTCATCAAGTGAATACCTTTTAGGTGGTTGTCTATACCTTGTAGACCTTTGAACAAGTTGAGTTGGAGTTTCTTTCTCCTCTTCTAAAGATTCAGAGTTAGATGAGCTCTCCTCAACTTCATGTTTATTTAGGGGCCTCAAATCAACTTTCTTAGGCGTAGAGTCTTAGGTGTAGAAGGGAGTTGAATCACATCTTTCTGTTCACTTTGTTATGGCTGTAATGTAACAGAAGAAGGCTTAGTTTCTCTAAAAATAACACTTCTACTATATATTACATTATGTGCAACAGGGTCCCAAAGCTTGTATCCTTTCACACTATAACTATACCTGATGAAGATACATTTCACAACCTTATTCTCCAACTTTGTTCGCTTCTCCTTTGGCACATGTGCATATGTCTTGCAACCAAAAACTCTGAGATGCCTCAGTGAAGGCTTGTGCCCTGACCACGCCTCCATAGGTGTTTTATCAACAAGCACTGATGTAGGAGACCTATTAATCAGGTAGAAAGTAGTAGCAATAGCTTTAGCCTAAAAACTTTGTTCTAGACTAGCACCACTAAGCATAATCCTAGCCTTCTCCATCAGTGTCCTGTTCATTCTTTTCGTAACTCCATTCTACTATGGAGAATACGGAGTTGTATTTTGTCTCCAAATGCCACAATCTTTATAGAATCTATCAAAATCATTAGAGCAAAATTCACTCCCATTATCAATCCTCAAACACTTTATTTTCTTTCTAGTCTGCAACTCAACCATTTTTCTAAATTCTTTAAATCGATTGGAAACTTCATATTTACTCTTTATAAAATATACCCATGTCCTTTTGCTGTAATCATCAATAAATGAAACATAATATGTGGAATTTCCAATGTAAGGAGCATCTATAGGACCAAACACATCAGAATGAATAAGATCCAATACACCACATGATTTATGAGAACTCGAGTAAAATTGAACATGGTTTTGTTTACCATAAATGCAATGCTCACAAAAATCAAAATCAAGATTACAATTAGTTAAACCTTCAACAAGGTTTTTATTTTTCAAGGTCCTTAGACCCTTTTCTCCTATGTGGCCTGATCTCTGGTGCCATAACATAGTCTTCTCTGCAAACAATTTTGATTCAGAAGAAAGAACACCCTTAGGTACTCAAAATCCACGACCATCCACTAAAAATGAAACCCTCTCCTTTTCCAATGAAGTATTCACAGATTTACTTTTCACAGAAGTACTATTGCACTCAACAATGTATGCATCAAGCTTATATAATGTGCCAAATCTAACACCACCTGTATCAAAAAAGACCACCTGCAAACCCCATCTATTAGTTTGCTCATAGATAATAAATTTTGTGCTAATCTAAGGATATGCAACACACCATTAATCCTTTTTATTCTACCATCAAGAAATCTGATTTTAACTTTACCATGACCAATAATATTTAAATGAGAATCATCACCCAAGTACACCTTACCTCCACCAAATTATTCATACTTAAAAACTAATCTCATATGGAAAGACGCACCCGAGTCAACATGCATCATTACTTGTATGAGTGGCCAAAGCTGCAATGAAGGCATCACCATCTTCCTTCTTAGACTCAAAATCAAAATCAAATTTCTTCTTTTTCTTCTTCTTTTCTTCTTTATGCTCCTTACGGAAGTGTCCAAGCTTACCGCAATTCCAACAAATAACTTTGGACTTTCTAGGAGATTTGGATCTCCCCTTGGACTTGGATTTGTCACGCTTCTCACTCTTCTTGCCTTTTTCTTTGTGTCTTCCATGAACAATTAGGGCTTCTTTGGTACTAATGGATACCTTCCTCCTCATTTCTTCAAAAAGCAAAGAACCCACAACATCTTTAACTTTCAAGACAACATAAGTACTCCCAATCACCATAACAAGAGAATCCCATGAATCAAACAAAGAACAAAGTAGGATATGACATCTCTCCTCCTCATCCATTTTTACACCAACTGATGCCAATTGACATACCAACATATTGAATGCTTCTACGTGGTCTATAATTCGTCCAACCTCTTCCATTATCAAGGAATAAAATTTCTTCCTCGAGAAAATCTTGTTCACTAAAGATTTGGCTTGATATATCTCACTGATTTTCTTCCACAGTTTCTTTGCAGAGCGCTCTTCATGGACATTGATTAAAACAGAGTCTATCAGGCATAATCTAATTAGACCCTTGGCTTTACGACCCATAACATCATATTCAACAACCAAAGTAGCATCTGTGGGCCTTGAAACTTTCTCATCAATAGCATCCCACATATCTTGATCTATTAACAGATCCTCTATCTTCATCTTCCACATCTCAAAATTGTTACCAAAATATTTTTCTACCTCTATTATCCCTGATGTGCTTGCCATCTAAAAATTCCTACAATAAGATCACAAAGTATCTTCTACAGAAGCTCCCATTCAAAACTAGATTAGTTCAAAAAACCCAACAACCTACAACTAAGACCAAACGTGATCAAGCTCTTATACCACTTGTAAGGAAGCTAAGGTAGTGGAGTTACAACTTCCTACAATACTATTAAGGGAGGAATATGCAGAACTTTTTATATCTTTACAATAGTTTTAGAAATAAACACAAATAGAAATCATACCATGACATAATAATTATGTGGGGAAACCCTTTCGAGAGAAAAACCCAACACTCCAAAGCCGCCCAATATATTATTTAAGAATCAAGAAGATTACAATATACTTGTAGAGAAAGCTTTCACAGGAGTATAACCAACTAGAGATCCAGAGACAACTCAACATCTATAAGACTCTTACGCACAACCTCCATCTTAAGCTCCTAATATATAGTGTTGAACACACCCGTATATTGAGAGGGGGTGAATCAGTATTAAAACAAATTTCAAACCCTCTGGAGCAAATTGAAACTTATTCTTTACAACATTAATAGAAACATAAAAGATCAACACAAAGCACAACACCACATAAAACCATATATACATGGAAAACCCCAAAGGGGAAAACCCACGGTGAGAAAAGATGCTAGGAGCTACTATCCTAATCCAACCTCACAAAAGAATCATAGTTACAACTTTGTTTTAGGGCTACAACCCAAGGAAGCTACTACTCCCTGAAGAAAGGTTTTAGGGTCACTCCCAAGGAAGCTACAACTCCCTGCAGACTTTGTTTTAGGGATTCAACCCAAGGAAGCAACTACTCCCTGAACTGAGAACAAACTTAGAAAAGATTACAACATGACAGTCCTTCTACTCCCTGAATCTGATAATGAAGCTCAATCCTTTTGATGATTGCAATTTTTCTTTGACAACTTCTACAACTTCTTCAAATGTCTTCTTTGCAGCTTACTGACTCACTGCTTTCAGCCTTCAAGAAGTTTTCCCTCTGGCTCACTATCTCCAGCAATCAGTTAGGCACACTCTTCACTTCCCTTTTGTCTCAAAAATATCTTCAAGATGAATCCGGACAAGATCTATTACTTCTTCTCTTTCTCTTTCAGTCATACATCATAATGCATTACACATCCACATTTTTCTTCTTGCAGTCACACCTCACCTAGATCAACTAGGTTTACAATATATACATGACATTACATTGATTTCTTTACTTGTCGGCCAAAGACAACAAGAATATTACAATTACAAGTCAGCCAAAGATCAAACAACATGAAACATGTAGAGGGAAAGCCCTAAAATGAACTACATGCAACACCAAGAAGAGGAACATGCCTTGCGGATTCCAACAAACGCTTAACCTAGTCCTAAACATCCTTTGTAGCATCAGCCTTCAAAGAATAACATCCACATGCTTCACACAATTGAAATAGGTCAACCTTAAGCAAGAAAATATGAAGCTTGTAGCAAGTCGTCCATTACAACTTGGCGGCACTCATGGAAGATTAAAAATTACTTGCACTTCTCCTAGATGAGTTGGCATAACCCATACAACATCTCCAAACACTCCTTGAACTCCGCATAGCAAAGACTTTGTGGCACACACCTTCAACATACCTCAGTTAGCCAAACAAAAGCATAACCCAACAACACCTTCATTCCAGACCATAGCCTGTTCCAGGGAAACTAGGAAACACCTTGCAGAGCAACATGAAATATCACAAGAACCTTAGGGTCATTATCCACTAGTTAATTCACCACTTCATACAGCAACAAGTTGGTGCAAGCCAACAGACACTGAAACTAGCCACTAGACAATACAGTCCTGCACTCTGTCACTTATAACTTTCTCTGCAAAGGGTCAAATGATATGAAACTTTGAATGTAGCACCTTCACAACCCACTGAACTTAACTTCTGAACTGCATGACCATATCTTCAAGGGCGAAGGAATGCAGAGCATTCTCCTAATAAGTCTTCAAGGCAACTTCCTGCAGCAGAAACCTTCACCAACATCCGAAGACCAAAGCCTCCTTGTAGCAACACATACTTCCTTAGGAACAACAGGAGAGAGCATACAACATGCTATAGACCATTAGTAACATCTCCCCAACATCAACATTACTTCTAATCCTCATCTTAATGCTTCTAATTCCCATCATCGGGATATTATCTCTGCTGACAGCAAACATCCTCAATACAACTTTAATTGACATTAAACAAGGCATGACATCCAACCATGAACATCAACAACATCACTGTTAGTACACCATCATAGTAAATCATCAACATAAGCATCAATGACGACCCAAACTGAGTGTTGACATGAATGACAAGCACAGATCAGTGACAACCTTAGGTAACATATGTGCAACATATAGGAGATACAATACAGTAAATCACCAACTGTAATTACAAAACCATGAGCCAAAACCACCCAAAAGTGGCACCCAAATTATCTCCAATCAAAAATACCTTGTGATATGCCAAATCACACACTAATATGTGTAACTCTCCCCTTTACATCTCTTTTAAGTGTCCAACATGTTTTCACATTTCCTAAAATAGGAGGTCCAACTTCCAAAGGCCATAACTTTTGATCTGAGTGTTTGATTGATGAACCATTTGAATTGTCGGAAAGCTCATGAAGAGATCTGTAAATCTATAACCCTCTTTGCTAGTTATGAAAACTTTTGGGGCATTTAGGGACCTCTAGGTGCCTCAAATCTAAGTTCAACACTTTTTCTGAAAGTTTCAAAAAATAGAAAACTTTAATATCTTGCAATCCAGATATGATCTTGAGTTGAACCTCACCGAAGATGTTTAATTGGTAGTTCTACACCTTTTGGGAAAATTTTGGGTCCGTTCGTGCTCAAATGTAGAGTTACTAAAAATAGTAAGTCTTTCCATTTTTATCCCTTTTGGAAACTTTGAAAGTTCTAAACTGTTCTTCAAGATAAAGGGTATTTGAAAAGACCAAAATTGGGAAGAATAGAAACTTTTTGTAGTTGCAAGGTTAATACACCTTTCCTAACATGAACCACCTATCTCTCTATATACATGCTAGTTGTTGGGCATCTCTAGCACATCCCCATAACCCTAAGAATGGTCTCCGTATAACCTTTGTGTTGGGTAGCATATTGAAGGTTTGTCACTAGTGTGTGAGATTCCCAAACTACCATGCTAATCAAAGAGGATAAGTGTAGGCTCATGGGTTCGCCCATATGGTGTCTATGGGTTACCCTATAGGGTAGGTGCACTAGGTATCCTCAAAGGCCCACACCTGAAGTAGTGTACAGATCATCAAGCTATGTGCCTTGTAGTACACTTAGCATCCTAGATCATGATGCAAATAAGGCAGCATATTGTGCCTCCAAGAAAACACCATCTCATGCTAATCCATGTCTTGGATACTCTGGACCAGGCTTACATGCAAGTGAGTACCCTTCTCGTTTGGGGTGAGGCATATGGTAACTATCACGATCATGACCCATCTTACTAGGGGAACTAACACTGTACCTTGTTCTAGCCATCACATATTGATGTGGTTGGAGGCACTCCCAAGCATGATTCAACCCAGGGCATACTGTTGTCCTACTTGTACATAGGAAATTGGTCTTTACTCGACGGTGTTAAATTATTTTCCCTTGATAGACAGTACAAGGATGTGGTAACACATCCTCTAATGTAACCATCATCTCCCTGGTGGGAAAGATGATCAAGACATACCTATTGGCATCCCACCACTCCATGAGTGCCATTAGCATGTGGTCATGAAACCACATCTCTACCATTGTATATGCCAGTAGATGCCTTCCCTACACAATAGGTTAATCTCCACAGGTGTAAGGACTACTTATTGTCTCAACAATATCGTGAGCATCCCACCCCCTATGTGCTTATGCATAGTCAGTGGACATTGTAAAACAAGAAAAAAAAATTGTTAGTTCCTCATAAATTTAAGCATAAAAATTCAACCAAAAATTAAAAAAATTGTTGGAAGTCTCTGGGACACCTGCACCCCCTAGATGTTGGTGTGTCCCTTGGATGCTAGTGCACCCTCTAGATGTTGGTGTGTGGGTGGGATGCTAGCATGCTAGCTAGACACTAGTGCACCATGTGGATCCCACCCCACATTTCAAAGTGCCATAAATGCATAAAAAAATCTTTTTTGACTCACCTCTCCTAGCATGATGCCTTGCTCGATGTGCTCTCGTAGCTCCTCCAACCAAGGTTTCCTGAAGTCTCACCATCACAGCATGGTGGCTCTCTGAGTGCTATAGGGTGCTTGAAATCTCTAAATTTGGAAGGTAGAAATGAATAGTAAATTTCAAATTTTTTACTATTTATAGTAAATTTTTAAATTTGTGAGCTCCTTTTTAGCATCTCTCTCATGAAAACCTTAATAACTTTCCCCCACAATATCTAATTTTCATGTCATTTCTTTTCTTGGAAACTCGATTATGCCATCTTCCTCATGGTTAACTTTTCATGGCATCATCTATCTTTAGAATAGGTTTTAGAGACCCTTTTTTGACAAATTTTCTGGTAAACCTCATCTTGCATGACCTTCCTTTCCTTTCTTTTTCATATAAATAAATCAACAAAAATAGGAGGTGAAATGCCATCACACATGACCCCTAGTAGGAAATCTATCTAGAGTCAATGCCATGTGCCTCTTATTAGTCCACATTAATTGTTTCTCTCTTTATATGTGTGTCATCTGATTCATCCTCCAAATTAACCATTGATCAACTCTTCTTTACCACCACATTCTTCTATTTGTTGTATATTGACTAGAAATTTCCATTGCAAACAATGCAATATTTTCACAACTAGGTCTCATTCTTGTTGACTCAAAATTTTTCTTTGTGTATACGCCTAAAAATGACACGACTCAGTCTAAATAAATATTCTTAATATTTATTTCATTCTAATTCCTCTATCAATAAATAAATCAATCAAATTTATTTATTTGATTCATATTCTTCTAAATTAATTAAATATCGAAATATTTAATTACCTCTTCTAAAGTCAAAATTAAATAAAATCCTTTATTTAATTAAATTCTTCCAAACAATTAAACAATTCTTAATTATTTAATTAAAGTCAATCATTCTTCCAAATTTGAATAAATCAAATCAAATTTATTTAAATCCTCTCAATCTCCAAAAATAAAATATAATAAAATATTTTATTTATTCTTCCAAATCATGAACAACAATTAAATAAATTTATTTATTTAATTTACTTTCTTATCTTCAAATTCTTCAAATATCTTCCAAATCTTCTAAAAATAAGTCTTCTTCCTCATGCACACAAAATTGAATAATTTCTTATTTAATTTCTCTCAAATCATGCAAAAGCAAATCTCAAGTTGAGTTAACTAACTCAATCAACCTTGTTTTTATCAATATCTCTTAAATTAGAAAAAAACTTTCTAATTTATGAAAATCATATTTTATCTTTAGAAAAGAAAGTAGTTAACTCAAATAAAACACCTTTTGGGTGACACTTGTCTTCTTATTCGCGTACATTCTCTCAACCATTCTCAACTATTGATCTTCTCATTCTTTCTATACCATTGATCTTTATTCTCTCAAGTCTATAAATTGAACCCTCTTCCTCAATTTCATTCATCCAAGCTTTAAGTATTGTTACTCTACAGGAATTACAGCACACCTTTGGCACCAATTCCTTCATTACCATTGTTGTGAAGCTCATCTTCATGACAAAACTATCATAGTCATTCCCATTTGACATCTTGGAATCATAGCAAGGAAGTACACCTTCTAAGGGCCATATTCATAGACAAGATCATTTGTGATAGGCGATCAATGGAAGCTGCGAATTAAAGGAGGTTTGCTTTGTATTGTTCATTGTTTGATTGATCTCTTTTGTTCATTATTTCATTGAGTTTTGGGTATCATTGATATTGATTATATTGATTATTCATTTTAGATCCAATTTTCCCTTAACACTTTGTTTTCATGTGCTTTCTTCTATCTCCACCTCTTTGATATGCATGATAAAGATTTATATACTCCTGATGCATTTCTTGGTCAAGATTGCAGGATTACATATTATTTTTCTGACATTATGGTTTTGTAGGGCCTTTGGTTTCTAACACTATGGTTTTGTAGTCCTAGGCTAAGGGCATCTCATCTTAGAAGATCCCTATGAATTTCACAGTATCATTTTCATAATGATATTTTATTTCAGCATTTTATTATTATACTTTAGCATGCTTTTTCACTTGGTGTTGCCATCCTACTAAAGTGAGGGAAAAATGTAACATAAAAAATTACATACTTTGTAATTTCATATCATGTTTTGCACACACTATAGTGCCAATTCCTATAACATGCCTTAGAGCTGCTTAGACTTGATTTTGGATTATTTTCTTCAAACCAAGTTTTCATCAAAGATTATATTATAGCATTAATGTTAACATCATTTTAGGCACGTGTGTGAAATCGGAGTAAATTTCCCTTGGGTCCACTAACATGATGCATGTATGTCTGCACAATACATTGGCATCCTATGTCATACGATGCCTTGAAATGTGTGTTATTTATGCATGCCACCACCCCATAATGTATCCTAATGGTTGTAATGCTTCTCCAAATGTGCCTTTGCTATTTTTATCCTATCTTTTACCACAAGATAAGTGGAATGAATAGACATGACTATTATTCAAAAGAAGATCTTTGAGATACAAGAGAGAATACTAGCAGTTTTAGTGATTTCAATCTTTGATTTCTCTACACACAAATCTATCACAAATTCATAGATTTTCTCTCTTGTCTAGCCAATCCATAGCTCTAAAATATCCTTTTGTGTTGCTTTCCATCTCTTGTGATTATTATGTAAATTATCCAGAGGAAAATTTCTTCTCAGAAGCATAGGCTTCTCCCAAAATATTCCTCTAGTTTTTCTTCTACCATTGAAGCTATTTTTAACAAGTGGTGAACAACAACAAGTTGCTCTATAGAAACCCTTCTTGTTTTTAGTAGTCAAATTCACATAGATAAGGTAGTGAATCCTTTTGGTGTTTTCTTCATCATGTTGTGATAGAAAGTGATTTATTCTTGATTATTTTGGTTCCTCTCATCATTTGATTGATCTCATTGCATAAGCAGTGAAAAAATCCTTTTTTAGAGTCATTTAAGCAAATCCCCATTTCATTGTTTTGCAAATCATTGGTGCAGAGCACTATTTTAACTACCCAATTTACAATCTAGGCTTAGTATCCTCTCCATTGACTAGGGAGGTGCTCCTAGCACACTTTGTCATTGCATCAAGTAGCTCCTAGATACACTTAGGCTAGGTGCATAGACATTCTAAAATATTTTTATCATTTGACTACTTGTGGAGGTCAAAATACCAAAGTAGGGGTTTGGCCATTCCTAGAAAACTCCTTAGCAATCCCAAAAATTCTTCTCATCTTATCAAAATAGGCTATTCAAGGGATATCATCCACATGGAGGATAGAATTCTAAGTAGAGAAGAGTTGATCAATCAATTTGGAGGTAGAATCAGATGACACACATACAAAGAGAAGCAATTAATATGGACTAATAAAAGGCACATGACATCAACTCTAGCTAGATTTCCTACTAGGGGTCATGTGTGATGGTATTGTCACTCCTATTTTTATTGATTTTTATGCATTGTTAATCTAATTAATACTAGAAAACCTCCATTTGGATGATATCCCTTAAATAAGCTATTTTAATAAGCTGAGAAAAAGTTTTGGGACTACTAAGGATTTTCCCAGGAATGGTCAACCCCCTACTTTGGTCTTTTGGCCTCCATGAGCAATCAAACAATAAAAAGATTTTAGAATGTGTGTGCACCTATCCTAAGTGTGTCTAGGATCTAATATGTGAGATAAAGTGTGCTAGAAGCACCTTCCTAGTCTACGAAGAGGACACTAGGCCTAGATTGTAAACTGGGTAGTTAAAATGGTGGTCTACACCAATGATTTGCAAAATAATGAAATGGGGATTTTCTTAAATGACTCCAAAAAAGGATTGTTTTACTTATTGTGCAATGGAATCAATCCAATGATGGGAGGAACCAAAACAATCAAGAATAAATCACTTTCTATCAGAATGTGATGAAGAAAACACAAAAAGGATTCACTATCTTATTTGTGTGGATTTGACTACTAAAAACAATAAGGGTTTCTAGAGAGCAACTTGTTGTTCACCACTTGCTAGAAACACCATCAATGGTAGAAGAAAAAATAGAGAAATATTTTGGGAGAAGCCTATGTTATTATATGGAGCCTAATCAGACTCAGAGGTTAAATTTTCCCCACTTTTATCGGCACGGTTTCTCCCCAAATTATTTAATAGGGGTTTGGGGGTAGTGCCCCCAAGATGGGGTCAAGGGGTTTTTCTATTAGCCGATATAAAAAACCCTATTTTGTAACCAACATAAGTCTTGATAAAAATATCTAAGGGTTAGGGTTTCCGTTGATATTGTATTATAGCATTTGCAGTGGTATTGAGTTGCAAGGATTGTTGGTTGTAATTGGTTTGATTTACTGGATAATAATATTGGACTCTCTATTGGTGGATGCAGCCCGAGTTTAGGTGAACCACGTTAAAAATTCTCTCTCGCTATTATTATTTCTATGTATTTTCATTCCTCTTTTTAATCTTTATTTGCATTTAATTGATATCTTCTGCATACAATTCCTAACATCATTTGCCTCTAAGAAGAAATTTTCCCTTGTTATTGCTCTGGATAATTTGCACAATAATCACAAGAGATAGCAAGCAATGGAAAAGGAGATTGTAGAGCTATGAACTGGCTAGGTAAGAGAGAAAATCTATGAATCTATGATGGATTTGTGTGTAGAAAAATTAGAGATTGAAAGAACTAAAACTACTGGTATTCTATTCACTCCACTTATCCTATGGTCAAAGATAGGATAATAATAGTCATTCCACTTATCTTATGGTCAAAGATAGGATAAGAATAGCAAAGACATGTTTGGGGAAGCATAACAACCATCAAGAAACATTATGAGGTAGCGACATGCATGAGCAACACATATTTCAAGGCATCATATGACACAGGATGCTAACATGTCATGCAGACATCCACATGTCATGTTAGTGTCAAAGGGAAATTTGCTCTAGTTTTACACACATGCTTAAAACAATGTTAACATTAATGCTCTAAAATATTTTTTTATGAAACTTGGTTTGAAGAAAATAATCCAAAATCAAGTCTAAGTGGCTTTAAGGCATGTTATAGGAATTGGCACTATAGCGGGTGCAAAACATGATATAAAATTACATAGTGTTGTTTTTGATGTTATATTTTGCCCCCACATTAGCAGGCTGATGACACTGGAAGTGAAAAAGCATTCTAAAGTATAATAATAAAATGCTAAAATGAAATATCATTATGAAAAGGATATTATGAAAATCGTAGGGAGGATGAGATTACCTTAGCTTAAGCCTGCAAAACCACAGTGTCAGAAACCACATGATGTCATAAAAAAATGTAATCCTTCAAGACCAAGAAACACATCAGGAGTGTATAAATATTTATCACACATATCAAAGTGTTAGGATTTAGGTGCCATTAACCTTGTAAATCCTTGTAATTATTATTCCTAATATTATTTGTAAACCACCCATAAGGGATGTAAAAGTTTCACCGACAGTGGTAAAAATTAATTACCAAGGACAATAATTACAGAGTTACTACATCAGTAAGTTCCAAAGTTATCGGTGATAGTTATGGAGTAACATTTACTGATGGTAATTGTAAATATCAAGAGTAATTGAGGGTAGGTGTAATGTCCCATATTGGAACAATACTAATTTTACCCTAAAAATTCAAATATCACAAGTTTAGGGTTAGGGTTTCATAATTATCATGTAATGTCCCCTTCTAGATTTGCCCTAGACTAAACCCTACAATCATAATTATAACCAATTAGGGTTAGGGAGATGACTTACAGTTAGTTATTTCTTCATTATACTCTTGAATATAAATCCTGCAATCATCATATAGAAAACACAAGTGCATATATATACAGATAAACTAATGCCATTGTTAGGGTTAGCTAAGCATATATTAAACTTAGAATACAAATCCAATATTACTATTACTACCAAACACATTTGGAGCATAGGGATATGGACATGATAGGTTTGACCCAACCACCCATACTAAGCCCAAGAGTGGAACTTTGACCCTCCTGCCTTTGGTGGCAGGATTTTGACATCCACCAAAGTGGAGTACTTAGTAGAGTGCTTGTCTTGCTTCCCTATCCATGCCTTGTTCCTTACAGTTAATAAATCATCATGGTAGGAATGGTATGGAGATCATAATGGGGTTCTCAGTTTATCCAATCTAAGCCCACGAGCGGGACTTTGACCCTCTTGGCCTTAATGGTAGGGCTTTGACATCCATCCAAGGGGGAGTACTTAAGTGGAAACCTTATAACCTCTTACCTATGTCTCCTTCCTTTCCTCTATGATGATGTTCAATATTATTTATATCTAAAATACATTAAAGATGTTTATTCATGGATACATAATAAATACTAACATTATCATCTATGATGTATTAGCATCTCATATTTCATTTGTTCACACTTATCCATTCTACATAAGTAATGCAACCTGAAAAAGATATTGATTCTTTGATTGCAACTATGTTATCATATTTCATGATTATTAATATACCTGCTACTTCTCTACTGATGTATGTCTTTGCCTGATCACTGATTTCCATTGTTTATGACTGTAGATTAGATCTTAGACTGCTAATGTATATTCTGACTTAGATGCTTTCTTCTCCCCATCGTTCTTCCTTTTATACCTCTAACGATGGTGCCCTTTGGGGACTGGTCGTGTTTGTTCCATAAATCGAACCTGTTGAAAACTAAAATATAATCAAGCACTACCTCTAATCCTTGTTTACAGATTGTATTAGTCGCTTCTCTTCACATACTAATTATCCCGATCGGTGGGAATGTATAAGTTATATTCAAATCGTTGCATTTTTTTAATGATAATCGTTGCTCCCTAAGATCTGCTCATTGCTACCTATCCACATGGATCGCAACACTTATTTGGATATTAATTGTCTTTTACCTCTTATATATTCGCTAAATTATCACACCTTAACAATTCGTATCATATCATGAATTGTAGCACATTGACTTTTCTTTGTCTTATATGTGGTGCTAATGATAAAGGGAGTCAGTTCTCAATACTAGTTAGACTTATCTAATCTTTATTCCTCAAGGTGGCGGTAATAGGAATGGGTCGATTATTTTTGTTATATTAATACTTATTACTCTTGACCGCACCTCTAATAAGACTCTACATATATTATTCAAATATGTTATAATTATAATTTGTTATTCATATCAATTTTATATAATAATATATTCCCTTAATTAAATATATATTAATATTTTTATGATTATAATACTTAAATATTTATATCTATATAATAATATTATTGCAATCATTCCTATTATTATAAACACCATGGTTACGGAGGCAACTTCGTCTTTTATCATGATGTTTAAATCTTTAATTTAAACAATGCTTTAATATCGGGACATCACAGTCCGCCCCGCCCAAGATTGTTTGTCCTCAAGCAATTATGATGCCTCTAAAACCATCAATCTCCTTGAAGAATTGTTAGTATTCTTGTCTCAATCCAATTGCTCATGTTAGCATTTTCTAAGGTATGAGGGCAGTTTGTCGTCCCATTCTTTTGGTTCATGTACTTGTATTTCCCAATATCTCTCAACAACAAACATTGGTAACTAATGATGTATGTGACTTAAGATAAGTTTTCTTTTATCCTTAGAGAGAGGGACCCAAAAGACATCTTGATCTTTGATCCTAAAATTCAATCTTATACTTGTCATTCTGTAGTTTTACCCTTTGATAAGGAAAAGATAACCATGTTTTGAGGAATAATTGATTATATGATGTCATAAAGAGAAAAATTGTGTAAGTATTCAAACAAGGTTTGTGATAAGCTGATTTCTTATGAGGATTTTATCACTTATCCTATGTGTACAAATTACTAAATGAAAGATGTATAATAGTTAGTCATTCCTTAGCAAGTAATAGGACTTACCTCTATTGGTTTTAATATTCAATTCTGTCTTATCTTTCAATTCCATTGGGGTTCTGTGTTTTGGTACTAAATTTGTTTCTCATATTTTGGGAAAGTATTTGTTTTATTTTGACAATATCAATTAATTTAGGGTTTGGTAAATGAGAATGAAACAACTTTAGTATAACTTGATGTGCATTTTTTTTATCAAAGATACTTATGAATCTTAATACTGATATGAATGAAGGGTTACTCGAAAGAGCCTAAGAGAAGAAGATCCTTGGATGAAATGATCTTCCCTAGATATTATATGTAGAAAAATAAGACAAAGTTTACTAGATCAATGTTATAAGTTACAAGGTAGATCATACGATACAGACTAGATTGTTTCGTCATTGTTTCAACGAGTGAGGAATAGATTGCTTGCTTGTACATTTGATCTTGTTCTAAATAGATAGAACAATTAAGTTTGATGAATATATCTTATTATAAGTTTCCACATTTCTTTTAAGATCTTTTCTCCCTATTTATGGGTTCCTAAAGAGTTGAGTTGTCTTTATTATGTCTTCTCAAAATTGTTGCTTTGGCTTTAAGAGATTGACCCTTCTAGGTCGATATGATACCTCAGTGGACATAAATCTCAATTGAATTCTTTAATTGATATTTTGGATGTATTCCTTAGATGAAATGCTCTCCCCTTTTTCACCTCAAGTTTGAGGGAGTCTCATTAGTTACAACCCAAGAAGGGTTTGACATATGATTTTGGCTTTTTCATGAATTTTAAGCATAAAGTAATCTTAATACACACATAGAGTAAGACTTACATAGATATACATAATATATGATGCATAAGTGATACGTAAGACATGAAGTATACCCCTAAATACATGAGAGGAATGAGTCATACACATAAGTACATGTGATACACGAAGTATGCATGTATGAAGCACAGAATATGAGAAGTATATACACACAAATATATGGGATATATGAAGTATACCCATAAAACACAAAGCACAAATACATGTAATATATGAATCATTCACAAATCATATACGCTTAATACATGGAGTATGGAACATACACATAATACACAAAAGTATACGAATTATGAAGCATGAACGCATGTAATACATGATGTGCAATGAAAAATTTGGATAAAATAAAAATGATAAAACAATACAATGCATTACCTTGTCCAAATATTCAATACCTCAAATAGATAGATGCAATGATGGATTGTTTGAGTGATTTGATATGTTGGTTGCTCAATTCCGCAGCATAACGGTAAGATGATTGATGATAGATGAAAAGGATGAGAAGCAAATGGATGAATGATGCAAAGGCTCTAAAGTTATTTCAACATCATAAGGATGCTCCAACTCAAATGTATCCAAATGGCTTGTTAGAGGGTTGATTTATAGGAAAGGCTTGGTTCAAATGGATGGTTGAGATTAAAAGGCTAAATGATTGATGTGGACGACTAGGATTGATTAGTTATTCCCACTCTTTAAGGGAGTTGTAGTCATTTGACAAGTGTACAAAGGAAGATAAAGCTCATATGTAATCGTGTACACAAAAAGTACATGTGTGATTGTGTATATAAAAAGTACTACATGGGAAAGATATTAAATAAAAGATGTAGTACCATACATGATTCAATTAAGAGGCGGACAAGTGTCGAAATATGGTGAGAGGTGAGGATAATTGATGGGATATGTGAGGGATTTCCAATTAATTAAATAAATTTTATTTATTTAATTAATTGTCTAAGTGGAATAAGGATGGGATTAAGATGGGATTTTAATTAAATAAATAAAATTTATTTAATTAATTGGCTTAATGGATTAGGGTGAATTAAGAGTGGGATTAGAACAAAACGTTACATGATGTCTTAGTAATATTTTTGACTAGGTGTTGCAATACATGGACAATTTTGGGTGTCTAGATTTTGCCCCTCTTTGAGATGATGTTCAAGATGATAAGCTTTGTGTCAAGTAACATGATTTCAAAGAAGCCAAGGTATGGATAAAGGAAAAAGATGTTGATGAAAAGATAGGATAAGGATGGAAAAGATAGGATGGGGATGCCCCCTCAAGAGGATAGGCGGGTTGGACAAACACGAGTAGGCTCTCGAAAGAAAATGAATTGGTGAAGGAAGATAGCTAAGGAAATGGATAGAAGAAATGATGATGTGTTATGCCACAATGAAAGTGAGCAACCATGATGTTTGATATAGCACTAGACATTATGCACCAAGGTATAAGGACCAGGGTGATGATGTGCATTGTGCCTTAGCATAATACAACCTTGTCTAACGTATGAGGAAGTAAACTTAGAGCATTGAAGTCCTAATGCACAAAAGGTATGATGTGACCTTAGATGCAAAGGATAGTTTAAAAAGCTATTCCAACATACACAAGATATGAATATTAGTTGAAATGATATGGATTTTTGATACAAATGCAAGATAAAAAGATAACACACACAAGCAAGCATGCATGCATGCACAAATGATACAAAAACAAGGTATTGCCCCTAGCAAGCTATAAACCAATGATTAATTGATTGTTTTGATTGTTTTATTGTTGATGATGATAATTGATTGATTTGGTTGATTTGGTTTACAACAAGATTAGGATCAAGACCATGGATTGAGATTGGATAATTTGACAAGATTGATTGACTTGATTGGTATGGATTAAGGATTGACTTGCATTTGGATCATTGTTTGAATTAATTTGATTGATTTAATGAATTTGATGGAGATTGATTTGAAGAACTGATTTTATTGAATTGGATTGATATGAATGTGATTGATGAATTTGATGGATTGATTTGATTTAAGTTTGATGTTATTGATGGGATGATATGGATTGGATTAATGTGATTTTGATTGATTGATAGATTGGGTTGATTTGATAATTTGATTGGATATTTGATTTGCTTTGATGGATTTGAGATTTGATGATGATTGATTGTAGATGAATTTGATTTGATTTGATGATTTTGATTGATGATAGATGATAGTTGATTTGATTGGATTTGGTTTTTGATGAAGTGGTGGATTTGATTTGATGATTTTGATTGATGATAGATGATCGTTGATTTAATTGGATTTGGTTTTTGATGAAGTGATGGATTTGATTTGAGGGTTGGTTTTATTGCTTGGATTTTTTATGGATATTTGATTTTTTTGTGTTTTTTGGGATATTTGATTTTTTTTTGTTTTTTGTTTTTGAAATGTTTTGGAAAATGCCAATGTATTTACAATTTAGGTAGCCTTTGTGCTTGATACCAATGACAAGGGAAAACCAAGTCTAGATGCAAGGATGGATGAATGGGATTGGATGGATAAAAGGATGGGTGATAGTAAATGGGATGGAAGGCTCATGATAAATGGGTGGATAAAGGATAGGCCATAAAAAAGAAAGCTAATAGATGGATAGATATAAGAATAGGCAATGGTGGATAGATGTATGCCTCATAATGGAGCTAGGATGTGATCTCCAAAGACTATGTCGCATAGGAATAACATGCCCCCATTCTAGGTATAGCCTTAAGATTTTGCATGACAAAGCTTATGACACTAGGATGACATGATGGATTTTACATGACAAGGCTTATGATATAATTGGTTTGGAAAGGATGAGGTATACCAAGAGATATCCAAATCATATTTCAACATTTTTCCCCAATATCTTCATCAAGGTCAAAAGGAGGAAGGGTAGATGAATGGATAGACTCGATGGGATAAGTATATGGGTGTAATAGCTAAGGATGGTAGGATAGGATAGGATGGTATAGATAGTTTGGATGAGACAATGTGCCCCCAAGTGTAAGTGATATAGAAGATCAACCTACACATGACGCTTGTTTGCCAAGTTTTCATCATGGTACTTATCTAAGGTACATGTTTACCAAGTTTTCACCGTTGGACAAAGGGCTTTCTCTTTACTTTTTTGATTTTTTTCTTCTTTTTTTTTTTTTTGGGATAGGATGACAATTACACATGGTGCCTGTTTGCTAGGTTTTCACCATGGTAATGGATAGGAGGGACTCGAGTGTCTAGTGCTATGAAAGGTGATAGTCCTATTAGAGATGGATGAGGTCGCATGGACCATGCCAATGGTGCTCATAGATGTTGGTAGGGGTGATGATTGCATGAAAGGGAGATGGATTAGGTGGATAGTGGATTATGAAAGGTTTGTGTAGGCTAATGGATTATGATGTGGATTATGTATGACATATGGAAAAGGATGGATGAAAGACTTATGCAAAAGCATGGACCATAGGAAAGTGATGGGGGAGATATATAAGATAATGGATGAAGGTTGGGGAGATGGAGGTATGTGGGAATGTTTTGGAATGGAAGAGAATCATGACCAACGGTTGCACACACCATGATAAAAAATGAAGATTTTGATGGGAAGGTGGTCTAGGAAGCAATGGGGATGTTTTCTTAGTGTATGGATGATGTAAGCATTTGGGGACCCACATAGACTTAGGATTTTCATGATTTTTTCCTTGCTTGTGGAATTTTTGGGATATTTGAAACTTTGAATGGAATAAAAATTTTGGATGGAATGGGATTTTTGGATGGAAGGGGATTGTTGGGATTTTTGAGATCTGGATGAGGATGCCTCATTTGACTTGCTTGATTTGTGCTTAGGGACCCAAACCATTTTAGTTTTGACCTTTACTTTTGGAGGCATGGGTTTGGATAACATTTTAGATGGATTTGGCTTTGATTCTTTGCATTGATATCCTAAGGCATGTGGACCTTAGGATTTTTGGTAGGAATTTTGGCTTTATAGGTAGAGGCATCCAAATGTTTATTTTTGAATCCCATGGGTTTGGTGGAATGAGTGAAAGCTTCATGTTTAGACAATGTGTGCATTTGTTGGTCATGATCAGGAATGTAAGGGGACCTATGGATAAATGGATTAAAAGTGGGTTTATGGATAAATGGATAAGGGTATTGGAGGATAGGGATATTAGGTGTTGGGAGTAATGGTGGTAAAGTGGATGGAGGGATATTAGGAGTTAGAAGGAGTGGAGGTAAAGTGTATGGTGGAAGGTGTACAGTCACATTCTTTTGACATTTGTAGTATAATGGAGGTGGAATGGCAATATATGTTTTGGGTATATGATGTGGTTTGTGATGGAAAGTGGTGGACTTAGGATGCATGGAGAAATTACCAACATCTTTAGATTGTTTACCTTGGGGTGTATATCCAAGGCCATATGAGCATGGAGGAATCTTGACATGGTTTGGCTCCAAAATACCTTGTTCATAAAGGCCTGGGCCTTTACCTTGGTAGTTCATGTTTCGAAGTATGTGATGGACTATAGGACTTGGTGTGCTTTGAACATTTGACTTGAGTTCATTATTGGATGGAGAAGGTGAAGTGAATAAAGGTCGTTGTTGTCCTAAAGAAGAACACTCATGTATAAGGGTGGTAAGACCAAGTGGATATGATGGTGGACTTGAAGTGGAATCGATGGTGGATGTGGAAGGAGGATCATTAGGATCTTTATTAGAATTGTGTTCACTAAGATCCAAGTTATTTGTTTGATATTTTATGCTTACTTGGGGGACAAGTGTCTCATCATGACAAGTGGATGTTTGCTCATTATGGATAGGGCTAGATGGCGGATGACTAGGAGCAATTTGGATATCTTGCTTATGGATGGATATAGGATTATGGAGAGAATCAAGGTGCTCATGGATAGGTTCTTCATAGGTATCATCCTGATCATGGAGAAGATACATGTTATGGATGGGTTGCATAAAAGTGATTTGATTTGACTTGGACTAGGGCTTAATGTTTCCACGTGCTTAGAATTAAACCTTTGACATACCTCTTGGGTTTCTTGAATGGAATTGGATAACTCTTGGATAGGCTTGACATGTTCTTGAGGGTTATTGACATGAAGGTACAATAGCTCTTGACTTGGGTTCGTGATAGGCTTGATTGTTTATGGGTCACATGATGGTGTTAGGATGGGACTAGGCATGCTAATGGAGGGCTCTTGAAGAGGCTCAAGGGTAGGTGGACTATGTGAAGGAGTTGTAGGATTAGACATGACCTTTGGAAGTTCTTTGGTAGGCTCATGAATGGGTGTTTTACATGGGGGTGTTCTATTCCTAGCTAATAGCCAATGGATCACATCCTTTGTAAGTGTATGGGTATAAGGACAATATAATGGATGGATGATAAGGGTAGATGGTGTTGTAGGCTTAGGATCATGATTAGGTTGAGGGCTAATTGGATTGGATGGATTAGGATTAGATGGATTGGAGGGGGGTGACACATGGGATTTGGATGATGTGGCATGATTTCCCATTGTATCTTGGTATACCTTGTAAACAAATGGGACAAATATTGGGCATTTATTTGTATTATGGACTTTGGTACTATGGTATGCACAATAATCATGTTCATGATATGGACTTTTTTCACATGGTTTGACTTCGGGAAGTTTAATGAGTTTTTCTTCAAGCATCCTTTGTAAAACTATCTCAGCCGCATCCTTTGGTGAAAGATTAGAATGAGATGGTGATGAAGGTAATGAAAGTTGATGGACCAATGGACTAGGGGTGGGATCACATGAAGGTGTTAAGATAGGACTTTTAGGCTCATGTGTTGGCATGTGATTGGATGGTGGAGGCTACTCATAGGATGCATTGGCTAGATTGGTATCTCCCTTGTCAAAGGTAATTAAGTCTTGCATAGGATAACTTGGACTCATTTGGTTTATTTACAACGGGCCACTTGGACTTGGATGTGCTTCTTGTTGCAAATGTGGACTTAGGCTCACTTGTGCTTGTTGTGGAGGCCATTGATAGTCTTGGTGGTTGGGTGAATAGTGGGATGTGTAGATAAAAGGTCTTGGGGTTGATATGAAGTTGAGGGCATTTGATCTTGTTGCCAAGGTGGATTTGAGCTGACATGTTCTTATTGTGATGACACTTGGTTGACTTGTGGATGGGTTTGGTGAGGTGTTGGAATGTTAGAATGAGGAATTGGATAATGTTGAGGTGGAGGTTGATATGTTGATGTGGCATTGGTTGATGTGGATGGATTAGGTTGGATGGATGATACATAGGATTGAGGTGGAATTTGTTGAGGTTGGGATGGTGTTTAGATTTGTTGTTGTGATATGACTTGTTGTTGATGTTGGTAGATGTGTTGATGATGTGGTTGGAATTGTTGAATTGGTTGATGTTGTTGTGGTTGAATGTGTTGATGTGATGATGATGGAGGGGTTGCATAGGCTAATGATTGTTGTGATATGGATCGATATGGATAAGGGTTGTGATAGGTTGATAAAGGGTTGATATGACATGTGGATGGATTAGGTTGATATGGAGTGGGAGGATAATGTGCTTGTTGAGTTTGACAAGGGGGCATGAGGTATTGCGCTAGTGCTATGAGTTGTCGCATTTGAGGTGATTGGCTTGTTTGTTGAAGTTGTTGGATCATGTCATTGGCCTCTTGAATGGTTTGTTTGCTTAGAGGTGATTGACTTTCTTGAGCTTTGTGAAGTTGGAGCATGAGTTTTAGTACTTGGTTTTCAAATGTTGGCATGGTGTCACACAAGTGTTTAAGTCTTAAGACCTTTTTGGCAAATGCTTGGTTATGATTAAAAGATGAAAGATTAGAATTAGTGCACCTGATTATTTCACTTTCCCACTTGTTGTTTTGATTGATCTAAAAGCTGCTCCAGCTCCTTTGATTCACCTACAAGTCACCAAATCGCAAAAGAAATAAGTAAACTTGCAAGGAAGATGATTATGTGAAAAAGATGAAATCTGATAAAAAAAAATGATGAAGATGATCTGATAGAGTTGAATAGATTGCAAAATAGAAGGTTCAAGAAATTCTAAGCCATTTGAAAAAAAAATTGTTGAAATTAGATTGATTTTGCTCAAGATATGCTTAATCGAAGTTTAAAAACAAGTTTGAATTTGACTGATAAAAAAGATGGTAAAATGATATAGTCACCTGATAAAACCTACTCTATTGTGAAGTTCATCCTCTCAGCTTTCCAACAAGTCCTTGTTTGCGCGATTTGGCCTCCGTATGTGAAAGTTATGATAGAAAAACCAAAATCCACAATGACAGCAACCAAAAGCGAGTTATAGTTACCAGAAGCAACTGACTGTTGATTATAAGAAATCTAAATTATGCTAGAAGCGATCAGTTACCAATCAGAAGTGATATAGAAAAACCAAAGGCGACTGGTTATTGCTCATAAGCAAACCAAATCTGCAGGATGCGTGAAAAATTCCTGTTTCTGCAAAAACTAGGGTTAGGGTTATGAAAAAAATAACTATTAGAGATTGCAAACCCTAAAATGGAAAATCTGGTGGATGAAATATGATCAGATGAATACCCTACAACCACAGATTGATCAATTGAAAACCCTAGAATGATAACTTGATAAGATCTTGCAAAACCAAGGGTGTTATCTTAATTAAAATGAAAACCCTAATCAAATTGATTGGCAGATGATGATATGATGATCAGGGACATGCAAAGCATAGATTAGAACCCCTGATTAATCAATAAAAATCTAGCATAGCAACTTGCAAGATCAAATGTTAACAGAAACACCCTAGACTGCCAAAAGCAACTAGAACAGCTGGATGTGAGCCGTTTTCAATCAAAAGTGATTCACTGTAGACCAGAAGTGACCAATAATAGTTCAAAAGTGACTCAGGAAATGCAAAAAGTGATGGGTAATAGCTCAAAAGTGATCTGGAAAGTTTCAGGTGAAAGAATGCAATGCTAACCAGAAGCGACCAAGTTTACCAAAGGCAACAGGTTTTCATTCAAAAGCGATGCAAATTTTGCCAAAAGCAATGTATTGTCATTCAAAAGCAATGCAAATTTTGCCAAAAGTGAGAAATTTTTGTTCAAAATTGAGCTAAGTTTACCAAAACTGAGCAGTTTTTGTTTAAAAGTGAGATGAATTACCAAAAGCGATTTTCTGCAGCTCGAATACGAGTTTCTTCACCAAACGCTCTTTTCTTCACAAAATCTAGGCAAATTTGTACTCAAAATTTATGGAAATGGCCTCCCATATGCAATGGTGAGGTTATATTTGAGATAGGAGATCATTTACATACATTTTCATCCAAATCTTAACAAACTAGGGTTAGAAAAAGGCAAATTTTTGCAACAAGAAGCTACAAAAACTAATGATTAGATCCAATAGGACATGTTCATGTTAGGTTCACCAAAAATGTGTAATGAAAAATTTGGCTAAAATAAAAATGATAAAACAATACAATGCATTACCTTGTCCAAATCTTCAATACCTCAAATAGATAGATGCAATGATGGATTATTTGAGTGATTTGATATGTTGGTTGCTCAATTCCACAGCATAACAATAAGATGATTGATGATAGATGAAAAGGATGAGAAGGCAATGGATGAATGATGTAAAGGCTCTAAAGATATTTTGACAGCATAAGGATGCTCCAACTCAAATGCATCCAAATGGCTTGTGAAAGGGTTAATTTATAGGAAATGTTAGGGTTAGCCCTGACAGGAATGGAAATACACAGAAATAATAACTGCGAGAGACAAGTTTTAACGTGGTTCACCCAAACTCGAGCTACATCCACCAAATAGAGAGTCCAATATTATTATCCAGTAAATCAAACCGATTACAACCAGCAATCCCTGCAACTCAATACCACTGCAAAATGCTACAATACAATATCCACGGAAACCCTAACCCTTAGCCTCTTTTATCAAGCTTTTTGTCAGTTACAAAAATAGGGTTTTTTATGTCGGCCAATGAAAAATAACTCCCGGTACCTTTATAAAATAATAAAAAACCATGTGAGGTTTTGGGGGTGCTGCCCCTCGACCCCGCCTTGTATCGCGATAGGGAGCACGCCAGGGGCGCTGCCTCTTGACCCCGTAGGAATTTGGAGGGAAACCGCGCTGATAAAAGTGAGGTAAATTTAACCTCCAAGTCTGATTAGGCTCCATATAACAAGAGGAAAGGCTTGGTTCAAATGGATGGTTGAGATTAAAAGGCTAAATGATTGATGTGGACGACTAGGATTCATTAGTTATTCCCACTCTTCAAGGGGGTTGTAGTCATTTGACAAGTGTACAAAGGAAGATAAAGCTAATATGTGACCATGTACACAAAAAGTACTACATGTGTGATTGTGTATATAAAAAGTACTACATGTGAAAGATATTAAATAAAAGATGTAGTACTACACATGATTCAATTAAGAGGCGGACAAGTGTCGAAATGTGGTGAGAGTTGAGGATAATTGATGGGATATGTGGGAAATTAATTAAATAAATAAAATTTATTTAATTAATTGGGAAGATGATTAGGATAGGATTGGGATATGAATGGGAAATTAATTAAATAAATAAAATTTATTTAATTAATTGGCTAAGTGGAATAAGGATGGGATTAAGATGGGATTTTAATTAAATAAATAAAATTTATTTAATTAATTGGCTTAATGGATTAGGGTGAATTAAGAGTAGGATTACGACAAAATGTTACATGATGTCTTAGTAATGTTTTTGACTAGGTGTTGCAATACATGGACAATTTTGGGTGTCTACACATGAAACATATATCATACAAAGTATACACACATAATACACAAGCATGAAGCATACATGCAATACACACACGTAACACATAAAACATGAAGCATACACGTAATTCAAAAAGTATACGCACATAATGTATGAAGCATACATGTAACATGCAAAGTATACGCATGTAATACATGAATATGAAGTATACACCTGGATACAAATAAGCCATGAAGTGTGCACTTGAACATACATAAGTCATGGAGTATGCATTTGAACACAAATAAGTCATGTAGTATACATTTGAACATAAAAAGTCATGGAGTATACACTTGAATACACGTATACATGAATATAGTATACACAAAGTCATGGAGTATACACTCAAATACATAGTCATAAAGTATGCACTTGAATACAAAGTCATAGAGCATACACTCAAATACAAAGTCATAGAGTATACACTTGAATACAAATACAAAGTCATAGAGTATACACTCAAATACATAGTCATGAAGTATACACTTGTGTACAAAATCATAGAGTATACACTCGAATACAAATACAAAGTCACAGAGTATACACTTGAAGTCAGAGAGTATACACTTGAATACAAAGTCATTGAATACAAATACAAATTCATAAAGTATACACTCGAATACATAGTCATGAAGTATACACTTGAGTACAAAGTCATAGAGTATACACTCGAATACAAATAGAAAGTCATAGAGTATACACTTGAATACAAAGTCATTGAATACAAATACAAAGTCATAGAGTATGCACTTGAATACATAGGCATGAAGCATACACTTGAGTGCAAAGTCATAGAGTATACACTCGAATACAAATACAAATCCATAGAGTATACACTCGAATACATAGTCATGAAGTATACACTTGAATACAAAATCATAGAGTATACACTTGAATACAAATACAAAGCATGGAGTATACACTCGAATACATAGTCATGAAGTATACACTTGAATACAAAATCATAGAGTATACACTCGAATACAAATACAAAGCCATAGAGTATACACTTGATTATATAGTCATGAAGTATACACTTGAATAGAAAATCATAGAGTATACACTCAAATACAAATACAGAGCCATAGAGTATACACTCGAATGCATATAAGTCAACTATTATTCACAGGATGGCCCAGGAAAGATGCTTTGATACCACTTGTAATGTCCCCTATTGGAGCAATACTAATTTTACCCTAAAAATTCAAATACCACAAGTTTAGGGTTAGGGTTTTGGAATTATCATGTAATGTCCCCTTCTAGATTTGCCCTAAACTAAACCCTACAATCATAATTATAACAAATTAGAGCTAGGGAGATGACTTATAGGTAGTTATTTCTTTGTTATACTCTTGAATATAAATCTTGTAATCATGATATAGAAAACACAAGTGCATATATATACATATAAACTAATGTCATTGTTAGGGTTAGCTAAGCATATATTAAACTCAGAATACAACTCCAATATTACTATTTCTACCAAACACATTTGGAGCATAGGGATAGGGACATGATAGGTTTGACCCAACCACCCATACTAAGCCCAAGAGCGGAACTTTGGCCCTCCTGGCTTTGGTGGCAGGACTTTGACATCCACCAAAGTGGAGTACTTAGTAGAGTGAGCTTGTATTGCTTCCCTATACATGCCTTATCCCTTACAGTTATTAACTCATCATGGTAGGAATGGTATGGGGATCATAGTGGGGTTCTCAGTTTATCCAATCTAAGCCCAAGAGCGGGACTTTGACCCTCTTGGCCTTGATGGTAGGGCTTTGACATCCATCCAAGGTGGAGTACTTAGATGGAAACCTTATACCCTCTTACCTATATCTCCTTCCTTTCCTCTATGATGAGGTTCAATATTATTTACATCTAAAATACATTAAAGATGATTATTCATGGATACATAATAAATACTAACATTATCATCTATGTTGTATTAGCATTTCATATTCTATTTGTTCACATTTATCCATTCTACATAAGTAATGCAACCTGAAAGAGATATTGATTCTTTGACTACAACTATGTTATCAAATTTCACGATTATTAATATACCTATTGCTTTTCTACTGATGTATATCTTTTCCTATTCACTGATTTCCTTTGTTTATGATTGTAGATTAGATCTTAGACTGCTAATGTATATTCTGACTTAGATGCTTTCTTCTTCTCATCGTTCTTCCTTTTATACCTCTAACGGTGGTGCCCTTTGGGGAGTGGTTGTGTTTGTTCCATAGATCGCACTTGTTGAAAACTAAATTAGAATGAAGCCGCTACCTCTAATCATTGTTTGCAGATTGTATTAGTCGCTGCTCTCCACATACTAATTATCCCAATTGGTGGGAATGTATAAGTTATATTCAAATCGTTGCATTTGTTTAATGGTAATCGTTGCTCCCTAAGATCTGCTCATCGCTACCTATCCACATGGATTGCAACATTTATTTGGATATTAATTATCTTTTACCTCTTATATATTTGCTGGATTATCACACCTTAACAATTCGTATCATATCATGAATCGTAGCACACTGACTTTTCTTTGTCTTATATGTGGTGCCAATGATAAAGGGAGTCGGTTCTCAATACTAGTTAGACTTATCTGATCTTTATTCCTCAAGGTGGCAGTGATAGGAATGGGTCGATTGTTTTTGTTATATTAATACTTATTACTCTTGACCGCACCTCTAATAAGACTCTTCATATTATTCAAATATGTTATAATTATAATTTGTTATTCATATCTATTTTATATAATAATATATTCCCTTAATTATATATATATATATATTAATATTTTTATGATTATAATATTTAAATATTTATATCTATATAATAATATTATTTAATATTATTCACTCATTCCTATCATTATAAACACCATGGTTACGGAGACAACTTCATCTTTTATCATGATGTTTAAATCTTTAATTTAAACAATGCTTTAATATTGGGACATCACAGTAGGCGTTGCCTTAGAGGAATCATCTATATTTGGCTTGTATGACACATGTCATAAATTTGGTAAGTGGTTGTAAGAGAATCTATGACAATATGACAACTTATGATGGGTATTTATGAGTTGTAAGTTTCTAGTCTTGGCCCTAGGTGCCCATATTGTGAAGATGCTATTTGAGGGGTGTTATGACGCAATCTATGATGGTTATGACAACATTTATTACCTCGTAAGTGCCTATTCTTGTCCATGGGCGCCCCAAGTTTGCATGGTTGACTATTAACAAGTGTCATGAGCTTGTAAGAGGTCATTTAATGTTGCATGTTGGAGTATCCAAGGTGAGAGAAAGTGGATGCCTAGTTGGGGAGTGAAATACCTCTATAAATATAGTGCCTTGTATATGTTGTTCATTATAGTTTTCTTGTACACGGGTTCTGTCGGATTGAACGTTGGAGAGACAGAGGAAGTGCATGTATTATGTATTTCAGAATACAACTTGAGCCTCTTTTCTTGGTAGAGTTTTTTACCTGAAAGGGTTTTCTCCATGTTGTATCTGGTTTTGATATGGTTTATTCTTCTATGGTGTTTATTCTTGTGTTGTAATTTCATTTTCGTATGTAATATATGTTCATATTACACTGCTATAAGATCATAAACATATTGTAATCAAATTCCATTGCAAAGCATTTGAATAATTTTAATTTACTTTTGAGTCAACTTGATTCTATATATGCTACAGTTGAAGAGGAAGATAAATGTATACTTCTACTTTGTTCTTTACCTGAATCTTGGGAGAATGTTATCCTTGCTATTACTGGTAACCTTGAAGATCCAAAGTTGGATCACCTTGTTGCACCTTTGTTGGCATGGGAGATGAGGAAGAAGATTTCTGAGGGTAACACTGAGGCTCTCAATGTGAGGAGAAGGTCCAAGGAATGAGGACCGAAGGAAGATCAAAAGGGGTCTAAAGACAAGTCTAAAGGTCATTCTAAGACTCCTCGAAAGAAGAACAAAGTTAAGTGTTGGAATTGCGGAAAAAGAGGGCATATGAAAAAAGAATGTAGAAACCTGAACAAACAGTGGGATTCCGCTACTGATAAGTCCTTGAATGCAGGTGAAGATGTTTTACTTTCTGCATGCAATGTTGTTTCTAATGATCATTGGTTGGTTGACTCAGGATGCTCATATCAAATGACTTCACATAAAGAATGGTTTTCCACATACGAAGAGTATGATGGAGGTAAAATGTACCTTGGGGACAACTCTACATATTTGATAGTTGGAAAAGGCAAGGTAATGTTGTGTTTCAGTGATGGGAGAATTAAAACTCACCCTTGTGTTTTGCATGTTCCTGGATTGGCTAGAAATCTAATTTCAGTTTTGAAGTTGAATGATTTGGGAATGTATGTAACATTTGATAAGCATGGTTGCAGTTTGGTGAGAGGAAACTTGGTGGTAGTGAAGGGGAAAAGATTGGGAACCTTGTTTAGGCTAGATGCCACTATAGTTTGTAATTCCTCCTATATTTCTGAGGCTTTTGAAAACACTTCTACGTTGTGGCACCATAGATTGGGTCACACAAGTAATAATGTTTTAAAAATAATTAAGAATAAAGATTTGTTGGATGATTTCTCTTATTCTAATGAGCACTTTAATTTATGTGAGTATTGTATGCTTGGTAAACAAAACATAACATCATTTCCTTTAGGAAGTAATAGAGCAAAAGAGAAGTTAGAGATTATTCATTCAGATGTGTTTGGACTTGTGGATAATGACTATCAGAAAATCTTGTTATTCTGTCACCTTCATTGATGATGTATCTAGATTTACATGGATTTATTTTATGAAACACAAATTTGAAGTTTTCACTAAGTTTAAGGATTTTAATGTCTTAGTTGAAAACCAATCAAGATTAAAGATAAAAATATTAAGATCTGACAATGGAGGGGAATATTACTTTAAGGAATTTGATGAGTTTTGTAAGCATGCAGGTATAATCAGCTTAAAGACAACTCTGTATACACTATAGAATAATGGTGTTGTAGAAAGGATGAATTGAACAATCATGGAAAGAGCCAAAAGTATGTTGAGTCATTTACAGTTGGAGAAATGCTTTTGTCCAGAGGCTGTGTGTACCACTTGTTACTTGATTAACAGAACTCCTTGTAAGGCTCTTGATTCAACACCTTATGAAGTGTGGACAAGTAAGAAACCTTATGTTTCACATTTAAGGGTTTTTGGCTATGAGGCTTTTGTTCACATGCCTAAAGAAAAGTGATCTAAGTTGGATCCAAAAGCATAGAAATGCATCTTCATTGGATATGGTGAGAATGTTAAAGGCTATAAGCTTTGGGATCCTCTAACTAGAAAAACTATTTTCTATAGAGATGATATTTTTAGGGAACTTAGAGCTATTTCTAAACCTAAACAACCAAAAGAGAAAGACAGGTCAAAGGTAGTGCATTTTGATTTACAACGAGAAGATGCACAACCAAAAGAATAGAATGATGGATTGGGGGTGAAGAAGAAGCGGATTCAAGTGGAAGTAGTTCTGATGAGGAAGACTCTGATGTTACAGAAGAAGTTGAGCATCGAGAAGAACCAGAAGAGTCTCTTACTCCACCCTTGAGGAGATCCACAAGACAACAGAACCTAGTTGATAGGTATAGCCCACTGTATTTCCATTGTGTATTTGCTTTATTGAGTATTGATGATAAGCCTAGATACTACAGGGAAGCTATTCGTGCAGATGATAGTGAGTCTTGATAATTAGCCATGTAGGAGGAGATGATGGCTTTAGACTCATGTAACACCTAGGATCTTGTTCATTTTCCCAAAGGAAGAAAGGCCATAGGTTGCAAGTGGATCTTCAAGAAGAAGTTTGGAGTAGATGGTTTATTGGAGAAGTACAAGGCTAGACTAGTAGCCAAGGGCTACTCCCATAGAGAGGGAGTTGATTTTAGTGAAATATTCTTTCCTGTTGCTAAATTAACTTTATTAGATTTCTCTTATCCATTGTTATAGTTTTTGATTGGGAAATAGAGAAAATGGATGTTAAGACGATTGCATTCTTGCATGAAGATCTTGAGGAAGAAATTTACATGCAATAACCTACAGGGTTTGAGGTAAAAGGGAAAGAACATTGGGTTTGCAAATTAAAGAGGTCTCTTTATGGTTTGAAACAATCTCCCAAAATGTGGTACCAAAAGTTTGATTCATTTGTTTTGAAATTGGGCTTTTTGAGAAGTGAGGAGGATCACCATGTGTACATTCATTGTATTGATGATTCCATATGGATCATTGCATTGTATGTTGATAATATGTTATTTTTCAGCAATACTAAGGGTATGATCAGTGAATTGAAAGCCCAACTTTTAGGTACATTTGACATGAATTATATTAGAGCAACTAGGTATATTCTGGTTATGGAGATCAGGAGGGATAGAGGTAACAAAAAGCTTTGGTTATCTTAGAGTAAGTATGTGAATACCATTTTGCAGAGATTTAGCATGCAAGATTGTAACCTAGTTAGAATTCCTTTGCCCATTGGAACTAAGCTTACATTAGACATGTGTCCGAAGAATAAGGATGATTTTGAGGATATGACTAATGTGTCATATGCTAGTGTTGTAGGAAGTTTAATGTATGCAATGGTTTGTACTAGACCAGATATTGCCCAAGCAATAGGAGTTTTGAACAGGGTTATGTCTAACCCTAGTAGATAGCATTAGAATTATGTAAAGAGGGTATTTAGATATTTAGCTGATACTTTTGATTATTGTTTGGTTTATTCTGGTATTAACAGAGTGGAAAAGACATTGGACATACATGGTTTTGTTGATATAGATTGGGAAGTGACTTGGATAGTCATAGGTTCACTAGTGGCTATGTGTTTACTTTGTTTGGAGGAGCAGTGAGTTGGATGAGCAAAAGGTAGCCCACAGTTGCTTTGTCCACTACTAAAGCAGAGTATATGGTTGCTACCCATGTCTCTAAGAAGGCAGTTTGGTTGAGGAGATTGTGTATAGGTATTAGTTCTGATTATAGGGTCATTCAAATTGGTTGTGATAGCTAGAGTGCTATTTGTTTGGCCAAGAGTCCTATGTATCATGCTCGGACTAAGAATGTTGATGTACAATATCACTTTGTTTGAGAAATGGTTGAAAGTGGATAGATTGAGATAAAGAAGGTAGACACTCAAGAGAATGTTGCAGATTCTTTGACCAAACTTGTGAGCACAGAGAAGTTTACCTGGTGCAGGGAGGCCATGGGCCTTGTTTCTTGTACTTAGTTGTTTTATGTTTTCCTATGGGTATTCACAATGTATAATGTCAAGTGGGAGAATGTTAGGATTTAGGTACCATTAACCTTGTAAATACTTGTAATTATTATTCCTAATATTATTTGTAAATCACCCATAAGGGATGTACAAGTTTCACCAGCAGTGATAAAAATTAATTACCAGGGACAGTAATTATGGAGTTACTACATTGGTAAGTTCTAAAGTTTCCAGCGGTAGTTATGGAGTAACATTTACCGATGGTAATCGTAAATATTAAGAGTAATTGAGGGTAGGTGCCACCTTGGAGGAATCATCTATATTTGGCTTGTATGACACACGTCATAAAGTTGGTAAGTGGTTGTAAGAGAATCTATGACAACTATAAGTTGTCATAAGATTCTATATGACAATATGACAACTTATGACAAATATTTATGAGTTGTAAGTTGCTATTCTTGGATCTAGGCACCCATATTAGGAAGATTCTATTTGGGGGGTGTTATGATGAAATCTATGACGATTATGATATCATTTATTACTCCACAATTGCCTATTCTTGTCCATGGGCACCCAAGTTTGCATGGTTGACTATTGGCAAGTGTCATGAGCTTGTAAGAGGTCATTTAATGTTGCATGTTGGAGTATCCAAGGTGAGATAAAGTGGATGCTTAGTTTGGGGAGTGAAATACCTCTATAAATATAGTGCTTTGTATATGTTGTTCATTATAGTTTTCTTGTACACAAGTTCTATCGGATTGAAGGTTGGAGAGACAAAGGAAGTGCATGTATTATGTATTTCAGATTTTGAAGATAATACAATTTGAGCCTCTTTTCTTGGTGGATTTTTTACCCGAAAGGGTTTTCTCCATGTTATATCTGGTGTTGATATGGTTTATTCTTCTATGGTGTTTATTCATGTGTTGTAATTTTATTTTTATATGCAATCTCTGTTCATATTACACTGCTTTAAGATCATAAACATATTGTAATCAGATTTCCATTTGGGTAGTTATTGCCTTCATTTCCAACATAATGAGGTGGAGATAGAAGAAAGCACATGAAAACAAAGAAAAAATTTGAGTCAACAAGAATGAGACCTAGCTATCAAAATATCTCATTTCTTGCATCATCCCCAAAATACAATAAAAATTTCTAATCAATTTACAACAAATAGAAGAATGTGGTGCTAAAGAAGAGTTGATTAATTGCTTTGGAGGAAGAATCAAATGACACACATACAAAGAGAGAAGCAATCAATGTGGATTGATAAGAGGCATATGATGTTGACTCTAGCTAGATTTCCTACTAGGGGTCATGTGTAATGACATTGCCCCTCTTATTTTTATCGATTTGTTTACAGTAAAAAGACATGAAAGGAAGGTTAGGAGAGATGAGGTTTACCAAAATGTTTTCTAAAAAAGGTCTTTGAAAACATATTATAAAGATAGATGATGCCAGGAAAAGTTAACCATGAGGAAGATGGAACAATCAGGATTTCGAAAAAAGAAATGACGTGAAAATTAGAGATCGTAGGTGAAAGTTATGAAGGTTTTAATGAGAGAGGTGCTGAAAAGGAGCTAAGAAAATTGAACATTTACTATAAAAAGTAAAAAACATTGAAATTTACTATTCATTTCTACCTTCCAAATTTAGAGATTTCAAGCACCCTAGAGCACTTAGAGAGCCACCATGTTGTGATGGTGACACTTCAGGCAACTCTAGTTAAAGGAGCTATGAGAGGACATCGAGCAAGTAAAAAATAATAATTTGTATGTGTTTATGGCACTTTGAAAGGTGGGGTAGGACTCACATGGCACACTAGTGTCTAGTTGGCATGCTAGCATTCCACCCACATGCTAGCATCTAGAGGATGCACTAGCATCCAAGGGACACACTAGCATCTAGGGGGTGCAATAGCATCCCAAAAGGGTGTAGGCATCCTAAAGACATGCATAAGTTGTAGGTGTATAGGTTTCCTAGATATTTCTAATAGATTTTTTAATTTTTGGTTAAATTTTTATGCTCAAAATGATTTAGAACTAACAAAATTTTTGTTTTTGCTTGTTTGACAATGTCTGCTGACTTTGCATGAGCACATAGGGGTGGGATGCTCATAATAAGTTATGGGGCCAATAGGTGGCCCTAACACCTATGGAGATTAACCTACTATGTAGGGTAGGCATCTACCAGGCATATACAATGTTAGAGATGTGGTTTCACGACCACATGCTCATAGCACTCATGGAGTGGTGGGATCTCAATAAGTCTGTCTTTGTCCTACCCACTAGGGAGATGAAGGTTACATTAGAAGATATGTACCACATCCTTAAACATCTTATCAAGGGAAAATAGGTTAGCATCGTCTAGTAGAGATCGACCGCCTATGTAGACTTAGGGTAACAGTATGCCCTGGGGTGAATCCTTCTAGCCCAACTTCTTCCCAGCTTATCAAAAATAGGTTATTCAACATATATCACCGACATGGAGGTTTTTTGGTGTTAATCCTCTTATTTTTAGTAGATTCTATCATCTCTATTTTATCTGATTTATTTGTTTATCCAAGTATTACGCTTGCATCTTACCTCACTATGTTATGCAAGTTGATCAAGAAGTCACACAAGTAGACAAGTAACTCAATGGATAAACACATAATGGTTTCATCTGACCTTGTCATCTGTATAGTGTTGAATATGTGCCAGAACGATGTACAAACATCTGCATGACATGTTTTTATCCTTGGTCAAGATCCCATTCCTTTGGTGATAGGTTCATCTGGTATTATATTTTCCAAATTTGTTTTCTATTTTCAAAAATTCTTTTCTAGCACTCTTTATAAACAACAATTCATTCCTGTTCATTTTTTTCTTTTATCTTAAAAAAAATTATTTTCTAGTTAATAGCATATCTGGAATAGTTAGAATAGTTTTGTAAGTATAAAATATAACTTCTCCTTTGAATCTAGACATTCCAGAGTAGTTTCCTATAAGATCACTTTGTCTAGTGGGTGCAACTCCTTAGTTGAGTTGTTATCTTATGCACTATAGGTATACCTAGTAGATAAAGAAACATTAATGACCACTAGAAAAAGCCATGTTTTGCATAAAGCATTTAAACAAAAGTCAAAAACTAAGTAATAACTAGTGGATAAAAATATAAGACTCATTATCTAGCGAATAGTATTAAAGACTAAAAGGTAAAGCAATTACCCTATGAATAAATGCATTACATAGTGGACTAAAACTAAAAATGTAGAGTGACAATATGCTAAAGACCATATGGTATGGCCATACTAAGAAAGAAGCTCGAGAAAACAAAAAAAATTGTAAATATTTATCTCACCAAAATATGAAGTCTTATATGTTTATTTTCATCTCTCAACCACTCTAGATGCAAATGTGACCTATGTTTTTACCTAGGAGGCTTCCTGTGAAAGAAGACCCCCAAATTTCTCTAAAAATTAAATGAAAACCTACAAAAATGAGTTAGAAACACTTACAAAAAGAACGTTAAGAGTGATAGGGGGTCCCACTAGGTATGCTAGAAATGTATACAAAAAGTGTAAGCCAAAATCAAAGGATTCAAATGCAATTTAGAACCTTCAATCTACATTAATTGCAACCACAGTTAGAGCAAAGGAATTGAAAATAATGAATAAAACATAAGTGTTACCCAAATTGACTCCTTTTGTACTACAAATGTAGTTGTGCTTGAAGTGTCGCAATGTTAGAATGTGATTGCTCATGTTGACAACATGATGTTGCACTAATAGATGATATCTAGAAAACAGCTCCTGAAGGGTCTATTTACAGGTTTTTAGGTTGGAGGATCAACAATGGAGATCGATTAAGAGATTAACAATTTAGATTGAGTTGGTTAGGTAGTTGGGAGATGGATGGTGGAGGATTAAAAGAGATTTTCTAATTTTTATTTATATATTTGGAGATAGTTATGAGATGGGAGTTGGAGAATAAAAGGAATTTATAATTATTTTTATTCATTTTAGGTGGTTATGTGAAAAAAATATTTAATTAAATCATGTGAAGTGGGAAGGGGACTAGGTGATTAGGACCTAGGAAAAATGGTCTAGAACTTGGAAAAATAAGAGAATGTTTTGGGATAATTTAGTAATCAAGACATGTATTTTTTAGGTGTCTACACCCTCCATGAGGGAAAAACCCATCCTCCAAAAGCATCCACACTCAATGTAATATCTAGCAATGAAAATCATTATAATACACTGCTAGAGTCTTCATGATTACTTATGAAATATCAAGCTCCTCCAATGCATCCTCTATGTGTCTAATAATAATGGGTAATCATGCAACCTCACATCCCAAGCCATGCTTCAGATATGCACTCTTCAGAAGAGATTAATACAAATGACAACCAACCTCAATCACTAATCATGTGTTTTATTTTATAGAATTAAGCTCACACAAATACAACTATGGTATTGGCAAAACCACGTGTCTCAAAACCATGAGAGCACAAAACAATTGACCCCAAAATTCAATATTTGTCACAAATATTAAATATTTGTCCTATTTCTCCCACACATAAAATATCTAACCAATGTACAATACAACTTTACAAGTGGACCCAAATAAATATTTAATGTATCTAAACACACCACCAAAGATGTACTACAAATAAATATTTATTTTTATAATTAAAATATTTCTTTCGTAAGGTGTACAACACAACACCTTTTCCTAACAATTAGAAGCCTATAGGCTATGGAATTAAATATTATAACTTGTTATTTGATGTTAGAAGATGTACCTTTGAGGATTTTAAAGGGAAGAAATATAGCTAGGCCATTCATGGAAGTATTCAACAATTTTCACAAATTTCAATGAAAAAGCCACTTATTTAAATATGCATGGTTGCAAACTTGGTAAAATGAGAAATAAGATGGCCTTTTCTCTTTTTAAGGGAACATGTGTCATAGAAAAGATAAAATAAAAAGAGGGATCTTGAGAAATAGAAAATCATGACAAAGATATGAAAGATGTCACAAGATGGGGGAAAGCAAGTTGGACAATGAGAAAGGAAAAAGATATAGAATGCAAGTAGAGAAAATGAGAACAAATAAATGAACTTTTTTAGTAGCTTGTCTGTTTCCTCTTATAGAGTGATGAAATCCCTTGTTGGGGGTATGATTGAAGGATGACCATTAGTATAATGGAATATCTACAATCAATAATTTTTTAAAGTGGTCTAAACCTTGATCTGATATAATATCATGGATTACAATGGTTGTACAATATATAGAAAATGGTTCTTTTAAAAAATACATTGAATAAAAGTTTCTACATGGAATATACTTCTTTCTAGTTTATACAAGCTTAAGAAATATTCCCCTAAATGGTAAATTTTATATATTTCAACAAAATAATTGAATTCATGGAATGAAAAAATATATAATTTAAAAATGCATGATACTTGTACACTTCAATTAATGCAACAATTTAAGACCAGATTTGACAATATATGGTTATTGTCAATCTTTTACAAATGTAATAATTAGAAGGATTAAATGATTCCTTGTTCACATTTCCTAATTAATAGACTAATGGTGTAAAGAAAGTTTAGTTTTAAGGTAGTCACATCCAAATCTTATTGAAAGGGCAACAAACATTCATTTTTAACTATGACCAAAATTTTAATTCAACAATCTTTAATATTTTTCACTTAGCCTTAATACATCATCAAATACTTCCTAGATTCTTTGAAAATCCATTACCACTATTTCTTTATTCATCATGAATAGTTCTAAATCTGCTTTAATCAAAACTACTTAAGTGTATGCAACTTGGACTAAATATTGTAAAAGGCTTTTAAAAACTTATGTCATCATAACAGTATACCTAACTATTTAAAACTATTTTAACCCACATTAATCACCATAAACATATCTACCATACATAATAATTTGCAATAAAAATTTAAAAAATAAATGTGAATTTTATTATCATGTAAGAAGAATGGATTCTAATTTCAATTTAAAAAATAAGAAATGATGTCTCATCTATATAATTATGCTGAGAGAAATACAAAAACATAGACAAAATACATGAACTGTTTGCCTATTTATTTTTGTTTTTTTATATAAATATATTCTCTCATTAAAAACCTAGAACCCAACTTGAGGTTCATTTTGGAGGGGTTTGGAAGGCATTAAGTATTGATTCCCTACTCGATAAAGCATGTCTAGTAGAATAAAAATGTAAAGGAAATTCCCAAAATTGAGATTCATGATTCTTATTATTATACAAGATTGTTCTACAATTTGAGTGGATGACCCTATTATTGAATATTTCCATTTGCACAATTCAATATGTGTTTGTCTTTATCTTCAAGAATTCATCTTATAATAAATTGGTGAATGTAGTAGAATGATTTTTTTACCATGTACCCTAAAAAGAGTATCTCTTGGCCTACTTTAAATATAAATATACTAATTCATTAAATATTTTCTTGTTAAGAATAGAATGTTTATTTTAACGACTAAAAAGTAAGAATAGAATGTTTATATTAACAACTAAAAAGTAAAATTGCATACAAAGATAAAGATAGAAATAATAAAATAATGTTAATGCGAAAGCCATCTCAATAGGAATCCTCAAACCCTAATATATATCTAATTTTATCACACTAGTAAAGACCCCAATCATGGTTTACTACTGTGAACCCTCCATCTACCACAAGATTATGCCCGCTTACAAACTTAGCTTCCTCACTGGCCAAATACAAAGCAGCCTCTGCAATATCATGTGTCTTATGAGTATGGTACTTTAAATTGGCTATCTTGTTACAAAATGCCTCCAACTTGACCTCCTCCTCTTCTAGACTGGTGGGGTTATTTCCGAAGTATTGCAATGAAATAACCGTGGCTGAGGCAGATGGAGAAACACAATTCACTCTGATACCATATTTTCCCATCTCGGCCGCACCTTGTTTGGTGAGGCCTATAACTGCATGCTTAGAAGCTGTGTATGCATATGGACTCATTCCACCAAGTATTCCTGCAATGCTGGATGTAGAAATTATGCAGCCCCTTTTGTTTGGGATCATAACGCGGGCTGCATGCTTAATTCCTTGCATTACTCCTTTTACATTTACATTCATTAGACGCTGAAACTCTTCCATGTCATACTCTACTGCTTTACTATTTTTCTTATCAACGATTCCCGCATTATTAAATATAATGTCTAGTTTACCATGTTTTTCCATGGCCAAATCCACAGCTGCACTAACATCTTCTTCTCTGGTCACATCACAATGGATGTAAGTGACCTCTGGGGAAAAGGATTGAACAAGTGTTTTACCGACCTGGTCTGCAATGTCAGCGATGATGACTTTGGCTCCATGTTTTGTAAAGAGCCCAACTGCGGCTTCTCCAATTCCTGATTCCCTGCCTGTGATTATTGCAACCTTTCCTTCTAATCTGCATATAATCAGTTACCATTTGCAACATCAGCTTTGAAAAATGTAGCTCAAGACTCTTCCATATCCGTCTCTACTTGCTTATGCATATTGAATAATTTAATATAATCTCAATGTCAATGACAACAAGTTGCCAAGCCAAATGTACGAAGGCAATGAGTTCCACAGGGACTGTATACTGCATCTAAGCAAACATAAAATGTAATGGATAACCAACAAAACATATAGAAGCAACTAAGATTTATTGGTTTTGTGTGAGATTAATTTTGTATAAATGTCAAACGTTGAAAGATTAGGGGATTAAAATCTTCAACTAAATTTGTGTGTGTGACTTACAAGTTGAAAGCTATATCCTTTCGCCTAAGGCATATAAATATTTCTAAGTATTATTATTAATTTTTTTATTAAAATTAAATCACAACTCATCATTCTATTATGTATTTAATTAATCTCCTACTCATAATCTTTTGATTTTATATGATTTGGTATTAATAGATAATAATAATATAAGGAGAAGAAAATAGAGTTTGATTAAGACTAGTTGGTTTTAAAGGGATCATAAATCTTATACAAAGAAAAACTTACAGCAAAAACAACCATCCTTAGGTTTTGATAGGACCTGAAACCTTACAAAGTTGCAGCCAAGTTACCCAAGAAAATAGAAACTCCCAAAACACAATGGGCAATCCTACACAACACTGAACCCCGATTGGACAACCCACACACCCTTTACCCAGGTATGAGAGTTAGGCATAGATTTGGGAAGACCCCTCTTCATAGATTAAGCAATCGTCTAAGAAACACCAATAGCTGAATCATTTGATTGAGGAGAGGGGAGAGGGGAATCCTCTACCATAGCCTCAACCAAAGCCACCTCTCACGAGGAGGCATGATGCATATCCATGGAAGTCAGATGCCATACAAAAGTAGTAGACATAGTGGTAGCAAGGGTCCCATTGCAACGAGCTATGGGGGGAATGGGAACCAATGAGGGAGCAACCAAAATCAATTCTAAAGAAGAGCTCTCAACAAGAATCACGAAAATCACCAACTCTGCACCACCCCTAGAGGAAATTGTCTTAGACACAAGATTCGATGCAAGGGAAATGGCAGAAAAAGGCATGTCATCCTGAAAGTTAGAATTGCCAATAGTCAAGTGGTCGGTGAGGGCATTCTATCACCATGTAGCTAGGCTAGCCTTAGAACGAGAAGAAGGAAAATCAAAAGCCAAGTGTCCGATGATAAAGTATCATTTGCAATGGAAGGGGAGACCCTCATAATTAAGTAGTTAAGTCCAAAGTATATCATTCACCATCAAAACAATATCCCTAGGAAGAGTCTTGGAGGTATTGATATCCGCTAGAATATAGGTGAAAGTAAGGTGGCCCATGAGGGTAGTGGTCGAATCAACCTTTAAAAAATGACCAATAACATTGCCAATGGCTTCGTAACATGAATTTTCCTAGAATTGAAGAGGGAGATGGAGAAGTTTGACCCAAACTAGCTTGATATTGAGTGGTTCTAAAAGCAGGTTGAAAGAGATAGACCATGACTTGAGTGAAAGGGAATGTCAACTCGACATCCACAACCGTCGATCTAAAATCAAATCCTTATGATGTGAAGATTTGAAGGTTGCAATTAAAAAACTTCCAGCACAAGGTTAGAACTCAATTTTCTCCTCAACAAGAGGCCACTAAGATATGATTATTAAGGGAAGTATAGAAGTTTTAAAATACTTGCACAATAATATTGTAGTGGTGAACACTTAGTAAGGTGTGATCCCTAGTGAACTTATTCAAAACCATTTAACTTCACTAACAAACCAAAAACTCTTAAACTCTATGAACTAATTTGAAACACAATATAACTAAATCACATACTAAAATATTATATTTATACATACCTTAACTCATTTAACAAATATATAATTTAAACAGTTCATAAAGTTATTAAAAAAATTATTTAAATTTAAAAATATATCTTATAATAATAAATATTTCAAAATTTTAATCGTGTCATGAATATTATTAAAACGATCTACTGATAAGATTGAGGCTCTAGCCTGCAAGATTCGTTCTAAATTTCTCTGAAATTCTGCCAAGATAATAAAGTATACTTGATATAAAGCTTTTGACCTGAGACAGAGATTCACTTGTTAGTATAAACAGTAAATTAATCAGCTAAATTAAAATAGCTAAGCTTTGTGGAAGAAACCACTTGCTTCATACAGTTGTCCTTGGAATAACAGATACATAGTTTACATAGTTTATCAACTGTATGTTAGTTATATATATATATATATATATATATATATATATAATTGAGATGGAATGGAATGGGATGGGATGGGAGTTAAAGTACAACATGACAAACCACCATTCCATTCCATCCTATGTAGAAAAGTAGCATAAATCATAGACGTGGAAAATTTTAACACTGCTATAAATCTTAAAAAGCATTTGAAACCAGTAGAAATCAACCGTCCAAGATAACAGTGTTAAGGGGAAAAAACAAGAATAAATTACCTTCTGCTTAGATTAGCTGCTACCGCTGCCATAGACATCACTGTTGAAGCTAGAAATTAGTATACCTTGCAAAATAGAGAAAAAAAAAAGGTTTACAGGTTGCAATGTGATACACAATAGAGAAACCTTCTCTTTATAAAACATTTTGAAAGGAAGAGATTCCAAATTCAGATTAAGACAAAAACTTTTATCACTTTCCAGCTTTAAAAACGTGGCTCAACCTTTTCCACGCCACTTTTTGTGTACTAACTATGTTCAAGCTTTATTAGAGAAACGTATTAAGCAAGATCCTGATTGTAGGTCCCATAAAGATCGGAATGTGAAAGCATGTAAGGTGTGGAGGAAATTTAATCTTATGAAATATTATTTTATTTAAGAAAACTATTAATGATTTAGTAGGTCTCATAAAATATTTAAATTTGAAAACAGAAAGGTGTGAAATTTTTCTAAGAATATGTTACTCCTTTTTTATGGAATATTATTTCAATTATTTAAGAAAACTATTAATGATTTAGTAGGTCCCATAAAGATTCAAATTTGATTTCTCTAAAAATATTTTAGTTGTTTATTATGAACTATCAAATCAATTATTTAAGAAAAGTATTAATGATTTAGTAGGGTCCCATCCCATAAAGATCCAAATTTGAAAACAGGTAACATGTGAAATTTTCCTAAGAATATTTTAATTGTTTCTTATGGAATATTATTTCTTTTTTTTTTTTTTTTTTTAATGTCCCTGGGAAACTTTTTAACGTGACCGGCAACGCTGGTGCGACACGCCCTCCGGCGCCATGCGAATGCTTTTGCCCGGAGCAATGAACCGGTGAGGCCACAACTGGAGGACCTCATCCCCTAGGAAGAACACTTCAAACCCGTGAGCTCATTGGCCCAGCGAAGCGTAAAGCCTTGCGCACGCGCATGCTTTTGCCCGGAGCAATGAACCGGTGAGGCCACAACTGGGGGACCTCATCCCTTAGGAAGAACACTTCAAACCCGCGAGCTCATTGGCCAGCGAAAGCGTAAAGCCTTGCGAACTCGTTGGCCCAGCAGAGGTTTGAACTCTGGTGGCCGCCACTACATTCTGAACGACTTAACCACCGAAACCATGCCATCATCGGCTCTTATGGAATATTATTTCAATTATTTAAGAAAACTATTAATGATTTAGTATTATTTGTTAATAGTTTTTATTATATTATAATAGATACAAATAATAATTGAAGTTCAATAGATTAATGGTAACACTTCATTTTCTCTCCCTAAAGTTTCTAAATTAATTTTATAATGTTAAAATGCATTTTATAATATTATGGAAATAATAAGATGATTTTGTTGACATGTGTCTCCATAAATTTTGAGATATCATTCTCAACTAATTTAAATTATTTTAATTAATAATCTTCAAGTCAACAATCACATTTATTTATTTTCACCTATTAAAATTAAAAATTAAACATTTCCCTAAAAGTTACGAATTAATAATTACCTAAAAATATTTTAGTTATTTCTTATGGAATATTATTTTAATTATTTAAGAAAACTACTAATGATTTCGTATTATTTACTATTAGTCCCTCTTATAGTACACATATTATAGTAATGGATACAAATAATAATTGAGGCTCACTAGATTAATGGTAACACTTTGTTTTTTTTCTCTTTAAAGTTCCTAGATTTTATAATGTTAAAATGCAATTCCTAATGTTTGGGGAATAATAAGATGATTTTATTGGCGTCTCTCCAAAATTTTTGACATATCATTCTCAACTAATTTAGATAATTTTCATTAATAATTTTCAAGTCAACAATCACATTCATTTTTTCCCCTATTAAAATTAAAAGTCACAACTACTAGTACTAAACTTTAAAAAATATGGGGTTTTTAATGCACAACTAATCTCTCAACCATTAGAACTATCTCACCTATTCGGTCTTTTCCCCTATACTACGTTTATTTCTTTTCAAAATTTACAAAAACTTTGACCATACAAATCTTTAAGAAACATACATATAGAGATCTTCTTCCACCCGCACCAACAGACAAGGAAAGGGAAACTAATTCTTCATAAGCCGTTGCACCAAACAGAGCTCGACTCGATACGATCGACCGAAATTCATTGTTTGGGGAAGATGATGCAAAAACACACTCCATTAACGCTGGGGACTCTTAAAGTTCCCGTACTCTGAAGTTAATTAAGGAGTTGCCACCGGTCTTATGCTACTACCAAAGTTGCATTTGCATTCTGACAAAATAAACGCAGTTCCTGTAAGCTGAAGATCCTTCTCCCCTCACTTTCCTTCCCGCCTGCAAGTAGTATAAGCTCAAATTTGTCACCTCTACGTGGTGGACAAGACAAGTTAGCTTCCAAATTAGGGCAAAGGTTAATTACCTAGAAAAAGGCGGATCCGATGAGGGGATGGGTTAGGATATCCTAACTCAGTGCACGTCCCATTCTGGCAAGCACCTGGATTGCAATTGGCCTGCCCATGGGAGTCTCCACCTCCAACACCCGCTTACACGCCACGTCCACCACCACAATCCTTTCCTCCCCCTCTTCGCCTGCAATTATCCCGCATATCTTCCCTTGCGAACCCGCCAATTCGGACACCCCGCTCAACCTTTCGCTCTCTACAACGGTAACCCAAGATTCCTGCTCCGAAACGTAGGCCTTGAGCCTTCCGCTTGGTTGGTGGAGAGAATAGAAGGCTCCACCCATTCCCACACAGGGTCCATCCCAGCCACCAAGCAGGGCGGGGCTCATCTTAGACCAGAGGCGGAGGGCAGGATCATAAACCACCCCGTCTTTAATCATCACGCCCTTCCCACTCACCATATGAAGATTTCCCCCCACGCCCACCGCGCTGATTGCCTCCCCACTGAACTTGGACGATCCCAGCGCCTCTGCAGGATCCCACACGTCTGCCTCCACGTTATAAATCTCCGCGGACTTGGAAACTGCCACGTCCCATTCGAGGCCGCAGCCGCTGGCCACGTAGACCTTGTTATCCTCCACCGTGCCACAGACGCACCACTTCCGTGGCACGCGGAAAGGCGCCCCGCACTTCCACCGCCGCTCCTCTGGTTCGAAAAGGAGCGGCCTGTCGAGCGCAGGGCGCAGCTGAAGGTGCCTGAGAGCTCCTCCCACCGCTTTGGAGCCCGCCAGCACTACCAGCCTCCCCGCAGTGCTGACGCACTGTACTGGATGGAAGCGGCCTACAGTGTGCTCGGGGTTGCTGACGTAGAACGCCACGTCGTTCGGCATGGGCGGCAGGCGGTGCCATGTGGAGGCCAGAGGGTCGTAGGCGAACCAGCAGAGCATGTTGTCGTCCGTCCGGAGGAGCGCGTAGAGCCAATCAAATGTTGCCATTCCTAGGCCGGAACGGAGGCGCTGGAAATAGTGGGACGTGTAGAGCAGGTCCTGCCACGCTGGACATACCCCCCACAGTGATCTCAGGGGCACCCTCGCCAGGCACTGCACAGCCAACTGCCACGGCAGCCCCCGCAGAAGCTCTGCGTTTTCCCTCATCTTCTCACCAACAGATTTCCCTCTTTTGCAAATGCCAACGTACGCTCGAAGCTTTTACGTTTTATTGCACCACTGATGTCTGGAATCTCCCTTTCGGTGTATCGCTTTTCTTTTATTTTATTCTCACGCAGGCAGCTAACTGTTGATGGACATTATCTGCCTTTAATGACGTTTTGACATTAAAGAGATGATGCTGAGCTCACCTAGTCACACCGACTTCCGCGTTTGCGAACATCGGTGCCAAGCCGCTAAAATTTGACGGCGTGTAGCCTGTTTTAAGTCTTTTGTGACACGGCGTGAGTGTTTGATTCTTATTTTGACGGTTGAATGAATGAAGAATTTTAATAACGTTTACGAGGCCATAGCAGCTTATGGGACCCAGCAGTCGCACACAGGCCCATCAAAAATGAAACAGCAAACACCAAATGTCCCCTAGGTCCCCTGAACCTCCTTCTTGAGATCCTCCCTTCTGCTGGTTCGCAGTACCACACAGCCTTGCCTCTTCAAATAGGGTGCCAAGGTTTGGGCCATGTTTTTAGGTTTTAGGATAAGATGGCCCACGTTTTAAATGTGTCCTAAATTGTGACTTCTTTACTTAAAAATTATATTGATCTTTGTTGTATAGCATCTCTTTGTTTCATATATTTTTAAATAAATGTGTAGAGTTGAAAATTGCATATTTCATATGTTTCTATTTTAGTTTTGGGTTAACTTTAGTTGTGTTGATAGGTATGTCGATTTGCTACTCAATTTGAATCAATATAGTGCAAAAGTTAACAAAACCTTGAATCCATCCCTCCATCTAATCACTCTAGCCTTTATCTGTTTATACACACCATAACATCCTTCCACACATCCAGTATGAAATCACAATTGTGATCTCATCCGCCATTTTTAAAATTCAAGTTCTTGCATTTCAAAGTTGACATTTTTTAAATTTAATAGTTATACCATCGGCTTGCATGCCAAAAACCATCAAAATTAGTGTCTAGATCTTCATATTTAAAGGCACGCCCTAGGACCTTAGTATCATCAAGCATCATGTGAAATCAACTATACATATCATTTGATCAAAAGAGAAAGGAAACACATCATGGTGGAATCTTAGGTTGCATGATCATCCAAGGATAGATATTACATCAATCTTCATCTAGGCATGCTACATCATATTTGTCTTCAAATCTTGTGAACAACTATCAATATGACTTTGATCAAAGCGTAAGGAGAAAGTTAGTACATTTCCATACCCTAACATAACAGGGTCCCAAAAATATTTTTAAATGCCACATATTCTAAATTAGATATCTCATGAAAACATAATTTTCAAGTTTCAAGAGCTTAGATAAGATCACAAGTTTTTAACCAAGATTACAGATTTTCAAATATAATCATAGTTCCTAAAATACATGTAAGTTCTAGTGCCATAAATCCTAAAACTTAGAACACCAGATTTAATAATCAATAGTCATATATTCACTTTCTAAATCTTTGTTATGATTCACAATACATTACTCTCTTAACCCTACTTCTTTGTCAATTGTGCTTTACATTTACTTTTCTTGCATTAGGTTTGGCTCCTTATCTATCTAGAATGTTAGTTTTTTATTAATTTATTGGTTCATTTATTTAGGATTCTAGCTGTAGATATTTAGCGTTGTTAATTGGTTTATGAAACAAGAGGATTCCAGCTCAAAAATATTTGACCGTCATTTTATTTCTAACTGATCCCACGGGTGCTGATAAAATTTCCATTTGACGTCTATCGTGATATGAATCTAGGGTTTGTTTTCGTTCAATTCGGTCGTCAAACAGGCGCGTTATATTTAATGTGGTAGTTAGTTGTCTTGGCATGTAGTACCTTTTTCCGCACAGAAACCATGCGAGAAATTGTCACTTTTTGGACTCTGTTGGCACTTGAAAGGCTGATCACGGACCAGGTTGTAAAAGTCGTTGTAGCCTTCTACCTGGTCTTAAATTTTAATGCCCCGTTGTCCACAGAGAAAGGGATAAACTGGAATTAGGATCAGAGATAATACTGGGATTAGAATAAGAGATAAAATGTGCGCTACAGAAGCTGAATGCATAGCACCACACAAATCAGTCCGACACTTTAGGGCTAGACATTTGATTTCAAAATTCGGTTTATTGAATCGAGGCATTCAATAACATTGAATCTTTAAAAAGGTCCCTCCATGAATGACATGACAAGTCGTGCAGACGCCCAGGGTTTCGAGAAATTAAAAGAGCCGTTAGCTTTTATTTAATCTACGTGCAAGTTAATAATGAGGGCAATCCCAGATGTTATTCATCGTAATCTAGTTCTTTGTCGCACTCATCGCATTCAAGAATCCTCATTAGACGGAGAATCGGGGCCACAAATTTATTTTGTGCTGCTCTGGTCAAAGAAATTGGTCTGAAATGAAGTTCTATTTAAGAAACAGTCCTAGAGAGTTTTTTTTTTTTATCTCTCAATTGTTTTTTTCAACGGATCGGGCGCCCTAGTCATCGCGTAGTAGCAATACGTCTATTCAAGTTGGTGACGATGGTAAGATTGTCTCTGAAGTTCGGGGCAAGTAGTTGGATGGTTAGGATTAGGGATACCTATTCTTTTGAATATAGGGGAGAGGACCCAATATCTGCATATTCTAATTTCGTTATCTCAAATTTTTTAATAATATATTAGATTTTTCATGAAAATTTTAGGATATCACCGTGTTTAAGTCAAGAGCTTAAAGTTATTGTTTGGGGTTCTTCAATGATGTAGTCTAATCAGTTACATCTCTCCGTTGAGTTGTCCAAAAAAATTTGTTTGGGATTGAAAATTAGTTTTATTTTATGGTTGAGGGGTACTATTTCACTAAATTTACTAAAGATTTGAAGTTGATTTCATCTTTTATGGTGTTAGGCCTTTTTACTTGACTTAAGAATTGATCTTTGGTGGGATGTTTGTGAGCCATGAGTTGATGTGTCTTGCGATACACAAATGGTGGGGAGTAGGTTAAGGCTCACTTGAAAGGAATTTGACTCTATGAAGGCTCAAGATTTTTTTTTAAAGGTCTTGTGTGTTTAGTAGAATTTGGCAGTTAACTACCCAACAAGAAGATATTGATTAATGCACTGAGCCAAGAATAGATTACATTGACTAGTGTTTCTAACTAGGCTATAGTTTAAATTTTGAAACAAGGTTTGGAGATATCATAGAATGGTGGGGAGTAGGTTAAGGCTCACTTGAAAGGAATTTGACTCTATTAAATATACAATATTGTATATTAAAATATATATAATTATGAAAATTAAATATTTTTAAAATTAAATACAATATAATTAATGAATGATTGCATACTTATTATATAAATATAATGATTGTATAGGACTACAAATATTACCATAGATATTAAATTAGAGAATAAGGTAATTATGTACCATTACCTAAAAAAATAGACATACATTTTGTATAGATAAAGTCAATAGACCATTTTTTCAATGACATTACACTCTAGCACTATTAATTTCTATTTAATTTTGGGCCATTTTGATGGAAAGTCTTTAATACAATTGTACATATTGAGAAATGGCACACTCTTGTCCTAGGTTCATATATATATATATATATATATATATATATATATATATATATATATATATATATATATATATATATATATATATATATATATATAAAAGTATAAATAAATCTATAGAAAGATGACATTGGCATGTGATATCATATTATTTTTTAAAATATTTTAGTGTATATCAGAATGATCTTGAAACCTCAAAAATGACATGCATTCTATATCATGGGGGCCCATTGTGTTCAATCTTGGTTTGGAAAAACTTTTATTAGTCAAAAATAGGCCCACCATCTAATTGAATAAATCATTTTATCAAGGTCTTAACATGTGGTCTTGATGTTGGCCAGAATCATTATTGATTTTATTTCACTCCATTCTTGTGGTTTGTTAATGTGGTCCCTTGTGTATTCAATTCCTCCATATGGGTTTTTCATGCTCTTACCATTGTTATACACTCACTTCCAGAGAGATATAATGGTCTTTTCATGCTCTACCAAAATGGTCTGCAAATAAGCATCAATATAATCCAATATAATAAATATAATTAAATAATAATATAGATAAATATATGTAAAGTAAATATAATTCAATAATAATTATAGATAAATATATAATATATATTAGATTTAATGTAAATATACATTTTTTACAAATTCAACTCTTTCACAAATTAAAAATAATTAAAAAATTCCAATTAGATATGTAGGTAAGCAAGATCTTACTCTTCCTAGAAAACTTTTTTGTTGACATGCATACCCATGCTCAATCTCCAGAAAAAAGGGGCTACTCTTTTATATACGACATTAGCGGGTGCTTCATTTGGAACAAATCTTCTTCATAATATTGGTACCTTGTTGGCTTTTTCAAATGGTGTATCCTCTTATTATTCATCCTTAGTGATATAGGAGAGGGATAATCAAATAGAAGGGAAGGCAATAACAAGGTTCGTGAAAGATGAAAAGTCATATACACAATGAAATATTGCATCCATGTATTTTCATCCTCATGGTAAATGGACATGATGTCATGAAGGATAAATGGATTTGAGCTAAAAATTTGTAAAATACATTGAAACCCTTAAGGCGTGTTTCAATATAAGCTAAGGACAAGGGTTGGTAGAAATCCATAGTAAAGAAATCATTAGCGAGGTCAAATCACTATGGATAAAGGAAAGATGACCTACAAGATATAATTTAAAGATAATATGAAAACTGGAGAAATTTGCTTTTGGATTACACTGTATGAGACAAAAACACACACAGTCCAAAAGCAAATTTCTCTATTACTATGGACTGTGGAAATCTCATGCCTACTAATATGAAAACTTGAAAAACTTAGAGATGTGAAGCAGGTCAAACCGTATGGAAAATTCTTTGGAAGGGTTTGGAGAATTTGGCTTCGCAAAAAATGTAAAGAAAATGAGTGAAACCTAGAATGCAATTGCATGCATGGCATGAGGTATGAAAAGGAATCACAATGCATGAGGAAATTAGTTTTGACTAAGACATCTCCCACAACACATGTAGGAATGAATCAATGTAAATGTCAGGTGTAAAATGGAATCATGATACATATAATACAATAATAAAATTGTGACCAAGTTGACACCCATTGCTCAAACAAGCATAAGACCATGTAAGATTGAAAATACATGGATGCAATACTTCATTATATATACGACTTTTCATCTTTCACGAAGCTTGTTATTGCCTTCCCTTCTATTTGATTATCCCTATATCCTGTATCACTAATATTAGTGATGATGGTGTTCTTAATGTCGGCTAATGATGGTGTTCTTAATGTCGGCTATAATCTGGTTAGCGATAAGCCTAATGTTGATGATTCTTCTTTTATATCTACTAATAGAAATTATCCCTTAAGTACTTTCATTTCTTTTCATGCTATATCTATTGAGGAAAACTAAGATGTTCTTTCAAAAGGAAACAACTAATTTTTATAATAATAATAACTATAGAATTTGTCTCTTATAATATCTCAACGTTGATAAACTAAAATTATAATAATATACAACATAAAATTATAATAAAACTTTCTTAATAGTTATAATAAAATTAAAGCTTTCATTTAAAAAAAGATAAGATTACGTGTTTTGTTGGTGGGATCGAATTTGGTGACATTTAAATATACAACTTTACCATGGTTTCATGATTGTATGCATCATAATTCCACATATAATTTTAAATAATAAATATATTTAATTAAACTATACAACTTTACAATATAATATTATATTGAAAAAATTACTAATTTACATCATTTAAAAGAAAAAACATAATAATAAATATTTTTTAATATAGATTTTTTATATATAAAAATACATAACACAATATATTATAAAATGATATACTTATTTTGTATTATTTCATGTATATTTTCTTTGTGATTTCTTTTTATACAATTTTATATATCATATAAAATATATTTTAATATTGTACATTTAAATTAAACATATTATATGTTTATTATTTATATTTAATTATAACTTAATACTATTTTTAAAATATTATTATATTATAAAGAATATGTCTATATTAAATATTAATTATATTATATTTATTTTAAATGTAATATATAATATCTATAATAATAATAATGATAATAAATTATTAAATATTTTTTATTTAATACATATTTATTATTTATATTTAATTATATCTTAATACTATTTTTAAAGTACTATTATATTATAAATAATATGTCTATATTAAATATTAAATATTAATTAAATTACAATCTATATGAAATACAAACTCTGATAGACCTTGTTATGTTGATAACCAAATGTTTCATCGGCGAAATAACAACCTTCGGCGAGAAAACTTTGAACTTGGCCGATCATTCAAATTATACCGATGGCCACCATCGGGGAGATCATACCTTTCGGGGAGACAATTCCTAACATTGCCAACGGGCAATGTTATACCGATGAACGCAAGCACTTGTTTCCGTTTTCGTTCAGAGCGTTCATTTCCTTTTGTGTTTATGGCAGCCCCTTTTGTCCTCGAAATATGCTCTTTTACCTGCATTGTTAATCCACTCCATGATGGGAAATCTCGCTGAGGTTTTCAAGAACTGCTGCCGGCGCATTTTTTCTGACTGTTCGGTCTTCGATATTCCGGTCGCTCAAGAATTTTTACGGCATCAATCTGTAATTTTTTTGAGTTTGTATTCAGGTATGTGGGGAAGGTGAATAGGTTTAATGTTTTTCGATTTCTCTTAACACCCTGGCCAATGCAGATTGACGGTCTGAATCTGAAACGCTCATTTTCTGCGGCCATTTTTTCCCACTCTTCATTTTCTGCTGCCTTCGCTTGACAAAAATCACGCCGGGGAATTTTCTAAACTCGTCGGTTATTCTCACGCCGGAAAAAAATCTTGTCAGAATAAGTCTCATGTCGTTTAAATGCCCTCTGCCACTAATTTTGTTTGCGGTATGTGCGTTTTACACCGTTTTTACTCCGAGTTTTCGTAGTGTGTCCAGTAGTATGCTTTTTGGGTGTGGCTCTTAAAAACCCTTTTAAAAATTTTAAATGTTTTGAAATCCGCCGTTGAATTATTCACCGTCTCATCGATATCACCATTATTATCATTGCCATAGTCAATGTCAGCAATATTATTATTATTAGTGCTCTGCTCTTCATCTTGTTTTTGGGGCTCTATTGGTACCGCGAGTGGAGGAGGGTTTGGATGGCCTTAACCGGCCTTTTCTTTGTTTGAGATACCGGTGAACTTTAAAAAAATAGTTGAAAAAACTGACGAACAGAAAGAAAAACCATTGGAAAAATGAACGACGAGATTTGTTTTGATCATCTTGCACGCTCCTCCACAGCCCTGCGCCGTCAATCTCCACGCTAGTTCCTCACTCCCAAAGCCCATTGTAAATTCAAAATAAAACAAAACACGATAAATGCAAAAAGACAACATGCAATAATAAATTTTGGCCCTCGGATCCGTTGGTGACAGAACGTGGCGGGGCCCACAAGTACGCAACATGTGGATGTAGAGATCTCTTGTACAAATCTAAGCGCGAACTTTTTTTTTACTTTTCGTTAGTATATTACAGGACTTCATTTATTCAGCTCCTATAGCAAAACATTTAAAAAAGCAGTAATGGGGTTTCAGTTTTTCTGTGGTTAATGAAATCGTAGCAAACATATTTTAGTTTTTGTCCTAGAAAAACAAATAATTCTTTTGCGCCCTCCCCTTCAGATCATCTCGAATCTTGCAATTTTATGCTCGCCTGAGTTATTTTCTTTCAACCGTTTCCCCTTTCCTTTTCCTTCGGAAAAAAAATCCCAGATTATCCGGCTGGGGAAATTTAAACGACATGAGACTTTTTCTGAGATGATTTTTTTCCGGTGCAGATTTTTTTACGGCATGAGACAACATTTCCCGCCATTTTGGCACCGAAGCTCACGCTAAAAGGCTATCGGCTAATTAGAAAAGGAATGATGGAAAAACGTGACGAAAAGCAGACAGATGATTTGGTCTATTGTACTGTTTTGGCTGCAGAGTTTAATGACGAATAAATGCCCCCGGCCTCTCAAAAACGCGTGAGATAAATGAGAAATGCCTACCGTTGATGCGGAAACGGAAAAAAACACCACGAAAAGAGAAAAAGCGGCAACGAAAATCTGGCAAAGAAAAACAGAAAATGAACGGTCAGATCTTTTTCAATCGTCTTGGCACTAATGTAGACAATTTTCAACCATAGATTCTAAAAGTCAGCCCTCTTGTTCACAAAGGGAACGCCTTCGGCGTAATGAGGGCAATCCCAGATGTCATTCATCGTAATCTAGTTCTTTGTCGCACTCATCGCATTCAAGAATCCTCATTAGACAGAGAACCAGGGCCACAAATTTATTTTGTGCTGCTTTGGTCAAAGAAATTGGTCTGAAATGAAGTTCTACTTAAGAAACAGTTCTCGAGAGTTGTTTTTTTTCTCTCAATTGTTTTTTTCAATGGATCGGGCGCCCTAGTCATCGCGTAGTAGCAATACGTCTATTCAAGTTGGTGACGATGGTAAGGTTGTGTCTGAAGTTGGGGGCAAGTAGTTGGATGGTTAGGATTACGGATACCTATTCTTTTGAATATAGGGGAGAGGACCAATATCTGCATATTCTAATTTCATTATCCCAAATTTTTTAATAATATATTAGATTTTTCATGAAAATTTTAGGATATCACCGTGTTCAAGTCAAGAGCTTAAAGTTATTGTTTGGAGTTCTTCAATGATGTAGTCTAATCAGTCACATCTCTCCGTTGAGTTGTCCAAAAAAATTTGTTTGGGATTGAAAATTAGTTTTATTTTATGGTTGAGGGGTACTATTTCACTAAATTTACTAAAGATTCGAAGTTGGTTTCATCTTTTATGGTGTTAGGCCTTTTTACTTGACCTAAGAATTGATCTTTGGTGGGATCTTTGTGAGCCATGAGTTGATGTGTCTTGCGATACACTAATGGTGGGGAGTAGGTTAAGGCTCACTTGAAAGGAATTTGACTCTATGAAGGCTCAAGATTTTTTTTTAAAGGTCTTGTGTGTTTAGTAGAATTTGGCAATTAACTACCCAACAAGAAGATGTTGATTAATGCACTGAGCCAAGAATAGATTACATTGACTAGTGTTTCTAACTAGGCTATAGTTTAAATTTTGAAACAAGGTTTGGAGATATCATAGAATCAATCTCCATAGTTAGTAATGCAAACAACAAGGTTAGCATAATTGTGGAAATCTCAAAATGACCAAAACAAAGGGAACATTTTAATCTAATTTCTATGTTAAATATAATGTACCCAATGTTGGTCGTGCCTTGAAACATGTTTAGTTTTGGTCTTAGATCCCAATTTCAAATGTTTCATGAATTGCAAATTCATGTGTTGCCATGACCTCCTATACTTGGTTTTCCTTGTCAATCCAATAGGCTCCATTGTGATTGATAGTGTATTCACTTATGGCTAGTTGCTTGGTGACCATGGATTGTACTCTGTTTGTCATTCATGTTACATATGTCTCGAAGTCATGGTTGGTCAGATTTGTTTTGATCTTGTCTTTGTTGGATTACAATACCACTGAGAGGGGGGGTGAATCAGTGGCATACAAATTTTAACAAGACTTAGTGAGCTTAAAATCTATATTTCAAAACTTTGATACAAAAACAATTCCTATTGATTGTAGATGACATCATGACAGCCTTGGACAACTAAAATAGATTGATCAAAGTCAAGAATGCATCAACCCAATGTAGGGACTGTAAATAATGACTCATTATCATAAATCTTAACACATAGAGACTAACTGTGAAATATGATTGTTCATAAAGTGGACATGCACACTATCATTGTTTCAGACGGTGATATAAGATAAGTATGTGTTCATATAGACCAAAGTAAATTAAATGACTTTAAAACAAATGACACATGATAAGCAACTAAACATGAGAGACAAACTCATCAATAACAATCCATAACACAGATATTGTCCTGAGTGGAAAACCCTCTGGGGTATAAAAACCACTCGAAAAAGTGCCTCACTGGCTTAATAAAAGAATCTCACTGATTACAGGCCTCACTAGCTATTAACTAAGCCTCGCTGGCTACAGTTGCCTCACTGGCAAGGGTCATTTCTTGTCTCACTGACTTGACCTTTCAATACACGTTTCAATCATAAAAAAGGCAAATACAGAGGGACACTTTGTTTCACTGAATCCCAATACAACTCTGATCTAACATCATTGATAATGCATTCAGTCATATATCCTAAACATTACATCAGGTGTATGCACAACCACATTACAATTTCTATTCGAAGCCCTTTTTATACATTTCATAATGACTTCCTCTTCTCATAAAACAGTTTGAAGAGATAACTATTTTCATAAAACTGTTGCACGTAATAACTGAACATTAAACCATAGTTTAGGGTTGAACTAACCCAAGCAAATACAATTGCCACATAATCCATAACTGCCATGTGATTGAGAAGTAATTAAAGTATCACTGCTGCAACAGGTTACCGAATGTGCATCATAAAATCTTAGTTAAGTGTTCAATATAATTTGTGACACTTAGCAAAGATTAAATGATCACAAATTATTAAAATGCCAACCACAGAAGAATATAATCTTTTTGACCTTGTTACATGGGTGCCACCAAAGTATAATGAATTCTGGCAAAATGATAACCTCAAAATCAAAACTGAATCATAACTGAAAAAACTTTACCACTGTTTATACCATCAGTTATCAAATCATGATTTTGAAATATCCTCAAAAGATTTAACTGTTCAAATACTTATGTAGCTACCAAGTTTAACACCGAGCCATCAAGGTTAATAAAACTGAAGCAGATTTGGTGCCTTGAAACATAACCAAGACTGTTGGTTACAAGATTCGAATGGGTATAGCAAAGACCCTCACCAATCAACACATTAGGGTTTAATCAAGAACTAAGATTAACAAACCCTTAACAAAGAAATTTTTATGGGTATTAAAAATAAATGACATGTAACCACAACAAATGGGACTTCAAATTTAAAACAGGGAAAAGGATTGAAAATACCTGATAAAAACATGATTCTGATGTCCTTATTCAACGGCCATGATTCAACCACTTTCCAATCAGTTATGCCATCTCCCATACTCAACCTTTGAGCCTAGAAAATAGATTTTCCATATTTTCTCATGATAGCTGAACAAACCCTTGGCGGATACAAATAACAATGATGAAATGATATGTTTCAAAAACCAAATTCATGTTTCTTGATAGTTTCTACCGGTCGTGACAGTTTGCCCTAAAGAGGGCTTAAACAACACACACAAACTGATCGCTTCAACCTGTTTGTCAAGTCACCGAATGATACCCAAAGCTTCTAAGTAATAACATTTCATCCTTCATCCCTTTTGCAAAGTAAAAACATTAATCTTGCCTTTGCCTTTATCAAAATGCTTATTCGGGGGCCACATTAAGAATTGCCACTTTGACATCATATGGTGCTAGGTAATTGCTCTCGAGGTCACAACCTTTATCAAAGCATATGACTTAACACTTTTTACAATATCTTTAAGCGCAAATGACCTCAAGTTTACATGTGTTTGTTGTGTCTATATCTTGGTTCAAGTTGTAAGTTATGCTCATGACAATTAGCTTAAATTATCTTGAGTGTTTTTGAACCTATGTTTTTACCCATGTCATGGTCCTAGGCATATATGTGTGTGTGTGTGGGCTATTCTTAAATATCATCCACTTCAACAATCAAAGGTTAATTTTGGCCAATAAAAATAGGACAAATATTTACCACTTTTTGTTGTGAATGAGATGTAAAATTGCTATTGATTGTTTGACCATGAAGTGGATGATATTTAAGTTGAGAGAGAGAGAGAGAGAGAGAGAGAGAGAGAGAGAGAGAGAGATTGTCTTAGTGTTTTTAGACTCAAATTGCTAAGGAACTTTGCATTTTATTGTTTCACCACAGCCATATTCTAGCTTGTCTATATCTTTTTTAGAACTAAACCTCTTCATTTATTATGGTTGACTACATGAATTCAATTTACAAATTTCATCATTTTCATGTTTGCATCTTGTGCCCACTATCATGAAATCTTATGTCCTTGGACCTATAATTGCAACTTGGTTAATCTTTGCATCCAAACTCCATATCAAATTATATCTTAAAATGTCCCAAAACTGAACCTACTATATGCAGAATCTTGAGTTCCCCTACATCTAAATTTTATGTATTTTACCTTTGTGCTTTCCCCTACCCAACCTCAAAACTTTTGAATCATAATGGAGTGGGAGGTTAAAGACTTTAAAAAAAAAAAAAAAACTTTGTCTTGCTCATAGGCTTATTGAATTATATTGTGAACATGACATGGTTACAACTCACTCTTTTTGTGGGGCTTCACGTTCGATTTGAATAACTTTCACGTTCAAGTGTCTCTCAGACCTGACAATGTCATTTTCTCTGATGTTGCACAAGTTTCGAGTCCGCGTTGTTTTTAACTTTGTGCTACTGCTTGCTTGGATGTGTAGTCTGTTGTCTTGACATGGCATTTTACTCCAATGGTGATGCGCTGGATATAATGTACCAACGTGGTGGCTATGGCTCACGCCAAGCGTGAATGGGCCATGTTAAATGAAGTAGGGAAGCCCAATGGGAAAGACTAACATGCTTGCATGTCAGGAAAGAATAATGTGGTTTTGAAACTGATTTAGTAATGAACTCATTGCTACGTAAAGATCTTAACGTTGCACGCCATGTTAATTGAAATCAAAGCTTATGCAGCATGTTTGAGGTTGATGGCCCATTCAGACATTAAGGTGCATTGAGCATTGTTTGCTAGTGCAGCATGAATGATAGGTCGACGGTTAGATTGTATGAGCTTAGCATGTGGATATGATGGATGGTGTGCAAAGGTAGGGGCCACTGCCTAATTTGAGGTTAGATCAGTTGTAAAGGTATTTAGCACAGCATATGCGAGAGGTCTGCATGAAAGTTTTAAAAACTCAGCATGTTTTTTCGATGGCGCATTAAATGTTTGAGCAAAAGCTCTGTCTATGAGGGGGCCATGTGTTAGGGATTGCATGCAGAAGATATCAATTAAATGCAAATAAAGATTAAATAAAGGAATGAAAAATACACAGAAATAATAACAGTGAGAGACAAGTTTTAACGTGGTTTGTGCCCAAATTCAGGTTACATCCACCAACAGAGAGTCCAATATTATTATCCAGTAAATCAAACCGATTACAACCAGCAATCCTTGCAACTCAATACCTCTGCAAAATGCTACAATATATCCACAGAAACCCTAATCGTTAGCCGCTTTTATCAAGCCTTATGTTGGTTACAAAATAGGGTTTTTTAATGTCGGCCAAAAGAAAAAATAACTCCCCACGTCTTTATAAAATAATAAAATTCGTTTGAGGTTTCGGGGGCGCTGCCCCTCGACCGCACCCTATATCGCGACAGGGAGCGCACCAGGCGCATTGCCCCTAGACCCCATCTTGGGGGCCCTGCCCCCAAACCCCCGCAAGGGGCGCCGCCCCTTGACCTCGTTAAATAATTTGGGGCAAAACCGGGCTGATAAAAGTGGGGTAAATTTAACCTCTGAGTCTGATTAGGCTCCATATAACAACACTACAGATAGCTTAAAGTCATAATGGTCAGCGTGTAGGAGGCGGATGTTAGGGTAAACCTTAACTAGTTGGCACGTTGTGGTTGGTTGAAAATCTAGTAAAATCTAATCGACTTTAATATTTTAAAGTAATTGAATCGACAAAGGACATAGTCAATCAGGTCAAAGGAGTTGTGATGAGCAGGTTGATTGCAGAAGTCAACTTGAATTGAGGTCGAAAAAAACCATAAACAATCAACATGACAACGTGCCGGCTATTTACAGTGGGCGGATGCTAGAGAGGCTTGTTTATGATGCAGTCTAGAAATGGGAATTTTATTAGACGACTAAGTCTAGCAACCAACGATACCAATTTTCACATAGCAACACAATTCCATCTAAATTTATTTATATCACAATATTACATTCATTGCAACAACATTTAGGATTACAACCAATACTCTTCTTTTGAAACAATACTTTCTTCTCCAAAACTACTCGGAACCCCAACATAATACATCAACTTCCTTTTATACTTCGAGTTTAAGGAAGTTAAATTGTTTACAAGGATTGGAAGAACTACATAATTGAATCGTCACAGGTCAAAACTATGATTTCACAATGCATTTCGGCGAATTGACACTTTTAGGAACCTTTGAACTTCTTCGGCGTCATTTCGGCAAATTAACACTTTTATGAACCTATGAACATCTTCTTTGGCGTCATTTCAGTGAATCAATACTTTTGTAAGCTCTTGAACTCTACATTGGCAAATCTTCTAGTTCACAAACTTAGAATTTTGCCAAAACACTTTATAAATAATTCTTTAAGTTTTGGACCGAAATACCTTTCGACACATAACAAGGTTCATGAACTTAGAAAGTTGCCGAAAAAGAAAACTTGAAAAGCTCTTTTGACACAAAGAGGAGTTTGAGAACTTTTTTTTTGGCGAAAAGAGAAGTTCATGACCTATAGGTTTTACCAAATTGTTCCAAACTTCACCAAATTGAAACTACAAATACCCATGTAGCCCTTCTACAAGGTGATGTCCTTAATTTGACCAATTTGAATATGAAAATTCTCTTGAAACAACTATCAAAAACCAATTGAAACACAACAAAACTAAACTGAAATTGAAAAAAAAACTTGAAATATTTTTGGTTGATACATGATTGCTCGTGAGCTTAGATACTCCTGCATCACTTTACAATATTGCTTTAAAAAGATAAAGGGGACATCATATGTGTATGCTATCATTGAATCAACATTATGTGTTATAAATATGGCACAACCTAATAGAATCGGTATGTCGAATTAGAAATTACACAAAGCTTGGGATGGTGTTGAAATACCAACAAGATGACATGGCACATATATTGTACCTCACGAATGTAAGAAGAAATAAATCTTGATCAACGAGAGATGGCTTGTCCTAGCAGAAGTGGTGTGACCTCTATATTTTCTTGTATCTATTAAGAAGTAAACTTCGACATGAAGTAGGAAAGAAATAGTAATGTGTGAGACTCTATATTGTTAAAATAGAAGGTAGATCTGATGGTTATCGCAGTCCAAAAATGAAGGATGGGATGCTATCAAAATTTGAGTGTAAGAACCATCAATTTAAAATACATCAACAGTTTGTGCAACTTGAAAGGGAAGGATCAAAAGGTGTTAGGGGAAAAAACCCAATAGGTGGGATAGTTCCAATGGCTGAGATAGTATATGTGCATTTAAGGCCCAATATTTTTTAAGTTTAGTACTAGTATATGTACATTTAAGGCCCAATTTTTTAAAAGTTTAGTACTAGTAGTTGTGAGTTTAAGGTTGATAGTGTTATTATAAGTACTAATAATTGCATGAAATGTGCCCTTTAGATTTAAAAAGCAACCAATCATGTGATGCCACATCAGCGCACCATCAAAGGAGGTCTTAATGCACACCTATTGGTCCACACTTTTTTTTGGGGAACTATTTGACACCTCAACAAAAATCATGTTGATGTGGCATCATATTTGATGATGTGGCCCTAAAACCTTAGTTATAAGCAGGGGTGTTGCCAAGTAAGCTACTGTAAAAATTTTGGAGTGATTCAAAATTGCCACGTATGATTTTGAGAGGCGTGAAGTTAGGGTGCATCACTACTAGGTCCTCTCCCCTAGAGGAGTGACGTGCAATTGTTAGAAGGAGTGTTAGCATATGGGCCCCAACAAAATGTGAAAATATTAATTAATCCCTAAACTTATAGAGCTCAATCACATTAAGAAATGATTTTCAAGGCTGGAGCACACTTGACATAATAAATATATAGGATTCATGGCCTTATAGCTTATAAAGTTTTTCCCTAAATGTTTTATGAAGGAGCTCATGATATGGAATGAGGAAAATAATAGTCATGGAGGATTTGAATTTAAGATTTCAACATGTAAAAGAGGAGAGAATTTTGGAGGTGAGTGGATTACTTTTAAAACCTTGTTGGAAAGTTACAATTGGTTGGTTATAAGAGAATATGTTATAAATTTGAGTTTAACTAAAATGGGCTTTGTTCCCATCCCTTTGTCCCGTTAAAAGTAGTTGAAACTATACATGTAACCTGGTGTAACTCTTCTCAAGGGGTTTATAATATAAATTCTTTTAAGGACTTAATGATTCTTCACTTAATGTGCAACTTATGTGCCCTATTCTAGACCAATTTAATTCCTAGATTGATTATAGATATTATTTATAACCTAATTTTCCTCTTGAAAATTTAGGGGACCATTTACCTTCAAGCTTATTTAAGTGTAATAAAAGTATGGGCTTCATGTAGATTGAGTTGCATGAACTAAATTTGTTTTGTTGATTTATGCTTCATGTCTTTCATGAATTTATTCTTAGGATACAGAGGTAGGTGTTGTTATTTCTAAACCCAATCATATAGTGACCTGGCAGTTGAATGGAAAGGATTAACCCAAGTGTCACACTCTTGCTAATTCGCATCTCTCTCCTTTTGGGCTATATATGCAAAATATTTTGTTTGTAAAGTTTTTTGTTGGTTTTTGTGGCTTTCTTGTAATCTTTCTTGGGTTCCCTTTAATTTGAGATGCGCGTTTAAAGGTGTCAAATATCAAAGTAAACTAGAATTTTAGGGATTCATGTGTATTTTAAACTTCTAAGAAATTATATAAACCATGTAAGTGTTCATTGATCTAGGTGTTTCCTTAGCCTTAGTATATATTTTAGGAGATTGTCATTATCTTTGTAATCTCATTTGTTGATATGGATATTGACTATAATTAGTTGGCTTACTCAAAAGTTGTAATACTTCTTTCAAGTTACTCAAAGTATCATTTTATTGTAATATATGGCTCTTATATGATATTATATGGATTATTAAAGTATGATTTCTAAATTCTTGCAATACATTTGGATTGCATTCTAATGAGTATACAACTAGAATCTTGGTTTCTCTGCTCTATCTTGGATCACATCATACTTTAGAGGCAAAAGGTTTAGTACACCTTAGTAAGTTTGGGGTTGAAGGTTTGAGCTTATCACTCAACTTAGATTAAAGCATTGGTCTTCTCATAACCACTTCTCCCACTACATTGTTAGGAAATTATAGGTTGATCAAACCAATTCCTACATAACCCTATGAGAGAATATGATTGCATCTATGTTTGTACTTTTATGGAGATATCTTCTATGCTTGCAAACTATAGCAACAAGGAGACTATAATAGAATATATAGAATATTATAATTAAAATAAATAACTAAAAGCACAAAGAAAGGTTTAAAATATAAAACCCAAGAATAATATATTAAATATATAGAAGTCAATCAATAAGCAACCTATGTATGGGACATGGGGAGAGGAGGTGATTGCATAGGAGCTTGGCAAAATAGTCAAGCCCCTATTTTGGTCTTTTGACCTTCAAAAATAGTCTAATAGAAAAATGGAGTGTGTGCATGCTTAACCTAAGTGTGTCTAGGTCTAAAAGCTATGTGTGAGTGTGGTGTGTGCACACTTAGCCTAAGTGTATCTAGGTCTAAGATAAAATGTTAAGAATAATAATAAATTTGGTCTATATAGATTATTGTTATTCTACTCTATAATAAAATTGATGATAAGAATAACAATAAATGTATCTATCATTCCACTAGGATGCAAAAAGAGAATAAGATAATGATAAAATCTAAAAATGCCAATATAAAAACATAATGCAATGTTTCAAAAATATTTAGGAAAAAAACTAGAAGAGACATTCTTCAAATCAATTTATAAGGAAAATAACTAATATTTCAAAAATATTTAGAAAAAAAAACTAAAGAGACATTCTTTAAATTAATTTATAAGAAAAATAACCAATCCCAAAAGAGAGTTTCTATGAAATTTGTAATGCAAAAATCTAAAAAACTGATTATCTTGACAGATAATATTAAAATCTTTAGAGCATACAAGCTATAATAAATAGCAAATAGATTTTACCAATAAGCCAACGAGAAATCTTGTGTATGAGAAAGAATGTGCAAGCCTTAAGATCTTTTGTGCAAGAATTGAGAAGCTTTCGGAATCTTGTAGAGTAGAGAATGAGAAGAGGAGTATAGAAATAATAATAACGTACAATATAATGAAATATAGATTAAGAATCCCATAGGATCAATGTTGTCTCATATAATAGATTATAACATGCAAAAAAAAATTGGTATATTTAGTAGTGAATATGGCGTGAACATTTTAGTTTAGAATGGCATGAAGACTAGTATGGCAGTTTAGTAAAAAATGTTGTTATTGTGTATAGAACAAGGAGCTTTTGCATGTGGAATTATCTTAGAAAAATAATGAATGGAGTGAAGCATAGGGCTTAGAAAATGTAAAAATGCCTTGCTAAATCGCTGCTTGAAAACATGGCCTCCAGACTTTGGAAGAATGGGGAAGAATACGACATTAAAGATCTATGCAAATAAGATTAGTTTCTAGCTAGGAATGCTAGAGGCAAGGCATTAGAAAAGATAGAGTTGAATTGATTTTTAAGCTAACAAATAGCTGTCCAAAAAGGTGTTTAGAAAAGATGGAAAGATTTATTTTGAAATGCTTTCATATTCACTCATGTTCATAATAATGTAAATTACTATCATTATAAGTTCATAGAAGAATGAAGAGATTATAAGCAGAATAATTTTTTTTTTAATTTGTAGGAAGAAGGGATGATGTTTTTAATTTTTTTTTTAATTTCTAATATTTAATGGAATGTTAACGTAATCATGGAGACATTTAAATCGTGACAATGCCAGAGATAAAGTGAAAATAAAAAAGTATCAAAAGATGATAAGCATAAAAGAAAACATGGATTAAAAGAAAATAAACCATAAAACATGAAATTGGTACTTAGATTAGGGAAATAGGCATAGAAAGAGGGCTAAGTGGGCCCTAGAATATGCTACAAAGATGAATAGAAAAATGAGCATAAAACATAGTCAAAATTGCAGGATATGCAATTTTTGACATTACACTCCTAAGGTTAATCTAAGCTAATTAAATGAATGCATGTACAAATGAAGCATGTAATCAACCTATATTAATTAATACAACTAGAAATGGGTAATTGTAATAAGTGAATATTTTAAATTTAAATGAGGAGGATTAGGGACTTAGCTTTTAGAACTATGATTAAGAAGGATATGTTGATTCCATGTAGATATCATTCATTCAAGTACATAAAATGGTTGTCATTGATGTGCTCATTGTTTGGAAACCATAATAAACACAAAATTCTACATAGGTCATACTTGCATTGTGGGGAATCAAACCCATGGTCTGTGAAAATGTTTTGAGGCATAAAACTATTTTGATACTTGCAAGATTGGTTTGGATATCTGTATACTTTTGCAACTTGTATCACCCCTTTCTTTCCTATTTGTTAAAGTTTATGGACTTCAACAATATTTAAAACTACCTAAGAGAAGTTGGATCGTGAGGCCCAAGTTCTCATAAATCCCTTATTTATCGTATTTATGGCCTTTGGTGATTAATCAAAGACATCAGACTCTTGAGCATGTAATGTCCTAGATGATTCTGATGTAAACGTTTGTTCCCTTTAAAGCTCCAAATCAAAATGTTCCTATGAATGAGTGATTCTTTAGGTGCGAATGCTCTAGGATTGCTTGATGATTCCCCATATACATGTTTAAATGATCAAATGAATGTCTTTAAATACCAAAAGATAACAAGTAGTCAAACAAATGTGTACAAAGTTGGCTCCCAAATGCTAATACAAAAAGCCAAGAGTAAACAATTTGGAATTTAATTTTTTAAAATTTTGGGTCAAATCTATGCCATGCTAGAGCAAACTCACACATCACAAGATTAACCCAAGATGATCTTGAGGATTACTGATCAATACATGGAAATATAGGCTAATAATAACTTTTTTGGGGGAGGGGGGGTGCAGACAAAAATGAAAAATATATTAATAAAGAATCTAGAAAAAATTACAAAAGAACTTCCAAATAGCAACAACTATCACTAAAGCTCATAGGATAAAAATCCAAGAAGGTTTTCCACAATCCCACCACCTCTAGGAACCAAAGGAAACCACAAAACCATTAAAGCACTTAAAACCAAGATAAAACAAAACAGAACTAGCAACCCAAATCATTTTGAAGGAGTTTTAGGAAGTGTGAAGAATGAGTAGAATACAGGGATCCCCAATCCATGACATTCCAGTCACGATCAACATTTGATGCCCATTTAGCCAAACAATCAACAACATTCCATTCCCTACGAATATGAATAAAAGAGATGGAATCAAAATTTCACGACAGACGAAGAATCTACTCCACATAAGAGCCAACCCTCCAAGAAGACTTAGGAAACTTTCCATTATTCAGAAGGGAAACCAAAACCATGGAATCCATCTCACAGATTATCTTCTTCCAACCTAACTCACAAGCTTTCTCCAAAGCCACAAAGACATCCCAAGCCTCCATTTGATTATTAGTACCAAACCCTATAGAAAAAGAAGTGAACCAAACCAACACAATATCTTCCAACTCTAACAATCCTTGCAATACTCGGAATACCCAAAACATCATAGTGTTAATTTTGTAAAATAATAACTTTAAAAACAACTTTTTTAACTTACACTTGTGACCATCACCAACTCACTCCTAATCTATTAATTTGGTTTAACCAAAACACACATTCAAATGTCTGACCGTCATTTTATTTATAATTGACCCCACGGGTGCCACATATAATTTCCATTTGACATCAGTGGCCATATGATTGGAGGGGGAAATCTAGGGTTTGGTTTGGTTCAATCGGGTCGTCGATAAGCGTGTTTATATTTAATGTGGTAGTTGCTTGTCTTGGCATATACGACCTTTGTCCCTGCAGAAACCATGCGAGAAATTGATACTTTTGGATTCTATTGGCACTTAACGCCAATCACGGACACGTTGAAAAAATCATTGTAGTGTTCTAGCTTAGGCGTGCTCTTAAATTTTAATGAGCCAGAGAAAGTGATAAAACTGGAAATAGAATCAAAGATAAAATGCGCCGCTACAGAAGTTGAATGGATAGGAACCACACAAATCAGTTCGCCACTTTAGGGCGAAGCTGCATTTGATTCCAAAATTCGGTTTATAGAACCGATGCATTCAACAACATTGAATCTTTCAAAAGGTCCCTCCATGAATGACATGACAACTCATGTGCAATGCCCATGCTTTAGAACAAACGAGGGCCGTCAGCTCTTGTTTGGCTGATAGTCAATTATTATGTGAGCTTTTCCGCTTTTTCAAAAACCGATGGAAATTTTGTCTGAAAAAATTAATTGCTTCCAATTTGATGATAGAAAACTGTCTGATATGAAACCTTCCCAGACGATGTGTGCAGTTATCTTTAATATATTGAAACGACAGGCAAAAATACTGATGTGCTAGTTTAAAATAGCTTGCTTATTCATTTAACTGACACGGTGAGCTGTCTTCTGATTTGGTGAGTCAAGTCTTCTAGATAAAGTAAGGCATTCATTTCAGGAATTAACTGTCTGTCTCCTATTCTACTTGCCTCAAACAACAAAAACACAGAAATGTTGTCCTAGAGGAACGCCTGGCATTGGTTTGCTCCCTTAAGTCTTGTTTATGACTATATAGCTGGGGTGTTATGTATTCATTCTTAAAGTTGATTGTTGCTAATCATGTTATGACAAGCAGATCCCAATGTAGAGGTGGTGGCATTATCGCCCAAGATGTTTATGGAATTCGATAGATATGTATGCCACATATGCAACCACGTATCCAGAGGGATCAAAATTAGCTGCACAGATGCATGAAGGAATTGCTGATCTATGTTTATCAAGTAGTTTTTTTAAAATTTGTAATTTTTTATTTAGTTAGTTTGTTTTTTATGCTTTCATATAAAGTTGTTTTAAAGATTAAAAACTTTTTAAAGCTTATAACTGATAAGCCTAAATTGTACTGTAAAGTATTATAATTTTTTGTGAAAACTGTCAGATGAGCATTACTGTTGATTATGTTATTTTTTAAATATAATGTAAGAGTTAGTTAATTTTTACTTTTATTTTTTTTCAATTGGTATTAGAATAGGTTGTATGAATTTTATTGTGCAGGCTACAAGTATAGCTTAGTAGTACTTTCCAAATCAATTATCGACATGGCTAATGGCAGTAGCTTACCAATCTAGCTTTCTTAATTTATAGGAGAGAACTATGAATATTGGAGCATCAAAATGAAGACCCTGCTATTGTTCAAAAATCTATGGGAATTAGTGGAAGTAGGATACAATAAACTTGTAGATCAAAATGCTCTCAATGCTTTGGTAGTAATCAAAGAATTCAGTTGAAAGATAATAAGAAGACGAACAATGGGCTCTATTCACTATTCAATCTACATTGGATATTTCAATTCTCCCTTGTATTGTTGGCATAAAAGAATCAAAGGATGCATGGAAGGCTTTGCAAATTACATATTAAGGATTTGACAAAGTTAGATTGGTAAGACCTCAAACTTTTAGAAGAGATTCTAAAAATTTAAGAATGAAAGACGCTGAGTTCATTCAAGATTTTATCACAAGGACTCAAGGTATTGTGAACTAGTGTAAGACTCAAGGGGAAGTTGTAACAGAGTAGAAAATTGTTGAGAATATTTTGAGATCTCTTCTTCCAAAATATGATCCAGTGATGATTTCCACTAAAGAAAGCAAAGATCTAACCACATTCAAAGTGAGAAAGTTGGTAGGTTCTTTGAAGTCTCATGAGGAGTGTATGCAACATTCTATGGAGATCCTGATACAAGCTTTCTAGTCCATAGTAAAAATTGAAGAAAATTCTACAACTCCTCTTTCTCAAACAAATAAATCTCAAGGGAAGCCTTTTACTATTAGAGGAAATTATAGAGGAAAAGGAAGAAGTTTTGTGGACCACAAAAGCATCCAGTGCAGGTATTATGAATGTCATGGGCACTATGAGTTTGAGTATAGAAAGGAGAAATCTAATTTGAATAAGTCAAGAGCTAATTATATTGAAGAGTGTTTTGAATAAATAGAACACTTCGCATTCTTTGTATGTAACATGACAAAAGAACATCATAAAGATGCATGGTTGCTAGATACCAACTGCTCAAATCATATGACACATAAATTTGATCTCTTTTTCAAGTTAGATGAATCTATGAGAAGTCAAGTGAAATTTGGTGATGATAAAGAAGTTGGTGTAATAGGAAAATGTCCCCTTGCTATAAAATTAAGCAGGAAGAAACTACTTATATTCATGATACTTTGCATGTGTCAAAATTACAAAAATATCTTTTAAGTATTGGGTAGCTTATAGAAACAAATTCCAAAGTTGTGTTTGACAAAATATTTGATAAATAAACTAATTATTATCTTATACAAAATGCCTCAATAACAGAAAATAGGTTGTTTCCTCTCATGTTACTTTCCACTAAAGTGCATGTCCTCAAAGTAACCATAGATGATTCTTGGTTATGACATACATATTATGGACATTTGAGTTTTCAAGGATTGAGTTTGCTTCATAAGAAGAATATGGTGCGAGGACTTCCAACAAATCAGACAAGAGAAGAAGTTTGTTTAGGGTGTGCACTTGGCAAGCAACACCAAGATAGTTTTCCAATGAACAAATCACAGAAGGCCTCTTGAGCTTGTGTATGCTAACATCTATGGTGATATGTAGGGGCAATCCTTGGGTAAGAATCTTTATTTTTTGACTTTTATTGATGATTTTTCTTGCCACACATGGATCTATTTTCTTAAGAAGAAATCTGAATTCTTTGAATGCTTCAAGCATTCCAAGGCCATGGCTGAAAAGAAAAGTGGGTATTATCTCAAAATACTCAGAATAAATGAAGGGGGAGAATTCAATTCAAAAGATTTTTTTGATTTTTGTAACAATTACAACATACAGAGATAACTTAGTGTAGCTTATACACCCAAAAAAATGGTGTTTCAGAAAGAAAGAACAACACCATTATGGAAATGCATGAAGCATGTTGTAGTCAAAGAACCTTCCCAATTGTTATTGGGCAGAAGTAGTGGCAACAACAATATACATCTTGACTCGTAGTCCCACAAAATTAGTTTAGAACATCACTCCAAAGGAAGCTTGGAGTAGTCATAATCCTTTTGTAGCTCGCTTCCATGCCTTTGGTTCTCCAACATATGTACATATTCTAGTTCAAAAGTGGAAGAAGTTGGATGCAAAATATTAGCTTTGTATTTTGTGGGATATTCTAATGCACCTAAAGGGTACACATTTTATAATCCTAACACAAAAAATGGATTGTAATTTAGGATGTGGTTTTTGATGAAGGGGGAGTGTGGTAGTGGCAAGAAGGTGTATGGCAAAAAGCACCAGTAATTATTGACATAGAAGATGGTAATGTTCCTCCTCTCCCCACAAGCTCAAGTGGATGTTCAATCTCTAATAGTATCTTAAGTTCAAGTTTTCCAAGATCAGTCCACTAGGCTCTCATAACAACACAAATTCAAGTGATAGTTCAAGTCCAAAATCAAGTTTAAGTTTTTCAAGAAAGTTAAGAATCTTAAGTAAAATTTATCAAAGGAGTACTAATATGAACCAAATTGTTAATTTTGGTTTTCTTAGTCAAATTCAAATTCAACTCTCTATGTATGAAGTAGTGAAAGAGAAAGCCTGAATTGATTCTATGAATGAAGAGATGGAAGCTATTGATAAAAATAATACATGGGAATTAGTGTAACTTCGATAAGATAAATAGGTGATTGGTGTCAAATAGATTTATAACGTAAAATATCATTCTGATAGTTCTATGAAATGGCACAAGACAAGATTAGTTTCCAAGGAATTTGCACAAACACCTAGAGTAGATTATTCAAAAACCTTCACTTTACTTGTAAGATTTGATACCATCAAGATTATCTTGGAAACTGCTACACAATACAAGTGGACCATATGTCAAGTTCATGTGAAATTAACATAGATGAGGAATTAAATGTGGAACAACCAATAGGCTATGAAACTCCATGAAAAGAATAGTTGGTTACAAGTTAAAGAAAGCTCTATATGGGTTGAAGTAGTCCCCTCGTGCTTGGTATGCAAGGATTGATAGTTATTTCTTGAAGGATTTCAACAAAAACCACTTAGAACCAACATTGTATGTCAAACATATTGATAATGAAATTATCATTGTTTGTCTTTATGTTGATGATCTTACTTATACAGGTAACAACAAAATTCTAATGGAAAATTTTTAGGTTGAAATGAAACAAGAATTTGAAATGTCAAATTTGGCACTAATGCATTATTTTCTTAGCCTAAGGCTAAGTAGGTAAATTTGAAAAAGGAGTGGGCCTCATTTATTGTAATGGGTGCAATTTTGGTTCTTAATTTACTTGTATAATAAAGAGGAAAGAGATAAGATTAGGACCTTTAGGTTGGCTCTGAATAGAAAGACTATGTTGTAATTGTTCTCCAAGTCAAGAGCTATTGTATATGAATATAACTAGCATATTCTAAGTTAAGTGAGAATATAAGAACTTTAAGTGTAAATTGCTTTCTAGTTGTGTTCTTTTTTCTATTTATTTTGTATAATGAGACCTCAACTTCCTTTTAGTGGGAACTTTGATCACATCTGTGCAACCAAGGAATCGACTGCAGAATTGTGAAACAAACATAGGTAGAGATATTTGAATTATAACTACAAACATTAGTTTCTTTAAATCTTAGATTTAAAAATTGCTTTTCTTGATCCCTTTGACCTACACAAAAACTTTGGTGTTTGCAAAAGAGTTTAAAAATGATTTGGAATATTTCTCCCTTTTTGCAAGCTCTTAGATATTGATTTAATAGCTTAATACAATGATCAAAGACATCATTCATTCATGTTGTATACCTAATATGCTATGCATATATCAATTATCTAATTATAACGTAGTGAATAGTAGAGTTTTCTTGCTAGGTGCTAAATATTTCAAATGAATTAGGATTTGTCTTAAATACAACACCTTAGCATGCAATTAAAATATTTCACACTACAAGTTGGCTCCTAGTATTCAAGTGGAGGGAAACGTCTAATGCCAAGATTTAAAATTTGAAAATAAAAAGTTGGGTTAGTTTCTATAAATTTTAGAACTAACCTAGATCAATTCCACAATTTGCAAATTTAAACCAAGGTTTTAAGTGAATAAATTGTCGATTGGTTAGAAAACTTGAAAATGAATACAAATAGAATTAAGAAAGATTCATATTATTTACCAACTTACACATTAATCATTACATGAAAAACAAATAAAATAAATAAATAAATAAAAATACAAAAATATACAATTTTCACCATTACAAAAATATTTCAACTAACTAGATTTTTTCAAAAGTTATTTCTAATATTCTATTATGAAGTTATCATTTATCTTCATTGAAATTACAAGTAGAATAAACCTAATTGATCTCATTGCACACAAACCAAACACATCAACAACAAAACCTTACACCCTATTGGCGGATAGAGGTAAATATAGATACTCTTAATGCTACATCATTCATACTCAAACTAATTTCTTCTATTCAACTTGATGATAACATTACAAATGATGTCTCAATATATAGAGTACTTGGCTACCCAATAGTAGTATAATGCATTAAATGATTTTTCCTTCCAAAAACTTCGTACCCTTATATTACCTTATATGTTCAAACTACTCCTTACCAACTGATATTTGAATCTACAAAACTCTTAAGTAGATCTCTCCATTGCTTACTAGCTCTCTAATGAAATGGTACCTTGTATCAATGTGCTTTCTCCTCTCATGAAAAACATGATCCTTTGAAATGCAATTGCTGATTTGTTATCACAATAGATTAGTGTTAAATCCCCTTGTTCATACATTAAATCTGCCAATACTCTATGTATCCAAATTGTTTGACATGATGTATATGTTGCTGCTACATACTCTACTTTAGCTAATGAAATTGTCACTATAGGTTGCTTCTTTGATGTCCATGAAACTACACCCAGTCCAAAATGAAACACATATCCTGAAGTAGTCTTCCTTTGAAAAATCACTATCAATATATCCTATTGTCGCTGCTATGTCTTAGTATTCTCTTCCCAACTTGCTAATGTGAGTTCTTTGGTGACTCCATGAACTTTGAGATTAGACTAACTCCATATAATATTTGTTGTGAGATACATCAAACTTCTAATAAGCCTTTTAAACTTTGTTGGATCAACATTAGACCCCTTGTCCTCTCTACTAAGTTTGGTTTCTATTGCAATTAGAGTAGGTGTTGGATTACAATTCAACATCCTAAATCTCCTTAGCACATCCTTAGCATACTTAGATTGACTAATGAAAATGCCTCTATCTATTTGTACAACTTCAATGCCTAAGAAATATCTCATCAATCTTAAATCTGTCATTTCAAGTTATTTCTTCATGGTTGATTTAAACATGTCTACAAACAAGTCTCGAGTAAAAATCAAATCATTAACATATAAACAAACAATCAAAATTTGACCTTACTTATTGATCTTGGTGTATAGTGTAGGCTCACTACAACCTCTGTTGAATTCATTATTCATCATGCATGAATCAATTCAACTATACCATGCTCTAGGTAGGTACTTGTTTGAGTCCGAGCCTTCTTAAACATGCATGTCTTATCTTCAATATATCTACTCACTTCATATCCTATTGATTCAACTATACCATACACTAGGTACTTGTTTGAGTCCGAGCCTTCTTAAACATGCATATATTGTCTTCATGTCTACTCACTTCATATCCTAGTGGCTTTGCGTGCCTTCACCACTTTGGCTGCGATCTATCTTTTCCGGTCTTCTTTGAAGATTCAATGATTAAAAAATATTGTAGACGGCTAATAACTTCCAAATCTGTGGCTTCTTTTTCCTCTAGTGATTTGTCTTTATATTAACTCGGATCATCAAAAGAATTGGTGATTCCCTTCAGCTGCGGCTTCCTTTGGCAATAGTGGTGGCTTCTTTTTTCTTCTTAACAATTGTCTTTGGCAACTTTTTAACTAATTTCTGGCGGCTTCTCCTTTGTTTAGCGACTTCCTTTAATCTTGGAGGACTTCTTAAAATTGCGATTCATTTTTTAAGGTTTGGCCACTTCAATTTTATTGACCGGGATGGCTTCAATCTAAATTATTTTTGCCTTATTTTCCTTCATGTTATCTATGATTTGACTTAAACTTGTTGGCCTTTTTTTTCTCTTCAACGACCTAATAATAATTTATGACTCTTTGCCTATGATCTTGCTTGGCTTCTTTATTTTTGTAATCTGCGGCTTAAATTCTTCAGTGATGATCTCCAATTCCTTCTCAAGTTCTCGCGTTCTCTTCAACCTGCTGCTCTGATACTACTATATTGGTGGATAGAAGCAACTAAGAAACTTGGAATGCTACAGCATTCATATTCAAACTGATTTATTCTATTTAACTTGATGATAACCTTACAAATGATGTCCTAATATATAGAGTATTTTGGTTACAAAATACTAGTACAATACATTAAATGATTTTGCCTTCCAACAAGAGACGCATTGCGTCAGGTTCCTACCTTTTGCACAGATTGGTTAGAATGGATACTTGGTTTTTAAACAATTGGAAATGCATGCAGCACAAATCAACAGAAATTAAAATAACCAAAATTGGATGCAATGTTAAAGTTGGGTAAGCATGATGCATATATATTACCGGGGCTTCACTTTTGTGTTTTTTTTTGGCCAGAAAACAACATCTAAATGATAAATTGCTTCAAATAGTGCTAGAAATGAATGAAATGTGAAGGATTTGAGTGAAGAACACTGAAAAAAAAGAATTGATAACAAATATATCACAATTAACAAGGTTTACATTAGAGAAACCCTTTGCAGGTGAAAGCTCTGGCAAAGATGGGGCTTTGCCTCCTTGTCAATAACAGTATGCATGATTGCAAGACAAAAATTAACTATGGAGCATCAGACCACCATTTTGAGATGACAACATACTTCTATGACAATCCCAAACTAGCTCTGCAGTTAATTCACTTTTCAGACTGAATTGCATTTCCTACATGAGCTGCAACTTATCAAACAATTAACAGTGGTGCATTTCCTACATTTCCTAATTGAGATGACAATATACCCATGACAACCCCAATCAAGCTTTGCAATGAAATCACTATTCAAACTAGGAATTGCATTTCCTACACTCGGTTGCAGCTAATCAAACAAATGTAGATGTCATTAGCAGGGAAAATAGATTGATGGTGGTGCCTCCCAAGCAATTGACACTCTGTAGTCAGGCTCCTCAATCAAGTCACATTCTATCTGGGTGGTTCTGTGTTGTCCTTTGTTGCATTTAGGCAATTTTGGCATGGGCCAAAACTGTCTGTCTGGATTCTGAAGATTTGTTATGAATTGAACCTATTATAATCAATACCGACAGATTAAAAATTATAAATATATGTGATGTATGTAAGTTTCACGAGCTTGGATGGATAAACAATAGAACAGCATGACCAATTTGAAATTGACTAACTTAATTTCCATCGTATCTATGTACTGGGACCACATTGTGACTGAATTTCCTCTTTTTAGTTTCCGCAAAAAATGTTCAGAGGGAGTTCCTACAATAAAAGTGAAGCCATATAAAAAGTGTGAGAAGCTTACCACTAGCCAAATCTAAATGTAATTGTTTCATTGATTATTATGTAGACACACCAAAGAGACTTACTATCTAAACAAAGCAAAGAAGGTCATACTGCAACAATGAAGAAATATAGTGGTGGGTAAATTCAACAAAAGGTGTAAAAATCCTTGAAAGATGCAAACCATAAAAAGGAATGGTCCTTAAATGCATACCAAAATGAAAGTAGAAAGTTGGGACATGTATTTTCGACATCATAAAAGCTGGTTTAAAGTACACTAAGAATCAGAACTTTGAGAATTTTATCCATAAGGCATCTCACAAAACTTGTCTCTCCTACCATACATCAAATGAGCATTGAACAGATTCTTACCAGTAGTTTGAAAACGTGAAATAGTGCGGTTTCTGCCATTCTCACTAATTGTTCCCCTGTCAACACAACTTGCTTCTACAAACATTACACAGAGTAGATTGAATTAGGATTTCTAGAGTCGTTATGATTCAATATAGTGAGTCACTTCATGGGTTTATATGTTTGTAATATAGTTTGTCTTCATAGTCATTAGATAACGAACACTGCAAATAGAAAAGCATACCTTCATCATCAAACTCATTTTCAGTATCTATTTCATCAGCATTGAACTCATCCTCCCTTGGCTTGATATTGAGCCATTTCTTTATTACAATAGCTGGCCAAAAGAGCTGCAAACATGAACATTGGAGAAAAAAGATTTCAAGCCAACTGCCCATCTGCATTTGTCAAATGAAGATATCCAATTGGCAGAAAAATACAGAGTCGTTGTCTTTCCCAAAAGATCAGAAACTTGGACCTGTCAAAAAAATCAAAACATAGAAAGAATTTGTACCACTAAAATTAATAAGGTCATGAGGCATAGTTATATCTTATCTAAATTCCAACCTACCTATAACCATAATATATCACACTACTCACCTCTTGTGGACTAGATTCTTCTCATCGGATCCTAAGGCCATTTTAGGGCCCACTGAACTGCACTGTAGCCTCTTTGAGTTCAACTGTGGCTCTCCTATCACATGATCTTTGAGACTAATCATATCATTCCACAAGCCTTATAAACTTCCTTAAAGCATTCCTTGTTAATTTTTTTTTGAAGAAATCTATTCTTTTATAGGGGAAACTTGAGTGAAGCAAAATTGATATGTAGCGAGTCTTGTATGGTAGAAGAGCATCAATTTTGGCCTAACGTGGAGTTGGTTTCTAGTAAATTAGTATCTAGCAAACCCGGTGATCTAGAAGATCTCATCGTGCTAACTAAGTCATTTAATTCCCTAAACATAAAAGTTGTTAATATGTGGCGCACTTTCCCGCATCGATCTGAAATGGCTTTAAAGGAAAGCTCTTCCTTGAAAGACAATTGAACATGTTTGATGTCTATAGCTAAAGTTCATTCCATCACCCAAGTGAAAAGCAATCACTGATTCCCTAGACTTAAAATGGAGGTACATGACTGCTTCAATAAATCCATAGACAAATTAATCAAAACCCAAATCTTCAACCTTGTAAATAATAATGTAAGTTTGTTTGTTACTGCATTGACATGAAAATGTTTGGGTGTGGTAATTTGTGTTGTGTTACAGCAGATTCGGTTGGAGGTATTATTTTGGTATAAACTCTATATAAAGAAAAAAGATTAACTAGGAAGGGATGTATGATAACATCCTTCACACTCCTTACAAAGAAGGAGACATCTATGACAACATCCTTCAAACTCCTTACAAATGTATTCTTAACAACATCCTTCTAAGTCCTTACAAAGGAAGAATCTTGATTTGAAGAATTTACATTAATTGCAAAAATTTTAAGAAGGAAAAGTAAATAGAAATTATCATCAGAAATCATAATGATTTATTTAAACCAAAATTCAAACTATATAACATAACTCAATTTCATGAGATTCAATATCCATATTTATGTTGTATTGTAACATCTTAGGTTGCATCATTACAATATAATCTAGATGTTTGAATGATAGTACATTATGCTCACTAGTTTCTTAAATATGTGTAATTTCAAATTGCTCTGGATATAAGAGTCAGCAAGAACCGCACATAGCCCTAACAATAAACCATAGGTGCCCAATGTACTATAGATGCCCAACAATCTCAAGAAAACCTCAAGTCATCTCAATGAAGCTAACCATGAGGAATGTATAATTCAGGGAACAAATCCTAAACACAAAAGACAATAGCATTTGCCATTTATCCTATAATCTTAAGAAGATTTTCTTACCAGCTTTTAAATAAGGGACAAACTATTCCAAATATTTGGTTTTGATCCTGATCTGTTTAGGCTCGGGGATCAATCACCAACATGTGTCTTTTAGGACACCTAAGTTGAAACCTCACCTTGGAGATTTTCACCACTTGGTATAAGCACTAGTCGTCAGAGGCCAGGTGGCCCCTGTGACTAGGAATTACATTTAATCAAAAAAATCACCCCACACCTGCAAATAATAATATTCCAGTAGTCTTGCCTCTGAGTACTTGGACAGATGATTTTTCTTACTCAATAGGGTGCACCATATCAAAGAGAATTGCACAATAAAGAAAAACGTTTACCAAAGGACCAAATCTGGCAAGTCCTAAAAGAGAGTGGTAGAAGACCCATAATTTAGAAGAAATTTGATATAAGTATAGAACCAGTGGCAAGAAATGTCATGACCCATAATTGTATTGCATTAAAATGGACAAAACTCATTTATAACTCATTTTACACAAATTACACGAGGAATGGAAAAATTCAAATAGTCTTAACTCCATGTACCTGGCAAGATGGTTTTCCCAACAGAATTACGCATCAGCTTGAAAAGAAATTAAGGATGCAGAGGACATTCAAAGATAAACCCAAATTATCAATTGCCTTCAAAGTACTGTAAATGTCCTTAAAATTCATATTCTAACGAATACCCCTACAATGGGACAGCTGAGGTATAATAAGATAGGAGGACTGTACTTGCGAGACCAAACTTTAAAATCATAGAACAAATTACATTATGAAGCACACCATCAAAGGACACATTCCAGTTGGGTTTTACAACAACCATACCATAGCTAATGTTTCACATTTTCTATTCAAATCTAGCCCCCACAATTTTAATCATTGTAAACTAATCACAGACATGTTTCCTCAAAGTCTGTTATCCAGATAATTGAAGTTGCAGGTAAACCCAAAAAGTTAAAAAATAAAAAGTTGTCGGTAATCCTCTCTATGAAAAAATAAAAAGATATTGCAGGTAATCCTAATTATTAAAAATAAGTGGAGATGCTTACACTTCCTCGATTGCATAGAGACACTTTGTCCATGAAGCCTTGTAAGTCTATGGGAGGCTGGTCCTGTAACTACCCAATGCTCAACATTTCTTCCATACTTATTCCACCCGCTCCTACACTGGATCTTCTTCTACTGGTTTTCAGTGAAAATTTATTTAGAAATGAGAAAGGTCGTCCCACATTACACCCACCATATCTCCCTAGGGATTGCAGATGAGGCATTGAACCACTGTGGAGATATATGATTTTTGGACCAAAAAGCTTAGTCCCCATTGTTAATGGTTAGACTCAGAGATGAACATTTTTTATTTAGAATTAATAATCTTATTCTGATATACCCATGCTGTCCATAATATTCAGATCAGCGACCATGGTTGAACTACCTGTTTGACTTTTATTAGTTCTCGACTGATATACCCATTTTTTCCATATTGTTAGTCCCTGCAATGACAGGTTTCATACAAACAAGAATTACATTTTATGGGTCTGTGACATGATTTTATTTTATTAGAAATTGAAATAATAGAGTTTTTAGCTAGAACCCTACGGAAGAACACTAGGTGAGTAAAGATATCCTAAAAGAAAATTAGGGCTTTACATGCAATGAATAAATCTGCAGATACAGTCATGATAAGAGAAACTAGGAGAAAAAATTACTCAACCGCCATGTTTGGTACTGGTGCAAAAGGGTTTAGCAACAAGACCGCAACCAACTACAACCAAAAAATTTTAAGCCTCGAACCCTAACTTCGAAAGCGTGCATCTATGAGGCAGACGAAAATTAGGGCAAAGATTGCAGTAATAGTTGTCCAAACCCTCTTCCAAAACTCCCATTTTAGCAGAGGTTGTTTGTACACAGGCACGAAAAACAAAACTGATCATTATTGCCAACCTGTGCCAACTTGCCCAACTTGTCAATTACAAAGTAATTTTAATATAATTAAAAAAGAAAAATTATATTTTTCATATTACTGTTCATCCAATTGACCAATAGGATAACAGATAAATTGCATTTATTAAATCATTAAATAAAAAAATTTAATGAAATCAATTAATGGAATCAACTAAATGGAATCAACTGATTGCATTGCCAAAGGCAAGAACTAATAACTTCCTATCCTTATCTTATCTAGAAACTTACTAAGCAAGACTCCTATTTTTAGATTTTTCTTAATCACAACTTTACCTTTTATTTAATACATTAATTATAAGAGAAATTAAAACAATATTCCAACACACCCTTCCACTGCAACTCTACTTAAATATCACTCTTCCATGGTCAAACAATCAATAGCAATTTTACACTTCATCTTACAAAAAAATTAAAAAAAAACAAATTAACAAAAATGAGATTCATTGAACATTTTAAAAATGAGGAGACTGCTAGAGCTCATCTTTTAGATCGATTTCAGGTTGCAGGGCCCTTGTCCTCATTCATATTACATTTTTTATATTGTATTAAAGACAATAGAAAACATCAGATATATTCATATTAAATTTATACAGTTTCAGAGTATAATTCTCTCCACCTTGTGACAAATCTTTTTCTTGTAGAAACCCAAACAAGAAATATAGCGATTCACTGAGAAAATGTAAGCCCTCTTCCATTCTTAGTCCCCGTTTGTATGTGACGCTCACAAGCCTTAGGGAAAACGGCCACCAAATCGTCGTGAATGCCTTCTTCTGTAATGGTCTCCAGCCTTTGCGTGAATGAACGCCTGTACAACCATATACTGCTGGCAATACGAGGAGGAGCCACTTCCATCCTCTCTATTTGCCAATCCAGTCCTGTCTTCTCCATTGCCTATAACTCCTTTCTTACCTTCAACAAACAAACAAAAAATTTCAAAATGCTAAATGACTTTGCTTTGAAAGACAAAACACAGTACCTATTTATAGACCTGAAAAACACACATAGATTCCACAGATACAAATAATCTGGCTGTCGCTTAACTGTATCTGACGACTCTGACTTACGACCTCTAAAATTGGCACGCTGAAAATTCGTTAATTTATTCCAATCTTGCGCTATTATAGGCTATTATCATGGTGGATATGCAGTCGTCTATCCTGCTATTTGTTGTTTAAGTTGCACAAAAATAAAATAAAACCGATTAACATGTGTCTAAGCTGCAGATGCATTGTTTTGGGTCATGGAGATCATAACAGAGTGGCAGAAAAGGCATCTCGTGTTATTTGTGAGGCTACATACGATGTATGAGTGGGCTCATTTTGGGTTGGGGATTGTATTTGTACCTCGTGTTGTTCTGTTCAAGGACGTCGGCCACAGAAAAAAAATAACTACAAAAAAGAAAAACAAAGCGTGGGATTATTAGCATAGATATGTGTGATTCAGTTGATCATGGTGTACAATGGATGAAATTGCTGTTCATGATCAAAAAGTTCGCCACATTATGAATAAAATAAAATAAAAAAGAGAGCTTTGTCGCCATATAAAATCTAACAGTTAATATGATAAACACGATACGCGCATGTTACATGTGTGGTATAATAATTATGATTGGAGAGGATAAAAGTACATCATTTGTTCTTTTATTTTCTTGTTAGCTGATAGGCTTATAGTGGGAGCTTTTTTCTCCCGGAAATATTCAGTCGCCGGAAATTTCAGTCGTCGAAAATTTTAGTGACCGGAAACCTCTGACACCGGAAAAGTTTGTCATTCTGTCATTTTTTGTTATCGCGGTGACTGCCGGAAAATCATCCGCCGATAGGCTTATAGTGGGAGCTTTTTGCTCCCGGAAAAATTTCAGTCGTCAAGCTCCCGGAAATATTCAGTCGCCGGAAATTTCAGTCGCTGGAAACTTTTGACGCCGGAAAAGTTTGTCATTCTGTTTTTGACGGCATTAGAGGTTTCCGATGGCTTGTATGCATTTGCTAACGTTTTATTTTTACATACAAGGTGGACCCGACAGAGTCAAAGTTTAAATGAATATTTCGGTCAAGTCCGTTGCATGTATTTTATGTTTGTATGCTTGGCAAGGCGAAACATACAACTGGATATACAAAGGGATATACATGTCGCGGAACCGAATTAACTATGAAATAAAGTTAAGTCCTTGTATGTTTCGCGCATTGTATGTACATTTTGTTTTACATACATTGCGGTACATACAAGGCGGAATGCAAAGCTGGAACCGAAATGATTATGAAATAAGGTTGAGTCTTTGTATGTTTCGCGCATTATATGTACATTTCGATATATATACATTGCAGTACATACAAGGCAGAATTCAAAAAGGATTAAAATCCGATATAAAAGATGCATCGAAACTTAATGTATATCGAAGGATGCATTTCGCGGTATATACATGTGGTGGAGCCGAAAGGTGAATAGGTTGTGGTTTATCAAAATTGAAGTCTGAAAGGTGATACAAGGGACTTTGTATGTATCCGGACTTGTATCTAAAAGTTTCATACAAGTATTATATGCATAGCGAAGGTACAAAAGGAAAGGTAAGGTGGACCCCACTGGTTGCATATTGGTTTGTATAATTGCAATGTATATGTCGATATACAAGCCGGAAGATACAAAGCGCCGGATTCGAAAAGAAATTAAATGCAGAAAAGTCGTTGTATGTTCAGTGCACTTGTATGTTTACAATATGCATGTTCGAGATACAAAGAAATAAAGGCAAGCGGGAGGATTTTGAAGCCGTTTAGAGCCCAATAGCATGTTTTTGGTCAACGGTGGTTGACTCGACCATTCTTAGCGTCATATATGCATTTAGATTAACCAGATTGTACTTATTTTTCCCTCCCGTATTGTATATTACCCTTTGTCCATTCCATTACAACACAACATACGGACAAATCTGGATCTAACCCTTCATGAATTGGATTGCAATTGATTTCGGTTACAACAGTGTATATACCATTATATATTACTTTGTATCTTGGATACATACAAGCTGTAAATGTAATAAACAATATGCATACGTAATTGCACACTAAATTGAATTGGTTAGCTTTTCGGGTCCAAACATGCATTTGGATTTGTATAATAGATGCAAACTCTTATGCATACAACCACAGACTTCAAACTTTCATTAAATGTATCCTAAAAATGGTGTCGGGTCCGACCATACACATTAGTGTAAAGTGTGCTATGTATGTTTATACAAAAGTATATAACCTTAACTTTATGCATGTGATTTAATGGATTCCGAGGTCCGCACATGTATACTCTGCCATGTATATTAAATATAAACACAATACATACAACGACAGACTTTATTTTAATCAATTGTAACCCTAGAAACTGTCGGGTCTGACCAATACATACATCAAGGTTTGTATATCATATACAAAAGACTTATATATAACATACAAATTGATTCCACTATTTCGTTGTATGTTAAATTGTATGTCATTTTGTACATTACATTGTATATCGGGTATGTATATCGTTTTGTATCTCTCGTTGTATATCTAACCATATACAAACCACCAAATATACAACAGCAGACACCAAGTCTTTCACAAATTCCATTAATACCGCATTTAAATCCGAACAAGCATTTATCATAATTGTATCTCAAATTATACATGCAAAAAGTAAACATACAACCGTGGACCTCTCAGGTTCATTAACCATATTGTACTTATTTTTCCCTCCCGTATTGTATATTACCCTTTGTCCATTCCGTTACAACACAACATACGGACAAATCTGGATCTAACCCTTCATGAATTGGATTGCAATTGATTTCCGTTACGACATTGTATATACCATTATATATTACTTTGTATCTTGGATACATACAAGCCATAAATGCAATAAAAAATATGCATACGTAATTGCACACTAAATTGAATTGGTTAGCTTTTTGGGTCCGGACATGCATTTGGATTTGTATAACAGATGCAAACTCTTATGCATACAACCACAGACTTCAAACTTTTATTAAATGTATTCTAAAAACGGTGTCGGGTCCGACCATACACATTAGTGTAAAGTGTGCTATGTATGTTATATACAAAAGTATATAACCTTAACTTTATGCACACGATTTAATGGATTCTGAGGTCTGCACATGTATACTCCGCCATGTATATTAAATACAAACGCAATACATTCAACGACAGACTTTATTTTAATCAATTGTAACCCTAGAAACCGTCGGGTCTGACCAATACATACATCAAGGTTTGTATATCATATACAAAAGACTTGTATATAACATACAAATTGATTCCACTATTTCGTTGTATGTTAAATTGTATGTCATTTTGTACATTACACCATGTTGGGTGAAGCCATGCCCAGAAGAAAAAGCACTGCAAATACTAAAGATGCTCAACATTTCATCACCATGAATGCAGTCCACTTAAGTGCAGGCCACCATAATTTTTCTTCCCAATGCTGGTAATGGAGATGATCACCACCAGTAGACAAAGTGAATTAGGCTATATATTATAAGATGAGAGTTTGAAGCATTGCCTCATCACCCTCATGTAGTATCTCCATCTCACATGTGCAAGGATTTAATTGTATTATACTTACCATATTCAATTACAATGCTAATTGTATAATGGGTGTAATCTTATTTCTGGCTTCCACAGTTTTGAATGGGTTGCCTTGGTCACCTTGGTAGTAACTGCTCTTTTTGGAGATTGGTTGCCTTCAAGTTGTGCATTTGAAATTTTTATATTAATTATTTAATAGTGTATTTAACATTTATGTATGATCTTCAAGTTGGCCATTTGAAATTTTAATATTAATTATTTAATAGTGTATTTAACATTTATGTATGATGGCTTCCAGCTCAGGCCAAGTAATGTGATGATGAAGTTTATTGTGGAAACATTTCTCTGACAGGAAATTTGTTTGAAGAAGTTCCAACATAGTTAATGTCTTAATAATTCGTGTTAAAAAAGATTAATGTGCTTCCTGGGTGTAGCTTATCTTGCAAAGCCCATTTCATGCCAGCATATTTTCATTCATCAACGTATAACATATTAGCATCGTGACAATTTTTCTTTGTAGATGTGTAAATGAAGAACTACACAAAAAAATTGGTCTGGATATATTGGTTAGCCTTTGAACAAATATAGTTGCACTCAAAACTTGCATATAGGTTAATCTTCAGGGTGTGGTCAGTTTACAGATATATTTAACAATATGTATTTATTGTTATAATTTTATGAATTTATTTGATATTACATTACAGATAATGAGATATTGATAGATCCTATCGGCTATTCCGTTGCGCATAAATTTGTGCAACTGCTAGTTTTATATAATTTTGGCTTTCTTAATACATTATTTCGATATTTAGTTTAGGTTATTTTATATATTAGTATAAATATTTTAAATATATTTATTTAAAAGATGTTGAGAGATATGATTTCTAAATATCTATGCTGAATTTATGACATATATTAAACGGGTACCTTAATCTCTCATATTTATTTTTTAATAAATAAGTGTTTATATTATTAGTTACTAAATAATATTACACATTCATAAAATAAAGGCAAGTGAAAAAAAGTCACACCCCAATAGTTTAAAAGGGGACAAACTTGGAACAAAAAGCATAAATAGGCCACTATGCGGTAAAAACTATAACACTAGAAGGAGGAGGAGGAGGGTCACGATCATCTATTTTACCTCATACATTAGCGGAGTTCAGAGTATCCACCGGGGGTTCCCAACCATTATTGTCTTCATCATCTTTTTTATCTTCAACTACGGGTTGATTGTCAAGAATAGACAAAACAACAAGAGACAGGTAAGGGAACTTGCCAAAATCTAGCCAACCACTAAACCCATGGCTAAGAGCTTGGAGAGAAGTAGAATGATGACGGGTGGGCTAAGACCACCCTTTCTAAGGTTGATCCCTAGAATGCCTCACAAGAGGCTGGGAAGCATGAAAGTGAGCATCTTGGTCCCCACAAGTAGAGTGATGATGCCCTCAACAACACCCATGAGGCAAAGAATGGCCTTGACTAGAAGGAGTCAAAGGGACTCTTGCAATAGTACATGGGGCATTACTCTAGTGATCCAACAACACCTAAAGATGTCCCACCTCAAATGCAACCTTATTGGCTTGCACTTTCACAGCTTTAGTGTACAAAGAAAAATTAGGATCAATAGAGCATCTTAAAATAAAACATAATTTCTATGCTTCCAAATGTTGAAAAGAATTTCTACCCTAAAAGCATGCCAAATTTGGGTATATTGAGAGGGATTTCGAGGCCAATCCCCTAATAACACCATATCCCAGGAAAATGTTTCAATCTAGAAGGGTTTGAATAAATCATGAATCCATGCCCAAGCAACTTGAGGTTTGGGATAAAACTAGAAAAGATGCTTGAGAGTTTCCTGGTGACCATAAAATGGGAAATGAGGATCTTTGATCCCAATATGATCTAGTCTAGACCAGACTAGAAGGCCTTGAAAAAGAATACACTAGACAATGTGTGTCATCTTTGACTCAAGAAAAACTAACTAAACTGTTGAAATTTGCATTGCTAGACACTCAAAGGAGATTGCAAAAACCATCTTTGGTTTAAAATAGACACCATAGTTAGGTTAGGAGAAATCTAGGAATAGCCCTTACAAGGCTTATGCCTTTGAAATGGTGTATTAGGATACCATTTTTAGTCTTTCCACCAAGGCTTCAAACTACGAACTCCCACCTTGTGAATGTTTGGTGGCACATAATCTATGATGACTTGAAAAGTTTCGAAGTCTTGATTAGACAAACAAAACTTGTCTTTGGATTCTGTACACTCAAAAACACGACATAGTTGCATGGGGTGGTCGAGTCGGCTTTAACGGAGCACACGAGACCCTCTCCTTTCCATGAGGTAAACCTCCACGTCACTCTTACTCTCATGGTAGAAGGCAATCGAGAGGAGGCGAGACATGGGGGTGGTCCTTCTCACTTGAGAGATGGACTTCACAAAGAGCAGTTGGTTGATCCTGGGGCCTTTCTTGGATATTGTTTTGTATACGTTGTTCAGTGACCGTTGTATTTGAGATAATTATTTGACCTGAAGGGTCACTGGTTATTGTTCTCCTATTTGGATTTTGAAGATTCCAACGTTGAGTGGGTTGTCGATTGTTTTCATTTATGTTTCTTTGAAGTTGGAGTCTCTCTTCAAATTATTGTAAGATGACTCATGTTTGTTCTCTATGTTGAAGTAACCTTAGCTTGTCTTCCTGTTCTTGGATTGTCAATTGATCGTGTTGAGGCCTAGGGTGTAATTCCTCAATCTCTTCGAGGATTGCCCTCACCCAGCCACCCCTAAGCCCAGGGCACATTTGTGACCCTGACCCGAGAGAGTTGGTTAGAGTTAAGCTCGAGTTGTCATCAACTTAAGTTTGACTTAGGTGACAACCTAAGGTTTTCTTTGTTTTTCTTTGAGTTGATTGATTTTGATTGATCTTGTGTTGACTAATGTTGACCTCATGATGAAATCAAGGGTTTACTTGAGTTTTCACTTTGTTTTAACCTTGGTTGACCTCGTGATGAAATCAAGGGTTTATGAACTTCGTGTTATGCCTATGTTTTTGTTATTTTTTTTTTGTTTTTGAATGTATGCACTCTATATGTATGCAAGATAGCGTGTTTGTTCTTTTTATGAGTTTTTGAAAGGAAAGTGCTTTATTAATTGAAATTTTAAATATGAATGCAATTTTAAAATGAGTTTACCTAATGCAATCTTAATCTATGTTTTTTGTATTTTCTTGTGTTTTGATTTTGATTACTCTAGGAAATGAAAGTACTTGGAAATAAACTAATCTAATAATGCAAATTACTTGAAATAAACTAATTTAACAATACAATCCTACCTAGCATATCAAGGAAATTGCAATATGAAATTACTATCTCCAAGAGCAAATTTGAGATTATCTAATTACTACCAAAAAAGCATAAAAGAACCTAGAATGTGTCAATGCATGAGCCTCCACTACCCTCAAGAATCCTTGTATAGACAACCTCTTCATCATCTTGCAGCAACGAGGATCTCCTCTTGGCAACAATAGGGAAGGGATGCAAAATAACTTGAGAAAGCTTCGAAATATGAGCTCAATGTGAGCTAAAGAGCACTATGGATTGCAAAATGAACAGCGTGAAAATGCAAAGAGAAGATTTTAGCAAATCTTTGGCATAAGAACAAGAAAATAAAAGGATCATAAGTCATGCGTGAGCATAATAATGCTATGTGGAGAGAAAAAACTTGCAAATTTTGGATGCACAAATGAAATTGCCTCCCTCTGTGCTTGAGAAAGGGTGGTATTTATAGGTCTAAAGATCACATGAAAGGTGGGAGATATTGAAGATTTAACTCCCTTGATTAGAGAGTTAACTCATTAGATTAGACAGTGAACTGCGCTAAGTAGGGAGTGATGAAGCAAAGATATCTTATCACAGAAGCAAAAATGGAGTCATCAAGAGTCCAAGAGGTGAAAATTTTAGATCAAATGGAGCTAATTTTGCATGCTTGAATCCTTGGAATAGTTCACTCTATGTTTAGGCCAAAAACTCATGCAAACAGGATGAAAAATGGGTCAAAACAGATCTTTTTCGTGTCCAAACTCGAAGTTTTTTCATGGTTGGAAAAGACAGCAGGGTCGCCCATGGGTCACCCCTTTTACCATTCCAAGTCACCTGGGGGTGACCTATGGAAGACCAACAAAGGGGAGGTCATGGGTTGAGAATCGGGGTTGGAGATTGCTATTTAGGGGATGGAGGTGAACTATCTCCGGAACCATGTCAAAACGTGGTCAAAAACCAAGTCTCCACTTGAAAATTTGTCAAATCTCCCAGGGTAGATCCTGAAATAATAGGGGGAGATTTGTCCTAGTTGAACATAATTGAAAAGTAAAAGTTGGAGATGGCTTGGGAGGTCCCTTGGAGGACTCCTAGGGGTGGGGTTGGATGAAAAACACTAGGGAAAGGTTGATTTATGACAAATAGAAGAATACGAGGCTTAGGGATGGAGTTGCAGGCATAGAAAATAAAAATTGATAAGTGTCAAAAGTGAGAGAAAGGTAGAAACCAAAACCCACATGTTGCCAAGAGAAACACTGTTCAAAGGGCGTTATTTTCACACTTACATGTACATGACAAGGATTATGTGTCATCATGGGGTCCTTGTGGAAGCTGTGCATGATTTTAGTGCTTACAACTTCAAGCCAAGATAGAAAGTTCCTAGTTGTTTTATAAAAAGGATCTAGAAGGAATTTGATTCCCTTCTTGAAGAACCTCAAAGTCTAGACCCAAGGAGTTCTAGCAAGAGGGTGATCTTGACAAGAAATAATGGGAGACCACCATATACATTAAATTGGTTGATAGAAAGACCAAAGAAAAAAATATTTTCCATTCCAGACAAGCCAAGAATTGATAGCTTCCTAGGCTCTCCAAATGCTTTTCATCACAAAAGTACCTTGAATCTAGATGGGCTCTAGCATAGTAAGAAGGGTCTAAAGGCCAATCCCTTTCCAAGCATGTCTCCCATTAGGAATTCTTTAAGAAATACGGGTAAAAGCACAAAGTTGTGTCACACTTTCGGCCAACTAAATAATTTCAGGCGAGTTAATTTCACCCCCAAATAATTTCGCCCGAATCCACGTAGCCGTTGCGTGGCGCATATGTGGCAAGCTATTGTCGAGCGAGACTATCTAGGGGCGAGATAGTTTTGCTTGAAATTATACTGTTAAAAACAAAACAAAAAAAGAAATTGCCACATTTCATGGCACCAGTTTTTTCGAAAGCGACAGCAAGGTAGGGTTTGAAGTTCTTTCGCGCGAAGCGCTTCCCCGCCACCTTTTGCAACAGTCTCGTCAATAGGTATGCCAACTTCACCTTGGCATGCAAATTTTCTGTCAAACATTTTGTATGGCACCATGTAAATATCTTCACCTTGGTATTTTCTATTAAATATTTTGTAGGGTTTTTTCTGTTAAAGATTTTGTATGGCACGATTGAAATAAACTTGCACCTTATATGATTGAAATTCTTCTTTATTGTATTTTGTGCATAAATTTTTATCAAGGTTGTGGTGATGGAAAATTAATCACAATTTGAAACCATTCAAGAAAGAATTTGTGCATAAGTTATTGGAGAGGTTGTGGTGATCAGAAGTAGCAAGTGGCTAATGGCTATAACCATGATCATTTGAAATAGCCATCTCTCTTTGTCTATGTATTCCTATATTTTTTATAGTTTGTCCCATATAAATTTTCATAGTTTGTCCAAAATCTCTCCTTTCATATGATACAGTCTTTTCAAATCAAGTGCTACAGCAATGCAAGACATGTACTTTTGGTGCAGGAGCACCTAACACAAGGTGGCCTCCATGAGGCATTTAGAATCATGTTTGTTTAGGAAATCATGTTTGCATTGTAATAAGGTCTATTTGACCAATGCATGTCATTTTTGTTTTTATCTGGGTTCTTCAAGACCTAGAACCTATGTTTGTAAGTCCCAAGTAATTAGGTTGCATTTGTCAAGTTTTAGATGGTTGGAATCAGTTAGTTTTCTCCCAGCCGCTTGGAGTCGGTTAATTTTCTCCCAGCCGCTTGGAGTCGGTTAGTTTTCTCCCAGCCGCTTGGAATCGTTCTCCCAGCTGCTTTGAATGGGGTTGGTGTTCCTCTGGCAAGTTTATAAAACCAGGGGAATGAAAAGAATCAAGCATAATATGATATTGTAATTTAATGCAATTGTGCGATTGTAATCGAGCATTGTGAAGGAGAAATTGAACTTTCTGTGTCGTCAAACTATTTTCCGTTCTCTGTAAATACAAATTGCATAGCTGTAGATTTCTTTTCCTTTCTGTAATTCTATTTTTTGCAAAATGTTGATGTGAAGCATTCCACTGGTGAGATATCTGTCGAAATCAGTGGAATGGCTTCATTGTACAGATGTCTGTTTTTGTTTCCTATTTTGTTTTCCTATTCAGCGGTGCAGAGGACCAAATTGGAGTGTGCACAGTAGATCACCTAGCATCTCCATGTGCTAAGGTTTGGATCGGAGGAGTTGGAGCTGTTATTGGTGAGACAGACGCCATCGACGAAACATTTCTCGCTCAGAGCGACGAGGATAGTCTGGCCAAAGGGAGGTTCGAGCCGCTGAACGCAAGTCACGGCCTAAGATTCAGATCGGGGTGACAAAGCACATAGGCCAGAAGTTGTGCATACTTGCCGACACATAGGGTCTCACCAGAGATAACACATATCAGCATACCGGGAGAACAAACAAGGAGTTCACCGATGATCTAGGTCTTGCCGAAGAGGGAGTAAGTCTTACCATTTGAGGCTCCCCATCATATTGGTATCAGAGATAGCGAAAGGTCTAGGCAGTTATGTATTTGATTTTCTTAAGGCAGATGAATCCTATTCCTGTAGTGTGTGGGCAGACGATGATGAGGTCTGTCAAGACCATTCACCAATAGAGGTTTGACTGGAAGAGGGTGCAGAGTGAGGCCACTGCAAGAGAGAGTGGTAGTGCATCTCTAGGATCTATTGTTGGATGAGAGGAATGGGTCTGTGAAGCAACGTGTAGGATGGACAGCTGATTGAGCATTGTGTTGTAGTCGAATTGAGGATTTGCAGAAGTGTTGGCATTGTCTATGAATGTTTATGTCAGATAGAGAAAGCGAAGGAGAGGTTAGCGATATGCCTCCAAAGGGGATGACCACCGAAGTGGTCAAGAAATTTCAAGAGATGGAAGAGATGATCAAAACTAGAGTCAGGGAAGCACTCCATGCAAAATTTAAGGCAATGAAGATAGGCAAAAGGATAGAGGAAGATTCAGATGAAGAAGAAGAGAAAGAGGAAGAAGCAAAAGAACAAGAAGAGGCAAAGATACCAGCTAAACAAAAGCAATTCTTGGAAGCCATCAAGGCAATTGGCAAGGACTCTTTGGAGGCTCGGATAGATGTCCCCATGTTCAGTGGGAAGATGAATGCTGAGGAAGTTATGGAGTGGATTGAGGCTCTAAACAACTACTTCGAATACAAGGAAGTTCCTGAAAGTACGAGGGTTAAGTTTGCAAAAACTAAACTCAAAGGTGCTACCCTTACATGGTGGAATTACACCCAAGGAGAAAGGGTAAAGAATGGGAAAAGTATGGTCTCTTCGTGGAGCAAAATGCTGGAGAAGATCAAGTCCCAGTTCCTTCCATCTGACTACGAGGTGTAGATTTACAGGAAAATGTAGTGTTGGCAAGAGACACTATATGGATTCATGATTGTTGTCATTAATGGCAACAAAGTTCATCCCACACATCCACAGGACATGGTGTTTCTCTACCGGAAGTCAGAGTGAAGAATGTTGTGGTCCGGTAAACAAGAACAGAGCATATGGCAAGGTCCGACAAATAGGTCCGGATCTCTCAGAGGAAGTATCCTGGTAAAGTGCGGATTTGGGGAAGTAAAGAGTACTACCTTGAGTGATAGATTCCAAGGTTTTAGCCTTCGGTGATAGATGAGGCAAAAGATATGAATACTTGAGTACCGAGTTCCTGAGTGACAGTGTGAACAGAGGAAGAACTGACTGACAGAACATCAGACTACTTTCTGGATGTGTTACTGATGGTGTTAAAGGTTATGAAGGCATGAATCATGTTTGGCCAGCATGATTAATGATTTCTACAAGTATATGCTTGATCCGCATTACTTGATGTGCTAGGATTTAGCTGACAGATTAGAATTAGTGAAAAGATTGACTATTCCAGGTGCCGACTAGAAAGGTGATGAAATTACTTGTGCGGATATATATACACAATGGATTTAGTTGTGAGAGGTGTTGTTGTAGTAAGTGATGTGCGAATAAAAGTAGAAGAGCAGAGCAGAAGTGGTAAGAAAGGTCCGATATGTGAAAGAAAGCAGCTTAAGGGAAAAGGAAAGATGAAGTGCAGCAGATCAGTATACTGAGCCTAACCAGAACTAGACTCCAGCATTTGCAGATGCTACCAATCAGTTCAAGTATTGTATAACACTCTTTTGTAGACAGTGAGTCTCTTGTAGGCAGTGTGCCTCTTGTGAGCAGTGTGCTCGGGCAGTGAGCCCTAATTAGCAAGTGCCATTTTGTATTTCCTTATTCTTCTAACAGAGAATAATATTTGGGTTAATCACCCCGTGGTTTTTTCCCTTAACAAGGTTTCCATGTCAAAAATATTGTGTCATGTGTATCTCCATTTTCATGGTTATGTTTGTTTGTTTGAATTAATGCTGCATTGATTAATAAGAAAGTTCAGAAAGAAGGAACAATTAGGATAACTGATTCACCCCCCCTCTCAGTTATCAACAATTGGTATCAGAGCTAAGTTCCTCCTAACAGAGTCTAACAACTCGAGGAAGATCTGGGAGTCCAAATGGATACATATGGTTTAAGGGAGAAACTCAAGACTGCCCTTGAGGATCTTGAACAGTCAAACTCTGAAGTCAATGAATTAAAGGAAAGACTCAAACAGGCTGATGATTTCATGAGAGAACTAAACGATAAATTAAGTCTCTCTATGAAAAAGAGAAAGGAGCTGCTTCAGCAATTGGCAAGACAAGGTGAAGAAAGTAATGCAAATGAAGAGCTGACTGAGAAAACCAAGTTATGTGAAAAGTTATCAAAAGAAATCATTATGGTAAGACATGAAATGGAATCAGGAGTTATAAAGTTTACTCAAGAAGTTGAAGAGAAAAGAAAAACTGAAGATAATCTAAGACAATCTCTCAAGGAGAAATTAGAAGATTGCCACTAGATGGATAGAATCATCAGACATCTTGAATCTGATCTTGAAGATGCTAAAGATAATGAAGAAAAACTTGAGGATCAAATTGTCTCTCTAAAAAGGGATCTTCAAACAGCAAATGAGTATAAAGAGAAATTCAAGATAAGTTCTGCTCAACTTGAAGTTCTTCTTGGAAGTCAAAAAAAGGTAGATGACAAGTGTGGTTTGGGATATGAGAAAGGAGAAAGCTCCGGATCCGGTCAAAAGAATTTTGGATCAGAAAATCCAAGGAACAGGCCTAGAAGACCTCCGGTAAGACAGCCTAATGCTCAAAGATATCCATCCTTCAATGGATACTGTCACAGCTGCAATCACTTTGGTCACAAAGCTAATCAGTATAGAAAGAGAATGAATCAGACTAATTCATCCTTCTCTGGATAGTGTTTTAACTACAAAAGGTATGGTCACAAGTCTCATGAATGCAGAAATATGCAAATGAACAAATCATTCAATGGTAGATGCTTTGCATGCAATAGAGTAGGTCATATGGCTAATCAATGCAGATCAAGAGGATATCAGTCAAATATGCAAAGAAATGTTGTTTGCCAAATCTGTAATAGGTCCGGTCATAATGCAAAAGTCTGTAAAAGCAAGAATCAGGACAAAAGAGGTCCGGTATATCAAGATAAGGGTAAACAAAAGATGAATGCGGATGAAGTTAAAAATGAGATGAGCAAGATTTGGGTGAAGAAAAGTACTGAGAATGTAGAGGTTGGATCCACACCAGACTCTGGTGCTGATATTCCTTCTGGAAACTAAAAAGTGAGCTCTAGCTCAAGGGGAGACACAAAGAAAACCTTGTTCCCCCAGCCAGTCAATTGGTGCCGGAACTAGCACAAGAAGAGTTGTGGATTGAAGAAGTCATAAGGGATATATTCAAACAAACTGTGGTTAAGATTTGGAAGATCCGCAAGATGTTTAAAGATCAGGGTTGATCTGGTTCTTCAAATCACCCAGATAAGGCAAACCAGAATAATGTAGGTCGAGCATTTATTGCAATCTGATATTAGGGCTTGCGGAGCAATATAAGGGTTTTTCATTAATCACTTGTTCATTCTGCACTCAAGAAGAAACAAAAAGAGGAGCTCTGCAACAAAATTCCTCAAATTCATCGAAGATCACCTGCAGAAATCATTACTTCCAGAGATCAATCCAACCAACTCCGTGAAACTGATTGGCGCAAAAGGTATTTTCCGTTTTCAAATATCTCACTACAAATCTCTTGATAATGGGTACTCTGAATATTGTAAAGATTTCTGATAGACCTCACCCTACATTTAAGAAACATCCATAGAAATCCTTGGAGGTAGACCCCCTAGGTGCATTTTCTAGTGTTCCGCATGGTGTTTTGCACACTGAAGATATTAGGGTTTATATACATGCAAATGTTGAAGAGTTTGGGGAATTCAAACTAAGAGATATCTATCACAAACAACTGTTAGATGATTCATTTGAGCTCAAACCCCAATACACAGGCCTCCAGAACAAGCACTTTGCACAATACATACATTTCCCCTATTTTACGGAGGATGAATGGGTTAGGTACATTTTGAGCAGAATACATGACAATTTCATGTGGTTAAATGGACCATTCAAGATCACTAAAGATGCCATCAGGGCAGTTACCGGATTACACTCATCCGGTGGGATTCCTGTTCTTAAATCTGTAAAGAATCAAATTGTGAGTGAGGCTACCGGATCTAAGTTTGACAAAAGAGCAATGACAGTAGATGACATCACTGATCCAGATGTCAAGTTTGCTTCTATGATCATTGGATATAAGATATATCATTCTAGCAGAGAAAATTCTGTTCCTGGAACTGCCATCTATACCGCTTATGAAATGCTAAGAAAGGATACAGACTATGATCTTTGCCAGCTTCTCTTGAACCAACTCTTGGAGAATCTGTAGAAAATCAAGAAAGACAAAAAGAATTCATTCAAGTATGGAGGATTGATATTGTGCTTATTCTTCTACTTTATGAATGAGCTTCTCGGATCTAATGGCTGGGTATGGGAGAATGATAGACCGGTAGCTACCCAAATCAGAGATTATTTACATGGACTTGGTGACAACAAAGCACAAAATACAGCTCTGTGGGGCTATTTCAAGAACTTTCAAAACATGATGCAAGCAAGAGAAAGGATTCCCTAGTCTCTTGTTGAGAAATACAAAGACACAATCTGCTTTATGGTAGAGACTGATCAATGCCTAATGGAGACAGTAGAACCAAGGATAGTCTAGATCATGCCCATGGGGTATGAAGTTGATCAACAGATTGTGGAGCTGCATGTTCAACACATGCTAAGCCAGCCTAAAGATCCAAAAGCAGAAAGGTTTGGAACCTTTGAGGAGCTGAGTATAAAAATCCATGTTGAACTCAAAGAACCAGAGATCAAGAGGAAGGTGAGAAAAGAAGTAGAAAATATTGCTCAAGGCCTTGGCATCTCAAAGGAGGCACTTGATGCCCACAAGAAAAGGATGGAAAGGGCTGAGGAAGAGAAGAAAGAGGTAGAAAAGGGAAGCAAGAAAAGTGCTCTGGTAGAAACTTCCACTTGGACCAGATCATCAAAGAGATCTGCACCTGCCACAGCTAAAGGCTCAAGAACATCAAAACTGGAAGTCCAGGCATCCGGCAAAAGAGAGAAAAGATCAAAGACAAAAGCCACAAGGGCTTATGCAAGTCAAAGAGATGAAGAGGAAACCGAATCAGAAGAGGGGGTAAAGGAATTAAAGAAGCAGAAGAAGAAAGGATCCAGTAAACCCTCCACAGGCCAAGACAAGGAAGAAATGGCAGAGGAATTTGTTGAAAAGCCCACCCTGACTTTAGAAAGTGTAATAAAATCAGTCACTGTGGATGGAAACCTTCAACCAATGGCTAAATTTTATGATGATTACAATGAGGCTGACCAAAAGATCCTACAGGAAGCTACAGTCAAGTACCTGAACATATATAATAAGGCCTTCATTGAAATTATATCTCTTATTCCCAAGAGCCTTGAAAAGGAGTTAGAAATAAGAAAGAACAATGCCATGGCAAAAGACATTGAGATCCAGGAATAGATAGCTATTCAGCTATATCCTTCAATCGATCCCAAGACAATGAATATGATATTCAAAGATTGTAAGGATGAGTTCAGAAACAAAGCAAGGATGAATCAACTTATGCCTGGTGAAACTGACAAGGTAGCCAAGGACACAAAAGAGATCCTCTGGAAGGCCTTCAAAAGATTTAATCTCCCTATTATAGAGGACTTGGGTACTGATCCCTCAACCACAAATGTTGCAGAAGAAACTCCTGAGAAAATGACAAAAGAGGTGGGCCCTGAACAGACTAACATTTCTCCTCCAGTTTCCCCTACAATCTTCGGATCTAAAGGAGAAGAAAAATTACAAGAGAAAGAAGCAGAGGTGAAGGAAAAAGAAGATGACAATGCTAAGGTTGTAGAAGGAGAGAAGACTTCAGCAGAGAAAACCACAACTGCTAGTGGTGAAGGAGAGAAAACTCCTAAGGACAGCTCCAAGACTGCAGAAGAGAAGAAACATCTGTCTCCGGCAAGAGACACTGCACAAACTGTCCAAGAATTCCTGAACAAAGAAACAATGGAGATTGATGAACCGGAGCTTCTACAAGGTCCATTCAATTTTAATTCTCTTTCTCTGGTACAGACAATGAAGATAGCTTCATTTGCAAATGCTAAGGCTAATGAAAAACTCCTAAAGTCTCATATGGAAGACTGTGAGTTGATAGAAGCTGCTTCTGGAGTGCTTGAAAAGATTATGCCATCGGTTCAGAAAGATCCCACAGCCTCCTCTTTCAGTAATCTCAAAACCTTAGTTAGCAGTGTTAGTACACATTTTGATTCTCTAGAAAAATCAGCTGAAGAAAAGGTCCGAAAGGAATTTTTGCATAAAAGGTTCTTCGAGGTACAGGGTTTGATCATTAATGATAGGAGAAACATGAACATTGGGATAAAGAGCTTAGAAAATGCTTTTAAGGATGGCGGTGAAATATACAAATTTTGTATCTCCTGGTCCAAGGTAACAGTGGAGATTGAGAAGAAAATAAAAGAGCAAGAGGACAAACTACTAAGCTTGTCTCAAAGTTTTGATCCTCTTTCATCCTCTATAACAAATCAAGAATGTCAGACTATCGCAATCTTGAGTGAAATCAAGAAATTGGAGAAGGAAAGGAAAAATAGAATAAGCAGGTTAAGTGAGCTCAGGGGGTTAATTGTCCCTAAGCTAGAGGCCATGCATGAGGCTATAATAGAAGCCCAAATTACAGCCCAGACCAATGATCCGACAGATCTAAAAAGGGTAGATACGTTTGCATTCCTGTTGAGTGGGCATATCTCAATTTTGGACAGGATGAAGCAGAGTTGGGCGACAGAAGTTGTACAGTTGAAGAACACTTTTGCAGACATACTTAAGTATATGTAAGTACAACATGTATATATATACTTATGCGGCTAAGTATAGTAAAATTTTTGAAAATTTTGGTGTGCGGACCCTACCTTTGCCATTGATGTCAAAGGGGGAGTGAAGAGCAGTGAAAAATGAGGAATCCAACTAAGGGGGAGCTCCGAAAAATATATATAAAGACAGAGCATCAGCCAAGGGGGAGCCTAGTGTAAACACTTAGTCATTTTTCACTAAGTGTTGCCATCAATGCCAAAGGGGGAGATTGTTGGCAAGATACACTATATGGATTCATGATTGTTGTCATTGATGGCAACAAAGTTCATCCCACACATCCGCAGGACATGGTGTGTCTCTACCGGAAGTCAGAGTGAAGAATGTTGTGGTCCAGTAAACAAGAACAGAGCATATGGCAAGGTCCGACAGACAGGTTCAGATCTCTCAGAGGAAGTATCTTGGTAAAGTGCGGATTTGGGGAAGTAAAGAGTACTACCTTGAGTGATAGATTCCAAGGTTTTAGCCACCGGTGATAGATGAGGCAAAAGATATGAATACTTGAGTACCGGGTTCCTGAGTGACAGTGTGAACAAAGGAAGAACTGACTGACAGAACATCAAACTATTTTCCAGATGTGTTACTGATGGCGTTAAAGGTTATGAAGGCATGAATCATGTTTGGCCAACATGATTAATGATTTCTACAAGTATATGCTTGATCTGCATTACTTGATGTGCTAGGATTCAGCTGACAGATCAAAATTAGTGAAAAGATTGACTATTCCGGGTGCCAACTAGAAAGGTGATGAAATTACTTGTGTGGATATATATACACAATGGATTTAGTTGTGAGAGGTGTTGTTGTAGTAAGTGATGTGCGAATAAAAGTAGAAGAGCAGAGCAGAAGTGGTAAGAAAGGTCCGGTATGTGAAAGAAAGTAGCTTAAGGAAAAAGGAAAGATGAAGTACAGCAGATCAGTATACTGAGCCTAACCAGAACTGGACTCCAGCATTTGCAGATGCTACCAATCAGTTCAAGTATTGTATAACACTCTTTTGTAGACAATGAGTCTCTTATAGGCAGTGTGCCTCTTGTGAGCAGTGTGCTCGGGCAATGAGCCCTAATTAGCAAGTGCCATTTTGTATTTCCTTATTCTTTTAACAAAGAATAATCTTTGGGTTAATCACCCTGTGGTTTTTTCCCTTAACAAGGTTTCCACATCAAAAATATTGTGTCATGTGTATCTCCATTTTCATGGTTATGTTTGCTTGTTTGAATTAATGCTGCATTGATTAATAAGAAAGTTCAAAAAGAAGAAACAATTAGGATAACTGATTCACCCCCCCTCTCAGTTATCAACATGTAGAACATTAAACAAAAATATATGGATGTGGCTACTTACACTGAGGAGTTTCACAAATACACTCTTCGTTGTGGGTACATGGAGGATGAAAAAGCTAAGGTAGCAAGGTATTTAAATGGTTTGAGGATTAATATTCAAGATGAGATAAGTTTGTTTACTCCTGAAACCGTGGAAAAATGCTTTTAAGTAGCATTAAGAGCTGAAGAGAAGCTTTAGAGGAAAGGTGAGCAGCAAGGTAGAGGAACAGGTGACAAAAATTTTAGAGGCAATTTTGGAGGTAGAAGTCCTAACCAGAGGCCTAGTGGTGAGTCTAGCCAAGAAGAGCAAGTTGGAGACTCAAGTAGCAGAGGAGGCTACCGAGGAAGAAGGCCAAATGAAAGAAGTGGGACAAATGGATCAGATAGAGGATCCAAGTTCTCCAACATGAGATGTTATAACTATAATCAGATAGGGCACCCGACCTATAAGTGTCTAGAGAAGGCCTCAACTTCTCATGCAATGAGAGAAGAACCACATTGACTCAAGAGGATGTAGGGAGTGTGACATCTCCTAAAGTGAATTTGACATCAGAAGTGGGAGAAAATCTGATGATCAAGAGGACGCTACTCAAGGAACCAGTGCAGACTGAACCATCACAAAGGAGAGCACTTTTCAGGATCAATTGCAAAAGCAAAGGTAAAATATGCAAGGTAGTCATAGATTTTGGTTCAACAGATAATATGATGTCTAGAGAAATGGTGGATAAATTGAATATAGAAATGATTCCTCATCAAACTCCTTACAGAGCATCTTGGGTAAGTGATAGCCAATCACTTTTGGTAGATGAACAAGCATATGTTGATTTTCAGATTGGAGAATATAAGGAGAGAATTTTATGTGACATTTTTCCCATGGAGTGTTGTCACCTACTTTTAGGTAGACCATGGCAATTTGATAGGCAAGCATTATATGATGGATATGCTAACACATACACCATCAAGAAGGATGGAAAGACTTTTGTGATGGCACCATTGGAGGAGGATACTGAAGCAAAGAAGGCAACCAAGATTATTTTGGTGGGTAAGAAAGAGTTTGTGGAGATCAATGAAGAAGAGACACGGCAAGTGGAGGATACCTCAAGGAGTGGGGTTACCAAGGATCAAAGTTTGAAGGTGATTTCATTTTTGAATGATGGAGATCAGATGGTAATGTCTGAGATGGATCAGCAGAAGGTCAAAGAGCAAGTCTGCAAGCAGCCACAAGTTGATTGGAAAGAAGAATATGCTATCATAGTAGGGACCATTGTTTGTCCTCTAGAGACAACAAGAGTTGGAAGGCAAACATATTTTACCATAGCAGTAGTGCAAGAAGCATCAAACAAGGTTTTGAATGCAGGTGTTCAGGCAGAGATGACAGTAAGGAAGAATGGCGAGCAAAGTATGAGTTTGGTTGCAAGCACTCACTCATGGCAAGGTGTGAGTAGAGCCTACAATGCTAGGCATGAATTTTTGACTCCATGGAAGCAAGTTGTAGTCCAGAGATCGTGGGGAAGGAATGATGCAGCAAAGGATAATGATGGTGCAAGACAAAGAATCAACTCATGGGACATGAGTTCTTTTCTAGGTGGGGTGTATGGTGCAGGAGCACCTCACACAAGGTGGCCTCCATGAGGCATTTAGAATCATGTTTGTTTAGGAAATCATGTTTGTGTTGTAATAAGGTCTATTTGTCCAATGCATGTCATTTCTTTTTGTATCTGGGTTCTTCAAGACATAGAACCTATGTTTGTAAGTCCCAAGTAATTAGGTTGCATTTGTCAAGTTATAGACGGTTGGAATCAGTTAGTTTTCTCCCAGCCACTTGGAATCGTTCTCCCAGCCGCTTGGAATAGGGTTGGTGTTCCTCTAGTGAGTTTATAAAACCAGGGGAATGAACAGAATCAAGCATAATATGATATTGTAATTGAATGCAATTGTGCAATTGTAATCGAGCATTGTGAAGGAGAAATCAAACTATTCTGTGTCATCAAACTATTTTCCATTCTCTGTAAATACAAATTGCATAGCTGTAGATTTCTTTTCCTTTCTATAATTCCATTGTTGCAAAATGACGATGTGAAGCATTCCACTGGTGAGATTTCTGTCGAAATCAATGGAATGGCTTCGTTGTACAGATATCTATTTTTGTTTCCTGTTCGATGGCGCAGAGGACCAAATTGGAGTGTGCACAGTAGATCACCTAGCATCTCCATGTGCTAGGGTTTGGATCAGAGGAGTTGGAGCTGTTATCGGTGAGACAGAGGCCATCAACGAAACATTTCTCGCTCAGAGCAACGAGGATAGTCTGGTAGAAGGGAGGTTCGAGCCACTGAACAGAAGTCGCGGCCTAAGATTCAGATCAGGGTGACAAAGCACATTGGCCAGAAGTTGTGCGTGCTTGCCGACGCATAGGGTCTCACCCGAGATAACACATATTAGCATATCGGGAGAACAAACAAGGAGTTCACCGATGATCTAGGTCTTGCCGAAGAGGGAGTAAGTCTTACCATTTGAGGCTCCCCATCAACTTTTATCCCTTGTAAGGTTATCCATTCAAATTTACCCATCAAATGCTAGGGAATAACATGGTTAAATAAGGAAACAACATACACTAATGATCTGTAAACTTAAGACCAATGTCCCAAACTATATCTTCTCTGACACTGGATCTACCCTTTATCACTGTCACTGTCCCTTTTCAATAGTCTCGTCACCAAGTATGCCATCTTCACCTTGGCATGCAAATTTTCTGTCAAACATTTTGTATGGCACCATGTATATATCTTCACCTTGGTATTTTCTGTCAAAGATTTTGTATGGCATGATGTATGGGATGATTGAAATAAACCTGCACCTTATATGATTGAAATTTTTCTTTACTGTATTTTGTGCATAAGTTTTTATCAAGGTTTTGGTGATGGAAAATTAATCACAATTTGAAACCATTCAAGAAAGAATTTGTGCATAAGTTATTGAAAAGGTTGTGGTGATCAGAAGTAACAAGTGGCTGATAGCTATAATCATGATCATTTGAAAAATACAAACTCCTTTAGGTCATTGCAATGATCAATGAACATGAATCTCAACAGATCTCAGTAAGTTAGTAGAGTCACGCCTATCTCATACCATGATGGAATAGCAAACTACATGAAACTTCAAATCTCATTCACATAATGCAAGCTACAAAAAAATTAATCACATTTAGAAATCTCTCATGAGAGAATTTTTCTTTATTGAATGTCAGACTATCTTTTCCTTGTCAATTTGATTAAGCCCCTCTTTTAAGACATTCTCTATAGCTTCAATGTTTATAATTCTAGAGTACAAGGTGTTTGTTCTGCTCAAACTTCGGTTGTTTCTCTTACTCAATCTCACATGTAGGAACATGCTTGTGATACTACTACTACTTAATGCAGGATAAAGTAAAGAAACTTAGGACTCTTCCATAGTATTAAACAAAAGGTATTGGTGATTCTATCCCTCAAGATTCTTTGGCTCCATAACAACACATAATGACTGCATCCTATAATGGCAAGGTATACATTGTTTTCTTCTTTTGTCACATGCATTTTTTCTTCACTAATATGCAAAGTTTAAACAATTTTGACAGTCCTTACAAGGTTTTCTATGGTCTTAGAACTATCTTAAAATAGCACACTATCTCTACTCAGATTTTTAGTATAAACAAACAGTCTAGTATTGTCATCTTGCAAGACTCCTTCTCTTCATGCATTTATGATTGACTCTGTCTATGAATCCCTTGCTGTCTCTAAAGACTGTATGCCTCTATTTTCAATCTTTTCAAAATCTCTCCTTTCATACGATATGGTCTTTTCAAAATTTCAATTGTATTTTACAGCTACAATGTTTAAATACAGCTATACAACTGTCAAATTTTAGTTGTATTTTACAGCTAAAATGTTTAAATACAGCTATACAGCTATGTTGTTTCCTAGTATTGGGTGGGAGTCAGTTCACACATAATACAGGTCAAATCAAGTGCTACAACAATGTAGGACATGTAGTTTTATCCCTTGTAAGGTTATCCATTCAAATTTGCCTATCAAATGTTAGGGAATAACATGGTTAAAGAAGGAAACAACATACACTAGATATATATGACTCCAACCAGGGCTTAAATTTGACAATTGTATAGCTGTATTTAAACATTTTAGCTGTAAAATACAACTAAAATTTTGAAAATATTGTATCATATGAAAGGAGAGATTTTGGCCAAACTGTCAAAATTTATATATATGATTATGATATAGGTATATGGTTGTCATGTCAATATGTTGTACATGCTACATGTGAGTTTAAATTTGGATTTTCTACATGCATTCCTAGTTCTATTTTTTATGGTTGATTCAGTTTAAATATTTATATATTTGCAAGCATCTAAGGTGCGGGTTTATTTGAGAAGCACGTGTGCATTTATATCATGGATTTTTTAAATATGTATGTAGTAGTTGGAAAATTTATATGCAAATTTATTTACATCGTGACATACAATATGTTTGATAGAAAATTTAATTATCATACTGCAGATAAATTTAGGTCCACATGGATGACCAATCTTCACATCAATCACATTAGTCAGGTCAACATGACGGTGGTGATAATTCTACATTATATGCTAACACCATTTAGAGGTTTCTAAGAGCTTTGGATGAACTGAATAGTACTATTCACAATACACCAAACCTGTCAGCTAGAGACAAGTTGGTTAAGATTAGGGATGAGATAACATGTATGATCCAAGTTGTTTGATCTTACAATCCCGATGATGACATTAGTGTTGACAAGTTTTATGCATCACTTTCTCAGAGTGTTGTCAGCGTGGAGAAATGGTCATCTATTTCTAAGCTGGTTTCAGTAGAAAATGTTCTCAGCATGTTCCCTTCTTATAGGAGAAAAGAGAGAGTGAGAGGCTATTCTCCCACCAAGTGTGTGGATGCAGTAGTCAGTCCTTTCATCTTTCCTAGGTTTTTGGCAACTCATCACCAATGGCCAAACAATGATGAGTTTCCATTGTATTTTTGCAAACAATTATATGCAAAGTTCCATTTAGATTTATCTGTCGATTATACATCTTTCCCTAACATGCTGGTCAGGGGAAAGGGAGGTTTGCAGAGAGACCTGAGTATAGAAGACAACATGTGTCACCTCTTCAGAACAAGAGGTCCTTAGTTGGCCCAAATCTTTTGGTTCTTCTAAAACATGTGGAACTAGCAAATGTCACCCAACCATCATTGACCCCCTCGAGATGCACATTTTTTGAGAGCATGGCGACTATTGCCACTGAGATTGATCAATTGTCATTTGATCGTGTTGGCAGGTATTTGTTACGCCCGAGGATTGACATTCCATCCACTGAGGCCACATCGACTAGCTATTCAAATCGGTACATTCATGCTGATAGACCATCGCCACATGATGTGGCACAGATTAGTCGAGAGAGTGCTTTACGGAATATGATTAGATGCTTGGCCAGTGATTTATTAGATTCATACCAGTTCATCAGTGATCAACATGGGATCCCACTTGATGCTATATCCTCACATCTCGAGCGATATTTTGGTAGATAGAGGAGGCATAGTGAGTGAGGTTCACAAGGTTTGGGGGGATACCAAGATGTTCCAGTTGGTCCTACAGGCTCTACCCCTCTAAATGTTCCTATTGGTCCTGAGATTGAGGTTACTGCACATGTTATGGAAGGTGAGTATAGCAGGATTCTTTTCAGCACTGAGAGTACACCATCTACACATGTATCATTACATCTCCATGATTCTGAGATCAGTGGGATTGGGAGGGCCTTTGCTGGTGTAGCTAAGGTACAATTTATTTAAAAATTATAATATAAATTCATAAATTATATATTTAAAAACTATAAGTTCAATTTTAAATAAAATCACATACATCAAGAAGCTCTGACTCTTTATTACAATCTTAAATGTACATGTGTATTAGACTTTTGCTACTATTTTACAACCTGGCTATGGATATTTGCATCATGTTGGCGATCCTAGTCATCATCATGAGGTATTTAAAAACCATGTCTATATATCACATGTACATATAAGTTTGATTTAAGTGTACATAAATCAAGTGTACAAGTTTTCTAACTAAATACACATATATGCTTATATATTGTAAATTCAACACATGTCATATATATAGGTTGCAGGATCCGGTCATGCTTCTATTGAGACTCCTCTACATGATGCAGACCATGTATGTCAGGTAATAATTTAGATTTGTCAAGTATTGTTTATTTATTTAAAATAAAAACATATATAGAATTTGAAAATTTTATGGTGTTTCATGTGCAGACCTAGACCCACAACTCAGCACAGCGCTCGGGTCACAGATCGGTCGATGGCTCCAATCAGGGATCGAGATGTCATAGCTCGAGACACAGCTCAAGACACAGTGATGCTCAATCCACTCATAGGGCGAGACATAATTTATGAGTTGTTATTATGATTCCTGGATGTTTTATATACTTACAATACATTTCTAGACATTACATTACTTACATGTTATATTATATTTTATCTAGACGTATTTGAGTCACATGTTTTATATTTGGACATTATACATGTACACACTTATGTTTTATATCTTAGAGACATTCTTATTATGAGTCACATGCTTTATATTTGGACATTATATGTATACACTTATGTTTTATATCTTAGATTATGATTTACATGCTTTATATTAATTATTTGGACATTTGGATTAATTATCTTGGTACACCTTGCCACCTACACAGCAGAAACAATAACTAACTAAATATACACTAAAAATCAAAGCATAAAAGAGAGGAATTTTGATAGATGTTGTAGTTGCAACCTAATTATTTGGACATTTAAATTAATTATCTTGGTACACCTTGCCATCTGCATGGCAGAAACAAGATCTAACTAAATATACACTGAAAATCAAAGCATAAATATTGAATTTAAAATAACATTACATTTTTATAAATGAATAAAAGAAAATGCTAAATATACATTTTCAAATATAAAGATTGAATTTAAAATAATATTACATTTTTATAAATGAATAAAAGAAAATTGTCACTTCATGGGTTTATTGGAAGTTAATAAGTTATAATACCAATTATTAAAATTGAAGAGTACTCTCTATATTTACTCTATTTTATTTTGGAATCCAAATATCCTTTAAATAAAAAAAAATATTGAAACATATCTCTAATAAAAATACATTTTCAACAACCACCACCAATTTAAACTATAAATTACTTTACATTGAAAACCTTCACAACTAATTCTTAAGTTTCCATAAAAATCTGCATCCATTTGTATTTTATTTTATTCTAGTGTCATCTTAAGTAGATGCACCTTATGTTGGAACTGGGCTTGTTTAAGAATCCATCTAATAACAAAGATTAAGTAATTGCAAACTATAATTGAACAACTTTGGATTTTGATAGAAGCATGTCATAACAAGCATGATTTTGCATGTTTGCCATAAATTTTCTAAAGTTTGAAGGAAGTTGGTCCATATAACATTAGGTAGACAAGTTTGACATCTAAAAATACATTGATATTGCTCCCTTGTAATAGCCATTCAATAAGATGCTATCTCGTGCTCAATCACCTAGAACTAGGTAGAGTTGAAATAAAAGGTTCATGGGTGTCTCTTCTATTATTCTTACACAAGTTTGCATTCTTAATAAAATTGTTGAGCATTACTAATGACAAAGAGCCTACTTACAATGATGGAAGAGATGGATAACATTTTCTTCACATTTATAACAAAAATATAATATTAATAAGGTTTGATTTTTATTTTTAAATTATTAAGTTGTCTTTGTGAGTTGTTTGTTTTGATTTAATAATGAAACTAAAAGAAATCTTTGGCCACGTATATTGTGTGAATGATCTCTTTCAACATATAAAGTGTGAAGATATGCTTGTCTTATTGTGTAACCAATTGTCAAAAGAATCTCAAACATAATTAGTATTGACAATAAGATTTAATCATATAACTTCTGCTTCTAATTAAATTTTCTACTTGTAGAACCTTCAAAAGCATTAGTTGCATGCTCTCATTATATACTAGGAAAGATTTCTCTTGTCAAACAATAGGGATTATTACTGGCATCACATCATTTTTCATGTGTAATTGTTGCCTCCAAACCCTAGGGATCATTAGAAAAGTATGATATTCTTCATCTTCCATTTTTTTGCTTTTGGGGAGATTTCCATTTGTTAGCTTCTAATCCAATCATTAGATATAATACAAGCATGGATCTCCTTGCCAAGAACAACTAGTAAATGATCCATTATGTACCTCATTGATTAGTCTAGATAGGCTATCATAAGGTTTGTATTGATTCCCACACTTTTGGTCTAGCAAAATTTGCATTCATGACATAGTTTTAAGAATAGATCAATTCATGGAATTTGATGCTACCAAGTTCTTGATTTATAAGACATGTGGAACATAACTTTAGCTTGTGTATTACATAGCATTTCATACTGTTACACAAGACATAAGTTGGTAGTACATTTCCTTACATAATTTGCATTGTAGTGACTAAACTTTTAAATCATTCATATTGCCTTGTTGTGAAGCACTATTTGCATCATACAACCATAAGACACATTTCATGTAGAAATTATTAACTTTCAATAAAGGTGCATTATTGGTAGTCTATTTTTATATAACAAGAAAAATCATTTTCTTAAACAAATAGGCACATTAAAGACAAAGGTGCTTTCAAAATGTTGAAATTTAACTAGAACTAATGGAAATACAAAGTCCTCTAGTTCATGTATATAACATTAGCGAAAGAGAGAAATAATTTTATAATTTATCTATGCAGTTTATTATTTGAAAGATCTAGTGACTCTAATTGCTCTAATGTACCTGTTTGTCAAGTTTGAGACCCCTACATGATAAGAATATAGAAAAAGAGCTTCCCTTAGCTTCAAGAAATATTTATTTTGTACTGACAAGGCCAACCACATGAAGGTGGAAGCTCAGTAACCTCACCTAAGACCTAAGACACCTAAGACACCTAGACACCTAAGACATTTAAGACACCTAGACACCTAAAACATCTAAGACACATAAGACACGTAGATACCTAAGACACCTGAGACACCTAAGACATTTAAGACACCTAGACACCTAAAACACCTAAGACATTTAAGACACCTAGACACCTAAAACACCTAAGACACCTAAGATCTAAGACACCTAAGACACCTAGACACCTAAGACACCCAAGACATTTAAGACACCTAGACACCTAAAACACCTAAGACACTTAAGACATAGGTAGACACCTAAGACACCTAAAACACCTAAGATACTTAAGACATAGGTAGGCACCTTTAAGACACCTAAAACACCTAAGAAACTGTAAGACCTAAGACACCTCTAAAACACCTAAGAATTAAGACCTAGATCTTTAAGACACCTAAGAAACTTAAAAGACATATAGTAAGACACCTAGACACCTAACACATTTAAGACACCTAGACACCTAAAACACCTAAGACACCTAAGACACCTAGACACCTAAGGCACCTAAGACATTTAAGACACCTAAAACACCTAAAACACCTAAGACATTTATGTTGCAAGTATGGGTCTAACCGGTGTTGTCATTGATGTCAACATACTCATGTTGCATTAATGAGAAGGATTAGATGAGCTGTGTGCTGAGGATATTGAGAAAATTAGTCTCAATTAGGAACAGTGAAGAACAGTGATGACAAGAAGGTAAAAGTCCTCAATAGGTTGAGGATCAGAGGTTGTAGTTTAAAGGGTTTGTAGATATAAGTCTTGAGATGCTCCAGTCAAGTTTTCAGAGGTCCGCATGAAGATCTGAAGAAGTTATGGTCGCTCAAGTAGAACCGGTTCCGACAGGTGTTCAAAGGTGACAGAGTGTCACAGATAGGTTCGGTGAGATCCAGAAATTCATTATCCCATTCTGTGGATTTGAGGGAGTGTTGAGGACGTCCCTGTGAAGTATCTATTGATAACTGAGAGGGGGGGGTGAATCAGTTATCCTAATTCTTTCTTCTTTTGAACTTTCTTATTAATCAATGCCGCATTGAATCAAACAAACAAACATTACCATGAAATGAGAAACACATGACACAGTATTTTTGACGTGGAAACCTGTTAAGGGAGAAAACCACGGGGTGATTAACCCAAAGAATATTCTTTGTTAGAAGAATAAGGAATTACAAAATGGCACTTACCAATTAGGGCTCACTGCCCGAGCACACTGCTCACAAAGAGGCACACTGCCTACAAGGAGACACACTGTCTACAAAAGAATGTTATACAATACTTGAACTGATTGGAAGCATCTACATATGTTGGAGTTCAGTTTCGGTTAGGCTTAGTGCACTGATCTACTGCACTTCATCTTTCCTCTGCTCTTTATTCTACTTTCCTTTCACATACCGGATCTTTCTTACTACTTCTGCTCTGCTTTGCACTTATTCGCATACACCATCACACCACTACACTTCTCATAGCTAAATCCATCGTGCATATATATCCGCACAAGTAATTTCATCACCTTTCTAGTCGGCATCTGGAACAGTCTATTTTTTCACAAACTTTGTTCTGTCGGTTGAATCCTTGCACATCAAGTAATGCGGATCAAGCATATACTTGTAGATATCACTAATCATGTCAGCCAAACATGATTCATGCCTTCACAACCTTTACCATCAACAGTAACACATCCAGAAAATAGTCTGATGTTCTGTCAGTTAGTTCTTCCTCTGTTCTCACTGTCACTTAGGAATCTGGTACTCAACTATTCATATCTTTTTCCTTGTCCATCACCGGAGGCTAAATCCTTGGAATATACCACTCAAGGTAGTCCTCTTGACTTCCCCAAATCCGCATTGCACCAAGACACTTCCTCTGAGAGATCCGGACCAATCTGTCGGACCTTGCCACATGCTCTGTTCTTGTTCACCGGACCACAACAATCTTCATTCTGACTTCCGGTAGAGACACACCATGACTTGCGGATATGTGGGATGACCTTTGTTGCCATCAATGACAACAACCATGAATCCATATAGTGTCTCTTGCCAACAGTATCAACTAGATTGGTTCGTGGTTTGAAGGTCCGGAAGAGCCTATTCCTTTGTGACAGTGATGACAGACTGTGTTCTTAAAGCTCCGGATGGAGAGAAGAATTCTAGTAGGCTGATGAAGTTTGGATGTTCTTGGTGATTCAGGGAAGGTTATGATGATCGTTGGATCATGTCCAGTTCATGTTGGTGGTCCGCATTGAAGTTAGAGTTTGCATTTGAAGAATAACCACCGGATATTGGTGTTCTTCTTGAGACTAGCCTACCGGATGTATTACACGTCTTGCATATGTTCTTGTAGGTGTTTGCCGACTTAGATGATTGTTCCTAAGTCGATGCCTTGTATAAATAAGGGATTGTGAAGTCATTTTGAAGTGTGTCTTGTGGAGATGAGCGAGTGGTAGCGAAGAGGAGAGCGAAAGGTAGAGCAGAAGTATTGAGCTTAATGGAACTGATTCAAGCATGGTGAAGATGCTATTCTCCAGTTCATGTATGTGATACTTATTTCTTTGTAGACAGTGTGTTATTGTAGGCAGTGAGCCTGTTGTGAGCAGTGTGCTCGGGCAGTGAGCCCTAATTGGCATGTGCCATTTTGTTCTTTCTATTCTTCTAACAGAGAATACATTCTTGGGTTAATCACCCCGTGGTTTTTCCCTTAACCAGGTTTTCCATGTCAAAATCTTGGTGTTTCATGTGTTGATGAGTTTCTATTTTTTGTTTGAATGCATTATGTCTCATGCTTAATATACTGCTAATCACTAAGAGGATTTAAGTGTGTAAATTGGAGAAAGTTTTGCACAACTGATTCACCCCCCCTCTCAGTTGTGTGCCCTAAGTCTAACAATTAGTATCAGAGCCAAGTTCCTCTAAAAAGGAGCTTAACCGCTTGAGGAGATCCAGGATGTTGTCTTACAAGAAGGATAGTCTGAAGTTTGATAAAACCAACTTTGCTCTTTGGAAAGGTCGCATGAAATGTCACTTGCAGTGTATGGGAATGGCGTACTAGTCCATGGTTACAAAAGCGTATGTACCTCCACAGGATGGTCCGACAACCCTAAATGAAATCACAGATGCTGAAAACAATCTGCGGCCCAAAGAAGCTCTTCTAAGTACATTATCTTACTCAGAGCTCTCAAATGTTATTGACCTACCAACTGCTTTTGAGATTTGGAATAAACTAGAACTTTTGCATGAAGGAGACCAGTATGTTAAATGTGCAAGGTTACAGAGTCTAAAAGAGAAATTTGAAAAACTGAAGATGAGAGATGATGAAAATATTACCACTTTTATGCCAAGAGTGAATGAGCTGGTTTGTGGAATTAGAAATGCTAGTGGAATCCTGGATGAAAATGAGATTGTTGGTAAAATTCTCAGATCCCTTCCTGCTTCTTACAAAATCAAGGCTGCTGCCATTGAAGAATTCAGAGCCCATACAACTGTCACAAGAGATCAATTGGCTGGGAAATTGGCTGCATTTGAAATGACAGAGTTTGGAGACGACCCCCCCAAGACTGAATCTGCATTCAAAGCCATTGCCTCTATTAAAGGTAAACAAAGGTTTGATCTGGGAGAGAATTCTTCAAGAAAATTGTCTTAGTATGAAAAAGCAAGAAAATATCTAGAAGAAGAAGAAGTAGAAACTACCCAACTTGAAGCCCTTATTGCAAAGAGGCTACCAAGAGGATCTGGTAAGTATGAAGGAAAATTACCCTTTAAGTGTTTTAACTACAATAAGATTGGTCATTTTGCCTCAAGGTGTCCAGAAAGATTTTCAAGGAAAAATCCTAACAAGCCAAGGTTCCAAAAGAACTGTTACTATGTACATGAAGATATTGATAATGAAGGAGTAACAGATGATGAATCAGAGATAGGAAACCAATCCAAAAATGAATGGGTGTTCATTGCCATCAAGGAAGAAGATCCAATGTCCTCTGTATCTATCAATCTTAAGACTGTGGAAAGAGCTCTGGCTGCTCAAATTGAAGAAAAGGATGATTGGGTCATTGATAGTGGATGCTCTCACCATATGACAGGTGACAAAAATAAGTTTGTAGATTTGGAGAGGTATGAAGGAGGAGTGGTAAAGTTTGGTGACAATTCTGCTGGTAGAATCAGAGGAAGAGGAACTATTTCTTTTGATGGAAGAAACAAAACTGGTAATGTACTGTATGTTGAAGGTTTGAAGCACAATCTTCTTAGTGTTGGACAGTCGGTGGGCAAAGGCTATGATCTCTGATTCAAGGATGGAAAATGCAAAATCTTTGAAAGTTCCAGAATAGAGATTGCATCCGGTACTCAAACTAAAGGTAACATCTTCCATTTGGTTGGTACTGGTAAAAGCTGCTTATTTGTTCAAGTTGATCAGAGTTGGTTATGGCATAGAAGGATGTGTCATGTGAATTTTGATAATATCATCAAGATAAGCAATACTCAGGCTGTAAGAGATCTTCCAAAATTGGTGAAACCTACTAACAGCTTGTGCAAGGAATGTCAGTTGGGTAAGCTGAGCAGAGTCACATTCAAAAGCAAGGAACTGTCTTCTACCAGATTATTGGACCTAGTTCACACTGATCTTTGTGGTCCGGCAAGAACCAGGAGTATTCAAGGTGATAGATGCTTCATGCTACTAATTGATGACTATTCTCGGATGATGTGGGTAACCTTTCTAAAGGAGAAATCAGAAGCTCTTGAGAAATTCAAAATATTCAAGGCTATGGTAGAGAATGAAACAGGAATAAAGTTGAAATGTCTGAGGTCTGATAGAGGTGGAGAACTCACATCCGGTGAGTTCATAGAGTTCTATGAGAAACATGGAATTAAGAGACAGTTGTCTGCTCCGAGGACTCCATAGCAGAATGGAGTAGTGGAGAGAAAGAACCGGACCATCCAAGAAGCATCTAGGACCATGATGATGGAAGAAAATGTTCCTCAAATCTATTGGAGAGAAGCTGTCAACACTGCAGTCTATACTCTTAATCGAGTTCAAATCAAAAGCAATACTGGTAAGACCCCTTATGAACTCTAGTTTGGCATTACTCCTACTGTAAGATATTTCAGAGTCTTTGGTAGCAAATGTTACATCAAAAGAGATGAAGATCTAGGCAAGTTTGATGCTAGAAGTGATGAAGGAATATTCTTAGGTTACTCTACTCAAAGCAAAGCATACTGGTGTTATAACAAGAGACTAAGAAAGATGATAGAAAGTACAAATGTGAAGGTTGATGAGGGAATAGAGAAACCCTCAAAGTTTTATGAATATGATGAAGATGATCAGAATGGTGTTCTGGTTCAAGGAGTTCAATCCTCTTCTAAAAGTCAGATTTAGACTGATCCGGTAAATCAAGAAGAAGAGATAGGTCTGAATGAGCCTGATCAAGAAGCAAAAGTGCAAGAAACTCCCAAAGTTCCAAGGTATGTAAGACTGGACCACTCTGAAAATCAGATCATAGGTGACCAAAGCAAAGGTGTGCAAACTAGAAGTTAAATTACTCAAAATTCAGATGAATATTGTCTGATTTCAAAGATTGAACCTAAGACAATAAATGAAGCCTGCAATGATGAAAACTGGACCAAAGCAATGGAGGAAGAGTTGATGCAAATTGAGAAAAATCACACTTGGGATCTTGTTCCTAGACCTAGAAACAAGAATGTGATTGGAACCAAATGGGTCTTCCGGAACAAAATAAATGAAGTTGGTGAAGTAATCAGAAATAAAGCCAGATTGGTCTGCAAGGGCTACTCTCAAATAGAAGGAATTGATTTTTAAGAAACTTTTGCTTTGATGGCAAGAATTGAAGCAGTCAAATTATTTCTTGCATTTGCTGCCTTCAAGGATTTCAAGGTGTATCAGATGGATGTCAAATCTACTTTCTTGAATGGTGACTTAGAAGAAGAAGTGTACATTGAACAATCGGATGGATTTCAATTATCTGAGCATAGTGATATGGTCTGCAAGCTGAAGAAGGCACTGTATGGACTAAAGCAAGCTCCAAGAGCCTGGTGTGAAAGATTGGACAAACATCTTTTGAAGATTGGTTTCAACAAAGGTACTGCTGACAATAACCTATATTTCAAAATTGATCATGAAAACATCTTGATTGTTGAAGTATTTGTTGATGATATCATCTTTGGAGGAAGAGACAGTATTTGTAAGACCTTTGCAAATCAAATGAAAAGTGATTTTGAGATGTCAATGCTTTGTGAAATGAATTTCTTCTTGGGTCTGCAAATTACTCAATCAAAGAAAGGAATCTTTATTTTTTAGACCAAATATGTGAAAGAATTGTTGAAGAAATTTGGAATGGAAGATTCAAAGCCAATGAATACTCCCATGGCAACCGGATGTAAGTTGAGCAAAGATGATGACTCTCCTAAGGTAGATCAGATAAAGTACAGATCAATGATTGGAGGATTATTGTATCTCACTCAAACTAGACCAGATATAATGCAGGTTGTTGGTCTTGTTGCAAGATTCCAGGCTGATCCCAGAGAATCTCATGTCATGGCAATCAAAAGGATTTTTAGGTATCTAAAAGGAATAGTTGAGTATGGTTTGTGGTATCCTAGAGATTATGATTTCTCTCTGCATGCATATACAGATGCAGATTGGGCAGGAGATGTGGATGACAGGAAGAGTACCAGTGGTGGAGCATTCTTTTTGGGAAAAAGATTGGTTTCTTGGCTAAGCAAGAAACAAGAGGCAATATCTCTGTCTACAACTGAAGCAGAATACATTGCAGCAGTAGGTAGTTGCACTCAAGTTTTGTGGATGAAGCAGATGCTAAGAGATATTAAAGTAGAATATGAGGAGCCTATCACAATTTTCTATGATAATTCAAGTGCAATAAATATTTCTAAGAATCCGGTGTTACATTCTAAGACCAAGCATATATCTATCAAGTTTCATTTTCTGAGAGAGCAAGTGAACAAGGACGAAGTCAGACTGGAGTATGTGCCCTCCAAGGATCATATTGCAGATATCTTTACTAAACCTCTTCCCAAGGACTCTTTTGAGTATCTCAGGGAGAATTTAGGGGTTATTGCGCCTCCGGTGATAAACTAGGATGCACTGATGTGCATCAGTCCGGTGGATATCATAGTCACATCTTGTGATCCGGATTGATGATGGAAAGTTGCTACTCAGGGGGAGCAGCAAGTATGATTCTGAAGTACTGGAGTTGCAAGTATGAGCCCTTTCCCATTGATGTCAAAGGGGGAGAAAAGGCATGTGAAAAACAAGTGGTTGATGATCAAAGAGGGAGCAGTAAAGGAAGAGAAGACATGTGAAAAGTTGTTGTTGATAGGGGGAGCTGTGACAGTAAGGAGAAGTTCTTGTCTTGATGGTTTTTCACATCATATGTTGCCATCAATGACAAAGGGGGAGATTGTTGCAAGTATGGGTCTAACTAGTGTTGTCATTGATGTCAACATACTCATGTTGCATTAATGAGAAGGATTAGATGAGCTGTGTGCTGAGGATATTGAGAAAATTAGTCTCAATTAGGAATAGTGATGACAAGAAGGTAAAAGTCCTCAATAGGTTCAGGATCAGAGGCTGCGGTTTAAAGGGTTTGTAGATATAAGTCTTGAGATGCTCCAGTCAAGTTTTCAGAGGTCTGCATGAAGATCTGAAGAAGTTATGGTCACTCAAGTAGAACCGGTTCCGGCAGGTGTTCAAAGGTGACAGAGTGTCACAGATAGGTCCGGTGAGATCCAGAAATTCATTATCCTGTTCTGCAGATTTGAGGGAGTGTTGAGGACGTCCCTGTGAAGTATCAACTAGATTGGTTCATGGTTTGAAGGTCCAGAAGGGCCTATTCCTTTGTGACAGTGATGACAGACTGTGTTCTTGAAGCTCCGGATGAAGGAGAGAAGAATTCCAATAGGCTAATGAAGTTTAGATGTTCTTGGTGATTCAGGGAAGGTTATGATGATCATCGGCTCATGTCCAGTTCATGTTGGTGGTCCGCATTGAAGTTAGAGTTTGCATTTGAAGAATAACCACCGGATATTGGTGTTCTTCTTGAGACTAGCCGACCGGATGTATTACACGTCTTGCAGATGTTCTTGTAGGTGTTTGCCGACTTAGATGATTGTTCCTAAGTCGATGCCTTGTATAAATAAGGGATTGTGAAGTCATTTTGAAGTGTGTCTTGTGGAGATGAGCGAGTGGTAGCGAAGAGGAGAGTGAAAGGCAGAGCAAAAGTATTGAGCTTAATGGAACTGATTCAAGCATGGTGAAGATGCTATTCTCCAGTTCATGTATGTGATACTTATTTCTTTGTAGACAGTGTGTCTCTTGTAGGCAGTGAGCCTCTTGTGAGCAGTGTGCTTGGGCAGTGAGCCCTAATTGGTATGTGCCATTTTGTTCTTTCTATTCTTCTAACAAAGAATACATTCTTGGGTTAATCACCCCGTGGTTTTTCCCTTAACCGGGTTTTCCACGTCAAAATCTTGGTGTTTCATGTGTTGATGAGTTTCTACTTTTTGTTTGAATGCATAATGTCTCATGCTTAATATACTGCTAATCACTAAGAGGATTTAAGTGTGTAAATTGGAGAAAGTTTTGCACAACTGATTCACCCCCCCCTCTCAGTTGTGTGCCCTAAGTCTAACAATTTAAGACACCTAAGACACCTAAAACACCTAAGATACTTACTTGACACAGGTAGACACCTTTAAGACACCTAAAACACCTAAGAAACTGTAAGACCTAAGACACCTCTAGACACCTAAGACATCTAAGACTATCTATATATAGTTTAGAGATCATACCTGCACAACATGAAGTTCAATTTTATAACTTGAAATGGACTTATATAGGCATAGACCTCATACTGGATGTATCGATTGCTTCAACTCGCTGTTCAATAATGTTTCAAATCGCTGTTCAATAATGTAGTTAGAGCTCTTGGTAGATATAATCGGAATCTTCTCTATCTTTTATTATCTCTAAAATCTTTTCGTGATCTTCAATAGACAACCTTCACTTTTGTTGGCCACGTCCTCTTTTTTGTAATGTTTCTAAACTTAATCTTGTTGCTAAAACTAAGTGACTGTAGTGTAGAACCTTTTGTTCTAGCATATATTCAATAAATATAATACCATTTTTATCTATCTTTACTTGTTGATAATAGGTGCCTTCAACAACAACTGATCCAATGGGATATGATTGTCCATCACCATCTGTCATTGATTCTAACAATTTTGATTTTACTTGTGTGCATCTTAGTAGATAGTAATCTACACCTTCTGTATTGTCAGGATTTGTAAGCACAACAAAAATATCTCCTGTACACACCACAAGTAAACATGTAAATGTACATTTGAGTTGAACTTGATGTAAATCAAATGTTCAAAACTTTATTACAATCTCAAATATAAATCAATTCTGTAACTTACCTATAACAACTAAATCTAATACACGTTTGTAATCAGCTAAATGTATAGGATCATATACATCTACAATGTCACTATCTTCAAAAGGATGACTTGATACTATTTGTTTCATTTCCCATTGTGAAACATATCCATCCCTTACATTTGGACATTGTAGAATATTTGCATTGTTCTTAATGCAATCAACACAAAAGCAAGATTTTTCTCACTTGAATAGCAAGAGGCTTGCTATGTCCTGTAGTCATGACTTGATGCAAACTTCTAACACTATTAATAGCTTGATAATTATATGGATTTGATCGATCAATATCTGCACGTATGAACAAATTCTTGAGCATCTCAATTAAAACTATTTAAATTTAAAATTAAATCACATGCACACGTACTTAATTAAATATTAAAATTTTCAAATAACATAAATTCAATTAACATACCTTTAACTTCCCAAAAATAGCATTTGTTGTATATTGAGTCATGAGTAGCAAAATGGCTTTTGCACCATTCAACAATTTGACTTGCATTTCGTATGGTGTTACCTGCAAAATCATGTTGGTGTTTAGTGCCCAAGTAAGAGGTTTAAGAATTTAAAAAAGTTCACATGTACATCCAACTAAATTACAATACACATATTTATCATTACATAGAAGTATTCAACAATTTTAAATTATTTTGTAAATTTTGTATCTAGTACATATATATTACCTACAAGTTCATATTGGCAAAGTGCATATTTTACACATGCTCCTGCTCCATCATGCTCTCCTTTTCCATGTCCACTCTGAAAAAAATTTCACAAAAACTTGATGCCAAATTTAGCATGTTGTTGCGTTAACCAATTAAATGCTTTTGCAGACTTAAATTGTCCTGTATAAATAGTTATATATAAACAATGATTTGAAAACCAAAAATTAGTTAAAAATTCAAATCTTAAAATTAAATATAAATTAAAAATTAAAAATTAAAAAATAATAACAAAATCAACACTTACCAGCACATCCATCAGACCAAATTCAGTGTTGTGATGCAACAATGCCACATTGTCCCAAATCTTCAAAAAATGTTTGAAAGCATTGTGCTACATAGCTTCTATCATGACCGGTATCATCACTGATATAAAAATGAACCTCCTTGATGATAATTCATTCATCTACAGTACTCCCTACCTCATCTACAAATAACTCAGCATGTCTATAGCAAACTTGTACAAAGATTGTGACTTGCTCTAAATGATAATATTGACTTTGAATCTCAGTTTGAGGACTAAATGTATAATTTTTAGAAAAATCTACAATAGAGAGAATACAATCCAGTGGAAAACAATTCTTTGAGTCACGAAATTGCTTAGCCTGCCATCTTGCACTGTGACAATGTTGGATATGTGGGTATACAATGTTACGGAATTTGTTCATAAACTCGTTGTAGGGCAATTCACTCTCTCTCAAAACAATTTTTCTAGATTCAACTCCTGACTTCGTTGAGTGTTTTGCATATTCAAATCTCTTCCAAACAACTAACATTGAATGATCAATATTCTCAAATGGTAAAAATTTTGTCAAATTTTCACAATCCACACATATATTTCTTATACATTGTATATTGCATTCATTTGAATCTTCTAATTTTTCACATAAGATAGACTTCACAAATTGTGTTGTACTTCCAGGGATGGCTACATTTGGATTAACTATTGCCATAATTTTTTTATATGACTGTAGGTGTAGATCAAATTCAACATGATTTCAACAACAAGTTTCACGTACTTTATTTATACGTACAAAACTTGTGAAAATTCTTACTTGAATGCTTCAAAAAATTCACTTTGTGTTATATCTATAAAATGTTTTGGATGAGAAATTTTTTTACCATCTTCGTCTTTTATTTGTATAGTGTCCCTTCTATTGGAAGAAACACAGGAGTTGTCGATCCAATATCCAATTACTTTTTGTTTTACATCTTTTGAAATTCTATCTCTTCGAGGAACTCGACAAATATTTACCCAATTATTTTCAACATTTTCATCTAATCTGTTTCTCTTATTGATATATCTTTGAACAGTTCTTCTAGATACATTTACTAATTGGGCAATTGCTTTAACTTGTCTTCTATGTGATAATTTATTACTAGAAATTATAGTCATCAATGCTCTACATGCAACACTTAAATCAGAACTTCGACTCTTGGTTTGAATAGAATCCAATGTTGTTTACAAGTTTTCAATTACTGTCTGATTTACTAAATTTGAAACTTTTTTCTTGTTATCAACTCCTAACAACTCCAAAACGGGGGTCATTTCTTTTCACCTAAATAACTTTGCACATAATTGTGCTCTTCCAATTAGAGATTTATCTTCAAAAAACTCATCCCAAATTCTTTTAGAGTGCAATTTTATTGTGCTTTCAAGTAACATATGTTCACGTGAAATATTTTTGAAAAGAGCATCCTCATCCATCTCCGTAAGATTTTCCATTCCATGCAAAAAATGTCTATCACCACTACCAATTTCATCTTGTACTTGTTCATTAACACGCCCTTCAACTTGTTCATCAATAATTTCAATGGGTTGTTCTTGACTAGATGTTCCTATAGTTTTTTCAACTCTTTTTCGGTCATACAACCTTAATCTATTTCTTTTATTCTCCATCACAAATTGCTTATGTAATTCACCTACAAACACATATACATCCTAATAAATAACACATGAAGTTCAATTTCTACATGGTAAAATGAGTTACAAATAAGTTGGGAATCATGTTACATACTTGAAAATTTGTAACCTTTCTTACCAAAAAAACTCCTTTTGTGTGGTTTCTCCAAATGCTTGAATTGAAAAAAATTGAAAAAATACTGTTTAGCCTCTATTGCGGAAAATTCTGCTTCTTCTTTTATCTCCTTGATGCTTGAATTGAGTTAAAACACAAAAAATAAACCCCTATATATATATATATATATATAAGTTTAAAAAATTCTAAAAAAAAAAAATTGCCGACCGACGATGGTTGCCAGATTTTAATAATTTCAGGCAAAATGATTTCGCCCCCAAATCATTTTGCCCCCAAATTATTTGGAGGCAAAATCTTTTCGCCCAAAATTATCTATGTGGTAGTCCACTTGGCAACCACCTCATCATTTTTTCTGGTTTTCTAAAATTCTCAACTTCAACTGAATATTTCATCAATCAAAATGAATTATTTCAAAAAGAAAAAACCCTTTTGTAGAGCTCTAAGTCTAGAATCCAAATATATTTTTTTTTTAATATTTTGATTAGTTTTTATATGTTTTTTTTTAAATTATTTCAAGTAGGTTGTTAAAATCAGAGATGACACTGATTAGAAATTTAAAAAATATATATCAAAACACATCCAATTTTTTTCAAAATTATATGGTTCACTAGAGGAAAGAGTCCTCTCCAAAAGGGTATAATTGGTTTTGTGAAAATAATAAAAAAATTATACAAATGTTGACGTGGAATGAAAACAATCAGATTCTGTAAAGTTTGACTTTAAAACGATATTACGAAGAAAATATGTATTGAAAACTGATTTTTTTTCTCCATTCACTAGATATTGAACTCATCTATTTGGGAAAAAAAATTAGGGAAAAATAAGATTGTTTGCTCTTTTTTTTTGACGTGGACTCAAAGTCACTTTTTCCTGAAATTTTCAGCAATTCAAAATTTGCTTTTAAAGTTATAAAAAAATGTCAAAATAATTTTTTTAATTTTTTTAAAAATTACAAGCATAAAACTCATCAAGAGATCTACATTTCATTAGTTTACATCATTTTGAAATTCAAAACATAAATACCACTTTTATGAGGTCGAAGTTCAGAAATGTTTTTGTTGTTGGTTGATTCCTTTATAAAGTGTGACACAGGTTTGTGCTTTTACCCATACAATCGCACACCAAAATCTTCCAAGTGTCATTGCCTTCAAGAGCTCAGATAATCCATTTTTCACACAAGGCCAACCCTTGTTGTTGAGTGAAGATCAATCCCAATCCTCCAGAATTATGAGGGAGACAACAAAAATCCTAGAAAACATGATGAAAATCTCTATGATTTTTAGAGGAATCCCAAAGAAAATCCTTGAGAAGATTCTCAAGTTTCTAATAAGAAGTTTAATAAGGAACCCAACAAAAAGACCAATGAACATGATGAGCTACAAGAATCTTAGAGAAAACCTAAAATTTCTCTACTAGAGAAAGAGGTTTGGCAATCAAATAACCCAACTTCTTTTCAATTTTGGAAATGACAGCCTATCATAAAGTAGAGGGAGAGACTTGAAAAGAAAAACAAATGCCCAAAAATCTAAAAATTTCTCCATGCTCAATCCACTTCCACCCAAAGGAATTCAACCAAGGAGGTTTAGGTAGAAAAGATTGCCTGTAGAATTTGGTTTGCTACCACAAAATGCTTGACTATGAATCCTTATAGAAAATATCTAGGCAATGCAAAGGTTGCTTGATGTTACTTTCTTCTTCCAGGAGTGTAAGAAAAGAGTCTCCCACAAAACGACCATTCACAAGATGAGCTAAACAGTTGGGAAAGGAAATTTCTTTGACTAGCTTTTGAGCTATAGAATTGGCCAAGAGATAGCCAAATCCTTTGGCAACTAACACATAAAGTGTAGGGGCTAAAGGGAAACCTTAAAAAATAGACATAAATATCCCAAAATCATTAGATTGATGGATATTAAATATGGTAATGGATTATTATTGTAGTCCTTACAACTATCTTCTTCTAGATGAATACATCATATAAACTATAGGTCATTGTTCAACTATAAGGAAGCATTATTTTCTAGTACTTTAGACCATAGTGGAAACATAAACAAGGAGTTGCATTTAGAATCTGAAAAGATGAATAACCCAAAAAGCTAGTGCAAATGAATAGATATTAAACTATGAATCCAAATGATACGAAATCAAAATAGCAGCATAGAGATAGTCTCCATGAGAGTAATGCAAATGCTCCAGAAGAAAAATAGCATTAAGAGTGTAACATCCCAACTGGAATATTAAATAAAATAAATACAATAAATGCAAAAATCTCATTTCTTTTTTTATAACAAAAAAGCCAATAATAATACATTTGCAATTTCAAAGTACAATATATAATTTTAGTTGATGGTTGCTTCACATGTGACTTACAAATTGTACACTTTATTAAGAACAAATAATAGATGGTCACATTCCTTGCGACGTACAATATTTATCATTTTCATTTACATAATAAGTAATGTTTCATGTTCACAAGTCTTTGGTAGTCAACTGCAGGAGAGAGAGAGAGAGCATCACCTTAGTGCTTTCCTCTAACCACAGATCAGCAGTCCCCTGCACACCTTCATTCTAGAAGTGGCCCTTCCCTTCATGAGGGTGTAGATAATGAGAATCAACTAATTCTTTGTGCTATCTGAGAACTAGTGCAGTGTCCTAGATAAACACAATCAGGCTTACAACTCTAGTCTAGCTCTAGCTATGTATAACTCACTCTGGTTGTTCATCTATCTGGTACACAGTGAACCGACAATGCAAGCAATGACTTTTGCATTTCTTAGGCCAAAGTTTCATATAATAAGTCGTATGTTCACACACTCTTTTCTCGACTTGGAGACAACATTCTTTTATATCATTAATTAGTAAATCAACATACTTTGACTTGCTTATTCAATATCAGTCTAAAAGACATAAAATATACCCTTTTACTATAAGTCAACAAGACAGGTATAAGGTGAGAGCCTAGGTGACTTAAGAAAAGCATGCATTGAGCCCCACTTTGCATCCTTGCAATCTTGGGTCTATCATGACCTATCAATATAATCAATGGCTTGTCAACCCATTTCCATGCTCATAAATAAATTTGGTATACATTCTCAAGGTATACTTGATTCTATTATAAAGTCATTGATTTTGATGACTATAGACTTCTAATACTAGATTGTCACTAAGATATGTTTTCCTTAGTCTATGATTATATTCAACTAATATCCTATCGAAGAAATAATAAACTTCATATTCCTTCATATTGGATATATTTTCCACTTATATTTCAAAAAGAGAATTCCAAAAGATAAGTAATTTCATTCTTAATGAAAACTATAAAAGATTGACCCTACATTGCCATAGTAAGGTAATTGCATTTCACGATAATCTATTGGCTAATATTAGCTTAGATTTGGATAAATAATAGGGTAAGTGCACAAAGATGAGGGACCAAAATGGGGTCTTAAGATGCCACTTTTTTTTTCTAAAATCAGGAAACATTGATGTTGGATGAGAAATTGAATATAGCTACACTCAAAATTTGAAGATGGAACAAAAACAAGAGTCATAGTGCTCCGAATCTAATTTCTAAACTACTATTTTTTTCTAAAAATGGTTGAGATTAAATGGTTCAAAAAGGGGGAGCACATAAATTGGTCCTATTTTTCTCAAAAAAACATAACATAGCATCCAGTGTGCTCCCCCTCAAATGTTAACTTTTTTTAGTATTTCAATAATCGCTCTAGTGAGAAATTAGCTAACACCATGTAGTTTATCCTTGATTTTTCTAATAATTTTTTCATAAAGAATTGATTTTTTAGTAATTTTCAAAGTGGACACATCCCGAAAAATAGAAATTTGAGTGTGCTCCCCCCTAATTTTTTTGAAAACTAATCGAAAATCTTTTTTTTTAATACGTGTAGAATGGTGTCTAGTTTCTAAAAATGTAACTTATTTCAAATTTAAATGAACTGTTAAAAAAAGTTAAAAATACTAGACACTAGTTTTTGACAAAAAAATAGACACACTAATAAAAGAAATCCAAGATGAAACACTTAACATACTCAAAATGTGAAAAAAATTATACGGTTAGATAGTTAACAGAGAGCTTAAGATTATGGTGGTATTTTTTTGAGTTTTCATTGAAAAAAGTGCCATCCTGATGGGGAGCATGCTCTAGATTATCTCCAGATTTTGCTAAAAAACTGATAAAACGCGTCAAAGAAAGTTGAGCATAACTAGCTATACACATGCCAATTGCATTTTCTTGAAAGTTTCTAAAGCCTTTTCAACAAATCCATTTTTTGTATATCTTGCAATCATTGCATTCCATTATAGAACATCTCTTTGAGGTGTTACATCATACAATTGACATGCCTTGTCTATCCTTCCACACTTTACATACATGTCTACAAGGGCAGTTGCACTTCCTATCGTCTCTCTCTCTCTACTTCCCTCCCCTCTCTACATCCTACCCTCTCTCTGAGTCTATGCTTCCCTCCCCTCTCTACCTCCTACCTTCTCTCTCACTCTCTTCTTCCCTTCCCTCTCTACCTTCTACCCTCTCTCTCACTCTCTGCTTCCCTCCCCTATCTACCTCCTACCCTCTTTTTGAGTTTCTGCTTCTCTCACCTCTCTACCTCCTACCTTCTCTCTCACTCTCTTCTCCCCCCTCTCTACCTCCTACCCTCTCTCACTTTCCACTTCCCTCCCCTGACTACCTCCTACCCTCTCTCTCAGTCTCTACTTCTCTCCCCTGTCTACCTCCTACCCTCTCTCTCAGTCTCTGCTTCCCTCCCCTATCTACCTCCTACCTTCTCTCTCTTCTTCCTTCCCCTGTCTACCTCCTACTCTCTCCCACTCTCTACTTCCCTACCATCTCTACCTCCTACCCTCTCTCTCACTCTCTAATTCCCTCCCCTCTCTACCTCTCTTCATTATTCTTCCCATGGACAATGAAATTTCATAAATTATCTTGTTTCCATTTCATCGTCCCAATTTATATCCTCATCCCTCTTTGCATGTCCTAGTTTTCTTGTTTCGATATTCTTTGTCGACATGGGAGAGGAGAGGGAGGAAGAGGGAGAGAGGATGGAGATGGAGGGGAGAGAGAGGCGAGAGATAGGGTGATAAGGAGGGAGAGAGAGAGAGAGAGAGAGTCCTAGTTTTCTTGTTTTGGAGAGAGAGAGAGAGGGTTGGTCAGGTTTATGAGTTTAGGGTTGCTTAAGTTTAGGGTTTAGTGGAATTATTTAGAGTTTAGGGGTTTAGGGTTGCTCAGTTTTATGGTTTAGGGGTTAGGTTTTAGGGGTATTATTTAGGGTTTTGGGGTGTTGGGAGAGAGAGAGATAGAGGGTTTCTCAGGTTTAGGGGCATATTTAGGGTTTATGAGTTTAGGGTTGCTCAGACCTTTAGGGGTAAATTATTTAGGGTTTATGAGTTTCTAGGGTTTCTCAAGTTTAGGGTTTAGGGGTTAGGGTTAAAGGGGAATTATTTTATAATTTCCCTTTGATCCTCCTAATCCTAACACATTAGCCCACCCATCTCCTAATCCATCAATCCCTATCATCCATCCACCATATAACTTGCTATCTAATCCACCATCAAACATTATATGATCTAATCCATCAACCCATGAACGCTTGAAAAATTTTCTCCAAATACTCTTTATAAAATCCAAAAATAAAAGAAAAGACATGGAGCCATCCAAATCCACTGATCCAATTTCATCCCCCTCTAACACTCCCAATCCTAATCCATCCATGCCTCCTATATCCATTCACTCGATCCTAATCCTAACCCCACAACATCTTCCATCATTGTCCATCAACTATATGCATATCCTAGTCCATCAACCCATTAAGCCATGAAGGATGTGACCCAAGGACTATTAGCAAGGAATCTAAGAACATCATGTACTCAAATTCCTATCCTTGAGCCTAACAAAGAACCTCCTAATAACATGTCTACCACTCCAACACCATCATCCACTCCTATGTCTATCCATTTCATTGAAGAGTTTCCTACCATAAGTCCAATTCAAACCCCATCATGTAGCCATGTTGTCAAACATCCATATATTATTGATCCCATCTAAGAACCCATCACATCCATCTAAGAAACCCAATAGCTATGTTAAGAGCCTAGTCCAAACCATGTGGAAACACCAACCACCCATCCTAATCAAAATCCAAACGTCCCATCTAATCCCATCTGGGATCCCTTACCATCTCATGGTCAACCCCTCTACATAGATCCCATCATTGATCCTCCAACATCTCCTAGTGAACCCCCATCACCACCTCGTACTCCCCAATCCAATGAATATCAATGCATCCCCACTTACCCTATCCATATCTAATATCGCGCTATCCATGCTTATCCTCCCTATGATCAAGATATTATCTATGATCAACATCTTATCCATGAACAAGTAACCCACATGACTCCTATCCATCATCCCATTAGCCCTATCCATCATCCTGTGCTAGTACTATTGATTATCCATCAATATCCCATGATGAGACACTTGGTCCCTAAGAAAACATAGATAATCAAAAAAATAACTTGAATCCTATCAAATCACATCCCAATGAGGATAATGATAATCAAGATCCAAGAATTCTACATCCATTTCCCATTGATCCTCCATCATCCCCTATCAAACTATATGTTTAGGGGTTTAGCTTGGTTGCTCGAGTTTAGGGTTTAGGTCTTAGGGGCATTATTTGAGGTTTACATGAGTTTAGGGTTACTCAAGTAAATAGGGTTTAGGTTTTAGGGTTAGGGTTTAGGGATGCTCAAGTTTAGAGTTTATGGTTTACGGGTTAGGGGTTTAGGGTTGCTCGAGTTTAGGGGTTAGGGTTTAGGGTTTAGAGAGAGATAGAGCAAGGGGGACTGATAGAGATTGGGAGAGATAGGGAGATAGAGGTTTAGGGTTGCTTCTAGGTTTTATGGTTTAGGGGTTAGGCGTTTAGAGATTTAGGGTTGCTCATTTTTAGGGTTTAGGGGTTAGGGGTTAGGGTTTAGTGGCATTATTTTGGGTTTAGGGTTTATGGTTTAGGGGTTAGGGGTTAAGGTTTATAGGTTTAGGTTTATGGTTTAGGTAGAGAGGAGAATAGGGAGATATAGAGGATCTCTCTCTCTCTCTCTCTCTCTCTCTCTCTCTCTCTCTCTCTCTCTCTCTCTCTCTCTCTCTCTCTCTCTCTCTCTCTCTCTCTCTCTCTCTCTCTCTCTCTCTCTCTCCTCTCTCTCTCTCTCTCTCTCTCTCTCTCTCTCTCTCTCTCTCTCTCTCTCTCTCTCTCTCTCTCTCTCTCTCTCTCTCTCTCTCTCTCTCTCTCTCTCTCTCTCTCTCTCTCTCTCTCTCTCTCTCTCCTCTCCTCTCTCTCTCTCTCTCTCTCTCTCTCTCTCTCTCTCTCTCTAACTCTACCTTTTCTATCTCTCCCTCCCTCACTATCTCACTCCCCCTCTATATCACTCTCCCAATCCCTCTACCTCAAATCTATCTCCCTATGTCTCTGGAAGTTGTATCTCTTGATCTCTTTCACTATCTCTATCTCTCTAGACATATCCCTATCTCTTAATCGATTCCTCGCTACCTCTCTCCTCCCTCCCTCTCTATCTCTCTCCCCATCCCTCTACCTCTTGAAATCTCTCCCTTTGTCTCTAGACATCTCTCCATCTCTTTCCCTATCTCTATCTCTCCGCATAACCCTATCTCTTAATATATCCCTCTCTACTCTCTCTCTATATTTCCCTATCTATCTCTCCCTCACTAGATCTATCTCACTATATCTCCCCTCTCTCTATATATGTATCTCTATCTCCCTATTTATCTATCTTTCTCCTTTATAGACCCTTTGTCTATCTCAATCCCCCTCTTTCCCTCTCCCCGTCTCTATCTCACCTATCTCTCTCTATCTCTCTATTTTCCCCCTCTTTCTATATTTTTTCCTTTCTCTAACTCTATATCTATCTCTCCATCTCTTTCTAGATGTCACCACGCTCTCTCCCTATCCATGTCCATGTCCCTCTCTATCTCTCATGTCTCCTAGTCTTTCTATCTCTCTCTATTTATCCAAGTCTCCCCCTCCCCCTTTCTATGTCTCCCTCCCTCTCTATAGACATCCCTTTCTATCTACCTATTTCTCCCTTTATCTCTTTATTTATCTATCCTCCCTCTATCTAAATATATCTACCTCTCTATCTCTATATCTCTCTCCCTCACATTCTAAGGGGTCGACAGAGAGAGGAGAGAGATATACAGAAAGAGAGGCAAATAGAGTTGTAGAGAGGGAGGATAGAGAAATAAAGAGAGAGAGAGAGAGACTCTCCCATGTAGATACAAGGTTACATTTTTCCCTCCTAGTATAGACAAGTTATATTTCATGAACCACATGGATATTTGAGTCTAGGGATACTCGTGGACTGTCACTTGATTACCTATTTGATGCACTACATGCATAGTTACAATATATTTTATGTGAGAGCATGACATCCTAGACCATGATTTTGGCGCCAACATTGAGAATTTTATGATTTTTGTATGCATGAAACTTTATGTTTTCATAATTCCCAGAATGTGCTCATGTTATAACATGAGCACGTTATAACACTCTAGCATTATGGGAAGCATGAAAAATGGGAAAAAAGCATGTGGGATCTGTGATTCAGAGCCCACATGACTGTTATTCCTACTTTTCATGCAGTATATCAGACAAGAAAATGCTTTTCATGTTGTTTGACATATTGAGAATCATTTTTAGATCAATCCACACCTTTTTTGTTTTTTCAACATAGAAGAATTGATTTTGCATGTTTTTGGAGAAAATTTGATTATTTAAACTGAAAGTTTCATGTTTCATGTGTGATATTGTTTCAAAGCTAATTACCATTGATATATAGATTGAATTCGATGATATATGTTTGTTTTTTCCATAAATTTCACTAATCATATTCTTGAGTTATATAGAATTCATAATCAAACTTGTGAAAAAGAAGAATTTGAGGATTTTGAAGCCATATTTTGGAGAATTGGTCAACTCCAAATTTGAATTCTAGGTATGTTCAAGTTATGTCCATTTTAATTCACTTATATATGTTCTTATGTTCTTATGTTCTTTATGTCTTTATGTTCTTTATGTTTTAAGATATATGTTCTTTAAATATGTTTTCATACTTAGTCAAAAGTTGTTACCAAAACACATGAACCGTGTATGTATGTCTTCATACATTGCAACCAAAATCAAACTATGGCTTGTGATAACAAAGACAAACTCGAGCAATTGTTTCTTATCACTTTGATACCTCAAAACATTCTCTACAAAATATATACATGTTCTGAATTGTCATTACATGCACTCCAACACTACCACATGTGCCCTTGCATTACCATACATGCTTTAGAAACTCACTTAGCTCATGATGCAATAGCGAGTTCTTCATCAACCATCTTGCAATTGCTACCATAGCAACTATTAAATGTACAAGTCTAGGGCAGAAAGGTTTTAGGATAGAAACTTGATTAAAATATTATTTTTTGTAACAAACACTCCATTCTACCAAAAGGCTACACCCATTTTCCCAAAAGGCTTCTATTTCTTCCATCACTCAAATATTTTCAAGGCATTTCCATGGTTTCCTCTTATTGATCTATCCAACCAGGACCTTGAAAATGGTGTTGCAGTAACATATATGGCTAAGAAATCAGGTAAAAGATCCATGTGATCATCTATTTTTACTTTTAACATATTATTCTATCATCATTGACCATTGTATCCATGCATGTGTAGGTATATCAGTTAGTTTAGTCAAAGAGACTTCAAATTCATCATGTTTCCACCTTGTTTCGGCCCTTCATGCCTTCATTTCACCTATTTTCACCTATACAAGAGAAAAACAATATCAAATACTTCATAAAATAACTTTAGTGAACAATTGTTTGTCATACTCATATTCATGATCAATGGAGCCAAAATTGATTCCAAGACTCTTAATTTTTTTCTGAGGATGATAAAGAAGGATTTATTCCTTAACATACATAATGATTCATTCAATAGAACCATGCAATGGCTTGAATCTTAGACTATCCTATGCCCCCTTGTGAGGCCTACCTTTTCACTCCCTTAGTTTGACCATTTTATATTACTGTTGGACACACAATTTAGACTTTTGGGGACTATTGATCCCAATATGCAGGACTATTAGACTATATGCTTTTACTTTTGATTTATTATGTTTAGCATGATTGTGATGAGACTAGATTTTGATTTCAATTTACTGATGAGGATATTGACATGTTATTTGCATTATGATACTATTTGAGATACTAGTTATGTGATTATTGTTATGGATTTATTATGAGATGTTATCTTGAGATGGATTATTGAAATGCAAATTATGAATCTATTGTGATGTGATTTTATAATTGTTTTATATGATTATGTGATGATGTGAGTATATGTTTACTTTGCTTCGGCTATGATATACATGTCAGATTAATCTTTTGTTTAAGTGCGCAGGTGTTCTAAAGCCACAGATAATCGGAGATCATCCCACACATTTTGTGAATTCCCGTGTAAGCTGATCTAGTTCCAAGAGGAACCAAGATCAACTATGTTATGCCTGATGAAATTTTGTAATGTTATTGTGTGGTGTTGTTTGAGATAGGTCTACCCCTTTTATATTTGATTGTAATATGGTGTTGTAAAGGTGTAAGGTTTATTTGATTTTTATTTTTTGTGTTTTTATTTTTGTAACCCCTTTTTATGTGATTTTACTCACCCTATGGTGCTCAAAATAGGTTAAAAGTGACCCTGGGTTGTACCCCTAGGGTCTAGGGATCTTTTGAGCTTGTCTAACCTTAGGTAAACTCTCATTTGGTCATTTAAACTTCACCCTGAAGTAAAGTGACGAAAATAGAAATTTGGGAAGGAGTGGAAGGTTGGGTCAAACACACAACCTCATCCACACCTCTTCCAAGGCTTGGGGGAGTCTTCAAGACCCCTAAATTGTGGAGGACTCAACTTCAAGGTTCTCCCACATTTGTGAGGGTACCTTGGGGTTTTGTGGGCTTTCATAGGAGGAGATGATTGGGGCACTTGTAGTACCCACTTCCTTCTTTGGTTCCACTTTTCTCTCCCACATGTGTGAGAGAACACAAGTGGAGGGGGTAAGACTTAGTGGAATGGGTGGATGACATGTGTCACCACCATATTCCATGAAGCTTGCAAGTGGTTGTGAGGAGGAAGGAGGAGGTGACATGTGTCACCTCTCCATTCCTCAAGGCTCATGAGGAGAGCCTATTTTAATCCCTCTTGAAGAGAGGGATCTTGGCAAGAGACACTGAGTGGCTTCATGAGTGCTGTCATTGATGGCAACAAAGTCCATCCCACACATCCGAAGGACATGGTATGACTATACTGGAAGTCAAACTGAAGAGTATTTTAGTCTGGTAAGCAAGAACAGAGCATATAGCAAGGTCTGATAATCAGGTTCGGATCTCTCAAAGGAAGTATCTCAGTAAAGTATGAACTTGGGGGAGTCAAGAGGAGTACCTTGACTAATACATTCCAGAGATTGAGCCTCTGATGATGAAAGAGTGAAAAGATATGAGAACCTAAGTGTTGGGTTCCTGTTTGGCAGAGTAGACTGAGAAAGAACTGACCGACAGAGCATCAGACCTTAATCCGAATGAGAAATTGATGGTGATCAAGTTTCTTAAGGGATCATTCATGATTGGCTGACATGATTGATGACTCCTATAACTATCCTTTTGATATGCATCACTTAGTAAGCATGGATTCAGGCGACAGACCAGAGTTTGGAAATATCTTGAGTTTTCCAGATGCCGACTAGAAAGGTGTTGAAATCCTTGATGCGGATATATATATACCAGATGGATTTTGATATGAAGGGGTGTGGTGTGTTGTGTTGTGTGAAGAAAAGCAGAGAGCAGTGTGGAAGTAGCTATACAGGTTCGGTATGTGATAGAACAACAGCACTAAAGCAGAGGAAGAATGAAGTGCAGTAGATCAATATATTGAGCTTAACCGGAACTGAACCTCAGCATATGTGGATGCTTCTCATTAGTTCAAATACTTGGTTTCTTTCTATAAACTACTGTAGGCAGTGAGCCTCTTATGAGTAGTGTGCTCGGGCAGTGAGCCTTAATTGGCAAGTGCCATTTTGTACTTCTATTCTTTTAACAGAGAATACAATCTTGGGTTAATCACCCCGTGGTTTTTTCCCTTAACAGGGTTTTCCACATCAAAATCATTGTGTTATGTGTGTTGAGTTTATTTTTTCTCTCATCTTCATGTATGCTTATATGTTTTGATACTGCACTAATCATTAAAGAAGAAAAGAAAGTCAAATAATTAAGATAACTGATTCACCCCCCCTCTTAGTTATCAACAATTGGTATCAAAGCCAAGTTCCTCTAGATAGAGCCTAACAACTTGAGGAAGATCTGGGAATCTTAATGGATATGTATGGTATGAGGGATCAACTTCAGTCTGCCCTAGATGATCTTGAGCAATCTCACTCTGAAGTCAATAACCTAAGGGAAAGACACAAACAAGATGATGATTTCATAAATGAACTCAAAGAAAAACTAAGTATCTCAATGAAGAAAAGAAAGGAACTACTTCAACAATTAGCAAGTCAAAGTGAAGCCAATGATACTAATGAAGATCTGAATGAGAAAACCAAGTTATGTGAAAAGTTATCAAAAGAGGTCATTATGGTAAGACATGAAATGGAATCAGGAGTTATGAAACTCACCCAAGAAATTAAAGAGAAAAGAAAAAGTGAAGATAATCTAAAATAATCTCTCAAGGAGAAGTCAGAAGACTGCCACAAAATGGATAGAATAATCAGGCATCTAGAATCCAATCTTAAAGATGCTAGAGACAATGAAGAACAATTTGAGAATCAGATAGACACTCTTAAAAGGGATCTTCAAACAGCAAATGAATACAAAGAGAAATTCAAGATAAGCTCTGCTCAACTTGAAGTTCTTCTTGAAAACCAAAAGAGGGTAGATGACAAGCAAGGCTTGGGATGTGAGAAAGGGGAAAGCTCCGGATCCAGTCAGAAGAACTTTGGATCAGGAAATCCAAGGAACAGGCCTAGAAGACCTCCGGTAAAGCAACCAAATGCTTAAAAATATCCATCCTTCAATGGATACTTCCACAATTGCAATAACTTTGGTCATAAAGCAAATCAGTGTAGAAGAAGAATGAATCAAACTAATTCATTCTTCTCCGAACAATGTTTTAACTACAAAAGGTATGGTCACAAATCTCATGAATGTAGAAATATGCAAATAAACAATTCATTCAATGGTAGATGCTTTGCATGCAATAGAATGGGACATATGGCTAATCAATGCAGATCTAGAGGATATCAGTCAAATATGCAAAGAAATATTGTTTTCTTCAATTGCAATAAATCTGGTCATATTGTCAAATTCTATAGAAATAAAAATCAGGATAAAAAGGGTACGGTGCATCATAATCAAAATCAAGACAAAGGGAAAGGAAAAATGAATGCGGATGAAATTCAAAGGGAGATGAACAAGATTTGGGTGAAGAGAAGTACAGAAAATGTTGGGGATGGATCCGCACCAGAATCTGGTGCTGATATTTCTTCCAGAAGCTAAATAAGTGAGCTCTGGCTTAGGGGGAGTCACAAAAGAAAACAATTTCCCCCAGCCAATCAATTGGTGCCTGAAATTGGCTCATGGAGTGTTGCAGATTGAAGAGTTCTCAAGAGATATCTAAATAACCCTTGCTAAGAGATCCGCAAGAGGTTTTGAAGAGGTTAATCATCCAAGATTGATCCGGTTTAACAATCATCCGGTAAGAGCAGGATTTTCACAGTTAGATCCGATATGATTCAAAAATTGAGGTAACTTGATCTACGAATAAATGGAATGATTGGAGAAAGGAAGATAGATTGTCAATAATCACCGAGAATAACTCTAAGTACATCTCAGTGATTCGGAAAGATCTCTCAGGACAAGGAAAACAAGGCAACCGGAATAACTTAAGTTGTGCATTTATTGCAAAATGGAATTAGGGTTTGCACAGAAATAAAAGGGTTCTTTTGTTCATCATTTGCACATTTACATTCGAGAAGAAGGTAGAAAGAGCTCTACAACAAGATTGCTTCAACTCTCTCAACGATCAACTGCGGAATTTGATTCAATTAACGATCTTTTCAGCTCTTATCGTGAACCCTAGAAGCATAAAAGGTATTTTCTGCTCTTGAATATCTCTCTCTGAATCCTTTGAAAGATGGCTACTCCAAATGTTGTTAAAATCACTGATAGACAACTCCCTAAGTTCAAGAAACCACCTTACAAATCCCTAGAAGTTGACCCCCTAGGTGCATTCTCTAGCATTCCGCATGGAATTCTGCATGTAGAAGATGTTAGGGTTTACATACACGTGAACATTGAAGTATTTGGAGAATCCAAGCTAATGGATATCTATCACAAGGAACTAATAGATGAATCATTTGAACTTAAACCCCAATACAAGGCCATCTAGGATAAGCATTTTGGACAATGCATTCATTTCCCCTATTTTGCAGAAGATGAATGGGTCCGGTATGTTTTTGAGCAAAATGTATGACAACTTCATATGGTTAATGAGGCTATTCAAGATAACCAAGGATGCAATTAGGGCGGTAACCGGATTACACTCATCCCGTGGGTTGCCTGCTCTCAAATCAGTCAAAAACCAAACTGTGAGGCTTCCGGATCAAGATTTGACAAGAGGGCAATGACAATAGAAGACATCATAGATCTGGATATCAAATTTGCCTCTATGATAATCGGTTACAAAATCTATCACTCCAGCAGGGAGAATTTAGTATCCGGAACTGCTATATATACTGCTTATGAAATGCTGAGGAAAAATGCTGACTATGATCTTTGTGAGCTTCTCCTGAATCAACTGTTAGAGAATTTGCAGAAAATAAAGAAGGATAAAAAGAATTCTTTTAAGTATGGTGGCTTGATACTTTGTTTATTCTTCTACTATATGAATGAGCTACCCGGAACTAGTGGCTGGATATGGCAAAATGACAGACTTGTTGCCGTACAAATAAGAGATTACATGTATGGGCTTGGTGATGCCAAGGCTCAAAGCACAACTCTCTGGAGTTTCTTCAAAAACTTCCAAGGCATGATGCAGGCTAGAGAGAGAATCCCTCAATCTCTAGTTGAAAAATACAAGGATACAGTGTGCTTCATGGTAGACACTGATCAATGCCTAATGGAGGTAGTGGAACCAAGAATAGTGTGGATTATGCCAATGGGCTATGAGGTGGATGAAAAAATTCTAGAACTGCATATCCAACACCTACTAAGTTAGCCTAAGGACCCAAAGGCAAAAAGGTTTGGAACCTTCCAAGAGTTGAGTGTAAAAGTTCATGTTGAACTGAGACAGCCTGAGATCAAGAGAAAAGTGAGAAGGGAAGTAGAAGAAGTCACCAAGAGATATGGAATATCAAAGGAGGCAGTTGATGCCAACAGAGAGAAGATGGAAAGGGTAGAGAAAGAAAGGAAAGAAATAGAAAAATAAAGTGCTCTGGTGCAAGCCCCCTCCTGGACCAGATCCTCCAAAAGCTCTGCACCTGCCACTTTTGAGAGCTAAAAAGCCTCTAAATCAGAAGCCAAGACATCTGAAAAGGGTGAGAAGAGAACAAAGAAAAAGGCCACAAGGTCATATACAAGTCAAAAAGATGCTGAAGAGATAGAGTCAGATGAAGAGGTCAAGAAAATGAAGAAGAAGAAGAAAATATCTGGTGAATCCTCTACCGGTCAAGGCAAGGAAGAAAAGGCAAAATAATTTGTTGAAAAGCCTACTCTCTGCATTGATGATATCATCAAATCAGTCACTGTGGATGGGAACCTGAAACCAATGACTGAATTTTATGATGAATATAATGAAGCTGACCAAAAGATCTTGCAAGATGCTACAGTCAAGTATCTTAAAATCTATAATAAAGCATTCATTGAGATCATATCTCTAATTCCCAAAAGCCTAGAGAAGGAACTTAAAATAAGAAAGAACAATGCTAAGGAAAAGGACCTAGAGATCCGGGATCAGATAGCTATTCAGCTCTATCCTTCCATCACTCCTAAACAACTGAACATGATCTTCAAGGATTGCAAGGATGAGTTCCAGAGCAAAGCCAGAATAAACAAGCTTATGCTCGGAGAGACTGATCAAGTGGCAAAACAGACTAAAGACATCCTCCAGAATGCATATAAAAGATTCAATATTCCTATTATAGAGGACCTAAGTGATGAACCTTCTGATGTTGAGGGATTAAATGCATCAAAGGAAGACTCTACTGAGAAAATTACAGAAGAGCCAAAGGAGATAAGTGAGGAGAAGACTAAGGACCTAGATTCCTCTGCTCCAGAAGAGGAAGTCCATGAAGAAGTAAAGATCTCTCTTCCGGATTCCCCAGCAGACTCTGGATCTAAAGGAGAAGAAAGAATAGAGGAGAAAATCAATCAAGAAGAAAAGGTAAAAGGAAGAGAAGAAGATCAAACAAAGAAGACCCCAGGAGATAGTTTTGAGGCTGCATAAGGAAAGAAGATTCTGTCTCCGGCAAGAGACACTGCAGAAACAGTTAAAGATTTCTTGACCAAAGAAATGATGGAGATTAATGAACCGAAACTGTTTTAAGGACCGTTCAATTTTGATTCCCTCTCCCCGGTTCAAACAATGAAGATAGCATCCTTTGCCCAAGCAAAGGCAAAAGAAAAATTTATGAAGTCTCACATAGAAAACTGTGAGCTGATAGAGATTGCATCCAATGCATTGGAAAAGATCATGCCATCCTTCCAGAAGGATCTTTCGGCGTCTTCATCCGGTAACTTGAAATCTCTTGTTAATTCTATTAGCACACATTTTGATTCTTTGGAGAAGTCAGCAGAAGATAAAGTCCGAAAAGAATTTTTGGGAAAGAGATTCCCTAAGGTGCAGGGACTAATAACAAATGATAGGAGAAATTTGGATATTGGGATAAAGAGCTTAGAAAATGCTCTTAAAGATGGCAGAGATTTATAAAAAAATTGTCTATCTTGGTCCATTGTGATAGCAGACATTGCCAAGAAGGTGGAAGAACAAGAGAGCAAACTATAGAGCCTATCTCAAAATTTTGATCCTCTCACCTCTTCCATAATGAATCAAGAATGTCAGACCATTGCCACTATAAATGAAATAAAGAGGCTTGAAAAGGAGAAGAAGAACAAAATAAGTAGGCTAAGTGAACTAAGAGGGATAATTATCCCCAAGTTAGAAGCAATGCATGAGGTCCTAACTGATGCCCAGACCACAGCCCAGACCAGTGATCCGGCAAACTTAAAGAGGGCAGAATCCTTTACATTTTTGCTTAGTGGTCATATCTCCATTTTGGACAGGATGAAGTAGAGTTGGGCAACAGAATTTGCCCAGTTGAAAACAACTTTTGCGGATATACTTAAGTATATGTAAGTATCACTTGTATATATACTTATGTGACTATGTATAGGTTAAATTTTGAAAATTTTGGTTTGCGGATTCCACCCTTTACCATTGATGTCAAAGTGGGAGTAAGGAGCAGTGAAAAATGTGGAATCTAGCTAAGGGGGAGCTCCGGAAAAGTGTACATTAGAACAGAGCATCAGCCAAGGGGGAGTGTAGTGTGACAGTCATTTTTCACTAAGTGTTGCCATCAATTCCAAAGGGGGAGATTTTTGGCAAGAGACACTAAGTGGCTTCATGAGTGTTGTCATTGATGGAAACAAAGTCCATCCCACACATCTGCAGGACATGGTATGATTATACCGAAAGTCAAACTGAAGAGTATTTTGGTCTGGTAAGCAAGAACAGAGCATACAACAAGGTCCAACAATCAGGTTTGGATCTCTCAGAGGAAGTATCTCAGTAAAGTGCAGACTTGGGGAAGTCAAGAGGAGTACCTTGACTGATACATTCCAGAGATTAAGTCTCCGGTGATGAAAGAGTGAAAAGATATGAGCACCTAAGTGTTGGGTTCCTGTTTGGCAGAGTAGACTGAGAAAGAACTGACCGGCAGAGCATCAGACCTTAATTCGAATGAGAAATTGATGGTGATCAAGTTTCTTAAGGGATCATTCATGATTGGCCGACATGATTGATGACTCATATAACTATCCTTTTGATACGCATCACTTAGTAAGCATGGATTCAGCCGACAGACCAGAGTTTGAAAATATCGTGAGTTTTCCGGATGCCGACTAGAAAGGTGTTGAAATCCTTGATGCGGATATATATATACTAGATGGATTTTGATATGAAGGGGTGTGGTGTGTTGTGTTGTGCGAAGAAAAGTAGAGAGCAGTGTGGAAGTAGCTATATAGGTCCGGTATGTGACAGAACAGCAGCACTAAAGCAGAGGAAGAATGAAGTGCAGTAGATCAGTATATTGAGCCTAACCGGAACTAAACCTCAGCGTATGTGGATGCTTCTCATCAGTTCAAATACTTGGTTTCTTTTTATAAACTACTGTAGGTAGTGAGCCTCTTGTGAGCAGTGTGCTCGGGCAGTGAGCCCTAATTGGCAAGTGTCATTTTATACTTCTATTCTTTTAACAGAGAATACAATCTTGGGTTAATCACCCCGTGGTTTTTTCCTTTAACAGGGTTTTCCACATCAAAATCATTGTGTTATGTGTGTTGAGTTTATTTCTGCTCTCATGTTCATGTATGCTTATATGTTTTGATACTGCACTAATCATTAAAGAAGAAAATAAAGTCAAATAATTAAGATAACTGGTTCACCCCCCCCCCTCTCAGTTATCAACAAGGGAGAGGGTTGTTGATTTGTTTTTAATTTTAGATTTTTATTTAAATTTGGGGAGAGAGTTAGAGGAAATTTTTGAAGGCTCATTCGGAGAAGGAATTGGAGGTGGAGTTGGAAGGGCTCTTCTTCAACTATCTTCCTTGTGGGCTATTTAAGGTAGGATTCAAGGCTACATGCCTTTTCTTATGTAATTTACTTTTCTTGTGTGATGATTTTGTGTGTGTGTGTTTTACATTTGTTGTTGTGGGGATTTTTATGGGTGTTGTGAGAGCCTCTCCACTTGGAGAAAATGCTCAACATGTGTGGGGTGGGGGAGGAGTGAACCTCCTCGATATCACATCCCAGTTTAATATTTTAGCCTTGAGGGCAAGTTATGAGATTGAGTATTTTTGAATGGCTTGAGAGCCATGGAGAAATATGTGAAAATGGTTGTGAGGGTAAAATAGTGCATCAATCAAATGAATAACAGATGACCCAAACATCAACAGAATAGAGAAACAAAGAAGATTCAAGTAAACAAAGCAATGAACAAACACAGCAAACCTCTTCCGTTTCGAAACTTCTGTTGTTCGCCTATCACGAATCGTCCTTTCGCAGATGAGATGAGCCCTCAGAGAGTGCAATCTTTTAAAAGCTGTTGGAGGAAGTCGATGGTGAACGGCTGTAGTGTGATATGCAATGAAGGTGAGCTCCAATGCAACAATGGTGATCTCAAGCTTGTGGATGACAAATGGGTGCCAAAGGCGCGCTGGTGATATTTCTGCAGAGTAACGATGTCAAAAGCCTGGATGAACAGAATGAAGGGATGAAGCTTCATTTATAGACTTGGAAGAATGGGAATCAACGGTTGAGAGAAGATATGAAGATCAACGGTTGAGGATGGTTGAGGAATGTGCAACCAGTGGAAATGTGACAAGTGTCCCAGCTCCATCATGAAAGGTGGGATGTGACAAAACTGATTGGAGAGTTAACTCCCTTGACTGGTCTGTTAACAGAATTGATTGATCAGTTAGAAGAGTGGATTGTGGAACTGACTGGATTGATTGAGGATTTGACTCAACTGACAGGTTAGTTAACAGACTTGATTGATTGGTTAACTGACCTCTGATTGGAGAAGAAATAGGCCATGTGGGTGAGGGAAAATAAGATAATTAAATATTAAATATATTTAATTACATGTGCAACCTGATGAGGTGGACAAGGTGAGGTGGAAAAGGTGAGGTGTAAAGGTGACGTGGAATTTTGAATTTAGAACTTTAGGATAGAGGAAATAGGATTAATTAAATAATTTATGATTATTTAATTGTGAAGGACAAATGGAAGGATTTTAATTAAATAAATTGAATTTATTTAATTATGGAACAGTGAATCGATTAAATAAATTTAGAATATTTATTTAATTAATAGAAGAAGGGAATAAATATTTAGAATATTTATTTAGGATGAATCGTGTCATTTTTAGACGTATACATTTTGCCCCTCTTTGATGCAATGCAGTTTACAGCGTTGCTTCAAAGAAGTTGATAGTCTGAATGATGATACATGCCCCAGTTTGCCCCTGGTACATGTTATGACGATAGGATGCCCCCTCGGGAGATTGGACGAGAAGAAGGCAGAAGCCGTGAGACGGACAATCTCACGATGAAGAAGGTGAAGTTTGAAGAAAACGGGTGAAGAAAGAGCCGAATGATACACGATGCAAGATGGAATGATGACACACACAAGCACGTAAGCAAGTATGCACAAATGGCACAAGAACAAACAAGGTATTGCCCCTGTCAAGCGGTAAACCAATGATATACTGATAATGATATATGACAGTGTTGTCATGGCGGGGAACAATATATCCCTAGACCAACCCGGCAGGCATGTTGTCATGGCGGGGAATGATAGATCCCTAGAGCAACATGAAGGATAGTGTCTGGTTTCAGGAAATGAAGCATGTCGTGTAAGACGCGTGTGTTGGTCTGATTTCGACAAGGCAACATCCTGTATAAGACAATTGAGTGATTAACTAATCGAGTTGGTTTACGACCGGACAAGGATCAAGACCACTGATTGTGAGTGGATCATTTGTGCAAGATTGACTTGACTTGATTGGTATGGATTAAGGATGGACCTTGCATTTGGATCATTGCTCAGATTGACTGGACAAGGATGAAAGATATGATAGATAGAATACTGATTTATAGAAGAAAGACTCGATAGAAGGACTCACAAGCTTTCGTAAACATTGATACTCTGCATTGTTGGATCTTTATTGCATGGGGTATGGTATGGATGTATAAATGGATATAGGATGGATGCTTTGCTTTTAGAGTGCTTTATTTCATCATTGGGCATTTTTTTTTTTGGTACATTTTCTGAAATGTTGTAAGTGAATACAAGCATCTAGGTATAATTGAACCGAGATGACCTGAGTATTGCTTACATGGATTGTGATTTAGCAAGTTAATACAAGCATCTAGTCAAAATTGAATCTAGATGACCTAAGTACCTCTTGCGTTTCAACAAGAAAGGATTGCCCCCATTCATGTTAGACCTTTGACGTCCTCGATGATCTTTTGCCGATCACGTCCTAAGACAAGGCTTCACATTACTAAATTTTAATCCCCAAATAGCAAACAAAGAAAATAATCATGCCCCCATCATAGCATCTCTAGCTTTTGGCATCCTTGAGTAGCATAGGAGGGTATGATAGTGCATCAAAAATGTGAGGGTAAAATAGTGCATCAATCAAATGAATAACAGATGACCCAAACATCAACAGAATAGAGAAACAAAGAAGATTCAAGTAAACAAAGCAATGAACAAACACAGCAAACCTCTTCCGTTTCGAAACTTCTGTTGTTCGCCTATCACGAATCGTCCTTTCGCAGATGAGATGAGCCCTCAGAGAGTGCAATCTTTTAAAAGCTGTTGGAGGAAGTCGATGGTGAACGGCTGTAGTGTGATATGCAATGAAGGTGAGCTCCAATGCAACAATGGTGATCTCAAGCTTGTGGATGACAAATGGGTGCCAAAGGCGCGCTGGTGATATTTCTGCAGAGTAACGATGTCAAAAGCCTGGATGAACAGAATGAAGGGATGAAGCTTCATTTATAGACTTGGAAGAATGGGAATCAACGGTTGAGAGAAGATATGAAGATCAACGGTTGAGGATGGTTGAGGAATGTGCAACCAGTGGAAATGTGACAAGTGTCCCAGCTCCATCATGAAAGGTGGGATGTGACAAAACTGATTGGAGAGTTAACTCCCTTGACTGGTCTGTTAACAGAATTGATTGATCAGTTAGAAGAGTGGATTGTGGAACTGACTGGATTGATTGAGGATTTGACTCAACTGACAGGTTAGTTAACAGACTTGATTGATTGGTTAACTGACCTCTGATTGGAGAAGAAATAGGCCATGTGGGTGAGGGAAAATAAGATAATTAAATATTAAATATATTTAATTACATGTGCAACCTGATGAGGTGGACAAGGTGAGGTGGAAAAGGTGAGGTGTAAAGGTGACGTGGAATTTTGAATTTAGAACTTTAGGATAGAGGAAATAGGATTAATTAAATAATTTATGATTATTTAATTGTGAAGGACAAATGGAAGGATTTTAATTAAATAAATTGAATTTATTTAATTATGGAACAGTGAATCGATTAAATAAATTTAGAATATTTATTTAATTAATAGAAGAAGGGAATAAATATTTAGAATATTTATTTAGGATGAATCGTGTCATTTTTAGACGTATACATTTTGCCCCTCTTTGATGCAATGCAGTTTACAGCGTTGCTTCAAAGAAGTTGATAGTCTGAATGATGATACATGCCCCAGTTTGCCCCTGGTACATGTTATGACGATAGGATGCCCCCTCGGGAGATTGGACGAGAAGAAGGCAGAAGCCGTGAGACGGACAATCTCACGATGAAGAAGGTGAAGTTTGAAGAAAACGGGTGAAGAAAGAGCCGAATGATACACGATGCAAGATGGAATGATGACACACACAAGCACGTAAGCAAGTATGCACAAATGGCACAAGAACAAACAAGGTATTGCCCCTGTCAAGCGGTAAACCAATGATATACTGATAATGATATATGACAGTGTTGTCATGGCGGGGAACAATATATCCCTAGACCAACCCGGCAGGCGTGTTGTCATGGCGGGGAATGATAGATCCCTAGAGCAACATGAAGGATAGTGTCTGGTTTCAGGAAATGAAGCATGTCGTGTAAGACGCGTGTGTTGGTCTGATTTCGACAAGGCAAAATCCTGTATAAGACAATTGAGTGATTAACTAATCGAGTTGGTTTACGACCGGACAAGGATCAAGACCACTGATTGTGAGTGGATCATTTGTGCAAGATTGACTTGACTTGATTGGTATGGATTAAGGATGGACCTTGCATTTGGATCATTGCTCAGATTGACTGGACAAGGATGAAAGATATGATAGATAGAATACTGATTTATAGAAGAAAGACTCGATAGAAGGACTCACAAGCTTTCGTAAACATTGATACTCTGCATTGTTGGATCTTTATTGCATGGGGTATGGTATGGATGTATAAATGGATATAGGATGGATGCTTTGCTTTTAGAGTGCTTTATTTCATCATTGGGCATTTTTTTTTTGGTACATTTTCTGAAATGTTGTAAGTGAATACAAGCATCTAGGTATAATTGAACCGAGATGACCTGAGTATTGCTTACATGGATTGTGATTTAGCAAGTTAATACAAGCATCTAGTCAAAATTGAATCTAGATGACCTAAGTACCTCTTGCGTTTCAACAAGAAAGGATTGCCCCCGTTCATGTTAGACCTTTGACGTCCTCGATGATCTTTTGCCGATCACATCCTAAGACAAGGCTTCACATTACTAAATTTTAATCCCCAAATAGCAAACAAAGAAAATAATCATGCCCCCATCATAGCATCTCTAGCTTTTGGCATCCTTGAGTAGCATAGGAGGGTATGATAGCAAAAATCCAGACTCTATAACTTAACCATGGTTCTAATCCACAAAACATTCTTGCATTTAGATGTGTTTTTCTTGCCATAATTTAGATAAAATCAGTTAGAAGACCTTGGGTATTTGCTTTGCCTTGGATAGGTTAAGATGCTCATTGTCAAGATTTCTGCTTGAGGCGCGGGTTCTGCTTGCATTTGTTTGCTTGGTGAGAAGATTGCACCATCCTTATTGGAGAGACGGACCCTAAGGGACTGACCTAGTGCCTCGGGGGCTCATTGCTAAATGGCCTTGCCTACATGACGACGCAGAGGCAACGTAGTTCAGGGTAAACCCTAATGGACCATGGATAGACTAGAAGAAAGACGACAAGAATGAAGACAAGAAAGGGGATGAATGGGACCATGGAAGAAATGGAAGCCTTGGGGGCGCATTAGAATAATGGCCTTGCCTACGTGACGGCGCAAAGGCAACGTAGTTCACAGACTTGGACCATGGACCTAAGAGATGGATCAGATGAGACGATATGGAATAGATATGGATCAAACAAGACATGAAATGGAACAAATAAGGATCAGATATGGAACAGATATGGATCAGATATGGATTAGGCAAGACACGGTATGGGACAGAGAATACCGATGACAAGGAAACACCACGGATAGGTAGATGTACGGGTGATAAAGAATGGAATGGGTAGGTATGAGGATGGGCAATAGTGGATAGAAGGAACAAGGATGTGATCTCCAAGGACTATGTTGCATAAGAATAACATGCCCCATTGTAAGTAGAGTACCTAGGATTTTTCATGACAATGCTAATGACGATAGGAGGATGAGAGGGTAACGAACGATTTGCATGGTTTGGAGGGGTAAGGTATGCCAAGAGACATCTAAAACATTTGTCAACATTGTGCCCCCAATCTTTATCAAGACCAAAGAATAGAGGAAAGGAAGATTAGATGGATGGATGGGACATTATAGTTATGCAATGGATAGAGGATAGGATAGGAAATGGTATGAAAGGAAACTGGTAGGAGAAAAGTGATATGCCGATGAGACAAGGTGCCCCCAAGTGTAGGTGACATAGAAGATGAACTTACACATGACGCCTGTTTGCCAGGTTTTCATCATGGTACTTATCCAAGGCGCCTGTTTGCCAGATTTTCACCATTGGATGAAGGGATTTTTCTTTACTTTTTTTATTCTTTTTTTTTTTTTTTTTTTTTGAAGAAGGGTAAGACGAATGCAGAAGGAAGAGACTCAAGTATCTAGTTCGTTGAAAGGTGATAGTCCCACTAGAAGGATGTTGTCGCATGGACTATGTCAAGTGTGCTCATAGATGTTGGTAAGGGAGTGCATGAAAGTGAGATATGAGTATGTAGATAGCGGATTACGATACAAAATATGGAGGGAAGGCTTATGCAAAAGCATGGACCATAGGAATAGGATGAGGAAGATATGTAGGATAACAATGGAAGGAAGGGGAGATGGAGTTATACGGAAGTATTGTGGAATGGAAGGGAACCATGACCAATGGTTGCACATACTGTGATAAACATTGAAGTTGATGATGGGAAGGTGGTGTAGGAAGCAATGGAGAGTTTTTCTTGGTGGATGAATGATATAGGCCTTTAGGGACCCACATAGACTTTGCATTGTTTTGATTTTTGTTTGTCATGTGGGATGGAAGGATTTGATACTTTTGGATGGAATTGGAGAAAGTGGATGGTTGGGATTCATGAGAGGTGGATACCTCATTTGACTTGAGGACTTTTTGCTTAGGTACCCAAACCATTTTGCTTTTAGACTTTTCGTGTGAAGGTATGAGTTTGGGTGTATGTAGCTTGTGTGCAGCTTTGGAGGTAATTGCGTGATGCTTGGGGACCCACACCTTTTTCAGTTTGGCATTGAGGTGTATGGGTGTATGCAACTTTTGAGATGGATTTTTCTTTGATTCTTGGCTTTTGTATCCTAGGTCATGAGGACTCATAGGATTTTTTATTTTATAGGTAGAGGCATCCACATTTTTGATGTTGAATTCTTTGGGGATGGTGGAAGTGAGGTTGGTGAAAGCTCCTTGTTTAGACAATATGTGCATTTGTCGGCCATGATTGGGATATTTAGAGGATGCATAGATGGATGGATAAGGTGTTGGAAGAAGTGGTGGTAGGATGCATAGGGGGCTATTAGGAGTTGGAAGTAGCGGAGGTAGATTGGATGGTGGAAGGTGTATGGTCACATGCTTTTGACAAATGTAGGATGATGGAGGTGGAATGGCGACATATGTTTTGGGGATACGATAGGGTTTGTGATGGAAAGTGGGAGACTTAGGAGGGGTGGAGGAAGTACCAACATCTTGGGATTGCTCACCTTGGGGTATGTAGCCAAGGCCGTATGAAGGTGGAGGAACATTGACATGGATAGGTTCCAAAATACCTTGTTCATGAAGGCCTAAGCCTTTACCTTGATAGTTCATATTCTGGAGTATGCGGTGGACCATGGGATTATGTATAGGTGAATTAGCAGTGAGTTCCTTATTGGATGAGGAAGATGAGATAGCGGATAATGGTTGTTGGTGTTCTAAGGAAGAACATTCATGCATGAAGGTAGTAAGCCCAAGGATATAAGACGACGGATTTGTAGCTTGGTCAATAATGGATGGTGAAGGATTGTTAGAATCTTGATCATCATTACGCTCTTTAGGATCTAAGTTATTGGGTTGATCATTCGTGTGCACTTGGGAGGCAAGTGTCTCATCAGAGGAAGCGAAAGTTGTTGGATCATGGATGGGATTAGATGGAAGAGGGATAAAAGAAATGGAGGCTTCTTGCTCATGAATGGGTATGGGATCAAGTTGCTCAAGGACATCTTCTTCATAGGGAATATCTTGATCATAGAACAAATAAAGATTATGCATGGGTTGGAGTTGGGTTTCCATCTCTTGTATAGGTGTTGGGGGATGGATAGGATCAAGTGGCTCATGGAGAGGTTCGTTATTATGGATATCATCTTGATCATGGAAAAGATACATGTTATGGATAGGTTGCAAGAAAGTGATTTGATCTTGACTTAGACTAGGGATTAATGTTTCCTCATGCTTAGGATTAGACTCTTGACATACCTCTTGGGTTACTGGAATGGAAGTGGATAGCTCTTGGATAGCTTCTTGGTTGACAACATAGGTGTTTGATGGACCTTGACTTTCATTTATGGTAGGAGGTTCTTCAATAAGCTCGAGGGGTTGCGAATGACATGAAGGATTTTTGGTAAGGTCAAGGACTGGAATTTGGGGACATGGTTGACTCTCTACTAGTAGCCCTTGGATCACATCATTGGTAGGTGTATGGATAGGTGAATGAGGGGATTTAGCTTTCTCTCTATCTTTTCTCCAGTGGTATAAATTTGGAAAAACTCTTTCCCACCACTCATCTGATTCTTTTTGGGTCATCCATTTAGAGTTTGAGGAACTAGATGGTGGTGTTGGTGTAGAACTGGTATGCTTTGGGATATGGGTCTTAGAAGGTGGCGAAGGAAGACTAGTAGATGGGGTGGTATAGGATTTCCAACTTAAGGTGGTGTTTGCCTTGTCATGAGCATCATTAAGATGGGAAACAGATGTATGAGTTTGGGGCGAGGCGTAGCTAGTACTGGCACGTGCGGCTTGCAAGATTGCCATTTCTTTTTGTCTGACTTGGAGTTCTTGAGCAATTGCTATACGATCTTGGGGTGAGGTGTCTAGGGTTAATAGCAATTTTAGGTATTTGAGTTCTTGAGTAAGCTCTTCTAATTCGGTTTTCATCTCCACAGAAACTGACACAAGACTGAAAGGGGTACTCTGAAAGGTGGAAATTCTTTTTTTCAAAAACAGTGCAAATGGGTATAAGCGCAGCTCTATTTTTCGGCAAAATTTTTGGATTTTTCTGGTGTTTTGGGTATTTTTGGCTGGAAAAAGGTCTTCTTGGTCTGATTTTATGAATTAACAGCAAGAAAACACAGCAAGCACAAAGAATATTTTATAGGTTTTCAATATATTTTTTTGTTTTTGGTTTTGTCGACTCTATTTTGGACTAAACTGAACAAAAGCAAGCACAAAGATCCTAGGTGAGAAATGGATTAGAAGGGTTTTTGGCCACTAGAACAAGAGGTGTTTAATGAGGGCAACCGTTCGAGTGGTTACACATGCGGCGGCACTACTCTCCGTTATGGAGTCTCCCAGCCTCAAAGGGTTACGCCTTAGAGGGTTTTGGGGGAGGTTGGCCGTCGGTGTAACACAGCAGCACTCATTGCAGGAGGTTTTCACCTCAAGCACAATTTATTTTAAGTGGCTTGGTAGGGCTTGGCTTTAGCCTGTTACCACTCAGGGTCGTTCCCACTTGGACAAGCGTGCATCCAAGGGCAGGCCCCTCCTAAAGGTTAAACAAATAGAATGACAAGTCTGGCACTCTGATCACCCAAAAAAGGGGAGAGCATAAGCCTATTGTCATTCACAAACATAGAAAACACTGATTAATCCAACCTAGTTAAAATTTAGAAAAACTAAATGGGCTACTCTACTTGTGCACTCACGCGGTTGTTAACTTTGAAGTGGTTAAAAAGATAGCATTGTTCATTACCGTTTGTAAGATAGCAATAATCTAACTATGGAAGATAGCATTATGCAGATATTGCAATGGTTCAATTACTCTCTTCCTAGTTAAGGCTATGTGGAATTTGTATGAACATTCATTTTACTGTCCTTTTATAAATTGAAGTGTGAGTTTAGTAAATGCAACTAGATGAGTCTAAACCAGTGCCCTAACCTGCAAAACAGATCCAAAGTATTCTTACAAAGATGTTAGCATTAGCAAAAATCTTCTAAGAAATCCTAAAATCACTACCTACTATAGAAGCACCACTTCAGAGACTGAATGCGCAGAAACAGTCAACAGAAATTTACATTTTCTAACCCTAGTTTGTAAAGATTTGGATAAAACCATATGTATATGATCTCTTAGCTCAAATCTAACCTCACCATTGCGTCCGAGGGGGTGTTTCCATAAATTTTGAGTACAAATTTGCCTAGATTTCATGAAAAATAAAGCGTTTGGCGAAGAAAACAATGTTTCTAAAATTCACTGCCAAACAGATGCGCTGCAGAAATGAACATATGCGCTGCAGAAATGAACATATGCGCTGCAGAAATGAACATATGCGCTGCAGGATAACAAATGCGCTGTAGAATGAAACAAATGCGCTGAAACAGAGCGTATATGCGCTGAAAGAACATATGCGCCGTAAAATAACGTATATGCGCCGTTAAAATGAATAAATGCGCAGTTTTAATGGATGCGCAGCAACAGTCTGTAAAAGCGCCGTAACAGTCAACATATGCGCAGTTATAACCTATGCGCAGCAACAGTCCACAAAAGCGCCGCAGAAATGCACAGATGCGCAAGATTTACAGAAGCGCCGTAACAGTCTTCAAAAGCGCCGTAAAAATGAACGGATGCGCCGAACCAATCTGTGCGTGACTCTGCGGGACCTGTACGGAACCTGCCTTCAAAAAAGCTAAAAAAATGATGAAATAAAGGGGCAACGGCCCCACGGTGGGCGCCAAAAATGTGAGGGTAAAATAGTGCATCAATCAAATGAATAACAGATGACCCAAACATCAACAGAATAGAGAAACAAAGAAGATTCAAGTAAACAAAGCAATGAACAAACACAGCAAACCTCTTCCGTTTCGAAACTTCTGTTGTTCGCCTATCACGAATCGTCCTTTCGCAGATGAGATGAGCCCTCAGAGAGTGCAATCTTTTAAAAGCTGTTGGAGGAAGTCGATGGTGAACGGCTGTAGTGTGATATGCAATGAAGGTGAGCTCCAATGCAACAATGGTGATCTCAAGCTTGTGGATGACAAATGGGTGCCAAAGGCGCGCTGGTGATATTTCTGCAGAGTAACGATGTCAAAAGCCTGGATGAACAGAATGAAGGGATGAAGCTTCATTTATAGACTTGGAAGAATGGGAATCAACGGTTGAGAGAAGATATGAAGATCAACGGTTGAGGATGGTTGAGGAATGTGCAACCAGTGGAAATGTGACAAGTGTCCCAGCTCCATCATGAAAGGTGGGATGTGACAAAACTGATTGGAGAGTTAACTCCCTTGACTGGTCTGTTAACAGAATTGATTGATCAGTTAGAAGAGTGGATTGTGGAACTGACTGGATTGATTGAGGATTTGACTCAACTGACAGGTTAGTTAACAGACTTGATTGATTGGTTAACTGACCTCTGATTGGAGAAGAAATAGGCCATGTGGGTGAGGGAAAATAAGATAATTAAATATTAAATATATTTAATTACATGTGCAACCTGATGAGGTGGACAAGGTGAGGTGGAAAAGGTGAGGTGTAAAGGTGACGTGGAATTTTGAATTTAGAACTTTAGGATAGAGGAAATAGGATTAATTAAATAATTTATGATTATTTAATTGTGAAGGACAAATGGAAGGATTTTAATTAAATAAATTGAATTTATTTAATTATGGAACAGTGAATCGATTAAATAAATTTAGAATATTTATTTAATTAATAGAAGAAGGGAATAAATATTTAGAATATTTATTTAGGATGAATCGTGTCATTTTTAGACGTATACAATGGTTATATATGTGAAGGCTTGAGGCCTTGTGAAAATTGTTTTTTTTGGAGACATTTGGAGTTGCACTCTTGAGTTGAGTGATGTCCACTCCCCTACCCCTTTAAACTCATTTTTATGAGTTTTGTTTTGTACAAGCCATGGGTGTTCTACTTGCTTTTTGTTTGAGTGTTTTGTTGTAAAGTGGAGTGAGTGTTCCTTGTGTGTGGATGACCTCCAAGCTCGGGGGTGACTCATGGGTGAGTCTATGGTAGGGAGGAGAGCAATACTTCATGGCCCTTTTCCCCCTTCCCATATGTGTTTATTGCAAGTTATTTGAAGCTATTGAGCTTGGAAAAAAATAGTTTTATCTTTAAGTTTTGGCTCTTGAGAGAGTTATGGCTAAGATTGGCCTTTGTGCAGTTTGCTCTCAAAGAGAGAGAGAAAGAAAATAAATTTCCCTCTCTTATGATGTATAGTGTTAATGGTTTTATTTTTGTATTGTAAGTACTCTATTGTAGAAGTTACAAAAAGAGATAAACTCCTTATGTATTTGTTGTCACAATACATTTATTTCGATTTCCATATGCATGTGCTTCAAGAAAATGTATATATGTATTGCTGGTTTTTTTTCTTGAGTTGGGAAGAAGTTGCAAAAAAAAAAAAAAATTATTAGTTTGTTGATTTTTGTGTTCCAAAGAGAAAATATGAAACTTAGTGTTGCTACCTTAAAGTTATATTTTATGCAAAAAGATAGAGTAAGTTGTTTTTTTCTCATTAAAAAAAAGATATATGTAATGTGTTTGTTGTCATTTAAAAAAAAAAAGAAAATATGCATCATGATATTAATTATTTTATCCTTTCACAAAACAAAAAAAGTTGTTTTGTCACTACGAGAATTTCATTGGTGTATATATATATATATGCAAGGATATATAGTATTTTCCAGCAAGTTAAATATTGTAAAAATAATATATATATATATTAGACTGCATATATTTAAAAAAAGGAAATATGTTATACACAGTAATAATAATAATAAACCAGACATGTTTCATTGTATGGCCGAGTGTATTGCATACAATAGAGTTTCAACGTGGGGTGTAGATCTGTGGGCGGTGGAGGGGGGTCCGAACCCTCCCCACCATAGCCTCCCCTTATTTTGTTTTTATTTAGCTTGGAGTGTGGGGAGGGGGTCGAACCTCCACCCACACTCCACCGTAGTGGGGTGTGGGTGGGGGTTCGGCCCCCTCCCCACACTCCCACCTCCCTCTAAACCCTCAGCGCTCGTCCCCCTTTCGTTCTCTTTGTTGTTCAAAGAAAACAAAACAAAATAAAAACACATTTTTTTTAAATGAGCGGCGACGCCCAATATTTCATAGTTTGTCGTCCTCTATTTTTGGCCATTCGGCCCCTTCTCTCTGCAGCATATTTATTAATGTTTATATATATCCATGATGTATATACATCTTGCTCACACACAAAAAAAAGAATACCTCTCGTTAAAACCTGAATATAATAACACAAAAACAAACGTATATACTAAGTGTATATACCTCCATGAGTGGCGGCCATGGCTGCCCCTCTCTTCAAACCTGCAACACAAAACCAAATGAGAGAAGAAAGAAGAGAAAATAAAAATGATAGAAAACAAAATAGGGTTAGGGTATTTCTCCATAAGGATATTAGTTTTTTTATTTGGGTCAAACTTTTAGGTTATGGAATTTAAAATTAGATTTTATTATTTTCCCTCTCCTTATGACTTAGACTCTTTTGTTATTTTTATTTAAATTGGAGATTTAGGGGAAATTTGATAATGGGTGTGTTATTTAATTAGTAACCTTAATTTTTGCTAGTTGTTATTTCAATTGTGAGGGGTTATGAATTAAATTCTATTGTTTAATTTTATGGGATCATTTAAAGTTTAGTTTATTAAGCTAGATGATTTTATTAATTATTTTTATTATTTTTAGGTGGGGATTAATTATTACCATAGTTATCTTTCGAATTAACTATAGCCACCTTATTTTATTTTTCTTTTATTTTTTTAATCGATTTAATTTAATTTATTGCATGTGGATATTATTCAAAGAGGTTAATTTTACTTTATTCAATTTAGTTGATTTAATTTATTTAATCTTGCATGTAATAAATAATTAATTAAATTAGGTCGTTTAATCCAATTTTAGTGAGCTTAGGGAAACCTTTGATTAAAATTTTAATTATTAATCCCTATTCACGCCCGTGAGGCATTATGCTGCCAGATTTTTTCGAGATCTAGGGTTAATTTAATTTAGCGATTTTAAACCTTGTGTAGAGTAATATTTGACATTCCCACAAACTTGATGATCGTAATTAAGTTATTATTTAATTCATTTATGCTTTTGAATTAGTCTTTAGATTTTGACTCGTGTTGGAATCCTATCACCCACTTAGGTAAACTTAGGGTTTTGATCTTTTGATCCTACCCCTAATGGTGACACTTCTTGCGTCGCATTGACCCCCTTAGTCGGATTTCATCACGTAGGGGAATGCACATGTGATCACATTACCCTGCATTTGATTGACATGTTTATGTCTTATGCGTATTGCCACCAAGCACGCTAACGCGTGCGAGGGGGTTTCTAGGGATGCGTGGAAATTTTTTGATATTTTGTGTCATGACCACATTCAACTAATGTGGACATGACACGTGTGTTGCGTGTTGTGACCATATGGGAAATGTGGGCATGACAGTTGGTATCAGAGCCCAAGTTTAAACACTGGGCTTGTTTGGGCACGTTACTTATTCCACAAAATCTTCTGATTCATGACTACCTTGTTCTTGTAGGATGCCACCTAGAATGAGGCGAGAACGTTTGTGCCAAACTACGTCCACAGAGGTGCATAGCGACTCATCAGCTAACGGTCAAGGACCGCCAGCACCACAGGGACCACAGGCACCACCCGCACCTAATATCAGACCGCATATCTTATAGGCATTACAGGCAGTGCTAGATAGGTTACCACCGGCCACAGTTGACCCACATGTCGAGCCACGTGTTGATCTGCGAGAGGAGCCACGTGAGGAGCCACGTGCTGAGTCACGTGTAGAGCCACGTGTAGAGCCCTGCGTTGAGCCGCGAGTGGCACCACGTGTAGAGCCTTATGTTGAGATACCTGATATGACAGCGGAGGAGGTTGGTTTGGCTTACAGAGCTCGTAGCAGGAGCCCTCCGTATCATGCTAGGCAAGAGGAGGCGGTAAGAGTAGAGCAAGTTTTTCACGGGCCTTATGGTTATGGTGTGGATGACCCTATTTGAGGGCACAGAGACCGTGGGGACCCCATCAGAGATTTGTTGAGGCTGAATCCACCTACCTTCATCGGGACCACAGAGGGAGCCGAGGTGGAGGCTTGGCTTATCAGTTTAGACAAGTGTCTTACGTTGCATCCTTACGAGGGCAACATGAAGGCACGTGTGTCAATTCACCTATTGAGAGACGTAGCAACAATTTGGTGGCACACTAAGGAGTGCAAGTGCCACTTATCTTTGGATACACTTTCATGGGACACATTCATTGAGTGCTTTAATATGCGATATCTGTCAGACCACTACAGGTAGTGTCGTATTGACGAGTTCCATGATTTATAGTAGCAAGGGTCTACTGTAGCACAGTATGAGGGTAGGTTCACAGAGCTGTCACATTATGCAGAGTATCTCCATGATGAAAAACTTCTAGTTCACAAGTTTATCAGAGGTTTGAATCAGGGGATATCAGGGCCTATGCGCATGATAAACCCCCAGACCTTGAGTGAGGCTAGCGAGAAGGAATACATTGCTAAGGAGATACAGGGACGAGGTCAGAGTACACGCCCTTAGTTTTAGGATCGTAGCCACTAGCAGCAGCAGAATTTTTGTAGACCACCACCACCACATCAGAGAGGAGGGTTTAGTTCTGCACCTTTACCTCCTAGGCCTCCACAGCAGCAGTAGCAATAGTTCCAGCAGAGGTCCAAGCCCTAGTAGAGGGTACAGGGAGGACAGAATCGTGGTTGGCAGAAGTAGGGCCCGCGTAGGGATTAGAGACAGCAGGGACCACCTACGGGACCTGCGAGATCACAATAGTCTTATGGGGGTTCTTAGGGATCCACGAGTCAGACTGGACAGCAACAGAGTAGTAGGACACAGATTGGACAGGTTCAGGCTCAGGGCCTGTGCTATGTTTGTGGTGGGGCAGGACTTTTGGCCAGAGAGTGCCCACAGGGTTTTACGGTAGGGGGACAGCTTCGTGCAAGAGGTTCAGAGTAGACAGTTGGTGATGTGGGTAGAACCCACCGTATGTTTGCAGCAGTTGATAACCGCCAGGCTGACTTCCAGGCCTCAATTATCGAAACAACATGTATGGTTAGGGATGTCCCCATTGCTATTTTATTTGACTCTGGTGCTACTAATTCATTTATATCTCCGTCGTTAGTGGAGCATTGCAGGCTGGTGGCCTCTAGGCAAGGTGATAGGTGGGAGGTTGAGTTGGCCACTAGGGCCAAGATGTCAGTAGATTCCTTGGTTCAGGATTGTGAGATCTCTTTGCGGACCTTCACTACATTATGCAACCTTATGGTTATGCCTTTAGGATCCTATGGTGTAGTTTTAGGCATGGATTAGCTTGCAGTTCATAGAGCGAAGCTAGATTATCACTGAAAGGTGATTAGCTGTTTATATGATCATGGCATGTTAGTCAAGGTAGTGGGCATTCAGAAGCCCATGGCAGTTCGTATGATATCTACACAGTAGCTTAAGTGATGCATGCGGAAGGGATGTCAGTTATTTGCCATCACGGTTAGTGACAGATCAGAGGATGAGCCAGAGGCATCATTAGATGACCATCCTATCTTGAGGGAGTTCGCCGATGTCTTTCCACCTGAGTTATCAGGTATGCCTCCACGTAGAGAGGTAGACTTCCACATTGACCTAGTGTCAAGTGTAGAGCCAGTGTCTCATGCACCCTACAGGATGACCACACATGAGCTCATGGAGCTCAAGTTGCAGTTAGAGGAGTTGCTTGAGAAGGGGCACATCCGACCTAGCATTTCACCATGGGGCGTACCGGTTATCTTCGTGAAGAAGAAGGATGGGTCTCTTCGATTGTGCATAGATTATAAGGAGCTTAATAAGGTGATGGTGAAGAACCGTAATCCTCTGCCTAGGATTGATGACCTTTTCGATCAGATGCAGGGAGCCAAAGTGTTCTCTAAGATAGACCTAAAGTCCGGTTACCACCAGTTACACATCACAGAGGCGGATATCCATAAGACCGCTTTCTGGACTTGATATGGCCACTATGAGTTCACTATGGTACCCTTTGGCTTGATGAATGCCCCTACAGTGTTCATGAGTCTCATGAACAAGGTGTTCCATACTTACTTAGATTTGTTCGTGATCATTTTGATCTACTCGTGGACTGAAGAGGAGCATGAGGATCACTTGCGTCAGGTTTTGCAGTGCTTGAGAGAGCAGCAGCTTTATGGCAACTTGGCGAAGTGTGCATTTTTTAGTACCGAGGTGCAGTATTTAGGACACATCCTATCTGGTGATGTTATCTCCATAGATCCATCGAAGATCAAGGCTATCAGGGATTGCCCAGCACCCACCAGTGTGACAGAGGTCAGGAGTTTCATGGGGTTAGTCGGTTACTACCGCAGATTCGTAGAGGGCTTTTCCAGGATAGTGCACCCCATCACTTCCCTTCAGCGGAAAGGGAAGAGCTTCACTTGGACTAAGCAATGCAAGAGGGCCTTTGGGGTCCTCAAGGAGCATCTTATCAGCGCTCCTATCTTAGCGGTTCTTGATCCTATAGAGGATTTTGTGGTTTGTACAGATGCATCACTTGAGGGTTTGGGAGTCATGCTTATGCAGGGTGGTAGGTCAATCATGTATGAGTCGTGAAAACTCAAGACCCATGAGATGAACTATCCCACTCACGATTTTGAGCTTGCAGTAGTGGTTCATGCTCTCGTTTGCTAGAGACACTTTCATTTGGGTTGTCGCTTTGAGCTTCATTCAGATTATCACAGTTTACAATCTATATTCACATAGCCAAATTTGAACACCCACTAGCAGCGTTGGATGGAGTTTCTTTGCGAGTACGACTTTGACATCCACTACATCAAAGGGAAGGAGAACATGGTTGCTGATGCATTGAGTCGGAGGTGCCACAAGATCCTGACCTTGACCTTGAGTGTGGACTTGAGAGAGCGCATCATTCAGCATATGCCTGAGGATGAGTGGTTTCTTGAGGTGCAGCGGGAGATCCAGTCACAGAGGGCCCTTGTGGACAAATTCGCAGGATATTCTCTTGAGACAGATGGGCTTCTTAGACATCGACAGCGTATCTATGTACCCCATGCAGGCAACCTACATGCAGTAGTTCTTTCAGAGGCTCACAGAGCACCTTATGCAGCACACCCGAGGGTGAAGAAGATGCATGTTGATTTGCGACAGTTGTACCATTGGGAAGGTATGAGACGAGATATTGCAGAGTATGTTGCTTGATGCCTTGAGTGCTAGAGGGTCAGGGCCAAGCATTAGCATCCAATAGATCTTTTATACCCTCACGAGATACCTAAGTGGAAATGGAACACCATTTCCATGGATTTCATGGTTGGTCTTCCAATGTCATCTTGCCGCCATGATGCCATCATGGTGACGGTTGACAAGTTGACCAAGGTGGCACATTTCTCACCTGTATGCACGACGTACAATGCACCATCAATGGCGAGAGTATTCTTGGATGAGATTGTTACATTACATGGGGTACCTCGCCGTATCATTTCTAACAAGGACTCAGTGTTCACATCGGCCTTTTGGAGGGCATTATAGTAGGCGTTGGGCACATAGCTCAACTTCAGTTCCACTTATCATCCTGAGATAGATGGACAGACAGAGAAGGTTAATCAAGTTCTTGAGGATATGCTCCATATGTATGTTATGGATAACCAGACTAGATGGGAGGAGTATCTGTATCTAGTCGAGTTCTACAATAATGGGCATCACAACTCATTGGTTATGCCTCCTTTTCAGGCCTTGTATGGTAGACCTTGTAGGACACCGTTGAGTTGGGATCGTATTGAGGACAGGGTTACTATTGGGCCAGAGTTGGTGCAGGATATGGAGCAGCAGGTGACCTTGATCAGACAGAGACTTCAGGAGGCATATGATCGATAGAAGAAGTATGTCAATGCTAAGAGATTAGATTGGAGCTTCTCGGTTGGGGATAGAGCATTCTTGAGAGTGCGACCGCACAAAAGTCCAATCCATTATGGAAAGGGCTCTAAGCTCACACCATAGTTTGTTGGACCTTTTGAGATCTTGAAGCGGATAGGACCCGTAGCCTACCGTCTAGCCTTGCCACCTAGCCTGTCGTGCATCCACGATGTTTTTCATGTATCTATTTTGTGGCGTTGCATATCTTATTTACCTCATGTATTGGATTGTAGTGCTCTATAGGTACCGTCAGACGAGCAGTTGGTTTTGGAGCTAATTCACATATTGGCTCGTCGAACACTAGGCCTTTGAGGTCGAGAACTTGACTAGGTTAGGGTCCAGTGGGATAGGTACGATGAAGTCACAGTGACTTGGGAGGATGCAGTTAAATTGAGGGCACTTTATCCTCACCTCTTTGATGACTTCTAGGAGGAAGTTTAGTCTTAGGGGGTGAGGATGTGAGGCCTACCTTTTCACTCCCTTAGTTTGACTATTTTATATTATTGTTGGAGACACATTTTAGACTTTTAGGGACTGTTGATCCTGATATGCATGACTATTAGACTATATGCTTTTACTTTTGATTTATTATGTTTAGCATGATTGTGATGACAATAGATTTTGATTTCAATTTATTGATGAGGATATTAACATGTGATTTGCATTATGATACTATTTGAGATACTAGTTATGTGATTATTGTTATGAATTTATTATGCGATGTTATCTTAAGATGGATTATTGAAATGCAAATTATGAATCTATTGTGATGTGATTTTATAATTGTTTTATATGATTATGTGATGGTGTGAGTATATGCTTACTTTTCATCGGCTATGATATACGTGTCAGATTAATCTTTTGTTTAAGTGCGCAGGTGTTCTAACTAAGCCAAGGATAATCGAAGATCATCCCACACATTTTGTGAAGTCCCGTGTAATCCAATCTAGTTCCAAGAGAAACCAAGATCAACTATGTTATGCATGATGAAATTTCGTATTGTTATTGTGTGGTGTTGTTTGGGATAGGTCTACCCCTTTTATATTTGATTGTAATATGGTGTTGTAAAGGTGTAAGGTTTATTTGATTTTTTTTTTATGTTTTTATTTTTGTGACCCCTTTTTTATGTGATTTTACTCACCCTATAGTGCTCAAAATAGGTTAAAAGTGACCCTAGGTTGTACCCTTTAGGGTCTAGGGACCTTTTGAGCTTGTTTAACCTTAAGTAAACTCTCATTTGGTCACTTAAACTTCACCTTGAAGCAAAGTGACGAAAATGGAAGTTTGGGAAGGAGTGGAAGGTTGGGTCAAACACTCAACCTCATCCACACCTCTTCCAAGGCTTGGGGGAGTCTTCAAGACCCCTAAATTGTGGACTCAACTCCAAGGTTCTCCCACATTGGTGAGGGTACCTTGGGGTTTTGTGGAATTTCATAGGAGGAGATGATTGGGGCACTTGTAGTACCCACTTCCTTCTTTGGCTCCACTTTTCTCTCCCACATGTGTGAGAGAACACAAGTGGAGGGGGCAAGACTTAGTGGAATGGGTGGATGACATGTGTTACCACCATATTCCATGAAGCTTGCAAGTGGTTGTAAGGAGGAAGGAGGAGGTGATATGTGTCACCTCCCCGTTCCTCAAGGCTCATGAGAAGACTTATTTTAATCCCTCTTGAAGAGAGGGAGAGGGTTGTTGATTTATTTTCAATTTTAGATTTTTATTTGAATTTGGGGAGAGCATTATAGGAAATTTTTGGAGGCTCATTTGGAGAAGGACTTGGAGGTGGAGTTGGAAGGGCTCTTCTTCAACTATCTTCCTTGTAGGCTATTTAAAGTAGGATTCAAGGCTACATGTATCTCCTTATGTAATTTACTTTTCTTGTGTGATGATTTTGTGTGTGTGTGTTTTACATTTTTTGTTATGAGGATTTTTATGGGTGTTGTGAGAGCCTCTCCACTTGGAGAAAATGCTCAACATGTGTGGGGTGGGGGAGGAGTGAACCTCCTCAAGGTCACATCCTAGTTTAATATTTTAGCCTTGAGGGCAAGTTATCGGATTGAGTTTTTTTTAATGGCTTGAGAACCATGGAGAAATATGTGAAAATAGTTATATATGTGAAGGCTTGAGGCCTTGTGAAAATTAGTTTTTTGGGAGACATTTGGAGTGGCACTCTTGAGTTGAGTGATGGCCACTCCCCTACCCCTTTAAACTCATTTTTATGAGTTTGTTTTGTGCAAGCCATGGGTGTTCTACTTTTTTTTGTTTGAGTGTTTTGTTGTGAAGTGGAGTGAGTGTTCCTTGTGTGTGGATGACCTCCAAGCTCGGGGGTGACTCATGAGTGAGTCTATGGTAGGGAGGAGAGTGATACTTCATGGCCTTTTTCCCCCTTCCCATATGTGTTTATTGCAAGTTATTTGAAGCTATCAATATTCAAAGAAAAAGACTTTTATCTTGAAGTTTTGGCTCTTGAGAGAGTTATGGCCAAGATTGGCCTTTGTGTAGTTTGCTCTCAAAGAGAGAGAGAGAGAGAGAGAGAGAGAGAGAGAGAATTTTCCTCTTATGATGTATAGTGTTAATGGTTTTATTTTTGTATTGTAAATACTCTATTGTAGAAGTTACAAAAAGAGATAAGCTCCTTATGTATTTGTTGTCACAATACATTTATTTTGATTTCCATATGCATGTGCTTCAAGAAAATATATATATGCATTGCTGTTTTTTTTTCTTGAGTTGGGAAGAAGTTGCTAAAAAAAGGAATTTATTAGTTTTCTGATTTTTTTGTTCCAAAGAGAAAATATGAAACTTAGTGTTGCTACCTTAAAGTTATATTGTATGCAAAAAGATAGAGTAAGTTGTTGTTTTTATCTCATTAAAAAAAAAGATATATGTAATGTGTTTGTTGTCATTTCAAAAAAAAAAAAAAAATGCATCATGATATTAATTATTTTATCCTTTCACAAAAAAAAGAGTTGTTTTGTCACTATGAGAATTTCATTGGTGTCTATGGTTATATATATTATTTTTACAATATTTAACTTGCTGGAAAATACTATGTATTTGAAAGAAACTGAGCATTTATATATGCTTGCTTATATATATATATATATATATATATATATATATATATATATATATATATATATATATATATATATATATATATATATATATATATGACTGCATATATTTAAAAAAAGGAAATATGTTATACATAGTAATAATAATAATAAATCAGATTGCATGTTTCGTTGTATGGCCGAGTGTATTGCATACAATAGAGTTTCAGTGCGGGGTTTAGATCTGTGGGTGGTGGAGGGGGGTCTGAACCCTCCCCACCGTAGCCTCCCCTTATTTTTTTTTTATTTAGCTTGGAGTGTGGGGAGGGGGTCGAACCCCCACCCACACTCCACCGTAGTGGGGTGTGGGTGGGGGTTCGGCCCCCTCCCCACACTCCCACCTCCCTCTAAACCCTCGGCACCCATCCCCCTTTCGTTCTCTTTACTATTCAAAGAAAACAAAATAAAATAAAAACACAATTTTTTTTTAAATGAACGGCGGTGCCCAATATTTCACAGTCCGTCGTCCTCCATTTTTGGCCATTCAGCCCCTTCTCTCTGCAGCATGTTTATTAATGTTTAAATATATGTGTGTGTGTGTGTGTATATATATATATATATATCCCTACTGTATATACATCTTGCTCACACAAAAAAAAGAATACCTCTAGTTAAATCATATATATATAACACAGAAACAAACGTATATACTAAGTGTATATACCTCCATGAGTGGCGGCCATGGCTGGCCCTCTTCAAACCTGCAACACAAAACCAAATGAGAGAAGAAAGAAGAGAAAATGAAAATGATAGAAAATAAAATAGGGTTAGGGTATTTCTCCATAAGGATATTAGTTTTTTTATTTGGGTCAAACTTTTAGGTTATGGAATTTAAAATTAGATTTTATTATTTTCCCTCTCCTTGTGGCTTAGACTCTTTTGTTATTTTTATTTAAATTAGAGATTTAGGGGAAATTTAATAATGGGTGTGTTATTTAATTAGTAAAGTTAATTTTTGCTAGTTGTTATTTCAATTGTGAGGGGTTATGAATTAAATTCTATTGTTTAATTTTATGGGATCATTTAAAGTTTAGTTTATTAAGCTAGAGGATTTTATTAATTGTTTTTATTATTTTTAGGTGGGGATTAATTATTACCATAGTTATCTTTCGAATTAACTATAGCCACCTATTTTATTTTTATTTTATTTTTTTAATCGATTTAATTTAATTTATTGCATGTGGATATTATTCAAAGAGGTTAATTTTACTTTATTCAATTTAGTCTATTTAATTTATTTAATCTTGCATGTAATAAATAATTAATTAAATTAGGTCGTTTAATCCAATTTTAGTGAGCTTAGGGAAACCTTTGATTAAAATTTAATTATTAATCCCTATTCATGCCTGTGAGGCGTTATGCTGCCATATTTTTCTGGGATCTAGGGTTAATTTAATTTAGCGATTTTAAACCTTGTGTAGAGTAATGTTTGATGTTCCTGCAAACTTGATGATCATAATTAAGTTATTATTTAATTCATTTATGCTTTTGAATTAGTCTTTCGATTTTGACTCGTGTCGGAATCCTATCACCCATTTAGGTAAACTTGGGGTTTTGATCTTTCGATCCTAGCCCTAATGGTGATGCTTCTCGCATCGCATTAACCCCCTTAGTCGGCTTTCATCACATAGGGGAATGTGCATGTGATTGCATTACCCCACATTTGATTGACATGTTTATGCCTTATACGTATTGCCACCGAGCAAGCTAACACGTGCGAGGGATTTTCTAGGGATGCGTGAAATTTTTTTGATATTTCGTGTCATGACCACATGACTAATGTGGACAAGACACATGTGTTGTGTGTCATGATCGCATGGGAAATGTTGGCATGACACCCCTATTATGACAATCATACTTGCCTCTATTGATTATTTAGACATAATTTTTAGGTGTCCTTTTGACAACTTCTCCATGCATGTTTCATAGTATGAATTCTCTTGGAGAAGGTTGGAGGATGTGGAGATCTCTTTAGTGTCTTGGGCTAGGACATTCCTTATGCACCTATTCATGATAATTTGTATGCATGACACAACAATATTTCAAAATTTCCTAATTGTCCTTTGTTACTACATGATGGTGGTTACCTTGATCGACTATATACCTTTCAATACCCTAAATTATAGAGATTAGTTTAATGATTGTTATGACGGTCCTAGGTTTGTCTATCCTAAAGAAGTCAAGGGTACTCTTTGACCATCTTGGATTGTAATAATCCCTCTCACTACATATGTAGTTTCCATAAGGGTTTCGGTGCCTTTAGTAATGTTGTACCATTCTCATATAGTCCTCACTTAGGAATTTGACAACTTTGGAGACCTTTGTATATGAGTGTCCTAAAGGCTTGGGTAGTCTTTGATTATTTTGGATTGTGATAGTCCCTTCTTGACTTGTTCATGACTATATAAGACAAGAAAATACATCTTCATCTACCCTTTCCATTACCATCAAAACATTTCCTTCTTCCTATGAAAGCTCCCTATTGTTATGGCACCATTTGGATAACCTTATCATGACATTATCTTGACTAATAATAGCCCTTGTTATGGTTGTCATGTGAATAATCCTCCATGAAACCCTCATGTAACTTGTTGAAATTGTGAAGACATATTGACCTAACTTGCAACCATAGAAAGAGCCATTAGACTTGTCATGAAACCATGTTAATCGAAGAAAATACATATGAAATAAGGCTCTTAAATCCTTAGGAAGACAAGGATCTTGAGGGGCATACTTAGTAATAGTCCTATGGCACTTTGCAAGACAATCCTCATGGAAGAAGAGTTAAACTAGTGACTCTCTAGTATATTAGTGACTATCCAACAGTACAGTCATTAGTGACTGTCTAGTATATTAGTGACTATCCAACAGTACAGTCATTAGTGACTATCCATATTATGCTAGGGTCATATTTTAGGTTGCTAGGCAAGTTTTTAAGGATTGTCTTAATGTTATTAAAGTTACAAAGCGTGGTCATCAGTGCAAATGTGGTTATAAGCATTTGAAATTGTCATTTCTCAATGTTGATCAATCATTTATGACTGTTATAAATAGCACAGTCATGTTTTGAAATTGAAAATCATATGCTATAGATCTAGGGGATTGTCATCATGGGGGTTTTAGTATCTTCATGGGATTGATGATTGATCCAATGCTTGAGAATTTTCCTAATAAGACTCAATGTGCATGTTTCTTTCTATGACAATGGAAGAGGGTTTGCCACTTAGAAAGAACACACATCACTCATTTTACAAAAGGACTAGTATACAAAAGAGTTACCCAACCACCTTGTAAAAATTATGTTACTAATTAGTTATAGCAGTCATAGCATAGAAAATGGTCCAAGGTCCTATCATTGAGTTGAAGAAGCTATCCTTGTGCAAACTTTAAAGATGCTACCATGCAAATGTTGCATAAGACTGTCATAGATAGGACTATCATAAAAATGATTAGACATTTGTTTGACCTCATGTTTTGCTAGATTATGATCATTTATTGTTTGGGGATTGTTCATACACCTAACTCATGGTCCTCTAATCACAATAATAGTCTTGATAGTTGAATTAGTATGCAAAATACCATGTAGACTGCCCTAGAAGACTATCACAAATAAATCAACAATAGGACTATCATAAGTTTAGAGGCATCCATGGCATCATTTCCATCTTGAAACCTTCATTAATGTTGTCCTAGATCCCACATTATGATGAATAAGTCATTTGGTGATGCATTACTGGGATAATGATATGATCTTGTGCCAAAAAGTCACCTTGTTGTCCTAGGAAGACTGTCATGCCCAGCTAGTCATGGACATTGAACATGAAGAGTCATGCACATTTTTGTCATGTTTTAAGGTATGTGAATGTGGTTTGAAGCTTAAAAATAATCATCACAACATCTACCATGGTCCAAGAAGGTAAACTCCATGCCCAATTTGAAACTACTCGCAAAGGGCTTCATTCAAGTCATGATTTTTGTCTTCACACGTCTTACTCTAGACTTTGGTACAACGGTTATAACTTTTTCCATGGGTCAAGAAAATGAACTACATATTGATTTTTTAGAATTTATGAACCTTATGCATTTCTAGGACAAAATGGACATCATAAAAATGAGTTTTATCAAACCTACAACAACCATGAACATGAAGAACAAGTTGTTGATTTGGTTGACAAAATGGGTATAAATCAAGCTAGTCTTTCACCACAAGAGGAGGTGCATGATATTTGTGCATTTGGATGAGTTAAAAAATATTTTAGAGACCTCAATGATACTTCCCTAGCCCAGGAAATGCTCACACATGAACATAAGCAAGAATTAGGGGAGTTTTCTCATGATCTTGATGTTGTCAATTCAAGGAATTTAAGTGCTTTTTAGGACAGTTTTTTGGTCTATCATATCTTTTAATGATTTTTGACCTATTTATGATGAGTTTTATCATGGCCTATCATATCTTAATAAACAAGGACAGCAATGAATTTCATGAAATTGGAGCTCCTAAAGTCATGCAAATCACCAAACATGATAACTTATTTTGTATTTTTCATTGTGACCATTATTCATTGTCATTATAAAGGTTCCAATTATCATTGTCTTATTCATCATTCTTGTAGAAATCATTATCATGCTGAGAAAATGATAAAACACTCTAACACCAGAAGAGCGTGAAGCTGAGAATGAGAGGAAAAGAGAAAGAATGAGGCAAATTCAGGAAAGTAGGAAATTGTCAACCATACAAGAAGACATTCTACCATTGTCAATTGAAGAGGAACATGACACATCTAATGAAGATAAGAGAGATGGAATTGGTGGCACAAAGGGAATGAATGTAAAACCTTCATGCAATGAGGAAAGTGAATCTCCAAGTTGGAGGTACTCCATCGTCCACAAGTCAATTTGAAGGAACACCATCATTCTCTTCCAGAATTGGAGACACTCCATCTTTCACAGGTGAAGTAGAAGGTACATCTTCATTTTATTCTCAAGTTGGTGGCACACCATCATTCACACATCAAGTTGAAGGTATGTCATTTTTATCTTTTTCACCTCTAATTGAAGGTATGTCATTTATCCCATCTCAAGTAAATATTGAAGAAATTCCTAATGTTGAGTCAACTTTACCAATTAAAATGCCTCCTAGAATTTTGCATAGGAAGCCTAAGTTTCTAATAAATATTGATGAGAATGTGTTGAAGCCCATGGAGGATAAGATTCTCATGCGCACTTGCCAAAGATATATGAATAAGATATGGAAATTATTCTTTGAGAATTTAAATGAAACCAAAAGATGTAAACTATTTGTTGAATTGATGAGAAATCTAAAATTTAGGCCCACTATGAAGATTCTTGGCCTAAGAACATTGAATGCCTCAAGTGAAAAATCAATTGTCAAGAATCTAATGAGTGCATATGAGAGTGTGGGTTCCACCTCACGCACCAAGGATAGTAATGTCACATGACATGTCATTACATTGACAATAGTAAGCCAACAAAAAAGAAAGCTCACCTCATTAGAAAGACAAGTCAAGCATTGAAAATAAGTAGAAAAACTCTAATGAGAGCCATTGGAAGACGTGAAAGAGTTGAGGACCAAAACACCAATGAATTGTGGGCATTCTCTGGGAGATTCCCACGGAAAGACAAAGTTGTTAAAGCTTTGAGATCTATCATTGAAGAATTTTGGAAAAATAACACAAGGGTATCTCCTAATGCAAGAGATGTTGTGAGAAGGAGAATTGGTTGTTGAAACCGTGAGCCACATCCAAAGCATTTTTTGGATGTGACCCAAACACAATTTTTTGAGAAATTTCAAGAGATGTATCCTCAAATTAAAATTTGTCAAAGATATTTTGAAATGCTAAAACTTTTCTATGTCAAAATAAATCACACATGCACTACTTGTTGTAGATTACATATTGAATTTTCTAACTATTTTGATGTTTATTGGTCTATATGTTTAGATTTGCATACTAACAATGTTTTGCAGGATTGTGGCATGCGTGCCCCACCAACTACTTCAAGAGACTTCATATCAACAATTATATGTGAAAGAGAGGAAGGTTAAATATTCTACAAGAAATTATGCTTGGATGGCACATGTCAACATTGCGGTGGCTTGCAACGTATGCCAATATGTCAACATATGGAAAGCACACATGTAGTTGGAAATCAACTAATAGATTTTGGCAAGTATAAAATAGTGGAACGAAACAAGACCTCCCCTAGAACTTACCCACCCACATGGACATGTTGGCGCAGTCGGTTCGACCCTACAACCTATGGAATACAAAATTTCAGTCTTAGCAACTTTCTAGTTTGTCGGTAGCTTACAGCCTGGAACAACTAGGATGCTTGGCACACAAAATGAGAACTCCCCTAGTATTTACCCACCCACCCCGATGTGTTGGCAAAGTTTGTTTAGCCCCACGACCTATGGAATGCAAAATGTCACTCCTAGCACCTTTCCACTGCATGAAACTGAAGCATTTTGCAAGAATGCATTTGATTTCAGCACAGTCAAACGAACTGGAGTTTAGCAAAATTAAGAGAGTTTATTGTGGATAGACCCCATGTGCACCTGTAGGTCCAAACAAAACATTCCCAACTGCCATGAATTTTGAGAACTGCTCCGTCAAAGTTTGGCAGTTTTTTCATCTTAGGGATCTTAAGGGACTTTGCCAGTAGCCTATTGCCCCAAACAATTGCGGTACTTAGCACATGAAACAAGACCTCCCCTGGCATTTACTTGTGCACCCCAATGTGTTGGCGAAGTTCGTTCAGTCCCACGACCTATGGAATGCAAAATGTCACTCCTAGCACCTTTCCACTGCATGAAACTGAAGCATTTTGCAAGAATGTGTTTAATTTTGGCACGGTCAAACAGACTGGAGTTGACTAAAGCTGAGAGATTTATTGTGCATAGACCCCACATGCACCTATAGGTCCAAACGGAACGTTCCTAGCTACCATGAATTCTGATAACTTCTCCATCAAAGTTTGACAGGTTTTGCGTCTTAGGGATCTTAAGGGACTTTGCCGGTAGCTTGCTGCCCCAATCTATTGGGGCACATAGCACACAAAACAAGACCTCCCCTGGAATTTACCCGTCCACCCCAACACGTTGGCGAAGTTCGTTCGGCCCCACGACCTATGGAATGTACAATGTCACTCCTAGCCCTAAGGATTCAATCAAGTAGCCCTTAGGTTGATATGATCATTCTAAGCTTGACATATGACTGCTACCATTTGCATATAACTGTACATTTATAAAATGAGTGTTCTAAGATCTTTATAACAACCTTCTCTGTTTTGCTGGGACAATACTATCCTAATATGTGTTGACAGTGCTAAAATGTGAATAATGGTATGATGATTAGTAAATACTCTTAAGACCTTGATGATTGTCCTAGCAATCATATGAGTAGTTTTGTAATTACTAGATCCCCCCAAATGGAAGCTTTTATCGTCAAACGGATATATGGTTGTCCATATATTGCATGCTAATTCATGATTGCATGCTTGTCCATAAGTGTATTGTGTCATAGTTGGTCTATTGGCCTTGCTAGGGTTGTCTTTATGTGGTAATGACATGATTGACTTGATGGGGTTGTCTTCCCTTCTTAATTTAGGATTTCTACTCTTTGATTAGCAACGCAACTGTCTCTTCATTATGGAAGTGGACTCTTATTTCTCTCTTCTACACTCCCTACTTGTAGACTTCGCATTCGTAACGTCAGAGTATAAGTATCCTCTAGGAAGATAATAATGCCTTTGATACATGATATTCAACCTAGGGTTGTCTTTGATCTTTGTATGACAAACACCTAATTAATTCTAGCTACTTGTAATACCTCTAAGAATCTCCTATAATATCACCAAGTTCATGACTAGTTTATGCATACATTGCCACATGCACCGGTGGAGGACATGTTTCAATGCCTAAAACCTTAATCTATGTCTACACATGTGTGAACAACATTCAGAGATGTATGTTATTCATTCTACCTGAGTAGAGCCCATATTTCATAAGGTTTTTTGGGCAAAATACAAAGAGATAATGGATTGATCCATTGTTGTATTGACTGTGACAGTCATGATTAGAGATCAAAATACATTGCATTTACATAATTTCATGCCATTTACATGGTGATTAACCTATTTGTGTGATTAACCCTAGTGTCCATGATAGATCAATGATAGCTCAATGATAGATCAAATAGATAATGGTGAATAAGGGATAGATCAATGATAGCTCAAATAGATAAGGGGAGGTAGCATGATGTCTCCCAATATGGACATAGGATCAAAGAATGATATAAACAATAAGGATCAATACTAAACTCTTAAAATAAGATAAAAAAGTGTTGGATGATAACATGTATACTCTATAAAGTACATAATAAAAGATGAGATTATAAGGCAAGATATAGTAAAATGAGATCATGATATTTAAGATATACCAATATAATACCATAAGGAATGGTATATAAGATATAAAAATGTAGGATTGATGATGTAAATTCTCTAAAATAGAAAAATATGTCAATATTTGATCGTAAATGCTCATAATAGCTAGGTAGAAACAATGATAAGAGATGGACCATAGACAAGATGCTCAATATAATGATAAACCATGAATGTTATAAGAAGCTAGAACTTCACTCAATGCATGTGAGAGGAGAATCATTATAAAATACAAGAATGTCATTAGTAGGAGGTAAGATTATGTCATCAATGCATGTCCTATAAGGTGCATCACAAGGTCTAGATCATTAGTATGTATGTACTAACCACTATCCATATGATTTTCATTAGGCTTACTATGAAAAATGTAGTATGAATAAGAATAAACAATATCAAATCACAATGAACTATTTCATCATATAGGTATATCATGCAAAGTTGTGTTGGGTGAGTGATATTTTAGTGTATTTTTGAGATATATTGTGCTGGGTAAGTGATATTTGAAAAGGGAGTGTTTAGACATGTTAGATATGTCCACTTACACATTGCTTGTCAATATTAGGGCTTGATCAATCCATTTGGTCTCTGCTGTTACAAAACAATCCCTAAAATAGGCCTAATTTAACTGTAACAATCCAAGTTTTATCTATTCCGTACAAAACAAGCCTACCTAAGTTTTAAATATGTTTAATAAGGGCAAAAAGGGTATCCAAATCATGTCTTGGATTTCAATTATCAGTTGTATTAAGGCAGTTATTACATAAAATGTCTCTAAGAAGGGCTACAAGCTCCTAGACCACTTACAAAGCAAGTACATGTTATACTAATCACATAGCTCTACCCATGCATGGATAAGGTTGGTATAGTGAATTTAAGAATGTATGAGTGTTTTAAAACCATGGTGAATTTCTATAAGTCTTCCAATCAAGATTTGGTTTTGTTCTAGACCTAGAGTGAAGCTAGTCTGAGCTAGTGGGAGATTGAATTACTCAGTTCATTGCATGAACATATCAAGTTGAGATCATATCTTCTATTGCATTATTATATATAAGATATATGTCATATTAGAGGACCATGAATGTTAGAATTCATGTGAATAATAAAGTCATGATATGTTGTGAGCAAGTGTTCAAGGTAAAGAGCCAAATTGATGTAAGTATGGTTGAGCTAGGATGGCATCAAAAGCATAAAGGATATAGCAATTTTGTCAAAAGTTGTAGTTGCAACTACCCTGCGAGACATGTATGCAAAGTGTGGAAGCATAGACAAGGCACGTGGACTGTTTGATCATACAACACCACAAAGAGATGTCCTCTGATAGGATACAATAATTGCAAGATATGCAAAAAATGGATTTGTTGAAAAGACTTTAGAAATCTTCAAGTAAATGCAATTGGCACATGTAAAGCCAAATTCCACAACCTTTGCTAGCATCCTCCCTATCTGTACACAAAAATAGAATGTTTGGAACAGCCTATGGACAGCCATCAAAGCATAAAGGATATAGGAAATTTGTCACATGTTGTAATTGCAGTTGCCGTTGTAGACATGTATACAAAGTGTGGAAGCATAAACAAGGCACGTGAACTATTTAACATGATGCCCCAAATAAATGTCGCCTCATTGAATGCAATGATTGCAAGATATGATAAAAATGGATTTTTTGATAACGCTTTAGAAAATTTCAAGCAAATGTGATTGGCAAGTGTAAAGCAAAATTCCAAACCTTAGCCAATATCCTCCTTGCCTATGTCAAAATGGACATCCATCAAAGGATAAAACAAATGGGAATTTTTTTAATGTTGTAGTTCTAACTGCCCTTAGAGACATGTATGCAAAGTGTGGAAGCATAGACAAGGCACGTGAACTGTTTGGCATGATGCCTCAAAGAAATGTCGCCTCATGGAATGCAATGATTGCAAGATATGAACATTTAATGGATTTTTTGATAAGCCTTTAGAAAGTTTCAAGAAAATACAATTGGTGAGTGTAAAGCCAAATTCCAAAAACCTTAGAAGTGGTATCTTTGGAACACAGTATAGACATCCATCAAAACATAAAGGATATAGGAATTTTGTCAAATGTTGTAGTTGTAAGTACCCTGCAAGACATGTATGCAAAGTGTGGAAGCATATGTTTAGGGTAAAATATGAAGAGGATTGATTTCATTGATTTGTCTTGATCCTCCTTTCACCACTAAACATTCAAGGACATTCAGCCGAGTAGGAAGTCTACTACAGGCTTCTTGTCACTTGGAACATAGGGGAAGATTGGAATTGTGTGATTTTGTTGTTCAAATAAGCCCAATTATTCTCAAAACCCTAATTATGCAAATTCATGAACAAACAAACAAATTACAAAAAATGATCGCACACAAAGATATCAAATGACAATCAAATGTGTACCAAATTTTGAAGTTTGGAAAGTGGAAAATTTGGGGACTAATGAGCAGGTGCCCTACTCCAGTGCCATAGTCTCTGTCAAGATCTAGAAACCTTATCGGCAACTTGTTCCTGTTGTTCCAGAGATTTTCCTATTGCGGGATCTGAAGGACTAATGAGCGGGCGCCCGAGTCCAAGTCCCTATTTTCTTCTCTGATCTACAATTCTGACAGTTTGCACTACTCTCCTGCAACTCCACTTTTTCTGCTTTCGCAACCTGTAACCTGCAATCACAAAAAAATGGGTTGGGGGTTGTGGTGTTTAGAGGCTTGCCTCAGTCAAGCCTCGGAGAGACATTCAAGTCTTCTGAACATTTTTGTTAAATAAAGAGTGTGTATCCCTATGGGATAGAGGCAAAATCCAAATGATAGTGATGAAAAACACAATTGATATCACTTTGTAGTGAAGATCTCATGGGAGGAAGATGTGATGGGTCGTCTCAAATGGTAAGACTTACTCCCTCTTCGGCGAGACCTAGATCATCGGTGAACTCCTTGTTTGTTCTACCGATATGCCGATATGTGTTATCTCCGGTGAGACCCTATGCGTCAGCAAGCACGCACAACTTCTGGCCGATGTGTTTTGTCACCCTAATCTGAATCTTAGGCCATGACTTCCGTTCAGTGGCTCGAACCTCCCTTCGTCCAGACTATCCTCATCACTCTAAGCGAGAAATGTTTTGTCGATGGCCTCTATCTCACCAATAACAGCTCCAACTCCTCCAATCCAAACCCTAGCACATGAAGATGCTAGGCGATCTACTGTACACACTCCAATTTGGTCCTCTGCACCACCGAATAGGAAAATAAAATAGGAAACAAAAATAGATATCTATACAATGAAGCCATTCCACTGATTTCAACAAAAATCTCACCAGTGGAATGCTTCACATCGACATTTTGCAACAACAGAATTACAGAAAGGAAAAGAAATCTATAGCTATGCAATTTGTATTTACAGAGAACAGAAAATAGTTTGACGACACATAATAGTTTGATTTCTCCTTCACAATGCTCAATTACAATCACACAATTGCATTCAATTACAACATCATATCCTCAATTGGTTCATTTCCCTGGGTTTATAATCTCGCCAGAGGAACACCAACCCTATTCCAAGCAGCTAGGAGACTGATTCCAAGCGGCTGGGAGAAAACTAACTGTCTCCAAGCAACTGGGAGACCAACCGTCTAACAACTAACAACTTGACAAATGTGACCTAAATACTTAGGACTTACAAAAGTTTGTTCTAAGTCTTGAAGAACCCAGATACAAACAGAAATGACATGCATTGGTCAAATAGACCTTATTACAATCCAAAACATGATCTTCCAAACAAAACATGAATTTAAATGCCTCATGGAGGCCACCTTGTGTTAGGTCCTCCTGCACCATACACCTCACCTAGAAAAGAACTCATGTCCCATGAGTTGATTCTTTGTCTTGCACCATCATTATCCTTTGCTACATCATGCCTTCCCCATGATCTCTAGACTGCAACTTGCTTCCATGGAATCAAAAATTCATGCCTAGCATTGTAGGCTCTACTCACACCTTGCCATGAGTGAGTGCTTGCAACCAAACTCATACTTTTCTCACCATTCTTCCTTACTGTCATCTCTGCCTGAACACCTGCATTCAAAACCTTGTTTGATGCTTCTTGTACTGCTGTTATGGTAGAATATGTTTGCCTTCCAACTCTTGTTGGCTCTAGAGGACAAACAATGGTCCCTACTATGATAGCATATTCTTCTTTCCAATCAACTTGTGGCTGCTTGCAGACCTACTCTTTGACCTTCTTCTGATCCATCTTAGACATTACCATCTGATCTCCATCATTCCAAACTGAAATCACCTTCAAACTTTGATCTTTGGTAACCCCACTCCTTGAGGTATCCTCAACTGTCCTTGTTTCTTCTTCATTGATCTTCACAAACTCTTTCTTACCCACCAAAATAATCTTGGCTGCCTTCTTTGCTTCAGTATCCTCCTGCAATGGTGTCATCACAAAAGTCTTTCCATCCTTCTTGATGGTGTATGTGTTAGCATATACAGCATACAATGCTTGCCTATCAAATTGCCATGGCCTACCTAAAAGTAGGTGACAACACTCCATGGGCAAAATGTCACATAAAATTCTCTCCTTATATTCTCTAATATGGAAATCAACATATGCTTGTTCATCTACCAAAAGTGATTGGCTATAACTTACCCAAGATGCTCTATAAGGAGTTTGATGAGGAATCCTTTCTATGTTCAATTTATCCACCATTTCCTAGATACCATATTATCTGTTGAACCAGAATCTAGGACTACCTTGCATATTTTACCTTTGCTTTTGCAATTGATCCTGAAAAGTGCTCTCCTTTGTGATGGTTCAGTCTGCACTGGTTCTTTGAGCAGCATCCTCTTGATTATCAGATTTTCTCCCACTTCTAATGTCAAATTCACTTCAGGAGATGTCACACTCCTTGCATCTTCTTGAATCAAAGTGGTTCTCTTCTCACCACCATGAGAAGTTGAGGCCTTCTCTGGACACTTGTATGTCAGGTGCCCTATCTGATTGCAGTTATAACATCTCATATTGGAGAATTTGGATCCTCTACCTAATCCATTTGTCCCACCTCTTCCATTAGGCCTTCTTCCTCGGTAGCCGCCTCTTCTACTTGAGTCTCCAACTTGCTCTTCTTGGCTAGACTCACCACTAGGCCTTTGGTTAGGACTTCTTCCTCCAAAACTGCCTCTGCCTCTTAAATTCCTTCCACCTCTACCTCTATTATTCTGGTCACTCTTTCTCTTTATCTTCTCTTCAGCCCTTAAGGCCATTTGGAAACACTTGTTCACTGTTTCTGGTGCTAAGATGTTGATCTCATCTTGGATGTTCATCCTTAGGCCATTCAAATACCTAGCCACCTTCCCTAACTCTTCTTCTTGTCTCTTTGATCTGAGACTGAGTTTATGAAACTCTTGTGTGTATGCATTCACATCAAGGTCTCTCTGTTTGAGATTATGCAATTTCTTATACATCTGCACGTTATAATCCAGGGGTAAGAATTGTGCCTTGATTTTGGTCTTCATCCTTTCACAGGAGGTTATCATGTTCTTCCCATCCTTGACTCTCTCTCCTTGCTCATAATTCCACCATGCAAGAGTAGATCCCTTCAATCTTGCCTTTGCCAACTTAACCCTCTTATCATCAGGGATTTCTTTGTACTCGAAATGATTGTTCAATGCCTCAATCTAGTCAATCACCTCTTCAGTTTCCATACTTCCACTATACATAGGTAACCCATCTATGGTGTCCCTATTGACTAACTTCAATGCATTTACAAATGCCCTCTGATCTGCTGGTATCTCCTCTATCTTTTTATTGGTTTCCTTAATCTTTGTATCTCCTGCATCACTGTCACTTTCATCTTCCCTATCTTTGCTTTTGGACTGCTTGAACTCTCCCAACTTGGATTCAAGCATCTCCTCGATCAACTTCTTAATGGCGTCTTTTAACATACTTTTGGGAGGCATCCTCTCCACCTCTGTCTCACTTTATTTGTCTGAAATAAACATTCACAGATAGCACCCAAACGCCAACACTCTTGCAAGTCCTCAATTCGACTTGCCACCAAAATCTTTTTTTTTCTGGCTCTGATACCAATATGATGGGGAGCCTCAAATGGTAAGACTTACTCCCTCTTCGGCAAGACCTAGATCATCAACGAACTCCTTGTTTTTTCTCCTGATATGCCGATATGTGTTATCTCCGGTGAGACCCTATACGTCAGCAAGCACACACAACTTATGGCCGATGTGCTTTGTCACCCTGATCTGAATCTTAGGCCGCGACTTCCGTTCAATGGCTCGAACCTCCCTTTGGCCAAATTATCCTCATCGCTTTGAGTGAGAAATGTTTCGTCGATGGCCTCTATCTCACCGATAACAGCTCCAACTCCTTCGATCCAAACCCTAGCACATGGAGATGCTAGGCAATCTACTGTGCACACTCCAATTTGGTCCTCTATGCCACCGAACAGGAAAACAAAATAGGAAACAAAAATAGATATATGTACAACGAAGCCATTCCACTGATTTCGACGGAAATCTCACCAGTGGAATGCTTCACATCGACATTTTGCAACAACAGAATTACAGAAACAAAAAGAAATCTACAACTATGCAATTTGTATTTACAGAGAACAGAAAATAGTTTGACGACACAAAATAGTTTGATTTCTCCTTCACAATGCTCGATTACAATCACACAATTGCATTCAATTACCATATCATATCCTGAGTTGGTTCATTTCCCTGGGTTTATAAGCTCGCCAGAGGAATACCAACCCTATTCCAAGCGGTTGGGAGACTGATTCCAAGTGGCTGGGAGAAAACTAACCGTCTCCAAGCGGCTGGGAGACCAACTGTCTAACAACTAACAACTTGACAAATGCGACCTAAATACTTGGGACTTACAAAAGTTTGTTCTAAGTCTTGAAGAACCCAGATACAAATAGAAATGACATGCATTGGTCAAATAGACCTTATTACAACCCAAAACATGATTTTCCAAACAAAACATGAATTTAAATGCCTCATGGAGGCCACCTTGTGTTAGGTGCTCCTGCACCAAGATGCTCTTCATGCCATGAGGAGATGGATGCCAAATATGCAAATACAAACACAAGAACAACACAAATTCTACTTTGCAACACAATGAATGCCTTGAATCACCTTCACAAAATCACAATGCTCATATAATTTCTATCTAGTTTATAAATGAATCACTAATCATGCATATATATGCAACTACAAACATTCCCGCTAAGAATTTCATAATTCAAACTTACCGTGTCTTCATAGGACCTAAATAATGGTCATAAACTGACACTTTGAAATTGTTCCCAACCTAAAATAGGACAAGACTGGGGCACGGGCACCCAAATCCTCCCCCCTATTTCAGGCAAGATTTATGTTAAGTGCCTCCCGTAAGTCCTATTTGCCATGAAACTTCAAGGTTTTCTCATCGGGAGTCATCAAAATCATGCAAGATGCTCTAAATACATTCTAAAGGACCCAATAGCTAAACCTTAATAGGAAAAATCCCCCAAGGTTACTTTTTCTAACATAACATTTAGCCCCTACTTTAATGTATGTATAAACTCAAGGCCAATACATGCATTAAAGTATGGTCAACAAACACAGCAAACACGCCAAGCACAGAGAAGACACGCCAATCACAATGAAGATAGTGACAGGCACACAAAACATGGAGAAGACAGTTACAGTCACGCAAAACATGGAGAAGACAACATTGAAGACACACAAAACACAGTGAATGCAGTGAAGACAGTGATGATTTTTTTCTTTTCTTTTTCTCATATATATGAAATGCAGATGCAAGTACAAGGAAAGTAAACACACCACCCATAATGCTGGAGGGACTCATCGCCACCGGTCTTTAAACTGCATATGGGGCATCAGACATGCAATACAAATCAAGCATGCCATACAATCAAGAACACCATACAAATCTCAAAGCATAGGAGGGACTCATTGCCACCGGTCTTTAAACTATGCTTGGGAACAAACACACAGTACACATACTTAGAAGACACAGAGAAAACACGGCGGACAAGCGATGGAGTGTACCTATTTCTAGGTTCATCACCATCTCATTGCCACAACAATTATCGAAGACACGCTTAAGGGTTGATTTAGTCACAGAACTATTCCCCACCTTTGCAGAGGAATTTTTGAAAATGACAGGATGTGCACTCTCCGCAAGAAATACACCATCCTTGCCTCCCTAGAGGGCTTAAGATAAAAAAGGATATACATGATATCCTACCTTTGTAGAGGGCTTAAATGATTGCAATAGATTTCAAACAAATCTCAGAGTGCAAGAGGGACTCATTGCCACCAGTCTTTAAGACTGCACCTGAGAACAAACACACTTTGTTAGCATCTAAAACAGACAATTTACCTTATATATGCCCCCACCTTAAGGTGGTTGATATCATGTACCAATATCAAGCATGTTAAGGTAAGAAGAAAACACACAAGGGAACACGAGCTCTGGCAAGGCCCATGCCCCTGGGAGGTGACATGTACTTTACGACTGCAAAATGTTCCCACAAACACATTCCTGCAAGAAAAGTGTTAGTGTCCATGTTGCAAGTATGTGCCTAATCAGTGTTGTCATTGATGTAAACATATCTGTGTTGCCATTGGTGTCAACTATGCTCTTACTTTGTTGAGGATATTGAGAAAATTAGCCCCTCTGGTGATAACAATATGTTGCAGTAGAAACAGTGCATTACATGCAGAAGAACAGTCCAGAAGTATGTTCTACATTTCTTTTAGAATGAATATCTTTATCTGCAGATTGGAAGTTATTTAGAATCCTGTCTGAAGATGTTATATTCTGAGTTTGAGCCTCCTGTATGAAGAATTAAGTGAGATATGTTCACCAGAGTGAAAATAACTTTTTCTGTGTTTGGTGGTGATAGGGAGAAAGTGTTTTTCTTTGCATTCCTCCGCATTAAATTATTTTGGTCTACGGTTCTGGTAGTAAGTCTATGATAATGTTAAATTCCTTCAAGTGTAATGGTTTGTGATTTGGTGTTCCGCAAGCTATCTTTTACTCATGATAGTGGCTGGCAGTGTTGTTCTTGTGCTCTAGTTTGAAGAATCTTGTTGATAGAGTTGTTAGAGATCATGTGGTTGTTCCTAGTGATTATAATGTGCTTATGGATGTCTCCTAATCATGCTCCTACATTCAGATTGGTCCGCAAGGTGTAATTCAGATTGTGCATAAAGCATGTTCTTGAGGATACCTGTGTTAACATTAGTCTTGGTCGACCTGGTTGAATTTATCACTTGCGGAGATGCATCGAAGATTGTGATAGCGTGTTGTAGCATGGAAGATTGTGTTTGAGTCCCAGCTAAGGCATGGCATGATCCACATACATTCTTACATCTTTTCCTTAGCTAAATTTGTATTAGGTCCAGACCTATTTTATTTATGTTTGTAATGCTGACCTTAGAGATTGTTCCAACGGTTGATGATTGTAATGCCGACCTTGATGATAATTCCAAGGTTGATGTAGTGTATAAATACTTGTAATTGAGTCATGAAAATGTATCCAAGTGCAAAGATGCGAAGATAAAGTGAAGTAAGGCAGTAGAGTAGAGCAGATGTGTTTGTGCTTCAATAGAACTAAACTTTGGTATGAAGTAGATGTTATCTCAGTTCAACCTTTTGGTAGTGAGCCTTCTTTTGGTAGTGAGCCACCCTTTGGCAGTGAGCCATCCATAGATAGTGAGCCTTTCTTTGTAGTGAACAATTTGGGCAGTGAGCATGTATGCAGTGAGCCTCTATTTTTTGATATTGATATAACTTATATATTTATGTGGGATAACACCCACCGTGGTTTTTCCCTTTTAGGGTTTTCCACGTAAAAATCTGGTGTGTCCTGTGTTGTTTATGCTTTTGTGTTGAGCTTCTCATTTAATACTTTCATGGTTATATCTAAACATAAGTAATTGATAAGTTGATGATCATATTTGGTTAAAATTTTTAGGACAACTAATTCACCCCCCCTCTCAATTGTCTAGTGCAATTCAACAATTGGTATCAGAGCCAAGTTCCTCTTAAGAAAGCCTAACAACTTGAGGAAGATTCAGGATGTCTTATAAGAAGGAAGCTCCACATTTTGATGGGACAAATTATGCTCTTTGGAAAGTGCAAATGAAAAGTTGTCTTCTTTGTCTTGGTTATAAAGTATGGAAAGCTACATAAGCAAAATATACCATGCCTCCAGATGGTTTGATGACTGAAGATGAAATCAAAGAATATGAGGTGGATGTCAAAGCAAAGGATGCTCTGCTAAGTTCCTTAAGTGACTTTGTGTTGACAAAAGTTGTGGACCTTGAAACTACAAATGAGGTATGGGATAAGCTAAAAAATCTACATGGAGATGATTTTGTAAAAGAAGCCAAGCTACAAAGTCTGAAAGTGAAGTATGAGGGTTTGAAGATGAATGAAGATGAAAACATAACATCTTTTATGCAAAGAGTTGATGAACTTGTCACTGGAATAAAAGGTATGGGAGGAACTCTCGGTGATAAGGAAGTTGTGATGAAAATTCTCGGATCTCTACCAAAGTCATATAGTCACAAGGTGGATGCAATTGAAGAATTCATGACTGTGAAAACTATTGACAAAGATCAATTGCTTGGAAAGCTTACAACCTTTGAGATGAGAAAATTTGGTGATGCCTTGCCCAAAGTTGAATCATCTTTTAAAGTCAGTACTTCTGCAAAGATTTCCAGAGCTGAGAAATACAAGGTGGATGACAAATTTGATGAAATTGAAGCCAACTTTGTTGACAGGCTTCAAAGAGGTTCTAGTAAGTTCAAAGATAAATTACCTTTCAAATGTTTCTCTTGTGGTAAAGTAGGTCATTATGCTTCCATATGTTCTGAAAGAAATAGAAAGAAACATGAGAGCAGGCCTAAAGTCCCAAAGAAATGCTACTATGTTAGAGATTTTGATGATGAAGAGGTGACTGATGATGAATCTGATGATGCTAACACTAGTGCAAATGAATGCTTGTTTATTGCTATTAAAGAAGATCATGTGTCTACTAATTATGCTAGCTGTGTGAAGGATGAAAAACTAGTAGAAGAAAGTGCCCTGGCTGTTCAAGTTGAGAAAGATAAGAATGAATGGATTATTGATAGTGGATACTCACATCACATGACTGGTGACAAAAGTAAGTTTGTAAGTTTGGAAAAGTATGATGGAGGACTGGTTAGGTTTGGGGATAATGCAGCTAGTAAGATTTGTGGAAAAGGATCTATTTCATTTGATGGAAAGCATAATACTAACAATGTTTTGTATGTGAAGGGTTTGAAGCATAATCTTTTGAGTTTTGGTCAGATGTGTGACAAAGGATACGATATGAGATTCAAAGATAATGGGTGCAAGATCATGGAAAGTTCTAGAACTATGATTGCTACCGGTAAGAAGACAAAAGGTAACATCTATCAATTGAGAGGAGCAAATGATTATTGTTTATTAGCTCAGGCAGATGAAAGTTGGTTGTGGCATAGAAGGATGTGTTATATAAACTTTGATAGTCTAGTAAAGATAAGCTCAAGTTAGGCTGTGAGAGATTTACCAAAACTTGTGAAACCCTCCAACTCAATTTGTAAGGAATGTCAGTTGGGAAAGCAGATAAGGACAAGTTTCAAGAGAAAAGAACAATTTTCTACTGATTTGCTGGATCTAGTGCATACAAATCTTTGTGGTCCTACAAGGGTGAGAAGTCTACAAGGTGACATGTACTTCATGTTGCTTATTGATGATTATTCTAGAATGACTTGGGTTACTTTTCTAAGAGAGAAATCAGAAGCCCAAGAGAAGTTCAAATCTTTCAAGGCAATGGTTGAGAATGAAATAGATTTGAAGATCAAATGCTTGAGATCTGATAAAGGAGGTGAGTTCACATCAAACGAATTCAACATTTTCTATGAAGAGCATGGGATAAAGAGATAGATATCTACACCTAGGACTCCTTAGTAGAATGGAGTTGTGGAAAGGAAGAACAGGACAGTTCAAGAGGCTACTAGGACAATGATGAAGGAAGAAGGTCTGCCAGAAGTCTTTCAGGAAGAGGCTATTCACACTATTGTCTACATTCAAAACAGAGTTCAAGTGAAAGGTAATGGTACTAAAACTCCCTATGAATTGTCGTATGGAAGAATTCCCATAGTAAAATATTTCAAAGTCTTTGGAAGTAAATGTTATATCAAGAGAGATGAAGATCTAGGAAAGTTTGATGCAAGATGTGATGAAGGAATCTTTCTTGGATACTCTACCAAGAGTAAGGCTTACCGATGCTACAACAAAAGGCTCAAAAAGATTGTTGAAAGTGCAAATGTGAAGATAGATGAAGGCAAAGAAATAATATTAGACCTGAGTTGTTATGAACCTATGACTATAGAAATTGAAGAGAAAGATAAGCAAGCAGATAGTCAGGATAGAGAAGAGGCTCCAAAAAGTGTTGTCAAGACTCCCAGGTATGTAAGGATCAATCATTCTAAAGATCAGATTATAGATGACAAGAACAAAGGTGTGCTAACAAGAAGAAGAGCTGCAGAGGAACAAGTCAATTACTATTTGCTTTCAAATATTGAACCAAAAAATGTGAATGAAGCATGCAATGATGAAAATTAGGTAAAGGCAATGGAGGAAGAACTACTATAGATAGAGAAAATTGAAACTTGGGAATTAGTTCCTAGACCTACTGACAAAAATGTTATTGGAACTAAATGGGTCTTCAGAAACAAGTTGAATGAAAATGGAGAAGTTGTAAGGAATAAAGCAAGACTTGTATGCAAAGGATATTCTCAAATTGAAGGGATAGATTTTGAAGAAACTTTTCCCCAGTAGCTCAGATAGAAGCAATCAGAATGTTTCTGGCATTTGCAACTCAAAAATATTTTAAGGTATATCAGATGGATGTGAAATCTGTCTTCCTGAATGGTGAATTAGAAGAGGAAGTTTACATTGAGCAACCGGAGGGATTCCAATTGTCAAATCAAGGTGATATGGTATGCAAGTTGAAGAAAGCATTGTATGGACTCAAACAAGCTCCTAGAGCCTAGTATGCAAGGTTAGACAAGTATTTATTACAATTTGGATTTAGTAAAGGTACTGCAGATAGCAATCTGTACTTCAAAATCAATGATAATCAGATCTTGATAGTTAAGGTCTTTGTTGATGACATTATCTTTGGAGGAAATAAAGGTATGTGCATAAGGTTTGCTAGTGAGATGAAAAGTGAATTTGAAATGTCCATGTTTGGTGAAATGAATTTCTTTTTGGGTCTGCAAATTAATCAATCAAATAAAGGAATCTTCATATCTCAGTCTAAGTATGTGAAAGAGTTGTTGAAGAAGTTTGGGATGGAAGACTCTAAACTAGTATGTACCCCCATAGTGACTGGTTGCAAGTTGAACAAAGCTGATGAATCACCTAAGGCTAATCAGAAAAAATACAGATCCATGATTGGAGGATTGCTTTATCTAACTTAAACCAGACCTGATATTATGCATGCAGTTTGTCTTCTTGCAAGGTTTCAAGTTGATCCAAGGGAATCACATGTGATGGCAGTTAAGAGAATCCTGAGGTATTTGAAAGGTACTCCAGATTATGGCTTATGGTATCCAATGGACAATGATTTCACTCTCAGTGCTTATACAGATGCATATTGGGCCGGAGATGTTGATGATAGAAAGAGTACAAGTGGAGGTGCCTTCTTCTTGGGTAATAGATTGGTCTCATGGCTGAGCAAGAAACAAGATTCAATATCTTTGTCAACCGTAGAAGTAGAGTCTATTGCAGCAACATGTTGTTGCACTCAAGTATTATGGATGAAGAAGACTTTGAAGGATATAAGAGTTGTGTATGAAGATCCAATTGCAATTTTTTGTGACAATACAAGTGCCATAAACATTTCAAAGGATCTAGTGATGCACTCAAGAACAAAGCACATATCAATAAGGTATCACTTTTTGAGAGAGAAGATGACAGAGAATGAAGTAAAGTTGGAATATGTGTCCACAAAGGATCAAATTGTAGACATTTTCACTAAGCCTCTGCCTAAAGATACCTTTGAGTATCTCAAAGAGAAGTTAGGGGTCATTACCCCTCCTGTCCTAAATTAAGATGCATATGAATGCATCAATCCAATGGAGCTCAAAGTGTCATTCCTTGATATGGATTGATGTTTTGAAGGCAACCTCTCAAGGGGAGTAGCTAAGTGTTTCTGGTAAAATAAATGGATCGGAGCAGCAACATGCAAGTATGTGCCCTTTTCCATTGATGTCAAAGGGGGAGAGAAATCATGTGAAAACTTAGGGGGAGAAAGAATGTAGTTGTGTAAAGAGAAAGGGGGAGAATCTTGTCTTGATGGTCTTTTTAGTTTTTCACATCCTATGTTGCCGTCAATGACAAAGGGGGAGATTGTTGCAAGTATGTGCCTAATCAGTGTTGTCATTGGTGTCAACTGTGCTCTTACTTTGTTGAGGATATTGAGAAAATTAGCCCCTCTGGTGATAACAATATGTTGCAGTAGAAACAGTGCATTACATGTAGAAGAATAGTCCAGAAGAATGCTATGAATTTCTTGTAGAATGAATATCTTTACCTATGGATTGGAAGTTCTTTAGAATCCTGTCTGAAGATGTTATATTCTGAGTTTGAGCCTCTGGTATGAAGAATTGAGTGAGATATGTTCAACAAAGTGAAAACAACTTTTTCTGTGTGTTTGGTGGTGACAGGGACAAAGTGTTTTGCTCTACATTCCTCCGCATTAAAGTATTTTGGTCTACGGTTCTGGTAGTAAATCTGTGATGATGTTAAATGTCTTCAAGGGTAATGGTTCATGATTTGGTGGTCTGCAAGCTATCTTTTACTCATGACAGTGGGTGGCAGTGTTGTTCTTGTGCTCCGGTTTGAAGAATCTTGTTGATAGAGTTGTTAGAGATCGTGTGGTTGTTCCTGGTGATTATAATGTGCTTGTGGATGTCTCTTGATCATGCTCCTACATTCAGATTGGTCTACAAGGTGTAATTCAAATCGTGTATAAAGCATGTTCTTGAGGATACTTGTGTTAACATCAGTCTTGGCCGACCTGGTTGAATTCATCACTTGCAGAGATGCATCAAAGATTGTGATAGCATGTTGTATCATGGAAGATATTGTTTGAGTCCCAGCTAAGGTGTGGCATGATCCGCATACATTCTTACATCTTTTCCTTAGCTAAATTTGTATTAGGTCCAAACCTATTTTATGTATGTTTGTAATGTCGACCTTGGAGATTGTTCCAACGGTTGATGATTGTAATGCCGACCATGATGATAATTCCAAGGTTGATGTAGTGTATAAATACTTGTAATTGAGTCATGAAAATGTATCCAAGTGCGAAGATGTGAAGATAAAGTGAAGTAAGGCAGTAGAACAAAGCAGAGGTGTTTGTGCTTCAATGGAACTGAACTTTGGCATGAATTAGATGTTGTTATCTTAGTTCAACCTTTTGGCAATGAGCCTTCTTTTGGCAGTGAGCCACCCTTTGGCAATGAGCCATCCATAGGCAGTGAACCTTTCTTTGTAGTCAGTAATTTGGGCAATGAGCCCTGTAGGCAACGAGCCTTTGTTTTTTGGTATTGATATAACTTATATATTTATGTGGGCTAACACCCACCGTGGTTTTTCCCTTTTAGGGTTTTCCACGTAAAAATCTAGTGTGTCCTATGTTGTTTATGCTTTTGTGTTGATATTCTCATTTAATACTTTCATGGTTATATTTGAACATAAGTAATTGATAAGTTGATGATCATATTTGGTTAAAAGTTTTAGAACAATTGATTCACCCCCCCTCTCAGTTGTCCGATGTAATTCAACAGTCCATATAATCATGATAAACAACAATGCATATGATCATTCACATAAATAATCGAGGAATGCAAAATTCAAGATAGACAAAGTGCATGGAGCAACAGTATTGTTATGTTTTGTAAGTGCGATAAGACAGCATCAAGATCACACGAAGTGATTCTACTAGCCAAGCGTCGGATAATATATATCAACCCCATCGCCACGTATGGACTAGATCCATTTTTTGATTTCTCGATAAGGGACACTAGGTCTGCATCAGTATAAAATATTTTTCATCATTCGCCCGCTAGATAGAAACACTAGAGGAAGGGAAACCATAAATCAAGAGAGGATAAACAAGTTCCTTAGGGACAATCACGTAGGAGGGTGCCCCCAAGTCACCAACCGCAATGCTATGTCCATAAGACACAACACAAAATAGTGAAAATAGAGGAGAATCAATATAGAAGAACGATGATACAAATAGAAGAAGGGTCACAACAGAGATGGTCTCCTAGTATCCTAGACCTTACAAGAGAATCAAGGGTCATCCCAGAAGGCCTAAACAACACATAACACATCATGGGGGAAACACAACACAAGAGGTAAAGGGTTAGAAATACTCACCTGTAAGGAGAAGTCGGTCTAGACTTTAGAACTTGAGAACATCTTGGAGAGATGCTCTATCAAGTTTTGTGCAAAGCTTGAGTGGTTCTTATGAGAGTCTTGTTTGTTGTCGTGAAATCCATGTAATGCTTGTTTCTCATATTCTTGTGTATGTGAGACCTTTTGTTGCATTTGAGGAGGAGAACCACTATTATTTCAAACTGATGATAATTGTCTTACTCTTTTCCAATTTTTAGTTAGCTTTCTTTGTTGAGGTCGTCTACCATAGCGACAAGGACTATCTTGTACTATATCAATCTTGTCTTGTGTTATAGTCTCTTGTTTTAGTTGTTCTATTTGTCTTTCTGTTGCATTTTGGTTATCTCTCAATCCTTGTAAAGATAATGGAGGAGGAACCTTAGCATAAATTCCTTTTCCGCGTGGATGAGGTGGGTTATCCAACTTTTCCTTATACACTTCTATTATACCCACGATGTTATCATATTCCAATTAATCCTCATCGTCTACTTCCATTATACTTTGTTTCATCATATTGTTATCGCTATGCTTAGGAAAAGGATTAGTATTTAAGATTTGTAAATTTTGATTCAACAGAGCAACCGACTTATTTCTGTTATCATTCACACCCGATACCCATATAACATTCAATTCGATGAGGTCTTGTATTTCATGTTTAAGACGCATACATCGTTTAGTATCATGTCCTTGTTGATGAAAATGACAAAAGGCATTAGCATCGAAATAAGGTCCTTGAGTTTTATTAGGATCCAAAGGTTTAATTAGGAGAAGCTTCATAAGATTATTACTCATAGCTTGATTCATGATAGAATGATAGGACTCAGATATCGGAGTAAACTTTCTTTGTTGATACGGTGCCTTCTTCGGATTAGTGATAGCAGACACTTGAGAAAAGTTATTCAAGTTTGGTCCATTAATCTTGATGAAATTCCTATTATTCATTCTAAAGTTGTTTTGTGATGGTCCACCCGTGGATTGACCAGCTTGAGCCGATGAGTTTTGATTTTCATACTGACTAGACAAAAGTTGATAATCACGAAGGGCGGTACATAAATGTTGAAAGGAGTTATATTTCATCAAGAGAATCTTATCACGGATATCAGGTTGTAAATTTGTAATAAACACCTTTTGAACATCCCCATCCTTCATCTAATATTGAATTTGTGCATAGAGAGATTGATATTGACTAATAGACTCAATTAATTTCTCTTTCAAACCTTGCTTGCAATGAACTAAATCAATCGAGGAGACTTGAGGTTTGATATTTGCTTGAAAATGTCATAAAAACTGATCAACTAACTGCGAAAAAGAGTGCATTGAATTCAGAGGTAAAGAGAAAAACCATTCTAAAGTAGTATCTTTGAGAGATCGTGGGAAGAGTTTTGCTAACAAGTCCTCTTCAAAGTAAAAATCACTACACATAGCCGTGAATGCTGCCACATGAGTATTAGGATCACCTTTTCCACCATATTTTTCAAAGAGAGGGGTCTCAAACCTCTCAGGCATAGGAGTTCTCAACATTGCATAAGATAGGGGATTACGAGCATGATAAGTTGGTATATTAGGTTGTGAAGAATTTGTCAAATTTGTCACCTTTTGTTGCAAAGCAGTCATGCCCTGCAGAAGTTGGTTTAAGATGACATCATTGGGAGATGCGGTTTGCTGCGAGGAATTAGAACCAAAGTAAGGGGGTGATTGAGCCTGAGTTGTGTTAAGCAGACATTGTGAATAGTTCAATGGTGGTTGGACATAGTGATAGATGGAAAGTGGTTGTGAATAGGTAATAGGTGGCTGAGAATAAGTGGAATGGATAGGTGGTTGAGAACAATTATTCATAGAAGAGGTCCCCTTAGAAACCAAGTTTTGATAATTAAATCCCACAGCTTTGTAATTTTGTGAATTAGTTCCATTAGATACTCCAATACCAGTGGTAGCATTACTACAAGCATTTGCATTAGTTGTTAAAATTATCTATGTGAATGTAAATATTCCAGTAGTCGGTATAGGTACCAATACTTGCGTATGAGACGATGACAACATGTTTTTGATACCATTTGCACATTTAGTCACCATCATGACATTATTGTCTACAATATGTGTTAAACCTTAGGTGACCTCAATGCCATCTTGTCCTTCTTTTATCAATTCTCTTACATGGTGAATCATAGGTATAGCTTCATCTGTTATCCTTTCAGTTTCAACAAATGCTTGAAAATCGGCTAACTCTTTATCAAGTTTGTTTATTTGTTCATTATGCACGTGTGTGACCACATCAATAGTGTCCTCAAAATCATGAAATACTTGATCATCCATAGTTTGTATGAGGTACAGTATCTTACAAAATTTGTGTCTCTCCTTTTGTAAAGAAGGTATTCAATGGATTTTTAGAGGTAGGAATATCATTTTCTTCAAAAGCACTAGATCCCATGAGTCTTATACTTCTTCTTAAAGGTATATTTATATTATAGAATCAGGTTATAATACTCATACAAAAGCATGCAACACTCAATGCACAAACTAGTAGAACAATCCCTAAAAGAAATATATGTTTAAGATCCAAAATGCTTGATTTTTCAACTTTTTTCAATGCAAATAAGTGAAAGAAAAGGTGTTGTAAGGAAATTGATTAAGGGAAGAAAATAATATGTCTTATATCAGTCCAATAAAGCAATAATATCCTTCACAACACACTTTTGATACAAACCTAGAGTGACGATAAGTCAAAACCTAGTGAAAATACACTAAAATATGCAATTTTTCACAACTTTTCAATGCAAAGACCTAATAAATAGGGTGTTGTAAAGAATTTTAGGAGGTACATAAGATTATATAAGTAATATCAGTCACCTAAAGCCATAAAATCCATCACAACACGCTTGGAGTGCAAATCTAGGTCAAACCCTAGTAAAAATATAGCCAAAATATGCAATTTTTCACCAAATTCTCAATGTAAGGGCCCAATAAAAAGGTGTTGTAAATAATTTGATGAGGGGAAGAAGATAATAAACCTTATAACATCCAATTAGTGCAGAAAATTCCTTTACAACATGCCTATGGTGCAAATCTAGAGAGGCGATAAGGCCAAAATCTAGTGAAAAAACAAGGTTTTCAAACCCTAGGCATGCAATTTTACAAGCAAACCACTATGATGCAAAACTATAGTCATAAATGAGTCCTAATAAGTGTTTTAAAGGGTAGTAAAATCTGAAACAAGATTGTGACTACAAACCCTAGCTAATGCAAAACTAGGTTATATGAAAAAACTGCACAATTTCAAGCAATTTTCAACAATTTAAGCATGAAAATACAATCTAAATGAATGATGAATGAAATTTTTTTTGTATTTTAAATCAAATCTGTGATAATGACATAAATTTATTGAAATTAAATGCCACTAATCCAAATTATTTGAAAATGCAAGCTAAAAATGCCATTTTTTCAAAAAAAATTAATTTTTTTAATTTTTTTTGTAATTTTTCAAATGCAATAAGATGAGCAATGAAATGAATGTAAATATGAAGCACAACATTAGAAAGGTACAAAATTCATTAAAAACATGGGAACTCACCAAAATTTTTAGGGTAAAATGTGAAGAGGGTTGATTTCATTGATTTGTCTTGATCCTCCTTTCACCACTAAACATTCAAGGGCATTCAGCCGAGTAGGAATTCTACTACATGATTCTTGTCACTTGGAACATAGGGGAAGATTGGAATTGTGTGATTTTGTTGTTCAATTAAGCCCAATTATGCTCAAAACCCTAATTATGCAAATTCATGAACAAACAGACAAATTACAAAAAATGATCACACACAAAGATATCAAATGACAATCAAATGCGTACCATATTTCAAAGTTTGAAAAGAAGAAAAGTTGGGGACTAATGAGTGGGCGCCCTAGTCCAATGCCATAGTTTATGTCGAGATCTGGAAACCTTGTCTGCAACATGTTATTGTTGTTCCAAAGATTTTCCTGTTGAGGGATCTGGAGGACTAATGAGCGAGTGCCCGAGTCCAGGTCCCTATTTTCTTCTCTGATCTGCAATTCTGACAGTTTGCACTACTTTCCTACAACTCCAATTTTTCTACTTTCACAACCTATAACCTGCAATCACTGAAAAATGGGTTGGGGTTGTGGTGTTTAGAGGCTTGCTTAGTCAAAACCTGGAGAGACATTCAAGTCTTTCAAACACCGTTGTCAGATAAAGAGTGTGTATCCCTACAGGATAGAGGCAAAATCTAAATGATAAATGATGAAAAACACAATTGATGTCACCTTGTAGTGAAGATCTCATGGGAGGAATATGCTCTTCATGCCATGAGGAGATGGATGCCAAATCTGCAAATACAAACACAAGAACAACATAAATTCTGCTCTGCAACACAAATGCCTTGAATCACCTTCACAAAATCACAATGCTCATCTAATTTCCATGTAGTTTACAAATGAATTACTAATCATGCTTATATATGCAACTACAAACAATCCTGCTAAGAATTTTGTAATTCAAACTTATCGTGTCAGCATAAGACCTAAATAACGGTCATAAACTGACACTTTGAAATTGGTCCCGACCTAAAATAGGGTAGGACTAGGGCGTGGGCGCCCAAGTCTTGCCCCCTATTTCAAGCATGATTTATGTTAAGTGCCTCCCTTGAGTCCTATTTGCCATGAAACTTCATGGTTTTCTCACCGGGAGTCATCAAAATCATGCAAGATGCTCTAAATGCATTCTAAAGGACCCGAGAGCTAAACCTTAATAGGAAAAAGCCCCCAAGGTTACTTTTTCTAACATAATAGCATATACAATGAACGTGAACTCTTTGACATGATGCATCAAAGAGATGTTGTCTCATGGAATGCAATGATTGCAAGATATGCATGAAATGGATTTTTCATAAGGCTTTAAAAACTCTCAAGCAAATGCACAAAAGTAAATTTCAACCAAACACAAATTTTGGCACGTCTAAAACCAAATTGCACAACCTTATCCAACTTCCTCCTTGCCTATGCTAGAATGGGATCTGGGGAACATGGTGTGGACAACCATCAAAGTATAAATGATATAGGAATTTTGTCACATGTATTGTATTTGCAGCTGCCCTTGTAGACATGTATGGAAAGTGTGGAAGCATAGACAAGGCATGTGAACTGTTTGAAATGATGCCTTAAAGAAATGCACAGTCCCACATAATGCAATGATTGCAAGATATGCACAAAATGGATTATTTGAAAACAATTTATAAACTTTCAAGCAAGTGCAATTGGCACATGTAAAACTAAATTCTTGTAATGATAATTGATCATCATATTAAATATTTAATATAAATTGTCATATACATAATGTCATGAACATAAGATCTAGTTTATATACAAATCCATATAGACATGTCCAAACAAAGCCATATAGGCATATATATAAAAATATACATCAGTAACATACAAAAGTATGTATACAAAGCCATCTAGGCATACAAAAAATGTCCCAAAAACTAGTTTCCTATGGACTTTTATGAAATAATCAAAGGCCCTTACTTGACCGTGAAGATGGAGAGCCAATCCATGACTCATCCTCTCTCTGTCGTCGAGTAGACCTCTTCGACAGAAGTTCATCCAGCTCCACCTATTAATACAATCAAACAATATGCACATTACTATAGAAAATGTACATGAAATATATAACATCACATATGTAATCGATCACTTACCGACATCCAATGATCACTCTCCATCATCTTGTCTCTCTCTTTGTCCATAGTTGGACAAGTTGGAGCTATGACCTCCTGTGAGAAGCATCTATTGGAAAGAGACATTGTGTGGCTTCATGATTGTTGTCATTGATGGCAACAAATTCTATCCCACACATCCGCAGAGCATAGTATGTCCTTACCGAAAGTCAGATTGAAGAGTGTTTTGGTCCGGTGAGCACGAACAGAGCATGCAGCAAGGTCTGACAATCAAGTCCATATCTCTTAGAGGATGTATCTCAGCAAAGTACAGACTTGGGAAAGTCAAGAGGAGTACCATGACTAACACATTCTAGAGATTGAGCCCCCGATAATGAAAGAGTGAAAAGATATGAGCACCTAAGTGTTGGGTTCTTGATAGGCAAAGTAGACTAAGGAAGAACTAATCGGCAGAGCATCATACCTTAATCCAAATGAGAAATTGATGATGGTCAAGCTATTTGAGGAATCATACATGGCTGGTCGACATGATTGATGACCTCTATGTCTATGATTTTGATACGCATCACATATTGAGCATGGATCTAGCCAACAGATCAGTGTTTAGTAAGTATCTTGAGTATTCCGGTTGCCGACCAAAAAGATGTTGAAATCCTTGGTGCGGATATATATACCAGATGTATTTTGGTATGAAGTGTGGAGTGTTGTGTGTTAGTGTGCGAGAAAAGGCAGAGAGAAGTGTGGAAGCAGTAATACAAATCTGGTATGTGATAGAATAGCAGCACTAAAACAAAGGAAGAATGAAGTGCAGTAGATCAATGTATTAAGCCTAACCGGAACTAAACCTCAATCTATGTGGATGCCTCTCTTCAGTTCAAACATCTGGTTATCTTCTATAACCTTGTAGATAGTGAGTCTCTTGTAGGTAGTGAGCCTCTTGTGAGTAGTGTGCTCGGGTAGTGAACCCTAATTGGCAAGTGCCATTTTGTACTTCTTATTCTTTTAACAGAGAATACAATCTTGGGTTAGTCAACCCGTGGTTTTTCCCTTATCAGGGTTTTCCACATCAAAATCATTGTGTTATGTGTGTTGATTTTATTTCTACTCTCATGGTTATATATGCTTATATGTTCTGATGCTGCACTAATTGTTAAAGAAGAATAGAAAGTTAAAATATTTAAGATAACTGATTCACTCCCCCTCTTAATTATCTACCTTGTTTCCAACAATTGGTATCAAAGCTAAGTTCCTCTAAATAGAGCCTAACAGCTTGAGGAAGATCTGGGAATCTCAATGGATATGTATGGTATGAGGGAACAACTTCAGTCTGCCCTAGATGATCTTGAGCAATCTCACTCTGAAGTCAATAACCTGAGGGAAAGACTCAAACAAGCTGATGATTTCATAAATGAACTCAAAGAAAAACTGAGTATCTCTGTGAAAAAGAGAAAGGAACTACTTCAATAATTAGCAAGTCAAAGTGAAGACAATGATACTAATGAATATCTAAATGAGAAAACCAAGTTATGTGAGAAGCTATCAAAAGAGGTCATTATGGTAAGACATGACATGGAATCAGGGGTTATGAAATTCACCCAAGAAATTGAAGAGAAAAGAAAAATTGAAGATAATCTAAAACAATCTCTCAAGAAGAAGTCAGAAGACTGCCACAAAATGGATAGAATAATCAGGCATCTGGAATCTGATCTTGAAGAAGATAGAGATAATGAAGAACAACTTGAGGATCAGATAGACACTCTTAAAAGGGATCTTCAAACAGAAAATGAATACAAAGAGAAATTCAAGATAAGCTCTGCTCAACTTGAAGTTCTTCTTGAAAGCCAAAAGAGGGTAGATGACAAGCATGGCTTGGGGTATGAGAAAGGTGAAAGCTTCAGATCCGGTTAGAAGAACTCTGGATTAGGAAATCCAAGGAACAGGCCTAGAAGATCTCTGGTAAGGCAACCAAATGCTCAAAGATATCCATCCTTCAATGGATACTGCTACAATTGCAATAACTTCGGTCATAAAGCAAATCAGTGTAGAAGAAGAATGAATCATACTAATTCATCCTTCTCTGGACAGTGTTTTAACTACAAAAGGTATGGTCGCAAATCTCATGAATGTAGAAATATGCAAATAAACAATCCATTCAATGGTCGATGTTTTGCATGAAGTAGAATGGGACATGTGGCTAATCAATGCAGATCAAGAAGATACCAATCAAATATACAAAGAAATATTGTTTGCTACAATTGCAATAGATCTGATCATATTGTCAAATTTTGCAGAAGTAAGAATCAGGGTAAAAAGGGTCCGATGCATCAAAATCAAGACAAAGGAAAAGGAAAAATGAATGTGGATGAAGTTCAAAGGGAGATGAACAAGATTTGGGTGAAGAGAAATACAGAAAATGTTGGGGGTGGATCCACACTAGAATCTAGTGCTGATATTTCTTCCAGAAACTAAAATAGATGAACTCTGGCTCAAGGGGAGTCACAAAGGAAAATAAATTCCCCCAGCTAATCGATTGGTGCCTAAATTTGGCACATGGAATGCTGCGGATTAAAGGGTTCTGAGAGATATATCTAAATAACCCTCAGTAAAATTATGGAAGATCCGCAAGGAGCCTTGAAGAGTTAAATGATCTAAGATTAATCTAGTTTGACAGCCATCTAGAAAAAGTAGGATTTTCACAGTTAAATCTGGTGTGATCCTAAATTGAAATATCTTGACCTACGGATAAATGGGATGATTTGAGAAAAGGAGATAGATAGATTATCAATTGTCACTAAAAATAATTCTAATTGCATCTCAGTGATCCGGAAAGATCTCTTTCAGAACAAGGTAACTGAAATGACTTAAGTTGTGCATTTATTGCAATAAGTAATTAGGGTTTGCATTTGTACATTTGCATTCAAGAAGAAGAAAGAAAGAGCTCTGCTACAAGATTGCTTCAACCCTCTCAAAAATCAACCGCAGAATCCGATTCAACCAACGATCTTTTCCAACTCATATTGTGAACCCTAGAAGCGTAAAAAGGTATTTCCGTTCTTGAACATCTCTCTCTGAATCTTTTGCAAGATGCCTACTCCAAATGTTGTTAAGATCATTGATAGTCTGCCCCCAAAGTTTAAGAAACATCCTTACAAATCCCTAGAATTTGATCCCTTAGGCACATTCTCTAGCATTCTGCATGGGGTTCTACACATAGAAGATGTTAGGGTGTACGTACACACCAATATTGAGGAATTTGGGGAATCCAAGCTGATGGATATCTATCACAAGCAATTAATAGATGAAACATTTGAACTTAAACCTCAATACAAGGCCATCTGGGATAAGCATTTTGGACATTGCATCCACTTTCCCTGTTTTGCAGAGGATGAATGGGTCTGGTATGTTCTTAGCAAAATACATGACAACTTCATGTGGTTGAAGAGGTGATTCAAGATAACAAAAGATGCCATTAGGGCAGTAACCAGTTTGCACTCATCCGATAGGTTGCCTACTCTCAAATCGGTCAAGAACCAAACAGTAAGTGAGGCTACCAGATCAAAGTTTGACAAGAGAGCAATGACAATAGAGGATATCACAAATCTAGATATCAAATTTGCCTCTATGATAATTGGCTACAAAATATATCATTCCAGCAAGGAGAACTCTGTATCCGGAACTACAATTTATACTGCATATCAGATGTTAAGGGAAAATACAGACTATGATCTTTGCAAACTTCTTCTGAGCCAACTGTTAGAAAATCTACAGAAAATAAAGAAGGATAAGAACTCATTTAAGTATGGTGGCCTAATACTATGTCTCTTCTTTTACTATGTGAATGAGCTACCCAGAACAAGTGGCTGGGTATGGCAAAATGATAGACCGGTTGCCATACAAATCAGAGATTATATGTATGGGCTTGGTGATGCCAAGGCTCAAAGCACAACACTCTGGGGATATTTCAAGAACTTCCAAGGTATGATGCATGCCAGAGAAAGAATTCCTCAGATAATTGTTGAAAAATATAAGGATACAGTGTGTTTTATGGTAGACACTAATCAATGCTTAATGGAGGTAGTGGAGCCTAGAATAGTCTGTATTATGCCAATGGGCTATGAGGTAGATGAGAAAATCTTGGAGCTACATGTCCAACACTTGCTAAGTCAGCCTAAGAACCCTGAGGCAGAAAGGTTTGGAACCTTTCAAGAACTAAGTGTAAAAATTCATGTTGAATTAAGAAAACCAGAAATGAAAAGAAAAGTGAGAAGGGAAGTAGAGGAAGTTGCCAAAAGATATGGCATTTCAAAAGAGGCAGTTGATGCAAATAGAGAAAAGATGGAAAGAGCTGAGAAAGAGAAACGAGAAGCAGAAAAGGAAAGTGTTTTGGTACAAGCCTCCTCCCAGACTAGATCCTCCAAGAGCTCTGCACCTGCCACCTCTAAGAGCCCAAAAGCCTCAAAACCAGAAGCCAAGACATCCGGTAAGGGAGAAAAGAGAACAAAAACCAAGGCCACAAGGTCCTTTATAAGTCAGAAGGATGGTGAAGAAACAGAGACCAATCAGGAAATTAAGAAAATGAGGAAGAAGAAGAAAACATCAGGTGAATCCTCTGCCAGTGCAAACAAAGAAGAAGAGGCAGAAGAATTTGTTGAAAGGCTTACTCTCTCCATTGATGATGTCATCAAGGCAGTCACTATGGATGGAAATCTGCAACCAATGACAAAATTCTATGATGAGTATAGTGACACAGACAAAAGGATCTTGGAAGAAGCTACAGTTAAGTACCTGAACATTTATAATAAAGCATTCATTGAAATCATCTCTCTAATTCCCAAAAGTTTAGAGAAGGTACTTGAACTCAGAAAAGACAATGCTAAGTAAAAGGATTTAGAGATTTGGGATCAGATTGCAATCCAGCTCTATCCTTCCACTACTCCAAAACAAATGAACATGATCTTCAAGGACTGCAAGGATGAGTTTCAGAGCAAAGCCAGAATGAACAAACTTATGCTCAGAGAAACTGATCAGGTGGCAAAAGAGACTGAAGACATCCTCTGGAACGCATTTAAAAGATTCAATCTTCCTGTTGTAGAGGACATAGATGATGAACCTTCTGCCATGGATGACGAAGGACTAAGTCCATCAAAAGAAGAATCTACTGATAAAAATGTAGAAGAGACAAAGGAGATAGGTGAGGAGAGCACTAAGGACTTGGATTCCTCTGTTCCGGAAGAGGAAGTCCCTAAAGAAGTAAACATCTCTCTTTCGTATCCCCCTGCTAACTCTAAAACTAAAGGAGAAGGAAGAAAAGACGAGAAATTGAGTCAAGTAGAGGAGAAAAAGGGAAGAGAAGAAGAACACACAGAGAAGATCTCTGATGACAGCTCTGAGGCTGAAAAAGGGAAGAAGTCTCCGGCAAGAGACACTGCAGAAGCAGTGAAGAATTTCTTGACCAAGGAAATGATCGAGATAGATGAACCAGAACTGTTCCAAGTACCACTCAATTTTGATTCCCTCTCTCTGGTCCAGACAATGAAGGTAGCATCTTTTGCTCAAGCTAAAGCAAAAGAAAGCTTCTGAAGTCTCACATGGAAGATTGTAAGCTAATATAGATTGCATCTGGTGTGCTAGAGAAAATCATGCCATCCTTCCAAAAGGATCTCTCAGCCTCTTCATCTGGTAATCTGAAATCTCTTGTTAATTCTATTAGCACACATTTTGATTCATCAGAGAAATTAGCAAAAGAGAAAGTTCGGAAAGAGTTTTTGGGAAAGAGATTCTCTGAAGTACAGGGAATCATAGCAAATGATAGGAGAAATCTGGATATTGGGATAAAGAGCCTAGAAAATGCTCTTAAAGATGGCAGAGAATTATATAAATTTTGTTTATCTTGGTCCACAGTGACAGCAGACATTGCAAAGAAGGTGGAAGAACAAGAGGGTAAATTGTTAAGTTTATCTTAGAATTTTGATCCTCTCACCTCATCCATAATGAATCAAGAGTGTCAGGCTATTGCCACTATAAATGAGATAAAGAGGCTTGAGAAAGAGAAGAAGAATAGAATAAGCAGAATGAGTGAACTAAGAGGGATAATTATCCCTAAGTTAGAGGCAATGCATGAGGCCCTAACTGATGCTCAGACTACAGCCCGGACCAGTGATCCGGCAAACTTAAAGATGGCAGAAGCTTTTGTATTTTTGTTGAGTGGTCACATCTCAATTTTGGACAAGATGAAGCAGAGTTGGGCAACAAAGTTTGTCTAGTTGAAGACCACTTTTGTGGATAAACTTAAGTATATGTAAGTATAACTTGTATATATACAGCTATGTATAGGTTAATTTTTGCAAATTTTGGTGTGAAGATTCCACCCTTTTCCATTGATGTCAAAGGGGGAGTGAGGAGTAGTGAAAAATGTGGAATCCAGCTAAGGGAGAGCTCTGGTAAAATGTACATAAGACAGAGCATCAGCCAAGGGGGAGTTTGCTATGACACTTAGTCATTTTTCACTAAGTGTTGCCATCAATACCAAAGGGGGAGATTGTTGGCAACAGACATTGTGTGGCTTCATGATTGTTGTCATTGATGGCAACAAAGTCTATCCCACACATCCGCAGAGCATAGTATGTCCTTACCGGAAGTCAGATTGAAGAGTGTTTTAGTCTGGTGAGCAAGAACAGAGCATGTAGCAAGGTCTGACAATCATGTCCAAATCTCTCAAAGGATGTATCTCAGCAAAGTGCAGACTTGGGAAAGTCAAGAGGAGTACCATGACTTCCACATTCCAGAGATTGAGCCTCCAATAATGAAAGAGTGAAAAGATATGAGCACCTAAGTGTTGGGTTCCTAACAGGTAGAGCATTAGACCTTAATCCGGATGAGAAATTGATAATGGTCAAGCAATTTGAGGAATCATACATGGCTAGTCGACATGATTGATGACCTCTATGTCTATGATTTTGATATGCATCACATATTGAGCGTGGATCTAGCCGACAGATCAGTGTTTAGTAAATATCTTGAGTATTCCAGTTGCCAACTAGAAAGATGTTGAAATCCTTGGTGCGGATATATATACCAGATGGATTTCAGTATGAAGTGTGGAGTGTTGTGTGTTAGTGTATGAGAAAAGGCAGAGAGAAGTGTGGAAGTAGTAATACAAATACTGTATGTGACAGAACAGCAGCACTAAAGCAAAGGAAGAATGAAGTGCAGTAGATCAGTGTATTGAGCCTAACCGGAACTGAACCTCAGCATATGTGGATGCCTCTCTTTAGTTCAAACATCTAGTTATCTTCTATAACCTTGTAGACAATGAGTCTCTTGTAGGCAGTGAGCCTCTTGTGAGCAGTGTGCATGGGCAGTGAGCCTTAATTGGCAAGTGCCATTTTGTACTTCTTATTCTTTTAACAGAGAATACAATCTTAGGTTAGTCACCTCGTGGTTTTTCCCTTAACAGGGTTTTCCACGTCAAAATCATTGTGTTATGTGTGTTGATTTTATTTCTACTCTCATAGTTATGTATGCTTATATGTTTTGATGATGCACTAATTGTTAAAGAAGAACAGAAAGTTAAAATATTTAAGATAACTGATTCACCCCCCCTCTCAGTTATCTACCTTGTTTCCAATAGCATCAAGTAGCAAAATTGACTAAACATAAATATCATTTATGTACATCAAATGACATGAGATAAAACAAGAAATACAAAATTATGACATTTTCATGTTATTGGCTCATACCTTAGTCAAAGGATTTGAAGACATCATGGCTGCAACAATGCCTATCTATGCTGACTCACAAAGATGAGGAGTCTCCACAACATTTGAAAATCAAGTTCAAGATTATTCAACCAAAATAAATACATACAATTATTTTAAAAATGCATAATGATTAGAAATGGTTAAATTTACCTTTATAAAAGTGGTGGATTTGTGTCCAGGGAACCAAGGAAACCGTAGAAGTGTTAGTGACTGTTAAAAGCATCAAATTGTCACAAAATAATATTACCATTGACATACCTACAATAATTACGATCATGTGATAAATTACATACCTGTTGACTTGACCTCCTCTCATAACCCACCAATGGATGGATAATGGAGGCAGGATGAAGACTCTGACCCTGGAATTTCATGACGTAAACAATTACATACATTATTTTTAACTTATAATATAGATAGTCATATAAACTTAATTACAAATTTCAAATAACAATATATTAAATCAAGATAAAACTTGTAAAAAATTACCAGTCAATACCAAATGTAATCTATAATAGATCATCGGTGAGAACAATCTCATCCAATATGGATGTCTCCGTCATTGGATGTTGCTCTTGCATCGCAACATCTTTCTAAGGATCCTACCATGAGTCCTGCATCCCATAATCACATAAGTTCCCACATGAACTGCACAAATATGGGGACAAATGATGCCTACTCCTCTCACTCTCATCGGCCTAGGTAAGATCATCGGCATGCTGTGATAGAGATTGGGTGAGAGTAGTCAATGAATGTAATGTCTCCACCTCAACACTCTCCTTCAAAGTCGAAGGGAGTGACCTACATTCTAGCCTCAACAAGGGTACAGGCACACAGTTTTGATCTCGTTGAGCCCCCTCTCTATCTTGGGTAGAGCCACCACCTCTACCCTGGAACTCACGAATGTCAAAATAATTGGGAATCTTCTTGAGGATGAACTCGCAATGGAGTTTCCTAAAGAAATATTGTGGCACCTCATCATTGTTGCATGGGTGCTCATCAAAGACCATGTACCATCTATCCCAAAAGTTTTGGGATATTTCTTCATTCTTACACCAATGAATAAGAAACTGTTTGCAAGTTTCTTCTAATCTTTGGCCAATTTTGGGATTAATAAAGTGTGCACATAATTAAGATTTTGTAATTTTTTCATTCTTCACTTGTTCATATGACAACTTGTCAGCATAGTATTTCCGACACCTCTCCCTATAGTCTTGAAATTCAGTGATTTGTTTTGTCACTGAATCAGTGTGGGAAACAATCTCCTCTAGTGACTTTGCAAGCACTCTCCTACGATCGGTGCTTGCACTTGGATTGTTTAGTGTTTGAATAAGAGTTTGAAGATGTTTCTTGTTTTCTTCTATTATAAGTAGGTAGTTTTCTTGACTATCCCTTACATTGTGAGGAAGTGAAGGTGGGTTTTGAGGGTTTGGAGGTTCTTTGGGGGTTGTTTTGATCCTCCTCAACTAGATTTGGGTTTTCTCTTGCCTCATTAACTGTAAATGCAAAAAAAAAAAAAATTAAACATTGCAAAAGTAAAAGATTATTCTCAAACTAAAAAAAATTAAACAAACCCTACCTTCTTTGGCTGCTAGGCCCTCCAAATTTGTTTCACAACATCTTTGGCGGCAAGGTGGCATCGTGAAAGTGTCAATTTCTCCCTTGCACTTGCTTGGAGAGACTTTCCTTGAACGCATTCGCTCTTTGAAGACTTTTTTTTGCATACAAACTCCTTTGGCCACAGGTGAATGGGAGAAAATGAAGTTTTTTTGACTTTTAAAGCAAGTCAAAATGAGAGCATGTTATAACGCGCTTGCATTTTGGCTTGTTTTGGACCAAAAAGTCCCATGGTGGCAACTTTTTGGTCCCCCATCTTTGTGCATACACTCGTTTCAGAAATATTCATGAAACTTTGTAAGTGTATTGTAATGTTTTGTTGTTTAATAATATATTGAGTGTGGATGCTTTTGGAGGTTAGATTTTTCCCTCTTGAGAGTTTTCCTAGGATATATCTTGTGTTATCTTGTGGTTTGTCTATTTGATCTTTGCATTATGGCAATTTTGTAAGCTTGTATGCATCATTATCTCTCATAGGGTTATGTAGGAATTGGTTTGATCAACCTGGTAATTTCCTAACAAGTGTTATCAAATCTATATTCATGGTTGAGGGAGGTGTGATTTCCCTAGTTTTGTATAACCCTTGTTTGTGTAGGTTTGGTGCAAAATTGATGCCATGGCAGTGCATGAAAGATTTGAGACATTTCAAGATATGAAGGTTTTGTGTAGGTTGTTGTTTGCAGATTTGGGGTTTTGGAGTCTGTACATTTATTATGTTTATTATAGATCTAGAGTTGGAAAATGTTTGGTAGAAATGGGTTTCTTTGATGTGTTTCAGATGAGGGTTTTGTGGAGGAAGTTTCACAAATGGCCTCCTGGGACAAAATGAACCTCACCATTGGATCCAGGAGACCTGAGACAAGAAAAACATATAACTTGACCTATTTTGGCCATAGAACCTGGAAGAAAAAAATGGTCCTCTCCCTTGGTTCAGTGGTACAACCATACGGCTTGGTACATCATCTACAAATTAAAAAATTAAAAAATCAATCTTGTGCAAATGTATTTTCTATAGTTGAAAATTTATTATTTTAAAAATGTAGATTAAAAAAAATTAGTGAAGAACTATAGAAAAGTTTTAATTTAAAAACAAAAAGGTTTTATGCAAAGTACGGGGTCTGTAGACCCCGTACCCTACGAACAGTTGTATCAATGGTGGCAGGGGCCTTTCAGACCCCGTCTAGCCTGTGGTACTAGGTTGGTGTGGCTTTAAGCTCCCCAGTCTCGACCCTTGATTGGGCCAGCTAAGCCCAAAGCGGCCTCTATGGGTAGGGGAATAAAATTAGACCCCAAATAAATTTAAAACCTCATCTGATAAATCTGGTCAAGTCCGAAGAAGGCAATTTAAAATTTGGAAAAAAAATTAAACCTTCTTTAACACCTTTTGAAATATGTCGGTATGCCCGCCAGCTCATGATGACATTAGCCAACGCCACCAACCATGCCCAATCAGTTCCACATCAGCACTTGCACACTACCATGTCACCCGCCTACATTAGCAGTAAGAACATTGACGTCATCCATATGGATTGTACAGACAGGTTCCCCAAGGGGCCTTTATAGCCCTCAAACTGCCTTTCCTTCCAGGGGCATAACTTTCACCCATGGTATCAAATTTTTGACTTATTATAGGCATCAAAAAGGTATCTCCAAGAACTAAGCAGTGGTATAGGTTTGGTCATTATAGTTTATATTTGTGTCAAAATTTGGTGCCTGAAGATAGGCATTTCTTCGGGACAGTTAAATGGTTATAAATTTTTCATACGAAATCAGATTTTTGATTTCGAATAGGTGTTGGAGAGCTCTTGCAATGTATTATAGTTTGGATCATGTAGATTTTTAGTTTTATATGAAAATATATTTTTTTACTTGTTTGATCACTTGTGGGAGCCTGAGATTCGGGATGTGATTGTGAGAACATTCAAATAAATTTTGGGGTACAAAATTGTTGCAGTGAATGTTGTTATGAGACCATCATCATATTATATTAGGTTTTCAGATTTGGTGCTTCTATATATAGGTTTATAGGTGTTTTCAGAGTTTGAACTTTGGTGGAGATAGGTACATAGGTTGTCTTTTGGTTTGAGGGCATGGTTCAATACACATGTGAGACTAGGAGTCTCGTTTCAGTGGGAGTTGATTATAGGTACAATGATGACGAGGATTATGGTGCCATGGATATGTAAGTAAATTTGAGCATTAACATGACATTATCATGTATGCGATTGACAAGTATGGGTTATGATGCTTGATTCATGATTACATGTGGTGGTGTGGTTTACTTTTAGGAGGTTGTTCTTATCTCCTAGATGCTTGATTAGTTTTTTGACTATGGTTACTCATTTGTGGACTTGTTTGGCAAATCAAATCTATGGTTGATTTGGTGTTTGAGTCTTGAAGTCTACAGGTTATCTTCTTTGATATATCGACTTGTAGGTTACTAATTTGATGATGAGTTTTCATGTTGTATTGGTTTGGGATATATGAGTTATGCATTTTTTGTGTATGCATAGCTCATTGATTGCAGTGATGACTCAAATGTGGACTATATATATCCACAAGATTGATTCAATGTTGATGCAAACTTTGTTAGTTGGCCTTCTTTATGGTCATTTGTGCATTGGTATGTTGCATTGGGATGAGAGGATGGACGATTAGAGTGCATGTATACTTGTTTATTGGGATTTGTAGCATGTTTATCATGATTTTATGGATAGCTTGGTTACACGGTTTAATGTGAGCTTTTGACAATGATGGTTTATCTTCTTGGCTTGGAGATCTTGGTTCTACTTTGGATTTATTGGTATTATAATTGTGTGTGTGGACCATGGATGATCTTCATTTAGGATATGGTTATCATGATACCATGGATAGCTCGTATCACAATTTAGTGGGAGTTTTGGTAGTGATGTGTATTCATCACGTAGTGATGGGTGATCTTATACAATAGTTGGGTGTCATGGATAAACTCTTGGATTATGATTCTCTTATTTAGTATGAGTGCTTTGACATACTGAGCCATATTGTTATGATATGGTTATCTTCATGTGTCTAGAGATGTTGATCCTTGGTGTAGGGGTGGTCGGTATTGTGTCATGGTTTAATCTTGATTCCAGATTTGAGTTTTGGCATGATACGAGTTCTCTTGAGAATAGAATGTGTGCTTTGGTACATGTGATCTCCTAGGAGGAGATGTTAGATCATGATGTCATGATGTGCTCCTATATTATGCAGACATGCAGTGGGAGCTTTGACAATGATATTTTTCATTCTCTTGGTATCGAGTACATTGGTCATGTGCTTGGGATCTTCATGATAGTGTGGTCTTGCATTTGGAGCTTAGCATGAATTGATCAATTGTAGGTGTGTTGGAGCCCAAATTCACCAATTCCAAAATGCTTAATTTTGCCCCAGAAAACCCAAAAAAATTCCATCAATTTCCCATGTTTCTCCTTTAAGTAAAAAAAACCCCATCTTTTATATCTGATCAAAGATTATTTTTAATCAGATCCCATTATAAAATCATTTTGCTCTTTTGCCTTTTTGTCAAAAAATTGTTAAATTGCCGAACTTGCGAACTTGTTCGCAAGTTTGATTTTTTGTTGGTTCGTCGACAATGGTATTTACCAATGAAAGGCGAGGGTTGGCATGTGGTTCATCAGCAGTAAAATGAAGTCAATAGTGCCTTTATCAGCGATGTTTCAAGTTAGCAAACTTGGAGTTTCACCGATAGAAGACGGAGGTTGTCGTAGTGTAGGTTGAAAAAGTTCCAAGCCACAAAAGGAAGTTGAAGACAAAGAAAAGTTTTGTCGATGAAAGTGGAGGTTCATGAACCTCCAAGTTCATTGACAAAAGGTTCAGTTGATGGAACATTCGTTGATGAAGGGAAAGAAGGAGGCAATGTAGCGTGCTAAAGTTTCTAAGGCATGGAGAAGAAAAATGAAAATCTTTTTCAGCGAAGTTGGAGGTTCGCGAACCTCCAAGTTTGCCAATAGATGGTTTCACCAATGGAAGATTCGTCGACAAAAAACAAAAGGAAGAGAAGGTCATGGCAGAAAAATAATCAAGAAAGAAAGAGTTAAGTGTTGTCAACGAATTAGCTAGTTCAAGAACTGTCGATTTTGCCGACAAGCTTCTGAAGTTTGGCATTTCGTCAATTTATCGATAAGGGTAACAAAGAGGTTGGAGCGAGGTAGGAAAAGAACAAAGAAAAGAATAGAGTTCAACAAAGTTCATTTTTACTAACACAGGAAAATGGAACAGTCAAGAAAAGTAAAGGGAAGGCTTTGTCGGTGAAGTTGGAGGTTCGCGAACCTCCAAGTTCATCGATTGATGGCTCAGCTGATGGAGAATTTGCCGACAAAGGGGGAAAGCAGTGAAAAGATGTCAAGTTTGAAAGGGCATATTTTTGTCAATAAACCAAATAGGAGAAAAAGATAGAGTTTGACAAAATTTATTTTTGCCAATAAAGAAGAAGTGGAAAGCATGATGTTAAGGCGGAGGGCTTTGTTGGGGAATCGGCAAAATCCCTAACTTTGCAAAAGTTCACATTTTCATACTTTTGTCGATAAGCTGATATAGAGGGAAGATAGATGCAAGATGGTTCGGCAAAGTGAGGATTCACCGATAAAGTGGGATTGGTTCAGGAATGTTGATTTTGGCCAACTAAGGGCTTGGAAAGCCTTAATTCTTAAAAGTTAATGCATTTTGCCAACAAGGGCAAAAAGGAGAGTTCAGAAAAATGAGTTTTCTCAATAAAGACGGAAACATGTGCAAAGGGCGACAGGTTCGGAAAGGCCAACTTTTGTCGTCTAAGTAGTGGGAAAGTGAAAAGATAGAAGTTTGGCAAAGGGCAAAGTTGTTGATAAAGGAGATAAACATAGAGTTCGGTAAATTAAAGATTTGCCTATAAAGGGGGGAAATGGTCTAGTTTTGAAATGACCAAATTTGTTGACAAAAGGTAGAAATAGAGGAAGAGGGCACAGTTAGAAAAAATGAAGACTTGTTGATAAGGGGAAAATCCGCTTAGTTTGGTATAATCACATTTTGCCGACTAATGAATTAAATAAGGAGAAAATGGAGGCGGCAAGCAGAAGATGAAATTTATCGATGGTGTAGGTAGAGGCGAGTCCCCACTGGATGACTTTTGTCAATAAGGAAAAATTAAAATGCAGAATCAGATGTAAAGCATGAATTTATAAATTATAAAGGCTTTAATTTTTAAAGTGTTGTAAAAGATTTACAAACACTATGGGTGGGTTCTTATTTAAAACGCCCTTGGTCACCATAAATGCAGAATTGTTGATGTCACGCTGGTGGCTGGAATAGTGTATGCACAGGTATCAAATTTAATATGAGGATGGTGTGTTCCAGTATCCAATATATTCTACAGGTACCTCAAGGATGCAAGTCAATGTGCAGGGCATGGGCTTCCTTCTGTTTCGCTAGTTTTCTGACATGACCATACACCTCAGTCATTGTAGCACTATTGCTTGTTGACTAGGATTTCAAACATCCATGAGCTGCATAATTACTATATATACATGTTTGAAAGACTTTCTCAGGGTTGGTCTCTAAGCCAATTGTCTGGTCTAGGAGAGCGTAAGGAGTTTCTCTAGCATCAACACACGATCTGTCTAGTTTATTTTTGAAGGGATTTATTCAGCATAGAGTAGGAACATTAATATGTAATGCAGATTTGAATGTAATGGGATGTCTCCACGGGAGTTTGTAGTGATTTTGGTGAATATATAATCGTAGTTGTATATTTTCCCTTGCCACATTTGCTGGTGTGATTGTAACAGAGGTTTGGAGGTGTGTGACAGCATCTAAGTTAATACAAGGCTTTGTATTTGCCATTTTTTTGTTGCATATGAATCATTGCAGTTCTCTTTTGGATCATTAAGTATGTCCATTGTATGAAGATATATCTAAAATTCATATATGTAAATGTATGTCTGGTTCTATTGATCCTTTTTTGTGTCTTTCCTTTCCTCCTTTCTTTCTATGAATTTGTTGCCCAATAGAATAGGCATCGGTCCATATTGGAGAGGGATCAAACACTTTTTATAAATCAAACAAATCTTTCACCTGTGGTTCAAGGAAAAAACCATCTTTCCTTTGCATGTACATTCACACAGTTGAATCAACTTAATGAGAGGCGTGTGCAGCCAATTTGTCTTGATCTAGTGATAGCTTTGGGATCAAGTGTATAATTGGGTGTGGATGTGTATGTTTATTAGTATTTCATTCCATGCCTCTAATAATATCCCTCCTAGGTCTAGCTAAGCCTGAAGTGCAGAGGAGTTTACCCACTCCTGTAGTTGGACAAAATCCCCCTTAACTTGTTGATAAACCTCTTCCTTTTACCTTGATGACAATCCCTAGCCTGGGTGTTTTAGGAATGTTTTAGAGTTTTGGGTTGCAGTTATTTTGGGAACCAACATTTTGGTGTAGTTGTCGAGGATGTAATATCTTGGTTCAGATTTTGAAATACCTTTGCAACATAGTCACTGAAGAAGTTTGCAGCCATTACCAGATGCAATTTGTTGTTGTGTGTAATTTGGCAGCCCATCAACTTACGCCAACATTGTGGCACCGTTGCCAGGGATAGTGATTCTTTGTTTAGATTTTCAGACTCCTGTTTGCACGTTGTAGTTGTGCAGTCTGTTGTTGTGGGTAAGTTGGTAGCCTTTCAACATACACCAACAGACTGACACCAATGTATTGTTGGGTTATAAAGATTTGAAGACTCTATTGGTGTGAGCAACCCAGAATTATTTTTGAAGCCTTGAAGATCAGTCACACTTCAAGGGATTTCCTCATTCATTGAGGTGGCGACTGCTATCAAAAGAAAACAAAGTGTTGTTATGTGCACATTTCAAGGAGGTTGCAATTGGTTAAGGTACAAGTTTTTCTTTTTGCCTTGACCATGGTTTCTTTCTCAGTAAAGGAACATATTATTTGCTTTCCTTTTTCCTACACAAGTGGTTTGTAGTTGGTCATCACCAACTAGTATGAATATGGATACCCTGGGGAGGATTCTTCCTATGCATCTTCTTATGTTGAAGACCCTAGGAACTATATGGCCTTTGACCATCCTGGTAATGCATTTTCCAATCATAGTCTTGCCAATTTTACAAACCCAGATTTTTTTGAGCCCTTGCATAATAGAAATGAGTCATCTAGGCTATAATATGAAATTGAAAAAGAAAAGAATTTTTTAGTGTCTTTGCTGCATTAAGAAAAAGAATTAGAAAGATGAATCAGGTTGCATCACTCGATGGCACGGTCTTATTCCCCTCTTGTTGTTCCCAGTTGTTCTTTTCCTCGGCCTCCCCTATTGCATGTGAAAACACTTATAGACAATTGGACCTCTCATGGATCAGTTATGAGCAACAATCCATACCCAAAAAGCTTTACAATCAGATGCCATTATTTGATGGGTGTGAAGTATTCAATGGGAAGGCACACATTGATGCATTTTCAGACTTCATGGATAAATTTCAATTTGGAGATGAGGATATGTGGATGATATTTTTTGTAAGAACTCTATGTAGAATAGCATGGAAGTGGTTGGTTAGTTTCCCTGACCAGTATTTTACTTCCTGGGATTAGTTGGGGGCTGCCTTTGATGACTATGCAAGTAATCTAGACCCTATTTTTCTTGTCCAAAAACAAGTAGATATTAGAAGGCAAGAAGGAGAGTCTAGCATGGAGCTCAGCCATAGATTTGCAGTGGTCCTATCTCACATTCCAGAAAAATTTAGACTTGATCTTCCTGTGTGTATTGATATGTATTCGAGAGCTTATGATGATTCTATAAGCTCAAGTTCTATACAGAAGGAATTCAATCTAGTGGGTTTGCAATAGGCCTATCTGTTCATTGATTATGTTGACAAAGTTAAGTAGGATATGATTGCAAAATCTATATCCTCAAATGCAGAGGTAGTTGATAATGAACAAGTTGTTGTAGACAACAGGGATGTGGACATTTCATATGATCCAGACACAATATCAAATGATGATTGTGTATGAAGAAGGGTAGAGGAAGGTGTTGGTGCAATATATGACAGTGATTCAGATGAAAATAGTAGTGACTACACCCACCTTTGATTGGATCAATCATTAGTGGATGATGAAAATGAACAAATCAATGATGGCTTTCAATCTGGTGAAGAGAATTTTGACCCTGCTGCTTGTTGTAGTATTGTAGATTACCTGGAAGGTATGCAAGTGAGCCATCAGATGAATCAACTCAGGTAGTTGATTATACAGAGCATACATATATTGATGAAGCAAATGATGATGAAGATATGAGTATAAGGGATAATGCCCTTTATGAAGAGCATGCAAGTCTGCTAGGTAGTAGCACCGTTTATGATTATCATTGGTGCATGAATAATCTTCTTTTTGAAGATGACATTGGGCTCAATGAATTTGATTTGTCAGCTTTGGAGGTGGAGAGTCATATGTTGTATGACGCAGCTACCTGTGGACAACAAGTGGAAAGAGAGGGATGTATACGAAATGATGTTGAGGGTGAACAAGAGACTAGTCTCTTGTTTGGTGTGTTACCCTCATTTATCCCTGATGATGACAATGAGGTCATTGACACTTGTTTGAATGAGAATGATGTGGGTTATGCTTCAGCTTGACATCATGAGGGCAATGTTATAGCTACAAGTGATTCTGAGGTAATTGTTTCCCACTTTGAAGACCATGTAACAGATGATTTTCTAGTGCTTTGTTTGGGGAAGTTACCTTTGATTAATGCGGATCATGTTGAGAGCATATTTTTGGGCTCATTGGTTGGGCCTGATGACATTTGGGCTGAGTGTTCTGGTGTTGGTCAATTTGTTGACCTGTAGGGTTATGAGGAGAAAATCATTAGTGATTTTCTTAGCAGCAAATTTTACACAGCAGTGTGTGCCAAGGAATACAAAATAGAGAGGCAACTTGAAGATTGTGAGTCTTCACTTGAAGTGCCTCAAATGTCAGATTTATATGCTAATGGTGTGGATTTAAACCTGAATCATACATTTGATTCAGTTATGGAGGAAGGCATTAGCATCAGTGTAGCTGGGCCACAATAAATTGCATAATCTTATGACATAGCCCAGTATGAGACCACACCTAGGTTGGATGAGTTTCAGCTTGATGGTTTCCTTCATGCTGATATTTACGTAGGCCCAGAAATGCATCATGTTGACATGGGACTTGAAGGTGAATGCTTATATGTGAGTCAGCATGATGATAAATTATATTATCTATGGTTGCCTTGCCCTGGTAAAAAAATTTCCATCTTCAGCATGATGATATGAATGTCTGTATTTTGTATGTGCATGCATGCAAAAATATTTTTGTTGCTAATGTTGGGTGATCAGTGCAGCAAAGGATTGAGGGGATCAACTCCTTCAATAGGCTTGTCTTTGACAGAGGTGAGTAGTTTCATCTGTTTTCCTACAGAGGTGGCCTGAGTGTCCCAAAATTTTGGTTGCAGTCTTTTTTTACTATGTTTCTTTGTAAATATGTTTTGTGTGTGTGTCCCTTCTTGTGATTGTGTGTTGGTCTTCCCAGAGATGTTCTGGATCCTCATTGTGACATTGCTTGTCACACATTCCCAACCAAAGCCAGTGTTGGAGCCCAAATTCACCAATTCCAAAATGCTTAATTTTGCCCTAGAAAACCCAAAAAATTCCATCAATTTCCCATGTTTCGCCTTTAAGTCCAAAAAACCCATCTTTTATATCCGATCAGAGATTATTTTTAATGAGTTCCCATCATAAAATCCTTTTTCTCTTTTGTCTTTTTGTTGGCAAATCGACAAATTGCCAAACTTGTGAACTTGTTCGCAAGTTCAATTTTTTGCCAGTTTGCCAACAATGGTATCTACTGATGAAGAAAGGCCTGAAGGCGATGGGTGGCATGTGGTTTATCAGCGAAAAAATGAAGTCAATGGGGCCTTTATCGGTGATGTTTTGAGTTAGTGAACTCAAAGGCTCGGCAATGGCAAAGTTCACCGACAAAAGAAGGAAGTTGCCACGGTGTAGGTTGAAAAAGTTCCAAGGCACACAAAGGAAGTCGAAGAAAAAGAAAAGTTTTGTTCACGAAAGTTGAGGTTCACAAACCTCCAAGTTTGCCAATGAAAGGTTCGGTCGATGGAACATTTGCCGATAAAGGGAAAGGAGGCAGAGAGATGTGCAAAAGTTTGTAAGGCATGGAGAAGAAAAAGGAAAAGCTTTGTCGGCAAAGTTGGGGTTCGCGAATGTCCAAGTTCGTCGACGGATGGTTTTGCCAATGGAAATTTCACTGACAAAAGATAAAAGGAAGAGAAGGTCGTGGCAAAAAAAAAGCAAGAAAGAAAGAGTTAAGTGTTGTCAGCGAATTGGCTAATTCGAGAACTACCAATTTTGCTGAAAAGGTTCTTAAGTTTGACATTTTTCTGATTTATCAATAAGGGCAACAAAGAGGCTGTGGCGAGGGAGGAAAAGAACAAAGAAAAGAATAGATTTCAGAAAAATTCATTTTTGTCGACACAGGAAAATGGCACAGTCAAGAAAAGTAAAGGGAAGGTTTTGTCAGTGAAGTTGGAGGCTCATGAACCTCCAAGTTCATTGATTAATGGTTCGGTCGATGGAGAATTCACCGACAGAGGGGGAAAGTAGTGAAAAGGTGCCAAGTTCAGAAGGGCACATTTTTACCGATAAAGCAAACAAGAGCAAAATATAGAGTTCGGAAAAATTAATTCTATGATAAAGAAGAAGTGGAAAGCATGATGTTAAGGCAGGGGGCTTTGTCGGAGAATCAACAAAATCCCTAACTTTGCAAAAGTTTGCCTTTTCATACTTTTGCCGATAAGCCGATATAGAGGGAAGAAAGATACAAGATGGTTTAGCAACATGAGGATTCACCGATAAAGTGGGATTGCTTTGGGAACGTTGAATTTTTCCAACTAAGGTCTTGGAAATCCTTAGTTCATAAAAGTTGCATTTTGTCGACAAGGGCAAAAAGGAGAGTTTAGCAATTACCGATAAAGGCGAAAACAGGTGCAAAGGACAGCAGGTTTGAAAAGGCCAACTTTTGTCGACTAAGTAGTGGGAAAGTGAAAAGATAGAAGTTTGACGAAGGCAAAATTTGTCGATAAAGGAGATAAAGATAGAGTTCGGCAAATTAAAGATTTGTCGATAAAGGGGGAAAATGGCCTAGTTCTCAAATGACCAATTTCATCGCCAAAAGGTAGAAACAGAGGAAGAGGGCATAGTTAGAAAAAATGAAGACTTGCTAATAAGAGGAAAAGATGCTTAGTTCGGTATAATAACATTTGTTGACTAATGTGTAAAATAAGGAGAAAATGGAGGCGACAAGCAGAAGATGAATTTGTCGATGGTGCAAGTAGAGGTGAGTCCCCACTGGATGACTTTTGTCAATAAGGAAAAATTGATATACAGAATCAGATGTAAAGCATGAATTTATAAAGTATAAAGGATTTAAATTTTCAAAGTGTTGTAAAATATTTACAAACATTGTGGGCAAGCTCTTATTTAAAACACCCTTCTTCCCCCTTGGTCGCCATAAATGCAGAATTGTTGATGTCACACTAGTGGCTAGAACAGTCTATGTGCAGGTACCAAATTTAATATGAGGATGGTGTGTTCCAGTATCTGATATATTCTGCAGGTACCTCAAGGACGCAAGTCAATGTACAGGGCATGGGCTTCCTTCTATTCTGTTGGTTTTCTGACATGACCATACGCCTCAGTCATTGCAGCATTGTTGCTTATTAACTAGGATTTCAAACATCTAGGAGCTACATAATTACTATATATACATGTTTGAAAGACTTTCTTAGGGTTGGTCTCTGAGCCAATTATCTGGTCTGGGAGAGCCTAAGGAGTTTCTCTAGCATCAACACACGATCTGCCTGGTTTGTTATTGAAGGAATTTATTCAGCATAGAGTAGGAAGATTATGTAATGCAGATTTGAATGTAATGAGATGTCTCCATGAGAGTTTGTAGTGATTTTGGTAAATATATAATCGTAGTTGTATATTTTCCCTTGCCACATTTGCTGGTATGATTGTAACAGAGGTTTGGAGGTGTGTGACAGCATCTAAGTTAATACAAGGATTTGTATTTGCCATTTCTTTGTTGCATATGAATCATTGCAGTTCTCTTTTAGATCATTAAGTATGTCCATTGTATGAAGATCTATCTGAAATTCATATATGTAAATGTATGTCTGGTTTTGTTGATCCTTTGTTGTGTCTTTCCTTTCCTTCTTGCATTCTATGACTCTGTTGCCCAATAGAATAGGCACTGCTCCATATTGGAGAGGGATCAAACATTTTTTATAAATCAAACAAATCTTTCACCTGTAGTTCAGGGAAAAACCATATTTCATGTGCACGTGCATTCATACAATTGAATCAACTTAGTGAGAGGCTTGTGCAGCTAGTTTGTCTTGATCTAGTGACAACTTTGGGATCAAGTATACAATTGGGTATGGTTGTGTATGTTTATTAGTATTTCATTCCATGCCTCTAGGAATATCCCTCCTAGATCTAGCTGAGCCTGAAGTGCAAAGGAGTTTACCCACTCCTATAGTTGGCCAAAATCCTCCTTAACTTGTTCATAAACATCTTCCTTTCACCTTGACGACAATCCCTAGCCTGGGTGTTTTAGGAATGTTTTAGAGTTTTGGGTTGCAGTTATTTTGGGAACCAACAAGGTGCTTATGGATACTTAGAGACTTGGGTGAGGATGGAGTTCTCTTGGGATTAGATATATTTGTTGATACGGTTACTCTTTGGAGGTTTCAACAGGAAGATCGAGGAGCCTTTCACCTGGATATGGACATGAGTTCATGGACCTTAGAGGAGATTGTTCAAGTGGAGAGAGTCATTATGTCTTGTTGCATCCTGGAGGGGCATTCTCATTCCCCACTCTTGGTCTACTCGAAGGATTATCATCTAAGAGGTATTGCCCATCCTTTAGATGTATTTTTTTTATGCTTTATCTTCTCATGGTTATGGATCTTGAGTTATCATTATTGGTTCTGGAGGGTTCATTTGAGGGATGTTTGGAATTATTCCTAGTTTTGGGAATGGTTATGAGTTTGATCTTCCTTGGTTAGAGAGGCTTACATCCATGTTGGTTTTACATGATACACATGTTTATTTGATCTATGAGATTGAATGGTTGGGTGTTGTTAATGCTTTTCATTTGGGGTTGTAAAGGAGATCATACTTCACATAGCTTCGCACTTTGAGGTGTTGGTAGAATGACATGTTATGATATGATTTACATTTTTTCTCTCTTGTTCTATGGCTACTTCTTGGAGATTCATGGTTGGATTTGGGAGAGTTGTGGTGACATGTTGTGAGGGAGTATGCAACTTTTTGAGTTGCATATGTGGATCATTGTGATTGTTCTTAGTACTACATGGTTTTGATTATTAGCCACACCTTGGTTTGTGTGTTGATTGGTAGACTTGGTATGCCTTGATCTATTTTCATATTGACATTACCCAAGCAATGGGAGTTCCTGGATATGTATGGTCTTCATTGATAGGTTTTATACAGGGAGCTTGTGATTGCATTTTATGGGTTGGATATGTTGTTGGCATGAGTTTATTGATGTTGTTTATACCTAGGAGGTATGGATGGTTGGATGTATTAGCATATGTTGTGGGTGCTATTTTCTAGTCATGTGGGTTTTTACCTTTGATAGCAGCTTGGAACCTTTTTAATCACTTGGATTTGATGCTTGTGTTCTTTGGATTGGTGCATCTACACCTTGGCATGTTCCTTTTCTTCCATAGGTGGCATGTTGGAGGATGAGAGAAGTTCTTACTTGAGATGATGGTCACCTTGGTTTTATTGCAGGTATCTTGATGGAGCATGAGAGCATGTTAGAGATTCATGTGGTTTCATGTATGGCTGTGATGATGTATTTCATTTATTAACCCTTATGCAATGTATACAACAAGTGGGAGAATGTTAGGAAAAAGGTGTGTTGTACACCTTACATCAAATCAAATATTTAATTATGTAAAATAAATATTTTTTTATGGTGCATCTTAAGTGATGTGTTTAGCCACATTAAATATTTATTTGGGGCCACTTGTAAAGTTGTACATGTAACATTGGGATAGTTATTTTATGTGTGGGAGACATAGAATAATTAATCAATTAATTGGAGCATAAAGTGAAAACTTAGTTGCAAGAATTAAATGAGGGGTCAATGGTTTTGTGTACTCATGGTTTTGAGACACATGGTTTTCCCAATACCACAAGTTGTATTTGTGTGAGCTTGAGTCTATAAAAGCAAACACATGGTTAATGGTTTGGGTTGGTTGGTTGATTGGGTTGTCATTGTATTGAGTTTCTCTTGTGAGTGCATATGTGTAGCATGGCATAGGAGGTGTGGTTACATTCTTGGACACATGGAGGATGCATTGGAGGAGCTTGATGTTTTAGAAGTATTCATTAAACTCTGTAAGTGTATTATAATATTTTATTGTTGAATAATACATTGAGTGTAGATGTTTTTGGAGGTTGAGTTTTTCCCCCTTGAGGGTTTTCCTAGGATATATTTTGTGTTATCTTTTTTCTTATCTATTTGATATTTGCATTATGGTAATTTTGTAAGCTTGTGTGCATCATTAGCTCTCATAGGTTTATGTAGGAATTAGTTTGATCAACCTGGTAATTTCCTAATAAGGGGTGATTCTCTACATAGGCTATGTGGGAGAAGGGTTGGTATAGCCCTTGGAGACAAATATAGAAGTTTTGGGGACCTATGAGGTGGAAATTTAGGATCAATTGAGTCCAATTTTATCATCCTTCTTAGTCTTAGCAGTGATGAGAAGGAGGGGTTTATCCCTTGGTCATTCTTTCCCAAATAGGATCCTATTGTAAAACTTTCATAAGCCATAATATGTGCACCACAACCATATGTGTCTTGAATCTCTTTAGTGCACTTCTTTGTAGTAGTGACTAATTAAGGTACAATATTTTTCTTTGATTGTACCTTTTGTATAGTTAGATAACATGTTATGGTATACTAGGAACTTAAGGTAGAATTTTGTATGTCAATGTCTAGAGCTAATATCCCTTGTTCTTTTCTCTCCTTAACCCATTGGTCAAAGATTTCATCAAACTAATCATCTAGGTGATAATCCTAGATAGGAATGGTGTGTTTTCCAACTTCATATCAAAAACACCACCATGCCCTAATATTTGCATTGGATCATGTTATTTTCTCTTAGACTTGGATGAACTTCTTGGTCTTAAGATTGTGTTGTGACATCTTGATGAAGGGGGTAAATCACAAAACACACAACAACAGAAATTGAATATAGAAAATAGAACTTTCTTTTATTGATTTAGACAACTTATTACATTAAAGAAGCTCAATTACAATCAGAGGAATCAACCCTCCACATGCTGCAACACATTACAGCTTCCTCCTGCAAGACTCTGGAATCATCCGCCTTCTGTAACCCCAAATTAGCTAGGGTTTCTGTTTTCCTGCCAATTCTTGACTCTACTCTTCCCCCCCTTAACTATACTACTGCCCAAGGTTCTAAAAATGGTTATTAATAGCCTTTTTGGTGGCCAACAACCTAATTTCAAAATTTGCATCTCCCTCCAAAAATAGGTCAACTTCCGAGAGCCATAACTTTTGATCCGGGTGTCCGATTGACGAATCGTTTTATGTGTTGGAAATCTCGCAGAGTACTCTACGCGCTAAGAACTATCTCTATTGGTTCTGGCCATTTTTGGGCCCGTACGGGGCTGTTTAGTGCCTCAAACCTGAGTTTGAATAATTTTCAGGCATTTTTCAGGAAACGGAAACTTTAATATATTTCATCTCGCAAATGATCTTTGCATGATTCCTTCGCTAAAGGTCTTATATTTATGTTATGTAACTTCCTATAAATTTTCACTTCAATCCGTGCCCAAATGCAAACTTTCTAAAAATAGCAGGTTACTATTTTTAGCAGTTTGGAAAAACTGAAAGTCCTACATCATTATTCAAGCGATTATGGAACCAGAACCATAAATTTTGAAAAGAAATGGAAAGAACATCAACAATTTTGAAACACATCTTCTTTTTTTGGGGTGATGCAAGATTGTCCTTACACCACTGGATGCTCCTGCATCAGACACCCAGGGTAATTTGAGAAGTGACCCTGTCACGTCTCAGGTGTTTGTGTGAGGAAAACCCAAATGATCAACCTCTGCCTTAGACAACCAAGAAGAATCTTCAATAGGTCTTCCTTTCCATTTCACCAGATATTCTTCATATTGCCTATTCCGAGTACTTTTTCCCACACGGCTATCCAAGATCTCTTCTATCTCCTCCGTTGAAGTAGATGCCGGAATACTCCACTGCTCTTCTATTGTTCCATCCTCTATGCCACCCTCATGATATTATATTAAATCAGCAATGTTGAACATAGGGGAAATATTAATCCCACTCGGTATCTCTACCTCATATGCATTTCTTGAATCATGCTTCTTCAGGATTCTCACGGTCTAAATTTCTTCATTTTTAACTTATTGTATGTTCCAATTGGGAACCTTTCTTTTCTCAAGTGAACCATGACTTCATCTCCCACCTGGAACTCTTTATACCTCCTCTTCTGATCTGCCTTAGCCTTATACTGAATATTCATCTTATTAATGTGCTTTCTCCCCTCTTCATGCAAATTCTTTAGATGTTCTACAAAGTCTTCAACCTCGGCACTTGTCTTTTCTCCTTTGTCCAAATTCCTTAACTCTGAAGCATTTCTTGGACTATTTCCATATACAATTTGGAATGGTGATTTACCAGTACTCCTATTGACAGAATTGTTGTAAGCAAATTCTGTCTGTGGTAAAATCAAATCCCATCCCTTGGGCTTATCTCCTACTAAGCATCGTAGCAGGTTACCCAAACTCCTATTCACCACTTCTATCTGTCCATCAGTCTGTGGATGGTGTGCAGAACTGAACTTCAAATTTGTCTTCAACTTCTTCCACAATGTCCTCTAGAAATAACCAACAAACTTGGTATCTCGATCTGAAACCATGCTCTTTGGTAGACTGTGTAATCTCACCACCTCTCTGAAAAAATAATTCAGCAATATGAACAGCATCATTAGTCTTCCTGCAAGGAATAAAATGTGCCATCTCTGAGAATCTTTCCACCACCACAAAAATAGAATCATGTCCTCTCTGTGTCCTTGGTAAACCAAGAACAAAATCCATACTGATATCATCCCATGGCTTCTCTGGTACAGGTAATGGCTAATATAGACATGTGTTCTGACTTGCTCCTTTTGCCATCTAACATACTCTACAACTCTGCACAAATTTCCTCACATCCTACTGCAACTATGGCCAATAATAATTTTCACCAACAATAGCAATGGTCTTATCTCGACCATAGTGTTCAGCCAATCCTCCACTATGCTTCTCCTTAATCAGGTTCTCTCTCATGGAACTCCTTGGAATGCACAGCTGGCTTCCTCTAAACAACATGCCATCTTGGATTATGAAATCCAACCATTTTGTCCTATCCAAAGTAATAGGTTCCAGACAAGCTTTCCAGGCCTCTTCAAAATCTGGATCTTCAGAATACAAACTTTTGAGCTCATCAAACCCAACAACCTCTATCTTCATTTCTGTCAATAAATTTTGCCTTCTGCTTAAGGCATCTGCAACTCTATTGGACTTCCCACTCCTGTGCTTCAAAACAAAAGTATAGCTCTGCAAAAACTCAACCCATTTTAAATGCCTTTGGTTCAACTTTCCTTGACTATTAAGATACTGCAAAGCCTGATGATCAGTATATAAAACAAACTCTTTTGGCAACAAATAATGTCTCCATTTCTTCAAAGCATGAACTATTGCATAAAACTCCTGATCATAAACAGGATACTTTTTCTTGGCATCATTAAGCTTCTCACTAAAATAGGCAATGGACTTACCTTCTTGAGTCAGAATAGCTCCTATACCACTACCACTAGCATCACAATCTAACTGAAATACCTTATTGAAATCTGGAAGTGCCAAAACAGGTTGTTCTATGACTTTCTACTTCAATGTATCAAAGCTCTTATCTGCTCCTTTAGTCCATCTAAACTCTTTTTTGTCCCCTCTCATTGTCTTAGTTAGGGGTGCACAAATGCTACTGAAATTCTTGATAAACTTTCTGTAAAAACTTGCCAAACCATGAAAAGATCTTACCTTGAAAGCACTCCTTGGCATAGGCCATTCAATGATAGCCCTCACCTTCTCTGGGTCCATCTTAAGACCTTCCTCTAAGACAACAAATCCCAGGTATACCAACTCCTTTGCAAAACTACATTTCTTCATATTGATCAACAACTTCTCCTCCCTCAGCTTCTCTAAAACCCTTCTAATATGCATCAAATGCTCATCCCAAGTCTTACTAAAAATCAAAATGTCATCTAAATAAAACATAACAAAACTTCCCAAAAATTATTTCAATACCTTGTTCATGATCCGCATGAATGTGCTCGGTGCATTGGTTAGCCCAAATGGCATGATTAACTACTCATACAAACCTTCCTTTGTCTTGAAGGTTGTCTTCCATTCATCTCCTTCTCTAATTCGAATCTAGTGATACCCACTCTTCAGATCAATCTTCGTGAAGTACTTGGCTCCACTCAAACAATCCATTATGTCATCCATTCTTGGCAATGGAAATCTGTACTTGATTGTGATCTTATTGATGGCTCAGGAATCTGTACACATCCTCCACTCTCCATCTTTCTTCGGTGCTAGTACTGCAGGTACCGCACATGGACTTAGGCTTTCTCTTATCAATCCCTTCCTCAACAACTCCTGAACTTGTCTGTTCAACTCTTCACTCTTTGCAGGAGTCATTCTGCGGGCTGCCTTATTCGGCAAACTAGCTCCTGGTATCAAATCCATTTGGTGACTTATCTTCCTCACCGGTGGTAAACCTTCTGGTACATTATCAGAGATAATATCCTAAAATTCTTCCAACATATTTGAGACCTCTGTTGGTACATCTTCACATTTCTCTTGACTAATCTTAGGAATCAATGCAAAGCAATGACGCTCATGCTTCATACCTTCCAAAAATTTTCTACCATCTACCAACCAAATTCTGGCAATACTACATACATTTTCTTCCACCTCCTTCAAGGGCTTCAATTTATGACAAACTCCATCTTTTGTTAGGGAATATGTGTTTGCACGACCATCATGGACAACGCTCCTATCATACTGCCACAGCCTCCCCAATAGCATATGACATGTGTCCATTGGTATGATATCACACAGCACCTCATCATGGTAGTCTCCAATCTTGAACTTCACTAAACACTGCTCATTGACCAAAGCTCTATGGTCTTTCTGTAACCATGCAATCTGATATGGATGTGGATGCTTTCTTCTTGTCAACTTCAACTTGTCAACCATCTCCTTTGAAACAAGATTATCAATGCTCCCACTATCAATAATAATATCACAACACTTACCTTCACATTTACACCTTGTGCAGAATAAACTCTTCCTCTGATTAGGTTCTTTCTCCTCATTCAATAAAGTTCTTCTGACAACTAGGGTTTCTCCCCTTTCAGCATCTTCAAAACGCTGAGACTGTGCATCTTCATCTACATGTGCAACTCGTGCATTACCTTCAGGTCTTCTATTTGTCCTTCCTTGATGTTGTGGACACTTGTATGATTGATGCCCTTCTTCTCCACATTGGAAATAGGTTCCTCTGAAACCTCCTCTTCCAAGTCCTTGCCCAAGTCTACCTCTTCCTTTTCCTCTTTGCTCACCATTATTCTGGTCACAAGGGCGGTAGGTATTATCTCCTCTTTGATTTCGACTGGTTCCAGCTTCTTCACTTTTCTTTGGATCTTCATTTCGGCCTCCATAGGGTCTTCCACCAGTCTTTCCGCCTTGACCTCTTCCCCTTTGCTTGCTTGCAAATCTCTTATTTAGATTATCTTCCACCTTCAGGGAAAATTAGTATGCATCTTCTATGGTAGTCATTCTGACCAGGCTCAACTCCTCTTGAATACTTGGCCTCAACCCATTAATATAACGGGCTACCTTCTCCTTGTTGGGCTCTGCATGGCCTGTCTTGATAGTAATTTTATAAAACTCTTCTATATACTCCTTAATAGACTTGTTACGTTGCTTCGGTCCTTACATCTTCTTCAACAACTCCATCTCATAGTCCATAGGAATGAACTACTTCTTTAGTTTCTCCACCATCTGATCCCATGTGGTGATCTTTCCTTTTCCTCTTCTGTTCCTCTCTAATTGGACCTCCTTCCACCAAATATTGGCATGGCCCTTCAATTTTGTTTTTGCAAACTTGACCCGATCTGGGTCTTCTACATCTTCATACTCAAAATATTCCTCCATGTCATTGATCCAATCAATAAGCTGTTCTAGATTCAAATAGAATATATAGAAACTTCGATCCTTGGCCTCTTTCCAATCTTTGAAATGGCCCTCAACAACCTAACTTCTACAGGATCTCCTGCAGCTTCTTGTTCATCCTTAGATAGCTCTTCTTCAACTTCATCTTCACTTTCTTCTCTTGTTCTTGACTCAAACCCTCTTCGCAGCTCCTCTTGCAATGCATCAATTTTCCTTTGCAGGGCTCTAAAACCCTCTTATGTCAAATAATTCCTCCCAATATGGTTTCTTTGTGGAGGCATCTTGATCTCCACAGCAAACCCACAACCTCAAGTCCTGGTGCAAACTACCTCACAGTCGGCGATCTATATACACACTCAGGAAACCTAGCTCTGATACCACTTGATGAAGGGGGTAAATCACAAAACACACAATAACATAAATTGAATATAGAAAAAAAAACTTTCTTTTATTGATTTGGACAACTTATTACATTACAGAAGCTCAATTACAATGAGAGGAATCAACCCTCCCATGCTGCAACACATTACAGCTTCCTCCCACAAGACTTTGGAATCATCCGCCTTCTGTAACCCCAAATTAGCTAGGGTTTCTATTTTCCCACCTATTCTTGACTCTACGCTTTCCCCCCTTAACTCTACTACTTCCCAGAGTTCCCAAAAATGGTTATTAATAGCCTTTTTGGCAGCCAACAACCTAATTTTGAAATTTACATCTCCCTCCAAAAATAGGTCAACTTCCGGGAACCATAACTTTTGATCCGGGTGTCCGATTGACGAACCGTTTTATGCGTCAGAAAGGTCGCAGAGTGCTCTACATGATAATAATCTTCTTTTCTAGTTCTGGCCATTTTTGAGCCCGTACAAGGCTGTTTAGTTCCTCAAACCTGAGTTTGAATAATTTTCAGGTATTTTTCAGGAAACGAAAACTTTAATATCTTTCAGCTCGCAAATGATATTTGCATGATTCCTTCTCCAAATGTCTTATATTTTTGTTATGTAACTTCCTGTAAATTTTTACTTCAATCCGTGCCCAAATGCAAACTTTCTAAAAATAGCAGGTTACTATTTTTAGCAGTTTTGAAAAACTGAAAGTCCTACATCATTATTCAAGCGATTATGGAACCAAAACCATAAATTTTGAAAAGAAATGGAAAGAACATCAACAATTTTGAAACACATCTTTTTTTTTTGGGTGATGCAAGATTGCCCTTACACCACTGGATGCTTCTACATCACATGTTATCTAGGTCATACTTGTGGTGCTTCTTAGAGAAATGGAAGTGATATTCCTCTAGGGGAGGGTTCTCTTCCATTGTATAGGCTACATGAGTGGTATCTTTTTGTTACATGAATTCCACAACTAGTGTGGTCCCTTGAGACTTATCTTGGAAATTAGGAGTGTCTTCTATGAGATTGTGGAGAGCACTAACATTAGGGTAAGGTTTGTTAACAAAGCCCAAAACCTTTTTCTTTCTTAATTTGGTAGTGAAATTACCTTTATGGTCATATGCTTGTGGTTCATCATTCAACTTCAAAGTGGGGTTTGATAGCATATTATATAAGAAATGACAACAATTTCATTTCACCACTTGAAGGGATGCAATAAGCATCAAGACCTTATATACCAGACCTTCTTTATTCCATCCCTAAACTCATGGTCCAAGATATCAAGTTGTCACATTAACTTTGTTGTGATGATGCATGTAGTACATCAAACTAGCAACTAGGTGATACGTCTTGAAAACCTATGGAGTCAAATATGTGTGTGTGGTAAAGGGGTAAAAGCAAGAAGATGAGTCCACTTCTCGTGGAAGTTTTGAACTTAGCCAAAAGTGTGAAATTGGGAAAAGTGAAACGGGATCCCACTTTTTATGAAACAGGATCTTGCTTCACTTTGGGACCTCGAGCCAAAAATAGGATCTCGCTTCCTAGAAATGGGATCCCATTTTATAGAAACAAGATCTCATTCTAGAAACAGGATCCTATTTTGTAAAGGGTTAAAATATTAAAAAATACTAAATGGGATCCCGTTTCTTAAAATTTGAATTTTTGGCCCAGTTTTTGCTATGGGTTTCGGGTCGGAAAAAAGGCTTGGGGACCCAAACCTAGGCTTTGGACCTGCTTTGACTTGCAACTTGAAGGTCATGTCAGTGTCACTAGAAAAGAGTGACTTTAGACATATGTCTGAAGACATTTTTTGCAAAAAACTTTGACGAAATTAAAACCCATGTTATATATGAGATTGTGTAGATTCCTTGAATATGTAATTTTTTTTACAATTGGTTTATTTTTTTCTATTTTTCAATTACTTTCTGATGAAATAGGTCCATAAACTTGAATTATCAAAGTTTTATAGTATTTTAATAACTTTTATTAAAATAATTTTTTGAAAACAAATTATACAAAAGCATACTTTAGACAATTCATTTCAATTTGAAAAAAAATTAAAAAATGATAAGTTTAGGTCATCTTATGCGTGACGTGCACGACGATTTTTCAAAACACCAAAATGGCCAATAAAAAATTAACAAAAAAATATTCAATAAAAAATTACAAAAAAATATGGAAAGCATGCTTAAGTGAGTTACAAATCTTTTCCCACAACGATTTGGAAAAATATGATTATTTAGGTCAAAATATGGATGATGTACATGTGCATGGTATAGTAAAAAAAAGTGACTTTTAAACAGTGGTTTTTAGAAACGCCTATTGAAAATCAATTTGTATCATCTAGGTATTCAAATAAATTACATATTTGGAAACTAGACTCCAAGTACTGCATTTTATGATTAGTGATTTTTTTAAGATTCCATCTCTAAGTGCTTCAAATTTTAAGGTCAAATGTGACAAATTTTAAAAATCAGGGAAAACACTTCCACTTTTTGGCCAAAAAGTGGACTCAACTTCTTGCCAACACCCAAAGTACAACTTATCTCCTAGAAGAGTCTCTTTAGAGGAAACAAGAACACATTATTGTAGGAGTATAAGGGGAAACATTCTTACCTAGGAGAAAAGCAATCATAGACACTGAGATATTTGTGGACAAATCAAATAATTTGGCATGTCTAGTGTCTATTTGGGAGTTTTGATCAATGTTTGGGAGGGGACCCTTGGTGTCATGGGTAGAAATTTTCACAGCAATATTGTAGGAGTCATTAATTCTTTAGGAGAGTTAATTAAATCATGCATATAGTAGAATGAATAATAAAATATAAATGTATAAGGAAAGAATTAAATAGAGCAACAACACACAAACACAAACACAAATTTATAATGGAAAAAATGATACAATGAAAACCCCACAAAGCATCATTATTAAGAAAACTTACATATTTTTCATATACTTATAGATATAAGAATCTAGGTAAAATCCCTTCCTCTTTCCAAATGTCATCACATATACCTCTAGTGCAAAGTGAATATTTTAATATTTATTATTTTTAATTCTCATCTAATAATTTATCCCCATTGGGAATCCCTTAAATATAGGGAAACAAGGCAGGTAGCACCCTTCTAAGAAATTACCATACCTTTTACAAATAACATTAGTATTAATTAATAAATTACTTAATATCAAAAGGTAAATCTTATTATATTAATAAATGTACTAATTAGTTAAATATTATTTGTAATATGCTAAAAGAATATTTATATTATAAGGTTTTATGTCTTATATTAGAGATTTATAAATGTTTATTTTAAGCCTATTTATCAATGTTAGATGCCTAATAAACATTATTCTATCAATTTATTTGGAAAATAAAAATGAAGTTCCTTAGTAACAGAGGATTTCTTTGGTTGACATACAATAGGGATATATTATATGCCAAGACAAAGATCATGTATTTTGGACTAAATGATAAACTTCTTGCTATAATTTAGATTCTAATTTTCTTTATGATGTTTACAAGGAGTTCTTATAAAAACATTATTGGAGCTTGGGTCTCCTCAAAATAGCTTCCCCTTAGGTTCTTTACATAATTCCTATTGGTCTTACATACAACATAATGCTTTACAAGTGGAATAAGAAATACAAAGAAAGAGATTACATAATGCTCATAGGTCTTATATATAATACAATAGTTGACCACTAGGAGGTGGCATATTCATGCACACTCTCCCTCAATGACAACTCCTTGAGATTCAACATTGTCCTAAATTTATAGAATTTGCACTACTTAGAGGTTTTCGTAATGTGACTACTAGGATTCAAGCTTATTTCTCCATGGCCATTAGTGGTTATTAGGATGAATCCCAAGTCTCCATTGCCATATCATATTATATAATTGCCATCTAATCAACAATCAGACATAAGTGGAGAGTAGTTTCACCATTGGGGACTTTTGCTCAAGTGAAGTGTGCATGGACTTCAATGTGCTTTGTCTTTGCTAATGAACAAGATTATTAGCAAGAGAAATACAAATTTGGCTATCACATAATAAGGTGGTAGTCATATTAGTACCTATATGAAGCTCATCCAATTATCTTATTAGCCACATTGACACCTTTGTTGCTTCTATTACACTTTTGTATTCAAGCCTTTGTGGATGAAAGAGCCATAGTAAGTTATTTTTTACTACTCCATATGATAGCACTTGCATCATATTTGAATACATATCTCGAGGTAGATTTCCTATTAATAGAATCACTAGCACAATCAATATTATAATAACCAATTAATTTGGTATTTTTAGTGTAGGAATAATAAAAACCATAATTAAGTGTTACATTTTTAATATACTTTAAATATTTCTTCCATTTTCTAGTGATCCACATATGGATCTTACATAAATATAAATGCAATGCATACTACACATGTAATATTAGGCCTAAAAATAGTAAGGTAAATCAAATTTTACTTAATTATTTATAGAAATTAGGTTTGGCATTTTCACATGATGTTTTAGGTTCCAATTTGATACCTACTTTACTAGGAATAGCAATAGGTTTACAACTCATCATATTACAATGTCTTAAGCAAATCATGTGTGTATCTAGCTTGAGATACTACAATACAATGACAATCCTTAAACATAGACATTCCTAAGAAATGATAAAAAAATCCCAATTCATCGAGTCTTTAAGTATTGAGTTTTACTTTAATATAAGATCATTAAGGCGTGATATTTTTTAGAATCAAAAGTACTTATAAAACTTTCATGCTTCTACAAGTAGTAAAAAATCATCATACTAAACATAGGCAACCAAAGAGTCTTCTAAAAATTTCTCTTAGTAATGGGTGAGTCATGCTTTCTAGGCTTTCTCCTTGGATAGATTCTTATGGCAACAACCACCCATTACAAATAGGTGCATTATACCTAATAGATTTAGGGAATTTTGAAGCTTGTTAAAAAATATGCTAAAGCAATGATGTTCTCCTGGGACAATCATTCATGTGAAAGCATCAAGGCATCCACATATCCTAGACTTATAGTGTCATAATCACTAGAAAAATAAACATTAGAAGATGATAACATATTCACGTTATTGTTGCAACTGTTATGTATGTAGCAATTAAATAATAAATTAATCATAAAGCAATAACTTACCTTGAATCTCTCTCCCTTTTTTGATAGCTTGTTCCATTATTGATAGGAACTTAAATAGATATAACATCTAACTCAACTTAATATTAAATTGGAAGGGATCATTATTAAGGACTAAGCATAGTCCACATGCATGATTTATCAAATAAGGAGTTTAGAGATTAGATCTAATACAAGGTTTCTATCTAAATCTTGATTTACTACATTCTTCCACTAGTGCAATATTCCTTATAAGGGAACAAACATTGTTAGTCACATAAACCCATTTATATTTATATCATATTATCTTAGGAGATTTATCACAACAATGAACATCAATGATTCATTCAATTTTGAGAAATATTCTTTTATTTTTCTTTATGTATAAATCAAGTGTCATCAAGAAGAAAAATATACCTTTGCATTGCTTCAATAGACAAGCTATTCATAATCACAAGGCTCTAAATATCACTTATCTAAAAATCGTTGAATATTTCAAAATATTAATATTAGTTGTACCAAAATAATGAAATCTACACAAGGATCTTATAATTATCTTCTAGAACTAAAATAGTACAAGTCTCAACTATTCATACTCTGACTCATTATTTATTTTTTCACTTTGCTTACCATATTATGGATGTGAGTATACATGAAGAAACAAAGGGAAAGAAGAAGGGCATCTACTTTGAATGCATGGAGTGGAAATAAAAGAAGACAAAGTTTTTCAAGGAGAGAACAACAAGGAGGAACACATTTAAATTGTAGGTTCTTAAGAATTATAATTATTTTATTCAAGTTAACAAAATCTTTTCAAGAAGGTTGCAAGAACCAAAGTTTCTTTCTAAAAAGAGGCACCATAAGGTCCTACCTGATGTGCACAAAAAAATTAAAGGTATTATAGTTAAAGAATTGAAGTAGCTCCACTTGTACACACTTGCACATTCAGTAGTTATAGAATACAAATTTCAGCGGAACAACAAAGCAAGGGAAAAAGTAGACATACTTTTGCTAAGTTTCTTGAGACCATCAAGAGGATCATATTGACAAACTAAATGATGTAGGAGTAGATCTTGAATCAACAAGCCAAACATGAGGTTAAATAATTAATTTCTTGAAGCTTTAGTATATGACCAAATTACCACCATAACTATCATTATTTGCAAGTATTTTTTCCAAGCAATTTTTGCAAAAGAAGTAGACTATAGTGCAAAAGCATTTTTATTTAATGAATTTGCCTACAATATTAATCAAGCATGATAATAACATGGTAGTATTAACTTGGAATGATATTCCACATATTGGAACATCCCACTTTTGACTCAGTAATTTACTATTAATCGGTCTTATTCTAGGATATTTTTCTTTTCAAAAAATTCTCTTTTAGAGACAAATTACCAAGACTTAATTTTTAATAGTATCGCTTTAATGAATAACCGATAATTTTAATATCAAGGGCCTAGAGTATAAATACAAGTTGATCCTATATGTAGACATCTAAATTACACTACCTCCTAACATCATACTTAAACATTACATCTTAGTATTATTCTAATACCATTATCATTTACTATTACTAATTAATTAAATAATTAATAATATTTATTTAATTAGACTAATATCCACCTATTTATTCCAAAATAAACAAATAAATTCATTTTATCCTATCATATATATTTCATAATTCATTTCTATTTCTAACTAATGTGCAACTAGTTAACTAAAATAAATAAATAAATCCACTAATTAATCACTAATATCTTATCATATCGTCTTTATGATTTATCCTCATATTTATCCTACTTTTTTCTAAAAGATCTTATCCTTATCAATCCATCCACAATCAAAAATCTATAAATCAACCCTCAATCAAGTCATTTTCAAGTCTTCTCAAAAGGTAATGCCATGTTGTCCAAGTAAGCAACTAATAATCAATCCCAACAATAATAATCCATTGGAGCACAACCACCATGACTAGTGCAACGAGGAAGAGTTGGGTGAGATCCATTATTATTTCATTCATTATTGTTTGTTTTTCCTTTTACTTTATCTAAGGTTTGCATTTTAGATTTGAAAGTAGGATTTAGATCTTTTAATTTGAGTCTTACATTTACATTTTAAGTTTACTTGTTTACATTTTGTTGTGCCTAATGGGACACTTGTCCCTTATCTAATCCCTTGTTTGCTAGCTTTGTAGCTTGTTCTTGCAAGTTTTAACTCTCTTTTTGGGGAAGATCTAGGGGTGAACTTTTGTAGGAAGCCTCTTGGGACAAAACAAACCTCACGATTGCATCCAGAAGGCCCAAGAAATAAAGATTCATATAAAATACTCTATATTTTGGGTTTAAAAACTTGTATTTTTTTGGATGCCTAGGGTTTCCCATTTGTATAGTCATATGACTACCATATGGATCATATCATATTATGCCTACGTAGTCCCTAGGCTTTAAAAAAATTATTGTCTGTCAGTAATTACTTCTATTCATGGATCTAACATTTTATTCATAGGATCATTGAATCTTTTGTCTATAGGGTTTTATGTGGTTTTAACTTCCATCCATTGGTATACATACGCCCTCTGTTGAAATATTTCAATGGTTCCATTTATCCCCTAGTCATATTGGTGACCAAGTCCTAGCACCTCATGTTAGTCTCTCAGGACCCTACATCCTAGCATGTGGCCATATTAGTGACCAAGGTCTTCGTAGGCCTGCCAGCCCTCTCCTCCAGCCCGCACAATCATGTGAGTGACTAGGAGCTGCTGCTAGCACCTAACTACCATCTACTAACTGCCTACATAGTAACCATGCATGTGACTAGAACTGCTCTAACTGCTAGCAGTTTTGCTTGACCACCAAACCTGACCCCTACCACCTTTATTTTCAAATAGGCAATTTCTTTTATGTTATAACTTTTGCATATCTTATCAGATTTTCAATTTTTTACAAATGTTGGAGACATGACTCGGAGCACTATGCTCTGGATTAGCAAATAATTTCATATTTTTCACTAAAAATTAGGTATAATAATCTAAAACCCATCCTTTATGTTCAAACTTCAAATTGCAGTTGAAAGTCTTTTTCTACAAACTTTTTTTTGAAATTTATCAAAAAAATGTAAGTAACATCATGGTGACATATATTTTACTATTTGAATAAATAATTTATTAATAATTGTTGGGGCTTATTATCATTTCTAACACCTTTTTATATCTATCCTCGCATGTCAAAGGCAAAATTTTCAAACTACTAATGCATTGTGTGTAGCACCATTTATCAAATATTATTTTTTACCACTAGATTAATGGCACACTTATTTTCTTAAAGGAAATTAATTATGTTTGCCATGTTTGGGAGCTTCTAGAGTGTGTATGCTCTCTCCTCATGAAAGGTGAGCTTGGAGATCAAAAACACTGCTTAAGTTCTATTTTGTTGTGTTTAGCCAAGATTCTAAGTGTATATGCTCTCTCCTCACATCACAAAATGATCTTGGAGATCAAAAGTATTTATATTTCTTTCCCTTTAAGGGCCTGCCTAAGGATTTCATCATCTTAGGGGATGACTTGAACCATATGTTCCAATGAGGTATATAAAGGGGCAAGAGGAAAAGATGTACCTCAAAGGAGTCATCATCATGTATAGCACAACCTTGGGGCCTCTTTTCGTAAGGATGCAAGGTGAAATAGAATTTACTTACATTTGTTCCACATGCTTGTAGATGGGCTTTGATTCATATATTTTGGCCTTACATACCTAGCGTATGAGAAGGACATCTCTATTTGCTTGTATAGCCTATATAAGACCTTTCAACCATCTTTTTTCATGGTGCACCAATAAGCAATTATCTCCAGGAAGTTACTCACATCATACTTCTAAGTTTATAGAGATAGAGCTCACTATGGGGAGGGCCTTGACCTTCACGGTAAAGGGTGTATAGGTGGTACATGACCTTGCATTCCCTAGCAATTTATAACTTGGTAGATAGTAGACTGGTGAGACCACATAGATTAATACTTCCACTTGAATAAATATAGGTTTGTCCATGTGTTTGGTGTGTCTTCTTTGTCAAAACTAGTAAATTTCTCCTTCACTATCTGAAAAAAAGCCTTTGATTGTTTTATTTAAGATTTTGAAATAAAAAAATTGCAAACTTTGGAAGTGACGTTTAGGACAAAATCATCTTGCTAAGGTAGAAAAATCAGCATCTTCCTCATCCCTAACTTGTGCGGAAACTATCCTTCTTTAATCATCCAAATCAACACATCTAACCAACCTTTCATCCCAACCAATCCTTTCAATCCAAACTTTATCCTCACTCAAATTTTCCACCCATTATCCAAATTAATACTTTCAATCCAACCATATCCTTGTCCATTGTCCTAAGTCCTAATCCCATTCCCCATCTTAAACCATATCTTAATTATTTTCCCATATTAATTACCCTGGACCTAATCCAAATCCAATTATCCAAGCATATCAATTCCATCATAATCAAGATAAGCACCATGGACCCCTTTCTCAAAACATTCATTATGCAAAATAAATCCCCTAAAAAGCCCAAAATCACAATCAAAGGCAATGTCATACATCCATTTGAAAAGCTTCCCCATCCTAAACCCAAAATCACAATCAAAGGCAAGTCCATGCATCCATTAGAGGAGCTTCCCCATCCCAAGCTCAAAATCACCATCAACGCTAAAGTCATGAATCCAAGTTAGAAAAGATCCTCTATCCAAAACAAGCTATAATCCCATCCACACATGATGATGATGATGATAGTCTTGTAGATCAAGATGAATATCCCCTTGACAACATCATAGCCACCACATCGCATCCAATTAATTTTGATGAATCCCCTAGATCCAACCAATCCTACAATCCCTTTGATCATGATCATGATGATGCTACCATTGCTACCTTTGACTATGCATATCCTAGCACAAGCTACCTCTCACATCCAAATCAAATATATTTTGGTCATACTTATGCTACCTTTGACAAGCGAAACACCACTCTACCTTATACATCCATGCAAATCCTCCATCCTCACAACCTTTTCAATCCAACTCCTCGCATCAATCAATCCAAACATCTAATTCACTATTGAATCCTAACACATCCAAATCATCCTTTTTAGATTTTATCTTTTTCCAAGTACTACTCTAGAAAAGGATCCTAAGCATAAAAGAAAAAGCAAAGCTATGGAGTCATGTAATCCCACTAATTTCCAAGGTCATCCTTTTTCTCTAGCACATGTAACTGTATTGTCAACAAGTGAGTCATCAATCCACCATCTCTCAAGAGTGTCCAAGATCCTCCTAAAGACATCATTCCTACAAGTCTACCTATGTGGGAAAACAAACACCACTCTTTTCAAAAGTCCATCGCATGCCATTTTTTCACCTCTAGTAGGTTTGCATTATAATTTAGTGGTTTCTTCATTTTCCCATAATTTAATGTCGGAGGGTTCAAATCAAAGACCTTATTCATATTAACCCATCATGTTATATAATGTAAGACTTATATAACAACTTTTAATCCCAATTTATTTGAGAATTACAATGTATATATGGTAGTTGTCCAATACCTCACCTATTTTGATCTATGTTCTAGAGTAGAGCCTTCTTCCTAGTGGGTTGTAATTTTAAGACCCTAACAAAGACCTAGAAACCATATACCTTATTTTCTAATACAATAATAGGGAATAAAAAAGGAAACAAATTTGTAATACAATAGGCCACATGTGGGCAAGAAAACTGGAGATATAGTAAGAGACAACACACATGAAGTGTCTCTAATGCTTAAGGTAAGACTACAAAAGGCACTTGATAGAACATTAATCAAGTTGTCAATAATTTAATAAATGTAGTGTTTGAATCATAGTTTAGAAGAAGTATTAAAGGAAAAAAATGTCAAAGTAGGACTTACAAAGAATAGGAAAATGTAATCAAAATCTCTAAGAGAACCTAAACATTTTTATAGAAGTTTTTTTGGCCAACCTTTTAAATAATTTCTCAGCCCTCTTACTAATGGTTTTTGAGGTTGGATGATTTTTTAAATTGTTATCCCAAGTATATTCCTATAAATTAGAAGCATATGAGTAATTGTGCTTCATGATGTGTTCCACAAATTGACTATGCATTGCCCAAGTGTCTACAACATGTAGGAAATCAAAGTTTGAGTGAACATCATCCATAATAGATCATGAATATGATAATGATCACCCCATCTAGAAAAATTTTACCACTATTTTGCAAGTTGGTAAAGTGGTTATCAATCTTCTTGATGCCCTCTTGATTTTCTTTATTGGCTAGAATTCCAACACATTACAAGTGTTGCATTAAGGAATCATAGTAGTGTATCATTCACTTCTTTGACTTCTTAAATGTTTGATACTATCTTGTATACTACTATATTACTTAGTGAACTACTCATGGTACTCCTGAATGGCTCTTTTAAAGCTTTAGATGTGTTCATTTAGTTGATTACCTCAAGATGATGAAAAATGCTCCAACTGACAACTGCATTATGATTATTATTTGTAAAAAAAGTTAACAATATAACCAAGGATAGGACTTGAGGTGTATCATTCTAGCATGGGAAAAATAATGCAACTTGTTCCTCCTTATGGTTATCACTTCTGCTCTAGTTTCAAGCTAATAAGTAAGGAAAGGAAAAATTCAAACTTGTATTAGTTGAAAACTTTGCACAAGATTTATGGAGATTTTATAAAAAAGGATTTGTAACCTAGATGTCTAAAAAAGGATTACAAAAATTGTCCACATTTGGCTTAAGCTATTGTAAGGTCAAAAATTGCCTACTTTGCAACTTTCACCTTATGTTTTTGCACTCATATTAGTGACCATGCCCATAGTCATGTTTAGGCATCACTTTACTTGATTTCTAGCCTCTTTATTGAACATAAAAACATGAAACATGGAGAATCAACCTTACAAACCCCTCCTTAATCATCTCTAAAAGTTTAATAACTTGATTCACTTATGACATCAACATTAGCAAACACTCGTGTTTGTGTTCAAATTGTGAGTTTCAACTCCCGATGACCATTTTAACCCTAATTCTTACTATATTTTCAATGGTCATCCTACACAGTTTCACCTGTAAACCTAATATTACCCCAATTTTATTTGGTTAAACATTGCAAGGCACATTTCTCTCACACAAGCATCTAAAACTTCCAAGGGATCAAGGAAACTCTATTTTTGTTCAAGGTAGTAAGCTAAAACTCTAAAAATTATAGATTGGAATCCCATTGGGCAACTAAATCCATAGTTTTCTTGTAATCTCTCTTCTCCATCCATTCCCCTCTCCTTTTCTCCTCCCACTTCCTTTTGTGAAGCCATGGTTCTACCATTTCTCATCCCTTTATGAATCCATGGCCAAAAAAACTTTGTCTCAAACCTTGTATTGCAAATCTAGAGCTCTTTTCCCTCTATATCCTCTTCATTTTTTCTATTATCATGATCTACACTACCCACTTGTCCTCCATCACATCCACACACTACAATATCTTAAATCATTCCTTAGGGTTTGCATTATAGGAATTTATTTCTTAGAAAGCATCATCACCCAAGGTCATTTATGTCTCAACCTACTGGGTCCTACTCAGCTGGTAGGGAGAGGAGGGATTTAGAAAAAGACTCGACCTTTCAAATTTTCTTTGTCGACCCACAATAATAGAAAAGAGGGGGGCACCCCATTATAGCTAAATTGTAGTGGGGGGGTGGTTTGAGTAGATCTAGATCAAAACAACCATATGGAGAGCTAGAAAGTTTTGTCATGAACAATTATTGCCACGGCCCTCAACCAATGGTAAATGATTAATCTATTTTTGATCAATCATTTTTTGTTTGGTTTATTAAGAATCAAAGTAATTTTTCTAATGTATAAAATATATTCCAATGGATTTTGCTACTGTAACTTTCCCATGGATGATTATTGGCCCTTTCTTTTGCATACAAGACACCCGGGGCAGGAATTAGAAGGTTGTTGCCTCCAGATTAGTGGAGATAGAGTGGATGGAGATGGGGAAGAGGAAGAGCTCAGGAATGCCTATAATAGTTCAAGTAGACATGTAACATATAGAATGTTGACGATGTTACATTCTTTCTCATTGAGAGAGCATACTAGAGTCCTAATGCAAGAGCATCCAAAGGTGTAAGACCAATCTTGCATCACCCAAAAAGAATGATTTTGTTTTATTTCATTTTCAATTTTAGTTTTGGAAAATACCCGTTATCTTGAAGAATGGTTTAGAACATTCAAAGATTTCAAAAAAGGCTAAAAATGGCAAGGCTTGAATCTAGTTTTAGTAAGTTTGCATTTGAACATGTGTGAGCCCAAAATTTTCCCCAAAGCTACGAAATTTCCAAATGAACATTATATAGATGAGTTTTGACCCAAGTTCATGTTTAGATGTCAAGATATTAAAGTTTCCAATTTTTTAGGTACCCAAAAAAGTTTCAAAGTCAATTGTGAGGCACCTAGAAGCTATTTTTGGCCCCAAAATTTATCATAATTGGAAAAGCAAGTTATAGTTGCATAGATCTCTTCACAATCTTTTCAACACATCAAACGTTTGTCAATCAGACTCTCAGATCAAAAGTTATGGCATCCAGAAGTTCGGTCTCTCGTATTGGAAAATGTAAAAATGTGGTGGACATAGAAAAGAGCTATAAGGGGAAGTTACATGTGTTGATGTGTGTTTTGACACATTGTAAGGCATCTTTTATTGGAGATAATTTGGGTGCCACTTTTGGGTGGTTTGAGCTCATGGTTTTGTAATTATCGTTTAATGGTTTCATGTATTGTATCTCCTATATATCAAGTGCTTGAAATGGAGGTTGTGTGAGTATTATAGATGTTGAGTTGCCTCTAGATATCTAGTTGAAGATACTCTTGTGAAAGCTTGCTTTGCAAGTATATTGTAATCTTGTTGAGATTTCTGAATAATATATCGAGTTTCTTTTGGCGTGTGGGGTTTTTTCTCCTAAAAGGGTTTTCCCCATGTAAATCACTGTGTTTTCCCCATGAGTTCATGTTCTCATTGATTGAAGTTTATAATTTGTTGTTGTGAATGTGTTGGGTGGAGTACGCCCTCATCAAGTCCTGAGCTGAGGCACTCAAAGGAAGTTGCTATGGCTAGCTACCAATAACTGACAACCCACCTACACATGCACCCACCAGATCATGTTTGAATTTCCAGTTAAGCATCTAGTTACTAACCAATGTGAAGGACTTCTTGATGCACGGTTGCCCCCTCTGAAATATGGATCAAGAACCCCAAGGTTAGTGGCCAAACAAGTGAAGAACTTGGTTAACACATTCATGCATGTTGTTTTCTCCCCATGGTTCTACCTATGTAGGTAAATAAATGTCGGGGAGAGAGGAGAGAATGATTTAGAGGGGAGAATGTCAAACAATGGAATGGTCTCGCTTGCTCAACCGTCACTTTGAAGCTCAGGCAAGGCCACATTTTGGCACCTTATCTAATACACTATCATTAGGGTCCGTGCACTCAGAACTATCCCTTGTGCTATTGTTGAGGCTAAAAGAGGCCAAATAGAGGACTAAGGTAGTTTCCTGAAAGCACAAACCTCATTTTTTGGCCTTAACTTTAGCTGGCTAGATCTCTCTATTGAGGCATCACATTTACATTTTGTAAGTGGGAAAAGCATCAAAAAATTTAGGTGAGCATTCACTAAACATTTAAAGGCCTTTAGACCCTTGAACGCTAGTGCCTAGGAGGACACCAACATTTATGGTAGGCAACAACACCCCTCCCTATCAAGCAACAATGTTTAGGAGTGTCAAACAATAGTGTTGGGTTTTGAAAACTACTCGATATTGGCTAAAAATTATCGAGAACTTATCTTATGACCTCCTAATTCCATTCCCAATGTCTTATTTCACATTTTCCAAGTGCTTCTAGTTTATTTTGTAGATTTTTTCTATAACTTACCTTCATTTCCATGTTTCATTTGTAGCTATTATATTTACTATTTTAGATCAAAGTAATATAAGTTACATATCTATATTTTGTCATAAATTTGGTTATTTCTTAGGTGTAAAAAGAAAGAAAAATTACACTATTCTCTTAGTAAACACACTTATGAGGGTAGGGTTTAGAAATTGTTCTTTCATGTGGTAAATTTAACATTCCTACAATTACATTTCTAAAAATTAGCAAAAACTAACAACCTAAGCCCAAATGTTACTGTGTTTTAATGCATGTTTCTAAGACATCTCTTCCTTCTGTGGATGAAATTAATCTCACCATACCCTATTACACATTATCATCATGTTGTATACTTGCTATATACTACATTAGATGGATTACATTATGACATTGACATTGATACTTCTCTTTATGCTTCTTTTCCCACTCCTCTATCTCAACCATCTTCTCTAGACACATATCCACTTCATTATGCCTCTAGGCATTCTCTCCCTTCTCAACCACTTTTATCCATCCTATGAGTTACCATGTCCTCTCCTCCTAATGTTGCACCTCCTTACCTATATACTACTTAATCTCGTCCTCTCGATCTTGTACCTCCTTACCCATATGTTGTTTAGTATCCTCCCAATGTTGAACCTCCTTATCCATGGTGTTTATTCTCCTCCTGTTCCTAATTGGACTTATGTGTATACTAAACTTAAAGAGCTAGATGTACAATTGGATGCTCTCATTTGTCCTACTACTTCTCTTTCCACACCTCTATGGATACTTTATCCTTTCTCTTATATGATTCTCACGTATCCTCCTGATGGTATGGGGAATCTATGGTTTAATAAATATAATGGCCAAGGAGATCCAATTCATCATGTGAAAGAATTTTATACTCCTTTCTTAACTCACACATGTGACAATCCTATCTTGGCTAAATTATTTCTTAGTACCCTTGGTAGATGATGTTGTAGTTTGGTTCTACTCCTTGCCTCCTTGTTCCTTACACTCTTTGTTGATATTATGCATGTGTTCACACTCAATTTCCAACATAACATGTAACCTAAAGTATTGTATACATAATTAGTACATTGCAAACAAGATCCTAATGAAAGTGTTAAGGATCACACCTCTTGTTTCTTCTCTTTTCTTGTTAATTGGGGATTCCATCCACTTGATTCTCTTCTCCAACCTCTCTTTCTACAAGATCTTTTTCCTCATATTGAAGAGAAGGTTTCTATTGGCCTACAAGCTTCTCTTACTAATTTATCTTTAATGGCTATTGAGATCAAACAAAAATTACTTACAGAGGTTGGTAGCATTTCTCATTTTGCTTCTCTTATGGATTCCCCATATGAACCCTCTCAAAGCAATTCTCTTATTTCTCAAGATAACCAAGAAGAGATATTTTTTACATGTCTTGTTAATCCTGTTGAACATATCTTGTCACTTCTCTTGGGGGCTAAATTATTCACTCTTCCACCTCTAGCATTTAGAAAACCTCATAAAAATGGTCTTCATTACTAATTACCTACTCATATATTAGCATGGTATGCCATTTTACCGATCATTATAGAACTTTAAAGAACAAAAGACAAGACCTTATTGATGAGGGTGTCATCACCATCTCTCCTTATGATGCACCTTCCACTTCTTCTCATGATATCAATATTGATTTGGTAGATGAACCCAACAACACACGACATATGTTGGAGTTGATGATTAACTCGAAACACCAGGATCACTTGCAAAACCTAATATTTACCTTCCACAAGAGAAAAAAGAAAAGAGAAATAATTTGCACAATAAGGATGCAATTAATGAAATGGATTATTGAATTACATGTGAGAACTTGCTTTTATATTTGCAAGTTAGAGAAGACCCTAATATGACTTAAGAATAACCTAAGACTAAAATTAGTCCTAAGTAAACTTAATAAAGTGTAATTAAATATTTAATTACACAAACACCCCCCCTTAAGTGTAACTTAGGAAGAAATGAAAAACATGCAACTAATGCAAGAATGGGTCCCAGCTACAAGGTCATGTTAGGTACCCATGAACAACAGGAATCTCTCAAAAAGTGAAGAGAAAGGAGAAAAACCCAGTGGGAGAAAACTCCTCTCCAAAAGAGAGAAAAACAACAAGTACATGAACATGCGATGGAAGAAGGACTAACACTAAGACCCCCCAAGAACTGAATCCATCACAAAAGTACAATGAATAAATATACAACCCCCCATAAGAGAGGATGTAGAGAGAAGGTATGGTGACCCCCCCAAAAGTGAGAAGGATGAAACCCCATGTGAGAAAATGCTCCCTCCCAAAATAGAGATGAGAAGAGAGACCATGCAGCTGCTCCTCAAGATGACTCCTACAGTGTTGGAAGATGCTCGACACAGAATAAAGATGAAGACCCATGAACATTGAACAACATTTCTCCCCTTGGGAAGAAATAGAACTGTAGATGTGTGCATAATGTCTTCCCATTCCATATAGGAATATACAAGAAGAAGGATAAATGTCTTTGAACTCTGCACATGATCCAAAGACAATAATAATGCTCCTGAAAACTGCTCAAATGTCTCCAATCCACTGCCAAACTATGACTGAAGAAGAGGAGGATGAAGAACAATCTTTAAAGCAGATGATGGTGATGCAACTCCATCAAAGCTAACATCAAATAGAAGACATATGTCCTCAATGTGGTCCTCCAAATCTGCAAGGCGACTCTACAAACAACAATGATATATCTGGTAGATATGTGTCCCAATGAGCTATCTCTAGAAGACTGATAATATCCTGCTGTAAAGAATCTTATGTAGCAATAGGTAATAAAGATGTGATCTCGATAAAAGGAGAAGGAGAAGCAAGTGAAGTCTCTATGTCATTTGAACTAGCAAGACCTATCAAATATGCAAGCTCCTCAATTGTATCATCATCAAAAGGTATGCAATCTGCATCATCAAGGGGTGTGTGGCAATCCATAGCAAGATCATCTGGGAATGGAGAGATATGTGGATCTCCATAGATCTCCCAAATGTTAGTCCAAAGAGCATGTGGGCACTCAATATGTGAGATAGAACACATAGTGTCATAATCAACACTAGAACCAATCAATCCTACAATATGATCAATATAATTTCCCCATGCATATTTGCTACCAGGTGTATTTGGTTCAGGTATGAGTCCATAAAGATAAGGCAAAAGATTAAGCCACCTGAGATGTGTCAAGATGCCCTTTCGCCGAGACTCATAATTATCCTTACCCAATGTTACCACAAAAGGGTGAAAAGAAAAACCCATGATATCTCCTCAAATAAATCAGATCAGAGATCAACAATCTGAATATGTATTAATACTGATAAATGAAGCCCAACAAAACAAACAGGACTTCTCCAGGTGCCAAAATGTCTAGAATATCAAACAAAAGCCATAAAACTGACAAAATGAATAAAGAATACTTGGGGTTGAATCTAGAAAAAGTGCATATATGGTTTTCTAGAGCACCTTAATACCTTTCCAACGCTACAAGAATTGCAAAAATTAGAGATCGTGGCAAAAAGATACGAGCTTGGAGGCCAAAATGAATATTTGGACTTCAAACAGCAATAAATTGTACCATCAGAAAAATCTAGAAAAAATACCTGCACCAATGGATTATTCTCGGAACCAGCTTCCCAACGCCTATTTGTTTGCAAAAATATGACTTTGTTTGCCCAAGATATGGCAAAAACAAAAACAAAAAAGCCTCTGAAGCACAAATTAGGGCAAAAAATGGCCCCCTGCTGATAAAGTTGGCAGAACTGCCAAAATGGAGAGACTACTAAATCTGTAGCCACTATTAAATCAGAAGCCATTGCTATATTTAGGGGAGCAGCTATAATTGGTGGAAGTGCCAAATGCATCACCAAAAATGGAGGAACTGGGCGCAGGTTTCAAAGTCCATTGCAAAAAAAAAATTTAAAAAAAACAAATTAAATAGGTGTCAAACCCCATTAAAAGGTCCAATGCCCAAATAAATGGGTGATGGCCTACAAGGGGGCGCGGGGCCCTATGGGCTCCCGTCATACCCTTGCGACTTGCAGGGCGGTATGCCCTAGGGTACCTTGCACAGGGACTGCCCAGGGTTGACCCTTTAAAAGCCTTTTTTTTAATATTTTTTTGCAACCCTTTTTTAATTAAAAAACTTGTGATATAATTTTTTTAATAGAATTTTTTTCAAAAAAAATTATGCAAGAAAAAAATGACTTTTTTAAAATTAAATTTTCACCTCAATCCGCGTGTTGGGCAGGGCGTACGGCTTCCCTGGCAAAAAAAATTTGCCCTAGATGAGCCCGAGGCTGATTTTGACGATTTGACAGTCGATCTTAAGGTTTTTGGGCACTCTAAACACAATGGTGAGGTCCGTTTGTGCTGAAAACACTCCAAAATTGCAGATACCCTCTGGATCTGGAAAAAAAAAAAAGCACCCATTGAAACCCTTGCAGATCTGGCCTACGAAGCTCAAATCAAGCCAAATAAAAGGCTAATCTGACTATCTTGACTGCTATGAATCCAATGAAATACGTCATTTTACATAGAAACACACCCAGCAAATGGTTCTTGCTTGAATATCTCTCCAAATCTAAGAAGGGGCTTGCAGATCCGCTCTGATACCATGTTGAAGTTTATGATAATCTTGAAACACCAAAATCTTCTACAAGCCAAAGATTAACCTTCTACAAAGAAAAAAACAAAGAGGAATAATTTGTACAATAAGGATGATTTAATGAAATGGATTATTGAATTATATGTGAGAACTTGCTTTATATTTGCAAGTTAGAGAAAACCCTAATATGACTTAAGAATAACCTAAGACTAAAATTAGCCCTAAGTAAACTTAATAAAGTGTAATTAAATATTTAATTAGACCAACAACATATCAGTCATCTAAGAGACACATGATAATAACCATGACCCCATTAATATGCTTGCACATGATTATCCTTCTTCTAATGTTCTTGATATTTTTCTTCCTACTTCTATGTGTACTATGATGGTGGAGTTTGTCCCTTCCTTTTGACAATGCTCCACATAAGACCATTACACATGTTCCTCCTCTATATGCTATTTTTATCAAAAGCTTTCTTTACTCTTCTAAATTTTCTACATATGATTCTATTTTTTACATGACACTCATTCACCCTCAAGCTAATGACTATTTCACTTGTGTTATTTGTTGATCACACTCTTGCCTTCGATATTTTCTCTCTTGCTACACTACATGATGTTCTATATGCTATCCATTCCTCTATTTGTACCATATTTTCTCTATGTGCATTGTCTTACATCATCACTACTTATGTCCTTTATGCTCAAGTTCCCCTATGATATAGAACATTATTTATGTGCATTGTCTTACATCATCACTACTTATGTCCTTTATGTTCAAGTTCATCTTATTTCATATGATATCTTCTTTATATTTATACCCTTATTAGTATTTTCATCTTTATGACATGTTGGCGATGATGCAAAGTATTAGGACATGACAGCCATTTTCATGTTAGCCCAAACATAGCATACTCCACATTAGTCATCGTCTTCTATTCCTCACTACTTCCTATGTGCATGTGTTGTTCTATGGGAAAGGAGGAAAAGGATCCTAGTCTAGCAATCATATTATTACTATCCTATTAGGGTTGACTCCAATCTCATAGATTTTTTCATACTCCATTACAAGTGTTCTATGATTGTACTCTTTTAGACTTAGTGATACTATTTTTTCCAAATTTCCTATTTGTCTCCCATTTTAATATTTTTTTATTTCTACTACTTATATTGCTATATTCTCAATGATTATTATGCATCTATTTGTCCCATCTAAATGCTCAACAATTACTACAACCCTAATATATCCTTCCCCATCTTGCATGGGCACATATTTCCTTCCCTAATATTACTTATATCATTCAGTACAATTATTGATACATACAAATGCATGCACCTATATTGTTCTTGTATTCAGGTCATCCTATCTCTCTACTCTCTTTTTTTTCACATGCTATGGCCTACTGAGCTTGCATTTACATGTCTATTTGTTACTCATAACATTTTCCTTTCTCTTGTTCTATCAAGCTAGCCCTTCCCTTTTGGATATTTATCTTCGCTAATATGATGTTAAAGGTCACTTGTCTTATTCCTACTGCATTGATGGCACATGATTATAGACACTTCTCTTGAGCATTTTGCATTTGTCCATTACTTAGGAGCATTATTCTTGACTCTTGTAGGTGTCTCCTTATATGTCCCCCTATCCTATCTACTATCCTATGACACCTTGTTTCCTTTCTCCCTTTTTCTATTTACCCTAAGTTGATCAACTCTTCTCTTTTTGCAAATCAATTTGGGAGAGGGGAGGCAGGAGGGGGTGAGGAGAGGGGCATATTATATATATATCTATATATGATGATTGTTCCAGTGCTTTCATTTGGCCTAGCTTGGCATTTTTACCTTTGGATGGCAACCACATATCATCAAGTGGTGACCACATAATTGTCATTTTATATGACCAAGACCTTTGTAAGGGTGCCTCTAGTCTATGTTCAACCCTACAACTCATCCAAAGCTTCTTCATTCCATGTATTCAATCCTTGCTCCAATAGTCATATGGATTAGTTCTAGAATGTGTGTCTACACTTTTAATTTTAGCATTGTCATTTCCATTTCTTTTAACATTATCTTATTACGTTGAGAGGCGTTCTACACTCACAGCAAGGGCTGAAAGATTCGTAAATAATTAAGATTCTGATTCCCGTGTAAACAAAATTTATAAAATGTGTAAATAAATAAATCCATGGAAGCCAAATGGATAGAAAAATAGAAAAACTTGGGTAGTTATAGCACGGATGGGAGCTGAAAATATAAAAAATAAATTCATGGAAGTCAAATGGATAGAAAAATAGAAAAACTTGGGCAGGAGCTGAAAGATATAAAAAAATATAAAAATATAAAAAAGAGAAGGTGAAAGGAATAAAAAATAAAATAAAATAAAATGGAAACCTGATGGATGGTAGTTTCACTATAATTTAGCTAATTAAACTTGGGACATGTATTAATTTATTTAAGTTAAAAAATACATTTAATTTTATGTTTTAAATTATTGTGATGATTGTTTAATTAAATTTAAAAAATTGTCTTTTATCAAGAGTAAGGATTTAAATAAGATTAAATTAAAGATTTATATAAGATTTAGGATTTAAATAAGAATAAATTAAAGATTTAAATAAGATTTTATTGATAGGTTTTAAAACTTATCAAGTTTCTTTCAGGAATGAGGTTATTTAGAATAAAACAATAAAATTATTAATTTGTGTTAAATTTGATTTATTAAATTTTTGCATACAATAATTTATTTTATTTTATTTTAAATTTAAGAATATAAATATTTAGATATCACTTATGAAAGGTTAAGATATTAGTTGGAGAAACCTTACAACTTATCCTAGGTTTAAACATAGACAATAAAATAAAACAGAAGATATTTTTCTTTTTTTCTCTAGATACTTTTATTTTGCTTTCCTTTCTCTGGATGCATGTGCATGCTTGTGATTTTTTCACACAGGGTTTTTTTAACCTCCCTCCTGCAACATGCAGTTCACATTATAATCAGATCTGAACTTAGAGAAAATAAATTAATTAGAAATTCTAAAAAATAAATAATTAAAATTGCAAACCAAATAAAAACAAACAAAGAAATTACTCACAGGCATGCTTCTTCCAGAGAGTCTCCTATAGATTTATCATACAATAAAATAAACTAAAATTGCAAACCAAATAAAAACAAACAAGAGAAATTACCTCACAGGCATGAAAGTGGACTATGGCTTCTTCCAGAGAGTCTCCTCTAAATTTATCATACAATAAAATAAACTAAAATTAAGAAAGCTAAATGAATAATTTCTTGTGAATGAAATGTATTTTAAATTTTAAATAATTACAAGTTTTCAAAATAGAAAAAGATAATTATTGCTTTGTAGCTAACTTGAGTTAGTTTTTAGTAAGGGATTGCTTTATTATTAGTTTAAAAATATGATCATGTTTTTTTAAATTTATGCAGTGCATAATTAAATTATTAGGTTAGTTTTTAGTAAGGGATTGCTTTATTATTTGTAACTTTTATATTTCAATTATTTCAAATAAAGGGGATATTTTTAAAATGGAGTTGCTCAAGCCAATATCTTTAATCAAATACATCATTATAGTTGTGTTTATTATATAATGATATAATTTATTACAAATGCAATTTAATCAAATAAATAATTTTATATATAAATCAAGAAAATAATTTATGCATGTATTTCATAATGTTCCTCAGTTTCAGAACCATAGTAAACAAAAACATCTATTAATTTCTTTCCTGAAAGATCCCTCTATCATTTTAAACTCTTGAATTTTAGACTTCCATTCTTCACTTCTACACAAAATAAACCATAGGAATTAGAATTATGAGTTGAGTAGAAATTTTCTTTTCTTTAGTAAGATAATATACTTTTCTATTTTAAGTGTCCAATAAATCCCATGTTTTAGTTGTTCAATTCTATTAGTAGAGTGTCTTTTTTAAATTGTGGTTTCTATCTAATAAAATGAATGTTTTTAAATGGTGAGTCATAATCTCTTTTTATAGGACTTCATTTAAGTCCTCATAATTAAGTGTATTTTTCTTAAAATTATCTAAGTTGTATTTTATTTATTTTAGAAAAAAAACTTCACTTATGTCTCATTATATTTAAAATATTTTTAAAAATGCTATTTAAATTTACATTTAATTTTTTTTTTTGGCTACGTAATAGGATTTTTGTTATATTGATATCATCAAAAAAGTACATATCTTCAGTTTTTTAGTTCAGAACCATGACAAAAACTAGCCTAAAGGCTATCCCAGACACCACTTCTATACTATATTTACCAAATGCCACAAAATGCCATGCAGGGCTGAGCTTACTGTTCAAATAGAAGGAAATAACTATATCAGACTAAACATTAAAACCCCTAATTTATAACCAGACACCCCACGAAAACCCTAACTGACTCAAGCCTCTTGTTCATATTTATGCAATTTCCAATTGAACTCCTCAGTCCAATCGCTACCCTGAGTCTCCTTAGTCTCCAGGATGTTGAAAAACTTCAGTAGGAAATTCACCCCAACCCTTGCATTTTTCTTGAACCAGACCAGGTCCTCCCCCCTTAGATGCAGAATAAAGGGAAAAAAATTGACAACGCTACCTGGCTGCTGGAGAAGAGGCATATCCCTTGGCCGCGGCATGCCTATGCTAAAAGAAGTGGCTTCCAAAACCTCTGTCAAGCCTCCTAACTCACTGGGAATGAATAGTTTGCGCACCACCGCATCCACCCATGTCTTCGCCACGTTCAGATCCAGCAATGTTGCCACGAACTGAGAGCTTATATCGAAGTCTACCTGATATCTCTCGTCGTTCTCCACAAACTCCTTCCCCATAATCATCTTCACTGCCCCTAGAACCAAAGCATTTTGACATTTTAGAATACGCTTGATGCGCAGATCAGTAATGCTACCCAGGAAAGCCATCTGTCGTTTGGCACTCACTAGTCAAACTGGAGTGTCCATCCCTCCGCACCTAATCCACTTAGCTGAGAAGAGTAGCACCTTCAGTTTGATAGACATTTCATTTGACATCAAGAAAACTGAGAGAACAGAGATAAAAGGAAACTGCTTGCGCTTCTGGCGTGCCATATAATTATAGCAACTGTCAAATCCACCTCTTAAACACCCTATCGAAGACCTCATGTCGTCTGCCCGTTTGTGAGAACCTCGTCATCCTCCTTAATATTTACTTAATAACAGACTTAAGGGTTTTGATATCATGATTGCTAAGCTGTTAGTTTCCTTGTGGCCAGTGCAAGAGGTTAGTCATCACTTACACCTGCTAGGCTACCGAGAGAGAATTCATGTTAACGGTCTTTGCTCCACGTGTCCCTAATTCTACCACCCGTTCGCTGCCACCTTACTCTCCATGGCAAAATTTAATCCCTTCACTTCTATGGAGACCCCAGTCGTTCCACATCTATGATGTGGAAGGACTTCCGCCCATCCGCCCACTCTTAATTTACATTTAATTTGTTAGTTTTAATTACTTATGCACATTTAAAAAATAAAAAATAATTTTATGATATTATTTAGTTTTATTATTTCAATTTTGTAACTTTTATATTTCAATTATTTCAAATAAAGTGGTGGATTAAATTTCTATTTAAATTATTTTAATTAGAATATTGTAGAAGGATTTTGAAATCCTCTCATGATGGCATTCGCGTGCTCTGCAAGCTGAGCTAGGGCAACCGTGCCCTAGCTCGTTCTCTGTGTGTTGCTAGCTTCTGCGTTGTGGGGGGGTTTTTTGAAGCTTTCGGGGTGGTGGTGGTGGGTTTTTTTCTTTTCTGGAGGCCTTCTTGCTGCCGTTTGGGTGGCTTGTGGGTGGAAGGGTTTTGATCCTTCCCTTGGCGTTTTGTCTTTTTCCATTTCTTGCAAACGTGTCCTGGGGGTTTGCATGCTTGCTGGGGTTCTTGTTTTTTGCTATGCAGGGTGGGGAAACATCTAGGGCTAGCCCCAAATTGGATTTCCGATCAGCAGTTGGTTCGAAGCCTCCGGCGCATGGAGTGAATGTTTTTGATAATACGCTATTTTCTTCAGAGATGGAGATGAATGATCTAGGATTGGTTAGTGGTTCCCGAATAACAAAGATTAATGGGTGTTTGGAAAGATGCAAAGAGCGACCGAAGTTGATTATCCCGATGGAAATGCTTGCAGATGATATTGAATACTATTCAAGGCACTCTTTTTATTGCAAGTTCATGGGTTTGAGAGTCTCGCTGCAATTTTTGGAATCTTGGGCTCAGCGGACTTGGATGCCAGAGGGGGAGATGGAGATTAGGCTCCTTGCGAAGAACTTTTTTATGGTCTCTTTTGATTGCATGGCAGATCAGAATAAGGTCTTCGAGGGCGGCCCCTATTTTTATAACCAGGTGGGTTTGTTTATCAAGCCATGGCATGCTGGCTTCAACCCGACTGAGGCACTACCAAGTCGGATCCCAGTTTGGGTTCGGTTGCCGTGGTTTCCAGTTGAGTGTTGGCAGGATGACGTGTTGCATTTGGTGGCTTCAATGCTCGGTAAACCTGTTGGGTCTCCACAACAGACGCAGTATAAAAAGGTAATGACTTTTGCTCGTATCTGTGTAGAAATTGATTTAAGCAAGCCACTACCAGATTCTATTGAAGTGAGTGCTGGATCATATACTTGGGTGCAACAGCTAGATTACGAAACCCTACCTTTTCGGTGTCGTCTTTGTCATGAATATGGTCACTTGCAGCGTAGGTGCCCTAGGGCTAAGCCTGTGGTGCCCCAACCTTCTCAGCCTTCTCGTAATCCACCTAGGGCTGATAATGGTAAGGAGCCTATTCCGGGTGATGGTAATGGAGATGATGGCTATGTCCCTGTCAAGGCTCGCAATAGGAATCGGGGCCAGAAGCGGACCTTGAGGGAGAGGCAGGTTGATGAAACTTTTAATAGGTTTGAGGTGCTGGATGATCTCGGCCAGGGGGAAGTGAATCTGGGGTTGCTGAACTTGGATCAGGGAACTTTGGGTACAGGACAGGATGGGCCACCATTGGAGGCCATGCAGGTTGTGCAAGAGATTGGGGTTGGGCAGATGGATACGGGTCAACAATTGATTGTCCAGACTGAGCAAGAATCTTCTATTGGAGCTTCGAAGAGTGGTGGAGGTGGTTCCCCATTGCCCCTAAAAGGAGGCAAGAATGTGGGGAAGAGCTCTTTGGCCTCCCCTCTTTTGGGTATTCAGCAAATTGAACTGAAGAAAGGGATTGGTGACAGGACTTCCAAGTTGGGAAGGAAGAAGGATATGGAGAAGATTAAATTAACTGGGGAAACTTTGGTGGAGTCAGGGTCAGTCAAGACTCTGGATTCACATTTTTCATGCCCCCAGAAATGATTGTTCTCTCATGGAATGTAAGGGGCTTGAACAGTGGCCCTCGACAAAAAGTTGTTCGTGATTTGGTTAGGAATCATTCTCCGGATGTTCTTTTTCTTCAGGAGACTAAATTATCTGTAGATAATATGGTGGCCATGGCTCCTAAGTTGTGGAAATATGGTGAATGCCAGTGTATGGGGGCTCTTGGTGCTTCTGGAGGGGTGGCTTGTTTTTGGAACCCTCGGAAGATTTTCCCTCTCTGGTGGATGTCCTCTAGATCCTCTATATCCCTAGTCGCCTCTTGGTATGAGACTGGTGAGTGTATTCTCCTCTCTAATGTGTATGCTCCTGTTGAGTTTCTGGGTAAACAACTTCTTTGGTCCCATCTTCATTTTGTTCGTAGCTTAGCTCCTTACCATCCGTGGGTTATGGCTGGTGATTTTAATGCTATTGTGGAGTTGTCTGAGAAAAGAGGTGGTATTCCTAGGTTGGAGCCTTCTGCTCTGTTATTCAGAGATAGCATTTCTGAATTAAATCTTATTGATGTTCTGCCAAGTAATGGTTGCTTCACTTGGAATAATAGGAGAATTGGTGAGAGTTGTGTTGCTGAGAGGTTTGATCGATTCTTGGTTTCTTGTTATTGGGTTGGAGACTTATGGTCCACTTGATCTGAAATTCTTGATTGGAGAGGCTCTGATCATTGGCCTATTAAGCTTAGCATTATCTCTGCTCAGAGGCCTCGTTCTCCCTCATTCAAGTTCCAGATTATGTGGTTACGGGATCCTACTCTTCATGAACTTGTGGCTGAGTGGTGGCGGATTGGTAGACCAACTTTTGGTACGGCAATGTACACATTCTCCAAGCTTCTTCAGTTTGTCAAATATCAGCTTAAAAGGTGGAATCGGCGATGTTTTGGTAATATCTTTCATGCTAAGGTTGCTGCCCAGGAGGAGTTGAATAATATTACGCAGTTGATTCGTGAGAATGGGGCCTCTGAGGATCTTCTAAGGGAGGAGGCTAAGACTTTGAAAGTGGTTGAGGAATTTGAATTGCGGGAAGAAATCTATTGGAAGCAAAAGGCCCGGGTTGAATGGTTACAGGAAGGTGATAAAAACACTGCCTTCTTCTTCAATTCTGTGAAGGACAGGAGGTATGGTAATTCCATTCCTTTTTTGGTGAATGATAGGGGTGAACGTCTTGCCTCGTTTCAGGAAATCTCTACTGAGGCATCTCAGTATTTTGCTACTTTATTTAGGGAGGATTCTCGAGGGGGCTCTGTTGAGGAAGCACAGGTTCTTTCTTGTATTCCTCAGTTGGTCTCCAGGGAGGCGAATGAGTATCTGATGAAAGATATCTCTCTTGATGAGATGGAGGGGATTGTGTTTCAGATGAAGAAGGGTAAAGCTCCTGGTCCCGATGGTTTCCCGATTGAATTTTTTCAGGAATTCTGGGATATCATAAAGTTGGATCTTCTAGCGGTTGTCCTTGAGTCCCAGAGGAATAAGCAGATGCTTCGTGCTCTGAATTCCACCTTCCTTGCTCTCATACCCAAGTGTGAAGGGGCTGATAGGTTATCTCAGTTCCGGCCTATCTCTCTTTGCAATGTGGTTTACAAAATCATTTCTAAGTTATTGGCTGAGAGATTGAAGAAGTGGCTTAAAGTGTTGATTTCAGAGGAACAGAGTGGATTTGTGGCGGGTCGACAGATTCTTGACGGGGTTGTCATTGCTACGGAGACCATCCACTCCATGGACAACTCCCATGAAAAGGCTATGTTCATTAAGCTAGATATGGCTAAGGCTTATGACAGAGTTAGATGGTCTTTTTTGCAGAAGATCCTTGTTTCTTTTGGTTTTGGTGAGGAGTGGATCCAATGGGTCATGAGCTGTGTCACGTCTGTTTCCTTCTCAGTTTTGATAAATGGAGATCATTCTGAACTTTTTGGTGCCTCAAGAGGCTTGCGCCAAGGGGATCCTCTTTCTTCGTATCTTTTTCTGCTTCTTGTGGAAGGCCTTGGACGTTTGTTGAAAAGAAGGGTGGAGCTTGGCACCATTCAGGGTTGGCGATGGGGTGGAGACTTGCCTCCGCAATCTCATTTACAGTTTGTTGATGATACTACCTTGATGGGGATGGCTACTGTTAGGGAAGCTACTAACTTGAGGCAGGTGTTGGACATATATCTTGTTGCTTCAGGACAATTGATTAATGAGGAGAAGTCATCCATATTCTTCTTCAATACACCGACCCCCATTCAAAGAAGACTTGCTAATATCTTGAGGTTTCAGATAGGGGTTCTCCCTTTAACGTATCTGGGTTTTCCAATCTCTGTTCGCCCTCTTCCCAAGGGTTCTTAGCAGAATATTATTGATAAGCTCTGTGCAAAAGTTAATCATTGGACCCACAGATGGTTGTCTTTTGCGGGGCGGGTTCAGCTTCTCAAGTCGGTGGTGCAGGCTCTTCCTACCTACCGATGTATGCTTCAGGTGGCTCCAATGGGTTTTCTGAGGGAGTTGGATTCTCTTGCGAGGCAGTTCTTATGGGTGGAAAGTTTGTCATCCTCCAAGTGGAGCCTGGTCAGGTGGGATGTTGTGTGTAGCCCAAAGCAATTTGGTGGTCTTGGTCTTCGATAGTCTGCGTTATCTGGAGTGGTTGTGGCTGCTAAGCTATTTTGGAGATGGTGTGTGGAACCGGATCAGCCATGGGCCAGGATATTATCTCATAAGTATTTCCTGGGGATTCCACGGCAGGATCTACCTCGTTACCCTCTTGAGGGGAAAGGTTCAGTGATTTGGAATACTCTTCAAAAGGGTGCAAAGCTTATCAAGGAAGGTTTATTTTGGATTTGTAGACGGGGAACTGAAGCTCTCTTTTGGTCAGATTCTTGGGATGGATTCCCTCCACTTACTTCTCAGTTCCCCAACCTTCTTCCTTTGTGCCAAAGATTTCTCGAGGCTGGCTGGGCTAGGGTGAGTGACTTCAAGTCTGTTGCTTCTTTTGGTCAGTTGGAGGTAGCTCATTGGAAGGATCCCGTAGTGTGGCCAGATTTGGGACTTGCGGAAGATAGTGCTGAGCTTCACAAGATTTTTCATAGTAGGAGTTGTAGTTCTCTTTTGGAAGAGGATATTCTTGCTTGGACCCATAATCCTAAGGGGGTTTACTCTGTTGCTTCTGGCTATCAGGGGTTATTGGCTCAGAAGTTAACTGGGGTAGAGGTTCATTGGTGGAAAAGGGTGTGGAATAAACTCTCATGGCCTAAATGCAATTGCTTTGCTTGGACTTTGGCTTGGAATAGGTGTTTGACCTGGGATAACATTCGTAAACGGGGATTTCAAGGACCTTCAATTTGTGTTTTGTGTGGGGGAGCAGAAGAGGATTCTTCGCATTTGTTCTTCCGGTGCCCCTTTGTTGTGCAGCTTTGGCATTGGTGGTGGGAGGTATGGAAGCTTCCTTGTATTCATGCATGCTCTTTGGTTGAATTCTGGGATAGTATGGGAAGACCTCCTTCTATGGCTTCCTTTTTGCAGGAAGTTTGGTTCGTGGGTCCTACCTTTCTGCTTTGGCAGGTTTGGTTGGAGCGGAACTGCCGAATTTTTCGTGATCAGAAGTTGGTGGGTCGGCAAGTTTGGCTGTGTATGCTAGGAATGGTGCAGGAGTCAGTTTCAGCTAAATGTGATTTGGTTTTCCCTTTGGAGAGAGGTGATGATGAGTTGGTGGCCAGACTGGGTCTTCAAGAAATTCATTCTTCTTTTGTCAGTTCCAGGAACTGTAGGCATGGAAAAAAGAGGGTTCAACAGGTTGGAAGGTGGTTACTTCCTCCCAATGGATTTTTAAAGATCAATACTGACAGTTCTTCTAGGGGCAATCCTGGGCCTGCTGGAATTGGTGGAGTTGGTAGGGACTCAGCTGGGTCGGTGATTTTTCTGTTCTCTATACATGAAGGGGTGAAGACTGTTAACTTCATGGAGGGTCTGGCAATTCTGCATGCTATTGAGAGGGCCCTTGCTTTGGGCTGGAGAAAAGTTATATGTGAAGCTGATTCACAGATTTTGATTAATCTCTTGAATGAGCGAAAGATATCTGATATTAATTGGCAGTTGGCTTCGGTGGTTCAGCGGATTCTTCAGGTTAGTTCTCGGTTGGAGGAGGCATCCTTTGTTCACATCCCAAGGGAGTGGAATCGAGTTGCCGACTGCTTGGCCAAATGGGCCTCTGAGCATGATAGTGGTTGGAAAGTTGAGGATTGGGATCAGGTTAACCCTGAGCTGCATCTGGATTTAGACCGGTTCTTGGAGGAGGATAGGAGGATACATGAGGATAGTTGATGTTGTTTATGCTGTGGGGTTTTCGCCTTGTTTTCTGGGGCTGGGTCCCTTGGTTATTATTGTAATGCTCTTTTCTAATTTCTAATAAAGTTTTTACCCCTTTGTTTTTTTATAAAAAAAAAATTAGAATATTGTAGAAGTATGTTTTTTATATGTTTTTTTCATTTGACAAGTTTTAAATTTTTTCTAAAATTAGTGCTCTACCACCTCCTAAATTATAGCCTAATTTAATTTTATATAACATAATCTTTTTTTTTTAAGGTAAGTTGTTACCAAGTGGGGGTAACTCCCATGAAATAATAAATGAAATAAAATTATATAGCATAATCTTATACTTATGTTTTGTAGTGTTATTTCTTATCTTAGTGTTAATTAATTTTTATTATAGAGTTATTTTCAATTAAGAGTTTAATTGATTTTACCATAGAATTTTGTTAAATTAAGAGTTATTCTAGATTTAATTTGTTTTCAAAAGTTTATTTTTAAAATATATTTGAAAATATAAGTTGTTATTTATTTATTTTTAAACAAAATTCAAAACATTTTTTCTTCCAAAACTAAAACAATTAAGGTAATGCTTAAAATAGAGTAGAGAACCTATATTTAAAATAACATAGGTAAAGTCATTATCTCGTGTAAAGTCATTACAAGGTCTCAGAATAATTCCACCATTTACATATGATCGTTATGAAAAAATGAAAAAAGGGAAAACAACTTGGTAAGAGAAAAGATGATGAAGAAAAACTAAAATTATTAGAACACAACAGAGTAGAACATAGCATACCAGAGCATACCAGAGTAGAACAAAGCAGAATATAGTAGAATAGAGTAGAGTAGAATATAGCAAAGCAGAGTAGAGCAGAGTAGAGCAGAGTAGAACAAATCAGAGTATAGTAGAATAGAGCAAAGTAGAGAAGAACATAGTAGAGAAAAGTAGAGCAAAGAATAGCATAGTAGGACAGAGTAGAGTGTAGTAGAGCAGAGCAAAGTAGAGCATATCATAATAGAGTAGAGTAGAGAAGAACAAAGCAGAGCAGAGTAGAATAGAGTAGAGTAGAGCAAAATAGAGAAAACTCAACAGAGCAAAGCATAGTAGAGCAAAGAAAAGAAGAGCAACTGAAAAGAGTAGAGCATAGTAGAGCAAAGCAGAGCAGAGCAGAACAAACTCAACAGAGCAGAGCAAAGTAGAGCAGAGAAAACAAAGCAAAGTAAAGCAAAGCAAACAGAGTAGACCAAAGCATTGTACAATAGGGCATAGAAATAATATCTTGTATATCTAAAATGCTATTTATACACATGAATATATACTTGGTGCTCTTTGCTGGTGTTGTTTTCTCCCAAAAGCTTCCTCCACGTATATTTTTTATTACCAAAGTTTGTTGATTTTATTTGTTATTTGTACAAAGATAATTTCCCACACTTACCATAACCCTAAGTTACTCATAACCCTTAGTTAATCAAATCAAGCAACCATGATATGAATGATTTATATGGACAAATACTATTATTATGTGTACAATTATTAGGGTGGCAATGAACATGCATTGGAATACTTCATATTATATGTTTGTCTTATGATGTGTTGATTTATGCGTATTCTAAAAAATTAACTTCATTAAACTAATAATAAAACATGAAATTATGCTTCACTAAACTAAATAATTATAAAGTAAAACAAAATAAATCTTAATTCTAAAATAGCAAAAATTATTTAAATTAAAATTCTACAACACATAATTATTATGAATATTAATACGAATCCAAGCACTACAATATTCTATATTTAATGAATTCTCAAAAATTATAAATTAAAAAATAATTTTTTCATTATCTCGTGTAAAGTCATTACAAGGTCTCAGAATAATTCCACCATTTACATATGATCGTTATGAAAAAATGAAAAACAGAAAACAACTTGGTAAAAAAAAGCTAAAGAAGAAAGACTAAAATTATTAGAACACAACAGAGTAGAACAGAGTGGAGCAGAATAGACCAGAGTAGAACAAAGTAGAGTATAGTAGAATAGAGTAGAGTAGAACAGAGCAGAGCAAAGTAGAGCAAAGCATAGCAGAGTAGAACAAATCAGAGTATAGTAGAATAGAGCAAAGTAGAGAAGAACAGAGCAGAAAGAGTAGAACAGAGTAGAGTAGAGCATATCATATCAAAGTAGAGTAGAGTAGAACAGAGCAGAGCAGAGTAGAGTAGAGCAAAGTAGAGAAAACTCAAGAGAGCAGAGCAGAGTAGAGTAGAGCAGAGAAAAGTAGAGCAAACTGAATAGAGTAGAGCATAGTAGAGCAAAGAAAACAAAGAAGAGCAGAGCAAAGTAGAGCAGAGAAAACAAAGCAAAGTAGAGCAGTCCACCATTTACATATGATTGTTATGAAAAAATAAAAAAGGGAAAACAACTTGGTAAGAGAAAAGCTGAAGAAGAAAAACTATAATTATTAGAACACAATAGAGTAGAACAGAGTGGAGCAGAGTAGACCAGAGCAGAGCAGAAGAGAGCAGAGCAGAGTAGAACAAAGTAGAGTACATTAGGATAGAGTAGAGTAGAACAGATTAGAGCAAAGTAGAGCAGAGCAGAATAGAACAAATTAGAGTATAGTAGAACAGAACAAAGTAGAGAAGAACAGAGAAGAGAAGAGTAGAGCAGAGGATAGCAAAGTAGAGTATAGTAGAACAGAGCAGAGTAGAGCATATCATAACATAGTAGAGTAGAGCAGAACAGAGTATAGCATAGTAAAATAGAGTAGAGTAGAGTAGAGTAGAGAAAACTCAATAGAGTAGAGCAAAGAAAAGCAGAGCAAACTGAACAGAGTAGAACATAGTAGAGCAAAGCAGAGCAGAGAAAACAGAGAAGAGCATAGCAGAGCAGAACAAACTCATCAGAGTAGAGTAGAGTAGCGCAAAGAAAACAAAACAAATGAAAAAGGGAAAACAACTAGGTAAGAGAAAAGCTGAAGAAGAAAGACTAAAATTATTAGAACACAACATAGTAGAACAGAGTGGAGCAGAGTAGACCAAAGCAGACCAGAAGAGAGCAGAGCAGAGTAGAACAAAGCAGAGTATAGTAGAATAGAGTAGAGTAGAACAGAGCAGAGCAAAGTAGAGCAGAGCAGAGCAGAGTAGAACAAATCAGAGTATAGTAGAATAGAGCAAAGTAGAAAAGAACAAAGCAGAGAAGAGTAGAGCAAAGAATAGCATAGTAGAACAGAGTAGAGTATAGTAGAACAGAGCAGAGTAGAGCATATCATAGCAGAGTAGAGTAGAGCAGAATAGAGCAAAGCAGAATAGAGTAGAGTAGAGTAGAGCAAAGTAGAGAAAACTCAACAGAGCAGAGCAGAGTAGAGCAGAGAAAAGCAGAGCAAACTAAACAGAGTAGAGCATAGTAGAGCAAAGCATAGCAGAGAAAACAGAGAAGAGCAGAGCAAAGAAGAACAAACTCAACAAAGCAGAGCAGAGTAGAGAAGAGAAAACAAATCAAAGTAGAGAAAAGAAAACGGAGTAGACCAAAGCATTGTACAATAGGGCATAGAAATAATATCTTGTATATCTAAAATGCTATTTATACACATGAATATATACTTGGTGCTCTTTGTTGGTGTTGTTTTCCCCCAAAAGCTTTCTCCACGTATATTTTTTATTACTAAACTTTGTTGATTTTATTTGTTATTTGTACAAAGATAATTTCACACACTCACCATAACCCTAAGTTACTCATAACCCTTAGTTACTCAAATCAAACAACCATGATATGAATGATTTATGTGGACAAATACTATTCTTATGTGTACAAGTACTAGGGTGGCGATGAACATGCATTGGAATACTTCATATTATATGTTTGTCTTATGATGTGTTGATTAAACTAATAATAAAACATGAAATTATGCTTCACTAAACTAAATAATTATAAAGTAAAATAAAATAAATCTTATTTCTAAAATAGCAAAATTTATTTAAATTAAAATTCCACAACACATAATTATTATGATAATTAATACGAATCCAAGCACTAAAATATTCTATATTTAATGAATTACCAAAAATTATAAATTAAAAAATGATTTTTTCACAACTATAACTCTAAATAGATTAAAACCTTATTGTAACCCTAATTTTAAGCATTACCCTAATTATCACCCTAACCCTCAATCTAATCCTAATTCTAATCTAACCTTGACTCTTAGCTTAACCAAAACCCTATTTCCAAATCTAACCCTAATTCTAACCATAACCGTAAGATCACACTTACCATTGTTTTATAAGACTAACACTATATCTATCCCTATTTATAAGCCCGACCCTAACTCAATACCTAAACAAAACCCTAATTCTAAACCTTACCTTCATTCAAATCCTTAGTCTAAACCTAACACTAACCTCAACCATTATAAACACAACTATAACCTTAATTAGATTAAAACTTTATTCTAACCTTGATTTTAAGCAGAACCCTAAATAAAATCCTAATTCTAAACCTTACCTTCATTCAAATCCTAACTCTAAACTAATCGTAATTATAACCCTAATTTTGGCCCTAACTCTAATACTAATCGTGACCCTAATTCTAATACTATATCCTTTAATAAAGTTTCATTAACACGTGGTTTGTACTTTAGCATACTTCTTCACTCAATGTCATCAACCCACTAAAGTGAACAAAATGTAAGATTGAAAATTGCCTACTCTGAAACTTTCACCTTATGCTTCTACACTCATTGGTGTTCATGCCCGGTCATGTTTAGGCATCACTTTACCTATTTTCTAGTCTTTTATTGTTCACAAAAGCATAAAACATGTTTAACCAACCTTACAAACCCCTCCAAACATCTTTAAAAGTTTGAACACCAGCATTAGCTAACGCTCGTGTCCATATTCAAATTTTGAGGTTTGACTCCTAATGACCGTTTCAAACCTAATTATTGCTACGTTTTCAATTATTATCTACCATTGTTTCACCTATAAACCTAAATTCACCTACATTTTGTTAGGTTGAACATTACAAAACATATCCACTTGCACACATGCATCCAAACACTTCTAGGGGATCAAGGAAACCCTTTTTGTGCAAGATAACAAGGTACAACTCTAAATATTAAAGATTGAGAGCTCCTTGAGCCACCAAAGCCATTGTTTTCTTGTGATCTCTCTCCTCCATCCAATCCCCTCTCTGATGATCCTCCCATTTCCCTCTTTGAAGCCCATAGTTCTCTCATTTCTCATCCACTTATGAAGCCATAGGCAAAACAACCCTTCATCCTAACTCGTGTTGTATATTCAGAGCTTTTTTCCCTTATATCCTCTCCATTTTTCTTCTTACTGTGATCTACACTAACCACTTGTCCTCCATCACATCCACACATCACAATACCTTAAGCTTAGATCACTCCCTAGAATTTGCATTCTAAGCATCTTTTTATCTACATGCAACCATTCACACTAACACTAGGGTCCACACACAAGTTATTGAGGCTGAAAGAGACTAAATAGAGGACTAATTGAAGTTGTCCCCTAAAAGCACAAACTTCATTTTCTGGCGCCAACTTCAACTGACTAGATCTCTCTGTTGAAGCATCACATTCACATTCTGCAAGTGGGAGAACCATCAAAAGAATTTGGCAAACATTTCTTAAAAATTTTAAGGCCTTCAAACATCCAAAAACCAACACCCAGGAGGGCACCAACATTTATAACATGCAATAGCATCCCTGTCAGGCAACAGCACCCTTCCTTGTCAAGCAACAATGCTTAGAAGTGTCAAGCAACAAAATTGGGTTTCGGAAAGTGCTCAAAATTGGCTAAAAATTGCCAGACCTATTTTCTGACCTCCCAATTTCATTTCCAATGTCAAATTTCTCATGTTCCAAATGCTTCTAGTCCATTTGGAGTTTATTTTCTGTAGCTTGGTTTCATTTTCAATTTGCATTTACTGTATAAATCAAATTAATGTAAGTTACGGATCTGTATTTTGTCATAAATCTAGTTATTTCTTAAGTGAAAAAATAAAGAAAATTTAGACCATTCTCTAAGTGAACACACTCAAGAAGGTACGGTTTAATATCTGTTCTTTCAGCTATACATTGATAATGAGACAAAAATTGCCAGTAGAACTGGTGAAAAACTGTACACATTTGGACCTTCATGACTGAATTGTTGCTCATTGTCACCAATTCTTCTTCCTTATTGTCTCTGCTATGAAAATATTAAGGCTATCATTCCCACTTAAAGTACTAACACAGTCACCTTTCAAAAAAAATGACAAAAGAACTTTTTGATTACACTAGGATTGACTCATCTCAGTAGTTACACAAACTCAACTTTTCCTACCAACGATAATGAAGGGCAAGGAGATGGCGCAACAAAAACAAGATGTTACTCTTCCTTTTGGTCTCAGTTCATGGTTGGTAGGTCAGGTCTATTGTTTATATATCAATTATTGGCTGGCGATAAAAGTTGCATATAGGCTTTTTGCATTTCTCTGGTCTGTGTTATATCTACAGGATCAGCATCTAAAGTCTAACAATTTTTTGTTGAAAACATGCAAGGGTATTAAATAATTTGTTTAAATCTTGAGTCCAAATATTGTTAATTCTAATTTTTATTGCAAAGTTGCTCCCTATACAATTCTACATTTTGAACAAGAAAAAAAGCTAATAATTCAGACCTGATCCTGAAATAATAATAGACAAATAAACAAAACAAGAAAGGCAGAAGAAATGTATCCAAACAATACACCATGCTTGTTATTAAATCAATGCAAGGAACAAAGAAATATAACTCGTGCAGATTGAAGTATGCATAACCTTTTACAAAGGACAAAGTACAGCAAAAATATAATGTACAATATTCTTGCTAGGACTAATATCACAAAGTAAAGGAACAGAGGATTAAAATTAATATAAAATGCAACAAATTAGAAACAGTAGAACTACTGAAAAAATTCTAATTCATCTTAAATAGCTACATTACACTCAAAAAATGAAAAAACACTGGAAAGAAGGAAATGCCCCATTGTACACAAAACGTAAACAGATTCAAAAATTCCCATGTCTACAGGACTTTATCATCCATTTTATTTTTTATTTTAGTTGTAGGGTACTCAATAACTTGTAATCAACAATTAAAGTATTGAACTAAAAAACACAACACAAATTTAGTCCTAATGGGGTATATTGATTACTACATTCTTGTATAACAATAAATTTTTCCTAAATGAACTCTTATTAGAAAAAGTACCAAGAAGTAACCGTATCATTTCACTACTCACCGAGACAACAAAGAGTGGTCCCCTCCATAGTATTAGCTAATTAGGATTAGACTACTAATAGTGTGCCAGAAAACACATATTTCATCAAACAATCCAAACTTCAGCATATATCAGAATAATTACAACACAAAATACTGATTCGTCTCTTCCATAGTACTTGACATGTATAATATGTAGATGTGAGACTGCAGTGCCACATGTTCCGAAGTTTCAACAACATGAATTCTCCAAGAAAGAAAAATCACACAGATCACAGTGCAGTTTGGGACAGTCAATACTAGATATCTAGATTGTTTACTAGCCTCCTGAGATATTTCCCTCACTGCAAGTTCCTTCACTTGCAGAAGTGCTGGATTCTCTTTGCAGTTTGATCTCATACGCCCATTCAAGTCCTTCACAGTAATGCAGGTCAGGATTGAATCTCCTGTCATTCATATCAGGAGGCAGAAAAGCCCCATTCTCAATCAAAAATTCAATAGCCTTCTTGTTCCTCTCTTTTGCTGCATTGTGCAGAGGAGTCCCTGCATTGTAATAACGTATATTGCCCAATATTTTAAAATCTCAGAAATTGTCTTGTATAGCAACATCTAAAAATAAAGTTGAATTTATCGAGCAAATGCTGATACTCTAACAAGTACAGAAGGAAAAACTGCCATGCAAAAGTTGTCGATACACAAAATAATTAAAACCCTTGGCCTCTTCTTTTTTAGGAATAAGCCACAAGAAACCTTTAAATTGAAGATGGTAGACAAACCCAAGTCAATCAAACATAACTGTATATGAATTACTACTTACATCCACAACCACCCTTCGTACGAGCATCAATGTTAGCACCTCGTTCAAGTAGTTCATCCATCACCTTCAAATGCCCACCGATAGCTGCCAGGTGTAGAGGAGTAGCCCCAGGTGATTTTGGGCCCAATGAGACTACATTTACATCTGCTCCTTCATCCAAAAGATGTCTCACCTACACATGTATGATAAAGAGAATGTCTCTTAAATTCTTTTAACATAGAAAACAACAGAAACAAACTATCAAACTTGAACAAGCTCAGAAGTATTACACCTCTCTATAATAGCGTACTTGTTAGCTATGATGTATCCAAATAGTGCTATATCTAAACTGTTATATCTCCCAAGCCAAAACCATAAATTGTCTTCATTTATGCATCCTAAGTCACAGAGTTCAATGCACATCATTGGGAAAATTCAAAATCTGTTAAATTTAACCACAATCCCAAAAAGCCATTGCACGCTTATAAAATTTGACTGTACAAACACTGGAACAGTATGATTTGATTCTGCTATTGTTGGGTGATTTTGCTGGTTCTTCAGTTTGATCCATTGTCACAGTGGTTCATGAACAAAGGCTAGAACTGCATACAACTTAAGGTTTGATTGACCAGGCGGGTTTCACAGGATCAGCTAAAACTTGGCTACCTTGCACAGAAGCAGTCATGCAGTCACCTTGAAAGACTTTTTGAAGCATTGAAAGGCTAGATGCTCAAAAGAGAAGAAAATTCTACACTTAAAAGTCATTTTCGTATTGTCTACAGGTTGTCACCATCTTCAATCACTGACCAACAAAAATATTTCTACAGGCAAACCCTTGCTAATATCCACCTCAACATAGATATGGGTATCAGTAGAGTAGGAGTAGCTAGAAATTGCATCAGACATATGGTGAAAATTTCCCAGTCTGTTACCAATAGCCTCAAGGCTCTTAGTTTCCCAGAATTGCAGCGGCAGGGAAGGCAATCTTCCACAAAAAAGTAGAGGAAAGAATGTGTTTGGGGATCAAAAGTATGAAACCGACACTAAATGCAGCGAAAATCACCCTGAAAATTCCACGGACCAGCCTGTGGAACAAACTAAGAACCCATTTGGGGATCGAAGATAGGAAACCAACGCTTAATTCAGAGAAAATCACCCTGAAAATCCCACGGACCAACTTGTGGAACAAACTCTTTATCCTTTAGCGAGTCAAATTCAAGAATGGAAAAACACCAGGCATGGGTAAATAAAAATTTCATCTTCCAGGTTCTTTTTCCAATGCTCCGTGCATGTAAGTCACATAATTTTGGCCATAATTTCAAAAATTTGCAAATCACATTTTGGTCTAGCAGATATTCTTTGCAATGAAGCAGATATACTTCACGATGAACCACCTCATCATCCAATTTAATTTCTGGAATTTCAGCAGAAGGTTGGAAATTTACTAGGGTAGTTGCGCACCCTTCAGCACCAGAATAAACCCTTGCTGTGCAATATTGATTTCTGACCATCGTATTGCCAGAGACGTGATCACTGGAAACAGGAATAGAGGGCAACAAGATAGGCACAACACTAGCCACCCCAAGGCCAGAAGACCCTATTACAACAGAACTGGGGTATCCAAGAGCGGCAACCTGAAATGGCGATTTCACATGCAGGAAGATCAATTGACATGGCTTGCCCATTCCACTGAGAGTCGTCGAAGGACTCGATCCACCCAATGAATGCTTGGAGGATGAAACAAACCCTAAAGTATGAGCAGACTCTCACACTCCAGTCATGCCATACAGAGAACAAAAAGAACATGCAAGACTGTTGTCTAGGGACAGAGCCAAAGCAAAGGTCATACCAGCAATTTTAAGCTTGTCCAAAGTCAAAAAGCTGAAGAGAAGGCATCCACTATCAGAGGCAAGCCCGTGATTTTAACAAGAGAACCAAAAGATTTAGGGCACCCTGAAGCAAGTGCAGAATTACACGAAGGAACAGAAGGCATTTTGGAGTTTTTGTAATTTTAATTAGAACTTAGTTTTGTATTTCAAAAATAGACATTTTGCTAAGTTTAAATTTTTTTTAAAAATACTTTATAATGTAGATTTATTTTTTATGATTGAAAAATTTAAAATATTAATAGTTTATAATATTTTCAATTTTGATTTAGTTTGATGCTAAACTTTAGTTTTATTATATTTTATGATCAATTTTAGAATTTAACAAGCTTTATGATTAATTTGAAATATTTTTTTGATAGGTAATTAATTTGAAATTATTAATATTTAATTTTACTTACATTTTATGCTTATAGAATTTTTTGTTAAATCTTGATTCTTACTTTAATTTATTAACTTTATATCATAGCAGCAAAAATCTTTTGGGGAAAAAATCGGCAAACCATAAGATTAAGATAATTTCAAAAAGTCAAAATTTAATTGGGAAAAATCGAATCTGAAAAAAAAAAAAGTAAAAAGGTTGCAAAGAATGATGCGATAATTGGCGTTCAACTGCAGCATATCAAGCTTCAAATGTCACACTTGCAAAAGGATAAGATGCCAAAAAGTTAAAGCAGAATAGCAGAGTGCATATTCTTCAGGACTGGTTCTGAACGTTTCAGTGGCTGCAGTAGATGGAGCGAGGTTATTATTTATTCTACTTCAAAGCCAAGCTATGTGAGTCCCCTGCACCGGCATAGTCACTCCACATAACTTAGATAATGTAAAGAGTTGAGATCTAACAGTTAGTTAGCTCTCATGTTATAATATTCACAGTGGCTGGGAACTAGTCATGGATGGTTCTTAGCTGTTTACCAGACATGGTTGTTTATGTGGATAAAAACTCAGGAAGTTCAATGACTCTGCCACTACCACTTTCTTGGACAGGTTTAAATATTAGTATCTGAACCTGTTCAGAACTCATGCACCATCTGACTCTCCAGGGTGTTTTTGCATGTTTCAGTTGCAATGATGTGATTGCCTGTGAATCTTTAGAAGTTCCCTCTTATGAAAAAAAAGCTCCAGCTGACAGTGTTCAGGTAAATAATGGAGAAAGGGAACCTCTGGACAGTTATACTTGTCTCTTGATTGAATCTTCTTCAGTTGGTTTAGTGATTCAGCGACAAGGTATGGTGGCAGAATCTGGACAGCTTCAGTGCTGTTTATGCTTGCAGCAGTCTTTGGCTGGTTCTGTGTTTGTATTGTTATTTCTCTGCAGTCTTTGACTGCTTTTTTCCTTTGTAATTTGCATTTTTTTCAATATAGAGAAACAAAAAAAAAGAGAGAAAAAAGAGAAAAAACTGCTGTTTTTTAAATTTATAAGCATTTCAATAACATAGAGATATAGAGAGCAAATAAAATTAAGAGTCCAGCCCACGAATTGTGGAATATAATTTTTTGTCATTTATGTTCATATCACTGACTACATCGTATTGCACAATGTATACTGCATTGTAATGACCCCTTTTAGGATTGCCCTAAATTTTACCCTAGAATCAAGATTTTAATATAGTTAGGGTTATAACTTAACAATTAAATGCTTTAAGTAAGATAAATCCTGGTTTAGGTCCTGCAATCATGTTAGATAATATTGGAAATATAATTCATTATTCATATGATCAAAACATATATAATAAATGTCTTGTCTATTTAATACATAACTATTTCCATATTACATAAACCACACAATATCTATAATGCATAATGGAAATTTTATCATAGTAGGCTTTGGATGAGACACATGATAGGTCCGCCCAAAGCTATCCATGCTAAGCCCAAGAGCAGATAAGCCATCCCTCTTGGCCCCAAGTGGCAGCCACACAGAAAGCCCACATGGAGTGGCATACTTAGTGGATACACTTGTATCTGCTTTCCCTATCCATGCTGTCTTATCCATCCCTCTTATGACTGAAAACTCCTTGAATCCATCCCACAGCCAATCCATGTGGAGATTGGGGAAAAAGCTACCATAGGAGGCCCGTAGATTCCTCTTTCTAAGCCCATGGGCAGTCACTTACCCCCTGGCCCCAGTGGCAGCCACACAGAAAGCCCACATGGAGTGGCGTACTTAGAGAGTAATCTAGTATCTGCTCACCCTGCTAGCATTTTTCCCACTCCTCCTCATGGTTGCTTGATGAGAATTACAAGCATTAAATATTTCCAAATTCATAGAGATTATACCACAATAAATATATCATTATACACAACAATCATGATAGAGCATACCACAATATTTATTAAAACATAAGACAGCTGTATTCTCAGAAGCAAATGTATTGACTGCTGATTCTGCTGTTGTCTGCTGAGTGCAGATATATTTCTCAATGTAATCTGATTCCTTCATTGCTTCTCCTTGATGTCCTTTTCATAATCAAACAACTCTCCCTTTATATCTTATATATGAGGGAGTCACAACCTTTCACATTGGAAGGAGTCAACCCTTCCATACAACCGCTGCCCTTTGGTAATTGCTAATTTAATTTTAATTTGTATATGATCTATTCCAAATTGCTAGTATGAAACTATCGTTACTTGCCTTGAGTATTATCTCCATCAAATCATATGATATCGGTGCCACTTTTCATCTCTTTCCTTACAACTAGTTTATGATCTTAGCGATTTGCCTTCTTAGACTTGTGTGAATGTCTTACTCAACTGAACACGTCATAAAATCAGATTTTCTGCATGCTGCAATGTGCATCTTTGTTGCACATACATCGGATTAGTCTCTCGAGTATTTGTGCATGTTCTCACTACTCTCAGCCTTAGGATATCATGCTGATAAGGATTTCATCCTGAATATATCGACGACCTTCCTCATTTGCTACATAGTTGACAGTGTTCGAGCACATGTTTTCTTAGGTTATTGAGCAGCGATCTTTCCTTGAATGGATGGCACAAACTCTAATATAATTTGCAGCGATTTAATCATAAGTGTTGGTGTTGTTTTCCCACCTGACTTTGCCCTCCAATCTGTCCGAGACAGATCCAAAACTTTCCCAAGAATGGGCGGCTTTATTTTTATGGAGTCAGCTATATCATAAATGAATTCCTTGCATAGTTCGGGACATTAAATGCATAGTGCATAAATAATAACTAGATGATAATAGTTTTCAAATTTTCAATTACAATCTACTTGGTACGAAGTCAAGGCACAAACTCAATACAAAGTTCCAAACAATCAGATGTAGCCAATGACTCTTGCTGCTACAAAGAGAGCTACATTAGAGGGCTGCCCGTCCTGATGATGAAGCTCTTGGGTCAGAGCCTCTACCTATTTAAAATTAATATAGAATGAGATTATAGTATATATCAAATTTTAGTGCAGAAGCAGGACCAACATTCTCAATGATCACCAAAGTACCAAACAATCAGATGTAGCCAATGACTCTTGCTGCTACAAAGAGAGCTACATTAGAGGGCTGCCCGTCCTGATGATGAAGCTCTTGGGTCAGAGCCTCTACCTATTTAAAATTAATATAGAATGAGATTATAGTATATATCAAATTTTAGTGCAGAAGCAGGACCAACATTCTCAATGATCACCACAAAAAGGCCAATATAAAGGTTGATGATGCCCTCTATAGAATGGCTTAGGCTAAGAGGGCTCGATAAACCAACATGGGGAGGGTGTCTAGAATTCCTAGTATGCATATCCTAGCATCCATGACCAACAATCCTATAGACAAAGTGAGAAAATAGGTAATGTTTGTGTGCCCCTACAGTCTAGACTGTGAATGATGAAGACTAGTTGGCCCTCTACACCATAAGCAAGTGTGAGAAGTATCACAACTCTATCATCATCTACACTAGTTACAACAGAATCTAATAAAAACATGCCAACCCCAGTAGCTAAAATGAGTTGAAACAAGATACTAGATAGTAATCAATGTAGTTACCCTAGTCAATCTCATGATATGCAGAGCACCTAAATATAAATTGAACCTATAAAAGACAAAACACATTATTTGACAACAATCTGTAAGAGGAATAGCATGAGATTCCATTTTAGGTGTCACTAGTGACTTCAGAGGAAAAAGTGAACAAAATACTTGACACAGATACGTAAACAAACCAGATTAAAAAAGGAGATTAAATTTTCTTGGCTATGGCCACTGCATTGGGCTCTGAACCCTAACAAAAGTAGGAATAAGCAGCTATCATATTTTATAAAAGCATGGGTATATTTTAAGTTTTAACACACAAGGAAGCTGGCATGGTAATGTAAAGTAAAGGTCTTCTATTGTAAATTTTCTGTATAGATTCGAGATTCTAGAATCCATTATAGAACTTATATGCGTAAGTGCAATTGGTGCCTGTATGATATCTATTTGAGGATGCCCTAAAACAGGCAAGCTAGATGCAGGCTAGGTAGTAGCTCATGACAGATTATATTCTGATTTTATTTCTCCAGAGACTTTCACAATGCATTGCATGCCTTTTTATAAGACCCAATTACTAATATATATTTGCTGATTTTTGTCTAGCAGTTTGTGCTGCCACAACCCCTCCCCTTCTTGCAGCGAATTTTTGTGCCCCTCCAGAATCCACAAAAGATGCCATTTTGTCTTGTACGTGTTCACTTTGTCTATAGAGTTGCAACTTTGCTCATATAAATGTATAAGTTCGCACTCTTCTACTCTACTTTTCAGCTAGTCAAGGTTAATTTCTCTGGGGTCCATCAAATCAATAGTTCATTTTTGCTTTTGCTTATTACATGATGCCACCTTTAGTCATCTAGGCATGATTAATTCAGATGGATAAATGTGGTGAAGAGGTTTAGCAAATGTTTTAGTCCATCTTCCACCTTGCATAATAATAAGGACAGAGCTAAATATTTCCACACGCTGGTCCAACTTTTGAAGAGCTAGATCTCCTGCTCCTATTGACAAAAATTCGGTCAAGGTCAGAATAGAGAAAAATGAGTTTAAGAATGCCATTAGGATAGAGCAAACTTTTGCCCCAGTTGATTATGTTAAATATGAAACAAATGTTGGGTACCCTTGGCTTGTTTTGGAAGTAAATGATGTGAAGAAGAATGGGAGGAGTGAGGCACCACAAGAGCAACCGCTGATCATTGGCATAGACTTCTTAATGGCTTCTTGGTATTGTTAGCGGTAAAGACATAAGACTATAATAATCACCCCAAATGATTCTTCTCGGATCCTTCAAAGTTTTTATATCATGCTATGGTTCAGTTTTATATACTATAAATTCCTTTTGTAGGGTTTGATAAAATTATGAATGAAAATAGACTGTGGCAGTATCAAAAGCACAGTAAATAGACTTGTTTAGCATGCCTGCATTTTTATTTTAAGGTTGTGTATAATGCTAGATACTCAGTATTTTGAAATAGCAATTTATATGGAGATGTAAATAGAAAATGGAATGGTGGGTAACATTAACTTCTTCCTTTCTTAAGATGCATAATACGTTATCTTCTTCTATGCCTTTATGTTTATCTTGCTGGTTAATTGGGTTAACTGTATTTCTGTTGATGGCATCATGCACAGATGGAAGTTTTGAGTTAATATTTCTTGGTTATATGCTAGCCTTTCTCATATTTCAATGAAATGGATAACGAGTATGATATAGCATGCTAGTTTAGTTTATTGCATTTAACAAAGCATATAACTCTAGTATATTTGTGTTTCAGTCAGATGTGGTAGTGGAGAATGAGAGATGATAAGAAATGGTAATAGTACCTGCAGTCATGGTCATTGTTTGCTAGCATAGAATTAACTTGTGCAGATATATTCTCCTACTTAAATTTCATATAGAGATTTGTTTGTCGAAAGTTTAAAGTTAGACAATCTAACTAAAAACCTATCGCTCAAATTCACAGGTTGCAGGTCACGTGTCGCATCGGTTAAAAAGGGTTTAAAAAAACATGTGAAAACCTAAAACACATTTGAACCTGAAAAAATGGGTCAAAATTTGTTGACCACGAATTTTTTTTAAAACCTGCAATTTATTGGAGAAAAAATCGCCGCCACCAGCAATCCCTGATTGCTCGCAATTAATCATGACTTTTTTATCTGTTCTGCTTCTATGCTTTATATTATTCAAACTTAATCTTAAATTTTATCAACCAATGAACTTGTTCCAAATTTTTTTCTCACCATGCATCCAAACAGAGAAAAGCATAATTTCATTTCATCCTTTACCAAAGGTTATGTTTCCTTTTAAAAACTAAATCTGTGTATAAGCAAAAAGGAAAAATGGCAAAGAAATGATCATAATATAACTTCACAGTTAACTGGAATCCCAAAGTAAATATAGTGATTCACTTGTCATTATTCAAAAAACAAAAGGCAAGGAAACAGATCAAACATGCCTCCAACAAACATGCAACAAGCTTTTTTGTTGACAAACTCATGAGATAAATTGAACATCTATCTATCCAAGTTTGACATAAATGTGGCTCCTAACCTTATACAAATTTTGACAAGAGAAAATATCAAAGGTAAAGTTAAAAACATGTATACGGTGAATAAAGTGAAGGGTAAAAAATAAATCAGATAATTTAAATTTGAAACCTGTAAATTATCCTAGATAGAAAAAAACGGATTGAATAAGAACAATTGTATGCTTTCAGGAGATTTAAAAAGAAAGAGAGTAAGTGCAAGAACTAACCAATTTCAAATCACCTTTACAAGCTTCAACATGAAAAGACGCCCAACTTAGCCATCTATTTCATGTGGGTTGTGCATTCACTGCTTGCTTGTCAACCTTTGGAAAGAGAGCTGCCTTTCTTGAGGCATACTATTCTCAACCCAAATACAAATCAATAAATTGATTTCCCTCACCAGCAAGCCCCAAAACAGAATGAAAATCAAATGGATTGACAAAATTTCTGGGTGAAACCCTGATATCCCTTGAGGCTAGGGTCTGTTGATGTTCCTTCCAATTAAGAAGGTACAAGAAATCAAATCCTTTAAAAGAGAAGGAACTTATTGGAAAACAGAAAATCAGGCAGAAAGGGTGTGAGTTTACATTATCCACTTTACATGAAACAAAAAAAAATGTGTTTGCTTGGGCATGGCAAAGGGATTAGGACCCAGTCCCAACATGCACAAAATTCTGCTGAGTAAGACCTGTGACAACCAAGATGACCATAATTGCTCAAAACCCTGCCATAATCTGACATGTGAGAAGAAGCTAAGGATTAAACTACCGATCAAGAGAAGCTTCAAACCTTGATCTTGCACCTTACCAGAAAGGATGGCCTCTAATACAGATGTAACCCAAATTGCTTTCCTCCCTTGTAGAATTTAGTGGAGATATTTGAACCAAATGCTAATCTGTGAAAGAAGTACCAATGAAATGTCTATGTATTTAAATACTCATAGACAATGAAAGTAGGATATAGAATCCAAGAAGGGGGGAAATATATGTTGGTTTGGATTCGGGTTCGAGGGTTTGGGCACACCAGTACGGCAAAACAAAATCAGGTTGGCTATGCTTTTGGTATGTCCATGCAAAAAAAGTTGGGTTGCATACAGAAATTTAAGTTTAGATAGCCAAATAACATTCATATAATAAACAAAACACTACTAAAAAATTTATAAGATCCTATAGGCTTCAATATTAAAATCTGTAAAGCCTGTTATAATTGCTTTTTACAAAGAAATGCAGCAGGTAATACACTCCAAGACTTGATGCAAAAAGACAAGCCATCAAACCTCCCTACAGCTGTACACATCCCCAAAACTAAAAAAAATTGAAAAGTGAAAAAGCAGAATACAAACTTAAAACAGCAGCAGCGCAAACAATAATAACACCACCACCAAAACACCATCATTTTTATGCACATACTCGTCAGCTTCCGGCAAATATTCTTTGTGTGAAATAGCAGAACCGCTAACAGCGATGCGGGGGCATTTATTTCCATAACACGTGATGACCAAAAGAAAATCAGAGAGCACAGAAAAAGCAAAAAAGAAAACAAAGAACAAAAAAGAAAAAGAAATTATTTTTAAAAAGCCCCTGCCCGCACCCACCTGGACCAGACCGCAAACCTGGACTTGGAACAAACTGGACCTGGATCCAAGGGATTTTATGAGCAAGCCAGTAACATAGATTAATAGGTATTAATGTGGGAAAGTAGAAGATATATAATTGTTTAGAGACAGATATTTAAATTCTAATACCATAATTGTCAATACACGGGAATTTTCTTGGCTCATGAAATCCCACCATGGATCCATAGTCGCACAATGTAAGTGGAAAGGTCTAATACAATAAGGGATGAGGTTAGGTCTGTATCCCACATGACTATGGTGGAATGGAAACCCTCAATCCTTGCCACTAAGCCTAAGTAGATCGATTGTGCTGACTGCAAAAGTCTAATACCGTAAGGGATGAGGCTGGATTCGAACCCCAAACAACTTTGGCAGAAAGGATACTCCTCAATCCTTTGCATTAAGCTGAAGTACATTGATTATTCATGCATTCATGTTAACATAAGGGATAAAACTTGGTTTGAATTGATCAATCATTCATGCACTGACTATCTTTAAAGGTGCCTACGTTCAAGATCCCAAGGACTTTAGCATTATCATATCCCTCAATCCTTGGCTCTAAACCAAAGAATCAATACTCCTTAATCCCTGGCACCAAGCCAAAGTATACTGATTATTTATATACCCAATACAATAAAAGATGAGGCCAAGTTCCAAGTCTTGAGTGACTTTGGAAGAATGGACACCCCTCAATATCCGTGCAGTGAGATGCTTGCTCTACAATCATTTTTAAATAATATGTAAATTAGTTTTCATATTATCAAGGTAAAAGATAAAAGGTTGTGTTTTAGGCCACCAAAGAGTTAGTCCCAAAGGCTTTTGACCTCAGGACTAAGATTGAATCAAAAAGGACCTTCTTAGACCTGAAGGATTTTTACCTCATGATAGCTCGAACCAAAAAGAGCCTTTTCAATGTACATACACCTAAAGTACCCTCTTTTTATCAATTTGGCTTTTAGGATCTATGGCACCAATAGGTTGGAAGGAAATGCTTGGGAAGGTTAGGAGAAATAGAGTCAAGCAACAACCAATAGCAACCTCCTACAGTTTTCAGATGATAGCATCATTCCAAGAAAAAATTAAATATGCTTACAGGCAGCTTCAAAATGCCACACACAAGGTTTTATGAAACCTGAAAAAGCCCTAAAACATCACACCTTTCCACAATATCCGACTTAAAATGAGATGAAAAAAATGATCATAATATTTAATATTACTTTATAGATACAATTCAGAAAAAGGGATCATACTGTGTGGTTAATTGGAATCCTAAAGTAAATATAGTGGTTCAGTTCTCATGATTCAGAAAACAGCAGCAAGGAAACAGATCAATTTTATGCTGTGAAGGAACCAAACCAGAGAATAATTCTACACAAGGAAATGTGTGTGTAACTCTACAAACTCTGTTACCAATTCGTCAGTGAAAAAATCCAGATCCAGGTACAGTTCTAACCCAATCAAGGTCCTGCACTGGATCCCCTGCAGGGCTGCCCAGAGCCCTTCTAAACAGACCCAGATGCAGGCCCAGGTGAATCCGGGTGCATTTAGCAGGGCCTCGGCAGAATCTGGGCGAGCCTGCCCCCAAAAAACGCCATTTTTTAATTTTTATTTTTTTAATTTTTTTCTTTTTCCGACTTAAAGGTTGACCACACTACTAGTAATGTCTCTGTATACCATGCCCCCCAGTCCCACAAGGCTCTTTGCAAACCACCACCTGTTTCTCCTCAACAATATTTGTGGGAAATCATATTTTAAACCATATGTAAAAACAAATAAGTGTCAATGTAGGAAAAACTGTGCAGTGAAGTCAGGATGCTTGTTCCCAAATGGTCAGACTGTAACTGAGCAGATATCTACGCGTGTTGATTTTGCAAACTACTATAAGTATTACAAATTTGAAAATTTCTATTACACGGTTACATCTCATGCGCCTTTTTAATTGTTTCAGTGTTTTATTATAGTAGTTCATAGGTGCCCTTGTTTTTGTTTAATATTGTTCCATTTATGATATCAAAAGAAAGGCAGTTTTGAGCAAATGAGAAAAGTATTTTATAGTTTACAATTTTTAAATGATATAATATTTTATATAGCATTCTTTTGATTGAAGTTTGTTGTATTTTTTAAATTTAAAGTTACATTATGATTAAATATATAAATAAATTATTTAATTTGAATAACAAGAGACGTTTATTATATTTTTAATATTGCAATAGTGAAATTAACATAACCATGCCATTTTCCATTTGGTTTTGTGTTTGACTAGGTGGAATGTCTTTTTTAAATTTATTATTTTAATATTGTACAATAAATATCTATCATAACATTCAAGTTTAACAAATTGACATTGAAGCAGTATCTTTTATTTTTATGGTGGTTCTGTTTATCATATGATGCTATGTGGTATTCTGAACTCAATTCCTATTTTTTTGCTGCAAATATGTATATATTTAGGATTTTTATATGTTTTTTGTACAGACAAACCCAAAACAAACCTAACCCCCAAAAAAATTTCTGTACTGGCATACCTTAACCGTAACCTGAACCAGTAACTTAGTCTATAAACACTCTTTATTCTACATATAACATTGATACTCAGAGAAGTCAGCAAGCTGGGCAGCCTTTGAAAATATGTGGGGAGGAAGGAGAGCTAAGAATGTCACCAATCATTAATTGTCAAATTCAATTATTTTAAATTTTGAGCTGGTGAGGCTTGTGGCCCAAATGCTAACCCACACTCACTATGATGCCTGAGATTCAAAGATTGGCTGCTCAAAAATTCTACAGCAGGGGGGTGCGCCCTATCCACCAGAGGCCAGACACCCAGTGACCCAGCTACTAAACACTAACATCAGAGACTAAAACAGATGTTGGGTCTCCTAAAATGTCAGGAAGGAAGCTGAAATCGGTAGCTTTGTAAGATCATGTCCTTGAGCTGGTTTAACAAGGCAATCAGCTTCTGAGGTGCAAAGCCTTAAATGCCTTTTTAAGATATATATTTTAGAAATGTAATAGGTTCATTTCACTAGTTCTATATATTTATAATTTTATACATATGATTTTATTTTTGATGGGGCTGGTAGGGACAGTAGAAGTCTCTAGATACTGGATAGGCAATCTCATTGCCATTTATGCAAGTGATTTCAGTGGCACTACAATCAATAAGGCTAAGTTTGTAGCCTTGTTGAGATGCTTCACTGGCCAAAAGAGAGAGTACAAGAAAACCAAAAAGCAAAGGAGACTCAAGAATCATAATAATAGCAGTTAACAGGGAGTAAATTAAAAGTTGACAACTCTCCAGCATTCTGGCTGAAATAATCATTATCAAGGCTTATTTTGGAATAATTTCCTTCATTCATGTGTATCGTGAAATAAATAAGAATGCAGATTAAGCAACAAATTATGGTAGAGACATAGTGAAGGTTATATTAGCTGATTTCAGAAATATTATGAGTCAGGAAAGATGAGATGGGATGAGAGATATAGTGAGTCAGGATAATTGACAATGTCAGACCTAAATTGCTGGCTTTCTCCAAGTATGGTTGTATGTCTACTTCACTCAATACAAAGAATGAGTGTTCACACTATATTTTCAGGCAATGGAGAGACTTTCTGAAAGAATTGTGTGCTGTTTTCCAAAATAGCCTCTAGATTTTAGAGGCAGATTCTCAATAAATTTCAGGTTATCTATACGGACAAAATCTTCCAATGGAGATGTAAGTGAATTATTTCAAAAAAAATAACTTTGTACCCCAGGAGACAGATTTGCTGTGGAGTCTATTTCTTGGCTACATACGATTCTTGAATGATCTCTGCAATATTACGAGTTGTAGAAAATTTGCAAACTTAATTATATTCATTATATTAGCTGGGCAGCACATTTTATGAGGTATGATTTGTAGAAATTTCTAGAAATTTTGCAAATTTGGTCGTAATAGTTCAGTGGCACATTTGTAGAAGCCCGGTCTAGCAATCCAATGCCCATAGCTTGGTCTAGAAGCCTGTGAGGCCTCTTCTTTTTTAAGGCCTGCCAATAAATCCACACTGGCTTTTCTTCAAGCTTTTGTATATTTTTTGGTATGTTAATGTAAAGTTAATTTTTTTCCTCAGCAAAAAATGCATCCAAGTTCATAAAGAAACAGTAAATAGCAACAGGTCAGCATATCCCATAAAAATGAGTATAATGATGCATAAAAATGCAACGGACTTAAAAAACCGGTATTCTTGCATATAAGTTATAACAGCATACAATAAACAAAAAGTTAAATAATTAATCTGTTGCAGTGCATTTACTCTTTCAATAGACATTTAATATCTATGTAAAAAACATAACTTTTATTACATAACAAAATCATAATGTTATTCATTGCCAAAGGTGTAATGAAATTCTAAAAATTGCTTAAAAGTTTTGTTAATGAGGAATGCAAACCACATTCAAATCCTCAACTGTAATATGGCAGATCACAGAGTGTGATTTGAAACATTGATGTAGAAATCAGATACACGGTTTTTTCCAGAAGTTTTTACATAATCTCATTGACTTTGAAAATCTTATGTTCATTAGTGCGGTGAAGTTGCTGTTGCAGCAATCATAACCCCATCCAAGTTTTTACTAAAGGCCACTTACAACCTAAAGACAACCCAATTTAGATATACCTAAGTTTGACCCAAAGGTGACTCCTAACATTATCCAGATTTTGAATAGAAAAACATTAAAGATTAACTTTAAACACACAAATTCTGGATAGAGTAAATTCCAGACAATGTATATTGCAAAGCTACTAAACTGTCCTAAATAGGGGGGAAAAGTCCTTAAAGTTGGGACTGGGCTTTGGGCCGAAAAACTTGACCAAAACTAGGGAAAAAAAAATTATACAAAATATAAGAATTTCGTATTTTTAATTGTTTTTTCTGTTTTTAAGCAGACTGGGTTAGACTTTGGCCAGTACTCTGAGTCTCAATATTATGGTAAAAGCCCAATTGAACAAGACCAATGATATCCTAGAACTTAAATATTCCGTGCAGGTTGATCCAGAAGACTCTTGCATATTTAGACACACCGAACAATCCATTCTCCAATAAAAAACAAAAGGAACCCTTTCAAAGTGATAAGAAAATATATATATAAGAACAGAAACTCACCAATTTCAAATCGCCTTTACGAGCTCCAATATGAAGAGGAGCCCAACCCCTGTCATCTATTTCACGGGGGTTGGGCATCGACCGCCTGCGTGTCAACCTTCGAAATGAAAACTGCCTTTCTTGAGGCATAATACTCTCAACCCAAATTCAATTCAGCAAAATGGTATTTCCTCACCAGCAAAACCCAAATTAAAGAGGATCGAAATTTTTCTTCTTGGAACCCTAATCTCCTCCAAGGCTAAGTGCCCGTTGATGTTTCCCTCCAATAAAGAATGTAGATGAAACCAAACCCTCGAACAGCCCAGGGACTTAATGAAATCCAGAAAATCAAAGCCAGAATGGGTGTGCGTTTACATTATCAGATTTATGTGAAACAAGGAATAGAAAAAAAATTACTTGGGCATGGCGAAGGGATTGAGGCCTGGTCCCAACACACGCAAATTCTGTAAAGCAAAACCTGCCACGATCAGATTCGCCAGGACGGCCGCGATAAACATAATTGCTCAAAACCCTACTGTAATCTTCAACGGGGCAAGAAAACTAAGGAGCAGAAGCTACTGATTGGGAAAGCCTTCAAAAATTAAGTGTTGAACCATATTGATTGGAAATCGATGGCCTCTAATACAGATAATAACTTCCCTCCCAGATCGTGAACTCCTGCGTAGATAATTTTGCAGTAAATAGATATCCGCCGCCGATGCCTAATTTTGCAGTAAATAGATAATTTTGTAGTAGTGGTACAACAGTCGAATGTCTATCTAGGTATTATAGATTCACAGGCTATTCCGGTCGGAGATGGAATACGCTAAGGTTCGACAAATACATACGTTACGTGTTTATCCGCCCATTGATCGTAGTATTTATGGAAAAAAAAAATTGGTAATTGTTTTACGATGGACGAGGTTGAAGGCATGTCAAGGAGTCTTCTTTCCATTGGTGGAGTGTGTTTTTTATAAAGAATTTATCATTGAAAAAAAAAAAAATTCAAAAGGAAAATAGATTTTCCTTAGTTTAGATTAATCAAATAAAATAAAATGTATACATATAAGTGTAATTAATTTAGACTAATTAATTATGTGAGAAAAAGGTATTGATGTTGGTGTTTTTTCTTGCTATCTTCAGTTCTAAGGGATGACACAACACCTACACCCAGGGATACAAGTCGTTCCAAGTAGAGTGACAAAACTATGATCAAATTAAGGACGAGAAAAGACTAATTAAACAAGAGTGGGATAGGTCTTCTGCACTTTGAGCCTCGCCAAGCTTGGGAGGGTAATCCTAGAGACCTTTGCAGAATGGTAGTAGGTTAATTGACCGCAATTTGACCAAACCCTTGTATGAAGACACTCCATAAAATGGATGTCACACCATGTCTTCACATTGGTCCACTGGCTTGCAGGTCATAGGTATCTTTACTAGGTAGAATTATGGTAGGTTATGATGCAACATAAGATATATCAACAATTTATATTTCCCTTGATGAGACTTCTCACAACAATTTACATCATCAATGACCTAAAAACTAACAGTATGCATAACCCTTTAAAAATAACTCATAAATTCATATCCCCAAAGGTTCAACAAAGGTTTATAACATGGAATTCATGCATACTGACAAAACATAACTTATAGATAATTTATAATAACTTGGTGAATGATTTGCATTTAATATCAGAAAGAATAGATCACGTGCAAATAACATTAATCAATGCCTACTCCATTGCAACAAAGTCAAAGACTGAATTATTAATCCAAACAAATGATTGCATTACTTAGATTCAGAGAGGTTTGATGTCACCCTGCTTTGCTTTACAAAGCTCAAACCCTTAAATGCATTCCCAGTTATCAAAAACAATTCTAACTTAGTGATCCACTACCTATATCAATCATCGCACATAATGCATTGAAATGATTTACAACAACCCTTAATTGATTACTAATCAGATTGCATTACAAACACAGTAAATGTGTGCCTAGAAGCCATTCCTAACTCCCCAAAAAGATCAATCAGACATTGGAGACAATTGTCATTAATAGATGGAATGGATTATTGTCTCCATAGCATTTTCAATCTATTAATAGATAGGATTATTTGCAAATATTTGCATTGAAAATGTTATGGACTACAGATATGGCCTTAAACCCTAATTTCTAAATTCAAAATAAATCATGGTCCCAATTTGACTTCATCCCAACTAGTCACAACCAACTAACTCACACACAAAATATTTGAATATGAATGTTGAGGTCTTATATAAAACAACAAATTCCAAGGTCATTTGATCCTAATCTCATAACACATTATCTTTGGAAAGAACTAAATCAAGCATCCAGAGTCACAATTGCATCATCTATATTCACAAGGACAAATATGTAACATTTGTCTTTTGTGTGGTGTCTTCAAACTTGTTCAAACACTATTGAACTAGTACATAGGGCCTAACTACCATTAAGACAAGATGTGGATTCTCCCTCTTGATAGTAAGCTATACTAGTACTTATTAGCACCACCCAATCTAGGTGGGCAAAAGTACAAAGTTGTGTCACACTTTTATAAAAGAAATAGCCAACACTGATCCAAATTTTAAACTTGAATCACTAAAAAGTAACATATATGTTTTAAATTTTGAAATGATGTAAACTAATAAAATAATTTTTTTTAGTATATTTTATGTTTGTATTTTTTAAAAAAATTACAAAATTATTTGAATGTAGTTTTTTAATAAATTGACACTATAATTTAGTTGTTGATAAAATGTTGAAAAATGAAGTTACATGAGACGTCAATCTTTATATAGTAATTTTTTTTTTCTTTAATTTTTTTGTGTATTTATAACTTGAAACTTTAGTGCATAGATATATTTTTTTCCAATTTTGATAAATATATAGTTTTAAAAAAATATTAAAATGTGTGTATTAAAACATAGTTGTTTCCATTCGATGTCTTTCATATTAACTATTTATCTAAAATAGAAAAAAAATTATACCATCTTGATATAGATTCTTTTATCTAGTGCATCATATTTTTTCAATTTTTTAATAAGTTTTACTATTTTTCCTTGACATGGTAATCGATCTAATGTTTTGTACTGATAACCTACTTTTAGTAAAAATAAAAAAGAAAATATAAATAATAAGTAAACTATTAAAATATATATTTTTGAAAACTAAACTTATAGATCTACAAAAGTGTATTTTTATATTTTTTAAAAATGTTATTCACATGAGTAGAAGTTGTTGAAATATCAAGTTTTTCAAATAATTTTATTTTTTTGGTAAATTGGCCTCATTGTGGTGCTACATATGAATTTAGCCAACAATTTTAGTTGGAAAAGTTGTGGACATATCTAACTTAGCTAGGATGAATCTTACAAGATCGCATGTTTGACTAAAATTGATTTTTAGTTAGAAATACTTAAATTCACTTGCGCTGATAAGTTGGTTGAAAGTGTGACACAACTTTGTGCTTTTATCCAGCCTGTACATAGGTGAATAGGTTCCTAAAGACCAAAAATACATAGTTCAAGGTTACACAAAAGGATTAAGTCTGACATGGTTTATTAGATCAGGGTCCTACATGTAGTTTGAGCCCAAACAAAGTACACATGTCATTTTCTAGTTTGTTGGAGCTCCATTGTCATAGATTGTTAGGGTTATGTGATATTTAATTACAATCTTATGTATGTGACAAGTGAGCCTGAAGGACCCTCTACCCCATTGTCCTCGCTAGTTGAAGCTGAAGGTTTCCATATGCAACTGAAGGTTGTGCTAGGGGGTTTAGGGGAAATACCCCCTAAAAAATTGGCCTTTTTAGCTTTTTTAGCACTTTTTGTGTTGTTTTCTCAACCCATGGTTTTGGTGCTTGTTGTATTGTAAAACTAGCCTTTTGTGTGTTTATTAATATCTGCACATGCATTAGGGGTGGTGGTAGTGATTTTTATGGAGATTTCACAAGTACACAGGGGTTGCTAGAATGCTATTGAATTGAAGGGAGAAAATGTGTTGCATATGTACTCTTGTGTTTGAAGATTAATACATAAGTGTGCCTCTCTTTGATGGTGGAGTTTTTTCCATAAGGGTTTCTCCACATATATTTGGTGTCATGTTTATTTATCATAGTTTGTTGATTTCTTTTTGCTTCCATATAATCTCTTAATGGGTAATCCAATGGTGTATTAATAAACTTTAGATTTGCAAACATTTTTGAAAGACTGACATTTGTAGTAGTTTACCTTGTTTTATCAACATTTGGTATCAAAGACATTGATTCTGTTGAGAAGGAGATGCCTTTCTTTGAGTGTTGAAGGTTTTTTGTCTATAGTGGGAGTTCTTTGTTTGAGTGGTTTTGTAGATCTTTGATTGGAGACCATAGCTTTTACCTCTCTTTTAGAGATTGAGAAATTTAATGGAACCAGATACAGGTTGTGGAAATTAAAGATGGAGGATATCCTTGAAGAGAGTTATCAATGGAGAGTTGTTTCAAATGGAAAGAAACTAGATGATATGTCGAATGATGATTGGAACAAGCTGGATAAAAAAATATGAGGAACCATTCATTTGTGTCTTGTAGATTCTATCATGCTAAATGTTTCTAAGGAGGCCACCACATATCTTCTTTGGAAAAGAATTGGTAAGATCTACTAAGTAAAGCATTTGGTAAATACACTATACTTGAAAAGAAAACAATATTCATTAAAAATGAAAGTTGGGGACTCTATGGCAGAACATTTGAATGCATTTAATTTGATTATGAGTCAATTAGCATCCATTGATGTTAAGATAGATGAGAAGGATAATTGTATATTGCTACTTTGTTCTTTTCCTGAATCATGGGAAAGTCTAATCCTTGATCTAAGTGGACAAATTACAGATCCAAAGTTGGATTCTCTTATCACTTCTTTGTTTGCAGATGAAGTAAGGAGAAAATCCATGGAAGATAGCTCAAATGATGCATTGTATGTTTGGGGAAGGCCCAAGGATAAAGGAGGGCCAAAAGGGGATTGAAAAAAGTCTACCAAGAGATCTAAGTCTCAAGGTCATTCTAAGACCCTAGGTAAGAGTAGAGTGAAGTGTTGGAACTATGGAAAATGAGGGCATGTAAAGGAGTGTAGAAATAAGAAGAAGACTTATGACTCCTCCACTAAAAAATCCTTTGATGAAGGTGATGAAGCCTTGTTTATTTTTGCTAATGTTATTTTTGGCGAATCATGGTTGATTGACTTAGGTTGTTCATATCATATGACTCCTCACAAGGATTGATTCTCTTCTTACCATGCTTATGATGGAGAAGTGTATCTTGGTGACAACAAATCACATCGAATTGTTGGTTGTGGGAAGTGACGAGGTATAATTAACCTCATGTCAAAATAAGTCATATAACGCTTTCTGTGTCGTCCAAATTACCCAAACCATGCCAATTTACTAATTTTTTGAGCAACATTTGTTTATTTTTGACAGAATGATGTACAAATATTGTTTTCTAATTGATTGAAGTTTTCCACTAATGTTGACATGATCGTGTGTAAAGGTCTGTGTAAGAATGTAGGTTTTTATGAAGTGCCTAGTGGAACTTAAAAGCAACTGAAGTCAGCAGCGTCGGAATCTCAGGGCGCCAGAAATCTAGGAATGCATGATCATAGGCTTTATCGATAGTTCCTTTGTTTTCTATTAAAAATACTTAAGACATTTTATGACTCCACTAGGAGCCTTTACTATGTTGAATCTAATAGACATCTAGTTTAGTTAAAAGTCTATTTTTTTGTTGAAGACTTTTTCAAGTGGCATTTATGCGTCACCTTAAAATTAGGATTTTGGTAGTATAGATTATGGGTAATCTCAAAAAAAATAGCTATCTTATGTTATGTTATGTGATGTTCTAATTTACAATACAAAAGTAATGTTCAGCTATTATGTTCTATGATAATTTTCTATGGAATATAGCAACCAAGTTTATTCTGAGTAATATTTTCTGAGCAATGGAATTGCAAATGGAAATGGAGTTATTTTGGAGCTGTTGAGATAATGCATGTGATTTGAATCGATAAGAAGATCTCCTGAGAGTTGGCCACTCAAAGGATATAGGATAGATAAGTGTTTTACTATTGCGCATTTGTGTTGTTCAATTCTATTGGTAAATGTTTTTGTTAGATTAATGTAACTTTTTGTTTTAGCATTATTGTGTGTTCTTGCAGGATATTGTGTTTAAGATAATAATCTTTCAGTTTTGTTGTTATGCTTAGAGTTTCTGGAGCATCTGCTTTGTCCATGAAATTTGTTATCAATTGTTAGCTCAAATTTTAATCTATTTTCAGTTAATAGTTAGTTGCCTTTTTAAAATTTATAGTTAAAACGCATGTGTTGATTCCTAGTTATTATGCTTTCTAGATTAAGAATTCAAATGCTTTCTACATTAAGAGTGGTATGCTTTCTAGTTTAGATTCAGTTTGTTAAAGGCTTGTTCAAAAACTTAGGAAACCATTGCTAAGATGAGACATCTAAATTCATTTCATATTGCAAACCACCTTGGACACTACACGGTCAACATAATTGACATATTTCAACTAGTGTTAGGACCTCACGACAACCTATCACTTTTTGGTGTCATTGCCAGGGACCTTCTTTCTAGTGTTAATAGGAGAATACTTGGATACCTCTTTTAGTAAGAACAAAAATAGATTTTAGACTTCTTTTTCTACATGGTTAGGAAACGAGGTCCACACGGAAGATTCATACCAAAAACGCCCCCAATAATAGTTCTAACCGTAAACAGGGAGGTAGAAGTCTTAGCTGAAGAACTTTGTTACGAATTGATCAGTCGGGATCAACCTGAGACTTCCCAACATACCCCAAAAACTCAGCCATCAGACCAAACCTTTGGGGAGGAATGGATTCAACAATCAGACCAAATCTTTGAGGAGGAAAGCATTCCTTTTAACATCATGGCTGATAACAATGATGACTCGTTCAATGGAAGGAGAACAAATCATGGAGATGGTGATAACCCATGAAGAGAAGCATAGACATTTACCTATCATATTGCTCTCAACGAAGATGACGATGCACCCATGAAAAACATTTCACCTTCCGTCTTACTAACCTTCAGAGGGTTATCCTCTGAAGACCCTAACCAGTCCCTTTTTGAGTTTAAAGTCTTGTGCCAAACATATGACTACAAAATGGATAACCAGAAACTAAAACTATTCCCCTCCACTCTGAGAGACTCTGCAATGCGTTGGTTCATGGGGTTAGTATCAAGATCAATAACCACGTGGGATGAAATGGAGACTATCTTTTTAGACAAATATCAAAGCTACTGTAGAGTCAGCGATAGGAAAGAGGAATTGTTCAAACTAAGACAAAAAGAAGATGAGAGCCTGGAAGATTACCTAGATAGGTTCATCTTCTTATCCAAACAATGTGGGGAAGAGACGATGAGCCTAGAAATTCTGAAGACCATATTCCTCAAGGGACTTGATGAGGATGCTAGGAGAAGCCTAGATTTGATGGGAAAAGGAGATGTGTCCCAACTTGAACTCTGTGATATTGCTGAGTTATGCAAGAATTTTTCCCAGACTCGTGGAGGTATCCATAAGTCTAGTCTCTTGAGGGGCTCAAATGAAATTGGTAAACTGTGAGAGGAAATAGCAAATTTGAAAACTGACATCCTTATTTAACTAAACACCATTTTGGATGGAATATAGGCCAAAACACATAATCCTGAAACCTTATCCATCTACTGCCCTAGGTGTCGAAATAAACATCTGTTAAGGGAGTGTCCTTTGGACAAAACTGACAATTGTCAAATTTGTGAAAAGAGTCATACCACTGACCAATGTGAGATCCTAAATGCAATTAAAAATTCCAAGAAAAGGTCATCCCACACTGAGGAAGAGATCAATTTTATGGGCCAAAGACCTGGAGGGAATTTCTCTTATGGCTAGAATTCAAACCCATCCTTGCACCCTCCAAATAATTGGAATAATAATCAATGGACGACACCTTAGCCTCCAGCACCACCTAATTGGGGACCTTACCCTTGGGGACCACCTGAATGGGTAAATCAGTCATGGGGAAACCCTCAATGGCCAAATTAGACTCAACAACAATGGTATCCTTATAATCCTACTCCTCAATGGAATCAGTCTCCAAGTCAGTTCTATCATGGACCGAGGAGGATGCCCAATCGACAGCAAAACCTCTTTCCAGCACCCCAAAACACTCAACAAAATGAGCAGTTCAACCAACCACAACTACCAGTGCAACCTATCCCTAATCCAAAGAATAACCATCAAACCACACTAGTGTATTCCACGGAACAGGAAAACATGGCTAGAGTTAATGCTATCTATTGTGGAAAATTGTAGTTGAGGTCAGGAAAAACACTCCAGCAACCTACCATAGTTGAGATCCTTGATGAATAGAATGCAGAATCTGCTGAAGGAACAAAGACATCTTCTATACCTTCAGATAAAAACCTCAGGAGTAACCAAGAGAAGCTTCCTCAACAATCCTCACCTTAAACTTTTGAGTTACCTTAGGAAGAAGTTGTCAAACATTCATCAGATCTTCCAGAGAAGGATTCCACCTTGAAGAAGAGACCTCAAGCACCTTTTTCTGGAGTGCCTCAAAGAGACCCCCCTGAAAAACCCTCTGGAAATGACCTTACCCACCAAAACTGCATTAATACAAGAAATTAAATGACTCCATATCGAGATTCCATTGTTACAGGCAATTAAAGAAATTCCTGAACTAAACCAGCTAGTCAAACAATTGTGCATAAAAACACCAGGAAGGAAAAATAAACAGATTAACACAATGCACATCAATGGATATTTAGCCGACCATCTAGCTGGAGAGATCTCAACCCCAAAATATGGTGACCCGGGTAGTCCACTCATAACAGTGACAATCAACAAGGTAGCAATACCTAATGCACTCGTGGACTTGGGAGCAGCCATTAACATCATGATGGTGGACATTATGGAAAAACTGGGACTCACTGATCTACGTCCCACAACCACCATATTGCAAATGGCAAACCAGTCCATAGCTATTCCCAAAGGTGTCCTGGAAAATGTTCCTGTCAAGGCTGACAATTGGGACTACCCAGTCGATTTTCAAGTAATCTAGTCCCTCACACCTAAGGACAGTTACCCATTAATACTAGGCAGACCTTGGTTGGCTACAGTTGCAGCCAAAATTGACTACAGAGCAGGAGGAATGACCATTTCAAATGGCCCCAATAGCAAACACTTATCCATGTATCCCCCTGCTCAACCTACTGCACATAAACAAGTTTAGGTTGATGAATCAAATGGTTTTGACAAACAAGAGAATCTAGCCTCACTTGCTATGGTAGTCATCAAACAACACAGCGAAGAATTGGAACATGAATTGGAAAACAACATGCAGGATCTTGCCATAGATTCAGGTGATGAAGAAATTTTAGAAGTTGAAGAGATTTTAGGACACCCGATCCACACTGATGATATTGAACACAATTACACCACCTTTACAGCATTACCTTGTCCTCTGGCTAATATCATTATGAAAATAGATCACTTCTTCAAATATATTGCCAGATTCCACTGAATTATACCACATAGCTACCCTCTCAACACCTTAACGAGAGAAGTTCATACTGTCACCTCCAACTACCCCAGAACCAAAACTATCATGTTACTACCAGGAAAGACCTTAAATATTAATAGTTGGTTAATAGAGGCAAATGAATTCAAGTTATTTGATATTTTGGTGAGTAGATCCAAAGCTTTTGCTTGGGACTACACAGACATGCGAGGGATACACCTAAGTGTTTGTACCCATCACATCTATACTGAAGACGTTAGACCTGTTCGTCAACCACAATGAAGAATCAACCATGCTCTCAAAGACATTGTTAAAATAGAGAATGAAAAACTCCTGCAAGTAGGATTCATCTATCCCATCTCTGACAGCAAATGGGTTTCACCTCTGGTAGTAGTCCCAAATAAAAATGGGAAGTGGAGAGTGTGAGTTGATTATAGAGAGCTCAATAAAGCCACCTATAGAGACTACTTTCTGCTACCATTCATAGACCAAGTCTTGGATAATCTAGCAGGAAGGAAGTATTTCTCATTTTTGGACGGATTTAGTGGATATAACCAAATACAAGTAGCAGTAAAAGACCAAGACAAAACAACTTTTACCTGTCCTTGGGGAACATTCGCATATTGAGTTCTTCCCTTCGGGCTATGTAACACTGCTGCAACATTTTAGAGAGATGTTCTAGCCATCTTTGCTGAGCTTGTAAATGATTGTGTGGAAGTCTATATGGATGAATTCACAGTATATGGTTCCACTTTTGATGAATCTCTTAAAAACTTGGACAAGGTGTTGCAGTGATGTGAATACCATCAGCTATCCCTGAGTCACAAAAAGTGTTTAATAATGGTAGAATAAGGGATAGTGTTGGGACACCACATCTCAGCTAAATAGATAAAGGTAGATCCTAAGAAAATTGAAGTGATACAACAACTAGAGACTCCAAAGAACCAAACTGATGTTAGAAGTTTCTTAGGACATGCTAGATATTACTGAAGATTCATAGAAAACTTCAGCAAGATTGCAACCCCCATGTTCTCTCTTCTCCAAAAGGATATAGACTTTGTCTAGATAGCAGAATGTCAAACATCATTTGAGATCATTAAAGAGAAACTCATTTCTACTCCAGTCCTACGTGGACCTAACTGGAACCTTCCTTTCCATATTTACGCAGATGCTTCCAATGATGCTATTGGAGCAGTTTTAGGTCAAGACGATGATAATGGAGGGAAATATGCCATATATTTCATCGGCAAGAATTTGACCCCGACCGAACGAAACTACACCACTACAGAGAAAGAATTCTTAGTTGTGGTTCATGCAATCAATAAATTTCGACATTACATTATAGGGTATAAAGTAACTGTGTTCATAGACCATTCAACTATCAAATACCTAATGAATAAACTTGTAGTAAATGGAAGAATAATCAGATGGTTATTGCTTCTCCAAAAATTCAACATGACTGTCATTGATAAACCTGAAAAGTTCAATGTAGTCGTAGACTTCTTATCCCGGATCAAACAAGATAATGGAGATTGTGCCCCTATACAAGATGAATTCCCAGATGAAAACTTATTCACCATCTCCATTAAAACCCCCTAGTTTGCAGACATCGCCAACTATCTTGTCACCTCTGAGTTTCCACCAAACTTTACATCAAACAAAAAAAAAGCCTCATTAGGGAAAGTGCTCAATTCAAATGGATCAATGGTATGCTATTCAAAAGTGGCCCTGATTTGGTTTTACGCCGTTGCATCAGATCAGATGAAACCTACAACATACTCAGAGCCTGCCATGATGATCCCTCCGGTGGTCATTATTCAACAAAAAGAACGTCTCACAAAATCTTAGGTGCAGGGTATTATTGGCCTTCCATGCATAAAGATGTAAAAAAATATGTTCGCCACTGTGATGAATGCCAACGAGTAGGAAGACCTATTACATTTAGCGAGATGCCTCTACAGCCACAGGTGGTTTTTGAACCCTTTGAAAAATGGGGGCTAGATTTCATAGGCCCCATAGATCCTCTGTCACAGGGTAAAGAATACATCCTAGTCTGTACCGACTATCTGACTAAATGGGCAGAAGTCCAAGCACTGAAAGTTGCTAGAGAGGAAGAAGTTGCGTATTTCCTTTATAATAAGATCTTCCTTAAATTTGGAGCTCCTAGATCAATTGTCACAGATCAGGGACCCTAGTTTATGTCTAAAGTTCTGTTGCCATTTACCGACCATTTTCAAGTAAGCCATAAGAAGTCATCTCCCTATCACCCACAAGCAAATGGTCAATTCAAAGTCATCAATAGAGAACTTGAAAACATTCTAACAAAAATTGTTTCATCAGGAAGAAGGGATTGAGCTAGGAAATTGCATGAGGCAGTTTGGGCCTATAACACAACGTAGAAATCGACCACTAGTCTCACTCTCTATGAATTAGTCTTTGGAAAGAAACCTCTTCTGCCCATTGAATTTGAATTACAAATGTTCAGAACAACAATGGAAGTGGGCTTAGAACTTGATCGAGCTTAGATTGAAAGAGTCTTGCAACTTAGTGAACTCGATGAACTCTGTCTAGAAGCCATTCGCCAAACCGAGTTGGTCCAACCACAACGAAAGGCTTGGCATGACAAACATATAAAAGAAAGAGAGTTACATAATGGTGAGTGGGCACTACTATTTAACTCCAGATACAAAGACCAAAAAGGTAAACTGAGAACTCATTGGTTGGGTCCATATGAGATTTCTGAAGTATTCCCAAATGGAGTAGTGCAACTTAAACCCATCGATGGTGACACTCGAACACTCCTCGTCAATGGTCATCAATTGTCGATCTACCACAAACCTATTAACAAAGAAGAATTCACAAGGATGGTGGAAATGCAAGGAGAGAACCAATGTATTGACTTTGCCTTGGCAAAGGAAAAATAATCTATGTTTTTAGCTATAAACAAAAGAACTGTTTATGCATGTTTATTTCGGAGCATTTTAGTCAAGTTATTGTATTTTCCATTTTTGTGACTTGTCTAAATTTTAGTATTATTTTGCAGGACTTCATCTTTGAATAAATACAAAATTCTGGCACATCTTTCAGTGATGCTCTGGAACTTTGTTTCTTCATTTTGGCTGCATCTTTCAGCGATGCTCTGGAACTTTGTTTCCGCATTCTGACTGCATCTTTCAGCGATGCTCCAAAACTTTGTTCATTCATTCTGGCTACATCTTTCAGCGATGCTCAGAACTTTGTTTCTTCATTCCGACTGCATCTTTCGGCGATGCTCCAGAACTTTGTTTCTGCATTCCAACTGCATCTTTCAGTGATGCTCTGGAACTTTGTTCCTACATTCTGATTGCATCTTTCAATGATGCTCTGAAACTTTGTTTCCACATTCTGGCTGCATCTTTTAGTGATGCTCTGGAACTTTGTTTTCGCATTCCAACTACATCTTTCAGCGATGCTCTGGAACTTTGTTCCTTCATTGCGGCTGCATCTTTTGATGATGCTCCAGAACTTTGTTCCTTCATTCCAGTTGCATCTTTTAGTGATGCTTCGAAACTTTGTTCCTTCATTCTAGTTGCATCTTTCAATGATGCTCCAGAACTTTGTTCCTTCATTTTGACTACATCTTTCAACAATGCTCTGGAACTTTGTTCCTACATTCCAGCTGCATCTTTCAACGATGCTCTGAAACTTTATTCCTTCATTCTGGCTACATCTTTCAGTGATGCTCTGGAACTTTGTTCCTTCATTCCGACTGCATCTTTCAGCAATGCTCCAGAACTTTGTTTCGTGTTCTGTCAGCACCCTTCAGCGATGCTCCAAAACATTGTACCCAACAATAATGCTCCACAGTGTTGTTCCCATATGTTTGTTATACTCATTCCATGAGCATCTGCTCTCAATGCTTTGCAGATGCTCTGATATTTTCAAAAGCATACCCATTTCTGCCACCAAACTTTCCTATACCAAAGCATTCATTAAAGGACTCATTCCTTGTGCCACCACCCCCTGTCATAATAAATCAAATTATAATGACTATTTATTGTCATTATAAATAAATTACCCCAACCACTCCTTCATAATCATTAATAAATCCGCCCAAACCTTTCGCCATCCCATCCAAGTTTTGTATATATAATTGTGTATAAAGTCATTATGTCAGCATAATTGCGATGAACTTCAGATCAAATCAGGACATGAGGTATGTACACATTCTTTCTTAATTAAGTAATATGTTGTGAATAAAATTAAATAAGTTGGCACGTTCCACCCTTTTTCCAAATTTAGTAAATCTGTGAGAAGTGTACTTTCACTGGAAGAGATGGCGGCGCATGCATTCTACGCCATGCAAGGTAATGAGTAGACACATCGCAACTTAATGTAATGAATTAATGGAGTTCACATCAACATTGTTGTAATATAAGTGGCCGTAAAGATTGAGTTTCATTTAGTCTGCATATTAGTTTGTTTGAAACAGTTACTCACCTTGGTGTGCCATGACATTTAGTAAAAATCTAGCAGAATTACCAGCAAGGGATAGTATGGGGGGAGCAAAACGTAAATTAGAGCCAACTTCTGCTGACAAATTATTGGCACTCAACAGTATTTTAGAATTGTTTCAAAGAGTGGGATGGCCAGAGTTCATGAAAAAGTTTGAAGGGCATAATACATAGCTAGTTAAAGAGTTCGTGGAGAATTTCTCAAATGGGCAGTCAATTGTGCGAGGAAAGAAATTTAAGGTAAGTGCCCGAACTATTTCTAGTTTATCTGGTATAAAAAATGAAGGCTTGAATCTATCAGAAACTACAAATATTTCCTACTAGAAAATGATAGAGCTTTTCTTAAGGGAAGGGGAACCTCAACCATTATTAGTTGTGAATACCCAGGGGTAGAATAAATGGTTTCAAAGAATGTCCATTGTAGAGCCATGGAGAACAACAGTAGACTGGTTAATTAAGTATTTTACATGTGAAGGACAATGTGCTACTATCGTTAGTCCTCCCTTCTGTTTGCTCATTCACCTGCGCTTTGGCGCCGAAAACCCTGAATTGAGGGTTAATCTTCCCGCCTTCTTAAGTGACTCCCTTATCCACATGATAGAAAGGTTCAAAATTAGGTCTAGGCCATTAAAACACCACAGCCTCATTTCTTTAATTTGCAAGCATCAACTCCTCAAAAAGAGAAAAATAGATGAGAAATGGCAAAAATTTCTTAGGAAATTTGAAAACCCAGCACCCTCAAGACATTTTGAGAGAGGTGAGTCATACGGTTTGGCGGTGGAGAACCTTAGGGAACCTTCCCTTGAGCCCCAACCTACCAGGGAAGCTTCCGAAGTTGAAGCGTTAGAAAATCTTTCAAACCCTTCAAAACCCAAGGAGCCACCTAGACCATATAGTGTTCCAGAAACTCAAGAAAAACAAGAAAATGTGGACCTAGTTGACTCTGAGGATGAAAACAGTCGGCCGAACAAAAGGGAACAGAGGCCTAAAATGAAGTTGCAGAAATCTCCTCCTCTTAGAAGAAGTAAAAGACTGGCTGCCAACTTTAGCCGTTTTGTAGCATGTGATTGGCCACCTGTCCCTAAAAAGAAAAGGCAAGCTAGGTAACCAAGTGAGAATGTAGCTCAGCCAAGTGAAAATCAAGCTCTGGAAAATAAAGATACCCTTGAATCTGAGAAAGAGATTGTTCCACCTGAGAAGAATCAAGAGGAAATAGGAGAACATGTTCCAAATTATGTACTTGTTGAAGAAATAGAGGCTCAAGAAGACAAGCCTATGGAAACATTTTCTGCCACTCAACAGTCATTAGATGAACACAAAATTGACACAGTCCCTCCAAATGAACAACCATCCCCTTTGAACAATGTTCATGACACAGAGCAAGGTCCAATAGAAGGAAATAATGGACACGTGTCTGAAAATGATATAGAAATTGTTATCTCCCCTCTTCCCACTAGTGTAGAAAATGAAAAATGTGATCACATGACAGTTGAATTGACAGAATTGAAAGAAGAAATTATACAATTGAAGAGCAAGCTCCAACAGAGTGAGGAATAGATGCATATACAGCAGTAGAAAATTGACACACAAATAGAACTTTTGCAGCATAAGGATCAGGAAATAAGGACTTTAAGGACACAGTTAGAACAGAAAGATAAATTCATTGAGGAATTACAGTCCTAGATAAAATAAATTAAGGAAGAAGATAAGGAATATTTGACCAGTCTGTCCACAAAGGATGAACAAATAAAAAAATTGACTGTCAATTTTGAACAATTCCTTAAGTCATTTGTGGAAAAACAAGAACAACAGAAACAAGAACTTAACACAACTCTTAGCAAAACTATAGAGCTGGAGCAAGAATTATAGGAAATTAGTGTTAAACCAGCCATGGAATCAAAAGAGATATAGACTAAACCAACCAAAATGGAATGGTTTCAAGTCCATATTCCTCCCATGCTGGAGAAGTGGATGGAAAGATGTTATTTCCTAAGGCAAGCTGGAGCGAAAAATGCTAGACTCAAACAAGAATTAGTATTTTTAAAGGAATCTTATGACAGAATTTATCAAGCTAAGACTGATGCATGTAAAATCAGAGAGTTGTTGCTAGCTTGTAGGAAGCCATCCAAGTTATATTCTATGTTCCTTAATGAACAAGTGCTAAGATGGAAGCTTTTAAGGATTTCCTGTAATCTGCCCTATGATCCTGATGACAAACAATTTTTAGAAGCATTCAAAGAATCATCTCTTGTTCAAAAGAATCTGTTGTGTGAATTCTTTTTGCATAATTTGTTGGTAGAAAAGTACAGTGACTTTTTCATTAATCTCTTTGTGGGAGAAGTTCAGCTCAGGGCATTCATGTCAGACCTGTAGAACCAGCTGAATTGGCAAGATAGGACTTGAGAATACCTTCAAGCAGAGAAAACTGTGGGGCTTCACATGAGGCATCCTCATCATAAGACCTTTGCCTTCAAGGCTCAGCTCCTAAGAATCAAAAAGTATACAGCCATGAAGGAAAAATATAATGAGAGCATAAGAATCTACTTTGAAGATTTCATCATTAATGGGCCCCAATTGATAGAAAGAGCATGGAATGCTTGTGAAGAAAGATATACTCCTCTACCCATGTACTTGAAATGGAGGGAGATGATTTCTCCAACTAATCTCAGATGGTCCTATAGAAGAGAAGAAGCTTTGACAAAAATACTACAGCAGCTTAAGACCAAATGGATAGGCATGAGGTACAAACCTCCATTACTCCTTCAGCCGCCCCTGTAACATTGGTAATTGCAAAGCAAGACCCCAGGGATTTACATGCATGGCAGATGAGGGTAAAATTACACAAAGGGTTTCTTAAGTATCCTGACCATTTGGATGAGGAAGCAGGGGACATCTATGACCTCAACTCGAAGTATGATGAACTAAACAGAAAGAGGGATGCAGAAAGGCAAAGAGCCCATAGTCAGTAGAGAGTAGGAGGATCTGCTCCATCTTAGAGAGGGGAGAGTGATGAGGCACAATTAATATCATTTCATAATAAGTCATATAACCCTTTCTGTGTCGCCCAAATTACCCAAACCATTCCAATTTACTAATTTTATGAGCAACATTTTTTTTTTAATAGAATTATGTACAAATCTTGTTTTCTAATTGATTGAAGTTTTCCACTAATGTTCACATGATCGTGTGTAAAGGTTTGTGTAATAATGTAGGTTTTTATGAAGTGCCTAGTGGAACTTAAAAGCAACTGAAGTCAATAGCACCGGAATCTTAGGACACCAGAAATCTAGGAATGCATGATCATAGGTTTTATCGACAGTTCCTTTATTTTTTGTTAAAAATACTTAAGACATTTTATGACTCCACTCAGAGCCTTTACTATGTTGAATCTAATAGACATCTAGTTTAGTTAAAAGTATGTTTTGTGTTGAAGACTTTTTCAAGTGGCATTTATGCATCGCTTGAAAATTAGGATTTTGGTAGTATAGATTATGGGTAATCTAAAAAAAAATAGTTATGCTATGTTATGTTATGTGATGTCCTGATTTACAATACAAAAGTAATGTTTAGCTATTATGTTCTATGATAATTTTCTATGGAATATAGCAACCGAGTTTATTCTGAGTAATATTTTCTGAGCAATAGAAATGCAAATAGAAATGAAGTTATTTTGGAGTTGTTGAGATAATGCATGTGATTTGAATTGATAAGAAGATCTCCTGAGAGCTGGCCACTCGAAGGATATCGGATAGATAAGTGTTTTACTGTTGCGCAATTGTGTTGTTCAATTATTTTAGTAAATGTTTTTGTTAGATTAATGTAACTTTTTGTTTTAGCATTATTGTGTGTTCCTGCAGGATATTGTGTTTAAGATAATAATCTTTTAGTTTTGTTGTTATGCTTAGAGTTTCTGGAGCATCTGCTTCGTCCATGAAATTTGTTATCAATTGTTAGCTCAAATTTTAATATGTTTTCAGTCAATAGTTAGCTGCCTTTTTAAAATTCAAAGTTAAAAATGCATGTGTTTATTCCTAGTTAGTTTATATTCTTTCTAGATCAAGAATTCAAATGCTTTCTAGATTAAGAGTTGTATGCTTTATAGTTTAGATTCATTTTGTTAGAGGCTTGTTCAAAAACTTAGTAAACCATTGCTAAGATGAGACGTCCGAATTCATCCCCTATTGCAAACTGCCTTGGACACTACCCGGTCGACATAATTGACATATTTCAACTAAAGTGTTAGGACCTCACAACAACCTGTCAGGAAGATACAATTGTTTTAAGTGATGGGAGGGTGAAAACCCTTACTAGTGTTTTACATATTCCTAGACTTGCTAGAAATTTGATTTCTATACATCCAAGTTGAATGATTTAGGGATGCATGTGACATTTGATAAGTCTAGTTGTGGGTTGGTGATAGGGAGTTTGGTGGTTGCTAGGGGATATAATATAGGGACTTTGTTTAGGTTGAATGTCTCTACTTTTTGTAACTCTTCTAATGTAATTAGCACAAAAATACATGTATGTTGTGGCACCAATGTTTGGGCCACATTGGTGAAAAAAGGGCCTAGGACACTAACTAATAAAAAGTTGGTTGATGATTTTTCTTATTCTGATGAGCATTTTTATTTTTGTGAACATTGTGTGTTTGACAAACTAAACAAAATATATTTTCCTTTAGGTAATTATAACTTAGCTAAGAGATTGTTAAAGATTATTTATTTGGACATGTTTGGTCTATTAGATGTTAAATCTATGGGAAAATCTCATTATTTCATTACATTCATTAATGATGCCTCAATATACACCTAGATTTATTTTATGCATTATAAATCTAAAGTTTTCACTAAGTTTAAGGATTTTAAAACCTTGGTTGAAAAGTAAAAAATTATAAAATAAGGGTGTTGAGATATGACAATGGAGATGAATATTGTTATAAGGAATTCAATGAGTTTTGTAAGCATGTAGGTATTTTTTGGTAGAAGACTACTCCATACATACCTCAACAAAATGGGGTGTTAGAGAGAATGAACCAAACCTTGTTAGAAAGAGCTAGAAGTATGCCAAGTTGTATGCAACTAGATTGGTGCTTTTGGGTAGAGGCTATAAGTACTGCTTGTTATTTGGTTAATAGATCTTGTTATAATCTCATTGATAAAACTCCTTAGGAAGTGTGGATGAATAAGAAACCTTAATCATTTGCCTAAGGATAAGTGATCTAAATTGGATCCAAAAGCACATAAATGCATCTTTATTAGCTATAGTGAGAATGTAAAAGGTTATAAGTTTTGGAATCCACTAACCTAAAAAATGATATTTTCTAAAGATGTGATTTTTAGAGAGTTTAGAGCATTTTCAGATCATGTATAGCCAAAGGAAAAAGAATGAAAGAAAATAATGTATTTTGAGATCAAGGTTGATGTTGATATTCAAATCTACACTTTCGTGCATTTTTGTACCAACATGGGAAATTTTGTAAACATGGGACGTAGTTTGCAAAATTACCTTTAGATTATGAAGCTAGCTCTTCACATGATTTTCAAACAATTTGAGATAGTGATGTAATGAAAAGGGGAAGGGAAAAAAATTGTAAATCCTATTCTTACTGTAGTGTAGGAAAAACTACTCTTTAATTGAATGTGTCAACCAAGGGAGCTTTTCACTAACATTACAATTGGGTTCTGCTTTGTTTTATGTTCTAAACCTACTCTAGGTTTACAGAACCACTTTATATGCCAACAAAAATAAAGCAATTAAAACTAGATGCTTACAAGAGAGAAAGAAACTAATAAAATGCAATAAATAAGCAACTATATATAGAATTTCAAAAAATGAAGTACATAAGTGGAAAGAGTAACTAAAATGGAACCTGGAATTGGAAGAGGAAGCTCACTTCCCTAGATGACAGCGCTCCGTGGGGATGTCTATGCTAAGCACTGGTGTCCTCAACGCCATAAAAATAAAAAGTACACTTGCCTATAATGGATTCTAGATACCTGCATAGTAAAACAAAGCACAAAAGAATAACCTAGTAGTACTCAAACAATACCAAAGATGGAAATAAAGCAAATACTCTATAGAAATGAAATAAAATAAAATAATATTGAAATGAAAAGGAGGAGAGACACCAACAGAACCTCTATGCATTCGGATGTCCTTCCTCAAAGCACCTGTTGTTGAAATAGAAGGAAAATGTTGTGTCACAATGGAGCTTGCCTTAGTCAAGCCCCTACTTTGGTCTTTTAACCCCCACAAGCATCAAATAATTGGGAGAATAAAGAAATAAAGTGTGTGCTCCTATCCTACTCGTGTCTAGGAATTAAGCTCACAGTGAGAATATGAAAATAAAATAAAAAGGTATCTTCCCTGGTCTATGGGGAAGAATACCCTTGAGCATGCAACAAGGAAAGAGATGGTGATCTACACCATGAAATTACAAAATAAATATACTAGACTATATGCAAACAAATTCAAATATGAAATGCTAATCAATAAAATAGAACCATGTTACCAGCTAGGATGACAATAAGGAGGCTACAACTCCTTAAGGGCTAGAATCTGGTGCAAATAGTTTCAAAACCCCAAGGAAGAGCCTTCACCAATGATCAAGCTACAAGAAGATACCACAAGGACAATGCTACCATTCCAAAGAGCATGAAATCCTCAATAGTTGTAGAACAATGGATGCCAAAGAGATTTTTTACAAGACTTTACAAAAGTTGCAGAGAGGAGCTAAAGGAGAGCATGAGAGATTCAAAAATTAGATTATTGCTTGAATGAGAGGGAAGAGTTAGTCGACATGCAAGAGAAGAGAGTCATTAGGAGTAAAAGCGTTACAAGAATCTCACATGCCACAAGAGATTCTCAACGTGTCCCAAAAGCAGCTCATTAACCATTTCACACTCGTGGGATGCCAACATGACACGTGGATGTCCGCACTAAGCGCTAGCATCTAAGTGAATCTACCTCAGAATCTCGTGAATCATCTTCGAGCTAGGAGAATCACAAAGCACTAAAACATAATTTTATGAAGTTAGGAAAAGGAGGCTAAAAATAAGCCTAAAATACATAAAGAGGAAGCATGCACAAAAGTGGTCACCAAATGTAGTGTGAAATTGCAAGGATATGCAATTCTAGATGCTACATTAGGAACTTGTAGCCTCAAATAAGGGATAATATTTTATTAATGAAGTATCAATTATTCACACATTTATGCACAACATGCTGTGACTATCAATAGTCCTTTAGTCAGTTTAAGGGGTCTACCTCATCGGCTCCTGTTAATCAGTCTAGGGCTTCTTCTTCTTTCTAACTATAAAAAGAATAAAAAATTCTTCAAAAGTAATGCTTCAAACTTAATAAATAATGCAGTGGTTGCAACACCTTCTCAGGTTGCTTTAGCCCTATCTACTCCTAAAACAACAAATAATCGTAAGTTTACTCCTCTCATAGAGTCTCTTTATTCTATTTTGTAGCAGCTCCTAAAAAATAATTTCTAGTGTAGTTGCTGCCCATTCATCCTCTTGATACCCGTAAACCCCTACCGCCTTCTTATGACCAGAAGGCCTTTGTTAGTTCCATAGAGTCCACTAGTAGAATTTGGCAAATAAATGACTACGTGACTAAAACTTTTAGTCACAACAACTAAAAATGACTAAATTCTAGTAATTTTTCACAACTCAGCTATAAATGAGTAAATAAATGACTAACTTGGTCGTCGACTAAAAAATTATTTAGTCATACAAATAAAAATGACTAAATAGTTAGTCACACAAATAAAAGTAGTTAATTAAAAAAAAAAATTGAATTGAAAAATTATTGGCGGGATGCTCTCCATTGCTACAATTGAGAAATTATTGGCAGGATGTAAATATTTCCTCGGTTGTCCTTTCGTTAGTTTGAGAGCCGAGAGCCTCACAAAGGAATGTAAGCTCGAACTGATATCTTTAGTACAAAAATTCCTTCATCTTGTTCTTGCCAGATGCTCATTAATGAACAAATTTGTCATGTATGAAGAGGATTAGGGTTTGAAGCTCGAGCCTTTTTGCAGACGTTTGATGGAGAATAGAGGACTTCTTCGGCAAGTATAACTTTAGGACACAAGGATATCGGTAATGTAGTATGACTCAGTGCAGACTTCTTCCAGTATTTTGGTGTTTTTTGAGCTTATATTGAGAAGCCCTATAAAGCTTCCAAATGTAAGGGTTTTTGTTTAAAATGTCATGTTTTTTGTTTAAAGTGGTACATATGATGTTCTTCTTCACAAACATACAACTTCTCCTCATTCCTCATCCATACTCCAAGAGATCGAAATAGATGCTCATTGCTAACTTCCTCTCTAATTTTTGGTAGTTGTGATAAAAGCTCCCAAGAAAAGTTAATTGCACTCCCACAAGATTGCCACACCAGGCCCTCCAATCTAAGCTTAATTTCTATGGGCATTATCAAATTTTCTTTGCCTCATTTAGTGATAATGATGATGTTAATTCTTCAACGCCTACACTTTGATATGGACTTAAGGCCTGCTTCTACCTCCAACCATGGTTTCCACCAGTTTTAACTTCCTTCAAGATGAGTCTTCCTCTCACATGGTCATTTTCAATGTTGGTGATATAAATTGGGTCTTGTTTGACGTATTTATGGTTTTATGATTTATGGATCACCATACTAAGTTAGAATCTTCCGGTGTGCTTATTGGTCAACTAGAATTCATAGTGAATTCATGAAAGAAAAATTGTTGCACTACTTGTTAATTAGAAGTTTAATTTTTATATAGCTATAAAAGAGCATTTTATTGTTCATATATACTAATATAGCTATTCCTTGTGCGAAACTTGTCAATCATCACTTTGTTTTGCATTTCCCTTTTTCTCATCCTCCTGGCCCAATCACATACTCCCCATTCCCATGGTAATTTCCTATTCAAATTATATTCCTTGCATTTTAGGGGAGCTTCCAAACATTCACTTTTCATATTTCCACATACTCCCTCTCCCCTGCATCCCTAGAAAATAGAATTGGAGGGCTCAATGCAACATTGAACCATAGAGAGATGCATAAATGTGTCTGAATGTGTAGCTACTTCCCAAGTCAATGTATTGGTACTTGAAAATATAAAGAGAAAATAATGTAAAATGTCTCTTCAATGGTTGTAAATTGTTCATATCCAAGTTTGCTTAGTGTTTTTTGCTTTGCTTTATGTTTAGGAAAAAATATATTTTAAATGTCCCCAAATCTAGGGAGCATGCTCTGTAATCAAGGCAAGTCCCAACCCTGCACCAGTAGCATATGTGGTACATACAAGTAAATACCTAATTCAACAATTTTTGACCTGATGCAAATGCCCATATAATGGTGATTGGGAGAGATCTACATATATAATTTACTCTATACATATATACATACATTTGTATATCTGTGTTTATGTGTATACACATATACATATACTTGTGTGTTTATATGTATATACACGTAGGCACATATATGCATGTAAAAATGTGTAGATTTCTATATATAAAGAGATGAGTGTAACAATGATAGCTCATTGAAAGAATCACTTGAGTATTAAATATTCCAAGTGGTTAATTCTAAAAGAAAAGATATATAATAGAGTGTATATATGCATGTACATAAGTGGATATGAATATGCATGAAAATGTCTGTAACGAATACATATTGAAACATATCAGCTATCAATATGCAGAGTCTATCTCTACCACATAAGACATCCTTTATATAATAGTGTGTATATCCCTGACCAATCAATATGCTAGGTGACCAAGCAACCGACGCAATAACATTGCATAAAAATTCCTTGCTTAGATTATCAGGGATTTAGGAGTTTACATTGCCTCCAATATACATATTCTATTTACAGATTTACATAAAATTCTGGACATTTTTCTTTTCAAGCTCCCATATTTATGCATCCTCTAATACATTCAAATATAAATTGAATGGGTCTAAAACAACCTTTATCTGTTTTTGATTTTATTCAGGTAGTATTGTAGCTAGGGTAAAAATTGTTAATCAGGGTAAATGTATAAATAATAATAAAACCCTAACAATGCGCAATAGAGAACAAGACAACATGAAAATCAAAGTAATAAATACAAATGTAAACCAAAATCTCCATGCTGTTCTTGATTGACCTCCATTGCTCTTCTCCACCTCGCATGCGAATACAAGATTTTGAAGGTTTGATTGTTGGAGGGATGTTGGGTGCTCATTTCTGAGCATAACGTTGAGATGAAAGATGATAGAAGAAGATAGATAGATAGATAGATGAGAAGATTGGAAGAATTTTGGCAAAGTGAGGATACTAGAAGAAGATGGATCCCAATGGCCTGTGTGAGACTATATTTATAGGCAAGAGATGATATGATTCGATGGTTGAGATCAAAAGTCAAATGTGTGATGTGTAGGGCTAGGATTAAAAGTTGATTTTAGTGCCTATGACGCACATTAAGTGGGTTATGACACGAGGCTAAAAATAGGATAAGTGGGATTATTTTACTTAATTGAATAGAAAATGCCTTATGACACACAAATAAGTGGGGCTAAAAATAGGATTTGAGTGGGAATCTCATAATTTAAATAATAAAATTATTTAAATTATTTGTGCATGTGAAGAGTTGTAGTCATGTGACACATGTTGCAATGTGGCAAAAGTGAGGGATTAATTCAAATATTTAATTTGAATTGTTTTGAGACATGTGAAGGGGAATTAATTAAATAAATGAGATTTATTTAATTAATTGGGAAGGTGATCAAGTGGGATTTATAAGTGGGATAATGTAATGACCTAGGATAAATATTACAAGATGTTTTACAAGGTCAGGTATGATTAGGTGATGTTATGAAATGGACAATTTTTGGAGTCTACATTTTGCCCCTCTTTGAGATGATGTTCGAGATGATGAAATTTATGTCGAGTAACATCATTTCAAAGAAGCTAAGGTATGGATAGAGGAAAAGAATAGGATGATGTAAAGATAGGATGATGATGGAAAGATAGGAAGAAATGAGATGATGATGGAAAGATAGGATGAAGACGCCCCCTTGAGAGGATAGGTGGGTTGGACACACACGGGTAGGCTCTCGAAATGAAATAGATTGGTTGAAAAAGAAAGATAAGGGAATGAATAGAAGAAATGAATGATGTGTTATGCTGCAATGAAAGTGAGCAACCATGATGTTTGATATAGCACTAGACGTTATGCACCAAGGTATAATGAACAAGGTGACAATGTGTCTCGTGCCCTAGCATAATACAACCTTGTTTAGATACACGATATGAATATTAGCTGGGAGTGATTCAGATTTGATGCAAATGCAAGATAAAAATGATAACACACACAAGCAAGCAAGCAAGCATGCACAAATAATACAAAAACAAACAAGGTATTGCCCCTGTCAAGCTGTAAACCAATAATTAATTGATTGATTGATGATGATGATAGTGTTGTCATTGCGGGGAATGATATGTCCCTAGATCAACACAAGGATGATTGATTAATTGATTGATTAAATAATTGATTGGGTTTACAACAAGGCTAGGATCAAGATCATTGATGCAATTGGATAATTTGGCAAGATTGATTAACTTGGATGGTACAGTTTTAAGGATTGACTTGCATTTGAGTTTATTGGATGGATGATTGATGATGAGATTGATTGGAAAAAGTGATGGATTGATGATTTGAGGAAGTGTTTTGATTGGCATGAAGTGATGATTGATTGATTTGAGGAAGTGATTTGATTGGAATGAAGTGATGATTGATTGGATTTTAGGTGTGGGAGATAGATGATAGAAGAAATGAGATGATGATTGGGGAAGATTAGAAGAAGGATGAAAGATGGAAATGGGCTATCGACTATGCCTGAATCTGGGTACTTCCTTCGTATCCCAGATTGCCTACATACCCTATATCCACAGGATCAAGGCATTTAATGATAAAGATGAGATGTAGTTCTGATTTGTGTTTTATTGATGGTGATGAGGAAGGTGGATGAATTGATTAGGTTATGGATTGATTGGGATTCATGTGATGTTTGATGATATATGATGTTATTGATGGGATGATATGGATTTGAATGATGTGATTTTGATTGATTGATAGATTGGCTTGATTTGATTGGATTTGATGTGATGGATTGTTTGATGATTTGATTGAACTTATTGCTTGGATTTTTTTTTGTGTTGGATATTTGATTTTTTTGGATTCTCGGGAATATTTTGATTTTTTTTTTGAATTTTTGGAATGTTTTGTTTTTTTTGGATTTTGGAATGTTTTAGTTTTTTTTTTTTTTTGGAATGTTTTGATTTTTTTTGGATTTTGATAATGTTGTGATTTTTTTGGATTTTGGAAATGTTTTGATTTTTTTTTGGATTTTCGAAATGTTTTGGGATGGTATTGGATGACAATTTGGGTAGCCTTTGTGTTAGATACCAATGACAAGGGAAAACCAAGTCTAGGTGCAAGCATTAAGGTAGGATTGGATTAGATAGATGGATAAAAGGATGGGTGATAGGATAAGGGATAAAAGGCTCATGATAGATGGATGGATAAAAAGGATAGGTCATAGTAAATGGAATGGATGTATGTATCATAAGAGAGCAAGGATGTGATCTCCAAAGACTATGTCGCATAGGAATAACATGCCCCATTCTAGGTATAATACTTAGGATTTTCATGACAATGCTTAGGACAATAGAATGGTGATAAGATTGCATTGGAAAGGATGAGGTATGTCAAGAGATACCCAAAAAACATGTTTCAACATTTTGCCCCTATGTATTCATCAAGGTCAAAAGGAGAAGGGTGGATAAGTGGACTCAATATGATGGGTATGTATGATGGCTAAAGATGGTAGGTATTGATGGAAATGGTATGACATGGAAATGATAGGTTGGATAGATGAGACATTGTGCCCCCAAGTGTAAGTAACATAGAAGATCAACCTACACATGACGCCTGTTTGCTAGGTTTTCATCATGGTACTTATCTAGGGTGCCTGTTTACTAGGTTTTCACCGTTGGACGAAGGGATTTCTCTTTACTTTTTTTTTTAATTTTTTTAAATTTTTAAATTTTTTATTTTTTTTTAATTTTTGGATGGGATAGGTGGATACGAGGGACTCAAGTGTCTAGTTCCATGAAAGCTGATAGTCCCATTAGAGATGGATTCCATCACATGGACCATGTCAAGTCATTATGCTCATCGATGTTGGTAAGGGATAACATGAAAGAGGTAGATGGAGTAGGTGGATAGTGGATCATGAAAGGCTTATGTAAGGATGGATAGGGGATTATGATGTGGATTATGTAGGGAAGATAGTGGATTATGATGTGGATTATGGAGGAAAGAATAGTGGATTATGATACAGATTATATGGGACTTATGCAAGGATGAGTGGAAGACTTAAGCAAAAGCATGGACCATAGGAATAGGATGAGGAAGATATGTAGGATAGTGGAAGAAGGATGGGGAGATGGAGGTATATGGAGTTGTGGAATGGAAGGGAACCATGACTGATGCAGAGCCAAACACCCTGACATGCATTTCCCTTTGTATGTCTACACTTTACTTAACATACATTCTTCGATGTATATACTTGCACCTCTCGCCTATCGGCAAGACCATTCTCATCGGCCACCTTACAAACGATCAATCCGATCTTACTACCTTATACATGCATATCATGACCTGTGAACACCGGTCTCCTCCACCATCGCTGTCGGTCGCACTTTGCATCCAATACAATGTATCTGTGCAATGTATATGCTCAATATACATTCGAAACATACAACCCAAATATGCATTCGAAACATGCATTCAGAATATGCATTCAAAACATGCATTCGATCAACGCATTAACCTAATGTATGTCCTCAACATACAACTGAAAGATACATTTGCGGAATGTACATTTGACCGTTGACTCCTTTGTATATAAGCCTGATGTAAATTTGCGATGTACATTTGCCACATACAACCACGATAGACATCTGCGAGATACTCATGAACAGACAACTATGATATACACACAGGATGTATATCTGACATACAACTGCGATATACACACAAAATGCATACTTAGTGAAACAACACGGAACTTTGCCGATTTGATCCGCTGCAAACCCTGCGATTACATAGATATGTTTCTCCTACAATCATACAGATCTTTGCACCCTACCAACCTAGCACATGACAATGCTAGGATTTGTCAATGCATCCCCTACCTGATCTTGCAAACATGAAATCGAATAAATAGAAAAACAAAATGAAAACATTGTACAACCATTCCACTGATTTTAAAGAAATCTAACCGGTGGAATGGGCTAAGAACCCATCTCGGTCTCAGAACAGAAAATTGATTTGCATAGAGAAAACCAAATGAATTCGAATGACACAGATGCACAAACAGGATTCATTTATTATGCTTTCCAGAAATGCGAATACACACAGATGCTCTGTTTACAATTGCACAACTCAACTGAACTGGACTCAACCGATTACAACTCTACTACTGATTACATTCAATCATCTTGGGGTATTTATCTACTTGCTCTCAGTAGTAATGAATTGACTCCAAGCAGCTGGGAGACAAATCCAAGCGGCTGGGAGATCTAACAACCTCTAACTGCATAACAACTTCCTAACTGTCTAACAACCTTGCGCTTACAGATTTGCCAAGTGTCCTTGGAACTTACAACATGTTGGCCTCATTTTCAAATCACCAAATTTTAAACCTTTGCATCGAAACCTTTTGGTTGCAATTCGTCATTGCCATGTTCATTTTCTCTCTCCATTGAAGCTTTCCAAGTCAAATTTTACATTGAAACAACTTAATAATTTTACGTCAACTTTCATTTTTCGCTAAGCTTGTGTCAGCTTTCCTTTTTCACAAAGTTCGCACTGATTTTTGATTTCCGCTAACTTCCCATCTGCTTTCATTTTCCGCAAATCTCGCATTAACTTTTGCTTTATGTTAAGTTTGCGTGTACTTCTACTTTTCGCTAACCAAAAGCATAAGTCATAACTTGTTAGTTGAGAAGTATCTTCAAAAGAGCCGATAATTAAGTGGTTATTATAACTACCTCCAGATGAAAGATTTCAAAATGTAATCCCGACAAAGAAGACTAGCTTTTATCATCAGATGAGTGGTTTCAAAAGTTAAAATCATCAAGAATTAAGTAGTTATTATAACTACTTAAGGAGCTGAATCTTTGTGTAATGAATTCATTATACATCGGCCATTATAATAAGTTTTAATAACCGTTTAAAAGGCCAACGAGTTTGTGAAATAGTCTGGACAGGGTGATAGATGAAGGAGGTAGTTATTATAATTTCTAAAATTCTGGAGGAACTGCGATCAAAATGGACGTTTTTGAGACTAGGATCCATTAGAAACAAAGAGTGGAAGTTTTATCAGATACGCAGTCAGTGAGTCCCTTTCTGAAAGAATACAATGCTCACAAGATGCGCATGAAACATTATTTTTTGTGAAGGCTTTAAAAACTTTCAAGAAAATACATTCGAGTTTTTCCTTCTTAGTCACTGCCAAAAATGGACAATTTCCAATAGCGAAAGGGTGTCTATCAAAATATTATGGAATGAGGGTTTCATCAAATATTTATCATTGCAAATACTCTGGAAGCATATACAACTCTAATGGACTTTTTCACAGCATTCTTCAAAGAAATGTAGTCTTGTGAACCGCTATGATTGTAGCATACGTACAAAATGGTTTTGTTAGACTTTGAGCTAAATATAATTGGCAGGAGTAAAGCCGTAATGACCTTACGTCCACCCATTCCCAGCCAGGCATTTCTCATCTTTGGAATTGCACTAATCACAAGTTGCAAATGCTCCGGTAGACATACATGCAAAGCATCGAAGCATAGGAAAGGCATATAAACTGTTTGACAAAATGTTGCTAAGATATACAATGCAATTTTATACAAAATGGATTTGTTGCAGAGGGTTTTAGCAACTTCAAAGTTGATGCAAGTGTGAAAGACATTATTACTCAACCCTCATCACCCGGACTTCTTGTTGCCGTTCTTTTTGCTTCAACAACTTTCCAGCAGGGTATTGACATCCATTTGAATAACCTTTGAAATTGAATTTATGTCTATTCTATAGTTGCAATTGCTCCGGACTGCCACAATCGCAAGGTCTGCACAAAATGATTCATTAAAGAATCTTTAGAAACTTTTAAGCAAATATAACCGATTGTTGTAAAAACAAATCCCACAGCTCTGCATAGCATTGAAGTCTTCAGAAAATACGCAAACTGTTTGACAAAATACATTAGAGAAATGTGGTTTCATGAAAAGCGATGATTGCAAGTTTTTGGGCATTATAACTTTCAAAGGAATGCATATAGGTGATTATCAAATGTAAAACTGCCTCCCTTAACATGTTCTCTCACACACCGATGTGGACACATGACGTTGCACCAGAAAGAAACATGGTCTTCAGTAAACATCAAGTATCCATTTGACAAAAGAATGATTACAAAGGGAGCTTATTGTAGATTGAATTCATCAAAAACTGATTTTTATGAATCCCCGATGGGAAAAATTGAATTTTCCTTCGGTGATTGAAAAGACAGGTTCTACAACCCAGATTTCATGCTCTTTAAGGACATTTGTAATAGAAAAGAAAGTCCTACTTTAGATGGTGATCTGTTTGTTGAGCAGGAGAAAGTGAGTGTTTTGTTGTTAAATCTTGGTGGACCAGAGACACTTAAAGATGTGTAACCTTTCTTGTTCAACTTATTTGCAGACTCGGACATTATTCATCTACCTAGATTACTCTGTTTTCTTCATAAACCTTTGGCACAATTAATTTCTGTGAGTAGAGCTCCCAAGAGCATGGAAGGATATGTTGCCATTGGTGGGGGCTCGCCTCTTCGAAGGATAACAGATGAACAGGCCATTATATTGGAGAAAGCTCTCGAAGGGAAGCAAGTACCTACCAAAGTGTACATAGGAATGTGTTACTGGCATCCATTTATGGAAGAAGCAATTGAGCAGATAAAGAGTGATGGAATCAGTAAACTTGTCGTCCTTCCACTCTATCCTCAATTTTCAATTTCCACTAGTGGCTCAAGTCTCCGTCTTCTAGAAATCATTTTCAGGAAAGATGAGTATTTGGTGAGGATGCTACACATAGTAATACCTTCATGGTATCAGCGAGAAGAATATATCAAAGCAATGACAAATTTAATTGAGAAAGAGTTGTAGAAGCTTGAAAGACCAACAGAGGTTATGATATTTTTCAAGTACACATGGGGTGCCACTTGCTTATGTTGAGGAGGCTGGTGATCCATATAAAGCAGATATGGAAGAGTGTGTAGACTTGATTATGAATGAACTCAAGGCACAGGGTATTAACAATTATCACACTCTTGCATACCAAAGCCGAGTTGGACCTGTAGAGTGGATGAAGTCCACTAATACTTCAATGCTTTGAAGGATTTTTATGGTGTCATGCCTACAATCGATCATCACAAGTGCGTAGGTGGGTAGACTGCCAAAAGATAAGAAAATCAATAGAAGATGAAGGAATCAAAAAGATACCTGGATGTAGTTAGATTGAAGTTCACAAACTGATGCATAGGTATAGAATTGGTACCAATTTATGTTGAAGTCAGGAAGTGGTTGGAAAGTTGGAGTAAAAGAAAAATAATGGGTTATTAACAAACAAGATTGACAAGGAGGATGCCAAACCCGAAGTTGTGCCAGATGAAAATAGTTCTTGACAACAATAAAGTTGGTAATATTGATTTCTATAGTGGTTATAGTTCTTGTCAATAGATGAGTGTTTCTATCCTCCAAGAGTTTCTATTTGAGATTCCAAGAGCGGTGATATGCTATATGTAAAAGTAAACAAATCAGTTTCTACAAAGACCCAGCTTCCTTATGAATTGAGTTTGATGCAACTTGTGGAATGAAAAACTTCAAGGAGATCATTGATGATGGATATTGCATGGACAATCCCTTTTTGGTGATTGATAGGTTGAGATTTGATGCTGGATTCAGAGTCACATGAGGTAAGTACAAGGGCAAAGGGAGCAGATGAAGATGGAAAGCACTTAGCAAAGTTCACAACTCACAATTTGCAAGGGTTAGGTTACCTTTTTGGAAAAGTGACTTTTGTCACTTATTGTAATTCACAAGTTAGAAAATGAACCTTTTTCTGGGAAAAGTGATGTAACATATAACCAAAAATAAGGTTCATTATATTTTTGTATTTCAAAAAGGTAGTTATTAGGTAGTTGTGAAGTAGTTACAAGTTGGTTATCAGGTAGTTATGAGGAAAAGTCTATATATACTGGACTTCACATTGTAAAAAGGAGGGAGAGGACTCTTTAGAGAGAACTTTTGCAGGGGGAACCTATGAAGAAACTTCTTGGAACATTTTTGGTTTTACACATTATATAGTTTACTTTTTGAATTGTATAATTTCGAAAAGATAATGAAGAATGGATTTCAGTTCATATGTTACAATTCGAAAAGATAATGAAGAATGCATTTTAGTTCGTATGTTCTTGATGTATTTCTGAGTTATGATTACTAGTTTCTCATATGTCAAATTGGTGATCTTTCTATGTATTTGTGTAAATCAAAGTTATCCATTTAAGCATGCAATTGGGGTGATGAAGCACAATCATGTCTCGGTATCTTGATTTGAAAGTGTCAAGATAAATTATCTCTTCATATGTTGAGATTTGCCATCTTTCTTCATCATTGTTGCACATATGTCATGAAATTCATCATGGAGTTTAGGAAAGTGGTTTCTAGCTTTGTGGTGAAACCCCCTCATGCTTTTCAATAAGATTGTGAAACTCCTGTTGGTTTTCGTACATCTACCATGAGGGTTTCTACATGCCCAATTCTCCTGTTATTTTGCTTTTGTTCCTTTTTGTACTTTCGGGATAAAAGTACACAAAAACCACAAACACCCCTCATCATACAACGGAGCTGCCCCTCTCAAACACAGAGGAAGATCGTTGCTCTATCATGATCTCTCCAACTATTGGGACAATTTAGTCACCGCTCTAAGGGCAATGGGTCATTTGCAAAGGTTATTTCACGGTGACAAATCTGTTTACCAATAGATTTTTGGTGACTCTGTTGGGGATAAAACGAGCTGAAGTATCAGTGCACTTAGTTCCTCAGAAATATAAAGATGCCTCCCGGGCGACTCTGCGAAGTTGAGATATCCACTGCTATCATTTTCAAACTTGTACCATGGAGTCAAATCCATCTCAGCCATGGGGAACTCATATTGGCACATTAGCCTTGGCTCAGTACACACCTTTGCCTACAGGATCACGGAAACACTTTCCAAAGTTCACAGGAGAGAACTCACAGAATCCTGAAGATCACATTCTATCATTCACAGTTGTTTGCAGAATTCTGGGAGTTAATGAAGTAGATGTCTTTGTACGGTTGTTTGTTGAAAGCCTCGTTGGACCTGCCATACAATGGTTTCAACATTTGAAAGATGGATGCATTAAAAATTGGGATAACTTGAAGGAAAAGTTTCTTGCAAGATTCAAAATTACAGTCGATGTAAGTGAGCTTTTATCTTAGTTTTTCCAGATCCAGAAGAGAGAGGATGAACCTATAAGGGATTTTGTCAAACGATTCAACAAATCTTTAAAGAAAATCCCTCAAGCAAATCAACCTAGTGAAGGCAATCAATTATGTATCTTCATCGGTTCATTGCACTTTGAAGTCAAATTCATCTTGAAGCGAGATAAGGTACGAAATCTGGAAATTGCACAAAAAGAAGCCATTGAGATCAAAGATGACTTGATTATGTCTGGATTATTGAAAGAGAAAGATATTAAAAGATGTATTCCAGAGGTTTCAAGAAACGAGTCAACAAAGAGGTATTGCATGGAAAACCATAATTATCAACCTGAAGAGCATGCCTATACATAGTTTAATCTCAATACAAAAAGAGTAAAGTTAATGCCTCCTTTAGGTGGTTGTATGAATCTTACGGTGTTAGGTGAAAAAGACTTGCTTGAAGATGAGTCGATCCCCTCTTATGCTACACAAAATGCTGGAGTGTACCATTTATCTGTTGAGGATAGTGACGATGATTCAGAAATTTCCCTTGAAGGTCAAAGAGTTAATACTTTTTTTGTCCTTTGGGGTAATGTTAGTAATCACTACACTCAGTCAGAAAATGTAGTAACTAGTTCAACTCCGGTAACAATGACTATTGAGCCATTACTCACCAGCTCAAGTGATAAAGAAGCAAGCAAAAATGATCACCTATTAGTATCTTTTTCTTCTCCAGAGACTGTGAAGCATTTACCTTTGAAGGCACCGAAAAAGATTCAATAAATATTTTGGTGGATGCAGAGATTGAAAGCCGACTTGCAAATGGAGAAAACACAAATGCGTCACCAAGCAATATTTTTGAAACTTGCAGGCAACCTGATTTCGAAAGATTCAAATTTCTTGAAGAACTTGATGGAGAAGAATCATTGCAACAAAAGCATATCAAAATCCAGAAAGGCATCAGTGAACAATTTGAGGATAGAAAGTATAAAGATGAACCAATAAGCATCCTCATTCCAACACATGTGCAATCTGAGTTTTATGGAGAATTCAAGGTTTGGAATAATCCTCTATTTGAGTCTTATGGTCATGTAGACACCTCTGTATTAGATATAACAAGTTCATTTTCTTTTCCATCCAATACTAATGTTGAAGAAGAAGAATATACATTTGGTAATTGTTCTAATTCCAAGCAAGTGGAAAGGATAGAGGACAATCTTAGGATTTGTACTAGAAGTAATATGGACAGTCATGAAGGGATTAAGAATAATCAAATTAATGATGATACTCAGTTCCATAATGTTTTCATCCCAAGTTGGTGCTTAGAAATGCCTGATGATGACTTCTTGTGTGAAGAACGAGTCGTCATTTCTTCCTTCCGATTTATAGAAGTTACTCCAGAAGATACAGAGTTGTCATCACTAGATTGTGGAATACTTGAGTCAATCATTACAAAGAAAGATGAAGTTATTTTATTTGAGGATGATTCAATGTTCACTGAAGTTGTTGTCTATGATCTGGATTATCAGTTTATTTCAAAGGATGTTGATTTTGATCAGGATTTGCAGGTAGCGCATAGAGCCCAAGATTGGTCCTTCTTTGATTCTAATGGTCATGAGTACACTCAAAGTTTGAATATTCATGCATTTGATGCAATACAAGAAGATATAGTTGATGACATGCAAGGTGATGTGATCCAACATGCTTTAGAGGTTTATAACGACGAATGGCTATTTGGGTGTAATGTATTACTCAGAGAGTTTTTGAATGATATTAATTTTAGATCTCTCATCGCAGTAATTGCAAGTTGGTGGCTGAGTTTACAGGTGCTCCTCACTCACCATCCACTTTTCTCCACAGGTGCCTATTTTTCTTAGCCTGTTAATGGCTTCACATGATCATCTTGAAATAGTTTTTGAGGTAGGAGTCACCTACCACGTACATAGGTTAACTAGGTGTTTTGTTTGTGTCTGTCTTGTTTTAGTTATTTGCCTCGTTTCTGCGTGTCTTTGTCTCCTTGTTCTTCCTGAGCATCATGTTGTCTCCTAACCCTATCTGCCCAATGGATAAGGCACTGTTCATAACCAAAAATTCTAGGTTCATCCTGCGTCCTTCATAGTCCTTGTCCCCAGTTAGAGCCAGTTGTTGGCCTCGTTTTCAAATCGCCAAATTTTAAACCTTTGCATCGAAACCTTTTGTTGCAATTCATCGTTGTCATGTTCATTTTCTCTCTCCATTGAAGCTTTCCAAGTAAAATTTTACATTGAAACAACTTAATAATTTTACGTCAACTTTCATTTTTCGCTAAGCTTGCGTCAACTTTCCTTTTTCGCAAAGTTCACACCGATTTTTGATTTCCGCTAACTTCCCATCTGCTTTCATTTTCCGCAAATCTCGTATTAACTTTTGCTTTCTGTTAAGTTTGCGTGTACTTCTACTTTTTGCTAACCAAAAGCATGAGTCATAACTTGTTAGTTGAGAAGTATCTTTAAAAGAGCCAATAATTAAGTGGTTATTATAACTACCTCCAGATGAAAGATTTCAAAATGTAATCCTGACAAAGAAGACTAGTTTTTATCATCGGATGAGTGGTTTCAAAAGTTAAAATCATCAAGAATTAAGTAGTTATTATAACTACTTAAGGAGCTGAATCTTCGTGTAATGAATTCATTATACATCGGCCATTATAATAAGTTTTAATAACTATTTAAAAGGCCAACGATTTTGTGAAATAGTCTGGACAGGGTGATAGATGAAGGAGGTAGTTATTATAACTTCTGAAATTTTGGAGGAACTGCGATCAAAATGGACGTTCTTGAGACTAGGATCCATTAGAAACAAAGAGTGGAAGTTTTATCAGATACGCAGTCAGTGAGTCATTTTCTGAAAGAATACAATGCTCATAAGATGCACATGAAACATTATTTGTTGTGAAGGCTTTAAAAACTTTCAAGAAAATACATTCGAGTTTTTCCTTCTTAGTCACTGCCAAAAATGGACAATTTCCAATAGCGAATGGGTGTCTATCAAAATATTACGAAATGGGGGTTTCATCAAATATTTATCATTGCAAATACTCTGGAAGCATATACAACTCTGATGGACTTTTTCACAGCATTCTTCAAAGAAATGTAGTATCATGAACCACTATGATTGCAGCATACGTACAAAATGGTTTTGTTAGACTTTGAGCTAAATATAATTGGCAGGAGTAAAGCCGTAATGACCTTTGCGTCCACCCATTCCCAGCCAGGTGTTTCTCATCTTTGGAATTGCACTAATCACAAGTTACAAATGCTCCAATAGACATACATGCAAAGCGTCGAAGCATAGGAAAGGCATATAAACTGTTTGACAAAACGTTGCTAAGATATACAATGCAGTTTTATACAAAACGGATTTGTTGCGGAGGGTTTTAGCAACTTCAAAGTTGATGCAAGTGTGAAAGACATTATTACTCAACCCTCATCACCCGAACTTCTTGTTGCCGTTCTTTTTGCTTCAACGACTTTCCAGCAAGGTACCGACATCCATTTGAATAACCTTTGAAATTGAATTTATGTCTATTCTATAGTTGCAATTGCTCCGGACTGCCACAATCACAAGGTCTGCACAAAATAATTCATTAAAGAATCTTTAGAAACTTTTAAGCAAATATAACCGACTGTTGTAAAGACAAATCCCACAGCTCTGCGTAGCATTGAAGTCTTCAGAAAATACGCAAACTGTTTGACAAAATACATCAGAGAAATGTGGTTTCATGAAAAGCGATGATTGCAAGTTTTTGGGCATTATAACTTTCAAAGGAATGCATATAGGTGATTATCAAATGTAAAACTACCTCCCTCAACATGTTCTCTCACACACTGATTTGGACACATGACGTTGCACCAGAAAGAAACATGGTCTTCAACAAACATCAAGTATCCATTTGACAAAAGAATGATTACAAAGGGAGCTTATTGTAGATTGAATTCATCAAAAACTGATTTTTATGAATCCCCGATGGGAAAAATTGAATTTTCCTCTGGTGATTGAAAACACAGGTTCTACAACCCAGATTTTGTGCTCTTTAAGGACATTTGTAACAGAAAAGAAAGTCCTACTTTAGATGGTGATCTGTTTGTTGAGCAGGAGAAAGTGGGTGTTTTGTTGTTAAATCTTGGTGGACCAGAGACACTTAAAGATGTGTAACCTTTCTTGTTCAACTTATTTGCAGACCCGGACATTATTCATCTACCTAGATTATTTCGTTTTCTTCATAAAACTTTGGCACAATTAATTTCTGTGAGTAGAGCTCCCAAGAGCATGGAAGGATATGTTGCCATCGGTGGGGGTTCGCCTCTTCGAAGGATAACAGATGAACAGGCCATTGTATTGGAGAAAGCTCTCGAAGGGAAGCAAGTACCTACCAAAGTGTACATAGGAATGCATTACTGGCATCCATTTATGGAAGAAGCAATTGAGCAGATAAAGAGTGATGGAATCACTAAACTCGTCGTCCTTCCACTCTATCCTCAATTTTCAATTTCCACTAGTGGCTCAAGTCTCCGTCTTCTAGAAATCATTTTCAGGAAAGATGAGTATTTGGTGAGCATGCTACACACAATAATACCTTCATGGTATCAACGAGAAGAATATATCAAAGCAATGACAAATTTAATTGAGAAAGAGTTGCAGAAGTTTGAAAGACCAATAGAGGTTATGATATTTTTCAAGTGCACATGGGGTGACACTTGCTTATGTTGAGGAGGCTGGTGATCCATACAAAGTAGATATGGAAGAGTGTGTAGACTTGATTATGAATGAACTCAAGGCACAGGGTATTAACAATTATCACACTCTTGCATACTAGAGCCAAGTTGGACCTGTAGAGTGGATGAAGTCCACTAATACTTCAATGATTTGAAGGATTTTTATGGTGTCTGCCTACAATCGATCATCACAAGTGTGTAGGTGGGTAGACTGCCAAAAGATAAGAAAATCAATAGAAGATGAAGGAATAAAAAAGATACCTGGATGTAGTTAGATTGAAGTTCACAAACTGATGCATAGGTATAGAATTGGTACCAATTTATGTTGAAGCCGGGAAGTGGTTGGAAAGTTGGAGTAAAAGAAAAATAACGGGTTATTAACAAACAAGATTGACAAGGAGGATGCCAAACCCGAAGTTGTGCCAGATGAAAATAGTTCTCGACAACAATAAAGTTGGTAATATTGATTTCTACAGTGGTTATGGTTCTTGTCAATAGATGAGTGTTTCTATCCTCCAAGAGTTTCTATTTGAGATTCCAAGAGCGGTGATATGCTATATGTAAAAGTAAACAAGTCAGTTTCTACAAAGACCCAGCTTCCTTATGAATTGAGTTTGATGCAACTTGTGGAATGAAAAACTTCAAGGAGATCATTGATGATGGATATCGCATGGACAATCCCTTTTTGGTGATTGATAGGTTGAGATTTGATGCTGGATTCAGAGTCACACGAGGTAAGTACAAGGGCAAAGGGAGCAGATGAAGATGGAAAGCACTTAGCGAAGTTCACAACTCACAATTTGCAAGTGTTAGGTTACCTTTTTGGAAAAGTGACATTTGTCACTTATTGTAATTCACAAGTTAACCAAAAATAAGGTTCATTATATTTTTGTATTTCAAAAAGGTAGTTATTAGGTAGTTGTGAAGTAGTTACAAGTTGGTTATTAGGTAGTTATGAGGAAAAGTCTATATATACTGGACTTCACATTGTAAAAAGGAGGGAGAAGACTCTTTAGAGAGAACTTTTGCAGGGGGAACCTATGAAGAAACTTCTTGGAACATTTTTGGTTTTACACATTATATAGTTTACTTTTCGAATTGTATAATTTCGAAAAGATAATGAAGAATGCATTTCAGTTCGTATGTTCTTGATATATTTTTGAGTTATGATTACTAGTTTCTCATATGTCAAATTGGTGATCTTTCTATGTATTTTTGTAAATCAAAGTTATCCATTGAAGCATGCAATTGGGGTGATGAAGCACAATCATGTCTCGGTATCTTGATTTGAAAGTGTCAAGATAAATTATCTCTTCATATGTTGAGATTTGCCATCTTTCTTCATCATTGTTGCACATATGTCATGAAATTCATCATGGAGTTTAGGAAAGTGGTTTCTAGCTTTGTTGTGAAACCCCCTCGTACTTTTCAATAAGATTGTGAAACTCCTGTTGGTTTTCGTACATCTACCACGAGGGTTTCTACATGCCCAATTCTCCTGTTATTTTGCTTTTCTTCCTTTTTGTACTTTCAGTATAAAAGTACACAAAAACCACAAACACCCCCCATCATATAAGGGAGCTGCCCCTCTCAAACGTAGAATAAGATCATTGCTCTATCGTGATCTCTCCAACTGTTGGGACAATTTAGTCACCGCTCTAAGGGTAACGGGTCATTTGCAAAGGTTATTTCGCAGTGACAAATCTGTTTACCAACACAACATAAACCTAAATACAACCTAAATTAACATGCATCGGTCAGATAGACCTTATTACATTGAATGGTCAGCTTAGGACCTTATTGGAAACATCAAAATGAATTGTAAATAGTTAATGCCTTATGGAGGCCATTGTGGATTGGGTGCTCCTGCACCATACACCCCAACGCGAAAAGAACTCATGCCATATGAGTTAGGTCTTTGTCTTTCTCCAGCTGTATATTTTGCTATCTCATGTCTTCCCCATGTTCTCTGGACTGCAACCTGTTGCCTTGAAAGTAAATATTCATGCCTAGCATTGTAGGCTCTTCTCACACCTTGCTTTCTTACTGTCATCTCTCCCTGAACACCTGCATTATACACCTTGGGTAATGCTTCTTGTACTGCTGCTATGGTAGAATATGTTTGTTGTTCAACTCTTGTTGGTTCTAGAGGACAAAGAATTGTCCCAATTATGATTGCATCACCTTCTTTCCAATCAACTTGTAGCTGCTTACAAACCTGTTCTTCGACCTTCTGCAGATCCATCTGATCTCCATCATCAAAAACTAAAATTGCCTTCAAACTTTGATCCTTAGCAATCCCATTCCCTAAGGTATCCTTAACGACCTTTATGCCTTCTGCTGTAGGCATCTCCACAAACTCCTTCTTTCCCACTAAGATAACCTTGGCTGCCTTATGTACTGCAGCATCCTCCTGCAATGGTGTCATCACAAAAGTCCTCCCATCCTTCTTGATGGTGTATGTGTTAGCATATCCATCATACAATGCTCTCCTATCAAATTGCCATGGCCTACCCAAAAGTAGGTGACAATATTCCATGGGCAATATGTCACATAAAACCCTATCCTGATATTCTCCAATCTGAAAATCAACATATGCTTGTTCATATACCAAAAGTGATTGACTATCACTGACCCAAGATGCTTTGTAAGGATTTTGATGAGGAATCCTTTCTAATTTTAGTTTATCCACCATTTCCTAAGATACCATATTATCTATAGAACCAGAATCTATTACTACCTTGCATAGTTTACCTTTAGTTTTGCATTTGGTCCTGAAAAGAGCTCTCCTTTGTATCATGTCCTTGGATGTCTTCAAGATTGTTCTCCTTAGCATCAATGATTCTCCATCTTCAGCTGGGGCTGCACTTCCCATTAGAGAGTTAACACTTTCGTCTACCTTCTCTTCTTGCACAAATTGAACCCTCTTGTCATTCTTCCTATCATCTCTTGATGATGAACCTTGCCTTTCTGGACATTTGAATGTTGTATGACCAATTTCATTACAATGATAACATCTTCTAGTGAAAACATTAGAACCTCTACCACCTCCAAATTTGCCTCTTGTGCCTTTCCATCCACCTCTGAAATCAGACTGCTCTTGTCCTTTACTAGTCTCTTCCTGGTTAGACTCACCACTAGGCCTCTGGTTAGGATTTCTTCCTCCAAAACTGCCTCTAAAATTTCTGTCACCTCTTCCTCTATTGTTCTGCTCACCTTTTCTCTTAAGCTCTTAAGGCCATTTGGAAACACTTGTTCACTGTTTCTGGTGCTAAAATGCTGATCTCATCTTGGATGTTCATCCTTAGGCCATTCAAGTACCTGGCCACTTACTCCGACTCTTCCTCTTTTCTCTTTGATCTGAGACTGAGTTTATGAAACTCTTGTGTGTATGTATTCACATCAAGGTCTCTTTGTCTGAGGTTTTGCAACTTTTTATACATCTGCACATCATAGTCCAGGGGTAAAAACTGTGCCTTGAGTTTGGTCTTCATCCTTTCCCAGGAGGTTATCATATTCTTCCCCTCCTTGACTCTCTCTCCTTGTTCATAATTTCACCATGCAAGAGCAGATCCCTTCAATTTTGCCTTTGCCAACTTAACCCTCTTATCATCAGGGATTTTTTTATTTTCAAAATGATTGTTCAATGCCTCAATCCAATCAATCACCTCTTCAGCTTCCATACTTCCACTATACATAGGTAACCCATCTATGGTGTCCCTATTGACTGACTTTAATGCATTTAAAAATGCCCTCTGGTCTGCTGGTATCTCCTCTACCTTTTTACTGGTTTCCCCAATTTCTGTATCTTCTTCATCACTGTCACTGTCATCTTCCCTATCTTTGCTTTTGGACTACTTGAACTCTCCCAACTTGGATGCAAGTATCTCCTTAATCAACTTCTTGATGGCATCCTGCGACATACTTTTGGGAGGCATCCTCTCCGACCTTGTCTCGCTTTCCTTGTCTGACATAAACATTCATAGACAACACCCAAACGCCAACACTCCTGCAAATCCTCAATTCAATTTTCTGCCCAAACCTTTTTCAAGCTCTGATACCACTATGATGTAGAGCCAAACACCCTGACCTGCATTTCCCTTTGTATGTCTACACTTTAGTTAACATACATTCTCCGATGTATATACTTGTACCTCTCGCCTATCGGCAAGACCATTCTCATCGGCCACCTTACAAACGATCAATCTAATCTTACTACCTTATACATGCATATCATGACCTGTGAACACTGGTCTCCTCCACCATTGCTGTCGGTCGCACTTTGCATCCAATACAATGTATCTGTGTAATGTATATGCTCAATATACATTTGAAACATACAACCCAAATATGCATTCGGAACATGCATTCAGAATATGCATTCAAAAGATGCATTCAAAACATGCATTCGACCAATGCCTTAACCTAATATATGTCCTCAACATACAACCAAAAGATACATTTGCGGAATGTACATTTGACCGTTGACTCCTTTGTATATAAGCCTGATGTACATTTGCGATGTACATTCGCCACATACAACCACGATAGACATCTGCGAGATACTCACAAATAGACAACTGCGATATACACACAAAATGCATACTTAGTGAAACAACACAGAACTTTGCCGATTTGATTCGGTGTAAACCCTATGATTACATAGATTTGTTTCTCCTACAATCATACAGATCTTTGCACCCTGCCAACCTAGCACATGACAATGCTAGGATTTGTCAATGCATCCCGTACCTGATCCTGCAAACATGAAATTAAACAAACAGAAAAACAAAACGAAAACACTGTACAACCATTCCACTGATTTCAAAGAAATCTAACTGGTGGAATGGGCTAAGAACCCATCTCGATCTCAGAACAAAAAATCAATTTGCACAAAGAAAACCAGATGAATTTGAATGATATAGATGCACAAACAGGATTCGTTTATTATGCTTTCCAGAAATGTGAATACACACAGATGCTCTGTTTACAATTGCACAACTCAACTGAACTGGACTCAACCGATTACAACTCTACTACTGATTACATTCGATCATCTTGGGGTATTTATCTATTTGCTCTCAGTAGTACTGAATTGACTCCAAGCAGCTGGGAGACAAATCCAAGCGGCTGGGAGATCTAACAACCTCCAACTGCCTAACAACTTCCTAATTGTCTAACAACCTTGTGCTTACAGATTTCCCAAGTGTCCTTGGAACTTACAACATAAACCTAAATACAACCTAAATTAACATGCATTGGTCAAACATACCTTATTACATCGAATGGTCAGCTTAGGACCTTATTGGAAACATCAAATTGAACTGTAAACAGTTAATGCCTTATGGAGGCCACTGTGGATTGGGTGCTCCTGCACCAATGACCAACGGTTGCACACATCATGTTAAACATTTAATCTTTTGATGTGAAGGTGGTGTAGGAAGCAATGGAGATGTTTGCTTGGGAGATGGTTGACAAAGTGCTTTAGGTACCCACATAGACTTAGTATTTTTATGATTTTTGCTTTTGATGTGAGATGAAGGAATGTGATATTTTTGAATGGAATGGGATTTTTAGATGGAAGGGGATGGTTGGGATTGTTGAGATGTGGATGCTTCATTTGACTTGCTTTCTTTTTCTTTATTCTTAGGTACCCATACCATTTTAGTTTTGGACTTTGTTTGTGAAGGTATTGGTTTAGATAGCTTTTTGAATGTACTTTGTTTTGAATTTTTGCATTGATGTCCTAAGGCATGAGGATCCTTAGGATTTTTGGCTTTATAAGTAAAGGCATCCAATTTTTTTACTTTTGAATCCCATGGGTTTGGTGCAGTGAGTAGAAGCTTCATGTTTAGACAATGTGTGCATTGATCGGTCATGATTAGGATTTTTAGAAGATTTATGGATAAATGGATAATTAGGCATTGGTAGAAGTGGAGGCAAAGTGGATGGAGGGATGTTAGGAGTTGGTAGGAGTGGAGGTAAATTGGATGGTGGAAGGTGTATGATCACATGCTTTTGACATTTGTAAGATGATGGAGGAGGAATGGAAACATATGTTTTAGGGGTATGATAGGATGTATGGGATTTGGGATGGAAAGTGGACTTAGGATGCATGGAGGAAGTACCAACATCTTTAGAATGTTTACCTTGGGGCGAGTATCCAAGGCCAAATGAGCGTGGAGGGGCCTTGACATGGATTGGCTCCAAAATACCTTGTTCATGAAGGCCTAAGCCTTTACCTTGGTAGTTCATGTTTTGAAGCATGTGATGGACAATGGGACTAGGTGTGGTTTGAACACTAGACACGAGCTCCTTATTGGATGGAAAAGGTGAGATAGAGGATAATGGTTGTTGGTGTTCTAAGGAGGAACACTCATGGATAAAGGTGGATAGACCAATAGGATATGATGGAGGACTTGAAATAGGGTCAATAGTGGATGTGGAAGGATCGTTAGGATCATGATTATGTGCATGTAGATCCAAGTTGTTGGTTTGATCTTTTATGCTTACTTGGGAGGCATGTGTCTCATCATGACAAGTGGATACTTGCTCATCAAGGATAGGGCTATATGGAGGATGGATAGGAGCCATTTGGATATCTTGCTCATGGATGGTTATGGGAGGAAGGATAGGTGAAGTGATAACCTCTTGATCATGAATTGCATAAAGTTTGGCTAAGAGGCTCATCGTGGTTTTCATGATCATATACAAAATCTTGATCATAAATGTGAGCATAAATAGGATTAATTTGGCTATAAATGGGATAAATTTGGTCATGAGTAGGGTCATTATCATAGCTAATATCTTGATCGTAGGCAATATATAAGTCATGGATGTGTGGAACTTAGAGATGTTTTGATCTTGATTTAGACAAGGGCTTGATGTTTCCACATAATTAGGGTGAAACTCTTGGCATACCTCTTGATTTTGGATGGAAGTGAAAGGCTCTTGAATAGGCTCTTGGTCAACAACATGAGGGTAAGATAGGTCTTGACTTGGGTTCATGATAGGAGGCTCTTCAATAGGCTTGGATAGGATTGTAGGAATAAGAAAGGTGTTTGAGCGTTCTTTGATAGGCTCATGAATGGGAAATTGATGACATGGCAATGATTTATTCCTTGCTAATAGATGATGGATCATGTCCTTTGCAAGTGTATGGGTGGATGGGCAATATAGTGCATGGATGATAAGGGTGGATAGAGTGGTAGGATTAGGATCTAACACAATCTTACCACCATCTTCTATATTCTTGACCAATCTTTTAAACTGTGTACAAGTGGATATGAGATGGCCCTCACACCTATGTTATGCACAATATTCATCATCTTTATACCGATTAGGTTTAAAGTGGATTTCTTTCAAGGGTGTTATTAGTGGTAGCTCAATCAAATTTGCTTGGACCAATTGTTGTAGGGTCATCTCTAAGGGATCCTTTAGTGGAGGGCTTGATGGATTAGAAGGTTGATGGATTAAAGGATTATGATTTGGATTACATGAAGGTGTTGAGATAGGACTAGTTGGCTCATGTGTTGGCATGTGATTGGCTAGTGATGGAGTGGACTCATAGGATGCAAAGTCTAGATTGGCATCTCCCTTGTCAAAGGTTGTTAGGTCTTGTAGCATAGCTTAAGTCTATTAGTTCTTTCTGCAAAAGTGGACTTGGGCTCACTTGATTTATGTATAAAGGGTCACTTGGACTTGCATGTGAATTTTGTGAAGACACTTGGTTTCCTTGTGGATAAGTTTGATGATGAAGTGGAATGGTAGGATATGTAGGTAAAAGGTTTTGGGGTTGAGGTTGTTGTGAATATTGGTTGATATTAGAAGAAGTGAGGTATGGTGATATGGCATTGATTTGGAAAGATATGGATAAGGTGATGTGGGATTGTTATGGGAAGATGTGGGGTAAGGTGATGTGGCATCGATATGATAGGTGGATGAATCATGCTGGTATGAAGGGGAATAAGTTGATGTGGCATTGACTTGATATTGTGCAAATTGTTGATGTTGTGGTGGCGTAGGGACTTGTTCCTTTCTATACAACCACTCAAGTGTATCAATCATTTTATTAGTGCCATAAGGATCATTCTCATAGGTCTTATTAGGGAATGTCATGTCCATGTTTACAAGTGGTAGATTAGGATGTAAGGATGTGGAATGATGTGGCTTAGGATGTGTTGTTATGACAAGTATGTTGAGGATGATGTGGCAAGTGTTTATAGGAAGTTTGACTTGGGCAAATTCAAACACAAAATTTCACATGTAAATGCATGAACACACACACACCAGACACAATGATGAATTTATTTTTCAAGATTACATGTTATGATTAAGCACACAATTGAAGACACAACAACAAGCCCTAATGTTAATCAAGAGGGGTATGGCCAATTAGGGCTTTAAGCTAAGATTCACAAGGTTGACTAAGGAAATGGATTGAAAAAAAAATCTTGCCACATAGCCAGGAGAAAGGGGTAACCCACCCTTCACCTTCACTTCCCAAAGGTATAAAGTTCTTTGGGGCTTAGCCAAGAGTGACAAGATTTACAACTCCCAATGAGGGTGTCTTTCGATTCAACCTCGGTTGAGGTCATCCCTTAGAGTGGTGTGTCTCCAAGTAGGCCTCCTAAGATAGGGTAAACAAAAGCAAACCAAGTGAGCTGTCACTTGATTCACACTCATAGTTGTTAATTAACCCTTAGAGAAATGAGATGTGTGATCAAGCAGTTCAAGCACTTGTTCTTTTTAGATCCCAAATCAAAATGTGATGGAAGCCAACGGTTAATTTTAGACCAGATTTTTGATGTGTGATTGAAGACAAGATTCATTTTAAGCCCCAAATCCAAATGTGTGATCAAACAAGTTATTCTTTTTAAGCCCCAAATTGAAGTGTGTTGACAAGCAATGATTTAAAGATGAAAGATGGAACGTGTGCACCTGATTATTTTTCTTCCTTAAATCTGCTATAGATACTAATGCCAATGTTGTTCTAACTCCTTAGATACACCTGCAATATCAGAAAATGATATTATAATACAGCGATAAAAAGATAAGCTCATCAGAAAAGGAAAATTGTAATTTCAGATACATAGCCAAATTAGATTTGATTGTTTCAAGACATTGTTGATCTAAAAACAAAAAATCAAAGAAGAGACCCCTATTAATTGTCTGAGAGCTTTCCAGAAATGTAAAGAAGTTAGAAAAATTCCCTGTTTTGCGCTCAGAAATGTGGATTTATGGAAAAGCTACAGTTGGTAAAGATCTGATTTGTTCACATCGTATATGACCTCCAACTTAAATTTGTAAAACACAGACCCCATTAGAATTTCAAGAGCTTTCCAGAAATGTAAAAATTTCTAAAAATTTTGCTAATTTGCGCCCAGAAAGTCAATTTTATGAAAAAACATAAAAGTACGATAACTCCTACAAAAATGGCGATAAACACACAGTTTTTCTACTGTAGTTTCCTTAGATGATGGACAAACTTTTATGAAAATATTGTAGAAAAATTCACAGTCGTTTGGAAGATATGATGAAATCTTTAAAACCTAGGGTTTTGTCCAAAAAATGGCAGATCTGCAACAAAAAGTTAATAAAACCTGCAAAAAAACAAGCTAGTAGATCTACAAAAGGCAAGGGTTAGTCCCACCGGGCGTACCAAATGTAGCTAGGGTAAAAATTGTGAATCAAGGTAAATGTATAAACAATGATAAAACCTAACAATGTGCAATAGAGAACAAGACAACATGAAAATCAAAGTAATAAATACAAATGCAAATTGAAATCTCCTTGTTGTTCTTGATTGACCTCCATTGCTCTTCTCCACCTCACATGCGAATGCAAGATTTTGAAGGTTTGATTGTTGGAGGGATGTTGGGTGCTCATTTCTGCAGCATAACGTTGAGATGAAAGATGATAGAAGAAGATCGATAGATAGATAGATGAGAAGAATTTTGGCAGAGTGAAGATACTAGAAGAAAATGGATCCCAATGGCCTGTGTGAGACTATATTTATAGGCAAGAGTTGATATGATTTGATGGTTGAGATCAAAAGTCAAATGTGTGATGTGTAGGGCTAGGATTAAAAGTTGATTTTAGTGCCTATGACGCACATTAAGTGGGTTATGACATGAGGCTAAAAATAGGATAAGTGGGATTCTTTTATTTATCTTGAATAGAAAATACTTTATGACACACAAATAAGTGGGGCTAAAAATAGGATTTGAGTGGGAATCTCACAATTTAAATAATAAAATTATTTAAATTATTTGTGCATGTGAAGAGTTGTAGTCATGTGACACAAGTGAGGGATTAATTCAAATATTTAATTTAAATTGTTTTGAGATATGTGAAGGGGAATTAATTAAATAAATGAGATTTATTTAATTAATTGAGAAGGTGATCAAGTGGGATAATGTAATGACCTAGGATAAATATTACAAGATGTTTTACAAGGTCAGGTATGATTAGGTGATGTTATGAAATGGACAATTTTTGGTGTCTACAAGTACAATTAAAGTTTACCCTCGATTAGTTTGTCTTGGTGCTCTGTATTTGATCTACTGAATCTATTAGATAAGATTTGTGTTTTTGTCATTTAAATGAAAAAATGTACATGTTTTCCATATAATTTTAGAACATGATTGTAGGGATTGAAGGATAAGTTTGTAATTTTGAGGTTGCTACTGCTCAATCTATCCCTTAAGGATTGTCATGTTTTGCCTCTTGACCAAGCATCTCTAAGTGCTATCCCACTGTCCTTTGACAAAAACTGCTCACTACCTTCCTTAACACAGGCTTGTACCTATTAAAGATAACACTATGACCGTGTTTTTCTATTCACTGTCTCTTCATGAATTTAATATTTGCATAAGCTTCCTAATGTAGGGATACTAGATGCAAATGTTACAAAGCTATGCACTAGGAACACCCAATTGAAATTGACATTTGAATATTAATTTCTCAAATGAATATGTGAAAAACACAAATTACTACTTATGAAATATGAGTTATTTCCCATTGTTTTCCATGGTAGATTTTGTCTCTATGAATATTAAAAGCTATGAATAGTGATAGGATCTTAGGTCTGTTAAACCCTAGGACCTTCATCAAAATCTATGGAGGTTTTCCATGTTAAACCTTGTTAGACAAGGTAAAAAAGAAGTCATTGTTATCAAGTCAAAAGACAATAACTCAAGTAAATGGTTTGTGAAGATAATATGAACGAGTTTCATGACAGTCACAAGGGAAGTCATAGGTATGTGATGTTTCATTGAGGACTCACAAAAGATTTCTCTCATGAAAACCAATGAATGGAGAATATGAAGGCGGTGTATAATGACATGTCAAACCAAATGACAGAGAGCAGTATGACAAGCCTTTCATGGCAATGTTGTTTAAAGAGTGGTGTCTATAAGAGATTTAATGAGATTTTTGTAAATATAAGTGAATCCTAAGATTATCGTGAACAAGAGCATATTCTTTGGCATAGGAGTATGTAAGTGATTTCTATCTCTACATTGTGAGTGTGAGTAGAAGGTAGTATATAAGGATTTTTATGAGACACTGTCTTGAATTAGGCCTTAAGGTTTTGTGTCATGGAAATGTTGCAGATGACAGTTATAAGTTAGGAACTATATGACAAGTGTGCATGAAGGATAGATGACAAATAATCCATAGGTCACCTGTGCAGGTCACAAGATAGTCTACACAATCACACTTACAATCATGATAGAAGTGTTAAGCATCTTGTTTTAAAATTTCAAGTTGCTAATGGATGAGTTACAACCTATGGAAAATATAAAAGAGGACAATAAACAAACTTCTAAAAGTAGTCTACAAGTATATGGTTGGCAATAAAGGACAACGTAAGAGACTGTTAGAGCATGACAGGTTAGAGGAGAGTATTAAGGAAATCCAAGGGTCTTAGGTTATTTCCTAGAGCTTGTGAGACCATAAGAATACACATGATCTAATAATACAGTCAAATGCCCTATGACACAAACATAGTGCTAGTCTACATTATCACATGCAACGATTAGTCATCATAGCGAAGAAGCATATCACAGCCATATGACTGTTGAAAAAGGGAATAGATCAATAATGAGGTGTGATAGAGATATTAGTTTCAAATGACAGTATTCTCTTATTGCAAACATATGAACAACAACGTTACATTCTAGACTTGACTCCCTTGACTCAAAACCTATGAGTGAAAGTGTGAAAAGAGTAAGGTTTGAATTTGAGAGAAGACCAATGATAGTGGTATCAAATATTCATATGATAGTGGCATCAAAGGAGATATCATAGTGTTGTATGAAGAGCTATAAATCAATAGAACACAAACAATTTCTTGAAGGCAATATAAAAGTTGTAATTGAATAGTGTTTTCAAGGAATTCATGACAATGGTGTAAAGGGTGACAGTGTTTCACCATGGACTATGCGAACATGTGCCAATCTAGAGAATGGTGTTGTACAGAAGACCACCACAACATCGCACGATGGTTGGGCCTTTGCGGTGATGTAGGGAGCTTTCCCCACAACATTGCACAATGGTTGTTGGGCCTTCACAGTGATGTGAGGAAAGCTCCTCACATCATCGTGAAGGCCCAACAACCACCGTGTGGTGTTGTGGTGGTCTTCTGCACAACACCATTCTACTAGCTCTGATAATGTTTTTTGTTCTGATGACATAAATTGGTTTAGTTTTATTCTCTATGAAATGTATTCCCAAGCAAGAGGCCTTCATTAATCCTAGTGTGAACGATTCTCTCCATATGCTATGGTAAATTTAGGTACTTGGATTATTTCTCAGCTCAGTTTGTATCTACTAGTGCTGTTTTATTAACACACACAGATAGTTCATGATATCTCATATATTACAAACTTGTAATTCATAGGTTGTGTTTTGGAAGTGGATCACACCAAAGATGTTGGGACATGTTACACAGAGTTCAGTGTATCATTGGACATTGGAAGGTAATGAAAAGCTCTAGAAAATTCAAAAAAACTTCTACTTTTTACGTGCTCTTTATGTTATAATATTCCTAAAGCAAAGCAAGGTGCAATATTAAATTTGACTGAAATTCTATTTTTGTGTACTCATGCAAAGCTTGTTTTCAGTTGCCGATGTGCTTTCTTCTATTTTTTCTTTCTTTTTAACATGTTAAATTATTGGGGCATATAGGGGATTCTGAACCTGTCTGAATGTTTGAGTGAATGACCAATTTAACAGGCAACCGGATAATAAATTATCAATGTGATCCTACTGAAAAGTGGCTTGTTTTGATTGGAATTACTCCAAGAGCACCTACGGTGTGTACTATCTAATGGCTGTGATATTATTATATTCCTTAATTGATGGGGTTTACGATTGTTATTGACAATAACAAAATTCTATGGATAGAGGCCACAACTTGTCAAGGGGAACATGCAGTTGTTTTTTGTAGAGCAGCATCGAAGTCAAGCTCTAGAAGCCCATGCAGCTACATTTGCATCATTTAAGGTAAAACTCTCTTCCACTCTTTGAGATTATTTTCTCTACCATATCAGATGCTTCTTTCTTGTTGTGCTTCCATTTTCATCTTGTCTCTAAAATCTGTGGAGTGTTTCCTAACGTTGATTTTGTTTTTCTGTAGGTTGCATGCAATGAAAAGCCTTCCATCCTTATTTCCTTTGCTTCAAAAATAATCACTAGAGGGTAGCTCACTTCAAAGTTACACGTGATTGAGATGGGTGCACAACCAGGTATGGTATTCTATTGCTTCTTGATTTACAATTTGAACTAGCTTAAAGTTTGCAGAGTTGTTGGTTTTTCTATAAAATAAGCTCTCTTTTGATATTGCAGATGAACTATAGGAACTATAATCCTATATGCATTGCATAAACTTGCCTAGGGTTTGATCTTCTTGCACATTCACTATTTTTGCTAATTGCCCTCTTGAATAAATGAAGACCTCTTGCCTAGCCCACTGTCCTCTCTCCTTGTGAATGATGACTACCTTGTGAGAAGAAGGCTTCCTCAGACTGGTGATTGTTTTGCTCTTTGAGTGATTGGTGATTGCCACCTTTTAAACTCTTTACACCATTATTTACTATGACAATCAACCTTTGTAACAATCACATACAATCCTCAATCTGACAGCTTAAAAGAGCATATACATGTCTCATTGACTTGATTCTTTATTGTAAACAAAAGGGAAAATGCTGGTCTACTTTTACCAATTATTGCATTATGCTCCTTTTGACTGACCATGGCAATATTTTCTCCTTAACCTCAGATCTCACTGCCTTAAACTCAAGGCTTCATTACAAAGTCAAAACCCTATCAAATAAATCACACAAAAGAACAAATGTGTTTTGAAAAACTAAGCATACCCTTGATATGTTAATTCAAATAACCAGGAAAATGCAATATGGAGAAAACCAGATAAAGTATCAAAGATAATCAACAAGTGATTGAGAACTAGAAGTAATGGCACCAGAGAAATGTAGCCTTCTATTGATATGCTTCAAAGATTAGGACTTACAATGTCTCTTTTCAAAAATCAAAATTCCCAGAGAGCTTTCCCAAGGTCTTGGTTTCCTTCTTATAGGGGTGAAGGAAGCTACAAGCTTCAGACCTTTCACATTCCAAAAATGTCTTTTCAACTTGATATGACCTATTACAATATATACTTTTTTGACAAGTCTTAAAAAGGCGGCCAATTATATTTTGAATACAAATTGTAAAGCATAAAAATAGAAAGAGACAAAAAGGAGGACGTCCAAGATTTGATGGTGCCTATTGATGCCAGCATGATGCTCATTGCTCCCCTGCCTGATCACTCTTCAACTGCAAGATATTTTTGCTCCCATTGGAAAATAGCATAATCACTAGGCCATTTATATTCTTGAATCTGGAGTAGGTTGGCCTGGTGATCTTTCCATCTTTTGTCCAACAGTACTTTGACATCCATGACAAACTTGACATATCCAACATCCAGGGTAATCACCCTATCCAGAATAACATTGAAACTGAGAGTATTTATGTTTTCATCCTTTTTAAGAAATCAATGATTTGAGAAACTATCTGGCTAAACTCATTCTTCCATGCATCAAAATCTTTGATCTTTTCATCTTCTGTTAAAATGGAAGGAATAAACTGGTGCTTGAAGGTGGCAAAAGAATCAATCTTTGCTTGCATTTTTTGGCTCTCACCATTGACATACTGGAATTCATCCAGGATCATTTTCACCATCTTCTCAGTTGGCTTGAGTAAAGTTGGAGCACCTGGGTCTCTTTGTAGAACCTTGCACAAAGTCAACAATGTATGGTGTGCAGGTTGCCATTTCTTGTATATTGGGTCCAAAACAGAAAGATTGGCCTTCAATTGACCAATGGCCTGAGATAAGGAGGAATAGCATTCATGCACATCTTTCAACTTATCAATAGCCAATTTTACTCTGTATTCCAAATTTTTTTCAAATACTTCAAGATTTTTCAATTTGACTTCATCCTTTGTCTTCTCATTCTGCTCTTTCAATTCTTCAATTTCCTTTTCCAACTTCAATTTTAATGCATTCAACTGCTCAATTGGCACTATAGCATCACTGGTTTCTTGTGGCACATGGGCTTGGTATGGCATAATAGCATGGCTCTGAGAAGAACTAGCACCCTTCATTTGTTGCTTGAGTTTGACATTTTCCAGATACAACTTGTTCACTTCATCATTCAACTCAATCTGAGTTTTCTCATAATCAAGCAATCTTTGCTCCAACTTTTTGACAGCAGTTTGAGTGAACATTGCAGAGTACATGGTAAGAGTGGCTGCTTCAAGCACTGATGTATCTTGGAATTTTTTACTATGGCTGTCCCCTTCTTCTCTTGGACTACATCAAGTAATCTTGGCTTGTTGGTGTTTTTCTGTGTGGCCCATATTGCTAGAGTTTCTATTATTGGGTTGAACCCACAACCACTGACACCATCCTCATAATCAAATTTTGAGACCATCATGGGGTCATCCTGATTCCTTACTTGGTCCAATAGAAACATTTTCTTCAATTCAAGGCTATGGATGATCATCATATTACTCTTCAAGACCAACTATCTAGCCTCCTCAGGGGTAACATTTATTTCATCAATCTTCATTTCTTTGGAAGTTTGGGTCACAATTTGGTCATGCTGTGATTCATCAACACCCATCTTATTTATCTCAATTTTCTCCTCAAACTCCCTCATCTTTATTTTCAACCAGAAGTCTTTGAATTCTAAAGTATTTATGAAATCATCATCCTCCATGAACCTCATTGAGGCCACGACCCTTTCATCTTCTTGTAACTCAGGCTCACCTTGTCCTTGCTCCTCCATTCTTGCTTCGGGTTTGTGGGCCTCTGTTTCTTCACCAACCAGTGGCTGATCTACTTCCTCTTCATCTCCCATATGCCTTAGAATACTGGCCACCACCTTAGTATCTCCAACTCCTTCAGTCATTTCATATGGAACCAATGGAGAAACATCATCAGTCTTTTGTCTTTTGGGAGGAGGTGAATCAAAAATTGCAGGATCTTGAACTGACATTACATCAGGGGCAGGCTCTTTAATTACAACTCCTGGTGGCCTCTTGACTGGGAGCTTGGTAGCCTTTGTAGGCTCCTTTTCAGACTTATCATAGATTCTTTGAAAATTATCAATGACCATATCTATTCTCTTCAAGGGGTCCTTCTCATCAACACAAAATCCTTCAAAATTAGGGTTTTTCTTTTGTCCCGTCATCCTCAATCCTTTTTACAATTTCCCATTTCCTCTTTCTATTATACACTTCATCAAAAGTGACACAATTTCTAATCACATCCTCATGAAAATTGATTTGATGGGATACCCCCATTTTGGTAAGAATGACTTGCCTAACAAAATTCATGTGACCCTCTGGATCACAAACTCTTTCGGTCCCTGATTTCAAAGAATACTTAGCCTTCAAATAGGCCTGCAACTCTTCCAAAGTATCTGAACCAACTGACCAATCACTAAACACAGTAGAATCAAGAAGGAAAGTTCCCTTCTTTGCCTTTTTCATCACATCCTTCTCCATCCAAAGCATCTGCCACATGAACTCAAGGAATGCAATTCTATCTGGCATAAACTTTGGCAACACATGGGGTGGCTGAGTACACCCATAAACTATGATTATTGTATGGTCTAGCAAGAAAAACCAATCAGCAAAGTTATGCTTATGACCTTGTGCTGGCCTATGAGCAAGAGGTCTCAACATCTCTCTGACCTCTTTGGTCAATCTGGGAGAAGGGCAACCAAGTGAATTCATTATTCTGCAAACTCATCATGGAATACTACATAATTACAATTCTTGCAATGAATATCCCATTTGTAGCAATAGTGTTGTGTGGGCAACCTCTACCTCTTCTAGTCAATCATACTCAAATCCATTTTGTTGGGCCATTTCCCCCTATTCTGACACAATATCAAGTGACACAACAAGGAATAATATTTGAAATCAAGGGGCTTCTTATTTTCTTTGATTTTCAATAGACCATCATGCAACTTCTTTTCAATATATGATGCAAAAGCATACACAATATTCACCTCTGGATTCTGAATCCTCATGGTCATCATCATCAAATCCATAGGAATTTTGTCTTGGGCATCAATACCCAGCACCTGACACAGAGCAAAGTATGTCCTCTTGAAATAAACATCAAAATCATCAACAACAAAAGGCTCAACAGCAGTGGATGGAATTTCAATTCTTTTGTTATTAGCCCCTTTTCTCATGTACATGGACAATTTGTCATTCCTGTGTGTTTTTCTGAGGTTATTATATTCTTGTTTACTCTTCTTCAAGTCAACCTATGTGAGGGCTTGCTTACTGAGCATGAAACAATCAATAATTTCATTTATGTCCAATGCTACCAATGGTGACCCATTAGGCAATCTAACTATCCTGGTGGCTGGATGGTAGCACTATGCCAATACTATGATCAATTCAATATCAACAAACACATTTGGAACTACAAGTTTGGCCAGATTCAGGTTCCAGGGGTTGGCAATAGGACCTTGACCATCTTTTTTGTCACATAAATACCAAAATAGACTCCAACCAGAAACATGAACCCTGGCATCTCGACAACCCTCTACTATATCTTTAAATATTTTCTTATACCCCTTGTCAATTGAATTTGACAAAATGTCTAACAGTGACTATTGAAGGGACCGCTTCTTTTCTTTAGGGGCAGAGGACTTAGCTTTCTTACTTGTGGATTTAGATTTTTTGGGTGCCATTGATTTGATACTTTTATGAACTAGGGTTTTGACAGTTTTTTGATCTACTAAACCAATTTAAGCAAAGTACCAACTGAATATCAACTTTTATGAAGAGGATGATGAAATTGACTTACCCAGTTGAATGAAGTTCATAGAACACACTTCAAAGCTTGAGATCACCGTCTAGAATCACCACTGCACTTGCTTGAATGACAAAATACAAGGGAATTTCAGGCTTTATTTTGCTATGAAGCTGGTCATTTCACCATTTACTCTGGTTTGTGCCAGGATTAAGCAAATCTGCATGTTTAAATCACTTCAAACATAGTCCATTGATCATAGATCAGACGGACAAAATATTTCACCAGTTTTGTAGTCATTTCAATGATTATCGCACACCTGCCACCATAAATGATGGCCTCTGCGGGGTGGCGGTGCTATTACTCTACCATCCAATGCTTAGCACACTACCGCAAAGTCGATTTGTTTGCTCTATGGTATGATGGGAGAACACTTGGCAATCATCTTTTATTGTTTACTATTTACTGCTACCCCGCAGACCTAGTGAGGTCACTATTGTGGGGTAGTAGGGTAACTTGCACCATTTTGACCTTTACCGTGTTACCGCACATTGAGGGAGTGGACATTGCGGGGTCGTGTTACCATTATGTTTATTGACTTGTTCCCTGCTGCAGTATTGCAAATCATTTCTTTGACCATTGCGGGACCGCGGTATACTAAACATCACTTGAACCCTTTCACCGCACAACTGCACTCCTTCATTGAAACTGTCACGGGGCCACGGTATTCAACACTTACATAACTTAAACTCCTTATACCACCATACCGTAAGCCTCGCTTAAGGCCACCATGGGGGCGCGGTGTACTGTTTTCCTCTGCTCCTTCTTACTACATTACCGCTAGTTATTCTCTTAACTGTCGCGGTACTGCGGTGAAATATCATATATGCCACTTAAATTTATACCGCCAGCCCGCCACTTCATTTTGAGACTGTTGTGGGGCTGCGGTAATCGATCTCTGCATACTACGATGCCACATGTGCAATCTCTTCATGCTGCAAAATAGTGATAATTGCTCCCTTGTCATCCTTGGTTCCCGCACACCTGCCAAGACCTTTTGAGTGACCTATGGGATTGCGATGAGAGACAAAAACACATCAATGGTAAAAAATACAAATATCTTTCACATGGTATGGGGTGCTTATGAATGACTAGTAGAATAATTTTAAAAGAAATATGGATCCCTAAGATGGATTTATGGAAGGAAATTTGCATGAAACCAAGTGGGACTATGAGAATTTTGAATGGTCGTAATAGAGACCACATTTTTTTGAGGCATTCTATCAAACAATTCATGTGCCTTGTCCATGGTTCCACATTTTGCATACATGTCTACCAAGGCAGTTGCAACTACAACATCTGACAAAATTCCTCTATCCTTCATGCTTTGATGGATGTCCATACCCTGTTCCAAAGCAATACTCTGGATTTTATTATATTGGCACAACGTCAACTAAAACTGAAGCCACAAAGACAATTTAGATATTTAGAAATTTTAAAGGCTATTGAGTTTTCTTCTTTTAGCTAATGTGCAATTTCTTTCTGTGTAAATTTCTCATTTCTCTCATCTTTCCTCATTACACAGGTTGCTGCTCTTACACTATTTACCCTTGTGACATTATATTCAACCATTATTCCTATTTCACTGTATGTGTCAATTGAGGTAAGAATTCTTGTTTAATGAAGTTTGAAATTCTATTTGATATTCAAATATGCTTAACATGGAAACCACTTTAATTTTCTTAAAACTGCATTTCTGTCTTTGACTTGCTTCTTTTTTTAATGGCATCTAGATGATAAAGTTTATCCAGTCTACTCAATTCATCAAAAAAGATATACTTATGTATCATAAGAAAAGCAACACTCTTGCTTTGGCACGAACATCAAATCTGAATGAGGAGCTAGGATAGGTCTGTGTAAGTCACAATTAAATGTGTTTGAAATAGATAGTTTAATAGTTGCTTGATAAAAATTTACAAACAAAGCTGAAAAATATGTTTTTGTATTAAAGTTTAAAGTTTAAACCATTTTCCAATTTGTTGTTTGTTACAGTTTTTGTTAGTCAAAACCCTCTCTCCCCTAAGAAATGAATTCCTGGAAGAAGTGAGGAAAAACATCATGAGTGTTATTGAGTCTCTTTTGGGCTGGCCTTACTGTGCCACCTAGACTTGGTAGACCATGAAGGGGGCCCACAACTTGGAAAGTTCAAGCCCAGTTCTGCAACTATGCAGTCCATGAGATCACATTTTTTTTTGAGGCATTCTATCAAATAGTTCATGTGCCTTGTCCATGGTTCCACATTTTGCATACATGTCTACCAGGGCAGTTGCAACTACAACATCTGAAGGAATCAAGGCTTCCATATACTTCAAGGAATCAAGGCTTCCATATACTTCAAAGGAAATTTTATTGAATGCATATCTTTTTTTATGATCTTGTTTATCAAGTCTAGCAATTGTTAGTTTTTTATTGATAATGTTCTATAGATTTTTCATTATGGTCCAACTGGGAAAACTTTAAAAAAATCATCGATGGAGTATTGAAAACTATATTTTTGCTTTGCAGGTCCTCTCTTTGTTGTTTGCAATAATCCTTTGTATCATGGTTTCACCCACCAGGAATGATTATGATAGTGATATGACTATAAAAGAATAATAGGACCTTCTCAAAAGGTAGTGATAGTCATTTTAGGCTGAGCAGCACTTAAAGACCCATGGATGATAGGGTTACACTGAGAGCCATAAGTAGAAGACACAGGGACGTTTGAAACAATATAGTGAGAAGAGTGTGAAGAGATTGGATAGTTTTAATCTAACCTGGAAACACAAAGTGAAGGTCTTGATCAAATGGCATCATGGCTATGACAGTGTTTCCAAAATAATTATGACCATGGTAAAAGCACTCCTCAAACTTGAGTGAATATGTTTGCAAATGAGGATGTATGATGTAATGAGGATTGAAAGGATAGTCTGTGAAAGAGCTTCCAACTATGCATGAAGAAAACCTACAAGTGACTATCAAGGGGTAGAGATTCATGCAAAAGACAGTGATCATGCAAACATTAAAAGATAATCTTAGAGTCAATGAGAAGAACTATGCAAAGGTTACAATCTTGCCAGTGTCTCAAGAGACATTTAAAGGGGTAAGGAGTCAGCCTTCTAATATGCATTTGACAGTGCCAAATCTCATGATAGTCAAGAGTCTTCATGTTAGATGCATGAACACCTAGGATAGTAACATAGAGTTGGTACAAGTGAGTAGCAACAAGGTTGAGGATTATCATGAGCTATCTACTAAGACACAGATATTTTGCAACAACAGTATCATAATGAGATGTTGATTTCTATATTAGAGGTGATGATATGATATGACAATTGTTCATGATAGTGACGTGATAAGTGATAGGACCAATGATGGACTATGTGAACTTGTAACAATCTAGCAGATGACATAGAGTGCATACCTAGGTAATAGTAGTAGTGATGAACTGTTTTCAAGGAATTTGGAAAAGATACAGTGATGTCTGTTGACTTTTTCCCAGACTGGATGCTTATTCCCAGATTTCCCTACAAGGTAGCCATCAGTGATCAACAGGATCTCTGGGCCAGGGGGTCAACAGTGTAGGAGATAGACTCTATATTTTATCTCCTCTTCTTCTTCAGGCTCTGCAAGACCTAGGGGGGTATTCCCTACTCAACATCCATGAGGATATGCATTCAAGGCTGGGATGTTGACAGAAAGCAGATGAGTCCTCCTGTAAGTAGACCAAAACTGAAAGATAAGGGCAAAGGGGCTAGCTTTGGGCCTATTTGCAGTTGTAGACAGAGGACTGAGGTTCCTAAAACTAACTCTAAAGTCCTAATGTTGGTTTTAGATTTTGCTTTGGAGTTTAAGTGTGGATGCAAAGCTGGATATGGTTATAACACAAAACAAAGCATGATTGGTGCCTATCCAGGGCCTGGAGTCAGTAGACATACACCTGTGAATGATCAGCATGAACAACTAAAACTGGATTTCAAGGGGATATATGTGATACCTGCCTTACAGGCATCTCCCAATACAAAGTGTTAGGTTATCTCTACTTATGGTATCCCTACTGCAGTATATCCCTCCCAATGTTCAACCTGAAAACAGTTTAATCTACCCCTTGAGTAGAAGTTAAAAGATCAGACAGTCAACATAGGAATTCTATGCTCTAGAATCCAAACATTACCAAACATCCAGATTCAGAAGAAGAGTACATGCAATACTGGAGACAGAATTAACACAACACATGCCAAACAGCATTTCTCATGTAAGTTTAATCATGAAATCAATGGGTTCATGCCAAAAACAAACAACAAGAGATACATAAACTCACAGGTAAGCTGTACAGAGCAACCAGATCAGCTTGTTATGCATTACAGAGCCAAAATCATCAACTTTCAACAACCTCTCAAATGAGCAAGACCACCTGCTTATAACAGCCAGGTAGGTGCTCAGCAATTAATTACATGGTTGACCAAAATTTCGCCAGATACACAGTATCATGAAAATGGCGCTCAAACACAACCAGATTGGCGCCCAAACTTGAATGCAGCAGGTAGGGGAGGAGACAGGAAGATTTCTCGAGCCCTGCGCCCCTGTCCGTTGATTGACACCTCCAGTCGGGTACAAGATCGACCCACGCCATCGCCCATACCTCTGCAACAATCGCCATTAATGGCGCACCAACCCGCGGCCTAGGGAAGATCATCATACAGACTATCGCAAGCTTTTCCCGCTGAGACTCATCATCATGATGTTTTGAATATGCAGGATAACAATATCCCACATGCATCCCGCGATGACCTCAATAACACTTTATATACTAGGTCATGAGCATATATCATGTCGGTGCTTTTGCTCCTGACGACACTAGTATAGACTTCATCATCATCATCTTCCAGCAGCATGATATCCTGTTGTTCGAAATATCACCCTGACGTCATCATGATATTTGAAATATAACCTTCATGACAATCGGCACAACCTGATCCTTCGGAGGAACATCCTCCTGCTGAGCTTATAACAAAAGTCTGGCCGATGAACATCCTGATGACGTCATCATCATATACTGCTGACGTCATCATCATATCTGCCTACTGCGCACCTCCTCATATCCGGATGACGTCATCATCATGTTTGTAAATATCAGGTCTCTTCAAGATGATCACTTGTTAGAAATATGACCTCCGCGGACCTTGATGACGTCATCATCATATTAACATCATCATGATATTCGGAAGACAACCGGATATTTGGAAATATCCTCCTGACGTTCCAACATCAGGTTGCACTGTAGCTCCTCTATAAGATCGGGGCGATAACTGAATATGATGATGATGCTTGAAAAGATCACCCCCAGTAGATAATGCGCGAAGCCAACAGGCGGATATCTCCTTGATATCAGCATCATCATGATGCTCGAGCAAACATATATCCGGGTGATATGAAAATATCACCCCTTCCTTCGGAATATCATGATGCAGATAGGCAGAAAGAAAAAGATCACCCTGATATACGGATGACGTCAGCATCATCAGGATGAGAAACAAAGAATAGGAAGTGATACAACATCATCAGGATGATATTGACTAAGATTATCCTGACGTTCAAAATATGATGACCCTAGTGAATATCGGGTCGCACTTAGAACTCTTCAACATCATCATCAGGATGATCATAACCGAGATCACCCGATGATAAAATATCACCCCGGTGAAATATCATGAAGGCAAAAAATATGATGACCTCCGCAAGCCGCAGGATGATAACTGGAAATATCATGAATATGACGACCCTTAGGAAAAAACAAGTTAGGTCGAACACTTAGAGAATAACCCCTTCAGGACATCGGGGCAACATCGTCATCATGTTTGAGCAAGGTGATATTCGGAAAATCACCGGATACTTGAAAAATCACCCTCGCAAGCAACTGAGGGCGCACTGTAGCTCACCAGTATCATCAGGATGATATCCAAACATCACCCGACAGTTGAAATATGATGATGACGATGAGAAAAACAAGTCGACGAAGAACATGCTGATGAAGATCATCATCGAAGACAAGATGATGATGACGACCTCCTCCTCAGGAAAATATGATGCTGCAGTTGAAAAATGCTGAGGAGGTCCAACACTTAGAAAATTTGGGCAAGAAGATGAAGGCTTCAGATGAAGAAACCTCCTGATCATGACAAATCAACCCCAGGTCAAAATAAGTGCTAACAATGTCAAAGGTAGTCAAGGCATTCAATACAGGGGCAATGTTCTATGTTGATGGGAGGCAGAGTACATGTGAAAGCATGCCAAAATAATGAGCTAGGTAGTGGCAGTCATGAGGCATCGTTATTTTATAAAGGGAAAATGCATGATAGTAGGTTGACAAGTGATTGGACAATGCATTTCAAGAAGCTACAAGTTTGATTAGGACAATGCATAGCCTAGTCATAAGGCAATACTGTTGAATAACAGTCCATGATAATTGAGGCATCCTACCAAAGATGACAGTCATCAGAGGCATAATCATCAGAGACAAGGACAGTTTATTGCTATAGGTAACAATTCATAGTGGCAGCTTATGAACTAGAGCAAGTTGGGTGCATGAGACAGGATCTCTATAGAGATGATAGTGTGATCTTGAACTAGGACAATGAGCTTCATGGGATAGTCATGGATGTGTGAAGAAGACATCTATGAATGTCTTTGTGCTTCTATGCTTAGTGATACTCAGAAAATCAGTTTCTTGCTCATTCTTTGACCTATGTATTGTAACCATGAAGGTTTTTTTAGCAAAGAGAAAGCATTGTAACTTATTTTCAGATCTGTATGCTATTTGCAAGCATTTTTGATCAATAAAACAAGCTGTTTTTACCTTCTCAAAGCTGTTTCATTGTGCAAGCTTCAAAATGGTTGATGTGATTTTGTGGTGATGCTTCTTCCCCTTGATTAAAATGACTAAATATACTACTAATTAACGTCAATTAATAATTAAATTGACTAAATATACTACCAATTTATAGAAATTAGTGAACAGTGAATAAATATGACTAAATATATGACCAGTGAAATCAGTGAATAAAAATAACTAAATATACTACCAAATTGATCAAAATGATGATTAAAATTAATGACTAAATACACTACCAATGGACAAAAATCAGCGAATAAAAATGACTAAATAAGTGACCAGTTAACAACAATCAATGACTAAATTAACGACTAAATATATCAGTGAATAAAAAATGACTAAATAAGTGACCAGATTACAGCAATCAATGACTAAATCAACGACTAAATATACTACCAAATTGATCAATCAAAACAACCAATAAATGACTAAAAATGGTTTAGTCATCAATTTTGTCGCGTTATAAATGACTGGCAATATACTACTAATGGTCACATGATTATGTTTAGTCATTTATAAGCAGTTTTTAGTAGTTTTTTAAGTCATATATTGTTGTTTATGTACTAGTGGTCCCTGGTCATGACACCGAAAGATGTTTGCATCTCAAGCACATAATGCAAGACCTCGTTGACCAAAATATCATCCAGGTATCTGACATTAACGATAAAGAAAATAAGTCAGTCGCTTTGCCTAATCAGCATTTGCAAATCTATACCAATCCAATGCCACATCATTATTCCAACTTTGTTGACCTTGCTTCACCATCTGTGGTGCTAGATAGAACTCCTAACATCCCCTCTTCTTCTTCCTTTACCCAAATGATATGAATGGTTGGCATTTGATCTTTCCCTATTTGAGAGTGTTTTGTTCCTAAACTTATCATTTCCTTCTCTTCCTCTGATATCCCTACTGAGATAACTGAGGGTCCTCTCTATATTACCATCGAGGTCAATGTGAAACCTGTCAAGATTGTCTTAATTGACCCTACTTGTCTAGTAAATGTTATTACATAAGAATTCTATATATCCATGAGCTATAAAGACATGTACGAGCAATCAGAGGTCCATTTATGGTGTCATCATGGGGCCAAAATCTTGGATGTGTCATTCTCGATCATTCCTACCTCAGATTGATTTTGTTTGAGGTTGGGTCACCCATGGATCGCTACGATGAAAGTGATCCCCTCTATAGTCCATAAGTGCCTAAAGTTTCCTCATGATGGCATTGTGCATACAATATTCCACAATAGATTTAAGCCTCTTGTCATGTAGGGAAACTTTTACTTGTACTACTTTTTGATGACTCTAATAGATCCTCTTCATCCATGCAATGACTTCTTGTTCCTATCGTACCATAAGTTCAAGGCTGCTTGGATTGCAAAGTCGTCTATTGGCCCTTCTTCTTCATCTCCTGTGGCTGCTTCTCCCTTAGTCACCTTTCCTTCAAAGGATGCTTCAGTTCCTTCTACTACTTCCCAAGTAGTTAAAGGAAAACAACCCATGTAGAGTGCAATGCGTCATCCCTGTGCTCCTGGTTTGTACTCGAAGGTCCCACATCTAGTTTCCTATTCAAGACCTAGAGGTCCACCAGTAATACAACCTTGTGCATCGCACACTCCTACAATTTCTCAGCCTCTAATGGTTGCTTCTTTCATCTCGCCTCTTTAGTGACATGAGGAATGCAACCTATTATGAGGGATTCTCCCCCCCGTGAATCCTCAACCTTTAGTGGCTACTCTTGTTTCTCCTGCCTCTTTGATGGCACGAGGAAAGCAACCCATGTTGCAGGATCCCCCTCCCCCCCCCATGGTTTCCCAACATTTGGTGGTCCCTTCTATTCCTCCTCCTATCCTTGAGATAGAGGATGAAAAGGAACTCATGTTGGGAGACCCCTAGGCTCCTTCAGCAAAGGCCTTGGATCGTACACGATGCAACCAACTTGTGAGAGATCACAAGTGTCATCAACGTGTTGTAGCTTGAGAGTGTGTTGTTGATGCTGAGTCTCTACCCAAGTGTCCTCCTCCCTTGCCCCTCCTTTAGAGCCTCGACCTCCTCTTTCTTAGCCTGCCTCTCTCCCATCCTCGACTCCCTCCTCTCCTTTGTTGGACGTAGATGAAAATCACTCCAAAAGGATGCAAGTAGTCTTGGATCCTTCTATGGAGAATCCCATCCTCCCTTCCATCCTTGACATGCCAACCTTCTTTGAACCTTTAGATCTTCCCAATGTTAGTGTTTTTTCTAGTGCCACTTTGTCTACTCTTGTCCTGTTTGAGCATACCCATCATGTAGTCTTCCCTGTTATCCTCCATCTTGTTACGATTGATATTGACATTCTACATCCACTTCCAAAGCATAAACCTAAGCATTACGCACCCCTCTATTTCACAAGATAATGTGCATGCTGTCATCTCTGCCACCTCTAATCCATTTTGCATTGATTATTCCAGTTATGGAGGACCTTCCTCCACCTATGATTCTTAGTGCTCAAATTTATATCGACAACACTTATGAGCCACATCTGGTTCAATATTCTAATTTTGATTCAAATGAGTCCTCCCTTGCAGAGAAAATCTTTGAATTTGTTACGAATATCCCTTCATTGTTTATGATTTTTACACAATCATTAACAATCAACTTGACTAGTGCTCAAGAGGATCCCACTCCTGCTGACGATCCTTTGCACTTAGTTCCTAGGGAGTTTGCTTGTACCACCCTTAATGTGGTCCCTTTATTAGCTCTTCCACCATCCCCTTATAATAATGAAGATTGGGACATAGATGATCTGATGATGTCTAGTCCCCATGAAGGTTATACCTTCATCTCATGTATTTTTATGTGTTTGCATGCTTTCTTGTCATGTCTCCCCTTTGAATATCTTCTAAATGTTTGTTAGTTTTGTCTGGAGGACCCATGATGCCCTTGCAGACATGTGGATACAGGAGGAACAAAAATATGTGTCATTCTTCTATTTGTTTCTATCTTCTTCTATTTGTTGTACAATTGATTATTTCAACATTTTAGAGACGATGCAAAGCATTGAAAGATTTAGCTTCCTTCCATGTTGAGCCAAAATTTTTATTTATTTTTCTTTTGTTTTCTTATTACATTCTTCCTTTATACTCTTAGTTCTACATGTTTAGGGAATGATGGCGATTCTCTTAGTTGTCCCTTGATGATTCCCCTCCCAAATGCATACTGACCCCAAATCACGTAGATCCCTTTGTGTTCTTGGTGATGTTGCTTATTTTACATGACATGTGTTTGTGTTGCTCGGTGTCATACCATGCTTACACAAGCCTTTGTGTATCATGCCCGCAACATCACTTTCATTTCCTCTCCTTTGGGGCATCTTCTTTATTTTTGATGTATCTTTCCAAACATAACTTACCATATAGATATGTTTCGTAAAGCTCTCTTCCCCTTATTCTATCTTAAAATTAATTGCATACTATTACTTTGAGGCAGGGGCATACGTTTATGCTTTTCACTTTTGCACACACCACATTGATGGTACGCTCTCTATAGCATTCGCTCTTAGCAGCGTTTGTATCTTGTGGTACTAAGAAGATGCACTTGCTTAGACTAACCACCCTTTTCAGCTACCCCTTTTGGCACTCTTTATGAGTCACTAACAATGTGGTTTGTTAATCCTAGTGGCCCATAAGAGTTTGGTATGGTTCTTAGCTCTCATAGTGTGCTAGCCCTAGAACTATACTTGGCATCCTTCTAGCTCTCGTAGTGTGCTAGAAATGCCCCTTTTGCATTATGCTCTTTTTCTTTAGTGTGTGTGATTTGTGTTAGATTAGAATGTGCATTAGATTATATGATTTGCTAACCTTGATGTTTTGGCATATCATATTTGATCTAATCCTTTTTAGCATAAATTTTTATATACATGGTTCTAACATTGCCTCTTGTGTAGGTTTTATTGTTTAACACTGTGGTTTTACAGGTTCTCATCCTGGGGACTTCATTCCTCTGCCTGAAGAACACTCTACGGCCTCTACAGTATCCTTTTTTGAGGTAATACTTGTGATGTTATTTCATTTTCTACTTTAGCATGCATATTCATGTGTAGTGTCATAAGTCTACTAAAGTGAGGGCTAAATTTAATGTCAAAAATTGCATACCCTTGCAATTTCACGCTACGTTTTGTGACCACCTTGGTGTTTGCCCCCTAGCATGTATTTAGGTTCATTTTAGCCTTGCCTTAGATTTTTTTCCATAACCACACCTGCTTTTGTATTATGTGAATCAATCCTTTGTGTTTATTTTTATAAAATTTTGTTTTAATGCTTTGTTTATCTTAGTGTCTGATGGCATTGTTCCATGTGACTAGATACTGAAGTTGCCTGGATGTGAGTGCTTAGTGCAGATGTCCATGAGGTATGCTAGCATCCCGCATCTATGTGGCACTAGGTGACCATTTTTAGGCATTACTAGCCACCTCCAGTGATGATTTGAGATTCTAGTAATGCGTCTTCGCTGCTCAAAACGTCTCTATTTAAATCTATCTTTAGTTTTTCCCTCTCATAGGATAATTTTTGAATTTTACCTTTTGGATTCTCATGCAATCTGGGTGAACTCTCTTGGCTCTGCAATTTTTTGTGAACTTTTGTGAAGATTTAGCTCTCCTGGTGATCTCCTATAACGTCCTATTGCACTTCTTCAAGTCTCCATTGTACAATTGTACTCTTTTGGTGCATTTTCATGTGAGTTCTTGGAGGATTTTATGCTCTCTTTCATAGGGATTATGAAACCAATGCTTGCTAGTTAAGATACTCCAGTTGGGAAGTTTTTGCTTCATCTGATAGGTGATTGAGTTTCATATTCTCTCTTTTCATTCATTATATTTGTGTAACCCCATTGTTGGAAGTGGCATTCTGTGGTTACATTTCATTATACCTTAACCTTTCATAGTCATTTGCACTAGTTTGCTCACTTAGCCTTGACTAGATTAGTTCATTTGCAAATTTCATTTGTCACTGTTGTTTATTTCTTGAACACATTTAAGAAGTAAGAGCACATACATACTCTTTTTTAGTATTTCTTCATATTGGCTGCCCATGGAGGTCAAAAGACCAAAACATGGGTTCAACCTAAAGGCAAACCCCCAAGCAACCCAAACCTTTTTCTCTAATCTCTTACAGGTGATAAATTTGAGTGGAGAGCTTCATTCTCCATCTCTATTTTTGAATCCTCTTACTCAAATCCCATTTGCTTCATTATTACTCATTCCATTTATTTCAAAGTTATATATATATAGTTTTTTTATTTCTTGCCACCTAGAGAATTACTGGATAGGTTTTCTATTTAGTGTTGTATTGTGCAGGTGACAGGGGATCAAACTGGACCAAATATTTTTATTTTTCTATCTTCCAAGACTATAGCGTGATGTGCATACATCCTTGTGACACGTTGGCATCCCTGGCAGTGGCCTCCATGTTCTAGTGATAGGTTCCTTAGTGATGCCTCTTTTCTGTTCTATACTTGAAATTTAGAAATTTTATCTTTAGTAGTGCATTTCCAGTATTCTCTAGATTTTTCTTCATCATTTAAACAACTAGCATAGTTTCTATTTTTGTATCTTTAGTGCAAAGTGGGTCTATTGATGTTAGTCTTTCTAAACCATTTAGATAGCAAAAAGCAAGACTCTAGTGTATTTGTAGTGAAAAGTTCCCTTGATTGACACGTTTGATTAAGGTGTTATTTTTCCTCATCTACAACAAAGTCATTGAAAAAACCTTACAAAATCCCTATAGGATCACCCCTGAGATATCTCAGAGTTACTGAAAGCAAGAGTATCAAAACTGTCAAAGTTTGAGTTTCAAAAGGGACTTGTAAAAGTTCAAACTTTTCCTCACCCTTGCAACTCAAATTTGTAGTTTAGACTTGCATTTCAAATTTATTTTTTGAGTTGTAACTAGGCCTAACACTACCTTAGACTTTGACATTAGGCTACAACTCACAACCTGCAACACCCACTTGGGTTTTGGAAAATAGTTGGAATTTGCACAATACAAAGTGTGAAGAGACTTTGATCCTCCAGTCTAGGTCGACTGCAAACTTTAAAGTCTAACTACGACATGCATTTCAAACTTTGAGTCTAAAAAACAATTTACAATATGCAACGCTTAGTAAAATTATGGAACGAGACACCCTTAGCGTTTCAAGACTCAAAGAATAATTATAATTTGCAATATGCAATGTGCAATGGTACTTTGAACTCTAGACCTCCCATGCCCTCAAGATCCAAAAGTTGTTTGCAACATGCAACATGCTCTGTGAGATGAGATTCCAAACTCTAGCCCTCCTGCACTTCAAGTTTTGGGCCCTAATTGCAACTTGCAACTTCAAATTGGTAAAACTATTTAGCAACTATAGTTTCAGACTTTTTTCCCATTGCAAAATAAGAGAGTAGGAAACCAACTAAGCCATAAACACAACAAGGTCTAATCTTTACACTCCACAAGGCATAACTTTCTCAATTTTTGTGTTATTAGAAAATGGTCTAGGACTAAATGTTCAAGGAATTGTGGTTTTCAACTTGGCCATGCAAGGACCTCATCAAAAGCATGGCTCCCAAGGAACAAGGAGAAAAGTGACACTTTCTCTCAAAACACAAGGAATACAATTTTACAAAATATGACAAAAGCGCTATAGAACACTATGCATGTTCAACACCAATGTCAACAAATGCCAGAAATAAGGATATGATCATCACCATGAATATAATCCAACATTAAGGAATCCATAAACATAAATACAATATTAAATACTTTAATCCAAACATGTCAATATATCATGATTTCAACATTTCAAACATGCTAACACCCTCACAAAACAAGGTGTGCAAAAATGCCAAATGATATCAATATCTTATTATAGTTAAAGGGTCTCATCCTAAACATGGATGGATCATAACTGACAACTAAGATTAAACATCAAAGAATAACCATAGTTATAAATTACAATGGTCTCAAGGACCCCATTTACAATGATTACAATATTACCATAAATAAGAGATAAAAAGTACATAAAATACTAAGAAGTCCAACATGTTCTCCAATGAGAATCCTCAAAGATCACTTGTACCCAATGCTGGTTTAACACCAACTAACCATCTGGTACCCTTAAGCCCACCCCACTATCCTAGAAGATAGTTGAATTGGGTACAAGCACACTCACACAATACAAGGAGTACATGGCAACACTCATGCTAATCAAAGCATACAATATCACATGTGAAAAATCATGCCAAATCAAACCATGTAAGATAACATGTGGCATACACGCCAATCAATGCATAATATACACCACATCCACATGAATGCACTGGAATACACAAGTCACATAAGCATATGGAAATGATCACAAATCACGTTGAATGTAAAATTTGATGACAAGGAAGGATGAGGATACTAGCAGTAAGACAAGGAGTATCATCACAGTATCATGATAACTCTATGGGTAATTTGTGAATTCACCTACTCCTAGAGTTGTGACATGCCCTTCACAACTAGACCAAACCTTTGTGAGCATTCAAATCCTAGTGTGAAAAATCTTAGTTAAAAATTTTATTAACCCAATGTGTATCACATTATCATTTAATTAAATTTCTCCACATGCTTGTTCTAGGGATCCTTTGTATCCTGATGAACGGTGAGAGCCACTCCTTTCCTATTCTATACATCAATCCTAACAATCCATTGCTCAAAATTTACAATTTAGACATGGCATGTAAAAATCAATGCAATAATTTATGACACAATGCCAAAAGATACAGAATTCTAAAATACTAAGGATACAATTCATCCTGCAAAATAAATCATTCATTTAAGGTTCTAAAATGTAAATTTCATATTTCCAAAAATTGCTAAAATAATGAAAATCCCCAAATTCACCATTGATGAACCTTGGGAAAAACTCATAAATTTTTATTTCCAAAATTACAATAAATTTCAAAATTTGAAGAGTGCCCTTTTGATCCAAAAATACACAACATTCCCGTGCAATCAATTTTTCCAAAGATTGAGAATTAAGGATTTTAGAAAAATTTTCCATAACTTGGACTCAAAATGCATGTTTTCAAAAATTTAAAACACAAAATTAAACTATAAATTTATAACCTAAATCATTCCTATAGCATGATGCCATATGATTCCACCTAATGTGGGCATGGCAAGAGGAAGAAAACTCATTTTAAATGTAGAAAACAAAGAGAAATACCTTTCCAACGAAGACTTGAATCAATGAAAGAGAAGCTCCTTTGAAGCACACAAACAAGCACTCCAATTCCAAGAAAAATCCCCTCCCATGCTCAAACAATTCCAATCCATCCTCAAGCAAATCCAAGCTCCAACAATTTCTATTTCATTTATTTTCATTTTTTTTTGAAGAGAAGAGGGAGAGGGAGAGAGAAGGCTTTATTTTTACAAAATGCAAAATTGAGAAGGGAGGAAAAAGTCTTCTTTTTTTCTTTATACTTTCCCTTTTATTTTCTTTTTCTTTATTTTCTATTTTGCTATTTCAACTATTCACTTTTGCCCAAACAACATTTTCAAGATAATCAATAAATAAAATTGATTAAATAAACTATACACTAATTTCATTCTAATTGATATTTTTCCAATAGCTAGGAAATTGAATCAATTAAATTAAATTACATTGTAGACTAGTAATTTATTTCACTCGAGTTAACTATTTCATTTTGAAAGAATAATCAAATTCATTTAATTTTCTTCTACCAAAAATATAATAATGCAATAGAACTTTTTCTACCAAGGCACAATTATTATCTTTTTGATGTAAGCACTAAATATTCTGTAAACACGTATTTTGAAGTAAATTTAAATGCAATGCAAAAAGATAAAATAAACACACATAAAGAACTCGTACACACTTTATGAGTTTACACAACATGCAAACTCAAGACTCACTACTGATTTGGGTCCAAGTTTACACAAGGATTCACATGACTCATCTCACACTCAAATCAAGTGAGATAAAGGTTAACATGCACATGTTTTATCTAAAGATGACTATCTCCAATATAACCACTGTTGGAGAACAACCCTATATTTGCATGCACTTAGATTAAAAATCAGGGGTACCTACTCCACATAATAATAGATGAAGCAACACAATCCACCCAATGTGACATAAATTATCATAACATGGTATCAAATCATCACATCTAACTTTAAATCATTTACAACTAGTATGATCCAAGAAATAAGATGCATAATCAACCATAATCCATAATGCTGAAACAAACATAATAATCACAACTATAACAAATATAATAAAATAGTGAAGTTGAAAGATTGTAATGATCTAACATACATAGGCACAACATATGCATTCCATAATGCATAGTCATAATCTAATGTCAATACAAAACCTCATTGGAAACACCTCCACAAAAGTATCCAGAATACACCATCAAAACACCTCTATGACACAACAGGCTTCATCAACAAGTTTAATGCAACAACTCATAACACAAGAATCACATAATACATTGATGAGCACTTAATATGAAATATAGCATATAAATCAAAAGCACACAAGGCATACATACTAGTGGGCATTACAGTTTTGCTTCTAGTTATTCCATACACATTAATTATTTTATGATTATTACGATGGTTAATTAGATGACAACATAGTTGTTAGATTATTTTGAAATCGCTCATTTTATTTATTAAAGAGGCAAACTAATTAAAGTTAGACTCTTATAATTTGAATTATAACATAGTTTAATCTAAAAATCTCTAAAATCTACTTAATTGATTAATGAACACTTGCAATCATTTTGAAGTAGTTAAATTACTTTTTGTGCTTAGAACTATCTTTAATTCTTGTACAATACACCTCAATTAAATGGTAATATTTTGTTTTAACCAATTGTGATAGATGTTCAAGCTAATTTGTTGACTCATGCCATTTTTTGGCATTAGCATGACTAAATTCTAAAGCTAGGTATCATGTTAATAGAAATCATTTTTAATCCATTAGTGAAATTTACATGGTTATTCTAAATGTGAATATTACAAAATTGGTGTGCAACCATCTTCCTTTTTATAGAAGAATTGGAAATGCTATGTGTATATTCCTTATTTCTGATAGACATAACAAACCATCTTGGATATCATTTAATTTGTTCCAAGCATGTGTCTTTTGAGACATTTTACTAGAAATTACAATTTGTAGCTTTGATTTGAAACCATTATTTTTAGGTTGTTTGGAGAGTTACAACTAAGAAAAAAATAATTTTCCATAGTATCTTTTAGGTTTTAATTTTCACCATTTAGAGATCAACATATTTAAATGGTGATTAGACATCCTTAGTGTTTGACATGTCAACTTCTCGAGACTATCATGTGCACTTTTTAAATTTTGTGTTCATAGTTAGAATTCCCACAAATGAGTTGAAATCCTAAACCCTCTCTTGGAAGTTAGTTTTATTTGGGTATTTTGCTATATTGCTAGCATAATAAAAATAAAGTTTGCATAATTTTCATACTATTTTTTAGTTGTTGTGGGAAGGAAAAAATAATGTCATATATTCAATCATAATGTACTTGATTCTATTTTTTTGTATATAAAAAAATAATGGCACTTTCTAATATCATGCTATATTTCAATTATAGTTGGAAAAGATATAGCTAGAGGTTGAACACCTTCAAACTCATGTTGGCCACTAAGGTAATCTCTTGTGTAGATAGTCAATTCCTCCATATGGAATAGGCCACAGTGACCAACAACAAAGACACCATTCTCATAGCCATTCTAGTTACTCTCCACAATCCAAAGGACCTTCTTCTCAACATGGTGCATGTGGTGCTTATGGGGGTGGTCCTTGTGGTTAGGTTTCTCTAGCACGTGAAAATCTTTATGGGCTAGATCTAACTTTGTGACTATCTCAGCAAGTAGATGAAGAAAATAAAGGAGAGATTTAGACTAGATGGGCACCCTTGATTGATATGACAAGCACTAATGCGGAAGTAGATGGGAAGATACAATAGATGATTTGCCTCTACCTCATCTTAATTGTGGGATTGTGGTGCTTATTGTCTTTCCATGTATTTATCACCCTTTTACCTCAAACCTTAATTATTATGATGGTTTCTAAAAATGTTAGATATTATAAGATTTAATTAGCATTATTGTTATATATTTTTTTTTAAAGCTTATTATTATGTTTTTTTGGGTTTCTTTTAGACTTCATCTTTGTTAAACTAGTTCTAATATAAGTTAATAGTGTGATACCATTCCATTTATCTCTTTATAATACACATTGAACAAAAAAAATGTGAATGTTTCAACTATTTGCAAGTATTTTCAAACTCTAAAATTGAAAAAATAATATAAAACAATTATCATAAAGAGAACTTAGAAGAGACATTTGTGAGCATTCTTAGTTGCCTTTGACTATTATCCCTCCAACAAAATTTACAGCATCAACAAATGATGGTTTATGTGAAGAGGCCATAATCACTACCAAAATGATTGGGAGTTGGACTTTTCTTAAATATCAAATAATTCAATAGTTAAAGGTAATTTTTGACCAATAAAAATGAGGACAACTTCTTACCACTTTTTAGTGTGGATGAAGTGTAAAATTACTTTTGACTATTTGACCATTGACCTATTTGATGTTTAAGTAGAGCTCATATCTATATAGGAATAAATAAAGAAATGCTAAACTGGAAAAAATAAAAAAGAGTGACAGAATAATTGATAGAAAAGAGAAAAACGTTAAACCATATTTGTAAGTATATACACACATTATCACAAATACAACTTCTAAATTTGGAAAAAAATTGTGTAAATATTTTTGTATCAACATTTCAGATCAAACTCCATAATCTATCATCAAAATTTCAAATTGTGTTTCAGATCATACTCTTTCAGACATTAACCTTCAATAGAATCACAAGCAAATCTAAATTACATCAAAATTATCGCATTGCACAAGACTCAGAACCAAACCCTTCATCACAAAACGAAGCAGCGTAATAAAAAATGATGATCTTTGTCCATTCCAAATTGAGCAAAATAAACTGTAAAAGCACAGGTTTCTTACATGGATTTGAAGTCGCACGGCTCTCTCACATCATCATTCATATTACATGTTACATATAAACCTATATTTTTATTTTTTATAACATCCAAACTTGAGATGTTAAGAACCCACACGAGAAGCTGAGAGATTCACTGAGAAAATGAAAACCCTCCTTCATTCTTACCCTCAATTTGCATGCGAATTCCACAAGCCTTACTGAATGCGGTCGCCAAATCCTCGTTGCCTTCCTCTGCAATTGTCTCCAGTCTTTGTGTGAATGAAGTCCTGTATGACCATACTCTGTTGATGATAATGTGAGCAGGAGCCACTTCCATCCTCTTCATATGCATACTTCGCCTTGCTTTCTCCATTGATTCAAAATCTTGGTATCTGATCTTACAGACCAACTACAGAAAACCCAAAAGCTCTGCTCTACCTTTGCAACAGAAAACACACTACGTTAATTCACAAAGACAAACATTGTTGGTAGCGTACAACTGCATCTCAGATCTCGAATTTAGACAATTCTTTCCGACATTTGATGTTGAAGTTGCACAAGAATAAGATCAAATAGATTGAAATATCGCTCATGTCTGATTCGAGTGGGGCCTCTTCCGGTGGGACATTTTAATCCTTTTTGGTACAGAAGGCTTTGGTGCATTGCTTTTGGCAATGGTGGATGAGAATCTCAATTATTATATTTAAAGAATGGCATTTTAGGCATGTGAAGAGTCCTATCATTGAACAAAAAAACATGTGGCAGCTGCCCAGAAAAGTTATCTCTACCTAGTTAGGTGTGAGGCTGAATACAATGTATTGAACTGAATCTGTTGAAAGGTTTCCCTTTCCTTTAGAATTTCATCCTCGTGTTCTTTTTTTCCTGTTCCATCTCACGTGGTGAGAGGCAAATATCTTGTAGAAACGTGCACCATTATTATGTTAGGGTCATGCCAGAAACCTTGTCTGTCCACGATGCACTTTCCAAAAAACAACAAAGATTTGTTAAATTTAATATATGACGTTTTAAATATTTATAATTGTTTGGTAAAAAGTATATTCATTATGATAGAAGTTTTAATGTAGAATTGGGCAGAAAAATTAGTGACATAAGGGAGAAAGGCATGTTGAAAAAGGCATGTTGAAAAGTAGAGAAATTATAAAGTGTGATTTGAAAAGTTGATGTTAAATTTTTTTTATGTAATTAAAAATCACTATACCATTAAATGTAGAAATGCTATTGTCTCAATCTCTATAGAGTTAAATTTAGAAGGAAGCACTTCTAAACATGATCATGAAATGTGGAAATATCATGTCTCTTATAAGTAGATAAAACACACCTACTTCTTAATAATTCATAACACTATAGAGTAGACAAATATTTATTACTCTTTCATCCATCTTTTCACAATCTTCTTAAGGAAGATTTGGGCACAAGACAATGAAATCATAATGAGTTGCACATATTTGTATGACTTTAATATTGACTAAAACTTAGAAAGGCTTGCTCCAAATAGCTTACCTCTATTATTTTTTGTATTGTGAGAGCCTAAATGTTTATAATTAGCTTGTGGATATCAATTCTCTTAACATGTTATGATTATCCTCATACTCTTGGGTTAAAGCATAATAGTATGTCTTTCTTTTAAGTCACCTGTTGATTTACAAATTTAAGTAAAATAGTGTGTTCCAATCTTGGGACAAGAGGAAAAATAGAACATGTTCATTATAGATGACATTCTCAACATGTATAAATGTGTCCCTTAAATATTCTATGTCATAGAACTTTTTCTCCAAGCCACATGCATCAATTTTATTAGCTGAAATTTGTCATAATATGTTACATTTTCAGAGTCAAACAGAGATATAAAACATAAAAAAATTATCAGTAAATAACCTTCATTGTTACCTTTCTAAAAACTATATTTTTTAATTATGTTTTATTTAAATATTATATATATTTTAAATGTTATAATCCTAAAAGATTTACTCAAAGTTAGATAGATTCTACACGAATAATTTTTCTTTCAAACTTCTAGTGATGATGATAATAATTGTTTGAAGGTATTTCCCTCCACTGTGTTTGACCACCATCATATTGAAGTGATAGTTAAATTTTAGGATGATATTGTATAAGTTTTTGCTTCAATGTTTTGGATCATGCACAAAAACGTTGAAGCAAAAACATGGACACAATTTAATCTAGAAGCACTATCTCTCTTAATTCATGGACTGTGGAAAACTCATGCCTACTATGATATTGTATATAAAAAAGAATCAAAGAGGGATTATACAAATTAGATGTGAACTTATTAGCTTTGAAGGAAATCCTAAAAGAAGTGGATGATCTATTGGAATTGGTGCCTCAGCGAGTTGATTTGCTATGATTTGTCCTTTGATTGCTTTTCTTTTTGTATACTCAATGTTGAATTCACTTAGGATCATCACCCACTTAGCCATGCGACCAGTAAGAGCTACTTTTGATAGAAGGTACTTGAGTGGGTCTAAATACAATTATATTTCCTTCTAATTTATTATTGATTTCTAGAGCAATTGGATAGATTGTTGGAAAACATTTTTAAACACAACTCGGAAGAAAAAAAAATCTTGATAAAAGAAGGATAGGAAATGAGTATGAAGAACAAATGATTGTGTGTGAAGAATTACTTCAAGGGAACCCTAACAATGTTCACCTTTAAAATAAGTTGATAAAAATTAAGCACAAATAGAGATGATACCAAAGATTTTTTAGCCCAAGGGGTTGGCTAAACTAAGAGCTAAGATTAATTGGATTAAACAGGGAGATGAAGGAACAAAATACTTTTTTTAACATGTTAAAAACTAAATTTGCTAAGGAATGGGTATGTCCTATTGATATTGAGGAAAAGATGAATGAAACCGTCAAGATATAAAAAAGAAATTCATGATTGTTAATTAAAATATTTTCTCTTTTGAATGTGGTAAGGAAAATGAAAAATCTAGGAACATGTGCATGAAAATTATCCCAAAGAAAGCTGATGATGAAGTACCTTGGAGCTAGAAAAAGAATTTGCGAAAGAAGAAATTTGTATGGCAATTAAATCTTTTAAAAATAGAAAATCCCCTAGAATTGATGGGCTACCCATAGAGTTCTACAAATCCAAGATTGATTGGGTTTATGTAGATCTTTTGGAGGTGTAGAAAGAAGTAAATGTTGAAACTTTGAGCAAATATATAAAAGGGTGTAATCGAGCTACTCCCAAAATGTGGTGACAAAACTTTGATGAAAAATTGGAGACCAATAACTCTATTGAACATTTCTTGCAAAATACTTCCAAAATCTCTATCTTTGAAATTAAAAGAGTTCTCCTTTTAAAATTATCTCCCCTTCATAAACAAGTTTTATTAAGGGGAGATACATATTAGGGAATTTGATTACAAGTTGGGAAGGATTAGATTGGGCTAGGAGAACAAAATAGAATATTTGCATGGATTTACTGCACTTTAAGAAAAATATGATAGAATTGAGTGCCTTTCATAATTATGGTCTTAAGGGACACAATGTTTTAGGATAAAATTTGTAGGATGGTGGAAGTTCTAATCAAATATGTATTTGTATAAGTAGAAATCAATGGTGAATTACCAGAGCCCTTTTCCTTGCAAAGATCTATTAGATAGGGGTGTCCATTAGCTCCCTATTTGATTGTTATACCATTAGAATCTATGACCTATCTATTAAGAGATTCTAGCATTTGTCCTTGTATTAAAGGTTTATCTCTCCCTAGTAGTAGTGAATTGATTAATATCTAATTTACAAAGGATATTATTTTATTTCTTGAATTTTAAGAAATAAATTTTGTTAATTTGATGAAAATACTTGAGTTAAATTGTGTTGCATATATCTCTAAAAATTTTCTTCGTAAATCTATTATGCTCAACTAGAATGATTTCCCACCTACTTGGCTTGAAAATGAGATTTGGAATGGGATGGTTTGAATAAAGTTGTAAGGTATTTCGGTATTATTCTTGTTGTTAATCCCTCACTCAAAGACATGTATGTGGGAATGGGCTTATAAGAAAATTGGAAAAAATAATAGTAGGGCTCACATTTGTTAGAAAGTACTATCCTCATTTAGCATGTATCATGCCTCTTCATGTACTTAAGTAAATAAAAGACAACAAATGGTTAGAAATTTTTTGTGGTATGATAGTAAAGACAATAAAAAAGACATGTTATGGCATGGAAATAGTATTTTCTTCCCAAAACTTAGGGGTATGGGTTTCAAAGACCTTAAATTGTAGGGAATTACACTAGTAGAAAAATGGATTCTCAAAACTCTTGAAGGGCCTAAACTATAGAAAGTCTTGATTAGTAATAATATAAGTTTTTCCACTCCAAAGAAAAAGAAAAGAAACTGGAAAGGTCTTCATCCCCATGACATTCTCTTTGGGAGATTCACTATTAAACCTACTGGTTGACTAGTTTTCTATAGTATATAGAGAGCTTGCAAGTTGATGAGACATTTTTTAGTTGGCCATGGATTTTTTTTTGGTGTAGAGGATAAGTTTGTTAGTTATAGATCTATTTGGTGGAACCTAGCATATAATAATAGAGCCCTAAGTTCCTCTACAAAATGTTTCCAAATTTTTTGGTGATCTATTTGTTTAAATGACAAATTGATAACATGGAAAGCAATCCAAATAAAGTTCTCTTTTCTATGACAAGAAAAGATCTATGTGATATTAATAAATACCTTATTTAAATAAGCTTCAATACATAGATTCTTTAGAACATCAAATAGAGAGATGGTTCCCTACCTATGAAGGTAAAAATAAAAGGATTATATCATATGCTTACTTCTACCCAAGAAGTTTTTGATATGCTAAATACCTTATGGTAATGTAACCTATTTATTAAAGATTGGAAATATATTTTGAGACATGTTTGGTCCTCCTTGCTAGAACCTAAGAAGTATTTTTTTAGATGGTTATTAATTCTTAAAAATATTGCTATTGGTTATATTCTGAAAGATGGTGACCTTAATCCTTATGTTTGTCATATATGTAATGTTGATGAATCCATTAGACATTTATTTTTTGAATGTAAGTTTACCAAGTATGTTTGGTCCTTGTTTCTTGGTGAAAATAGATGGTGGGATAATAAATTTGGTATTAATTGGTGTGATTTTTTTGGTTTTATTAAAGGCTTCAAATGATAAAGAGTTGAATAGATTCTAGCTTACCCTATCTATTAAAATCTTATAGCACTTATCAAGGGCTAGGAATAGTGAAGTATTTTAGAGCAAGATAATATACCTTATCAACTCTTGTAGTGATTTCACTTTCTTTTCTATTCTTTTGTATGCCATCATTGACTATGAATATAGCAAAGGATAATTTATACATTTTTGGATAATGGTGTCACCATACTCCATAAATTTGACAAAGTGCATGTAGAATGGTGGGTGGATGTAGAGAGGTATGGTGGAGTTCCATATGATGGAAGTTAGAATTATGAGGATCCCAAAGAATATGAACATATTCATGGATACATGATAATACAATTTTATTGCAGATAATTAAGATTTTTTATAAAATTTCACAAGATATTCCATCACGTAATGCAAAAAATAGATCTATGTCCAATACTTCTAGTGTTGGGGCACCTGATAATAAAGATGAAAGTGATAGTTAATATTTATTTTAAGACCTTGATAGTTTTAGTCATTAACCATGAGAAGATCAACCATCCTTAAGCACATTAGAAGCAACAAACTCAAATTCAATATTTTCCTGAGCACACATGTCTATAAAAGATATACTAGTGGCAATAATACCTTAATAAAAATATTTTTTAATACTTTGTAATAATGTTGACAGTGTAAATTAACACATAAGGACTAAAATCTAATAATATATTCATGTGTGAAAACATTATGTCCTTGGGAACATTCAAACAAATATGAAATAATAGTTTTTAAGCCTATATTAACTTTGGAATGCTTAAGAAATGCTTTGGCCAACTTTGAAAAAGAATGGATAGATCCATGAGGTAAAGAGGAAAACCACTCAAAACCATAATCCTTTAAAGTACATGAAAATAAATTATCCAAAACTTTATCTTCATACACATAGTCTAACATATAGCGATGAAGGATTTTAAATGTGTATTAAGATTACCCTTATTGTTGTACACTTCAAAATGAGTTGCTACAAAACTACTACATAAATATTAAATACCAATCTCAAATGTAACTGGTGTATTTCATGCCTCAAGATATTCATCTTAAAATCTTGACTGATGGGCTTGGTATCTCCCTTATGTTTCATTCTATCTATATTTTGAATAAGTGTGTCTAAAGTAGAAGTAGGGATGGTAGTGATATAACTAAGGATAGGAAGCCAAATAATGACAAACTTTTGCTTGCAACTATACTCCACGAAACTTTACGAAGACATTTATTATTGGGTACAAATCATGATTATTTGAAAAGATGAATATCCCATAAAACTAGTGCAAGTGAATAGATATTAAACTATGAATGCAAATGATACGAAATCAAAATAACAGGATAGAGTTAGTCTCCATGAGAGTAATGCAAATGTTGTAGAAGCAAAATAGCATTAAGAGGATGCAAAAGTAAAAGATGTTAGAGATACAAAATACAAGCTAGGTAGTGAGTTTATTTAGAAAACATGAAGACGGGAGAGGTGGAAAAATTGACCAATAGGGAGAGGCCACAATATGGGCTAAAAATAGCAAGAGCATCTTCCCAAGATAGCAAATGCCACCTCCCTTGTAGGACATCGACACCTCAAATCACCCACTCACTAATTAACTCACTTTAATTAACCTAAGCAAGCTTAATAAAAGGTATAGGAAAAACCTAGGAATATAGGAAAATAAATATCCCAACTAGGAGATAAAAACCTACACTAACACCCCCCCTTAAGTGCAGCTTAGGTAGGTGAAAAGATGGGTCCCGACAAATGAAGCTTGATGAGGTACCCATGTACAATGAATTCCCCCCAAAGAGAAGAAGTCCCCCCAGACAAAGTACAAAGAACACTCCCTAGAATAGAGAGAGAAAAGGGAGACTATGAAAGCCCCCACAACAAATTAGATCTTGTGCCAAAAGAGGATGCCCACATTTGAATGTTGAAGATGATCCATTTGTGGCAAATAACATTTCTCCCCTTAGGAAGAAACAACTCCAATGGTGAATGCTGAAGTAACTCCCACTCAAAGAAGCAAGGTGAGGAAGGATGCCTCGTGATGTATCTTGTCTCAGAACATTGCTCAAATGTCTTCATGCTGATGTCATCACAATCAAATAAGGAGTCCTAGGCCCAACTAAAATAAGTGACCTCTCAAAATCATGTGGAGACAGATGTAGAACATGATCCAAAGACAATGAAGATGGGATAATGTAGTGATGAAATGGTTGTCATCAAAGAGGAGTTGAATCTCCTCAAGAGTGTCATCCAAGTCTAAAATGAGGGACTCTACAAACAAACAAGATATGTCTAGTAGAAATTGGTTCCAATGAAGTGAATCTAGAAGAAAAAAATGATCCTGCTGCAAAGAATCACTGGAAGCCCTCGAAGAAGCAACTCTGAACTCTAAAGTAGCAATAGGTATAGTAGGAATGCCCTTAATTGTAGATGGGGCATTAATGTATGTCAACCAAATAGATTGATCATCCCATGAGGATGTGTCCACACAAGATGGAGCAACATAAGTCTTAGTATCATCCACAAGAGCCTAGTCATCCAAGGAAACATCACTATCATATGAAGATCCGAAGTCTCCATACAATTGCTGGATGATGGTCCATGCAGTGAAAGGGCACACAATGTGCTCTATGCGATGTAGAATATCCTCAAAAATAGTACTTGACATATTAGTCCATAGACCATTTCATTATTGTTAAACCATGCATTATTCTGTTCATAGTCACTTGGATCAGGAACAAGTCCAAGGGGATAAGGCAATTGATCATGCTCAAGACAATGATTCCTTATCCCTTGTTTCCAGGAAAAATAGTTCTCTGAAGTTAGCTTCACAACAGAAGGATGGAAATAAATACCAAAATCCATGATGAGCCCCCCAAATGGAACTTTATCTCAATTCATGACTACAATAAGCCCATAAAAGATTCTCTTATAACTCAAAGAGAGCACACATGACACCCCCTCTTTTCACTCAATGAAAGAACCCCCCAAGAAAATATGATCTAGCACTTTATAATTTAGCGCGTTTACAATTTCCACTAGCAAGAATTACTTAGTGGTCTTGATCTCAATGCTAACAAAATATTCAACAATAGGTGTATGTTGAAAGTACAATATTGGAATGAAACCAAGTGAAACTAACAACACCATTACAATCTACTCAAAAAATTATCCACTTTCAAAAAAAGTACCTCAATCTGAGGTTGTATGTGAAAGTTATGAGTATCCGAAGTTTCAAAAACAACTGTGTAGTGTCACGTGTGAGAATCTGTAATTTTTGGAAACTCCAGACATCAAAATTAAAAAATGTATGCACCAAGAATCTTGCAAAACTATACTCCAAATAAAAAAAATTGCTCCAAAAAAGGAGCCTGGATGACTGAGATAGAGACTTGCAAAGATAGACTGTCAAAATCAAAATGCCAATGGAGAGGAGGCTTGGAAAAGATTTCTGATTAAGTTTGTGCATGATCTATTTGCTGTATGCAAAAATAATAGATACCCAGAAAGCATTTTTCTTTTTGACGTGCATAAAATGTGGATCTAATGCAAAAAATGCCTTCAACAACAAAAAATGGCATGTAATATATCAAAATTTATTTGTGAGGCCTCTTGGATGCAATGGCAAGGTCCTTTTGGCCTAAAAATTCTTTGAACAAAATTTATCTTCTAGATCTGAGCTTAAAACCCCCGTTCTGCAACTTTGTCAAACGATCTCCAATTTCAGTGAAACAAAAGCCAGATCTGACTTTCTCGATCCTCTTGGACACGTTGGAACAGTAAAAAATACCACCAGTATAACCAGAAATACTAAAATCACCCAGATCTCACAAAACACATATGCAAAACCCCAGAGGTTTAAATATTTCTATCAAACTTTTCTGATTCTCCAGATCATCCAAAGATGCAAGAGAAGAGCATACCGGGTTTTTAGGAAACCTGCAAGCAAATCTTATTAACCCCCCTAAATATCTCAAAAAGGAAACTAAAATCTATTCTACATTAGAATAGCTCTGATACCATGTTAGAATCTAAAAAGATAAATAACCCAGAAAACTAGTGCAAATAAATAGATATTAAACTATGAATGCAAATGATACGAAATCAAAATAGTCATATAGAGTTAGTCTCCATGAGAGTAATGCAAATGCTGTAGAAGCAAAATAGCATCAAGAGGATGCAAAAGCAAAAGATGCTAGAGATACAAAATACAAGCTAGGTAGTGAGTTTATATAGAAAAGGAAGAGGGGAGAGGTGGAAAAACTAACCAATAGGGAGAGGCCACCATACAGGCTAAAGATAGCAAGAGCATCTTCCCAAGATAGCAAATGCCACCTCCCTTGTAGGATGCCAACACCTCAAATCACCTACTCACTAATTAAACTCACTTTATTTAACCTAAGCAAGCTTAATAAAAGGTGTAGGAAAAACCTAGGAATATTGGAAAATAAATATCCCAACTAGGAAATAAAAACCTACACTAACACAAACTAATTTATAAGACAATATGAAACACTAAATAGATAGTGTTGGAAAAAACTTCAAAATAGCTATTCAAATGGAGCCCAATTAAGCTATAGTTTGGATTTGATTTAGAGAGGTATTCAAGGATTCAATTAATTGATTTAAAAAAGAGCTAGAGGATCCTAAAGGATCCCATATTAATGATCTAAAAATTTGAGGAAAAAATACTAAACATTTAAACTTTAATCTTGCTGATTTTTTGTAGCCAAACTGGGAACAACACATATAAGGAACTTCTTGATTTCCATTACAATAGATCAAAAAGTTTAATATAATTTTCATGTGGAAAATTATATCCTTGATAAAATACCTCCAACTAATTATAAAATCCCCAAGAACATTAAGAATTAGTATAAGAAAGTTCTAGAAACTAGAAACTTTAACCCACAAACCTTCACAATCTTCAAACAACACATCTAAAACTCCACGCTTGAGCTCCCAACTTGCAAAAAAAATCTTAAAAGTTCTTCTCCAATATTAAAAATATAGAATTTTTTTTGGAAACTAAATAAAATTATTTCTCCTCCCCTCTTTTTATATCTCCTGCAAGTATGACACCTAGCTTGAAGATTCTAGTCAACCGATGATCAAGAATGTAACTCCTATTCCGAGTGGCTCTTATCCTTGAAAGTCCAAGAGATTTAAGAAAGAATTGGATGATCTGACACATGTCACGATTCTTTATCTTTTTCCAAAGGCAGTTCCATTTTCCAAGCTCTTAGTAATGAATGATGGAGTCCACATGTAACTCTCACCTTGTCAACACATGCAACACATATGAGTTCCCTAATAATTCATAATGGAATGTGAATGGGATTTATACATGCAATTTTAATAGTCAAAATGTAAGTGGCTCAACAACCCAAGTGCCCTTATGGGAAATTTTGACCCTTCAACTTCCACTAGGTGTCATGAATAAGTGTAGACATGTCAAATGGGGCCATCCAAAGATTCCAAAAAAGGGGATGTGTTGTGCCTTGGACACATGCCCCATTTCAAAAAATAGGGACCCCCTCTTTCAATATTGGCTTAGAGTATCAAGTAGGTTTTCCATCTCCTAAGTGGTTAAGTGGTCAAAGTGCATTTCTAGCCATGTTTAAAAATTGGTGTTAATTGGTCATCCCAAAATCTACTAAGTCCAAGTCTCTGCATTTCATAAAACTAGGTCTGATAGTCTTTTGTGCTAAAATGCCCCCTGTCTGACCTTTTGCGCTAAAATTCTCTCTATCTGACCTTCTACGCTAAAATGCCCCCTTTCTGACCTTTGTGCTAAAATGCCCCCTTTCTGACCTCTGCGCTAGAATCCTTCACCTCCAACTCAGCACTGTTTCCTTGACTGACCTACCTTAGCACTGCTTTTCACATTCATCAACCTTAGCGCTAAAATTAATCGCCACCGACTTTGTGTTGTAATGTTTATTCACCAACTAAGTCGGAGAGTGGTAAATTCTCTATTAGTCCAAGGAACCCTAAACTCCTGCAAAGCACTCGTAATAGGATTGGTCACCTATGCACTGGAAATGCTATTTACCGACTAAGTCCATGACACCTCAAAGACCCACCAAGTCGGAGGTAACCTAATTCCATGCAAACCCTAATATTTTGCCAAATCTCGCAACTGATACCTCATACACTCTGCATTAATGGCGATCGATTCAGGGGTAATAAAAGGGATTTTCTGTGGTTTTCGAGCTCATTTTGCATTAAATAATCACTCGAAGAGCTCTTTGGTGACATTTTTGATCGATCATTTTTTCGCAAGCCTCCTGTGAATTCGACTTGAAGACCTCCTCCCTACCTGTACGTTTCATCCCGCTTCATCCATTGTGAACTAGGTAGGAGCTCTTTTCTCTTTGCTTGAGGTTTCATTAGTTAGGGTTTTGTTGGAAATTAAATGCATTTTCTTCTCAAAGCACAACAAACACATAACTGACAGGGTTTAAGGTACATAAATTAGGGTTTCTTTTCTGAACTATTTATTATCATAAAACCATAGTTTAAAACCTTTGAAGGTAGCTCTTTTAAGAACATCTTCCGAAATCCTTCCCGTAGGCAAAATGAAAATCAGTATTTGTCAAACCCTAACGAAGCAAAAAGAATTTTGCCTTAACACATTGAATCGATTGATAAAATGAGTGAGAAATGGAGTTGCGCTAAAAACACATCTAACTGATTTCAAAAACTTTTGTGATCAATCCAGTTGGTCGGTGGCCTTGAAAAACCCCGTTGGGACTCTAAGTCGATGTTGCGCTAAAAGTTTGATGCTCTGATTTTGCGCTAAAAGGTCCCCTCTCTGACTTAGGTCGGATGCACTAAAATGTTCTGCAAGTCCGTCATACTCTAAACCCCTACAATCCATGGAAAGCCAACTTTGCGCCAAAAATGACTCCCCCCGACCTTGCAGCAAAATGTGCCTTCACCGACTTAGTCAGTTACCTTCAAAAACTCTGCAAGGTTAGTTGATCTCAAAACCCACGCAAAGGTGGGAAAACTACCCTCATCGATTGGCACTAAATAATCAACCGACCGACCCCGATGTCTAATCTAAGTCGGTCTCATCTAAAACCCGCGCAAGTTGGTTGATTGTGAAATCCCCACAAGATGTTGCAATGACATGAATACAAATATATCAATTGGTCAGACTGCCCCGATTTCTCCGCCAGGTCGGTTGACCTTGAAATTAGGATTTTTTCTTCTACAGGTTGGTTGACCCTAAATTTAGCGCAAACTAGCTAAAATGACAGTTTTAGGAGAAATTTCAAAAGGGGAAATGTCTGTGAAAGTAAAATAATGGCTACACTTAGAAAATTATGATGTTTTACATGTCTTAACTAGGATTTTACAACATTAGAGTATTTATTACATGCATTAGCATAAGATTGCTCTATTATTTGATCATGTGATAAATGCAGTAGTTGGTAAATTTCAGACTTATGTTCTCATAGGCATATAATGGTAACTTGGTAGATTCATCTTAGACTCATTTATCATAACATGGTTTGATAGTGTAGTAGTCCACTTGATAACCATAGAGTTTAAACTTAGGAGTTAGAGGAAACCATCTCAAAAGCATCAAGACTTATAAGGTCCAATCCTGCAGGTTAGATGACTGCACGAGCTCAAGCCATGAGGTATAAGTTCAAAGGTATTCCCCTAGAAACAAAGATCGCTATTGGGTGAAAGAATGTAGGAGATACAGACCTAGGTCATATTGACCTGGATGATTTCAGACTTAGAATATTTGGCCCAAGTCCAACCTCGAGAGCCAAGAAAGTGAAAGATAGTGGGATTGTAGAAGCTGCTGCCTTCCCCACATCTTCTCAATGTGCGGAGTTGATTGTTACTTGTGCAAAGAGATATGACATCATGACAAGAATAGTACAAACTGCAAGTGGAGAAGTATTAGCTGACCTAAGTCCACCATCCTTGGCTGAAATTTTTGGCATCCCATGGCATTCAGTGATGATTATGCCAGGTAAGGCAGGATCATAAGCCACCTATAAGAAAGATGAAAATGGATGCAGAAAACATATGAATGAACAATGGGAAAAAAGTAAAAGGTATGCCTTGGTCAAGTTTCCTCAAGTGCTATACAGGAGTGACTTTCATGATGAAATAGGAGATCTAGTAACCTTGTTGAGTAGAATATGTGGGTTACCTATAGCATCAACCTTCGAGGGATGGGTGTTTTTTATAATTGAGGAGATATTAAAAGGTACTAAGTTCCATTGGGCACAAATCTTAAGTGATAACATCCATGAAGCATTCAATAACTTCAAAGAGAAGCAGTTTTTTAGGTGGACATCCTATATAGTTTATGTATTGGCAAGGAAGAGTCATTATACTGGACTATCCAAGGTGGGGAAAGTAGGAAATGATGAACAAACTCAAATTAAAGTCTATGAATGCTACACACAACTTACATTGACATAATCTCTTATGCATTAGAAAAGGGTAAATGATGCCTTTACTATGTACATAACCAGATTATTGCAAGGCAACCCAGCTCTAAGGATATCCACTGAAGCCATGAATGAAGTCACTAAGTATGGGAGGTGGTATATTCAATTTGAGAAGTTCACATATTTGAGACTACAAAGGCTTCATGAGAATGGCTTATAGACTCCCTAGATATCCAACGGATAAAGTAGTGCTCCTGGAACTATCTAGACAATTGATAACTTATGCCGAAAAACTCAAGCATCTGCATAGAACTAATGTCCAATTTCCCATCCTGTTAGGCAGAGGAAACTATGCATGTCCTTCATTGGCATCAGCTGAGCACTCTGACACAAAACTTCAACTTCTTAACCTCCATTATTACAACAAAAGAAATCATTTTGATCCAAATAAGGTGATGGAGAGGTTTGTGAGTAAAAAATTATTTCATAAGATGCATATAGAAGACTTTTGGGCAAATTGCATGGATGACTATGAAGTCATGAAGAAAGCCCATTCCAGATTATCATTGGCATTCATAAGAAAGTTTCATATTATTGCAGTTCCTGATCAACTAGAAGATGATGAAAATGTAATGCATAGGGGTGCCTAGGAAGCACAATACCACCAACCAATTCCCTTACCTAATTGGGCTAATGTTGAGAAAAGCTCCCTTGATGCTGTGATGAAGGTACTGATTAGATTAAGCAAAGCATGGGTAAGAGGTCAAATTGCTGCTTTGGAAGGACAAGGGATATAGCTCACATACACAACACTTGAGTCAGAAAAAGAATCTAGAGGAGAGGAGGATGAACCCATAGAGATCATTGATGAAGCAGAACCAACCCAAGGAATCAAATCAGATAGCGAAGATTACATACCCTTGGCATAAAAGGCCAAAGTACAAAAGAGTAAGAAGGTTTCTACAAAGACTTAGAAGAAGGATATGTCTCCTTTCACCAGGACAAGAGCTTCAAAGAAGAGAGACCTTCCTAGTGGGCCAGGAGAAGGGTCAAAAATGAAGAAAACTAGAATGAAAGATACTAGTAAAACAATAGAAGCCGCTGCTGCCACTGTTGATAGTACAAATTTGCCAGCTTCTCCACCTCCTACTGCCCCAAATGTGAATGTTGTTGTACTTTCTCCAAGTGTTGGTACTGCTGCTATTGTTTTTGTTGTTTCTTCTATTTCCTCAGCAACTATCATTCAGGAAAGTACCTCTGTTGTTTCTTCACTTGTAATTGCTGCTTCAACTGTCTCTTCTTCATTGGTAGTAGCCTCTAGTGCTCCTAGCAGTCCCATTTCTTCCATGGCTGCCTTGTCATACTCCTCCACCACTTCCACATCCTTATTTTCTATTCCACTTTCCACTGCCCTTACACTACCTCCCATTTCTACCATTCTTTCACCTTCTTTGCCCTCTTTGCCTATCACTTCACCTATAGTCATTTCTTCTGTCTTGCCAACTTCTTCCATCTCACCAACTTTAGGGTCTTCTATGTTTGCTAATTTGACACAAGTTAACTTATCCTCAATTGCAATGCCCTTATCATCTGTTGCTCCTATCTCCCAAGCACCCATGGACCAAGATTCAACTCCCTTGGTTGTGCCATTGCTGCCAGGTATTGAGAAGGTGTGTGCTGAACTAGGTCTTCAAGAGCAAGAACTAGAGAAGGATGTATTTGTTGAGGTAGAGAATGAGATACTTGATGAACCTTTGACTGAAACTGCGAGTACAAAAATAATTGAAATATCAGATAGTCCTTTAGAAAAGAGCCAAATAGAAGCAATCTTCAAGGCGATTGAGAAAGATGTAGTGATAAATTGGAGGAATCTTACAGATGAGGAAGAGGATTTAGATAAAGGATCAGAACAAGAGCAAGGGCTACTTGAAGGGCTTCCCAATACTGATAGTAAAAGCTTGATGGGCCTAAAGAACTTTCTTCCTCAGCACCTGACTGGCTGCAAAACAGAGTAGCATATCTAGAGCCCCAAGTGGAAATAATGAAATTAGATCTAAGTGCCATTTTGTCCCATGCCCAAAAGCCGAAGAAATAGAAGAAAACCAAGGTGCAATCTAGGATTTACAAGGATGAGACTGGATCTAGAATAGCTGAAATAGCTGTCCCACTAGATGATAAAAACAGAGAGCAAGTCAGAGCAGAAGATTATACCATAACAACTATAAATTTGGGACTAGCTACAAGAGCTTAGAGGGTTGATGAATTCAAAGGTTCTGTTACTTCAATCTTGGAACAGTTGGACAAAGATGAACTCTTAAAGAAAGAGCTAAAACAACAGAATGAAGAGCTTCAAGCATGCTTGCAATTTATGATAAAACCAGTAGATTCTGATGGTGAGATAAGAATAGTGCCTACCTTTTTGTCAAAAGATGAAATGTCCAAGCTTGGTGAAGTCCGTACTCTATCAAAAGGTACTCAAAGTTGGATGATCAAAATATGTGAGAAAGGATGTAAAACAATTGATGCTGTAGCCGAATTTCATAGGAATTTGGTCCAACTTCGGGAACAGTTGAAGGACTTGCACGAGGAATGTGATTCTTTTGATGAATATTATCCTCAAATATTTCCTCGAGTACAAGCAATCAGAGACTTGCCTGCTCAGACACTATTATCTGAAAATATTTTGATAGAGGATAGATTATACAAAGCCATTGATTGGTACCAGCAAATAAAGTTGAGAAAAGAAGTTTTTGACAGTGTCAGAGAAGCGTACAAAACAACAAATGAAAACCTATTGGCTCTTATTTATGAAATAAATGACACTCTAAAAGATTTTCTAGAGATGGGCTGTTATGATTTGGAGCCATATGATGTGAAAGGATGTAAAGATAGGTTACATAAGATAGTTTTTGAAGATACTGAGCTAGATGTGGAGGCTAGATTGGACAGAGTCAGTGATCTTAGAACTAAATTCAATGCATTCCATAAGGCAAAGGCGGAGATAGAGAAAATATATAATCAATATAGCCAAGAATTGGAGATGTTCAGATATCAGGCCAATCACCTCAAGAACCCAGACCCCGCAAATATCAATTTGGTGCTGTCAGCTTGGGTCAGCTACCGCAACAAGATAGCAGAAGAAGACAGAGTAGACTTGGATGATGAGTCTTAGTATATTCTTGAATATTTTGAAATGTAATCCCATTACTAATGTAAACTGCTATATTTAGAGTGACATGTGACACTATTTTGTCTTTATTATGCTTAAAAAATTACCTTTTCTATATATATATATATTCAGTTGGGTAGTCAAATTGTCTAGATTCAATGTATTTGAGGGTTGTTTTTCGTCTTTTTAATAAGAGACAAAATGTAATTTGGGATTGTTATGAGCTCTTATGAATGCATTTAATGATGTAAATATGGACCATTGGTGTTGAGTTAATCTTCCATGTCCATTCAAAAACTCGGTATGGCTCCTCTCCTATATAAAGAGTGGCCATTTCCATTATTTGAGAGGAGACTCTTGATGCTGAATTGTTGACACTCTACCATTTGAAGTTAATACAAAGCAAGTTTCTACAGTTCTCTTGAGAATTTGTCTACTATATTTGCTTATCTAGTTTTCATGGTTCACTTCTTGATCTCCAATAGTTAATTACTTGTGCTTTTGCAATATTCATGGTTCGGTGAAGGTATCTGATGAATGTTCTCAATCCATACTTTTAGTTATTTGCTGATAGTAGGTAATTGTGCAAAGTTAGTCTAGGCTGATCACTTGTGCTTAGTTCAATTGCATTTCATAAATTGAATTGTGCCATTTTTTGGGTATTTGATGAATGAATGTAATATGAAAATTTCTCAGTTTCCATTGAAGACAGCATCATTTTCTGCAGTGCTGTAACATCCATTTTCAGTTTGGTAACTCAGAAAACTAGTTAAATTTTAGGACATTTGTCTACCTAAAGCAGTCCGTGTATTGTGAATGTCACCTAGGATTTCTCTAAAACCCTATTTCCTTTTGCATTTTCTTTGAAAACAATTGTCAGCTTAGGTATTCAGTAGTATTTTACAATGTTTTATCAGCTAAAATCATTAAGGGTTTGCATGAAACGCTGTCTAAGTGGTTTTAATCTATCAATAGCATGTAAGACCCCTTGTTGGCACAGCTAGTCATTCCAACTGACTCATTCTAAGCGAGCTAAGACCGAGCTATAAAAACCTTGGAGTAGTCTTACCTAGGGTAGGATACTTTTCAAGAGTGGTGTGATCCCGACAATCATACCTGCGTTGTTGTGTGCCAAAACCACAATCAACAGGATGTACGAATTAGAGGTAAGCAATTTTAAATAAAATATATTTAAAGAGTAGAGATTACTTCCGGCACTTGGAAACACAAGTTTATACTATAAAAATCTAAAATTGCAACATAAATAATTTTTGGTTGATGTTTATGGCTGGACCCCTAAGATACTCTTGCATCACATACCCAGAGAAAAAAAAATGATCATAGTAATAAAAAATATGGATAGGTGGTAGAATCACCATTTCTATCTACATAGAAATGTCAATGTTCCCCATCACTAGTTATAGGCACCTCAGAAGAAATATACTTCTCTTCCTTTACCTCTTCCAAATTATAGTTGAGCCATGCTTCATCCTCCTCCACCAAGTTCTACTCTCTACTTATATCCTTTTATAGATCCATGTCCACCATAATAAATCCCCCTCCACCACAATCTACCTCTCCTCTACTTCGGGCCTCTATTTGTAAATAATCTTTTCCTACTTCTTTTATTTTCTCTAATTGAAAACCTCTTCTACAATTATCCTACTTCCTCCCACACTTGGTATTATCTAAAGGAACTCCTCATCATGGGTATTTACTAACATCTCCTATCTCTTCTTCTTTTGCATTCAATTATACCATACTCACCACAAATCTATGTCCTCCAAAGGACACACTTCCTCTACCTCTTCTTATTTAGTTTTAACATATAAATTTCATGGGGAAATTTGGAAAAAAAATTCTATTACAAAACTAACCTCAAAATAATTACAACACCCCTAAGGAGACCAAAACTAAATGTTAGAAACTATTCAATTTCTAAATGAGAAACTAGAAGCCATATCCCATAGATTTTCATAACCTTCAACTAACACATGCAAAACTCCACCCTTGTGTTCCCAACCTACAAACAAAATATTCAAATTCCTTCTCCCACCTTCAACCTATAGGAAAATAATTTGAAATCTAAAGAAAATCAGCTTCCCTCTCCTCATTTTATAACTCATCTAAGTATGGCACATAAATTGAATATTCTAGTCAATCAATTAGAAATGTAACTCTCATTCCATGTGGCATCTATCCTCCAAGGTCCAAGAGATTCAAATAAGAATATAATGAGGTAACCCATGTCATATCACTCTATCTCTTTAAAGATTCAAATCAAATATGGACATCCAAATGATAGGGAAATCATTTGAATCCAAATATTTAAAGAGTAGAGATTACCTATGCACCTATAAACACAAAGTTAGACTACAAAATCTAAAATTCTAACATAAATATTTGATTGGTTGATGCTGATGGCTTGATCCCTAAGATGATGATTCATCAGATACTAGTAGATCCACGGGGAATAGAAGGTTAGAAGCACGCAGGATGATATGAGAAAGGATGATAGGGCATAAACATGGCCATGGTGGTAAGAATAGAGTGTGGTGTAGAATAAGGTATGAAATGTGATATTGAAGAAGGTACACAATAAGGTATGGAAAGTGTATAAATAGTACTAACAAAGGAGGAAGAAGATGAAACACTAGTGGTGGAAGTGGAAGTGTTAGAGTGAATTCTAGCAACATGAACAAAAATGGAACTAGTAAGGATAGCATGGAAAGTAGTTGAGACACTCATGGGAGGAGATGAAGGAGTAGATGATAAAGCTCAAGGTTGGGAGTAGGAATAGTAATGATATTATAAAATGGATCAAGGAGGTGTGGAAAAAGTCATACCAAAATAAGGAATAAATTCAAGAGGAGGTTGATAAAAGGAAGTGGCTTGGATAGGATGGGGAGATGAATATGTACCATTCAAAGAAATAGAAGAGGTAACCTTAGCACTAGTGCCTTGAAGTACCTATAACACAAATGGATTATTAATCAACAACTCATGAAGGAGCTCAACCAAACGTGCAAGACTATCAACATCATCATGTCTAGAAAGATCATGCACAAAATTATGTCATTCCAAATGTTCCTCATGATCAAAATTATCAACATTAGGTTAAATAGTAATAGTAACAATAATAATACCCATGTTACGACCATGAAAACTACTATTCTCAAATGATTGAGATATTTGAGGATTTAAATTTAAGGGATTCTTCTTAAGGGAAAGTGAGTCCATATGGATGTGACCTTGGAAAAAACCATAAAGGATAAATGATATAGAAAAGAAATAGGATCCTAGGGATTCACCTCTAAATCAATACCTTATCATGTGCATGCATATTGGGGGTTTTAAATAACCAAAATTTGACCCATATATCACTTTAATGTTAGGAGGAAAGGGGATAATTTAATTAATGTGATATGGGTAGGTACTAGGGGTTGGGAAGTATGCACAAAAGGGGGTAGCTACTTATAAGTGGCATTACAAATCCTCTACATATCTAGAAAATGTCTTTATTGTCCTACATGGTCCAATTTTATTTTTCTTTAACTTGTTATACATTCCCTATGTAAATCTATCCTTTCTTATATATACCAAGACTAAAGCTCTAACCTCATATTTCTTATACATACTATTCATCTTTTCCAATTGTTTTCTAACTTCTTGTTATACTTCTTTCATATGTTCTATAAAATCATCTGCCATTGTATTTCTCTAATATTACCATATCAATTCTTTTAGTTCTAAACATTTCTCAGACTCTATCCTTACACAATTTGAAATGGTGTTCTTATACTTTTGTTTACCAAATTATTGTAGGTGAACTCAACTTGTGGTAATACCTTAAGTCTCAACTACCTATTCTTTCACTTGCTAAACACCTTAGTAGGTTACCTAAACTTTTATTTACTACCTCTATCTATCCATCAATTTGTGGGTGATATGATGAACTAAAATTTAATCTAGTATTCATCTTCTTCCATAATGTTCTCCAAATAACCAATAATTTAATATCTCTATTTGACACAATACTCTTCGACAATCCATGTAATCTCATAGTTTATTTAAAAAATAAATCAATGACATGTACAACATTATTAGTCTTATTACAAATAATAAAATGTGATATTTTAGAAAATTTATCAACTACTACAAAAATTGAACCAACTCCCCTTTGAGTTCTTGACAAACCTAATTCAATATCCATATTAATATTATCCCATGGTCTCTTTGGAATAAGTAATGACTAATACAATCCCACATTATAAATATTTTCTTTCAACACTTGACAAATTCTATAACTTTGCACAAATTTATTAATATCCATACACAACTTAGACCGAAAATAATTCTCTCACCAGAGACTCTTTTTTATCAATACCCAAATAACTAGCCAATCCACCACCATGCTTATCTCTATTAAAATTCTCTCACAGAAATCTTAGGAATACATAATTGATTTCCTATAAACAATAAAACATATTGGTTTAGATAATTTAGCCACTCAGTTCTATTTACACTTATTGGTTCTTTACATGCTTTCCACATCTCAATAAAATTTGCATCATTCTTTTATAGATTCTCCATTACATCAAAACCAACAACTTTAATTCTCATCTCAATCAATAATTTATTTCTCCTATTTAATGCATTTGCCAAGTGCTCTATTAGACTTGCAACTACTATGTTTGAACACAAACAAATAACTCTACAAATTTTTTACCCATTTTACTTAAATCTATATGGTTGAAATACTTTGCTTCACTCAAGAAATCCATAAGGTCATCCATCCTTCACAATGAAAATCTCTACTTGATAGTGATCTTGTTATATATTTGGAGTCTATACACATCCTCAATCCTCGTACACTTTCTTTAGTGTTATTATGACCAATACTGCATAGGGACTCAAACTCTCTCAGGTTAATTGTTTACTTAGTAACTCTTGAACTTGTCTATTTAATTGCTCATTTTCAGCTAGCATCAAACTTTGGGGAGATTTAAATTAGTTAAACTTGCTCCTAGAATAAAATTTATATGACAACTTATTCTTCTTATTAGTGGTTACCCTTTTGGTAAATGATTTGATATAATATCATTGTACTTTGTCAAAAGCTCTATTTTCTTTGACTATGGTAATACCTTTTCCTCTATGGCTTCTTTGTTTATGGACACTTGGGAATAACAACAAAATAAAAACTTTCCTACTTAATTCCACTCAAAAATCACTCACCATCCACTAGTATAACTCTTCCAATACCATTCACTTCTTCACCTTGGTCTTTCAAGGGTAAAATACATTCTTTTCTCCACCCTTTATCAATCTATAAGTATTTTCTCTATGATCATGTGTGGCTTGCCTATAAAAATGTCATGGTCTACACAACTAAATATAACAAACATCTATAGAAATGATATCACATAAAAATTCATCTACATAAGCTCTAATCTTAAACTAAATAAGACATAAAGTGCATGCTAACCAAAACCTTGTGATCTCTTTACAACTATGACACTCTATATAGGTTAGGATTCTCTAATCTCTTCAAATTCTAGTTTTCTACCATCTCACTAGAAGCCAAATTATCAATACTACTATCAATGATAACCCTACAAAATTTACCTCTAGGCTTAAATATTGTTCGGAACAAATTCCTCCTTTGAAATGGTTCATCCCAATCTAGATACTATAGGTTTCAATAAATCTCTTCTCATTAATAGTGACTCACCTCTTTCTAGTCCACTTAGTTTCTCTCTAGGGAATGAAACTTCTTTGTCAACATGTGTGGATCTTATAGTTCTTATGATATTCTATCATGAATTCCATGTGACTGCGAACACTCTTGAATGACCTATCCTTTAGATCCACACTTGAAACAAGCACTGTGGAAGGTTCCACCTCATCTAACATATCTTCCACTATGACACTAATAACCATTAAATCCTTACTATAGTAATGGTTTGTCTTCTCCTTGGGTTTTAGATCATCAAAACTTGGTCCTCTACCAATGTTTTATTTACTCTAAGTATAATACCTCTCTAGCACTGGTCTCTTCTTCTTCACTGTTTACTTTGTTTGATCTACAATCTCTTGTTCAAATTGTCATTAGATTTTATGGAAAACTAACATGCCTCTTAAACTAATTGCAATCTCAAAAAACTTAATTCTTCTTGAATAGTTCCTCTCAAGCCATTGATACATCTTGTTATCTTTTCTTGATCAATCTCACGATGACCAACCATAATTGTCAAATTATAAAATTCATTAGTATAATCCTTCGCATTCGTATCCTTTGTCTTAGATTTTGTAATTTCTTCAACAATTCCATACGATGATCTATATGAATAAACTTAGTCTTCAACTTAGATACCATTCTATTGGATCTTTTAATCTTTTATTTTCCTCTCCTAGTTATTTTCAATTGTACTTCTTTCCACCATTAGGTAACATGACCTTTTTTTAATATTTTCTTACCAATATTACTCTTTCTATATATTTGATATCTCCTCATACTCAAAATATTCTTCTATTTGAATCAATCAATCTATCAATTCTTCAATCTTGAAACCACTAGAATAATTAGGAACATCAATTATAGAACTCTCACACATATTTGAAATAGTTTTAAATATCCTTACCTTATCTTGATCTTCATAATCTTCTACTAGTTATTTGGTAGCTCGTCCATTTCTTCTTTCGTTTCTTCATCACTTTCATCATCTATAGGGTTGTGACCTCTTATTTTATCTTTTTCAACAACATACAATTAGATCTAGAAATTTCTAATCATATCCATCATTTCTTCCATTTTTCATGTGATGCTAAAAAAATACTAATCTCTACCCACTCTTCATGGGGGTATTTTGACTTAGAACTAATGCAAACTACTTCACAATTTTATGATATATTTAAAACTAGATTTCCAACACTCCAATGGATTATTCTACCCAACAACTTAATGATGAAGTATTCTTGTTTCCTCTTTCTTTAGGACTCAAAACTAAGCTTTGATACCATCCAACATAGTCATGGATGGATGATCTAATAATGAATATCTATCCATATAGCAATGATAATACTAAACAAAATTACACGTTAGAAAACAAAGAATGACACAATGAAAATATATTTTTTTTCTTTCAGAAATTTTGTTACATGATAAGCTTCACAAGCTTTCAACAATATCCAGGCACAGACCTAAGAATCACAATGCTTTCAATACAATTCAAATCTTTTAAACTTTATCTTTTAATTTTTGAATTCAACTAGGCTCCTTGCTCCCTTTTTGAATTTATTTATGACATTTTATAATGAAGGTTGATGTAGTAAGGCAACACTACTAAAAATGTAGTACATCACCGTACATTTGATAAGGATTAGGGATCCCTTATTAAATGATTTTAGCCATACTTCTTCCTTGTAATTGGATGCACCACCTTGAAACATGTAAATTATAACCACCTTTTGATGTACATTGAGATGTGGGTCTCAAAACTCTATGTGACTCCTTATATGAAACTCCTTAGGACCAATACTTAAATAGATGACCTTATGCTTTGGCACAAAGTTTAAATCTTTTAGCACATAGCTCTTTAGGTCTTCTTTACAATGTGAAACAAGCCACAACTTACAATAAGGAATTAAATACAAAATTAGACACATGTAGACATTTTCAAGACACTAGTAAGATATTATGTTCAAACTACGATGATGATTGGTTATAAGAGTAGTAATTCACAACTCATTTACTACTATTAATCCTAAATGCATTGTATGAAGTCCACGATAAGAAAAATGTAATTGTAGTAAATTTGAAATGACAACATAAAAAAGAAACATCTACAAAAGAAAACAAACACAAAATATTATTTTTGGGTTGATACAATATTGGTCTTACACTTGGGATTCTCTTGCATCACTAGTATCCCTCCAAAAAAATTCACAAGATCAAAAAATGACCCTCTCATGTAAGACACACATTTGATTGCTAAATGGATTATATGTTCATCTCAAGGTGATTGTCTACAGAAACATCTTGTTCTCTATTGTATTTCTTCTACCATTACCAAGTGGTTGTTTACACTTAGTTGCATGGTAGGCAAGTTGCTTCTCATTCTATTTGTCAAGACAAAAGATTCTACTCCTTTCACTATCATTTGGAAAGGTTGGCAATCCATTTTTTCCTAACTAGTTTGGCAAGTTCAATCCTTTCACCATGTGTTTACCTTCATTTCCTCTTTCATTTGGTGGAGTTAGATAATTCAACTTGATGAGTGACCTCTCACTCTCACCCCATGCATTTGAGATTGTATGCTCTTTCCCAAGAGAATTGGAATGTTTAGTGATCTTTAGAACTTCACCATCTTTTTGTAGAAAACCTAGACCCTACTAGAATACCAATTTCATCTTGTTAGTGTGGAGTGCCTAATCCTCTCTAAGATTCAAGATTTGGTTGCACCCTCCTTGCTCATTAATTTGTCTACTCACATTCATAACTTACTCAAGGACTAACATTGGCCCTTTGGTGGTGTCTTCCACTCTTTCCCTGAAAGGAAGCTAGGTGTGCAGAAATCACTTCCTACACTAATCTAAAGGGGAGAGATGAATGCAAATTCTTTTTAAACTTTACAATTACAGTGTTATTAACCCAACAATGGATATATTGCAGCAATACACATACACACAGAAAATAGACAGAAGAGAGAGAGACAAGATATATGTGGGAAAACCCTTATGGGTGAAAAACCCCACACTCCAAAACATAGCTCAAATGTATTACAGTAAACAATCAAGGTTATAATATAGTTATAGAGCCAATGCTCTAGCAGGAGTCTTCGACACTCGTATCTAGAGATATTCTGGCAGCATAACAGTACCTTTCAATCACATAATACATCTTTCAAAGCACTTGCTTAAATAGAAGTTTACAAGGCAAAAATGAACTTTTCTTTAGATGGGTGTCCAACTTGGCCTCATGGCCCAAAACCCACGCCTAGGGACACTTGTCCAACACTACAACATGGTCATGACACTTGTCATATCACCCCATCCCAATATGGTTGCCTATTCCCAAGTTGGGCAATGACAAATGCTCTTACGCATCTTACGACCGTCATAGAATTTGTCATACTGACATTACTTACAGCTGTAAGAGAATTTGTCATAAACTGACTAAAAATAGCACATTCTCTTACAACATGTCATAACTCTCCTTGGGGTGCCCAAAGATGCCTTCTTCCAAGATGCCTTGTGAAACATGTCTTCACCTTTCATAGAACATTCCATTTACGACTCTTATGCATCATAGATTCTGTCCTAGGAATCTGTCATAACCGTTTCGATCAAGATTCACTTACACACTAGTCAAAGTGCCGACACATGGAAAAATATCTCTACCACTAAGTGGGATGCCTATCTCCTCATGCGAGGACAAAATTACATGTGCTCACCGTCCACATAGGATGACACATCACCATGCAACTCCCACAAGATGACAAAATATGATTTGCATCCTAATTACACAATAGGCAATAAATAAATATATTACAATAAATAAATGCAAGGAATTACCAAGGTTGAGACACCTTAATTCCCAACATTCTCCCACTTGTTGAACACAGGTTGTAAGAGCAAATAGAAATAACAGGATTTAATTGCTATAGGCCGAGAGGCCCATAGACTTCAAACACTATCTAAACTTCTCTATGCCCACTGGTTTCGTCAATGCATCCGCAACATTCTTCAAAGTGTCTACCTTCTCCAAATTCACCTTCCCATCCTCTACCATGTCTTGCACGAAATGAAACTGTACATCAATATGCTTTGTTCTAGCATGGAAAGTTGGATTCTTTGTTAGGCAAATCACACTCTGACTGTCACAATAGATCGTAATCTTTCATGCATCAACACCAATATCTGAACACAATCTCTTAAGCCAAATAGCTTCCTTGCAAGCATGAGTTGCTGCCATATACTCAGCTTTTGTTGTGGACAAAGAGACCACAGGTTGCCACTTACTCATCCAACTAATTGCACCAACAAACATAGTAGACACATAAGCACTGGTGGATATCCTGTTGTCAATGTCACCTGCCCAATCAGAATCCACGAATCCATGAATACAAACCGAATGTAGAGGTCTTGTAGGATTACCATGATAGCATATGGAATACTCGGAAGTACCCCTCAAATATCTGAACACTCTCTTTACTGCATCCCAATTTACCCGTCCAGGATTAGCCATAAATCGACTAAGGACTCCCACTGCTTGAGCAATGTCTGGTCTTGTGTAAACCATAGCATACATCAAACTGACAACAACACTAGCATAAGGTACTCTGCTCATGTCCTCCACCTCACTAGAAGATTTTGGACAATCATTAACAGACAACTTTGTCCCCAAAGAAACAGGAACACATAATGGTCTACAATCTGCCATGCTAAACTTATCCAACACAGTCTTCACATACTTACTCTGGCTTAACCAAAATTTTCTGTTAGCTCTGTCTCTTCTGATTTCCATTTCCATAATGTACCTGGATGCCCCTAGATTTTTCATCTCAAACTATGCTGACAACTGAGACTTCAAACCAGAAATCATATTCTTACCATTCCCAATCAACAACATATCGTCAACATACAATGCAATAATGAGAATGTAATCATTATCAAATTTATAATACACACAATGATATGATTTCAATCTCAGAAATCTAATTGACAACACAAAGGCATCAAACTTCAAGTACCACATCTTAGGAGACTGCTTCAAACCATACAAAGACTTTTTCAACTTGCAAACCAAATTTTCTTTACCTTTCTCTATGTAATGCTCTAGCTATGACATGTACATCTCTTCCTCCAAATCACCATGAAGGAATGTTGTCTTCACATCCATCTGCTCCACCTCTAAGTCATAAGATGCTGCAAGAGATAACAGGAATCGAATAGATGCCAACTTTGCAATGGGAGAGAAAATTTCACCATAATCAATTCCCTCCACTTGTGAGTACCCCTTTGCAACCAGTCTGGCCTTGTACTTTTCAACACTGCCATCTGCACTGAATTTCTTCTTGAACACCCATTTGCATCCAACAGGTTTCCATCCTTTAGGCAAAGGCACCAAGTCCCATGTTTTATTCTTCTCCAAAGAAGCCATCTCATCTTCCATGGCCTCCTTCTACGAACCTACATCTTTCATGCCCATAGCCTCTGTCACAGTTCTAGGCTCATTAGTGTTAGTAAGCAAGGCAAAAGCACAACTAGAATCAAACAATGAATAACCAAACCTATCAGGTTGCTTCCTTATTCGTGTAGACCTCCTTAATGGCTGAGGTTGAGGTTCCGCTTCTTCTTCTGAACTTTCAGAGATTCTAGAGCTCTCCTCATCATCAGGTCTCACAGGGTCTGTCGGTTCAGTCTTCTTAGGGGTAGAAGGAAACTGAACGACATCCTCTTTCTTTTCTATTTCTTCTAGCTGTAAAACAACGGGAGAAGGTGTTAGCTCTTTGAAAATAACGCTTCTGCTATACAACACTTTTTCAGCCACAGGATCCCAAAGTTTGTATCCTTTCACACTGACACCATAGCCAATGAAAATACACTTAACAACCTTGTTCTCCAATTTAGACCATTTCTCCCTTGGCACATGTGCATATGCCTCACAAACAAAAACACAAAGATGTCCAATTGAAGGCTTCTTACTAGACCACACCTCCATAGGTGTCTTACCAACAAGAGCTGATGTAGGAGACCTATCTACCAGGTAGCAAGCAGTGGCTACAACTTCAGCCCAAAACTTTTGTTCGAGGCTTGCTCCACTAAGCATACTCCTAGCCTTCTCTGTCAGTGTCTTGTTCATCCTCTCTGCAAATCCATTTTGCTATGGGGTGTATGGAGTTGTCTTATGTCTTTCAATCCCTTGCTCTTTACAGAACTTATTGAATTCTGCCAAACAAAACTCACCATTGTTGTTAGTTCTCAAACACTTAATCTTTTTACTAGTTTGATTCTCAACAAAAGCTTTAAACTCTTTGAACCGACTAAAGACTTCAGACTTTCTTCTGAGAAAATAAATCCATGTCCTTCTACTGTAATCATCTATGAAAGATACAAAATATACAGATTTGGAAATCGAAGGAACACTAACAGGACCAAACACATCAGAATGAATAAGGTCCAACACACTAGAAGACTTGTGAGAATTAGAGTAAAATTGAACATGGTTTTGCTTTCCATATATACAATGTTCACAAAAGTTGAACTCGAGATTACAATCATTTAACCCCTCAATGAGGTTTTTATTTTTCAGGGTTCTAAGACCCTTCTCACCAATGTGGCCAAATCTCTTATGCCATAACAAACTATCTTTTTAGCAGGAAGCTTAACTTCCAAAGCATGAGCACCCTTGGGTACCCAAGATGCACTGCCATTAGAATTTGTTACAATAGATTTCTTCACTACTGGTTCAGATGGTGGGGATGAAGTGACTGCAACTCTTTTCTTTGAGTCAGAAGAACTATTGAACTGTGAAGTGCATGCCTCTAGCTGAAACAGAGTACCTCTCTGAGTACCCTTTGCAAGCACCATAGATCCTCTAGTCATCTTGCATCCATCCTTCAAAAAGATAACCTGCACACCTGCATCATTCAACTTACTTACATAAAGCAGGTTCCATGCCAAGCCTGGGATGTGCATGACCCCAGTGATCCCTTTCACTCGTCCATTAGGGAATTGGATTGAGACTCTTCCATGACCAACAATCTTCAGATGAGAATCGTCACCCAAGTACACTCTTCCACCATCGAACTCTTCATACTTCATGAACCAACTTTGATGCGAGGTCATGTGGAATGATGCAGCAGAATCAATCAACCACACATCATCAGATACATGGGTGGTCAGGGCTGCGATGAAGGCATCACCATCATCTTGTGACTTGTCAGAATTTGAATCTGGGACATTCTTTTTCTTTTCCTCTTTGCATTCCTTTCGGAAATGCCCAATTTTTCCACAGTTCCAATAGAGAGCCTTGGACTTTCTAGGAGATTTAGATCTTCCACAGGATTTGGATCTACCCTTCTCAGCTTTCTTGTCCTTCCTTTTTCCCTTTCTCCTTGGGCCTTCCACGAATCGGAAGAGCCTCTTTGGCTGCTTCAGAAGACTTTCTCCACATTTCTTCAGATAACAGCAAAGATACCACTTCATCCATTTTGAAAGTGGATGTGGTGCTCCCAATAGCCATAACAAGATGATCCCATGAGTCCGGCAAAGAACAAAGCAAGGTCATACAACAATCCTCCTCCTCCATCTTCACACCAACAAATGTCAACTGTGCAACTAACATGTTGAAAGCATTCAGGTGATCTGCAACAAATCCTCCATCCTCCATCCTCAGAGATTAAAACTTCTTTCTCAGAAAAATCTTGTTCACCAGGGATTTGGCCTGATAAACATCTCCCAGCTTCTTCCAAAGGTCTTTCGTGGTCTTCTCTCATGGACATTAACATGACATAATCAGCTAGATTGAGTCTTATGAGACCCTTAGCCTTCTGATCTTTGAGATCCCAATCAGTTTATGCCATTGCAGTTGGTTTTACACCAGAAATGGTTTCCCATAGGTCTCGATCAACAAGCATGTCTTCCATCTTAAGTTTCCATAACTCAAAATTTGTGCCATTGAACTTCTCCACCTCTAATCTTCTAGATGTGCTTGTCATCTCCTTCCTACAACAAGATTACATAATACTCTGCACAGACTCCCACTCAACCTAAGATTAGCTCAAAAAAACTCTACCTAGCAGCTAGAACCAAAACTGGCCAGGCTCTTATACCAACTGAAAGGAAGCTAGGTGTGCGGAAATCACTTCCTACACTAATCTAAAGAGGAGAGATGAGTGCAAATTCTTTTTAAACTTTACAATTACAGTGTTATCAACCCAACAATGGAGATATTGCAGCAATACACATACACACAAAAAGTAGACAAAAGAGAGAGAGACAAGATATACGTGGGAAAACCCTCACGGGTGAAAAACCCCACACTCCAAAACACAACTCAAATGTATTACAGTTAACAATCAAGGTTACAATATAGTTATAGAGCCAATACTCTTGCAGGAGTCTTCGACACTCATATCTGGAGATATTCTGGCAGCATAACAGTATTTGTCTATCACATAATACATCTCCTTTCAAAGCACTTGCTTAAATAGAAGTTTACATGGCAAAAATGAACTTTTCTTGAGATGGGCGTCCAACTTGGCCTCATGGCCCAAAACCCACGCCTAGGGACACTTGTCCAACACTGCAGCATGGTCACAACACTTTTCATATCACCCCATCCTGATATGGTTGCCTATTTCGAAGTTGGGCAATGACAGATGCTCTTACACATCTTACGACCGTCATAGAATCTGCCATACTAACAGTACTAACAACTGTAAGAGAATCTGTCATAAACTGATTAAAAATAGCATATTCTCTTACAACATGTCATAACTCTCCTTGGGGCACCCAAAGATACCTTCTTCCAAGATGCCTTGTGACACATGTCTTCACCTGCCATAGAACATTCCATTTACGACTCTTACGCGTCATAGATTCTGTCACAACCGTTTTGGTCAAGATTCACTTACATACTAGTCAAAGTTCCGACACATGGCAAAATACTCTACCACTAAGAGGGACGCCTATCTCCTCATGTGAGGACAAAAATACATGTGGTCACCTTCCACGTAGGATGACACATCACTGTGCCAACTCCCACAAGATGACAAAACAGGATTTGCATCTTAATTACACAATAGGCAATAAATAAATATATTACAATAAATAAATGCAAGGAATTACCAAGGTTGAGACACCTTAATTCCCAACATTCCCCCTCATGCTTGTCTATTGTTCTCTTCTTCTTTCTTTTCCCATTGCTACATGTTTTAATGATAAATAGAATTATTCCCTTATTGTGCCCACTTGGAAAACACTTACTCTCATCTTTGCTCCTCCAAATTAGAAACACATTCTCAACTATCAACTTGGAATCTCATGCACACAAAACTCCCAATTGGTCATTGCCTTCATTTCCTTGATGGCTATAACCCTTGACCATTTTACAAGAAGAATGAAACTATTAAACATGTGTTTTGGTTATGCCCTCATGCTTGCCACCTCTATTCCCATTTTTTCATGATTCTTGCTATCTTCCTCCACAAATTGAATTGGAAACATGTCCTCCTTGGCCTTTCCATTTCCTACAACATTATCTTGGACTACTATTTCCAATTCATTATGCCATTCTTGTGGAAGCTTTACTACCTTGCCAAGTTTGTTGCTACATTCTTCACTATTGATATTGAACTCTAGATGTTTACTACCTCTTTATCTTTGCAAATGGATAACCTTTTAGTGCTTGGGAAAGAGAACACTTTAGCTTTACTGAAGCTCACTGCATAGATTACTAGCATCAAAGACCAATTGTATGCCCTTGAAGTGAAACGTGAAGGTCATAACACTAAGTTAGCAACCCTCATTGACAATAATAATTCTTTTTTCCCTTGGAAAACCCTCCATAATGAAAGACTATTGAACCTTGCCAACCATTGCTACGTCCAAAATGTCGAAGCAATTCTCAAGAGGTTGTCCTATTGTGAGGGCCTCTCCATTGAATGGCAAGTTGTCGATTTTTTTTTAAAATAGTGATATATTATTGTTATTGTGCGATCTATCTACATTTTGTTTTCATTACTCTTATCTTGTGGCTAGTATCTTTTATGTATCTCCATATGCTAAATCTTGTATCTCCATGTGTTTGTATGTTATTATTATCTATTATCCTTAAGTGTCCGCAGTCTTGCACTGGCATAGTGCTTTTGTCCCCAATAGTATTTGCTACTATTTGTAGCCCTTTGTTAGTCTTTATTATTATTATTTTAATAGGTAAAATGCTGGCTTGAGGTCAGCTTCCTTATAAATGGTAAAATGAAAAAATATCGCTTTAGACCCTTTTAATAGGGGAGCAAAGGCAATTTCCTCTAAAGTGAGAAGCTAGATAAATAGTCTAATCAAGAGCTAAACAATCTCCTGTCTTTCTCTTCAATTTTTGATTAGGAGCAGCGAGTCATGTGTGATGTATTTGTTGCTTTTTTCAAGGACCTTTTTTCTTTTTAACTACGCTCTCTAAGGTCGCTTAGTCCTCCGTGTTGTTAATTTTAAATGTAGCTTGGACAGGTGTTCTAGTCTCGGGTGGTGATTACGAGGCTGGAAACACAGCTGGAATAATTATCTCCATACCTAGATAATTGATTTCTCGAGAGACTTCTAGATATTAGGGTTTAGAGTCTAATTAATCCTAGCCATTGATTAAGATTAAATCATGGCCATTGGTTTTCAATGAGGGGATTATAAAAGAGGATCAATAGGCATTTGGAGAATACGGATCCGAGAAGTATTTGCAGCGATAGCAAATAAATAAATTTGCGGTGATAGCAAATTGATTTGCAGTGAGAGCAAGGGCGCAGCGATAGCGTTCAAGACAGCAGTAGTGGAATTTCTATAGGAGAAATTGGGAGAAGAATTTCCGGAGGAGATCATTGCCGGAGCTCTGCCAGTAAGAGGCAAGCAGTCTATGTATCTCTTGATTTGATTTAATAAAGTTCCTCATCTGCAGTACTAGTTTTCCCTTCGGGGTTTTTCCAGGGACAATTTGTCCAAAATGTTGTGTTGATTTTATTTTTCTATTTCCGTGATTTTTCCGTGAAGTTGCAGCTGTGTTATTATTTAATATTTGTTGTAAATTAATTAATTTTTCGGCAGCCAAATAATCTTATAAGATAGGGAATTAATAATCAGTAGCTGCAATAGATTTTTCACATGGTATCAGAGCGGATCTGAGGGCAGAACAAGCACAGGGAGAAAGGAAAATAATAAATAAAAATCTAGGGTTTATAAAACCCAGTTTGACCTCTTCAAATTATTATTTTCTTTTGAGATGGCCTCAGCAGGTTTAAGAGATCAGGACAGATTGGATGGAGCCTCAAATTTTGGTGTCTGGAAAGCCAGAATTTCTTTATTGCTGGAAGAGAATGGTATCAAGGATTATGTGACCACTGTTGTACCTGTACCTACAGACGCAACACAGCTCGTAGCATATAAGAAGGAAGATGCCAAGGCAAGGAGGCTGATTCTTGACGGTGTTAAGGATCATATTGTTCCGCATATTGCAGAGTTAGATACAGCAAAGACGATGTGGGACGCCATTATGAATCTGTACCAGAATGCTACCCTTAACCGAAAGCTGATTCTCAGAGAAAAGTTAAGGAATACCCGGATGAATAAGGGAGAAGACGTCACAAGTTACCTCACCAGACTTAGACTTGACAAGGATGAATTGGCAGCTGTTGGAGACAAACCAAAGGATGATGAGCTAGTACGAATAGCCCTGAATGGGTTTACTAAGCAGTGGGATGTCTTTGTTCAAGTTATTAATGGACGAGACACCTTACTGAGTTGGGATCGACTATGGAGTGACTTCACTCAGGAGGAGCTTAGACTAAGTCTTGTCAATGGAACCAGCAGTAATAGTCAGAAAAGTGAGGTGGAACAGGAAAACGTTGCCCTAGCAGGAAAAGGGAAAGCGAAGAAGGGGTCTGGCAAAGGATCAAATCCAAAAAGTGAGAAGAAGAAGGACTTATCTAAGATCAAATGCTATGGCTGTCACGAGTTCGGCCACTATGTCAGCGATTGCCCACAAAGGAAGAAAAATGAAAAGAAGGGCAAGAAGCAGATGGCAGCTTCAGCAAGTGTAGATGAGCTTTCTAGTAGAATGGAGGATGAGTTTGCACTCATAGCTTGCCTGACTAGCTCAACCTCACAGGGTGTTTGGTATATAGACAGTGGGGCGTCATTTCATATGACAGGAGTTAGGGAGTACTTCTCCAGATACAAGGAGGAGGACATCAGATTCCAGATTCATATGGGGAACAAGTCCAAGTGCAATCCAGTCGGGAGAGGGACTGTTCTATTTCAGAGGGAGAATGGCAAGCCTATTTCCATTCATGATGTGTTGTATGTGCCAGGCTTGGGCATGAATCTAATTTCCGTATCTGTCCTTCAGGATAAAGGCTACAATGTACTCTTTAGAGGGGCACATGTTTTAATCAAGCATAAGGATTGGAAATCACCCATAGCTATTGGAGTTAGGAGCGGCCGACTTTATAGGTTGCAGTTTGATACTCCTAAGGCACTAGTGAGCAGCAGCAATCCTAGAGATCAAGGAGAGCTATGGCATAGAAGGATGGGCCATATACATCATGGAGCACTTAAATTGCTTCGTGAGACAGTGACAGGTGTTCCAGACGTGAGCACAGAGCATGATGACGTATGTAAGGGATGTGTATTGGGGAAGTTTGTGAAAGCAGTTTTTCCAAGGAGTGACACCAGATCCAAGGGGGTTCTTGATCTAGTACATTCAGATATATGTGGACCAATGTCAACGAAGTCTCTCAGAGGATATGAGTACTTTGTTACTTTTATTGATGATTTCTCCAGGAAGACCTGGATATACTTCTTGAAGACCAAGGATGAGGTCTTTAGTCACTTCCAGGAGTTCAAAGCTCTTGTGGAGAATTCGACAGGCAGGAAGGTAAAGGTTCTTCGGTCAGACAATGGAGGTGAGTACAAAGGGAAAGAGTTCCAGGAGTTCTGTACCAGGGAAGGAATCAAGAGAGAGTGGACCGTTCCTTACAACCCGCAGCAGAATGGGGTTGCTGAGAGGAAGAATCGTTCTATATCGGAGGCAGCAAGGGCTATGTTGTATGACCAAGATATGCCACGATACTTATGGGCAGAGGCATGCAGTACAGCAGTATACATACAGAACAGGGTTCCACATAAGGTATTGGGCAAGATGACACCAGAGGAGGCATTCTCAGGGAAGAAGCCAGATGTTAGTCACTTCAGGATATTTGGGAGTTTGGCATTTTGTCACATTCCAAGGGCTACACGTTCCAAATTAGATCAAACTGCAGAGAGAGGGTACTTTGTGGGGTACAGCGAGACCTCCAAGGCATATCGGATATTTATTCCAGGGACCAGGAGGATTATAGTCAGGCGTGATGTCAAATTCATGGAGGACAAGGCATATAGGAGGTCCAGAGATTTGCCAACAGATGATCAGAATGAGCAGCCAATAGAAGCTCCAAGGATTGTTCAACCAGAATAGGGGCAGCGAAGCACGAGTACAGTTACTAGTACAAGCACAGGCTCAGGTGCTGAGAGTTCGCAGAGTATGGAGCAACAGATACAGCAAATCCAAGAGATGCATCAAGAAGATATGGAGTTTGATATTTCATCCTCTATAGTTGACAGGAGGAACCGTGAGGTTCAACAGACACATAAGGATACTCAGGAGTTTGTGGGAGCTCCTAGGACGAGTAATAGATAGCGGAAACAACCAGCTAGGTATAATGACTATGTGGCATTGGTTAGTCAGTTGGTAGATAGTGAGCCTTCTAGCTATCAGGAGGCTGCACAACAACAGGTGTGGCAAGATGCGATGGTTGAGGAATATACCTCAATAATGCAGAATGATGTGTGGGAGGTTGTGCCTAGACCGACAGATAGGGCAGTGGTTGGATCACGCTGGATCTATAAGATTAAGCATGGTGTAGATGGTAGCATCGAAAAATACAAGGCAAGGTTCGTGGCCAAGGGGTTCTCTCAAAAGGAGGGAATATACTATGAGGAGACATTCGCTCCAGTGGCCAGGTATACTTCTATACGAGCCGTAATCTCACTTGCAGCGCATATGGGATGGCAGATCCATCAAATGGATGTCAAGACGACATTTCTTAATGGTGAATTGTTAGAAGAGGTATACATAGAACAACCAGAGGGCTTTGTAGCACACAATAGCGAAACCCACGTGTGCAGATTGAAGAAAGCTTTGTATGGACTCAAGCAGGCTCCCAGGGCGTGGTATGAGCGCATTGATAGATACTTGCAGGGAATAGGCTTTGTGAAGAGTGAGGCGGATGCTAACCTCTACTACTTGGTGGTTGGGGGTGAAATTCTCATTCTTGTTCTATATGTGGACGACTTGTTTTTAACAGGTTCACTGGGGCTTATAGAGGAGTGTAAGAGGGACCTTGTAGCAGAGTTCGAGATGAAGGATTTGGGGCTTATGCACTACTTTCTAGGCATGGAAGTGTGGCAGACAGATGGAGAGATTTTCCTTGGACAAGGGAAATACTGCGTTGAAATCTTGAAGAGGTTTGAGATGCAAGATTGCAGAGCCATGTCTACACCTATGATCACGAATTGGAAGAAGGTAGACGCATCCAAGGAAAAGGATGTAGACCCCACCTTATACAGGATGTTGATTGGATCTCTCATGTATTTGGTCAACACTAGGCCAGATATATCCTTTGCAGTAAACTCTCTTAGTCAGTTCATGGTTGAGCCGAAGAGAGTGCATTGGATAGCGGCAAAGCATGTATTGCGGTATTTGCGTGGTACAATTGAGTATGGGATCAGATATGCTCGAGGTGATGGTATCAAGTTGATAGGCTATACTGATGCAAATTGGGCAGGTAGTGCGGTGGACAGGAAAATCACTTCAGGGTGCTGCTTTAGTTTGGGATCAGGAGTTGTCTCTTGGTACAGCAGGAAGCAAAAGTCTGTGGCTCTGAGTTCTGCAGAAGCAGAATACATAGCAGCTAGCATGGCAACGTGTGAGGCTATATGGCTTCGGAAGTTGCTGGTAGCCTTGTTTGGTCAGAGGGTTGAGACTACAGTGATACACTGTGATAATCAGAGTTGCATCAGATTATCTGAGAATCCAGTGTTTCATGATAGGTCTAAGCATATAGACATCAAATATCATTTCATCAGGGATTGTGTACAGCGGAGGGTTGTTCAGCTACAGTATATACCTACAGATCAGCAGGTAGCATACATTTTAACAAAAGCATTGGGGAAGGCAAAATTCATCTTCTTCAGAAATAAGTTGGGTGTTATGCAGAACACCTTCCTCGCTAAGAGGGAGTGTTAATTTTAAATGTAGCTTGGACAGGCGTTCTAGTCTTGGGTGGTGATTACGAGGCTGGAAACACAGCTGGAATAATTATCTCCATACCTAGATAATTGATTTCTCGAGAGACTTCTAGATATTAGGGTTTAGAGTCTAATTAATCCTAGCCATTGATTAAGATTAAATCATGGCCATTGGTTTTCAATGAGGGGATTATAAAAGAGGATCAATAGGCATTTGGAGAATACGGATCCGAGAAGTATTTGCAGCGATAGCAAATAAATAAATTTGCGGTGATAGCAAATTGATTTGCAGTGAGAGCAAGGGCGCAGCGATAGCGTTCGAGACAGCAGTAGTGGAATTTCTATAGGAGAAATTGGGAGAAGAATTTCCGGAGGAGATCATTGCCGGAGCTCTGCCAGTAAGAGGCAAGCAGTCTATGTATCTCTTGATTTGATTTAATAAAGTTCCTCATCTGCAGTACTAGTTTTCCCTTCGGGGTTTTTCCAGGGACAATTTGTTCAAAATGTTGTGTTGATTTTATTTTTCTATTTCCGTGATTTTTCCGTGAAGTTGCAGCTGTGTTATTATTTAATATTTGTTGTAAATTAATTAATTTTTCGGCAGCCAAACAATCTTATAAGATAGGGAATTAATAATCAGTAGCTGCAATAGATTTTTCCCACGTGTTGGGATCCCTGTTTTGCAGATGGGAAGGTGTTCTAACAACCTTGCCATGGGCATCCCCATAATGAGAAAGTCATGCATCATTGCTTTCTTTGATATTTATTACTCAGCCGATCCATCAATGCCTGGATCAGAGAAAGAAATTGGTGCCATCTGAGTAGTAGGAGCCTCCTTTTGAGCCGAGAATGAATGTAATAAATAATGTTGTTGCTCAGCCCTCCACCGCCAAGTAGCATTTGGCAGACTTTTCCTTTCACTATAGACTACCTTCGGCCATAGAGCAGCTAAATGGTTGTATTCTTAACACCTACAACATCTAAAAGGTATATTAAGATAAATGAGAACTTGGGACCAACCCCAACTATTCTTTGTTCGAGAGATTGTCTCCAAGAGTCCCTTTTTTTTTTTGAGAGGTTTTCTCCAAGAGTCCTTTGTCGAAGTCCATTTCCATGCATATTTCAATGAAGGTGGTGTGGTGCTTGTCCTTTGTATCTTCTGAAGCATTCAAAAAATTCTCAAAGGAGTTGCAATCGCACATAGGTTGGAGTCACACAAGAATTGCAGCGATAGATATGAGAGGCAAACCCAATCAGGGACTGTGCAAAATGAAACTTTGTTGGGATCAAAGGACAGATACCATGGCTTCAAACATAAAAAATATTTGTCCCAAAAGCACGGTCCAAATTCCAATATTACATTTCAATCTTCTTCGATCTCACAGCATATGATTAAAGAGCCCCCTGCACAGGGAGCCAAATCGACTAGGTTCTTGACCACAGATCCATGCTTTGGACAACCATTCTTGTAAACCTTCCAAATTGGGCCAAAATCTGTGAAAATTTCCAATTAAAGCTTTTTGCATCAGGTTTTTTTTTGGAGAAATCTACCTCGTCCATTGTATCGAAATTAACTTATAGGATTTGATCTATTCTTTTTGTACATGATCTGTAGGGCCACAAGAATTACGTTCTACCAAGTGTAGAATTAGCCGATCTAGGGTTTGATTCTAAGCCGTTTAGCACATTCATGTAAGACACCAGCAGCGGCTTTCAGCCATGAAAGTTGCTTTTAGCCATTAGGGGATTCAACTGAATGCCTTGTTACAAGATTTCCCTGTATAGGAGGTGCAATATAGCTCTTTAGGGTTTCTGTAAAAGATGTTACATTCTTGAAAATTGTATTCTCTTCCATATATAAAGTTTGCACAGTCAAAATGTTATTGTGGAAACATCATCCACTTCAACAGTCAAAAGTCAATTTTTGCCAATAAAAATAGGAAAAATATTTTTTGTTGTGGGTGAGGTGTAAAATTGTTATTGAGTGTTTGACCATTGAAGTGGATGATGTTTAAGTAGAATGAGCGTGCCCCATGGTGTTATTGAGCTGTGGGCTCTTACCAGCATAAGATCCCTGAAACGAGGGATTTGGGAAAAGAATTTCTGCCAAATTGGCTGTAGAAGAAAAGGAACCCGAAGCTGTTTGGCTAGGGCATTTCGATTTACTTGCAGTAGATTTCACACAGTTATGCGAGCAAACGTATGTTATAGTGGAAATCCATTTCTTATTAATTTATATAATTAGTCAATAGGCTTTTATATGTGAACATTATAGTGTTCGGAATTGTCTCACGCCGTAAAAAAAATCACCGCGAGAAAGCTTTCTAAACTCGTTCCTATCGACGTATTCCTTGAACCTCCTATAGGTGCAAGTGCTAGTATATAAGCTTATAATGATGGCTCATGTGAAGAGGCCATTCAAGAAAGAAATCACCATCAAAATGATTGCGAGCCGATCTATTCACAAATAAATAAGTACTAGACTGGAAAAAAACAGTGGCAGAATGATATATAGAAAAAAGCAAAACCATAAGCCATAATCATTGCGTACGTACACTCCACCCATTATCACAAACACCACCTGCAAACACTTTATTTTCAGAACTTATATGGTCAATTGTATTGAAACATATAACCTAATAATAAGAATTCTGGTTTAATTTTAATGAAGCAAACATAAAATAAACTTTGACATTAACCTTCAATGGAATGAAAAGCAAATCTAAATTACATTTGAATTATATCATTACACAAGAATCCAAACCAAACACTTCATCACAAAGGGAAATGGCATAATGAAAAATGATGACCTTTGACCATTCCAAATTGAGCGAAGAAGCTGCAAAAGCACATGTTTTGTACATCAATTGAAGTTGGAGGGCCTCTCTATCATCATTCATATTATATGTCATACATATATATGAATTTTTATAGCATCCCATCTCGAGATGTTACTAACTCACATGAGAATCTTGAAGGAGGAAGTGTATGGTCTTTTTTTACTCTAAAATATTTTTATTTCAAAATGCATAATATAAAAGAATACAATGTTGTTCTGAATGTATATATATAGAATAGTAAAAATGCATTCATAGATTACTATCCACATATAGAGAATTTATTTCATATATTAACAAAGATGATTTTTATAGAATGTGGTTGTTACAAAGTTACTTATGGTTATGGCTTGGTATTTCTCATTTTCTAATTTCATTGTTGGTTATGTTGGATTACAATATGATGTATATATGATAATATATGCAATATACAAAACTTGAGATGCAAGTTTCTAACATAGGGGAGAGGACCAATAGTTGTGCACCTTAATTTTGTGCCTCTCAAAAGTATACATGGCAATTTCAAATTGCTTTGAAATTTTTGCAACAATTTACTTGGCAAGGCCCCTGCTTATAACTAAGGTTTCGGGTCCACATCATCAAATATGATGCTACATCAACATGCTTTTTGTTGAGGTGTCCAAAAAGACTCCAAAAGAAGTTAGCCTGATAGTTGTGCGTTAAGTTATAATAGTTGTACATTAAGTCATGTTTTGTTTGTTCATCGTTGTGGCATCACATGATTTGTTGCTTTTTAGATCTAAAGAATATATATTTCATTCAATTATAAGTACTTATGGTCAACACTAACAACTTTGAAGTCACAACTACTAGTACTATACTTCTAAAAATATTGAGCATTAAATCCATAAAAAATGGGAATTAAATCCACAAAAAGGGTGCACAAATATTGGAACATGCTCAACTACTAGGTCCTCTCCCCTAACTTGAGATGCAAGATTTAAACATTGATTGAACTCACAAGAATACTATTTTTAATTATAGACAATCTACCATCATTAATATTGTTATACAAAAGAAATGTCAACTTGGGCAAGATTATATTTCTAACACTATCCCTTAATCTTGATTTGAGCACTCCTACATGCATTTGATCTCAAATTGATTACTTTGAGATTTCCTCTCAATATTTTAAAATCTTCATTTGATAGAGCTTTTCGTGAAAATATCTATAGATTTCTCCTTTGATCTACAAAATTCTAGTTTGATTTCCAATGCTCTTTTTCTAACTATCACTACAACAATATAGGAAAAGAGTGAGGATTGGAATTAGAATTTCCAACACCTTCCAAAAAAATTTCCTTGGATTTTCTAGTACCCTTTTCTCTAAAAATTGCAAAAGATTTTTTCCTTCACTTTTCTAAATTTTTTCATAAACTTCTTTTAAACTCTATAACAACTCTCTTATTGTTGTGCTTAAACTGAGCTTTTTTGTTTTGCTAAGTAATGAAATAGAAATTAAAATAGGGTTGTTGCCTCCAATATCATATTTACCTTTTTTAGGACTATCTCCACACCTTTTTATTTCTTCATTTGTAAGAATTACAAAAGATTCATTATCTTCTTTAGCATTTTTACAAACAATTCTCTTTAAATCCTTTATCTCTTTTGGTACTTCCATGCTTAAAAAATATAGTTATCTATACTTAAGCTATTCCTTGAAATTTGAACCTTTCTCTTGCACTATCCAATAAAACTGATAAAAGTGATGAACCAAAGCTACTACTTAAATTCTAAATTCTATTTATGGATGATAAAACCAAACTTGTGAATCTTCCACTTATTTTTTTTTTAACTCCATGCTTGCTTGTTGCTACCATATGTAATAATGGAAATTGCATACTCTATTTAATTCAATTATTATATTTTTGTTTTCTTTTTAATCCTTTTCCCATATACTTTTTAGCCTTGTTCTACCCCTTTTCTCCCATTTCCTAAGCCATTTCAATCAATCTCCCCTCTAGATACCATTTTTTAATTTATTTGTTCCTTTTATTTATTTTCATGTCCCTTTTTCTAAGTTCCTTTACCCCCTTATTTTAATTTTTAATTTTTCCCCTTTTATGTCAAAATCCCATCTTGTTCTTCTTAAATTAGGTTACTCAATGCTCACCTTGGATATTGACCCCTATCATTATATGACCCCTTTGAACTTAAATTTTCCATAAAAAATGGACCTCTTAGGGCTTAGGGACTAGGACAGTTAGATTATGTCCAAGAAGTGGTGGCCAGGTCCATTCATCCTCCACCACAAAAATTAAATTTCAAGCTCATTATTTATAAGTGGTTCCAACCTAATATGCTTTCGCTTTGAATTCTTTTTGAAAATGTATCAAACATACCTTCATTTGCCTCATTTAACATATTAATTTTTTTACTTGATCAAGTTATTTGAGTTGTTTCTACTATTAGGTGAGGATTCTACACTAATTTCAAAATTTAAAGGCTATGTTTTCTTCACCTCCAAGCTTTGTAATAATTTTTATTTGTCTCTTGGACATTGCCACTAGAATATATTTGTCACTATGTTGCGGATTTCTATGGATTTACATTGGGTGAGATCGTTCCTTTATGATTTTTATTAAAATTTCAATGTATTTTCTAATTATTTTGTAGGTTCTTCACCTTATGCCATCCCTCTCTCCATCCCAACTATTCGTATCCATTTTCATAGCCATTTGATCTTTCATTTCTATCTCTCACCCTCATCTTCTCTCTTCTAACCCTAATCTCCCCATAGCCTCCATTGGTTTTCCATTTTCCTTTCAAACCCTCATCACCCACTTGATATTTTTTTAATTTTCACACCTTGTTATATTCCCTTTCATCCTCTTATATCCTTTCCTTTTCCATATGGTTTTTATTTTTCCTCTTTTACCTTACTTCCCTCCCTTTAAACCATCAAGCTTATCCCCCCTTTAGTTTTACTTTTCAATTTCCTTTCAAAACCACATTAATATTTCCTAAATTTGAGTTTTACCCTCCTCGTCTTAATCTTTTTTATAGCACATCAACCCTCTTTTCCCATTTTATAAACTCTTGTCTTTCTAATCTTTCTCCCAACCCATCTTTGTTTGCCTTTTCCTCTTTAGATATCTCCATAATTATCTAAGGTTTTATTATTTATGCTCCAAATTTAAATGATTTCTTTGCATAGGTGTTTTTTTCTAGATTCTTATCTATCAAATATATCAATGTGGATTTTTCTTGAAATCCAACCTGGGGACTAACTAAGGTAGTCTCCCCCTTTAACCACTAGCTTTTAGAGGGTTTTATAAATTTTTGGCTTGCAGTTTGAAAACAAAATCAAAACACATTCAGATAAAGTTTTAGAATGAAATAGGTCTTAATATCATTTGAAGAACATCTTTATAAAATTTTGGAAAATTTTGAGACATTAGACTAGTCCACCCCCTAGGGATAGGCTATCCTATAGGCCATCCAAAATAGATTAAACGTTTCCCAATAGGTTTCCACTTCTTGATTTTGGCCTTTCTTCTTTAATTTTTGACCTCAAATTTGTTATGATGGATCCCCTTCAATGTCAAGATCTCATACCTACTTAGAAACCAATAAAAAATTACCTGTGAATGGTGTCCATTTACTCTATTTTTCTCTATTTCCCTTCGTCCAAGAAAAAAAGGTTTGCTATCAATTTTACCATCCTTTTTATAATTCATCAAGACTCGGCATTAGAGAAACTTGTATTTATTGTTACCAACTCTCCCACAAAGTTTTAAGACTATACTCATTCAATAACTAGGTGAAACTATTCCTAAGTTTTGGTTCTTCATTGTCTTATTTTTATACATTCATATAAAGTTTTCAATTGGTTTCATATCTTTTCTATTCTCTAATAGATGCCCACTTCCAAGGACTATATATATACTATCTAATATATCTATACAAAATCTTAGGTCTTCACCATCACTTAGGACCAGGCCATTAGTGTGGGAGTAAGGAAAGGACTAGATAGTTAGACAATGTGTATCCTATTGGGATGGATAGGTCCTTTTGGTCACAAGCTTCTTGAAATAAAAAAAAAGCATTTGTATATCATTTTAATCATTTTCTTTTTAGTGAACCTCTGTCCACATGTGCATCTAGATCCACTTTTAATCTATTCTTTCTCTTTAGTGTTAGCTTAGTTTCTAGTTACCATTGTTGCAGTGTTTTGCATGTTTTGACTTCACTTTTACATTTCAATAGGTCTAATATTTAGGGACTCTTATGTTGGAAACTTGCTGGCATTGTCATTGATGTCAACCTCTAGTAAGTAGTTCACTTGGTTTCCAAGTGCTTTTGAGAAATTTTGAATAAGAAGGTGTGCAGTGTGACAGAGTTGTGCTTTGCATTTCTTCCTAGTTGAAGATATGCCTATACTATTTGGAAGTGTTGATTAGAGGTATTAAGAGGTGTTATATCCAGAATTTGAGGTTCTGGATCATGCGGCAGTAGAAGATGTGTTTGATAGAGTGTTTGCTTGTGTAGAAGATTGTCCGGGAGAAATGCGATTGCGCCGCATTTCTCCGCTTTGAGGTTTCTTGTCCTGCAGATCTAGGGATGTGCTACTATAGTCTATATCTACCTTTCCTTGAAGTTTCCAGTGTTGGGTTGCTCCGCAAGATCAGTTCTTGTGTTGGTGTTTAGTGGTAGTGGATCCTAATGTGCTTAATGAAGATATTATTTGTGTTAGATGGTTGTGGCAATGTTGCAAAGGTTTCTGATGATGTTGAGTGTTTTCGAAAGGTGTGTGGATGTTGTGGAGTGTCTCTATGTAGTCTACATGATGTGTTTGGACTTGGAGAAGCATGGATGTGGTTGTTAGCTTAGGTTTGGCCGACCTGGCGTGTTGGTGCCATTTACAAAGGTGCCTCATGGATTGTAGATGTGATGAGAAGCTTGGTGATATAGATTTGAGTCCTAGTTAACCCTTGGCATGGTCAACTTTCACTTATTTCCACCGTGGAAGTGTTTAGTGCCTACCTAATTGGTGTTGCACATTTGAGGTGTACATGCTTCATTAGGACTGACCTAATTGAGATAGGTCTTGGTTGTGAATGGTATAAAAGCAAGATAAAGCTGTGTGGAGCAAGGTAGAGAAGATGTTGCGAATGTGAATCAAGGGTAGTGAGTTGTGTGTGAGCTTAAATGCTTATGACTCTAAAATGTAGTGAGCAGAAGGTGTCTACATTTCAGTGTGCTTGAAGTTGCTGGAGGTAGTGAGCCAAAGGTTGTGGATAGCAAGAAGTTGCAGTGGTGGATCTCTCCTATTGCTTTGAGACAGTGAATCTCTCTATAATAATTTTCTTCTATTCTTCTCTCTTCTGGGTAATGAGCCCTTGGCATCGAACCTTTCTTTTGGGCAGTGAGCCCTTGGTAGCGAGCCTATTTGATTTTAGTGTTGTTCATATATATGTGAGTTAATCCTCACCATGGTTTTTCCCTTCTTGGGTTTTCCATGTAAATTTGGTCTTCTTATGTGTTTGGATGTGTTGTCATTGATGCTTCATATGTTTACATTATGTTAATGCATACTAAGATGTTGATGTTTGGAATTGCTTTGAGGGTTTAATGTTTTAATAGACAACTGATTCACCCCACCTCTCAGTTGCCCTATGATTTCTAACAATTAGTATTACAGCCAGGTTCCCTTGAAGAAGCTTAACCGCTTGGGGTAGATTTGGGTGGCACACAGGAAATATATTGAGGTTCCAATGTTTGATGGAACAAATTATGATTTTTGGAAGACTAGGATGGAAAGATTTCTTATCTCATTAGGATATGGCATATGTAAGTTAGTTGAGAAAGAATATACTATACCTAAAAACGGTCCAAAGGATGAAGATGAGATTAAAGATTATGAGAACAATGGCAAGGCAAGGAGTGCTCTTGTGAATAGTCTTTCTGATTCAGAAATGGTGAAGGTAATGGGTTGCAAAACTGCTCATGAGATCTGGACGAAGCTGGTACATACCTATGAAGGAGATGACAAGGTCAAGCAAGCAAAGATGCAGATGTTGAAGGCCAAGTTTGAAACCCTAAGGATGTCAGAGGGTGAAAATATTATAGGCTACATGCAGAGAGTGGATGAAGTTGTCAGTTCCATCAATGGTCTTGGTGGGAATCTGGAGGAAAGTGAAGTGGTAAAGAAGGTACTGAGAACTCTTCCAAAATCTTATAGTGCTAAAGTTTCTGCTATTGAAGAAACACAAAATTTTGACAAGTATTCTAGGGAACAAATGTTTGGTACTCTAACTACTTTTGAGATAAGAGAATTTGGTCAAGATGAGTCAATTAAAGAAACTACTTTTAAGGCTATCAAGACAGAAAAAAATGTTGAATCAGATCCTGATGACTTTGATGAAGTGGAAGAAAATTTTGTAAGCAGATTGAAAAAGGGCTTTGCAAAATACTAAGGTGAGGTACCCTTCAAATGTTTCAGTTGTGGAAAGATAGGTCATTATGCCTCAAAATATCCAATCAAAATTTCAAATGACAAAAACAAGAATCATTCAAGAGGAGTTATTATGTTAAAAAGAAAATGCTAGTATATTTGATGATGAGTTTGAATATCCAGATGATGAAAGTGATGAATGTTTGTTAATGACGTTGAATGTTGGAACTAATTCTACTAACTCTGAAAGATGCATAAAGGAAACTGCTCCGAAAATAAGGCACAATATCAAAGGAGTTTTGGTAACTGCTTTTCATGCAAGAGAAGAGGAGAATGACTGGGTAATTGATAGTATGTTCAAATCATATGACAAGTGATAAGAATAAGTTTGTTAATCTTGAGAAGTTTGATGGAGGATATGTTAAGTTTGGAGATGATGCATCTGCTAAAATTTGTGGAAGAGGTTCAATCAGTTTTGATGGCAAGCATAATACAGATGATGCTTTTTATGTCAAGGGTCTCTGGCATAATTTGCGAAGTGTAGGACAAATATGTAGCGAAGAATATAAACTTGTGTTTTAGGATGGTGGTTGTGAAATCAGAAAAGAAAGCTCTGGAACTCTGATTGATATAGGAACAAGGACAAAAGGAAATATATATTAGCGCAAAGGTGGTAATGGTATGTGTTTCATGACTCAAGTTAATGAAAGCTAGTTATGGCATAGAAGAATGTGTCACATCAATTTTGATAGACTGCTAAGGATTAGTTCTACTCAAGCTGTGAGGGATCTGCCAAGAATTACAAAGCCTATCAATGCAACCTGCAAGGAATGTCAGATTGGGAAGCAAACAAGAAAGAATTTCAAGATCAAGGAGTATTCTACCACTAGACCTCTGGAGTTGGTGCATACAGATTTGTGTTGACCTACAAGAGTAGGAAGCTTTCAAGGTGACATGTATTTTATGTTGTTGATTGATGATTACTCTAGAATGACTTGGGTAACTTTTCTCAAAGAAAAATTAGAAGCTCTAGATAAGTTTAAAGCACACAAGATTATGGTTGAAAATGAAATTAATTTGAAAATAAAGTGCTTGAGGTTTGACAGAGGTGGTGAATTCTCATGGAATAAAGAGGCATTTGTTAGCCCCTAGGACTCCTCAGCAGAATGGAGTTGTGGAAAGAAGGAACAAGACAGTTCAAGAAGCAACAAGGACAATGTTGAAAGAAGCAAATCTACCGGATATCTATTGGAGAGAAGCTATTCACACTACAGTCTACATAAAAAAATAGGGTGCAAGCAAGGGTCAACAGTTCAAAGACTCCATATGAACTGTGGTATGGAAGAACTCCTACTATCAAATACTTTAGAGTATTTGGAAGCAAGTGCTACATTAGGAGAGATGAAGAAAACTTAGGAAAGTTTGATACAAGATTAGATGAAGGAATCTTCCTTGGATATTCCACAAAGAGCAAGGCTTACAGGTGTTACAACAAGAGGCTAAAGAAGCTGGTTGAAAGTGCAAATGTCAAAATGGATGAGGATCCACATAAAAGCTTAGTACTGATAGAAGAATATGAATCTGATGAGCCCCCTTTTAGAAAAGAAGAAAGTGAAGACGAAAAGGAAAAGAAGATGCAAATTGGTGAAGAAAATGCTTCGGAAGGGGTTCCTAAGACTCCCAAGTATGTGTAGAAGAATCATTCTAAAGATCAGATCATTGGAGATAAGAACAAAGGTGTGTTAACAAGAAGGGAAATTGCCATGGTAGATGAACAAGTAAATTTATTTTTGCTGTCTACAATAGAACCCAAAACAATTACTAAAGCATGCAAAGATGAGCACTGGATCAAGTCTATGGAAGAAGAACTAATGTATATTGAGAAGAATTAGACTTGGGAAGTTGCCCAAGACCAGCAGACAAAAATGTGATAGGAACTAAATGAGTCTTTCAGAACAAATTGAATGAGAATGGAGAAGTAGTTAGAAATAAGGCTAGCCTTTTGTGTAAAGGCTACTCACAAGTGGAAGGAATAGATTATGAGGAAACATTTTCTCCAGTGGCAAGATTGGAGGCCATTAGAATGTTCTTGTCCTTTGTAGATCATAAGGACTTCAAAGTCTATTAGTTGGATGTGAAATCTACATTCTTGAATGGAGAGTTGGAAGAGGAAGTATACATTGAGTAATTGGAAGGGTTTCAATTATCAGAAGATCCAAATATGGTTTGCAGATTGAATAAGGCACTGTATGGACTCAAACAAGCTCCTTGAGCTTGGTATGCAAGGTTGGATAGGTACCAGCTGCAGCAAGGTTTCAAAAAGGGCACTGCAGATAGCAATTTGTATTTCAAAGTTGAAGAAAATAAAATCCTGATTGTAGAAGTGTATGTTGATGATATAATCTTTGGAGGTAATGAAGGTATATGCAAGAGAATTGCAGAAGAGATGCATCTAAAGAATTTGAAATGTCAATGTGTGGGGAAATGAAATTCTTCCTTGGATTACAAATCAGTCAATCATAAAAGGGTATTTTCATTTCATAGTCAAAGTATGCTAAGGAAATGTTGAAGAAGTTTGGAATGGAAGACTCCAAACTGGTGTGCACTCCCATGACTACTGGTTGTAAGTTAAGCAAAGATGATGAATCTCCTAAGGCTGATCAGAGCAAGTACAAATCAATGATTGGTGGACTGTTATACCTAATTGCTACTAGACCGGATATCATGCATGCAATTTGCCTTGTGGCTAGATTTCAAGCTGATCCCAGAGAGTCACATGTTTGAGCAGTAAAGAGGATATTTAGATACTTGAAAGGCACTCCGAAGTTTGGCCTACGGTATCCTAAGGATACTAATTTCTCCCTGAGTGCATATACAGATGCAAATTGGGCTGGATGTACAAATGACAGAAGAAATACAAGTGGTGGTGCTTTCCTTTTGGGAAGCAGGCTTGTCTCACGGTTAAGTATGAAACAAGATTCAGTGTCATTATCTACTATAGAGGCAGAGTACATTGCAATAGCATCTTGCAGCACACAGGTGAGCTGTGGATGAAGCAAACATTGAAGGATATCAAAGTGTCATCAACATATTTCAAGTGCTATCAACATTTCAAAGAATCTGGTAATGCATTCAAGGACAAAGCATATTTCAATCCGGTATCACTTCCTAAGAGAGAAGGTTGTAGAGAATGAGGTGAAATTGGAGTATGTTCCTACTAAGGACCAAATTGCAGATATCTTTACAAAGGCTCTTCCTAAAGATACTTTTGAGTATCTCCAACAGAAGTTAGGGGTTATTGCCCCTCCTTTTAATTAGATGCATAAGAGTGTGCATTTGTTCAGGAAGCATTTCAAGATACATTCTTAGTCCTAGATTGATGTTGGAGGCTACCTCTCAGGGGGAGTAGTAGTGATTGGTGTAGTCAGATAGAGCATATCTTACGACCCTAAGGGGAAGAGTGCAAAAAACTAAAAGTAGTGGAGAGAAAGTCTAAGTGCTTGCTGGTGTTGCAAGTATGGCCCTTTGCCATTAATGTCAAAGGGGGAGAGAATGAAGGTGGTTGAAAAACCATTGTGTAGGAAAGTGTTTGAAGATTAAGAGTTGTTCTAGTCACTGAGGGGAGTAAAGTGTGTGAAGAGTAAGAGTTGTTTCAGTCAAGGAGAGTACTACTGAGCTGCTAATTGATTGTTTTTGGTCTTGATGGTTTTTCAGAAAGTTGGTGTTGCCATCAATGACAAATGGGGAGATTGTTGGAAACTTGCTGGTGTTGTCATTGATGTTAACCTCTAGTATGTAGTTCACTTGGTTTCCAAGTGCTTTTGAGAAAATTTGAATAAGAAGACCTATGTAGTGTTATAGAGTTGTGCTTCACATTTCGTCCTAGTTGAAGATATGCCTGTGTGGTTTAGAAGTGTTGATCAGAGGCATTAAGAGGTGTTATATCTAGAATTTGAGGTTCTGGATCATGTGTCAGTAGAAGATGTGTTTGACAGAGTGTTTGCCTATGTAGAGGACTGTCTAGGAGAAATGAGATTGCTCTGCATTTCTCTGCTTTGAGGTTGTTGATAACTGAGAGGGGGGTGAATCAGTTATCTTAATTATTTCAGCTTTCTAAACTTTCTTAATAATTAGAGCAGCATCAATTCAAACAAGCTAACATAACCATGAAATGGAAATACACATGACACAATATTTTTGACGTGGAAACCCTGTTAAGGGAGAAAACCATGGGGTGATTAACCCAAGATTGTATTCTTTGTTAGAAGAATAGGATTACAAAAATGGCACTTGCCAATTAGGGCTCACTACTCACAAGAGGCCCACTGCCTACAAGAGACTCACTGTCTACAATTTACAAAGAGTGTAATACAATACTTGAACTGATAAGGAGCATCTTCATATGCTGGAGTTCAGTTTTGGTTAAACTCAGTACACTGACCTGCTGCACTTCATCCTTCCTCTTCTTTAGTGCTGCTGTCCTTTCACATATCGGACCTGCCTTTCTGCTTTCGCTCTACCTTACTACTTTTCTTCACACTACTCCAAAACCATGACACCCCTCACAAGTAAATCCATCTTGTATATATATACGCACAAGTGATTTCATCACCTTTCTAGTCGGCATCTGGAATAGTCAATATTTTCCATGAACTCTGATCTGTCGGTTGAATCCTTGCTTACCGTAATGCGGATCAAGGATATACTTGTAGAAGTCATCAATCATGTCGGCCAATTATAACTTATGCCTTAAGAATCTTTACCATCATCAGTAACGCATCCGGAATAATGTCTGATGTTTTGCCAGTCAGTTCTTCCTCTATCCACACTGCCAATCAGGAATCTGACACTCAAGTATTCATATCTTTTTCTTCATCTAACACCGGAGGCTAAATCCTTGGAATCTATCAGTCAAGGTATTCCTCTTGACTTCCCCAAATCTGGACTTCACCAAGATACTTCCTCTGAGATATCTAGAGCTGACTGTCGGACCTCGCCACATGCTCTATTCTTGCTTACCAGATCACAATACTTTGCAATCTGCCTTCTGGTAGAGACTCATCATGTCCTGCGGATGTGTGGGTTAACCTTTGTTGCCATCAATGACAACAATCATGAAGCTCCAATGTGTCTCTTGCCAACAATCTCCCCTCCCCCTTTGGCATTGATGGCAACACTTAGTGAAAAATGACTAAGTGTTATACTATACTCCCCCTTAGCTGATGCTCTGTCTCTATGTACATTTTCCTAAGCTCCCCCTTAGCTGGCTACAACATTTTTCATTGCTCATCACTCCTCCTTTGACATCAATGGCAAAGGGTGGGGTCTGCACACAAAATAATTTCTCAAAAACACTTCTATACTTAGCTGCATAAGTATTTATACATGCTATACTTTACATAAACTAAAGGTTATCTACAAAAGATGTCTTCAACTGGACAAATTCAGTTGCCCAACTCTGCTTCATTCTGTCCAAAATTGATATATGACCGCTTAACAGGAATGCAAACGCATCTGCCCTTTTTAGATCTGTCGGATCACTGGTCTAGGCTGTGATCTGGGCTTCTTTTAAGGCCTCACGCATGGCCTCTAACTTAGGGATAATTATCCCTCTGAGTGCACCCAACCTGCTGATTCTATTTTTCTTTTCCTTCTCTAGCTTCTTGATTTCATTCAAGACTGCAATAGTCTGACATTCTTGATTTATTATGGAGGATGAGAGAGGATCAAAATTCTTTGATAGATTTGTCAGTTTGTCCTCTTGTTCTTTTACTTTCTTCTCAATGTCCAATGTTGCTTTGGACCATGATAAACAAAATTTGTACATTTCTCTGCCATCTTTAAGAGCATTTTCTAAGCTCTTTATCCCTATACTCATATTCCTCCTATCATTAGTTATTAACCCTTGTACCTCTGATAATCTTTTTGCCAAGAATTCCTTCTGAACCTTATCTTCTGCTGACTTCTCTAGGGAATCAAAATGTGTGCTAACATTATTGACTAGAGATTTGAGATTACCGGATGAGGAGGTTGAGGAATCTTTCTGAAAAGATGGCATAATCTTTTCTAACACTTTGAATGCAGCTGTTATAAGCTCACAGTCTTCCATGTGAGACTTCAGAAGTTTTTCTTTGGCCTTTGCATTAGCAAACAAGGCTATTTTCATTGTTTGTATCGGAGATAGAGAGTCAAAATCAAATGGCCCTTTTAGTAGTTCCGGTTCATCAATCTCCATAGTTTCTTTTGTCAAAAAGCCCTTGACCGATTCTGCAGTGTCTCTTGCTGGAGACAGATTCTTCTTTTCTTCTGCAGTCACAGAACTGTCTTTTGGAGCTTTCTCTCCTTCCACAACCTTTGTACTGTTATCTTCTTTTTCCTTCACATCTGCTTCTTTGTCCTGTATTCTTTCTTCTCCTTTGGATCCGGAGTCAGCAGGGGAAACCAGAGGAGTGATGTTTGTCTGTTCATGCACTTCCATTTCCAGAATAGAGGATTCCAAGTCCTTATCCTTTTCTATACCGGTGTCCATGATTTGCTCAGTGGATTCTTTTTCAACACCTATGATCGAAGGATCAACATCCAAGTCCTCTATAATAGGAAGATTGAATCTTTTGAAGGCCTTCCTGAGGATCTCTTCTATTTCCTTGGCTATCTTGTCAGTCTCACCAAGCATGAGCTGATTCATTCTGGCTTTGCTCCGAAATTCATCCTTGCAATCCTTGAAGATCATGTTCATTTGCTTTGAATCGATTGAAGGATGTAGCTGAATGGCTATCTGTTCCTGGATCTCAAGATCTTTTGCCATGGTAGTATTCTTTCTTATTTCTAACTCTTTTTCTAGGCTTTTGGGAATAAGAGATATAATTTCAATAAAAGCCTTGTTATATATGTTCAGATACTTAACTGCTGCTTCCTGCAAGATCTTTTGGTCTGCTTCATTGTAATCATCATAGAATTCAGCCATTGGCTGAAGGTTTCCATCCACAGTGACTGATTTGATGACATTATCTAAAGACAGAGTGGGCTTTTCTACAAAATCTTCTACCTTTTCTTCTTCACCTTGACCAGTAGAAGGTTCACCAGATGTTTTCTTCTTCTCTTTCTTCATTTTCTTTATCTCCTCATCTGATTCAATTTATTCATCATCCTTCTAACTGACATAAGACCTTGTGGCCTTTGTTTTAGTTCTTTTCTCTCCTTTGCCGGGTGATTTTGCTTCCAGTTTTTTTGTCCTTGAGCTTTTAACAGTGGCAGGTACAGGTCTCTTTGATGATCTTGTCTGGGTGGAAGATTTTACTGGAGCACTTTCCTTACTTCCCTTTTCTACCTCTTTCTTTTCTTCCTCAGCCCTTTCCATCTTTTCCCTGTTGGCATCGAGTGCCTCCTTTGAGATGCCTAAGCCTTTGGCAACTTCTTCAACTTCTTTTCTCACTTTCCTCTTTATTTCTGGTTGTCTGAGTTCCACATGAACTTTTACACTTTGCTCTTCAAAGGTTCCAAACCTTTCTGCCTTTAGATCCTTTGGTTGACTTAGCATGTGTTGAACATGCAACTCCACAATTTGTTCATTAACTTCATACCCCATAGGCATGATCCAGGCTGTCCTTGGCTCTACTGCCTCCATTAGGCATTGATCAGTGTCTACCATGAAGCACACTATATCTTTATATTTTTCAACCAATGATTTTGGGATTCTTTCTCTGATTTGCATAGTGTTTTGGAAGTTCTTAACGTACCCCCACAGAGCTGTATTCCTTGCCTTGGCATCCCCAAGTTTATGCAAGTAATCTCTGATTTGAATTGCTACCGGTTTGTTATTTTGCCATGCCCATCCATTGGATCCGGGCAGCTCATTCATGAAGTAGAAAAATAAACACAATATCAGTCCACCATATTTAAAGGAGTTCTTCTTGTCCTTTTTGATCTTTTGTATGTTCTCCATCAATTGGCTTAGAAGAAGTTCATAGAGATCATACTCTGCATTCTTTCTCAGCATCTCATAGGTAGTATACACTGCAGTTCCGGACATTGAATTCTCCCTATTGGAATGATATATCTTATACCCTATTATCATAGATGCAAGCTTGATATCTGGATCCGTGATATCTTCAATGGTCATTGCCCTCTCATCAAATTTTGATCCGGTGGCCTCAGTTACAGTTTGGTTTTTGATAGATTTGAGGATAGGTATCCCTCCAGAGGAGTATAAGCCGGTTACTGCCCTAATTGCCTCCTTAGTGATTTTGCAAGGTCTGTTCAGCCATAGGAAGCTATCATGCATCCTACTCAATACATACCAGACCCATTCATCATCTTCAAAGCAGGCGAAATGAATGAACTGATCAAAATGTTTCTCCTGGATGCCCTTATATTGAGGTTTAAGTTCAAAAGCATCATCTATCAATTGTTTATGATAGATATCACTTAGTTTGGATTCCCTGAACTCTTCAATATTCACGTGAATGTAAACCCTAATATCTTCTGTATGCAACACACCATGCGGAACACTAGAAAATGCTCCTAGGGGATCTACTTCCAAAGATTTGTATGGATGTTTCTTGAATTTGGGGTGAGGCCTATCAGAGATCTTCACAATATTTGGAGTACCCATCATTCAAAGATTTAGAGAGAGATATTTGATAATGGAGAATACCTTTTGCGTCTTTTGGTTTCATGGAGTTAGCCAGATTGATTTCTGGATGAATCAGATTCTGTAGATGATCTTTGATGGGCTTGAGGAATTTCTGTTGTAGAGCTTCTTTTTGTTTCTTCTTGAATGCAGAATGAACAAATGCTTAATGAGAAAACCCTTATATTGCTCTGCAAACCCTAATATCAAGTTGCAATAAATGCTCGACCTAAGTCATTCTGGTTTGCCTTATTCAGATGACTTGAAGAACTGGATCAATCTTGATCTTAAACATCTTGGGGATCATCCAAATCTTAACCATAGTCTACTTAGATGTTTCTCTTATGAGCCCTGTAATTTGCAACTCTCCTTGTGCCAGTTCTGGTACTAATTGACTGGCTGGGGGAACAAGGTTTTCTTTGTGTCTCCCCCTGAGCCAAAGCTCACTTTTTAATTTCCAGAAGGAATATCAGCACCAGAGTTTGGTACAGATCCATCCCCTACATTCTCTGTACTTTTGTTCACCCAAATCTTGTTCATCTCACTTTGAACTTCATCCGCATTCACTTTTTGTTTTCCCTTATCTTGATTCTGATTATAATATACCAGACTTCTTTTGTCCTGATTCTTACTTCTACAGAATTTTGTAATATGACCGGATCTATTGCAAATTTGGCAAACAACATTTCTTTGCATATTTGATTGATATCCTCTTGATTTGCATTGATTAGCCATATGACCCATTCTATTGCATGCAAAGCATCTACCATTGAATGAATTGTTCATTTGCATATTTCTGCATTCATGAGATTTGTGACAATACCTTTTGCAGTTGAAGCACTATCCAGAGAAGGATGTATTAGTCTGATTCATTCTCTTTCTGCACTGATTAGCTTTATGACCAAAGTTATTGCAGTTGTGGCAGTATCCATTGAAGGATGGATATCTTTGAGCATTAGGCTGTCTTACCGGAGGTCTTCTAGGCCTGTTCCTTGGATTTTCTGATCTAAGATTCTTCTGACCGGATCCAGAGCTTTCTCCTTTCTCATATCCCAAACCACACTTGTCATCTACCCTCTTTTGACTTTCAAGAAGAACTTCAAGTTGAGCAGAACTTATCTTGAATTTCTCTTTATATTCATTTGCTATTTGAAGATCCCTTTTAAGAGAGACAATTTGATCCTCAAGTTTTTCTTCATTATCTTTAGCATCTTCAGATCAGATTCAAGATGTCTGATAATTCTATCCATCATGTGGCAATCTTCTGATTTCTCCTTGAGAGATTGTCTTAGATCATCTTCAGTTTTTCTTTTCTCTTCAACCTCTTGGGTAAACTTCATAACTCCTGATTCCATTTCATGTCTTACCATAATGATTTCTTTTGATAACTTTTCACATAACTTGGTTTTCTCCTTTAGATCTTCATTTGTATCATTGGCTTCACCTTGACTTGCTAATTGCTGAAGTAGCTCCTTTCTCTTTTTCATAGAGAGACTTAATTTGTCTTTTAGTTCTATCATGAAATCATCAGCCTGTTTGAGTCTTTCCTTTAATTCATTGACTTCAGAGTTTGATTGCTCAAGATCATCAAGTGCAGTCTTGAGTTGCTCCCTTAAACCATATACATCCATTTGAATTCCCAGATCTTCCTCAAGCTGTTAGACTCTGTTAAGAGGAACTTGGCTTTGATACCAATTGTTGATAAGTGAGAGGGGGGGTGAATCAGTTATCTTAATTATTTCAGCTTTCTGAACTTTCTTAATAATTAGAGCAGCATCAATTCAAACAAGCTAACATAACCATGAAATGGAAATACACATGACACAATATTTTTGACGTGGAAACCCTGTTAAGGGAGAAAACCATGGGGTGATTAACCCAAGATTGTATTCTCTGTTAGAAGAATAGGATTACAAAAATGGCACTTGCCAATTAGGGCTCACTGCCCGAGCACATTGCTCACAAGAGGCCCACTGCCTACAAGAGACTCACTATCTACAATTTACAAAGAGTGTAATACAATACTTTAATTGATAAGGAGCATCTTCATATGCTAGAGTTTAGTTCTGGTTAAACTCAGTACACTGACCTGCTGCATTTCATCCTTCCTCTTCTTTAGTGCTGCTGTCCTTTCACATATCGGACCTACCTTTCTGCTTTTGCTCTACCTTACTGCTTTTCTTCGCACTACTCCAAAACCATGACACCCCTCACAACTAAATCCATCTTGTATATATATACACACAAGTGATTTCATCACCTTTCTAGTCGGCATCTGGAATAGTCAATATTTTCCATGAACTCTGATCTGTCGACTGAATCCTTGCTTATTGTAATGCGGATCAAGGATATACTTGTAGAAGTCATCAATCATGTCAGCCAATTATAACTTATGCCTTAAGAATCTTTACCATCATCAGTAACACATCTGGAATAATGTCTGATGTTCTGCCAGTCAGTTCTTCCTTTGTCCACACTGCCAATCAGAAATCCGACACTCAAGTATTCATATCTTTTTCTTCATCTAACACCGGAGGCTAAATCCTTGGAATCTATCAGTCAAGGTAGTCCTCTTGACTTCCCCAAATCTGCACTTCACCAAGATACTTCCTTTGAGAGATCCGGAGCTGATTGTCAGACCTCGCCACATGCTCTGTTCTTGCTTACCAGATCACAATACTCTGCAATCTGCCTTCCGGTAGAGACTCATCATGTCCTGCGGATGTGTGGGTTAACCTTTGTTGCCATCAATGACAACAATCATGAAGCTCCAATGTGTCTCTCGCCAACAGAGGTTTCTTGTCCTGTAGATCTGGGGATGTGCTTCTACAGTCTATATCTACCTTTCTTTGAAGTTTCCAGTGTTGGGTTTCTCTGCAAGATCAATTCTTATGTTGATGTTCAGTGGTAGTGGATCCTAATGTGCTTAATGAAGATATTCTTTGTGTCAGATGGTTGCAGTAGTGTTGATGTTAAACACAATGGGGTGCTGAGAGGGGGGGTGAATCAACACACTTAAAAACTTTACTCAACATTTTCTGATAAGACTGAATAACTTTGAAAATATTAAGGAAAACATGCAATAAAAGAATCAACACATGACACCAAAGATTTTATGTTGGAAACCATCTAATAGGGAAAAACCATGGTGAGAATTAGCTCACAATATATTATGCTCATTGCAAAAAGTATTACAACTTTATTTTAGGGCTTCAACCCAAGGAAGCTACTACTCCCTGATTTACATCTTTGATTTAGGGTTCTAACCCAAGGAAGCTACTATTCCCTAATTCCTCATCTCACTACTTTTACAATGATGATGTAGATATAAGGACTACTATGAATGACACATCTGTTGTATGCTAATAGTGCAGTCTGCTATTCTTGCTCAATATCTACTTTCAAATTGATTCTGCACATTTCATATCTTCTTCTACTCTACTATGTTCATATTCTCCCTCCTTACCTTTCAAATGAATTATGTCTTCTCTATAAATCCTCCACAACACCTTGAAACTTTGATTAGGTCGGCATCCAAAACAATATTGAATGTAACGTGTAGCAAGTCATAGGTTGGCCACAACACATGTAAATTGACAACAAACTTGTTGTGGACCTTAGGGCTTTATGAAGAACATTAGGACACACCTTTCCACATCTTTCAGACTTGGAGAAACTAGTTAGGAGCCTCCACAAGCACTAGATATTTAACCAGTTGGCCCATATTGCTTAACAATTGTCAACTGTTCATCTTTCAACTGCCAGGGAGAAGCCAAAATCTCAATGCAGACCAAGGATTCAATCATACACTAGCTCAAAAACATCCATACACCTTCTCAGAGAAGTATCATACAAATTTGTGCATCCACAAGATAAGAGATGTATTACTTTGTAGAGAACAGAGTCTTCCAGACCTTATGTAATCCTTCATAACCCAAAATATGAAGTTGTGGTGAAGTATAGGGCCTGGAACCTTTTGAGAGTGATCAAAGATGTTAATGTATGCATCTAATTAGATTCACACATATTTTTATGGAGTTTCTAGAGGAATTCAAAAATGGCTTAAGTACTTGCAGTTTCGGAAGATAGTTATACTTGAATTCTTCTTATAGACAAAAATGCTTGATGCGGTACCAGAGAATAATGAATGTTTGCATGCGAATCATACCTAATGTATTGTGGACCATGTGGAACCTCTGCATAAGCTCTGATAATAGATTTATGTATGTTTCATCTTTTGAGGAACTTAACTTGTATGCTCAGGCTTCGGAGTACATTGTGATACCTCTGTCTCTTGAGCAATGTCTTTGCAGACCATTAAAACACATGAAACTTGATCATAACATATAATATACTTATCTTAGTCATTCCTCAGAGCTGCATGACAAACATATCTCTTCCAGAGGAATGCAGAGCATTCCATTGTCTCCCCTTTACTACTTTGCTCTGTCTTAGTGATGACCGATGAAGTATCCCTTGTAACTTTTCATGCCGAACAAGTGAGAGGTTGATAGTCTAGATATGTCATGTCAATGCATGTCATAAGCTGTCATTAGAACCGCATGGCCAAATATTGCTTTGCAGAGAAATGCAGACTAATTTAAGTCAACTCTACCTTAGAATGTGCATTGTGAATACCTTAGGCACTTTTCAACTTCTTACCCTTGAGTGCGGTGCTCCCAATTGATGAGATGTGTATGTGTGTATGTAGGAATTGTGCTAGGATGTGAGTGTTTTCCTCCACATCATGTTCAAACCCAAAACTGATCCATACTTAGACCATTTTCCTTACTCCTAGACTGATCTATCTTAACCATCCTGACTCTAAGTTTGTCTGCACATTTCCATTTGTTATGTTGACATCAATGATGTAACACATATTGCCATTAGTTGCAGAGGTTTCTAATAATGTTGAATGTTTTGGAAAGGTGTGTGGATGTTGTGGAGTGTCTCTTTATGGTTCGTATGATGTGTTTGGACTTGGAGAAGCGTGGATGTGGCTGTTAGCTTAGGTTTGGCCGACCTGGCATGTTGTCACCATTTGCGGAGGTGCCTCATGGATTGTAGATGTGATGAGCAACTTGGTGATATAGATTTGAGTCCTAGTTAACCCTTGGCATGGTCCACTTTCACTTCTTTCCACCACGGAAGTGTTTAGTGCTGACCTAATTGGTGTTGCATGTTTGAGGCGTACGTGCTTCATTAGGACTGACCTAATTAAGATAGGTCTTGGTTGTGAATGGTATAAATGTAAGATAAAGTTGTGTGGAGCAAGGTAGAGAATATTTTGTGCATGTGAATCAAGGGTAGTGAGTTGTGTGCGAGCTTAAATGCTTATGACTCTGAAATGCAGTGAGCAGAAGGTGTCTACATTTTAGTGTGCTTGAAGTTGCTGGAGGTAGTGAGCCAAAGGTTGCAAATAGCAAGAAGTTGCAGTGGTGGATCTCGCATGTTGATCTGAGATAGTGAATCTCTCTGTAACATTTTTCTTCTATTCTTCTCTCTTCTAGACAGTGAGTCCTTTTGGGCAGTGAGCCTATTTGATTTTGATGTTGTTATTCATATATATGTGAGTTAATCCTCACTGTGGTTTTTCCTTTCTTGGGTTTTCCATGTAAATCTAGTGTTCTTATACATGTTTGCATTGATGCTTCATATGTTTACATGTTCTGTCAATGCATAATAAGAGGTTGATATTAGGAATTGCTTTGAGGGTTTAATGTTTTAATAAACAACTAATTCACCCCCCCCCTCTTAGTTGCCTTGTGCTTTCTAACATCTTATATATTTTTATCATCTAGTGTACAAAGTTTCAAAGTAGTATTTTTCAAAATTTGGGTGAAGTTCTTGATTCTCTTTCTTCATTAACCCATCTCAGTGTATTCACACATCATTTTCTATTTGTTTCATGTATTTTTATAATTTATGATAGGTTTCCACTTTTGATAGGCCTCTACATATCAACTTGTTAGATACCTCCCTACAAATTTTTATCTCTATACCACCTTCCATGACTAGGTCACCCATATAGGACATTGCCACTAAGTTGGGAGTAAGGATAGGACATTACCACTAGGTTGGGGGTATGAATTTGAACAACCTTTTCCTTTTGCTCCAAAGTTTTATAAAATTATAGGAAGCATCTTAAAACAATTCTATGCACATTTCATTATGACAACTCTTTTCCACATGTAAATCTAGATTCACTTTTAAGCCATTTTCTATCTCCTAGTCACATGTTTTCAATTCTCTATTACTATTTCTTGTCTAGTCTTGTCCATATTTTAGTCCCAACTCCTTATGTTTTTTAAAAAGGTCAAATTAAGGATCCTTCATGAATATTTAAATATTCTTCATTTAATCCATTTATTGTACACATTTTAAGCAAGATGACCTTATTTTTTATCTTTCATTTTGGTTAACCCATAACTTGCATTATTATATGCTTCTAATTTGTTTAAGGTTGCCTCATGTTCATCCTTTTCTCTTTAGGATCTATTTATGGCTCTTTAAGTCTTCTCTCTTCCCATCATGGCTTTTCTCTCTTCCTCCACTATCCATACCAACCTTTTTGATCCTTATTCTTGCCTTATAATTTTTCTAATCACTCTTATCTGATTAATCATCTCTTTGCCTTCTTAAACTATGCTTTGTTTCCTATTTTTCATATACTACCCTCTCATAGAAAGAAAAATTTCTTAAGTGAGGATTGCTTAATCAAGGAAGAGGGAAAATTTTGTTTTCTATGAGAGGGTAGTATACATAAATCAGGAGACAAAACATAGTTTAAGAAGGCAGAGAGAAGATTAATCTTAATCTCTAAATCATAACTCATATACACCTAATAATAATTTAGGCAATCCTCTCCATATTCTTGCCATTGGTCTTCTCAATACCTATGACTATTCTACACCTGGTACTACTCTTCATGACCATTCCATTAAGGGTATCCTTAAATCTTCTCAATGTAGTTATATTACAGTGATGAATACTCTCCTTTCTACTATGTTTCACATCATATCCTCTTTTGAACTCAAGTTACATTCTAATATCAACTCTTACTCTTTATCTCTATTTGTATTCATCCCTCTTTTTCCAAAACTTTTCCCATGAACATAGATATACCCTATGATTATCCATCTCTTCACCCATCTAATGTACCCTTGCTTGATATTTCTCTCCTTACCTCACAATATTCTCCTTATCTTCATACTACTCTATCAAACTTCTCCCTTAGAGATGGACCTATCTTACACTAAATTTTCTCATTTTCCATCATCACTTTACATTGCTAGATTATAAAATAATATACATATATAACAAGGCTGCGCTGTATTGAAGTTCCTGCCAAATGTTGGTAGAGCAGTTTTGGAGAACTTTGGAATAGGGTATGGACATCTATCAAAGTACAAAATGCAAAATGCAAATAAAGAGTTTGACATGGTGTGATCTGTCACTTGTATTGTTCATTAATGAGATGGAAAATTTATCATTATCAGTGCAATCACTCCTGGAATCAGCACTGGGATCCCTAAGATCAAAATCACTTCCATCACTTTCTTCTCTTGGAATCTTGTCATGGCATAAAGAAATGTTTTACTCAAAATCTAGATGAAAAAAATACAACCATCTTTAAAATCATGAATCAGTAAATTTACATGGAAATTTGTTCTAAGAAAGAGGCAAATCTGAGACTGAAGGTTTATTTTGCCAAAAACCAATGAAATGTTGAATTAAAAGTATGTAGAAAAGAGACATTAACTTATTGTTCTGCAAAACTTCCACAGTGGTACAAAAAAGTTGTAGTAAAGTCTATCCTTATGCAAACATAGAGGCAAATTTATTTTGCAATAGAAAACACAGAATATTTAAGCTTAAAAAAATCTATCAATTATTACAAAAACAATATTCAAGTTATTGCTGGTGTTCTGTAAAATTCAGAATGAAACAAAAAATCTCAATAAATTTCTTCCTACAGAAGAGGCAGATTTGCCACAAAGCATTAATTTAGCTGAAGAATTGAGATAGTTTGGAGTCTTTGGACTAAACCAAATATCAGTTATGGTGAAAGTGAAACAAGAAATTTGAGCTAAAGTACTCTTCATATGCAAAAAGATAGAGGCAAATTTATCACTGTGCCTTAACTTTAGGCAAATTATGCAAAAGGAAATTTATAGCAAAACATTTATCTCCCTAAGAAACGAATAGATATCAGAAACCTATCAACACTAAGCTAGACTTTGTTACTTAAAAACATTGTGTAAACTTAATTGTAATATTTTTGTAATCCTATAGGATCTTATATATGGAAGAAACGATTCAAAATTTACAGTTTGAAATAGAGAATGATTAAGAATACATTGCTAGAGGAGAAGCAGATGATTAGAGAAATAAAACAACTTGAAAATACAAGAGAGAAGGTTACATAGTATATAACACATGAAGCGATTAAACCTCAGGACTTCAGGACCATGTTAAAGTATGCATTCTATCTGTCCATTTGCACTTGAAATGTTTGATTTAGACTAGGATTACTTATTGTTTTGTTCTAGGTTGTTTCTGTTATGGGTTTATAAATTGTAATTTTTGGTTTCCTATATTATAAACCAGAACGATAAAACACTAGATTAATTTTTTTATTTGTAGCTTTAGGGAGAGGATTTAGATGCATCGAGGAAGAAGCATCAAAGTGTTTGGAATAGGATTAAACCACTTGAGAAAGATTCGGGGATGACTGATGTAAAAATAAACCCATTACAAGAAAAGTTAGCTATGGCAACTTAAACATAGCTAAGGATTTTCAGATTAATTGCGCAGTTTGATCTTATTTTTTTTAATGTCATATTTTGAGATTTGTGCTTTCAAAATGTTAGATTTAAGCATGGCATTCCTTAGTGGTCTCAAGAACATTTTTTATCAACAGTGTTGCACGGGGCCATGTCCCTAGGGTCTGTGTAATGTCCTGGGAACGAGACACCCCCTTTTTAGAATTGGATAGCCTGCAACATTTGGTGCATAAATAGAAAAAGGTAACTTTTAAATTTCTTTTTCTTGCTAAAAGCCTAAAAAAAACATCTATGAAGGAGAGGATTGTAATTGTAAATTATCTCATTGTATTTCTTTTTAAAATTTTAGCCTTTTCTGGTTTGTTTAAGATATTTTAATAGTTGTGCCCTTGTCACCACCAAAATCTGGGAAAGCTTTTAACCTTGCTTGAAACTGTGTTCTTATGCCCCCCGGTCCTGGAAACTTAGAGCCTCAGATATATTTTTGTTTTAAATCTCTTCTTATTTGTCTTCTTTCTATAATTTTAGTAATTGTGTTTCTCGCTTTAACATTTAAAGATTCAATTGATCTATTGGTCATTGCAGTCTTTGTTATAAGGGTTACGAATTTAAGTAATAACTATCTTATTAAACCAATATAAGCCCTTTCTTAATAGCTTTTTATCTTTTTTGGACTTTTAGAATGCATCATATTTTCAATATTGTGTTGTGCTGACCATTGACAAAGAATTTGGCTTCTAAGGACAGTCAAGGACTAGAGGAATTTTCTCAGAATGAAGTAGAAATTTAATTTCATAGATTTATAATTAAGATTAAGATTGACTACTGCCAACTATTTTCACTTAGTGCAAGCTAAATGATGCATCTAGAGGTTGAGAAGTGTATGTCTCTCTGGAACATCGACTCAACATTTAGGGAAAATTATATAAAGAAAAGTTCTCTCTTTCTTTACAATTGACAACCAAGCAAAGATGTCGCGACACCAAATCCTAACGAAAAGTTTGTAGTTCCCGGTGGAGGGGAGGGTCTGGCATCAACTTTTGGTAGGGAGAATCAAAAGAAAGAAATTGTGATTTCAAAGAAACCAAAAAAATTGGCAGAACATGGCTTTCCTAATTCAAATGGAGATTGTAAAGAAAATAATCAAATAACTGGGTCTGGCAAGGGTAAAGTGTCTACAAATCTAAGCAATACATATGAATATGAAATTGTTGTAGCATCAAATATGATTCCTAAGGGAAAACCTATGACTCGTGATGAATAGGATGCAGTCATTTTGAAGGAGAAGAAGAGAGAAGAAGAGAGAAGAAGAAATTGCTAAAGCAAAATTAAACAACAGACCTTGATTCCAAGCATAAGGATTGACAGAAAGAGTTTTGCAATCCGGGTTAACACAAAACCATCCTATTTCCAACATCGCTCCATATCTCAGTGATGAACATCCCAGGCCTAATTTTCAACATGGGTGTGAATTATCTTTATAAATTGTACCGATTAATGTAGGCACTTTGGGCACTACAGTTACATACATCCATTAAGCTAGAGAAGCAAATGCATGGTGGAATGGTCATGAGTGGCCTCCACGAAGTGGTAGAAGAGTGCTCTGCCTTTGTATGAATCAATTGTTACATATCTCGAATAGTGTTGAAAGGTGACATTAGATGTCTAGCCTGGGAGAGCCTTTATCCAATCTTTCTCCCGCAATAATCCCTTCTCATGATCATGAGGCAAGCACTTGTTCAACAACTGTCTACACTGTGTTGCAGTGACAATTGTCACCAAATCCACATCTCGTTTGTTGCAGTGACAATTGTCACTAAATCCACATCTCGTCTGTTATAGGACAGTTTGTCAAGAATCCCAGATCAACCTCGCAGAAAAATAAATCCTAGATTGTCAAGCCTTCTCTGGCTTTGGAGATTGCATCCACTTTATTATTTAGCAACTTTTATATATTAAACTTTATAAAATGACTTGACATAGAAAAATTTGAGATTTTGATTGGCACAGACAACAAAATTTAATCGCTTGTTAGAGCTCAGCCCCTCCGCTATAGTTCCATGGTAGGAACTAATAATAAAATACATACAATATAGGCAAATTTCTAAGATACCTAACTTGAATTGCAAGATTCAAACATTGACTAATTTTAGTAGAGAAGTATTTTTTAATTGTAATCTGTCTGTCATCATTAATACTGCCGTACAAATGAAACATGAAGGGCAAGATTGATTTGTTCACTTTTCAGATTTATGTTAGATCCATTCTATAACCCACTAATTATCCACTAATTAGAGTTCTTTAGACAAAGAAAGTGTATGTTAAAGAGTATAAATACGTAGAACTATGGAAAGAATCAATGTAGGGTCAAAAAGATTAACCATAACATTAACCTTGCTTTAACTCATCTATCAAATAGTCAGCAGCTGGGACATGTTCGCTATGGCCATAAGAAAAAAATTGCTTTAGTCTTTCTGTATGCTGCTGACTATTCTCTGTAACCTTCTTTGCTTCTTACAATAATTAAAAAAAAAAAAATCCAACAAATCTGGGCGATTCACTGCTGAAAAAAAAGCTCCCCTTCATTTTTACCCTCAATTTGCATGGGAGCTCCACAGGCGTTACCAAAAGCGGCCACTGAATCCTCGTTGCCTTCCTCTGCAATAGTTTCAAGTCTTTGTGTGAATGAAGGCCTGTATGACCATACTCTGTTGATGCTAATGTGAGGAGGAGCCATTTCCATCCTCTTCATATGCATACTCGACCCTGCTTTCTCCATTGGTTAAAAATCCTGGGTATCTCAGCTTACAGAGCAAGCCAAGAGAACCCAAAAGCTCTGATGTCCCTTTGGAAGATAAAACACACTGCATATTTATAGAGCAAAAGCGGCACATTAATTGCACAAATACAAATTTTCTTAGAGGCGTGCAACTGCATCTCAGGTCTTGAATTTAGTCCTCCTTGGCTGTCATCATGTTGCGTATGCAATTTAGTCCTATATTTGACGTTGAAATTGCACAAGAAAAAGATCAAGTAGAATTGAAATATGTCTCAATCTCTTATTCCAGTGGGGCCTCTTCCCGTTAAATATTTTTAACCTTGCTGGTACGCAACTTTCTGGTGCATTGTTTTTGGCCATGGTGAATGATAATGCAAGATTTAATCTCAATTATTACATTTAATTAAGAATGGTATTATATACATGTCAAGAGTCTCATCGTTGAACAAAGAAAAAGTGGCAGCTGATAGGTTAAATAATGTCCACCCGGTTACGTGTGATGCCGAATACAATGTATTGAATTGAATCTTTTGAATGACTTTTTTTTTCTTCTTTTTTCTTTCAGTTTTAGTCCTGTTCTTTTGTTCAATATCACATGGTGAGAAACGGGAAAAAGATACGTGGGCCATTATTATGTTCATTCTAGAATCTAGAAACCTGCCTGGGTCCAGCTTATTGGATGCACTGTTTTTATAAAAATAACTATTAATTTGTCACGTCTCTAAATGTTAATTAATAATTATTTGGACTAAATAGATATAGTCAATCTAGAAGTAGATGGAAAAATTATAAGACTACTATTGAAAAAAATTGAGGAAGTCTTTATTATTTTATTATTTTAAAGATTAGTATAGACATTTTAAACATATTTATTTGAGAATTATTTTATTTTTACTTTAGAACTATTTAAGAATTATTTTATTTTATGTTATTTATTTAAGAGTTATTATATATATATATATATTTTAAAAATATCTATTGTGTTTTAATTTTTTATGTATATAGTCATGACATGCCGTTCATTATAGAATGCCTCTCACATAATTAGACATAAATGTATGTTCAAAAAAGTATATACCTAATATATAAATATTTGTTACTTTATCATTTATTCTCTAGTCTTTAAATAAGATTTAGTGCTAAGACAATAAGATTATTATAAATGGTATGTAATTCTATAATTTTTAATATAATTTAAATGAAACTTCAAAAAGTCTACTTCAAAATAACTCACCTCTATTATATTTTTGTGTATTATAAATTTCAATATCTTTAATCTGTTATGACTTGTTTTTATTTTTATATTTTTTTTGAGTAGTGGATTGTTATATTAGAGTTTTCAATTTTTTTAAAAATACTTAATATTTTAATTGATTTTTTTAGCTTCAATATTTACGAAGTGTTCCTTCATGTGAGATAATCCTTTACAATTGATTGCCTTCCTCCATCTTCTCCCAATCTCATGGTTGTGGGTGTGACATGATCATTTAAACATTTATAATTTATAAATATATATTTCTCTTCATACACCTATTCCAAACAAGGGGTGCACTGCAGCAGCAGTCCCTGCCTAAAGCTGCAAGCGCTCAGAGTAAAAAAAAAATATTGGATTTAAAAACAGGGAAATGCAATATATTCTAATGTCTTGGACAAGCACAAACAGGTCTGCAGCAACATGAATTGCACATAGTGTAATTTGTGCCAAAGTTTGGTCAGCAAAAATAACTAAGTGTAACAGTCATAGCAATCTCTAAGTTTATCATCACCATTTTTTTAATGTCCCTTGAATTTAGAAGCTCTACACAGAATAATACTTGCAGAGACAACATATGTGAAAATTGATTGACAAATTCACATGGTGTTCTTGATGGAAGAAGAAGAAAAGTACATTGAATACAAAGATTACTAAAGAATTCATGTAACATGTGATCCATCTCTGGACACAATTAATACAAGGAATAAGTGCAATTTATTTCTTGTTCTTTCTTTCCAAGGATGGAAATCAAATAATAGCCAATACTATAATTATATCTTCTACCAAGCATTACCATGCACATAATAGTATGAAGTTGCAGCAATAAATCTCCTGGCTCTCGATCATTTCATGGAATTAGCGATCTGGGGCTTCGACCTATGGAAACTATAGCATTTGAGCTACATTTCGCTTTCTAGTATGCAACAATAATTGCATCTGCTTCCCTTGCTACTTTTGCTTGAAGAGTTGCTGCTTCACACAGAGCTGTTACACACATGAATGAATATAACATAATCTTGCAATAATGCATGATCAAAAATAACAAAATCATCAACTTAAAAGAATAACTTTAGGGCAATAATTTGTCAATCTTTGAATTGAATTTTCATTTTTAGCTAATATCGAAGAATATTTGGTAGACATGAGATGCTAATATTGAAGAAAACTTGAATAATTATATATTGTAAGGTTGTGTGACTAGAGTTATTTCAATTTAGAGTCATTAATTTCTTATGCCAAGCTAAATACTAAAGTGATATCCTTGTGATAGAAATCCACACCAAAGGACAAAAAAGAGGTCTATGATCAGGGGCTTGTGTATTTACATTTACATATTTGAACTTATATTCTTGAGAATTCTTAAATTGTTACTTTGCTGTGTTAGGTAAGAGTAGAAACATAATTTCCAAATTTTATACAAACTCAAGAAAGACCGTGTTTTCAAATTTACTAATATTTATATTAAAAAAAATTGAACATGGCCATTTCAGAATTATAAGACACTAAATTTTCCCTGATTTGGACTGTAATATAGAATCTGTATGTTAAAAATAGAGCAGAGAAAGAAGAGCTGCTGAGAGGCATTACCCTTGGCATTAAACTTGCCCCACCTCTTCCTGTCCTTGAGAAGGCATTGCTCACTTGCCTATTTTTTATCCATGATGTTTTAACTTTCATGGCCCTTTTTTGCCTATCTGAATGCCTTCTATCCAAAGTTGTATTTAAGGACTGATGATTGTGTGTTTTGTAGGACATTTTGATTGTGTGGGGAGAACATGACCAGATCTTTCCAGTGGATAAGGCCTTTGACTTGAAAAAGTGAGTACATGTAGTTTCAAATTATGATTGAGCATTATATGTTGTTACTTGTTAGTTTTATAGTGTGAAGAGCATAAGAAGCTTCCACAGTCCATAATGTTGAAAAGAAACACTCTGAAACAAATGAGATTATAGACATTGGACACTTATATTAATGGATTTGGGGTCATTAGACAAATTGGTTATGTACATAGGTCTCTGTATGTAGATTCCCTGCAGCTTTTCAAACAATTTAATCTGCATTCCACATAGCCTCCTGTATTATGCATCCTTATAATTATTTTATACTCAAGGTAGATAGGTGAGTAGGCAAAACAAAGTGAAGAAAGTTAGCACTAGTCCAATATACCCAATTGTGATACTAGGACCAATTTTGACTAAAAGGATTTACTTATTTTGTTTGATAGGGAATCATTCAGGGTATTTTTTTAATGGACTGCTTATTTCAGACTGATCCTTAAAATTAGGCTATGATACAAATTTTGGAATGCTAAAGATTCACCAACCATTCTATAGTTGAAAAATATTTTCCATCCCTTAATTTTGTTTTTCAAAGCATTCATAAAGGCTATGATACAAATTTTGGAATACTAAAGATTTGCCATCCATTATATGGTTGAAAAATATTTTCCATCCCTTAATTTTGTTTTTCAAAGCATTCATAAAGCAATAATTTGTTAGGCTTGGAGCAACTGCAGAAGAGAGCACAGAAGAGCAAGACAAACCCTCTGCAGCAATGCCCAACCAGTGTCACACCTGGCACCATTTGGAATCCACCCAAGCTTGCTTTGGAGACAACTGTTGAATTTTGTTGTACACCTGTCCAACCAAAGAAACCTTGCACATAAAAACATTGTATCTCGCCACGTTTTCAACCATGCAGCCAAGGAACACTATGAGAAAGCAAAAAAAAACATTAGAAACATTCACCTTCCAAAATCCATTACTTGGAGGCTAAGCATTTGTTGAAATGAACATAGGATTATGCCAAACAGGTACCTTAAAGGTTTAAAAGCCCACTTTTAAAAGCTTTAGAAATCTTAATTCCAAATTGTTTGTGAATAAGATAGCAATTTGATACAGATTCAATGCATAATTTTGGTAGTAATGACCAGAAAATAGGGATGTGAAAGCACTTGAATTTTTTGTGGATGAACCAACTTGGAAGTGTTTTTATGGTAGAAAAAGTGAAAAATTGAAGCTATAATACCTTAAATAGATCTAATATCTACATATTTAAACATACTTTGTGACTTAACTGTAAAAGCTAAAAAAAGCTCAAAATATAGAAACTAAATCAAGAATTGAATACAGAACTATCTAAGCATAATTGGGCATTGAAAAACTTGTTAATAAATGTTGAACCAATACAACTTGAAGCCTTGAAAACTGGGCATTTAGAGAACACAAAAAACTAAATGCATAACTTACTTCTAAAATTCTAAGGAATTGGTTGCAGAAATTGCTCCCTAGATTGAAGAAAAACCCTTTCTGCTCTGCCCTGGTGACTTTAGCCATCACAACTCCACCACTCTCTCCAAAAGCTAAACCCATGGATTTGTCCCCATTCCTCCATCCACAAAGTTCTCCTGTGAACTCCCCACTGATATGAATCCTGGTGTTACTAGATCTAACAATCCTCGCAACTGCAATTGCTATGATGTTGCACTTGCTTCTTGTTTCTACCTCATCAAAATTACATTAAAAGAACACACCCATCAGCTCAACATGTACATAGAATCTCTACCCTCCCAAAGAAGATTTAACATTCAAATAAATTTTGGGCATTTTGGGCATTAGCTAACAAGGAAAAAAATATAAGAAACACAAAGACTGAGAGATCTTTGACCTGGATTGGCAGTACTAAGTTGCAGGCTTTATCAATCTCAACCAGAATATTTCTGAAGGCAAACCATCTATTTGAAGCACTGCCTGCAAACACAATAATCGTGCTCTGACTTCAGGTCATAGATGCTTCAAAGACCTGCAATCGAATCCTCTCATAACTCTTCACTTCAAAACACAATGCACATTCGATGGAAAAAAGACATAATAAAAAACCCACCCTTCATAGCCGTTGTTGCCGCCACCACCATATCCTCCATTGCCGCCACGACTACAGCCTCCTCTAGCTTGGGCATAGTTTAGAGCAATATTTCTTCCATCCAAGCCCCATCTATTTAGCTCTTCATTGGCATCTCTCATCGAATGCTCATCTGTAAAAATTACAAATCCAAACCCTTTGGTGAAGCAACTGGCTGCAGAACAACGAAAAGAATAGATTTGCTTTTGATCAAGATGGCGATGAATTGAGATTCAGGAGTGCCAGCCACGACCGCATCATGCCTATCCACAGACCTTCATCAGAGAGTGGTAGAACAGATCGATGGATTGATAGACGAGAAGTTGAGAATAGAACAAAAAGCTTTGAAGAGAGTTATTCTACCATGTTTCCCACCATGCAGGACAGTCATTTGTCTAAAAAGACTAAGAAAAACATTGCAAAGATCTCAAAGTTTTACACCCTCTAATTTTCAAGATTTAAACTAATCAGAAAATCATTGCTAATGGGCTAAAAATAGCCATAGATGAATTAGGGAAAAAAGTTTTGTGAATTTATGTAGTACAAAAATTGTTGAATAAAACAAACTTTAGAAGAATGGCAAAAATTTACTTTGCAGGGTTTCAAGGAAGGATTAATGCTTAGCAACATTAGAGATTTATGAAATTTTTGCTGGCACAGGTTTCAAGGAAAGATTAATCCTTAGCGAGTGAATAAAACAGTTACCCTACCTACGGTAGGGACTAACAATCGTTCTATTAAAAGTTTATCGAGGGCTAGGATGAAATTCAATTATTAATTAAGGATTTATACAAACGAAAGGAACAATGTGATCATTAGTGAAGGGAAGGTCCTTATAAACTTTATTGAAAGATACAAATCCAAGAGAGGCCATCATAAACCTAATAATAATAATAAAAGTTATCATAATCAAACAAATTATAATATCACCAATGTTATTGTAAGCTATAAAAAGAAATATTATGTCTTAAAATTGTGTTTCTTCCAAAACAATAATGCCATGAGTAACCATAAACATCAAGGTTAACATGATATTGTTTCAATTAATCATATTATATCACCAAAATAAATTTGATGGGACACATTGTAGATAAATTGCATGATTAGACATCAAATACACAAATTAGTAATTCATATAATAAATGAAAATTAATCATGTGATGAAAATTATTGGAAAAATAATAATACTTTGATGTTAAAATCTATCATAGATTAATTTTGATGTTCATATGATTACTATGACATTTCTATAATTTTAATAGAAATTAAAAAAATGAAAACTGTGAGAACCAAGATCTTTTGGAGGGATGTTAATACTGGTTGGCCATGAGAAATGAATAATCGCACGCTTGCAGTTATGAAAAACAAGAGTATGCAATAAAAACAAAATTGAAAGTAATTAGTTGCAATTAACCACGCAATACGAATGTACATATATAGTTTTGAGGAAGTGCAACTGCCACCTAGAATAGTGGCATGCAACTCCACTAACTAAAACTGGTGGCATGCAAACTCCATGCAACTCCATGTGAAAAAACACACCTAAGCAACCTTAACTCCAAAAATAGGAGTAATCCATGCGAAGTGCATGTGTAGGAATATCCTAATAATATCCTACACTAACATGCCCCCTGAGCACAAAGAAAATGGGTCCCAACAACTAGGCTTGATGAGGTACCCAAATACAATGCAATCTCTCATAAAGCATAGAAAGGAAGAAAACCTAGTGGGAAAAAACTTCCTTCCAAAAGAGAGAAAAGAAAGTTAAATAAAGAGGGCTAGAAATGCCTCCCTAGAAGTGATAGTCCTAATATCCCTATAAGATAGGGCCCATGTGTGCCTCTACAAAGAAGAGAAAGAAAGTCAACACAGATGTTGCATGGTGAATGTTGTAGTATGCCCCTCTGCAACAAATGACGCCTCTTCCTTTTGGAAGATAGAAACCCCAAGCTGTCAAATTGCCGAATTCCCACTCAAGTGGAATGTATGAAGGAGTTAGGATGTATGGTTTTAGAAACTGCTCATGTTTCTAAAAGCTAATGCTAAATTGTGACTGTGCCATACAAGAGTCGAGAACAATGACCATTGAAGTGTGAGATTTGAACTGATGTGAATAAGATGTGTCAAGATAGTAGCATGAAGTGGTAGAGAGAGAACAAGAGGGTCCAAACCAAGAGATGATGCAACTCGATGTGAGCTGTCATCAAAGAGAAAACATATGCCCTTAATGTTGTTGTCAAGATCGATTATGAGAGATTCTACAAACAAATGATGAATGTCTGATAAGATGATATCTTGCTGATCAAGAGGACAAGTGTGAAACTACTAGAGAGAATCTGAAGTAGCATGCAGAGAAGCCAAGATCTATGTCAAAGTGGTAGGTGGAGGTGGTAGAATAGCTGCCAATGCTAGAGGTGTAGAAAGAGGAGAAGCAAGAGGATACATGTCTCTATGTCATCAAAACATTCAAGAATTTCCCAATAAGCAAGTTCCTCTTTAGTATCATTGTCATACAAAGGATTATCAACATCATCAAGAGGAAGAAGTATGTCTATAACAAGATCATCTGAGAATAGAGGATCATTAGGGTCTCCATACATTTCCCATAGTATGGTCCAAAAAATGCGAAGGCACTCAATGTGTGATAGAGCCAACGATGTGTGGTTCCCAACACTTAAACCAATTAATCCTAAGACATGATCAATTCTATTTCCCCATACAGATTTATGCCAATATGTACTCGGTTCAAGAATAAGCCCATACAAATGTGGTTATAAATGAATCCATTGGTAGTGTTTTAGGATGCCATCATACCAGGACTTGTAGTTTCCTTTTTCCAAATTAATGATAGAGGGATGATTTGTTATCCTCATTATTGACTTAGATAGATTACCCCCTTAACAAATTTGGAATTTTATGTGAGTTCATTGATTACAAAATGCCTTTATAAATCCCCAAGAATGATACATAAAAGGGCACGTTATAATTTGAGTGCATGTGCACGAACAACCCCCAATTAAATTACAAAATTAAAAAATTGCTTTTGCAAAATTAAATTTAAAAAAATTGCCTTTGCAAAATTAAATTAGGGAGAATGTGGGAGATGCTGACGTCAGCATAGGAAACCCCAAATTTTTTGTGGCCTCCTCTCCTCTATGGAAAATATAGGTCAATTTGGGGCCGATTATGATGCCCTCTCTATAGATTATGGCACCTTCGTGTAGGTCGTCTTAGGTTTGTGTAGGCTGTGAGCCTCTTTACTCAAGCTGCGAGCCCTTGCCACAGGCCGCAAGCCCTTACCATAGGCCGTGAGATCTTCTAGTGGGTCTTCCAACGACCTTTGCCTTGCTGGAATTATGAATGCCTCTTTGAGGTCAAACGACTTAGGGATGGCCAAGAGACTTAGGGGAATTGACTGACTTAGGGGAATCGAGCCTCTGTAAGCCACCTTACTGGATATCTTTTGCAAAGACTTGGACGCTAGATCTGGCCTTTCCACAGGCCGTGGGACAATAAAAAATGCACCCCTGCCATAGGTCGATGCCTCTGTTGCACGCTGGGGCAGGGAATGGATCAGCCTGGGGATTCATTTAGGTTGTTTATCCCACATGTCCCAGGGGAGTAAAAATAAGTGAGAAGGGGATTATAAGAAGAGGCTTAAGATGCTTTGTATAATTAGCCGATAGGCTTTTAGTTGTGAGCATTATAGTGCTCGGAATTGTCTCACGCCGGAAAATTCCTTACGCCAGTAGCAGATAGGCTTTTATAAGTGAGCATTATAGTGCTCGGAATTGTCTCACGCCATAAAAATATTCACGCCCAAAACTTTTCAACTCGTCGGTTGTTCTCATGCTGGGAAAAATTATGTCAGGCGAGCATATTCCGTTAAATATAAGCTTGGAATTGTCTCACGCCTGTTTTCCCGCCCTAAACATTGCCTGGGAAAATAAAATTTAAAAGGATTTCTCCAGAATGTTTTAGAAACTCTATGCTTGCCAGCCGTCATGGGATGTTACACAGATTTTAGCTTTAAATGTTAATGTATCCCATTCTCTAAGGAGTAAATGCAGAGTTCCAATATTTCCAATATATTCGATTCATCCACTAGTCCCTGTATCTGATTCACTAGTAAATGCAAAGTTCCAATATTTTCAATGTCTGCTCTAGGAAAATTTACCTACCTCATACAGAGGGCATTTTTTGACAAGCTGAACATTTATATTGAAACAATCTTTCGATGACTAGTGAATCTAATATAGATTGAGGAGTAAATGTAGTTAGCTGGTTGATGGCAAGATTTTTTTGCATTAAATTGCCCCCTTGATCACCGCTTGAACAACCTATAAATACAGTTAAATGCAATATATTTCTTTCAACCCAAAAAATCATTTTGGAGACGCAGCAAAGCACACACAGGGAACTGGAGATAAAGCATAGAAGCGGTACAAACACAGAAGCAGCTTCAGACTGAAGATAGAAGCAGGTACAAGTTGCTCCATTTGATATCTTTCAACTAGTTTGTAGAATTTAGATAAATATCAGTAGACACACTATTAAAAAAACTTAATCAGTGAAGTAATAATATATTGACCCCTGCACCTGCATTCAGCGTCTGCATCATTATACTTGGATATTTGTAGATAAGCCCAACCCAACTTTCCATGTAATCGTGCAGTCTGTTGTTCTTTAGAAATTTCTATTTTTTCTGCATGAATCTCTTTGGTTTTTTCCTCAACAATCAAACTCTGTTTCAGTAGCTCAATCTGCTTATCCAGCGTTTCACAGTTCTGCAAGAACAAAATTGTCAAAACAATATACTGACACTCCACATCAATGAATGGGAATAAAACAATACACAAGAAGACTTTGTCTGCAAATGTGGAAAAATTCAACCTTGTCAGAACTAAAGAATATATGCTTTAACTAAATATTGATCCTGTCATCTATTTTTTTAAATTTCATTATCAGCGTCTATGAAATATTGGCCAGTCTGATGTATTTTCTACATTACCATCCTTTGTCTTATTAGATTTTGCTGTATATTCCTGATAAGGCATTATTAATTTGACTAGGTTTATTATAGATTAGTATTACATAGACTTGATAAGGCATTAGAGCTTTGTGGTTTAATGCAGATATATTCCTGATGAACATACTATCAATGAACGCATTCTACTAGAACTTTATTCTACACAATAATTTACACCTCAATCTTTGAGAATATTTTCATTATGATATTATCCACCAAGAACCAAAACATTGAAATTCTTGTGAGCCAAAAACATGTGTACACACCTTTTTCACTTGTATATCTTACCATCAAAAGATCACAGAAGTCTGAATTTCATTTCACCAATAATCTCTATAAGAGCGCACTCCATCCTTGAAATGATGAAAACGATGTGTATCCCTTACTGCAATTTCTCTTTTAACAAGCTTAGAGATGAACTTGATTGCATTGTGGCAGTCACCACATACGCGAATATTCTTCATAATTCTTATGGTTGTATCTACTGGTATATTCATAAGCCCAAATGCAAGTGCTATCTTCTCACTGTGAAAGCCAAGGAGGACTTCCTTCTGCTCCTCTTCCACATCATGAAGCACAAACCTTGTGTCAGGCACATATCCTGCCGCCTCCATCTGATCATTTAATGTCTTCAACTTTGCATAGATTTCCTCTGTTTGAGGGTGTGTGTCATCATCTGAAACAAAAGTATGCACTTTGTTTTTGAATTCAATCTAGCTAAACCTTGTCTCTTTTTTAGACCATGGTCTCTCATCATTTTCCTCAGTTTTGCAACATCATCCCACCTTCCAGCTGCTGCATAGATATTAGACAATAGCACATGAGCTCCATATCTAGGCATTCATCAAAGCAGAGGACACGAGCTACACTATACATTGATCACCTGCCTTTACAAGCCTTCTTAGGGCTGCTGGGTTTATCAAAGGGAACATGATCATCTCCATCACGATCATCCCCAACACCATCAAATCTCTCTTTTGTTCTATAGGGTTTCTTGGGTGCATAGATAAGTTCTTGAGGACCAGCAACAAAAGGGTCAAATGTATTATTCTCTGGAGTCTCAGCACTGCTGCATGTTTTCTCCCCCTCAAACTTTTCACTCAATTTATCAAAGCAACACCCATCAAACTCACTCTTGGAACATGAATGACAAGAAATGTCAGTCAGTGGGGTAAGGCTAGATGCTTTAGCCCTGGCACTTTCTCTACATGTAAGAGGTGTCACAGGTGCCTCAGCCATGGAGGAGGAAGAGGGAGAGGGAGAAAACGACGAGACCCCCAACATAGCCCTATCTTTGAAGCCCTCCTCTAATGTGGCCCTATCCTTAACCCTGATCCCCTCTGCAGCCATCACATATGAACTAACACCCAAGCTCAGATCTGAGGTTTGGTGTTTTGGGTAGTGGGTATTTGATCTGGGAATACAGTTGGGTGTTGAGGGTAGTGAGGATTTCATTGTGCAAAACCCACCTTGCAGAAATCTAATACAAACTAAAACACCCAAAAACAAACTTCACTTCCTCCATCTGCCAGCTTCACCATCTCTGCAGCAGTGTTCCTCTGTCCATAACTATGAGTTGCTGTGTCTTCTCTTTTCCCTCTTGGACGGCCCCTTCCTTGCAGACCTTTGAAGCTCATCCAAATATGCATGATAACATTGCTTCCGCCAAAGTTCCTCTGAGTTTTTCTTTGAGCTTTTTGTAAGGTGTGTGAGCAAGAAAGAAACACGTGTGAGACACCTGGCACAAATTTGTGTGAATGTTTTTTCTGTTGAGAATAAATGAAAGAGCACACAGCATATTTGTGAACAGACGTGGCATGAAGCTGTTTGAGGGCATGTCTCCCAGTGCGTTACATACCATGCCCCTTTTCTTTGGGAAGGGTTTGAGAACAAATCCGAATTTGAGGGTTTCTAGGATTTTAATAAATCCTTGCTTAGGCTATGAGCTTTTCGCTGTCTAAACAAATTCATCCACTTTTACACTCATTATTCATGCCATGCATATATTCTCAAAACTTCTTAGGATTGTAATGAAGATGGCATTCTATTCATGCACTTTCATTTGAGAATAAGTTGGTGTGCGTTAATGCCCTAATAAATTATATTTGTGTAATTAGTGGACACTAATATCTAAAATTAAAATTAAAATACCTTAGTAAATTTAGGTACCCGCAGCATTCCCATGTCATGTCTTCTTCCCCGTTCACAAGTCACCTCCCTTTTCAATCCACAATCCTAGCCCGAGAGTATTGTTATATATACAGTTTATCCGAGTGGGCTATTTTTCACTTTCAATTGAACAGCTCCATATAAAATGTTCAAAAATTACATTTGTTAATTAATAAAATGTATTAAATACTAATATAGAATTTTTTTACATTTGACAGAAAATTCATATGTGATTTTTTTTCAACGTTTTCTTTTCAGTGGTTTAGACCAAGGCTTAGAATTGACAGTCAACCTTGCTTGCAAAGCAATTTTTTTATGACAGTTATCTGTGACATACTTTAGTATAAGTAAATTATAAAAATCCAAATATATATTATCATAATCCTATATAAATTTTGACAGTTTGTCCAAAATCTCTCCTTTCATATGATACGGTCTTTTCAAAAATTCAGATGTATATAGTACTTTAGAGTTAAAATGTCTAAATAGAGCTATACACTGTCAAATTTAAGCCGTGGTTTAGACTGTAAAATAAGAATATATATTTACTATTCTTTGGATGCAAAATATTTGCTATATGTAGTCCATTTTTTTTCTTCCCAGAAAATATTAGTATTTTAAATAATAATAATATGAATTGTTTTTCTTATATCTTGTTGGTTTATTGATCTATTTTTAAGGAAAAGATAATTTATGTTTCTATCTTTAATCTATTTTCATTTAATTTCAATTCCATATTTTAAAGATGAGTTATATGACTTTATAAAACTTATATAAATAATCTTGTTTGTGTTTTTACAAATTTAATATAACATTATTGCATTTAATTTCTAAATTTTAAATAGATTTGTAATTTATATGAAAAAAAAATATAGTTATAGAATCATGATTAAGTATAATTAATGCACCCACAATTTTTATGTTAGCGGTAATGAAAGATAGTATGTCTACTTAACAACTTTCTCATCCATGAAATTGATAGTTTTGTGGATGTATTTTTTTTAGGTTATGGCAAATCCACTGCAACCAAATCACATAATTGAGATTTCAAGCAGTGGTCCTAAAGCCACTGTAACAAGTCCAACATCATCAACTGGGTCAAACACGTCAGTCAATTGGAATGGCTTTTATGAAACCAAAATTCAAAATTTTGCAAGATGTCTGAGACTTAGTTGTAATCAAATTGTCCAAAAAGTGAAGGCAACTAGCGTAAATGCACACACTGTGCAAGAATCTGACATTATAGCTATGCAGGAAACCACAAATGAATTCCATGAGACATGTGATAAATTAGCTGGTTTTTGCACTTTTCTGAGAGAAATGTACAATGATGGATATTTTGGACATGGTGATGCTCCTCGTCTTCTTCGTGCATTTCAAGACTACATGACCTATATGTAGTATGATAGTAATATTGTTGTGCCCTATAAAATCTTCCAATAGTTGAATATGTACTACCCCTTTGTACTTCAAAACTATATAAACTATATGTAGTATCGTAGTACAATTATGCCCTACGTTGTTTACCAACAATTGAAGCTGTACATCATCTTTTATATAAATAAAATGTTGGAAGTTGTTTTAGTGTTTTTCTTTTACACTATTTGCTCATCTTACATCAACAAAAAATAATTTATCCTATGTGTTTATTATTTTTCATGTATACAATGTACATTGGAACAATTGAAGACTTTTGTTATGTAATATGCAATATACCTATGTAACAATTGAAGACTTTTGCTAACACTTTCTCATCATTTTTGTGCTTGGTAGTATAACAATGTTTCACTTCCATCATTTTTGTGCTTGGTTTTAATTAAACAATCTTTAGCCCTTTTATATAAATAAAATGTTACAATTTATTTTTTATAAAATCCTCATTTTTATGTACTTAACTTTTATTCATGCTACTTTTCAAACTTTCTTATAAAATTATACACTAAATTCTTTGACTCAATCTTAAATATGCACTTAGAAGATACATAAAAAAGATCTCTATTAAAGTCTAAAATTTAATGTTTTTTCTCTTGAATACTCTAAATGCTATGTTACCCCAATAGTAAATAGTCCCTTGAAAGCTATTTCTGTAATTTAAAAGGCCCTTCTTTATTATAAATTAGAAAGTCCACTGAAACATTAACAATGACTATTAAAATAACATATCTCATTACCTTCTTCTTTTATGCAATCCTATGTAAGCTATTTCTCTAATTTAAAAGTCCCTTCTTTATTTTACATTCGAAACTCCATTGAAACATTAACAATGACTATTAAATAAATGTATCTCATGACCTTTTTCTTTTAAAGTTGTTTGTAGAGATAAATTTCATATTAACTCTTACAAAATATTTTGGATAAACAAAAAAGTAGCATTTGTGTAGTTAGGACTACCCACTATTGGATGTTTACCATAAGATTAGGTCTCACGAGATGCTTTGGATTAACCTAAAATGTAGCATTTATTAGCCTACTTAAGTATCAAGTCCAAATTTCATGGAATTGAATGTTTGTTCTACTATGCTCTACTTCTCACAACCTTCTTAACTTTTTCCTGAATCGACAGGATCAAATTTAATTCAACAAGATATTTCCTTGTAAGCACTCCAAAGACGTTGTTTGCTCTAGGTAAGTTCTTGTACCTTATGTTGTTTCACAAAATAGTCTCCTTTAGCAATGTTACAAGTTACTTATTTCTAATTCTCTAGGATAACGGTGATTGTACAAGTTTATTTTAAACTACATATATTTAGTAATCTTATTGGAATTTTATCTGAATAGTATTTTTGCTCTAGAGAAAAAAATGCATACTAGCTAATATTTCATGTTTTTACATAATCATAACATTGGAAATTCAACTAAAATGTTTTTATTGTTAAACCATATTTTATAGGAATAACTCATCTCCCTTAAGTTATGTCTTTCCCTTTGACACTAAATGCAATCATATTGATGAACAATGGGACACTGGACGTGCATCCACATCTCCAAATCTTAAGCATTGCAACATTTGGTCATGGCATTGAATCAACAAGTAGATACAAAATAGATCTTTCTGATGGAAACCATCTACAAAAAGCTACAATGCCAAAAAAATATAATCATACTATAACTTCGAAGACAATCCAGAAGGGTTCAATAATTCGACTCACAGGATATAGTTGTCCCACTATTTGTAACTCAAGGTGAGCCATTTCAATATAGTGATTGTTTTGAAATATTACATTTTCATTTATACGTCCTATGAATCATTACTAATACTACCCCTTACTTTATTTACATAGGTGGATTGTAATCTCTGAACTAGAGGTTGTATGCACAGACCATGATGTCATTGGTGATCCCACCTTCCTTTTTCAAGAACAAGAGAAACATGTACAATAAGATGCTAGGAATTCATCTGGACCATCTACAAATCCAAATCATAATGATGTACCCACACAATCAACTCCTAAGAGATTGATGTTTGGAATACATGCATCTCCACACAGGAAGGAGTTTACCTCAACTATCACTCCTATTAAAAGTTTGAATCCATTTCAAACACGGTGGACGATCAAAGGTCGTGTAACTATGGAGAAAGAAATCCACCAATTCAACACAAAGAAAGGAGATGGGCAAGTGTTTAGCTTTGATATTATTGATAATGAACAGACTGAAGTATGTATCACTTGCTTCAATGAAGTTGCAGACCTCCATTTTAGAAATATCCAAGTCGAGGCTATATATACATTATCTGGTGGGACCATAAAGTCAGCCAATAAGTTTTACAACAAGTTGAATAGTCAAATGGAAATTACTCTAATGGATGACTCAAGGGTTAGTCTTTGTGAAGATGATCTCCTAATTCCAAAACATCTATTCTCTTTCACATCCATTAATGAGATTGTGAATGAGAACAATAATTCTTTTGTTGATGTGATTGGAATTGTTGTATGCCTAGATCCTAGCTCTACAATAAGAAGAAGAGATGGGACAGAGGTTCTTAGAAGGAGCCTAAAGTTGCTAGATATGTCTACCTCCACCATAAATGTGACTTTATGGGGATTGACAACTCAAAAGGAAGGTGCACAACTTCAAGAAATGTACCATCTACAAAAGTCAACTGTGCTTACAGTTAAAAATGGGCATGTTACTAATTACAATGGAAAGGTGGTAAGCACACTGGTCACTACCCAGTTGTTTATAAACCCTGATATCCAAGAAGCAGAACAACTAAAATCATGGTTTGCAGAAAGTGGGAATGATGTTCTCACATTAGCAACAAACAAGGTGGATGTGCCTCTACTACTTACACGAAAGACAATTACCAGCATTCAAGATGAGCCTTTAGACATAACACAAACTCTCTAATGCATTGTGAAAGCAACAGTAATATTCATTTTGTTATCCAGCTTGCCCTATTGAGTTAGAAGGAAAACAATGTAAGAAAAGAGCTATGCAAAATAATGATGGAGCATGGTATTGCTCAAAGTGTGAAGCTACATTTCAAGATTGCAATTACAGATATGTACTTCAAATAAAGCTTCAAGATCATACAAGTACTATATGGGTAGTTGCTTTTGAAGAGGCAGCAACCAAACTAATTGGCATGCCTGCCAAAGAATTGTATTTGCTACAATTCAACCAAGAAGCGGAGACAACTAGTGAAGAGATGATTAAAAATGTACTATTCAAACAATTTCTCTTCACCATTTCAAGTAGAAATGAAATATACAATAATGAGGCAAGGTTGAAGTCAACAATCTTAGAAGTCGAGAGAATTGACTTCACTAATGAAAGCAACTTTCTGTTAAAAGAAATTTGTGACTTGTGAAATGTTAACAAAAAAGTTAATATACATCCAATTCTTACAATTGGAACATCTACAATTGTAATTTTCTATAATACTTCGATGGAGATGCATGTTGAATAATATATCCTTTCAATGGAACATATACTTAAAAAATTACCAACATTTATAGTTTTTAATCTTTTATGGTTTCTCAATGTACAACGTATACCCAACTATATGTCTTTTATTATTCTGCATGTTATTTCATTTACATCTACAATTGTAATTTTCTATAATCCTTCAATGGAGATGCATGTTGAATAATATATCCTTTTCATGGAACATATACTTCAAAAATTACCAACATTTAGAGTTTTTAATCTTTAATGGTTTCTCAATGTACAACGTATACCCAACTATATGTCTTTTATTATTCTGCATGTTATTTCATTTGCACATTGCTAACAATGTAGTCTGCAATTTTTTTCCAGATGATGAACTCAAATCTACAAGAATCTCAGAGACAACCATCCCAAACTAAACCCAAGATGAACAATCTCGTAAGAGAAGTCGGTTGTATTATGCTCGCCATCAAGAAGAAATAAGTGTGCGTCATATGATGCAACGTACACAACACCCAGAACATGCATTAGATCAAACACAACCTTTTAGAAGTTCCAAAAATCTTCAAAATAAATTTCCTTCTGCAATAATGACTTCAAACCTAACACATGGAACTAGTAAACAATATCAAACACATCTACCTACACGATTGACACAAAACACAAATTCAACTAACAACATGCATATGAATTGGTCCACTAGCTTTATGGATGCATCTAGAAAATTTAGAAATCGAATAGATGCACTATCAAACTTACAAACATGTACTATATGTAAGGAAAGATACCTTGGAATGAATGTACATTCATCGAACAACAATTCTACTTGTAGAAGATGTCTTAATGAGAAAGGCATACATCGATTCTCTGCATCCAATAATATGGACCCAGGTGAGCAACCAAATGTGTTGAGGATTCTCACTCAAGTAGAAGAGATGCTCATTGCACGTGCAAATCTAATAATACAAGTCACACATGCTCATGGCGGACAATACAAATATAGTGGACACACGATTAGCTTCCCACAAGATGTCAAAACGATAACAAAATCTCTTCCACATAGAATTCAAGACTTGGATGTACTAATTGTTCGAAGAAACAATACACATGGGAAGAATTATGATTGCTATGTAAGTAGAAGTCGTGTTAGGAATGCGCTAGAATACAAAATAAAAAATGACCTGTACTATAAAGATGTTGAAATCGATGCCAATGCATTAGCGCTTCTACCGGATTCTACTACAAACATTTTTGAAATGCTTCATACAATTGAAAGTGAAATTGAAGAACAAACATCAACAAACATTGAAGTTGACAACAATCAAGATGAACAAGAAAATGAAATAGAATATTCAACATCATTCATGGTAAGACTACCAACTAGCCATCGTGAGCTACAAATCATTAAAGAAGCATTGCAAATAGAAAGTGAAAATGATAACATCATCGATTGGCCCCACATTGGGTCAACACCTATAAATGAGTACACTACTAAGGGCCTATTAGACATGGCATTTCCTACTCTCTTTCCGAATGGCAATGCACTACACATGCAACCCCGAGCTAGGGAGGTGCAACTTCATGAATATGCCTTGCACCTTATGCGATTCCATGACAATAGATTTGGACGCCATCCAAGATTAAGATACTTTCTTCTAAATCTTATGATGCGTCATCGTAGCCAAGCAACTGCCTCAATATTCATCAAAAGAAAAATAGAAGACAATATACCAACCACTATCGAAGACCTTCATTCCCACATAAATAGCCTACCAGACAATCAATTGGCTAAAGAACTAATGCATTTTGGGTCAGCTTTACGGGGGACAAGATCATATTGGAACAAGTGTCGTGGTGATCTAACATATATGATCAACCAAATAGGTTCACCAACTTTGTTCTTCACACTAAGTGCAGCTGATACAAAATGGCCTGATTTACACAAACTTTTTGCAACCAATAATACATCTACATTGCACACCAACAAACATCGCACAGATGATGTGATTTAAAACCCACACACAACAGCCCTATATCTACATCAAAGATTCACAATTTTTTGTGAAGAGGTCATTGAGAAACTCATGTGTGCACAAAATCACTGGTATAGATATGAATGGCAACATCGAGGTTCTGCACATATACATGGATTCCTTTGGCTCCAAAATGCACCAAACATGGATACATTAGATTGGGAAAATAATGTAGAAGTGGACAAAGCAAGAGAATTCTTTGACAACTATGTCACTGCTTGGAAGCCTCGTTCTAAGTCTGAAATAAACAACATGATACATAGAACCTTGATGGATGACCCATGCCTATTAAACACATCTGAAATATTCTCTGCCAACCCATACAATGATTACGAAGAGTTAATTAATTGTGTACAGAGACACACTAAATGCTGCGAGAGAACTTGCCTACGTAAGAAAAGGGAAAATTTAGAATGTAGATACAAGGCTCCATGGAAAGAACAAGAAAAATCCACCTTGTCATGTGATGAATCAGGGAATAAATCTTACGAACCATCAAGAAATGATGACAGGTTAAACATTCATAACCCTGAGATGCTCTCAATATGGAGAGCTAATATAGATTGCCAGCCTGTTATCTCACGACTACTTGTTCTCAAATACATTGCCAAGTACGCATCTAAAGCTGAAAGAAAATCAGAGAGTTGTGTAAATATGTTAGCAAGAATATGTGCAAAGCAAAGATTAGAAGACCAGGCTTTAAGAGCGTATCGAAAATTCATGCTAGAAATTGTTGCAGAACAAGATGTTGGAGCACAAGAAACATGCCATATGTTACAAAAATTACCACTAGTGATTTGTAATCAAAAGTTTATATCATTGAATGTAGGCAAAAAAATTTTCTGTCGCCTTAAAAAAATAATAGCCGGTAATAAGATACAATCAAACTACATACAATCATATATGCAACGCCCATCTCACCTAGAAACGATAACATTGATTGAATCAACAAGATCCTTCACATATGTTGCTCGCCGCAAAGGATCCAAATGGCAAGATAGAAAAGAAAAGGCAATAGTGCAAGTATTTCCCCAGTTCTATAGCATTCCAAAAGAAGACTCTGAAAATTTTGAAACTTTCTGTTGGAGTGAATTACTTCTATATAAACATTTTCATCAAATTGATAGAGATATAGGCCTCAACAAAAAAGAAATCATCAATAATTGGAAGCACATGAATAGAAAAAAATACAATGCATGGCATATTGATCGCACATATGAAATTGAGCATGTGATTGAAGAGGAAGACAATTCTAATAAAGAGACGAATATACAAGATAATATAGAAATGAATGAATGGGAGTTATTGTCTCAAATGGGGCTTACTAATAGTCTTGAGTTAAATGAACTTGAAATGCTAGGTCGACGTGAATTTGACAACAATAACAAATTGGAAAAACATACTGTTCAACCACTTTTGCACGATGCCGCAATTCAATTTGTAAACACAAACAAAATGTCCCAACAAGGTGTCCATCCCCCCATAGATTTGCACAGACAAAACTATACATTGTCATCAGAACAACAACTAGCACTTACTATCATTACAACCCACTCAATAGATAATACCTCAAAACAACGACTACATATGCTCATACAAGGAACCACAAGCATAGGGAAATCCTATCTAATTAGCTACATAAGAAATACACTTCAAAATAAAGTCCCAAGAAGAGAAAACCCACTCCTTGTTCTCGCCCCAACAGGAATTGCAGCATTTAACATACAAGCCTCAACTATACATGCTGCCCTTAGGATTCCAATTAAAGAAATGCAACCATTGCAAGGACAAACATTGACAACATTTCAAGAAGATATGAAACACATACGATACATTCTTATTGATGAGATGAGCTTCATCGGTCCAAAACTCATATTAAAAATTGATAGCAGATTACGAGAAGCATTCCCTGAACCAGCACATCTCTGCTTTGGTGGCATTTCTATAATTCTTGTAGGAGACCTTGCCCAACTACCACCAGTGATGGACAAACCTATCTATGCATCACACATGACTGCAATAAATCTTTGGCACAAATTTAATATAGTTGTTACATTGCAAACAATATTTAGACAGCAAGGCAATGATCCAATTCAAATGCAATTTTGCCATACATTACAAAACATGCGCAATGTAGAACCAACACAACATGATTGGGAAGTATTAATGACCCGCACAAACAAGAAACTAACAACAACTGAACAAGAAGACTTTGACCAATCAATACACCTATTTGCAACAAATGAACTAGTGATATTACATAACAAACAAATGCTTAAACAACTAAATCTACCTGTTGCACTTTGTCTTGTAGAAAATACACAATGTAAATTAGGCACAACTAGTAATGATGAGCAACTTCCTCATGAGGTTTTAATAAGCAAATGTCAACATGTCATGCTTACAACAAACTTATGGATCCAAGCTGGTCTTGTAAATGGGTCTCTTGGAGAGGTCAAAGATATTGTATATCCAATTGGATCAAAACCACCAGAATTGCCATCATATGTTACAGTAACATTTGAAAACTATAATGGTCCACCATGGGATGAAACAAACCCAAAAACTATACCAATACAACCCATATCACGGGGCAATCAAAGGCAAATACCACTATCCATGGCATGGGCTATCACTATACACAAATCACAAGGCCTTACACTAAGCAAAGACACAATTGATATTGGAAAAAATGAAAGACAAGGCCTCACATTTATAGCAATTTCAAGAGTCAAGTCTATAAAAGGTCTACGTATAGAGCCTGCATTCTCTTTCGACTGCTACTCCAAAATGAAAAAAAATCCCTACAACATTATCAGAAAGAAAGAAGAGGCTCGCCTACAACTACTGTCACAACAAAAAATCTAGGTATGTATATTTACTTGCAAGAATGCTCAAATAAGAAATAATGAAAGTTTTTCTAATATTTGATTATCCTTTTTTCAAAACATACAAAGAAGACAACTAACCAATTACATTGTTTATCTTACATAGGTCAACAATACATGACCAAAAAAAGTAAAACCTCAAGAATTGCCCAACTTCTGAAGAATTTATTTTTCATTGCTGGGTTTTCATTCATAAGAAAATGATTACAAATTATCAATTTCGACTGACAAAATTATGTTTTTGTGCACAGGAATCACAAGTGCAAAAGACAATCTTATTACAAAGATGAAAAGAAACTCTTGTAAAATTTTGCTCAATGCAATATCGATATTAATCTTTGATCATGCAATGACATGGGAATGTTTATGTTCAAACAACTATTGTACCTATTACAAATGAATCTAAAAACATGTTGAATAACATCTTTATTGTTATACATCTATTTGTCTATTATTAAATCCATTAACTCTTCCCATTAATATCTTATCGGTGGATCCCTTGAACCTCCAAGGGGTGCAAGTGCTAGTATACACTATTTTGTGTGAAAATCACAGCGAACACATACGTCCTTGGCCTAATGGAATGGAGTGTACTATTCACAATTTGAAGTTAATTGATTGGTTTTGTTTAAATGTGCTAATAATTAATTATGTTATAATTAATATTTAAAAAGGGGGCGAATGGTTGGTTGTTGTTGTAGTGGCTAAATTATAAAAGCTATAAAAACATAAAAATGTACCAATTATCTATCAACCCAATCACAATCAACCAACTTTTGTTATCTTGAAACCCTAACTTGATGGTTTATTCACAAACTCTCCTATTCCCTTAGTAGTACTTGAAACAGGGTTTTTCCACCATAACTTCCCAAGAAGATTTTGAAACAAAAATAGAAAGGTAGTTTCAGATACCTTTTATGCCCTTTGACAACATATCCAATTTTCAGGTGGGGTTGTTTTGGAACACAGAGGTCAAATCTTGACTGTCCTACTCTTGATTAGGCTTAAGGTGGTGCAACAAATAGGGTTTTTCGGCCATAATTTTCAAACCAAAGCTGAGCTCCAAGAAAGAAAACTTGATTCAAATACCCATTTGTCCCTTATTTGACATATCTCAAAATTAGGGTAGGTTATTTTGTATGGAAACCCTCAAATTTGGACTATTTTCCCTCAAATTAGGCCTACTAGGGTTTCAGACCTGTTTTAGTAAAATAGACATAACTTGCTCAAAACATAATGCAATTAAGTACAACAAAAAGTAGTAGAAAATAGATTCAATTATATTTCCAATCATACCACATGTAGGTCATACAAATGCCATGCTGATCCGTACCAAGCTCTGAAACAACTAAATAATGTTCAGAAAATGTAGAAAACATAGCACTTTTATTGATTTTTGTGTAAAACTTCAACCCCCAACTTGTGTCGACCATTTCCAGGTTAATACAACATGTTTCCATTAGTTTCTAACTATTTTTTCAACTTCCACCTTTTAGTTTCTTCATTTACAACATGTGACTCTTCAAATTCCACAGTTTTGCAACTTTTGGCAATTTTTGACAACATTTGCAAAAATGACAACATGGACTCACCAAAAGTTCTAATGACCTAACATGGACTCTAACACATCCAAAATGGTCTTAAATGACCTTATTACAAGTATTCAACACCAACAAACCCAAATTGCAATCTTGACCCCTAACAACCTATTTAACCAAGGTGCTCCTGCACCAATTAGGCACCTTAATTTCACACTTTTTAAGTTGTTAATTGTACAAATGTAATGGGCGCACTAATTTCACACTTTTTAAGTTGTTAAATGTACCAAATTTTTGTATTTGGGTGAAGGCCATAAAGATTGTTTAAAATTTGAAGTAGTTTCAGACTAACGCAGATTGGTAACTATGTAAGGAGAGCCTTGTGCACTATACCTACCAATTTTTTTAAAAACATTGTTATTATCATTCCACATAATTTCACTAGAGGTCCTTCAAACATCTTACTATAAATTTCATTTTAAACCATAATTAGAAATCTTGTAATCTTATGTTGGCTCTTGTTTTATAATTTAAATAAAAGTCTAATATAATTTATTTCACATCCATTGACTTAAACACAAACCCTAAACTTAATCTCCCACTTTATTCTACCTGCCGATAATGTCCCCTCCGACCGACCTTCACAATAACCAATACACATGAAACCAAATTAGGATGTCATATATATAATATTTTTCTATTTGCAGGGCCAATAATGTCCTCTCTGACCAACCTACCTATCAGAATACATGACCTTGATGAAAAGAGACCTAATGTTGAGAAGACACTTAAAAAATTGCTTGGAGTTATCACTTATGTTAGTTTAAAGAAAAAATTAAAAGCCCAAAAAGTAATTGCCAAGAGGTTTCATGTTTTTCTTTTTAACTGTAAAATCTCTATTCAGATGGTTGATATATGAGAATGTTGGGTACTAACCAAATATATAGATTACTCTCTATAGGTGTTCAACAAAGCGTTGGAAATGACAGAGAGATGGATTTTAATGCCACCAACAAGTGAATTTGTGTTGAAATTTTGTGCAAAAATTAGATCTCTATATTTGATTTATTTATTTATTTATTGCTTGTGTTAGAACCTTGTAGCTTTTGGATAGTACTTGGGAACACACTATATATAAAATTATGTAGCACAATCTTGTTGGGTTGCATGATAGTTGAAACAAGGAGATCCAAACTATGAATTTAGATCTATTTATAGTATATGGTGGCTAGACACTATTCCAAGAAGCTTCATTGAGTGCTTTAGCATCTACTACTAGTGATTTCATGGACATGCGGAACTAGCAATAGATGGATGCTAAAGCACTCAAGGATGCAACATACTTACAAGGATGAAAATCTTGATTGCATTGCATAGAACATTGAGCATTTTTTGAATGTGGTCTCCATGTGAGCTCATGAATCAACTTAAATCTTAAAATTGGAGTATCACAAATAGAGTTAAAATAATATAAGGTGAAATTTGAATGAAATGATATTTAGGGTGAAGAGCAATGACCTTAACATTTATAGACAATTCAAAATTGATGGTTACGTAGTAGTTAAGTTTCTAATATTGTAACATTCAATAAAAAAATAGAAACTAAGTTAAAAGTTAGGTATTTTAACTACAAGTTAATTCAAATTATTGGATTATAGTTCCACCATGACACAAATAGTATAGGCCCTAGAGAACTGTAATAGCACATAAAGTGTTATTTCCTCACATACATTTGCATGATATGAAAAGTGTGTTATTTAGGTTCAATGATAAGATCTCAATTATCTAAATCTCTAAGCACCACAAACTTTGATGTAGCCTTGGCCTTCCCAAGACCTCTACCAATTTAGGTACAAACCTCAAGACAAAAAAATACGTCTTGTGTCATTTAAATACCTACGATGCTTTACATATGTGTGAATTATCCTTTTATGCAATATATTATATTGGAACTAACTTGGTTGAGTTTTCTCACGATAATTACTTATAGTTGGCACCTAAATCTCATTCCATCTCTACATATTTTTTTTAATTTTTTTTTTAAACATTTAAGAATGTAGTTTCTAGAGCACATCATAGTACATACTACAAAAGTAATTATTTTTTATATATGTTTGTGAGCTATAAGAAATGTGTTCTTTAGGTGCTTGATAACGCTTTTGAGTTCAATCATACAAGGCTCCAAATACATTTTGAGGTAGCTTTGTATTTTTGAATATCTTAACATTGGTAAAAAATTGATGAAGGAAGATGTTTCTTGACATGATGCATGGCCTATAATGCTCTACATGTGTGTGAGATATGTACTTCATTTTGCACTATACTATATAGGGTTGGGTCTAGTTTGGTTAGGTTTATGTACAAATCATGACTCATCTAGAATAGATAAGTCTACTTCTCTTTCTCCTCGAATGTCTTATTTTATATGGTCATGTAGGCTATTTCTTGTGAATCAGCTATATTTTCATTGATTAAAATATTACATTTGATTTCATATGAAAATAAATTCTCTCCTCTCTTTCCTACATGGCCTTTTGACAATGTTATACTCCATGTCTCCAACAATTTAGCATCACTTTACACCTCCTGGAATATTTTATTTATACACCATTAAATGATGATAGAGTAGAAAGATCCCACCAATGAAACCTTAAAATGAATAAGGTTGGAGTCTCATAAAGACAAGAATATGTACAAATTTGAGGATCATTTAACGGTAAATACAAGTTATTAATTTTTTCTACATAAAATTTATGCAATTTGAGTCATCCTTATTTTGAGGGTTTAATTAAGACAATCCTTTATTTAAAGTAAGTGAACAAGTGATCAATTAACTTTGGTTAAGTCAATACTTTAAAGTTTTGAATCTTATGAGAAATGGGTGATTGATAGACATGCCATTTTCTATCTAGCATACAAGGGGTAGAAATAATAAGGGGATATAAAAATGTAACCAAAAAATAGGTACATAGGATACTCACTGAAATCAGGGAGGTGTTTTAGTTATAATAGTGTATGTTGAAGTAGTATAAAAACATAATTTGAGGTGAAGAAATGAAATTAGGGGTATCTTTTACTACCCTATGAATGAACATGCTACATCATTGTTTTATTAAGTGAATTCATTAGGGTTATGAAAATTGGTACAAGAGGATACAATGGGTAACAATAAAATAAATGTAAAAAATTAAGGAAAAGGAAAAACCCTAAGAGGAAGATACAAGGAAATATGGTAGGATAAGGAAAAATGGACGAACAAGAGGGCTTGTAGACAAAAGGAAGTTTCATTTGAAAATTAGTTAAACAATTCAATATTTTATGTTTCTAAAGTAACAAAATAGCCAACTTTTTAGGATACAAAACATAAATATCAATCAAAAGCCATGCATATGAATGTAGAGGAACAACATTAAATGCATCAATTAGTATACTTTCCTTTCAATCCTACAAATCATACAAGGAAAACTATTTTAGAAATTGGAATCATTAGGTTTTGTCTACAAGCATAGTAAATTGCCATGTTTTTTCATGTAGCTGAACAAACCTAGTTTACATAGACATTGAAAGCAAAAACACAAAATATTCATACAATAGGTTAAAACAAGAGGCATTTTAGATGAATTTCCCATTATGGATGATGTAATTTTTGCATTAATATCATTTCTTCTATTGTTTATTTGCCTTTTCATCCATATAAATCAATCAAATCAACTCAAGTGCTTTGCCTTATGAAAAATATGATCCATCTACTGCTAGTCCCACTTGTCCATGAAATCACAAGTAGTAGATGCTAAAGCACTTAATAAAGCTTCTTGGAATAGTGTCTAGCCACCATCTACAATAAATAGATCTAAATTTATATCTTGGAACTCCTTGCTTTAATTGTCATGCAACTCAACAAGACTATGTGCTACATAATTTTATATATATATATATATATATATATCATGTTCCCAAGTACTATCCAAAAGCTACAAGGTTCTAACACAAGAAATCAATAAATAAATAAATCAAATATAGAGATACTAATTTTTGCAAAAAATTTCAACATAGATTCACTTGTTGGTGGCATTAAAATCCATCTCTCTCTGCCATTTCCAACACTTTGTTGAACACCTATAGAGAGTAATCTATATATTTGGTTAGTATCCAACAGTCTCTTATCTCAACCATCTGATTAGAGATTTTACAGTTAAAAAGAAAAACATGAAACCTCTTGGAAATTACTTTTTGGGCTTTTAATTTTTTTCTTTAAACTAACATAAGTGATAACTCGAAGCAATTTTTTAAGTGTCTTCTCAACATTAGGTTTCTTTTCATCAAGATCATGTATTATCTTAGGTAGAAGAGTATGAGGAATATAGTCATAAAAAAGAAGATTAACTATCTTTTTTTCATCTATCAAATCTAGTGTGTTGTTAGGATGGAGCTAGAGTAGGACCACATGAGGGTTTTGGAGTAGGACCTAGAGGTGAATGAGGGAGAGAGCATTCTAAGCATTGGGACAATAGATTATGACCACAATTTTATGACCTTCTTGAGAAACTTTATGAGCGTAACCCTAAAAGTGTAGCTCATCCCTACAAATAGAAAAGGGACCCTACAAATTGGGTTTCAAATAGATTTAAATTGAAGAAAATAAAAAAAATTGTATTGGGCATATGCTAGTGAGGATTAATAAAGGGGACTAGCTTGAAATGCAACATAACAAATCTAAAGATATGCTAAGGGAGACTACCTACATATATATTCCCCAGATATTTTAGTCCTACTTTAAACTCATAAAGATGATTATTAAATCTCACAACATAAGTAAAACTTGTATTGTTCAATAGCCAAGTGTTGTGACTCTCTCTTTTAAGATATCATATAGTGGATTCTTCATAACCATGGTGAATTCCTGCATCTCTACAAGATCTCCTATTTACCTAGTTTGTTGTGCCATTTGAATTTGTTGACTAGTGTAGCCACAATAAGCTTAACAGGAGCATGGTCAAACCTAAGCCAAGGAAAATCCTCCTCCCCACACCAAATGACATCATCTTTATCCCCTTGCCTCCACTAATATCCACTTCCACATTCATAAATCGCTCTAGCATAAATTCCATATGATCTCCCACTCTATTGGATCATTGCCCATTTGCCACACACATAAACCATAGTATTCGTGGCCCTGCAAATAGAAAAACATTCTATATATGACATCCTAATTTGGTTTCATGTGTATTGGTTATTGTGAAGGTCAGTTGAAGAGGACATTATTGGCAGGTAGAATAAAATGGGAGATTAAGTTTAGGGTTTGTGTTTAAGTCAATGGATGTGCAATAAATTATATTAGACTTTTATTTAAATTATAAAACAAGACCCAACACAAGATTACAATCTTTCTAATTATGGTTTAAAATGAAATTTGTAGTATGATGTTTGAAGGACCTCTAGTGAAATTATGTGGAATGGTAATAACAATGTTTTTAAAAAAATTGGTAGGCATAGTGCACAGGGCTCTCCTTACATAGTTACCAATTTGTGTTAGTCTGAAACTACTTCAAATTTTAAACAATAACTTTATGTCCTTCACTCAAATACAAAAATTTGGTATATTTAACAACTTAAAAAGTGTGAAATTAGGGTGCCCAATACATTTGTATATTTAACAACTCAAAAAGTGTGAAATTAAGGTGCCCAATACATAGATGATTGGTACATTTTTATGTTTTTATAGCTTTTATAATTTAGCCACCGCAACAAAAACCAACCATTCACCTTGTTTTTAAATATTAATTATAACATAATTAATTATTAGCACATTTAAGAAAAACCAATCAATTAGCTTCAAATTGTGAATAATACACTCCATTCCATTGCCTTCTAAAAAGATTTCCTATTTCATGTTTCACAACCAAGGACGTATGCGATAGCTATGATTCTCACACACAAAAGTGTATATTATACATAGCATCTTAAACCTCTTCTTATAATCCCCTTCTCAATTATTTTTACTCACCTGGCACATGTGGGATTAACAACCTAAATATTTACTCTTTCAGGAAGGCTCTCCTTAAAGGACACTCAACGTCCTAGAGTTCTCAGTAATGGATTGTGATCGCTAGATAAATGACTGCAGCTGAGTGCTAAATAGGTATGGCTCATCTTGTATATCTACAGTCTCAGTGGGTGTGGCGGATTTAGGCTAAAACATAATCCATACTATGACGGAGGGAAATGACCGTGTTCTATTTGAATGTGTGACCATGGGAGAGAAATGACCGCATGCTATTTGAGAGTGTATCGGCGGGAGCAAACGGTTATAGAGGAGGAAAGGAGGGGCCCACGAGCCACATCATAAGTCAATTGTTAGACTGTGTGACTTAAGCCCGGCCCATGAAACATGGGTTAATTGGCTTAGAAAATTTCTTGTCGATTAGCCCTTCCACACTTGTAATGATGTTTCAAGTCTTTGAATCGAACCTTCAACACGCCGTGGTTCACAAAACATAGGTCATAGGTAGCCAACGACGCCCTCTCCTCTGTTGGGAAATAAGGTGTCTCAACCTTGGTAATTCCTTGCATTATTTTTGATTGTATTTATTTATTCATTGCCTATGATGTAAATTAATTGTAAATTCCATATTCTCATTTTGTGGGATGTGGCACGGTGATGTGTCATCCTACATGGAAGATGACAACTTGTAATTTTGTCCTCACATGAGGAGATAGGCATCCCACTTTGTGGCAGGAGTATTTTGCCATGTGTCGGCATCTTGGATGTTGTGTAAGGGAATGTTGACCAAAACGGTTATGACAGATTCCTATGACGAAGTTATGACATGTAAAAGTTAGAAATAAAAGCTTGTAAGACAGGTGAAGACATGTGTCGAGGAGCATCTTTGAAAAAGTCATCTTTGGGCACCCAAAGTGGACTATGACATGTTGTAAGAGAATATGCTATTTATAGCCTGTCTATGATAGATTCTCTTATAGCTGTAAGTTGTAATTGCTATGACAGATTCTATGACAGTTGTAAGAGTCGTAAGAGCATCTGTCATAGCCCATTTTGGAAATAGGTGACTTCTTTGGGATGGGAGCTGTGGACAAGTGTCAGAAGCATCTTACAATGTTGACCAAGTGTCTATAGGCATGGGTTTTGGGCCATGAGGCCAAGTTGGACTCCCATTCCAAGATAGAGCCAATTTTGCCTTGTATATTCTATATAAACAGGTGCTTTGAGGAGGAGATGTAGTATGTGATTGACAGGTACTATTATGCTACCAGATTGACTCCAAACACGAGTGTCAAAGACTATTGAAGCTTGCATTGCAAGTGTATTGTAAACCATATTCAGTTTTGATAATACATTGTGCAGGTTTCTGAGTGTGGGTTTTTTCACCCGCTAAGGGTTTTCCCCATGATATATCTTGTCTCTCTTCTTTTGTCTTCTTTCTGGTTCTATGTGTATTGCTGCAATATCTATGTTATATATTTTGTGTTACTGTAATTGCAAAGATTAAATTGAATTTGTATAGCTCTCCCCTCATTAGATTAGTGTAGGAAGCGATTTCTACACACCTAGCTTCCTTTCAGTTGGTATCAGAGCTTGATCAACTTTGGTCCTAGTTGTTGGGTAGGGGTTTTTAGAGCTGATCTTAAGTTGAGTGGGAGTTTGTGTAGAGTATTCTGAATCTTATTGCAGCAAGGAGATGGCAAGCACATCTGGAAGGATAGAGGTGGAGAAATTTAATGGCACTAATTTTGAGCTGTGGAAGCTCAAGATGGAAGACATGCTTGTTGATCAAGACCTCTGGGAAACTATTAGTAGAACAAAACTAGCTGCAATGTCACAAGCTGATTGGGATCTCAAGGATCAGAAGGCTAAGGGTCTCATAAGACTTAGTCTTGTTGATTCTATCCTATTAAATGTCCACGAGGATGCTATTGCAAACTTGCTTTGGAAGAAGTTGGGAGATGTGTATCAAGCCAAATCCCTGGTTAACAAACTTTTTCTGAGAAAGAAGTTGTATTCTCTTCGAATGGAGGATGGAGGATCTATTGCAGAACATATGAATGCTTTCAACATGTTGGTTGTACAATTGACATCTGTTGGTGTGAAGATGGAGGAGGAGGATCACTATATGACCTTGCTTTGTTCTTTGCTGGACTCGTGGGATCATCTTGTCATGGCTATTGGAAGCATCACATCCACATTCAAAATGGATGAACTGGTTTCTTCACTGTTGTTTGAAGAGATGCAGAGAAAGTCTTCTGAGGCAGCCAAAGAGGCTCTTACAGTTCATGGAAGACCCAAGGAGAAAGGGAAAAAGGACAAGAAATCTGAGAAGGGTAGATCCAAATCCCGTGGGAGATCTAAATCTCTTGGAAAGTCCAAGGCTCTTTGTTGGAACTATGGTAAAACTAGGTATTTCTGAAAGGAATGCAAAGAGGAAAAGAAAAAGAAGAAGAACCCAGATTTAGATTCTGACAAGTCACAAGATGATGGTGATGCTTTCATCGCAGCCTTGGCAACCCATTCATTTGATGATGTGTGGCTAATTGATTCTGGTGCAGCATTCCACATGACCTCGCATCGAGACTGGTTCACTAAGTATGAGGAGTTTGATGGTGGAAGGGTGTACCTGGGTGATGACTCTCATCTAAAGATTGTTGGTCGTGGAAGAGTCTCTATCCAATTCCGCGATGGATGAGTGAAGGGGATCTCTGGGGTTATGCACATCCCAGGCTTAGCACGGAACCTGCTTTCTATATGTTGAATGATGCAGGTGTGCAGGTTGTCTTTTCGAAAGAAGGATACAAGATGACTAGAGGAGCTATGGTGCTTGCTAAGGGTACTAGGAGAGGTACTCTATTTCAGCTGGAGGCATGCATTTTTCAATGCAATAGTTCTTCTGACTCAAGAAAGAGGGCAGCAGTCACTTCATCCCCACCATTTGAACGAGCAGTGAAGAAATCTGTTGTATCTAGTCCTAATGGTTGTATTCATGCCTTACAAGTTAAGCTTCTTGCTGAAAAGACAATGTTATGGCATAAGAGATTTGGCCACATTGGTGAGAAGGGTCTTAGAACCCTGAAAAATAAAAACCTCGTTGAGGGGTTAGATGATTGTAATCTTGAGTTTGACTTTTGTGAAAATTGCATATATGGAAAACACAACCATGTTTAGTTTTACTCGAGTTCTCATAAGTCTTCTGGTGTGTTGGACCTTGTTCATTTTGATGTATTTGGTCTTGTTAATGTTCCTTCATTATCAAAATCTGTATATTTTGTATCTTTCATAAATGACTACAGTAGAAGGACATGGATTTATTTTCTTAGAAGCAATTCTGAAGTCTACAGTAAGTTTAAGGAGTTTAAAGCCTTAGCTAAAAATTAGACTGGTAAAAAAATTAAGTGTTTGAGAACTGACAACGGTGGTGAGTTCTGTTCTACATAATTTGATAAATATTGCAAGGAACTTGGGATTGAAAGACATAAGACAACTCCATACACCCCACAACAAAATGGAGTTGTAGAGAGGATGAATAGGACACTGATGGAGAAGGCTAGGAGTATGCTTAGTGGTGCTGGCCTAGAACAAAAGTTTTGGGCTGAAGCTGTTGCCACTGCTTGCTATCTTGTAAATAGATCTCCTACATCAGCTCTTGTTGGTAAGACACCCATGAAGGTGTGGTCTGCTAGAAAGCCTTCAATAAGGCATCTTTGTGTTTTTGGTTGTGAGGCATATGCACATGTGCCTAGGGAGAAGTGGTCAAAATTGGAAAACAAGGCTGTTAAGTGTATCTTCATTAGCTATGGTGTCAGTGTGAAAGGATACAAGCTTTGGGACCTTGTGGCTAAAAAAGTGTTGTATAGCAGAAGTGTCATCTTCAGAGAGCTTACACCTTCTTCCACTATTTTATAGCTAGAAGAAAAAGAAAAGAAAGAAGATGTTGTTCAGTTTCTTGCTACCCCTAAGAAGATTGAACAGAAAGACAATGTTGGACCTAATGATGAGGAGAGCTCTTGTAGCTCTGAAAGCTCAGATGAAGAAGCTCAACCTCAACCTTAGCTCTTGAGGAGGTCTACATGAATAAGAAAGCAACCTGAGAGGTTTGGTTATACATTGCTTGATTCTAGTTTTGCTGTTGCTTTGATTACTAACAGTAATGAACCTAGAACTATGTCAGAGGCTTTGGATATGAAAGATGCAGGTTCTTGGAAGGAGGCCATGGAGGATGAGATGGCTTCTTTGGAAAAGAATCAAACTTGGGACTTGGTGCCTTTGCCTGCTGGACGGAAACCTGTTGGATGCAAATGGGTGTTCAAGAAGAAATTTGGTGCAGATGGCAGTGTTGAGAAGTATAAGTCCAGATTGGTTGTGAAGGGGTATTCACAAGTGGAGGGTATAGATTATGGTGAGATCTTCTCTCCCATTGCAAAGATGACATCCATTTGATTCCTGTTATCTCTTACAACAACATATGACTTAGAGGTAGAATAGATGGATGTGAAGACAACTTTCCTTCATGGTGATTTGGAGGAAGAAATCTACATGTCACAGCCAGAGCATTACATGGTGAAAGGTAAATAAAATTTGGTTTGCAAGTTAAAGAAGTCTTTGTATGGTTTGAAGCAGTCTCCTAGGAGGTGGTACTTGAAGTTTGATGCCTTTGTGTTGTCAATTAGATTTGTGAGATTGAAATCGGATCACTATGTGTATTATAAGTTTGATGGTGATTGTATTCTCATTGTTGCATTATATGTTGATGATATGTTGCTCATTGGGAAGGGTAAGAATATGATTTCTGATTTTAAATCTCAGTTGTCAGCACAGTTCGAAATGAAAGATTTAGGGGTAGAAAGGTACATTCTAGGAATGGAAATCAGAAGAGACAGAACTAACAAAAAACTTTGGTTAAGCCAGAGTAAGTATGTGAAGACCGTGCTTGATAGGTTCAGCATGGCAGATTGTAGACCATTGTGTGTTCCTGTTTCTTTGGGAATAAAGTTGTTTGTTGAAGATTGTCCAAAATCTCCTAGTGAGGTGGAGGACATGAGAAGAGTATCTTATGCTAGTGTTGTTGGTAGTTTGATGTATGCTATGGTCTGCACAAGACCAAACATTGCCCAAGCAGTGGGAGTCCTTAGTCGATTTATGGCTAATCCTGGATGGGTACATTAGGATGCAGTTAAGCGAGTGTTCAGATATTTGAAGGGTACTTCCGAGTATTCCATATGCTATCATGGTAATGTTACAGGACCTCCACATTCTATTGATATTCATGGATTTGTGGATTCAGATTGGGCAGGTGACATTGACAGCAGGAGATCCACCAGTGCTTATGTGTTTACATTGTTTGGTGGTGCTATTAGTTGGATGAGTAAGAGACAACCTGGGTTGCTTTGTCCACAATAGAAGCTGAGTATATGGCAGCAACCCATGCTTGTAAGGAATCCATTTGGCTTAAGAGATTGTGTTCAGATATTGGTGTTGATGCAGGTTAGATTACGATTAGTTGTGACAGTCAGAGTGTGATTTGCCTTGTGAAGAATCTAACTTTCCATGCCAGAGCAAAGCATATTGATGTACAGTTTCACTTCATGCGAGACATGGTAGAGGATGGGAAGGTAAATTTGGAGAAGGTAGATACTTTGAAGAATGTTGCAGATGCATTAACGAAACCAGTTAGCACAGAGAAGTTCATATGGTGTTTAGAGTCTATGGGCCTCTCGGCCTATAGAAGTTAAATTCTGTTATTCTATTGGCTCTTACAAGGTGTTCGACAAGTGGGAGAATGTTGGGAAATAAGGTGTCTCAACCTTGGTAATTCCTTGCATTATTCTTGATTGTATTTATTTATTCATTGCCTATGATGTAAATTAATTGTAAATTCCATATTGTCATTTTGTGGGATGTAGCACGGTGATGTGTCATCCTACATTGAAGATGACAACTTGTAATTTTGTCCTCACATGAGGAGATAGGTGTCCCACTTTGTGGTAGGAGTATTTTGCCATGTGTTGGCATCTTGGATGTTGTGTAAGGGAATGTTGACCGAAATGGTTATGACAGATTCCTATGATGAAGTTATGACATGTAAAAGTTAGAAATAAAAGCTTGTAAGACAGGTGAAGACATGTGTCGAGGAGCATCTTTGAAAAAGGCATCTTTGGGTACCCCAAAGTGGACTATGACATGTTGTAAGAGAATATGCTATTTATAGCCTGTCTATGACAGATTCTCTTATAGTTGTAAGTTGTAACTACTATGACAGATTCTATGACGGTTGTAAGAGTCGTAAGAGCATCTGTCATAGCCCATTTTGGAAATAGGCGACCTCTTTGGGATGGGAGCTATGGACAAGTATCAGAAGCATCTTATAATGTTGACCAAGTGTCCATAGGCATGGGTTTTGGGCCATGAGGCCAAGTTGGACGCCCATTCCAAGATAGAGCCAATTTTATCTTGTATATTCTATATAAATAGGTGCTTTGAGGAGGAGATGTAGTATGTGATTGATAGGTACTATTATGCTGCCGGATTGACTCCAGACATGAGTGTCAAAGACTATTGAAGCTTGCATTGCAAGTGTATTGTAAACCATATTTAGTTTTGATAATACATTGTGCAGGTTTCTGAGTGTGGGGTTTTTCACCCGATAAGGGTTTTCCCCACGATATATCTTGTCTCTCTTCTTCTATCTTCTTTTTGGTTCTATGTGTATTGCTGCAATATCTCTGTTATATGTTTCATGTTGCTGTAATTGCAAAGATTAAATTGAATTTGTATAGATCTCCCCTCATTAGATTAGTGTAGGAAGCGATTTCCACACACCTAGCTTCCTTTCATCCTTTATAGATCAGCCCTACAAATTGAGCTTTCACACAGACAATACACAGGAGCACACATAACCAAAATTTTGCTTCCAATGCAAACACTATTTTTGAAATTAAACTATGCAGATTTTAACTAGAACAACAAATGAACTAGTGATACCATGTAAGAACCAAGATCTTCTAGAGAGATGTCGATACCGATTGACTAGGAGAGATGAACAATCACACATTTGGCCAACCAGAGATGAACAGTTGCATGCTTGCAAGTTATGAAAAACAAGAGTATGAAAAACAAACAAGATTGAAAGCAATAATCACAATTAACCATACAATACAAATGTACATACATAGTGGAAAGGAAGTGCAACTGCCGCCTAGAATAGTGGCATGCAACTCCACTAACTAAACCTAGTGGCATGCAAACTCCATGAAACTCCATGTGAAAAGAAACCCATGAACATGATGTACATTTATAGGAGAGAGGTGAAAAAAATGATGGAGAAGATAACTCCACATAACTACCATTGATTGAGAGTAATGGCAAATTAACTTCCTCAAGACTTGCATGCAATGGCAAGTGAACTCTCACTAACTAGGACACCTAAGTAGGCTTAACACCATGTGGATTTATCTCAAGTGCACGTAAATAATGCATGAGATAATATATGAATTATCCATATGCATGTAAATAGTGCATGAGATAAAATATACACTAACAAAAACAATGTCAACTTTTAATGTTAAAAATAACAAACATTTAAATTTTAATGTTTACAATGAACATCGAAATAAAAAGGTGGGTGTAATGACATTATTTTATCACAAAGAGAATATATACAAAAATGATTGAATAAGAGAATGACACTTAGATTATTAGATTGAGCCACTTTGATAGGGCAACCTCCAAAAGTCTTATAAGAAGAACAAAATTTTTAATATGATGATTAAAAACTACTTACCATACCTTCAATATGTAGATTCATTGGGCTATAGTGATCTTGTAATCCCAAGGATGTTAAATCCTCTACAAATATCAAATCTAGGAACTAAAAAAAGATTAAATCAAGGATTATGGATTAAGGGCATAGTACCCCCCCACTATTTGAAGAAGTATTTTCCTTATCCTTGGCCTTTCATAATTCTTAATGAATCCTTAATCTTTCCAAGTAGAATCTTTGAGATCAATACATTATTCCATTTTATGAGATGTAAGTTTAATGATGATCCTATTATGTAGGAACTTGTTTTATGTATGAAGAATGGCCTTTAACTCCAAAATGATCCTTATTTATTCATATAAGTTTGTAAACTATGTTTCAACTAGAATTTTTCCTCCCATTTGACCCCTTTTTAAACAAGACATGTGAAATATAAGATGTGAGGCACAATTACGAGTAGCTCTACTTTGTAAGCTACATTCCTAATTTACTAAAGCATTTTCTAAGGGTCCTAACATTTGAGTAATAACTAGGTATCCTTTTTTTTCAAGTACATTTACTTGTATGGTTGTAGCTTCAAAAATACTCAATTACATATGACAAATAACATTTCACTTCTATGTTGATCTACCTACTATTTCATTCTATTTTGTACCACATGGCAAAATTTTCTTTGAGAGTTGAAATAACTTCCTACTAAAATTGCATATGTTCTACTACTACTATAAATATGGCTACAAACAAAATAAAATTAGTATTGGTGATGATTGATATGTATAATGTTCCATAAATGGCGACATCATGGTCATTGTATGTAAATAAGTGTTATACCACCGTTTCTGTTAGTGATAGTGGTAAATCCCAATGTGACAATAACTTATTTGATGTAAATAATTGGAGATAGCATTTGAAATGTTTATTAATCACATTTATTGTCCATGTGATCAATGGTGGTAAGTATAATTAAGAGAAAGTTGTGTTCTGAAATAGGAGAATAAATTAGTTAACAAATATGACTTGTAAATATAGGGGCAATATTGGTTATTATGATTTTTGGAAGGCCATGAAGCTTTTGAAGTCCCTCATAAAATTCCTTATCTATATTTCTATATGTAAAAAGATGAAATAATGCACAAAAATAAGCGTATTTGGTGAAGTTACATACAATGACCATGGAAATGCTATTTCCTTCTAAATTTGGTAACCCAATGATGAAGCCCATTAAAACTTCCTTCCAATGCTAACTAGGAGTATATAATGGTTGTAAATCCTAGGAGTCTTTACTCTCTCACCCTTGTTCTATTAGTAGATCAAAAAATATATTACAAATATTTGAACATCTCATTTGAGGCCTTCCTAGAAGAAATCATGTGTTACTCTTGATAGGTGTTGACACCATTCATAAAAAATGACCTTTCTTGGATTTGTGCAGTATTTTGGCGCCCTTCGGATTAATAACCAATGTAAAAATTCCCAGCTAAGGCTTCATTCTCATGCCCTTATATATTATTCGTAACCCTTTGTGTTAAATACTGATCTAAGATAATTTAATATGGCCTAATCTCATGCTTCCACATTTCTTTCCTTACCCCTATGTTAACTATTCAATCCATGTGCCTTAGTCAAGCTTCATGTGATAGTCTGCCAGTCTGATATAGATTCACAAACCCAAATAAGTTGTTACATGAATCTAATTATCGTCAAACATAGAGATGACCTCCATATACTCGTTTGGAATGTTATATGAAAACCACAAGACTGAAATACAAAATACAACATAATGCGGTGACTTCTTCTACAACTAGCTAGTGAATCAAAACTACAAATCAACAAACCAAGTGAACGATGGTGATGCAGGATTACCCTATTTCCCCCAAGCATACTCCTGCATCAATTAGTAATTATTATTAATTCTCATTGGATGGATAAGTTAGTCAAAAAGGCATTTTAATGAATTTTTTTGAACCTACATTATTTTGGGAAATTACTTGTAGTTTCCTTTTCCCATTTTCTCTATATAATGGAGGCATGAAATAGAAATTTCATGTGTAATTTTATAGGTACATAGGTGCTACTATAATAAGTACTGTTAGATTGGGAAGAAAGTTGTTAAATTGATGTAGTACATTGTTTGGATCAATACATTACTAGTGCTCTTTATTAACGGTGGAGTTTTTCTATGAAAGGGTTTCTCCACATGCATCCAATGTCATGCATTTAAATCTTATAGGTTTTGAATTTCTTATTTTCTTATTTAAAATTTCACACATATAATTTATGGTTAATCAAATGATGTTAGAACCATAATTTCAGATTTGCTTGCTTAGTTAGAAAGCTTTCATTTGTAGTAGTTTACCTTATTTTATAACATGATTGCCTACAAAATAGGACATGATGATGTTTTAGTAGATGCAGTATCTCATCAATATGAAGATTGAATAATCTATCATTACCCACCCTTGAGTGGATGAATGACATATGCCAAGAATGCTTGTAAGATAGTTTCATTTAGTGGTTCATCCATTAGGTTTCTAATTATATGTTTTCTAAGTCAAATTACACCTAATATGGATGTTATTTGCAACATAAGAGTCATATTGTATTGGCTCCTAGTTATCACTATAATAGAGAATTTTTCTTGAGCTCCATGCATCACCATCAATTGGTGACTCTAGTTTTCTAAAAGCATATGAAAGGTTCTATCACAACTTTTCTTAGGAGGCTATGAAACAATCCATTAAATATTTTTTGGATGAATTTGAGATTTTTCAATGCAAAAAAGATGAAATACTGTCCACCCCAAGATTTCTCCAACCATTATTGATTCCTTTTTGAGCATGGACTAAAATTTCCATGAACTTTCTCTATGGGTTTCCAAATTGAGGAGGGAAATTAGTTATTATGGTGATGGTATACCACCTTTTCAAATTTACCCATTTATATGCTCTAGCTCATCCTTATTCTTCCTCAACCATTGTTTAGACCTTCATTGACTAGATATTATATCTTCAGAGTATACCTACTTCTACTATTGGCAATCACAATCACATTTTTACTAGTCACTTCTAGTAGAACTTTTACAACTCAACTTAAAATGAGATTTATATGTTGAAATGCGCAAGACAACTGAGAGGGGGGTGAATCAATTGTAACCAAAACTTTAAAACCATCAACACATCAACCACTTAATCATTGATATTGTAATTTAACCATGAAAGCATGAAATCAGAAACTTAAACACATCCACACATTCAACACATAAGACACCAAATTTTTACATGGAAAACCCAATAAGGGAAAAACCACGGTGAGTGTTAGCTCACAATATAAATGATATATCAAAATTCACAACAAGGCTCACTATCGGAGGCTCACTACCTAGAATGCTCACTACAAAAGAAGCGGCTCACTGCCAAAAGGGCTCACTACCAGAAGTTGGTGAATTGAGATAGTAGCATCTAAACTATGCCAAGGTTCAGTTCCATTGAAGTGCAATAAATCTCCTTTGCTCTGCTCTACTTTTTCACTTCACAATTATCTTCACATCTTCGCAACATCATAAATCATTCACGACTTCATTACATGTATTTATACAATTCATCAACCTTGGAATATACATTAAGGTCGGCATTACAATCATCAACCATTGGAATAATCTCCAAGGTTGGCATACATACATACGTTAGAATAGGTCTGGACCTAAACAAATTTGTGAAGGAAAAGAATGAATGCGGACCACACCACACCTTAGCTAGGACTCAAATGCAATCTTTCACGCTACAACACGCTATCACAAACTTCAAAGAATAATCGCAAGTAGTGAAAACAACCAAGTCAGCCAAAATTGGTGTTAACACGAAGACCTTTAGGAACATGCTTCATGCACAATCCGAATTACACTTTGTGGACCAATCAAAAGGTAGGAACATGATCTAGAAACATCCACAAGCACGTTACAATCACCAAGAACTTCCGCACAACCCCCAAACATTCTATCTAGAAGATTCTTCAAACTAAAGCATTTAAGCATTACTGTCAGCCACTGTCAAAGAGGAAAGATCGCTTGCGGAGCACCAAATTATGAACCATTTCAACTGAAGGCACATAACATCATCCCAGACTTAATCTTAGAACCACAAACTATAAAACTTAAATGCAGAGCAGAATACATTCTCCCTGTCGCCATTGAATACTCAGAAAAATTGTTTTAACTCTGGTGAACATAACTCACTCAAATATTCACACTGGAGGATCAAAATTGAAGTATAGCAACTACAAAAATCCCTTAACATAACTTCCAAACTGCAGACAAAGATATTCAACCTACAGGATATGCGGAGCAAAACACTGCACTGTTCTTCTTAGACACTTGCTCAAACTCATTCAAATAATTTCCTTAGATGCTGACCTTAGGTGTTGACATCAATGACAACACTTATTGCTCATACTTTCAACAATCTTCCCCTTTGTCATTGATGGCAACACATGATGTGAAAAACCATCAAGACAAGCAAACTTGCTTTGCTTCTTTGCTCCCCTTACTTTATGCTTTCTCTAACTGCAACTTTCTCCTTAAGTTTTTCACATGAACTTCTCTCCCCCTTTGATATCAATGGCAAAGGGTGCCAAACCTTTTCTCTCTCTCTAGTTATCAAGGCTCAATTTAGATTTTATTAATATTGCACTACTCCCCCTGTCATCAACACTCTAACACTCACTGCTCTTTATCAAGAACTCATATCAACAACATCTACCTACTCCCCCTGAGAGGTAGCCTTCAAAACATCAATCTAGATCAAAGAATAATACTTTGGGTGCCACTAGACTGATGCACTTCCCATGCATCTTAGTTTAGAGAAGGAGGGGTAATAACCCCTAACTTTTCCCTGAGATACTCAAAAGTATCCTTAGGCAAAGGCTTTGTAAATATGTTTGCAATTTGATCCTTAGTAGATACATATTCCATCTTTATTTTATTCTCTGTTACCTTTTCTCTCAGAAAGTAATACCTTATAGATATATGCTTTGTTCTTGAATGCATCACTAGATTCTTTGAAATGTATATAGCACTTGTATTGTCACAAAAGATTGAAATTGGTTTTTAATACACAAATCTTATATTCTTCAATGTTTGCTTCATCCATAACACTTGAGTACAACAACATGCTACAACAATATATTCTGCTTCTGCAGTAGACAAAGAAACTGATTCTTGCTTCTTGCTTAAGCATGAAACCAATCTATTAGCCAAGAGGAAAGCAACCCCCACTTGTACTTTTTCTATCATCAACATCTCCAGCCCAATCTGCATCTGTATAAGCACTAAGAGTGAAATAAGTATCTTTGGGATACCACAATCCATAGTCTGAAGTGCCTTTTAAATACCTCATGATCCTCTTGACTGCCATCCCATGTGATTATCTAAGATCTTCTTCAAATCTTGCCACAAGACAAACTGCATGCATTATATTTGGTCTTGTATGGGTTAGATAAAGTAGTCCTCTAATCATGGATCTATACTTTTTCTGATCAGTCTTAGGTGATTCATCATTCTTACTCAACTTGCAACCAGTTACCATAGGGGTACATACTGGCTTAGAATCCTCCATTCCAAAATTCTTCAACAATTCTTTCACATATTTGGACTAAGAAATGAAAATTCCTTTTTCTGATTGAGTAATCTGTAGTCCTAGAAAGAAATTCATTTCACCAAACATAGACATCTCAAACTCCTTTTGCATTTCTTTTGTAAATTTCTTACACATACCTTCATTGCCTCCAAAGCTAATATCATCAACAAAGACTACAACAATCAGAATTTGATCATCATTAACTTTGAAATAGAGATTACTATCCGCAATACCTTTAATGAACCCTAATTGCAACAAATACTCAAGTCCAACCTTGCATACCAGGCTCTAGGAGCTTGGTTAAGTCCATAAAAGGATTTCTTCAATCTGCACACCATATCACCTTGGTCTAATGACTGAAATGCTTCCAGTTGTCCAATGTAAACTTCTTCCATCTCTCCATTCAAGAATGCAAAATTCACATCCATCTAGTACACTTTGAAATCTTTGTGTGCTGCAAATGCCAAAAACATTCTTATTGCTTCAATCCTTTCCAAAGGAGCATAAGTCTCTTCAAAATCTATGCCTTCAACCTAACAATATCCTTTTGCATACCAATCTTGCTTTGTTTGTTACTACTTCTCCATTTTCATTCATCTTGTTTCTGAACACCCATTTAGTTCCAATCACATTCTTATCAGTAGGTCTAGGAACCAATTCCCAAGTTTGATTCTTCTCTATTTGCATCAGCTCTTCTTCCATAGCCTTTACCCAATTTTCATCTTTGCAGGCTTCACTTACAGTTTTAGGTTCAATCTTTGAAAGTAAATAGTAGTTCACCTATTCTTCTGCAACTCTTTTCCTTGTCAATACCCCTTTGCTTTTGTCACCAATAATATGATCTTTAGAATGATTAATCCTTACATACATGGGGGTCTTAATAGCACTTTCTAGATCTTTTTCTTCTTTAACTTGGCTGCTTTTTTGTTCAACTTTTTCTTCTGTAGAAACAGGTTCATCTGATTCATAGCCACTCAAATCTGATATTCTTTCCCTGTCTTCATTTGATCTTTAGAATGATTAATCCTTACATATGTGGGGGTCTTAATAACACTTTCTAGATCTTTTTCTTCTTTAACTTGGCTGCCTTTTTGTTCAACTTTTCTTCTGTAGAAGCAGGTTCATCTAATTCATAGCCACTCAAATCTGATATTCTTTCCCTGTCTTCATCAACTTTCACATTAGCACTCTCAATTGTCTTCCTTAATCTCTTATTATAGCACCAGTAGGCCTTACTCTTAGTAGAGTATCCAAGGAAAATTTCTTCATCACACCTAGCATCAAACTTGCCTAACTCTTCATCTCTTTTGATATAACATTTGCTTCCAAAAACTTTGAAATATTTCACTATTGGAACTCTTCCATACCACAATTCATAAGGAGTTTTAGTACCATTACCTTTGACTTGAACTCTATTTTGAATGTAGACAGTAGTATGTATAGCTTCTCTCCAATACACTTCCAGTAGGTTAGCCTCCATCATCATTGACCTAGCAGCCTCTTGAACTATCCTGTTCTTTCTTTCAATAACTCCATTCTGCTCAAGAGTCCTAGGAGTAGACAACTGTCTCTTTATCCCATGTTATTCATAAAAAATGTTGAATTCATTTGATGTAAACTCACCTCCTCTATCAGACCTTAAGCATTTGATCCTTAATTCTATCTCATTCTCAACCATCGCCTTGAAAGCTTTGAACTTGTCTAGGGCTTCTGATTTATCTTTTAGAAAAGTGACCCAAGTCATGAAAGGAAAGCAGAGTGTAGAATATGCCTTCCTAATACTAATCTTCAAGGAGAGAGATACAAAAATTTATAAAACTTTGCAATTATAGTTCATTTAAGATGCATAAACAAGAATAACATAATAAACAATAATGATTGAACACTAGATTTTACGTGGGAAAACCCTTGCAAGAGAAAAACCCACACACCAAAGCCAAATCTCTTGTATTATAGTAAAATGTCAATTACATACAAGTTACAGAGATGTGCTCTTTTAGGTGTCAATTCCCAATAGCTATTCGATACATTCACTCAGATCAACACACCATCGATATCTATTCAATGCACTACTGCATTATGTTATATTACAGATTTCACACAAGTGTTGTCTCTACAACTTCCATACCAGACAAACAGTTACAAACCATTTAACTTGCCTTGAACTGTTGTTTCCAGTCTTTACCGCACTACCATAAGCTATATGACCTTTCCTTCGTGGGACTGCAGGATACACCACAACATTGTAGACTTGTTTATTGTCCATCATGGGGCGGCAGAGTATACCACACTACTGTAGGCATGTTCATTATCCATCACAGGGCCATAGGGTATACTGCACTATCGTAGGCATGTTCGACTGACCTTTATGGTGTGGCGGGATCCATACTGCACCACCGCAAGCCATCTCATGGGCTATTGCGGGGTGGCGGTAAGACCTGCACACCCACAAGCCTCTCCACTGGCTATTGCAGGGTGGCGGTAAGACTTGAACACCACAAGCCTCTCCACTAACTATCACGGAGTGGCGGGGTAACTCCCACTCTACCGCTAACACATTCCATGGATCACTGAGGGGTTGCGGTAGGGTCCCGCACTACCACAAGTCACTTTACTGACCTCTGCGGGGTGGTGGTAACAACGCATTACCGCAGGCCAGAGTCAACCACTATCGCAGGGTGGCAGTATATGACTCTCCCCACACTACTACATAGTTGGATGAAGACCACCACAGGACTGCAGTAACACTGTACTATCGTAGGTCAAATTCTAGACTCCTGTGGGATGGCAGTAAACACTGCCAACCTGCACCTCTCTAGACTGCACCTTGCAGTACTACGGTAGCTTCTCCCTGCGGTACTACAGTAGCTGCTCGCTGCGACTAGGGTTTTATCAGTGAGTTTGAGACACATATTTTCAACAAGTCATTCTAGAATAATCATCAATAAGCACCATAAAGTACCTGTCTCCTTACAAACTTCTTATTCTTGTAGGACCACAAAAATATGTGTGCACTAGCTCAAGCAATCCAACAAAAAATTATTCTTTGTTCTTGAAACTCATCGTTATTTGTTTCCCCAATTGGCATTCATTACAAATAGTATTAGCAGGCTTCACAAGCCTAGGAAAATCTCTCACAGCTTGTACTGAACTTATCTTTACCAAGTTGTCAAAATTGATATGACACATCCTTCTATGCCACAACCAACTCTCATCTGTCTGAAACAATAGACAACAATCATTAGTTCCTTTTAAGTGATAAACATTACCTCTAGTCTTCTTACCAGTAGAAATCACTATTCCAGAGCTTTCCATGATCTTGCATCCATTATCCTTGAATATTAGATCATACCCTTTGTCACACATCTGGCCAACACTTAAAATATTATGCTTTAAACCCTTCACATATAGAACACCATCTGTATTGTGCTTTCCATCAAAAGAAATAGACCCTCTTCCACAAATCTTACCAGCTACATCATCTCCAAACCTAACCAGTCCTCCATCTTACTTTTCCAAACTTACAACTTACTTTTATCACCGGTCATGTGATGTGAACACCCACTGTCAATAATCCATTCATCCTTATCTTTCTCAACCTGGCAGATAGACAAAGCACTCTCTTCCACTAGCTTTTCTTCCTTCACACAACTAGCAAGATTAGTAGATACAGGTTCTTCCTTGATAGCAATAAACAAGCATTCATTTGCACTAGTATCATTAGACTCATCATCCGTTACACCATGATCATCAAGATCTCTAACATAATAGCATTTCTTTATGATCCTAGGTCTACTTTCGAATTTCTTCTTGGCTTTCTCAATTCTCTTTGGACATCTAGATGCATAGTGACCAATCTTACCACAAGTAAAGAATTTGAATGGTAATTTACCTTTGATCTTATCAGTACCTCTTTGCATTCTATCCACAAAGTTAGCTTCAACCTCATCAAGGTCATCATCTGATTCCACAACATACTTCTCAGATCTTGAAGTCTTCTCTAAAGTGTTGGCTTTGACGGCAATCTTAGTCTTCGACATAGCATTACCAAACTCTCTCATCTCAAAAGCAGTAAACTTTCCAAGCAACTGATCCTTTGTAACCATTTCCACACTCATAAGTTCTTCAATTGTAGACACCTTGTGACAATAGGATTTAGGCAATGACCTAAGAATCTCCAATACAACCTCATTCTCATCAATAGTTCCTCCAAGGCCCTTGATTCCATTGACAATTTCATCAACTTTCTGCATGTAGATTGTAATGTTCACATCTTCACTCATCTTTAGAGCTTCATAACTTGCCTTCAGGTTCTATAATTTGGCATTCTTCACAGAATCATCTCCTTCATATAAAATTTTCAACTTGTCCCAGATCTCATAAGCAGTTTCCAAATCCAAAACTTTCACTATCTTAGTGTTAGATAAAGAATTTAATAGAGCATCTCTAGCCTTTCCATTTAACTCATACTGTTTGACTTCATCTTTAGTTGATGGACCATTCGGAGGAATAGTATACTTTGTATCTGCCATCTTCCAAACACTATAACCAAGAGAAACGAGATGAATTTTCATCCATACATTCCAAAGAGCATAATCCATTTGATCAAACTCTAGAGACTCTTTCTTGTGCGCTATCCTAGATCTTCCTCAAGCTGTTAGGCCTTTTTCCAAGGAACCTTCGCTCTAATAGCAATTGTTGAAATGCACAAGACAACTAAGAGGGGGGTGAATCAGTTGTAACCAAAACTTTAAAACCATCAACACATCAACCACTTAATCATTGATATTGTAATTTAAACATGAAAGCATGAAATTAGAAACTTAAACACATCCACACATTCAACACATAAGACACTAGATTTTTATGTGGAAAACCCAATAAGAGAAAAACCACAGTGAGTGTTAGCTCACATTATAAATGATATATCAAAATTTACAACAAGACTCACTGCCGGAGGCTCACTGCCCAGAATGCTCATTGCAAAAGAAGTGGCTCACTGCCAAGAGAAGGGGCTCACTGCGAAAAGGGCTCACTGCCAGAAGTTGGTGAATTGAGATAGTAGCATCTACACTATGCCAAGGTTTAGTTCCATTGAAGCGCAATAAATCTTCTATGCTCTGCTCTACTTTTTCACTTCGCACTTATCTTCACATCTTTGCAATATCATCAATCATTCATGACTTCATTACATATATTTATACAATTCATCAACCTTGGAATGTACATTAAGGTCGGCATTACAATCATCAACCATTGGAACAATCTCCAAGGTCAACATACATACATGCATTAGAATAAATCTGGACCTAAACATATTTGTAAAGGAAAAGAAAGAATGTAGACCACACCATGCCTTAGCTGGGACTCAAATGCAATCTTCCGCACTACAACACACTATCACAAACTTCAAAGCATAATTGCAAGTAGTGAAAACAACCAAGTTGGCCAAAACTGGTGCTAACACTAAGACCTTTAGGAACATGCTTCATGCACGATTACACTTTGTGGACCAATCAAAAGGTAGGAACATGATCTAGAAACATCCACAAGCACATTACAATCACCAAGAACTTTTGCACAACCCCCAAACATTCTATCTAAAAGATTCTTCAAATCAGAGTACTTAAACATTACTGTCAGCCACTGTCAAAGAGGAAAGATAGCTTGTGGATCACCAAATCATGAACCATTTCAACTGAAGGCACATAACATCATCCCAAACTTAATCCTAGATATGCAAACCATAAAACTTAAATGCGAAGAAATGTGGAGAAGAATACATTCTCCCTGTTGACATTCTTTGAATCAGCATTAGGATTTGCCACTTCTAATGCACAGGCAGATTCAGCCAACTGAATACAGGAGGTTGCGTGAGCTCCTCCCCTTCACTTCTGGTTCTGCCGCACCAAGGGGGGTATCCCTATAACTCAAGATGTAACCTTGACTAGCTCAAAGATAGAAGGATCTAACTTGACAACAACAGGCAGAATACTCTCATGTATGGACCAAGATCTGCATGATAGATCACAAGGCTGGCAACATTCTTGGACATGATGTCTGGTTGAGTATGAGAGTATGCAGGGGGCTCCTAATCCTACTCCTACAACTAACAGGTGGAAGTATGAAATGGTTTGATATGAATTTGGATGCAAAGCCGGACATGGTGTATAACACAAGAACACAGCATGATTGGTGCCTATCCAGGGCTTGGAGTCGGTAGACATACACCTATGAATGATCAGCATGAATAGCTAAAACCGGATTTCAGGGGGATACACATGATATCTGCCTTACAGATATCTCCCAATGAAGAGTGTTGAGTTATCTCTACTTATGGCATCCCTACTGCAGTATACCCTTCCCAATGTTCAACCTGAAAACAGTTTAATCTGCCCCTTGAGCAGAAGTTAAAAGATCAGACATTCAACATAGGAATTCTATGCTCTAGAATCTAAACATAAGCAAATATCCAGATCCAGAAGAAGAATACATGCAATACTGGAGACAGAATTAACACAACACATGCTAAGACAGCATTACTCATACAAGATCAACCATGAAATCAGTGGATTCATGCCAAATCATACAACAGGAGATACATAAACTCTCAAGATAGAATGTACAGAGCAACCAGATCAGCTGGTTATGCATTACAGAGCCAAAAATCTACAACTTTCAACAACCTTGAATGAATAACACCATCTGCATTATATAGCAGGAGGGTGTATTCAGCATTAACTACCAGGTTGACCAAAAATCCCGCCAGATATACAGTACCATAAAAATGGCGCTCAAACATATTATCAGATTGGCGCCCAAACATGAATGCAGCAGGTAGGGGAGGGGACAGGAAGATATCTCGAGCCTTGCGCCGCCGCCTAGGGATTCAGATCTTCAATCAGGTACTACATCCGTCCACGCCATCGCCCATACCTCTGCAACAATCGCCATTAATGGCGCACCAACCCGCGGCCTTGGGAAGAACATCAAACAGTCGATCGCAACCACTTCCCGCCGAGATTCATCATCATGATATTTCGAATATGCAGGATAACATTATCCCACATGCACCCCGCGATGACCTCTTTAACACTTTATATACTAGGTCATGAGCATATATCATGTCGGTGCTTTTGCTCCTGACGACACTAGTATAAGACTTCATCATCATCATCCTCCAGCAGCATGATATCCTGTTGCCCAAAAAATCACCCTGACGTCATCATCATATCGCAATACAACCGCATGATAATCGCCTTCATCGGCACAACCTGATCCATCGGAGGAACATCCTCCTGCTGAGCCTATAACAAAAGTCTGGCCGATAAACATCCTGATGACATCATCATCATATCCTGCTGACGTCATCATCATATCTGCCTACTGCGCACCTCCTCACATCCGGATGACGTCATCGTCATGTTTGCAAATATCGGGAGATCTGCTCAAGATGATCAGTGTTAGAAATATGACCCCCCCGGGACCTTGATGACGTCATCATCATATCAACATCAGGATGATATTCGGAAGACAACCGGATATTTGGAAATATCATCCTGATGCACGAAAATCATGTTGCACTGTAGCTCCACTATAAGATCGGGGCGATTGATGAATATGATGATGCTTGAAAAGATCACCCCCACTAGATAATGCACGAAGCCGACAGGCGGATATCTCCTTGGTATCAGCATCATCATGATGCTGGAACAAACACACACTCGAGTGATATGAAAATATCACCCCCTCCTTCGGAAATATCATGATGCAGATAAGCAGAGAAAAAGATGTCACCCTGATATAAGGATGACGTCAGCATCATCAGGATGACAAAACAATTGAACAAGAAGTGATACAACATCATCAGGATGATATTGACTAAGATCATCCTGACGTTCAAAATATGATGACCCCAGTGAATATCGGGTCGCACTTAGAACTCTTTAACAACATCATCAGGATGATCATAACCAAGATCACCCGATGATAAAAATATCACCCCGGCGAGATATCATGATGCAGATAATATGATGACCCCCGCAAGCAACACGGTGATAAAAGGAAATATGATGATAATGACGACGACCCTTAGGAAAAAACAAGTCAGGTCGAACAACTTAGAGAATAACCCCTTCAGAATAACGGGGCAACATCATCATCATGTTCGCGCAAGGTGATAAATGGAAGATCACCGGAGACTTTGAAAAATCACCTCCGCAAGCAAATCAGGGCGCACTGTAGCTCATCAGCATCATCAGGATAAAGACCAAACATCACCCGATAATAAAATATGATGATGACGATGAGAAAACGGTCGACGGAGAACATGATGATGCTGACCTTCATCGAAACAAACATGATGATGATGACCTCCTCCTTAGGAAAATATGATGATGCAGCTGAAAACTGCTGAGGAGGTCCAACACTTAGAACATTTTTTGGATACTTAGGGAGAGTGCCTGAATGAAAATTGCTCAAAAAACTACCAGTCAATTCAGGCACTAACAGTGGCTCTGTCTGGGGACGTGCAGGTGCAAGACTGCAGCGAGAACCCCAGATCTCTGGGATGCAGACCAGTCCCTTATCCATTGGGCACAGAGTCAAATACTGCACTGACCTGCATCACCCAACACACTTGATGGCCTAAGGCCACCAAGAAAAGAAAAACATGTATCTCCCTTTGTCAAATATCTTGTTTTCATCTGCATGCACTGGGTCAAGCTTGGAGATACTACAAAGATCCACCCACAAACAAATCTTGTCATCTGCATATTCAACCCTCTGATTTGGCTTGTCATTATCACCCTTGTGTAGATAACCCTCAGCATCATGTGACATGTGGGTGCAGAATGTATCAAACAATGCATATTCATATGGCATATAGCACTTATCACCTATATCATCATCATGCATTGCAACATGATCTCCTAGCTGGACTGCAAATAGGAAACACTCGGAGTCCACCACAAAACTAGGAAGATCAAGGCTCATTGTATTATATGCTGGCTCATCAAAAGAAAAGCTTTCAAAATCACAATTGTGTACATCATGTACACAACCATCTGGTACACCAGGCTGGAAAAGATCAGGCTCTGGCATCTCTCTCAAATCAGGCACATTTTCACAGTCACCTACCTGATGTATGTTGTTTCCTCTTTCATCAGGATGAGAAACAGAATCCAAGTCAAAAATAGTGTCTAGATCCTCACCATACTCAGACAGATCCTCATCACCATATGTGTCATAAATGGGTGACCCAGGTGCATCAGTTTCATCATAGTATGCCATTTGTTCATGGGCAGCAGAGCACACATCTTCATCATCAATGGATTCACTCTGTGGAGGAGTATCAGCCTGTGTGTCATAAGCAAAACAGCCATCAAATGAAAAACAATCATGCTCTAAACTAGCACTTATTTCAATTTCTGACTGCTCTTCATGATCTCCATCTGTTTGAAAGGTAGGCAATGGGTCACACATAGGACTGCTTCTCTGTTTGCTTATATCTTCTCTGTCTTGAGTACAATACTCACAATTGTCTCCACAGGTCCATTCCAAAAATTGCTCATTGCCGTCCACAACCTCGTTATTGTTTTCATGGTCAGCTGCCTCATCATTGCAATGGGAATCCTCATTAGTCCTTTCACTGGCATCCTCAACTGGTGAACAATCCAGTTGAGCAGTATTGTTAGCATTATGTTCAAATACAGCAGTCTCAACCTCTATGCTTTTATTTTCATTTTCATCTGCACATGATGCCATAATCATTTGGTCATTTGCAGCTTCACAACAATTATTCACACCAAGGCCTGGGGACAGGGGTTTCAGCAGGTGCACATTTCTCATTTCTTCTACATTTTCCAAAAATTTGTATGCCATCTGCATACTTGTCACCTTGAAATCCCTCAGTAATGCACTAGAGCCCTCCTCAAAAGCTTCAAAGAATATGCCAACACAGGCTGAAATATGAGGTCTGAAACTTTCAGGGACATGTGAAAGGGCTACTGCAAACCTATGACTGAAATCAACACATGGCTCTTCATCTTGTTTTCTGATTCTCATCAATTCTGCAACAAGATCAGCTGGTTCTTTTGCAAATTCTTCCTTGAAACAGTCAGCAAGCTCATCCCAACAGGCAAAGGATTTCTTTGGAAAGCTCAAATACCAGTCTTTTGCTTTTGCATCAAAGGACCTAACAAAAAACCTCATCCACATATCCTCATCTCTGAATGAATATTTTCTTATAAAACTGTGAAAATTTTGGATATGTGCATTCCCATCACATACATTGTGACCACTAAATCTAGGCATCTGACAGTATATCCTAGCAGGCATAGTTTCTACTTTGTAATCCACCCATGACAAATCCAGTTGGTCATACAAAGGATCAAAAGGGCTGACAGGAGGTTTAGCATTCTGACTGGCAGACACAACAGGGTTACTGCATTTTAACTGGGCCTGCTCAGCCTCTAAGAATATCAACCTATTTCTTATCTCTTCTATTCCTTTATCCAACATTTCACCACTGAGTATGGGATAATTCATACTTGGATTCATAAAAATCTTACTCTTAGACATCCTTTGTCTGTCTAAGACCTAAGGCTTCCCCTGGCATCTAACCTATGCAGTAAAACAGCAAATAAAGGGGAAGGAACAAGGTACCTTTTCTCATACAGATGCAGAAAAATGAACAACATATCTCTGTCACATCACATACATCCATCTTTCATGTGCATTTGGATCTTTTTTGCAGAGTCGCCACCTCTCCAGAGAGGACAAAATTTTCAATAGCTGAAAGCTACTTTTCCAGGTTCATTCCACCAGCAGAGCATCATTTTGTTAGTGACTCGGATGGGCCACAAGTATATCATTTTTTAGTCCATCCCCAGCGGAGTCGCCATTTTGTTGGTGACTCGGATGGGTCACAGATATATTACTGGAGATGATTAGATAGTATTTTTACTTCGATTCCCCAGCGGAGTCGCCATTTTGTTGACATTCTTTGAATCAGCATTAGGATTTGCCACTTCTAATGCACAGGCAGATTCAGCCAACTGAATACAGGAGGTTGCGTGAGCTCCTCCCCTTCACTTCTGGTTCTGCCGCACCAAGGGGGGTATCCCTATAACTCAAGATGTAACCTTGACTAGCTCAAAGATAGAAGGATCTAACTTGACAACAACAGGCAGAATACTCTCATGTATGGACCAAGATCTGCATGATAGATCACAAGGCTGGCAACATTCTTAGACATGATGTCTGGTTGAGTATGAGAGTATGCAGGGGGCTCCTAATCCTACTCCTACAACTAACAGGTGGAAGTATGAAATGGTTTGATATGAATTTGGATGCAAAGCCGGACATGGTGTATAACACAAGAACACAACATGATTGGTGCCTATCCAGGGCTTGGAGTCGGTAGACATACACCTGTGAATGATCAGCATGAATAGCTAAAACCGGATTTCAGGGGGATACACATGATATCTGCCTTACAGATATCTCCCAATGAAGAGTGTTGAGTTATCTCTACTTATGGCATCCCTACTGCAGTATACCCTTCCCAATGTTCAACCTGAAAACAGTTTAATCTGCCCCTTGAGCAGAAGTTAAAAGATCAGACATTCAACATAGGAATTCTATGCTCTAGAATCTAAACATAAGCAAATATCCAGATCCAGAAGAAGAATACATGCAATACTGGAGACAGAATTAACACAACACATGCTAAGACAGCATTACTCATACAAGATCAACCATGAAATCAGTGGATTCATGCCAAATCGTACAACAGGAGATACATAAACTCTCAAGATAGAATGTACAGAGCAACCAGATCAGCTGGTTATGCATTACAGAGCCAAAAATCTACAACTTTCAACAACCTTGAATGAATAACACCATCTGCATTATATAGCAGGAGGGTGTATTCAGCATTAACTACCAGGTTGACCAAAAATCCCGCCAGATATACAGTACCATAAAAATGGCGCTCAAACATATTATCAGATTGGCGCCCAAACATGAATGCAGCAGGTAGGGGAGGGGACAGGAAGATATCTCGAGCCTTGCGCCGCCGCCTAGGGATTCAGATCTTCAATCAGGTACTACATCCATCCACGCCATCGCCCATACCTCTGCAACAATCGCCATTAATGGCGCACCAACCCGCGGCCTTGGGAAGAACATCAAACAGTCGATCGCAACCACTTCCCGCCGAGATTCATCATCATGATATTTCAAATATGCAGGATAACATTATCCCACATGCACCCCGCGATGACCTCTTTAACACTTTATATACTAGGTCATGAGCATATATCATGTCGGTGCTTTTGCTCCTGACGACACTAGTATAAGACTTCATCATCATCATCCTCCAGCAGCATGATATCCTGTTGCCCGAAAAATCACCCTGACGTCATCATCATATCGCAATACAACCGCATGATAATCGCCTTCATCGGCACAACCTGATCCATCGGAGGAACATCCTCCTGCTGAGCCTATAACAAAAGTCTGGCCGATAAACATCCTGATGACATCATCATCATATCCTGCTGACGTCATCATCATATCTGCCTACTGCGCACCTCCTCACATCCGGATGACGTCATCGTCATGTTTGCAAATATCGAGAGATCTGCTCAAGATGATCAGTGTTAGAAATATGACCCCCCCGGGACCTTGATGACGTCATCATCATATCAACATCAGGATGATATTCGGAAGACAACCAGATATTTGGAAATATCATCCTGATGCACGAAAATCATGTTGCACTGTAGCTCCACTATAAGATCGGGGCGATTGATGAATATGATGATGCTTGAAAAGATCACCCCCACTAGATAATGCACGAAGCCGACAGGCGGATATCTCCTTGGTATCAGCATCATCATGATGCTGGAACAAACACACACTCGAGTGATATGAAAATATCACCCCCTCCTTCGGAAATATCATGATGCAGATAAGCAGAGAAAAAGATGTCACCCTGATATAAGGATGACGTCAGCATCATCAGGATGACAAAACAATCGAACAAGAAGTGATACAACATCATCAGGATGATATTGACTAAGATCATCCTGACGTTCAAAATATGATGACCCCAGTGAATATCGGGTCGCACTTAGAACTCTTCAACAACATCATCAGGATGATCATAACCAAGATCACCCGATGATAAAAATATCACCCCGGCGAGATATCATGATGCAGATAATATGATGACCCCCGCAAGCAACACGGTGATAAAAGGAAATATGATGATAATGACGACGACCTTTAGGAAAAAACAAGTCAGGTCGAACAACTTAGAGAATAACCCCTTCAGAATAACGGGGCAACATCATCATCATGTTCGCGCAAGGTGATAAATGGAAGATCACCGGAGACTTTGAAAAATCACCTCCGCAAGCAAATCAGGGCGCACTGTAGCTCATCAGCATCATCAGGATAAAGACCAAACATCACCCGATAATAAAATATGATGATGACGATGAGAAAACGGTCGACGGAGAACATGATGATGCTGACCTTCATCGAAACAAACATGATGATGATGACCTCCTCCTCAGGAAAATATGATGATGCAGCTGAAAACTGCTGAGGAGGTCCAACACTTAGAACATTTTTTGGATACTTAGGGAGAGTGCCTGAATGAAAATTGCTCAAAAAACTACCAGTCAATTCAGGCACTAACACTCCCTATCGCCATTGAATACTTAGAAAAACAATTTTTACTCTGGTGAATAGAACTCACTCAAAGCTTCACACCGGAGGCTCAAACTTGAAGCATAGAAACTACATACATCCCTTAACATAACTTCCAAACCGTAGAAAAAGATATTCAACCAACAGGATATGTAGAGCAAAACATTGCACTATTCTTTTTAGACACTTGCTCAAACTCATTCAAATAATTTCCTTAGATGCTGACCTTAGGTGTTGACATCAATGACAACACTTACTACTCATACTTGCAACATTACATACCACCCAAAAATAAATGGCTAAACCAAAAAATGTTAATACGTGCTTCTAGACCTATCTATGCTAGTTTGCTTTAGATTAATAACATCATTGGACCAAATGTACCATTTATATAATGGTGGTACAATACCACTTATCACATAGAAACCAAGATGACACCATATGAAGCCATGTATGGTCATCCTCTACAATCTCTTTAGAGATACATACTTGATAGTTCTAAGGTGTAGTCCATTGATTCAACCCTTTACGCGTAACAACATTCTCCACACCCTCAAGGACAACCTACACATAACATAGAACTACATGAAGCAATAGGTCAATTAATTCATCATTCATAATGTGATTTTGAATTCAGCACTATGGTCTTTCTTACAAAGAAATATTCTTGAAGATAAAGGGTCATTAAAAACTAGCTCTCAAGTTTTATGTCCCATATAAAATTTTGAAGAAAATTATTTTGTGGCGCACAAGTTTGAGATCCCATCTTCTTCAAAGCTCCATCTTGTTTTTCATTTCTCTTGTTTAAAGAAGGTTTTTGGTCAACAAGTTCATGGTCAATTAGAATTACTAGAGTTGGACACTAAAGGATCTATCCTCCTAAAACCTACATATATCTTCGACAAGTGATCATGACAACTCTACACCCACACCATCACTAAGGTCTTACCATGATTGTGTGGTATTCATTCAAAAGATCCAATATAGGAAACCTTCCTCTAGTTGCGACAATAATTTCCTCATCTCAATATTTGAGTAGAAATCTTTTTAAGGGGGTGGCATGTTAGCACCCTTCATCCTAACTATTTTCTTTTGTATTAAAACATTAATAAAAGCATTAGACAAATATGTTTTCTAAGTTGTCATGTTTTCTAAGTATATGTTTATCCTGCGTGCATGGGATCTAGTAGTTCCATTTAGTAGGATTAATTTAAATACAAATCTTAGGAAAGAAGGGTTATCCATTGAATATATTATATTTAGCATTGCTCAAAGAAGGTTGTCCCCCTTAAAGAGGCCTATGATATTTGTAATGTGATTTTGTTATTTCAATACAATATTGTTCATGTGTTTTAATTGCAAGATATAATTATGTATTTCTATTATTTGGCCAATCTATTACAAGAAGGATCATATCAATGTGCAAAAAGATGGGGAACAAAAAATGAGTGTTAAGTGGACACTTTTTTTCTTGAAATAAGAAAACCCTAAACTTTGACAAGTAATTAGAGATGCCTAGATTCAATATTTAAAAATGTGATAAGAACAAGAATTATAGTGTTTAAATTTTAATTTTTAAACTACTAAGTGTTTTTTTAAATGGTTAAGATTAAGAGGGTCAAATTCTAAGAACACATAGAGGTGGTCCAATATTATACACTAAAATATAACATAGCATTAGGCATGTGCCCTTGTCCCCCCCCTCATTTTTTTGTTTCTTTAAAGATTTTTTGTTTATATATTTTTTCAAATTTGGAATGGATAATAAAATATGAATAAATATCAATACATGTGTTTTTTTATGGAATATGATGACACCATTATAAGTAAATAAAGATTACAATCATAGTTTATTCATATTATAGATAAATTAGATGACTAGAAAGATAATAACTATCTTGATGTTGTAATTGTGTTTTCACATATTATTGTGATGAAATATGTGTTGGCAAGAGACACTATGTGGCTTCATGAGTGTTGTCATTGATGGAAACAAAGTACATCTCACACATCTGCAGGACATGGTGTGTCTATACCAGAAGTCAGATTGAAGAGTATTTTGGTCTGGTGACCAAGAACAGAGCATGCAGCAAGGCCCGACAATCAGGTCCAGATCTCTCAGAGGAAGTATCTCAGTAAAGTGCGGACTTGGGAAAGTCAAGAGAAGTATCATGACTAATATATTCTAGAGATTGATCCTCCGGTGATGAAAGAGTGAAAAGATATAAGCACCTGAGTGTTGGGTTCCTGTTTGGCAGAGTAGACTGAGGAAGACCTGACCGACAGAGCATCAGACCTTAATCTGGATGAGATATTGATGGTGATCAAGTTTCTTGAGGTATCATTCATGATTGGCCGACATGATTGATGACTTCTATAAGCATCTCTTTGATATGCATCACTTGATAAGCAAGGATTCAGCCGAGACTAGAGTTTGGGAAAATATTGAGTATTCTGGATGCCGACTAGAAAGATGTTGAAATCCTTGGTGCGGATATATTTACCAGATGGATTTAGATGTGAAGATATATGTGGTGTGGAGTGTAGTGCAAAGAAAAGCAGAGAGCAGTGTAGAAGCAGTAATACAGGTCCGGTATGTGACAAGACAACAACACCAAAGAAGAGGAAGAATGAAGTGCAGTAGATCAGTGTATTGAACCTAACCAGAACTAAACCTCAGCGTATGTGGATGCTTCTCATCAGTTCAAGTATCTTGTTACTCTCCTTGTACCTTGTAGACAGTGAGTCTCTTGTAGGCAGTGAGCCTCTTGTGAGCAGTGTGCTCGGGTAGTGAGCCCTAATTGGCAAGTGCCATTTTTGTATTTCTATTCTTCTAACAGAGAATACAATCTTGGGTTAGTCACCCCGTGGTTTTTCCCTTAACAGGGTTTTCCATGTCAAAATCATTGTGTTATGTGTATTGATTTTGTTTCTTCTTTCATGATTATGGATGCTTATTTGTTTTGATGCTGCACTAGTTATTAAGGAAGAACAAAAAGTTAAATTGATTAAGATAACTGATTCACCCCCCTCTTAGTTATCAACAATATGTAATATTAATCATGGTGAAAATTTAGCATTTTGATGTTTCTTTTGGCCACTTTTCAGTCCCCATCTCCATTCGAATACATATGGAGCTTTAAATTATGATTCTTGAGGGACTTCTTCCTATCATTAAGAATAATGTACAATTGATTAGTTTTCCATCTTTTAGATATATGTGCATTCATCTAAAACACCTTGAGGTCAAACTACTTGCATCCAACACACTCAAGTATGGATCATCATCATAATCCTCTTACCCTTTAAAATTTGAAAATTCAAATAATTTTTCAAATGGTAATAGCTCAAAGGAAAACGTTAATCAAGTTGCAACTACTTCTACTTTTCCTTAGATTTTAAACAAAAATATCCTAGAAAGTTTACAAAATTATAAGAATCCTTGGAAAATGTGCTTCAAAGTTTATTGAGAGATCTAATTTTCTTACTCTCCCTCCTATCCATCCATTGGATCCCAATAAGCCACTTACAAATAGTTATAATGAGAAAGCATTTCAAAATTTACATAGAGTCAAAGAACATTACACATAATCATGCATGTGTTTGAAACATAAAGTGAAAGATCTAATTGACAACAATATGATTCATATTGAAGGTGTTAATGATGGTAGGAATCCTTTGGTTGAACCTCCAAATTGACATTTAAAAATCTATACTAAGAGTATTGTTATGGATGATAAACATGAGGATAGTGATACTATGGATGATTTTCATGTTGACTAGATCAAGATGCAGCACTTTACATACTTTTGTGGGTACAATTGAAAATAAGGCCACATATTCTACTTCTCCTAGTCAATTTATTACATTTTCCAATGAGGATATCGCATGAGATATCTATTATGGTCCATTATACATAACTAGTAATCTTAAGTTTTCATCACCTACCTAGTTCCTTATTGATCGTTCTTGCCAATACAACATATGCACTAAAGAGGAATTATTTAATAGTCATATTAGACATCACTTGTGTATGTGTATTTTGGGGTTTCATTAGAGATGGGTATATGGAACACTGATTAATACATTGGGATGCATCATTCATCATTTGAGAGTGAGTAGTAAGGAATTACTACTTTTATGTCATCGATACCTCTTCAAATAGATTTGTTGTATTACACGGTAGACCTTTCATAGAATAATGCAAAGTCATTCCTTTTATTTTTTGTTATGTGATAAATTTATACATGAAAGAAAGGTAGTCAAAGTTGAAAGAGCTCATTATAATCCAACATTAGATGCTAGCCACATTGCATTGGATAGATTTATGAAAACGCCAAATGATGTTCCATATGAGAGAAATGATTTATACATTATGAATTTGGATGAATTAGAAAGAATTTAGAAAACATTGGATCAAGATCATCCAAAACCTAAAGAGCCTTGAGTTGCACAATCTATGGTTAATAAAGATAAAGGTATCAATAAATGTATGCTTTCTAGTGATAATTTTGTTGAACAAATCACTCGTATACCAAGGATGCATATAAAAGTGACTACTAAGGTAATACACAAACTACTATTTCTAATGCAAAGAAGAATACATGGATGTTAGTGTATATTAAGCTCACTTATGATGGGGCTATTTTTAGTCTTTAGTCTTTTGTGCTTTTCTATTTTGACACATGCTAGGATGAGGAGTCTCAGTGCTTTAATTAGCACGTCTATGTTTAGAACAGGTGTCTAGGGTCACTTATCTTGAGTTAAGTAGTTGCATATCTATCTTTAGGCCACTACCATTCTCAAACTTGCTTTCCTATTTCTAGCACGTCTATTCTTAGGAGACTTGTGCCTATATCTACTTGTTCATGTGAGTTAATTCATCATCTCATTATTGCTTTGCATATTGTTTTATTTTGGTATTATAGGAGTGTGTAATTGTTAAGCTCTCGTGACTCACACTGGTACTCGTATCCTTCCATTCGATCCTCATTTATGACATGGTATTAGATCTAGGTTTGGTAAGGTTGTGAATCTGGTAATTTGTATTATCAAATATTTTTAGCATAACATTCAATTTTGTACCATCTGATTTATCCTAAGGTGTTGAGTCATGGCCTATATGAGCAGATCTAGTTGGTTGAAGGGTATTTGAAGGTGATTCACAACTTGACCAAGGGCATTTGAAGCTTGATTGGCAAGCTCAATCCCTGCACCAAGGCTTACAGCCTGTTTGAAGGCTCGGTGCTTATTGGAAGGGCTGTGCCCTATCTTGGAGGTCAAACTGCAGTAATAGGCATGATAGGAAGGGTGATTGAAGGCTGATAGATACTTGTTTGAATCTTGATTGAGAGTGAAGGTGTAGCCAGGCGTGGGAAACTAGATTAAAAGGTGCCTAATTTACCCATTTTTTGCAGTTTAGAAGGGTTGTTCCCCTATTTTGAAGGGCCACGAGCCTCAACACAGCCCATGGGCCCCAACACAAGCCACGAGCTCCCTTGAAACTACTAAAGGCATGAACACAATCAAACACTGCCTTTGTATCTGCTCAGAAGGTTTTTTAGCAGCCAAATCGACCCTTCAATGAACAAATCACCCCTGCAAACAACAAATTATCCTACATCAAAGGTGAATTGACCTTTTTGAAAGGAAGCAACGTATGCAGAAACAACTTCCTACACTGATTTAATGAGGAAAGTTATGCAAATTTCAATCTTTACTAGTTACAAGTTATTAGATGCACATTAACAAAAAGATAATAACACATAAAAAAAGTATAATGCTCACAACACAAGATATACGTGGTGAAAACCCTTTCAGATAAAAATCCCACACTCCAAAACCTGCACAGTGTTAGCGAACTTTCCAAACCCGCACCTTCACCTAGACCTAGAGTGGTGGTTAGTCCATGAGATCAATTCCCAAGGTGCGGTGGTTAGTCCAACACTCCCCCTTTGATGCAACTCTAGAGAATTGACCCTGGGTTGAGGCTCTGATACCAATTGAAAGGAAGCAAGGTATGTAGAAACAACTTCCTACACTGATTTAATGAGGAAAGTTATGCAAATTTCAATTTTTACTAGTTACAAGTTATTAGATGCACATTAACAGAAAGGTAATAAAACATCAAAAACAAGTACAATTCTCACAACACAAGATATATGTGGGGAAAACCCTTTTGGGCAGAAAACCCCACACTCCAAAATCTGCACAATGTATTATCAAATCAAAAGATGATTACAACACACTTGCAATGACCTTTCACATTCTCCAACCGCTAATTTATTAAGCCTCTTTGGCAGTTATCCAATGTTAGTTTTTCCATGTCAGTTAATTATTTTGGGGGGAAACCACGTCTGGAAAAACTGAGATTGGATAACCGCCAAAGAGGCTTGATAAATAATAATTAGACCATATCACTACCATTGATTAGAGCACATTTACCACTCCTGAAGGGGTGACAACATAAAGGTGTCTCTCACTTTTTGGCCTAAGTGGGCAATTTAAATTAAAAAAGAATTAAAATTTTATTTTCTCTCAATTATAGCAATCAAACCATTAATAATTTGAAGATAATGTAAAATAATGATTTGTGAGATTTCCTATGAGATTTTCTTTCTAATTTAAAAAAAAATAAAAAAATGATCTAATCTACTTTTAAAATAAAGTGTTTCTTATAGTTTATAGTATTTTTAATGAGTAATATTTCCAACTAACATATAACTTGAGCTAGAAATAAAATATTATCATAAATTTTTAAATATAGATCACTAACATTGATATCTAGGGAACATATATTTTTGTTATTTTTTATTGTATATTTCAGCATAATGAACTTTATATATATATATATATATACCCAAATTATTGTTTTCTTAAAGAAGGACATCAATATGGGGGATGATCTTATTTTCTTGAGTTTCCTTTCCATTGTTTTCTATTTTTCCATGTGTGTCAAATAGGGGTGTTTATTTTGGTAGTAAACTTATTTTTTGACTAAAAAATAGAATATAAATATAATAATTAAATAAAACATATTAACCTATATATATATATATATATACCCAAATTATTGTTTTCTTAAAGAAGGACATCAATACAGGGGATGATCTTATTTTCTTGAGTTTCCTTTCCATTGTTTGCTATTTTTCCATGTGTGTCAAATAGGGGTGTTTATTTTGGTAGTAAACTTATTTTTTGACTAAAAAATAGAATATAAATATAATAATTAAATAAAACATATTAACCTATATTTTTGAAAGCTTACTCCAAGGGCTTTGCTTGTGTAAAATTTTGTGTTATAAAGAATTTGTTTGATCATTAAAAACATGGCCTAAATCAATAGTTTTTGTTTAAAAAAATGCTAAATTTTGATTTGGAGGGATTTGACTACCATATAGGTGTCACACATACACCATTGCTTGAAGGACCTTCAAATCAAATAAGAAAGAGGTGGGATTGGGCACAACCAACCCCTTTATAATTTTTTTGGACCTTTGATCTAAGGTCCTTCCCACATGGATGTGGGAAGGCTTTGATCAAAGGACCTTCAGTTGAAGGTGGTGTGTTTTTGATGAAAAATGTTTTTGTTAATTTGTAAGTGGAACACAAGTGACATCTTCATGCTTCCAACTAGGGGAACCACATGATGTTAACACACTGAGTAGCATATTATTGTGTTGCTTTCCGTATAGGCGGATTTCCTAACCCTTCTATCTTTCTACTTTCTTATTTTTTGTAAATAGTTAAAGTGAACTTTTTATTTATACCTATTTCAGTTGTGCAATACTCGCCACTCATTGCATATCTTTTCTCTATTTTACAAGTTCCCATGGAGCACTCATGCCAAGGAGAGAAACACATGAAGAATTCAAGATTGGTCCCTTACTTTACACGAACACCGTATCCTTTTATGTTAGCATATTTACTTTTTATGTTAGCTAAGAATGTCCATATACTTTGAAATATATGTTCATGGTAGATTCCCATGCACTTAAAAGTGGGGGCAAAAGGTAATAGTGAAGTTGCATACCCATGCTAATTCCAAATTTGTTTTGGGTCCATTTTGTTAAATGACTTAATACAATTGCATATCAACAAGTGGAACATTATAATGCTAAGCTTGGCTCATTCCCCTATCCCTATTCATCCCCATTTACTCTCACTTAAACACATTTTCCGATATATTTGGCCTTCTCCCAACCTCATTTGCACATATTTCAACACTTTCACCTTATTATTAGCCTAGAATTCTATGTGCCAGTTCTTTGTCTTGAGACTTACATTTTCCTATCTTGTCAATCCTAGGACACTCAAGTTTGCTCATGAGGGGCATGGTATTGACCTCAAAATTCAAATTCCCAAGTTCCCAATCTTTCCTAGCAACCATAGGGAGTCGACTTGGTACATGTTTGCCTACCTTATTGTCATGTCTTTATATTTAAAGACATTTAATGTACAATTAATTCACATGATCAATCAAGGAGGACATTACTCTAAGAAAATTTTGATTTGGAGTTTAAAAGAAATCCATTACATTAGAATTTAAATATAGGCTATTTGCATACTTATGTTTGTTGTCTTCAAACATTCACCCAAGGCCATAAAGTGGGTTCATCAAGGGGGTTGACTTTGGACAACTTGACCCTAGCAATCCAACAACTTACCCAAAGATATTTTTAAATATCATTATTTTAATGAACATTAAAATATAGGAGGTTATAATGAATTAAGTTGCAAAAGTCTATTATTTATCATGCATTAGATGATATATAATAGATCCATACTGCTTGGGATTGATCCATAGGTAATTCTAAGTGTGTTCTGATTCTAAGACAATAAGCATATCAAGAACATCATTTTCAAGACATTGGTGAATTGATTTTACACATCTCCAACTTCTATATTTTAACATCAAATTGAAAGCTAAATGCACCTGGGCTTTTTCATTTTATTAGAATTATCAAATCCCAACTCTTTCAGCTACTTAACCAAATCTAATTAATGTAAAATTTATTCTCTCTCACACAGTTTTCCATTGAAAAGTTTATAGAAAAACAGGATTGAAAGTGTGGCCCAAGTAAAATTTATCTTATTTAAACTAGAGATAAAATATAAATTTAATAAAACTTCACTGGACTCAGAAAGCAATTGTGCAAGATTGCGAACAAACACTTAGTGCAGCGTAGCGAAATGAAACTCATTGATAATCTCAAAATAAGCAAACGCATATCTTACATGCATTTAAAACCTGAGGGCTTTCACTCATCATTTACATTACGATTATATACTTGACTGTCGTTACTCCGCATTTGTAAATGAAGCTCACAAGTCTTCCCCAAAACGGATACCAAATCCTGGGCAAAGCCTTCTTCTGCAATGGTCTCCAATCTTTGCGCGAATGGAGGCCTGCATAACCATAAGCTGGTTTTTATGCGAGGAGAAGCCACCTCCATCTTCTGCATCTTTGCTATACTCACTCCTCTCTTCTCCATGGATTCAAATTCCTATCTCACCTTACAACCAACAAACACACAAAACCAAAAGGCTCTGATTTGAGTTTGCAAGAGAAAACAATGTAAGCATTTATAGAGAAAAAACGCACATGGTATCCACAAATACCAATTATCTTCTTGGCATCTGAGTTTTCTGGCATATGACCCTCTAAATTTGCCACGTTAAAATCTCGTGAATTTATTCCATTCTTGCGCCATCCTCGGCTGATATCATTTTGGATATTCAATTGTTTATCCTGATATCTCATTGTTCAAGTTGCACGAAAATAAAATAAGATAGATCGAAATGTAATCTTATCTCGAGGCTGAAGGTGCATTGTTTTGGGCCCTGGTAGAAGATATTAATATAAGCTATTATACTCACACTTCGAGGCCATATGGCGTTGATTGGTGTTAGTTAACAATGGTGTGACAGAGGAGGTGTCTGTTGTTGTCTGCGAGGACACATGCAATGTATGATTACAAAGGGATTCTACTTCTCTTGTTTTTGGTTTAGAAAACAATGGCGGGACGCAAAACAACTGCAGGGAAAGACAAACTAAACGTGGAATTATTATTATCATAGATAGACTTCTATATTATTGATCGTGGTATACATTGGATAAAGTTGGTGTGGTTCTCTATAAATTAGATAGACCATATGTTTGGATAGAAGATGAGGTTAACCATTACCTACGTTTGGATTAAATGGTACCAATGTAGTAAGTTATTATCTGTTTGTTATAAATTTGTCCAATACTTAAAACGTATGTTGAATGTATAAAATTTATAAAAAGTAACAATGCACAATATATATAAGTAGGTGTATTGATATTTTTTAAGATTAGTTAAGAGTAATATTTATGTGATAGTAATAATATTTAATTTATGGTGCAAGATGGTGAGGTGTCAAATGATGTGGAGGAATGATGTGGATTTTAGAAATAAGACTTTGTTTTAGAGGAATAATTAAATAATTAGGATTATTTAATTAGAAATGACTTTAGAATAATTTAAAATATTTAATTATTAGAGGAATATGATGAACGTGAATCGAATAAATAAATTAGTGTATTTATTTATTGATAGAGGAATAAGAATAAAATAAATATAAAATATTTATTTAATTCATCTCGAGCCATTTTTAGGTGTATACATTTTGCCCCTCTTTGAGACAATGTGTTTTATCACATTGTTTCAAAGAATAAAAAATTTATGAGTATGATACATGCCCCAGTTTGCCCCTGATATAGGTTTGATGACGATAGGATGCCCCCTTGGGAGATTGGTTGGGTTTGATTTTCATGGAGAAAGAACGGACGATCTCATGATGAAGAAGAATGAATGACACAATCCTTTTGTGAAAAATGCAGGTGATGAAAAGATAAAAAATGGATGAAAAACATAGCAGGCATATGCAAGGTCAAAACACCTCTAGTTAGGGTTCATTTGGTTATTAATAATGATGAGGGGTCCCTTTCTTAGTCATTTGCACACTTGTCATTTGAAGAGAGATTATAGAGAGCCCTAGAGCAGTATAGAGCAGAGCAGTCGGAGCGAAGATGTAGATTCCAGTGGCTAGCCACAGGTTCAAGAGGATTCGTCGATTCGGGCGGCCAAAGAAGTATGGACCCTGGATTTGTTTACTTTCACGTTAATTGCATTTATTAGGGTTGAAATCTAGGTCCAAAGTCAACAATTTTTATATGCGCCAGAAGATTGTTTTTGTACATATGATAAATCTTACTACGCATGCGTTAAGAAATTGCACATATGAGTGCCAAAATCACGCATATGCATAAAATTTGCATTTGATAAGTTTTTGTAAGCATATGATAAGAATTTGTGCATATGTTATTATGTTGCACATCTAACCCATTTTCCTGCGCATACATGATGAAGTTGTGCTTTTGATAGCTAAAGCTGCACATCTGATTAAAATAGGTCATTTACTTCGCTGATAGACTGAGTCGGCATCGTGATCGATGTTGGCCAACTGATAGGTGATCTTTGAGATCGATAGAATCTCAAAAAAGATTGATAGGATAAATTTTTGATAGGATAGCTAAGTAACTGATTTGATAGATTTGATAGATTATGTAGCATAGCTGGTTGTTTAATTAACGTGCTTGTGTTATTGATTATAGGAGGAGCTAGATGTCATGATGTCTCAAGAGAGATTTCCACTGACACAACTGTTACGACCATACTTATCAGAGACTGATCATTTGGTACTAGGATTGACTGGATTGTGGTATGTGACATTTATGCTTGAGATTCAGGCTAACTTGGGGCTACTGACTGCTTTAGCTGAGAGATGGCAACACGTTCTACTTACCTATTGGAGAGATGACCGTTACTTTGGAGGATGTATACTGGATTCTAATATACGGGGAGATTGTGGAGTATGAGCCACATGTAGGAGATGGATTTGATGAGTGCCATAGGGTTTTTGACGATGATGACATTGCGGGGACTGAGATCAGTTGGGCAGACATGGTTGATTATTATGAGCCCCTGCATTAGTAGGATTGATTGGAGGTGTGATCTGCCCTGATAGGAGATCACATGGATTAGCTATTGGATGGGGGAGGACCTTAGAGAGGATGGTTTTTGAGGGGACATGCTTTGGTCAGGGTGTCTTCCTATTAGCTTACCTATACCATGACCTACATCAGTTTGTGTATGATGGTACCGTTAGTTTGTCTGTCAGGGTTTCCCTATTATAGATATGGGCATGGGGCCATATAGCAGTTACACGGCCTATAGGGATGGGAGTGAGAGGCAGGGATCGACCATATGCTTTTATTTATGAGGGCAGTATTTCCCAGCCCAAGCTGGGAAAGCTTGAGTACTGGCGGCATGCATTGGACAATGTAGATGCAATGGATTGGCGAGCTTACTTAGATTGTGAGCCGTGGGACGATGATGCAGCTAAGCTACGATTTTGTTTTCAGACACAATGGTGTTGGAAACAAGGCAAATAACTGAGAGGGGGGTGAATCAGTTATTTTAAAATTTCCTTAACTTTCTTTTATTTTGTTATTCTAATAATCAGTGCAGCATCAAAACATATAAGCATATGTGATCATAAGAACAGAAATAAAATCAACACACATAACACAAGGATTTTTACGTGGAAAACCCTGTTAAGGGAAAAACCACGGGGTGACTAACTCAAGATTGTATTCTCTGTTAAAAGAATAAAAGAGTACAAAATGACACTTGCCAATTAGGGCTCACTGCCCGAGCAAACTACTCACAAGAGGCACACTACCTACAAGAGACTCACTGTCTACAGAACTTATAGAAGATAATCAAGTGTTTGAACTAATGAGAAGCATCTACAAATGCAAGAGTTCAGTTCTGGTTTAGGCATAATATACTGATCTGATGCACTTCATCCTTCCTCTGCTCAATGTTGTTGTTCTGTCACATACTGGACTTGGATTGCTGTTCCCACACTTATCTCTACTTTTCTTCGCACCTTGCTTCGTCACTTATTCACTTGCTACCTCACATGCTGAAATCTATTTGGTATATATATCCGCATCAAGGATTTTTATCAACTTGCTAGTCAGCATCAAGAATACTGCAAGTAATTACTCTTTCGACTGAATCCATGCTTGATTTGTGATGCGTATCAATGACATAGACATAGAAGTCATTAATCATGTCATCCAACAATGTATGATCCCTCAAATTGCTTGATCAACACCTTTTACTCATCCAGATTGAAGTCTAATACTCTGTTGGTCAGTTCTTCCTTTGTCTGCTCTGCCTACCTGGAACCCAACACTCAGATGTTCATATCTTTTTCATGCTTTATCACTAGAGGCTAAATCCCTGGAATACAGTAGTCATGATACCCTTCTTGACTTGTCCAAGTCTGTAACTTGCTGAGTTACACCATCTGAGAGATCTGGACCTGATTGTCGGACCTTGTTACATACTCTGTTCTTGTTCACCGGATCAAAATAATCTTCCATCTGACTTCTAGTACAGACATACTATGTACTGTGGATGTGTGGGATAGACTTTATTGCATCAATGACAACATTAATGAAGCCACACAGTGTCTCTTGCCAACAATCTCCCCCTTTGGCATTGATGGCAACACTTAGTGAAAAATGGCTAAGTGTCGCAGTAAACTCCCCCTTGGCTGATACTCTATCTTTTGCACTATTTTATCGGAGCTCCCCCTTAGTTGGATTCCACATTTTTCACTACTCCTCACTCCCCCTTTGACATCAATGGCAAAGGGCGAAATCCGCATACCAAAATTTTGCAAAAATTATCCTATATATGGCCGCATAAGTATATATATATGTTATACTTACATATACTTACGTATATCCGCAAAAGTGGCCTTCAACTGTACAAACTCTGTGGCCCAGCTTTGCTTCATCCTATCTAGAATGGAGATGTGACCACTCAACAAAAATGCATATGCTTCTACCCTTCTTAAATCTGCAGATCACTAGTCCGGGCTATGGTCTGAGTATCTGTTAAGGCCTCATGCATTGCCTCTAACTTAGGGATAATTATCCCTCTGAGTTCACTCATTTTGTTTATTATGTTCTTCTTTTCTTTGTCCAGCCTCTTTATTTCATTGATGATAACAATAGCCTGGCATTCTTGATTCATTAGAGAGGTAGTGAGGGGATCAAAATTCTGAGATAAACTTGACAGTTTACCTTTTTATTCTTTCACTTTCTTCTCAATGTCCTCTGTTACTTTGGGCCAAGATAAACAAAATTTGTATATGTCCCCACCATCTTTAAGAGCATTTTCAAGGCTCTTTATTCCAATGTCTAGGGTCCTCCTATCATTAGTAATCAGTCCTTGCACTTTAGTGAATCTTTTTCCTAAAAACTCTTTCCGGACCTTTACTTCTGCTGATTTCTCTAAAGATTCAAAATGAGTGCTAATAGAATTTACTAGAGATTTCAAGTTACTGGATGGTGAGGCCAAAGGATCCTTTTGGAAGGATGGCATGATCTTTTCTAGCATCCCGGATGCAATCTCCAACAGTTCACAGTCTTCCATGTGAGATTTCAGGAGTTTTTCTTTTGCTTTGGCTTGAGCAAAAGATGCTATTTTCATTGTCTGGACCAGGGAGAGAGAGTCAAAATTTAGTGGCCCTTGAAATAGCTCAGGTTCATCTATCTCCATCATTTCTTTGTTTAAGAAGTTCTTCACTGCCTCTATAGTGTCTCTTGCTGGTGACTGAGTCTTCTTTTCTTTTGGGATATCAGAACAATCATCATTAGTCTTTTCTACTTGTTCTTCTTCTTTTCCCTTAACCTCCTCTTCTTGACTCACTTTCTCCTCTTTTCTTCCTTCTCCTTCAACTTCAAAAACTGGAATGTTTGCAGTGGGATCCGGAGGAGAGATGTCACCAGTGTTTACTACTTCATGAACTTCCTCTTTCGGAACAGAGGAATCCAAGTCCTTAGACTTCTCTTCATCTATCTCTTTGATCCTTCTACATCAGAAGATTCTTCATTGGTTACATTTAATCCTTCAACATCCATGGTAGAAGGTTCTTCAACTAATTCCTCTAAAATAGGAAGATTGAATCTTTTCAAAGCATTTCGGAGGATATCTTTTGTCTCACTTGCTACTTGGTCAATTTCTCCAAGCATAAGTTTATTTATTCTTGCCTTACTCCGGAACTCATCCTTACAATCTTTAAAAATCATGTCCATTTGTTTTGGAGTGATAGAAGGATAAAGCTGAATCATTATTTATTCCCGAATCTCTAGGTCTTTTACCTTTGCATTCACTTTTCTTAGTTCGAGTACCTTTTCTAGACTTTTAGGAATTAATGATATAATTTCAATGAAAGATTTATTGTAAATGTTCAGGTACCTGACTGTAGCTTCTTCCAAAATCCTCTTGTCAGTATCACTATATTCATCATAGAACTCTGTTACTGGCTGTAGGTTCCCATCCACAGTAACTACCTTGATGATGTCATCAATGGAAAGAGTGGGCTTTTCAACAAATTCTTCTACCTTTTCTTCCTTATTTTTACTAGCAAGAGAATTCCCCGGATGTTTTCTTCTTCTTCATTTTCTTGCTTTCTTCATCATATTCTGTTTCTTCATCATCTTTGCGGCTTGTATATGACCTTGTGGCTTTGGTCTTCATCCTCTTTTCTCCTTTTCTGGATGTCTTGACTTCTGGTTTGGTGGCCCTTGAGCTTTTAGGAGTGGCAGGTGCAGAGCTCTTGGAAGATCTAGTCCAGGAGGAGGCTTGTACCGGAACATCTCCTTTCTTTGCTTCTTGTTTCTCTTTCTCAGCCTTCTCCATTTTCTCTCTATTTACATCTACTGCCTCTTTTGACAAGCCAAATATTTTGGCAATTTCTTCAACTTCCCTTCTTACTTTCCTCTTTATCTCTAGTTGTCTTAACTCAACATGTATTTTTACACTTAGTTCTTGAAAGGTGCCAAACCTTTCTGCTTCAAGGTCCTTAGGCTGGCTCAACAGGTGTTGAATATGTAGTTCCAAGGTTTTTTCATCAACCTCGTATCCCATAGGCATTATCCACACAGTTCTGGGCTCAACTGCCTCCATTAGGCATTGGTCAGTGTCAACCATGAAGCACACTATGTCCTTATATTTCTCAACTATGGATTGAGGTATTCTCTTTCTAGCTTGCATCATGCTTTGGAAGTTCTTGAAGTAACCCTAGAGAGCTGTGTTTTGGGCTTGAGCATCACCAAGTCCATACATATAATCTCTAATCTGAATTGCAACCGGTTTGTCATTTTGCCAAACCCAACCACTTGATTCGAGTAGCTCATTCATGTAATAAAAGAACAGACAGTATTAGACAACCATATTTGAAGGAATTCTTCTTATCCTTTTTGATCTTCTGCAGGTTTTCTAATAGTTGATTTAGGAGAAGTTCACATAGGTCATAATCTGCATCTTCCCTTAATATCTGATATGCTACATAGATTGCTGTCCCAGACACAGAATTCTCCCTGCTAGAATGATAGATCTTGTACCCAATTATCATTGAGGAAAACTTGACATCTAGATCTGTGATGTCATCTATGGTCATGGCTCTTTTGTCAAATTTAGATCCAGTGGCTTCAGTTGCTGTTTGGTTCTTGACATATTTAAGTGCAGGTAACCCACCAGAAGAATGCAGTCCCGTCACTACCCTGATGGCATCTTTAGTTATCTTGAAGGGCCTCATTAACCACATGAAATTATCATGCATCCTGCTTAGGACATACCAGACTCAATCATCTTCTGCAAAACAGGGAAAGTGTATACAATGTTCGAAGTGTTTATCCCGAAGGGCATTTAATTGAGGTTTGAGTTCAAAACTTTCATCTATTAGCTGTTTGTGATAGATGTCCATCAATTTTGAGTCTCCAAATTCCTCAATGTTGGCATGGATATAGACCCTAACATCTTCTACATGTAATACCCCATGCAGAATGCTAGAAAATGCGCTTAAAGGATCAACTTCTAGAGATTTATAGGGGTGTTTCTTGAATTTAGGATGCGGCCTATCAATGATCTTGACAACCATTGGAGTAGCCATTTTGCAAGAGATTCAAAGAGAGATTTTTAGAATGGAAGTACCTTTTCATGCTTTAGGGTTCAAAATAGGAGCCAGAACAAATCGTTGGTTGAATTCAATTTTCCAGTTGATCTTGAATTGTAGAAACTTCGTTGTAGAGCTCTTCTTTTCTTTTTCACAAATGCAAATGTGCAAACAATGAGTGAAAGAACCCTTTTATCCTTGCGCAAACCCTAATTTCCTTTTGTAATAAATGCACAACTTAAGTTATCCGGTTGCCCTGTTTTGAGAGAGATCTCAAATCACTGCACTGAACTTAGAATCATTGTCAGTAAGGATTGACAATGTATCTTCTTTTCTTCAATCATGTCATGGTGGTGCAGGAGCACCAAGACATCTAGGATTTGGTTGATCTTCAAGTAGTTTGTCTTGTTTAAATAAGGTCCTTGAGACCATTCAATGTTATAATAAGGCTTGAAAGCCATGCATGTAAATGGACTATGTCCAAAAGACTATAAGACTACTACTGTCATGTTGTAAGTCCCAATGAGGATAGTCATGTGGTAAGAGGCAGTCATAGGTTTCTTTGAGTTTGAAGCCTTCCTAGAGTATGTAGGAGGCAATCCTCTTAGTTGGAGGCATGTCAAAGGTGTGGAGGTGTGTTAAAACCTTGTCCAAAGGTTAACCATATGTTAAAAGCATTGTTAAATACAAAAACTGTCGATACAGTCCAAAAGAAGACAGTTACTATTTTGTTGCAGTTAGAAACAAGAAAGAAGCTCGATGGTTGGGCAGTTTTCATCGACCCCAACCACTCCAGATAACTTCATGCAAATGTTGAGGCTTAAAAAAGGCCAAGAAACTATTCATTGATAGGTATGAAGAAAGATTGAGGTGAGACAAATAAAAATATAAACGTTCTCTTGCATTTTGTGTGTTTTTCCTACTGTTACCAGTCCGTACCTGATCCTGTATGGAATTGTCATAGCCCATTTGCTTTGTGGATGAGTAGTAGGAGGAAGTATCTTTGATTTGAGCATAGTTTGGAGTCTTGACACTGCACTAGGAGGAAGAATTCGTTAGTTTTCTCTTGACTGTCCAAAAACCTAAGTTAGGGTTCTTCTGAGCAACCCGATGGATCTCTCCTCATTCCACTAATCTTTCCTATTTCTGATCAGTGGAATGGGTTGTATACTAGATAATGCACAAGCTTGTGAGGAATGTGGAGGCAGGAGAATGGTGTAGAGTGAATTTGTCATGTTAATGACTCTGTAGAACCATGTGTTAGAAGTTAGAGAAGGACAGTAGTAGAAGGGTGGAGTCTAATGACTGTGAAAGTGGAAAGTTGGTGAATGTAAGTGTTGAGACCGGTGGGAAGAACCCTAGATCTGATCATGGATATATGACAAGGGTAGGAAGAAATCTCTCTAAGATAACAGTCCATTTTTACCTTATGCTGCCTCTGACAGTCCTCCTAGGAGACAGTCACCACAAGGAAGACACTAGGTAAATTTGGTATAGTATTGTTTTGTCAAGGAAGGCATTAGATGTATGTAGTATGAAATTGCTTTGGCTTGTTGTGTAAGATTGAGTTGTCCTAATAGAGATCACCAAGAGAAGGATATTGTGACTGTTATCCCATTGGAGTAGTAAGGTTATGACTGTCTTTTGAAGACATTGGCAAGACTGCTGTCCTGCAGACCCTGCACAGTGGGTTAGATGAAGTCTTGATTGGAGTTAGGTACCTTGAGATAAGAATCTTGAAGTCCCCTCTCTTTATGTCATGAGCATGTATAGTGTTGTGTTAAAGCCTTCATTGTTAGAAGCTTGATTTCTGTCAGAAAACAGTGAACTTTGTGAGTTATTGCATTGAAGTTTTGAAATATGCTTCTGCTGTCCTAGATGCTCTACATCACATGGGTCCACAGATCAAAGTATTTCAATTTTGAACCATATCGGATCTGTCTATGAAAATCCTACTTTACCAGAGCGCTGTCAGAACCGGATTAACTTGAGCGGTTAAACTCTTGCAAAACTTCATGCGGAGCTTTCATATTTTTACTGAAGATTATGTAGATGTTTTTCTAAGAACCCTTTAATCCGCAGCATTCCATGTGCCGAATTTAGGCACTAGTTGACTGGCTGGGGGAATTTGTTTTTCTCTGTGACTCCCCTTGAGCTAGAGCTCACCCTTTTAGTTTCTGGAAGGAATATCAGCATTGGATTCCGGTGTGGATCCATCCCCAATTTTTTTTGTACTCTTCTTCACCCAAATCTTTCTCATCTCCTTTTGAACTTCATCCGCATTTACTTTACCTTTGCCCTTATCTTGTTTTTGATTGTGTTGCACCGGACCTTTTCTACCCTGATTTCTACTTCTGCAGAATTTGGCAATATGACCGAATCTATTGCAATTGTAATAGACAACATTTCTTTGCTTATTTGATTGATATCCTTTTGATCTACATTGATTAGCCATATGTCCCATTCTATTGCATGCAAAGCATCTACCATTGAATGAATTGTTTATTTGCATATTTTTGCATTCATGACATTTGTGACCATACCTTTTGCAGTTGAAACATTGTGCAGAGAAGGATGGATTAGTCTGATTCATTCTCCTTTTGCACTGAGTTGCTTTATGACCGAAATTGTTACAATTGAAGCAGTATCCATTGAAGGATGGATATCTTTGAGCATTTGGTTTCCTTACCAGAGGTCTTCTAGGCCTATTTGTTTGATTTCCTGATCCAAAGTTCTTCTGACTGGATCCGGAGCTTTCACCTTTCTCATATCCCAAGCCACGTTTATCATCTACCCTCTTTTGGCTTTCAAGAAGAACTTCAAGTTGGGCTGAGCTTATCTTGAATTTCTCTTTGTATTCATTTGCTGTTTGAAGATCTTGTTTAAGAGTGTCTATATGATTCTCAAGTTGTTCTTCATTAACTATAGCTTCTTCAAGATCATATTCAAGATGCTTTATTATTCTGTCCATTTTGTGGTAGCCCTCTGTCTTCTCCTTGAGGGATTGTTTTAGATTATCTTCAATTTTCTTTTTTTCTTCAATTTCTTGGGTGAATCTCATAACCCCTGATTCCATTTCATGCCTTACCATAATGACCTCTTTTGACAGCTTCTCACATAGCTTATTTTTCTCATTCAGATCTTCATTAGTATCATTGTCTTCACTTTGATTGGCTAATTTTTGAAGTAGTTCCTTTCTCTTTTTCACAGAGATACTAAGTTTTTCTTTTAGTTCATTTATGAAATCATCATCTTGTTTGAGTCTTTCTCTCAAATTATTGACTTCAGAATGGGATTGTTCAAGATCATCTAGGGCAGACTGAAGTTGTTCCTTCATACCATATATATCCATTGAGATTCTCAAATCTTCCTCAAGCTGTTAGGCTTTGTTCAGAGGAACTTAGTTCTGATACCAATTGTTGGAAACAAGGCAAATAACTGAGAGGGGGGGTGAATCAGTTATTTCAAAATTTCCTTAACTTTCTTTTCTTTTGTTATTCTAACAATCAGTGCAGCATCAAAACATATAAGCATATGTGATCATAAGAACAGAAATAAAATCAACACACATAACACAAGGATTTTTATGTGGAAAACCCTATTAAGGGAAAAACCATAGGGTGACTAACCCAGGATTGTATTCTCTATTAAAAGAATAAAAGAGTACAAAATGACACTTGCTAATTAGGGCTCACTGCCCGAGCACACTGCTCACAAGAGGCACATTGCCTATAAGAGACTCACTGTCTATAGACTTACAGAAGATAATCAAGTGTTTGAACTGATGAGAAGCATCTACAAATGCAAGAGTTTAGTTCCGGTTTAGGCACAATATATTGATCTGATGCACTTCATCCTTCCTCTGCTCAATGTTGCTATTTTGTCACATACCAGACTTGGATTACTGTTCCCACACTTATCTCTACTTTTCTTTGCACCTTGCTTCGTCACTTATTCACTTGCAACCTCACATGCTGAAATCTATTTGGTATATATATCTACATCAAGGTTTTTTATCAACTTGCTAGTCGGCATCAAGAATACTACAAGTAATTACTTTGTCGGCTAAATCCATGCTTGATTTGTGATGCGTATCAAAAACATAGACATAGAAGTCATTAATCATGTCGGCCAACAATGTATGATCCCTCAAATTGCTTGATCAACACCTTTTACTCATCTGGATTGAAGTTTGATACTCTGCCGATTAGTTCTTCCTTTGTCTGCTCTGCTTGATTGGAACCCAACACTCAGATATTCATATCTTTTTCATGCTTTATCACCAGAGGATAAATCCCTAGAATACAGTAGTCATGATACCCTTATTGACTTGTCCAAGTCCGTAACTTGTTGAGTTACACCATCTGAGAGATCCGGACCTGATTGTCGGACCTTGTTACATACTTTGTTCTTGTTCACCAGATGAAAACAATCTTCCATCTGACTTGTGGTATAGGCATAGTATGTACTACAGATGTGTGGGATAGACTTTGTTGCCATCAATGACAACACTAATGAAGCCACACAGTGTCTCTTGTCAATAGATGGTTGATAGGGAGGACACCCTTTATCATTGATAGACATATTATTTCTTGTGTGTTCTGACAATTTGGTAGGATTCAGGGGATGCCCTAGGGTACTGCTATATTTGTTTGGATGCTCAAGGAGCATCTAGCTGTGTGGGGTCCTATTGCATCTAATGAGTAGGCGCGAGCAGACTTTTTACAAATCCCATATCAGGCTTGGGATTTGAGGAGTGATATTGTGGACGCGAGGATGACTGAGGATTTTGTAGCACACTTTGCAGCTCATCCATTCCTGAGGTACTCAGGACCTGGTGAGTTAGCTCCATGATTGGATGATGAGGATGATGAGGCTCCATGGAGGTAGAGGAGATGACATCGAGGTGGCAGAGGTGGAGATGACAGAGGTGGCAGAGGAGATGGAGGGGATGACGAGGATGATGGAGGAGGTAGGGGAGATAGAGGAGAGTCTGACAGAGAGTACAGAGGGCACCATTGGTGCAGCCTCCACCACAGGTCCATGATCAGGCCTAGGATCAGGTACAGGTACAGGTTTTGGTGCAACCTAGACATGGTGATGGGGAGGTGGTAGCACTATGAGCCTAGGTGGCTTAGCTACAGGGACATATTGGTCAAATGCAGGGACAGATTGGCCAGATGCATGGGTAGATTACCCAGCTACAGGGAGATGTGAGGGCAGTGACCATAGAGCGGGATACCACTATTCAGAGATACACTAGGGCAGAGGCCCTACTTTAGTAGGTACAATAGCCTACAACATAGGGTCCTAGTGGACATCACAGAGATGGTGCGTGCGGGACATGAGATTTTTTAATGGAGGTCTTTGTATGAGCAGACAATGCCCCTAGAGAAGAGAGCAGCTAGCTTCCACCCTAGTTCACACAACTAATCTAGGTAGACATAGTCTAAGAGTGGAGGGGTTATGGGGCCACCACCTCCTCAAGACCCACTAGGGACAAGGCCTTCAGGTCTTCAGCCTCAGCAACCAGCACCTTCTGGAGGCAGTGCTTCATAGACATACTGGGACATGTATCATTTTGTATACACATTATTTTTGATAGCTTGAGATACACTTCATGATATCATTATATACTTGGACATTTATATTTTGGCAGGTGCAAAAAGATAGGGGGCCAAAAAGTGGCCAAATTCTTAAAACTTTTTAAAAATCCATAACGCGAGCTCGCGTTATGGCTTGGTGTTGCCGAACACAAAACCATAACACGCTCGTGCTATAACGTGAGCACGTTATTGTTTTCTTTGCATTTTTTCTTTTTTGCAAAAGTTTGCCCAATGCTTAAGGGTCGAGGGTTTAATGGTTGAAAGATGAGGGTTTAAGGCATACTGTCGAGGGTAGAGGGTTTAGGGTTGAAGGTTTAAGGGATGAGGGTTGAGGATTTAGGGATGAGGGTTAAGGGATTAGGGTTTAAGGTATAGTGTCAAGGGTAGAGGGTTTAGGGTTTAAGGTTTAAGGGTTGAGGGTTGAGGCTTTAGGGATAGGGGTTAGGGTTTAAGTTATAGTGTTGAGGGTTTAGGGATAGGGTTTACGATTTAAGTTTTAAGGGTTGAGGATTTAGGGATAGGGTTTAGGGTTTAAGGTTAAATGAGAGACCTATATGGCTAAGGATGGTTGGAGAGGTAGACAAGAAGTGACTGAGAAACTTAGAGTGGGGAGAGGTAGAGGTGAGGGGGAGATAGAAGTGAGAGATAGAGAGGTGAGGGGAGAGATAGAATAAAATGAGAGAGTGAAGTTGACAACTTGAGGGAAAGATGGGTAAGGAGGAGGGAGAGAGGTGGAGAGGAAGGGAAATATCTAGAGAGCCCTGAGAGATATACAAGTGAGAGACCTACAACCTAGGGAGAGAGGGGTGAGAGAGATAGGGGAGAGATGGGAGTGAGGCAGATAGGGGAGGAGAGGGGTGGATAAAGGTTGAGGGTGTAAGGGTCAAGGGTTTAGGGTTTAAGGGTTGAGGGTTTAAGGGTCAAGGGTTTAAGGGTCAAGGGTTTAAGGGTTGAGGTATTAAGGGTTGAGGGATTAGGGTTTAGGGTTGAGGTATTAGGGTTTAAGGTATAGTGTCGAGAGTTGAACCCTAATCCCTCAATCCTCGACACTATACCTTAAACCCCAAGGTTGAGGGATTAGGGTTTTAAGGTATTGTGTCAAGGGTTGAGGGATTATAGTTCAACCCTTGACACTATACCTTAAACCCTAATCCCTCAACCCTTAGACCTTTAAACCCTCAACCCTTAAACCCTAAACCCTTGACCCTTAAACCCTAAAGCCTTAAACCCTTAACCCTTATCCACCCCTCTCCTCCCCTATCTTCCTCACCCCCATCTCTCCCCTATCTCTCTCACCCCTCTCTCCCTAGGTTGTAGGTCTCTCACTTGTATATCTCTCAGGGCTCTCTAGATATTTCCCTTCCTCTCCACCTCTCTCCCTCCTCCTTACCCATCTTTCCCTCAAGTTGTCAACTTCACTCTCTCATTTTATTCTATCTCTCCCCTCACCTCTCTATCTCTCACCTCTATCTCCCACTCACCTCTCTACCTCTCCCCTCTCTAGGTCTCTCAGTCATTCCTTGTTTGCCTCTTCATCTGTCCTTAGTCATCTAGGTGTCTCACTTAACCTAAATACTAAACCCTATCCCTAAAGCCTCAACCCTCAACCCTTAAACCTTAAATCCTAAACCCTATCCCTAAACCCTCTACCCTCAACACTATACCTTATACTCTAATCCCTTAACCCTCAGCCCTAAAGCCTCAATCCTCAACCCTTAAACCTTCAATCATAAACCTTGTCTCTAAACCCTCTACACTTGACACTATGCCTTAAACCCTAATCCCTCAACTCTTAAACCCTTAATCCCTCAAACCTTAAACCCTTAAACCCTATATACCCTTTACACTTAACCTTGGACACTCAACCTTGAACATTATCCCTCAACCCTAATTTTGATTTTCTTCCATTGATTCAACATCATTGTTGTTTTCCCCATCAGAAACCAATTCATTCAACAACTTGCTGCCCATTGGTTGACTTGAACTGCATACTCTGTTAGAAAAAGGGCATCTTTTATTTGTATCAATGTTGGTATTCATAAGCTGAAGAGCATTGATATTTTTCACACACCCTGTTCTTTGAAATATCTTAACCTTAAAATATGACTTGGATATGTACTTGAACACAACAAAATCTCTAATCTTCAACCCATGATGATTCACAAATTTTTCCCAACCCTGCCTAAATTCTAGTTTATTTATTGTATACCCTCAACCCTAATCCCTCATCCCTAAACCTTAAACGTTATCTCTATTCCTAAACCCTCAACTCTCAACATTAAACCCTAATCTGTCAACCCTAAACCCTAATCCCTCAACCCTAAACCCTATCCCTAAGCCCTCAACCCTCAACACTATACCTTAAACCATAATCCCTCAACCCTAAACCCTAATCCTTCAACCCTCAACCCTAAACCCTATCCCTAAACCCAACAAAACTGCTTTGCCTTATGTTAGGTTGTTAAACCCATCATTTTTGACACTCTTCTCTTAAAGATATCTGAGTTGCAAGAATATGTTAGAAAAATGGCTATGAACTTTTTTAATGTTAGTAATGTTAAATGGCATGTTTTTTGTTAGTGTAGGTTTTTTTATTTTCCTCAGGGATATTTCTTTTTCCTACACATTATTAAGCTTGCTTAGGTTTATTATAAGTAGTTAATATGAGGACACATGGTGAAATACATCAGCTACATGTGTAACTTTCTCCCACACATGGGTAGTTGAGTTACACATCCTTTTTTGACTTTTTGTGCCACCTCTCACAACCACTATTTTGTCCTTACCTAAGTAGGTTATGGGGTAGTTAGAGTTCTCACACTCTTTTAGCTTTTTGTGCCACCTCTCATAACCACTATTTTGTCCTTACGTAAGTAGGTTATGGGGTAGTTAGAGTTCTCACACTCTTTTGTCTTTATGTGCCACCCCTTATAACTCCTTTTTTGTTTTCATGTAAGGAGGTTATGCCACATGTTTTGGCATTTACCAAGTAGGTAAAATCTCCCACCTTTTATGGGATATGGGAGTTATTACACCTCTTGGATGTATATGCCCTATTTTTGCTATATATACAATACTCTCCTCTCATTGTAGCAAGTTCACAAGCTTGAATATCAGTTCAGTGATAGCTCAGTGAGAGTATTGAGAGTCTTCTCAAAATTCTTTTTCTTTGTCTCTATTTTTCTCTCATTTCAGATATCTCTTCATTCTACTATTTTGATCTTCAATCATCTGTTGAGTGGAGGCACATATGATCTACAACCGACATCAGATCCTGGCTCGGTTCTCGCTTCTCGCATAATCTAACATGGTATTAGAGCCGTGTTGTCTGGTATAGCTCATTATTTTTCTGATTTATTTGAGAGATATGAGATTATTAGATCGCTAATATTTTTCTTAAAAACCAAGTATGCTCTTCTCCTGCATCCTTGAATGAACTAGAAAATCAGAACAGTTTAAAGGAAAATAGGCATCTGGGTAATCTGGTTTGCATATATGTGTTCTTGTGAGATCTAGGTGATTGCAGCTTTGTGGTAATATTGGAGGCATCTTTCAGTACTTCCAGAGTGTCCAGAAGGCTTGAGAAAGTCAAAAGTGACTTTTACTCCACCAAAATCAGAGATTGGAGGACACGGTAACAAATCGGGGTTATTCTTTTTTAAAAATTTTACCGGAGCCATTTTCATTTGTGCTTCAAATTTCTAGTTTCTACTCATTTTCAGAAAAAAATATTTCTGGGTTTTGTTCCTAGGGTCAATTGGGTATCTGTTAGTTTTTGGAATGTGTTTTTTAATTTTGTGAAAATCGAGTCAAAATCAGGCGTGAGCCGTTTTTGACGGGCATATTCAACAACCTTTCTTAAAATTTGTATAACTTTTGCCTCGGGTGTCAGATTTTCGCAAACGAATACTTGACGGAAAGATGGAAATGAGAACTTTCCATCCACATAGGTCTCATTAAAAAATTCTGTCATTTTTTATCAGATATTGCAGGTTGAATCTGCTGCACTTTTTCTCTTCAATAGGTCTTTTCTTTTGCCTCAGATCTCCATTTTTGAAGAATGATTAGGTGATGGAAAGGTATTGAAGAGTATTACATAGCTATAAGGCTATTTTTTTTTAGATTTTGTATCAATTTTATTTGTATCAAAATTTTAAATTCTGGCCATTAGAGGCTTAGCAAGCATTGAAATCTGATAAAAGGCCTTGTAATCACACTAATTATAAAGTGCCAACCTTGTAATATTTGGGGGGGGTGATTTTTGAGACTAGTGGAAAAGGGGGTGTCTTATGTGCTCTCTTTGAGTCACATCTTTTATGGGGTTATTGTAATCATTTTGGCAGTTCATCATGGATTTCAGTTATTTCCATCCTTTTGTTGTTAAGCTAACCTCAGAGAACTATTTGTCTTGGAAACAAGGGATAAAGAATCATTGCCTTGAGCAGGATCTATTGCCCCATCTCCTTGGACTCGTTCCTGAGCCAAGTGACTATGAACAGAAGAATGCATGGTTTAACAATAATGACATGGTCTATGAACTAATATGTATTACTGTTTCTGAGGATACTCTACATCACATAGAGCACACTGAGTGCCCTTTCACTACTTGGACCATCATCCAGCAGTTGTATGGAGACTTTGGATCTTTATCTGAGAGTGATGTTTCCTTGGATGACCAAGCTATGGTGGATGATACTAAGTCTTCTTTTACCCCATCTTGTGTGACATGCATTGATACCCCATCTTCAGATACATCACCTGTTGCTTCATCAGATTCTCGAGATGCTTCTTTGAGAGCTTCCAGTGATTCTTTGCAGCAGGATCATTACAGTCTTCCTGATTGAGATTCCTATTTATCAGACATTGCATCTTTGTTTGTGGAGTCTCACATTTCAGATTTGGAGGACACATTTGAGGGGCTATCTCTCCTCTTTCATAACAATTATTTTGTCCTTGCACCTGTTGTTACTACAAAGTTCAGAGGCTTCTTTGAGGGCTTCCAGTGATTCTTTGCAGCAGGATCATATTTGTCTTCTGTATTCACTTCATTGGGACCAATTTCTACCAGACATCTCTTATTTGTTTGTAGAGTCTCACATTTCAGATTTAGATGACACTCTTGAGGACATTCAACTCCTCTTTGATGATAGTCATTTCATCACTACAATCCCATCTTCCTTGTCTTTGGATCTTGTACCTCCTAGTTGTACACATGGGATTAGATTGCTTCTACCTTCGTGCATTAAGGCATCTTTTGATATTCACATGGGGACACTTGAGCAGAGTTTTGAGATAGGATACATCTTGAGACTTCCTTCCTCACTTTGCTTCTTTGAGTGGGAGTTACTTCGACATTCACCATTGGAGTTGTTTCTTCCTAAGGGGAGAAATGTCATTTGTCACATATAGATCATCTTCAGCATTCATATATGGGCATCCTCTTTTGGCACAGGAGCTACTTTGTTGTGGGGGGGTTTCATAGTCTCTTTCACTCTCTCTACTCTGGGGGGTGTTGTCTTTCATCTCTCTTTTGGAGAGGAGTTTTGTCCCACTAAGTTTTCTCCTTTTCTCCATTTGTGAGAGATTTCCTTTGCATTTGTACATGGGTACCTAACATGGCCTAGTAACCGGGACCCATCTTTTCACCCACCTAAGCTACGCTTAAGGGGGGGTGTTAGTGTAGGTTTTTTATTTTCCTTAGGGATATTTCTTTTTTCCTACACATTATTAAGCTTGCTTAGGTTTATTATAAGTGGTTAATATGAGGACACGTGGCGAAATACATTAGCTACATGTGTAACTCTCTCCCACACATGGGTAGTTGAGTTACACATCCTGTTTTGGCTTTTTGTGCCACCTCTCATAACCACTATTTTGTCCTTACCTAAGTAGGTTATGGGGTAGTTAGAGTTCTCACACTCTTTTGGCTTTTTGTACCACCTCTCATAACCACTATTTTGTCCTTACCTAAGTAGGTTATGGGGTAGTTAGAGTTCTCACACTCTTTTGTCTTTATGTGCCACCCCTTATAACTCCTTTTTTGTTTTCATGTAAGGAGATTATGCCACATGTTTTGGCATTTACCAAGTAGGTAAAATCTCCCACCTTTTATGGGATATGGGAGTTATTACACCTCTTGGATGTATATGCCCTATTTTTGCTATATATACAATACTCTCCTCTCACTGTAGCAAGTTCACAAGCTTGAATATCAGTTCAGTGATAGCTCAGTGAGAGTATTGAGAGTCTTCTCAAAATTCTCTTTCTTTGTCTCTATTTTTCTCTCATTTCAGATATCTCTTCATTCTACTATTTTGATCTTCAATCATCTGTTGAGTGGAGGCACATATGATCTACAACCGACATCAGATCCTGGCTCGGTTCTCGCTTCTCGCAGAATCTAACATGGTATCAGAGCGCAGGTCATTGGTTTGAGTCCCTCGAGCCCTCGACCCTTCGTCGGCGTAAGCTCGGCTTATCGACGTGGTACGAGTGGGTACGAATCCCACATGGTACGTGGTTGTATCCGGCTCTAACATGGTATTAGAGTCGTGTTGTCTGGTATAGCTCATTATTTTTCTAATTTATTTGAGAGATTTGAGATTATTAAATTGCTAATATTTTTCTTAAAAACCAAGTATGCTCTTCTCTTGCATCCTTGAATGAACTAGAGAATTAGAACAGTTTAAAGGAAAATAGGCATTTGGGTAATCTGGTTTGAATATATGTGTTCTTGTGAGATCTGGGTGATTGCAGTTTTGTGGTAATATTGGAGGCATCTTTCAGTACTTCCAAAGTGTCCAGAAGGCTTGAAAAAGTCAAAAGTGACTTCTACTCCACCAAAATCAAAGATTGGAGGACACGGTAATAAATCGGTGTTATTCTTTTTTAAAAATTTTACCGGAGCTGTTTTCATTTGTACTTCAAATTTTTAGCTTCTACTTATTTTCAGAAAAAAACATTTCTGGGTTTTGTTCCTAGGGTTGAAAAAATTTCTGGGTATCTATTAGTTTTTGGAATGAGTTTCCTAATTTTGTGAAAATCGAGTCAAAATCAGGCGTGAGCCTTTTTTGACGGGCATATTCAGCAACCTTTCTTAAAATTTGTATAACTTTTGCCTCAGGTGTCGGAAATTCACAAACAAATACTTGACGGAAAGCTAGAAATGAGAACTTTCCATCTACATAGGTCTCATTAAAAAATTCTATCATTTTCCATTAGATATTGTAGGTTGAATCTGCTGCACGTTTTCTCTTCAACAGGTCTTTTCTTTTGCCTCAGATCTCCATTTTTCAAAAATGATTAGGTGATGGAAAGGTATTGAAGAGTATTACACAGCTATAAGGCTATTTTTTTGCAAATTTTGTATCAATTTTATTTGTATCAAAATTTTAAATTTTGGCCATTAGAGGCCTAGCAAGCATTGAAATCTGATAAAAGGCCTTGTAATCGCACTAATTATAAAGTGCCAACCTTGTAATATTTGGGGGGGGGGGGTGATTTTTGAAACTAGTGGAAAAGGGGGTGTCTTATGTGCTCTCTTTGAGTCACATCTTTTATGGGGTTATTGTAATCATTTTGGGGGTTCATCATGGATTTCAGTTATTTCCATCCTTCTGTTGTTAAGCTAACCTCAGAGAACTATTTGTCTTGGAAACAAGGGATAAAGAATCATTGCCTTGAGTAGGATCTATTGCCCCATCTCCTTGGACTTGTTCCTGAGCCAAGTGACTATGAACAGAAGAATGCATGGTTTAACAATAATGACATGGTCTATGGACTAATATGTATTACTATTTCTGAGGATACTCTACATCACATAAAGCACATTGAGTGCCCTTTCACTGCTTGGACCATCATCCAGTAGTTGTATGGAGACTTTGGATCTTTATCTGAGAGTGATGTTTCCTTGGATGACCAAGCTATGGTGGATGATACTAAGTCTTCTTTTACCCCATCTTGTGTGATATGCATTGATACCCCATCTTCAGATACATCACCTGTTGCTTCATCAGATTCTAAAGATGCTTCTTTGAGAGATTCCAGTGATTCTTTGCAGTAGGATCATTACAGTTTCCCTGATTGGGATTCCTATTTATTAGACATTACATCTTTGTTTGTGGAGTCTCACATTTCAGATTTGGAGGACACATTTGAGGGGCTATCTGTCCTCTTTCATGACAATTATTTTGTCCTTGCACCTGTTGTTACTACAGAGTTCAGAGAGGCTTCTTCGAGGGCTTCTAGTGATTCTTTGCAGCAGGATCATATTTGTCTTCTGTATTCACTTCATTGGGACCAATTTCTACCAGACATCTCTTATTTGTTTGTAGAGTCTCACATTTCAGATTTAGATGACACTCTTGAGGACATTCAACTCCTCTTTGATGACAGTCATTTCATCACTGCAATCCCATCTTCCTTGTCTTTGGATCTTGTACCTCCTGGTTGTACACATGGGATTAGATTGCTTCTACCTTCGTACATTGAGGCATCTTTTGATATTCACATGGGGACACTTGAGCAGAGTTCTGAGATAGGATACATCTTGAGACTTCCTTCCTCACCTTGCTTCTTTGAGTGGGAGTTACTTTGACATTCACCATTGGAGTTGTTTCTTCCTAAGGGAAGAAATGTCATTTGTCACAAATGGATCATCTTCAGCATTCATATATGGGCATCCTCTTTTGGCACAGGAGCTACTTTGTTGTGGGGGGGTTTCATAGTCTCTTTCACTCTCTCTACTCTGGGGGGTGTTGTCTTTCATCTCTCTTTTGGGGAGGAGTTTTGTCCCACTGGGTTTTCTCCTTTTCTCCATTTGTGAGAGATTTCGTTTGCATTTGTCCATGGGTACCTAACATGGCCTAGTAGCCAGGACCCATCTTTTCACCCACCTAAGCTACGCTTAAGGGGGGTGTTAGTGTAGGTTTTTTATTTTCCTTAGGGATATTTCTTTTTCCTACACATTATTAAGCTTGCTTAGGTTTATTATAAGTGGTTAATATGAGGACATGTGGTGAAATACATCAGCTACATGTGTAACTCTCTCCCACACATGGGTAGTTGAGTTACACATCCTTTTTTAGCTTTTTATACCACCTCTCATAACCACTATTTTGTCCTTACCTAGTAGGTTATGGGGTAGTTAAAGTTCTCACACTCTTTTGGCTTTTTGTGCCACCTCTCATAACCACTATTTTGTCCTTACCTAAGTAGGTTATGGGGTAGTTAGAGTTTTCACACTCTTTTGTCTTTTTGTGCCACCTCTCATAACCACTATTTTATCCTTACCTAAGTAGGTTATGGGGTAGTTAGAGTTCTCACATTCTTTTGTCTTTATGTGCCACCCCTTAATAACTCCTTTTTTGTTTTCATGTAAGGAGTTTATGCCACATGTTTTGGCATTTACCAAGTAGGTAAAATCTCCCACCTTTTATGGGATATGGGAGTTATTACACCTCTTGGATGTATATGCCCTATTTTTGCTATATATACAATACTCTCCTCTCACTGTAGCAAGTTCACAAGCTTAAATATCAGTTCAGTGATAGCTCAGTGAGAGTATTGAGAGTCTTCTCAAAATTCTCTTTCTTTGTCTCTATTTTTCTCTCATTTTAGATATCTCTTCATTCTACTATTTTGATCTTTGATCATCTATTGAGTGGAGGTGCATATGATCTATGACTGACATCAGATCCTGGCTCGGTTCTCGCTTCTCACAGAATCTAACATTTTTCTGGCCCATCTGGGGTTCATTATGCCAATAGGTGTACACACTATGAGAAAAGCTTTGCTTATGGTACATCCACAGTGAGTAATTAACAGTTGAAATTAGAAGGATGATCATTATGAGAAAAGCTTTGCATTGGGGTAGATCGACAATGGGCAATGAATGGTTGAAATCAAAACCCCTGATCAACATTAAGCGAACATTTTTTATTAAGATTTTTTTAAAAGATTAGCATACTCTGTCCACCTATTTGCTTGAATTTAAATTGGGGCTATAAAAATGTGCACACATCTGCTCCCAATGTATAACTTGGGTGTAATTAAAACCATCAACTAGATAAAATAAACAACTTTGGCCATAAAAATTAATCAGTCTTTTAAAAATAGATATTAGTAACTATATGTATTTTAGTACTGTTTCTTTCTTGAATTTCTATTTTTAATTAACTAATTTTTGTTTGTTTTAGACAAAATATTACAATCCTCATGAAGATCTTTTCTTGTATAATTTTCTCCTTTTATCTTTGGCCTGTATTTTCCCTCCTAGAAGTTCTTTCAGAAGGATCCTTATTTTATCTTTCGATCTATATGAACTCTAAACATAAATCTATGTTTCTCGCTGTCCACCCCACACTTAGGAGAGGTATATTGTTATGAAACAGGCAAATAATCTATCCACAAGAACTACTAAACTTTTTTCTCATGGTAATTGTAGAGGACATTCACCTATTTTTGGCAACTCTTGCATTCCCAAACCATTACAAAAACTAAGTTATTTTAACCCAATAAGTAGCCGATTGCATTGATTTAATACTCTACTATATTAAAGCTTAGCATTCACACAAATGCAGATGTTCATATTATAGAAGACTGCATTATATTAGACTATTAGAGATCCATGACAAAAATGTAATAACAAAACTGCTTTGCCTTATGTTAGCTTACAATTAAACCCATTCTTTTGACACTCTTCTCTTAATAAAGTAAGAGTAATAAGAATAGAAGGTAGAGAATTTGATCTTACTAGTATGCATGGTCGGTTTACATTCTGTGACTTCATTTTCATTGAATAAAAAGTTAAATATTTGATTTGAAAGGTGGAGTAGAGTTCACTATCATGTGCTTTTCTAGATGATAGGGTCCATAATGTCCAGGGTTCTTCAGAGAAAGGCTTGTAACATAATTAAGTTTTTGTTATACCAATCCTCTAGGTAAAGCTACAATTCAAATGCCTGCTTTGAAAGTTGAAATAAATTAAATTAGACTTACAATTTTGATTTTCTTCCATTGCTTCAACAACATTGTTTTCTTCATCAGAAACCAATTCAAGATCAGCAACTTGCTGTCCATTGGTTGACTTGAATTGCATCCTCTGTTAGAAGAAGGGCATTTTTTATCTATATCAATGTTGGTATTCATAAGCTGAAGAGAATGAAAAATAATGTATAGAGAACTACCAGTTTTTGTGTAAAGTCTCCAAGCATAACTTTGAAGAAGGAGGCAGGGCCATTAAACCAATTCAATCAGCAACTTGCTGCCCATTGGTTGACTTGAACTGCATCCTCTGTTAGAAGAAGGGCATCTTTTATCTATATCAATGTTGGTATTCATAAGATGAAGAGCATTGATATTTTTCACACACCCTGTTCTTTGAAATATCTTAACCTTAAAATATGACTTGGATATGTACTTGAACATAGTAAAATCTCCAATGTCCAGCCCATGATGATTCACAAAATTTTTCCAACCCTGCCTAAATTCTAGTTTATTTATGGTACCCCTTAATTGTACATCCCACTCCTGCCCACCTGGGCCTTGAAGGAGGCATGCCCATTAAACCAACTCATTCTACAACTTGTTGCCCATCGGTTGACTTGAATTGCATACTCTGTCAGAAGAAGGGCATCTTTTATTTTTATCAATGTTGGTATTCATAAGCTGAAGAGCATTGATATATTTCACACACCCTGTTCTTTGAAATATCTTAACCTTAAAATATGACTTGGATATGTACTTGAACACAACAAAATCTCTAATCTTGAACCCATGATGATTAACAAAATTTTCCCAACCCTGCCTAAATTCCAGTTTATTTATGGTGCCCCTTAATTGTACATCCCACTCCTACCCACCTGGGCCTTGAAGAAGGAGGCATGCCCATTAAACCAACTCATTCGACAACTTGCCGCCCATCAGTTGACTTGAACTGCATACTCTGTTAGAAGGGCATCTTTTATTTGTATCAATGTTGGTATTCATAAGCTGAAGAGCATTGATATTTTTCACACACCTTGTTCTTTGAAATACTTAACCTTAAAATATGACTTGGATATGTACTTGAACACAACGAAATTTCTAATCTCTAGCCCATGATGTTTCACTAAATTTTTCCAACCCTACCTAAATTCTAGTTTATTTATGGTACCCCTTAATTGTACATCCCACTCCTGTCCACCTGGGCCTTAAAGAAGGAGGCACGCCCATTAAACCAACTCATTCGACAACTTGTTGCCCATCGGTTGACTTGAACTGCATACTCTGTTAGAAGAAGGGCATCTTTTATTTGTATCAATGTTGGTATTCATAAGCTGAAGAGCATTGATATTTTTCACACACCCTGTTCTTTGAAATATCTTAACCTTAAAATATGACTTGGATATGTACTTGAACATAGCGAAATCTCCAATCTCCAGCCCATGATGATTCACAAAATTTTCCCAACCCTGCCTAAATTCTAGTTTATTTATGTTACCCCTTAATTGTACATCCCACTCCTACCCACTTGGGCCTTGAAGAAGGAGGCATGCCCATTAAACCAACTCATTCGATAACTTGCTACCCATCGGTTGACTTGAACTACATACTTTGTTAGAAGAAGGGCATCTTTTATCTATATCAATGTTGGTATTCATAAGTTGAAGAGCATTGATATTTTTCACACACCCTGTTCTTTGAAATATCTTAACCTTAAAATATGACTTGGATATGTACTTGAACACAACGAAATCACCAATCTCCAGCCCATGATGATTCACAAATTTTTCCCAACCTTGCCTAAATTCTAGTTTATTTATGGTACCCCTTAATTGTACATCCCACTCCTGCCCACCTGGGCCTTGAAGAAGGAGGCACGCCCATTAAACCAACTCATTCGACAACTTGCTACCCATCAGTTGACTTGAACTGCATACTCTGTTAGAAGAAGGGCATCTTTTATCTGTATCAATGTTAATATTCATAAGCTGAAGAGCATTGATATTTTTCACACACCCTGTTCTTTGAAATATCTTAACCTTAAAATATGACTTGGATATGTACTTGAACACAGTGAAATCTCCAATCTCTAGCCCATGATGATTCACAAAATTTTCCCAACCCTGCCTGAATTCTAGTTTATTTATGGTACCCCTTAATTGTACATCCCACTCCTACCCACCTGGGCCTTGAAGAAGGAGGCACGCCGATTAAACCAACTCATTCAACAACTTGCTGCCCATCGGTTGACTTGAACTGCATACTCTGTTAGAAGGACATCTTTTCTCTGTATCAATGTTGGTATTCATAAGTTGATGAGCATTGATATTTTTCACACACCCTGTTCTTTGAAATATCTTAACCTTAAAATATGACTTGGATATGTACTTGAACACAACGAAATCTCCAATCTCCAGCCCATGATGATTCACAAAATTTTCCCAACCCTGCCGAAATTCCAATTTATTTATGGTACCCCCTAATTGTACATCCCACTCCTGCTCACCTAGGCCTTGCAACACCATATGTTTGTTTGTGTTGTCTATAAACTGTGAAACAAATGCAGGAGGAATGCACTGCCATAAACACATTACACAATTAGATTTTACAAGTTCTTAACAGTGTACAGGAAATAAAAGAATGAAAAATAATGTATAGAGTTACCATTTTTTGTGTAAAGTCTCCAAGCATAATTTTGAAGGAGGCACACCCATTAAACCAACTCATTCAACAACTTGCTGCCTATCGGTTGACTTGAACTGCATACTCTGTTAGAAGAAGGGTATCTTTTATCTGTATCAATGTTGGTATTCATAAGCCGAAGAGCATTGATGTTTTTCACACACCTTGTTCTTTGAAACATCTTAACCTTAAATTATGACTTGGATATGTACTTGAACACAACAAAATCTCTAAACTCCAGCCCATGATGATTCACAAAAATTTTCCAAACCTTCCTAAATTCTAGTTTATTTATGGTACCCCTTAATTGTACATCCCTAAACCCTAAACCCTAATCCCTAGTCCCTAAACCAGAAACCCTAATTATAATTTATGGTACCCTAATCCCTAAACCCTAAACTCTAATCCCTTATCCCTAAACCATAAACCCTATCCCTAAATCCTCAACCCTCAACACTTAAACCTTAAATCCTAAACCCTATCCCTAAAACCTCAACGCTCAAAACTATACCTTAAACCCTAATCCGTCAACCCTAAACTTTCAACCCTAAACCCTATCCCTAATCCCTCTACCCTCAACACTCTAACTTAACCCTAATTCCTCGACCCTCAACCCTAAACGCTATCCCTAAAGCCTCAACCCTCAACACTAAACGCTATCCCTAAAGCCTTAACCCTAAACCCTAATCCCTCAAGGTCCTAAACTCTAATCCCTTATCCCTAAACTCTAAATCCTATCCCTAAACCCTTAACTCTCAACCTTAAACCTTAATCACTCAATCCTTATACACCCCTCTCCTCCCCTATCTGGCTCACCCCCATCTCTACCCTCCTCTACCCTCGACACTATACATACATACATATAGGCATACATAGATACATACATACATACATACATACATGATTAATAACCTTGAACATAAAAAATTTAAGGGGGACATAACGCGAGCGCATTATAACGTGAGTGCGTTATAACGTGAGCATGTTATGTCAAACATGACAAACAGTGCACAAACATTTGCAGAAAAGGAAAAAATGCAAAGTAAAACATAATGCGAGCGCGTTATAACGCGCTCGCGTTACGTTTTGATTTGGGAATCCCAAGCCTTAGGCTTGGTATTTGCTTTGGATTTCCAACCCAAAGGCTTGGAGTGCCTTCCCAATGTCCAGAGACGTGTTTTTCCATATTCTACAAGATTTCACATAATTTCGTTCGTGCTAACCCTCAAATTTGCACGTGTTTCAAGGTCAAACAAATCAAACACCTGAGTAATGTTAGGCTTTCTCTTAGCTATTTAAGGATGTGATTTTTTTCACATTTTGACAATGTGAAGCCTTTCATCTTAAATTTCTTTTGTTTGTGTGTCCGTTTTTGGGCAAAAACCAACCTTTGGTCTTTTTTTCATTGTAAATTAACCATTCATTGAAATTTCAAAAAAATTACATATTTAGAAACTAGACTCCATTCTACACATATTAAAAAAAGGAAAAAATGATTTTCAATTAGTTTTCAAAATTTATAGGGGTAGCACAACCAAAATTCTATTTTTTAGGATGTGTCCACTTTGAAAATTAGTAAAAAATTAAATATTCATCAAAAAATTATTAGAAAAATTGGGCATAAACTACATGCTGTTAGCTAATTTCTCACTAAAGCGATTTTAAAAATACCAAAAAAAAGTTGACCTTTTAAGGGAGCCACAAAATATGCTATGTTATGTTTTTTTGATAGAAACAACACCAATTTCTGTGGCTCCCTCTTTTGAACCCCTTAATCTATTTCATTTTCAAAAAAAATTAGTAGTTTAGAAAGTAGACTCAGAGTACTACGAACATTGTTTTGGTTGCATTTCCAAATTTTGAGTGTAACTATGCTCAATTTCTCATTCAAGTCCAGCATTTCCTGATTTCAGAAAAAAAAAGTGGCCACTTAAGACTCCTTTTTGGCCCCCCATCTTTTTGCACTTGCCCATTTTTTTGATGATGATATATATATGAGTTCGATGGACTATATGCATGTGCACTATGGATGAATGTTTTCTATATGATTGATGTTATGATTATGCTTCTATTATGATGATTCTAACTTGTTGATTCTATGATGCATATGATATTTACAATATGATGCTTCTATGATACTTATGATGAGTAATGATCTTATATGCTTATAGTGTATGATGACCTAATGCATATTCTGATGATTCTTACATGCAATACATGATGTGTTGAAGTTTCCATGTATGATGATATAATATGCAAATGTTATGACAATGATATCTATGTTTTTGATTTTTTTGATGATAAATGTTATGCATACGACCTATGTGAATATATGACATCACTATATGAAATTGCTTTTAACAAATCATGATCTAAATGCTTATTTAACTAATGCACTTAAATGACATGAACCTATGATATGCACAATGATAATGATTTATTTTTGTTATGCCAAGTATACTCAATCATGAATAAAAGACCACTTAGAAGAATTAGAAGAATGAATTGGATAAATGGATAATTTAGAAGAATGAAAGAAATGATTTGGATCTAAGCCATGAAGAAACACAAGAGAGATAACTTATTAAATCATAACTTGGAAAATGATAATTATGAAATGCTTATATAAATGGGAATGAAATGCAAACCTAATATGCACAAATGAGACCTAGTCATCTTGTATACAAATATTTGAAGTGCTTTTTTTCATCATTGAGCTTTTAAAAATGTTGTAAGGAAATACAAGCATCTAAGTATAATTAAATCGAGATGACCTGAGTAGATCACTTACATGTATTTTGATTTATCAAGTTAATACAAGCATCTAGGCATATATGAACTGAGATGACATGCATATTGCTTGCACGTATCAACAGACAAGGATCGTACTCTTTCATGCTAAAACTTTATAATGTCCTCGATGATCTTTTGCTGATCATGTTGTTAGACGAGTCTTCACATTACTAAAGATTGATCCACAAACAACAAACAAATGAAAATAATCATGCCCCATCATAGTTGCTCTAGTCCTAGACATCCTTGAGTAGCATAGTAAACATGATAACGAAAATCAAGACATAAGACTTACACTTACAACAACCATTAAATCTTCTTGCCATAGATATGGTTTCTTGTCATAACAGATATAATCATCCTGATAGTTTAGGCAAGTTGTTGTTTGTCTGGTATTGGTTAATGTCTTGTCTCAATATTTTGTTTAAAAGTTTATTGTTAGGTTGTTTGTTGACTAAAGATAGTATCGCAATCCGAATTGTTATCCTCTAGATTATGACATTCAAGAATCCAATTCTATAACTAGGTTGAGGAATTTTTCCCCCAGTCAAGTAAAGGACCTACTTATTATGGATGGAAATATATGGATGAACTGATGAGAGACTCGATGGGATGAGCCCTAAGGGACTAACCTAGTGCCTCGGGGGCTCATCAATGATGGCCTTGCCTACGTGAAAGCCCAGAGGCAACGTAGTTTGACCATGTAGACTCTGTACATGACCTAAGACCTAGGGGGTGGGAAGCCTCGGGGGCTCATCAATGATGGCCTTGCCTACTTGAAAACTTAGAGGCGACATAGTTCGACCATGGAGACTAACACTGGTGACAGATGAACGGATGGAATGTAATAGATTAGGTTAGATGAGAGGTATGGATGGAAGCCTTGAGGGCTCATCAATGATGGCCTTTCCTATGTAAAATCTCAGAGGTGACGTAGTCAACCATGGAGACTGACACTAGAATTATGATATATGACTGGATGGATGAATGATTGGATGAGTAACTTTATTGGATATGATTGTAGCTTCTTGACATATGTTGTTGATAGGCCTTGAGGTGATTAAAAGCATTTTGTCATCTTTCCTCCAACAACTCTAACTCTTGAAGTTTGGAAACTTGATATTCTTCATCGGTTATTAAACCCTTTAATGATACTCGTACAGAGGGTAACTCAACCTCAATAGGCAAGATTGCTTCTGAGCCATAGACTAGGGCATAGGGTGTTGCACCTATGGGTGTACGGATACTGGTATGGTAGGCCCACAAGGTAGGATTTAGTTGTACATGCTAATCACGGCCGACATCATTGACTGTCTTCTTTAAAATTTTCAAGATTATTTTATTAAATGCCTCTGCTTGACCATTTCCTTGGGGATAGTATGGTGTTGAGAAATAGTGTTGGATATGGAACTTGTCATAGAGCTCTTTGACATCCTAATTTTTAAAAGGTCTTCAATTATCAGTGCTAATGGATAGAGGAATGTCATAACAACAAATGATATAGTTCAGGATAAATGAGGCAATTTGCTTGCCTATGACATTGTTTAAGGGTACAACTTCAATCCACTTAGTGAAATACTCAGTGGCGGTTATTATGAATTTGTGACCGTTGGATGAAGAGGGATGAATCTTTCACATAAGGTTGAGTCCCCATTGACAAAAAGGCCAAGGAGTAGTTAATAGTTGTAACTCTTGTGCCGGTGCATGTATGAGATTCCCATGGATCTGAAATTTCTTACACTTGCTGACAAAATGATAAGAATGATTTCCATACTTGGCTAGTAGTATCCCATACGCATAAGTTTCTTAGCCAAGGTAGGACCACTAAAGTGCATTCTGCAAATATCTTCATGAACTTCCCTTAAGGCAGTTTGATATTCCTCATGCTCTAGACACCTAAGGAGAGTACCATCAAGACCTTGTCGATAAAGGGTGTCGACAATTATGGTATAACGAGTGGTTTGATGGATAAAAGTTCTTCGTTGATTATTGGATAGGTTAGGGGGTAATGTGTGATCTTTTAGGTAGGTATAGATGTTTCCATACAAAAGGGAATCAGATCCTACTATTTGACATATAATCCAAGTTTCTCTAGGTTATCATATGCAGAATTAGACATTGTCTCCACTAAGAACTCATAACATGACTAATTTTCAGGTATATCCAAGAGTGAGGCAATGGTTGCCATGGCATCTACAGCTTTATTCTCTAGTCTAGGTATTTTTTCAAAAGAAATCACAACAAAATACTCTCTGAAGTCATCTACCATACACTTGTAAGGTATTAACTTATCATCCTTGGTCTGATAATCATTGTTTACCTGATTGATGACTAGTTGTGAATCTCCATAAACATGCAACTCTCAAACTTTCCATTCTATATCTATCTTGAGACCAATGACTAATGCTTCATATTCTGCCACATTGTTGGTGCAAGGAAATAGTAGTCTATATGATTTTGGTATCTCCTTGTGGTGTGACCAACAAAATTCCTACTCCTGACCCATGCTATGTATAAGATCCATCAAAATAAAGCTTCCATGCTTGAGTTGTTATGTTGAAGATGGATTCATTTGGAAACTCAAAAGTTAATGGATTTTCATCATTCAGCGGTGCATCTGCTAACTGATCTGCAATCACTTGTCCTTTTATTCATCACGCTCTAGACACCTAAGGAGAGTACCATCAAGACCTCATCGATAAAGGGTGTCGACAATTATGGTATAACGAGCAACTTGACGGATAAAAGTTCTTCGTTGATTATTGGATAGGTTAGGGGGTAATGTGTGATCTTTTAGGTAGGTACAGATGTTTCCATACAAAAGGGAATCAGATCCTACTATTTGACATATAATCCAAGTTTCTCTAGGTTATCATATGCAGGATTAGACACTGGCTCCACTAAGAACTCATAACATGACTAATTTTTAGGTATATCCAGGAGTGAGGCAATGGTTGCCATGACATCTGCAGCTTTATTCTCTAGTCTAGGTATTTTTTCAAAAGAAATCACAACAAAATACTCTCTGAAGTCATCTACCATACACTTGTAAGGTATTAACTTATCATCCTTGGTTTGATAATCATCATTTACCTGATTGATGACTAGTTGTGAATCTCTGTAAACATGCAACTCTCAAACTTTCCATTCTATAGCCATCTTGAGACCAATGACTAATGCTTCATATTCTGCCACGTTGTTGGTGCAAGGAAATAGTAGTCTATATGATTTTGGTATCTCCTTGTGGTGTGATCAACAAAATACCTACTCCTAACCCATGCTGTGTATAAGATCCATCAAAATAAAGCTTCCATGCTTGAGTTGTTATGTTGAAGATGGATTCATTTGGAAACTCAAAAGTTAATGGATTTTCATCATTTGGTGGTGCATCTGCTAACTGATCTGTAATCACTTGTCCTTTTATTGCTCTTCTATCCACATATTCAATGTCAAATTCACTGAGAATCATTACCCACTTTGATAATTTGCCTGTTAGAGTTGCCTTACTGAGTAAATACTTCAACGGATCTATTTTGGCTACCAACTTGATTGAATCAGTTAGCATATAATGTCTTAGCTTTTGAGATGCAAAGACTACGGCAAGACATGCTCGCTCAATAGGTGTATACTATAGCTCATATCCTACTAAGGTCTGATTGATGTAGTAAATAGCCCATTCCTTTCCTTCATAATCCTACTGTGCCAGTAGAGCTCCTAGAGCGGTTGTTGTAGCTGAAATATAAAGCAATAGTGGTTTGCCTTGGATTGGTGGCATCAATATTGGTGGGTTCATCAAATATTCTTTCAAGAGTTGAAAATCCTATTCACACATCTCATCCCATCTGAAAGGAACATTCTTGTGAAGAAGATGAGTGAAGGGATGACATATCAACTAACTGTGAGATAAATCAGCATATAGACTGCAACTTTCCTTGTAATGATCTCAATTGACTGATATTTTTAGGAGGTGGCATTTCCATTATAGCTTTCACTTTTGCCGGATCCACCTCGATTCCATTTTCTGAAACTATGTATCCTAAAAGCTTGCTGGATGTGACTCCAAACACACACTTCTTTGGATTCAAATGAACATTGAATTGCTCCAGTCACTGAAAGATCTTGTCTAATACATGTAAATGTTCTTCCCGTGTGAATAATTTTCCTAGGATGTAATCCACATAATCTTCCATAATAGTGTGCATCATATCATGGAAAATGGTGGTCATTACTCTTTGGTATGTTGCTCCTACATTTTTCAGTCCAAACGACATCACATTCTAGCAATATGTACCCCATGGACATGTAAAAGCAGTCTTGTGTTGATCTTCTGTTGCTATTTTGATCTGATTGTAACCAGAAAACCCGTCCATTAGAGATAACATAGTATGTCCTGATGTTAGATCAACAATGATGTCTATATTGGGTAAATGAAAATCATCCTTAGGACATGCTTTATTCAAATCCCTAAAATCTGAGAAAAGTCTGATTCTCTTATCTGGTTTTGAAACATGAACAATGTTGGAGATTCATTCAGGATAATCAATTGATCTAATGAAACCTACATCCAACAACTTCTTCAACTCTTCTTTTACTAAAAGTGCTATATGCAGATGCATCTTTCTTAGCTTTTGTTACACTGGTTTAGCTCCTGGAGCTAGTGATAAATGGTGCATAATGAGATCTAGATCAAGGCCGGACATATTTGTATAGGACCAAGAAAAATTAATCTGCCTCTCTTTAAAGAATTTGATGAATTCTTTCTTTTCTTGCTCAGATAAAGATTCTGTTGGATGAATTATCTTTGGGCTATCCTCTATACCAATATTCACTGGTTCTGCTGGTTCTATTAAAACTGAAGACCTCTTCTGATGTATAGGGTTGGGGAGAGTGTCAAGCCTTTCATCCTTTGATGCCTCAAAGAGGTTTTCACCATCAGATTCATCCTTTATTGTCTTTTCCATGATCTAATACTGCCACAGAGCGGTTTTCACCATTAGATCCATTTTTTATTCTTATATTTTTGCGACTAAAAGGCTTGGCACTCTCTCCAAAATAAGCCACGTTATTAAGTTCTATAGTGAAGACGGCTTTATGATCTCCTAAAGGTAGATGATCCCTAAGTTCTATATAGTCAATAATAGCATCATTATTTTGAATGGTATCTAGTTCAGGGGCCTCTTGTTGTTCCCAATCTATAAGTTCAGGATATACTAGTGGAAGAGGATCATCTAGTTGGTCTGACTCAAGGGCAATAATGGTTAGGACGGAAGAGTTCCCTAGGTTTATAGTGGTATCTACAAAGTCTAAACAATACTCTCCTCAGGATTGTCTGTTATGTGCGATATTCAACCTTCCTTGTAGGACTAACTCTCAATATTTTGCGAATCAAACTCTAGCGGTCTAGACCTCAAACTTTGTCCCTCATGGTATGTATTGGTGGAGCTATGTGATTGAACTACATCAACATGCTTATCTTCACAAGATAAATCAGAAAGAATTTCCATTCCCATTCATTCGAATCTGTTTCACTTTCCTCTTGCAATTTATGAATTTGCTCCACTAGATTTGTAGTAGCCCTATCTTTGACCTTTCCTTTATACCCTAGCCCTTTAGTGTTTTGGGCAGATAATGAAGAAGGTTGTATGGGTTCAATAATTCCTTCTTTTCTTAAACCTATGGGACCATGACCATCATATCCTATTTTCTGCAAAATAATGAAACTCGTGCCATATTGTTCAGTTGGTAATTGTGGTTTTTGTTATTGTGACTTGGAATCACTCTCTTCTTCCTTGTATAGCCATTGGATGACATCTTTTTCTTCAGTTTCTTCTAATAAATTACCCCATTTGATAAAAGGACCTATAAGAGGTTTCAATGACTGTTGTTTGGACATGGATGGTTTGCCATAAGACTTGGGTGATAGGGGTAATTGTGTGAGACAAAAGGTTTGTTCAATGGAATACTCTCCCATACCTTTGTCCTTGAGCTTGACTTTTATTTCTATGAATTTGGATGTAGAAGGTAATGATCTTGGATCAACATGAGCTATAGAGGATGAGGTTGCACGATTGGTAGGTATAAAAACTTAAAGCTTTGGTTTGATGGTATTGTAGTATTGAAAAGGGTCGGGATCGCCTTGGATTGTAATCTCTTGACCGTTGTATGGAAACTTTATGCATTGATGATAGGTAGATGGTACGGCTTTCATTGCATGAATCTAAGGGCGGCCAAGGAGAATATTATAGGCTAGCTCCATGTCAAGGACTTAACAAACCACTTCTTTTTCTATCGATCCAATTCATATTGGTAAGACAACAGTTCCTTTAGAGGTTCTTTCCTCTTCATCATATGCCTTGATGGTGATTTTCTTCTTTGGATCTACAACATTTTTAGAAAACCCCAATGCAAGGATTAATTTTAGTGTACATATATTTAAACTTGGTCCTCCATCTATAAGGACTCATTTTATTCTATGCTTGTGAATAAGAGCTTCGATGTGGAGAGATGCATTATGAGGTTGAGTAATGGCCATGTCATCTTTTTCGGTGAAAGATAGGAAATAAGGGGTAGTGAGATGTCCTACCATGGCTTGAAACTGCTCTTGGTCCAGATTGGTGGGTACAGTGGTTTCTAATAGACCCTTTTCTAGGATAGCCTTATATGAGATGGTGAAAGACGCAAAAGCTCCAGTATAGATATGTGTGCGGGTGTCTTTTGGAGTTGGTCTAAGACATTATATTGATTTGATATGGATGATGGTTTAGGTGGATCCCCTTGAAGAGTAATCTTTCCTCGACGAGTAGTAACATTACAATCGGGCTTGTTATTTATAGTAATCACATTTATATGTGAGTCACTTTCAGATATGTGATTAATGGTGTATTCATAAGATACTTTCATATAATTAGCATTATTACCACCATTATTGTTTGTGTTTGAGGCACTTCCCTTCTCATAGTTAGGAAGTGGATTCTTAAATGCCACATGTTCTTCATTGGATGTATGACCATCGATTGCTATGTCCCCTCTATCTATTAAGTCTTGAATTGTATTTTTCAACCTTTGACAATCATTTGTTTTGTGACCTTTGCTTCTATGAAACTCACAAAAATTAGAATCTTTCCACCATGAAGGTTTGAATTTGGGTTCATATTCTCTTGCTATAGGAAGCGTAATGAGATTATTTGCAATGAGCTTCCTTAAGGCAGATTCAATGGATTCTGCCAATGGTATAAATCTTCTATGAGGAGGATTGAAGTTTGTTGATCTAGGTTCATTATCGGTTGGTTTGTTTGTAGAAGCCTTGTTTTGTGGACTTGATAAATTGAAGATGGGTTGTGTTGGTTTAACATGTTTGGCATCTACAACCCCATCATTCACAATGTTCTTGTTCTTGGTCCAAAACCTAGATTTATCCGTGTTGTTGTTTGAACTAGGAACATCCTTATAGATTTTAATTTGTCCTTTGGCTATCAATACTTTTTCTATGAGTAATCCCATCTCAATGACCTTACTAAAAGAAGTAGGACATTGGATTTGAAGTTGATAGCTTAAGTCAGGGTTTAAATTGTGGACAAAGAGTTCTATCATTTATTTTTTGGGGATGTGATATGGACATTTGCTTGCAAGTTGTCTCCATCTTTGCAAGAAAGTAGAGAAGGATTCTCCACTCTTTTGTTTACTGTTTCAAAGATCTAACATTGATATATCGTGCTCAATGTTATAGGAGAAGTGAGCTACAAATTTGTCCACTAGTTCATTAAATGTTCAAATTCTGGGAGGTAAACGTGAGAACCACTCCATGGCTTGACCTCCTAGGCTACGTGGAAATAGTCACATTACATGAGTGTCATTGTGAGCAACTTCTAAACATGCAACACTAAATTCTCTAATATGGTCACGTGGATCACCTTTCCCCCTATATTTATCAAACTTGGCCACTTCAAAATTAGAAGGGAAAAGTACCATAACCAAGCTTTTGTCAAACAGATAAGGAGATATGTCCTCTAATGAATATCATTTTATTGAGGATCCGGCTTGTAGATCAACACATTTTTGTTGTAAAGCTTGGAATTGTTGGGTAAGTGCATCTAATGGATTTGTCTCATCCTTAATTTGCTTGTTCTTAGGAGCTTTAGTTTCTTTTGTGTGAATTGTTTCTCTCAACTTAGTAATGTCAAAATCAGGAGGTAACTTTGCTCCTTGTTGTGCAAGCATAAGGAAATACTTGTGCGGATCTATTGATATGACCTTATCCATTAGTTTTTGAAACCTAGGATCTTGTTGAGCTTCTTCAATTTGTTCTAGGGAAATTTCTTCTTCATCATCACTAGTAGAGTGTACACTACCATTGAATGGATCCATTTCTTTTCGTCTTTTTCCTTGAGCCCTAGTCTCAACCATACAAAGTTGATATGTATGATGTTGAATGAAGGGTGTGTTTATATGAGTGATGTTTTGGGTGAAGGATAGTATGATTAGATTGAATGTGTTGATGGTAAGATTTTTTAAGGGTTGTTTTGGTCTTTGTTCAAACAATAATCTTGAGCTATGATATATAGCTATCAAAGTGTGATCCAAAGTAAGTCAAATAGGGCTAATGGGTATCACTATGATGGAGACTAACCTTGTCAAGATTTTAGTATAGTTCCTAGATAAAGGATGATGGATCATGATAGGGAAACTAACTAAATTGTTGTTGGATGATAAGATCTCAAAAGCACTTTTGGGAAAATCTTGTTTTGTTTGTTTTTGGATGTTAAATGTGAGATGTAAGTGGAATGTTTGAAAAATGGATAAAAGATGTTGCTGTATGGTTTAACTGACCTTGGAAATGAACTCTGTGGAAATGGGTATCCAAATCTGCTATGGTTGTTTGCACTAAAGCCTAGGAACAACTCTCTATTATGGATGCGCAGGTTCAAATGCACAGTGACAGTGCTTATATGCGCAGAAACAAGAATTATATGCGTACGTTCAAAAGTGCAGAAACATAGATCATATGTGCAACAACAGAGAGTATATGCGTAGTAATAGGTTTTAAATGTGCATAAAGATTGTATGTACAACAAAAGTGTTTATATGCGCAGCATAAATGATTATATGCACAACTCTGTGTAAAATGATTGAGTGATCAATTTTGTTTTTTTTGGCACATTTTTCTAGGTAACCTATTGTTTTTGTGATGATTTTATCTATTTTTAGGCAAGAAAACACAGTAGACAGTACAACACAATGGCTATTTGTAACAATGAGTGTATGTTCGAGGCTCCTAAAAGCCCAAGTTTTCATAGGTTTAAGACAATTTCAAACACATCCAACACTCTTTATCCCTAAAGATAAGGCTTCATTGTGGTACATCAGCTCACGACTTGAAATCTTCATCAACTCAAATGTCATCACATAGATAAGCACATGTGAGCATTATATCATCTTTGTGAGAGAGGACAGGTAGGGGTATCTCACCCTTTCCCCAGAAAGCTAAAAGTAGCTTATGCTAAGCCAAGGATTACTATCTCATCTCAAGGGAGGCAATGGTGAGTAATCTTGAGGGCTTGTATCGATTCCCCTTGCACTGAAAATTACCGCAACATTCAGAGGTGAGTCAGGTGGACACTAACTACAAGTTTGCTAGTAACTTCGAGAGACCAAAGCCTTGTGAGCATGTAGCAAGCTACAAAAAGATTTAACCATTCCTACTAAGAGCATCATATACCTCACACAATGAAAAAATTATTTTCACAAAGTGTTGGTATGCCTCTTTTCAATTTGGCACCGTAAGGCAAGGCTGATGCTGGTTAGGACTTCGCTTTCACCTTATCCAATTTATATAGTGGTTCAAAGGAAAGATCCGCTTAGAGTCGTCCCTTGGGGTGAGTACCTCTTTTCCCACGAAGCAGGCTCTTCTAAAGGATAAACAAGAAATGAAAAAGAGAGGGATCTAGTTTTTTGATCACCCAAGTTTGCACAAGGGGAGAGCATATACCTATCACCTTAAAAACATAGTAAACAATTGTTTATTTACCTGTCTAGATTAAGCTAAGTGCGCCTAATCTAACAACACAAGATGCCATATTTGTATGATAAAAGAAAAGAAAAGATAGTCTTATTAAGCCCCTAAATTAACCCCTCAATTAAACTATGTTATGGTTTGTATGCAAGATGTCCAATTAACCCTCCTAAATTAGACTATGTTGTGATTGTATGCAAGATTGTCAAATTAACCTTCCTAAATTAGACTACATTGCGATTGTATGCAAGATTGTCAAATTAACCTTCCTTAATTAGACTATGTTGTGATTCTATGCAAGATTGGATGTGAGATTGTATGCAAGATTGTGTGCAAGATTGTCAAATTAACCTTCCTAAATTAGACTATGTTGTGATTGCATGTGTCAAATTACTCCTCCTATTTTAAACTAGATGCCACTAAATTATCAATGTAAGAGTAAATGCAACAATAATGTCTAAATCAAAGCCATAAACCTGCAAAACCAATTGTCAGTAGTTTTTCACATACAATCTTCAACCTTCGACAATAGCTACACCACAAGTTAGTAACCAGATTAGTCAAAAACATCAACCCAAAGTGTCAGATACAAATGAGCAGAAACAAATAATATAAGCACAAGAAGATGGCTTATATGCACAACAAGATCATATGCGCAAGAACAAAGCTCAAATGCATAGAAAGGCCATTTTTCTTCCTGTAGGCTTTGTTTTTGGTACGGATGTGCAAGACTAGAACTCAAATGCATAGTAACAACCTATTACAACTATGAGCACACAAAAACTCAAAATTTGATGTTAAATTCGGGGCTAGGCCCCATGGTGGGCACCAAAATGTGATATGATTATTTGAAACAACTGTAAAAACTTAATAAGCTACCACAACTACTCTAAATTCCTACTCAAATTTAAATCACCAATGAAACTAGGAAAAATACAGAAAACATGAATTATACGTTGCAAACTTTGATTTATCCTTCATGTTCCATTGTCTCCTATCTCCTCAAGATCTTGCTGATTATGATGGTGCTCTCAGAATTGAACTTCTTTGTTTTTCAAGATGACTATGAGATGAATGGAATTGTGGATTCAAATGCAATGTAAATAATTCCTACAATGCAAGACTATGCTAATGATAATGATATGAAGCTAATGCAAAAGCTATTGATAATGATAGGATGAGGATAATGATATGCAACTAAATGATAGTATGAAGCTAAAATGCTAATGCAACAATGGAGATTATGATAATGATATGCAAATGGGGGGCCAAAGGTACGCTTGGATACTTGATAGAATTTCTGTAGCATGTAAGTATGATAGCTCTTGTGATTGCAAAATAAAGGTGAGGAGCTTCCTTTTATAGGCAAAGGAGGGCCTAAATCCAAGTGGCACAAGATCAATGGTTGAGGAATTGGTCTTGTGACATGTATGGTCAAGATTGAATTGGTTGGATGAGGGGAGATAAAGAAGGAGGATGGTCCTACTACGATGACAAGGTGGAGGGATATGTGAGACAAGGAGCCACATGGCGAGATGCTCACAAAGACCATGAGAGAAAGGTGGAAGAACATGAGAGAAATATGTAAGAAGAAGTCTATGTTTGTTGGAATGTGAGAGGAAATATAGGATTCATGAGACAAGTGTCTCATAGTTAACTTTGACCATGGTGATGTGGAAAAACCAATTTCTACAAAGTAGGGATGGTTGAGAGGAAATAGGGCATGTGTTGAGAGGATAAATATTTAATTAAGTATTAATAATATTTAATTTATGGTGCAACATGGTGAGGTGTCAAATGATGTGTAAAGTGATGTGGAGGAATGACGTGGATTTTAGAAATAGGACTTTTTTTTAGAGGAATAATTAAATAATTAGGATTATTTAATTAGAGATGACTTTAGAAAAGTTTAAGATATTTAATTATTGGAGGAATATGATGAACATGAATCGAATAAATAAATTAGTGTATTTATTTATTGATAGAGGAATAAGAATAAAATAAATATAATTTATAAAATATTTATTTAATTCATCTCGAGCCATTTTTAGGTGTATACAATTTACACGGTGACTTTTTTGATGGATTCATCTCTAAAGCAATACCTTATCAATGTATGGATATCAAGGGTTTTTCAAATGACAAAAATGTGACTCAATATATTGCTTTAGTATTAGGAGGAAAGAAGATAATTTAATTAATGTGATACGGCTAGGTATTCGGGGTTGGGAAGCATGCACAGAAGGGGGTGAAATGTTTATAAGAGGCATTTCAATTCCTCTATAAATCACTTTGCATAGGTCAATTAGAGGAAATGCCATTCAATCCTTCCTAGTTGTATAATTAAGCTTTATAACTTCTACTAAATCCTTTAAGAGCTCAAATATGTTAAATATTCCAAGTGAGCCAACACACCATATACTTAGTGACAAGTCTTTTTGGTACTTGTGTTCAAAAGGTGTAGTTTGCTAATGATCTATCGTGTGCCAATATCTCTTCAATTATCCTACTTAGATATATAGGAACATCTTCCTTGGCCTTACAAACCAAAAGTGTAGGCTGACTCCTATAATTTTGCCCTTAACTTTCCAAAGCCTAATCATGATTTTATCTCATCATTCTATGTCAACATACATCCTTGAGTCTAGGTATTGAGTTTAACCTCTAGGATTATGGATAATAGTCTTGAAATCCAAAAATTCCCTTCTCAAAATAATAACTAGTCCAATCAAGATTTTGGACTAGTCCAATAATAACTAGTCCAAAAATTCCCATCTTAATATTTTTTCTTTTGCCAAAATGAAATATAGATTCTCCAATCAAGATTTTGAACCCTTTGAAAAGAAGCAAGGTATGCGGAAACACTTCTTACACTAATCTTTAGAGGAGAGCATTGTGCACATTTTCAATCTTTACAATTACAAAAAAGTAGAAATATATATAAACATAAAATAAACAATATACCATTGCACAAGGTGTACATGGAGAAAACCCTTTAAAAAAAAAAACCAAACTCCAAAGAAACCCAATGTATTATTCAGTAAACAACATGATTAAAATACGCTTGTAGAACATGCCTTTATAGGAGTATCACCAATATTCAAATCTGGAGTGATTTTGACAACATTATGATACCTGCAAATTTATTGGATTTGTTACATCTTTTTATATAGTTTAGTATATAGTTAGTATAGGTTAGATTAAATAAATAAAATAAATGTTAGTTTATAAATAAATGTTTGTTAGGTTAGTTGGTTATTGGGAAGTTACATTCCCGTAAATAAGTTAAGGGAGTTAACACGAGAATACATTAGCTTTATAAGCCATTGCAAATCAATGTAAAATCAAATTAAAATTGTATGTATTGAATATCCCAAATTCAATAATATAATATTTTGCAACTATGGTGTAATCTGCATATTTCATTTGCTCACCATTTCAATATGGTCGCGTTAATGGTTTACGTGTGCTTGTGATTGAAGAAGTTGTGCAATGTGAAGAGATTTGTTTGTCAAGTGGACTTAGTCACCAAAAAATGAAGTACCATCATTTTTTATGAATGAGATATGAAATCAATATAATATTTCATATTACTCGTAGCCTGATAGTGAGTTTAATTAGAGCGGTTATTATCATGGAAGGTGAGTGACTTTGCAATGTTTGAAGACTATTAAAAATCAAGCCGTGACTTATAAGCCATCACATTCCACCATTATGAGGTGTTTTGTAGGTGAAGAAAAGGAGCAATGCATAGAATTGGCCCAATGATGAAGAAAAGCATGGAAATTTCTATATAAAATCTACCTAGAAGAACAACATTTCCTGCGGGCATCAAAATATAGTTCTCATTGTGAGGCGTTCACTGTGGAGAGGTAAGAAGGTGTTAAAATAAACGTTGGGTGTGTTAGATCTAATGAAGATTTCTTTTCATGGGTCGAGCTCTTTGTTGGCACATTATTAAGTTCATTTTGGACATAGAAATACTCAGCAATGAAAGCAATTTGAACATTTTTAATTGATTTTGATGAATTTTATGAGACGTTTTGAAGATTTGATGAAGCGTATTGAATAATTTTGAGGTATTTTCTGAAGAAGACTTTCCAGAAATGCATTTTCCAGTTGTTGTCAATAGCATTGACTGAGAGGCATTGAAATTTCCAATGTTGATTCATTCCAGTGAACTTGGTTCATAGTGATCTTTCCATGTAAGATGCAAATTCATTTCAAGGTGTCGAGAAGGTATTACAACGAAACAAGTCATTATTTAATATGCATAAAAGATTTAGGGCAGAGGCATAATAAGTAAAAGTTTTAATTAAATTTCAAAAATAAGAGTATTAGTGTTTTGAAATTTGGATGTTTAATAGTTTTGATTATATTGGAAACGATGAGAGTGCAAATATTGTGGATATTTGAAGTATGATGTGTGGAAGAGTTGGTTATAAGAGTTTATGAATGTGAAGTTTTAAGGTTTTAAATTTCATAAGTGTTTCTTTTGTAAAAAAAATATTTTGTGAATGGAGAAACAAGGGCTTCTATTTTGCATTACGTGCAATTCTCACAGAAACTCGACCTTAAATTTTGACTACGTGGCAGCACATGTGTGCTTGAATATATTTTATTTGATGCTAAATGTCACACATGACATGAAAAGCGAAAGCTTAAAAAGGGTTATGAAGCAGATATTGAAGATAATGGAGAAGGCAAAAAGCGAAGAACTCATCAAGCTTAAAGACTAAGTACAACCTTTCAATTGGAGGCTAGAGGCACTAGAGGTAGGATGAGTTTTTATCATCTTGAGCTAGCTTCTTGCTCATAGATGATACATTGCATGAGAAGTACTAGTTTCGATCTGTGTCCCTTCATGGAGCAATGGGAGGCCTAGCAATTCTTGACAATACTTGTGGATCTCTAAAATAGTGTGGGATTAGAATATCAACATTGGTTTAGTTCCTTTTGTACACTAGGGGAGGGATTTGATTCTCATTGTCGACATATTGGAGGAGGGATATTGACACTTACAAAGAAAAGTTGACTCTCGGAGGAGAATTGTTCTCTCATTATACATGGAGGAGGGGAATATTTATGTTCTCTCATGTGGTACAGAGGATTTGTAGGTTTGACAGTCAGGAGATCCACTAATAGATTTAGTTTGGTGTTTTCTTGGTGAAATAGGAAAATTGATGGAGGCAATTCATCAAAGTTTCTAGAAGGGCTGTTGTGTTCAGTCTTTGCAATATTTCATCCTTTGTTCGGATTGATGTAATAAGAGGGGCGGGGGGGGAATGTTGGATTTATTACATCTTTTTATATAGTTTAGGATATAGTTAGTATAGGTTAGATTAAATAAATAAAACAAATGTTAGTTTATAAATAAATATTTGTTAGGTTAGTTGGTTGTTGGGAAGTTACATTCTAGTAAATAGGTTAAGGGAGTTAACATGGGATTACATTGGCTTTATAAGCCATTGCAAATCAATGTAAAATCCAATTGAAGTTGTATGTATTGAATATCCCAAATTCAATAATATATTATTCTATATTGTTCTTTATCTGCAACTATGATGTAATTTGCATATTTCATTTGCTCATCATTTCAATAAATTAACCTATACAAACTACAACTCCAAGCACCAATAAATAGGTGAAGCATAAAGTGGAAACCCTAAATGGTATAGGAAAACCATTAGCCAATACAAGAGAGGTATGACACTCAAATTCAAATCCCATATTCTAATGACCCCTTTAGTCTTGGTCATCCTAGCTATATTTAGCATATTCTCTTATAACATACATCATATCTCATAAATGACCACCCAAACTTAGGTGCCCTAATTTGTCTTCACTCACAATGCATAAAGATGTTCCATGACAAGTGTCCATTCCTGTCATAATTCTAGCCAAGATTTTAATGTAACCTCCCTCGACCTCCCTCTTAAATGTCATATGAATCTTTTATATTCATAATGATCATACAGCTCCACAAGATGTTGACACATCGACAAACTATGCCACCTCAAAGTGGGATGCCTACCTCCTCATGTGAGGACAAAATCACTAAAGATGAATTCCATGTCACCTCCAAATGGGATGCCAACTCTCCCACAAGAATACAAAATACACAAAACATGAAATAGTGAATACAAAAAAAATATTAAAACAAACATTAGGAATGGAAGGTTGAGACACATTTTCCCAACATTCTTCCACTTGTCAAACACATTGCAAGAGCAAAAGTAAAATATACCAACACTTAAATCTAACTACTAGAGATCATGAGGCCCATAGACTCATTGCACCATATGAACTTATCTATGTTCATGTGGGTTTTTTCAAAGAATTTGCAACATTCATCAAAGTATCAACCTTCTCTAGCATCATCCTACCATCCTCTACCATATTATGAACAAAATAGTAATGGGCATCAATGTGCTTTACCCTCACATGAAAGGTCAGGTTATTTTCTAGACATATGGAACTTTGACTATCACATAGAACTAGATAATCTAATAGCTCATGCATCTAGCCCCACATTTGAATATAATCTCTTAAGCCAGATGGCTTCCTTACAAGCATGAGTAGTTTCCATGCACAATGCTTCTGTAGTAGATAAAATGACCACAACCTGTCACTTATCCAATTGATAGCACCATTAAATATAGTGAAAACATACCCATTGGTGGATCTCTTGTTAACATCTTGAGTCCAATGTGAATCAACATATCTACAAACACACACTAAATGTCAAGCCCTTATAGGATAACCACACTAACAAATGGAATACTTAGAATTATCCTGCAAATACCTAATGACCCTCTTCACTACATCCTAATCTACTCATCCAAGATTATCCATGAATAGGCTAAGTGTTAGAGTTGGCTATGATTGGAGCTACCCAGGATCTAGGACTTCATGAAAGAACAAGATAGATCAAATGTGAGAATAATGTTAGAGTTGTCTATGATTGGAGCCATCCAGGATCTAGGACTTCATGAAAGCACAAGAGAGATCAAATGAGAGAATAATGTTATTCTATCAATGAATGCAAAAGATTGTTATTACAATGTACATGATATGCCTTGCTTATAAAGACAAGGATGGAATGTAGGATGTTGTAGTCATGTGACAAGTGTCATTATCCTATGACATGTGACAACTATAGGATAAGATGACAACTATCAACAACTAAACACAACTAGATACATCTAATAAACTCACTAAGTCAACTTAACATGTGTGAATTATGTGTGATGTGTGAATATTATTTAACTAATAAATAGTTAAATAATATGAATTATCCACACAAGGGTAAACCCGTTAGGCGATAACCCCATTCACACTAACACCCCCCTTAAGTGCAACTTAGGGAGTAGCTGACTAAAGCAAGATGAAATGATGGATGGGTCCCATTACTAGGCCATGTTAGGTACCCATGTACAACAAATCTCAAGTGGAGAAAAGGAGATAACCTCATGGGAAAAAAACTCCTCTCCAAAAGTGAGAATGCAAAAAACAAATGAAAGATGTGATGGAAGGAGGACTCAAGACCCCCTAGAACTACATCCAACACATATGTACAATCAATTACCCCCCATAGGAGAGAAAGTGTGAGACTATAGGTCCCCCCACAATGAAGTATCTCCTGTGCCGATGGTGAATGACTAAAGAAGAATACTGGAAAGTGTCCTGTACCTACAAACAACATTTCTACCCTTTGGAAAAAACCAATCCAAAGGCTGATGTAAAAGAAATTCCATCTCAAGGTATGAGGGAAAAAGCATCATGATGGATGTTGCATCTGAAAACTGCTCAAGTGTCTACATGTCAAAATCAAGGAATGCCACAATGCAATGAGGTGTGACCAATCCAAAATCTTGGGTAGACTCATGAAGATCAACCTCCAAAGACAAAGTAGATGGGATAACAGTTGTGCTATAACTATCATCAAAGAGGAGAGATATCCCCTCAAGTGTGTCCTCCAAATCTGCAATATGAGACTCATAAAACAAGTCTGATATATCCCACAAAGCTGTGTCTGAAAGAATGGAATGATCGTGCTCTACTAAAGTAGATGAAACCATGTTGATGTCAATCTCTGAAGAAGCAGGAGGTTGAGGTGATGGAAGCTTAGCACTAGTCTCATGAACCAAAGTAGGTGAAAGAACACCAAGGTTCAAGTGACCAAACTTCTCCTCGGAAACATGATTCACACTTGATGCATGCGTGTGAATATCAATCTATGGATTTGCAACATTAGAAGAAGAAAAATGGGAGAATGTATACAAGTGAGATGCATGATCAACCATCCCAACTACAATGATATCTCTACTCTCCAAGTCTCGTATGATCACTGAATCATGAGTGAACTCAACTGTCTTGCCTGCACCACAATGAGTAATCTGGTAGATGGAAAGGAGATTGGTTGTCAAGGAAGGTACACACAACACATTATTGAATCTACTCTCACCAACATCAATAGTTCCTTTATTAGTTAATGCATGCATGTATTGTTACCCATCAAGATAGGAAGTGAAGTACATGACTCAAATGAAGAGAACATCCCTTGTGAAGATGCCATATGATGAGAAGCTCTAAATCAAGAAGCCATCTCTTTGATTGAAGACTTGTAGAAGCAAAGAGTGCTTGTCCCTTGTTTGTCCCATTGGCAATTCCTGTTGTCCTTGTCTGTGTAGATGCTGATGGTGTCGAGGAAGAGGATGTACTAGGTGATGATGATGACATTTTGAAATTGTGCTTTTGAATAATGTGAGTGAACTCATAAATTTTCTTCTCATAACACTTATGCTCATCATGTCCTATTTTCTTGCAATATGCACACTTTGATCTCTCCTTAGATGATTCCTCCTTGGGAGAGGATGCAAACTTAGGTGGTTTGGTTGACTCTTTTTCTTCCTCATTATTCTTGAAATCCTTATTTTTCTATTTCTTGCCTTTTCTAGTTGAATCATTTTGATCTTTTGAACCTTGATTAGCAAGAAGTGCTTGAGGTCTAGGAGACTTCAATGTGCTCATGTGTACTGACTTAGCTTACTCTCTTGTGAGTGATGCAACAAACTCATCGAGTGAAGGCATTGCGAAAGCTTTCCCAAGTGCATCCATAGTAGCATAAAAGGTAGAATAAAAAATTGAATAGTCAGGACCAAGCTTGGTAAGGATTGAAAGAATTAATTGTGTGTCCTCTTTCTCAATTCCACATTGTTTGAGCTGCAATCTAATTGATTTTAACTTTGTGAAGAAGTCTTAGATGCTTGCAAAGTTGGTTGGATTCAAACCAATTAGTTCATTCTCCAATTTGAAACCTCTCATAGTATCTTGTTTATAAAAGAGATTCTCTAAGGTAGTCCACACTTCATTAGGTGTTTTACAAGATTCAATATGAAAAAGAAGATCAAGAGAGATAGACAAGCGTAGTGTTCCATACGCTTGATCACATCTATTGTACCACTTTCTTTTTTCCACAACTGTTAGTTCAATTTCTGTACCCATTGTTACTCTATGAATTTTTAAACTTCTTAAATGAATCTCCATTTTAGTTTCCTACTCATGATAGTTATATGTGTAGACACCTAAAAGTGTCCTCAAATCACAAAACACCTATCTCTTCCACATTCTACTATTTTCCCCTAATTCTCCTCTATGGTTAAAGAATTAATTTTAATTGATTAATTATTTAATTATTCACTATCCCCTTTCCCCCTTTAATTTAAATAAATCATTTATTTAAATTATAAGGCCTTATCCTGATTGAATAGGTTTCACCTATTTAATTTAATCATCTCACATTATTCCCCTCCTCAAATAAATTAAGTAAATAAACCCAATTTATTTAATTTAAAAACATTATCCATCTCATCATTTCTTCTAATTTAAAATTGTCTTTTGTTCTCTAGTGGCTGGGAACCCTAATCAATCACATCCCTTCATTTCACCAAGAAGTCAACACTCAATCCTAGCCCTCCGTTCAAACATGCTCCTCTATAAAATAACTTCTCCAACTTATTTTCACCTCTCTAAGCTCTGAACCTCTGTATCTGTTATACTCTCTCCAATCTCTTGCTATTCATCAACTTGAGCTTCTCAAGATTGTGCAAAATCTACAAATCTAAGAACATAATGGAAGATGGAGGAGAAAAATGAAGATTAGTCAAGTTGTAGCTTAGATTATAGTTTATTTTCTGTTTATTTACTTGATTTCTAGGCTTTCTTGCACTCCATTGGGAGCTAGGGTTAGCTGTAGTTTAATTTCTGCATGCTTATATCCTTTTCCCTATCTCATTCTAGTGAACCCAATGTAAAACAATTTCTAATCCATCATTTTTGTTGAGTTTTGGTGGTTAACTTGTGCAGGTGGCTTCCTGGTCTCAAACGGAGCTCACCGTTGAGTCCGGGAGGCCCTTTCTGTGAAAATGGACATAAAATTTGCTATGTTTTGGTGACTGCAAATTTTTTGAATTGTTTTAGTGGCAGTCCGTATGGTATGAATCCATACAGATCCGTACCGTATAGAATCTACCATATTGCCTGCATCGTTGGTGTCTGTGTAGTGGTTTTTCTTTACAAGTTGCAAGCCGCTTCTTGCGAAACCCTCTTGTTGCCCCGTTCAGCCTGGTCGAAACCACAATACCATCATTCTTCCACCACTACTTCTCCCCTGCCAGTGTTTAAAGCTCGTCCTCTGCCGCCTAGTTTTAAAAACCCTATCTCTGCCGCCCTTATTCCTCCACTCATCCCTTATTCCTCCACTTGGCTTTGAACATCGACTGCTTCAACCATCGATCCACTGTATATGCTCCAAGCTTGCTTTTCGGCATCAAAATCTGCAGTCGCCACTATATAACCACCCATCTCCACCTCTACTCTCTACCCACTAAGATTTTTAAACCCTAGCCACTAGTATCCATCACCTCCTTTGCTCACACCAAATCATCACCCTACCAGTGGTGCCACCCATGACCAACTCTCTGCCACCCGCTTGGGATACTCGGCACCACTGCCAGCTTACACTGCCACTGCTCCTTTTCACCACTGATAGCTCATCAAACCCTAACCCTAGCTCTACCATGCACGAAACACAGTTGAAATTCAACCTCCCACCTAGCCACTGACTGTTTGGTGCCTCACAAACCCTAAACCACCACTCCAAGTCATCCTAACCACCAGTTAAGATTCCAACTTCTCCTCCAAATCACTATGGTCACATGGCAAACCAGGATAGGAGATGGGGGGCTATTGGCCCACTACACATCTTTTTTTTGTCTTTGCGGCCCTTTGTCATATGAATGACCCAGGATGCTGCTTAGAATTAACCACCACCTAGTAACCCTAACTTCCGTAGTCACCCTGCAAGGCCCCGGTCGTGGTTTTTAAACTACCGCAGTCCCCCTTGGCTGCTTGGCCTTGATTTTAATTTTCTTTTTTATTATTTTTCTCAACTGTCTCGCCCCTAGTCACATGGGTGACCAGGGGCTGATTTAACCCTTAACCACAAGAGCTAACTACTAGCCACTAACCGCGACATGTGACCATCATTACCTAACCACTAGCATTTAATGTTGACTGCCAGTTTGACCCCTCTTTGCCTCCACATGCTAAAATAGGTGTTTTTTTCAAACTTGCATAACTTGGTCAAAACAAGTTGGATTTTTGTAAAATCGGTGGCGTTGGAAAGATGATTCAACTGGCTTCACAATGACAAGGTCAGTTTCAGGTAATAACACAATTTTATTAGGTAAATTTTTGGTCAAAGTCAACATTCATTTCAAACTTCAAACGAGCATAACTGGTCCATTTTCATCCAATTTTAGTGCATTTTTTTAAAAATCTACTTAAAATTTCCTAAATTTTTTGATGCCACTGTTAGTTTTGTTGTAACTTATCAATTTTATTAGATATTTTCCAGATTGCGTATTTCAAGCCTTTTGACTTGGTGACTTTCAAAGGGGGGTGTTCACTTGATGTTTTTTGTTTTTCACGCTTTGATAGATGATTTTCTACTACTAATATCTGTTTTGCATCTTATGGCACTTATTGGGAGAAGACTCTTGATTGAAACTACTAACATATTTTGATGTAGGGTTTCCTCCTTTCATGTGCATGTGCTTGGTTATCATAGGAACACTTTGATTTTGGTGCACTAAAACAAACATTATCTTGTTGTTTTCACACATTCTTGGGGCTTAAAAATAATCAATGTCTTCTTTGCTTAGTGACTTTGCTTGTGTTTGTAGAGTGTGTATGCTCTTCCCTCACACGTTATTGTGAACTTAGGAATCAAAAGCACTCTTCAAGTATTCTCATTTGTCACACCACACATTTAATTTCAAAGCGTTAATGAACATTGTCTAGTGTGGTCAAACACGTGTATGCTATCTCCTTGTGTCTTTGTATGACCTTGGAGATCAAAAACATGTGTTTGTATCACTTTTGTCTAAACCTTTAGAGGACCTACCTCCCAATTTGTGAGAGGGAACGACCCAAGCGGTACTTTCATTTCGGTCCGCTATACAAATAGTCATGATTGTGACGAAAGTCATCAATCACCTGGTGCTGCTATTCTATACTGACTAAAGTCTCCCTCAGTATCCATGAGATGCATGAAAACCCTTTCTAAGGGCTGGGAGGCATCTTAAATGAGTGAACTGCCACATGTATAGACACCAGTATATCTCAAAACACTAATTAAGAACCATTTGTGCTGGTGGAGAAAAACCCTTTTACTTGCTAGTGCAGGAGGTCGGACCTCCCAAGCCACCCCACATGTACTATTCATTGTAGAGACAGGAACTCCCTTGGTCCCTAGGATCGAAGGGTAAGAGAAGTTGGTGTGCCCGTGCCATGTAAGGGGGAGCCAGTGTCACCAAATTCTCTAACTATCCGCCTTGTCTTAGTATTTAGAGAAATCTGAGTGGGGACTCAGCAGGTAGTATCCTTGACTAGGCTAGGATTGTACATGTTTTCAAGTGTTTTCAAAGTTGTCAAGAGTCACCAAAAATAGCCAATCTAATTTCCAAGTGTCTTCTATGACTGATGTGTCTTCTTCAAGTGATTGCTTATTCATCACCCTAAACATTCAAATCCAACCCATTCATTCCAAGTCATCATATCATCATCACATTCTTATCATATCCAAGTCCTCATTATTCAACCTTAGTATCCTAATTACCCTCCTAAGCCAATCAATTTCATCCTAAACATTCTTATCATATCCTAATCACATATCCTTATCACTCTTCCTAACCACATCCTCCTTGTCATTTCACATCATCCTTGTGATGTCCTAATCACATCCTAATTACATTATCATCATTCCACATCATCCTCTTTCTAACCCAATCAAGACCATTCTAAGTCAAACCAACACCTAACCATCATCCTTGTCATTCCACATATCCTAATCCATTTTCATCCTAATAAATCCAAATCATCTAATCATATCCTATTCATCATTCCTAATCATTTCACCTCATCCTAATCATTTCACCTCATCCTAATCATATCCTATTCATCATTCCTAATCATTACACCTCATCCTAATCATATCCTAATCATCATTCCTAATCACTTCACCTTATCCTAATCATATCCTATTTATCATTCCTAATCATTTCACCTCATCCTAATCATATCCTATTCATCATTCCTAATCATTACACCTTATCCTAATCATATCCTATTCATCATTCCTAATCATTACACCTCATCCTAATCATATCCTATTCATCATTCTTCATAATTCCACCTCATCCTAATCATATCCCATTCATCATTCCTAGTCATTACACCTCATCCTAATCATATCCTAATCATTACACCCCATCTTAACCATATCCTATTCATCATTCCTACTCATTACACCATATCCTAATCATCTCTTTCATCCAATCATCATCATCATTCTCCTAATCATATCCAAGTCATCCTAATCACAACCCTAACCATACTCTAATCACCTCTTTCGTCTAATCACCCTCATCTTAATCATCCTAGTCACTACACCTAATCATCTTCATCCTCATCCAATCAACATCATCCTAATCATTCTCCTAGTCATATCCAAGTCATCCTTATCAAACCCTAATCACCTCTTTCATCTAATCACCCTCATCTTAATCATCCTAGTCAAAACCCTAATCATCTTCATTCATAATCCAATCAACTTCTTCCTAATCAATACAAAGTCATCTTCATCTCATCACTACACATCATCATCTTCATTCCAATCCAATCAACTTCATCCTAATCATTCCCAATCACAATACACCACAACCCTAGGGAAACCTTTGAGCATCTACTCTCCCTATCAAATCCGATTGCAACTGTGTCAAAACATTATAGACCTGCTAGTTCTGTTCACCCACTACATATTCAATTTCATTCATCCTTTGACATCTATTGAGGTTCCCAAAAATAGTCTTCCTAAGGTTGAAACATAGGGAGAAACTGTCAAAGCTTGACTGTATCACAAGTACAAATTTGGACCAAGAAACCTTGACATCTTTTTTCAAATCAATCTCAACTTGGGCTTAATACCACAAGGCTACTTTAAGTACATCCTTCCAAGTGAATAATGAAACTCATGGGTTCACTTTAATCAATCATTTCTTCCACACCTCAAGGTTTTGATAAATCCAATTTATACTTTGACAAGGTCATTAGTAGACGAGAGTACCCTCTTGGAGCTAGACTTTTTGAAGACTAATATCCATGTTAGCCTCTATCATAGTCTGGGCCTCATCACCTTCCATTGACATCCACATAGCATCCCACAATTCACAAGTTTCATTTGGTAGAGACACAGTTGCAAAAAGAAGAGAAAGGGAGTAGATCCTCCTAGTCATCCCTATAGTGAACACATAAACACATCATTCACAACATTCTCACCAACACATTCATCCTTGTCTTCCACATCATCCTTGTCATCATATCAACATCATTCTAATCATATCCCAATCAATTTTCATCCTAATCATTATTCTTGTCATTCGACATCATATCATAATCCCATCCTATTCATATCTTCATCATTCAACCTTCACATCATTCAATCAAATTCATCCTAATCACCTCACCCCTAATCATACCTTAATCATACCCTAATCATATCCTAATCATTTCCAACTCTTGACCTTAACCATAACCTAATCATCCCTAATCACCCATCTAATCATCCAACCAATCTCATACTCTATCACATTCCTAGTCATTCCACCTTATTATTACCCTAATCCTAGTCAAGCACTTGTTAACATGGTCCTAATCCTTGGCGATCCTATGTCCAAACCAAAGCCCAAAATCATACTTAGAGGTGGCCCTCTTAATCCTGATGACGAGACAAAACCAAGACTTAAGCTTGTACTCCAAGGAGCCCCTCCTCCTAAGCCCAAGTTCATACTTTGAGGGGGCTATCTCTTTAATTACGAGGATGAGACAAGTCCAAAAACTAGTCCATCCACATGTCAAGTCAATGCCACATCGACCTATCCATTCATGCACCAACAAGAACATGTGAGCCTAACTCCACCTTTGCAACAAGATCAAATGCCTTTGGATTCTAATGCCACTTTTGACAAGGGAGACATTGTTAGAAATTATGATCTTAGGATACTAATGATTATGAACAAGATATAAAATAAATATAAATGAGAATTATACAATCATAGATTTAACACATTACACAAGATATACATGGGGAAACCCCTTTTAGGTAAAAATACCCCATAAAGCATCATTTTATTAAAACACTTACAAAATATAGTCTATTAAAGAATAGACTGAACTTGGGGATATACTCCTCTACGTACTTCCACATGGCCAATAATACCTCATGTGCATAGTGATATAATAAAACTCCAAATTCCACCCTCTCAAAAGAGAGAGAATCTCCTTATATAAAGGAGAAGGGGTGGCATAATACCTAAAGGGTATTAGTCACACCCATTCAAAGCAACCATTTGTAAATAATTAATAATCTAATAGTTATTAGATTATTAATTATTAAATGGTATATGCTTTATAACATAAGGTTTTATAACCTTATATTAGAACATTATATAAATGTTATAAGGGTATGACCCCTAATAAAATTATGTTCTAACACTCCCCCTTAATGTTAATAGGGGGCATCACATGTCAATTTCCATAAAATAAAAAATAAAGTATCCCAGTAACATAGGTCTTCTTTGACAATGATAAATAGGGACACAAATATATGCCAAGATGAAGAGCATGTATTCCGGACTACATGAAAGTCATCTTGTCATAATTTATAATCCCGTGTTTTAAAAAATGATGCTTAAACAAGGTCTTAAAATGTTTTTGTTGGAGCTCGGAACTCCTCAAACTAGCCCCCCTCCAGGTTCATTACATATTGCTCGTAGGTATTACATAATACAATGCTTTTATAGGTGGAAGATTTACAGAGAAGAATTTTAATATGCCCATAGGGCTTACATATAATACAAGGAGTAAACCATATATAATGCCTCAAGGTCTTACTTTTTTTCCTTTTAGGTAAAGAGCTGCCATTGTTAGACATACTCTTTGCCCCTCAATGGCAACTCCTTACATCCTAAGGTCTTATTTTATGCCTTTGGTCTTACATCTAGAGGTGCTAAAATCATGCACACTCCCCCTCAAATCCTGGGGTGTTAAAATGCCTAAGGTCTTATTGTATGCCTTAGGTCTTACATCTAGAGGTGCCAATGTCATGCACACTCCCCCTCGATGGCCAAGCATTGATTTGAATTTAGAGAATTTGGTACTGCACAAAGGTTTTATGCTATATTGCATATATAATTTTTATGATTACTATGATCCTAGCCTAGATCTTCTTGACATAGCATATCTGCCATCTAATAATCAATCTTATAGAATTGAAGAATAATATTAGGATGGAAGCATTTTCCTTTGAAGGTAGTGCCCATGAACTTCAAATGTGCTTTATTTTTGGAAATAAGAGTCTTGAGTAAGAGTAAATAACTTTATCATATAATAAATTGGGACTTGTAATAGCACCCAAATGGAAAACATTTTCAACAATCTCCTAAGCACATTGATTCTTTTGTAGTGACTTGGTAGTCAACTTTTGATTAAAAAGCTATAGAGGATAGCTATTTAAATTTACTCCATCCATGTGATAGCTGCTGCACATATTTTGAAGACATAGATTGAGGCATATGTCCTATGAATAAGGTTACCAACATATTTAGTAATATAATAATCAATAAAAATTATTTTTTGGTGTAAAAATAATAAAATCCCATGATCAGATAAGTAAGTCAATATATAATATGTTATGACAATACTTAAAAATGATCTAGCAATCTTATTAAGGAGATCATATGGAATTTTCAAAGGTATAAGCACTTATAACCTGTCATTTTCTATAAGGAAAATAAAGTCATTAAACATATAGTAATGATCCATAAAAAAATAAGGCAACGGGTGAGCTATCCTTTCCATGCTTGCTCTTCGGACAGTGTATTAGGGGGACAGCCACCCATTACAAATAGGTGCTTTTATACCCAACAAATTTAGATATTTTAGATAAATACAAATCTCCTTAAGTAGTTTTTAAAAAACACTTATGTACGTTATAAAAAAATGTCATCTTCCTAGATTCCATTATCCATTTGGACATACCTTTGTAGTTTGTAGTATTGCCCCTTTATGTATGTCTTTTATCCGTTTGGACATACCTTTGTAGTTTGTATTATTGCCCCTTTATGTATGTCTTTTATCCATTTGGACATACCTCTCTTCTCCATGACATATGGGATAATATTGTTTCTTGATTATAACAAAATTCAAATAACTAATATAAAATGTTATCAATTCCCTAGCCATGCAAACTTATCCAAGGTTTTTATCAAATTATTTAATATAAAAGATAATTTATCTAAAATTGTAATCTTTACATATGACACTATCTTATATGTATGACAATACAAATTATATGACATCTCTACATGTTAGAGGTGATGAATGTCTTTAACATCAAAATAATAATATGGTTATGTTTTTCTAGGAGGTGATGATGAATTAGATGGAGGGGATCTCAAATTTCTTAGTCTTGGAGAATGTAAGATTTAATGTTGCCTTCTTAGCCAATAAGTTCTACCTTCAATGGACAAGTAGATCCCATTAAGCTAAAACTCCAATCATCATGTTGTCTCTAGATATCATTTTGTCCATAGAAAGAATCTTACTGTATATTAAAGAGGGAAATATAGAAGCTTGTTTTAGGTTTCTTTCCTTGAGAGAAGAGATTATATTATTTACATTTTTGCATAATATGCATATTTTTATTAAAGAGTTGGTTGGAGGTGATAAAATGTATTTGTTTTCAATTTTGAGTTATATAGAAATGTGAGATGATTGTGGGGCACAATGAAGAGTTCTCATAAGAGTGTTTCCATGTTGAAATGCCCCTTAATGCCATGAGGCATTAATTATAACTCTAATGAATATGAAACAAGAGAAATTAAAGGATATGTTGAAAGGCAATCCTAGGCAACTTGAGAATAATGAAGTTAAACGTATGCCACACCTGAGTTATCAACTATCAAAATTAAACATATACATAGTAGAATAGGATGGAATATGATTATCAAGATTTCACAAATTATGTCATAGTATGAACAATCTTAGTATGGTGGAGACTTAGTAGAAAGCGATATCTGAGAGGATGACCTTCATTGCCTTGTTAACAAAATTGTGTGAAGACACATATTACTACCAACTCTTCTTCTCTCACTCTTATCCCAAGGATGGTCGATGCAAAATCATTTCATAGTATAACAAATAGCTCTCCATTTTTCACAACTTATACCACAACTTCCATATTGCAATTTGATTTCAAAATTGAAGAGCATAAAGAATTATTTTATGTTTATGACCTAGAAATGTTGGCTCTTATTCATGTTCATAAAAAACATTATGGTAAAGTTTTATTGAAACCCACCAAAGCTTGAAATTTCATGTTGAGAAGGATTTTAATGAGACCAAGAATAATGGATAATCAAGCTTTACAATAACAATTTTGAAACGAAGTTAAAATAATACTCTTGATTTTTTTAACAAAATGGAACAATTTTTAAAATGACAAAATTTGCAAAGAGAATAATAGGAAGTCACTTACAAAATCTATTTGCACTCCTATAACAACATCCTCCCATACACAAATTTTTAAATTTGTTATTAGTCTTATTTTTTATTAATTATTACTTTCTTAATATTTCTAATTAATCTTAATCTTTATTAGCTTTCTTTTATTAAACTCCCTCCTTTTTTAAGAAAATACCTTATGGTGTTTATTAATCTTACTCTAATATCTAATATCGTTTTAATGATTTACCTTTTATAAGTCATATGAATGATATGATTTCTCATATGAATGATATGATTTTTTTCAAACCATATCTCTCCTTTTAAAAAATTATACGAATCTCTTTCCTTAAATTATAAGAGACTTTCCCTTATATAATAAACTAGCAATCACACCTTAGTGTGCAATGGGTACACCGAAATTGAAAGAGTATCGGAATGGTTGACTATAACCTCAAGTCTATCACACAAGGAACACTTTTTTTTCACTATGTTTATGTAGTTAATCTTAGTTTTGTAATCCCATGATGGGTAATGAATTTGTGTTTTAGGAAATGTCTCTTCAATTGTGATGGACCTGGTAAAGGTAAAATTTGGAAATAATTATCATAGGAAGGTTATGCATGTTATATCCATTTTCTCTACTTAAAATTGAAAGGTACTCTCTCTCTCTCTCGTGTTTATTTTAAATTAGTCTCTAATTCTCTTTCTATTCACTCCTCTCTATCTCTCTTGCTTTTATCTCTTCCTCCCTCTCTCCCTTATTTGTCTCTCTCAAGCACCACATCTCTTTCTCTTTCTACCTTCCTCTCTTTGTATCAACTAATCTCTCTCCCTAAAGATATTGGGGGACTTTTCTAGCAAGGAGTCTTCTTCTTTGTCGAAACCCTTTAACCAATTTAACGGTGTAAACAAAATCGGAGACATGGTAAAGAATCTTGAAATATATGCTTAGTTGCCAGATAATATTTTGATGCTTGGATTATCCTCTCTAAATGATGATGCAATGATAGGCTATGAGATGTGGGGGTTTGGTGATGATTCAAATGGATTAAGGTTTGTCACATATTTTCACATTTAAATTGAAAAATAATGATTAATAGGAAAGGAGTTGGTATAAGCCCAAGATTCATTTTGAATTTAAAAGTTAAAAAGTTGAATCTACATCAATCACTTTCATATTTGACTTAGCATTATAAATGGATAAACTACAAATCAAGTCTAGATTTAAAAAATGTGTAAAGATTGAGAGTAAACTTAATTATCAATCTACCCCCTCTCTTTATCTCTCTATATATCTCTTTCTATTTTTATCTTTGTGCCTCTCTCTTTTTATTATTTTTCCCTCTCTATCCTTCTCTATTCCCCCTCTCTCTCCTCATTCTACTCATATCTCTTTGTTTAACTCTCTCTCTCTCTCTCTCACCATTTCTCTATCCTTCTCTATTCGCCCTTTCTCTCCCCATTATACTCATATCTCTTTGTTTAACTCTCTCTCTCTCCCTCTCTCTATTTGTATCTCTCTTTCTCTCCATCTTTATCTTCCTATCTCTATATATGTTTGTCTCTCTCCCCTTCTCTCTTTCTCTCTTCCTTTCTCTCTCCCACTCTCTCTCTCTCTCTCTCTCTATATATATATATATATATATCTTTCTCTCAATCTTTATCTCTCTATCTCCTTGTCTCCTTTATCTTTCAATTTCTCTTTATCTCTGTTCACTTCTCTCTTCATCTCTCTTTATCCCTTTGTCTCTATCCTCCCTTCTTTCTTACCATCTTTTTTTAACTTTTTTTTTCTCTCCCTCTCTATCTTTTTCTAAAACTCTTTCTTTGTCTCTCGATCTCTTCTTCCCTTCTTTCTTCCTCCATCTCTTCTCTCTCTCTCACTCTATATCTTGATCTCTCTATCCCTATATCTCTATCTCCCCTTCTTTCTTCCTTTATCTCTCCTCTCTTTCTCTCACTCTGTCTCCTGATCTCTCTATTTCTTTGTGTCTTTCTCTCTATCTCTCTATCTCCCCTTCTTTCTCTCTTCCTTTCTCTATGTCCTCTCTATTTGTGTCTAGTTTATAAAAAAATTTCAAGTGTCTTCTAACTTTATTTATCAGTCTAAATCTTTGCAGCCATTTCTTCATTTTTGTTGCATGCAACATAACTTTTATTTTTCATAGTAAAAGATTATTTGTTTCATCTAAGATAACAAACTTTGTATTGCTCCTTCCAATTGAGTTGTTGTGGCTACAAAGGAATCTACTTTTACTTGTAGTTGGTGTTGTTGTATCATCTTGATCATTTTGTCCATGCCTTCTAATGTGACATTTTTGTGCATTAGATTCCATTTGGCATTGCTGCCAAATGCTTCACTTAGTTCCAATTTCTAAATTGATGAAATATGAGTAAATTCAATTTGTGGCCTTAAAAGAGTATGCATGAATATGTTTGGGCTCATTATAGCTACTAGAGCTACTTGCTTTTGCTAAGCCATATACTCCTTAATTTTATTCACTCTTTAAGTTTCTATTCATTCTTTTTCTAATTCTTTTGTTCCTACATGTTCTTCCTGTTGGGAAGAGACACTGCTACGCATGATAGGTGTTGTCATTTATGGCAACTAAGTCTATCCTACACATACACATTACATGATTTGTTCATACCAGAAGTCAGAGTGAGGATTTGTCTAAGTCCAGGAGTCAGAAACAAAGCATGTGATAGGTTCTGGTATCTTAGTTCGGATCTCTCCAATAGTAAATCACAATGTGCAGTGGATCTAAAGGAGTAATAAGGATTGTCAGGACTATCTAAATCTAAGAATTTAGCCTCCAATGATGAAGGATTCAAAAGCTATAAGAATCTGAGTATCAGGCTCCAGTTAGTCAGTATAGTTAGAAGAAGAACAGGTCGACCTAGTATTTGATTTTGGTCTGAATGAAGAAAAGTTGTTGGTTAAGTAATTTGTGATAACTAGTGGTATTGGTTGACATGGTTGATGATTTGAGAACACAAGTTTTTGGTCCACGTTGCTGATTATGCATGAATTCAGCTGACAGAGTAGAGGTCTTCATAAATGCTCTAAGTTTTCTTTGAGCTGACTACAGTTGATAAAATTTCTTGATGCAGATATATATAGCCGATGGATTCGAGTCTTATGAAGAGGGTGTGAGGTGTGGTGATGGAGTAAGTGCAAAAAAGAGCAGAAGAAGTGTGAAGGAAAAGATCTAAGCCTGGATTATGGCAGAAAAGTGAAACAGGGTAGAATAAGGATGAAGTGTGTAAGATCAATATTCTGTGCTTAACCAGAACTAAATTTCTACATTTGTAGATGCTATCCAATAGTTCAAACATTTTGTTATCTTCTTGTAATCATTTCTGTAGGTAGTGAGCTTTGGGTAGTGAGCCTTGAAGGCATGTACCTTCCCCATTTGTAATACTTTTAACAGAGTATGAGTTCTTGTGGTTAACCCCCACCGTGGTTTTTCCCTTAACCAGGTTACCACATCAAAAATCATGGTGTCAATTGTGTTAATTGTACTTCTACTTATGTGTCTTTGATTTATGCTTTCATGGTTACATCCTTAATCTATTAAAGAAGAATTAATTGCAGCAAGTATTAAATTTTTGAGACAACTGATTCACCCCCCTCTTAGTTGTTAGCCCTTATTTCAACAATTGGTATCAGAGCCAAGTCCCTTGGAGGAAGCTTAACAGCTTAAGGAAGATTTGGGAAGGAGTTTCAATGGGTTCACTCAGAGAACAACTTCAATTAGCTTTAGAAGATCTTGATCAGTACAAAGCAGAAATAGATGACCTGAAAGTGAACCTCAAGGATGCTGATGATTGCATTGAATTGCTAAAAGAAAAATTAAAGAAATCAATGGACAAAAGGAAGGAGCTACTTCATTAGCTAGCTAATCTTACTGAAGAAAATGACATGAATGAGGCTTTGGAAGAAAAGATAAAGGAATGTGAGAAGCTGACAAAAGAAGTTTATGTTCTAAAACATGAGATGGAATCTAGGGTGATGAAGCTAACCAAAGAAATTGAGGAAAGGAAGAAGACTAAAGAAGACCTGAATCAAACTCTGAAAGAAAAAAAAAAGAAGAATGCTGCAGAATGGACAGAATAATTGGCCACCTAAAATCTGATCTACAAGAATACAAATATAATGAGGAGGAACTTGAAAGACAAATTGTCACTCTCAGACATGACCTAGAAATTGCAAATGAATACAAGGAGAAGTTCAAGATAAGCTGAGCTAAACTTGAAGTGCTTCTTGAGAGTCAGAATAAGGCTGATGATAAGCATGGTCTTGGGTATAAGAAAGTTGAAAGCTCTGGATCCAGACAAAGAAATTCTCAATCAAGGAATGGGAGAAACAAACCTAGAAGACCTCCAGTAAGACAACCTAATGCTCAAAAGTATCCATCTTTTAATGGAAATTGTTTCAATTGCAATAAATTTGGTCATAAAGCTACTCAGTGTAGAAGTAGAATAAATCAAAGTGGTCCATCCTTCTCCGGTCAATGCTTCAAGTGTAAGAGGTATGGTCATAGATCCAATGAATGCAGAAGTATGATAATGAATAACTCTAACAATAGAGGAAATAGGAATTCTTTCAATGGCAAATGCTTTGCATGCAATAAAATTAGACATATGGCTAATCAGTGCAGATCAAGAGGAAATCAATCAAATGGGCAAAGAAATGTTGTGTGCTTCAATTGTAACCGATCTGGTCATTTTGCAAGATTCTGTAGAAGCAGGAATAATGAAAGAGGTCTGATAAATAGAAAACTGGATGAGTAGAGACAAGACAAAGGCAAGGGAAAAATTGATGCGAATGAGATCCAGAATGAAATGAGCAAGACATGGGTCAAGAAAAGTGTAATGAATAATAGTAATGGGTCTGCACCAGAATCTGGTGCTGACAATTCCTTTGAGAATTGAATTAGGAGCTCTGGCTCAGGGGGAGATGCATTAAAAATCAAATTCCCCCAACCAATAAGTGGGTGCCTGAATCTGGCACGATGAGAGAAAATAATTTGGGTTATTACAGATCATTTGAAAGGATTTCTGGAAGAAAAGAAGTGGATATTTTGATTTGCGAAACAATTGAAGGTCGACTGTATGCAGAAATAGTGTAACTAGATGTATTAGGGCAGAGCATTTATTACAAAGGAAAATTAGGTTTTGCAAAGCATAAAAAGGTCGTTCACTCTTCATTTGAAACACTTTGCATTCAAAGAGAGCAAGAAGAATAGTATCTGAGTTGAGATTTCAAGGAATTGGAGTGTGACTGGTGAATTTGTCCACCAACCCTAATTTCGTGAAAAAGGTATTTATCTGTGAAGCTTTGAACTTGTAATCTTTTGCAATGGCTACACCTTTGGTTGTTGATATTACTAAAAGGCCTTGACCCAAATTAAAGAAGCATCCACACAAATCAATAGAAGTCGACCCATTAGGTGCATTTTCAAGTGTTCTGTATGGTGTGCTGCATGTTGAAGATATTATGGTCTATATTCATGCAAGCATAGATGAATTTAGGGACTCAAGGTTTGTAGACTTGTTTGAAAGTCATCTAAGGGATGAAAATCACAATCTTAAACCCAAGTATAAGGCACTGCACGATAAACATTTCATTCAAATTATGGGGTTTCCAACATTCGATGAAGATGAATGGGTCCGTTATGTTTTAAGTTGAATGCATGATGAGTTTTTGTGGTTGTTGAAACATTTCAAAATTACAAAGGATGCTATCAGGATTATGACTAGGTTGAATTCAATTGGTGGTTTACCCTTACTGAAATCCGTGAAGAACCAGACTGTGACTGATGCAATCGGTGCCAAATTCAACAAAAGGGCAATGACCATCAATGATATTATTGATCTGGCTGTCAAGTTTGCTTCAATGGTAATTGGTTACAAAATTTATCATTCCAGTAGGGAGAACTCTGTCTCCGGAATGACCATATATGCTGCATACAAAATGTTAAAGGAAAATGTAGATTATGACTTGTGTGAATTATTGCAGAACCAACTAATTAAGAACTTAAACAAAATAAAAAAGGATAAGAAAAACACCTTTAACTATGGCACATTAGTTCTATGTTTATTTTCTACTTTATGAATGAAGTACCTGGAGTAAAGGGTGTGCACTGGACTAATGACGAGCCAGTTGCTATTCAAATTAGAGATCATCTACACAACATTGGTGACTATAAAGCACAGAAGACTGCAATCTGGGGATACTTCAAAAAATTTTAGAATATGATGCATTCTAGAGAAAGAATCCCTAAATCAGTTGTCGAGAACTACAAGAATGAAATATGTTTCATGGTGGACACTGATCAGTGCTTAATGGAAGCAGTAGAACCCAGAATTGTTTGGATCATGCCCATGGGGTATGAGGTAGATGAGAAAATCTTGAATATGTATACTCAACACCTTTTGAGCAAGCCAAAGGACACAATAATTGCAAGATTTGGGACATATGAGGAACTAAGTATTAAACTATATGTTGAGCTTAGAAAACCTGAAACCAATAGGAAAATGAGGAAAGAAGTTGAGCAGTTGGCCGAGAATCTAGGCCTCACCAAGGAAGATGTGAGGTAATTTAGGGAAAGAACTAAAAAGGCTGAGAGGAAAAAGCAGGATAAGAAATAAGTAAGTGCTCTGGTAGAATCCTCTTCCACATCAAGGACCACTAGGAGCTTTGCTATTGTCCCTGTTCCCCCAAAACTTGCCAAATCTGAGAAACTAGAAGATATATCATCCGATAAGGAAAAGAAAAGAAATAAAGTAAAGGCAAAGAGATCATATGATAGTTTGGAAAAGGAGGATGAAGAAAAGACAGACTTAGATGATGGGCTTAAGGAGCTAAAGGCCATAGGTGCTAAAGTTGTTAAAGTATCTAAAGAGAAGCCTTCCGAAAGAAAGAAGACAAATAAGAGGTAGAAATTAGAGGCTGATGTTAAGAAGCAAATTCCCTTTGTGAAAAACATTGTCAAGGCAATCTCCATTGATGGGAATTTAAAACCATTGAATAAATTCTATCATCTGTACAATGATGTTGACAAAAGATTTTTGGAAGAAGCCACTATCAAATACTTGAATGTATTCAATCGAGCACTGGTAGAAATTTTGTTAGAAGTTCCAAAAGGCTTAAGAGACATCTTGGAAATAAGAAAAGAAGTTGTCAAGTCAAAAGATATGGAGCTAAGGGAACATGTGTTGACCACCCTATGTCCGGTAATCTCTAGTAGAGAAGAAGATAAAATTTGTAAGGAGGTCAAAAATGAATTCAGAAATAAGACAAGAATGAACAAACTGATGATTGGAGAAATAGAAGTAGTCCAAGAAATTGAACAAATTTTGAGAAAAGCATTGGACAAGAACAAGTTCTTTGTTGTGTCAGATAAACCTGCTGATGACATACCAGTCTTGGATGATGAAGAGCAGTAGAAGGATGAGCAACAAATTGGATTAGATGACTCCTTTGTCCTTGAAGAGGAAACAATAAACAAGGAAGATGAAAAGATTATAGATGAAACTACTAATGCGGGAGGTATTTTAACTCCTTCAGATCATTCTGACAAAAAGGATACAGTGATGAATATAGAAACAGATGATCAAATTGAAGATGACTCATTGAAGATTGACGAGCATGAAACAAAGAAGGCTAAGGACCATGAAGCAGAAGAAGTCAAGGAGAAGAAGGAAAAGGAAAAAGAAACTGCAAAGAATGATGAAGAGCCCAAACAGAACAATCTGACTAACAGTGTTGGTAAAGATCAAATAGATACATCATCATTTTGAGCAAGAGACAATGCAAAAGCAGTGAAGGAGATTTTGGAGAGAGACAAACAAATTGAAGAAGATTAGGACATAATTCAAGGTCCAATAAACTTTGATACCCTATCTCCGGTGCAGAAGATAAAATTGGCTTCTATAGCTCAAGCCAAAGCAAGAGAAGATATATTGAAGTCTCACATAGAAGACAGTAAGCTACTTGGTCTGGCATCAGGGATTTTAGAGAAAATCATGCCAACATACTAGAAGGATTCTTTTGCATCCCCCTCCGGATAGTTAAAGAACTTGATAAACTCGGTAAGCTCTCATTTTGAATCTTTAGAGAAGTTTGCAGAGGTCAAGGTCCAAAAGGAATTTAATGATAAAAGATTTGATGCTATTAAAGGTTTGATTGGAGTTGATAGAATGGTGCTAGATGCTCATATAAAGAATCTTCAAAATGCTCTTATAGAAGGAGGGAATGTATACAAATTTTGTTTGTCTTGTCCTAAATCTAAAGAGGACATTGAAATAAAAATAAAAGAGTCCAAAGAAAAAATGTCAAATATATCCCAATCTTTTGATCCTCTGACAGTGTTAGTGATGAGCTAAGAGTGTCAAACAATCAGCCTAATTGAAGATATAAAGAAATTGACAAAAGAAAAGGAGAGCATAGAGACAAGGATGAGTGAGCTCCGGGGACTAATTTTCCCCAAAATGGAAGCAATGTTCAATACCTTAACTGAAGCCCAAGCTACAGCTCAGTCAAATGATCCCATTGATCTGCGGATGGCAGAGTCACAAGCATTTCTCTTTAGTGGTCACATCTCAATTTTGAATTCTATAAAGAAGAGCTGGGATAGCAAGTTGGCACAATTGAAGAACATTTTTGGAGATGTACTCAAGTATATGTAAATAGGACCTAAGGATTGTTTGTACATATGTGGCCTAGTATATATAATTTTTGTGTAAATTTTGATTTGTGGAACCCACCCTTTGCCATTGATGTCAAAGGGGGAGTGAAGAGCAGTGAAAAATCAGGAATCCAACAAAGGGGGAGCTTTGGAGAACAGTGAAAAGCACAAGTGTAAATAGAAAGGGGGAGTTATTCCGATACTTAGTCATTTTTCACTAAGTGTTTCCATCAATGCCAAAGGGGGAGATTGTTGGCAAGAGACACTACTACACATAACAGGTGTTGTCATTGATGACAACTAAGTCTATCCTACACATCCGCATTACATGATTTTTTCATACTGGAAGTCAGAGTGAGGATTTGTCAAAGTCCGGGAGTTAGAAACAAAGCATGTGATAGGGTCTGGTATCTTAGTCCAGATCTCTCTGGTAGTAAATCACAATGTGTAGCAGATCTAAAGGAGTAATAAGGATTGTCAGGACTATCTAAATCTGGGAATCTAGCCTCCGGTGATGAAGGATTCAAAATCTATAAGCATCTGAGTATCAGGTTCCAGTTAGTCAGTACAATCAGAAGAAGAATAGGCCGACCTAGTATTTGAATTTGGTCCAGATGAAGAAAAGTTGTTGGTTAAGTAATTTGTGATAACTAGTGGTATTGGCTAACATGGTTGATGATTTGAGAAGACAAGTTTTTGGTCTGCGTTGCTGATTATGTATGGATTTAGCTGACAGAGCAGAGGTCTTCATAAATGCTCTAAGTTTTCTCTGAGTTGACTACAGTTGATAAAACTTCTTGATAAGGATATATATAGCCAATGATTTGAGTCTTATGAAGAAGGTGTGAGGTGTGGTGATAGAGTAAGTGTGAAAAAAAGAAGAAGAAGTGTGAAGGAAAAGATCTAAGCCCGGATTATGGCAGAAAAGTGAAACAGGGTAGAATAAGGATGAAGTGTGTAAGATCAGTATTCTGTGCTTAATCAGAACTAAATTTCTGCATTGGTAGATGCTATCCATCAGTTCAAACATTCTGTTATCTTCTTGTAATCATTTCTATAGGCAGTGAGCCTCTTGGAGCAGTGAGCTCTGGGTAGTGAGCCCTGAAGGCATGTGCCTTCCCCATTTGTAATACTTTTAACAGAGTATAATTTCTTGTGGGTTAACCCCCACTATGGTTTTTCCCTTAACCGGGTTTCCATGTCAAAAAACATGGTGTCAAGTGTGTTAATTGTACTTCTGCTTATGTGTCTTTGATTTATGCTTTCATGGTTACATCCTTAATCTATTAAAGAAGAATTAATTGCAGCAAGTATTAAAGTTTTGAGACAACTGATTCACCCCCCGCTCTCTGTTGTTAGCCCTTATTTCAACACTTCCTTTTCCATTTCTCTTTGTTCTTCCTTGTCTCCACCTATTTCTTTTTGAAGATTGTTTTAGTCTTTGTTTCCAATGCTTCTAGTACTTGGCCAATTTGTTATATTTGCTTGTCTTTTTTTTGTGTCCCTTGGCTTCCTAATGTTACCGCTTGCATTGACTATTATGGTGTATCTTGCCCAACTATTGGCAGTTGTGTATGTGGTGGAGATGGCGGTAAGGTAGTATCCTTGGGCTCCTATTCTTGTGGTTGCCTAGTATAGACTATTATGTTGTAGGCATGTTGAGTGGTTTTAATTGCCTCTTCATAAAACTTTTGATTAGGTCTATCAATTTTTAAGATTTAGTATTAAAGTATCTATCTAGTGTTTTGTTCATAGCTCTTGATCCTAAAGACTTTGTACTTGAATTTATGTTTTTGGAGAATTTTATAATTTTAAAAGAAAGTGTAGATTTTAATGGTCACGAGGAATGGTGCTAGTCAATCAAATTTGAAATTTAAATTTTGAAAAGCAAGGGGACAAGTTTGTAACCACACAAATGTCCTAGAGTGGGTAAACTATTAGATCCAAGTGGCTAATAGATAAATGGAGGTAGGTGCATAGGTGAGTGTGATAAATGGGTGGATAAAGTGAATGCATAGAAATGTATATGTATGAGGATAAGTCAGGACTGTATGTAGATAGAAGTGTGTGTATGAATGATTAAAAGACTTGGAGAATGAGCCAAACTTCATACAAGATTATACCATTTGTTAATATATAGTATATCAAAATATTTCTTAAATATAGAGATGTCGCCATTACACTTACATATTCGATAATGATTTAATATTTTTATCTTTTATAACACTTAATCTATAGAAAGTAACTCTAGATTTATTATATTCCTTGGTAACTTATTTTGTAATGAAAACACTTTATCTAAATTAACGTACCTTATTTGGTGGTGACTTATATTTTGTTACCGCAACATTTACTCTTGAAGAAAGGAAGAAAATAATTATAATTATAATAATTTACTCTAAACTATGTACACTCATACAATTCTAACTTGTCATTTTAATTAGAGCGTGGTTGTACACTATACCCTATAGTTAAAAATCTTGTTGTTGTGTTTGTTAATGAAGTGTGTTTAGTAATGAATGTGAAATCGTGATCAGGAATAGTGTGTTTGTTAATGAAGTGCTCCCTCCCTCCCTCCCTCCCTCTCCAAAGCAGTAATAAGACCAAAATATCTGCCAACACAGAGCATATAAAGTATGATCTTGTCTAACATCCAATTCCCTATTCAAAGCAGTAAGCACCATTTTCTCTCTGAAGATCTACATGCAACAACTACAAACAGCTTGCTACAGAGGCAGTAGAAACCAATGCTAATGTAACAAAAACTAGCTCAAAGCTAACACACAGTAGAATATGATAGTCTCTAAAAACTTAGCAGAAAAAGACATCCAAAATCACAGCATAAGCACTAGAACACAAAGCCACAAAACCTTCAGGTGAGGGTAGAGCATTGGAGAAAGGGCCATGCCAGTCTTAATAACCACAGAAGCAAAAAAACATCATGAATTATAGATGAGCCTTGCACACGATCAGAAGCCCAACAAACAACTAGCCTCACAAAATATACAGAGAACTGTATGACCCTGTGAATGCTGCCTGAAAAGAAACACATCTACATAACACAGGGTCACCAAACCAGAACAAAAGCCAAACGAAGGTTAGGCAAAAGTAACCTCAACAAAAAGCCTGTCATCTTTGATGATTTTAAAATAGTAAAATTAATGATCTCACAATATTTACACCCATCCTATTAATATTTACGCTGATCCCGCTAAGAAGTTGTGGGCTCCTGTTAAACACATTTCCTGCACTCAGCATTCTAGTGTTAATTAAAAGGTGAAATAAAACACAGATGACGAAAGAAAATAGAAAATGGCGAAAGCAAACAAAAGACGACAAAGAAAACCAACGACCGAGATCATTTTGATCATCTTGCACTCCTTCTAGAGGAGTGTCAGTTGTTGATTTACCACGTCAAGCCAATTCACCTCATAGAGAGAATGCCTTCAGCGTAAAAATAAGGTGAGACCTTTTTTAATTTAAATCTTTAATACTCGACTCTTTTAGAATCACCTTAATAAAAGATACACTTATATCAAGGAAACAAAGACAATGAAAATCTCAACTACCTTGCAACTCCAGCCGAGAGAGTAGGTTAAAGGTTGTGTCGAATTAAGAGTGCATATGCTAATACACATTTTTAACAAGACTTCGCCAATATCTTAGGACTATTTCTAAGGGGGTCAAATTAAATGAGATGTCGATAGGACCTGATCTTTTAGAAAAGATGTGGTTGAAAAGGTGGATGAAAGTGACTTTTTAAAATAACACTCGGTTGAAAAAAGGTGATATATGGTTCAAGTAGGTATGAATCAAAAAAACAAATTTGCTTGTAGTAGTGAAGTGTAGGGTCCACGATACGAAATAGTTTAGAAAATATTATTTGTAGAGGAGTTAGATATTTAGAATAGTAAATAGATATACATTAAAAGATATTTGAATTTTTAAAAATATATATTAATGACATGTTTGAAACAAATAGTTTCTCTTTTCAAGATTCATAATATATAAATGTGTTCGTTGATTTCCATCAAGACTAATAAAGATTCACAGGATGCTCTAGGAGAAAGGGGGCCCTTGGTTAAGTCAAAAAGGAGATAAGATAGGTTTGTTGAGATGCTCCTAAACAACACATTTATTAATAGATAAATTATGTACACTTGAAATAAAACATTCTGAGACATGAGTCCTTCTATAACTTGGGTTGTAGTATTTCATATTTCTAAGAAACCTAGGATTTTATTATATTGGCATCCATATAGAGAGAACTTTGCATCCATATTTTCTCTTAAGAATAATTATATACAAAAAAATTTGTAGTAGTAATCAAATAAGGTTGATAGAAAATAATTTTTGTAAGAGAGGAGAAAAAATCATAAATTAAATTGAGTTAGAATTATGGCAAGATCCTAACATTATGATTTAACTCAATTCTAACAGACACCTTAAATTTATGTTATGGCTTACCTTTTCCTCTCCACTTGTTTTTGACAAACACAAATAGGCTAATGACATTCAATAGACATAATTACCTATAAAAATATGATTAGTAGTCCCTAATTGCCTCTAATAAATTAATTTTAAAACAATAGAAAAGACACACCGGATGTATTGCATGTGTTGATTGAGCATAAAGAGATTTCCCATCAAGTTCTACATGTCTTCTAGTATAACTTGTAAAAATGATTAGTATAGCCTAACCTGTTCTGATATCATGTTAGAAATTATGATCTTAGGATACTAATCATTATGAACAAGATATAAAATAAATATAAATGAGAATAATACAGTCATAGATTTAACACATGTTACACAAGATATACATGGGGAAAACCCTTTCAGGTAAAAAACCTCATAAAGCATCATTTTATTAAAACACTTACAAAATATAGTCTATTGAAGAATAGACTGAACCTACGGATATACTCCTCTACATACTTCCACATGGATAATAATACCTCATGTGCATAGTGATATAATTCACTATAAAACTCCAAATTCCACCCTCTCAAATGAGAGAGAACGTCCTTATATAAAGGAGAAGGGGTGGCATAATACCTAAAGGGTATTAGTCACACCCATTCAAAGCAACCATTTGTAAATAATTAATAATCTAATACTTATTAGATTATTAATTCTTAAATGGTATATGCTTTATAACATAAGGTTTTATAACCTTATATTAGAACATTATATAAATGTTATAAGGGTATGACCCCTAATAACATTATGTTCTAACAGACATCAACCTAGTCCATGCAAGCCATTCATTACCCTTACCATCCTCTAATTCCCTATTAACTCCATGCCCTAAGTTTAAACATTACAAAATTTAACATGTGGAGTCATCCAAATCTACCACTTCATCCAATCCTTTTGATCCTTCATCCAACCAAAGTCCAAGCCCTAAGTCTAATCCATCCAATACCCCTCTTGTCCTTCCACTGTGGAACCTATCCACTAATAGTCCTAATCCACCTAATCATAAGCCTTCAACTTCCACCACCCATCCACCTACAAAGGATGTGATCCAAGGGCTACTAGCAAGGAGTCAACCATGTCCTCAAATTCCTATCCTTGCACTTGTAGAAGAACCTTCCAATGCCATATCCATTCCTTTGACCCCATCATGTGGTTCACAAACTATCAAACCTCTCCAAGAATCTTCCATTTTTATTTCCACTCCAAGTCAAAATCTATGTCAAGAGCACAATCCTAAGCATGAGGAAACATTAGCCCTTAATTCTAATCAAGATCAAACCCCTTCCATTCCACCCATCCATAACACACTTAATCCTTTCCATGATCAAGCTCCCATATATGATCAAGATCCTACTTATGATCAAGATGACCATGATGATCCTCTTAGTCAACTATATGCATTCCATGGTCAAGAGCTTATCACCCCATCCATCCATCCTCCATCTAGTCCTATTCATGATCCAACCACATCCACTCCCCATGATGAGACAAGTGGCTCCCAAGCACACATAGATGATCAAACTGATGCAGGAGCATCCCTGGTTCAAGAGCAATCTTGCATCAACCAAAAACATTTGTAATTTAGTTTGTTTGCAGTTCAATTTGTTTCTTTTTCCAATTCAATTCAGGTAGTTTAGTCAGTAGTAGTTTCTATATTTTGGTTTGTATTCTACCATAGTTGAATTTTAGATCTCACAAAGCTAGACTTAGCATCTATATTCATTCATCTACATCATATCTATAATTCAGAGCATTTGGATCAAGTACAGGAAAGTTATCGCTATCAGAAGAGCAACTATTTTCCTAGAACAAAACATCTTGACAGTTTCAGACAATCAGCTAAAGGAGAAGACTTGCATAACACTTCCTTGACTTGTGAAGCCTAATTGCACATCATTCAATGATCTATGGTTCGTGGGCAACCTTCCCCAAGATCCACACATCATTCCATGCATTTATGGAGGTGTTCTACATGATTAGGTTTGACCTATCCATGTACACATGTTGCATCTCTTCATTGGAGTTTGTGATCTTCCTTGGCCGGCATGGAGCAATCTTTTGTACCGGAGATTATATATATTGATGTAATAGATCCCTTGGAAATCAGTTAGCAATTGATTTCATAATCCTTAGTTTAGATTTTGGGCAAAGAGAACTTCAAAGCTATATCTTGTGCATATTCTCATATTTTGTAATTAGGCCTGTGAGCCCAATTGTAGCCCGCATGTTGCCGACCGATCTGTATTTGAATTCTATGATATACTAAATGATTGAATCTTCATTTGTTCCATATCTTTGAGCCGTTTCCATTGTGTTTACTCTTGCTGCATAGTCTGGACAACTCATTCTGTGAACGCTCCTATTGTGACTGCACCAAGTGGTATCAGAGTGAAAGTTCAAATCTTTGGGAGTGAATTGAGCAGAGTTGGCAAAGGAATTTTGTAAGATCTTGCTATGGATAGATTGCTGAATTGAGGCAGGTTACTTGTGTCACAACCGATCGCTGATTGTGAGACAATTGTCATCTTGTAGCCCGATCGCCAAACTTGAGGCAGTTTGCACTTGATCCTAGGAAGAATGCCGCCGAGGAGAGTTGTTGTTGTTGGAACAATGGTTGGTAGAATGGATGAGATGATGGAAATGATGAAAACAATGAGAATTTGATTGGATGCCATTGAAGAAGATAGGCGAAGAGGATTGACACCAAGACCTAATGTTGAAAGTGATGATGAAAAAGAATTTCAATCTATTGAACAAGTTGGCGAAACCCTAAGAGGTGATGAAAAAGAAGAATCAGATCAAGTCAAGATGTTGTGAGCTATTTCAAAGATTGGAAAGAGACCTAGAGTTTATGTACCAAATTCACTGGTAATTTGAACCCTGAAAAATTGATTGACTGGATAAATGACATGGAAGATTACTTTGAATATGAAGAAGTTGAAGATCCAGAGAAGGTGAAATTAACAAAGACAAAGTTGAAAGGACATGCTGCTATCTAGTGGAAAGAAGTTCAGTTGGGTAGAAACAAAAGGGGGAAAGAAAAGATAACAAAGTGGGATTGAATGGTGACAAAATTGAAGAATCAGTTCATACCTACTAACTATGAGTTGGAACTGTTGAAGAGATTGCAGAACTTGAGACAAAAGGATAAATCTATGAAGGAGTATACTGAAGAATTTTAGAAGATGATTATAAGGACAGGACATAGTGAAGCAAGCAAAGAGAAAGTATCTAGATACATCAATGGACTAAGATTGAACATTCAAGAAGAACTAAGTTTGGTGAGGATGACATCTTTGGAGGAAGCATACCAGTTTGCCCTGAAAGTCGAAGAGAAGTTGAACAAGAGACATGATCAAAGATAGGGAGGTAGAGGAGGTAAATTTTAGAGAGGTAGAACATTTTTCAGAGTTGAGAGATCATTTGTGGAGTAGAACATACAGGAGAGCACATTCAAGAAGGATGACAGAGATAACAATGCTTACCAGAGAGTTGACATAATTTTTTACCAAAGAGGAAACCCTAATGCATACCAGAATGAAGGATATAGAAGAGAAGGAAGAGGATTTGATAAGAGAGCATTCAGAGGCACCTATTTCAAGTGTGGAGGTGAAGGACATAGAGAATTTGAATGTAATCAAGGGAGTACAAGCAAGAGAATAGAGAATAGTGAAAGAGCAGCCTATGTTGAAGAACCTGTTGGATCACCTAGTTCAGTTGGTAAACTTGAGAAAGGAGAATCATTGGTGATGAGGAGAGCACTATTTCAAGTAGAGACAAATAAGGAACCACCACAGAGGAAGAGATTGTTCCGAACTAGATGTAAATCAGGAAGTAAATGTTGTAAAGTTGTAATTGATAGTGGTAGTTCTGATAACCTAGTTTTAGAGGAGATGGTGACTAAGCTGAAGTTGGAAAGATTAAAACACCCTAAGTCCTATCAGATAGCATGGATTCAAGATGATCATAAGGTACTGGTAAACGAACAATGTTTGGTGAAATTTCATATTGGATCTTATCGCGATGAAGTCTTGTGTGATATTATGCCTATGGATGTTTGTCATATTTTATTGGGTAGACCTTGGCAGTATGATAGAAAAGCTATACATGATGGGAGAAAGAATACACACACTATAACATCAAATGGGAAGAGAATTACATTGATTCCTTTGGAGGATGATCCTAAGAGTGAAGTATGTGGGAATGCTAGAATCTGTTTGGTAGATGGAATAAAATTTCTGGATGGTTTGAGACATGAGAATATGTGTTATGCTTTGATTCCTAAGAATACTAAAACATTGAAGGAGACTGAAGAATCACAACCGGAGGAGATAACAGTGTTGTTGATAGAGTATGAAGACATCATATCAGATAATGTACCTGAAGGATTGCCACCAATCAAGAGTATCAGTCATCACATGGATCTTATACCAGGAGCTAGTTTGCCTAATAAAGTAGCACATAGAATGACACTAACAAAGAATGAATTATTGAATAGACAGATGCATGAATTGTTGAGGAAAGGTTTGATTAGAGAAAGTTTTAGTCCTTGTGTAGTACCTGCAGTGTTAGCACCTAAGAAAGATGGAGAGTGGAGAATGTGTACTGACTCTAGAGAAATAAACAAAATCACAGTTAAGTATAGATTTCCTTTACCTAGGATGGATGATATCATGGATTGTTTGAGTGAAGCAAGATATTTCACAAAGATAGATTTGAAGAGTGGATACCATCAGATCAGAATCAGAGAAGGAGATGAATGGAAGACTGCTTTTAAGACAAATGAAGGATTGTATGAGTGGTTAGTGATGCGTTTTGGATTGACCAATGCACCTAGTACTTTCATGAGGTTGATGAATGAAGTCTTGAAGAGATTCTTGGGTAAGTTTGTTATTGTATATTTGGATGACATTCTGATTTTCAGTAAAACAAAAGAAGAAGATTTGTGGCATATTAGACAAGTTTTGCAGAGACTAATAGAAGAGAAATTGCTGATCAACATCAAGAAGTGTAGTTTCATGAAGGAAGAATTGGTATATTTGGGATTTGTGATTTCTACGGAAGGATTGAAAATGGATCTAGATAAAGTAAGAGCAATTGTTGAATGGGCTACATCAAAAAGCATTGGAGAGGTTAGATCATTTCATGGATTGGCTAGTTTCTACTAGAAGTTCATTAGAAATTTTAGTTCAATATGTAACCCTATGACAGAGACAATGAGAGGTGACATGAAAGACATTAAGTGGACATCAGGAGCATATAAAAGTTTTGAATTGTTGAAGTAGAAGGTGATGGAGCAGCCTGTTTTAGCATTACCAATTTCAATAGGGTATTTCATGTAGATTGTGATGCAAGTGGGAGTGTAATTGGAGCAGTGTTGAGTCAAGAAGGTAGACCTGTAGCATATTTTAGTGAGAAGTTGAATGATGCAAGAAGAAGATATTTGGTTTATGATCAAGAGTTCTATGCTATAATTCAAGCCCTGAAGAAGTGGAGACATTATTTGTTGCCTATGGAATTTGTGTTGTATACAGATCATCAAGCTTTACAATATTTGAACAGTCAAGGTAAGTTGAATCAGAGACATATGAGATGGGTAGAGTTCATGCAGAGTTATACATTTGTACTGAAGCATAGGAGTGGAAAATCAAACAAAGTTGCTGATGCATTAAGTAGGAGAAGAAACTTGTTGAAAGAAATGAGAGTTGAAGTGTTAGGTTTTGATGAATTGAAGAACATGTATGAGAGAGACAGTGATTTTGTAAAACCTTCGAAAGCATGTAAGGAACCTGTTGTGACAGATGGGAGTAAGTGGTTGGACTATTTCATTTAGGAAGATATGTTTTTCAAAGGAAGTCAATTATGTATACCTAGAAGTTCAATAAGAGATAATTTGATCAAGGAGAAATATAGTGGAGGATTGGTAGGACATTTTGGCATTAACAAGACAATGGCTTTCATAAGTGAAAATTACTTTTGGCCTCAGATACGTAAGGATGTTAGGAAGTTTGTGCAGAGTTGTAGAGTTTGTCAAGATGCAAAAGGGAGTAGTTAGAATACTGGATTGTATAAACCTTTGACACTACCAGAGAGACCTTGGGAAGACATAAGCATGGATTTTTTGATGGGATTGCCTAAGACATAGAGAGGACATGATTCTATATTTATAGTGGTAGACAAATTTTCAAAGATGGCACATTTCATACCCTATAAGAAGACAACTGATGTAGTACATGTAGCAGACCTATTTTTCAAGGAGATTGTGAGATTGCATGGATTACCTAAGAGTATAATTTCAGACAGAGATGCTAGATTTCTTGGATATTTTTGGAAGACACTTTGGAAGAAGATGAAGATAGATTTGAAGTTTAGTTCATCATTTCATCCACAGACTGATGGACAGACAGAGGTAGTGAATAGGAGTTTGGGAAACTTGTTGAGATGTTGGTTGGAGAGATGATAGGAAGATGGGATTTGATTCTTTCACAAGCAGAGTTTGCATACAATAATTTAATAAATAGGAGTACTAGAAGAACACCTTTTGATATTTTTATAAGAGTAAACCCCAGAGGAGTTGCAGAGTTGAGAGATACCAGTATGGCAGAAAAGAGAAGTACAGAAGCAGAAGAATTTGCAGGACACATGGAGACAGTGCATAATCAAGTTACGAAGCATTTGGAGGATATGAATAGCAAATATAAAGAACAAGTAGATGAGAAAATAAGACATAAGGAATTTGCAGTTGGAGATGAAGTGATGGTATTCTTGAGAAAATAAAGATTTCCAGTTGGAACATATACCAAGTTGGAGATGAAGAAGTTTGGACCTTGTAAGATACTCAGGAAATTTGATTTAGGAAATGCATATGAAGTGGAATTACCAGAGACATTGGGCATATCACCTATTTTCAACATTGCCGACCTATATCATTATCATGAACCAAAGTTCAATGATAACATGGCAAAGGAATTGAAGAAACAGTTACCACAACAAGCACCAGAGTAGATTGAAGACATTTTGGACAACAGAGTTGGATGCAGCACCAGAGGAAGACAATACAAAGAATACCTTGTGAATTGGAAAAGTAGATTGGAAGAATATTCATCATGGATTTCTTAGGCTGAGGTGGACCATCTCGGTTCTCCCCCAGCCCCAGCAAAGTGAGGGACTCACTTTTTCAATAACCTTGGATGTCTGATGCAGGAGCATCCTTGGTTCAAGAGCAATCTTGCATCAACCAAAAACATTTGTAAATTTATTTTGTTTGCAGTCAGTTTATCTCTTTTTCTAGTTTAGTTCAGGTAGTTTAGTTAGTAGCAGTTTCTGTATTTTGGTCTGCATTCTACCGCAGTCATATTTTAGATCTTGAATAGCTAGACTTAGCATCTAGATTCATTCATCTACATCATATCTAGAATTTAGAGCATTTGGATCAAGTACCAAAAAGTTATTGCTATCAGAAGAGCAACTATTTTCCAGAATAGAGCATCCTAATAGTTTCAGACAATCAGCTAAAGGAAAAGACTTGCGGAACACTTCCTCAACTTGTGAAGCCTAATTGCACATCATTCAATGATCTATGGTTCGTGGATGACCTTCATTGAGATCCGTACATCATTCCATGTATTTGTGGAGGTGTTCTACATGATTAGGTCCAACCTATCCATGTACACACGTTGCAACAATTCACTGGATTTTGTGATCTTCCTTGGTTGACATGGAGGAATCTTTTATACTGGAGATGATATATATTGATGTAATAGATCCCTAGGAAAGCAGTTAGCGATTGATTTCATAATCCTTAGTTTAGATTTTGAGCAAAGGGAACTTCAAAGCTATATCTTGTGCATATTTTGATATTATGTAATCAGGCCTGTGAGCCCAATTATAGCCTGCATGTTTCTGGCTGATCTGTATTTGAATTCTATGATATACTGAATGACTAAATCTACATTTGTTCCATATCTTTGAGTCATTTCTGTTGTGTTTACTCTTGCTGCATGGTCTGGACAGTTCATTCTGTGAACCCTCCTACTGTGATTGCACCACAAATAAATAACTTGGATCTTAGTGAACACAATGCTAACCAAAATCCTAATGATCCTTCTTCATCCACCATCATATATACTTGGTCTTATCACCTTCATTCATGAGTGTTCCTCCTTAGGAAAACAACAACCTTTGTCTACCACTTCACCTTCTCCATCCAATAATGAGGTCGAGTCTAATGTCCAAAACACGCCTAGTCCCATTGTCCCTCGCATGCTCCAAAACATGAATCATCAAGGTAAAGGCTTAGGCCTTTGTGAACAAGGTATTTTGGAGCCAATTCATGTCGAAATCCCTCCATGCTCATATGGCCTTGGATACACGCCCCAAGGTAAGCAATCTAAAGATGTTGGTACTTCCTCCATGCCTCTTGAGTCCACCACTTTCCACCGCAAATCCCATCACATTCCTAAAATATACATTTCCATTCCACCTCCATCATCCTACAAATGTCAAAAACATGTGACCATACACCTTCCACCATCCAATTTGCCTCCATTACTTCCAACTCCTAATTTCCCTCCACCCACTTTACTACTATTGCTTCCAATGCCTAATACACCTTCCACCATCCAATTTGCCTCCATTACTTCCAACTCCTAATTTCCCTCCACCCACTTTACTACTATTGCTTCCAATGCCTAATATCCCTATCCTCCATAAATTCCCTCACATTCCTAATCATGATAAAAAATGCACACATCATGTAAACATAAAGCTCCCACTCATTCCACACAACCCATGGGATTCAAAAATAAACATTTGGATGTGTCTACCCATAAAGCCAAAAATCCTAAGGATCACAATGCCTTAGGGTACAAATGTAAAGAGTCAAAGCAAAATCCATCTAAAAGGCTACCCAAGCCCATACCTTCAAAAGAAAAAGCAAAGTCAAAAACTAAAATGGTGTGAGTACCTAAGCAAAAAGCAATCACATCAAAAGAGGCATCCACCTCTCAAAAATCCCTACCATCCTTATCCATTCATAAATGCCATTCCATTCCAAAAAATCACATTACTTCATCCCACATGAAAAGAAAAAATCATAAAAATACTAAGTCCATGTGAGTTCCTAAATCACTCCATCACCCATCCCCTAAGCAAACATCACCATTGCTTCCTACACCACCTTCCAATCACAAGCTTCAATGTTTATCACAGTGTGTGCAACTGTTGGTCATGATTATTTTCCATACCTCCATCACCCCATCATTCAACTATTATCCTACATATCATCCCCATCACCTTCCTATGGTCCATGCTTCTGGATAAGCCATTCATCCATCCTTACATGAACCTTCCATAATCCACATCATAATCCACTATCATTTTCTCCTTAATCCATTATTTACCTACTCCATCACCCTTTCATGCAACTCCTACCAAAATCTTGAGCATAATGACATTTGACATGGTCCATGCGATGACATACATCTCTAATGAGACTATTACCTTTCATGACACTAGACACTTGAGTCCCTCTCATCCATATCTGCCTATCCTATCCAAAAAGTAAAAAAAAAAAGAGTAAAGAGAAATCCCTTCATCCAACGGTGAAAACCACCTTTGATGACACCTTGGATAAGTACCATGATGAAAACCTGGTAAACAGGCGTCATGTGTAGGTTGGTCTTCTATGTCACTTACACTTGGGGGCACGATGTCTCATCCAACCTATCATTTCTATCCTATCATACCATTTCCATATCATCCTATCCATTACATACATATACTTAGCCTATCGAGTGCATTCATTATCCCTTCCTCTTTCGACCTTGATAAAGAAATGGGGGCAAAATGTTGAAATATGATGTAGATATATCTTGGCATACCTTATCCTTTCCAAATGATCCATCCTATCATCCTATTTTCATAAGCTTTGTCATGAAAAATCCTAAGTACTACACCTACAATGGGGCATGTTATTCCTATGTGACATAGTCCTTGGAGATCACATCCTTGCCCTCTTACATGTACATACATCCATTCCACTATCACCTATCCTTTTATACATTCATCCAACCCCTTGCACCTAGATTTGGTTTCCCCTTGTCATTGGTATCTAGCATAAAGGCTATCAAAATTGTTATCCATTGACATCCCAAAACATTTTCAAAAAACACAAAAAGATCACAACGTTTCAAAAAAACACAAAAATCACATTTCAAAAACACAAAAAAATCACAACATTTCAAAAACACAAAAAAATACAACATTTCTAAAAATCCAAAAAACAACAAAAACATGTCAAAAATCCAAAAAAAATCAAAACATGTCAAAAATCCAAAAAAAATCAAAACATGTCAAAATCCAAAAAAATAAAAATATTCCCTAAAATTAAAAAAAATCAAATATCCTACAAAAATCCAAGCAATAAAATCAATCAACTCATCATATCGATCCGCCAAATCATTTAATCCATTCATTCAAACCAATTCAATTCATCACATCATTCCAACCAAATCAATTCTTCAAATCATTCAATTCCTCAACTAAATCACTTAATCAAATCTCTCAATCGATCCATTCAAACATTATAATCAATCACATCATCAAAATCAATCCAATTCATCTAATCAACAATTCTTCAAATCACATCACCCAAATCATCAAATCAATTCTTCTAATTCAATCACATCATCATATCATTCAAATCCATTCTTTAAATCATCCCAAGTTCACATGGTCGAACTACATTGCCTCTGAGCTTTCACGTAGGCAAGGCCATCTTTGATGAGCCCCTGAGGCATTAGGTTAGTCCCTTAGGGCCCGTCCTGTCAAACTATCATAATAAGTCATCCTTTGCTACAATGGACACTTTGACCAAACAATCAATCTTTCAAGAAATTTGCACTTGAAACCAATCCCAAAATCAACAAGACAAGCTATCCAATCAGTCAAACCAATCAATTGCCTAGTGATGATCATACGTCTGCATCAACTATCAGTAGCAATAATCACATACCCTATACAGAATTATGCATTGTCGAAACCAGGACTCTATGCCTTATACGACATGTGTCATTTCTAATATCAAACATAACAATCATCTCACAACTTACGACATTCTCAAAACTAGACTACATGTCTTATACGGGATGTCCCAATCTTATCACTTGCCTTAGACAGGTAGGGGCATTATCGAAACTAGACCAGGTGTCTTATACGACATGCTTCCTATCCTGAAACTAGGCCTCCTTCATCAAATCATCACAATCAATCAAACACATATCACTTGGCAAAAGGTTCAAATGGTTATTGGTGTAGTCTGTCTTATTTTACTAGATTGTTTTGCAGTCTCATTCTTATGCTTCTCAAGGCAGTCCCTAAGTGATGAAGAGAAGCGAGGATAGAGCGAGACCTTTTTCTTTGATTGTTGTTTGTAGTTTGTCTTGGCAAAATGACTAGGGTAACTTGGTGCCTTGCGTGTGATCGGGATTCAATTGGGTGTGAATCAAAGACATCCTATGCATTGGAAAGAATAATTGCTTCCTTGCATAAGGACTTGCACACCTCACAGTTATCTCATCGCATGTTCTAACAAGGTATCACAGTTACTTAGTCTGAGTCGGGCATTCCTTGTGTGTCTTGTGCCTATTTCACAAGGGACCACATTTTTCACACTTTGGCCTCTTTCATGCCATTGTGTTTGTCATCCCTTGACATAATAAGTTCTATGATGATAAGTAGAAAAAATTTCAACTCAGAAGCTCAAAAATCTATCAAAGAAAGATCTCATTTCCATTCTTCTAGCTAAATCTTTCATTCCTCCACCATCTCTCTCTCTCGCATCTTCATTCCTCCACTTTCATTGCAGCTTAACGTACCATTCATTTCCTCTATCCATTCCCCAACCAATCCCTTTCATTTTGAGAGCCTACCCATGTTTGTCCAACCTGCCTATCCTCTCGAGGGGGCATCGTCATCCTATCTTTCCATTATCATCCTTTTCCTCTATCCATTTCCTTAGCTTCTTTGAAATGATGTTGCTCGACGTAAATCTCATCATCTCGAACATCATCTCAAAGAGGGGCAAAATGTAGACACCTAAAAGTGTCCTCAGATCACAAAACACCCATCTCTTCCACATTCTACTATTTTCCCCTAATTCTCCTCTATGGTTAAATAATTAATTTTAATTGATTAATTATTTAATTATTCACTATCCCCTTTCCCCCTTTAATTTAAATAAATAAACATTTATTTAAATTATAAGGCCTTATCTTAATTGAATAGGTTTCAACTATTTAATTTAATCCTCACATTATTCCCCTCCTCAAATAAATTAAGTAAATAAACCCAATTTATTTAATTTAAAAACATTATCCATCTCATCATTTCTTCTAATTTAAAATTGTCTTTTGTCCTCTAGTGGCTGGGAACCCTAATCAATCACAGCCCTTCATTTCACCAAAAATTCAACACTCAATCCTAGCCCTCCGTTCAAACATGTTCCTCTATAAAACAACTTTTCCAGCTCATTTTCACCTCTCTAAGCTCTGAATCTCTATATCTATTATACTCTCTCCAATATCTTGCTATTCATCAACTTGAGCTTCTCAAGATTGTGCAAAATCTACAAATCTAAGAACATTATGGAAGATGGAGGAGAACAATGAAGATTAGTCAAGTTGTCACTTAGATTATAGTTTATTTTTTGTTTGTTTTCTTGATTTCTAGGCTTTCTTGCACTCCATTGGGAGCTAGGGTTAGCTGTGGTTTAATTTGTGCATGCTTATAGCTTTTTCCCTATCTCAATATGGTGTGAGTATAGGAAGTTTGTTTGGATCCATGATACAAGAGTACAAAAAAGAACACAAGTACAACCCCCTTGTTACTCAATCAATGAGATCGCCCCCCAAAAAGAATTATTGTGGCACTTTATACTTAGTGTGATTTACAATTGTCCTTAAGGGACCAAAATTGTGAAAACATCAAAATCTCTTAAAACTAAGATCCAATGGAGATTACAGTTTCTCACACTGATTGATTAGAGAAAACAAATCCCTCCAAAACAAGTTTCACTTCATCAAGTCTCAAAATGCCCAAGTTATCACTCAAAAGTCAAAAAAATTGACAAATTGAATAAAATACATCTGGTGTAGAATCTGAGAAAAGTGCATGGATGGATTTGAAGAGCTCATGAATACATTTCCAATGCCGCAAGAATCATGAAAATCAGAGATCGTGGCTGAAAGTTGTGGGCTCGGAAGCCAAAAATAGAGATTTGTCTTCAAACCGTTGTATCTATCACATACGGTAAAATATCAAAAAACTACTGGCACCACTGTGAAGTGCTCTCTATCATCTTTCCAACAATATCTTGTTTTCTCAATTTCGCCTCAGTGGGCAAAAGCTATGAAAAGAAGAAAAAAAACCCTTTTTTAGGGCTTTGAGGGGGAAAAATGCCCCCTGGCGCTGATGTCACCTGATGGAATATTCTTGTTCTGCTAGAATATTCTTGTCTGGAAAAACCAAAATCCACCATTGGTGCACAAAAATGCCTATTTTCTGGAAACCACCCTCTTTTTCTGAAACTACCTTCGTTTTACACAAAACTGCCAAATGTTTGGGGAAACTGCTATTTGATGTGCGTGAAACCACCTATGTGTAGTGAAGCAGTTTTGTAGGCTATCTTTGATGTCACTGACGAGTAAATAAACCATTGGAGTCTAGAGGAAATAGATTGTCGCTGGAAATTGTTGATTCCTACTGATGCTTTAAACAAAATGGTCGCCCACGGTTTAAGCAAAATGTCACTGCCGCCAATGTTACAAACTTTGCTACTAGAGTAGTTGAATGCCACTGAACTGTTTGTAGTCATTGATTAATACTTCACCACCAAAGTTTATGACTATTGATGATGAATTAAAGAAAGATGTCGAATGTTGTTTTGTCGCCGGTTGGAAGCCGTCGGGAATGTAAGGAACCGCCACTAGTAACAACTGATGAGTTTAGAAAATTTCCTGGCATGAAATTCCAATCCAATGATCTTTGATGCTAGTGGCTAGTTTACCAAATATGCTGACAGAAATTTGAGTTGTTGTCGTTCATTTGAAGGGGATGCTGATGATGAGGAGATTTAGCTGCCGTGAGACCAGTGATTTAAGCAGCCAGTGATGTGTGTAGAGACCGCTAGAGGATATGTAGACTCCTGGGTGTTTTAACCCTGCTTTCATAGACTGTGGGCCTAGAAGAATAAGTGGTGGCCTTGCAAATGTCTGCAGTACCCTGCGGATCTGCAGGTTGTACAAAATATTCTGTAGAAAAATAATAAATCTATAGACAAAATTATTAACCAATGAGTAAAACTTTTTACTTGGTGGATAAAGACAGATTCCAATTCTGCTTACACAGTAGGACATCAATGAAGATTCTACCTGCGTAGAGGGAATATTCTTTGCTGCGATTCCGTACGATGGAATCAGGTAAATTTTTTTGCCTTTTGCTATAACTTTGTTTAATTTCGATGAATTTACAGTCGATCTTGGGGTTTTTTGGCCTCCTGAGTGTGATGGAAGGGTTGGATTTGACCCAAAGTGCTCCAAAGATCAGATACATGTTGGATCAGGTATGCACCTCCCAACTTCAAACCCTCATAGATTTGGCCTCTGATGTCTAATTTAGATGAAACAAAAGCTGATCTTGACTATTTCAGACCTCCTAAATGCATTGGTGTGCTCAGATTTATATCAACATGCTCCAAAATAAACCTGGAATACAAGGCCACAAAGAGGAAACCCTCACAAAACTAGTATTTCTATCAGGTCTTTTTGATTCTCTAGGTCATCATACGATGCAAGAGAAGAGCATACTCAACTATCAAGATACACCATGAATTTGCACTCAAGATCTCTCAAAAAATGACTAACACAAAGTGATTCTTCCTAGAGCTCTGATACCATGTTAGTGTTGGCTATGATTGGAGCCACCCAGGATCTAGGACTTCATGAAAGCACAAGAGAGATCAAATGAAAGAATAATGCTATTCTATCAATGAATGCAAAATATTGTTGTTACAATGTACATGATATGCCTTGCTTATAGACAAGGATGGAATGTAGGATGTTGTAGGCATGTGACAAGTGTCATTATCCTATGACATGTGACAACTATAGGATAAGAGACAACTATCATCAACTATCAATAACTAGACACAACTAGAAACATCTAGTAGACTCACTAAGTCAACTTAACATGTGTGAACTATGTGTGATGTGTGAATATTAATTTAACTAATAAATAGTTAAATAATATGAATTATCCACACAAGGGTAAACTGGTTAGGTGATAACCCTATTCACACCAACACTAGGGACTCCCACTGCTTGGGCACTGTCTAGTCTTGTGCATACCATATCATACATGTTACCCTATAATCAAAATTTTGAGTCATTCATATGTTGAGTCAAAATCTCTCCTTATTCTTTATTCTTTGTGTCTTTCTTGCGAGTCACGACCTTTCCCTTAGTCTTTTTTCACCCTTATCCGGTAGTCTTACATTTTTTTTGAACCCCGATCAGCAAGTTCGCAAGTTTCGCAACCACCGGATTCCCCAACTCTTCCCGCAAGTTAGTGTCTTAATTTCTTGGCTCTCAATTTTGTGTTGGTCCATCGAAGAGTCTTTTGTGGTCAGAGAGTCAGAAGTTCTTTGAACTTCCAAGCTTTTGTTTTGTTGGTACTTTAGTTCACAAGATCGCCGACACCCCGATTGAACTAGCATTACAGTTCCCAAAGAATCATCTTTTCAGTAGTTAACTTGTATAGCATGTTGACACCTATTCACTAGTATTAAATTTGGAATGTATTAGGGAAAGTGTTCGCACATTTTTTGAATGGAAATTATATTGGATCATTAATAGTTGCCCAGTACTTTTCGCCACCAAATTTAATAAAATTTAATGGAGACTTAATGAGACTTGATGCAGAGTTTTATTAAAGCTACCACCCTGCAAAGGAGAAACATTATTTTGCATTTGTGATCAGATAATGCCAGAGGAGCTCGGAGTCTTGGAGCTGGTAGAGAGTTTCCGAAGATATTCTTGAACTAGGTCAGATAATTAGCTCCTTGCTTTTTCTTGCCTACAGTAAAATTGAACATTTTTATTTGTACTGGGTGAGGAAGAACCATTTTTCTTTCATGAGTCTGGGTGGTCAGTCTCTCTTAAATGTCTTGCAGACCTCTCTGGTGTCCCTAACTTTATCGAAAGTTTTCATTTTCTGGTTTCTGAAACAAGTCAAGATGAAATACAAGTATCAGGGGTTCCCAGTTGCTTCTATAATGGAAAATGGCTTGTCTAATGTGAGAGATACTGATCTCAGACACAAACCTGGAAGATTTTGGGTTAGAATGCGACAAGAGTCTGGGTCTCTAATTCTAGAAAGAATTACAAGTAGTGGGTTAGCCCATGCTGGGGGTTTTCCACCCACCATGCCGTGTCCGGATTTGATTGTTTCGTGTGCCAGAAATTACTACCTTGAATCACAAGAAATTTGAACTTTTGATGGCATTGTAATTATTAGAGTCAATTCAAAAGCTATGTCTCATGCATTGAAATTGCTAGACTGTGAAGAGTTTGTTGATATGTCTGTTACCATGGTATGGGGATATTTCTAGGATAAGGACTTGTGTCTTAATCGTATTGCTAAACGCTGGCTTAAAGTTGAAGGGAAAGGTAAATCTTGACTTCCCACCAATTTGAAGAGAGGGCATCTCAAAGAGGAAATCTTTGATATGATTACCTTGTTGCATCGTGTTGTCGGGAGTGTTGAATCAGACTCTTTTGAAAATTGGATGTGTTAATTCATTCTGGTGATTTGTAGTGAAAATCAATATGTAGATTGGGCAAAGTTGATAAGTGAACAAATGAATAAACAACTAGCAAACTTTCACTAGAAGGTGTCCTTCCACATGTGCTCCTTTCTAATCTACATGTTGGCTAGTAGAGAGGTTATCTTCCTTGGTCTGAGAACCCAAGGGTTTCTCACGCCAGATACACCTGTGTATTGTTATTTTCCATAATTGCAAAAGGAGGTTGGGATGAAATATTTTCACCACGTGAATGATGCTTTTCTCATATTGTCTGCGAAGAAGATTAAAGGCTCATTGAAGAGAAGAATTTCCCCTGAAGCGGCTGAATTAATAATGAGGTTTGGAAGCTTTTGCATCCAGTTTGACAAATTTTCTTATCTGCAGATTGGGGGTTTTGAAAGTGCTCCATTAAAGGGTCATCCCATAATAATGGGTTACATATTTTGGCCAAACTCGACATTGAAATCAACATTTTGAACTAAATCTTCACTTTCTGACACCTATAGCCACTAAGCCATTAGGAATTTGAAGATGATGTGAACTAGTGATTTGTGAGATTTTGTTTGTAGATTCTCAATATATATATTTTAAAAAATTTGGAGTTAAATTGTAAATTTTTTTGCGTCTCCTTTGATAACAAGTTTTTAATAGTAAACAACATTTTTTTAAAGTGATCTGTATTCTATAGCACATAACTTTTTTTCTACAAAGGATAAAATTCTAATTCTTTTGAATTTAGATTGGTAACATTGATATATAGGGCATGCATTTGGTTTTATAATGTTTTGTTGAATATTTTTTTTAATTATGTTTTGAAGTCAAACCAATTATAATTTAGACATAGACATATTCTGTAAAACGTAACTTTTTTTGTATGTATCGTAATTCATTTTTTTTTGTTGAAACAAGGACATCAATACCTAGGGCATAGACATTTTTAGATTTTTTTTCATTAATTTACTAATTTTCCATGTGTGTAGAACAAAGAACTTGATGTTTGGTGAAAAACGTACATTCACAAGAAATAAAAAAATTAATATAATAATCAAATTAAATATATTTAAAATTATACTTTTTGGGAAGCTTATAATAAGGACTACATACTTAAAATTTACATAAATTTTAAATGAATTCATTTGATCTCCCAAAAGGTAAATCAAAAGTGGTTTTTTATCAGCATTTTGATAGGTGTAGAGGAGACTCCATTATATGTATGGTTTAAAACTAGTGAGGTTCTACTCAAGGGGGTTCAAATCTAAGGGGGTTTGATCAAACCCTCTTCAATTAAAATCCTTTAAATGGAACCTTCCAAGGATTAAATCATTATATTTTCTAAAAATATGTGATTTCAACAAAAATTAGGATGTCCTAGAAAGTGTAACCCATTATTGTGGAAGCACCCTGAAGCTGCCCAGGTATCCTTTAGACGACCTTGTCCTCCTGGAAATATGTCGCTAGATGGCAGTTGTGAACAATAAATACCATGGCATGAAAAAGAAAGAGTATTCATTCCCTGTGTCACTATCTTTTTATGTTTGCAAAAGCAATGATAATTCCAGGAACATCAAGAAGATTCTAGCCGAGTACAATTTTCATCATTTGCCTGCGCAGCCATTGTTTAATAGTAAAAATTTTGTTAAGAGAAATTTGCATGGAGGTAGCCTTTATGAACATCAGCCTCACCTTGAGGATTATTGGGAAGACTATGTTGACGAAAGGGAAGTGCAATGGAGGGATTGGATGAGGTTGACAATAGACCAAGTCTAGGCTTTAAGGTTGCCCTTTTAAGTCCCAGAAGGTATTGATGATAACTTTGATATTTTGGATGAAGGCTATCACAATGCTATTTTTGAACCTTTGCCTCAGGTATTGTTGAAATGCACTAGATAACTAAGAGGAGGGGTAAATCAGTTGTCTTCAAAAATTTGACCACTTATGATCATTAACACATCAAACACTTGTTCACTGTTATTTAGATTTAATCATGAAAGCATGAAATAAGAAACTCAACACAACAACATCATCAACACATGAGACACCAAGTTTTTACATGGAAAACCCTAAAAGGGAAAATACACGATGGGTGTTAGTCCATGGAAATATATATTTTATAACAATACTGAAAAATAGAGGCTCACTGCCCAATATGCTCATTGCAAATGTTGAGGCTCATTGCTAAGATCGACTCACTACCAAGGGATTTGTGATCTGATTGATAGCATCTACTCCATGCCTAGATTCAATTCCATTGAAGCACAATATAACTCCTCTGCTCTGCTCTTTTTACACCTTCACACTTATCTTGACATTTTCACACAAGGACATCTTTTTCGCAACTTCATCACATGTTTTTATACACTTCATCAACCTTGGAATGTACATTGAAAGGTCAACATTACATTCATCAACCATTGGAACATTCTCCAAGGTCGGCATTACAAACATACATAAAAATAGGTCTGGACCTAAACAAAATTAGCTAAGGTAAAGATATATGTGGATCACATTATGCATTAGCTGGGACTCAAATGCAATCTTCCACGCCATGACATGCTTTCATAATCTTTGATGCATCTCTGCAAGTAGTGAAAACAACCAAGTCAGCCAAGACTGGTGTTAAAACTAAGTCTTCTAAGAATAATCTTCATCCACGATCCAAATTCCTCTTTGCAGACCAATCCAAAGGTAGGAACATGATAAGGAGATATCCACAAGCACATTGTAATTACCAAGAGCATCCACACAACCTCTAACCAATTTGTCAAAAGGATTTTTCAAATTGGAGCACTTAAACAACACTATCAGCCACTGTCATAAAGAAAAGATTGCTTGCGGATCACAAAATCATGAACCATTGGAGTTGAAGGCACTTATCATCATTACCAACTTGATTCTAAAACTATAGACTAAAATGCTTAACTGCGGAGGAATTCAGAGCATAATACATTCTCCCTGTCACCACCAAATATACAAAAAAAATAGTTTTCACTCTGGTGAAGATAACTAACTCAAATCTTTATACCAAAGGCTCAAACTTGGAACATAGCATCTTTAGACATGCCTCTAAACAACTTCCAATCCACAAATGAAGAAATGTAGAGTAATCTGTTGGACTGTTCTTCTGTAGATAAAGATACTTTACAACACACTGTTTCCACCGGAGGAGCAAATTTTCTCAATATCCTCAATATCAGGATCTCCAATACTTACATAGGCAAATACAAAGCATCTAACTCATTACAAGTAAGCATCAAAACAAGAGCATAGTTGACACCAATGACAACACTGATATGTTGACATCAATGACAACACCGGTTAGGCACATACTTGCAACAATCTCCCCCTTTGTCATTGATGGAAACATATGATGTGAAAAACTGTAAGACCATCAAGACAAGATTCTACCCCTTTCTCTTTACACATCTGCACTCTTTCTTTTCTAATTTTTTCACATGATTTCTCTCCCCCTTTGACATCAATGGCAAAGGGCACATACTTGCACCTGCTGCTCTGATCCCACTGAACTTTCTCTGTTATCAAAACTTTCTTCATCAGGAACATGTAGCTACCCCCTGAGAGGTAGCCCTCAAAACATCAATCCATATCAAAGAATGAGACTTTGAGCACCACTGGACTGATGCATTCCTATGCATCTTAGTTCAAAACAAGAGGGGTAATGACCCCTAAATTTTCTTTGAGATACTCAAAAGTATCCTTAGGCAGAGTCTTAGTGAAAATATCTATAATCTGATCCTTTGTGGACACATATTCCAACTTTACTTCATTCTTTCTCACCTTTTCTCTCAGAAAGTGATACCTTATAGAGATATGCTTTGTTCTTGAGTGCATCACTGGGTTCTTTGAAATGTTTATAGCACTTGTATTGTCACAGAAGATTGCAATTGGATCTTCATACACAACTCTTATGTCCTTCAAAGTCTGCTTCATCCATAATACTTGTGTACAACAACATGTTGTAATGTACTCTGCTTCTGCAGTTGACAAAGAGATTGAATCTTGCTTCTTGCTCAACCATGAAACCGATTTATTACCCAAGAAGAAAGTGCCTCCACTTGTACTTTTTCTGTCATCAACATCTCTGATCCAATCTGCATCTATATAAGCACTGAGAGTGAAATCATTATCTTTTGGATACCATAAGCCATGATCTGGTGCACCTTTTAAATACCTCAAGATTCTTTTAACTGCCATCACATGTGACTCTCTTGGATTGGCTTGAAATCTTCCAACAAGACAAACTACATGCATTATATCAGGTCTAGTTTGAGTTAGATAAAGCAATCCTCCAATCATGGATCTATACTTTTTCTGATTAGTCTTGGGTGATTCATCAGTTTTGCTCAACTTGCAATCAGTTATCATGGGAGTACATACCAGTTTAGAGTCTTCCATCCCAAACTTCTTCAATAAATCTTTCACATACTTAGACTGAGATATGAAGATTCCTTTATCTGATTGATTAATTTGCAGACCCAAAAAGAAATTCATTTTGACAATGTGTGTGCAAGAAGTTGAGTCCACTTTTTGGCCAAAAAGTGGAAGTGTTTTCCTTATTTTTAGAATTTGTCACATTTGACCTAAATATTTGAAGCACTTAAAGGTGGAATCTTGAAAAAAGTCAATAAATATGAAATGTAGTACTCGGAGTCTAGTTTCCAAATATGTAATTTATTTTTAATACCCAGATGATACAAATTGATTTTCAATAGACGTTTCTAAAAACTACTATTTAAAAGTCACTTTTTTTTACTATACCATGCACGTGTACATCATCCATATTTTGAACTAAATAATCATATTTTTCTAAATCTTTTTGGGAAAAGATTTGTAACTCACTGAAGCACATTTTCCATATTTTTTGTAATTTTTTATTGGCCAAAGTTGGTGTTTTAAAAAATCATCGTGTACATCATGCATAAGATGACCTAAACTTATCATTTTTTGAATTTTTTTTGAAATTGAAAAGAATTGTTTGAAGTACGTTTTCGTACAATTTGCTTACAAAAAATTATTTTAATAAAAAGTTATTAAAATACTAAAAAACCCTGATAATTCAAGTTTATGGACCTATTTCATCATAAATTAATTAAAAAATAGAAAAAATAATCCAATTGTAAAACAAATTACATATTTAGAATCTACACAGTCTTGTCTATAATGGGTTTTAATTTCATCAAAATATTCTATAAAAGGCCCTCAAACATATGCCCAAAGTCACTATTTTGTTGTGACATTAATAGGACCTTCAACTTGTAGGTCAAACCAGGTCTAGAGGCTAGGTTCAAGTCCCCAATCTTTTTTCTGAATTGGGTAACAAAGCAAAAATTGAGCCCAAAATTCAAATTTTGAAAAATAGGATCCTGTTTCTTGTTCTGTTGCCACAAAACGAAACGGGATCCCATTTAGTAAAGGGGATCCCATTTGTTATGGGATCACATTTATTAAACGAGATTTCATTTAATATTTGACCAATTTTTTAATAGTACTGTCACTGTCAGCCCTGCAGCTTGTTCTGTACGGTTGACAACGACATATGCAACATTCTCTACCAACTTTTGTCTTCTGCAGGTTCATCAACTTGGGATTTTTTTTGAATTTTGAAAGAAGGCATCATTGGGACACTATTTGAGTGAAATTTTGTTGAATTGCTACTTGTTTGGAGGACCTGAACAAAGAAGGAAGGCTTTCAAATTTTTGACATTTATTTGTACATACTTCAAAATTTTTTAATCATGGGATCACAAGCTCATAATAAGAAGAAAGATAGGAAGCTATTGACCGCTGAAGAAATTGAAGTAAAGAGAGAGGAGGCAAAAAAACAAAGAGATAGAAGAACAAATATTTGATCAATAAATAATGCTGAAGCATCTAATTCCACAACTATTGAAGATAAAAACATTGAGGAGGCCATGGATGTAGACGATGCAAATTTGCAAGAGGTGAATGTGGAAACTAATACAATTATACAAACTACTCCTAATATGTCTTCAAATCCCCCTTTCAATCCTATGGAGAATATTTTAATAGGCACAAATCTAGGTACGTCTTCAAATCCACCTTTGAATGAAATAGAAATGGTGTTGATATGAGATTTAAAAGAAGCTGGATATAACAATGTTGAGATCGATAATATTCATAGAGATCAAGATTTGAGACAAAATGTAGTTGAAAATAAAAATGAAAATCTTTTTGTTGAAAATGAAAATGAAAACCGTTTTGTTGTTGAAAATAAAAATGAAAATCATTTTGTTGTTGAAAATGAAAATCGTTTTGAAGTTGAAAATGAAAATGAAAATGAAAATCTAGGATGTTATGTTGAAAATGAGATTTTTTTTTTTAAAAAATTGAAAGAGATGTTTTGGATAATCTTCCTAGTAAGATTTATTGGAGACAAGTAAGAACACATGTCAATAGATTATACAAAGAATTTTTTTATTGTAAAAAACTATCATTTCAATGTCAACTAATGATGCAATTAATGAGAATGTGAAAAATGAGAAAAGTAATGAAAATGTTAGGCATTTTTGTTAAACCAAGAAGAAAAGATCAATCACTGAAACATGCTATGTCTACTATTGCTAGTGCCATTGAGTTTATTGGAAATAATAGTCGATCTAAAGATAAGAATACAACAAGATGAGTTATAACAACTGCTATAGTTAATAAAGCAAATTTGAATAGAAGAATGATAAACAATATTAGTGGAATTCTAAAAATACATCCTAAAACATTGGTAAGAGCAGCAAAAAGAAGAGAAAGTATAGAAAATGATCCAATCAACCAATGTTGGAGTTTTAGTGGTCGACTCCCGAGATCTAACATGAAACTGAATGTTGAAATCAAATCTTTGATCGAAAAATATTGGCATGATAATACTAGGGTATCATCTAATGCTAGAGATGTTTTAAAATTAAGAGTGGGGTCCAAAGTTCACGATCCTCATCCAAAACACCTATTAGATACAACACAAACTAAATTTTATAAAAAAATTTGTGGTGATTTAGTGTTACTTGGTAATATTAGAATAAGTCAAAGATCTTTTGAAAAATGCAAACCATGGTATGTAAAGATTAATAAGCAACGAATATCTTGTTGTTGTAAAACACATGATTAATTTTGTTATTATTATGATGTGTTTCGATATATACATTGTACTTTACATACTCACATGATTATACAGGAATGTGGTATTAATATGTAACCTAAAATAATAAAGGAGTTTATATCAAGTTTGTTTTGTGAAAGATCTATTGGGAAATTATTTTATTTAAGTTCATGTATTTCTGGACATTGCACTAGTTGTGGCAATCTTTCTTTCTTAAGAGTTTGTATGCATGAAAGTGTTGAAAATGATTTTGGACAATAATTAGTGGATGTTAAAAGATTTAAGAATGTTGAATATTCTTTAAAAGATGGATAAATTGGAAAGCGTTGTGATTTAATTATAGAAAAGGTTAGTGTACATGCATTCATATTAGAGTTTAAGAGTAAGATTGTACCAAAATATGTTAAGCACTCCTCAACAAGCTCGATGGCTTGATGGATAATTTTGTGCATGTAGAAACACATTTCCAGTTGGTACTATACTATCAGTGGTTGATTTTGCGGAAAACTATACTCTAGCTCCGCAAGAGGAAATCCAATCACAATATTACAATTCAGTGCAGGTAGCTATGCTTGTTGATATTGTTTATAGACATGTAGATGATAGCACAGAGGATGATAGAAAAGTTTTGAGGGAGTATCATTTCTATTTGAGTGACAACTGGTTACACTCGTTAGAGTTTGTTCAATATTGTTTCAATATATTTTATACAAATTTAAGAGAAAGAGGAATCTAGATGACAAACATCTCATATGGTTAGATAATTGTACAGGGAAGTTCAAGAATGCTTGAATGTTCTATTAGTTAAGTAGGGTTCACAAGGAACATAACATCCAACATATGTAGAATTTTTTTGAAGCTGGACATGGTAAAGGAGAACATGATGGAGCTGGTGCTGTGTTAAAAGAATTCTTGCTAGACAACAATTAAAATTTGAGGATGCAGTAAAAATTAAAGATGCACGTGGGATTGTGGATTGGTGCAGTACAAGATTATCTCCACCTGGATCAAGCGAGTACTCTATAGTTCACCGATTCTTTTGGTTGGTTGAAGAAGAGAACATTCTACCTAGACTTGATTGCAAGAAAATTAGTGGATCTACTAAATGGCATTTATTTAGGAGTTCAAATGCAAGCAAATAGACTATCTGGACAAGGGAGCTTGCATGTTTTTGTTAGTTTTGTATTTCAGGAGATTGGGAAGCATGTGAGAATACAAAATTGGTTGAAGAGTGGAAGCAAAGATCGTTGACACCTACACAAGCACACGATTAATATGAAACAACAATTGAAGAAAATGATCAACTGTTTGCATCAGATGATTATGACCGTGTTTCAGACCTTGTACAAGAAGGTAATTTAATTCAAATTATTTCATTTTATTTCACTTCATTACCATTTTGTAGTTCTTTTATTTATTTATATGTACATATGAATGCATGTATGTAGATTGGTCAAATTATATGGACATGTGTAAGTTATTGAATCAAAATTTGTTTGCAGGACATGTGTATGCTATTGTTGCACCTGAGGAGAATGAAGAGAAAACATAATATTGGTTGGCTTGTTGTTTAGTCTAATATTGGTTGGCTTGTTGTGTGGAGACTAAACATAAGTTAACAACACCTCGAGAAGATGATGATGGCTTTCCTTATCCAACAAGTTCGGTGATCCCCTTAAGACATCCCTTTACGAAAAATTTTGATAACAAGTCTTTGATCCCCTTAAGCAAATTTTGAGAACTTCTTTGATCCCCTTAAGCAAATTTTGAGAACTTCTTTGATGATGGCTATTATTATCCAATAGGTTCAATGGTGGTTGTTGGCACTTGGCTACGAAAATAACTAATAAGGAAGAGTGGTTTGCCTGCATTCGAAGATTATGAAACACATAAGAAGATTATACACTACTCACATTTGGTGTTGGAAACAAATATAAAACTAGAGAGGTATCATGGAAAACCTGCAAATAAAGATCTATGGACAATTTTTATGGAAGAGCATGAGACAATCATCGATGTGTTGCAAAAAAGAGAGGATGTAGATGGTACAATGGAATTAGTAAATATTGGTAAATATAGTTAAATAGTTTTATATTGTTCTTTTAAATACATTAAATACATGTTTTGATATTTCTTGTGTGTTATTAGTTAAAATTAATTTAAATTCTACTTTTATATCCTTAGGCCATCATCACAAATTCATCACATACTTTGAAAAAAAAAGGAGAGGATGCAGATTAAACCTATATGTACATGTGTGAGGCACTTGTAAATATAGGTACAAGTTGTGTATATAGATAGTTTTATATAAATTAAAATACATGTTTTGATGGTATATTAATATTGCTTGTATCATTTTGATATCAGGTGGCGTGAAGACCTGCTACATTCCCCACAAGTTTCAAATTTTCTTGAGATGGCATAGCCACATTTTGTAAACATTATTTTGAGTTGGAATATATGTACAAACACAATTACATAATTACATATTTTGTACACAAATTTGTATACATGTATGTACTAAATTATACTCTACACTTTTATGTATCAAAATTATTATTCTATATATTTTGTTTATTAAATGTGCATGTTTTTCTACTTTGAATTTACTTTAAATTTGATTGTATTATTGTTAAATTTGGTTGCCTTGGGCAACTTCACCAAATTTTGAGAACTTAAGACATCATATTAGGACCCCTTAAGACATCCTATTACGATATAAATTAAGACATCATATTGTTATGATGAGTAATCCTAAATTACATCAATTGTGATTAAATATGAGACATGTAGTTTAAATTCTTTGATCCCCTTAAGACATCCTATTATGACATAAATTATATTAACATTAACATTATATTTGTATAACTTTTGTGATTGTTAAATGATAAGTCATCCTAATTTCTACTACTTAATTATATCATTTGTTATGATGTCAAGTCACCTTAACTTGTCTAGAATACTTAATTATATCAATTGTGATCCAACATGAGACATGTAGTTTGAATTCTTTAATCCTCTTAAGAAGTCCTATTAGGATCCCTTAAGACATCATATTACAACATAAAGTAACATAGACAAGATTTGGATGAACATTTTTTGACTTTATTTATACAATGGGAGAGGGGTCCCCTTTCCCCTCACATACCTATCAAAAATAAAAAAATGCTACAACTTCTATTATTATATTTCGAAGCCCTCAATGCCTTAGGGTATCCTTTTGTGGTTTTCTTGTGCTCTGAAATCCTTGGTTTTGCCTACTTCAATGAAACTTTCGTGGCAATTTTCATCATTACTATGATCATTTCAGATATGTCACCATGGTCTTATGATCGCCATAGTGGTTGCAAGACCATTCATTTGCTAAACCAACTATTTCTCTCGACTATATTTAAAAAAAAAAACATATAGACCATTTAACCTTCACAATTTAGAGTGCATATCTGCGACCACACTTGCCTTCTTATAACTAACAATTTCTCAACTCCTCTTCCCTCTTAACCCTCATTTATGTTCATTTTTGTGTCCTACAATCTTGAGTTGAGTTTTGAGTTTTTAGGCAACCTTTCTACAAATGTGTGACTAGTACTCACCATTGAAGCTCTACCAATCTATATATCTAGTCATTGCAAGCTCCAACAATCATCATTTAGCCCATTTTCCCCCATTTATATGATTTTCCCATATTCAAACTAGAGAGGCAATCTATTGCAAGTCAGTTGTGAGACTTTGGAATGTTTCGTACGGACCATTCTTTGTAGATTTTCATCATTTCTTTGATCAATCAACTTTGATTGTGTGCACACATGGTACATAGGTTGGATTTATTATTTTCTTAGTTTTGTAGTTAGTCTTTTAGATTTTTTGTGTGTTTGTTTGCTGAGAGAATTGTTAGTTTTAGAGGTAGTTCAAGTGTTTAAATTATAGTCTATTATCTTTTTTGTTTTTGTGTGCTCTATTGTTTCTGTCTTTTGTCTTTTATTTATTTCAACTAAATCTTAGAGAGCCTCTAGGCTCCATTTGTACATTACATAAGAGACTATGTTCTTCCCTTGATTGGCTAGAATCTCTAATTTCCAACATCTTTCTTGCTAATTAGATACTCTATGGTCTCAAAATAATTTCCTTTTCATTGTCCTTCTAGTAGTGTTGGTCTCCAAACCATTGTTGATGAATGTGCCACCTTTCTTGCAAACTTCTAAGGCTCTTACACCAATCTCCTTGCAATTGGACAGCCTTAAGCAAGCTTGAAAACCATTGAAGCACATTGCTACAACCACATTGATGATTGACATTCACTATGCATGCAATTGTCAACTTTCTAAGGTCCATAAATGATTATTTCACCATATTTTCAATATTTTAGAGGTTTCTAAACTACTAGGATCCTTAAGTTTGAAAAGATTCAAATAGACTTGTAACTTTGTATAAGCTCAAAATTGAGCATTTAGTCACTATTTATTTCTCTTACTTCACTATACATCCTTATTATCTATCAACATCCTTTGCCTTAATTACACATTTGGATAGTTTCTTTAATTGTTATATATTACACACACATACACACGCTATGATATTGATCTTAAATTCTTTTGTGTGCTTAATACATTGTCAAACACTGTTAGATCATTGGAGAATATTTTTTCTCGCACACTAGCATTCTAAAATTACATTCCAAGCCTAGCTTGCATTCTAGTAAAATGTTTGTGAGTATATTAAAAAAGTTCTCCTTTCAATTTTTTTGATATCTCCTCCAAATATGGCACCATAAGTAGCTATTCAAGAAGAATCTCAAGAATGCAACTCCTTCATTATGGAGTTCTACTTCCAAGGGAATAATGAAATTAATGAAGGTGTAAGAGTGAAATATATGTGTAGAGCTCCTTCAAACATGTGGCATCATCCTATAAGAAATATATGGCAAGAATCAAGGAGGTGAAGTATCTCCTTTCATTAGTTCATATGACACATAGTACCATTGTTATTATATTGAATGATTCAATCAAAAAACATATCCTCTTGGAGGAACTTACCTTCTCTCTTTCTTTTCCCTTTATAAAGAACTTTTACAAGTAAAACACATTACTAGTTAAAATAGTGGAAGTCTTTCATATTGACCATTACTTATTTAATATAAAAAATGTGGTACATTTCCATAACAAAAACAACATGATATTAAGATAAAAACCAACTTCTCTTTTTATCTATATATTAGTTAGGGTTCTATTAATACAAAATTTTGATAATGTTCATTATTTAATTTCTAAAGGCATGCTATCTAAGAATTGCCAACAATAATAAATGAAGTAAAAATTTTCCCATAACCTTGATGAGACATATTACTATAGAATACTTGAAACCACTTTGTGAAAATCTTACTATCTAAAATTCCATTTATAAAGGGCATTGGAAGCTAAGTAGATATAGACAATAAAAAGATGTTAAATTATTTTCTCACTATAAAAACCAATTAGTTTTTGTTATTTTTTATTAGAACCCCAATTTCTATATATATTTAAATATAAAAATGATATTGAATAAGATATCTAGTGCCATTTCTATTTCACTTAAATGTTTATGGATAGAAACTTTCTTGTCTCTTTACTATTTTATAGAGCTCTTAACAATCAATGCATTTAAAGCCATGGAAATAATGGGAGAAACATAACTATTACAATTAGAGGATGCCAAGCTCATGGATGGAACTTCATAAATAGATACTCTTGATGAGCTAGATGGCATGGGAAATTTAGTTGAGAAAAGTCTTGTATTGGCAAAAACATTTACCATTGTGTAGACATTATTATCTAGAAAAAAAATTATATATAAAATACTGAAATGAAATAAAGTCTTGTATCTAGACCGTAAAATATTGAAATGAAATAAAGTCCATGAAACAATATATAAATTCCATGACAATACAACCCATGTTCAAAATATAAAGTCCATGAGAAACAATATATGTAGTCCATGAAATAGTCAAATATAGCCGATGAAATTATCTAACTCAGATCGTCTCTATAATCAAGAGACCTCTTTACACCATGTGAATGTAATGTCCCTTATAAGAAGATCCTTATTTTCCACCTTGCACACGAGAATTACTTCTTATAGGGAACATTAGTAATAGATATTAAAAATAATCAAATCAAGGTTAGTAACCACATAAACAATATCAACATAAATCAATAATTCAATTATTCAATCCTTAAGTCGATTCATACTTAGGGTTGTCTATTATATGTTAATCTTATTCATTTTCAAACCCTAGTGGAGATGGGCTACTATCTCTTGTTAGGTTGCATTAATCATCCTCTATGGGTAGTGCCTTTGTATGATGTAACACATGCCCATTCCACCTTAGGTCTTACTAAGTGCCCTTGTATAATGTAACACATGCCCATTCCACCGTAGGTCTTACTTATTGCCCTTGTATGATGTAGGATATGTCCATTCCACCATAGGTCTTATCCATTGCCTAAGTATGATGTAACATGGTCCATTCCACCGTCGGTCTTATCTACCTTTCAAGGTATTAATGTTGCTTCTTCCTAACAAGTCTACCTCCAATCCCTCAATGTGTTATATGATCTTATATCATGGGTTTGTTTCTAAGGACCTTGCCTTCATTACATAAATCAAGTATGATTACTCTTATAAGATTAGCATAAATTAACATTTGGGAATATAGGTGTAGCATACTTATCTTATTTTCGCAAGCAATTAATATTCAATCTGTTGTTATGATAGATATGTACTAAAAAATTATTAATTTTATATTTGCTTGCTTCATTATATTTTGTTTTGACTGATTGATATTCCAAAGCGTGCTTGTGCTTGTGATGGAATGACTAATATAATTTTTATTGTATTGCTGCTGCTGTTTATAAATTATATAATATATACTTCCACACCCTTTTTCCCATCATACTCCCTTATGCCCTTTTATATATTTCCAAGGGTTTACCATGGGTAAAAGGATATACCCTTTCCAACAGTTGCGGCTTTAATTTAATTAACAAGGATACATATTAATAATGTTTATCTTTTTTATTTATTATTTATTAAGGTGATTGTTGGTGTCAACCAACCTAATTGTTACACAAGTCTTATTACTTAATAAACTTGTCTTATAATGGTTGTAATTATAATCGTGGCATACATACTTTTATTTATATTTGATTGCCTTATATAAGATCACTAACTTTATCTCATGTTTAAATCTTTAATTTAAACAATGTCTTAATGTCAGGACATGATAGACTTTATAATATTTAACTTATAATATTATATTTATGTTTATTCTTATATAATATATTAATATATGTATTATAATAATATTTATATTTATAAACATGTATTGTTATATTATAATCATAATACTAATTAATATTAATATTTATATTTATTATCATATATTGTTGTTATATAATAATAATATGCTATTTTAATATTTATATTTATATTAATGATTTTAATTGTTATTATATTTAGAATATTTATAGATAATATCATATATATTTATTAATGGACTATGGCTAAATCTTTAATTTGAACAGTTCCTTGATATGGGGACATGACAACCCTCCCCACTCAAGATTGCTTGTCCTCAAGCAACTATAATTAGGTGTCCTAAAGTAATATTTTATTCAACTTTGGTTCGGGCGAACTTTGTGAAGGCTGCGTTATGGTGGCGATCTCCGGTAGGTTTGAACGGAGCGGTGGGAGACAGCTGGAAGTCCCCGATCGCAATGTCAGTCTAGGTGTAGTCCTTTCCAACCTCTGCTTTAATATGGTTGATTTACTTGGTTCTCAATCTTGCTTGCTCTGCCGCTTGGCAGAGCTCGTACCCCCTAACCCCTCTCCCACTGTGCCGAAGGACGTCGACATTAATGGCGTCTGTGTTAATACCCCTAACCCTACCTATAAACTGAAAACATTCTCTGAAGCAGTGGCCAATACAACTGGTGTTGTCGATGAGAAAGCCAAGTTTAACCTTGCAGGTGCCAGTGCCCACAATGCCGCCATTCTCAGTAAGTGCTCTATGGTTCCTTCGGCCCCTTTCTCCATCGCTCCTAATCCTGAAATGCTTGCTAAGATTATTAAGAAGAAGAATAGGTTAAAGAATACTGCGATTTTCTTTTCTGCTGTTGAACTTGATAAATGTCCTTGAAAATTTCTTGATGACTGGTTTCACAATTTTTGGAATCTCAAAATGGGCTTTCACATTTCTTTTTGCTGGCAGATCCAGAAGGGTTTATTTGTGATCTTCTTTGTTAATCATGAATCTCAAGTTGAATTCCTTAAAAAGCAATATTGGACCGTTGGATCCACCTCTTTCCGTTCTTTGGCTTGGTCTCCTGAGGCTGTGCACGAAGAAGTTCTTACCCTTTCGACCCCTAGGTGGATACTGGTTAAAAATGTCCCCCCCTTTTTATGGTGATTCTTGCCTCAATTGCTTGAACCGTTGGGCAAAACCATCCGAATGGATGATACTGTTAGGCTGGTGCTGCATATGGATGCCAGAGTCCTTATCTCTTTGCAACCAGGGAAGGAAATCCCTGCTGACATCTCTGTTAACATCATGGAAGAAACTTTTGTGTGCCCTATTGAAATATTGGGAGGTCTAAATGCTTGTTTCTTATGTCAGAAAGAGGGCCACCTTAGAAAGGATTGCCCCATTATTAAAAAGAATCAGAACCTTGCTAAAATCCCTCAACCCGCTATACCGACCAACCCTAATCTGCCTCCTTCTGTTAACAAAAACACACAAGAGGAAACTACCTCCAAACCTCCTCCTACTCTTGATTCAGCCTCTCCTACTCCCCTTACCGCTCAAATCTCTTTCCCTTTTTCAGACATGGCTATTGATGAGGCAAACAGTGACGATGGCTTCCAAACCGTCAACAAAAAAAGAAGGCGCAAGGGCAATAACATTAACCGTCCTAAAACTTCGAATCTTGCCTCCTCAGGAAATCTCCTTCCCCAAAGTCCTCTTGTTATCCCTCCTGTGGTTGAAATTAGCAGTAACAACCCTCCTTGCTCCCCTTCTGTTTGTTCCAACTACTCCAGCCTGAATATCTCTCTAGGAGCATCTCGGAAGCTCCCGCAAAAAGTTTTTAAAGAACTAAGTGATGATTGTTCTTTAGAAATCATCCCTGCTATTAACAACCCCCCCGATATGCCCTCTATGGAAGTGGACTCCCAATCCGAAAATGAAGATGATCCTAAAACTGATACCCTTGCTTCGAAACGCAGGGGAAGGCCTCTAGGATCTAAGAAAAAAACCTCTGCTAAGAAAATAGGGGATAGTTCTACTAAGTCTTTACCCTCAGCTGATGAAGCTGGTGTTGTGTGCCCTACTCCCTCTAATGTTTCCTCATGAATTGTTTATCTTGGAATGTGAGGGGTCTTGAATCCTTGGATAGGAAATTTGTTATTAAGCGTTTTCTTAGTTCTTTTAGTTCTATGGATTTTCTCATGTTGCAAGAAGTTAAAGCCATCAGTTTCATGCTTGAAACCAACCTTAACTTTATATGGAATAATGCGATCAAATTTTGCACTAATCATAATAGAGGCAGAGGTGGAATTGTTCTCCTCATCAGCCCCAAATGGGGGAACTATATAACTGCCAATGGCGCCTCACCCTGCCAGAGAGCTATCTGGATTACCATTAATCATAATAATAACATCTTTGGCATTCGCTCTGTTTATGCCCCCAATGACTCTAAGGAGAGGGCTAATCTTTGGAAATGGATGACTACCCTCCATGATATCCCCTGGCTGATTGGAGGAGATTTTAATATGGTTGAGTCCCGGCAAGATAAATCTGGAGGTAATCCTTTCGTTTGGAAAGATAATGAAAAGGTTCATTGGAACAAGTTAATTAATTCTAAGACTCTGTTTGACCCTTTAGCTGGCAATAAGGCCTCTAACCCTGGGATATGGCACACATGGTGCAACTTCCAACAGGGCCACTCCCAGATCTATTCCAGACTTGACTATTTTTATGGTAACAAGAATGTCTTCTCCTTCCTTCCTGACAACCAGAACAACATTGTCCTTGTTACGGCCACCACTCTCTCTGATCACCATCCCATTTTTACTCGTGTTAGCCTCAACTTCACCCCTGTTCACCCTAGGATGACTAATCCCAAGTTCATTCTGAATACCAGTCTCCTTCTTGATGAAGATATCCTTGCTGCCATCCAGATTATTCACAATATTAATAAGGTTAATTTCCCTAACTTCTCCATGACAGATAGATTGAAGGTCAATCTCCCAGCTTGGCAATGTCTCCTCAAAACCATTGGTCAAAAGAATGCTAAGGATTATAGGTTCATTGAAAAACATCTTTCCTCTGATCTCCAAGAGGCTAAGAGCAATGTTCAGAATGATTCCTCCAATATTGACCTTGTCTCCCAGGTGATATCTGCTAAGGATGCCCTGAGGAAACATCAACAATTTAGAATCTGTGGTGCTAAAATCAGATCTCGTGCTCATTAGATCCAGAACGGGGACCGTGGCTCCAAATTCTTTTTTAACCTTTTAAAGCAAAAGCAAACCAAGGAGTCTATTGACAGACTCCTAATTGACAATCAGGATATCTCAGATCCTGTTATCATTAACCAAGCCTTTGCCGATTACTACAGGAGTCTCTTCACCTCTGAGGACTCTAAGGAGGCTGCTGATCTTAGGAATAAGTGTAAACTTCTTATCCCCAATAAGCTGGATAATGATGATATTACTATCTTATCTAAGGATATCTCTTTGGATGAGGTAGAAAAAGCTATGAATTCTCTCAATAATGATAAGGCCCCCGGCCCTGATGGGCTCCCTGTTGAATTTTATAAGGCCAATATCAGTTGGATCTGTAAGGATTTACATGACATTTATGTGGAAGCTATAGCTAATGGTTTCCTTGGCCCTGAGATTAACAGTGGCATCATTAAACTTCTTCCCAAAGATGGGGACAAAGCTCTTATAAAAAATTGGAGGCCTATCACCCTCCTCAATGTTTCCTATAAAATTTTGGCCAAGATCCTTGCCCTCAAACTTGTTCATATCCTTCCTAAATTTGTTTGTGCTACCCAGACTGGTTTTATCAAAGGTAGATATATTTTGGAAAACTTAATTACTAGCTGGGAAGCCATGGATTGGGCGAAGTGCTCTCATCAGAACTCTGCGATGTTACTCCTGGACTTCGAAAAAGCCTATGATAGGGTTGAATGGAATTTTATCGTCATGATGCTTGAAGCCTTTAGTTTCCAAGCCTTCTTCTGTAACTTGGTTCGGGTTCTGCTTAATGATGCCTCTGCCCAGGTGGAGGTCAATGGTTCCCTCTCCAATCCCTTTCCCCTTGGTCGGTCTATCAGACAAGGATGTCCCTTAGCCCCTGCTCTGTTTGTCATAGCTTCAGAAGCCCTTTACTATATCCTCAAAGACAATACGCTTTCCCCTGATGTTAGAGGTCTTTATCTTCCTAACAATGATGAGCTTATTAACTGTCAGTTTGCTGATGATACTGCCTTATTTTTTGAGCTTTCCAACAATAAATTTGAAGCCTTGCAAACCAAGCTTAATATGTTCTGCTCTATTTCTGGTGCTCGTATTTCCCAATCCAAATCCATTTGCCTGGGGTGGGAAGAGCAACGTCTTATTTGGTTCAATCAGTATAACTTCCAATGGGGCGGACCTCATAAGATTGTTAAGTATTTAGGTATCCCCTTCTCTGTCGAACCTTCCCTTAAAGACATGTGGTCTTGGATTTAGGAAAAAATTGATAAGAAGCTGAATAAGTGGCATAACAGATCTTTATCTCTTGCTGGCAGAATTCAGGTTTGTCAAAAAATGTTGTCTTCATATAGCATATACTACTCCTCTGCTTGGATGTTTAGTAACTATCAAATTTTGGAAATTCAAAAGGCCATTAGGAGCTTCCTCTGGTCTGATGGTAAAGGCAATAGAAAAATGCATGCGGTCAAATGGGACTGGTGTCATATTAACAAACTCCTTGGGGGGCTGGGGCTTAAAGACCTTAAAACTCAAGGTATTGCTTTATCTGCCAAATGGCTCTTTCATTCTATGGATGAAAACGATCCATGGAAAGTGTTGGTTAGGCATAATATTGAAAGAGGCTTTCCTAAAAAAGCTAGAATTTGGAGAAATCTCCCATTTGGTGACTTAATTGTTGGCAACTTCCCAGTCATTGTCCAAGGCTTTGCTGTTTTCAAATCCATCTGGAGAGCTTGGGACCATGTCAGGAATTTTATCACCAATAAGGATTTCCATGATGCTAAGCATCTATATGGTGAAAGATCCATTTGGTGGAACTTACACCTGGCTGGTAAACCCCTAGCCCTTTCCCAAGGATGTTCTGCTAGGTTGTGGGCTAAACTGGGGATCTCCCAGCTTGTTAATCTTTTTGAAAATGATAAACTCATCAATTGGGATATGCTCAAGATCAGATTTAATATTCTGGACTCCCAAAAGAAGACTTATAATATGATTGTCAAGGCTACTAAGGACCTGCCTTCTGACTGTCATGTGGACTCTCATAGATACCTAAAGTGCAAATGGCTGGATGGGGTCATCATGGCTAATCTCAAAGCCAAGAATATCTATAGAATCATTGATCATAATGAAAATATTATTAATCATATCAATACTATTTGGTATTCTTCTCTTGATGCTGTGTCTTGGAAAAAGTATTTTGATATTCTCTAGAAAGGTCCTGTTGAGCCTAAGATCAGATGTTTTAAGTGGTTGACTCTGCTTGACAGACTCCCTATTAGAAAAGATGGTCACACTACTGACATTTGCAGTCTCTGCAGGCTTCCTGAAACGGGTAGACATATCCTCTTTGATTGCATCTTTGCTAAAGAAATATGGAACATGTTTGGTATTTTTTACCCTTTAAATGTGAATATTCTGGAAATTGTTACTAGTCATATTGATGGGCTTAAAAAGGAAGCTAATTTATTTTGGAATATGTTGTCTTCTAGCATCCTCTGGCAGATCTAGAAGTGCAGGAACAAGGAAAGGTATCAAAGCAACCCTAAAGTTCTTACTGAGTTTTTTTGAAAACTCACATTTTTTAATATCTTTCTTCAGGTCCACACAACAATGATGATGGAGAAAGACAAGATGAGGAGATTCTTGAAAGATGGGCACACCACATTCTTCGTCTATGAGCTAAAGCATGGTTATGAGTGGAGGAGGAACTTCGATGACCTTCAAATGTTTGACCGAACTTGCAAAAGGCTGAACCAAGAGATCAGGAAGAATATTAACTCCAGGTTGCCTCTACTATGAACGTTGAGAGGAACAAGCTCCTAAGGTTCCTCAAGGATGGACACGCCACCATGTTCATCTATGAGATGAAGGATGGTTATGAGTGGAGGCACAACATGGACAACCTATCCTCCTTTGAGGAGGCTCTCAAGAAGTTGAACAACGAAATTAAAGACAACACAGAGCCCTCCTATGCCCAAGTTGAGATGCTGACACAGATTCAGAGCCAGAAGACCATTGTTTGGATGGAAGGACCTTAGGAATGGGCAGCATGGGTTGAAGCCCATGATGACATCCTCTCTTGATGCTTTTGTTGATGTTTTGTATATACTTTCTTCTCATGATGCAGTTAGTTTGTTAGTACTCTTTTGTGCGGATTACGCACCCTGTTGTAACTTTGGTTTTTGCTGTCCTGTGGCAGTGACAACTATGTTTTGCTGAGGCCTGGCCTCCTTGTACTGGATTCTCTCGATTTTTAATATAAAAAAAAATATTTTATAACATTATATTTTATTAGGTTTCCTTTTATATAAAATAACATTACACTCACCAATAATATAAAATAACCTCTATAAAATGTAACAAATGAATATAGCTAATAAACTATAGTGCCATAAATAATATAGTGCCCTAAAATAATAATTTATAAATATGGTTTTATCTTTTAAATTTTTAGCACTATATTCTATAAATAATTTATTTTATAACTATATTTTATTAAGGTTTATGTACACAATAAATACTTTGGGTTAGTTGTTTGTGTATATTTTAATTTTTTTTTTCACCCTGTGAGTTGTTTTATTTTTATTTTTATTTTTTCTTTATTTACTCATTATTTATTACATATTTGTAAGTAATTATTTTTATTTTTTATATTGCATCATAACATATTTAGTAGATTTTAATTTATTTATTTTAAAATATTTTAGCAATGTATTAAACACCATTATCCAGCAATTCATGAAATTCATACCTACGATTTTCATTGATTTTTATTTTTATTTTTTTATTATTTTATTTAACTATTATTCACAGGATGGCAGGATGACTGCTCTGATACCACTTGTAATGTCCCTTATAAGAAGATCCTTATTTTCCACCTTGCACATGAGAATTACTTCTTATAGCCCGAACATTAGTAATAGATAGTAAAAATAATCAAATTAGGGTTAGTAACCACATAAATAGTATGAACATAAATCAATTATTCAATTATTCAATCCTTAAGTCGATTCATACTTAGGGTTGTCTATTATATGTTAATCTTATTCATTTTCAAACCCTAGTGGAGATGGGGTACTATCTCTTGTTAGGTTGCATGAATCATCCTCTACGGGTAGTGCCTTAGTATGATGTAACACATGCCCATTCCACCTTAGGTCTTACTAAGCACCCTTGTATGATGTAACACATGCCCATTCCACCGCAGGTCTTACTTATTGCCCTTGTATGATGTAGCATATGTCCATTCCACCATAGGTCTTGTATACACCTTGTTGACATTTCTTCTGAATCAGCATTAGGGTTTGCCACTTCTAATGCACAGGCAGATTCAGGCCAACTGAATACAGGAGGTTGCGTGAGCTCCTCCCCTTCACTTCTGGTTCTGCCGCACCAAGGGGGGTATCCCTATAACTCAAGATGTAACCTTGACTAGCTCAAAGATAGAAGGATCTAACTTGACAACAACAGGCAGAATACTCTCATGTATGGACCAAGATCTGTATGATAGATCACAAGGCTGGCAACATTCTTGGACATGATGTCTGGTTGGGTATGAGAGCATGCAGGGGGTTCCTAGTCCTACTCCTACAACTAACAGGTGGAAGTATGAAATGGTTTGATATGAATTTGGATGCAAAGCTGGACATGGTGTATAACACAAAAACACAGCATGATTGGTGCCTATCCAGGGCTTGGAGTCGGTAGACATACACCTGTGAATGATCAGCATGAATAGCTAAAACTGGATTTCAGGGGGATACACATGATATCTGCCCTACAGATATCTCCCAATATAGAGTGTTGAGCTATCTCTACTTATGGCATCCCTACTGCAGTATACCCTTCCCAATGTTCAACCTGAAAACAGTTTAATCTGCCCCTTGAGCAGAGGTTTAAAAGATCAGACATTCAACATAGGAATTCTATGCTCTAGAATCTAAACATAAGCAAACATCCAGATCCAGAAGAAGGATACATGCAATACTGGAGACAGAATTAACACAACACATGCTAAGGTAGCATTACTCATATAAGATCAACCATGAAACCAGTGGATTCATGCCAAGTCCTACAACAGGAGATACATAAACTCACAAGAAAAACTGTACAGAGCAACCAGATCAGCTGGTTTTGGATTACAGAGCCAAAAATCTACAACTTTCAACAACCTCAAAAGAATAACACCATCTGCATTATATAGCAGGAGGGTGTCTTCAGCATCAACTACCAGGTTGACCAAAATTCCCGCCAGATATACAGTACCATAGAAATGGCGCTCAAACACAACCGGATTGGTGCCCAAACTTGAATGCAGCAGGTAGGGGAGGAGACAGGAAGATTTCTCGAGCCCTGCGCCCCTGTCCGCTGATTGACACCTCCAGTCGGGTACAAGATCGGCCCACGCCATCGCCCATACCTCTGCAACAATCGCCATTAATGGCGCACCAACCCGCGGCCTCGGGAAGAACATCAAACAGACAGTCGCAACCGCTTCCCGCCGAGATTCATCATCATGATATTTCGAAAATGCAGGATAACATTATCCCACATGCACCCCGCAGCAACCTCCTTTGCACTTTATATACTAGGTCATGAGCATATATCATGTCGGCGCTTTTGCTCCTGACGACACTAGTATAGACTTCATCATCATCATCCTCCAGCAGCATGATATCCTGTTGTTCGAAATATCACCCTGACGTCATCATGATATTTGAAACATAACCTTCATGATAATCGGCACAACCTGATCCTTCGGAGGAACATCCTCCTGCTGAGCTTATAACAAAATGCTGGCCGATGAACATCCTGATGACATCATCATCATATCCTGCTGACGTCATCATCATATCTGCCTACTGCACACCTCCTCATATCCGGATGACGTCATCATCATGTTTGCAAATATCAGGAGGTCTCTTCAAGATGATCAGTTGTTAGAAATATGACCCCCGCGGACCTTGATGACGTCATCATCATATTAACATCATCATGATATTTGGAAGACAACCGGATATTTTGGAAATATCCTCCTGATGTTCAAACATCAGGTTGCACTGTAGCTCCTCTATAAGATCGGGGCGATAACTGAATATGATGATGCTGCTTGAAAAGATCACCCCCAGTAGATAATGCGCGAAGCTAGCAGGCGGATATCTCCTTAATATCAACATCATCATGATGTTCGAACAAACAAACATATATCCGGGTGATATGAAAATATCACCCCCTCCTTCGCGAATATCATGATGCAGATAGGCAGAAAGAAAAATATCACCCTGATATACGGATGACGTCAGCATCATCAGGATGAGAAACAAAGAACAAGAAGTGATACAACATCATCAGGATGATATTGACTAAGATCATCCTGACGTTCCAAAATATGATGACCCTAGTGAATATCGGGTCGCAATTACAACTCTTCAACAACATCATCAGGATGATGTTAACCAAGATCACCCGATGATAAAAATATCACCCCGGCGAAATATCATGAAGGCAGAAAATATGATGACCTCCGCAAGCAGCAGGATGATAACTGGAAATATGATGATGATGAACATGACCCTTAGGAAAAAAACAAGTTAGGTCGAGCAATTCAAAGAATAAGCAACATCATCATCATGCCTGCGCAAGGTGATAAATGGAAGATCACCGGAGACTTTGAAGAATCACCCTCGCAAGCAGATAAGGGCGCACTGTAGCTCGTCAGCATCATCAGGATAAAACCCGAACATCACCCGACAGTGAAATATGATGATGACGATGAGAAACCGGTCGAAGGAGAACATGATGATGCTGACCTTCATGGAAACAAACATGATGATGATGACCTCCTCCTCAAGAAAATATGATGATGCAGCTGAAAAATACTAAGGAGGTCCGTTACTTAGAGCATTTTTTGGATACTTAGGGAGAGTGCCTGAATGAAAATTTTTCAAAAAACTACCAGTCAATTCAGGCGTCAACAGTGGCTCTGTCTGGGGACGTGCAGGTGAAAGACTGCAGCGAGAAACCCAGATCTCTGGGATGCAGACCAGTCCCTTATCCATTGGGCACAGAGTCAAATACTGCACTGACCTGCATCACCCAACACACTTGATGGCCTGAGGCCACCAAGAAAAGAAAAACATGTATCTCCCCTTGTCAAATATCTTGTTTTCATCTGCATGCACTGGGTCAAGCTTGGAGATACTACAAAGATCCACCCACAAACAAGTCTTGTCATCTGCACATTCAACCCTCTGATTTGGCTTGTCATCATCCTTGTGCAGATAACCCTCAGCATCATGTGACATGTGGGTGCAGAATGTTTCAGGCAATGCATGCTCAAATGGTATGTAACACTTATCATCATCTGCATCAGCAGTATGCATTGTAAAATGACCTCCTAGTTGGACTGCAAATAGGAAACACTCAGAGTCCACCACACAACTAGGAAGATCAGGGCTCATTGTGTTATATGCTGGCATATCAAAAGAAAAACTTTCAAAATCACAATTGTGCACATCATGTACACAACCATCTGGTACACCAGGCTGGAAAAGATCAGGCTCTGACACCTCTTTACAATCAGGCACATTTTTACAATCACTTACCTGATGTATGTTGTTTCCTCTTTCATCAGGATGAGAAACAGAATCCAAGCCAAAAATAGTGTCTAGATCTTCACCACACTCAGACAGATCCTCATCACCACATGTGTCATAAATGGGTGGCCCAAGTACATCAGCTTCATCATAGTATGCCATTTGTTCATGGGCAGCAGAGCATACCTCTTCATCACCAATGGATTCATTCTGTGGAGGAGTATCAGCCTGTGTATCATAAGCAAAACAGCCATCAAATGAAAAACAGTCATGCTCTGAACTAGCACTTATTTCAATTTCTGACTGCTCTTCATGATCTCCATGTGTTTGAAAGATAGGCAATGGGTCACACATAGGACTGCTTCTCTGTTTGCTTATATCTTCTCTGTCTTGAGTACAATACTCACAATTTTCTCCACAGGTCCATTCTAAAAATTGCTCATTGCTGTCCACAACCTCATTGTTGTCTTCATGGTCAGCTGCCTCATCATTGCAATGGGAATCCTCATTAGTCCTTTCACTGGCATCCTCAACATTCATCTTTTCATCTTCACATGATGCCTTCATGACTTGGTCATTTGCAGCTTCATAACCATTTTTCACACCAAGGCCTGCGGAGAGGGGTTTCAGCAGGTGCATATTTCTCATTTCTTCTACATTCTCAATGAACCTGTATGCCATCTGCATACTTGTCACCTTGAAATCCCTCAGTAATGCACTAGAGCCCTCCTCAAAAGCTTCAAAGAATATGCCAACACAGGCTGAAATATCAGGTCTGAAACTTTCAGGGACATGTGAAAGGGCTACTGCAAACCTATGACTGAAATCAACACATGGCTCTTCATCTTGTTTTCTGATTCTCATCAATTCTGCAACAAGATCAGCCGGTTCTTTTGCAAATTCTTCTTTGAAACAGTCAGCAAGTTCATCCCAACAGGCAAAGGATCTCTTTGGAAAGCTCAAATACTAGTCTTTTGCTTTTGCATCAAAGGACCTAACAAAAAACCTCATCCACATATCCTCATCTCTGAATGAATATTTTCCCATAAAACTTTGAAAATTCTGGATATGTGCATTCCCATCACATATACTGTGACCACTAAATCTAGGCATCTGACAGTATACCCTAGCAGGCATAGTTTCTACTCTATAATCCACCCATGACAAATCCAGTTGGTCATACAAAGGATCAAAGGGGCTAACAGGAGGTTTAGCTTTCTGACAGGCAGACACAACAGGGTTACTGCTTTTTAACTGGGCCTGCTCAGCCTCTAAGAATATCAACCTATTTCTTATCTCCTCTATTCCTTTATCCAACATTTTACCACTGAGTGTGGGATAACTCATACTTGGATTCATAAAAATCTTACTCTTAGACATGGTTTGTCTGTCTAAGACCTAAGGCTTCCCCTGGCATCTAACCTATGCAGTAAAATAGCAAATAAAAGGGGAAGGAACAAGGTACCTTTTCTCATACAGATGCAGAAAAATGAACACCTTTCTGTCACATCACATACATCCATCTTACATGTGCATTTGGATATTTTTTGCAGAGTCGCCACCTCTCCAGAGAGGACAAAATTTTTAATAGCTGAAAGCTACTTTTCCAGGTTCATTCCACCAGCAGAGCATCATTTTGTTAGTGACTCGGATGGGCCACAAGTATTATTCTTTATTTTATCAATCCTTCCCCAGTAGAGTCGCCATTTTGTTGACATTTCTTCTGAATCAGCATTAGGGTTTGCCACTTCTAATGCACAGGCAGATTCAGGCCAACTGAATACAGGAGGTTGCGTGAGCTCCTCCCCTTCACTTCTGGTTCTGCCGCACCAAGGGGGGTATCCCTATAACTCAAGATGTAACCTTGACTAGCTCAAAGATAGAAGGATCTAACTTGACAACAACAGGCAGAATACTCTCATGTATGGACCAAGATCTGTATGATAGATCACAAGGCTGGTAACATTCTTGGACATGATGTCTGGTTGGGTATGAGAGCATGCAGGGGGTTCCTAGTCCTACTCCTACAACTAACAGGTGGAAGTATGAAATGGTTTGATATGAATTTGGATGCAAAGCTGGACATGGTGTATAACACAAAAACACAGCATGATTGGTGCCTATCCAAGGCTTGGAGTCGGTAGACATACACCTGTGAATGATCAGCATGAATAGCTAAAACTGGATTTCAGGGGGATACACATGATATCTGCCCTACAGATATCTCCCAATATAGAGTGTTGAGCTATCTCTACTTATGGCATCCCTACTGCAGTATACCCTTCCCAATGTTCAACCTAAAAATAGTTTAATCTGCCCCTTGAGCAGAGGTTTAAAAGATCAGACATTCAACATAGGAATTCTATGCTCTAGAATCTAAACATAAGCAAACATCCAGATCCAGAAGAAGGATACATGCAATACTGGAGACAGAATTAACACAACACATGCTAAGGTAGCATTACTCATATAAGATCAACCATGAAACCAGTGGATTCATGCCAAGTCCTACAATAGGAGATACATAAACTCACAAGAAAAACTGTACAGAGCAACCAGATCAGCTGGTTTTGGATTACAGAGCCAAAAATCTACAACTTTCAACAACCTCAAAAGAATAACACCATCTGCATTATATAGCAGGAGGGTGTCTTCAGCATCAACTACCAGGTTGACCAAAATTCCCACCAGATATACAGTACCATAGAAATGGCGCTCAAACACAACCGGATTGGCGCCCAAACTTGAATGCAGCAGGTAGGGGAGGAGACAGGAAGATTTCTCGAGCCCTGCGCCCCTGTCCGCTGATTGACACCTCCAGTCGGGTACAAGATCGGCCCACGCCATCGCCCATACCTCTGCAACAATCGCCATTAATGGCGCACCAACCCGCGGCCTCGGGAAGAACATCAAACAGACAGTCGCAACCGCTTCCCGCCGAGATTCATCATCATGATATTTTGAAAATGCAGGATAACATTATCCCACATGCACCCCGCAGCAACCTCCTTTGCACTTTATATACTAGGTCATGAGCATATATCATGTCGGCGCTTTTGCTCCTGACGACACTAGTATAGACTTCATCATCATCATCCTCCAGCAGCATGATATCCTGTTGTTCGAAATATCACCCTGACGTCATCATGATATTTGAAACATAACCTTCATGATAATCGGCACAACCTGATCCTTCGGAGGAACATCCTCCTGCTGAGCTTATAACAAAATGCTGGCCGATGAACATCCTGATGACGTCATCATCATATCCTGCTGACGTCATCATCATATCTGCCTACTGCACACCTCCTCATATCCGGATGACGTCATCATCATGTTTGCAAATATCAGGAGGTCTCTTCAAGATGATCAGTTGTTAGAAATATGACCCCCGCGGACCTTGATGACGTCATCATCATATTAACATCATCATGATATTCGGAAGACAACCGGATATTTTGGAAATATCCTCCTGATGTTCAAACATCAGGTTGCACTGTAGCTCCTCTATAAGATCGGGGCGATAACTGAATATGATGATGCTGCTTGAAAAGATCACCCCCAGTAGATAATGCGCGAAGCTAGCAGGCGGATATCTCCTTAATATCAACATCATCATGATGTTCGAACAAACAAACATATATCCGGGTGATATGAAAATATCACCCCCTCCTTCGCGAATATCATGATGCAGATAGGCAGAAAGAAAAATATCACCCTGATATACGGATGACGTCAGCATCATCAGGATGAGAAACAAAGAACAAGAAGTGATACAACATCATCAGGATGATATTGACTAAGATCATCCTGACGTTCCAAAATATGATGACCCTAGTGAATATCGGGTCGCAATTACAACTCTTCAACAACATCATCAGGATGATGTTAACCAAGATCACCCGATGATAAAAATATCACCCCGGCGAAATATCATGAAGGCAGAAAATATGATGACCTCCGCAAGCAGCAGGATGATAACTGGAAATATGATGATGATGAACACGACCCTTAGGAAAAAAACAAGTTAGGTCGAGCAATTCAAAGAATAAGCAACATCATCATCATGCCTGCGCAAGGTGATAAATGGAAGATCACCGGAGACTTTGAAGAATCACCCTCGCAAGCAGATAAGGGCGCACTGTAGCTCGTCAGCATCATCAGGATAAAACCCGAACATCACCCGACAGCGAAATATGATGATGACGATGAGAAACCGGTCGAAGGAGAACATGATGATGCTGACCTTCATGGAAACAAACATGATGATGATGACCTCCTCCTCAAGAAAATATGATGATGCAGCTGAAAAATACTGAGGAGGTCCGTTACTTAGAGCATTTTTTGGATACTTAGGGAGAGTGCCTGAATGAAAATTTTTCAAAAAACTACCAGTCAATTCAGGCGTCAACACACCTAAAAATGACATGACTCTACTTAAATAAATATTTTAAATATTTATTTCATCTTCATAGTCCTCTATCAATAAATAAATAAATAAATTTATTTATTTGATTCACTTCCTCCCATTTAATTAAATAAATTTCGTTTATTTAATTAATTTCATCTACATTAACTTTATTCTTCTAAATAATTAAATAATTTCAATTATTTAATTAAAACATCCATTCTTCTAAGTAATTAAATAATTTTAATTATTTAATTAAATCTTTCATTCTTCCTAATTTAAATAAAATGCAAATTTATTTAAATTAAAATCCCCAAAAATAAAATATAATTAAATATTTTATTTATTCTTCCAAAATCATGTGCAAATAAATTAAATAAATTTATTTATTTAATTTGCTTTCTTATCTTCCAAATCTTCTAAAAATAAATTAAATAAATTTATTTATTTAATTTGCTTTCTGTATCTTCCAAATCTTCTAAAAATAAATTAAATAAATTTATTTATTTAATTTGCTTTCTTATCTTCCAAATCTTCTAAAAATGAATTAAATAAATTTATTTATTTAATTTGTTTTCTTATCTTCTAAATTAAATAAATTTATTTATTTAATTCTTTTTCTTATCTTCAATATCTTCTAAAAATAAATTCCTTTTGTCATACAAAAGTAAAAGCTGAGTTAAAGCAACTTTAAAGAAACTTTGCTCTTAAATTAGAAAAATAAATTCTAATTTAAAGAAAATGAAAACTCATCAAGAAAGCTTTTAACTCAACAAAGCTTCTTTTTGAATGACACATGTATTTCTTCCATTTGTTGCACATTCACTCTCTTCTATAAATATAACTTTCTTCTCTTCATTTCAATATCTGGAGTTTGTGTAAACTTATGCTACAGGAATCTAAGTGCGCCTTTAGGACCCCCATTATATTTGAGCACTTCATAGCATCCTCCATTTTTGTATTTGAAGCTCATCTTCAAATACCAAAGTATCCTAGCCATTCTTCATTTGTCATCTTCAAACAAGCAAGCACGCAACAGCTTCTGAGGGCTTCACAATCAAGATCGAACGAAGATAGGCGAACTACAGAAGGCAAAAAGGTAAAAGGTGAAGGTATTGTCTGTTCTTTATTTTAAATCTCTTTTATCTTTATTATTCTGTAGATGTTTGGGATTATTTTTCATTGATTTGAATAACCAAATTTCCCCCTCACATTTTTGGCGCCCACCGTGGGGGAAATTTGGTTATTCAAATAAATGAAAAATAATCCCAAACATCTACAGAATAATAAAGATAAAAAAGATTTAAAATAAAGAACAGACAATACCTTCACCTTTTACCTTTTTGCCTTCTGTAGTTCACCTATCTTCGTTCGATCTTGATTGTGAAGCCCTCAGAAGCTGTTGCTTGCTTGCTTGTTTGAAGATGACAAATGAAGAATGGCTAGGATACTTTGGTATTTGAAGATGAGCTTCAAATATAGAAATGGAGGATGCTATGAAGTGCTCAAATATAATGGGGGTGCCAAAGGCGCGCTTAGATTCCTGCAGCATAAGTTTACACAAACTCCAGATATTGAAATGAAGAGAAGAAGGTTATATTTATAGAAGAGAGTGAGGGAAGATCAATGGTTGAGAAGAAAAGAATGAATCAACGGAGGAGGATTGTTGAGGAACGTGCAACAAATGGAAGAAAGACATGTATCATTCAAAAAGAAGCTTTGTTGAGTTAAAAGCTTTCTTGATGAGTTTTCATTTTCTTTAAATTAGAATTTATTTTTCTAATTTAAGAGCAAAGTTGCTTTAAAGTTGCTTTAACTCAGCTTTTACTTTTGTATGACAAGAGGAATTTATTTTTAGAAGATATTGAAGATAAGAAAAAGAATTAAATAAATAAATTTATTTAATTTAGAAGATAAGAAAATAAATTAAATAAATAAATTTATTTAATTCATTTTTAGAAGATTTGGAAGATAAGAAAGCAAATTAAATAAATAAATTTATTTAATTTAGAAGATAAGAAAACAAATTAAATAAATAAATTTATTTAATTCATTTTTAGAAGATTTGGAAGATAAGAAAGCAAATTAAATAAATAAATTTATTTAATTTATTTTTAGAAGATTTGGAAGATAAGAAAGCAAATTAAATAAATAAATTTATTTAATTTACTTGCGCATGATTTTGGAAGAATAAATAAAATATTTAATTATATTTTATTTTTGGGGATTTTAATTTAAATAAATTTGCATTTTATTTAAATTAGGAAGAATGAAAAATTTAATTAAATAATTAAAATTATTTAATTACTTAGAAGAATGGATGTTTTAATTAAATAATTGAAATTATTTAATTATTTAGAAGAATAAAGTTAATGTAGATGAAATTAATTAAATAAACGAAATTTATTTAATTAAATGGGAGGAAGTGAATCAAATAAATAAATAAATTTATTTATTTATTGATAGTGGACTATGAAGATGAAATAAATATTTAAAATATTTATTTAAGTAGAGTCATGTGTCATTTTTAGGTGTATACAGGTCTTATCCATTGCCTAAGTATGATGTAACATGGTCCATTCCACCACTGCTCTTATCTACCTTTCGAGGTATTAATGTTGCTTCTTACTAACAAGTCTACCTCCATTCCCTTAATATGTTATATGATCTTATATCATGGGTTTGTTTCTAAGGACCTTGCCTTCGTTACATAAATCAAGTATGATCACTCTTATAAGATTAGCATAAATTAACATTTGGGAATATAGGTGTAGCATACTTATCTTATTTTCGCAAGCAATTAATATTCAATCTGCTATTATGATAGATATGTACTAAGAAATTATTAATTTTATATCCGCTTGCTTCATTGTATTTTGTTTTGACAGATTGATATTCCAAAGCTTGCTTGTGATGGGATGACTAATATAATTTTTATTGTATTGTTGCTGCTGTTTATATATTATATAATATATACTTCCACACCCTTTTTCTCATCATACTCCCTTATGCCCTTTTATATATTTCCAAGGGTTTACCGTGGATAAAAGGATATACCCTTTGCAACGGTTGCGGCTTTAATTTAGTTAACAAGGATACATATTAATAATGTTTATCTTTTTTATTTATTATTTATTAAGGTGATTGCTAGTGTCAACCAACCTAATTGATGCACAAGTCTTATTACTTAATAAACTTGTGTTATGATGGTTGTAATTATAATCGCGGTATACACACTTTTTTTTTGATTCATAATCATGATCTATATTAAAATATCTTTCAAAGAAATACAGAGTATACAGCCTATCTGTGGCTGGCAAAAAGGACATCACAGTAGCCCAAAACAGTCAGTGAGACAATATCTATGACCATGCAGGGTCACCACTATGACTATTCACAAGGAATTTTAACCTTCTTATATCTATAAAAGCCTTGCTTCAACTATACAAAAGGAAGCAAAGGGACCATCAACAACTAATTGACATATTCAGATGTCTTCCTACTGAAGCTTTCAACCCAGTCGAGCCCATCCACCGTCACCATGCCAAGGGATTTTTTGATGTAGTCCACTGCTATCTCTGCTTGTTCCTTCATCATCACGAGCTCAAAGCCTCTGGTGTCTAGTATGAACGGGAACAATTTGATGACCTCACCAGGATCTGCGAGCAGAGGCCAATCTCTTGGCCGGGGGATACCAACGCCTAGGCTAGCAACCTGCAAGGAGAATTCCAGATCCCCTAAATGTTTAGGGTTAAAAATTCCTTTCATAATTGTCACTGCCTCTTCTTTATCTGACCCTATGTCGAGAAGCATAACCAGCACATGGGAGGAGATATCTGTATCTACCCTATACCTCTCAGTGTTCTTCATGAAGGCTTTCCCTAGGAGCATTTTAACATCCTCGACCATCAATTCATTTGAGCGACGGAGCATTCTTTGCAACCTAAGATCAGTGACTACCTCGAGGAAGGCCATCTGTCTTTTTTTGTTGGTAAGCCTAACTGGGGTGTCCATTCCCCCACAACGAATGGCTTCTATAGAGATTATAACCACAAAATGAGAAGGCATTTGACAGTTTGCGGAGGGAGATAACAGTTTGAGATTACTACCTCCTCAGACTGCTTATCAAAGAGCTTGCTGAAGCTTCTCGATTTCCAACTGAAAAACTAGCTCATTCCAAATTTGGCACTTACCTTAATAAATATGACATCCCTTCCACTCGTGCCTTCTTACTGCATCTGCGAACCATCATTACCCCCTCAGTTGTCTCGGCTTGCCACCCATCATGGGGTGGCAAGGCTCCCTCCCAACCACCCACACAAACCTATCTTAAGTTGAACCGAGATCTTGAGTGAGAAAGATCTCTTTGATAGAAAATCCATCTGCTCCAAGGTTAGACAGCCTGTCTGCATCTTGATTTCCTTCTCTCAAAATATGATTGAACGTTACTTTCTCAAATCCTTCCATTAAAGAAAGGGCCTGATCCAGCTTAGCTTGCAGTTTCCAGTTCACTAGTTTCTTGCTTCTTAGTCCGTTGATGATAATCATACAATCTCCTTCAATTTCCAAGTTTCTAATCTCCATCTGCCTACCCAACCTAAGACCAAGAATTAAAGCCTGCATTTCTGCCTCATTGTTGGTACCAATTCTGAGGGGAGCAGCTAGTTTACCCACCGTTATCCCATTTGAGTTCCTGATAATGCATCCTGCTCTAGACTACCCTGGATTACCTTGCGAAGCTCCATCAAAATTGAGCTTCAACCAATCTACCTCAGGCGGAGCCCATCTCACCTTTCTCCTAGCTTCGTTAGTTTTGAGACTGCCTACTCCCACCTGGGGGATTGGTGAGAGTCCCTTCCAGCATTTCATCATCTCTACATCCCACCCTGTGAGATTAAGATGGGTAGGGTCTCTATCTACTAATCTAGAGTTTACTACTTCTACTATGCTTGATTCAATTTTGCTAAGAAGTGAAACCCAAGGCATTTCTTTCTCCTGGAAGATCCTTCTATTACGTTCTTGCCAAATCTCCCAGACCAAGATGGATGGAGCTGCAATCCACAAGCCTCCAAACATTGCTTTTTGAAACATGAGGGACCAGGCGATCAGCTAGTCCCTTAGATTTCTCGAATATGCTGAACTCCAATGAAACTTATTACAGAGCCACTGCCACCCTCTGACTGCAAAGGGACAATGCAGGAATACGTGATCTCCATCTTCTTCTGCCTCTCTACAGAGTGCGCACCTTGAGGGACCCTCAAAGCCCATCCTTCTAAGCCTATCAGCTATTAATGCCTTACCTTGGGCTGCCACCCACAAGAAGACGCTTGCCTTAAGTAAACATTGTTTATTCCAACAAAGCCTTGTTGGAATCAAACCTAGAAGATCATTTAATCCAGCAAGAGCTCTGTAACCTTCCTTAACTGAATACTCCCCTGAATTTGACGCATTCCACCTTAGCCTATCCCTGCCCCTTCTAAAGAAGATTATTCTTCTCGCCATCTCCTCTTCATACTTGTCTATCAGCCCCGGATCCAACCCCAATCCCCGCACACTTTTCCAAGCTGGAGGATCTTGAGTTGTTGAGGAGAAGAAGAGATAATTGTAGACTTTATCTCCCCATTCCTGTTTTGTGATGATCATTATAGGGGCCAGGTCCTCAATTCTCTCCAAGGTCTGAAATCCCTCCCAGGAATCTTCCCAGAACCTTGCTTCCTTACCTTCCTTGACCTCCCAAGTAAGGTAATTGGAGATTAAGTCCCTACTCTTGCTGATGAAGTTCCAGATCTTGGATCCAGTTGGAAGAAGTCTAGTAGTGAAGATACTATAGTCTCCCCTATCTAGATATTTATTTTTTAGTAATCTTACCCATTTGAGATTTCGCCTATCATGCATCATCCATACCAACTTTGCGCCAAGAGCCTGATTCTACTTGAGGAGATCCTTAACCCCGGCCCCATCCTTTTCCTTTTGCTCACAAACTATCTTCCATTTCACAAGCAGGAATTTGAACTACTCCGTCGAGCCTTTCTAGAAAAAATTCCTCATCATTTGGGTCAATTCATTATAAATTTTACTAGCCAAAGATAAGCAAGACATCATATAGATGGGCATGGTTGCTAAGACTGCCTTAATAAGTGTCAGTCTCCCTGCCCATGACAGCCATTTACTCTTCCAGGATTCTAATCTAGACTTGACCTTTCCAAGTAGGGAATCCCAAGAGTTGCCAAGATGAATCCCTTTGACCAGGGGAAGCCCAAGATATTTACAGGGGAGAGTTCCTTTCCCAAATGACAGAATCCTTAAAATTTTCTCTTCCCTGCCAGGAGGGGTGTTGAAAAAAAATATCTCTAATTTAACTTTACCGACGTCTTTTCCTGAGGCTCTTGAATACAAATCTAAGTCTTTTAAACCTTAAAGCTTCTCCTTCCTGAGCCATCCCAAAAAGTAGAGTGTCATCCGCAAATTGCTGGTGTGAAAATCTTGGCATGTTTCTTGTAATTTGGATACCTGTAATTTGCCCCTCCTGACACAGATTTGTAATAAATCTACCCAAGGCATCAGCCATGATGATAAAGAGGAAGGGGGAAATAGGATCTTCCTGCCTTAACCCTCTTGAGATATTAAAGAATCCCTCTGGAGAACTATTAAGGAGAACTGAGACTCTAGGACTTGAGATCCATTCAAACACCCAATTTAGCCACTCTTGCTGGGACCCAAAGGCCTCTAAGATTTTAAATAGGAATCTCCAGTTCACTTTATCATAAGCCTTCCGAATATCCAATTTGACCAACATGGAGGGAAACTTGTTTTTAAGAACCGAGTGAATGGCCTCCTGGGCTATTATAACTCCATCCAAAATGGATCTTTCTGGGACGAATCTAGTTTGTTCCTCCACTATGATATCTGGGAGTATCCTTTTCAATCTGTTCGCCACTGCTTTAGCCAAAATTTTATAGATTACATTGCACAAGGAGATTGGTCTGAAATCTTCAAAAGATTCAGGCTTATCTTTCTTAGGTATTAAAGCTAGAAAGGTATTACTGATTTCCTTCAGGACCTTTCCGTCTCTCCTAGACTCCTTGTAGGCCACTGTTAAATCCTTGCCCACAATGCTCCAACATTTCTGAAAGAAAGCTGCTGGGAACCCATCGGGTCCAGGGACCTTATCCGAGCCTAATTGAAAGAGGGCTTCTTTGATTTCCTCTTCCATGAAATTACTTGTCAACATGAGATTCTGCTCTTCTGAAACCAACCTTGGGATAACTCTTAGGAATTCCTGTTGAGCTTGAAGGTCTGAGCCTGTTCCTTCATTTAAGAGATCTTGAAAGTAATCAACCGCTGCTTGTCCAATTTCTGACGGGATCTTAGTGATCCTTCCATCTCTATTCTTAATGGCTGAGATTCTATTGACCTCTCTTTGGATTTTAGTGGAAATATGGAAGAACTTCGTGTTAGCATCCCCGGCTTTCAACCACACCTCTCTAGATTTCTGCCTCCAATACACTTTTTCTTTAGCCAAAATATCCTCTAACTTTCCCATCAGTTCTTTTTCCTTGTTAAAAGAATCATTATCCATTCCTTCTCTTGAAACCTTTTCATTAAGGAACTGTATCTTAGCCTCTATTTACTTCTTGGTTTCAAAGATATTCTTGAAATACTCTTTATTCCACTGTCTTAAATTTACTTTGATGAGTTTTATTTTGGTAACAATATTAAATAATCCAACTCCCCCAGGATTACAACTTTTCCACCAATCTTCTATTAATGTCAAAAAGGAAGGATCCTTGAACCACATATTTTCAAATTTGAACGAACATCTTACTGGTCTCGTTTCACCCTGTATTTCAAGACTGATTGGGAAGTGGTCTGATCCTGATTCGAAAATAATCTTGCTGTCCAAACTGAAAGGGAATCTACTCAAATCCCCTTTCACAAAAAACCTGTCCAGTTTTTCTACTATATTGCAAAATCCCAACCTTCTATTATTCCAAGTGAAATTCTCGTTACCCATCTGAATCTCAATCAGAGCATTCCTATCTACAAAGTCCTTGAAATCCTTCTGCGATTGAAGTTTCCTGCCCACCCCTCCCAATTTATCTTCCGCTCTCAAAATGATGTTGAAATCTCCCCCTAAGATAATGAAATCCCAAGCTCTATTGTCACATATGGAATCTAGTTCCACCCATAACTCCTTTTTCTGGGTTTGAGAATTAGGGCCATAAACATTTACTAAGAGAAAGCTCAAGCTTGAAGCCAGACTCCTAACCTTATTGGCTATCCATCCATTTCTAGAGTCTACTTCTTCCAGTAGAATAGACTGTGGTCTCTAGAGTGTCATTAAACCTCTAGAAGGACCTCTAGAATTTACATTACTCATCTTCCACTGACTGAATTTTTTTGCAAAGACTTGGGTATCACTTTCCTCTAGTTTAGTTTCCTGAGCCATACAAATATCTGGTTGAAGAGTCTTTAGCTTGTGCCTTAGAAGGCACTTCTTGTTAGGGGCATTCATGCCCCTAACATTCCAAGACAAAATTCTCATTGCTATTCAGGAAAGGGACCCACTTCCCTACGTTCAACAAATCCACAAATTTTAGCTGGCCGCTTGCCTCCCCATCCCACTTCAGTTTCTCCTTGTTAGGAATCTAACCCATTGACTTATGATCTCCACAGTCTGGAGAGGTTTTTTTAGAATCTTTCAGCCCAATCCCTAAAGTTTCCAAAGATCTACAAGACTTGATTTCTTCCAGGGGTTTAAGAGCCAGGGAACTGACTTCATCTTCAATCCTGAAGACTTCCAATCCTTTCTCTTTATTCATCAACCAATCCTCTTCCAAGGTGTCTTCCACTGATCTTAAAGAGCCCTCCTTGACGGCCCTGGCAAGTTGAACTAACTCACTTCCTACCTCAATCAGAGAATCAAAGTCTTCCTTCTGCATGCTGGGCTTAATCGCCTCTATAGTTTCCGTGATCTTGTTATTGATATTTTGAGAAAATTTTGCAAATTCCTCCATCTCATGTAGAAATCCACACCCGTCTTCCAGAACCACATCACCTTTTTCATTTATCTTTTCCTCGCAATCTACTTTCCTATCCCCCTCACTAAACATCTCTACCTCCTTTTGACTCGGGAGCTGCTCTAACTGAAGACTGTCCTCATCCCTTTCGCCTTTCCTCTTCTTTGCTCCCTGACCTGGATCTTTCCCCAAGTCTTCTCCTTGACCCAAATTTTTGACTGAATTCTTAACTTGATCCAACTCCCGATCTCTCCATCCTAACGTGCTTACCCAAACTCCTTCTGGCTTGGGTTCATAGATCAGAGGTTCGCTCAAAGTACCCCAATTTGTGAAAATCTTGATTTCTCTCCAGCGTTGCTCCAGGAAGCAATTTTCAATGTAGATTCTGACATATGATCCTTCTTCCAAGGGATCCTTCCATTCCTCAGCACAGATAAATTTCCCCAAGTAGTTTCCAATTTCTTCTAAAATCTTTTGGGTCCAAAATTCTAATGGTAAGTTAGGCATTCTATACCAATCCTGTGATCGGTCCATTTTATGCTTAATCGGATCAAAGCCCACAAACCAATCACTCAAGAACAAGCCATAACCATTCAATAGCCAAATCCCATCTAAGATTTCCAATTTAATCTTCTCAGAAGGACATAATACAAAAAAAAATCCATTCACTAGGGTTTTTACAAATAACTCTTTTCCCCACCTTTCTTGCCACCATTTTCTTAAATCTTCCAGATCTAATTTAGAGCCATACCATTTTCCTATAACTCCAAGCTTTTTCATGTTATCAATAGTAGGTTTTAATAACTTCAATCCTAAAACCATGGTTTTTTTATCATACTTGGATTCGATTGATTTCTTACCTTTGCTTCCCTCTCCAAAAAAGGGTTGTCTCCAACGATCCCAACCCTGACTTCCAAAGAATCATCTTTGATTCTTTTGGTACCCCTTGTTTTCCCATCTTCTCCAATGTCGATTCCAGGGAGTATTTTTGGCCTGAGATCGCCAAAATTGCTGATCTTCTTTTGCTCTCCAAGGTTCTCGGTCTGCACGATCTTGGACTTTGCTCATCGGATTTTCTTTTTCTATTTCTTCAGCCCAAGTTCTAGACTGCCTGGACTCCTGACCTTCCCAAGATTCCTGTCGCCCTTCGGGTCTTTCTTCTGCCCTGCCTGTGATCAAATTCACTTCATCCTCCTACTTTTTTCGCTATTTCGCTCCATTAGTATAATTATACTTTAAATAATATCGCGGCATACATACTTTTATTTATATTTGATTGCCTTATATAAGATCACTGACTTTATAATATTTAACTTATAATATTATATTTATGTTTATTCTTATATAATATAATAATATTTATTAATATTTATATTTATAAACATGTATTGTTATGTTATAATCATAATAATAATTAATATTAATATTTATATTTATTATCATATATTGTTATTATATAATAACAATATGCTATAATTATACCCTCGAGGGCCACTTTATCAGGTTTTATAATTACCATCTCCCCCTGTTAAATCATTTCCGTCGCAATGCTAAAATTAGTTTTCCGTTTTATTTGCTTTCTTCCCTGGAGTTTTCTGTCCTTAGGGTTCGGGCGAAACTGGCTAAAAACCCTGCTCTAAAGCCTATCCCTCTCCACCAGGGCCTTATTCTCTGTTTGTATAATCATCATCTTGCCCTTGAGCCCTCTAAATCCATTCCTGCCACTAGTGGGGACGGCGAGCCCTCCTCTAATCTTAAGGATATTCTTGATGTTGATGAACCTGGGCCCTCCCCTGTTCCTATCAAAACTACTAAAGTTTGCACTCCTGTGGCAAATCCTGTCGATTCCCCGGGCCTGACTGTTTCTAAGAAGGGTAAAAAGCGAAAGGGTACTGGTGAAATGGGTACTGGGAAGATAGTGGTTGGAACCCCTAAAACCCTTGGTAGGACCCCGATGGGACAGCGAAGGGATTCCTCTGTGAAGGCTTATGGGGAGGGGTTTTCTTCTGCAGTTCGGCGGTCTGGGCGTATTGCTGGCAAGCTGGCTCCCTCTGCCAAGTTCATTGACTATTCTAAGAGCGGCTCGGATGAATCCACCCAGGGGGAGGACGACAGGGATGTGGAGATTCAGGATATTTTGGGTGATGATGAAGACAAGCAGGAAACACATGATACAGGGGAGGAAATTGCTGACTCTGCTGGACATGCTGACAAAGTGGGCGATATGTTTGTGGAAGAAGCTGAGGATGCTATGGAGACTGATGTTGGTCCGGGGGTTGATCTTGCTGGTCTGCGGGTCCGCATTGCGAAGTTGGAATGGTTTCTCTCCATTGTGCTCGGGACCTCTATTCTCCTCAACCTCTTTGTGCTGAAGAATTTGGGGGTTACTGTCAATACTGATATTGATGATTTGGCTGAAAAAGTGGATGCTATTATTAACTCTATGGTCTAGTAAGGAGAGCTGTGGTCTCCTCTGTCTTTGTTATTTTACTACTAATACTCTGTTACTCTATTTTTTGGCTTTAGTTTTAGTGGCTAGTTTTGCTGGTTCTGCTGGCATTATGTACTGGTGGTATATGTTGTTTCTGGTGTAAGGCCCTGTTTTGTCTTCGGGGCTTTCTGCTTTTGTTAAGGGTTCGGCCCCTTGTTTAGCCGCCTTATATAATCAAAAACAATATGCTATTTTAATATTTATATTTATATTAATGATTATAATTGTTATTTATATTTAGAATATTTATAGATAATATCATATATATTTATTAATGGACTATGGCTAAATTTTTAATTTAAACAGTTCCTTGATATGGGGATATGACAACCCTCCCCACTCAAGTTGCTTGTCCTTAAGCAACTATAATTAGGTGTCCTAAAGTAATATTTTATAACATTATATTTTATTAGGTTTCCTTTTATATAAAATAACATTACATTCACCAATAATATAAAATAACCTCTATAAAATGTAACAAATGAATATAGCTAATAAACTATAGTGCCATAAATAATATAGTGCCCTAAAATAATAATTTATAAATATGTTTTTATTTTTTAAATTTTTAGCACTATATTCTATAAATAATTTATTTTATAACTATATTTTATTAAGGTTTATGTACACAATAAATACTTTGGGTTAGTTGTTTACGTATATTTTAATTTTTTTTTTCACCCCGTAGGTTACCCATAGGTGAAATATATTACTTTTTTCACCCCGTAGGTTACCCATAGATGAAAATAACTTTGTGAAATATATTACTTATAAGAACTAAATAGAGATGTCTTTATATATATATATATATATATATATAAAGAGTTGTTTTATTTTTATTTTTATTTTTTCTTTATTTACTCATTATTTATTAGATATTTGTAAGTAATTATTTTTATTTTTTAAATTTTTTTATATTGCATCATAACATATTTAGTAGATTTTAATTTTTTTATTTTAAAATATTTTAGCAATGTATTAAACACCATTATCCAGCAATTCATGAAATTCATACCTACGATTTTCATTGATTTTTATTTTTTTAATTTTTATTAATTTTTATTTTTTTATTATTTTATTTAACTATTATTCACAGGATGGCAGGATGGCTGCTCTAATACCACTTGTAATGTCCCTTATAAGAAGATCCTTGTTTTCCGCATTGCACATGAGAATTACTTCTTATAGCCCGAACATTAGTAATAGATATTAAAAATAATCAAATCAGGGTTAGTAACCACATAAATAGTATCAACATAAATCAATAATTCAATTATTCAATCCTTAAGTCGATTCATACTTAGGGTTGTCTATTATATGTTAATCTTATTCATTTTCAAACCCGTGGAGATGGGGTACTATCTCTTGTTAGGTTGCATGAATCATCCTCTATGGGTAGTGCCTTTGTATGATGTAACACATGCCCATTCCACCTTAGGTCTTACTAAGTGCCCTTGTATGATGTAACACATGCCCATTCCACCATAGGTCTTACTTGTTCCCCTTGTATGATGTAGCATATGTCAGTTCCACCGTAGGTCTTATGCATTGCCTAAGTATGATGTAACATGGTCCATTCCACCGCCGATCTTATCTACCTTTCGAGGTATTAATGTTGCTTCTTCCTAAAAAGTCTACCTCCAATCCCTCAATGTGTTATATGATCTTATATCATGTGTTTGTTTCTAAGGACCTTGCCTTCGTTACATAAATCAAGTATGATTACTCTTATAAGATTAGCATAAATTAACATTTGGGAATATAGGTGTAGCATACTTATCTTATTTTCGCAAGCAATTAATATTCAATCTACTGTTATGATAGATATGTACTCAGAAATTATTAATTTTATATCCGCTTGCTTCATTGTATTTTGTTTTGACTGATTGATATTCCAAAGCTTGCTTGTGATGTGATGACCTATATAATTTTTATTGTATTGCTGCTACTGTTATATATTATATAATATATACTTCTACACCGTTTTTCCCATCATACTCCCTTATGCCCTTTTATATATTTCCAAGGGTTTACCATGGGTAAAAGGATATACCCTTTCCAACGGTTGCGGCTTTAATTTAGTTAACAAGGATACATATTAATAATGTTTATCTTTTTTATTTATTATTTATTAAGGTGATTGTTGGTGTCAACCAACCCAATTGCTGTATGTCTTATTACTTAATAAACTTGTCTTATAATAGTTGTAATTATAATCGCGGCATACATACTTTTATTTATATTTGATTGCCTTATATAAGATCATTGACTTTATCTCATGTTGTTTAAATCTTTAATTTAAACAATGTCTTAATGTCGGGACATGATAGACTTTATAATATTTAACTTATAATATTATATTTATGTTTATTATTATATAATATATTAATATATGTATTATAATAATATTTATATTTATAAACATGTATTGTTATATTATAATCATAATAATAATTAATATTAATATTTATATTTATTATCATATATTGTTATTATATAATAATAATATGCTATTTTAATATTTATATTTATATTAATGATTATAATTGTTATTTATATTTAGAATATTTATAGATAATATTATTTATATTTATTAATGGACTATGGCTAAATCTTTAATTTAAACAGTTCCTTGATATGGGCACATGACAACCCTCCCCACTCAAGATTGTTTGTCCTCAAGCAACTATAATTAGGTGTCCTAAAGTAATATTTTATAACATTATATTTTATTAGGTTTCCTTTTATATAAAATAACATTACACTCACCAATAATATAAAAAACCTCTATAAAATGTAACAAATGAATATAGCTAATAAGCTATAATGCCATAAATAATATAGTGCCCTAAAATAATAATTTATAAATATGGTTTTATCTTTTAAATTTTTACCACTATATTCTATAAATAAATTTATTTTATAACTATATTTTATTAAGGTTTATGTACACAATAAATACTTTGGGTTAGTTGTTTACGTATATTTTAATTTGTTTTTTTTTTTTTCACCCCGTAGGTTACCCATAGGTGAAATATATTAATTTTTTCACCCCATAGGTTACCCATAGATGCAAATAACTTTGTGAAATATATTACTTATAAGAACTAAATAGATAGATATATATATATATATATATATATATATATATATATATATATATATATATATATATAAAGAGTTGTTTTATTTTTATTTTTATTTTTTTTTATTTACTCATTATTTATTACATATTTGTAAGTAATTTTTTTTATTTTTTTTTTAATTTTTATATTGCATCATAACATATTTAGTAGATTGTAATTTTTTTTATTTTAAAATATTTTAGCAATGTATTAAACACCATTATCCAGCAATTAATGAAACTCATACCTACGATTTTCATTGATTTTTATTTTTTAAATTTTTATTTTTTTATTTTTTTATTTAACTATTATTCACAGGATGGCAGGATGACTGCTCTGATACCACTTGTAATGTCCCTTATAAGAAGATCCTTATTTTCCACCTTGCACATGAGAATTACTTCTTATAGCCCGAACATTAGTAATAGATATTAAAAATAATCAAATCAGGGTTAGTAACCACATAAATAGTATCAACATAAATCAATAATTCAATTATTCAATTCTTAAGTCGATTCATACTTAGGGTTGTCTATTATATGTTAAACTTATTCATTTTCAAACCCTAGTGGAGATGGGGTACTATCTCTTGTTAGGTTGCATGAATCATCCTCTACGGGTAGTGCCTTTGTATGATGTAACACATGCCCATACCACCTTAGGTCTTACTAAGTGCCCTTGTATGATGTAACACATGCCCATTCCACCGCAGGTCTTACTTATTGCCCTTGTATGATGTAGGATATGTCCATTCGACCGTAGGTCTTATCCATTGCCTAAGAATGATGTAACATGGTCAATTCCACCGCCAATCTTATCTACCTTTCGAGGTATTAATGTTGCTTCTTCCTAACAAGTCTACCTCTAATCCCTCAATGTGTTATATGACCTTATATCATGGGTTTGTTTCTAAGGACCTAGCCTTCGTTACATAAATCAAGTATGATTAATCTTATAAGATTAACATAAATTAACATTTGGGAATATAGGTGTAGCATACTTATCTTATTTTCGCAAACAATTAATATTCAATCTGTTGTTATGATAGATATGTACTTAGAAATTATTAATTTTATATCTGCTTGCTTCATTGTATTTTGTTTTGATTGATTGATATTCCAAGACTTGCTTGTGATGGGATGACTAATATAATTTTTATTGTATTGCTGATGTTGTTTATATATTATACAATATATACTTCCACACCCTTTTTCCCATCATACTCCCTTATGCCCTTTTATATATTTCTAAGGGTTTACCGTGGGTAAAAGGATATACCCTTTCCAATGGTTGCGGCTTTAATTTAGTTAACAAGGATCCATATTAATAATGTTTATCTTTATTTATTTATTATTTATTAAGGTGATTGCTGGTGTCAACCAACCTAATTGTTGCACAAGTCTTATTACTTAATATTTATAGATAATATCATATATATTTATTAATGGAATATGGCTAAATCTTTAACTTAAACAGTTCCTTGATATGAGGACATGACAAGCCTCCCCACTCAAGATTGCTTGTCCTCAAACAACTATAATTAGGTGTCCTAAAGTAATATTTTATAACATTATATTTTATTAGGTTTCCTTTTATATAAAATAACATTACACTCACCAATAATATAAAATAACCTCTATAAAATGTAACAAATGAATATAGCTAATAAACTATAGTGCCATAAATAATATCATAAGTAAATAAATAACATTACTCATTATTTATTACATATTTGTAAGTATTTTTTTTATTTTTTTTATATTGCATCATAGCATAATGGTGTTTAATACATTGCTAAAATATTTTAAAATATTTTAGCAATGTATTAAACACCATTATCCAGCAATTCACGAAATTCATACCTACGATTTTCATTGATTTTTTTTAAAAAATTTTTATTAATTTTTAGATGGTAGGATGACTGCTCTGATACCACTTGTAATGTCCCTTATAAGAAGATCCTTATTTTCCACCTTGCACATGAGAATTACTTCTTATAGCCTAAACATTAGTAATAGATATTAAAAATAATCAAATTAGGGTTAGTAACCACATAAACAGTATCAACATAAATCAATAATTTAATTATTCAATCCTTAAGTTGAGTCATACTCAGGGTTGTCTATTATATGTTAATCTTATTCATTTTCAAACCCTAGTGGAGATGGGGTACTATCTCTTGTTAGGTTGCATGAATCATCCTCTACGAGTAGTGCCTTTGTATGATGTAACACATGCCCATTCCACCTTAGATCTTACTAAGTGCCCTTGTATGATATAACACATGCCCATTCCACCGCAGGTCTTACTTATTGTCCTTGTATGATGTAGCATATGTCCATTCCACCATAGGTCTTATCCATTGCCTAAGTATGATGTAACATGGTCCATTCCACTGCTGATCTTATCTACCTTTTGAAGTTTAATGCTGCTTCTTCCTAACAAGTCTACCTCCAATCCCTCAATGTGTTATATGATCTTATATCATGGGTTTGTTTCTAAGGACCTTGCCTTCGTTACATAAATCAAGTATGATTACTCTTATAAGATTAGCATAAATTAACATTTGGGTATATAGGTGTAGCATACTTATCTTATTTTTGTAAGCAATTAATATTCAATCTGCTATTATGATAGATATGTACTAAAAAATTATTAATTTTATATCTGCTTGCTTCATTGTATTTTGTTTTGATTGATCGATATTCCAAAGCTTGCTTGTGATGGGATGACTAATATAATTTTAATTGTATTGCACTGCTGATGTTTATATATTATATAATATATTCTTCCACACCTTTTTTCCCATCATACTCCCTTAGGCCCTTTTATATATTTCCAAGGGTTTACCATGGGTAAAAGGATATACCCTTTCCAACGATTGTGGCTTTAATTTAGTTAACAAGGATACATATTAATAATGTTTATCTTTTTTATTTATTATTTATTATGGTGATTGCTGGTGTCAACCAACCTAATTGCCGCACAAGTCTTATTACTTAATAAACTTGTCTTATAATGGTTGTAATTATAATCGTGGCATACATACTTTTATTTATATTTGATTGCCTTATATAAGATCACTGACTTTATCTCATGTTGTTTAAATCTTTAATTTAAATAATGTCTTAATGTCGGGACATGATAGACTTTATAATATTTAACTTATAATATTTAACTTATAATATTATATTTATGTTTATTCTTATATAATATATTAATATATGTATTATAATAATATTTATTAATATTTATATTTATAAACATGTATTGTTATATTATAATCATAATAATAATTAATATTAATATTTATATTTATACTAATGATTATAATTGTTATGTATATTTAGAATATTATAAATAATATCATATATATTTATTAATGGACTATGGCTAAATCTTTAATTTAAACAGTTTCTTGATATGGGGACATGGCAACCCTCCCCACTCAAGATTGCTTGTCCTCAAGCAACTATAATTAGGTGTCCTAAAGTAATATTTTATAACATTATATTTTATTAGGTTTCCTTTTATATAAAATAACATTACACTCACCAATAATATAAAATAACCTCTATAAAATTTAATAAATGAATATAGCTAATAAACTATAGTGTCATAAATAATATAGTGCCCTAAAATAATAATTTATAAATATGGTTTTAAAAATAATTTGTTTTATAACTATATTTTATTAAGGTTTATGTACACAATAAATACTTTGGGTTAGTTGTTTACATATATTTTAATTTATTTATTTTTTTCACCCTGTAGGTTAGCCATAGGTGAAATATATTACTTTTTTCACCCAGTAGGTTACGCATAGATGAAAATAACTTTGTGAAATATATTCCTTATAAGAACTAAATAAATATATATATATATATATATATTAAGAGTTGTTTTATTTTTATTTTTATTTTTTCTTTATTTACTCATTATTTATTACATATTTGTAAGTAATTTTTTAATTTATTTTTATTGCATCATAACATATTTAGTAGATTTTAATTTTTTTATTTTAAAATATTTTAGCAATGTATTAAACACCATTATCTAGCAATTCATTAAATTCATACCTACGATTTTCATTGAATTTTTATTTTTTTAATTTTTATTAATTTTTTTCTTATTTTATTTAACTATTATTCACAGTATGGTAGGATGACTGCTCTGATACCACTTGTAATGTCCCTTATAAGAAGATCCTTATTTTCCACCTTGCACATGAGAATTACTTCCTATAGCCCAAACATTAGTAATAGATATTAAAAATAATCAAATCAGGGTTAGTAACCACATAAACAGTATCAACGTAAATCAATAATTCAATTATTCAATCCTTAAGTCGATTTATACTTAGGGTTGTCTACTATATGTTAATCTCATTCATTTTCAAACCCTAGTGGAGATGGGGTACTATCTCTTGTTAGGTTGCATGAATTATCCTCTATGGGTAGTGCCTTTGTATGATGTAACACATGCCCAGTCCACCTTAGGTCTTACTAAGTGCCCTTATATGATGTAACACATGCCCATTCCACCGAAAGTCTTACTTATTGCCCTTGTATGATGTAGCATATGTCCATTCCACCGTAGGTCTTATCCATTGCCTAAGTATGATGTAACATGGTCCATTCCACCGCCGATCTTATCTACCTTTCAAGGTATTAATGTTGCTTCTTCCTAACAAGTCTACCTCCAATCCCTCAATGTGTTATATGATCTTATATCATGGGTTTGTTTCTAAGGACCTTGCCTTCATTACATAAATCAAGTATAATTACTCTTATAAGATTAACATAAATTAACATTTGGGAATATAGGTGTAGCATACTTATCTTATTTTCACAAGCAATTAATATTCAATTTGCTGTTGTGATAGATATGTATTTAGAAATTATTAATTTTATATCCGCTTGCTTCATTGTATTTTGTTTTGACTGATTGATATTCCAAAGCTTGCTTGTGATGGGATGACTAATATAATTTTTATTGTATTGATGTTGTTGTTTATATATTATATAATATATACTTCCACACCCTTTTTCCCATCATACTCCCTTATGCCCTTTTATATATTTCCAAGGGTTTACCATGGGTAAAAGGATATACCATTTTCCAACTGTTGCGGCTTTAATTTAGTTAACAAGGATACACATTAATAATGTTTATCTTTTTAATTTATTATTTATTAAGGTGATTATTGGTGTGAACCAACCTAATTGCTGCACAAGTCTTATTATTTAATAAACTTATCTTAAATAATGGTTATAATTATAATCATGGCATACATACTTTTATTTATATTTGATTGCCTTATATAAGATCACTGGCTTTATCTCATGTTGTTTAAATCTTTAATTTAAACAATGTCTTAATGTCGGGACATGATAGACTTTATAATATTTAACTTATCATATTATATTTATGTTTATTCTTATATAATATAATAATATTTATTAATATTTATATTTATAAACATGTATTGTTATATTATAATAATAATAATAATTAATATTAATATTTATATTTATTATCATATATTGTTATTATATAATAATAATATGCTATTTTAATATTTATATTGATATTAATGATTATAATTGTTATTTATATTTAGAATATTTATAGATAATATCATATATATTTATTAATTGACTATGGCTAAATCTTTAATTTAAAAGTTCCTTGATATGGGGACATGACAACCCTCCCCACTCAAGATTGCTTGTCCTCAAGCAACTATAATTAGGTGTCCTAAAATAATATTTTATAACATTATATTTTATTAGGTTTCCTTTTATATAAAATAACATTACACTCACCAATAATATAAAATAACCTCTATAAAATTTAACAAATGAATATAGCTAATAAACTATAGTGTCATAAATAATATAGTGCCCTAAAATAATAATTTATAAATATGGTTTTATCTTTTAAATTTTTAGCACTATATTCTATAAATAATTTATTTTATAACTATATTTTATTAAGGTTTATGTACACAATAAATACTTTGGGTTAGTTGTTTACATATATTTTAATTTGTTTTTTTTTGTCACCCCGTAGGTTAGCCATAGATGAAGATAACTTTGTGAAATATATTACTTATAAGAACTAAATAGAGATGTCTTTATATATATATATATATATATATATATATATATATATATATATATATATATATATATATATATATATATATATATATATATATATTAAGAGTTGTTTTATTTTTATTTTTATTTTTTCTTTATTTACTCATTATTTATTACATATTTGTAAGTAATTTTTTTTTTTTATATTACATCATAACATATTTAGTAGATTTTAATTTTTTTATTTTAAAATATTTTAGCAATGTATTAAACACCATTATCCAGCAATTCATGAAATTCATACCTACGATTTTCATTGATTTTTACTTTTTTAATTTTTATTTTTTTATTATTTTATTTAACTATTATTCACAGGATGGCAGGATGACTGCTTTGATACCACATGTAATGTCCCTTATAAGAAGATCCTTATTTTCCACCTTGCACATGAGAATTACTTGTTATAGCCTGAACATTAGTAATAGATATTAAAAATAATCAAATCAGGGTTAGTAACCACATAAATAGTATCAACATAAATCAATTATTCAATTATTCAATTCTTAAGTCGATTCATACTTAGGGTTGTCTATTATATGTTAATCTTATTCATTTTCAAACCCTAGTGGAGATGGGGTACTATCTCTTGTTAGGTTGCATGAATCATCCTCTACGGGTAGTGCCTTTGTATGATGTAACACATGCCCATTCCACCACAGGTCTTACTTATTGCCCTTGTATGATGTAGCATATGTCCATTCCACCATAGGTCTTATCCATTGCCTAAGTATGATGTAACATGGTCCATTCCTCCGTCGGTCTTATCTACCTTTCGAGGTATTACTGCTGCTTTTTCCTAACAAGTCTACCTCCAATCCCTGTATCATATCTCATGGGTTTGTTTCTAAGGACCTTGCCTTCGTTACATAAATCAAGTATGATTACTCTTATAAGATTAGCATAAATTAACATTTGGGAATATGGGTGTAGCATACTTATTTTATTTTCGCAAGCAATTAATATTCAATCTGTTGTTATGATAGATATGTACTCATAAATTATTAATTTTATATCCGCTTGCTTCATTGTATTTTGTTTTGATTGATTGATATTCCAAAGCTTGCTTGTGATGGGATGACTAATATAATTTTTATTGTATTGTTGTTGTTGCTTATATATTATATAATATATACTTCCATACCCTTTTTTCCATCATACTCCTTTATGCCCTTTTATATATTTCCAAGGGTTTACCGTGGGTAAAATGATATACCCTTTCCAATAGTTGCAACTTTAATTTAGTTAACAAAGATACATATTAATAATGTTTATTTTTTTTATTTATTATTTATTAACGTGATCACTGGTGTCAACCAACCTAATCACTACACAAGTCTTAACTTAATAAACTTGTCTTCTAATGGTTGTAATTATAATCACGGCATACATACTTTTATTTATATTTGATTGCCTTATATAAGATCATTGACTTTATCTCATGTTGTTTAAATCTTTAATTTAAACAATGTCTTAATGTCGGGACATGATAGACTTTATAATATTTAACTTATAATATTATTTATGTTTATTCTTATATAATATAATAATATTTATATTATAATAATATTTATTAATATTTATATTTATATTAATGATTATAATTATTATTTATATTTAGAATATTTATAGATAATATCATATATATTTTGTTAAGAACCCATGTTTAACCCTTCTCTTTACTTTATTAGTATATTATTGTTGGACGCATATACTTTGTAAGTAGTCAGGCCGTGAGTATATTGTATTATCCCACATTCATGGGGAGTAATAGTTGTTTAGATTAGACTTAATATATAAGTACGTGTTGAGGCCAATGAAGGCATCCACAAGTTTATTGTATTGAGCTTGCTTAAAGGAGGTTGCCCCCTCGAAGTGGCCTGCGATCAATAAATTCCTTCTGTGTTCTGCTATTTCTGTTATTTCGTGCATTTTTATTATACTGTTGCAAGAGGTTCCTCTCATCTGGTATCAGAGCCCTTTCTTGGGCTCGCTGGGTGGAATTTCTACCGAATTTTTTTCACAGTGGCCTCCAGGTGCTGTGATTATTGCAGTCGTTCTTTTTTCTTTGCATCTGTATTGTTCATTTTAATTGCAAGTTCGGATCAGGGAATAATCCCTATCCACTTAATTGTGGGAAGTACATGGGCATAGCCCTAAAACTCATTGTGAGGAGTACCACAAGAACCCTGAAGTAGCTGGCCCATTGAAAGGACCTACCAGCGAAAAGGGTAACAGCCCCTACTTGATTGACTAGTTCCGATCCGTGAGGTAAACCAAGAGCTGTCATTTGTGGCAAAGCGGTTATTAGTTTTATCTGAGCCGTGGAGTGAGGGGTACTGCCCCAATACGCAAGCCGTTAGACAGCATTGGTATCCGAGTGAATCCCCTGAACCTTTAGGAAGCTGAACTTACCTGGGGTCCATATCTATTACCAACTGACAAATTACTGATTGAATCTGTCCAGCGCTGTTGCAGATCATTTCTAAAAAAAAAAATTCTATTTTTTTACCATATCTTCCTTGCTTTCACTCTGTTTCCTTTAAAAATTCACTAGAACCCTTGGAATTCCATTCTGCATATTTCCTTCCTTGAGGACCATATCCCAAATTCCACTTATTGAAGCCAGAAATCCCACATTTGTCTATTTTTAGGATTTACCATAACTTCTTCGATTCTCACCCAAGCACCTTCAAATTTTGCCACAGTGTTCATTTCCTATTTTTGCCCCTTTGTCCCTCTTGGACAAATTTTCCCATTCTTTCACCTCGCTTCTGAAATTCCCATTTTTTGCTTCCTTGTCCCTCAGAAAGTGTCCAAACCCTAGTCAAACCCCAATTACCCATCCGAGTTTTTCCCAAATCCAAATTTTTCTTTACTAAAAAAGTTTCTGTTTTTGTTTTTCTACCCATTCCAAAAAAAAAAAAAAAAACCTCCTGGTTATGGTTGTCACCTGCGTAGGAGCAAAAAACATGTAGGATGAACTTACAGCCCTCAAGACCAAACTCCAAGATCTGGATGAAAAAATTCTTGGCCTCAATCTTCAACATTCAGCCATGAACAATAGACGATAGCCAGAGTCTTCTACAAACACTGGGTTCTCTTCTTCCAGCAATTTTCGTGGGCCGAAGCTTGATTTTCCTTGCTTCAATGGTGATGATCTGACTGGATGGATATACTGGGCAGAATAATATTTCAGTCTGCATAATACTTTTGATGTCAACAAAGTCCCACTTGCATCCTTTCATTTGGAACATGAAGCCCTTCAATGGTTCCATTGGTACATCAAGGCTCATCATGAGCCAAAATGGACAGATTTTTGCAAACTCATTTTTCAATGATTTGGCCCTAATGCTTTTGATGACTTCACAGGAGCACTCACTAAACTTAGCCAAATTGGCATAGTGAGAGAATATCAAACCGAATTTGAGAAACTGGCCAATCACACAGAGGGATTGTCTGATGAATTTTTTAGGAGTTGTTTTGTCAGTGGTCTGAAGGATGCAATCTGATCTAAGGTTAAAATGTTCCATCCCAGCATAATTATGGAAGCCCTAGGGTTGACTAAGTTGGCGGAGGACAAGATCACAGCTCAACAGTGCTCCAAATCCACTTTTGTTCCATTCAGAAATATGGTTTCCCAAAGACCTCCAATCACGCCAGCTCCTAGAAGAACTCCTATCAAGCATTTGTCTGAAGCAGAGATGAGGGCACGTAGAGAAAAAGGGCTTTGTTATAATTGTGATGAGAAATTCACTCGGGGACATAGATGTGTTGAGCAAAAGCTCTATCTCTTGGATATGGATTCTCCGCCTACAACTAAAGTTTATGAAGATGCTCAGGATATAGTAGATGATCAAGTCGACATTCAGCAGTCACATGTTGACCCTCCTTCTTAGGAAGACCACCCAGAGATCTCTCTCCATGCTTTAGTAGGAGTCACCACCCCACAAACCATGCGGGTCAAGGGTTACTTCAAGAAGCTCCCTCTGACAATACTCATTGATTCTGGTAGCACTCATAACTTCATTGACCTTCAGATCGCCAAATAGGCTGATTGTTTTGTCCATCCTTGCTCCAGCTTTAAAGTCATGATTGCCAATGGGGGCACATTACCTTGTAAAGGGAAGTGTTGCAATGTGTGTATCTCTATTGGAGATTATAACCTGTGCTTTGACATGTTTTCCTTGCCCTTAGGTGGATGTGATGTGGTTTTGGGCGCTTAATGGTTACACACACTTGGACCCATCTTATGGGATTTTGTTGAACTTTGGATGCAGTTTTTTGACAATTGGCAAAAACACACATTGAAGGGCTTACAACCAGGGTCTCTCAGCATCATCAGTTCACATCGCATGGAAAATCTCCTTAAGAAGAATTCACATGGTGTCATCACTCAGCTCCATTCGATTCAGATGCAACCATCAGCAGTCTCCACTAGTCCTTCAGATCTACAATGAATTTTGGATAGATATGCATGTGTCTTTGCTAAAACAGCGGGATTGCCACCTTCACGACTAGAGGACCATCGTATTCAGCTCCTTCCTGGAAGTGTTCCTCCCAACATCAGGCCCTACCGCTACCCATCTCACCAAAAGATAGAGACTGAGATGCTCGTTCGGGACTTACTAAAGCAAGGTATTATTCACCCTAGTACCAGTTCCTTTTCTTCACCAGTTCTTCTTGTCCAGAAAAAAGATGGGTCATGGTGCCTCTGCATTGACTTCTGAGCACTTAATCACATCACAATCAAAGATAAGTTTCCTATTCCTATTGTTGATGAGCTTCTTGATGAGCTTCATGGTGCTCATTTTTTCTCCAAGTTGGATCTTCGTTCTGGGTATCACCAAATTCTAGTTCATGAGGATGATATCCCTAAAATGGCTTTTCGCACGCATGATGGCCACTATGAGTTTTTGGTCATGCCCTTTGGCCTCACTAATGCTCCTTCCACATTCCAGGCATTGATGAATAAAATATTCTGGCCCTACTTGCGAAAATTTATTTTGGTCTTCTTTGATGATATCCTCATCTATAGTAAAACATGGGCTGAGCATCTCCAGCATCTGGATCTTGTACTACAACTTCTCTCTGATCATCATCTCTGTGCAAAATAGTCTAAATGTGTTTTTGGGCAGGAGGAAGTGGAGTATCTCGGGCATATTGTTTCAGCCCAAGGGGTTCGAGTGGATCCTGCCAAAATAGATGCCATGAAAAATTGGCCGCATCCTCAGACACTCAAGAGCCTCCGTGGTTTTTGGGACTGACTGGCTACTACCGCAAGTTTGTCAAGGATTACGGGAAGATTGCAGCTCCATTAACAACTTTGTTGAAAAAGGATGCGTTTACATGGACACATGCTGCTGAGTGTGCATTTGAAAAACTAAAACAAGCTATGTGTACTACACCTGTTCTAGCTATGCTAGATTTTTCAAGACCTTCACTATTGAGAGTGATGCTTGCGGCAATGGACTTGGTGCTATTCTCCTTCAAGATGAACATCCCATTGCGTTCACCAGCAAAGCCCTTCTAGTTAAGAATTTAGTACTCTCTACATATGAGAAGGAAATGATGGCTATTTTGCATGCAGTACAGAAGTGGCGGCCATACCTATTAGGGAATCCTTTCTGCATCAAGACTAATCACCAGAGTCTAAAATATTTCCTGGAACAACAGGTCTCCTCCCTAGCACAACAGAAATGGGTTAGCAAACTCATGGGTTATGACTATGAGATCACTTACAAGAAGCGTAAGGACAATATTGTGGCGGATGCTCTTTCTCACACATTTGATGACGAAGCTTCTCTTTCAGCTATTTCTATGCCTGTTCCAAATTGGCCAGAATCTATCCAGCAGGGCTATGTTAATGACTCTTCATTATCTCAACTCATCCAATAGTTGGACAATAACCCTTCTATTGTACCGCATTACTCTTGGGATGGTGCTTCTCTGAGATACAAGGGTCGTCTGGTGCTTCCCCAGAACACAGATCTTCAACAAGCTATCTTCTATGAACTCCATGCTTCTCCATTGGCAAGGCACTCTGGGTTCCTCAAAACTTATGAGAGGGCACGACGTAAATTCTTTTGGAAGGGACTGAAAAGGGCAATTCAATAGATGGTGGTTGAATGTGATACTTGCCAGCGCAACAAGGATGAAATGACACTCCTTCCTGGATTGCTCGAACCCTTGCCCATCCCTACACGGATTTGGATAGATGATTCTATGAATTTCATTGAGGGACTCCCTAAATCTAGAGGGAAGACAATGATCTTGGTTGTGGTTGATCGCCTCTCCAAATATAGTCATTTTTGTGCCCTCAGCCATCCCTATACCACCTCCTCTGTCGTACAGATTTTCATGGACCAGATCTTCTGTCTTCATGGAATCCCTTCTTCCATTGTCTCAAATCGTGATGCCACTTTCACCAGTCATTTTTGGATAGAATTATTTCACCACACTAGCACCAAATTGAAGATGAGTTCTGGGTATCACCCACAAATAGATGGTCAGACTAAAGTTATCAACAAATGTTTGGAAACTTATCTTCGTTGTTTCACTCAAAACAACATCAGTGAGCAAAGTGGCTCCCTCTCGCTGAATGGTGGTACAATACCTCCTACAACACTGCATCTAAAATGACTCCATATGAAGCAGTCTATGGTCAGGCACCGCCAATGCTCCTTCCATACACCCCCAGTAGTTCACCAATTCAAGCAGTTGACACGGTTCTCTGAACCTGAGATCAAATTCTTCACATTTTGCAGGATAATCTTCACATGGCAAGAAATTGAATGAAACAACAAGCTAATCAACACCATTCTGAGCATACTTTTCAAGTAGGTGATATGGTTTTTCTTTGTCTATAGCCATACAAGCAATCCTCCTTGAAACTCAAAGGGTGTCAAAAGCTAGCTCCAAAGTTCTATGGGCCATATAAGGTTCTTCAGAAGATTGGGTCAGTTGCTTATAAATTGGAGCTTCCTCTTTCTTCCTGTGTTCATCCAGTATTTCATTTCTCATGTCTAAAGAAAGTTCTTGGCACCAACATCAAAGCACAAACTATTTTACCAGAACTAGATAACGAAGGATCCGTCATTTTGGAGCTGGAGGCAATCCTCGATAGGCGCACTCGTTAGCTTCGCTCTCGATCCATCACAGAGGTATTAATTCAGTGGCACGGAATGCAACCGGAGGATGCTACATGGGAACCACTCCTTCAGATTCAGCAACAATTTCCACAACTTAAGCTTTGAGGACAAAGCTTTTCTAAGAGGGAGGGGATGTTAAGAACCCATGTTTAACCCTTCTCTTTACTTTATTAGTATACTATTGTTGGACACATATGCTTTGTAAGTCATCCCGTGAGTATATTGTATTATCCCACATTCATGGGGAGTAATAGTTGTTTAGATTAGACTTAGTATATAAGTACGTGTTGAGGCTAATGAAGGCATCCATGAGTTTATTGTATTGAGCTTGCTCAAAGGAGGTTGCGCCCTCAAAGTGGCCTGCGATTAATAAATTTCTTCTGTGTTTTGCTATTTCTGTTATTTCGTACATTTTCATTATATTGTTGCAGGAGGTTCCTCTCATATTTATTAATGGACTATGGCTAAATCTTTAATTTAAATAGTTCCTTAATATGGGGACATTACAGTGAACTACCCAAATGACCCAAATCACTCTGTAGAAGAGAAAGATTTAGATGAAATCAGATTTAAGATGATTAAAAATGATTTAATGATAATTCAATTTGGCCGATAGGTCATTTATATGTGCACACATCTTGTAACTACCAAATTTTGGTAGTCCTTCACTTTTTTTTTGCTCCAAAATTTAAAAAAATAAAATTGTAAAAAATCTGTCAAGCCACAACTAAAATTAGAATATAGCACATGGGTGGTTGGTGTTTCATTTGTCTTATGCATATTTTAAATGAGATTTTAAAGTTTTCAGTTTCTTTAATATATATAGAGGGGATGGAAATATAACGCCTCTTTGCATTGCTAGCTGCTCTTTGGTTGAGGTCTATGTATTTAAATATTAATATTAAGGTTTTTTATAGCTGCATTGGCAGATCGTATGAGTGTCTGGCATTGCGTTATATATTTTTAGCCAGCCCTGTCCATGACCATTACAAATACAATGCAGTTCTTATCACTCATCAAAATTCTATTTAAAGCACAAGTAGTAGGAGGTGTTTCTTCATTATATTTAGACATCACCAGAACCAGTAGTTTTGATAAAGAATACAGGGGGAGCGCTTGGTAGAGAATATGCCATAGGTATCTCATATCATCAGTGTCGCCATTGATTTCAGATAGTAATTTGTTTCAGTTTTCTTTCACAAAATGTTTAAAATGAATTAGAGGATACTCTCATTGTTCACATTGTAACCATACCTTTGGCATCCTTTGCAACAACCTGTTTCTTTAGATATATAAATTGCCGAGCAACAACACATGGATCTTGCAATATTTGATCTATTCTGAACAATTCGTAGGTAGTAGATGTTACTGTTACTGTATTAAATTTTTTCTACTCGTTACATGGTCCTTTTGTCTCTAATGATTGCATCGAGATTGCATCACAAATGGGTGATTTCATTTAGCAGGTAGACAATATATTAAAGAAGTAAAGTTGGGAATCTATGGTGTATTTATAATACCTAATTATGGGGCTAGTAATGAGGGAGCAATCTCTAAATACTAAGAATCAAGTCACTTGACTTGAATCAACCTACTCAATATTAGTTGTAAGTTTGCAGCCATATTTGTGTAGCCGATGTTTGAAGCTTCAATAAATGATGTTCCTTTACACTCACTCATCCAAATCAAGATGAGTGGTAAGAATTGTGCTTGTGTGACTAATAGCATGGTTTATAGATCATCCTTAATATGATATATTCCAGATAATTTATAGGTGGTAGATATTACTGTTAGCATATTAAATTTTTTCTACTTATCACATGGTCCTTTTGTCTCTACTGCATTGCATGGGGATTGCATTGCAAATGGGTGATTTCATTCAATAGGTAGACAATACATTAAAGAAGTCTACTAGTTGGATAATTAGGCAAAGGGAATTTAAAATTGGAGAATGCATTAGTCTCCAGCTTCTGCATTACTTTATCTTATAATTGCCCTTACCTAAATCTTGTTGGCAGTGGATGCCAATGCATTTTGATTGGTTGGTGCTGTTTATATTTTGTACCTTTTTTTTTAGATATTCAATGCACATTCTATGTTTCAACCGCTCAATAAAAATTTCCATTTTCAATAAGAACTTTATTTTATTAGCTAAAACATTACTGTAACCCTGAAAATACCAAAAATTGTTTTGTGTGCTTCAATGAAATTGGGAAGTATGCAAGAGCACTGAACTTCTGATTCAGAAACTAGATATATATATATATATATATATATATATATATATATATATATATATATATATATATATATATATAGAAAGTAGCTATAGATTTTTTTTCAAAAAAATACTGAAGTTACGTTGTTTTTCTAATAATTCTCCTCACAAAATTGGAATGTTGTAATGAAAAGGATAAAAGCTTCTTTTTGAAAATTCTGGTGCGGATTAGAATCTCAAATATGAATGCAGAGATGGAGAACTATTTGAAATCTGTATAAATCCTAGCTATGAAACCCTAGTAGAAAGAAGTGATCTTAGGGCTATAAAAAGTCCACAAAAAGTGTTGAGAATACTACAAAAGAAGACACATCTCAAGCCATGCAAGTGGATATTGATATCCAGTTCTCTCTTAATAGGGTTTCCTTAGAAGAGAAAACAAATGCAAAGGACAATCATGGCTTGCAATTGCCAGCTTCTCTTCTAACTTTGCCTATTGATCTACAAGTGAAGATCTTGAAATGTTTAACTATAGTTGATATTGCCATGATGGGTTGTGTTTGTAAAGAAACTTCTAACTTAACTTTATAACTTTATAACTGTATAAGATTCATGAAAGATTCTAGAATTTCTATGTAAACTTATAAGATTCATGAATCCAATTAAAAAATTAACTAGTATATTTATATTTTAAAAATCTATATGTTTGCTTAAAGAAACTTCTTCTTACACCATGACTAGGAATTCTAAAGAAAGAAAATTTTTAACAAGTAAATGAATGTAGTGAAATCTTACATGTATAAAGCAAAGAAGAAAAAGTTGCTTGAAAGAAAATTCCAGTAAAAATTTTTATGGGTACTCTCAAAACATATGAATTGCAGAGGACAAAAAGGAAAAATATATAAAAATTGTTTATTGACTAGAAGGTACGAGCAAATGTATTGAGGTAAGTGTATATGGGGTGTAATAAATGAGGGGTGAATGGTGAATAAAGGAATGGATGAAAATAGGACTAAATGGAGATGGATAGGATTGAGGCATTAGCCAAATCCAACACAACAGTGTGCCACTTGTTGATCTATGTAATTGCATTAAAGACATTTCACCAAGGCGCACACAACGGCTTTGATGTTTGTGTGAATTTATCATGAGCATGTGTTTCACAATATATGAACTTTTTCAATCAACATGAAAAGTAAATATTCATGTACAAACATAAAAAAATATGGGATCCACATAAAGTAATAGATCATTCTTAGATTGTTTGTGTATTCTCCTTGGTGTGGATGTTCCCTAAAAACTTACTATATATATATATATATATATATATATATATATATATATATATATATATATATATATATATATATATATAGTAAGTTTTTAGGGAACATCCACACCAAGGAGAATACACAAACAATCTAAAAATATAGGATCCACATAAAGTAATATATCATTCTTAGATTGTTTGTGTATTCTCCTTGGTGTGGATGTTCCCTTAAAACTTACAAAATAGAAATATGTATATGTATATGTATATATTATCTATATCTATATCTATATATATAATGAGTAGCTTCTATCACACAACTAAAATAGGCACAAATTGCAAGTTGATGAATGCAACAATGTGATATGGCCATGTGATAAGGCTCCACTCAATGTAGAAATGTAAGAAGTCTCCATTTAAAGTGGTAATATATCTCCACTTGCTGCAGACATGTAATATGATCAAAGATTTGTTTGTACATATGATAATGAGTTCCTATGAATAACACAAGTGATTATTTGAAATTTTGAACATGAAAAATATTAGTGAATATATGTCCTCCCATAAATTTGTTGCATGATAAAGCAAATTAAAGTAATCAAATCATACAAGCATGTAAGAACATATCATGTAATGTGTAAAGAAGCATGCAATCACATAAGTTGGTGAAAAATCATGAAGGCATGTATGAAGGGTTGCCCCATAGTATAGGCACACATAAAGGATGAACAACCCTATAAGATACATAGAGATCATATAAGCACCATGAAAATGCAACCAAATCAAAAAATACATATGTGAACATAAATGTGTAGGATATAAGTGTGAAAGTTCATGCAAAGATGATTGCCCCCTATGCAGGAAAGATGAGAAGTTGAAGATGGTCTTAAAAGGCAAGACAAAGATCTTAAGAACATGAATGGAATGAATAAAATGAGGTCATGACAAGGGTACCCAATGTGTAATCATATAATATGGAAGTGTGAAAGAGATCATAAGATAATAAGATGAAATCATGAAAACATGGGCATGATTTAATGATAAAGTGGTAGAGATGAAGTGATAAGTAAGTATGTATGACAAGAACAAGAGAGGTAAATATCTATAGACTTTATATAAAACATAAATATAAAAATTCATGGTGGTCATGATAAATAAGAAAGCATCATAGGGTATGAAAACATAAGAGCATAGAAGGGTAAGTGTTGGGAAAGAGGGGGTCATTGAAAAGGGATCATAAGTGGCCACTTTTTTCTTATAACCAACAAAAAATGAACTTCAACAAGAAATTTGATATGCAGCGTATGCATGAAGATGGGGGACCAAAAAATGGCCACCCCACTTTTTGGTCCTAGAAAAATAAAATGCAATCGTGTTTTTACCGCTAGACATAAAATAAACATAGACCCATGACAGTCATTTTTCATTTGCATTTTAGAGGTGTGAAAACATGATAAGTGTTATTCAACAAGTACATTTTGAGGATATTGAGGGAGAAAGCACACAAACACAATGTTGCGTCATCGTTCCCATCGTACATGAGCTCAACAATGACAGCAAACTCCAGAAGGTAGGGTTTTCATCTCTTCTCTACACTTGATGATCAATTGAATTTATTTTTCATTGTTTTGATTGAATTTCTATTTTCAATATTTAGACAATCAATCACCCCAACACCCTAATCTAGGAGATGAGATTCCATTTGAAGAGGAGGCTAAAAACTCTCCTCGAACACCACCTTCACTTCCTCACCATCCACATGACACACACGAAAACTATTTAGGGCAAATCCAAGAGAATAAAAAACAACTTGAAACCTTAATTCAAAAATTAAAAAGTCTAAACACAAGCAATGATCATAGGAGATCCCTTAAAAACACACAATAAATTCAAACACACAAAGTGAACATCATTGAATTTTGAAAGAGTTTTTGCACATATACTTCACACAAAGTGAACATCTAAGTATTTTTGTTAGGCTTAGTGTTCAAACACACACACACACATACACATGCACTTCAAACAAAGTGAATGCTAAAATTAACTTTTCACACACACACACACACACACACACTCTTCAGACAAAGTGAATACCAAATTTTACTTTTCACACAAATAGACACATGCACTTGAAACAAAGTGAATGTCAAATTTACTTTTCACACACCACATGGACTTTCAAACAAAGTGAATGCCAAAATTAACTTTTCACACACACACGTGCGCGCATGCACATATAGTGAATGCCAACATTCATTCACACACACAGTAAATTCCAAAGTTAACTTTCAAAACCATGCACACACAATGTTCAAGCCAAAGTTAGTTCAAACACACAAAGTGAACATCATTGAAGTTTGAAAGTATTTTTATACATATCCTTCACATAAAGTGTTTTTAAGGTTAGGGTTCAAACACACACACACACACATGCATTCCAAACAAAGTGAATGTCAAAATTAACTTTTCACACACACACACACACATGTGCATGCACATAGAGTGAATGCCAAAGTTAACTTTGAATGCCACAGACACACAATGAACGTCAAACTTAGTTCAAACACACACACACATGCACTTCAAACAAAGTGAATTCCAAAATTAACATTTCGCACACATAGAGATGTGCATGTACATAGAGTGAATGTCAACATTCATTCACACATTCATTAAGATTATTGTTAGGGTTAGGGTTAGGACTAGATTCAAGGTTAGAGCTAGTATTAGGGTTAGGCTTAGGGTTAAAATTATAAATAGGGTTAGGGTTAGATTTATAGTTAGGATTAAGATTTGAATTATGGTTAGCACTAGGGTTAGAATAATTAGGGCTAGGGTTAGGGTTAGAATTAGGATTAGGGTTAGGGAACTTAGGGTTAGAATTAGGGTTAGGTTAGGGTTAAAGTTAGGCTTAGGGTTATAATTAGGCTTAGAGTTAAGGTTAGGGTAAGAATTAAGGTTAGAATTATGGTTAGGGTTAGAATTTGGATATCTAAAATTCTCTAGGATGCAAGAATGGTATCATAAATCTACATTGTACAATTCATGTAAAAAAAATTACATTCATCAAACACATGTTTCTAAGGCATACATCAAAAGCTATTATTTTAATAAGAGAGTTGAATTGCAAGTATTTTTTTCCATCCTTTTAAAATTATGCTTTACAATTCAAATGATCAACTAATCAAATCACATGATGATACATTACAAAGAGGTTACACTATGCATATCAAAATGGCTAAAACATACGAAGAACATTTACACTTTGGATATCAAAATATAAATCTATTTGGTGATAGGCTTATAAATATTTGTGCCTATCGGCCATTTGATAGCACCTTTGGTGCTTTTACTAGTTTATAATTTATCATAAAATTAAATTACCGTGTGAAGCTGCTCTGCATGCTCTGGTGCACCTGGACCTGTCTCTACATGCTCTGAATCAATCTACATGTATAAGAGAAAGAAAGTCAAAATTAGATGTAAGACGATTCTAAAAATTATTTAATTCAATTTAATTTATAATTTATTATATTTAAATTATTATACCGTAAGAGGTTGTTGTGCATCCTCTGTTCCAGGACCTATCTCTACATGCTCAGCTACATGACATGTCTCAAGCTATAAAAGAAAAAGAATTTTTAAAACATGTCAACATATATATTCTATTGAAATTTACTATAAGTTCACAAAGTATATTTTAATTGACTTTAAATATAATCTAAATTTTAAATTATACCGTATCAAGCTGCCCATCTCCTCTGTCCTCTTGCTCTACATGTGGAATGGCATGAACATGATGAAACATGTCACTGACAAGCTCCTACAAGGTCATTTATAACTTAGCACATGTGTACAAATTAGGTTAAAACATATATATTCACTTGTGTAGGTACCCAATTTTTGTTTTAATCTATTTAAAAGACCTAAATATTGCATGTAGACATAGATACTTTTTTCAACAAACTGAAATGCAGTAGACTTCTGATATAAACTTGGATCATCCAAGTGTGCTACGATGCCCATCCTCATTGTTGTGTCAACTTACATAGACATATATTTTTAATATATATTAAATAGTACATGCACGTTTTCAGATATAGTGAATTCAAAATAGAAAAATCTAAGTATATATATATACATACAAAAGGGTCATGTGAGATGCCCAATGATGGAGGAGCGCTCGAGACACCCTCAGATGGAGGATTCAATGTGGAAGAACCCTGAACCAACATAAATATTTAATGTGCATGTTCAAGACTGAATTACAAATTAAAATCAAGTAAATAAAATTATTAAAATATATTTAAAAAATCAATCAAAATACCCCAAATGGGTGCCTGAGATGAACATGTGTCGATGAAAAATTAAATCGATCAATGTTCCATGTTGCCATCATCTACACCAAACAATTCAATTTTTAAAATATTACAATTTAATTGATCTATATGTTCATTAAAAATACGTGCTTAAAATTGTTATAAATTAAACATGTGTGTAACCTATATATATACCTGTGTCGAATGATCAGCGGGATGATCCTCAACAAATAGACAATCAACAAATGATTCACCCATATCATCAGATGCTGCATGTGTAGCTGAAGTGGGTACAACTGCCTGATAAGGTCCATAACATAACTGATTGCAACTCGTACATGTATGAGGCATCGACACATGTGGAGTGGTACTAGGACCACTTCCACCATCAGCTCCTCCATGGTCTCTAACCTGAGCTACCATCATAAAAGTCTACTCATCCAGGCTACCTGAGAGTGTACTCAATGTGCCAAGTGTAGATACCACCACACGATGCTGGAAGGGTGTAGGAATGGTAGCAGTAGGAGGGTCAATAAGAGGTTGAGCAGGCACGGGTCATTGGGGATCAACCTGTGCCCCCAACCTCTATTGTGGCATGCTACCACCAATACCCTGGAATGATCTAAAATCAAAATAGTTGGGTTTCTAATTCATAATAAACTTTGCATATAATTTTCTCAAAAAATATAAAGGAACCTCACAATTAGCATGAGGTGGATAATCAAACACCATTCACCACCTGTCCCAAAAATTGGTAGACATTCCTTCGTGTGTACACCACCTAATTGATATTGTTTTCTTATTTGCAGGAATATGTTCATTTGTGATGGGGTGTCTAAAATATTGTGCTAAATGACCTTTTGTGATTTTAAGATCGAAAATCTCCTTATAGGAGAGGCCATCAACATAAAATTGACACCTCTCCTCTCTCCATTTCTGGAAACTATCAAAGTCTGAGTCAATAGACCTCACAGAATCTACAATGTTTTGCATCAAAGTTGCAAAACGTACCACATGAGGTGGCATGAATTGTTCACTATGAATGGAATTTAGTTTTTCTTGTATGGAATCAACATTTCATTAATTATGCGAGCCCAGTCAGTTCTAGGTGGGGGTCCAAGTGGGGCATCTGGAGGTGGGGGTGGGGGTGGAGATGGTGCCTGTTCAGGTGGTGTATTGAGGAAGTCCTCAGCATCAAAGTGAATATCATCCATGATGATATATATAAAAACTATGAACCTGCATATATACATATAAACATACAAACTTGAGTACAAAATTAATTTTCAAGAATATATATATATAAATTATAAATAAACATATACATGTTGAAAAATTATAAATTATAAATAAAGTAGATAATTTATACATGTTTCAAGAAATTACAAGAAATATTTAAAGTAAACATACAGATACATGTGCATAAAAATTTTAAAATGTAAGATCTATTATAGTGAACTATGTAATTTTAATACATGTATGTATGTACTAAAAATAAACTGGAAACATGTACATAAAATCTAACTAGATGGCCTAAATCTAAGGAATTGAGGAGAGCATTCTTATAAGTAGGAAAACTTTTGAGGATATTTAACATGTGAGAGAATTTTAAATCACTAGGAGTAGGGTCTAGCTGTTCCAATCCTTGTGTAGTGCAAACTTTTTGGTCTCTAACTAATTCTACAAGACAACACATTTTGATCTTGAAAGTGTGTCGATGATTTTTCTAATATTTAATTGGCTTGTGTTCTTCATCATGTGCTTGTAAGAGTGTTTGTTTATGAAATTCTCTCTATATTTTTTCATGTGGCCCAAAAGTTAGGACTATTTGTTGTACAATTTGGAAGTCCTAGTAACAATGTTGAGGTATTAAATTGTAATTTTGATTCTAGATAAATATTGGTATGATCTAATGTTGTATGTGAAAATGGGTATTGTTCCCAATCTAGGCATGAAATTGAGAGAATTGGAAAGAATGAGTTCTAGTCAAAAATTGGTGCCCAAGTTAAGTGAAACTAGAGTCTCCTAAAAATAGTTTGGTCCCATCTTGGAGAATCTAGAGTCTCAAATTGAAGCTAGGATTTTCATTTGAGACCTAAATTTTGATTCTTGGTAGAAAACTATTTAGATGAGGATCTAGATGAAGTTGCAGGCATGTGTCATAGCTTGTGAGACGTACAATGCAAATACAAAGAAAGATATAGAACTAAATAGTAAATGTAAATTTTTTCAGTTGTTTGTTTTACATACAAGGCATGTACCCTTGAGAAAGGTGTATCACTAAGTTATCTACCTATATGTTGCCTATCTCAATTCAATTTTAATTAATTGACAAGCTATGTTATAGATATGTGTATATATAGACTATATAGATTCATGATGTGGATAGGAAGAGTCTCTAGGAAGTTGAACTATTTCCTATGAATGTGGAACCATTTAGTTGTATGACTCCTCATCTCCTAGGTTAGTTGAAGAGTGTAATTGTTTAGTGGTAGTTTCTTGATGTGCTAGTGGATGAAGTAGCATAACATGAGCCTCAAGGGTGCCACCTAGACTGTTGCATCAACTACAATATCTAAAGTTTGAAGAGTGATACTCAAAATGATGCAATAAGAATCTGTGAATTGGACCTTGCAGCTTGGCTTGGAAGTGTACTGGACAATGTGGAAACCATGGTAGAAGCTATAGATTGTTTGTATGAGGTATGGTTATTACAAGAGTGTTTGATATTATATAGAGCGCACTATGCCACTGTTGGAGCATGTGTAACACTTGTTGGAGATGGTTGTTTGGTCTTTGTGTTATCACAGATCATATAGGAGTGCTTTGGTGTACTATAATTACCACTATAGTGTTTCCACATGTACCACTTGCCATTAGAATGGTCTTGGAATTACCATGTCTACCACTATTGGTGAATCCTTGTGGATTAGTTTCCTATCCTTATGAAGTAATAGTCATGATTGTATTCAGTCTAAGAAATAGATGTGGAGCATTGTCTTCTAGTTGCAACTCAATGAACCATTTGGCTTGTTATGGGAGCTTAACCTTTCTAACAACTCTATATTAAAGCTTATAACAATTCTATATAAACATGCCTTTTAGATTCTGACATGTATTTGTTGCAACAAGTTGGTCTTTGGTTGGAGGCGAAGTGAAAAGTTCTAAGATATGCATAGTTGTATCCCATAATCTTGTTCGGAGCTAATGTGGCATGTATGAGCATGAATCCACTTCAAGAATTTAGTATGTTTTACTATGTATTGATACATCTATGCAATGAGGCTTGGTGTACACACACTAATGACTTTACACATAAGGATATCCAAGGAGAACATTTTAGACCTCCATTGGAACCACATCATGGACTATCTCCTCTTGAAAAGGATAAATAGTGTTGGCAAGAGACACTGCTAGGCATGTCAAGTGTTGTCATTAATGGCAACTGAATCTATCTTACACATCCGCATTGCATCATTTGATCATATCGGAAGTCAAATTACAGATTTGTCTAAGTCCGGATAGACAGGAACAGAGCATATGACAGGGTTCAACGCTTTGGTCCACATTTCTCCACAGGTAATCATATTGGGCTGCGGATCTAAGGGAATGATAAGGGATGCCAAGGTTACCTAAATCCAAATTTTTAGCCTTCGGTGATGAAGGGATTGGAAGTTACAAGCATCTGAGTATCAGGTTTTGGTTAGACAGTTCAGTCCAGTGAAGAACAAGCCAAATTGGTGTTTGATCCTTGTGCGGATTAGGAGAAGTTGTTGGTTGAGTAATTTGTGAAATCCAGTGGTATTGGCCAACATGTGTGATGACTTGAATACACAAGTTTTGGTCCGCATTGATGTTTGTGTATGGATTCAGTCGACAGAATAGTGATCTTGAAAAAGTTTCTAAGTTTTCTTGAGGCTAACTATAGTTGATGAAATATCATGTTGCAGATATATATAATCGATGAGTTCAAGCATTTTGAGGTACGAATGTGTGAATAAGATGTCAGAGGTGCAAGGTGTGGAAGTAACAAGTGTGAAGCAAAGAGATCTAAGGTTTGGATCATGGCAGAACTATGAAACAAAGCAGTGAGAGATGAAGTGTGTGAAGTCAGTATATTGAGCCTAACTAGAACTATAATCTTGCATTGTTAGATGCTATTCTTCAATTCAAATATTTTAGTGAACTCTTGTAATTGATCTTGTAGGCAGTGAACCTCCTTTGAGTAGTGAGCTCTGGGCAGTGTGCCCGAAGGCATGTGCCTTCCCATTTGTAATACTTTTAACAGAGTATAAAATCTTGTGGGTTAACCCCCACCGTGGTTTTTTCCTTAACCGGGTTTCCACGTAAAAATCTTGGTGTTCATCTATGATGATCTTGTTGTTGTTGTTCTTATGTTCTTGTTTCTCTCTTTTGAATGTATGTGGTAAATTTATAAAGGAACATAATAATAAGTTTTGTAGAACATTGATTCACCCCCCCTCTCAGTGTTCCTTAATTTCAACAATTGGTATCAGAGCTTGGTTCCTTGGAAGAAGTTTAACATCTTGAGGGAGATCTAGGAAAGTATTTCAGTGGGTTCATTCAGGTATTCTGATGGCATCAATGAACAACTTCAAGTTGATTTAGAAGATCTTGATCAGTCCATAGCAGAAGTCAAAGATATGAAAGAGGACCTAAAAGATGCTGAGGATTTCATTCAGACTCTAAAAGGACAACTGAGCAAATCTATGGAAAAGAGGAAGGAGCTACTTCAGCGGTTAGCAAATCAAAATGAAGACAGTGACATGGATGAGGCTTTGAAGGAGAAGACAAAGGAATGTGAGAAGCTGGCAAAAGAAGCTGTTGTACTAAAACATGAGATGGAATCTGGAGTGATGAGGATAACCAAGGAAATAGAGGAAATGAATAAGACTGAAGAAAACTTGAATCAATCTCTGAAAGAAAGAATAGAAGAGTGCTGTAGATTGGACAGAATAATTGGCCATTTAGAGTCTGATCTACAAGAAACCAGGTATAATGAGGAACAACTTGAAAGATAGATTGTCAATCGCAAACATGACCTAGAAGCTGCAAATGAATACAAAGAAAAATTTAAGATAAGCTTAGCTAAACTTGAGGTATTGCTTGATAGTCAGAAGAAGGCAGACGATAAGCATGGTCTGGGATATGAGAAAGGTCAAAGCTCTGGATCTAGTCAAAGAAATTCTAAATCAAGGAATTAGAGAAACAGACTTAGAAGACCTCTAGTTAGACAACCTAATGCTCAAAGGTATCCATCCTTCAATAGAAATTGTTTCAATTGCAATAAATTTGGTCATAAAGCTACTTAGTGCAGAAGTAGAGTGAATCAAAGTGGCCTATCCTTCTCCGGTCATTGCTTCAATTGTAAAAGGTATGGTCATAGATCCAATAAATGCAGAAGTATGATGATGAATAACTCTGACAACAGAGGAAATGTCAATTCTTTCAATGGGAAATGTTTTGCATGCAATAGATTTGGACACATTGCCAATCAATGCAGATCAAGAGGAAATCAAGTAAATGAGCAAAGGAATGTTGTGTGCTTTAATTGCAACAAATCCGGTCATATTGCAAGATTCTGCAGAAGAAGGAATGATGATAGAAAAGGACTAGTAAATAGAAACTAGTATATGCAGAGACAAGATAAAGGCAAGGGAAAAGTAGATGTGAATGAGATACAGAATGAAATGAACAAGACATGGGTGAAGAAACATGAAATGAATAATGGTGATGGGTCTGTACCAAAATCCAGTGCTAATAATTCCTCCGGGAATTGAAATAGGACCTCTAGCTCAAGGGGAGCTGCATTGAAAATCTAATTCCCCCTTCCAGTAAGTGGGTACTTGAATCTGGCATGATCAGAGAAGATAGAATGGCCTATTGTAGATCATCTGAAGGAATTTCTGGAAGAAAAAAGGTTGATGTGGCAACTTGCGGAGCAATCTATGAGAAGCTGTATCAAGAAATAGGGTATCTGGAAGAGTTAGGCAAAAAGCATTTATTACATCAAAAAGTAGGTGTGTGGAGGTTAAAAGGAAACTCAAGTGACTTCAAAATCACTTTGCATCCAAGAAGAAAGAAGAAAGGCGATCTCTGTGCTAAGGATTTCAAGAGACTGAAGTGTGAAGAAAATTTCTAACTGAAAACCCTAACCGGCGAAACAAGGTTGTAACATTGGAAAATGTCCCCTTGGGGGCTTTTCCCTCTTTAGGTTTAGCTCCTGGGTCTTTTGCATACATTTAGGACATCTTACTTCATAATTTGGCATGCTGATGGAATGAGCCCTAGGTAACATGACAAATGGGACCTAGGAGGACCCCTTGAGCCTTACCCTGCCCAAAATAGGGGGGGACTTGGGCACTCGCGCCCTAGTCCTGCCCTATTTTGGGGCAGTCCCAATTTTTGGGTGTCAATTTATGACCGTTATTTGGGTCCTATACTGACACGGTAAGTTTGAATTACGAAAATCTTGGCCAGAGTGTTTGTAGTTGCATATAAAAGCATGTTTAGGTAGTCATTTGTAAACTAGATGATTACTATCAAGCTATTGCATTCTCAAGGTGATTCAAGGCTTTCATTGTGTTGCAAGAGTAGATTTATGTGGTTTATGTGTTTGTGTTTGCAGATTTGAGCATCCATTTCCTCATGGAATGAAGAGCATCTTCCTCCCATGAGATCTTCACTACAAGGTGACATTATATTGTGTTTTCATCATCATTTCCTTTAGTTTTTGCCTCTACCTCACAAGGGCACGCACTCTCTATTTAACAACAATGTTCAGAGACTTAAGTGTCCTTTGGGGCTTGACTGAGGCAAGCCTCTAAACACCACAACCCCCTCCCAAAGTTTTCATGGTTGTAGGTTACAAGTTGTGGAGCTAGAAAAAGTGAAGTTGCAGGAAGGAATCTTGAAGTGTCAAAATTGCAGAACATAAGGAAAAACAGCACCTGAGACTTGGGCGCCCGCTCATTAGTCCTCCAACTTCTGTGACGGGAAAATCTCTAGGACAATAGGGAAGAGTTGCAGACTAAGTTTCTAAATCTAGACAAAAAGCAGGGCATTGGACTTGGGCGCCCGCTCTTTTGTCCCCAAAATTTCTACCTTGGAGCCCTGAAAATAGGTACTCTGTGATTTGATATTTTGCTTCCCTCTGCAAGAGCTTTTTATGTTATTCTTTCATTTACAGTCGTATTTACAAAATTAGGGTTTTAATGGTCAATTGAGCATAAGAGAAGGAAAATTGATAATTAAACATCCTAATCCAAGTTTCCCTACATCTCAAAGTGACCTAGGGTATGATAGTGCCTGAGCACTCCACCCTAGATCCTTGAATGTATAGGGTGAAAGGAGGATTTAAACATCTAACAACACTAAATTAACAAATCCCAATTTTACCCTAAACATTTTGGTGAACCCATGTTTTTGGACTTCAATTGCAAATTTTTGAGTGTGTGTCTTCAGATTTGGATTGATTTCATTCATTCATATAGCCTTTCATCTTATTGCATTGAGAAAATTACAAAAAAAAAATTGAAAATTTTAAAAAATTCAAAAAAATTGCATTGTTTGGCTTACTAAATTGCATCAATTCTTTCTAAATTTTCCTAATTCATGATTTTTGCATCAGATCTGATATAAACTATATAAAAATACAAAAAATCAGAAATTTGCATTGCATTTTCATCATTAATTTGCTAGGCTTTTGTAGAAATTTTAACAATTTTCATTAAACCTAGTAATTCCAAAATCTAGGGTTAGTTGGCAAAATCTTCTTTTAGATTTTTCTACTGATTTTAGAGGCTCATTCAAATTAGAATTTTTATTTAGTCTTGAATTTTGGTGTAAATTTGCATTTAGATTTAAAATATTTGCATTTTTGCATAGAAAATTTCAACAAAAACTAGCAATTTTCATGCATTTTCATTAGATTTGCATTGGCATTTTGCATAGTGGGGTTTGAAAATCATTTTCAGATCTAAGTAAACTTAATTTTCATCATAAATCATACTTCAAAACATTCACATAGCATTTTGTGTCAACATCTCAAACCTAGGGCTTCAAAAACAACAATTTTCACTAAAATTGGCCTTATCGACTCTATAAACTTGTACCATAGGTGTGAACTGTGAAGGGAAATTTTGAACTAATTTATTTTTATCAAGGTAATTAATTTCTTCCCCTCATAAAAATATTCACGACACCCTTTTAACGAGCTCTTGTATTGAAAATTTGGTGAAAAATACACATTTTGACTATTTTTGCCCTAGGGTTTGACCTAGTTTGCACTCCAAGCATGTTGTGACAAGTTTTATGGATTGAGGTGACTAATATAATCAGTATTACTTGCTTCACATCCTAAAATTCATTACAACACCCCTTTTTCTAGGTCTTGTAGTTGAAAAATAATTTAAAATAGCCTATTTTTGCTATATTTTTACTAGGATTTTACCTTAAGTGGCACTAAAAGCATGTTGTGTTGGCTATTTTGACATTAAGTGGCTATTATTACTTATATAATTTTCTTTACATCATCACTTTCCTCACAGCACCCTTTGTTATGCGCTTTTGCATTGAGTTTTGGTGAAAAAAGTGTGTATTTTGACATATTTTCACTATAGTTTGACTTGGCATTATCTTGGATTTGCATCAAGAGTGTGTTGAAAAGGATATTATTGCTGTTTTGGACTTATATCAGACATATAATTTTATTCCTCTGATCAAAATCCTTACAACAACCTTTGTTTTATTCATTTGCATTGGAAGAAGTACAAAAAATCAAGCATTTAGATCATTTTTGCATATAACTTTGCAATTGTCCTTTGCAAGATTTCAAAATCTAATTTTGCATTGGTTAGAGCATATAAACATGGCCTCTAATCACAATAGTAACAATAGGTTCCCTCCTAGACCTTACATGAAAAGAAAAGCACCTGAACCTAAAATTGTGTTTACACCTCATGATAGAACAATTGGAGACTCTGAAGGACCTCTTTATATCACTATGAAAATAATGGGAAATCCTGTGGATGGAACTCTTATTGATTCCAATTGCATGACTAATGTTTCCATTGAAGAGTTCCTCTTTTCACATCAATTAATGCAAGGTTCTTATGACCCCTCAAACATGATGATTAAGACACATAAGGGAACCTTTATCAAGCCTTTGGGTAAGATATCATTGTTGGTAACTATATTCGAGAAACATGTTGAACAATGGTTTGATGTTACCCCCACTTTAGATACCTTTGAAATCAAACTTGGAATCCCTTGGTTAAAGGTTATGAAAGCTATCCCTTCAACTATCTATAAATGTGTAAAATTTCCTTTGAACGGACAAGTGCATGTCATTCCTCGAAATACATACAAGCCTTTAAGCACACAACAACATTTTACATTGGATTACTTTTGCAACAAAACTAACAACAAACTGAAGCTATGAACAGACTTTACATTTTTGAGCTATAGAAACTACAAAGCAAAACTTTTACATCTAGTACCTAGTCCTTCTATACAAGAAATGACAAAAGATAAACAACCCACATGTGAAGAGAACTTTAGACCAAAAGGACAAGGTCTCTATGCTGAGGTTCCTCCCTCGAAATCCTTACAAGGATCGGGAAGTCATTGTCGACAACAAAATATTCCACCACGACAAATGAGATTTGATCCCGATGCTTCATCTTCTAAATCACACAAGCCTATGAAAGAGGATAGCCCTATCTTACAAGAGATAAGTGGTAAAAGAAAAAGAAATAGAAAAGCAAGAGAAAGAAGAAAAAGAAGACAAGCTTATGCTATAAACCTTGCCTCTCAACAAGAAAACATTGATCCCAACATTCAACCAAACAATAATGATCCTAACAATGAACAACATGATGAACAAAACATGAATTTGGCTATGGTACCTTATGTCCTACTTTCCTCCAACATTAGGGAGTGGGAAGATGGCGACAATGATTTGCTTATAGACAACCTCTAGCCCGGTAGGGGTCCTATAGGTAGGTATCTCTAATCCTTTATCTCTCTCATGATGTGCTTCCCCTGTGATGTGTTATGTCTTGTTTAGGCCTCCTGGGATGACCTTGGATTCTCCCGTAAGGTCCGAGATACCGGGAGACCGCCTCTGTTGTGACCTTCTATTTGTATCATCATTCTTCTAAAATATCTCTCTCTGATTTTGTTGTTGTGTGTTGTGTCTTACGGACATAGCATTACGGTTGGTGACTTGAGGGCACCCTCCTACGTGACTGTCCCTAAGATACTTGTTTCTCCTCTCTGATTTATTGTTTCCTAGTGTTTCTATCTAGTGGGTAGATGACGAAAAACATTTATACTGATGCAAACCTAGTGTCCCTTTCGAGAGCAATCAAAAAATAGACTTAGTTCCTAATATGACGATGGGGTTGTATATCTTATCCAACACTTGGCTAGTGGAAGCACTCGTGCTTTCCGCATAGTGAATTTGATGATGTTTTTATCTCATTTACAAACCTTAACAATACTGCTGCTCTATGCACCTTTGTTTGTCTTTAAATCTGGCCTTGGTGGTACTTGATTAAGAGAGCTTCATGATATAGCCCCACGGTTATCCTCAAACTTTGAATTTGTTGTATAACCTTGGCTCTTTATGTGGTTAATCATATGCATTGATGTTGTTGTTTATCATGATTTTGTAGACACTAACATGTTTCTTGCAGGGATGTGTTTGTGGGAACGTTTGGCAATCGTAAAGTATATGTCACCTCTGGGGAGCATGGGCTTTGCGAAAGTCAGTGTTCCCTTGTGTGTTTTATTCTTACCTTAACATACTTGATATCGATAATTGATATCAACCACCTTAAGGTGGGGGCATATATAAGGTAGGATGTTTGTTATAGATGTTAGTAATGTGTTTGTCCTCAGGTGCAAAGACCTGCGCGATGAGTGCATCATGCATCTTGAGTTGGTTTACAATCAATCAATCAATCATGCAAGCCCTCTACGGAGGTAGAATGTCACATATATCCTTTTTCTTAAGCCCTCTACAGAGGTGGGGATGGTGTACTTCTCGGAGCAAATTGCATCATCCTATCATTTTCAAAAGTCCTCTACGGAGGCGGGGAGCGGTTCTGTGACTAACTCAACCCTTAAGCGTGTCTTCAACGATTGTTGTGGTGAAGCCCAATCGTCAGTGTGTGCTTGTAATGTGCCTGAGATGGTGTTGGACCTAGAAATAGGTACACTCCATTGCTTGTCTGTCGTGTTTTCTCCATGTCTTCAAGTGTGTGTGTTTTGGCATGTTTGTTTTGTGTGGCGTGTTTTTTGCCCATATGCAGGATAAAGTCTAGTACCTTAGGGTTGTGCTTCCTACATTTTGGGAGGTTTTGCATGTCTTGCATATGTGTTGCCCTATATACAAAGACCTACACAATGAGTGCATCATGTATTATGGGAGGTTTGTTTACTATCCAGTACTTGCATCTGCATTTCATATATATGAGAAAAAGAAAAGAAAAGAATCATGCATGTCTTCTATGCATTAATGTGTCTTCTATGCATTGACTATCTTCTTTGTGTTCTACGTGACTGTACCTATCTTCTCCATGTTTTGCATGCTTGTTACTATTTTCTATGTGATTGGCGTGTCTTCTCTGTGCTTGGTGTGTTTGTTGTGTTTGTGACCTTACTTTAATGCATGTATTGGCCTCGCGTTTATACATACATTAAAGTGGGGGCTAAATGTAATGTCAAAAAATGTCCCCTTGGGGGCTTTTCCCTCTTTAGGTTTAGCTCCCGGGTCTTTTGCATGCATTTAGGACATCTTACTTCATAATTTGGCATTGTGATGGAATGAGCCCTAGGTAACATGACAAATGGGACCTAGAAGGACCCCTTGAGCCTCACCCTACCCAAAATAGAGGGGGAGGACTTGGGCGCTCGTGCCCTATTTTGGGGCAATCCCAATTTTTGGGTGTTGGTTTATGACCATTATTTGGGTCCTATACTGACATGGTAAGTTTGAATTATGAAAATCTTGGCGGGAGTGTTTGTAGTTGCATATAAAAGCATGTTTAGGCATTCATTTGTAAACTAGATGATTACTAGCAAGCTAGTGCATTCTCAAGGTGATTCAAGGATTTCATTGTATTGCAAGAGCAAATTTGTGTGGTTTATGTGTTTGTGTTTGCAGATTTGAGCATCCATTTCCTCATGGAATGAAGAGCATCTTCCTCCCATGAGATCTTCACTATAAGGTGACATTATATTGTGTTTTCATCATCATTTCCTTTGGTTTTTGCCTCTGCCTCACAAGGGCATGCACTCTCTATCTGACAATGGTGTTCAGAGACTTAAGTGTCCACTGGGGCTTGACTAAGGCAAGCCTCTAAACACCACAACCCCTTCCCAAAGTTTTCATGGTTGCAGGTTACAGGTTGCGGAGCTGGAAAAAGTGAAGTTGCAGGAAGGCATCTTGAAGTGTCAGAATTGTAGAACAAAAGGAAAAATAGCATCCAGGACTTGGGCATCCACTCATTAGTCCTCCAACTTCCATGATGGGAAAATCTCTAGGATAACAAGAAAGAGTTGTAGACTGAGTTTCTAGATCTGAATAAAAAGCAGGGCATTGGACTTGGGTTCTTGCTCTTTTCTCCCTGAATTTTCCACCTTGGAACCCCAAAAATAGGTACTCTGTGATTTGATATTTTGCTTCCCTCTGCAAGAGCTTTTTTTGTTATTCTTCCTTTTATAGGACTGTATTTGCGAAATTAGGGTTTTAATGGTCAATTGAGCATAAGAGATGGAAAATTGATAATTAAACATCCTAATCCAAGTTTCCCTATATCTCAAAGTGACCTAGGGTATGATAGTGTTGGTCTCTCGATCCTAGATCCTTGAATGTATAGGGTGAAAGGAGGATTCAAACATCTAACAACACTAAATTAACAAATCCCAATTTTACCCTAAACAAAGGTATTCTCTGTAAAGCTTTCTGAATCTACAATTTCTAAATATGGCTACTCCATTGGTTGTTGATATCACCAAAAGGCCCCGACCTAAATTCAAAAAGCATCCACACAAATCTGTATAGGTCGATCCATTAGGTTCTTTCTCTAATGTTCCACATGGAGTGTTGCATGTAGAAGATATTAGGGCTTACATTCATGCTAGCATAGATGAGTTCAGGGATTCCAAGCTACTGGATTTGTATAATAATTACCTAAGGGGTGAGATTTATGGTCTTAAACCTAATTATAAGGTGCTACAAGACAAACATTTCATTCAGATTATAGGGTTCCCATCCTTCGATGAGAACTAATGGGTCCGATATGTACTGAGTCAGATGCATAATGAATTTATGTGGTTGAAGAATTGTTTTAAGATCACAAAGGATGCCATCAAGGTTGTAACAAGATTAAACTCATCTAGTGGACTACCAATGCTAAAATCAGTGAAGAACTAGACTGTAATTGAAGCTACCAGTTTAAAGTCTAATAAGAGGGCAATGACAATAGATGATATAATTGATTTGGATGTCAAATTTACATCTATGGTAATTGGGTATAAGATATACCACTCCAGTAGGGAAAACTCAATGTCCGGTACAACCATTTATGCTGCTTATCAGATGTTAAGAAAAAATGCTGACTATGATTTATGTGAGCTTCTCAAAAACTAGCTAATGGAGAACTTGTACAAGATCAAGAATGATAAGAAGAACACATTCAAGTATGGTACATTGCTCTTGTGTTTGTTCATTTATTTCATGAATGAGTTGCCTGGGATGAAAAGCCTATGTTGGACCAGTGACAAACCTGTTGCCATACAAATAAGAGAGCACCTGTACAATATTGGTGACTCCAATGCCCAAAGGACTGCTCTTTGGGGATATTTCAAGAATTTCTAGAATATGATGCAATCAAGGGAAAAAATCCCTAGGTCTATGGTAGAAAAGTACAGAGACACAATTTGTTTTATGGTGGAAATAGATCAATGCTTGATGGAAGTAGTTGAACCAAGGACTGTATGGATCATGCCCATGGGGTATGAAGTTGATGAATGAATACTAGATATGTATGCTCAACACCTTCTGAGAAAACCAAAAGACACCTTAGTTGAGAGATTTGGTACATATGATGAGCTCAATTTGAAACTGCATGTTGAGCTTTGGAGACCTAAATCTAAAAGAAAGATCCAAAGGCAAGTTGAAATGTATGCAGAAAGCATTGGAATAACCAAAGAAGTTGTGAGACAAAATAGGGAAAGGATAGAGAATGTTGAGAAGGAGAAGCAGGATAGGGAATAGGGAAGTGTTCCGACAGAATCTTCTTCTAAATCAAGGACTACTAGGAGTTCTAGTACAACCTCCGGTGCATCACCTTCTCCTATTGTAGAGAAATTCAAAGAAAAACCTACCGGTAAGGAAGGAAAAAGAACAAAAGTAATGGCCAAAAGGTCATATGTCAGTGTGGAGAAGGAGGATGAAGAAAAGACTAATTCAAATGATGAGGTTAAAGAGTTGAAGGCCTCAGGCACTAAGGCTGCTAAAGTATCTAAGGAGAAGCCCTCCAGAAGCATAAAGTCAAAGAAAGCAGAAGCATCAAGGGTTGCCCAAGACAAGCCCTCCGGAAGTGTAAAGGTGAGCAAAAGACAAAAGATTGAGACCAATGTTGAAAAATATACCTTGTCAATTGAAGATATTGTGAATGCAATAATTATTCATGGGAATTTGAAGCCCATAATAGAATATTATGACATCTTTGATGACGCTAACAAGAAAATCTTGGAAGATGCTACTTTTAAGTACTTAAATACATTCAAAAGAGCACTTGTGGAAATTTTATCAGAAATCCCCAAGAGCCTAAGTGACATTTTGGAGATGAGAAAAGAAGCTACTAAAGCAAAAGATTTGGAGCTAAGGGAACATGTATTGTCCAATTTGTGTCCGGTAATCTCTAGAAAGGAAGCAGATAAAATTTTCAATTTAGAAGTTAAAAATCAATTCAGAAGCAAACTTAGGATGAATAAGCTAATGATTGGAGAGATTGATGAAGTGGTCAAAGAAACAAAACAAATTCTAAAGAAAGCCCTGGACAAGAACAAGTTTTATGTGGTTACTGAAGAACCTGTTGATGATGATACATCCACTCCAAATGATGAAGAGTTGCAAAAAAATGAGCAACAAGCTAAGGTAGATGATTTCTCTATTCCAGAAGAAGATATACTAAATAAAGGAGATGAAGAGATGATGAAGGAAGATAATGTTGATTGTACAAAGGATACTCAAATTCCTCCAAACCATTCTGGTAAAGAAAATATAGAGATGAATATGGAAATAAATGCTTCTACTGAAAGTGATTTAGAGAAGAATAAAGAGTAGAAAGTAGAAGAAGTCAAGGACAAGGAAGATCAAGAAAAGAAACTGATGATGGAATTTATTCCTCCATTCTAGATGTTGAGGAATTCAATAATGTTGCCGCTGAGGATACACAAAATCCTCCAGAAAAGAATGTAGAAGACATTTTTGATAAAGATAAAAGGAAGGATGCCTCTGATGATGATGCAGAGAAGGAAGAAGCGGAGAAAAAGAATGAAAATGATAAGCAAGACAATGTGGTTGACTCTGAAAGGGGAGAAGATGCAGGCCCTGAAGAGCATAAATTTGAAACATCATATTGGGCAAGAGACACTACAAAAGTAGTGAAATAAATATTGGAGAAACATAAACAAGTTGTAGAAGATCCAGATATAATACAAGGTCTAATCAATTTGGATACTCTCTCACTAGTATAGAAGATAAAGTTGGTCTCTCTTACATAAGCTAAGGCCAGAGAGGATATATTGAAGTCCCATATAGAAGATAGTGAGTTGCTTGGTCTTGCATCCGAGATTTTGGAGAAAATCATGCCTACATTTTAGAAGGACTCATCTGCATCCCCCTCCGGTCAGTTGAAGAGTCTGATAAACTCTGTAAGTACTCATTTTGAAACTTTCGAGAAGTCAGCAGAAGTTAAAGTCTGAAATGAATTTAATGAGAAGAGATTTGCTGAAATAAAGAGAATAATTAGTTATGATAGACCAGTTCTTGATACTAGTGTAAAAAGTATTCAAAATTCCCTATGAAGGTGCAAAGATTTATAAGTTTTGCCTAGCTCTGTCTAAAGTTGTTGAAGATATTGAGAAGAAGATTAAGGACCTAGATCTTAAATTGTCTAACATCTCTTAGTCCTATAGTCCCTTAACTGAGTCTGTAATAACCAAAAAATATCAAGTAGTGAGTTTGCTTGATGAATTAAGTAATTTGGAGAAGGAAAAGGTTAAAGTTTTGGGTAAATTGGATGAACTCTGGGCACTGATTTCTCCTAAGTTAGAAACAATGTTCAATGCATTGACAGAAGCTCAAGTTGCTACTTTGAAAAGTGATCCCACTAATCTACAGAAGGCAGAGTCACAGACATTTCTATTCAGTGGTCATATTTTAGTTTTGGATAACATGAAGAAAAGTTGGGACAATGAATTGGCACTGTTGAAAAACATTTTTGGTGATGTGCTTAAGTTCATGTAGACAAGACATAAGGATTGTTTGTATATATACGCCCATGTACATAGAATTTTTGCATGAATTTAATATGCAGATCTCAGCCTTTGCCATTGATGTCAAAGTGGGAGAGGAAAGTATTGAAAAATGAGGAATTCATCCAAGGGGGAGCATTGGAAATCACAAGTGTACATAGTAAGGGGGAGTTGTTCACACTTAGTCATTTTTCACTAAGTATTGCCATCAATGCTAAAGGGGGAGATTGTTAGCAAGAGACACTGGTAGGCATGTCAAGTGTTGTCATTGATGGCAACTGAATCAATCTTACACATCTGCATTGCATCATGTGATCATACCGAAAGTCAGATTACAGATTTATCTAAGTCCGGGTAGACAGGAACATAGCATATGACAGGGTTCAACACTTTGGTTTGCATTTCTCCACAGGTAATCATATTGGGCTGCAGATATGAGGGAATGATAAGGGATGTCAGGGTTACCTGAAGGGATTGGAAGTTACAAGCATCTGAGTATCAGGTTTTGGTTAGACAGTTTAGTCCAGTGAAGAACAGGCTGAATTGATATTTGATCCTTGTGTGGATTAGGAGAAGTTGTTGGTTGAGTAATTTGTGAGATCTAGTGGTATTGGCTAACATGTGTGATGACTTGAATACACAGATTTTGGTCCACATTGATGTCTATGTATGCATTCAACTGACAGAACAGTGATCTTCAAAAAGTTTCTAAGTTTTCTTGAGGCCAACTGTAGTTGATGAAATCTCATGTTGCGGATATATATAATCAATGAGTTTGAGCATTTTGAGGTGCGAATGTGAGAATATGAAGTGAGAGGTGTGAAGTGTTCTAGTAATAAGTGTGAAGCAAAGAGATCTAAGGTTTAGATCATGGCAGAACTGTTAAACAGAGCAGTGGGAGATGAAGTGTGTGAAGTCAGTATATTGAGCCTAACCAGAACTGTAATCTTGCATTGTTAGATGCTATTCTTTAGTTCAAATATTTTAGTGAACTCTTGTAATTGATCTTGTAGGCAGTGAGCCTCCTTTGAGCAGTGAGCTCTCAGCAGTGTGCCTGAATGCATGTGCCTTCCCATTTGTAATACTTTTAACAGAGTATAAAATCTTGTGGGTTAACCCCCACCGTGGTTTTTCCCTTAACCGAGTTTCCACATAAAAATCTTGGTGTTCATGTGTGATGATCTTGTTGTTGCTGTTCTTATGTTCTTGTTTCTCTCTTTTGAATGTATGTGGTAAATTTATAAAGGAACATAATAATAAGTTTTGTAGAACACTGATTCACCCCCCTCTTAGTGTTCCTTAATTTCAACAAAATAGCATATATGATAAGTAGCACTAGTGAGTACAACACATATATATACCTTGGGTGTTTCATGTGCTAAACCATCCTAGTTTAGTAGTGATGCAAATGAACCATGGTTGGTAGCTTGAATCTCTCAATAGTCTTTGAAGAGATTAGATTCTTTATACTCCTATCATTAATCATGAAGTCTATTTGTTGCACTTTCACCCACATTTGTGAATGGAATAGTCACTCTGCTTAAACTTCCTTAGGTATGAAGGTTATTACTACTATAATGTTGACCAGGATGTTGGGATATGTATCAATCATTTCATCTAAGGGTTTGATGTATCATCATATATACTAGATATTTAAACCTTTGAATGAGTGCACTTTTTTTAGCATGAAACGTAGTGTTGGGATCATTGCAGCTCTTATGTAGGTATCACACCACTTGGTTATCTTGGATGGTTTGTAACTCTTATTTGAAGGTAGTGCCTTTGTGTTGGTTGATTCCTATTTGAACTACTTCCCAATGGTTGTTGCATAGAAATAAGATTCTCCTATCACCTTAACCTTGATCATCAAGTTAGTCTGGAATGTATGGCTAGTCCCAAGCTACTACAATACTTGAGGACTTGACATTTCTCTGACTCAAATGAGCCCAACCTTGCATAGAGCTCATGGAAGGTATCAGGATATGCTTGGATTGAATGGTCATGTCCCTATCATAATTACATGACCATTTCATGTACCAGTCAACATAAACATCCTTAGGCTAATATTTATCCTTGAAGGGTTCCAAGAAATGATGCTATGTTCTCTTAGATTTCCCTCCATTCTAGATAGTCTTCCTCCCAAAGTGCACGAGCTTGTCAACACTTCTTAATTGGCAAGGAAACTTTTAGAAGATAAATATTAATCTTCTCTTTATCTAAGAAGTCATTCATGGAAAAATAAGAATCTAGCTAATCAATCTAGTTATCTACAACATTAAAATTAATCTTACCCTCAAATAAAGGAACATCTAGGGTTACTTGAAACCTAGGGAGGACTTGATTGCCAAAATATCTCCTATGGAAGGGGAATCATTTCAACATATGAATCCTCATCTCTCAATGGTTGTGGAGTGCAATTTTTTATTGGTAGGTGTATAATGAGCTAGTGGGTGACTTGGTATAACATTTTTTTAGGGACGTCACTTGGAAGTTACCACATCAACTCAACTATCTTAAGTTTGTAAAGTGATTCTTAGAGTAATATGGTAATAATTTATGGGTTGGACCTTATGGCTTGGCCCATAGGTATATTAGAGCCTAATGAAATTATGGTAGAAACCATAGAGCATTTGGATTCAAGGTATGTTTATTATAAAAGTCTTGATCTTATGCAAAGTGTTTTTTCTACTACTAGAGCACGTGTCACACTTGCTAGATATGGTTTGTTGGTCTTTATGTTACCATGAGCATCTAGGGGTGCTTTGGTGTATTGTAGCCCATTAAAGTGTTATTACATGTATGGAAAGCAATGAGAATGATATTGACATTACTGCATGTACAATGTTAGTGAATCCTCCTTGATCAACTTCTTATCCAAAGTGTGGAATTTAGATTTGGGGCTTCTCATGAAACTTGTATGGTTCTTAGATTTAGGGATTCTCATGTAAAATATGGCTCTTAGATTTGGATAAAAATTTGAATGCTTGTAAAAGGACTTCCTTGTAAATTTGAATGCTTATAAAAAGACTTGTTTGTAGTTTTGAGATGGTTTGTTGTAATATTTTTATGACAATTATCTATTCAATAGTGCCTTTAAAATACAACGACATACATTAGTATAAGTAAATTTTATAAAAACCAAATATATATATCATCCCAATGCTATATAAAATTTGACAGTTTGTTCAAAATCTCTCCTTTCATATGATACAGTCTTTTTGAAATTTCAATTGTATTTTACAGCTAAAATGTCTAAATACAGCATAGATGGAAACAATTTTTTATGAGAATTACCTATTCAATACTGCCTTTAAAATACTATGACATACATTAGTATAAGTAAATTTTATAAAAATCAAATATATATATTATCACAATGCTGTATAAATTGTGACAGTTTGTTCAAAATCTCTCCTTTCATATGATACAGTCTTTTCAAAATTTTAATTGTATTTTATAGCTAAAATGTCTAAATACAGCTATTCAACTCTCAAATTTAAACCAAATTTTGACAATTTGTTCAAAATTTCTCCTTTCATATGATACAAGCTTTTCAAAATTTCAATTATATTTTACATCTAAAATGTCTAAATACAGTTATTCAACTCTTAAATTTAAACCCTAGCTATAGTTGTTTCAAAATTTTGATTGTATTTTACAGTAAAAAAAGAAAAAAACACAGAAAAAGCAAACTTCGAAAGCAAACTACAGAGGAGGAAAAATTAAAAAAAGGTGGAAAAATCCACTCACCTGAGCTTTTGACGGTTGGAAATGCAGGGGTTACACCCAGGATCCCGTTCTAGATTTTGCAATGTCACTAGAGAAAATGAGGTTGCAGGCAATTTTTTTTAAAAATAATACTTTTCAAAAATAGGATCCCGTTTCTTGGTGCTAGGTTTGGGATCCTGCTATGAAACAGGATCCCATCCTAGATTTTAGGCTCAAGATCCTGATCCATAACGAGATCCTGTTTGGTAGAAATGAGATTCTATTTTTGTTTACTCGATTTTAGGTTTTTTTCTAACTCTGAAACTTTCACCTTAAGTGGACTCATCTTTGTGCATTTACCCTTCACCAAACATAGACATCTCAAACTCATTTTGCATTTCACCTGCAAAATTCATGCACATACCTTCATTCCCTCCAAAGATAATGTCATCAACAAAGACTACAACAATCAGGATTTGATTATCATTGATTTTGAAATACAGATTGTTGTTTGCAGTGCCTTTACTAAACCCTAATTGCAATAAGTACTTGTCTAGCCTTGCATACTAGTCTCTGGGGGCTTGCTTCAGTCCATACAAGGCTTTCATTAATCTGCACACCATATCACCTTGTTTGGATAATTGCATCCTTCCGGTTGCTCAATGTAGACTTCTTCCAGCTCACCATTCAAAAATGTAGACTTAACATCCATCTGATACACTTTGAAGTCTTTGAATGCTGCAAATACCAAAAACATTCTAATTACTTCAATTCTTTCCACAGGAGCATAGGTTTCTGCAAAATCTATTCCTTCAACCTTAGAGTATCCTCTGCATACTTATCTTGCTTTGTTCCTTACTACTTCTCCATTCTCATTCATCTTGTTTTTGAAAACCCATTTGGTGCCAATCACATTCTTATCAGCAGGTCTAGGAACCAATTCCCAAGTTTGATTCTTTTCTATTTGCATCAACTCCTCTTCCATAGCTTTTACCTAATTTTCATCATTGCATGCTTCATTCATAGTTTTAGGTTCAACTTTTGAAAGTAAACAGTAATTTACTTATCCTTCTGTAGCTCTTTTCCTTGTCAATACCCTTTTTCTTTTGTCCCCTATAATTTGGTCTTCAGAATGATTGATTCTTACATACCTGGGGGTCTTAGCAGCATTTTTTTGAGCCTTTTCTTCTTCATCTTGACTGTCTTATTGTTCAACTTTTTCCTCATTTGTTATAGCAGCAGGTTCATCTGATACATAGCCACTCAGATAATATTATTTCCTTGTCTTCATCAACCTTCACATTAGCACTCTCAATGATCTTCTTCAAACTCTTATTGTAGCACTAGTAGGCCTTACTCTTGGTAGAGTATCCAAGGAAGATTCCTTCATCACACCTAGCATCAAATTTGCCTAGATCTTCTTCTCTTTTGATATAACATTTTCTACCAAAAACTTTGAAATATCTCACAGTAGGAGCTCTTCCATACCATAATTCATGAGGAGTTTTAGCACTGTCACCTTTAACTTGAACTCTGTTTAGAATGTACATAGCAATATGTATGGCTTCTCTCCAGTATACTTCTAGTAGGTCAGCTTCCTTCAACATAGTCCTAGCAGCCTCTTGAACTGTCTTGTTTTTCCTTTCAACAACACCATTCTGCTGAGGAGTTCTAGGTGCAGACAAATGTCTCTTTATCCCTTGTTCTTCACAGAAAATATTGAATTCATTTGATGTGAACTCGCCTCCTCTATCAGACCTCAAGCATTTGATCCTCAACTCTAAATCATTCTCAACCATTGCCTTGAAAACTTTGAACTTGTCTAGGGCTTCAGATTTTTCTTTTAGAAAAGTAACCCAAGTCATTCTAGAATAGTCATCAATAAGCAACATAAAATACCTGTCACCTTGCAAACTTTTTGTTCTTGTGGGACCACACAAATCTATAAGTACCAACTCGAACAATCCAACAGAGAGTTGTTCTTTTCTTTTGAAACTTGTTTTTTGTTTGTTTTCCCAAATTGACACTCCTTGCAAATGGTGTTGGCTAGCTTCACAAGTTTAGGCAGATCTCTTATAGCATGTGCAGAGCTTATCTTCACCAAATTATCAAAATTGATATGACACATCCTTCTATGCCACAACCAACTCTCATCTGTCTGAACTAATAAACAGTAATTATTAGTTCCTCTTAATTAGTAAATTTTACCTCTGGTCTTCGTACCGATAGCAATCACTATTTCAGAGCTTTCCATGATCTTACACCCATTGTCTTTAAATATCAGATTATAACCTTTGTCACACATTTGACCAACACTCAAGAGATTATGCTTCAAACCCTTCACATATAGGACATTATCAATGTTGTGCTTTCCACCAAAAGAAATAGATCCTTTTCCACAAATCTTACTAGTTGCATTATCTCCAAACCTAACCAGTCCTCCATCATACTTTTCCAAATTCACAAACTTACTTTTTTCACTGGTCATGTGATGTGAGCATCCACTATCAATAATCCATTCATCCTTATCTTTCTCAACTTGAATAGCCAAAGCACTTTCTTCCACTGGTTTTTCTTCCTTCACATAGCTAGCAGGATTAGTAGACACAAGTTCTTTAATTGCAATGAACAAGCACTCATTTGCACTATTACTAGCATCATTAGATTCATCATCTATTACACCTTCATCATCAAGATCTCTAACATAGTAGCATTTATTTGGAACCCTAGGTCTATTCTCAAATCTTTTTCTATTGCTTTCAATTCTTTCAAGACATCTAGAAGCATAGTGACCAACCTTACAACATGAAAAACATTTGAAAGGTAATTTGCCTTTGAACTTACCAAAACCTCTTTACAGTCTGTCAACAAAGTTTGCTTTAATTTCATCAAGCTCATCATTAGGTTCCACCTTGTAATTTTTAGATCTGGAGATCTTTTCTGAAGCACTAGCTTTGAAAGCAGTCTCAATCTTCGGTAGAGCATCACCAAGTTCTCTCATCTCAAAGGTTGTAAGCTTTCCTAGCAACTGATCCTTGGTGACCTCTTTCACAGTCATTACTTCTTCAATTGAAAATACCTTGTGACTGTAGGATTTAGGTAATGGCCTAAGAATTTTCATCACAACTTCCTTCTCCTCAATAGTTCCTCCCATAGCTTTGATTCCAGTGGCAAGTTCATCAAGCTTTTGCATGTAGGATGTTATGTTTTCATCTTTTCCCATCTTTAAACCTTCATATTTAGGTTTTCATCCCTGTAATTTGGCACTCTTTAGAGATTTATCTCGTTCATACAGATTTTCTAGCTTTTCCCAGACTTCATGAGCAATTTCATAATCCATGACCTTTATCAAGTTAGAGTTAGTCAATGCGCTTAACATAGCGTCTCTAGCTTTTATATTTAACTCATGTTCTTTGATTTCATCTTTAGTTGTCAGACCATTCTAAGGCATGGCATATTTAGTCTTTGTGGTGTAGTCACAATAGGAGGGTTCACAGAATGAACTGTCCAGACCATGCAGCAAGAGTAAAAACAAAGGAAACAACTCAAAGATATGAAGCAAATGCAGATTCAGTCATTCAGTATATCATATAATTCAAATACAGATCAGCTGCCAACATGCGGGCTTACAATTGGGCTCATAGGCCTGATTACAAAATATCATAATATGCACTAGATTTAGCTTTGAAGTTCCCTTGCGAAAGAGCTAAACTATCCACTATCTCTATGATCATGAACTACTTTTCTAAGGATCTATTACATCAATATATATCATCTCTGGATCACAAGATTCCTCTACGTCGACTAAGGAAGATCACAAACTCCAATGAAGAGCTATAACATGTGTACATGGGTAGGTCAGACCTAATCATGTAGAACACCTCCGCAAATGCATGGAATGATCTATGGATCTCAGGGAAGGTCAGCCATGAACCAAACAACATTGAATTATGTGTAATTTTAGGATTCACAAGTCGAGGATGTGCTCCACAAGTCTTCTCCTTTAGTTGATCGTCTGAGATTGTCAGGATGCTCTGCTTTGAGAAAACAGTCGATCTTCTGATAGGGATATCTTTTCGGTAACTGATCCAAATGCTCTGAGATTTAGATATGATGTAGGTGTATGAATATAAATTCTAAGTCCATCTCTGCAAGATCTGAAATGGAGCTGTAGTAGAATGCAGACCAAAATATAGAAACTACTACTGACTGAACTGCCTGAACTGAATTGGAAAATGAAAAAAACAAATTAAACTACAAACAAACTGAAATGCAAATGTTTTTGGTTGATGCAAGATTGCTCTTGAACCAGGGATGCTCTTGTATCAGACATCCAGGGTTATTGAAAAAAGTGAGTCACTCACTTTGCTGGGGCTAGGGGAGAACCAAGACGGTCCACCTCATCCTAAGAGATCCATGATGAATCTTCTTCTGGTCTACCTTTCCACTTCACAAGGTATTCTTTGTATTGTCTTCCTCTGGTGCTGCGTCCAACTCTACTGTCCAAAATGTCTTCAATCTACTTCAGTGCTTGTTGTGGTAACTGCTTCTTCAAGTCCTTTGCCATGCTATCACTGAACTCTACTTCATTATACTGGTATAGGTTTTCAATATTGAAAATACGTGATATGCCCAATGTCTCTGGTAACTCTACTTCATATGCATTTCCTGAGTATCCTACAAGGTCCAAACTTCTTTGTCTTCACCTTGTTATATGTCCCAACTAGGAATCTTTCTTTTCTCAAGTATACCATCACTTCATCTCCCACTAGAAAGAGACACTGCTTCGCATGACAGGTGTTGTCATTAATGGCAACTAAGACTATTCCACTTATCCACATAACATAATTTGTTCATAACGGAAGTCAGAATCAGAATTTAACTAAGTCCAGGTAGCCAGAAACAGAGCATGTGACAGGGTCCAGTATCTTGGTCCGGATCTCTCCGGTGGTAAATCAGAGTATGCTGCAGATCTAAAGGAGTCATAAGGATTGTCAGGGCAATCTAAATCTAGAATTTTAACCTCTGGTGATGAAGGATTCAAAAGTTATTTGCATCTGAGTATGGGGCTACAGTTTGACAGTGTAGACAATAGAAGAACAGGCTGACCTTATAATTGATCTTGGTTTCAGATAAATGGAAGTTGTCAGTTGGATGATTTGTGATAATCAGTAATAGTAGCTGACATGATTGATGATTTGTGAATGCAAGTTTTGGTATGCGTTACAAGTTATGCATGGATCTAGCTGATAGAGTAGAGTCTTCAACAAAGTTCTAAGTGTTCTTGAAGCCGACTAAAAAGTGATTGAATATCATGATGTGGATATATATATATATATAGCTAATGGATTTAAGTGATTTGTGTGTGTAATGCGACTATAGAGTAAGTGTGAAAAAGATAGACATCTAAGGTTCAGATGATAGCAGAGCAGTAAACAAGGTAGAGAGAAGATGAAATGTGTTAGATCAGTATTTTGTGCTTAACCATAACTGAACTCTTGCATTAGTAGATGCTATTCATCAGTTCAAACTTCCTGTTGGCTTCTTGTAATCATCTCTATAGGCAGTGAGCCTTCTTTTGAGCAGTGATCTCTGGGTACTGAGCCCAAATGCATGTGTATTCCCATTTGTAAAATACTTTTAACAGAGTATTAATCTTTGTGGGTTAACCCCCACCGTGGTTTTTCCCTTAACCGGGTTTCCACATTAAAAACCTTGGTGTCAAGTGTGTTACTGTGTTGTTGCTCATATGTTTATGATTCTTGTTTTTCATGGTTAAATTATTGATCTATTGTTAAAAGGTAAAAGAAAGAATTAACTGCAGAAAGTATTAAAGTTTTGATGACAACTGATTCACCCCCCCCTCTCAGCTATTTGCCCTAATTCCAACAATTAGTATCAGAGCAAGGTTCCTTTGAAAAGTTTAACAGCTTGAGGAAGATCTGGGAAGGCTGTAAAATAGATGAATACAACCTTCAAGGACAACTTAATCTTGATTTAGAAGATCTTGAGCAGTCCAGAGTAGAAGTCAAAGAGCTGCAATAGAACCTTAAAAATGCTAAAGACTTCATTGAGACTTTAAAAGAAAAATTGAGCAAATCTAATGAAAAGAGGAAGGAGCAACCTCTTCAACCAGGAAATCATTATGAAGACAACAACAAGGATAAGGCCCTGAAAGAGAAGCCAAAGGAATGTGAGAAGTTAGCTAAAGAAGTTGTTCTAAAACATGAGATGGAATCTGGGGTGATGAGGCTAACCAAGGAAATTGAAGATAGGAAGAAAACCGAAGAAGACCTGAATCAAAATCTAAAAGAAAGAACTGAAGAATGCTGCAGATTGGATAGAATAGCTAGCCTCCTAGAGTCTAATCTACAAGAAAGTAGAGATAATGAGAAAGAACTTGAGAGGCAAATTGTCATCCTTAGACATGACCTAGAAGCTGCAAATGAATACAAGGAGAAGTTCAAGATAAGCTCAGCTAAACTTGAAGCACTGCTTGAAGGATAGAAAAAGGCTGATGACAAGCATAGTCTTGGATATGAGAAAGGTGAAAGCTTTGGATCGGGAAAAATAAATTTTCAACCAAGAATGGGAGAAACAGACCTAGAAGACCTCCGGTAAGACAGCGTAATGCTCAAAGATATTCATCATTCAATAGAAATTGTTTCAATTGCAATAAATTTGGTCATAGGGCTACTCAGTGTAGAAGCAGAGTAAATCAAAATGATTCATCCTTCTCCAATCAATGCTTCAAGTGCAAGATGTATGGTCACAGATTCAATGAATGTAGAAGTATGGTAATGAACAACCCTAACAATAAAGGAAATGACAATTCCTTCAATGACTGCTATTTTGCTTGCAATGGATTTGGACACATGGCTAATCAGTGCAGATCAAGAGGAAATCAAGTATATAAGCAAAGAAATGTTGTGTGATTTAATTGCAATAAATCTGGTCATATTGCAAGATTCTGCAGAAGTAGGATTAATGAAAGAAGAGGTCCGGTAAATAGAAAACTGGATGAGAAGAGACAAGACAAAGGCAAAGGAAAAATTGGTGTGAATGAGATCCAGAATGAAATGAGCAAGACATGGGTCAAGAAAACAAATGAGAACAATAGTAATGAGTTCGCACCGAAATCCGATGCTGATAATTCCTCCAAGAATTGAATTTGAAGCTCTGGCTCAGAGGGAGCTACATTAAAAATCAAAGTCCCTTAGCCAGCAAGTGGGTGCCTAGATCTGGCACAATGAGAGAAGATATTTTGAATTGTTTCTGAACTTTTGGAAGAAAAGATGTTGATATAGAAATTTGCACAGTGATTCATGAAGAACTGTTCAAGAAATTGAGTAACTGGATGAAGTTAGGGCAGAGCATTTATTACAAAGGCAAATTAGGTTTTGCAGAGCATAAAAGGGTGTTCACTCCTCATTTGAATCACTTTGCACTCGAAGAAAGAAAGAAGAATAGCATCTGAGCTAAGATTACAAGGATTTGAAGTACGACTAGCAAATTTATCTGTCAACCCTAATCTCGTGAAAAAGGTATTTATCTGCGAAGCTTTAAACTTATAATCTTTTTGCAATGGCTACACCTTTGATTGTTGACATTACTGAAAGGCCTCGACCCAAATTTAAGAAACATCCACACAAATCTATAGAAGTTGACCCATTAGGTGCATTTTCAAGTGTTCCGTATGGTGTGCTGCATATTAAAGATATTAGGGTTTATATTCATGTGAGCATCGATGAATTTGGGGACTCAAGGTTTGTAGATTTGTTTGAGAGTCAACTAATGGATGAAAATCATGATCTTAAACCTGAGTATAAGGCAATGCATGATAAACATTTTATTCAGATTATGGGGTTTCCAACATTTGATGAAGATGAATGGGTCCAGTATGTTTTGAGTCGGATGCATGATGAATTCGTATGGCTGTTAAAACCATTCAAGATTACCAAGGATGTTATCAGAATTTTGACTAGGTTAAACTCAACCAGTGGATTACCCATGTTGAAATCTATGAAAAACCAAACTATTACTGATGCAACCGGTGCAAATTTTGATAAAAGGGCTATGACTATAAATGACATTATAGAATGGGATGTGAAGTTTGCTTCCATGGTGATTGGCTACAAAATCTATCACTCTAGCAGAGAGAATTCAGTCTCTGAAATTGCTATATATGCAGCATATAAAATGTTGAAGGAAAATGCAAATTATGACTTATGTGAGCTGTTACAGGACCAACTGATTAAGAACTTGAACAAAATCAAGAAAGATAAGAAAAACACTTTTAAATATGGTACATTGGTTCTGAATGAAGTTCCTGGAGTGAAGGGTGTGCACTGGACTAATGATGAGCTAGTTGCTATTTAGATCAGAAATCACCTATGCAGCATTGGTAACTATAAAGCACAGAAAACTGCAATCTGGGGATACTTCAAGAACTTTCAGAGTATGATGCATTCAAGGGAAAGAATCCCTACAACAATTTTTGAGAAGTACAAGAATGAAATATGTTCTATGGTTGACTCTAATCAGTGCTTAATAGAAGCAATGGAACCCAGAACTGTTTGGATCATGCCCATGGGGTATGAAGTAGATGGAAAAATCCCAAAAGGCACAACAGTTGAAAGATTTGGGACATATGAGGAGCTAAGTTTAAAACTACATACTGAGCTCAGAGAACCTAAAACCAACAGAAAAGTAAGAAAAGAAGTTGAGTAGTTGGCCAAGAATCTAGGTCTCACAAAGGAAGCTGTGAGGCAATTCAGGGAAAGAACTAAAAAGGCTGAGAAGGAGAAGCAAGATAAGAAACAAGGAAGTGCTCCGGTAGGATCCTCCTCCACATCAAGGACTACTAGAAGCTCTGTTGCTGCCCCTATTCCTCCAAAACTTGCCAATCCTAAGATACCAAAAGGCAAATCATCCAAAAAAGAAGGAAAAAGAGTGAAAACAAAGGCCACAAGAACCTATAAGAGCACAAAAGTTGATGAAGAAGAAATAGATTCTGATGTTGAGGTAAAGGAGTTGAAAGCCTTTGGAACAAAAGTTGCAAAAGTGACTAAGGAGAAGCCCTCTGAAAGCAAAAAGGCAAGCAAAAGGCAGAAGATAGATACATATGTTGAGAAGCCCACAATCTCTGTGGAAGATGTAATAAAATCAATCACTGTGGATGGAAATTTGAAACCCATGATTGAATTTTATGATGAATACAATGACACAAATAAGAGGGTGTTAGAGGAAGCAACTGTTAGATATTTGAATATCTATAACTAGGCCCTGATTGAAATAACTTCTAAGATCCCTCCAAGTCTTGCAAACATTTTGGAGTTGAGGAAAGAAAATGCAAAAAACAAGGATATGGAGCTTAGAGAGCATGTATTGATAAAACTATGCCCTCAGATCACTCAAGTTCAAATGAATATGATATTCAAAGAAGTGAAGGATGAATTCAGGAGAAAGAAGAGAATGAACAAACTAACGCTTGGAGAATTGGACCAAATAGTTAAAGAAACACATGAAATACTTCTAACTAAGAGCATTGAAGAGACACAATCTTCCATTTGTTGAGGAGGAGATTAATGATGGGATTGATTCATCAATTCTAGATATTGAAAAGATGAAAACTGATGAGCAGCAAATCAAGGTTGATGACTCCTATGTTCCGGAAGGGTAAGTGAAAGAAGTTGGGTCCACATAGAGGGGAAGTCGTGGGCAAAAAGAACATCCCGATAGAAACGAGTACCCGTTTTAAAAGAAACAGGTACCTATTTAGGAATGGGTTCCCGAGCCTAAATGGGTACCTACTTAGAAATGGTTACCTGTTTAGGAACGAGTGCTCGATCCTTAACGGGTACCTGTTTAAGAATGGGTACCCATTTCTATAAAGATATTTGAATTTGAAAAAAAAGCCTGTGCATTTTTTTCCTATACAAAAGGAACAGGTACCCGTCCGTTCATAATGGGTACTCGTTTTAGAACGGGTACCCATTCATAAAAGCTTAGGCTTGGGAAAGGCATGGTAAGCCAACCCCTTGCCTTGGACCTGTAAGTTTTTTTCTAAGTACAGAACAAGAGAAAAGACTGAGTTTACCTATATGGCTGACGACATTTTTTTCTAAATTTTTTTACAAAATTAAAACCCATTACAAATGATAGTGTCTAGTTTTCAAATATGTAATTTTTTTTATTGGACTTATTTTTCAATTTATTATTTAATTTATGAGCAAACTAGTCCAAAAACTTGAAATGACAGGTGTGTGTATTTTTTTAATAACTTTTAATTTTTAAAGTTTTTTTTAAAAAAAAATTATATGTCATCAATCTACACATCATTCTTTACACAATGAAAACAGAATTCATTTTATGATTAGTTTTGCTCAAATTGTGTTGGTCGTACACGAGGGTTTTTGAAAACAACAATTAGGGCCAATAAAAAATTAATAAAAAAATTTATTTAGAAAAAAATTATAAAAAAATATCCTCATCAAACTTCACTGTACTACACATCTTTCCCCAAAAGGGTTTAGAAAAATAATTTTATTGAGGTCAAATTATGTTGGTCGTACACGTGCATGGTATGGTAAAAAAAAAGTGACTTTTAAACAGTGGTTTTTAGAAATTCCTATTGAAAATCAATTTGTATCATCTGGGTATTAAAATAAATTACATATTTGGAAACTAGACTCCGAGTACTACATTTCATATTACTAACTTTTTTTAAGATTCAATCTTTAAGTGCCCCAAATGTTCAGGTCAAATGTGACAAATTCTAAAAATCAGGGAAAACACTTCCATTTTTTGGCCAAAAAGTGGACCCAACTTCTTGCACTAACCCGGAAGAGGAACAAATAAACAAAGAAGATATAGAGATAGTGGACCAAACTGATGATGTAGAAGATACTCTAACTTCTCCTGATCAATCCGGAAAAGAAGATAATGTTGAGAATACTGCTGCTACACAAGATCCTCAGGAACAGATTGCAAATAGTGTGGTTAAAGGAAAGAATCCGATTGCAGATAACACAGAGAAAGGTGAAGCAGAAGAAGAAGAAGTCAAAGATAAGGAAGATAAAATAGAAGAAGATGGTGCAAATGTTGATAGTCCTGATACTGTGAAAACTCAAGGAAAGGAAAGTGGTCCAGAAATGGTGCCAAGAGACACTGCAGATGCAGTAAAAAGTTTTCTGAGTAAAGAGATGCTAGAGTTTGATGAACCAGAACTGATTCAAGGACCAATCAACTTGGATACTCTTTCTGTGGTCCAAATGTTGAAGATAACATCCTTCACACAAGCCAAAGCAAGTGAAAATATATTGAAATCTCACATAGAGGACAGTGAGTTGTTAAGTCTTGCATCCGGTGTATTGGAGAAGATAATTCCAACCTTCCAGAAGAATCCATCTGACTCTCCTCCGGACATCTGAAGAATCTTGTAAATTTTGTAAGTACACATTTTGAGTCTTTTGAGAAGTCTATAGAGACTAAAGTCAGAAATGAATTTTTGGATAAGAAATTTAGTGAAATAAAGAGCCTAATAAGGAATGATAGGATGATACTTGGTATCAGTATAAAGAGTATTGAAAATGCTCTAAGTGATGGAGGTGATATATACAAATTTTGTCTATCCTGGCCCAAAGTCAGTAAGGATATTGAGAAGAAGATAAAGGAGCAAGAACAAAAATTGTCAAATCTATCTCAAAATTTTGATCCTCTAACAGTTACTCCTATAAGTTAGGAATGTCAAGTAATCGGGTTGACCGATGAACTAAAGAAGCTTGTTAAAGAAAAAGGTAATATTGTGAAGAGAATGTGTGAGCTTTGGGGATTGATTGCCCCCAAGTTAGAAACAATGTTTAATACATTATCAGAAGCTCAAACTACAGTTCAAACAAGTCATCCTTCAGATATGACTATTTAGTGGAAAATTAGATTTGTCAACGTTTTAATGTTTAGGTGTTTAAGACAGCCTCTCCACTATACATTGAAGGATCTAGGGTTGAATGGCAAACACTATCATACCCTAGAGTCACTTTCAAATGTAGGGAAACTTGGATTAGGGAATTAATTATCAATCTTTCCTTCTCCTATGCTCAATTGACCATTAAAACCCTAATTATGCAAATATGACAACAAATTAAAGAATTACGGAAAAAGCTCTTGCAGAAGGGAGTAAAATACCAAATTACAGAATACCTATTTTCAGGGTTTTGAAGTGGAATAGTTGGGGACACTGGAGCGGGCACCCAAGTCCAAGGTACCTACTTTTTCGGGGAATCTGGACCTCCTTTGGACACTGATCAACCCTGTAGCTTCTATTTTCTGGAATCTATCTATGGAGGACACCGGAGCGACCACCCTAGTCCCAGAAGTGCTCCTTTGTCTGACTTTTCTTCAAATCTTGAATCCTTGATGTCTTCCCAGCCTTCCTACAACTCCACTTTTCCCAGATGCGACCCTTGCAACCTGCAATCACAAGACTTGGTTTGGGGGTTGTGGTGTTTAGAGGTTTGCCTCAGTCAAACCTTGGAGGACACTTAAGTCTCTGAACATCGTTGTCAGATAACGAGGGTGTGCCCTTGTGAGGTAGAGGCTAAAAATTAAAGGAATCAATGATAAAAACACAATGATATGTCACCTCGTAGTGAAGCTTTCATGGAGGAAGATGCTCCTCATGCCATGAAGGAATTGATGCTCAAATCTGCAAATATCAACACACAAAACACACAAGTCTGCTCTTGCAACACAATAGAAAGCCTTGAATCACCTTGAGAACACAATAGCTTGCTAGTTGGAATCTAGTTTTCAAATGAATGCCTACACATGCTTATATATGCATCTACAAGCACTCTCGCCAAGATATTTGAAATTTAAACTTACCGTGTCAGCAAAGGGACCTAATAACGGTCACTAACCGACACCCAAAAATTGGGGCTGCCCTAAAATAGGACAAGACTAGGGCACGGGTGCCCAAGTCCTCCCCCTCTATTTTAGGTAGGGTACAGCTCAAGGGGTCCTCCTAGGTCCTATTTGCCATGGGACTTAGGTCTCATTCCATCGGGATGCTAAAATATGAACTAAAATGTCCTAAATGCACTCTAAAGACCCATGAGCTAAACCTTATGAGGGAAAAGCCCCCAAGGGGACATTTTCTGACATTACATTTAGCCCCCACTTTAATGTATATATGAACATGAGGCCCATATATGCATTAAAGTAAGGTCACAAACACACCAAACACAGAGAAGACACGCCAATCACATAGAAAATAGTAACAGGCATGCAAAACACGAAGAAGACAGTTACAGTCATGCAGAACATGGAGCAGATAGTTAATGCATAGAAGACACATTAATGCATGGAAGATAGAAATGATATATTTTCTTTTCTTTTTCTCATATATATGAAATGCAAATGCAAGTACTAGAAAGTAAACAAACCTCCCATAATACACGATGCACCATTTAAGGGTGCAGGTCTTTGTATATGGGGCAACACACACACAAGACATGCAAAATCTCCCAAAATGCACAAAGCACTCCCCAAGAGCACTGGTCACTGCATATGGGGAAACAAACATGCCATACAAAACAAGCACGCCAAAACACACACTTGAAGACACAAAGAAAACATGGCAGACAAGCGATGGTGTGTTCCCTATTTCTAGGCTCATCACCATCTCAGGCACATTACAGGCATACACTGACGATTGGGCTTCACCACAACAATCATTGAAGACACGCTTAGGGGTTGAGTTAGTCACAAAACCACTCCCCGCCTCCATAGAGGACTTTTGAAAATGACAGGATGATGCAATCTGCTCTAAGAAATACACCATCCCCACCTCTGCAAAGGGCTTAAGAAAAAGGATATGCTTGATATCCCACCTCTGCAGAGGGCTTACATGATTGATTTATTGATTGATTGCAAACAAACTCAAGATGCACGATGCACTACTCAAGAGCGCAGGTCACTGCATCTGAGGTCAAACACATTGCTAACATCTATAACAGACAACTTATCTTATATGCCCCCACCTTAAGGTGGTTGATATCAGTTATCGATATCAAGCACGTTAAGGTAGGAAGAAAACACACAAGGGAACATCGGCTTTCACAAAGCCCATGCCCCCCGAAGGTGACATGTACTTTACAATTGCCAAATGTTCCCACAAACACATCCCTACAAAAAACATGTTAGTGTCTACAAAATCATGACAAACAACAACATCAATGTATCTGATTAATCACACAAAGAGCCAAGGTTATACAATGAATTCAAAGTTCGAGGATAACCAGGGGCTATATCACGAAGCTCTCTGAATCAAGTACTGCCAAGGCTAGATTCAAAGGAAAATAAAGGTGCATAGAGCAGTAGTATTGTTAAGGTTTGTAAATGCGATAGAAACATCATAGAATTCACTACGCGGAAAGCATGAGTGCTTCCACTAGCCAAGTGTCAAATAAAATATACAACCCCATCGTCATATTAGGAATTATAGTCCATTTTTTGATTGCTCTCAAAAGGGACACTAGGTCCGCATTAGTATAAATGTTTGTCATCATCCGTCCATTAGATGGAAACACTAGAGGAAGGGAAACAATAAATAAGAGAGGAGAAACAAGTGTCTTAGGGACAGTTACGTAGGAGGGTGCCCCCAAGTCACCAACCATGACTCTATGTCTGTAAGACACAACACACAAAAATGAAATCAGAGAGAGAGGTAATTTGGAAGAATGATGATACAAATAGAAGAAGGTCACAATAGAGGCGATCTCCTAGTATCTCAAACCTTATGGGAGAATTTGAGGTCATCCCAAGAGGCCTAAACAACATATAACACATCACGGGGGAAGCACATCACAAAAGAGATAAAGGGTTAGAGATACTTACCTGTAGGGCCCCTTTTGGGCTAGCAGGTACCACAGGTCTTGATCTTTATCTTAATGGTTAAGGTGTTATCCCTTCTTCTCTCTTCCATATGTTCATGAGTTTGCGAGGGTAACCATGTGGGAAAGGTTTCTCTTAATGATGGTTCAGAGGGGGTGCTGCCATTGTCTATGCCATTTAAATGAGCTTGTGGAGGTATCCGAAAGGTACCCATTTCAGTCCCTATATAGGGTGTTGGAATGGCTTGAGTAAGAGGGATAACTTGTTCTTCCACAGTATGTAAGATTTCATTATTTCCCAAAGTATGTGACAGTTCATGATCTGGTTGTTGGTTTAGCATGTAGTTGAGAAGTTCTTGAACATCTGGTGGCAATCCAAGCAAATGGTCACAAAGAGAGTCTGCATCATCCAAAGCTTCATCCTGATTAGGGAGAGCAGGAAGAGATGGCAGAGTAGTGTGGAGAAATGTATCAATGATGTTTCTTTCTTATGCCAATATATCCTCACCAAGTGGGGTTATGTTGGGACAAGTCTCTTTGTTTGATGAATCACCCATTGCTATTTCATTTTCATGGGTCTCAGAAAGGATTTGCATTATATCATCATGAAACAAAGGGAAAGTGGGAGTAAAATTATCATCACTACTTTCCCCATTGTGGTTTTCAGCTATAAAATTTTTTAGATTCTCCATTATTGAAGGGAAAACATCTATAGTCTCATGAAAGTTATCGAAGTAAGCTATTGATCGAAGGATATCACATGTAGTAGTGTTGGTTATGTCAACGCCATAGATGAATGTAATTTGATGAAAAACTTGAGGATATTTTTTAGTGAATTTGCAAAAGTTATCATAGTCAACCATGTACTCATATAAGCCTTCTAAAGATGTACCATTAGGAGGATCCATTAATGCAAAATATATGCAAAAAACACTTGGTTTTTCGATACTTTTCAAATGTAAATGAATGAACCAAAGGATGCTGTGAGGATTTAAGTCAAGGGAAGCAGGTTATAAGATTTTTATCAGTCCAAAATAGAAGTATAATCACTCTCAACACACTCTTGATGTAAATCCAAGATAATGCCAAGTCAAAATATAACGAAAATATGTCGAGATAGGCATTTTTTTTCACCAAAATTTAATGTAAGATAGCATAACAAAGGGTGTTGTGAGGAAAATGATGATGGAAATAAAATAATATCAGTAATAACAGCCACTTGGTTCCAAAATACCCAACACAACATGATTTTAGTGCAATTTAAGGTCAAACCCTAGTGGAAATATAGCAAAAATAGGCTATTTTTCATGGTTTTTCAACTCCAAGAACTAGCCAAAGAGGTGTTGTAAGAATTTTAGGAGGTACAGTGAATAATATCAATAATATCAGTCACCTCAATCCATAATATTGATCACAACACGGTTGGAGTGCAAACTAGGTCAAACCCTAGGGCCAAAATAGCCAAAATGTGTAGTCTTTTGCAAAATTTTCACTACAAGAGCCCGTTAAAAGGGTGTTGTGAAGCTTTTTATGAGGGGAAGAAAATGATTAACTTGATAAAATAAAATTAATGCAAAAATATCTTTCACAACACTCTTGTGGTGCAAGTTTGGAGAGTCGATAAGGCCAATTTTAGTGAAAATTGTCGTTTTTGAAGCCCTAGGTTTGAAGTTTTGGAACAAATGCTATGAGAATGAGAATGATTTAATGTATGATTTATGATATAAATTAAATACTCTCAGATCTAAAAATGATTTTCAAGCTTAATCATGTAAAATTCCCATGTAAATTTAATGAAATTGCACCAAAATTGCTAGTTTTTGTTAAAATTTTTAATGCAAAAATGCAAATAATTTAAATTTAAATGCAAATTCACACTAAAATGCAAGACTAAAGCCAAATGCAAATTTGAATGAGCCTCTAAACTTAGTAGAAAATTTTGATAAAAGATTTTTCCTATGAACCCTAGATTTTGGAATTACTAGGTTATCTAAAAAAAGTAAAAATTTCCACAAAACCCTAGCAATTAAATGATGAAAATGCAAAGAAAGATTTTAAATTTTTGTATTTTTCTCTACTTTATATCAAATCTGAATGAAAAATCATGAATTAGGAAAAAATAGGAAGAATTGACATAATTTAGTAAGCCCAACAATGCAATTTTTTTGTATTTTTCCAATTTTTCATTTTTTAAAAAAAATTTCTCAATGCAATAAATTAAATGACCAAATGAATTAATGAAATCACACCAAATCTATAGCTAAACACTCAGCAAGTTGCAATTTAAGTTCAAAGACACAGGTTCACCAAAATGTTTAATTAAAAATTGGATTTGTCAACGTTTTAATGTTTAGGTGTTTAAGTCCGCCTCTCCACTATACATTGAAGGATATAGGGTTGAATGGAAAGCACTATCATACCCTAGAGTCACTTTCAGATGTAGGGAAACTTGGATTAGGGAATTAATTATCAATCTTTCCTTCTCCTATGCTCAATTGACCATTAAAACCCTAATTATGCAAACACGACAACAAATTAAAGAATTATGGAAAAAACTCCTGTAGACGGGAGTAAAATACCAAATTACAGAATACCTGTTTTCAAGGTTCCAAAGTAAAATAGTCAGGGACACTGGAGCAGGCGCCCAAGTCCAAGGTACCTAACTTTTTGGGGAATCTGGACCTCCTTCGGACACTGATCAATCCTGTAACTTCTATTTTCTAGAATCTATCTGTGGAGGACATTGGAGCGAGTGCCCTAGTCTTGGAAGTGCTCCTTTGTCTAACTTTTCTTCAAATCCTAAATCCTTGATGTCTTCCCAGCCTTCCTACAACTCTACTTTTTCTAGATGTGACACTTGCAACCTGCAATCACAAGACTTGGTTTGGGGGTTATGGTGTTTAGAGGTTTGCCTCAGTCAAACCCTAGAGGACACTTAAGTCTCTGAACACCATTGTCAGATAAAGAGGGCGTGCCCTTGTGAGGTAGAGGCCAAAAACCAAAGGAATCAATGATAAAAACACAATGATATGTCACCTTGTAGTGAAGCTTTCATGGAAGAAGATGCTCCTCATGGCATGAAGGAATTGATGCTCAAATCTGCAAATATCAACACACAAAACACACAAGTCTACCCTTGCAACACAATAGGAATCCTTGAATCACCTTGAGAACACAATAGCTTGCTAGTTGGAATCTAGTTTTCAAATGAATGCCTACACATGCTTATATATGCATCTACAAACATTCCTGCCAAGATATTTAAAATTCAAACTTACCGTGTCGACAAAGGGACCTAATAACAATCACTAACTAACTCCCAAAAATTGGGGCTGCCCTAAAATAGGGCAAGACTAGGGCACGGGCGCCCAAGTCCTCCCCCCCTATTTTAGGCAGTGTACAACTCAAGGGATCCTCCTAGGTCCTATTTGCCATGGGACTTAGGTCTCATTCCATCGGGATGCTAAAATATGAACTAAAATGTCCTAAATGCACTCTAAAGACCTAGGAACTAAACCTTATGAGAGAAAAGCCCCCAAGGGGACATTTTTCGACGTTACATTGACAAAAGTAGAAGTATACACATTTCTTCTGAGTGGACACATCTCAATTTTGGATGGTATGAAAAGAAGTTGGGCCTCTGAACTTGAGCAATTGAAAAGTAGTTTTGTAGATATTCTCAAGTTCATGTAAATATAACTTAATGATTGGGTGTACATATGTGGCACTGTATACAAAATTTTTAAGAATTTTGGCTTGCGGACCTCATCCTTTGCCATTGATGTCAAAGGGCGAGTGAAGAACAATGAAAAATGAGGAATCCAAGAAAGGGGGAGCTTTGGAATTAGTGGAGAGCATAAGATTATAGAGTAAGGGGAGTAACACTTAGTCATTTTTCACTAAATGTTGCCATTAATGCCAAAGGGGGAGATTGTTGGCAAAAGACACTGCTTCGCATGACAGGTGTTGTCATTGATAGTAACTAAGACTATTCCACTCATCCACATAACATAATTTGTTCATACCGGAAGTCAGAATCAGAATTTATCTAAGTCCAGGTAGCTAGAAACAGAGCATGTGACAGGGTCCGGTATCTTGGTTTGAATCTCTCCAGTGGTAAATCAAAGTATGCTGCGGATCTGAAGGAGTCATAAGGATTGTCAGGGCAATCTAAATCTAGAATTTTAACCTTTGGTGATGAAGGATTCAAAAGTTATTTGCATCTGAGTATGGGGCTACAGTTTGATAGTGCATACAACAGAAGAACAGGCCGACCTTATAATTGATCTTGGTTTCGGATAAATGGAAACTGTCAGTTGGATGATTTGTGATAATTAGTGATAGTAGCTGACATGATTGATGATTTGTGAATGCAAGTTTTGGTCCACGTTACAAGTTATGCATGGATCTAGCTGACAGAGCAGAGTCTTCGACAAAGTTCTAAGTGTTCTTGAAGTTGACTGAAAAGTGATTGAATATCATGATGCGGATATATATATATATAGCCAATGGATTTAAGTGATTTGTGTGTGTAATGCGAGTATGGAGTAAGTGCAAAAAAGGAAGACATCTAAGGTTCAGATGATAGCAGAGCAGTAAACAAGGCAGAGAAAGATGAAATGTGTTAGAGCAGTATTTTGTGCTTAACCAGAACTGAACTCTTGCGTTAGTAGATGCTATTCATCAGTTCAAACTTCCCATTGTCTTCTTATAATCATCTATGTAGGTAGTGAGCCTTCTTTTGAGCAGTGAGCTCAAATGCATGTGTATTCCCATTTGTAAAATACTTTTAACAGAGTATTAATCTTTGTGGGTTAACCCCCACCGTGGTTTTTCCCTTAACCAAGTTTTCACATTAAAAATGTTGGTGTCAAGTGTGTTACTGTGTTGTTGCTCATATGTTTATTATTCTCATTTTTCATGGTTAAATTATTGATCTATTACTAAAAGGTAAAAGAAAGAATTAACTACAGAAAGTATTACAGTTTTGATGACAACTGATTCACCCCCCCTCTTAGTTGTCTACCCTAATTCCAACAAATTCCTTATGTCTTCTTTTCTCATCTACTTGCTCCTTGTATTTGCTATTCATATCTTCCAAATGCTTCTTAACCTGATTATGCATTGTCTCCATATGTCCTGCAAATTCTTCTTCTTCTGCATTTGTCTTTTCTGTCATACCCATATCTCTCAATTCTGCAACTCCTCTAGGGTTTACTCCAGCAACAATCTCAAAAGGTGTTCTTCTAGTACTCCTATTTATTGAATTATTGTATGCAAATTTTGCTTGTGAAAGAATCAAATCCCAACTTCCTACTTTCTCTCCAACCAAACATCGCAACAAGTTTCCCAAACTCCTATTCACTACCTCTGTCTGTCCATCAGTCTGTGGATGAAATGCTGAACTGAACTTCAAATCCATCTTCATCTTCTTCCAAAGTATCTTCCAAAAATATCCAAGAAATCTGGTGTCTCTATTTGAAATTATGCTCTTAGGTAATCCATGCAATCTCACAATCTCCTTGAAAAATAGGTCTTCTACATGTACCACATCAGTTGTCTTCTTACAAGGTATAAAATGAGCCATCTTGAAAAATCTGTCTACCACTACAAATATAGAATCGTGTCCTCTATGTGTCTTAGGCAATCCCATCACAAAATCCATGCTTATGTCTTCCCAAGGTCTCTCTAGTACTGTCAAAGGTTTATACAATCCAGTATTCTGACTACTCCCTTTTGCAACTTGACAAACTCTACAACTCTACATAAACTTCCTAACATCCTTATGTATCTGAGGCCAAAAGTAATTTTCACTCACCAAAGCCATTGTCTTGTTAATGCCAAAATGTCCTGCCAATCCTCCAGTGCGTTTCTCCTTGATCAAATTGTCTCTCATTGAACTTCTAGGTATGCACAATTGATTTCCTCTAAACAACATATCTTCCTGAATGAAATAATCCAACCACCTACTCCTATCTGTCACAACAGGTTCCTTACATGCTTTCCAAGGTTCTGTAAAATCAGTGTCTCCCTCATATAGGTTCTTCAATTCATCAAAACCTATCACTTCAACTCTCATTTCTATCAACAAGTTTCTTCTCCTACTCAATGCATCATCAACTTTGTTTGATTTTCCACTCCTATGCTTCAGTACAAATGTATAGCTCTGTATGAACTCTACCCATCTCATATGTCTCTGATTCAACTTTCCTTGACTATTCAAATACTGCAAAGCTTGATGATCTGTATACAACACAAATTCCTTAGGCAACAAATAATGTCTCCACTTCTTCAAGGCTTGAATTATGGCATAGAACTCCTGATCATAATTTGAACATCTTCTCCTTGCATCATTCTACTTCTCACTGAAATATGCTATAGGTCTACCTTCTTGACTCAATACTGCTCCGATTGCATTCCCACTTGCATCAAAATCTACTTGAAATACCTTATTGAAATCCGGTAATGCTAAAATAGGCTGCTCTGTCACCTTCTGCTTCAATAGTTCAAAACTTTTATCTTCTCCTGATGTCCACTTAAAGTCTTTCTTGTCACCTCTCATCATCTTTGTCATAGGGTTACAAAATGAACTAAAATTTCTAATGAACTTCCGGTAGAAGCTAGCCAATCCATGAAATGATCTAACCTCTCCAATGCTCTCTGGTGTAGGCCATTCAACAATTTCTCTTACTTTATCAGGGTCCATCTTCAATCCTTCTGTAGAAATCACAAATCCCAAATATACCAATTCTTCCTTCATGAAACTACACTTCTTGATGTTTATCAACAATTTCTCTTCTCTCAACCTTTGTAATACTTATCTAATATGCCACAAATATTCTTCTTTTGCCTTACTGAAAATCAGAATGTTATCCAAATATACAATAACAAACTTACCCAAGAATCTCTTCAAGACTCCATTCATCAACCCTATGAAAGTACTAGGTGCATTTGTCAGTCCAAAAGGCATCACTAACCACTCATACAATCCTTTATTTGTCTTAAAAGCAGTCTTCCATTCATCTCCTTCTTTGATTCTGATCTGATGGTATCCACTCTTCAAATCTATCTTTGTGAAATATCTTGCTCCACTCAAACAGTCCATGATATCATCCATCTTAGGTAAAGGAAATCTATACTTAACTATGATCTTGTTTATTGCTCTAGAGTCAGTACACATTCTCCAATCTCCATCTTTCTTAGGTGCTAACACTGCAGGTACTGCACAAGGACTCAAACTTTCTCTGATCAAACCTTTCCTCAACAATTCCTGTATCTGTCTATTCAATTCTTCATTCTCTGCTAGTGTCATTCTATGTGCTACTTTATTAGGCAAACTAGCTCCCGGTATAAGATCCATGTGATGATTGATACTCCTGATTGGTGGCAATCCTTCAGGTACACTGTCTGATATGATGTCTTCATATACTCTGTCAACAACTCTGTTATCTCCTCCAGTTGTGATTCTTCAGTCTCCTTCTTCAATGTTTCAGGCTTCTTAGGAATCAAAGCATAACACATATTCTCATGTCTCAAACCATCCAGAAATTTTCTTCCATGTACCAAAAGATTCTAGCATTCTTGCATACTTCACTCTTAGGGTCATCCTCCAAAGGAATCAAAGTAATTCTCTTCCCATTTGATGTTATAGTGTATGTATTCTTTCTCCCATCATGTATATCTTTTCTATCATACTACCAAGGTCTACCCAACAAAATATGACATACATCCATATGCATAATATCACACAAGACTTCATCATAATAAGATCCAATATGAAATTTCACCAAACATTGTTCACTCACCAGTACCTTATGATCATCCTGAATCCATGCTATCTGATAGGGCTTAGGGTGTTTCAATCTTTCCAACTTCAGCTTAGTCACCATCTCCTTTGAACCTAGGCTATCAGAACTACCACTATCAATTACAACTTTACAACATTTACCTCTTGATTTGCATCTAGTTCTAAACAAACTTTTCCTCTGCGGTGGTTCCTCATTTGTCTCTTCTTGAAATAGTGTTCTTTGCATCACAAGTGATTTTCCTTTCTTTAGTTTGCTAATTGAACTAGGTGATCCAATAGGTTCTTCTTCAACATAAGTTGTTCTTCCACTGTTCTCTATTCTTTTGCTTATACTCCCTTGATTACATTCAAATGCTCTATGTCCTTCACCTCCACACTTGAAACAAGTTCCTCTGAATGTTCTCTTAACAAATCCTCTTCTTTCTCTTCTATGTTCTTCATTATGATATACACTAGGGTTTCCTCTCCAATAAAAATTTCTGTCATCTCTCTAGTATGCATTATTATCTCTATCCTCCTTAAATGTGTTGTCAAACTTGTTCTGCTTTGGATGTGATCTATCTCCTCTGGAAAACATTCTGCTCCTCTGAAATTTACCTCCTCTACCTCTTTGTCTCTGATCATGTCTCTTATTCATCTTCTCTTCAACGTTTAAGGCAAACTGGTATGCTTCTTCCAGTGTTGTTATCCTCACCAAACTTAGTTCCTCTTGAATGTTCAATCTCAGTCCATTGATGTATCTAGCCACTTTCTCCTTGCTTGCTTCACTATGTCCTATCCTTATAATCATCTTATGAAATACTTCAATATACTCCTTCGTGCAGATTTCTCCTTTTGTCTTAGGTTCTGCAATCTCTTCAATAGTTCCAACTCATAGTCAGCAGGTATGAATTGATTCTTCAGTTTTGTCACCATCCTATCCCATTTTGTAATCTTTTATTTTCCTCTTCTGTTTCTATCCAACTGAACTTCTTTCAATCATATAGCAGCATGTCCTTTCAACTTTGTCTTTGCAAATTTCACCTTCTCCAGATCTTCAACTTCTTCATATTTAAAATATTCTTCCATGTCATTTATCCAGTCAATCAACTCTTCAGGGTTCAAATTGCCAGTGTAATTTGGTACATCTACTCTAGGTCTCTTTCCAATCTTTGAAATAGCTCGCAAGATCTTAACTTGATCTGATTCTTCTTCTTCATCACCTCCTAGGGTTTCGCCAATTTGTTCAATGGATTGAAATTCTTCTTCATCATCACTTTCAACATTAGGTCTAGGTGTCAATCCTCTTTGCCTATCTTCCTCAACAACATCCAATCAAATTCATATTATTTTCATCATTTCCATCATCTCATCCATTCTACCAGTCATGGTTCCAATAGCAACAACTCTCCTTGGTAGCATTCTTCCTAGAATCAAGTGTAAACTGCCTCAAGTTCAACGATCGGGCTACATTATGACAACTGCCTCACAATCGGTGATTGGTTGTGACACAATTAACCTGCCTCAATTTGGTGATCTGTCCACAATAAGGTCTTATGGAATTCCTTTGCCAACTTCGCTTGATTTGCTCCCAAAGATTCAAACTTTCACTCTGATACCACTTGGTGCAGTCACAGTAGGAGGGTTCACAGAATGAATTGTCCAGACCTTGCAGCAAGAGTAAACACAATGGAAACAACTCAAAGATATGAAGCAAATGTAGATTCAGTCATTCAGGAAATCATAGAATACCAATACAGATCAGACGGCAACATACGAGCTTACAATTGGGCTCACAGGCCTGATTATAGAATATTAGAATATGCACTAGATTTAGCTTTGAAGTTCCTTTGCGAAAGAGATAAACTATCCACTATCTCTATGATCATGAACTACTTTCCTAAGGATTTATTACGTTAATATATATTATCTTCGGATTACAATATTCCTCCGTGTCGGCCAAGGAAGATCACAAACTCCAATGAAGAGCTGTAATGTGTGTACACGGGTAGGTCGGACCTAATCATGTAGAACACCTCCACAAATGCATGGAATGATGTGTGGATCTTGGGGAAGGTCAGCAATGAACCAAACAACATTGAATGATGTGCAATTAGGCTTCACGAGTCAAGGATGTGCTCCGCAAGTCTTCTCCTTTAGCTGATCATCTGAGACTGTCAGGATGCTCTGCTGTGAGAAAATAGTCGATCTTCTGATAGTGATATCTTTCTGGTAGTTGATCCAAATGCTCTGAGATTTAGATATGATGTAGATGTATGAATTAAATGCTAAGTCCAGCTCTACAAGATCTGAAATGCAACTATGGTAGAATGCGGACCAAAATACAGAAACTGCTACTGATTGAACTAAACTAGAAAATGAAAATAAACAAACAAAAATGCAAACAAACTGAAATGCAAATGTTTTTGGTTGATGCAAGATTGCTCTTGAACCAGGGATGCTCCTGCATCAATTTATCTCTTTCCATACTCTATAACCAATGCAAAGTAGATGGCTTTTCATGCGTATCTTCCAGGTCGCATAATTCATTCCATCAAACTGCAGAGCTTCCTTCTTATAAGACATTCTGGATCTACCTCAAGCTGTTAAGCTTACATCCGAGGAACCTTACTCTGATACCAATTGTTGAAATGCACTAGACAACTGAGAGGGGGGGTGAATTAGTTGTCTTCAAAACTTTGACCATGTATGATCATTAACACATCAAACACTTGTTCACTGTTATTTATATTTAATCATGAAAGCATGAAATAAGAAACTCAACACAACAACATCATCAACACATGAGACACCAGGTTTTTACGTGGAAAACCCTAAAAGGGAAAAACCATGGTGGGTGTTAGCCCACATAAAGATATATGTAATTACAATACCAAAAAACACAGGTTCACTGCCTTAGGGCTCACTTCCCAATATGCTCACTGTAAATGTTGAGACTCACTGCCAAGGGGTGGCTCACTGTCAAGGGATTTGTGAACTGATTGATAGCATCTACTCCATGCCTAGATTTAGTTCCATTGAAGCATAATATAACTCCTTTGCTCTACTCTTTTTACACCTTCGCACTTATCTTGAAATTTTCACTCAAGGACATCTTTTTTGCAACTTCATTACATGATTTTATACACTTCATCAACCTTGGAATGTACATCAAGGTCGGCATTACATTCATCAACCATTAGAACATTCTCTAAGGTCAGCATTACGAACATACATAGAAATAGGTCTGGACCTAAAAAAATTACCTAAGGTAAAGATGTATGCAGATCACATTATGCCTTAGTTGGGACTCAAATGCAATATTCCATGCCACAAAATGCTTTCACAATCTTTGATGCATCTCTGCAAGTAGTGAAACCAACCAAGTCAGCCAAGATTGGTGTTAACACTAAGTCTTCTAAGAACAATCTGAATTCCTCTTTGTAGACCAATCCAAAGGTAAGAACTTGATCAGGAGATATCCACAAGCACATTGTAATTACTAAGAACATCCACACAACCTCTAACCAATTTGTCAAAATGATTCTTTAAACCGGAGCACTTAAACAACACTGTCAGCCACTGTCATAAAGAAAAGATTGCTTGCGGATCACCAAATCATGAACCGTTGGAGTTGAAGGCACTTATCATCATTACCAACTTGATTCTAGAACCACAAACTGAGATGCTTAACTACGAAGGAATGTGGAGCATAATACATTCTCCCTATCACCACCAAATATACAAAAAACATAGTTTTCACTCTGTGAACATAACTAACTCAAATCTTCATACCGGAGGCTCAAACTTGGAACATAGCATCTTCAGACATGCCTCTAAACAACTTCCAATCCGTAGATGAAGACATTCATTCTACAAGAAATGCAGAGCAATCTGTTGGATCGTTCTTCTGTAGACAAAGATACTTTGTAACACACTGTTTCCACTGGAGGAGAGCAAATTTTCTCAATATCCTCAATATAAGGATCTCCAATACTTACATAGGCAAATACAAAGCATCTAACTCCTTACAAGCAAGCATCAAAACAAGATCATAGTTGACACCAATGACAACATTGATACGCTGACATCAATGACAAAACCGGTTAGGCACATACTTGTAACAATCTCACCCTTTGTCGTTGATGGCAACATATGATGTGAAAAACTGTAAAGACCATCAAGACAAGATTCTCCCCCTTTCTCTTTACACATCTGCACTCTTTCTTCTCTGAGTGTTTCACATGATTTGTCTCCCCCTTTGACATCAATGGCAAAGGGCACATACTTGCACGCTGCTCCTCTGATCCCACTTAACTTTCTTTGTTATCAACACTTTCTTTATCAGGAACATCTAGCTACTCCCCTTGAGAGGTAGCCCTCAAAACATCAATCCAGTTCAAAGAATGAGACTTTGAGCACCATTGGACTGATGTATTCCTATGCATCTTAGTTCAGAGCAAGAGGGGGAATGACCTCTAACTTTTCTCTGAGATACTCAAAAGTATCCTTAGGCAAAGGCTTAGTGAAGATATCTACAATCTAATACTTTGTGGAAACATATTCCAACTTTACTTCATTCTCTGTCACCTTTTCTCTCAAAAAGTGATGCCTTATAGAGATATGCTTTGTTCTTGAGTACATCACTGGGTTCTTTGAAATGTTTATAGCACTTGTATTGTCACAAAATATTTCAACTAGATCTTCATGCACAACTCTTATGTCCTTCAAAGTTTGCTTCATCCATAATATTTGAGTACAACAACATGTTGCTGCAATATACTCTGCTTCTGCAGTTGACAAAGAGATTGAATCTTGCTTCTTACTCAACCATGAAACCAATTTATTACCTAAGAAGAAAGTGCTTCCACTTGTACTTTTTATGTCATCAACATCTTCGGCCCAAACTGGATCTGTATAAGCACTGAGAGTGAAATCGTTATCTTTTGGATACCATAAGCCATGATCTGGTGTGCCTTTTAAATACCTCCAGATTCTCTTAACTGCCATCACATGTGACTCTCTTGGATCAGCTTGAAATCTTGCAACAAGACAAACTGCATGCATTATATCAAGTCTGGTTTGAGTTAGATAAAGCAATCCTCCAATCATGGATATGTACCTTTTTTGATTAGTCTTGGGTGATTTCATCAGTTTTGCTCAACTTGCAGCCAGTTACCATGGGAGTACATACCAGTTTAGAGTCTTCCATCCCAAACTTCTTCAACAACTCTTTCACATCCTTAGACTAAGATATGAAGATTCTTTTATCTAATTGATTAATTTGCAGACCCAAAAAGAAATTTATTTCACCAAACATAGACATCTCAAACTCATTTTACATTTCATCTACAAACTTCATGCACATACCTTCATTCCCTCCAAAGATAATGTCATCAACAAAGACTACAACAATCAGGATTTGATTATCATTGATTTTGAAATACAGATTGTTGTCTGCATTGCCTTTACTGAACCCTAATTGCAATAAGTACTTTTCTAGCCTTGCATACCTAGCTCTGGGGGCTTGCTTCAGTCCATACAAGGATTTCTTTAATCTGTACACCATATCACTTGGTTTTGATAATTGACATCCTTCCAGTTGCTCAATGTAGCCTTCTTCTTCCAGCTCACCATTCAAAAATGTAGACTTAACATCCATCTAATACACTTTGAAGTCTTTTAATGTTGAAAATGCCAAAAACATTCTGATTGCATCAATTCTTGCCATAGGAGCATAGGTTTCCTCAAAATCTATTCCTTCAACCTGAGAGTATCCTCTACATACTAATCTTGCTTTGTTCCTTACTACTTCTCCATTCTCATTCATCTTGTTTTTGAAAACCCATTTGGTGCCAATCACATTCTTTTCAGCAGGTCTAGGAACCAGTTCCCAAGTTTGATTCTTTTCTATCTGCATCAACTCCTCTTCCATAGATTTTAGCCAATTTTCATCATTGCATGCTTCATTCATAGTTTTAGGTTCAACTTTTGAAAGCAAATAGTAATTTACTTGTTCTTCTACAACTCTTTTCCTTGTCAATACGCCTTTCCTTTTGTCCCCTATAATTTGATCTTCAGAATGATTAATTCTTACATACCTGGGGGTCTTAGCAGCCTCTTGAACTGTCCTATTTTTCCTTTCAACAACACCATTCTACTAAGGAGTTCTAGGTGCAGACAATTGTCTCTTTATCCCTTGTTCTTTATAGAAAATATTGAATTCATTTGATGTGAACTCACCTCCTCTATTAGACCTCAAGCATTTGATCCTCAACTCTAACTCATTCTCAACCATTTCCTTGAAAACTTTGAACTTTTCTAGGGCTTTAGATTTTTCTTTTAGAAAAGTAACCCAAGTCATTCTAGAATAGTCATCAATAAGCAACATAAAATACCTGTCACCTTGCATACTTTTTGTTCCTGTGGGACCACACAAATCTGTATGTACTAGCTACAACAAACTAGTAGAGAATTGTTCTTTTCTTTTGAAACTTGTTTTTGTTTGTTTCCCAAATTGGTGATCCTTGCAAATGGTGTTGGTTGGCTTCACAAGTTTAGGCAGATCTCTTACAGCCTGTGTAGAGCTTATCTTTACTAGATTATCACAATTGATATGACATATCCTTCTATACCACAACCAACTTTCATCTATCTGAGCCAATAGACAGTAATTATTAGTTCCTCTTAATTGGTAAATGTTACCTCTAGTCTTCTTACCGGTAGCAATCACTGTTCCAGAGCTTTCCATGATCTTGTACCCATTGTCTTTGAATCTCAGATCATAACCTTTGTCACACATCTAACCAACACTCAAGATATTATGCTTCAAACCATTCACATATAGGACATTATCAGTGTTGTGCTTTCCATCAAAAGAAATAGATCCTTTTCCAGAAATCTTACCAGCTGCATTATCTCCAAACCTAACTAGTCCTCTATCATAATTTTCCAAATTCACAAACTTACTTTTGTCACCAGTCGTGTGATGTGAGAATCCACTATCAATAATCCATTCATCCTTATCTTTCTCAACCTAAACAGCCAAAGCACTTTCTTCCACTGGTTTTTCTTCCTTCACACAGCTAGCAGAATTAGTAGACAAAGGTTCTTGTTTAATTGCAATGAACAAGCACTCGTTTGCACTATTTCTAGTATCATCAGATTCATCATCTGTTAAACCTTCACCATCAAGATCTCTAACATAGTAGCATTTCTTTGGAACCCTAGGTCTATTCTCAAATCTTTTTCTATTCCTTTCAATTCTTTTAGGACATCTAGAAGCATAGTGACCAACCTTACCACATGAAAAATATTTGAAAGGTAATTTTCCTTTGAACTTACCAGAACCTCTTTGTAGTCTGTCAACAAATTTTGCTTCAATTTCATCAAGGTCATCATTAGGTTCCACCTTGTGCTTTTTAGCTCTAGAGATCTTTTCTAAAGTACTAGCTTTGAAATCAATCTCAATCTTCGGCAGAGCATCACCAAGTTTTCTCATCTCAAAGGTTGTAAGCTTTCCTAGCAACTGATCCTTGGTGACCTCTTTCATAGGACTTCATTACTTTTTCAATTGCAGCTACCTTGTGATTGTAGGATTTACGTAATGACCTAAGAATTTCATCACAACTTCCTTCTCCTTAATAGTTCCTCCCATAGCTTTGATTCCAATGACAAGTTCATCAACCTTTTGCATGTAGGATGTTATGTTTTCATCTTCGCCCATCTTTAAACCTTCATATTTAGCTTTCAGTACATGCAATTTGGCACTCTTTAGAGATTTATCTCCTTCATACAGATTTTCTAGCTTTTCCCAGACTTTGTGAGCAGTTTCATAATCCAGGACCTTTATCAAGTCAAAGTCAGTCAATGCACTTAGCAGAGCATCTCGAGCTTTTATATTTAACTCATATTCTTTGATTTCATCTTCAGTTGTCAGACCATTCTGAGGCATGGTATATTTAGTCTCTGTCGCTTTCCATACTCTATAACCAATACAAAGCAGATGGCTTTTCATGCATATCTTCCAGGTCACATAATTCATTCCATCAAATTGGCTTCCTTCTTATAAGACATTCTGGATCTACCTCAAGATGTTAAGCTTACCTCTGAGGAACCTTGCTCTGATACCAATTGTTGAAATGCACCAGACAACTGTGAGGGGGGGTGAATCAGTTGTCTTCAAAACTTTGACCACTTATGATCATTAACACATCAAACACTTGTTCATTGTTATTTATATTTAATCATGAAAGCATGAAATAAGAAACTCAACACAACAACATCATCAACACATGAGACACCAGGTTTTTACGTGGAAAACCCTAAAAGGGAAAAACCACGGTGGGTGTTAGCCCACAGAAACATATATGTTATTACAATACCAAAAAACACAGGCTCATTGCCTTAGGGTTCACTTCCCAATATGCTCACTACAAATGTTGAGGCTCACTGCCAAGGGGTGGCTCACTGCTAAGGGATTTGTGAACTGATTGATAGCATCTACTTCATGCCTAGATTCAGTTCCATTGAAGCACAATATAACTCCTTTGCTCTGCTCTTTTTACACCTTTGCACTTATCTTGACATTTTCACACAAGGACATCTTTTTCGCAACTTCATTACATGTTTTTATACACTTCGTCAACCTTGGAATGTACATCAAGGTCAGCATTACATTCATTAACCATTGGAACATTCTCCAAGGTCAGCATTACAAACATACATAGAAATAGGTCTAGACCTAAACCAAATTAGCTAGGGTAAAGATGGATGTGGATCACGTTATGCCTTAGCTGGGACTTAAATGCAATCTTCCACGCAACGACATGCTTTCACAATCTTCGATGCATCTTCGCAAGTAGTGAAACCAACCAAGTCGGCCAAGATTGGTGTTAACACTAAGTCTTCTAAGAACAGTCTTCATCCATAATCTGAATTCCTCTTTGCGGACCAATCCAAAGGTAGGAACACGATCAGGAGATATCTACAAGCACATTGTAATTACGAAGAACATCCACACAACCTCTAACCAATTTGTCAAAAGGATTCTTCAAATTGGAGCACTTAAACAACACTGCCAGCCACTGTCATAAAGAAAATATAGCTTGCGGATCACCGAATCACGAACCATTGGAGTTGAAGGCACTTATCATCATTACCAACTTAATTCCAGAACCACAGACTGAAATGTTAAACTGTGGAGGAATGCAGAGCATAATACATTCTTCTCGTCACCACCAAATATATAGAAAAAGCGGTTTTCATTCTAGTGAACATAACTAACTCAAATCTTCATACTGGATGCTCAAACTTGGAACATAGCATCTTCAGACATGCCTCTAAACAACTTCCAATCCGCAGATGAAGATATTCATTCTACAAGAAATGCAGAACAATTTGTTGGACTATTCTTTTGTAGACAAAGATACTCTGCAACACACTGTTTCCACCAGAGGAGCAAATTTTCTCAATATCCTGAATATCGAGATCTCCAATACTTACAGAGGCAAATACAAAGCATCTAAATCATTACAAGCAAGCATAAAAACAAGAGCACAGTTGACACCAATGACAACACTAATATGTTGACATCAATGACAACACCTGTTAGGCACATACTTGCAACAGGTACGTCGATTTGATAAAGAAGTCACATATATCATGGCTCAATCTTCTTTTGTGTTGAGAAAAATTGATAAGTGGCTTGAGAAAAGAATAAGAGAACATGCTGGTTCTTCAGTACAAAAAGAATCTGCCACTAAGGAACAAAACACGTCTTAGGTCTCCCATACTCCAAGAGATGCAACTAGTTGAATACAACTCTTCATAGAGTTGGCTCACAATCGGGAGGGGATTGAGAACAACCCAAAGACAATAGGAGACTGAAGACCACATGTGAACAGGATGACCAACCTGTGTCTGTAAGAGCAGGATCCGAAAAGAAATTGGATGCTTTGTAACAACTGTAAGTAGACCATGTGACTTCTCCCAACTCTTTGGTGTCTGATAGTGATTCTTTGATTTTCAATCAAATTGGTGAATATAGTGTTTTCCATTCTTTTTTTAGTAATCCCAATTCTCTAGGGTTAAGTGAACCTCCAGAACATAATACCCCTCCTTTGTAGTCAAATAATGTTGTTTTGGATATAATGTTGTTGCTAGTGTTTCTGCTTATCCCTCTCCCTCATGGTTGAAGAAGGTAGTAGAAAAGAAGAGGTATGCATAGATATTGTAGCCAAGTTGATACAAGATACACCTAATCCCAAGAGGGCTAAGAGGATGTTGAGAATGGTTGTAGATCCCTCTATTCGACATCATATTTTGGATATTGCATAGCCTATTGGTGAGAAGAACGAGGATGAGGTTATCGAAGTAGATTTTAACATGAGAAGAATTGATATGGGACCCTCTACAGTTGAAGGTGATATTTACCATGCCAATTTTTTTGTGAGTACATTGTCAAAAAGGGTCAAAACTGAGCAATAGGAGAAAGCCAAATTATAGGCTCATGTGAGAAATTTAACTTCATTTATTCAATCCATTTTGAAAATTATTGCTCAGCCTTCAGATGAGACACCTAGTATAACTATGGATGATCTAGACCCCAACTTATTGCAACAAATCAAGCGATGTCAAGCCATAGGTAAAGCCATTGAACAATGGGTGGAGAAAATCACTCTTGATGGATTGTTCTATATTGAGGAAGCTATGAAATTGTGCACCTTGATCTTTGACAAGAGAAAAACATTGGTTGTAGAGCTATAGAATGTTAGGAAAGATAACAACAATCTATTCATGATTTTTAAGGAAGTTCAAGAAATAACAAAAATCTATACAAGTATCCTCATAGCTGAGAAGATTTTTGGTGACCCTAAAGAAAATGAATCTATAGTATGGTTAGACACACTTGAATGGAGAATGACTATGCTAGGGGGAGTTGAAGAAGAATTAAAGAATACATTGACCCAATATTTTATTGATATGAAAGATCTCAAAAGTAATTTCACAATCTTGGAAATAGAAGCTTTTGACATTCAGACGAAGATAAATTGTTTGAGATCAAAAAAGTAAAGCAAAATTTCAGGAAAATGATTACTGAGGAACATGTGGGTATTGACACAGTGAATGGTGAGTTAGTAGGAAATCTTGGAAGGACAACAATGTATCTCCAGAACTTTAAGTGTGAAATCAAGGAATTTCATAAAAGATTGGCAAATGTAGATCAAGTGATAAGTAAACGGAAGATTCGGGCTCATATCACTAGCAGTCCAAGTGGCAAAGTGCTAACCTCAATCATTAACAAGTACAGGGCTTATAAGGCAAAGTTATGAGCACTGACAACTCAAATGACACAGGCAGACTCAGCTACAAGTGAAGGACAAAACAAGGAGAAGGAGGTGACACAAGAGGAGGACATGACAATTGTCGATTAATGACTTTTCATATGCTTTATTTCTATTTCTTGCAAAAAAATGATTGGCTCTGGAGAGCTCTCTTTTAACTTTAATGACTTATTTAAATATCTTTTAATCAGTTGTCGCCAAAAAGTTGTTATTATTTTAAAGACAGTTATGGTTGGCAAGGCTATATATTTTGAAAGCTTGTCGATGCATAGAATCTTTTGGCAAACTTTGTTTTGGTAGAAGGTCAATTTTGATGTGATGATACTTTTAAGTTGGTTTTAATATATATGAATGCAAGTTGGTGCAGTTGATCTCAGAAATCATAAAATTTGTGTTATGGTGAATGAATGTTTATTCTTCTTATATTGAATATGCTATCAACTTGTTAGCTTGCAATCTATATTAAAGTGATTGGAGATTTATATTTTGGCTCATTGTTGTGGATGTTTTTCTTTTTATTAATGATTCATGGTGATGATTGTATGATAATCAATATGAGTTTGTGATGGTAGTAATCGAAGTCTTTGTGCTTCTTTGTATTTCCAATTACATTCTGATTCATTTCCTTTAATGCTTTCTGGTTAAAAGCACCACCAAGTTCTTGATTTCTGGTAAAAAGTATACATTGTTTTCATTCTTTGTATATCATTTTAAGGTAGTTGCACCTTGTAAAATAAGTGGAGAATCATTGCAAAATATCATTGTAATTGATTCAACTATTGGTTCAGTTGTCATTTGTTTGGGCAAGAGAAGATAGAGTTAAGTGACAAATCTGTACACCAACAGATTTTTGGTGAATCTACCAGGGACATTTCTTTTTATACCTATATTGAGTTGCTTTATCATTAGTTTTTATGGTTCTCCGAGGAAGAATTACGCCAATCCTCCAGCCTAATGTAGATTGGCTTACTGGTGAACAAGAAGATATCATTACTGGTCTACAAAATTTAGCTTGACAGAATAGGAGAACAAATCAATAGTTTCACCAAGTGAACGAAGTTCTTGAAGTTGAAGAAGAAATTGGAATCTATATAATAAGAGAAAATGTTAGTCGCTTTGGTGAAGCACAAGAAATCATCTTTGTGGAAGACGTAATTATGGTGCCTAGAAGAGAGACCTTTTCAAATACACACAGTTCTCGATAACAGACCAAGAAATTGAGAAAACAAAATGAGAAATGAAGTGAACAATCAACAAAACTATCCTCATAATAACCAGTAAGTGGTTTGCGACTTTGCTATTTAATTTTCTGCATTTGTGAAAACTGGCTTTGAAGAGATGTACTAGGGGTGATAGAAAGAAGGGAATTACTGATTTAGATTTTGACTTATTACAATCTTTAAATTTCTCTTCTTTCCCTCCCACTCACAAAGTCAAGTCTTCCAGTAGACCATGTTCTCCTCCTCCACGAAGAGATACCTCTAGTTCCTCTTGTTAAGCTCTCATCGTTGACGATACTATCTTACCATTACAAGTCAATTTCCCAATTCACAACCTAGCTAATATGGCTCAACCTCTTCTTTTCCCATGGGGAGCAACTATAGGTCCTCTAAGACTAGGGTTGAAATTGCATGACTTACCTAGAGGATCAAGTAAGATAATACCTAAGTTCAAGGGGGATGGGAAAGTTACCCCAGATGAGCATATCAATGCCTTATTTGTGGCTTGTTCCATTCTAGGGGTCCAACATGAGGATGTATGTAAGGTTGTTTGTGGAGTCCCTGATTGATGTTGTAGCAGAATGGTTTTATCATTTGCCTAATGCATCTATTAGAGATTGGGTAACTATGAGACAACGATTTGAGGATAGATTCAAGATGGATGATAGTGAGCATACATTAGTGGCCCAATTATCTTCAATGAAGAAGGAAGTACATGAACAGATGAGGGAATTTGTAGCAAAATTCAATAAAGTTGTGAACTAAATTCCTACTAATGTGAGACTCGGTGATGCTCTGTTGAAGTGCTTTTTATTAATACTCTTCCTCCTGATGTCAATTTCCCCATAAAAAGGGAAGGTGCAACTAATCTTGCAGCGACCTAAACAATGGCCATCTCTATAGAAGATGATCTGATAATTGCCGGTAAGTGGAAGTTCAGGAATTACAAACTGGAAAGCCTTTGGCCACTAATTCTACTGATCTGATGATCCAAAGACTAGCCAATGAAATTATCACTCTGAAAAGGCAAGTGCCAAAAGGCCCTCCATAGTCTTTCTATCATGATATACCCAAAAAAGATCATGGTCAACAAGGGAACTACAACAGACCCTTACTGCTAACTGCTCCTACTCAAAGATTGGCTATTGAAAATGGTCCTTCCATAAGCAAAGGTAATCACATAGTGTGCAATTTCTATCTCACCACAGACCATGACATGGTGCATCTTGTCTTGAGATGGCGAGGTTTATGCAGATGCTTTCAATGAATGAACACACTGAGGAGCCATATGTGGAGGAAGAACCTCTCCAATCTAGTGATGCTAGAGTAAACTTCATTGAATATGAATCAGATTTAGAGTCAGAGGAAGATGTGTATACTGAACTAGATAATACTAATTATGTGGTGTTCACTAGAGGACAACAAGCACAAAATAAGTAGGATCCTAAAGGCCAGTCCAGTAATACCTCCTTTACCGTGAAGTACATTTTGTCAAGGCATGCCAGTACTAGTTCTAAAAAGATATAACCTATTGTTCCTAAAGCTACACCTGTTGAGGTACCTTCTACTTCCACTTCCTTTTCTAGAGATGTTTCTAGTTCTTTTGATATAGTAGAATCTTGCAAAAGCACCAAAATCTAGATATCTCAAGCCTAGCATCGTAGGCTCAATCCTTCTGAATTGGATAGGCTTGTTATATACGTTAAACAAGAACCCTCTCCTTCCCATCCTAATGCACAAGTGTCTAACGAAACTACTGCTGATAATAGAACTCAAAATTGGTCAAATTCCCACTCCAAAGTTCCCCATCCTAAGAATCCTTTTGAAAACCTTGAACCTTTCTATGTATCATTGTATATTGCTGGTTACAAGCTAAGCAACTATGTCATAGACTCTGGGGCCTCTGACAATGTCATGCTCACTCAAGTAGCTAAAGATCTCAGCTTGTCAATTACCTCTTCCCATGGTAGATGCTTTTCTATGGATTCCTCACAAGTGTCTATCCTAGGTCAGATCAAGGATGCACAGGTTGCTCTAGCAGAATACTCAAAGAAGAGAATAAAGCTAACCATTTTGGTGGCCGATATCCCTACAAGTTATGGAATGCTCCTAAGCAAAAGTTTTTGCAAAGAATTAGGAGGGGAAATACAAATGGATTGGTCTCATGCCCTAATACCTGTAGATGGTAAAAAGGTCCGCTTGAATCCTGAGCCCAAAGCAAAGTTTACAGTACTAAAAGCTGGAGATCCAAGAGCGTATATATTATATGTGGAGACTAAACTAGACACTTATATGTTTACTTCAAATGCTGAAGAAAATTATGACATAATCAGTCCTGACTTGTCTAACGAGGTATGGACTTTAGAGTTTAATGGAAGTTGTTCCATTGTTGGATCAGGTGTCAAGGTATTGTTTTGGTTTCTCCTGATGACTACAAGTTGAACCTTTTTCTTATAAGTTTGAAAATACTAACAATACAACCGAATATGAGGCCTTGCTACTAGGGTTAGTGGTGGCCAAAGAAAAGGGAATCAAATAGTTGAAGGAAAAAGGTGATGCTAAACTCATAGTAAAGCAGGTAAGGAAATTGTATTCAGTTAAAAATGGGAGGTTAAGGCATTACAGGAATAGGGTTTGGGATTGTATTGAGGATTTTGATGTCTTTTCAATAGAAGTTGTGCCTAGAGATCAAAACACTTGGGCTGATTCATTGGTTGTCTCAACATTTCTTCTCCTACCTCACCTAGACTTCAAGGACAAACCATACAGGGTTGAGGTAGTTTACAGGTCCAGTGTGCCTGATAATGTTAACCACTAGCAAGAGTTCAATAATGAACAACAAATCATTTCTTTTCTAGAGAAAGCTAAGTTGTTTGCTAACATATTCTTTGAAGGAAGTACTGAAGAAAGTAATGGCATTCTTGAAGGAGAGGTTAGTTCTCAAAATGGACATGGAACTGAAGTGATACAACTAAAGGGGAATAAGATCCCTAAGGGTTTGGTCTCCCTCGAGGATCCTAAGTTGTTTCTTTGGTTCCATTTAGAAGTCAGGGTTTAATTGTGTTCCCAAATCTAGATAAAAACTCCCGTCACAAGAATGAATGCCCCAATTATAAACCTTTTTGGTGTAAATGGCTACAAAAAATAGCAAGGATTTTATTTAACCTTTTGACAACAATCACCATTATTTGTTAGGAATTCATTTGTCTCTATATTTCCATTCAAACAAATTAGTGGTTTTGTAGCTTCTTTATATTCTAAACTTGTGGCCTTCAATATAGTATTTATCTCTAGCTTGCTTCAGCACTGCATATTGTTAATGGCCAAAGTTCATAGGATAGTTACATCACCACAAGGATCTTGTCTAACATGAGCATCTTGTTTTACATTTAATACAAGGTTTTCTGCATTAGCTTGTGGGTCACCTATGCATTCTTGGACCTTGTCTATGAGAGGCTTAAAGATTTGATGATGCCCTCAACATACTCTTTTTTGTATTTTTTAATCTTTCATAGGGCATCTAATGTGTAAGTTTGTAGTATAGTCCCACCAAATCAAAGGTTTGTTGCCTTTGTTAGCAACCTTGAAAACATAAAGTCGTCACAAATTTTCTATTACAATATCCTTTCCCTCATAACCTTCACTTAAGTATTGATCTTGATTTAGAGAAAAAACCTTCTAGGATTGATACATTGTGATACACACTGTCTATTCAAAATAAAGGTTTCTTAGGAGCACCATATTATATAATGCCGATTAAATTGAGTGAAACCACCCTTTTCCAATATTTAGGCATGGCCTTTGAAGTTTCTCACAAAGTCTATCTGATCATCATATTTGGTTCCACATTCACCATTGTTGTTTCTCTAGAGCTCATACCCAGTACCCCATATAGGAAGAATTGGTAATAATCTTCCTCCATATCATTGTTGGAGTTAAGTTTTAGCATCCACAAGGCCGATATTAAAAAAATTATGTATCACAAAATCCCTTGCAATCATGGCATCCAAAGACTGCATTTCTTAGAGACATTTAGCCAAACAACTTGTTGCCTTGTCTCTACTTATGGAGTTTTGCATACTATAATATTTGACATGAAATCCCTCTTTTGTTATGCTTTAATGGATGTCTCTACCATGTTCAAAAGGTGCTATTCTAACAGAAGCAGAGAGTATATTGGCAAAGGCGTGGAATTTGGCTTTACATTTGCCAATTGCATTTGCTTTCAAAATTTGCTAGAGCTTTTTCAACAAATTCATTGTGAGCACATTGTTATTTATACTTCCACATTCTACATAATGTGTTCATCATAACATTTGACTAAATTCCTTTAATTATGTTTAAATTGTTTTCCAAAACTCTCATCATAACATGGGTAGGGAGGAAGCTATCAAAAGCAACTACATTGACTCGGAAGTTTTTAAAATCTTATCAACAAATTCATTTTATGCACTTCTTGCAATCGTTGTTTTCCTTGAGATGACATTTTTTTGAGGTGTTTGTCAAAGACCTCAAATAATGCCGGCAATGGTTGTGGAATTTGGCTTTACACATGCTAATTACATTTGTATAATATTTTAAAATCCCTTGCAACAATTCTATTTGTGATATGCATTCACGAGAGCATGACCATCATCCTCTTGATACCGGTCAAGGATTTGATCCAACAACAAAGAACTTCTCTAGAGATGGTAGGGCTAACTGACTATGCAACTTGACTCCCTGGATCCACTCAGTGGATTGCTTATTCCAACTAGCTAGAGGCTAGAGGATTTGTAACCGAAGTAGAAGCGGCAAAGAAAAGAACAAACACAGTGAGTTAGAATTTTGGAATAGTGTCATTGATTGCTTTAACCCTTTGCTATTTAAATGCCTTGCCCTCATTTAGTAAACAGGGTTGTGAGTAAATGCTCTTACATTAACCATGCAAGAAATTGTAACGAAAAAGCTGAAAAATAAATAAAACAAATGTTCACTGTTTGGTGGGCTCCACTTGCCATGTCAGCCAGGTTTACAACCCACTGGCTATTTGCCATGTCAGCCAGGTTTACAACGTACTGCCTATTTAAGGCTCACGGTGTAAATGCACTCTGCGCTAGCGGGAATTAATCCACACCTTGTGTAATGATCGCTGGTCTTTCCCGTGAATGATGGGACGGGTAGAATGCGCTATTTCCCGTGGTCCCGTGAATCATGGAACGGTTGGACTGCAGATCTATGATGGAATGCAGATTTTCCATGGCTGTAACGATCGCTGGTCTTTCGCGTCAATGATGGAATGCAGATTTTCCCATACCCCATGTGACGGCCTGCTCAAACCATTTAACACTGCACCACTTTCGCGAATAAACTCAAATGCCCTCTGTCCTCGCAGCACCAGAATGAATGAATTTGCATAAGCCTACTTATTCGGGCATAACTTATCGGAGTAAAGTAGGCTGAGGGAACACTTTCCTCCCATTCTCCACAACTTAGGATGCATTCATTGGACGGGTGGAATGCGGCCTCACTGTGATTTTCGTGTAAAAACAATTCTGTATGCCAATACAATATTCTCCAGAAATCAAGACTCTCTTTGGAAATAGATTAACCATCACCTCATCTTTCTGACTATTCTTGGAGTCGTAGCATTTGTCATTACTCTCTCCCACGGCCATGCTTACTTCAATCTTGAGATCCTTTCCCACTTGCATTCTGATTTTCCTCCCATTTTCTCCACTCGTTATCTTGACCAGCGTAGACTTTGCTATGATTTGTGACCATTGTGTATGGCTTGCCAGCTTTTTAATAAGAATTTGGTGGGCCTGCAGACGACAGAGAAGCTTCCAAGGCTTTCTATTTCTGAGTTCAATAGAGATGAAAATGATGGCTTTACTTCTGTTTTCCTCTGCACTACCTACTACTTATATTTTTTCTTCTTCTCATTCTGATGAAGAAGCTCTTCTGTCATTCGTGCATTCCCTCTCCCTACGCCCATTCTCCACTGACCTCTATATAAATGCTTCGAAAATTTCGCGTGATCCGTAGTCCCAGAGCAACTGTTCATTGGTTTGACGCGGACAGCCCAGATGGATCCTATAGTCGTCCCTGTACCCGCCTAGGCATGCAGACTATTGATTTAAACCTCCAACTGCACGGAGCTCGCCTCGCTCCACAAGGGAACTTTCTAACATTTTAGTATATTTTTCCCCGTCTGCCCTCATTTTTTTTTAAGAAAAATTCCTTGAAACTTACAGACGAACTCTTCCCTAACAGCAGTCATATACATGATAGCTTAATCCTTGCAAGTCCATGGCAAGATATGGGGGTGAGTATGAGGAAAGCTGGGGTGAAATTGCCAAGATATCAGTGGTGTTGGCAGTATCAGTGATATTCATTGTCTTCATTTCAAAGGACGCAGTGAAGGCGTTGAAGAGGAGAGCGCATTGGATTCCAGGCGAATCTCTTGTGCTCACTGCTCTTACAATTCAATTGCTTAACCAGCTTAGTGCGCACGGAGCGTTGCTGGAAGAGGCATTAAAGAATCCTTCTCCATTCAATGCAAACATTCTCAAGAGCGATTTTTATATGATCCATAGCAGCCAGGTGATGCTCTGTGTAGCCATAGCATATTTGGTGCCAGGAATGGCCTGTCGCGGCTTCGAAGATTCGTGGGGTAAGCTGGCGGCCTTGGTCATAACTATCCTAGTTCACGTCACCTCTGAGGTATATACTGTACAGCATGCTCACTCTACGTTAACTGGTTACCTCTATATTTGGCCGCAATCAGGCGAAACTAACCACACAGTGTACGTTGCCATAGCTTGCGTAGTGTCCATGTCTTTCTTCATGCTTGTTCTTCTTCTGGGCTGCGCTACCATAGCCGGCAAAGGTATCGAAGGCATCATTGCTCAGAAAATTCCTCAGATTCTCTCCACACCTATTTCAGATCAGTGCTCCTCCTGTTGGCGGACAGTTGAAGAGGAAATAATGCGGTCGTGGATCGTTGCTCGTTCCTACAACCCCGAATATATTATTGCCAGGTCCCCGTTGAGTTCGTCGGCTGCGGCCGTTGTTACAGTTCAAATCGTGGCTTCAATAGCCAGGTGGTATATTGAGGGCCCATCTGTGGCGATCTACGATTTGTTTGCAGGGTTGAAGTTTGCAGGTACTGATTTTCTGTTTTGTTTTCAGTTTTGCTTTTTTAAGTTGCTTTTGGCAGTTTAACTGATCCTTTACTGCCTCTAGAATAAGAATGTAAATCTTCATTTTTCAACAATAATATTACACAATTCTGTCCTGCATCAATCCTGGCCTGATAGTGGTATTAGAGCATAGGAAATGAAAAAAAAAAAATCTTCTTAATAGGCTTTCTATTAATAAGTGTAAAATTCAGTACCTCTATGGTCTTACCAACATTTTCAGCAAAGTTGTAATTTACATAGGCGTAACCGAGAGGTCTTGGTAGTGACATCTCTGCAAACGCGAACGAAGGAGATCGGGAGCAATCTACTGGGAGGCTTGCAAAGGAGATTGGGAGCAATCTACTGGAAGAGCTCATAAAGTTGGTCATCCGTAACATTGAGTTCCATATCCCCACATACAACGAAGAATTATTGCATGCCTGCTGTTGGGCCACACCATATGTACCCAGCAGCTGGGGTTGGATTTGAACCTACGCCATTTTTTCTTTAATTCTAGCCTTTATAAAAGCACTTCTTCCAACTCAATCAATTTATTTGGAGTCTCTACAGATTAAAAAATCAGTTGAGGACCATCACTTTAAAAATTTGGTGTGAAAAGACTTTTGGAAGAAAAATTGATGGCACTAGTGAAAAGTCATGTTTACTGGTTGTGAAGATGGAAAGTTATTAAAATTCAAATGGGGTTCAGCCATTTCTAGGAGTTTTGCTTACCATACTTAAGAAGTTAATATTTCTACTAGTCTTTTATAGCACACAAGATTTGGGCATATTAATTATGATACATTCAAATTATGCAAAAGAATAGTGTTGTAGGTTTGCCCACTTTGTCTACGATAGTTGAAAAATGATGTAAACCAATTCTAGTGAATTAGTGGCTTAACTGATTCTTCTTTCTGTTTTATTGGGGTTGTTTGTAACTGCTCTAACATTTAGGGATAGTTGTACATACGCACCTTTTTTGGTGAGTTAGAGGGGAATTAGGAGTCTTTCTTTGCATGGTGTTTAGGATGTATATAGGCAACACATGATTTGTAAAAGGGGAGATGGTATTGGACAGAGTGGAAGGATTCCTACTTCTTATCTAAAACATAATACCAATGGCATTGCATGTGAATTAATGGTTGTTGTAGATCTCCCTTGTAACTGTTGTGTACTTTTGTAATTGTTGAGGCTTTCATAAGTGAATGAAGATGGTCTATGTTCATTCTATGTGTATCTATATCTTCCTTGATGCAGTTTTCTTTCTTACTTGTCTAGCTAAACTAAGATAATGAGTGAGTCAATCATAGTATATTTCCCTGAGTTTAAGATTGAATGGGATAATTTCTTTTATCTCCTATTTTGATATTATTCGTGGTTTTTATAGTGATTACCAAGGATAGGAAATCTTTTGGATTTTCACTTGCAAGTATAGAAAAGTGTCTACATCAATTTGGTATCAGAGCATCTTAAGATGCTAGGAGTAGAGACTTCATGAGGAGGGCATTAGCACTTAATGAAGTGGCAACCAAAGGATAGGGGATCCGAGACTCTGGAAGCTATATTTAGATAGGTGCAAATAAGCTCTGAATGGATGAGAGGCCAAATCTAACTTAGAAGGAGCAGTTGTGATGAATTGTTATTTTAATATTGAAATTATCATTATATTTCCTATGGACTGGATTGAATAGACTTGGTGTTGGGAACATTCGAACAAGTGCAAGGAGAAATCTCTAGATGTGTCGGTAAGTGCTAGAGCTCTCTGCATAAGGTAATCGATTCTCTATCTAATCTACTCAAATCCTTGTTGATTGGTCACATCTTGTTGAAGATGGTGAAGGGAGCACACGTGGAAGTAGAGTATTTGTTGAAAAAAACAAATCTTTTGACATTTGAAGAAGGATGAGCAATTGGAGTAGTTGGAGTAGTCGTGTGACATTCTTACAATAGTAGTCATTCCAAGATAACCTAGTTTTATAGTGGGCTTTATCCATGAGTTCCCATGCATATTGTGTTGGAAGATTAGAGGGAAGCTATAGAGGTATTTCAAATAGTTGTTTGCCATTATATACTAATGTCTATTGCATTATCCCATGATCATTGCTATTTTTTAGAATACTACATATTTGTATGAGACATGCAACTGTTGGCATAATAGTAACAATGGTATTAAATTGTTAATTACATTATCATGTTGCAGTTATAAAGTTGTTATACAAATTGCATCGATAGTTATGTGAATTGCATCGGTATGAACTGCATCGTCCTTCTTTAAATTTGCATTGTATCACTTCAAATATATCAATAAAACCACTACCCCTTCATATGGTATCAGAGCGGTTATGGATCATGGAGAAGTAGCAATTTTGTTTTGGAAACTACATATGAAGATTTTCCAAAGCATTTGTTCATTAAATACAAGCACATAGTATTGCTGAGCGCGACATTTGAAGAAGGTGTTTTATGTGAGAAATCTGATTGAAGGTAGTTCCTATGGTATTTTGGGGTTTTTTAACTACATTGGCATCACTTTCCAGGAAGAAATTCGACTAAAATCATGGAAGCTGAGGGAAAAAGTATGTCGTTGTAGAAGAAAACCTCTTGAAGATCAAATGCAAAAGTTCGGTATGATATAATACATTATATAAAAAGACAAATCTGCATTTTTTGAAGGTACTACCATTTTAATTTGATTTTGGGAGAGTGTAATGGAGTTGGCCGCTTATATTTATTAAGGTGTAGGAATGATATGAATTTTTTCATTAAAATCTATATAAAATATATGTGCGAGATACCTTGATTTGAGTACGGTGCTATAGAAGTCCCTTGGGAACCGAGGTGACGCCTTTGTCAAAACAAGAGTTTGAAGAGGTCGTGATGAAATCTAATCAGTGAATGATATCACTATTTTGGAGCCGATTCAGTCATTTAAGCAAAGAGGTTATGGAGTGCAATAAATCTATAGAATCAAGGCTAATCTTGTGAGTTTCTAGGTATGCATTATCATTGACTGGAGGCACCACTAACTAGTTGGTTCTTTTGTGATGGAAGCCTGCCTACAAGATCTCCTCACCCTTTGAATAAAAGTGCTATCCAATCTTCATTGCTGTAGGTGAAGGAAAATTAGTTACTCTGACTGGTGATGTTAGCTATGATTATGTAAGTTTTGGAGAGATCTAGCATGTATGCTGAGTTGATGTTGGGTAAGTATTCAACAAACCTTGCATATAAATGTGTGAAAAAGGGGTATTTTAGTCATTTTATATCCACTGAACATTGTCTAAGTTTTAGATGTCTTTCTTGAGGGAGGAAAGAAAATCTTCTTTCTGGTTATTCATGAAAATAAAGGTGTGTTTATGGAGGTATAAGGTTGATTAGTGTATGGGTTTATCATTGGTTCAAATGGACATTATCATCATGAATGCACATATGTCAAAGATAGCTTATGCTTTCAGGGCCATTTTTTCTATTCTTGATGAGGTCTCCAAAGACTCATCCAAGACATCAGTTGGTTAAAGTGTAACAGGGTCATATTGGAGGCAGGAAGCATCAGAGGATGGAGGAAATTTCATCATCTCAAGTCAGCTTCTCGCTTTGAGATGATGCTTTGCATGAGAAGCGTTTTTGGTTTTGGTTGTTTTATTTTTCTTTGGTGATGCTGACAGATTTGAAGAATGTATGTTTTGTGAAGATTTTGTTTTGGAGATAAGTTTGGGATTTGGTGTTGAGCTCAATATGGATTGTTGTCCAGCGAGCTTTAGAGTATATGATCGAGAATCATACCCTTTCACGGTGACTAGACAATGATAGAGATTTATCGTATCTTTTAGGGATTGTTGTCGAATAATTCAAGACTCTGTGATTTGAGAGTTCGGGACTAAAGAGCTCAAGAACATAGCTCAAAGCTACACCTTTCCGAGGGTAGACAAGACAGCATGATGGAGCCCCGCTTGGTTTAGGATTTGTTCTTTGAGAGAAGATCTTCTATAAAATATGTATTCATATTATGTAATTAGCTTTGTTAGCAATCAGGGGGGGTCCCTTAGTACTATTGCAGGAACAATGTAATAAGGGGGGAATGTTGGCATAATAGTAACATTGTTAATTACATTGTCATGTTGCAGTTATAAAGTTATACAAATTGCATCGATAGTTATGTGAACTAAGGATTGTGTTAAGCAGTTGTGAGGTCCTATTGTATATGCTTGAGATCAATTTTTCTTAGTCTGGACTACATTTTTATGTGGAGCGCAGGGTATTATTTTATCCTTTGGAGTTTGTCTCCTTTGATTTGTTGATGGATATTAAAATTCATACATATATCTATTCTTGTCAAGTTCTCTGTTACATTTTGAATGTTCAAAGGAACTGAAGGCCAGCTTCTGAGTAGGAAGGAGATCTCAAGGCCATTTCAATAACTAATTTTATTTCAATAGATTTGAGCAGGAGCTCCATATTGTCTATGACCTTCTACCTTATGCAAGGAGCATCTTATTTCTAGGGAGGCTTGATGTGGGAAAGACTACTATCATGTGTGAAATAGCTTGATTTCTAGTAGACAATTTGGTGAGAAGAGTTTTGATGGTTTAATGGATAGTTGTGGTTATGGCTATGAATGCAAAGATGGAGTTGTGTCATAATGTAAGAAAGAGGATAATCAAGTTGAAAGACAAAATAAGAAACATGCAAAAGAAAACAAAAGACCAGCAAAAGGAGTTGCAAAAATTAAAGTTTGAGTTAGAGAAGTTATGGTGAATGTCGGAGGAGTATGAGGCATGCAATAAAAAGAAGGCAAAGAAAATAAATCTACAACAAAAACATTGAAGAGTTGTGAGAAGGTAAAAAAATGGTGAAGATAAATATTCACTTTGTGAGAAAGAGTTGTATTCAAATAGGAAGGCCATAGATTTTAGAATTAACCAAGGGATAGAACTCTTGGAACAGGGAAAGGTTAAATCCCTAGATGAGTTGGCAAAATTATTATTGGATGAAAGACCAATCAATTAGATTTGCGAAGAGTTAGAGACAAAGAATGAATGGGGAGAAGATGAAGAGGATGAACTAGCTAAAGATGTTGAGTTGTATTATCTTAAAGAAGGGAAAATATTGAGGATTAGAATGAGATAAGATAAGAGTTTGAGGATTGTAGTGAAGAGGAATACAAATTATCACAAGAGGTGACCCAAGATGTTGTAGCAGTGGAAGCAATCCACTTTAGAGAGGAATTTGCAATAGAGATGGAGATCTTTGGGAGCCCCATATGTGATGAAGTCATTGGCTTTAGAGAACACAATAAACAAGAAGCATCTAGAGGATTGTCAAAAACTAGAGGTATCTAAGTAGCTAGAGGAATGTTTGGAGAGTCTTGTTAGTGATGAAAAGAGAGTAGAAGATAATCATTTTTTTGGATAAGGAATGAGAGTGACTGAGGAAAGAAGCAGGAGCCCATAAATTTGTTGTATAGAAAAGGAGGACAATGGAAAAAATGAGTTGTCTTGTAAGTGACATCACATGGAGCTAGGAAACAAAGACCTCCTCATAAAAGAAGAATTGGAAATCATGCCTAAATGGCATAATCCAGAGGAGGAAGCACCTATGGGAGTTTTTGATTCCCTTAACTTGATTTTTGTTTCTAATGGATTATGTGCAAGTGCAATAGAAGATAACATAAGCATTGAGAAGATCCACAATGGCTTTTGGTGGAGAATGACCACTAGAATTGGGTTTAAGCCCACAAGAAGCTAGAAAAAGAGAAAGAGGACTAGTTGGCTTTGGAGAATGATTTATGGTCCAACAAGTAGTTGGAAGCAAAGGAAGAGAAAATATGGAAAATTGCAAAGATATTTAATCTAATTGAAGGGCAAGCCGTGGCCTTATTCTTTGGGTCAAAAGGATGGTTCTACCATCTAGCTTGAACTCTTACCTGGATGTTTGATGAAGTAGCATCCTAGGGTAAAAGCAATCCTACATCACCAAAAAAATGTAATAGTTGAGTCCTTAGGTTTCTTAGTGTGTTAAAGTGATTAAAGCTTGTTTTCAAATAATAGGCTTTGAACCAGGAGATCAAAAAAAATTTAAAAAGAAGAGTCCAGAATGATGTAAACCAATTCTAGTGAATTAGTGGCCTAAACAATTCTTCTTCATGTTTTATTGGGGTTGTTTGTAACTACTAGATAACATTTAGGGACAATTGTACATACGTTTTATTTTTGGTGAGTTAGAGGGGAATTAGGAATCTTTATTTGCATGGCATTTTGGTTGTATATAGGTAGCACATGACTTGTAAAAGGGGAGATGGTTTTGGATAGAGTGGAAGGATTCCTACTTCTAATCTAAAATAAAATACTAATGGCACTGCATGTGAATTAATGGCTACTATAAGTCTCCCTTCTAAGCGGTGTACTTTTGTAATTGTTGAGGCTTTCATAAGTGAATGAAGATGGTCTTTGTTCATTTTTTGTGTATCTGTATCTTCCTTGATGCAATTTTCTTTCTTACTTGTCTGCCTGAACTGAGATAATGAGTGAGTTGATCATGGTATATTTCCATGAGTTTAAGATTGAATGGGATAATTCCTTTTATATCCTACTATTTTCATATTATTTGTGGTTTTGAATAGTGATTACCAAGGACAAAAAATCTTTTGGATTTTCACTTGTAGGTATAGAGAAGTGTCTGCATCAAAAAATGTGAAGCTTGTATTTTGGCAAAACAACATAGAGATCCTTTCCCTTGATCAACTTGGTGTGCACATAGAAAATTGCAAGTCTTCCTTTCTAATTTATGTGAGCCCTTGCTAGTAACTAGAGGATGTAAGCATTTTATGTTGTTCATTGACAATCATAGTCAAATGACTTGGATTTATTTCTTGTAGAAAAAATCTAAAGCTTTTGAAACTTTTAAGAAGTTTTGCATTATGATTGAAAATGAAGCTCAATCTCAAATTGGTGTACTCTTCTAACAGACAATGGAGAATTTATGTCAAAAGTTTTTGAGGATTATCTCTATCAAAATAGAATTCAACATCATCTGACTATTCCAGGTACTCCCAACAAAATGGTGTTGCTGAAAGAATGAACAAAATTGTCATGAATATGGTTTGAGCAATGTTATATTTCAAAGGAATACAGATGCATTTTTGGGTAGAAGTAGCAAGAACAACAATTTATCTGAAATTTTAGTTTGGCTATCCTCCATCTATACAACTCAAGTATTGTCCCACTACAGATCAGCGAATAAATATTCTTACCAAAATGCTTGGAAGAGAAAAGTTTGAAAAATTTCAAAGAATACTTGATTTAACTATACCCATCACATTAAGAGGGAATGTTAATATTCATGTTAACTTTTTGTTTTGGTAGTTTTAATTTTTTAAGTTGCTTTTGGTAATTTAAGTGTTCCTTTACTTCGTATAAAACAAATTTGTAAATCTTCATTTTTCAACAACATTACACAATTCTGTCTTACATCAATCCTGGCCTGACAGGTACAGTGCTGCAACAAGTGTTCATATGCATAGGATGGGCAATCATTGGATGGAGATGGGCCACTGCAGTGGGCTATTACACCAGATGGCAGTCAGATAACTGGCATAGCGGTTTTCAGATGGAAGATTTTTGGACAAGACACATCAGAGAGCTGCAGGAGGCCCGACAACCCCAGCTGCCCGAAGAAAAAATGATTGAGAAGAAGCTGAAAAAGCTTATTGCCAAGGAGCCCATGGGTATAGCGGCACCGAGGCAATTGCTGTATGTGGTGCTCGTATTGCAGTGGCTAGTGGTCTTATTCAGTAAAGCCTGCTGGATTGGCTCTCTCTTGATATTCCACAACAAATGTATGGGGAAGTTATTGTCTTTCATATTATCCAAGCACGAAACAACGGCCTTCGAAGAATACCCAAAATATAGAAAAATTCTGGAGGGCGTGGAGATGCTACGGGAGACTCCTAAAAGCCTGTGGATGGGTAACCGCAAGTCTATTGCAGAAGCAAGTAATCTTATTAGACAGGGCCATGACGATGCGGAATATAAATGCGAAGAGCTGATTGCCTTTCTGGCAGAGAAAAGGACACCTGGAGGTTTAGGCATTAATTGTCTGGATCCCAGTAAACCACAAATAGGATTGAAGTATTTATGTAATCAGCAGAGACAAGAATCAAGCGAGATGGAAATACAGTCACTAGATGTAGAAAAGCACTTCGCGGATGTGAGTAAAACTTCATGGAAAATGACAGCCGTGTCCCTGCTTACTATTATTGTCCAGCTTTCTCCAATTTGCGTGGAAGCTAATGATGAAGCCTGTTCTGTTTCCCATGCTTTCCCCCCAAAGCTGGTTGAGGATTGTTTAAAGGCATACTCTCAAGCATGGCAGATCATAGATTTTGTTGAGGACACAGAGGTAGAACGCGACCAAATCATTAGCCAAGCCGCTGATAAACAGTTCGGTAGACTAAAGACCAAAGTGAAGAAGGGGACTCTTCCTGGTAATAAGTTTCGTCATGCAACTCCCAAGTGCGTGTCTACAGCATTGAATGAGCTCGCAGAAGAATGCAAAAAGAAAACAGAGCCGTCTGGTGGTGTGAACATTTTATCTGCAGTATTTCATTCACTAGGGGTTAAAAATAAGAAAAAAGATGACGACCTCAATTCAGATAATTGGGGGAGAGTGGGAGGCAATGACTCAATTGATTGGAAGGCCGCTGCAACAGGCAATGCCATCTACAAACTGTGCAAAAGCATCGACTGTAGCTCTACTACTGACGTCAAGGAACTGCTTAAGGAGATAGAATCTTCTTTGGCAGATATTATATATGCTTGCATCCTTCATGTAAAATCCCGACTGGTATTGAAATCCAGAGAGTGGGCACGAGATTCCCATGAAAATAAAATAGGCAGAGCACTTTATACTGCTGGGAAAGCCAAAGTAGTAATGGAGGAGTTGGAACGTGTTGAACTTGAGAGAGAAAGGACCAGTGACATGGACCCCCTTACAATATTAATAGATTAGCTTGTCTGACAGCAATGGGTTAAGCTAAGATTTTAGCTTGTGGTTGTAATCTTTTTAAGCCTGTGATTGTCATTTGGTATAACTTTCATATCAAGTGACATATCTTGTTACTTCCGTTCCACTATCTTACTGTAACTGCTCTATTTCTAATGCATAAATTGTGTTACAACATTTCTGTCTTGTCTTTTCTCAATGCATAGGTTTGTATTTTTCTCTATGGAGCCAATGCAAATTAGTGATATAGCAACTTACGATGGAGCCAAATCTAATATTGAGGAACTGTATGCAGTGTTTGTTGCAGGGGAACGGTGAAATTTGATAGAACAAGTGCAGTGTGCAAAAAAAACTGAGACTGAATCAATGGGTTGCATTTCAAGATTTAATGTGCTTTAGTAACCAATGAGCCAAATGCCTACAGGATGCCTTACATGCTTAAGTGAAGTGATTTTCTCCCCTGTTCATAGATAGAATCAGATCCAAGGATGATTTTCTTCTGCTTGCTAGAGAAAAAATTAATAGTGTGCACTTTGTGCTAAAATGAGAAATTAATTGCCTAAACAAAGAGGTCTCTTACTGTGTTTCAGGATTGCTACAAGTGTCAATGTCTTAAAGAGATCTACGGACTCACATGAGAAATAATCTCTTGCCAATTTTTGGATTTGTCTAAATTATATTTGAGCCTTAGGTCAAATCTGTATAAGTGTCCTCTAGTTTAGGATATTCTTTAAGTGTTAAATGGCGTATGTCTAGTTATGGGTCTTTGTATTTATTGTTTGTAAATCTAGAGAACGTGTAGTCCTGCACAATCCTCTCCATGGTTAGATGTCTCTTCAATTGACCAAGATGTTTTGAGGGATTGTATAGGTCTCCAAGGTCATATTTGTTAACAATTGACCAAGATGTTTTGAGGGATTGTACAGGTCTCCAAGGTCACATTTGTTAACATGTTCTTTATGATTAGTTAGTTGACACAACAGCTATAAAAGTTAAGTGTAATCAGGATGACTCTGAGAAGGGGGATAAATAGGAAGATGAAACTAGTTGACCCCTCAAGGATGTGGAGGACATTACTACTAATTTTGACATTGTTCCTTTGTACAAATCAAAAAGTATTGAGGAGGAGTCTTCACATGAAGAAGCTGAACTTGAATCACCCCTCAGATTTTGATGATTTAATTTATCTTTCAACTACCAAAGTCACTGAGGAAACTAATGATGTGTATGACTCTCATGTTAAGGTGTATGAGGTTGATGAGGATAACAACACTAATAAGGTTCATAGTTGTGAAACCTTTAATGAAAAGTGGGTAGAGATGTATGCCAGATTGAATACTTTCCAAATTAGATTGAGTAAGATCAAAGATAGTAATGATAAGGTGCATAATTGTGAAACTTGTAATGATAAGTGGGTAGAGATGTATGACAGGTTGAATACTTTCTAAAATAGGACGAGTAAGATTGAAGAAGCCATGACAGAGGTTGTTAATGTTAATGATGATATGATGACGCATTTTGCTACAGGTATTGTCATTTTACAAGTTGAGCTCAAAAAATGCAAACAAATGTAGAAAGAATTAGTAGATAAAATGAAGAAAAATTAGAAAAAGATTAATGTGCAAGTGGACACTGGAACTGTTCCATGGGAGGAAAAATTGAAGACCCTTATATAATTTTCTCTGTTTCTACTTTGGGTCTTGTCTTTGTGCTATCTTAAAAGCTATTTTAGTGTTGTTTTTTTGTTGTGTAGGTGTGGGTTGATGTTGTTTATCTAGTCTATGCTTCTTTGTTTTGATTGTGGTTGTTTCTCTCTGGTCTTTATTCTATTGTAAGGGACTATTTATGTAATCTTTTCTTTTGTAAGGGACTGGGACCCTTTTCCTTGAATATAATATAAAAAATATGCATCATCTTCTTGGTGAAATCAAGGACATACGATTAAATGGTGAGAAGACTGCCAACCAGACTAAACATAGGTGTTTAAATATTTGAAAAATAACCTATGAACTTGGAGCATCGAACGTGGTAGGCAAAGTGAACAATGGATAATAGAGTAGGTAGAGATTTTGAACCCTATTTAGACAATAGTTGTCGCCATAGAAACATAGAACATCAATGGTCCAAGAATAGCCAAAATAAACTAAACATGTCTCAGAGATGAATGATTGCCTTCGAAGATCAAAAACTAAACTAAACCACACAAAAATGGTTGGACTCAATAAAACAAAATACAATGATAAGAATGAGATAACCCACAACAATTTCAAGCCATAAATAGAAGAATACTATATACAACCATTAAGCCAAGACCCACAAGAATATCACTTCACACAGCTAATAAACCAAAATCAATTACCAAACATAGTCTCAACTAGAAACATTCTAATTAAAATAACTTTCCCATAATATTACTTTAAAATAATAGCTAAAACTGAAGTATCAATGGTCATAGTGATAGAATCCATGCAATGTAAAAGCAAATGGCATAATGTAATGGGTTTTGCCAATAAAACAAAGCGTGAAGATGATAGAAAAATATTGGTGTAGTCCTAAACAATTCCTTGACCATTGATATCATAACTTTTCCTCAAGAAAATTCCTTTCCCTTCTAGTAAAACTTTCTCCATGTTCTTTCCAACATGTTCACGAAGTTTATATCATGTAGCAAGCTGAACTCACTTGATACTCTTGGGAGGTTCCATAATACAAATACAAAAAAATGGCATGACCAACTAACAAAGATGATTAAAATCCAAATGACATAATGATAATATTCCCCACTAACTCCTTATCCCAAACCAAAAGACTCGCACACAATAAGACCAATGGTAAACTCAAATTGCTATCAACAGTTCCTAGTCCCCAAGGATTGTAATAATTCCTTTACTTCCATAATCCTTTATGGGATTTTACCAATGGTTCTTGAATTGTCCATGGCCTAAACAAATTAAAGTCCCCATGACCACTTTAACCCCTAAGGTAGTATAATGTTTTATATATATATATATATATATATATGTTTCATTTAACATATATAAAAATGTTTTTATTTTTATATATACAAATGTTCATATTTGAACACAAGTATGAACTAATCCATAAGATCTCATATATGTACATATTTTAGAACATCTTAGTATACATATCACTTATATACATATATGTATATATACACACACAAAGAGAAGTCCAAGTGGCCACTCAATAACATTCTAACCACTAACAAAAATACAAAGATAATTATGAATAGGAACAACACTGACCACCATGCATTCAAAATATTGCCATAGACAGTACAGAGGCCACCATAAAATAGGAAATATACTGTTAGGAAGAAGAGAACCCGCCATGAAGTGAACTAAGGAGATTATGGCAACTACAAAGTGAACCAACTACTAAAATGAATCAAAATTTCCATAAATATAGAGGATGAATATAAAACATCATGGGGGTCAACCACAAATTAAAAATGATCACCACATAGAAGAAACACCACCACAATGGAGAAACATGGCCAAAATGCATAATAAAAGTCCTTTTCAATAATTATAACAACATGAAGGAATGTTGTGGTGGTAACTTATAGGTAGGGGAGAATAAAAAAGTGAGAAACAAGGGATGGGGAGACATCGTGGTGAAAAGTCTAGGGCACCGCATAACATAGGGAGGGATCAAGGAGCCATAAACAACATTGCACAAGGAAGATAACTCAATGACAAGATGTGCAATGCACAGCAAGACAACATGAGACCTGGAACATGCACTTGGGTTTATATAGAGGCAATGCAACAAGTGAAAATACTAGATTTAGTCAAATTTTGGATGCAGGCCAACAAGGTGTTCCTAGAGGTCTAATTAAGATAACTAAAGAGAAATGTTGACACATAATATATCTTTAGAGAACCACACACTTTACACATAGGCACCTCAAAGATTTGTCACTAAGTATTTGTTGTGTTGGCTCACTACAATACAAGACCTACAAACCTCTTTTAAGAAAATAAAAACTACAAGTTACACATGCAACCAAAAAAATAAAGGGTTGGGGTTTAGGTTAAGTTTAGGGTTTTGAGTACAATTATGGTTAGGGTTTGGGTTACAATTAAAATTAAGAGTAGGATTGAAATTAGGGTTAGGGTTATGTTAGTATTTAGGTTAGGGTTTGAATTATGATTAGGGTTAGGGTGAAAATTAGACCTATTTTAGGGTTAGAATAAGGGTTAGGGTTAGGGTTAGAATTAGAGTTAGAGTTAGGATTACAATTAGGGTTGGGGTTAGGGTTATAATTTGGTTACATCTACAATTAGGGTTAGGTTTATAAATAGGGTTAGGATAAGGGTTAGAATTACAATTAGAATTAGGATTACAATTAGAAATAGGGTGAGAATGACAATGAGAATTAGGGTTAGGGTTACGAGTAGAATTACGGTTAAGGTTTGGGTTAGAATTAGAATTAGGACTAAAATTAGGGTTACGGTTAGAATAAGTATTAGGGTTAGAATTACGATTAAAATTAAGGTTAAGGTTAGAATTAGGGTTAGGTTTAGATTTGCAATTAATAATATATATATATATATATATATATATATATATAATTTAGTACTAACAATATATAATGTATATATAGTAATATTAGTAATTTATATATAATGTATATATTAGTAATATTTCTATAAATATAAATATGCTAACCTTAACACTAATTTAAATCGTAACTATAACCCTAACCGAACATGGAACCCTACCCCTAACCACAATTTGGTACATGAATAAAACATTAAATATAATGTGATTTATAAACATAATCATAACCCTAAGTAGGTTAAAACCATAACCCTAATATTATAATATAGGTTAGATGTATAATTTTATAATTATATATCATATTATATAATTATTATAATATTTTAATATTATATATTATAATATTATAATTAATAGTATATATTATATATTTTTTAATATAATATAATATATAAATTTATAATTATTATATAATATATTATTTAATAATATATCTAACCTATATTATAATATATAATAATTCTTATAATTATATAATATAGTTAGAATTACACTTCCCGCTCCGAATGCTACTAGCATATTCATCTTTTAAAAAATATATCTAAAGTATGCAAAGAGATATCCTTCTCAAGGCGCCTAATGTAAGGATTAGTGATTAAAATATAGGCACCTTGAGAAGGATATCTCTCGAGGCGTAATTTAGATATATTTTTTAAAATATAAATATGCTAGTACATAGTTGTCTTTCTCAAGCTTTCATTTGGTCCACACAAGCAACATCATGTAGTAAGACATTAGGCCTAACAATAATATTTAAAATGATGATTCTTGGAAGCCATCCTCTTTTCATAAAAGTGTAAGGCAATCAAAGGACACTTGCACCAACCATGGTGATCAATATATTGCTAAAAGATTTACAAAGAGAAGACTAACTTTAATTGATTTGGTACTAGCTAGGAATCCCTGTGAATCAAGCTTGTTTCCAACTCCCACACCATTATTGAAAAATGAGATCATTACCTGAGCATACATGAACTTGCTACACATGAAATCACCTTACCACTGATTCAATTTGATGAACTAACACTGTTCCTAGTATTGACACATATGGCTAAGATTACTCTGATGGTCATCATGTACCTACAATAAGAAGGAGACTGTCGATTCCAAACTAACATTGTAGGGAGCTCACCTCACTCTGTGAGTGAATGCCTATCAACATAATTAGAAATATTCAATCTTTAATCCACTTTGTATCTATTAACTAGCACCTAGGTGAGTGTAGGATCATCCCAAGCCAAACAGTGGCAATAGGAAAAAAAAATTGTGTCTTTACTTAGCCAAAATCATGAATTGGGAAGTTTAACTTTCTTAGGCATGTAAAGAATATCCGTTACAGATATCCATTTTGTGGGTCCCAAAATAGATATTCATTTATGGGAAACGGATATCCATTTATAGAACTATATAAATGGTATTTTTTATTATTCTTTTCATTGGTTTTTGCTTACAACTTACAATTCAACTTGAAAATTTCTATTGTTACATGGTTAACATCTTTTCAACCAATCAACAAAGTTGCATCTCTTTAAAATTTGAACACCTCTCTCTCTCTAAACCCCTAAACCCTAAATAATGCCCCTAATCCCTAAATAATGTCCATAATCCCTAAACCCTAAACCCGAGCAACCCTAAACGTCTATCTCCCTATCTCTCCATTATCTTCCTCTCTCTATCGTCCCTCTACCTCTGAATCTGTCTCCCTATCTCTCTGGACATCTCACTCATTCTCTATCTCCCTATCTATCCCCTCTATCTCCTCTATCTCTCTCTATCTACCTCCTCTTTCTACCTATCTATCTCTCCCTATCTCTTACCTCTCTCTCCCCTATCATTCCTCTTCCCTATCTCTCCCTCTCCCTTATCAATGAAGGAAATGGAAATAAGAAAACTAGAGGAAAGGAGAGATATTGGGGAGAGATAGGGAGATAGAGGAATTATAGGGGAGAGAGATGTAAGAGATAGGGAGAGATAGATAGGTAGAGAGAGAGGAGATAGATTGGGAGAGATAGGGAGATAGAGAGTGAGTGAGATTTCCAGAGAGATAGGGAGAGAGATTGAGAGGTAGAGGGACGATAGAGAGAGGGAGATAAGGGAGAGATAGGGAGATATTGCTCAGCTTTAGGGTTTAGGGGTTAGGGATTAGGGGCATTATTTAGGGTTTAGGTATTTAGAGAGAGAGAGACTACTTTTGACATACAACAATAAACCATAAATAATGCCCCTAAACGCTAACCCCTAACTCCTAAACCATAAACCCTAAACCCTAAATAATTCCCCTAAGCCCTAAGCCCTAAACCCTAAACCTGAGAAACCCTAAACCCTAAAAACTAAACCCAAGCAATGCTAAACCTCTATCTCCCTATCTTTATCATTCCTCTACCTCTCAATCTCTCTCCCTATGACTCTGGCAATGTCCCCCACTCTCTATATCCCTATCTATCCCCTTGGTCTCCTCTAGATCTCCTTATCGGTCCTCTCTCTCCAAACCCTAAACTTTAAACCTTTAAACCTTAAACCCTAAACCCTAAATAATGCCCCTAAACCTTAACCCCTAACCACTAAACCCAAAACTCGAGCAACCCTAAAACCCAAACCACTAAACCCTAAATCCAAGCAACTCTAAACTTCTATCTCCCCATCTTTCTCCTATCTCCCTATCTCTATCATCCCTCTACATCTCAATCTCTCTCCCTATGTCCCTAGCCATGTCACTCACTCTATCTCTCTATCCCTCCCCTCGGTCTCTTCTATTTCTCCCTATCATTCCTCTCTCTCTAAACCCTAAACGCTAAACCTCTAAACCTGAACCCCTAACCCTTAAACCATAAATCCTAAATCCTAAATAATGCCCCTAAACCCTAACCCCTAAACCTAAACAACTCTAAACTTCTATCTCCCCATCTCGCTATCACCTTTGTCCCTCTACCTCCCTATGTCTCTGGCCATGTCCCTCACTCTCTATCTCCTTATCTCTCCCCTCAATCTCCTCTATATCTCCCTATTGGTCCTCCATCTCTCTCTAAACCCTAAACCTCTAAACCTTAACCCCTAACCCCAAAACCATAAACCCTAAATAATGCCCCTAAACCCTAACTGCTAACCCCTAAACCATAAACCCAAGAAACCCTAAACCCCTAAATCCTAAACCCCAAACCCCTAAACCCTAAACCCAAGCAACCCTAAACCTCTATCTCCCTATCTCCATTGTCCCTCTACCTCTCAATCTCTCTCCCTATATCTCTGGACATGTCCCTCACTCTTTATCTCCCTATCTATCCCCTTTGTCTCCTTTATCTCTCCCAATCTCTATTAGTCCCCTCTCTATCTCTCTCTAAACCCTAAACCCCTAAACCATAACCCCTAAACCCTAAACTCAAGCAACCCTAACCCCTAATCCTTAGAAATAATTCCCCTAAACCCTAAACTTGAGCAACCCTAAACTCATAAACCCTAAATAACGCCCCTAAACCTTGACCCCTAACCCCTAAACCTTGAACCTGAGCAACCCTCTCTCTTTCCCTAAACCCCTAAACCCTAAACCTGAGCAACCCTAAACCTCTATCTCCCTATCTCTTCCTAATCTCCATATCTCTATTGTCCCTCTACCTCTCAAAATCTCTCCCTATGTCACTAGCCATGTACCTCACTCTCTATCTCCCTATCTCTCCCCTCGGTCTCCTCTATATCTCCCTATCAATCCTCTCTCTCTAAACCCTAAACCCTAAACCTCTAAACCTTAACCCTTAACCCCTAAACCCTAAAACCTAAACACTAAACCCCTCAACCCTGAACCAAGAAACTCTAAACCTCTATCTCCCTATCTATCCCTATCTCTATCATCCCTCTACCTCTCAATCTCTCTCCCTGTCTCTGGACATGTCTCTCACTCTCTATCTCCCTATCTCTACCCTCTGTCTCCTCTATTTCTCCCAATTTCTATCAGTCCCCTCTCTTTATCTCTCTCTAAACCCTAAACCTAGGCAACCCTAAACCCTAAATAATTTCTCTAAACCCTAACCCCTAAACCCTAAACTTGAGTTACGTTAAACTCATAAACCCTAAACAATGCCCCTAAACCCTGATCCCTAACCCCAAGCAACCCTAAACCTCTCTCTGTCTCTCTCTCCCAAAACCCCTAAACCCTAAATAATGCCCCTAAAACCTAACCCCTAAACCATAAACCTGAGCAACTCTAAACCTCTATCTCCCTATCTCTCCTTTATCTCTCTATCTCTATCATCCCTCTACCTCTCAATCTCTCTCCCTATCTCTCTAGACATCTCACTCAGTCTCTATCTTCATATCTCTCTCCTCTGTCTCCTCTATCTCTCCCTATTTGTCTCCTCTCTCTACCTAGCTATCTCTTGCCTCTCTCCTCTATCATTCCTCTATCTCCCTATCTCTCCCCTCTATATCTCCCTCTCCCTTATCGATGAAAGAAATGAAAACAAGAAAACTAGGACTCTCTTTCTATCTCTCTCTCTCGACAAAGCAAATGGAAACAAGAAAACTAGGACATGCAAAGAGGGATGAGGATATAAATTGGGAGGATGAAATGGAAACAAGATGAAACTAAAGTTCATTGGATGGGAAGAATGATGAGAGGAGAGGTGGAAAATAGTAAAATATGGAAAAATTGGTGGGATCTAAAGGGAATTGGAAAGGAAAAGGAAAACTAGGAAAGCTAGGAGAAGGATTTAACTAAGAGGTAGATAGGTCAAAGAGGGAGAGGGCGAGAGAGAGAGAGAGATTTGTATAGTTCCAGAAAATAGATATCTATTTCTGGAAAATAGATATCCGTTATTTTAATAATGAATATTCTTTTTTCTTTGATTTTGCCTTGTATTTAGGCTTGGGACTATCACAGTTGATGTTCCTTGAATTCTAACGTGTTTACAGGTTTCACTCTCTTCTTCGAACTTCACCCTTAGTGCTGACAACTTTTTTTATTCAAATTTGATAAAACGAAAAGGGTTTATTGAAGAAATTGTCAACGTTCTAAAAATATAAGATTTGCTTGATTATCACATTATTAAATAATTATTAATAATTTTCTATATAGTGTGTGTATGAAATCCTGATGGACACATTGATTAAAATGCATCCATAACTTTTAAACTGTTTCACTTTTTTCAGATTTGAAAGATGCGTCACACTCTATGCTTTTCTAGATATAGGTTTAAAAAAAATTGAATTCAAATTTTTTTTGATCGAGTTAGGTTCTAGCTGAGAAATTATTTTTTAGTTTTTAAAAAAAGTCAGAAAAAAAATATAACTAATTATTTTCTTCGAAAAAAATTCAAAAAATATACTTCACATTCGGGCATGAGTCCTTTACTTATTTTGAAAGATTAAAAAAAAATATTTTTTTGTTCATAGTTAGGTTGGCTGGAATGACACCCACTTCTTATTTTTTTCTGAAAAATTTAATAGTTGTTCATTGAAATATTCATTTTTCACCAAGTAAATTTATCTTTTTTTGAAAAAAAAAATAGTAGCACATAAACTAGATTCAATTCTCTACAAATTTTATTCTTAAATATTTTTTAAATTGTGTAGATAATCCATTCAAATTTTCACATGAACTTGATTAAGTCTGATTTTTAGTATTTTCAGTGCCACTTAGAGGTATTGTTTGGCCCATCATGATCTTACACATACCCACCTGCACCCAAAGGAGGTACAATGGTTATGTCGATTGCAATTTATATAGAACGTCTTATAAATTTGAAAGTAGCATTGGGTCAACAAAGACATAGTATTTTATAAGAGGTCTTAAGTTGTAGTCATAAATAATCTATAAAAAATTGATACAACATCAAAAGTAGTTGCTAATCAATTTTTAAAAAGGTTTGTTGATTTGCTAATCTAAGATAAAGTTTAAAAATTAAATAAATATATTTGAAAAACTATTGAAGAGGGGTGCTATGTGGATCATTTACAGGGTACAACATTAGCTAGTGACTCTTAAGATGAATCATCATAACAATCTTGGACATCATATAGAATAATATATACTACTATGTAGAAATCTAAAATTACTCCTAAATATAAATAAAGTATCTAGGATGTCTATATCTATGTATTTCAATTGTTTCCATTAAAAAAAAATTCACATACATATTCTAAATTGATTGGCTTATAAATTTGAAATAATTTTGATATCCTATGGAAAATGAAAGCTTATGATTTTTAATGTGTATATATAAAACCCTAAAGCTATATTGATTTGGGAGTGTATAATCGGCAAATATTCACGCGAATCCACAAAACCCCATTGTCAAGAAAAATTTAGAAAAAAACTGAACTTGTATTTAAATCCAGCGTAATGGCAGCCTGGCAGCCGTCAAGTGGACGCTGTTCAAATCGCAGAATACCTACCACCCCACATTCCCGTCAGCTGAACGCACATGCTTTTCTAGGTCTGCCTAGATCTTCACGAGAAGACATTTAAAGACTTTTTTATTCTCTGTTCGGTCTTGACTCTTGAGAGGCATTTGCGGAGAGAATTCCGGGCCGTCCTTGAATTTAAGGCATAAGATTGAACGATTCATTGCTCATGGCGTATAAATCAATGCCTTCCTGCCGTGTCGCGCACCTTAAATTACTATTCCAGCGTCACCGTACTAACTTTTCTACCCACGTTTTAATTAAACAAAAGCAGCGAGAGGAGTGGCTGACAGCGATTAAAAACTGGCGACGGCAAAGAAATCCGACGTGAGAATACTCCTATCAAGCCTATCGGCTAATTATGCGTTTATTCTTGATGAATATATGTTTAAATTGCTCTCTTGATTTACATCTGGTTCTGCTATAATACACTCAATCCTGTGCTTTTTAGTGTGTTGTTCCTGGTTGTGCTATTGTGTATGATCTCATTATTGCATGTAAGCAATTTCTAGTTAAACCAAATATCACACTATAGAAGTCTGTAGCCAACTTGAACATTGACAGGGCTTCTAGAAGGAACTTGAAACCAGCAGAGGCCATAAACATTGGAAACATTCGCTGAAAGCTAAAGGTTATTTTTTTGGGGGTCACTGTCAACCAGGACATGAATTTGGGGCAAGACGTCCCTTGTGGGAAATTGTTTTTCCATTTACCTGTATATTGTTAAATGTGAACAACCCTACCTCCCTCTTCTAAAGTACAAAGGCCTCTTCCCTTCAAAGGACGGGCTGTGATAGAAATCAAATTATACTTTGCCATTGGTAGTCAACGAGCTCGTCCGATTGGTCTAGGTAGGGGAATCCAGATAACTGGAAGTTGGTAGAAGGATCTGTAATCTTTGATTGAGCTATGTAGCTTTTAATGAAGTTAGTGGAACTTTACCTCTGTTTAAGGCGCTGTTTAAGACTGTCTTTCTGGGTTTCTGACTTTACGGAGGTTATATTCAATGTACCTAGGGACTCAAACAGGCAGAATTTGGCGTAACTAGCAATTAGAAATATTTAGTCTTTATTATTTGCACGGCCTTACAGTTGGACGGGAAAGATTAAATACGCAAGTACCAGAGAATTGATTGCCCACTATGAAGGTAGCCGATGAATGAGCGGCAAAGATCTCTTCAATGGTCGTCCCCCGTTTAGAATGCATTCGAAACCGTCGATTCTCAACTGTACACGTACGGAGCTCGCCTCGCTCCCCACGGTAACGCCGATCGCCGTAACTAGCAATCCACTTCGTATGGATTAATACATACAAAGTGGATTAAAGAAAAAATATTTCTAATTGCTACTCAACTTTTTAGTATATATTCGTTTCAATCAAAACTGCCGCTGGCTCGGGAAAAAGTTGTTTTGATCTGTCTGCCCTCAGTTTTTTTTAATGCAAACAGCCGTTATATGCATGATAGATTAATCCTCGCAAGTCCATGGCAAGATATAGGGGTGAGTATGAGGAAAGCTGGGGTGAAATTGCCAAGATATTAGTGGTGTTGGGAGTATCAGTGATATTTATTGTCTTCATTTCAAAGGACGCAGTGAAGGCGTTGAAGAGGAGAGCGCATTGGATTCCAGGCGAATCTCTTGTGCTCACTGCTCTTACAATTCAATTGCTCAACCAGCTTAGCGGGCACGGAGCGTTGCTGGAAGAGGCATTGAATGTAAGAACAGGCACAATAAACACCAAAAGACAGGGCAAAACATAACAGTAACAAACGGAAAAGAGGCAGGGCAAACATAGTTGAATAAACTCAGAAATATTTATTCATCTAACTTGCATTACATCCAAATGCTTTTCCGGCAGCTCTCTCTAAACACATATATATAGCTACAGAAGCTTGGGACTGTTTTTACATTGAAGAATCCTTCTCCATTCCAAGCAAACATTCTCAAGAGCGATTTTTGGATGATCCATAGCAGCCAGGTGATGCTCTGTGTAGCCGTAGCATATTTGGTGCCGGGAATGGCCTCTCGCGGCTTCCAAGACTCGTGGGGCAAGCTGGCGGCCTTGGTCATAACTATCATAGTTCATGTCACCTCTGAGGTAAATACTGTACATCGAGCTCACTCTACGTTAACGGGTTACCTCTATATTTGGCCGCAAACAAGCGAAACTAACCACACTGTGTACATTGCCTTAGCTTGCGTAGTGTCCATGTCCTTCCTAAAGCTTGTTCTTCTTCTGGGCTGCGCTACCATAGCCGGCAAAGGTATCGAAGCCACCATTGCTCAGAAAATTCCTCAGATTCTCTCCACGCCTAGCTCAGATCAGTGCTCCTCCTGTTGGCGGACGGTTGAAGAGGAAGTAATGCGGTCATGGATTGTTGCTCGTTCCTACAACCCCGAATATATCATTGCCAGGTCCCCATTGAGTTCGTCGGCTGCGGCCATTGTTACAGTTCAAATCGTGGCTTCAGTAGCCAGGTGGTATATTGAGGGCCCTTCTCTGGCGATCTACGATTTGTTTGCAGGGTTGAAGTTTGCAGGTACTGATTTTCTCTTTTGTTTTGAGTTTCGCTAGTTTTGCTTTTTAAGTTGCTTTTGACAGTTTAACTAATCCTTTACTGCCTCTAGAATAAGAATGTAAATCTTCATTTTTCAACGATAATGTTACACAATTCTGTCCTGCATCAATCCTGGCCTGACAGTGGTATTAGAGCTTAGAGCATAGGAAATCCAAAAGCATCAATCCTGACCTGACAGTGGTATTAGAGCATAGGAAATCAAAAAAATCTTTTTTAATAGGCATTCCATTAATAGGTGTAAAATTCAGTGCCTCTATGGCCTTACCAACATTTTCAGCGAAGTTGTAATTTACATAGGCGTAACCAAGAGAGGTCTTGGTAGTGACATCTCTGGGAGCAATCTACTGGAAGAGCTCATAAAGTTGGCCATCCATAACATGGGGTTCCATATCCCCCACATACAACGAAGAATTATTGCATGCTTCTTGTTGGCCCACACCATATGCACCCAGCGGCTGGGGTTGGATTTGAACCTGCACCATTTCTTCTTTAATTCCAGCCTTTATAAAGTCATTTCTACCAATTCAATTAATTTATTCGGAGTCTCTATAGGTAAGTAATCAGTTGAAGACGATCACTTTTGATTAATTGGTTGAAAAGTAGGCGTTAAAAGACTTTTGAGAGAGAAATTGATAGCACTAGTGAAAAGTCATGTTTACTGGTTGGGAAGATAGGAAGTTATTAGAACTCAAAGGGGGTTCAAAAATTTCTAGGAGTTTTGCTTGCCTTACTTAAGAAGATAATATTTCTGCAAGTCTTTTATAGCACGCAAGATTTGGGCATATTAATTATGATAGCATTCAAATTATGCAAAAGAATGGTGTTGTAGGTTTGCCCACTTTGCCTAAGACAATTGAAAAATGTGAAGCTTGCATTTTGACATAACAACATTGAGATCCTTTCCCTCATTCAACTTGACATGCATATAGAAAATTGCATCTCTTTCGTTCTAATTTGTGTGGGCCCTTGCTAGTAACTTTCGCTAGAGGATGTAAGTATTTTATGTTGTTTGTTGATGATCATAGTCAAATGACTTGGATTTATTTCTTGTAGAAGAAATATGAAGCTTTTGAAACTATTAAGAAGTTTTGCACTGTGATTGAAAATGAAGCTCAATCTCAAATTGGTACTCTTCGAACAGACAATGGTGGAAAGTTTATGTCAAAAGTTTTTGAGGATTATCTCTATCAAAATGGAATTCAACATCATCTCACTATTCTAGGTACTCCCCAACAAAATGGTGTTGTTGAAAGAATGAACAAAATTGTCATGAATATGGTTTGAGCAATATTATATTTCAAAGGAATACTGTTGCATTTTTTAGTAGAAATGGCAAGAACAATAGTTTATCTATGCAATAGATCTCCTTCATCTACTCTTCACTAGGTGACTCCATATGAAGTTTGGTTTGGCTATCCTCCATCTATTCAACATCTATAGATTTTTAGCTCCATCTGTTATGCTTTGATTCCCAAGGAGAAAAGAAGTAAGTTGGATCATAGAAGTCATAAATACATTTTTTTAGACTATTCTAAATCTTCAAAAGCATATAGGTTGTATAATGAGGCTAATAAGAAATTTCTTATCATGATGTTATATTTTATGAAGCCTCCAAAAATATTGTTAGTGTTGAATAAGAATTACATCACCTTAAAAATTTGGCAAGTTTGTCCCTTGGAAAGAACATCCTTGTGAGATTGCTCATTTTGTGGGGGAGCAAGGAGGCAGAGATAAGTCAAACCACATTTGGAATCTCTAACTCAAAATGTCCAAGAAGAACCCCCTCTAATGAAGAGTTTCAATTTTTTTACGAACATGGGATTCAAGAAACTATACAACAATAGTTAGACAATGATGGCGCTTTTTCAATCAAGAAAAGAAAGCACCAATAGTCCAACCTAGATCTTCACACAAATGGGCAAAACAAGTCCTTCAAACTCTTAAAGATTTGAGACATGACCATATTGGTAAGATAAGAACAAGGAGTTCATACAAAACAAGGCAATTGGCTCAATCTAATATGAAAGGTAACTTGGAGTCTATTAATGAAATCAATATAGCAATGGACTCAGAATCAACTTCCTTTAAAGAAGTTAAATATATTGCAATATGGATGAAGGTTTACAAAACAAGTATGATTCTCTTTTAAAAAATGGCACTTAGGAGTTGGTTGATCCTCCACTAAGTTATAAACCTATTGGTTGCAAATGGGTCTTTCGAAACAAGTATAAAGTAGATGGTTCACTTGACAAACATAAAGTATAGTTTGTTGCAAAAAAAAATGCTCAAAAGGAGGGCATAGATTATGAAGAAACATTTGCACCTACAATGATATGGACTACCATTCGTGCTTTGTTGGCTCTCTCAGCACAAAATGGATGGAAAGTTCATCAAGTGGACATAAAAATTGTATTCTTGAATAGTTATCTCAACGAAATAGTGTTTATGACTCAAGCAAAAGGATATGAAATCAAGTATCAAGAACATCAAGTATGTAAGCTAATGAAATTGGTGTATGGTTTAAAGCAAGTCCCACAAGCTTGTTATGAAAACTCACCAAGCACCTCTTGAAGTTGAATTTCAAGCACTTTGAATTTGATGATGCAACTCTTTTTTTCAAAAAAGTTGATAACATAGTTGTATATCTATTTGTTTATGTGGATGATCTATTTCTAATTGGTAACAATAAAAATATATTACAATCGTACAAGAAGAATTGCAGCAAGGTTTGAAATGACTTACATGGGACATCTTCATTACTATTTGGGTATTGAGTTGATTCACAAACCTAGGTATATCTTCATCATCCAACAAAAATATATTGGTGAACTTCTAAACAAATTGGGCATGTCCAATTGGAAACCGCTAAGTACTCCTATGGAGCAAAGTTTGAAACTAACACCAAATGACTCTACAACATTGGTTGATGTAACTAACTATCGACAACTTGTTGAAAGTTTGATTTATGAAACAACAACATGATCACACATTTCTTTTGTTGTTGGAGTTCTCTCTAGATTCATGTAACAGCCTAGAGAAAATCATTGGTTCACAGAAAATGAGTTCTTCGATATTTGAAAGGTACTCAAAACTATGGGCTCAAATACTCCAAGGATGTAAATTTCACATTGATTGGATATTCAAATTATAATTATGTAGATGACTTGGAAGATGTGAAATCTACTTTAGGATTCCTAATGCATCTAAGGTTCGAACTTTTTTCTTAGAAAGTTAAGAAGCAGTCAGTGCTAGCTCTGTTATGGCGGCTTCTAAGACAATTAGGGAAATATTATGTCTTAGAAGGATTCTTGAAGATTTGTATGAATGTCAAGTTTCATCCACGCCTCTCCTAGTTGACAATCAATCCATAATCAAAATAGCCTAAAAATCTAGTCTTTCACGATCAAACCAAACACATCAACACAAAGTTTCATTTGTTTCAACACCATGTGAAAGATAATAGTGTACAACTCAAGTATTGTCCCATTGCAGATCAACTAACAAATATTCTACCAAAACACTTAGAAAAGAAAAGTTTGAAAAATTCTAACGAATGCTTGGTTTAAGTATAACCCCATTACATTAAGGGAGAATGTTAATATTCATATTAATTTTATCTTTGATAGTTTTACTTTTTTAGTTCCTTTTGGCAATTTAACTATTCCTTTACTACCTATAAAATAAAATTGTAAATTCCATTTTTCAACAATAACTTTACACAATTCTGTCCCACATCAATCCTGGCCTGACAAGCACGGTGCTCCAACAAGTGTTTGTATGCATAGGATGGGCAATCATCGGATGGAGATGGGCCACTGCAGTGGGCTATTACACCAGATGGCAGTCAAATAACTGGCATAGCGGTTTTCAGATGGAGGATTTTTGGACAAGACACATCAGAGAGCTGCAGGAGGCCCGACAACCCCAGCTGCCCGAAGAAAAAATGGTTGAGAAGAAGCTAAAAAAGCTTATTGCCAAGGAGCCCATGGGTATAGCGGCACCGAGGCAATTGCTGTATGTGGTGCTCGTATTGCAGTGGCTAGTGGTCTTATTCAGTAAAGCCTGCTGGATTGGCTCTCTCTTGATATTCCACAACAAATGTATGGGGAAATTATTGTCTTTCATATTATCCAAGCACGAAACAGCGGCCTTCAAAGAATACCCAAAATATAGAAAAATTCTGGAGGGCGTGGAGATGCTACGGGAGACTCCTAAAAGCCTGTGTATGGCTAACCGCAAGTCTATTACAGAAGCAAGTAATCTTATTAGACAGGGCCATGATGATGCGGAATATAAATGCGAAGAGCTGATTGCCTTTCTGGCAGAGAAAAGGACACCTGGAGGTTTAGGCATTAACTGTCTGGATCCCAGTAAACCACAAATAGGATTGAAGTATTTATGTAAACAGCAGAGACAAGAATCAAGCGAGGTGGAAATACAGTCACTAGATGTAGAAAAGCACTTCGCGGATGTGAGTAAAACTTCATGGAAAATGACAGCCGTGTCCCTGCTTACTATTATTGTCCAGGTTTCTCCAATTTGCGTGGAAGCTAATGATGAAGCCTGTTCTGTTTCCGATGCTTTCCCTCCAAAGTTGGTTGAGGATTGTTTGAAGGCATACTCTCAAGCATGGCAGATCATAGATTTTGTTGAGGACACAGACGAAGGACGTGACCAAATCATTAGCCAAGCCGCTGATAAACATTTCGGTAGACTAAAGACCAAAGTGAAGAAGGGGACTCTTCCTGGTAATAAGTTTCGTCATGCAACTTCCAAGTGCGTGTCTACAGCATTGAATGAGCTCGCAGAAGAATGTAAAAAGCAAACGGAGCCGTCTGGTGGTGTGAACATTGTATCTGCACTATTTCATTCACTAGGGGTTAAAAATAAGAAAAAAGATGACGACCTCAATTCAGATAATTGGGGGAGAGTGGGAGGCAATGACTCAATTGATTGGAAGGCCGTTGCAACAGGCAATGCCATCTACAAACTGTGCAAAAGCATCGACTGTAGCTCTACTACTAACGTCAAGGAACTGCTTAAGGAGATAGAATCTTCTTTGGCAGATATTATATATGCTTGCATCCTTCATGTAAAATCCCGATTGGTATTGAAATCCAGAGAGTGGGCACGAGATTCCCATGAAAATAAAATAGGCAGAGCACTTTATACTGCTGGGAAAGCCAAAGTAGTAATGGAGGAGTTGGAAATGTGTTGAACTTTAGAGAGAAAGGACCAGTGACATGGACCCCCTTACAATATTAATAGATTAGCTTGTTTGACAGCAATGGGTTAAGCTAAGATTTTAGCTTGTGGTTGTAATCTTTTAAGCCTGTGATTGTTATTTGATATAACTTTCATATCAAGTGACATATCTTGTTACTTCAGTACCACTATCTTATTGTAACTGCTCTATTTCTAATGCATAAATTGTGTTACAACATTTCTGTCTTGTCTTTTTCAATGCATAGGTTTGTATTTTTCTCTATGGAGCCAATGCAGTCTTAGGCAATGCAAATTAGTGATATAGCAACTTACTATGGAGCCAAATCTAATATTGAGGAGATGTATGCAGTGTTTGTTGCAAAGGAATGGTGAAATTTGATAGAACAAGTGCAGTGTGCAAAAAAAGCTGCGACTGATCAAATCCTTAGGCATGAGTTGCATTTCAAAATTTAATGTGCTTTAGTAACCAATGAGCCAAATGCCTACAGGATCCTTACGTGCCTAAGTGAAGTGATTTTCTCCCCTGTTAATAGACAGAATCAGATCCAAGGATGATTTTCTTCGGCTTGCGAGAGTTAAATCTAATTGTGTGCACTTTGTGCTAAAATGAGAAATTAATTGCCTAAACAAAGAGGTGTCTTGCTGTGTTTCAGGATTGCTACAAGTGTCAACGTCTTATAGAGATCGACGGCCTCACATGAGGAATAATCTCTTGCCAATTTTTGGATTTTTCTAAATTATATTTGGGCTTTAGGTCAAATCTGTATAAGTGTCCTCTGGTTTAGGATATTCTTTAAGTGCTAAATGGTGTATGTCTAGTTATAGGTCTTTGTGTTTATTGTTTGTAAATCCAGAGAACGTGTAGTCCTGCACAATCCTCTCCATAGTTAGATGTCTCTTCAATTGACCAAGATGTTTTGAGGCATTGGATAGTTCTCCAAGGTCACATTTGTTAATGTGTTCTTTATGATTAGTTAGTTGACACAACAGCTATAGAAATTAAGTGCACTTAGGATGACTCTAAGAAGGGGGATAAATAGGAAGGTGAAACTAGTTGACCCCTCAAGGATGTGGAGGACATTACTACTTATTCTGACATTGTCCCTTTGTACAACTCCAAAAGTACTAAGGAGGACTCTTCACATGAAGAAGCTGAACTTAATTCCCCCTACAGATTCTAATGATTTAATTTATGTTTCAACTACCAAGGTCACTGAGGAAACTAATGATGTGTATGACTCTCCTATTAAGGTGTATGAGGTTGATGAGGATAACAACACTAATAAGGTTCATAGTTGTGAAATCTGTAATGAAAAGTGGGTAGAGATGAATGTCAAATTGCATAATTGTGAAACTTGTTATTGATAAGTGGGTAGAGATGTATGACAAGTTGAATACTTTCGAAAATAGGATGAGTAAGATTGAAGAAGCCATGACTAAGATTGTTAATGTTAATGATGATATGATGAAACGTTCTGCTACAAATATTATCATTTTACAGGCTGAGCTCAAAAAACGCAAGCAAATGCAGAAAGAGTTAGTAGATAAAATGAAGAAAAAATAGAAAAAGATTAATGTGCAAGTGGACACTGGAACTGTCCCATGGGAGGAAAAATTGAAGACCCTTATATAATTTTCTCTATTTCTGCTTTGGGTATTGTCTTTGTGCTATCCTAAAAGCTATTTTATTGATTTTTTTTGTTGTGTAGGTGTGGGTTGATGTAGTTTAGCCAGTCTATGCTTCTTTGTTTTGATTGTGGTTGTTTCTCTTTGGTCTTTATTCTCCTGTAAGGGATTATAAAATGTAATCTTTTCTTTTGTAAGGGACTAGGACCATTTTCCTTGCTTATAATATCAAAAACATGCATCATCTTCTTGGTGAAATCAAGGACACAACCATTAAATGGTGAGAAAACTGCTAACTAGGCTAAACATAGGTGCTTAAATATTTGAAAAATTGTTGGTGTATAACTCACATGAGTTATTCCTAACATAACCATAGTTAGGTGGTTTTCCTCACATGTGGAAAGACTAAGTCCTCTTGTTGAGTCGTCAGTAGATGTGTCACCTCATATTCGACACATCACCACTACATTTGAGGGTGGTTGAACCTTGAGCTATTCTCTTGGTTTCATTTTCACCACCTTCTCTATACTCGTGGAGTCTTGTTCCTCAAACTTCACCAATTTATACCATTTTGGTTGTAAATCAATTTAGTTCATTTTCAATATATTGCATTTGTGTTTGATCTCTAATCCATTGATCTTGGACTTCCGCTCCCACAAAAATAACCTATGAACTTGGAGCATGGAACATGGTAGGCAAAGTGAACAATGGATAGCATAGTAGGTAAAGATTTTGAACCCTATTTAAACAATAGTTGTCCATGTAGAAACATAGAACATCAATGGTCCAGGAACACCCAAAACAAACTGAACATGGCTCAATGATGAATGATTGCCTTCAAATATAAAAAACTAAACTAAACCACACAAAAATGGTTGGACTCAATAAAAACAAAATACAATGATAAGAATAAGATAACCCACAAGAATTTTAAGCCATAGAAGAATACTATATACAACCATTAAACCAAGACCCACAAGAAAATCACTTCACACAACTAATAAACCAAAACCCATTACCAAACATAGTCTCAACTGGAAACATTCTAATTAAAATTACTTTAAAATAATAGTTGAAACTAAAGTATCAATGGTCATAGAATCCATGCAATATAAAAGAAAATGGCATAATGTAATGGGTTTTGCCAATAAACAAAGCATGAAGATGATAGAAAAATATTGGTGTAGTCCTAAACAATTCCTTGACCATTGATATCATAGCTTTTCCTCAATAAAATTCCTTTCCCTTCTAGTAGAACTTTCTCCATGTTCTTTCCAACATGTTCACTAAGTTTATACCATAGCAAGTTGAACTCACTTGATACTCTTGGGAGGTTCCATAATAGAAATGCAAAAAAATGGCATGGCCAACTAACAAAGCTAATCAAAATCCAAATGTCATAACGATAATACTCCCCACTAACTCCTAATCCCAAACCAAAAGACCAACACACAATAAGACTAAAATTAATATCAACAGTTCATAGTCCCCAAGGGTTGTATTAAATCCTTGCTACTGTCATAATCCTTTATTGGATTTTATCAATAGTTCTTGAATTGTCCATGGCCTAAACAAATTAAATTGCCCATGACCACTTTAACCCTTAAGGTAGTATAATGAAATCTTTATATATGTATAAATGTTTGATTTAACATATATAAAAATGTTTTTATTTTTATATATACAAATGTTCATATTTGAGCACAAGTATGAACTAATCCATAAGATCTTATATATGTACATATTTTAGAACACCTTAGCATACATATCACTTGTACACATATATGTATATACACACACACAAAGATGTCCAAGTGGCCACTCAATAACATTATAACCACTAACAAAAATACAAAGATAATTAATAATAGGAACAACACTGACCACCATGCATTCACAATATTGCCATGGGCAGAAGATAGGCCATCATAAAATAGGAAATGCATTGTTAAGAAGAAGAGAACCTGCCATGAATTGAACTAAGAAGACCGTGGCAACTACAAAGTGAACCAACTACTAAAATGAATCAAAATTGCCACAAAGATAGAGGATTGATATAAAACATCATGGGGTCAACCACAAATTAAAAATGGTCACCACATAGAAGAAACACCACCACAATAGAGAAACATGGCCAACATGTATAACAAAAGTCATTTTCAATGATTACAACAACATGAAGGAATCTTGTGGTGATAGCTTATAGGTAGGGGAGAATAAAAAAGTGAGAAACAAGGGATGGGGAGACATCGTGGTGAAAAATAGGGCACCACATAACATAGGGAGGGAAAAAGGAGCCATAAAAAACATTGCATAAGGAAGATACTCAATGAAAAGATGTACAATGCACAACAAGACAACATGAGACCTGGAACATGCACTTGGGTTGATATAGAGGTAATGCAACAAGTGAAAACACTAGATTTAGTCAAATTTTGGATGTAGGCCAATAAGGTGTTCCTAGAGGTCTAAATAAGACAATTAAAGAGAAATGTTGAGACATAATAGATCTTTAAAAAACCACACACTTTACACATAAGCACCTCAAATATTTGTCACTAAGTATTTGTTGTGTTGGCTCACTACAATACAAGACCTACAAACCTCTTTTAAGAAAATAAAAACTACAAGTTACACATGCAACCAAGAATGTAAACAAATTTTTATTCCTTGGAATGAATTCCCTTATCCATTCATACTACATGTACAACTTGGAATCTGCACAAATATAACTCTGAATATTTAACATATTAAATCTCTCAAAGGATTTAGCAAAAGTTAGAAAACAAAATTATACAACTGGGCAAGATCTAATCTATTCTAAACTACTGAGGACAATGAAGGAGAATAATTGAAATAAGGGTTTGATCATTCAACACATTAGAGACTAGTGCCTATTCATTAGGAAATAGAGTCAAACAATTTAAAAGAGAGAAGGAAATTTATGTTCAAGTCTACAAAAAGAACTAGAAATACACATATATGCAAAGTATAGATACAAGAGGCATCACACAACTAGATCTACTTCAAATTTTCATGCTTATTTAGAAACATCCCATATACATTATGAAAATTTATTCTCAAAGACTTTGGGAATGTTTTATAGATGTTGCTACAACCAACTAGTGAATAATGCAATAGGACAACAAATGTGACCTTATAGATCTATTACAAATTACCTTTAAATATTTTAATTAAACATGGAAACATCTAAATCATGAAGAGTTTTCTATAATAATACACCTTGCTAGACTCAACACAAACCAATCCCTCAACCTTTACAAATTTAGACATACATCATTTGATCCTCTAAACTATCGTATACATAAGATTGTACAAAAATGGCCAAAAGATCAATTTGGCTCAACAAGCAATTGTTCTTACATCAAAGAAGAATGCATATATAGATTAAAAATGCTCCCCTAGAAATCATAGGATGTTGACACCTGTAACAATCTAAAACTCTATAGGTAGGTACTAGCTCACTAGTCAAACGTTCAACTCACTTTAGCATTAGTGTTGTTAATTAGATTTGATCATTTTAAATAGAAAAAAATCATCTATTTCTATGAAAGATAAGGGAATAAGCCTTCACTCATGTACGTCAAGTATCTTACAACACTTATTTACATTGAATCCTAGAGCCATTTAATTTTTTGCACCATCACCCATACCTTAAGGAAATAATATTATTTACTACACATGGAACAAGCAATTGTCATATATTCATCATTAACTAAATTTAATTTAACCATACATATATTTTCCAAGTTGATGACTAAGATACCACTATATCCCATCTCCTTATTGGGTCTTATAAGTGTCATTAAATCCTCCAACCACCTGCACAACATTTGTCTCTTTTGTATTGCTCCACTCTTATGCACAAAATCCTAGCACAATGGTAGATAGCACTTCATGTACTTACATGTGAGTACAAAATCTTCACTAATCCCTTTTAAGTCTTAGCCCAAATCAATGATCCACATGATCCATTATCTTTAGATCAACAGAAAAGGCTACAATGCAAATAGAGAAAGAACATGTTCTTTGTTATGTATTCTTCCATTTCAATAAGAAACAAGCACTTGCCACCAGTTCACTTCACAATGCACCCTTTGAAAAGTGTTTGAGCCCAACCAAGAATACAACCTCGAGCCCATAAGTTTTTCTAGGTCATATCCATGTGGCACATTCCTATTCATTCACATAACATGCAAACCCCTTGCCCATAAGTTTTTCTAGCTCATATCGATGTGGCACATTCCTATTCATTCACATAACATGCAAACCCCTTTGATGGTTCTATTGATTGGTCTACTAGACCAACACAAATTAATTGTGAACTTTCCAAATGTATCATTGCATATCTCCTTATATCACCACACCAAAAACCAAGGCCAAATGGAAAAATAAAATGAGAGCCTAAAGGATTTTGCTATTTCACCATTTGAATAGGACCCATACATGTAGCCCACTTTAATACTACAAAGTCAAGAAAATATGCAAGCCTCTATGTCGAGCAAGGCACCTATACTCCTTGATACATGGCAGCATGTATCACTCATTAGCATGTCATCCAATACTCACATGATATCACACAAATCCTACATGGCTAATTTAAATCTTCATGCTCTTAAAAACACCCTTGAGTACACTCATTCAAACCACAACTTGGGTTGGCCCCACCATACATGCTAACTCAAACCACATGGGAAAATTATATTGGTCCATAAAGCACAATCCCTTTTGGGTCCTCTACCTATTCATTACTACGCCAATAAGAAGGCACCACACAAGCCACATATTCATTGAAAACCGCCCATACTACCTTTTGATTGTGGCCATTAAGCTTTACATTTCATCAAGGATTGAACAATTCACATTTATCCTTGAAGATTAATGGTGGGGTATAAAAATATGTAACTAAAGATGTGGTCTCTTGAATATACCATTTTGTCGTTCAAATGGGAGCTTGGCATGTAACTCCTCTCATAGCCTTTATATTTTGCACCACCAAACAATTGTTGAGCCCCTTATTGATCAAATAAGCATATATTGGCCCATTGACGGGGCACTAACACAATGCAAAAGCAACCCCCCATTGAGTTACAACCAACCAAAAGTTGCCACATAGCCGTCCTACACTCCTCACTTGAATACGGTGTTCAACACCTCCCTGTAGGCCCATACGAATGCCAATAGAGTAAGGATATTTTTAGTGGCTATATATTATCATTTGGCTATTTTTTACATTTCTATCCCCGAAACTTGGCTATTCACCCATATTTGATAGATATTTGTTAATCCCTAAATAAAATTACCTTGAGTTGAAAATTTTAATTATTTAAGATGGATACATTGCACTATTTGCATATAAAAATTTAGGCCCTAATCTCCGCAATTTATTAGGGGCTATTTTTTATTTCTGTACTTGTCATTTCAACATCTCTATTTAAAATTTATATATTGATAGAAAATTCAGACATAGAATCACCATAAAAATTATCTGTTAATAGAAAAAATTAGACATTAAATTTCAAAAAAATAATTTAAAGAAAAAATATTTCTAACATGAAAAAAATTAATAAGAATATTATACTTCTTTGTGGTAGATTCATTAATGTTTCTATAAAATTATCAAGAAATCATTTTTAAAAATATACCTTACAACACACCCTAGACCAACGACTATGTAACACCTTAGTGCATACTGCATTAAAGCTCTTAACAAATACTGCTACCTGTGCCACCTTATTGCCACAAACAATACAATCAGCTTAAATCTTCTTAAATAAGTTACTAATAAAGGGCCATAAGATGAAATAAAGAACCAAAATTCGTACATGAACCAAAACAAAAAAAAAAAAAAAAAAATTAACTATTTAATATTTAATTAGTTTCTTTAACTTATTCTTTACTTGCAATCCTACATGCATCAATCATTATTTACAAATTAATATCTGAAAATTGTTTTCTCACCCTACACCTCCAAATTCGTTTCTTTTGCAAAGTAAGGTTGATAGTGATCTCTTGAAATTTAGAATAGTGAAAGCCAATTTGATTTTTCAAGCAAGTGGACAAAAGTTAGCAGGACATGCTGGGCCTAAGGGCATCCTTCTGTGGTAAAATCATCATGAAATGCTGGGCCTAAGGGCATCGTTCTTTGGAAACAACATTATGAAATGCTGCGCCTAAGGGCATCTTTCTATGGAAAAATCATCCTGAAATGCTGGTACTTTAAAGTAATTTAAAGAAATAGAGAGCCTTGTTCAAGGCAGGGTGGTTCGCATTTGGTATCAGGAAAAGCTTAGACAATGAGTAACATATGATTTTGATTTCAGTGGAAACAGAATTCTTAAGCGGTAGGAAATATTAATACACACATGGTGGGTAAAAGACCAAAGATTTCGAATTCATAGTCTTAACTTTTTAATATAGGTCGGTTTCGATCAAAACTGACGCTGATTCGGGAGAAAAACTTTTTTGACCTCTGACCCATTATTTTTTAACTCCTTCAACAATAAATGTTGTCAACTTACAGGATTGATTAACTGTTCCCTAAAAGCCGTCATATACATGATACCTTAATCGTTGCAAATCCATGGCAAGAGATGGTGGTGAGTATGTGGAAAGCTGGAGTGAAATAGCCAAGATATCAGTGGTGTTGGCAGTAGCAGTGATATTTATTGTCTTCATTTCAAAGGACGCAGTGAAGGCGTTGAAGAGGAGAGCGCATTGGATACCAGGCGAATCTCTTGTGCTCACTGCTCTTACAATTCAATTGCTCAACCAGCTTAGCGGGCACGGAGCGTTGCTGGAAGAGGCATTGAACAATCCTTCTCCATTCCAAGCAAACATTCTCAAGAGCGACTTTTGGATGATCCCTAGCAGCCAGGTGATGCTCTGTGTAGCCATAGCATATTTGGTCCCAGGAATGGCCTCTCGCGGCTTCCAAGACTCGTGGGGCAAGCTGGCGGCCTTGGTCATAACTATCGTAGTTCATGTCACCTCTGAGGTATATACTGTACATCAAGCTCACTCTACGTTAACTGGTTACCTCTATATGTGGCCGCAAACAAAAGAAACTAACCACACTGTGTACATAGCCATAGCTTGCATAGTGTCCATGACTTTCCTAATGCTTGTTCTTCTTCTGGGCTGCGCTACCATAGCCGGCAAAGGTATTGAAGGCATCACTGCTCAGAAAATTCCTCTGATTCTTTCCACGCCTAGTTCAGATCAGTGCTCAGAAAATCCATCTGATTGTTGGCGGACGGTGGAAGAGGAAGCAATGCGATCATGGATTGTTGCTCGTGCCTACAACCCCGAATATATCATTGCCAGGTCGGCATTGAGTTCGTCGGTTGCGGCCATTGTTACAGTTCAATAGCCAGGTGGTATATTGAGGGCACATCTGTGGTGATCTACGATTTGTTTGCAGGGTTGAAGTTCGCGGGTACAGTGGTGCAACAAGTGTTCATATGCATAGGATGGGCAATCATTGGATGGAGATGGGCCACTGCAGTGGGTTATTACACCAGATGGCAATCAGGCAGCTGGCATGACAGTTTTCAGATGGAGGATTTTTGGACAAGACACATCAGAGAGCTGCAAGAGGCCGGACTACCCCAGCTGTCCGAAGAAAAAATGCTTGAGAAGAAGGTGAAAAAGCTTATTGCTAAGAAACCCACGAGTATAGCGGCACCAAGACAATTGCTGTATGTAGTGCTCGTGTTGCAGTGGCTAGTGGTCTTATTCAGTAAAGCTTGCTGGATTGGCTCGCTCTTGATATTCCACAACAAATGTATGAGGAAGTTATTGTCTTTCATATAATCCAAGCACGAAACAGCCGCCTTCGAAGACTACTCAAATTATAGAGAAATTCTGAAGGGCGTGGAGATGCTACTGGAGACTCCTGAAAGCCTGTGGATGGCTAACCGCAAGTCTATTGCAGAAGCAAGGAATCTTATTAGACAAGGCCATGAGGATGCCGAATATAAATGCAAAGAGCTGATTGCCTTTCTGGCAGAGAAAAGGACACCTGGAGGTTTAGGCATTAATTGTCTGGATCCCAGTAAACCACAAATGGGATTGAAGTATTTATGTAATAAGCAGATACCACAATCAAGCGGGATGGAAAGACAGTCACTAGATGTAGAAAAGCACTTCGCGGATGTGAGTAAAACATCATGGAAAATGACAGCTATGTCCCTGCTTACTAGTATTGCCCAGCTTTCTCCAATTTGCGTGGAAACTGATGATAAAGCCTGCTACGGTTCTCATGATTTTCCTCCAAAGCTGGTTGAGAATTGTTTAAAAGCATACTCTCAAGCATGGCAGATCATAGATTTTGTTAAGGACACAGAGGTAGGACGCGACCAAATCATTAGCCAAGCCGCTGATAAACAATTCGGTAGACTAAAGATCAAAGTGAAGAAGGGGACTCTTTCTAGGAATAAGTTTCGTCATGCAACTCCCAAGTGCGTGTCGGCAGCATTGAATGAGCTCGCAGAAGAATGTAAAAAGAAAACAGAGCCGTCTGGTGGTGTGAACATTGTATCTGCAGTATTTCATTAACTAGGGGTTAAAAATAAGAAAAAGTAATTCAGATAACTGGGGGAGAGTGGGAGACAATGACTCAATCGATTGGAAGGCCGCTGCAACAGGCAATGCAATCTACAAACTGTGCAAAAGCATCGACTGTAGCTCTACTACTGACGTCAAGGAACTGCTTAAGGAGATAGAATCTTCTTTGGCAGATATTATATATGCTTGCATCCTTCATGTAAAATCCCAACTGGTATTGCAATCCAGAAAGTGGGCACGAGATTCCCATGAAAATAAAATAGGCAGAGCACTTTATACGGCTGGGAAAGCCAAAGTAGTAATGGAGAAGCTGGAACGTGTTGAGAGAGGAAGGAGAAGTGACATGAACCCCCTTGCAATAGTTAGAAATTAGCTTGTTTGACAGCAATGGGTTAAGCTAAGTTTGTAGCTTGTGGTTGTAATCTCTTTAAGCCTATTGTGGTTGTAATCTTTTTAACCCTGTGATTTTTATTTGATATAACTTTCATATCAAGTGACATCTTGTTACTTGAGTTCCACTATCATATTGTAACTGCTCTATTTCTAATGCATAAGTTGTGTTATAATATTTCTGTCTTGTCTTTTCTCAATGCATAGGTTTGTATTTTTATCTATTTATTTAGAAGATGAAAATTCTGTATCCAACTGTGCATCCACTTTCGTTTACAACATTCTGTCTCGTCTTTTCAAGTTCAATGTAAATCGATCCCCATGGCTGCTCAAAGTTTGTTTGGTGCTAAATTATGGCGTAAGGCCAAAGAGTGGGACTCTGTAGCATCATACTTTGACCCTCCATTTAATGGTGATCATCATGAATATCGAAAAATAAAAAATAAAATTTAAAGTTAAAAAAAGCCCCAAGAATAAAAATATATTCACAACACAATAGTGAAATGAAAATAAAGAGGAAAAGTAGAAGGATTCGTTAGCAATATTTTTAATATAAAGTGCTTTATATGTAGCATTTTCCCTAGCCATTATTGTTGTAAAAATGTTAGGGAAGCCTAGGACAAATTGTCAAGGAATAGATAGCGTTAAAGTGGTTCATTTGAAAATTTTGTGAAAAGAGGCTAAATAAAACATTGTTAGTTAGTGATGCAACCATGGATAGACCATTAATGAGTAGATGATTTGGGAAAAAGTACTTAAATCTTTACCATTGAAATGGAAGTTAGTTGTTATTTTCATGGAGCATCTAACAAAATTGAAGTTAAATAATCTTATGGGATCATTACCATCTAATGCAAGTAGAGTACCTATAGAACTTCCCAACATTTAAAATGAGGTTTTGCAATAAATGATAAAGTTGGATAAGGAAGTAACATCATTAACAATCCCTTCAAGATAAAGTGGGAGTCTTTAAATTACTCAAGAGAAAGAGGAAGATACTATGGAGGTTGATGTTATGGATGTGGAAATGTAGATACGAGGCATATTAAATGACATTGTTATAAAAGATACAGTCGTTGAAAGGAATTGTAGGATCAAGCATAGTCATATGCAAAATAAAAGGACAAATTCACTAATGATGAAGAATAGAATTACAAATCTAATATTTATCTTATCAAATAACGAAAATGTGTAAGGATGATGTTTGTTTCCTTGATTCTAATTTTTTCTATTAATCATATCATAGGGAACAAGGGTTTTATGAAAATTGATAAAATAGAAAAAAAATTAATTGAAGCATATAATCCTAAGAATTGGACATGTAATTCAGGGTCCCCAAATCTGTGATTTACAAAAAGCATATAAATGTTGAGCATGCACTCCATCAAGCTCACATATTCTAGAAAAAAATATTATGAAACATCGCTATGATGCCAAACTCCATCTTAGTTCTATAACCATTCATTTTATATAAAATCCTAATATATTAAGGTTTTGATCTTTAATTACTTTTAGTAGCACGTCTTTATTTTTGTAAAAACGCATGTATTACTTTTTTAGTGTAATTTTTTATCCTCTCATCCAAATTTGAAAAAAAAATACATTTTGACATCCTGCACTTAATTCTATACACAATTAAAATTTTAATTATTTTTCTCAAAATTAGGAGGAGCATGTGCTCAATTTTCTATTTTTCAAGAAGTGTCTGTAGACACCTAAAATTGGACTGCTCTACAAACCAATTTTCCGTACCTCTGCACTCATCTACTCCCCCAATCTGCATATCCCTGGTGATCAATTAATTCACCTAATTGATCCATTTAACCTTACAACCCTATTCTATCAATTAAATGAATATTCCTAATATTCATTTAGATGATTTATCCATTTCTCTAATCACTGTTAATTAGATAAATCCTATTTATCTAATTAACCTAGGCTTAAGTTAATTAAGATAACACTTAATTAACCTTGTCTCCCACTCATCCACTAAACTAAATTTAAAATTCACTTGTCCCCCACACTCATCCACTCATTGAATTTAAAATTCAGATGTCTCCCACTATCCTCCACTAAACTAAATTTAATATTCAGTTGTCCCCCATTATCCTTCACTCTCCCCAAAGATGAATTATTTATTCATCCACTCCTCCACTCTTCCCAAAATAGAAATTTTTAATTCATCCACGGGGAATAAAAGATTCACTTTTATTCCTAGCCCTTGATCTTGTCAACTGAATCCTCACCCTCCATCCTCATCTCTAAAATTCTATAAATTGGACCTTCTCTAAGCCATTTGAGGAGACCACTTGGATGCATCAAAACTCTTTCAAAATCACTCCATAAATCTCCTAATCCTATCAAACCTCTGTCAAAATCTTGTCTCAATCCCATCCAATCCATCATCTAATCTCATCTACATTGTGTTGAAGTCACTTGAACAATCCACATTCTCCACATTTAGTCATTCTAATCAAGGGAAACATCTAAGGAGCTCTACATAGGCGCATCTCCTTCCCGCATGGATCTGCAAGGTCTTCATGAAGGTATAATCATGTTGATTTATGCATTAGATTAGTTATTATCTTCATTCTGATTTCACTGATTACAGTGTCCATTTAGAAAATTAGTAAAAGATAATACATTATCTAATAATTAGTAAAAAAATATATGAGCTACTACCTAATCTTAGCTAAATTTCCATTCAAGAGATTTACAAAATACTTAATAGAACTCAAAAAATGAGGGACAACATGTCTATCACTATGTTATATTTTTGTGACAAAAACAAGACCACCTTGTGTACTCTCAGCATTTGACCCTCTTAATCTCCACCATTTTTTTTAAAGTAGTTTATAAACTAGATTCCAAGCGCTTATATTCTTGTTCTTATCACAACTTAGAATTTTGAACATAGGCATCTCAAATTACTCACTGAAGTTCATATTTTATTAGTTTTAGGAATGAAGTGGTCATTTTTACTCCCTTTTGGCCCCTCAATTCCATGAATTTACCCTTACCATTTGCCCCACTCCACTTGGTTTATTTTTTCTTATTTGGAGGTGTGAAGGCAAAAATTGCATACGAAGACAAATCAATAAAAATAAACTAAACAAACAATCATACCTTCCTTCACACACAAACTTGACCTCATCAATTGAGCAAAATGAAGTGCACCCGAAGTCCAATAGATTTTCTCCTTCGATCTTCATGAATAGGATGTGGATTGCTCATGTCAACAACATAACATTTGATCTCCCAAGGTGATGTGAATTCAACAACATAAGTTTACTTGAATGAGAGATGATTAAGAGCTTGAGAAGATGTTCTATTTATAGATTTAAAGGAGTGAAGATCAATGGTGGAGAATGATTAGAGAGATCATAGTTGAAATTGGATGAGAGGTTTTGAATGAATGAGAGAGTGACAAGTGTCCTTGTCCTCTCATGAATCAGGGGAGTTAACAGGTGAGTTAACTAAATTTATTAATGTATTAACTGGATTGATTGATTGATTGATTAGTCAATTGAGTTGATTGACTTGTTAACTAGCTTGATTGATTAGTCAACCAATTTGATTGATTACTTAACTGATCTGATTGAGAGTGATTTAAGGGAGTCATGAGAGAGAATTATGGTGAGACAAGAGTGAATTATGTTGAGAGGAAATTATGGAGGAAATAAAATAATTTAATTATTTAATTTTTGGTACACATGGATAATATTAGAAAATAAATAAAATATTAATTTTATTTATTTGTGGTGGAGAAAATAGAAATTAATTATTAATTAATATTAGAAGAAATGAAGAATTAATTAAATAATTATGAAATTATTTAATTAATGCTAGGAAATGGAAACTTAAATTAATCAAATAATTAATAATTATTTAATTAATTTAGAAGAATAAGGTATAGTGATAATAGATTAAATTAACCAAATAATTGAGAATTATTTAATTAGTGTGAAGGTATGGCAGAGTTGGGAAGTGAGGCTAATTTTAGGTGTCTACAGGAGGCATCCACTATTGACATCTAAATACTCTCCTTTTGGAGAAAACACATTGGTAGATATTCTACCATGATTTTACATGATCACATCTCTCTCCATTCCCTAATGATCCTAAATTTTGGATAGTCTTCTACCCCTTTATGTTTGTGATAACCTACCATATGATGATAATATAGAAGAGTGACTACAAGATCATGATAGGCTAAACTATGGTAATGGAAAAAGGACATGTTGGATGAAAAGGTGCTAACATTTAGAAATATATTTAGATTTGGATGGAAAAAGTGTTAATATTTCTAGCTCAAATATGGATTCCCTCAAAGAATTCCTTGAAATTACCTTAGATTTAGGCAAGTGGGTGTCCTAAAACTTGCCAACAAACTTGCAAAACCACTCGTTTAGTGTCATCCTAAAAATTTTCATGACTTCCTTCTTGAATCTGACAAACTTTTTTGTAACTAAATTTAATAAAATAAAAAATATTTTTAAAAAGAAACTATCAAGATTTTAAAAATATAATATACACCTAATTATAATTTTGATAGATAATTAATATTAATTTTCTACATACACTATGTCTAACTTCCTAATACATATAGATATTGAAAAACATTCATAACTTTCAAAATGTTTATTATTTTTTAAATCCAAAAGATGCATCACATTCTAGGCTTTTTTGGCTATAGGTTAAAAAAAATTGAATTTTATATATTTTTACCAAGTTAGTCAGAGTAAAAAATTTATTTATTTACAAAAAATTCAAAATAATATATGTCACATCTACTCTTGTTTCTTTTACTTAAATCCAAAGCTTGGATGGAAAATATTTTATTTTTCTCATACTAAGGTTGTCTTGAATGACACCTACTTTTTACATTTTTCTAAAAGTTGTAGCAGTGTCTCATTGATATATCCAATTTTCACCAAACTATTTTTTTTTAAATTAGTAGTCCATAAACTACATTCAATTTCCTACAACTTTTATTATTGTCTTGTTTTCAAATTGTTAGACAACTCAATCAATTTTTGATGAGAAGTTACTTAAGTCTATTTTTAGCATTTTCCTTGCTACTTAAGGGTATTGATTGGCCCATCATTGATCCTGCACTCACCCAGAAGAGAAGCTTGATTATTTGGCAGGTCTTGATAGTTGTGATGACATTCAAGCTTCTCCTGATGATCCTCCTCCTACAAAGCTATCCATTGATATCACATCTCTTTCACTTCTTGCTTCGAGTGATTCTTTAAAATAGGTACATCATAGTCTTCCATATTTCATTCATTGGGATGAGTACTTGATAGATATTATAGATTTGTTTTGTGAGTTCCATCTTGCAAATTTAGTAGACACACTTGAGAATTTTCATCTCCTTTTTAATGATAACCCCATCATAGCTAGTATCCCACCATCATCTTTATCTTTGAATCTTGTTCTTCATTAGTTTGCACAAGGTCCCAGTTTTTCACCTTCTTCATTTATTGGGCTTGTACCTCATTTGTTAGTGGCATCATTTCATATCAACATGGAAACACTTGAACAAAGTTCAGAGACAATGTCATCTATCATGATTCTTCCTACCTATTCCTATCTAGAATGGGAAGGCATCCTTCATCTATCCTTGGTTTTGTTTCTTCCCAAGGGGAGGAACATTGTTTGGCATTCTTATATTTTTATCATCATCCTTTGTTGAGCATCCACCATCATTGCAAGAGATTATACATTGTGTGGGGCTACATAGTCTCCCTTTCTCTCTCTCGTGGGTTGATTGTATATTGGTGATAGAATTAGTCCTTGGGGCATCATGTTGAGTCCTCATTTCATTTTTCACTTTCTTGTTTTCTCTCTTTTTGAGAGCAACTTTTCTGATAGGTTTTTCTCATTTACTTCATTTGTGAGAGATTTATTTGTACATTGGTACCTAATATGGCCTCGTAGCTAAGACCCATCCATACATCTTTGCATGTTTTAGTGTTTATATTTCTCCCTTAGTATCATGAAGGGGGGGGGGGTTAGTGTGAAAAGAGGTTTTACCTATCTAGTTTGCATTTACCTAGTAATCTTTTTCACATTGTACACTTTAGCTCACTTAGAGAGACTTTTATTTTCTCACCTCATGTGTATACAACATGTGTCCTCACACTTGTCTCAAGTGTTCCCACATGTGTCACACTTTTGGAGGGTTAGTCAACTATCTACTCCTACCTTCCTTCTTCCTCCTTGTCCTAGGTTTAGTCAACTGTCTATTCCTACATTCTTGGACTCCTTGTCCTACATATATAAGGAGCTCATTGTATTATTTCATTCAATTTTGTATGATAGTTTTGGCACTATTATGTGCATATTCATGTGTGGAAGTTTTAGGATTTTTACATTCATCTTATTGTTGTTCCAACATAATTAACAAACACTAATGAGATGGGATGGATGAAGTGACTAAATTCTAGATGGAACTATGCTAATTAGATACAAATAGGACTAGGAAACTTGAAATGGTTATGTTATAATATAGTAAAACTAAAAATGGCAGGTCAAGATAAACCTGGATCAAAAAGTGATAGTTCTAAAATTTGCTAGAAACTAGATTCTACACCTACTGGTAAAATTTGGAACTAATTTGAGGCAAGGATAAGTTGCTTGATGTCCAAACAATCTTAAAGAAGGCTTGGTTTAGAGGCGGCCTTGTCAAGGTAGCTGGTAGGGACTTGAAACTTTCTAGGAAGCTTAGTAATAGTCTGTCTCAAGTTCTCAAAGATGTACACCTATCTAGGATTGAAAGGGATGTTTGTAGAAACCATCAGAAGGTCACTCAATATTTTTTAGCTTTATACCTATATATTAGACTTGAAAACCTTCTACAAAGTACTATTTTTTAAAGAAAAATAAACTTAAAACTCAAAATTAGAGTGATTTCACCTCATAATGTGTTGATTTCATCTCATGGATGGCTTCGGGCAGGTGTTGTGGACATCTGTTATTAATTTGGAGTGAAACTGAGATTGTTTGGGGCCTAAAATAGACAAGTATTATCCAATTAGGTGGCCTAGTCCACTTCTAGTAGACAACAAGGTAGCTTGGTCCACTTGAGGCAGCCTTGACCTTCTCAAATAGAGAGCTAAATTTTTTGTGCACCTAAAATAGTAAATTTGAGGGGTACTTTCCTTTTACAACTTTATATGAATATCTACAAAGTCTTCAAAAATGGGCCTACAAGTACAAATCTCCTAATACAAAACCTTGCAAAAATAAGGGTTAGAGGTGGAGTCTACCTTAATCATCCCCCTTATGGGTGTTCGAACATGGATCCACATGAAAAATTTAATGTAAAACAGTGTACTGTAATGAACAATAAGCTAAATAATTAATATCTAGACCACAACATATCCATTAAACCTTCATATTCAAGCTTTAGGGTTCATGGAAACACTACAACACAAGCAAGAGTGGGAGAAAGGTTGAAGGAACACACTTGGTTTTGGGAAAAAATTGGTTGTTACTGATATGAGATATGGAAAACTTAGTCTGAATCATCTTTACTGGAGGTTTGATATGGATAAGGATAGGACCTTAAAATGGTGGCAAAAGAGGACTTGTGCTCACACAGGGAGGGTGAAAAACATGTCTAAATGGAAAAATGAGACTTTGTTGATGAAAGATGAATGAAAGATGAAGGTTTAAGGGAGTGATATTCTAAATTACTAAGGGTGGTGATGAAGGATCAACAATAAAATGCTTGTATTTTTCTCAACACTCTTGAAATGGCATGTAAATGGGCTAGGGTAAAAGTTTGGATGAAAAATAATACTAAATGGTAAGGTTTTTTAGGAGGATAAAAAGACCTAATTGACCTATTGGGTGGTGAACTATTGGCACTATTTGCAAATAAGGATCAGGTTTAATTTACTAAGGGACCTTGGGCTAAAAGGTGGCCATGTAGATATAGGTGTACATGTGGATGAATTTCTTATTTATACTTAGAAATTGGAAAGGTGGGGTTCACACATAGAGCAAGCCTAGGGATGAAAACTTGAGGCTTAAAAAAGGGGTAAAGGGGTCAACAACTAGTGGGTCCAAAGAAGGGCAGTGTTATACCTTTATGAATTTGGCTACCATTTGTTTCATGCGAATATAAAGTACCTCATAAATTATTCATCAGAAACTACTAAGAAAATTAAGAAAATTTAGGTAGTTCATAAAGCTCTAATATAAAAATCATAAGAAAACCATAAACAATCAAGATAGGAAAATGTCACTAAAATTTTGAAATCAAATTGTAAAGAATCAGGTTACATAATTTTTGAATGCAAAGGTTGAATTGTGAAGGCTATGGCCTTTCCCAAATGATCATAGTAGTAATGTCCTATTATCCATGTCCATAGAATATAAACTTCTACTACTTGGAGGCACTTTTCTGTCTCATGTGCATAAGAAATGGAAAACACCATGTCAACAAGTAGATATTTGATATGTGGTGTTCATGATGGAATCTACAACACATTAATAGTCACTCCAAGCCATGAGGGCAAATGGGTTCCCATCACTTACCACACCCTATCAAACCCTACACAAGTGGATGCATTTAGTGTTTTGTAGCAAAAAAATTACACTTCTTTATAGTTTAGCAACAAATGGTTTGCATAAATTTCATTTAAGATTTAGTAAAAAACTTAATAGGATGGATGAGGTACTCTGGCTTAATCTCTGATGAGACTATACAATAAAGTGGAATCATTGTCAATAACTAAAATTAGTAAAAAACCTCCAAACAAGTCATGTCCTCACATAAGTCATCACATCCTCAACCATTAAAATCAACATTGCCAAAATCTCCACAACATCTACAAAAATGTTGAAAGGGACCAAGTGGATCAACACTTTAATCACATTGAAACCCAACTGAAAGGGTAAAATGGCCTAAATGAAGACCTTGTTTTCCTCCAAACCTAGTATCTTAGACCCATGCAAATAATGCTCCTCCTCATTATTCCTCAATAATCAATAAGATAAACTATTGGTAATAAAATTTAAATAACTTACACAAAACCCCACCTAGCTAAGAACTATCATGGAATCCACCATTCCCTTCCCAATTGCCCCGCTTACGATGAAACCCACATTGCCAAAGATGTCAATTTTTATATAGCTATTTTTCTCAAGCTTTCTTTTGGCCCACACCAACATCATCATGCAATAAGACATTAGGTAGTACAACAATATTTAAAATGGTGATTCTTGGAAGCCATCCTCTTTTTATAAAAGTGTAGGGCAATCCAAGGACACTTGTCCTAACAATGGTGATCAGTATATTTCTAAAAGGTTTAGAAAGAGAATACTAACTTTAAATGATCTGGTAATAACTGAGAGTCCCTATGATTTGAGCTTGTTCCTAACTCCCACACCATTATTGAAAAATGAGATCATAACCTGATCATACATGAACTTGCTACACGAGAAATCACCTTACCACTTATGTAATTTGATATTAACACTATTCCTAGTATTGACACATGTGGATAAGATTACTCTGATGGTCATCGTGTATCTACACTAAGAAGGAGACTATTGATTCCAAACTAACGTTGCAGGGAGCTCACCTCACTACGTGACTAAATGCCTATCAACATAATTAGAAATATTCATTCCTTAATCCACTTTGTATGTATTAACTAGCACTTGCACCCAAAGGAGGTGCAATGCTTGTGTTGATTACAATTTATATACAATATCTTATAAATTTGAAAGTAACATTGGGTCAACAAAGACATGTATCATTTTATAAGAGGTCTTAAGTTGTAGTCATAAGTAATCTGTAAAAGTTTGATACAACATCAAAAGTAGTTGCTAATCAATCTTTAAAAAGGTATATTGATTTTCTAATCTAAGACAAAGTTTGAAAAATTAAATAAATTATAGATTTGAAAAACTATTGGATAGAAGTGCTATGTGGATCATTTATAGGTCTTAATACAACATTAGTTGGCGACTCTTAACATGATTCATCATAACAATCATGGACATCATATAGAATAATATATAATAATATGTAGAAATCTAAACTTACTCCTAAATATAAATAAAGTATATGATATGTCTATATCTATCTAATTCAATTGTTTCCATTAAAAAATTCAACCTACATATCCCAAATTGATTGGCCTATAAATTTGAAATATTATTAGAAATAATTGTGATATAAATAAAGTATATGAGATGTCTATATCTATGTAATTCAATTATTTCCATTAAAAAATTCAACATACATATCCCAAATTGATTGGCCTATAAATTGGAAATATTATTAGAAATAATTGTGATATCCTATGGAAAATGAAAACTTGTGATTTTTAATGTGTATATATAAAACTCCAAAGCTATATTGATTTAGGAGTGTGTAATAGATGATTTAGCTTGAGATTTGTGGTGTTCTATGAGGCAAAGCAGAATAAAGAGGTTGAAACAATGATATCTAATTGTAGGGACATGTTTGTCAACAACAAAAAGATCAAGAGAACAAATTATAATAGAAAGGTGAGGTGGAATGTCAGGCCCATATCTCTCAAGTGGTCATGAATGGCTCCCTCATTGGGGTGAATGTTTTGAGCAGTCCAAAGGAGCTAGAAAATAAAAATATATAGACTATTGAAACTTACTCTCTCAAATCCCTCCCTTGTTCTCTACTATTGCAAGGAAAATCTTCTATAGACCATGATAATGATCCACCTAGCCACACTTCTCTTCCTCCTACTCCACTTGTTTTAGACACATGGCCCATGCTTGATGTCTCTATCTTACCCATTCCATTAGATGATGCTCCTCCTCCTACATCTTTTCCCATTTAATTCTATGATGATCTCTCTTGGACTTCCTACATCACCATATAATATATTCTACTATTCTTTTTTATTTCCTCCACACCTACCCTATTTCTCTCAATGACATTTTTTACTTTTATGAAATGAGCTTGTCCATCCATTTCATTTCTTGAATTTTAGTTTCCTTGTCTTTTTTCACTTCTTTCTATGATCTTATGTATGACCTTCATTTTGTTCTTGAGGATTCTTTGACTTTTGTTTTAGATTATTCTCCCACTCCATTTCATTGTCATTTTGTAAACAATTTCCTTGAGGACATTTTTGGCCATAAAAATATTATGAATACTTTCCCTATGTCACATTGAGATAACTTAACCCTTGTTCTCCTACATCTTCCTCATCTGATGATTCACATCATGCTACACCCATTTCATCTTCACCATCCATTGATCATGATCCCACTTTACTCTCTAATGATATCTCCAATGATACAACATATGACTTTTCCTTCTCCATTGATGATGAAATTACTCTTCCACATGATCCTATTTTCTCTTCTAAAGATACTTATGGCATTGTCTATTATGGTACCAATACATACCTCTACACTTCTTTCTCCATGACTTCCTCTATTCCTCGAGCACCACCGACTTAGATACCTTGCATTTTACCTTCACACCAATTCTCCATTTACTTTCTTGACAACACGAGACCATATTTGAACATGTGATCTTGAAGTCCAAGATATTTATAATTGAGCTTGGATAACATAGGACATGAGTTGTTGTTTGAACCATTGAGCTTTCTAAGCCCTCTTATTTGCATCATCTGCCCTACTTCTACTCAACTCCATATCATGACAAGAAAAGCATGTCTTCCTTCTCCTCCAAAACACCCCACTAGCCACAACACCCACACCCCCAAATCCCACCACCCACACAACCCAATTGAGCCCTATTCTATCTACAAACAACCTAGTATCCTCCTCGCGTAGGTGCACAATGAAATTGAATAAAGTCCAACCTTTGCAGAAGAAAAAGTTTTACAGTGGAACATGAATTTGTCTGAAGCTTCTTGATAGTCCATGATTCGAGAAGGCACTCCAGAAAAATTAGGTAAAGATTAAATTTAAGAATGACATGAATTTAAAAATGGATGTATTCATGCAGAGTTGCCATTCCTACAAAAGGGAAAAACTAAAACAATAATAGAAAACTGGAATAATAGACATCCACGTGAAAACTAAGTTATATAATAAAAGAAAGAAAAGATGGTGACATGAAGGGTATTTTAAGGGTGCAAATCCCAAATGCGTAGACACACAGACAAATCATATTATTTAATTACATATAATAGGTTTCTTGTTCCACAACACACCAAGAAATTAAAACTAAAAATGGTTGTTGCTAGGGACAATCCAGCCTAACTTTCAATTAGGGTAGAGGAGTGAATAGTTGAATAGGATCCTATTGTTGATATAGTACTCGTGGTTATAGGATTTAGTCTTGCAACATATTATACTATATATTGTCAATAATTATTCCACATGTAAATTAAAAAATGACCAAAGGTTAATCAATATGGACCCTTACATGAACACATGAGAACTTATGACTGTCATATAAAAAATCATAAATACATTCATTAACAAGTGTAATAAATATCTTTTTGCTTTATATAAAATATCATAACTATCCACTATAAGTGTGTCATTTATTAAAAAAAAAAAATGCTCATCTAAACAAGTATTGTTGTTATGTGGACAAATACTACTCTTTTGTGTAACGATTGGGGTGGCAATGTGCATGCATTCGAATACTTCATATTATATATTTGTCCTATGATAAATATAAAAAGTGAGTACAATAAATACCTTGTATTTTGTTATGAAATGTAAAAGGTTGTCAAAAAAAATTATGATCATTTAAATTTGAATATGAGTTGTATTTTAAATAAGAATGTGTTGTTTTTATAACAACGAATGGTATTTTGTATTCAATCATTGGGTCATTTGTGTTGGATATAAAGGTTAGAGACAACAAGATTCATGGTTACCAAAAGGTATTGAGATTATTAAGGTTGCATATAAATTATATTTTAAATAAGAATATGGTGTTGTTCTAACAACAAATGATATTTTTTTGTTCAACTACTAAGGATTCCATGATAAAGTTTTGGTCAAATCTTAAAAAATTCATTTTAAGGACACTTCTCACTAAATGTGTTGATGGAATGAGTTGTATGATGAGTCACACCTCCAAAACTTAGTTATAAATAGATAAGATTCCTTATCGCATTTCTAAAAAAATGGAAGTCCTATAATATTCCATTCCATGCAACAACTACAAGCCCCAAAATTAACCCTAACGACTATTCAAGGACGGCCTTAAGATTGAACGATTCATTGCTCATGGCGTATAAATCAATTGTATCCTGCCGTGTCGCGCGCCTTAAATTACTATTCCAGCGTCACCGTACTAACTTTTCTACCCACGTTTTAATTAAACAAAACCAGCGAGAGGAGTGGCTGACAGCGATTAAAAACTGGCGACGGCAAAGAAATCCGACGTGAGAAATACTTATATCAAGCCTATCGGCTAATTATGCGTTTATTCTTGATGAATATATGTTTACATCGTTCTCTTGATTTACATCTGATTCTGCTAAAATACACTCAATCCTGTGCTTTTTAGTGTGTTGTTCTCTGTTCGGTCTTGACTCTTGAGAGGCATTCGCAGAGCGAATTCTGGGCCGTCCTCTTCCCTTCAAAGGACGGAATGTGATAGAACTCAAATTATATTTTGCCATGAGAAATGCTTGACTACCCAATCTTGCAGTGTTCAAAGAGCTCGTCCGATTGGTCCATGGGAGTCCAGATAACTGGAAGTTGGTAAAAGGATCTAATCTTTGATTGAGCTACGTAACTGTTAATGAAGTTGGTGAAACTTCACCCTCTTGGTCAAGATTCATTGTAGAAGAGCGACATCTAGAAGTTCTTGAAAATGTTTTAGGGTTACGGCTCTTGGTTCCTTAGACTGTTAGGTCTCACAAATGTCATTAAAATTCATTCATTCATTTATGACTGTCTGTCTGGGTTTCTGACTTTAAGGAGGTTATATTCAATGTAGATACTGAAACAGGGAGAATTTGGGGTACCTAGCAATTAGAAATATTTATTCTTTAATATTTGGACGGCCATAGATTAAATACACAAGCCCCAGACAATTGATTGCCCACTGTGAAGGTACCCGATGAATGAGCGGCAGAGATCTCTTCAATGGTCCTCCCTCGTTTAGTATGCATTCGAAACCGTCGATTCTCAACGCTACGTTAACTGGTTACCTCTATATTTGGTCGCAAACAATTCAATTTCTTAACCAGCTTAGTGCGCATGGAGCGTTGGTGGAAGAGGCATTAAAGAATCCTTCTCCATTCAATGCAAACATTTTCAAGAGCAATTTTTGGATGATCCATAGCAGCTAGGTGATGCTATGTGTAGCCATAGCATATTTGGTGTCAACAATGGCCTGTCGCGGCTTCCAAGATTCATGGGGTAAACTAGCGGCCTTGGTCAAAACTATCGTAGTTCATGTCACCTATGAGGTATATACTGTACATCAAGCTCACTCTACATTAACCGGTTACCTCTATATTTGGCCGCAAACAAGGGAAACTTGTTAATGTGTTAATCTTGGAGTTACACATTTCAGTTTGGTATTATAATTAGTTAGTTTGTATTGTTTCTATTTTGGCATATAGTTAGTTTGTTTTTGTTTTGGCAGTTCAACTATTTTTCTCTGCCTACATATTTGATGTAATCCTTCTTCTTTTGAGTAATATATTTTAGCAATTTTGCCTCTTTTCCAATCCTGGTCTAATAGTCGTATCAGAGCCACGAAAATCAAATTTTCATTTTGCTGATTGAGTGTAGTTCCATATTGAGCACAGGAAAGAAATAGTTACGGTGGCTTCCATTCTAATAATTGTTGTGCATGGAAGAATCTGGGATGGAAATCTGCGCTAAGCAGTTTGAAGATGATTGAAGAAAGTGGCGCTCAAATATTCGGTGAAGTTGTAGAGCCCCTGCCAGAAGGCGAGTTTTCTTTTAAAGTTGCAAAATATTTTTTTGCTATCTGCGGAGAAGATTACATATATCCTGAGAGGATTCCTCCCAAGCCATCTTTAAAAGCGAAGGTACTCAGAATTTTTAATATTTTGAAGGCCAAAGGTGAAGGCTGACGCTGCTCCAACTAGTTTTTCCAAGGAAATGTCTCTGTTGTCTATATATAAGAGAGATATTTTGAACTGGGCCTCTTCTTTATTAGTCACCGTCTAATCCAAGTCTTTCATAAGAAGGAAGGATCGCTGTTAGTAATTGATTGTTGCTGACTGCCAGGGCATATGGGAATTTGGTACTCTTCAAATTGGTAACTACCAAGGAAGTGTTGGAGGCAAGTCGCAGAAAGAAGATATTGTTGGCTGCCTAGAGCAATCAAACTTGCATATGGTGAACAGAAACTAAACCAGGTGCCATCTAATCTATTTTCATTTGCTGGTGTAAAACAGTTCCAGAGTTTTCTTTTCTGAAATTTTTTTCTCTTGCTTTGTCAATACAAATTTAAGCAAAAAAAAAAAAATCAGAAATAGTTTGAATCTGTAAATATTGTGCAATATTTTTATAATCACAATGCAATTTATTGTCTCCATGATTGGGGAAACATTAAGTGGACATGGTATATGAAAATAGAAAACACTCTCATTTTCAATGATTTGTGGTATAATATTTGTGATGGAGATGTCCAACCTACAACACCAACTATGTTAAAGAAAAAGAAATTTGGCAATATAAAAATTCTGAAGCATTGGCCTTGATAAGGGCTTCTTTTAATGGAGATGTGTTTTGGCACATACAAGGGTGTAAATTTGCTTGGGATGCCCTTAAAAAACTGAGAGATCTATATGATTCTCATTCTGAATTGGAATTTATTCAGTTACAATTGAAACTATTTAATCTAGAATTGAAAAATGGCAATGTTATGAGTTTGGCCTCAAAAATTAGAGCCATAAAACATGATATTGATGTCGCTGGTAGAAAAGTTGATATATATTTCACAGCCTTGATAAAGGCACTTCTACCAACACATTCTACTTATTTAGAATCTCTTGAAGCAAGTAATAAAAACTGGCAGAACGTGAGAAGGCCTTTGGAAGAAAAATTGATAACATTGGTGAAAATGTTTGTCTTGCTCAACAAAAAGATAAGCCTCCTAATAAAAACTCTTCTATAGGTGGTCATAGTGATAGAGGAAAATGTAGAGGTCAATGGAAAAACAGAGGTAGAGGAGGTGCCAATGGCAAAGGGCACTTCCAACATGACAAACAAAATGCTAGACATCGTTTGTATTGTAAAAGATGTGGTCGTAAAGGGAGTCGTGAAGCCCGTGAATGAAAGATCTCATGAAATAAGATAGAAAATTATTTCAAACCAAAAGATAAATCACACTACGATGACAAAGCATCAGGAACAACCCAATTTAAGCACGTGGTAGTGATAATGATGAATATGTGCTTTCTGTTTTAGATTTTGCTTATTATAATTCAGTTAATACTTCATTGCGTGATGCTTGGGTCTTAGATATTGGAGCCACACAACATATGACATTTAGGCATGATTATTTTGAAGAATTTCATGAATGTCCATGTGGTCCAATCTATTTGGCAGATAAATCAAATCTTAAGCCTCTTGGCAAAGGCACTATTCGACTTAAGTTGCCTGGTCTTCCAAATTTTGTACTTCATGATGTTTTGTATCTTCCTCAATTGCAATGTAACTTGTTGTCACTAGTCTTGATTAGGTAACAAGGCCACTCCATTTTGTTGGAACATGGACAAGTAGTTGTTAGAAAGAAATCAAATAATCTAGTTGTATTTATTGGTTGTGAAGAAGGCAAGTTATTAAAACTTCATGGTGAATCAACCCTTTCTAGGAGTTTTGCATATCTCACTAAAGACGGTACTCTTTTTCCTAGTCTTTTGTGGCATGCTAGATTTGGGCATGTTAACTATGACAACATTCGTATCATGCAAAAGAATGGTGGTGTTGGCTTTCCCACTTTATCTAAGAAAGTTGAAAAATGTGAAGCTTGTATTCTTGCAAAACATCATAGAGATTATTTCCCTCGTTGCACTTGGAAAACACATAGAAAATTGCAACTTATTCATTCTGATTTGTGTGGGCCTTTACCAGTCACTTTTTTGGGGGGATGTAAATACTTTATGTTGTTTATTGATGATTATTGCTGCATGACTTGGATCTATTTTTTGAAGCAAAAGTCTGAAGCTTTTGAAACATTTAAGAAGTTTCGTATTATGATTGAAAAGCAAGCACAATCTCAAATTGGCACTCTTAGAGTAGACAATGGTGAAGAGTTTACCTCCATAGTTTTTGAGGATTATCTTCGTCAAAATCATATTCAACATCATCACACTATTCCAAGTACTCCTCAACAAAATGGTGTTGTTGAAAGAATGAACCAAACTATCATGAATATGGTTCACACAATGTTATACTTCAAATGTATCCAATTGCATTTTTGGGTAGAAGCAGCAAGAACAACAATTTATCTTCACAATAGATCTCCTTCATCTGCTCTTCATCAAGTGATTCCATATGAAGTTTGGTATGGCTACCCTCCGTCTGTTTGGTATGTTCAAATTTTTGGCTCCACTTGTTTTGCTTTGATTCCAAAGGAGAAACAAAGTAAGTTGCATCACCATAGTTATAAATGCATTTTTCTTGGCTATTCTAAATCTTCCAAAACATATAGATTATATGATGAGGCTAACAAGCAATTTATTCTTGCAAGAGATGTTATATTTTGTGAAGCTTTTAAACATGATGCCAATATTGATTGTCAGTTAAAACAAATTGATAAATTTGTTAAGTTTATTACTTTGAAAGAACATCCATGTGAGATTCCACAATATGGGGGGATAAGTCATTTAGAACCACCTTTGTTGGATCCATCTCTAGAATCTCTAACCCAAGATGTTCCACCTTAAGATCTCCAAGAAGAAACTCCCTGTAATAATGACCATCATCCTGTAGGTGAGTCTAGGATTTCAAAACCATTAGACATTGATGGAGCTTCTAGTCAAGAAATGGAAGCACCTTTGGTCCAATCAAAATCTTCACAAAAATGGGCAAAACAAGTCCAACAAATTTTGAAAGATTTGAGACCTGACGAAATTGGTAAAACAAGAACAAGAAACTTTCTTATAAAGCCAAGCAACAAGCTCAATCTAGTAATGAAGGAACCTCAGAGTCTATTGGTGAACTCAATATCACAATGGACTCAAAACCAACTTCCTACAAAGAAGCCAAAAATATGGCAGTGTGGAGGCAAGCTATGCAAAATGAGTATGATGCTCTTCTCAAAAATGGTACTTGGGAGTTGGTTGATCCTCCACTAGGTTGTAAACTTATTGGGTACAAGTGGATCTTTCAAAACAAGTATAAAGTAGATGGTTCACTTGACAAACATAAGGCCCGCCTTGTTGCAAAAGGTTATTCTCAAAAAGAGGGCATAGATTATAATGAAAATTTTGCACCTACTGCAAAATGGACTCCCATTCATCCTTTGTTGGCTCTTTTGGCACAAAATGGGTGGAGAGTTCATCAAATGGATGTCAAAAATGCATTCTTGAATTGTGATCTAAAGGAAATAGTATATATGACTCAACCAAAAGGATATGTAGCCAATGGTCAAGAACACCATAAAATCATTATATGGTTTAAAGCAAGCAACTCGAGCCTGGTATGAAAAACTCACCAAGCATCTCTCGAAGTTGAATTTCAAGCACTTTGAATTTGATGATGCAACACTTTTTGTCAAAAAGGTTGATAGCACAGTTGTATATCTAATTGTTTATGTGTATTATTTATCTCTCACTAGTAATAATGAGGATTATAATCAAACTATGAAAGACACATTGAAGCAAGGATTTGATATGACTAACTTGGGGCATCTTCATTACTATTTGGGTATTGAGGTGATTCAAAAACCCAAGTATATCTTCATCAATCAACAAAAATACATTGGTGAATTCTAAGCAAATTTGGCATGTCTGACTACAAACCGCTTAGTCCTCCTATGGAGCAAAATTTGAATCTCACATCAAATGACTCTGTAGCATTGGTTGATTTAACTCAATACAGACAACTTGTTGGAAGTTTGATTTATGCAACAACTACCCGTCCAAATTTTTCTTTTGATGTGGGAGTTCTCTCTAGATTCATGCAACAACCTAGAGAACATCATTAGTTAACTGCCAAAAGAGTTCTTCGGTATTTGAAAGGCACTCAAAATTATGGGCTCAAATACTCCAAGGGGGCACATTTCTCTTTGGTTGGATATTCAAATTTTGATTATGTGGGTGACTTGGAAGATGGAAAATCTACTTCTAGTTTCCTCATGCATCTTAGGTCAGTAGCCATTTCTTGGAAATCTAAGAAATAGTCAGTGCCAACTTTATCCTCTGTAGAACCCAAATATATGGCCGCTTCTGAGGCAACCAAGGAAATATTATGGCTTCACAAAATTCTTGAAGATTTGTAGGAACAATAGGTTTCATCCACAACTCTTCTTGTTGACAATCAATTTGCAATCAAAATGGCAAAGAATTTAGTCTTTCACGATCGAACCAAACACATCAACACCAAGTTCCATTTGATTTGTCATCATGTGAAAGATGGCAGTGTACAACTCAAATATTGTCTCACTACAAATCAGCTTGCCAATATTCTTACCAAAGCACTTGGAAGAGAGAAGTTAGAAAACTTCTAAGGCATGCTTGGTTTAACCCCTTCAGATTAAGGGGGGATGTTAATGTGTTAATCTTCAGGTTACACATTTTATTTTTGTATTATAATTAGTTTGTTTGTTTTGTTTTTATTTTGGCATAGTTAGTTTGTTTCTATTTTGGCAGTTCGATTATTTTCTCTGCCTATATATTTGATATAATCCTTCTTCTTTTCAACAATATAATTTAGCAATTTTGCCTCTTTTTCAATCCTAGCCTGACAAAACTAACCACACCATGTACATTACCTAAGCTTATGTAGTGTCCATGTCTTTCCTAATGCGTGTTCTTCTTCTAGGTTGCTCTACCATAGCCAGCAAAGGTATCGAAGGCATCATTGCTCAAAAAATTCTTTACATTCTCTCCACGCCTAATTCATATCAATCCTCTTGTTGGTGGATGATTGAAGAGGAAGTAATGCGGTCATGGATTGTTGGTCATTCCTACAACCCTGAATATATCATTGCCAGGTCCCCATTAAGTTCGTCGGTTGCAGCCATTATTATAGTTCAAATCGTGGCTTCAGTAGCCAGGTGGTATATTGAGGGCCCATCTCTAGTGATCTATGATTTGTTTGCAAGGTTGAAGTTTGCAAGTATTGATTTTCTATTTTGTTTTTAGTTTCACTAGTTTTGCTTTTTAAGTTGCTTTTGGTAGTTTAATTGATCCTTTACTGCATCTAAAATAAGAATGTAAATCTTCATTTTCCAATGATAATATTTCACAATTATGGCATGCATCAATCATGGCCTGATAGTGGTGTTAGAGCATAGGAAATCTAAAAAAATCTTTCTTAATAGGCTTTCCATTAATAGGTGCAAAATTCAGTGCCTCCATGGCCTTACCAACATTTTCAGCAAAGTTGTAATTTACATAGGCATAACCAAGAGAAGTCTTGGTAGTGACATCTTTGCAAATGTGAACAAAGGAGAGGAGTAATCTACTGGAAGAGCTCATAAAGTTGGTCATTCATAACATTGGGTTCCATATACCCACATACAATGGAGAATTATTGCATGCTTGTTGTTGGCCCACACCATATGCACCCAGCGGCTGGGGTTGGATTTGAACCTGCACCATTTCTTTTTTAATTCTAGCCTTTATAAAGGAATTTATTCTAGTTTAATCAATTTATTTAGAGTCTCTATTGGTAAGTTATCAGTTGAATACCATCACTTTTGATTAATTGGTTGAAAAGTAGGCGTGAATAGACTTTTGGGAGAAAAATTGATGGCACTAGTGAAAAGTCACGTTTACTAGTTGGGAAGATGGGAAGTTATTAGAACTCAAAGGGGGTGAGGAGGTAGAGATAAGTCGAACCACATTTGGGATCTCTAACTCAAGATGTCTAAGAAGAAACCCCCTCTAATGAAGAGTTTCAAATTTTAGATGAACATGGGATTCAAGAAACTATACAACAATAGTTAGACAATGATGGAGCTTTTTCAATCAAGAAATGGAAGCACCAATAGTCCAACTTAGATCTTCACACAAATGGGAAAAACAAGTCCATCAAACTCTTAAAGATTTGAGACTTGACGAAATTGGTAAGATAAGAATAAGGAGTTCATACAAAACAAGGCAATAGGCTCAATCTATTATGAAAGGTAACTTGGAGTCTATTAATGAAATCAATATAGCAATGGACTCATAATCAACTTCCTTTAAAGAAGCTAAATATATTGCAATATGGAGGAAGGTTATACAAAACGAGTATGATGCTCTTTTAAAAAGTGGCACTTAGGAGTTGGCTGATCCTCCACTAAGTTATAAACCTAATGGTTGCAAATGGGCCTTTCGAAACAAGTATAAAGTAGATGGCTTAGTTGACAAACATTAAGTATAGTTTGTTGCAAAAAAATATGTTCAAAAAGAGGGCATAGATTATGAAGAAACCTTTGAACCTACAATGAAATGGACTACCATTTGTGTTTTGTTGGCTCTCTCAGCACAAAATGGATGGAACGTTCATCAAGTGGACATAAAAATTGTATTCTTGAATAGTTATCTCAACGAAATAGTGTATATGACTCAACCAAAAGGATATGAAATCAAGGGTCAAGAACACCAAGTATGTAAGATAATAAAATTGTTGTATGATTTAAAGCAAGCCCCACGAGCTTGTTATGAAAACTCACCAAGCACCTCTTGAAGTTGAATTTCAAGCACTTTGAATTTGATGTTGCAACTTTTTGGTCAAAAAAGTTGATAACATAGTTGTATATATCTAGTTGTTTATGTGGATGATTTATTTCTAATTGGTAACAATAAAAAATATATTACAATTGTACAAGAAGAATTGCAGCAAGGTTTGAAATGACTTACTTGGGACATCTTCATTACTATTTGGTTATTGAGGTGATTGAAAAACCTAGGTATATCTTCATCATCGAACAAAAATATATTGGTGAACTTCTAAACAAATTGGGCACATCCAATTGCAAACCACTTAGTACTCCTATGGAGCAAAGTTTGAAACTAACATCAAATAACTCTACAACATTGGTTTCAATATAACTAAATATCGACAACTTGTTGAAAGTGTGATTCATGCAACAACAACATGATCAAACATTTCTTTTGTTATTGGAGTTCTCTCTAGATTCATGTAACAGCCTAGAGAAAATCATTGGTTAGCAGCAAAATGAGTTTTTCAGTATTTGAAAGGTACTCAAAACTATGGGCTCAAATACTCCAAGGATGTGAATTTCATGTATTGATTGGATATTAAAATTCCAATTATGCAGATGACTTGGAAGATGTGAAATCTACTTTAGGATTCCTAATGCATATAGGGTCTAAACTTATTTCTTAGAAATTTAAGAAGCAGTTAGTGCTAGCTCTATTATGGTGGCTTCTGAGACAACTAGGGAAATATTATGTCCTAGAAGGATTCTCGAATATTTGTATGACTGTCAAGTTTCATCCACATCTCTCCTATTTGCCAATCAATATGTAATCAAAATGGCCTAAAAATCCAGACTTTCACGATCAAACCAAACACATCAACACAAAGTTTCATTTGTTTCGACACCATGTGAAAGATAACAGTGTACAACGCAAGTATTGTCCCACTACATATCAACTAACAAATATTCTACCAAAGCGTTTAGAAAATAAAAATTTGAAAAATTTTGAAGAATGTTTTATTTAAGTATAACCCATCACATTAAGGGGAATTGGTAATATTCATGTTAATTTTATGTTTTTATGTTTTGATAGTTTTATTTTTTAGTTGCTTTTGGAAATTTAACTGTTCCTTTACTACCTATAAAATAAAAATGTAAATCTTCACTTTTCAACAATAACAATACACAATTATGTCCTACATCAATCTTGGCTTGACAAGTATAGTGCTACAACTAGTGTTTGTATGCATAGGATAGGCAATCATTGGATGGAGATGGGCCACTATAGTGATTTATTACACCAGATGGCAGTCAGACAACTGGCATAGCAGTTTTCAAATGGAGGATTTTTGGACTAGACATATCTGAGAGCTGTAGGAGGCCCGACAACCCTAGATGCCCAAAGAAAAATGCTTGAGAAGAAGGTGAAAAGGATTATTTCCAAGGAGCCAGTGGGTCTAGTGGCACCAAGGTAATTATTGTATGTGGTGTTCATGTTGCAGTGTCTAGTGGTCTTATTTAGTAAATCTTGTTAGATTGGTTGTCTCTTGAAATTCCACCCCAAATGTATGGGGAATCTATTGCCTTTCATATTATCCAAGCATGAAACAACAACCTTCGAAGACTACCCAAAGTATAGAAAAATTTTGGAGTGCGTGGAGATGCTACGGGAGACTCCTAAATGTTAGTGTGCATTGTTTAACTATGTGTATTACATTTTTTAGTAACGGCAGTTTGGCTAGTGCATAACTGTTTCACCACAACTATTTCAGGCTGGTGCATAACTGTTTCACCACAACTGTTTCATCACAGTATTTAACTGTGTGTTTTGTATCTGCATTAGTCATTGAATAAACAATGTTCTCTGACTTTTTTCAGTTGGTATCAGAGTGAAATTAGTTCTTGTGGCTATCCAGGCATGATGAAGGTGCGTTGATCTTAAGGAATGGCAATTTGTTTAAAAGGGTTCACAGATCTGTTTGAAGTTGAGGATGTTGAATACATTTGAGGCCAACACCAATTAGTCTGCAAAGAGCCAATGAAAGATGCTGAGACGTCTAGAGTGGAGGAGTTCTAAACTTTATTTGTTGTAGGTTGAAACCACTACTGAGGCGCTAAAATTGAAGGCAATTTGAAGTCAATTTGAAAGCAATCTGAAGTCATATCACAGGAAGATTTGTCATCTGATTTGGAATTTTGTTGGATATTGCAATTTGATTGAAAGCCTACAATTTTATGTGTTATAGAAGCTGACAATGCACAGTTAGCTTGTCCTCTTGTTTCATGTTGGAGGTTATCAGTCAAGGAAAGGTATTTATTGAAGTGTGTATGGAAGTGCAAAACTTTGTAAGCAAATATATTTAATTCAGAGTAAGAAGGTTAATTTGGTCTTACCATTTTTTTTGGAGTATTATTTTTAAATGGAGATTCCATTAGACAAGTATTCTGGTTTCAATTTTCATACTTGGAGAATGAAAATTCAAATGCAACTAATGAATAAAAATTTATGGGGAATAGTAAGTGGAAAGGAAAAGGCACCTACAGATGCAAATAAGTTATTAGATTAGAGTAGTAGAGATGATAAAGCCAAGGCTATAATTGGTCTTTCTCTTTCTGACACTGAATTGCACCACATTGATTTGGATAAATCATCAGCTAAAATTTGGGATAATCTGAATAAATTGTTTGGAGCAAAAGCCATTAATGCAAAGTTTTCTCTAAAACTTCAATTATTTAGATTTAAGATGGAAGATGGAATCACAATGTCAAATCATATAAGTAACCTATAGTCTCTCATTAGACAGCTAACAGAGGTTAAGGTTACAGTAGATGATGATGATGCTAGGGCCATCCTACTAAATAGCTTGCCTTCAAAATACAACAATGTTGTTTTTACACTCAATCAAATACCTTCACAAACTCTAGAAGGTATGATTTCTACTCTTCTAACAAATGAGAAGAGAACAATAGAAGCTTCAGAAGACGATCCTCAGGAGAAAGCATTATTCTCAAGAAGCAATTACAAGAGATCAAAGAAAATCAAATGTTTTTGTTGTAATAAAAATGGTCATACAGCTTGGGATTGTAGAACTCAAGCTAGTGATGTTCTTAAAGGAAAGGTCAAAAATGAAGGAAACCTTGCTTGCATTGAAGATGATCCACCAGATATTGAGGATGAGGATCCACCAGATGGTGCTATTAATTTTTGTGGATATGCCCTTTAAGCCTTCATATTGGAGGCAGGTGGCATCAAAGGATGGAGGATTTTCCATCATCTCAAGTTAGCTTCTCGCTTTGAGATTATGCTTTGCATGAGAAGCATTTTTGGTTGTGGTTGTTTTGTTTTTCTTTGTTGATGCTAATGGATTTGAAGAATGCATGTTTTGTGAAGATTTTGTTTTGGAGACAGGTTTGGGATTTGGTGTTGAGCTTAATATGGATTGTTGTCCAGCGAGCTTCAAAGAGCATATGATCGAGAATTATACCCTTTCACGGTCACTAGACAATGGCAGAGATCTATCGTATCTCTTAGGGTTCATTGTCGAATAATTCAAGACTCTGTGATTTGAGAGCTTGGGACTAAAGAGCTCAAAAACACATCTCGAAGCTACACCTTTATAAGGGTAGATGAGATAGCATGATGGAGCCCCGCTTGGTTTAGGATTTGTTCTTTAGTAGAAGATCTTCTATAAAATATGTATTCATATTATGTAATTAGCTTTGTTGAGTATATTAGCATTCAGGGGGTCCCTTGATACTTTTGCAGGAACAATGTAATAAGGGGGGAATGTTAGCGTGCATTGTTTAACTATGTGTATTATGGTGCATAACTGTTTCACCACAACTATTTCAGGCTGGTGCATAACTGTTTCACCACAACTGTTTCATCACAGTATTTAACTATGTGTTTTGTATCTGCATTAGTCATCGAATAAACAATCTTCTCTGACTTTTTTCACTAAAAGCACATGGATGGCCCTAACCACAAGTCTATTGCAGAAGCAAGGAATCTTATTAGACAGGGTCATGAGGATGTCAAATATAAATGTGAAGAGCTAATTGCCTTTTGTTTGGTTGTGAAGTCCAACCTCATGGCTTTCCATCTTCTCATGTATTTTGACTCTTCATCTACCCTGAAGAGTGTAATATAAAACTGAAACTCAATCACTTGGATTGATTGATGAAACTTTGTAATCTGCTGATGCAAGTAATAAGAGTTATTACCCTGCTTTTCCCGTGGACGTATCCATTATTGGCATACCTGAACCATGTAAATCTATTTGTCTGCATACATTTGTGTGTGTGTGTGATTTCATAATCTCTATTTTATTGTTCGTTGTTTCAATGTTTAAATATGCTTCAATTACTTAACAACTGGTATCAAAGCTGAGGCAGTTTGAGGAGAGATGGAAGAAGGCAGAATTGAAAAGTTTTCCAGCCAAATTTTTGGAATGTGGAAACTACAACTAGAAGCATTGTTAATTCAAAAAGACCTCTCAATTACACTAGAGGGAAAATCAAAGAAGCCTATTGCAATGTCCGATGAAGCTTGGGAAAAATTGGACAAGAAAACAGTGGCAACCATTATCCTCTCTCTTTCAATCAATGTCCTATTTAATGTTGCAATGGAGAAGACAACGAAGGGTCTATGGGATCAATTGTCCAACATATATGAGATGGATTTTGCTTCAAACAAAGTTTTCTTAATCAAGAAATTAAACAATTTGAAGATGAAGGATGTTAGTAATGTATCAAACCACTTGAATGAATTTAACACATTGATCGGCCAACTAATTTCTATTGATATCAAATTGGAAGATGAAATAAAGGCTATCTTACTATTGTGTTCTCTACCCGATAGCTAGGAAGGATTTGGTATGGTTGTTAGCAACTTGGCATCTAACAAGAAGGGAAGCATGCTCAATTTTGATGATGTTGTAAGGATTCTTCTTAGTGAGGATATGAGAAGAAAAAATCAAGGAAATTCATCGAGAGACTCTTTGATAACCGGTAGCAGGGAGAGATCAGAAGAACGTGGGAGGAATAACCATAGAAGAAGTTCTAAATCTTACAAGAGATCAAAATCTAGAGGTAGAAATATAGGTTGTTGGTTTTGTGGTAAAGAAGCTCACATAAAGAGGAATTGATGGTCATTCAAGAAGGTGAAAAGCCAATCAAAGGAAAATGAGGTAAATGTAGCATATGAAGAAGATGTTGGTGCACTTGTGTTATCTTTAGGTGAAACTACAATAGATGTTTGGGTGCTTGATTCCAGAGCATCATTTCAAGAGTGAATTGTAGAGAATAAATGATTAGATGTAAAGTGAGAAAATGTGTAAACATGAGAGAAATTGTCAACCTTTCCAACTATAACAACCTCTCTTCTCTATAAATCTCATATGATGACCGATTATGAGGTGAACTCAACAGTCTTCCATGTCCCACTATTGGTAATCTAATAGATAGAAAGAAGATTGTGTGACAATTCTAGAACAAAAAGGACATCGGTAAAACATCCTACACCTATGTCAATAGTTCCTTTCCCACAAACATCCATATATGTGTTGTTTGTCATTAGTATTTTTATGTATCTGTGTGGTGTAAGGATGAGAACAGAATTGGTGAAGAGGCCATGTGATGGGATGCTCTAAAATCAAGGACCCATCAACCAGACTCTAAGATTGTAGATGCAACTAGTGCTTTGCCCTTATATTTTTCTAATGTTCATGAATAAGATGAAGAAGTACTTTCTTTTATTTTGGACAATTCAAGTTCTTTTTGTTGAATAATTTCTTGAACTCTTCTTTTTCCTTTTAAAAAAAATTACTTTCTTCATGCCCAATTCTCTTGCAATAAGAGAAAGTAGGATTCTCCTTAGAAATTTTCCCTTGTGATGAGGGGGATGAATTAGGTGGAGGTTGTGATTTTGATCCCTATCTTGATCCTTAGATTGTTTCTTTGCCTTGTGATTTGAAGACAAATTTTCAACAAGAGCATATGATGTTGAAGACTTCAATACACCCATTTGAATTAGCTTATCTTACTCTTGTATTAGAGAAACAACAAATTCTACAAGTGTTTGCATAATATAGTTTGTACCAAATGCACTCTTTGTAGTATGAAAAGCTGAAACAAATACTAAATATTGTGGACCAAGTTTTGACAAAATACTAAGGATCAATTCCTCATCTTTCTTTTCAATACCACATTGCTTTAGTTGAAACCAAGTAGTAGATTCAACTTAGTGAAGAAATCTTGGATTGTTGTGAAGTCTTGTGGATTGAGACTTATTAACTCATTTTCTAATTGATGTCCTCTCATTACATCTTGTTTTCGAAACAAATTTTCTAACTTAGTCCATACTTCATTAGGTGTTGTGGTGGATTCAAGATGAAAAAGAATATCTTGAGAACTAGAGACGCACAAGGTACTGTAGGCTTCATCACTACAATTATACCACTTATGCTTTTCAGATGTTGAAGTGGGTTCAAGTTCCAAACCCATTGTGACACAATATAATCCTAGTTACTTGAGTTGGATTTCTATTTTTTGCTTCCATTCATGCAAGTTAAATGGAGTTAGAATTATATCCATTATATGAAATACACAACACAACCCCCCTAATATTATTATTTTCTACTTTTAGAAGCCCCCAGAAAAAATATACAAGATTTGTTTACAATTTTTGCAAGCAGAAAGCCGAAATCAACTGTTTATAAAACACGGTGATTTTTACAATTTTGATAAAATGGCTATTTGAAGCTGAAAATTACACGCATAAACAGGATCCTTCCATTTTTCTGATATGTTTCAAAAAAATTCACAAAAATTTGATAAAACACGGTGAAAGTTATGCCCCATCGAAATTTTTAACACACTTGAACTTAAGAGCTTACAAAATTAGTTAAAACAACAAACTTTGTGAAAAAAAATCTTCACCATCGTGAAGGTGAAGGAAATACCTTTCCATTGACTATAATTTTGCAAAAAACAACCTTTGTGGGAGGAAGTTATCACAAAATGAAAAAAAAAGAGCCCTTCTAGGACTCTTGGAGGAGCTAGTGGTGGCCTGGTGGTGGCCTGGAGAAGCCCCAAATGGGTCTAACAGGTGCAGAGTCCAGAAGAAATAGGTCTTAGAGGCCGACTAGGGCGTATAGAGCCTGGGGGGCCGGATTAAGGGCCGACTGGGTCAAATAAGGCCTGGTGGAAGACAAAATGGTTGCAGTGAAGACTGACAGGGGGCTGGAATGAGCACAAGGGGCATGGAGGCCATTAGAGTGGCCTACCTCGAAGATCAGGAGCCGATAGGGGCTAGACTGAGTGCTAAGGCTAGCTTTTGGTGGTGGGTTGACTGGTAAAACTGGCATGTGTGCATGAATGGGAGTCGAGTTGCTAGTCTAAACGTTGAACACAAAAGGAACCCTGAGCAGAGCTCACTGATATTGTATCCAAAAAATGGGCCTTTGTGGTTGAATACGTGGCTGAAGGGCTTGTGAAACAACCCTCGATCAGGCCAAAACACCCGCTAGGGCTTGCAACTATGGGGCCGAGCACGAGCTAGCGAAGGGCCTATTATTTGAGTAGTTGAGGTGTTCAAGAGGCTGAGCAAGGGTGTCATCGGGGCTAATAAATAGGCCAGACAACCAAAAAAATGGCAGTTTGCCTGTCAACTGGAGCCATGGGTTTGACAGGACCGAGAAGGCTTGTAAACACAATGAAATCCCCGCACAATAAAAAAAATTCAACCCAAATTGACGAATTGTAGGGGCAAATTTGCCCTCTGCAAAAAAATTTCCTTTTTTAACAAAAAAAATCCATACAATATGGAAATGGCCATACAACCATACAATACCTTAGTCTAGAGGTATTTTTTTTTGCAAAAAATCATTTTTTCCAAAATTCGCCTAATGAAGGGTAATCTTTACTGTCTCTGACCTTCTAGACTCAACGGGAAGGTCTGTTTGGCTCCACGAAAAACTCTTGACAAGGCTAGGTGTAGGATTCACTCAAAATGGGAAGGGTTTTGCTAGCATGGCTCTTATACCATGTTGGAGCAGCCAAGATCAACCAGCAAGAACTAAAATCACTTCCACAAAGCTAAATTGCACAAAATAAGCCAAAACATATATTCAAAAGCTAAGTAAAAATATACAATATGCCTTGTATAAATATGCAGAGAGAGGGGGTAGGAAGGTAGGAATCAACGACTAACTACCCCTCCAAAAGTGCCACACTTGTAAGCTCAAATGACAAATGTTTGAGCAAGTGGCAAGTATACATGCAATAGGTGTCTCAAAAGGATGAGGACACATGTCTCAACCACATGAGGTGAGACAAAACTCTAAAAAGTCCCTAAGTGGACTTAACAAGTGTGAATAGGACTTTTACTAGGCAAACTAAAAGTTATCTAGTTAGATAAAGTCACTATTTACACTAACATCTCTAGCCTCATTAGGGATGGGATTTGGATAATTTGAAATACCAGCAAAGTCAAGTGGTCTATACCTTTCGGCAGTGAAATGCATTCTTTGAGGACATGATTTATGTTGTTGTATACCATGTGGAACATCACCTACATGTGCATGGGAAAAGGAAAGGTAATATTCCATTTTCATATCTATTCTCAGAGAGAATTTACTTCCTTTGTTTCCATTTTTTCACAACTTTCGTCTTAAGGGTTGCAAGATTACACATCATAGCTCCTCGTTCCTCCTATTTCTAAATCCTTTCTTGCTACTAAACTTCAACACATGAGGCATTCATACTTTTTTGTTGGACGTATAGGGCTTCTGCATCTATGAAAATTTGATATAATCTCATAAACTGTGCATATACAAACATGAATAATCCTTTTGAATTTCATTTACTATGCATATTTGACAACCATGTACATATCTTGACCATATTTTCAAGAGGACATAGGTATACAATGCTTATCTTAACTCCCTTCTTCCAATATAAATTCACACATGTGGTAGGGAAAGTGATTAAATTTCTTCACATAGTAATTTCAACCAAGACCCTTATACCATAATGCTTTCATCTATTGGAAATAGAAGGTGATGCTCAAATTGGTAATACCTAGAAATATTGCAAACCTCATATAACTTCTTCCCTTGGCTAAATGATTTGTAGATTTATGCAACACCTTTGTAAAATAAGAAACAATTCTTCAACAATTTAATAGTAGAGAAGCCACCTCTCAAAAGGATTGAATTTTGAATTTATATCAACACTTCTTCAATGTTATAATAATGTTCTAAATTTGAATCTCGAGCAAAGTCTTCACAATCACTTCAACAATGGTAATCTTTTGGCACAAATTGATAGGCCAAGCAAATCAATACAACTACAAACAATTTCTACACTAAGTTGTAGAGATCTTTAACATATGAATTAGATTTTCACATCCTCGACAAAGGCACCAATTTGTTGGGATTTTTCTTGCTACCCTGACCTCTACGAGATGATACAACACCTAGACCTAGGGATCAAGTTGATCCAAATAAAATGAAAACCCCATGACTGAACCAAGGACAAGAATAATCCAATTGAAAAGATTGGACCCTATCTTCTACACTTTGAGCTCTATAGAACTCAAGAGGGTGATCCTAATGAGGGTCTTAAAGAATGATACAGATCTTTTACAGACACTGTGTAGCTACAAAGACAAAACCAAGTCCAAGTGGCACATTGCATAAGCCCAATTTACTGTCACTAACTTATATTGTGATGATTTCATATAAATTTGTAGAGCTACAGACCCTAGACATGTAGATAACTGACACATTTATAGATGTATAAGAAAAGGATTTGATATTTAGCATGGTAGGCATGATTCTTTGCACCTTGACAAGATTGTGAACAAATAACTTATACATTTTTAAGATGTTCATCATTTGTAAGTTAGAGGTGCTAGATCAAATGTAATCATCAGGGATTGATGCCTAATCTTGTAGGAATAGAGTCAACCTAGAACAAATTACAATGACAAAGTAACTCCAATTTGGATGAGTCTAATTAACAAGGACTCTATCATGCACAAGCTCAGACCCTTAAATACCTTCTTGTTCTTGACAATACGACCCATTCTTTGTTATCCTTTCCCAATTTACAAACCCCACATAGCATGTTAGAAAGACTTCCTATCATAAACAACTTATAATAGAAGATTTCATTGCACTCTATGAATGAAAACTAACTAATCCCTGATACAAATGTAGCAAATGTGCACCTAGAGACTTGTTAGTTTTCCTAAAGTATACAAAATAAATTGCAGACAAATTGCATAAGAGAAACAAGAATATGTCTTACATTGATTTACCAAGCAGACATTATAATTCCAACTACAAAAAATAGACCGAGAATCATACACTATTCACATTAAATTTCGGTTTTCATATGGACCTTTACACGATAAATCCCAAATGGATTACATATAGACCTAGAATTGGCCTAGAAACTTCTATAACAATAGCCTAATGCACTACCCAGAATTCCTAGAATAACTTCAACAATGCCCAGAGATTACAAATTTAAAGATGAGAAGGACTTAGATTAAATATGAGAGAAACACACGACACAAATAGAGCCCTTGATCTGTAACTGCACATGGTCATAAAGGAATATACCACAATTTCATCAACTTCTCTTTTGCAATTAAAATAGTTTCCCACATTTCTAGAGTCATTCACACATAGATTTTTACCCATGCAGTAAAAATTTCTTCCCAACACTTCATTTTCACATCCTTTTAGTTGCTTTCAGGAATTCAATGTATTATAGCATGTTCAAACAAAAGTTACATTGCCTTGCAATGTGATGAAACTATGTTGTCAGAGCTTTTTGAAAGAAATTTGTGGAAGCTCAATGCAAGATAGGATGTGAAGAAAGCAGAAATGAGGGAGGGAACCAAATATGGATTTGGAAGGGAGAAGTGAGGTGAATGCAAAGAAATACCACAAAATAGGATGGAGGACAAGATATGAGGTAGATGGAGACATCTGGTAGCTTATCGAAGGTTTAGGCCTTCCAAGAACCTTGTCAATGATTTTGATGGTTCACAAACCGACCGAAACATTTATAGAGCTATCTTCCTTACTACTTATATTCTTTCTTCTTTCTCCTCTCCTTTGTTTATTGTTTGTTCTTGTTTCTTTTATTGATAATTTCAGAGGTTCATGAACCTACGAAAACACCAAAATTCTTTTCTTTTGAAAATCTATCAATATTTGGATGAGTTCATGAACTCATGAACTCATTGAAATATTTTCTCTTCTATTATCTTTCATTTGTCTCATCAAATCTTTGTCATTGTTTCAGTTCATGAACTAGCAAACTCACTGACACTTCTTTACTTCATCTTTGTCTTTTTTTGTCAGCATTTTGAACTCATTGTGAACCTTATTGGAGGTTTCCAAGGTTTGTGAACCTTAAGAAACACTGATAATTCTTTGTTCTCTCTTCCTTGGGCAAATGTAGGATTCCAGTGAAGAATTGGTTGTGGGAAGTGGAGGGGAAAACTGCATGAGATCAGAAGGATGGGAAAGTTCAGCGAAGGGGCCAAGAAGAATGCAAAAGAAGGATGAAGGACCAAAGGTCAAGTGTCAGGAAGAAAAATGAAGTAGCCCTTCAAAAAATTGTGAAATGCTAGGTAAAGGAAAAGGAAGTGGAATGTTGAAATATGATTTATGTTGGAATTTCACATGGAACTGGATGCAGGAACTAGATATTGAAGATTGAAATATGAAGTCTAGTTGCCTATCAAAAACTCACAACACAAAGGAAATGGGTAGAAGTGAAAAGACTAAGGGCTCGATGGAATTCCACATAAATTTTATGGAGAATAGGATGAAGGATCTAGATGGGATGTAAAGAGGAAATGACATCTAGTAGCAGGTCATGATTTGCAAAAGTGAAAATGAAGGGAAATGAAAGGAATGAAGGGCATGATAAAATTTGTAGTAATTCTAAGTGGAACAAGAGGTGGATACTAGATGTGGGAAGAACGTAATACATTTAGTAGGTGAAGGAACTTTCAAAAACTTGAAGAAACATTGGAAAATTACTTATAACTTCCCAAACTTAGGATTTAGAACTTCTCAAACTTAGGATTTACTTAGGATTTTCTTCGATTTTTGGCAACTTCAACACACAGTGGGAACATGGGTATGATAAAAGGAATCAACTAGATAAAATTTGATCAAGGGGTAACCCACTTAAACATTCTTAGATTGGTTATAAATGGTGGGTTAAAATAGGGCAAGTGCACAAAGGGGGACCAAACTTAGGATTTTTGCAATTTCTAAGGCTTATGAAACTGGGCTCCAATAAGTTGCAATTCAAAACCATAAAAAAATTAAAAAAATGATGTTGTCACATAGAAAAATAAATTTCATCATCATATTTCTTATGATTTTCTGATCAATTTAAAAAAAAAGCACTAAAATTTGCTTTCGTGTGCAAAATATATGCTTGTTTGAACATCAGATAGGAAGAGGGGATTTTAAATGATTATACCTAAAATTTGGGGTGAAATCTACAAAAATCACCTCTTCCACATCAAAATGCTTTGAGTCAACTTTCCAATGCCTATAAAAAATTAAAAAACCAATATGCCTAGCAAAAATTATGTCAAGAAAAAATGGCTATTTTAAGGCAAAAGAGAGAGGTCTCCCTACCAAGTGGTCAAGTTTGACGGTTTAGGTACTGGTCACATGTGGTGGTTAGCGTCTATGTTAGTGTTAATAATAGTAGTCAATATAGTAGTTTGGGTTAATGGTTAGTGGCTAGAGTTAGTGTTAATGATTGAGGTTGGTGACTAGTTAGCGGTTGAAGTTAGGGGCTAGTTATTAGCCATTAGCGATTAGGGGGGTGGGTTCATAGTTAAATCTTGTTGTTAGAGGATTTGTATGGTGAAGGTTTTTTTAATGATAGTTTGAAAACTATCAATGGGGTGAATTCTTCGGTGGTTAAGGCTATCAGTAGGTACTAGCTGACAAGGTATGTACCCTATTAGCATAGGGTACTATGGTACCTTACTTGTGCAGGGTATAGATTCCTTGCCTTTTATTGTTATTTTTTTATTTTTTTGTCTTCTTTTTGAATTTAGATTTTTTTTTAAATTTTTTTGTTTATAAATGTTTTAATTTCTTTATTAAAAAAATAAAACAAATAAAATTAATTTTGTTTACCTACATAGTCATTTGTATAGCCTTAGATTGCATGCCTAGGGCTAATTTTTTTTTGCCTCGATTTAACCAGCTCTAAAATTGACAAATTGATAGTCGATCCTTATGTTTTGATGCCTTCTAAATACTAGGGTAGTATCTATTTTATGCCAAAGTGCTTTTAGATGCAAGTAACCTACAAAAAATAAATCAAACCCTCCAAGGAAACTTGTCAAATCAAGCTAAACAAACCCACAAATTTGAGATTAGATAGAATCACGTAATCCCACTGGGTGTGCCAAAATGTATAAGTCTAATTTAGAAAAAAATGCAAAGAGATTAAAATGATATTAAACTCTTTATTCTAAATAAAATAATTCATTCAGTTGAGCAAAAGAGTTCAAAAACAATGAAAAGATAACAAGAAACTTATCACCAAAACTCTCTTGATGCCATAGATGTGCTCAAGATTTATTGATGGAGAAGATGAATATTGATTTCTCACACCAGTAGCATAGCATTGCATTCTAGGAGCTTGTTCTAAATGGCTTGGTTGTGGTTGGATTTATAGACTGAGAGGATTAAAGATTAGTGGATGAAATCAATTTAAGAGATCAATGGCTAGGAATGCTTGGGAGGAATGCATGCATGCAAAGTGTGAGATTGCATGGATAATCATGGCTTAGATTGTGCAAGTGATTATCTAGTTAACTTGTTGCTTGTTTAAGTCAACTAAATTTGATTGATCATGAAAAGTGGAATTGGATCTAGTATATAATTATCTACTTATTTTAAATAATTATATGGATAATATTTTTAATAAAAAGAGGGTAAAAACTTTATTGATTCAAGAAAATAATACAAAGCCAGAAATTATAAACCCCCCACCAAGGGTCACAAGCCAGCAACAAAATCATCAAGCAACACCCAAAACAGATCCCATATCTTCCATAACCAAGTCCTCAAGCTCCCAAGAAAGGCCCTTAGGGAGACAACTCCAGTTATCCACTTTCCAATTTCCCATCCACTCAGAAGCCCATTTAACCAAACCATCAGCCACCTTATTCCACTCCCTAGGGATATGGCAAAAGGTGATAGAATCCAAGACCTCACCCAGAGAGATAATTTGTCTAACCACCCCAGCCAGCTGCTAATTTACATCCTGCAACTGTTGCTTATTCAGCAAATCTACCACAATCTAAGAATCCAACTAATAAATTATCCTTCTCCATCCAAGCACACAAGCCCTTTTCAAAGCCAAGAGAATAGCCAAGGCTTCCATGAAATTGTTGGAGTGTTAGCCGCGATACTCCAAGAAGAAGAACACAACCACTCCTGAGCAGTCCCTACCAATGTCCCTAACACCAGCGTGACTCAGATTGCCTCTAGAGGAACCATTAGTATTGATTTTTAGTAGCTCCAAAGGTGGAGGTATCCAATGACCATCTCTCTGAACCTTCCCTCTAGCACCTCGACCCAAACCAGGCTTTGTCCCACCTTTGGCGCAAACAGAAAGCCTCAAACTCTAGACAATTTCCATATCTCTAGGGTCCATGGGGGCCAAGAGATCACATCTAGCCGCCAAAGTCACCTGAAGAACTCCCAAGATCCTCATCCAAACCTGTCACACTTGAAGCTTCTTATCCAGAAAAATCTTGCAATTACGCTCTAGCTAGATATGCCAAATGATGAAGCTGGGACCAATTGTTCAAGCAGTGTGGAGGAAGGAAGTCTAAGCTAGAGAACTCCCCAACCTGCTCCAAAAGTCCTCTAAAGATGAGTCATGCCTACACGGCTGCATCCAGACTTCCCACTAGAAATGCCAGATGACCCTAACAAAAGAGCATTGGAAGAAGAGATGAGAAATGTTCTCATCGCTATTAGAGAACATTACACACAGAGGGGCCCTGAAAGCCCTGCTCCCAAAGATTCTCCTAGGTCAAACATCTATTATAAATCACCAACCATGAAAAGAAATTACACTTGGGCCAAGAGAATTTATTCCAAATCTTCTTCCATGAGGGGTCCCCCGTGCACCCAAACATCTGCTCATCTAGAACTTGATAACCAAAGGCAATAGTGAATTTTCCTTTTTGGTCGCCTCCCCAGGCTAGAACATCCCTCTCCAATAGAGAGTTGCAGATCCTACCAGCCAAGATACTGACTAGCTCCTTATGATCCTCCACCAATCCCCCAAGCGGCCACTCATGCGGGTCCTTCCACTTGTACACCGTTGCCCAATCCAGAACTTGAGGGGATTTAAAATCCATCACATAAGTTCAATCAGCTTCCAAAAAATGCCTATATAGGTCCTGCAAGTAAGGGTGTGTAGATATAATAGGAGGATGCCCATCCTAGGAATCAAACTAGAAGAGAACCTCCGAGCCCCTGTTGCAAATCCAGAACAATCCTTATTTAATCAACTTGGTTCCCCTCTTGAGGATGTTCCAAACCATAGATCCCTTACCCATTAGGCTATATCTAGGCACAACCACACAATCCACATCCCTGAGGTATTTTGAGGTGAGGATCTTAGCCCAAGTCTATTGTTGTTGAGAACACCATCTCCAATAGAGTTTAGCTGCCAAAGCTTGCCCATTCAAATCGGCCTGACGCAGCCCAAGACCACCCTCCTTCAAACGATACACAACATCCCACTTGACCAAACTCCACTTCCTCGAAAGAAGATTACCAGACCACATAAACTGCCGACAAAGCCTCTCAAAGTCATTCACAAAACTAGAAGGGGCAGATAACACAAAGCACATATACAATGGGAGAGCCTGAATGACAAACTTTAAAAGAGTCACTCTCCTTACAATAGAAAGCCACTTGCAAGTCCAATGACTTACCTTTTTTCAAAACTTCTCAATAACATCCTACCATAACACTTGAGGTAACATATGAACAACTAGAGGAATGCCAAGCTAAATGAAAGGAAGTGAGCCAATCTGAAACCTGAGGATACCCACAATTTTCTGCTGAATAAGATTAGGAGTATAAATAAATAAATAAAAGAATTTCCTTCATTGACGCTTTTCCCTGAAGTAGCTAAATAATGGTCCAGGGCCTTTCTTAGATTGATTGCTTCATCCACTCTGGCAAGACCCATTAACACCGTGTCATCCACAAACTGAAGATGGGATTGGGAGGGAATGTTATTGCCCCATTGCCAACCCTGAACAAGACCAAGCTCCACACGAGATTTCAAAAGTCTCCCAAGCCCTTCAACCATCAAAATAAATAAATATGGGGATAAAGGATCCCTTTGTCGAAGGCCCTTGGAAGCCCCAAAAAGTTAAGAAGGCTCTCCATTGACGAGCAAATAAAAGGATGTAGACGTGACACAACTCATAACCCATTCAATCTAGGCACTGTCAAACCCAAAAGCTCTCAAAATCTTGGTTAGAAAATCCCATTTGACATGGTCATAAGCTTTGGCCATATCTAGCTTAATGAACATAGCATTCTCCTTGGAGGAGGCCATAGAGTGAATAGTCTCAGCTGCAATAACCACACCATCCAAAATCTGCCTGCCAGCCACAAATCTACCTCGTTCCTCAGAAACCAATCTATCTAACCACGACTTCCAGTGTTCAACAATCATCTTGGTGATTATTTTGTACACCACACTACAAAGGGAAATAGGCCTAAACAGATTCAAAGAATTGGCCCATCCTGCTTAGGGATGAGAGCCAAGAAGGTGGCATTTAAGGCTCTTAGCATTTGCTTATTCTTTTGAGATTCTTAAACAACCTCAAGAAGATCAAGCTTTATAACCTCCCAAAACTCCTAAAAGAACTCAATCGGGAACCCATTAGGACCAGGAGCTTTACCTTTCCTCATTTGAAACACAATATTCTCCAACTCCAACAAAGAGATCAACTTGAGTAGGGACTCATTCATTTCACCAGTCACCAAGGGAGGAATGCAATCCAAAATTGCAGCTTCTTCCTCACTGGCAGGAGGGGAATTATCAAAGAAGAGAGTAGAGAAGAACCAGATAGACTCTTGAAATCTAAACAGAGGAAAGAAGAAGGTCACCATCTGGGGACTTGAGTGACGATATGATATTTCCCTACTTTCTATCCTTAACCAAATTGTGAAAAAAAAAAAGTATTCTTGTCTCCTTCCTAAAGCCAATCAATGTGGGATTTTTGCTTCTAGAAAATTTCCTCACAAAGCTCTCATTCCTCCACATCCTTTGCAACCACAACTTCCAACATACTCGGCTCCTCAAATAGCCCTTGATCCTAGATCTACCATGTAATGGTGTCCAAGTGCTCTTGTACAACCCTTTTAGCCTGGAAAATATTGTTGAAATGGTGTCTATTCGAACATTTCAGCATATATTTGACATACTGAAGTCTTTTAGCAGAGTACATAGCAGTGCCAAAAGTAGGCTTCCTAGCCCTCCACTACCCTAGGATCATATCATGAAAAGACTCATCTCGAAGCCACATAAGCTGAAATTTAAAAGACTATTTTTTAGAGAATCTAGATAGGCAAGCAGAGAATTTGATTGGTCATTGATCCGAGCCCTGCCAATCCAAAATCTCAGAGCTAGTCATCCATTTGACACCAACCCAAAAACTAGACACCAGGAACCTGTCTAACCTTCCAGAAACAACATCATTACCAGTCCTCCTATTGTTCCAGGTAAATCACCCATTCACGGGTTTGATATCCACCAAATTCATACAAGCCACATTGTCCCTCAAGAGATCTGAGGAAGGATAAGGACAGGTAGTCCCACCCCCTTTCTCTTCTAGAGATGAGACTATACGCTCAAAATCGTGACCTCAATTGACTAGGGTTGTTGAGTCAGATTTTGGCATGCACACAGACCATTCCCTCCTGTTGGTTTTTTCCCAGACTGGATGCTTACTCCCAGATTTCCCTACAAGGTAGCCATCAATGATCAACAGGATCTCTGGGCCAGGGGCCAATAGTGTAGGAGATAGACTCTATATTTTATCTCCTCTTCTTCTTCAGGCTCTGCAAAACCTAGGGGGGTTTTCCCTACTCAACATCCATAAGGATATGCATACTAAGGCTGGGATGCTGACAGAAAGCAGATATGTCCTCCTGTAAGTAGACCATAACTGAAAGATAAGAGCAAAGGGGTTAGCTTTGGGCCTATTTGCAGTTGTAGACAGAGGACTTGGATCCTAAACTAATTCTACTGTCCTAATGGTTGTTTTAGAATTTGATTTTGATTTTATGTTTGGATGCAAAGCTGGACATGGTATATAACACAAACACAAAGCTAGATCGGTGCCTGTCCAGGGCCTGGAGTCAGTAGACATACACCTGTGAATGATATGCATGAACTAAAACTAGATTTTAGGGGGACACATATGATACCTGCCTTACAGATATCTCCCAATACAAAGTGTTAAGCTATCTATACTTATGGCATCCCTACTGCAGTATACCCTTCCCAATGTTCAATCTGAAAATAGTTTAATCTACCTTTGAGCAGAAGTTAAGAGATCAGACATTCAACACAGGAATTCTATGTTCTAGAGTTTTAAACATTCCTTAAATATTCAGACTCAAAAGAAAGATACATGCAATAATGGAGACAGAATTAACAAAACACATGCTAACATAGCATTTCTCATATAGAATTAACCATGAAATCAGTGGATTCATGCAAAGCATACAACCGGAGATACATAAACTCACAAGTTTTTATGGACAGAGCAGCCAAAACCAACTGTATTGTATCACAGAGCCAAAATGTTCAATTTTCAACAACCAAAAAATGGTAACCAGTCTGCCTATATAAGCCAGATAGTGTACCATAAGCAATTAATTACATGGCAAAAATATCAAAATTTGCCAGATACAGATCCCACAAAGGAATGGCGCTCAGAAGATATTAATGCAGTAGACAAAGAGGGGCCTCGAGCCATGCGCCATTATCTAGGGTCTTCACTCAAAAATTAGGCAACCTAATCATGTGTACCAATGTCCACATCTCTGCATTGTCACCATTAAGGGCCTCAACCACCTGCAGCCACTCAGAAACTGTCGCTGCGTTTCAAATAGAAGTTCCCACCAAAAATGCACTTTACTGAAGCTTCAAATGTGCAAGAAGAATAGTCCCACATGCAAGGTGTGGAGACCCCTTCAATAATTTATAAACATGGTCGCACATACAAAGGGTGTCAAGCATTTTGCCATGCTCGACACACAACCCTTCACCGAACACCCATCGCCGTGACATATACCATCGGCCAACTCCATAATTCTCCTGCCAACCTTACTAGTCTCACTGATGCAAAACTACACTCCCCACCTCTGTCGGCGTAACCCACACCATCGGAGCATCTAGAAATCCTCTGGCTGACCCACCAAGTCTCACCGATGCCTACATTGCAACTCCATTATCGGCCAGACCAGAACTATCGGGCAAACATCTCGAACCTATGCCGACACCTGCGTTCATGCCGATGAACTATGGCCTCATCCTTCCGTCGGCCAAACACACGCCGATGAATCTTCATCTGCCAAACACTACCCCATCGGCGGACCCTCCAACTGCTAGCCCGATCTCAATAGTCTCGTCGATCGTCAAAGTCTACACCCCTGTTGGCCAGACTGAACACAAGGTCATCCCAATGGCATTCCCCATCGGGGTGACTTCCTTCTATCGGCGAACCACAAAACACACTGGCTGATAATATAAGTCTAGCCGATGAACACTTGAGACATCCCCATCGGCATGACCAACACCATCGGCGGAAACACAAACTCCTTCGCCGATAGCACAAAGTCTCAGCGATGTAAAAAGAACACACCGTGCTATCAACGTGATCGCCAAAACGCTCACAAACTTACGCCGATGGAGAGGAAAACCTAGGGTTTAAATGAAGAAACCCTCAAATATGAAAAATCAACATCCAAGCCAAAATGAGCACCGACACTGGCTCCAAATGGGGACATGCAGGTGAAAACCTGCAGCGAGAACTAGATCTCCAGGCAGACCAGGCAAAAAGCCAAAAAGCACGAACTATACAAGGCACCTACAATATATATATAGTTTTACATATGCGCACAGAGATAGGTCATCATGCAAAGTAGAACTTGAGGAATTGGCCATGCACAGGCAATTCCAAAAATTCACCATCTAGGGCCTGGAGGAAATAGGAGTCCTCCCCATGGGTACTGCAAATCTGATATGGGCCCATCCATAAGGGTTTGAATTTACCGTGTTTACCCTTGTCCTAATCTTTTGCATTCCATACAAGCACCAGATCATTAATTTGAAACTTCCTCTTAGTAGCTCTCCTACCAAACAGGTATTTCACATCTTGTTGTCTCTTGAGGTTTATCTGGTGTGCTTTCCTTCTGTCTTGATCCAATGCAACTAGCTGGTTCACTCTTGCTGTCATGGAGTCTCCAATCTCCTCATCATTACCCTGGATGAATCTGTAAACTGGTAGGAGATTGGTTATAGGCAATCTGGCTGATGCACCATATACTAGCTCAAAGGGTGACATCTCAATAGCCTTTTTTACTGTCACCCTGTCAGCCCAGATTGCTAACTTTAGTTTTGAGTCCCAAGCTCTCTTGTTCTTGTCCAGTATCCTCTTGATAATTTTCATGATGCTCTTATTGCTTGATTCTGCTTGACCATTTCCCTGTGGGTGGTATGGTGATGCATATGATAGATTTATCCCATACCTATTGCAAAAATCAACAAATTCACCTGATCTGAAGCACATAGCATTATCAGTGACTATCTTGAATGGTACTCCAAACCTGATGATAACATTTTCTAGTATAAAATCTGTCACCACCTTACTTGTAGCTCTCTTAGTTGGAATGGCCTCAATCCATTTGGTAAAATAATCAGTTGCCACCAAAATCCAACTGTGTCCCCCACTTGACTTGTCTGCAATTTCCCCTATGAAGTCAATTCCCCATTGCTGAAATGGAGCATCCACAGTTACAGTTCTGAGGGGTAGAGCACCATCATACCTCAGCTTTCCTGAGAATCTTTGGCAAGGATCACACTTCCTCACTAACCTTTTTGCATCTGAAAAGAGAGTGGGCCACCAATATCCTGCTCTGAGAATCTTATGAGTTGTTGTCTGGGCAGTATAATGTCCACCACACAATCCTTTATGCATGTCATTCAAAACAGTGTTAGCTACATCCTCATCCACACACCTCAGCAACACACCATCAGGGCTTTTCCAGTATAGCTCACCTTGAACAATAGCATACTTGATTGCATGTAACTTTAGAGTCCTCTTTTGACTGTCACTGAAATGGGAAGGACAATTCACATTTTGCAAGTAGTATACAATATCTTTGTACCATTCAGATCTTGATACATCTACATTTTCATGTTGGACTGCATTGACTTGGCATGCTTCCAAGTTTGACTGTGCCATCATCTTGGCTAATCCTTGTCCCCTTACCAACTTGGTAATTTGTATGTCTATGTTGAACTCTTGCAGTTTGTTTATCCATCTGCACCTTCTTCCAGTCACTTCCTGTTGAGTGAATATGTCTTTGACTGCTGCATGGGGTACATATGCAATTACATGTGATCCTACTAGGTATGATCTGAAACTTTTGATGGCTCTAACTAGTGCATATGCCTGTTTTTCCATGATATCATATTTCAACTTAGCAGCCTACAAGGACATACTGAAAAAAGCTATGGGTTGCTCAAATCCATCCTTATTTTTCTGTAACAAACATGCAGCAACAGTGTGAAAGGAAGCAAATGAAAACAATTGGAATGGCCTAGAAAAATTAGGAGATTTAAGAACAGGGGCCATCTTGATTGCCTCTTTGATACTCTGAAATGATTCAATTGCTTCACTTTCCCAGTGGACAGTTGCATCCTTTTTCATCATTTTGGAAATGTTCCTTGTGGTTTCTACAAAGTTGGGAACAAATCTCCTAACAAAATTTATCTGTCCAAAGAAGGACTGAACTCCTTTTACAGTTTTAGGCATTTAAATTTTGTCAATAGCAGCCACTCTTTCTGGATCTATCCTAACTCCATCCTTGGAAACAATGTGCCCCAGAAGCTTTCCTTCAACTACTCCAAAAGCACACTTCTTTGGATTTAAAGAAATGCCATACTCTAGTGCTCTTATGAAAATCTGCTCTAGATGCAAACAATGCTACTCTTCTTTCTTTGAATAAGTAGTCAGATCATCTTGATACACAGCCAGGATTGAATCAATCAACCCTACAAAAGCAACATCCATTGCCCTTTGAAATGTAGCACCTGCATTTGTTAGTCCAAATGGCATTCTAACATATACATAAGTTCCCCATGGAGTGGTGAAGGCAGTCTTATACTGTTCTGATTCCTTTACCTTCACCTGATTATAACCTGAAAATCCATCCATCATGGACAAGAGTTCACAACCAGTCACTTTTTGCAACATAGCTTCCATATTAGGCAATGGATAATTATCCTTTAGAGAGGACACATTCAAGTTCTTGAAATCAACACAAAGCCTAATATCACCATTCTTTTTTCTAACTGGGACAAGGTTAGACACCCAAGTCGAATGTCTGATTGGCACAATTATTCCAGCTTCCCTAATCCTTTTGAGTTCTTCTTGCATCTTAGGAGCTAAGGTAGGATTAATAGGTCTTTGCCTTTGTCTAAATGGCTTAGCTCCAGGCTTCAATGGGATCTCATGCTGGAATAGATCTTCCCTATAGGCTTTTAGGTCCTCATATGACCAAGCAAAAACATGTTTATATCTTTTCAGTAATGCAATCAGCATACTCCTGATGTGTGGTTTGAGCTGCTTACCAATGTATACCTTCTTCGGGACCTGAGATGTTCCCAAATTTATCTCTTCTAAATCCTCCTTGTTTGCGAGAGATGTCTTTGTGACCAATTGGTCTCTACTATCAAAAGCTCTCTCCAAAGCTACTAACCCTCTAGGGATCTTATTAGTCTTCAATTGAATTATCTCCTTTCCCACAAGAGTTTCTTTTCCATCTATAGTTTCTACAAAAGCTTGGAAATCAATTTCTTGATTCTCAAATTCATCTATGTAGTGCAAAAATTTTAACAAGTCCCTATCATCATTAAACACTTGCCAACTGCATATATTCTCTAGTACTGCAGGCCTGATTTTAACTTCTACATTTGTAACATCTGACAGAGTGATGTCATCTGGCCTTATTGCAACATTAGCTAAGAAATCAGCCATAACATTCTTCGATCTCTCTACCCAGCCTATTGAAAATGCATCAAAAAGTTCAATGGTATCCCAAACAGCATGCTTATATTGTTTCAATCTTTTGTTTTTCAAAGCATATCTATCTCTAATTTGGGATACAGTCAGCTCAAAATCCCCAAATACTCTTAGCATTTTGATTCCATGTTTGAGAGCTATATTTAGGCCTAAGAGTAAAGCCTCATATTCTGCAATGTTGTTTGTGCAAACAAACCTCAGCAAGAAAGAGAATTTGAGGAGCTTACCATTTGGAGATAGGAAAACAACTCCAGCTCCAGAGCCTTCTTTTGCACAAGCTCCATCAAAAAACATAGTCCATAAACCTTGCTGGTCCAGCTCCTTGATGCAGACATTTTTTTCTTTACCCTCTCTATCATCTAAGACAACCTTAAAGTTATCACAGTCAGTGTTTACAAAGCATATCTGTTCCTCTGCTTCTTGGTCTTCCACTGTCTCTGATGATCTTTCTTCTCTGATTAGCTTTACATCCCTGCCATTCATTGGAATCATGGCATATGACAAGTCCAGCTACATACTTCCACCAATTAGTGCTGCCCATCTTCTTGACAACAACATACCATACTGTGGCTTGATGTCAACCACTGTTATATTCATTTTATATCCTTTTTTAGGAAATGCTTCCAATTTGAAATCTACATCCTTCATGATTCCAATAACTGGTACCTCTCTAGCATCCATAGCATAACATTTTCCACATGCCCTGTCAATTTTCAATCCAGCTTGTTGCATGATGGCTAAAGGCATAATATTTGTAGATGCTCCAGAGTCAAGCATACAATTTCTGATTATTTTTCCATTTATAACCAGGGATACATAAAATGGTTCCACTTGTGAAGGACACTTTGTCATAGTCACTCCTAAATAGACTTCAGGGGCCTCATCTTCTTCATTATATATGACATGTCTCTCACCCTGGATCTGAGCATTTTGTTTGGCTTGAAAAGGCACCCCTGAAATTAGGGATATTGTCCTATTCTTGATTTCTTCCACTTTCATCAGTTCCATAAGTGGAACAGAGACTTTTACTTGGGAGAGGACTTGAGCTATATCAAATGAAGCACAATTTTGTATAACAGTTGTAGCTTGCTCCACGGTCTTACTCTTATCCTGAACTGATTTAGCTTTTACTTTCATAGTTCCTTGATCATCATTCTTGTCTTGGGAATCTTTACCTTGATCTTCAGCTTGGGGGATTCTATTCTCTGGTCCTTGAGATTCATGACCTGTTCTATGTCTAAAATTTTGCTTATTATTAACCCACTGCCTTTTTTGTGGTTCAATTCCCTTATGACCATGCACTGGCTGACCTGCAGAAATACCTTCTGGCTGATGTGAGCTGCTTATTTGAGCTTTACCTCTGAGATTGTAGTTACTCTTGACTTGGGCCACTGCTGCAGCTGTGAGGGCTCTAATTTCCTCATCAGAAGGCTGTTGTAAGTTACTCAGAAAATTGTGTGAGCTCTGAGCATACACATAACTCTCTCCATTATCTTCATCGTAAGAATCCTGTTGACAAGCCCGAATTCCATCATCTATACTCTCATCAGCATCATAAAGAGGGTATCCATTGCTTATGGACATCATATTAACATCATCATCTTGCACATAATGTGGCTCATTGCATTCATTACAAGATGTAGCATTATCATACAAGGACTGAGCAATCACACACTGTGACTCTGAATGCGGCATCTGACAAATTATACACCATGGAGTATCATCAACAATATTTACAGCTTTCTTTAGAGGATCAGGAGTTTCTTTGACATGTTGAGATCTCTGATTTGTGTTGTTATGTGGGAATATAGGCTTACCATTATGCCAATTGGTACTATAAGGCATATCATGCAATGATGGTCTCCTTTCCTGCCTTTGGTAGACTTGCCTATCAGGACCTATCCCTTTTTCACTTCTAGTTAGTCTATAACTTAGGTCTTAACAACATTTGCCAATTTGTCTATCTTATCTTCAGGGGCAGATGTATTACCTTGAGTGTTCTGAGGCTTGTTTGGATTCTGCAGAATTTTCACATCATCCCTTCTGTTTGTCTTGTCTGATGCCTTCCTGTTGTTCTCAATATTCACTGCAATCCTAAAAGCATCCCTGAGAGTAGCAGGGCTTTTATCTCTTAATCCATATGCAGTTTTTGCATCAAAAGCATTAATATACAATATTATGCACATTGGTTCATTTGGCCTCATGTGATGTGGCAATTTGTTTAACACTTTAGTAAATCTTGCATTAAAATCTAAAACCTGCTCATTTGACCCTTTAGTGATACTGGTAAACTCATTTACAAAAAAGCTAGGGTCAGTTTTGTCACCATATTGCTCCTTGAACACCCTTTTAAAATCATCCCATGATGAAATACTCCGGTCAGGCAGATTCTTGTACCATTCTCTTGCCTCATCTACTAAAGATTGCATGAATGACTTCATGAAAACATCCTCATGTTCAACCTCAAAGTTATCCATGACATTTTGAAAGGCCTTTAGATGATCTTCTCCTGACACAGTGTTGTTTCCTGAAAATTTAGGCACTTGCAGCCTTAGATGCTTGTCAATGGGGTTAGGATACCCAGGAATACCATCAAATACCAGCTATCTGAATCTATCTAGCTGCATGGGCTGTCTGTCAAACTGATTAACATTAACATTTCTGTTTGCATTCTGGTTTCTCACATTGTTCAGTAGTATCCTAGCGTCATTCACATTTTGTCTTTCATCATTATGCTGATGTTGCACTTCATTTCTTTGCTAATGTCTTTGCACATTTGCATTCTCAAAGGTAGGAATTGAATCATTTTGGGCAGTCCTTAAAGCTTGCACTTTCTACCTCATGTCATCTCTGATTTTCATGGCTTGCAGATACTCTAATTCTGCTCTCAAATTTCTGATTTCTTCAGCTAATTGTTCTTCCTTAGGCATGGAGGTAGATGGTCTCATACCATTCTGGTCATCATCTTCATCATCCCTTAGAGACTCTGCCTCTTCAAACCTTTCACTAGGGTCTAGAAATGGGCGTTCTTGGAACACCTTTGACCTCATTCTCACGCTACCACCCTGTTGCCTCTCATATGCACCCTAAATATTAGCTTCTGCATTTGAAAAGTAAGGCACATGATGTCCTGATGGCCTAGGGTTGTCTTGCATATCATCATTTTTTCTGGGGGAACCCTCATGACTGGCTGAGACAGCTCCCTTTCTTCTGTACATCATTCTTCTTGTTACTGGTAACTCTTCAAATAAAGGATTTTGTTGGGATCTTCTCCCCTGCATATAAATTTTACTTTGACCAGTTGGGAGATTACTTCGGAGTCGCCACCTATTACTAGGAACTGTTTTCTTTTGTAAACCAGGGTTCTTTCACAAACGTCCCCAGCAAAGTCGCCAATTTCTGTTGCGACTCGGATGGGCCACAAATATTATTCCTTTTAAATCAACTCCCCAGCAGAGTCGCCAATTTCTGTTGGTTTTTTCCCAGACTGGATGCTTACTCCCAGATTTCCCTACAAGGTAGCCATCAATGATCAACAGGATCTCTGGGCCAGGGGCCAACAGTGTAGGAGATAGACTCTATATTTTATCTCCACTTCTTCTTCAGGCTCTGCAAAACCTAGGGGGTTTTCCCTTCTCAACATCCATAAGGATATGCATACTAAGGCTGGGATGCTGACAGAAAGCAGATATGTCCTCCTGTAAGTAGACCAAAACTGAAAGATAAGAGCAAAGGGGCTAGCTTTGGGCCTATTTGCAATTGTAGACAGAGGACTTGGATCCTAAACTAATTCTACTGTCCTAATGGTTGTTTTAGAATTTGATTTTGATTTTATGTTTGGATGCAAAGCTGGACATGGTATATAACACAAACACAAAGCTAGATCGGTGCCTGTCCAGGGCCTGGAGTCAGTAGACATACACCTGTGAATGATAGACATAAACATCTAAAACTGGATTTCAGGGGGACACATATGATACCTGCCTTACAGATATCTCCCAATACAAAGTGTTAAGCTATCTATACTTATGGCATCCCTACTGCAGTATACCCTTCCCAATGTTCAATCTGAAAATAGTTTAATCTACCTTTGAGCAGAAGTTAAGAGATCAGACATTCAACACAGGAATTCTATGTTCTAGAGTTTTAAACATTCCTTAAATATTTAAACTCAGAAGAAAGATACATGCAATAATGGAGACAGAATTAACAAAACACATGCTAACATAGCATTTCTCATATAGAATTAACCATGAAATCAGTGGATTCATGCAAAGCATACAACCGGAGATACATAAACTCACAAGTTTTTTTGGACAGAGTAGCCAAAACCAACTGTATTATATCATAGAGCCAAAATGTTCAATTTTCAACAACCAAAAAATGGTAACCAATCTGCCTATATCGGCCAGATAGTGTACCATAAGTAATTAATTACATGGCAAAAATATCAAAAAACACCAGATACAGATCCCACAAAGGAATGGCACTCAAAAGATATTAATGCAGCAGACAAAGAGGGGCCTCGAGCCATGCGCCATTATCTGGGGTCTTCACTCAAAAATCAGGCAACCTGATCATGTGTACCAATGTCCACATCTCTGCATCATCGCCATTAAGGGCCTCAACCACCCGCAGCCACTCAGAAACTGTCGCTGCGTTTCAAATAGAAGTTCCCGCCAAAAATGCACTTTACTGAAGCTTCAAATGTGCAAGAAGAATAGTCCCACATGCAAGGTGCGGAGACCCCTTTAGTAATTTATAAACATGGTCACACATACAAAGGGTGTCTAGCATTTTGCCACGCTCGACACACAACCCTTCGCCGAACACCCATCGCCGTGACATATACCATCAGCCAACTCCATAATTCTCCTGCCGACCTTACTAGTCTCACCGATGCAAAACTACACTCCCAACCTCCGTCGGCGTAACCCACACCATCAAAGCATCTAGAAATCCTCTGGCTGACCCACCAAGTCTCACCGATGCCTACATCGCAACTCCATTATCGGCCAGACCAGAACTATCGGGCAAACATCTCGAACCTATGCCGACACCTGCGTTCATGCCGATGAACTATGGCCTCATCCTTCCGTCAGCCAAACACACGCTGATGAATCTTCATCAGCCAAACACTACCCCATCAGCGGACCCTCCAACTGCTAGCCCGATCTCAATAGTCTCGCCGATCATCAAAGTCTACACCCCTGTCGGCCAAACTGAACACAAGGTCATCCCAATGGCATTCCCCATCGGGGTGACTTCCTTCTATCGGCGAACCACAAAACACACTGGCCGATAATATAAGTCTAGCCGATGAACACTTGAGACATCCCCATCGGCATGACCAACACCGTTGACAGAAACACAAACTCCTTCGCCGATAGCACAAAGTCTCAGCGATGTAAAAAGAACACACCGTGCTATCAACGTGATCGCCAAAACGCTCACAAACTTACGCCGATGGAGAGGAAAACCTAGGGTTTAAATGAAGAAACCCTCAAACATGAAAAATCAACATCCAGGCCAAAATGAGCACCAACACCTCCTTGCCATGGGGTGAACTGCCATGTCACTCTCGCTCTCATGGAAGTAGCCAGTCGAGAGGAGGCGAGACACAAGGGTGCTATGGCTCATTAGAGAGATGGACTTTGCAGAGAGGGGTCGACACGTCCTAAGGCCTTTGTTGTTGTGTGCTAATGTAGATGTTTCATTCAATGATTGTCATTGTAGAGATAACCATATGACCATATGACCCAAAGGGTCACTAGTTACTCTTCTTCTGTTAGGATTTTTGATATTCCACCTCTGTGTAGGTAAGTTGTTAAGTTTCGTTGATGGCTTGTTATCTTTCAATTTGTTGGATGATTACTCATTGTATTTGACATTGTCTAAATGCCTCTAGTTATTGTAAGATGAATGAATCTTGTTGTGGTCTCGGATGGATTTCTTCTATTTTGTCGAGGATTGCCCTCACCCACTCACCTCTTAATCCTGGGCACATTCATGAGCCGAGACAAGAGATTGGTGTATGTGGACTAACCTTGACTAGACTTTGGGTTTTGAGTTGACCTAAGGTTTAGTTGTGCATTGACTTTTATTGACCTTGTGATGGTATCAAGGGTTTGACCAAATAGTTGACCGTGGTTGACCTTATGACAATATTAAGGGTTTGAAATTTATCTAAATACCTAATGTTTTTGTTCTTTTCTTGCTATTTTATGAATGCAATATTATATGAAATGCAAAACTTGTTTTTGTGCTTTTTTCTGGTATTTTTGGAAATAAAAGATGCTTTTTAATCTAAGAAAGGAAATATGAATGCAACTACAATGAATTTTACCTAATGCAATTATTCTATGTTTTTTTGGTTTTTTTTTATATTTTAAAATGATTTAATCTAGAAAAGGAAATTGCAAGTAAATGAATTAAACTATGAATGCAAATTACTTCTAGAATGCTAGATCTGACTATTCTATCAAGGAAAAAGCAATAAATTACTAATCCCAAGAGCAATTTCAATTTTCTAATTACTACCAATTAACAAAAAGCATAGATGAACTTGAAATAAAGAAGACTTGTGAGCCTCCACTACCCTCAGAGATCCTTGATGGCAACCTCATATCCTCTTGAAGCAGTGGGAAGACCTTGTTGGAAACAAGGCAGATAACTGAGAGGGGGGGTGAATTAGTTATCTTAAACTTCTTAACTTTCTTATCTTCTTTAACAATAGTACAGTATCAAAACATATAAGCATAAATGAACATGAAAGAAGAAATGAAATCAACACACATAACACAGGGATTTTTATGTGGAAAACCCTGTTAAGGGAAAAACCACTGGGTGACTAACTCAAGATTGTATTCTATGTTAAAAGAATAGAAGTACAAAATGGCACTTGCCAATTAGGGCTCACTGCCCAAGCACACTGCTCACAAGAGGCTCACTACCTATAAGAGACTCATTGTCTACAAGGTATAAAGAAAGTAATTAGGTGTTTGAACTGATGAGAAGCATCCACATATGTTGAGGTTTAGTTTCGGTTAGGCTCAATACACCGATCTACTGCACTTCATTCTTCCTCTTCTTTGGTGTTGTTGTCCTATCACATACCAGACCTGTATTGCTGCTTCCACACTACTCTCTACTTTTCTTTGCACAACACAACACACCACACAAAACTTCACATTGAAATCCATCTAGTATATATATTCGCATCAAGGATTTCAACATCTTTCTAGTCAGCATTTGAAAAACTCAAGATATTTCCAAACTCTGGTTTATCAGCTGAATCCATGCTTACTAAGTGATGCGTATCAAAAAGATAGTTATAGGAGTCATCAATCATGTTAGCCAACCATGAATTATCCATTAAGAAACTTGATCACCATCAATTACTCACCTGGATTAAGGTCTGATGCTTTGTCGGTCAGTTCTTCCTCAGTCTACTCTGCCAAACAGGAACCCAACACTTAGGTGCTCATATCTTTTCACTCTTTCATCACCGGAGGCTCAATCTATGGAATGTATCAGTCATGATACTCCTCTTGACTTCCCCAAGTCTGCACTTTGCTGAGATACTTCCTCTGAGAGATCTAGACTTGATTGTCGAACCTTGTTGCATGCTATATTCCTGCTCACCGGACCAAAATATTCTTCAATTTGACTTCTGGTATAGTCATACCATATGCTGCGGATGTGTGGAATGGACTTTGTTGCCATCAATGACAACACTCATGAAGCCACACAGTGTCTCTTGCCAACAATCTCCCCCTTTGGCATTGATGGCAACACTTAGTGAAAAATGACTAAGTGTCACACTATACTCCCCTTTGGTTGATGCTCTGTTCTAATGTACATTTTTTCGGAGCTCCCCATTAGCTAGATTCCACATTTTTCACTGCTCCTCACTCCCCCTTCGACATCAATGGCAAAGGGTAGAATCCGCACACCAAAATTTCCAAAAATCAACCTATATTTAGCCGCATAAGTATATATACATGTTATACTTACATATACTGAAGTATATCTACAAAGGTGGTCTTTAATTGTACCACTTCTTTCACCCAACTCTTCTTCATCCTGTCCAAAATTGAAATGTGACCACTTAGTAAAAATGCAAATGCTTCTGCTCTTTTTAAGTCTACCGGATCACTGGTCTAGGCTGTGGTCTGGGCATCAGTTAGGGCCTCATGCATTGCCTCTAACTTAGGGATAATTATCCCTCTTAGTTCACTTAGCCTGCTTATTCTATTTTTCTTCTCCTTCTCAAGCTTGTTTATTTCATTTATAGCTGCAATAGTCTGACATTCTTGATTTATTATGGAAGAGGTGAGAGGATCAAAATTTTGAGATAAACTTGATAGTTTGCTCTCTTGTTCCTCCATCTTCTTGGTAATGTATGTTGTCACAGAGGACAAAGATAGACAAATTTTGTATAAATCTCTACCATCTTTAAGAGCATTTTCTAATCTCTTTATCCCAATATCCAAATTTCTCCTATCATTTGTTATTAGTCCTTGCACTTCGGAGAATCTCTTTCCAAAAAATTATTTCCAGACTTTCTCTTCTGCTAACTTCTCCAAAGAATCAAAATGTGTGCTAATAGAATTAACGAGAGATTTCAAGTTACTGGATGAAGAGGCCGAAAGATCCTTCTAGAAGGATGGCATGATCTTCTCCAACACACTGGATGCAATCTCTATTAGCTCACAGTCTTCCATGTGAGACTTTAGAAGCTTTTCTTTTATCTTTGCTTGGGCAAAGGATGCTATCTTCATTGTCTGAACCGGGGAGAGGGAATCAAAATTGAATGGTCCTTGAAATAGCTCCGATTCATTTAATTCCATCATTTCTTTGGTCATGAAATCTTTAACTATTTCTGCAGTGTCTCTTGCCAGAGACAGAGTCTTCTTTCCTTCTGTAGCTTTAGAATTGTCATCTGGGGTTTTCTCTGTTTGATCTTTTTCTCTTTCCTTGACCTCTTTTTCTTGACTAATTTCTTCATCTTTTCTTTCTTCCCCTTCTATTCCAGAGTTAGCAGGGGGATCTGGAAGAGAGATGTTTACTTCTTCAGGGACTTCCTCTTCCGGTACAGAGGAATCTAGGTCCTTAGTCTTTTCCTCACCTGTCTCCTTTGACTCTTCTACAATTTTCTCAGTAGAGTCTTCCTTTGATGCACTTAATCCTGGTTCATCACTTATGTCCTTTATAATAGGAATATTGAATCTTTTGTATGCATTTCAGAGGATGTCTTCAGTCTCTTTTGCCACCTGATCAGTCTCTCCAAGCATAAGCTTGTTCATTCTGGCTTTTCTCCGGAACTCATCCTTGCAATCCTTGAAGATCATATTCATTTGTTTAGGAGTGATGGAAGGATAGAGTTGAATAGCTATCTGTTACCTGATCTCTATATCCTTTTCCTTAGCATTGTTCTTTCTCATTTCAAGTTCCTTATCTAGGCTTTTAGGAATTAGAGATATGATTTTGATGAATGCTTTGTTATAGATGTTTAGATACCTGACTATGGCATCCTGCAAGATCTTCTGATCAGCTTCATTATATTCATCATAAAATTCTATCATTGGTTGCAGATTCCCATCCATAGTGACTGATTTAATGATATCATCAATGTAGAGAGTAAGCCTTTCAACGAATTCTTCTGCCTCTTCTTCCTTGTTATGACCGGTAGAGGATTCACCAGATGTTTTCTTCTTCTTCTTCATTTTCTTGATCTCCTCATCTGATTCTATCTCTTCATCATCCTTCTAGCTAGTGTAAGACCTTGTGGCCTTTGTCTTAGTTCTCTTTTCTCCCTTTCTAGATGTCCTAACTTCTGGTTTTGAGGATTTTTGACTCTTAGAGGTGGCTGGTGTAGAGCTTTTGGAGGATCTAGTCCGGGAGGGGGCTTGCACCAGAACACTTTCTTTTTTTTCTTCTTGTCTTTCTTTCTCTACCCTTTCTACCTTCTCTCTGTTTACATCAACTACCTCCTTTGATATCCCATATTTCTTTGCAAATTCCTCTACTTCCTTCCTGACTTTTCTCTTTATTTTAGGTTGCCTTAGTTCAACATGAATTTTCACACTTAACTCTTGAAAGGTTCCAAACCTTTCTGCCTCAGGTTCCTTGGGCTGACTCATCAGGTGTTGGATATGCAACTCTAGGATTTTCTCATCAACCTCATACCCCATTGGCATAATCCAGACTATCCTTGGCTCCACTGCCTCCATTAGGCATTGATCAGTGTCTACCATAAAGCACACTGTATCCTTGTATTTCTCAACCAAAGATTGGGGGATTCTTTCTCTAGCCTGCATCATACTTTGAAAGTTCTTGAAGTATGCCCAGAGTGTTGTACTTTGAGCCTTGGCATCACCAAGCCCATACATGTAATCTCTGATTTGTATGGCAACCAGTCTGTCATTTTGCCATACCCAACCACTAGATTCAAAGAGCTCATTAGAAGAGACATAATATCAAGCCACCATATTTGAATGAGTTCTTCTTGTCCTTCTTGATCTTTTGTAAGTTTTCCAACAGTTGGCTCAGAAGAAGCTTGCAAAGATCATAATCTGCATTCTCCCTTAGCATCTGATAAGCAGTATAAATTGTAGTTTCGGATACAAAATTCTCCTTGTTGGAGTGATATATCTTATAGCCAATTATCATAGAGGCAAACTTGATATCCGGATCAATGATATCTTCTATAGTCATTGCTCTCTTGTTAAATTTTGATCTGATAGCCTCACTTACAATTTGGTTTTTGATCGATTTGAGAGCAGGCAACCCACCTGATGAGTGCAATCCAGTTACCGCCCTAATGGCATCTTTTGTGATCTTAAATGGCCTTATCAACTACATGAAGTTGTCATGCACTCTGCTCAGAACATACTAGATCCATTCATCTTCTGCAAAACAGGGGAAATGGATGCAATGTCCAAAATGCTTATCCCGGATGGCCTTGTACTGAGGTTTGAGTTCAAATGATTCATCTATTAACTACTTGTGATAGATATCCATCAGCTTGGATTCCCCAAATTCTTCAGTATTCACATGAATGTATGCCCTAACATCTTCTACATGCAAAACCCCATGCAGAATGCTAGAGAAGGTGCCTAAAGGATCAACTTCTAGAGATTTGTAAGGGTGTTTCTTGAACTTAGGGTGCGTCCTATTAGTGATTTTGATGACATTCGGAGTAGCCATCTTTCAAAAGATTCAAAGAGAGATATTCAAGAGTGAAAATACCTTTTTATGCCTCTAGGGTTCACGATATGAGCCGGATAGGATTGCTGGATGAATCAACTTCTACGGTTGATCTTCAAGAGGTTTGAGTCAATTTTGTTGCAGAGATCCTTCTCTCTTCTTCTCAAATGCAAATGTGCAAATGATGAACAAGATAACCCTTTTATTTCAGCGCAAACCCTTATTCCATTTTGCAATAAATGCACAACTTAAGTCATTCTGGTTGCCATGTTCTTCTTGTTCTGAGAGAGATCTTTCTGGATCACTGAGATGCACTTAGAGTTATTCTCAATGAATATTGACAATCTATTTTCCTTTCTCCAATCATTCCATTTATCTGCATATCAAGGATATTTCAATTTAGAATCATATCAGATCTAGCTATGAGAGTCCTGCTTTTACCAGATGACTATCAAACCGGATCAATCTTGGATGCTTAACCTCTTCAAAACTTCTTGCGGATCTTTCATATCTTTACCAAGGCTTATTTAAATATTTCTCTGAGAACCCTTTAATCCACAACTTTCCATGCGCCAATTTTAGGCTCAAATTGATTGGCTGGGGGAATTTATTTTCCCTTTTGAGTTTCCCCCTGAGCCAGAGCTCATCTATTTAGTTTCTGGAAGGAATATCAGCACTAGATTCTGGTGCGGATCCATCCCCAACATTTTTTGTACTTCTCTTCACCCAAATCTTGTTCATTTCCTTTTGAATTTCATCCGCATTCATTTTTCCTTTTCCTTTGACTTGATTTTGGTTATGATGCACCAAACCCTTTTTGTCCTGATTCTTACTTCTACAGAATTTGGCAATATGACCAGATCTATTGCAATTGTAGCAAACAACATTTCTTTGCATATATGACTAGAGTCCTCTTGATCTGCATTGATTAGCCATATGTCCCATTCTATTACATGCAGAACATCTACCATTGAATGAATTATTTATTTGCATATTTCTACATTCATGAGATTTGTGACCATACCTTTTGCAGTTAAAGCACTGTCCGGAGAAGGATGAATTAGTCTGATTCATTCTTCTTCTACACTACTTTGCTTTATGATTGAAGTTATTGCAATTGTAGCAGTATCCATTGAAGGATGGATATCTTTGAGCATTTGGTTGCCTTACTAGAGGTCTTCTAGGTCTGTTCCTTGGATTTCCTGATCCAGAGTTCTTATGACTGGATCCGGAGCTTTCACCTTTCTCATACCCCAAACCATGCTTGTCATCTACCCTATTTTGGCTTTCAAGAAGAACTTCAAGTTGAGCAAAGCTTATCTTGTATTTCTCTACGTATTATTTGCAGTTTGAAGATCCCTTTTAAGAGTATCTATCTGATTCTCAAGTTCTTCATTGTCTCTAGCTTCTTCAAGATCAGATTCCAGATGCCTGATTATTCTATCCATTTTGTAGCAGTCTTCTAACTTTTCTTTGAGAGATTATTTTAGATTATCTTCGATTTTTCTTTTCTCTTCAATTTCTTGGGTGAATTTCATAACTCCTGATTCCATTTCATGTCTTACCATAATGACCTCTTTTGATAGCTTCTCACATAACTTGTTTTTCTCATTCAGATCTCCATTACTATGATTGGCTTCACTTTGACTTGCTAATTGTTGAAGTAGTTCCCTTCTTTTCTTCACTAAGATACTTAATTTTTCTTTGTCAGCTTATTTGAGTCTTTCCCTTAGGTTATTGACTTCAGAGTGAGATTGCTCAAGATCATCTAGAGCAGACTAAAGTTGTTCCCTCATACCATACATATCCATTGTGATTCCCAAATCTTCCTCAAGTTGTTAGGATTTGTCTAGAGGAACTTAGCTCTGATACCAAATTGGTGGAAATAAGGCAGATAACTAAGAGGGGGGGTGAATCAGTTATCTTAAACTTCTTAACTTTCTTATCTTCTTTAACAATAGTGCAGTATCAAAACATATAAGCATAAATGAACATGAAAGAAGAAATGAACATGAAAGAAGAAATGAAATCAACACACATAACACAGGGATTTTTATGTGGAAAAATCACGGGGTGACTAACCCAAGATTGTATTCTATGTTAAAAGAATAGAAGTACAAAATGGCACTTGCCAATTAGGGCTCACTGCCCGAGCACACTGCTCACAAGAGGCTCACTACCTACAAGAGACTCACTGTCTACAAGGTATAAAGAAAGTAACTAGGTGTTTGAACTAATGAGAAGTATCCACATATGCTGAGGCTCAGTTCTGGTTAGGCTCAATACACTGATCTACTGCACTTCATTCTTCCTCTTCTTTGGTGTTGTTGTCCTGTCACATACCAGACCTGTATTGCTGCTTCCACACTACTCTCTACTTTTCTTCGCACAACACAATACACCACACACAACTTCACATCAAAATCCATCTGGTATATATATCCGCATCAAGGATTTCAAGATCTTTCTAGTCAGCATCCGAAAAACTCAAGATATTTCCAAACTCTAGTCTATCTGCTAAATCCATGCTTACTAAGTGATGCGTATCAAAAAGATAGTTATAGGGGTCATCAATCATGTCGGCCAACCATGAATGATCCCTTAAGAAACTTGATCACCATCAATTACTCATCTGGATTAAGGTCTGATGCTCTGTCGGTCAATTCTTCCTCAGTCTACTCTGCCAAACAGAAACCCAACACTTAGGTGCTCATATCTTTTCACTCTTTCATCACTAGAGGCTCAATCTCTAGAATGTATCATTCATGATACTCCTCTTGACTTCCCCAAGTCCACACTTTGCTGAGATACTTCCTCTGAGAGATCTGGACCTGATTGTCAGACCTTGTCGCATGCTCTGTTCCTGCTCACCAGACCAAAATACTCTTCAATCTGACTTCTGGTATAGTCATACCATATGCTGCAGATGTGTGGAATGGACTTTGTTTCCATCAATGACAACACTCATGAAGCCACACAGTGTCTCTTGCCAACAGACCTCTTGGTGACAAGACAACACAAAGAAGCAAAAGAAGCTTTGTGAAGAGAGCTCAATGAGAGTTGTTGAGCACAATGGTTTTGATTGAAGCCATAAGGACACTTGAAGAGATTTATGTGAAATCTTGATGAACAAATGAAAAAACAAAAGGCACCTTCATCCTGTGTGAGCATGAGAATACTGATTGGAGAGAAAAAAAACTTAGCAAGAGTTGTGTGCATAATAAATTTACCCCCTTGGAAGAGCTTTGAAGCTATGCAACAATGAAATCTTTGAAGCTTTGGAGAACTAATGAAAGAAATGAAAGAAGAGGCTCAAAGCCTATGAAGAAGCTTGAAAAAGCTTGTGAAGATGAGAAGAGTATTCTCCAACTTGTTCAAATTGGAAAATAATAAAGAGGTGAGGGGTATTTATAGGTTGGAAGAGGTCATGAAAGGTGGAATCAATTGATAATTAACTCAATTTGATTGAAGAGTTAACAGGCTTGATTGAGGAGTGAATTGGATTGATTAGTGAGTGATGAAGTAATGATAACTTATCATTGAAGAAGAAATGGAGTTAGAATAATGCATGGGAGAGAATGAGTCATTAATTTTAGATCAAATGGAGCTAATTATGCATGTGTGGATGCATGAAATAGTCAACTCCATATTAGGCTCGAAAGTCCATGCAAACATGAAGAAAAATGGGTGAAAACAAAGCTTTTTCAAGTTAGAAACTCAAGTTTTTTTGCAGATAAAAATGTGACAGGGTTGCCCATGGGTCACCCCTTTCACTAGTAGGGTCACCCAGGGGCAGATCTTGATTTATGAGGGTCGTCCAGTGGGAGATCTAGAAAGATAGGGGTTTGGGTGAAAATGCATGATGGGAGATGGTAGAGGAGATGAAATGGAGGGGATATGCCTTTAGAAATAGGTAAATCATGTGCAAGAATCCAAATCTCCACTTACAAAGTAGGATCTCCCAGCAAGAGATCTGGAAATAATAGGGGGAGATTTGGATTGGTTGAGTGAAATTGAAAACTAAAAGTGGGAGACGGCTCTGGGGACCTCTAGAAAGATTCTAGGGGTGGAGAAGATGAAAACATAGGGGGAAGGTGAAAACTCACCTACAAGATGTATACAAGGCTTAGGAATAGGGTCGAAAACTCAGAAAAACATAAATCGACAAGTGTTGAAAAGTGTCGAAAAGCGTCGACAACAAACAGAGGGAAAACAACATAGAGTAAACAATACAAGATGGAAGAAATGACACATCACCAAGAGGATTGTTGTTGAGAGGACATTATTTCATGCTTGCATGTACGTGACAAGGATTAAAAATCATCATAGTGGTCCTCATGGAGGCTGTGCGTGATTTTTGTGCTTATAGAGACATCATTAAAATTGCCTGCAATAATCCAAGGGAGAAAGGGCTCCAAAGAACACAAGTATCTAATATGAGACCATAAATGAGCCTTAACAGGAAGATCTATAGGAGCATAAATATTAGAAAGAAGAATTCTCTCACCTGACTCCAAACTAGAAGCAACAAGAGATATAGAGCACCTGCTAGAAAGCCACTAGAGAGGAAAAACTCTGCACAGATCCCATAAAAAAGCAAGTCCCCCTGAGCTACCTTGTACCCCCACACATTGACAGAGACCTCTAACCCAAATCTTAGGGGCTAAATTCAACATACAACTTAGTCTCCTGAGGAAAACCAAATAAGGAGAGTGAAACAAATCAACTCGTGAATAGCCTCTAGGGATGATATTCATACCCCTAACATTCCAAGATATCACAATCATTGTTGAGGCTGGGAAAAGTGAGAATCAATAGTCCTCATTGAGCCATACTCTACCAACATCTCCCTAATCAACTTTACCTTTTCCTGATCCTTCTTCGTACCTACTTTAAGAGGCTTCTCAGGAGCCCCCTTTTTAGGGGGTTTTTGTTGTAGGCCCAAAACAGGAGAAGGAGACTTGCTTTTACCAAATTCCCCAACAACCTTCTCAATGGTGATCCCAGAACCAGGGGGATCAAGAACCATAATAGTGTCTGTCTTCAATCCAATTCCCCCAATCCCAGGAACTGAGGAAGGGAGATCTATGTCCATCTGAGCTAATTGACCCCTTGGTGGGGACTGGTTAGATAAAGTATTTGACTGATCCACCAGGCCCTTCTCAACAATAGTACTATCTGCAACTTGCATTTCAAAGGGAACACCTTCCTCTTGAACCAAGTTCTCTAACGCTTCAAACCTATTGAGAGTTTCCTCTTCCTGCCTATCTTTAAGGGTCATCTTTTGTCCTCTATTCCTATTACGAGGCTTAATGGGCACAAAACCATTCTTATTCATCTCCACCCCATGCATAGGGGCCTTACCATTATCCACCTTTGAGGTAGACTAATGAGAAGCATTAACCATACCAGCAGTTGAAGTAGCTTTGGGACACTTCCGCTGCAGATGACCATATTCATGATATAATCGGCAACGAAAAGGTAATGCCTCATAATCCAATTGTTGGGTCCAAGAAGTTGCCCCAATTCTTATTTCCACCGAATCCGGCAATGGGTTATTCAAGTCAATTTCTATGCACACTCGAGCAAAGGAAAGAACCCTTTTATTTAGGGTTTTTTGAGAGGGACAAATAGGCTTACCGAGCAAGAGAGCAATCATCTATAATATATCACTTCGCCAGCATTCCAGGGGCAAGCGAGGGAGGCACACCCAAACTAGAATATGAGAAGGGAGCTCCTCAATAGAGTTGAAACCTACATGCCATGGTTTAATGAATAGGCCCACTTGGTTGTAGAAGTATGGCCCGCCTTCAAAAGCCTAATTTTTGTCAATAATATAGGAAAATTCCACCATGAAGAAATTGTTGGCCACTAACATAATATCAAAATCACTATCAGGGTTCCAGGTCTTGCAAACCCAAGAATCAAGAAAGGGAAGCAAATCCTGCATCCCCATGAACTTGAAAATCAACACATGGTTGATGTAGTACTCCACATCTTCCACTACAGAGTCTGGTTGAATCACAAGCACCGACCATTCATGTGATCTCTCCAAGCACCCATTTACTTTGTGTAGCTAGACACCATTGTTCCTCATCAAATCCTCACCATGGTTACCCAAATTTGTAAAGATCTGACTTCCTCCAGGAAGAGAAGAAGCTGGATCGGACTTGTCCATCGATGCAAGCAGCTCCATGATAAAGAAAGAAAAACCCCCGTCCTGAAAACCAGACCATCGGGGGTAGTGAATAAACTAACACTAAAGTAGTCCCATAGAAAAGTAAAACACGAGAAGAAATGAAGCAAACCCCCCTCCCCCCCACTAGAAATCTGCACCTCCGTAAGCCGCCCCACACACATGCAAACACAACCAATAGAGAAAGAAGAAGTCACAGCCTGTGACAGGTCATGGGCTTCCAAACCTGTGCATCTCCCCTTAATCATCATCTAAAAGTGTTCAATTATATGGATAAATTAGGAAACTAATTAATTAATTAATTAAATGTGGGATGATATTAGGAGGATAAAATTAATTAAATCAATGTTGGAAGGGTAGTTAATTTATTAATTAAATAATTAAAAACTACTTAATTAATGTTGGTAGACAAATTGGAATAATTAATTATATAAATAAGACTTATTTGATTAATTTTGAAGGAATAGTTAGATGATGAGATAGGTAATAATAAAAATGACATGAGATGATTTTAGGTGTCTACACACCAAATTGAAATGTTCCCATTGAATGCTCCATGAATATCTGTTGGGTGAATATTTTGTCATCAACTCACTGACGGTAAAATGGTTATATCAACCACAGTGTGATGAGATAAATCTCTCCTCTCAACAATGGGAGGTTCCCTTTTTTAACTACTTTCAAACTTATTTATTCTAACACTCATCTTCAAGGTGAATCCATATCATCCATTTCTCTTTTTTCAGAAATGATGTTTACAATTTAAAATAGCAACTTCACAATACAAATCAAATATAACCAAGAAACTCATGAAAGCACAAAGTCTATCATTGCTCCTTTTTCTAATTTAAAATTTAGAACTGAATAGGATAAGGTATAGCCCAAAGTCTTCACCAAATACTATGATAAAAGCACACGATCATAAATGATAGTAGCAGCTCAAAGTCTCTCCAATATCTTTTAATCCAAAACGTAAAATCACAAACCCAAAGATAATTATTGCAGCACAAAGTCTCCAAAATTAACTTTAGAATATCTCCCAGATTATCCAAACTCACACTATAATTTGATCAAATAGATAAGATAGTATAAGGAAAAGGACATAAGAACAATTTCCAATACACCACAAGTTATTCCAATGCAAATATTGAACGATCACTTGCTTTTCTATTCACTTGATAGAATATGATTTACAATTTGAACACAAAGTCTCAAAATGCTCTTCAATTTGGTAGAGTTTCGCTTCAATAACTCAAATATAAAAAATACAATAGAGGCCTTCTTTATTTATAGGGAGGAGCCTCGAGCAAAAATAAGAAAATCCTAACTTCTTTGATTTATTCAAACAAAAGAGTCATATTTGACTTATGACTTCTTTTGTCTCATATATAATTACATTTTGGAAAATTACACATGAGTATGTCCATAACAAAATTCAAATTGCATATACAAGAATGAAAATAAACTAAGGTATTGAAAAGGAACTTCATCTTCCTCCATCATTCTTCTTCAAAAAGTTCTCATATATAGCTTGCACTACTACCATTTCACACACATCAAGCTTTGATGTATTCTCTGAGATAGTGCGGGCTCAAAGAACTGCATCTTTTATTGCCTTTATCGCCTTGTCATGCTTTTCAAGGTTGTCCTTTAGATTTTCAAAAGTTGAATGTTGATCATAAAGGCTATCCATCGAAACCACTGTAGGCATTTCATCTTCAAATTTTTGTTGCACCATTTTCTCAAAAGCATCTATCATTTCCTCCGCTGAAAGAAACTTGTGACCTTCACCTGTCAGAGTGCATGGGAGCTCTTCCAACCTGTGTAGAAGCAAGACATTGTTGTCTTCACTGTTTTCACGTGCTTGGCACAAGTCATGATGTAAGCCTTTTATTATAATGATATGATGAACAAGAGATTCCTTAGTCTTAAGATAAGACTCCCGATTTTAGATGACCCAAATGGCTATTAGATTCTTTATCTTAATCTTCTTCATCTCTATCCACTCCTCTAAGCTTTCTTCCTAATCCTACAGTTCTTGAGAAAGTAAGTCAGCCATGTTACCAAGCTCAGCTTTTACCTTATCCATCTTTTATTTTCTTTCTATAGTGGTCTTCAACAGAACTCTTCCTTGTGTTGGCAACCGCTCCACAATATCTCCTACCACTCTTCCTCTAGCCTGAGCTTTTTCCACCTTCTGAATCAGAGGATCTTCTACTGTTACCACCATAGGCTCCACAATCTCAGATGATTTTACTATTTTCTGGAGAACAATGGCAAGTTGTTCTGCTTTGGCTTTATACTACTCTTTCTCCTTCTTGACTTCATCATATTTCTCAAGCAAGGTGCTGGTAGTAGATTGAAAATCTACCTTAATGCCTTCATGAGTTAGCTTACCTAACTCAACTCTTGAGACAACATGATCATTCATATCAAAATTGTCGATAATAGCATCCTCTGGTAGCTTGGCGATTTCTGCATATCTGATTCTTTTTTCATTAACGAACCTGGAGACAGTCTTGGGCTTCTTTTTCAGAGTCTTTGATTTAATAGGCAACAGCTTCTCGATATCAATTTCATCTGGTGAAATTGCTCGCTTCTTTCTCGTAGGAGTGTACGTAGACAACCATGGAGGAAGTATAGAAGCACCCACATTTGGAGAAGAATCCACTACATGTTTTGCCGGATCCATACTTACACCTGTTATGGTAACAATAGGACTAGTGTTGGTAAAAACTCCACCTGTGTCAACAAGTTTCTCTAAACCATCCAGAAGATGTTCCAAAATAGATTGTTCGCCAATATCAAAAGGTGGGGAAGATAAACTTGGAATGGAACCAGAAGAATCAAATACAGTCCCAAAACTTGTTCTCAAAGAAGGGGGGTACTATCAGAAGAAACAACCAAAATGGGTGAAATAAGAACTTCTGAAAAATACAGGAAAACTATCAGAAACAGGAACATGAAGTAGAGGTGTAGAAACTTGGGATTCTGATGGGAGATTCTTTTTAGGAGACTGATGTAGATCACCAAGTTGTTCCTGCTCTACATTCTCATCCTTACCTTGTTCTGTTTCGCCTTCCTCATCAAGATTATCAGACATTTCTGTTTGTTGAGCATCTTTAGATTTCTCAATATTGTGCCTTTTAGTTTCAACATCTTCAACCTCCATCTACTCAACATTCGTGTCTTCAACACTTGATTCAGTGACATTAGAGGTTCCTGAAACCTCTTTCTTCTTACCTCCCTTAGATACAAATTTGATTTTTGGCTTTTGTACTTTAGAAGAGGAAGGAGTATCACTTTTATTCTTGGTAAGGTTTTCCACCTTTTTACTTGTTTGCTCTTGAACTTCTATCTCTGATCTAGTAAGGATTTATTTCAAACTAATTCCTTTACTTTCTAACCATACATTTGTATTAGCCAGGATTGGCTGAAACCTTTTCATTATTGAAGTCTCCTCTTTGACTGACCATTTGACCTCTGGAAGAGGTGCGGACTCAACATTCTCTGTATTATATTTGGGATCTAAAACATTCCCATCATCCTCCATTCCTTCCAGAATGTCTGCAAGGCCCAGTTCTTCTATCTGACTCAAATGAAGTCTACAAAGTCTAGTTTTTTTATCTCATTTTGTGTCTTGAGATCAGCCCAAATATCTTCAACGATTGGCATGTGGAAAGTTGACTTTCTTTTGATTTTATCATGTACCCTCTTGAAATCAAAACAATCTCTTTTCTTGAAAGTTTTCATTGTGACCAGTTGCATTTTAGATTCAATTGTTTTAGCCTTGGTAGCTGATTGGACTCAATACCTTCCAATTTCCACAAGAAACTTAATCCCTGACTTTTCCAGCTCCATTTGTTTATTGTGCACCACAATCAGCTACCTACATAGTTCCATGAGAACAATCCTGTCACTGGGATACTGTGGAAGTATTTATGGATAACCAAGATAATATCCTACTCTGAGATATGTGAAAGTAGGAAATTGTAAGAACAAGTAGCCAAAAGAATTCACCTCTTGCTAGGCTTCATTTGAAACTCTCTTTTGCACCAGTTCATTATCCCACAAACACAAAAACACTGAAAAGAAAGCATCATTAACCGTACAGAAATGATGGATTGATCCTTTTAGAGTAATTTGAGGATAGTACTCATAGACGGGAACCAATCTTCTGTCACCAAGCCGAGTAAGACCAAGAAAACTCCTCATGCTCGTAGCAGCATACACCAGATATGAGGTCATATAAAACTTGAAAGTAGTATTGACTCTCACCAGTTGCTCATGCAAAGCATTATTGATCTGTTCTCCCCAAAAGATTTGATGTGTACCCCTAAGAATCACCTTGATATATGTGTACATCCACTCTTGAAACTTGGATTAAGAAGGAAGACCTCTTATTCGACTTAACAGTGTAATCAAGTCACAGACCTCCTCAACAAAGTCACTCCTCGGGAGATCTTTCAGCCAACTGGTCAAATTGCTCTAAGGAATCTTCAACCACTTATTGTTTATGTATTTCCTAGAGGCTTCCACATCTTCATCATAATCTTTCTGCCTTTGAGCAGAAGTAATTTGTCCAATATTTTCAATAGGAGGACACATGAAGATCTTGTCAAGAAATTCTGCATCCAATCTCATAATCACATTCCCTTGGGAATCTGACATAGTCCTAGTATCCCTGTTATAATCATTGGCTACCTGAAGAACAAACTCAGGATTGTGGGCAGCAATAGGAAAAGAGGTAACCAAGTGAATATTATTGTTGATGATCTTTTGGATAAACTGAGGAGGATTTGACTGTTTGGTTTTGTCCACGAACTCAGCCATGTCCACATGACCAATTTTTGTATCTCTAATCTTATCAACATTAGACTACACTGAAGTAACAGGGAAGACCCCTTGGTATTTGTACTTCATGATCTTAGTTTTGGATGGAGACAACTCCATCATCAGCTTTGAAGAAGAAACTGGAAAAGGTGTCTACCACAAACATTTGTCAAAAACTGCAAAAAAAAACATGATCTCACAGTTAGGGGAAAAATGGGTAAATTGGGGTTACTGCGATTCGATGATCATGAACAAGGAAACATGCACTGAAGGGCTTGACTGCACACAAATCAAGGTAAAAGGCGAAAGCGGGTCAATAGGCTTTGAAAGGTGAATTTTCCCCAGAGTTAAAAAAAATTCAAGAAAATGTACATGGGCGGTCAAAATGACTGCTATTGCACATTAGGAAAATGTTTGATTTGAATGCATGTGCAAGGTCGGCGAAAAGGGCCAACATTGCATGTGTTTGAGAAGATAAATATGTTTGATGTAGGGGCAGTCAATTTGACCGCCCTTACATGATGGAATAAGCAAATTTGATCTGGATGTGCACAAGTGGCAAAAATGCCCGCTAGTGCATATAGAAGGATAAGCTTACAATGTAGAGTTGGTCGAAAAGACTGCTTGTGCATGTATTGAAAATCCCAAGTTATTATTATGTGAGAGCAGGGGTTTCTACCGCTTATGCACATTGGGAGGTAATATATAAAGTTTGTGTAAGGGAAGACCAAACATATAAGGTTCATGTAGGGGCAACAAAAATTGCCGCCCTTACATGAGGGAATAGCATGAAAAATGCAAGCGTAAAAATGTGTATCAGCGGTGATAAAGACCGTTGATACATGTTAAGAAGAAAAACTAGCAAAACCTAAGCTTTTAACATGGGCGGTAAAAACCCCGACCCATTTCACCAATGTATTCAAAACAAAATGAAAACTAGGTTTTAAAGAAAAATGGCAAAAAATACATATACAAATGATATAGTTTTACTAATCCATAAAAGAGAAATCAAAACAAAAATAAAGACATTTAGCACTTGCCATTAATGCCCACTTCGAGTTAGTCAATTTTGTGGGATTTGCTCCGGCGGCAAAAACCCCTGACATTACATAATGACTTAGCTTAATGTTATGTCAAATGTGTCGGAGTGGCGGATATGACCGCCCTTGCATGTAAATTGACTGACCTCTAAAGATATGTCCAGGCGGTGGATATGACCACCTTTGCATATGAAACGATAACAAATAAGAAACATGCATGGGCAGATATTTTCTCCGCTCATGCATGTTTAACAACAATAAACATGTAAGAGTGGTAATTTTGACTACTATTGCATGTGAAAACAAAAAAAATCTAACACCCCCAAAATAGTCAAAATTGATATTTTGACAATCTTACGACCTAATCAATTTTCACGATTTTCAAGTAATCAACCTAGGGGAATGTAGCAAACTATTTCAACAATGTTAGAGGACTTCACATGAGGCCAAGAGGACTTGTCTCAATTTGCAAACTTAGAGTGTAGACTATGAAATGGACAAGTTTCGTAGGGGTTGTCTACAAAATTGAGCGCAGCTAATTTTGAGAACAACAACTGGCTCTAACTAGGGAACTTTCTTTGATCGAACTTTAAAACAATCGAAGGGAGAAGAATCCAATCTCTAAGTGCATTCATCCATGCCATTGGGCTATAGAGTCAAGCTACCAAAAAGAAAAAGACACAAAAGACTAAACAAAAACACAAAAATAAAAAAACAAAACTATACAAATGTACAAATGAACTTATCTGATACTTCAAGGATTGAAGTGCTTCAAATGTTGTCCATTGTGAGGTAGCAAGAATGGTGTTCCATCAAGATACTCCAACAAGGAGCTATTTTCACCACATAGTTGATGAATGACGAATGAACCTCTCCATAGGGAATCAAACTTGCCATGCATTCCTTTTGGTTCTCTCCTCTTGTCCCATAACAAGACTTGATCTCCAATTTGAAACTCACAAGCCTTTGCCTTCTTGTCAGAGAGCTTCTTCACCTGACTTTGATGTTCAGCAATATGGTCTACTACCATAGCCCATTGTTCTTCAAGTTCAATGAGGTACATTACCCTTTTGTCCATAGAACTTTCAAAAGTTCTATCTTCTACTGCCTTTGCCAACTTCAATGCTGGCAATTCCAAAGTAATAGGTATTTCTGCATTCAAACCATACAAAAGCTGAAATGGTGACATACCTATTGCCCTTTTGGGAGTAATCCTGTCTACCCATAAAGCATCAAACAAAGATTTATGCCAAGTTCTCTGATTATCTTCCACCAGTTTCCTGATAATAGTAACCAGATTTTTGTTACTAGATTCTGCCTGACCATTCCCTTATGGATAATAGTCTAAAGAGTGAGAAAGGATGATCCCATGTTCATAGGAAAAGCTAGTGATCTCATTGGAAGAGAAACAAGTAGCATTATCTGCTACAACTTTGTTTGGAACTCCAAACAGGGAAATAATATTTTCCTTAAGAAAATTATATACCACTTCAAAAGTAGCATGCTTCACTGGGATGGCCTCCACCCACTTGGTAAAATAATCAGTTGCGATGAAAACAAAATTATGTCCCGCACTCGACGATGGGTTCACAACACCAATCAAATTGATGCCCCATTGTTGAAAAGGTTCTTCAACTACAATTGGCTTGAGAGGTAGTGCAACTAAATTAGGCCTTCCAACAAATTGACATAACTCACATCTACGTACCTAGTTGTATGCATCCTGAAACAATGTGGGTCAATAGTACCAAGCCTGTAGAATCTTATGAGCCGTCACAGGTGCAGAAAAATGTCCTCCACAAGCTAAATTGTGAAAAGACTCCAGGAGTCTGCTTTGTTGTGCTTTATCCACACAACGGAGAAAAACTCCATCAAGGCTTCTTTTATATAAACCATTGTCCCACAAGACAAAATTCGCAGCCTTTAATTTGATAGTTCATTTCTCTTTATAGGATAGATGAGGAAACTCACCATAGGTAAGAAAATGAGCAATATTAGAATACCACTCATATGTAGTAGTGACAAAGAGAACAGTTGGCATATCCTCAACTTCTTCCTCTTCATCTCCTGTTTCTTTTGGTACATTTTCGGCAATCAACTAACACAAACTTCTGCCACACACAAGCTTAGTAGGTTTGATATCAAGATCAAACTCTTGAATCTTGGAAATCCAATTGCCTCTTTTGGTTCCAAACTCCTGTTGAGTCAAGATAGACTTCACTATTGTGTCTGGCACCAAAACAACAGTATGTGAATTCAAAATATAAAACCGGAAATGCTTTACTGCCTTGACCACGGCATAAGTATGTTTCTCCATATTTGAGTATTTCAATTCATAAGCTTTCAGAGGACAACACATAAATGAAATAGGAGATTCCACACCTTCTTCATTCTGCTGAACAAGAATGGCTGAAAGTGTATGCTTAGAAGCATAACTGTATATTATGAAGTCCTTGGTATAATCAGGACAAACTAGAACCAGAGCATGAGCTATGGCCCTCTTGATGTCCTCAAATGCTGCTTTACCTTTCGCACTCCAATGGAAAGTAGTTTTACCCTTCATCATGTTAACAATGTGACGGGTTTTCTCTGTGAATTTTGGAATGAACCTTCGCAGAAAGTTCACCTTTCTGAAGAAAGAATGAACTGTAGTCTTACTAGCAAGAAAAGTAAGACTCTGGATAGACTTGACTCTTTTTGAGTCAATCTTAGTACTTTCTCTAGACACAATGTGACCGAGAAGCTTACCCTCTGTAACCCCAAAAACTAATTTCTTAGGAATAAGAGAAATACCATTTTGGCAACATCTTTCCAACACCTATTGCAAATGGTAGGCATGATCTTGACGTTGTTTAGAGAAAACAGTCAAGTCATCAAGATATACCACAATGAATTTCCCCATCTCATCTCTGAAAGCGAGATCCATTGCTCTCTGGAAAGTGGCACCAGCATTGATCAAACCGAACAGCATCCTGTGATATGCAAATGTGCCCCAAGGTGTTGTGAAAGTAGTCTTGTATTGATCTGCTTCACTGACCTCTACTTGATTATAGCCTGAAAAACCATCTAACATAAATAGCATCTTCGAACCAGTTATAGTTTGTAGCACTTGGTCCATAATAGGCAAAGGGTAGTTATCTTTTAAAGAAGTCTGGTTGAGATTTCTGAAGTCAACACAAATACAGATTTCTCTGTTCTTCTTTCTCACAAGAACAATATTCGCAATCTAGGTAGAACAATGAATAGGAAAGATTATCCTTGCATTCAACATTTTCTGGATTTCAGAAAGAATAGTACCTGATATTTTAGGATTATATTGCCTCTATTTCTGCTTATGAGGCAATGACCCAACCCTGAGAGGGATTTCATGCTAAATCTCCTTAGGTCTGAAAGACTTCAGATCATCATAAGAATATGCCAGAACATCAATGTAATGGCAAAGAAGTGTAGTGAATTTGAATTTCTCATCAGTAGTGCAACATTTCCCAATGTTAACCATTTTGGGATCTGCTTCAGAACTCAAATTTACTTGCTCAAATTCCATAGATGAACTTGAATCAAGTTGTTGCTGTTGTTTTACATATCTATCATGCTTATCAAATAACTTTTCTAAAGAAACTAAACCTTTTGGAATCTTATTCTCTTTTAGCTAAAGAAACTCCTCACCAGTTTGTGAATCTATTTTAGAAACATATTCACGTGGCAAAGAATCACTACCATCAAAATAGAGTTCATCAAAGTTATCTGTCTTTTCTAGGAAAGCAATGATCTGATTATCACCATTGAAGACCTACCAATGGTCAGCATTATCTGGCACACTGGGTCAGAAAACCAACTCAATCATGTACTTGTTACCTTTGAAGTCCTTATGGGGAACCATGAGGGTGGCAAAGATAGCTAATGAATCAGCACGATCATTAAACTCTGTCGGTACTGCAGAGATGTCGAAAGCATCAAAACCTTCAATGTAATGCTAGACATGATTACGGTAATGCCTCAGCCTTTCATTCTTGGTTTGATAAAGATTTCTCACTTGGCAAACCACAAGTTTAGTATCACCTTGAGCATTAAGGTTTTTAATACTTTTAACACGACCAACCTCCATTCTGAGCAACAATGACTCATATTCAGCGATGTTATTGGTATTGTCGAACTGTAGCTTATAAGAGAAGGGAAAGATATCACCTTGTGGAGATATCAAAACAACTCCAGCTCCATATCCGGTGGAAGAACAACTGCCATCAAATTCTAAAACCCAAACATCATCTGAATTTCTTACTTTGATGTTTTTGTTACCAATAGATTCTTCTTCATCAGAAAGAGAGGATTCTGGCATCACTATGCTCTCATCTGAACTTTTGTCTGATTTACTAGAAGTATCCTCTGATTTTGCATCTGAGATATCTGAACTCTCATCTAATGAACTAGAAGTATCTTTAGTAGACAAGAAATAATTACCCATTCCTAAAGACTCAAACAAAATTTGGGCTTTGGGATTTGCAGTTTGGGTTATAATATATTTTGCCTCCTTCTCAGGAAGCAACTTTTGCATGACACCTTTAACAAGAATCCTTGCCTTGGATAGTTCCATGTTTATTTCTCCACCCACATCTTTACAAAAATTATGCCTAAGCAAAATGCCATAAGAAGTTGGAACATCAGCCACTAGGATGGTCACCTTGATCCTCTTATCTGGAAAGGCTGCAAATGCAAATTGGGCATCTTTGATTTGGCCCAACAATGGCACTTGCTTATTTTCCATGGAGAAACATCTCCCAAAGGTCTTGGTTAAAGTAAGACTGAGGGCATCAGCCACTTTGGCAGGCATGACATTATCATAAGCCCCGGAGTCTATTATACAATTGCTTAACTTGTGACCATTTACCAATAAAGAAACATATAAAGGTTCTATTTTCCCTGGAGCAACAAGGGGAGTAGTGACAATATTTTGGGTGGATTTGTTCTTTGAGGAGTTGTGGGTAGTCCTAGAAGGATCTTGGCCTATAGGGATAACCTTATTTTTCACATATTTAGCTAACCTATCAAATTGTTCAAGATTAGCTTGTAAGTACTCTCCTTCAGACATTTGGATTTTAGTTTTCCTAGCATGATCTATTATGTCAAATAGCTGGAATGAACTGGATACAGAGGAAGAAAATCTATCGTTCTAAGTTTTATTCAGGGTAGTACTGGTCTAAGGAACAGAAGTAGAAGACACAAGATTGTTAGATGAACTTACTTTCTTATCAACAACTGGATCCTTTGATTGAAAAGGTAATGGAGTTCCCCGTTTGGTAATTGAGATCACTAGCTGAGGTTCCTCTCTTGTCTTTCCTTTATCAACTTGCTGATTTGACTAATTTTGGGACCTAGTAAAAACATCATATGCTCCATCATATACTTCTCCTTCTCTTTTAGCTTCATTTGGTAATTCAGAAAACCAATGGTAGAGTCGCCAGCTAATTCTTCTTCTCCTTCTGTAAAAAGATTAGCATCATTCTCCTGATCCAACTCAGGCTGGAAAGAACTGTCATGTTTAGCTTCATTGTAACCAACCACTAAGTTGATCAGTGCTGCTTCAATGGCAAGCTTCCCCTGTGTTGGTGGAAGTCAATTTTGTTACCCTTGATTTCTGGTAGCATTGCCTTGATATGAATTGTTAGGAAATGTTCTCCTTGAGATATCCCTATAAGAGGGAGGAGTAGACATACCTTGAGACATTTGCATTTTCAAAGCTAGCAATTCATTTGCTAACTTTTGTACCATAGGATCTGTGGTGCTCATGGAAGAATTATTAGTAGAGGATTGACCTTTGTTTCTGTTAGAATCTCTTATCTTACCCGCAAGGATAAGATCATCTTCAACCTCCGTAGCCAAAGTTTGGGCTGCGGGAAGATCAACAGGGCTAGCCTGCCTTAACAAAAAGCTTACCTCAGGAAGTTGAGTATTGATGAAGAAACATTTAAGATTCTTTGTCGTTGGCTGAGCAGTTGTAGGAATCCTATTTGTCAATTTGTTGAACTTGGCGATGAAATCTCGCATGGGTTTGTGTGGCTCTTTCTTCATATGCGTTAGCTGATCTAACAAGGCATGTGCATCTTCCACAGGCTTGAATCTGGCTTCAAACTTGGTTTTGAGAGTATTCCAACTCGTTATGGTTTGAGCTTGAAGGTGGTAAAACTAATCTGCAGTAGCACCTTGCAGTGTTTCTACAAAAAGTCATACTACCACATCTTCATGTTCCATCCCAAGCACACCACAAGCTATGCAAAAAGCTGCAATGTGTTCATCCGGATGGACTTTCCCATCACCATAGAATTTAGGGAAATTCTTCCTTAAACTACGAGGTAGTTCATGCAATGGAGGTGTTAAATTCAAAGGACCAAAAGTATTACCCCACGGACCTTGAGCTGCCATTATGCACTGATTGAAAGGTGGGATGACAAACCTTTGAGGGATTCAAACAGACAGAACTCTATTAGTAATGGAGGTAAAAGCTTCATCTGGTATGGGAGACCTGGCATTGGTAGGAGGAAAACTCCTAGTTTGCTGAAGTCAAGGTCGTGGAGGCAAAAGACCAAAGTTATTTTGCTGCATCAACTCAAATACATGATCGATAACTCCTTGATCTCTCTTGCTTCTTGTATATCGTAGGTCTGCTAGAATGCAATGTACTCAACAAAGATGTGTAAACAACTTTAAACCAATGGAAGAGGATGAAATGCTTCAACTCAAAGTGTGAGGCTCTAAGTTGTGCATTCTTCCCCAGTGGAGTTGCCAAAAGCTGTTGGGTGAATATTTTGTCATCAACTCACTGACAAAAAAATGGTTATATCAACCATAGTGTGATGAGATAAATCTCTCCTCTCAGCAACGGGAGGTTCCCTTTTTTAACTGCTTTCAAACTTATCTATTCTAACAATAATCTTCAGGGTGATTCCATATCATCCATTTCTATTTTTTTAGAAATGATGTTTACAATTTAAAATAGCAACTTCTCAATACAAATCAAATATAACCAAGTAACTCACGAAAGCACAAAGTCTATCATTGCTCCTTTTGCTAATTTAAAATTTAGAACCGAATAGGATAAGGTGCAGCTCAAAGTCTTCACCGAATACTATGATAAAAGCACATGATCATAAAAGATAGCAGCAACTCAAAGTCTTTCCAATATCTTTTACTCCAAAACATAAAATCACAAACCCAAAGATAATTATTGCAGCACAAAGTCTCCAAAATTAACTTTAGAATATCTACCAAATTATCCAAACTCACACTACAATTTGATCAAATAGGTAAGATAGTATAAGGAAAAGGACATAAGAACAATTTCTAATACACCACAAGTTATTCCAATGCAAAGATTGAACGATCACTTACTTTTCTATTCACTTGATAAAATATGATTTACAATTTGAACACAAAGTCTCAAAATGCTCTTCAATTTGGCAGAGTTTCGCTTCAATAACTAAAAGATAAAAAATATAATAGAGGCCCTCTTTATTTATAGGGAGGAGCCTAGAGCAAAAATAGGAAAATCCTAACTTCTTTGACTCATTCAAACAAAAGAGTCCTATTTGACTTATGACTTCTTTTGTCTCATATGTAATTACATTTCAAAATATTACACATGAGTGTGTCCATAACAAAATTCAAATTACATATACAAGAATGAAAAAAAACTAAGGTATTGAAAAGGAACTGTAGCTTCCTCCATCATTCTTCTTCAGAAAGTTCTGATATATAGTTTACAATGCTACCATTTCACACACAGCAGTCTTTGTTGTATTCTCTGAGATAGTGTGGGCCCGGAGAACTGCATCTTTTACTGCCTTTATCACCTTCTCATGCTTGTCAAGGTTGTCCTTTAGATTTTCAAAAGTTGAATGCTAATCATAAAGGTTGTCCATTGAAACCACTATAGGCACTTCATCTTCAAATTTCTATTGCACCATTTTCTCAAAAGCATCTATCATTTCCTCCGTTTAAAGAAACTTGTGACCTTCACCTGTCAGAGTGCATGGGAACTCTTCTAACCTATGTAGAACCAAGACATTGATGTCTTCACTATTTTCATTTGCTTGGCACAAGTCATCAAGTAAGCCTTTTATTATATTGATACGATGAACAAGAGATTCCTTAGTCTTAAGATAAGACTCCCAATTTGAGATGACCCCAATGGCTATCAAATTCTTTATCTTAATCTTCTTCATCTCTATCCACTCCTCTAAGCTTTCTTCTTAATCCTGCAGTTCTTGAGAAAGTAAGTCAACCATGTTATCAAGCTCAGCTTTTGCTTTATCCATCTTTTCTTTTCTTTCTATGGTGGTCTTCAAGAGAACTCTTCCTTGTGCTAGCAACCGCTCCACAATATCTCCTACCACTCTTCCTCTAGCCTGAGCTTTTTCCACCTTTTGAATTAGAGGATCTTCTACCGTTACTACCATAGGCTCCACAATCTCAGATGATTTTACTATTTTCTAGAGAACAACGGCAAGTTTTTCTACTTTGGCTTTATACTTCTCTTTCTCCTTCTTGACTTCATCATTTCTCAAGCAAGGTGCTAGCAGTAGTTTGAAAATCTGCCTTAATGCCTTCATGAGTTAGCTTACCTAACTCAACTCTTGAGACAACATAATCATTCATATCAAAATTGTTGATAATAGCATCCTCTGGTGGCTTGGCAATTTTTGCATATCTGATTCCTTTTTCATTAACAAGCCTGGAGATAGTCTTGGGCTTCTTCTTCAAAGTCTTTGATTTAACATGCAACAACTTCTCAATATCAATTTCATTTGGTGAAATTGCTTTCTTCTTTCTCTTAGGAGTGTATGCAGACAACCATGGAGGAAGTATAGAAGCACCCACATTTAGAGAAGAATCTACTACCTATTTTACTGGATCCATACTTACACCTGTTATGGTAACAATAGAATTGGTGTTGGTAAAAACTACACCTATGTCAACAACTTTCTCTGAACCATCCAGAAGATGTTCCAAAATAGATTGTTCACCAATATCAAAAGATGGGGAAGATAAACTTGGAATGGAACTAGAAGAATCAAATACAGTCCCAAAACTTGTTCTCAAAGAAGGGGGGTACTATCAGAAGAAACAACCAATATGGGTGAAATAGGAACTTTTGAAAATACGGGAAAACTATCAGAAACAGGAACATGAAGTAGAGGTGTAGAAACTTGGGATTCTAATGGGAGATTCTTTTTAGGAGACTGATGTAGATCACCAAGTTGTTTCTACTCTACATTCTCATCCTTACCTCGTTCTGTTTCGCCTTCCTCATCAAGCTTATCAGACATTTTTGTTTGTTGAGCATCTTTAGATTTCTCAATATTTTGCCTTTCAGTTTCAACATATTCAACCTCCATCTACTCAACATTTGTGTCTTCAACATCTGATTCAGTGACATTAGAGGTTCCTGCAACCTCTTTCTTCTTACCTGCCTTAGATAAAAATTTGATTTTTGGCTTTTGTACTTTAGAAGAGGAAGGAGTGTCACTTTTATTCTTGGTCCAGTCTTCCACCTTTTTACCTTTTTGCTCTTGAACTTTTGTCTATGGTCCAGTAAGGAATTCTTTCAAACTAATTCCTTTACTTTCTAACCATACATTTGTATTAGTCAAGATTGGCTGAAACCTTTTCCTTATTGAAGTCTCCTCTTTGACTGACCATTTGACCTCTAGAAGAGGCAAGGACTCAACATTCTCGGTATTATATTTGGGATCTAAAACATTCCCATCATCCTCCATTCCTTCCGAAATGTCTGCAAGGCCCAGTTCTTCGATCTGACTCAAATGAAGTCTACAAAAGTCTAGTTTTCTGATCTCATTTTGTGTCCTGAGATCAACCCAAATATCTTCAACCATTGGCATGTGGAAAGTTGACTTTCTTTTGATTTTATCCTATACCCTCTTGAAATCAAAACGATCTCTTTTATTGAAAGTCTTCATTGGGACCAGTTAAATTTCAGATTCAATTGTTTTAGCCTTGGTAGCTGACTAGACTGAATACCTTCCAATTTCCACAGGAAACTTAATCCCTGACTTTTTCAGCTCCATTGGTTTATTGTGCACCATAATCAGTTGCCTACATAGTTCCATGAGAACAATCCTATCACTGGGATACCGTTGAAGTATATATGGATAACCAAGATAATATCCTACTTTGAGATATGTGAAAGTAGGAAACTGTAAGAACAAGCAGTCAAAAGAATTCACCACTTGCCAAGCTTCATCTGAAACTCTCTTTTGCACCAGTTCATTATCCCACAAACACATAAACACTGAAAAGAAAGCATCATTAACCCTACGAAAATGATGGATTGATCCTTTTAGAGTAATTTGAGGATAGTACTTATAGACGGGAACCAATCTTATGTCACCAACCTGAGTAAGACCAGGAAAACTCCTCATGCTTGCAGCAGCATACACCAGATATGAGGTCATATAAAACTTGAGAGTAGTATTGACTCTCACCAATTGCTCATGCAAAGCATTACTGATCTATTCTCCCCAAAAGATTTGTTGTGTACCCTTGAGAATCACCTTGATATATGTGTACATCCACTCTTGAAACTTGGATGAAGAAGGAAGACCTCTTATTCGACTTAACAGTGTAATCAAGTCATAGACCTCCTCAACAGAGTCACTCCTTGGGAGATCTTTTAACCATCTGGTCAAATTGCTCCGAGGAATCTTCAACCACTTATTGTTTATGTATTTCCTAAAGGCTTCCACATCTTCATCATAATCTTTCTGCCCTTGAACAAAATCAATTTGCCCAATCTTTTCAATAGGAGGACACATGAAGATCCTGTCAGGAAAATCCACATCCAATCTCATAATCACATTCCCTTGGGAATCTAACATAGTCCTAGTATCCCTGTTATAATGACTGGCTACCTGAAGAACAAACTTAGGATTATGGACAGCAATAGGAAAATAGGCAACCAAGTGAATATTACTATTGATGATCTTTTGCATAAACTGAGGAGGATTTGACTTTCTGGTTCTGTCCATGAACTCAGCCATGTCCACATGACCAATTTATGTATCTCTAATCTCATCAACATTAGACTGCACTGAAGTAACAGGGAAGACCCCTTGGTATTTATACTTCATGATCTTAGTTTTGGATGGAGACGGCTCCGTCATCAGCTTTGAAGAAGAAATTGGAAAGGTGTTTACCATAGAGGTTTGTCGAAAACTGCAAAAAAAAACATGATCTCACAGTTAGGGGAAAATGGGTAAATTGGGGTTACTGCGATTTGATGATCATGAATAGGGAAACATGCGTTGAAGGGTTTGAGTGCATGCAAATTGAGGTAAAAGGTGAAAGCAGGTCAATAGGCTTCGAAAGGTGAATTTTCCCCAGTGTTAGAAAAATTTAGGAAAATGTGCATGGGCGGTCAAAATGACCGCTATTGCACGTTAGGAAAAAGTTTGATTTCAATGCATGTGCAAGGTTGGTGAAAAGGGCCATCATTGCATGTGTTTGAGAAGATAAACATGTTTGATGCAGGGGTGGTCAATTTGACCACCCTTACATGAGGGAATAAGAAAATTTGATCTGGATGTGCACAAGTGGCAAAAATGCCCGCTAGTGCATATAGAAGGATAAGCTTGCAATGTAGAGTCGGTCGAAAAGACCGCTTGTGCATGTATTGAAAATCCCAAGTTATTATTATGTGAGAGTAGGGGTTTCTGACACTTATGCACACTGGGAGGTAATATATAAAGTTTGTGTAAGGGAAGACCAAACATATAAGGTTAAAATCACCACCCTTAAATGAGGGAATAGCATGAAAAATGCAAGGGTAAAAACATGTATCAGCGGCGATAAAGACCGTCGATACATGTTAAGGAGAAAAACTAGCAAAGCCTAAGCTTTTAACATGGGCGGTAAAAACCCCGACCCATTTAACCAATGTATTCAAAACAAAACGAAAACTAGGTTTTAAAGAAAAATAGTGAAAAATACATATACAGATGATACAGTTTTACTAATCCATAAAAGAGAAATCAAAACAAAAACAAAGACATTTACCACATGCCAAAACCCTAGTCTTTAAAACAAAAACAAGAATCAAAAGTAACGACTTACCTGGCGAGAAACCAAAACCCTAAACGTAGTCATGGAGGCAAGATGTGCTTAGATCCGAAATCTGCGTGAGCTTCGTGAAGAAAACTAGTATCAAGGAGGTATATCTCGTTGGAGGTCTCGAAAATAAACAATAAGCAAATCAAAATGAAAATAAAACACTTTAAAAGGCTTTAATGTTGCGTATTAAACATGGCACGAGTGCCATTAATGCCCACTTCAAGTTAGTCGATTTTGTGGGATTTGCTCGGGTGGCAAAAACCCCTGACATTACATAATGACTTGGCTTAATGTTATGTCAAACATGCTAGAGCAACAGATATGACCACCCTTACATGTAAATTGACTAACCTCTAAAGATATGTCCAAGCGGCGGATATGACCGCCTTTGCATATGAAACAATAACAAACAAGAAACATGCATGGGCAGATATTTTCGCCGCTCATGCATGTTTAACAACAATAAACATGTAAGAGTGGTAATTTTGACCACTATTGCATGTGAAAACAATAAAAATCTAACACCCCCAAAATAGTCAAAATTTATATTTTGACAAGCTTACAACCTAGTCGATTTTTACGATTTTCAAGGAATTGACCTAGGGGAATGTCGCAAACCGTTTCAACGATGTTAGAGGACTTCACGTGAGGCCATGAGGACTTCTCTCAATTTGTGAACTTAGAGTGTAGACTACGAAATGGACAAGTTTTGTAGGGGTTGTCTACAAAATTGAGCGCAACTAATTTTGAGAACAACAATGTCCTAGGATTTTGACTTAAATCTCTTAATGATTCCTTAGATATGATTTAATACTCAAACTAATATCTTTAAATACCAAGACATAATGAATTATCACACAAACATGTACCAAGTTAGCTCCCAATGGCTATGAAGAAAGGGTATGAGTCAATAATTTATTTTTTAAAAATTTAAATTTCAAGTTAAATATGCATCGTGTGGGATCACTCTCACATGTTGTAAAAATAACCTAGGATAGGGAATGCATATTTTGAGGTAATGATCAAATGTATGGGGATTATGGTTAATAATGATGCAAATGCATGGGAAATAGTGTAGATACGATAGAGACAAGGTCAAATGCATGGGATGTGTGAAAGTGAGAGTAAATGTGGGTGGACAAGGATCAAGGAAGGAGCCAAACTTAGTACAAGATTGTGCCACATGTTTCTATGCAATTCTATTTAGACATCCTCTCAAAATTGGCACAAAACTAAAAAGGAATTAGCACGATTATATAAATTTCACAATTACAATTATATTAATACATAGAATATGATGCTAACTGGAAACAAAACATCAATATATGAAAAATTTACAACATATTAATTGTAAAAATAAATTAAAAAGACATTCTATTTTAATTTTTTTTAAGCTTGAAACTTTTAGGTGTTTTATGGTTTAGATGTTATGAATAAAGGGCATCCTTACCACTAAATTCACTTAGGATTTATACATTTCCTCATTTGACAAGGTATGTAACACTAAAACTTTGATACAACAATTCACCTAATTTAATATTTAATATTTGTATATGTTGCTCAAGGGTATCTCTTTTCAAGTCAAGTTTACCCAAAGCTTATACTTGACCTTTAAGTGGAGGCAGGTCAATGGGAATTGGATGTGGTATTTCACCTAATTTAATATTCAACACTTGTTTATCTAAGCATGTTCAAGTCTCTTAAAATTTTGAATACAGATTTCCACCATTAAAGTTCTAATGATTTAGCACTTAATTTAATCCCTAAATTTCACGTTGCCTTGTGAGTAAGTGCACAAAGATGAAGGACCAAAATGGGGTCTTAAGTTGCCACTTTTTTTCTGAAATCAGGAAACATTGATGTTGGATGAGAAATTGAAGATAGCTACACTCAAAATTTGAAGATGGAATGAAAACAAGAGTTGTAGTGCTCTGAATCTAGTTTCTAAACTACTATTTTTTTCCAAAAATGGTTGAGATTAAGGGGTTCAAAAATGGGGAGCACACAAATTGGTCTTGTTTTTCTGGAAAAAAACATAACATAGCGTCTGGTGTGCTCCCCCTAAAATGTTAATTTTTTTTTAGTATTTCAATAATCGCTCCAATGAGAAATTAGGTAACACCATGTAGTTTATCCCTAATTTTTCTAATAATTTTTTAATGAATAATTGATTTTTTAGTAATTTTTAAAGTGTACACATCCTGAAAAACAAAAATTTGAGTGTGCTCCCCCCTAAAATGTTTGAAAACTAATCAAAAATTGATTTTTTTTTAATTCATGTAGAATGGAGTCTAGTTTCTAAAAATATAACTTATTTCAATTTCTGATGAACGGTTTAAAAAAAGTCAAAAATACTAGACACTAGATTTTGACAAAAACTGGACACACTAACAAAAGAAATTCAAGATGAAACACTAAACGTACTCAAAATGTGAAAAAAGTTATATGGTTAGACGGCTAACAGAGAGCTTAAGATTATGGTGGTATTTTTTTTTGAGTTTTCATTGAAAAAAGTTCCATCCTGATGGGAAGCACGCTCCAGATTATCTCTAGATTTTGTTAAAAACTGATAAAAATGCATCAAGCAAAGCTGAGCATAATGCGAGCGCATTATAACGCGCTCACGTTATGATGAGCATAACTAGAAATAGACATGCCAATTGCATTTTCTTGAAAGTTTCTAAAGCCTTTTCAACAAATCCATTTTTTGCATATCTTGCAATCATTGCATTCCATTATAGAACATCTCTTTGAGGTGTTACGTCTTACAATTGACATGCCTTGTCTATGCTTCCACACTTTACATGTCTACAAGGGCAGTTGCACTTCCTATCGTCTCTCTCTATTTCTCTCCCCTCTCTATGTCCTACCCTTTCTTTGAGTCTGTGCTTCCCTCCCCTCTCTACCTCCCACCTCTCTCACTCTCTTCTTCCCTCCCCTATCTACCTTCTAATGTCTCTCTCACTCTCTACTTTGCTCTCCTATCTACCTCCTACCCTCTTTCTGAGTCTTTGCTTCCCTTGCCTCTCTACCTCCTACCTTCTCTCACTCTCTTCTCCCCCTCCCTCTCTACCTCTTACCCTCTCTCTCACTTTCTACTTCCCTCCCATGTCTACCTCCTACCCTCTCAGTCTTTGCTTCCCTCCCTTGTCTACCTCCTACCCTCTCTCTCTTCTTCCTTGCCTTGTCTACCTCCTACAATCCTCTCCCACTCTACTTCCATCATGTCTCTACCTCCTATCTTCTCTCTCACTCTCTACTTCCCTCCCCTCTCTACCTCTCCTCCTCATTCTTCCCATCCAATGAAATTTCGTAAATTATCTTGTTTCCAGTTCATTGAATCCCAATTTATATCCTCATCCATCTTTACATGTCCTATTTTTCTTACATTTCCATGTTCTTTATCGACAAGGGATAGCAAGAGGGAAGGAAAAGGGAGAGAGGATGGAGATGGAGGGGAGAGAAACCTGGGAGAGATACCTGGTGATAGGGAGAGAGAGATAGAGAGTCCTAGTTTTCTTGTTTTGGAGAGAGAGAGAGAGGATGGGTCAGGTTTATGAGTTTAGGGTTGCTTAAGTTTAGGGTTTAGGGGAATCATTTAGGGTTTAGGGGTTTAGGGCTACTCAAGTTTAGGGTTTAGGGTTTTGGGTTAGGGTTTAGGGGTTTACAGTTGCTTAGGTTTAGGGTTTAGGTGTTAGGGATTTAGGGTTGCTCAGGTTTAGGGTTTAGGGGTTAGGGTTTAGAGAGAGAGTGTGTGAGGGGATTGATAGATATTGGGAGAGATCTAGGGAGATAGAGGTTTAGAGTTGCTTCCAGGGTTTATGGTTTAGAGGTTTAAGGTTTAGGGTTGCTTAGTTTTAGGGTTTAGGGGTTAGGGGTTAGGGTTTAGGGGCATTATTTAGGGTAACTTAAGGTTTATGTTTTAGGGATTAGGGGTTAAGGTTTAGAGGTTTAGGTTAGGGTTTAGAGAGAGAGGACCGATAGGGAGATATAGAGGAGACCGAGGGGAGACATAGGGAGATAGAGGGTGAGGGACATGGCTAGAGACATAGGCAAAGACATTGAGAGATAGAGGGATGATAGAGATAAGGAGATGGGGTTTAGGGTTAATCAGATTTAGGGTTGATCAAGTTTAGGGTTTAGGGGTTAGGAGTTTAGAGAGGGAGAGATATGGAGATAGAGGGTGAGGGACATGGCCAAAGACATAGCCGAAGAGATTGAGAGGTAGAGAGATGATAGAGACAAGGAGATAGGGGTTTAGGGTTGATCAGGTTTAGAGTTTAGGGGTTAGGAGTTTAGAGAGGGAGAGATAAGGAGATAGAGGGTGATGGACATGCCCAAAGACATAGGCAGAGAGATTGAGAGGTAGAGGGATGATAGAGACAAGGAAATAAGGGTTTAGGGTTGATAAGGTTTAGGGTTTAGGGTTGATATATATGATGTATAGAATGGTGTAAACGACTAACTTATTGGAGCTTATGATGTTCTAATGGCTCATGTGGCTGGCAGAGGGTAGAATGACACCTGTGATTGGCTACGTGTAGAATGATGTTTGTGATTGATAGGTAGGTGCTACTAAGGAGCATATTGGCACATACGATATACAAAATGGTGCAAATGCCTAACAGATTGGCACTATGATCTTCTAATGGTTCCTGGTGAGGTATTTGTTTGATTTTGATTATTTTTGGGATTGTTTGAGATGGAGCTTAGATTGATTTGGGATGGAGTTGGAATGAAATGGATTGGTTTAGGGATGATGAGAGGTGAAAAGGACTAGATTAGGAACGATTTGGGAATGATTAGAATGGTTTTAGGGATGGTCTAAATTGGTTTAGTGTTCATTAGGGAATGATTAGAATGATTTAGGAATAGTTTAGGGATGGTATTTGAGATGAAATCCAGGTTGATTGGAAAATGATTAGGGATGAAGTTAAATTGATTTGGATGTGATTTGGGATGGTGTGAAGTGGTTTAGGGCTGATTTGAAGTGGTTTAGGGATGATTAGAGATGAAATTGAATGGATTAGGGATGATTTGGGATTGATTAGGAATGAATTTGGTTGGAATGAAAGCTTAATGTTTTCATGTTTTCACATTATAGAGATTGGGAGAGATAGGGAGATAGAGGTTTAGGGTTGCTTCCAGGTTTTATGGTTTAGGGGTTAGGGGTTTAGGGTTGCTCATTTTTAAGGTTTAGGGGTTAGGGGTTAGGGTTTAGGGGCATTATGTATGGTTTAGGTGTTAGGGGTTAAGGTTTAGAGGTTTAGATTTATGGCTTAGGTAGAGAGGTGAATAGGGAGATACAGAGGAGACCAAGCCTGGGAGAGATATCTATGTCTCCTCTATCCCTCTCTCTAACTATACCTACCTCTCTATCTCTCTCTCTCTCTCTATCTCTCTATCTTGCTAGATCTCTTTCGATCCCCTCTCTCTAACTCTACCTTTCTATCTCTCTCTCCCTCACTATTTGAGGTTTACATGAGTTTAGGGTTTCTCAAGTAAATATGGTTTAGGTTTTAGGGTAAGGGTTTAGGGGAATTCTTTAGGCTTTAGGGGTTTAGGGATGCTCAAGTTTAGGGTTTAGGGTCTAGGGGTTAGGGTTTAGGGTTTATGGGTTAGGGGTTTAGGGTTGCTTGAGTTTAGGGGTTAGGGTTTAGGGTTTAGAGAGATAAAGTGAGGGGACCAATAGAGATTGGGAGAGATAGGGAGATAGAGGTTTAGGGTTGCTTCCAGGTTCTATGGTTTAGGGACCTTAGGGGTTTAGGGTTGCTCATTTTTAGGGGTTAGGGATTAGGGTTTAGGGTAATTATTTAGGGTTTAGGGTTTATGGTTTAGGGGTTAGGGGTTAAGGTTTAGAGGTTTAGGTTTATGGTTTAGGTAGAGAGGTGAATAGGGAGATACAAAGGAGACTGAGCCTGTGAGAGATATCTCTGTCTCCTCTATCCCTCTCTCTAACTATACCTACCTTTGCTTCCAGGTTTTATGGTTTAGGGACCTTAGGGGTTAAGGGGTTTAGGGTTGCTGGATTTTAGGGTTTAGGGTTAGGGGTATTATTTAGGTTTTAGGGTTTATGGTTTAGAGGTTTACGTTTATGGTTTAGGTAGAGGGGAGAATAGGGATCCCTATCTCTATCTCTCTAGACATATGGATCCCTATCTCTTAATCTATCCCTCGCTACCTCTCTCTCCTCCTCTTTATCTCTCTCCCCATCCTTCTACCTCTTGAAATCTCTCTCCCTATGTCTCTAGACATCTCTTGATCTCTTTCCCTATTGAGATATCTATCCTCATAACCCCATCTCTTATTATACCCCTCTCTACCTCTCTCTCTGTATTTCCCTATCTATCTCTCCATTGCTAGATCTATCTCCCTATATCTCCCCTCTCTCTATATATGTATCTCTATCTTTCTCCCTCTATAGACCCCTTTCTCTATCTCGATCCACATCTCTCCCTTTCCCCATCTCTATCTCCACCTGTCCTCTCTATCTCCATGTCCCTCTCTATCTCTCCATGTCTCTCGATCCCTCTTTATATATAGGATAGAGAAATGAAGAGAGAGAGAGAGAGACTCTCTCATGTAGATACAAGGTTACCTTTATGTTATCATGCTTACTAGAATGTGCTCACGTTATAACATAGTCGTGTTCTTGGAAGCATGGAAAACGGTAAAAAAACATGTGGGATCCGTGTTTCAAACCCCACATGCTTGTTATTCCTACTTTTCACAAGTATATCGCACAAGAAAACACTTTTCATGTTGGTTGACTAATTGAGAATCATTTTTATATGAATCCACCACCTTTTTTGTTTTTTCAACATAGAAGAAGTGATTTTTCATGTTTTTGGAGAAAATTTGATTATTTAAACTAGAAGTTTCATGTTTCATGTGTGATATAAAGATTGAATTTGATGATATATGTTTGTTTTTTACATAAATTTTACTAATCCTATTCTAGAATTATATAGAATTCATAATCAAACTTGAGAAAAACAAGAATTTGAGGATTTTGAAGCCATCTTTTGGAGAATTGGTCAACTGCAATATCGAATTCTAAGGTATGTTCAATTTTAATTCACATATATATGTTCTTATGTTCTTTGTCTTTAAATGTCTTTATGTATTTATGTTTTTTATGTTCTTTATGTTCTAAGACATATATGTGTCTAAGTATATCAGTTAGTTTAGTCAAAGAGACTCTAAATTCCTCATGCTTCCACCTTGTTTCGCCCCTTCATGCCTTTATTTCACCCATTTTCAGCTATACAAGAGAAGAACATTATCAAATACTTCATAAAATAATTTTAGTGAACAATTGTTTGTCATACTCATATTTGAGTCTATACATGAAGCCAAAATTGATTTTGGAAGACTCTTTTTCGAGTTACTTCTTTTTCCATCTTTGCTATGGAAAATATGCTCCTTAGTGGTGTTTGCTTTTTGCATCATTCTACAATTTACTACTTTAGCTTTCTACTTCTTAGAGATACAACCATTCAATTTTCCCATTTAGAATGTTTGAAATAGGCTCCCAAATGATGCACTACAAGGTGACAACAACTTGGTTATACAAAGTTTCACAAACTTGTGTTCTTGATTTGACTCACAAACTCTCTCAATGACCCTTAAATGCATTAAGTCTCCAACACACAACTAGGGTTCAGACCTTCATATGAACTAGATGAGGCATCTAACAAGATTATGTTCACCAACTAGAACCAAATAAACTACTCTTCAAGTCACAAGGATCCCCTCTTAGCAACCAATCTGCCCAAGCCCTCAAATCCTAGTAGCCCTACTTAAGGGGTTTTTCTGACTTATTTTTGCGATAAGGCTTCAAACCAAAACTTCAATGAATGTTTAGAATACGCATTACCAAGTTGCATAACATATCTTAAACTTAATATAGACTCCTTTGGACAATATGCCTCAAAACTGACCTTATTCGCTGTCCTAAAGGGGTTAATTAGGCCTATATTACGAAGGAACTTACCTTCAAACTTTCCACAGACCTCTAAACTCAGTAAACAGTCCTTATTTAGGTTGCTAAACTCCCAAATCCACACTCACATTCAAGTGGTATGATCATTTATGATGCAGACACAAGAAGGAATTCAAAGCATTGATACCATATTTCACAAATCAACTCAACCATAAACCAAAATCTTGCAATCGCCCAACTAGGTGCTTAAGGGCATCATAAGGCATAAGGGCTCCAAGCTATTCCCCAACCCTAACACAAGCATACACCATGTCGATATAATGTATTCAAACCAATTTTGTCACTTTTAGTGCCTAGAAACATCAACTAATGTCTGATCCACAAATCACTCCTTAAGGCCTAGTAACCTTCCAAACTTAAAAAATGTGCATAGTTTTGTGTAAACTCAGCCAACCCACAAACCAAAAAGTATTTAGACACCCATTATGGATTAGAACAACATATCAAAAGATTTCATGCCCTTGTTTTCAAGAAAAATGTGAGTTCTATGACTGGCCCTCTCTAGAAATAGGCCTAATTTGGTCCAATTAACAAAGCAAGTACCCTGGGATCATTCAATAACCACTCCAACCCCTAAAAAAATAGATCTATATGTCACAAAACTTCAAATTCCACCATTGGTTAGTATAGCCATGCTCATCTAGGGTGCGCACTAGAAAACCCTTCATTTCTTCACAAATAAGGGGTTTTAATGAAAATCTCATATCCACTCCAACCCATAACAAAATAACACTTGATTCACCTTTAAATATGCATGCATATGCTATAGGAATACTTACTTGGCCATGTTGCATTCAAATTCACAAAGAACCACTATTTAGCCACCCTTTCCACTTGGAAAATGCATGCAAATGCCCTTAGGGCATTACACAAAACCCTCTTAGACTCCTTCCCTACACAAAACCTTCCACATTCTTGTTAGAGACATCAAACTTAGCCTATCCACCAAGCCACAGGTTTATACAGTAGGTGGATAGGTAAATTAGCCTCTCAAAACCCTTATTCTAACAGGGTATAACTTCTTATTTCTTCCTCAAAGTTCATCCTCCTCTCTTCTATTCAAACTAGATTCAAGTGTATATGTGTGTTCAAATGCATACTCCATGACTTATGTATGTTTAATTTATCTTGATATGAGGTGTCTTATTCAAAAGTTTGTAAAACCTTGTTATTCATTCTAACTATGCTATTTGTTGTCATTATAAAAATTTTTAATGATCATTGTCTTATTCTTCATGCTTATAGAAATCATTAGCATGCCGAAGAAACGAGCAAATACTCTAACACCAGAAGAGCGTGAGAATGAGAGGAAAAGAGAAAGAATGAGGCGAATTTAGGAAAGTAGGAAATTGTCAACCATACAAGAAGATATTCCACCATTGCCAATTGAAGAGGAATGTGACACGTCTAACGAAGCTATAAGAGAGATGGAATTGGCGAGACAAAGGGAATGAATACAAAACCTCCATGCAATGAGGAAAGTGAATCTCCAAGTTGGAGGCACTCCATCGTCCATAGGTCAAGTTGAAGGAGCATCATCATTATCTTCTCGAATTGGAGACACTCCATCTTTCACAAGTCAAGTAGAAGGCACATCTACATTTTCTTCTCAAGTTGGTCACATGCCATCATTCACACCTCAAGTTGAAGGTACGTCATTTTCAACCTTTTCACCTCCAATTGAAGGTACATCATCTATCCCATCTCAAGTAAATATTGAAGAAATTCCTAATGTTCAGTCTACTTTACCAAATAAAATGCTTCCTAGAATTTTGCATAGGAGGCCTAAGTTTCTAATTAATATTGATGAGAATGTATTGGAGCCCATGCAGGATAAGATGCTAGGAGTTTAGGAAATTTGCAACATGCTTCAGTTTCATGCAGTGGAAAGGTGCTAGGAGTGACATTTTGCATTCCATAACTCATGGGGCCGAACGGACTTCGCCAACATGTCAGGGTGGGTGGGTAAATTCTAGGGGAGGTCTTGTTCATGTGCCAAGCGTCGCAGTCGTTCGGGGTAGCAGGCTACCGGCAAAGTCCCTTAAGCTCCCTAAGACGAAAAAACTACCAAACTTTGACGGGACAATTCTTGGTTCATGGAAGTTGCAAATGTTTTGTTTGGACCTACAAAGGCATGTGGGGTCAGTCTACAATAACCTCTCTCAGTTTTGTTCAACTCCTATCCATTTGACCGTGCCAGAATTAAACGTATTCTTGCAAAATGCTTCAATTTCATGCAATGGAAAGGTGCTAGGAGTGACATTTTGCATTCCATAGCTCGTGGGGCCAAACAGACTTCACCAACACGTCGGGGTGGGTGGGTAAATGCCAAGGGAGGCCTCGTTTCATGTGCCAAGCATCGGAGTCGTTCAGGGCAGCAGGTTATCGGCAAAGTCACTTAAGCTCCATAAGATGAAAAAACTGCCAAACTTTGACGGGACATTTCTCAGAATTTGTGGTAGCTGGGAACATTCCGTTTGGACCTACAAGTGCATGTGGAGTCCATCTACAATAACCTCTCTCAGTTTTGTTCAACTCCTATCCGTTTGACCGTGCCAGAATCAAATGCATTCTTGCAAAATGCTTCCGTTTCATGCAATGGAAAGATTGCTAGGTGCCATACTTTTTGTTCTACTCATTATGGGGCTGGACGGACTGTTCCAACATGTCAGGGTGGGTGGGAAAATGGTAGGTAAGGTATCGTTTCATGTGCCAAGCGTCCTAGTCATTCTGGCCTACAAGCTACCGAGACCTAGCACTTTTTGAGTTTGCTGGTAGCTTGTAGCCTGAAATGACTGAGACATTTGGCGTATGAAAAGAGACCTCCCCTAGCATTTACCCACCCACCCCAATGTGTTAGTGTAGTCCCTTTGGCCCCACGATGAGCAAAACTAGAAATATGGCACTTAGCAACCTTTCCATTGCATGAAACTGAAGCATTTTGCAAGAATGTGTTTGATTCTGGCACAGTCAAATGAATAGGAGTTGAACGAAACTGAGAGACGTTATTGTAGACAGACCCCACGTGCACCTATAGGTCCAAACGAAGTGTTCCTAGCTACCACGAATTCTGAGAATTGTCCCATCAAAGTTGGGTAGTTTTTTCATCTTAGGGAGCTTAAGGGACTTTGCCGATAGCCTGCTGCCCCAAACGACTGTAATGCTTGGCACATGAAACGAGACCTCCCCTGGCATTTAACCACCCATCTCGATGCATTGGCAAAGTCCGTTTGGCTCCACGAGGTATGGAATGCAAAATGTCATTCCTAGCACCTTTCCACTACATGAAACTGAAGCATTTTGCAAGAATGCATTTGATTCTGGCATGGTCAAACGAATAGGAGTTGAATGAAACTGAGAGAGGTTATTATCGACGGACCCCACGTGCACTTGTAGGTCTAAATGAAACATTCCCAGCTGCCACAAATTCTAAGAATTGTCCCATTAAAGTTTGGCAGTTTTTTCATCTTAGGGAGCTTAAGGGACTTTGCCAGTAGCTTGCTGCTCTAAACGACTGCGACGCTTGGCACATGAAATGACACCTCCCCTAGTATTTACCCACCCACCCCGACACGTTGGCGAAGTCTGTTCGGCCCCATGAGCTATGGAATGTAAAATGTCACTCCTAGCACCTTTCCACTGCATGAAACTGAAGCATTTTGCAAGAATGCATTTGATTCTGGCACGGTAAAATAGATAGGAGTTGAACGAAACCGAGAGAGGTTATTATAGGCGGACCCCATGTGCACCTGTAGGTCCAAACATAATGTTCCTAGCTACCACGAATTCTGAGAATTGTCCCGTCAAAGTTTAGCAATTTTTTCGTCTTAGGGAGCTTAAGGGACTTTGTTGGTAGCCTGCTGCCTCGAATGACTGTGATGCTTGGCACATGAAACGAGACCTCCCTTGGCATTTACCCACCCACCTCAATGTGTTGGCAAAGTCCATTCGGCCCCACGAGCTATGGAATGCAAAATGTCACTCCTAGCACCTTTCCACTACATGAAACTGAAGCATTTTGCAAGAATACATTTGATTCTGACATGATCAAACGGATAGGAGTTGAATGAAACTAAGAGAGGTTATTGTAGACAGACCCCATGTGCACCTGTAGGTCTACACAGAACATTCTCAACTGCCACAAAGTCTGAGAAACATACCTCTAAACATCCAACAACCCCCTAGACTTGATCAAACACCATAGTTTGGTCAAACTCCATCTCTTGCTTCCCTGACTTCATGGGCATCTAAAACACATCCAAACCAAACCATTCCACTGAGTTACAAGGTCATACATCAAGTGGAATGGTCTGAAACATCCCTTTACACACTTAAACCCTTGTTTTGAGTGTTACACAAACAGTTTCAGAAAAAAATGAAGATATCTCACTCAAAACTCAATGGTTTCTCCTCAAACCAAGTGAATTTGAAAGTTAAGACATACCACTACCACTTCCAATAGAGTTTAGCACATGGCTAGGTCATATAGGGTTGTGGTACAACTTAGAACAACATTTTTATAGAAATTTTTTTAAAAAAAAACTAATTTTTTATTCAAATTTTGTAATACAAAACTCATCTCCCTTCTCTCCTCGGGGTATGTGAGGGATTTAATACATGTTTTAAGTAGTTTCAATGACCTACAACAGCAACAACCAACCACATGGTCATTTTCCAACTCTCCAATACATGTATACATTGCATTTTCAAAACAACCCTTATAGACCTTTGCATTACATGACTTTTATTTGACTAAACATGACTCAACATGACTCCAAAACATAGAAAATTGGTCATCTTGACCTTAGTACATGTATCATGGTCTACAATGACCTTATTTGATGCAAAAAGACTCAAATTACTTCAAAACATCCTAAACTCAACCTGTCAAGACCTTCAAATGACCCAATTTTGTAAAAGATGGTGTTGGTGCTCCTGCACCAAAAGCCAAATTCCAAAACCTTCGAAATGGTATCTTTGAAACACAATATAGACATCCATCAAAGCATAAAGCATATAAGAATTCATCAAATGTTGTAGTTGTAAGTACCCTTTCAGACTTGTATGCAAAGTGTGGAAGCATATACTTGACGAACATGAACTATGTAACATGATGCCTCAAAGAAATGTTGTCTCATGGAATGCAATGATTGCAAGATATGCACGAAATGGATTGTTTTGGATAGGAGGCTCCAAATTCATGACAATTCACTTTGAGACTAGGCCTAATTAGGCCTCCTTTACAAGGCAACTACTATGCCAATGCAAACCCACGACACGAAACCACTTGGGAGCCCTAGCATGCATGGAAAAGGAACCAAATTCACTGGTTTTGAAACACTTGTTAAGGCACTATTGTATGGACTGCACCCTCTTTTTTCCTAATACATGGTCATATTAGGCCATTGCATCCTTATACTCTGCTATATTCTTGTTTCCTGACCTTGGTCATTTAACTAGCCAAACGCAAATGACATTGGTCATTTGACCTTATTACATGCAAAATGATGACACAAGACCATCAACTTGTCCTATGATGTCTTAGGACCTTGTTATGACATGCTCCTAGCCAAGATTAGCTATGACTAAGGTGCTCCTACACCATGAAATATGTTTCCATGGTGTTGAGTCATCCTTCTTACCTACTGCATCACCCTTATAGACATGTATGCAAAGTATGGAAGCATAGACAAGGCATGTGAACTGTTTGGCATGATGCCCCAAAGAAATGTCACCTTATTGAATGCAATGATTGCAAGACATGAACAAAATGGATTTTTTGATAAGGCATTAGAAACTTTTAAGCAAATGCGTTGGCGGGTGTAAAGCAAAATTCCACAACCTTAGCCAGTATCCTCCTTGGACATCCATCAAAAGGATAAAACATATGGGAATTTTGTTAGATGTTGTAGTTGCAACTGTCCTCAGAGACATGCATGCAAAGTGTGGAAGCATAGACAAGGCACGTGAACTGTTTGGCATGATGCCTCAAGGAAATATCGCCTCATGGAATACAATGATTGCAAGATATGAACAAAATGGATTTACTGATAAACCTTTAGAAAGTTCCAAGAAAATGCAATTGGCAAGTGTAAAGCCAAATTCCAAAACCTTAGAACATTTGGTTGTTTGGAGCACGGTATAGACATCCATCAAAGAATAAAGGATATAGGAATTTTGTCAAATGTTGTAGTTGTAAGTACCCTGCAAGACATGTATGCAACTTGTGTGGAAGCATATATAATGAACATGAACTGTTTGACATGATGCCTCAAAGAAATGTTGTCTCATGGAATGCAATGATTGCAAGATATGCACGAATGGATTTTTCATAAGGCTTTAAAAACTCTCAAGCAAATGCACAAAAATAAATTTCAACCGTTTACGCAAATTTTGGCACATCTAAAACTAAATTGCACAACCTTAACCAACTTCCTCCTTGCCTATGCTATAATGGGATCTAGAGAACATGGTGTGGACAACCATCAAAGCATAAATGATATAGGAATTTTGTCACATGTATTGTATTTGCAAAGTTGCCCTTGTAGACATGTATGGAAAGTATGGAATCATAGATAAGGCACATGAACTATTTGAAATGATGCCTCAAAGAAATGCACAGTCCCACAGAATTCAATGATTGCAAGATATGCACAAAATGGATTATTTGAAAATGATTTATAAACTTTCAAGCAAATGCAATTGGCACTTGTAAAACTAAATTCCTATAACAATAATTGATTATCATATTAAATATCTAATATAAACTGTCATATACACAATGTCATGAACATAACATCTAGTTTATATAAAAAGCCATATAGTCGTGTCCAAACAAAGCCATACAGGCAAATATACAAAAATATACATCGGATTAACATACAAAAATATACATCGGATTAACAAACAAAAGTATGTATACAAAGCCATCTAGGCATACAAAAAAGTTCCTAAAAACTAGTTTCCTATGGACTTTTAGGAAATAATTGGCGGCCCTTCTTTGACTGTGAAGATGGAGAGCCAGTCAGTGACACATCCTCTCTCTGCCATCAAGTAGACCTCTTCAAATAAAGTTCATCCAGCTGCAACTATTAATACAAACAAACAATATGCACATTAGTATAGAAAATGTATGAAATATATAACATCACATATGTAATTGATCACTTACTGCCAACCGATGATCACTCTCCATCATCTTCTCTCTCTCTTCGTCTGTAGTTGGATGGACTGGAGTTGTGACCTCCTGTGAGAAGCATCAAGAAGCAAAATTGACTAAACATAAATATCATTTATGTACATCAAATGACATGAGATAAAAATAGAAATACAAAATTATGATATTTTCATGTTATTGGCTCATACCTCAGTCAAAGGATTTGTAGACATCATGGCTGCATCAATGCCTATCTGTGCTGACTCATGAAGATGAGGAGTCTCCACTATATTCAGCATCTGAAAATCAAGTTCAAGATTATTCAAAGAAAATAAATACATAACATTATTTTAAAAATGCATAATGATTAGAAATGGTTAAATTTACATTCGTAAAAGTGGGGGTTTGGCGTCCAGGGGACCAAGGAAACTGTGGAGGTGCTAGTGACTGTTGAAATCATCAAATTATCACAAAATAATATTACCATTGACATATCTACAATAATTACGAATATGTGATAAATTACATACCTACTGACTTGACCTCCTCTCATAACCCGCCAATGGACAGCTAACAGAGGTAGGATGAAGACTCTGACCCTGGAATTTCATTGTGCAAACAATTACATACATTATTTTTGACTTATAATATAGATAATCATATAAAATTAATTACAAATTTCAAATAACAATATACTAAATCAAGATGAAACAAGTGTAACAAATTACTTGAGAGTCAATACCAAATGTATGTTGTAAGAGATCGTCACTAAGAACAAGATCATCCAATATGTCTTGTCCCTGTGTCGCATCATGCTGCCCCTGTGTCGCAGCATGCTGTCCCTATGTCGCAGAGTCCTGTTGTGCCTCTTGCGTCCCATAATCACATAGGTTCCCACATGTACTATAGAAATGTGGGGACACATGATGCCTACCACTCTCACCCTCATCGCCCTGGGTAAAATCGTCTGCATGCTGTGATAGAGTTTGGGTGAGAGTAGTCAGTGAATGTAAAGTCTCCAGTTCAACACTCTCCTTTAAAGCCAAAGGGAGTGACCTATGTTTTGGCCTCGCTCGGGGTATAGGCACATGTTTTTCATTTCGCTGAGCCCCAGATCTATCTTGCGCAGAGCCACCACCTCTACCCTAGAACTCACGAATGTCAAAATAATTCAGAATCTTGTTGAGGATGAACTCACAATAGAGTTTCCTCAAAAAATATTATGGTACCTCATCATTGTTGCATGGCCGCTCATTGAAGACCATGTACCATCTATCCCAAAAGTTTTGGGATATGTCATCATTCCTACACCAATGTATAGGAAACCGTTTGCAACTTTCCTCTAATGTTTGGCCGGTTTTGGGATTAATAAATTGTGCACATAATTGAGATTTTGTAATTTTTTCCTTCTTGACTTGTTCATATGATAACTTGTCGGCATAATATTGCCGACTCCTCTCCTATAGTCTTGGAATTCGGTGATTTGTTTTGTCACCAAATCCGTGTGGGAAACAATCTCCTATAGTGATTTTGCAAGTGCCCTCCTATGCTCAGTGGTTCCAAGGAGGTGAAGGTGGGTTTTGAGGGTTTGGAGGGTTTTGGGGGTTGTTTTACCCTCCTCAACTGGATTTAGGTTTTTTGCTTCTCCAATAACTGTAAATGCAATATAAAAACTAATCAAACATTGCAAAACTAAAAAATTGTTCTAAAACTAACAAAATCAAACAAACCCTACATTCTTCCTGTGCTAGAGCCTCCAAATTTGCACGATGATGTCTTTGGTGGTGAGGTGGCATTGTGAATTTCTTATTTTGTCAGGTGCACTTGATTCAATGTCCTCTTTTCAATGTGATCACGTTTTTGCTTTGGTTCTTTGCTGTTGTGAGGAGAAAACTCACGCAGTGAATGAGCAGAAAGTGTTGTTATAACGCGCTTGCGTTTTCTTTTAATTTTGGAGATGGTGGTGACTTTTTGGTCCCCCATCTCCTTGCATTTACCCTTGTACTAAATATATATTTTATCAAATTCCATATTTTTTTAAAATTAGAGATGCAATATTCTCAACATGCCCTTACTTAACACCTTCACGTAACGTCCAGCAAGGTCTCATGTAGTTATTTAGCTAATTTTTTAATGTATTTAAAATTTTAAGAAGATTTTTTTTTTCAAGGCAAGTGATTGCATGATTTTTTTCCTACTCATTTTAAGGAATTACCAATTTATTATTGTATTTGCAACCTGTCTATAATTACCAAATTTTAAATTAAAAATTTAAAGGAAAATATAAAAAAGAGGGAAATTATAAAATGTGCAACTATATAAAAAATTTGTAGTTAAGTATAATTCTAGGCCCCTCTCCATCTACAATTAAAATTTCAAATCCTAAGTAGTAATACTCCTCTATTTTGAAAGATATTTCAAATTATAATACAATGTTGAAAATAAATAATAAACGATTCTTTTCCAAAAGGCTACTTGGAAAATAAGTGCAATAAATAATAACACCATATTATCCTAACTTAATTAGTTGAGTTTAGAAAATATTACTGAAACATGTTATGAAGATTGACAAAGAGGATTAGAGTACTTAGCTTTGTTTGCAATAAGAAGATATTTTGTTGTAATGCATGTTTAGTGATTCAATTTTAATCTTTACTACCAATTATGAAATTGTTAAGCTTTGACAAATTGATAAATGACATGTGCTTTGTTTAGGTTCAATCCCACACCTATGGTTTTGATTTATGCACCTACATGGTTTTGACCCTTTTTCTATATTATTGACCTCAATCTTTGCACTCCTAATTTTCAAAACTTGCTCATGAAACTACTAGTGAAAATAGTGGCACTCAAAAGACCCAGTAAAACTTCTTATGCTAGGAGAGGAAGGTTACTAACTTCCCAACTTTCACTTTAGTCGAGTTCTTAGATCAATTCAATGGTTTGGAAAAAGTTGGAAGACACGCAAAACATAATAAAAAAATTCCTATATCTATCCTTATGATCTTAGATGTTGATGTAACTCTCCTATATGCTCAAGTGATGAAATGATGAGTGAATGATAATGTTATCCATAACCCAAAATGAATTAGAGTTTGTCCTTTTATACAATATCGTAGCACCTCAATTTAAAAAATTGTGTGTTTGAGCTGGTGAGCAACAATTAATTGGAAGTAAGTTAGCTTAGGCCCATAATTAAATTTACATTTAGAGATTTAGGGTTAAAATTGCATGTGTGGCTTTGAACCTAATTCAGAGGTACATTTGTGGTTCTAAACTAGGGTAAGGAGCAATTTATATAAAGGTTGGGTCTAGACTACTAGATGAAAATGACTAATAATTATATGAGGTATAGGTCGAATGTCAATCTTACATAAAAATGTCATTTAAACACTAAATTACCACATTCTATATAAAAAAGGTAAAAATGAGTCCAAAACTTGTTTATGATGTTGTTTGAGGCTTTTTCCTAGCTTTGACTCTAGGGTGTGATTCCATTCCACCCATGTTTTTTTGTGAGTACCAATGTACATTATTTCTTTTATAAAGTAATATAATAGAACCTTATTCATAAAAAAATGAAAATCAGTCCAAAACTAATAATGAAATTTTTTAAGGATGTTCTTTTACCTTACAAATGTATTAATTAAAAAATAAAATTCCCTAAAGAGGCTCAAATAACTTTGTATGAGGAGTGTGCATGCATTCCAAGCAACTCTAGGACTAGAATGAATCTACACCTTATGGTGTCTAGTTATTTAAGCCCTTTTAATGAATTCTAAAAAAAAACTATATAAAAACACATGAACCTTAAAAAATTAAACAATAAACCATTAACAAGAACATGCATTTATAGACCTATAAATATTAAGAGTGGCCACATATAGATTAAAATTAGGAATAGAAATTAAGTGGAAGGCGAACATATTGATGACCCAATTAAGTATTAGTACGGATAATTTTATATGCAAGACTAGTAGGACAATGCCTAAGGAGGAGTGAGAACTCATAACATGCCTATTTTATAATTAGTCGATAGGCTTTTATATGTGAGTATTATAGTGCCCGGAATTGTCTCATGCCGTAAAAAAATTCACTTCTGAAAATTTTTCTAAACTCTTCGATTGTTCCTATTGGCGTATTCCTTGAACCTCCTATGGGTGCAAGTGCTAGTAAAGGTATGAAGACAGAATGATACTACATCATAGAATGTACACTATATAATAACATCCAGATCAAGTGCGAAGACAACTTGAAAGTGCACAACCTAACTACCTTATAGACATCCATATCAATTACAAAATCAACTTGAAAGTGCACACCCTAACTATGAGACTAAATGAAATAACAAAATATCTGATCTCGATCAAGAATTGAACAACTTCCATTTATCTAGGAAGTATATTAATGTGCAACTCTTGGTCCTATAGGCGAATTGGTCTGGTGGACGTTATTGAAATATATCATTTTCATTGTCAACTTGGGAAGCCGTGGGAGAATACATGCACCTTGTAGAGAGTAGTGGAACAAATTGGTGGTGAATATTCTTTGTTCGAGATCTTTTTCCCCTTTCACATTTGTTCCGAGGGTCATTGATTCCGCAAGTTGCGCTGCCGACTGAACTTGTCTCGACTCTCCCAAGCATTACTTAATCCTAATCACCCACCCTTATCCAACATAAATTCCCGGCAAATACAGGAAATCATCCATTAATGAGAGGATTTAAGCTATGACGTGGACGTGACAGGCAAACGTGTCAAAGGCGAGGTCAGACAGACTCTTCCACAAGTTGCCCCGTGGCCGCCTGGCCGACCACGTGCTGTTTATTTATTCAAAAATAACGGAGGAGACCGGTAGCAAGACAGGCCACTGTCGGTCACTTAACGACAGTCCAAACTTACGGCGGACGATAGATAAAGAGCGCCCAAGAGATTCCTGGTTAATACGGCGATCGAATTTGCTCTACTTCGCTGTCTGTGCACGGCAGCCACGCCATAACTGCTTCATTCTGCAGCCATTTTCGCGGTACGTATCCACTACTTTTTCACTGTTGCGGCAGTTTTGGCTTTTGGGTGGCTCTTTGCATGGGTTGAATAAGAATCCTCGGTCGATCCGGATTTAACTTAGCTTCTTGTAGTATCAATCTCTTTACTGGATTTGGGAGTCTGACTAATAGATTCTTGCTTTGTTGGGAACCGTGGGAGAAGGCAGCCGTTGTCAGCTCAAATTGGGATTGTGGGTGGGATTAGGTCGTCATTTTCTGCTGAATTTGGGGTTTTGGGCATTCTAATTAGGGCAAATTGGTAAGAGGGCCTGTAGGTGCCAATCTGTTAATTGCAGTTACAGTGAATTTAGGATTGGAATCGGTCGGGTTGGGAATTTGGGGTAAACAGGTGGGGCTTTTTGGGGTTGTGGGTGTTGGAAATTTGGTGAATTGTCAATTAGGTCTGAAAACTTGATGGTAATCACGACCTCCATGGCTTTGTATGCCAGTCCCCCGAGTGCCGTATGCTCAGCCCCGCATCCCAGCCAGACTACTTCTTCCTTTCTAGTAGACTACGATGCGCATCCCAGACATTGCTCAACTGTTCCAAAACCTAAAATTGGAGGCTTGTCCTACCTTTTTGGTAGCCAATCCATTAAACATTCTGCTTGCTTGGCAAATGATTGCTTAGATACTTCTTCCTTTTCCTCTGGGATGACTAGAAGAGCTTCCTACAACGACCTCGGGAGCCTTCGGCATGGAGAGGCCAGGTGTGAGGATTTGGCAAGTTCCTATTCTTCGTCATATACTCCGGTGACTTGTTCCCTCAAGATTAGGGAACAGAGTCCTGTATCGGTACTTCAAGGTCCTCGCTCTTGTGCTACTACTCCTATAAGAAGCCCACCTGGAAGAATGCCTAGGATTGGTGATACACAGCATAAATGGGAAGGCTTTAAGATTGCCAGGGATGGGTGTTTCTCTAACTTTGTCCAAAGTGCGCTGGGATCTCCCTGCCTGGATTATGAGCTGGTCTCCGATGTAACACAAGATCTACAAATGTGCCCACATGACAGTGTTGTAGATTCTTCCTCGTCAACTCTTGATGAAGAATTCACATTCAACATTGAAGGGAATTTTGTAGAAACAATGCATGGGCAAGATGAGGTGGATGGAAATTTTGAGAATAAAAGGCTTCCTGATGCTACAAACTTCGGTCAACTTCATCCCAATGTCAACGAAATTCTCAAAAATGCACAGAGCAGACATAAGATTTTCAAAGAGGAGCTTGTGATCAAAGCTTTTTATGAGGCAGACAAGGCACACAGGGGTCAGGTATGCCTAATATACTTTGCTCCTGATCGAATGTGTATAGATTACACATTTATATTTCAGTAGTAAAGCATCAGACTAGTCTTTTGATGCATTTGTCAAATTAGGTATCTGGTTAGCGGTTACTTAGATCATTAGTTAATTTTGCACAAGTGATCCTAATCTATAATGAATGCTATTGTTTAGAAATAGAAAAGAAAAGAAAAGTGAAGAACAAAGATGATAGTTACTTTTCATCATTTACTCCTTTCCTGTGTAATGATTTTCTTTGTTGCTTTATAGGTTCGGGCAAGTGGGGATCCATATCTAATACATTGTGTGGAAACTGCAATTTTGCTTGCATCAATTGGATCTAGTGAGATTGTTGTCGCAGCCGGATTGCTTCATGATACACTCGATGATACAATGATGGACTCGGAGCATCTGTCCTCGCTCTTTGGAAAAGGTGTTGCAAAATTGGTGGAAGGGGTATACAGCTTTTCCTGCGCTGATTCTAGATGTAGATTTCTTCTAGTCTTTATACAAACTAAAATGATTGGGAAAATGGAACTGGAGATGAGTTGTAAAAGCTCAGAAATCTGCAGTTGTTGGTGCCCTATGTCTTATTAATTCATTCTTTTATAACAGGGTGCTGTTCCCTTTATATTCAAGTTACCCTTTCTATTTTCTCCTCTGAGATATGATATTTCCACAGTCCATGTTCCATGTTAGTTTTTTGATTTTCTGGATTAAACTGTGTCGAATTTATTTGAATCGATGTTTCGGATCATCCTATTTTCGCCTTTTTTAATTTATTCTCTTGTAATTATTGTGTTTTGGGCATCTATGGAAACTCTGTGTCTTTGAGTTCCCTTCCTTTCGGTTGTATTGAATCAGGCCATTATGACATCTTTAATGTCTTCATATTGTCAAAGCGTTTTCTCATTTCTAGATTTTTCTTGTCCTCGAATTTTCTATGTGAAATTTGAAGCTAAAAATATCAATGTGAAAATAAGTGGTATTATTCCTGAAAATGATACCCTTTCTATTTTCTCGTTTTTAATTTATTCTCCTTTTGAAAGGAAAATTTATTTGAGGTCAAGGGTATTATTTTTCATCCTGATGATGGATCAGAAAGTGTGGGCTGAAATGTTGATTGAAAAATCTCTTACACAGTTTATTCCAGGAGCTCGTGTCATAAGGCTTATGAATTTGACCTTCCTAGTGACCTTTGGAATACCATTTAGTGATGAACAGGTAGAAGAGGAACTAGGATGGGATTTTACCAAAAGTACTCTTCAGGAAGGAGGTGGGATATATGTGAACCAGAGGGCTCATTGGCAAGAGCCCACAGAGAAATGAAGCCTGCTTCTTGAACTGCCTAACCTGGCTAGACGAAAAGACGATTAGATGGACTTGAGGTTGGTTCACGTTTCAGGGGTCAAGCATCGGGTGGGCTGGAAAAGGTCAACTTTCTAGACCATAGACATTGATAATAAATATTAATGAGGATTCTTACTGTTTCGTGAACTTGCCCATAATGACCAGACTCACTCTCTTGATGGACGGGATTTTCTTTTCCAATAACATATATTTCTCTTTCTCTGCCCTTCTTGATGGGTTGCTTGTGTTATATATGCTTTATATTTTAAGTATATAATGCCTTTAGTATGCTAATAAATCTCCATCATTAATTTACAAGGTTAGAGAAGAGTTTTAGTTCTCCAGCTAGCCACTGCATCAAGTTAGCTCAGTGAGAATCCCTTGCAGGGACATAACCGTCCTATCCCCTTGGTTTGATCTTGCCAAACGGTGCGGGAGCAAGCCTTCCCCTGCCACTCTGCCAGCACCTCAATGGTGAGTTAAAGAAAGAGAACAAATTTCTTGAATTGACCAACAGTTGGAATCTCCAAATATAAAATCTTCTTTTACCATTTCAAGGGGTGCAAGTTATATGTGGCTTGTTCATACAGATTGTGGACATGCGGAGTTCATCCTGCAAAATAGTTAACCAGTTAGCCACTTTAAAAGACCCAAAGGTAAATGTTTATTAATAACATTGATAGGAAGCCCTAGAAAAATAATAGATCAATGGCATAACACTTACATCATAATGTATGCCTTTGTAACATGGAGCTATCAGGTGCTTTTCAGGTTTTTTCAATCATGGAAATTGTTGCAGATCCCATTTACATGCTCTAAAATGGATTAAAGAAAAGTTAGAGCAATCTTCACTTACATTATAATGTATGCCTTTGTACCATGGAGGTATCAGGTCCTTTCAAGGTTTTTGAAATCATAGAAAGTGGTGTAGATCCCATTTACATGCTCTAGAATGGATTGAAGTAAAGTTTGAGCAATCTTTGAGAGGGTAAAATAAAGTTTTGACAGTAAAATCCAGATGATGCAACAATTCTTATTGGCTTAAATAATATCTAATATTGTGTTAAGATTACTTTTGTAACATTCTAAGCGCTTAACCTCCTTAAATCTGGAATGAATTTTTTTATACAGTAGAGTCCAGTTCATGAAAAGTGGTGTAGATCCCATTTACTCGCTCTAAAGAGGATTTACAAAAATTAGAGAAATCTTTTGGAGGTTGAATTTTGACAGTAAATGTCAGATGTTATGAAAATTATTATTGGCTTGAACAATACCTAATATTGTGTAGGGTTACCTTACCTTTGTAACTTTCAGAGAACTTCACCTTTTCTTTATTCTTAGAATGAATTATTTGTAATTTTATACGGTAGAATGGAGTGCACCTATTCGAAGATGGAAACTGGAAAAGTAGTAAAAGTTATTTCACTCTTAGTGGGAGATTTTAGTCTGTACTCTTCTCAGTGAGGGTAGGATTTAGGAACACCGTAATATTATTGTTTTAATTTACTTATTATTTCTGGAATGATTATAATAGAACGAGTGGAGGTGAGTATGAAGGATATTGTAGGCATGCATTGGGATTTGGTTATCCTAGTGAGCACAAGGCTTGCATGTGAGGTAGTAGACGGGCCTTGTTAAAACTACTGCTGTGACAGCTGTTATTTGGAGGTACTTGGCCAGGCAAAGTGCATCGAGTGAATTGGATCAATTTATGGTGTCGGTTGACATACACTATTTTTATTTGTAAATTGAAGTCTTATAATTTTTCTAGGGAAGAAAAATTTCTCCTTGTTTTATACGACATTGTTCATGGAATTTCAGTGGGTTCTCTTAGTGTGTTAGGAGTAGGTGTCTTGCTAGGTCATCGACTCATCACTCTCCATACGAGTATTGAGTCAGTTGAATATTCAATATTTATGCCACAGTCTCTTATCTTAGTTATATAGTTTAGCTTGCTTCGTAAGTGATTGTAATTGATATCTTATAAATTGGTCCCACAAAAATAAAATACAAATGCAATACCTTTGTACATTCTTTGACAGTGTTTGAACTTGGATGCAAATAAAGCCAAATATAAACAAGAAGACTTACAAGCTAACAGAGGTTCACCTAAATTTTACTGATAAATCAAAAATCTTAAATTTGTTCCTGTTCAAATTTATACTTTTTGAAGGTCTCTGTCTGTCATAGAATTCTCTCGAGTGTTTGTGGTGATACTGCTTTGCTTGCTAGTGCAAGTTCATTTTTGAAAGCCTTCGAATTGGCTACTGTTATGAATTTAACAGAACATGGCTTGTCTTCTAATTCATTCAAACTATTGTCTTTCTGATTGGTTTGACTTGAAAATGTCTGAAGTATCTGATTTTTCTGGTGCCAGACTTGACAGATATAAGGGCCTGATGCTTTAGTTGGGGCCAAATTCTATGCATAACAAACATGGTATAGAGTCTAATTTATCTTCTTTATGGTTATGTACAGGTGTCAAGACTGAGTCAGTTCAGTAAGCTTGCACGTGACAACAACACGGCTAGTAAGAATGATGAAGCAGAACGTCTTCACACCATGTTTTTGGCAATGGTGGATGTAAGGGTGGTATTAATTAAACTGGCAGATAGATTGCATAACATGATGACCCTGGGAGCTTTACCATTTGAAAAACAACAGCGAATAGCAAAAGAAACATTAATGATTTTTGCTCCCCTAGCTAACCGAATTGGAGTTTCGAGCTGGAAATCTCAACTTGAAAACTTGTGTTTTAAGCACCTCTACACTCGAGACTATTATGAGCTTTCTTCTAAACTTGCTGAGGGGTTCAGGGAAGCAACTATCATGGCTGCAATTGAAAAGTTGGATCAAGCTCTGAGGAAAGAAAACATCCCCTATTGTGTTTTATCTGGCAGATCCAAGAGCCTCTACAGTACCTACTTGAAGATGTTGAAGTGCGTTCCTTCTCAAATATCATTTAGTTGAAAAAGAGATTTCCAAGTTTGCTTCTTGTGTGATTTCTATTTCCATCTTTCGGCACATCAAATCTAAATTTTATTTTGTATTTTATTCTTTGATTTCACAGGAAGAAGTCAAGCATTGACGAAATTCATGATCTGCGGGGTATACGGATGATTGTCCTAAATGAAGAGGATTGCAATAATGCTTTGCGTATCGTTCATGACTTGTGGCCTGTTGTTCCCGGGGGACTAAAAGATTACATAAAACATCCAAAGTCCAATGGGTATGTCTGCTATTTGAGCTGGGAACCCAAGTCATTGAATTGCCAAGTTCCTTTTTTCATATTTAGTGGGTTGAGGTCTTTTATGCAACTCCTTATGATCATTTACAAATTTCATGAAATACTCCAGGTATCAGTCCTTGCACACGGTTGTATGCGGGGAAGACATGCTTCCATTAGAAGTACAGATTCGAACAAAGGAAATGCACCAGCAAGCAGAGTTTGGTCTTGCTGCACACTGGAGGTACAAAGAGGGCGAATCTACACATTCTTCCTTCATCCTTCAGATGGTGGAATGGGTACGTTGGGTGCTAACATGGCATAGTGAGACCATGGACATGAAGTTGCGACTTGCACGACAGGATGCAGACTTTAGACCTCCTTGCCCATTTCCTTCTCACAGAGATGACTGCCCACACTTGGATAAGCTTTCTGAACCACCATGTAGTTTGGATGATCCAATTTTTGTGATAATGATGGAAGATGATAAAGTAAGTTGACACACATTGGATGTACTCATATCACCGCATTTTTGCTACTTTGGTACCATTTTGTGGCACGCTTTGAGAGATATTTGTGAAGTAGAGAAATTTCATTTTGCCCTTTTCTAAATTCTGTCCTCTAAAACTTGTGCTAAAAAGAATTATTGTATGTTGTTTTACAGATGACAGTACAAGAGTTACCTCCCAATTCAACTGTGAAGAGCTTGCTCGAGAAAATGGGCAGCGATAACTTACCTTTTACTTCATATGGTGCCACAATCAAAGAAGAGCTAAGGCCAAAAGTGAACCATGAAACTGTCTGTGATCTTAATCAGAAATTGAGAACGGGTGATTTGGTGGAATTGACTCCATCGATACCAGATAAATCTTTAATTGAGTGTAGAGAAGAAATGAAGCGATTGTTTAACAAAGCATATGGCTGCAAGGATGAATCAAGTGAAATGCTAAGAAGAAGTTCCCAGATCAAAACTGTTCCATCCTATATATAGCCATTTTTTGTTTGTGAACGTGGAAACGAATGTCAAAGTGGTTTGATACAGAAATATGATTTGTACAGTGTATAGACTACTTTTTATGGACATTGTGTCTGGGATTTTCCCGGGCAGCTCATCCTTTATTCTCTTCAAATCAGGGCCAAAATATAAAGGTCGATCAATTTTTCAAGTAACTTGTTAAATTGATTTAGTTCGCAAAAAATTAAGCTTTAATGTCAGCTTTCAAATATGTAAAATTCATACAGTTATTAGTGGCGGTGCACTTTGTCTGTTTGCTTGACCTGATTTGTCTCAAGATTTGTTGCTGAGGCTTGCAATCGTTTTACTTGATTTATAAATTCTTGCCTGGAAGACCAGAGATATGGGAAAAGAGGTAAAAATATTATACCTGTTATAAAGCTGGAATTTTCTTCACGTCGCTCAATGGCAGATGGTGTTTTAGGAAGAGTTTGATCAAATGTATATATGACTTCTTTGAGATATGTATCCTATACTGGCAAAGTATCCTAGATAAGTTATTTCCTTAAAGCTTAGTACATCATATCTTGGCAGTTTTCAATGGAAAAGCATTATGTTTTGAGGTGGTCGTTAAGATTGATTGTTGTATGGACGAATGGTGTATTAGTTGCATGAAGGTTTGTTCACATTAGTTCAGCGCAGGTAATTAATTTCCATATGATTTGATGAGACGCGTTTTTTATGTCATAGAATTACATTTTAAATGACACTCTTTTGTGTAAAACATGTTAGCCTGTAGGCATCCAAAGGGATTCCTGTTCTTTCTTTGCAAGTCTGATAAGTTTAAATTAATCAATAGTAAAATGATAACCACAAATTATTCAGGTTTGGTCCAGTAATAGTAAAATTATAACCACAAATTATTCGGGTTTGGTCCAGTATTGATGCAGGAGTATTGAGACAAACTAGCAATCCCATCAACAAAAAAAAGTCTCGTGGTTCTAAATAATTGAGCTGTTAGTAGTCCCTTAATTTGTGCCCTAAATTCATCGGTTTGTGGTCTTTAATTTGTTCCTTGAATTCACCTACCTGCAGTCCTCTGATTTGTGCCATGAGATCACTGTCTGTTGCCCTTAAATTAATTAGTCACTACTATAGCTTAAAAATTAAGCTTTACATTTTGTAATAAAGTCACTTCAGTAATTTAGTGTTAGTATTAAAATGTTTAATTAGTTGGGAGTAAGTCTCTGCAAGGTAATTTGTGAAGGTTGTAGGAGAATGCGATACTTTATAAACATTTGCATAATACATTGTTATAACTTAAAACATTGATATTATGTTTACATTTTGATGTTATCTGTGTAACAATGTTTTAATTTTGTAATATGTGTCTTTTTTCCAGATGGCATCAGAGCCCACGGGAGGCCTTAGAGTGAAACATGTGAGGGCAGAGCATTTTCAGTAAAAATATGAACTTTGTGTTCAGTCAAGGAAGAAGTTTAAAAAAAAAAAAGTGTCTTTGAAAAGAGAATGATTTTATGTTTGAATTATGTTTGAAAAATATGTAGTGAATCACAATTGAAGAAGTTGCCAGGGCTTGAAATTTTGTAGGATCAGATTTTTTTAGTTTGTTTATTGGGTGTTTCTTTAAGAATGGAGTATATTAGACAAATATTTTGGTTTCAACTTTTATATCTTCAAAGTAAAAATCTAAATGCAACTAAGAAACAAAAAATTGTGGAGAATAATAAATTGAAATGAGAAACCACCTACAGATGCAAATAAGTTAATGGATTGGCATAGGAGAGATGACAAAGCTAAAGTTATTTCCAGTCTTGCTCTCTCTGATTTTGAATCACATCATGTATGTCTAGAAAAATCATCCAAAGAAATCTGGGATAATTTGAATAAAATGTTTGAAGCAAAAGTAGCTAATGCAAAGTTCTCTTTGAAGTTTTATCTAAGGGAGAGGGCCCAGTGGCCGCCCACCATAACTTCACGCACGTCAAACACATAGCTAGACATATTGAATTTTGACAAATTTCTTTAGGTTTTTCTGTATGCGACCGAAGAGCTTAAAGCTATTCTTTCGGCTTCTGGGTACTTATACATTTCCCTATAGGATGCATTATGTGCAGATGGGTCGAAAAATGGTCATTTCAACATGTTGCCCCATACATCCGCACCGATGTGCCGGTAACCGCTTGCCATCACATTTGTACACTTGTCTTAATTTCATCGGTTAATTTACAAATGTATTGGTGCATTTGTGAGCATGTACAAATGTTGTGAACATGTATTGGTGCATTTGTGTTAATTTATTTGGTTGGTATTTTACATGTATTGGTTCTTTTTAAAAATTTAATTTGGGGGTCAAGTGATTAAAAACATAGCGTTTATTGGGGCGTGGGCGGCAACTGGCCCCTCTCCTTTATTTAGATTCAAAATGGATGATAGAATCATTGTCAAGTCACATAAACAATCTGAGGTCTCTCATTAGATAGCTAGTATTTCAACTCTCTTAGCTGAAGAAAAAAAACAAATGCAAAAGTTACAAAAGATTATTCTCAACATGAGTATGTATTATACTCATGAAGCAATAATAGAGGACCATATACAAAAAAAGGGGAAATTGAATGTTATTACTACAAGAAAAGAGGTCCATTGTCTAGAGTTGTAAAATTCAAGCCAATGATGTTCTCAAGGGAAATCTTAAAGAGAAATCAAGTGAAGTAACATAGCCTATGTCAAGGATCCACCGGATGCTTTTGTTGAAGATACAAAGAATGAATACTTATTTTAAGGAGCCCTCACTAAAAGAGGTTAGTAAACATCATAGGTTGGAGGAATTTCATCATCTCGAGCTAGCATCTTGCTTAGAGATGGTGCTTTTATGAGAAGCATTTATTTTTATATTTTTGGTGTTATTTTCTTTGAATGTTGAAAGTGAAAAAAATCATATATTAAAAAGTTTAATTTTTAAAAACAGGAAAGGATTTAGTGTAGATAAAATTCAACATGGATTGTTGCCTAGATAGTTCGAAAGTCTGTGGATCTTAGGAATTATACCCTTACAAAGGTCATGAGACAACTTGATAGAGTTACAGTTGTTGGCCCACGATTGTTGTTAAACTAAAAGGTCAACCCTTCAATTTTTGATACAAGCTCCAGAGTTAATGAATCTACGGGAGGTGGTTAGTCCATGCCACAAATCCCACATGGAGTGCTGACCATTTGCCAACAAACTCCCCCCAACGTTACCCAGGGGGATTCAAACCTGTGACCTTTCACTCTGATACCAATTGTTGGCCCACGATTGCAGTTAAACCAAAAGGTCGACCCTTCAATTTCTGATAGAAGCGCCAGAGTTAATGAATCCATGGGAGACGGTTAGTCCATGTCACAAATCCCACAGGGAGCGCTCACCATTTGCCAACAAACTCCCCCAACGTTACCTAGGGGGGATTCGAACATGTGACCTTTCACTCTGATACCAATTGTTGGCCCACGATTGCTGTTAAACCAAAAGGTCGACCCTTCAATTTTTGATACAAACGTCAGAGTTAATGAATCCACGGGAGGCAGTTAGTCCATGTCACAAATCCCATGGGGAGCGCTAACCATTTGCCAACAATAGTTTGACATGGATGGTTGTCAAATAATTTGGTAGATCCATGATTTGGGAATTCAAAGAGGCGGTAATCTAGGATCTTAGGAATTCAGGGCATGAGGCACACCTTTATGAGGGCTATGATGTAGCTTGATGCAGTTCTACCTAATTTGAAAACTATTTTTCAAAGTGAAGTTTCTAAAGAGTACAAGGTTATGATTGGCCAGCATGTTTTGTCGTGTTTTTTGTAATATAAGCCTTGAGAGGGGGTGTTGAAAATCAAGGTTTATATTTTGTAATAAAGTCACCTTAGTGTCTTAGTGTTAGTATTAAAATGTTAAATTAGTTGAGACTTAGTTTTCTGTAGGGTAGTTTGTGGAGGTTGTACAAGAATGTGGGAATGCAATGCTTTATAAGAATTTGCATAATACATTATAATAATCCGAGGTTTTACTATTATATTTACATATTGGTATTATTTATGCAACAATAGTTTAGTTTTATGTGTGCCATTTTTCCACACTACATTTATCCAAGAGCTAATTTTTGTCTAAATTTAGTCCCTTAATTTATGCGAAAATCATTTCTTCTAGATTTATACAAGAAAAATATTAAGCATGAGATTGGGTTATTTATTTGGAGGGAGAGTGTTTTTTTGTTTTTGGTTAATTTGAACTTTTTTAGTAGAAAGAAAAGCCATATTACAAAAAAGAAGGATCTAGGGTTCAGGAAGGTTTAAAGAGAAATTGAGGATAGATTTGATTTGGGTCTTCTATTTTATTGAACAATCCTTCTTTGAATTTAGAATAGCATTATATTTGTGATCAAATTCTAATCATTTAAATTGAGTTTTATTGTTGGATGAAATCTACGATAAAAAGTTCAATGTTTTCTTGCTTGCTTAGTGAGTAGATTGTGTACCAGTCGAAGTACTTTGGGACTATGAGATCTGAAGAATTGTCATAATCATCATGATTTTTTTTTTTGGTTCTTAACTCATTACAAGCTCTATTTGACTATCTTTCTGTTAGGAAATGTGTCTCAACCTTGCACCTAATGTTAAGAATACAAACATTGCAATTTTAGATTGAAAAATAGAAAAACTCAATTTTTAGAATGATAAGTAAGACTAGTGAATTTCTAAATATAAATCCTAAAACTTTGAGAAGAGCGGAAAAGAGAAGAGAAAGTATTGAAAATGATCCCATTAACCAATGTCGAAGTTTTAGTGGTAGACTCCCAAGGTTTGACATGAAATTAAATAATGAAATCAAATCTTTAATTGAAAAATATTGGCATGATAATACAAGGGTATCATCTAATGTTAGAGATGTTTTAAAATTAAGAGTGGGGTCAAAAATTCATAATCCTCATCCAAAACATCTATTAGATATGACTCAAATTGAATTATATAAAAAAAATTAGATGATTCAATGTTACCAAATATTACCACAAGTCAAGGATCATTTGAGAAATGTGAACCTTGGTATGTGAAAATTAATAAACAACAAATATCTTGTTGTTATATATATATATATATATATATATATATATATATATATATATATATATATATATATATATATATATATATATATATATATAGTACTTTGCATACTAATGAAATTATGCAAGAATGTGGTAACATGCCACCTCAAACAATCAAGGAGTTTAAATAGTAGGTTTGTTTTGTGAAACATCCCATGGAAACTTATTTTATTCAAAAGCATGTATTCCTGGGCAATGCAATAGATGTGGCAACCATTCATTCTTAGGAGGTTGTATGCATGAAATTATTTCGCATGATTTGGACAACAATTAATGGATGTGAAAAAATTCAAGAATGTTGAATACTCTTTAAAGGATGGAAAAATTGGAAAGCGTTGGAATTAGTCACAGAAAAATTAGTGTGCATGCATTCATCAAAGAATTTAAAGATAAGATTGTATCCAAATATATGAAACAGTCACAATATGCTCAGTGGTTTGATGGACAATTCTACACATGTAAAAACACCTTTCCAATTGGAACTATACAATTAGTGGTTGACTTTGCAGAAAACTATACTCTTGCTCCATAAGAGGAAATTCAATCTCAGTATTATAATTCAGTGCAAGTGGCCATCTTTATTTATATTGTATACAGACATGTAGATGATAGTATAGAAGATAATAGAATTTTTTTTAGGGAGTACCAATTCTATTTGAGTGATAACCGATTACACTCATCAGAGTTTGTGCAATATTGTTTCAAAATATTTTATGAAAATGTAAAATAAAGAGAAATCCAGATGGCATAACATCTCATATGGTTAGATAACTGTACAAGACAATTTAAAAATTCTTGAATGATTTATTGACTATGTAGGGTTCACAAAGAAAACAATATCCAACATATGTGGAGTTTTTTTGAAGATGGACATGGTAAAGGAGAAAATGATGGAGCTGGAGCATGTGTGAAAAGAGCTCTTGCTAGAGAGCAACTAAAATTTGAGGATGCAGCAAAATTTCAAGATGCATATGCAATTGTGGATTGGTGTAATGCAAAATTATCTACGAGATCAAGTGAGAACTCTACAATTCGATGATTCTTTTGGTTAGTTGAAGAAGAGAATACTTTTACTTGACATGATTGTCAGACAATTAGTGGATCAACAAAATGACATTCATTTAAGAGTTCAAATGCAAGCACGTGGACTATATGGACTAGGGAGCTTGCCTGTTTTTGTCAATTTTGTATTGCAGGTGATTGGGAAGCATGTGAAAATATAGAATGGGTTGAAGAATGGAAACAAAGATCCTTGACACCTATGCAAACATATGATCAACATGAAACGACAATTGAAGACAATAGTCAAGTGTTTGAATTAGATGACTATGATTGTGTTTTGGACCTTGTACAAGATGATACTTTAATTCAATATTTAGTTTTATTACACTATTTTGTATTATATAATTATATATGTATGCATGTATTTATGTGAATTAAATATGTCACACTTCATTGAATTAAATAATTTTTTTTGCAGTACATGTGTATGTTGTTGTTGCACCCGAAGAAAATGAAGAGGAAACAGAGCATTGGTTGGCTTGATGTGTTGAGACAAAACATAAGTTGTTACATCAAGAGTAGATGATGATAATTATGAGTATCCAATAGGTTCTATGGTCGTTGGCATCTGACTACAGAAATATCTAATCACAAAGAATGGTTTGCCTACATTTGAAGATTATGAAAGACATAAAGAATATTATACACTACTCACATTTGGTTGTGACAACAAATACAAAACTAGTTAGATATCAAGGGAGACCTACTAATAAAGAGATATGGACACTTTCTATGGAAGAACATGAGACAATTATAGATGCATTACAAAAAATAGAGGATGCAGATGGTACAATGGAATAAATTTGTAGGTATGTATATAGTTGTATATATTTAATTGATAGTTAATATATAGCTAATTAATTTATTGGCATTCTCACATGACACATACTTTGAGTCAGGGATCATGTATCTCCCCTTAAGCCATCCTCTTACATCCCATTAAGTCATCCTCTTAGCTCCCCTTAAGCCATCCTCTTATGTCCCCTTAAGTCATCCTCTTAGCTCTCGTTAAGTGATCCTCTTACCCACCCTTAAGCCATCTCCTAATTATAGAACTAATTTTCTCACATGACATATATTATGTGTCAGGGCTCATGTATCTCCCCTTAAGTCATCTCCTAATTATAGAACTAATTTTCTCACATGACACATACTTTGAGTCAGGGCTCATGTATCTCCCCTTAAGCCATCCTCTTACATCCCATTAATTCATCATCTTAGATCCTCTTAATCCATCCTCTTACGTCCCCTTAAGTCATCCTCTTAGCTCCCCTTAAGCTATCCTCTTACCTACCCTTAAGCCATCTCCTAATTATAGAACTAATTTTCTCACATGACACATTATTTGTGTTAGGACTCATGCATCTCCCCTCAAGCAATCCTCTTACATCCCCTTAAGTCATCCTCTTAGCTCCCCTTAAGCCATCCTCTTACATCCACTTAAGTCATCCTCTTATCTCTCCTTAAGCTGTCTCCTAATTATAGAACTAATTTTCTCACATGACACATACTTTGAGTCAGGGCTCATGTATCTCCCCTTAAGCCACCCTCTTACATCATGTTAAGTCATCTCTTAATTATATTTAATCATTTTTGTTCTAGGTCTCCCATAACTAGATGGCATTGGTGACCACTACTTGTGCATTCAACTCGTGACAAAATAGTAGATATTTTCCCTATGGTAGGCATCAATTTAATGTAAGGAATTTGTAAGATCTAATTTTCTAACTTTATTTCAATATTAGTTTTATTCAAGAATATTTGATTTTTAGTGGACAACTTTTGAGCTAAGCAATTTTATTGATGGATCAACAACCACTAGTTTTGATTAAGTTGTTTTTCCTTTTACAAATTTATCTCTTTTATAAAAAAAGGTTGTTATATGGAGCCTAGTCAGACTCAGAGGTTAAATTTACCCCACTTTTATCAGCATGGTTTCCCCCCAAACTATTTAACGGGGTCAAGGGGCAATGCCCCTTGCAGGGGTTTGGGGTAGCGCCCCTTGCGGGGTCTAGGGTTTGGGTTTCCATTGATGTATTGTAGCATTTTGCAGCGATATTGAGTTGCAAAGATTGCTAGTTGTAATTGGTTTGATTTACTAGATAATAATATTGGACTCTCTGTTGGTGGATGTAGCCTGAGTTTGGGTGAACCACATTAAAATTGTCTCTTGCTGTTATTATTTCTATGTATTTTTTATTTATCTGTTTAATCTTTATTTGCATTTAATTGATATCTTCTGCCAGCTAACCCTAACAAGTGGTATCAGAGCAGGTTGTGTTCAATTATCATCTGCAGGAAGGTCTCACAGTTGAGTGGAAGCAATCAGAGGCAAGGGTAAATTGAAGGTAGACAAATTCAATGGGCAAAACTATCAGTTATGGAAGATGCAGATGGAGGATTATCTCAACAGAAGGATTTATGGAGGCCATTGGAAGGAATAGTCAAGAAACTGACAACAATGATTGATGAGGATTGGGAACTTCTCGTCAGAAAGGCATTGGGAACCATTCGGTTGTGCCTGACACCATCTATGGCATTCAATATAACATAAGTGAAGACAACAAGTGAATTGATGAAAGCTTTGGCTAAATTGTATGAAAAACTTTCAGCCTCAAATAAGGTATTTCTCATGAAGCATTTGTTTAATCTGAAAATGATTGAAGTGGATTTGTGACAGATCATTTAAATGAGTTTAATACGATTACCAGTCAGTTAACTTCTGTAAAAGTGAAATTTGATGAAGACGTGAGGGCTCTCTTGGTTTTATGTTCTTTACCAGAAAGATGGATTAGCTTGGTAATGGTTGTAAGTAACTCTGTCTCTTGTTCAAACACTTTAAAATTTGATGATGTTGTTGGTGTTATCCTTAGCGAGGAAATGTGACGGAAAAGCTCAGGAGGGTCCACATCAAGTAGTGTTTTGAATGCAAAAAATAGGGGCAGATCAAAGCAGAGAGGAAAAGGTTTTGGAGGTCATGGGAAGTTACGAGGAAAATCAAAGGACAAGAGGTCCCAATCTAAAGGATAAAAAGATTTCTGGTACTGTGGGAAACTAGGTCATCTGAAGAAAGATTGTTGTTCTCAGAAGAATAAAGAAGGAGACAAACAAGAAGGCAATAAGGAGGCAAATGTGGTAAGTAATAAATTTGAAGATGATGCTTTGATTCTTTCCCTAGATAATGTTGATGATTCATGGGTTTTAGATTCAGGGGCCTCATTTCATGCTATGCCCCATAGAAGTTATTTTTTTAATTCATGGCTTTTAGATTCAGGGGCCTCATTTCATGCTACGCCCCATAGCAGTTATTTTTTTTAATTATGTCCAAGGGGATTTTGGGCTAGTTTATTTGGGAGATAACAAACCTTGTCAGATTGTTGGAAAGGGAAGAATCAAGATTAAGTTGCAGAATGTGAATCATTGGCTACTACAAGAGGTAAGGCATGTTCCAAGAGTGAGTAGGAATTTAATTTCAGTAGGGCAACTAGCTGCTGAAGATTTGCATTTGGAACAATTAGATGTGAAAATTGCCTTTCTCCATGGTGATTTGGAGGAGGAGATATATATGGAACAACCCCAAGGATTTGAGGTCAAAGGTAAGGAGAATCTGGTTTACAGATTGAAGAAGAGTTTATATGGCCTGAAACAAGCACCTCGATAATGGTATTTAAAATTTGATAGTTTTATGGCTGAGCAAGGCTACAGTCAGTGTAATTCTAACTATTGTGTTTATTTTAAGAGGTTGGATAATGATAGCTACATTATTTTATGTTTATATGTTGATGACATGCTTGTAGCAGGGTCTAACATGGATCACATAAGAGAGTTAAAACAATAGTTAGCACAGTCATTTGCTATGAAGGATTTGGGGGTAGCAAAACAAATCCTTGATATGAAAATTTGCAGAGATAGGAAGAACAAAAAATTGACTCTATCTCAGGTTGATTATGTTGAAAAGGTCTTGTAGAGATTTCATATGGAGAATGCAAAAGCTCTCAGCACACCTTTGCCTAGTCATTTGAAATTGACTAAGAAGATGTGTTCTAAGACATAAGAGGAGGAAGAAAAAGTGTCCAAGGTACCATATGCTTCAACTGTAAGAAGTTTAATGTACGCTATGGTATGCACACAATCGGATATTGTACATGCTGTAGGAGTCGTAAGCAGGTATATGAGTCATCCCAGATTGGAGCATTGGAATGCAGTAAAATAGATTCTCAGATATTTGAGAGGTACATCCAATAAACACTTATGTTTTGGGGGCTCTAATACTGATTTAGTAGGTTATGTAGACTCAGATTTGGCAGGAGATATTGATACCAAGCAGAGTACTATAGGTTATGTCTTTACTGTAGGTGGGACAATGGTGAGTTGGATCTCTAGGTTGCAAAAGGTGGTTGCTTTATCCACCACGGAGGTAGAGTATGTAGATGCAACAAAGGCAAGCAAAGAGATGATATGGCTGCAATCTTTCATAGAAGAATTGGGCAAACAACAGGCTAACATTTCTTTGTATACAAACATTCAAAGTGCCATACATCTTGCAAAGAATTTTGCCTTGCATTCAAAAACCGAACACATACAGCTCATGTATCACTTTATCCGATCAGTGTTAGATGATGGACAATTAAGGTTGGAAAAGATACATACAGATGAAAATCTAGCGGATATGTTTATGAAGGTAGTGACAAGGGAGAAGCTGAGCTCCTCTTCAGCTTCGGTTGGTCTTCAAGACTGAAAATAAAAATTAGAACAACAAAGTCTAGGGTGCTTATTTCCAGTGGGAGCTACAGGGTCAGCGGTGTTATGATTAGTCTCCAAGCGGGAGATGATATGGTGTGGAGTCTGATCAGTCTCCAAGTGGGAGATTGTTGTTATATGGAGCCTAATCAGATTTAGAGGTTAAATTTACCCCACTTTTATCGGTGCGGTTTCCCCCTAAATTATTTAACGAGGTCAAGGGGCAATGCCCCTTACAGGGGTTTGGGGACAACACCCCTTGCGAGGTCCAGGGTTTGGGTTTTCGTTGATGTATTGCAGCATTTTGCAGCGGTATTGAGTTGCAAGGATTCTTGGTTGTAATTGGTTTGATTTACTGGATAATAATATTGGACTCTTTATTAGTGGATGTAACCCAAGTTTGGGTAAACCACGTTAAAATTATTTCTCACTATTATTATTTTTGTGTATTTTTCATTCATCTCTTTAATCTTTATTTGCATTTAATTGATATCTTCTGCCAGCTAACCCTAACTAAGGTATCCATTTGTTCCTTCATAGTATCTCTATTCAATATGTGTATGATTAATATCAAGAGAATATTGTTCATGAGATGCATTGATGTTATTAGAATGACTAGGAAAAGGATTAGTATTAAAAATATATTTTTTGTTAGGGGAGAAATCAAATGATTTCCCCCCCATTAACAACCTCACTATGAATCATGTTATTGCTAATTAAATCTTGCACTTTATGTTTTAATGCCTTGAAAACCTAAGTATGATGTTCATTAAGTCTATAAAAATTACAGATGCAATCTCATTGTAGTTATTGGGTAGCCCTCTACTTGGATCTAATGGACAAATAGGTGGAAGACTAATCAAATTTGAGATCAAGAAACTTTGAATAATAGTGCCCAAGGGCTCTCATAACTTAATAAAATTCCTAAAAATATGATGCTTGAAAGAAGGCACATTGGAAGTATTATCCACACGATGCACATAATCCTTTGTCTCTTTATTTAATCATTACCTTCAAAAAAGTATTAGAACTTTAGAAAGTTGGAAGGGTAGTAAGATGTGGACAAATCATACTTAAGTGCATAGGATGAAAGCAAATTTTCAATTCAAGATTCTTTATATGAGTACACATGTCCATGAAAGAAGGAAAGCTACTCAAGCACACACTATATTTTATAGTAGGAAGGAGTCCTTCAAGAAATGTAGTTTGTAGCTCACATTACCTAATTGATACTTTATTTTACTAGTAAAGTTTGGAAGTGAATGGCATAATCATTAATAGGTTAATAGCATTTTTCGACACATTTTGACAAATCAATAAATAATTATTTGTAAACACATTAATTGTAAAGTGGTCCAAAAATAAGGCAAAAAAGCTTGTTTATTTGTTAAAGTTAGATTAATTATTTGAGAATATCTCATATTGAAGTGAAAACACATTGTAATTATCATATGATGTGTTACTTCATTAATTCAAGAATTCATCTCATAATTTAAGTTATCATGAATACATAATTGTTAGACAACTTAAGTGAGATTAAGTTCCCTAACCCTTAAAATAATAATTTTCTATTAAAGTAAGTTATGGACAATTGAGTCCCGCTAGTACCAAGCCATATATGCATGATTAATTAAAATATGCATTCATTTCAATGTGGCATACTTCATTTAATCATTATATTAAATTTATAGCAATAGTTTGAGTGTCAAGTTTAGTATCTTTAACTTAGCTTATAGATATACATTTTCAAAGGTTACTAAGGTAGTTGAATTACATTTGATTTAGATCAAGTTTTTACTACATGATTAGCTATGTTGAGTTTGCATATAATCATTAAGTCCTAATTTGTCATTTTGAAAGTTATCATTAGGTTGGCCTAAAAAATGACATTCCTCATTCTCTAACCATTTCCATAACCTAATCATCTACCCATATAATAAACCCAATCCATTAAGGCAATCCATCAACATTGTCTCTTTGTTTATCAAATATGATCTGTGATAGATAGGTCTTAGCTATTAGAACAATAGAAGAATATATAGTTGCAACTGAACTATTAAAATGAACTAATCCACTTACAACTTCCAAATTTGACTTATAAGCTTATAATATAAAGTAATTAAGTTAATCAACATTTATCCAAATTATAAAGTATATAATTTAGAGTTTTTATGCCAAGAGGCGTTCTACACTCACAACAAGGGCTAAAAAATTTAGATTCTTGTAAATATTTAGATTCTGTAAACAAAAGTCATAAAATATTTAAATAAATAAATTCATGTAAATAAGATTCATTGGAAAAAAATCTTGTCTAAGTTATTTTTTGGTTCCATAGTTTTTGTGATTTTCTTTTTCAATTTCTTTCTTGGTTTTTAGTTTTTTATTTTTTCCAATTTCTTTTTTAGTTTTTAGTTTATATTTTTTCCAATTTCTTTTTTGGTTTTTATTTTTTATTTTTTCCAATTTTTTTTTGGTTCCATAGTTTTTGTGATTTTCTTATTTTCAATTTATTTTTTGGTTTTTATTTTTTATTTTTTACAATTTCTTTTTTGGTTCGATAGTTTTTGTGATTTTCTTATTTTCAATTTCTTTTTTGGTTTTTATTTTTATTTTTTACAGTTTCTTTTTTAGTTTTTCTTTTTTATTTTTTCCAATTTCTTTTTCAAATAAACTATGGAAAAGAGATATCCCTCGGCGTATCTTAGATATATTTTTTAAAATATAAATATACTAGTATAATGCGTCAATCTATTCCATAATTACTTAATGTATTGATTTCAAATTAAATACCTTGGAAATCTAAATTAGATTATTTAACAATATTTACTAATGATCTAAGTTAAGAAATGATAACTAAAATCAATCAAGTGACAATGTACATGCACGACAAGCTCTCTGGAATGCACTCCAAGCTCACTGGTATGAATCGGCATGAATCTACTTTACACGACTAGTTATTTGAGCTCCTTCAGTGGACAAGCTTTGCCCCAAAAATCTTCCCCTTGTCGTTCATTGTTTGAGTTGGCTTATTGTGAAGTTGGCGTGCCTAATGCCATTATCTACTCTATTGCACAATAATCAAGAAAGAGTAAGCATCTCAAAAACAAACTAGACCTTCAATGATGATAAACAACAACACGCTACAATCTCATAAATGGACAAGTCGTGTCAATGTAAGAACGCCACCACAACGCACATCATGCATTGCACACAGACATGGTTAGACGTTATTTGAAAAATTACATTCCATTGTTGAGAGATAAAAGACAAATGAAAAAGGTGGTTAGAGGTTATTTGAAAAATTACATTCCATTGTTGAGAGATAAAAGACAAATGAAAAAGGCAGGGTAGTAAAAAACACACAAGAGATAAAGGTATACAAAGGTGTTGGATGAGTGTTATATATTTTCTATGTTTAATAGTCCGGATGGGATAAATTTGACAATTTTTTTTTAAATTTTCGTCTTTGTTTAAAAGTATTTATATTTATCTTTTTCATAATTTCATCCAATGTGTAAAGTTGGTTTCAATGGGCCTATTTACATTGGCACTTGCTTAAGGTTGAAATAAGAAAGATTTATTTATTATATTGAAAATGGTTGGAGTTTTTGTAGTAAAGAATTTTTTTTTTATGTGGTGGGATTTTCTTTTCCATTGTATTGTCTTTGCTTCCATGTATACAAATTTTATAAATTTTTATCTCAATATTTACTTTCAAAATTTTCTTCAATTTAAAAAAATCATGATAAATTTATAATTTTTTAATATAAACTTTTAAATAAAATATATTTTTCATAGTCTTATAAGGAAGTAGTCCATGGAGGGGGCTTCCTAAATTATCTTAGTGGTGTTGCTGAAATTTTTTAGGAGCATTTTAAAACAAACGTTCCCATAAATTTTGTAGTTGTAGGTAGGCTTAAAACTTTAAGTTTTGAAATTTATGGAAGCTAGTGGTCTCATAAAGTTTTTAGTTTAATGGTAATTGATTTAACAAAGATTTTTTAGGACCTACAAATAAAAAGATTAAAAATCATCAAACAAAATTTTTTCCCTCCAAAATGGAATCTAAAAACTGGTAAAAGAATCCCTATGATTGTCGAGGAATGTTTCAGCCCCACCTCAAATACATCCACTTAAAATCAATCATCTAAAAAAACAGCTGCTCCTTTTTTAAAGAAAAAGATTCTAATTTATAACCAAACAATAATTTATTTTGGTTTCATGAGACCTTTGCCCCACAAAAATAGATTCTCTAAAAAAATCCATAGAACCCCTCCCTAAAACGACAAAATATATTTCAAATTTCAACACGTCGGAGTGAATGACAGCTAGGGGAAGGGTCCCACAGTCCACTCCCAATAATATCTCAATTGAAAAAGGAAGACTTTCCACTCACCCAGTTGCGTATATTGGATGTTTGCACTGTAATTTGATGTTTTCACAAAAAAGTGTCAGAAGACATCTTCGGCTAACATTGATTTCCATTGTCGTTTACGTAGACGGATAACAAATACAGGAAAGTTCTTTTTGTGTGGACGAAATCGCCCCTTAAGGAAGCCGATGAATTTGCCAATCCATGGAGGACTTGTTTTGGGGCAAATACATCAATTAATAGCCTTCCAGCTGCATCGCTTATTGTCTGCAACTGTCCATTTAGCATATGATGGAGTTTAATGGTGTGATGGATGTTGAGCACTCAACTTTTCTACTCTCTGTCATACTGGCCGCTGCACTGGTGCTGCTAATGGCCAAAAGGATGAGTCAGGGTAACACTGGAAAAGGGGAAAAACTTCCTCCTGGAAATTTGGGGCTGCCTGTGATTGGTGAAACGTACCAATTTCTGAGAGCAAACATGGCATTCGGGGCCAAAGATTGGGTGGAAGAAAGAGTTATGAAATATGGCAGCGTATTCAAAACGTCGCTCATGGGGTGCCCGACGGTGGTTATGACAGGGCAAGCAGGCAACCGCTTTCTTTTAAAAAACGAGTGGAATATGGTTGTGAGCACTCAACCCCCCACCGCTCTGCGCATTTTCGGTGCTCGGAGCATGTTGGTCGCGGAAGAGGAGGAACTTCACAAGCGGATGAGAGGGGCCGTCATGTCCTTCCTCAAACCCGAACCGTTACAGTCATTCGTGGGAAGAATGGAGTCCGTCATTCAAAAACATTTTCTTCATCACTGGGGGGGAAAAGAGAACATTACGGTGATGCCATTGATGAAAAAACTCACTTTCAATGTTGCGTGCGATCTCCTCTTCAGTTTGGAAGACGGTGAAGAGAGAGATCTGCCGAGCAGGGAATTTGGGACGCTGTTGAGTGGCGCGTGGTGTCTTCCCTTGGATTTCCCAGGAAGCACCTTCCGTAAGGCGTTGAATGCTCGTAGTCGCATATGCAGGCAGTTGGTGGGCATCATGGAACGGAGGAAGACGGAAATTGCACAAGGCCGCGCTTCCCCACACCAAGACTTGTTGTCGTGCTTGGTGTGTATGAGGGATGAAAATGGTAGGCCGCTCAGCGAGGAAGAGATCACGGATAACCTACTCGTTGTCTTGATTGGCGGTCATGACACCACGTCTACTCTTCTCACGCATCTTGTAAGAATGTTGGCACTCCACCCAGAGGTCTACCACAATATTCTCCAAGGTATTTCTCTCTCTACCTTTCTGCTTTCTCCTATAACTTCAAGATTACCGTCTTCAAATTGTTGTGAGAATAACAATTCTATTGTTGTAATTAGAACACCCTGCTAAGAAGTCGACTTAAAATGTTTCTCCTTCTCTGACACATTACTTTCTTTGAGGGAATATTTAGGTAAAATACTCTATAAGGTTCTTATAAGTTTCACTTTCTCTATTTTCAAATGTTAAACTACAAAAAAAATTTGTATTTCCACTTGTATATGCCCACTTGTGCATTATGTATGGGTGGGCATTACATAGTTGTGATACCTGCCACTTCATATTAATGTTGTTGTGCAGGGGTAAACTCTCCTAAATTTTGTTGACCTTAACCTCCAAAGAAACATGTAGGTGTTGCACTTGTTGATATTGTTTTCAATAACTTGGTTGCGAGACTAAGGAGGTAACGAGGGAACGAGTATAGGGTCAATAGAAGGCTTGGTGGCCACTGAAGGGGTGGGGATTGGGATGGATTCCACTAAAGGTAATAGAGATGGCCTCCATAGAAGGGGTGGGGGAAAGGATGGGCTCCATAGAGGGGTTGACCTTGGGATTAATCCTATCTTCTTGGGCCTATGCTTGGGGTGGATTTAGAAGGGCCGGAAGGGCATGGAGATGGGGTAGAGCCTGAAGGTATAGCATCCAAGACACCTTTTCCTTTGCTAGTGATTATAGAGGGTTGATCAAGGTGGTTGGCGGATGGGGTTCCATCCTTATGAGCAGGGGGATAATGATTCTAACCGTTGAGGTGGGGTTCATTTTCTCCATGACTAAAACTTTTTATTTCTTCTTAGGAGGGATCGGGATAAAAAAATGAAGGGGGACTAGGGAAGGGTTATATATTCTAGGGATAAGGGGTAGGGTTAGGGTTCTTTCCAATTGGAGCATGTATAAACAATATATCAACCCCTGGTGCAGGTGTAATTATTTGTTGCCTAAAAGCACTTGGAGAACAAAATCTTCTAAGGAACTAAAAACCTAGAAATCAAAGTTCAATTTTTTACCATGTCTGAGGTGGTTTAGCATAGGAAATAGGTAGGAGTACAATATTTTGTACACCTACCTTCAAGTGTTATATATCAGATGAGAACTTCAACGACAGTCTTCCAACAACCTGGGAGATCATCCTTTTTGTAGCCATTTTGGTACTTTTCCACTTTCTTACCGCACCTGAGAAATGTCTCCATAGCCTCATGGTTATGGTTTTTTTATTTTTTTCAGTAGTCTTTCTCCCTCCATTCTAAGGATGGTGGCCATGGTGATGAGTTCCTCAAAGAATTTAAAATAAATCCCCTTGATATACACTGTGCCACTTTTCCAAGATGAAGCAAACTCCCTGGAGAGGATGAGGGTCATAACCATTCATGGCTTCGATATATGATGTTAGATTTCCCCTTTTGAGAATGTTCCACACTTCCTCATTGCTTCAAATCTTCTCATAGCTGGAGGGTTCAACTCTTATGAGATCTCCTCCCATGGTGACTTCAGAACCTAGTTCTTCAGTAATGGAAAAATCCTTAGTAACTTTCAGTTGGTCTTTCCTTTTACCTATGCAAACACTTAAGAAATGATAAATCTTTAGCAACTCCATCTACCAAGGTGCCTCTTCATAATTGCACTCATTCAATCCATCACTCCTGCTTGTGGTAGCCTTACAACTAGAGAAGGGAGGCGAAAGGGGGTTAATCAAATTGTGCTTCGCTTCTTCATGAACTTTGGATTTGATGTTATGAGGGAGGGTATGATTGTCCTCACAAAGTTTAATACCTTTAACATTACCTCCTAAGTTTTCCAAGAGGTTAGTAGGAGAGTTCCTCTCCCTAAAGATGTTAATTCTAACATTTTCAAATTTTCTTATGATATCTCTGGTCTCATCCATGCAAGATTTGTAGGACCAATGAGGTGTGACAATGGATTTTAGAATATCTATTATATTCTTTGAGTCCCCTTCTATGCTTATATTGGTTATGCCTTTGTCTTTGGCAAGGATGGTTCCTTACAGAGTTGTCAAAGCTTCTGCGAAGTCACTAGTTTGTGTTCCTAGATTCACTGTAAAGGCCCCAATTAAATGTCCTTTTTTTGTTTCTAATCAATCCGCCCCCTCCCACCTGGCCTAGGTTTCCATTTGTTGAACTATCAAAATTAAGTCTGAACTATCCAAGATCAGAGGGGTTCATTTAGTGCTTCTGGGTAAGTGCAAGAAGGACCATGCCATGCACATGCACAACAAGTATAATTTGACCTAATAAAAGTATTTTTATAAACCCTTTTAGGGAAAGACGTATATTATAGTGAAGTTTGATGATGATTTTTTAAATAATTTTATTCCAAATATTTTTTTATTAATTTTCTATTGGCCCTAATTGCTTATTTCGAAAAGCCCTCGTGTATGGTCAACATAAATTGAGCTAAACTAATCATAAAATGATTTTTTTATTAATTTTTCATTGTGTAAAGAATGATGTGCAGATTGATGACATATAATTTACAAAAATATTTTTAAAAATTAAAATTTATTAAAAAAATATTAAAACATGACATTTCAAGTTTATGGACCAATTTTATCATAAATTAATTAATAAATAGAAAAACAAGTTGAATCATAAAAAAATTACATATTTGAAAATTAAACACTATCATCTATAATGGGTTTTAATTTCGTGAAAAAAATTTAGAAAAAAAATGTTATCATCCATATTGGTAAAGTTAGTCTTTTCTCTTGCTGTGAACATGGACTTGTACTTGTAGGTCCAACGCTAAAGCATAAAACCAAACAAAAAATGCAGGTTGTGCTTTCATACTTTTAGGGACGGGTACCCATTATAAAAAATAGAACGAGTACCCGTTCTAAAAAAGAATAAAAAAATGGGTACTCATTTTAAAACGGGTACCCATTCTAAAAAAATAATAAAAAACAAAATGGGTGCCTGTTATGATTCCAGGCTTAGGTGCTTGTTCCTGTCGAGTTTTTTTGCCCTATGCTTCCCCTATATGTGGACCCAACTTCTTACTTTTACCCTTCTTCTTTGCATCAATTTTGAGAAGTCCCCTTTTTCCATTTTGTCTTGCAGTTGCCAATTGTTTGCTATCTACATTTTCAAATTAGAAGGGTTCCTTTTGGGTTTTTAGGTGTTCTATATTGAAATTTTCCAATATGTTTTGGATAATCTTGTCACATGTCACCTTCCAGGGTTTAGAGAGGTTTCTAAAGATCTGATTATTCATTTATTTCCATATGTCGCAACCCAAATGAGTTAGAGACTGGTCCCATATTTCTTTGATCATGGGATGCTTAAAAGGAGAATCCCAATTGGCAATCACTTGTTTCACATCAGCATGCCAAACCCAAGGGATATTGAAATTCTCTAGAATCCTCTTTTAATCTTCCAAGAGTATGGGTACTGTAAAAATAGGTGGTTGATAGACTCCTCCTTTTGTTTGCATAGGATACATCTATTGGCCGATTAGAAACCACATCCTTTCAAGTTGTCAATAGTAAGGATTTTCCCTTGACAAAGAGCCCACTAGAAAAAGTTGATTTTGGGAATGAGGTTTTGGATCCAAATGTTGCTCCAATTAAAATCTATGGTCTAAGAATTATCCATCAGGTTAAAGCTAGACTTGAATTTCCAGTAGGATTAACCCTCCATATGAGTTCATTCTGTCTAGATCTTCCTTTAAATCTATGGTTGCTAATTATGTTGACTAGCTCATTCAAGGCTGCCCTATTAGAAATGTTTGTCAGATTAATGGTAATTTTCCACTGTGTTTGACCATTTTCAACCTTGAAGTAATCGTTTACCATAATCCCAAACCTTCTAGTCATTTCATCTTTAATTAGAGCACACATATGATAAAGTGCTTGGGGGATACTAGTTATTCAAGGATCTTCCCAGCTTTTTCCCCTTGACTAGGGTTTATTTAGACTTGATGATGTTCCAAATTGATGAGCCGACATGGAGGTGGAGCTTTTGAAGCAATGAGTATCCTTCCTGGTTGTTCAAGTATTTCACTTTCATAGTGTCATTCTATTCACTATTAGATTTCATGAGTTTCCACCTTAATTTCGCCATGAGAGATCTATCCATATCTTTTATCTTGTAGATGCCCAAGCTACCTTTGTTTTTGGAGGTGCAAATTTTGTCCCAGGCAACAAGGGAGATTCTTATTTTTCCTCTATTCCTGACCATAAGAACCTTCTTTGGATCTATTCAGTCTTCTCAACAAAGCTGCCAAGGATTCTAAACAAAGAGAGAAGATAAACTGGTGTGCTTTGTAGTGAGGATTTGATCAACTAAAAGTTTTCTTGTTTGGTTGAGAAGGATGCCTTTCTAGGCAGCCAAATTTTTCTAAATTCTTTCTATCAGATTGTTCTAGGTTCTGTTGTGAACTCTTCCATGGGTTAAAAGCATGCCCAGGTAAGTTGCTGGAAGTTTTTGAATATTATAGTTTAGTGTCTTGGAAATTCTATTATGTAGCCTTAAGGGGGTATTAAAAAGAATATCTCACTCTTCTCTAAATTGATTTGTTGTCCCGACGATTTAGCATATTAAGCAAGTATCCCCTTCCTTTCCATGGCTTCAACAATGATGGCTTCCCCTAGTAGAATGGTGTCATCAAAAAATTGTTGATGAGAGTTGGGACTTAGTGCAAAGTCTGGTCTGAAACATTTGATTCTTCCAGAGCTTATGCTAGATTTTATGTTTCTTCTTAGGACTTCCACCATAATTATGAATAAGTATGGGGATAAATAATAAGCCCCCACAAGCCTTGAAATGACTGTTGGGGCTGCCATTGATTAAAATAGACTAGGTGGCGGTGGTGAAGCAATTTTCCATGAGCTTCATCATGTTATCCTTGAAACAAAAATTCCTTAAAACTTTGAACAAGAAAACCCAGGAAGATTTTTCATAGGATTTAGAGATGTCAAGTTTTAGAGCCATGATTTCCTTTTTACTTTTTTTTTTTATTGAGTGAAGGGTCTCATGGACAATGATGATAACATAAGTGATTTTTCTTCTTGGGATGAATCCATTTTGATTGGGGTGGATCATCTTATCTAGGAATGGTTGATTTCTCAAGACAAGTAATTTAGAAATAATTCTGTATACGGTGTTACACAAGCTTATCATTCTAAATTTGAACATTTTTATTGGGCCCTACCCTTTTAGGAATGAGAATCAGAATTTAAGTATTGTTTATTTCCTTCAGAATGTCTCCATTGTTGAAGAATTCTTGAGTAGAATTAGTAATGTCTTTTCCCACAACTTCCCAGTAAGTTTGGAAAAATGCAAGGGGAAGCCATCAGGGCCCAAGGCTTTATAAGAATCCAAAGAAAAAGAGATCCTTTAACTTCTTTTGAAACACCTTTACTTATTTCTTATTGGTCTTCTTCAGATATGATTGTTGTTATAGCCTGTAATAGCTTTTCCTCAACAGATCTATCAATAATTATGCTTTGGTTAAGAAGATATTTGAAGAATTTGACTCCTTTTTGGATTTATTCTTCTTTGTTGGTCTTGGTACCATTATCAAGAATAATCTCTAATATGCAGTTTTGTTGGCAAGAGACACTATATGGATTCATGGTTGTTGTCATTGATGGCAACAAAAGTCATCCCACATATCCGCAAGTCATGGTGTGTCTCTACCGGAAGTCAGAATGAAGATTGTTGTGGTCGGGTGAACAAGAACAGAGCATGTGGCAAGGTCCGACAGATTGGTCCGGATCTCTCAGAGGAAGTGTCTTGGTGCAGTGCGGATTTGGGGAAGTCAAGAGGACTACCTTGAGTAGTATATTCCAAGGATTTAGCCTCTGGTGATGAACAAAGAAAAAGATATGAATAGTTGAGTACCAGATTCCTGAGAGACAGTGAGAACAGAGGAGGAACTGACTGACAGAGTATCAGACTATTTTCCGGATGTGTTACTGTTGATGGTAAAGGTTGTGAAGGCATGAATCATGTTTGGCCGACATGATTAATGATATCTACAAGTATATGCTTGATCTGCATTGCTTGGTGAGCAAGGATTCAGCCGACAGAACAGAGTTTGTAAGAAACTAGACTGTTCTGGATGCCGACTAGAAAGGTGATGAAATTACTTGTGCGGATATATATAGAGGATGGATTTAGTTGTGAAGGGTGTAATTTGTGTGATGGTGTATGCGAATAAGTGCAGAACAGAGCAGAAGTAGTAAGAAAGATCCAGTATGTGAAAGGATAGCAGAATAAAGAACAGAGGAAAGATGAAGTGCAGCAGATCAGTGTACTGAGCTTAACCGAAACTGAACTCCAGCATATATAGATGCTTCCAATCAGTTCAAGACTATGATTCTTATCACTTTGTAGACAGTGTGTCTCCTTGTAGGCAGTGGGCCTCTTTGTGAGCAGTGTGCTTGGGCAGTGAGCCCTAATTGGCAAGTGCCATTTTGTAATTCCTTGTTCTTCTAACAGAGAATAATCTTTGGGTTAATCACCCCATGGTTTTCTCCCTTAACAGGGTTTCCACGTCAAAAAAACTGTGTCATGTGTTTTTCATTTCATGGTAATGTTTGTTTGTTTGATTCAATGCTGCATTGATTAATAAGAAAGTTCAAAAGAAGAAATAATTAGGATAACTGATTCACCCCCCCCTCTCAGTTATCAACAATTGGTATCAGAGCCAAGTTCCTCCTAATAGAGCCTAACAGCTTGAGGAAGATCTGGGAGTTCAAATGGATGCATATGGTTTAAGGGAGCAACTCAAGACTGCCCTTGAGGATCTTGAACAATCAAATTCTGAAGTCAATGAATTAAAGGAAAGACTCAAACAGGCTGATGAATTCATGAGAGAATTAAAGGACAAATTAAGTCTCTCTATGAAAAAGAGAAAGGAGCTGCTCCAACAATTGGCAAGATAAAGTGAAGAAAGCAATACAAATGAAGAATTGACTGAGAAAACCAAGTTATGTGAAAAGTTATCAAAAGAAGCCATTATGTTAAGACATGAAATGGAATCAGGAACTATAAAGTTTACTCAAGAGATTGAAGAGAAAAGAAAAACTGAAGACAATCTAAGACAATCTCTTAAGGAGAAATCAGAAGAATGCCTTCAGATGGACAGAATTATCAGGCATCTTGAATCTGATCTTGAAGATGCCAAAGATAATGAAGAAAAACTTGAGGATCAAATTGTCTCTCTCAAAAGAGACCTTCAAACATCAAATGAATATAAAGAGAAATTCAAGATAAGTTCTGCTCAACTTGAAGTTCTTCTTGGTAGTCAAAAGAGGACAGATGACAAGTATGGTTTGGGATATGAGAAAGGAGAAAGCTCCGGATCCGGTCAAAAGAATTTTGGATCAGAAAATCCAAGGAATAGGCCTAGAAGACCTCCGGTAAGACAGCCCAATGCTCAAAGATATCCATCTTTCAATGGATACTGCCACAGCTGCAATCACTTTGGTCACAAAGCTAATCAGTGTAGAAAAAGGATGAATCAAACTAATCCATCCTTCTCCGGACAGTGCTTTAACTGCAAAAGGTATGGACACAAGTCTCATGAATGCAGAAATATGCAAGTAAACAAATCATTCAATGGTAGATGTTTTACATGCAATAGAGTAGGTCATATGGCTAATCAATGCAGATCAAGAGGTTATCAGTCAAATATGCAAAGAAATGTTATTTGCCAAATCTGTAATAGGTCCGGTCATAATGCTAAAGTCTGCAGAAGCAAGAATCAGGACAAAAGAGGTCCGGTGTATAATCAGAATCAAGACAAGGGTAAACAAAATATGAATGCGGATGAAGTTAGGAATTAGATGAACAAGATTTGGGTGAAGAAAAGTTCAGAGAATGTAGAGGTTGGATCGGCACCAGACTCTGGTGCTGATATTTCTTCCGGAAATTAAAAGGTGAGCTCTGGCTCAGGGGGAGACTCAAAGAAAAACTTGTTCCCCCAGCCAATCAAGTGGTGCTGGATGTGACACAAGATGCGGAGTAAAGGGTTTGAAGATACCAGTCCTGAGATGATCCAGACAAGATTTCAGAGGTCTGCATGAAGTTATAAAGAAGTTGTGATCGATCAAGTAAAGACCTGTTCCGGGAGATGCTCCGGAATGACAGAGGACTACAAAAGGGTCCGGAGAGATCCGGAAGTACATTATTTTACTCTGCGGACTGGACAGAATGTTTGGGATGTTCTTGTAATGTGTCATCTCGACTTATTCATGATTGAAAGATCCGCATGATGTTCATAGATCAGGACTGATCCGGGATACTCCAAGCTATCTGGACAAGGCAAACCGGAATAATATAGGTGAAGCATTTATTGCAAACAGATATTAGGGTTTGCGAAACGATATAAGGGATTTCTCAACAATCACTTGATCATTCCACATCCAAGAAGAAGCGAAAAGCAGAGCTCTGCAACAAAATTCATCAAGTTCACCGAAGATCTCCTACCGAAGTCATTACATACAGAAATCAATCCAGCTACTCCGTGCAATCGAAGACGCAAAAGGTATTTTCCACTTTCGATATCTTGCTACAAATCTGTTGAAGAAATGGCTACTCCAAATATAGTAAAAATCTCAGATAGGCCCCGACCTGAATTTAAGAAACATCCATACAAGTCATTGGAAGTAGATCCCTTAGGAGCATTTTCCAGTGTTCCTCACGGAGTTTTACACACATAAGACATTAGGGTTTACATACATGCAAGCATTGAGGAATTTGGGGAATTCAAATTGAGAGATCTCTATCACAAACAACTGATAGACAATGCTTTAAGCTTAAACCAGAGTATAAGGGTATCCAGAAGAAACAATTTGATCAATTCATTCATTTCCCCTGCTTTGAAGAAGATGAATGGGTCCGGTATGTACTGAGCAGGATGCATGACAACTTCCTATGGCTGGATAGACCCTGCAAGATCACAAAAGAGGCAATTAGAGCAGTAACTGGTCTATACTCTTTCGGAGGGATACCTATCCTCAAATCTGTCAAAAATAACATTGTAACTGAGGCCACCGGATCAAAATTTGATAAGAGGGCAATGACCATTGAAGATATTTCTGATCCGGATATCAAGTATGCGTCCATGATAATAGGATACAAGATCTATCACTCCAGCAGGGAGAATTCTGTATCCAGAACTGCAGTATATACTGCCTATGAAATGCTGAGGAAGAATGCAGAATATGATCTCTGCGAACTGCTCTTAAGCCAATTAATGGAAATTATACAGAAAATCAAGAAGGACAAGAAGAATTCCTTTAAGTATGGTACTCTTATATTATGTCTATTCTTCTACTTCATGAATGAGCTGCCTGGATCAAGTGGATGGGCATGGCAGAATGACAAACCTGTTGCAGTCCAAATAAGAGACTATCTACATGGGCTTGGGGATGCCAAAGCAAGAAATACAGCCCTATGGGGATACTTCAAAACTTCCAAAGCATGATGCAAGCAAGAGAAAGAATTCCCCAGTCTCTTGTTGAAAAATACAAAGACTCAGTGTGCTTTATGGTGGACACTGATCAGTGCCTAATGGAGGCAGTGGAGCCAAGGACTGTCTGGATCATGCCCATGGGGTATGAAGTGGATGAACAGATAGTGGAGCTGCATGTTCAACACATGCTAAGTCAGCCCAAAGATCCAAAGGCAGAAAGGTTTGGAACCTTTGAGGAGTTGAGTGTAAAGATCCATGTAGAACTCAGGGAACCTGAGATAAAGAGGAAGGTGAGAAAAGAAGTAGAGCACATTGCTCAAGGCCTAGGCATCTCAAAAGAGGCACTTGATGCCAGCCGGGAAAAGAGAAGAAAATCTGAGGAAGAAAAGAAAGAGGCAGAAAAGAAAAGTAAAGAAAGTGTTCCGGTTGAAACTTCCACCCGGACCAGATCATCAAAAAGATCTGCACCTCCCACAACCAAAAGTTCAAAACTGGAAGTCCAGGCATCCGGTAAAAGATCTAAGACAAAAGCCACAAGGGCTTATGAAAGCCAAAAGGATGAAGAGGAAACTGAGTCAGATGAGGGAGTAAAAGAAATAAAGAAGCAGAAGAAGAAAGGATCCGGGAAACCCTCCACAGGCCAAGACAAGGAAGAAATGGTAGAAGAATTTGCTGAAAAGCCCACTCTATCCCTAGACAGTGTAGTCAAATCAGTCACTGTGGATGGGAACCTTCAACCGGTGGCTGAATTTTATGATGACTACAACGAGGCAGATCAAAAGATCCTGCAAGAAGCTATAATAAGGTACTTGAACATCTACAATAAAGCTTTTATTGAGATTATCTCTGAAATCCCTAAAAGCCTAGAAAAGGAATTAGAAATAAGAAAGAATAATGCTCAGGCAAAAGATCTTGAGATCCGGGAGCAGATAGCTATTCAGCTATATCCTCAAATTGATCCCAAGACAATGAACATAATATTCAAAGACTGCAAAGATGAGTTCAGAAGTAAAGCCAGGATGAATCAACTCATGCTTGGTGAGACTGACAAGGTGGCCAAAGAGACAGAAGAGATCCTCCAGAAGGCCTTCAAAAGGTTCAATCTTCCTGTTGTAGAGGACTTAGGTGCAGAAACAGCTGTGGACTTGGAATCCTCTGCTCCAGAAGAAGTGGCCTATGAACAGGCTAGCATCTCTCCTCTGGTTTCCCCTACAGTCTCTGGATCCAAAGAAGAAGAGAAATTACAGGAGAAGGAAGCAGTGGTGAAAGATAAAGAGGTTGACAGTACCAAGGGTGCAGAGAAAGAGAAGACTCCATCAGAGAAGACCATGACTGATAGTGGCAAGAATGTGGAAGGAGAGAAAATCCCAAAGGACAGTTCCAAGACTACAGAAGAAAAGAAACATCTGTCTCCGGCAAGAGACACTGCACAAACTGTTCAACAATTTTTGAGCAAAGAAACAATAGAGATCGATGAACCGGAGCTACTACAAGGCCCATTCAACTTTGATTCCCTCTCTCTGGTGCAGACAATGAAGATAGCCTCATTTGCAAATGCTAAGGCAAATGAAAAGCTCCTAAAGTCTCATATGGAAGACTGTGAGTTGATAGAGGCTGCTTCCGGAGTGCTTGAGAAGATTATGCCATCGGTCCAGATAGATCCGGCAGCCTCCTCTTCCGGTAATCTCAAAACCTTAGTCAGCAGTGTTAATACACATTTTGAATCTTTAGAAAAATCAGCTGGAGAAAAGGTCCGGAAGGAGTTTTTGGATAAAAGGTTCTCCGAGGTTCAGGGTTTGATCATTAATGATAGGAGAAACATGAACATTGGGATAAAGAGCTTAGAAAATGCTCTTAAGGATGGCGGTGAAATATACAAATTTTGTATCTCCTGGTCCAAGGTAACAGTGGACATTGAGAAGAAAATAAAAGCGCAAGAGGACACACTACTAAGCTTGTCTCAAAGTTTTGATCCTCTTTCTTCCTCTATAACAAATCAAAAATGTCAGACTATTGCAGTCTTGAGTGAAATCAAGAAATTGGAGAAGGAAAGGAAAAATAGAATAAGCAGGTTGAGTGAGCTCAGGGGGTTAATTGTCCCTAAGCTAGAGGCCATGCATGAGGCCATAGCAGAAGCTCAAATCACAGCCCAGACAAGTGATCCGAAAGATCTAAAAAGGGCAGATGCATTTGCATTTTTGTTGAGTGGTCACATTTCAATTTTGGATAGAATGAAGCAAAGTTGGGCTACAGAACTGATCCAACTGAAGACATCTTTTGCAGACATTCTTCAGTATATGTGAGTATGTAAATATGCGGCTATGTATAGAAAATTTTTGAAAATTTTGGTGTGCGGACCCTACCCTTTGCCATTGATGTCAAAGGGGGAGTGAGGAGCAGTGAAAAATGAGGAATCCAACTAAGGGGGAGTTCCGAAAATTGTATATAGAGCATCAGCCAAGGGGGAGCGTAGTATAAACACTTAGTCATTTTTCACTAAGTGTTGCCATCAATGCCAAAGGGGGAGATTGTTGGCAAGAGACACTATATGGATTCATGGTTGTTGTCATTGATGGCAACAAAAGTCATCCCACATATCCGCAAGTCATGGTGTGTCTCTACCGGAAGTCAGAATGAAGATTGTTGTGGTCCGGTGAACAAGAACAGAGCATGTGGCAAGGTCCGACAGATTGGTCCGGATCTCTCAGAGGAAGTGTCTTGGTGCAGTGCGGATTTGGGGAAGTCAAGAGGACTACCTTGAGTAGTATATTCCAAGGATTTAGCCTCCGGTGATGAACAAAGAAAAAGATATGAATAGTTGAGTACCGGATTCCTGAGAGACAGTGAGAACAGAGGAGGAACTGACTGATAGAGTATCAGACTATTTTTCGGATGTGTTACTATTGATGGTAAAGGTTGTGAAGGCATGAATCATGTTTGGCTGACATGATTAATGATATCTACAAGTATATGCTTGATCCGCATTGCTTGGTGAGCAAGGATTCAGCCGACAGAACAGAGTTTGTAAGAAACTAGACTGTTCTGGATGCCGACTAGAAAGGTGATGAAATTACTTGTGCGGATATATATAGAGGATGGATTTAGTTGTGAAGGGTGTAATTTGTGTGATGGTGTATGCGAATAAGTGCAGAACAGAGCAGAAGTAGTAAGAAAGATCCGGTATGTGAAAGGATAGCAGAATAAAGAACAGAGGAAAGATGAAGTGCAGCAGATCAGTGTACTGAGCCTAACCGGAACTGAACTCCAGCATATATAGATGCTTCCAATCAGTTCAAGACTGTGATTCTTATCACTTTGTAGACAGTGTGTCTCCTTGTAGGCAGTGGGCCTCTTTGTGAGCAGTGTGCTCGGGCAGTGAGCCCTAATTGGCAAGTGCCATTTTGTAATTCCTTATTCTTCTAACAGAGAATAATCTTTAGGTTAATCACCCCGTGGTTTTCTCCCTTAACAGGGTTTCCACGTCAAAAAAACTGTGTCATGTGTTTTTCATTTCATGGTAATGTTTGTTTGTTTGATTCAATGCTGCATTGATTAATAAGAAAGTTCAAAAGAAGAAATAATTAGGATAACTGATTCACCCCCCCCCCCCCCTCTCAGTTATCAACAAGTTTGTCCTATGCTTGAGGATAGTCTGATGGAAAAACTTAGTATTGTGATCTCCCTCTTTTAGCCATTGAATTCTTGATTTTTGTTTCTATAAAATTTCTTCTTTCTCAATGATGTTGTGGAGATTACTGATAACAACTCTCTCCTTTCTACATAAGTCCTCTGAAGCTCCCTTAGTATCCATCTCCTCTTGTATAGACTTGAGATAATTCTTGGCTTCTTTTTTTTGCCCAAATATGTCCCCAAATAAATTTACATTCCACTACTTGATGTTGTGTTTCACATTCTTAAGTTTGCACATAATTTTATACATGGTTGATCCTTCAATATCTAGATATTCCACCATTTTTAAATTAGAGCTTTTAGGTCTAGGTGAAGAGACCACATTATCTTGATTCTAAAAGGATGATTTCTTTTCCTTATATCCATTTCACAATTTAAGATATGGGGGGTGTGATCAAATCAAAGAGATGTGAAATTGTATTTGTCTAGAATTCCTCAACTGACAAATTTATAAGAATTCTATCTAATTTAACTTGAATGAGGTTCTTTCCCGCCCTCTTATTTGACTGGTTGCACATCTACCAAAAGGATCTTTAGAATAGATCTTGGGAAGTCTTACCAATTGAGGCAATATCAAAATCATACACAAGGCCAATGACACAAAAATTATCACTAGCTAGTAGCCTATCACCTTGCTCAAATTTTATTATAAGATTTTGGGAAAAGCTTTATCTTTACACATCCTATACCTATTCTCTTCCATTGTGTGATTGCAGAAAATAAGGTTCATCAAAATTTGCTACATTCTAGGTAAGTTTATCATGGTTTGGGATGGAATGGAATGGGTTAAAGTTTTTTGATGGTGCATTTTGTTCCTCAATATTGACTTTGAGAAATCCTATGACTGCATTGAGTGGCCTTTTCTCTTAGCCATGCTTAAAGCTCTTAGATTTGGGGATTTTTTCTTTCTCCTATTTAAACCCCTTTTTCTAATGCTTGTGCTTGCTTCTGTATACATGGTAGAAGATTTGACCCAACATATGTATTTAGACCATAGTTTCATCCTTAGCAGGGGCACCTTCACTTGTAGCTCTTTCAACCTCCTCAAGTAGGTCCACCATATGAATTAGGTATTTCACCACTCTTTTATCTAGGCTCTTAGCTAGGAGCTAGCATTATCCAAGTGAGGGGAGGGATGATGAAATGAATCCCACAGACAAGATAAATAAAAACTAGACACATACCCTTGCTTACCATCCTATGAACATTTCTACATTTTTCCACCTCCCCAACTAGAAATTGAAAGTGGGCTTCAAGATCCATAAAATAAGCCATTGAAACCTATCCTCTAAATTCATGACCAACCATAGGCATCAACCTCATAGAAGTAGCATCAAACACCTCTACTTGGTCTTCTCCAAAACTCCTTTCCTATCTCAAATAAAAAAATCAACAACCTTACCAAAACCTTATGCTTGACGAATTCCAAAAGAATTGACACAAACATAAAGAAAATGTCTAAATTTATTGTACTTTTCGTTTTAGTTTTAAAGAAATTAAATCCTATTACTTCCTTCATTCTATTGTCCTTTTCTCTTGATTGTATGATGAATATAAAGCCCAACCATTGATCTAAAATACAAAGACATCTCCCATTTATCTATGTAACTTTAGATGAAACTCTGGCTCCATTGGCACATGTAGAGAATATATGTTGGTAATGATAAATATTGCATCCAACCCTTATAAATAAGAAAAGACACCTTTTTCCATTTCACAATTGTTTCCCTTGTGCCAAGTATAGATTTAACATTAATGATGGATACATAATTATAAACCAATAAATGAAAGGCGAAGGTTTCTTATAATTTTTGAATTTCATCCAATTTATCTTCTAGACCTTCACAACTACTCATGTTACAATCATTCAACAATTCTTCACTCATGTTACAATCAATCAACAATTCTTCTTTTGAATCAATACCAAAGTTAGCTAGGTAATTTGCCACTCCATTTACCTCTATATAATAATTATAGAAGGAAAATGAATTAAAGAAGTCTAGAAGGGTCCAAACTTCATGAAGGATATTATCTAATTTCTAATTCTTTGAGCTACAATTGTAAATGGTGTTAAGTTTAATCATGGAGTCTCCTTTAATATGCAAATTGAAAATTCCACACTACGAAAGATGTCATAATCCCAATGCTAAAGTATGAGCCCCTACCTTGTTATTTGTTCCTACATTTAGTTACTTCAAGGATACTCTAACTAGAGAGCCTAAAGGGTCTCTAACCACTCAATTAGCTTTTGAATCCCACAAATTACCACATGATGTACCATCAAAGTTGAGTTTAAAAGATTCAATAAGAAGGAGTTCCATTTAACCTCTCTTCTTAAATAAAGATTGGATTAACCACCAAAAACCCCATGAATGAGGAAAATAAAATTTATATTAATGTTCACTAATAGAATTTTAAATATTTTTTAAGTACTTTTTTTTACATAGATTCAACCCAAAAATCATCTCATCACTATGATAAGGTTTAGTTATCCAATGAGTTTTGTATATCCCTTCATTGAAAACATACAATGCCATTAAAAATATAGTAAAAGAGACTTATGTGCTTGCCTTAAATTTTGTTAAATTTTTTTGGATCATTTCAAGATCATCTTTCAATTATAGGACCTCACATTTGAGTGTGAGGAGGCCACATGGTGGAGGTATATTATATGGGGTTTAGGCTACTTATTTTATTCAATTGAGAGATTACTTGGTTTGGACAAACAATTTGAAACACAGACTCAAAATTATTATGTAGTCAAATGTATAGATTTAATTTGAATAATATAGTATTTCTTCTATCTTTAAACCTTTTGATATCAATAAATCATGGTTTTCATTTTACTAGTAGAATTGGTAGATGATTTCTTTTAAGTAGATGCTAACTTTAGTATTATTATGTTTGGCAGAGCAAACAAAAGTTCTTCTAGGGAGAGAACCAAATGAACCTCTTAGATGGGAAGACATTCAAAAAATGAAATATACATGGATGGTAGCCCAAGAAACATTACGGTTGGTACCTCCAATTTTTGGGAGTTTTAAAAAGACAACAAAAGATGTTGAGTATGAAGGTTATATAATTCCCAAAGGATGGTAGGTATATATTTATTTTAAAATTATATAGCATATACAGTGAAGTAAAATAAAAGTAATCAAATAAAAAATTATATCTTTATTCTTTTAATCAAAGGATATAAAATATTAAGATTTAACACATGATGCAAATCTAACACTTTTCTTATAATATATAATTTCTTTGATGAGCAGTTTTTTTGGGTCACAAGCTCTACACATATGAATGGAGATATTTTCAAGGAACCAAATAAGTTTGACCCATCTCATTTTGAGACTCAAATTCCTCCCTACAATTTTATAGCATTTTGAGGTGGACCTCGAATCTGTCTAGGCTATAATTTTTCAAGGGTAGAGACATTAATATTTTTACACCATTTAGTATCCAAATACAAATGGTCAACAATGATTCCAAATGAGAGAATAATTTGTCAACCAGAACCAATTCCTTCAATGGGATTACCAATCAAGCTTGAAGAAAAATAAAACCAATTATCAAATTCTATACTTTGACTTTGTATAACATGATTTATGATTAACAAGGAACTATGATATATGTTCATATGTGATCCTACTATAACTTGGGGCATATTCATAGGTTATACATTATGATGACATTATAACTATGCAATAATTAAAGTGGTTTTATTTATAAATTTTAAATAGTGGCATTGTTAGGGATGTATAGTTGTATTTAAGTGTAAGGGTTAATTTGGTTCTAAATAATTCTTTATATTTCTTTGTTTTTATATAATATTTCTATGTAAAATCATAATGAAATTAAAATTTGGTTAATGCAAATATTTTCTTATTACATTTTATTATATTGATTAATATTTGCATGTTATTTGGCATGATTATTACAATTACATTATTTGTCTCTCCTCACACATTTTATCATACAATTTGTTGGTTGGTACTAAACTTGGATGTCTCTAAAATATTCTCCAAAGAATTTTATATCTAATTTAATGCTAAAGGTTTTGTAACACCTTGTAAAACTTTATAAGTTTTTTTAACACCTCATAAAACTTTAAGGTCTAGTGTTAATGTGTACATGTTGTTGGCACTCAATCTTGCAATTGGTTTTTCTAGCTCTTTTATAGTATCTTTGTACCCTAATATTAATAACCAATTATAGATAAACAAATTAGAGCCCCATCCTTACATGCAATTACCATGTCTTGTTGCCTTGTATTTATATCTCTTACTCATTTCCCTTGTATTTGTTCTTTCCCTATGTTATTTTTCTTTCCCTTGTGCTTTGATTGAGCTTCATTTGTTGCAACCATGATAAAATTTAAAAAAAGTATGTCTTATTCTATGCCTTAGTTCCCCACATGCTTTATTACAATTTTCTCATTAACTTGACACTACTTGTTGTTGAGAGGGAGTCTTCATTTTGTTGATGATTGAGGACTGACTATTCATGTAATAGTGATGGGCTTAAGTAGTCACAATAATGCAATATGTTGGTCCACAATAGTCTACATAGGCATTTATGGCATAGTTGGAAACTTTGTGGCATCTTTGTGCTTAAATATGATGTTCAAATTGGTCAAGGGATGAGTGTGTTAGCATCAAGGTGGGCCTATGGGAGTGTTGGCACATTGTTGGAAAAGTTATACAAGGTGTGTGACATGGTAAGTTCTTATTGGCCATAGGTAGGAAGGCACTCAATGGGAAATTAATTCATATGCTTGTTTATGATTACCTATTGAGCTACTGATTTATGGGATGATCTCTATAGTGATTTTGAACTATTGATTTCTTTGGAGATTTAACAAGTTTATGCATAACATGCAAATGAAATAAATGGGACATGAGGTGGTGTAAGAATGAATCTTATTTATTATGAGACCAATGCACATATTTTTGAAGGGTATACTTATGCAATAATGAATGAGATTATGCCACATGGTAAAAGATGGTGGTTTTGGTGGGCCATCTTTGTTTTACTTGGTAGAGTGTTTAGTCATATTATTGAGGCCACTTTGTAATAAAATACAAGGTTGTGTCAGTTCTTGATTGGACATAGGTAGGAAGGCCCCCTATGGACAAGCATGTTTCTTGCCCATTTATGTTTTCCTACCACCCACTATGACTATTGATCATCATATGATCAATGCTATCCATCAATCTCAAAGTTCAAAAGCTTTACCAAGGGTGATGCACATACATATTTTAAGTATATTGTACCATTATATAAGGGTTTTGCATAGTGAAGAATTAATATAGATAGGGTAGGTGAACCATGGTGGTTGAAGGGTAATGGAACCCATTGAGCCCAATAAGGTGATTATAGCTATTATAAGTGTAGTTTGTGACATGGTAGGTTCCTATTGGGGAAAACGTAATATTGGGGAACCATGAATAAATTTGGTTGTTGCAAGTGACTAAAAGATTGATAGTACCCTTTTGTATGTAGTACACAAATGTAGAACCAAATCTACAAGGCAAATTCCACTCTTTTAACATTAATTTGAGCCAAGAATTGACAAAGTTATGTGCTACATGATTGTGTGAATGATCAATGGAGGTTATTCCCCTTCTCACATGGAGTCCAAGACCAAATTAAATTTCTTTCTTACAAGAATAAATCTATTTGACTGCATAAATATTGTTAAGAATTCAATACTTGGCCAAAGAATGCAATATTCTTCTATGCTTAAGATTGTAGTTAACATTTTTCATCAAAAGAATGAATCTAGGGCATTGTCATCTATTATAAAAGTGTTATTCTTTGAATAATAGATCTTTTAGACATTTTTTGTATAGGCTAGTCCTAAGGATAGTCTATGGGATCAAACCTTGTATTTCTTTATTTGTAAAGGGAAAGGAGTTGTTTTATATGAGTCTAAGGATTCAGGTGTTGTATTAGGAAAACCTCTACATAGTTGGATGTCTCCATATGTAACTAAAAATTCTCAAGGAATATTTATGTATTCTAAAATCACATTTTCTAACTTGGTGTCATTGTTGTTTAGAGTTGATGTTGTGGCATTATAAAATTTCCTGAAGTTTTTTAGGAAGAAATTTATCAAATAACATATGGGACTTTTCTAAGTATGTATGGATATTTCCAATAGATCTAGCTGTGTATATGTCTTATTTCATTGAACTTCTTATGTATGCATTTATAGTTCTCTTGTACAATTTCATATGAATGTCTCTCTTTCTTATCAAACTATTTGACATTGTTTCCCAATGAATCAACACTAGTCCATAGTGCTTAAATGACAAAGTTTTAAATTATGAGTCCCTTTGTCCTACTTGGTATTTTAGGTATAGTTCTAGGTCCTACTAGTATCAATCATTTGTGAGCTCTTATTTGATACACTTTTATAGATATGTGCTTGCTAGATTCCATGTTACATTTTCTTTCATATAGGTTTAAAGGGATTCATTTGAGGGGAAACTAGTCTTATATAATTTGTTGCATGCATAATCTACTATCATTTGCTTTATAAGAGGCATTTGGTCTTATTATTAGTAACTAGTATAATGTGACCTTAGTGACAAATCTTTGTGGTTTACTTATACACAAGGTATGGCTTGTGGAAGATCTATTATAGTTTTGCATTTCTCATTACTTATCTTATCAATGCTCTTTGGGATCATCATTTTTGGCCCTATAGAGCCTAACATGTAGAGGAGCAGCTTACTATTGTCAATTGGTCTCGTACCAACCATATTATGATCATGAATTCTACCTCTTTGTCTAGGTCAACATACATCCCTAGGCCTGGATATTGAGTGTCTAATCTAGGATTGTGGATAACAATTTGGGAGCCAACAGATGGCCTTGTTGTCAGGGTTTAAAGATTGCCCAATTAATTTTCTATTCATAATTTTGACATCCCATCAACTTACATGAACAAATGACATCATTGTCAAGGATGAATTGATTTTCTTATGTGCCATTTGATTGGTGACACTTTCTTGGTGGATCAAACCCAACCATATTTTTTTCGTTTGAGGAGCTATTTTCTTCAAGGTTTTATCCTTAATTTTGAGGTGGCAACTTTGCTATTTTTGTTTTAAATATCTTTCACTATTGTTATATTTTTACATACATAAAATGTTGGGTTTGTAGTGTCTTAGAGTGCCTTTGAGTGTTGGAAGGTATATATAGTATAATTTCAATGGTATTCCTAACTTTCCCAATCTTGTACCTAATGATATTAGAAATTAGTTACCAAAGTTCTATGTGAAGAGTGTTGAATCTGGTGATAGAAATCTTTAAGCCTTAGTTAATTTGACATATGATTGAGGTGGAGGATGAAGATACGATGCTCACATTGTTTGTTTAGTCCTTCAAAGTTGATGCTAGAGAATGATATCTAAATCTTCCTAACTCTTCTATTTCTATATAGGATAAATTTTAAACAACATTTATAGAATATTTTGGTGATAAAATCAGTCTCAATATGTTAATAAGTATATTCACAAAAATACATAGAAATTAAAATGGATCTACCTATGCATTTAACACAAGATTTGCTAAAGCTCCAAGAGATATTCCAGCACATGTGTGAACCAATAAAGATACATATGAGTATGATCCTATGTTTTGGGTCATTGGATTCTAATTTGGGTTATTTTTAGAGATAAGAGCCATGTAAGTCTTTAGTAGGCTAATAGTTTAGCCATCTGCATTGATGGGAATCTTAGGATTCTAAGATTCAATTTTTTTTCATCTAAAGATGTTTATAATGCTAAACCTAGATGCTTGGACACTCAATCCATAGAAATGATAAAAAAATATTGTGATTCAAGTGATCAGACTTAAGTGTGTACTAATCCATTGCCCCGGTGTGAAGTATGTTGGCTACCCTATGGGAAGTGTACTATAGCTAACGCCCTTTGGAATAAAAAATTAATTTGCATTGGAGGTAGATTCAACTACATTTATTAATGAATGCATTGATAGTTTGGATGAAGGAACAATAATTTACAACAAATTTATTGTATTTTGGTTTGGTTTAGTTTTGAAGCTAATTTTCCTAACAGTGAATTTAGTTACATGTGACTCAAATGATTATGAATGTATCAACTTATGTAAAATGAGGACCTCAAGTCACCAAGTCTATCAAAGCATAATTTTGCCACTACTAAATGTGAGACATCTTGTTTTGATAAAGGTGTTGGTTCTCAAATCTGCATGCATTGAATCCTAAAGGTTTGCCACTTCTTATGCTCAGATTTCAAGAAGAGATTTGGTCAATAGAGTGGGAGATTGTTTAACAAGGTGGGAAACCATCCACACTTATCTCCCCCACACTTCAGGTTCTTCCGCACCTAGGGGGTATTCCCTTATTCAGAACCAATATATCTAGATTTTCAATACTATGCATAATGCTCTCATGTATGCACCAAGATTTTCAAGATAACTCCCAGAGTGGAAAAATTCTTAGACTATCTTATTTGTTTTATTGTGAGAAAATGCACAAAGATACTCTAAACTACAACAACAAATAGGAGAATAGACCAAAAGGTATCTTAATTAGTGAATTTCTGTAATGAAATAACTTGCATAATAGAAGAAGATGATATGAAATATGCTTCAAATACTTGATAATAACTAAGAATAACATGCCACTTGGAGGGGGCAAACCTTCAAATATATCCAATGAGAACACACTTCACAATATGATGATGAAATAAGACTCATATCCTCCTATATATACCTATTTATGCTTAGGATGAATAGACACACCCCTATATAAGCCCTAGGCTGACCTAACTAACTAAATAATAATATAATAATGATAAAATGACTTAATTAGGAGTTAAGATAGCTACAAGCCAACTATTCATAACCCGATGTACACCAATATTAAGGGCGTACCCCTTTCTTCAAAGAAACATTGTCCTCAATGCTAATCAAGTGTGGATTCTTTTAAATGAATTCCTCATCCTCCCATGTGGCCTCTTCAACTGGTAAATTCTTCAATTGGATGAGATACTCAGTGAGAGTTCTATTCATTAGCTTCTTCGTGCGTGGTTGATGAATGAACTCTAGTTCCAAAATGATTCTTCCTTCTTCATCAAGCTCTAGTAACACTGTCTTGGATGGACTTTTGAGTCTACTAACATTCTCCAAGATAGAGATATGGTAGAAAGGTTGTATGATTTTTGATTTAGGTAACCTCAATTTGAAGCCTATGTTGTCAGTCCTTTTTAAACCTTTATGCCCAGCTCATACAAATCAGGTTCCCCCTTGTGATCCAAAACTATAACTACTTTCCTAAAAGGTGAAGCGGGAATCTTTGGTTGTTGCACTTCCATTGACAATAATTGAGCTACACATTTATCCACATCTTTTTTTAGTGACATTTGATACGCACTTACCAATTATGGACTCTTTACACGTAAACCCCTTAGCTCATATTTTTTATCCCCAGAGTAGAAGCGCATGAATAGTTCCTAGAAAAAATCATCTCAATTGTGCCCAAGGTAGTAAGCTATTAAACTCCCAAAACAATGTCTGCTCCAGCCATGGGTATAGTAAACATAGGGCTATCTATCATGTAGTCTCCCATGGTGAGTTTAATACTATGACATTTCCTTGAACAATTAACTGTACCACCATCTACAATCATAACCTGGAATTCAAGGGTAGGGTAGACAAAACAATTTAACTTTGCTACTAGTTGCTTATTGATGAAGTTATGTGTACTCACCGAGTCAATCAATACTGTCACCATTTGTTGTTTAAGGAAACCCCTTACCTTAAGTGTTTGTGGGTTATTAATACTTGATAGTGCATGACAAGAGATAGTTGGTTGGACATCTTAAGAGTCCTCTACCACTACCACTGGATCTTCTTCATCCTTATCTTCATCATAGGTAGCCTCAATGTAGAACAACTTCTTCTCATCACATTTATGTCCTTTATGATATTTTCCATCATAGTTGAAACATAACCCTTTGGCCTTTTTCTCTTCCAATTGTTGGGGTGTCAACCTAATAGGATGAGTAAATGATGATGCAAGAGCCTTGTCAACTTTGTTACTAGGTAATTCCTCCCTTCTATTAGCCAAAATTTTTTCCTCCACTTGTCTCGCCATAATCATTGCTTCAGAGATAGAATTTGGACAGAACATGCGTACCTCATGTTGAATGTGATCCTTGAGACCACCCAAGAATAAATCATTCAAGTTCTCCTCTATAATTGTATCCACTCTTAAGGATAGATTTTGAAATTGTTGAATATAATCCTTAACTAATCTTGTTTGTTGAAGTTTAGCTAGTTGGCTAAAGAAGTTGTCTTTCACACTATTGCTATATTGTGCATGGAGTTCCTCCATAAAAATTAACCATGAGACAGTGAGACCCTTCTTCTTTCAATGAGTACAAAGCCAACGATACCAAATGAAATGATCTGGTTCTAGATATAGGGAAGCCATGATGACCTTTTGTCCATTTGGGATTTGACGTACTTCAAAAAAATTCTCCATTTGGTTTATCCATGTTAGAGAATCCTTGCCATCGAACTTGTGCATATCCACCTTTGGAAACAAATTTCTAGATCCCATAGGAGTATTAAAATTTGTGTCAGTATTAGCTGACTTGGAGGTTTCACCTTGGTTGCTTGATAATTCCTTTCTTGGTTTGTTCATATAGGTGCTTAACATGCTTCATATATCTGATATATCTCCTCTTAGGTCACACATATCCACCTTCATTGAGGAAATGTCTTCCTTGACCTTACGGATTTCTCATTAGGATTAATAGCCTCTATTGTTACCCCATCCTTATCAGGAGTCTTCCTCGGTGTGACAACATTATTTTTTCCCCTTGTTGCAAGCCCTGTCATGATTGGAACCAATAATTTTGAAATAAATCACACAAATGAAACCTAAATTCTCTAAAATTTACATACAGAAAGGTAAAGAAAATTTGGTTTTCAAATTAAAGAAGTCTTTGTATGGTTTGAAGTAGTCTCCTAGGATGTGGTACTTGAAGTTTGATGCCTTTGTGTTGTTGATTGGATATCTAAGATTGAAATTAGATCATTGTGTGTCTTACAAATTTGACAATGATCACACTCTCATTATTGCATTGTATGTTGATGATATGTTGTTGATTGGGAATGGTAAGAATATGATTTCTGATTTGAAGTCTCAGTTTTTAGCAGAGTTTGAGATGAAAAATCTTGGGGCAGCCAAGTACATTATGGGAATGGAAATTAGAAGAGACAGAGCTAACATAAAACTTTGGTTAAGCCAGAGTAAGTATGTGAAAACTGTGTTGGATAGGTTCAACATGGCAGATTGTAGACCATTATGTGTTCCTATTTCTTTGGGGACAAAGTTGTCTATTAATGATTGTCCAAAATCTCCTATTGAGGTGGAGGACATGAGCAAAGTACCTTATGCTAGTGTTGTTGGCAGTTTGATGTATGCTATGGTTTGCACAAGACCAGACATTGCCCAAGCAGTGGGAGTCCTTAGTCAATTTATGGCTAATCCTGGATGGGTACATTGGGATGCAGTTAATTGAGTGTTCAGATATTTGAGGGGTACTTCTGAATATTCCATATGCTATCATGGTAATGTTACGGGACCTCTGCATTCAGTTTGTATTCGTAGATGTGTGGATTCTGATTAGGCAGGTGACATTGACAGTAGGAGATCCACCAGTACCTATGTGTTTACTATGTTTGGTGGTGTAATTAGTTGGATGAGTAAGTGACAACTTGTGGTTGCTTGGTCCATGACAGAAGCTGAGTACATGGCAACAACTCATGCTTTCAAGGAAGCCATTTGGCTTAAGAGATTGTGTTAAGATATTGGTGTTGATGTAGGACATATTATGATCTATTGTGATAGTCAGAGTGCGATTTGCTTTGCAAAGAATCTAACTTTCCATGCCAGAACAAAGCATATTGATGTACAGTTTCACTTTGTGTGAGACATGGTAGAGGATGGGAAGGTAAATTTGGAGAAGGTAGATACTTTGAGGAATGTTGCAGATGCATTGACAAAACCAGTGGGCATAGAGAAGTTCAGATGGTGTTCAGAGTCTATGGGCCTCTCGACCTATAGCAGTTAAATCCTATTATTTCTATGATGGTAGTCATTTGTCATTGATGTCAAAAAGGTATTGAGGGTGTTGAATTAGTGTACATCTTCACAAGGTATCATCAGGACTTGGATTATTGACCTAGGTTGTTCAAAGTTGTTCATTTGGACAAGATAAGTGTGTTGATTATGCCTTTAATAAGGATGTTGTCAGTTGAGTTGTCTTGATTAGTGTATACCTTTCATGTGGTGTGTTGATTATCAATGGTGTTATTGTTCTTCAGTTGTTTATCAGAACATGTCATTTGTATTCTAGTGTTGTTCACCTGAGGGTTGATATGGTTGTCTTGAAGTTGTGATAATTTAGGTGAGGTTGCAAAGATTCTTTCAGGATGTCATCTAGATAGGAGCAACCAGGTGTTCAAAGGTTGGACAAGAGGATCTTTGTTGGATCTGAGTTGAACAATATTTGATGTTCTATGTCATGATTGTCATGGGTTGTGTCTTCTTCAGGTTGTGGCTTCAAAATATGGTTATGATGATCAGGTACAAGGTGTTTGGTATCAATATTATGTTGACAGGTTGTATCATTGATGCAGAGGAAACGCAACAGAAGCTTACAAATAGGATGGAAAAGCCATTAATCCACTATGATGCAGAGGCATCCACACTAAAACCTTGACATACAGCATGTATGTCTACAACCCATCATCATCATCATATTTCTGTTAACACTGTCAGCATCATCATATTTTCTCTGCCGACCGATATCCTCCTGCAGACAAACCTTCGACCCTTCGTCTGTCAGCAGCATCATCATATCCGGCTATCGGTAGCATCATCATATCCGGTTATCGGCAGTATCATCATATTCGGCAAGCACAATCATCCTCCTGATGTTCACTATTCATCTTACCGCCAACCTCTATCTGCAGCATCATGATGTTCGACATCATCTTCATCAGCAGGATATAAAATATCTGGTTCCTCCTATATATCCTGATGACGACAACCTCACGCACCTTTCCTTCGATGCTTACGTCACCCCGATATCCGACTTTATCGGGTGATATTTCAGAATGTCCTGATGACGATTATCCTGATGACGATGACGTCATATGCAGTTCCTTCAATATCCTGCTGTCGGCCAAACTTAACATTATCGGCCCGCGATGATTTTATCAACCCGATCGACTAACTCATGCTGATATACTCTTCCTCGGCAACACCTGATGATGATCACCCCGAAACGCATTCACCTTATGCAAACAATTGCATCATGCTCACCTCCATCTACTCGGATGACGCCCGAAGTAACTGCAGGATATACACAGAAATATCCTGATGATGCCGTTGTGACGAATTTCCAACCTTAGCGAATTTTGATTCGCCGAACCTCCTGAGGTGACCCGATCTGCTTTCAGGGTGATCTTCCAGACTCAAACTATCAGCACGACCTAGCACATACCCATGCTAGGGTTCTCAACACATCTCAACCATGATCCTGCACACCTGCTTGCAAACAAACACAAAATGCAGACTAAACCCTAAGCTATTATACATGGCCATTCCACCGATTCAACGAATCAACCGGTGGAATGGATCGGCGAATCCATGAAACTGCCAGATCAGCAACTCGATTTCACAATGGAGATCAAACAGAAAATGAACACAAACAAGATCTTTATTGATTTCAAAAGATGCAATACAATGCTCAGTCTCTCTCCCCTCTGTCTCACTCTCTGTAATGTCTGATCGATGATCTGCAATACTACCTAAAACCAACCGATCCTAATGCATAAATAGGATCTCCTGCGAGTACTACTGACCTAACTCCAAGCGGCTGGGAGCTTCCAACCGGACATACAGCATAACAGCTGTCCAAACAAACTATCTAAAAATAGAAAAGCATGGTCAACATAGACCTTATTACATGCATTGGTCTTATAAGACCTTCTTGGAAACATTAACCAGACCTAAAACAAACTAACTGCCTCATGGAGGCCAGCTGTCAGGTAGGTGCTCCTGCACCATACTCCCCAACAGAAAAGAACTCATGTCCCATGAGTTAGGTTGTGGAAGAATTCCACCGTTACACTTTGTCATCTCAGTGTTCTGACCTATTCCAGCTTTATCCTCTGCTGTCTCTTGGCTGCTCCAAGATGTCTAAACTGTAACTTGCTGTCTTGCAAGTAAACCCTCATGCCTGTCAATGTAGGCCCTTCTCACACATACCTTGTGTTTGTTAGGTTGTTTTACCAGAACCTCTGCCTGAATACCTGGTTGAATAACCTTAGGAATTGCCTCTTGAACTTCAGTAATGTTCAAATCTGTCTTCCTTTCAACTTTTATAGGACAAACAATAGTCCCAACTATGACAACATCCTTGTCATTCCTCTCAACTGGTTGCTGTTTGCAAACCTATTTCTGAACCTGCTGCTGACTTTTGTCAGTCAAAACTGAAACTATCTTCAAACTGTTGTCCTTAACAACTCCTTTCCCTGCAGTGTCCTCAACTGCCTTTATGCCTGCTGCTATAGGCATATGTACAAACTCCTTCTTTCCCACTAAAATGATTTTGGCTGCCCCCTGTGCTGCAGCATTTGCCTGCAATGGCATCAACATAATAGTCTTCCCATCTTTCTTGATGGTGTAGGTATTAGCATACCCATCATACAGTACCCTCCTATCAAATTGCCATGGTCTACCCAACAGTAGGTGACAACATTCCATGGGCAAAATGTCACACAAAACTCTATCATGATATGCTCCAATCTGAAAATCAACATATGCCTGTTCATATACAAAAAGTGATTGACTATCACTCACCCAAGATGCCTTGTAAGGGTGATGGTGTGGAATCCTTTCCAAATTCAGTTTATCCACCATTTCCTGAGATACCATGTTGTCTGTTGAACCAGTATCAATGACAACCTTACATACTTTACCTTTGCTCTTGCATGTGGTCTTGAAAAGAGCTCTTCTTTGCATCATATCCTTTGATGCCTGCAAACTAATTCTCCTAAGCATCAATGCTTCTCCCTCCTCAGGATATCCATAATTGTCATCTCCTTGATAAGTGTTTGAACTTGGCACACTTTGCTCTACTTTCTCTTCTTGCATAAGTTGTACTCTCTTGTCATTCGTTCTATCATCTCTGGATGATAAACCTTTGTTTTCTGGACATTTGAAAAATGGATGACCAAACTCAGCACAGGTGTAACACTTTCCTGAAAATGTAGTAGAACCTCTACCACTTCCAAATCTGCCTCTATTACCTTTCCATCCACCTCTGAAATCAGACTGTCCCTGTCCTTTACCAGTGTCTTCTTGACCCTCATTGGTTTGCCTTGTTGTAGGGGCTGATCCTCTTCCCCTCATATTGTTTCCTCTTCCTCTATTATGTTGTTCTTGTTTTCTCTTTAACTTCTCTTCCACTTTCAATGCCAACTGAAAGCATTTCTGAACTGTATCTGGATTATGCAGACTTAAATCTTCCTGAATGTTGAACCTCAATCCATTAAGGTATCTGGCTACCTTCTCTTCTTCACTTTCCTTTACCTTTGTTTTCACACAAAGTTTCATGAATTCTTCTATATATGAGCTGACATCTAGCTCCTTCTGCTTCAGGTTTTGCTTCCTCTTGTGTAATTGGATATTGTAATCCAATGGGACATAAGCTTCCTTTACTAATGCCATCATTTTCCTCCATGTAGTGGCTCTACGCTTTCCTTCCTGTACTCTATCATCTTGGACGAAATTCCACCATGTCAAGGCAACTTCTTTCATTTTTGACTGGGCTATTTTCACCCTCTGTTGTTCTGGTATCTCCTCTGTTTCAAAGAAATTGTTCAAGGAGTCTATCCACTCCATCACTGAATCAGGTTCCATCTTTCCTGTAAACACAGGCAAATCCAATTTCACATCTATGGTTCTCCTCTCCATGGCCTTGAGGAAACGCAACAGAAGATTACAAATAGGATGGAAAAGCCATTAATCCACTATGATGCAGAGGCATCCACACTAAAACCTTGACATACAGCATGTATGTCTACAACCCATCATCATCATCATATTTCTGTTAACACTGTCAGCATCATCATATTTTCTCTGCCGACCGATATCCTCCTGCAGACAAACCTTCGACCCTTCGTCTGTCAGCAGCATCATCATATCTGGCTATCGGCAGCATCATCATATCCGGTTATCGGCAGCATCATCATATTCGGCAAGCACAATCATCCTCCTGATGTTCACTATTCATCTTACCGCCAACCTCTATCTGCAGCATCATGATGTTCGACATCATCTTCATCAGCAGGATATAAAATATCTGGTTCCTCCCATATATCCTGATGACGACAACCTCACGCACCTTTCCTTCGATGCTTACGTCACCCCGATATCTGACTTTATCAGGTGATATTTCAGAATGTCCTGATGACAATTATCCTGATGATGATGACGTCATATGCAGTTCCTTCAATATCCTGCTGTCGACCAAACTTAACATTATCGGCCCGCGATGATTTTATCAACCCGATCGACTAACTCATGCCGATATACTCTTCCTTGGCAACACCTGATGATGATCACCCCGAAACGCATTCACCTTATGTAAACAATTGCATCATGCTCACCTCCATCTACTTGGATGACGCCTGAAGTAACTGCAGGATATACACAGAAATATCCTGATGATGCCGTTGTGACGAATTTCCAACCTTAGCGAATTTCGATCCGCCGAACCTCCTGAGGTGACCCGATCTGCTTTCAGGGCGATCTTCCAGACTCAAACTATCAGCACGACCTAGCACATACCCATGCTAGGGTTCTCAACACATCTCGACCATGATCCTGCACACCTGCATGCAAACAAACACAAAATGCAGACTAAACCCTAAGCTATTATACATGGCCATTCCACCGATTCGACGAATCAACCGGTGGAATGGATTAGCGAATCCATGAAACTGCCAGATCAGCAACTCAATTTCACAATGGAGATCAAACAGAAAATGAACACAAACAGGATCTTTATTGATTTCAAAAGATGCAATACAATGCTCAATCTCTCTCCCCTCTGTCTCACTCTCTGCAATGTCTGATCGATGATCTGCAATACTACCTAAAACCAACCGATCCTAATGCATAAATAGGATCTCCTGCGAGTACTACCGACCTAACTCCAAGCGGCTGGGAGCTTCCAACCGGACATACAGCATAACAGCTGTCCAAACAAACTATCTAAAAATAGAAAAGCACGGTCAACATAGACCTTATTACATGCATTGGTCTTATAAGACCTTCTTGGAAACATTAACCATACCTAAAACAAACTAACTGCCTCATGGAGGCCAGCTGTTAGGTAGGTGCTCCTGCACCAATCATGCATCATACTTGTGATGTGAATGAAAATCTCATATGATAATGTTCAAGTCTCCAAGAATATGTCAATAATAATCAATAACAAGAGGTGTTGTGATCTCAATGCATATGGCAATAATCATAATGGTGGAACATATTTTTGAGAAGAGGAAAATGAAGGTGAAATTAAAAAAATAGAGAAGATGAAGAATGTGGAAAGTCATGAGAGGACATTTCTTTATTTAATGTTATCACAGGTATTTTTGATGGATGAGTTGTGTTGCAGATCAAAATGTTATGATGAAGAAAATTTCATAATACAGTTGTAATGAATATGAAAAATTGAAGACAACTTGAATGACACAGATTGAATCAAATCAAGCATGAAGACAATATGCAATTAAATGTGCAAAGATAATCTAAATCAGGTGAATTCAAGTGAATTGATTGAGCATCAGATGCAGGTTGAAGACATACACATGGAGAAATTACAAATGGATTTTGTATTATGCAGAGATGGGATAATGAATTGAATGGAAACAGAGTAACCCTCTGATTTTGTTTATCTTTTCTAATGGTGATTATGTTTGCCAATGAGGCTTATAGGTCAGTGAGACCTTACATTTGTCAGTGAGACACCTATTGTATCTATTGAAGCTTGCCTGGTTAGTGAGACCTATATGTAGCCAGTGAGGCAGTTTTGGAGTGGTTTTGATGTAGGAGCATCCAGTGGTGTAAGGGCAATCTTGCATCACCCAAAAAAAGATGTGTTTCAAAATTGTTGATGTTCTTTCCATTTCTTTTCAAAATTTGTGGTTTTGGTTCCATAATCACTTGAATAATGATGTAGAACTTTCAGTTTTTCCAAACTGCTAAAAATAGTAACTTGCTATTTTTAGAAAGTTTGTATTTGGGCACGGATTGAAGTGAAAATTTACAGGAAGTTACATAATGGAAATATAAGACCTTTGGCAAAGGAATCACACAAAGATCATTTGCGAGCTGAAAGATATTAAAGTTTATGTTTCTAGAAAAATACCTGAAAATTATTCAAACTTAAGTTTGAGGCACTAAACGGCCCTGTACGGACCCAAAAATGGCCGGAACCGGCAGAACAAGTTCTTAGCGTGTAGAGCACTCTGCAAGATTTCTGACGCATAAAACGGTTCATCAATTGGACACCCGGATCAAAAGTTATGGCACTTGGAAGTTGACCTATTTTTGGAGGGAGATGCAAATTTTGAAATTAAGTTGTTGGCCGCTAAAAAGGCTATTAATAACCATTTTTGGGAACCCTGGGTAGTAGTGGAGTTAAGGGGGCAAGTGTGGAGTTAAGAATAGGTAGGAAAACAAAATCCCTAGCTGATTTGGGGTTACAGAAGGTAGAAGATTTTGTAGCCTGGTGAGGTGTAGCTGTAGTGTGTTGCAGCCTGTAGAGGATTAATTCCTCATATTGTAATTGAGCTTCTGTAATGTAATGAGTTGCCCAGACCAATAAATAAATATTCTATTTTCTGTGTTCTATTTCTGTTGTTGTGTGTTTTATGATTTACCCCCTTCATCAGGTTTTTCTACCCCTGGAGGGTTTTCCACTTGTGCAAATCTTGTGTCATGATTCATATTGATCTTCTCTGTGTGTGTATGATTTACTCATGAGGTGTTATTTATATCCTCTTTTATCTGTAGTCTTATATATATGTGTTTAACAATGTCTTCCTCCTTTGTCTTGTAAACTAAAATTTACAAAAAGTTAAAATTTATACAACACTGATTCACCCTCCCTCTCAGTGTTGTCCTAGACTCCAACATTTTATTGGCTCTTACAAGGTGTTCGACAAGTGGGAGAATGTTGGGAATTAAGGTGTCTCAACCTTGGTAAATTCCTTGTATTATTTCATTGTATTTATTTATTTATTGCCTAGTGTATAATTAGGATGTAAATCCTATGTTGTCATCTTGTGGGAGTTGGCATGGTGATTGTCATCCTACATGGCATATGACCACATGTAAATTTGTCCTCACATGAGGAGATAGGCATCCCACTTAGTGGTAGGAATATTTTTCCATGTGTCAGCATCTTGGAATGTGTGTAAGGGAATATTGACTGAAATGGTCATGTCAGATTCCTATGACAAAGTTATGACATGTAAGAGTCAGAAATAGAAGATCCTATGACAGGTATGGACATGTGTCGAGAAGCATCTTTTAAAAAGGCATCTTTGGGCACCCCAAGGTGGGATATGATATGTTGTAACAGAATATGCTATTTATAGCCTGCGTATGACAAGTTCTCTTACAGCTATAAGTTATGACAACTATGACAGATCCTATGATGGTTGTAAGAATCGTAAGAGCATCTGTCATAGCCCATTTTGGAAATAGGCAACCTCTTTGGGATGGGTTGACTTGACAAGTGTTAAGAACATCCTACAGTGTTGGACAAGTGTCCATAGATGTGGGTTTTGGGCCATGAGGCCATGTTGGACTCCCATCTCAATGTGGAGCCATTTTTGCCTTGTATTTTATTTATAAACAGGTGCTTTGGAGAGGTGATGCATTATGTGATTGACAGGTACTGTTATGCTGCCAGATCATCTCTAGATACGAGTGTCAAAGATTCCTACAAGAGCATTGGCTCTATGATTGTATTGTAACCTTCATTGTTTACGGAATACATTTGAGTTGTATTTTGGAGTGTGGGGTTTTTAACCCGTAAGGGTGTTCACCATGTATAACTTGTGTCTCTCTTCTTCTTTCTTACATTCTTGTGTATGTGTTTGCCACAATATCTCTATTAGTGGGTTAAAAAAGTTGTAAATGTAAAGATAAGATTGATTTTGCACTCTCCTCCCCTCATTAGATTAGTGTAGGAAGCGATTTCCGCACAATTAGCTTCCTTTCATCAATTTGATCCAATAATTCCTCTTTAGTAGGCTCACTTGATGGAGCTACACCTGATGTGCTTGGCTCCTCAACTGCAAGGGGTAGGGGTGCATCTCCAAGATTGTATGGAATGATTTCCATTGAAACTTTTGGAAGGATAGTAGAGTCAGTCTGTGTTGGGGCATGAGCATGCATATTTTGCAATTGTTTCTTTAACAATGTCACTTCAGTTTCCAACTTGGAAACCTTTTGCTGACTGTCATTATACTCTGCAACCATGTCATTATACTTGGATCTATATTGATCTCTTTCCTCAGTGATATTCTGTACTATTGGCAATGATATTGGCAATGTTCACTGACATATTTGCTGCCTCAATTGCTTGGGTATCAGACACTCTCTTAATAATTATCCCTACACTTATGTTTGGACCAGGCTCAACAACTATAGGTTTCCTTGCATCTGGAGCCAATGCCCAAATATCAAGTGTTTCCTATTCTTCACTGAAAGAACACCCCTGCAAAGCCAATTTTGCTTCCTCCTCTACTTCATACAATGGTTTGTCATGCCTCCACACTGTGTCAAAAGCAATTGCCAAGGTTAAATCCCACTCTGGCAATAATAAAATACCACTTTCCATCAACAACTCTACCATTTTCAGCTGTTATCTTCTAAAACTATTCTTTCATTTCCTTTCTAACCTCAGCCTGAATAACTGCTTCTGGTAATTCAAGGTGCAAGCTTCTCTTTTTGGCAACATTATCAACATATTCATCTCTCCTTGCCCTCCAAGAAAACTCTCTAAAAGTAGGGGTCTAGACAAATGAATCATCTATCATGAAGGTCTTGTAAGCTTCCTCCCTAAGGTCATCTATGTTGCTCAACTGCCTAAGGTTTGCCTTGCCCAACCTGAGGTTGCTTTCTGGTTCTATTATCTCCCTAGGGGGAGAGGGCATTCCCTGTCTCATATCCTCCTCAATGACAATGATATCATGATCTAAGTCATCTAGATAATCCACCAAGCTACTTTGTTCAATCTTTTGCTTCTTTGGTAGTGGCTGTCTTGGAGGTGAATCCACCTCAATTACTTGTGGAGCTGCTTGCCTTAGGGGAGATAGTGGTGGCATTTCATGCAATTGTGAGGAAGCTCTTGAGCCCTCAAGCTCAGAATCAGAAGATGCAGTTGGGGTTGTAATAGATTGTTGCTTCCTCACAATACCTTTTCTTCTTGCAAAGACTCTAATCTTTTGTGGTGGTTGGTAGGTAGGCCTTTCCTCCAACATTGGGGCCTTCCCCTTATCCTTTTCCTATTCTTCCCCAACCACAGCCTTTCCTTTGTTAGCAACTAATTTCTCTCTTTTCATCCTGCCAACCACTTGCTTAAAATTCTGGAGCATATATTCAACTTTTTGCAATTCATTTTTGAATTGAGGCAACTGCAGGGGGTCATATTGGGGATTAGTCTTCCATTTTTTCCTTACCATCTTATCATGGGCAATCCATTTTTCCTTCCTATCCTCTTGTATTTGGTAATTAAATATGTTCCTAATAACATCTTCAGGGAAAAAGAAGTTATGTATGAACTGGCTGCTTCTAATCCTCGCTTTCAATGTAGCCATGAAACCTTTAGGATCATGAGTTCTTGGGCCCACTCTCCTCATGTTGTATGGTTCAAGTAATTCATCCATTTTTCTCCACCCTCCACCAGTCGTCACAAAGTTTGAAAAAGCTGTCCATGTTGGGAAGAAGGTTCCTTTCCTCATGTTTAACAAGTGGCCATCTTTAACATTAGCCAGCTGCCAAATGACCTCAAGGAATCCAATTCTCAGTGGCACTTCTCTGGGGAGAACATGTGGTCTAATCGTAGTGCCATATACTCTGAGATTTGTACAATCCGGATAGGGGATGATATCTCCCCAATTGTGATCAATTTTTAAATCAGACCTCCTTTCTTTTGGCTTGAGAAAATCATGTAGTTCAATTGGAATCCTTGGTGGATTCAGGATTAGGTCATTCCTCAACTTTGATGCAAAGACATTCTCAAACACCATAAAATCAAACTTCTTATCATCCTTGTCTATAATTCTTGTCCAACACTAGATAGGTAGCTCAACACCATCCTCCTCCTTTTCCAACTTCATATCATTCTCAAAGAATTTTTCCCTTTTGAATAAAAACATGTGCATTAACAGTGAGTACCACCAAAACTACACTGAATCTTTACCAATCTTTAATGAAATTAAACCCTCATGAATGTTATCTGCCAGGTAGGAAGCAAAGCCATATACTATGTTGTAAACAGGGTGTTGGATATGAGCAACCATATACATGAAACCCATTAGCATTCCGGAAGCAAGATCAAACCCCAAGATTTGACACAAATAATAGAAGGTTTTATCAAAATATGGAGTAAAATACTTTATTGGGAAGGGTTCCTTATCTGATGGACCAATAACAATTCTCCCCTTTCCCTTTCCAACTGATGCTAGATGATTTGGCAACATTGTGATTTTAAAAACGTGTCTTGTCTTCTCGTATTCACTCCTAAAGGCTTTCAAATCAATTTTTACCAAATCCTCATTCCAATCATGAAGTTGAAAAACTTCAGCAATCTCTTCCCTGTTGATATTTTGATGAAGGGGGTAAATCACGAAACACACACAACAAAAATTGAACACAGAAAATAGAACTTTCTTTTATTGATATGGAAAAATCATTACATTATAGAAGCTCAATTACAATAAGAGGAATCAATCCTCCACAGGCTACAACACACTACAACTACACATCACCAGGCTCTGGAATCTTTTGCCTTCTGTAACCCCCAAATCAGCTAGGGTTTCTATTTTCCCACCTATTCTTGACTCTATACTTGCCCCCTTAACTCTACTACCACCCAGGGTTCAAAAAATAGTCATAAATAACACTTTTTGGCAGCCTCCAGCTAAATTTCAAAATTTGCAACTCCCTCCAAAAGTAGGTCAAGTTCTGGGAAGCATAACTTTTGATTTGGGTGTCTGATTGACGAACCGTTTTAAGCGCCGAAAAGCTTGCGATATGAATTATCACACCAAAAATTTGTAAAAATAGATTTTCATTAACTTTTTGGGATGTTATTGGATGTTTTAGTGCCTCATATCTCATTTCAAAAAATTTCAAGGGCTTTTCAGAAAACAAAAACTTTAATATCTTTTAGCTCATAAATGATCTTTGCCTGATTCCTTTGCCAAAGGTCTTATATTTTTGTTATGTAACTTTCTGTAAGTTTTCACTTCAATCCATGCCCAAATGTAAACTTTTCTAAAATAGCAGGTGCACTTTCCAAAATAGAAGGTTGCTATTTTTAGCAGTTTTGGAAAAACTGAAAGTCCTACATCATTATTCTGGATATTATGGAACCAGGAACACTAAGTATGGAAAGAAATGAAAAAAAATACAATGATTTTGAATTAACTTCTTTTTGGGTGATGCAAGATTGCCCTTACACCACTAGATGCTCCTACATCAAACACTCAGGGTAATTTGAGAAGTGACCCTGTCACATCTCAAATGTTTGTGTGAGGAAAACCAAAATGGTTAACCTCCATCTTAGACAACCAAGAAGAATCTTCAACATACCTTCCTTTCCATTTTACCAGATATTCTTTATATTGCTTGTTTTGAGTACTTCTTCCCACACGGCTATCCAAGATCTCTTCTATCTCTTCCATTGAAGTAGATGCTGGAATACTCCACTGCACTTTTGTTGGTCTATCCTCTGTTCCACCTTCATGATATTTGATAAATCAGCAATGCTGAAAATAGGGGAAATATTGATCCCACTCAGCAGCTCTACCTCATATGCATTTCCTGAATCATGCTTCTTCAGGATTCTGCATGGTCCAAATTTCTTCATTTTCAACTTATTGTATGTTCCAATTGGGAACCTTTCTTTTCTCAAGTGAACCATGACTTCATCTCCTACCTGGAACTCCTTATACCTCCTCTTCTGATCTGCCTTAGACTTGTACTAAATATTCATCTTATTAATATGCTTTCTCACTTCTTCATGCAAATTCTTCAGATATTCTGCAAAGTCTTCAGCTTTAGCACTTTTCTTTTCTCCTTTGTCTAGCTTCCTCAACTTAGAAGCATTTCTCGGGCTATTTCCATATACAATCTGGAATGGTGATTTACCAGTACTCCTATTGAAAGAATTGTTGTAAGTAAATTCTACCTATGGTAAAATCAAATCCCATCGCTTGGGCTTATCTCCTACTAAGCATCATAGCAGGTTACCTAAACTCCTATTCACCACTTCCATCTGTCCATCAGTCTGTGGATGGTGTGTAGAATTGAACTTCAAATATGTCTTCAACTTCTTCCATAATGTCCTCCAGAAATAACCAACAAACTTGGTATCTCGATTTGAAACTATGCTCTTTGGTAGACTGTGTAATCTCACCACCTCTCTGAAAAATAACTCTGCAATATGAACAACATCATTAGTGTTCTTGCACGGAATAAAATGTGCCATCTTTGAGAATCTGTCCACCACCACAAAAATAGAATCATGTCCTCTCTGTGTCCTTGGTAAACCAAGAACAAAATCCATACTAATATCATCCCATGGTTTCTCTGGTACAGGTAGTGGCTGATATAGACCTGTATTCTGACTTGCTCCTTTCACCATCTGACATACTCTGCAACTCTGCACAAATTTCCTCACATCCTCCTGCAACTATGGCTAATAATAATTTTCACCAACAATAGCAATGGTCTTATCTTGACCAAAGTGTCTAGCCAATCCTCCACTATGCTTCTCCTTAATCAGATTCTCTCTCATGGAACTCCTTGGAATGCACAACTGGCTTCCTCTAAACAACATGCCATCTTGGATTATGAAATCCAACCATTTGGTCATGTCCAAAGTAACAGGTTCCAAACAAGCTTTCCAAGCCTCTGCAAAATTTGGATCTTCAGGATACAAACTTTTGAGCTCATCAAACTTAACAACCTCTATCTTCATTTCTGTCAACAAATTTTGCCTTTTGCTCAAGGCATCTGCAACTCTGTTGGACTTCTGACTCCTATGCTTCAAAACAAAAGTATAGCTCTGCAAAAACTCAACCCATTTTAAGTGCCTTTGGTTCAACTTTCCTTGACTATTAAGGTACTACAAAACTTGATGATCAGTATATAAAACAAACTCCTTTGGCAACAAATAATGTCTCCATTTCTTCAAAGCTTGAACTATTGCATAAAATTCCTAATCATAAACATAATACTTTTTCTTAGCATCATTAAGCTTCTCACTAAAATAGGCAATGGGCTTACCTTCTTGACTCAAAATAGCTCGTATAGCACTACCACTAGCATCACAATCTACCTGAAATACCTTATTGAAATTTGGAAGTGCCAAAACAGGTTGCTCTGCAAATTTCTACTTCAATGTATCAAAGCTTTTATCTGTTCCTTTAGTCCATCTAAACTCATTTCTATCCCCTCTCATTGTCTCAGTTAGGGGTGCACAAATGCTACTGAAAGTCCTAATAAACTATTTGTAAAAACTTGCCAAACCGTGAAAAGATCTTACCTCGAAAGCACTCCTCAGCGTAGGCCATTCAATGATAGCCCTCACCTTCTCTGCGTCCATCTTAAGACATTCCTCTAAGACAACAAATCCCAGGTATACCAACTCCTTCTTTGCAAAACTACATTTCTTCAGATTAATCAACTTCTCCTCCCTCAGCGTCTCTAAAACTCTTTTGATATGCATCAGATGCTCATCCCAAGTCTTACTGAAAATCAAAATATCATCCAAATAAACAATAACAAAACTTCCCAAAAATTGTTTTAGTACCTTGTTCATGAGCCGCATGAATGTGCTTGGTGCATTGGTTAGCCCAAATGGCATGACTAACCACATATACAAACCCTCCTTGGTCTTGAAGGTTGTCTTCCATTCATCTCCTTCTTTGATTTAGATTTGGTGATACCCACTCTTTAGATCAATCTTCATGAAGTACTTGGCTCCACTCAAATAGTCCATTATGTCATCTATTCTGGGCAATGGAAATTTGTACGTGATCGTGATCTTATTGATGGCTCGAGAGTCTGTACACATTCTCCACTCTCCATCTTTCTTTGGTGCTAGTACTATAGGTACCGAACATGGACTTAGGCTATCTCTTATCAATCCCTTCCTTAACAACTCATGAACTTTTCTGTTCAACTCTTCACTCTTGGCTAGAGTCATTCTATGGGTTGCCTTATTTAGCAAATTGGCTCCTCGTATCAAATCCATTTGAGGACTTATCTTCCTTACTGGTGGTAAACCCTCTGGTACGTTATCAGAGATAATGTCCTGAAATTCTTCTAACATATCTGAAACTTCTACTGGTACATCTTCACATTTCTCTTGACTAATCTTAGGAATCAATGCAAAGCAATGATGCTCATGCTTCATAACCTCCAAAACTTTTCTACCATCTACCAAGCAAATTTTGGTAGTACTACATACCTTTTCTTCCACCTCCTTCAAGGGCTTCAACTTGTGATGATCTCCATCCTTTGTTAGGGAATATGTGTTTGCACGACCATCATGGACAGTGCTCCTATCATACTGCCACGACCTCCCCAACAGCATATGACATGCGTCTATTAGTATGATATCACACAACACCTCATCATGGTAGTCCCCAATCTTGAACTTCACTAAACATTGCTCATTGACCAAAGCTCGGTGTTCCTTCTGTAACCATGCAATTCGATATGGATGTGGATGCTTTCTTCTTGTCAACTTCAACTTGTCAACCATCTCCTTTGAAACAAGATTGTCAGTACTTCCACTGTCAATAATAATGTCACAACACTTACCTTCACATTTACACCTTGTGCGGAATAAACTCTTCCTCTAATTGGGTTCCTTCTCCTCATTGAACAAAGTCCTTCTGACAACTAGGGTTTCTCCCCTTTCAGCATCTTCAGAATGCTTAGATTGTGCATCTTCATCTACATGTGTAACTCGTGCATTACCTTCAGGTCTTCTATTTGTCCTTCCTTGATGTTGTGGACACTCATATACTTGATGCCCTTCTTCTCCACATTGGAAACAGGGTGCTCTGAAACCTCCTCTTCTAGGTCCTTGCCTAGGTCTGCCTCTTCCTCTTCCTCTTCCTCTTTGCTCACCATTGTTCTGGTCACAATAGTGGTAGATATTATCTCCTCTCTGATTTCGACTGGTGCCAGCTTCTTCACTTTTCTATGCATCTTCATTTCAGCCCCCATAGGGTCTTCCACTAGTCCTTCTACCTTGACATCTTCCCCTTTGCTTGTTATCAAATCTTTTATTCAGCTTCTCTTCCACCTTCAGGGAAAACTGGTATGCATCTTCTATGGTGGTCATTTTGACCAGGCTTAGCTCCTCTTGAATACTTGGCCTCAATCTATTAATGTAACGGGCTACCTTCTCCTTGTTAGGCTCTACATGGCTCGTCCTGATAGTAATCTTATAAAACTCTTCTATATACTCTTTGACAGACTTGTTACCTTGCTTTAGTCCTTGCAGCTTCTTCAACAACTCCATCTCATAGTCCACAGGAATGAACTACTTCTTCAGTTTCTCCACCATCTGATCCCATCTGTTGATCTTTCCTTTTCCTCTTCTGTTCCTCTCTAATTGAACCTCCTTCCACCAAATACTGGCGTGGCCCTTCAACTTTGTTTTTGCAAACTTGACCCGATCTGGGTCCTCCACATCCTCATACTTGAAATACTCCTCCATGTCATTGATCCAATCAATAAGCTGTTCTAGATTCAAATCTCTAGAATATGTAGAAACTTCAATCCTGGGCCTCTTTCCAATCTTTGAAATGGCCCTCAACAACCTAACTTCTGCAGGATCTCCTGCAGCTTCTTGTTCTTCCTTAGATAGCTCTTCCTCAGCTTCATCTTCGCTTTCTTCTCTTGTTTTCGGGTCAAACCCTCTTTGTAGCTCATCTTGCAATGCATCAATTTGCCTTTGTAGGGCTATAAAATCCTCTTCTGTCAAAGCATTCCTCCCAATACGATTTCTTCATGGAGTCATCTTGATCTCTGCAACAAACCCACAACCTCAGGTCCTGGTGCAAACTACCTCATGGTCGGCGATCTATCTACACATTTAGGAACCCTGGCTCTAATACCACTTGATGAAGGGGGTAAATCACAAAACACACAACAAAAATTGAACATAGAAAATAGAACTTTCTTTTATTGATCTAGGAAACTCATTACATTACAGAAGCTCAATTACAATAAGAGTAATCAATCCTCCACAGGCTGCAATACACTACAGCTACACATCACTAGGCTCTGGAATCTTTTGCCTTCTGTAACCCCCAAATCAGCTAGGGTTTCTATTTTCCCACCTATTCTTGACTCTACACTTGCCCCCTTAACTCTACTACCACCCAGGGTTCCCAAAATAGTCATAAATAACACTTTTTGGCGGCCTCCAGCTAAATTTTAAAATTTGCAACTCCCTCCAAAAGTAGGTCAACTTCTGGGAAGCATAACTTTTGATTCGGCTGTCCAATTGACGAACCATTTTAAGTGCTAGAAAGCTCACGATGTGAGCTATCATGCCAAAAATATGTAAATGGATTTCCATCAACTTTTTAGGATGTTATGGGATGTTTTTGTGCCTCATATCTTGTTTCAGAAAATTTCAAGGGCTTTTCAGAAAACAAAAACTTTAATATCTTTCAGCTCAGAAATAATTTTGCCTGATTCCTTTTCCAAAGGTCTTATATTTCCGTTATGTAACTTTATGTATGTTTTTTCTTCAATCCGTGCCCAAATGCAAACTTTCCTAAAATAGTAGGTACACTTTCCAAAACAGGCAGGCTGCTATTTTTAGCAGTTTTGGAAAAATTGAAAGTCCTACATCATTATTCTAGATATTATGGAACCAGAAACACTAATTATGGAAAGAAATAAAAACAACTACAATGATTTTGAAATAACTTTGTTTTGGGTGATGCAAGATTGTCCTTACAGCACTGGATGCTCCTACATCATATTTACCATTTCTATCCCATCTTACGTCCTGAGAACTCTAGAGATAGGATCATATCTTTCTGCCACAACTTTTAACAAGTCCACATCTATGTAGACATTTGGGACAACCAATTTCCCCATGTCCAATCTCCTGGGGTTACATATAGGAGAACTCAAATTCCTGTTCACAAACCAGTTCTTGAACAATGACCATCCTGTAAGTGGTATGGTGGCATCCTTGATATGGATGTGTTTATCTATGAGGCCTTCTTTAATTTTGGAACACTAGAATAGAAGCAAACCTTTTACTTTGTCGTTAGTGGAGGGCTTTAATTGATCAAGAAGGTCCTGGACTATGGTCCTCTTCGTCTCTCCAGAGCTTGAGGTTTGAGCTCATGGGGGTGCCATTATGGTGAGAATTTTGCAAATTAGGCTTTTAGTTTAGTAAGAATTACAAATTCACAACTAGGGTTCTGACTTAAAGCAACAATAAAGCTCAAAATTTGTAGTTCAACAATCTAAGAAGGCAAATGCCAAAACCCTAAAAGAAATGAAAATTTACCAATAATTCCTATTGACAGAACACTTTAAAAACCCTAGTTTTGATTGCCAAGAGATTGAAATTGCCTCGAGAGATTGAAATTTGCCTCGAGAGATTGAAATTGCCTCTAGATGCTTTAAAACACTTAAGATGGATTTAAATTTTGCAAAAAGACTGGTTTTATGGCGTTAAAACCACCATTAATGCTCGTTCGCTTGAAGCAGAATGACTCCCATGGCCACTTTCTGAATTTCAAACTCTAGCCGTTGATCTCTTGATGAGATGGCAAGATGGATGATTGTGATGAAGTTTTCTAACACACGGAATTGCTTACTCATCTTTCGATAGACCCCACCTTCTCTTCAATCCTATGAAGTTTGCTACGTGACATTCACCCGTTAGCCTGTTGGGGTTATCACCCATGGATCTTCTGACAATGGGCTAGTGGGGAACGGTTAGGACTAACCTGGGGTCCTCCAACATGCTTGCACATTAACTTCTCAAGCCATCCACTATCTGCTTAATTTCTTCAACATTGGATGGCTAAGATTAAAACATCTTGCCGAGGAATTTCCCATGTGTCTTATTTAAACCTTTAATAACTCACCCTTTAACTTTTAATTCTCTTAAGGCTGCTTCAAAATATTTGCTAAAATATTTCAAACTCTAGCCATTGATCTCTTGATGAGATGGCAAGATAGACGACCGTGATGAAGTTTTATGCCACATGGCATTGCTTACTCATCTTTCGATGAACCCCACCTTCTCTTCAGGCTGTGAAGTCTAATACATGGCATTCGCCCATTATCTCGTTGGGTTTATTGCCCGTGCATCTTCTGAAAATGGGCTAGCAGGGAACAATTAGTATTAACCAAGGGGCCCTCCAACATGCTCACACATTAACTTCTCAAGCCATCCATTGTCTGCTTAACTTCTTCAACATTGGACGGCTAAGATTAAAACATCTTGCCAAGGAATTTCCCATGTGTCTTATTTAAACCTTTAATAGCTCACCCTTTAAGTCTCTTAGGGCTTCTTTGTAATATTTTCTAAAGCATTTAAAAGTGGACCCTACTAGGTTAACTTGTTCCCCACCAAGTGGTGACTAACAAGACTAGGTATAAGGGGCTGATAAACAACACGATTTTGATAGCTTAGGTTTCAACTTAGACAACCGACAACTAGACATAGCAAGTCAACATAAGATTATGTAGAGGGTTTCTCATATGAAATGTCAACCATTGATATTTGGAAATCTAACGGTTCAAGTGTTATTCTGGAGGTTTCAGACATTTTCTTTTGGAATGCAACTACAGTTGTCCATAAAAAATTCATCGAATGGTTGTCTGTTATATTAATTTGTGCTAACATCTTGCTTCAGACATAATAAATATGTTGATACTTGTCCACATTCTGGACACTTTATGAAGGCATTTCGATGTGTGTAAAATTTATCCCGGAATAGAACAATATGTAACATTTGATATTTTCGCTACACTATATGATTTTTTATTGGCATAACAGTTTATTTCGCCAATTAATTTTTTATTGGTTTGAAACTATATTTAATTCGTGAATGATTTTTTTATTGGTTTGAAAATTGGTTTAATTCACCAATGAAAATATATATTTTTGTTTGAAATTAGATTTTAATCACCAGCAAAAATATTTTTTATTTAGAAAACATGTTTAATTCACCCATAGAAATATTTTACTGGTTTGAAAATAGGTTTTAATTCGCTAATGAAAATATTTAATTAGTTTGAAAATAGGTTTTAATTGCCAATGAAAATATTTTATTGGTTTTAAAAAAATTACAATTCGCCGGGATTTTCCATAGACCTCTAGCGATTACAAAAGATTCACCAAATAAGATTTTTTTTTTCCTGGAAAAATGAAAAAATTTGCTAATAAAATTAATATTTTTCTCAGGAAGTATACATGATTCATCATGTTTATACAGCTTCTTCGAGGGGGAGTTCTTAAAGTTATCCTTGCCCTAAACCCTCTACCCTTGACACTATATCGTAAACCTTAATCCCTCAACCCTAAACCCTTAATATGTCGACCCTTACACCCTCAACCCTTAAACCCTAAACCCTTGACACTTAAACCCTAAACCCTTAAAGCCTCAACCCTTATCCACCCCTCTCCTCCCCTATCTGCCTTACCCCCATCTCTCTCCTATCTCTCTCACCCCTTTCTCCCTAGGTTATAGGTCTCTCACTTGTATATCTCTCATGGCTCTCTACATATTTCCCTTCCTTTCCACCTCTCTCCTTCCTCCTTACCCATCTTTCCCTCAAGTTGTCAACTTAACTCTCTCATTTTATTAAATCTCTTCCCTCACCTCTATCTCTCACCTTTGTTTCCTCCTCACCTCTCTACCTCTCCCCTCTCTACATCTCTCAGTCACTCCTTGTCTGCCTCTCCGTCTGTCCTTATCCATCTAGGTCTCTCACTTAACCCTAAACCCTAAACCTTATCCCTAAAGCCTCAACCCTTACACCTTAAATCCTAAACCCTATCCCTAAAGCCTCAACCCTTAGCACTATACCTTAAACCCTAATCCCTTAACCATTAACCCTTAACCCTATCCCTAAAGCCTCAATCCTCAACCCTTAAACCTTGAACCCTAAACCCTATCCCTAAACCCTCTACCCTCGACACTATACCTTAAACCCTAATCCATTAACCCTCATCCCTAAAGCCTCAACCCTCAATTCTTAAACCTTAAAACCTAAACCCTATCCCTAATCCCTCTACCCTTGACACTATGCCTTAAACCCTAATCCCTCAACCCTTAAACCCTTAATCCCTCAAACATTAAACCCTTAAACCCTAAACTCTCAACCCCTAGATACCCTTAAACCCTATACACTTAACCTTGGACACTCAACCTTGAACATTATCCATCAACCTTCAAACCTCTACCCTATACCCCATACCCTCAACCCTATACTTATGCCCTAAACCCTCAACCCTCATCCATATGCCTTATACCCTCAACCTGAAACCCTAAAACCTATATCTTAGATGCTCAACCTTGAACATAATCCCTCAACTATAAACTCTCAACCCTCTACCCTCTACCCTCAACCATATACTTAAGCCCTAATCCCTCAATCCTCAACCCTATACCTTAAACCCTGAAGCCTACATAGGCACAAACCCTCATCCTTATACCCTATAACCTCACCCTTATACCCTAAACCATGAATATTGTGCCTCAACCCTATACTTAAAACCCTAAACCCTAATCCCCATGCCTTACACACTTAATATTATACACTCAACAAGCTGAATATTATCCCTCAACTATAACCCTCTACCCTCTACCCTCTACTCTCTACCTATTACTTAAGCCCTAATCCCTCAACCCTATACCTTAAACCCTAAACCCAATAACCTCAACCCTCAACCCTAAAAACTATACGGGCTCAGGTCCTTATATACCCTAAACCCAAAACCCTTACATACATACATACATACATACATACATACATACATACATACAGGCATACATACAGGCATACATACATACATGTATACACATACCTACAAACATGCATACATATAAGCATACATACATGTACACACATACATACAACCATACATACATACATACAAGCATACATATATACATACATACATACATACATATAAGAATACATATATATACATATAGGCATATACATACATACATCAATACATACATACAATCCAAGCAAGACATAAGGCGAGCGCATTATAATGTGCTCGCGTTATGTCAAACTGGACAAACATTAGGCAAACTTGCAAAAAAGAAAAAAATGCAAAATATAATGCGAACGCATTATAACACACTCACGTTATATTTTTCTTTGGGAATGCCAAACCTTAGGCTTGGGATTTGCATTGGATTTCCAACCCAAAGGCTCGGAGTGCCTTCCCAATGTCCAAAGATGTGGTTTTGCATATTCTACAAGATTTCACATAATCTCGTTTGTGCTAACCCTTAGATTTGAACGTGTTTCAAGGTCGAAAAATTGAACACCTTGGTAATGTTAGGATTTCTCTTAGCTATTTAATGATGTAATTTTTTTCACATTTTGACAATGTTAAGCCTTTCATCTTTAATTTCTTTTGTTTGTGTCTGTTTTTGGGTAAAAACCATTGTTTGGTCTTTTTTTCATTATAAATTAACCGTTCATTGAAATTTCAAATAAATTACATTTTTATAAACTAGACTTCATTCTACACATATTAAAAAAATTCAATTAGTTTTCAAATTTTACAGGGGTAGCATTACCAGAATTCTATTTTTCAAGATGTGTCCACTTTGAAAATTAGTAAAAAATCAAATATTCATTAAAAATTATCAGAAAAATTAGGCATGAACTACATGCTGTTAGCTAATTTCTCACTAAAGCAATTTTAAAAATACAAAAAAAAAAAAATTACCTTTTGAGGGAGCCACAAAACATGCTATGTTATGTTTTTTTGAGAAACAACACCAATTCTGTGGATCCCTTTTTTGAACCCCTTAATCTATACCATTTTAAAACAAATTAGTAGTTTAGAAAGTAGACTCAAAGCATTACGAACATTGTTTTTGTTGCATCTTAAAAATTTGAGTGTAACTATTCTCAATTTCAAATCCAAGGTCAGTATTTCCTGATTTCAAAAAAAAATGGCCACTTAAGACCCCTTTTTGGCCCCCCATCTTCCTGCACTTACCCCATATTTATCATGTACATCATTCCACAATTTTTCATGCGCTTTCATAGATTATGAGTTACTATTGGTATTAGACAATGTATTACTAATGATTTGACATATGTTTGTAGATGATGGCACCACAAGATTTGACAATACTACATTGAAGGTCTTGTGCATGGATGATGTGTAGTAATATTTCAAAAGTATTGATAGCTAAAGCACTCCTAGTGAATGATTGAGCAATGATAATTAGATCTTGCTCAGCATTGCGACTAGTTGTCTAAACTTCATTGATTGTATGATAGTTAAATTTATATAACATGTGAGGGATCATTTCAATAGATGACCTTGTGGCATATGACTTATGTGTCAAACATGTCTCCTCATTGAGCCATGTTTAATGGTGTTCAATGGCTTAGGTAGGACCAAATTGTGAGAATTTATGTTTTTTAAATGTTTGGGATTTTGAGTTAGGGTTGGGATTAGGAGTTCCAAGTTTATGGTTGTTTAATGGTTTGGTTTCAAGATGTGAGTTTAGGGTTCAATTTTGAAGACCTTTATGGTTGCCAAGGTTTTGATTTTAAGCACCAAGTTTGAGGTTTTATATGAATGGCTTCCAATTTTAAGGGTTGGTGGTTTGAGGTTATGAGCATAGGGTTCATTTTTTAATTTGTTTAGTATTTTGAGTTAGATTTTTGGATTAGGGGTTCCAAGTTTAGGGTCCATGTTTGACTATTTGGTTTAGGGATGTGAGTTTAGTGTTCAATAAATTATAGGTTTGGGGTTGGCGGTTCTAAGTTCAATTACCAAGTTTGAGGTTTTATATAAGTGGGTTCAATGTTTATGGTTCAATATTGAGGGATTTGGGTTTGAGATTTTGAGCTTAGGGTTCATGTTTTTTCAATGTTTGGAACTTCAAGTTAGAGTTGGCATTGAGGATTCCATGTTTAAGGGCTTTCTTTAGGGATGTGATTTTAGGGTTAAAGTTTGAAAGTTTGGGGCTGGGGGTCCTAAGTTCATGTACAATGTTTGAGGTTTTGTATGAATGTGTTCAATGTTGAGGGTTTGAAGTCTCAATCTTAGCATTCAAGTTTAAGGGCTTAGGTTTTAATGTTTGAACGTTTCTAGTTCTGAGTTATGGTTTTCAATCAATAGTTCAAAGTTTAAGGTTCAAGTTAGAGGGTTTGGTTTGTGGATGAGAGTGAAAGGTTAAAGTTTAAGGGTTTGGGGTAAAGGCTTTTGACCTCAAATTCTAAGTTTGAGGGTTTTCATGAGAGGTTTCGTGTTGAGGGTTTCAATTTTGAAGTTCAAGGTTTGATCTTTAGGCTGAAAATTGAAAGGCTATGGGTTATGAGTCAGGGTTTGGGATTAGGGGTTCAAAGTTAAACATTTAGGAATTTGAGTTTGAGTGTAAATTTTTAAGGTATGGGGTTGTGAGAATAGGGAAGGTTTACAATTGAGAAAGTTTGATCTATAAATGTTAAAACATGGTTGGGGTATGAAGTTTTAGGTCAAGAAAATGGGAGAATCTAGAGTTTGTTATTCACAATATGAACCCTTAGAGATGTCTTGTGATGATCAAACAAAACTTGGAAGTTCTCAAAATATGGACCTTAAAGAAGAAATAACAAAGTTGACAAATAAAATATATAAATTGATCAATTAATTTGTGAACACATAGTAATATACTAAATTAAATAGTAATCAAAACACATATCTATTAAATAAAAATTAAAATATACACTAACCTATTTGAACATGTACTGCTTGTGTACAAATTTAGAGCTAAATTTTTCAAAGAAAAAGAGAAGAAAATGTTGAATTGGTCCTCAAAGCATTCCAAAATATCATGACTCCATTATTTGGTCACTTCTCTAGTCTATGGACAATACCTATATAAAGGAAACAAATTAGGTTGAACAAAAACCTACACATAGAATAAAGGGAAGGGGGCATCTTGGTAATGCTTTAATGGAAAAGTTATATCTTGTGTATGTAATTGATCTTTTTCAATGCGAGAACTTAAAAATTAAAATGAGAATGAAAATTTGAGTTTAAAAAGGTGTGGGTGTTGAAAGAGAGGCATTATAAGATAAATGTAGACATGCAACACACATTATGAATCAAATGGGGGAGATAAAAGGATGTACTTTTATTATATGTCAAATTTGAACATTATGTTTACTACACAAGTGGCTTCAAAATTGTTGTGGTGATCACAAGATTATCATATCAAAATAAAAATTATTAGGGTAGTCACAAAGTTGTAGTGGTTATACAATAGCCAGCTATTAAAAGTTGTGATTTTGTTATAGTTGATAAAACTAATAAAATTTAAATCTAGAAAACACGTAATCAAGGCAAATACATTTTCAGGGGTTCAAAGTTATACTAAGAAAGACTCTAGGGATATAACATAGAGGCATGAGAATCTAGAATATTGGAGAAGAAACCAATTTATCCATATAAGCTACAAAGTGCTTAAATGTGGGAGAATGCAACATGTTTGGATAGAAATTTCAACCTCTAGTGCAAAAAATAATGTTTTTCATCTTATTTTTTAGGTTTCCTTGTAATGCCCCACCATGCAACCCTAGAGGTAAGTTTAGCTAAGCAATAAAGAGGGTGAATTTTTTTTTTTAAATAGAAGTAATGATAACAAAACATAACATATTCTATAATCAACAAGTTAAACTAGCATCTCTAGGGATTACACAGCTGCATTATTCAAATTATACAATAATCAACAACATACATAGTTTAATCGAATAAACCAACTGAATCAAACCAACATCTTTCATTACGATTTCCAAATACTTCAAGAAGTTTGCATTAAGATTACAAGTACAAAATAGTATATCTTACAAGAGGAATTACATAGTTTCATTGTTACAAAAGCTCTTTTTTTTAATACATCAAATTACATATTGAATTCCACCGATACATAGACCTAGATGCAAATAGTACAAATAACAATCTTCAAATACAGGTGCAAACTGGAATCATGAGAGTTACATCTTCTTTACATGTGAGCCACGATGCTAGAAAACCAATGAAATAAAGCACAACCACCCGACCATGTGGAACCCTAATGTCCACCCCCCGTGCTAGGAGATAACAATGAGGTCCCATGACAATAGACAAACAGGTAGACAGTAGTCTAAAAGGAATAAGGACTACACATGACTCCATGACAACATAGGTAACTAACACAAGTAACTCAACAACACTTATAGAGGAAATCACATAATGAATGGAGAAAAACAATTAGGGAATGCTAGACTGCAGTAGGGATGAGTGTCATCGCATGGTCCTAACATGGGTTACCCTGACAGTCTTTAGCTAGATGCCAACCCCCATCCTTGGGTTACCCTGATAGTATCTCGCTAGGCGTCAGCCCCCATCTATGGTTACCCTGACAGTCTCTTACTAGACGCCAGCCCCATAGGGTGACACATGCAGAACCAACATTTCTTTCGTGAGGACAAGGAAGTTGATCTTGCCAACCAGGCCTTCTCATCCCATCCTTAGCCTGAATGAGCACTACAGGCATGGGCAAGGAATCCAATTATCTTAATTAGTGTGAAAACTATGTTGGAAACAAGGTAGATAACTAAGAGGGGGGTGAATCAGTTATCTTAAATATTTTAACTTTATGTTCTTCTTTAATAATTAGTGCAACATCAAAACATATAAGCATACATAATAATGAGAGTAGAAATAAAATCAACACACATAACACAATGATTTTGACGTGGAAAACCCTGTTAAGGGAAAAACCATGGGGTGACTAACCCAAGATTGTATTCTCTATTAAAAGAATAAGTACAAAATGACACTTGCCAATTAGGGCTCACTGCCTGAGCACACTACTCACAAGAGGCACACTACCTACAAGAGACTCACTATCTACAAGGATATAGAAGGTAACCAGATGTTTGAACTGAAGAGAGGCATCCACATATGCTGAGGTTTAGTTTCAGTTAGGCTCAATATACTGATCTACTGCACTTCATACTTCCTTTTCTTTAGTGCTGTTGTTCTGTCACATACCAGACTTGTAATGCCGCGTCCACACTTCTTTCTACCTTTTCTAGCACACTATTTCTCCACACACACCTTCATACCAAAATTCATCTGGTATATATATCCACACCAAGGATTTCAACATCTTTCTAGTCGGCAACCAGAATACTCAAGATATTTACCAAACCCTGAATTGTCGGCTAAATCCATGCTTAAAATGTGATGTGTATCCAAGACATAGAGTTAGAAGTCATCAATCAAGTTAGCCAACCAAGTATGATCTCTTAAATAACTTGACCATCATCAATTTCTCATTCGGATTAAATTCTGATGCTCTGTTGGTCAGTTCTTCCTTAATCTACTCTACCTGTTAGGAACCCAACACTTAGGTGCTCATATCTTTTCACTCTTTCATCACCAGAGGCTCAATCTCTAGAATATAGTAGACATGATACTCCTATTAACTTTCTCAAGTCTGCACTTTTCTAAGTTACACCCTCTGAGAGATCCGGACCTGATTGTCGGACCTTGCTGCATGCTCTGTTCTTGCTCACTGGACCAAAACACTCTTCAATGTGACTTCCGGTAAAGACATACTATGTGCTACAGATGTGTGGGATAAACTTTGTTTCCATCAATGACAACAATAATGAAGTCACACAGTGTCTCTTGCCAACAATCTCCCCCTTTGGCATTGATGGCAACACTTAGTGAAAAATGACTAAGTGTCATAGAAAACTCCCCCTTGGCTGATGCTCTATCTTATGTACATTTTACCGGAGCTCCCCCTTTGTTGGATTTCATATTTTTTACTACTTTTCACTCCCCCTTTGACATCAATGGCAAAGGGTGAAATCTGCCCAATTTTTTTTGCAAAAATAAACCTATACATAGTCGCATAAGTATATATACATGTTATACTTACATATACTTAAGTATATTTGCAAAAGTGGTTTTCAACTAGACAAATTCTATTCCCCAACTCTGCTTCATCCAGTCCAAAATTGAGATGTGACCACTTAACAAAAATGCAAAAGCTTCTGCCCTTTTTAAGTCTACCAGATCACTGGTCCGGGCTGTAGTCTAAGCATCAGTTAGGGCTTCATGCATTGCCTCTAACTTAGGGATAATTATCCCTCTTAGTTCACTCATTCTTCTTATTTTATTCTTCTCCTTCTCAAGCCTCTTTATCTCATTTATAGTGGCAATAGCTTGGCACTTTTGATTCATTATGAATGAGGTGAGAGGATCAAAACTCTAAGATAAACTTGATAGTTTACCCTCTTGTTCTTCCACCTTCTTTGCAATGTCTGCTATCACTGTGGACCAAGATAAAAAAAAATTGTATAATTCTCTGCCATCTTTAAGAGCATTTTCTAGGCTCTTTATCCCAATATCTAGATTTCTCCTATCATTTGCTATGAGTCCTTGTACTTTGGAGAATCTCTTTCCCAAAAACTCTTTCTAGACTTTCTCTTCTGCTGATTTCTCTAGTGAATCAAAATGAGTGTTGATAGAGTTTATCAAATATTTGAGGTTACTGGATGGAGAGGCTGAAGGATCCTTTTGGAAGGATGGCATGATCTTCTCCAACATTCCTAATGCAATTTCTATTAGCTCACAATCTTCCATGTGAAACTTCAGAAGCTTCTCTTTTGCTTTGGCTTGGGCAAAGGATGTAATCTTAATTGTTTGGACTGGAGAGAGAGAATCAAAATTGAGTGGTACTTGGAACAGTTCCAGTTCATCTATCTCCATCAATTCCTTGGTTAAGAAATTCTTCACTACTTTTGCAGTGTCTCTTGTTCTAGACTTCTTTCCTTTTGTAGCCTCAGAGCTGTCATCAAAGATCTTGTCGGTTTGTTCTTCTTCTCTTCCCTTTTTCTCCTCTTCTTGACTTTCTTTCTCCTCTTTTCTTGCTTCTCCTTCAGTTCCGGAGTCTGCAGGGGGATCCGGAAGAGAGATATTTTCTTCTTCATGGACTTCCTCTTCTAGGACAGAGGAATCAAAGTTCTTAGTCCTCTCCTCACCTATCTCCTTTGACTCTTTTGAAATTTTCTTAGTAGAATCTTCCTTTGATGCACTTAATCCTTCAACATCCATGGTAGAAGGTTCTTCATCTATTTCCTCTATGATAGGAAGATTGAATCTCTTGTAGACATTCTAGAGGATGTCTTCTATCTCTTTTGCTACCTGATCTGTCTCTCCAAGCATAAGTTTGTTCATTTTGGCTTTGTTCCGGAACTCATCCTTGCAATCCTTGAAGATCATGTTCATTTGTTTTGGAGTAATGGAAGGATAGAGCTGAATATCTATCTCTTCCCGGATCTCCAAATCCTTTTCCTTGGCATTGTCTTTTCTAAGTTCAAGTACCTTCTCTAAACTTTTGGGAATTAGAGAGATGATTTCAATGAATGCTTTATAAATGTTTAGGTACTTAACTGTAGTTTCTTTCAAGATCCTTTTGTTTGTGTAACTATACTCATCATAGAATTCTATCATTAATTGTAGATTCCCATCCATTGTGACTACCTTGATGATATCATCAATAGAGAGAGTAAGCCTTTCAACAAATTCTTCTGCCTCTTCTTCTTTGTTTGCACCGGCAAAGGATTCACCTGATGTTTTCTTCTTCTTCCTCATTTTCTTAATTTCCTCATCGATCTCTATTTCTTCATCATCCTTCTGACTTATATAGGACCTTGTGGCCTTGGTTTTTGTTCTTTTTTCTCCTTTACCGGATGTCTTGGCTTCTAGTTTGGAGGATCTTGAGCTCTTAGAGGTGGTAGGTGCAGAACTCTTGGAGGATCTGGTCCGGGAGGGGGCTTGCACCGAATCACTTTCTTTTTCTACTTCTTGCCTCTCTTTCTCTGCTCTTCTACTTTCTCTCTATTTGCATCAACTGCCTCTTTTGAAATGCCATATCTTTTGGCAACTTCCTCTACTTCCCTTCTCATTTTTCTTTTCATCTTCGGTTGTCTTAGCTCAACATGAATTTTCACACTCAATTCTTGAAAGGTTCCAAACCTTTCAACCTCAGGGTCCTTAGGCTGACTTAGCAAGTGTTGGACATGAAGCTCTAGAATTTTCTCATCTACCTCATAGCCCATTGGCATAATCTAGACTGTTCTAGGCTCCACTACCTCCATTAGACATTGATCAGTGTTTACCATGAAACACATTGTATCCTTATATTTTTCAACTATAGATTGGGGGATTCTTTCTCTAGCCTGCATCATACTTTGAAAGTTTTTGAAGTATCCCCAAAGTGTTGTACTTTGAGCCTTGGCATCACCAAGCCCATACATATAATCTCTGATTTGTATGGCAACTGGTCTATCATTTTTCCATACCCAACCACTTGATCCAGGTAGCTCATTCATATAGTAAAAGAAGAGACATAGTATTAGGCCACCATACTTAAATGAGTTCTTCTTATCCTTCTTTATCTTTTGCAAGTTTTGTAATAGTTGGCTCAGAAGAAGCTTGCATAGATCATAGTCTTCTTTTTCCCTTGGCATCTGATATGCAATATAAATTGCAGTTTCATATATAGAGTTTTCCCTATTGGAGTGATATATTTTGTAGCCAATTATCATAGAGGCAAATTTGATATCCGGATCTGTGATATCTTCTATTGTCATTGCTCTCTTGTCAAACTTTGATCTAGTAGCCTCACTTACTGTCTAATTCTTGATAGATTTGAGAGCAGGCAACCCACCGGATGAGTGCAATCTGGTTACAGCCCTAATGACATCTTTTGTTATCTTGAATGGCCTCATCAACCACATGAAGTTGTCATGTATTCTACTAAGAACATACCATACCCATTCATCCTTTGCAAAACAGGGAAAGTGGATGCAATGTCCAAAATGATTATCCCGAATGGCCTTGTATTGAGGTTTAAGTTCAAATGTTTCATCTATTAATTGCTTGTGATAGATATCCATTAGCTTGGATTCCCTAAATTCCTCAATATTGGCGTGTATGTATACCCTAACATCTTCTACATGTAGAACCCCATGCAGAATGCTAGAGAATACGCCTGAGGGATCAACTTCTAGGGATTTGTAAGGATGTTTCTTAAACTTAGGGCATGGCCTATTAGTGATCTTAATAACATTTGGAGTAGCCATCTTGCAAAAGATTTAGAGAGAGATATTCAAGAACATAAATACCTTTTTACGCTTCTAGGGTTCACGATATGAGCTGGAAAAGATTGTTGGTTGAATCAGATTATGTGATTGATCTTTGAGAGGGTTGAAGTAATCTTGTTTGCAGAGCCTTTTCTTTCTTCTTCTCAAGTGCAAATGTGCAAATGATGAATAAAAGAACCCTTTTATATATATATATATATCTGTGCAAACCCTAATTTCTTATTACAATAAATGCACACCTTAAGTCATTCGGGTTCCCTTGTTTTGACCTTGTTCTGAGAGAGATCCTTCCGAATCACTAAGATGCACTTAGAATTATTCTTGGTGATAATTGACAATGTGTCTCCCTTTCTCCAATCATTCCATTTATCTGTAGATCCAAATATTTCAATTTTGAATCATACCGCATCTAACTGTGAAAATCCTACTTTTGCCAGATGACTGTCAAACTAGATTAATCTTGGATGATTAACCTCTTCAAACTCCTTGCGAATCTTTCATATTTTTACCAAGGGTTATTTAGATATTTCTCTGAGAACCCTTTAATCCCCAACCTTCCATGTGCCAATTTCAGGCACCAATTGACTGACTGCGGGTATTTATTTTCCTCTAAGACTCCCCCTGAGCCAGAGCACATCTATTTAGTTTTTGGAAGGAATATCAGCACCAGATTCTGGTGCGGATCCATCCCCAACATTTTCTATACTTCTCTTCACCCAAATCTTGTTCATCTCCCTTTGAATTTTATTCGCATTCACTTTTCCTTTTCCTTTGTCTTGATTTTGATTATGATGCACCGGACCCTTTTTACCCTTAATCTTACTTCTGTAGAATTTGGCAATATGACTAGATCTATTGCAATTATAGAAAACAACATTTCTTTGCATATTTGACTAATATCCTCTTGATCTGCATTGATTAGCCATATGTCCCATTCTATTGCATGCAAAGCATCTACCATTGAATGAATTGTTTATTTGCATATTTCTACATTCATGAGATTTGTGACCATACCTTTTGTAGTTAAAACACTATCCAGAGAAGGATGAATTAGTCTAATTCATTCTTCTTCTACATTGATTTACTTTATGACCGAAGTTATTGCAATTGTAGTAGTATCCATTAAAGGATGGATATCTTTGAGCATCTGGTTACCTTATCAGAGGTTTTCTAGGCCTATTCTTTGGATTTCCTGATCCAGAGTTCTTCTAATTGGATCCAGAGCTTTCACCTCTTTCATACCCCAAGCCATGCTTGTCATTTACCCTCTTTTGGTTTTCAAGAAGAACTTCAAGTTGAGCAAAGCTTATCTTAAATTTCTCTTTGTATTCATTTGTTGTTTGAAGATCCCTTTTAAGAGTGTCGATCTGATTCTCAAGTTGTTCTTCATTATCTCTAGCTTCTTCAATATCAGATTCCAAATGCCTAAATATTCTATCTATTTTATGGCAGTCTTCTAACTTCTCCTTGAGAGATTGTTTTAGATTATCTTCAATTTTTCTTTTCTCTTCAATTTCTTGGGTGAATTTCATAACCCCTGATTCCATTTCATGTCTTATCATAATGATCTCTTTTGATAGCTTTTCACATAACTTGTTTTTCTCATCCAGATCTTCATTAGTATCATTGGCTTCACTTTGACTTGCTAATTGTTGAAGTAGTTCCTTTCTCTTTTTCACAGAGATGCTTAGTTTTTCTTTTAGTTCATTTATGAAATCATCAGCTTGTTTGAGTCCTTCCCTTAGGTTATTGACTTCAAAGTGAGATTGCTCAAGATCATCTAGGGTAGACTGAAGTTGTTCCCTCATACCATACACATCCATTGAAATTCCTAGATCTTCCTCAAGCTGTTAGGCTCTGTTTGGAGGAACTTGGCTCTGATACCAATTATTGGAAACAAGGTAGATAACTGAGAGGGGGGGTAAATCAGTTGTCTTAAATATTTTAACTTTATGTTCTTCTTTAACAATTAGTGTAGCATTAAAACATATAAACACACATAATCATAAGAGCAGAAATAAAATCAACAAACATAACACAATGATTTTGACATGGAAAACCCTTTTAAGGGAAAAACCATGAGGTGACTAACCCAAGATTGTATTCTCTGTTAAAAGAATAAGAAGTACAAAATGGCACTTGCCAATTACGGCTCACTGCTCACAAGAGGCACACCGCCTACAAGAGACTCACTGTCTACAAGGATATAGAAGGTAACCAGATGTTTGAACTGAAGAGAGGTATCCACATATGCTGAGTTTTAGTTATGGTTAGGCTCAATATACTAATCTACTGCACTTCATACTTCCTCTTCTTTAGTGATGTTGTTATGTCACATATCAGACTTGTATTACTGCTTCCACACTTTTTTCTGCCTTTTCTCGCACACTATTTCTCCACACACACACCTTCATACCGAAATCCATCTGGTATATGTATCCGCACCAAGGATTTCAACATCTTTCTAGTCAAAAACTGGAATACTCAAGATATTTACTAAACCCTGATCTGTCGGCTGAATCCATGCTCAAAATGTGATGAGTATCCAAGACATAGAGTTAGAAGTCATTAATGAAGTCGGCCAACCAAGTATGATCTCTTAAATAACTTGACCATCATCAATTTCTCATCCAGATTAAAGTCTGATGGTCTGTCGGTCAATTCTTCCTTAGTCTACTCTACCTGTCAGGAACCCAACACTTAGGTGCTCATATCTTTTCACTCTTTCATCACCAGAGGCTCAATCTCTGGAATATAGTAGACATGATACTCCAATTAACTTTCCCAAGTCCTCACTTTTTTGAGTTACACCCTTTGAGAGATCCAGACCTGATTGTCAAACCTTGCTGCATGCTCTGTTCTTGCTCACCGGACCAAAACACTCTTTAATCTGACTTTTGGTAAATACATACTATGTGCTGCAGATGTGTGAGATAAACTTTGTTGCCATCAATGACAACAATAATGAAGTCACACAGTGTCTCTTTCCAAAAAACTACCCAACCCCTAGATTTATTAGGTTATCACTTGATTATAAAACTCCCAATGGGTTATCCTGGCTAGCCACTTTGGGCACCGATCCCACATTGGAAGCCACTCCCCCTTCACTACATCTAGATTCTCACAACCCATACCATAAACCAAGCATGAACTATCACATTCTTCAAAATATACATCATTTCACATTACACAAGCAAGGCATTTCCATCTTGCATGCTCATCATAATCACATGAATAAGTACAATGATCAAGGCATTCTCCATCTTGCACATGTATTTTCCAACATGAATAATAAACCATATTTCAAGAATGCATTTCATTCAACTCACAAGATGAACACATAGCCAACCCCCACATAATGACACCCTCCTAGGCCTCTGGAAACCACTTTCCCCAAATAACACAAACACATGACACCATTAAAATGCAATGGTTATACATCACATTCACTTTCCAAAGCACATCATAAACCAAGATCCTCCATCAATAATTCAATAACTATTGTCACGTAGAATTACACCCTGCTTGGACAGAGTCCAAGCATTCTAATGACACAATGGGAATGATCTCGAAGTGTGGGACCTTGCGAACTGAGATTAGACCTCTAGAGAAGGCTGGTTCCTCGTTCTAAGCCTAATGTTTAGAGGAATATATCCAAACCTAGTGCTAATGCTGCAGGGGGAAAAGGGGTAGAAGGAAACATAAATAGAAATTAGGTGATACACTAGGTTGAATAAGAGAACCCTCACAGAACTAAGAAAATGCACAAAATGACTAGATACAACCAATAAACATACATAGATCAAGCTGATTTTAATAGAGGTAGGGAGCAAGAGGTGATTAGAAGGAATTAAACATTCACAAACACATCATTCTTAGATCACACAGAGTCAAAATAACATGACGAGGTAAAATAACTAGCATGTATTTAATCAGAAGGCAAGGTTACAGTAGAGGAATGCTCTATTTGGAATCAGAAGCATAGATTACTAAATCTTCCAACCCTTTTTACATCTCATGCTTATGCATATATAGCATTTTTGCATTTGACCTAAGTCGGTTACAAATGAATTGTCCCCATGGGCTCTGTCAGAAAATATCATCGCCAGAAGGGATGTCCACTTGCAAGAAGTTATGAAATAAAATATCTAGAACAGGGTAGGTGGAAGATATTTTGGGCCTTGAATGTGAGCAGCTCAAACATCTATCTTCAACAATGAATACATAAAATATTTGAAGCACGGCAGTTGACAGATTGGATTTGTATTGATGATGGATGGGACATATCGCCCCTTGACAAAGCTTTTACAACACTTTAAATCTCTAACCCTTTGAATTTTTTGCATCCTCACTCGCTGAGATCATCTACATAATCAGGCTCTATATCTGTATAATCGGCCTTTGAATTTTCCCTATTTGACCGAACTTGCATTTTTGGCTTCTGAGTCAGCGACCATCAATTTTATCCTTGCTACCAAGAGAACCGTTATTTGTATGCATACAGACATACAAAAATGGATAAATTGTAAAAAAAAACATGATGACGTTAGCATCATATAGAACTTGGGCAAAGAATAGGCCTAGATGACATCATCATGCTATCGGGTCCTTCAAATCCTTCAATTTTGCACTTATGCGATTTCTTCACTTTTTTACATTTGACCTAAGTCGGTTACAAATGAATTCTCCCCATGGGCTCTGTCAGAAAATATCATTGCTAGAAGGGACGTCCACCTACAAGAAGTTATGAAATAAAATATCTAGAATAGGGAAGGTGGAAGATATTTTAGGCCTTGAATGTGAGCAGCTCAAACATCTATCTTCAACAATGAATACATAAAATATCTGAAGCATGGCAGTTGACAGATTGGATTTGTATTGATGGCGGATGGGACATATCGCCCCTTGACAAAGCTTTTACAACACTTTAAATCTATGACCCTTTGATTTTTTTGCATCCTCACTCGCTAAGATCATCTGCACAATCAAGCTCTATATCCGTATAATTAGCCTTTGAATTTTCCCTATTTGACCGAACTTGCATTTTTGGCTTCTGAGTCAGCGACCGTCAATTTTATCCTTGCTGCTTAGAGAACCATTGTTTGTATACATACAGACATACAAAAATGGATACATTGTAAAAAAAAAAAAACCATGATGACGTTAGTATCATATAGAACTTGGGCAAAGAACAGGCCTGGATGATGTCATCATGCTATCAGGTCCTTCAAATCCTTTGATTTTGCACTTGTGCGATTTCTTCACTTTTTTGCATTTTGCATATCAAATTGCTTTGCATGTATTTGAACCTCCCTTTGTATACGCTTTTGTATGTGCAATTGTATATACAATACAATGGCCAACATACAAAAGTGGACCTTAACTTTTACACCACCTTTTGTATATATGCCCTTGCCACGTGTGATCACTCCATTGGTCGTTAAGCTGAACCTGGGACCCACTGCTGCATCCTCCTTTGTATATGCACTTGTATCTGCACTTGTATATGCAATATACATATACAAAGATAACCTGATGGACATTCACTTTTGTATCCCGCCTTTTGTATCTAACTTTGCATCTTCCTTATCGGCCATCGGAAAGACCTCAAACTGAGCCACTGATACGCATTGTCTCACTGAAAATACATTGTATGTGTCTTTGTACATCACAATTGTATATAGGAGATACAATCGCATGTACATATAACTGTGGAACTCAATGGATTATCAACTAGAAAGGAACCTTAGAACAGGTCTGACCTTGTATCCTTGCTTTTTTGCATATTGGCATATACATGCACTTCAACATACAATTGCAGACTCCAACTAAAGTCTGCCAAATTTAATTTCTCAGTTAGGTTCGCATTGTATATCCCTGTTGTAACTAACTTTTGTATATGCAATTGTATATAGGATTGTATATGGGATGATACAATCGCATATACATACAATAGGTAGACCCCAACTCAAAATTTGCCACATTTGATTCTTCATTCGCATCCAGATTGTATGTATTCCTCTCTGCATCACCTTTTGTACATTGCATATACAATGTGAATATACAAACAAAAGTGCATACAATCACCTTCACTTCATTAAACCGATTGCATTTTCTTTCGGGTCCTAGAGTGTATCTCAGGTTGGTATATGCCATTGTATATAAGATTATCTGTACAAAGATACAATTGCATATACATACAAAAAATAGACACACCTTTTGTATCTCCCCCTTTTGTATCTGACTTTGCATCTTCCTTTGTATATACAATTGTATATGCGATACAACAGATATACATACAATGATACATACAAAGGTACATACAAAAAGATTAAGTATAAAACTAAGAATTATCTGCAATGGAAGGCACTTGAGGACAAAAGATTTCTGGGTTTTTTTGGGTTTTTGGCAAGTATTATCCAGGCAAGTGTTTGGGATTTTTGGCAAGACAGAGCATGGGTAATTGAAGGATTTAATCTTTGTAGGGTCATTTTCTAAAGGATATTCAAGGAATATACAAGGTGAACTATTTAACTTTGGACAAAGGAAAATATGTCAACATTTTGGTGACTTCTCAGGGATGTTTGCCTGCTAAACAATTAGACCAGTGGCCTTAAGCATCCATTGGGCATGGAGTCACACATACTTGAAACAACTCAAAACCAGAGTTGACACTATTGTAACACCTTCAAGACAGCAAGACACACAACCGAAAAACACCTAAAACAAACCAAAATAGGACAACTACATGTGCACCAGGACTTGGAGAAAAACAAACTACAACAAACTGGCCTACCTACCTAAGACTAAACAAAAGAAAGACTACTTAAACAAAACCATTGACTGGTTTGTCAAAATAGCTACCTTTCCTGAGTAACTTGAAGTGCTCTTCATGCTTCTGAACAACCAAAATGAGATGGAAAAAGAATAGATGTTTAACCAGCTGTTGCAATGCCTCTTGAAAAGAGAAAATAAACTCTCTTACCCACTTATGTTAACCATTCATACTACTATTTTGGAGTGGATAGGACAGTTGAGCATGCTCTCCTTCAATAGAATCTTCATACTTGGGTGCAATAATGACTTGAGAGGCATTGTTGGTTTTCATCCTAGTTAAATGCCTGATAGGACATCCCCTTGAAAGCTTCAGGTTGATTGCTTCTTTTTCTTCATTTGGTGCAATGGTGTCCTCCACCTTGCTCTCATGGTGTTCTTGTGTGACAAGCAACTGATTTGAGACTTCATGGTTATCTCCTTCTTCCTTCAAATAACCCAAGAAGGTTGATATAATGTCATCATGGCTGCATTCTTCAAACCTTTCTACCTTTTGTTCATGGCTATCCTATTTCATGGCTAAGTTTGAACAAGTGAGAAAACAATTTGAATGATTAGAAATGATATCATTATCTTCACCTTGCATGATAGATTGCCATGTTGATTCCTCCTCCATGGTCAATGGAACATCCTTTTCCATTAGGACAGCCAATAACTCATCAAAGCTATCAACTCTTGGAAGGCTCTTAGAAACAGTTGATTCAAGCTCAAATTCCTCATTATTACCCAAAGAAGTGCCCTCCAAATCAAGTTTTTCTTCTTCAATAAAGGAAGGCAAATGTTCAAACAATGAGGTAGCCTCTTCCAACAAACTTTCATTTGTTATATCAGCCTTAAACTCTTCTATACAGTAAAAAGGAAGTTCCTCTGACCAGCTAAGATCAAACAAACTTGGAATTTTGATTGGCTTAGATTCTACAACTTTTTTCGCTTCTTGATTTTGGGTTGGTATGAGAGGATTGGCCTTTACAAGGTTTGGTATTTTGTAATTAGGATACTTGGTCCAAGAAGGCTACCATGGTGTTAAGGTTTGAGGTTCTTCCATAGATTTACTCTGGTTTGAAGGATGAATTTGTTTGAAACTAGGAATGGGAGAGAAATTTTTTACTTTGGGCTCTTGCACTTAAGCAAGCAATTGTTTTATTTGTTCCTCCTTAGCTGCAAGTTGCATGCTTAAACATACTTCCTCATACACCCTTCTATTTTCTACCTCCTGCTGATAACAAGAAATCTGATAGGACAACTCCTCTTGCTACAAGTTATATTGTCTTTCTCTATCTATTTCCAAAAACTGCCTTTGGAAATCCAACAACAAAATCTTAGTGCTACCCAAATCAGTATCATTTTGAGACTGACTAGGGAGGTTGTATGTTTGATTTAGAGCATAATAGGTTTCACAAGGTTGACTATAGGCATGAATAGGCTGTAAACAAGGATAAGCAAGAGTGGTTTGAAAATGCTCTTATTGGTAATGCTGGTTGCAACGAGGAGAATGGATGTTTGGAGGCCAAAAGTTTGAATTTTCATGGAATGGAGGAGGATAACCATTGTAGTGCTGATAACTAGACATTGCAAGGGTAAAACATGAAGCATAGGCAAGTCCAGATAACAAATTAGGAATGAATATGGACAATAGGGTCTTGAAACGCTAGGATGTGAGTTAGAATACTAAATAGAGTCACCAGGTGCTAAAATAAAATACCTTCAAATGGTAGAAAAACTAACAAGTAGAACCAACCTCATTAGTTGTTTATACCCGGACTACTAAAATCAGTTGATTCTTCGCTTGTAGAGTCACCAGGTGTGTGAATATTGCCATATTGCCTCTACAGGCTGATGTTGTTGACATACACACCAAATATCAACAATGAATAAAGGATTTTTGGACTATGATAGTCCAATATGTCCCACCGAGCATGCCAGAAACTGTTGTCACATAGAATTGCACCCTACTTGGAGAGAGTCCAAGCATTCTAATGACCCAATGGGAATGATCTCGAAGTGTGGGACCTTGCGAACTGAGATCAGACCTCCAGAAGAGGATAGTTCTGTTGATAACTGAGAGGGGGGTGAATCAGTTATCTTAAATATTTTAGCTTTCTGAACTTTCTTACTAATTAGTGTAGCATCAATTCAAACAAGCAAACATAACCATGAAATGGAAATACACATGACACAATATTTTTGATGTGGAAACCCTATTAAGAGAAAACCACGGGGTGATTAACCCAAGATTGTATTCTCTGTTAGAAGAATATGATTACAAAATGGCACTTGCCAATTAGGGCTCACTGCCCGAGCACATTGCTCACAAGAGGCTCACTGCCTACAGGAGACACACTGTCTACAACAAAGGAAGATAACACAATGTTTGAACTGATGAGAAGCATCCACACATGCTGAGGTTCAGTTCTGGTTAAGTTTAATAGACTGATCTGCTGCACTTCATTCTTACTCTCTCTTGATGCAGCTGTACTTTTACATTCCGGACCTCTTCTGCTATCTTCACTCTACGTTTCTACTTTTCTTCGCACCACACCACACACAACACACATATTCACATCTAAATCAATCCTATATATATATATCCGCAAAAGTGATTTCATCACCTTTCTAGTCGGCATCTAGAACAGTTAATAATTTCCTCAAACTCTGATCTGTCAGCTGAATCCTTGCACACCAAGTATTGCGGATCAAGCATATACTTGTAGAAGTCATCAATTATGTTGGCCAAACATAACTTATGCCTTAAGAACCTTTTCCATCATCAATAACACATCCGGAATAATGTCTGATATTCTGCCAGTCAGTTCTTCCTCTGTTCACACTGTCTCTTGGGAACCTGACACTCAAGCATTCATATCTCTTTATCCTTTCCACACCAGAGGCTCAAACCTTGGAATATATTAGTCAAGATACTCCTCTTGACTTCCCCAAATCCACACTTCACTGAGATACTTCTATTAAGAGATCCTGACCTATCTGCCGGACCTTACTGACTGCTCTGTTCCTGCTTATCGAACCTTAACACTTCTTCAATCTGACTTCTAGTGAGGACCTATCATGTCTTGCAGATGTGTGGGATAACCTTTGTTGCCATCAATGACAACAATCATGAGTCCATATAGTGTCTCTTTCCAACAATCTCCCCCTTTGGCATTGATGGCAACACTTAGTGAAAAATGACTAAGTGTCACACTATACTCCCCCTTGGTTGATGCTCTGTCTCTATGTATATTTTCTGAAGCCCCCCTTAGCTGGATTCCTCATTTTTCACTACTCCTCACTCCCCCTTTGACATCAATGGAAAAGGGTAGGGTCCGCACACCAAAATTTTCAAAATTTTAACTATACTTGTTCGCATAAGTGTATACATATGGCATACTTACATAAACTAAAGTATGTCCAAAAAGTTATTTTTAATTGAGTGAATTCTATAGCCCAACTTTGCTTCATTCTGTCCAAAATTGATATATGACCGCTCAACAAGAATGCAAATGCATCTTCAAGATCAAATTCAAGATGTCTAATAATTCTATCCATCTTGTGGCAATCTTTTGATTTCTCCTTGAGAGATTGTCTTAGATCATCTTCAATTTTTCTTTTCTCTTCAACCTCTTGGGTAAACTTCATAACTCCTGATTCCATTTCATGTCTTACCATAATGATTTCTTTTGATAACTTTTCACATAACTTGATTTTCTCCTTAAGATCTTCATTTGTATCATTGGCTTCACCTTGACTTGCCAACTACTAAAGTAGCTCCTTTCTCTTTTTCATAGAGAGACTTAATTTGTCTTTTAGTTCTTTCATGAAATCATCAGCCTGTTTGAGTCTTTCCTTTAATTCATTGACTTCAGAGTTTGACTGCTCAAGATTGTCAAGGGTAGTCTTGAGTTGCTCCCTTAAACCATATACATCCATTTGAATTCCCAGATCTTCCTCAAGCTGTTAGACTCTGTTAGGAGGAACTTGGCTCTAATACCAATTGTTGATAACTAAGAGGGGGTGAATCAGTTATCTTAAATATTTCAGCTTTCTGAACTTTCTTACTAATTAGTGTAGCATCAATTCAAACAAGCAAACATAACCATGAAATGGAAATACACATGACACAATATTTTTGACGTGGAAACCCTAAAAAGGGAGAAAACCACGGGGTGATTAACCCAAGATTTTATTCTTTGTTAGAAGAATAGGATTACAAAATGGCACTTGCCAATTAGGGCTCACCGCCTGAGCACACTGCTCACAAGAGGCTCACTGCCTACAGGAGACACACTGTCCACAACAAAGGAAGATAACATAATGTTTGAACTGATGAGAAGCATCCACACATGCTGAGGTTTAGTTCTGGTTAAGCTTAATAGACTGATCTGCTGCACTGCATTCTTACTCTCTCTTGATGTAGCTGTACTTTTACATTTCGGACCTCTTCTGCTATCTTCACTCTGCTCTTCTACTTTTCTTCGCACCACACCACACATAACACACATATTCACATCTAAATCAATCCTGTATATATATCTGCAAAAGTGATTTCATCACCTTTCTAGTTGGCATCCAGAACAGTTAATAATTTCCTCAAACTTTGATCTATCGGTTGAATCCTTACACACCAAGTACTGCGGATCAAGCATATACTTGTAGAAGTCATCAATTACGTCGGCCAAACATAACTTATGCCTTAAGAACCTTTTCCATCATCAGTAACACATCCGGAATAATGTCTGATATTCTGCCAGTCAGTTCTTCCTCTATTCACACTGTCTCTTGGGAACCCGACACTCAAGCATTCATATCTCTCTATCCTTTCCACACCGGAGGCTCAAACCTTGGAATATATTAGTCAAGATACTCCTCTTGACTTCCCCAAATCCACACTTCACTGAGATACTTCTACTAAGAGATCCTCTGCCGAACCTTACTGACTGCTTTGTTCCTACTTACCAGACCTTAACACTTCTTCAATCTGACTTCCAGTGAGGACCTATCATGTCTTGCGGATGTGTGGGATAACCTTTGTTTCCATCAATGACAACAATCACGAGTCCATATAGTGTCTCTTGCCAACAAGTTCCTCGTTCTAAGCCTAATGCTTAGAGGAATATATCCAAACCTAGTGCTAATGCTGCAGGGGAAAAGGGGTAGAAGGAAACATAAATAGAAATTAGGTGATACACCAAGTTGAATAAAAGAACCCTCACAGAACTGAGAAAATGCACAAAATGACTAGATACAACCAATAAACATACATAGATCAAGCTGATTTTAATAGAGGCAGGGAGCAAGAGGTGATTAGAAGGAATTAAACATTCACAAACACATCATTCTTAGATCACACAGAGTCAAAATAGCATGAAGAGGTAAAATAACCAGCATGTATTTAATCATAAGGCAAGGTTACAGTAGAGGAATGCTCTGTTTGGAATCAGAAGCATATATTACTAAATCTTCCAACCCCTTTTACATCTCATGCTTATGCATATATAGCATTTTTGCATTTGACCTAAGTCGATTACAAATGAATTCTCCCCATGGGCTCTGTCAGAAAATATCATCGCCAGAAGAGACGTCCACTGGAAAGAAGTTATGGAATAAAATATTTGGAACAGGGTAGGTGGAAGATATTTTGGGCCTTGAATGTGAGCAGCTCAAACATCTATCTTCAACAATGAATACATAAAATATTTGAAGCATGGCAGTTGCGAGATCGGATTTGTATTGATGGCGGATGGGACTTATCGCCCCTTGACAAAGCTTTTACAACACTTTAAATCTCTGACCCTTTGAATTTTTTGCATCCTCACTTGCTAAGATCATCTCCACAATCAGGCTCTGTATCCATATAATCAGCCCTTGAATTTTCCATATTTGACTGAACTTGCATTTTTGGCTTCTGAGTCGACAACCATCAATTTTATCCTTGTTGCCAAAATAACCATGTTTGTATGCATACAGACATGCAAAAATGGATACACTATTAAAAAAAACCATGATGATGTCAACAACATATAGAACTTGGGCAAAGAATAGGCCTGGATGATGTCATCATGCTATTGGGTCCTTCAAATCCTTCGATTTTGCACTTATGTGATTTCTTCACTTTTTTGTATTTTTCATATCGAATTGCTTTGCATGTCTTTGAATCTCCCTTTGTATATGCTTTTGTATGTGCAATTGTATATACAATACAATGGCCAACATACAAAAGTGGACCTTAACTTTTGCATCACCTTTTGTATATATGCCCTTGCCACGTGTCATCACTCCATTGGTCGCTGAGATGAACCTGGGAACCACCATTGCATCCTCTTTTGTATATGCACTTGGATATGCAATATACATATACAAAGATAACTTGATGCACATTCACTTTTGTATCCTGCGTTTTGTATCTAACTTTGCATCTTCCTTATCAACCATTAGAAAGACCTCATACTAAGCCACCGATACGCATTGTCTCGCTGAAAATCCATTGTATGTGTCTTTGTACATCACAATTGTATATAGGAGATACAATTGTATATACATACAACTGTGGAACTCAATGGATTATCAACCAGAAAGGAACCTTAGAACAGGGCCGGCCTTGTATCCTTGCTTTTTTGCATATTGGCATATACATGCACTTCAACATACAACTGCGGACCCCAATTGAAGTCTGCCAAATTTAATTTTTCAGTCATGTCCGCATTGTATATCCCGTTGTAACTAACTTTTGTATATGCAATTGTATATAGGATTGTATATGGGATGATACAATCGCATATACATACAATAGGTAGACGCCAACTCAAAATCTGCCACATTTGATTATTCATTCGTGTCTAGATTGTATATATTCCCCTCTGCATCACCTTTTGTATATCACATATACAATGCGAATATACAAACAAAAGTGCATACAATCGCCTTCACTTCCTTAAACTGATTGCATTTTCTTTCGGGTCCTAGATTGTATCTCAGGATGGTTTATGCCATTGTATATAAGATTGTATGTACAGAGATACAATCACATATACATACAAAAATTGAACACACCTTTTGTATCTCCCCCTTTTGTATCTAACTTTGCATCTTCCTTTGTATATACAATTGTATATGCGATACAATAGATATACATACAACGATACATACAAAGGTACATACAAAAAGATTAAGTATAAAACTAAGAATTATCTGCAATGGAAGGCACTTAAGGACAAAAGATTTCTGGGTTTTTCTGGGTTTTTGGGAAGGATTCTCTAGACAAGTGTTTGAGATTTTTGGCAAGGCAGAGCATGGGTAATTGAAGGATTTAAGCTTTGTAGGGTCATTTTCTAAAGGATATTCAAGGAATATACAAGGTGAACTATTTAACTCTGGACAGAGGAAAATATGTCAACAATAACAAAAACACAAATTCAATCATATGATCTGATGCGCTAATAATGGTCTTAAAGAACGTAACATTATGCCAAGCATGATCAATCATCTAACAACATAAGGTAACTCTATCCCAACAATTCAGAACAATAATAACTTGAAGGGTTACCAATTATTCTATAATAGAAAGTTCAATCAAACAAGATACTACCTGTTATTAGACTAAACCTCTTTCTACACTAATGTGGATCTTATTAAAATTATAGACAACTTGTGATTTCTATTCAAAATAATTGTATAAGCAAAACATAAAGGATCATAAAGTAGATTAAAACCGATCATCCATTTAAATCTTTAGAAAGTATATGAGTTAAATGCGAACCATTTTATATCATATCAAACCTAACCTCCACTTACTCACCCAATTTCATAACTAAGCACAATCTTTAATTTAAATCATAAATAAGATTAGACTCCATTATATGACCACAAAGATCCTTAAGGTGAAGAGAAAGCAATATATACACACATATACTTGACAAGTCTTACTAAATCTAAACTAAATGTTATCTTCCACCAAAATTTATCAAAGATATCTAGACATATAACAATCATAAATTAAATTCATAGACTAACTCTATGCACACTACTTAAAATATTCTAATTCATACTAAAATTAACGACTTAACTAAGGTCAACATACACACCCTATAACTAGATCTAAAATAACAATTCAATATTTATAATATGATAATTTACATCAATTTAATTAAGACAAATATATATTAAGAAGCCTTATTTATTATCCATATCCTACTCTCTTACAATAGATAAAACTACTAATATTCTTAAATATACAATATAAAATCATTACCATATAGAATCTTTCTATAAATACAAGATAAATACTTTATATATAACAAGATAATTTCTTTCTTTATTTACAAGGCAAATTCATATTTACCTTTAAATAAACAAGAAAAAAAAATCTTATTTAATAATTCAAGAAGAATGATACATTATAAAGGAATAAAAAGATTTAGTTTCTAATTTAAATATAAAAGAAAAATCACAAAAGAAGACTAAGAAATGAATGATCTAGAAGTTAAATAAATTTGAATAATAATAATTTAAATTCAAAACTAATTTATATCAATATTTAAAATAATATCATAACAATCTAATATTTATATTATGACAAAGTATATTAACTAAATAATTAAGTTATGAACTTTACAAATTTACCAATCTTTTCTAGACACATCAATTAAATATCATATAATTTAAGTAAATATTCTCTAATTATAAACTTGATTACATTCTAATAAATAAATAGATTATTAAAAATGGTAAAATTGATGCAATACAAATTCTAATAGTTATGACAGGAGTTAAAATAGAATCTTCCTAATATGATTTCAATTTATTAAACCTTGAAATGAGCTAATTCCTAATTACAAGACTTGCTAACTAAATTCTCTGGTAGAGGTTAAAATCCTATGTTTATGGGAAAATAAATTCATAAAATCTTATTCATTTTTCAGCTATAATGTTTGTGTTGCTTGCAGATCTCATTAAAAGAATTTGTTGAAGAATTAAAGGGTTTGATTTGGCACATGCCAGCATCCTAAGTTGCCTCGGAAGGAAAGAAAATATGATTGCAAAAGTTTAATGTTTAATGTTTTCAGGTTGAGAGAGTTGGATTTCATAGTGTTGTCCACAAAGTTGGTGTTACAGGAGGTTCATCCAAACAACAAAAGATACACATTAGCATGCAACATTTGTGCCTTAGGTATGTGTCACACAAAATGATTAGATAAAGCTTTTAGAGATTAAAAAAATTTGCAATCAACTGTAAACGATTAAGGATATTGTAGCTTGTTTAACTAATTTCTTCAATGATGTGCGGCCTCAAGTAATCATCATGGGAATTGTTTGACAGTATGCCATGAATTGTGTTGTAAAGCCAAATCCACACATGTATCTTGCATGCATAAGCTAGAATGGGAGTTTGAATCAACTTTAGGCATAATAGGGATGAATTTTTATTTTATATTATAGTGTGGTTTGCAAATGTGGAAGCATGAACACGACCAACACTAACTATTTAACACAATGCCTCAAAGAAAGGTGTAAATATAGTATCCATGCTAATTGTTTGATAGAATGCCTCCAAGAAATGTACAGAAACAACAATCAAGCAATTGTTTGAAAAAAACCTTCAAAGAAGTGTGATTTCATGGAATGCCATTGAGGCTAGCATAAGAATGGAAATCAAAACATGAAGGATTTGAATTTCTTATATCAGGCCATTCAATAGTTTTACACAGATCGGAGAAGATCAAGGTTGCAGGTTGAAAATAATCAAACACAAGGTTTAAACATTTTGTAGGTTTAAAAATGATCACATGCTTGAGGAAACACATTCAAGTTTGACAAGCTTTGACGGGGTGCATAATACATTTACACAGAGCCAAGATGAAATATGATTGAATCTAGTTTCCAAGGAAAAATATCAACATACACAGCATGGTACATGACTATTACATCACTTGTTAATGAACAAGTATATATGTATGCAAAACATGCAAGCATAGACTTAACATGCAAACCGATAGATAGAATGTCTATAGAGAGCTACTTTGCATTTTTTTGTCAAATCCTATAAGTAATACTATTGTTTTTCAATTATGCAAGGCAAATTTTGGAGGATCAAAATGTTCAGATGAATGCCACGGATAAAGAAATATAGGAAGACCATGGATAGTAGACAATAGGAAGACAGGTCAACTACTAGCTATGAAAATGACTGATTTGAGGACAAGCTAACAAGCATGCAAAGATGATTAAAACCACAGAAGAGAGATAGAGGTATTCCTACACAGAGACACAACAATAACAAATAACATTTATTCAATCATTCAAAAGACATACCCAGAATTTTGTCCTTGAGCTTCAGAATTCTCTTCCCATCAATTTTCTTTCTTCCCCCATTCTTCCTCTCCAAAACTCTCCCCAAAATTTCTAGAAACCCCCCTTCAAATATCCCCACTATAAAAAATAGTCAATGACAATAATTTCCCCATACCAATATTCCCATTACTAAAACCCACTTTCTAAAAAATTAAATGCATTCAATAACCACCTCCAACCAGATTCTCCAATCTGAATAATTATTATTCACTTATCCGACAACTCACCAAATAAAATTAATTCAAGAATATAAAATAATGTCTTAAATAATTACACAAAAGAATATTTATTCACTTACTATGATATTAAATATTTATAATTTATTTATTATTATTATTAGCTATTTGATTAATTTAATTTCTAAAAAATACTTAATATACCTAAAAAAATATTATTTATTTAACAAAATAGATTAATAATTTCTATTAAATGAACAATAGATCACACTAATCTACTCAAGGACTACACACCAGTCATTTTCAACAACATACTAAAGAATAACAGAGACTCACAGTCATGCACCAATCAACCAAATTGACGAAACTCAGGACTAAGAGCTCATCCTCATCGAGGATGATGTCAACTAAGGGCCTCATGTCGTCTCCATTATAGAACTTCCATTGGTATGAAGGCATGCTTAGACCTGCCAATTCAGGAGGAGTCGATGCCTGGTACCTGCAACCTGCAACAAACAAAAGTGTTGAATATAAACATATGTATAATCATCCAAACAAGCACATAGTGACAAAGAATCACAGCATAGTAGGGTACTCATTATGAGTAATACTACACTGTCCTCTCATAAAACACATCACAATATCCACATCAAAATATCCACATCAAACAAGTTCATTAGTAACTAAACAACCACATAACACATAGTCAGATAGTCACATAAATCACGTACTAAAACTAATCTACATAATCAATTTACCCATAACTGATCACAACATAAGCATAATGTACTAATTATAAAGTATCAACAGTGTCATCATAGTAAACATTAATGAGTATCATAACAATGAGCCTACCATCAACATGTCTATCATACCCTAAGTATTTCGAGTATTTTACCTTCATCTTCATGCTCCTTAGCCTGACCACTTGCACATCCAAGGTGAGAATGGAGGGGCACTACATCCTTCCCCCCTAAAACTTGACTTCCTCTTGGAAGTCACATACTAGGGTGGAAACATAACATATTAGTATTGCAACTTTCTATTGCCTACATACGCATCCATATTAAGCAATTGTTCATAAAACAGGCACAATCGTTCAATAAAGACAAGAAGAACATCAATTCTTTACCTCTAAGGCATATCATGTGATCTACTTATATCTAATCACACATAATTTGAGAATTTAATCCAATTTAGAGAATTGCATTCACATATAATCAAGGAAAAATTCATCTCATATTTTATTTCCACTATGTTTTTGACTATTTAACAACATGCAAAGTACAATTCTCCACGGAGTCCTCCCTTGAACATATTATAAGAGGTTTGAAATGAACATGATAGAAACAACACTTAACACAAAATGGGGACAATAGAAACAAACATTCGGAATAGCCACCATAGAGATTTTAAAAATAAATGCAAACCCAAGTGGGGAAATAATCAAATCCAACCTTAAGTCACAAAGTGCCGGCAATTTCCAACAATAAATCAAGTACAAAGAAAAGAGTTTTGGTGACCATTCCTATCATAAGAAAATTCAAAGAAAGAAGATTCACTGTTAACCCCCTACAACACATGAAACAACCATCAAAACTTCCAAAACAACCAAATTACAAAACAAATTCACATCACAATGTAACTAATTTCAGCTACAAAAGGGAATATCCACTACACAACACTCAAGGACACAAGGTCCATAATGCATTAGAGAACATACACCATACACATAGACAATTAAGATATCTACATTCTCATATCTAAGCATCGTTTATAAAAAGATTTAAGGCAACACAGTCGCTACTTACAAACAACTTCTATATTTAATAAAGTACAATTTCCTTTTACTAAGCTATGAAAATATGCAATTACTTCCTTATGCAAGATGATATTTACATAGAACATGTATGATGTCACACACAAGAATAATTGATAACTATAATTAACTTATAGTATCACATTCATGATCTTATGGGTCCAACGTAAGCTCCAATTTGATCCCTGCACACGGTTCTCACACAAGCATATAAAATGATAACTTTCATAAATCACAACAGATCTTCCACATGAGGTCATGACCAACTAGGAAATAGATATAGATTATCAAACAACCACGTAAAGATACCCCACACATGACAACATCACATAACCACATGACTCGTGCTGCATAGTGCCACCAAATGATTAAATCATTCCAATACTTAATTACATGCACTAACAGTAACCATGTCTCTTTCTTATAATGCAGTTGTGACCACAAGAGACACTCAAAGCCTCAACAAAACAACAAACACTATCATTCAGGAAAGACATATTGTTAGATATAACATCACATTTCTAGAAAAGAAGGAGAAAGAACACATAGCAGACACATAAGTAAAACAAGGCATTAAGAATTTATTTCTTCAAGAGTCAAAGAACAAGTCTATAAACTTATCATCCTTCTAATGTCATATTAATGCACACAGGTGAAAGGTACCATTACCAACTCACCATAAAGAGAAAATTACTTAACCTAGAGCAACAACAACAATCTAGAGGTATCAATGTTGGAACCTAGGCTCTGATACCAAGTGTAATGCCCCACCATGCAACCCTAGAGTTAAGTTTAACTAAGCAATAAAGAGGATGATTTTAAAAAAAAAAATAGAAGTAATGATAACAAAACATAACATAGTCTATAATCAATAAGTTAAACTAGCATCTCTAGGGATTACACAGCTGCATTATTGAAATTACACAATAATCAACAACATACATAGTTTAATCGAATAAACCAATGGAATCAAACCAGCATCTTTCATTACGACTTCCAAATACTTCAAGAAGTTTGCATTAAAATTACAAGTACAAAATAGTATATCTTACAAGAGGAATTACAAAGTTTCATTGTTACAAAAGCTCTTTTTCTAAATACATCAAATTACATAATGAATTCCACTAATACATAGATCTAGATGCAAATAGTACAAATAATAGTCTTCAAATACAGGTGCAAACTAGAATCATGAGAATTACATCTTCTTTACATGTGAGCCATGATGCCAGAAAACCAATGGAATAAAGCACAACCACCTGACCATGTGGAACCCTGAGGTCCACCCCTCGTGCTAGGAGATAACAATGAGGTCCCATGACAATAGACAAACAGGTAGACAATAGTTTAAAAGGAACAAGGACTACACATGACTCCATGATAACATAGGTAACTAACATAAGTAACTCAACAACACTTCCAGAGGCAATCACATAACGAATGGAGAAAAATAATTAGGGAATGCTAGACTGCAGTAGGGATGAGTGTCATCACATGGTCCTAACATGGGTTACCTTGACAGTCTCTAGTTAGATGCTGGCCCCCATCCTTGGGTTACCCTGACAGTCACTCGCTAGGTCTCGGCCCCCATCTATGGTTACCTTGACAGTCTCTTACTAGATGTCGGCCCCATAGGGTGACACATGAGGAACCAACATTCCTTTCGTGAGGACAAGGAAGTTGATCTTGCAAACCAGGCCTTCTCATCCCATCCTTAGCCTGAACGAGCACTATAGGCATGGGTGAGGAATCCAATTATCTTAACTAGTGTGAAAACTACCCAACCCCTAGATTTATTAGGTTATCACTTGATTACAAAACTCCCAATGGGTTACCCTGGCTAGCCACTTTGGGCACCGGCCCCACATTGGAAGCCACTCCCCCTTCACTACATCTAGATTCTCACAACCCATACCATTAACCAAGCATGAAATATCACATTATTTAAAATATACATCATTTCACATTACACAAGCAAGGCATTTCCATCTTGCATGCTCATCATAATCACATGAATAAGTACACCGAGCAAGGCATTCTGCATCTTGCATATGTGTCATTCCAACATGAATAATAAACCATATCTCAAGAATGCATTTCATTCAACTCACAAGATGCACAAATAGCCAATCCCCACATAATCACACCCTCCTAGGCCTCTGGAAACCACTTTCCCCAAATAACACAAACACATGACACCATTAAAATGCACTGGTTATACATCACATTCACTTTCTAAATCACATCATAAACCAAGATCCTCCATCAATAATTCAATAATAAAACCACAAATGCAATCATATGATCTGATGTGCTAATAATGGTCTTAAAGAACGTAACATTATGCCAAGCATGATCAATCATCTAACAACATAAGGTAATTCTATCCCAACAATTCAGAGCAATAATAACTTGAAGGGTTACCAATTATTCTATAATAGAAAATTCAAACAAACAAGATACTACCCGTTATTAGACTAAACCTCTTTCTACACTAATGTGGATCTTATTAAAATTATAGACAACTTGTGATTTCTATTCAAAATAATTATATAAGCAAAACATAAAGGATCATAAAGTAGATTAAAATTGATCATCCATTTAAATCTTTAGAAAGTATATGAGTTAAATGCTAAACATTTTATATCATATCAAACCTAACCTCCACTTACTCATCCAATTTCATAACTAAGCACAATCTTTAATTTAAATCATAAATAAGATTAGACTTCATTATATGACCACAAAGTTCTTTAACGTGAAGAGAAAGCAAGATATATATATACACTTGACAAGTCTTACTAAATCTAAACTAAATGTTATCTTCCACCAAAATATATCAAAGATATCTAGACATATAACAATCATAAATTAAATTCATAGACTAACTCTATGCACACTACTTAAAATATCCTAATTCATACTAAAATTAAAGACTTAACTAAGGTCATCATGCACACCCTATAACTAGATCTAAAATAACAATTCAATATTTATAATATGATAATTTACATCAATTTGACTAAGACAAATATATATTAAGAAGCCTTATTTATTATCCATATCCTACTCTCTTACAATAGATAAAACTACTAATATTCTTAAATATCAAGATAAAATAATATTCTTTCTATATTTACCATATAGAATCTTTCTATAAATACAAGATAAATACTTTATATATAACGAGATAATTTCTTTCTTTATTTACAAGGTAAAGTCATATTTACCTTTAAATAAACAAGAAAAAAAAATCTTATTTAATAATTCAAGAAGAATGATACATTCTAAAGGAATAAAAAGATTTAGTTTCTAAATAAAAGAGGATTCTAAAACAGTCTATTAAATTTTGTTTCTAATTTACATATAAAAGAAAAATCACAAAAGAAGACTAAGAAAAGAATGATCTATAAATTAAATAAATTTGAATAATAATAATTTAAATTCAAAACTAATTTATATCAATATTTAAAATAATATCATAACAATCTGATATTTATACTATGACAAAGTATATTAACTTAACTAAATAATTAAGTTATGAACTTTACAAATTTACCAATCTTTTCTAGACACATATCAATTAAATATCATATAATTTAAGTAAATATTCTCTAATTATAAACTTGATTACATTCTAATAAATAAATAGATTATTAAAAATGGTAAAATTGATGCAATACAAATTCTAGCAGTTATGACAGGAGTTAAAATAGAATCTTCCTAATATGATTTCAATTTATTAAACCTTGAAATGAGCTAATTCCTAATTACAAGACTTGCTAACTAAATTCTCTGGCAGAGGTTAAAATCCTATGTTTATGGGAAAATAAATTCATAAAATCTTATTCATTTTCCAGCTACAATGTCTGTGTTGCCTGCAGATCTCATTAAAAGAATTTGTTGAAGAATTAAAGGGTTTGATTTGGCACACGCCATCATCCTAAGTTGCCTCAAAAGGAAAGAAAATATGATTGCAAAAGTTTAATGTTTAATGTTTACAGGTTGAGAGAGTTGGATTTCATAGTGTTCTCCATAGAGTTGTTGTTACAAGAGGTTCAGCCAGACACCAAAAGATAGACATCAGAATGCAACATTCGTGCCTTAGGTATGTATCACACAAAATGATTAAATAAAGCTTTTAGAGATTAAATTTTTTTTGCAATCAACTGTAAATGATTAAGGATATTGCAGTTTGTTTAACAAATTTCTTCAATGATGTGTAGCCTCAAGTAATCCGCATGTGAATTCTTTCACAGTGCGCCATGAATGGTGTTGTAAAGCCAAATCCACACAAGTATCTTGCATGCATAAGATGGAATGGGAGTTTGAATCAACTTTAGGTATAATAGGGATGAATTTTTATTTTATATTATAGTGTGGTTTGCAAAATGTGGAAGCATGAACATGACCAACACTAACTATTTAAGACAATGCCTCAAAGCAAGGTGTAAATATTGTATCCACACTAACTGTTTGACAGAACACCTCCAAGAAATGTACAGAAACAACAATCAAGCAATTGTTTGACAGAAACCTTCAAAGAAGTGTGATTTCATGGAATGCCATTGAGGCCATCATAAGAATGGAAATCAAAACATGAAGGATTTGAATTTCTTATATTAGGCCATTCAATAGTTTTACATAGACTGAAGAAGATCAAGGTTGCAGGTTGAAAATAATCAAACACAAGGTTTAAACATTTTGCAGGTCAAAAAATGATCACAGGCTTGAGGAAACACATTCAAGTTTGGCAAGCTTTGATGGGGTGCATAATACATTTACACAGAGCCAAGATGAAATAGGATTGAATCTAGTTTCCAAGGAAAAAGATCAACATACACAACATGGTACATGACTATTACATCACTTGTTAATGAACATGTAAATATGTATGTAAAATGTGCAAGCATAGACTTAACACACAAACCGATAGATAGAATGTCTTATAGAGAGCTACTTTGCATTTTTTTGTCGAATCCTATAAGTTATACTATTTCTGTTCAATTATACAGGGCAAATTTTGGAGGATCAAAATGTTCAGATGAATGCCACGGATAAAGAAATACAAGAAGACCACAGATAGTAGGTGATAGGAAGACATGTCAACTACCAGGCATGAAAATGACTAATTTGAGGAACAATACTCAAGCTAACAATCATGCAAAGATGATTAAAATCACAGAAGAGAGATAGAGGTATTCCTACATAGAGACACAACAATCACAAATAACATTTATTCAATCATTCAAAAGACATACCTAGAATTTTGTCCTTGAGCTTCAAAATTCTCTTCCTCTTGATTTTCTTTCTTCCCCCATTCTTCCTTTGCAAAACTCTCCCCAAAATTTCCAGAGAACCCCCTTCAAATATCCCCACAATAAAAAATAGTCAATGACAATAATTTCCCCATACTAATATTCCTGTTACTGAAACTCGCTTTCTCAAAAATTAAATGCATTCAATAACCACCTCCAACCAGATTCTCCAATCTGAATAATTATTATTCACTTAACATGATATTAAATATTTATAATTTATTTATTATTATTATTATTAGCTATTTCATTAATTTAATTTCTAACAAATACTTAATATACGTAATTTATTTATTTATTTATTTAACAAAATAGATTAATAATTTCTATTAAATGAATAATAGACCACACTAATCTACTCAAGGACTACACACCAGTCATTTCCAACAACAACATACCAAAGAATAACAGAGACTCACAGTCATGTACCAATCAACAAAATTGATGAAACTTGGGACTGAGAACTCATCCTCATCGAGGATGATGTCAACTAAGGGACCTCATGTCATCTACATTCCACAGCTTCCATTGGTATGAAGGCACGCTCAAACCTGCCAATTCAGGTGGAGTCGATGCTTGGTACCTTCAACCTGCAACAAACAAAAGTGTCAAATACAAACATATATATATAATCATCCAAACAGGCACATAGTGACAGGGAATCGTAGCATAGTAGGGTACGCATTATGAGTAATACTACACTATCCCTTCACAAAACACATCACAGTATCCACATCAAACAAGTTCATTAGTAACTAAATAACCGGATAACACATAGTCAACTAGTTGCATAAATCACGTAGTAAAACTAATCTACATAATCAATTAACCCATAACTGATCACACCATAAGCATAATGTATTGATTATAAAGTATCATAAGTGTCATCATAGTAAACATCAATTAGTATCATAATAGTGAGCCTACCATCAACATGTCTATCATACCCTAAGTATTTCGAGTATTTTACCTTCATCTTCATGCTCCTTAGCCCGACCACCTGCACATCCAAGGTGAGAATGGAGGGGCACTACATTCCTACTTGCGGGACTTCCCTTTGCTAATATATCTACATGTCATGGGTATTGAACACATTTGAAATAGTAACATATGTGCAAGTACATAATATCTAAATATCAACATAAGGGTTAGAGCAACTATGTTGATTGTGGCCCCATAATTGATTAAGACATGTTTAATGTAGTTGTCATAAACCTAAACTTGGTAGAGGGATGGATTGCCTCTTCTAATCATATCATTATATGAAGTTATTTGTCATCATTTATAAAATAAGGTGTTCATCTAAAAGAGTATTGTTGTTATGTAGACAAACAAGTATTGAAATGTAAATGTTGTCAAAAATCTTTATGATCATTTAAAGTTTAATATAATTTGTATTTTAAATAAGAATGTGTTGTTTTTATAATAATAAATAGTATTTTGTGTTCAACTATTGAGTCATCTATGTTGAATATAAAGGTTATATATAACAAGATTCCTAATTATCAAAAGACATTAGATCATTTAGCTTGCATAAAAGTTATATTGTAAATAAAAATATGATCAATTGTTCTAAAAATAGATGTTAAGGATGTTGGCAAGTGACACATTGGAGCTTCATGATTGTTGTCATTGATGGCAACAAAGGTTATCTCACACATCCGCAGGACATGATGAGTAATTATCAGAAGTCGGATTGAAGAAGTATTGAGGTCCAGTAAGCAAGAGCAGAGCACTCAGTAAGGTCTGACAGACAGGTCCGGATTTCTCAGAAGACGTATCTCCATAACGTGTGAATTTGGGGAAGTCAAGAGGAGTACCTTGACAAATAGAATCCAAGGATTCAGCCTTCGGTGTTGAAAGGATGAGGAGATATGAATACTTGAGTGTCGGGTTCCTAATTGACAGTGTGAATAGAGGAAGAACTATCTGGCAGAACATCAGACATTATTCCAGATGTGTTACTGATGATGGTAAAGGTTCTTAAGGCACAAGTTATGATTGGCCAACATGATTGATGACTTCTACAAGTATATCCTTGATCCGCATTACTTGGTATGCAAGGATTCAGCCGACAGATCAGAGTTTGAAAAAAATATTTACTATTCTGGATGCTGACTAAAAAGGTGATGAAATCACTTATACGGATATATATACATGATTGATTTAGATATGAAGGTGTGTGTGGTGTGTGTTGAAGTGTGAATAAAAGTAGAAGAATATATAAAAGGCAGAAAAATAGGTTCAGTATGTAAGAGGACAACAACACTCAAGGAGAGTTAGAATGAAGTGCTACAGATCAGTCTTCTGAGCTTAACCAGAACTGAACTTCAGCATGTGTGGATGCTTTTCATCAGTTCAAGTTTTCTTCTTGTAGACAGTAAGTCTTTTGTAGGCAGTGAGCCTCTTGTGAGTAGTGTGCTCAGGCAATGAGCCCTAATTGGCAAGTGCCATTTTTGTATCCTCTATTCTTCTAACAGAGAATAATATCGTGGGTTAATCACCCCGTGGTTTTTTCCCTTAATAGGGTTTCCACGTCAAAATCATTGTGTCATGTGTATTGGTGTTACTTACATTATGCTTGCTTATAGAATCTGATGTTGCATTAACAGTTAAGAAAGCATAGAAAGTTAAATTATTAGGATAACTAATTCACCCCCCCTTTCAGTTATCAACAATTGGTATCAGAGCCAATTTCCTCTCAACAGAGCCTAACAGCTTGAGGAAGACCTGGGAATTCAAATGGATGCATATGGTACGAAGGAGCAATTTAAGTCTGCCCTAGATGATCTTGAGCAGTCAAATTCTGAAATCAATGAATTCAAGGAAAGACTCAAACAGGCTAATGATTTCATAAATGAATTAAAAGAGTAACTGAGTCTCTCTATGAAAAAGAGAAAGGAGCTACTTTAGCAACTGGCAAGACAAGGTGAAGCCAATGATACAAACGGAGATCTGAAGGAGAAAACCAAGTTATGTGAAAAGTTATCAAAAGAAATCATTATGGTAAGACATGAAATGGAATCAGGAGTTATAAAGTTTACCCAAGAGATTGAGGAGAAAAGAAAAACTGAAGATGATCTAAGACAATCTCTCAAGGAAAAATTAGAAGATTGCCACAAGATGGATAGAATTATCAGACATCTTGAATCTGATCTTGAAGATGCTAAAGATAATGAAGAAAAACTTGAGGATCAAATTGTCTCTCTTAAAAGGGATCTTCAAACAACAAATGAATATAAAGAGAAATTCAAGATAAGTTCTGCTCAACTTGAAGTTCTTGAAATTCAAAAGAGGGTAGATGACAAGTATGGTTTGGGATATGAGAAAGGAGAAAGCTCCAGATCCGGTCAGAAGACTTTTGGATCAAAAAATCCAAGGAACAGGCCTAGAAGACTTCTGGTAAGGTAGCCTAATGCTCAAAGATATCCATCCTTCAATGGATATTGCCACAACTGCAATAACTTTGGTCATAGAGCTAATCAGTGCAGAAAGAGAATGAATCAAACTAATACATCCTTCTCCGGATAGTGTTTCAACTGTAAAAGGTGTGGCCACAAATCTCATGAATGCAGAAATAAGCAAATGAACAATTCATTCAATGGTAGATGCTTTGTATGCAATAGAATGGGTCACATGGCTAATCAATGAAGATCAAGAGGATATCAATCAAACATGCAAAGAAACATTGTTTGCCAAATTTGCAATAGATTCGGTCATATTGCCAAATTCTGTAGAAGCAAGAATCAGGACAAAAGAGGTCCGGCACATCATAATCAGAACCAAGACAAGGGAAAACAAAAAGTGAATGTGGATGAAGTTCAAAGTGAAATGAACAAGATTTGGGTGAAGAAAAGTACAAAGAGTATAGGGGATGGATCCGCACCAGACTCTGGTGTTGATATTCCTTTCAGAAACTAAAAAGTGAGCCCTGGCTCAAGGGGAGTCTCAAGGAAAAATATTATCCCCCAGCCAGTCAATTGGTGCCAGAATTGGCACAAGGAAAATTGTGGATTAAAGGGTTCATAAGAGAAACATCTAAATAAACTATGGTTAAGATTTGGAAGATCTGCAAGATATTCAAATCAAGATTGGTCCGGTTCTTCAAGTCATCCGATTAAGGCAAACCGAAATGACTTAGATTGAGCATTTATTGCAACTTGGTGTTAGGGTTTGCGGAACAATATAAGGGTTCTCCTTATTAAACATTTGCTCATTCTACATTTAAGAAGAAGAAAAGAGGTGCTCTACAACAAATTTCCTCAAGCCCATCAAAGATCATTGCAGAAGTCAATTCATCCAGAAATCGATCCAGCTCGCTTCGTGAAAACCTAAAGGCGCACAATGTATTTTCTGCTTTTAAATATCTCTCTGCAAATCTCTTTAAAAGATGTCTACTCTGAATATAGTGAAGATCACTGATAGGCCTCACCCTAAATTCAAGAAACATCCCTACAAATCCTTGGAAATAGATCCTCTAGGAGCATTTTCTAGTGTACCGCATGGTGTCCTACACACAAAAGATATTAGGGTTTACATTCACGCTAACATTGAAGATTTCAGAGAGTTCAAATTGAGGGATATTTACCACAAACAACTAATAGATGATTCATTTGAGCTCAAACCCCAATACAAGGCCCTTCGGAACAAGCACTTTGCACAATGCATACATTTCCCTTGTTTTGCTGAGGATGAATGGGTCAGGTATATTTTGAGCAGAATACATGACAACTTCATGTGGTTGAATGGACCATTCAAAATCACAAAAGATGCCATTAGGGTAGTTACCGGATTACACTCATCTGGTCGGATTCCTGTTCTTAAATCTGTCAAGAATCAAACTGTGAGTGAGGCTACCAGATCAAAGTTTGACAAAAGAGCAATGACAGTAGATGACATCTCTAATCCAGATGTCAAGTTTGACTCCATGATTATTGGATACAAAATATATCATTCTAGCAGGGAGAATTCAGTACCTGGAATCGCCATCTACACTGCTTATGAAATGCTAAGAAAGGATGCAGACTACGATCTTTGTCAGCTCCTTTTAAACCAACTCTTGGAGAATCTGCATAAAATAAAGAAAGATAAAAAGAACTCATTCAAGTATGGTGGATTGATATTGTGCTTATTCTTCTACTTTATGAATGAGCTTCCCGGATCTAGTGGTTGGGTGTGGGAGAATGATAGACTAGTGGCTATCCAAATCAAAGATTATTTGCATGGACTTGGTGATGACAAAGTACAAAATACAACCCTCTGGGGTTTCTTCAAAAACTTCCAGAACATTATGCAAGCTAGAGAGAGAATTCCTCAATATCTAGTTGAAAAGTATAAAGACACTGTATGTTTTATGGTAGAGACTTATCAATGCCTAATGGAGGCAGTGGAACCAAGGACAATCTGGATCATGCTTATGGGGTATGAAGTTGATGAACAAATTATGGAGCTACATGTTCAACACATGCTAAGTCAGCCAAAGGATCCAAAGGCAGAAAGGTCTGGAACCTTTGAAGAGCTAAGTATAAAAGTTTATGTGGAACTCAGACAACCAGAAATAAAGAAGAAAGTGAGAAAAGAAGTTGAAGAAGTTGCCAAAGGCTTAGGCATCTCAAAGGAGGCACTTGATGCCAATAGGTAAAAGATGGAAAGGGTTGAGGAGGAGAAGAAAGAGGCAGAAAAGGGAAGTGAGGAAAGTGTTCTGGTAAAATCTCCCACCCAGACCAGATCATCAAAGAGATCTGCACCTACCACTGCTAAAAGCTCAAGGACAACTAAACCAGAAGCAAAATCATCCAGCAAAGGAGAGAAAAGAACAAAGACAAAAGCCACAAGAGCTTATGTGAGTCAAAGGGATGAAGAGGAGACTGAATCTGATGAAGAAGTTAGGAAAATGAAGAAAAAGAAGAAAACATCTGGTGAACCCTCTACTGGTCAAGGTGAAGAAGAAAAGGCAGAGGAATATGTTGAAAAACCCACTCTTCACATTGATGACATAGTAAAATCATTCACTATGGATGGAAATCTTCAACCAATGGTTGAATTCTATGATGATTATGGTGAAGCTGATTAGAAGATATTACTGTTGGCAAGAGACACTATATGGATTCATGGTTGTTGTCATTGATGGAAACAAAGGTCATCCCACATATCCGCAAGTCATGGTGTGTCTCTACCAGAAGTCAGAATGAAGATTGTTGTGGTCCGGTGAACAAGAACAGAGCATGTGGCAAGGTCTGACAGATTGGTCCGGATCTCTCAGAGGAAGTGTCTTGGTGCAGTGCAGATTTGGGGAAGTCAAGAGGACTACCTTGAGTAGTATATTCCAAGGATTTAGCCTCCGGTGATGAACAAAGAAAAAGATATGAATAGTTGAGTACTGGATTCCTGAGAGATAGTGAGAACAGAGGAAGAACTGACTGACAGAGTATCAGACTATTTTCCGGATGTGTTACTGTTGATGGTAAAGGTTGTGAAGGCATGAATCATGTTTGGCCGACATGATTAATGATATCTACAAGTATATGCTTGATCCGCATTGCTTGGTGAGCAAGGATTCAGCCGACAGAACAGAGTTTGTAAGAAACTAGGCTGTTCCGGATGCCGACTAGAAAGGTGATGAAATTACTTGTGCGGATATATATAGAGGATGGATTTAGTTGTGAAGGGTGTAATTGTGTGATGGTGTATGCGAATAAGTGCAGAACAGAGCAGAAGTAGTAAGAAAGATCCGGTATGTGAAAGGATAGCAGAATAAAGAACAGAGGAAAGATGAAGTGCAGCAGATCAGTGTACTGAGCCTAACCGGAACTGAACTCCAGCATATATAGATGCTTCCAATCAGTTCAAGACTGTGATTCTTATCACTTTGTAGACAGTGTGTCTCCTTGTAGGCAGTGGGCCTCTTTGTGAGCAGTGTGCTCGGGCAATGAGCCCTAATTGGCAAGTGCCATTTTGTAATTCCTTATTCTTCTAACAGAGAATAATCTTTGGGTTAATCACCTCGTGGTTTTCTCCCTTAACAGGGTTTCCACATCAAAAATACTGTGTCATGTGTTTTTCATTTCATGGTAATGTTTGTTTGTTTGATTCAATGCTGCATTGATTAATAAGAAAGTTCAAAAGAAGAAATAATTAGGATAACTGATTCACCCCCCCCTCTCAGTTATCAACAATTACAAGATGCCACAGTCAGGTATCTAAATGTCTACAACAAAGCATTCATTGAAATTATATCTCTGATCTTCAAAAGCTTGGAGAAGGAACTTGAAATAAGGAAGAACAATGCCCAAGCCAAAGATCTAGAAATCTAGGAACAGATAGCTATTCAGCTATATCCTTTGATCGATTCAAAGCAAATGAATATGATCTTCAAAGATTGCAAGGATGAGTTTAGAAGCAAAGCTAGAATGAATCAGCTCATGCTTGGTAAGACTGACAAGGTAGCTAAGGAAATAGAAGAGATCCTCCGGAATGCCTTCAAAAGATTTAATCTTCATGTTATAGAGGACTTGGGTATTGAACCTTCAGCCACAGGTGTTAAAAAAGAATCCACTGAGCAAATCATGGACACCGATACAGAAAAGGATAAGGACTTGGAATCCTCTGTTCCAGAAAAGGAAGTGCATGAACAAACAAACATCACTCCTCCGGTTTCCCCTGCTGACTCTGGATCCAAAGGAGAAGAAAGAATAAAGGAGACAGAAGCAGAGGTGAAGGAAAAAGAAGATAACAGTACAAAGGTTGTGGAAGGAGAGAAAGCTCCAAGAGACAGTTTTGTGACTGCAAAAGAAAATAAGAATCTGTCTCCAGCAAGAGACACTGCAGAATCAGTCAAGGACTTTTTGACAAAAGAAACTATGGAGATTGATGAACCAGAACTACTAAAAGGGCCATTTGATTTTGACTCTCTATCTCCGGTACAAACAATGAAGATAGCCTCGTTTGCTAATGCAAAGGCCAACAAAAAACTCCTGAAGTCCCACATGGAAGATTGTGAGCTTATAGCAGCTGCATCTGGAGTGTTAGAAAACATTATGCCATCTTTTCACAAAGATCGCTTAGCCTCCTTATCCGGTAATCTTAAAACTCTAGTAAATAGTGTTAGCACACATTTTGATTCCCTAGAGAAGGCAACAGAAGATAAGGTCCGGAAGGAATTTTTGACCAAAAGATTATCAGAGGTACAAGGGTTAATAACTAATGATAGGAGGAATATGAGTATAGGGATAAAGAGCTTAGAAAATGCTCTTAAAGATGGCAGAGAAATGTACAAATTTTGTTTATCATGGTCCAAAGTAACATTGGACATTGAGAAGAAAGTAAAAGAACAAGAGGACAAACTGACAAATCTATCAAAGAATTTTGATCCTCTTTCATCTTCCATAATAAATCAAGAATGTCAGACTATTGCAGTCTTGAATGAAATCAAGAAGCTGGAGAAGGAAAAGAAAAATAGAATAAGCAGGTTGGGTGAACTCAGAGGGATAATTATCCCCAAGTTAGAAGCCATGCATGAGGCCATAAAAGAAGCTCAGACCACAGCCCGGACCAGTGATCCGATAGATCTAAAAAGGGCAGATGCGTTTGCATTCCTGTTGAGTGGTCACATCTCAATTTTGGATAGAATGAAACAAAGTTGGGCAACAGAATTCGTCCAATTGAAGACAACTTTTGCAGACATACTTCAGTATATGTAAGTATGCTATATGTATATACTTATGCGGCCAAGTATAGTTGAAATTTTGAAAATTTTGATGTGCGGACCCTACCCTTTGCCATTGATGTCAAAGGGGGAGTGATGAGCAGTGAAAAATGAGGAATCCAGCTAAGGGGGAGCTCCAGAAAATGTACATAGAGACAGAGCATCAACCAAGGGGGAGTATAGTATAACACTTAGTCATTTTTCACTAAGTGTTGCCATCAATGCCAAAGGGGGAGATTGTTGGCAAGTGACACATTGGAGCTTCATGATTGTTGTCATTAATGACAACAAAGGTTATCTCACACATCCGCAAGATATGATGAGTCTTTACCAGAAGTCAAATTGAAGAAGTATTGAGGTCTGGTAAGCAAGAGCAGAGCACTCAGTAAGGTCCAACAGACAGGTCTGGATCTCTCAGAAGACATATCTCCATAACGTGCAGATTTGGGGAAGTCAAGAGGAGTACCTTGACAAATAGAATCCAAGGATTTAGCCTCCGGTGTTGAAAGGATGAGGAGATATGAATACTTGAGTGTTGGGTTCCTGATTGACAGTGTGAATAGCGGAAGAACTGTCTGGCAGAACATCAGACATTATTCCGGATGTGTTACTGATGATGGTAAAGGTTCTTAAGGCACAAATTATGATTGGCTGACATGATTGATGACTTATACAAGTATATCCTTGATCCGCATTACTTGGTATGCAAGGATTCAGCCGACAGATCAGAGTTTGAGGAAAATATTGACTATTCTGGATGCCAACTAAAAAGGTGATGAAATCACTTGTGCGGATATATATACATGATTGATTTAGATATGAAGGTGTGTGTGGTGTGTGTTGAAGTGTGAATAAAAGTAGAAGAATATATAAAAGGTAGAAAAATAGGTTCAGAATGTAAGAGGGCAGCAGCACTCAAGGAGAGTCAGAATGAAGTGCTGCAGATTAGTCTTCTGAGCTTAACCGGAACTGAACTTCAGCATGTGTGGATGCTTTTCATCAGTTCAAGTTTTCTTCTTGTAGATAGTAAGTCTTTTGTAGGCAGTGAGTCTCTTGTGAGCAGTGTGCTCGAGCAATGAGCCCTAATTGGCAAGTGCCATTTTTGTATCCTCTATTCTTCTAACATAGAATAATATCTTGGGTTAATCACCTCATGGTTTTTTCCCTTAATAGGGTTTCCACGTCAAAATCATTTTGTCATGTGTATTGGTGTTACTTACATTATTCTTGCTTATAGAATCTAATGTTGCATTAACAGTTAAGAAAGCACATAAAGTTAAATTATTAGGATAACTGATTCACCCCCCCTCTCAGTTATCAACAAAGGACACTTCTCACTAGATGTGCTAGTGTGGTGAGTTACATGATGAGTCACACCTCCAAACCTTAGTTGTAGATAGATAAGATTCTATATCACATTTCTAAAAACAATAGAGGTCCTACAATATTCCATGTAATTGCTACATGTTCACAAAGTTAAAGCCCTCATAACTATTGGCTCCTCTCCCCTAATGCTAGTGAGCATTGTTTTTGTTTTGTTCAAATTACTTTTGTCTATTTTTTATTTTATTTTCTTTAGTTTTGTTTCATGTTTAAACTTGTCCTAGGGTTTTCACTTACAAGTTATAAACACTAAACCTTAAATTTTGTGTTTACAAATTATAATTTAAAGGTCCTAGGGTTTCAAATGAGTTATAGGGTTTATGCTATGTCCTAGGGTTTTAGTTTTTAGTGAATAAAATCTATTTTATGGTTATAGGTTTCAAAACTAAATTTAAATTAAAAAACAATAAAAAACACATCAAAAAGGAAAACCACTTACTTGGAAACACTAGAAGTCGACTCTTGTGAAGGTAGGAGGTTAGAGAGGTGTGTTGGTGAGGTCAGTTGATGCAAGTACTCATTCTAGAGAGCCTTTTGTTGGCAAGAGACATTGCATGGCTTCATAAGTGTTATCATTGATGGCAAAAAAGTCTATCCCATACATCTGTAGTACATAATATGCATTTACCGGAAGTCAAATTGAAGATTGTTTTCATCTGGTGAACAAGAACATAGTATGTAACAAGGTTTAACAATCATGTCCAGATCTCTCAGATGGTGTAACTCAGTAAGTTGCGGACTTGGACAAGTTAAGAAGGGTATCATGACTACTATATTCCAGAGTTTTAGCCTCCAATGATAAAGCATGGAAAAGATATGAGCATCTGAGTGTTGGGTTCCAGTCAGGTAGAGCAGACAAAGGAAGAACTGATCAACAGAGTATTGGACCTCAATCCGGATGTGCAAAAGGTGTTGATCAAGTAATTTGTGGCATTATACATTGTTGGACGACATGATTAAAGACTTCAATGCCTATGTTTTTGATGCGCATCACTAATCAAGCATGGATTCAGCCGACAGATCAATAACTTGCAAATATTTTAGGTGTTCTTGTTGCTGACTAAGAAGTTGTTGGAAATCCTTGATGCAGATATATATGCTTGATGGATTCAAGCTTGTGAAGGTGTGCAAGTGAAAGCATAAATGATTAAGTGCAAAGAAAAGTAGATACAAGTGCGAAGGCAGTAATTCAATCCCGGAATGTGATAGGAAAGTAATATTGAGTAGAGGAAGAATGAAAAGTGCCAGATCAGTATATTGTACCTAATAGGAATTGAATTTCTACATGTATAGATGTTGTTCATCAGTTCAAACTCCTTGGTATCATCTACATAAGCATTTGTAGACTGTAAGTCTCTTGTAGGTAGTGGATCGTTTGTGAGCAGTGTGCTCGAGCTGTGAGCACTAATTGGCAAGTGCCAAATTTGTACTCTTTATTCTTTTAATAGAGAATACAATCTTGGTTAGTCACCTTGTGGTTTTTCCCTTAATAGGGTTTCCTTGTAAAAATCCTTGTGTTATGTGTTAATTTATTTTCAGTTCTTATGATTGCATTGCCTTGATATAACATTAAATGATAAGATAAGAAAAGAAAGTAAAAATAGACAAGTTATAAGATAGCTGATTCACCCCCCTCAGTTATCTGCATTGTTTCCAACAATTGGTATCAAAGCCAAGTTCCTCTGAATAAAGCCTAATAGCTTGAGGAAGATTTGTGAATCTCAATGGATGCATATGGTATGAAAGAACAACTTCAGTCTACCCTAGATGATCTTGAACAATCCCACTCTGAAGTCAATAATTTGAGAGAAAGACTCAAACAAGCTGATGATTTCATAAATGAGCTGAAAGAAAAACTTAGTAATTCTGTGAAAAAAGAAAGGAACTATTCCAGAAATTAGCAAATCAGACTGAAGTCAATAATATTGATGAGGATCTGAATGAGAAAAACAAGCTATGTGAGAAGCTATCAAAAGAAGTCATTATGATAAGGCATGAAATGGAATCAGGGGTTATGAGATTCACCTAAGAAATTAAAGAAAAAAGAAAGATTGAAGATAATCTAAAACAATCCCTCAGGGAGAAAATAGAGGACTGCCACAAAATGGATAGAATAATTAGGCATCTTAAATCTGATCTTGAAGAAGCTAGAGATAATGAAGAACAACTTGAGAGTCAGATAGACACTCTTAAACAAGATCTTCAAACTGCAAATTAATACAAAGAAAAATTCAAGATAAGCTTAGCCCAACTTGAAGTTCTTTTTGAAAGTCAAAAGAGGGTAGATGATAAGTGTGGCTTGGGATATGAGAAAGGTGAAAGCTCTGGGTCTGGTCAAAAAAACTTTGGATTAGGAAATCAAAGAAATAGGCCTAGAAGACCTTCGATAAGGCAACCAAACACTCAAAGATATCCATCCTTCAATGGATACTACTTCAACTACAACAAGTTCAGTCATAAATCAATCCAGTGTAGAAACAAAATGAATCAAATCAAACCATCCTTCTCTGGTCAATGTTTCAGTTGCAAAAGGTATGGTCACAAATCTCATGAATGCAGAAATATGCAAATGAACAATTCTTTCAATGGTAAATGCTTTGTATGCAATAGAATTGGACATATGGCTAATGAGTGTAGATGAAGAGGATATCATTCAAATAAGAAAATAAATGTTGTGTGTTACAATTGCAATATATCTGGTCATATCACCAAATTTTATAGAAGTAGAAATCAGGATAGAAAAGGTCCTGTGGAACATGATCACAAACAAGATAAAGGCAAAGGTAAAGTAAATGCAAATGAAGTTCAAAAGGAGATGAGAAAGATTTGGGTAAAAAGGAGTACAATGAATATTTGGGATGGATCCACACCTGAATCTAGTGCTGATATTTCTTCTAGAAACTAAAAAGGAAGCTTTGGCTCAGGGGGACCTACAGAGAAGATCCTTTCCCCTAGCCAACTAGTGAGTGCCTTAATTCAGCACATTGAGTCAGAATAAGAGGTTGCGGTTTAAAGGGTTTGAGGAGATTCACTTGAAAGTCATCCAGTCAAAATTTGACAAATCTACATGTAGATTTGAGCAAGTTATGAGGAGATCCTGTATCGGCAGCTATCTGGTAAAGCAAAATTTCACAGACAGATTCGGTATGATCTAGAATTGAAATGTTTTAATCTATGGACCTATAGGATGTTTGAAAAATGTGAAGATATGTTGTCAACCCTCATAGAAAATGATTTTAAGATCTGCGCAGTGATTCAAGAAAATCTCTCTAAATATAGGCTAACCGGATGACTTAAGTTGTGCATTTATTACAAAGGGAAATTAGGTTTTTGGGAAAGGTTAAAAGGTATCTCATCCATCATTTGCGACATTTTGCACTCTCAAAGAAGGAACAAGAGCTCTAAGAAGAAATCCAACAAAACACTCAAACTCAGTTGAAGATCAAATCCAAGTGCAATCTGTTCTAGTAGTCGCTTCAAACCGTAAGGCGTGAAAAGGTATTTCTTTTGTAAATCTCTCCAAACTTAGTTGATTAGAATGGCTACTCCTATGGTTGTAAATGTTTCCATAAGACCAAGGTGCGTTTTCAAGAAACATCCTCACAAATCTATTGAGATTGATCCTTTGGGTGCGTTTTCCCGTATCCCGTATGGCGTTCTCCATGTAGAAGACATTAGGTTTTATATACATGCAAACATTGAGGACTTTGGAGACCTAAAATTGATGAATCTATACCGCAATCAGTTAAGCAATGATAACTTTGATTTGAAATTGGAGTTCCAGACCATAAAAGATAAGAATTTTGCACATTGCATACATTTTCTGTCTTTTAGAGAGGACGAATGGGTCTGGTATATGATGAAGGAGGTAAATCATAAAACACACAACAATAGAAATTGCACACAAAAAATAGAACCTTTTTTATTGATTTGGACCACTTGTTACATTACAGAAGCTCAAATACAATCAAAGGAATCAACCCTCCACAGGCTGTAACACATTACAACTTCCTGTCACAAGACTCTAGAATCACCTACCTTCTGTAACCCCAAATCAGCTAGGGTTTATGTTTTCCCGCCCAATCTTGACTCCACACTTGCCCTTAACTCTACTACCACCCAGGGTTCCCAAAAATGGTTATTAATAGCCTTTTTGGCGGCCAACAACCTAATTTCAAAATTTGCATCTCCCTCCAAAAATAGGTCAACTTTCGGGAGCCATAACTTTTGGGTGATGCAAGATTGCCTTTACACCACTGGATGCTCTTGCATCAAACACCCAAGGTAATTTGAGAAGTGACCCTGTCACATCTCAGGTGTTTGTGTGGGGAAAACCTAAATGGTCAACCTCTACCTTAGACAACCAAGAACAATCTTCAACAGGTCTTCCTTTCCATTTCACCAAAAATTCTTCATATTGCCTATTCCGAGTACTTCTTCCCACACGGCTATCCAAGATCTCTTCTATCTCCTCCATTGAAGTAGATGCAGGAATACTCCACAGTTCTTCTATTGTTCCATCCTCTGTGCCACCCTCATGATATTCTGTTAAATCAGCACTGTTGAACACAGGGAAAATATTAATCCCACTTGGCAGCTCTACCTCATATGCATTTCCTGAATCATGCTTCTTCAGGATTCTACACAGTCCAAATTTCTTCATTTTCAACTTATTGTATGTTCCAATTGGGAACCTTTCTTTTCTCAAGTGAACCATGACTTCATCTCCTACCTAGTACTCCTTATACCTCCTTTTCTAATCTTCCTTAGCCTTCTACTAAATATTCATCTTATTAATGTGCTTTCTCACCTCTTCATGCAAATTCTTCAGATGTTCTGCAAAGTCTTCAGCTTTAGCACTTATCTTTTCTCCTTTGTCCAGCTTCCTTAACTCTGAATCATTTCTTGGACTATTCCCATATACAATCTAGAATAGTGATTTACCAGTACTCCTTTTGACATAATTGTTGTAAGCAAATTCTGCCTGTGGTAAAATCAAATCCCATCCCTTGGGCTTATCTCCTACTAAGCATTGTAGTAGGTTACTCAAACTCCTATTCACCACTTCGATCTGTCCATCAGTCTATGGGTGGTGTGCAGAACTAAACTTCAAATCTATCTTCAACTTCTTCCACACTGTCCTCCAGAAATAACCAACAAACTTAGTATCTCGATCTGAAACTATGCTCGTTGGTAGACTGTGTAATCTCACCACCTCTCTGAAAAATAATTTAGCAATATGAACATCATCATTAGTCTTCTTGTAAGGAATGAAATGTGTCATCTTCAAGAATCTCTCCACCACCACAAAAATGGAATCATGTCCTCTCTATGTCCTTGGTAATCCAAGAACAAAATCCATACTAATATCATCCCATGGCTTCTTTGGTACAGGTAATGGCTGATATAGCCCTATATTCTGACTTGTTCCTTTTGCCATCTGACACACTCTGCAACTCTGTACAAATTTCTTCACATCCTGTTGCAACTGTGGCTAATAATAATTTTCACCAACAATAGAAATGGTCTTATCTTGACCAAAGTGTCCAGCCAATCCTTCACTATGCTTCTCCTTAATCAAGTTCTCTCTCATGGCACTCCTTGGAATGCACAACTGGCTTCCTCTAAACAACATGCCATCTTGGATTATGAAATCCAACCATTTGGTCCTATCCAAAGTAACAGATTCCAAACAAGCTTTCCAAGCCTTTGCAAAATCTGGATCTTTAGGATACAAACTTTTGAGCTCATTGAACCCAACAACCTCTATCTTCATTTTTGTCAACAAATTTTGCCTTCTACTCAAGGCATCGACAACTCTATTGGACTTCCCACTCCTATGCTTCAAAACAAAAGTATAGCTCTGCAAAAACTCAACCCATTTTAAATGCCTTTGGTTCAACTTTCCTTGACTATTAAGATACTGCAAAGCCTGATGATCAGTATATAAAACAAAATCTTTTGGCAACAAATAATGTCTCCATTTCTTCAAAGCCTGAACTATTACATAAAATTCCTTATCATAAACATAATACTTTTTCTTGGTATCATTAAGCTTCTCACTAAAATAGGCAATGGGCTTACCTTCTTAGTTCAAAACAACTCCTATACCACTACCACTAGCATCACAATCTACCTGAAATACCTTATTGAAATCTAGAAGTGCCAAATACGTTTTTGTACGACTTTCTACTTCAATGTATCAAAGCTCTTTTCTGCTCCTTTAGTCCATCTAAACTCTTTTCTATCCCATCTCATTGTCTGAATTAGGGGTGCACAAATGCTACTAAAATTCCTGATAAAATTTCTATAAAAACATGCCAAACCGTGAAGAGATCTTACCTCCATTGCACTCCTTGGGGTAGGCCATTCAATGATAGCCCTTACTTTTTCTGGGTCCATCTTAAGACCTTCCTCTGAGACAACAAATCCTAGGTATACCAACTCCTTCTTTGCAAAACTACATTTCTTCAAATTAATCAGCAACTTCTCCTCCCTCAGCTTCTCTAGAACTCTTCTGATATGCATCAGATGCTCATCCCAAGTCTTACTGAAAATCAAAATATCATCCCAATAAACAATAACAAAACTTCCCAAAAAAAAATTTAGTACCTCGTTCACGAGCCGCATGAATGTGCTCGGTGCATTGGTTAGCCCAAATGGCATGACTAACCACTCATACAAACCTTCTTTTGTCTTGAAGGCTATCTTCCATTCATCTCTTTCTCTGATACGGATCTGGTGATACCTACTCTTCAGGTCAATCTTTGTGAAGTACTTTGCTCCACTCAAACAATCCATGATGTCATCCATTCTTGGCAATGGAAATCTATACTTGATCATTATCTTATTGATGGCTTGAGAGTTTGTACACATCCTCCATTCTCCATCCTTCTTTGGTGCTAGTACTGTAGGTACCACACATGGACTTAAGCTCTCCCTTATCAGTCCCTTCCTCAACAACTCCTGAACTTGTTTGTTCAGCTCTTCATTCTCTGTAGGGGTCATTCTGTGGGCTGCCTTATTCAACAAATTGGCTCCTGGTATCAAATCCATTTGATGACTTATTTTCCTTACTAGTGGTAAACCTTCTGATACATTATCAGAGACAATATCTTGAAATTCTTCCAAAATCTTTGAGACTTTGGTTGGTACATCTTCACATTTCTTGACTAATCTTAGGAATCAATGCATAGCAATGACGCTCATGCTTCATACCCTCCAAAAATTTTCTACCCTCTACCAAGCAAATTCTAGCAGTACTACATATCTTTTCTTCCACCTCCTTCAAGGGCTTCAACTTATGATGAACTCCATCCTTTGTTAGGGAATATGTGTTTGCACGACCATCATGGACAACACTCCTATCATACTGCCATGGCCTCCCCAACAACATATGACATGCATCCATCGGTATGATATCACACAACACCTCATCATGGTAGTCCCCAATCTTGAACTTCACTAAACACTGCTCATTGACCAAAGCTCTGTGGTCCTTCTGCAACCATGCAATCCGATATGGATGTGGATGCTTTCTTCTTGTCAACTTTAACTTGTCAACCTTCTCCTCTAAAACAAGATTGTTAGTACTTCCACTGTCAATAATAATATCAAAACACTTACCTTCACATTTGCACCTTGTGTGGAATAAACTCTTCCTCTGATTGGGTTCTTTCTCCTCATTCAGCAAGGTTCTTCTGACAACTAGGGTTTCTCCCCTTTTAGCATCTTCAAAATGCTCAGAATGTACATCTTCATCCACATGTGCAACTCATGGATTGCCTTCAAGTCTTCTATTTGCCCTTCCTTGATGTTGCAGACACTCATATGCTCGATGCCCTTCTTCTCCACATTGGAAATAGGTTCTTTTGAGACCTCATCTTCAAGGTCCTTGCCCAGGTCTGCCTCTTCCTCTTCCTCTTTGCTTACCATTTTTCTAGTTGCAAGGGTGGTAGGTATTATCTCCTCTCTGATTTTGACTAGTGCCAACTTCTTCACTTTTCTTTGAATCTTTATTTTGGCCCCCATAGGGTTTTCCACCAGTCCTTCCACCTTCACCTCTTCCCCTTTGCTTGCTGTCAAATCTTTTATTCAGCTTCTCTTCCACCTTTAGGGAAAACTGATATGCATTTTCTATGGTGGTCATTCTGACCAGGCTCAACTCCTCTTGAATACTTGGCCTCAAGCCATTAATGTAATGGGCTACCTTCTCCTTGTTGGGCTCTGCATGACCTATCCTAATAGTAATTTTATAAAACTCTTATGTATACTCCTTAACGGACTTGTTACTTTGCTTCAGTCCTTGCAGCTTCTTCAACAACTCCATCTCATAGTCCATAGGAATGAATTGCTTCTTTAGTTTCTCCACCATTCGATCCCATTTGGTGATCTTTCCTTTTCCTCTTCTATTCCTCTCTAATTGGACGTCTTTCCACCAAATATTGGCATGGCCCTTCAATTTTGTTTTTGCAAACTTGACCTGATTTGGGTCTTCTACATCTTCATACTTGAAATATTCCTCCATGTCATTGATCCAATCAATAAGCTGTTCCAGATTCTAATCTCCAGAATATGTAGAAACTTCGATCCTGGGCCTCTTTCTGATCTTCGAAATGGCCCTCAACAACTTAACTTCTGTAGGATCTCCTACAACTTCTTGTTCATCCTTAGATAGCTCTTCTTTAACTTCATCTTCACTTTCTTCTCTTGTTCTCGGCTCAAACCCTCTTCGCAAGTCCTCTTGCAATGCATCAATTTGCCTTTGCAGGGCTCTAAAACCCTCTTCTATCAAAGCATTCCTCCCAATACGGTTTCTTTATGGAGGCATCTTGATCTCCGCAGCAAACCCACAACCTCAGGTCTTGGTGCAAACTATCTCATGGTCAGTGATTTGTCTCCACACTCAGGAACCCTTGCTCTGATACCACTTGATGAAGGAGGTAAATCATAAAACATAAAACAACAAAAATTGCACACAGAAAATAGAACTTTTTTTATTGATTTGGACCACTTGTTACATTATAGAAGCTCAAATACAATCAGAGGAATCAACCCTCCATAGGCTGCAACACATTACAGGTTCTTGTCACAAGACTCTAGAATCACCTACCTTATGTAACCCCAAATCAGCTAGGGTTTCTATTTTTCCGCCCAATCTTAACTCCACAATTGCCCTCTTAACTCTACTACTTCCCAGGCTTCCTAAAAATGGTTATTAATAGCCTTTTTGGTGGCCAACAACCTAATTTCAAAATTTGCATCTCTCTCCAAAAATAGGTCCACTTCTGGGAGCCATAACTTTTGATCTGGGTGTCCGATTGATAAACTGTTTTATGCATTGAAAAGCTCATGGAGTGCTCTATGCGCTAAGAACCAACTCTACTAGTTCTAGCCATTTTCAGGCATGTACAGGGCGGTTTAGTGCCTCAAACCTGAGTTTGAATAATTTTCAGGTATTTTTTGGGAAACGAAAACTTTAATATCTTTTAGCTCGCAAATGATCTTGGTGTGATTCCTTCGCCAAAGGTCTTATATTTCTATTATGTAACTTTATGTAAATTTTCACTTTAATCCATGCCCAAATGCAAACTTTCTAAAAATAGCAGGTTACTATTTTTAGCAATTTGGAAAAACTGAAAGTTCTACATCATTATTCAAGCGATTATGGAACCAGAACCACAAATTTTGAAAAGAAATGGAAAGAACATCAACAATTTTGAAACACGTCTTTTTTTGGGTGATGCAAGATTGCCCTTACACCACTTGATGCTCCTGCATCAGTATATCTTAAGCAAGATCCATGATAACTTCATGTGGTTAATGAGGCATTTCAAAATAACCAAAGATGCCATCAAAGATGTAACTGGTTTGCACTCCATTGGTGGGTTACCTGCTCTTAAGTCTGTGAAGAATCAAATAGTATTTGAAGCCACAAGTTCAAAATATGATAAGAGGGCAATGAGGGTTGATGACACCACTGATCTAGATATCAAGTTTGCCTCAATTGTGATTGGATACAATATTTACCATTCAAGTAGAGAAAACTTTGTATCTGGTCCTACCATCTACACTGCATACCAGATGCTAAGAGAGAATGCAGATTATGACCTATGTGAACTTCTGCTGAATCAGTTGCTGGAAAACCTGCAAAAGATCAAGAAAGATAAAAATAACTCTTTCAAATATGGTGATTTGGTGTTATGCTTGTTTTTCTACATCATGAATGAGTTACTAGGTTCAAAAGGTCTGATTTGGTAAAATGACAAACTACTTGCTATACAGATCAGGGATTACTTGTATCAACTTGGTGACACTCAAACCCAGAAGACAGCTCTCTGGGGTTACTTCAAAAACTTCTAGAGCATGATGCAAGCAAGAGAAAGAATTCCCAAAACAATAGTGGAGAAGTACAAAAACACAGTCTACTTTATGGTAGATACTGATCAGTGCCTAATAGAGGCAATTGAATCAAGGACATTATGGATATTCCCCATGGGCTATGAGGTTGATGGAAACATATTGGAGACTCATATTCAACATTTAGTAAGTCAACCCAAAGACCCCAAAGTAGAGAGGTTTGGCACTTTTGAAGAATTAAACATAAAACTCTATGTTGAACTAAGAAGGCCTAAGACAAAAAGAAAAGTGAGAAGAGAAGTTGAAGAACTGGCTGAGAAATTTGGCATCACTAGAGAAGTTGTTATTGCAAATAGAGAAAGAATAGAGAAAATTGAGAAAGAAAAAGAGGAAGCAAAGAAACAACAGGTTCCAGTAGAAGCCTCCACCAGGACTAGAACTACCAGGAGTAATGCATCTGGGAGCTCTAAAGCTGCAAATCTAGAAGCCCATTCATCTGCAAAAGAAAATAGAAAGAAATCCAAGGCCAAAAAAGCCTATGTGAGTCTCAAGGATGATGATGAGATTGAGTTAGATGTAGAGATTAGAGAATTGAAGAAAACAAAAGTAAAAGCCCCCAAGGTTGATGAGGAGCAAAAGTCAGCAGAGTATGTTGAGAAGCCTACTCTATCTATTGATGATATAATCAAGGTAGCTACTGTGGATGGGAACCTGTAGCCGATGATAGAGTTCTATGATGAATACAATGATGTTGACAAGAGAATTCTGGAGGAAGCTACTATAAGGTATTTGAATATCTATAACAAAGCATTCATTGAAATAATTTCATTAATTCCAAAAAGCCTAGAAGATGTATTGGAGCAAAGGAAAGAGAATGCAAAGACAAAAGACTTGGAGATCCAGAAGAAGATAGTGATACAAATATGTGCCTCTATCACTCCAAAACAAATGGACATGGTTTTTAAGGATTGTAAAGATGACTTCCGAAGCAAGTCCTAGATGAACAAACTCATGATTAGAGAAACTGACCAAATAGCAATTGAAACAAAAGAAATTCTCTGGAATGCTTTGAAGAGATTCAATCTTCCCATTATAGAGGAAACAGATGTAGAGCCTTCTAACATGGATGTTGAAGGATTAAAGAAAAATGAAGAGTCATCTAAGGCATTAGATTCCTCTGTTCCGGAAGAGGAAGGACAGAAAGAAGAAACATTTTCTAACAAGGATGTCAAAGGATTAAAGAAAAATGATGAAGAGCCATTTGAGGCATTAGACTCCTCTGTTCCAAAAGAGGAAGGACAGGTAGAAGAAACAAATATCAATAAGCAAGTCAGTCTGGATGCCCCCAAAAGGAAGGAAGTAGAGTTGACAAGAGACACTACAGAGATAGTATAGAACTTCCTGGACAAAGAAATAATGGAACTAGATGAACTTGAGTTAATACAAGGGCCACTAAACTTTGACTCTCTCTCTCCAGTTTAAATAATGAAGGTAGCATCTTTTACTCAGGCCAAAGAAAAGGAGAAACTTCTAAAATCACACATGGAGGATTGTGAGATGTTGGAGATTGCATCTGGGATGCTAGAGAATATTATGCCAACCTATCAAAAGGATCCTTCTGCCTCTCCATCTAGTAATATGAAAAACTTAGTCAATTCTGTTAACACTCATTTTGAATCCTTAGAAAAATTGATAGAAACTAAGGTCCAGAAGGAGTTCTTGGGAAAGAGGTTTAGTGAAGTACAAGGGCTAATAGCTAATGATAGAAGAACCTTAGACATTGGCATAAAGAGCCTTGACAATGCTCTTAAGGATGGTGGGGACATATACAAATTTTGTTTAACTTAGCCCAAAGTGACAGAGGACATGGAGAAGAAAGTGAAAGAACAAGAAGGAAAACTGTCAAGCTTATCTCAGAATTTTGATTCCCTTACTACCTCTCTGGTGAATCATGAGTGTCAAGCTATTGCTATAATAAATGAAATTAAAGAACTGGTTAAGGAGAAAAAGAACATAATGGATAGAACAGGTGAGCTCAGAGGGATAATCATCCCTAAGTTAGAGTCAATGCATGATCCCTTGATAGAGGCACAAAATACAGTCTGGACCAGTGATCCAACAGACTTAAAGATGGCAGAGGCATGTACGTTTTTGTTAAGTGGACACATATCCATTTTGGATAGAATGAAGAGGAGTTGGGCCACATAAATAATACAGTTGAAGACAACCTTTGCAGATATACTTAAGTATATGTAAGTATAACATATGATTTGTAAATACTTATGTGGCCATGTATAGATTAATTTTTACAAAATTTTGGTATGTGGATTCCACCCTTTGCCATCGATGTCAAAGGGGGAGTGAAGAATAGTGAAAAATGAGGAATCCAACAAAGGGGGAGCTCCGATAAAATAATGCAAGAGACAAGGCACAAGCTAAGGGGGAGTTACTGCGACACTTAGCCATTTTTCACTAGGTGTTGCCATCAATGCCAAAGGGGGAGATTGTTGGCAAGAGACATTGTGTGGCTTCATAAGTGTTGTCATTGATGGAAACAAAGTCTATCCCATGCATCTGCAGTACATAATATGCGTTTGCCAAAAGTCAGATTAAAGATTATTTTGGTTTGGTGAACAAGGACAGAGTATGTAACAAGGTCTGACAATCAGGTCCGGATCTCTTAGATGGTGCAACTCAATAAGTTGCGGACTTGGACAAGTCAAGAGGGGTATCATGACTATTGTATTCCAGAGTTTTAGCCTCTGGTGGTAAAGTATGGAAAAGATATGAGCATCTGAGTGTTGGGTTCCAGTTAGGCAGAGTAGACAGAGGAAGAACTGACCGACAGAGTATCAGACCTCAATCCGGATGTGCAAAAGGTGTTGATCAAGCAATTTGTGGCATTATACATTGTTGGCCAACATGATTAAAGACTTCTATGCCTATGTTTTTGATGCGCATCACTAATCAAGCATGGATTTAGCCGACAGATGAATAACTTGCAAATATTTTAGGTGTTCTTGTTGCCGACTAAGAAGTTGTTGGAAATCCTTGATGTGGATATATATACCCAATGGATTAAAGGTTGTGAGGGTGTGCAAGTGAAAGTATAAATGATTAAGTGCGAAGAAAAGCATAGACAAGTGTGAAGGCAGTAATTCAAGCCTAGAATGTGACAGGAAAGTAATATTGAGTAGAGGAAGAATGAAATGTGCCAGATTAGTATACTGTACCTAACCGGAACTAAATTTCTGCATGTATAGATGTTGTTCATCAGTTCAAAGACCTTGGTATCATCTATAAACATTTGTAGACTATAAGTCTCTTGTAGGCAGTGGGCCTTTTGTGAGCAGTGTGCTTGGGTAGTGAGCCCTAATTGGCAAGTGTCAAATTTGTACTCTTTATTGTTTTAACAGAGAATACAATCTTGGGTTAGTCACCCTGTGGTTTTTCCCTTAACAGGGTTTCCACGTAAAAATCCGTGTGTTGTGTTAATTTCTTTTCAGTTCTTATGAAATTGCCATGCCTTGATATAACATTAAATGATAAGATAAGAAAAGAAAGTGAAAATAGAAAAGTTATAAGATAACTGATTCACCCCCCTCTTGGTTATCTACATTGTTTCCAACACCTTTTCCACTCAGTCCTACCATTTCAACAATGAAAAAATGAAGTCACAGGTGAAAAAATAAATAAATACATTTCATGAATGAGTACCTGTCTATAAAATGGGTACCCATTTATTTTTAAAATGCATACATGTTACAAATGGGTACTCATTTCTAACAGGCACCCATTTAGGCTCGGGTTCTTATTCCATATAGGTATAAGTTTAGGCTCGAGAGCCCATTCCTAAACAGGTACCCATATTTTTCAAAACAGACACCCATTTCTACCAAGGTTTTTCTTGCCCACACGACTTCCACTAAAAGTGGACTCGTCTTCTTGAATTTACCCTATACCATTTTATTTGGAAGCATGACCTCCAAGATTCTCCCAAACCAAATTTAGAAGTCAAAGATGAAATTATTTCATAGTTAAATATAAAATGCAAATAATATCTATATACATGGATTATTTTCTACTTAAAGGTAAAAATATTATGTTAGATAAACTTGTTTTACTACTAAGGGGCTTACTTGCAATGATAATTCTTGCACTCTTATCTATTGCTGTTGCAAGTTTTAAACAACTACTATTCAAAGAAGTAAACAAACATGAATACATGAAATAATTTTAAATAAGAATGTGTTGTTTTTATAACAATAAATAGTATTTTGTGTTCAACTATTGAGTCATCTGTGTTGAAGATAAATGTTATATATAACATGATTCCTGATTATCAAAAGACATTAGATCATTTAGCTTGCATATAGGTTATATTGTAAATAAAAATATGATCAATTGTTCTAAAAATAGATGTTAAGGACACTTCTCACTAGATGTGCTAATGTGGTGAGTTACATGATGAGTCACACCTCCAAACCTTAGTTGTAGATAGATAAGAGTCCATATCACATTTCTAAAAACAATAGAGGTCCTACGATATTCCATGTAACTACTACATGTTCACAAAGTTAAAGCCCTCATAACTATTGGCTCCTCTCCCCTAATGCTAGTGAGCATTGTTTTTGTTTTGTTCAAATTATTTTTGTCTATTTTTTTATTTTATTTTCTTTAGTTTTGTTTCATGTTTAAACTTGTCCTAGGGTTTTCATTTACAAGTTATAAACCCTAAACCTTAAATTTTGGGTTTACAAAATTGGATTTAAAGGTCCTAGAGTTTCAAATGAGTTATAGGGTTTAAGCTATGTCCTAGGGTTTTGGTTTTTAGTGAATAAAATCTATTTTATGGTTATAGGTTTCAAAACCAAATTTAAATTAAAAACAATAAAAAACACATCAAAAGGGAAAACCACTTACTTGGAAACACTAGAAGTCGACTCTCGTGAAGGTAGGAGGTCAGAGAGGTGTGTTGGCGAGGTCAATTGATGTAGGTAATCAGTATGGAGAGCCTTTTCCACTTGGTCCTTCCATTTCAACAATGAAAAAATGAAGTCACAGGTTAAAAATAAATAAATACATTTCATGAATGAGTACTTGTCTATAAAATGGGTACCCATTTATTTTCAAAACACATACATGTTACAAATGGGTACTCATTTCTAACAGGCACCCATTTGGGCTTGGGTTCTTATTCCATATGGGTACAAGTTTAGGCTCAAGAGCCCGTTCCTAAACAAGTACCCATTATTTTCAAAATAGACATCTGTTTCTACCAAGGTGTTTCTTGCCCACGTGACTTCCAGTAAAAGTGGACTCATCTTCTTGAATTTACCCTATACAATTTTCTTTGGAAACATGACCTCCAAGTTTCTCCCAAACAAAATTTAGGAGTCAAAGATGAAATTATTTCATAGTTAAATACAAAATGGAAATAATATCTTTATACATGGATTATTTTCTACTTAAAGGTAAAAATATTATGTTAGATAAACTTATTTTAATACCAAGGGGCTTACTTGCAATGACCATTCTTGTACTCTTGTCTATTGGTGTTGCAAGTTTTAAACAACTACTATTCAAAGAAGTAAACATACATGAATGCACTCTTGACTTTACAAGATACCATGATAACATTTTTGGTTGACATCCATTATTTCACTACTTCTATCTATATATTAAGATGCATTATTGAATCTAGTCAACAACCACAATCTTTGTGAAGAAGAACAATATTTTACTAATTATTTCACTACTTCTTTCTATATCTATATCTTAAGGAGGATAACCTTTCTTGTATAGTTGAGATTAATGTTAAGCACTTGATGTGGTTAATTTGAAACCTCCATAACATGATGCCATTTTGAATAAGGTGTTGAATATATCTATCTGATATTATCATCCAACTTAATTTCCCAACTTTTCTTCACACTAAGCATAATTGGCTAGAATTACATAGCACCATGTTTATACCTGTCCCTCTTGATCCAAGAAAATGGAATTTTTGGAGGATTCATAACATTATTCATAATCCACATGTTATAATTGTACTCTATGTATGCATAATAGATTTGTGGCCTTTAGTGAAGAGGTAGTTTTAGGTTCTTAGCCTTGATACATAATAGATTCTACTACAACAATGGGCCTTTTTGATCCAAGGTGAAGAGTGTTTTAGTATAACTCTTTCAACACCTTGATGAATCATTAAGTGTTTTAGTAGTCATATATTATCATATTTAAGACATGAAGTGTGTTTAGTGAAATAATTATATGCATTGTAAATTATATCCATGTTTACACCTAAAAAGATTTATTTACTTATTTATGTTGTGAAGTGTCATAAGTGATGTAATGTTGTGTTTTGGATGTTAGTAGATAATTAGGAGACAATAAGGAGTCTTTAGTATAGTGTGGATACACTAAATAGTGTTTTTGATTATTATTCAAACTATACATGTATACTAGGTAATATTGACCAAGGCATATTTTTGCACTGACCAAGGCATGGGACTAAAACTATGCCCATTTTATATATGTATTCTCAATTATCAAGGAATGGGACTACAATTCACTCATGCATTTTATATATGTATTGTCAATGACCAAGGCATAGAACTAAAACTTACTCATATGTATCTTATGCATGTATGTTCATCTTAGTGAATGGGTTGTATTGGGTATTTCATTGTATGGTTTACTCTTTTAATCATATAACTATAGATGAAATAAGATTGCACCCTTAAAAAATCTACAATACCAAATCTATTATCTAGATAAAGGAGTTTAAAAGATAATTTAAATAATCATATTCCTAATCAAATAATCTGTAGTTTTGAATGTTAGGAGACAACAAGGATTTTTTAGTACATTGGGTATGCACTAAATTGTGTTTGACTGTTATTGAAACTACACTTAAATAATCATATTTCTAATCAAATAATCTATAGTTTTGAATGTTAGGAGATAGTAAGGAGTGTTTAGTATAGTGGGAATGCACTAAATTATGTTTTTTATTGTTATTGAAACTATACACATACTACTAGGTTAGCTTTTAGACTAATTTATCTAGAGAATAGATTTGATATTGCAAAGTTTTTAAGGGTGTGATCTCATTTGATCCATATTTATATGCTTAAAAAGAATAAACCATTCGATGAAACATCAAATACAACCCATCACTAAGATGAACATAAGATTATTTTGAGTTAAATGTGATGGCAAGAAATGTATGCATTTACTATCTCTTGGAATTTTTGTAATAACCAAAATATGAAGGCCTTATTGGGAATAAGTGCATTCAACCAAAACATGAAGGCATTCTTGGAATCATGGAACCATAAACTCATGGTAAATTCTTGATTACAAAATATATTATCAACATTTTATATGCAAATGAACCATGAAATATCATTTATAGACACTAGATCTCTATAGCTACAACTGCTAGAAGCTATGAAGGGAAGAAACACATATACTCTAGTGGCCTTTCATTTTCTATTTGGTTTACAAAAGAAGAAACACTATTCAACCAATATTTATATAAAATAACTAGTAGATGATGTGTCTATGTTGTATATAAAGTTCCTTAGACAGGATCTTAGGTTGGTAAAAAATTTTAAGACTGTGTAGATAGTATAGTTTATTGTGACATAAGGGACATAATGTCATAGGTGATACATTTTCATTATGGTCATAATTGTCGCAAGTATGTGTAGTTAGTGTTGTCATTGATGTCAACATGTTAGCTTGGTGTTGTCATTAGTGTCAACTAGTTGAGCAGAGATGAGGTTGGTTGAGTAGAGATGAGGTTGGTTGAGCAGAGATGAGGTTGTTGCAATGGTATGAGCTATTTGGTGGAGTTGCTTTGCTGAAGATGATTTGGTTTCTTTGAAGAGGTCCTGAAGATGTCAAGAATATGTTTCTATTGGTTCCAGTTTCCAAGTGCTTTTGAGAAAAATTTGATTAATAAAGGAAATAATGTGTTGAAGTGGCATTTTGGTCTACAGAGTAGTGATCTGGTTTTGCTCCACATTTCCTTTATGTTGAAGATCTGTCTTTGTGGTTTGGATATGTTGTTTAGAGATGTTATATTCTAAATTTGGTGTTCTGGTTCGTTGTGCAAAGGAAGTTGTGTTCACTAGTGTGTGGATTGTGTTTCTGAGCTTTGCAGAGGTGTCTGGGAGAAACTATTTTGTTCTGGATTTCTCTACAGATTTATTTTTGGCTTTTCAGTTATGGATTTGTCCTTATAATGCTTATATGTCTCTTCAGTTCAATTTGTTCATGGTTTGGTGCTACACAAGTTGATTTCTTGAGTTGTAGTGTATGATAGAGTTGTTTGAGTGCTCCAGTGTGAACTTCCATCAGGTGAAAGCTGTGAAAGGATTTGTTGGTTTTTAGGTGCTTGTGGATGCCTATAGCTCATGTTCAAGCTTAGCGCATGGTCTGCAAGTTGTCTTTTGATTGTTAAGGAAGCATTTACTTAAAAGTGCATAGTGTTAACACAAGTTTGGCTGACTTGGTTGTTTACACTACTTGTGATTGTGCTTCAATGATTGTGGAAGCATGGAGTAATGTGTAAGAGTGGATTTAGGTCTAAGCTAAGGTGTGGTGTGGCTCGCATTCATTCCTTTCCACTACAAGAACATTTAGGTCCAAACTTAATTTAAATTTTCTGTGTTAAGTTGTTTTGTCAACCTTGGAGAATGTTCTCAAGGTTGAAGACAATATAAACAAATGTCAAGGGATCGTGATCGAGTGTGCGTGCGATGAATCTGATGTGAATAATAGTGTGGTTGAATGTGTGGTGCAGTACAAGATTTCATGTATTAGATTACTGGATGCAGTGAGCAGAAGGTGTCGACAATTCTTCAGTGTGACTATAAAGGTGTTGATGGTGTTGTGGTGGAATTCCTTATTGCATTGAGATAGTTTTCTCCTTGTAACAATCTTCTCTATCTTCTTCTCTATTCTGGCAGTGAGCCTTTCTTTTGGGTAGTGAGCCTTCTGGTAGTGAGCCTATTATTTTTTGGTGTTGATATTACTTTATACTGTGAGCTAATCCTCATAGTGGTTTTTCCCTTCTTGGGTTTTCCATGTAAATCTAGTGTTCTCTTGTGTTTGATGTTGAGTTGATTTAGTTTCTGTTATTTTCTTTCATGCTTAATCATCATAACAGTTTAAGGGTTAATTGAATTGATGTGGATCTAAATGTGTTTGAGGGTTTTGGAATTATAAGTTACAACTGATTCATCCCCCCTCTCAATTGTCTTGTGCATTCAACAATCATGGATGTAATATCATGTTTTTTTAAATGAAATAATATTCTAAATTATTAGATGATTTATAAATGGTGGAAAGGTGTTGTCATGTTGGAAATAAGTTGTCAATTGGAAACTTTGTTCTATTTTGCAAACATTGTCTTCTAATTTTGTTGTATACTTTAACTACAATGATCAATGGTTGGCATAGAAACATGAATTAGCAATGGCTTTTGGATAATGGTATGTTGTCTTTGAGCCACATGATTGTGATAATACTATTTGTATTAGACTCTTGTGTTAGCATGATATCACTGTAATGAATATATATAGTGAAGTTTGAGTATAAGAACAAGAAAGGCAATGTGTTAATGCCCTTGAGATGAGAAGCTTGTATTCTCACATCCCTTATAATCAGGCTCCTCTATAAAGGTAATATTTGACCCTTTGAAGAGAGACAAACCTATTAGTTATTTAAAAAAGTTCCTCTATCCTTCAATGTTATACTCTCATTACTAATGCAATAACATATTATGCTTGACTACCATGTATAAAACTTCACGATTTTCTTCTTGTTTTAGTTATAGTCCTTTTGATCAATAAAAGACAAGTAAAAAACTAAGTAATTATTTCAAATATGTGCATATGATGTGTTGTCATTGATGTCAACATATCTCCTTGTCAGAGACAGTGAAGACAATGCAGTTCAATAAAGTAGGTTGCTCAACATTTCTAGTAAGATGAAGATCAAAGTCTGCAGATTAAAGGGTTTGTAGAGGATTGTCTAAAGTTTCTCCAGTTAAGATTTGAAAGGTCTGCATGGAGGATTGGTGAAGTTATGGCTATTTGAGTAGAACCTAGTTTTACAGTTGTTCAGAGGTAACAAAGTGATAGGAATTTGGTCCAGATTGCTCCGCATTGGAATATTATGGTTTGTGGTTCTAGAGGTATGTTTGGGATGTTGATGTGTATCCTCAACTCAAGTGGTTTGTGGTTTAGAGGTTCTCAAGCAATATTTCTAGTGTGACAGTCATGATAGTTAGTGCTTTTAAGTTCCTGTATGAAGGTGCAAGTGATTCTTGTGATTTATGGTGGTGCGGTTGTTCTTATTGATTTCATTGTGCTTGTGGTGGTCTCTAGATCATGTGCCTATTGTGTTGGTGGTCTACATTGAGGATTGACCTCATAGTTGAAGATTTCTCCTTGGGTGTTGTTGTTCTTCCTAGTCTTGGCCGACCGAATGATTTGTGCGTGTTGCGGATGATCTAAGAGAAGTTCTATGGAGCATGGCATGTTGTTCAAGGAAGATTTGAGTCCCAGCTATGTTTGGCCGACAATGTAATGGTTCACATGTACCATTTTAAGTCTTGGGATTGTAATGCCTATCTTGGAGAATCTTCCAGATAGATGATTGTAAGGCTGACTTTGATGTTCATTCCAAAGTTGATGTCATGTATAAATAAGTGTAATGAAGTCATGTAAATGTGCCGAATGTGTGTGAAGATGCGGAGGTAGCGAGGAAGTGTTTGGGGGTAGAGCAAAGGTGTTGTGAACTTCAATGGAATTGAACCTTAGCATGAAGAAGATGTTGTTTCTTAGTTCAACCTTTCAGTGTTAATCATGTGAATGTTTCTGTAGGCAGTGAGCCTCCTTTGAGCAGTGAGCTCTGGATAGTGTGCCCAAAGGCAGGGGCCTTCCCATTGTTCTATTCTTTTAATAGAGAATAAATCTTTTGGGTTAACCCCCACCATGGTTTTTCCCTTAACTGGGCTTCCACGTGAAAATCCTAGAGTTATGTGTGTTGATTATGTTTCTTCTCATGTGTTGTTGATTGATGCTTTCATGGTTATATCATTAATCTGTTTATAAGTTGTAAATAAAATAAAGATTTGTGACAACTGATTCACCCCCCTCTTAGTTGTCTATCCTAATTTCAACAATTGGTATCAGAGCCGGTTCCTCTAAAAGAAGCTTGACTGCTTGAGGAGATCTAGGATGTTGACATACAAGGAGGACAGTCTGAGATTTGATGGAACAAATTATTCTCTTTGGAAGAATCACATGGAGTGTCATTTGCAATGCATGGGTGATCCTTATTGGTTGATAACCAAGAATAAGTATACTCCTCCGTAGAGTGGTCCTACAACTCTAGATCAAATTAAAGACATTGAAAACAACATTTAGGCTAAAGAAGCATTGTTTAGTGCCCTGACTAATACATAAATGACAAATGTCTTGGAATTACAAACTACTAATGAAATCTGGGAGAAGTTTGAAACTCTGTATGAAGGTGATGCATATGTCAAATGTGCTAAGTTACAGAGCCTGAAGGGTAGATGCAAAAGTTTGAGGATGAGTGAAGATGAAAACATCACTTCCTACATGCAAAAGGTGAATGAACTTGTGTGCAGTATCAGGTGTGCTGGTGGAAAACTGGAAGAATTAGGGATTGTTGGCAAGGTGCTTACATCCTTACCTACTTCATACAAGAATAGAGTTGCTGCTATTAAGGAGATCAGGACTGTGACAAATGTTACAAGGGATCATTGGTTGGAAAGATTTCAACATTTGAAATGAGTGAGTTTGGTGATTCTCTTCCTAAATCAGAATCTGCATTTAAGGCCAGTGTTTCCGGAAAGCAAAGATTTGATCCAAGTGAAAGCTCTTCAAGAAGACTAACTAGATATGAGAAGGCAAGGAAGGAACTTGAAGAAGATAAATCTCAGCTTGAAGAACTTGAAGCCCTTATTGCTAAAAGAGTACCAAGAGGATACGGTAAGTATGAAGGAAAGTTGTCTTTCAAATGTTTTGCTTGCAATAAGATTGGTCATTTTGCTTCAAGATGTCTGGAGAAGGTTTCAAAGCCAAACCCTAATAGACCTAGGGTTCATAAGAAATTCTACTATGTCTAAGTAGATGAAGGAGTCATAGATGATGAATTTGATATGGGAAGTACCTCTGGAAATGAATGAGTGTTCATTGCTATAAAAAAGGAAGATCCGGTGCCTACTGAATCTGCTAGCTATATGAATGTGGAAAGTGCCTTGGCTACTCAGGTTGAAGAAAAGGATGAATGGGTGATTGATAATGGATGTTCTCATCATATAAATGGTGATAAAAGTAAGTTTGTAAGTTTGGAAAGATATGAAGGTGGAATTGTGAAGTTTGGAGACAATTCAACTAGTAAAATCTGTGGTAGAGGATCCATCTCTTTTCATGGTAAGAATAACACTAATGATGTTTTGTATGTAGAAGGGTTAAAGCATAATGTTCTCAATGTTGGACAGTTGGTTGACAAAGGGTATGATCTCTGATTCAAGGATGGAAAATGCAAAATTTTCGAAAGCTCTGGAACTGAAATTACATCTTGTACATATACTAGAGGTAATATCTTTCATTTAAGTGGTACTGGTAAAAGTTGTTTGATTGCTCAGATTGATCAGAGTTAGTTATGGCATAGAAGAATGTGTCATGTGAACTTTGATAACATTGTCAAGATAAGTACTACTTAGGCTGTGAGAGATCTTCCAAAGCTTGTGAAACTTGCTAATAGCATGTGTAAGGAATGTCAGTTAGGCAAACAAAACAAAGCTACATTCAAAAGCAAAGAATTGTTTTCAAGTGGATTGTTGGAACTTGTGCACACTGATTTGTGTGCTCCGACTAGAGTTAGGAGTTTTTAAGGAGACAGATACTTTATGTTGCTGATTGATGATTACTCTTAGATGATGTGGGTCACTTTCTTGAGAGACAAATCAGAGGCTTTTGACAGATTCTAGGTGTTCAAGGCTAAGATGGAGAATGGGATTGTATGAAGATAAATTGTCTGAGATTTGATAGAGGTGGAGAGTTTACCTTCGGTGAGTTTAATACATTTTGTGAAAAGCATGGAATAAGAAGATAGTTATCTGCTCCTAGGACTCCTCAACAGAATGGAGTTGTGGAAAGGAAGAACCAAACTATTCAAGAGGCTGCAATAACCATGATGATGGAGGCAAATGTTCCACATGTCTATTGGAGTGAGGCTATGAGTACTGTTGCCTACACTCTTAACTAGGTGAAACTAAAGGTAATACTAGTAAGACACCTTATGAACTATGGTTTGGTCATGCTCCTACTGTGAAATACTTTAGATTTTTTGGTAGTAAATGCTATATAAGGAGAGATGAAGATCTAGGAAAGTTTGATGCAAGATGTGATGAAGGAATATTTCTGGGTTATTCTAACCAAAGCAAGGCATACCGGTACTTTAACAAGAGATTGAAAAGGATTGTTGAAAGTGCTAATGTCAAGGTTGATGAAAGCAAGGAGAGAACTTCCAAGTCTTATGGATATGAATCATATGATCAAAATGAAAGTCTAAATAAAGGAGAGCAAGCTCAAACTTAGATTCAAATTTAGATTGCTCAGAGAATCCAGTAACTCAAGAAGCTAGTACAAATGTTGAGGAACAAGTTCAAGAATCAGAAGTTCAAGAAAATCCTAAAACTCCCAAGTATGTAAGGTTGAATCATTTTGAAGATCAGATCATAGGAGATAAAAATAAAGGTGTTCAAACTAGAAGAAGAATTGTTGAAGAACAAGTGGAGTATTGTTTGATTTCAAAGATTGAACCAAAATTAGCGAATAAATCTTGTAATGATGAAAGTTGGGTAAAAGCAATGGAAGACGAATTAATGCAAATTGAAAAGAACCATACTTGGGATCTTGGTCCTAGACCTGAAAACAAAAATGTAATTGGAACTAAATGGGTCTTCCAGAATACATTGAATGAAGATGGTGAAGTTGTGAAAAACAAAGCAAGATTGGTGTGCAAAGGATATTCTCAGGTAGAGGGAATTGACTTTGAAGAAACTTTTTCTCTGGTGGAAAGAATAGAAGTAGTCAGATTATCTCTTGCCTTTGCTGCTTACAAAGATTTCAAAGTTTACCAGATGGATGTCAAGTCAACATTTCTAAATGGAGAATTGGAAGAAGAAGTCTACATTGAGCAACCAAAAGGATTCCAGTTATCTGATCAAGGAGATATGGTTTGCAGATTGAGGAAAGCATTGTATGGACTTAAACAAGCCCCAAGAGCCTAGTATGTAAGATTAGATAAGTATTTGCTAAAGTTAGGTTTTAGCAAAGGCACAGTTGACAATAATCTTTATTTCAAAATTTGATTGTTGAGGTATTTATTGATGATATCATCTTTGGTGGAAATGAGAACATGTGTAAAAAAATTTCTAATCAGATGCACAGTGAATTTGAGATGTCCATGTTTGGTGAAATTAATTTCTTCTTAGGTTTGCAGATCATTCAATCAGATAAGGGCATCTTCATATCTCAATCTAAGTATATGAAAGAGTTGTTGAAAAAGTTTGGAATGAAGGATTCAAAACTAGTGAGTACTCCTATGATAACCGTATGTAAGTTGAGTAAAGATAATTTCCCCAAGGCAGTTCAGAAAAGGTATAGATCAATGATTGGAGGACTGCTTTATCTGACTCATACTAGACCTGATATTATGAATGCAGTTGGCCTTGTTGCTAGATTTCAAGCTGATCATAGACAATCTCATGTTGTAGCAATAAAAGAATTTTTAGATATCTGAAGGGGACATATGATTATGGCTTATGGTATCCTAAGGATGATGATTTCACTCTTCATGCATATACAGATGCTGATTGGGTAGGAGATGTGGATGATAGGAAGAGTACTAGTGGTGGTGTATTTTTCTTGGGAAAGAGATTGGTTTCTTGGTTGAGAAAAAAGTAGGAGGCAATATCTCTGTGTACTGCAAAGGCAGAGTATGTAGCAGCATCAAGTAATTGTACTCAAGTTTTGTGGATGAAGCAAATGTTGAAGGATATCAGAATTGTGTTTGAAGAGCTTGTTACAATCTTATGTGATAATTCAAGTGCAATAAACATCTCAAAGAATCTAGTGTTGCATTCAAAGACAAAGCACATATCCATCAAGTTTCACTTTTTGAGAGAAAAGATAAATGAGAATGAAGTCAAATTGGAGTTTGTTCCTTCAAAGGATCATATTGCAGATATCTTCACAAAGCCTCTACCTAAGGACACTTTTGAGTATCTTAGAGTGAAGCTAGGGGTTATTACCCCTCATGTTCAGAATTAAGGTGCACTAGTGTGCATTAGTCTAGTGGAACTCACAGTCATATCTTGTGATCCGGATTGGTGTTAAGGGGATGCTACTCAGGGGGAGTAGTCAGTATGTTAATTTTGGAGTTTAGTTTGGTCTAAGAAACAAAAAGGGGGAGAGATGATTGCAAATATGTGCCCTTTTCCATTGATGTCAAAGGGGGATAGAAGTCATGTGAAAAACTTGGAAGTAAGTAGTTGTTGGTGAAAGGGGGAGTAGTGAAGAAAGTGGTTGCAGGTATGATAAGAGAAAGGAAGAGAAGTCCCTATCTTGATGGTTGACTAATTTTTTCACATCATATGTTTCCATCAATGACAAAGGGAGATATTGTTACAAATATGTGCATTTGTCATTGATGTCAACATATCTCCTTGTCAGAGACAATGAAGACAGTCCAGTTCAACAAAGTAGATTGCTTAGCATTTCTAGTAAGATGAAGATCAGAGTCTGTGTATTAAATGGTTTGTAGAGGATTGTTTGAAGTTTCTCCAGTTAAGATTTGAGAGGTCTACATGGAGGATTGGTGAAGTTATGGCCATCTGAGTAGAACCTGGTTTTACAGTTGTTCAAATGTAATAGAGTGGCAGGAATTTGGTCTAGATTCCTTTGCATTAGAATATTATGGTCTACAGTTCTAGAGGTATGTTTGGGATGTTGGTGTGTATCCTCAACTCAAGTGGTTTATGGTTTAGAGGTTCGCAAGCAATCTTTCTAGTGTGACAGTCATGATAGTTAGTGTTCTTAAGTTCCCGTATGAAGGTGCAAGTGATTCTGGTGATTTGGAGTGGTGCGGCTATTCTTGTTGATTTTATTGTGCTTGTGGTGGTCTCTAGATCATGTGCCTATTGTGTTGGTGGTCCACATTGAGGATTGAGCTTATAGTTGAAGATTTCTCCTTGGGTTTTGCAGTTCTTCCCAATCTTGGCTAACTGGATGATTTGTACATGTTGTGGATGATCTAAGAGAAGTTCTATGGAGCGTGGTGTGTTGTTCAAGGAAGATTTGAGTCCCAACTATGTTTGGCTGACAGTATAATGGTTCACATGTAGCATTTTAAGTCTTGTGATTGTAATGCCTATCTTGGAGAATGTTCTAGATAGATGATTGTAAGGCTGACTTTGATGTTCATTCCAAAGTCAATGTCATGTATAAATAAGTGTAATGAAGTCTTGTAAATGTGCTGAATGTGTGTGAAGATGTGGAGGTAGCGAGGAAGTGTTTGGGGGTAGAGCAGAGGTGTTGTGAGCTTCAATGGAACTGAACCTTAGCATGAAGAAGATGTTGTTTCTCAGTTCAACCTTTTAGTGTTAATCATGTGAATGTTTCTATAGGCAGTGAGCCTCCTTTGAACAGTGAGCTCTAGGCAGTGTACCCAAAGGCAGGTGCCTTCCCATTTTTCTATTGTTTTAACAGAGAATAAATCTTGTGGGTTAACCCCCACCGTAGTTTTTTCCTTAACCAAGTTTCCACATAAAAATCCTAGTGTTATGTGTGTTGATTATGTTTCTGCTCATGTGTTGTTGATTCATGCTTTCATGGTTATATCATTAATCTGTTTATAAGTTGTAAAGAAGATAAAGATTTGTGACAATTGTTTCACCCCCTCTCTCAGTTGCCTGTCCTAATTTCAATAGTAATTATATATATGTAGGTCCATTGGGTGGTTGGTATGTTTGTTTTGATCTTGTAAACTCTATTTAAAGTACTAGAATATGATGTCTCTATGTTGTATATAGAAACCCTTGGGTAGGATCTTAGCTTGGTAGAACTTTGTAGGATTGTGTGTAGTTGCTATAGTTAATAGTATAGTTTACTATGACATAAGGGATGTGATATCATGGGAGATATATTTTCACTATGGTCATAACATATATAATGTCATGTTTTTAAAATAAATTCAATATTTTAGATTGTTAGATGATTTAGCAATGGTGGAAGGGGGTTGTCATGTTAGAAACAAGTTATCACTTGGAAAGTTTGTTCTCTTTTGCAAACATTAGATTCTTCTACTCTTGTTCGTGGATAATCTTCTTGTATTCTTTGACATAATGATCAATGGTTGGCATAGAATCATGACTTAACAATAGCTTTGGACAATGTACTATTTTCTTTGAGCCACTTGATTACAATACACTTGTTTTGGATGACCTCTTGTGTTAGCATGATAGCACTATAATGCATGTATGGTGAAGTTTGATTGCAAGTTCAAGAATGGCAATGTTATACAATGTTATGTAGGTTTGGGGAGGTTTAACAAGTTCTCATTACCCATAGAGGTTATATAGCCTCATTGCTAATGTAGTAACATATTATACTTGACAATCATGTGAAAAACTAAAAAAATTTTTGCTTCTTGTAATTATAGTCCTTTTCATAAAACCATAAAACCAAAATTATAGCCTTAGAAATCTAAAATGATCTCAAACATGAACGAACAATATTTATTCATTTTCAGGGCTCAACAATTTCAAACACTAATTCAAATAGGAATGCATGGTTCAAAACTTTGTTAGCCCTAAACTTAAACTAGTTGTTCCTTAAACAGAGCTTTGTTTATGAACTTAAATTGATTTTTTAAAGAAAAACTTTGCCTATTGTATTTTACAACACAACCCCTCCAGTTTTTACTTTTCTATAACATCGTTGATCTAAATTTTAGGCCAGGCCTATCATAAGTGATAGTGTACATGCACAACATGAGCATTCTGAAACTAATTCATTGATCATTCTAGCCAATAGAAAACATATTGTAACATTACAGTCATCACATTATATCTAGAAAAAATATATAAATTATAACTAAATAAAAGAACAACATCCATCAGTCATTAAGCTAGACAAGAATAAAACACTCTATATAGATTTTGAAATGCTAATACAAAATTGCAATAGAATAAGCAACTTTATAGTTTTTTCATCCCTTGAGCATGTATTATGGGCACTAAGAATAACTCTCCAAATAAATACAAATCTCAAAAAAATAAGCACACAGATAAAAATAGCAAAAAAACTTAAAAAGCTCTGCCAAAAAAAATACCCCATATCTGAGTAACTAAAAATAGGACCATAAAATAGTAGAGAATCAATTATCCAACATGACAAGTTGTCTGGAATGTACTCCAAGCTCCCTGGTATGAATCGACATGAATCTACTTTACACGTCTAGTTATTTGAGCTCCTTAGACTGAACAGGCTTTGCCCCAAAAATCTTCCCCTTGCCATTCATCATTAGAGTTGGCTTATTGTGAAGTTAGTGAATGATAAAACACACGCTCTGCCAAGTAATATAAACATTCCACCTGCAAATGCCAAATAAATTTTTAATTCATTTTACTGTTATCACCCAGATTTGCACCTTTGCGTATAGTTGTGAAACCTCAGCAATCTAGAGTAACATGGGAATGATCTCTAAGTGTGGGACTTTGCTAAATGAGATCAGACCTCCGGAGAAAGCCAGCTTCCTTAACTGGTTATCACCTAAAACTACTGAATCTTAAGAGAAAAAGAGAGAAGGAATGCTTTAAAGTGAATGATGAAACAAAAGCTTAAAAACAAAGGGTGATTCACCAAGTTTAATAAAAGAACCCTCACAATACTAAGGAAATGTACAGCATAACCAATTATAACAAGCAAACATACACAGATTCAACTGATCCTAACAAAGGTGAGAAACCAGATGATTGAGAGGAATAGAGACATTCACAAACAACCATATGTAGATTCATAAAGGACTAGAAATCAGTCCAAAGAGGCAAAATAATTTGAGTATATTCAGTGGGAAGGCACAATTACAGTATAGAAGGCTCTGTTTGGAAACAGAAAGCTTGAATGCTAAAAATTTTCCAACCCTATTTACATCATATGAATGCATATATATAGCATTCCAAACTAACCTAGGTTGGTTACAAAAATGTGCTCTAAGAGCTGTCTCAGAAAATATCTACATTTAGTGACTGTCCAGCCACAGGAATTATGGTGCCAAATATCTGGCACTGGGTAGATAAAAGATATTTTAAGTCTTCAATGCAAGCTGCTGCATCATCGATCCTCAGCAATGCATACCTTAAAATATCTGAAACAAGATGGTGGAGAAATATCTTTTACCATCAATGTGAGTAGCTTCTATTACCTGCAGAAATAAATGCAAAAAATATCTGCATCCTGCCCCAAAAAGTCGCTGAAATGTCCACTACTCAAAACATGCGACTCCAGATCTAAAATTGAAAAGTGATAAAAATTCCTGAAAACCTTGCCGAATGAAAGAGGGGACAAAAATATGTATCTTTGTCTCCTACAACATGTCAAAATTCGCCAGGATGGAGGAGATACAGATGGTCAAAGTTTTGGTCAACCACCTGTATATATTACTTTGCATCTGTGTATATATCACTTGAATTTGCCGCCTTAATCGGCATCCATCATTCTCTGCAACTCCTTTGTATATGTGTGGCGCCTTGTATATCGGACTTGAATTTGCCCTTTGAATTTTGAAATTGTATATGCATACAATTTCCCTTTGTATATGTGGGCCCCACCATTTGTATGTTAACTTGCATGTATGTCTACCACCACGTGGCACCACCTAATTTGTTGCTAAGCTGGTTCAACAAGCATCATTGAAAATTGTATCTGCCCTTTGCATATTGCAATATACAAGCACAATTGTACATGTAAGCCGCAGACTTCAAATTTTATGAAATAGCCTGAAAAGACGTTGAAATCCGGCTTGTATACTTCCTTTGTCTATTTGCTTGTATATCGCAATATACAAGCGCCAAATATACAAGCCACAGACCCCAAAAATTTATCAACTGCTTTGACTGCTGGGTCGAATCCGGCTTGTATCACTTTCTTTGTGTATTTCCCTGCATGTTAAAATATACAAAACACTTATACAAGGCGGACCCAAGACCTGAAATGCTGAATTTGGTCTTTGATTCAAGTCTGCCTTGCATACAACCTTTGTATCTTTGACTTGTATATCACAATATACAATCGCCCATATACAAGGCGGACCCCAAGACTTTATAAAACAAGTTAAAAATGCAATCGGGTCTGGCTTGTATATAACCTTTGTATATCGGCTTTGTATGTGCAAACATACAAGCGAAATATACATTCTACTGTTCATGCTCACTTGTATCTTCTAACATACAATCAGCCTTGTATGTTCACAGGCCCCACCTCTTATACATTCGGCCTTGTATGTTTCTTTGTATGTTTCGCTTGTATATGCAAAACATACAAGTGGAATATAAAAAGAAACATATAAGGCCGAATGTACATTCCACTGTAGCGGATGCACTGCATGTCAAACCTTGTATCTTTTCATTGCATGTGCAAACATACAACATAATAAGCATTTGAAACCTGATATGCATTGATGGAATATTCTTGTAATGTATCTCTTGCTTTGTATAATTTTCCTTGTATGTTTCTCCTTGCAATCAGATATACAAACTAGGAATATCTCGAGAATCTGCGAGAGATTCCTCCTTGTACATGCACCTTCCTAAGCCCAATATACATTTAGAAATGCATAAAACTCACCTTTTTCATCATTTTCTAAGGTCGATAGAGATTTGCAATCCCGCCAAATGTACATTTGAACTATATGTTGACCAAAACTTTGACCATGAATAATTTCTTTATTTGGCCGAATTTCAGGGTGATGTAAAAAGCAAACCTGCCTATTTTTTCAAGCTCTTTCCAATGGTAAGGTTTTTTAGGCAAGGATTTTTAGGAAATTTGGCACTTTAAGATTTATAGGAACATTTTCTAAAGGATTTTCAAGGAAATGTACCAGGAGAACTGTTTAGCTCTGGACAGGGGAAAATGGGTCAACAATTTGGTGACTTCTATGAGATGTTTGCCTGCTAAACATAAGATTAGTGGCCTTATAGCATCCATTGGGCATGGGGTCATTCAAAGATAAAAGATATGTCTTGACAAAGAAACCTAACTTTAGCAACTCAACACCTTGACAGTGAAGAACATTTGGAAGATCAAGCCAAGACAAAAATGTTGAAGAAAACCCCCTCAACTGTGCTAAACAACACTTAGGGAAAACAAAAGGATCTAAACTATTGTGCAGTAGCACTTATTGAAAGCATAGAGACCTAATCTACTGATTTACAAAGCACTCATACCTCAAAACACCTCTTCAGGTGTATCCCATTGACTGGGATAGGCAAATTTTCTCCATCCATATTTGATAACTAAAATGCATTGTGCTCCTTGCATTTAGTAATGAGAAATGGGCCACTCCACATGTTGTCAAACTTGGAGTGTTTTCCTGGCCTGTTCTTCAATTCATCCTATTTGAGCACCATATCACCCTCCCTAAAGATTATGGGAGTGGCCTTCTAATCAAAATTTTTTTTGGTCTGAAGCTGATGATACTCCATAGTCTTCATAGCCTTGTCTCTGATTTCTTCAAGCTCCAGAAGTTGAGCATATCTGACAGCCATGGGGTCCTCCTCTTCAAACATCTCCAGCTGATTCATGATGTCTAGGGGGCTGGCAGCTCCAGAGATATAGGCAATCTTGCCTCTTTTCCATAGACTAGCATATATGGGGAGTTCCCAATAGACCTCTTAGGAGTTACTTTGTCTACCCATAAGGCATATTTCAGATTAGTGTGCCAAGTCCTCTGGTTGTCCTCCATTGATCTTTTAATAATCCTTATGAGATTTTTATTTGTAGATTCATCCAAACCATTACCTTATGGGTAATAATTTGATGAAGTATTCAAATAAATCCCATTCTTAACAACCCAGTCAGTTATCTTTAGACCAATAAAGGCTAAAGTATTGTCAGAGATGATTGACTCAGGCACTCCAAATATAGATATCAAATCATGATAAAAATTCAAGACAGTATTTTCATTGGATTCCCTCAGGGCCACTACTTCAGTCCACCTTGTGAAAAAGTCTGTAGCTGTTAGTATCCACCTATGGCCTGCACTTGATGGGGGGTTAATAGGACCTATGAAGTCAATACCCCATCTCATGAAAGGCTGCTCTACTCGAATAGGTCGTAGAGGTAAGGCTGGCAGCCTTTCTTTCCCTACAAAAATGACACATTTTACACATTTTCTAGCCCATGCATGGGCATCCTTAAACAAGCTGGGCCAGTAATATCCAGCTCTCATTATTTTCCAAGCAATGGTCTTTGGGGCAAAATGACCTCCTACTGTTCCATCATGAAATTCATGCAGCACCTTGTTAATCCAATCATCATCAATGCATCTTAACAATACACCATTAAAATCTTTCTGAAAAAGGATGCCATTGATTAGAATCTATGGGATAGACTGTAGTCTAAAATATCTTCTTTTGGTCCTGTTTAGACCTGCTAGACATTCACCAGTGTGCAAAAATTTAGTCATGTCATTGACCCAACTGGTGCCTACTACTGCTGTATCATTTTGATGCTCTTCTTCAATAGTCAGAAGCACCTCTTCTTCTTTTGTTATTTCATTCTCTGAACTAGTAGCGAGTTGTTCACTGAGTCCTCTACCTCTGACAAGCTTGGTTATCTCGATCTCCACGTCATATTACATGACTTTGGTTACCCAACCAGCCCTTTTCTCACTAACATCTTTACTCAATAGGAAATCCTTCACACTGGGATGAGCGACCATCAGATGTATCTTATTATTTGAAACAAGATGCCAAAATTTCTTGAGGCTTCTTATCACTGCAAGGACATGTTTTTCGATAAAGCTATACCGCTGCTCATACTCCTCCAGCCCTTGACTGAAGAAAATGATTGGTTGCTCAAAAACCTCATTCTGCTACTATACCAAAATTGTAGAGATGGTATCTTGACTGCCATAAGCCTATAAAATAAAATCTTTGGAGAAATCAGGGTTTACCAGAGTCAGTGCAGCTGCTAATGCTTCTTTTATGGATTCGAAGCTGATTTTAGCCTCTTTCGTCCAACTGAAAACTGTTTTCTTCTTTAACATGAACGTCAAAGGCTTCAAAAGATTCGCAATATCAAGGATGAATCTTCACAGAAAATTAATTCTACCAATAAAACTTTGCAATCCCCTTTTGTGGCTGGGTAAAGGTAGCTCCAGAATAGCCCTTACCCTTTTAGGATCAATGGTAATGCCTTCCTTCAATACAATGTGCCCTAAAAGCTTGCCTTCATGCACAACGAATATGCACTTCCTGGGATTGAGAGAGATCCCAAATTCCTTGCATCTTTCAAATACTAACCTTAGATAGGATAAATGCTCCGTTGTGCTCTTAGAGAAAACTGTGACATCATCCAGGTACACCAGCACTAATTTATACATCAAACCCTTAAAGGCCATATCCATGGCTCTCTGAAAAGTAGAGCCAACATTTGAGAGGCCGAAAGGCATCCTTTTGTAGGCCATGGTGCCCCACTTGGTGATGAAAGCAGTCTTGAACTCATCCCCCTCCTTGACTAACACCTGATTGTAACTAGAAAAACCATCAAGCAAGGAGAATCTTTCAGAGCCAGCCACTACCTGCAGAATTTGCTCCATTGAAGGCAATGGGTAGTGGTCTTTTAAGGAGGCTCTATTCAGGTCTCTGAAGTCGACACATAGCTTAATCTCTCCATTCTTTTTTCTCACTGGGCAAGGTTGGAGACCCAAGAAGTATGTTTGATTGGAAAAATGATTTTCCCTTCAATTAATTTAATTAGTTCTTTAATCATGAGGGGCTCTAACTTGGGATTTAGAGGCCTTTGCTTCTGCCTTACAGGTTTAGTATCTGGTTCTGATTCAATAGTGTGCTAGGTAATCTGAGGGTCGAACCCTTTCAGGTCTGAATAATCCCAAGCAAACACATCCTCAAATTCTTGATAGAGAGCAATAAAAGCTCTTATGTCCTTAGCTGAGTAGATTTTACCAATTTTAAGAAGCTTACCTTTAAAAATTTCTAACTCCTTGTAATGCTCTTCTTTAACCTGCATGCTAATCTTTCTTTTCTTCAGTTGATCATCTATGCTAAAAATAGATTCCAAGGTTACCAATCCCTTGGGCAACTTGTTTGTTCTCAACTGAACAAAATGATCATTGCCATACTGTTGTTTGAGTTTATCCTGATTGATCACAGAAAATTCATCTTCTTCTAACAAGAAACGCAGGATCTATTCATCACTTTCAAAAACTTGCCAATGAATATTATTGTCAAGGATAGAAGGCCTGTCAACTATTTTAAAATGAGGCTGCACCTTTTCTCGTTGAATATCACTAGGGATATCAAATTGAGCTCCAATTGTAGCTAACCTATCAGCATGAGAGTTTTGGCTCCTTGGAATAGAGATCAGGTTGAAAGCATCAAATTCTTCAATCATGTCCCACACCCTATGTTTGTAGCATTTCAGAACATCATTTTTTATAAGATGCAATCCTCTCACCTGATTGACAATTAGTTCATTGTCCCCATACACTTGTAAACATCCTATTTTCCTCTTTCTTGCACACTGCAAGCCTTGGATTAATCCTTCATATTCAGCAGTGTTGTTTGTACAAGCAAAGGCAAAACGAAAAGAAGAAAAATATTTTTCACCTTGTGGTGATACCAGCATTGCACCACCACCAGATCCATTCTTGTTCCTAGAGCCATCAAAATATATTTTCCACACCCCATCTTGCTACTCTGTCTGCTATTCTGAACCTTTCACAAGATTTGGAATCGCTGTTTCAGACTCATGAAGTATATAGACCCCCATACCAGTTTCTTGGATGTGTCCCTCAGGCTCATCTACAACATTTTCTGAGGACCACTCCCTTAAGAGTACCTCTGGTATGCTTTCAGCTTGTAGTTCTTGAGCAGCAACTAATTCAGGGTCATCAGAAATAATGCAATTTGCATTAACAACACTTGGTGTGTAGGGCTCTATTGATGATTTGAAAGTAACTCAAATTTTAAAGTTACTTTGGTGCTATATCTAGTCCTGAAAAACATGTGGGACCAGTCTGAGGATAAATATCCTCCTATCTTGGCTGTAAATTCTTTTGATAAGCACATGGCAAAATAAGGAGGCAAATCTATGATGAACACCTCCTGTGAAATGGAAACATTGGGACAGGTATGTAGAGTGAGACCTAGGTCTTTTATTACACCCATAGTAATAACAGTTGTGCCATCTAATTGGAGTACACCCTTCTCAAAAGGTTGGTATTTGAGTGCTAATTGGTTCGTAATCTGTTTAGGCATCACATAACTGCTTGCACTACTGTCCACCATACAATTGTGTACTAATTTGTCTCCAATTATCAAAGATACATAAAATGGGAGAGGTTTAGCACTTTTATTGGGTTGTTTGCTATTATCCTCAGATGAATTGGTAAGGACAACCCTATTTGGGTCAATAGTTGTATCTTTGGACACTTTCAGATCAGATAAGGCAGATTGCAATATGTTCTTTTGGCCTGGTATGGATAAAGAATCCCACATGGACATTGTTACGTTCATCTTCTTCATATTTTCAATAATATTGAAGGGTGGAATGACACTTACCTTCTGATTTAATTTTGTAGCAGCAACCTCTGCTTGCAAAAGAGGCATCTCCCTTGCTGCTGTTGGGTTAATTATTTGTAGAATATGGGGAATATGTGATGTAGAAGCATCGCATGTCCTTTCTCTTTATTTGCTACTTGGTCTACCTCATAACCCCTCTTCTTTGCTCTTGTATTTGCTGCATCTGAGGTGTTATCACTGTTTATGCCACAGAATTTACCTTCTTGCCAATTTATGAAAGTAGAATCTCCCTAAGGTTGTTCTTACTATTGCACGACTCCATCATTAGGTGTATTTAACTGTGGGACTGTAACATTTTACACCATTAAAGCCTGATTTATGACTCCATTTAAATAGGCTACTTGGCTGTGTGGCTGATTACATGGATAACACCATTCATACTCAGTTGCAAGATTGTTTTGAGTAGGGACAAGGTCCCTTACTGCGTTAATAGGTGCTGGATTATAAGGCTGAAAAGGCATTTGATTTACATTATGTCTAGCACCTTGGTAGTTACTTTGATATAGAGGCCTATTAGCTTGATAAGGCTAATTTTGGCCTTGATATGGCTACTGATTTTGCCCTTGAGGTTGTGACTGGTAAGATTACCTGCTCTAGGATTGCTATTTTTTAATGCTCACTAGCTCATTGCCAAAAGTTTGCAAAATATTTTCTATTTTCTGTTGGCTATTTTTAATATCCTTTAATTCTTGTGATGAGCTAGAAGTAGCAGCTTTAGAGTTGGTAGTACTTGGCAGTGCTGCAGTAACAAGTAAAGGGGCGAATTATGGAATTGGTAAAGGCATGGAAGCTTGAATTTCGGGGAAGATGGGCATGGGTGGCCTAGGTGCTATTTTTCCGGCCTGAATCAGATTATTCTTTGCTCTAATAGCCATTTCATATGCAACTGACAAACTAGTACCTCCTAATGATTGAATCATTACTGAAATATCATTGTTCAGGGCTTTCAAAAAATACAAGATTGCATATTCAGCTGGAGGCCTTACCATGGCAGGAATTCTGTCCCATGTCTTCTAGAATATGAAGTTAAAGTCCATCATTTGCTCCTGAGGAGCTCTCTTTATGGTGGTCATCTATTCAACTAGTGACAAGTTGTCTGATTTATCCTAAAATTACTTATTTAACTTATCACCTAGATCATCCCAGGTTGTAATCGTCTGCACTGGTAGGCTCTTAAACCATTATAATGCTTTTCCCTTAAAAGAAGTAGCCAGTAGCCTGATGGCTACATTTTCTTGGGTGATCTGATGCACTCCACATAGAGAAGCCACGTCTCTGATGTGCTCAATAGGGGTAGTTTGATTTTCCCTTGTGAAATAGGGGAAACTCTTCAAAGCTGCCATGGGTATCACATCATGTATTGTTAAATTTAAAGGGCTGCCCCCATCAAAAGCCACGAATGGCTGATTTCTCGCCATTGCGACATCTAGAGGTAGGATAGTTTGGACCGTAGCAAGGACTACAGGTGCAACCGGCCTAAAACTTGGAGGATTTGACTGTATCCTTTTAGAAGCTGAGGTTCTTACTACAGCTCTGCTCTACCTTCTAGGTGAAGACAACTGCAAATATTCAAATGAGCTCAAACTCTTGGTTTGAATCTTTCTCATAAAACATGTATCAACAAGACTGGCCTGCTTGTTCTTCCTCAGTGTGAGTCGCCAGATATGCAAACTTTAACCTCTAAAGGTCTGTAATCACTAGCTACACATCAAAATTAGCAATAGTGATTGTTATCTTGATTATGTTCTGACTCTGGTCCCACCAGGCGTGCCAAAGTTGTTATCACCCAGATTTCCACCCTTGCGTACAGTTGTGAAAACTCAGCAATCTGGAGTAACATGGGAATGATCTCTAATTGTGGGACTTTGCTAAATGAGATCAGACCTCCAGAGAAGGCCTACTTCCTTAACTGGTTATCACCTAAAACTACTGAATCTTAAGAGGAAAAGAGAGAAGGAATGCTTTAAAGTGAAGGACGAAACAAAAGCTTGAAAACGAAGGGTGATTCACCAAGTTTAATAAAAAAACTCTCACAATACTAAGGAAATGCACATCATAACCAATTATAACAAGCAAACATACACAGATTCAATTGATCCTAGCAAAGGTGAGAAACCAGATGATTGAGAGGAACAGAGACATTCACAAACAACCATATGCAGATTCACACAGGACTAGAAATTAGTCCAAAGAGGCAAAATAACTTGAGTATATTTAGTGAGAAGGCACAGTTATAGTATAGAAGGCTCTGTTTGGAAACAGAAAGCCTGAATGTTAAAAATTTTCTAACCCTATTTACATCATATGAATGCATATATATAGCATTCCAAACTAACCTAGGTCGGTTACAAAAATGTGCTCTAAGAGCTGTCTCAGAAAATATCTACATTTAGTGACTGTCCAGCCACAGGAATTATGGCGCCAAATATCTGGCACTGGGCAGATAAAAGATATTTTAAGTCTTCAATGCAAGCTGCTGCATCATCGATCCTCAGCAATGCATACCTTAAAATATCTGAAATAGGACGGTGGAGAAATATCTTTTACCATCAATGCAAGCAGCTTCTATTACCTGCAGAAATAAATGCGAAAAATATCTGCATCCTGCCCCCAAAAAGTTGCCGAAACGTCCACCGCTCAAAACATGTGACTCCAGATATGAAATTGAAAAGTGATAAAAACTCCTAAAAACCTTGTCAAATGAAAGAGGGGACAGAAATATGCATCTTTGTCTCCTATACCATGTCAAAATTCGCCAGGACGGAGGAGATACAGGCGGTCAAAGTTTTGGTCAACTACCTGTATATATCGCTTGAATTTGTTGCCTAAATCGGCATCCATCCTTCTCTGCAACTCCTTTGTATATGTGTGGCGCCTTGTATATCGGACTTGAATTTGCCCTTTGAATTTTGAAATTGTATATGCATACAATTTCCCTTTGTATATGCGGGCCCCACCATTTGTATGTTAACTTGCATGTATGTCTTCCGCCACATGGCACTACCTAATTCATTGCTGAGCTGGCTCAAGGAGCATCGCTGAAAACTGTATCTGCCCTTTGCATATTGCAATATACAAACACAATTGTACATGCAAGCCGCGGACTTCAAATTTTATGAAATAGCCTGAAAAGACATTGAAATCCGGCTTGTATACTTCCTTTGTCTGTTTGCTTGTGTATCGCAATATACAAGCGCCAAATATACAAGCCACGGACCTCAAAAATTTATCAACTGCTTTGACTGCTGGGTCGAATCTGACTTGTATCACTTTCTTTGTATATTTCCTTGCATGTTCAAATATACAAAATATTTATACATATACAAGGCAGACCCAAGACCTGAAATGCTGAATTTGATCTTCGATTCAAGTCCGCCTTGCATACAACCCTTGTATCTCTGAATTGTATGTCGCAATATACAATCGCCCATATACAAGGCAGACCTCAAGACTTTATAAAACAAGTTAAAAATGCAATCGGGTCTAGCTTGTATGTAACCTTTGTATATCAACTTTGTATGTGCAAACATACAAGCGAAATATACATTCTACTGTTCATGGTCACTTGTATCTTCTAACATACAATCAGCCTTGTATGTTCACAGGTCGCACCTCTTGTACGTTTGGCCTTGTATATTTCTTTGTATGTTTCGCTTGTATATGCAAAACATACAAGCGAAATATAAAAAGAAACATACAAGGCCAAATGTACATTCCACTGTAGCGAATGCACTGTATGTCAAACCTTGTATCTTTTCATTGCATGTGCAAACATACAACATAATATGCATTTGAAACCCGATATGCATTGAGGAAATATTCCTTTAATGTATCTCCTGCTTTGCGTAATTTTCCTTGTATGTTTCTCCTTGCAACGAGATATACAATCCGAGAATATCCTGGGAATCTGCGAAAGATTCCTCCTTGTACATGCACCTTTCTAAGCCCGATATACATTCAGAAATGCATAAAACTCACATTTTTCATCATTTTTTAAGGCCGATAGAGATTTGCAAGCCCGCCAAATGTACATTTGAACTACATGTTGACCAAAACTTTGACCATGAATAATTTCTTTATTTGGCTGAATTTCAGGGTGATGTAAAAAGCAAACCTGCCTATTTTTTAAGCTCTTTCCAATGGTAAGGTTTTTTAGGCAAGGCTTTTTAAGAAATTTGGCACTTTAAGCTTTATAGGAACATTTTCCAAAGGATTTTCAAGGAAAAGTATTAGGTGGACTGTTTAGCTCTGGACAGGGGAAAATGGGTCAACATTTACATTCCCCATATGAATCTTTAATTCAAAAATAATCCCTCACACCCATACTCATTTAATAACCCCTTTTCCCAAAATGAATAAAAGATTTACTTTTATTCCTAGTCCTCAATTCCTCCAAGATCTAATCTACGCCCTCCACATCAGTTTTATCTTCTACCATTGATCCTCTAAATCAATCTCCACCCTTGGCTCAAAATCCCTCCAAAATCTCTATAAATACTTCATCCTCCAACCCATTTTGGGATCAAATTTTCAAGTAGAGTTATCGTGCCAAAATGTCTAATGAGCTAGTCTTTTAGTGAGTTGCACATTAATAAAGCATTTCACATTTGGATCATTATCTAGGGATTATCATGTCTTAGGAGCTCTTGGGTGCAAACTTCCTCTCCCTTGATGAGATTGGGTTTTCATGTTTAAGGTATAACTATTTGTCTTGATTTGCTTTTAGTTTGTGTTTTCACCTTGAATTGATCACCTAATCTACACTTTCCATTATTCTATTATTTTCAGATTGTATATGCAGTACTAGGGGAGAGGACCTAGTAGTGGTGAACCCTAACTTCACGCCTCTCAAAATCATACGTGGCAAGTTTGAATCACTCCAAAAATTTTACAGTAGCTTACTTGGCAATGCCCTTGCTTATAACTAAGGTTTCAGGGTCACATCATCAAATATGATGCCACATCAGTATGCTTTTTGTTGAGGTGTCAAATAGTTCCCCGCAAAAAAGGGTGGACCAATAAGTGTGCATTAAGACCTCCTTTGTTGGTGAGCTGATGTGGCATCACATGATTGGTTGATTTTTAAATCTAAAGGGCACATTTCATTCAATTATTAGTACTTATAGTAACACTAACAACCATAAAGTCACAACTACTAGTACTAAACTTCAAAAAATATTGGGCCTTAAATGCACATATCCTATCTCAACCATTGGAACTATCTCACCTATTGGGTCTTTTCCCCTAGTACAAGTTAATGGTGCTTCTTTTTCTCTACAAAAAATTAACATAAGAAAATTAAAATCAACATTAGTCCTCACATTTTAAAAAATTGACTACTGAATAAGATACAAATTTTATAATTTTTTTTATCTCAATATTTACTTTCAAATTCTTTTCTTCACTTTTAATTTAAAAAATAATCATTATAAATTTATATTTTTTATTATAAACTTCCCAATAAAATATATTTTTTCTTACAGCCCTATAAAAAAACAATATATATTACAAATTTCAAAGCGTACCACGTGAATGACAACTACGGAAGGGTCCCAATAATATATCAATTCAAAAGAAAGGCTTTCCTCCCAATCATTTGCCTATATTTTGATGTCTACAGCGTAATTTTTGGCAGTGGGGTGATGCCTGTGGAGATTTGAATTGATCAGTGTGAAAAGACATCTTCGGCTAAGATTGATTTCCATCGTCATTTAAGATGCCCGATAACAAAATGGAGTCAACGTATCCATTAATCTAGAAGCTTCTGGAAAGACTGGTCTCAGTAAATAGCCTTCCATCTCATGCCTCCCTTATTCTATGCCAGCATACATTTACATTTAGGATATGATGGAGTACTTTAATGGTGTGATGGACGTTGAGCACTCAACTTTTCTACTCTCTGTCATACTGGCCGCTGCACTGGTGCTGCTAATGGCCAAAAGGATGAGTCAGGGCAAGACGGGAAAAGGGTCAAAACTTCCTCCTGGAAATTTGGGGCTGCCTGTGATTGGTGAAACGTACCAATTTCTGAGAGCAAACATGGCATTCGGGGCCAAAGATTGGGTGGAAGAAAGAGTTTTAAAATATGGCAGCGTATTCAAAACGTCTCTCATGGGGCATCCGACGGTCGTTATCACGGGGCAAGCAGGCAACCGCTTTCTTTTTCAAAACGAGTGGAATATGGTTGCGAGCACCCAACCCCCAACCGCTCTGCGCATTTTTGGTGCTCGGAGCATGTTGAATGCGGAGGAACAAGTCCACAAGCGGATGAGAGGGGCTGTCATGTCCTTCCTCAACCCCGAATCGTTACAATCATTCGTGGGCAGAATGGAATCCGTCATTCAAAAACATTTTGTTGATCACTGGGAGGGAAAGGAGAGCGTTACGGTGATGCCATTGATGAAAAAGCTGACTTTCAATGTTGCGTGCGATCTCCTCTTCAGTTTGGAAGACGGTGAAGAGAGAGATCTGGTGAGCAGGGAGTTTGGGACACTGTTGAATGGCGCGTGGTGTCTTCCCTTGGATTTCCCAGGAACTACGTTCCGTAAGGCGTTGAATGCTCGTGGTCGCATATGCAGGCAGTTGGTGGGCATCATGGAAAGGAGGAAGACGGAAATTGCACAAGGCCGTGCTTCCCCACACCAAGACTTGTTGTCGTGGTTGCTGTGTATGAGGGATGAAAATGGGAGTGCGCTCAGCGAGGAGGAGATCACGGATAACCTCATCGTTGTCATGGTTGCCAGTCATGACACCACGTCTGTTCTTCTCACGCATCTTGTAAGAATGTTGGCACTCCACCCACAGGTCTACCACAATATTCTCCAAGGTATTTCTTTCTCTACCTATGTGCTTTCTCCTCTAACTTCAAGATTACCATCAGATTTTAGCCAATAAAAACAGGATAAATATTTACCATTTATTGTTGTGAATGATGTGTAAAATTGTTATTGACTATTTGACCATTGAAGTGGATGATGTTTAAGTAGAGTGGTGAAGGCCAAAACTTACGTGGAATTTCTAATTTGTGCTGTAATGAGTAATTTTCTACATATGCTCTAGTTTTGGTGGTTTAGGGTTTTGTGTTCAGCATTGAGTGGGGTAGTTTAGAAGTTTTTATTATATTTATTGTGCTTCCAATTTTATTTTTAAAAGGGTACATTAGGATTATTAATATGGTTTTTGTTTTACTATAGTAGTTTTTCTCATGAATGTTGATGAAGATGGCATTAGAGAGTTTTAAAAGAAATATTTTTAAAGTTTACAAAGAAGTAAAGATATTAATATATGCATAGATGTTTCTCTTTTTAAATATGTTGATGTTGTATGTCAATGGTATGAGAACTATAATTTAATGTACGGTAAAAGCACAAAGTTGTCACACTTTCAACCAATAACTAAAAATAAATTTTGGTCCATATGATCTTGTAAGATTCATTTTAGCTAAATTAGATATGTCCACAACTTTTCCAACTAAAATTGTTGGCTAAATGCATATGTAGCATTAATATGAAGCCAATTTACCAAAAAAAAAAAAATATTTGAAAAATTTGATATATAGTTTAATTATTATTTATATTTTCCTTTCTATTCTTACTAAAAATAGGTTATCAGCACAAAACATTAGGTCAATTACCATGTCAAAGAAAAATAGTAAAATTTATTAAAAAAAATTGAAAAGGTCAATTACCATGTCAAAGAAAAATAGTAAAATTTATTAAAAAAAATTGAAAAAAAAATATGATGCATTAGACACAATAATCTATATCAAGATGGTATAATTTTTTTTAGTTAATATGAAAGTTGACGTCGAATGGAAACAATTACATTTTAATACACACATTTTATTATTTATTTAAAAATATATATTTATCAAAATCGAAAAAAAATATATCTATGCACTAAAGTTTCAAATTATAAAATACACAAAAAAAATTTGAAGAAAAAAAATTTTACTATATAAAGATTGGCGTCTCATGTAACTTCATTTTTCAACATTTTATCAGCAACTAAATTATAGTGTCAATTTATTAAAATCTATATTCAAATAATTTTTAAATTTTTTTCAAAAAATATAAACATAAAATATACTAAAAAATAAATATTTTATTAGTTTACATCATTTTAAAATTCAAAACATATATGTCACTTTTTAGTGATTCAAATTTAAAAGTTGGATCAACATTGGTTGTTTCCTTTATAAAAGTGTGACACAACTTTGTGCTTTTACCTAACAGTTTAATATATCAGTCCTATTGTAACATAATGGCCTTTGACTACCTAAACTAACATACTTGGGAACTTCATAGCATTAGGTTCATTAGGGTTTGAAACATTATTAACTTGGCTTGTTCTACTTTATTTCAAAAACACCTAGCAAGTGCACATGCTTCTTAACTACTCTAGTTGTTGGTTCATTTGAAACACCCTTTTGGTGTTGTCTTGTTGGACTTCAAAGACTTTAAGCAAGTTTTTCTCAAGGTCTCCATGTGGTTCAAGCTTCTAAGTCTCCTAGGACCTCTCTTGACCTTTTTGGAGAAAATCTTCCAACCTTAGGGTGATTTAGCTACATGAGCTAGAAATGTTTCATTCCACTTCACCCCACCAGTGGATTTGCATCAAGGCAGATGTCACCTTTGATCTCAAATAATATATGGACATTCAAGCAAGTGTCATTTACTTTTCACATAAACTGACCTATATTAATCTCCTAAAAACTTGGTTAAGATGCCAATATCCTTATCATTAAATCAAGGGATGTCCTCAAGTAGAAACTACCAAGATTGTGGAGATACAACAAGCACGAGATTGCAAGTGAAAATGAACAAATGTCTTAACAAATGAGAAGATATAAATAGGAGAAGTTGGATACCCGACTCTCCACAAAAGAAGGATAGGTAGTGACTTACAACCCATATGAATAGCACAACTACCCATGACAATAGCGATGAGGTGCCCATTGGAATGACACATCTCTTAGATGACCAATAACTTAGACAAAGTCAATGAACATGTGGGAATCACCTATCTATGATTAAGTTAGTGTAAACTATAGGAGTTATACACCAACACCTCCCTTAAGCATAGCTTAGGTGATTTTATTAAAGATGGGTCCTAGCTATGAGCCTGATGAGGTACCCATGTATAAATGCATCTCTCAAAAAGTGGAGAAAGAAAGAAAACCCTGGGGGAAAAAACTTTCCTCCAAAAAGAGAAAAAAAGAGAAAGGCTTAGATAGCCCCCCCAAAAGATTCCCCCCATAGGAGAGAAAATGATAGAAGGTCTATAAGACCCCCCCATAATACATGTCCTGCCGCAGTGATGCTGAATAGTCGACAAATGATGCATATGTAGATCTAAGAATGTCGAACAATGTTCCTTTCCTTGGGAAGAAAAGAAACCACCTGAAAATGCAAGATATCTTCCCATGCAAGAAGATGTATGTATGATCTTGAATCATGCTGAAGCTGATCCAAGTATGATGGTGTCCATGTTGATGCCTTCAAAGAGTGCTCAGGTGTCCCCATATCGATGCTAAAGGATGTCATAATCAAATCAAGTGCATGTGCAATAGATGAGGATGATGACAATCTAGAACCATGTGTAGAACAATGTAGAGCATAAATATCCGAAGTGGACAATGTTGATGCAGCTTCATTGAAACTGTCATCGAAGAGAAGACTGATGTCCTCAATGTTGGCTTCCATGTCAGCAATGCGGGACTCTACAAATAGACAAGTAATGTCAGGTAGAAATCTATCCCAATCAGCAATGCTAGGAAGATAGATATCGTGTTGCAAATCTAAGCACAGGAAGCTTTCAAGGAAGCAACTCTAGAATTTGATGAAGCAACAGTAGGATTGATGACTTCTTCTATGTCACTAGAACATTTTGTTTATGTATCATGATTAGGGATGTGAGTTGTGATCAAAGCAGGATCATGTGGGAATGGAGAAACATTCGAGTTGCCATACACCTCCCAATTTTTGATCCATAATGCATGTGGACAATCAATATCCATGATGGCATACAAAGTGGCATCTGGTATATGTAAACTAATTGATCCAATAATGTGATCACAATGATTAAACCACTTAGCCTTTTGAGATTGTTTACCAGGTTCAGGGACAAGTCTATATAGATGGGGTATGAGATTATGGATCCTGAGATGTTTTATGATGCCTTCACACTAGGACTTATAGTTTCTCTTGTTTAGGTTGATTACAGAAGAGTGTGTTTCATATCCCATGATTAGAACAAGTTAATTCGTCTAGACAAAAAAAAATCAACACATTAGGTAACCAGATTAGGCAACCCCCCCAGTTTTGGCACTTTATAAGTTAGTGCATTGACATTATATTACAACTTTGATTGAATTGCCCCCTTAGTTTATTTTTCCCTCCCAAATTGTGCAAATGAAAAGAAGTGTGTTGAGTCACCCTAAAATAGCTTGATCGGGCACTTTATAATTACAGTGTGATATTAGGTTAGTTGGATCGGGGATGAAAAAAGAACCACTTTTGCAAAAAGAATGACTCAATTTCGAGTGGTTTTGCAAAAGTTATGGCCCTTTTAAGAATTTTGCATTCATAAAAAAAATACACCTTCTGGAAAATTTTTCCAATGGGCTTGGAAAAAAGATTTTGCATACAATTTTTAAGAGAAAAAAAACTTGTAGAGAGGCAAAAGTTTAGCCCCTATTGGTAGAGTGAGACCAGGAGCTTATTAACCCATATGACCAAGGGCTAATGATTAAAAAATTGCCTCCCCATTTTCTCTTTTCCTTTCCTTTGCTGACCTCAACCCCCCGAGTTTCAAACATCAGAAAATTACACAATTTTTTCAATGAATAGTGCAAAGAAACATGTGTTTCAATTTGACAACCATCACAGTCAAACACAGTAAAAAATGTGGCTTTCAAAAGCCTATTGTCCCACTAAAATTTGAATTGAGCTTGGGCGGACTGGGGTGCATTCAAAGGTTGACTGTCACTATGGTGACATGTAGTAGAGGCACTCCACATTTGTGGAGTTGACGTATATGAGAGAGGTGTCGAGGGAGAAGGAAGATGCCACCAGAGGAGGTTGAAATGGGCACTATGTGTGGCGTCTACGATGCTCTGTGGGGCCATCGATAGCCTACTTGCAATGGAGGCTTGACATGTGTGAACAATGGCCTCATGTGAGGAGTCAATGCAGTTCAAATGGGTGCCAAAGTAGGCAGCGTGAGTGTCAGATGATGGCGCTGCCAATGGTGTTGAAACAATGCCCCCTGTGGGCGATTCGAACTCACAGTGAACACACCAAGAATAATGTTAAATAATAACAAAATCAAATATAAGCGAAACCAAGAAAATGCCTCATAGAAATGAAGCGCAGCTTCAATGGAACACGATAGGCAGCGAATAAATGGCTTGAAGCTAACCACACCAACTCTGATACCATGTAGAAACTGCCAAGATCATGGAGATACAACAAGCATGAGATTGCAAGTGAAAATGAACAAATGTATTAACAAATGAGAAGATATAAATAGGAGAAGTTATAAATAGTAGAAGTTGGATACCCTACTCTCCACAAAACAAGGATAGGTGGCGACTTACAACCCATATGAATAGTGCAACTACCCATGCCAATAGCGGCGAGACGTCCATTGGAATGACACATCTCCCAAACGACCTACCACTTAGACAAAGTCAAAGAACATGTGGAAATAACCTAACTATGATTAAGTTAGTGTAAACTATAGGAGTTATACACCAACAGTCCTCTTATAACATGTACAATTCTTACTTGCCTTCAATTGAAAACCTAATACCCTTGACTAAAGAGGGGTGTTGGGATACTATGGGAGGGAAGAAACTCTCCACCTTAAAACACATCAATCCTAATAAGTTGCTCTTATGGCCAATACCAAAAAATATGTTCATAAAAATGAACCAATTTCTCCCACTAAGGGGCATGTTTCTAGTTAAAACACTTAAAATATATGGAATCTCAAGGTCATCAGTTGTCTAGTGGGACCTTTAACATGAGATGTTATTCCTCTAAGCAATCTCACAATCCATCAATAAGTGACAACAATTTGTCAAGGTGAGAGTATCAAGACAAACATTATTGTGTCTCTCTTAACAACTATTTTTTTGTGAAACCAACATCCATTTATGTGTAATAAGTATGTGGCTTTGATGAATGGGGATAAATATCCATACCTCTCTATGAAGGAATGAAAATCATCTCACAAAATTTTCATGGACTTATAGAAACTTGACATAAATTTTTTGTTTGATCTACTTGCTAGAAACGTAGCCCATTCGATGTTATTTTCATATAGGGATTAAAAATTAACTATTTTTCTTCATATTGATTTACAAACAATATGGCCTCATAGTTCACCATGGTGGATGATGATTATCATTTGCACATGCATTTTTCTTTCCACGTTTATTTGCTCAATGGAAGAACCAAACCTTTGTTTCATCTAGATTATGCTTGACATCAATGGTTGATCTACTGGTGTTATCAATGTGTATAGACCTGATTATAGCTTGAACAAAACAATGTTATGGAGATGGTTGGTTAACAAATTCCCTTTTTCCAATTAGAGTCACTCAAGGCAAAGAAGAAGCTTTATTGATGCATTGGTGTGTTGGCAAATGTCAATCTTGGAATTATTTTTAAAACCTATTGGGATACTTGTTAGACCCAAAATTTTGTAGGTTGCCTTCCACATTAGACACTTGGTTTTGTTGTCTAATGTTTGAGTGGCATTAGATAGGGTCCTAAATAGATAAGATCATCTCATGATTTCTAAGCGACATGTGTTCCACCTTCTTTCAAATTGTGGGTGATCAATGCAAGTAGATCTATTATCACTATCCCATCATCCATTTCTACTTGTGTGGGATGATGGGCACTTGAAATTCTAAGCACTTAATTCTTTCTGAACATATCTTTTCTTGTAAAGGGTCTATCTATCTAATCATGTGAATATGGAACATTGAGCCATGTTTACAACTTGTTGCCAATTAGATTGAATGGTAGAATGTCATGATTTCTTACATGCTAGGTTTCTATGGCAATTTGGTAAATAGATGGAAAAATCTACAATATAGTCGATGTCGTTGCCTCTAAGAGATTCAATTAGTAAACTTATCCTATATCACCTTCAATTATGGAATCTCAAATAACACCCCTAATTTCATTTCTATCCTTACATAGTCAATTTTTCATACCCCTTCCTAGTACACAATTCCTATTAAAATATCCCCTCTTTTTACAATATATCTTAGGTACACATTTTTTAATGACAATTTTTATATCCCTATTTATTTATATCCCTGATACATTCAAATGAACATTTCATTTCTACCACTATCACACCCAATATCTAAATGAAAAACATTGAATGAATTTTGATAGGAGATTATGAAAATAAAGTACATTAAAATATTCTTATAGTACAATAATTTAACGTCAATTCTTAGAATGGAAAATAATATTGCAAAAATTTAAGGGTAATACATTGTCATTTTTTACTTCCTTTACATGTTTGGATTAAAAAAATGAATTAATATTTGTGCATAAGGTAAACCATTAGAAATTAGAAATATAATTATTCACCCATCTCATATCTACCCATCTAAACTAAAAAATTCTTCTTTAGTGTTATCATGTTGTAATCCTTTAAATTAGGTATCTATTAACCTCTACAAAAAAGGTTTAAAATGCTATATTTTTTCTTATCATTGCCAAGTGAGGAATGATTTGATGTATGAGACCCTCTTAACTATGGATGCCCATAAGGAGAGTCATTTACATTTACCTTATATATTGTCGTACAAGGTGTACATAGGTCAAATCATCCTTCTAAATAAAAATTGTATCTCCCCTATGGTGTACAAGCACCTTCATCATTTCAAAAATCAAGACTAAACAAATATGTATGCAATCCCTAGCTAAATAGCATAACCAGTTCCTTTTTACATGGACTCATGAAAGTCAAAAGTAAAGAGATATAAATATAAATTTATATTTTTTACCCAACTTCGTATCAATTAGACCCAACCTCCATCCAAACTCTTATGCCTGATACATATAAAAAATATATATAATTACCTTCTCTACCCGCAATACCTAGCAATATATGTAATGTCCCTTACCTAAATTACCCTAGAAAATCCAAATGCCGCAAATTAGGTTTAGGGTTTTATGATTTACCATTTAGAATATCTTCAAAACTACATAATTCTTGTACTTGAGTTCTGCAATCATAACATAGAAAACATATACAAAATATAGATATACAAATATACATCTTTAACCATTCGGGTTAGATAAGATTTCCTTGCATTCAAATTTATAAACAATATCAATAAAGAGAGATTATATATACATTACCATACAACTAACTTAGTTTGTTTACAAAATTTAGTCATAGAAGTGGATGGTGCAGGGAGGCATGGCAGGGTGTTGTCAGTCAACATTTCTCCCTCCAAACAGTCCCCTCACCATTCTTCTTTGATGAAGAGGATGGTGTAGGGAGGCATGGCAGGGTGTCAATAGTTCATCCTCCAAACAGTCCCCTCACAATTCTTCTTTGATCGGTGAACCTTAATTTTTCAGTAAACTCTCAACATGGAGATCAAGGAGGAGAATTATGTCCTTGGGTGCCCTTAGCCATTCGCTCCCGCAGTGCTTATTCTCTCCTTATCTATGTTGATAGTTCATTGCAAATATTTTATGTTTTTTTATATATGACAGTGATATGCAATAAGTAAGATGATTGACAATCTATAATGATTTGATCTGTATATTCAATAATGATTCCTATTGAACTTCTAGCTCAATTCAGAATTTGTAATGTATCCCTTTGCTATCCTTAACAGTCTATATGACTGAATAAATAGATATAAGTCTACAGATTGAATGTCTGCTATAATATTTAATGATCCAATGATTGATTATTTTATATGAGATTGTTGTATATATATCTACTACTGCTGATATATTTCTATTGCTTGGGTGCCCTTCAAATGTTTTATGATTCTTCTTTTATATCTTCCTTGGAATGGAGTCACACCTCTTCACATACATCTATTGCCTTTAAAGGAGACACAACTCTTCATGATGCCACTGCTGCCTTATAGGAACTATGCTTTAATTTTAATTCAGATTTGTCTCATTCCAAATCACTAGCATCATTATCCTTAATGTTTTCCTCATATGCTATGCACACTTCTTATTTAAAAATTGACTTCAGCGATTTCCCTAACATAATCGTTGTCTATATTAAACAAATCCTTTTCTCATAATTAATCAGTTATATTCATAATCTCAAATCATTTTCATAGATCTCTTCTCCTTATAATCGTTGCCTTTAACATACACTCAATACCACTGTTGATCGTTATATGCTCATAGGGATTTTTGCCTTATATACTTCACTTTGCATTCCATATATTCACTGCCTTTGTTAGTCTTTTATAATATTTCTTTTGAGATTAATCGTATCTTAAATTAATTCATCGAATGTATTGAAGGAGTCAGCCATAGGGGAAGGAGACATGAAAATATATCTATCTATTTTTCCCCAATATTAAATACCCCATTATGAACCCACATGCTATTATATTTCCTTTCTAGTGACACCCCTAGATCACTACCAAAGAATTCAATCTCTAGCTCTAGGACCTCACTGCTCAACTAAAGCATAATCATAATCTTATTGAATGTCACCAAGATAAAGACACTCAAATTATATCTTACCTTTATTGGCTCAAAGTCAAGAACAAATCCTTTAAGGAGTATTTCAAGCCTAATGCAATCAAGGTTAGAGGGTCAAATTAAATATTATCTATCCTTTTGGCCTCTATAATTTTATTCTCTAAACCCTATTCAATTCCACCAAAAATAATTGATTGCTGGAGGAAAACAAAAACACTATATTTATTAAAGAGATGTATTACAAACTCTAGGCATTGACCATGAACTACAACTAGATCTAGTCATATGATCTGACTCAATGTATTTATATCTTCTTAAACTCTCAATCAACAACTTCTTAGATCCCTCTCTTATATCCAATCTTCTACTCTTGTCTCTATTTAGTCTCTATCCCCAAATCATATCAGACTTGTCTTTTATAGAAGATGTAGAACATTGTGCAGTGGTTGATTTCATGATCCACACTTCTAGAACAAGTTGATAAGGATCATTTGTCCCAAAATTAAATGTTTTTCCCAATAGTTTACCTTGGGACTTAGCACAACCTCTTAGATGTTGCATGTAGGTTCACTAGTAATGTGCAAGCATTTTGGGCTAGGAGTCTCCAAAATCAATGTGGTTCTATTTATGACCCTTGATAGGACCTATAATAAATTAGGTAACATTAAAAATTGCCACAAGTTTCAAATGATTTGCATATTGATTTACCACTCCATTTACATCCATGTAATAATGATGAAAGGAAAATTAATCTAATAAGTCTAGAAGGTTCAAAACTTCATGAAGGATATTATCTAATTTCCAATTCTTTGAACAATAATTGTAAATGGCGTTAAGTTGAATCATGAAGTCTCCTTCAATATGCAAAGAGGAAATTCCATACTAGGCAACATCCCATAGTCTCAATGCCAAAGCATGAGCCTCTACCTCCTTGTTTGTTCCTAAATTTAGTTACTTAGAGGCTACTCTAACTAGAGATCCTAAAGGGTCCCTCACCATTCAACTAGCTTTTGAATCTCACAAATTACCACATGATATACCATCAAAGTTAAGTTTGAAAGATTCAGTAAGAAAGGGAATGCACTTAACCTCTCTTCTTAAATAAAGATTGGATTAACCTCAAAAAATCCCCATGAATGAGGAGAATAAAGTTTATATTAATATTCACTAATAGAATTTTAGAAATTTCCCTCCAAGACATTGAATAAAATATTTTGTAACTTTCTTCACATAGATTCAACTAAAAAATCATCATCACTATGATAAGATTTAGTTTTCCAATGAGTTTTTTATATCCCTTCATTGAAAACATACAATGTCATTAAAATGATATTAAAAGAGGTTTATGCCCTTACCTTCAATTTTATTAAAAGTTCTTGGATCGTTACAAGATCATCTTTCAATTATAGGATTTCACATTTAAGTGCGAGGAGGCCACATTGTAGAGGTATATTATATGGGGTATAGGCTACTTTTTCTTAAATTGAGAGATTACTTAATTTGGACAAACAATTTGAAACACACACTCAAAATTAGTATGCACTCAAATGTATAGATTTAATTTGAGTAATAGAGTATTTCTTCTAGCTTTAAACCTTTTGATATCAATAAATCATGGTTTTCATTTTAATAGTAGAATTGATAGATGCTTTCATTTAATTATATGCTAACTTTAGTGTTATTATGTTTGGCAGAGCAAACAAAAGTTCTTCCAGGGAGAGAACCAAATGAACCTCTTAGATGGGAAGATATTCAAAAAATGAAATATACATGGATGGTAGCCCAAGAAACATTACGTTTGGTACCTCCAGTTTTTGGTGGTTTTAAAAAGACAACAAAAGATGTTGAATACGAAGGTTATCTAATTCCCAAAGGATGGCAGGTATATATTTATTTTTAAAGTATATAATATATAGTTAAATAAAATAAAAAAGTAATCAAATAAAAAATTATATCTTTATTCATTTAATCAAAGGATATAAAATATTAAGATTTAGCACATGATGTAAATCTAACACTTTTCTTATAATATATAATTTGTTTAATGAGCAGTTTTTTTGGGTGACGAGCTCTACACATATGAATGGAGATGTTTTCAAGGAACCAAATAAGTTTGACCCATCTCATTTTGAGATTCAAATTCCTCCCTACAATTTTATAGCATTTTCAGGTGGACCTCGAATCTGTCCAGGCTATAATTTTTCACGGGTAGAGACATCAATATTTTTGCACCATTTAGTATCCAAATACAAATGGTCAACAATGATTCCAAATGAGAGAATAATTTGTCAACCAGGACCAATTCCTTCAATGGGATTACCAATCAATCTTGAAGCCAAATAAAAGTGATCATATTTTATGCTTTGACTCTGTATAGCATGGTTTATGATTAATAAGGAACTATGATATATGTGCATATGTGATCCTACTATAATTTGGTGCATATGCATATGTTATATATATTATGATCTGACATTATAACTATGCAATAATTGAAGTGACTTTATTTATAAAATTTAAATTATAACAATGTAATGGATGTATAGTTGTATTTAAGCATAAGGGTATTTGGTTCTAAATAATTCTCTATATAAATTGTCGTCTTTATGTAATATTTTTATGTAAAATCATAATGATTAAAATTTGGTTAATACAAGTATTTTCTTATTGTTTTATTATATTGATTAATATTCACATGTTATTTGGCATGATTATTACAATAATATTATTTTTCTCTTTTCACACATTTTATCATATAATTGTTGGTACTCAACTTGGATGTCTACTAAAATATTCTCCAAAGAATTTTATATCTAAAATGTTAAAGGTTTTTTAACACCTCATAAAACTTTAAGATCTAGTGTAAATGTGTACATGTTGTTTACAGTCAATCTTGCATTGATTTTTCTAACTCTTTTGTAGTATCTTAGTACCCTAATATTAATAACCATTTATAGATAATCAAATTAGAGCCCCATCCTTGTGCAATCACCATGTCTTGTTGCCTTTTATTTATATCTCCTACTCATTGCCCTTGTATCTATTCTTGCCCCATGTTATTTCTCTTTCCCTTGCACTTTAATTGAACTTCATTTGTTGCAGCCATGACAACATTTAAAAATGTATGTCTCATTATATGCCTTAGTTCCCCCCAATGCTTTATTTCTATTTGCTCATTGACTTGGCACTACTCATTGTGGAGTGGGAACCTTCTATTTTATTGATGACTAAGGACTGGCTAGTCATGCAATAGTGATGGGCTTGAGTAGTCACAATAATACATGTTGGTCCATAGTAGTCTACATAGGCATCGATGACATAGTTGGAAACTTTGTGGCATCTTTGTGCTTAGGTATTGTGTTCACATTGGTCAAGGAACAAGTGTGTTAACATCAAGGTGGGTCTGTGGGAGTGTTGGCACATTTTTGGAAAAAGTTATACAAAGTGAGTGATGTGGTAAGTTCTTATTGGCCATAGGTAGGAAGGAAATCAATGGGAAATTAAGTTGTATTCTTTTTTATGATTATGTATTGAGCTACTGATTTATGGGATGCTCTCCATAGTGATTTTGAACCATTAATCTTCTTTGGAGATGTAACAAGTTTATGCATAACATGCAAATGAAATAAATCGTACACATGGTGGTGCAAGAATGATCCTTATTTGTCGGGAGACCAGTGCACATATTTTTGAAGGGATATACCTATGCAATAATGAATGAGATTATGCCACATGGTAAAAGATGGTGGCTTTGGTGGGCCATCTTTGTTTTACTTGGTAGAGTGTTTAGTCATATTATTAAGGCCACATTGTAATGAAATACAAGGACGTGTTAGTTCTTGATGTAGGAGCATCGCTCTTCCTTACAATTTTGAGTTGTTCATGGTTTCATTTTTTCATATTTTTTGGGTCATTGGACGGAGTGTGATTTGAAACATTGAGGGAAAAAACTCTATCAAAGTCAAATCTAGAAGCACTCAATACAATATTATAAATTTATATTTTTTAATATAAATTTCCAAATAAAATATATTTTTCTTGCAGTCATATAAAAAAAACTATGTATATATATTGCAAATTTCAAAGCGTATCACGTGAATGACAACTACGGAAGGGTCCCAATAATATATCAATTCAGAAGAAAGGCTGTCCTCCCAATCATTTGCCTATATTTTGATGTCTGCACTGTAATTTTTGGCAGTAGAGTGATGCCTGTGGAGATTTGAATTGATTAGTGTGAAAAGACATCTTCGGCTAAGATTGATTTCCATCGTCGTTTAAGATGCCCCATAACAAAATGAAGTCAACGCATAGATTAATCTAGAAGTTTCTGGAAAGACTGGTCGCAATAAATAGCCTTCCATCTTCCTCCCTTATTGTACGCCAGCATACATTTACATTTAGCATATGATGGAGTCAGGGTAAGAATGGTGTGATGAATGTTGAGCACTCAACTTTTCTACTCTCTGTCATACCGGCCGCTGCACTGGTGATGCTAATGGCCAAAAGGATGAGTCAGGGTAAGACTGGAAAAGGAAACAAACTTCCTCCTGGAAATTTGGGGCTGCCCGTGATTGGTGAAACGTACCAATTTCTGAGATCATACATGGCATTCGAGGCCAAAGATTGGGTAGAAGAAAGAGTTTTGAAATATGGCAGCGTAATCAAAACGACGCTCATGGGGCACCCGACGGTGGTTATTGTTGTGATCAGTTCCCAACATCGCCCCACTTAAGTGTGGGGACCCCCCTCTCCTTTGGTTTGTGGTTTTTGTTTTGGCTTTTTGGCTTGTGCTTGTTCTCTCTTTGCTTGGCGTGTCCGCTCGGACTTTGGTCTTCATCAACTTTGCATTTTGTTAATTCTTTCAAATGTTGTGGGTTGGGTGTCCAGGCATGTGTTAGGTTTTCGTATCCGGGGTTTTGAGTTAATCATTCTTTCAGGGCTCTCTAGGTGCATTATGATGTGCATTGCTCGCTCAGGGGTTCACTTTCATCACCTTTTTGAATGAAGGGATGATAGGTTCGCCTTAGACATTTCATTGCGCTTGCTCTTACAACCATCCAAATTGTGCACGAATCATCTTCGGATCCACCCAAGCACGTATTCCCCTGGCGTTGCAATCAGCATTTGCATGGGAATCTTTAATACCCGCTTTAGCACCAGCTAATTTGTAGCTTGCAACGGAATCAGGATTTCAAGGTATTCACTGCCACTCCAAGCACCTGCTCGCTATTATTAGTTGTATTTTATATAATATTTGAAAGATCCCTACGTGTCCTCTAGAAAGGAATCAGTTGTCAGAGTGCAGAAGAAACTCTTCCTCGACTTCAAATTTTGTTACTACTGCCGGTGCAAGGTGCATTTGATTGTCCGCTTGGGCGGACTTGTGTTGGCACATGGAATACTCATTCTTTTGAGTGGCATCCATGTCACACTCAAACATCCGCTTGAGTGGACTTTTTGACCCCACTTGGAAACTCATTTTTTTTCTCTACTCAATAAACGGTGGCCTCAACATCCGCTTGGGCGGACGTCTTCAAACTTCATGGATTGCATTGGGTGCGCTGATTCTTACGTAGTGCATTAAAACCCGTCATTCCATCGAGCTAAATTCGTGGTTTGTGACTCACACGCCGTCTTCAGTGCATTCATTCACGATGTTAACCAAGATGCACCTGCAGCTGCGTGATTCCTGCTGGTATATATCTCTGGTTGGTGAACATGTTAGCGGGCCCCAATGAGCATATTCTTTACAGTTTGCATAGCGCTCCAGGATATCTGCTCGGGCAGACTGGTGTGATTCTCTGGCAATCCCTGATATGGTGCGATAGCTTTCAAAATCCTTTCCCAGGCGTATCAGTTAAAGTCCGTTGTGCACTAAATGCGAGTGATTCTCTGTAGCATCCACAAATGCGCTCCACCCCATAGGAGTAGTGGGCAATATACAATGCTAGAGGTTTCGCTGTGCACCCCTCATTCCATTGAGCTGCTCATCTCTGCGGCATTAATATTCCTCATTAAACACTCAAGACCCTCCCCAGGTGTAATAAGCATTCACATTTTAGAGTTCCGCTTGAATGTACATCAGGCGGTCATTTTGTTGAGGATAAGTTTTAAGCTTCGCATTGAGCATCAGAGTGCCCACTCAGGGCATACGTCACCAGGCTGTGTGTTAGGAATGAGGTTCTAAGGGAGAGCATTAGGAAGATCATGTGTATAATATCGGCCTATTCAAAACATCCACTCGATTGGTGACTGCCGGATTCCCATCTCTCTACAAAATTGGATTTGTTTCAGATGATATAGGAAATTTGCCTCAGCATATCTTTTGGTTTTAAAGAAAGGACGAGAGCTGGAGTGTGTGAAAAGAGTGAGCCTGTTGTGCATTTGAGGTGCGGGTTGTATTCATGCCCAAATACAAATTGCATATCTAGGTTTCGACGTGGGCAGATTGGAATGGCATTTGTCGATTGAGGTTCTTTGGTATTGGTCGAGTTTTATTTTCATAGGGATTTGTATTTCTGGCCTTTCTCGAATTAGAACCGAGTAATCTAAATTGCATATTCTTTTATCCCGCATGCATTAAGTGGTGGGTTTTGTCCCGTATGCGTGTCTTTTTCTTGCGAACTAATGTCTAAAACTTGTGCAGGTGAATGATGAGTGCGAAGGACAGGCAGACACTAATGAGGAGTGATTTGAAGAGAGCGTGGCCGGAAACGAGGATCACATCGAAGTGGCGAAATCTAGGTGACACTAATCTCGGGAAGATCGACATGGAGGAAATTCGACAAATTTTTCACAAACCAATCCATCGGATCTAATCAGGCGAATGTTGAAGAACGGGATTGTGCAAGCTGCTTGTTTCCCGCCAACAATGCTGTGTCCAGAGCTGATGTTAGAATGCGCCAAGCATTATAATCATGAAAAGAGATGTATTATGACTAAAGAGGGCAAAGTACTCGCTTATCTGAGAAAGGAGGCGATCGCGGAAGCTTTTGACATTCCCTCATACAGAACTACTACATTCTGCGACAAGGAGTCTGCTTTGTAGCTTTATTTGGCTAGACCTGAGAAATGTATGGAGGTGATAAACAACAACTGGTTGGTGCAACCAAGGCCACATGTGAGCAAAGTGCCTAAAAAACTTCACAAGTCTGACTTTCATCAAGAAATCAACTGTATGGTTATGTTTTTGAACCGCATCATGGGCTGCCCACAATCGGCAAATTTCGAGCCCTGGATGTTCTTCTTCATTGAGGAAATTATAAGTGGAAAAAGCGTGATAGATTGGGCTGAAATGATTAGCAGCAACATCGATGATCAGTTAAAGGGTTTGCAGGAGACAAAAACATTTTATATGAGCTCATATGTCATATATATGCTTGCCAGAAACAAGAGATATCAAGGACTGAACTACAAGGAGAGAGCTGGAAATGGAGAAGGACAGTTCAAAGTCTATGACTGCTATCCTCAGTTACACTTGCAGGCTATATCCCATTACAAAAGGTTTAACGATGCCTTTTCCATGCACATTGTCAGATTATTGCAAGGTAACACATGCAAGAGATTGTCGAAAGAAGCCATGAACTTTGTAGCTAAGTACGGAAAATGGTTTATTCAGTTTCCAAGATTCACATACATCCGTGTAGAGGGTTTCTCGTCATTGCCTTACAGATTGCCTAGATACCCCATTGACAGAATGGTGTTACTGGAGGTTACAAGACAGTTGGTTGCATTTGACAAAGTTCAGAGAAAGAGGAAAAAGACCACAACAAAGTTTCCAATCAACATTGGGAGACTCGAGACTTGCATGTCATTGCAAGCAGCTGAAAAGTCAGAGATAGAGCTGTAGGCTTACAATTTAGTGTGCCACAATGATGCACGCAGAAACTTTGATCCATTTGGCACAGTCAGACAGAAATTTGGGAGCAAATATGAGCACAAGCCACAGCTCGAGGATCATTAGATAGATGCACATGATGACTTAGAAGTAAGAAAGAAAGGTTGCTACCGATTGTCTTTGGAATTGGTCAGAGCAACAAGAGTAATCAACATTCCGGATCAGATTGAAGAAAATCACAAAAGACTTTCACAAAGTTCGTATGAAGAGAAGAAGGACAGGCCCTTCACCATCAATTGGTCAGAACAGGAAGTCACACGCAATGATGATTTAATGATGCCAATTGTAGCACATACCAGAAAATATGTGGACTTCCAAATTCGAAGGCTCCAAGAGAAGAATGTCCAATTCACTTACAATTTGATGGGAGGAATTAGTGCACATCAACCCAGGGATTTGTCGAGTAGTGAGTCAAGCAGTGACTCCAGTGATTCCAGTGATTCGGAGGGTGAAGGTGCTGATCCACATGAGAGTATTCAACCAAGTAAGAAGGCAAGGGTTAATGATCAGAGGGCAGCTAGTGCATCTTCAAGGAAAGAGTGCAATAATATAATAAACATTGAGGAAGATGAAGTGAAGCCGGATGAGCAGGTAGCTTTAGAGGTGCAAACTAACCAGGGCATCAAGCCAGGTAATCAGATTAATGAGGTCCTGTCAGGATCACCTGAGGAGCATGAAGCGGTCATGGTAGAAACGGAGGCTGAAAATCAAAATGACAAGGAGTTGTATGAGTTTGATGAGGAGGCTCTTCCTACTATTCAGCAAAAGGGAGTTCAGAAGGAAAATCAGGAAGACTTGTCCGATCTGCCTGAGTGGCTAAGGGATCAGGTCAAGGAGAGGTCCGTTATTGAAAGGGAATCCATCCTAAGTTTGGAAGACTTGCTGAGTAGAGCTAAAAGTGACAATGGAAAATAGAAAATTACTAAATTCTCGAAGATCACAAGAGGCAGCTCGGGGTCAAGGCAAGTGCATATTGCTGTCCCAAAAATCAGCAAAGAGGCAGATGATGGCGTTCCGAGTGCATATGACATCAATACTTTTGATTTGGGACCAGCCACAACAGAGCAGGAGATAGAAGAGTTGGAAGATTCAGTTGCTGTCGTCAAAGAAAGGCTACGGAAAGAACAAGAACAGAGAATTCAGTTAGAGAAGGATAACTTGGCATTTCGGCATTATATTTAGCAGTTAATGAGGCCACTAGGCCAAGCTGAGGAGATGGTTGCACCACCGGCATTACTCTCGCAGGAGTCTGTGGTTCATCTAGAGGAAATGAGGTCCTCTTCTCAAGTATTGCAGGACTGGGCAACAAATTTCAAGATCAAGGCTGATAGGTTCGTGGATGAGATTGTGAAGTTGTACAAGGAGGCTGCTTCAACATTTGACAGAATTCAGAATATTCTAACTACTTGTGCACAATTCAGAAGTGTAAGGGAAGAAGTTATGCCTCAGTTGAAAAGGCTGATTTATACTCCAAATGCCACATTGTTGGATGAAGGGGTGATTGAGCAGGGTCTAACATATAATTTCCATTCTTGGTATTGTGCACTCTGCATAAAGGAACAGGTTCTGGGAAAGGTTGAGAGTGACTGCACTCAAACAAGAGAGGTACTTCGGGAAATGCAAAACAAAATACTTGTTTTCGTAAACAGGGTAGTTGATTCCAATGGAGAGATTGATGAATACTTGTTGAAGGACAAGATGCATGCAAAGTATTTTCGGCATACACAGGCTGTTTCGAGGGAGTTGTTGGATGAAATTTGCACGCTTTCCACTTTCATGGGCGCGTTTCAGACATCCATGGCTAGTTGGGAAATGACAGTTGTCAAATGTGCAGAGGAGCTGCAAATCATAGAGGGCACCATTCAGACTCTGCCAAGTGTACCTATGGAGGAGGTTACACGTGTCATCGCTAGATTTGTGGAGTTTACCGTGAAAAGGAAAGGTCATAAATGAGGGTATTCCATTTAGTTGGTGCATCATTAATGCAAGGTCCAATTTTAGTAAATTTTGTAACCACTTGCCTATGTGGCATAATATGGGCCCTCGATTTAAAGTTCTAATCTTGGCCATCTATTAGGTTTTGAGGCATATATAAGCCCATTTTGCTCTCATTTGTAAAGGGGGAATACTCTGAGAAATTGTTGCTCAAGACTCTGCTGAAATAAATACAAATTCATTGTTGAAATTTTCATGGTGATTTGTGTTGTTTCAAATGAATGCATGGTTTCTAAGTGTTCACTCATAGAATAAGATCCGTTTAGTTTGTTTTTAGCAATTTAGTTTTATGTTTTATGGAAGTTGTTGTTGCTGATTCATGTTTGGTGTCTCCATAGTTCATACCATTTATAATTTGTCGATGGCAGGTTGTAGTGCATGGTTAGTCTGAACATCATCTGAGCTTAATCTGAAAATCTTACTTTACCCTTAGAAGATAGCACCACTTTTGTGTAGTTGTTTCCTTATGGCGAAGCAAAGTGTGGTTGAGATTCCGGTGAATCAGTGGTGATTGCTTGCATTTAGATTAGAGCCTTCTAAACTCATTTCCTTTTGCATTTTCTTTAAAATCTTGTTAGATCTAGATTCAAGAGCTTCCATTGTCATATCTTAAGTTATCAAATTGGTGGACCTTCAAAGACGCTGTGTTACATGTTATCCAAGAGAAACAAGTTTCCTATTGTTGAGCATTTACGTAAGTCCCTTTGTGTCAAACAGTAATTCGCATCCTACTGCTAAGTTATCCCAAGTCGCAACACAAAAAGTAACTAATCAAGAACCTTGGAGTCTACTCATCTGATCACCTAGCTTAGCATTTGAGGGATTTTGTTCAAGAGAGGATAGAGTACACCAGTATTTTATTCTGCGTTGTATGTGCAAGGAAAACACATCAACAGAATTGGCGCTAGAAGGAGGGCCTCTCTTGGAATACAAAGTTAGACACACTAGAGCGTATTGTTTCTTTTTCACCTGAAAAACACCAAAGGATTCTAAGGTCTACACCGCAAACTTCAAAAGAGTTGATTGAGTTGGATTTTAATTCCAAAGCCAAGCGCAATAAGAAGACAAATTCATCAAGTGAAGGATCACTTAGCGTAAGGGTCATCGTAGATTTGTTTCAAACTCCACCACCAAATACAAGAATTGCTCAACCAAGTAATACAAGGAGTTGCTCAAATAGTTCCAGCGCAACAAGTAAACATTCCAATGGCTTGGCTTCCGGCAAATGCTTCTCCTCTTGCTGCTTTTGCAAATTACCATGAAATGCCCAAGAGTCCTGAACAATTCTGCTCTAAATTTCAGGTCAGTGATGTGAACAGGACAGCAGAGGAACATATTAAGATTTTCGAGGATACTCTTCGAAACAGAAGAATTGAGCATGAGGATGTAGCATGTAGATTGTTTCCTTATTCACTGGGTGAAGATGCATACTTTTGGTACATTCATCTACCTGCAGGTTCCATTAATAGTTGGCAAATACTAAAAAACACCTTTCTAGAAAAGTTCAGGATCCCCATTACTCCGTCAGAGCTCTATAAACAGTTTGTTGATGTCAAGAGGCAAGAACATGAACCTATCAGTTCTTTCAATAATCGTTTTCATAAGGCTTATACAAGGTTGCAAGCTTCGTATAATGTTGATGATGCAATGGCGAGGGAAGTATATTATGCAGCACTAGATCGCCTTACTTACATGTTTGTGAAGAGAGCAACTGCACCTCCAACTACTTTAACGGAGGCCTATGCTGAGGTCGTCAAAGTGAATACTGACTTGGGCATGAATACTCAAGGACCACTTAATCATATAGGACATCCAACTATGCCAAATCAAATTCAAGGAATCAACCAAGCTTTGACACAGCATACTCCTGTAATGAATCCAATTCTGGCACCTAGCAATCAGATGGTGTTGCATCCAGGAGCACCCATTTCACAAACTTCACCAGCGCAACCTGTGTACTTACAAGGGTCTTCATCCTCTACAAGGAGTCAAGAAGAGAAGGATGAAATGAAAGAGTTAATTGATCAAGTGAAGAGATTATCCACTGAAGTTACCCATCTGAGAAATCAAAATAATCATTTACAAAATATGCAAAGGAGTTTTCAAGGAAATCAGAGGGATCAGGGAAATCACAATGGATATCAAGGAAATCAGAGAGACCAAGGAAATTATCAAGGTTATAATCAAGGATTCCGAGGGACAAATCAAGGATTCCAAAGACAAAACAAAACATGGAATACATCTCCAAACAATGGAAATGTTCCTTCTCCATTGGAAAACAATTCAAATTCAAATTCTAGACCAGCAGACAAGGTGTTTTTAGCTGAGGCAGCTTTATCAAATTGGTGTCGATTGCATAACACGAATCAGCATTCTGAGTTGCAGTGTACAGAGTTCAGAATAGCTGTTGATATATTTCAAAAGGAGATGCAAAACACGCAAGCTCAAGATGCTCCTCAAGTAACGATAGGATATGAGATTGTTCCTACAACAAGGTATGATCAAGCCTTGATCATTGAAGACTTCACATTTCCTCCTGTGATGGATTATGATGCAATGGAATACAATGGAAGGTTCCCTCCAGCATCTGCAAATGGACCAATTGAAAATTTAGATTACTACTCTCCATTCAGTAATGACTTTCAACCTGAAGCAACAGGGGAAGTACAAGCATTTCAACAATCAGCTGGGAATCCACCCCTAAAAGTCTATCAAAGAAATCATCGAGTACAGGATCCATTAACCTCTTCAGTTCCTCCAAACAATTTTCAAACTCCACCAAATCCAAATGCTAGTAATAATCCCAATTTTCCAAAGGATTCACCAGAGTATAGACAAAGGGATGCTGCTCAAAGAACCACTCCAACGCGAGAAGTTCAGCCACGAGACAATCCACAAGGAGCCAATCTTTCACGAGATGGCCCTGTGACAAATGATGGATTGAAACGTCTAAGTTTAATTGTTACTGAAGAATTCAAGAAAGTGAAAGTGAGCATGCCTTTGGTTGAAATGACGAGAATCCCTGAGATTAGAAACACAGTTTTAAACAACTTAAATGATACATCTATTCCAAGGAATGCTACGACAGGCCCTTCTAACTCATCCCATGTTCAGAATGCACATGTTGTGGAAAGTGTGCCAAAGGGTGTTTCTCTATATATGAACTCAGTATGTATAGCCCAAGACCCTACAAAGGATATAAAAGAAGGAAGTATGAAGGATATAAAAGAAGGAAGTATTGTTAAAAGTGAAAAGATCATCAAAAATGAAAGGATTGCAAAAGATCAAATCTCACGGTCAAATGATGTGGAAAAGAACGCACATTCCAAGTTACCAAACAAAAAGTCTGTAGTTTTCTATCAAGGAAGAGATGAGCCTGCCCCATTCCTATTGTCAATCCGTATTTTTGGGAAAATGTTACATAATTGTTTGATGGATTCAGGAGCATCAAGCAATGTAATGCCACCCACCATATGTAAAAGATTGGGTTTGATTCCTACTCTGACCACAAAGAAAGTTACACAACTGGATAAGACAGAAGTGCCCGTGGTTGGAGAATTGAATAATATACACATGCAATTGTCATCTGATCCAAGAATCCAAAGCTACATTGATATATCAGTTGTTGATAACCCAGGCGGATATGGCATGCTCCTAAGCAGAGATTGGTCAAGAAGATTGAATGGGTATGTAGCTACCGATTTCTCACACATGTGGCTACCATGGAAAGGAATTCCAAATCAAATCAGAGTCGATAGTACTCCAAGATTGAAACTGATGATCACAAAATATGGTGAGGACAATGAGGTCCTGTTCCTAGAAATTGATCTTGGGAATTACAGGCCAAATATGGAAGAAGTCCTCATGTTACAAGGTTCAAGAATGAAAGAAGATGAAGGTCAAAAATCTTTCGATGAAACTAAAATTTTGCTTGATCACAATTATGAGTCCGCTTCTGATGAAGGAGATGGTACATTTGAAAATTTTCAAAATTTCGTACTCAAGAATGTTCAACCAGCAACAGAGTTGGGTCAGCAAGCAAATGTCAAAGATCTATTATTACTTAACTGGTGCTGGATACACAGTGCTTTTCATTCTGAGTTTTCCTGTGCTATGTGTAAAGTTGCCTTAGAACAAGTATACAAGAAAGTCCCTCAGGCCGTAAAACCAGAAATTCTGGAAGTAAAGAAGGGAGATAACCCTGTCAAATTACCCGCTAAAACTGAGATAATTGAAAAATCTGAAAAAAGTGACGATCAACCGAAGAAGGATCCAATTTCACCGAGGACTCCCAAGAAGGGTAAGGGAAAAGAAAATCTAAACAAAGTTTCAATTGATCAAGAAGGAAATCAAGTATGGACTTTACGTTTTGATGGGTCCAAGTCGAAACAAGGAGTTGGTGCTGGGTTTGAGTTAATCAATCCATTAGGCGAATCATTCTTGGCTGCGCATAGACTGTAATTTCCATGTACAAATAATGTGGCAGAGTATGAATCATTAGTTCATGGGTTATTGATGGCTATCAAGAAAGGGGCTAAGATTCTACATGTTTACAGAGATTCTGAGGTAATTGTCAACCAAATAAGAAAGAAGTATGTTTGTCATGATAAGAGATTGAAGAGGTATAGAAATCGTGTTTGGGATTTGATCAAAAGTTTTGATGCATTCAACATCAAATCAGTTTACAGATCAAAGAATCAAGTTGCTAATTCCCTAGCACAGGCTGCAAGTTCACTTACACCACTTGCCATGAATGGGTTAAAGAAGTTCACCGTAGAGCTGATCTCAGTGCCATCAGTTCCTGATAATGTTACAAATTTTCAAGTATTCAATGATGATAAACACATATTGGATTTCATCACAAATTCTGGAGTTTTTGAAGCTCAAATCATAGATGAGGAGGATTTGGAACAAGCAGAATTTGATGCAGAAGGTATCTTGAACCTAAAAAATAACACAATACCACGAGGGATGGTTGAGTTAGAAAGACTCTTTGATTCAGATCAATTGAGTGCATTGAGAGATCATAAGGTTCAAGGAGATAAATGTGAACCTGTCAATATGGGAACGAATGATGAAGAAAGGAATGTGTTAATAGGAAAGGTGTGTAGACCTGAAGAGAAAGAAGGTATACTCAAATGCATGAAAGAATTTTCAGATATTATAGCATGGAGCTATGATGATTTAAAGACTTACGATACCTCAATCATTACACACACCATTCCTCTGAAACCCAACAGCAAGCCGTTCAGACAAAGGCAGAGACCTGTCAATCCACTTTTAGAACTATTGATATATAAAGAGGTAAAGAAGTTGTTGAATGCAAGGATACTATTCCCAGTAAGGCACTCAACGTGGGTCGCCAATCTTGTTCCTGTTCGTAAAAAAAATGGAGAAATAAGATTGTGTGTAGATTTCAGGAATTTGAATAGAGCATCAGAAAAAGACAATTATCCACTTCCTTCATTGGATGAAGTGTTGCAAATTGTAAATGGTTCCCAGATGATGTCTTTCTTAGACAGATATTCAGGATACAACCAAGTGATGGTGGAACCAGAAGACCGATTGAAGACTACATTCACTTGCAAGTGGGGAAATCATGCATACAGGTGAATGCCATTTGGACTGATTAACACCGGAGCAACCTTTCAAAGAGCTATGGACATTGCTTTTCATGATTTGATCAGAAAATGTATAATCATATACATGGATGATCTCACAGTTTTCTCTCGCAAAAGGGAAGATCACATAGAGGATTTGAGGAAAGTATTTCAAAGATGTAGAAAACACGGAATCTCACTAAATCCAAAAAAGTGTATGTTTGGAGTAACAAAAGGCAAATTATTGGGACATGTGATTTCAGAGAAGGGAATTTCAATAGATCCGAGCAAAATAGAGGCTATTTCCAAGATTAATATGCCTGCAAGTAAGAAGGAGCTAAAGTCATTCTTCGGGAAGATAAACTTCGTCAGGAAGTTCATTACAGGATTTGCAGAGATCGTTAAGCCATTGAATGACATGTTGAAGAAAGATGCGAAGATAGAGTGGACAATTTTTGCAAGAAAGGCATTTGAAGAAATCAAACAAGCTATTGCTGATGCTCCTGTTTTGATAAGCCCAGACTACACAAGGCCATTTTATCTATATTCGTTTGCTTCAGAGCATACTTGTGCAGCAACTCTCACCCAGAGAAATGAAGAAAAGGATGAACATCCAATAGCTTTCATGAGCACACCATTGAAAGATGCTGAACTGAGATATCCTAATGTGGAAAAGCAGGCTTATGCACTGGTCAAAGCGATTAAGAAATTCAGACATTACATTTTGAGAAGTAGAATATATGCTATTGTTCCAAATGTGGCAGTCAAGACCCTGCTTATGCAGAATGAATTGGGAGAAAGAAGAGGCAAGTGGGTCGCCACTATTCAAGAATATGATATGGAAATACAGCCAATGAAGCTTGTTCGAGGACAGGGACTGACTCAAACGATTGCAACTGATGGACCAGGGTTGGTGCAACAAGTTTATACTCTTCAGGGTGTATCATCTGATGAGTGGTACAATGACATTATATATTGTCTGCTAAATCAGAAGTGTCCAACACATATGAATTCAACCCAGAAGAGAGCTTTGAGAATAAAAAGTCACCATTTTATGCTCCAAGGATTAGTCCTATTCCGAAAGAATCATGAAGGGATATATTTGAGATGCCTAGGAAAGGATGAAGCAGGCCAGATAATGGAACACTTCCACAGCAAATTTGGAACATGTCATGGAGGTGGTTTAGCTACGGCACACCAGATTCTGAGGGTAGGTTATTATTGGCCCACTTTGTTTCACGATGCATATGACCATGTCAAGAAATGTCACACATACCAGGTAGCTGCTTCAAGGGAAAGAAATCTAGCCATGCCACTTCAACCGGTGATCGAAGTAAGACCTTTTGCTCGATGGGGTTTGGACTTTATTGGTATGATTAACCCACCTTCCTCGGCACAACACAAGTATATTCTGACCGCTACTGATTATTGTACTAGGTGGTCTGAGGCTCATGCTTTAAAATTTTGTACTTCTGATGTTATGATTAAATTTCTTGAAGAAAATATTATCACTAGGTTTGGATGTCCACATGCACTTGTTTGTGATAATGGTCCTGCTTTTACTTCACTAAAATTTTCCAACTGGGCTTTTGAATATGGCATTACACTGAAATTTTCATCAAACTATTACCCACAGGGAAATGGCCTAGCAGAATCCACCAACAAAAACTTGCTAGGTGCAATTAAGTAACTATTGGACAATACGTAACTTAAGTTTGCTCTTTGGGCAAACAGGACAAGAATAAAAAGTTCCTTGGGTACATCCCCCTATCATATAGTTTATGGCCAAGATCCTATATTCCTAATCCAACTGAGAATTCCTACATTACAATTTATGCAAGATTACATGGAAGAAAATGACAGAGTCCAAACTAGGTTGTCACAACTGCTCCACTTAGAAGAAAAACGAGACATGGCACTTGAAAATTTTGCAAAACATCAAGGAGTTGTGAAGAGATGGTTTGATAGACAAGCAAAGATCAAGTCTTTTCATATTTTTGATTTGGTCCTATACTGGGACAAAGCTAAAGAGAGAAAGGGTGGACATGATAAATTTGATAATCTTTGGAAGGGCCCTTACCAGATTGCCAAAATTTTGGGAGAAAATGCTTTCAAACTGAAAACACTCAATGGAGAATCTGTTCCATTGCCCGTCAATGGACAATTCTTAAAGCATTATTTCCAACCCTAAGTTCCTTCGGGGACTTATTTGTACATAGTTCAGGTAGTTGTTTCTTGCTTTCATAGGTTAGTTTTGGGGTAGGTTTGCTTCATTTTGGGCTTGTCTGCTTTTTGCTGCAGTTTTTGGCTTTCCCTGGGGTCCCAGTTTTGGGTGGTTTTTACAATAAGGGCACTTCTGGTTGACTTCATGAGGTAATGCTAAGTATATTTTGAGAATAAATATTCATGGGATTCTTTGAGTCAGAAGGTAATTCTCTTTAGTCTATCTTTTTGTTAAGATCTGTACTTGACTCGAGAAGGGAATCATGCATTGTATTTTGACATGAAGGTCTTTGATTATATGTTTAAAATGTTTAATCTTTAAATGAATACTTTTTGTTTTCTTTTGATAAGCTTGTGTCAGATGGATAGATTCATTGCAGACTCCATTGTTGGCGTTCGATAGCATGTTTCTTACTCTGGGAGGATAAATTGACTGTTTAGGGTGACTTGAATTATTTTGAGATCTTATATCCTTTCACTTTTAAAATTTAGAGGTACCTAAGTAAATCTTTGTGATCCCGCATTAAGTGAAAAATCTAAAGGTCCACCTTTGCCGCCATCGTAAGTCCACACCCAGCTAGCTGAGTTATCATGTAGCGGTACTGCATTGTACTCTACCAAGCAAAAGCATGTTGAAAATCAAAAGAAAAGAAAAGAAATGAAGGAAAATCACAAATCACACACCATAACTCAGTTAGATGGACGATCGAGTAATCTTTACCGGGGCTATGGACGCCTGACCGGCAGTAGGGCTCTGTTCGAGTGGAATTACGAGACAAACCCGTCGGGGCTATAGACGCTCACTGGCAGCAGGGCCATGTTTAGGTAGTTCATGAGGTGTGCACTAATCACGTAGCTTATTGCAGAGGAACTAAGGTGATCTTAAGTGCTAATGGATGGAAATGAACCCAATTGCACACACTTGGATCTTTCAGGATGAGAGTGGTGGTCCTAAGCTTTTGATTTTGACACCTTGATTAAGTTTTCATGTTTATCTGACCTAATATGTGGGTGCACGCAGGGATTTTGAAGTTTTGATTCTTGCTTACCTCTACAACACTTGAGGAAGTTTTAAATGAAATTTTTACCCTAAGAAATTGCAGAGATGAAATGTCATGATACAATTTTTGACTCCTTTCTCCTTTTGAGTGCATCTCTTAACTATTAGATGGACTTGACGAGGTTATTTGAAGATTTAGGGTTTTGAATGAGTCTTTATCCCTGAAATGTTCACGAACATTTCTCTCGTGGTGTCGCCAGATGTTGTGATTAGTTCCCAACATTGCCCCACTTAGGTGTGGGGACCCCCCTCTCCTTTGGTTTGTGGTTTTTGTTTTGGCTTTTTGGCTTGTGCTTGTTCTCTCTTTGCTTGGCGTGTCCGCTTGGACTTTGGTCTTCATCAACTTTGCATTTTATTAATTCTTTCAAATGTTGTGGGTTGGGTGTCCAGGCATGTGTTAGGTTTTCGTATCCGGGGTTTTGAGTTAATCATTCTTTCAGGTCTCTCTAGGCGCATTATGATGTGCATTGCTCGCTTAGGGGTTCACTTTCATCACCTTTTTGAATGAAGGGATGATAGGTTCGCCTTAGACATTTCATTGCGCTTGCTCTTACAACCATCCAAATTGGGCACGAATCATCTTCGGATCCACCCAAGCACGTATTCCCCTGGCGTTGCAATCAGCATTTGCATGGGAATCTTTAATACCCGCTTGAGCACCAGCTAATTTGTAGCTTGCAACGGAATTGGCATTTCAAGGTATTCACTGCCACTCCAAGCACCTGCTCGCTATTATTAGTTGTATTTTATATAATATTTGAAAGATCCCTACGTGTCCTCTAGAAAGGAATCAGTTGTCAGAGTGCAGAAGAAACTCTTCCTTGACTTCAAATTTTGTTACTACTGCCGGTGCAAGGTGCATTTGATTGTCCGCTTGGGCGGACTTGTGTTGGCACATGGAATACTCATTCTTTTGAGTGGCATCCATGTCACACTCAAACATCCGCTTGAGCGGACTTTTTGACCCCACTTGGAAACTCATTTTTTTTCTCTACTCAATAAACGGTGGCCTCAACATCCGCTTGGGCGGACGTCTTCAAACTTCATGGATTGCATTGGGTGCGCTGATTCTTACGTAGTGCATTAAAACCTGTCATTCCATCGAGCTAAATTCGTGGTTTGTGACTCACACGCCGTCTTCAGTGCATTCATTCACGATGTTAACCAAGATGCACCTGCAGCTGCGTGATTCCCGCTGGTATATATCTCTGGTTGGTGAACATGTTAGCGGGCCCCAATGAGCATATTCTTTACAGTTTGCATAGCGCTCCAAGATATCTGCTCGGGCAGACTGGTGTGATTCTCTGGCAATCCTTGATATGGTGCGATAGCTTTCAAAATCCTTTCCCAGGCGTATCAGTTAAAGTCCGTTGTGCACTAAATGCGAGTGATTCTCTGTAGCATCCACAAATGCGCTCCACCCCATAGGAGTAGTGGGCAATATACAATGCTAGAGGTTTCACTGTGCACCCCTCATTCCATTGAGCTGCTCATCTCTGCGGCATTAATATTCCTCATTAAACACTCAAGACCCTCCCCAGGCGTAATAAGCATTCACATTTTAGAGTTTCGCTTGAATGTACATCAGGAGGTCATTTTGTTGAGGATAAGTTTTAAGCTTCGCATTGAGCATCAGAGTGCCCACTCAGGGCATACGTCACCAGGCTATGTGTTAGGAATGAGGTTCTAAGGGAGAGCATTAGGAAGATCGTGTGTATAATATCGACCTATTCAAAACATCCACTCGATTGGTGATTGCCGGATTCCCATCTCTCTGCAAAATTGGATTTGTTTCAGATGATATAGGAAATATGCCTCAGCATATCTTTTGGTTTTAAAGAGAGGACGAGAGCTGGAGTGTGTGAAAAGAGTGAGCCCGTTGTGCATTTGAGGTGCGGGTTGTATTCATGCTCAAATACAAACTACATATCTAGGTTTCGACGTGGGCAGATTGGAATGGCGTTTGTCGATTGAGGTTCTTTGGTATTGGTCGAGTTTTGTTTTCACAGGGATTTGTATTTCTGGCCTTTCTCGAATTAGAACCGGGTAATCTAAATTGCATATTCTTTTATCCCGCATGCATTAAGTGGTGGGTTTTGTCCTGTATGCGTGTCTTTTTCTTGCGAACTAATGTCTAAAACTTGTGCAGGTGAATGATGAGTACGAAGGACAGGCAGACACTAATGAGGAGTGATTTGAAGAGAGCGTGGCCGGAAACGAGGATCACATCGAAGTGGCGAAATCTAGGTGACACTAATCTCAGGAAGATCGACATGGAGGAAATTCGACAAATTTTTCACAAACCAATCCATCGGATCTAATTAGGCAAATGTTGAAGAACGGGATTGTGCAAGCTGCTTGTTTCCCGCCAACAATGCTGTGTCCAGAGCTGATGTTAGAATGCGCCAAGCATTATAATCATGAAAAGAGATGTATTATGACTAAAGAGGGCAAAGTACTCACTTATCTGAGAAAGGAGGCGATCGCGGAAGCTTTTGACATTCCCTCATATAGAACTACTACATTCTGCGACAAGGAGTCTGCTTTGCAGCTTTATTTGGCTGGACCTGAGAAATGTATGGAGGTGATAAACAACAACTGGTTGGTGCAACCAAGGCCACATGTGAGCAAGGTGCCTAAAAAACTTCACAAGTCTGACTTTCATCAAGAAATCAACTGTATGGTTATGTTTTTGAACCGCATCATGGGCTGCCCACAATCGACAAATTTCGAGCCCTGGATGTTCTTCTTCATTGAGGAAATTATAAGTGGAAAAAGAGTGATAGATTGGGTTGAAATGATTAGAAGCAACATCAATGATCAGTTAAATGGTTTGCAGGAGATAAAAACATTTTATATGAGCTCGTATGTCATATATATGCTTGCCAGAAACGAGAGATATCGAGGACTGAACTACAAGGGGAGAGTTGGAAATGGAGAAGGATAGTTCAAAGTCTATGACTGCTATCCTCAGCTACACTTGCAGGCTATATCCCATTACAAAAGGTCTAACGATGCCTTTTCCATGCACATTGTCAGATTATTGCAAGGTAACACATGCAAGAGATTGTCGAAAGAAGCCATGAACTTTGTAGCTAAGTACGAAAAATGGTTTATTCAGTTTCCAAGATTCACATACATCCGTGTAGAGGGTTTCTCGTCATTGCCTTACAGATTGCCTAGATACCCCACTGACAGAATGGTGTTACTGGAGGTTACAAGACAGTTGGTTGCATTCGACAAAGTTCAAAGAAAGAGGAAAAAGACCACAACAAAGTTTCCAATCAGCATCGGGAGACTCGAGACTTGCATGTCATTGCAAGCAGCTGAAAAGTCAGAGATAGAGCTGCAGGCTTACAATTTAGTGTGCCACAATGATGCATGCAGAAACTTTGATCCATTTGGCATAGTCAGACAGAAATTTGGGAGCAAATATGAGCACAGGCCACAGCTCGAGGATCATTGGATAGATGCATATGATGACTTAGAAGTAAGAAAGAAAGGTTGCTACTGATTGTCTTTGGAATTGGTCAGAGCGACAAGAGTAATCAACATTCTGGATCAGATTGAAGAAAATCACAAAAGACTTTCACAAAGTTCGTATGAAGAGAAGAAGGACAGGCCCTTCACCATCAATTGGTCAGAACAGGAAGTCACACGCAATGATGATTTAATGATGCCAATTGTAGCACATACCAGAAAATATGTGGACTTCCAAATTCGAAGGCTCCAAGAGAAGAATGTCCAATTCACTTACAATTTGATGGGAGGAATTAGTGCACATCAACCCAGGGATTCGTTGAGTAGTGAGTCAAGCAGTGACTCCAGTGATTCCAGTGATACGGAGGGTGAAGGTGCTGATCCACATGAGAGTATTTAGCCAAGTAAGAAGGCAAGGGTTGATGATCAGAGGGCAGCTAGTGCATCTTCAAGGAAAGAGTGCAATAATATAATAAACATTGAGGAAGATGAAGTGAAGCCGGATGAGCAGGTAGCTTTAGAGGTACAAACTAACCAGGGCATCAAGCCAGGTAATCAGATTAATGAGGTCTTGTCAGTATCACCTGAGGAGCATGAAGCGGTCATGGTAGAAACGGAGGCTGAAAATCAAAATGACAAGGAGTTGTATGAGTTTGATGTGGAGGCTCTTCCTACTGTTCAACAAAAGGGAGTTCAGGAGGAAAATCAAGAAGACTTGTCCGATCTGCCTAAGTGGCTAAGGGATCGGGTCAAGGAGAGGTCCATTATTGAAAGGGAATCCATCTTAAGTTTGGAAGACTTGCTGAGTAGAGCTAAAAGTGACAATGGAAAATAGAAAATTACTAAATTCTCAAAGATCACAAGAGGCAGCTCGGGGTCAAGGCAAGTGCATATTGCTATCCCAAAAATCAGCAAAGAGGCAGATGATGGCGTTCCAAGTGCATATGACATCAATACTTTTGATTTGGGACCAGCCACAGCAGAGTAGGAGATAGAAGAGTTGGAAGATTCAATTGCTGTCGTCAAAGAAAGTCTACGGAAAGAACAAGAACAGAGAATTCAGTTAGAGAAGGATAACTTGGCATTTCGGCATTATATTCAGCAGTTAATGAGGCCACTAGGCCAAGCTGAGGAGATGGTTGCACCACCGGCATTGCTCTCGCAGGAGTCTGTGGTTCATCTAGAGGAAATGAGGTCCTCTTCTCAAGTATTGCAGGACTGGGCAGCAAATTTCAAGATCAAGGCTGATAGGTTCATGGATGAGATTGTGAAGTTGTACAAGGAGGCTGCTTCAACATTTGACAGAATTTAGAATATTCTAATTACTTGTGCACAATTCAGAAGTGTAAGGGAAGAAGTTATGCCTCAGTTGAAAAGGCTGATTTATACTCCAAATGCCACATTGTTGGATGAAGGGGTGATTGAGCAGGGTCTAACATATAATTTCCATTCTTGGTATTGTGCACTCTGCATAAAGGAACAGGTTCTGGGAAAGGTTGAGAAGTGACTGCACTCAAACAAGAGAGGTACTTCGGGAAATGCAAAACAAAATACTTGTTTTCGTAAACAGGGTAGTTGATTCCAATGGAGAGATTGATGAATACTTGCTGAAGGACAAGATGCATGCAAAGTATTTTCGGCATACACAGGCTGTTTCGAGGGAGTTGTTGGATGAAATTTGCATGCTTTCCACTTTCATGGGCACGTTTCAGACATCCATGGCTAGTTGGAAAATGACAGTTGTCAAATGTGCAGAGGAGCTGCAAATCATAGAGGGCACCATTCAGACTCTGCCAAGTGTACCTATGGAGGAGGTTACACGTGTCATCGCTAGATTTGTGGAGTTTACCGTGAAAAGGAAAGGTCATAAATGAGGGTATTCCACTTAGTTGGTGCATCATTAATGCAAGGTCCAATTTTCGTAAATTTTGTAACCACTTGCCTGTGTGGCATAATATGGGCCCTCGATTTAAAGTTTTAATCTTGGCCATCCATTAGGTTTTGAGGCATATATAAGCCCATTTTGCTCTCATTTGTAAAGGGGGAATACTCTGAGAATTGTTGCTCAAGACTCTGCTGAAATAAATACAAATTCATTGTTGAAATTTTCATGGTGATTTGTGTTGTTTCAAATGAATGCATGGTTTCTAAGTGTTCACTCATGGAATAAGATCCGTTTAGTTTGTTTTCAGCAATTTAGTTTTATGTTTTATGGAAGTTGTTGTTGCTGATTCATGTTTGGTGTCTACATAGTTCATACCATTTATAATTTGTCAATGGCAGGTTGTAGTGCATGGTTAGTCTGAACATCATCTGAGCTTAATCTGAAAATCTTACTTTACCCTTAGAAGATAGCACCACTTTTGTGTAGTTGTTTCCTTATGGCGAAGCAAAGTGTGGTTGAGATTCCGGTGAATTAGTGGTGATTGCTTGCATTTAGATTAGAGCCTTCTAAACTCATTTCCTTTTGCATTTTCTTTAAATTCTTGTTAGATCTAGATTCAAGAGCTTCCATTGTCATATCTTAAGTTATCGAATTGGTGGACCTTCAAAGAAGCTGTGTTACATGTTATCCAAGAGAAACAAGTTTCCTATTGTTGAGCATTTACATAAGTCCCTTTGTGTCAAACAGTAATTCGCATCCTACTGCTAAGTTATCCCAAGTCGCAACACAAAAAGTAACTAATCAAGAACCTTGGAGTCTACTCATCTGATCACCTAGCTTAGCATTTGAGGGATTTTGTTCAAGAGAGGATAGAGTACACCAGTATTTTATTCTGCGTTGTATGTGCAAGGAAAACACATCAATAGTTATCACGAGGCAAGTAGGCAACCGCTTTCTTTTCCAAAACGAGTGGAATATGGTTGTGAGCACCCCAACCCCCACCACTCTGTGCATTTTTGGTGGTCGGAGCATGTTGGTCGCGGAGGAAGAAGTCCACAAGCGGATAAGAGGGGCCGTCATGTCCTTCCTCATGCCCGAATCGTTAGTCATTCGTGGGTAGAATGGAGTCCGTCATTCAAAAACATTTTCTTGATCGCTGGGAGGGAAAGGAGAGCGTTACGGTGATGCCATTGATGAAAAAGCACGTTAGTAACTTGGCCTTTTCTATTTTCTTTCAAAAAACACCTAGCAAGTGCATGTGCTCCTTCATTGCTCTAGTTGTTGTTGGTGAATTTGAAACACCCTTTTGATATTGTCTTGTTGGACTTCAAAGTCTTTAAACAAGTTTTGTTCAAGGTCTACATGTGGTTCAAGCTTCCTGTGTATATGGAAAAATTGATTAAATCTAAACTAAATAAAACCAAAGAACCCAATAACATAAAGGAAACCAATTTAAATAAAAGCCATAAATCACAAATCAAAGACAAATGAAAGCTCTTACCAAAACCTGTATTGTTCCCTTTTGGAGATATGTGGATTGCTTAATGTAGTTGCAAAGCCATGGCTGCAACAAGCAAGTATGTGCTCAAGAGATCAATGTCAAAAGATCGTTATAGTGCTCAATCGACGCGTTTTGTATGCTCAAAGCTCTATTAAGTATGCCTGAGAATACGATCGAAGAGAGAGAGGTAATGAAGGAGATGAGGGGGGTTTATATAGATTTCAAGGAAAATCGATCAACGGTCCAGATAATTCAGAAGAATCAATGGAGGAGATAAGTTGAGGAATGTGCAACGAATGAGAAGAAGACATGTGTCTTGCTTGCTTTTGTATGAGAGGAGTTATCAGGAATAGAAGAATAAGTTAACTGAAGAAATAAATCAATTAAAAGAATAAAGCAATCAGTTAAGTGATTTAAAACAAGAAGAAGAGATTTGCATGAGAAAAGAAGATATTTTGCTTTATTAAATATAGAAATATTTAATTGATGAGCAAGAAAGCTTGAGTTATTTTAGAGATAACTCAAATTAGAAGAAAAAGCAACTTAAATAAATAATTGATTTATTTAAATTTAGAGAAGATATTTTGGAAGAAGTAATTAAATAATTAGAATTATTTAATTTAGAAGATTTAAAAGCAAATTAAATAAATAAATTTATTTAATTGTTGTGCATGATTTTGGGAGAATGATTTTTGATTTAATTAAATAATTTAAATTATTTAATTGTAGATAAGATAGAATTGTGATGAATTAATTAAATAATGGGATATATTTAATTAATGTGGACTTAATTTTTGGAAAGAGGATAATGATCAAATTAAATAATTAAAATTATTTAATTGTGGAAGAATATAGAGGAATTTAATTTAATTAATTAAATAAAGAGGATTTATTTAATTAATGTTGAATTTAGGAGATTTAGAAGAATTTGATGATAATTAATTAAATAATTAGATTATTTAATTAATGTTTGCAATGCAAGTGATTAGACAGATTATGAAATGCAAGTAGCATGACAAGTTGGTCATTTTAGGGTGTCTACACTTCCAAGTCTCCTAGGACCTCTTTGGACCTTCTTGGAACAAATAATCCAGCCTTAGGGGTGATTTATCTATCATGAGCTAGAAATGTTTTATTCCACTTGACCCCACTAGTAGATGCATCAAGGCGGACGTCACCTTTGACCTCAAATAATATTTGGAGATTCAAGCAATTACCCTTTACTTTTCACATAAAGTGACCTATATTAATCTCGCAAACACTTGGTTTAGATGCCAATATTCTTATCATTAAATCAAGGAATGTCCTCTTATAACATATACGATTCCTAAGCTTTCAATTGAAAATCCAATACCCTCAATTAAAGAGGGGTGTTGGAATACTATGGGAGGAAAGAAACTCTCCACCTTGAAACACATCAATCCTAGTAAGTTGCTCTTGTGGCCAAAACCCAACAATATGTTCATACAAAATGAACAAATTGCTCCCACTAAGGGGGATGTTTCTAGTTAAAACACTTAAAATATGTAATCTCAAGGTCATCAGTTGTTTGGTGGGACCTTTAAAATAAGGTGTTAGCCCTCCAAGAAGCCTCACAATCCATTAATAAGTGACGATAATTTGTCAAGAGGAGAGTGTCAAGGAAAACAGATCATTATGTGTCTCTTGACAACTAATCTTTTGCCAAACCAACATCCATTTATGTGTAATAAGTATATGTGGCTTTGATGGATGAGGATAGATATCCATAGCTCTCCATGAAGGATTCCTCCATATGAAATTCATCTAACAAAATTTTCATGGACTTACAGAAACTTGACATAAATTTTGTGTTTGATCTACTTGCTAGAAACTTGACCCATTTGATGTTATTTGGTAATAGGAATAAAAAATAAATTGTTTTCTTCATAGGGATTTACAAGTAATATGGCCTCACACTTCACAGTTCACCACCTTGGATGAGGATCATCATTAGCACATGCATTTTGCTTTTCACCTTTATTTACTCAATGGAAGAACTAAACCTTTGTTTTATCTAGATTATGCATGACATCAATGGTTGATCTACTAGTATTATCAATGTGTATTCACCTAATGATAGCTTGAACAAAATAATGTTATAGAGATGGTTGGTTAATAAATTACCTTTTTTCTAATTAGATTCACTCGAGGACAAAGAAGAAGTTTTATCGATGCATTGGTCTGTTGGTAAATGTGAATCTTGGTATTATTTTTAAAACCTATTGGGATATTGTTAGACCCAAATTTTGGTAGGGGGCCTTCCACATTAGACATTTGGTTTACGTTGTCTAATCTTTGAGTGGGATTAGGTAGGGTCCTAAAAGTGATAAGATCATTTCATTATTTCTAACCAACATGTGTTCCACCTTCTTTCAAATTGTGGGTGATCAATGAAAGTATATCTATTATCACTATAGCATCGTGCATTTCTACTTGTGTGGGATGATGGGCCCTTGAAAATTCTAAGCACTTAATTCTTTCTAAATATGTCTTTTCTCTGTAAAGGGTCTATCTATCTAATCATGTGAGTATGGAACCTTGAGCCATGTCTATCACTTGTTGCCAATTAGATTGAATGGTTGAATGTCATGATTTCTTGCATGCTTGGTTTCTGTGGTAATTTGGTGACTAGGTGGGAAAAATATACAATAGAGTTGATGGTGTTGCCTTTGGGGGATTCATTTAGAAAAATTATCCTATATCACCTTTGATTATGGAATCTCAAATAACACCCCTAATTTCATTTATATCCTTACATAGTCAATTTTTCATACCCCTTCCCAGTACATAATTCTTATTAAAATATCCCCTCTTTGATATGATCCAAACATATAATAATTGCAATATGATAATCCACACATATAATAATGGAAATAATATAATGCAGAAGATAGATATCACACAACACAATAGATGTTTGTGGGCCAATTGATGCCCTAATATCCAATATATGTCGAAATAGAATAAACCCTTAAGATAGGGTAACACCATACAACACTCCTTAAGGAGGAAGCCACTCCACACTATATCTCCAAGAGATCTCCAATACAATATCATACTCAACACATATCCCTTTACAATGATAATCACATCCTTTATATATACCTCCTCTTAATAATATAATGGAAGGGTAATCCTAATGAAGGCCTACTCAACACCTGATATAATTAATTATACAAGTTGTCCACATGATCCAATATAACCAACTTAAGAGATGTGTGCCACATGTCGGCATCTCCATCCATCTAAATACATTATAATATCATATCCCAAGGTACATAACACTCTTTTTACCATATATCTTAGGTATCTATTTTTTAATAAAATTTTTTATATCCCTATTTATTTATACCCCTCATACATTCAAATGAACACTTCATTTCTACCACTATCATACCCATATCTAAATGAAAAATATTGATGAATTTTGATAGGAGATTATGAAAATAAAGTACATTAAAATATATTTATAGTACAATAATTTAACATCAATCCTTAGAATAGAAAATATTATTGAAATAGTTTAAGGGTAATACATGGTCATTTTTTACTTCCTTTACTTTACATGTTTGGATCAAGAAAATGAATTAATACTTGTGCATAATTTAAACCACAAGAAACTATAAATATAATTGTTCACCCATCTTATATCTACCCATCAAAACTAAATAATTCCTCTTTAGTGTTATCATGTTGCAATTCTTTAAATTAGGTATGTATTAACCTCTACAAAAAAGGTTAAAAATGGTTTTTTTTCTTAGCATTGCCAAGTGAGGCATGATTTGATGTATGAGATCAATGTTTAAAGTAATTTTTATTGATCTTTTCCATAATTTCATCCAATGTGAAAATTGGTTTCAGTGGGCCTATTTACATTGGCACTTGCTTAAGGGTGAAGTAAGAGAGATTCATTATTGTATTGAGAATGGTTAATTTTTTCTAATAGAGAAAATTTTTAATGTGTGGAGATTTTTATCTCAAAAGATTTTTCTAGTATATTGTCTTTGCTTTCCATTACTTTGTTATTGTTTCAAATTGTATATGCACTGGGAGGACAGTCTTTATTTTTCAATTGAGATATTATTGGGACCCCACAAGGGACGTGTTGAAATTTGAAATATATTTTGTTGTTTTATAGGACTCTAAGAAAAATTTTATATTAAAAAATATAAATTTATCACGATTTTTTTAAATTGAAGTTGAAAAAAAGAATTTGATAGTAAATATTGAGATAAAAAGTTATAAAATTTGTATACATGGTACTTTATTTAGTCGTCATTTTTTTAAAATGTGAAGATTAATGTAGATTTTTACTTTCTTATGTTATTTTTTTAGAAATAGTAGATAGGGCCTTTATATACAAATGTTCTTCACTTTTAAGCTCACAAAAATACAATTTGCATATACACTCATCTTGTGGGAGGTCATGGTCTAATACCAACAAGAACTAATGCACAAAAACATAATTCACCGACCATTGATTTACCTACATGTGTCCCTAATTTATGACAATATATTATTTATTTTCTAAATTCAAAGATTATAATTATATACGCATTGAAACTTTTCACTAGATATAGGAGAACATAATTAAATAATAGCTCTCCTTACTATATAACTTTTAGTTTTAAGGCCACTTCTACTCTTTCCTTGCAAAATCAATTCTCCTATCTAGATATTCAAACTAACCTCTCATTTTCTTCAATTTGTAATTCCTAGTGTTGCCTTCAACCCACCACCCCTAAAAAATAACCTCATTTTATAAACTACATTCTCATTCAACCACATTTAACATTTGTGTTTTCTCAAGTTTAAACGCAAACCCTCAAGCAAACTCACTAACAAAAACACTAAACTAAAGGCTAATATATTTGATATGATTATAAGAGCATTTATTTAGTAAATAATTTAATCATGACCACCTTGTATGAGAATCGTGATAAGTTTCTTTTCTTCAACTTGAATTTTAAAAAATCATGATAAATTTTTCTTAGAGTCCTATAAAACAACAAAAATATATTTCAAATTTCAACTCGTACCACGTGAATGTAAACTACGGGAAGAGTCCCAATAATATCTCAATTGAAAAAGGAAGATTTTCCTCTCAACCAGTTGCGTATATTTGATGATTGCACCGTAATTTGATGTTTTCACAGAAAAGTGCGGGAAGACATCTTCGGCTAAGATTGATTTCCATCGTCGTTTGAGTAGACGGATAACAAATACAGTAAAGTTCTTTTTGTGTGGACGAGATCGCCCGCCTTAAGGAAAACGATGAATTTGTCAATCCATGGAGGGGGCAAATAGATTAATTTAGAAGTTTCTAGAAAGACTGGTCTCAATAAATAGCCTTCCATTAAGAGTGCTTCTGGATTTTATTGGGTACGCAGTCAAATAAGCAGTCTTACACTAATCCACTTGAATTTGGGACGCTGTTGAATGGCGCGTGGTGTCTTCCCTTGGATTTCCCAGGAACCACCTTGCGTAAGGCATTGAATGCTCGTGGTCGCATATGCAGGCAGTTGGTGGGCATCATGGAAAGGAGGAAGACGGAAATTGCACAAGGCCGCGCTTCCCCACATCAAGATTAGGGTCTTTATGCGCTTAAACATCATCCACTTCAAAAGTTAAAAAGTTAATTTTGGCCAATAAAAATAGGACAAGTATTTTCCACTTATTGTTGTGGGCTGGGCTTAAACAACACACACTAAGCTTCAACTTGCTTAGGTGGCTGGTGGGCCCTTTCTCTTACTCTGTTTTGTTAATGTGTCAATAAAAGAGGTGCCCACCAGCGACCTAAGCAAGTCAAAGCTTAGTGTGTGCTGCTTAAGCCCAGCCCTGTATTGTTGTGAATGAGGTGTAAAATTGTTGATGACTATTTGATCATTGAAATGGATGATGTTTAATTAGAGTGGTGAACACCAAAAGCTTACACGTAATGAGTAATTTTCTACATCTACGCTAGTTTTGGTGGTTTAGGGTTTTGTGATCCACCTTTGTGTGGAGTAGTTTAGGAGTTTTTATTATATTTATTTTGCTTTCAATTTTATTTTTATGAGGGTACATTAAGGTTATTAATATGGTTTCATTTTACTATAGCAGTTTTTCTCATGAATGTTGATGAAGATGGCATTAAAGAGTTTTAAAAGATATATTTTAAATGTTTACAATGAAGTAAAGATATTAATATATTTATAGATGTTTCTCTTTTTAAAGATGTTATTGTTGTATGTCATTGGTATGAGAACTATAATTTAATATATCAGTCCTATTGTCGCATAATAGTCTTTGACTACCTAGGCATTAGGTTCGTTAGGATCTAAAACCTTACTAACTTGGCATTTTCTATTTTCCTTCAAAAACACCTAGCAAGTGCATGTGCTTCTTAATTGCTCTAGTTGTTGGTTCATTTAAAACACCCTTTTGGTGTTGTTTTGTTGGACTTCAAAGCTTTTAAGCAAGTTTTTCTCAAGGTCTCCATTTGGTTCAAGCTTCCAAGTCTCCTAGGACCTCGTTGGACCTTCTTGGAGAAAATCATCTAGCCTTAGGGGTGATTTATCTATCATGAGCTAGAAATTTTTTATTCCACTTGACCCCACTAGTAGATTTGCATCAAGGCAGATGCCACCTTTGATCTCAAAGAATATTTGGAGATTCAAGTAAGTGCCCTTTACTTTTCACATAAATTGACCTGTATTAATCTCGCAAACACTTGGTTTAGATGTCAATATCCTTATCATTAAATCAAGGGATGTCCTCTTATAACATATGTAATTCCTAAGCTTTCAATTGAAAACCCAATATCCTCAATTAAAGAGGGGTGTTGGAATACTATGGGAGGGAAGAAACTCTCCACCTTGAAACACATCAATCCTAGTAAGTTGCTCTTGTGGCTAAAACCCAACAATATATTCATAAAAATGAACCAATTCCTCCCACTAGCGGGCATGTTTCTAGTTAAAACACTTAAAATATGTATTCTCAAGGTCATCAGTTGTTTGGTGGGACCTTTAACATGAGATGTTAGTGTTGATGGCCAAATCGACACACATGCAACACAGGTAAGAAGGGTTTCAACTTACCTCTCCTGAAAAGATAACTGATCTGAAAATCAACTATCCCTAAGGTTTAGGGAGTTGGATCACAACTATGTTGCATAAGCATAGGGTTCAATGTGGATGGTTTAATAAGGGGCACGATCTTTTTAGTAATTCAAACTGTATTCAACTCTAAATCTACTCTAATACTATTTAAAGAAAGATCAAAAGATATTTCAGGGATGCAAGAAATTGATACAATACTTCAACTTCAACTTTCATTCAACAAATTTTATCTAAAGAAACTGAATATAAACTGCAATATTCAAATCAGCTACAAACCCTATCATTCATATTACAGTGCAAGATGGATTCTATTACTTAGATGTGATGAAGTATATCTTTAACTACTGTATTCACATGTAAATTAAAGATATTAAATCATATTTATAAGCTCATATTTATAAGTCATAGGAAACACATTTTCATTATGGTCATAATGGATGTAATATCATGTTTTTAAATAAAATAATATTCTAAATTGTTAGATGATTTAGAAAAGGTGGAAAGGTGTTGTCATGTTGGAAATAAGTTGTCAATTTGAAACTCTATTCTCTTTTGCAAACATAGTCGTCTACTCTTGTTGTATACTTTGACTTCAATGATCGATGGTTAGCATAGAAACATGAATTAGAAATGACTTTGGATAATGTTATGTTGTCTGTGAGCCACCTAATTGTGATAATATTATATGTGTTGGACTCTTGTGTTAGCATGATAGCACTGTTATGCATATATAGTGAAGTTTGACTATAAGAACAAGAAGGGCGATGCGTCAATGCCCTTGAGAAGAGAAGTTTGTATTCTCACATCCCTTATTCTCATGTTCCTCTATTAAGGTAATATTTGACCCTTTGAAGAGAGACAAACCTGTTAGTTCTTTAAAAAATCCACTTCCCTTCAATGTTATACCCTCATTACGAATGCAGTAACATTTTATCCTTGACTACCATGTAAAAAACTTAGCAATTTTCTTCTTCTTTTAGTTATAGTCCTTTTGATGAATAAAAGACATGTAAAGAACTAAGTAATTTTATATATGTAGGCCCATTGAGTGGTTGGTATGTTTGTTTTGATCTTGTAAATTCTATATTTAAGACTAGTATATGATGTCTCTATGTTGTATATAGAGACCCTTGGGTAGGATCTTAGGTTTGTAGAATTATGTAGGATTGTGTGTAGTTGCTTTAGTTAATAGTATAGTTTACTATGACATAAGGGACGTGTTGTCATGGGAGATACATTTTCACTATGCTCATAACATATGTAATGTCATGTTTTTAAAAGAAATGATATTTTAGATAGATAGATGATTTAACAATGGTGGAAGGGGGTTGTCATGTTAGAAACAAGTTATCAATTGGAAAGTTTGTTCTCTTTTGGAAACATTAGATTCTTCTACTCATGGATAATCTTAGATTCTTTGAGTATAATGATCAACGGTTGCCATAGAATCATGACTTAACAATATCTTTAGACAATGTACTATTTTCTTTGAGCCACTTGATTATGATAAACTTGTTTGGGTTGACCTCTTGTGTTAGCATGACAACACTATAATGCATGTATGGTGAGGTTTAACATGTTGCCATTACCCATAGAGGTTATAACCTCATTAGAAGGGGGTAAATCATAAAACACACAACAGAAATTGCACATAGAAAATAGAGATGTTCTTTTATTGATTTGGATAACACATTACATTACATAAGCTCAAATACAATCAAAGGATGAATCCTCCATAGGCTGCAACACATTACAACTTCCTATCTCCAGACTCTAGAACTTGTTGTCGTGCATGCTGTGTATGAGGGATGAAAATGGGAGGCTGCTCAGTGAGGAGGAGATCACAAATAACCTCATCGTTGTCTTGATTTCCAATCATGACACCATGTCTGCTCTTCTCACACATCTTGTAAGAATGTTGGCACTCTACCCAGAGGTCTACCACAATATTCTCCAAGGTATTTCTTTCTCTACCACTCCGCTTTCTCCTCTAACTTCAAAATTACCGTTAAACATCATCTGGGTAATAAAAATAGGACAAATATTTTCCACTTATTGTTATGAATGAGGTGTAAAATTGTTATTGACTGTTTGACCATGGAAGTGGATGATATTTAAGTAGAGTGGTGAAGGCCAAATCTTACACGAATTTTCTAATTTGTGCTATAATGAGTAATTTTCTACATATTCTCTAGTTTTGATGGTTTAGGGTTTTGTGTTCAACATTTGTGGTTTAGGTTTTTGGTGGTTTAAGGTTTTGTGATGGACGTTTGTGTGTGGTAGTTTAGGATTTTTTATTATATTTATTTTGCTTTCAATTTTATTTTTAAAAGGGTACATTAAAGTTATTAATATAGGTTTTGTTTTACTATAGTAATTTTTATGTTAATGAAGATGACATTAAAGAGTTTTAAAAATATTTATATTTTAAAGTTTACAATGAAGTAAAGATACTAATATATTTATAGATGTTTCTCTTTTTAAGGATGTTGATGTTGTATGCCAATGGTATGAGAAATAAAATTTAATATATCAATCCTATTGTTACATAATAGCCTTTCACTACCTAGGCTAACATACTTGGGAACTTCATAGCATTAGGTTATTTAGGGTCCAAAACCTTACTAACTTGGCCTTTTCTACTTTCTTTCAAAAGCACCTAGCAAGTGCACATGCTTCTTAACTGCTCTAGTTGTTGGTTCATTTGAAACACCCTTTTGGTGTTGTCTTGTTGGACTTCAAAGTCTTTAAGCAAGTTTTGCTCAAGGTCTCTATGTGGTTCAAGCTTACAAGTCTCCTAGGACCTCTCTTGACCTTCTTGGAGAAAATCCTCCAACCTTAGGGGTGATTTAGCTACATGAGCTAGAAATGTTTTATTCCACTTCACCCCACCAGTGGATTTGAATCAAGGTAGACACCACCTTTGATCTTAAATAATATATGGAGATTCTTGAGCAAGTGTCCTTTACTTTTCACATAAATTGACCTATATTAATCTCCCAAAAACTTGGTTTAGATGCCAATATCCTTATCATTAAATCAAGGAATGTCCTCTTATAACATGTACAATTCCTAAGCCTTTAATTGAAAACCTAATACCCTTGATTAAAGAGGGGTGTTGGGATACTATGGGAGGGAAGAAACTCTCCACCTTGAAACACATAAATCCTAATAAGTTGCTCTTATGGCCAAAACCCAAAAATATGTTCATAAAAATGAACCAATTTCTCCAACTAAGGGGCATGTTTCTAGTTAAAACACAAAATATATGCAATCTCAAGGTCATCAATTGTTTGGCAGGACCTTTAACATGAGATGTTAGCCCTCTAAGTAGCCTCACAATCCATCAATAAGTGACAACGATTTGTCAAGGGGAGAGTATCAAGGCAAACATTATTGTGTCTCTCTTAACAACTAATTTTTTACCAAACCAACATCCATTTATGTGTAATAAGTATGTGGCTTTGATGGATGAGGATAAATAACCATACCTCTCTATGAAGGATTCCTCCTTATGAAAATCATCTCCCAAAATTTTCATGGACTTATAGAAACTTGACATATAAATTTTTTGTTTGATCTACTTGCTAGAAACGTAGCCCATTTGATGTTATTTGCTTATAGGGATTAAAAATTAACTATTTTTCTTCATATGGATTTACAAACAATATGGCCTCACAGTTCACCACCTTGGATGATGATATTCATTAGCACATGCATTTTGCTTTCCATGTTTATTTGCTAAATGGAAGAACTAAATCTTTGTTTCATCTAGATTAAACATGACATCAATGGTTGATCTACTAGTATATTATCAATGTGTAAACACCTGATGATAGCTTGAACAAAACAATGTTATGGAAATGGTTGGTTAACAAATTACCTTTTTCTAATTAGAGTCACTTGAGGACAAAGAAGAAGCTTTATTGATGCATTGGTGTGTTGGCAAATGCGAATCTTGGTATTATTTTTAAAGCCTATTGGGATACTTGTTAGACCCAAATCTTTATAGGTTGCTTTCCACATTAGACACTTGGTTTTACATTGTCTAATCTTTGAGTTGTATTAGATAGGATCCTAAAGTGATAAAATCATCTCATGATTTCTAAGCGACATGTGTTCCACCTTCTTTCAAATTGTGGGTGATCAATGCAAGTACATCTATTATCACTATCACATCGTCCATTTCTACTTGTGTGGGATGATGGGCCCTTGAAATTCTAAACATTGAATTCTTTCTTAACATATATTTTCTTTGTAAATGGTCTATCTATCTAATCGTGTGAGTATGGAACATTGAGCCTTGTAGATGTTACTTGTTGCCAATTAGATTGAATGGTGGAATGCCATGATTTCTTACATGCTAGGTTTCTATGAAAATTTGGTAAATAGATGGAAAAATCTACAATAGAGTTGACGTCGTTGCCTCTAGGGGATTCAATTAGTAAAATTATCCTATATCCCCTTTGATTATGGAATCTCAAATAACACCCCTAATTTCATTTCTATCCTTACATAGTCAATTTTTCATGAATACCCCTTCCTAGTACACAATTCCTATTAAAATATCCCCTCTTTTAACCATATATCTCAGGTACATATTTTTAATAACAATTTTTATATACCTATTTATTTATATCCATCATACATTCAAATGAACATTTCATTTCTACCACTATCATACCCAATATCTAAATGAAAAACATTGAATGAATTTTGATAGGAGATTATGAAAATAAAGTACATTAAAATATTCTTATAGTACAATAATTTAACGTCAATCCTTAGAATGGAAAATATTATTGCAAAAATTAAGGCTAATACATGGTCATTTTTTACTTCCTTTACATGTTTGGATCAAAAAATGAATTAATATTTGTGCATAAGGTAAACCATTAGAAATTAGAAATATGATTATTCACTCATCTCATATCTACCCATCAAAACTGAAAAATTCTTCTTTAGTGTTATCATGTTGTAATCCTTTAAATTAGGTATCTATTAACCTCTACAAAAAAAGGTAAAAAATGGTATATTTGTTCTTATCATTTCCAACTGAGGACTGATTTGATGTATGAGACCCTCTTAACTATGGATGCCTATAAGGAGAGTCAATTACATTTACCTTATATATTATCGTACAAGGTGTACAGAGGTCAAATCCTCCTAAATAAAAATTGTATCTCCTCTATGGTGTACAAGCATCGTCATCATTTCAACAATTAGGACTAAACAAATATGTATGCAATCCCTAGCTAAATAGCATAACCAATTCCTTTTTACATGGCCTCATGAAAGTCAAAAGTAAAGAGATATACATATAAATTTATATTTTTTTACCCGACTTCCTATCAATTAGACCCAACCTCCATCCAAACTCTTACGCCCGATACATATGAAGAAAATTAATATAATTACCTTCTCTACCCTCAATACCTAACAATCTATCTATCTATTTTTTCCCCAATATTAAATACCCCATTATGAACCCACATGTTATGATATTGCCTAGCTAGTGACGCCCTCAGGTCACTGCTAAAGAATTCAATCTCTAGCTCTAGGACATCACTGCTCAACTAAAGCATAATCATAATCTTATTGAATGTCACCAATATAAATACACTCAAATTAGATCTCACCTTCATTAACTCCAAGTCAAGAATAAATCCTTTAAGGATTCTTTCAAGCCTAATGCAATAAAGGTCAAAGGGTCCAATTAAGGATTATCTATCCTTTTAGCCTCTATGATTTTCTTCTCTAAACCTTATTCAATTCCACTTAATCAATTGATTGTAGGAGGAAAACAAAAACACTATATTTATTAAAGAGATGTATTACAAACTCTACACATCGACCATGAACTACAACTAGATAATGGTCATATGATCTCACCCAATGTATTTATATCTTCTTAAACTCTCAATCAACAACTTTTTAGATCCCTCTCTTCTATCTGGTCTTCTAATCTTGTCTCTATTTAGTCTCTATCCTCAAATCATATCAGACTTGTCTTTTATAAAAGATGTAGAATATTGTGCAGTGGTTGATTTCATGATCCACACTTCTAGAACAAATTGATAAGGATCATTTGTCTCAAAATTAAATATGTTTCCCAATAGTTTACCTTGGGACTTAGCATAACCTCTTAGATGTAGCATGTAGGTTCACTAGTAATTTGCAAGCATTTTGGGCTAGGAGTCTCCAATATTAATGTGGTTCTATTTATGACCCTTGATAGGACCTATAATAAATTAGGTAACATTAAAAATTGCCACAAGTTTCAAATGCTTTGCATATTGATCAAATAAGTTACCGTTATATAGTAAATACCATGTACAAGTCTCAACTAGCTTCCTGAGGTGAACAACATATGTGCAATGCTCCAAAATATATAGAAATTATCAAATTGAAGGTTATAAATTATACATAGTAAAATGTGTGAATCAATTGTAACAAATGATATCAAATTGTGGTGACTTATAATGCTTCCAATGGCCCAACTATGGTTCTGCTTGCAACTATGAATTCCTAAACCATGAAAATATAAGTGTAGTAATATGTAGTGCCTCTATCTTAGCTTAAATCAATCTAATACTCCTAGGAAGTCAACAACATACCTACAAAACAAATAAATGTTAAAATAAATATTTTTGGTTGATGCAAGATTTCTCTTACACCCTAGATGCTCTTGCATTAGACACCTTAGGTAATTGAAAAGTGAGATCTCTCACTTTTGTTCATAATTGTGAGTTTAAGGAAAACCAGAGTTGGTCAACCTCAGCTCTAGATATCCAAGTCAAATGGTTTATCTATCCACTTCACCAAATATTTTTCATACTATATGCTAATTGTGCTTCTCCTAATTATGTAATAAAGTATTTCTTCAATCTCTTATATATCTTGTGTACAAGTATTGGTGCCCCTAAATCCATTACTAGATTAAGGTCTTCTGATTTTCCTTTAGGATATTCATAAATATTAGTAATGTTGAATATTGGTGAAATACCAAGATCTTCAAGTAGTTCTACTTCATATGCACTTCTAGAATAAAATTTCTTAAGAATCTTACAAGGCACAAAGTTCTTCATCTTCAATTTATTGTGTGTGCCCTGTGGAAATCTCTCCTTTCACAAGTAAACCATTACTTCATCTCCAACTTCATATTCTTTATGCATTTTAAGAATCAAATTTTTTAAGAATATTACAAGGTACAAAGTTCTTCATCTTCAATTTATTGTGTGTACCCTGTGGAAATCTCTCCTTTCACAAGTAAACCATTACTTCATCTCCAACTTCATATTCTTTATGTCTTTGCCTTTAATTAACATCTATCTTGTATTTCTAATTTTTCTTCTCTAACTATCTTTTAACTTCATGGTGTATACTTTTGGTTATATGGGTAAGTGTAAGAAGATGGGTCCACTTTTAGTGCAAGAAATCTAAGGCAAAAAAATTTTAGAATGACCAAATTTGGCAATACAGTGATGACTTTTTTTCAAAATTTTTGGGTGAAATTAAAACCTATTAAAAATGAAAATGTTTATTTTTCAAATATGTATTTTTTGTAATTTTTGAACATAATTTTCTATTTATTAGTTAATTTTTAAACAAAAATAACTCTGATTTTCAGAAGGAATTGATTTTGGCAATATGGTTGACGATTTTTTTTTAGAATTTTTGGATGGTATTAAAAGCCATTATAGATGACAATGTTTAATTTTCAAATATATAATTTTTTTAGTGTTTAACACATGTTCTATTTTTAATTAATTTTTAAATAATAACCCTCATAAATTTGAAAGGACATATATTACTACTTTTTTAATAACTTTTAATTTTGACATTTTTTTAAAAAAAAAATTATGTCTGCTCAATCTAAACATCTTTCTCTACATGATGGAAAAAACAATTTTTATTTTATGATTAGTTTAGCTCAAATTATGTTTGGTCGTACACGAGGGTTTTAAAAAACATTAATTATGGCCAAAAAAATAATAAAAAAATATATTCATCAAAAAATTACAAAAAATATCCTGACCAAACTTTAACATCCTGTGCATCTTTCCATAAAAGGAATTAGAAAAATACCTTCATTTAGGTCAAATTATGTTGGTTGTACACATACATGCTTTGGCCAAAAACAAGGGACTTTTAAAAAGCCATTTTTTGTACATCCTCTAGAAAACCAACTTTTATCATTTGGGAATTAGAAAAATTACATATTTGAAAATTGGAAACAAAATTTTGCATTTCATATTTTACATCATATTAATATTCTATGTGTAAGTGCTTCAAATTTTCTCTCCAAGTATGACAAAATTTATAAAACAAGAAAACCACTTCCACTTACCCATATGTTTTACATAGTATTCAACTATAACACTTTTTCTAGGATCTATGGTAAAATCTCTTAACTCTAAAAAATTTCTAGGATTTTGTCCATATACAATTTCAAAAGGTGTTCTTCTAGTACTCTTGTTTACCAAATTATTATAACAAAACTTTGCTTGCAATAAGATTAAATCCCAACTTCCTATTTTCTCACCTGATAAACATCTTATCAAATTTCCTAAACTCATTTTTACAACATTTATTTGTCCATCTATCTATGGGTGATATGCTAAACTAAACTTTAGGTCTATAGAATTTATCTTCTTCCATAAAGTTCTCTAAAAGTGTCTAATAGATTTTACATCTCTATTTGAAATAGTGCTTTTAGATAAGCCATGTAATCTCACAATTTATTTGAAAAATAAATTAGCTACATGTACTACATTAACTTTCTTACAAGAAATGAAATGCACCATCTTTGAAAACCTATCAACAACTGTAAGAACATAATCATATCCTCTTTGTGTCCTTGTGATGCAGTCGTAACTAGGGAGTCTTATCAAACTGCCCAGTCATGCAGCAAACACAACACAATGGAAGCACCAATTCATAAAACAATGAACAATAATCTAAATTTTATTCATATATATCATATTTACATTCGTTGTAGCAACATTTAGGAAATAAAAACTATACCCTTCAACTAGGTCACTCTTCTTTTACAATGCGTTATTTCTCTCTCAAGTCACCCCCCAACAAAGAGCATCAACCTCCTTTTATACTTCCATTTTGAGGAAGTTAACTGTTTACTATGGAAGTTGAACATTTTCCCCAGCTATGGACAGTTACAAACTGAATCGACATGAAATAAATAAGATAATTCAGGCTTTTAAATAGTTTAGAGACTATAACAGTCATTGAAACCAAGACTTTCAGCCATTCGACAATTTATGGAACCTTCAAACTTTACTTTTCAAGGTCGTTCGGTGAATCAGGTCCCTTAAGAACATTTAAATTTCTTCTTTGTTAGCAAATCGACATCTGACAAATCTTTTGAATTTGCATTAGCATTTCTCCAAGTTCTTGAACTTGTAAGATTGCCAAAAATAACATGTTTTGGCCATTCAACAAATCAATGAACTTGAAAACTCTTGAACCTTTCCTTTACAAAGACTTTTTGGTGAATCAACAATTTGTAAAATTTGTGAGCTTCCTGAACTCTTACCTTAACATTTTGGTGATTCGGTAAATTGTGGAACTTGCAAACTAACTCTTCCTTTGTAAATCTCTTTCGGTGCAAAGGGAAGTTTGTGAACTGGGACTTTTACCGAAAGGGCAAAGCTTTGACCATTTGGCGAATGGAAGAACCATCAAACTTTGGAACTTGTCTTTATAAACCTTTTTCGCACTTGATTGAAACTTCAAACCTTAAGCTTCTTCAATGATTCAGCACAAATGTGAACTTTCAAACTTGGCTTTCAGTGGAGAGAGAGATTTGCAAACTTGAGAGTTTTCCAAACAATGCCTTTTCGGCAAATTAGCACTTCAACGAACCTTAGAGCTTTGATCTTTTCCTTTGCAAGCCTTTTCAGTGAATTGGAGTTTCAGTGAACCTTCAATTTCCTGAACCGTTCTTCACAATGCACTTTTGACACTTTGGGAAAACTTTGAACTTTACTTCGTCCTTTACAATCCTTCAAACTCTTCTTTCGGTGAATCAACACTATCACAAACTTTCAAACTCCTTATCAACATTTTCTTTGGTTTGCGAACTTAAAAGTTTAGTGAAACTTTCCTTAAAGAAACCTTTAATATCTTTTAAAACATTTTCGACACTGTATGTGAAAGTTTGTGAACTTGTAAAGTTTCCAAAAAGGAAGAACTTGGACAACTCTTTTGAAATAAAGTGAAGTTAGCGAACTTGTAGTTTCAACAAAAAGCTTGGTTCATGAACTGTAATCTTTGCCAAAACTCTCTTAAACTCACCAAGTTTCTTCCAAACTTCACCAAATTAAAACCATAGATACCCATTATTTTCTTCTATAAGGTGAGGCACTTAACTTGACCGAATTGATCTTGAAAATATTCTTGAAGAAAACTTCCCAAAACCAATTGAAACACAATAAAATTGAACAAAAATTGAAAAACTAAACTTGAAATAGTTTTGGGCAATGCAGGATCACATGTGGACCTAGATGCTTCTGCATCAGACATGCCAATTAAGAAGTTTGTGAGCATGGGACCACAAAATGGAGTTGAATGGTAGAACCATCCTTTCAAATTGTGAATAATCTGCAACAAACTCCATCATTATAGTAGGTTCATCAAAAACTTTCTTCCTTCACCTCTTGTAGCACTTGGCTAGGGAAAGTACCATCCTCCTCCACCAAGTATGTTCTTCATTGATCTTTCCTCCTGTGGACCTATGTCTACCACATGCTGACCTCCTCCTCCCAATTCTACTCCACTCAACACTCCTCATCTCACCACTCTTCATTCCTCTTCCTCCTCTCTTGGGATTCGACCCACCATAATCTGGCCTCCTTCACCAAATTCCTTCTTCCTATTCTATCTCATTTACACCATTCTCCACCCCTGCATACAAATTTGAATTAACAATAATATGGAAATGAAAGATTTACAGCTACACTTCCTCACACTTCTGTACCTTCACCACTACCTTTTCCTCTATTTCTTCTTCTACTTGCATATCATCTTTAATAAAATTAGAGAAATTAATCTTTACCTCTTTCTCCTCTATTGTTACAACAGTTTCTTCACCACCATTAGCTGCAACATCATCTTTGCTCTCGATTGTACTTTCATCTTCCTGATAACCAAGTCGCTTCATGCTTTGTTGTACCTCGTTCTCCAACAACTTCATGTCATCCAAAGGACACATAATAGCTACTGCACCACCATTCTCCTGCTTAATCTTAGTTGCAACTTCTTTCTCCACATCTTCCATGCCTTCTAAAATACATGTTTATGCTACTGCAATCCCCTCTTTTTCTTCTTCTTCCTCTTGCACAAGGATTTCTTCTTTAGTGCTATCTACAACACACTCTACTTCATATTTTCTTCCACCTACAAACAAAATAGCATTACAAAAATCATAGTAGTCAACTTCTTCCATCTTCTCTTCTTTTCTCTTTTATTTTCTTCTACTCTCCTCCAAGGCATAGATAATCTCTAGGATACTTCTATACACTTACTTTGAATTCTGGCCCAACATCCTTCCTCTAAAATTCTCTCTCCTCTCAAAAAAAGAAAATTTTAGAGCCTTACCCAATGCTAAATGCATACTCTTCCTCTATCTTGACATCTTCAATAACTCACAATCTGTAATTTCTATAACCTACATACACACACCTTCAGACACACATCAAATCACAAAAACTTCAGAGCCTATGCTCTCTATAGTTATAGGTCCTCTTTTAAACTTGCAAAAAAACTCACACACACACAATTATCCTCTACCCAAAATAAATCTTGGAAGATGCACCTCTCAGTTCACCTCCTCTACCCACTTTCACACTATGGAGGATGGTTGCACACCTTCTACCCAGCCTTCATCTCTGTTAGAGGACAACCAACATGTCTCACACAAGTTTAATTTTCTTGATGCATTGTAGTTGTAAAAATTTCTTTCTCACCTCAACACATTTCCTATCCTCTCAACACATCTCTTACCTCAACACACTTCTCCCAGCGAGCAATTGTGCTTTGATACCATTTGATGTAGTCGTGACGAAGGAGTCTTATCAAACCACCTAGTCATGCAGCCAACACAATGTTAGCAAGAGACACATTGGAGCTTCATGATTGTTGTCATTGATGGCAACAAAGTTCATCCCACACATCTGCAGGACATGGTGTCCCTTTACTAGAAGTCAGATTGAAGAGTGTTGTGGTCCGGTATGCAAGAACAGAGTATGTGGCAAGGTCCGACAGTCAGGTCCGGATCTCTCAGAGGAAATATCCTTGGAAAGTGCGGACTTGGGGAAGTCAAGAGGAGTACCTTGATTGATAGATTCTAGGAATTGAGCCTTCGGTGATGAAAGAGTAAACAGATATAAGCATTCAAGTATTGGGGTTCGGTTTGGCAGAACAGACATAGGAAGAACTGACAGGCAGAGCATCATAAGTTATTCCGGATGAGATGTTGATGGTGATAAAGATTCCTAAGGTATCATTCATGATTGGCCGACTTGTTAGACAACTTCTATAAGTTTCTTTTTGATCCGCATCACTTGGGAAGCAAGGATTCAGCTGACAGACTAGAGTTTGGGAAATATTGACTATTCTGGATGCCGACTAGAAAGAGGATGAAATCCTTTGTGTGGATATATATACCAGAAGGATTTCGATGAGGTGATAGCATTGTTGTTGTGTGTGTGTGTAGAAAAGTAGGAGAGCAGAGTTAAAGCGGTAAGGAAGGTCTGGTATGTGAAAGGACAGCAGCACAAAAGAAGAGGAAGGATCAAGTGCAGCAGATCAGTGTATTGAGCCTAACCGGAACTAAACCTTAGCATATGTGGATGCTTCTCATCAGTTCAAGGATCTTGTTATTCTTCTTACATCTTGTAGACAGTGAGTCTCTTGTAGGCAGTGAGCCTCTTGTGAGTAGTGTGCTCGGGTAGTGAGCCCTAATTGGCAAGTGTCATCTTGTATTTCTATTCTTCTATCAGAGAATATAATCTTGGGTTAATCACCCCATGGTTTTCTCCCTTAACAGGGTTTCCACGTCAAAAATATTGTGTCATGTGTATTTCCATTTCATGGTTATGTTTGTTTAATTGAATTGATGCTGCATTACTTAATAAGAAAGTTCAGAAAGCTAAAATAATTAAGATAACTGATTCACCCCCCCTCTTAGTTATCAACAATTGGTATCAGAGCCAAGTTCCTCCCAATAGAGCCTAACAGCTTGAGGAAGATCTGGGAATTCAAATGGATGTGTATGGTATGAGGGAGCAACTTAAGTCTGCCCTAGATGATCTTAAGTATTCAAATTCTGAAGTCAATGAATTGAAGGAAAGACTCAAATAGGCTGATGATTTCATAAATGAACTAAAAGAGAAACTGAGTCTCTCTATGAAAAAGAGAAAGGAGCTACTTCAACAATTGGCAAGTCAAGGTGAAACAAATGATACAAATGGAGATCTAAAGGAGAAAACCAAGTTATGTGAAAAGTTATCAAAAGAGGTCATTATGGTAAGACATGAAATGGAATCAGGAGTTATGAAGTTTACCCAAGAAATTGAAGAAAAAAGAAAAACTGAAGATGATATAAGACAATCTCTCAAAGAGAAATCAGAAGACTGCCACAAGATGGATAGAATAATCAGACATCTTGAATCTGATCTTGAAGATGCTAAAGATAATGAAGAAAAGCTTGAGGATCAAATTATCTCTCTTAAAAGGGATCTTCAAACAACAAATGAATACAAAGAGAAATTCAAGATAAGTTCTGCTCAACTTGAAGTTCTTCTTGAAAGCCAAAAGAGAGTAGATGACAAGTGTGGCTTGGGATATGAGAAAGGTGAAAGCTCCGGATCCGGTTAGAAGAATTTTGGATTAGAAAATCCAAGGAACTGGCCTAGAAGACCTCCAGTAAGGCAGCCTAATGCTCAAAAATATCCATCTTTCAATGGATACTACCACAACTGTAATAAATTTGGTCATAAAGCTAATCAGTGCAGAAAGAGAATGAATCAGACTAATATATCCTTCTCCGGACAATGTTTCAACTACAAAAGGTATGGTCACAAATCTCATGAATGTAGAAATATGCAAATGGACAATTCATTCAATGGTAGATGCTTTGCATGCAATAGAATGGGTCATATGGCTAATCAATGTAGATCAAGAGGACATCAATCAAATATGCAAAGAAATATTGTTTGCCACAATTGCAATAGATCCGGTCATATTGCCAAATTCTGTAGAAGCAAGAACCAGGACAAAAGAGGTCCAGTACATCATAATTAGAATCAAGACAAGGGAAAAGGAAAAGTGAATGCGGATGAAGTTAAAAGTGAGATGAACAAGATTTGGGTGAAGAGAAGTATAGAAAATGTAGGGGATGGATCCGCACCAGAATCTGGTGCTGATATTCCTTCCGGAAATTAAAAAGTGAGCTCTGGCTCAGGGGGAGACACAAGGAAAAACTTTTTCCCCCAGCCAGTTAATTGGTGCCAGAACTGGCACAAGGAGAGTTGCAGATCAAAGGGTTTGTAAGAGAAACATCTAAATAAACTATGGTTAAAATATGGAAGATTCGCAAGATGTTTAGAACAAGATTGATCTGGTTCATCAAGTCATTCGAATAAGGAAAACAAGGAAAATCAGAATGACTTAAGTTGAGCATTTATTGCAACTTGGTATTAGGGTTTGCGGAATAATAGAAGGGTTCTCCTATCAAACACTTGTTCATTCTGCATTCAAGAAGAAGCAAAAGAAGAGCTCTACATCAAATCGCCTAAAGCCCATCAAAAGTCTTCTACAGAAGTTGATTCATCCAGTGAATCAATCTAGATCTTTTCACGAACCCTAGACGCGCAAAAGGTACTTTCCGTTATTGAATATTTCTCTGTAAGTCTTTTTGAAGATGGATACACTGAATGTTGTAAAGATCACTGCGAGGCCACGACCTAAGTTCAAGAAACATACATATAAATCCCTAGAAGTTGATCCCCTAGGAGCCTTTTCAAGTATTCTGCATGGAGTTCTGCATGTAGAATATGTTAGGGCATATATTCATGCGAATATTGAAGAATTTGGGGAATCTAAGCTAGTTGATATCTATCACAAGCATTTGATAGATGACTCATTTGAACTCAAAACTCAGTATAGAGCTGTCCGGGACAAACATTTTGCACAGTGCATTCATTTCCCCTATTTTTCAGAAGATGAATGGGTCCGGTATATCTTGAGCAGAATGCATGACAACTTCATGTGGTTAAATAGGTCGTTTAAGATCACTAAGGATGCCATTAGGGTTGTAACTGGGTTACACTCAACCGGTGAAATGCCTATGCTCAAATCTGTCAAAAACTAAATTGTCAGTGAGGCTACTGAATCAAAGTTTGATAAAAGAGCTATGACTATTGAGGATATCACAGATCCAAATATCAAGTTTGCATCAATGATAATTGGATATAAGATATATCACTCCAGTAGGGAGAATTCAGTTTCTGGAACTACTATATATACTGCTTATGAAATGTTGAGGAAGAATGTAGACTATGATCTTTGTGAACTTCTTCTGAACCAACTCTTGGAGAATCTGTAGAAGATAAAGAAAGACAAGAAGAATTCCTTCAAATATGGTGGGTTGATACTGTGTTTGTTCTTCTACTTCATAAATGAGCTTCCCGGATCCAGTGGTTGGGTGTGGCAGAATGGTAGACCAATAGCCATCCAAATCAAGGATTACTTGTATGGACTTGGTAATGCTAAAGCACATAATACAGCACTATGGGGTTATTTCAAAAATTTTCAAAACATGATGCAGGCTAGAGAAAGAATTCCCAAATCATTAGTTGAAAAATATAAGGAGACAGTTTGCTTTATGGTAGAAACTGATCAATGCCTAATGGAGGCAGTGGAGCCAAGGGTAGTGTGGATCATGCCAATGGGATATGAAGTTGATGAGAAAATTGTAGAGCTGCATGTTCAACACATGCTAAGTCAGCCAAAGGATCCTAAGGCAGAAAGGTTTGGAACCTTTGAAGAGTTAAGTGTGAAGATCCATGTGGAGCTACGACAACAGGAAATGAAGAGAAGAGTGAGAAAAGAAGTTGAGAACATTGCCAAAAGTTTTGGCATTTCAAAAGAGGCACTTGGTGCCAGTAGAGAAAAGATGGAAAGGGCAGAAAAAGAGAAGGAAGAAGCAGAAAAGAAAAGTGATCTAGTAGAAGCCCCCTCCCAGACCAGATCCTCTAAGAGGTCTGCACCTACAACTGCTAAGACCTCAAAGGCATCAAAACTGGAAACAAAATCATCCAGTAAAGCAGAGAAAAGGACTAAGACAAAGGCTACAAGGTCTTATACAAGCTAGAAAGATGAAGAGATAGAATCTGATGAAGAAATCAAGAAGATGAAAAAGAAAAGGAGAGTATCCAGTGAAACCAAGGAGGCAGAGGCAGAAGAGTTTGTTGAAAAGCCCACTCTATCATTAGATGATGTCGTCAAATCAGTTACTATGGATGGAAACCTTCAACCAATGGCTAAATTCTATGATGATTATAATAAGGCTGACCAAAAGATCTTGCAGGAAGCAGCAGTCAAGTATCTAAATGTCTACAATAAGGCTTTTATTGAAATTATATCTCTTATTCCCAAAAGCCTAGAGAAAGAGTTAGAAATAAGAAAGAATAATGCTATGGCAAAAGATCTTGAGATCTGAGAACAGGTAGCCATTCAACTCTTTCCTTCAATCACTTCAAAACAAATGAACATGGTCTTCAAAGATTGCAAGGATGAGTTCCAGAGTAAGGCTAGAATGAATCAACTCATGCTTGGAGAAACTAATAAGGTGGCAAAATAAACAGAGGAAATCTTCCGGAATGCCTATAAAATATTCAATATTCCTGTTGTAGAGGATTTAGGTGATGATCCCTCAGGAATGGATAACAAAGAAGAACCCACTGAGAAAATGGGAGAAGAGGTAAAGGAGACAAGTAAAGAAAAAGGTACAAACTTAGATTCCTCTGCTCCGGAAGAAGAAGTCCATGAACAAGCAAACATCTCTCCTCTGGTTTCCCCTGCTGACTCCGGATCCAAAGGAGAAGAAAGAATAAAGGATAAAGAAAAAGAAGTGAAGGAAAAAGAAGATGATAGTACTAAGGTTGCAGAAGGAAAGAAGACTTCAACAGAGAAGACCATAGCTATTAGTGGTAAGAGTGTAAAAGGAGAGAAAGCTCCAAGAGAAAGCTCCAAGAGATAGCTCTAAGACTGCAGAAGAGAAGAAGAATCTATCTCCGGCAAGAGACACTGCAGAAACTGTCAAAGAATTCTTAAACAAAGAGATAATGGAGATTGATGTACCAGAACTTCTACAAGGGCCATTTGCTAATGCAAAGGCAAGAGAAAAACTCTTGAAGTCTCACATGGAAGACTACGAGCTAATAGAAGTTGCATCTAGAGTATTAGAAAAGATCATGCCATCTTTTCAGAAGGATCCCTCAACCTCCTCATCCGGTAATCTCAAATCTCTAGTCAATAGTGTTAGTACACATTTTGGTTCCCTAGAGAAGTTAGCAGAAGATAAGGTTCGGAAGGAATTTTTGGCAAAAAGATTATCAGAGGTACAAGGGTTAATAACTAATGATAGGAGGAATATGAATATTGGGATAAAGAGCTTAGGAAATGCTCTTAAAGATGGCGGGGAAATGTACAAATTTTGTTTATCATGGTCCAAACTAACATTGGATATTGAAAAGAAAGTGAAAGAACAGGAGGACAAATTGACAAAACTTTCTAAGAATTTTGATCCTCTCTCCTCTTCCATAATAAATCAAGAATGTCAGACTATTGCAGTCTTGAATGAAATCAAGAAGCTTGAGAAGGAAAAGAAAAATAGAATAAGCAGGTTGGGTGAACTTAGAAGGATAATTATCCCTAAGTTAGAGGCCATGCATGAGGCCATAAAAGAAGCTCAGATCACAGCCCGGACCAGTGATCCGACAGATCTAAAAAGGGAAGATGCGTTTGCATTCCTGTTGAGTGGTCACATCTCAATTTTGGACAGGATGAAGCAGAGTTGGACAACAGAACTTGTCTAGTTGAAGACAACTTTTGCAGACATACTACAATATATGCAAGTATAACCTATTTATGTACTAATGGGGCTAAGTATAGATAAATTTTTGGCCAATTTTGGTGTGCGGACCCTACCCTTTGCCATTGATGTCAAAGGGGGAGTGAGGAACAGTGAAAAATGTGGAATCCAGCTAAGGGGGAGCTCTGGTAAAATGTACAATAGAAGAGAGCATCAACCAAGGGGGAGTATAGTATAACACTTAGTCATTTTTCACTAAGTGTTGCCATCAATGCCAAAGGGGGAGATTGTTGGCAAGAGACACATTGGAGCTTCATGATTGTTGTCATTAATGGCAACAAAGTTCATCCCACACATCCGCAGGACATGGTGTGCCTTTACCGGAAGTCAGATTGAAGAGTGTTGTGGTCCAGTAAGCAAGAATAGAGTATGTGGCAAGGTCTGACAGTTAGGTCTGGATCTCTCAGAGCAAATATCCTTGGAAAGTGTAGACTTGGGGAAGTCAAGAGGAGTACCTTGACTGATAGATTCTAGAAATTGAGCCTCTGGTAATGAAAGAGTAAAGAGATATAAGCATTCAAGTATTGGGGTCTGGTTTGGCAGAACAGACAGAGGAAGAATTGACAGGCAGAGCATTAGAAGTTATTCCGGATGAGATGTTGATGGTGATAGAGATTCCTAAGGTATCATTCATGATTGGCCGACTTGTTAGACAACTTCTATAAGTTTCTTTTTAATCCGCATCACTTGGGAAGCAAGGATTCAGCCAACAGACTAGAGTTTGGGAAATATTGACTATTCTGGATGCTGACTAGAAAGAGGATGAAATCCTTTGTGCGGATATATATACCAGAAGGATTTGGATGAGGTGATGGCGTTGTTGTTGTGTGTGAGTGTAGAAAAGCAGGAGAGCAGAGTTAAAGTAGTAAGGAAGGTTTGGTATGTGAAAGGACAACAACACAAAAGAAGAGGAAGGATGAAGTGCAGCAGATCAGTGTATTGAGCCTAACTGGAATTGAACCTCAGCATATGTGGATGCTTCTCATCAGTTCAAGGATCTTGTTATTCTTCTTACATCTTGTAGATAGTGAGTCTCTTGTAGGAAGTGAGCCTCTTGTGAGCAGTGTGCTCGGGCAGTGAGCCCTAATTGGCAAGTGCCATCTTGTATTTCTATTCTTCTAACAGAGAATATAATCTTGGGTTAATCACCCCATGGTTTTCTCCCTTAACAGGGTTTCCACATCAAAAATGTTGTGTCATGTGTATTTCCATTTCATGGTTATGTTTGCTTAATTGAATTGATGCTGCATTACTTAATAAGAAAGTTCAGAAAGTTGAAATAATTAAGATAACTGATTCACCCCCCCTCTCAGTTATCAACACACAACACAATGGAAGCACAAATTCATAAAACAATGAACAAAAATCTAAATTTTATTCATATGAACAAAAATTATACCCTTCAACCAAGTGACTCTTCTTTTAAAATGCGTACTTTCTCTCCCAAGTCACCCCCCAACAAAGAGCATCAACCTCCTTTTATACTTCCAGTTTGAGGAATTTAAACCATTTATTATGGAATATGAAACGTTTTCCCCAACTATGGACAATTACAAACTAAATTGGCACCAAATAAATAACATAATTTAGGCTTTTAAATAGTTAAGAGACTACAACAGTCACTAAAACCAGGACTTTCAACCATTTAACAATTTATGGAACCTTCTAAATTTTCTTTGCAAGGTCATTTAGTGAATCAAGTCCCTTAAGAACCTTTAAATTTCTTCGTTGTCGATGAACTGGTATCTGATGGAACTTTTGAACTTGCATCAGTGTTTCTCCAAGTTCTTGAACTTGTAAGATTGTCAAAAATAACATGTTTGAGCCGTTCAACAAATCAGTGACCTTGAAAACTCTTGAACCTTTCCCTTACAAATCCTTTTTGACGAATCAACAATTTGTAAAACTTGCAAACTTCTTGAACTCTTACCTTAACATTTTGACAATTTGGTAAATTGTGGAACTTGCAAACTAACTCTTCCTTTGCAAATCTCTTTTGACACGAAGGGAAGTTTGTGAACTGGGACTTTTACTAAAAGGGCAAAGCTTCAACAATTTGGTTAATGGAATAACCATCAAACTTTGGAACTTGTCTTCATAATCCTTTTTGGTACTTGAGTGAAACTTTGAACCTTAAGCTTCTTCAGCAATTTGGCACAAATGTGAACTTTCAAACCTAGCTTTCAACGGAAAGAGAGGTTCACAAACCTAATAGTTTACCTTGAAACAATGCCTTTTCGGCAAATCAACACTTCAACAAACCTTAGAAATTTAATCTTTTCCTTTGCAAGCCTTTTCGGTGAATTGGAGGTTCGGCAAACCTTGAATTTCCCAAACCTTTCTTCACAATGCACTTTCGGCACTTTGAGAAAACTTCAAACTTTACTTCAACCTTTACAATCCTTCAAACTCTTCTTTCGACGAATCAATGCTATCACGAACTTTCAAACTCCTTATTGACATTTTCTTTGGTTTGCGAACTTAAAAGTTCACTGAAACTTTCTTTAAAGAAACCTTTAATATATTTTAAAACATTTTTGGTACAAGTGAAAGTTTGTGAACTTGTAAAGTTTTTGAAAAGGAAGAACTTGGTCAACTCTTTAAGAATAAAGTGAAGTTAGTGAACTTGTAGTTTGGGCGAAAAGCTTGGTTCACGAACTCCAAACTTTGTCGAAACTCTCTTGAACTCATCAAATTTCTTCCAAACTTCACCAAATTAAAACCATAAATACCCATTATGCTCTTCTATAAGTTGAGGCCCTTAACTTGACCAAATTGAACATGAAAATATTCTTGAAGCAAACTACCCAAAACTAACCGAAACACAACAAGATTGAACATAAACTGAAAAACTAAACCTAAAATATTTTTGGGTGATGCAAGATCACCTGTGAAACTGGAGCTCCTACATCACCTTGGTAACCTCAATACAAAATTTCCATACTAATATCCTCCCATGGTATGTCTAGAATTGGTAATTATTTGTACAATCCAACATTTTGACTTCATCCTTTAACTACTTGATAAATTTTGTAGTTCTGTACATATTTTCTAACGTTCTTATACATCTACGACCAATAATAATATTCACCTACCAATGCAAATGTCTTATCAACACCAAAATGACTTGTCAATCCACCACTATGCTTTTCTTTGATCAAATTATCCCTCATTGAACTCTTAGAAATACATAATTGATTACCCTTAAATAACAAATCTTCTTGAATCACATAATCTAACCATTTGGTTCTATCTCACTCTATTGGTAACTTACATTATTTCCATGCTTTAGCAAAATCAAGGCCAATTTCATACAAATGTTTCAACTCATCAAAACCAATAGCTTAAATCCTTATTTATATCAACAAATTATGTCTTCTACTTAATGCATCTACAACTCTATTAGATTTTTCACTTCTATATTTCAACACAAAAGAGTAACTTTACATAAATTTGACCCATTTAACATGTCTAGCAGTTAAATTATTTTGGCTATTTAAGTATTGTAATGCTTAATGGTCTATATATAAAACAAATTCTATACACAATATATAATGCAAAAATTTCTTCAATTCTTGCACAAATGCATAGAGCTCTTGGTCATATACTCAATATTTCCTTTTAGCATCATTCAAACTTTCACTAAAATAAGCAATATGTCTCCCTTCTTGACTTAACACAACTCTAATTGTATTCCCACTTGTATCACAAACAACTTGAAATAACTTATCAAAATCTGCTAAAGTTAACACATGTTCACTCACCTTCTTTAATAATTCAAAACTTCTATCTATAGAAATAGTTCGTTGGAATCCCTTTTTATCATTCCTCATGACATCGGTAATAGGTGCAAATATCGCACTAAAGTTCTTGATAAATTTGCTATAAAAGATAACCAATCCATGAAAGAATCCAACTCTAGAAATCTTATCAGTGTTGGCTATTCAAGAATAGTTTTAACTTTCTCAAGATCCGTCTTCAACCGATCAACAGAAATAACAAAACCTAGATAAACTAACTCTTGCTTCATAAAACTATATTTCTTTACATCCATCAATAATTTCTCTTCTCTCAATCCTTGTAATACTAATCCGATATGCTCCAAATGTTCTTTTTCACTTTTACTAAAAATTAAAATGGGTGAGTGCAAGATCATGATGGGCCAAACAATACCCCTAAGTGGTAATGAAAATGTTAAAAATAAACTTAAGTAACTTCACGTAAAAGATTAAATGAGTTATCTACACAATTTTAAAATAAGACAATAATAAAAGTTGTAGTAAATTGAATGTAGTTTATAGTTGCTACTTTTTAAAAAATAAATAAAATAAATTTGGTGAAAACTGGATGTTTCAATGAGGTAATACTATTTTTTTTAGAAAAAAAAACGTAAAAAGTAGGTGTCATTTTAACCAACCTAAGTATGGGAAAAAAATTTCATTCCTCCAAACTTTGTATTTAATGACACATATTTTTTGAATCATTTTAATAAATAATTATTTATGAATTTTTTACTATGATTTTTTAAAAATATAAAAAAAGTATTTTGAGCAACCTAACTTGCTCAAAAATTATCAAATTCTTTAAAAAAAAACTATATGCAATGAAGCCTAGAATGTGACACATCTTTTGAATTTGTAAAAGGCTAAATAGTTTGAAAGTTATGAATGCTTTTCGATATGTATATCTATCAAGAATTCTAACATAGTATATGTAGAAAATTAATAATAATTACCATGATTTCATCCATGCTTTTTCTTATTTCATCAATGTTTTAAAGTATTTATGTTTATCTTTTCCATGATTTCATCCAATGTGTAAAACTAGGTTGGATGAGCCTATTTATATTGGCACTTGCTTAAGGATGAAGTAAGAGAGATTCATTACCGTATTGAAAATGTTTGAGGAAATTTTTAATGCGCTAAGATTTTTACCTCAAAAGATTTTTCCGTGTATTGTCTTTGCTTTTCATTATTTTATTATTGTTTCAGATTGTATATGCACTACTTCTATTGTATAAGTTTATTGGGCTTCTTTTTCTCTACAAAAAATAACATAAGAAAGTTAAAATCTACATTAATTTTCACATTTTAAGAAATTACCAACTAAATAAAGTACCATATATATACAAATTTTATAACTTTTTTCCAACTTCAATTTTTTTAATTAGTTGGGGGATACTTGGGTTTTTAGCCTGCGTTGAGCACAGAGAAACCCTTATGGGGGATCTCTTTCCATCGGCTTTATCGCCTGAGACCACAATTGGGGGGTCTCCGTCCCCAATGGGCATTATCACCCTTTGGTCAAACCTGCGAGCTCGTTGGCCCCACGAAGGTACACAGCATGTGAGCACACCAGCCCAGAGAAGGCACACATAGCCTGCGAGCACAACAACCCAACAAAGGCACGTATGACTTGCGAGCTCATTGCCCTGCGTGGGTTTGAACCTTGGTGGCCGCCACAACAACCGTGCGACTTGACCACCGAACCATGCCCTTTTCGGATTTTCCAACTTTAATATATATATATATAATTTTTTAATATAAACTTCTACATAAAATATATTTTTCTTATAGTCGTATAAAACAACAATATATATTTCAAATTTCAACGTATGCCACGTGAATGACAACTAGGGGAAGGGTCCAAATATATTTTTCTTATAGTTTTGTATAAAACAACAATATATATTTCAAATTTCAACGTGTGCCACGTGAATGACAACTAGGGGAAGGGTCCCAATAATATCTCAATTCAAAAAGAAAGATTTTCCTCTCAATCAGTTGTGTATAAGGAAGTCCATAAAAGGTGTAAATTTGCTATTCATTGTTTGACAATTGAAATGGATGATGTTTGATTGTTTGTCAATTGCCTATAAGGAGGTCCATAAAAGATGTAAATCTGCTATTGATTGTTTGACAATTGAAATAGATGATGTTTGATTATTTGACAAATGAAATGGATGATGTTTGATTATTTGACAAATGAAATGGATGATGTTTCAGTAGGGTGGATGAATTTGTCATTGCATACTTAGTCGTTTTGGGGCTGATAGATTAATTTAGAAGTTTCTGGAAAGACTGGTGGCAATAAATATCCTTCCATCTGGCTGGCTTATTGTATGCAAGCATACATTTACATTTAGCATATGATGGAGTTTAATGGTGTGATGGACGTTGAGCACTCAACTTTTCTACTCTCTGTCATTCTGGCCGCTGCACTGGTGTTGCTAATGGTCAAAAGGATGAGTCAGGGCAAGACTGGAAAAGGGTCAAAACTTCCTCCTGGAAATTTGGGGCTGCCTGTGATTGGGGAAACGTACCAATTTCTGAGATCATACATGGCATTCGAGGCCAAAGATTGGGTGGAAGAAAGAGTTTTGAAATATGGCAGCGTATTCAAAACGTCGCTCATGGGGCGGCCGATGGTGGTTATCACGGGGCAAGCAGGCAACCGCTTTCTTTTCAAAAACGAGTGGAATATGGTTGCGAGCACCCAACCGCCGACCGCTCTGCGCATTTTTGGTGGTCGGTGTTGGTGTAAGCCACACCCGGACCGACGATGGACTGGTCCAAGAGGGCCAGTAGCTCAGTGGTAGAGCACTCCAGCAGCAAATGGAAGGTCCTAGGTTCGAATCCTAGCTGGTCCATGTCTCAACATGGTATCAGAGCCAGGCCAGGCTAGGAGCCCCAAGCACACAAGAGGTGTGGCTTAAGGGGGGGTGTTGGTGTAAGCCACACCCGGACCGACGATGGACTGGTCCAAGAGGGGCCAGTAGCTCAGTGGTAGAGCACTCCAGCAGCAAATGGAAGGTCCTAGGTTCGAGTCCTAGCTGGTCCATGTCTCAACAGTCGGAGCATGTTGGACGCGGAGGAAGAAGCTCACAAGCGGATGAGAGGGGCTGTCATGTCCTTCCTCAACCCCGAATCGTTACAGTCATTCGTGGGCAGAATGGAGTCCGTCATTCAAAAACATTTTCTTGACCACTGGGAGGGAAAAGAGAGCGTTACGGTGATGCCATTGATGAAAAAGCTCACTTTCAATGTTGCGTGCGATCTCCTCTTCAGTTTGGAAGACGGCGAAGAGAGAGATTTGCTGAGCCTGGAGTTTGGGACGCTGTTGAATGGCGCGTGGAGTCTTCCCTTGGATTTCCCAGGAAGCACCTTCCGTAAGGCGTTGAATGCTCGTAGTCGCATATGCAGGCAGTTGGTGGGCATCATGGAACGGAGGAAGACGGAAATTGCACAAGGCCGCGCTTCCCCACACCAAGACTTGTTGTCGTGGTTGCTGTGTATGAGGGATGAAAATGGGAGGCCTCTCACCGAGGAGGAGATCACGGATAACCTCATCGTTGTCTTGATTGGCGGTCATGACACCACGTCTACTCTTCTCACGCATCTTGTAAGAATGTTGGCACTCCACCCGGAGGTCTACCACAATGTTCTCCAAGGTATTTCTTTCTCTACCTTTCTCCTTTCTCCTCTAACTTCAAGACTATGGCTTTCTTGTTCATCTACTAAAGTTAGAAGTTAATTTTGGCCAATAAAAATACGACAAATATTTACCACTTATTGTTGTGAATGAGGTGTGAGATAATTATTGATTGTTTGACCATTGAAATGGATGATGTTTAATTACACTCTACTTAAATATCATCCACTTCAATGGTCAAACATTCAATAGCAATTTTACACCTCATCCACATCAAAAAATGATAAATATTTGTCCTATTTTTATTGGTCAAAATTAAAATTTGACTGTTGAAGTGGATGATGTTTAGGAATAGCCGTTTAATTAGAGTGGTGAACACCAAAAGTTTACACGTAATGAGTAATTTTCTACATTTGCTCTAGTTTTGGTGATTTAGGGTTTTGTTATCCGCCTTTGTGTGGATAGTTTAGGAGTTTTTATTATATTTATTTTACCTTCAATTTTATTTTTATAAGGGTACATTAAGGTGATTAATATGGTTTTGTTTTACTATAGCAGTTTTTCTCATGAATTTTGATGAAGATGGCAATAAAGAGTTTTAAGAGAAATATTTTAAATGTTTACAATAAAGTAAAGATATTAATATAGTTATAGATGTTTCTCTTTGTAAAGATGTTGTTGTATGTCACTGGTATGAGAACTATAATTTAATAATTTAATATATCAGTCCTATTGTAACATAATAGTCTTTGACTACCTAGGCATTAGGTTCATTAGGATCTAAAACCTTACTAACTTGGCCTTTTCTATTTTCCTTCAAAACACCTAGCAAGTGCACGTGCTTCTTAATTGCTCTAGTTTTTGCTTCATTTGAAACACCCTTTTGGTGTTGCCTTGTTGGATTTCAAAGTTTTTAAGCAAGTTTTTCTCAAGGTCTCCATGAGGTTCAAGCTTCCAAGTCTCCTAGGACCTCTTTGGACCTTCTTGGAGCAAATCATCTAGCCTTAGGGGTGATTTATCTATCATGAGCTAGAAATGTTTTATTCCACTTGACCCCACTAGTAGATTTGCATCAAGGCAGATGCCACCTTTGTTCTCAAAGAATATTTGGAGATTCAAACAAGTTCCCTTTACTTTTCACATAAATTGACCTATATTAATCTCGTAAACACTTGGTTTAGATGCCAATATCCTTATCATTAAATAAAGGGATGTCCTCTTATAACATATACAATTCCTAAGCCTTCAATTGAAAACCCAATACCCTGAATTAAAGAGGAGTGTTGGAATACTATGGGAGGGAAGAAACTCTCCACCATGAAACACATCAATCCTAGTAAGTTGTTCTTGTGGCCAAAATCCAACAATATATTCATAAAAATTAACCAATTCCTCCCACTAATGGGCATGTTTTTAGTTAAAACAATTAAAATATGTAATCTCAAGGTCATCAGATGTTTGGTGGGACCTTTAACATGAGATGTTAGTGTTGATGGCCAAATTGACACGCATGCAACACAGTTAAGAAGGGTTTCAACTTACCTCTCCTGAAAAGACAACTGGTCTAAGAATCAACTATCCCCAAGGTCTAGGGAGCTGGATCACAACTATGTTGTGTAAGCACAGGGTTCAACATGGACGGTTTAATAAGAGGCTTGGTCTTTTTAGTAATTCAAACTGTATTCAACTCTAATCTACTCTAATACTATTTAAAGAAAGATCAAAAGATATTTCAGGGATGCAAGAAATTGATACAGTACTTCAATTTAAACTACAATATCCAAAGAAACTAAATTTAAACTACAATATTCAAATCACCTACAAACCCTATCATTCATATTACATTGCAAGATTCAGAGGATTCTATTAAGATATGATGAATTATATCTTTAACTACTGTATTCACACACAAATTAAAGATAAATCCAGATTTATAAGCTCAGATGCAATTCCTTTAAACAAAATAATTGAACAAAGATCAAAGTTGAGGCACTGCACCACATGCAAGAAGGTTGATCCAGAAAGACAACAACAATTTTATTAATTTTCTTCAATTTGGATACACGTCCATCAAGTGAACTATACTGGATTTTTCATATACTACTTTCAAGACTTTCTCTTCTAATCTAGAATGTTGTAAAAACTAAGAGCAAATGCTGAAACTAAAATGCTGAAAAAACTAAGTATGGACCTGTAGCCTAATTCATCAACTCTCAGACCCTTTGAACAAAATACATCCTTCCCTTTTATAGAAAAAAATAAAGCTACATGACTTCTAGAAGAAAGCACATGCAGCACCCGAATCTTGTCTATCCAAAAACTTATGCATGTAGACAAAAAGCCATCCTAAATAAAGAATTATAATTTGCATGCAAATCTTTATCTTTTACTTTGAAAAGTCAACATGCAGAAACTCCAATGCCCAAAAAGAAAGACACTCATGCAGATGTGGTAGGGTCCACTTTATAAAGCAACAGATCCCTTTTTACAAAGAATTTTGAAATAAAGAATCTTTACAAAAGAATATTCCTTATGGCCAAAAATATCTTCAAGTGGAGATGGATGCCCCCTTGGAAGACTGTCCTCATTTGTACTTTACAAAATTCGATAGCAATTGATCAACTCTTTCCTCATCTGGTCTGTCTAACAATTCTATTTTGAATGTGAAGGTATCAAACCTGTGAGAAATATATTCACATTTTCTTTCCAGCTTTCGCAAATCTACCATTATCAGTTTGAAATGAGCTTTTGTCTCTACAAATTTGTCCAAAATATCCTCACTCAAACCTAGAGGAGTAGATAGCAAACCTTCCATTTTGGTTCTAAATGCTTCCTTTACTTTATCTGGAGAGTATCTAATATGTGTTTATTTGGCAGGAAAACCACTGGTCCAACAAATTCATTAATAAAAACTTTAAAAATAGCCACATACTCAAATAATTCCTTCTGTAGTGTTAACAAACCAAGACGATATTCTATGCCCTGATCAATCTTAAACTAAGCAACTTTTATGCAATGCCCTACAAAACTAGGATCTTCATCTTGTAAAATACCAGAATTTACTAGTTCTTCCTAACTCATTTTCTTTATTTCCTTCAATATTTTCAAACTTTGTTCCAACTTTTCTTCTTCTGCTTTGGAATTTTCTACAAAAGAATCTACATTGTCCTCCAATTTACAAGCCTCCTCTTAAAATGGATAATTATTATAAAAAATCAGGAAGGTCTCATACAAAAATTTAGCTACCCACCTGTCTACTACAGTTGATTTCTCTTTCATTGCCTGAAGGGCGTCCACCTCCTATTTTGTCATCAAAACTGGAACTTCTGTAACAACTCTCTGCTCTAAAATGGGTGTTAGTAACTCCTTAACAAAAGATTTCACTTGATTCAGTTGTGCCTTCAATTCATCTTTTACTTGTTTATCTTTTTGCATGTACATAATTTTACTGTGTGTATAGCTGAATCAAGAGTATATATATCTTCACTACAGGTTTGCTTACTAAAATTTACTCTAGTTATTTGATAATCTTCAGCTAGAAGTTCTCTATCATCTTTGTCTACTATTGGAGTTTCTATTTCAACAACTCTTTCTCCATAGTCATTTGTTTTGATGGCTAATACTGTCCTTGATTTCTTTCTTGACTTTTTCTTGTCAACCTCTATCACCATATCTTGTAGACTTAAAGGTTCACAACCACTTGCTGCCTCTTTTCTAAATTCAAATTCATCCAAGAAGGGATTGCAGGAGGTGGTTGCAGGTTTTGATCTATTTGCACATCTTCATGTTGTTGTCCTACATCATAAACCATGTCATTGATCTTCTCTTCTCGAGATAACTCTTCTCTATGTTGAGTTTACTCTTCTTGATGTGTTTCAGGCAGTTGTCCTGACACCTTACTTGTAGAGGGATTAGTATATTTCTCTTGTCCTTCAACAATTTCAATTAGCTTTTGCTATTCCTCATAAGTAAGTATCAGTTCTTCTTTAAACAGTTCCTCTGCATACTGTAATGGTGAATTTATGAACACATTCTCCTCACCTTATGCACTTTCAGGTTTATCTTTTCCTGGCACAATCATTTCCTCATCTATGCTGCTTACTTTATCGTTAATATCTTCAAAAACTACATTTTCTTTTTGCAAGGAAGTAGAAGTAACATCTAGTTGTGTAGGTGGACTTATATCCACTTGATCACTCTATGCAGCCAGTTGATGTTATTCTTGATGGACATCCTGCTCCATATCTACTTCTTCCTGATGATCTTTATTGCATTGGTGATCATATTTTTGTGCAATATCTTCCTATTGATCATCTCTCTTAATAGAGGTATTTCTATCTTGTGCAATTTCATGCTCTTGATCTCCCTCCTCTTCTATCTCTTGGTTTACTTCTGTCTTCTCTTCTTGTCTTGATGGTGAAAGGATATCCTCTTCAGAAATGTCTATGATAGGACTTTGGGATGGTAATTCTTCTTCTTGAGTTTCTTTCTCCAATGGTTTTGTTAATCCACTCCCAGCAAGTGTTTATGTTCATGTAGCAGTTGGAGGAGGAGATGTTGTCCCTTCATCTGAGGGCTCAACTACTTCTTGTTGGGATTTTTGAGGAGTAGCTTCCTCACCCTCTCTAGGAGTTTGTCCTAAAGCTTGCCTTGGTGTGAGAATCTAAGATTTGGGAATAACACTCAAACTAGCAAAAACTCTAGTATCAATAGCTTTCTTTGTAATAGAGGCTTTTCTAAAAGCCTCACCCACCATAGAAACTACCTCTTTTGGTGAAGCAGTGTCAATTGATATCCTCATCTTCTTAGGAGTCTTCCAGGGTTTTTCTGGTATACTCTTGTGCCTGAAGATGAGGGAGGATCAATTGCTGATGTCTTTAGCCTTTTGTAAGCTTCTAGCTTAGAGGCGAGGGTGTCTTTCTTCCTTTTCCCTCTTAAAGTGTCTTTTTGCTTATGTTCAACCAATTTGTGCTACGTTCTAGCACTCCTGCACTGACTTCTCTTAACAAAACATCTTTCAAAGACCAATCAATGGGATCCAACACCTTAGTATCAATAACTCTAAATGATAGAATGGATCCAAGACATGTCCATCCTTGGAGAATTCTTTTGGTATATCATCTCGGAGGTCAAATTCTCTCAACTGAAATGCTGTGAGCCTTGTATAACTTCTCTTTCAGACTTCAAAATCATCTTTGCAATTTGCCGAAAAATCTTCAAGGGCATGCTTGTGTTTGAATCCTATAAGATTTGGCTATGGAGATAGCCACTCAAGATCTAGAGGCCTAATGGAAAGCACAGAGAAATGAGAAGATCAATATGCCAAGAATAAATTGTATTCCTATCAAAGAATGCAAATACACCAATGTACAAGATTACTCTCTCATTACAATGTGTTATGGCATACCTTGCTTATAAAGGCAAGGTTGAGATATAAGATGTTGTAGTCATGTGACAAGTGTCTTAATCCTATGCCATGAGACAACTAGAAACAACTATCAACATCTAGAAACAACTAGAAACATTTAGAATTCTTCCTAAGTCAACTTAACATGTGAATATGTGTGTGAATATTATTTAACTAATAAATAGTTAAATAATATGAATTATTCACACAACAAGGGGAAACTAGCTAGGAAATATCAAACTAAATATGAAATACCCCTATTCACACTAACACCTCCCCTTAAGTACAACTTAGGAGAAGCTGAAAAATGTAAAGATGCAATGATGGATGGGTCCCAGCTACTAGGCCATGTTAGGTACCCATGTACAAACAAATCTCAAGTGGAGTAAAGGAGAAAACGTCATGGGAAAAAGCTCCTCCCCAAAAGTGAGAATGCAAGAAGTGTGGAAAGGTAGATTCAACATGAATCATATGCTACCAATTCCAACACATATATACAATGAATAATCCCCCCCGAAGAGAGGAGAAGAAGAGAGACCAAGTAGCCCCCCTCAATGTAGAATCTCCTGCACTAATGGTAGATGTCCGACAATGAATGTTGAAGATGATCCACAATCGTCGAACAATGTTCCTCCCCTTAGGAAGAAATAAACCAAGAATGTATGTAGGGGGTATTCCCATTCCTGAAAGGAATATGAAGGAAGAAAACTCAAAATGTATGAAGTCTCTGAACTCTGTCCGGGTGTCACCATGTTGATGCTAAAAGATGCCACTGTCAAATCAGAAGTCTCATGTCAAACTAAAGAATGTGACAATCTAGGTTTTAGTGGAAACTGATGTAGAACATGATCCAAATACAAAGAAGATAAATCTAAATGTTGCTCAAGATACCGCAACTCAATGCCAAACTGAGACAAGTGAAGAGGAGAAGAAAGAACAAGAAGGTATGAAGATTCCCTCATCACGTCTAAAGAATATGAGGCAACTCCATGAGAGTCAACATCGAAGAGGAGATGAATATCCTCAATGGTGTCCTCCAAGTCTCCAAGATAGGACTCACAAAACAAACCTACAATACCTATCAAGTACTCATCCCAAGTAGTCGAATCTGGAAGACTATGAATGTCCTACTGCATTAAATCATTAGAAACCATGGCTGTAGCAATACTTGTCTCAAATGAAGCAACAGGTAATGAAGATGAGATCTCAATGCATGTCATCTGACCACACTTCTCATTGGTCAATGATGTGTCCACACAAGATGTTTGAGTGTGAACATTAGAGGTGTCTGCAACCTTAGCCTCAAGATGTTGACTCATAGATAAAGAAGATGAACCCTCTAAATCCAGATTAGGAGTCATAGAAGCCAAAGTCTTAATAGAAGTCTCTATAGGAGAAGGGGCATCTATAGAAGTCTCTATGTCACCATGACATTCAAGCTCTTCCCATTCATTAAGCACTACAGTTGTTTTATGATCATATGGTCAAAAAACATCAAGTGGAAGAAGACAATCCAAGGCAGGATCTTTTGAGAATGGAGAATCAATTGGATCTCCATACATCTCCCAAATTTTAATCCAAAGGTCACAAGGACACTCAATATCAACAATAGCCATCTGGGTGCTGGTGTGCTGGTATCAACATTGCAACCAGTCACTCCTAGGAGTGTTCAGTCTTAGAATCACACACAAATTTTCACCAACAGGATGTAGGTTGAGGAACAAGTCCATAGAGATGGAGCAAAATATGAAGCCACCTAAAATGCATCAAGATTCCATCTTGCCAAGACTTATAGTTTCCTCTATCCAATCTTATTACAATAGGATGCCTTTTAATACCCATAATTAACTCCTCAAATATATTCACATAATAGACCAATCAAGAGACTCAATCCAACAAAAGTACATGATTACCCCCCCCCCCCCAATTTACTTAATCATGCGAACCCCCCAACGAATTATGATTATGACACTTTATACTTAGTTTGATTACAGTTGCCACTAGCCAAAAACAACAAAGTGGTCTTTTAATTTTCGTACTTGTAAATGCCAAATTAGGCCTTAAACTGAAAGTACAAATTTTGGGCAAAACTAGACCAAAATGATTGTAGATTCGAGAAGTACTCAGAGAATTATGCACTTTCAAAAACAATTCACCAGAAAATGTTACCGTATGATCCCAAACAGAGCCCAGAAGGTCTGAAAATGAGAACTGCTCATCAATAGCAACAAAAATCTGCAATTTCTAAAAAATCTAGCACCAAAATCAAAAAACGTTTACACCACTACAAAGCTTGCAAAATTTTTCCCTAAATCAAAGAAAATTTCACGAAAATCAGAGTCATAATGACTAAGTTACAGGCACTTGAAATCTAAATGCCAAATCGAAAACTCCATTGGAGGAGGGAGACAAAAAGCAAAAAAAAAATTGTTGCCAAATTTGGTGAAACTGTTTCCAAATTTGGAGGTCCGCCAAGTTTAGTTGTCTGCCAGATGAAATAGTCCTCTCCAAATTTAGAGAACCTCTGCTAAAACTGGAGCCTCTGCTAGAATGGTAGAGCCACCGGATCTTGAGGGTACCGCTAAAGTTTTCTGCCAAGTATGGAGCCACAGCCTGAAATGCCACCAAATTTGTTAGAGGCGCCAAAATTGGCAGATTTGAGTCTACAAAATAAAATATTAAAAATATCTTTAAGGCCGAATGGCCTGACCTAGGCATGCATACGAGAGGTCTAATTGCAGGGTTTGGAGGCCACATGGGGCTTTGAAAAAGGGTTCGCACCCCTTAAGGGATCATGACCCTATTTTAAGGGCCTGTGTGCTCCTTAAAGGAGTCCGCAACCTTTACAAAGCTGCAGCCCTTTTACAAGGGCGCCCGCAAGAGCCCAGCGCTTGAAGTGCTTTACAAAAAAAATATTTTTTATTTTTTTATGTTCAAAACTTTCAAAATTTGTCCCATCAAGTCTATCGTATGGACCCAACAAGTCTGTGCGGGTAGTACTCTGTTGGGTATTATAAATACTTTTTATTTTTATTTATTTTTTAATAAATTTTTCAGAAAACTATAAAAAGTCTGATTTTTAAAAATTTTTTTTTACTTGTAGACAAATGCAAGGTACCTAGGAAATTTTTTTTCTTCTGTAGGGAATATTCCAAGAATATTTCATACGGATAATGAAGGAGGGTGAAAATTTTCCTTGATGGCCCAGGGAAAAGTGCTCCAATTTTGACGAATTGACAATCAATCTTGGGGTTTTTAGGCCTCCTAAATGCACTGGTAGGGTCAAATTTGACCCAATGTGCTCCAAAAGATTAGATACCTATTGGATCTAACATGCACGTCCCAACTTCAAATCCTCATAGATTTGGCCTTCGATGTCTGATATGGACAAAACAAAAGGCGATTTTGACTATCTCAAACCCCCTAAACATAATGGTGTGCTCAAATTTGCAGCAGCATACCAAGAGAAGGAAACCATCTCAAATTTGATATCTCTCTCAAGAATTTTTTATTCTCCAAGTCATCATGCGATGCAAGAGAAGAACATACTCAATTTTTCAAGATCCACCATGATTTGCACTCAAGATCTCTGAATAGACTAACTAAAGGAATTCTACAAGCTCTGATAACATGTAAGATTTGGCTATGGAGATAGCCACCCAAGATCTAGAGGCCTAATAGAAAGTACAAAGAAATGAGAAGAGCAATATGATAAGAATAAATTGTATTTCTATCAAAGAATGCAAATACAACAATGTACAAGATTACTCTCTCATTACAATATGCTATGGCATACCTTGCTTATAAAGGCAAGGTTGAGAGATAAGATGTTGTAGTCATGTAACAAGTGTCTTAATCCTATGACATGAGACAACTAGAGGATAAGACAACTATCATCAACTAAAGACAACTATCAACATCTAAAAACAAATAGAAACAACTAGAATGCTTCCTAAGTCAACTTAACATGTGAATATGTGTATAAATATTATTTAACTAATAAATAGTTAAATAATATGAATTATTCACACAACAAGGGGAAACTAGCTAGGAAATATCAAACTAGATATGAAATACCCCTATTCAGACTAACAAATCCCATTATAGGAAAAAGCTTCTTGAGTCTACTTGTAGGATCAAAGTCATCCCTTGCTTCATATAATTTCAAATTCAAAGCATCTAATTCTTCTACTGTTGTCTTAGCTACTTGTATGGAAGGGCATTCATAGAATCCTAGTTCAAATGGATACTTCACACCTAGTTTATGGTTTCCAGTCAACTTCATATGCACCTCACTAATTTGTTGGGAGAATTCCATCAAAATGATACTATCATTGCAATACCTTGGAAAAATGAATGGTGGCTTTTTAAAGCCTACAATTCTGATATAGGTAGACTTAGGGAATTGGATATACCATTGTCCCCATCCTCTAACTAGCTCCATGACTTTCTCTGACATCCTCCAACCTATCTCTCATGTCAATTGAAGGATTATTGCATATAAGAATGCATCATTTACCCTCTTGAAGTATCTTTCTGCTTCCTTCAGTTCTACTTGAGGATAGAAATCCCAAATCTTATTTTGGCCTAGATTATCCCCTCTAACTCCTTGTGTTGTTAAACCAGAAAAATTGCCAATTCTAGCTGCCAAATATAATATACGAAGACATATAGAATTTCTTAGTGTTAGTTACTGACATAAGTTGTTCATGAATACAATCAGAGACTATTTCTCCCCAATCCAAGTGTACCTCTTTTTTTATTATGATGTATATAAACTGAAACATCCAGGTCTCATAAGTCCCAGATTCTTCCTTTCTAAGTTCTCTACTTAACAAAGTGATAATGTCTCTGATCTCTTCCTTGAAGTCAGCTCTGGTGAGCTTGGAAGGGATTTATGCTATTGATTTCTTCTCAGTTTTCAAACATTACCTATTCATATACCTTTTGTAGCTATTAACATCTATTTCAGAGTATTTGGTTTCCTCTATAATGGTTAATGGGCTAACCTGTCCATACACCATGGTAGATCAAAATCTTGCCTAATCATTGGAACTGTAAGGTCTAGCACTAGATTGCCATTTGATTCATAACACCTTCTACTCCCTGGATCATAATAATGAGATATGGTAAGAATAAGATCAGGGCTTTGAACAACCAAGGGGAACCCTGCTATGTAACCTAGGCCAGATGCAACTATCTTCTTTGCCCAGGGAGTTGCTTTTTTGCAAATTATCTTTGTTAAATTGATCTAAATCAATGTGACCTATGTCAATGTTAGTGATATTCATCAGATCACTTTTGAACTTTGAGATTTTTGGGACTCCTTGGAATTTGTACTTCATGGTTATGGGTAATTCCTTCTTCTTCTTCTTCTATTTCTTCTTTTTTCCCTTATCCAATGTCTCCTTGGAAACTGCTTCTTGATCAAGATCCTCAACTGACTTGTCTATATCATAAATTGTTTCTTCACTTAAATGAGTAGATGCTCCAGCCTCTGACATTTAATATACATGAAAGAGGCATAAGGCATGTATAAAAATATAGGAAATTTTGAATAAAATACTAAATTCTACATATTCTAAGTATTTTGTCACTTTTCAGGTTTTCAAGTCCATTTTAGATTTTTGGACCAAGTTCAAAACTGCTCACAAGGTCCGTTGTTGCGCTAGGACTTTATGGTTTCATTTTCTATATGTTAGGTTGTGCAGCAGTGGAAGCAAAAAGGATTTCTGATCAAAAGTTTAAAGGTTCAAAAATCCCTTTGAGACCTAACTAAGTCTTAAGTATAATCACGAGGTGTGGGGTTCCATTCAGACTTTGGACATTTGAATTTGGGACCGAAAATTTCTTGAAAACTCAAGGTCCTAAAGGAACTTTTCCTTCTAAAAAGTTCTAAGTGCAAAAGTCTCTGTGGGGAGTGGGACTTTGAGCAGATATTGGATATTTTAAAGCTAGAAGTGAAAATGCCTTCAGGACTGGAGGTCCTGAAGGGATTTTCGCTGAAAGTTTTCTAAGTTAAAACTCTCCATGGGGAGTGAGGCACTAGGTGGATTTCAGACGTTTGGAGTTGGGACCTAAAATCCCTTCGAGACTCGAGGTCCCAAAGGAACTTTTGGCTAACAATTTTTCTAAGTTAAAATTCTCCACAGGGAGCGGGGGAAAAAAGGGGTTTTGGATATTTCTGTATTGAGTCCAAATATCATATCAAGACCTGAGGTCCTGAAAGGATCTTTTTCAAAGTTTGACAAAGGGAAACCAGGGTATGACTAGTTTTTTGAAAATCTAGGGCCAGACTTGCTTTTAAACCTAGGCTCTAATTTATTCTTTAAAACCCTAATGCAAAAAAGGAATCTAATCTACTAAACCAGAAAAAAAAAATTCAAAAGGACACCAAAACCTAACCTAAAACAAAAAACCAGAAAGCAAAACCACCTAAAAAAATAGAAAATGAACTAAACTAAAAGAAATTTAAACCACAACTCACCAACCGAAAAGACCATCAAAATAAACACTAAAACTAAGGAAGAAAAATATAACACCAAAATGGCAAGGAAAGATGCAACAACCCTACCTAGAGATTGCAAAAACTGAGCGGGAAAGCGAAGAAGGGAGAAAACGCAAACCAACAAACTCCTTGTGATGAAATCCCACCAAAAATTGGTTGATCAGTTTCCAATTCGCACTTTTGAGTGCAATGATCCATTTCAGGGCTCAAGGAATCTAAAAATTTCCAAATAGAAAGTAGAATAAAAAAACAAGGGATGAAAATGATTAAATACCATTACATTTAATTGAAACATACCACAATAAATGTGGTAGGTTAGGAGAAAAAACACAAATCAGACATTGACTTTTCGACCAAAGTCCAAAAGACCAAAAAGTCGATCGGGGCTCGAGGTCCCAATCAGATCTTCATGAAATAACAAACAAAGCCCAAATTCAGGAAATGATTCGAGACTTGGGATTCTGGGAGTTTGGAAACTTCTGACACTTTTACAAAAGGCTTCAAAACACGAGTTTTGAATCTAAACAAAATGTCTAGGGGAAAACCTGAGACTCAGAAGATGGTCAAAAGACCAAAAACAAGAAAAAACAACAAGAGAACAACAGGGGGGTGCCCAGTTAGCCAAAAAAGGTGGGGTGCGTATGCAGGGCATAACAAATGGTGACTTTGCTGGAAAATGCTCCTGAGTAAATTTTGGAATATAGAACACTTGATTTCACAAAATCCAAAGTTTGAATCCAGCTAAGATGACCAATAAAATGGAAAACCTTATAAACAAGGGGATTACCATGATGTTTGTAAGACAAAGTAAAAAGTCACAATTGTGTGCATGTGATTCATTCCATTCCAAAATCATTACTTGAATTGAAATATGGTAAAAACCTTCCTCAAGCTACTTCGCAAAATTATATTCTAAACATGACACCCGTAAACCAGTTTTCATCATGGTACTTGTCAAAGATGCCATGGACATGGTTTTCACAAGAGGACTATTTTTCTCTTTAACTATTTTCTCTTTTCTTATTTTTTTATATATAGCCCTGAAATGACCAAGCTAATAGAACAATTTCACCACTATCTATTGTAAAACTCTCCTTTTCTAATTGGAATGTCATTATCAATTGGGATGCCATGGGAAGGTCTATATTTGAAGAAGTGATCTTAGGATGCCCTATCATACATTATCTACTCATTTCTCTATTGGGAATGAATGTCTAACAATTTTTGATATTCAAACTGATACACTTGAGCTGTACCCATGCTTGTTCTGCTCCAAACCACAACACTAACTAAGTTGGCCGTCTCTGAAAAGTTTTTCCTTCATAGGGATTCTTCAATTTCCTTAAGGTAAATTGGCTAAGGAAATAGGGTTGATGAGAATAATGGTATGAATGGGTGGATCATGAACAACTTAGACCATGATGAATTTTCTTGTGATTTCCTCTTTTTTACAAAGGTGATAATTTTGGTTTGATTGCAATAATGGATGGTAAGGAGGAAAGATGGGTGATGATGGATAGTGGTATTAAACCTCTTCTTTTAAGATAGGTATTTTTATTTTTTTATACATGTTTAATATCAGGTAGGGTATGAGACTTTGAGATAGGAACTTTTTAGGACTCAGATAATGCACCTACTGTTGATGGTGGTTTTAGCACACAACAATGTAGGTAAGATACATGATATCTCACCTCTCTTGAAAGGAATCCTATCCTAGATAGGACTACCCAAAGGTTTATATAGCTAGGTCTTAGCTTGCAGGATAACTCAGTGGATATGTATTTAGATGTACCAACAAAGGGGACTTACATGCAACTGATAGGGTTTATGAAACTATTGCAGCAAAGTGTATAAGAAACCCTATGATATTTTCAGCAGATTTACAATGCAAATGTTGCTTAAAACCTAACTCTAACAAAGCTATTCCAAAGAAAATGTTAAAGGTAAAGGGTTAAGGGAGAGATTGAAACCTAGGTGGCAAATCACAACTGGATAATATGTCGTAGATAGACAAAATACCCTCAAAAAACTATTTCATGTTTACCCAGGTTAACAAACGACAATGCTATAGAAAATGATGCTATCTTAAAAGGAATCTTATGATTTTCAAATTACATATATTCATCAAATACCCGACACTGGCTCAATTCAACTAGTATTATGCAATCAAACTTAGTTCATAAAGGAAGTTCAGTCTAATTATGCATAGCAACTTACATTCAACAAGCACTAATAGTATGAACCAGGGCATTCATCAAATATTTTAACATTTATCCATCATTGCAATTGCACGTAAACTAATTTTAAATTGACATGAACCATGAAATCCAAAATGAGACAACACAGAAACACAAATTCCCAGCAACATGTAAAACTTGCTTTGTATTGACTGAATTTTGGCATCTAGTCTCAACAATTCACTGTCAAATCTTACTTATAATGAGAGAAAATGATGGTCATTTTATAGACAAGGCACCGTACCAAGCTTTTCATGGACAGTGGAGATTAACTCAACACCAATGGTCCAGATTACATGGCATTTAATTTTGGTCGGTAAGCAGTTACAATCCTGGATTTTCTTTTGTCTTGTAGGAAAAAGAATAAAAAACAACCTTTAAATACATTTAATTTGGACAAAATGGACACCCATTTGGCTGTATATGAGGAAGAGCCAATTTCCAAGACAAAAAGAAGTCAAAATAGAGTCATATGACATGTGAAAACAAGTGCTGATGCAATATGGCAGGATTTTCATGTGCTGACTAGATCATTTTACTATTCATCTCCATCCAAGTCAACCTTTCTTTTCTCTGCTTCTCTATTGTTGTATGCTGCGAACGCCTCTAAAGATGGATTGAACATTTGATCATTTGATGACTGGACTGCTGGAATAGCTGTGAACATGTCCTGGACATTGAACTAGATCTGCAAGAACAACAATGATGTAGGCATGATCTCTTAAATATTTGAGCTCCTAGAACTTATATCCACCATCTTGGACAACATGCTAAACAACATGTTGACTTTGTTTTGCATACACAACAGTGATTTGGGTGATGAAATGATGATTTGACATGTCTAGGTCAGTAGGATATCTTTGTGTGTTCATCCTTCCAAGACAGCTCCAACAAGCTCCTTTGTGCTTCATCCTTGGATATATCCTACAATGAACATATAGATTTTAATTATTTGTATTTGATAATTCTAGAGAAATTATGCATATCATTAAGTATGAAATGAGGCACGGGATCAGGATATCAGGATATGGATATCTGGGATACACGAAATGTCCATCTGAATATATGTATGGGTCTTAGTTTCGAATGTCCATATGGATACATCCATGTGGATATGTTCGGATGACGTCAACAAGAGGGTCGAGTCAACCAAAGTTGACCAAAAATATACTATCGGGCTCTAATTTAGTTTAGAACAGGTCAGGATATCCATGTGGACACGTGTCTCAATATCATTGGCTAGGCATGGGTGGAGATATCCATGTGCGTAGTGATACCCACGGAATCATGGAATCATGCCACGTGGCATCATCTTGCTTATGTGTGTGGCTTGAAGGATTTCACTGTCCCATGAAGAGCATCAAGATCTTCTCACGAAGACATGAAATAGCGTCATGTGACAATATGACTTAAAGGTACTTGTGTTGGGCCCCGCCACGCTTACGTGGTGAGCATGAAATGAATTTCATTGGGTCACTAGAGGTATAAAAGGCTTCCCGCGGGGCTATGAAATGGCACCACGTGGCATCGTTTCATTGGTTTGCAAAAGGTCGCAATTTAGTTTGCAAAAGACAGGGATATGGATATTTGGGAATGTCTAGATATTAGAGTTCACGAAATATCCTTAAGTCTAAATGTTCTGATGATGTCAACCTTTTAAAATGATTCTTGAGTATAAAGAAAAGTGACATCATCGGGATGTTTGGGAAGGTCTGGATATTAACTAATGTCTGGATATTAACGAATGTCTGGACATTAGTAAATGTGAACATCCTTACCCTGAATGTCCAGATGATGTCATTGTAATAAAGGGTTTCTTTGAAAAAGGATCTGGGTGATGTCATCAGGATGTGCATGTTAAAAGATCTAAACATTAAGTAAAGTCATGACATTGAGTGAATATCTGGATATTAAGAAATATCTGGATATTAAGGTTGAATATCCATACTGCAAATATCTAATGTATATGATGGCCTTAGTGTGAGATTGTATAAAATTTGATGGGTGCATGTCTGGATATCAAGATATGACCATTACTTAGCATTTTTCTCAAGCTTTTCTAGTAGGGATAAATTGTTTGGATATTAGAAAATGTAAGGACGTTCAAGTGTAAATGTGAATATCCAAAGGACCATTGACCAAAACTTTGACTATGCATAACTTCTCCATTTTGATGAATTTTAGCATGATCCAAAAGGCAAACTTGCTTAGAATTTCATTCTCTATCAATTGGCAACCTTTGTTGGGGATTTTACTAAACTTGACCTTTGACTATGGTATGTGACCTGACATCATTTTCTCTCAAGTAGAACTACTGAAACTTAGACCAAGCCAAAGCAAAAGAACAAAAAGGAGGGAAAGGTGGCGTGTGTGCAAGGCACAACACCTACCAATTTTTATGTTTGAATATGCTTCTTGAAATAACAAGACTATGTCTTTATGCTATTTTGTCTTGGGATATAGATTTCTAGCCATAATAGTTAACTAGATATGTTCAAATAGGGGTAACTGAATCAGGAATAGTTGATACCACTATGAAAAAAGGGGGTGATAGAAAGGTGGGGTGGAATGATGATAAGGAAATATGAATAACCCTACTCTAGCAGTCCCAAATGGATATGGTTACCTTACTTAATGCTCAAACATAAAAAAATTCCTAACTGCTACTAATCTCCAAATAGGGAAGACCAAATGATGTCATGAAAAACTGAAAAGAGTTTATAAATGACCTCCACTCTTGAAATCTAGAATCATGAAATTTGAGCCATTTTAAAAGGCGTTACCAACCTGAATCTTAAAATTGAAAGGTCACAAGATCTGATATTATGTGTAAAACTAGCTATCAGCATATATAAAACCCCATAAATATGGCAGTTTACTTGTCCATACAATCTTATCTAGATGATATTTGTTATAAACCTTGAACTGTCAAACCCAAGACCCTTTTGTATAGAACTTGGATGATACTTGTAGCTAAACATAAATTGATGTTGATATTCAAAATATAACCAATCACATGTATAGCCACTCCTTGGCTTCTTAGAAGGAATGCGAATCAAATAAACACAAAGTTCTAGTAAAGTGCTCCATCTCCTCCAGATGATGTATATTGATCTAGAAATAGACCCTTCTTGCTGACAAATCTTTGCAACACCAGCATGGGTTAAGTACTATGAAAACAAATTTCCTATTCTAAGGAATATAATTGTTAAGATCTTCACTTGAGGAAGGGAGTTACGATATCCAAATCCAAGCTAACTTCTGAAAACATTAAGTCGTGAGAGAAAGATAGTAAGCTTTTACAAGGTCCCTCAATTTTCACAACAATCTAAGTGTTTATAAAAGATTTATGTTCCAGAATCCACAATGAATGGAAGTAAACAAAGCATTTAAGAGAAACAACTAATTGTATATTGGAAAATACTAAGCAGTGAGACCCAAGGAAGACCACCCCGATACTGAACTGCATACAAACCTCAATCTTTCAAAACCACAAAAACCTTTGAAGTACAAACAAATAGAGGAAAAAGATAACAAAACAAACAAAAACAAAGAGACAAAGGAAAACAAACGAAAAAAATAACAAAGACATAGAAAAAAACTTATCTTACTATGATGCAGGGCACTTATCGCACTTCAAGGATTGAAATACTATTTTAGAAACTGTCCATTGATGGGCAATGGAACATGTTCTCTAGTCAAATAGATAATACTGAAAGTGTTTTCACCTAGAATTTCAGATATCTGATACAACCCTAACCAAAGTTTCTCAAATTTCTGATGGTCACCTTTCTTTTCTCTGGCCTTGTCCCATAAGAGAACTAAACTAGATATTCTAAAAGCTTTGATTTTGGCTCTTTTATCAAACCACCACTTGACAACTACCTAGTGTTTGACAAAATATTGGAGGGAAGCATCCCTCTTTTCTTCTAGACCTAGAAAATTCATAAGTCTGGCTTATATTTTGTCCTCATCAATAGAGAATTCTTTCATCAACCTAAGGACTGTGATTTGTAAATTCACGAGAAAAAATGGGTTTACCCCGTAACAAGTTGGTATGCAGATGTTCCTAAGGATGCTTTAATTCAAGTAAATGATCAACCCATAAAGCAAATTTAAGCTAGGTATGCCAATCCTTTGGATTCTTTTCTAGTAGCTTTTTGATGACGTCCATCAAATTTTTATTAGTTGACTCTGCTACTCCATTACCTTGTGGGTAATAATTAGAAGAAAACTTTAAAACTACCTTATGCTCAAAAGACCATTGCATTAATTGCGTAGATGAAAAGGTAGGGCCATTGTCACATACCAAAGAAAAAGGTATTCCAAACCTTGTTACAATGTTGTCCTCTAGAAATTTGATCACTACTTCCATTGTACAATTCCTACAAGGTTATGCTTCCCTCCAAAGGGTGCAGTAATCCATTGTTGTCAAGATAAATTTATGAACTGCGGAAGAGTTGGGGTTAATCATACCAATAAAAATGAAGGCCTATTGGGCAAATGGCATTACCTCATACATAGGTTGTAATGGAATTGTAGGGTTCCTTTCCCTAGAGGCAGCAGTCTGGTAAACATGACAGGTTCTTGCATGTTGATGGGCATCCCTGAAAACATGAGGCTAATAATAACCTGGCTTGAGTATTTGATGTGTAGTAGAGTCTCCTAATCCATGTCTTTTTTTGTACTTGCCATGAAATCCCTAAAGGACTTGTCTTGCTTCTTGCTGACTCAAACATATCAAATAAACTCCTTCAAATTTCTTTCGGAACAATGCTCCATTCTTGATCATGAAAGTCATGCTTTTCAGTTTCATATCCCTTCAATGAGTGGAATTTAGATCTTCTAGACACTTGTTATACAACAGGAAATATACTATGTCTTTATAGCATTCATCTTTAGTGATGGAATCCACTGTATACTGCTGAAAAATTATCTAGGGATCAAAATTAGCCATGGTTTTGGATAGTCCCTACCCTCTTACTAGCTTCATTGGCTAGATTTCTAAATCAAATTCTTGTAAGATTGCCATCCATTTTCCTCTCCTTTCCCCTAATTCACTTTGCATCAACAAAGACTTGACAGAGTGATCAGGGACAATTGCAAAGGTTTTACTATTGAAAATTTAATGTTTGAACTTTTTAACTACCCTCACTAGGGCAAAATCTTGTTTCTCTAGGTAGGGGTATCTTACTTCAACATTCTTGAAAGGAGAACTCGTGAACGTAATTGGTCTTTCATTTCCTATTTCCCTTCTCTGTGTGAGAATAGTAGCACATGAATGTTCAGATGTAAATGAATAGATGTAAAATACCTACATGTAGTCTGGGCTAATCAACATTGGAGCTTCAGTAATTGATTGCTTAATTTGTGTAAAGACAACTTTAGCTTTAGTGCTCCATTCAATCTTAGTGTCTTTCTTCATCATATCATTCAATGGTTTTACGATCTCAGTGAATCCTGTGATGAATTTTCTTACAAAATTAATCTTCCCAAAGAAAGATTTCATTTCTTTCTTACTACCAGGCATAGGTAATTTTAGAATTGACTCGACTTGCTTTGGATCAATTGAAATTCCCTTTTCTTAAATCACGTGTCTTAACAGCTTCCCTTCAATTACCCCAAAGATACACTTCTTGGGATTTAGGGATATACCATATAGTCTTCATCTCTCTAGTATCTTCTTCAAATTAGATGCATGGGTAACTCTATCTCTGGAAAACATGGTGAGGTCATCCATATATATAATAATGCACTTACCTACCAAATCTTTGAAGGCAATGTCCATTGCTCACTGGAAGGTTGTACCAATGTTGATCAACCCAAACAACATTCTTTTGTAGGCAAACGTTCCCCATTTGGTAGTAAAAGTTGTCTTCATCTTGTCTTCATACTTTACCAGAACCTGATTATACCTAGAATATCCATCTAGGAAAGACATCATTTGTGACCCGTTAACTATTTACAACACCTCATCCAAAGAAGGAAGTGGATAATTATCCTTTTTCAGAAGCCTTATTTACGTTCTAGAAATCGACACAAAGTTTGATTTCTCCATTCTTTTTCCATGCTGGCACCAATTTAGCAACCCACGTTGAATGCCTCATAGGAAAAATAATTTTGGCTGCCAGTAATTTCTGCACCTCCTTAAATATCAACGGTTCTATCAATGCATTAACTGGCCTTTTCTTCTACCTGAATGGTTTAACATTCAGTTTAAGGGGTATTGTATGAGTAACAATGGAGGTATCAAAAGTCTTGAGATCTTCGTAACCCCATGCAATAACAATGACTTCCCTATAATCTTTCACTACCTTAGTGATATCTTCTTTCTCTCTTCGGGAGCACATCTTACCAATAAAGATATTTCTCTAGACACCATCCTCTCCTAAATTGTATGTTTTATACTTCCCTCCTTCAAAATCAGTAGGTATATTCTATTTTTCCCTTGGGTCTAAGTCAAATATTCTTTCCAAAGCAATCATGCCTTTAGGAATATTGTTTGTTTTCAAATTTATCACCCCATCATTATCTTCTTCAAATGAATCTCGCTTTGATTCATCGATAATTTGGCCCTCAAAGACCCCTGTGTTGGCGAGAAATTATAGAATATGTTGATCATCTTGGAGTACTTGAAAATTATGTATATTATCTGGCACAACCAGGGCAAGAATTAGTTCTATGGAGAATCTTCTTAGTCGAGAATGTGCCATAGGTTCCAAAGTACTGGCTACAACTGCTAATGCATCTAAAATATGTTTTCTTCCTTGAGGAATGACCTTTATATCAAAAGCAGTGCAGGATCATGATGGGCTAAACACTACCCCTAAGTGGCAATGTAAATGTGAAAAATAGACTTAAGTAACTTCATGTCAAAAATTGAATGAGTTATCTACACAATCTAGAAATATGGTAGTAATAAAAGTTGTAATAAATTGAATGTAGTTTATGGGCTACTACTTTTTTTTTTTAAAATTATAAAAATAGTTTGGTGAAAATTGGATATTTCAATGAAGCACTACTAAAATTTTCAGAAAAAATGTAAAAAGTATGGACCATTCCAGCCAACCTAAGTATGGGAAAAAGATAATATTTTCCTCCATGATTTGGATTTAATTAAATGACACATGAGTGGATGTGATGCATATTTTTTTGAATTTTTTAAGTAAATAAATAATTATTTATGAATTTTTTATTGTGACTTTTTTAAAATATTAAAAATTAATTTTCTAGCCAACCTAACTTGGTCAAAAATATATGAAAATAAAAAATTTTGAATTTTAATGTGTACCCAATAAATCCTAGAATGTGATGCATCTTTTGGATTTAATAAAGGCTTAATATGTTGAAAGTTATGGATTTTTTTCAATATGTATATCTATTAGGAAATTAGACATAACGTACGTAGAAAATTAATAATAATTACCTATTAAAATTATTATGAGGCATATATTATTGTATGCCAATTATTATGAGGCTTTTCAAATTTTGTTGTTTCCCCTCTTTGGTATGCCAATTATTTCTTTAAGTCCTAGGCATTATCTTCCCCTTGTTATTTTTGAAAACATTCAAAGTCGTAGATCTTTAAGGTTTCTCAACCTAGTCGCAAGCTTTCTGAGTTCCTTAACCTAGTCGCATGGTTCACAAGTTTTTGAACCCGCCAACTCTTTGACTTTGTTTTCCCTTTCATGAAGTCTCACAGCCTGTATGTTAGTCTTTGTGGTCGATAAGTTGGAGGTTTTCAAAACTTCGAAACCTCCAACTTGGGGTTCTAAAGTTTCCATTTCTAGCGACTCAGCGACGGCTAAGCTATGGACCGGATTTCAAGGCAATCAATGATTATTTAATGGGAGGTACGACAAGCGCAGTGAATGTCTTTTTGAGATTTTTGGAAGGTAGGAAAATCTCAAATTCATTTTCTTGAGACACGGATTTAATGCCACATCAACTTGGCATTTAAAACACATCGTGGCACAATAACTACATGTCTATTTATACTTGGTGACGGAAATGTTTCCAAGTTGTCTGTTGTCATTCCTTCTACTCCATGCTGTTGCTCTTTCAGTACTTAGCCATTTTTCTCTTTGTTTAGTAGCGGTAATGAAATTCAAATACCAAGGAGCTCCCCATCACTCTGGTATTCAAAGCAGTTGGTCCGGCGTGAGAGATACCGAGCTTGGACATATTGACCTAGCAGAATTTTGGTCTCGTATGCATCAAGAAGACAAGTCACCTTTTGCAGAGAAAATTTTGTAGAGCAGTTTAGCACATGCTGGAGGTTTTCCTATTTCTATACAAAACACAGACTTGGTGATTGCTTGTGCGAGGAGGTACGTTCCTGAGGCTCTGGAAATTAGAGCAAAGGACGGGTTGATAGTACCAAAAATCGACCCTGCAACTATTTCTCAGGTGTTAAGAATTCCAGAAAGGGAAGATTTTGAAGACATGTCTGTCGCTGTGGGAAAAGAATTTTTCCAGGCAAATGAAGATTGGTGCAAAAATTCTATCGCAAGCAACTGGCTAAAATCTGAAAAAAGAGGTAAGTCCCAGTTACCCTAAAAACTTAGAAGAGCTCATTTCAAAGACGAAATTTTAGATATTATTACCCTGCTGCACCGAGCAATTTGAAGTGAAAACATAAACTCTTTTAAGAATTGGATGTGTCATTTTATTCTATTAATATGCAATGAGGGTAAATTAATAAACTGGGCTGAAATTATTAGCTGTCATTTGAATGAACAATTGGTTCAATTTCAAGAGACCTCTAAATTTCATATGTGCTCATATTTGATATACATTTTAGCCAGCCAAGAGGTTGTCTAGGTAGGATTGAGGACACATGGGTCTTTAACCCCAGACACACCTATGTATTCTTATTTCCCTCAGCTCACTAAAGAATTTGGAATGAAAGACTACCATCGTGTAAATGATGCCTTCCTGATGTTTGTTGTGAGGAAATTGGATGCAAATCCTGAATTGAGAATTTCTCCCGAGGCTACTTCATTAATAATGGAGTTTGGAAGTTTCTATATCCATTTTGATAGGTTCACTTACTTGAGAGTAGGGGGTTATAAAAAGGCCCCAATCAAACTGCCCCGATATCCCAATGATTACATTTTTAAGTATCAAAGTATGAGAAAAAGAGGGTACTCTTTCCCATTAACACTGTCTTCTTATTCTTGTAAAAGTAATGACATTGCTAAGGGAATGGAACATGCTCTTAGTGAATTCAATTTTCATTCTTTGACAATGAGGCCTAATTTTGACAACAAAAACTATGTAAAATAGAACTTCCATGGCTCTGGCTCCTATGAGCACCATCCCAGCCTGGAGGATTTCTGGGAAGACTATATAGATGATCGCGAGGTCCAAAGAAGGAATTATATGAGGCTCACTCTGAGTCAAATTTAATCATTTGGTCTCTCCCTTTACATTCCAGATGAAATTAAGCAAAACTCTGAAGTGATTGATGTTGAATATCAAACTCTAAGTACAAAACCCCTTCCTCGAATAAATTGGTTAGAGAAAGAGGTTGTGGATGTCAGAATTCATTCTACTGTAGTGATAAAAAGAATAGAAGGTTGGTTGGCCAGAAAGTGGCACGAGCATGCTAGTTCACCTCATGAGCAGAGGAATTCAAAGGCTACCGAACAAAGGATTGTGCAAGGTTCTAGTGTGCAAAGTTCTTCAGGAAGACAAGATACATCACTTTTGAATTCTAACTCACAATCAAGAGGTGATGGTCAAAGGCCTAATGATGTTCTCAAATTGAGATTAGCCTGTGAATTAGATAGTCTCCCTTTATCTTCTTTGAGGAAAAAGGGTGCTTAAACCAAAACTGTGCCTGTGAATCATGATCCTGTCTTTGAACAAATTGTTAATGATGGCTCTTTTCCCCCATTTTTCAAAATTCCCTCTCCTCCTGCTGATGAGGAGGTTTCTATCTCTATTCCAATTGGCAATCAGAATAAGACTGCTCCAAGCAATGTGGATATCAGTGTAGTGTCTTCCTCCCCAAGTTGGTTGAAAAAGGCTGTAGACAAAAAGAGAAAAAGTGTACCCACTATTGCAGTTGAAGTAGATATTGTTGCCAAGTTGTTGCAAAGTACATCGAAGCCTAAGAAGGATAAGAGAATGTCCAGGATGGTAACCGATACTACTTCAGGTGACCAGGTGATAGAAATTGTAGATCCTGTGAAGGACCTAAATGAAAATGAAATTACTGAGGTAGACTACAAAATAAGTCATATAGACTTGGGTCTATCTACCTTGGAGGGAGATGCCTACCATGCTAATTATTTTGTGAGTGCTTTAATCAAGAGGGCTAAGGAAGAAAGAAAGGAAAACATAAAATTGCAGTCTCAAGTTCTCTCTTTGAGTAATTTCATTCAGTCCATAGTGACACCCATGCCTCATGAAGCCCCCAGTTTTGAAATTGCAGGAATTGATGCAAACACTATGCAACGAATAAAGAAAAATTTGAATTTTGCTAAAGCTGTGAATGAATGGATCGAGAAATTATCTTGCGAAAGCATATTTTTCCTTAGTTGTTTGGTACAATCCTATATTCAAGTGCACAATAAGAGAAAAGAATTGGTTAGTGAGCTTCAACAGATAAGGAAAGAGCAGGGTAGCATCTATGTGCTTTCCAAAGAAGTCTTTGAGCTAGTGGCCATGGATTCCCTTACACTCATCAAGGAGAAAATAATCAATGACTCGTAGGATGTAGACCCTTCTTGGGCTGACTCTCTGGAGTGGAAGTTATCCATGTATGAAAATCTTATTGATGAAATTAACAAGACACTACGCCTGTACCTTGATGCGATGATTGAAATTAAGAATGACTACAATATATTAGAGGTGGACATCACTAATGAATTTGGGGAAAACATAGATTGGATATGCAGGAAATTACTCAGAGATTTAAAGATACTTTCAATAAGGAAATCACAGATCCTGAGACCATCGCTGGTGAATCTTTGGGGAAGTTGGGCCTGATGCAGGTGTATTTGAATTCTTTCAAGACCAAGGGTGACAACAACCATGAGACTTTAGCTGGAGCCTGTAGAATGTTGAATAAGTTGAGAACTAGATTGCAAATAACAACAACACCAGGAAGCAAGAGCATTACTTCCGTGATTACCAGTTACAGGGAGTACAAGATCAAGATGAAAGCACGAGAAGCCATGGCAAAGGAACAGGATGGTGAAAGTATAGAAGACTCGAGAGAAGATGAACGGGTGGCTGCTTAGTTGTTTTTATTTCATGTTATTTCTTGATATTTGGCTCAAAGACTTATTCTATAACTTTACTATTTTAAAAACGGTTGTCTTTAAGAAGTCGTTCTATTTTCTAAAGATAGTTATTATGTGGACATTATAAATATATGTATGCAGGACATAATATGGATCTTTTTTGGGCAAACTTTGTTTTACTCATTAAAGTTAGAAGTTTCTGTTATATTTTATTTTTCAATCTCTTCAAAATAGAAAGGAAATTTAGACTGGATGTTCAAACAAACATAATCTTTGTGTTATGGTGATTGAATACTATTCTTCTTATGTTGAATATATTGCCAGTGGTTGTTTTTCTATCTGTGTTCAAGTATTGGATATTCATTCTGCTTCATTGCTATGGATATTTATCTTTGAATGAATGTATCATGGTGATGGATTCATAATTTGTTTATTCAACATATTTATTGTTCGAAGTCTTTGAACTTCTTTATTTTTCAGCCATTTTAGAAGTGTGGAATTTCCTTTTGAAGCTTTCTGGTAAAAAACATTAGCTTTCCTTTGCTTTCTGGTTAAAAGCAATACATAGTTTAATTCATTGTACAACATTTGAAGGTAGTTGTCACCTTGTAAAATAAGCAGAGAGTTGGTTATAAAATACTATTGTAACTGACTCAACTGTGGTTACATTTGTCATTGTTTGGGTGAGAGAATATAGAGTTGAATGACAAATATGTAAACCAACACTCTATAAACCCTTTTTATTTGATTAAATTTAGTTACAAAAAAGTCTATCAGCTTCAAGGATGAAATTGTGGAAAATTTCAGGATAACACTAAATGGGTGGTTTTGCAAGTTTCTTTGGCAAGTTTTGGGACTCCCACTTGCCTAAATATGAGGTAATCCCAAGGCATTTTTGGAAGAAATCCATATTTGAGCTAGAAATATTAACACTCCTTCCATACAAATCTAAATATTAGTCTAAATGTTAGCACTTTTTCAGCCAACAAGTTTTTTCTCCATTCCCACTGTTTGGCCCATCATGATCTCGCACTCACCCAGCTCTTCAAAGTCTTCAATCAAGCTCCAAAATTGATTCCTATCGGAAACCAACCTTTTATCATGACAAGCATACTGACTTCTTACCTGCTTCACCACAAGTTTTGAATCTCCTTGTACCTTCAGACAAAGGACTCCTTTCTTGTGTGAGAATAGCAATCCTCTTATCAAGGCTTCATACTTTGTCATATTGTTTGTACAACTGAATTGTAATCGATAAGAGGCCAAAAAGGCTCTACCTTTGGGACTCACCAATTCAACACCTGCTCTACTTCCTTTCTTTGATCGTGACCCTTCAAATCTAAGAATAAGCTCAGGGCATTGAACAACCAAGGGTAACCCTACTATGTGACCTAGGCCATATGCAACTATCTTCTTTGCCTAGGGAGTTGCTTCTTCTACAAATGCATCTTTGTTAAATTGGTCTAAATCAATGTGACCTATGTCAATGTCAGTGATATTCATCAAATCAATTTTGAACTTTGAGACTTTTGGGACTCTGAACTTATACTTTATGGTTATGGGTAACTCCTTCTTCTATTTCTTCTTTTTCCCTTATCGACTGTCTCCTTGAAAACTGCTTCTTGATCAAGACCCTCAACTGACTTATCTATATCATAAACTATTTCTTCACTTAAATGAGTAGATGCTCCAATCGCTGACATTTAATATACCTGAAAGAAGTATAAGGCATGTATAAAAATCAAGGAAAATTTTAAGAAAACACTAAATTCTGCATATTCTAAGTGTTTTGTCACTTTTCAAGTTTTTGGGTTCATTTTGGATTTTTGGACCAAGTCTAAAAATGATCACAAGGTTCATTGTCTCACTAGGACTTTATGGTTTCATTTTTTGTATGTCGAGTTGTGGGGCGATAGAAAGAAATAGGATTTATAGTCAAAAGTTTATAAGGTTCTTAAGTAGAATCGCAGGGCACGGGGTTTTATTTAGACTTCAGACATTTGAAGTTGGGATCGAAAATGCCTTCAGGACTTGAGGTCCCGAAAGAACTTTTCCTTGTAAAAAGTTCTAATTGCAAAAGTCTCTGCGTGGAGCAGGACTCCGAGCAGACATTGGATATTTTAAAGTTGGAACTAAAAATGTTGTAAGTTAAAATTTTCTGGGGGGAGTGGAGCTTCAGGTGGATTTCAAACCTTTGGAATTGGGACCTAAAATCCCTTCGAGACCTGAGGTCCCAAAGAAACTTTTGCTGACAGTTATTGTAAGTTAAAATTCTCTGCAGGGAGTGAGGGAAAAACAAGTTCTAGATAGTTTTGTATTGAGTCCAAATATCCTATCGGGACCCGAGGTGCTGAAAGGATCTTTTTCAAAGTTTCATAAAGGGGAACCAGGGTACGAATAGTTTTTTGAAAATCTAGGGTCGGACTTGAATTTAAACCTACGGTCTAATTTATTCTCTAAAACCCTAATGTAAAAAAGGAATTTAATCTACTAAACTAGAAAAAACTAATCCAACAGGACCAAAACCTAACCTAAAATGGAAAACTAGAAAGAAAAACCACCTAAACTAAACAAAAAATGAACTAAACTAAACAAAATTTAAACCACAACTCACCAATCTGAAAGAATATCAAAATAAACATTAAAACTAAGGAAACAAAACAAAACACCAAAACGACAAGGAAAGATGCAACAACCCTACCTAGAGATCACAAAAATCGGGCGTGAAAGCGAAGAAGGGAGAAAATGCAAACTAAAAAACTCCTTGGCACAAAACCCCACCAAAAATTCATTAATTGGTTTCCAATTCGCACTTTTGAGCATAATGATCAATTTCAGGAGTCGAGGAAGTTGAAAATTGCTAAACAGAAAGCAAAATTAAAAAAAAACAAGCAATGAAAATGATTAAATACCTTTGCATTTAATTGAAACGTACCACAATAAAAATGGTAGGTCAGGAGTGGAAATGCAGATCAGACATGAACTTTTGGACCAAAGTCCAAAAGACCAAAAATTTGATCGAGCCCTGAGGTCCTAATCGGATCTTCATGAAATAACAAACAAAACCTAGATCCGGGAAATGACCCAAGACTCGGGATCCTGAGATTTTGGAAACTTCTGGCACTTTTACAAAAGCTTCAAAACATAAGTTTTGAAGTTGAACAAAATGTCTAAGGGAAAATCTAAGACTCAGAAGATGGTCAAAAGACCAAAAACAAGACAAAACAACAAAAGAACAAAAGGGGGCTCCCCAATTAGCCAAAAAAAGTGGGGTGTGTATGCAAGGCATAATAGTTAACCCTCTAAGAAACCTCACAATCCATCAATAAGTGACAATAATTTGTCAACGGGAGAGTATCAAGAAAAACATCATTATGTCTCTCTTGACAACTAATCTTTTTCCAAACCAACATCCATTTATGTGTAATAAGTATGTGGCTTTGATGGATGAGGATAAATATCCATAGCTCTCTATGAAGGATTCCTCCTTATGAAAATCATCTCACAAAATTTTCTTGGACTTACAGAAACTTGACATAATTTTTTTGTCTAATCTACTTGCTAGAAACTTTGCCCATTTGATGTTATTTGCTTATAGGGATTAAAAATTAATTATTTTTCTTCATATGGATTTACAAACAATATGGCCTCACACTTCACATCTCACTGCCTTGGATGAGGATCATCATTAGCACATGCATTTTTCTTTCCACCTTTATTTACTCAATGGAAGAACTAAACCTTTGTTTCACCTAGATTATGATTGAAATCAATGGTTGATCTATTGGTATTATCAATGTGTATGCACCTAATGATGGCTTGAACAAAACAATGTTATCGAGATGGTTGGTTAATAAATTACCTTTTTTCTAATTAGAGTCACTTGAGGACAAAGAAGAAGCTTTATCGATGCATTGGTGTGTTGGCAACTGCAAATCTTGGTATTATTTCTAAAACCTATTGGGATACTTGTTAGGCCCAAAATTTTGTAGGTGGCCTTCCACATTAGACACTTGGTTTACGTTGTGTAATCTTTAAGTGGGATTAGATAGGGTCCTAAAGTGATAAGATCATTTCGTGATTTCTAAGCAACATGTATTCCACCTTCTTTAAAATTATGGGTGATCAATGAAAGTACATCTATTATCACTATACCATCATGTATTTCTACTTGTGTGGGATGATGGGCCCTTGAAAATTCTAAGCACTTCATTCTTTATTAATATGTCTTTGCTATATAAAGGGTCTATCTATCTAATCATGTGAGTGGAACCTCGAGCCATGTTTGTGACTTGTTGCCAATTAGATTGAATGGTGGAATGTCATGATTTATTGCATGCTAGGTTTCTATGGCAAATTGGTAAATAGGTTGAGAAAATCTTCAATAGACTTGATGTCATTGCCTTTGGGGGATTCAATTAGTAAACTTATCCTATATCACCTTTGATTATGGAATCTCAAATAATACCTCAAATTTCATTTCTATCCTTACATAGTCAATTTTTCATACCCCTTCCTATACACAATTCCTATTATAATATCCTCTCTTTTTACCATTTATCTTAGGTACATATTTTTTAATGACAATTTTTGTATCCCTATTTATTTATAACCCTCATACATTCAAATGAACATTTCATTTCTACCATTATCATACCCATATCTATGAAAAACATTGAATGAATTTTGATAGGAGATTATGAATATAAAGTGCATTAAATATTTGTATAGTACAATAATTTAACATCAATCCTTAGAATGGAAAATATCATTGAAAAAGTTTAAGGGTAATACATGGTCATTTTTTACTTCCTTTACATGTTTACATGTTTGGATCAAGAAAATGAATTAATACTTGTGCACAAGGTAAAACACAAGAAACTAGAAATATAATTGTTCACCCATATCATATCTACCCATCAAAACTAAAAAAATCCTCTTTAGTGTTATCATGTTCCAATCCTTTAAATTAGGTATGTATTATTAACCTCTAAAAAAAGGGTAAAAAATGGTATATTTTTTCATAGCATTGCCAATTGAGACATGTTTTGATGTATGAGACCCTCTTACTGGATGCTCATAAGGAGAGTCATTTAAATTTATATGTTATATATTGTCCTACAAGGTGTACATAGGTCAAATCATCCTTCTAAATAAATCTTGTATCTCATCTATGGTGTACAAGAACCTTTAGTATTTCAACATGTTGGAGATGAGGATCGGTTGGATATAATGCTGGCATTGGAATGGGGAATGTATGTCAAGCAATCGCATGCCCTGCAAGTAAAAAAGAATACATAATATGCAAACCATCAATAAAAATGAGATTGGAATGAACCAAGCTAAATAATATTAAGGACAAAGTTGTACATGGGTGGTCCCACAATACTGTATCCCACTTTTTGGCCAAAGTAGGACATTGAAATCAGCATTTTTAACCAAATTTTCACTTTCTGACACCTATAGCAACTAAACCATTAATAATTTGAAGATAATATAAACTAGTGATTTTTGAGATTTTGTGTGTATATTCTAAATATATTTTTTTTAAAATTTAAAATAATTTGCGATTTTTTTACGTAACTTTTATAGTAAACCACATTTTTAAAAAGTGATGTTTATACCTGTAAGATTTGTTTGAAAGGCCACCCAAGAATGCAAATGAATGAAGGAAAGCAAGTATAGAAATCAAATATGAGTCAAATAAACTGTATTCAACTCTATAGAATGCAAAGCATACAATAAATAAGAGATGGTCATATGAGAGTGATGGGTGAGTTTATATATGATTTACCACCCAAGAGACTAAAACACTACCAATGTGGGATAAATGTAAAAAGTCCCTACATAAAATTAACCTAGTGTGAAGAGAGCTAAGTGGAGAACTGGCTAGGAAATGAACTAGTTAGAAAATATATCCTATTCACACTAACAATACCATACATCATAACTATTTTTATAGAAAGGATCATATTATAAAATTTCAAACATAGATTTGTAACACCAATATCTAGTGCGTAGATATTTTTCATAATTTTTTGTTACATATATATATTTTTATTAATTTTTGAAGTGAGATTATTATAATTCAGACATAGGTTTATACCATACAACATAACTTTTTATGTATGTATCCAAATTACATTGTTTTTTGTTGAAACAAGGACATTAATACTTAGTGTGTAGATATTTTTCATAATTTTTTTCTCTATTTTTTTATTTTTCGGTGCGTGTGGAATAGAGACCTTGATGTTCGGTGAAAAACCTATGTTCACTAAAAAATAGAAAATAAATATAATACTCAAATCAAATATATTCAAAATGGTACCTTTTGGAAAGCTTATACTAAGGGCTACATACTTACAAAATAGAATTTCTAAATAACTTCATTTGATCCCCCAAAAGGTGAAGCAAAATTATTTTTTATCATCATTTTGATAAGTGCGGAGGAGACTCTATTGAGGTTTTGATTTAAGACTAGGACGGTTCTTTCCAACGGGGTTTGATCTAAGGGGGTTTTATCTAACCCCCTTCAATTAAAACCCTTTAGATGGAACCCCTCAAGGCTTAAATCATTAATTTTTCTAAAAAATATGTGATTTCAGACAAAAATTAGGATGTCCCATGTTTGGGACTTAGTATTGTGGGATCACCCACATATAGGTGAAGTGATTGGGTCACTTTAGAAGTCGACTTCAACACTCAAAGAGTGGTGGTGAGTTTGCTCTACCAAGTGGCACCTGAAGGAGGCACCACATACCTTGGGTGAGTTCTACCAACTCTCCAAGATGCCACATACCTACCTAAGGTGGCTTAATGTCATGTGTAGAATTAAATTTATAATTGCTTATTATTTAATAATTAATAACATTAATATATTCTACACTAATAGCTCCCCTTAAGCATAGCTTAGGTGGGCACAAATAAGGATGGGTCCCAACAACTAGGCCTGATGAGGTATGCATGTACAATATAATCTCTCATAAAGTAGAGGAATAAAGAAAACCCAGTGGGAAAAACTTTCCTCCAAAAGAGAGAAGAAATGTGAAAATGCTCTGGACACAACTCAATGGAAGTGCACTTGACATAAAACACCTAAAGGTGATAATCCTGCAATACCGACAAGATCCATAGAAGAAATGTGTGGAATGTCAATTGCATGCCATGTGGCAATAATCCAAATCCCACATGAATTCTTGCTGTGAAGAATCTCTGGAAGCCTTTTATGAAGCAACTCTGAACTCTATAGAAGTAAAGCAACTGTTATCAATATCCTGGTGTAATGAACCATTGGAAGTTCTCAAGGAAGCAACTTTGGATTCACATGTAGCATCAGGTGATGTTGGAGGTGATGTCAGTCAAGCTGAGCCTTTGATGATATTCCCATTTGATTTTTCAATTTTTAGACATGATCTAATTATGAGGAAATATCAAAATGATTATGCAGAAGGAAAATGTTGAAAATGTTGAAGGAGAAGTGGAAGTGCTCTTGACATGAATCAATAAAATGTGGAAAAAATGTTGAAGGAGTAGTGGAAGTGCTCTTAACACAACTCTATGGAAGTGCTCTTGACACAAATAGAGCACCCACCCATAATTCAATATTTTAATCCCTTAAGTTTGTGTGGTACTTTATAATTTCAGTGCATAAGTTAACCCAATTTCGAACGAAAAAAGGCACTTTATAATTTTAGTGCGATATCATTTCCAATGGATCAGGCATAAAAAATAAAGCACTTTTAAGAAATGGCATACATTAATTTTAATATTTTCCTAAAAATTTTGAACACCCTTAAAAAATTTGACAAAATATTTTTCTTAAAAAATCTACCAAAAAAATTAAAAAATAGGAGAAAATGGAGATAGAGTTAAACCCCCTTAGGTTGGTCGCGACCATCCCATATGACTAAGGGCTATGAGAAAATGCCCTTTCTCTCTTCTGAAATGGATCGCCCAAAATACAAGGTATTTTGGGGTTGGTTTCGGTACTGGGCAAGGTCACCTGAGGCTAATTTTCACATTGGACCAAGGTTTTGGCCCTCTTCACAGGATTTTCTACAAATAAAAACATCACACCTCTCTGCATATAAAAACACCTTTTCAAAAAATGCTTCTTTGTAGATTGAAAAAACATCTCTCTCTATAGATACAAATGCCTGGAAAGGTCACCACTTTACACACAAGGTTGCGCTTCTTTTCTCTTGCCACACATACAGGGTTTTTTTCGTAGGTCGAAATGCCTTCAAATGCCTTTTCTTTGACCGTTTCAACAGTACAAGCTACGAGCTTCTTAGATACTAGATGTCTTCTACTCTGCTTACACTACACACAGATATGTGTTAGTAGAGATAAAGAATGCCTTGAGTCACCTCCACAAAAGCACAAAAACCTTCCATGAATCCATAGAAAACAATTTCACTATAATGCAATAATTTTGTTTTAAATAAACTTACAATTACTAGACCAGCAAATGAACCAAATCCGATTTGATACCATGTTAGAGATGAGGATCGACTGGATAGAATGCTAACACCAGAATGTGGAATGAATGTCAAGCACTTACATGCCCTGCAAGTAAAAAGGAATATAGAATATAGAAACCACAAATAAAAATGAGATTGGAATGAACCAAGCTAAATAATATTATGGACAAAGTTGTACATATAGGTGAAGTGATTGAGTCTCTTTAGAAGTTGACTTCAACACTCAAAGAGTGGTGGCAAATTTTCTCTACCAAGTGGCAAGAAGGAGGTGCCACATTCCTTGGACAAGTTTGACCAACTCTCCAAGATGCCACATACCTACCTAAGGTGGCTTAACACCATGTGTAGAATTACATGTTTAATTGCTTATTATTTAATAAGTAATAACATAATATATTCTATACTAACACAACAAATTAGGACTAAAAAAATATGTATGCAATCCCTAACTAAATAAAATAACCAATTCCTTTTTACATGGCCTCATGAAAGTCAAAAGTAAAGAGATATAAATATAAATTTATATTTTTTTACCCAACTTCCTATCAATTAGACCCAACTAACACCCAAACTCTTATGCCCAATACCTACAAACAAAATATATAATTACCTTCTCTACCCCTAGTACCTAGTGATATATCTATCTATTTTTTCCCTAATATTAAATACCCCATTGTGAACTCACATGCTATGATATTGCCAAAAAATTCAATCTCTAGCTCTAAGACCTCACTGCTTAACTAAAGCATAATCTTAATCTTATCGAATGTCATCAAGACAAAGACTCTCAAATTAGATCTTACCTTCATTCGCTTAAAGTCGAGAATAAATCCTTCAAGGATTATTTCAAGCCTAATGCAGTTAAGGTCGGAGGATCCAATTAAGGATTATCTATAGATTGTAGCCTCTATAATTTTCTTCTCTAAACATTATTCAATTCCATAAAAAACAACCAATTATAGGAGAAAAACACCAATTTATTTATCAAAGAGATATATTACAAGTTGTAGGCATCGACCATGAACTACAACTAGATCATAGTCATATGATCTCACTCAATGTATTTATATCATCTTAGACTCACAATCAACAACTTCTTAGATCCCTCTCTTCTATTCAATCTTGTAATCTTCTGTCTATTTAGTCTCTATCATTAAATCATATCAGACTTGTCTTTTATAGAAGATGTAGAACATCATGCAGTGGTTGGTTTCATGATCCATACTTCTAGAACAAGTTGATAAGGATCATTAGTCCCAAAATTAAATGCTTTTCCCAATAGTTTACCTTGGGAGTTAGCACAACCTCTTAGATGTGACATGCAAGTTCACTAGTAATGTGCAAGCATTTTGGGCTAGGAGTCTCCAAAATTAATGTGGTTCTATTTATGACCCCTAATAGGACTTATAATAAAGTAGGTAACATTAAAAATTGCCACAAGTTTCAAATACTTTGTGTATTGACCAAATAAGTTATTGTTATATAGTAACTACCATGTACATGTCTCAACTAGCTTCCTTAGGTGAACAACATATGTTTAGTGGTCCAAAATATATAGAAATCAAATGGAAGGTTCTAGATACATAATACAATGTGTGATTCCAACCTTAATCAATGATATTGAATTGTGGTGACTTGCAGTGCTTTTGATGGCTCAACTATGTTGGTGATTGCAACTATGAATTCTTAAACCATGAAAACATAAGTGTAGTGACATGTAGTGCCTCTAGCTTAAATTAAATCAATGTAATACTCCTAGGAAATCAAAAACATACCTACAAAACAAATAAATGTTAAAATAAATCTTTTTGGTTGATGAAAGATTTCTCTTACACCTTGGAAGCTCCTACATTAGACACCTTAGGTAATTAAAAAGTCAGCTCTCACACTTTTGTTCATAATTGTGAGCTAAAGGAAAACCAAGTCAGTCAACCTCAGCTCTGGATATCCAAATAGAATCTTTGAATGGTTTATCTTTCTACATCACCAAATATTCTTCATACTATATGTTCCTAGTGCTTCTCCTAATTCTCTAATAAAGTATTTCTTCAATCTCTTCTATCTTGTGTGTAGGTATTGGTGCCCCTAAATTCATTATTGAATTAAGGTCTTCTAATTTTCCTTTAGGATATTCATAAATATTAGCAATGTTAAATATTGGTGAAATACCAAGATCTTCAAGTAGTTCTACTTCATATGCATTTCCAGAACCAAATTTCTTAAGATACCTATAAGGTACAAAGTTCTTCATCTTCAATTTATTGTGTGCACCCTATGGAAACATCTGCTTTCACAAGTAAATCATTACTTCATCTCTAACTTCATATTCTTTATGTCTTTTCCTTTGATTAGCATCTATCTTATATTTTTGATTTTCCTTCTCCAACTATGTTTTAACTTCATGATATATTTTAGTTATATGTTTTACATAGTCTTCAACTATAACACTTTTTCTATGATCTACTGTAAAATCTCTCAACTCTGAAACATTTCTCTAATTTTTTCCATATACAATTTCAAAAGGTGTTCTTTGGGTACTCTTGTTTACCAAATTATTATAAGAAACCTCTACTTGCAGTAAGATTAAATCCCAACTTCCTATTGTCTCACCTGATAAACATCTTAGCAAATTTCATAAACTCCTATTTACAACATTTGTTTGTTGGTGATATGCTAAACTAAGCTTTAGGTCAATATTCATCTTCTTCCATAAAGTTCTTTAAAAGTGTTCAATAAATTTTACATCTCTATTTGAAATAGTGCTTTTAGGTAACTTATGTAATCTCACAATTTATTTGAAAAATAAATTAGCTACATGTACTACATCATTAGTTTTCTCGCAAGAAATGAAATACACCATCTTTTAAAACCTTTCAACAACTACAAAAAAAATTGTATCCTCTTTTTGTCCTTGGTAACCTCAATACAAAATCCATACTAATATCCTGTTGTGGTATGTCTGGAATTGGAAATGATTTGTACAATCCAACATTTTGACTTCCTCCTTTAGCTACTTGATAAATTTTGTAGTTCTATACATATTTTATAACATCCTTATACATCTACAACAAATAATAATATTCACCTAGCAATGAAAATGTCTTATCAACACCAAAATGACTTGTCAATCCACCACTATGCTTTTCTTTGATCAAATCATCCCTCATTGAACTCTTAGGAATACATAATTGATTGCTCTTAATTAAAAAGTCTTCTTGAATCACATAATCTAATCATTTAGTTCTATCTCACTCTATTGGTAACTTACATGATTTCCATGCTTTAGCAAAATCAAAGGTCAATTTCATACAAATGTTTCAACTCACCAAAACCAACAACTTAAATCCTCATTTCCATCAGCAAATTATGTCTTCTACTTAATGCATCTACAACTCTATTAGATTTTTCACTTCTATATTTCAACACAAAAGAGTAACTTTACATAAATTTGACCCATTTAACATGTCTAGCAGTTAAATTATTTTTGCTATTTAAGTATTGTAATGCTTGATGGTCTATATGTAAAATAAATTCTTTACACAACAAATAATGCAAAAATCTCTTCAATACTTGCACAATTGCATAAATCTCTTGGTCATATACTGAATATTTCCTTTTAGCACAATTCAACTTTTCACTAAAATAAGCAATAAATTATATTCCCACTTGTATCACAAACAACTTGAAATAAATTATCAAAATATGGTAAAGCTAACATAGGCTATTCACTCACCTTCTTCTTTAACAATTCAAAACTTCTATCTACAGTAATAGTCCATTAGAATTCCTTTTTATCATTCTTGATGACATCAATAATAGGTGCACATATCCCACTAAATTTCTTGATAAATTTATGATAAAAAATTGCTAATCCATGAAAAGATCTAACTTTAGAAATGCTTATCGATGTTTTCTATTCAAGAATAGATTTAACTTTCTCAAGATCCATCTTTAATTCATTAACAAAAATAAAAAAACCTAGATAAACTAACTCTTGCTTCATAAACTACATTTCTTTACATTCATCGATAATTTCTCTTCTTAGTCATTGTAATATTAATCTGATATGCTCCAAATGTTCCTTTTCACTTTTATTAAAAATTAAAATAGGTGTGTGCGTGATGGGCCAAACAATACCCCTAAGTGGCAATGAAAATGCTAAAAATATACTTAACTAACTTTCACATTAAAAAAAAGAATGAGTTATCTACACAATTTCAAAATAAGGCAGTAATCATTTAAGTTATAGTAAATTGAATGTAGTTTATAGTCTACTACTTTTTTTTTGAAATTTTAAAATTAATTTGGTGAAGACTGGATGTTTCAATGAGGTCGTACTATTTTTTAGAAAAAATGTAAAAAGTAGGTGTCATTCTAGCCAACCTAAGTATGAGCAAAAAAGTTCATTCCTCCAAACTTTGTATTTAAGTAAAGGACACATGAGCAGATGTGACATATTTTTTGAATCTTTTTAATAAATAATTATTTATGAATTTTTTACTAGGACTTTTTAAAAATATAACTTGAATAATATTTTAACCAACCTAACTTGGTAAAAAACTATCAAATTCATTTTTTTTAAAACCTATAAGTAATGAGGCCTAGAATGTGACACATATTTTGGATTTGTAAAAGGATAAATAGTTTGAAAGTTATGAATGCTTTTCAATAGGTATATCTATCAAGAATTCAAACATAGTTCATGTAGAAAATCAATAATAATTACCTATTAAAATTATAATGAGAAATATATTATTATTTTATAATCTTTATAGTTTCCTCTAGAAATCCTTTTCATTTTATTAAATTTGGATGCAAAAAGTTTGTCAACTTCAAGGATGAAGTTGTGTAAAATTTTAGGATAATACTAGACGAGTGGTTTTGCAAGTTTCTTTAGCAAGTTTTAGGACTCCCACTTACCTAAATCCAAGGTATTCCCGAAGTTTGTTTTAGAGGGAATCCATATTTGAGCTAGAAATATTAGCACTTTTTCCATCCAAATTTAAATTTGAATAAATTTAGCACTTTTTCATTTAGTAGTTTTTTTTCATTGGTAGTGTTTGACCCATCATGATCTCACACTCATTCAAATACACAACAACAAACTTACCAAGATATGGTGTCAATAATTCATTCATCAATCTCATAAAATTACTAGGTGCATTTGTCAAACCAAAATGTGTAACTAACCATTCAATCCTTCTTTACTCTTGAATGCAGGTTTCCACTCATCTCTTTCCCTAATTCAAATTTGATGATATACACTCTTTAGATCTATCTTGCTAAAATATTTTGTACCACTTAATGAATTCATGAGATCATCTATTCTTGACAAAAGAAATCTATACATGATAGTGATTTTATTTATAACTCTTGAATCTATACACATTCTCCATTCTCCTCCTTTCTTTGGTGCCAAAATAGTTGGTACTACACATAGACTCGAAATTTCTCTTATTAACCCTTTCTTCAATAATTCTACAACTTGCCTATTCAAATCTCCACTTTCACCTGGTGTCAACCTATGTGCTACCTTATTAGGTAAACTAGCTCCTAGTATCAAATCCATATGATGACTTATACTTCTTATTGGTGGTAACCCTTTAGGAAAATTATCAAAATTTATATCACTATATTTTGTCAATAATTTTGAAATTTTTAGGATGCATTGCCACATCTTCTTATACCTTTTTGGTATCTATCTTACTCATAACATCAAAACAAATCTTCTCTTTTTTCACATTATTCAAGAATTATTTACCATTCACTAAAATTACTCTTGTAAGACCATTCATTCATTCACCATCTTCCTTCAAAGGTAAAAGTACATGTCTTATTCATCCTTTTATTAACGTCTAGCTATTTTCTCTTCCATTATGTATAGCCTTCCTATCAAACTACCATGGTCTACACAAGAAAATATGACAAACATCCATAGGCATGGTATCACACAAAACTTCATTTTCATATACTCTAATTTTTAAGTTTACAAGGCATTAGTTGTAGGATTTAAGGACAACATTAAGAGGGGGGGTGAATCAATGTTGTGTGAATTTTCTAATCTTTTTACAAACTTTAACTTGGAGAGCACAAGAAGAGAAAGTTATCATTGAATTGTCAAACACATATGCACATAACTGAGAATGAAAACAAAAACTCATGAGTAAAACATACAACCATAGAGAGATGATCAATATGAATCAAGACACAAGAATTGCACGAGTGGAAAACCATCCAGGGGTAGAAAAACCACTCCAGAACTACTTCACTAGCTTAATTGATAAAACATGCCTCACTGGCTACAATATGTGTCTCACTAACAAATGTTAAGGTCTCACTAACCTGCAAGCCTCACTGGCATACTATGCCTCACTGACATACTGTGCCTCACTGGCATTTTTCAATCAATCAGAAAAATCTCATGTGCAAGAAATGATTGATGTTCAATCTGATTTGCACCATTCAAATCAATTCATCTGTAACATCTATTCCACCATTCCAATCCTCTGATATTTTATCATTGAATCATCTAATTCACCTGATCAGGAAAAATATATCTCATACATTACAAATTGGTTTTTCACATTTTATACATTCATCTGCATTTTCTTTTTAATAGAATTTTCATAAAATTGTCTTCATCATTGATCTGCAACCCTGTATGATAATCCACACAACTCTGTAATCAAAGCATCTGTAATGTCATTAAATAAAATCTGAATATCCTTTAACAACCCATCACAATGCACTTTCAATAACCCTTCATATTCTCTTCTCTATTTTGATAAACAAAATATCTTCCCCTTAAAAAATATACATCAATTCTATGCATTAAAAAAATCTTTTGATCTTCCTCTTCTCTGTACATGATCCTTCATATTCTTTGACATTTCAATTTGGACAATTTTTGTATTCAATATTATCCCTGCATAAAACATTTAGCAAAAATATATCTCCAAAAACAACTTCAATTAAATTCAATCATTTTGCTCCTATCAAAAATAAAACAATAACTCTTCAAATTCCTTTGTGCATTCACTTTCATCTTCATTGCATGATCCTTCATATCCATTTAAAAAAATCACTGGATTGCTTCAATTTGTCCATGTCAAAAATGAAGAGCCTTCACAAATTGATTCACCTGCAAAAGATTTTTCATATTCCTCTATATAAATATTTTCACCTTCTCAAACAAAATCATCTTTGTCTTCAAAAACTATTCAAATTCTTCTCTACATATTTCTCTTTCATAAAATCATCTTCATTTCTCATCAACCTTTTCATTTTCCTTGTCTCTGCAATATCATTTGGCAAAAATAAAAACTGCAAACAACCTCCTGCCATTAAAAATCCATTTTGGATTCATATATATCTTTTCATAAAAATAAACTCTCTCCTTTCTTAAAAAAAATCTTCCTCTTTCTTTTTTAAAAAAATCTTTCTTGTCATGAGGAGAGTTTAAAAATAGAATAAAATCTTAACAAAAATCTCCTTAAAATTTTTCAAAAAAATCTACTTTAAAAACTTCTCAAAATCTCCTTTTTTTAAAAAAAGACTAAAAATAGTCTTTAAAAAATTTCCATTAAAAGATGCCCCCTTTCTTTTTAAAAAAAGAATAATTCCCTCCTTTAAGAAAGCCACGGGTGAGACTAATAATAAACTTTTCATTTTTATAAAGCATATTAATGCTTTTTAAATCTCAAAATAACCGATGTTTTAAAAAAAAAAAAACATAAAACATCTTTATGAAAAAAATGGGCTCCAACTATGCATTGACTTTCTTATTTAAGAAATCAATGTTCCTTTTAATAAAACATTCCCCTTTGAATTTAAAATGCTCATTCGAATAAGGAATAAACAAAGTCAAATAAAGGTCTTTGAATCCCCTTTGAGTATGCTTCGAGCCTTCATAAGGTAATACGATGCTTTTTCAATAAAACTCCTTCATGCACCTCCTCGAATATGGAATTTGATGTCCCCTTTTTTTTTAATAAAAAAAATCAAACTCCTTAAAAAAAAAACATCATCCAACCTTGTGCCTAATAAGTCATCATACCAACTAAGATAGTACAACTGAGAGTGATCAATGAAAACAATGTAGTGTATATATTATGAGCATGAACATTAAGAACGTCTATACCAATGCCAACACCCACATGAAGAACACCATACAATGAACACCAAAATATCTATACCACTACCAACACCCACTGATCCTCTGACCAACACAAACAAGGTAGTATCTCTGACCAACACAAACAAGGTAGTATTTCCTGACTTAGCCATGAAGCAACATATCAACCTGAAGTAGATTAAGCCCAACATCAACCATCCAATTACTAACATCAAACCATCCATGCTAACTTGAACATTATCAAACATACTGTAAGAACAATGACATCCCAAAGAACCAAACTGCTCCTATCAAGAACAATGACATCCCAAAGAACCAAACTGCTCCTATCAATCTGTAATGTGTAGATACCACAAAGAAGGTCTTTTGATTTGTAACAACAATTCTGCATCATCATCACTTTTGACATCAATGACAAACTATCACCATCATTAGTCACTAACCCAAATTTTATGATCCTTTTGTAAACAAGAGACACTATAAGGATTATTATGTTCTAATCCTTTTAGATTTAGTTTCCCCATAATTTCACTTGCAACTATATTATCAATACTACCACTGTTAATAATCACCTTACAACACTTACCTCCAAATTTACATATAGTTTTGAACAAATTTTTCCTTTGTATCTAGGTTCACCTAAACTTTTAGATGGATTCAACAAATTCCTTTTTAATAGCAATGACTCACCTTTCTCTGGTATACTTGTTCATTATTAGAAGAAACTTTCTCATCTACATGTGCTTCTCTTGTAGTCCTTTTAGATCTCCTATCAAACTCTCCTTGTGATTTATTACACTTAAAAGCTCTATGACCTTCACCTTCGTTTTACCTCCATTTATTTTGTAACAAGGTTTCAACCTCTATCTATCCTTCTAGGTAGCATCTTGACAATTGATGTGAACTTCCTATAAGTTTGGTTATTTGTACACAACAAATTTCAAGTTGTCTCAATAATCTTCTACCCAACACTCTCCTACTAGAAGACTCATGACATGTTATCTTTTCTAAACATCGTAATTACCAACCTCACAAAACCTGATCTAGGTCAAGCAACACCAAAACCAACTCTAATACCATCTATGTAGTTAAGGTTAGAGGGTCTAATTAAGGATTATCCAACCTTGTATCCTTTGTAATTTAATTCTCTAAACCTTATTCAATTATGCACCAAATAATAGATTATAGGGGGAAAACAACAACACTTTATTTATCAAAGAGATGTATTACAAGTTCTAGGCATCGACCATGAACTACAACTAGATCACAATCATATTATCTCACTCAATGTATTTTCATCTTATTAGACTCTTAATCAACTTATTATTCAATCACTTTCTTCTATTTAGTCTTTTGATCTTTTATTTATTTGGTCTCTATCCTCAAATCATGTATTAGACTTTTCTTTCATAGAAGATGCAGAACATCATGCGAAAATTGATTTCATGATCAACACTTCTAGAAAATGATAATAAGGATCATTGATCACAAAATCAAATGGTTTTCCCAATGATTCACCTTGTAACATTATTTCATGCAACTATGGAATAAAATATATCCTTTTTGATTACTAGGTCTCTTTTCTAGGTCTAGGCAAATTCAAGATTGGCACCAAAGTGTTAGTAGCTACCTATGTTTACTATTATTATTTCTAGGACCCTTTAATAGATACCTATGACAAGATTTCCAAGCTCATACATGACTTTCTATGGGCCAATTCCAAGCAAACTAGAGGGTTCCACAAAGTGGTGGGACATTTATTATCTACCCTAGGAAAAAGGTGGGATGGGAATTATTAATGTTTACAAACAAATCATTATTCTTTGTGTTGAGTGGATGGTCTAGGAAATTCATGGCTTGGAGGAATTGAAAATTCTTTTCAAGCATTATATCATCCTCTAGTTCACTTCATGGAAAATAATGTTGGAAAGGAATTGGCCTTCACAGTCTTTTTTAAAAAGTGCCCATGTAAAGATTAAGGGATCTTTTGTGATTTGAATCATTTGGAAGGCCATTCATGAAATTAATCCCTCCCTAATTCAAACCTAGAATATCTTTCAACAACCATAACCTTTGGTGGTCTCTAATGATCAATACATATAATTTTTCTTTGGAAAAACACTTGGAATCAAAGTTCTCTAGCTCTATCACAAAGGCATCCATACCATTAGAAATTTAGTCTCTTCTCAAGATTGTACCATATGGTTGTCTTTGCCACATAAATTTAATCCTTTGAATGTTGATTTATCTTCCATCATTCACATTCAAGAGCTTAATCTTGATTTTATGTTTCACAAGCTAGGGCTTAAGCCTCCTCTAGCTTTGTGGAATGCCTGGCGGTGCAATTTTGACGTGTTTAGAATTTATGCTCATGGGCTTGTCTATAGACTTCTTGGCCTTTTTTGTGCTACCCTTTACTATTTCAATAGGTGGTGGTGGTTGAATTCTTCTACTCAAACTTGGCTTTTTAGCGTAAGCATGTTTGGCATTCTAGAATGGAGGCTAAGATTGCTCACTTTTATGTTGTCTACTCTACTAAGGGATTCTTATTAGAGAGAATTTTGCATATGGAACTTGCTCATCCAAGATGTGATATTTATCACAGAATTGAAAATATCAAACATCTATTTTAGACTTGCCCTCAAGCCTAGGATGCTTGGAAATGGATACACAACCTTTTTTCCATTTTTTCCAAAATTCTTTTCTCAAGAATTATTTTGTTAATGGACTATTTCTTGTCATTGATGTATGTATGTATGTATGTATGGTGCAGTCACGGTAGGAGGGTTCACAGAATGAACTGTCCAGACTGTGCAGCTAGAGTAAACACAATGGAAACAACTCAAATATATGAAACAAATGCAGATTTAGTCATTCAGTATATCATAGAATTCAAATATGGATCGGTCGGCAACATGCGGGCTTACAAATTTGGGCTCACAGGCCTGCTTATAGAATATTAGACTATGCACAAGATATAGCTTTGAAGCTCCTTCACAATAAATCTAAACTATAAACTTATGCTCCTAATCCTAACTACTTTCCTAGGCATCTATTACATCATTATATATCATTTCCAGAACCAAAGATTCCTCCGTGTCGGCCAAGGAAGGTTACAAACTCCAATAAAGAGGTGCAACGTGTGTACATGGATAGGTCAGACCTAAATGAATTGAACTTCTCCACAAATGAATGGAATGATGTGCAAATCCTGGGAAAGGTTGGCCACGAATCACTAAACATTGATTGATGTGTCTTTTAGCTCCGCATATCGAGAGTTGCTCCGCAAATCTTCTCCTTTAGCTGATTGTCCAAGACTGTCAGGATGCTCTGCTTGAGAAAATAGTTGATCTTCTGATAGAGATAACGTTCTGGTACTTGATCCAAATGCTCTAAATTTTGGATATGATGTAGATGCATGAATCTAGATGCTAAGTCTAGTTCCACAAGATTTGAAATGCAACTACAGTAGAATGCGGACTAAAATACAAAAACTACTACTAACTAAACTGAATTGGAAAAAGAAACAAAAGAAACTACCAATAAATTGAAATTCAAATGTTTTTAGTTGATGCAAGATTTCTCTTGAACCAGGGATGCTCCTGCATTAGACTGTTGGGAATTAAGGTGTCTCAACCTTGGTAATTCCTTGCATTTATTTGTTGTAATATATTTAATTATTCCCTATTGTGTAATTAGGATGCAAATCCTGTTTTGTCATCTTGTGGGAGTTGGCATGGTGATGTGTCATCCTACGTGGAAGGTGACCACATGTCCTCACATGAGGAGATAGGCATCCCACTTAGTGGTAGAGGTATTTTTCCTTGTGTCGGCACTTTGACTAGTGTGTAAGTGAATCTTGACCGAAACAGTTATGACAGATTCCTATGATAGAATCTATGACATGTAAGAGTCAGATATAGAAGATCTATGACAGGTGAAGACATGTGTCACAAGGCATCTTGGAAGAAGGCATCTTTGGGTGCCCCAAGGAGGGTTATGACATGTTGTAAGAGAATATACTATTTTTAGTCAGTGTATGATAGATTCTCTTACAGCTATAAGATATGACAATTATGACAGATTCTATGACAGTTATAAGAGTCGTAAGAGCATCTGTCATTTCCCAACTTGGGAATAGGCAACCATATTGGGATGGGGTGATATGACAAGTGTCACGACCATGTTGTAGTGTTGGACAAGTGTCCCTAGGTGTGTGTTTTGGGCCATGAGGCCAAGTTCGACGTCCATCTCAAGAAAAGCTCATTTTTTGCCTTGTAAACTTCTATTTAAGTAGGTGCTTTGAGAGGAGATGTATTATGTGACTGATAGGTACTATTATGCTGCCGAATTGTCTCCAAATATGAGTGTCAAAGACTCCTATAAAGACTTGCATTGCAAGTGCATTGTAAACCTTGTTGTTTAGATAATACATTGTGTAGGTTTTGGAGTGTGGGGTTTTTCACCCATAAGGGTTTTCCCCACGTTATATCTTGTCTCTCTCTTCTTTTGTATTACATTCTTGTGTTGTGTATTGTTGCAATATCTCTGTTGTTGGGTTAATAACACTATAATTGTAAAGGTGAAAAATAAATTTCACTCATCTCTCCTCATTAGATTAGTGTAGGAAGTGATTTCCGCACACCTAGCTTCCTTTCAGTTGGTATCAGAGCTTGATCACCTTTGGTCCTAGTTGTTGGGTAGGGGTTTTTTGAGCTGATCTTAGATTGAGTGGGAGTCTATGCAGAGTATTCTATAATCTTGTTGTAGGAAAAGAGATGGTAGGCACATCCCGAAGATTAGAGGTGGAGAAATTCAATGGCACAAATTTTGAGTTATGGAAACTTAAGATGGAAAACATGCTTGTTGATTAAGACCTATGGGAAACTGTATATAGTGTAAAACCAACTGCAATGGCACAAGCTGATTGGGATCTCAAAGATCAGAAGGCTAAGGGTTTCATAAGACTCAGTCTAGCTGATTCTGTCCTATTAAATGCCCATGAGTTGAAGACCACGAAAGACCTTTGGAAGAAGATGGGAGATGTTTATCAGGCCAAATCCCTGGTGAACAAGCGTTTTCTGAGAAATAAGTTGTATTCTGTGAGGATGGAGGATGGAGGATCTATTGCAGATCACCTGAATGCTTTCAACATGTTAGTTGCACAGTTGACATCCGTTGGTGTGAAGATGGAGGAGGAGGATCGTTGTATGACCTTGCTTTGTTCTTTGCCAGACTCGTGGGATCATCTTGTTATGGCTATTGGGAGCACAACATCCACTTTCAAAATGGATGAAGTGGTATCTTTACTATTATCTGAAGAGATATGGAGAAAGTCTTCTAAAGCAGCCAAAGAGGCTCTTACGGTTCATGGAAGACCCAAGGAGAAAGGGAAAAAGAAGGACAAGAAAGCTGAGAAGGGTAGATCCAAATCCCGTGGGAGATCCAAATCTCCTGGAAAGTCCAAGGCTCTCTGTTGGAACTGTAGAAAAATTGGGCACTTTCGAAAGGAATGCAAAGAGAAAAAGAAAAAGAAGAAGAAGAATGTCCCAGACTCAGATTCTGACAAGTCACAAGATGATGGCGATTCCTTCATCGCAACCTTGGCCACCCATGCATCTGATGATGTGTTGTTGATTGATTCTGGTGCATCATTCTACATGACGTCGCATCGAAGCTGGTTCACGAAGTATGAAGAGTTTGATGGTGGAATAGTGTACCTGGGTGACAACTCTCATCTGAAGATTGTTGGTCATGGAAGAGTCTCAATCTGATTCCCTGATGGACAAGTGAAGGGGATCACTAGGGTTATGCACATCCCAGGCTTGTCACGGAACCTACTTTCTGTAAGTATGTTGAATGATGTAGGTGTGTAGGTTGTCTTTTCAAAGGATGGATGCAAGATGACTAGAGGATCTATGGTGCTTGCGAAGGGTACTCAGAGAGGTACTCTGTTTCAGCTGGAGGCATGTACTTCACAGTGCAATAGTTCTTCTGACTTGAAGAAAAGAGCTGCAGTCACTTCATCCCCACCATCTGAACCAACAGTGAAGAAATTTATTGTAACAAATTCTAATGGTAGTGCATCTTGGGTACCCAAGGGTGCTCATGGTTTGGAAGTTAAGCTTCTTGCTGAAAAGACGATGTTATGGCATATGAGATTTGGCCACATTGGTGAGAAGGGTTTTAAAACCCTGAAAAATAAAAACCTCATTGAGGGGTTCAATGATTGTAATCTCAAGTTTGACTTTTACAAACATTGTATATATGGAAAGCAAAACTGTGTTCAGTTTTACTCTAGTTCTCACAAGTCTTCTGGTGTATTGGATCTTATTCTTTCTGATGTGTTTGGTCCTGTTAGTGTTCCTTCGATTTCCAAATTTGTATATTTTGTATCTTTCATAGATGATTACAGTAGAAGGACATGGATTTATTTTCTCAGAAGCAACACTGAAGTCTTTAGTTAGTTCAAAGAGTTTAAATCTTTTGTTGAGAATCAGACTAGTAAAAAGATTAAGTGTTTAAGAACTGACAACGGTGGTGAGTTTTGTTTGGCAGAGTTTGATAAGTTCTGTAAAGAGCAAGGGATTGTAAGACATAAGACAACTCCATACACCCCGTAGCAAAATGGAGTTGCAAAGAGGATGAACAGGACACTGATGGAGAGGGCTAGTAGTATGCTTAGTGGAGCAAGCCTCAAACAAACGTTTTGGGCTGAAGTTGTAGCCACTGCTTGCTACCTGGTAAATTGGTTTCCTACATTAGCTCTTGTTGGTAAGACACCTATGGAGGTGTGGTCTAGTAATCAGCCTTTAGTTAGACATCTTCATGTTTTTGGTTGTGAGGCATATGCATATGTGCCTAGGGAGAAACAATCTAAATTGGAGAACAAGGTTGTTAAGTGTATTTTCATTGGTTATGGTGTTAGTGTGAAAGGATACAAGCTTTGGGATCCTGTGGCTGAAAAAGTGTTGTATAGCAGAAGCATTATTTTCATAGAGCTAACACCTTCTCCCATTGTTCTACAGCCAGAAGAAACAGAAAAGAAAGCGGATGTGGTTCAGTTTCCTTCTACCCCTGAGAAGACTAAACCGACAGACCCTGTGAGACCTGATGATGAGGAGAGGTCTAGCAGCTCTGAAAGTTTAGAAGAAGAAGCAGAACCTCAACCTCAGTCATTAAGGAGGTCTACATGGACAAGGAAGCAACCTGATAGGTTTGGTTATTCATTGCTTGATTCTAGTTGTGCTTTTGCCTTGCTTACTAACATTGATGAGCCTAGAACTGTGACAGAGGCTATGGGCATGAAAGATGCAGGTTCCTGGAAGGAGGCCATGGAAGATGAGATGGCTTCTTTGGAGAAGAATAAAACATGGGACTTGGTGCCTTTGCTTGAAGGATGGAAACTTGTTGGATGCAAATGGGTGTTCAAGAAGAAATTTGGTGCAGATGGCAATGTTGAAAAGTACAAGGCCAGATTGGTTGCGAAGGGGTATTCACAAGTGGAGGGAATTGATTATGGTGAAATTTTCTCTCTCGTTGCAAAGATGACATCTATTCAGTTCCTGTTATCTCTTGCAACAACTTATGACTTAGAGGTGGAGTAGATGGATGTGAAAACAACTTTCCTTCATGGTGATTTGGAGGAAGAGATTTACATGTCACAGCCAGAGCATTACATAGAGAAAGGTAAAAAAAAATTGGTTTGCAAGTTGAAAAAGTCTTTGTATGGTTTGAAATAGTCTCCTAGGATGTGGTACTTGAAGTTTGATGCATTTGTGTTGTCAGTTGGATTTCTGAAATTGAAATCAGATCATTGTGTATATTATAAATTCGACAATGATTGCATTCTCATTATTGCATTGTATGTTGATGATATGTTGTTAATTGGGAATGGTAAGAATATGATTTCTAATTTGAAGTCTCAGTTGTCAGCATAGTTTGAGATGAAAAATCTAGGGGCAGCTAGGTACATTCTGGGAATGGAAATCAAAAGAGACAGAGCTAACATAAAACTTTGGTTAAGCCAGAGTAAGTATGTGAAGACCGTGTTGGATAGGTTCAGCATGGCAGATTGTAGACCATTGTGTGTTCTTGTTTCTTTGGGGACAAAGTTGTCTATTAATGATTGTCCAAAATCTCCTAGTGAGGTGGAGGACATGAGCAGAGTACCTTATGCTAGTGCTATTGGTAATTTGATGTATGTTATGGTCTGCACAAGACCAGACATTGCCCAAGCAGTGGGAGTCTTTAGTTGATTTATGGCTAATCTTGGATGGGTACATTGGGATGCAGTAAAGAGAGTGTTTAGATATTTGAGGGGTACTTTTGAGTATTCCATATGCTATCATGGTAATCCTACAGGACCTCTGCATTTAGTTTGTATTCGTGGATTCGTGGATTCTAATTGGGCGGGTGACATTGACAGCAGGAGATCCACCAGTGCTTATGTGTTTACTATGTTCAGTGGTGCAAGTAGTTGGATGAGTAAGCGACAACTTGTGGTTTCTTTGTCCATGACAGAAGCTGAGTATATGGCAGCAACTCATGCTTGTAAGGAAGCCATTTGTCTTAAGAGATTGTGTTCAGATATTGGTGTTGATGCAGGACAGATTATGATTTATTGTGACAGTCAAAGTGTGATTTTCCTCGCAAAGAATCCAACTTTCCATGCCAAAACAAAGCATATTGATGTACAGTTTCACTTCGTACGATACATGGTAGAGGATGGGAAGGTGAATTTGGAGAAGGTTGACACTTTGAATGTAGATGCATTGACGAAACCAATGGGCACAGAGAAGTTCAGATGGTGTTCGGAGTCTATGGGCCTCTCGGCCTATAGTAGTTAAATCATGTTATTTCTATTGGCTCTTACAAGGTTTTCGACAAGTGGGAGAATGTTGGGAATTAAGGTGTCTCAACCTTGGTAAATCCTTGCATTTATTTGTTGTAACATATTTATTTATTTCCTATTGTGTAATTAGGATGCAAATCCTATTTTGTCATCTTGTGGGAGTTGGCACGATGATGTGTCATCCTATGTGCAAGGTGACCACATGTAATTTTGTCCTCGCATGAAGAGATAGGCATCCCACTTAGTGGTAGAGGTATTTTGCCATGTGTTGGTACTTTGACTAGTGTGTAAGTGAATCTTGATTGAAACAGTTATGACAGATTCCTATGACAGAATCTATGACGTGTAAGAGTAAAAAATAGAAGATACCATGATAGGTGAAGACGTGTCACAAGACATCTTGGAAGAAGGCATCTTTGGGTGCCCCAAGGAGGGTTATGACATGTTGTAAGAGAATATGCTATTTTTAATTAGTGTATGATAGATTCTCTTATAGCTGTAAGATATGACAATTATGACAGATTCTATGACAGTTGTAAGAGTCGTAAGAACATATGTCATTTCCCAACTTGGGAATAGGTGACCATATTGGGATGGGGTGATATGACAAGTGTCATGACCATGCTGCAGTGTTGGACAAGTGTCCCTAGGCATGTGTTTTGGGCCATGAGGCCAAGTTGGATGCCCATCTCAAGAAAAGTTCATTTTTTTGCCTTATAAACTTCTATTTAAGCAAGTGCTTTGAGAGGAGATGTATTATGTGATTGACAGGTACTATTATGCTACTGGATTGTCTCTAGATACGAGTGTCAAAGACTCCTGTAAAGACTTGCATTGCAAGTGTGTTGTAAACCTTATTTTTTAGATAATACATTGTGTAGGTTTTGGAGTGGGGTTTTTCACCCATAAGGGTTTTCCCCACGTTATATCTTGTCTCTCTCTTCTTCTGTCTTACATTCTGGTGTTGTGTATTGCTGCAATATCTTTGTTGTTGGGTTAATAACACTATAATTGTAAAGGTTAAAAATAATTTGCACTCATCTCTCCTCATTAGATTAGTGTAGGAAGCGATTTCCACACACCTAGCTTCCTTTCACAAACATCTGGGGTTATTGAAAAAAGTGAGTCCCTCACTTTGTTGGGGCTAGAGGAAAAACCAAGATGGTCCACCTCAACCTGAGAAACCCATTATGAATTAATCTTCTTCTGGTCTACCTTTCCACTTCACAAGGTATTCTTTGTATTGTTTTCCTCTGGTGCTACGTCCAACTTTGCTATCCAAGATGTCTTCAACCTACTCCGGTGCTTGTTGTGGTAACTGCTTCTTCCAGTCTTCTTCAAGGCTATCACCAAACTCTATTTCATGATACTGATATAGGTCTGCAATGTTGAAAATAGGTGAAATACCCAATGTCTCTAGTAGCTCCACTTCATATGCATTTCCTGAATCAAATTTTCTGAGTATCCTACAAGGTCTAAACTTCTTCATCTTCAACTTGTTATATGTCCCAACTGGAAATCTTTCTTTTCTTAAGTAGGCCAACAGTTCATCTCCAACTTCAAATTCTTTATGTCTTCTCTTCTCATCTTTTTGTTCTTTATATTTTCTGCTCATATCCTCTAAATGCTTCTTCCCCTGATTATGCACTGTCTCCATGTGTCCTGCAAATTCTTCTACTTCTACACTTCTCTTGCCTTCCAAACTGATATCTCTTAATTCTGCTACTCGTCTAGGGTTTACTCTAGTGACAATCTGAAAAGGTGTTCTTCGGTACTCCTATTTACTAAATTATTGTATGCAAACTCTGCTTGTGAAAGAATCAAATCCCAGCTTCATGTCTTCTCTCCAACCAAACATCTCAACAAGTTTCCTAAACTCCTATTCACTACCTATGTCTGTCCATCAGTCTGTGGGTGAAATGCTGAACTGAACTTCAAATCTGTCTTCATCTTCTTCCAAAGTGTCTTCCAAAAATATCCAAGAAATCTTGTGTCTCTGTATGGAATTATACTAATAGGTTATCCATGCAATCTCACAATTTCCTTGAGAAATAGGTGAGCTACATGCATTACATCAGTTGTCTTCTTACAAGGTATGAAATGTGCCATCTTTGAAAATTTGTCTACCACTACAAATATAGAATCATGTCCTCTCTGTGTCTTAGGTAATCCCATTACAAAATCCATACTTATGTCTTCCCAAGGTCTCTTCGGTACTGTCAAATGTTTGTACAATCCAGTATTCTAACTACTCCCTTTTGCAACTTGACAAATTCTACAACTTTGCACAAATTTCCTAACATCCTTATGTATCTGAGGCCAAAAGTAATTATCACTCACCAAAGCCATTGTCTTGTCAATGCCAAAATGTCCTACCAATCCTCCACTGTGTTTCTTCTTGATCAAATTACCTCTCATTAAACTTCTAGGTATGCATAACTAATTTCCTCTGAACAACATATCTTCTTGAATGAAATAGTCCAAACATTTACTCCTATCTATCACAACATGCTCCTTACATGCTTTCCAAGGTTCTGCAAAACCAATGTCTCCCTCATACATGTTCTTCAATTCATCAAATCCTATCACTTCAACTCTCATTTCTGTCAGCAAGTTCCTTCTACTCAATGCATCTACAACTTTGTTTGATTTTCCACTCCTATGCTTCAACACAAAGGTATAACTCTGCATGAATTCTACCCATCTCATGTGTCTCTGATTCAACTTTCCTTGACTACTCAAATATTGCAAAACTTGATGATATGTATACAACACAAATTCCGCAGAAAATAATGTCTCCACTTCTTCAAGGCTTGAATTATGGCATAGAATTCCTGATCATAAACTAAATATCTCCTCCTTGCATCATTCAACTTCTCACTAAAATATGCTACAGGTCTACCTTCTTGACTTAACACTACTCCTATTGCATTCTCACTTGCATCACAATCCACTTGAAATACCTTATTAAAATCTGATAATGCCAAGATAGGTTGCTCTGTCACTTTCTGCTTCAACAACTCAAAACTTTTGTCTGCTGGTGATGTCCACTTGAAATCTTTTGTCACCTCTCATTGTCTCTGTCATAGGGTTACAAACTGAACTAAAATTTTTGATGAACTTCCTGTAGAAACTAGCCAATCCATGAAGTGATCTAACTTCTCTAATGCTCTCCAGTGTAGGCCATTCAACAATTGCTCTTACTTTCTCAGGGTCCATCTTCAATCCTTTTACAGAAATCACAAATCCCATGTATACCAATTCTTCCTTCATGAAACTCTACTTCTTGATATTTATCAACAACTTCTCTTCTCTCAACCTTTGCAATACTTGTCTAAGGTGCTGCAAATGTTCTTCCTTTGTCTTACTGAAAATCAGAATGTCATCCAAATATACAATAACAAACTTACCCAAGAATTTCTTCAAAACTTCATTCATCAATCTCATGAAAGTACTTGGTGCATTTGTCAATCCAAAAGGCATTACTAACCACTCATACAATCCTTCATTTGTCTTAAAAGTAGTCTTCCATTCATCTCCTTCTCTAATTCAGATCTAATGGTATCCACTCTTCAAATCTATCTTTATGAAATATTTTTCTCCACTCAAACAATCCATGATATCATCCATTCTAGGTAAAGGAAATATATACTTAACTATGATCTTGTTTATTGCTCTAGAGTCTGTACACATTCTCCATTCTCCATCCTTCTTAGGTGCTAACACTATAGGTACTGCACAAGGGCTCAAACTTTCTCTAATCAAACCTTTTCTCAACAATTCTTGTATCTACCTATTCAATTCTTCATTTTTTGCTGGTGTCATTCTGTGTGCTGCTTTGTTAGGCAAACTAGCTCCAGGAATAAGTTCCATGTGATGACTGATACTCCTTATAGGTGGCAATCCTTTAGGTACATTATCTGATATGATGTATGTTGAATGTCAGGAACACTAAGAGCGGGGGTGAATTAGTGTTCTATAAATCTTTTCATGTACTTTTACTTTTAACCATTTCAAAAGAATAATCCAATAGAAGAAAAATACACAACTGAACATCATCCACAAAAGCATGACACATAACACCAAGATTTTACATGGAAAAACCAAAGAGGGAAAAACCACAGAGAGGATTAGCTCTCATAAATATATATTGCAATCTTTACAGAAATGATGTTCAGGCTTGGTCACTCCATGGGCCTAGAACATGCTGGCTTACAGCCATGAAGTACAATTTAGTTTAGTAGGCTCACTGCCTCAACCCTAAACCTAGTAATATTACAATAAGGGTTGTTAAACCCTAAGGGCTATGAACCCTACTGAAGGCTCACTACTGGCTTACTGCCTTGATGACAAAAACTTGCTTCCAAATAGATCACACATGACATTTGAATATTGCTTCAGCATCTACCACTATGCCAGGGTGCAGTCATTTAACAACTGTATTCTGAATCCCAAGTCTTCATCACTGCTGATCCTCTAACTCTGCTCTTCTATTCATATGCTTGCATCACATACACCTTTTCCACACATAATTCAACTGAATTTCATCAACTTTATATATCTACATCATGATTTACTTCATAATCAGGTCGACATCCAAGAAGTGAAACATGTACATAAAAAGATGTACCTTGTCGCTCAATCCAATGCACTATGTGTCACACGGACCCAAATCTTCTCCCAAGCATGTTCATATAGGTCAGATCTAATCTTTCAATTGCTTGCATAAATCCTCCAAACATTAACTCTTCTCCACATAATGATTTATCTCACTAGTTAGTCTGTTCCTCAAGAACATGCTTAACAACTTTATCTATTGTCTTACAACTTATACTGTTGATCACAAAACACTTCCAAAAACATGTCAAGGACTCTTTACACATTCCCAATATTACCCTCAGAACTGCAAGGCATGATATCATCTTGCAAAGAGATGCAGACCATCAGAACTCAGACTCTGTCTCTGTCAAACACTATGCTGGTACTTAGCAGCTTGTAGCTATCCTTCCGGTGAACTTCAGATCTCCTAACTCTGGAATAAGACACTTCATATAAGTATTTACCACTCCTCAAAACCACATAACAAAATACTTGTCTGCGGAGGAATGCGGACCACTGCACTAGACTCTATTCATTGTTCCTGTTATACCTTTGCTTGCCTAGACTTAGACATCTCTTTAAGATGACTTCTGGAGAGGATCAGGACTTAATCTCTGAGGCATAACACTATCAAACACCAACTGACGTCATACCTGAACTGCATTACCGGATCATTATCTGCGGAGGCATACTAGCTGACTTTTTGTCTTCTACTCTGCATACTTTCCATACTTAGCCATTTTCTGTCAACCGGACCTGGAATCTCATATGTTCTTCTAAGATATCTCTTCATGTCATGGTGTTAGGATCTCTTAGCCTTGTTGCCATCAATGACAACATATAGATCCATACCAAAGCAGTGTCTCTTGCCAATAATGCATACATACTCTGTCAGCAACTCTTTTATCTCCTCTAGTTGTGATTCTTCAATCTCCTTCTTCAATGTCTCAGGCTTCTTAGGAATCAAAGCATAACACATTCTCATGTCTCAAACCATCCAGAAATTTTCTTCCATCTACCAAACAGATTCTAGAATTTCCACACACTTCACCCTTAGCATCATCTTCCAAAGGAATCAAAGTAATTATCTTCCCATTTGATGTTATAGTGTATGTATTCTTTCTCCCATCATGTATAGCTTTTCTATCATACTGCCAAGGTCTACCCAACAGAATATGACAAACATCCATAGGCATAATATCACACAATACTTCATCATGATATGATCCAATGTGAAATTTCACCAAACATTGTTCACTTACCAATACCTTATGATCATCCTGAATCCATGCTATTTGATAGGGCTTAGGGTGTCTCAATCTTTCCATCTTCAGCTTATCACCATCTCTTCTGAAACTAGGTTATTAGAACTACCACTATCAATTACAACTTTACAACACTTACCTCCTGATTTGCATCTGGTTCTGAACAAACTTTTCCTCTGCGGTGGTTACTTATTTGTTTCTATTTGAAATAGTGCTCCCCTCGTCACCAGTGAGTCTCCTTTCTCAGGTTGGCCAACTGAACTAGGTGATCCAATAGGTTCTTCTTCCACATAGGTTGCTCTTCCATTGTTCTATGTCTTCTTGCTTGTACTCCCTTGATTACATTCAAATGCTCTATGTCCTTCACCTCCACACTTAAAACAGGTTCCTCTAAATGTTCTCCTATCAGGTCCTCTTCCTTCTCTTCTATATCCTTCATTCCAGTATGTGTTAGGGTTTCCTCTCTGGTAGTAAGTTCTATCATCTGTCTGGTATGCATTGTTATCTCTGTCATCTTTCTTGAATGTATTATCTTGTCTGTTTTGCTCCGCATATGATCTTTCTCCTCCAGAAAATGTTCTACCTCTTTGAAATTTACCTCCCCTCTACCTCTAATCATGTCTCTTATTCAATTTCTCTTCAACTTTCAGGGCAACTGATATGCTTCTTCCAGAGATGACATCCTTATCAAACTTAGTTCTTCTTGAATGTTCAATCTCAGTCCATTGATGTATCTAGCCACTTTCTCCTTGTTTGCTTCACTATGTCCTATCCTTATGATCATCTCATGAATTCTTCAGTATACTCCTTCATAGATTTCTCCTTTTGTGTCAGGTTCTGCAATCTCTTCAATAATTCCAACTCATAGTTAGCAAGTATAAATTGATTCTTCAATTTTGTCACCATCCTATCCCACTTTGTAATATTTTCTTTTCCTCTTCTGTTTCTATCCAACTGAACTTATTTCCACCATATAGAAACATGTCCTTTCAGCTTTGTTTTTGCAAATTTCACCTTCTCTGAATCTTCAACTTCTTCATATTCAAAGTATTCTTCCATGTCATTTAGCCAATCAATCAACTCTTTAGGGTTAAAATTGCCATTGTAGTTCGTACATCAACTATAGGTCTCTTTCCAATCTTTGAAATAGCTCACAACATCTTGACTTGGTCTGATTCTTCTTCTTCTTCTTCACCTCCTAGGGTTTCACCAATTTGTTCAACAGATTGAAATTCTTCTTCATCATCACTTTCAACATTAGGTCTCAGTATCAAACCTCTTTGCCTATCTTCTTCAACAACATCCAATTGAATTCTCATTGTTTTCATCATTTCCATCATCTCATCCATCCTACCAGCCATTGTTCTAGTAACAGGGACTCTCCTTGGTGACATCTTCCTAGGATCAAGTACAAATTGCCTCAATTCGGTGATCAGGCTACAAGGTGACAATTGCCTCACAATCGGCGATTAGTTGTGACACAAGTAACCTACCTCAATTCGACAATCTATCCACAGCAAGATCTTATGGAATTCCTTCGCCAATTTCACTCAATTCGCTCCCAAAGATTCAAACTTTCACTCTGATACCACTTGGTGCAGTCATGGTAGGAGGGTTCACAGAATGAACTGTCCAGACTGTGCAGCTAGAGTAAACACAATGGAAACAACTCAAAGATATGAAATAAATGTAGATTCAGTCATTAGTATATCACAGAATTCAAATACGGATCAACTAGCAACATGTGGGCTTACAAATTTGGGCTCACAAGCCTGCTTACAGAATATTAGAATATGCACAAGATATAGCTTTGAAGCTCCTTCTTAATGAATCGAAACTATAAACTTTTGCTCCTGATCCTAACTACTTTCCTAGGCATCTATTACATCATTATATATCATCTCTGCAACCAAAGATTCCTCCGCGTCGGCCAAGGAAGGTTACAAACTCCAATAAAGGTGTAATGTGTGTACACAGATAGGTCGGACCTAATGAATTGAACTCCTCCGCAAATGAATGGAATGATATGTGGATCCTGGGGAAGGTTGGCCATGAACCACTAAACATTGATTGATGTGTCTTTTAGCTCTACAAGTCGAGAGTTGCTCCACAAATCTTCTCCTTTAGCTAATTGTCCAAGACTGTTAGGATGCTTTGCCTGAGAAAATAGTTGATCTTCTGATAGCGATAACTTTCTGGTACTTGATCCAAATGCTTTGAATTTCAGATATGATGTAGATGAATGAATCTAGATGCTAAGTCTAGCTTCACAAGATCTGAAATGCAACTGCAATAGAATGCGGACCAAAATGCAGAAACTGCTACTGACTAAACTGAACTGGAAAAAGAAACAAACTGAACTACCAACAAATTGAAATGCAAATGTTTTTGGTTGATGCAAGATTGATCTTGAACCAAGGATACTCCTACATCAATGTATGTATGTATGTATGTATGTATGCATGCATGCATGCATGCATGTATGTATGTATGTGTGTGTATGTCTATGTGTGTGTATGTGTGTATGTATGTGTGTATATCTATATGTATGTATGTATGTATGTATGTATGTATGTATGTATGTATGTATGTATGCATACATGCATACATGCATATATATCTTATCAATTCACCACCCCAAAATAGGTTAATCAAATGAAATAAGTTCCAACAATAAATCTAGAAACCAATAACAATTGATAGCAAGTAACCTATGCTAAATATAGATATAATATTATATGAACCAACATATATATATTTAGACCATACTTTAATCCTTATTACAAGCACCTTCACTTATATCTCTTTCAACCTCCTCAATTAGGTCCACCATATTAATTAGGTACTTCACCACTCTTTTAGCCCTCATAGATAGGAACTAGCACTATCCAAGTGATGGGAAGGGTGATGAAATGAATCCCTTAGATAAGAGAAATAAACACTAGACAAATCACTTTGCTCACCATCCTATGAGCATTTATGCATTTTTTACCTCTCCAACTAAAAATTTAAAGTGGGCTTCAAGCTCCATAGAATAAGCCATTAAAACCTATCCTCTAAATTCATGACAAACCATAAGCAACAACCTCATAGGCTTGAAGCATCAAATGCCTCTAAGGCCTTGTCAAAAACTCCTTTTAATTCCTTTCACATAAAAAAACACCTTTGCCAAAACCTTATGCTTGACAAAGTCCAACAGATTTGACACAAACATAAAGAAAATATCTAAATTTATCCTACTTCTAATTTCAACTTCAAGGTAATTAAATCGTATTACCTCCTTCATTCCATTTTCCATTTCTCTTGATTGTATGATGAATATAAAGTTCAACCATTGATCTAAAATAAGGCTATACAAAGACATATCCCATTTCTCTATGTAACTTTAGATGAAATATTGGCACATGTAGAGAATATATGTTGGGAATGATAGATATTTCATCCAACCCTTGCTAATAAGAGAAGACACTTCTTTCCATTTCACAATTCTTTCCCTTGTGTCAAGTATATATTTAACATTAATGATAAACCAATAGCCAGTAGAGGAAGGTTTCTTATAATTTTTAAACTTTATCCAATTTATATGCTAGACCTTCCCAACTACTCATGTTACAATCAATCACAAATTCTTCTATTGAATTGATACCAAAGTTAGCTAGGTAATTTTCCACTCCATTTACCTCCTTGTAATAATGGTGAAAGGAAAATGAATCAAATAAGTCTAGAAGGGTCCAAACTTCATGAAGGATATTCTGTAATTTCTAATTCTTTGAACTATAATTGTAAATGGTGTTAAGTTTAATCACGGAATATCCTTCATATGAAAAGAGGAAATTCACTAGGCAACATCCCATAGTCTCAATTCCAAAGCATGAGCCTCTACCTCCTTGTTTGTTCCTACATTTAGTTACTTAGAGGATGATCTAACTAGAGACCCTAAAGGGTCCCTCACCACTCAACTAGCTTTTGAATCCCACAAATTACAACTTGATGTACCATCAAAGTTAAGTTTGAAAGATTCAATAAGAAGGGGGATCCACTTAACCTCTGTTCTTAAATAAAGATTGGATTAACCTCCAAAAACCCCCATGAATGAGGAAAATAAATTTTATGTTAATGTTCACTAATATAATTTTAGAAATTTACCTTCAAGACATTGAATAAAATATTTTTTAAGTAATTTTTTTCACATAGATTCAGCTAAAAAATCATCATCGCTATGATAGGGTTTAGTTTTCCAATGAGTTTTTATATCCCTTCATTAAAAACATATAATTCCATTAAAATTATAGTAAAAGAGGTTTATGCCCTTTCCTTAAATTTTTTTAAAATTTCTTGGATCATTACAAGGTTATCTTTCAATTATAAGAGCTCACATTTAAGTGTGAAGAGGCCACATGGTAGAGGTATATTATATGGGGTATAGGCTACTTTTTCTTAAATTGAGAGACAAACAATTTGAAACACACACTCAAAATTAGTATACACTCAAATATCTAGATTTAATTTGAATAATAGAGTAGTTCTTCTAGCTGTAAACCTTTTGTTATCAATAAATCATGGTTTTCATTTTAATAGTAGAATTGGTAGATGCTTTCATTTAACTATATGCTAAATTTAGTGTTATTATGTTTGGCAGAGCAAACCAAAGTTCTTCTAGGGAAAGAACCAAATGAACCTCTTAGATGGGAAGATATTCAAAAAATGAAATATACATGGATGGTAGCCCAAGAAACATTACGTTTGGTACCTCCAATTTTTGGTAGTTTTAAAAAGACAACAAAAGATGTTGAATATGAAGGTTATATAATTCCCAAAGGATGGCAGGTATATATTTATTTTTAAAGTATTTAATATACAATGAAATAAAATAAAAAGTAATCAAACAAAAAATTATATCTTTATTCATTTAATCAAAGGATATAAAATATTAAGATTAAGTACATGATGCAAATTAAACACTTTTCTTATAATATAATTTGTTTGATGAGCAGTTTTTTTGGGTGACGAGCTCTACACATATGAATGGAGATATTTTCAAGGAACCAAATAAGTTTGACCCATCTCATTTTGAGACTCAAATTCCTCCCTACAGTTTTATAGCATTTTCAGGAGGACCTCGAATCTGTCCAGGTTATAATTTTTCACGAGTAGAGACATCAATATTTGTGTACTATTTAGTATCCAAATACAAATGGTCAACAATGATTCCAAATGAGAGAATAATTTGTCAACCAGGACCAGTTCCTTTGATGGGATTGCCAATCAATCTTGAAGCCAAATAAAAGTGATCAAATTTTAATGCTTTGAATTTGTATAGCATGGTTTATGATTAATAAGGAACTATGATATATGTACATATGTGATCCTACTATAACGTGGGGCATATGCATAGGTTATACATTATGATGTCATTATAACTATACAATAATTAAAGTGGCTTTATCTATAAATTTTAAATTATAACAATGTAATGGATGTATAGTTGTATTTAAGCATAAGGGTATTTGGTTCTAAATAATTCTCTATATTTTGTTGTTTTTATATAATATTTTTATGTAAAATTTTAATGATTAAAATTTGGTTAATACAAGTATTTTCTTATTGTTTTATCATATTGATTAATATTCACATGTTATTTGACATGATTATTACAATGACATTATTTTTCTCTTTTCACACATTTTATCATACAATTGTTGCTACTCAACTTGGATGTCTACTAAAATATTCTCCAAAGAATTTTATATCTAAAATGCTAAAGGTTTTTTAACACCTCATAAAACTTTAGGATCTAGTGTTAATGTGTACATGTTGTTGACACTCAATCTTGCAATTGATTTTTCTAGCTCCTTTGTATTATTTTAGTACCCTAATACTAATAACCAATTATAGATAATCAAATTAGAGCCCCATCCTTGTGCAATTACCATGTTTTGTTGCCTTTTATTTATATCTCCTACTTATTGCCCTTGTATCTATTCTTGCCCCCTGTTATTTCTCTTTCCCTTGTGCTTTGATTGAGCTTCATTTATTGCAACCATGACAACATTTAAAAATGTATGTCTTATTCTATGCCTTAGTTTCCCCCCATGCTTTATTTCTATTTTCTTATTGACCTGGCACTACTCACTATGGAGTGGGAGTCTTCTATTTTGTTGATGACTAAGGACTGGCTAGTCATGCAATAGTGATGGGCTTGAGTAGTCACAATAATACAACATGTTGGTCCATAGTAATCTACATAGGCATAGATGACATAGTTGGACACTTTTTGGAATCTTTGTGCTTAGGTATTGTGTTCACATTGGTCAAGGGACAAGTGTGTTAGCATCAAGGTGGGTCTGCAGGAGTGTTGGCACATTGTTGGAAAAGTTATACAAAGTGATGTATACGCCTAAAAATGACACGATTCGGTCTAGATAAATATTCTTAATATTTATTCCCTTCTAATTCTTCTATCAATAAATAAATAAACAAATTTATTTATTTGATTCACATTCCTCTAAATTAATTAAATATCGAATTATTTAATTATCTCTTATAAAGTCAAAATTAAATAAAATGTTTTATTTAATTTAATTCTTCTCAAACAATTAAATAATTCTTAATTATTTAATTAAATCAAATCATTCTTCCAAATTTGAATAAATCAAATCAAATTTATTTAAATCCTCTCAATCTCCAAAAATAAAATACAATCAAATATTTTATTTATTCTTCCAAATCATGCACAACAATTAAATAAATTTATTTATTTAATTTGCTTTCTTATCTTCTAAATTAAATAATTCCAATTATTTAATTACTTCTTCCAATAATATATTTTATAAATTTAAATAAATCAATTATTTATTTAAGTTGCTTTTTCTTCTAAATTGAGTTATCTTTAAATATAATTCAATCTTTGTGCACATGCAATTAAATATTCCTAATATTTAATAAAGCAAAATATCTTCTTATCCTCATGCAAATCCCTTCTTCTTGTTTTAAATCACTTAACTGATTATTGTATTCTTTTAAATGCTTTAACTCATTCTTCTATTCTTGATAACTCCTCTCATGCAAAAGAAAGCAAGACACATGTCTTCTTCTTATTCGTTGCACGTTCCTCAACCATTCTCAAACCGTTGATCTTCTCAATCTTTCTGTACCATTGATCTTCATTCTCTCAAGTCTATAAATTGAACCTTATTCTTCCATTTCATTGATCCAAGCTTTAAGTATTGTTACTCTGCAAGAATTACAGCGCGCCTTTGGCACCAATTCCTTCATTGCTTGTGATCACATTTGCTACTACGCACTACGCACCACTATCATCATTGTGAAGCTCCTCTTCATTGCTGTACTATCACTACCATTCCCAATTGACATTCTTGAAGCATAGCAAGGAAGTGCACTCTCTAAGGGCATCATTCATACATGCAAGAACGATTGTGATAGGCAATCAATGGAAGCTTCGATCTAAGGAAGGTTTGCTTTGTTGTTCATTGCTTTATTTTATTGAATCTCCTTAGTTCACTATTTCATTGAAGTTTTGGGCATTTGATATTGATTATATTGCATATTCATTGTTGATCCAATTTTCCCTTAACATTTTTGGCACCCACTGTGGGGCCTAGCCCCAAATCTAACCTAAAAACTAAGATTTTTGTGTTTTAGAAAGCTGTACACAGGAGGAAACATCGCATCCGTCGCTTCCTAACACGCACCTGTCACCTGTCACGGTGCATACATTTCCACAGTGCTTATACCCTCTATTTTGGCACATCTGTTACCTGTCATGGCGCTTTCATTAATACATCGCATATATTATCTGTTACAACGCTTTTATCATCTAAGACTACACTACTGTTATTGTCGCGCATATACACTATTTTCTGGCACTTTTATCCTCTGTTGCAGCGCATATGTATTACGGCGCTTCTGTTGACTGTCTCTGTGCATTCAGTCTCTGAAGCGGTGCATCTATTGTAGGCAGCGATTCTAGGGTTTTCTAGGAGATTTTTGCTAATGCTGACGTCTTTGCAGGAACTCTCTTGATCTGTTTTGCAGGCTAGATACTGGTTTAGATTCATATAGTTGCACTTGTTAGCTCACACTATGATTTTTAAAAGGGAAAGTAAAATGAATGCTCATGCAAATCTAACGTAGTTTTAACTAGGAAAGTGGTAATTGAATAATTGCTATCTTGCATTGCAACATTGCTATCTTTTCAAAGTTATTGCTATTTGGATAAAATTGAATTCATCATTGCTATCTGGGTAAAACTGAACCATTGCTATCTCGATTGACCATCACTTCAAAGTTAACAACTCGTGCTATCATGGATAAAATAGAACTCATCATTGCTATCTGGGTTAAAACTGAACCATTGCTATCTTGATTGACCAACATTTCAAAGTTAACAATTCATGCTACGTGGATAAAATTGAACTCATCATTGCTATCTTAGTTAAAATTGGACCATTGCTATCTTTCTAATCACTTCAAAGTTCTGTGCTTGCCCAAGTAGATAGCTCATCTAGTTTTTCTCATTTTAACTAGGGGAAAAGAACTACTGTATACTATGTTTTGGGAATGATACCCGGCCTATGCTCTCCCCTATCTTGGGTGATCAAAATGCCATACATATCATTTTTGCATGTGTTTTTCCTTTAGAGGGGCCTGCTCTTGGATACCGTTCATCCAAGTAGGAACGACCCTAAGTGGTAACAAGCTAGACGCCAAGCCCTTCCAAGCCACTATAAATAAATTATGTTTGGAGCGAAAGCTTCAAACAATGAGTGAAGTTGTGTTATACTGACAGCCAACCTCCCCCAAAACCCTCCAAGGCGCAACCCTTGTAGGTTGGGAGACTCCATAACAGAGAGTAGTGCTGCCGCATGTATAACCACTCGAACAGTTGCCTTCATTAAACATCTTTGTTCTAGTGGAAAAAAACCCTTGTTATCCATTTGAAGCCTAGGAGTTTGTACTTGTTTTTCCTTTTAGTCCAAAAAGAGAAAAAAATCACAAAAAAATAAAAAACCATAAAAAAATTCTTTGTGTTTGCTATGTCTTCTTGCCATAATTTCAGAAAATTAGATCAAAAAGACCTTATTACAACCAAAGTGCCAAAAACATTAGAAAATTTCCAAAAAATTGCAAAAACATTGAGAAAAGCCAGAGTGGCGCATCCGTCCTCTGTTGCAGCGCATCTGTGCTGACCTACGATGCATCTGCATCGACTCACAACGCTTTTACTGCCTGTTATAGTGCTTTTGTATTTTACCAGTCTGGCGCATTTGTTGCAACTTACGACACATTTATCTATTCCTACAACGCATCTGTTTCGATGCATGTGTGATAGTGAGTACTTACACAATCTTTGAGAGAAAAAAATTACCAGTTCTGGGTACCAATTTCAATCTAATTTCAAGTTCAGAGATCAGGTCTTGCCTAGCAGTCCTTTTTCCACCCATTTCATGTCAAAATCCCTCTTTCGTTAGTCATCTCATTCGCCTTGTATCGAGTCTTTCTAGTCCAAAGGTCAAAGTATCCCATATCAGGTCAGCATAGGCCCCTTTTTCGTATCACTTGGGATTCAAGTAACCCTAGTAGGTCACATAACTTTGCTAGTGGTCTTGGTGTACGACTAGTCCCTACACAGTAAGATAGGTATCAAGTACCCTTACTAGTGGCTACTGTCTTGTATCAGCCGTCTTACTTGGAATCATTGATCGAGAAAGTCCTTTGCCCAAATCTTGTTATAAGTATCCCATTCTCAATAGTCTCCATGAGCATCTTGCCAAAATCTCTAGTTTCATCCCACCTCATCCCTCATCATCTTTCATGGTTCTTACTAGATCTCAATACCAAAAGCAACTTGAAATGGCCGCATCATCCAACCACATCATCACACCTCACGATAGTGATGAGGAAATCTCTAATGAAGATTATCAAGGAAGCCTCCAAGATCACAAATTCCAACGCTTGTTAGAGAAAGCGCTCCATGATGATCCTCACAAGTACTTCTATTATCTTGCAAATCTTGGAATTAAACTCCCCGTAGATTTCGGTATAAGCACAATCTAAGAAAATGTGGAGAATAATCATGAAGAAAGGGGAAAGAAAGCCATAGACCCAAATGTGGAGGATAAAGGAAAGAAATCCATAGACCTAAACGCTCCTATGGAAGAAATGAGGAAACAACTTGAGGGTCTAAAGCAACAAATGTCAGATCTCAAGACGGGTACAAACACTAAAACCTATTCTTTGGAAGATATTGCACCGTACCCCTTTGATAAAAGTTTAAACATGACATCGTTTCCCTTTCGATTCGAAGTTCCTAAGTTTGATAAGTACAAAGGGAAAGGGGACCCTAGAGATCACATTAGGGAATTCAACGCAGCATGTATGGAAGTAGCTCACAATGAAACTTACTTAATGAGACTATTCCCTAGATCTTTAGGTAGTCAAGCCATGGAGTGGTTCTCATGGCTCCCACCAGGCATCAAATCTTTTGATGAGTTAGTCAACAAGTTCATCAGACACTTCTCTTACAATATTGAACACAAAGTCTCTATGCTCGATTTATGCAACACTAAGCAAAAGAGTGGTGAATCATTCACCACTTTCCTACAACGGTGGAGACAACTAGCAAGTAAGTGCTCATATGATGTACAAGAAAAGCAATTAATGGAGATGTTTGTCCATAACCTCAATAACAATCTTAGCTATCAAATACAAATACAATGCCCTACTTCATTCTCAAAAGTCATAGAAATGGGATTGTTCATCAAAAAAGCTATGATCGCCAAGAAGCAAATCAAGTTATACAAGGACACGCCTACCTCCAATTATATGACTGACAAATCAAAAATTTGGACTAAAAACAAAAATGTCATCAACGATGGAGTACTTGATGCCAAGGTGGCGGCTCCCAAGAAACAACCAATATTCACTCTCAAAGTAGAGGCAAGCAATGTTACACCCAACAAAACATTCGCTCGGGAACCAAGACCATGGCTCAACTCAAATCCAAGGCAAAAGTTCACACCAATGGGTGAGTCTCAAGAGTCCGCATTGAGGAAACTGTTGGCCAATAATGAAATCTCTCTACCACCAACAAGTGATTACAGACCTCAAATCAAACCTCACTATTGGAAAGACACCGACTATTGTGAGCATCATAGAGGAAGGGGACATACAACCAACAATTGCATCCGTCTCAAACATATTATTCAAGATGTGCTTGATCGAAATCAAAGAGGAAGCCAACAACATACCTCCAATGAGACACACGTGGCTTATAGAGATCCACTTCTCAATCATGACAAGCCGTACAACAACAACAATGGCAATAACAACAACAACAATGGTAACAATAACAACAACCGCAACAGGCAAAATCAGAACAGTGGGAATAATAATGCCAACTACGCAAGTGTGCCATTCAACTATACCATCAATTGCATATCAGAACATGTCCCACAGATCAATGTGGTCATGCCGAACCAACAATCAGAGCCTAACCAAAATAATTGCAGTATCATTACCCGCAGTAGTAAAGTCACATTGAATACCGCCCCTCCAAGGTCATCGCCTTCTCACTCTAATCCTCATCAGTATAGCGTCATAGACCAACTTAGGAAAACTCTGGCCCACATTTCTATCTTAGAGTTGTTGCATCTATCTCCTTCTCATAAGGAGATTCTCAATAAAGCCTTAGTGGAAATGACTATCCCCACTAACTTGGCCTAAGAGAAGTTTCAAGCCATGGTAGGTAATCTGACCTCCTCAGGTACCATATCATTTACCGAGCAAGATGACCTCTCCGTCTCTCAACCTCATAACACCCCTCTACATATCGTCGCCTTCATCCACAAGTACCGCATCAAGAGGGTTCTCATTGATGGGGGAGCCGGTTTAAATATTTGCACATTAAAGCTAGTCCTTACATTGGGGTTCTCTGAGAATGTAGTTGATCCAAGGAAGAAGATTACTATCAAAGCCTATGATGAAGAGGAGAGAACTACAAAAGGAACAGTAATGTTTCCCATACAAGTGGGACCGATAATCAAAGATGTTGTGTGCCAAGTCCTAGATAGAGAGGTCACCTATAATATTTTGCTAGGTAGACCATGGATTCATGCCATAAAAGTTGTTCCCTCTACTTATCACCAATGCATAAAATTCTCACATAATGGCAAGCAAATCACCATCCAAGGCGACCTCGATCCCTTCCAGCATTGCAACTCTATCCTTTCAAAACCCGATTGCATCATACCAAACAATAGAGCCTCTACAACCCCTATCCTGCAGCATGATTCGACCTCTGAAGCTTCCTCATCAAGGCCCAAAGAGCAGAAAATTACCATCAAAGAAAAGGGAGTTGGGGAATACTCCATAGAGCACAACCTCAATCTAGCCAAGATGCCTTTATCTCCTAGATCCTTTGGTCAACCCAAGCATTTTTTAAAGCCAACTGCTCCCCCTATACCTCCCATAGCTCCCTTTGTAAAATGGGGGACCTTATCAGATGAGACAGAGGAAAGAGATGTCCTACTATGGCTTTATACTGAAGAAGAAGAGAACATACAACAAGAACCACCTAGGCTCCCAACAGAAATCTATGGGCAAGGTGAATCTATCCTTCATAGAATGGGTTACAAAGGACAAGGCCCCATCGGCCTAAGAAAAGAAGGAATCATAGAACCCATTCAACCTTCTTCATCCTCATCAGCTAGAAATACAAAGGGTCTGGGATACAAGGAGAAGGGCAAAGCTAAAGAAAATGATTGCCTAGTGGAAATGATCCATACACTTCAAGTGGACAGTGACACAGATTCCAATGAATATGAGTGGGATGAACTGACAGAACATTCCTACGATGACAAAGAGGTTGATACCATTCAAACTTATAGCCCCTACTGTGAGGGACAAACACTACCGAATATGCCATTAGAGTCTGATTTGCCTATCTTTGAGAGTATGACTTTCGAGGAAGGTTTGAGTTCTATCACAATAAACAACTTGGAGGAAAGTACCATCTCGAACACTCCCCCTCCCAATACTCCTAGTATATCCATTCAAACTATCAATGAATCAGATCTATCCTCCGACTCCCTCCCCCTTGTGCATCCTGAGCTTATTGACTGGGATCTACGAGGAACTCCTCAACTAGATATGTTCCAAAACGATGATGCTTATATTGACTACATGGAACTTAGAGACCACCTACCCAAAAGGGATCATAAAGCTAGTTTCGCTATTGAACTTAATACCGTGTCTTATTTCAAAGAGGGTGCCAAGCCTTCCAGTTGCAAAAATTTCAAAATAAAAACTAGATCTGACGTTGAAAATCATTTTGCGATAGTGTCAGATCCCAAAACAGTAAAAAGAAAGGACGCATCCAAAGGTGAAAACCCAACTGTGGCACCTGATGATGGAAGGCTTGACACCCTCCCCAGTGACATGCACCAGGAGAAGTCTCAGATTGTTGTGGAACCCACAGAGCTGGTTAACATTGGAATAGAGGGATAGCCTAAGATCATTCACTTTGCTAGATCTCTAACCCCACCAGAGAAAACCAAGTTTGTACCATTCTTCAAGAGAAAACAAGTCAATTTTGCTTGTTCATATGCAGATATGCTGGGGTTAGATCTAGATTTGATTCTACACCATCTTCCATTAGACCCAGGAGTGAAACCAGTGAAACAGAAACTTAGAAAGATGCATCCACACATAGCACTACTTGTAAAGGAAGAACTCAAGAAATTACTGGATGTAGGGTTCATCAGAGCTATAGACTATCCGGAATGGATCTCCAACATAGTAATAGTGTCCAAACTAGATGGCCAGGTCAAACTATGCAATGATTTTAGAGATCTAAACAAAGCTTGCCGCAAAGATGATTTTCCGTTGCCAAATATAGATATCATAGTCGACTTAACAACAAGGCATACCATGTTATCCCTCACGGATGGCTTCTTAGGATATAATCAGATTAGGATAGCATTGGAAGACCAACAGAAGACATCTTTTACTTGTCCATAGGGCACTTTCTATTGGAATGTCATGCCGTTTAGGCTAAAGAACGCATGAGCCACATATCAACGTGCTATGACCACTATATTTCATGATATGATGCATCTCACCATGGAAGATTATGTAGATGATATCCTAGCAAAGTCACTCACAAGAGAATCACACCTGGATGTGTTAGAGAAAGTCTTTCAGAGATTAGAGCAATTCAAAGTCAGGGTGAACCCAAAGAAGTGTGTATTCAGAGTCACCTCAGGCAAACTCCTAGGTTTTATTGTATCAGCAAATGGAATAGAGGTGGATCCCACTAAAGTCAAGGCTATTATGGACATGCCACCACCTAAGACTCTTACCCAACTAAGATCTCTACAAGGCAAGCTACAAGCAATCCGTAGATTCATATCACAACTGGAAAACAATTGTCAACCATTTAGTCATCTCCTACACAAAAATGTTCCATTCAAATGGGATGAGAAATGTGAAGAGGAATTCAACAAATTGAAAGAGTATCTTATGAATCCACCTATTCTCATGCCTCCTATCCAAGGGAAACCATTGATACTCTACATATCTGCTACACCTACAACTCTCGGGGCTCTTCTAGCACAACAATATTATGAGAATAAAGAAAGAGTCGTCTACTATATCAGTCGCACATTGGTGGGCTATGAGTTGCAATACTCTTAGATAGAAAGATCATGTCTTGCGGTAGTTTTTTCTTCCCAAAAACTCCAACATTATATGCTTGCACATCCAGTAAAACTTATTGCAAAAATAGATCCACTAAAGTACCTACTAAGCAAAACATCTCTTACAGGTCGCCTAGCCAAATGGGTAATGCTCCTAAGTGAATACGACATTGAATATGTAGACAGAAAAGCTATCAAGGGACAAGTCATTGCTGACTAGCTAGCGGATGTACCACTATAGGACACCACACCAATGCAATTTGAGTTTCCAGATGAATCTTTATTCAATGTCTCAACACATTCCTGGAAACTATACTTTGATGGGTCCTACACCAACCATGGATCGGGGATAGGAATCTTGTTTGTAACTCATGGTGATACCATACCGAAGTATTACCGCTTGTTATTTCCATGCACCAATAACATAGCAGAATATGAAGCCTTAGTCATTGGCCTCAAGATGGTAATAGATTGGAAAATCAAAGAGCTACATGTCTACGGTGATTCTCAACTAGTGATAAATCAGGTCAATGATGATTACCAAACCAAAGATGAGAAGCTTGTCCCATACAAGTGCATGATAGATGACTTCAAGGAATACTTTATGATTATATCTTTTGAGGTGATACCACGCATTGAGAACAAAGTAGTAGATGCCATGGCAACCATTGCCTCTCTTCTCGAGATACCAGAGAATGAGTCACAGTACGAGTTCTTAGTGGAAACCATTCAACAACCAACTTATGATCTTCCTGAGACCCATTCCATATGCCTTTTAGTTGGATCTAATTCACCTTGGTACGGTCAGGTTTATACTTACTTCAAGGACAACACCCTCCCACCTGACTTATCTTCAAACCAACGACTAACCTTTATACGCCAAACCTCTCGCTATACCATTATTGCCGATACCCTATACCGACGTGGTCTAGATGGTACTTTACTCCATTGTTTAGAATGAGAAGAATCCATAACCTCCTTACAAGACGTACACAAAGGGATTTATGGGACACACTCTAGCGGTCCTTCCCTAGCTAAGAAACTCATGTGTTTGGGTTATTACTGGCCGAACATGGAAACAAATTCATATCAGTTTGTGAAGAAGTGCAAACAGTGCCAAATACATGGGAACCTGATACATGCACCAGCTCAAGAGTTGAGACCTTTAATGACACCTTGGCCCTTTTACCAATGGGGACTCAACCTTGTGGGAAAGATCCATCCACCCTCCTCCAATGACCAAAAATTCATCATAACTGCCACTAAATACTTTACCAATTGGATTGAAGTTGTTCCCCTCACCACCATCATAGGTAAGAAAATCTCCTCATTCATCTTGAATTACCTCATCTGCAGATACGGGATTCCCTCATCCATTATCACGGATAACGGAAGACCCTTCAAAAACCAAGATGTCCAAGAACTCTTTGACCATTTCAAAATCCAACACCGTTTCTCCACACCCTATTACCCCCAAGGCAACGGTCAAGCTGAAGCATCCAACAAGACCAACTTGAAACTCCTCAAGAATACAGTCAACGATGCTGGCCGTGATTGGCACATCCAACTCAATCCTGCTCTATGGGCCTATAGAACCAGTATACGCACTCCCACAGGTGCTACCCCTTATGCCCTTGTCTATGGATCAGAAGCTATCCTCCCCATTGAGGTTGAGTTACCATCTCTCAAGGTGTCGTTAAAAGGTCTCATATCAGATGAAGAATATAGAGTCTCCAGATTGCAAGAACTAGAGTTGCTAGAGGAAAAGAGACAGAAAGCCTTTGAGCATCTCAAAGCGTATCAATAGATGATGTCATGAAGCTATAACCACAGAGTTTGCCCAAGAGTCTTTAAGGTTGGAGATCTAGTACTTAAAGAGAATCCCCGCAATCAACAGGATAGGGAAAAGAAAGGCAAGTTTGAACCCAACTGGCTTGGGCCTTATGTGATCGTAGCTGCTTATGGATCGGGGGCATATCAGTTAGCAACATCAGAGGGTGAGCTGTTAGATGACCCAATCAACAGCATGCATCTTCGCCGATTCTATACCTAGGAGAACCCCAATGTAAGGGGGGCATAAAATACAAAAAAATCAAAAAATCAGAAAAATACAAAAAAATCAAAAATGCAAAAAATGCAAAAAAATCGTCCTTTGGTGAAAACCTGGCAAACAGGTGCCTTGGATAGATATCATGATGAAAACCTGGCAAACAGACATCATGTTTACTTTCTAGCTTTTCGTACAAATAAAAGCAAGTGGTGAAAACCTGGTAAACCGGCGTTACTTGTGATAAACCGCTTCCTCCATCTTCAGAAAACCAATCACCTTGTGTTCATTCTTCCTCATGTCCCATTCGACCCATATCCATTCCATAATAAAAAACCTAATGATAACCTATCATGGCTTGATACTCTATCTCTTTGTTGCCTTGTCAACCAAGGTTTTGTCCCATATCCTACCCATAGTGTCAGCCTGTGATAGTGTCTCTCGTTGGTCTCCATGGTCGAAGTCACCATGAACTACGCTGCCTCTGCATTGTCATGTAGGCAAGGCCATTTCTCAAATGTGCCCCCAAGGCTCCCACGGTCCCATCCATCCCATTTCTTGTCGTCTTTCTTCTAGTCCATCCATGGTCCATTAGGGTTTACCCCGAACTACATTGCCTCTGCGTTGTCACGTAGGCAAGGCCATTTAGCAATGAGCCCCCGAGGCACTAGGTCAATCCCTTAGGGTTCATCTCACTAATAAAGATTGTAGAATCTTCTCACCGGGCAAGCAAGCACAAGCAAAGCCCACTTTCAAACAAAAATCCTGACACAAGACATTAACCTATCCAAAGAAAAGCAAACAAACTCCTAAGGCCTTCTAAATGTTTTTACCCAAATTATGGCAAGAAACAAACACATCTAAATGTAAAAATGTTTTGTGGATTGGAAACATGGTTAAAGTACAGAGTCTTAATTTTTGCTATCATGCCTTTCTATACTACTTGAGGATGCCAAAAGCTACAGATGCTATGATGAGGGCATGATTATTTCTTTATTTGTTGTTTGTGGATTAAACTTTAGTAATGTGACACCTTGTCTAAAGACATGATCAGTAAAAGATCATTAAGGACATCAAAGGTCTAACATGAACGGGGACAATCCTTGACTGTTGATATGCAAGAAATACTCAGGTCATCTTGGTTCAATTATACCTTGATGCTTGTATTAACTTGCTAAATCAAAATCCATGTAAGCGATGCTCAGGTCATCTCGGTTCAATTATACCTAGATGCTTGTATTAACTTACAACATTTCAGAAAAAGTACCAAAAAAAATCGCCCAATGATGAAATAAGCACTTCAAAAATACTTGCACCATCAAGATGTCAAAATCATTCACATCCACTCGCATCCACAAAGCATCCATACCGTACCCCATGCAATAAAGATCCAACAATGCAGAGTATCAATACAAATAAAAGCTTGTGAGTTCTTCTGTTGAGTCAATTTTCTATCTATCATCATATCTTTCAGTCAATCTGGGCAGTGATCAAAATGTAAGGTCCATCCTTAATCCATACCAATCAAGTCAAAGTCAATCTTGTCAAATGAACCAAGCACCCTCAATGGTCTTGATCCTTGTCTGGTTGTAAACCAACTCCATCAGTTAATCAATCAATTGTCTTATACATGATGTGGCACTGTCGAAATCAGACCAACACACACGTCTTACACGACATGTTCCATTTTCCTGAAACTAGACACTATCCTTCGTGTTGTTCTAGGGATTTATCGTTCCCCGCCATGACAACACGCCTGCCGTGTGGGTCTAGGGATATATCGTTCCCCGCCATGACAACACTATCGTATATCGTTATCAGTATATCGTTGGTTTATAGCTGGACAGGGGCAATACCTTGTTTGTTATTGTATCATTTGTGCATACTTGCTTACTTGCTTGTGTGTTTTATCATTCTATCTTGCATCGTGTATCATTCGGCTCTTTCTTCAACAAATTTCTTCACACCTAACCTATTTTTCCCTTTTTCTTCGTGAGATTGTCCATCTCACGCCTTCTGCCTTCTTCCCGTCCAATCTCCCGAGGGGGCATCCTATTGTCATAACTTGTACCACGGGCAAACTAGGGCGTGTATCATTGTCAGACTATCTATTCTTTGAGGCAACGCCGTAAACTACATTGCATCAAAGAGGGACAAAATGTATACGCCTAAAAATGACACAATTCGGTCTAGATAAATATTCTTAATATTTATTCCCTTCTAATTCTTCTATCAATAAATAAATAAACAAATTTATTTATTTGATTTACATTCCTCTAAATTAATTAAATATCGAATTATTTAATTATCTCTTCTAAAGTCAAAATTAAATAAAATCTTTTATTTAATTTAATTCTTCCCAAACAATTAAATAATTCTTAATTATTTAATTAAATCAAATTTTTCTTCCAAATTTGAATAAATCAAATCAAATTTATTTAAATCCTCTCAATCTCCAAAAATAAAATACAATCAAATATTTTATTTATTCTTCCAAATCATGCACAACAATTAAATAAATTTATTTATTTAATTTGCTTTCTTATCTTCTAAATTAAATAATTCCAATTATTTAATTACTTCTTCCAATAATATATTTTATAAATTTAAATAAATCAATTATTTATTTAAGTTGATTTTTCTTCTAAATTGAGTTATCTCTAAATATAATTCAATCTTTGTGCACATGCAATTAAATATTCCTAATATTTAATAAATCAAAATATCTTCTTATCCTCATGCAAATCCCTTCTTCTTGTTTTAAATCACTTAATTGATTATTGTATTCTTTTAAATGCTTTAACTCATTCTTCTATTCTTGATAACTCCTCCCATGCAAAAGAAAGCAAGACACATGTCTTCTTCTTATTCATTGCACGTTCCTCAACCGTTCTCAAACCATTGCTCTTCTCAATCTTTCTATACCGTTGATCTTCATTCTCTCAAGTCTATAAATTGAACCTTATTCTTCTATTTCATTAATCCAAGCTTTAAGTATTGTTACTCTACAGGAATTACAGCGCGCCTTTGGCACCAATTCCTTCATTGCTTGTGATCACATTCGCTACTACGCACTACACACCACTATCATCGTTGTGAAGCTCCTCTTCATTGCAGTACTATCACTACCATTCCCAATTGACATTCTTGAAGCATAGCAAGGAAGTGCACTCTATGAGGGCATCATTCATACATGCAAGAACGATTGTGATAGGCAATCAATGGAAGCTTCGATCTAAGGAAGGTTTGCTTTGTTGTTCATTGCTTTATTTTATTGAATCTCCTTAGTTCATATTTCATTGAAGTTTTGGGTATTTGATATTGATTATATTGCATAGTCATTGTTGATCCAATTTTCCCTTAACAAGTGAGTGATATGGTAAATTCTTATTGGGCATAGGTAGGAAGGCACTCAATGGACAATTGAGTTCTATTCTTGTTTATGATTAACTATTGAGCTACTAATTTATGGGATTCTATCCGTAGTGATTTTGAACCATTGATCTTCTTTGGAGATGTATCAAGTTTATGCATAACATGTAAATGAAATAAATGGGACATGTGGTGGTGCAAGAATGATGCTTATTTTTCAAGAGACCAATGCACATGTTTTTAAAGGGGTATACCTATGCAATAATGAATGAGATTATGCCACATGGTAAAAGATGGTGATTTTGGTGGGCCATCTTTGTTTTACTTGGTTAGTGTTTATTCATATTATTAAGGCCACATTGTAATTTAAAACACACAAACGTGTTAGTTCTTGATTGGCCATAGGTAGGAAGGCCCTCAATGGCTAAGCATGTTGCTTGCCCATTTATGTTTTCCTTCCACCCAATATGACTATTGATTGTCATATGATCAATGCTGGCCATCAATCTCAAGAAGTTCAAAAGCTTTACCAAAGGTGTTGCAACTCCAATATTTTAAGTATATTATGCCATAATATAAGGGTTTTGCATAGTGAAGAAATAATATAGATAGGGTAGGTGATCCATGGTGGTTGAAGGTTTAATGGTACCCATTGAGTTTAGTAAGGTGATTATAGCTATTAGCAGTGTAGTTTGTGACATGGTACATTTCTATTGGTGCAAATGTAATTTTGGGGCACTGTGAATATATTTTGTTGTTTCAAGTGACTAAAAAATTGATAGCACCCTATTGTATGTAGTAAACAAAGGTAGAATCAAATCTACAAGGTAAAGGACACTCTTTTAGCATTAATTTGAGCTCAGAATTGACAAAATTATGTGCTACATGGATGATTGTGTGAATCTTTGAAGGATGTTATTACCCTACTCACATGGAGTTGAAGACCAAACAATATTTCTTGCTTGTAAGAACAAATCTATTTGACTGCATATATTCTACTAAGAATTTAATACCTAGCCAAAGAATTCTATATTCTTCCATGCTTAAGATTGTAACTTGTGTCATCAATAATTGAATCTAGAGCATTGTAAGCTATTATAAAAGTGTTATTCTTTAAAGAATAGATATTTTGGCTATTTTTTGTATAGGGTAGTCCTAAGGATAATCTAGGGGATCAAACCTTGTATTTATTTAAAGGGTGAGAGATTATTTTATATGAGTCTAAGGAAGGTACTATATTACAAAAACCTCTACATAATTGGATGTCTCCATATGTAACTAAAACTTCTCAGGGAATATGTATGTATTTATGAAATAACATCTACTAACTTCGTATCATTGGTGTTTAAAAAAGGTTTTTAAGAAGAAATTTATCAAATGACATATGAGACTTTTCTAAGTATGTATGGATATTTCAAGTAGATCTAGCTATATGTATATGTCTTGTTTCATTGAACTTCCTATGTGTGCATTTATATTTCTCATTTACAAATTCATATGAATGTCTCTCTTTCTTATCAAACTATTTGAGATTGTTCCCCAATGAATCAACACTAGTCCATAATGGTTAAATGACCAAGTTTTTAAATATGTCCCTTTTTCCTACTTGATATTTTAAGTATAGTTTTAGGTCCTACTAGTATGCATGATTCAGCAATACAAACCTTGTTGACTCATTTGTGAGCTCATATTTGATAAATCTTTATAGATCTATGCTTGTTGGATTCTAGATTGCATTTGCTACAAGGTAGATTTAAAGGGATTCATTTGAGGGAAAAACCAGTCTTGTATATTTAGTTGTATGCATAATCTACTATCATTTTCTTTATAAGAGGTCTTTAGTCTTATTATTAGTATCTAGTATAATGTGAGCTTAGTGATAATTCTTTGTGGCTTACTTATAAACAAGGTATGGCTTGCTAAAGATCTATTGTATCTTTGTATTTTTCTTTAATTGTCATATCAATGATCTTTAGGATCACCCTCCTTGGCCCTATAGAGCCTAACATGCAGAGGAGTAGCTCACTATTATTAATTGGCCTCTTAGAAGCACCATTATGTTCTTGAGATTTACCTCTTTGTCGTGGTCAACATACATCCCTAGGTCTGCATAGTAAGTGTCTAGTCTAGGAATGTGGACAACAATTTTGGGAGCCAAAAATGGCCCTATTGTTAGGGTTAGAAGATTGCTCAGTTAATTTGCTATCTATATGTTGACATCCCATCAACTTAATGGCATCATTGTTAAGGATGACTTGATTTTATTAAGTTTCCATCTTATGTGCCATTTTATTTGTTGGAAATATTGTTGTCATTGATGTCAAAGGAAAGAAGGAATTCATATTATTGTCATTGATGTCAAACGAGCACTTCCGTGATGATGATCTTGTTGAAGACAAGGAAGAATAAAAGGCATTTTATATGTGTGGTGATATAGGAGAAATGTGTTGGCCGACTTGTAAATTATGGCGCTTCACATTGGAGAAATTTTTAAGGAAGTCTCTATGAAGAATATTAAATATGGTCGACCCCCCTTAAGGAAGCATCACATTTTGAAGAAAAGTCTTCATCTATGTTTTCCAACCCGAATTCTTGGCGCTCACATTAAGAAATTAAAAAGAAGTTATATTGGGCTGACTCATGAGATTAGTGGGTTTAATTATAATTTAATTAAAGTGTAGATGTGGTTGAATCCTTGTGATAAGTCACCTCTCTTAAAGAGGCGTGATGTGGTATAAAAGAAGATGAAGTTAGAAAGTAAATGAAGCAAGCGAGACAGAGAATATCATTCGATTTAAGAGTAGATCTATAAGAAGATATAATGCAGATTTAGAGAAGATGTAAAGGAGATTTAAGAGCATATCTATAAGAACATGTAATGCAGATTTAGAGCAGATGTAAAGGAGATTTAAGAGCAGATCTATAAGAACATGTAATGCAGATTTAGAGCAGATGTAAAGGAGATTTAAGAATAGATATATAAGAACATATAATGTAGATTTAGAGCAGATTTAAAGGTGATTTATGGCAGATTTATAGAAGACCTTTCAAGAAACTTTCAAGGTGATTTATGATAGATTTATAGTGGACCTTTCAAGGAACATTGAAGGTGATTTATGGTAGATTTATAGTAGAACTAGAGCAGAAAAATTATGAAGAGTATTTCATATTTGTATTGAAGAAAGTTGGAGCATATTTATGCAAGAAATATAATCAAATTTGTGAAGTAAATACATGCAAATTTGTGAAGGAAATGTAATTAGATTTGTGAAAAAAAGCATGATCATCATCTGTTGAAGAAGAAACATCTAAAGGTGATATTTTGTAGAAGAGGTTGGTACCTCCTAAAAGAAGAGATTGGTGTCTCTTGTTGAGTTGGTCTTCAATTGTGGGGATTCGTGTCTCCAGTGGGTTGGCGCCTACAAATTCTATAAGTGGGGATTGGTGTCTCCAATGGGTTGGTGCCTACAACAATTAAAGGGGATTGGTGTCTCCTCTAGGTTGGTGCCTACAAATTTTGTAAAAGAATTTTATATAAGCAATATTTTTCTATGGTTTTCTCTCAAAAGGGTTTCCACGTAAATCTTGTGTTCTTGTGCTCTAAATTGTTAGATCATGTATGTTTATGGTTGTTGTGGTTGATTAAGTTTTGAAAAAGAAAAATATTATTTTATATTAATTCACCCCCCTCTTAGTATAAGTGTGTTATCATCAATTGGTATTAGAACAAGTTCCTTCGGAGATAGTCTAACCACTTGAAGGTAGATCTTGGAAGCACACATGGCTAGTCAAGAAGGAAAATAAGAGATGGATTTAGAAGAAGAAGAGTATGACAAAAATGAAGGAGAAGTAAATTTGGAAGAACTTATTTGTGCCCTAAGTGAAATAAAGAAGCTTAAGAAGAAAAATTTGAAGAAAAAATTAAAGTTTCAAGAGGAATGTTCAAATCTAAGGAGAAAATGTCACAAAGTCTTGAGGAGTCAGAGAAATGATCATCAATCTAAAAATTCAACTTGAAGAAGCAAAAAGGATTGAAGAAGAGGTAAGAATTCAATTAAAGGAAAAAGAAGAAGATTGTGAGACACGTAAGTCTGAAACTATTTCCTTGAGGACATAATTAGAGAAAACAACAGCTAAGCTAAAGAGGAACCTCAAGTTTGAGAAGAGTATCGAGAACTTGGATGATATTATAAATGGGCAGAGGTCATCATTATAAAGACTGGTCTTGGATATGAATAAAATTAGATGGCCAACAAAGAAGATCACAAAGAGCCACCAAAGAAGACAAACAGAGAAAAACCAAAGATTTATGCTAATGATCTCAAAAGTCGTATCAACAAGAAGAAAGAGAATCAAGTCCCATAGAAAACAAGCACTCTTCCAAAAGATAACAAGGACAAATTTAGGAATTTCTTTCCTCTGAGGCAAGCACACATGACTAGGTTCCAAAATTCCTTTTATGGTTATTGCTATTCTTGTAATCATTTTGGTCATAAAGCAAGAGATTGTAGAACATTTGTAAGAAATAATTTTGGTCATAAAGGAACAAGTTATTGGAGCCATACAAGAAATTTTGGTTGGAACAAGAATAGAAGTCCTTATGGGTTCTTGAATAGGAACTATAATTTATTTGTTCCTTTATTGGATTACAATGCCATATGTTATAAATGCAACAACTTTGGTCATATAGCCTAGTTTTGTATAAGTGGTTTTAAATAACCTCCTAGAAAAAAAAGAAGGTGGATATCCTTGCCAAGCAAAACAAAGAATCTACAAAAGTTTGGAAGAGGAAGAAAGAGAAAGAGAAGGAAAGATCTATGCTTGTGCAAATTGCATTTCATGCATAAGAGGTATCACTAAGTCCATAAGGAGAAGTACGAATTTAGGGGGAACTAATCATTGCATTATCTTTTAGCTCCATGGAGAATAAAATTTAGAGATAGATCAGTTGATCAAGATTTTTTTGGAGAGTTATAGGAAAATGGAAAATGATGTCGTTGATATCAAGAGGAAGTATTACAAAAAGGGGGAGCTTTACAGATAGGGGGAGCATCATAGAAAAGAGGGAGAATCACATCATGAAGGAGAGAAGTATGTTACATCCCTTTTCCATTGATGTCAAAGGGGAAGAGTGTTGAAATGTGCCAGAAAATTGAGAGGGGGGGTGAATCAGTTGTCCCAAAAACTCAAACACTTCTGCACTTAAACATTAATCACTTATCCGCACTTATTATGATTAAACAAAGAATGCATGAAATCAGAAACTTAAACACAGATGCAACATTAAACACAAGAGACACCATATTTTTATGTGGAAAACCCCAAGGTGGGGAAAACCAAGGAGAGGATCAGCTCTCAAAATATATTGCAATATTTGATAAATGATGTTCATGCTTGGTCACTCCATGGGCCTAGAACATATTGGCTCACTGCCATGAAGTATAGCTAGGTCTAGCAGGCTCACTACCTCAACCCTAAACCTAGAAAGATTACAATAAGGGTTGTTAAACCCTGAGGGCTGTTAAACCCTACTGGCGGCTCACTGCTAACATCATCATCTTCTTCATGTCTAAGATTAATACATTGAAGTACAATAGTTCCTCTGCTCTGCTCTACCCTGCTCTGCCTTATCTACTCACCCTTTTCCTTTCCTTTCCATTTTTCCTCAAGGACACCTTTTCCATGACTCAATTATAAGTACTTATACACTTCATCAACCTTGGAATGATCATCAAGGTCGGCATTACAATCATCAACCATTGGACCAATCTCCAAGGTCGGCATTACAAACATTTTACAAAATAGGTCTTGACCTAATACAAAATTATGCTAAGGATTTGTAGTATCGATGTATGCGGATCACATAACACCTTAGCTGGGACTCAAACATGATCTTCCATGCCATAACATGCTTCCATAAGCTTCAAGGGATCTCTGCAATTACTGGAATTAACCAAGTCGGTAAAGAGTGGTTGCACACTACGTTATCTAGGAATAATATTCAAACACGATCTCATTTCCTTAACGCAGATCAATGTAAATGTAGGAACATGATCAAGAGGAATCCACAAGCATGTTAAAATCACCAGGAGCAACCACACAAACTTAAACCACTTTATTCATGAGATTCTTCACACCGAAGCACATGAACTTCACTATCTTGAACTGTCATAAAAGAAAGATAGCTTGCGGACCACTGAAACATGAACCATTGCAATTTTAGGCACTTATCATCATCCCAGACTTCCCATTATAACTGCAGAGAAAAACACTTTAATGCGGAACAAAATACTTTCTCCATGTCACGAGAATACTCAGAGAAGGCAGGTTTTACTCTGGTGAATGTAACTCTCTCAATTCTTCACACCAAAGGTTCAAACTTAGGATTTAGCATCTTCAGACATCCCTTTAAATAACTTCCAATCCGCAAACCAAGATCTTTAAGCAACAAGAAATGTGGAGTAATCTACCAGACTCTTCTTCAGCATACAACTCACTGTCTATATTGCATTTCACTGTAACTCACTTGTTTCTTCTAGAGAGGCCAATTTTCTCAATATCCTCAACATACAAAGCTTCTAAACAAGTAATAGAATAGGACACAGTTGACACCAATGATAACACCGATTAGGCACATAATTGTAACAGAAAGATACAAAAAGGGGAAGCAATGCAGAAAGAGGGAGTAGTATGTTGTATTAACAAGTTATTTCTTTGCAAGGTTGACATCAATGACAAAGGGGGAGATTGTTGGAAATATTGTTGTCATTAATGTCAAAGGAAATAAGGAATTGATATTATTGTCATTGATGTCAAAGGAGCACTTCTGTGATGATGATCTTGTTGAAGACAAGGAAGAATAAAAGGTATTTTATATGTGTGGTGATATAGGAGAAATGTGTTGGTTGACTTGCAAATTATGGCACCTCACATTGGAGAATTGTTTAAGGAAGTCTCTATGAAGAATATTAAATATGGCTGATCCCCCTCAAGGAAGCACCACCTTTTGAAGAAAAGACATCATCTATGATGGCCGACCTAAATTCTTGGTGCTCACATTAAGAAATTAAAAAAAAAAGTTATATTGGGTTGACCCAGGAGATTAGTGGGTTTAATTATAATTTAATTAAAGTGTAAATGTGGTTGACTCCTTGTGATATAAGTTGTCTCTCTTAAAGAGGTGTGATGGGGTATAAAAGAAGATGAAGTTGGAAAGTAAATTAAGCAATCAAGACAAAGAATATCATTCGATTTAAGAGCAGATATATAAGAAGATATAATGCAGATTTAGAGCAGATGCAAAGGAGATTTAAGAGCATATCTATAAGAACATATAATGCATATTTAGAGCAGATGTAAAGGATATTTAAGAGCAGATCTATAAGAACATGTAATGCAGATTTAGAGCAGATGTAAAGGGGATTTAAGATCAGATCTACAAGAACATGTAATGCAGATTTAGAGAAGATTTAAAGGTAATTTATGGCAGGTTTATAGCAGATACTTCAAGGAACTTTCAAGGTGATTTATGGCAGATTTATATCAGACCTTTCTAGGAACTTTCAAGGTGATTTATGGTAGATTTATAGCAGACCTAGAGCAGAAAAATTGTGAAGAATATTTCAGATTTGTATTGAAGAAAGTTGGAGCAGATTTATGAAAGAAATATAATCAAATTTGTGAAGAAAATTATGGTCATCATCCATTGAAGAAGCAACATCCGAAGGTGATATTTTGTAGAAGAGTTTGGTGCCTCCTAAAAAAAGAGATTGGTGTATCTTGTTGAGTCGGTGCTTAGTTGTGGGGATTGGTGTCTCTAGTGGGTTGGTGCATACAAAGATTAAAGAGGATTGGTGTCTCTTGTAGGTTGGTGCCTACACAATTTTTAAGTGAATTTTATATAAGCAATATTTTGTCATGGTTTTCTCCCAAAAGGGTTTCCACATAAATCTTGTGTTAGATCCTGTATTTTTATGGCTTTTGCGGTTGATTAAGTTTTGAAAAAGAAAAATATTAGCTTATATTGATTCACCCCCTCTAAGTATAAGTGTGTGCTCATCATTATTGGTGAGATTTTCTTGGTGGACCAAACCCAACCTTATTTTTTTCCTTTGAAGAGATATTTTCTTTAAAGTTTTATCCTTAATTTTGAGGCGGCAACTGTACTATTTTTATTTTAAATATCTTTTACTATTGTTAGATTTTTACATATATGAAATGTTGGGTTTGTAATGTCTTAGAGTGCCTTTGAGTGCTAGAAGGTATATACAATATAAATTTTCAATGGTATTCCTAACTTTCCAATCATGTACCCAATGGGATCAAAAATTAGTTACCAAAATTCTATGGGAAGAGTGTTGAATTTGGTGATATAAATATTCAAGTCTTCATTAATTTGATATATGATTGAATTGGAGGATGAACATGTGATAATCACATTGTTTGTTTAGTCCTTCGAAGGTGATGCTAGAGAATGGTACATAAATCTTCCTAACTCTTCTATTTTTATATAGGCTAAATTTTAAACAACATTTATAGAATATTTTGGTGATAAAATTAATCTTAAAAAGTTAATTAGTAGATTCAAAAAAATACATAGAAATTAAAATGGATCTATCTATGCATTTAACCCAAGATTTACTAAAGCTCCAAGAGATATTCCAAAGCATGTGTAACCTAATAAAGATATGAGTATGATCCTATATCTTGGGTCATTTGATTCTAATGTGGGTTCTTTTTAGAGATAAGAGCCATGTAAGTCTTTAGTAGGCTTATAGTTTAGCCATCCACATTGATGGGAATCTTAGGCTTTTAAGGTTGAAAAATTTTTCATCTAAAGATGTTTATAATGCTAAACCTAGATGCTTGGATACTCAATCCATAGAAATGATTAAAATTATTGTGATTCTAGTGATCAAACTTTAGTGTGTGTTGATCCATTGCCCTAGTGTGATGTATGTTGGCTGAAAGGAAGCAAGGTATGCAAAATATGCTTCCTACATTGATCTAATGAGGAGAGTTGTACAAATTTTTATCTTTTAACAATTACAGTAATGAGATACACAATACAAAGAAGATCAAATAACATCAAATGCAAATACAAAGCTCATAACACAAGATATACGTGGGGAAAACCCTTTCGGGTGAAAAACCACACACTCCAAAGTATAGCCCAATGTATTAATTCATAAATAATGAAGGTTACAATACACTTCCAGAGCCAAGCTCTTATAGGAGTTCACCACTATTGATATTCAGAGTAATTATGGAAACATAACAATACCTACAAATGAACCATACACATTACTCCAACAAGCACCTTATTTATAGAATTTCACGGCCAAAATGGGAAGCTTCTAGAGGTGGGTGCCAACTTGGACACATGGCCCATTTTCCAACTCCCATATTCCTATAGTGACACATGTACAACATGCACTTGACCATATTACAACCATCATAATGTATGCAAGTTTGACTTTCCTAATTTTGGGTGCTCCATCCAAGAATAGGCTATGACAAATGCTCTTACACATCTTATAGTTGTCATAGAATCTGTCTTATATGATAACACTTACAGTTGTAATAGAATCCGTCATAACTGACTAACAATAGCATATTCCTCTTACAACTTGTCATAGTCAAACTTGGGTGCCTATATATTGTTGCATATAGGTTGTCATTAATGTCAACAGTGGTATGAAGTGTTGTAGTGTGGAAGGTTGCAGGTGATGACAAAGGAGATTGCAACAATATGATGATCATTGAAGACAACAGAACAAGCATTGTGAGACATACAACTAAAGTGATAAATATATACTGAGGTGATCAAATAAGAAGACAAAGGAAGTTGATCAATGAAGGAGATGGATTAGTATCATCTGTGCATAGTCATACATATCTTCTGAACTTCATGTGTAAGTCAAATTCTTGATATGATTATACTTGAAGTTCTTGGTGAGTTAAGTTGAATTCATGTTGCTTGGTGATGATATAATGATTGCCATCGGATGAAGAAAGTTATGAAAGGTTGAAGGAATTTGTCTAAGTATAGTACAAGTTAGGGAAGATGTTACAAGCTCACAAGATGGTAACGTATTCTACCGTAGTTGAAGATATGGACCTACGGATTGAACTGTTGGCTAGGTATTGCACTCCGACACTTATGTTTCAAATTTGAGATCATAATGTTTACCGCAAAGTGTTTTAGAGATAGAAGAATGAAGATAGTAATGGAACAGGGTAAGTGCAGTCACAGAGTGACTAAAGAATGCTCCATATGAGGCTGTGGTTTGGAGGATAGGTAGATATGTGCAATAAGTATGTATGTTTCAAGTTTTAAGAAATAATTTGTACCACAAATGCTTCTCCGGAGTCAAATCTATGAAGACATGCCTTGGTACTAATTAGTTTGAATAGAAGGAGAGAGTTAATGTTACCATAGTACACCACACATCGATATTTGGTCTTTTTGATAGAAAGACTGGCACATAGGGTTAGTTGGTATGCTCAATTCAAGTTTCAATTATTTTTGTTTACCGCAAGTATGATCTTTAATGTTTCACTTCAAGAATGTGCTATGAGTATGATAAGGATACCAGAATCAATGTTCAAGTGTTTGTGCTAGCATATAACTGCTTGGTTTGGTAAGAGAGGTGTTCAAAAATGTTTTACAAGTCATATAACATCCATAGTGTGATCTACATGATATAATTTAGTTTTCTTTGATACCGCTTTTGGTCTAGAGTTAAATATAAGGAAGGGTAAGTGTTTGTTGTACCGACTTGATATATGTTGATGATCATGCCATGTGTATGGTGTGTGTGCTAGCATGGAAGAGTGTGCCAAATTGAGATAGGACCTAATTATGCATTATTCTTGAACCGCATTAGAATTTTACTTATCGTACATGTTTGGGAGCCGATTGATATGGCCACTACATGTTTCATGCTACACGTTTCATTTTGGCCAACCAAGGAGAGAGATTTTTGAAGCTTACAGAGGATATATATGAAGAATCAAAATTGTCGAAAGGATGATGATGTGTGAATAAAAGGGTAGAATCGATATTGTGCAAATATACTTACAACAGAAGTAGATATGATGAAAAGTGCTAAGGATCAGTTCATGTAATGTAATACAATTGTAGAAGATATGATGAGCTCTGCAATGATAAAGAAGAATTTTAAATATGTTTTGATGTTACAGAGATTGATATTGTTGTTATAAGGAAGACAAAAAGTAGTGCAAAGGCTGAAGAGCATAGCATTTTGTGTTGCATGAAGAACATTGTGATAAACTTTGTAAATGTGTATCTTATCAAGGAGTTGCAGCTTCCTTTGGGTCGTAGTCCATAAATAATATTGTAATCCTATTTTATTTAGGAGGCTGGTTTTTGACAGTAGATCCAAGCAGCTTGCTCACCGTGGTTTTTCCCTTCTTGGGTTCTACGTAAATCTAGTGTTATGGTTGTGTGCTTTTGTGTTCTTACATTTCTCATGTCTTGAATGTTCACATAAGTTTGAATGCTATTGAAAATAAAGTAATTTGATTAAGTGTTGATTCACCCCCCTCTTAGTACCTCTATGTGTTCAATAGATATGTCTTCTCAACATGCAAAGATGCTTTATGACACATGTCATAGATGTCATAAGAATCTTCTATTTCTAGATCTTACATGTCATTGATTTCATCATATGTCATAACCTCTTACACATTACTTAAAATGTTGACACATGGAAAATTAATTCCACCTCAAATGAGATGCCTACATTACCTCATGTTGACATGTCCATCCAAGTCACCTTCCAAGTGGGATGACAACTCACCATGCCACCTCACACTAAATGATGAAATAGGATGTGCATAAATAAATACAATATATGCAAATAATAAATAAATAATTAAATACCAATGCTAGGAATTTCCAAAGGTTAAGAGACCTTAATTCCCAATATTCTCCCACTTTTCAAACACCTTTAAAGATCCAATAAAAAAACATGATTTTAACTGCTAGGGGACAAGAGGCCCATAGACTTCGAACACCATATGAACTTCTCTATGCTCACAGACTTTGTCAATGAATTTGCAACATTCATCAAAGTGTCAACTTTCTCAAGTTTCACCTTACCATCTTCCACCATGTCACGTACAAAATGGAACTAAACATCGATAAGCTTCATTCTAGCATGGAAGATTAGGTTTTTTGCTAGACAAATAGCACTCTGACTGTCATAGAAAATAGTAATCATTCCTGCATCAAGCCCAACATTAGAACATAATCTCTTAAGCCAAATGGCTTCCTTACAAGCATGAGTTGTTGCCATGTACTTTTCTTCTATAGTGGATAAAGTGACTACAACTTGCCACTTACTCATCCAACTAATAACACCACCGAACATAGTAAAAACATAACCACTGGTGGATATTCTACTATCAATGTCACCTGCCCAATCAGAATCCACATATCCATGAATACAAACTGAATGCTGAGGCCTTGTAGGATACCCATGATAACATAGGGAAAACTCAGATGTATCCCGTAAATATCTAAACATTCTCTTCACTGCATCCCAATGTACCCATCTAGGATTAGCCATAAATCGACTAACGACTCCCACTACTTGGGTAATGTATGGTCTTGTACAGACCATATCATACATCATGCTACCAACAACACTAGCATAAGGAACTCTAGTCATGTCCTCCATCTCAGTAGGAGACTTTGGACAATCCTCCACATATAATTTTGTCCCCAAGATAACAGGAACAATCAATGGTCTACAAGCTACCATGTCGAATCTCTCCGACACAGTATTCACATACTTACTTTGGCTCACCCAAAGTTTTCTATTTGGGTCATCCCACAATAATGGGTTACACTTTTTGGCCAAACTTGACATTGAAATCAACATTTTGAACTAAATCCTCACTTTCTAACACCTATAGCCGCTAAATCGTTAGGAATTTGAAGATGATGCATGTCAAAGGCTCAACACAACTAAGAGGGGGGGTTGAATTAGTTGTACCAAAACTTTAACCTTAGTTGATCAATTTCACAATCACATTAACTTTCTTTAGCCACTTAATCTGATATGAAGAATAAACATGAAAAGCATAAACAAAACTTAAGCACATCAACACCATTCACACAAGAACACCAGATTTTTACATGGAAAACTCTTAGAGAGGGGAAAACCATGGTGAGTGTTATCTCACAATATAATGTAGTAACAATATCGAATATCACAAAGGCTCACTGCCAAGAGGATGGCTCACTACTGATGGATGGCTCACTGCCAGTGGGTGACTCACTGCTAATGGGTGGCTCATTGCCAAGGGTTGAACTGATATAGTTGCATATACAACATGCTTGAGTTCAGTTCCATTGAAGCGTAATATATCTCTCTCCTACTCTTCCTTTTCAATCACACACTTTTTCTTTGCATCTTTACACACACACACACACACTTTTTCATGACTTCATTACATGTATTTATACCTATCATCAACCTTAGAATGTACATCAAGGTCGGCATTACAATCTTCAACCATTGGAGCTTTCTCCAATGTCAACATACATACAAAATTCCAAAATAGGACTGGACCTAAAGAAACTTGTGGAGGAAAAGAATGAAAGATGAACACATCACAGCTTAGCTCAGACCCAAATACATCTTCACATGCTTGGACATGCTTCTACAATCCATGAATCATCTCTGCAGTAATTGTGACTAACCAGGTCGACCAGAACAACATCAAGAATCACTAAGTCACACACTTCCAAGAGCTTCATTACAGCTTGCAGATTAGACACACACCTTCAATGCATTTAGGGGACATCTATGGACACCATAGAATCATTTGGAAACCATCAAGTCCAACAGCAACAGATCTCAACTTACTTTTCTTGAAGATTGATCACTGACTTCTCTCAATCAGACACTGTCAAACTTTGCTAATCAAAAACTTGCTTTTCAGAGCACCAAATCACAAAAACTTTGGGATGAAGAAAGCTAAGGACCTTGTAAGATTAATTCTAGAACCACAGGACCAAAGCACATATTGTGGAGGGATGCGAAGAAAAATACTCTCTGTCACATTGCAAACTCTGTCAAGCACAGTCTTCACACTGGTGAATGGAACTTCTTCTGCACATCAATCTAGACTAACAAATTATAGATTTAGTATCTTCAAACACTTCTCTAAAACATATCCAAATCTCATACTCTAGCCTTCAATACCGAGGAAATGCAGAGCAAAACTCAGACAGTTATTCTGCAAGCTAAAATACTCTACAACACACTGTTTCCACTTGGAGAGAAAATTTTCTCAAAAGCACTTGGAAACTTAGTATCAGGAATATCTTCTCATCATATTCAACACTTATATAAGACAATACAAAGCAACTAACTCATCACAAACAATCATCAAAACAAGAGCACAGTTGACACCAATGACAACACATATATGTTGACATCAATGACAACATCGATTAGCACATACTTGCAACAATCTCCCCCTTTATCATTGATGGCAACATATGATGTGAAAAATCATCAAGAAAAGAATCTGCATTCATCACCATCTCCCCCTTTCTCTTTACACATCTGAAACACTTTCTCTCACTAAGTTTTTCACATGATTTCTCTCCCCCTTTGACATCAATGACAAAGGACATCATATTTCTTCTACTACTCATACTTGCATGCTTCTTCTCTGATCATCTAGAATTAATCTTTCACTCCCCCTGACTGCAATAATCACTCTTTACTCCCCCTGAAGGGTAGCCTCCTAAATCAATCCAGAAAAAATATTCTTTGAAATATATTGGGCTGATGCATCTCCTTATGCGCCTAGTTCAATGAAGGAGGGGCAATAACCCCTAATATTTCCTGAAGATACTCAAATGTGTCCTTTGGAAGAGCCTTGGTGAGTATATCAACAACTTGATCCTTTGTAGGCACATACTCAAGCTTTACTATATTCTCTGCAACTTTCTCTCTCAGAAAGTGATACTAAATTGAAATGTGTTTTGTCTTTGAATGCATCACTAGATTCTTTGAAATGTTTATGGCACTTGTGTTATCACAAAGAATAGGGATTGTCTCTTCATACTCAACTTTGATATCCTTCAAGGTTTATTTCATCCATAACATTTGAGTGCAACATGTTACTACAACAATATATTTTGCCTCTGTAGTAGACAAGGAGACTAATTATTATTTCTTTCTATGCCAGGACACTGCCCTATCTCCAAGGAAGAATACACCTCCACTTGTGCTTTTTCTTTCATCAACACAAATAGCCCAATCTACATCTGTATAGGCACTTAGGGAGAAGTTATTATTCTTTGGATACCATAGACCATGATCTGGAGTACCTTTCAAGTACCTAAAAATCCTTTTCACTGCCACAACATGTGATTCTCTAGATCTAATTGAAATCTAGCCACAAGACAAACTACATGCATGATATCTGGTATGGTGGTAGTCAGATAAAGCAGTCCTCCAATCATTGACTTGTACTTTCTCTGATCAGCCTTAGGAGATTCATCTTTTTTTCTCAACTTACATCCAGTAATCATAGAAGTCCTCATTGGTTTAGAGTCTTCTATTCCAAACTTCTTCAATAACTCTTTGAGATACTTTGATTGAGAAATGAAGATACCTTTGTCTGTCTGATTGATTTGTAATCCAAGGAAGAAATTCATCTCTCCACACATGGACATCCCAAGCTCCTTCTGCATCTCATTTGCAAAATTCTTACACATTCCTTCATTTCCACCAAATATAATATCATCCGCATAGACTTAAACAATTAGGATTTGATCCTTGCTTGCCTTAATATACAAATTGCTATTTGCGGAGCCTTTACTGAAACCTTGCCACAATAGATACTTATCTAGTCTTGCATACCAAGCTCTAGGAGATTTCTTTAATCCATATAGAGCCTTCTTCAACTTGTACACCATTGCTAGTTTGTCTAATAACTGGAATCCATCCGGTTTCTCTATGTATGCCTCTTCTTCTAACTCACCATTCAGAAAGGCAGATTTCACATCCATTTGATACACTTTGAAATCTTTATGTGCAACAAAAGCCAAAAATAGTCTGATTGCTTCCAATCTAACCACCGGAGCAAAAGTCTCTTCATAGTCTATCCCTTCGACTTGTGAGTAGCCTTTGCACACAAGTCTTGCTTTGTTTCTCATAACTTCTCCAACCTCATTTAGTTTGTTCTGGAAAACCCACTTTGTTCCAATTGCATTCCTGTTTGCAGGTCTAGGGACAAGTTCCCAATTCTTTTTCTTCTCAATCTGCATTAATTCTTCTTCCATTGCCTTGACCCAATGTTCATCATTGCAAGCTTCATTTACTATCTTAGGTTCCACCTTTGAAAGTAAACAGAGATTTACTTTTTCTTTTGCATCTCTTCTTCTTGTCAACACACCTTTCCTTTTATCGCCTATAATTGGATCTTCAGAATGATCTCTTTGCACATACTTGGGAGGGTAAAAGCACAAAGCTGTGTCACACTTTCAGCCAACTTATCAGCACAAGTGAATTTAAGTATTTCTAGCTAAAAATCAAATTTGGTCAAACATATGATCTTGTAAAATTCATTGTGGCTAAGTTAGATATGTCCACAACTTTTCCAACTAAAATTGTTGGCTAAATGCATATGTAGAACCACTATGAGGCTAATTTACCAAAAAAATAAAATTATTCAAAAAACTTGTTGCAACTTCCCTCAGAGACATGTATGCAAAGTGTGGAAGCATAGACAATGCACGTGAATTGTTTGGCATGATGCCTAAAAAAATTTTGTCAAATCTTGTAGTTGCAACTATCCTAGTAGACATGTATGCAAATTGTGGAAGCATAGACAAGATACGTGAACTCTTTGACATGATGCCTCAATGAAATGCCATCTCATGGAATGCAATGATTGCAAGATATGCAAAAAATGGATTTTTTGATAACTCTTTATGAACTTTCAAGAAAATACAATTGGTGGGGTGTAAAGCCAAATTCCACAACCTTAGCCAGTAACCTCGTTGCCTATGCCAAAATGGACATCCATCAAAGCATAAAAGATATAGAAATTTTGTTAGATTTTGTAGTTGCAACTGCCCTCAGAGACATGTATGCAAAGTGTGGAAGCATAGACAACACACGTGAACTGTTTGGCATGTGTTGGCAACATGGTCAAGAGACACTATTGATATGGTGTTTTCATTGATGGAAATAGTCAAATATGATTGGGAATAGGTCTTGAGACAAGTTGTGTATAGTTTCTTTTTGGTTCGAGAATAATGACTTAGTCAAATTGACCAAGTGTTGGCAACTTACTGAGTTAGCGATAGAGAATTGGTTGGTATTCCTCTGCGTATACATATTCTGGTATGCGGTTCTAGTATGTTGGACATAGTTGTTTGATGATGCTATATTCCAAGTTTCATGTCCTAGCAATCTGCGGAAGCTACACTTTGAATTTCTTAAGTCCAGGTTAACAAAGTTCAGTCATAAATAGTGCATAATACTTAAGTATTTTAGTCTGTATTTCTCCAATATTGGTTGTTTCGATTTGTGGTTTGGAGGTATTGTAAACACATGTTAGGAGTATCCAATTCCAAATTTGTGGAGTCTGAGGTTTATCGGATGATCGTCTACAAGTTTCTAAGTATTGCCATTCAGGTTCACAATATTTCACAGTGACAAAGACAATAGTTCAAAGATCCGTATTTTGCCGCATAGGTATATTATGACTCATAGTTCTGAAGCTATGTTGGGTGATGCATAAGGAATGTTTGATATGAATTTTAGAGTCTTGTGTTCTCCGTATTGGGAGTTGTGGTATGATAGTCTATTTGGTTAAGTGTATACTTAAGGATGAAGCCGACATACAAGTTGGATCGATATGCGCTAAAGATATATTATTTGGATCATCATTCTAAGTGGTTCTATAATAGGTCCACACCTATATGAAGGTTCTTGAAGGATTGTATTGGTCCACATAGCTTCTTGTGTAAAGAGTTCAAGCCGACAGAGTATAACCTTTTGTGTACACATTTCATTTTTGGCAAGCCAACCCAATTCTGAGTTAGATCTTGTTGCGGATATAAATACTTGATGGATTTCATTATTAAGGGTGTGTATGAGAAAATATTTAAACTATAGAGCAGGTGACAATAATAGAAGAAGAGAGATCTTGTCTAATGTAAGAGCAAAACAGTGAAGCAGAGCAATCAAAGATGAAGAGTTTTGAGATAGTATTTTGAGCATTCATTGGAGCTACAATCATACATATGTAGATGCAATCAAAGCAATCCATTTCCGGTAGTGATCCATCTCCTTTCTTCTTTCTTTCTCTAAGGCAATGAGCCTTCTTGCAGTGAGCACTTCTTTTGGGCAGTGAGCCCTGGGCAATGAACCCTAAGGCAGTGAGCCTCTATTGTAATTTGGTATTGTTCCTACATAATATATTGTGAGCTAACACTCACCATGGTTTTTCCCTTTTCTAAGGGTTTTCCATGTAAAAATTAGGTGTTCATGTGTGAATGGTGTTGATGTGTTATTTTTGCATTTCAAATTTAATCTTCATAACAGACTAAGTGGTTAAAGCAAGTGAATGTAATTGTGAATTAAGTAAAGTTAAATTTTTGATACAACTGATTCACCCCCCTCTCAGTTGTCTTGTGTGTTCAACAATTGGTATCAAAGCCTGGTTCCTTGGAAGAAGTCTAATAGCTTGAGGAAGATCTTGGGAAGTGAACACTGTATACGCCTAAAAATGACACGACTCAGTCTAAATAAATATTTTTAATATTTATTCCATTCTAATTCTTCTATCAATAAATAAATAAAATATTTATTTATTCGATTCACATTTCTCTAAAGTAATTAAATATCAAAATATTTAATTACCTCTTCTAAAGTCAAAATTAAATAAAATCCTTTATTTAATTTAATTCTTCCAAGTTCTTCCAAACAATTAAATAATTCTTAATTATTTAATTAAGTCAATCCTTCTTCCAAATTTAAATAAATCAATCAAATTTATTTAAATCCTCTCATTCTCTAAAAATAAAATATAATCAAATATTTTATTTATTCTTCCAAATCTTGCACAAACAATTAAATAAATTTATTTATTTAATTTGCTTTCTTCTAATTCTTCTAAAATCTTCCAGAATCTTCTAAGAATAATCCTTCCTCTTCATGCAAGCATAATTAAATAATTTATTATTTAATTCTTCTCAAAACATGCAAAAGCAAACCATGAGTCAACCAATTGATTCCAAAACTCCTAAAATAGAAAAAAGCTTTCTATTTTATGACACAATATCTTGCCTTCAAAAAATAGAAAAACAACTAACTCAAAATAGATTTTGTATGACACTTGTCTTCTTTCTATTTGCGCACATTCTCTCAACCATTCCATCACGTTGATCTTCTCATTCTTTCTATACCATTGATCTTCTCTCTCTCAATTCTATAAATTGAACCTTCTTCTTCCATTTCATTATCCAAGCTTTCAGTATTGTTACTCTACAGAAATTCCATTGACTTGCGATCAACTTGTTACCATATCACAATCACCATTGTTGTGAAGCTCCTCTTCATTACAATCAACTATCATGGCCATTCTCACTTGACATCTTGGAATAGCAAGGAGGTGCACCTTCTAAGGGCATATTCATACACAAGATCATTTGCGATAGGCCGCCAATGGAAGCCATGACGTAAAAAGGTTTGTTGAGGTATTGTTCATTGTTTTAGATCTTCTTTATTTCTATATTCCATTGAGTTATGGGTATTATTGATGTTTTTTGATATTCACGCATAATTTCCCCTGACACAAACACATTGCACGAAAAAGGTTTGTTACTCCTCCTGAAGAAATTAATTCATTTGAAACCACAGAAGAAGAATGTTTGCTTGTTAATCAAGATGAATTAAGGGTTTCCCTTGAAGACCTTGAAAAGGTTAAATTGGAAAACAGGGATCTGAAAGATAATGTCAAGGAAGCAGATGTAGACACCCAAATTTGTCCATGTCTTGCAATACCTAGTCAAAAACATTATTAGAGACATCATGTAGCATTTTATCCTATCCCACTTATCCATTAGTCAATTAATTAAGTAAATTTTATTTATGTAATTAATTTCCCATCATAATCCCATTTATCCTTTCATAGTCAATTAATTAAATAAATTATATTTATTTAATTAATTTCCATTTTTCCCTCATCTAAATTAATTAAATAAATTAAATAAATTATTATTTAATTCTTCTCAAAACATGCAAAAGCAAACCATGAGTCAACCAATTGATTCCAAAACTCCTAAAATAGAAAAAAGCTTTCTATTTTATGACAACATATCTTGCCTTCAAAAAATAGAAAAACAACTAACTCAAAATAGATTTTGTATGACACTTGTCTTCTTTCTATTCGCGCATCTCAACCATTCCATAACATTGATCTTCTCATTCTTTCTATACCATTGATCTTCTCTCTCTCAATTCTATAAATTGAACTTTCTTCTTCCATTTCATTATCCAAGCTTTCAGTATTGTTATTCTACAGAAATTCCATTGACTTGCAATCAACTTGTTACCATATCACAATCACCATTGTTGTGAAGCTCCTCTTCATTACAATCAACTATCATGGCCATTCTCACTTGACATCTTGGAATAGCAAGGAGGTGCACCTTCTAAGGGCATATTCATACACAAGATCATTTGCGATAGGCCGCCAATGGAAGCCATGAGGTAAAAAGGTTTGTTGAGGTATTGTTCATTGTTTTAGATCTTCTTTATTTCTATATTCCATTGAGTTATGGGTATTATTGATGTCTTTTGATATTCGCGCATAATTTCCCTTGACACAAACACATTGCACGAAAAAGGTTTGTTACTCCTCCTGAAGAAATTGATTCATTTGAAACCACAGAAGAAGAATGTTTGCTTGTTAATCAAGATGAATTAAGGGTTTCCCTTGAAGACCTTGAAAAGGTTAAATTGGAAAACAGGGATTTGAAAGATAATGTCAAGGAAGCAGATGTAGACACCCAAATTTGTCCATGTCTTGCAATACCTAGTCAAAAACATTATTAGAGACATCATGTAGCATTTTATCCTATCCCACTTATCCATTAGTCAATTAATTAAGTAAATCTTATTTATTTAATTAATTTCCCATCATAATCCTATTTATCCTTTCATAGTCAATTAATTAAATAAATTATATTTATTTAATTAATTTCTATTTTTCCCTCATCTAAATTAATTAAATAAATTAAATATTTATTTAATTAATGTATTCCACATCATTCCTTTCTAAAAATGGAAAATTCCATATTTGTCTCTATTTCCACATTTGTCTCTATCTCCACATTTGTCTCCATGTAAAGTGGAAGACCATTTAACACTTGTCACATGACTACAACTCCCTTGAAGAGTGGGATAACCAAATCAATCCTAGCCGTCCACATCGTTCAATTAGCCTTTTAATCTCAACCATCCATCCAAATCATCCCAAGCCTATAAATCAAGCCATTTGGAGAATCTATTCTTCAAGTATCCTCATTTTATATTCATCTCCATCTATTATCATTCATCTATCATCCTCATATCATTGTTATGTTGTAGAAGTGAGCAATCAACATTCCAACCAATTAAACGTCCATCAAAGAGAACAAATCTGGTAGATTTGGGTGCATCTATCACGTTCTATCATGTGTGGAGGACTTGGTTCAAAGGTAAAGGTATTGGGTTGTTTGCATTATCTTTCCATTGTCTTTGTACCAATTTTTCATCTACATTTGGCATGCCCAGTGGGACTAACCCTCGCTTTGCAAGTTTATGCATTTTGATTTGTAGGTTGAAGATATTTTAAGTTGTTGATTTTGTTTAATTAGGACCAGATCTATTGTAGAGGGTTTTTTATTTTACACAGGTCCTGGAAAAAGGAGATCTTGGATTCATTGGAAAGAGGACTTCGAGAGTTTTCTGAAAAGTGGTTACATTAAAGATTTGGCTCAGTATTCAAGGAGTTATGATGATTTGAAGTTGACCCTGCGATTGTGATTTTTCAAAAAATTTTGATGCGCGACTTTTAGAAAAAAAATCATATCTTCCAATCTAGCTAACCAAATCACATTCTATTTTTTGCAAGTGGTTAGAAATATTTAAATCCATTTTTTTGTATCATTATTTTTCAAATCTATGGTACAAATGGATTTTTTGCCAAAAAATATTTTTTTTCAAACCCTAGTTTATGACATAACTTTTGCATATGGAGTCCAATTTGAGCAAAAACATTTTTGATATTGATTAGAAAATTATAAGGGATCTCATGGCCATATCTATTTTACTATTGGATGACATTATTTGCTGATTTTTTGCAGGGTTTATTTTTCAATCTTAACACTCTTTCATTGCAAACTTCAAACAAGCATAACTTTTGCCATTTTTATCCTTTTTCAACAATTTTTTTTTTAAAAGTGCATGAAATCTCCTAAATTTTCTATTTATGAAATCCATTCTTTTGTATTAGATCATTTTAATCATTCTTTATCAGATTCTTCATTTTTGGATAATCAACTTCTTTGTAAGTTTACTTGTTTCTTTTGTGATTTGGTGACTTGTAGGTGAATCAAAGGAGTTGGAGCAATGTTTGGATCAATCACAACAACAAATTAGAAAGCTATTTTATTAGGTGCATTCATTCTAATCTTTCATCTCTTAATCATTATTTGATCACACATTTAGATTTTGGGCTTAAAAATGAACAACATTTCTTGTTATCATACATCAAAAATTAGGCTTAAAACAAACAATTGTCTTCCTACACATTTAGATTTGGGATCTAAAAAGAATAAGTGCTTGAATTGTCTTCCACACATCTCATTTTCTAAAGGGTTAATTTACAACTACGAGTGTGAATCAAGTGATAGCTCACTCGGTTTGCTTTTGTTTACCCTATCTAGGAGGCCTGCTTGGAGACACACCACTCTAAGGGACGACCTCAACCAAGGCTGAATCGAAAGACACCCTCACTGGGAGTTATAAATCTTGGCACTCTTGGCTAAGCGCCAAAGAACTTTATACCTTTGGGAAGTGAAGGTGAAGGGTGGGTTACCCCTTTCTCCCGGCTGTGTGGTAAGATTTTTCTTTCATTGCACCCTTAGTCAACCTTATGAAATCTAGCTTGAGACCTAATTGGCCATACCTGCTTGACTAGTCATAGGGATTATTGATGTGTTTTCAAGTGCTCGCTTAATAATCATCACATTTCCATTTTAAATTTAAAATTGCTTATGTGTCTTGCGTGAGTGATTCATGTGTGTACATGCATAATCATTTGTTTGAACATTGCCAAATCAAGCTATAGACACCAAACACATAAACAAGTCATCCTACACATCATATCCAACTCATCTTCATCCAAATCATCCTCAACATCCTTGTCATCACATCCATCTTAAGCCAAGTCATCTTCATCGTAATCCAAATCCTAATCATCCTACTTATCATATCCACACCATCATAATCATTATCCAAATCAATTCATTTCAAGAGTCTACCCATGTCTTTCACCCCCACCTATCCTCTCAAGGGGGAATCAGTCCACATCATCCTAACAATTCTTTTCATCAAATCCATCCTATATTCACATCATCATAATCATTATTCACTTTAATTCATTTGTATTTTGGGACATTTCAAGCCATGGTTGTACATATTGCATCACCTAATCATTTTCTCTTCACCGAAAAGGACGTGCTCAACAATGATTCATCTCATAATGAACCCCTTTACATAGAAGTTGTAATCAAAAGGTGTTGAGTCAAAAGGGTCCTAATAGATTATGGCTCAGGATTAAACTTGTACACTCTAAGGTTGGTTAAACTATTGGGGTACTCCACTCTGGATATTGAAAAATACCATTCCATCACTATTAAGGCCTATGATGAAAATGATAGCATATCTAAAGGTACTATTCGATTGCCCATTCAATTAGCTCCAGCCCTAGTGGAAATCACTTGTCAAGTCTTAGACCTCGATCTCCCCTATAATATCCTCCTAGGACACCCATGCATTCATGCCATAAGGGCTTTTCCTTCCACCTATCACAAATGCATCAAATTTCCATTTAATGACCAAGAGGTTACCATCCATGCCTACCCAAATCCTTTTGAATATTACCCCCGGTTGGAAAGACCATATCGTAGACCTCATTATTCCCCAATCAATGACATGGCCCAACCATCTGTCTCATATATTGATTCATCCACCTTAGCCTCTTCATCCAAGTCACCACCATCATCCATACAACATCAAAAACTTCCACCTAAATTTTATGAGTCATTCCCCTCAACTTCATATCAACCCATATCACAACAACCATTATCCTATGCAAACCTTCCATCATCATTAGATCAACACATTCAGCAACAACAACAACAAGTCCAAACACCATTCCAACCTCAACAAATTCCACATCAATCTTATGTGTCACCCCCTTCAACTTCATACCAATCTTATCCAACCATATGTCAAACCAATGCCACATCATCATATCCCACTTCTTCCAACATCAACCAACATCCACAATTCATATCACAAAACCTTTTACCTACATATCCTATCATGTCACCTCATCACCAAACCCATCCACATGGTAACCAAGTGTCCTCACAAGAACAACATACAGGTCCAAATGGCCCTTTGTACATAAATCAAGCAAGTCCAAGTATACCTTTTCAACAAGACCACCAAGCACCATTGATAGACCTAAGTCCACCTTTGCAACAAGAAGCACATCCAAGTCCAAGTGGCCCCTTGTACATAAATCAAGTGTCCTTAAGTTCACATTTGGAGAAATACTTAATAACCTTTGACGAGGAAACACCAATCTAGAGCAAGTATCTTATGAATACCCTCCATCATCATCCAACCAAATCCCAACACATGAGCCTACTAGTCCTATCCTAACACCACCATGTGATCCTAATCCTAGTCTATTGGTCCCTCCATCTTCTAACCCATCAAGCCCTTCATTACCTTTACCACCATGGGCCTCCAATCCTCCACCAGATGAAAATGTGGAGTATATTTTACGACAGATGCTTGAAGCAAAACTCATTGAAATTCTTAAAGTTAAACCATGTGAGGAAAGTACATACAATGAACATGGCTATTGTGCATACCATAGGATCAAAGGCCATAATACAAATAAATGCCCAATATTTGTCCCAATTGTTTACAAGGTGTACCAACATACAATGGGAAATCATATCACATTATCCAAATCCCATGTGTCACCCCCATCTAGTCCAAATCCTAATCCATCCAATCCCATTATCCCTCAACCTAATCATAATCCTAAGCCTACAACATAATCTATCCTTATTATCCATCCCCTATATTGTCTATTCACACATACACTTGCAAAGGATGTGATCCAATGGCTACTAGCAAGGGATAGAACACCCCCATGTCAAACACCCATTCATGAACCTACCAAAGAACTTCCAAAGGTCATGCCCAATCCTACAACTCCTTCACATAGTCCACATGTCCTTGAGCCTATCCAAGAGCCCTCCATTAACATGCCTAACCTTTCAAGCCCATCATGTGACCTACAAGCCATCAAGCCTATTCAAGATCCTCCTATCATAAACCCAAGTCAAGAGCCATCATACCTTCATGTTGTTGATCAAGAGCCTATCCAAGAGTCATCCACTTCCATTCAAGCCACCCAAGAGGTATGTTAAGAGTTTAATCCTAAGCATGTGGAAACATTAAGCCCTAGTCCAACTCAAGGTCAAATCACTTTTATGCAACCCATCCATAACATATATCTTTTTCATGATCAAGATGATAGCCATAATGATGAATCTATCCATGAGCCACTTGATCCTATCCATCTCCTAACAACTATTCATGAGCAAGCTATCCAAATTCAACCTATCCATAACATTTATCTTCTTTATGATCAAGATGATACCTATAAAGAAGCTATCCATGAGCACCTTGATCCTATCCATAATCCTATATCTATCCATGAGCAAGATATCCAAATTGCTCCTAGTCATCCGCCATCTAGCCCTATTCATAATGAGCAAACATCCACTTGTCATGATGAGACACTTGTCCCCCAAGTAAGCATAAAAGATCAAACAAATAACTAGGATCTTAGTGAACATAATGATAATCAAGATCCTAATGATCCTCCTTCCACATCCACCATCAACTCCACTTCAAATCCACTATCATGTCCTAGTGGTCTTACCACCTTCATCCATGAGTGTTCTTCTTTAGGAAAACAACATCCTTTATCCACTTCACCTTCTCCATCCAATAATAAAATCAAGTCTAATGTTCAAAGCACACCAAGTCCTATAGTCCATCACATACTCTGAAACATGAACTACCAAGGTAAAGGCCTATGCCTTTATGAACAAGGTATTTTGGAGCCAAACCATGTCAATATTCCCCCACGCTCATATGGCCTTGGATATACACCCCAAGGTAAACACTTTAAATATGTTGGTAATTCCTCCATGCGTCCTAAGTCCACCACTTTCCATCACAAACCACATCATATACCCAAAACATATGTAGTCATTCCACCTCCATCAACCTACAAATGTCAAAAGCACGTGACCATACACCTTCCACCATCCACTTTACCTTCATTACTTCCAACTCCTAATTTCCCTCCATCAACTTTATCTCCATTACTTCCAACTCCTAATTTCCCTCCATCAACTTTACCTTCACTTCTACCAACACCTAATTATCCACTTATCCATAAGCACCCTTATATTCCTAATCATGACGAACAAATGCACACATTTCCTAAACATGAAGCTTCCATTCATTCCACTAACCCCACTTCCATCATGCCCATGGGATTCAAAATTAAACATTTGGATGCCTCTACCTATAAAGCCAAAAGTCCTACCAAAAATCCTAAGGACCCTCATGCCTTAGGGCATCAATGTGAAAAGTCACTAAATCATCTATCTTCAAAGAAAAGTACATCCAAAAAGCAATCCAAGCTGATACCTCCAAAAGAAAAGGCCAAAATTAAAATGGTTTGGGTCCCTAAGCAAAAACCAAGCAAATCAAATGAGGCATCCACCTATCAAAAATCCCAACCAGCCCCTTCCATCCAAAATTGCCATTCCATTCAAAAATTTCAAAATTCTTCATCCCACAAGCAAAGAAAAAATAATAAAAATACTTATTCTATGTGGGTCCCTAAATCACTCCATCGCCCATCTCCTAAGAAAACATCCCCATTGCTTCCTACACCACCTTCCCATCAAAGGCTTAAATGTTTATCATGGTGTGTGCAACTGTTGGTCATGGTTCCATTCCATTCTACAACATTCCCACATACCTCCATCTCCCCATCCTTCATTCATTATCTTACATATCTTCCCCATCACCTACCTATGGTCCATGCTTTTACATAATCCACATCATAATCCACTAGCCCCATCCATCCTTGCATAAGTCCTACATAATCCACTATCCTTCCATGCATAAGATTTCCATAATCCACTATCTATCTACTTCATCTCCCTTTCATGAAATGGACCCTACCAACATCTATGAGCATAATGATATTTGACATGGTCTATGCGACGACATTCATCTCTAGTGGGACTTTCACTTTTCATGGAAGTCGACACTTGAGTCCCTCCTATCCATATCCACTTTCTCCCATCCTAAAAAAATATTAAAAAAGCCCAAAAAAAAAGTCAAAAAAAAAATCCATCCTTTGGTGAAAATGTGGTAAATAGGCACCTTGGATAAGTACCATGATGAAAACCTGGAAAATAGGCATCATGTGTAAGAATAAAAAAAGGAAAAATAAAAAAAAGTAAAGAGAAATCCCTTCGTCCAACGGTGAAAACCTGGTAAATAGGCACCTTGGATAAGTACCATGATGAAAACTTGGCAAACAGGCGTCATGTGTAGGTTGATCTTCTATGTCACTTACACTTGGGGGTACATTGTCTCATCCATCTTATCATTTCCAATCTATCATTTTCCATCCTACCATACTATCATATCCTACCATCCTTATCCATTACACCCACATACCTATCTTATTGAATACATTCATCCTCCCTTCCTCCTTTTGATCTTGATGAAGACATAGGGGCAAAATGTTGAAATATGCTTTGGATATCTCTTGATATACCTCCTTTTCCAAACAATCCTATCATTATCCACTTATCATAAGCCTTGTCATGCAAAATCCATCATGTCATCCTTTCATCATAAGCTTTGTCATGTAAAATCCTAAGTCTACTACCTAGAATGGGGCATGTTATTCCTATGTGACATAATCTTTGGAGATCACATCCTAGCTCCATTATGGGGCATACATCCATCCACTATAGCTTATCCTTGTATCCATCCATTTATCATGAGCTTTCCATTCCACTATGGCCTATCCTCTTATCCATCCCTATATCATGAGCCTTCCATACACCATCACCCATCCTTTTGTCCATCCATCCTACCCCCATCCTTGCATCTAAACATGATCTTCCCTTGTCATTGGTATCTAGCACAAAGGCTACTCAAATTGTAAATCCATTGACATTTCAAAAAAATCCAAAAAAATCAAATATCCCAAAAATACAAAAAAATCAAAAATTCAAAAAAATACAAAAAAATCAAATATTCCCAAAAATCCATCACTTCATCAAAAAATCAAATCCATCACAACAAATTCAATCAAAATCATCAAATCAAAGCACAAATCTATCAAAACAAATCCAATCAAATCAAATCAAATTCATCAACTATCAATCATCATCAAATCTCAAATCCATCAAAGCAAATCAAATATCCAATCAAATCATCAAATCAAGCCAATCTATAAATCAATCAAATCAAATCATTAATCCAATCCATATCATCCCATCAATAACATCAAACTCAAATCAAATCAATCCAAAGAATCCAAACAATGATCCATTTGCAAGCCCATCCTTAATCCATACCAATCAAGCTAATCAATCTTGTCAAATTATCCAATTACAATCAATGGTCTTGATCCTAATCTTGTTGTAAACCAAATCAATCAATCATTATCATCATCATTATCAATGGGATATATCATTCCCGCATCCTTGTGTTGATCTAGGGATATGTCATTCCCCGCAATGACAACACTATCATCATCAATCAATCAATTAATCATTAGTTTACATCTTGACAGGGGCAATACCTTGTTTTTTTTAATCATTTGTGCATGCTAGCTTGCTTGCTTGTGTGTGTTATCATTTTATCTTGCATTTGTATCAAATCGGTAATCATTCTAGCTAATATTTATATCTTGTGTATGTTGGAATGGATTTTTGCACTATCATTTGCATCTAAGGTCACATCATACCTTTTGTGCATTAGGACTTTAATGCTTTAAGTTTTCTTCCTCATATGTTAGACAAGGTTGTATTATGTTGGGGCACAAGACATATCGTCACCCTAGTCTTTATACCTTGGTGCATACTGTCTAGTGCTAGATCAAACATCATGGTTGCTCACCTTCATTACAGCATAACACATCATTCATTTTTTATATCCATTCCTTATCTTCTTCCTTGACCAATTCATTTTCTTTTCGAAAGCCTACCCGTGTTTGTCTAACTCGCCTATCCTCTCGAGGGGACATCCTCATCCTATCTTTCCATCATTATCCTATCTTCTCATCCCTATCCTTTTCCTTTATCCATACCTTAGCTTCTTTGAAATGATGTTACTTGACATAAAGCTCATCATCTCGAACATCATCTCAAAGTGGGGCAAAATGTAGACACCCAAATTTGTCCATGTCTTGCAATACCTAGTCAAAAACATTATTAGAGACATCATGTAGTATTTTGTTCTATCCCACTCCTAATTCCACTTATCCATTAGTCAATTAATTAAGTAAATCTTATTTATTTAATTAATTTCCCATCATAATCCCATTTATCCTTTCATAGTCAACTAATTAAATAAATTATATTTATTTAATTAATTTCCACTTTTCCCTCATCTAGATTAATTAAATAAATTAAATATTTATTTAATTAATGTATTCCACATCATTCCTTTCTAAAAATGGAAAATTCCATATTTGTCTCTATCTCCACATTTGTCTCCATGTAAGGTGGAAGCCATTTGTCTCTATCTCCATATTTGTCTCTATCTCCACATTTGTCTCCATGTAAAGTGGAAGACCATTTGACACTTGTCACATGACTACAACTCCCTTGAAGAGTGGGATAACCGAATCAATCCTAGCCATCCACATCGTTCAATTAGCCTTTTAATCTCAACCATCTATCCAAATCATCCCAAGCCTATAAATCAAGCCATCTACAAGCCATTTGGAGAATCTATTCTTCAAGTATCCTCATTCTGTCAAAATCACTCTGGAATCTATCACATTCATCTCTATCTATCATCATTCATCTATCATCCTCATATCATTGTTATGCTGTAGAAGTGAGTAATCAACATTCCAACTAATTAAACATCCATCAAAGAGAACAAATTTGGTAGATTTGGGTGCATCTATCGCATTCTATCACGTGTGGAGGACTTGGTTCAAAGGTAAAGGTATTGGGTTGTTTGTATTATCTTTCTATTGTCTTTGTACCAATTTTTCATCTATAGCAGATGAGTGTATCAAGAAACTAAGGGAGCAAGTCAAGAGATTCAAAGAAAAATACGAGGCTAAAGAGCAACTAATATCAGCAAATGAGACCTTGAAAGATCTGAAAGTGGAGATTGTGAAAAGAGCAAAAGCAGAAGAATATTTAAACTAGCTAGTGAAAAACAAATTTGAAGATTGTGCAAGACTTGAAGAAGTTATAGATCTGAAAGATTATTTAAAACATGCATGGATTCAACAAGAGAAATTTAGAGGGAGTGTTGCTCAACTTGATAGAATTCTCACAAGTCAAAAGAGTCCTAATGACAAAGAAGGCTTGGGATTTGAGAAAGGTGAAAGTTCCAAAACTGGTCAAGAAAAGAATGCTAGAATCAAAAAGGACAAAGGAAAATAGATTTAGGATCAAAGGAACAGACCTAGAAGACCACCAATCAAGCAACCAAATGCTCAAAGGTACCCTTGTTTCAATGGTTATTGTAATTCATGCAATAAATTTGGTCATAAAGCTACTCAATGTAGGAGCAAAGTAAATCAAAATGCTCCATCATTCTTCGATTAGTGTTTTACTTGCAATAAAGTAGGTCACAAATCTAATGAATGTAGAAGTCAACTATGGAATAATTACAACAATAGAAGGAATGTTCAAACTTTCAAAGGTAACTACTTTAACTACAAGAGGTTTGGCCATAGAGCTAGTGAATGCAGAAGTCAAATTAGGAACAATTATAACAATGGAAGGAATGTTCAATTTTTTAGTGGGAATTGTTTTACATGCAATAGATATGGTCACAAGGCTAACCAATGCAGGTCAAGGATGAATGAAAGGAACAATGGATGGAGAAATGTTGTATGTTTCAATTGCAATAAGCTTGGACATATTGCAAGATTCTATAGAAGCAAGGATATGAAAGGGGATAATCAAGCAAAATTGAAGAAATCAGAGCAAAAGGTTGATCCAACAGAAATAAAGAAGGAGATGAACCAGATATGGGTAAAGAAGGAAGTACAAGAGGTCAAGGATGGGTCCGCACTAACTTCTGGTGCAGACACTTCCTCCAAGAATTAAATTGGGAGCTCTGGCTCAGGGGTAGCTTCAGTGAAAACTCTTAAACCCACAGCCAGGAAAGTGGTGCTGACATCCAACACAAAGATATGAGGTATACAATTAAATGATAGATCTCATGAATAAGTTACCGGAAGAAAGAGATCTAATGCGGTGCATTATGGAGCAATCTAGATCGACTGTGCTTGATAATGAAGTGTTTGACAAGTTTTTGGAATTTGGCATTTGTTGCGATTAGGTTTTGATGAATAAAGGATAAAAGTTTCACATTTGAAGGAATAATCACTTTGCATTCAAGATTTCAAGTATCCAAGAAGATCTGAAGTGAGACCCTAATCAATTTCAGTGATTTCCAACCATTCAAAGCGAAGAAACCCTAATCCGGTGAAAAGAGGCATTTACAGTTGAAACTTCTTTGTGAAAATTGTTTGAATTGTTGCAAAAAAATGTCGATCCCACAAGTAATAGAGATCACAGAAAGTCCCTATCCAAAATTTAAGAAACACCCTTTCAAATCAATGGAAGTTTACCCTAATGGTGCATTCTCAAAAGTGTCGTATGGTGTAATGCATGAGGAAGATATTAGGGCATACATCCATGTTGCCCTAGAAGAACATGATGATAGCAAACTTGGGGAGTTGTATCTAAAACATTTGAGTGGTGATGGATTTGAATTGAAAGAAGAATATAAGGCATTGGTGGAGAAGAAATTTATATAATATCTAGACTTCCTGACATTTACTGAGGATTCATGGGTCCGGTATGTGCTTAGCAGGATTCATGATGAGTTTTTGTGGCTTAAAACATCCTTCATGATCACAAAGGAAGCAATAAGGGTTCTAACTAGATTGAACTCCACTGAAACTATACCCATGCTAAAGGCTGTAAAAAATAGCACTGTAATAGAGGCTACCGGTGTTCAATTTCACAAAAGGGCATTGACAGTGAACTCCATTGAAGACCATGCAATGAGATTTGCATCAATGGTGGTCAGGTACAAAGTGTACTTCACCAACTGAGAGAACTTTGTCTCTGGTACCACCATCTACACTGCGTATGAGATGGTCAAGAAGAACATTGACTATGACCTATGTGAGTTGCTTCGGCAACAGTTGATGGAGAACTTGAAGAAGACCAAAGATTCAAAATATGCTTTTAAATATGGTACGTTGATTATTTTCCTATTCTTCTATTTTCTGAAAGAACTACCTGGAATGAATAATTTGGTCTGGTTGGATAGCAAACCTATTGCAATACAAATTAGGAATCATCTGAACAACATAGGTAGTCATGATGCAAAAAATGCAGTCCTGTGGGGCTACTTCAAAACTTTCAAATGGCCATACAATCTAGGACAAGGATACCTAGATTAGTAGTGCAAAAGTACAAGAATGATATATGTTTTATTGTGAATAAAGATCAGTGTGTGATGGTAGCTGTAGAGCCAAGGACAGTATGGGTCCCTCCTATGGGGTATGAAGTAACTAAGGATGTGTTGATTGGCTTGGCTGAGCTCGTGTTGAGCAAGCCTAAGGACACCACTGAGGAGAGATTTGGAACATATGAGGAAATTTCAGTCAAGGTACATCTTGAATTGAAGAAGCTTGAAACTCAAAAGAAGGTTAGGAAAATGGTAGAGGAATATGGCCTAAGCAAGGGGTATACTAAAGAACAAATTATAGAAGCAAGAGCAAAGTTAGAAGCAAAAAAGGCTACTAGAGAAAAGGAGCAAGATGAACCAGAAAAGGCTTCGGAAGAGCCTAAGAAGAAATCAGAGGAGCCTGTAGTACCAAAGAGAAGAACAAGAAGCTCAACCTCTATTGAAACTGCATTTAAGTCCTTCGATCCCACTCCTTCAGTGAGTATGCAAGTACCTTCAAAGATCTCCACTGATAAAGGACATAAAAGAAAGAAAACTAAGGGCCAAAGAATGTATGTTAGTATTGGAGTTGATGAAGAGGAGACTAAAATAGATGAAGTAAAGAAATGAAGGCTAAGGCTAGTGAAGTCTTTGGGAGTAAACAAGAGAAGCCCTCTGATAAGGGTAAAAGAAAGAAGTCAAAGAAATCAAAGCCCAAAGAAGCAGAGGCCACAATAACATTAGAAGATACCTTAAATGCTATGGCAACTCATGGTAACCTAAAGCCAATAGCAGATTTATATGATGAGTATAATGATGCAGACAAAGGCATCATTGAGACTGCAATGATTAGATTTTTGGACATGTTCAACAAAGCTCTCATTGAGGTGATTACTGATCTACCAGATAGCTTGGCCAGCATTATGTCTGCTAGAAAGGAAGCAACAATGGCCAAAGACACAAAGTTAAGAGAACATGCATTATTAAAGTTGTGTCCAGATATAACTGTTGAATAGAAAACCAAGGTCACCAAGGTGCTTGGGGAAAAGTTTAAGACAAAGAAGAGAACCAACACTCTGATGTCTAGAGACATAGAGAAATTGGTGAAGGAAAAGGATGAAATAACTCTTGATGTCTCAAGAGAGTTTAACATCCCAATAATTCATGATAAGGAAGGACCAAAAGTTGGTGATGATACTTCTCTTCCAAAAATCATCATAGATTAGGGCTTGAATCAAACGGAGACAATTCCTCTGAAAAGCTTAGAAAGAGATGAAGAAATGAAAGAGCAAGAAGAGGACAATGCTATAGAGAATGTTGAAGCCCCTTTGGAGCAGAATGTAACTGTTGATTAGGGAAATTAGGGCGATATAGGAGAACAAACTAATGAACAAGCTAAGGCTAGTCCTCCTCCAAAGCATAGAACTAATGGGAAAGAAGCCATGGATCAAGAACCTCCAAAGAAGATTGAAGAAGAAGTGTCTCATGACATGGTAAGAGACACTACTGCAGCTACACAAGATCTAGTTGATTCAGTGAGAGAATTCTTGGAGAGGTAGTAAGAAGCTCATATTTTGGATACACCTAACTTGCTGCAAAGACCAATTAACTTAGCCTCCATGCTTCCTTTGTAGAAATTAAAATTAGGGATAATTTTCCAAGCTAAGGCTCACGAAGAAATTTTGAAATCTCATATTTAGGATAGTGAGCTTATTGGTGATGCACCTGGTGTTTTAGAAAAGCTGATGCCTAGATTGAAGAAGGACACATCTTTAGCCCCCACTGAACAACTCAAAAGCTAATAAGCTCTGTAAGTACACATTTTGAGTCTTTTGAAAAGGCTGTGGATATAAAGGTTAGAATAGAGATTGATGATAAAAGATTAATTGAGCTAAAGAATAAGTTATCTCATGATAGAATTTTGTTGGATAATAGCATTAAGTATGTAGATATTGCTATCAAGGAAGCCAGTGACATATACATATTTTGTCTAACATGGCCAGAAACTACAAAAGAAATAAAGGAGAAAATAAATGCCATGGAACTCCAACTACTAAAAATTTCAAAAACATATGATCTAGCAGCTGATTCCATCAACAACAAGAAAGTAGAAATTGAGAGTATTCATGCAAACATAAGTAGTCTGCTGAATCAAAAAGAGGCCATCAAAAATAGAATGTGCCAACTTAGAGAGATAGTAAGTTCTAAGATTGATTCTATGACTGACCTAATAGCTGAGGCAATGAAGATAAAGGCAATAACTGAAGTGCCTACCACTATACATAAAGCAAAAGAATTGGTGTTCCAAGTGAATGGGAACATTCATATTTTGAACAGTGCTAAGGCTCGGTGGGATGGAAAGACTGCCCAACTAAAAACCATATACAAAGACATCCTTTCCACTCCTAGTAAGTAAGTTATGTGATTGCACTTGTACATATGAGGCCAAGTATGACAATTTTGAAATTTTGATACAATCTTGTCACTTGTACATACACCTTTTCCATTGATGTCAAAGGGGGAGAAGAAGAACCAGTAAAAAATAGCTAAATCTCTAAGGGGGAGAAGAAAAATAGGGTGTACATAGTAAGGGGGAGTAGTATGAACATTTTTCACTATGTTGCCATCAATGCCAAAGGGGGAGATTGTTGGCAACATGGTCAAGAGACACTGCTGATATGGTGTTGTCATTGATGGTAATAGTCAAATATTATTGGGAATAGGTCTTGAGACAAGTTGTGTATAGTTTCTTTTTGGTCCGGGAAGAATGACTTAGTCAAATTGACCAAGTGTTGGTAACTTACTGAGTTAGCGATAGAGAGTTGGTTGGTATTCCTCCCTAGATATAGATTCTAGTATGCAGTTTTGGTATGTTGCACATAGTTGTTTGATGATTCTATATTCCAAGTTTAATGTCCTAGCAATCTCTGGAAGCTACACTTTGAATTGCTTAAGTCTGGGCTAATAGAGTTCAGTCATGAATAGTACAAAATCCCTGAGTATTTTAGTCTGTATTTCTCCTCTATTGGTTGTTTCAATTTGCAGTTTGGAGGTGTTGAAAACACATGTTAGGAGTATCCAATTCTAGATTTGTGGAGTCTAAGGTTTACCAGATGATCATCTACAAGTTTCTCAGTATGGCATTTAGGTTGACAATATTTCATAGTGACAGAGACAGTAGTTCAGTGATTTGCATTTTGTTGCATAAGAATATTATGACTCATGGTTATGAAGGTATATTGGGTGATGCATAAGGAATGTTTGATATGAATTTTAGAGTCTTGTGTGGTACGCATTGGGAGTTGTGGTATGATAGTCAATTTGGTTAAGTGTATACTTAAGGATGAAGTCGACATACAAGTTGGATCGATATGCGGTAAAGATATATTATTTGGATCATAATTCTAAGTGGTTCTATAATAGGTCTACACCTATATGAAGGTTCTTGAAGGATTGTATTGATCTGCATAGCTTCTAGTGTAAAGAGTTCAAGCCGACAAAGTATAACCTTTTGTGTACACATTTCATTTTTGGCAATTTGACCCAATTTTGAGTTAGATCTTGTTGTGGATATAAATACTTGATGGATTGCATTATTAAGGGTGTGTATGAGTGAATATTTAAACTATAGAGTAGGTGACAATAGCACAAGAAGAGAGATCTTGTCTAATGTAAGAGCAGAACAGTGAAATGGAGCAGTCAAAGATGAAGAGTTTTGAGATAGTATTTTGAGCATTCATTGGAGCTGTAATCATGCATATGTAGATGTAATCAAAGCAGTTCATTTCTGGCAGTGAGCCATCTCCTTTCTTCTTTCTTTCTCTAAGGCAATGAGCCTTCTTGCAGTGAGCACTTTTTTTGGTCAGTGAGCCCTGGGCAAGGAGCCCTAAGGCAGTGAGCCTCTATTGTAATTTAGTATTGTTCCTACATAATATATTGTTAGCTAACACTCACTGTGGTTTTTCCCTTTTCTAAGGGTTTTTCATGTAAAAATCTAGTGTTCATGTGTGCATGGTGTTGATGTGTTTAAGTGTTATTTCTGTTGTTTAGGTGGAAAATTGGATTTGTTAATGTTTTAGTGTTTTGATATTTGAATCCTCCTTTCCACTTTACATTCAAGGATCTAGGGTCGAGTGGCAATTCACTATCATACCCTAGATCACTGTGAGATGTAGGGAAACTTGGATTAGTGAATTTAATTATCAATTTCTCTTCTCTTATGCTCAATTGACCATTAAAACCCTAATTATGCAAATACAACAATAAACTGACGAATAACAGAAAATGCTCTTGCAGATGGAATTGAAATGGCAAATCACAGAATACCTATTTTTGGGGTTCTGAGGTAGAACAGTCAGGGACACTGGAGTGGGTGCCCAAGTCCAAGGTACCCGTTTCTTTGCGAGATCTGGACCTCCTTCCGACACTGATCAACTCTGTAACTTCTGTTTCCAGGAACTCAACTATGGAGGATACTAGAGCGAGTGCCCAAGTCTTGGAAATGCTCTAGTGTCCTACTTCTCTTTAGATCCCAAATCCTTGATGCCTACCAATCCTTCCTACAACTTCACTTTTCCCAAATGCGACACCTGTAACCTGCAATCACAAGACTTGGTTTGGGGGTTGTGGTGTTTAGAGGCTTGCCTTAGTCAAGCCCTGGAGGAAACTTAAGTCTCTGAACACCATTGTCAGATAGAGAGTGTGTGCCCTTGTGAGGCAGAGGCAAAAACCAAAGGAATTGATAATGAAAACACAATATAATGTCACCTTGTAGTGAAGCTCTCATGGGAGGAAGATGCTCTTCATTTCATGAGGAAATTGATGCTCAAATATGCAAACAAACACATAAACCACACAAGTCTACTCTTACAACACAATGAAAGCCTTGAATCACCTTGAGAACACAATAGCTTGCTAGTAATCATCTCTTTGAAATCTAGTTTACAAATGAATGCCTAAACATGCTTTTATATGCAACTACAAACACTCCTGCCAAGATTTTCGTAATTCAAACTTAGCGTGTCAGTAAGGACCCAAATAATGGTCATAAACTAACACTTGGAAAATAGGGCTACCCCAAAATAGGGCAGGACTAGGGTGCAGGCGCCCAAGTCCTCCTAGGTCCACTTTGCCATGAAACCTAGGTCTCATTCCATCGGGATGCCAAAATATGAACTAAGATGTCCTAAATGCATGCTAAAGACCTGGGAGCTAAACCTTATGAGGGAAAAGCCCCCAAGGGGACATTTTTTGACATTACACTTAGCCCCCACTTTAATGTATGTATAAACGTGAGACCAATACATGCATTAAAGTAAGGTCACAAACACAACAAACATGCCAAGCACGGAGAAGACATGCCAATCACATAGAAGATGGTAATAGGCACGCAAAACACGGAGAAGACAGTTACAGTCACGCAAAACATGGAGAAGACAGTTAATGCATAAAAAACACCTTAATGCATGGAAGATAGGCATGATTCTTTTCTTTTCTTTTTCTCATATATATGAAATGCAGATGCAAGTACTGGAAAGTAAACAAACCTCCCATAATACAAGATGCACTGCCCTAGGGTGCAAGTCTTTGTATATATGGGGCAACACATACGCAAGACACACAAAACCTCCCAAAATGTAGGAAGCACTACCCAAAGGTGCTGGTCTCTGTATATGGGGCAACAAACACGCCACACAAAACAAGCACGCCAAAACACACACACTTGAAGACATGGAGAAAAAACCATAGACAAGCGATGGAGTGTACCTATTTCTAGGTCCAACACCATCTTAGGCACATTACAGGCACACACCGATGATTGGGCTTCATCGCAACAATCACTGAAGACATGCTTAAGGGTTGAGTTAGTCACAAAACCGCTCCCTACCTCCGCAGAGGACTTTTAAAAATGACAGGATGTGCAATCTGCTTTGAGAAATATGCCATCCCCACCTTCGTAGAGGGCTTAAGATAAAAAGGATATACATGATATCCCACCTCCACAGAGGGCTTACATGATTGATTGATTGATTGCAAACAAACTCAGGATGCATGATGCACTACCCTAAGGCACAGGTATTTACATCTGAGGTCAAACACATTGCTAACATCTATATCAAACAACTTACCTTATATATGCCCCCACCTTAAGGTGGTTGATATCAATTATTGATATCAAGCATGTTAAGGTAGGAAGAAAAAAACACAAGGGAACACCGACTTTCGCAAAGCCCATGCCCCCCAAAGGTGACATGTACTTTACAATCGCCAAATATTCCCACAAACACATCCCTGGAAGAAACATGTTAGTGTCTACGAAATCATGATAAACAATAACATCAATGCATATGATTAACAACACAAAGAGCCAAGGTTATACAATGAATTCAAAGTTTGAGGATAACCATGGGGCTATATCACAAAGCTCTCTAAATCGAGTACCGCTAAGGCTAGATTCAAAGACAAACAAAGGTGCATAGAGCAGTAGTATTGTAAAGGTTTGTAAATGCGATAGAAACATCATCAAATTCACTACGTAGAAAGAACGAGTGCTTCCAGTAGCCAAGTATCAGATAAGATATACAACCCCATCATCATATTAGGAACTAAGTCCATTTTTGGATTGCTCTCGAAAGGGACACTAGGTCCATATCAGTATAAATGTTTGTCATCATCCGCCTACTAGGTGGAAACACTAGAGGAAGGGAAATAATAAATTAGAGAGGAGAAACAAGTGTCTTAGGGACAGTCGCGTAGGAGGGTACCCCCAGGTCACCAACCACGATGCTATGTCCGTACGACACAACACACAACAATGAAATCAGAGAGAGAGGTAATATAGAAGAATGATGATACAAATAGAAGAAGGTCACAACAAAGGCAGTCTCCTGGTATCCTGAACCTTACAGGAGAATCTGAGGTCATCCCAGGAGGCCTAAACAACACATAACACATCATGGGGGAAGCACATCATGAGAGAAATAAAGGGTTAGAGATACTTACCTGTAGGGTCTTCGTATTATATCTTGGAGCTTGCGAACCTCTTGGAGAGGTACTCGATCATATTTAATGCAAAATTTGAGTGGTTCTTATGAAATTCTTGTTTGTTATCATATGATGCTTGTTCCTTAAATCCTTGTTTAAATGAGACTTTTTGTTGCTTATGAGGGGGAGAACCACTATTATTTACGACTGTTGATTATCGTTTTACTCTTTTCCAATTTTCAACGAGTTTTCTTTGTTGAATCTTTCTAGAACGGTAACAGGAATCATCATGTACCATCTTACTCATCTGTATCGGTTGTTGTTGTTGTTGCTTTTCTAATGCATTTTGATTATCTCCTAATCCATATAAGGATAACAGAGGAGGAACCTTAGCATAAATTCCATTTCTTCGCGGACGAGGTGGATTATCCCCTTGTTTCTTATTGACTTCAATCATTCCTATGATGCTATCATAGTCCAAGTAATCATCCTCATCTACTTCCACTAAACCTTGTTCCATCATATTGTTTTTAGTATGCTAGGGAAAGGATTAGTGAAGATTTGTAAGTTCTGATTCGGTGGAGCAACCGACTTATTTCCATTATCATTCACACCCGATACCTGGATGACATTTGAATCAATAAGGTCCTGTATCTCATGTTTAAGACACATACATTGTTCAATGTCATGTCCTTGTGTCCGATGATAATGACAAAAGGCGTTAGCATCAAAGTAAGGTCCTTGTTTACTAGGATCAACAAGCTTGATTGGGGGAAGCTTCAAAATGTTGTTACTCACAGCTTGGTTCATGATAGAATGATAGGACTTGGATATGGGAGTAAACTTTCTTGGTTGATATGATGCTTTCTTTGGATTATTTATAGCAAACACATTCGTATTTGGTCCATTGATCTTGATGAAACTCCTATTATTGTTCCTCTTAAAAACATTTTGTGATGATCCACCCATGGATTGATCAACTTGAGCCGATGAGTTTTGATTTTCATACTAACTAGATGAAAGTTGATAATCATGAAGAGCAGTGCATAAATGTTGAAAGGAGTTATATTTCATCAAGAGGATTTTATCACGAATATTAGGTTGTAAATTTGTAATGAATATCTTTTGAACATCTTCATCTTTCATCTGATACTGAATCTGTGCATAAAGCCCTTGATACCGACTAATGAACTCAGTCAACTTCTCTTTCAAACCTTGTTTGCATTGAACCAAGTCAATAAGCGTGACTTGGGGTCTGATATTTGCTTGAAAATGTTGTAAAAACTAATCAAGCAACTGCGAAAAGGAGTGTATTGAATTCGGAGGCAATGAGAAAAACCATTCTAAAGTAGTATCTTTGAGAGATCGCGGGAAAAAATTTGCTAACAAATCCTCTTCAAAATAAAAATCATTACACATAGCTGTAAATGCTGCCACATGAATATTAGGATCACCTTTTCCACCATATTTTTCAAAGCGGGGAGTTTCAAACCTCTCAGGCATAGGAGTTCTCAAGATTGCATAGGAAAGGGGATTACGAGCATGGTATGTTGGTAGACTAGGCTGCGAAAAAATTTTCAGGTTTGTTACCTTCTGTTGTAAAGCAGTCATGTCCTATAAAAGTTGGTTTAGGATGGCATCATTGGGAGACGCGTTTTGTTGTGAGGAATTAGAACCAAAGTGATGAGGTGAATGAGCTTGAGATATGATAGGCGGAGGCTGGGAATATGCCTACGGTGGTTGGACATAGTGATAGGTAGAAGATGGTTGTGAGTAGGTAATAGGTGGTTGGAAATGAGTGGAATAGATAGGTGGTTTTGAACAATTATGCATAGAGGAGGTCCCTTTAGGAACCAAATTTTGATAATCAAATCCCACAGCTTTGTAATTAGTGCCATTAGATACTCCAATACCAGTGGTAGCATTACTACAAGCATTTGCATCAGTTGTTAAGATTGTTGGTGTAAAAGTCAATATTCTTGTAGTCAGTATAGGTATGGATACTTGAGTATGAGATGGTGATAAAGTGTTATTTATCGCTTGCGCAGATTCAGTCACCGGCATGATATTGGTTTGTACAATATGTGCTAGACCATGAATTATGTTTACACCATCTTGTCCCTCTTTTATCAATTCTATTATATTATGAATTATAGGGACAACTTCATCTATTCTCTCATTTTCCATGAATGATTGAAATTCAGCTAGCTCTTTATCCAATTTTTCTATTTGTTCATCAGATACATACCCTGTTGCCTCAATAGTATTATCAACATCATGAAAAGTTTGTTCTTCCATTGTGGTTGGAGGATGTATAATATCTTGCACAATTTGAGTTTCTCCCTTTATAAAGAAGGTGCGCAAAGGATTATTAGAGGTAGGAATGTCATTTTCAAGAGCACTAGATCCCATTAACCTTTTACTTCTTCTGAAAGGGATATTGTTTTTAGGACAGCATGTCATAAAGCTTATACAAAATCATACAACACACAACATACAAATTGAGAGAACAAATCCTAAGAGAAGGATATGATTGAAGGCCAAAAAATGCTTGGTTTTTTGTACTCTTTTTAATGCAAACGGGTGAAACAAAGGGTGTTGTAAGGATTTTGATCAAGGGAAGAAATTTATATATCTGATATCGGTCCAAAATAACAATATGATCACTCTCAACACACTGTTGATGCCAATCCAAGATAATGCCAAGTCAAAATATAGGTAATTTTTCACTAAAACTCAATCCAAAAGAGTATAACAAAGGGTGTTGTGAGGAAAATGATGATGGAAAGGAAATAATATCAGTAATAATAGCCACTTGGTGCCAAAATACCCAACTCAACATGCTTTTAGTGCCACTTAAGGTAAAACTCTAGTGAAAATATAGCAAAATATGCAATTTTTCATGGTTTTTCAATTCCAAGACCTAGAAAAGGAGGTGTTGTAAGGAATTTTAGGAGGTAAAGAAAATAATATCAATGATATCAGTCACCTCAGTCCATAAAATTGATCACAACATGCTTGGAGTGCAAACTAGGTCAAACCCTAGGGCAAAAATAGCCAAAATGTGTAGTTTTTCACCAAATTTTCACTACAAGAGCCCGATAAGAAGGTGTTGTGAATTTTTTTATGAGGGGAAGAAAATTATTACCTTGATAATAGAAAATTAATGCAAAAATACTCTTCACAACATGCCTATGGTGCAAGTTTATAGAGTCGATAAGGCCAAATTTAGTGAAAATCATTGCTTTTGAAGCCCTAGGTTTGAGATCTTGGGACAAAATGCTATGTGAATGTTTTGAAGTCTGATTTATGATGAAAATGATGTACTCTCAGATCTTAAAATGATTTTCAAGCCTTAATATACAAAATGCCAATGCAATTCTATTGAAAATGTATGAAAATTGCTAGTTTTTGTTGAAATTGTCTATGCAAAAATGCAAATATTTTAAATCTAAATGCAAATTTACACTAAAATGCAAGACTATAGCCAAATTCAAATTTGAATGAGCCTATAAAATTAGTAGAAAAATCTGAAAGAAGATTTTACCTACTAACCCTAGATTTTGGAATTACTGGGTTATATAAAATTGTCGAATTTTCTACAAAAGCCTAGCAAATTAATGATGAAAATGCAATGCAAATTTCTGATTTTTTGTGTTTTTCTATAGTTTATATCAGATTTGATGCAAAAATCATGAATTAGGAAAATTTATAAAGAATGATGCAATTTAGTAAGCCAAACAATGCAATTTTTTTGAATTTTTTTCAAATTTTTCATTTTTTTTGAATTTTTCTCAATGCAATAAAATGAATGACTATATGAATGAATGCAGTCAATCCAAATTTGAAGACACACACTTAGTAAGTTGCAATTTAAGTCCAAAAACATGGGTTCACCAAAATGTTTAGGTGGAAAATTGGATTTGTTAATGTTTTAGTGTTTTGATGTTTGAATCCTCCTTTCCACTTTACATTCAAGGATCTAGGGTCGAGTGGCAATTCACTATCATACCCTAGATCACAGTGAGATGTAGGGAAACTTAGATTAGGGAATTTAATTATCAATTTCTCTTCTCTTATGCTTAATTGACCATTAAAACCCTAATTATGCAAATACGATAATAAACTGATGAATAATGGAAAATCTTCTTGCAGACGGAAGTGAAATCATGGCAAATCACAGAATACCTATTTTTAGGGTTCTGAGGTGCAACAGTCAGGGACACTGGAGTGGGTGCCCAAGTCCAAGGTACCAGTTTCTTTGTGGGATCTGGACCTCCTTTCGACACTGATTAGCTCTGTAACTTCTATTTCTGGGAACTCAGCTGTGGAGGACACTAGAGTGAGCGCCCAAGTCCTGGAAATGCTCCAGTGTCCTACTTCTCTTCAGATCCTGAATCCTTGATGCCTACCAATCCTTCCTACAACTTCACTTTTCCCAAATGCGACACCTATAACCTGCAATCACAAGACCTGGTTTTGGGGTTGTGGTGTTTAGAGACTTGCCTCAGTCACACCCCGAAGAACACTTAAGTCTCTGAACACTGTTGTCAGATAGAGAGTGCGTGCCCTTGTGAGGTAGAGACAAAAAGTAAAGGAATTGCTAATGAAAAAAAATATAATGTCACCTTGTAGTGAAGCTCTCATGGAGGAAGATGTTCTTCATTCCATGAGGAAATTGATGCTCAAATCTGCAAACAAACACATAAACCACACATGTCTACTCTTGCAACACAATGAAAGCCTTGAATCACCTTGAGAACACAATAGCTTGCTAGTAATCATCTCCTTGAAATCTGGTTTACAAATGAATGCCTAAACATGCTTTTATATGCAACTACAAACACTCCTACCAAGATTTTTGTAATTCAAACTTACCATGTAGGCAAAGGACCAAAATAACGGTCATAAACCGACACCCAAAAATTAGGGCTGCCCCAAAATAGGGTAGGACTAGGGCGCAAGCGCCCAAGTCCTCCCCCTATTTTGGGTAGGGTACAACTCAAGGGGTCCTCCTAGGTCCACTTTGCCATGAAGCTTAGTTCTCATTCCATCGGGATGCCAAAATATGAACTAAGATATCCTAAATGCACGCTAAAGACTCGAGAGCTAAACCTTATGAGGGAAAAGCCCCCAAGGGGACATTTTCTGACGTTACATCTGCATTTCAATTTTAATCTTCATAATAGACTAAGTAAAGCAAGTGAATGTAATTGTGAATTAAGTTAAGTAAAGTTAAATTTTTGATACAATTGGTTCATCCCCCCCCTCTCAGTTGCCTTGTGTGTTCAACAACATGATGCCTCAAATAAATGTCATCACATGGAATGCAATGATTGCAAGATATGAAAAAAATGGATTTTTTGATAAGGCTTTAGAAACTTTCAAGCAAATGCAATTAATGGGTGTAAAGAAAAATTCCACAACCTTAGCTAACATCCCCCCTTCATATGGCAAAATGCGATCTTTGGAACATGGTATGGACATCAAAGCATAAAGGATATGGGAATTTTGTCAGATCTTGTAGTTGCAACTGTCCTAGTAGACATGTATGCAAATTGTGGAAGCATAGACAAGATACATGAACTCTTTGACATGATGCCTCAATGAAATGCCACCTCATGGAATGCAATGATTGCAAGATATGAAAAAAATGGAAGCAACTACCCTGCGAGACATGTATCCTCCTTGCCTATGCCAAAATAGGATCTTTGGAACACGGTATGGACATCCATCAAAGCATAAAAGATATGAAAATTTTGTTAGATGTTGTAGTTGCAACTACCCTCGGAGACATGTATGTAAAGTGTGGAAGCATAGACAACGCACGTCAAATGTTTGGCATGATGCCTCAAAGAAATGTCGTCACATGGATTGCAATGATTGCAAGATATGAAAAAAATGGATTTTTTGATAAGGCTTTAGAAAATTTTGAGCAAATGCAATTGGCGGGTGTAAAGACAAATTCCACAACCTTACCCAACATCCTCCCTTCATATGGCAAAATGCGATCTTTCGAACATGGTATGGATATCCATCAAAGCATTAAGGATATGGGAATTTTGTCATATCTTCTAGTTGCAACTACCCTAGTAGACATGTATGCAAAGTGTGGAAGCATAGACAAGGTACGTGAACTATTTGACATGATGTCTTGAAATGAAATGCCATTTCATAGAATGCAATGATTGCAAGATATGCGAAAAATGGATTTTTTTGATAAGGCTTTATAAACTTTCAAGAAAATACAATTGGCGGGTGTAAAGCCAAATTCCACAACCATAGCCAGTATCCTCCTTGCCTATGCTAAAATGGACATCCATCAAAGGATAAAAGATATGGGAATTTTTTTAGATGTTGTAGTTGCAACTGCCCTTGAAGACATGTATGCAAAGTGTGGAAGCATAGACAAGGCACGTGAATTGTTTGGCATGATGCCTCAAAGAAATGTCACCTCATGGAATGCAATGATTGCAAGATATGAACAAAATGGATTTTTTTTAAGGCTTTAGAAACTTTCAAGCAAATGTAATTGGCAAGTGTAAAGCCAAATTCTAAAACCTTGGAAATGGTATCTTTGGAACATATTATAGACATCCATCAAAGCATAAAGGATATACGAATTGTGTCAAATGTTGTAGTTGCAACTACCCTGTGAGACATGTATGCAAAGTATGGAAGCATACACAAGGTATGTGAACTTTTTGACATGATGCCTTGAAATGAAATGCAATTTCATGGAATGCAATGATTACAAGATATGTAAAAAATGGATTTTTTTGATAAGGCTTTATAAACTTTCAAGAAAATATAATTGGATGGTGTAAAGCCAAATTCCACAACCTTAGCTAGTATCCTCCTTGCCTATGCCAAAATGGACATCCATCAAAGGATAAAAGATATGGGAATTTTGTTAGATGTTGTAGTTGCAACTGCCCTCGGAGACATGTATGTAAAGTGTGGAAGCATAGACAAGGCACGTGAACTGTTTGGCATGATGCCTCAAAGAAATGTCGCCTCACGGAATGCAATGATTGCAAGATATGAACAAAATGGATTTTTTGATAAGGCTTTAGAAACTTTCAAGAAAATGCAATTGGTGGGTGTAAAGACAAATTCCAAAACCTTAGAAATGGTATCTTTGGAATATGGTATAGATCTCCATCAAAGCATAAAGGATATAGGAATTTTGTCAAATGTTGTAGTTGCAACTACCCTGTGAGACATGTATGCAAAGTGTGGAAGCATAGACAAGGTACGTGAACTATTTGACATGATGCCTCAGAGAAATGTCATTTCATGGAATGCAATGATTGCAAGATATGCAAAAAATGGATTTTTTGATAAGGCTTTATAAACTTTCAAGAAAATACAATTGGTGAGTGTAAAGCCAAATTCCACAACCTTAGCCAGTATCCCCCTTGCCTATGACAAAATGGACATCCATCAAAGGATAAAAGATATGGGAATTTTGTTAGATATTGTAGTTGCAACTGCCCTCAAAGACATGTATGCAAAGTGTGGAAGCATAAACAAGGCACGTGAACTGTTTGGCATTATGCCTCAAAGAAATGTTGCCTCATGGAATGTAATGATTGCAAGATATGAACAAAATGGATTTTTTGATAAGGCTTTAGAAACTTTCAAGAAAAAAACTGGCAGGTGTAAAGCCAAATTCTAAAACCTTAGAAATGGTATCTTTGGAACATGGCATAGACATCCATCAAATCATAAAGGATATAGGAATTTTTTCAAATGTTGTAGTTGTTGTTGGGATAAGTTTCCATTAACTTGCAATCCTAACCAATTCATGTGTCTCCAAAGTTCTTGGAATGTGTTTCCCAACACATAAGGACTTTGAGAGATTAATTATTTATTAATTATATCACTTTGACTTTTGCAATCAATTCCTAATTGATAAGGTCAAACTTGGGCATCCATTTTTAGAGTGGGGGCCATGAAGACTTTGTTGACTTCTCCTAAGACTATTTTGAGAGTTTGATAACTCCTAGTAAGTGGGAGTTAAACTTGGGCATCCCCTTTTGATGGGGACGTATATTTAGACTTGGAGTTGTGCTTTTTTATGCACATGAGTGGATAATGTTGCGACACCTTTAATGGATATAATGTTGGAGTTAACTAAAGTGTTAGAGATGCATGAATTGGATATTGCTTGCATTAGTTCATAAAAGTTTGCATGGACTTGCATATTTTTGCATGTCACTAGCATGTACTTGCATATTGTTGCATGTTGTTGCATGTTGCTTACATGTACTTGCATGTTGTTTCATGTTACTTACATGTTGTTGCATGTTGATTCTATGGACTTGCATGTGCTTGCATGTTGTTTGCATGTACTTGCATGTGCTTGCATGTTGTTGCATGTCACTTGCATGTTGTTGCATGTTGGTGCATGTGCTTGCATGTTGGTGCATGTCACTCCTATGGACTTGTATGACCTTACATGTTGTTGCATGTCATTTATATGATCTTGCATGTTGTTGCATGTCAATTTTGAGAGATTACTTGCAGAAAACTCCAACTCTAGAAACTTGCAGGATGGTATATCTCAATGTTTCAGATAATGGGTATCAATTGCATGTTAAATCCAGTGTTTGCATGTCACTTGTATTTACAGAACAAGGTAATTTATAATAACTTTGGGGACATCAATCTTGCATGTTGTTTGCATGAGATTGGTGTGTGTTGATCACTTTAGTTAATAGAAAGTGATTGGGCAAACTTGGATGCCCAATTTGAGGACTTTCTATTGTCACTTTTATTTGGAAATGTATTTGATGTTGGCAAAGTTAACTTGAGCAAACTTGGGTGCCCACATCAAGGACAAGCAATTAACAAAAGGCTTGACTTTGTTTGACTTCAGTCTTCTCTATTTGGAGCACTTGGTTTTTGCATGAGCATTAATTTTTATGTTATCAATTATAATTTATTGTAATTTGAGTTTCAAGCTTTTGAATTAATTAAGAGCCCCATACATTTTCCAGAGAGTTGAATTGTGAAAAAGACTTAGAAGAAAAAAGAAAGAAGTTTTTTGTAAAAGACTTAGAAGAAAAAAGCAAGAAGCTTTTGAAGTTTTTTACATGTTTGAAGATTGAAGAAACTTTTGAAGTGCATCAAGGAATCAAAGGATTTTAGCATTGAATGTAATCTTTCACAAGAGATTTAATACAATCATAAACACCTTTAGGGTGGAGTTTTTTCCCTTAGGGGTTTCTCCACGTAAATACTTGTCTTCTTCTTGCAAGTTATTTTCTTCTACTACATTGATTAAATTGGAGAAATACTATAACATCTAAATTGAAAGTAATTTTTAGATTTACACATGCTATTAATTTCATATTTGAAAACATTTTAAAGCTACATAGCTGTAACTTTACCTTGTTCTCTCTCCCTTTTTCCAACAGTTGCAACTATCCTGTGAGACATGTATGCAAAGTGTGGAAGCATATACAAGGAATGTGAACTGTTTGACACGATGCCTCAAAGAAATGTTGTCTCATGGAATGAAATGATTGCAAAATATGCACGAAATGGATTTTAATAAGGCTTTAAAAACTTTCAAGCAAGTGCACAAAAGAAAATTTCAACCAAATGCAATTGGCACATCTAAAACCAAATTGCACAACCTTATCCAACATCCTCCTTGCCTATGCCAAAATGGGATCTAGGGATCATGGTGTGGACAACCATCAAAGCATAAAGGATATAGGAATTTTGTCACATATTGTATTTGTACCCTTGTAGACATGTATGGAAAGTGTAGAAGCATAGACAAGGCACGTGAACTGATTGACATTATGCCTCAAAGAAATGCACAGTCTCATGGAATGCAATGATTGCAAGATATGAACAAAATAGATTATTTGAAAATGATTTATAAACTATCAAGCAAATGCAATTGGCACATGTAAAACCAAATTTCTGTAACAATAATTGATCGTCATATTAAATATTTAATATAAACTGTCATATACATAATGTCATGAACATAACATCTAGTCTATATACAAAGCCATATAGGCATGTCCAAACAAAGCCATAAATACAAAAATATACATTGGTAACATACAAAAGTATGTATACAAAGCCATCTAGGCATACAAAAAAGTCCCAAAAATTAGTTTCCTATGGACTTTGATCAAATAATTGGCAGCCCTTGCTTGGCCATGAAGATGGAGAGCCAATCAATGACTCATCCTCTCTCTCTCATCGAGTAGACCTCCTCGACAGAGATTTGTGCAACTCCACCTATTAATACAATCAAACAATATGCACATTAATATAGAAAACATGAAATATATAACATCACATATGTAATCAATCACTTACCGCTATTCGATGATCACTCTCGATCATCTTTTCTCTCTCTTCATTCGTAGTTGGATGAGTTGGAGTTGTGACCTCCTGTGAGAAGCATCAAGAATCAAAATCAACTGAGCATAAATATCATTTATGTACATCAAATGACATGAGATAAAACAAGATATACAAAATGACATTTTCATGTTATTGGCTCATACCTCGGTCAAAGGATTTGAAGACATCATGGCTATAGCAATGCCTACCTGCGATGACTCATGAAGATGAGGAGTCTCCATATTCAGCATCTAGAAATAGAGTTCAATATTATTCAACCAAAATAAATACATAACATTATTTAAATGCATAATGATTAGAAATGGTTAAATTTACCTTCGTATAAGTGATTTTACATCTAGGGGACCAAGGAAACCGTGGAGGTATTGGTGAAGCTCCTTGTTGAAATCATCAAATTGTCACAAAATAATATTACCATTGACATATGTACAATAATTCGATCATGTGATAAATTAAATACCTGTTGACTTGACCTTCTCTCATAACCCACCAATGGATGGCTAACGGAGGCAAGATGAAGACTCTGACCCTGGAATTTCATTGCACAAACAATTACATGCATTATTTTTTACTTATAATATAGATAGTCATATAAAATTAATTACGAATTTCAAACAAGAATATATTAAATCAAGATGAAACTTGTAAAAAATAACCTGAGAGTCAATACCAAATGTATGTTGTAAGACATCATTAGTGAGTACAATATCATCCAATATGGATGTGTCCATCATTGGATGTTGCCCCTATATCGCAACATCCTACTGAGAGTCCTGTCGTGAGTCATGTGTCCCATAATCTCATAGGTTCCCACATGAACTACATAAATGTGTAGACAAATCATGCCTACTTCTCTCACCCTCATCAGCCTAGGTGAGATCATCGACATGCTATGCTAGAGACTGTGTGAGAGCAGTCAATGAATGTAATGTCTCCATCTCAACACTCTCCTTCAAAGTCAAAGGGAGTGACACACGTTCTAGTCTCAACAGGGGTCTAGGTCCATGGTTTTGGTCTCACTGAGCCCTCTCTCTATCTTGGGTAGAGGCACCACCTTTGCCCTAGAACTCTTGAATGTCAAAATAATTGGGAATCTTCTTAAGGACGAACTCATAATGGAGTTTCCTCAAGATATATTATGGAACCTCATTGTCATTGCATGGACACTCATCGAAGACCATGTACCATCTATCCCAAAAGTTTTGGGATATATCTTGATTCCCACACCAATGAATAGGGAACCGTTTGCAAGTTTCTTCTAATCTTTAGCTAGTTTTAGGATTAATAAAGTGTGCACATAATGTAGATTTTGTAATTTTTTCATTCTTCACTTGTTCATAAGACAATTTGCCAGGATAGTATTGTCGACACCTCTCCCTATAGTCATGAAATTTGTTGATTTGTTTTGTCACTATTTCGGTGTGGGAAACAATAATCTCTAATGACTTCACAAGTGCTCTCCTACAATCGGTGTTTGCACTTGGATTGTTTAACATTTCAATAAGGGTTTGAAGATGTCTTTTGTTTCTTTAATTTACCCTAAGTAGTTTTCTTGAGTATCTCTTACATTGTGAGGATGTGAAGGTGGGTTTTGAGGGTTTGAAGGGTTTTGGGGGTTGTTTTGACCCTCTTTAGCTCAATTTGTGTTTTCTCCTGCCTCATTAACTATAAATGCAATATAAAAATCTAATCAAACATTGCAAAAGGAAAAAATTCTTTTCAAACTCACAAAAATTAATCAAACGCTACCTTCTTTGGCTACTAAACCCTCCAGTACATTTCCTTCACGAAGTCTTCAGGAGCAGGTTTGGCGAGGCGACATCATAAAAACGTTGATTTCTCTCTTGCCCTTCCTTGGTTTCACCTTCCTTGAATGCACTAGTGCTATAATGTCTATTTTTTCTCCACACACACTTTTTGTTGCAGGTAATGAACAAATCAAAGTTTTTTTGTACTTTAAAGAAAAGAAAAATGTGAGTGAGTTATAATGCACTCACATTTTAGGCTTGGTAATAGGCTCGGTTACTGAGCCTAAAATGTGAGCACATTATAACATGCTTTTGTTTTACTTTGTATGGGACTAAAAAGTCCATGTGGTAACTTTTTGGTCCACCATCTTTTTGCATATACCCTTCCCAAGGAAGCTACTACTCCTTGAATTGAGAACAAACTTACAAAGATTATAGTATGACAGTCCTTCTATTGTCTGAAAACTGACATTGAAATTCACACCTTTGATGATTACAATTCCGCCTCTTCATACTTCCTTCTAATGATCAAATCAGTTAGGCACACTCTACACTTGATCATTGTCACAAATATGTCTTCAAGATGAATCAGGATAGCATCTACAACTTCTACTCTTTCTCCTTCAGTCGCACGTCATAATGTATTCAGTCTACTCCTTATCTTGCTTGCGAGCCTTATCAATCACATTGCAATCACGCTTTGCCTAACTCAATTTGATTTACAATTTATATATGATATTACATTGATTACATTTCTTGTTGGCTAGAGACAAGATGAAAAATACATTTACAAGTTGGCCAGACAACACACAACATGAAACATGTAGAGGAAAAGTCCTAAACAAGACTACATGCTACACTAGAAAAAGACCCATGCCTTGCCAACATCAACACTTGCTTCACCAGGTCCAAAACATTCTACATAGCATCAAATATCAAGGAATTACATCTGTACACTCCACTAATTTGAAAATATGATAGTCTTAAGCAAAGGCATATGGAACTTGAAGCATAATGGCCATAATAACTTGAAAACCTTGTACAGTACTAGAAACAAGAAAGATCTTCATGAAACTCTTCCAAATGAGTCTACAGGACTCATTCAACATCTCCAAACACTCTTTTACCTCCGCACATGAAAGATTTTGTGTCACACATCTTCAACCATGAATTCTGAGAACAACAAGCCATCTGGAACACACTGCAACATACTATCATTGAAAAACTGAGCTTGTGGATCACTAAGAACCTTGAAATTGCAAGGAAGCATGTAATGCACATCCATAAACATGTCCACAAAATTGCAAAGGAAAACATTCTCATCTGAAGGAATGCAGAGCATTCCAATAGGCCTTCAACACCACCTTGTTCTGTCAAAACACATGCTAGTACTTTTTCATGCATAAATTTCATAGTGGAAAGACAAATGATCTAAAACTTTGGAATTATCACCTTCACTGCACCCTAAACATAGTTTTAGAACCGCATAGCCATAACTACTAATATGGAGGAATGTGAATCAATCTCCCAGACAGTCTTCAAAAGCAGCATCTTGTAGCAGAAACGGTCGCCAACTTCTAAAGGCCAAAACTTCTTTATATCATCACATGCATTCTTAGGAACAGTAGGAGAGATCATACAATATGCTTTAGGCCATCAATAACATCTTCCCAACATCAGCAACACATCTAATCATCTTAGTGCTTCTAATTCAAATATTAATATAACTTCATACTTAACTTTGTACTGATCAAGGCATAACATCCAACCATGAACTTTCAGTAACCACATTATATTCAACATGACATCCAACCATGAACTATATCTTCTCTGCAAGATAGGACATGACATCCAACCATGAACATCATCACACATCCAAGATAGCGTTTACATCTATGACAACCATGTGATAGTGTTGACATCAATGACAACCTAAGGAACCATATGTGTAACAATCTCCCTCTTTGGCATTGATGGCAATAGATACCTGCACATTCTCCCCCTTTGACATCAAGGACAAAGGGAAACTTCTTCACTCTTAGGGCATAACTTCTTCTTGCAGAAACCAGACTCCCCTATCATCAGCAACCACTACTTGCTCCCCCTGAGAGGTAGCCACCATCAGTCCAGGAAAAAGATATAATATGAACCAATCCCCCTGGATAGATGCACCACTATGCATCTTAGAAAGAATAATGAGGGTCAATTACCCCTAACCTCTGTCAGAGATCCTCAAAGGTATCCTTTGCAAGAGCCTTTGTGAAAATGTCTGCAATTTGATCCTTTGTTGGAACATATTCCAACCTTACTTCCTTATCTACAACCTTCTCTCTCAAAGAGTGATACCTGATTGCTATATGCTTGCTTCTAGAATGTATCACTGTATTCTTGAAAATATTGAGAGCACTTGTATTGTCACACAAAATAGGAATGGTCTCATCATACAATACCTTGATATCCTTTAGGGTTTGCTTCATCCACAATACTTGTGTACAACAAGATGTTGTTGCAATGTACTCTACCTCTATAGTTGATAAGGACATTGAATCTTGCTTCTTGCTTTGCCATGAAACTAATCTACTTCCTAAAAATAAAGCACCACCACTTGTACTTCTTCTATCATCAACACAACCAACCCAATCAACATTAGTGTAGGCACTCAAATCAAATTCATTCCCTCTTGGATACCATAATCCATAATCTAGAGTTCCTTGCAAGCATTTAAATATCATTTTCACTACCTTCTCATGTGTTTGATTGGGATTAGCTTGATATCTGGCAACTACACATACTTCATGCATAATATCAGGTCTAGAAGTAGTCAAGTACAACAATCCTCCAATCATAGATCTATACAAAGTCTGATCCACCTCTAGAGACTCATCATCCTTTCTCAAGTGTCATCCAGTGATCATGGGAGTACTCACTAGTTTTGAATCCTCCATACCAAACTTCTTCAACTTGACTCTTTGACATACTTAGCTTGAGAAATAAAGATACCACCATCTAGCTGAGTAATTTGAAGTCCAAGGAAGAAATACATCTCACCAATCATAGACATCTCAAACTCTTTTTGCATCTCCTCTACAAACCTCTTACACATATCATCATCTCCACCAAAGATGATGTCATCAACATATACTACAACTATCAATATCATATCTCCTTCTTCCTTGATGTAAAGATTGCTATCTGTAGTACCTTTCTTGAAGCCTTTCTGAAGTAAGTACTTATCCAACCTAGCATACCAAGCCCTAGGTTCTTTCTTGAGACTATACAAAGCCTTCTTGAGCCTGCACCCCATGTTTGGATCTTCTAATAGCTAAAAACCATCTGGTTGCTCAATATAAACCTCTTCCTCTAGATCACCATTCAAGAATGTTGACTTAACATCCATCTGATATACCTTAAAGTTCTTATGAGAAGCAAGGGCAAGGAACATTTTGATTGCCTCCATCCTGGCTACTAGAGTAAAAGTCTCCTCAAAATCAATTCCTTCAACTTGTGAGTATCCTTTACATACCAACCTTGCTTTGTTCCTTACAACTTCACCTTCTTCCTTCAACTTGTTCTGGAACACCCACTTTGTTCCTATAATATTCTTATTGGGTGGTATGGGAACCAATTCCCATGTCTAATTCTTCTCAATCTGATCTAGTTCTTCGGAGAAGATCAAAACTTAAGCATGACAATATTAACATGAACATGAAATATTAATACAATGCACAACAACACATAACACCAGATATATGTGGAAAACCCTAGAAGGGAAAAACCACGGTGAGGTTTAACTCACAATATATAAAGCTCAAATAATAACTTTGTTTTAGGGGCTTTAACCCAAGGAGCTTCTAATCCCTAAGTAAATTTGATTTAGGGTCACTCCCAAGGAAGATTATACTCCCTGATGACTTTATTTTAGGGGCTTTAACCCAAGGAAGCAACTACTCCCTAATCTAAGAACAAACTTAGAGATGATTACAGTGTGACAATCTTTCAACTGCCTAAAAACTGCCTTTGAAGCTCACACATGATGATTGCACTTATGTCTCTTCACACACTCTCTTCTAAATATCTGATCAATTAGGCACACTCTATACTTGATCATTACCTCAAATAAGTCTTCAAGATGAATCAGGACATCATCAACATCTGCTCTTTCTCCCACAATCACACACTAGAATGTATTATTTTGTTTTTATTTGCTTGCAAACTTTGTTCATCTTCTTGCAATCATGTCCTTCGGATTAAATTTTAGCCATTATTTATACATGATATTACATTAATTACATATCTTTTCAGCCAAATTAAACATGAAAAATGCATTTGCAGGTCGGCCATACAATACACAACATGAAACATGTAGAAGATAGGTCTAATTAGGACAACACATTACACTAGCAAAAGACTCAAGTCTTGCGAACCCCAACACTTGATTAACTAGGTCCAAAACATCCTTCACATCTTCATACATCAAGGAATTACCTCTGTACACTCCGTACATTTGAAAATATGACAGTTTTAAAGTAAGCTCATGAAAACTTGAAGAGAAACAACCATATCAACTAGAGAACCTTGTGCGGTATAGTAAACAAGAAAGATTTCCATGAAACTCTTCAAGATGAGTCCACATGACTCATACAACATCCCCAAACACTTATTTTCCATTGCATATCAAATAATTGTGTTGTACACCTTCAATCATTAACTCTGAGAGCACACTATTATCCAGAGCACACTGCAACATGCTATCAATTGAAAAACTAAGTTGCGGACCACCAAGAAGCTTGAAATAGGAAAGAAACATGAAATGCACATTCAAGAACATGTACACCAAACTACAAGGTCAATAATTTACTTCCAGAGGAATGCAGGGCATTTTAGTAGGTATTCAACACTGCTCCATTCTGTCATAGCTCATACCAATACTTTATCAATCATAACTTTCACTGCGGAGGGAATGATGGTCTGGAACTTTCGAAACAACATATTTACCATCCTCTGAACATAGATCTAGAACTACATAGCCATATCTACAATTGCGAAGGAATGTGGAGCATTGCCTTCACCTTTTAGTATCACACTACATTGCCAGGGCCTAAACCGGAACTCAGTTACTTATATCTTTCACTGCTGAAGAGAAAACACTTTGAAACTTAGGATTTAGCATATTTACATCATACTCAACTTAACTCTTGAACTGTAAAACCATAGCTTCAAAATTATAGAAATGTGGAGCATTCCATTGTCATGCTAGAAAGATCTTCACAGAACCCACACTATCTTCAACCTACTTCTGGAGGCCAAGTCTTCTTTGCATCACCATATATAGCTTAGGATTAGTAAGTAGGACCTCCAATGATGAGCTTTCTCTTTCTTAGGAGCATGACATCCAACCATGAATAGTCTTTACTCTTATGATAGTGTTGACATCAGTGTATGCTACTATGTTGATATCCATGACAACACATATGGCCAACACTCCTTGTCTGCACACCTTCATTCATATCTCCAATGATCTAATCTGTTGAGTGGTTCCTCTACACATACTTTACTGGAGTCTTAAGCATCTTCTCTGGTTCTTATTTCTTTTCTTCTTTCACTTCTTCTTCTTCATCTTCAATGCATGGAAAGATATCAGATCTGGAGTCCTCTGATTCTTGTGAGATCTGATGCAGGTCTTCATCTACTTTGACATTTGTTCTTTCAATCATCTTTCTCAACCTCTTGTTGTAGAATCTATAGGTCTTGCTTTTGGTTGAGTAACCAAGAAAGATCCCTTCATCACTTCTTGAATCAAACTTTCCTAGATCTGCTTCATCTCTTTTGATAGAGCATTTGTTGCCAAAGATCCTACAATATCTGAAAGTGGGAGGTCTTCTACCATAGCTCATAAGGGGTCTTATTGCTATTGACCCTTAGTTGCACTCTGTTAATTAGATAGACAACAGTGTGATCTGCTTCCTTCCAATGCATATCAGGTGGGTCTACATCTTTCAACATTGCCCTTGACATCTCCTACATAGTCTTATTCTTCCTTTCAACTATCCCATTTTGCTGAGGGGTCCTAGGAGCTAACAGATGTCTTCTAATACCATGATCTTCACAAAACTTTTCAAATTCACTTGAAGTAAACTCACCTCCTCTATTAGACCTCAAACATTTAATCTTAGTATCCACTTCATTTTCAACCATAGCTTTGAACACCTTAAATTTATCAAGGGCATTTGATTTTTCTCTTAATAAAGTAACCCAAGTCATTCTAGAATAATCATCAATGAGTAACATAAAATACCTCTCACCTTGTTGACTCTTTACTCTTGTAGGGCCACATAGATCAGAGTGAATCAGCTCCAATGGCTTTGAAGAAGAATACTCCTTTCTTTTGAAACTTGTCTTTGTTTCCTTTCCCATCTGACATTCCTTGCATACTGTGTTTGCAAGCTTGATTATCTTAGGCATGTCTCTCACTGCATGAGTAGAGCTAATCCTTACCATATTATCAAAATTGTTGTGTCCCATTCTTTTATGCCACAACCAAAACTCATTGGATTGAGTCAACAAACATGTTCTTCCATTTACCTCCTTCAGATGATAGATATCAACATATGACTTGATACCTTCTGCAACCAATTTTCTAGACCCTGCCTTCCTGATTTGACAACCTTTGGCATGAAAGGTAAGATTATAACATTTGCTATACATCTAACTGACACTGAGAAGATTATGCTTTAGCCCTTTGACATAGAGGACATCCTCAATCCTATTCTTTCCATCAATAGTTATAGCACCCTTTTCAAAGATTTGTGCTAACTCATCACCACCAAATTTGACAGCTCCACCATCCCACTTCTCAAGGCTAATAAACTTCTCCTTGTCACTAGTCATATGATTTGAGGAACCACTGTCAATCACACAAGCCTTAGCTTCTTCTTTTGCATGAAAGGTAGTCCATACCACCATTGATCTATCATTGTTTTAGTCTATTTGCAAGGCATGAGTCTTCTCACATTTTTCAACATCATCCTTTTTTGTCACCAACACTCAAGGCCATGAAAAGTGTTTCATCATTTGAATCATCATGATCCTCATCTTCTGAAGAAAAAACTACTCTCTATGGAATACAGACTTCTCTTGAATGTGTCTCTCTTGTTAATTCCCCTTGATTCTTTAAAAGGACATTTAGAAGCAAAGTGACCAACCTTTCCACAATTGAAACATTTGAAAGGTAAATTACCTTTGTATTTGCCAATACCTTTCTTCAATATTCTTACAAAATTTGCTTCAGCTTCATTAGAGATCTCATCTTCATCAGAAATTTGATCATTTGTCTTCATACTGACTTTGAAAGCAGATTATTCTTTCTTTGGAGCATCACTGCCAAACTCTCTCATTTCAAAAGCAGTAAGGGTACCAAACAATTTGTCTACAGTGTATGTATCCAAGTCTGCATTCTCCTCAATAGCAGATATCTTATGACTAGGTAAGTGCAAGAAGATGAGGGGCCAAAAAGGGGTCTTAAGTGGCCACTTTTTTTTTGAAATCAGGAAATGCTGGCCTTGGATGAGAAATTGAGCATAGTTACACTCAAAATTTGGAGATGCAACCAAAACAATGTTCGTAGTGCTCTGAGTCTACTTTCTAAACTACTATTTTTTTTTTAAATGGCATAGATTAAGGGGTTCAAAAGATGGAGCCACATAAATTGGTGTTGTTTCTATCAAAAAAACATAACATAGCATGTTTTGTGGCTCCCTCAAAAGGTCAACTTTTTTTTGGTATTTTTAAAATCACTCTAGTGAGAAATTAGCTAATAGCATGTAGTTTATGCCTAATTTTTCTGATAATTTTTTGATGAATATTTGATTTTTTACTAATTTTCAAAGTGGACACATCCTAAAAAATAGAATTTTGGCTGTGCTACCCTATAAATTTTGAAAACTAATTGAAAATCATTTTTTTCTTTTTTTAATATGTGTAGAATGGAGTCTAGTTTCTAAATATGTAATTTTTTTGAAATTTCAATGAATAGTTAATTTACAATGAAAAAAAGACCAAACAATGGTTTTTGCCCAAAAATGGACACACAAACAAAAGAAATTAAAGATGAAAGGCTTAACATTGTTAAAATGTGAAAAAAATTGCATCGTCAAATAGCTAAGAGAAAGCCTAACATTACCCAGGTGTTCGATTTGTTCGACCTTGAAACACGTGCAAATCTGAGGGTTGGCACGAATGAAATTATGTGAAATCTTGAAGAATATGGAAAAACATGTTTGTGGATGTTGAAAAGGCACCCCAAGCCTTTGGGTTGGAAATCCAAAGCAAATCCCAAGCCCAAGGCTTGGGATTCCCAAAGCAAAACATAATGTGAGCGCGTTATAATGCACTCGCATTATTGTTTGTTTTGTATTTTCCTTTTTCTGCAAAAGTTTGTGTTGTTTGTCATATTTTAAATAATGCGAGCGCGTTATAATGAGCTCACGTTATGTTCCCCTTGAATTTTTTTATGTTCAAAGTTATTAATCATGTATGTATGTATGTATGCCTATATGTATGTATGCATCTATGTATGCCTATATGTATGTATGTATAGTGTCGAGGGTAAAGGAGGGTAGAGATGGGAGTGAGCCAGATAGGGGAGGACAGGGGTGGATAAGGATTGAGTGATTAAGGTTTAAGGTTGAGGGTTGAGGCTTTAGGGATAGGATTTAGAGTTTAGGGATAAGAGATTAGAGTTTAGGACCTTGAGGGATTAGGGTTTAGGGTTGAGGCTTTAGGGATAGTGTTTAGGATTAAGGGTCAAGGGATTAGGGTTAAGGTAGATTGTTGAGGGTAGAGGGATTAGGGATAGGGTTTAGGGTTGAAATTTTAGGGTTGAGGGATTAGGGTTTAAGGTATAGTTTTGAGGGTTGAGGGTTTAGGGATAGGGTATAGGATTTAAGGTTTAAGTGTTGAGGGTTGAGGATTTAGCGATAGGGTTTATGGTTTAGGGATAAGGGATTAGGGTTTAGGGATTAGGGTACCATAAATTATAATTAGGGATTAGGGTTTATGGTTTAGGGACCAAGGATTAGGGTTTAGGGTTAAGGGATTAGGGTTTAGGGTTTAGGGATGTACAATTAAGGGGTACCATAAATAAACTAGAATTTAGGAAGGGTTGGGAAAATTTTGTGAATCATCATGGGCTGGAGATTAGAGATTTTGTTGTGTTCAAGTACATATCCAAGTCATAATTTAAGGTTAAGCTATTTCAAAGAACAGGGTGTGTGAAAAACATCAATGCTCTTCGGCTTATGAATACTAACATTGATACAGATAAAAGATGCTCTTCTTCTAACAGAGTATGCAGTTCAAGTGAACCGATGGGCAGCAAGTTGTCGAATGAGTTGGTTTAATGGGCGTGCCTCCTTCTTCAAGGCCCAAGTGGGTAGGAGTGGGATGTACAATTAAGGGGTACCATAAATAAACTAGAATTTAGGCAGGGTTGGGAAAATTTTGTGAATCATCATGGGCTGGAGATTGGAGATTTTGTTGTGTTCAAGTACATATCCAAGTCATATTTTAAGGTTAAGATATTTCAAAGAATAGGGTGTGTGAAAAATATCAATGCTCTTCAGCTTATGAATACCAACATTGATACAGATAAAAAATGCCTTCTTCTAACAGAGGATGCAATTCAAGTCAACCAATGGGCAGCAAGTTGCTGATCTTGAATTGGTTTCTGATGAAGAAAACAATGATGTTATTGAAGCAATGGAAGAAAATCAAAATTGTAAGTCTAATTTAATTTATTTCAACTTTCAAAGCAGGCATTTGAATTGTAGCTTCACCTAGAGGATTGGTATAGAAAAAACTTAATTATGTTACAAGCCTTTCTTTGAAGAACCCTGGACATTATGGACCCTATCATCTATAAAAGCACATGATAGTGAACTATGCCCCACCTTTCAAATAAGATATTTATCTTTTTATTCAATGAAAATGAAGTCACGGAATGTAAACCGACCATGCATACTAGTAAGATCAAATTCTCTGCCTTCTATTCTTATTACTCTTACTTTATTAAGAGAAGAGTGTCAAAAAGAATGGGTTTAATTGTAAGCTAACATAAGGCAAAGTAATTTTGTTATTACATTTTTCTGAGGGATCTCTAATAGTCTAATATAATGCAATCTTCTATAATATGAGCATTTGCATTTGTGTGAATGCTAAGCTTTAATATAGTAGAGTATTAAATCAATGCAATCAGCTATTTATTGGGTTAAAATAACTTAGTTTTTGTAATGGTTTGGGAATGCAGGAGTTGCCAAAAATAGGTGAATGTCCTCTACAATTACCAAGAGAAAAAAGTTTAGTAGTTCTTGTGGATAGAGCCAGTAAACAATGGGAGATTATTTGCCTGTTTCATAACAATATACCTCCCCTAAGTGTGGGGTGGACAGAAAGAAACATAGATGTAACCCAATGCAAATATTTTCTCATAATGATCATCCTTCTGATTTCAACTGTTAATTGCTCACTATGGATGTACCATACGCAAATCTTTTCTCATAGTGTGTACACCTATTGGCATAATGAACCCAAGATGGGCCAGAAAAACATGCCATATAACATTACTAACATTAAAAAAGTTCATAGCCATTTTTCTAACATATTCTTGCAACTCAGATATCTTTAAGAGAAGAGTGTCAAAAATGATGGGTTTAACAACCTAACATAAGGCAAAGCAGTTTTGTTGGGTTTAGGGTTTAGGGTTGATGGATTAGGGTTTAGGGTTGAGGGATTATGGTTTAAGGTATAGTGTTGAGGGTTGAGGGTTTAGGGATAGGGTTTAGGGTTGACGGATTAGGGTTTAGGGTTGACAGATTAGGGTTTAATGTTAAGAGTTGAGGGTTGAGGGTTGAGGGTTTAGGGATAGGGTTGATGGTCATAGGATTAGGGTTAAAGTAGAGTGTTGAGGGTAAAGGGATTAGGGATAGGGTTTAGGGTTGAAGGTTTAACGATTGAGGGTTGAGGCTTTAGGGCTGAGGGTTAAGGGATTGGGGTTTAAAATATAGTGTTGAGCGTCGAGGGTTTATGGATAGGTTTTAGGGTTTAATTTTTAAGGGTTAAGGGTTGAGGGATAAGGGATTAGGGTTTAAGGTATAGTGTCGAGGGTTGAGGGTTTAGGAATAGGGATAGCGTTTAGGGTTTAGGGATGAGGGATTAGGGTTGAGGGTTGAGGGATTAGGGTTGAGGGTTGAGGGATTAGGATTTAAGGTAAAGTGTCGAGGGTTGAGGGTTTATTGATAGTGTTTAGGGTTGAGGGATTAGGTTTTAGGGTTGATGGATTAGGGTTTAAGGTATAGTGTTGAGGGTTGAGGGTTTAGGGTTTAGGGTTGACGGATTAGCATTTAATGTTGAGATTAGGGTTAGAGTGTCGAGGGTAGAGGGATTAGGGATAGGGTTTAGGGTTGAAGGTTTAAGGATTGAGGGTTGAGGCTTTAGGGATGAGAGTTTAAGGCTTAAGATATAGTGTCAAGTGTTGAGGGTGTAGGGATAGGGTTTAAGTTTTAAGGGTTAAGGGTTGAGGGATAGGAATTAGGGTTTAAGGTATAGTGTTGAGGGTTGATGGTTTAGGGATAGGGTTTAGGTTTGAGGGATTAGGGTTTAGGGTTGATGAATTAGGGTTTAACGTTGAGAGTTGAGGGTTGAGGGTTTAGGGATAGGGTTGATGGTCAAGGGATTAGGGTTAAAGAAGAGTGTCAAGGGTAGAGGGATTAGAAATAGGATTTAGGGTTGAAGGTTTAAGGATTTAGGGTTGAGGATTTAGGGATGAGGGTTAAGGGATTAGGGTTTAAGATATAGTGTCGAGTGTCGAGCGTGTAGGGATAGGTTATAGGGTTCAAGTTTTAAGGGTTAAGGGTTGAGGGATCAAAGTTAAGGGTTCAGGGATTAGGGTTTGACGTTGAGGGTATAAGGGTTGAGGGATAGGGTTTAGGGTTTAGGGATAAGGGATTAGGGTTTAAGGTATAGTGTCGAGGGTTGAGGGTTTAGGAATAGGGATAGTTTTTAGGGATTAGGGTTGAGGGTTGAGGGATTAGGGTTTAAAGTATAGTGTCTAGGGTTGAGGGTTTATTGATAGTGTTTAGGGTTAAGGGTTGAAGGATTAGGTTTTAGGGTTGATGGATTAGGGTTTAAGGTATAGTGTTGAGGGTTGAGGGTTTAGGGATAGGGTTTAGGTTTAATGGATTAGGGTTTAGGATTGACGGATTAGTGTTTAATTTTGAGGTTAGGGTTAGAGTGTCGAGGGTAGAGGGATTAGGGATATGGTTTAAGGATTGAGGGTTGAGGCTTTAGGGATGAGGGTTTAAGGCTTAAGATATAGTGTCAAGTGTTGAGGGTGCAGGGATAGGGTTTAAGTTTTAAGGGTTAAGGGTTGAGGGATAGGGATTAAGGTTTAAGGTATAGTGTTGAGGGTTGATGGTTTAGAGATAGGGTTTAGGTTTGAGGGATTAGGGTTTAGGGTTGATGAATTAGGGTTTAATGTTGAGAGTTGAGGGTTAAGGGTTGAGGGTTGAGGGTTAAGGGATAGGGTTGATGGTTAAGGGATTAGGGTTAAAGAAGAGTGTCGAGGGTAGAGGCATTAGGGATAGGGTTTAGGGTTGAAGGTTTAAGGATTTAGGGTTGAGGCTTTAGGGATGAGGGTTAAGGGATTAGGGTTTAAGATATAGTGTAGAGTGTCGAGCGTGTAGGGATAGGTTTCAGGGTTCAAGTTTTAAGGGTTAAGGGTTGAGGGATTAGGGTTTGACGTTGAGGGTATAAGGGTTGAGGGATAGGGTTTAGGGTTTAGGGATAAGGGATTATGGTTTAAGGTATAGTGTCGAGGGTTGATGGTTTATTGATAGTGTTTAGGGTTGAGGGTTGAGGGATTAGGTTTTAGGGTTGATGGATTAGGGTTTAAGGTATAGTGTTGAGGGTTGAGGGTTTAGGGATAGGGTTTAGGGTTGATGGATTAGGGTTTAGGGTTGACGAATTAGCATTTAATGTCGAGGTTACAGTTAGAGTGTCGAGGGTAGAGGGATTAGGGATAGGGTTTAGGGTTGAAGGTTTAAGGATTGAGGGTTGAGGCTTTAGGGATGAGGGTTTAATGCTTAAGATATAGTGTCAAGTGTTGAGGGTGCAGGGATAGGGTTTAAGTTTTAAGGGTTAAGGGTTGAGGGATAGGGATTAGGGTTTAAGGTATAGTGTTGAGGGTTGATGGTTTAGGGATAGGGTTTAGGTTTGAGGGATTAGGGTTTAGAGTTGATGAATTAGGGTTTAATGTTGAGAGTTGAGGGTTAAGGGTTGAGGGTTGAGGGTTTAGGGATAGGGTTGATGGTTAAGGGATTAGGGTTAAAGAAGAGTGTCAAGGGTAGAGGCATTAGGGATAGGGTTTAGGGTTGAAGGTTTAAGGATTTAGGGTTGAGGCTTTAGGGATGAGGGTTAAGGGATTAGGGTTTAAGATATAGTGTAGAGTGTCGAGCGTGTAGGGATAGGTTTTAGGGTTCAAGTTTTAAGGGTTAAGGGTTGAGGGATCAGAGTTAAGGGTTGAGGGATTAGGGTTTGACGTTGAGGGTATAAGGGTTGAGGGATAGGGTTTAGGGTTTAGCGATAAGGGATTAGGGTTTAAGGTATAGTGTTTAGGGTTGAGGGTTGAGGGATTAGGTTTTAGGGTTGATGGATTAGGGTTTAAGGTATAGTGTTGAGGGTTGAGGGTTTAGGGATAGGGTTTAGGGTTGACGGATTAGGGTTTAGGGTTGACGGATTAGCATTTAATGTCGAGGTTAGGGTTAGAGTGTCGAGGGTAGAGGGATTAGGGATAGGGTTTAGGGTTGAAGGTTTAAGGATTGAGGGTTGAGGCTTTAGGGATGAGGGTTTAATGCTTAAGATATAGTGTCAAGTGTTGAGGGTGCAAGGATAGGGTTTAAGTTTTAAGGGTTAAGGGTTGAGGGATAGGGATTAGGGTTTAAGGTATAGTGTTGAGGGTTGATGGTTTAGGGATAGGGTTTAGGTTTGAGGGATTAGGGTTTAGGGTTGATGAATTAGGGTTTAATGTTGAGAGTTGAGGGTTGAGGGTTGAGGGTTGAAGGTTTAAGGATTTAGGGTTGAGGCTTTAGGGATGAGGGTTAAGGGATTAGGGTTTAAGATATAGTGTCGAGTGTCAAGTGTGTAGGGATAGGTTTTAGGGTTTAAGTTTTAAGGGTTAAGGGTCGAGGGATCAGAGTTAAGGGTTGAGAGATTAGGGTTTGACGTCAAGGGTATAAGGATTAGGGATAGGGTTGGATGGTTTAGGGATAAGGGATTAGGGTTTAAGGTATAGTATCGAGCACTTTGAGGGTTTAGGAATAGGGATAGCATTTAGGGTTTAGGGATAAGAGATTAGAGTTGAGGGATGACGGATTAGGGTTGAGGGTTGAGGGTTGAGGGATTAGAGTGAAGGGTTGAGGGATTAGGATTTGATGTTGAGGGTTGAGGGTTGAGGCTTTAGGGTTTAGGGTTGAGGGATAGGGTTGAGGGTCAAGGGATTAGAGTTAAGGGTTGAGGGATTAGGGTTTGATGTTGAGGGTTGAGGGTTGAGGTTTGAGGGTCGAGGGTTTAGGGATAGAGTTGAGGGTCAAGGGATTAGAATTAAAGTAGAGTGTCGAGGGTATTAGGATTAGGGATAGGGTTGGAGGGTTTAGGGATAAGGGACTAGGGTTTAAGGTATAGTATTGAGCCTATTGAGGGTTTAGGAATAGGGATAGTGTTTAGGGTTTAGGGATAGGGTTTAGGGTTGAGGGATTAGCGTTAAGGGTTGAGGGATTAGGACTTGACGTTGAGGGTTGAGGGTCAAGGCTTTAGGGTTTAGGGATAGGGTTGAGGGTCGAGGGATTAGAATTAAGGGTTGAGAGATTAGGGTTTGATGTTGAGGGTTGAGTACATTGAGGTTCAAGGGTTGAGGGATTAAGGTTAAAGTAGAGTGTCGAGGGTATAAGGATTAGGGATAGAGTTGGAGGGTTTAGGGATAAGGGATTAGGGCTTAAGGTATAGTATCAAGCCCATTGAGGGTTTAGGAATAGGGATAGTGTTTAGGGTTTAGGGATGAGGGATTAGAGTTGAGGGTTGAGGGATTAGGGTTTAGGGATAAGGTTTAGGGTTGAGGTAGACAAGGAGCGACTGAGAGACATAGAGAGGGGAGAGGTAGAGAGGTGAGGGGGAGAGATAAGTGAGATATAGAACATGAGCTAATGGAACTAGAGGTGAGATATTGTAAAGGTACTATCAAAGGTGAGATAGGCACAAATATTTATGGATCAATCTACAGTAGGACAAAATGCAAGCGCATTATAACGCAAGCGTGTTATAACTAGCTCGCATTTTGTCCTTCTATAGAAACAGTAAAAAAGGCTTGACCCCCATGTTCTAGGCCCACATGCTATGTTTTCATGCTGATTATGTGTGTGCTCCGACAAAAAAGAAGTGCTTTCATGCTGTTGGGAAGTTCACATGCACATTTTACACATTCTACCACCTTTGCATGATCTTTCCACCACCTTTTCTACTTTGCCAGCTTGACAAGGAGGAAATAACATAGTTTTCACACCAAGTTTGATATATATCTATTCAAGTTTCAATTTTTGTAGTGTTGCAATGTTAATTGTGATTTAATTTTAGGTATTTAACATTATAGATTGGTTAATAGTATTGTTGTTAGTAATTATATTTGAGTGTTATTCAATTTAACATTGAAAAGGAAGCAAGTGGTGAAAAACTCAAATTGTTGAGGAGTTTGATGCAAGAAGAAAAAAACACTACATAATTGGGTACTCTCTCCATTCGAATCTTTATTTTTTAGGTATGTCAAGTCTTTACATGCATGTTCTTTACATTTTCCTTAATTCTATTTGAATTACTTTATCATGCTTTATCATACATGTTTAAAATAAACACATTCCCAATCAAGAAAGCAGCCTACAATCTCACATGATGCCATGTATATTTTCTACACTTGGGCTCTTTAATAATTATGTGTAATAAACAGACCTTAACATACCATGATGTCAAACTATACAAGAATAAATCCTTACAACATAATAAAAATACAATCCCACTATTATCTTGTCATATTAACAAGTTAAAATACAAATGAATAGGTGCCAAGATCATACAAGTATGCACATGACATGATGATTTGTATGCACATATCTTGGGCTAGGACATTCCTTATGCACCTATTCATGATGGTTTGTACATGCACATGACACAACAATTGTTGTCTATTCCTTCACAAGCCACCCAAATCCTAGTATCCCTAGTACCAACAAAACACCTTCTCAATTCCAAATCCTAGTAGCCCTAGTAACAACAAACATGTCAAATTGGGTCTACCTCAACCTTTTCAAGCATGAAGTCCCATGTACTCTTTTCATGGCTGCAATAATTTTCTTTGTATGCTTTGTACCTATTTTGGTTGAGTGACATTTACTCTTTTACATGATGATTGTATGTACATTTACTATGAAGGGTTGAATGACATATATTTTAGTTATTTGTATGGATTCATTTCTTAGGAACTAATATTGGTCTCTTTATCATGCTACAGACAAATTCTCTGTCATGCTGAAGAAATGATCAAGAATTAAACCAACACAGGAAGAGATAGAAGCTAAGAATGCAAAGAAAGCAGTGGCTATGAGGGAACTTCATGAGAAGAGGAAATTGGACATGATAAATGAAGACATGCCAATTGAAGAGGAACCACAACCATCACAAAGAGATATGGTATTGGTGGCACAAAGAGAACGAATGCAAAAACTTCGTGCTACGAGAGATTTGAATACCATAGTTGGAGACATGTCCTCTACTGCAAGTCAACATGTAGGGACACCATCTACCACATCTCAAGTTGAGAGTACATCATCTCTCACATGTGATGAAGGAGGTGCGCCATCATTCCCACCTCAACCTCAAGGTACGTCATCTATTCCATCTTCAATCGAAGGTATGCCATATAGCCCATCTCATTTAAATATTGATGAAATTCCTAATGTTGAGATGAATTTATCTAACTTAACACCACCTAGAATTTTACATAGAAAGCCAAAGTATTTGATTGATATTGATGAGAATATTTTACAGCCGATGGAAGGTAAGATTCCAAAACGCACTTGTAGAAGATATGCTCATAAGATTTGGAGATTGTTCTTTGAAAAGTTAAATGAGACTGCAAGATGTCAACTATTCCTTGAAATGATGCGAAGTATAAAGTATAGGTCCATCATGAAGATTCTTGGGTTGAGAACATCAAAGGCTTCAAGTGAAAAATCTATTGTCAAGAATCTAATGAGTGCATATGAGAGTGTGGGTAACACCTCACGTACAAAAGATAGTAATGCAACATGGCGTGTGATTACATCGACTATAGTAAGTAGTCAAACGAAGAAAGCTCGTCTCATTAGAAAGACAAGTCAAGAATTGAGAATTAATAGGAAAACTTTATCAAGAGCCATTGGAAGACACCAAAGAATTGAGGACACTAATGCCAATGAATTATGGGCGTTCTCAGGGAGACTACCATGAAAAGATAAACCAATTGTTGAAGCATTGAGATCACTAATTGAAGACTTTTGGAAGAATTACACAAGGGTATCTCCAAATCAAAGGGATGTGGTAAGAAGGAGAATCGGTAGTCAAAATCGTGAGCCACATCCAAAGCATTTTTTGGATGAGACTCAAACACAGTTTTATGGTAAATTTCTAGAGAAATATCCTCAAATTAAAATTTGTCAAAGATATTTTAAAATGCTAAAACCTTTTTATGTCAAGATAAATCACACACGCACTACTTGTTGTTGTAGATTACATATTGAATTTTCTAACCATTTTGATGTTTATAGGTCTATATGTTTAGATATGCATACTAACAATGTTTTGCAGGGTTGTGCCATATGTGCCCCACCAACATCTTCAAGAGACTTTATATCAAGAATTTTATGTGAAAGAAAGGAAGGTCAAATATTCTACAAGAAATTATGCTTGGATGGCACATGTCATTGTTGCAGTGGCTTGCAACATTTGCCAATATGTGAACATATGGAAAGAACACATGTGGTTGGAAACGAACTAGTAGAGTTTGGTAAGTATAAAATAGTGGCATACAATACAAAAGATGGTAAAGAAGCAAAGAGGTGTGAATTGGTTATTGAAAAGATTCCAGTGTATTAGTTTATGCTTATATTTCATGATAGCATAGTGTATGAGTATGCAAGACATGCCCATAGAGCTCGATGGTTGGACTTGCAATTCAAGTTATGCAAGGACACATTTCTGGTTGGTAGCATTGTTTCAGTCGTTGACTTTGCAGAGAACTACAGTCTACAGCCACAACGTGAGGTGCAATCATAATATTACAACTCCACACATGTTTCTATATTTGTGCACATCGCATTCATCCATGCGAATGATAGTACAGAGGATGACAGAAAGATCATAAGGGAGTATAATTTCTATATTAGTGATGATCTCATGCATTCTACAGAGTTTGTGCAAGGTTGCTTTCAGGTGTTCTATAATGATTTGGCTAGAAGGGGCATATCGTTCAATCAGCATATCATATGGTCGGATAACTGTGCATCACAATTTAAGAACTCGTAGAATTTCTATTGGCTAAGTAGGAGGCATAATTTTACAGGTATTCAGCATATGTGGAACTTTTGTGAGGTCAGGCATGGAAAGGGGGAGCATGATGGTGTAGGAGCATGTATCAAAAGAGCCATAGCATGAGAAGAATTAAAGTATAAAGACAATGCAAAGTTGACAGATGCAAAATTGATTGTCGAGTGGTGTAATGCTTCCATGGGTCCAGCTAATGAAGGTAAGTCTTCAGTTCGTAGATTTTTTTGGTTGATAGATGATACTAACATTGCACCATATGAGGACTGTTGTACACTGACAGGATCAAATGAGATGCACTCTTTTAGAAGCTCAATTGTAGGTTCATGGAGTATCCATACGCGAAAGATGTCATTCTTTTGTTCTTCCTGTACAATTCAAGCCTGGGATGAGTGCGAGTCAAAGAAGTGGGTTGACGAATGGCAGTTAAGTTATCTTAGCCCACTTGACATGTATTGACCCCTGACGGCACTGGAACTAACACAGATGGAATCATCAGTTGACTTTGACCACATATTAGATCTAGTTCAACCAGGTAATATATCTATTTGCATAGTTTTTGAAATTCCTAATGTCATCTTACTTTGTAGTGTTTTTGTAATGTTGACTAATTTCATCTAATTTGCTACACATATCAATGTAGGGCACGTATATGCAGATATTGCAGATGAAGATAATGAAGAGGGAACAGATTATTACTTATGTCATTGTGTTGAGGCCAAAAAGAAATTGGAGGCCCCAGTTACAGATGGAGAAAACATCAAATACCCTACAGGCTCAGTGGTTATTATTGGAACATGGCTTAGAAGGTACCCACATAAGAGTGTTACTATTTGGCTATTTCAGGACTTTGACACGCATCGAAAGATTCTTCATTACTCGAACCTTATTGTGGCATCCAATGTTCATTTAATACATTATCGGGGTAGACCTTTGAACAAAATCTTGTGGAAGGTACGTGAGTCTGACCATGAAGCAATACTTGACACAATAAAAAGTAGAGCAGACCCGGATGGTTCATTGGATTAATTTGTAAGTATTCACATTGATTTTCTAAAGTCATGTTACATTGAGTTGTAAGTATGCACATTAATTTGTAAGGTTTTTCTATTTTTATTTCCTGCTGCACTTTTACACATATACACATTTTTACATCATGTTATGCTTCATGGGGTTAGACCTAAGTGATGGATGAAGTTGATCCTCAAAATAATGTATAAAATCTAGGTAATGTATAAAATATAGGTGTCTCTAGGTGTCTTGGTTTCTAACTAGATAATAGGTGTCTCTAATTGTGATGTAGAGGCAATGAGATAGTTGGATGATGGCAAACTAGACAAGGTTTCCTTATGCTCTAAAGCCCAAATTTCATGATCATTATACAAAAGTGGGACCAGCAGTTAAAGACTCTAAATTCTTTATGGAAAAGGTGATTTCAGATGCTATGGGACCCATTCCAATCATTGCTAAAGGCAGACCAAACTCAGGATTAACACTTCCTTCACAAACCCAAGAAATGGCTTATAGCCCTAAAAAAGAGAATAGTCCTAATAACTTTTGATACAGATCTTCAAACACATAACTTGGACAATCAGTAGATACCCATTTGGACTCCCTATCACATATCTAAAACTAGGTATAGGTTTTTTTGGACGATATACCCTAACCTATAACTCCTCTCAATAACCTAGAGCCCCAATTAGGCCTAAAATACAAAGAGACCCCCCTTAAATTCACACACAGAACTCAACCAATGACTTGAGCACTTAGTATTCATGCCAAAACTATGAATTTTGTGGGTTTTGTCCTCCTACAATCTGTTGTTCCCAAAAATTTCTCTATGGTTCCTTCTATATGTCTCTAAATATCACCTAACACATAGTTTGTTAGGTTTCCTCAAAGAAAACTTCTTCTCCTCAGATGTCCTACCAAAAACTCATCATAGCATACTAGAATAGACCTACTACAACCCATTCCACTGATCAAAAGTGAATCAAATCAGTGGAATGGCCAAAAAATACATGATTCTTACCAAAACCCTAGATAAGGGTTTCTTAAATTGTTTTTAGGAAAATGAGTCTTACTCTACTCTAGAATTGTTTCAAGATGCCAAACTAGATGCAAATGAATGTCAACTCACTCTAGTTTCATGCCACCACCATAGTCCTTCAGTTGCACTAATGGTGCAGGGGCACCTAGGTTGTCATGCCTCCAAGAGGGTCAAAAAATGAAATTTTGTTTTGATTGAGTCAATTATATGTAATAAGGTCTTCTAAGACCATTTCATTTCTTTTTAAGTCACTTTGGGTCATTTGGGGTCAGTTTGAGTCTTTGAGTCCTATTGCAAAAAAATGTCAATGTTGTCAAGTTGCACAAAACAAGTTTTGCATTTTTGGTGTCCTGCTCCTGATGCGACCAAATTGACAATTCCAATGCATCTAGATGGGTACCTTTAGGCTAGGCATCATTTTGTTTTTCACCCAAACATGTCGAAACAGTCCGAGCTACATTGTACCGATGATATCCCTAAAGAGTCCAAAGTGCAAAAAGGCAGCAATCTTTGACGAGATATTACTCAAAAACTATGTCACTTAGAAACATTTTGTCTAAGGCAACGTGATCATGTAGAGTGCCTCTACAATAACCTCTCTCAATTTTTTATATCTCTGAGGCATTTGCCTATGGTGAAAGGTTTTATGTTGCCCCAAAAATCGTCAAAAGAAGACAGTGTAAAGTTACAAAGGGGTGTAACTTTCATCCTGCTCCTGATGCGACCAAACTAACTATTCCAACGTGTCTAGATGGGTACAGTTACGCTAGGCATGGTCCTATTTTTCACCCAAACATGTCAAAACAGTCCGAGCTACATTGTACCAATGATATCCCTGAAGAGTCCAAAGTGCAAAAAGGCAGCAATCTTTGACGAGATGTTACTCAAAAATCATGTCACTTAGAAACATTTCATCTAAAGCAACACGATCATGTAGAGTGTCTCTATAATAACCTCTTTCAGTTTTTTATATCTCTGAGGCATTTGCTCATGGTGAAAGGTTTTCTGTTGCCCCAAAAATCATTAGAAGGAGGCAATGTAAAGTTGCAAAGGGGTGTAACTTTCATCCTGCTCCTGATGCGACCAAACTGATAGTTCCAACATGTCCGGATGGGTACATTTACGCTAGGCATGGTCCTATTTTTCACCCAAACATGTCGAAACAGTCTGAGCTACATTGTACCAACGATATCCCTGAAGAGTCCAAAGTGTAAAAAGGCAGCAATCTTTGACAAGATGTTACTCAAAAACCATGTCACTTAGAAACATTCTGTCTAAGGAAACATGATCACGTAGAGTACCTCTACAATAACCTCTCTCAATTTTTTATATCTCTGAGGCATTTGCCTGTGGTGAAAGATTTCATGTTGCCCCAAAAATCGTCAGAAGGAGGTAGTGTAAAGTTGCAAAGGGATGTAACTTTTGTTCTACACCTGATGCGACCAAACTGACTATTCCAACGCATCTAGATGGGTACATTTACACTAGGCATGGTCCTGGTTTTCACCCAAACATGTCGAAACAATCCGAGTTACATTGTACCGACGATATCCCTGAAGAGTCCAAAGTGAAAAAAGGCAGCAATATTTGACGAGATATTACTCAAAAACTGTGTCACTTAGAAATATTATGTCTGAGGAAACATGATCACATAGAGTGCCTCTACAATAACCTCTCTCAGTTTTTTATATCTCTGAGGCATTTGCCCATGGTGAAAGGTTTTCTGCTGCCCCAAAAATCGTCAGAAGGAGGTAGTGTAAAGTTGCAAAGGTGTGTAACTTTTGTCCTTCTCCTAATGCGACCAAACTGACTATTCCAATGCATCTTGATGGGTACATTTACGTTAGGCATGGTCCTATTTTTCTTTGAAACATGTCGAAATAGTCTGAGCTACATTGTACTGACGATATCCCTGAAGAGTCCAAAGTGCAAAAAGGCAGCAATCTTTGACGAGATGTTACTCGAAAACCATGTCACTTAGAAACATTCCATATGAGGCAACATGATCACGTAGAGTGCCTCTACAATAACCTATCTTAGTTTTTATATCTCCGAGGCATTTGCCTGTGGTGAAAGGTTTTCTGCTGCCCCAAAAATTGTTAGAAGGAGGTAGTGTAAAGTTGCAAAGGGGTGTAACTTTCGTCCTGCTCCACGGTGCAAGTGTTAAGTTGATTTCCTCCAAGGCGCCAATGTGAGGTTGTTTTGATGGCCAAGGGTGCCTTGATTCATGATGTTGAATCTCCTTCGTCCTAGGCGCCAAAATGGATAGTTTAGACAAGAAAAGGTGCCTTAGTATACTTAGCTCATTTCTTGGCAATTTGATGGCTTCAATCACTTGTTCAAACCTATAGGAGACCATTTTACACTTAGGCACTAGATCTTAGGATTTAGAACATCTTCCTTCAAGGCACCAAAATGAGGTTATTTAGACACAAAAGTGTGCCTCCATACAAGATGCTTATTCTCCTTCCACTTAGGCGCTCATTCATGATGATCCAAGTGACAATAGGTGCCTAGACTTGCTTTGGTAAGATTTAGTCATTTTGAAGGTTCTAACACTAGGCGCTACAATTGGAAGTGATTTGAAGTTCATTTTCCTTTAGGTGCCTAAAATGGATGGTGGAGACAAAATAGGTGCCTAGGCTTCTTTTGACGATTTTCAAACTCTTCCTAAGTTATATTATGTTATATTGACCTTTAGGTGCAAATGGATGATCTAGGATGACTCTAGGCACATATCCAAGGTGATATCTTTCTAGGCGCAATCTTCACTAAGTTTAGACTTCACTTTACATCAAGGCACCAAAATAGATAGTTTAGAGAGAGGCAAAAATGCGCCTAGAGGTATGATGCTCAGTTTGATGTGTTTGATCAACTTTGATAATCAAGATGAATTGCCTCCCTTAAGGCACCCTCCTCTATACTTTGAAACATCCTTTCAATATCAAGGCGCAATTTTGAGGTTGTTTGGATGGTGAAAGGCGCCTTGAGTTTTAGGCAGAGTTTTGAGGTTGTGCAAGTAGAGAAATGCGCCTAAGGTCTTAAAGCAAATTTGTGCCTAAAACTAAAAAATCCTTGAGGTATGACTTATGGAAGCCTATAGCCCCAATGTTATGTTGCATACTAAAATTAGGTAAGACTCAATGTAATCTCATAACCTCACCTTATATGCAAGAGGAATTACATTAAATAACCACAATGGTCATCAGGTGTCATAAGCATATGATTTTGACTATCTTATTCAAAACAACAAACATACTCTTTGCATCCCAATATGGTATATTAACAAGAAATTAAGAAATATTTTCAATTGACCAACTCATAAAGAATATGGATCAGCATACTCATTTGAATATTTTTAATTGAGCAACTCATAAAGAATATTAATATTTTTTGTTCAACATGATGGTTCATTTTTTTTTTAAATACAACTTTTATCTTTTAGTTCCAAAATGAGGTTTAGGTGATACTTGAATAACAATAGCTAGCTTATTGGATCAACAAACATCCTATGTAATACAATTGGACTTTAAATATTTGAAGTAGCCATCTACAAATATCCATTCAAATGTGGATTTATATGCAAGTATGGATGCCATCAATAAAAAAGATTTGTATTAACCAAATATCCATATAGGCATACATCAATATCTGTCAATATAAGTATAACATATATACAAAATAGCCATATAGGCATACAATGTCAACTATATGCAATACAAAATATATGTCCACAAATGCCATATAGGCATACAACAAAGGAACACAATAAAAAGTCATTCCCCTCTGGCTGGTGAAGAGAATAGATCACAGGCATCCTTTGATCTTCTAGGGGATGGAGACGTGCATGTGGGTGGTCTACTACGAACTGGAGCGCTGCTCCTCCTATTTAGTTCTTCCTACATCTTTAGTTGTTACATTAAAAAGATAGACATTAACATATAGAAATTACATGTTATAAAAAATGAAACATTTAACAAAATAATCACTTACCGCTACCATATAAGATGTCTCCTCACTTGCCTCAGTAGCAAGAATAGGTCATGGTGATGTCATGTCCTATAGAAACCATCTAGATAGAAATTAAACTTCAAATAAATAATCTTTTGATTTTTCAAAAATAAACAACTATAACAATGAATGTAAATTGAAATTTACTAATTTGCCTCATACCCTTGTTAATGCCATGGAGCTATGAATCACAGAGGTCACACCATGCTCCATTGCCCTATGAACTTCGGGAGGTGTCTCTGCAGCCTGCATCATCTGGAAATAAAACAACATTATTCAATTACGAAAACTATAATAGTGATGCAAATCATGGCTCCTAACATACACACACGTTCATCTAAACATGGAAGTACACACAATAAAGCACACAAGTCACATACAAAAATCTAGTAAGTACAATTCATTCATTGAACTATTTATTTTATTACCTCCGTGAAGCTTTGAAGTTCACCACCACTGGCAGGTGTTGTCATGAAATCTCCAATATTAACCTATTCAACATCCAAAATCAAATATTAGAATACCATTCATATAATGATGCTATTCACATGTAATATTTATAATTGTTTACTAGTTACATACCCCGACAATAGATGATCTAGTGTAATATGCAGGCAGAGAACCACTAAAAACTGCATCAACGTTATGACCCTAAAATTTCATTAAAATCATCAAACTAAATTAGTTAATCTTGCATTTCAAAAATAAAATTCAATAAATTAAATTCAATAAACTTGCTAATATTTACCTGAGTATCAAGGCCGAAAGTCTCACTCAGGAGGGTATCTGTCATCACCATCTGCTCAACTGCAGATGTAGCCTGTGCACCTGCATCCTGACTATCCATGGGGTCATAACCACAGGCTAACCTGTAAGTCTGACAAGCATGGGGTGGGACCCTTCTCCTTGCACTATCTCCCAACGCACTATGTGTTGCAGGACTGGCATGCTCTATGATGCTCTGGGTCAAGGCACTAATGGACTGAAGTGTATCAACCTCAACACTCTCCTTCACAATGGAAGGGATAGAAACATGCTCATGGGCTGGTCTGCTGATTACTCGTCTCACTGCCTGTTGTGGGTCAACACGTGCCCCTAGTCTATCTTGTGCTGACCCCCCACCTCTACCCTGGAAGTCCCGCATATCAAAATAGTTTTGAGGACAAACTCGCAGTAGAGTTTCCTCAAAAAGTATTGTGGGACCTCATTATTATTGCATGGAGGATGGTCAAAAACCATCCACCACCTCTACCCAAAATTGTCCCTTATCGCTTGGTTGTTGCACCAATGGATAGGGAACCTCTTGCATGCAATGGGTGGAGGTTGATTTGTTTGTGGGTTTGTGAAAATCGAACACAAGTCTAATTTTGTAATTTGTAATTTTTTCACATCTTGGTATGATAGCTTGTCTACATAATAGTCTCTAAACTCTCTCCTCTTATCCATCCAACTAGATATTTGCTTGCTAATTGAATCTACATTTGATAACATAGATTCAAGAGATTTAGCAAGCGTGGACCTATGCAAGGTTGAAGTGGAAGGATCTTTCAACCTTGCAATTATATCTTCAATTTCTTTTTTGTTGTTTTCAATTTGCCCCATTATATTTTCTCGTGTTCCAGGGGCATGTTGAGGAATGGATGGAGGAGGTTGTTGTTCCGCAGGTATTTCCTCCTCAGGATTTTGTGGATTTTGAGGAGGAGGAGGAGGTGCATTAACATTTCCTAACAATTAATGAAATTTAAATCAAAAATCAACTCAAACCTACCTATTTAGAAACAAATTCAAACAAAAAAACAAATAAAACTCACTCCTTTGGCATGCTTGACGTCATGGCAGCATTTTGGCGACGAATTGGTAAGATTTTGGTGTTGAATTAACTTTTCCAAAATGTGAGCGCGCTTCCTAGGGTTTGCAGGCTGCAGGTATAGAGGAGAAAAAAGAAAAGAAATGAGATAGATAAGCTTTTTTTTTAATTTATAATAAGTAATAACGCACTCGCGTTATGGTTTGGTTTTGACAAACCTTAGGCTCATCATTACCAAACCATAACGCGAGCATGTTATACATTAATTTTTTTAAAAATAATTTGGCCACTTTTTGGCCCCCCATCTTTTTGCACTTACCCGACCGTAAGATTTGGGAAGAGATCTCAAAACCTTCCTCATAATTTCATCTTCTTCCACTTTGCCGCCAAGACTTGTGATACCATTGACCACTTCATTCACTCGAAGCTTATATCCAGCAATGTCTTCAACCTCTGTCATTTTTAGGGTCTCAAACTTGCTTTTGAAGATTTGCATCTTTTTTTGCTTTACTTTCTTATCTCCTTCATAAATGGTTTCAAGTTTAACCCAAACTTTTTTAGCAAAACTACAACTCATTACCGTTGAAAGTTCTGAATCAGCTAACCCACTCATGGTAGCAAACTTTGCCTTGGCATTGTTATCATAGTTCTTAACTTCATCTGAGTCTATAGGAATAGTATCAGAAACTTTGTAACTAGCCTTGATGGAGTCCCAAACACCACACCCAAGAGAATTGGTATAGGCTTCCATCCTTAGCTTCCAAAAAGCATAATTTATTCCATCAAACCTAGGTATCTTGTTGGATCTATTAAGTGCCATCCCAAACCTTCCTCAAGAGGTTAAGCTTCCTTTAAAGGAACTTAGCTCTGATACCAATTGTTAAATACATCAGGATATTGAGAGGGGGGTGAATCAATATCTAAACAAATTTCAACTTCTCTGGAGCAGATTAAAATTTAAGCATTACAACATTAACATAAACATGAAAGATTAACACAATGCACATCAACACATAACACCAGATGTACATGGAAAACCTAAGAAGGGAAAAACCATGGTGAGGATTAACTCACAATATATGAAGCTCAAAATTACTACTTTGTTTTAGGGCTACAACCCAAGAAAGCTACTACTCCCTAAAAAACATTGATTTAGGGTCACTCCCAAGGAAGCTACTACTCCCTAAAGACTTTTTTTTAGGGTCACTCCCAAGAAAGCTACTACTCCCTGAATTGAAAACAAACTTACAAAGATTATAGCATGACAGTCCTTCTAATGTCTAAAAACTAACATTGACATTCACACCTTTGATGATTGTGATTCTACCTCTTCACACTTCCTTCTGATGATCAGATCAGTTAGGCACACTCTACACTTGATCACTGTCACAAATATGTCTTCAAGATGAATCAGGACAACATCTACAACTTTTTCTCTTTCTCCTTCAGTCGCACATCATAATGTATTCATTCTGCTCCTTATCTTGCTTGCGAGCCTTATTAGTCACACTGTAATCATGCTTCGCCTAATTCAATTTGATTTACAATTTATACATGATATTACATTGATTACATTTCTTATCAGCTAGAGACAACATGAAAAATACATTTAATAGTCATCCAGACAACACACAACATGAAACGTGTAGAGGACAAGTCGTAAACAAGACTATATGCTACACCAGTAGAAGACCCATGCCTCACGGACATTAACACTTTCTCAAATAGGTCCAAAACATTCTACACAACATCAAATATCAAGGAATTACATCCACACACTCCACTCATTTGAAAATAGGACAGTCTTAAGCAAAGACATATGAAACTTGAAGCATAATGTCCACGGTAACTTGAAAACCTTGTGCAATACTGGAAACAAGAAAAAACTTCATGAAACTCTTCTATATGAGTCTACAGGATTCATTCAACATCTCCAAACACTCTTTTACCTATGCACATTAAAGATTTTTTGCCACACATCTTCAACCATGAATTCTAAGAACAACAAGTCATTTGAAACACACTGCAACATACTGTCATTGAAAAACTAAGCTTGCGGATCACTAAGAACCTTGAAACTGCAAGGAAACATGTAATGTACATCTGTAAACATGTCCACAAAACTGTTGATATGCACTAGAAAACTAAGAGGGGGGGTTGAATCAATTGTCACAAAACCTTAAACACTTTCTACAATTTAAACATTCATCACTTATCCACAATTATTATGATTTAACCATGAGTGCATGAAATAAAAAATTAACAACATCAAACACAAGAGACACCAAATTTACGTGGAAAACCCCAAGGTGGGGAAAAACCATGGAGAGGATAAACTCTCAATATATATTGCAATCTTGAAATAATCATGTTTAGGCTTGGTCACTCCACAGGCCTAAACATACTAGCTTACTATCATGAAGAACAACTAGGTCTAGCAGGCTCACTACCTCAACCCTAAACCTAGTAAGATTACAATAAGGGATGTTAAACCCTGAGGGCTATTAAACCCTACTAGTGGCTTACTACCAGACTTACTGCTATGATCAACACCTTTCCGTATTGTGAATAACAATTCCTCTCCTCTGTTTTGCTCTTCCTCTTCTTTCCTCTGCCCCCTTCTCTGCTCTGCCTTTGGACCTTTCTTAAGATATTCTCATTTTTAGTCAAGGACACCTTTTCCATGATTCAACTACAAGTATTTATACACTACATCAATCTTGGAATGATCTTCAAGGTTAGAAACACAATCATCAACCATTGGAACAATCTCCAAGGTCGGTATTACAAACATTTACAAAATAGGTCCTGACCTATTGCAATATCATGCAAAGGGAATAAAATGTGGATCATGCCATGCCTTAGCTAGGACTCAAACACAATCTTCCACACAACAACATGCTTCCACAATCTTCCAGAGATCTCCGCAATCACTGGGATCAACCAGGTTGGCCAAGACTGCTTACACGCTACATTAATTGGGAACAATCTTCACACACCATCACAATTTCTTAATGTGGATCAAAGTCCAGATAAGAACATGATTAGGAGACATCCACAAGCACATTATAATCATTAGGAGCAACCACACGAACCTTAACCACTTTATCCATAGGAATCTTCTCACCATAACACATGAACTTCACTTTCTTCAACTATCATAAAAGAAAGATAGCTTGTGGACCACCAAACCACAAACCATTATAGCTGTAGGCACTTATTATCATCCCATACTACCCTCTAGAACCATAGAGAAAAATATTTTATTGCGGAGGAATGCAGAGCCAAATACTATCTTCCTATCTCAATTGTACTTATAGAAAAAAGTAGGTTTCACTCTGGTGAATACAACTCACTTAGATCTTCATGCGTATGGCTCAAACCTAGAATGTAGTATCCTCAAACATACTTCTAACTTAATTCTAATCCACAGACCATGATCTTCAAGCAGGAATAAATGCGGAGTAGTTTACCAGACTGTTCTTCAACATACAACTCACTGTCTGTACTGCACTTCTCTGTAACTCACTTGTTTCTTCCAGAGAGGCTAATTTTCTCAATATCCTCATCATACAAGTCTTCTAAACAAGTAATAGAATAAGATATAGTTGACACCAATGACAACAAGAATATGTTGACATCAATGACAACACCAATTAGGCACATACTTGCAACAATCTCCCCCTTTGTCATTGATGGAAACATATGATGTGAAAAACTGCAACATCCATCAAGGCAAGATTCCCCCCCTTTCTCTTTACACACCTGCACTCTTTCTTTCTCCAAAATTCTCCCCCTTTCTCTTACACATCTGCACACTAAGTTTTTCACATGAATTCTCTTCCCCTTTGACATCAATGGAAAAGGTCGCATACTTGCACTCATCTTCTCTGATCTAATCTCTCTTCTGAACTCTCTGACTACTCCCCCCTGAGAAGCAGCCCTAAAAAGCTTTAATCCAGACCTCTAAGCACCTCTAGACTGATGCACTATTATACATCTTAGTTTAGAGTAGGTGGGGTGATAACCCCTAACTTTTCTCTGAGATACTCAAAAATATCCTTAGGCAGAGGCTTGGTAAAATGTCTGTAATCTGATCCTTGGTAGAAACATACTCCAACTTCACTTCATTCTTTGTCACCTTTTCTCTCAAAAAATGATACCTAATGGATATGTGCTTTGTCCTTGAATGCATCATTAGATTCTTTGATATGTTGATGGCACTTGTATTTTCACAAAAGATTGTAATTGGATCTTCATACACAACTCTGATGTCCTTCAAAGTCTGCTTCATCCATAACACTTGAGTGCAATTACATGCTACTGCAATGTATTCTACTTCTGCAGTGGACGGGGATATTGAATCTTGTTTCTTGCTCAACCAAGATACTAATCTTTTTCCCAAATATAGTGCACCTCCACTTGTGCTTTTTCTATCATCTGCATCTCTGGCCTAATCTGCATCAGTATATGCACTGAGAACAAAGTCACTGTCCCTGGGGTACCACAAACCATAACCTATCGTGCCTTTTAAATATATTAGAATTCTCTTAACTACCATCACATGTGATTCCTTAGGTTCTGCCTAAAATCTTGCCACAAGACACATTGCATGCATTATGTCAGGTCTGGTTTGAGTCAGATAAAGTAATCCTCCAATCATATATCTATACCTTTTCTGGTCTACCATGGGTGAGTTGACATCTTTGCTCAACTTACAACTAGTTATCATAGGTGTGCATACTGGTTTAGAGTCTTCCATCCCAAATTTCTTTAATAACTCTTTCACATACTTAGACTAAGAAATGAAGATACCCTTATCTGATTGACTTATTTGCAGACCTAAAAATAAGTTCATCTCTCCAAACATAGACATTTCAAATTCACTTTGTATTTCTACAGCAAAAACTGTGCACATACCTTCATTGCCTCCAAAAATAATATCATCAACAAAAACTGCAACAATCAAGGTTTGTTCATCATTGATCTTGAAGTAGAGATTACTATTTGTAGTACCTTTATTGAACCCTATTTGTATCAGGTACCTGTCCAATTGTGCATACCATGCCCTGGGAGCTTGTTTTAATCCATACAATGCTTTCTTCAATCTGAATACCATATGCCCTTGTTATGATGACTGAAATCCTTCCAGTTGTTCAATATAGACTTCCTCTTCCAACTCTCCATTTAAGAAGGCATACTTTACATCCATTTGATAAACCTTGAAATCTTTGTATGTTGCAAAAGCCAGAAACATCCTTATTGCTTCAATCCTTGCTACTGGAGCAAAAGTTTCTTCAAAGTCTATTCCTTCAACCTGAGTGTATCCTTTGCATACTGATGTAGAGCATGCGATAGGTTAAACATTGACTTCACTGATCCTTAGACTGATCAAGTATGGTTTGGATTGTTCTCTCTCTCTTACACCTATTTTCAAGGCTTGGGAAAGGTAACCCAACATGGTTTGAATGCATGGGACACTTGCCAACCTTCCAAGACACCTAAGGCCACCTTAATATGACTAATTGACACTTATGAAACTCACGAAGAAAATTGGTCACCTATTCTTCCTATCGTTCCTTCACAACTAGACCAATTTGCTTGTAGCCCTTGGAATAGGGTTTTTCAGTCATATCTTACAAAATACTTGGCAAAACCACAAACTATTTATCTTTATAGATACCCATTTGGCTCCTACACAACATATCAAGCATGCAGGATGGGTTTCTTTGGGACATGTGTCTCAAAAATTAACTGTACCTGTTGTTCATAGGCCTAATTAGGCCTCTTTAACAAAGCAAGTATGGTGTAACCTTACTCTCAACTCCTCTAACCTACTCCAGGGCATCAATAGGATGGAAAATGGTCTAAATATTCTCTTTTCAAGGTTCTTGAGTCATCTCAAGTCACATATACATCAACTCATCTCTCTACCAATGACAAAAGTCCTAATACATGAAGATATTAGGCTTCAAATGCTCCCCTACTCCTGCAATGAAAACTCAGTTTTAAATCAACCTAGCTAACTCCATTCCACCAATTTTGAAGTTATGAAGAAGGTGGAAGGGGTCAAAAACCCATCGATTTCCTTAAAACCCTCAAAACTAGGGTTTAAGACCCACTTTCACAAAACCAGTAATAAAATGCTTCTAGATCAACAAAAATCATTCTAACTTGATTCAAATGAAAGCTTAAACCATTCTCTAGATGATTTCAGACATTTGTCTTCATGATAGTACAATATGGATTTGCATAGGATGTTGGAAACAACAAAAAGACAGAAAAATGCAGAAAATAGGGCAAAATCTTGTATTTCCTTCACTCCAAATTACATTCTTTGGCCTCTTCAACCTATATCAGACATAATATAGCATGTTTACAATAAAAATCCATGTTCCACTACTCCACCATCGTGGAAAAATAAAAAAGAAGGCTTAAAAATAGCCTTTCCACTAAGCTGCCCAAAATAACAGTCATAAATTTAGGCAAAAATCAGGTTTCTAAATCCTTCACTACATGAAAATGCCCCTAGTTGGCTTTATTACATCATTTAAGACAAAACTCTACCTAGGCTCTCACTATTTAGACCAAAAATCCAAAATTTGCCTTGAAGTCTAGGTGCCCCTGCACCATACACCCAAGGAGAAAGGATCTCAGTCTCCACCTGAGATCAAATCAGGGACTGTAGTGCCATGTTTTGCAATGTCTTCAATTGTCATCCAAGTTGCATCTTCAAGAGGTAGCCCCTACCACTTCAAAGATATTCATTATACACCTTATGCCTGGTTCTCTTGACCTCCTTGGTGTCTAAAATGGCTTCAAGTTTGACTGGAGCAGCAGGATGAAGGTCTCTTATCCAATCATCATCAGCAATACATTCATTAGCAGTAGTACCTACATCCAAAGGTTCCTTGAAAGGATATAAGTTAGCAATGTTAAAGATTAGTGAGATAGTAAATCTAGGAGGGAGTTCTATCTCATATGCATTTTCACCAAACTTGTGAACCACATTGCATGGCCCAATTTTCTTCATCAACAACTTAGTGTATCTGCCCTTAGGTAGCCTTTCTTTTCTTAGATGAGCAAGTACTAGATCTCCAAATTTGAACTAAACATTCCTCCTTTTCAAATCTACATGCTTCTTGTAGGTTTCCACACTCTTCTTGAGTTGTTCTCTGACTTGATCATGGATATCTTTCATAGCCATTGCAAACTCCTCTCCTTCAGCACTTATCTTCTCTAACCCTCTCAAATCTCTTAGTTCAAATATACCTCTTGGGTTCAATCCATACACTACTTCAAAAGGGCTCTTCCCTATGCTCCTATTAATGGAGTCATTGTAAGCATATTCTTCCAGTGGGAGAGCAAGATCCCATTGTTGTCCATGTTCCTTTGTGAGACATCTAAGCAAGTTCCCCAATGATCTATTAAATGCAGAAAACAAGGCAAAATCTTGTATTTCCTTCACTCCAAATTACATTCTCTGGACTCTTCGACCTGTATCAGACATAATATAGCATGTTTACAATAAAAATCCACGTTCCACTACTCCACCATCTTGGAAAAATAAAAAAGAAGGCTTAAAATAGTCTTTCAACTAAGCTACCCAAAATACCAATCATAAATTTAGGCAAAAATTAGGTTTCTAAATCTTCCACTACATGAAAATGCCCCTAGTGGGCTTTATTACATCATTTAAGAAAAAACTCCACTTAGGCTCTCAATTATTGAGACCAAAAATCCAAAATTTGCCTTGAAGTCTAGGTGCCCCTGCACCACATACCAATCTTGCTTTGTTTCTTACCACTTCACCATTCTCATTCATTTTGTTTCTAAAGACCCACTTTATACCAATTACATTCTTTTCTGCTGGTCTGGGAACAAGATCCCAAGTCTGATTCTTCTCTATCTGCATCAATTCTTCTTCCATGGCCTTTGTCCAATTCTCATCTTTACATGCCTCATCCACAGTTTTAGGTTCAATCTTAGAGATCAGACAGAAATTTACTTGTTCTTCTGCAGCTTTTCTTTTGGTTAAGATCCCTTTTCTCTTATCTCCTATGATTTGATTTTTAGAATGACCGATTCTTACATATCTTGGAGTTTTTGTAGCACTTACCGGAGTTTGTTCTTCATCTGTGTTGTCTTCATGCTGCACCAGTTGTGAAATATATGGATCATTTGACTCATATCCACTTGATTCTGAAGATTTTTCCTTACATTCATCAACTTTAACATTTGCACTTTCAATGATCTTATTCAGCCTCTTATTATAGCACTGGTAGGCCTTGCTCTTGGTGGAGTAACCAAGGAAGATTCCTTCATCACATCTAGCATCAAACTTGCCTAAATCTTCTTCTCTTTTGATATAACATCTGCAACCAAAAACATTGAAATATTTCATAGTAGGAACTCTACCATGCCACAATTCATAGGGAGTTTTGAACTGTTACCTTTTACTTGAACTCTGTTTAGGATACTATACTGCGGTGTGAATTGCTTCTCTCCAATATGCTTCCAGAAGATGAGCTTCCTTCATCATGGTTCTAGCAACTTCTTGAACTGTTCTATTTTTCCTTTTAATAACTCTATTTTGTTGTGGAGTTCTGGGCACAGATAGCTGCCTCTTTATTCCATGCTCTTCACAAAAGAAATTGAATTCATTTGATGTGAACTCTCCTCCCCTATTAGACCTCAAACATTTGATTTTCAAATCTGGTGCAGGAGCTTCAATTTAGAACTATTTTTCAAATATTATATTTTAATGACCTTGTTAATTTTTGGTTTTATCTAAGGGCTTCCATTTTTGATGTGTTGTAATAAGGACTTAGTCTACTTGATTTGACTAGTCCACTAGAAGATTTGAAAGACCTATTTTATAGGTTTTTCTATTTTAGAAACTTTTGTTTTATTTAAAACTGCTTTTTACATTTGATTTTCTGCCTTCCTAGGCAGTTGTACGGACAAGGGGAAGAGGAAGAGTTTTTAGAACTTCCTATATATTTCAGTTGTGATAAAACATGCTAATAATAAGAAAGCAAGAAGGAGTTTTTAAGGAAAAAGATTGTTTTTTCTGATTTTTGCTGTTAAAACAGCCTTGGTACGGCCAAGTACGGCTGCTTGTGAAGTATTTTTCTTTTAATGTTTTAAGTTCTGAGTTGTGGCTCCCATTTGCAGGTGATCTGAGTTTTTGAAACAGTTGGAGTTGTTAGATCTTCTCCTGTTTGTAAATATTGTATCAAACCCTCTTTACCTAGGGTTCTGAGGCAAGATGGAGTTTTGTTCCTCTGTCTTCTGAAGGTGAACAGTCATCTTGTGAGGAGATGGAGGAATTTAGATTAGTTTGCATGTTCTTGTTATTAGATAAGTTGTTCTCCTTCTTTCTCAGTGGTTGGCATGTCTCTATCTAGTCAAACAGTGACTAGTTAGTGGAGAAGAGATTTTGGGACAGCAAATGTAGAAGAAACAGTCATAGTGTTGATAATATGGAGTTGTTTTCTTTGTTTTAAAAGGGATACAGGTCTGCGTAAGAGTTCTACACTCCAGATAAGACTCCTTAATACACCTCTTGTCCATCATCTTAAACTAGACAATCCTTGGAGGGCAATCACCAACAGATGACAGAAAAAGACAGTTTGCTGTCTTGCACGTGGTGTAGTATGGCCTACAGGGCTAATAGAGGATAAAACATTTCAAATTTTATGTTTGGTTCTTGCACCAACCAATGAAGGTCAAACAAGGTCAGTGAATGACTAATATGGTATCAATTGTCTTTTTGTTTGCAAGGATTACTTAATCTTTAGCCTTATTTCATTAAAGACAGCAAATCTGCCATACTTTTTATGACAGTACAACACTGTGGTGAGCGTCAAAATAGTAGGGATCTGTCCTATTGGATGCATGTGTGTTGGGATCTTTGTTGGAGGAGTTTTTGTAGTTTGGAGTCTTCTCAAAAGAGATAAGAATCAATGGAAACTTTAAAACTGTCATAGGACAGTCATCCTCTTATTTGTTGTCCTCTGCCATTTTAAATACAGTGTTGGTCTGCACACAAGTAGTTGGTTGTTCTCTCACATCAAATGTTCAGTATACATTAAGCATTGATGGCCATCTAAGGTTTTGGAAGGGTGTCGAAGGTTTAAATTTTTGTTTATGCTCAAGAGAAGAGTTTCCTCTTTAACTCTACTACAAAACAACCATTTGGTGAACAGTCCTATATAGTTTATAGTCTTTTTGTCAGAGAAACTCTTGTTGGTGCTGCCCTTAATAGATGCATGTGAAGGTTATTGTGAGTAGGGGAATCAACACAAATTTTCTTCATAAAGGTACATGATAGAAGCTTCCTTGTCACTGTCAAAAGACAGTCATACCGAAACTTGCTGTCCACTGTTGTATGAGGAGTGGAATGAGAGTTTGGGTCAGTTTCATGCATGTCATAAGTCAGTATATGTTGATTTGTGTTGTTGTTCATGTTGGTAGAGGTGTGGGTAGGAAATTGTGAATCAAACCAAGGTGGTTGTGTAGAAAGAAGGGATTGAGTAGTAACTCTCCAAGGTGAGAGTTGGACAGCCTGTGAGGAGGACACTTGATAGTGGTCCTAGGCTATATAAAATCTCTGTATTAGCCTTGTGTAGGCTTTATTATCACAAACACCTTTGTAAACCTTGTGGAAGGAAGTTAAGTTCACTTGAGTGAATTTCAAACTACTCTTACCTAGACCTCTGCATCATATTGGTATCAGAGCCAATATTCTGATTGGAAGAAAGTGTATGTCAGAAGAGGAAATTGAAACAGAGGCTAGTACAATGAGTCAAGATGCCATCAAGAAGTTGGTGGAAGAGATGGTTGAAGCAAGACTGCAAGAAGCAAAATTGTAGGAAGAGAAGAAGTCTAAAGGCAAGACTAAAGAAGAGGGAAGTTCTTCAGACACAAATGAAGAAACAAAGGCAGAAGATGATCCTCAGGAGCAGGATATGTCTACAGATCAGAAAGCCTTCTTGAATGCACTTAAGGGTGCTCATGGTGATAGTGGTGATCCTAAGATGGAGGTGCCTACCTTCCATGGCAAGTTGGATGGAGATGTTCTCACCAACTGGATAGAGGCTATGTGCAACTTCTTTGATTACAAGGAGTTCAATGACAGCAAAAAGGTCAAATTTGCCAAGACAAGGCTAAGAGGTTCTGCACTAGTATGGTGGAACTATATGCAAAGTGAGAGGGATAAGATTGGGAAAAGTCCCATCACTAAATGGAGCAGAATGGTGGCTATGCTCAGAAGCAAGTTTATGCCACCTGACTATGGATTCAAATCATAAGAAGATTTCAAAATTTGAGGCAAAAAGATATGGATGTGGCTGCCTACACAGAAGAATTTCATAGACTCAGTATGAGGGCCAATCATAATGAAGATGAAAAAGGGATGGTGGCTAGGTATCTGAATGGACTGAAATACAATCTGCAAGATGAGATAAGTTTGGTGTTACCAAAGACAGTGGATGAATGTTTCCTGTTGGCCTCCAGAGCTGAGGAAAAGCTGAAAAGGAAGGGTGATCAAAGTGCCAGAGTTAGAGGTGGCAGAAATCAAAGAGGTAGAGGCAATTTTGGCCGTGGACAGTTCAACAAAACTGAAAATAACAGCCAGCAAGAAACACAATCAGTAACAGAGCATAGAGGAGGTTTCAGAGGTGGTAGAAATCATAATGGTAGAGGTAGAAATGGTGGAGGTGGTAGAGGACCAGGAATCTTCACTGGAAGATGTTATGGCTGCAACCAAGTTGGCCATACAATGAACAAATGTCTAGGGAAAGCCAGCAGCTCTCATGACAGTGGGAAGAGAAATCAGTTGGTGAAAGATGATGACTGTGAAAGTGTGAATCCACTGATGGGAAGTGCTGCACCTGTTCTAGATGGAGAGAGTATGATGATAAAAAGGTCTATGCTGAAGATGCCTTTGAAGCAAGAGCCTCCTCAGAGAAAGAATCTTTTTAGAACCCAAGGTCTAGCCTATGGGAAACTTTGTAAAATCATAGTGGATTCAGGGTCTACTGAGAATGTGGTATCCATTGAGATGGTTGAGAAGTGCAAGTTGAAGAGGCTGCCTCATATCAGTCCTCACAAGATTTCTTGGTTGAACAAGAACCAAAGTTTCATGGTGGAGGAACAAGCTTGGGTTGAATTTGCAATTGGTGACTACAAGGACAAAGTACTATGTGAAATCATTCCCATGGATGCATGTCACCTGCTTCTTGGTCGTCCATGGTAGTATGATGTTAAATCTCAGCATGATGGTGAGAAGAACACTTATGTCATCACCAAGAATGGAAGGCCATTCAAAATGGATCCTTTGTTGGAGCAGCCCCGGGGAAAGGAAAACAATAGCAGTGTCATGTTGGTGAATGGACATGAGTTCCTAAACATCTTAAAGGAGAATGACAACCAGGGGTATGCCTTGGTCATGAAGCCCAAGAGTGGATCAGATCAGCAAGAACAAAAACAGAAGGAGATTCCATTGGAAGTACAGCAACTTCTGGATAAGTATCAAGACCTTGTGGTAGAGGAAGTTCCCAACTCCTTACCACCCATGAGGGATATTAGTCATCAAATTGACTTAATACCTGGTGCTACATTGCCTAACAAGGCTGCATACAAGCTGACTCCACAGCAAAATGAAGAGGTGGCAAGGCAAATTCAAGATCTCCTGGAGAAAGGGCTGATTAGGAAGAGTCTAAGTCCCTGTACAGTTCCAAGTGTACTGGCTCCTAAGAAGGATGGAAATTGGAGGCTATGCACAGATTCTAGGGCCATAAACAAGATCACCATAAGATACAGATTCCCAATGTTGAGGATTGAAGATCTCTTGGATTACCTGGGAGGATCATGCTATTACTCAAAGATTGATTTGAAATCTGGATATCATCAAATCTGGATCAGACAGGGAGATGAATGGAAGACTGCTTTCAAGATCAATGAAGGTCTTTATGAATGGCTTGTTATGCCATTTGGTCTTAGCAATGCGCCAAGTACATTTATGCGCCTGATGAATGAGGTATTAGTTGAATTCATTGGTAAATTTGTTATTGTTTATCTTGATGACATACTAATCTTCAGCAGGACAAGGGAAGACCATGTGAAGCATGTTGGTCAGGTGTTGGAGAAGCTGCATGAGCACAAGTTGATGATCAACTTAGACAAATGTGAGTTCATGAAAACTGAACTTGTATACCTGGGATTTGTCATTTCTAATGGCTGTTTGAAGATGGATCCCTCTAAGGTTGAGGCTATTCTCAGTTGGCCTACCCCAAAAACAGTGGGAGATGTGAGAAGTTTCCATGGATTGGCGACTTTCTATAGGAAGTTTATCAGAGGTTTCAGTCACATTAGTGCTCCCATCCTCAACACCATCAAGGGTGGAGTCAAATGTAGATTCCAGCGGACAAAGGATGCTAATGATAGTTTTGAGTTGTTGAAAACAAAGGTGGCTGAGTTACCTACCTTAGTACTCCCTGATTTTGATAAGGTATTTGTTGTTGAGTGTGATGCAAGTCAGCAAGCTATTGGTGTTGTTCTTAGCCAAGAAGGACATCCAGTGGCATTCTTTTCAGAAAAGTTGAATGAAGCCAAGCAAAGGTATTCTACCTATGACTTAGAACTCTATGCAATGGTGCAAGCTCTTAAGAAGTGGCGACATTATCTGCTGCCCAAGGAATTTATTGTGTTTACTGACAATCATGCTTTAAGCTTTCTTAACAGTCAAGAAAAATTGAACCATAGACATGTTAAATGGATGGAACAGCTACAAGTTTATACTTTCACAATTAAGCAGAAAAGAGGTGTCTCTAATAAGGTAGCTGATGCATTGAGTAGGAGGTTGCTTCTTGTTCATGAAATTCAGTTAGAAAGCATGGGTATTGACTGTTTAAAAGAGCTATATAAAGAAGATTCTGATTTCAAAGAGGCTTATGATGTTTGTGTGAACTTGGCTAACACATTCCATGGAGAGTATGCAGATTTTGTTTTGCAGGAAGGCCTCTTGTTTAAGGGCAATTTGCTGTGTGTTCCTAAGTGCTCTATGCGGGACAACATCATCAAGGAGAAGCATAATGGTTCTTTAGGAGGACATTTTGGCTTGGACAAGACACTAGAACAAGTCACAAGGTTCTATTTTTGGCCAAAGGTGCAATCAGATGTGAGAAAATATGTAGCTAGCTGTGCAATCTGTCAAAGAGCCAAAGGTGTGTCTTCAAATGCAGGTCTATACTAGCCCCTGCCCATTCCCAACAGACCTTGGGAAAGTATCAGCATGGATTTTGTGCTTGGGTTACCCAGGACAGCCAGAGGGGTGGATAGTGTGTTTGTCATTGTTGATAGGTTCAGCAAGATGGCTCATTTTGTGCCATGTAAATGCACAAATGATGCATCTCATGTTGCAGGTCTATTTTTTAGAGAGGTAGTAAGGATGCATGGTTTACCATTGTCCATTGTAACTGACAGAGATTCTAAGTTTGTAGGTCACTTCTGGAGGACCTAGTAGAAGAAGCTGGGCACACAATTGTCCTTTTCATCAGCCTACCATCCACAAACTGATGGTCAGACTGAGGTGGTCAACAGATCTCTTGGAAACCTTCTAAGGTGCCTTACAAAGTAGCATGGTTTGGCATGGGACTTGGTTATCAGTCAAGCTGAATATGCCTACAATGATTCAAGGAATAGGAGCACTGGTAAAAGTCCTTTTGAGATAGTTTATGGCTTTCATCCAAGAGGGCCACTTGAGCTGAAGGATCTCCAAGGTTGGGATAGAAGGAGTGCACTTGGTGAAGAGTTTGTTGCCTCCATGAAAACAGTTCATGATCAAGTCAAGTTGCAACTAGAAAAATCAGTCACAAAGTACAAAGAAAAGGCAGATTTGAAGAAAAGAGAAGTACAGTTCAAAGTTGGTGACTTAGTCATGGCATATCTGAGGAAAGAGAGGTTGCCAAAGGGTCAACCAACTAAACTCCTGATGAAGAAGATTGGACCTTGCAGGATAGTGCACAAATTCGGTCCAAATGCCTATGAGATTGAACTACCAGATGGCTTGGGTATCTCTCCTATTTTCAATGTTTGTGATCTTTTTCCTTTCAGACCTCCATTGCAAAATGAAAGTGGATCAGATGTGGTGCTTGAAGATGCTGATTGGATCAAGGATTTGCCTCCAAGCAAACCTTTACAGTTGGAGTGCATTCTGGATTCCAAAGTTATCAAGAAGACTCGGAGGGGTGTCTATAAGGACTACTTAGTGAAATGGAAGGATCTCCCTAACTCAGAGGCCACCTAGATGACTAAACCAGATATTCTGAAGAATGGCATGACACTTCAACAATTGGCAACTCAAGGGACTTGAGTTTTTCCCACAGGGGGAGTATGGTGCAGGAGCTTCAATTTAGAACTATTTTTCAAATATTATATTTTAATGACCTTGTTAATTTTTGGTTTTATCTAAGGGCTTAGAAGCCATTTTTGATGTGTTGTAATAAGGACTTAGTCTACTTGATTTGACTAGTCCACTAGAAGATTTGAAAGACCTATTTTATAGGATTTTCTATTTTAGAAACTTTTTGTTTTATTTAAAACTACTTTTTACATTTGATTTTCTGCCTTCCTAGGCAGTTGTACGGACAAGGGGAAGAGGAAGAGTTTTTAGAACTTCCTATATATTTCAGTTGTGATAAAACATGCTAATAATAAGAAAGCAAGAAGGAGTTTTTAAGGAAAAAGATTGTTTTTTCTGATTTTTGCTGTTAAAATAGCCTTGGTACGGCCAAGTACGGCTGCTTGTGAAGTATTATTCTTTTAATGTTTTAAGTTCTGAGTTGTGGCTCCCATTTGCAGGTGATCTGAGTTTTTGAAACAGTTGGAGTTGTTGGATCTTCTCCTGTTTGTAAATATTGTATCAAACCCTCTTTACCTAGGGTTCTGAGGCAAGATGGAGTTTTGTTCCTCTGTCTTCTGAAGGTGAACAGTCATCTTGTGAGGAGATGGAGGAATTTAGATTAGTTTGCATGTTCTTGTTATTAGATAAGTTGTTCTCCTTCTTTCTCAGTGGTTGGCATGTCTCTATCTAGTCAAACAGTGACTAGTTAGTGGAGAAGAGATTTTGGGATAGCAAATGTAGAAGAAACAGTCATAGTGTTGATAAGATAGAGTTGTTTTTTTTGTTTTAAGAGGGATACAGGTCTGCATAAGATTTCTACACTCTAGATAAGACTCCTTAATACACCTCTTGTCCATTATCTTAAACTAGACAATCCTTAGAGGGCAATCACCAACAGATGACAGAAAAAGATAGTTTGTTGTCTTGCACGTGGTGTAGTACGGCCTGCAGGGCTGATAGAGGATAAAACATTTCAAATTTTATGTTTGGTTCTTGCACCAACCAATGAAGGTTAAAGAAGGTCAGTGAATGACTAATATGGTATCAATTATCTTTTTGTTTGCAAGGATTACTTAATCTTTAGCCTTATTTCATTAAAGACAACAAATCTGCCGTACTTTTTATGATAGTACAACACTATGGTGAGTGTCAAAACAGTAGGGATCTGTCCTATTGGATGCATGTGTGTTGGGATCTTTGTTGGAGGAGTTTTTGTAGTTTGGAGTCTTCTCAAAAGAGATAAGAATCAATGGAAACTTCAAAACTGTCATAGGACAGTCATCCTCTTATTTGCTGTCCTCTGCCATTTTAAATACAGTGTTGGTCTGCACACAAGTAGTTGGTTGTTCTCTCACATCAAATGTTCAGTATACATTAAGCATTGATGGCCATCTAAGGTTTTGGAAGGGTGTTGAAGGTTTAAATTTTTGTTTATGCTCAAGAGAAGAGTTTCCTCTTTAACTCTACTACAAAACAACCATTTGGTGAACAGTCCTATATAGTTTATAGTCTTTTTGTCAGAGAAACTCTTGTTGGTGCTGCCCTTAATAGATGCATGTGAAGGTTATTGTGAGTAGGGGAATCAACACAAGTTTTCTTCATAAAGGTACATGATAGAAGCTTCCTTGTCACTGTCAAAAGACAGTCATACCGAAACTTGCTATCCACTGTTGTATGAGGAGTGGAATGAGAGTTTGGGTCAGTTTCATGCATGTCATAAGTCAGTATATGTTGATTTGTGTTGTTGTTCATGTTGGTAGAGGTGTGGGTAGGAAATTGTGAATCAAACCAAGGTGGTTGTGTAGAAAGAAGGGATTGAGTAGTAACTCTCCAAGGTGAGAGTTGGACAGCTTGTGAGGAGGACACTTGATAGTGGTCCTAGGCTATATAAAATCTCTGTATTAGCCTTGTGTAGGCTTTATTATCACAAACACCTTTGTAAACCTTGTGGAAGGAAGTTAAGTTCACTTGAGTGAATTTCAAACTACTCTTACCTAAACCTCTGCATCAAAATCCATCTCATTTTCAACCATTGCTTTAAATGCCTTGAATTTATCTAGAGCTTCAGCTTTCTCTTTCAAAAAGGTGACCCAAGTCATTCTAGAATAATCATCAATGAGCAACATGAAATACCTGTGTCCTTGCAAACTTCTTACTCTAGTAGGTCCACACAAATTTGTATGCACTAGCTCAAGTAGTCCTCCAACTGATTGAGCCTTGCTTTTGAAACTTGTTCTTGTCTGTTTCCCAAATTGACACTCCTTGCAAATTGGATTAGCAGGCTTCACAAGCTTAGGTAGATCTCTAACAATCTGTGCAGTACTTATCTTCATAATATTATCAAAATTTATGTGACACAACCTTCTATGCCATAACCAACTCTCATCAGTCTGAGTCAACAAATAATAGTTCTTGGTTCCTTTCAAGAGATAGATATTACCTCTAGTCTCCTTACCAGATGCAATGACTATTCCAGAGCTTTCCCAGATCTTGCATCCATTGTCCTTGAAGCTTAAGTCATAGCCCTTGTCACACATTTGACCCACACTCAGAAGATTGTACTTTAATCCTTTCACATACAAGACATCTTCAGTATTATGCTTGCCATCAAAAGAAATAGATCCTTTCCCACAAATTCTACCAGATGTATCATCTCCAAACCTAACCAGTCCACCATCATATTTTTCCAAACTTCCAAACTTACTTTTGTCACCAGTCATGTGGTGAGAGCAACCACTATCAATAACCCATTCATCCTTGTCCTTAATGACCTGAGTAGCCAAAGCACTTTCCACTAGTTTTTCTTCCTTCATACAGCTAGAAGAATTAGTAGACACAAGATCTTCCTTAATAGCAATGAACAAACATTCATTTATAGAGGAATTAGCATTATTCGGTTCACCATTATCCGATACTCCATCATCATCAAAATCTTCAACATAATAACACTTCTTTTGGGTCCTAGGCCTGTTCTCATATCTTCTTCTATTTCTTTCAATTCTTTCAGGACATCTAGAAGCAAAATGACCTACTTTACCACAAGAAAAACATTTGAAAGGTAATTTGCCTTTATACTTACCAGATCCTCTTTGCAGTCTATCCACAAAGTCAGCTTCAACTTCATCTAACTCGTCATCAGATTCTACCTTATACTTTTCTGATCTAGAAGTACTTCCAGGAGTACTGGCTTTGAAGGCAATCTCAACTTTTGGCAGAGCATCATCTAACTCCCTCATTTCAAAAGCAGTAAGCTTACCAAGCAACTGATCCTTGTTAACTATTTTTACTTGCATGAGTTCTTCAATCACAGCCACCTTGTGATAGTAGGACTTGGGCAGAGATCTGAGTATTTTCATGACAATTTCCTTTTCTTCGAGAGTTCCACCTATGGCTTTTATCCCTGTAGCAAGTTCATCAACTCTTTGCATAAAAGCTTATATGTTTTCATCATTGTTCATCTTCAAGTTTTCATATTTCACTTTCAGACTTTGTAACTTGGCTTCCTTCAGAGAGTCATCTCCTTCATACAGATTTTTCAACTTTTCCCATACCTTATTTGCAGTTTCAAGATCCACCACTTTCGTCAGTATTGATTTGGTTAATGAGCTTAGCAGAGCATCCTTTGCCTTGATATCTATCTCTTATTCTTTGATTTCATCTTCAGTTGTCAGACCATTTTGAGGTATGGTGTATTATGTTTCTACAGTTTTCCAAACTTTGACACCAAGAGAAAGAAGATGGCTTTTCATCTAAGCCTTCCAGAGAACATAATTAGTTCCATCAAAATGCAGTGCTTCCTTCTTGTAAGACATTTTGGATCTTCCTCAAGATGTTAAACTTTCTTCAAAGGAACTTGCTCTAATACCAATTGTTGATATGCACTGGTTAACTGAGAGGGGGGGTGAATCAGTTGTCACAAAACCTTAAACACTCTTTGCAATTTAAACATTCATCACTTATCCACAATTATTATGATTTAACCATGAGTTCATGAAATCAAAAAATTAACAACATCAAACACAAGAGACACCAAATTTACATGGAAAACCCCAAGGTGGGGAAAAACCACGGAGAGGATTAACTCTCAATATATATTGCAATCTTGAAATAATGATGTTCAAGCTTGGTCACTCCACGGGCCTGAACATATTGGCTTACTGCCATGAAGAACATCTAGGTCTAGCAAGCTTACTGCCTCAACCCTAAACCTAGCAAGATTACAATAAGGGCTATTAAACCCTGAGGGTTGTTAAACCCTGAGGGCTATTAAACCCTACTGGTGGCTTACTGCTAGACTTATTGCTATGATCAACACCTTTCCATATTGTGAATAATAATTCCTCTACTCTGTTCTTCCTCTGCTCTGCTCTTCCTCTTTTTTCCTCTGCCCCCTTCTCTACTCTTCCTTTGGACCTTTCTTAATATATTCTCATTTTCGGTCAAGGACACCTTTTCCATGATTCAACTACAAGTATTTATACACTACATCAACCTTGGAATGATCATCAAGGTCGGCAACACAATCATCAACCATTGGAACAATCTCCAAGGTCAGTATTACAAACATTTACAAAATAGGTACTGACCTATTGCAATATCATGCAAAGGGAATAAAATGCAGATCACACCATGCCTTAGCTAGGACTCAAACATGATCTTCCACACAACAACATGCTTCCACAATCTTCCAGAGATCTCCGCAATCACTGGGATCAACCAGGTCGGCCAAGACTGGTTACATGCTACATTAACTGGGAACAATCTTCACACACCATCACAATTTCTTAACGTGGACCAAAGTCCAGATAGGAACATGATTAGGAGACATCCACAAGCATGTTATAATCATCAGGAACAACTGCACGAACCTTAACCACTTTATCCATAGGAATCTTCTCACCAAAACACATAAACTTCACTTTCTTCAACTGTCATAAAAGAAAGATAGCTTGAGGACCACCAAACCACGAACCATTGCAACTGTAGGCACTTATCATCATCCTAGACTTCCCTCTAGAACCTCAGAGCAAAATACTTTATTGTGGAGGAATGCGGAGCCAAATACCATCTTCCTATCTCAACTGCACTTACAGAAAAAAGTACGTTTCACTCTGGTGAATACAACTCACTCAGATCTTCATGTGTATGGCTCAAACCCAGAATGTAGCATCCTTAGACATACTTGTAACTTACTTCCAATCTATAGACCACGATCTTCAAGCAGGAATAAATGCGGGGCAGTTTACCAAACTATTCTTCGGCATACAACTCACTGTCTGTACTACACTTCTCTGTAACTCACTTGTTTCTTCTGAAGAGGCTAATTTTCTCAATATCCTCAACATACAAGTCTTCTAAAAAAGTAATATAATAAGATACAATTGACACCAATGACAACAAGAATATGTTGACATCAATGACAACACTGATTAGGCACATACTTGCAACAAAAACCACAAAGGAAAACATTCTCATCTGGAGGAATGCAGAGCATTCCAACAAGCCTTCACCATCACCTTGTTCTGCTAGAACACATGTCGATACTCTATCATGCATAACTTTCACCATGGAAGGACAGATGATCTAAAACTTTGGAATTATTACCTTCACTGCACCCTGAACATAGTTCCAGAACTGCATAGCCATAACTACTAATGTGGAGTAATGTAGAGCAATCTCCCAAACAGTCTTCAAAAGCAGTCATCATGTAGCAGAAACTGTCACCAACTTCCAGAGGCCAAAACTTCTTTATATCATCACATGCATTCTTAGGAATAATTGGATAGATTATATAATATGCTTTAGGCCATCAATAACATCTTCCCAACATCAGCAACACATCTGATCATCTTAGTGCTTCTAATTCTGATATTAATATAACTTCATACTCAACTTTGTACTGATGGAGGCATGACATCCAACCATGAACTTTATCTTCTCTGTAGGAAAGGACATGACATCCAACCATGAACATCATCACACATCCAAGATAGTGTTGACATCAATAAAAACCATGTGACAATGTTGACATCAATGACAACCAAGGAACCATATGTGTAACAAAAGTTTCTCAAGTAGGAGGTTCATTTAATTTCCTAAGAAAATTTTAAAGATACTATGTAATTATTGATGAAAAATTTATTTATATTTTTGATAGAGATTGTTTTGTTGTCCTTGGTAGGAAAATAAAGGTAAGTTTGAAAATTATCTCCACCATTATTAAAATCCCCAATGAGGTTGTAGATATTTTTCAAACTAAATCTAGTTCATATTAGGAATTAATTGAAAATTTATTGTAAGGGAAACCACAACCCCAACTGGTGGTAGGTAGAAAGGGGCAGAATAAAGGAATTAGTAGGGACACTATCCTTGAGCCTTGGGTTTCTGTAGTATGATGGATGATGAAATTTGTCACATGCAAGGGCCAATATGGCACTATAGCTAGCCCAATTTTCTACATGATGACTCATTTGTGCCACAATGCAGGAAACCTATAGCTCTAGATTAATCTTCATTTGTATTTGTTTACTTCCTTAAAGAACATGATAGAGAAATATAAACAAGGGAGTGGGCCTTTGAAACACCATGAATTGATCATGCTAATTTGTAGGCACAACATTTTGCGCCATCATTCAATGGATAAAAAATTACTTAAGTTGCTAGTGAAACTTTTCATGAGATAAAGTTAGGAGTAAAAATCTTTGGAAAACCTAAGTGATTCTGACCAATAGACAACCCTTTCTTGTTCCAAGAAAACTACCCTTATTTCCAAGAAAAAAACCCTTGTGTCTATTAACAAGACCACCATTTCTATGGATGAGTGTGCAAGTTCTAGTTCTGCTTAGCCAACATTGCAAACCTACTCTCTAAAAACTTTAGCTCTAGAAATATAACTTGCTACTCCTGTGAGGAAAGACCTAGTAGAAAGATCTAAAGTTCCAATGTCTAAAAGAAGTGGTTAAATGTTTGAGATGACTCCCCCACCCCAAAGAAGTAAACACCGCTTAGTTTGGTTATCTCAGATTCCTTCTACTACCTTTGTTCCAATGATATCTATTAAAGAAAGTGTTCTGGTGGAGTCCATGTTCAAAACATGGACCAATCTAAATTTGAAATTGAGCAACCTTATGCTGATGGAAATGGAGTGAGAAATAGGAGAAGAAACCATGCTTCCTTCAAAGAAATCTTAGTCAATGAATACTCCTCCTCTAGAGAGTCCTATTTTGAAGTCTCCCTTTTTGCACCAAGGTTTTGATATTCACACGACAAGTCCTTGGATGCTTATTGTTCCTCCTTTAGAATAATTTCTAGAAATAATACTTTTGTCATTTGTAAGTCCTTAGAGAACTATTACCCCATCTCAAGAAGAACTCCCTGATATAGAAGTCAATCTAGAGGGTTCACAAGTTGGACTTACTCAAGGGGAACAACAAATTGAAGATTTATTGGCTTCTCTAGAAACATTCCACTATGAGGACTCTGGGTCTTCTCTAAACATGTAGTAAAGTTGTAAACTAAGGGTATATGTTCATCTCTAGAGATAGAACAAGATATAACTACTCAAGATGCTAGATAGGAAGGAATTATGCAGGAAAAGACAAATCAAAAAGATCCAAACTACTCTGGAGCATATATAGGAAGAAATTGTACCAAAAGAGACTATCCCAACTTTAGAAAGTTCTATAGGAAATAAAATGCTAACCCCAAAGCTAGAAATGGAACTTCTTCCTCTTTTGGAGGTGTCCCCTTCAAAGATGCCTACACCTCCATTTCATGAAGCTTCTCCAAAGAAAACTACTCCTCTAGAGCCAAAGGAAGATAAAAAAACACATCAGATATTTCATCTCTCCCCTCTGAAGAAGCTTGTCAAAAGGAAAGGAAATATAGAAACCATAGAAATATAACAAGAGGAAAAAGAAGACAAAAAAAAGGATCAACAAATTCACCACACAATGGAATTTTCAAGGGTGGGGCTTCTCATCGCCTAGTAGAAACAAGAGATTGAAATGTTGAAGATTCTTTTGGTTGACAAGGAAACCATAATTTCATTATTAAAAGAATACTTGAGAAAGCCTATGAGAACTCAATACAAATGGAGATGCATGCTTCAGAGATTGATAATCTCTAGGAATACATCTCCATAAGGGATGAAAAGATTTAGAACCTCATAGAGAATTTGATGGGAGCAATCACTACATTCGTGGAAAAGAGTTAGGAAATTCAAAATGAGTCGACTGAATTTGCAGGTAAGATTATGAAATTAGAATAGGATATACAAGAACTTCAAAGTGGACCTTTGAAGGAGGATAAGAAGGTGAAAATTGAAATCATTGTAGGAGTCAAGGACAACACTGAGAGGGGGGGTGAATCAGTGTTGTGTGAAATTTCTAATCTTTTTACAAACTTTAACTTGCAGAGTACAAGGAGAGAGAGCTATCATTGATTTCTCACATACATGTGCACATAACTGAGAATGAAAAACAAAAACTCATGAATAAAACATATATCCATAGAGAGAAGATCAAGACACAAGGATTGCACGAGTGGAAAACCCTCCAGGGGTAGAAAAACCACTCCAGAATTGCCTCACTGGCTTAACTGAAAAACATGCCTCACTGGCAATACAAATTGTCTCACTGACAAATATTAAGGTCACACTGACCTATAAGCCTCACTGGCTAATACAATGCCTCACTGGCAAACCAAATCCTCAATAGAAGTTATAAACCAAATCAGAGGGATACTCTGTTTCTATTCAATTCTCAGTTCCTTCACACCTGCATAACAATTTAGCTGATTATCTCTGCATTACAAACCCAGTATCATCTTATCATTATTCTTTTCTCTTCAAAAGGATTTATTAGAAAATGTCTTCATTTCTCTGTTCGATTCCACACTTTCACACTCTGTCAATGTGAAGCTAATTAATATGAGATACCTCTCAACGTTCTGCAAAATCATTTTTATACGACCTTTCATATTCCAAACTAAATAGCTTCTTCTTTATTTTTGTTTCACTTTCACCTTCTGACCCTTCACATCTGCATAAACAATTCATCTAAAAACAATAGTAAGGTCAAATGAAAATCTTCAATAATATAAATCAGTGCCCTGTAATAAATCATCATCTTTTCAAAACTCTTGATCTTCTCTAAAAACACATTTCCAAACTTTTGATCTTCTCTGCAAAAACACATTCCCAAACTTTTGATCTTCTCTACAAAAACACATTCCCAAACTTTTGATCTTCTCTGCAAAAACACATTTCCTTGATTGCAAAACAAAAAACAAATATTCTTCAAATTCTTCTTTCAATCTTCAATATCTTTTCAATCATTATTCATATTCCACAAAATAATTTCAAAAGATATTCTCTACCATCTGCAAATAAAATCTTCTTAAATCACTTCACAAAAATATTCTTCAAAAATATAATCAATCTGCTCCTAAGAGAAATAATATCTCTTCTTTACAAATTCCATTTACCCTTAAAGAAAAATCCAAAAATCTCTTAATCTTCTCAAAAAATTCCAACTTCTTCTCTGAAAAATTTTTCTTTCTTACAAATATCTCCATTCAAAAAAAATGTTACATTTCTAAAATAAATAAAAAACTTTCTTTTTCTTCAATTCTCAAGTGGGAAGTTTAAATTAGAAATAACTCCCCTAAAAACATGGCTTTCAAATCCCTTAAAAATTGGTCTTTTTGGAAACTAAAATTAGCCCCTTTTTAATTCTAATATTTCCAAATTTTTTTCACGTGAGAGGAAGGCCTATTTGAAATTTCATATATGACTTTTATCTCCTTTTGAAAAAGACTAAAAATAGTCTTTTTAAAAAACTTTTTATGACTTCCAAATAAATTCGAACTCCATCCACATAGCCTTTTATGAATAAATGGAGATTTTCATGTTTTATTTTTCGGGCTTCATTAACTCCAATGATTTAAACAAAAAACATGCTCTTATTTTAAACAACTTTTCCCGCTCAAGATTTTTCCTTAAAAGGTAATAAAGTTTTAAAAATAAAACATACTTTATTTGGAGAGCTCGTGCCACCTTGACTTTTTGGCTATGTTAAAATTTTAAAATCAAAATCTTTGAAAGCCCGCCCATTTGCCCTATGGTCTTAAAGACTTGCTCCATCGATAAAATGTGGAATGGGACCGGTTGGCCCATGGTCTTAAAGACCCTTCAAGCAGTGTCTTTTTAAGTTGTAAACCCTCCATTACAAGTCACCAATGGAATATAACAAAAGTGCCATAGTGTTAAGATTTATGTTAAAATATAAATGATTTTAAATCTTATTCAAAAACCTTTGACCACATTAGCACTTCTTGATCACATAATCACATATGATCATGATCTCCTGAATATGCAAACATCTTGAAGCATCCTTAGAAAGGTCATCAACTGAAACATCATCAACCAAACATCTTCATGCAAAATCCTTGATAAGCCTATTCCTTTAAATCATGATCATGATAAGAACGAGAACCATCATTATTCAAAAACCTTTGGATGATGAACATTTGTCAACACTTGACAACCCCAAACAAATCACCTTGTGACATCACTTACCAAAGAACATATGAAGACATCATTGAAGGCCAAACCTGATCAAACAAGTCCTGTGATCAACCATAAACCAACACCAAACATCAAGTGTATTCATGTGATCCTGTAAGCACTTGTGTATTCATGTGATCCTGTAAGCACTTGAAACACCAATATAGTGAGCATGATTGATACATGAATGTTATCAAACACTTGAAATATTATCATCCATTTATCAAGTCAATCCTACTGACAACATCCTTCAACACTATGTGAACAACTATGAAATGCATGATCATGAACAACTTTTGTCAATAGTACAAGTGATCCACAAATGACCTGTAGCCTGATGATACTTTGCACAACTCAACTTTCTCAATACCTTTTGACATCAATGACAAACTATCACCATCAATCATATGTCCTAATTCTAATGCAACAACCACCTTCAAGCTCCTAAAATATTAACCTTTAGATGGAAAACCATTCTCCTAAGGGGTCTTAGAAAATTGAGCCTTTTTTAATCTTTGAGACTTCTCCCACCCTTGGGTGAATGGCTTTCAGTGATTTCCTTGCATCTAATAAAGTTCAATTTTTTAAAATTAATTTATCTAATTTCAATTTATAGGGCCTACAATATTCCTAGCTCAAATTCCCTTTGAAAATTTGAAAATGCCTCACAATCTCTCATTTTTAAGACCATAGTAGCAAACTTTCAACTTGAGAGCAATTTTTGAGTGAGAGTTCCTAAAGAAGTAGGTATATCTTAGTGATTAGACAATTTCCACATATATTTATCCTTCACTCAAGCTATTGAAAAAATTATTATTATCCCCACAACATCCTCTAATGTTGAATCTTCATGTTGTAATATACTATTTTTGAGTTTTTGCAATAGCTATCTTAGGTTTTACATTATAAAAGTTTGATTTTAGATTCTAATCTATAGAGTTTTACTTCTTAACCATCTCCCATCCATCTCCATTTCCATTTTCCCATATTTTCCTTCTCCCATCCTCCCCTAGTCTCATTGTATCTCTAGAACCTCTTAGCTTGCATTTAGCTTTGTATTTTCATCAAAATACAAAAAAACATTATGGCATTGTGTTTCAATACATACACTATTCCTATAGTTCTTTACATTAGTTTGTGTTAGTAGGTTTCCACTAGTTTGCACTTTTCATTTTCCTAGCTCGCCCTAGCTCTATTGTAGCTCTAAAGCCTCCTAGTTTGCATTCTAGCTTGCATTTCACTCAAAATATAAAAATATCATTGCATATTAGTCATATAAGTCCACTTATTAGTCATTTTAAGTTCTACATTAAGTTTGTGTTTGTGGGCCATCATTTGTTTTCTTTTGGTTTTCACCCTTCACCATCGTAAGCTTTCAAAAACCTAGTGTCAATATTTATTTCATAAATTTTGCATATATTAATTTTTTTACTTTAAATTAGTTTTATCGCCTCCTTATCCTAGTCACCTATCTATCAATTACATTTTTTTTATTTGGTCACTTTTTTATCTCCCAAGTGTCACCTAGTTAGCTTTTCTTATATCCTAGTTATCAAAAGCCATATTATTTCATTTTTATGCTTATAATTAGGATTATTTCTTAGGATAGACATATATTTTAATTATTTATCATTTATCATTTTCTAAATGGAGCCAATTTTTAAAACCCACAAGGGGGCTAACCAAGGCAACTTTTTGCTTTAACCCTTTGTTTTGTAGGTGTTTTCTATTGCATTTCATACTTGTAACTTATTATGTGAAGAAATAGACCTAGTTATAGTTTAGAGAAATGCTTGGAAAATTGAGAACTAGCTCTTCAAAAAAATTATGCCATTATAAGGTATAGGACTTCTCATGAATCTTGGATGTTAGGTAGGACTTCACCCCTGTCTTGGTTGTAGTACTAGCTATAGAGAAAGACTTTTCCATAATCTTTGGAATATGGTAAGACTTCTCCCTAGTCATAGTTCACCCCCTTGTAATAGCATCTCAATATTAGAATCAAATCAAATCTAGTCTACAAGCTCATAATGATCCCTTAATTCTATTCCTAAGGTGTTCTAGTAACCCACCGGGCTCACCCGATGAGTGTGGCTTGCGGGTTGCTGCGCTCATCCCCAGAGGACTAGTCTCACCTCTGCTCACCCCCTCCCAGACCCCAACTTGGCAGTTTGTAAGCCTAAGATAAGGTGAGGGGGGTCGCTGGGCAGAGTCGCGGGGATACCTCTAAGTTAACAAAAAATATTCTAAATGTATTTATCTCTCTCTCTCTCTCCATAATGCTAGGCACACCCCTTCCTTTTAGAAAAGTATCAATGTCATAATTTGATGAAATTTAGTTTTAAAACCTCCTCAGATAGTTTCTTGTTCAGTTTCCAGTGTGTCCTAGTCCCAAAAAGGTGAATTTATTTTAGCTCCTTTACCATTTTGAGCTTCTTAGACTAGCATATGATTGTTCCTATTTGTGCCACTCATGCATTTGTGTTTGGACCAGAGATTAAACTTGTCTATTATTTGTTGGTTGTTAGTTTTTTAAAAACACTTAATTCTCATTAAAAACATTGATAAACATCAACAAACTACAAAAAAATTAAGAAAGAAACCAACTTTTAGTTCTTTCAAATATCAACTTAGGAACAATGAATTCACTTGAAATATTCCCTACCTCTCCTAAAAAGAGAATTGATCTTGATATAATCCTAACATAAGTCTCTCGAAGTTCTTTATAACTAGGTCTCAGTTCACTAATATTAAGGGATTTTTCAAATGGAATCTCAAATTAAGTTCTTACAAAATATTGTAAGGGAAGTCTCTTTTCATAGAATTAATCAAATTTTTTAAACCTTTCTATACTTAACATACAAAAGCAAGATTAAATAAACTTATAAGATTCACATGCCTTTACTAGATATACTTAACTTGATACTTAGATAAGATAATTAATTAAGATTGTTACTAAACTAAACTAGCCTATCTAACCAATTTTAAAATAAATATCAAAAGAGAAATACGGCTCAAGAAATAGAGCTTAAGTTTTCTTGCATAGAAATTCTAGATTCGCAAGACAGATTGATTAACCATGGAACCATAATATACCATGATCACTATCATCAACAACAAATATACTTAGGTGCAGTCCTCAAAGGATTCAAGAAAATTCAAATTCACATGTACAATCCACTATTATCATTCATAGGTCATAATACTTGAATTCATATTTAACACATAGAACTTGGCCAATCTATCCAATGTCAACACATGAATTGCAAGAATTTGATAGAGTCCTCCTCACTTAGATAATCAAACATAACAAGAAAAGATAGATGAACTAACTACTTATATTTAACTTTAGACTAAAATGTATAGATAACTAGATTGACAACCTTTTCTAACTCACTTAAATAGTTCAAATATTAGGGCTTATAAAAGTAAATTCTTGAGAAAATAGTTAAACATGGACAATTAAAACACAAGTCTTTGAAGCAAAAACATTAATTGCATAAAATTTAAATAATAAAGTGTGACATTCTGGCAAGGGCTCTAAGCACAACTTCCTTAGTCTTCTCCACACATCCCAAGAATATAACAAGCTCCTAATGTCTCATGCTAGATATTTAGCTATCTAATCAACTCAACATGCCTAGTAGTCCACAAAGATATTTTCTTCATTACCCTAAGCTACACATTATTCTTGATTTCTTTGATATATGTGGAGACATTTCTCAATTTCTCATTTGTAGTAATGATGATGCTATGAATTCTTTCTAGCCTAGCTCTAATTTACATAATGAACTTGGTCAAAGATTTTCCTACTTTTTCTAAGTGATCATTTCTTCTTTGAGAAAATATGTTTAAAGTCCTTGACCATGATGTCAACTATTTCATTTACCACAAGTTATTTGTTAATAAAACATGTTTATATCCAATCTCTGTGAACAATGCACATAGCTTATCATGCTCCTTATTTACCTTTTCTTTTTGTAGTTGAATTATTTGCACCTAATTCTATGCATTTGTACTTTCCTCTATAAGAAATTGTTCAACAAAGTAAATCTCCAAGTTTATTATGACATTCATGTTTCTTGGGCCTCCATTGGCCTTTAATTGTTCTATTAATTCCACCTTTATCAACACATTCTTAACTTTTTTTTACCTTTATATTATCTTGCTAAGAACCTTTTTCATAGAGGTTTGCATCTATTTGACATATCTTTACTACTAATACAACTTATCCTAACTTTGATTAATCTCTATCATTGGGTCATTAGGAATTTCCATGACTATTTTCTTTTAAACTTTTTGTTTTCCTTAATCAAGTGATAAACTCAAGATTGATTGCCACATCATACATTGCCCTAATGAAAAATGACATTTCTTCAAGGACCTTAAATTTTTTAAACACAATAAATAGTGTTTGCTCTATCTAAATAACAACTTTTTGCCCTAGTAACCTATTTTTCCTTTTGAGTATCTTTTCACCTTCCTAGTGCTATCATATGCTACCTTTGTGGATATGTCTTCAAGTTGCATGTATAGGGTTAGTTGCATTCTTGATTCATGAATCAATTTAATCATCCCATTTTGATTTAGAGCACCTAGAGTCATCATATATTCTATTGTGGTTCCTAGGGTTACCTGAACAGTAGTAGGGAGAGAAATTTTAGGGGTTATTGTTTGAATTGGTGTTTGGAATTTAGACACAGTTGATATAGATCTAGAAAAAAGTGTACTCATTGTAGAATCCAATTAAGGATTGTCTTGTGAAACATTTAGAGACTAAAACACTATACACTAGCACCTTTTCCCCAATGGTACTTATCATATGAGAACTCATATTTAAAGGTCTTGGAGTGCTAATATTAATATTAGACATAGTGGGTATGAACATGGTGGATAAAGGAATAGATACAATAATTTTGATGCAAGCTTTTAACAATGGCAATATTGGAGGCAATAATTTTGTGGTATCAACCAAAGAGATTAGAACATTTGAAATGTTAGAAATGGAAATCATAGGGTCACTTGATATAGATAGAACATAAGGACTAGCATCAATAGATAACATACCTTGACTCTATACTTTTAGATACAAGAACACGATCAATTGACATAATTGAAACAAGTTGGAACTAGAATTTAGAAATATTGGTATAACTAAACTACTTGATATAGGAGCACCTATAAAATCTAAAACATTTTGAATACTAATTAGAACACTTGAAACACTAACATCTAATGAATCACTAACAATAAAATGACTTATAGTAACACTTTAAATGAATGGCACTAAGATACTTGGCACATTATCACCTAGAGATATGACACTTGATATAAGAGAATCCAATTGAAAATCCTCTAAAACTTGGCTACCCTTGAATAAACTTCTCCAATTTTATCTTCTCCTGAACCTAGCATAATTTTGTAACAATCATCATCCTATACCTTGTCTCATTTTTATGACCTATCATCAAACTGCAAGGCTAGGGTTGCTTTGTAATTCAACCATTCCTTTGTGGATATTTTAATGTCTTTTTGAGGTAGTTTATAATCTAGCTCATCAAGAAATTTTTTAATGTTAATAGGATTGGTGGGCTAAGGTTCCTTATCCATCAAGAGAAAACACTATTCCCTTAGTTTTCTCATTACATCTTCATCATATAGACCATATCTATTATATTTGTCATCTATGAGCTTTTCATCATGTTTATATGTGAGGTTTCAACCTTTTTCTAAATGAGGAATTGCTTGATTCTCCCTTGAGGATTATGACACTTATGGGGTGCCTAATCAATACCAAATGACTTAGTGCTATTGCTAATCTTAAGAATTAACATGAAATTTTAAGTTTCACCCATAAGCTTGAAAGGGGTTGCAATGATTCTCCCTCTCTTCCTGTGACTTAATATTGATACAATTGAATTAGACAATTGAAAATAAATTTCATACTTTAGCTATTTTTAGAAGCACATACTATGGCACATCATGGGGACCAATTAGTGCACCTTCAAATAATATGAGAGTGTGCTTTTGGTAGATCCACCATGAAACTATTTTATTGGCTTTGAGTTATACCAACACTAGATATATTTGTGGCATGGGTTTCTTATGGATTCTCTCATATACCATAGGGTATAAATTGTCACTAACCACTACAATTTCACTCATACTTTTTGGCATGGAGCTCCTTGAAAATTACATGGACTAGGATTATAGAGTCAAGTCTCTAATTTATAAGGAGGGGAGGAAATCTCATAGTTGCATAGATAGCATCAATGATGTAGGAAGCCATGTAGAAATTATGCCATTGAAATTTGTCATTTCAATATTACTAAAATCAAGTCTCCATGTAATTAGGGACAACATCATTTTCCAAAATATGAACCAACACGAGAAACCTAAGGCATTTAGATGAGTGCTATCTTTATGCCCAAATAATTTACACATTAAAATCATTGTATCCTTAACATCCCTAGGGAATAAATTGATTAAGTGATTGGCCAACTTATTGTGTAAAGGCAACTCTACCTTATGACCTACCTACTTTTATAGAGTCTGCAACATCATTCTCTTTTAGCCACAACTTCACAATGGAAGCATCATACCATAGTGTAGGGTGAGGAAGATAAGGTTGTTGATAACTGAGAGGGGGGGGGGGTGAATTAGTTATCCTAATTATTTCCTTTTTGAACTTTCTTATTAATTAATGCAGCATTGAATCAAACACAAAAACATTACCATGAAATAAGAAACACATGACACAGTATTTTTGACGTGGAAACCCTGTTAAGGGAGAAAACCACGGGGTGATTAACCCAAAATTATTCTCTGTTAGAAGAATAGGAAATTACAAAATGGCACTTGCCAATTAGGGCTCACTGCCCGAGCACACTGCTCACAAGAGGCCCACTGCCTACAAGAAGACACACTGTCTACAAAGTGATAAGAATCACAGTCTTGAACTAATTGGAAGCATTTGCATATGCTGGAGTTCAGTTCTGGTTAGGCTCAGTACACTGATCTGCTGCACTTCATCTTTTCTCTGTTCTTTATTCTGCTATCCTTTCACATACCGGATCTGTCTTGGTACTTCTGCTCTGTTCTGCTCTTCTTCGCATATATTCTTTACATAGTCACACCCTTCACAACTAAATCCATCCTCTATATATATCCGCACAAGTAATTTCATCACCTTTCTAGTCGGCATCCGGAACAGTCTAGTTTCTTACAAACTCTGTTATGTCGGCTGAATCCTTGCTCACCAAGCAATGCGGATCAAGCATATACTTGTAGATATCATTAATCATGTCAGCCAAACATGATTCATGCCTTCACAACCTTTATCATCAACAGTAACACATCCGGAAAGTAGTCTGATACTCTGTCAGTCAGTTCATCCTCTGTTTTCACTGTCTCTCAGGAATCCGGTACTCAACTATTCATATCTTTTTCCTTGTCCATCACCGGAGGCTAAATCCTTGGAATATACCACTCAAGGTAGTCCTCTTGACTTCCCCAAATCCGCACTGCACCAAGACACTTCCTCTGAGAGATCCGGACCAATCTGTCAGACCTTGCCACATGCTCTGTTCTTGTTCACCGGACCACAACAATCTTTATTCTGACTTCCGGTAGAGACACACCATGACTTGCGGATATGTGGGATGACCTTTGTTGCCATCAATGACAACAACCATGAATCCATATAGTGTCTCTTGCCAACAATCTCCCCCTTTGGCATTGATGGCAACACTTAGTGAAAAATGACTAAGTGTTTACACTATGCTCCCCCTTTGCTGATGCTCTGTCTTTATATACAATTTTTGGAACTCCCCCTTAATTGGATTCCTTATTTTTCACTGCTCCTCACTCCCCCTTTGACATCAATGGCAAAGGGTAGGGTCCGCACATCAAAATTTTCAAAAATTTTCTATACATAGCCACATATTTACATACTCACATATACTGAAGAATGTCTGCAAAGGATGTCTGCAATTGGATCATTTCTGTAGCCCAACTTTGCTTCATTCTATCCAAAATTGAAATGTGACCACTCAACAAAAATGCAAAAACTTCTGCCCGCTTGAGATCTGTCGGATCATTTGTTTGGGCGGTGGTCTGAGCATCACTGATGGCCTCATGCATAGTTTCCAACTTAGGGATTATAATCCTTCTAAGTTCTCCCATCCGGTTAGTGATATTCTTCCTTTCCTTCTCAAGATTCTTTATTTCATTCAAGACTGCAATAGTCTGACATTCTTGATTTATTATGGAGGAAGAGAGAGGATCAAAACTTTGAGATAAGCTTTGTAGCTTGTCCTGTTCCTCTTTTATTTTCTTATCAATTGCTGTTGTTGCCTTTGACCAGGATATACAAAATTTGTAAATGTCACCGCCATCCTTAAGAGCATTCTCTAAGCTCTTTATTCCAATACTCACAGTCTTCCTATCTTTAGAGATTAATTCTAATACTTCTGAAAATCTTTTATCCAAAAATTCCTTCCGGACCTTTTCTTCAGCAGATTTTTCTAGAGATTCAAAATGTGTACTAACACTGCTGACTAAGGTTTTGAGATTACCGGAAGAGGAGGCTGTGGGATCCTTTTGAAAGGATGGCATGATCTTTTCTAGCACTCCAGATGCTACCTCCATAAGCTCACAGTCTTCCATGTGAGATTTCAGCAGCTTCTCTTTGACTTTCTCATTTGCAAATGAGGTTATTTTCATTGTTTGCACCAGTGACAAAGAGTCAAAATCTAATGGTCCTTTTAGCAGGTCCGGTTCATCAATTTCTATAGTGGCTTTGCTCAAAAATTGTTGAACAATTTGTGCAGTGTCTCTTGCCGGAGACAGATGTTTCTTTTCTTCTGCAGTCTTGGAACTGTCAACCTCTTTATCTTCCACCCCTGCTTCCTTCTCCTGTAATTTCTCTTCTTCTTTGGATCCGGAGACTGTAGGGGAAACCGAAGGAGAGATGTTTGTCTGTTCAGGGCCCACTTCTTCCGGAATAGATGATTCCAAATCCGCAGCTGTTTCTGCACCTAAGTCCTCTACAACAGGAAGATTGAACCTTTTGAAGGCCTTCCGGAGGATCTCTTCTGTCTCTTGGGCCACTTTGTCAGTCTCACCAAGCATGAGTTGATTCATCCTGGCTTTACTTCTGAACTCATCTTTGCAGTCTTTGAAGATTATGTTCATTGTCTTGGGATCAATTTGAGGATATAGCTAAATAGCTATCTGCTCCCGGATCTCAAGATCTTTTGCATGAGCATTATTCTTTCTTATTTCTTATTCCTTTTCTAGGCTTTTAGGAATAAGAGATATGATCTCAATGAAAGCCTTATTGTATATGTTCAGATATTTGACTGTGGCTTCCTGCAGAATCTTTTGGTCAGCCTCACTGTAGTCATCATAAAATTCAGTCATTGGTTGAAGGTTTCCATCCACCGTGACCAACTTGATTACACTCTCTAGAGACAGAGTGGGCTTTTCAACAGATACCTCTGCCATTTCATCCTTGTCTTGGCCTATGGAGGGTTTACCGGATCCTTTCTTCTTCTGCTTCTTTATTTCTTTTACTCCCTCATCTGACTCTGTTTCCTCTTCATCCTTTTGGCTTTCATAAGCCCTTGTGGCTTTTGTCTTGGATCTTTTACCAGACGCCTAGACTTCCGGTTTTGAACTTTTGGTTGTGGGAGGTGCAGATCTTTTTGATGATCTGGTCCGGGTGGGAGTTTCAACTGGAACACTTTCTTTACTTTTCTCTTCTTCCTCAGCCTTCCTCCTCTTTTCCCGGATGGCATCAAGTGCCTCTTTTGAGATGCCTAGGCCTTGAGCAATATGCTCAACTTCTTTTCTTACCTTCCTCTTTATCTCCGGTTCCCTGAGTTCTACATGTATCTTTACACTCAGTTCCTCAAAGGTTCCAAACCTTTCTGCCTTAGGATCTTTGGGCTGGCTTAGCATGTGTTGAACATGCAGCTCTACTATCTGTTCATCCACTTCATACCCCATGGGCATGATCCAAACAGTCCTTGGCTCCACTGCCTCCATTAGACACTGATCTGTTTCAACCATGAAGCATACTGTGTCTTTGTACTTTTCAACAAGAGATTGGGGTATTCTTTCTCTTGCATGCATCATGCTTTGGAAGTTCTTGAAGTATCCCCATAGAGCTGTATTTCTTGCTTTAGCATCCCCAAGTCCATGCAAATAGTCTCTGATTTGGATGGCAACCGGTCTGTCATTCTGCCATATCCATCCATTGGATCCGGGAAGCTCATTCATGTAGTAAAAGAAGAGACAAAGGATCAGATTGCCATACTTGAAGGAGTTTTTCTTGTCCTTCTTGATCTTTTGCAGATTTTCAAAGAGTTGGTTCACAAGAAGCTCACACAAGTCATAGTCTGCATTCTCCTTTAACATTTGATAAGCTGTGTAGATTGCAGTTCCCGGTACTGAATTTTCCCTACTGGAATGATAGATTTTGTAACCAATTATCATAGCTGCAAATTTGACATCCGGTTCAGTGATGTCATCAACTGTCATAGCTCTCTTGTCAAACTTGGATCCGGTTGCATCACTAACTGTCTGATTTTTGACAGACTTGAGAACAGGTAATCCACCAGATGAGTGCAGACCGGTTACAGCCCTAATTGCATCTTTGGTGATCTTGAAGGGCTGGTTCAACCATAGGAAGTTGTCATGTACTCTACTTAGTACATACCGGACCCATTCATCTTCTTCAAAACAGGGGAAATGAATGCACTGTGCAAAGTGTTTGTGCCGGATGGCTTTGTACTGAGGTTTGATCTCAAAGGAGTCATCTATCAATTGTTTGTGATAGATATCCATCAGCTTTGATTCTCCAAAGTCTTCAAGATTCGCATGGATGTAAACCCTAATATCTTCCGTATGCAATACACCATGAGGAACACTAGAGAAGGCTCCTAGTGGATCTACCTCCAATGATTTGTAAGGATGTTTCTTGAATGTGGGGCGAGGTCTATCAGAGATCTTAACTATATTTCGAGTAGCCATTCTTCAAAGATTTGCAGTGAGATAATGAAAAATGGAGAATACCTTATGCGCCTTCGGTTTGCACGGAGTGGTGGGATTGATTTCTTTATGCAATGACTTCGGCAGGAGATCTTTGGTGTGCTTGATGAATCTTGTTGCAGAGCTCCACTTTTCACTTCTTCTTGAGTGCAAAATGAGCAAATGATCTTTGAGAAATCCCTTATATTGCTCTGCAAACCCTAATATCTGTTTGCAATAAATGCTTCACCTATATTATTCTGGTTTGCCTTGTCCGGATAGCTTGGAGTATCCCGGATCAGTCCTGATCTGTGAACATCATTCGGATCTTTCAATCATGAATAAATCAAGGTGACACATTGAAAGAACATCCCAAACACTCTGTCCAATCCGTAGAATAAGATAGTGCACTTCCGGATCTCTCCGGACCTTTTTGTAATCCTCTGTCATACCGGAGCATCTCCCGGAACAGGTCTTACTTGATCGATCACAGCTTCTTTATAACTCCATGCGGACCTCTGAAATCTTATTTGGATCATCTCAAGACTTATATCTTTAAACTTTTTACTCCGCATCTTGTGCCACATCAGGCACCACTTGATTGGCTGGGGGAACAGGATTTTCTTTGAGTCTCCCCCTAAGCCAGAGCTAACTTTTTAATTTCCGGAAGAAATATCAGCACCAGAGTCTGGTGCGGATCCAACCTCTACATTCTCTGAACTTTTCTTCACCCAAATCTTGCTCATCTGATTCCTAACTTCATCCGCATTCATCTTTTGTTTACCCTTGTCTTGATTCTGATTATACACCGGACCTCTTTTGTCCTGATTCTTGCTTCTGCAGACTTTAGCATTATGACCGGACCTATTACAGATTTGGCAAATAACATTTCTTTGCATAATTGACTGATATCCTCTTGATCTGCATTGATTAGCCATATGACCTACTCTATTGCATGTAAAGCATCTACCTTTGAATGATTTGTTTACTTGCATATTTCTGCATTCATAGGATTTGTGTCCATACCTTTTGCAGTTGAAGCACTGTCCAGAGAAGGATGAATTAATCTGATTCATTCTCTTTCTGCACTGATTAGCTTTGTGACCAAAGTGGTTGCAGCTGTGGCAGTATCCATTGAAAGATGAATATCTTTGAGCATTGGGCTGTCTTACCGGAGGTCTTCTAGGCCTGTTTCTTGGATTTTCTGATGCAAAATTCTTTTGACCGGATCCGGAGCTTTCTCCTTTCTCATATCCCAAACCATACTTGTCATCTGTCCCTTTTTGACTTCCAAGAAGAACTTCAAGTTGAGCAGAACTTATCTTGAATTTCTCTTTATATTCATTTGCTGTTTGAAGGTCTCTTTTGAGAGAGGCAATTTGATCCTCAAGTTTTTCTTCATTATCTTTGGCATCTTCAAGATCAGATTCAAGATGTCTGATAATCCTATCCATCTGGTGGCATTCTTCTGATTTTTCTTTAAGAGATTGTTTTAGATTGTCTTCAGCCTTTCTTTTTTCTTCAATCTCTTGACTAAACTTTATAGTTCCTGATTCCATTTCATGTCTTAACATAATGACTTCTTTTGATAACTTTTCACATAACTTGGTTTGCTCAGTCAATTCTTCATTTGTATTGCTTTCTTCACTTTGTCTTGCCAACTGTTGGAGCAGCTCCTTTCTCTTTTTCATAGAGAGACTTAATTTGTCTTTTAATTCTCTCATGAATTCATCAGCCTGTTTGAGTCTTTCCTTTAATTCATTGACTTCAGAATTTGACTGTTCAAGATCCTCAAGGGCAGTCTTGAGTTGCTCCCTTAAACCATATGCATCCATTTGAACTCCCAGATCTTCCTCAAGCTGTTAGGCTCTATTAGGAGGAACTTAGCTCTGATACCAATTGTTGATAACTGAGGGGGGGGGGGTGAATCAGTTATCCTAATTATTTCCTTTTTGAACTTTCTTATTAATTAATGCAGCATTGAATCAAACACAAAAACATTACCATGAAATAAGAAACACATGACACAGTATTTTTGACGTGGAAACCCTGTTAAGGGAGAAAACCACGGGGTGATTAACCCAAAATTATTCTCTGTTAGAAGAATAGGAAATTACAAAATGGCACTTGCCAATTAGGGCTCACTGCCCGAGCACACTGCTCACAAGAGGCCCACTGCCTACAAGAAGACACACTGTCTACAAAGTGATAAGAATCACAGTCTTGAACTGATTGGAAGCATCTGCATATGCTGGAGTTCAGTTCCGGTTAGGCTCAGTACACTGATCTGCTGCACTTCATCTTTTCTCTGTTCTTTATTCTGCTATCCTTTCACATACCGGATCTGTCTTGGTACTTCTGCTCTGTTCTGCTCTTCTTCGCATATATTCTTTACATAGTCACACCCTTCACAACTAAATCCATCCTCTATATATATCCGCACAAGTAATTTCATCACCTTTCTAGTCGGCATCCGGAACAGTCTAGTTTCTTACAAACTCTGTTCTGTCGGCTGAATCCTTGCTCACCAAGCAATGCGGATCAAGCATATACTTGTAGATATCATTAATCATGTCGGCCAAACATGATTCATGCCTTCACAACCTTTATCATCAACAGTAACACATCCGGAAAGTAGTCTGATACTCTGTCAGTCAGTTCATCCTCTGTTTTCACCGTCTCTCAGGAATCCGGTACTCAACTATTCATATCTTTTTCCTTGTCCATCACCAGAGGCTAAATCCTTGGAATATACCACTCAAGGTAGTCCTCTTGACTTCCCCAAATCCGCACTGCACCAAGACACTTCCTCTGAGAGATCCGGACCAATCTGTCGGACCTTGCCACATGCTCTGTTCTTGTTCACCGGACCACAACAATCTTTATTCTGACTTCTGGTAGAGACACACCATGACTTGCGGATATGTGGGATGACCTTTGTTGCCATCAATGACAACAACCATGAATCCATATAGTGTCTCTTGCCAACAAAGGCATGTCCCAAAAGGCTTTTGGGATGATCATTATTATAGGCTATTTATCCATGTTACAAATGGTGTACCACTCAACTATACAATATATAGAAACATCAACTAATATGCGCTAACATGGAAATGTATTGAATTTTCTGCAACTTGATACAAATAGGAAGCTCTAATCTATTTAGGGTAAAATTGGGATTCATTTAACGTTTAAGTTGTTTAGATGTTTGAATCTTCCTTTCACCCTATACATTCAAGGATCTAGGGTCAAGTGGCAATTCACTATCATACCCTAGGTCACTGTGAGATGTAGGGAAGCTTGGATAAGGATGTTTAATTATTCTTAATTGATCATTAAAACCATAATTTCACAAATACGAATGTAAACGAAAGAATAACAGAAAAAGCTCTTGCAGACGGAAGCAAAATATCAAATCACAGAGTACCTATTTTCAGGGTTCTGAGGCAGAAAAGTTAGGGACAAAAGAACAGGTGCCCAAGTCTAATGCCCTACTTTTTGTCTGGATCTGGAAACTCAGTCTGCAACTCTTCCCTATTGTTCCAGAGATTTTCTCATCATGGAAGTTGGAGGACTAATGAGCGAGCGCCCAAGTCCAGGTGGTTGTTTTTCCTTGCAATTCTAAAACTTCAAGATGCCTTCCTACAACTTCACTTTTCCCAGCTCCGCAACCTGTAACCTGCAACCATGAAAACTTTGGGAGGAGGGTTGTGGTGTTTAGAGGCTTGCCTCAGTCAACCCCAGAGGACACTTAAGTCTCCAACCACCGTTGTCAGATAAAGAGTGTGTGCCCTTGTGAGGTAGAGGAAAAAACCAAAGGAAATGATGATGAAAACATAATATAATGTCACCTTGTAGTGTAGATATCATGGGAGGAAGATGATCTTCATTCCATGATGAAATAGATGCTTAAATCTACAAACACCAACACATAGACCACACAAATCTACTCTTGCAACACAATGAAAGCCTTGAATCACAAGTTGATAGCTAGTTGAAATATAATTGCAATCTAGTTTCCAAATGAATGCCTAAACATGATTTTATATGCAACTACAAACACTCCCGCCAAGATTTTCGTAATTCAAACTTACGGTGTTGGCATAGGACCCAAATAATAGTCATAAACTGACACCCAAAAATTGGGGCTGCCCCAAAAAAGGGCAGGACTAGGGCGCGAGCGCCCAAGTCCTCCCCCCCTATTTTGGGTAGGGCAAGGCTCAAGGGGTCCTCCTAGGTCCCATTTGTCATGTTACCTAGGGCTCATTCCATCGGGATGCCAAATTATGAAGTAAGATGTCCTAAATGCATGCAAAAGACCCGGAAGCTAAACCTTATGAGGGAAAAGCCCCCAAGGGGACATTTTCCAACGTTACATTTAGCCCCCACTTTAATGTATGTATAAATGCAAGGTCAATACATGCATTAAAGTAAGGTCACAAACACAACAAACACATCAAGCACGGAGAAGACATGCCAATCACATAGAAAATAGTAACAGGCACGCAAAACAAGGAGAAGATAGTTACAGTCACGCAGAACACGGAGAAGACAGTGAATGCATAGAAAACACATTAATGCATGGAAGACAGGAATGATATCTTTTCTTTTCTTTTTCTCATATATATGAAATACAGATAGTGGAAAGTAAATAAACGTCCCATAATACATGATGCACTCATCACGCAGGTCTTTGTATATATGGGGTAACACACACGCAAGACATGTAAAACCTCCCAAAATGTAAACTGCATATGGGGCAACAGACACGCCATACAAAGCAAGCATGCCAAAACACACACACTTGAAGACATGGAGAAAACATGGCAGACAAGCGATGGAGTGTACCTATTTCTAGGTACATCACCATCTCAGGCACATTACAGGCACACACCGACGATTGCGCTTCGCCACAACAATCGTCGAAAACACACTTAAGGGTTGAGTTAGTCACATAACCGCTCCCCACATCTGCAAAGGACTTTTGAAAATGATGGGATGATGCAATCTGCTATGAGAAATACACCATCCTCGCCTCCGCAGAGGGCTTAAGATAAAAAAGATATATGCAATATCCCGCCTCCGCGGAGGGCTTACATGAATGATTGATTGATTACAAACAAACTCAGGATGCATGATGCACTCATCGCGCAGGTTTTTGCATCTGAGGATAAACACATTGCTAACATCTACAACAGATAGCTTACCTTATATGCCCCCACCTTAAGGTGGTTGATATCAGTTATCGATATCAAGCACATTAAGATAGGAAGAAAACACACAAGGGAACACTGACTTTCACAAATCCCATGCCCCCCGGAGGTGACATGTACTTTACGATCACCAAATGTTCCCACAAACACATCCTTGCAAGAACATGTTAGTGTCTACAAGATCATGATAAACAACAACATTGATGCATATGATTAACCACACAAAGAGCCAAGGTTATACAATGAATTCAAAGTTCGAGGATAACCGTGGGGCTATATCATGAAGCTCTCCGAATCAAGTACTGCCAAGGCTATATTCAAAGACAAACAAAGGTGCACAGCGCAACAGTATTGTTAAGGTTTGTAAATGAGATAAAAAGCTCATCAAATTCACTACACGAAAAGCATGAGTGCTTCCACTAGCCAAGCATCAGATAAGATATACAACCCCATCGTCATATTAGGAACTAAGTCCATTTTTAGATTGCTCTCGAAAGGGACACTAGGTCTGCATCAATATAAATGTTTGTCGTCATCCACCCGCTAGATGGAAACACTAGAGGAAGGGAAATAATAAATGAGAGAGGAGAAACAAGTGTCTTAGGGACAATCATGTAGGAGGGTGCCCCCAAATCACCAACCGCAATGCTATGTCCATAAGACACAACACACAATAATGAAACCAGAGAGAGAGCAATTTAGAAGAATGAGGATACAAATAGAAGAAGGTCACAAAAGAGGTGGTCTCTTGGTATCCTGAACCTTACGAGAGAATCTGAGGTCATCCCAGGAGGCCTAAACAACACATAACACATCACAAGGGAAGCACATCACGATAGAGATAAAGGGTTAGAGATACTTACTTGTAGGGCCCCTTCCGGTCTAGAAGTTGTCTATAAGCAAATCATCGTCATCATCTTCCCACTCCCTAATGTTGGAGGAAAGTGGGACATAAGGTACCATAGCCAAATTCATGTCTTGTTCATCATTAGGATTATTATTGTTTGGTTGAATGTTGGGATCGATGTTTTCTTGTTGAGAGGCAAGATTTATAGCATAAGCTTGTCTTCTTTTTCTTCTTTCTCTTACTTTTCTATTTTTTTTCTTTTACCACTTATCTCTTGTAAGATAGGGCTATCCTCTTTCATAGGCTTGTGCAATTTAGAAGATGAAGCACTAGGATCAAACCTCATTTGTCATGGTGGAACATTTTGTTGTTGACAATGAGCTCCTGATCCCTGTAAGGATTTCAAGGGAAGAACCTAGCCTTTTGGTCCAAAGTTCTCTTCACATGCAGGTTGTTTATCTTTTGTCATTTCTTGTATAGAAGTACTAGGTACTGGATGTAATAGTTTTGCTTCATAATCTCTATACCTCAAAAATGTAAATTCTATTCGTAGTTCTAGTTTTTTGTTAGTTTTGTTGTAAAAGTAATCCAATGTAAAATGTTGTTGTGTACTTGAAGGTTTGTATGTATTTCAAGGAATGACGTGCACTTGTCCATTCAAAGGAAATTTTACACATTTATAGATAGTTGAAGGGACATCTTTCATAGCCTTTAACCAAGGGATTCCAAGTTTGATTTCAAAGGTATCGGAAGCAGGGGTAACATCAAACCATTGTTCAACATATTTCTCAAATACAGTTACCAACAATGATATCTTACCCAAAGGCTTGATAAGGGTTCCCTTATGTGTCTTAATTATCATGTTGGAGGAGTCATAAGAACCTTGAATTAGTTGTTGTGAAAAGAGGAACTCTTCAGTGGCAACATTAGTGATGCAATTGGGAGTTCCATCCACAGGGTTTCCCATTATTTTCACAATTATGTAAAGAGGTCCATCGGAGTCTCCAATTGTTCTATCATGAGGTGTAAACACGATTTCAGGTTAAGGTGCTTTTATTTTCATGTAAGCTCTAGGAGGGAACCTATTATTGTTTTTGTGAGTAGAGGCCATGTTTATATGCTCTCACCAATGCAAAATCATATTTTTGAAGGCTTTTCAAAATTGGTGCAAAAGACAAGAGCAAAAATAGCCTAAAATGTTTGATTTTTGTGCTTTTTTTCAATGTAAATGGATGAAACAAAGGGTGTTGTAAGGATTTTGATCAAGGGAAGAAATTTATATGTTTGATATCAGTCCAAAATAGCAATATTATTATTCTCAACACACTCTTGATGCCAATCCAAGACAATGCCAAGTCAAACTATAGTGAAAATATGTCAAAATAGGCACTTTTTTCACCAAAACTCAATGCAAGAGGGCATAACAAAGGGTGTTGTGAGGAAAACTATGATGGAAAACAAATAATATCAGTAATAACAGCCACTTGGTGCCAAAATACCCAACACAACACGCTTTTAGTGCCACTTAAGGTAAAACCCTATTGAAAATATAGCAAAAATAGGTTTTTTTCATGGTTTTTCAATTCCAAGACCTACAAAAGGGGTGTTGTAATGAATTTAAGGATGTTAAGAAAATAAAATCAATAATATCAGTCATCTCAATCCATAAAATTGATCACAACACACTTGGAGTGCAAACTAGGCCAAACCCAAGGGCAAAAATGCCAAAATATGTAGTTTTTCACCAAATTTTTAATACAAGAGCCCGTTAAAAGGGTGTTGTGAAGCTTTTTAGGAGGGGAAGAAAATGATTACCCTGATAACATCTAATTAATGTGAAAATACCCTTCACAACATGCCTATGGTACAATTTTATAGAGTTGGTAAGGCCAATTTTAGTGAAAATCATTGTTTTTGAAGCCCTAGGTTTGAGATGTTGACACAAAATGCTATGTGAATGTTTTGAAGTCTGATTTATGATTAAAATGGAGTGTAATCATATCTAAAATTGATTTTCAAGCCCTTAAATGCAAAATGTCAATGCAAATTTAATGAAAATGCATGAAAATTGCTAGTTTTTTGTTGAAATTTTCTATGCAAAAATGCAAATATTTTGAATCTAAATGCAAATTTACACTAAAATGCAAGAATACAGCCAAATTAAAATTTGAATGAGCCTCTAAAATTAGTATAAAAATCTGAAAGAAGATTTTCCCTACTAACCCTAGATTTTGGAATTACTAGGTTATATGAAAATTGTCAAATTTTCTACAAAAGCCTAGCAAATTAATGATGAAAATGCAATGCAAATTTCTAAATTTTTGTGTTTTTCTGTAGTTTATATCAGATCTGATGCAAAAATCATGAATTAGGGAAATTTAGAAAGAATTGATGCAAATTAGTAAGCCTAACAATGCATTTTTTTTGAATTTTTCAAAATTTTCAATTTTTTTTAATTTTCTCAATGCAATAAGATGAAAGACTATATGAATGAATGAAATCAATCCAAATCTGAAGACACACACTCATCAAGTTTAAATTTAAGTCCAAAAACACAAGTTCATCAAAATGTTTAGGGGAAAATTTGATTCGTTTAATGTTTAAGTTGTTTAGATGTTTGAATCCTCCTTTCACCCTATACATTCAAGGATCTAGGGTCAAGTGGCAATTCACTATCATACCCTAGGTCACTGTGAGATGTAGGGAATCTTGGATTAGGGTGTTTAATTATCAAATTTCCTTTTGTTATGCTTAATTGACCATTAAAACCCTAATTTCACAAATACGACTATAAGCGGAAGAATAACAAAAAAAGTTCTTGCAGACGGAAGCAAAATATTAAATCACAGAGTCCCTATTTTTGGGGTTCTAAGGCGGAAAAGTCAGGGACAAAAGAATGGGCACCCAAGTCCAATACCCTACTTTTTGTCTGGATCTGGAAACTCAATCTGTAACTCTTCCCTGTTGTTCCAGAGATTTTCCCATCACGGAAGTTGGAGGACTAATGAGCAGGCACCCAAGTCCACGTGGTTGTTTTTCCTTCTATTCTGCAATTCTGACACTTTAAGATGTCTTCCTACAACTTTACTTTTCCCAGCTCCGCAACCTATAACTTGCAACCATGAAAACTTTGGGAGGGGGTTGTGGTGTTTAGAGGCTTGCCTCAGTCAAGCCTCGAAGGACACTAAGTCTCCAAACACCATTGTCAGATAAAGAGTGCATGCCCTTGTGAGGCAGAGACAAAAACCAAAGGAAATGATGATGAAAACATAACATAATGTCACCTTGTAGTGAAGATATCATGGGAGGAAGATGCTCTTCATTCCATGATGAAATGGATGCTCAAATATGCAAACACAAACACATAGACCACACAAATCTGCTCTTGCAACACAATGAAAGCCTTGAATCACAAGTTGATAGCTAGTTGAAATATAATTGCAATCTAGTTTCCAAATGAATGCCTAAACATGCTTTTATATGCAACTACAAACACTCCTGCCAAGATTTTCATAATTCAAACTTACCGTGTTGGCATAGGACCCAAATAACGGTCATAAATCGACACCCAAAAATTAGGGCTACCCAAAATAGGGTAGGACTAGGGCGTGGGCACCCAAGTCCTCCCCCCTATTTTGGGTAGGGCAAGGCTCAAGGGGTCCTCCTAGGTCCCATTTATCATGTTACCTAGGGCTCATTCCATCAGGATGCCAAATTATGAAGTAAGATGTCCTAAATCCATGCAAAAGACCCGGGAGCTAAACCTTATGAGGGAAAAGCCCCCAAGGGGACATTTTCCGATGTTACATAATCTTACTAGGTATCATTACCTTTTCTTCATCCCTAGACTAGTTTTTAAATAAGTGATTCAATGCATTGACGTTCAAGTCTTCTGAAGATACTACAATATATCTATGTATTTTATTGGTCTTGATGCCATAAATCCTTTACTTTTGAACCATAACATTGTATTTGGTTTGAATATTTATATAGATCCTTTACATTTCTTCTTTGCAATAGCTCCAACATATATAATTTTCAATGTAAATTCATCTAAACTTCTACAGAAGACCATGTAGTCTAATAAATACACTTTATGATTTGAGCTATATATCTAAATCTAAGAAATCTCTTTTTGGATTTAAATTATTAATAGAACATGGATGAATAAGATACTCAAGAGTTCATGAAGCAATAAAAATTAATGTCTACCCTCAATTAGTCATGTCATTGGTATTAATACAAGTTTCCTATATGTGTCATACTCCAACTTGCACAACAGTCATCCTATGATCATATCAAATCAATACTATGTATTTACACATGCTTTTTCCTTATTTAATATTTTTCTTGTTTTCTACGCTTCAAGTTTCAAAATACCTTAGATCAAAGTGGATTTGAAATAGTTATATGTTGTATATGATAAAGGTAGATAGATCGAAACATCTCAAATTTGATGAAATAACCTTTTGTTCTTTAGACTTATCATGTGTATGCGAAGTTATTTTATTTATCTTGGATAAAAAATTTGGCATCGAGAAGAATTTCTTTTGCAAGTATAAAATTGAGATCCAAATGTGAGAAGGCAAATACATTTGACATTTATAAACATTCTTGGGTATGTAATTTTTTTCCTTTTAATTTACAACTTAATCATAATAGAGAAAATCTCTTGGATCCATGAATAGCTCGGATGTGAAAAATTAAAATTTTTGATGCAAGTAGATTATGAATTTCAATTTATTACAAAATCAAGTCTGATGTTTTTTCAAGCAATGCTTTAGGTTACACTTGACTTGACTTGTCCTAGAACTGAATACCTAGGTAAGCAAAATTACATACAACAAGATGGGTCTAGAATTTTATTTGTGGAATATAAATGTTCAAATGGAGACCTAGGTAAGCAAAATTACATACAGCAAGGTGGGTCTAGAATTTTATTTGCAGAATATAAATGTTCAAATGGAGATGAAAGGATTCTTTTGAAATCAAGTTTATAAAAATCCTTGGGTCATGAATTCATTTAAACTTATAATTTCTCATTGAACTATGGATGCGAGTCATTTATAAATCAAAATAGTTAAAATCTCACTAAGTCTAAAAATACTTTAAACATGAAAACTTAGAATATCATATGTGATGAGACAAATCAATTCTAATTTTTTAGGAGGGATTTGAGTCATTCGTGCCTCAAATTTTGTACTAACTTGAATATATGGGTCAACAAGATTTTAAAAGGCAAGTCAGGTCTGAATAATTCAATTTCAACTGTAGAGGAAAACTAATGTGTTGTAGACTTAACATAATTCAGGGGTAAACCTATCTGAACAGTCCACTCTATCATTGCATTCCTACATTAAATTATCAACCAAGGAGCATAAGCTTATGATGGCACTTGCACTATATGTGCCTCCAAGACTCATATCTATCCTAAACTATATTATCCAAACCTACCTAGAGTATTCTACTTGGTTGGAATTCTCATAAATACAAAAATAGTAAAAACAACTACAAAACCCAGTGGCTACGGGTACCTGCAGCATAAGCTGTAGATAATTGTATTCAATAGATAATTACATTATTAACTCAAAATATCCAGAATGATAAAAGAACTTAACACTAACCTCTAGAGGACTTACAATAAACAAAGCATGCCCTCATTCATGAATCACAACTACTAGAAATACTAATCAGAATATTTTACTGAACTCACAATACAATTTATGAAATATCAAAGAAACAACTTTAACTAGAAATGCATAAATAAATAAGGAAATAGATGAAGTGAAGATTAGTACCTTGAGTGGTCAACTTAGGGGACTATCTCACTTAACTGGAAATCAAATCTACTTCAGATTCTCACACATTCTTATAACACATAGTTGTATTCAATTCATATCATAAACAGGATCTTCTCAAATTGTATTCAATAAAACATGTATGGATCTTCCAACATAGAAAAATAGAGTAACAGATGGGCAAATATAAAATGAAGTAACTTAGAAAGAACTAACTTGACATCGAACTCATCCCTCCTAACTTATACAAAAATGGGAGAGTGTTATATAACTACCAATTAACTTTGATCATCAATCCATCCCTAGATATCAAGGTATAGGCTTGAGATCAATTTATTAATCTACCACTTCAGAGGAAGTAGAGTCCTATTCAAATAGAAATTCCTATACAATGGCTCATACATGAAACACATGAGCTGCGATTAGAATCCTAGAACAAGTCTTCTTCTTCTGTATGTATTCTTCCATAATGATCATGTTCAACTTGTTGGCCTTATTTTCAAATAGCCAAATTTTAAACTTTTGCGTCAAAGTTACTCTGTTGAGTCATCTCTAGTAACTAATTCTCTTGAAGTGTTAAGTCATTTGCCAATTTGAAGGAGGGAATTTTCACATATTTTAGCTGAAGTCTTGGAAGCGGTCCATGAAATCATTCTGGAGAAGATGTATTTTTCACATGCGTGGATCTAGTTTCTAAATCGCCACAAATTTAGGCAAGCCACGAAAAAGAAGAAATTAATCCAAGTCAAAACCTAAGTTGAATCGGCTTAGAAACATTACTTTTTTTGCGCCAAATTTCATTTTTCCCTAAGCTTGCGTCAACTTTTATTTTCCGCAAAGTTTGCGTCAATTCTTATTTTTCGTAAAGTTTGCATCAACTTTCAAATTTTGTAAACCTTGCGTCAACTTTTTCTTTTCGCCAAATTTGCGTTAACTTTTGAATTTTGCTAAGTTAATGTGTACTTTCACTTATGGCTAACCAAAGCCAAGGCAGGATTTTATAAGTTTTAAATAAAGAAGGATTTCACTTCTAATCCGGTGAAGTGAATTTTCATTACTCCATGACCACTAAACTCTACTATGATCAAGCAAATCATCTTATTTTTCTCACAAGAAATGTGAAAGGTGGCTATTGGCAGTTAAAGAAGTTTAAGCTATGCCATACATAAAAAAAGGTGGAGATGTAAAAATAGGCATGCAAGCAATTAGATAAGTTAGTTACAGCCAGCAAAGCATGCACAAGGTGTATCAATTAGTTTGATTGTAAAATCACAATATTTCTGTTGCATATTGGAGGAGAGCATGGACGTCCATCAAAGAGTAATACAAAGTGGATTTATATCAAGATTAAATTATTACTAAATGAAAATTATTGGAGCATAGACAAATGTGAATTGCAGTGATGGGTTTGTTGGAAACATTTTATAAACTTTCAAGTAGATACAATTCGTAGATGAGAAAATCAAATTCCACAACCCTTGCCAGTATCCTCCCATCTCGCAGTAGGGTTTTGCACACATACAAGCATAATGAAAGATTGGTTTCTGTCAGATATTATTAGTTTGAAATTCACTAATGGACATGCCTGCAAAATATGAAAGCATCAACAAGCAAGACGACGCGCATGAACTGCTAGACAAAGTGCCATAATGGAAGGTGGCCTCAAGGAATGTGCTATTCACAAGATCGTTTTGTTGAAGAAGCCACAGAAATATTCAGTTAAATACAAATTCTTGGTAGAAATGACACCAAACTCTACAACCTTCGTTATTATCATCCCAGCCAGCAAGATTATTGTTGTTCACTATAGCTCTAGCCTCTCTGGTAAAATGCTCTGGCATAGGGTGTGGATATTCATCATAGCATCTTCATCAAATATTATTTTTGTAATCATTCTGGTAGACATATTTACAGAATATGGAAACATAGACAGTGCATGCAAACTATATGACAGCAGCCTCAAAGTCTTGTCATCTCATGTTATGCAATAATTGCAAAATATGCACAAATTTTGTTGAAGAGGCTTTAGAAACCTTCAAAGCTACACAAAAATGGATTCATTGAAAAGAGTTTATAAACTTTCAAGCAACTGCAAATGGCGGGTGTAAAGGCAAGTTCCACAACCTTTTCCAGTATCCTTCCTACCCGCGCCATGGAATAAGAGGCTTTTGGTTAGAGATTACATTTGTAAACTTTCTAATAGATATATATATAGAGTGGAAGCGTAGACAAAGCATGAGAACTATTCAAAGAAATGTGCCATCATGAACAACAATATATGCATGAAAAGGTTTTAGAAACTTACAATTGGTGGAAGGCATAGAGAACACACACGAACTTTTTGACAAAATCTTCAAAGAAACGTGGTCTCATGGGCTGCACGAAATGGTTTTGTTGCAAAGGTTTTATAAACTTTCATGCAAATGTAATTCGCACATGTGAATCCAGACTCCAAAACTTTTGTCAGCATAATAGAACATGAAATTTTGGCAGGTATTATAGTTCGAAATGTTCTTGGTAGACTTGTATGCAAAATGTGGAAGACTACACACGCGAATTATTTGACCAAATACCTAAAAGTAATATGGTCTTATGGAATACAATGATTGTAGAGAATCTACTAAATGGGTGTGTTGAGAAGACTTTAGAAACTTTCCTTCAATTGCAATTTGCAGGTGCAGAGTTAACTTCTAAAACCCACAGCCAACCACAGAATGAGATCTTTATCAGATATTATGAGTATAAACACTATGGAAGACTTGTATATAAATTACGGGAGCATACACAAGGTGCATGAACTGCATAGTTATGCCTCAGAGAAATGGGTTGCTCTTAACTATCATCCTCTTCAACAGTCAAAGGATAATTTTGGCCAATAAAAATAGAACAAATATTTACCACTTTTGATTGTGAACAAAGTGTAAAATTTCTATTGGCTGTTTGACCATTAAAATGGATGATATTTAAATTAGAGTGAGAAATGTGGTGTCACAAACTCAGATGATTGCAAGATTTTCACAAAATTGGATTGTTTTTTTTTTTTTAAAAGGAGCTTCAGAAACACTCAAGAAAACGCTATCGAGCTCAAAGAAATGTCATCTCATGTGATGCAATGATCGCAGTATCTGGACAATAATGGATGCATTGAAAATGTTTTAGAAACCTTCAGACAAAATGCCTTTGGTAGATGTAAAGTCACGTTCCACAATTTGCTCCAGTATCCTCCTTACCTTCGCCAATATGGGAGTTTTTACAAGTTATGGACATTCATCAAAGAAATACCTCAAAAAGACATATTCTTAGGGAATGCAATTATTGTTGGATATGCACAAAGTGGTCTTGGAGAAAATGCCATCAGAGGTCAATAGGGCACATTCTATGTGGTTATAAATCCTAATGACTATGACCCCGTCAATCCTTGACCTACCACTCTGTACCACGTTATTCAGACGGAGCTCCTCTGAATTATTCTTCAAAGAGATATGGCTATTCAACTCAAGGAGGCACTTATTGTGAGAAGCTATAAGACTATTGACGGTAGAGGAACCAACATTCATGGAGCTTACATTACAATACAATATCTGAACAACATCATCATTCATGGAGTTCATATCCACAACTATAAACTTGTGGGAAATACAAATGTTAGCAGCTCCCCCGCCCAATATGGATATAGAACCAAGGACGATAGAGAAGTTGCAAATTATGAAATCATTGACAAGGAATATGAATTGTTTGGCCGCATGAGCAAGATACTTAAGGAGCTTCACAAATCCTATTATAGAGAAGATGGTTTAGATGATCACAAGAACGTCACTCAACTTTTGGAGCTCTACGCTATTAAGATTTAAATATACACTATATGTTCTTCCTTCAAATTTAGATAATTCATTTGGTTGCTTTGAGAAACACTCTAAAGGGAATGGATCCAAGTTGATGCCTATGGTAAAATGAGTATCAAATGCTACGGGAATCTAAGAAAGTCAAGACAAAGAATGTAGGTTCTATCAAAACAAGAGCATACTCAGAAATATTACTATTAAAAAGACCCTCCATCTTATGTTTGTAGGAGTTCTGGATTCCAAATGAGGACCTTGTGGATGAGTATGAAAAGTGATTCTAATATACCAATATGAGATCTACAAACTTGGACATACTTAAGATGCTCATAGATTGTGACATTAAGGATTATTATACACTAGAAGACTTCCATCATGTTGTTCAACAATTAAGTCTTACAGAACAATTTTCAGAGGGTTATACAAACTAAGAGATTGAAGAACTAACAGTCACTGACTTTGATGGATAAAGAGATATGAAAGAAATTCAAGATATAAAATCTATCTAGAGGCTCTAGATAAACAATGTTGGGATCGGGATCCAAAAAGGAGATGATAAAGATGCTTAGCAGCTAGAGTTGGAAGTATATGTCCTTGAAGGCGAAGATGCTAGTGAACAGATGATTCAAAGATTGGAAGAAGACACAATATCCGCCTTAACAACCCAATAACTTGTTCCTTTCTTCAAAGTTTTGAGTTTTTGAGTTGTCATATTGTGAAAGTGACTTATGTCACATATTGTAACCGAAAGTTAGAAAGTAGACTTTATTTTTGAAACTTTGAGAAAAGTCTAACTTAAATAAAGTGTGCTTCTATTTTCAAAAATATTTTGAAAGTAGTTAAAAGGTAGTTACTTGAAGTGGTTAGGAAGTAGTTACAAGTTGGTTATTAGGTGGTTATGCAGAAAAGTCTATATATATTGGACTTCACATTGTAAAAGGGGGACTTTTTCAAGAGACTTTTATAGGGGAACTTATGGAGAAGCTTTTGGGAGACCTCTAATCTTATACTTTGTACATGAAGGCTTTTGAAATTGTATAATTTTACAAATATAATAAAGAGAGCATTTGGTTCGTGTGTTCCATTGTACCTCTGAGTTATTATTTCTGATTTCTCATATGTTAAATTAGTAATACCTCTATGTCATTGTGTGAATCATTGGTCATCTTTTGAAGCATATATAAATAGTGCAATTGATGTAATAAAACACAATCATATCTTGGTATCTTGATTTGAATGTGCTGGAGAAACCTATCTCTTCGTATGTTGAGATCCATCATCTTCTTTTTATTATCATTGCATATTAAACTTATTGTTATGCAATCCATCATATAGGTTCAGGAACGTAGTTTCTAACTTCTGTGGTGAAATCCCTCATAATTTGTCCTGAGTTTGTGAAATTTGAATCAGTATTCATATGTCTACTGTTAGGGTTTCTATTAATCATCTTTATTGTTAGTTTTCCTTTTCCTCCTTTCTGTACTTTCAGGTTAAAAGTACACAAAAACCACAAATACCCCCATCATATGAGGGAGCTACCCCTCTCAAACGCAGAAGAAGATCGTTGCTTTATTGCGATCTCTCCAACTATTAGGACAATTTAGTCACCGCACAAAGGGCAACGGGTCATTTTCAAAGGTTATATCATGGTGACAAATCTGTTTACCAATACAACTTCAGTTGGTGTTTGACTGTGAATTCCTTTAATGCCATGTTTTGTAATGTGCTACAAATTCTCCTATCCTTGATGCCACATACTCGCTACTGCACAGGGTTTAATCCATAGAACATATGCATGCAAATAACCTTCATAATCAAACTATAAAATCTTCATCTATATGCATACATACTTATGTTTAACTCATTCAATTGACAAATATTATCACCATGTTTCATATTGACAGAATAGGTTCAAGGTTTGCAGAATATATAAAAACAACAAATTATGATGGTAATGTCTTGGAAAAGTATCTGGAATATCATAGGCATAAAGTTTAAAAGCATATAAAATAACATAAAAGAAGCCAATATTTGAACCCATCATTTCCCCCAACTAGACTTTTGCTTGAGGTCAAGCAAAACACTCAATTAAACACCTAGGGGAAAAGATTATAATGCAGAGTAATCTTCCTAAGTTCCATGACCTCTCTAACCCCCTGTCCCTACTTGAGATAAAAACCATTATAGCATGCAAGCCTATCCATCCTGATTGATTCGGTACTCCTACACTCATCACCTTTTCCTCCTACCTAGTATGGTACTGGATAAACAAGAATAGGAGGGTGATAAGTAAGGGGTATCCATGCTACTTCTCTTTGCTCTGAGATCTAGATGTACCTGCACAACTTCTCAAACCTATTCATAAAATTGTGGACAGAGTGAGGCTCTTTCTTCTGCAATTCTGGAGTCAGACTATCCCATCTATTTTGCACATACCTCTGGCAGTTCTGAATAATAGACACTGCTACCCATTGTATCCTTCTATAATCCTTGAGTCTCAAATCCATAATTACTTTACCTAGACCCTTATGAGAGAGGAGTGCTAACCATTGGGTTAGGATCACATTGGGATTTAAGGATTCTTTCCTAATCTGCATTGGCACTTTCTTTTATTGTTCCTCATACCTATCCATCAGTTCCCCTCTAAGTTGCTCATTTCTGAAGTAAGATAACAATTCTCTAACTTGAAAATCACCAACATAAATCAAGGGGTTCCACTCTGTATCTTCTTCCATCAAGTAATTGTGCAAACAATATTCACATAACTAGTCTTGTTCCTCTAGACTGACTTCTTGAAATAACTGAAAAAAATTATGCCTTGAATAGATAGAAATAGACTGATCATTAATGAATCTATTAAACTGAAAACTTAGAAATTTTTCTTTAAGAAACAATGCATAAACTCTCATTGGGGGTCTGCATTCAATGATTTGAATTGCTCTATCAATTACCTATGTCAACTTCCCTTCTGTTGGCAAGAGACACATTTTGGCTTCATGATTGTTGTCATTGATGGCAACAAATTTCATCCCACACATCCACAGGACATGGTGTGCCTATACCGGAAGCCAGATTGAAGAATGTTGTGGTCCGGTAAGCAAGAACACAGCATGTGGCAAGGTTCGACAGTCAGGTCTAGATCTCTTAGAGGAAGCATCTTTGTAAATTGCGGACTTGGGAAAGTCAAGAGGAATACCTTGACTGTTAGATTCCAGGAATTGAGCCTCCGATGATAAGAGAGTGAAGAGATATGAGCATCTAAGTTTTGGAGTCCGGGTTGGCAGAGTAGACAGGGGAAGAACTAATAAACAGTGCATCAGAACTATTCTGGATGAGATATTGATAGTGATCAAGGTTCTTAAGGCATCATCCATGATTGCCTGACATGTTAGATGACTTATATAAGTATCTTCTCAATCCGCATCACTTGGTGAGCAAGGATTCAGCCGACAAACTAAATTTTGGGAAAATATTGACTATTCTGGATGCCGACTAGAAAGAGGATGAAATCCGTTGTGCGGATATATATACCAGATGGATTTGGATAAAAGTTGGGGTTGTGTGTGTTGGTTGTGCGAATAAAAGCAGAAGTATAGTGTGAAAGCAGTAAGGCAGGTCCGGTATGTGAAAGGACAGCATCACAAAAGAAGAGGAAGAATGAAGTGCAGTAGATCAGTAAACAGAGCCTAACCGGAACTGAACTCCAACATATGTGGATGCTTCTCATCAATTCAAGTATCTTGTTACTCTCTTATAACTTGTAGACAGTGAGTCTCTTGTAGGCAGTGAGCCTCTTGTGAACAGTGTGCTCAGGCAGTGAGCCCTAATTGGCAAGTGCCATCTTTTGTATTTCTATTCTTCTAACAGAGAATACATTCTTGGGTTAATCACCCCATGGTTTTCTCCCTTAATAGGGTTTCCACGTCAAAAATATTGTGTCATGTGTACTGAGTTTATTTCTGCTTCCATGTTCATTTCAAGCTTATGTGTTTTGATACTGCACTAGTTGATTAAGAAGAACAGAAAGTTAAAATAATTAAGATAACTGATTCACCCCCCCTCTCAGTTATCAACAATTGGTATCAGAGCCAAGTTCCTCCTAACAGAGCCTAACAGCTTGAGGAAGATCTAGGAATTCAAATGGATGTGTATGGAATGAGGGAACAACTTCAGATTGCCCTAGATGATCTTGAACAATCTAACTTTGAAGTCAATGAATTGAAGGAAAGACTCAAACAGGCTGATGATTTCATAAATGAACTAAAAGGGAAACTAAGTATCTCTATGAAAAAGAGAAAGGATCTACTTCAACAATTGGCAAGTCAAGGTGAAGAAAATGATACAAATGAAGTTCTGAAGGAGAAAACCAAGTTATGTGAAAAGTTATCAAAAGAAGTCATTATGATAAGACATGAAATGGAATCTAGAGTCATAAAATTTACTCAAGAAATTGAAGAAAAAAGAAAAACAGAAGATGATCTAAGACTATCTCTCAAAGAGAAAACATAAGACTGCCACAAGATGAATAGAATAATCAGACATCTTGAATCTGATCTTGAAGATGCTAAAGATAATGAAGAAAAACTTGAGGATCAAATTATCTCTCTTAAAAGGGATCTTCAAACAGCAAATGAATACAAAGAAAAATTCAAGATAAGTTCTGCTCAACTTGAAGTTCTTCTTGAAAGCCAAAAAAGGGTAGATGACAAGTGTGGCTTGGGATATGAGAAAGGTGAAAGCTCTGGATCCGGTGAGAAGAAGTTTGGATCAGAAAATCCAAGAAATAGGCCTAGAAGACCTCCGGTAAGGCAACCTGATGCTCAAAGATATCCATCCTTCAATGGATACTGCCACAACTGCAATAACTTTGGTCACAAAGCTAATCAATGCAGAAAAAGAATGAATCAGACTAATACATCCTTCTCCGGACAATGTTTCAACTGCAAGATGTATGGTCTCAAATCTCATAAGTGCAGAAATATGCAAATGCAATTCATTCAATGGTAGATGCTTTGCATGCAATAGAATGGGTCATATGGCTAATCAATGCATAACAAAAGGATATCAATCAAATATGCAAAGAAATGTTGTTTGCCACAATTGCAATAGATCCAGTCACATTGTCAAATTATGTAGAAACAAGAATCAGGACAAAAGAGGTCTGGTACATCATAATCAGAATCAAGACAAGGGAAAAAGAAAAGTGAATGTGGATGAAGTTCAAAGTGAGATGAACAAGATTTGGGTGAAGAGAAGTACAGAAAATGTAGGGGATGGATCCGCACTAGAATATGGTGCTGATAATCCTTCCAGAAATTAAAAAGTGAGCTCTGGCTCAGGGGGAGACACAAGGAAAAACACTTTTCCCCTAGCCAATTAATTGGTGCCAGGATTGGTACAAGGAGAGTTGCGGATTAAAGGGTTCTCAGAGAAACATCTAAACAAGCTGTGGTTAAGATATGGAAGATCTGCAAGATGTTTGGAACAAGATTGTTTCGGTTCTTCAAGTCATCCGGATAAGGAAAACAAGGCAAACTGAAATGATTTAAGTTGACCATTTATTGCAACTTGGTATTAGGGTTTACAAAGCAATATAAGGGTTTTTCTTATTAAACATTTGTTCATTCTACATTCGAGAAGAAGCAAAAATTTCCTCAAGCCCATCAAAAATCATCTGTAGAAGTTGATTCATCCAGCAATTGATCTGGCTCACTCCATGAAACCTAGAAGTGCAAAAGGTATTTTCCGTTCTTGACTATCTCTCTCCTCAAATCTTTGAAAGATGACTACTCTGAATGTGGTGAAGATTTCTGATAGGCCTCGACCCAAATTTAAGAAACATCCTTATAAATCTCTAGAAGTGGACCCCTTAGGGGCATTTTCTAGCATTCTGCATGGGGTTTTGCACGTAGAAGATATTAGGGCATATATTCATGCGAACATTGAAGAATTTGGGGAATCTAAACTAGTCGATATCTATCACAAGCATTTGATAGATGACTCATTTGAAATTAAAACTCAGTATAAAGCCATCCAGGAAAAGCATTTTGCACAATGTATTCATTTCCCCTATTTTACAGAAGATGAATGGGTCCGGTATGTTTTGAGCAGGGTGCATGATAACTTCATGTGGTTAAATGGACCATTTAAGATCACTAAGGATGCCATTAAGGAAATAACTGGATTGCACTCAATCGGTGAGATGCCCACTCTCAAATCTGTCAAAATCCAAATTGTAAGTGAGGCTACCGGATCAAAGTTTGATGAAAGAGCAATGATAATTGAGGATATCACAGATCCGGATATCAAGTTTGCATCAATGATAATTGGATATAAGATATATCAATCCAGCAGGGAGAATTCAATATCTGGAACTACTATATATACTGCTTATGAAATGTTGAGGAAGAATGCAGACTATGATCTTTGTGAGCTTCTTCTGAACCAACTCTTGGAGAATCTGCAGAAGATAAAGAAAGACAAGAAGAATTCCTTCAAATATGGTGGGTTGATACTATGTTTGTTCTTCTACTTCATGAATGAGCTTCCTGGATCTAGTGGTTGGGTGTGGCAAAATGACAGACCAATAGCCATCCAAATCAGGGATTACTTGTATGGACTTGGTAATGCTAAGGCACAAAATACAGCACTGTGGGATTATTTCAAAAACTTTCAAAACATGATGTAGGCTAGAGAAAGAATTCCCAAATCATTAGTTGAAAAGTATAAGGAGATAGTTTGCTTTATGGTAGAAACTGATCAGTGCCTAATGGAGGCAGTGGAGCCAAGGGTAGTGTGGATAATGCCAATGGGATATGAAGTTGATGAGAAAATTGTAGAGCTGCATGTTCAACACATGCTAAGTCAGCCAAAGGATCCTAAGGAAGAAAGGTTTGGAACCTTTGAAGAGTTAAGTGTGAAGATCCATGTGGAGCTACGACAACTGAAAATGAAGAGAAGAGTGAGAAAAGAAGTTGAGAACATTGCCAAAAGTTTTGGCATTTCAAAAGAGGCACTTGATGCCAGTAAAGAAAAGATGGAAAGGGCAGAAAAAGAGAAGGAAGAAGTAGAAAAGAAAAGTGATCCAGTAGAAGCCCCCTCCCAGACCAAATCCTCTAAGAAGTCTGCACCTACAACTGCTAAGACCTCAAAGGCATCAAAACCGGAAACAAAATCATCTAGTAAAGCAGAGAAAAGGACTAAGATAAAGGCTACAAGGTCTTATACAAGCTAGAAAGATGAAGAAGAGACAGAATCTGATGAAGAAATCAAGAAGATGAAAAAGAAAAGGAGAGTATCCAGTGAAACCAAGGAGGCAGAGGCAGAAGAGTTTTTTGAAAAGCCCACTCTATCATTAGATGATGTCATCAAATTAGTTACTGTGGATGGAAACCTTCAACCAATGGTTGAATTCTATGATTATTATAATAAGGCTGACCAAAAATCTTGCAGGAAGCTGCAGTCAAGTATCTAAATATCTACAATAAGGATTTTATTGAAATTATATCTCTTATTCCCAAAAGCTTAGAGAAAGAGTTAGAAATAAGAAAGAATAATGCTATGGCAAAAGATCTTGAGATCCGAGAACATATAGCCATTCAACTTTTCCTTCAATCACTTCGAAACAAATGAACATGGTCTTCAAAGATTGCAAGGATGAGTTCCGGAGTAAAGCTAGAATGAATCAACTCATGCTTTGAGAAACTGATAAGGTGGCAAAAGAAACAGAGGAAATCCTCCATAATGCCTATAAAAGATTTAATATTCCTGTTGTAGAGGATTTAGGTGATGATCCCTCAGGAATGGATAACAAAGAAGAATCCACTGAGAAAATGGGAGAAGAGGTAAAGGAGACAAGTAAAGAAAAAGGTACAGACTTAGATTCCTCTGCTCTGGAAGAAGTCCATGAACAAGCAAACATCTCTCCTCTGGTTTCCCCTGCTGACTCCGGATCCAAAGGAGAAGAAAGAATAGAGGATAAAGAAAAAGAAGTGAAGGAAAATGAAGATGACAGTACTAAGGTTGCAGAAGGAAAGAAGACTTCAACAAAGAAGACCACAGCTGTTAGTGGTAAGAGTGTAGAAGGAGAGAAAGATCCAAGAGATAGCTCTAAGACTGCAGAAGAGAAGAAGAATCTGTCTCCGGCAAGAGACACTATAGAAACTATCAAAGAATTCTTAAACAAAGAGACAATGGAGATTGATGTACCGGAACTTCTACAAGGGCCATTTAATTTTGATTCTCTTTCCCCGGTACAAACAATGAAGATAGCTTCATTTGCTAATGCAAAGGCAAAAGAAAAAACTCCTGAAGTCTCACATGGAAGACTGTGAGCTAATAGAAGTTGCATCTGGAGTATCAGAAAAGATCATGCCATCTTTTCAGAAGGATCCCTCAGCCTCCTCATCCGGTAATCTCAAATCTCTAGTCAATAGTGTTAGCACACATTTTGGTTCCCTAGAGAAGTCAGCAGAAGATAAGGTCCGGAAGGAATTTTTGGCAAAATGATTATCAGAGGTACAAGGGTTAATAACAAATGATAGGAGGAATATGAATATTGGGATAAAGAGCTTAGAAAATGCTCTTAAAGATGGCGAGGAAATATACAAATTTTGTTTATCATGGTCCAAGGTAACATTGGATATTGAAAAGAAAGTGAAAGAATAGGAGGACAAATTGACAAAACTTTCTAAGAATTTTGATCCTCTCTCCTCTTCCATAATAAATCAAGAATGTCAGACTATTGCAGTCTTGAATGAAATCAAAAAGCTTGAGAAGGAAAAGAAAAATAGAATAAGCAGGTTGGGTGAACTTAGAGGGATAATTATCCCTAAGTTAGAGGCCATGCATGAGGCCATAAAACAAGCTCAAATCACAGCCCGAACCAGTGATTTGACAGATCTAAAAAGGGTAGATGTGTTTGCATTTCTGTTGAGTGGTCACATCTCAATTTTGGACAGAAGGAAGTAGAGTTGGACAACAGAACTTGTCCAGTTGAAGACAACTTTTGTAGACATACTACAGTATATGTAAGTATAACCTGTTTATGTACTAATGCGGCTAAGTATAGATAAATTTTTGGGCAATTTTTGGTGCGTGGACCCTACCCTTTGCCATTGATGTCAAAGGGGGGTGAGGAATAGTGAAAAATGTGGAATCCAACTAAGGGGGAGCTCCGGTAAAATATATATTAGAACAGAGCATCGACCAAGGGGGAGTGTAGTATAACACTTAGTCATTTTTCACTAAGTGTTACCATCAATGCCAAAGGGGGAGATTGTTGGCAAGAGACACATTTTGGCTTCATGATTGTTGTCATTGATGGCAACAAAGTTCATCCCACACATCCGTAGGACATGGTGTGCCTATACCGAAAGCGAGATTGAAGAATGTTGTGGTCCGGTAAGCAAGAACACAGCATGTGGCAAGGTCCGACAGTCAGGTCTGGATCTCTTAGAGGAAGCATCTTTGTAAAGTGTGGACTTGGGAAAGTCAAGAGGAATACCTTGACTATTAGATTCCAGGGATTGAGCCTCCGGTGATAAGAGAGTGAAGAGATATGAGCATCTAAGTTTTGGGGTCTGGGTTGGCAGAGTAGACAGGGGAAGAACTAATAAACAGTGCATCAGAACTATTCCGGATGAGATATTGATAGTGATCAAGGTTCTTAAGGCATCATCCATGATTGGCCGACATGTTAGATGACTTATATAAGTATCTTCTCGATCTGCATCACTTGGTGAGCAAGGATTCAGCCGACAGACTGAATTTTGGGAAAATATTGACTATTTCATATGTCGACTAGAAAGAGTATGAAATCTGTTGTGCGGATATATATACCAGATGAATTTGGATAAAAGGTGGGGTTGTGTGTGTTCGTTGTGCGAATAAAAGCAGAAGTATAGTGTGAAAGTAATAAGGCAGGTCCGGTATGTGAAAGGATAGCAGCACAAAATAAGAGGAAGAATGAAGTGCAGTAGATCAGTATATAGAGCCTAACCGGAACTAAACTCCAGCATATGTGGATGCTTCTCATCAATTCAAGTATCTTGTTACTCTCTTATAACTTATAGATAGTGAGTCTCTTGTAGGCAATGAGCCTCTTGTGAGCAGTGTGCTCGGGCAATGAGCCCTAATTGAAAAGTGCCATCTTTTGTATTTCTATTCTTCTAACAAAGAATACATTCTTGGGTTAATCACCCTATGGTTTTCTCCCTTAACAGGGTTTCCACGTCAAAAATATTGTGTCATGTGTACTGAGTTTATTTCTGCTTCCATGTTCATTTAAAGCTTATGTGTTTTGATACTGTAGTAGTTGATTAAGAAGAATAGAAAGTTAAAATAATTAAGATAACTGATTCACCCCCCCTCTCAGTTATCAACACCTTCCACCCTTTTCAATTTAGAATTTTTACTTTCTAATGATGCATTAAGAATTTGTTTCTCTTTCTCCCAGTTTTCCTTTTCTTGCTTGAATTCGTTATTGAACTTTATCAATTCAAAACCCAAAGATAGAATAGTGAGGCATGTTGGAGGTCTTATTACAGGAGGCTACAGAATTGGTGCTTCTCTTTCCTCATTTTCTATTTTACTCTCAACCACCTATGCCAATATATCCATATTGGTTCCATGACCATAAGTCTAAATTTTCTCCTCCAACTCATTTATTCTTATCTCTTTTTCCCTATCCTTTTCCTCATACTATTTCACTTGTTCTTCTAATTGTTTTATACTATCCAGGGCTTCTTGAAGTTCTTGCCTTATATTTTTATCTTCCAACAACTCTTTTTCTTTTCCAAAATCAAAACTTTCATCCTTATTTTCAATGACATCAAAAATTTCTTGAGCAGGGCTACCAAGAATAGATTTTCCCATCTTCTTTGCAATGAAAATGTCTTCTGATTTAGAACCAGAGGATGAAGAAACACACCTTCTTCATTTAGCAAGTGTACTGGCATTAGTAGGAGCATTCTCAGGGGCATTTCCTTCCTTTTCTGAAGCTATTTCCAACAATGTTGGATCTTGCTGTTGATGTGCTTCTTCCTCTTCTGCTTCCCCTTGTTCCTTATCAACTCTTTTTCCCACATTCTACCTCTTAAGTCTTCCTAAACATCTAGGTGTGACAGTTTCTAGCTTCTCTTCACTTTTTCTCTTTTTCTTACTTCCCCTCTTCTTCCTCTCCCCTACACCCTTCTCTTTCTCAATGCCCTTATGCTTCTTTGCATTCTTCTTACTCTTCTTCTTCTTAGAAGAAGTAGAAGCATCACTTCTCATAACTCATCTCATAGGTTTAGGGTTAGGAGGTGAGGGTTCTTCTACTATCACAGGCCTAGTTTCTGGAGGGATTTCCTCCTATGGTTCTTCATGTTCAAGTTCAACTTCAAGTTCTACTTCAGGTTCAACATCTGGTTCAACATCAGGTTCTTGTTGAGGTTCATCTACTTCCAGTAATTCTGAAATATCCTTGCATTGTTTAAAAGCATCCCAATTAACCTATGGGTGTTGAATTCTCAAACTCCTTTTAACTAGTAGAGCTATCAAACAATGATGGGGCAATGTAGTTTTTGTTTGCCTTTTCTGATACTCAAATGCCATTCTTTTCAACATATTATAAAGATAATTGGGAACATTAACTAGTTTGTCATGATGCAGGTGATTCAACAACTTAAAGTGTGCAGTATACAACAAATTATGTCAACCATCATAGGTAATATATTTGATAATATATATGAACCACACTTCCCCCAAAAGAATGGAAGGGATAATCTCTTTGTACCTTGTGTGGTCGAGTCCAGGTTCTCACCATGCTCACAAAATTCTTCCCTCACCGTAGCTACATCAGCACGGGCTGGATACTTAGACCCTATACGTGGTAATCCTGTGAAATGGGTAATGGTTGTTTCAGAGGCATCCACAACCAATCCCTTGACTGTGGCTTCGTCATACTGCAATGTTGCTACAAAATCCCTTGCCATTTCATTATCATACTCTGTTAATTTTAGAAAATAGTCTAACCACCCCACTCTGGTAAAGAGTGGTAGAACCAATACATCCTCTAATATCTCCTTATGCACCAATGGCTCTCTTCTGATGACATCACCCCCCATTGTACCTGTATTCTGCACTCTTATCAATTCTTAATTCTACCTAATTTCAATTTTACCATCTTCAGAAGACTGCCTTTCAATTCTCCCCCGCTAACTGTAACTTTTAGAGCTCTTTGATATTAAAATTTTTGAAATTTTAGCTCACTCATAGGGAAACTACAAGCTCACAATTTAGGGTGGGTCGACTATCGTAGAAAACGACACATGAAAACCTTGACAACTTCTAAAAACTTGGTGGCAAAAATTAAAAAATGACTGACCATATACTCCTCCCCCAACTGAAAGTTGAAGTGACCACACTTCACGAATGAATTTGTAGGGATGAAAGAGTAATGATTACATGGAAAGGGTGATATATTGCTGCATGCATGAAATAAACAAAAGTAATAATGAATATAAATAGAAATTTTAAGTTAATCATTAAAGGTTACCTTATGTGCGTGCATTGAGCAGTGAGCCTTGGAACTGGAGATCATGTACTTGGCATTTATTAGGCACAAGCGGAGTGATGTGCTTAGAGTAGATGGGAGGGTGGCAGATACGTTAGAATTGATGCGATGTGAAAGATCACAACAGTTGATGTAACAGATTGGGAATGTGATTTGAACAAGCATGCCACAACCGTTGGTTTATTGAAAATGGATGAAGCACGTGTAGAAAGAGTGAAATGCACAAGAAGAAGAATGGAATGTTTCCAAAGTGTTGAGAATTTTCATAGACACTTGTTGCTATGGGAACCTGCAGTACAGTTCCCGATCAAATGTGTAAAGAAACATTATACCAGGTCCCAACTATAATAGGTCCCTACTGCATGTTAAAAATAGGTTCCTCTGAGAGTGAAAAATAGGTCCCTCTAAGAGTGAAAAATAGATACCTCTGAGAGTGAAAAATAGGTCCCTCTAAAGTTGACTATGGTCATCGTGGATAATGTGTTGTGTGTGCATGTGATGTATAAAGCATGAAAAATTAGGTCTCAACAACAAGGGTTGAGTATTGTAACTCAACCTTTGCATCACTAGACAGGATTGATGGATCATCATCTGATGGTGTATCAACTGGTGTTACAGAACCTTCATCAAGAGTGCTAGGAGTACCATACTGAGTAGCTAGAGAAACAAGAAAGTCCTCCTTCTGAAATGGATTCTTATACAATTTCAGTCTATGTCCATTTACTAGCAATGAAAACTGAACCTCATCAATGGTCTGTAATTGGACTACACCATTAGGAAAGACTTGTTTAATCTCATAGGGTCCCAACCAATGAGACTGAAGCTTGCCCTTGAAGTCCTTATATCTTGAATCATAGAGGAGTGCCCAATCACCAACAGTGAATTCTTTAGTCTTGATGTACTTGTCATTCCATTTGGCTCTTTATTTCTATATGACCTCTGTGTGATCGATGGCTTCTAATCGGATCTCATCCAAAGCATTCAAATGTTGTAGTATGTCCTGTTGAGCTGTTGCCAAATCCATCCCTAGTTCCACTGTTGTCCTCAGGGTTTTGTATTCAAATTCTATAGGCAGGATTGTTGTCTTTCCATAGACCAATTCATAAGGTGTAAACCCTATAGTTGTCTTCTAGGTAGTTCTATATGCCCAAACAGCTTCTGGTAGCATAGAAACCCAATCTCTTCTATGAAGCCGTACTGTCTTTGTCAAGATGTTCTCAATTTCTCTGTTTGTGACTTCTACCTGACCATTAGCCTGAGGATGGTAGGGAGTGGACTTCTTGTGTCTAATCTGATATTCTTCCACCAGTTTAGTGATTAAATCAGATGTAAATTGTGGTCCTTGATCAGTCACTATCTCCCTTGGCACACTATATCTAGTGAAGATATCCTCATACAAGAATTTTGCCACATTGCCATCTCTGGCAAACTGGAAGGCTTTAACTTCCACCCATTTGGTTAATTAATTAGTACATACTAGGATATACTCCTTGTTGTTTGATGTAGGAGAAATAGGACCAATAAAATCTAGCCCCCACTTATCAAAAGGAGCCAATGAGATTTGTGGCTGCAAAGGCATCTCATCATTTCTTGTAGGTCTTCCCATTCTCTAACATCTATCACAGCATCTTTATGAAGTGTTGGCCAGTAATATCCTATTGTCAATATTTTGAAGGCTGTCCTTTTGGCTGCAAAATGTCCCCCACAAGGTTCATCATGACAGGCCTTCAATATATCAAATACCTCATCCTCTCTGATACATCTTCTCATAATATTATCTACCAGTATAGAATAAGAATCCAGAAATCCAAGAATAAGGAAAACATTTGTGAACTAGCTGCCCTTTCTCCCTTGGAGAAAAGTAACCTAGAATCTACCCTGAAACCAAATAATTAGCTATATTTGCATACCAGGGAGTGTGTAAGTTGAGAGAAAAGAGATGCTCATCGGGAAAAGAGTCATCAACCACTCATTTTGTTGATTGTGTAGGTAGTCTAGATAGAAAATCAGCAACTACATTAGCCTTACCTAGCTTGTCAACAATTATTATGTCAAATTCTTGTAGTAACAACAACCATCTGACAAGCCTGCCACCCACTATTGGCTTATTCATCAAATATCTAATTGCTGCATGATCTGTGTGTATGAACACTTTATAACTAGTAATGTAGTGTCTGAATTTGTTGATGACATAAACAACTGCCAACATCTCTTTTTCTATCACAGTGTAGTTCAATTCAGCCCCCTGCAAATTTTTACTTACATAGTATATGGCATATTCCTTAGTTCCTTCATGCTGGCCTAGAACTACTCCAATGGCAAAGATTGATGCATCTGTGTGGATGTGAAAAGGTCTAGTGTCCAATTTGGACCTTTGAGAATTGGAGCCTATGTCAAGGATGTTTTCAGCTTTTCAAAAGAAGTCTGACAATCTGGTGTCCATTCAAATTCATTGTCCTTTGTCAACAAAGTAAACAGAGGTGCAGCAATTTTGCTAAAATCTTGAATGAACCTCCTGTAATAGCTTGCATGTCCCAGGAAGCTCCTTACATCCTTCTATTTTTGTGGAATAGGCAGGGTAGAGATAATTTCAATTTTATTTGGGTCAACTTGTATGCCTGCACTTGAGATAAAATGTCCCAAAACTATTCCTTGTGTCATCATCAGAAAACATTTTTCATTACTCAAACAGAGGTTGTGCTCTGTGCATCTCTTCAAAACTTTCTCCAAGTTGTGTAAAGCTTCATCATATGTTTCACCATATGTGGTGAAGTCATCCATATAAATTTCCATGTTGTCATGGGCAAAATTAGAGAAAATACTAAGGACTGCTCTTTGAAATGTGGCTGGAGTGTTGCACAAACCAAAGGGTAAGACAGAATATGCATAGGTCCCCCAAGGGCAAGTAAATGTTGTCTTATCTTGATCCTTTAGTGTAATCTTGATTTGGTTATAGCCACTAAAACCATCAAGAAAGGAAAAATATTTATTGCCTGCTAAAGAGTCAAGAACTTGGTCAATAAATGGCAATGAAAAGTGATCTTTTCTGGTAGCAATATTGAGTTCTCTGTAATCCACACAAACTCTCTGTTTGCCACCTTTCTTGGGCACTATGACCAATGGCGAAACCCATTGACTATCTGAAATGGGGTATATAAAGCCTGCATCCAAAAGCTTTTGAAGCTCAATTTTCACAATCTCTCTGAGGGTGGGGTTCATGCGCCTTTGCTGCTGCCTGATAGGTCTATAGCCATCATCAATGTATATTTTGTGCAGGCATAAGGTAGGATCAATGCCTTTCGTGGCACTATAATCCCAGGCAAATGTTGTTGAGTGTGTTTGCAATACTTCATGCAGGGATTGTTGTTGTTCATCAATCAATGCATTGTTAATAGTCAACATCTTTCCTATCTTAATTTCCAATTGTTTGGACAATTCTTGTACAGAAGACAAATCAAGGCTAGGTAATACTAGTAAGCATTGCTAGGGTAATAAGGCATGAAATATTTGGGATACCTCCTCTGAGGAACTGTTGGGTATTATGTTTCTCAAAGGGTCTTGTAAGCATGATAGACAGTCCTACTACTGCGGGTGCCTACCACAGTCATTTTGTATAATGTGAGCAATTATCGCATCTTCATCTTGAATATCCAATAAGGGGATGCGTTCAATAGTCATCCAGGTTTGCAGGGAATAGTTGTCCTCATCTTCCGGGGTAGGCCAAATGGTCTGCTCAAGCTCATGGTATGGTTGGGCTGGCGGATATAAAACCAATTTCTTGGTTACAGTCCCATTGGATATGATCATGTTACCAGACCTACAAGCTATAAATGCATCAGTAGTGGCAAGCCTTGGTCTACCTAGTACAAGAGGATAACCATCAAGATTAACCTTTGGCTACAGGATTATAAAATCAGCAGGGTATACCCAAGAATCTAATGCAATGACTAAATCCTCAATGACTTCTTCAAGTTTGACTATAGACCTATCAGCTAATTGCAAGACTATCTAAATAGGCCTAAGGTTGTTTAATTGGAGTGTCTGCATTGTCTCCTTGGTCATCACATTATTGCAGCACCTAAATCTATTAGAGTATTCTTAATCAGAGTTCCATTGATTTTGACATCCACCGCTGGACTACCTGGATCTGTGTATTTGGGAACAGTTATGTTCCCCAACATTATATCAACCAAGTTTTCCAAAACATGAATTGTCTTTGGGTCTATTCTCTTTCTTCCCAGTTTCTTGATGCAGAGATCACGGATAGTCTTAGTGTAGATGGGAATATCTTTGATGGCTTGGATTAAGGGGATCTTTATGCTTATGTCTTGCAACTGGCCTATGAGGTCATTTTCAAACTATGCTGGTTGTTTCTGGATAGCCAAGTGTTCAGGGAAAGGAGGCTTAGGATGTGAAATGGTATGAGGTTCCTGAGTTGATTCAGGTTCCAAAGATGGTTTATCTAAGGCCTCTTCTATGGGTTCTTCATCTTCAAGTTTTGTAATTTGTGGAGATGAAGGACTTGTAAGTTGCTTCCCTGATCTAAGATGAACATTACTCACTTCCACCCCATTGGTGGGATATTGCATCACCTCGTTAGTATAGGCATGTTGAATAGGCTTGTTGTTAGGGTTAGGTGCAGGTTGGGCAGGGATTTGGGTAGGTCTAGGAGGTGAATTTTGAGGTGTTGATGGCAGCATTATGGCTGGCTATTGTGGTTGAGATGGAATCATAGGTTGCTAGAAATGTGCATTTTGCTGCCATTGTTGGCCCTTGTTCCATTGAGGTTGCCATTGCTGCTGCTGAGTAGGCCACTGGGGGTTATAGTTCGGGCCTTGGAAATTTTATTAAGGCCATGGGTTTGGCTATTGTTGGTTCCAACCAGTTTGTGGAGTAGGCCATTGTGGGTTTTGCCATGTATTTGGATTGCCAGGCCACTGTTGAGTATTCCAAGTAGAGAAATTTTGGTTTGCAACAGGGAAGGGTGAATTAAAATTAAGTGGATCAGAGGGCATACCTTGTCTTTTCTACCAAGGTCTCCTCTGAGCTATGAAGAATAGTTGCCCATCCTCCCCTTCAAATAGATATAATTCTAGACTTTCAATCTTCTCTTGTTGGATACTGGCCACCCTCTTCCATTTACAACTGGCCTTCCTTTGCCTATAGCTGGGGTAGTATTCAGTAAGCATTGCATCTACCTCTTCCCATTTCTTCTTGATGTGAAGAGTGTCCAACTATGTATCCATATGGCTAATGATATCTTCTTTCATGTTGGTCAACAAGTTACTAATCTCCATTCTTGAAACCCCATTGGTTGCCTTGCCTGTGATGGCTGCTCTTTCTCCCCTTGGTCTTTTGGTAAATGTTCTAGAATAATTTATGCAAGCTCTGTAGACATCCTCAAAGGGAAGTTGAGATATATCCCTTGTTCCAATGAGATTGAGGACATCCATGCAGTCATCATTAACCCCCCTCAAAAAGACTAGCTTCAGTGATTCTTCAAACAATCTATTATGAGGGTTTTTCTTCAAGGCAAACTGGAATCTTTCAACATAATCTTCCAGCGGCTCATCCTCTTTCTGTGACATCCTGAAGATCTTGTCTCTCCTCTTATCATGGCCTCTAGAGTAGTCTTTATATTTTTCCAAGAACTTTGTCTTCATGGTATCCCAGTCTGGAATAACATCTTTCCCCAACCCCATAAACCATCTTAAAGCAACATCCTTTAATGTGGTAGGGAATAGCTTGAGCCTGTAAGGATCAGTGGTGTAGTCATAACTCCTACACAAGACATCAAACTCGAATAGGAAAGTGTCAGGATCTTCAGTCACCAAGCCGTAGAAAACATGCAATGTGGAAGGTGGTATATTTTTCAGAGTAGCAGCCCGTGCTTGGTCTAGGATAGGGAATTCAAACATTGCTTGTCCTAGAGGATCCTCTATTGCAGCATCTGCCATGGTTCTAAAGGTCCCTTTCTGTAGTTGTGGAAGAAGTTGATGAAGATGTAGAAGGTGTTGATGAAGATGTAAGAGGAAATTCTTCTTTAGCACTTTCTACTGTATAATTGATAAAGTCAGTTGTTTCTTCACTATCCTAAAAATTTGAAGGGAGGAATCTGCGTAGGTTATCTCTCTACTTCTACATACAGTGAATTTGGCTTTATATTCCAACGGTCCTGCACAATGTTAGTATACTTTCTGGTGTTTCCTAAAAAATAAATTTATCAATCCTAATGATGGAATAAAAATTTAAACTATGAAAGCGTATAAAAACAAATGAGCCTATGAAGGTAGCACCATCCCCGAAAATGGTGTCAAAAATGTAGAGGAAAACTAATGCGTTGTAGACTTAACATAATTCAGGGGTAAACCTTGAACAATCCACTCTATCATTGCATTCCTGCATTAAATTATCAACCAAGGAGCGTAATCTTATGATGCCACTTGCACTGTATGTGCCTCCAAGACTCTTATCTATCCTAAACTATCTTATCCAAACCTACCTAGAGTATTCTACTTGGCTGGAATTCTTAGAAATACAAAAATAGTAAAAAAAACTACAGAACCCAGTGGCTACGAGTACCTGCAGCATAAGTTGTAGATAACTGTATTCAACAGGTAATTACAAAATTAACTCAAAATATCTAGAATGATAAAAGAACTTAACACTAACCTCCAAAGGACTTACAATAAACAAAGCATGCACTCATTCATGAATCACAACTACTGGAAATAGTAATCAGAATATTTTACTGAACTCACAATACAATTTATGAAATATCAAAGAAACAACTTTAACTAGAAATGCATAAATAAATAAGGAAATAGATGAAGTGAAGATCAGTACCTTGAGTGGCCAAATCAGGGGACTATCTCACTTAACTGGAAATCAAATCTACTTCAGATTCTCACACATTCTTATAACACGGTTTTATTCAATTCATATCATAAATAGGATCTTCTCAGATTGTATTCAATAAAACATGTATGGATCTTCCAATATAGAAAAACAAAGTAACAGCTGGGAAAATATAAAATAAAGTAACTTAGAAAGAACTAACTTGACATTGAACTCATCCCTCCTAACTTATACAAAAATAGGAGAGTGTTATGTAACTACCAACTAACTTTGATCGTCAATCCATCCCTAGATATCAGGGTACAGGCTTGAGATTGGTTTATTAATCTAACTAAACAGAGGAAGCAGAGTCCTATTCAAATAGAGATTCCTATACAATGGCTCATATATTAAACACAAGAGCTGTGATTAGAATCCTAGAACAAATCTTCTTCTTCTGCATTTATTCTTCCATAATGATCACGTTCAGCTTTAGTTGGCATTTGACGGTGACTTCCTGTAATGCCCTATTTTGCAATGTGATGTGAATTCTCCTCTCCTTGATGCCACATACTTGCTACTGCATAGGGGTTAATCCATGGAACATATGCATGGAAATAACCTTCATAATCAAACTATAAAATTTTCATCTATATGCATACATACTTATGTCTAACTCATTCAATTGACAAATATTATCACCATGTTTCATATTGACAAAATAGGTTCAAGGTTTACAGAATATATAAAAACAACATATTATGATGGTAATGTCTTGGAAAAGTATCTAGAATATCATAGGCATAAAGTCTGAAAGCATATACAAATAACATAAAAGAAGCCAATATTTGAACCCATCATCAACATGTTCAAATTTTTGGGCAGTGATGAGTTTAAACAAACAACCAGGCAAAGGATAATTAAGAAAGTTTAATGCAAGGGGACTTAGCAAATTATAAAATACATTTAGCTAAGGGGTACATAGCACAATTGTAAATACCAAAGTTTAATGCAAGGGGACTTAGTAAATTATAAAATATATTTAGCTAAGGGTTACATAACATTATTGTAAATATCAAATAACAATACTAATGAAGAATACAGACATAGAGAAAAATGTGCATCATCAACCCAAAATAATTGTAGAACATAGGGAGCCCTAGTTAAAAACTAGGATTCATTGTTTAAGGGATGACAAATGCCCAAGAATAAATAAATAAATAAATAATTAGGCATTTTACTCATGTACATACAAATTTGAAATTAACCCCTTTGAAGATTCACAATTTTTTTAATGAAATAGGCATTTATATTTATAAAAAGACATTAAAAAACTTTTATAATTAAAATTCACAAATTAAAATATTAATAGCATGATAAGACTTTAATGACTAGCCTAATCACTAAGAAAAACTAAAAGTTACCACTGACTAAAATACACCTATCTAATATCCAAGCTAATCTTGAAGTCTCCATAGGTTTGTCTATGCATCTAAATTCATTTCCTTCTAAAATTTGTTAAAACTAGTCACTGCAATTATGATTATCAAGATACATGATTTTGGTAGTTTTAACCTTTACTTAGGCATTAACCTTCTACTATCCAAGTGTTCATAGCTCTAGCAAACTTATCCTTGGTTCCACTCTAGGCATAGCTCTATTGCCAACCAAGCATCTATGGCCCTAGTAGAGATACCCAAATCACCTAAATCTAAGTTTTAATTTTATTTATCATATTATGTTTTTCTTTCTTTTCTTTTTTATATGAACCAACCGAAGACTCCTTGACTTGAATAGTCCAAGTTGGGTTGGAAACCATTTGTTGTAAGGGAAGAAAAAAGTTGCCTTTAGATTTTTCACTTGATAACCAAATCATAGTGATAAGCCATGGCAATTCTAAATCAATTTGGCAATCATCTAGAGGTGTTTCAATCTTGGATGAAGTTTAGCATAAATAGTATCTAGACTTGCCATTAGCATTCCTCATGCAACTCTTACTCAAACTCGAGATAGCATTAGGAGACACCTCAAATCTAAAGAGTATTTAATATTTCAAGACTTCAAAACACTTATTGGTCTTTGGTAAAAAGACTAAAAGAACAACTAAAAAACAATGATAGGATAACTAAAAGCTCAAACTGTTGGGAAGTTTCAATCTCTAATCGAATGGTTTAACATCAAAGCTTAATTATTAAGCTATGATACCAATTGGTGAGATACAAGGCTTAGACTATACAATATGGAAATTTTAAATTTGTATTCAAATCTAAAACACCATTACCATGAAGAGATTTAATGGATTTAAATCAGAAAATAGAAAAATCAGCAAACACCATTATGCATCATATAACACAGGATTTACATGGAGAAACCCTTGCAGGAAAAAAACTTCACCAAGAAGAGAGGCCAAGCATGTATTAACTTTGAAGTCAAGATTACAAATCAATCATACTTCCCATTCTCCTCTCTACCTCTAATTTGGTAGCACTTGTGTACCTATGAACAATATCTCAACACATCTAAGTCTTTATCGCATTCCTTCAACCTCTTCAACCTATTTACTCCATTCCTCCTATGCAAACCTAGAATTTGGGATCAATTTTTCATCGTGTGGATCTACTTTGTAACTCACATATTTGACCTAGCAGACTATGTGCTCCTACGACTTGATTCATCTTGATTGTTGTTATCTACTAATGTGTAAGAATAGGCAATATTTACAAATACTTTGAGAAGATTGTTGAATTTTGAGTTCCTATTCTCCTCGGTCAACCCCTTGAATTGTCACCTTTATGACCTTGGCAAGTGTTGGCAGACAACAAGCAAACACACAAGTGGTCTACATGCAAGTATTGATCTTTTTAGTGCTCCAAATATAAATGTTCCTAGAAATGCTCCTTGTAATGTGGATAATGCTTGATGATTTTAACATGTCAAGTACCAAATAAATATCTTCAAATACTAAGACATAATGAATTGTCACACAAACATGTACCAAGGCAACTCCCAATGACTGAGGAAGGAGTGGAATTTAAATTTTAAAAATTTGAATTTCAAGTCAAATCTACACCATAAAAGAGAAGTCCCACACATCACAAAAATGGCCTAGTGCAAGGGATGTCAGATATTGGGAGCAATAATGAATATGTGGAAGTATGGGCTAATAAATGTGGGAAATGTGTGGAAATTGATTTGGATAAGACAAGGTAAGGTCACATGTATATGTGTATAAGTGAGTAAATGAGGGTGGATAGAGATCATAGGAGGAGCCAAACTTACCAAAAAAGTATGCCACATGTTTCTATATAATCAAACTAAGATATTCTCTTAAAATGGACCCAAAAACTTAATGGGAATTGGCATAAGTATGTACATTTCACTATTACAATTATGTAATATTTTCCTATTTATTTTTGAAAATTGTATATATTGTTTTCACCAAAAAAAGGGCCTCCCAATAGTCAACCAAAAAATATTTTGGTTTCAGTTCAATTTTTGTTGTGTTTAGATTCCTAGTCTTCCGTTATGCAAATTTTCTCCAAAAATTTCTAGGTCCCAAGTGTTCTTTTCAAAATCAGAGTTTTGGCATGTATCGAGAACAATAGAAAAGTTTGACGAGTTATTGTTCCTTAGAAAATCTTTGACAAGCCTTCTTTGCAAAAAAATCAAAGTTCCAGAGTGTTTCGGGAACACTTGAAATGCTTGATAATTCTTGTTCCTTCTCAAAATGATGACAAGTTCTCAAGTGTCGGCAATGTTGGTACCTAAAATTTCCTACCATTTTTTGCAAAAAAATTTAGGTTCCCATGTGAAAAAATCAATTTCAACACCCTTAGGAAGCTTCAAATCACATGAAGAACGAATTAGGGTGAACCTGGGTGCATGTAGACACAAAGTATCCTTGGAATTTATATACATATTGTGGAATTGCCTCCTCACATCATTTTGGACCGACCATTTTTGGTAAGAGCAAGACTGGTTAATCACACTGATAAGAGAATTGGACCACTTGAGGTATCTTTATCTCAAGATGAGATAGACACTTTGAGTAAGTTGAATCATGATACCGATTTAGAAGTTATTATGGCAGCAACATTGCCTTTGAGATTAATTGGTCTAGGAACAAATAATGCTCGAATAGATGGCATGCTATGAAATCTTTCAAGCTACTATTACAAAGATCCTAGTCTTCTATTCTGTGTCTGCATTGCTCAAGGTTTTGTTCATTTAAGAAAAGGGTTGCTAACACTAAGTCCATATCATTCAAACCGCTTTCTATTATCACATTCTGCAGTAGCTGGTATTATAACTTTGCTTCATGCATGTTTCAGTGCTACTGTAAATCTAGGTCTAATCCTTCTTTGGGACTGTTGGTTTTTCTTCTGAATCAGCATCAGGGTTTGCCAGTTCCTATGCACATGCAGATTCAGCCAACTAATACAGGAGGTTGCGTGAGCTGCCTCCCCTTCACTTCTGGTTCTATCACACCAAGGGGGGGATCCCTATAACTCAAGATGTAACCTTGACTAGCTCAAAGATGGAAAGATCTAACTTGACAACAACAGGCAAAATACTCTCATGTATGGACCAAGATCTACATGATAGATCACAAGGTGGGCAACATTCTTGGACATATATGTCTGGTTGGGTATGAGAGCATGCAGGGGGTTCCTAATCCTACTCCTACAACTAACAGGTGGAAGTGATGAAATGGGTGGACATAATGTCCTGGATGCAAGATGAGGGGTTTTGGCTCATAACTACTGATCTAGGAGCAAACTGGTGCCTATCCATTGGGCAAGGAGTCAACTAGACGTATACAATAGATGGTTTGCAACTTTCACTCGAGTTTCAGGGGGTTGGACTGATGCTTGCCTTACAAACATCACCCAAGAATGGGTATCTAACTGCCTCTACTTACAGATATCCCTGCTGACATGCAACCAGATTCAAAAGAAGGAGAATAACATGCAGCAAATGGAGACAAGCAGATAGACACATGCAATAAGCATTTTTCATATAACATTAACACTGAAACTAAAAATATGTGCAAAATACATTCATGTTGCAACTCATAAACTCCAAAATGGGATAAAACAGCCAAGATCATGCCTTGTTCTTCATTATTTACACAAAAATGCCTCAGGCCTTCAACCCCTTAAACAATGGTAACACAGTCTGCCTATATCGGCCAGAAAGTACACCCCTAGCAATAATTACATGGTTGACCAAAAATCCCGCCAAATACAGATCTCAAAAGGAATGGCGCTCAAAAGTTATTGCTGCAATAGACAAGGGAGGCCTCGAGCCTTGCGCCACCATCTGGAAGTCTTCATTCATAATTAGACAGCTTCACTATTTGTACCATCGCCCATTGATGGCTCAACCACCCACGTTTACTTGGAAACTGTCGCTGCGTTCAAAAAGAACTTCCCGCCAAAACGCACTTTACTGAAGTTTTCAAATGTGCAGGGAAATTAATCCCACATGCAAGGTGTGAAAACCACTTTAGCACTTTAAAATCATAGCCACTCGCATAATAGGTGTCGAGCGCTTTTGCCACGCTCGACACATGCCTTTCCGTCCAAAAACCCATCGCTAAGACTTAGGCCATCGGCCAACCCCACAAATCTTCTTCCGATCTCAATGGTCTCGCCGATGCCTACCTTACAATCCGCTCCATCGGCCAGAGATAGACCATCAGGCCAGCACAAAACTCCTTTGCCGATGCCCATGGTCTCGCCGATGCCTTCAAAAATCCTGATGACATCATCATCATGTCCTGATGATGTCACCATCACCCGTCTGCATACCGCGCAACTCTCATATCCGAATGACGTCATCGCCATATAGGCGCTGGGGTGATATTAGTAAGATAACCTGATATTTCAGAATATCACCCCCCAAACAAAATATCATGATGCACTGTAAACCGGATGATGATGATGACCCCTTTAACTCAAAGAACATCAGGGTGCACTGTAGCTCTACTGCAGGATCGGGATGATATCCAAACATCACCCGATATTGAAACAAGATGATCCTGATGACAAATCTGGTCGACAGAAAATCATGATGATGCTGACGACCTTGGAGAAAATATGATGCTGCTGTTGAAAAATGCTGAGGAGGGCCAACACTTAGGAAATTTTTTGGATTTTTTGGGAAGGTGCCTGCATGAAAATTGCTAAATTAACTGACAGTCAATTTAGGCACCAACAGTGGCTCTGTCTGGGGACGTGCAGGTGCAAGACTGCAGCGAGAACCCCAGATCTCTGGGATGCAGACTAGTCCCCTATCCATTGGGCACAGAGTCATGATGTTATATTGATCTGCATCACCAAACACATTATTTTTAAACATTATTTTGGCATCCCTGGGCAACCGAAAAGGAAGAACCATAATTTTTTCTTGTCAAATGCCTGATTCCAAACTGGAAGATCCCAATCCCAATTGAAAAGATTGGCATAATCTGCCCATAATGTCATCTGCTTAAATAGATATTCCACCAGTTTTGAAAGCTTGCCACCATCATTTTCAGCTCTGTCATTTTGGATTTCAAAATTAGACATATAACCATACACATAATATTCTTCAACATTAGGCAACACATGTATGTTATATCCCTCAGACAGTACATCATACTGCTCTTGGCATTCTTCATCATTTATCTGGCTGCTACACATTGTTAGTCACTCATCCAGCTGATCCAAAAACTCAAAATACTCAAAAAACATGAGACCCCTAATATCTACTGATATTGAAAACAAATCCTGATCCACACACCCAATGTTGCACATGTCTGAATCAGGTGATGATGAACATTCATTATTCATAGTTTGCAAATCAGTATCATCATCTTCAAACAAAGGGTTAATCTTGCACCAATGAAGGTCATGACTTACAACATCATATGCATCTACAGGCTCATCATAAAGGGGATTAACACTCAATGCAAAGGCCTCTGCTTCTTCTTCATGACACTCCAATTCTTCTTCACTACTATCAAATCCAGAGTCATAAAAAGAACAAACCTGATCCATGAATTGATCATGGATATCATTTTCATCATTTGATTTCCCCATATACAAGATTTCTGCTGTTTCAATGTACTCTGAAGTTGAACTATCTGCATCACTTTCCAGCCCTCCAATGCTTCCTGATGAAACTGATACTAACTATTGATCCACATGATCACAACTTTGCATAACTGGATCATTTAAACATGAAGGCTCTTTGTTTAGGACTGGTATGCAAATATTACTTGAAAAATTATTATTTTCAACTTCACTTGCTGGGCAAAAAAGGACATCCTCCTCTATAATAGAAATATCATCCACTTGGAATGATGCAAAAATTGGGACAACAAGGGTGTGAGTGCTTTGATATTCATTGTCAACACCTGAATTAAATCTTTCATTAACATTGGGGGCTGCAGGACAACAAAAATTTTTAGAAAAATAACCCTTTTGAATTCCATACCTCCAATTGTTTTCAATATCTATTGCAAACTGATGTGCCTAATGCAATGTGGTGGGCTCCTTATCTCTCAATCTATAACTCATTTTCTTATCAAAGGCTCCCAAATAGACAACTAAGCACAGTGCATCATTAGGTCTCATACATTCTGGTATTCTGTTCAATGCCCTCATAAATCTGAGGTTAAAGGCTGGGATCAACTCATCTTCTTCAATATGGATGTACATGAAGTCACTAATAACTACATATTCAGAAATTCTTTCACCATATTGTACTAGAAATGCAGATTTAAATCATGCCAAGAGCTGACAGAGCGAGCTGGAAGGTAGGAGAACCAATCCCTTGCATCTTCATCTAGAGATTGAACAAATAATCTCATAACTACATCTTCATGGTCAATCTCGAAATCATCTATAACATTTATAAACTACTGCAAGTGTCTCTCAGCTGATTCATCCTTTGTGCCACTAAATTTGGGCAAATATCTTTTGATTTTAGGTGGAAGAGCATTTGGGTAGCCACAAATGCCACTAAAATTTATGGGCTTATATCTATCTATGTTGAAACTTCTTTTATTACATGGTTGGGACTGACTACTATACATTATTGCATTTGACACCTCACAAGGGTGCATAAGCTGACAATACATCTTTTTACGCTTTCGCAACCCTCTTCTCTACTCAGATTTTCAATCACAATATGACCTTAGGCCCTTAAAATACAAACTACTATTTCAACCTGTCTAAAGTCCTCTATATGAGTCTTTTGAAAAACATTGCATGCCCTTTTAAAATATAGAGTAGGTTCTAACAAAAGCATGCAAGCTCTGCTTTCACCAATGTTTCCCTTTTAACCAGTGCTATTTCACCAGATAGGGAACTCTTCAAAAACTTGTACAAATACTTGGATATGTTGTAGCTGCTGATATGTTCATTCAACAGAGTCGCCACCTCCTTGGAAGAGGAATGAGCTTCAAACAGGCTGAAGCTAAAAATTGATTTCTTTCTTTCTGGGTCATCCACCAGCAGAGCCACAGATAAAACTTTTTCTTTTGCTGCAACAAGGCACCTCCAGGTCTGATTCTTCAATTTCTTAGACTCAAGCTTCACGGATATGACATTGTTTTGCCCAGCAGAGTCACCATTTTGTTGGTGACTCGGATGGGTCACAAATATATCACTTCTTTTATCAGTCCATCCCCAGCAGAGTCGCCATTTTGTTGGTGACTCGGATGGGTCACAAGTATTATTCTTTTTTTATCAATCCATCCCCAGCGGAGTCACCATTTTGTTAGTGACTCAGATGGGCCACAAGATATAACACTTTTTCATCAATTTTCTCCCCAGCAGAGTCGCCATTTTGTTGGTTTTTCTTCTGAATCAGCATCAGGGTTTGCCAGTTCCTATGCACTAATGCTTGCCTTAGAAACATCACCCAAGAATGGGTATCTAACTACCTCTACTTATAGATATCCCTACTGACATGCAACCAGATTCAAAAGAAGGAGAATAACATGCAGCAAATGGAGACAAGCAGATAGACACATGCAATAAGCATTTTTCATATAACATTAACACTGAAACTGAAAATATGTGCAAAATACATTCATGTTGCAACTCATAAACTCCAAAATGGGATAAAACAGCCAAGATCATGCCCTGTTCTTCATTATTTACACAAAAATGCCTCAGGCCTTCAACCCCTTAAACAATGGTAACACAGTCTGCCTATATCGGCCAGAAAGTACACCCCTAGCAATAATTACATGGTTGACCAAAAATCCTGCCAAATACAAATCTCAGAAGGAATGGCGCTCAGAAGTTATTGCTACAACAGACAAGGGAGGCCTCAAGCCTTGCGCCGCCATCTGGAAGTCTTCATTCATAATTAGACAGCTTCACCATTTGTACCATCGCCCATTGATGTCTCAACCACCCACATTTTACCTGGAAACCGTCGCTGCGTTCAAAAAGAACTTCCCGCCAAAATGCACTTTACTAAAGTTTTCAAATGTGCAGGGAAATTAATCCCACATGCAAGGTGCGAAAACCACTTCAGCACTTTAAAATCATAGCCACTCACATAATAGGTGTCAAGCGCTTTTGCCACGCTCGACACACGCCTTTCCGTCCAAAAACCCATCGCTAAGACTTAGGCCATCGGCCAACCCCACAAATCTTCTTCCGATCTCAACGGTCTCGCCGATGCCTACCTTACAATCCACTCCATTGGCCAGAGATAGACCATCGGGCCAGCACAAAACTCCTTTGCCGATGCCCATGGTCTTGCCGATGCCTTCAAAAATCCTAATGACGTCATCATCATGTCCTGATGATGTCACCATCACCCGTCTGCATACCACGCAACTCTCATATCCGGATGACGTCATCGCCATATAGGCGCCGGGGTGATATTAGTAAGATAACCTGATATTTTAGAATATCACCCCCCAAACAAAATATCATGATGCACTATAAACCGGATGATGATGATGACCCCTTTAACTCAAAGAACATCAGGGTACACTGTAGCTCTACTGCAAGATCGGGATGATATCCAAACATCACCCGATATTGAAACAAGATGATCCTGATGACAAATCTGGTCGACAGAAAATCATGATGATGCTGACCACCTCGAAGAAAATATGATGCTGTTGTTGAAAAATGCTGAGGAGGGCCAACACTTAGGAAATTTTTTGGATTTTTTGGGAAGGTGCTTGCATGAAAATTGCTAAATTAACTGACAGTCAATTCAGGCACCAACAGGGACATTGATGCTGGCCTTACACAAATTGACAAGTACTCCCATAGCAATAATAATCATGTTATTACTGGAGCATTGCTAGCAGTCAGTATTGTAAATTGTGGTATCTAAAATGAATGTGATCCTGTATTTACAATGCTGATAGAATATACTCAAAGGCACCAAAATGGAAGAATAAGGAACGTCCTGAGATTCATGGTGTATAGCATTCAAAGACAGTGCCACCATACATTGCGTTACTAATATAAGGTGCAAACTTGGTAAGGAAGGCATGACATATTATAGTGGTGCGGCCTAAAAGCTATGGTGCATCAACCGCCATCAAAAAAGATACAGCCTCCATCAAGAAGAGCATCTCCATTCAAAATATGGTGCATACAAGAAACAACCTGAGCCAAAACTCTCAGCCTGCATCAAACTCAAAGCCCAAGCTATAAAAGGTGAAGCGCTAAATCAATATGCAACACAATTATTCCAAAAGGAGAACACAGTTATCTTAAGAAGTAAAGTATCTAAGAGAATTTCAAGGCAAACCTATACAAATGAGGCACTCCACCCATGATCATGGCACCGCAGCATATATAACTAAGGTATGTGTAGATCATGGGAGGTAAAGCGCATAAAAAATAGTGGAAATGAAGGAAATGGAGGTAGCAAATGGATGGGATCTGATGCAAAGTGCACTTGCAAAGATTGTCAGAAGGACATTATCATGTTGGAATGACAAGCCCATTGGTCTCTTCAATATGCCAAAGGCAGAAGGCATCGAAAAAAAACATTTCTCAAGAACGGTAGAGGGACATCAACAAGATCTTTCACGATTTGATATAGGTGAGCATATAGACGTGCAGTTGGGATATGATAGTCTTGAAGAAAGTGTTATACTTCAGGATCAAAGCCAAAAGTGAAGAAGCTTGGCGTTCATAAGACACAATGTAAGTTTTAGAACTATTGGTATGTTCAGTAACTTCATGCTTGACACACAAATCCAACGAGTACCTTCTGCTCTTATTCATCAGTGTCAGAAACATCCTGCCCTCTCTATACCTCAATTTTATTGTCATTCTCCATCTCATACCTTCAAATAATATGTGATACATTCTGTAATTTAACTAACTCATGTCAAAGGCCTACATTACAATGTTACAACATGGTACCTTACAATCAAACTTGATGTGAGAAATTAAAAAGCTAATTCTAATACAAACCCCATCTTATGAGGGGACTTCAATTTCCACAACTTTGAATTATGAAACATATGAGACTCTATTTGCCATCCTAGTAACCTGGGACTGCATCTATACAGCTCTAACTTTTGCAGCAGTTGCACATTGAAAGAATTGTTGGAGAGACAGTGCTCTCACATTATTCAGATAGGCATCAATAGGAATTGTCCCCTCCTGAACAACTTTATCCAAGGAGTATAAAATGTCTTCAATAGCCAGGTCTACAGTAGTGCACTCAAGCATCTTCTTTGATAGAGCATCACAAAGCTCAAAGACATTATCAATATCTATAACATCCTTCTTCTTATCCTCATTATTCCTTAACCATGTTTCCAAAACATCAGTGTCTGTTAGAGTCAGTTTCAATTGTTGCTCCAACCCTTCTTCCTCCTCCTGCATTTCCCTCAACCCCCTCTCAAGTTGCTCCTCTCTCTATTGCAATACCACTTGAGTATTGAACAATCCATCCATCTCTACCTCCATTTTTTTTCTCAATTCAGCCATGTCATTATGCAGCATTTCTACCAGTCTATTGATGGCATTCAAGGTTTTTTGGATGAGAAAGAATGGGCTCTAGACACAGAAGGTGTGAATCTACTGGTTGTCATGGTCCATGAAGATGTTGACTATACAAGGACATCAAGCAATCACATGGTTGAAGTTCTTAAGGCATTTATCAATTCTTTGTGACACAATGACATATCGAGGCCATCTGATGGCCATTACATGCCATGGTATTAATCAAAATGATACAGGGCCAATGATGAGATGTCCATTTGAGGAGACTATAGATATTCTCTAAAGATCAGTTGGAAACATCAAAATCATCAAGGAAGCATGAAGAAGTCGAACCTTTAACCAGCTGCTTATGTTTGATCTACATGCCCACTTTTGAGTACTCAAGAGTTAATATACGGTATAAGGAAACAAAGACATTTGAGACAAAGGATTGGAAGCTACGTATAGAAAACGTTGGGCAGTATAGAAATTAAGAATAGATGGGAATGCGGATTTACTCAGCAAATTCAGTGAGCCACATACAATCATACTCTTTCATATGCCAGCATAAACCCTAAAATGACACAGTGCTACAAAAACATGATTCTATCAGAAGGAGAAACCCTAATATCAGGCAAATATGGCTTATTCGTGAGATGATTTTTTAGTCTCCCTGATATACCAAATAAGGTGGGTCCCCAAGGCTCTTACATGTGATATTTGAAGGTATAAAGTATACCAAATAAAATATCAGACAAAAAATCAATATCGGAAAGACCACAAAACTAGTCTCCCCAATAGCCTGAGAGGAGTAACATATTTGAAGAAACCATCCAAAGGGTAAATCATATTGGCAAAATAAAATAAAGCTAAAAATGGTACATTAGCCAAAGTTAAAAGTAGATATAAAGTGGGCCCCCGAAAACATGACAAACGAATATTATTACCGAAAAATAATATCAGAGAATCGGAATGAGTGTGTTCAAGGTCTCTTCGAAAACCATAAGGAGCAATGAACAAAAAAGAATGAACATTAAATATTGGTGAGAGAAATTTTGAATATGCATTGGCAAAAAGGTACAAATAAGAATTTAAAGAAAAATGTGATTATAGTTTCACATTTTCATAAAAGGATTATATCGAGAGGTAATTGCAAGTAAAAGACTCAGGTAAACGGATTTCACTGAAGGTGAGAAAGATTTAATCAAACATCAATGAAAATTTAAATACGAAGCACATGAAATAATTCAAGAAGTGAGAAATATTTTTTGCATATAAAGGCCAGCAAAACATTTTTGCCCAGCAGGTAAAGAGGGGGTAATAATCTTCACCCAACTAATTATTTTGCTCCAAATAGAGGTGAAAAGAGAAATGGAATAGGGATTAAAGTATTAAGAAAAACTTTATGGAAATGCCTAGAGAAGATCAAATTAATTAAACAAAGAGATGCACCCGAGAAGAATGTCAAATGAAGGGACACAACCCTAAAAATATGCAGTGTATATGGAAGATGCAAATCAAAAAAAGAAAAGGCAAAAACAATCAGAGAAATCAACTATCAAATAAAGTAATATGTCAAGGGAATCAAATGGAATATAAGACTTTTTATTTATATATGCAATTCAAGTCTGAACTATTATATCATTCTATATCTGGATGTGCTATGAGCTTATAAATTAATACAAAGGAGTGGAAGTTTTCTAGTGGATCATATTTTTGGTGTTCAATTGGTGTGTAGAGTTTCATGTCTATGAACTGTGTGATTGTATCCAGAATGGTTTCTTAAATTAGTTCAAATTAATATATCAAGGGTATATTTAATTTGTTAGAGCACATTTGTGGTTCTGTGTGATTGATTCGATTGGTTTCTGTGGAAAGTTGATTTAATTCATATTAAAGCTGCCTATGTTTATTGGTCTTGTTGGCAAGAGACACTGCTAGGCATGATAAGTGTTGTCATTGATGGCAACCAAGTCTCTCTACACATCCACATAACATAATTTGCCTAGACTGGAAATCAGATTGAAGATCTATCTAAGTCCAGGAAGTTAAGAACAGAGTGTGTGACAAGGTCTAGATCTCCTCGGGAGTAGATTAGAGTTTGCTATGGATCTGAGGGAGTCATAAGCATTGTCAGGAAAATCTAAATCTAGAATTTTGGCCTCCGGTGATGGAGGAGTCAATAGTTATTAGCATCTGAGTATTGGGTTAACAGTTTGACAAAACAGACAGAAGAAGAACAGGCCGACATTGTAATTGATCTTGGTTCCGGATGTATGGAAGTTGTTGGTTGGAAAATTTGTGTTGATCAATGATAGTAGACAACCTGACTAATGATCTGTGAGTGCAATTTTTGGTCTATGTCTCAAGTTATGCATGGATCTAGCGGACAGAGCAGAGTATTCAATAAAGTTCCAAGTGTTCTTGAAGCTGACTAAAAAGTATTTAAAGATTAGGATGCAAATATATATATAGCTAATGGATTTGGATGATTTTGGTGTGTGTGTTGTGAATATGGAGTAAAGGAAAAAAGAGCAGAGATATAAGATTTGGATGAAGGCAGAGCAGTAAATAGGGCAGAGTGAAGATGAAATGTGTAAGATTAGTGTTTTGTGCTTAACCAGAACTGAATTCATGCATTAGTAGACGTTTCTCATCAGTTTAAAATCTCTATTATTCTCTTGTAATCATTTGTAGGTGAGCCTCTATTGGAGTAGTGAGCTCTGGGCAGTGAGTCCGAATGCATGTGCATTCTCATTTGTAAAAATACTTTTAACAGGGTATTAATTTTTGTGGGTTAACCCCCACCATGGTTTTTCCCTTAACCGGGTTTCCACACTAAAAATCTTGGTGTCAAGTGTGTTATTTATGCTTCTACTCATGTGTTATCGATTCATGCTTTAATGTTTACTTGATTGTAAGTTGTAAAAGAAGATTAAAGGTAGAAAAGTTTAAATTGTGTGACAACTGATTCACCCCCCCTCTCAGTTATCTGGACTAATTCCAACAATTGGTATCAGAGCAAGGTTCCTTTGAAAAAGTTTAACAGCTTAAGGAAGATCTGGGAAGGCAGTAAAATGGATGAATATAACTTCAAGGGAAACTTAATCTCACCCTAGAAGATCTTGAGCAGTCCAGAGCAGAAGCCCAAGAGCTGCAAGATAACCTCAAAAAGGCTAAAGACTTCATTGAGATTTTAAAAGAAAAATTGAGCAAATCTAATGTAAAAGGAAAGGTGCAACCTCTTCAACTGGGAAATCATTATGAAGACAAGGCCCTAAACGAGAAGACAAAGGAATGTGAAAAGTTAGCTAAAGAAGCTGTCCTAAAACATGAGATGGAATCTGGGGTGATGAGACTAACTAAGAAAATTGAAGATAGGAAGAAAACTGAAGAAGAGATGAATCAAAATCTGAAAGAGAGAACTGAAGAATGTTGTAGATTGGATGGAATAGCTGGTCTCCTAGAATATAATCTACAAAGAAAGTAGAAACAATAAGAGACAAATTGAGAGACAAATTATCACTCTCAGACATGATCTAGAAATTGCAAATGAGTATAAGGAGAAGTTCAAGATAAGCTCAACAAAACTTGAAGCACTAATTAAAGGATAGAAAAGGATGATGACAAGCATGATCTTGGATATGAAAAAGGTGAAAGCTCCAGATCCGGACAAAGAAATCTTCAACCAAGGAATGGGAGAAACAGAACTAGAAAACCTCTGGTAAGACAGCCTAATGCTCAAAGATATCCATCATTCAATGGAAATTGTTTCAATTGCAATAAATTTGGTCATAGAGCTACTCAGTGCAGAAGCAGAGTAAATCAAAATGGTCCATCCTTCTCCGGTCAATGATTCAAGTGTAAGAGGTATGGTCATAGATCAAATGAATGCAGAAGTATGATAATAAATAATGCTAACAATAGAGGAATTAGCAATTCTTTCAATGGTTACTATTTTTCTTGCAATGGGTTTGGACACATGGCTAATTAATGCAGATCAAGAGGAAATCAAGTTCATAATCAAGGAAATGTTGTGTGTTTTAATTGCAATAAATCTGGTCATATTGTAAGATTCTACAGAAGTAGGAATAATGGAAGAAGAGGTCCAGTAAATAGAAAACTGAATGAGAAGAGACATGTCAAAGGCAAAAGAAAAATTGATGTGAATGAGATACGGAGCAAAATGAACAAGACTTGGGTAAAGAAAGATACAATAAACAATTGTGATGGGTCTGCACCAGAATCCGGTGCTGACAATTCCTCTGGGAATTATGTCAGGGGCTCTGGCTCAGGGGGAGCTGCATTGAACATCAAATTCCCCCAGTCAATAAGTGGGTGCCTAAATTTGGCACAATAAAAGAGGGTATTTTGAATTGATTCAGAACCTTTGGAAGGATTTCTGGAAGAAAAGATGTTGATATGAAAACTTGCGGAGTGATTCATGAAGAACTGTCAAAAATAGAGTAACTAGACAAAGTTAGGGCAACGCATTTATTACAATTCCAAATTAGGTTTTGCAAAGGATAAAAGGTCACTTGGTCATGCATTTGAATCACTTTGCATTCAAAGGAAACAAGAAGAAGAGCATCTGAGCTGCAAATCCAAAGATTGAAGCACAAAGAGCGAATTCAACCGGTAATTGATCAACCCTAACCCCACGGAAGAAAAAGGTACTTCTCTATAAAGCTTTGAATCTAAAATTTGTTGAGATGGCTACTCCTCATGTTGTTGACATTACTGAAAGGCCTCGACCCAAATTTAAGAAGCATCCTCACAAATCAATAGAAGTCAACCCGTTAGGTGCTTTTTCAAGTGTTTCGTATGGTGTGCTGCATGTTGAAGACATTAGGGTTTATATTCATGCAAACATAGATGAGTTTGGAGATTCAAGGTATGTAGACTTTTTTAAGAATCATCTCAGGGATGAAAATCACAAACTTAAACCCGAGTATAAGGCACTACAGGATAAACATTTTATTCAGATTATGGGGTTTCCAACATTTGATGAAGATGAATGGGTCCAATATGTTTTGAGTCAGATGCATGATGAATTCATTTGGCTATTAAAACCATTCAAGATTACCAATGATGTTATCAGAATTGTGAGTGGGTTAAATTCAATTGGTGGATTACCCATGTTAAAATCTATGAAAAACTAAACTGTTACTGATGCAACTAGTGCAAAATTCAATAGGAGGGATATGACTATAAATGACATTATAGAACTAGATGTGAAGTTTGCTTCCATGGTGATTGACTACAAGATATACCACTCCAGTAGGGAGAATTCTGTCTTCAGAACTGCCATATATGCAACATATCAAATGTTAAAGGAGAATGTCGATTATGACCTTTATGAGCTATTACAGAACCAGCTGATTGAAAACTTGAACAAAATCAAAAGGGATAAGAAAAACACTTTTAAATATGGTACATTGGTTCTATTCTTGTTTATCTACTATATGAATGAAGTACATGGAGTAAAGGGTGTTCACTGGACTAATGATGAACCAGTTGTCATTCAGATCAGAGATCATCTTCGCAACATTGGTGACTTCAAAGCACATAAAACTGTAATATGGGGTTACTTCAAAAAAATTTAGAGTATGATGCATTTAAGGGAAAGAATCCCTAAATCAATTGTTGAGAAGTACAAAAATGAAATATGCTTTATGGTTGACACTAATCAGTGCCTAATGGAAGCAGTGGAACCCAGAACTATTTGGATCATGCCCATGGGGTATGGAGTAGATGGAAAAATCTTGAATATGTATGCTCAACATCTTCTAAGAAAGCCTAAATATACATTAGTTGAAAGATTTGGAACATATGAGGAGTTAAGTTTAAAATTGCATATTGAGCTCAGAGAACTCGAAACCAATAGGAGAGTAAGAAAAGAAGTTGAGCAGTTGGCTGAAAATCTGGGCCTAACTAAAGAGTTTGTGAGGCAATTCAGGGAAAGAACTGAAAAGGCTGAGAAAGAGAAACAAGATAAGAAACAAGGAACTGCTCCGGTGGAACCCTCTTCCACCTCAAGGTCTACTAGGAGCTCTGCTGCTACCCCTGTTCCTCCTAAGACTGCAGAACTGGAAGCAAAATCATCCAAACAAAGGGAGAAAAGGAAGAAAACAAAAGCATCCTGGACCTATGAAAGCACAAGAGAAGAAGAAAAAGATACAGATTCTGACATTGAGATCAAAGAACTAAAAGCCACAAGCACAAAAGCGGCTAAGATATCTAAGGAGATGTCCTCCGGAAGCAAAAAGGAAAGCAAGAGACAAAAGACAGAGGAATATGTAGAAAAGCCTACCTTTTAATAGATGACATCATTAAATCAATTACTGTGGATGGAAACTTGCCTCCAATGACAGAATTCTATGATGACTATAGTGATGCTGACAAAAGAGTACTTGAGGAAGCAACGGTAAGATATTTGAATATCTACAATAAGGCTCTTATTGAGATATGTTCATTGATACGAAAAAGCCTTGAAAAAGTTTTGGAACTGAGAAAAGAGAATGCAATAAGCAAGGATCTTGAGATCCAAAAACAAATATTAATACAATTATGCCCCCAAATTACTTTGAAGCAAATGAATTTAATATTCGAAGAAGCCAAGGATGAGTTCCGAAGTAAAAATCAAATGAATAAGCTTATTCTTGGGGAGATAGACAAGATTGCAAAGGAAACCAAAGAGATTCTTCTGAGTGCTTTGAAAAAGAACAATCTTCCTATTGCAGAGGAGGTAAATGTAGAGATTGAGTCCTCAGACATGGATGTTGAAGGATTAAAGGGAAATAAGCAACAGACTGAAACTCTAGACTTCTATGTTCTGGAAGAGGAAGTATTGATAGAAGAAGCAAATACTGGCCATGATCCTCTAGATCCTCCTGCTACTGATGACTCCGGAAAGGACAAAGAGAAAGAAGAAGAAAAATAGAAAGAGAAGGAAGAGGAAGAGGTAAAGGGAAAAGAAGAACTAGCAGAAGGGGATGATGCTAATGCACCAAAGCAAGACAGTCCGGTTGTTGTCTTTGACCAAGCACAAGGGAAGGAAACTGAAATAGCAAGTGTGGCAAGAGACACCGTGAATGTAGTGTAGAGTTTTCTCAGCAAGGAGATGCTAGAGTTAGATGAGTCAGAACTGATACAAGGACTAATCAATTATGACACTCTCTCTGGATCAAATGTTGAAGATATCATCATTCACACAGGCCAAGGCAAGGGAGAAATTACTAAAGTCTCACATAGAAGACAGTAAGGTGATAAGCCTAGCATCTAGAGTAATGGAGAAGATCATGCCCACATATCAGAAGAATACTTCTGATTCTCTTTTTGGTAATTTGAAAAATCTTGTGCATTCTGTAAATACAAATTTTGAGTCCTTTGAGAAGTCAGCCGAAGTAAAGATCCAGAAAGAATTTTTGGATAAGAGGTTTAGTGAACTAAAAGGCCTTATAGATAATGATAGAAAAACACTCGACATTGGTATAAAGAGTATTGAAAATGCTCTTAAGGATGGTGGTGATGTATATAAGTTTTTCTTATCATGGCCCAAAATAGTAGAGGATATTGAGAAAAAGATAAAGGAGTAGGAGAAAAAGCTGCTAGACATATCTCAAAGTTTTGATCCTTTAATAGTATCTTTGGTGAGCTAAGAGCAATTAGCCTAACAAATGAAATAAAGAAGTTTATCAAGGAAAAGAAGAATATTATGGAAAGAATGGGTGAGCTCCAGGGACTGATTACCCCTAAGTTGGAAACAATGTTTAATACCTTGTCAGAGGCTCAAAGTACTGCCCGAACAAGTGATCTGTTAGATCAAAGGAAAGCAGAAGCATATGCATTTCTGCTGAGAGGAGACATTTCAATTTTGGATGGTATGAAGAGAAGTTGGGCCACCGAATTTGTATAGTTAAAGAGTACTTTTGCAAATATCCTTAAATATATGTAAATATAACATATGGACTATTTGTACATATGCGGTCATATACAGAGTTTTTGCATCATTAGTGATTGTGGATCCCACCCTTTGCCATTGATGTCAAAGGGGGAGTGAAGAGAAGTGAAAAATGAGGAATCCAGCAAAGGGGGAGCGCTGGAAAGCAGTGTGAACAACAGTATGGAGCACAAGCAAAGGGGGCGTTATTCCAACACTTAGTCATTTTTCACTAAGTGTTGTCATCAATGCCAAAGGGGGAGATTGTTGGCAAGAGACACTACTAGGCATGATAAGTGTTGTCATTGATGGCAACCAAGTCTCTCTACACATCCACATTACATAATTTTCCCAAACCAAAAATTAGATTGAAGATCTGTCTAAGTCCAGGAAGTAAAGAACAGATTGTGTGATAGGGTCCGGTATCTTGGTCCGGATCTCCTCAGGAGTAGATCAGAGTTTGCTATAGATCTAAGGGATTCATAAGCATTGTCAGGAAAATCTAAATCTAGAATTTTGGTCTCCGGTGATGGAGGAGTCAATAGTTATTAGCATCTGAGTATCGGGTTAATAGTTTGACATAATAGATAGAAGAAGAATAGGCTGACATTGTAATTGCTCTTGGTTTTGGATGTATGGAAGTTGTTGGTTGGACAAGTTGTGTTGATTATTGATAGTAGCTGACCTGACTAATGATCTATGAGTGCAAGTTTGGTTCATGTCTCAAGCTATGCATGGATCTAGTCAACAGAGCAAAGTATTCAATAAAGTTCCAAGTGTTCTTGAAGCCGACTGAAAAGTATTTAAAGATCAGGATGCAGATATATATAGCTAATGGATTTGGATGATTTTGGTGTGTATGTGTTGCAAATATGGAGTAAAGGTGAAAAGAGCAGAGATCTAAGATTTGGATGAAGGCAGAGCAGTAAATAGGGCAGAGTGAAGATGAAATGTGTAAGATCAGTGTTTTGTGCTTAACCAAAACTGAATTCATGCATTAGTAGATGCTTCTCATCAATTCAAAATCTCTATTATTCTCTTGTAATCATTTGTGGGCAGTGAGCCTCTATTTGAGCAGTGAGCTTTGGGCAGTGAGCCCGAATGCATGTGCATTCTCATTTGTAAAAATACTTTTAACAGGGTATTAATTTTTGTGGGTTAACCCCCACCGTGGTTTTTCCCTTAACCGAGTTTCCATGCTAAAAATCTTGGTGTCAAGTGTGTTATTTATGCTTTTGCTCATGTGTTATTGATTCATGCTTTAATGTTTACTTGATTGTAAGTTGTAAAAGAAGATTAAAGGCAGAAAAGTTTAAATTATGTGACAACTGATTCACCCCCCTCTCAGTTGTCTAGACTAATTCCAATAGGTCTCTGCCCAGGGTTAAAATCCTTTAGACTGGTCATCTTAGTGGGTTTCCTTTCCATTTGAATTAAAATCCTTTCTTGTGATCACAACGATTTAGGAAAATATCATTGGGATTAATAAGAAGAATTTTGCAATTCAACAATCTTGCACATCTACACAAAGTGTAGACTTACATAAGTGCCCAACAATTCAAGTTAAACCAATTATAGAGATCCATACACCATTAACTTTTGACTCCATTTTCCCAATAGATAAAAGAATTGGTCACTATAAAACATAAGCTTAGTCATACTTTCAATCTTCAGAATAATTAGGAGCATTTTCACCCTAAATCTACTTCACACCCTTTTGCCATCATGAAGATTACATTAAAATCTACATTAGTCGTCAAGGTATACCCACCTAGGTTTGGCAAAGCCTAAAGTGAAGGGGGTTTAGCCATATCTACCCTGTGTCAGTTAGCCAAAAACGTTAAGAGAGCTTGGCAACCTCTTAGGGTTTAGGACCTACATTTTTGAGACCTAACAGAATTGGTGACTCTGTTGGGGAACAACATAAGAAAATCTGATTAAAGACCATCTCATTATAGAGTCAATACATTTTTTGAATTCCAACACAAATTGGTAACTCTGTTGGTAAGGACCTAGAAAGATGAAATCATTCCTCTTTTGGCAAGAGGTGGCGACTCTAAAAAAGGAATTCAATGAAGAATACAAATACATATTGTAACAACACTATTTGCAGTCAAAATAAATATGACAAAAGAAGAGCAATTGTTGGAGTTATTAAGGGAAGAGAAAAGATTGATTCAAGAACTGCAGCAATTAAGAGCCAAACATGCTTCAAATTCATCATAATATATGTCAACATCTAATGAGGATGGGTATAGTGATCCTTTGAACTCACAAGTGTCTCATGATTTAGGCAATGGATATAGTGCATATCATATACAACAGGGCATTTTTTCACAAGCCTCAGATCAAATAAATAATTACTCTGTCTCACCTGATCAAAGACTAGCAACATACCAAGATCATGAATAGAATTAGTATCTCAAGTATTATCAATATTAATACCAAATTGTGGCACAATGTCAACCCTCATGGAAATGTCGATCAGAATATGCAGCAAGAAGTATATCATCAGCAGTTATGTGATCAGAGGAAGACAAGGGGGTCATTTTGTCCTGAAATATACAAACCATTTGATTTCAGAAACATTCATGGTTATCCACATCCTATCCCTTTGAATATAAAAAATATTTTGCCAAAATTTTAGGGATATGAATCAACAAGCGTACACTTATAGGAATTCATTGATTTAATGATGAATCATCAAATCATTGAAGAGGATGTTATTATGAAACTCTTTGTGAGAACATTAGAAGATATTGTTGAATATTGGTTTTCTAGCTTGCCTACACATTCCATAGCTTCATGGGATGAACTTGCAAATAAATTCATGCATTACTTTAAGGACAGAGATGATGAGTATGCACATATTCAAGAAAGAGGTCAAGATCTTTTAGATGTATTTTTTGGCATTAGGAGATATAAAGGAGAATCTACACGCTCCCTACTTAACAGAATGATGGATACCTATTGGAAGATACCTTTTAATCTTCATCTTGATGAGTCCATGTTCATTGAGCACTTCATGAGAATATATGACCTTGATTTAGTTCATTGTCTTGAATCATTGAAGCCAGCTACTTTTGGGTAGTTGTGGCCATGGATTTGTGATATAGAAGTATTCGGGCATAGGGATTCTATCAATAATGGTGATGAATATGGAAAAATTGATCAAACAATGCAGCCAGTAAATGATACGTGTGCAAGTAAAATTTTTAGTGATGATATTTTAGATTTGAATGAGGAAGAAGTTTTAAAAGACCAATTCTCCTCTTGGGATCAATATTACAATTATAAGAATTTTGCACAAAACTTAGAGCCCCAACATATTCCAAAAGATGAGAGTAGTCTTCAAAATGTGGATGTTCCTTTTGTCCCAGCCTACCCACCTCAATACCTGAATCAGCAGTTTGAGGAAGAAGAAGTGTACACATCTGAAAATGATTTTTAGATTTAATCAAACCCACTATATAATCAAATAACAGAAGAAGAACAAATGACATTTTTCCAAGACATACCAGAATGAGAATTTCATGTGTCCTCAAATCCATGCTATGATGAGGATGAAGTGTTTTCAAATAATCAGGGTGATATTTTAGTTTGTGAAAGAAATGATTATGCTGATGAAATGGTTATATTTGATTTCAATGATCTTGAGTGTTGTGGTAATGATGAAAAAGATGAAGAAAATGTCAACAATGGGGTGGATGAAGAAAAATGTTCACTCAGTAGTGAGCAGACTTCACAAATATAGTTTCAGTTGCTCTATTTTCCAGCTCAAGTGGAGAGTAGTCATTGTTGCAAATATGTGCCTAATCGATGTTGTCATTGATGTCAACATATTCTTGTTTCCATTGGTGTCAACTGTATCCTATTTTGTTGCCTATTTAGAAGACTGGAATGTTGAGGATATTGAGAAAATTAATAAGGACCAATGTATGCGGACCATATGGCTGAGTAGAGGATTGTCTTAAGAAACTCCAGTTAATATTTGAAGGGTTCTCATGAAGATTTAAAGAATCTGTGGCCATCTGAGTAGAACTAGTTTTGCAGTATTCAGAAGAGATAGAGTGACAAAAAAGAGGTTTGGAAATGTAAAATGATGATCTGCAGGTATAGAGGCATGTTTGGGAGGTTAGTGTGTATCATCAACTCAAGTGGTTCGTGATTTGGAGGTCAGCAAGCAATCTTTCTAGTGTGACAGTCATGATAGATAATGTTCTTGAGGTACCAGATGAAGATGCAAGTGATTCTGACAATTTGGAGTATTGTGGATGTTATTGTTGAATTCAATGTGCTTGTGGAAGTCTCTAGATTGTGTGTCTGTTGTGTTGGAGATCCACATTGAAGATTGAGCTCATTGTTGAAGAATTCTTCCTTGATGTTGCTACTCTTCCCAGTCCTGGCCAACCAGATGATTCAAGCATGTTGCGGATGATCTAAGAACAATTCTATGGAGTGTGGCATGTTGATCAAGGAAGATTTGAGTCCCAGTCATGTTTGGCCGATAGCTTTGTGATTTGAATTAAGTCAGATGTTTGGAGTGCCGACCTTGATGTTTATTTCAAGGTTGATGAAGCATATAAAGGAGTGTAGTTGAGTCGTGGAAAATCATCCTTGTGCGAAATCATAAAATCCCAAGAAAGGATCAGAGGCAAAGCAGAGAAAAGGAGCAGAGGAGCAAGAATAGTAAAGGATAAAGTGATAGTGAAGAAGTATTTGAGAGAAGAGTAGAAGTTTTATGAGCACTCAATGAGACTAAACCAGGCATGAAGAAGATGCTATTTCTCAGTTAATTCCTTCTGTACTAAAAATAAATTCTGTAGGCAGTGAGCCTCTCTTTTGAGCAGTGAACTCTGGGCAGTGTGCCCGAAGGCATGTGCCTTCTATTTTTTTAAAGTACTTTTAACAGGGTACAAATCTTTGTGGGTTAACCCCCACCATGGTTTTTCCCTTAACCGAGTTTCCACGTCAAAATCTGTGTCAAGTGTGTTGCTTATGTTTTTGCTCATATGTTGTTGATTCATGCTTTAATGTTTACATCATTAATCTGATAGTAAATTGATAAAGAAGGTTAAAAGAAGAAAAAGATTAATATTGTGTGACAACTGATTCACCCCCCCTCTCAGTTGTTCGGTCTAATTCCAACAATTGGTATTAGAGCCAGATCCTCTAAAAGAATCTTGATCACTTGAGGAGATCTAGGATGTCGACCTATAAGAAGGATAGTCTGAGATTTGATGGAACAAATTACTCTGTTTGGAAGAGTCGCATGGAGTGTCATTTGCAATGCATGGGTGATGCTTATTGGGTGATAACCAATGATGAGTATAAACCTCCGGAGAAAGGTCCTTCAACTCCATATCAACTCAATGATGTTGAAAATAACCTTCGAGCAAAAGAAGCCTTGTTGAGTGCCCTGATTGATTCAGAAATGTCAAATGTCTTTGGACTAAAAACTACTCATGAAATCTGGAAGAATTGGAGAATCTTTATGAAGGTGATGAATATGTCAAATGTGCCAAGCTACAAAGTCTGAGAGGAAATTTTGAAAATCTGAGGATGAGTGAAGATGAAAACATCACAATCTACACACAAAATATAAATGAACTTGTGTGTGGTATCAGGTGTGCTGGTGGAACTTTGGAAGAATAAGAGATTGTGGAAAAAGTGCTCAGATCTTTACCTAATTCATACAAACATAAGGTTGCTACTATATAGGAGATCAGGACTGTCTCAAAATTTACAAGGGATCAGCTGGTTGGAAAAATTTCAGCTTTTGAATTAAGTGAGTTTGGTTATTCTCTTCCTAAGTCTGAATCTGCATTTAAGGCCAGTGTATATGGAAAACAAAGATATGATCTGGGTGAAATCTCTTCAGCAAGATCAAATAGATTTGTGAAGGCAAGGAAGGATCTTGAAGATGATGAAATTAAGACTGCAAATCTTGAAGCTCTTATTGCCAAAAGAATGCCAAGAGGATCCGGTAAGTATGAAGGAAAGTTGCCATTCAAATGTTTTGCTTGTAATAAGATTGGTCATTTTGCCTCAAGATGTCCAGAGAGGTTTTCAAAACCAAACCCTAATAGATATAAAGGTCAAAAGAAATGTTACTATGTCCAAGAAGCTGGAGAAGGAGTCACAGATGATGAATCTGATCATGGAGGTTCCACTAAAAATGATTGGGTGTTCATTACTATCAAAGCAGAAGAACCGGTGTCTACTAAATCTGCTAGCTGTGTAAATATGGAAAATGCCTTGGCTGCTCAGGTTGTTGAAAAGGATGAATGGGTGATTGATAGTGGATGTTCTCATCATATGACTGGTGATAAAAGTAAGTTTGTAAGCTTTGAAAAATATGAAGGTGGGCTTGTAAAATTTGGAGACAACTCAACTGGTAGAATCCGTGGCAGAGGATCCATCTCTTTTGAGGGTAAGAATAACACCAATGATGTTCTATATGTGGAAGGACTGAAACATAATCTTCCCAGTGTTGGATAGTTAGTTGACAAGGGTTATGATCTCCGATTCAAGAATGGAAAATGCAGAAACTTTGGAAGCTCCAGAACTGAAATTGCATCAGGTACTCAAACTAGAGGTAACATCTTTCATTTAAGTAGTTCTGGCAAAAGTTGTCTGATTGCTCAGACAGATCAAAGTCGGTTATGGCATAGGAGGATGTGTCATGTGAATTTTGATAACATTGTCAAGATAAGTTCTATTCAAGCTGTAAGAGATCTGCCAAAACTTGCGAAACCTGATAGCATGTGTAGAGAATGTCAATTGGGTAAACAAAACAAAATTTCATTCAAAAGTAAAGAATAATTTTCAAGTCAATGGTTGGAACTTGTGCATACTACTCTGTGTGGTCCTGCTAGAATTAGGAGTGTGCAAGGAGACAGATATTTTATGTTGCTAATTGATGATTACTCCCAGATGATGTGGGTAACCTTCTTAAAAGAAAAATTAGAAGCTCTTGACAAATTCAAAATGTTCAAGGTTATGGTGGAGAATGAGATTGGTGGAAAGATAAAGTGTCTGAGATCCGACAGAGGTGGAGAATTTACCTCCGGTGAGTTTGATTCATTATGTGAAAAGCATGCAATAAAAAGATAGTTATCTGCTCCTAGGACTCCACAGCAAAATGGAGTAGTGGAAAGAAAAAACCGAACCATTCAAGAAGATGCCAGGACCATGATGATGGAAACAAATGTTCCTCAAGTCTATTGGAGAGAAGTTGTGAGTACTGTTGTCTACACTCTTAACTAGGTGTAGATCAAAGGCAATTCTGGTAAGACTCCTTTTGAACTATGGTTTGGTCATCCTCCTACTGTGAGATATTTTAGAGTTTTTGGTAGCAAATGCTATATCAAAAGAGATGAGGATCTAGGTAAATTTGAAGCAAGAAGTGATGAAGGAATATTTCTGGGTTTCTCTACTCAAAGCAAGGCATGCCAGTGCTTTAACAAAAGATTGAAAAAATTGTCAAAAGTGCAAATGTTAGAGTTGATGAAAGCAAAGGTCATTCTAGGTCTTGCGGATATGATTCAGAAGATCAAGATGAAATTCAAAATAAAGGAAGGCAAGTTTAGACCCAGATTCAGATCTAGATTGATCCAGAAAATCTAGTAACTCAAGAGGATAGTGCAGAAGTTGAGGAACAAGCCCAAGAAATAGAAGCTCAAGCAAATTCCAAAACCCCCAGGTATGTAAGGATGAATCATCCCGAAGATCAAATCATAGGAGATAGAAATAAAGGTGTTCAAACTAGGAGAAGAATTGTTAAACATCAAGAAGAGATTTGTCTGATTTCAAAGATTGAACCAAAAATAGTAAGTGAAACCTGCAAAGATGAAAACTAGGTAAAGGCAATGAAAGAAGAATTAATGCAAATTGAAAACAATCGCACTTGGGATCTTGTTTCTAGACCTAAGGACAAAAATGTGATTGGAACTAAATGGGTCTTCCAGAATAAACTAAATGAAGATGGTGAAGTTGTAAGAAATAAAGCAAGGTTGGTATGCAAAGGATATTCTCAAGTGGAAGGAATTGATTTTGAAAAAACTTTTGCTCCAGTGGCAAGAATAGAGGCAGTCAGATTGTTTCTTGCTTTTGTTGCTTATAAAGATTTCAAAGTCTATCAGATGGATGTCAAGTCAACATTTCTAAATGGAGAGTTAAAAGAAGTCTACATTGAGCAACCGGAAGGATTTCAATTGTCTAATTAGAGAGACATGGTTTGCAGGTTAAGGAAAGCATTGTATGGACTCAAACAAGCCCCAAGAGCCTAGTATGCAAGATTAGATAAGTATTTGCTAAAGCTAGGTTATAGAAAAGGTACTACTGACAGTAATCTTTACTTCAAGATTGATCATGAGAATATTTTGATTGTTGAGGTATTTGTTGATGATATCATTTTTGGTGGAAATGAGAGTATGTGCAAAACATTTGCTAATCAGATGCAAAGTGAATTTGAGATGTCTATGTTCGGTGAGATGAATTTCTTCTTAGGTCTACAAATCACTCAGTCAGATAAAGGTATCTTCATATCTCAGTCTAAGTATGTGAGAGAACTATTGAAGAAGTTTAGAATGGAATATTCAAAGCTAGTAGGTACACCTATGGTAACCGGATGCAAGTTAAGTAAAGATGATAATTCACCTAAGGCAGATCAAAAAAGGTATAGATCAATGATTGGAGGACTACTCTATCTGACTCAAACTAGACCTAATATCATGAATGCAGTTGGACTTGTTGCTAGATTTCAAGTTGATCCTAGAGAATCCCATGTTGTAGCAGTCAAGAGAATTTTTAGATATCTCAAAGGGACAATTGATTATGGATTATGGTATCCAAAGGATAATGTCTTCACTCTTCATGCATATACAGATGTTGATTGGGCAGGAGATGTGGATGACAGAAAAAGCACTAGTGGTGGTGCATTCTTCTTGGGAAGTAGATTGGTTTCTTGGCTAAGCAAAAAGTAGGAGGCAATATCCCTATCTATAGCAGAGGCAGAATATATAGCAGCAGCAAACAATTGTACTTAAGTTATGTGGATGAAGCAAATGCTGAAGAACATTAGAATTGTGTTTGAGGAGCCTGTCACAATCTTCTGTGATAATTCAAGTGCAATAATCATCTCAAAGAATCCAGTATTGCATTCAAAGACAAAACACATATCCATCAAGTTTCATTTCTTGAGAGAGAAGATAAATGAGAATGAAGTCAAGTTGGAGTTTGTGTCTTCAAAGGATCAGATTGTGGATATTTCACTAAGCCTCTTCCCAAGGATACTTTTGAGTATCTTAGAGAGAAGTTAGGGGTTATTACCCCTCTTGATCATAATTAAGATGCACTAGAGTGCATCAGTTTGGTGGAATTCACAGTCACATCTTGTGATCCAGATTGATGTTAAGGAGGCACTACTCAGGGGGAGTAGTTTGCATGTAATTTTTGAGTTTGATCTAAAATAGAAATAAAGAGAAAAGACTGCAAATGTGTACCCTTTGCCATTGATGTCAAAGGGGGGGAGAAATCATGTGAAAAACTAGTTGCTGATGAAAGGGGGAGCAATGAAGATAGTGGTTGCAGAAGTGATAAGAGAAAGGGGGAGAATTTCTTGTCTTAATGGTCGAATTAGTTTTTCACATCATATGTTTCCATCAATGACAAAGGGGGAGATTGTTGCAAATATGTGCCTAATCGATGTTGTCATTGATGTCAACATATTCTTATTTCGATTGGTGTCAACTGTATCCTATTTTGTTGCCTATTTAGAAGACTGGAATGTTGAGGATATTGAGAAAATTAATAAGGATCAATGTATGCGAACCATATGGCTGAGTAGAGGATTGTCTTAAGAAACTCCAGTTAAGATTTGAAGGGTTCACCTGAAGATTTAAAGAAGCTATGGCCATCTAAGTAGAACCGGTTTTGTAGTATTCAGAAGAGACAGAGTGACAGGAAAGAGGTCTGGATTGTTCCAGAAATGTAAAATGATGATCTACGGATCTAGAGGCATGTTTGGGAGGTCAGTGTGTATCATCAACTCAAGTGGTTTGTGATTTGGAGGTCCACAAGCAATCTTTCTAGTGTGACAATCATGACAGACAGTGTTCTTGAGGTACCGGATGAAGATGCAAGTGATTCTAACAATTTGGAGTAGTGTGGATGTTATTGTTGAATTCAATGTGCTTGTGAAGTCTTTGGATCATGTACCTATTGTGTTGGAGATCTGTATTGAAGATTGAGCTTGTTTTTGAAGAATTCTTCCTTGATGTTGCTGCTCTTCCCAGTCCTGGTCGACCGGATGATTCAAGCGTGTTGCGGATGATCTAAGAATAATTCTATGGAGAGTGGCATGTTGATCGAGGAAGATTTGAGTCCCAATCATGTTTGGCTGACAGCTTTGTGATTCACATTAAGTCAGATGTTTGGAGTGCCGACCTTGATGTTTATTCCAAGGTTGATGAAGCATATAAAGGAGTTTAGTTGAGTCGTGGAAATCATCCTTGTGTGAAATCATAAAATCCTAAGGATCAGAGGTAGAGCAGAGAAAAGGAGGAGCAGAGGAGCAAGAACAGTAAAGGATAAAGTGTGTAGACACTAAAAAATGTCCATGTCTCGACATAACACCTTGTTGACTTGACCTTGTATGTTTTTCCCTAGGTCCTAGGTCATCCAACCTCATCCCACTTAATCCCATTTATCCCTAGGTCCTAGTTCATCTTAATCACATTAGTCCAACTTAATCACCTTCTTGATTAATTAAATAAACCCACTTTATTTAATTAATTCCACTTGATCACATTCCCAATTATTTAAATAAATCCCACTTATTTAATTAATTACACCTAGTCACATGTCTCACATAATTCAAATTAAAAATTTGAATTATTCCCTCACCTCTCATCACATTGCAACACATGTCTCATCTCCCACTTAATATGCCTTCACATGTCAAACTAATTCAAATAAAATATTTGAATTAGATTCCTTTTATTCTCCATCACACACTTGTCATGTGACTACAATCCCTCTTTGAGTGGGAAACTCTAATCCAACCCTAATCGATCTTGACCGTCCATTCGAATTTACCTTTTCTATAAAGGTAGCCTCTCTTGAGTCATTTGTAACAAATCTTCTTCTAGCATCCTTACTCTGCCAAATTTTCCTCTCAATCCATAATCTATCTATTTTTCATCTATCATCATCCATCCATTCATCTATCAATCTCCATATCATTGTTATGTTGCAGAATCGAGCAATCAACATTCATCTCTTTGGGTAAAGCTAGAGTGCTTTGGGTGCAGCATTCTCAACCCTATCAATGGATCGTGAGTCGATATGAGGCTCTAATCTTTGTCGATGTCCTACAACAAACCCTAACGTCGACCTCTTTTGTCACAACCCTCCCTCCACTTGATCTGCCCACCTGCGTTTGAACAAGTTGAAACCACTCTCACTCAACCCTACTGTCGACACCACCCTCTAATCTCTGTCACCCGTCCTCAGACCCGTTGCCGCCCATCTTATGGTCACCTCCTCCGTTCCAATCCGCACCACCATCATTTATCTATCATGTCCCCACTTGCTAAAGCCTTAGTCACCATCACTGGTGGTGACCAGTACCTATCACCACTAGACCCTGTGTACTCCTCCACCCGTTTGAAATCCCTGAGCTACCTTGCCATCACCAGCACTTAGCAATCGCCACTCGAGACCTTGGTCGACTCCTACCTCCATACACCCTACCATCATTTGGTTGCCACCTGATTTCCTATATAAGTGTTAACTGCCTATAGTTCACATCAATCTCCTTTGTGAGGGTAGGGTCTAAGGTGTAGGCATGGTCACCTTAGTGACCATGGGGGGGGCTAGGGCAAAGCCCATCCTCTCCTTTTTATTTTTGCTACAAACTGGCCCTTGGTCATATCAGTGACCAAGGGCTCTGCTTTACTTAGCCATCAAACTCTAACCACCCAGCTACAAACCGCAACATGTGAACACTTTTCCAAACAGTTAGTGGCTAACATTAATTACCAGGTTACCCCTTGCACCTCCACATGCCATAAAGGGAGGGTATTTTTTCTTTTTCCTATAACTTGGCCATACGGAGGCAAAATCACACAAAATTGGATTCATTGGAAAGATAGGAGAGAGAACTACACAGTGGTGAAGACCAGATCAGGTGAAAATGCTAGTTTGACTAGTTTTTTTCGCAGTCAAAGTTTAGCTTCTTTGCAAACTTCAAATGCTCATATCTTTTGCAATTTTCATCCAATTTTCGCAAATTTTTTTTTAAAATTACATAGAATTTCATCTAGAATCTGCTGATGCCATTCATTTTTCTATATTAGTCCATTTTCATCAGATTTATTTTTTTTGCATAATCATTCTTCTTTGCAAAGTTACTTGCTTCTTTCTCAATTTTGTGGCTTGCAAGTGATCTTACGGGGCTGGAACAACATTAGCATCAGCATCTACAATAGCTTGGGATAGCATAATAATTAGGTGTATCCATTTCATCATTCATTTCTTTCATTTGTTCAATCAATCTTGTTTGCATTATACATTTGGACTTGGGCTTTAAAAAGAACCAGTGCTTGAATTGTTTGGTGAATTTGCATATGATTAGGGGTGTGTATGCTCTTCTCATGTGCTTCGAGTGATCTTGAGAATCAAAAACACCTCTTACCCATACATATTCACACCTCACATTTTGATTTCTAAGGGTTAATTTACAAGTGCGAGTGTGAATCAAGTGTGTGTGTGTGTATGCTCTCTCCTCACACCGCAAGGTGATCTTGGAGATCAAAAACACCTCACTTGGTTTGCTTTTGTTTACCCTTCTTAGAACGCCTACTTGGAGACACACCACTCTAAGGGATGACCTTAATCGAGGCTGAATCGAAAGACACCGTCATTGGGAGTTGGAATCTTGTCACTCTTGGCTAAGCCCCAAAGAACTTTATACCTTTGGGAAGTGAAGGTGAAGGGTGGGTTACCCCTTTCTCCCGGTTGTGTGGCAGGATTTTTCTTTCAAATTCCTAGTCAACCTCGTGTAAACATAGCCCAAAACCTAATTGGCCATACCCTATTTCAAACTAGACATTAGGCTTGTTGTTGTGTCTTCAAGTGTGTGCTTAATCATAACATTTAAATCTTGAAAGGCAAATTCATCATCTTGTTGAGAGTGTGTGTTCATACATTTGCTTGTGAAATCTTGTGTTTGATAGTGCCCTTAAGGAAGCTTCAAATAAACAATTGCCACATCATCATCTTCAACCAACTTTTCATAACATATATCTTAGACCACCTCATCCACATCATCCAATCCTAATCACCCATTCTTAGCCACTTCATCCCTAATCATATCCAAGTCATCATCCCATCACATCAACATCATCCTAACCATCCTAATCATCATCTTGGTCATTACAAATCATCCAATCAATCCAAGCCAAATCACATCGCAACTACTTTCATCCCAATCCAAATCCAAATCAACCCAATCAAAAACCAAGACCTTAGTTGATCATTATCAACCATTATCCAAATTTGCTTGAGATCATTAGTCTATCTTAAGTAAGTCAACCAATCAAATCAATCCAATCAACCCTCTATTACTTAAGTATCATTAGTCTACCTTAAGTAAAGAGAATCAATCCAATCAACCCTCTATTACTTAAGTGTCATTAGTCTACCTTAAGTATAGAGAGCCATCTATAAAAAAAATGAAATCATCCTAATGTCTTGAAATTTGATCCCAATCACCCACTATCCATTTCATCTCATACCTCTCCAACAACATGGATCCTTCAACCTCATACCAACCTTCATCATATCAATCTAATCCACCCACTTATCATGTTCATGCCACATCACCTAATCCCACTTCATCATCCTATCAAGGCTATTCCATATCACCTTATCCAACATCTTTCCATAACAATGCCACATCAATACCACAAATCACCCTCACTATTCCTAACAACACCACAAATGCAAGTACTACCATAAGTCTACCATCCAACGATCCCAACTCCATTGCCATCATATCCCAATTACTTTCTCAACAAACTTCCAACATCAACCAATGTCCACAACAATCCACCTCATAAGACCTTTCAACTACAAGTCTTATCATGCCACCTCATCACCAAACCTATCTGCATGGCAATCAAATGTCCTTACAAGAACAACAAGCCAGTCCAAAAGGCCCTATGTACATAAATCAAGAAAGTCCAAGTTATCATATGCAAGACCTAAAATCCTTTGACAAGGGAGAAACCAACCTAGAAAGTACCTCCTTTGAGTCACCTTCACCATCCAATCATATGCCAACACATGAGCCAACTAATCCCATCCCAACACCTTTATCAAGCCCTTCATCGCCTTCATCACCATCATCAATAAAACACAAATCAGAACTACATCTCATCTTTATCATTAAGTGCCTTGATCCTGTGGATACAGGGTATGTAGGTAGTTTGGAGCATGAAGGAAGTGCCCAGATTCAGGCACAAGATGATATTCCTCTTTCTTCTTCATCATTCTTCCATCATATGTCTTCATCAATTCATCAATCTTTCAAAACATTTCTTTCAATCAATCTAATTCTTCAATTTTTCTTCAATCACTTCTTCTAACTCAAATCCATTCATTGAATCATATCATATCATTCAATCCAATCTAAGCAATGATCCAAATTCAAATCATCCTTAAAACCATGCCAATTAAGTTAATCAATCTTGCCAAATTATCCAATCGCAAATGGTCTTGATCCTAATCTTGTCGTAAACCAAATCAATCAATCATCATCATCATTAATGGGATATATCGTCCACACATCCTTGTGTTGATCTAGGGATATATTGTTCCCCGCTATGACAACACTATCTTTATCAAATCATTAATCAATCAATCAATCAATCATTAGTTTACAGCTTGACAGGGGCAATACCTTGTTTGTTTTTGTATCATTTGTGCATGCTTTCTTGCTTGCTTGTGTGTGTTATTATTTTATCTTTCATTTGAATCACATCTGTATCCAACCCAGCTAATATTCATATCTTGTATCTAGACAAGGTTGTATTATGTTGGGGCACGAGACATATCATCACCTTGGTCCTTATACCTTGGTGCATAATGTCTCGTGCTATATCAAACATCATGGTTTCTCACTTTCATTGCAGCATAACGCATCCTTCCCTTTCTTGTATCCATTCCCTTATCCATCTTCCTTAGCCAATCCATTTCATTTTGAGAGCATACCCATGTTTGTCCAACCCACCTATCCTCTCGAGGGGGCATCATTAGCCTATCTTTGCATCATCACCCTATCCTTTTCTTATGTTTCCCTAACTTCTTTGAAATGATGTTACTCGACATAAATCTTATCATCTCACAACATCATCTCAAAGAGGGGCAAATGTAGACACTAAAAAATATCCATGTCTCGACATAACACCTTGTCGACGTGACCTTGTATGTTTTGCCCTAGGTCTTAGGTCATCCAACCTCATCCCACTTAATCCCATTTATCCCTAGGTCCTAGTTCATCTTAATCACATTGGTCCAACTTAATCACCTTCTTGATTAAATTAATAAACCCACTTTATTTAATTAATTCCACTTGATCACATTCCCATTTAATTAAATAAATCCCACTTATTTAATTAATTACACCTAGTCACATGTCTCACATAATTCAAATTAAAAATTTGAATTATTCCCTCACCTCTCATCACATTGCGACACATGTCACATGTCTCATCTCCCACTTAATATGCCTTCAAATGTCAAACTAATTCAAATAAAATATTTAAATTAGATTCCTTTTATTCTCCATCACACACTTGTCATGTGACTACAATCTCTCTTTGAGTGGGAAACCCTAATCCAACCCTAATTGATCTTGACCGTCCATATCTTTCAACATAACTCTCAATCACAACCGTCCATTTGAATTTACCTTTTCTATAAAGGTAGCCTCTCTTGAACCATTTGTAACAAATCTTCTTCTAACATCCTTACTCTGCCAAATTTTCCTCTCAATCCATAATCCATCTATTTTGCATCTATCATCATCCATCCATTCATCTATCAATCTCCATATCATTGTTATGCTGCATAATCAAGCAATCAACATTCATCTCTTTGGGTAAAACTAGAGTGTTGTGAGTGCGGCACTCTCCACCTTATCAATGGATCGTGAGTCGATATGAGGTTTGTATTCATTTGATTTGCATTTGTTATCATTACCTTCATTTCAATTTTCCATGATTTCAAAGTGATAGTGAAGAAGTATTTGAGAGAAGAGCAAAAGTTTTATGAGCACTCAATGAGACTGAACCAGGCATGAAGAAGATGCTATTTCTCAGTTAATTCCTTTTGTACTAAAAATAAATTCTATAGGCAGTGAGCCTCTCTTTTGAGCAGTGAGCTCTGGGCAGTGCACCTGAAGGCATGTGCCTTCTATTTTTCTAAAGTACTTTTAACAAGGTACAAATCTTTGTGGGTTAACCCCCACTGTGGTTTTTCCCTTAACTAGATTTCCACATCAAAATCTTTGTGTCAAGTGTGTTGCTTATGTTTCTTCTCATATGTTGTTGATTCATGCTTTAATGTTTACATCATTAATTTGATAGTAAATTGATAAAGAAGGTTAAAAGTAGAAAAAGTTTAATATTGTGTGACAACTGATTCACCCCCCCTCTCAGTTGTCTGGTCTAATTCCAACAGTCATTTGGTAGATGATAGCAAATTTAATAAAGTGAAATATCACATAGAGATTCAGTCTGGCTTGTCACATGATGAAACCTTTCATATTATGCCCAATTTTTAGATGCAAAACAAGGAAGAATGCACTGACATGAAAGATAATCACATCCTCCAACGAGATTTTAGTGATATTTCCAAATTGGATTCAATACAGTCAAATGAAAACAAGGTGTATGACAGAGGTAAATAAGTGTTTTTCTTTGTTGATGGCCTTGTGCCATCAGCCATGGTGTAGCTTTTCAAATCATATCAAGGGCAGAAATAACATTTGGACTCTATTTCCCAATGGAGTTGGCACTTGGTCTACTCCCCAGAGATCTAGGATCTTGTTATACCCACAAGGGGCATACATCCCCAGACAAAGCCACTGTTGGGACCTAAAATTTTCTACCATTTTTTGCAAAAAAATTTAGGTTCCCATGTGAAAAAATCAATTTCAACACCCTTAGGAAGCTTCAAATCACATGGAGAACAAATTAGGGTGAACCTGGGTGCCCGTAGACACAAAGTATGCTTGGAATCTATATAAAGATTGTGGAATTGCCTCCTTGCATCATTTCAGATTGACCATTTTTGGTAAGAGCAAGACTATTAATCACACTAATAAGAGAATTGGACCACTTGAGGTATCTTTATCTCAGGATGAGATAGACACTTTGAGTAATTTGAATCATGATACCGATTCAGAAGTTACTATGGCAGTAACATTATCTTTGAGATTAATTGGTGCAGGAACAAATAATGCTCAAATAGATGGCATGCTATGAAATCTTTCGAGCTACTATTACAAAGATCCTAGTCTTCTATTCTGTGTCTGCATTGCTCAAGGTTTTGTTCATTTAGGAAAAGGGTTGCTAACACTTAAGTCCATACTATTCAAACCGCTTTTTTTATCACATTCCACAGTAGTCAGTATTATAACATTGCTTCACGCATGTTTCAGTGCTACTGCAAGTCTAGCTCTAATCCTTCTTTGGGACGTTGATGGCTGCCTTACACAAATTGACAAGTACTCCCATAGCAATAATAATCATTGTAGACACCCTAAAATGACCATGTCGTCGCACTACTTGCATTTCATCTAGTCTATCGCATCACCTACATTTCAACATTAATTGAATAATCTAATTATTTAATTAATTTCATCGAATTCTTCCAAAATTCAACATTAATTGAATAAATTATATTTATTTAATTAATTTTAGTAAATTCAACTATTTTCTGCCACAATTAAATAATTTTAATTATTTAATTAGCTCATTATCCTCTTTCAAATTTCAAATTCACATTAATTAAATAAATTAATTATTTAATTAATTTGTCACAATTCTATCTTATCTATAATTATATAATTTACAGTATTTAATTAAATCAATTATTCTTCTAAATTTAAATAAATCATGCAAATTTATTTAAATTGTTTCAATCCCTTAAAAATAAATAAAATCAAGTATTTTATTTATAATCTTTTTGATGCAGAGGCATCCACACTAAAACCTTAACACACAGCATGGATGTCCGCAACCCTTCATCATCATCATCATCATCATCATCATGTTTTCCTTAACACTGTCAGCATCATCATATTTACTGTCGCCGACCGATATCCTCCTGTAGACAAGACTTCACACTTTCGCATGTCAACAGCATCATCATATTCGGCAGCATCATCATCATGTTCGGCAAGCGCGAACATCCTCCTGACGTCCACTGTTCACTTCACCGACAACTTCCGTCTTCACTATCTTCAACATCATGATGTTCAACATCATGTTAATCAGCAGGATATGGAACATCTGGTTCCTCCCATTTATCCTGATGATGACAAACCTTAACTCCACGCAATGTCCCCTCGATGCTTACGTCACCCCGATATCCTGATGACGTATATCCTGATGACGATGACGTCACATGCAGCTCCTCAATATCCTGCTGCTCCGAAATATCCTGATGACGTATATCCTGATGATGATGACATCATATCCTGCTGTTGGCCAAACTTAACTTTTTCTTCGGCCCGCGATCAACCTGATCTTCTACCTGATGCCGATACGCTCCTCCTCGGCAACTCCTGATGATGATCACCCCGACGCACTTTCACTTCATGCAATCGATAGCATCATGCTCGTCTCCACTTATCCGGATGACGATGCCCGAAGCGACTGCAGGATATTCACTGAAATATCCTGATGATGCCGTTTTGACGAATTTTGAACCTTAGCGGATTTTCACCGTTCTGATCCGCCGAACCTCCAGGGATGACCCGATCCACTTTCAGGGTGATCTTCCAGACTCTATCAGCTCGACCTAGCACATGCCCATGCTAGGGTCCTCAACATCTCTCGACGGTGATCCTGCACACCTGCATGCAAACAGAAAGAAAACTAAAACCTAACCTACTGTACATCGCCATTCCACCGATCCGACGAATCAACCGGTGGAATGGATCAGCGAATCCATGAAACCACCAAACCAGCAAATCGATCAAGCAATGGAATTCAACAGAGGATGAACAATAACATGATCTCTTTATTGATTTCAACAGATGCTATTATAATACTCTGTCTCTCTCTCGCAAAGTCTGATCGATGATATCTAATACCAACCGATCCTCATGCTTAAATAGATTTTCCTGCGAGTACTACTGACCCGACTCCAAGCGGCTGGGAAATCTCTCCAAGCGGCTGGGAGATCCAGCCGGACCTACAACATGACAACTGTCCTAACAAACTACCTAAAAATAGTAAAACATGATCAGCATGACCTTAGTACAGTCAGCATGATCTTATTACATGCATTTGGTCTTATCAGACCTTCTTGAAAACATAAACAAGACTCAAACTAACTAACTGCCTCATGAAGGCCAGCTGTCAGGTAGGTGCTCCTGCACCATACTCCCCAACAGAAAAGAACTCATGTCCCATGAGTTTAGTATGTGGAAGTCCTCCACCTGTACACTTTGCCTTGTCAGTGTTCTGACCTGTTCCAGCTGTATCCTCTGCTGGCTCTTGGCTGCTCCAAGACTTCTGTACTGTAACTTGTCTCTTTCCTGCAAGTAAATCCTCATGCCTGTCAATGTAGGCCTTTCTCTCACATACCCTGTGTTTGTCAGGTTGTCTGACCAGAATCTCTGTCTAAACTGCCTCTTGAACTTCTGCAACGTTCAATCCTGTCTTCCTTTCAACCTTTATAGGACAAACAATAGTCCCAACTATGACAACATCCTTGTCATTCCTCTCAACTGGTGACTGTTTGCAAACCTGTTTCTGCACCTACTGCTGACCTCTGTCAGTCAAAACTAAAACTTTCTTCAACCTGTTGTCCTTAACAACTCCTTTCCCTGCAGTATCCTCAACTGCCTTTATGCCTACTCCTATAGGCATCTGCACAAATTCCTTCTTTCCCATCAAAATGATTTTGGCTGCCCCCTGTGCTGCAACATCTGCCTGCAATGGCATCAACAGAATAGTCTTCCCATCTTTCTTGATGGTATAGGTATTAGCATACCCATCATACAGTACCCTTCTGTCAAATTGCCATGGTCTACCCAACAGTAGGTGACAACATTCCATGGGCAAAATGTCACACAAAACTCTATCATGATATGCTCCAATCTGAAAATCCACATATGCCTATTCATAGACAAAAAGTGATTGGCTATCACTTACCCAAGATGCCTTGTAAGGGTGATGATGTGGAATCCTTTCCAAATTCAGTTTATCCACCATTTCCTGGGATACCATGTTGTCTGTTGAACCAGTATCAATGACAACCTTACATACCTTACCTTTGCTCTTGCATATGGTCTTGAAAAGAGCTCTTCTTTGCATCAGATCCTTTGATGCCTGCAAACTAATTCTTCTTAGCATCAATGCTTCTCCCTCCTCAGGATATGCATAATAGTCAGGCTCCTTATCTTTTTGATAAGTGTTTGAACTCTGCACACTTTGCTCTACTTTCTCTTCTTGTACAAGTTGTACCCCATTGTCATTTGTTCTATCATTCCTGGATGATGAACCCTTGTTTTCTGGACATTTGAAAGATGGATGACCAAACTCACCACAGGTGTAACATTTTCTTGAAAATGTAGTAGAACCTCTACCACCTCCAAATCTTCCTCTATTACCTTTCCATCCACCTCTGAAATCAGACTGTCCCTGTCCTTTACCAGTGTCTTCTTGACCCTCATTGGTTTGCTTTTGTGTAGGGGCTGCTCCTCTTCCCCTCATATTGTTTCCTCTTCCTCTCATGGACTTATCCTGTCCCCTATTCATCTTTTCTTCAATCCTGATTGCCATTTGATAACAATCCTCCACATTCTTAGGGTTAGCTAAAACTAACTCATCCTGTATGTTCAATCTCAAACCAGCCAAGTACCTAGCCACCTTTTCTACCTCATTCTCATGATGACCAGATCTCATACTCAATTTGTAAAACTCCTCAGTATATGCCTTCACATCCCTTTCCTTCTGCCTCAAAAATTGCAGCTTCTTAAACATCTGGATTTCATAATCCCTTGGCAAGAATTTACCTTTTATCCTTGCTACCATCTTATCCCATGAAGTGATCTTTGACTTCCCTTGTTTCCTTCTCTCAGATTGTACATAATCCCACCATACCAAAGCATGACCTCCTAACTTGGTCTTTGCAATTTTTACCTTCTGATCCTCAGCAACATCTTCACATTCAAAGTGATTATCAAGTGCAGCAATCCAATCCAGCAACTCATCTTCATTCAAACTTCCATTATACTTGGAAACATCAACCTTTACCTTAGGTTTATCACTCTGCACTGCCTTCAACAATTTTGCAAGTCTCTGGTCTTCAGCATCCAGATCTTCAGCTACCTCTTCATACTCTTCTACAGCATCTTCATCTTCTTCAGATTCACTGTCTGCCACTTCCCTCTTTTTGTTCTTTTCCAAGGCTACAAGCCTGGCTTGAAGTGCTTCAGCAAGCTCCTTCATCTTCCTCATCTCTCTGGCATGTTTTTCCTTCATCTCCTGCAATTCCCTTGCAGTCCCACTACCTTTTGGAGGCATTTTGTCAACCTCTCACTCAACACACAACACACAATCAACTCTACCTCTGCCCTTTCGGTGACGGAATCAACACACAACAGCCCAGACCTTTTGCTGAGCTCTGATACCACTATGATGCAGAGGCATCCACACTAAAACCTTAACACACAGCATGGATGTCCGCAACCCTTCATCATCATCATCATCATCATCATCATGATGTTTTCCTTAACACTGTCAGCATCATCATATTTACTGTCGCCGACCGATATCCTCCTGTAGACAAGACTTCGCACTTTCGCATGTCAACAGCATCATCATATTCGGCAGCATCATCATCATGTTCGGCAAGCACGAACATCCTCCTGACGTCCACTGTTCACTTCACCGACAACTTCCGTCTTCACTATCTTCAGCATCATGATGTTCAACATCATGTTAATCAGCAGGATATGGAACATCCGGTTCCTCCCATTTATCCTGATGATGACAAACCTTAACTCCACGCAATGTCCCCTCGATGCTTACGTCACCCCGATATCCTGATGACGTATATCCTGATGACGATGACGTCACATGCAGCTCCTCAATATCTTGCTGCTCCGAAATATCCTGATGACGTATATCCTGATGATGATGACGTCATATCCTGCTGTTGGCCAAACTTAACTTTTTCTTCGGCCCGCGATCAACCTGATCTTCTACCTGATGCCGATACGCTCCTCCTCGGCAACTCCCGATGATGATCACCCCGATGCACTTTCACTTCATGCAATCGATAGCATCATGCTTGTCTCCACTTATCTGGATGACGATGCCCGAAGCGATTGCAGGATATTCACCGAAATATCCTGATGATGCCATTTTGACGAATTTTGAACCTTAGCAGATTTTCACCGTTCTGATCCGCCGAACCTCCAGGGATGACCCGATCCACTTTCAGGGTGATCTTCCAGACTCTATCAGCTCGACCTAGCACATGCCCATGCTAGGGTCCTCAACATCTCTCGACGGTGATCCTGCACACCTGCATGCAAACAGAAAGCAAACTAAAACCTAACCTACTGTACATCGCCATTCCACCGATCCGACGAATCAACCAGTGGAATGGATCAGCGAATCCATGAAACCACCAAACCAGCAAATCGATCAAGCAATGGAATTCAACAGAGGATGAACAATAACAGGATCTCTTTATTGATTTCAACAGATGCTATTACAATACTCTGTCTCTCTCTCGCAAAGTTTGATCGATGATATCTAATACCAACTGATCCTCATGCTTAAATAGATTTTCCTGCGAGTACTACTGACCCGACTCCAAGCGGCTGGGAAATCTCTCCAAGCGGCTGGGAGATCCAACCGGACCTACAACATGACAACTGTCCTAACAAACTACCTAAAAATAGTAAAACATGATCAGCATGACCTTAGTACAGTCAGCATGACCTTATTACATGCATTTGGTCTTATCAGACCTTCTTGAAAACATAAACAAGACTCAAACTAACTAACTGCCTCATGAAGGCCAGCTGTCAGGTAGGTGCTCCTGCACCACTTTTGTTCCTCTATCATGGACAATTAAATAAATTTATTTATTTATTTAATTTCAGTTATCTTCCAATTCCTCTTAATATATCTTGTTAACTCATGTGCACAATCAGTCTTATTTTTAGAACTCTAAAAAATGCAAAATTACAAGTTGAGTTATCTATTCAATCAATCTTGTTTTCATCATATCTTAATAAAAATATCCTTATGGATTGACACATGTCGTGTGCACATTCATCATGGTTATTTGATTTATCTCCTCCGTTAATTCTTCTGAATTATTTGGACCGTTGATCAATCTCTGTTTGAAATCTATATAAACCCCCCTCATCTTCTTCACAAATCCTCTTTGATCACTTATTCTCGGGCATCCTTTAACAGCGCTTTGAGCATACATCGCATCGATTGAGAAACTTTACGATCTTTTGACATTGATCTTTGAGCACTTTACTTGCTTGTTGCAAACATGTTTTCATAGCACTTTTGAGCAATCCACATTCATCCAAAGGGAACAATACAAATCTCGGTAAAAGCTTTCATTTGTTATTGATTTATTGGTAATGGCTTTTATTTAGATTGGTTCTCTTTATGTTATTGGGTTTTTGATTAATTTGTCTTGATTTAGTCGATTTTCCTCATACACATTTTGGCACGCCCTGTGGGACCCACTAATCCCTCTGTTTCTTTGAGAAATTGATTTTTTTTAAGTACAGTACGGAACAACACAAAAGACACAGAAAAATGCTATTAGCAGTATCTTAAAGCACTTTTGGAGGCACAGTACCGCGCCTTCGGGCGATACTGAAGCACCTCTGGTAGCACAGTAGAGCGCTTCTGGTGAAACAGTCCAGCACTATTAGTAGTATCGTAAAGCGCTTTTGAAAAATTAGGTTTTCTGATCTTATTTTGGTGATTTTACAGGGTTTTACTCACATACCTATCATTGATTTGACTGACAAGCTGGTTTATTTGTCTTTCAATTGTCTTTGATACTTCCTAAGCTGACATATTTAAGGGTATTTTCAGTATTTGAGTTAACCTATCTATTTGCAACCTCCTTTGAGTTTTCTTGATTCCAGATATTGATCTATCAGATATTACATCTCAGAACTTCAAAACAACCATGGAATCATATCTGGACCTAGTTTTTTTTATAAAGTATAGCTTTCTTAAAATCTGACACAGTAAAGCGCTTTTGGTAGCACAGGACGGCGCTTCCGGTAGAACAATACGTCACTTCTAGATCTAGGGCAGTGCTTCTGGTAGCATATTGGGTCACCTTTGGTCTACAGGAGATCGCTTTCGGCAACACAGTGTAGCGCATTCGATATCATAGCAAGTTGCTTTTGGTAACATAGTACAGCGCTTTCAGTAAAATTGATCTATTTTTGCTAACTTGTGAGTTTTTGTGGAACTAATTGACTTGTTGCAGCTTCTTATCACTCACACAGAGCAAATTGGTTTTTCTAATATGTTCATGCAAGACGAGCATTGAAGAAATCTTGATTTATCTCACTAAGTCTTAGAAACATATTGCCTTCTTAAGGGATAATTGAACAAATCATTTCAGCAATCTAAGTCTTAGGAACATACTGCTTTTCTTAAGGGACAATGGACATGTATGTGAAAACACTTCAATTTTCTAAGGGACAATGGACATGAATGACAAACACTTCAATTTCATAAGGGACAATTGACAACTACAAACGTGTGTGTGTCTAATTTAGTTGCACCTTATTTTTTTTATAACGGGACAATTGAACCTTTATTTGACGTGCTTGCTCTTACATTTCAATACTTCCTTTAGAAGGGCCTACTTTTGGATTGGGCTTCATCCAAAAGGGATGACCCTAAGCGGAGTTTTCCTTTGAACTGCTATATAAGAGGGATAAGGCGAAAGCCAAGTCCTAACCGACGTCAACCTTACCTTGTGGTGCCAAACTGAAAAGAGGTGTACTAGCTCTTTGTGGAAACGATTTTCAAATCAAGTGAAGTGTTTGATACTCTTAGTAGGATTGGTTAAAGCTTTTAGTAGCTTGTCGCATTGCTCATAAGGCGTTGGTCCCTCAAAGTTACTAAGAACCATTCTAGGTAGTAACTACCTGATCTACCTCTAAACATTGCGGTAATCATTAGTGCAAGGGGAATTGATTTAAGCCCTTAAGATACTCACCATTGGCTCCCTTGAGAAGAGATAGTATTCCCTTGGCCATAAAGCTCTTGTGACCTGCTTGAGCTTTCCAAGGGGAGGGTGAGATATCCCTACCTATCGTCTCTCGCAAAGATAGAAAATATCTAACACCTTTATGGAATGATATTTTTAATGATAGAGTATTAAGCTGTGAACTGATCTACTACAATGAAACCCTGTCTCTAGGGATAAAAAGTGCTTGATATTGTTTGCAATCGTCTTATACCTGTGGAAACATTGGGCTTTTTTGTGATCCTCAAACATACACTATCTGTTGTGTCAATACCTTTTTTGCCACTTTGTTTTCTCTATTTTCTCTTGCCAAAGCAAATCCAATCAGAACCATAACCAAATCTATCAAAATTTGCCTTTTAGAAGCATCAAACACTACTTCAGCGCCTCTGGTATTACAGCAGCTCGCCTTTGGTAGTACAGTAGATCACCTTTGGTATAGCAGTACCTCGCCTCTAGCAACCCTACTTCAGTGCCCTTGGTATAACAGTAGCTCACTTTTGGTCACAGTAGCTCACCTTTGGTATAGCAGTAACTCACCTTTGGTAGCTCAGTCCATCGCCTTTGGTACTACAGTAGCACGCTTTTGATCGCACAGTCCTGCGCCTCTGGTCAAATAGTATAGCACCTTTGGTCCAATAAATTATGCATCAGAGTTTGTCTTTCTCAAAGCACAAGCAGAATCTTAGCATTACTTTTGTCTTAGTGTATTCCATGGTAACCACTACGCTCCAGCAAACTATGAAGTCCAAGCAAGTTGTCCCTAGGAAGCGCAAATCGCCTCCTCACACACTGCGATCAAGTCAACTCAACATTACTCCCAAGGTTACTCCTAGGACACCCATGGAAAGATATACTAACTCTCCAAACATGCCACAACTTGACCAACCAAGCAATCCTCAAGAAGGTAGGGTCCCTTTGGTAAGTACACCGTACTATACTACCAGCATGCCTCAGGAGTTTGTTCCACAAGGTTATACTATCGGGCATGTCCCATCTCAAGAAGGTAGTGTCCCTTTGGTAAATACACCTCACCATACCACTAGTATGCCTCTGGATTTTGTCCCACAAGGTTATACTATCGATCAAGTCCCATCTCAAGAAGAGTGACACTTTGAAATAGGTCAATCCTCTCAAGAAGATGGGCAAGATCTTGATGAATTCATACAAAATCCTAGGGCCATAGCTGCCTTTGACAAAATCCTTAGCGAGAACTAAGATCATTTCTTTCACTTGCTATCAGAGCAAGGAGCCAAATTACCCAATGGTTTTGATCTATCCAATCTTAGCGAGCCTAACAACACCCAAGACACTATAACGGTAGTCCAAACTATGTCAATAGTGACCACACCTTTACCTGAACAAAGCTCACAAGGGAGAATGATTGCACATTATGAGACTCCCCTTTATCAAAACCCAATAGGAAAAAGGGTCGTATCACCGCTTATAACTCCCATGGAGATATACAAAAAAAAACAAGAGACTCTACATTGTCAAGCTGAACTAGCAAGACAAGCCACTTTAGCAAAATCAAACATTCAAAATACTCCTAAATTGTCCACACCAATCGCAAGTAGAATTTTGGTTACCCCATAGCAAATAGGTTTCCCACCAAATTACAATCCGGGGAACAACTATGTAGCCATGCAACAAGGGTCTCAACAAATACCACCTCCTATATCATCAAACCTTCATGTCTCTCAACCAACTAGGGTCATGCAATCCCAACCACAACATTCTTCTACGCTCATCCTCAAGCAACCTCAACCATTGCAAAACACATCTACCTATGTCCCTCCACCACTACGATCATCAGCGCTAAACTTCTTCAACACCTTGCCTATCCACCCTCAACATTCCCAACATCAAGTTTCCCAAAGCTATGCTCCACAATCGCAACCTAACCCAACGAACTTTAGCTTTCCTCCACCAAACTCTTTTCTTCAACCATCACAAAGCCAACATTCTTACCTAGTGCCGCCCCCATCTCCTCCAAATCAAAACATCCAATTCCAACCCAATATAAACCCAACGTACAACACATACGACCCCAACCAATCATACGATCTTTATAACTCCAATGCCCATGTCTTACACTACAATCTTCCATATGGGCAACAACAACCACTTCTTGGACAACAAGAGATGTTACCAACCCCTCCCATGACTATGGAGCTAAAACTTGCGGAGGTTCAACAACAATTATCTGACCTCATGTTTGGCCACACCAAGAAGACCTTCTCTTTAGAAGAAGTGTGTCCTTATCCTTTTGATCGGTCATTACCTATGATCCCTTTTCCTCAAAATTTCACTATTCCCAAATTTGATAAATACAAAGGAAAAGGTGACCCAAAAGACCATCTCAGGGAATTCTATCTTACTTACTTCAAGGTCTCACATAACGACACATATCTTATGCATCTCTTTCCTCACAGTCTTGGAGGTCAAGCTATAGAATGGTTCTCGCACCTCCCCACGGGTATTAAATCTTTTAACGAGCTAGCAGAGAAATTTGCCACCCATTTTTCCTACAACATGGAGCATGAGATTTCCATGACGGATCTATGCAACAACAAACAGAAAAATGGTGAAACTTTCATTTCTTTCCTTCAAAGATGGAGACAAATGGCTAGCAAATTCCCATTCAAGATACCTGAAAAATAGCTTGTTAGCATATTTGTGCAGAACCTCAACCAAGAATTGGGTTTTCATTTACAAATTCTTAGTGCTACAACCTTCGACGAAATTACCTACAAGGGAATCAATATTGAGAAGGCCCTCATTGCTAAAGGTGTGGTCAAAATCTTCAAAGAAACAAAAGACAATGCTCCTCATCAACAGACAAACGATAAACCAAAGTTTTGGAACAAAAATAGAAACGTGGTCAACGATGGGGTGGTCGATTCTAAGCATGTCCAAACCTTGCAAATGCCGCTACAACTTTCCAAACCAAGTCAAGCTCCACCTCAATAGAAGCAACAACAAAGACGACCTTATCCAAACCAACAACAACGACAACAAGAGAGACCTCAACAAGATTACCCTTCGCGGTGTCAATTCACTCCCTTGGGAGAGCCCATAGAATCGGTCCTACAGAAGATGTTACACAAAGGGCTCATCACCTTACTCGATGCTCCCCCATATGAATAACCTATTTACAAAACTGCACATTACAGAGACAACGAATATTGTGAGTTCCATAGGAGCAAAGGGCACAGAACTGCATCGTGCATGAAACTCAACCACCTAATCCAAAATCTCATCAAAGGCAACCAAATCTCTTTTGAAGATGAACCACCAGCTCAACACATGGACAAGGACCTCAACATGTACAAGGAACCATTCCCTCACCATGGTCCACCTCCTCCTCAGGATAAAGGTAAAGGTGTCAATCATGCTTCCACTTCCTTTAACTCCGTTGTGGGTCATTTTGAAGAGAGTCAAGTGTCTACCCTCACAATCAAAGGCAACTCTACGGATTGCGCTGTTACAACTCATCGTGGTTGTGTCACCATTTGTGGTACTACACCTAGTCTCCCAACTCAATCTGATTATAATCTTAATGAACATCTACATAAAACACCAACACAGATCTCTATCTTGGACCTTCTACGGTCATCACCCGCACATAAAGTGGTGCTAGAAAAATCCCTCCAAGAGTCTTCGGTTCCTAACAACATAGCGGTCGCAGATTTCTGAGCTATAGTAGGTAACATTGCTTCACCCTACAATGTGGTCTTCTCTGAGAAAGACCTCCCTTCCCATGATCCGTGTCACAATGATGCCCTTCATATTGAAGTTCTCATCCATAAGCGCAAAATCAAACGTATACTCATAGATGGTGGTGCTGGTCTCAACATCTATTCTTTAAATTTACTTAAGCAATTGGGATACTCTAAGGATCATGTCAACATTGATCAAAGTATTACAATCAAGGGGTATGATGATGTTGAACGCCACTCAGATGGTGTTATCCACTTGCCTATACAACTAGGCCCCGTCATGCTTGAAACTAGGTGCCAGGTCCTTGACATTGATCTGCCTTACAACATTATCCTAGGCTGCCCATGGATCCATGCAATGAAAGCTGTTCCCTCAATGTACCATCAGTCTCTAAAGTTCCCATTCAATGGTACAGAGATCACTATCCCAGGAGACCCCAATCCTTTTGAATTCTACCGTGTCTTGCAAGGCAGCTATAAGAATTGCAACCAAGTGCCTAAAAATGACAAAGCCCTTGAATCCCCACTATATGTTGATCCTGAAACTCTGACGCAAGCCCTACAAGTAACCCTAATCCTCTGCCTAAAATCAAAGCTCGCATCCGTGATATAGGCTTTGGAACTTATGATATCTCAAAATCTTGTTGTGTAGGGTGAATGCCTTTATCCCCTAAATCTTACGGCCAACCGCCCATTACCAAGGTAACTTAAAAAGCAACTATTCCTCCCCCAGCATTTCTAACCCAATCCCAATAGGGACAATTATTGGAAGAGGAAACTATTGAGGACATTTCTTCTTGGCTCTATAAAGAGAAAGAACCAGTCACAATACCAATCAAGCAATATGGCAACGGCTTAAGGATAGTCAAAAACATGGTCTATAAAGGTAAAGGTGGCCTTGGGAAACAGAATCAAGGAACAATGGAGCCCATTATTGTGAAGAAGAAACTAGATAAGAAGGGATTAGGATTTGGTAAGAAGGTACCACGCGCCTTGGACATCGAGGGTATCCTCGACAAGGTGGCTGAAACTTCTATCACCCATTCAACATCTAATGAGGATATCATCGATGACTCTTCCCTCCATATGACTAACCTATTCACTGAATCTTTCATCTTTATGCTATCATCCATATCCTTAACCTCCACCACAAACACCCAGAATGTAACACTTGTCTACCCTGAACTTATCGATTGGGACCAACAAGGGTCCCCTGTTATAGATGTATTTCAGAATGACGAAGCTCTAGCTGAGTTCATGGGACTTCGGGATGGTATCCCTTTGGGCGATCATAAAGTAGGTTTTGTAATGGAACTAGAGCCAATAGCTTATTTTGGTGAGAATGCCAAATCCTCCAATCGCAAAAGTAAAAATAAAGAAAGATCTCTAGGTGAAAACCACACTGTGGCACCTGAGGATGGAGGATTTGACCTTCCCCTACCATCTAAGTATCAAGAGAAGTCATCTCTCCTAGTGGAAGACTCTACAGAGATAAACCTTGGCATAGAGCAAAATCCAAAGACCACATTCCTAGTAGCATCATTATCAGAAACAGAGCACAGGAATCCTAACACATTCTTCTTACAGCGAACCATCAACTTTGCATGGACCTATGCTAATATGCCAGGGCTAGACCCTAAGCTAGTTGTTCATTATCTCACAGTTGATCCAAAAGTTAAACCAATCAAGCAAAAGTTGAGGAAGATGCACCCACAGATAACTCTCTTGGTAAAAGTGGAAATACAGAAGTTGTTAGATGCAAAGTTCATAAGACCCATTGACTATTCAGATTGGGTCTCAAACATTGTACTGGTGTCTAAACCCAATGGGTGCATCTGCATGTGTAATGATTTTAGAGATCTTAACAAAGCATGTCCCAAAGATGACTTCCCATTACCAAACATTGACCTCATAGTAGACTTGACAGTGGGTCATGAAATGTTTTCTCTCATGGATGAATTCTCAGGCTATAATCAGATAAGGATAGCAGAGGAAGATCAACATAAAACAACTTTTACTTGTCTGTGGGGTAATTATTGTTGGTGTGTCATGCCGTTTGGTCTAAAGAATGCAGGGGCAACTTATCAGAGAGCAATGACAGTAATATTCCACGACCTCTTTCGTCATATCATGGAGGACTATGTGGATGACATACTAGCTAAATCTTCTAGGGCAGATCACATACAAGTTCTAGGACAGATCTTTGACAGGCTCAAGAAATACCAAGTGCATCTGAATCCAAAGAAATGTGTCTTCGGTGTAACATCAGGGAAGCTATTAGGATACATTGTATCTCGTAGAGGCATCGAAGTAGACCCTGCAAAAGTCAAAGCTATAGTGGAGATGCCTCCACCAAAGAACCTCAAAGCATTAAGGAGCCTTCAGGGAAGGTTGTAGTCCATTAGGTGTTTCATCTCACAGCTAGCAGATAAATGTCAACCGTTTCAACACTTGCTCTGAAAGGATGTCTCATTTCGATGGGATTATAAGTGTCAAGCAGCATTTGATCAGCTCAAAGAGTATCTAGCTACACCTCTTGTCTTGGTACCACCAATAGCTGATAAACCTTTGATATTATACATCTCAACTACAACTTCGACCCTGGGGGCCCTTCTAGCACAAAATGATGAAACAAGAAAAGAGCATGCAATTTATTATATCAGTAGAACCTTGGTGGGATATGAACTCAATTATTCACTGATGGAAAGAGCTTGTTTAGCAATAGTGTTCGCTTCCCAAAAGTTGCGACATTACATGTTGAACCAACACACAAATCTTATAGCCAAAATTGATCCATTGAAGTATCTACTAGCAAAAGCAACTCTTACAGGTAGACTAGCTAAATGGGTCATGATCCTTAGTGAGTTTGACATTGAGTATATGGATCGTAAAGCAATCAAGGGACAAGCCCTAGCAGATCAACTAGCAGAAGCACCCATGATAGATACACACCCTATGGTAGCAGACTTTTCAGACGAGAATCTCTTCACTCTTTCAAACTCAATAATGTGGAAGTTGTACTTTGATGGTTCCTACACACAGCATGGATCAAGGGCTGGCATCTTGTTTGTCACACCTCAAAATGACTATATTCGAAAGTCATATCAGCTTGCATTCCCTTACACCAACAACATTGCCAAGTATGAAGCAATCCTCATAGGTCTCAATACAGCAGTTCAATGGGACATCACAGAATTACAAGTATATGGAGACTCAAAACTAGTCATTTGCCAAGTCACAGATGAGTACCAAACGAAAGATGAAAAGTTGGTCCCCTACAAGCAACTAGTGGATGCCTACAAACTACATTTTTATAGCATCACATTTGAGCAAATTCCAAGAGAGCATAACAAGGCTGCAGATTCTATGGATTCTGTAGGGTCACTGATTGACATGCCTGCAAATACACAGAAGTGTGAATTCTTGATTGAACAACTGTTGATACCAGCCGTTGATGTTCTCGTTACTGAAATCATCTGTGAACTTGTTGGTCCCAATTCCCCATGGTACGAAGATATCTATGAATACCTTAAACATAGTACCTTTCCCCCTGACCTATCATCCACCCAACGCAAAACCTTTATCCGTCGATCCTCCTGTTACATCATTCTGGGTGATACACTATATCACCAAAGTCTCGATGGTATCCTCTTACGATAACGCGGAAGAAGCTAAAGCTACCTTACGAGACATACACTAAGGTGTCTGTGGCACACATTCTACCAGTCCTAATCTCGCTAAGAAGATACTCAGAATAGGTTACTACTAGCCTACAATAGAACAAGATGCTGCACAGTTTGCTAAGAAATGTCTACAATGCCAGTAGCATGGAGATTTGATTCACGCACCAGCTCATGAACTACAGCCTATGACTACTCCATGGCCTTTTTCTCAATGGGGTTCGACCTCGTAGGACAAATCCACCCATCCTCATCCAATGGCCATAAGTTCATCATTACTACCACTAATTATTTCACAAAGTGGGTTGAAGCCATTCCCATGACCTATATCACCGGTAAGCAAATAGCCAAGTTTATCCTTAACTACCTCATATGTCGGTATGGTATCCCCCAAGCCATTGTCACTGATAATGGAAGACCATTCAAGAATCAAGATGTCCATGCCTTGTGCACACAATACAATATCCAACATTACTTTTCAACTCCCTACTATCCACAAAGTAACGGCCAAGCTGAGGCTTCCAATACAACCATTCTTAAAATCCTCAAGAAAACAGTCAATGAAGCTAGTCATGATTGGTACTTGCAACTCAATCCCGCCCTATAGGCTTACCGCACTAGTATCAAAACACCAACTGGTGCCACACCTTATGCCTTGGCCTATGGCTCTAAAGCTATCCTACCTATAGAGGTCAAGATCCCATCCCTCAGAGTATCCATGCAGAACCTGATTGGCGGAGAGGAGTATCGCACTTCTAGATTAGCTGAGCTAGAACTACTAGATGAAAGGTGCCTTGCCGCGCTTAATCATATCCATGTCTATCAAAACTGCCTCCGGCGTAATTACAACAAAAAGATCAAAGAAAGGTGGTTTCAAGTTGGTGATCTTGTACTCAAAGAGAATTAGAGAAATCAAGCAGACTGAGAAAAGAAGGGCAAGTTTGAACCTAATTGGTTAGGTCCTTTTATTGTCACAGCAGCATATGGATCAGGAGCTTATACTTTAGCTACACCTGACGGCATTCCTCTAGATGAGCCACTTAACAGTGTCCATCTCAAGAAGTTTTATGCCTAATCCTCAGAGTATTCAAAAAAAAAAATCTGTCCTATGGTGAAAACCTAGTAAATAGGGGCCTTGGATAACTACCATAGTGAAAACCTAGCAAACAGGCACTATGTGTAGAGTCAGCATCCATCGTCTATCGAGTCTTGTTCATTCCATTTCACAACACACTGCATCCATCCATCCATAATAAAACCATTGACCTTGTTTGCATTTCCATCTCCCTATCTAGTATAGCTTGGAAATTTGTCAATGTCCACCATCGTCATCCCACGTCTTGATCTGTGTCAGCAGTTTTCACTGTCTCACCCTAGGTCAAGCTTTCTATATCTTCTTTGTCAGTCATCTACTGGAATGGGGGCAATTCCTTCCTTAACCTAGGTTTAGGAGTGGTTCCTTGTTCATGGTTCACAGTACGCTCTTCAATCTTTTCTCCTTTCCGCAGATAACACTCTTTAACAGACACATCGCTCCTACAATAAGGCTGTTATCTTCCCAACACTTTTTCCTACATCATCACATCAACCAAAACTACATATCATCTCTTCTCAGTCTTAAGGTACCTTGATCCCATGGATATGGGTATGTAGGCAGTCTGGAATATGAAGGAAGTATCCAGTACTCAGGTACATAAGATCTCCTCCTTTCACCTTGACCCATCTCATCACTCTATCCAGAACTACATATTATCACTTTCATCTTTCATCGTAATGTGCCTTCATCCCATGGATACAAGGTATGTAGGCAGTCTAGAATACGAAGGATGTATCCAATACTCAAGCACATACGATTCATCATTCTCCACCCATCTCAATCCAGTTGCACTCCACCTTTCTAGTCTTTCGTTTATTGCAAACCATTCACCTTGACTTGACTAACTCAAGAAACAAGCTAGCGCATCCTTTCAAAGAAAAAGTTCTTAGCAAACCTGAAGCAAAGTAGCTTGCTTCTAGAGTCATCTACTGTCCTGCATATCAATTGCCAGCACCAGGTAAATCTATCTTAACCAAAGCGCTAGATCAACAAGCTTGTCTTCTGCAGAGTGTTCCATTTTTTAGACCAACACACACATCTCCTACGACATATGGCATTTCCTGCAGCAAGATATTGTCTTTTTAGGTAGATAGCCCCCCTTTAACGGACACATCGCTCCTACGATAAGGCTGTTATCTTTCCTATCCAATCTATCTTGAGCAACCTCTTTGGCAAGAGAATATGTTGGTTGTATGTTTACTTTGTAAGTCAGTCAATTTACTTTATGGTTTATCTTTTGCTCCTTTATCCATTACCTATTCAAGGCTACCTTGATTTATCCATAATCTTGGTATGTTACGATGCAGTACGGATTGGGGGCATAGTCATTACTTTTGTGTGCCGTGTTTGAGGAATGATCTTTAGCATCTTTCTTAGCATTATATTTATCTTGTGTGTGTTACGACCTAGCATCTTACATATTAAATATCCTTCTTGCATTTACATGTATTGAAGTTTATTTTATGTTCAAGACTATGGCTCATTCACATGTACCAACAAGGTCATATTATGTCTAAGGGATCTAATTTCAAACCGCTTGCTTGCAGAGTCAACGTCCACGCACTCGGATATCACAGCACCTTGATCTTTTATACCTTGGTGGCGAACTATCCACGTGCTATATCAAAAATAAGGATTGCTCTTTACATACAATTATGAAACCACTGCAACAAGTTCATCATTCATCCATTCACAACAACCCTTATATCGTTTTCATTGCAAAGACCGATCAACAATCTCTGTCTAGCATCTCCTCATTTCTTCTCTCTGGTGCATATCTGCAAAACCCAAATGTTAGATATCACTAGTCAGAGCATCTACATCACGTCATCACTAGTCATAGCATCCATAATCGTACATCTTTGTCATCATACATCTATAAGCATCATATAAGCAATATATGTCATCACATAGATCCATAATCATACATACATGTCATCACATCCATGTCATCAAGAAGTGCGTACACAAAAGCATGAACATCAGTGAGCATAATAAGTCATCATATATCTCATGTGAAGGTCATCATATATACAAAATGTTTGTGTCTACATCAATAGTCCATATGTATACATCCAAATATACATCGATATAGTACATCAAGGCTATCAAGAGCCCGTAAAATATACATTAGGATGCACGCAGGCATCATTCCAAAATGATACAATATACAAGTGTATATGCTCTAGTGAGTAGAGCTACCCTCCTACTGTGGCCCCTGTCCTCCACCTGTGCTCGGTGTAGGTCCCCCTGCTGGTCCTCCTCCCCCTGGTGGCACACATGGTCCTCTCACTGAGGACAATGATTGCCCTGTCCTATGGGACCCGGATGCTCCAGACCTACTCCTATCTCTATAACTGGGTCGTAGAGACCCCTGTAATACTCGGCCTCTCTACCTACTAATACTAGCTCTCCCTACACTTGGACGAGCTCACTATATAAGGTCCTCTGATCGGCACCCAATGCATAGCGTGCCTCGTCTCTCTCCCGCCTCACTCTCTGTAGTGTGGCCTCTGCATCTCTCTCCCTCATCACATGGGCTAGCTGCCCATCATCTACTACTAGTGCGGGTACAGCCTAGATTAGTGCCTATGCCTGTGCCTGTGCTTGTGTCAGGCCTGCTTGTGCCACTGTGGCTATCTGTGTCTACACCTGTACGAGGGCCTTGGCCTGTCTTTCCTCTGCCCTCACTGCATCCCTGTCTCTCCTCACCTGCACCATCCGGATCTCTAAACATGTCCTCCGAGCTATCTCCTCCTGTAGCAACCGCTCAGCCCTCTGTAAATCAGTCTCTACGACTGGGTCCTCAGCCTCCACCATCTCTGCATCTACCTATGAGCCTTCAGCCTCCCCACCTACCTGTTGTCTAGCCTCTCTGGCCTGTCGCCTCATCCTCACCTCCACACCTAGGACCAATACCTCCCCCACTGCCCCTACTACACCTGGTGTGGTCAATCTCATCGGCCTATGTGTCTGCCAGTACCTATCATACTCTGGCAGTGTCCCTGGATCTACCAATCTTGAATCCCAATCCCATCTGACTGGTACCAGTCCCCGTACCTCAGCCAACGCTGTCGCCACTAGAATCTCTGCATCCCAGTCTCCAACCTCCCGTCGTGTCTGCGCATGTGTCACCTCCCTAGATGGTAACCCCTGTGGTAGCCCAAAGTGTCTAAGTACCCACTCTGGTAGGTATCTCTCTATGGTATCTGTCTGCCTCCCAAATAGATATCGAGCCTAGTGGCAGTACATAAGCTGCTCGTGCTCATCCTCCCACTCCTTGCATAGTAACCAAGGCCTCCATACAAATAGGTCCATCTCATCGATCTATCGCCTCCAGTGGCTAACAGATCCCAGCCTTCGATGTGTGATAACTCCCTCGTACAAGAATGCATAAGGCTCTCCCCTCTCCTGCCAGCGCTATGCCATGGGTCTGATCATAGGGATATGCTCCCACACCCACACCTGTAATAGAGTAACCCCTGCTGAGAGACTCCGGCCTCTCCTGTAGACACAATCATGCATGTCTCGATATAGCTGCCCTAGCACACACGAGCCCCATTCATACTATGTCCCATGTGTGAACATCCCAAATAACACCATGCCCCATCCAATAGATAGTCCTCTGGATCACCTGTCTGGGCACAGGAAGTTGCCAATCAATGAAGAAACTATCCATCTGATCCTATTGCAAAGTCTCGGGACGTCTGCCCACCGAATCTCCCCGTCATCTATTCTCAGGTCATCTATGTAGAACACCTCTACCAAGCCTACCTCACCCCGCATCAGGTCAAAGTCCACTCTCTCCATCAATTTGAATCCTGAGGATGCGATACACATCCTCCAGCATCACTGTCGCCTCCCCTGTCAAAAAATGAAATGAGCATGTCTCACTATGAAATCTCTCTACCACCGCTATCACTAGGGCAAGATTCACCTTAATATGTGTCAGGTGTGCCACGTGCCATAATCCTACGTGCTCTAAGAACGTGTCCTCCTCCCATGTCAGTTGTACCACCTCGTGTGCTATGGGGTAGTGTCACTCTCTCGACATCAACGGCAGCATAATCCTCTGCATCCAAGCAACCACTTGTCATTCTTTTATACCATATCCCCCAAATCCTACCGACATCCATTCTATGTTGTGCACCCTCAAACCAAACTCTCCCCTTTTGTAAACTAGGGTAGTCAACCCTTTGGTCAACCTTAACTCTCGTATTCTTCTACCTTACCAAAAGTGCTTTGTTCTATACAAAGGCACTGTACTGTCTCACCAAATGCACCACATTGTCTATCCAAACGCGCCTCACTGCCTATGCAGAAGTGCTGCATTATCTTCCACCAAAGGCGACTTGTTTTACAGGAGCGCTTCACCACGCTTCCAATCGTGCCTCACTACACTACCAAAGGTGACCTAATTTTTTTCCTCCCCCACCAACTGCGCCTAGCTACCCAGCCAACCACGCTGGACTGCTCTACCAAGAGCGCTACGCGACCCTACCAACTGCACTGCGGCATGGCTACCAAAAACCATATGCGTTGCGGCTTTGCCAAAAGCGCTGAGTTTACCTACCACAAGTGTTGTGTTGTGCCAAAAGAGCCTAAGACGACTACTAGATGTGCCATTCTAGCCTGCAACACTTTTGGCTGACCTAAAAGACCTACCTAGATCTAGCCCTAAACCGCCCTAAAATGTCAAATTAAAATGAGGTTTTCAAACACTTACCACTGTCGGAGCTCCTGCTGGCCGACCGTACATCCGCACTAGCTCCGCCTGATGCCTATGCGCTGGAATCGGCATCTCTCCTCACTGTCAACTCCTTCCACACAACTCTCTCATCCTAATTTTGGAGGCTCTAGTCTCTAAATTTAGAAGCTCTTAGGGTGCAAATGAGGAATGTGGTCCCCTTAGGACCTATTTATAGTGTCCCTCCCACATTTTTCTTCCCAACCCATTCTGCTTTTCCTTCTAACTTCTCACGCAATCTTCTAGTTGAGCGTCAACCTAGTCCTTCTGTCGCTTCCATGTCTTTCCACTTGAGGGAGCATACGCTGGGGCAAATGGCTACACTGGGGCATCAAAAATTGTATCATGTCTTCAACAATCAATTTCTTTAATGCAACGTTGTAAACTGCATGGCATCAAAGAGGGGCAAAATGTAGACACCCTAAAATGACCATGTCGTTGCACTACTTGCATTTCATCTAGTCTGTCGCATCACCTACATTTCAACATTAATTAGATAATCTAATTATTTAATTAATTTCATCAAATTCTTCCAAAATTCAACATTAATTGAATAAATTGTATTTATTTAATTAATTTCAGTAAATTCAACTATTTTCTGCCACAATTAAATAATTTTAATTATTTAATTAGCTCATTATCCTCTTTCAAATTTCAAATTCACATTAATTAAATAAATTAATTATTTAATTAATTCATCACAATTCTATCTTATCTATAATTAAATAATTTACAGTATTTAATTAAATCAATTATTCTTCTAAATTTAAATAAATCATGCAAAGTTATTTAAATTGTCTCAATCCCTTAAAAATAAATAAAATCAAGTATTTTATTTATAATCTTTTGTTCCTCTATCATGCACAATTAAATAAATTTATTTATTTATTTAATTTAAGTTATCTTCCAATTCCTCTTAATATATCTTGTTAACTCATGTGCACAATCAGTCTTATTTTAAGAACTCTAAACAATGCAAAATTACAAGTTGAGTTATCTATTCAATCAATCTTGTTTTCATCATATCTTAATAAATATATCCTTATGGATTGACACATGTCATGTGCACATTCATCATGGTTATTTGATTTATCTCCTCTGTTGATTCTTCTGAATTATCTGGACCGTTGATCGATCTTTGTTTGAAATCTATATAAACCTCCCTCATCTTCTTCACAAATCCTCTTCGATCACTTATTCTCGGGCATCCTTTAATAGTGCTTTGAGCATACATTGCATCAATTGAGCAACTTTACGTTCTTTTGACATTGATCTTTGAGCACTTTACTTGCTTGTTGCAAACATGGTTTCGCAGCACTTTTGAGCAATCCACATTCATCTAAAGGGAACAATACAAATCTCGGTAAAAGATTTCATTTGTTATTGATTTATTGGTAATGGCTTTTATTTAGATTGGTTCTCTTTATGTTATTGGGTTTTTGATTAATTTGTCTTGATTTAGTCAATTTTCCTCATACACATTCATGTTATTACTGGAGCATTGTTAGCAGTCGGTATTGTAAATTGTGGTATCTGAAATGAATGTGATCATGCATTTACACTGCTGATAGAATATACTCAAAGGCACCAAAATGGAAGAATAAGGAACGTCCTGAGATTCATGGAATGTATAGCATTCAAAGATGGTGCCACCATACATCACGTTACCAATATCAGGTGCAGACTAGGTAAGGAAGGCACAACATATTATAGTGGTGCAGCCTAAAAGCCATGGTGCATCAACCTCCATCAAAAAACATACAGCCTCCATCAAGAAGAGAATCTCCATTCAAAATATGGTGCATACAAGAAAGAACCTGAGCCAAAACTCTTAGCCTACATCAAACTCAAAGCCCAAGCTATAAAAGGTGAAGCACTGAATCAATATGCAACATAATTATTCCAAAAGGAGAATGTAGTTATCTTAAGAAGTAAAGTATCTGAGAGAATTTCAAGGAAAACCTATACAAATGAAGCACTCCACCCATGATCATTGCGCCGCAACATATATAACTAAGGTATGTGTAGATCATGGGAGGCAAAGCGTATAAAAAATGACAGAAATGAAGGAAATGGAGGTAGCAATTGCAAAGATTATCAAAAGGACATGATGCAGAAGCATCCCTGGTTCAAGAGTAATCTTGCATCAACCAAAAACATTTACATTCCAGTTTGTTTCTTTTCATTTCCCAGTTCAGTTCAAGCAGTTCAGTCAGAAGCGGTTTCAGCTTGTGGTCTAGTTTTGGTAATTCACATCTTGTAGTTCTGGACTTAGCACCTTCATTCATTCATCTTCATCATATCAAGAATTCAGAGCATTTAGATTAGTTACCAGAAAGATATCGCTATCAGAAGATCAACTGTTTTCTCAGAGCAGAGCATTCTAACAATTCCTAACAATCAGCTAAAGGAGAAAGCTTGCGGATCTCAATGACACATCATTCAACATCCTTTGGTTCGTGGCTGACCTTCCCCAAGGGTTCACACATTGTTCCATTCATTTGAGGAAGTGTTCTATGCATTTAGGTCTAACTTATCTGCGAACACGTTACAGCTCTTCATTGGAGTTTGTGACCTTCCTTGGCTGACACGGAAGAATCTATTGCTCTGGAAATGATATATAAAGATGTAATAGATCCTTATGAAAGTAGCTATTCACATAAGAAAGATCTGATAGTTTATATTTTGTGCGAAGGAGCTTCAAAGCTTTATCTTGTGCATGTATGTAATCAAGTCTTTGAGCCCATATTGTAAGCCCACATTTTGTCAGCCAGATTGTATTTAAATTCTTTGAAATACTAAATGACTAAATTTGCATTTGTTCCATTTCTTTGAGTTGTTTCCGTTGTGTTTACTCTTGCTGCATGGTCCAGATAGTTCATTCTGTGAACCCTCCTATCATGACTGCACCAAGTGGTATCAGAGTGAAAGTTTGATTCTTTGGAGCGAATCAGTGAAGGAGATTCCATAAGATCTTGTTGTAAGCAGATGGGCAATCTGAGGCAAGTTACTTGTGCACAACCAATCACCAGTTGAGAGGCAGTTGTCGCTTGTAGCCCGATCGTTGAACCTGAGGCAGTTGCACTTCATCCTACGAAGATGCTGTCGTGAAGAGTTCCTCATGTTGGTACAATGGCTAATAGAATGGGTGAGATGATGGAATTGATGAGAACAATGCGAATTCATTTGGATGTTGTTGAAGAAGATAGGAGAAGAGGATTGACACCGAGACCTAATGTTGAAAGTGATGATGAGGAAGAATTTCAATCTGTAGAACAAACTGGCGAAACCCTAGAAGGTAATGAAGAAGAAGAATCAGATTAGGTAAAGATGTTGTGAGCTATTTCAAAGATTGGAAAGAGACCTAGAGTTGATGTACCGAACTACACTGGTAATTTGAACCCTGAAGAATTGATTGACTAGATAAATGATATGGAAGAATACTTTGAATATGAAGAAATTGAAGATCCGGAGAAGGTAAAATTTGCGAAGACAAAGTTGAAGGGACATGCTGCTATATGATGGAAAGAAGTTCAGTTAGAAAGAAATAGAAGAGGAAAAGAAAAGATTACAAAGTGGGACCGGATGGTGACAAAGTTGAAAAATTAGTTTATCCCTGCTAACTATGAGTTGGAATTGTTGAAAAGATTGCAAAACTTGAGGCAGAAGGAGAAATCTGTGAAGGAGTACACTGAAGAATTTCATAAGATGATCATAAGAACAGGACATAGTGAATCAAGTAAGGAGAAAGTGGCTAGATATATCAATGGACTGAGATTAAACATTCAAGAGGAACTAAGCTTGGTAAGGATGACATCTTTGGAAGAAGCATATCAGTTTGCCCTAAAGCTAGAAGAGAAGCTGAATAAGAAGCATGATTAGAGACAGAGGCAAAGGAGGTAAATTTCAGAGAGGTAGAGCATTTTCTGGATATGATCAACCATTTACATAGCAAAACAAGTTTGACAGCCCAGTTAGGAAGGATGAGAGAGATAACAATGCTTACTGGAGAGATGACAAAAAAATTTACTAAAGAGGAAACCCTAGTGCATACTGGAATGAAGGATACATAAGAGAAGGAAGAGGATTTGATAAGAGAACATTCAGAGGTACTTGTTTCAAGTGTGGAGGTGAAGGACATAGAGCATTTGAGTGTAATCAGGGTAGTACAAGCAAGAGGACAGAGAACAATGGAAGAACAGCCTATGTTGAAGAACCTGTTGAATCACCCAGTTCTGTTGGCAAACCTAAGAAAGGAGAATCATTGGTGATGAGGAGAGCACTATTTCAAACAAAAACAAATGAGGAACCATCACAGAGGAAAAGTCTGTTCAGAACTAGATGCAAATCTAGAGGTAAGTGTTGTAAAGTTGTAATTGATAGTGGTAGTTTAGATAACCTAGTTTTAGAGGAGATGGTGACTAAGCTGAAGTTGGAAAGATTGAAACACCCTAAGCCCTATTAGATAGCATGGATTCAGGATAATCATAAGGTACTGGTGAGTAAACAATGTTTAGTGAAATTTCATATTGGATCTTATCATGATGAAGTCTTGTGTGATATTATGCCTATGGATGTTTGTCATATCTTGTTGGGTAGACCTTGGCAATATGATAGAAAAGCTATACATGATGAGAGAAAGAATACATATACTATAACAGCAAATGGGAAAAGAATTACTTTGACTCCTTTGGAGGATGGTCCTAAAGATATGGTATGTAGGAATGCTAGAATCTGTTTGGTAGATGGTAGGAAATTTTTGGATGGTTTGAAACAAGAAAGTATGTGTTATGCCTTGATTCCTAAGAAGCCTGAAGTAGTGAAGAAAGAAATTGAACCGGAAGAGATAAAGGAGTTGCTGACAAAGTATAAAGACATCATATCAGATAATGTACCTAAAGGATTACCACCTATAAGGAGCATCAGTCATCACATGGATCTTATACCTAGAGCAAGTTTGCCTAACAAAGTAGCACATAGAATGACACCGGCAAAGAATGAAGAACTGAATAGACAAATACAAGAGTTGTTGAGAAAAGGATTGATTAGAGAAAGTTTGAGTCCTTGTGTAGTACTTGCAGTGCTTGCACCGAAGAAGGATGGAGAATGAAGAATGTGTACTGATTCCACAGTAATAAACAAGATCACAGTTAAGTATAGATTTCCTTTACCTAGAATGGATGATATCATGGATTGTTTGAGTGGAAAAATAATTCACAAAGATAGATTTGAAGAGTGGATACCATCAGATCAGAATCAGAGAAGGTGATGAATGGAAGACTCCTTTTAAGACAAATGAAGGATTGTATGAGTGGTTAGTGATGCCTTTTTGATTGACAAATGCACCGAGTACTTTTATGACGTTGATGAATGAAGTCTTGAAGAAATTCTTGGGTAAGTTTATGATTGTATACCTGGATGATGTTCTGGTTTTCAGTAAGACAAAAGAAGAACATTTGTGGCATATTAGACAAGTTTTGCAGAGACTGAGAGAGGAGAAATTGTTGATAAACATCAAGAAGTGAAGTTTCATGAAGGAAGAGTTGGTATATTTTTGATTTGTGATTTCTGTGGAAGGATTGAAGATGGACCCTAAGAAAGTGAAAGCAATTATTGAATGCCCTACACCGGAGAGCATTGGAGAGGTTAGATCATTTCATGGATTGGCTAGTTTCTACCGAAAGTTCATTAGAAATTTTAATTTAGTTTGTAACCCTATGACAGAGACAATAAGAGGTGACAAAAAGGATTTTAAGTGGACATCAGGAGCAGACAAAAGTTTTGAGTTGTTGAAGCAGAAAGTGATAGAGCAACCTGTTTTGGCATTACCGAATTTTAATAAGGTATTTCAAGTTGATTGTGATGCAAGTGGAAATGCAATTGGAGCAGTGTTAAGTCAAGAAGGTAGACCAGTAGCATATTTCAGTGAAAATTTGAATGATGCAAAGAAAAGATTTTCAGTTTATGATCAAGAGTTTTGTGCCATAATTCAAGCCTTGAAGAAGTGGAGACATTACTTGTTGCCTAAGGAGTTTGTGTTGTATACAAATCATCAATCTTTGCAATATTTGAACAGTCAAGGTAAGTTGAATCAGAGACATATGAGATGGGTAGAGTTCATGCAGAGTTATACTTTTGTGTTGAAGCATAGGAGTGGAAAATCAAACAAATTTGTTGATGCCTTGAGTAAAAGAAGGAACTTGTTGACAAAGATGAGAGTTGAAATGTTGGGTTTTGATGAATTGAAGAATATGTATGAGGGAGACACTAATTTTACAGAACCTTGGAAAGCATGTAAGGAACCTGTTGTAACAGATAGAAGTAAGTGGTTGGACTATTTCATTCAAGAAGATATGTTATTCAAAGGAAATCAGTTATGCATACCTAGAAGTTCAATGAGGGATACTTTGATCAAGGAGAAGCATAGTGGTGGATTGGCAGGACACTTTGGCATTGACAAGACAGTGGCTTTGGTAAGTGAAAATTACTTTTGGCCTCAGATACATAAAGATGTTGGGAGATTTGTGCAAAGTTGTGGAGTTTGTCAAGTTGCAAAAGGGAGTAGTTAGAACATTGGATAGTATAAACCTTTGACAGTACCGGAGTATATAGAAGACATTTTGGATAGCAGAGTTGTATTTAGCACTAGAGGAAGACAATACAAAGAATATCTTGTGAAGTGGAAAGGCAGACCGGAAGAAGATTCATCATGGATTTCTCAGGCTGAGGTGGACCATCTTGGTTCTCCCCTAGCCCCAGCAAAGTGAGGGACTCACTTTTTCAATAACCCTGGATGTCTGATGCAAGAGCATCCCTAGTTCAAGAGTAATCTTGCATCAACCAAAAACATCTGCATTCCAGTTTGTTTGTAGTTCAGTTTAGGCAGTTCAGTCAGAAGTAGTTTCAGCTTGTGGTCTGGTTTTGGCAATTCACATCTTGCAGATCTAGAGTTAGCACCTACATTCATTCATCTACATCATATCAAGAATTCAGAGCATTTGGATCAGTTACCAGAAAGATATCACTATCAGAAGATCAACTATTTTCTCAGAAAGCTTGCAGATCATTCCTTGACTTGTGGATCTCAATGACCATCATTCAACATCCTTTGGTTCATGGCTGACCTTCCCCAAGGGTCCACTCATTGTTCCATTCATTTGAGGAAGTGTTCTATGCATTTAGGTCTGACTTATTTGTGAACATGTTACAGCTCTTCATTGGAGTTTGTGACCTTCCTTGGCCGACACAGAAGAATCTATTGGTCTGGAAATGATATATAAAGATGTAATAGATCCTTAGGAAAGCATCTATTCACATAAGAAAGATCTGATAGTTTAGATTTTGTGCGAAGGAGCTTCAAAGCTTTATCTTGCGCATGTATGTAATCAGGTCTTTGAGCCCATATTGTAAGCCTGCATGTTGCCGGCCAAATTGTATTTGAATTCTTTGATATACTCAATGACTGAATCTGCATTTGTTCCATTTCTTTGAGTTGTTTCCATTGTGTTTACTCTTGTTGCACAATCCGGATAGTTCATTCGATGAACCCTCCTACCATGACTGCACTAGGACATTATCATGTCAGAATGACAAGACCATGGGTCTCTTAGATATGCCAAAGGTAGAAGGCATCGAAAAAACTTTTGTTCTCAAGTAAGAATGGTAGAGAGACATCAACAGGATCTTTCACGATTTGATATAGGTGAGCATGTAGATGTGCAGTTGGGATATGATAGTCTTGAAGAAAGTGTTCTACTTCAAGATCAAATTCAAAAGTGAAGAAGCCTGGCGTTCATAAGACACAGTGCAACTTTTAGAACTATTGGTATATTCAGTAACTTCATGCTTGACACACAAATCCAGCGAGTACCTTCTGCTCTTATTCATTAGTGTCAAAAATGTCATGTCCTCTCTATGCCTCAATTTTATTGTCATTCTCTGTCTCATACCTTCTAATAATATGTGATACATTCTGTAATATAACTAACTCATGTCAAAGGCCTACATTACAATGTTACAACATGGTACCTTACAATCAAACTTGATGTGAGAAATTAAAAAGCCAATTCTGATGCAAACCCCATGTTATGAAGGGAGTTCAATTTGTACAACTTTGAATTATGAAACATATGAGACTCTATTTGCCATGCTAGCAACTTGGGACTGCATCTGTACATCTCTAACTTTTACAGCAATTGCACATTGAAAGAACTGTTCACGGGACAGTGCTCTCACATTTTTCAGATAGGCATCAACAGGAATTGTCCCCTCCTGAATAGCTTCATCCAAGGAGTATAAAATGTCTTCAATAGCCAAGTTTGCAGCAGTGCACTCAAGCATCTGCTTTTATAAAGCATCACAAAGCTCAAAGACATTATCAATATCCATAACATCCTTCTTCTTATCCTCATTATTCCTCAACCATGTTTCCAAAACATCAATGTTTGTTAGAGTCAGTTGCAATTGTTGCTCCAACCCTTCTTTCTCCTCCTGCATTTCCCTCAACCCCCTCTCAAGTTGCTCCTCTCTCTGTTGCAATGCCACTTGAGTATTGAACAATCCATCCATCTCTACCTCTGTTGTTTTTCTCAATTCAACCATGTCATTATGCAGCATTTCTACTAGTCTATTGATGGCATTCAAGGTTTTGTGGATGAGAAAGAATGGGCTCTAGACACAGAAGGTGTGAATCTACTGGCTATCATGGTCCATGGAGATGTTGACTATACAAGGACATCAAGCAATTACATGGTTGAAGTTCTTGAGGCATTTAGCAATTCTTTGTGACACAATGACATATCGGGGCCATCTAATGGCCATTACATGCCATGGTATTAATCAAAATGATACAGGGCCAATGATGAGATGTCCATTTGAGGAGACTATAGATATTCTCTGAAGATCGGTTGGAAACATCAAAATCATCAAGGAAGCATGAAAAAATTGAACCTCTAACCAGTTGCTTATGTTTGATCTACATGCCCGCCTTCAAGTACTCAAGAGTCAATATACGGTATAAGGAAATAGAGACATTTGAGATGAAGGATTGGAAGCTGTGTATAGCAAACGTTGGGCAGTATTGAAATTAAGAATAGATGGGAATGCGGATTTACTCGGCAAATTCAATGAGCCACATACAATCATACTCTTTCATATGCCAGCATAAACCCTAAAATGACACAGTGTTGCAAAAACATGACTCTATCGGAAGGAGAAACCCTAATATCGGGTAGATGTGGCTTATCCATGAGATGATTTTTTAGTCTCCCTGATATACCGAATAAGGTGGGTCCCCAAGGCTCTTACATGTGATATTTGAAGGTATAAAGTATACCAAATAAAATATCGGACAGAAAATCAATATCAGAAAGACCACAAAACTAGTCTCCCTGATATCCCGAGAGGAGTAAACATATTTAAAGAAATCATCCAGAGGGTAAATCATATTGGCAAAATAAAATAAAGCTAAAAATGGTATTTTAGCCAAAGTTAAAAGTAGATATAAAGTGGGCCCCCAAAAACATGACAAACGAATATTATTACCGAAAAATAATATCAGAGAATCGGAATGAGTGTGTTCAAGGTCTCTTCGAAAACCAGAAGGAGCAATGAACAAAAAAGCGTGAACATCATTAAATATTGGCGAGAGATAAATTTTGAATGCACATTGGCAAAAAGGTACAAATAAGAATTTAAAGTAAAATGTGTATAGTTTCACATTTTCATAAAAGGATTATATCGAGAGGTAATTGTAGGTAAAAGACTTAGGTAAACAGATTTCACTGAAGGTGAGAGAGATTTAATCAAACATCAATGAAAATTTAAATACGAAGCAGATGAAATAATTTAAGAAGTGAGAAATATTTTTTGCATATAAAGGCCAGCAAAACATTTTCACCCAGCAGATAAAGAGGGGGTAATAATCTTCACCCAAATAATTATTTTGCTCCAAATAGAAGTGAAAAGAAAAATGGAATAGGGATTAAAGTATTAATAAATACTTTATGGGAATGCCTGGAGAAGATTAAATTAATTATTTATGAAAGAAAATTAATTAAACAAAGAGATGCACCTGAGAAGAATGCCAAATGAAGGGACACAACCCTAAAAATATGCAGTATATATGGAAGATGCAAATCGAAAAAAGAAAAGGCGGAAACAATCAGAGAAATCAACTATCAAATAAAGTAATGTGTCAAGGGAATATAAGACTTTTTATTTATATATGCAATTCAAGCTTGAACTATTATATCATTTTATATCTGAATGTGCTATGAGCTTATAAATTAATACAAAGGAGTGGAAGTTTTTTGGTGGATCATATTTTTGGTGTTCAATTGTTGTGTAGAGTTTCATGTTTATGAGTTGTGTGATTGTCTCTAGAATGGTTTCTTAAATTAGTCCAAATTAATATATCAAGGGTATATTTAATTTGTTAGAGCACATTTGTGTTTCTGTGTGATTGATTCGATTAATTTCTATGGAAAGTTGATTTAATTCCTGTTAAAGCTGCCTATGTTTATTGGTCTCTTCCCAGGGTTAAAATCCTTTAGACTAGTCATCTTAGTTGGTTTCATTTCCATTTGAATTAAAATCCTTTCCTGTGATCACAACAATTTAGGAAAATATCATTGGGATTAATAAGAAGAATCTTGCAACTCAACAACCTTGCACATCTACAAAAAGTGTAGACTTACATAAGTGCCCAATAATTCAAGTTAAACCAATTATAGAGAGCCATACACCATTAACGTTTGACTCCATTTGCCCACTAGATAAAAGCATTGTTCACTATAAAACATAAGCTTAGTCATACTTTCAATCTCTGAAATAATTAGGAGTATTTTCACCCTAAATCTATTTCACACCCTTTTGCCATCGTGAAGCCTAAAGTGAAGGGGGTTTAGCCATATCTACCCCATGTCAGTTAGCCAAAAATGTTAAGAGAGCTTGGCAACCTCTTAGGGTTTAGGACATGTGTTTTTGAGACCTAACAGGCAATTCAAAGTGTTCTGGGAACACTAGAAAAGTTTGATGGATTCCCACTTCATGGTAAATTGCCGACCAAGTCATCACAGAGTTCTAAATGGCCGCACAGTTCCAAGTCACTTGGAAATCTTTGACCAATTCCTAATGATCACATAGTTCCAAATCACTTGGAAATCTCTAATATCTTGAGATAGTTGGCTTACAAAAGGGAATAAAAGGAAATTAGAGAAGTTAAGAGTTCTAGGAACCTTTTATAAGCCCAATAAGTTCCCTGTGTTCGAGTAGTTTGAAGTGGGGTGGAAATCTAAGACAAAATGGAACACTTGACAAATCGACAGATTGGGTAGTTCTAGGAACACTAGAAATTATCGATAAGGTTCCTCCTAGGGGTTAAAGCTCTAAAATGTTCTTGATGCCCTGTTCTAGCCACAACACATGTCTGAATTTGGTTGAAAGACCTATGGTGATTCAGTTTCTTAATTGTATTGATGAAACAGTTAAACTTCCTCCACACGGGAAGTATAAAGGGAAGTTGATACACTCTATAGGGGGTTGGTTTTGGGGTTGGTTATTTTGGAGAAGAAGTATTGTAATTAGAGAAGAGTGTATTGTTTGAATTGGATGCATTGAATGTAAATTGATGATATGAAAGAAACTCAAATTGAAATTATTGTTGTTTGAAAGATTTATGTTGTTGGTTACTAGATTTGGCTATCTGATAAGACTCTCATATCTAGACTGCATCAGATGGTATCAAAGAAAGGTTTTCTTGTTGGGAGGAGTTGAAGTTATAGTGAGTTTGAAGTGATAAAGTGTCTCAAAAGCTCTAGAGATTTGTTGCAGGTATGCGAGGAGGAATCCTGCAATTGCAGAGGGTTGAGAGGGACATTGAAATTGCAAGAAGATAAGTTCATGTTTTCTATAGTACATGGGTAGAAAAAAACAGAGGTAATATTTTGAGTTGTGAAAATATTGGAAATGCCCCTAAGAAGGAGAGTTCCAAGAATGGAGGAGATGTTTGAACAAGTTCAAACTGAAATAAGAAATGAGTTAACAACTTTAGTTGTTGGTTTGAGAAGAAACTAAGAACATGAAGATGAACATGTAGATGGTGAAGAAATTATAGATGAAGAACAAGAGGGAGAAAAAAAATAGCCAGTAGATGCTAAATAAGAACGTTTCCTAAGAGCTCTTGCCAGAATTGGAGGTAATAAAATGGAGGTTTCAACTTTTTCAGATATGTTAAACCCTGAAGAATTAATAGATTGGATTGGTGAATTAGAAGAATATTTTGAATTTAAAAATATTTGTGACCCACAATGGGTAAGATTGGCACAGAAAAAACTTAAGGGGCATGTTTCCCTTGGTGGAGAGAGTTGCAGAGAGAAAGAGTAGCAAATGGAGAAATGAGAATAACCCAATGGACTCAAATGGTTACTAGGTTAAAGGCTAAATTTATTCCTGGAGATTATGAATTAGAGCTATTTAGAAAGCTTCAAAATCTAAAACAAAAGGACATGAGTGTAAAAGATTTTACTGAAGAATTCCACAAGATGGTAATTTGATCTAGACATCACGAAATGGACAGAGAGAAGGTGGCCAAATATTTAAATGGGTTAAGATTTAATATTCATGATGAGGTGAGTATGCTGGAAATTTCTATAGTTGAGGAGGCTTACTAGTATGCCTTGAAAGTAGAAGAAAAGATATTTAGAAAGCAGCAAAATAACTCAAGAGGAAGAGGAAAATTTTCAGCCGAAATAGGACAAAAAAGTAGTAGCAAGGGGAAACAAACTTATGAAGAAGAAGCAAGCCCTAGATGGAGCAATGAATCAAATCAAGGAGCAAGAGGAAAGGAATATCCAACAAGAGGACGTCGGAGCAGCAGTCAAGGATTTTCTGGAACATGTTACAGGTGTGGAGAAGTTGGCCATAGAGATATTGAATGCCCTCAATTACAACAAGAAAATAGTAAGAAGAGTGTGTTGCAAGTATGTGCTTACCGATGTTGTCGTTGATGTCAACATACTTGTGTTGTCATTGATGTCAACTGTGTTCTTGTTTTGATGCTTGCTTGTGTTGAGATAATTGGTTTGTAATGGCTTACATAAGTATTGAAGTAATGAGAAAATGCTTTTATTATTAAATTTCCAAGTGCTTTTGAGAAAATTTGCTCTCCTAGTGAAAGCAGAGTATTCTGGTTTACTGAAGAACAGTTCAGTAATTTGCTCCACATATCCTATAGATTGCATATCCTTGTCTGTGGTTTGGAATTTATTTAAAGGGAAGTCTTTAGTTTCTATATTCCAAGTTTGAGCCTCCAGTATGAAGATTTGAGAGAATTTTGTTCACCAAAGTAAAAACTATTTTTTTGTGCATTCAGTGGTGACAGGGAGAAAGTATTTTGTTCCGCATTCCTCTACATTGAAGTATTATGGTCTGTGGTTCTAGAGTTAAGTCTGGGATGATTTTATGTGCCTTCAGTTCAAATGGTTCATGATTTGGTGCTTCGCAAGTGATCTTTTCTTTATGACAGTGGCCGACAGTAATGTTCAAGTGCTCAGAATTGAAGAATCTTCTAGATAAAGTATTTGAGGGTTGTGCAAAAATTATTGGTGATTGTAACGTGCTTGTGGGAGTCTCTAGATCATGTTCCTACCTTCGGATTGGTCCGCAAAGTATAATATGAATCATGCATGAAGCATTTTCTTAAAGGTTTTAGTGTTAACACTAGTTTTAGCCAACTTGGTCATTCTCACTACTTGTGGTTATGTTTTGAAGATTGTGGAAGCATGTAGCTGTGTGGAAGAATGCATTTGAGTCCCAACTAAGGAGTTATGTGATCTGCATTCATTAATTTCCTCCACAAATATGTTTAGGTCCAAACCTATCTAATGTATGATTGTAATGTTTGTAATGCCGACCTTGGAGATTGCTCCAACGGTCGATGATTGTAATGATGACCTTGATGATCATTCCAAGGTTGATGAATTGTATAAATACTTGTAATTGAGTCATTAAAATGTATCCAAGTGTGAAGATACAAAGATAAGTGTGAAGTAAAAAGCAAGAGCAGAGCAGAGGATGTTTATTGTGCTTCAATGGAACTGAACCCTGGCATAGTGTAGATGCTAATATCTCAGTTCACCAAATCTGGCAATGAGCCACCTATTGGAAGTGAGCCTCTTCTTGCAGTGAACCTCTTCTTGCAGTGAGCATTTTTGGGCAGTGAGCCTCTGATTTTTGATACTGCTATATCATATTATATTGTGAGCTAACACTTACCGTGGTTTTTCTTCTATGGGGTTTTCCACGTAAAAATCTAGTGTCTCCTGTGTTGAATGTGAAATTGTGTTTAAGTTTTTGTTTCATGCTTTCATGGTTAAAATACAATAAAAGTGTTTAAGTGGATGATGCTTTAATGGTTTTGAAATATTGGTTACAACTGATTCACTCCCCCCCCGCTCTTAGTTGTATTGCGCTTTTCAACAATTGGTATCAGAGCAGAGGTTCCTTTGTAAAGAGTCTAACAGCTTGAGGTAGATCTGAGATGGTGCACAAAAAGGAGTCATTGTAGTTTGATGGAATGGATTATGCTCTATGGAAGGTACAAATGAAAAGTTATCTCATTTCACTTGGTTATAATGTTTGGAAAATGGCAAAGAAAAAGTATATTATTCCTCAAAATGGACAAATAGATGAAGATGAAATCAAACAATTTGAATTAAATGGAAAATCTAGAGATGCCCTATTGAATGCCTTATCTAACACTGAGTTGATAAAAGTCATGGATTTGGAAACGGCTCATGAGATCTAGGAAAAGTTGAAGAATTTATATGAAGGAGATGATTCTGTAAAAGGTGCCAAATTGCAGAACCTGAAAGCTAAGTATGAAAGTCTAAAAATGAGTAAAGATGAGAACATAATAGTCTACTTACAAAAGGTTGATGAAATTGCTAATGGAATCAAAGGCCTTGGAGGAATTGTTGATGATAAAGAGGTTGTGTTGAAGATTCTTAGGTCATTGCCTAAATCCTATAGTCACAAAGTATCTACAATTGAAGAAATCATGACTGGGAAAGATGTTTCAAAAGATTAGTTGCTTGGAAAACTTACACCTTTGAGATGAGAGAGTTTGGTGATGCCCTGCCTAAAACAAAGACTGCTTTCAAAGCTAGTACTTCAGAGAAGACTTCAAGAGCTGAGAAGTATGTTGTGGAATCTGATGATGACCTTGAGGAGATTGAAGCCAACTTTGCTGATGCAGGAGCATCCCTGGTTCAAGAACAATCTTGCATCAACCAAAAAAAATTACATTTCAGTTTGTTTACAATTCAGTTTGTTTGCATTTTATTTTCCAATTCAGTCAGAAGCAGTTTCTACTTTTTGGTCCACATTCTGCAACAATTGCATTTCAAACCTTGCAGAGCTGGACTTAGCATCTAGATTCATTCATCTACAACATATCTAGAATTTGGAGACCCGCACTTCATTACTAGAAAGATATCACTATCAGAAGATCAATTGTTTTCTCAGAACAGAGCATCCTGATAATCACAGACAACCAACTAAAGGAGAAACCTACAAAAGCATTTCCCAATCTGTGAAGCCTAATGACACATCATTCAAGGTTCTATGGTTCATGGCTGACCTTCCCTGAAGATCCGCACATCATTCCATTCATTTTCCGTAGGAATTCTATGCAATTAGGTCTGACCTATCCGTGTACACATGCTACATCTCTTCATTGGAATTTGTGATCTTCCTTGGCCGACGCAGAGGAATCTTATGATCTGGACTTGATATATATTGATGTAATAGATCCTTAGGAAATTAGTTTAGAAGTTACTAAGTTCTAGATAGATCGCTTATTCATTTTCTGGTGAAGGAGCTTCAAATCTTTATCTTGCGCATGTATGTAATCAGGCCTGTGAGCCCTAATTGTAAGCCCGCATGTTGCCAACCAATCTCTATTTGAATTCTATGATATACTAAATGACTAAATCTGTATTTGTTCCATTACTTTGAGTTGTTTCCATTGTGTTTACTCTTGTTGCATGGTCCAAACAGTTCATTCTGTGAACCCTCCTACCGTGACTGCACCAAGTGGTATCAGAGCGAAAGTTTGAATCTTTGGGATTGAATTGAGCAAAGTTGGCAAGGGAATTCCATAAGATCTTTCTATGGATAGATCACCGAATTGAGGCAGGTTACCTATGTTGCAATCGATCGCTGATTGAGAGGCAGTTGTCACCTGGTAGCCCAATCACCGAACTTGAGGTAGTTTACACTTGATCCTAGGAAGAATGCCGCTGAGGAGAGTTGTTGTTGTTGGAACAATGGCTGGTAGAATGGATGAAATGATGGAAATTATGAAAACAATGCAAATTCATTTGGATGTTGTTGAAGAAGATAGGTGAAGAGGATTGACACCGAGACCTAATGTTGAAAGTGAGGGTGAAGAAGAATTTCAATCTATTGAACAAACTGGCAAAACCCTAGGAGGTGATGAAGAAGAAGAATCAGATCAAGTAAAGATGTTGCGATCTATTTCAAAGATTGGAAAGAGACCTAGAGTTGATGTGTCAAACTATACTGGTAATTTGAACCCTAAAGAATTGATTGACTGGATAAATGACATGGAAGAATACTTTGAATATGAGGAAATTGAAGATCCGGAGAAGGTGAAATTTGCAAAGACAAAGTTGAAAGGACATGCTGCTATATGGTGGAAAGAGGTTCAGTTGGAAATAAATAGAAGAGGAAAAGAAAAGATCACAAAAATGGGATAGGATGGTGACAAATTTGAAGAATCAGTTTATACCTGTTGACTATGAGTTGGAACTATTGACAAGATTGCAAAACCTGAGACAAAAGGAGAAATCTGTGAAGGAGTATACTAAAGAATTTCATAAGATGATTATAAGGACAAGACATAGTGATGCAAGCAAGGAGAAAGTGGCTAGATACATCAATGGACTGAGATTGAACATTCAAGAGGAACTAAGCTTGGTGAGGATGACATCTTTGGAAGAAGCATATCAGTTTGCCCTGAAAGTTGAAGAGAAGCTAAATAAGAGGCATGATCAGAGACAGAGAGGAAGAGGAGGTAAATTTCAGAGAGGTAGGACTTATTCCAAAGGAGATAGATCATTTCCGGAGCAAGACAAATTTGGCAGCCCATTTAAGAAGGATGACAAAGATACTAATGCTTACCAGAGAAATGACAGAAATTTTCATCCCAGAGGCAACTATAATTCATACCGGAATGAAGGGTACAGAAGAGAAGGAAGAGGACTAGATAAGAGAACATTCAGAGGTACTTGTTTCAAATGTGGAGGTGAAGGACATAGAGCATTTGAATGTAATCAGGGTAGTACAAGTAAGAGGATAGAAAATAGTGGAAGAGCAGCCTATGTTGAAGAACCTATTGAACTAGATGATCCTTGTTCAGTTGGCAAACTGGATAAAGGACAATCATTGGTGATGAGGAGAGCATTATTTCAAACGGAGACAAATGAGGAACCACCATAGAGGAAGAGTTTGTTCAGGACAAGATGCAAATCAGGAGGTAAGTGTTGTAAAGTTGTGATTGATAGTGGTAGTTCTAATAACCTAGTTTTAGAAGAGATGGTGACTAAGTTGAAGTTGGAAAGATTGAAACACCCTAAGCCCTATCAGATAGCATGGATTCAAGATGATCATAAGGTACTAGTGAGTGAACATTGGTAAAATTACATATTGGATCTTATCATGATGAAGTCTTGTGTGATATTATGCCTATGGATGTATGTCATATCTTGTTGGGTAGACCTTGGCAGTATGATAGAAAAGCTATACATGATGGGAGAAAGAATACATACACTATAACAACAAATGGAAAGAGAATTACTTTGATTCCTTTGGAGGATGATCCTAAAGATGTGGTATGTGGAAATGCTAGAATCTGTTTGGTAGATGGAAGGAAATTCCTGGATGGTTTGAGACATGAGAATATGTGTTATGCCTTGATTCCTAAGAAATCTGAAGCATTGAAGAAAGAGACTGAAGAATCACAACTGGAGGAGATAAGAGAGTTGCTGACAGAATATGAAGACATCATATCAAAAAATGTACCTGATGGATTGTCACCTACAAGGAGTATCAGTCATCACATGGACCTCATACCTGGAGCAAGTTTGTCTAACAAAGTAGCACACTAGATGACACTGGCAGAGAATGAAGAAGACATGTGACAACACTGGCTCACCTCATACTTGCCAACAATCTCCCCCTTTGTCATTGATGGCAACATATGATGTGAAAAACCATCAAGACAAGAACTTCTCTTTTCTGTCACAGCTCCCCCTATCAACAACAACTCTTCACATGTCTTCCTTTGCTGCTCCCCCTTTGATCATCAACCACTTGTTTTTCACATGTCTTCTCTCCCCCTTTGACATCAATGGCAAAGGGCTCATACTTGCAACTCTCATGCATCAGAATAATACCAGCTGCTCCCCCTTAGTTGCAGCTCCCCATTAGTCCGGATCACAAGATATGACTGTGATAGCCACCGGACTGATGCACATCAGTGCATCTTAGTTCATCACCGGAGGGGCCATGACCCCTAACTTCTCCCGGAGGTATTCAAAAGATTCCTTGGGAAGAGGTTTTGTAAAGATATCTGCAATCTGATCCTTGGAGGGAACATACTCCAATCTGACTTCTTCCTTGTTTACTTGTTCTCTCAAAAAGTGAAATTTGATAGATATGTGCTTAGTCTTAGAATGCAATACCGGATTCTTGGAAATATTAATTGCACTTGAATTATCACAGAAAATTGTAATAGGCTCCTCATATTCAACTTTGATGTCTCTTAGCATCTGCTTCATCCACAAGATTTGAGTGCAACTACCTGCTGCTGCAATGTATTCTGCTTCAGTTGTAGACAGAGATATTGCATCTTGTTTCTTGCTTAGCCAAGAAACCAATCTCTTCCCCAAAAAGAATGCTCCACCACTAGTGCTCTTCCGGTCATCCACATCTCCTGCCCAATCTGCATCTGTGTAAGCATGAAGAGAGAAATCCGGATCTCTAGGATACCATAGACCATACTCAACTGTCCCTTTCAAGTATCTAAAAATTCTTTTGATTGCCATAACATGAGATTCTCTAGGATCAGCCTGGAATCTTGCCACAAGACCAATAGCTTGCATTATATCTGGTCTAGTTTGAGTGAGATACAACAATCCACCAATCATTGATCTATACTTTGTCTGATCTGCCTTTGGAGAATCATCATCTTTGCTTAACTTACATCCGGTTGCCATAGGAGTGTTCATAGGCTTTGAGTCTTCCATACCAAATTTTTTTAACAATTCTTTCACATATTTGGTCTGAGAGATGAAGATCCCTTCTTTTGTTTGAGTAATTTGCAGACCCAAGAAGAAATTCATTTCACCAAGCATAGACATTTCAAACTCACTTTTCATCTGATTTGCAAAAGTTTTACACATACTATCTCTTCCTCCAAAAATGATATCATCCACAAACACTTCAACAATCAGAATGTTTTCATGATCAATTTTGAAATATAAGTTGCTGTCAGCAGTACCTTTGTTGAATCCAATCTGCACAAGATGCTTATCCAACCTTTCATACCATGCTCTTGGGGCTTGCTTCAATCCATACAAAGCTTTCTTCAACTTGCAGACCATATCATTATTATCAGACAATTGAAATCCATCCGGTTGTTCAATGTAGACTTCTTCTTCCAGATCACCATTTAGGAAGGCAGACTTGACATCCATCTGATATACCTTGAAATCTTTGAAGGCAGCAAATGCAAGAAGTAATCTGACTGCTTCAATTCTTGCTACCGGAGCAAAAGTCTCTTCAAAGTCAATTCCTTCTATTTGAGAGTAGCCTTTGCAGACCAATCTAGCTTTGTTTCTGATTACTTCACCAGCTTCATTTAGTTTGTTCCGGAAGACCCACTTGGTTCCAATTACATTCCTGTCTCTAGGTCTGGGAACAAGATCCCAAGTATGATTTTTCTCAATTTGCATCAATTCATCTTCCATTGCTTTGGTCCAGTTTTCATCATTGCAGGCTTCATTTATTGTTTTAGGTTCAATCTTTGAAATCAGACAACATTCATTCTGATCTTGAGCAATATTCCTTCTAGTTTGTACACCTTTGCTTCTGTCACCTATGATCTGATCTTTAGAGTGATTCAGTCTTACATACCTTGGAGTTTTGGGAGTATCCAGTACTGCTGTTTCTTGATCAGACTCATTCAAACCTAACTCTTCTTCCTGATTTACCGGATCAGGCTGACTCTGTTTCACCGGAGAGGATTGAGGTCCTTGAACACTATCTTGGTCATCTTCATCAAATTCATAAAATCTTGAAGGCTTCTCAATTCCTTCATCAACCTTTACATTGGTGCTTTCTATCATCTTCCTCAATCTCTTATTGTAACACCGGTATGCTTTGCTTTGAGTGGAGTAGCCCAAGAAAATTCCTTCATCACTTCTAGCATCAAACTTTCCTAGATCTTCATCTCTTTTAATATAACACTTGCTACCAAATACCCTGAAATATTTCACAGTAGGAGTGATGCCAAACCAAAGTTCATAGGGGGTCTTACCGGTGTTGTTTCTGATTTGAACTCGATTGAGAGTGTAGACTGCAGTGCTGATAGCTTCTTTCCAAAACATTTGAGGAACATTTGCTTCCAACATCATTGTCCTAGCAGCTTCCTGGATGGTCCGGTTCTTTCTCTCAACTACTCCATTCTGCTGTGGAGTCTTAGGAGCAGACAACTGTCTCCTTATACCCTGTTTCTCACAAAAGTCAATAAATTCACCAGATGTAAATTCACCACCTCTATCAGACCTTAGACACTTTAGTTTCAATCCGGTTTGATTCTCCACCATAGCTTTGAAGATTTTGAACTTCTCAAAAGCTTCTGATTTTTCTTTTAGAAAGGTAACCCACATCATCCGGGAATGATCATCAATTAACAACATGAAATATCTATCACCTTGCAGACTCTTGATTCTTGTCGGACCACATAGATCAGTATGTACTAATTCCAACAATCCGGTAGAAGACTGATCTTTGCTTTTAAAAGAGATTCTGCTTTGTTTGCCTAACTGACATTCTTTACACACACTGTTTGTAGGTTTTATCAACTTTGGAAGATCTCTCACAGCCTGAGTATTGCTTATTTTGATGATGTTATCAAAATTTACATGACACATTCTTCTATGCCATAACCAACTCTGATCAATTTGAACAAACAAACAACTTTTATTTGAACCAACCAGATGAAAGATGTTACCTCTTGTCTGAGTACCGGATGCAATTTCAGTTCCGGAGCTTGTAAAGATTCTGCATTTTCCATTCTTGAACCGGAGATCATAGCCTTTGTCCACTAACTGACCAACACTGAGAAGATTGTGCTTCAATCCTTCAACATATAGTACATTACCTGTTTTGCTCTTACCATCAAAGGAAATAGTTCCCCTACCTCTGATTCTGCCAGCAGAATTGTCACCAAACTTTACCATTCCTCCTTCATATCTTTCCAAGTCTAAGAACTTATTCTTGTCACCAGTCATATGGTGAGAACATCCACTGTCAATAACCCAATCATCCTTTTCTTCTACTTGAGCAGCCAAGGCTTTTTCAACAACTTTGTGATTGACAGATTCAGAGAGCAAGGAATCTTCTTCCTTGATGGCTATAAACACCCACTCATTTCCGGATTTGCTTCCTGGATCTGATTCATCATCTGTTACTCCTTCATTGTCATCTTCTTCATGAACATAATAGCAATTTTTTTTGAAACCTTTGTCTGTGAGTATTAGATCTTGCAGATCTCTCCGGACATCTTGAGGCAAAATGACCAATCTTATTGCAGTTGAAACACTTAAAAGGTAGTTTTCCTTCATACTTACCGGATCCTCTGGGCAGTCTCTTTGCAATGAGGGCTTCAAGTTGAGCTGTTTCTGCTTCTTCTTCTTCCATGTCTCTTCTTGCTTGATCATACCATGACATTTTTCTTGATGAGTTTTCACCCGGATCAAATCTCTGTTTGCCTTTCACATAGGCACTGGCTCTAAAAGCAGATTCAGTCTTGGGTGGATCATCTCCAAACTCGGTCATTTCAAATGCAGCTAGTTTGCCAGCCAGTTGTTCTCTTGTGACAGTTGTGTGGGCTCTGAATTCATCAATGGCAGCAACTTTGATTTTGTAGGCAGCAGGAAGGGATCTTAGGATTTTGCAGACAATCTCATTTTCATCTAGAGTTCCACCAGCATTTCTGATTCCACATACCAGCTCATTTACTCTTGGCATAAAGGTAGTAATGTTTTCATCATCTCTCATTTTCAATCTTTCAAATTTCCCTTTCAGACTTTGCAACCTTGCACTTTTGACAAACTCATCTCCTTCATACAGAAGTTCCAGTTTAGTTAGGATCTCATATGCAGTTGGTAGGTCAATGACATTCGAGAGATCTGAGTCATTCAATGCGCTTAGAAGAGCTTCCTTGGTCCGCAGATTGTTTTCAGCTTCTGTGGTTTCATCTGGAGTTGTCGGACCACCTTGTGGGGGTATATATGGTTTTGAAATCATAGCCAAGTATGCTTTTCCCATACATTCCAAATGACACTTCATGCGACCTTTCCAGAGAGTGAAGTTGGTTCCATCGAACTTCGGACTATCCTTCTTGTATGACGACATCCTGGATCACCTCAAGCGGTTAAGCTCCTATCAGAGGAACTTAGCTCTGATACCAATTGTTGGATCTAGGGCATACAACTGAGAGGGGGGGGGGTGAATCAGTTGTATAGAACTTGTTCTATTTCAAACACTTTATTCTCTGTTGTTAGTTAGCAGCATATCAAATAATCATTCATGGAAGCACAATACATAAACACAAGAACAGATAAGCATCAACACATTGAACACCAAGATTTTGACGTGGAAAACCCGGTTAAGGGAAAAACCACGGGGTGATTAACCCAAGATTTATTCTCTGTTAGAAGAATAAGGAGAAATGAATGGCACATGCCAATAAGGGCTCACTGCCCGAGCACACTGCTCACAAAGAGGCCCACTGCCTACAAGGAGACACACTGTCTACAAAGTGATAAAAATCACAGTCTTGAACTGGAGAATGACATCTCTACCATGTCCGGATCAGTTCCAATTAAGCCCAACAATCTCTGCTCTGCCTTTCGCACCTTTCTTCGCTATATCATACTCATCCACATGCCACACACTAAATGAATTCACAAATCATTATTTATACAAGACATCGACTTAGGAACAAGCATCTAAGTCGGCAAACAACCATAGGAGTATCCGCAAGATGAATAACACATCCGGTCGGCTATCACAAGAACATTCGCAGGATGAACAACTCATCCGGTCGGCTAAACAGAGCAGTAACTTCATCCGGAAGAATAACTTCAATTCCGGGCTCTACCATCAATGCGGACCAACAACACAACCTAAACATGATTCAAGAACCTTCACAAGTCTTTCTGAATGTTCGGATACATCCGCACTTCCTCTGCTTACTGGGATCTCTTGTCTTCCTCATCCGGAACTTCAAGAACACAGTCTGTCGCCACTGTCATAATGCAAGAGGTACTTCCGGACCTCCAAATCACACACAAATCAGGATGACACATCACACGGACATCTCAAACACTCCTTCCAATCCGCAGATTATGATAATACAATTCCGGACCTCACCGGACCTTTTTTTGATCCTCTGTCACCTCCGGATACTTGCCGGACCCGGTTCTATACCGGTAGCCATAACTCCTTCAGATCTTCATGCGGACCTCTGAAATCTTAACTGTAGCATCGCAAGATTCATATCTACTAACCCTTTAATCCGCATCCTCCGGTTCTCATCCTATACAGTATATTTACCTTCTTCTCATCACTGTTCTTCACTGTTCCTGACTGAGGCTAATTTTCTCAATATCCTCAGCACAAAGCTCATCAAATCCTTCTTGTCAGTGCAGTATGAGTATGTTGACATCAATGACAACACTGGCTCACCTCATACTTGCCAACAAATAGATAGGTACAAGAGTTGTTGAGGAAAGGTTTGATCAGAGAAAGCTTGAGTCCTTGTGCAATACCTACAGTGTTAGCACCTAAGAAAGATAGAGAATGGAGAATGTGTACTGACTCTAGAGCAATAAACAAGATCATAGTTAAGTATAGATTTCCTTTACCTAGGATGGATGATATCATGGATTGTTTGAGTGGAGCAAGATATTTCACAAAGATAGACTTGAAGAGTGGATACCATCAGATCAGAATTAGAGAGGGAGATGAATGGAAGACTACTTTTAAGACAAATGAAGGATTGTATGAGTGGCTAGTGATGCCTTTTGGATTGACAAATGCACCGAGCACTTTCATGAGATTGATGAATGAAGTTCTGAAGAAATTCTTGGGTAAGTTTGTGATTGTATATTTGGATGATATTCTAATTTTCAGTAAGACAAAAGAGGAACATTTGTGGCATATTAGACAAGTTTTGCAGAGGTTGAGAAAGGAGAAATTGCTAATAAACATCAAAAAGTGTAGTTTCATGAAAGAAGAGTTGATATATTTGGGATTTATGATTTCTATGGAAGGATTGAAGATGGACCCTGAGAAAGTAAGAGCAACTATTGAATGGCCTACACCGGAGAGCATTGGAGAAGTTAGATCATTTCATGGATTGGCTAGTTTCTACTAGAAGTTCATCAGAAATTTTAGTTCAGTTTGTAACCCTATGATAGAGACAATGAGAGGTGACAGAAAGGATTTTAAGTGGACATCAAGAGCAGATAAAAGTTTTGAATTGTTGAAGCAGAAAGTGACAGAGCAACTTGTTTTGGCATTACTAGATTTCAATAAGGTATTTCAAGTAGATTGTGATGCAAGTGTAAATACAATTGGAGCAGTATTAAGTCAAAAAGGTAGACCTGTAGCTTATTTCAATGAGAAGTTGAATGATGCAAGGAGAAGATATTCAGTTTATGATTATGAGTTCTATGTCATAATTCAAGCCTTGAAGAAGTGGAGACATTACTTGTTGCCTAAGGAGTTTGTGTTTTATACAGATCATAAAGCTTTTCAATATTTGAATAGTTAAGGTAAGTTGAATCAAAGACATGAGATGGGTAGAGTTCATGTAGAGTTATACATTTGTGTTGAAGCATAGGAGTGGAAAATTAAACAAAGTTGTTGATGCATTGAGTAGAAGAAGAAACTTGTTGACAAAAATGAGAGTTGAAGTAATGGGTTTTGATGAATTGAAGAACATGTATGAGGGAGACACTGATTTTGCAGAACCTTGGAAAGCATGTAGATAGCCTGTTGTGATAGATAGAAGCAAGTGGTTGGACTATTTCATTCAAGAAGATATGTTGTTCAGAGGAAATCAGTTGTGCATACCTAGAAGTTCAATGAGGGATAATTTGATCAAAGAGAAGCATAGTGGTGGATTGGAAGGACATTTGGGCATTGATAAGACAGTGGCTTTGGTGAGTGAAAACTAATTTTGGCCTCAGATACATAAGGATGTTCAGAGATTTGTGCAAAGTTGTAGAGTTTCTCAAGTTGCAAAAGGAAGTAGTCAGAATACTGGATTGTATAAACCTTTGACAGTACTGGAGAGACCTTGGGAAGACATAAGCATGGATTTTGTAATGGGATTGCCTAAGACACAGAGAGGATATGATTCAATAATTGTAGTGGTTGACAAATTTTCAAAGATGTCTCATTTCATACGTTGCAAGAAGACAACTGATGCAGTGCATGTAGCAGACCTATTTTTCAAGGAGATTGTGAGATTGCATGGATTACCTAAGAGTATAGTTTTAGACAGAGACACAAAGTTTGTTGGATACTTTTGGAGGACACTTTGGAAGAAGATGAAGACAGATTTGAAGTTCAATTCATCTTTTCATCCACAGACAGATGGACAGACAGAGGTAGTGAATAGGAGTTTGGGAAATTTGTTGAGATGTTTGGTTGGAGAGAAAGCCAGAAGTTGGGACTTGATTCTTTCACAAGCAGAGTTTGCATACAATAATTCAGTGAACGAGAGTACCGCAAGAACACCTTTTGAGATTGTTACCAGAGTAAACCTAAAGGAGTTATAGAATTAAGAAATATCAGTATGGAAGAAAAGAGAAGTGCAGAAGCAAAAGAATTTGCAGATCACATGAAGATAGTACATGATCAAGTTAAGAAGCATTTGGAGAATATGAACAGTAAGTACAAAGAGAAGGCAGATAAGAAGAGAATACATAAGAAATTTGAATTTGGAGATGAAGTGATGGTGTACTTGAGAAAAGAAAGATTTCCAGTTGGGACATATAACAAGTTAAAGATGAAGAAGTTTGGACCTTGTAAGATACTCAGGAAATTTGATTCAAGAAATGCATATGAAGTAGAGTTGTGACAGGTAAAAAATTAGGTTAATAAGATCAAGCATAGCCATGAAAACCTAACCCTACCATCATCAAAGAATCTAATCCAAATGAAACCAAAAGTATGCAATTCAAGCACAATATCACTTAGATTGTGTGATTCCTTGTTTATGATGTGGATTGCTTCTTCAACAATGAGCAATTATGAAGATAAAAGATGCCATGATGGATGGATGATAATGATGATAAGCTCAATGGATGCTAGGGATATTCAAATGCTCAATATGCTCAAGATGATAATGTAGACGCTATATGAATGCTGGATAGATGTAGTATGGAATGAGAGGGTGTTTATATAGAACTCAACCAAAATCAATCAACGGTGGAGATTCGGTGGCTATGTGAATGGCTAAGATTAAAGGATAGACATAGGTGAATGTGTAGATGACAAGTGGGGAGAAGATAGGGCTTATGTGTGCTTGTGTACATAAAAAATTACTATATGTGAAAGATATTAAATAAAAGGATGTAGTACCACAAGTATCTTTTTTTAAATGAAAGAGGCACACATGTCGGTTCATGAAATAAATGATAAGAGAAATTAATTAAATAAATAAAATTTATTTAATTAATTGGAAAGTGGGCTTATGAAAGGAATATTTAATTAAATAAATAAAATTTATTTATTTAAAAATAGATAGAATGAAGTTTTTTTTTTTAATGCACCTGGTAAACTTTTTAACGTGACCGGCGACGCTTGTGCGACACGCCCTCCGGCTCCACGCAAATGCTTTTGCCCAGAGCAATGAACCGGTGAGGCCACAACTGGGGGACCTCATCCCCTAGGAAGAACACTTCAAACCCCCAAGCTCATTGGCCCAGCGAAGGTGTAAAGCCTTGCAAGCTCATTGGCCCAGCGGGGGTTTGAACTCTGGTGGCCGCCACTACATCCTGAGCGACTTAACCACCGAACCATGCCATCATCGGCAATAGATAGAATGAAGATAAAAAAATAATTGAAGATTGTTTAATTATAGCTGAGAAGAAATAGCTAATGAATTAATTAAATAAATATAAATTTATTTAATTAATAGAAGAAATAAATATGTTAGGGATATTGCTCAAGTGTGTTAGACAAATGCAGATGGTGTGTAATGCGATGTTTGAATGTTAATGATAATGAGTCAATTTTGGGTGTCTACATTTTGCCCCTCTTTGCTACAATGTTCATTAAAGTGTTGTGTCAAAGAAGATATGATATGCCTTTGATAAACAAGGTTATGCCCCAGTGTAACTGGCAGGATGATGCCCCCTTGAGACATTGGGTATTTCACTTATTTTCAACATTGCAAATCTATATCAGTATCATGAAGCAGAGTTCAGTGATAGCATGGAAGAAAACTTGAAGAAGCAGTTACCACAACAAGCACCAGAACAGATTGCAAACATCTTGGACAACAGAGTTGGACGTAGCACTAGAGGAAGACAATACAAAGAATATCTTGTGAAGTGGAAAGGCAAACCAGAAGAAGATTCATCATGGATTTCTCAAGCTGAGGTCGACCATTTTGGTTCTCCCCTAGCCCCAGCAAAGTGAGGGACTCACTTTTTCAATAACCCTGGATGTCTGATGCAGGAGCATCCCTGGTTCAAGAACAATCTTGCATAAACCAAAAACATTTACATTTTAGTTTGTTTGCAGTTCAGTTTGTTTGCATTTCATTTTCCAGTTCAGTTCAGGCAGTTCAGTCATAAGTAGTTTCTTCTTTTTGGTCTACATTCTGTAACAGTTGTATTTCAGACCTTGCAAAGTTGGACTTAGCATCTAGATTCATTTATCTACAACATATCTAGAATTCAGAGACCCGCACTTCATTACCGAAAAGATATTGCTATTAGAAGATTGATTATTTTCTCATAACAGAGCATCCTAATAATCACAGACAACCAGCTGAAGGAGAAACTTCTGAAAGCATTTCCTGATCTATGAAGCCTAATGACACATCATTCAAGGTTCTATGGTTCGTGGCCGACCTTCCCCCAAGATCTGCACATCATTCCATTCATTTTCTGGAGGAATTCTATGAAATTAGGTCTGACCTATCCATGTACACACGCTACATCTCTTCATTGGAATTTATGATCTTCCTTGGCCGACGCGGAGGAATCTTATGATCCGGACTTGATATATATTGATGTAATAGATCCTTAGGAAAGTAGTTCAGAAGTTACTAAGTTCTAGATAGATCGCTTATTCATTTTCTGGCGAAGGAGCTTCAAACCTTTATCTTGCACATGTATGTAATCAGGCCTGTGAGCCCTAATTGTAAGCTCGCATGTTGCTGGCCAATCTCTATTTGAATTCTATGATATACTAAATGACTGAATCTACATTTGTTCCATTACTTTGAGTTGTTTCCGTTGTTATTACTCTTGTTGCATGGTCCAGACAGTTCATTTTTTAAACCCTCCTAACGTGACTACACCATTTGTGGATAAGATGCAAAGAGGTACCAGTAAGTATAAAGTCAAATTACCATTCAAGCACTTTTCATGTGGTAAGATCGGTCACTATGCTTCTAGGTGTCTAGAGAGAATTGAAAGAGGTAGAAAGAAATTTGAAAGTAAACATAGGGTTGTAAAGAAATGTTATATTGTCATAGATCTTGATGATGATGGTGTAACAGATGATGAGTCTGATGATTCTAGTACTAGTGCAAATCAATGCTTGTTTATTGCTATTAAGGAAGAACCTGTGTCTACTAATCCTGCTAGCTGTGTGAAGGAAGAAAAAATAGTGGAAGAAAGTCTCTTGTCTGTTCAAATGGAGAAAGCTAAAGATGAATGGATTATTGACAGTGGATACTCACATCACATGACCAGTAATAAAAGCAAGTTTGTAAGTCTAGAAAAGTATGATGGAGGATTGGCTAGGTTTGGAGATAATGTAGCTGGTAAGATTTGTGGAAAAGGATCTATTTCTTTTGATGGAAAGCACAATACAGATGATGTCCTATATGTGAAGGGTTTAAAGCATAATCGTTTAAGTGTTGGTCAGATGTGTGACAAAGGTTATGATCTAAGATTCAAGGATAATCGATGCAAGATCATGGAAAGCTCTAGAATGGTGATTGCTATTGGTAAGAAGACCAGAGGTAATATTTATCAATTAAGAGGAACTAGTGATTATTGTTTGTTGGCTCAGACAGATGAGAGTTGGTTGTGGCATAGAAGGATGTGTCATATCAATTTTGACAACTTGGTGAAGAGAAGTTCAGTACAAGCTGTGAGAGATTTGCCTAATGTTGTAAATCCTGCTAATACTATTTGCAAGGAATGTCAGTTGGGAAAGAAGACAAGAACAAGTTTCAAAAGCAAAGCACAATCTTCTGCCAGATTACTGGATCTAGTGCACATAGATTTGTGTGTTCCTACAAGGATAAGGAGTCTACAAGGAGATAGGTACTTAATGTTGCTTATTGATGATTATTCCAAAATGACTTGGGTCACCTTCTTGAAGGATAAATCAGAAGCCCTAGACAAAATCAAGTTTTTCAAGGTGATGGTTGAGAATGAGCTAGATTTGAGGATCAAATGCTTGAGGTCTGGTAGAGAAGGAGAGTTTACATCAAATGAATTCAATGCATTTTGTGAAAAACATGGGATAAAAAGACAGTTGTCTGCTCCTAGAGCTCCACAATAGAATGGAGTTGTTGAAAGGAAGAACAGGACAGTTCAAGAAGCTGTTAGGTCAATGATGATGGAGGCTAACCTACCAAAAGTATATTGGAGAGAAGCTATACACACTATTGTCTACATTCAAAACAGAGTCCAAGTAAAAGGTAATGGTACTAAAACTCCCTATGAATTGTGGTATGGAAAAGTTCCTACAGTGAAATATTTCAAAGTTTTTGGAAGCAAATGTTATATCAGAAGAGATGAAGAGTTAGGTAAGTTTGATGCAAGGTGTGATGAAGTAATTTTCCTTGGATACTCCACTAAGAGTAAGGGCTACCGGTGTTACAATAAGAGATTCAAAAAGATCATTAAGAGTGCTAATGTGAATATTGATGAAGACAAGGAGACAACATCATATCTAAGTGTCTATGAATCAGATGAACCTACTACTACAATCCACAAAGAGAAAGAGGAACAAAAGGATAGTAAGTAGAAGAAGAAAAGGCTCCAAAAAGTGTTGTTAAGACTCCAAGATATGTGAGGATTAATCATTTTGAAGATCAAATCATTGGTGATAAAAATAGAGGGGTATTGACAAGGAAAAGAGCTGCAGAGGAATAGGTGAACTAATGTTTGCTTTCACAAGTTGAACCTAAAATTGTAAGTGAAGCTTGCAAAGATGAAAGTTGGGTAAAAGCCATGGAAGAAGAGCTGATGCAGATAGAGAACAATGAAAATTGGGAATTGGTCCCTAGATTTGCTAATAAGAATGTGATTGAAACTAAATGGGTCTTCAAAAATAAAATGAATGAAAGTGGTGAAGTGGTCAAAAACAAAGAAAGACTAGTTTGCAAAGGATATGCTCAAGTTGAAGGTATAGATTTTGAAGAAACTTTTGCTCCGACAGTAAGGATTGAAGCAATCAGAATGTTTTTGGTATTTTATACACACAAAGATTTTAAGGTGTATCAGATGGATGTCAAGTCTGCATTCTTGAATGGAGAGCTAGAAGAAGAGGTCTACATTCAAGAATGCAGACTTTACATCCATCTGATACACCTTAAAATCTTGAATGGAGAGCTAGAAAAAGAGGTCTACATTCAACAATCGGAAGGATTTCAATTATCAAATCAAGGAAACATGGTATGCAGATTGAAGAAAGCCTTGTATGGACTCAAGCAAGCTCCTAGAGCCTCGTATGCAAGGTTGGACAAGTATTTATTGCAACTAGGGTTCAACAAAGGTACTGCAGATAGCAATCTTTATTTCAAAATCAATGATAACCAAATTCTAATTGTTGAAGTCTTTGTTGATGACATTATCTTTGGAAGCAATGAATATATGTGTAAAAAATTTACAGAGGAAATGCAAAATGAGTTTGAGATGTCTATGTTTGGTGAAATGAATTTCTTTTTAGGACTGCAGATTACTCAATTAGAAAAAGGTATTTTCATTTCTCAGTCCAAGTATGTGAAAGAATTGCTAAAGAAGTTTGGAATGGAGGATTCTAAGCTAGTATGCACTCCTATGGTAACTGGCTGCAAGCTAAGTAAGAATGATGATTCACCCAAAACTGATCAAAGAAAGTATAGGTCTATGATTGGAGGATTAATTTATTTAACTCATACCAGACTTGACATAATGCATGCAGTCTGTCTTGTGGCAAGATTTCAAGAAGATCCCAAAGAGTCACATGTGATGGCAGTCAAGAGAATCATGAGATATTTAAAAGGTACTTCAGACTATGGATTGTGGTATCCCAAAGATACTGATTTCACTCTTAGTTCTTATACAAATGCAGATTGGGTTGGAGATGCAGATGATAGAAAAAGTACAAATGGAGGTGCTTTCCTTTTGGGGAATAGTTTGGTGTCATGGTTGAGGAAGAAGCAAGAATCAGTTTCTTTGTCTACTGCAGAAGCAGAATATATTATTGCAGCATGCTATTGCACTCAAGTACTTTAGATGAAGCAAATATTGAAGGACATAAGGGTTGTGTATGAAGAACCAATTTTAATATTTTGTGACAATACAAGTGCTATAAGTATCTCAAAGAATCTAGTGATGCACTCAAAGATAGCATATATCCATAAGGTATCACTTCCTGATAGAAAAGGTAATAGAGAATGAAGTAAAGATGGAGTATGTATCTACAAAGGATCAGATTGCAAACATCTTCACAAAGCCTCTACTTAAGGATACTTTTGAGTATCTCAGGGAAAAGTTAGGGGTTATTACCCCTCCTGCTCTAAACTAAGATGCATAAGGAATGCATCAGTCTAATGGTGGCTAAAGTTTCATCTTTTGATCTGGACTGATGTTTTGTAGGCTACCTCTCAGGGGGAGCAGGTAGATGTTGCTATAAGTTCCTGATAAAAAGAATCAAGTATTGCAGAGCTGCTGACAGAGAAATTCTAGTTTCATCCTTGCAGTTGCTCCCAAGTATGTGCAAAGAGAGAAGAAGTGATGACCTTTGCCATTGATGTTAAAGGGGGAGAGAAAATCATGTGAAAAACTCAGGGGGAGAAAGAATTCAAAAGTGTAAAAAGAAAGGGGGAGAAAATAATCAATGCAGAGTCTTGTCTTGATGGTGCTTATAGTTTTTCACATCAATGTTGTCATCAATGACAAAGGGGGAGATTGTTGCAAGTATGTGCTTACCAGTGTTGTCACTGATGTCAACATATCTGTGTTATCATTGATGCCAACTGTGTTCTTGTTTTGATGCTTGCTTGTGTTGAGATAATTGGTTTGTAATGGCTTACATAAGTATTGAAGTAATGAGAAAATGCTTCTATTATTAAGTTTCCAAGTGCTTTTGAGAAAATTTGCTCTCCTAGTGAAAGAAGAGTATTCTAGTTTATTGAAGAACACTTCGGTAATTTGCCCCACATATCCTATAGATTGCATATCATTGTCTGTGGTTTAGAATTTATTTAAAGGGAAGTCTTTAGTTTTTATATTCCAAGTTTGAGCCTTTGGTATGAAGATTTGAGAGAGTTTTGTTCACCAGAGTAAAAACTATTTTTTTGTGCATTCAATGGTGACAAGGAGAAATCATTTTGCTCTGCATTCCTCCGCATTGAAGTATTATGGTTTGTGGTTCTAGAGTTAAGTCTGGGATGATGTTATGTTCCTTCAGTTCGAATGGTTCATGATTTGGTGCTCCGCAAGCAATCTTTTCTTTATGACAGTGGCCGACAATAATGTTCAAGTGCTCTAGTTTGAAGAATCTTCTGGATAAAGTGTTTGAGGGTTATGCGGAAGTTATTGGTGATTGTAATGTGCTTATGGGAGTCTCTAGATCATGTTCCTACCTTCAGATTGGTCTACAAAGTATAATCCAGATCATGCATGAAGCATGTTCTTAAAGGTTTTAGTGTTAACACCAGTTTTAGCCGACTTGGTCGTTCTCACTACTTGCGGTTATGTTTTGAAGATTGTGGAAGTGTGTAGCTGTGTGGAAGAATGCATTTGAGTCCCAGCTAAGGAGTTATGTGATCCACATTCATTCTTTTCCTCTGCAAATTTGTTTAGGTCTAGACCTATTCTAATGTATGATTGTAATGTTTGTAATGCCGACCTTGGAGATTGCTCCAATGGTTGATGATTGTAATACCGACCTTGATGATCATTCCAAGGTTGATAAACTGTATAAATACTTGTAATTAAGTCATGAAAATGTATCCAAGTGTGAAGATGTGAAGATAAGTGTGAAGTAAAAAGCAAGAGCAGAGCAGAGGATGTTTACTGTGCTTCAATGGAATCAAACCCTGGCATAGTGTAGATGCTAATATCTCAGTTCACCAAATCTGGCAATGAGCATTTTTGGGCAGTGAGCCTTTGATTTTCGGTATTGCTATAATATATTTTATTGTGAGCTAACACTCACCGTGGTTTTTCCCCCATGGAGTTTTCCACGTAAAAATCTGGTGTCTCCTGTGTTGAATGTGAAATTGTGTTTAAGTTTCTGTTTCATGCTTTCATGGTTAAAATACAATAAAAGTGTTTAAGTGGATGATGCTTTAATGGTTTTGAAATATTGGTTACAACTAATTCACCTCCCCTCTTAGTTGTATTGCACTTTTCAATAGAGTGTGGCAATAAATCACATAGCGCAAGAAGATGAAGAAAATATGGCATCACCAAAAGTGGAAGAACCAGAGGAAGCAGAATCATTTTTGTTCAAGAGAATATTAGTGAAACTAGGCATTAAGGAGGATGGAGCATCTCAGAGGAGTATTTTCTAAGCTATATATAAATCTAGAGGTAAGTGTTGTAAAGTGATATAGATAGTGGTAACACGGATAACTTAGTTTTTGAAGAAATGGTAGAAAAGCTAGGTTTGAAAAAGAGTAAACATCCCAATCCATATAAAGTTACTTGGTTACAAAAAAAACATGAATTGGTGGTGAAAGAATAGTGTTTGGTTAGTTTTCAGATTGGGTCATATGAAGATGAAGTTTTATGTGATGTTATGTCAATTAATGCATGTCATGTTTTGTTGGGAATGCCTTGGCGGTTTGATAAAGAGGCTATCTATGATGGCCGAAGATATTTGTATACCATTGTGAAGGGTGGATAGAAATATGCTTTGAGTTCATTGAAAAATAGAGAAAAGAAAGTAAAGGACAGTAGTCCTGTAGTTTGTTTCAGTTTAGAAAAATAGGTAATGAAGGTGATAAGAGGTTGAGAAGAGCTCAACAAAAGTCCATCTGAAAGCGAATACAATTGAGAATATAAGAGGTGGTGCTTGTTTTGTGAATTAGCTATATAATGAATGGGATAAAAACATGAAGAACACACATAATTACCAGGGAAGTAGGAATTCAAAGGTGAAACAGCAAAGTGGGCGGCAGGGCAAGGGACCCTACACATCATATGATGTGTAGGGTTGATTTGGCAGGGTGACGGCATTCGATTTAACAAGAGCCTAAGGCATCATAGTTTTGCATGTTTCAGAGAGGGAGATATGACTGGAGAGGATAGTTTTCATGAAGGTCATCAGGCACTAAGTTGGCAAGCATATTTTGGCAAGGAGCCAGAGGATGGGAGCTTGCCAAAGTACGCCAATCTCAGTTAGCAAGGTGTCTTGGCCCTCAAGGAACGAACCGTCATAATGCAGAATCTGGAACCTTCCCATCACATTACTAGAAAGTGAGGCTAGAAGTATAGGTTAGTTTTATATATTTCCTTTCTATTCGGTAGGGCTATGGACAGAATTCTGAAGCTAGATTTTTACCTCTCTCCAGACCACCTGCTGAGTTGTTGGTTGGTCTGTGAAGGAATGGCAACTCCAATTTGCCTAACCATCTCGGTCAGGTAAATGGCATTTCAAGGGAAAATTACAAACCAGCGCTTTAGGTGAGTGCTAATACAGGGCAACGCTTTCATGATTAGATCCGTGAAATTAATTTTGGGCAATGCCTTTTTGGAGGATGGGGAAAGATACAGGGTCAACCCTGTATCACATCCAGATTCATGGCCTCCCTGCTCGATTTAAACGTGGAAAAGGCTGTGATCAGCACTGCAACTCGGAAGGCTTTCAAGAACCACTTGCTTGATGGTCTCGAGGATGCCCTAGCGAAGGCAATTTTCGGTGTGGGGATCCCTCGACCAAAGGACCTGGAAAAGGTGGACAAAGATGAGGACGTCATTCCCTAATATCCGTTTCTGCTAGACCTACAGGGAATGGCTCTACAAGAGCACAAGGAAAGAGCTAGGAAGGGTTGAGCGTTCCTAAGGAAACTGTTCCAGTTTGAGGCCACAAAGGACTTTGCGTGGATCCCAGAGTTCTGTGATTACCTGTTTGAGCAAGGTCTAGGGTGAAGGGATAGAGTATGTCTGGCCAACTGTGTATGGTTTTTTGGTCTTTCTACAAAATTTTGACTTCAGTAATATGTTTATATTGTATACTTGATTATGCTTAGTAGCAGTAAACTGCCAAGGAGCCCTACATGGCATTTTGATGGCATACCAGACCCTTCGAGGTCATTTTGATAGTATAGTCAGTAGATGGAAGAAGTATGGACTTTGTCACCCTGACAAAGATAAGCTGTATGGTTTTTAATATTTTAATACAAAATCTCTCTTATGTATAAAAAAAGGTGAAACAACAAAATCCACGGGTTGGGAATTTGAAATTTTCTTATGGAGGACATGGAACAGATTTCAATCTTTATTTCAAAGGACAGTTAAGAAGTGATAACTTACAAATTGATAGTAGAGAATAGGAAAAGAAAGAGGAAAAGAAAGGGAAGGTGGAGTTAGAGAAATTCAATGTTACATCCACAATGTGTGATTTAGCTTAATCTTACTTTTGCATGGTAATCAAGATGATTAGTTAGGAGTTGAATGATTAGATGTTGCGGAAAATGTCAGAATAATCATTGTTTATGAGGAAACTAACTTATGCTAGTTAGATATGAGATTCTAAGATCGAAATGATTATTTAATTATTATTATTTATTGGTCATATGATGATACACTAATCATAATTTTCTAGTGGTGAGATTGGATTAGGAAAGTAATCATCCTTCGAAGATAGAAGGAGAGCATCATCAGGGAGGAAGAGATAAATGTCAGGAAATGGGGTCAAATACCATCTGATTGTCAGACTTTATGTCCTTATGAGCTGTGTAAGTTGGCGTAAGTTACGCTTTTTCCTTGCTAGTTGATTTTCTATTTGTGTCATTTTGTTGATTGAGTCATTTCGACAATGTTGCATCAACTTGACCTAATTGTTAGAATGTCAAAGCGAGTCAAGAGTTAGCCTTACCATGTGGTAGAGTATCTTCTTATTTATTCTATTTATCCCCAAACTGGGAATATGAGTCTATTATTCTTGGTCTGTTATGCTTTAGGTTTTAGTGAAGAAGGGGGAGTAGTGCTCAACCCCTAAATTGCATGTTGACCCTACTACCTTGAAGGTGGTGATGTCAAAAGATGACATCTTGATTGATATAAGTATTTACATACATCAAGTAGATGCATGAAATAATATTATGCTATGATTATATAATCTTATTTTGAATTTCTTGCAATATTAATATGGTTATTCTTTATTTTTGGGTTGACATCATCCACGATAGTGGAGTGATATTTTTTGTTTATTTGAATTATTGGGGAGCGTCGTGCTCACAAAAGACTTGCATATAGCAAGTATTGGGACGATGGGCTCCTAAGAAGCCACAGGTTGGCAAAGTGGGAAAGCTACCCACCATGTCATGGGCGCAGGAGGTAGTTCCCAGCATGCGAGGCATGCCAAGAAGGGGGTGATAGCAAGTTAGTGTTATCATTTTTTCTATCCATTTTTGGGAGAAAATCTTTTAATCGTTGTTGGGGGGCTCTTTGCGCTCGGGAGTACGAATAGAGCAAGGAAAATACAGTCAGCTGAACTAGGAAACAACTTCAGACGACTTCATTCAGGTAGAATGGAAGTCTGAAAGAACTTAGCTTTTCATTATTTTCATCTTATGATTCTTTCTGGGATTACAAGGGTCGACTGTGTTGACTACTTCATTATTTGATTGATGTGTTATTAGATTTATGCTTTGATAACAATGGTTCGAGGCTATTGAGGCCAAGCTTTTAACCTTTGAAATCTTTTTAAAAAAAAATAGTAGCTCGAGGCTGATAAGGTCGAGCATTAAACCATTGAAGCTTCCTTGATAACAGTGGCTCGAGGACGATAAGGCTCAGCTCTTATCCATTGAAGACTTCATCATAACTATAACTTGAGGCCATTAAGGCTGAGTTCAAAACCTCTGTAGATTTCATTATAACAGCAGCTCGAGGTCGTTAAGGCCCAGCACAAACCACTGTAGCAATTACATGTCAATTATCAACATGGCTCTCGATAATAATTTAAAGATAATGCCATGACTTGTATGATGAGTCGAGTCAATAGTGCTCATGGTGCAAGATGTGTTGAACTATTGTATTATGTATGCACTCAAAGGCTCAGACTGCATGTGGCCAAGGCGGCAACCACGAACTGTGGTGATGGTTTTTGTGAGAGTTTAACTCTAAACTGTGCTTGTAGCACCTAACCATAAACTTGAATTATCATGCATGGAAACTAACTATTATCCAAAGGGTTATTAGGATAACCAAGGTAGTACTTTCAAACCTCTTGATAAAGAAGGAGGTATGCTTTGCAAAAGATCATTGTTTTATTTAATGGCAGCTTTGTATGCTAGCCGAATCATTAGAGAGGATTCTCATCTTGCTTTTGATAACATTGAGAAATAGGAAACATATATAGCTCAAGACTTATATGTATATTCTTGTGTGTATCAAACCTTACACTTGTGATTGAGCTCCATGAGGGGAGTATTTATAAACAAAGACCCACATGGGTATTGAGTTATTGACTAAAATTAAAATCTATTTAACAGATGAGGCAATGTATGCCTAGGGTTTCATGATCGTGAATATAACCCATATGGTAGATCAATGGAATGGTCAACTCGATAAACCTAGATTGGAAAACCTGGTTTGAATTTTAATATGATAACTAATGGAACAGGGTGACGAGGAGTCATAGGTTCCTCCTTACGAAAGTAACCCATTATGTTTGATAAACTCCTAAGTTGGGAGACGATTGTCCTAGTAGAGGACTATGAGTCGAATAGAACCCACTCATTCTAGACCTAGAGAGAGAGGTCAATATAACATACTATAGGATGAGATAGCTTCTAAGTCAAGTTAGGGTGGTGGACATATGATGACGTTCATTGCATAACGTACATGTATGTAAATCTTTGGCCAAAGTAATGCATCTGTCTCTGCATGCATTGTCGGTCCACAGTACTCTAGATGGCATAATGTCTCCAGTAGTGTCATGCATAGTTAGAGTGGATCTATAGTTGCGTGACCGAGAGGCATTATGAAGGACACAACACTAGATACTCAGATGGCATACCTAATCGTTCCTAATATCTATACCTTCCGTGAAGGGTAGGGTCGCTTCCAGGTAGGAAGTTGTGCGGGGGACCGTTGGTTTGTGGTTGGAGGAAAAGCACTCGGATGATGCTCTCCTTTCGAGGCATGAGACAAGCTGAGACTTATGAAAATAGATGTCAAGAGATCCAGATGCAGTGCTTTTCATTTTATGACTTGATCATCAATTGCTATGTATAAATTGATACTTGATGCCTTAAGCATAGTTTGTAAATGCTTAGTGAAAGATTATTCACTAATAATATTGAAAATGGATATTGTAATTGTAAGCTTTTTTATATTCTGATTTAGAATAACATGCTTAGTTATTAAATGATAATGATCCATTTTTGTTTACTTTGATTTGGATAATCATGATGTAATATAATTCTTGATTAAGATGAATATTGGTGTTACTTAATGGATATTATGGGATGTGATGTTACATATGGTATCAGAGCTACCAAGTTCAATACATGGAACTATGAGCTCACTACTTGATGGTTACTTTATGCTAATGATTGGGTGTTCTATGCCAGAATGGTAAGAATTAGAACAACACCCTGAAAGAAGGTAATGGAACATGGACGTTACCTATGTCAACAAAAGGTCTTGAGGGAACGAGCCTCAAGAATGAGAAGGCTTGAACAGATTGGTTGCTTAGTAGGAGCATGGTTGACTGATGAGGAGACCTTCGTTGATGCCATGAAATGCATCACGAAGGAGTTAAGGAAAGAAGATAGGATGGCTGCCCCTAACTCTACCGATGCATCAACAAAACCCTCTGCACCTAAAGCACCAATTGTGGCAAATAATCCTAGGGATTATGATGTACCTAGAGAGGATGTGAAGGAGTACCTACATGTACCCTCACCTGCTAAAACTGAAATGATAAATCTCGAGGTTGAGAAATGAATATGGGAAGTTATCCCAAACTGTAAATGACTTGTAGTAGCAATGTGTAAACAAAATTTTGTAAATTTTGGTGGATTATATGTAATCCAATGAAAACTACAATGCAATACAAAATTCTGACAATCTTTCCTTTCTTGTTAAAGATCACATGAATGAGAATAGATTTGTATTATGAATGAATTAAATGACATGGAAAAACTAATCTGTGATTAATCTGCAAACTTCAGGAAGATGTAGATTGGAGAAAAGGTTCATATTAGAACCAGAATGGGAGATAGCCAAGATGAAGGGCAACCTTCAAGGCACTCCAAAACTAAACTTGATTGAATCATTACCTTACTTCAAGATACAAGAATGAGAGTAGGAACTCTCAAACAGGAAGTTAGGGGTCGGCAAGAACCCAGGCAGGATGCCTATGATGGGGGTTATGACGAGGCACGTCATAATGATGCCACCTAAACTGAGCATGGAGAAAATAACTCTGAGGCTAGGCAAGCAGTGGATAGAAGGAGCCATATGGCTATAGAACTATCCTGAGACATGAAAAAGGTTATGCCTCCTAAATTTGATGGATTTGTAAGTAGAGATGCCGCGGAGGCATGGATTACAGAAATGGAAAAGTATTTCAAAATCAGGAACTATAATGAGGTCACTAAAGTAGTATGGGAGGCATTCCAGCTAGCAGGTGAAGCATCCACATGGTGGATGAATAAAAAGATGGAACTAGGCTTGAGGTCTACAAGCCTTACATGGGACAGGTTCATGGAACTTTTTAGGCAAAGATGGTTGCCACAGCTGTTCTATAACCAAAAGCTTCTAGACTTTCAAAATCTGAAACAGGCTAACCTGTCTGTGAATGAATATTGGGAAAAGTTCACCTGCTTGCTTAAATATGTTCCACAGTACCAATAGGATGATAAATTATGTAATCAGAAGTTTATAATGGGATTGAACGCCCAGATTGGGGGCGAGGTTGATGTGCATGGTCCTACTGCAATGGACCAGGTATATGAAAAGGCCATCAAATAGGAACATAAACTAAAAGCTATGTCGGCTTATAGAGAAAGGATCTGAAAGAGATACAATTGGTCCCAATCCTCTAAGAAAAAGGGTAAGAAATAGGATTATTCAGAGAAAAATGATATTCGGACCAAGCATAAGCAAACTGAGTCCAAGGGAGAGAAAAAGGGCAATAACTACTCCAAGAAGAATGGAGATAATTCTAGAAAACCTTAGGAGAGGCGAGGACCAGTGGGAGGGTGCTTCACATGTGGTGGAGATCATTACGCCAACTAGTGTCCTAACAAGACGCAGGGGGCACAACCAAGAGGAAACCCTCTACCCTCTCAACAAGCGGTGTTCCAATAACGCATTCATGCAGCCTTGGACAATAGGCAAGCCGAATACCAAATAACTTCCATTGAGACAACAGGTATTTTATCTGGTCTTCCAATTTCAGTTTTAATTGACACTGGTGCTACTGAATGCTTTGTTTCTCCTAAAATTGTAAGAAAAATCCATAGAAAGGTTGGATTCATGGCAAACACATGGTCTGTAGAATATGCAAACCAAACCAAAGCTCAGGTAGAGCAATGTTTGTTTGAGGCTAGGGATGAACTTTCAAACTTCTCCATGGAAGTAAATCTTTATGTAGCCCCACTAGGCTCGTATGATGTTATCCTAGGGAATAATTGGCTATGGAGACATCGAACCAAAGTGGATTGTTATGCCAAAATAGTAGAGTGTCTGGATGATTTAGGAAACAAAGTCTTTCTTCAAGGAAACCCTAGGGAAGTGAAACTAAGACAAATTTTTGCCCTACAAATGAAAAGAGCTCAAAGAAAAGGATGTCAACCTTTCGTTGTCAAAATGGAAAAACTAAATGAGACTAAGGAAACCCATTTCCAAGATGACTTAATGTTTTATGAATCTCAGAAACTCAATAAAGTTGGGAAGAAGGAGTCCATAGGTCAGGAAAGATTAGATATGGATAGGTATCATTTCCTTAGAGATTTTGAGGATGTATTTCCAGATGAGCTACCGGGATTACCTCCTAAAAGATCTTTTGACTTCTCCATTGATATAATTCTAGGGTTGGAACCCATTTCTAAAGCTCCCTACAGAATGACCACCACAAAACTAATGGAGCTAAAAGCTCAATTACAGGAATTGTTAGATAAAGGGTTGATTAGACCCAGTGTGTTGCCTTGGGGAGCACCAGTCATTTTTTGTGAAAAATAAAGATGGTACCTTGCGGTTATGCATAGATTACCACATGTTGAACAAAGCAACCATTAAGAATAAGTACCTGTTACCTCGCATCGATGATCTTTTCGATCAAATGAGGGGTACAACCGTGTTTTCAAAGATCGATCTTTAGTTTGGGTATCACCAATTGAGGTTGAAGGATGAGGACATCCATAAGAAAGCCTTTAGAACAACGTATGGGCATTATGAGTTCACTATCCTACCTTTTGGGTTAATGAATGCACCAGCGGCATTTATGAATCTAATGAACAGTGTGTTTAGGGATTGTATGGACAAGTTTGTCCTCGTGTTTCTTGCTGACATTCTAATCTATTCTAAGAATGAGGAAGAACATCTACAACATTTAAGAATTGTTCTTCAAAGGTTGGGAGAGCATAAACTGTATGGCAAGATCTCTAAGTGTACTTTCTTTCAAAAGGAAGTACAGTATTTGGGCCACATAATCTCAGCTAAGGGAATAGCTGTGGACGCAACTAAGATCAAGGCTATTTTGGAATGGCCGATACCATGAAATGTTCATGAGGTCCGAAGTTTCATGGGCCTTGCAGGTTATTATAGGAAGTTTGTGAAAAAACTTTTCTAAAATTGCATATCCTATAACTTCCTTGCAGAGAAAAGGTAAGAGATTTGAGTGGTCAGAAAAGTGCCAAGAGGCCTTTGACCTACTAAAGGAAAAACTAACTTCAACACCAATTTTGAAGGTACCTGAACCAAAGGGTCAATTTGTAGTCATCGCCAATGCCTCAGGGGAAGGCTTAGGTGGTGTACTAGTTCAGGAAGGACAAGTCATTGCATATGAATCGCGTAAACTAAAAAATTATGAACAAAACTATGCCCCACATGATTTGGAACTGGTAGCAGCCATTCATGCACTTCATATGTGGAGACACTACTTACTTGGGAAACCTTTTGAGCTGAAAACAAATCACCAAGGACTCAAATATTTGTTCACTCAACCACATCTTAATGCTCAGCAAAGAAGATGGTTGGAAATCATCTCAGATTATGATTTCAAGATTAAATATATACAAGGAAAAGAAAATCAAGTGGCAGATGCTTTGAGTAGGAGAAGACACATCTCCTCAATGATCTCCATACATTCTGATTTTAAGAATCAGGTGTTATAGAAATCTAAGGGAGATGAGTTTTACGAGCAGGTAAAACAAGCCCTTAAGGAAAACCCCCAAAATCTAAGATATGAGGGATTCAACCTTGAATTAGATGGGTTATTAAGGATTAAAGGAAGGATGTATGTACCTAACTTTGTAGAGTTAAGAAATATGGTATGGAAGGAGGTGCATTCTGCACCATATTCTGGACATCCTAGAGTAACAAAGTTACTTGCTAATGTGAAACCCCTATATTTTTGGAAAGGAATGAAGAGGGATCCTGCAAATTTTGTAGCTACGTGTATGGAATGCCAGAGGGTGAAGGTAGAACACCATCACCCGGTAGGTTTATTATACCCTCATGAAATTCCTGAGTGGAAATGGCAGATTATACGCATGGACTTTGTGCAAGGGCTTCCTATGTCCAAGAACAAGCACAATGCTATCTTGGTTGTGGTGGATAGACTCACCAAAGCCACTCATATTATACCTGGGAACTTGACGAATGGGGCACCCATCATAGCCCGAAAATTTGTTCAAGAGATTTTCAGACTACATGGCATTCCTGAGAAGATTATCTCAGATAGGGATGCACGAATGACATTGAGGTTTTGGAAAACCTTGTTCTCTTCACTTGGAACCTAGTTGAATATATGCTCTGCTTATCATCCTGAAATAGATGGCCAAACTGAAAGGGTAAACCAAGTGCTAGAGGATTTATTGAGGATGTATTGCATGGATTAGCAATACAAGTGGGAGGATTATCTTCCTCTAGTGAAATTTACCTATAATAATTCTTATCACTCAACTATTAAGATGGCTCCATTTGAGGCATTATATGGATGGAAGTGCAGAACCCTTATAAGCTGGGACAAGCTAGAAGATAGGGTTAGCCTTGGTCCAGAAATGATGTCAAAGATAGAAGAGCAAGTCCATCTGATTAAGAGAAGGCTAGTAGAAGCCAGTGATAGACAAAAGAGTTATGCATATGCTAAGCACATTGAAAGGCATTTCACAGTGGGAGAGAAAGTTCTCCTAAGGGTAAAACCTCAGAAGAGTTCCATTAAATTTGGAAAGATGTCCAAACTGGCACCTAGATATGTGGGCCCCTTTGAAGTTCTCGAAGAAGTCAACCTAGTAGCATACAGAATTTCTCTACCGCCAGCTCTTGCCATGATGCATAATGTGTTTCATGTTTCTTACTTGAAAAAGTTTAACACTGTAGATAATCAAATTCCTATGCTTGATTGGAATGCTTTATAGGTGAAGGACCTAGGGGTGGTGGTGATCGATCCCATCAAGGTGCTCGAAACGCATAAGCTACGCTTACGTAACAAAGAGATAACACAGTGCAAGGTCCAATGGGACCAATATGCAGAGGAAAATGCCACCTGGGAAAACTATGATGATTTCTATGCGAGATTTCCTCATCTTTTATGAAAAACTTTATATGATGCTCTTGAAACATTTTCTTACTATGTTGATTAACTTTTAAGACAATTAATCATTGGGGATGATGATTCTTATGGGGGGAGATATGTTACATCCCCGACATGTGATTTAGCTTAATCTTACTTTTGCATGGTAATCAGGATGATTAGTTAAGAACTGAATGATTAGATGTTGTGGAAAACGTCAGAATAATCATTGTTTATCAAGAAACTAACTTATGCTAGTTAGATATGAGATTTAAAGATTGAAATGATTATTTAATTATTATTATTATTTATCGGTCATATGATGATACACTAATCATAATTTTTTGGTGGTGAGATTGGATTAGGAAAGTAATCATCCTTCGAAGATGGAAGGAGAGTATCATCCAGGGGGAAGAGATAGATGTCGAGAAATGGGGTCAAATGCCATCTAAGCATTAGACTTTATGTCCTTATGAGTTGTGTAAGTTGGCGTAAGTTACACTTTCTCCTTGCTAGTTGATTTTCTATGTGTCGTTTTGTTGATTGAGTCATTTCAATAATGTTGCATCGACTTGACCTAGTTGTTAGAATGTCAAAGCGAGTCGAGAGTTAGCCTTACCGTGTGGTAAAGTATCTTCCTATTTACTCTATTTATCCCCAAACTGGGAATATGAGTCTGTTATTCTTGGTTTGTTATGCTTTGGGTTTTAGCAAAGAAGGGGGAGCAGTGCTCAACCCCTAAATCGTATGTTGACCCTACCACCTTGAAGGTGGTAATGTCAAAAGATGACATCTTGATTGATATAAGTATTTACATACATCAAGTAGATGCATGAAATAATATTATGCTATGATTATATAATCTTATTTTGAATTTCTTGCAATATTAATATGGTTATTCTTTGTTTTTGGGCTGACATCATCCACAATAGTGGAGTGATATTTTTTGTTTATTTGAATTATTAGGGAGCGTTGTGCTCAGAAAAGACTTGCATATAGTAAGTATTGGGACGACGGGCTCCTAAGAAGCTACAAGTTGGCAAAGTGAGAAGGCTACCCACCACGTCATGGGTGTGAGAGGTAGTTCCCAGCATGCACAACATGCCAAGAAGGGGGTGATAGCAAGTTAGTTTTATCATTTTTTCTATCCATTTTTTGGAGAAAATCTTTTAACCGTTGTTGGGGGGCTCTCTGCGCTCGAGAGAAGGAATAGAGCAAGGAAAATATAGTCGGTCGAACTGGAAAACAACTTCAAATGACTTCATTCAGGTAGAATGGAAGTCTGAAAGAACTTCACTTTTCATTGTTTTTATCATATGATGCTTTCTGGGATTACAAGGGTCGACTACTTCATTATTTGATTGTTGTGTTATTAGCTTTATGCTTTGATAATAGTCGCTCGAGGCCATTAAGGCCGAGCTTTTAACCTTTGAAATCTTTTTTTAGAAAAATAGTAGCTCGAGGCTGATAAGGCCGAGCATTAAACCATTGAAGCTTCCTTGATAACAGTGGCTCAAGTCCGATAAGGCCGAGCTCTCATCCATTGAAGACTTCATCGTAACTATAACTCAAGGCCATTAATAATTTAAAGATAATGCCATGACTCGTACGATGAATCGAGCTAATAGTGCTCATGGCGAAAGATGTGTTGAACTATTGTATTATGTATGCACTTAAAGGCTCAACCTGCATGTGGGCAAGGTGGCAACCATGAACTGTGGTGATGGTTTTTGTGAGACTTAAACTCTAAACTGTGCTTGTAGTACCTAACCATAAACTTGAATTATCATGCATGGAAAGTGATTGTTGTCCAAAGGGTTATTAGGAAAACCAAGGCAGTACTTTCAAACCCTTCGATAAAGGAGGAGGTATGCTTTGCAAAAGATCATTGTTTCATTTAATGGCAGCTTTGTATGCTAGCCAAATCATTAGAGAGGATTCTCATCTTGCAATTGATAACATTGAGAAATAGGAAACATATATAGCTCAAGACTTATATGTATATTCTTGTGTGAATCAAACCTTATACTTTACTTGTGATTGAACTCCATGAGGGGAGTATTTATAAACAAAGACCCACATGGGTATTGAGTTATTGACTAATATTAAACTCTATTTAACAAATGAGGCAATGTATGCCTAGGGTTTCATGATCGTGAATCTAACCCATATGGTAGATCAATGCAATGGTCAACTTGATAAACCTAGATTGCAAAACCTGGTTTTACTTTTAATATGATAGCTAATGGAACAGGGTGACGAGGAGTCACAGGTTCCTCCTTACGAAAGTAACCCATTATGTTTGATAAACTCTTAAGTTGGGAGACGATTGTCCTAATATAGGACTATGAATCGAATAGAACCCACTCATTCTAGACCTAGAGAGAGAGGTCAATATAACATACTATAGGATGAGACAGCTTCTAAGTCGAGTTACAGTGGTGGACATACGATGACGTTCATTGTGTAATGTACATGTATGTAAATCTTTGGCTAAAGTAATGCATATGTCTCTGCATGCATTGTCGGTCCACAGTGCTCCAGATGGCATAATGTCTCCAGTAGTGTCATGCATAGTTAGAGTGGATCTATAGTTGTGTGACCGAGAGGCATTATGAAGGACACAACACCAGATACTCAGATGGCATACCTAATGGTTCCTAATATCTATACCTTCCGTGAAGGGTAGGGCCGCTTCTAGGTAGGAAGTTGTGCAGGGGACCGCCGGTCTATGGTTGGAGGAAAAGCACTCGGATGATGCTCTCCTTTCCAAGCATGAGACAAGTCGAGACTTATGAAGACAGATGTCAAGAGATCCAGATGCAGTGCTTTTCATTTAATGACTTGATGATCAATTGCTATGTATAAATTGATATTTGATGCCTTGAGCATAGTTTGTAAATGCTTTGTGAAATATTATTCACTAATGATATTGAAAATGGATATTGTAATTGTAAGCTTTGTTATATTTTGATTTAGAATAACATGCTTAATTATCAAATGATAATGATCCATTTTTGTTTACTTTGATTTGGATAATCATGATGTAATCTAATTCTTGATTAAGATGAATATTGGTGTTACTTAATGGATATTATGGGATGTGATGTTACATTCAACATGCGGTGAAGAAAAGAGATCAAGTGGATAAAGAACAAGCATGAGATTGTCATCCCAAGCACCTTTAAATGTTCATGAGCTTCACACTCATGGAACATTTCACTTACCCAGCGTGTCTGATGAAGAAGCATCTGGGCTCACGAGCAATTATATGTCAACAAAAAAATATTTTAGGTTTCAGTTCAATTTTTGTTGTGTTTAGATTCCTAGTCTTTAGTTATGCAAATTTTTGACAAAAATTTTCAAAAATTTCTAAGTTCCAAGTGTTCTTTTCAAAATCAGAGTTTTTGGCTTGTCTTAGAACAAAATCGACGTTTTGGCTTGTACCAGGAACACTAGAAAAGTCTGACAAGTTCTCGTTCCTTAGAAAATCTCTGACAATCCTTCTTTGCAAAGAAATCAAAGTTCCAGAGTGTTCCAAGAACACTTGAAATACCCAACAGTTCTTGTTCCTTCTCAAAACTCTAATGGGTTCTCAAGCGTCAGCAATTCATAGTGTTCCAAGATCACTAGAAAAGTCCAACGGGTTCCCACTTCATGGTAAATTACCGACAAAGTCATCACAGAGTTATAAATGGTCGCACAGTTCCAAGTCACTTTGAAATGTCCTGAACTAGGTATTCTTGGATTTGATAAGAAATTTAACAAATGTTCACAATTGCAAGAGTGCAAATCACACAAATAAAGTTTCAAATAGTAAACTCATTGTTGTAGCATCTTATTATTATCATCTCTATAAACAGTTTAATCATTTTTTTCAGTTCATATGAATATACAAAATATTTTTCTGAAACAATGATTATTACCTCTAAATAAAACCATGCTTCAATCTCAGAACTCCTTCCAATCAGCAGCGAGTACATAAATGTGTTTAAATACCTGGGCGGCCATCTCTATGGAGTAGGTAGAGCACAAATTGTAGGGTGATGCCCTTCTTTTAAAGTCTTGTGCCCTTAGGAAAATCTTCAAGCTATTCTAAGGTAAGATTGTCCTTCATCAAGGGTTGCGTCCCACCTAAAATGTTGTTGCGATTTGAAGATAAGGTTGCGGCCCCTTTATTTTAATTTGCAAACCCTTATTTCTGAAACAGCCAGCAAGTGTGCTGGAGTGGCTAAGGGAAATGATATGAAACCCTTGTAAATCTTGGCGCCTCCTTCAATATATTAATAACTCATTTTCTAAGTGATGCACCCAACTTTGAATAAATCTGAAAAGTATATTCTTCTTCAGCACAACCTTTGATCTTCAAACAATCTGCACCTTTGTGAACCTTGTGTAGATCCACCTTCACTTTGACCAAGAAGAAATTTCTTCTCTAAAGCCAAAAGCCCTTAGGGTTTTCATCCTAGGGTTTGAGCTAAACAAGTTGTCTAAACTTCTCAATGAGAGAATATGAAATATCAAATCATCAAATCAATAATCCCTTTTTTTCCCTATCATTCCTCCTTTTATAACCCATTTATCTTTTTTATTATTTTAAGTCTGACTTTCCCGCCAAACCTCCTTTTTATTAAAATAATCACTTTAAAATAATAACCCTTATAACTCCATAATAAAATGGCTATATTATTTATCTTTTAACCCTCTTAAGTCACTTATTTTATTTAAATTAATTAAATAGGAGTTGCCCGAAAGATTAATTATTTAAGGCAACCTTAATTAATTAAAGTATTCCCTTTCTAACCCCCATTTAGCCTATGGGGATTAAATAGGCTAAAGGTTCGAATTCGAACACTTAGATCGAAGAAGGGGACATTACATACTTGGAAATCTCTAACCAGTTCCTAATGATCGCATAGTTTCAAATCACTTGGAAATCTCTGATATGTTGAGATAGTTGGCCTACAAAAGAGAATAAAAGGAAATTGGAGAAGTTAAGAGTTCTAGGAACCTTTGATAAGCCCGAAAAATTCCCTATGTTCGGGTAGTTGCAAGTGGGGTGGAAATCCCTGACAAAATGGAACACTTGACAATTCGGCAAATCAGGTAGTTCCAGGAACAGTGGAAACTACTGATAAGGTTCCTACTAGGGGTTAAAGCTCTGAAATGTTCATGATGCCTTGTTCTAGCCACGACACATGTCTGAATTTGGTTGAAAGACTTGTGGCAATTCAGTTTCTTAACTATATTGATGTAAACGATTCAACTTCCTCCACACGGGAAGTGTAAAGGGCAATTGATATGCTCTATAGGGGGTTGGTTATTTTGGAGAATTATTGTAATTGGAGAAGACTATATTGTTTGAAATGGCTGCACTGAATGTAAATTGATGATATGAATGAAACTTATATTGAAATTATTGTTGTTTGAAAGATCTATGTTGTTGGTTGCTAGATTTGGTCATCTAATAAGACTCTCATATCTAGGCTGCATTATGGAACATAATAGGCTCCAAGTAATGTTAGTGCTAGAGATAAGGAAGATGCTAGCACATCAACATGTGGACTTTCACCCCAAAGCCTTGTTCTGGATTTTTAATTCTCTAAATTTGTGGGGGTTAAAATTCCTTAATACTTGTTAACATCTATTGTTGATGTACTTATTACTCTTATTCTCTATCTACACAAGGAGTTGCACTTATATGGGCTATTAGTTTCATCCATATATATTAGACCTAACCACCACCTACTTTGTCATTTGGCAAATTTAACTTATGTTCTTATTAGAGCAGCATGCGCCTCAAAATAAATTATAGGATGCTAAACTACTACAAGAACAATTTACCAATGTTTCATCAAGTTTTCAAGATGGAGGGATGTGGTAATGGGTTTCAAAAAAATTATAGATATGATATATACCATAATTTACACAAAATGTATATATATAATTAAATATAGGTAATAGACTTGAGAACATAATACAATAATTGATTAATGACAATTAAAATTGATAAGTGAACAGTGCCAATTGTCAAGTCGTACATCAAAATGACAAAATGTAATAATTTGAATATCAATAATCATAATAGCTGAAAACTGCAATGTATTACAAATAACTAATAAGCCAAAAATTCAAACTACCAACTAAAGTCTCAATCTACAAGTGACAAGCGTCAAAATGACAAAGTCAAAATCCCAAAAAAGATATCCATAGTTGTTTTTGTTTGACCAACAAGCTCAAAAATCAATCATCATCAACTGCATACCAAGGAAACTCCTCATGATTGGAACTATCACAAGGAATTGTATAATCAAATCCCATCTGCACATCATGATTGTCAACTTGTCACAGATCCTTGGGCTCTACATCCCACCACTACGCTATGATTTGCCTACATTTAGATACCTTGTGATCACTCAAATGCAAGGCACTATGCACTATAGCAAGCATTTCCGCTCATAGAGATAAGTTTTTTCCTTTTTAGATAATGGATAAAGGTATATATGGACCAATTCCTCTCGACAACAAAAGAACTAGAAATATGTATATGTGCAACAACCCTAAGTTCCATATATCCACCAACTAACTAGCTTAGCCTATGCCAAAGTGTGTCTATCAATCCTTGTTGAAATCTTGTAGCCATCTAGTTTTGTGAACTTAATGCACTTAACTCTAATCAATGTAGTCCATATTCTAGTGGACAGTGATCTCTCCAAGGCTCTCCATGGGGAAATTGTTCTTAGGGTGTGGGATAGGCCTTAGACCTAGTCGATCAATTATGAGGGTCTCCCCTTCCACTGTAAATGATGCTTTACCATCAAACACCTAGCTTCTGATTGTTCCCATTCTCACCCCAAGGCTAGCATGGCCTCATGGTGGTAGGATGCCCACTTAGACCACTTGGCTATTATTGGTTCTGACTCTCAGAATGATAGTTCTCTTCCGGCTGACAAGTCTTTTTAGGATGTTGGGTCTTCTCTTCTCATCCCCCTGACATCGAGTCTCGTTCCAAGTAGGCCCTCCCTAGTCATTGGCACAACTTTGGTGTTTTCCTTGACTCCTATTGAGACCTCTTCTTCAGTCCCAACACAGGGTGCTCCCTTTGTGGTTCATGATCCTAAAACATTATCGACTATTTTTGACATGTGGCTTCCTCAATCTGTTCGTCTCCCTCTCAACGAGAGTTATCTCAAGTGGAGGTGACAGTTGAGGACACCTCTCTCCTCTCGTCTTGTTTAGAGGATTTTGATAATGATGTATCCTAGATGATTGTCCAAAGGTGGAAGAGAGGTCTTCCCGAATCACTGAATCCCATACTCAAATTAGGGGTGTGCAGATTAAGAGATCAAGATCCGATGTCATGTAGGTGCTAACCCTTTTGACTTTCACTTGGTTGGGTGTTTTGGCAACAGGGTTGCTATTATGTTGTATTGCAATTATTTTATCTAGCTAACAATCTGGTTTGTTGTTGGTTGTATTGGGTCTTGAGGTTCTCTTTTTGAACTTATTTTTCTCTACCTATGAGGCATTGTTTATATAGTTGAGGCCCTTCAACCCCTTGAGTTGTTAAGAGTGTTGTTTGTATGTGGTTTCTTTTGCTATTTGTTTCACATGGTCCCCTTGTTGGGACACATTTTTCTTCAGCCTTTTAGCTTTTGTAAGGGTAGGGTTTCTTGTTAACCCCTTTATCTAAACAAAAACTCTAATCAATGAAGCTTCCTTTGGAGTAGACACTTTTCTGAAGGCCTTCATATGGCCATTCCTCACCTCATGGTCGTTAATGAGAAGAATTCTACCAAGTCTTTCCCCATACCATTTTCATATGCAACCATGTGTAGAAGGGTGTTCAACTTCTTCCACCTTTTTTGATGATGAAATGAATATGCTCATTGTACAATTATAGGATAGCGTCTCTAACAAATGGCAACTTTCATTTGGCCAAGATGACTATCAATGCACTCATAGATCTCCCCAAAACTAGGACTCTTAGAATACCCAAATCAAATGACAATGAAAATAAGTACTATAAAATGATGTGATGTATCTTCCATCTAACCAAAAGGTTATCTCTGGTCACAATCTCCTTCACCCGCTTCCCCTACTGAGTCTTTGACCCATTCCACATGTTCCAATCCCATCATAATCATAAATTTATAATGGCTCTTGCAACTCAAGCATCCTCTCTAGTAAAATGATACATGAAACAAATCAAATTTTAACTAGTTTAAAGAATTCTTTCTTTGCAAAGGTTTTAAACAATGTCAATGAGGTGTGATGGTTTGCAAAAAAACATTTGCACTTTCCTTGCATCCACCACCACATGTTTCACCTACTCTATCTTTCCAATGACTTTGAGTGTTTGTTCATAGCATGCACACAACAAAGAGTCCAATAGATGTGCCTCTATGTAGATTGAATCAATCTACCTGATGCCTACAAATATATGTTGCATCAATAATCACCTACACTACATTTTGAGGACCAATTTTTTCAATGGCTTCTCTCCACATCTAAAACTGAAACCCAATATTTTTGTGTTTTCCTGAGCAATCAACTACCCTCAAGAAGTAGAGTCCAATGTATGAAACTATAGTATTGATTAGACAAAGTGTCTAATATCCATCCATCGATCCATAATTATGTTGCAGCCATTTGTTATCCATTTGGCCTTGCTCTCCTCCAACAAATCAACCTTGGTATAACCTTTATCTAAGAGAGTGGTTCTCGATCTAGTCTTGATAAGACCCACATACAAGACCAACTTTGCCTATCTTGTTGAGCATTTCTTTGTATAAAAAAGATCTAGCAACATGGAAAGGAATGTCATTACCAAAATAGAAATCGGCAATAGTCAATCTGCAACCTCCCTTGCTTACACATTGAACATATCTATGATTGGGCTCGGTAATGATGACCCTGTAGCTTTTCATTTCCCTTTGATTCCACTGCATTACTTCAAATAACAAAAATTGAAGGTGGTCTTGTTGTGCCCTGCACACACGCCCCATTTTGCCAAATGGGGACCCTCTCTTTTCTGCTTTGGCTTGGAGTCTCAATCTTTCCTCATGATGATGAGAAAGTGAAATAGTGCTTAGAATGTAGGATTTGTTCAAATTTTGGTGTTTGGCATGTTTGAAGTTGTTTGATGCCTTTCATGATTGATTTGGTGGAGTCTTGATTGGGTTTGTGCTTTAGAGATAGGCATTTGTTGCCTTTTGTGTTGAAAGTGGGTGTTACTGCATTTTGTGTCAAAATCCTGTTTCACTGGATATGGTCCTTGAAACTGCTACTGCAGGATGTGTCGTGTCAGGTTTCCTAGTTTCCATGCCTTAAAATTGCAAAATCATGTCAAATTCCATAACATTTCAATACAGGGTCCTTGTGCTTTCACCCTGACGCATGTCTCTAAAACCCTGAATTGGCTAAGTTTGATGTCCTGAAACCTTGAAATTGGTTAAGTCTGAAATCTGGTGGATCCTCAAAAATCTAGAATCTGCATGTTAAATCCCATGGATCTGGGACCTATCTCAAACATCCTGACAGTATATTTTAAAATATTTAAAGGTATAGGAAATTCAATATCTAAACATATACTTAAATATATTTTTAAATATACTGTCAGCGAAGGAGTTTCAAAATCTGGCGCTAAAAACATCTCTTACTGCAATTTGCGCTAATATCTTGTGTCACTGGATATCAGCACTAAAACCTTTTCACACCATTCAGCACTAAAAATCACTTCAACAGGATAGCGCTAAATATCGCATCCACCGGATATATCCTGAGGGGCCAAAAACTTTCGCTACCCTGTAACCGCTAAATTCTCCGCTAAGAAGGATTGTTTCAGTTGTTAAGAGTTAGCACTAAAAAGCTACTACACCAGATTTGCGCTAAAAGGCCTTTCAATAGGATATATCATGTAAGACCCAAATCCTCCGCTATCCAGTGTCGGTTGAAATCCCCGCCGAAAGGTCCAAAATTCCCCTTAGCGCTAAATTGACTTGGAAGTGGATATATCCACTTGACCTTAAAATCCACGCATATCCACTTGAGGACTAAATCCCTGCTACAAGCATTTGTGAAGGCTAGTGCTAAAATCCACCTCCACATGATATACCTTGTTGAAGCCAAAATTTGCGCGTTTTGATAATTTGGGCTGAAAAACTTATTTTTTAAGGGTGCAAGCTAGATATTATTGATGAATTTGATATGCATATTATTCTTCACATCTTGATGAACATTTTTGTCATGCTAATATGGATTTTGGACATGTTTTGCATCAAATTAATGCTCCTGCACTTGAATTCCTATTGACCCCAAAAATCCTGCTTTTTACAAAAAAAGGTCTAAAAACGTGAAATAAATGTCTCCAAATGGCCACAAAAACATCCTAGATCATTATATATGCCAAATGGGTACTTTAAAATGGTGAAAAACTCATAAAATCATTGGAAAACCACTGGATTCATGAAGTTGTTCATAAAGAAGCAACATTGATTTTGAGTTGTCCCATATGGATCCATGGCTGCAAATAGATATATTTTGATCTGTCTGGATAGAAAATGAGTTGTTATGATAAAATTGATGCTTGGCATTGTGAATTGCAGGTTTGAGAGGACAAAGAAGTTAGTTGGAGTTATCTTGGAAGGATGAACACCCAGAGGTACCTTACTGACCTGAATATGCAAAATCATCATTTCTTCAACCAAACCACTGTTGTGCCTGCAAGAGAAAGTCAGTATGATGTCAAAGGTGATGGAGATAAGCCCCAGGAGTTTGAAGACACAAGAGACCAAGCCTACATCAATGTTATTCCTGCAAATTCAGTTCAATGTCCAAGACATGTTCATGGTTGTCTTTGTAGTACAGTCATGCAATGTGGACCCAGCCAACATCCAGTTGGATATGTCTTCATCAAAAACGTGCCACACACTCCTCTTGACTTGCCAACTCATTGGAAAAGTCATTTGTCTAAATAGACAACTCAAAAAGTTGTTATTTCATCTTGTTCTCATGAACTGAAAAGTTGTAATTGTCTTTTTCCTACAAGACAAAAACAAATCCGGGAATGTAACTACCCACCGACCAAGATTAAATGCCATGTAATCTGGGCCATTGGTGTTGGTTTAATCCTCACCGTTCATTGGAAAACACGGTATACTTGCCTCTCTATAAAAAGGCAACCTTTCTCATTGTAAAATATAAGGGAAGCACTGAAGAAAGGATTGTTGAAACTCTGCCATTTTTCTGAATCAATACAAACAAATTTTCATTTGCCTGTCATTTAAGTTCATTTTGTTGATTGAATATGGTTCTCATGTTCTTCTTCATCTTTCCAATTAGTTATGTAGTTGCATTTGTGATTAATGATTCAGATATTTGATGGATTTCCTATCCATACCATTAATTGCTTGTTGATTGTATGTCATTGTGCATGATTAGTCTGGGCATATATATATATATATATATGAGCTAAGTTCGATTATGTGAGTTTAGTGAACTGCGCTAAAGATTGGGTGTTTGATGAATCTTTTACAATTTGAAAATCCTTATGTTTCCTTAAAAGATTGCACAATCTCTGTAGCATTGTGGGCTCCCTGGTTAAGTAGAGATTTGTTTGTTGTTGGGAATCAATCTATCTGCTTGTTGATTATTTTTGCAGTTGTCTATAAAATCTCTCTATCCCTTTTCTCTCCCTTTCCTTTCGCATTTTCTTTATCAAATCTTGTTAGATTAGGTATCACAAACTTGCATAGTGTTGTCACAAAATTCATACTTAGTGAATGCAAGTTGGCAGATTGTTAGTTGCATGTTGAAATCACATATTTTGTAGCAATCTGATTATATATCAGTTCATTTATGCATTGTAAAATTAGAGAACTGATCAAGGTCATGTGCAACCAAACCCTAATGCACTAAAGTTTGTTTGCATTGCATGTAAGTCCCCTTGGTTGGAATAGCAAAACACATATCCACTGAAGTTATTCTTGTAAGCTAAGACCTAGCTGTATAAACTTTGGTGAAGTCTTTTTCAAGATAAGATTCATTTCAAGAGAGGTGAGATACCCTCGTATTTCATCTACGTTGCTGCGTGCTAAAAACACCATCAACAGGTCTACCTAAAGGTCATGAACCTCATGGTGTACAAGAAACTATTGATGCAGTGATGTTCCCCTAAAATACTTTAATCATCTCAGCCCTCTCCCCCATCCCCAAGACATCCTTCTTCCAAAAAAATGGCTGAAAAGTGTAGGGGACACATCCCAGGGGAACATTGCAAATTGCTCTACTTTAAGCCTTACTAACAAGACCAGAAAACTGATTTAAGTAAGTAGATTTAGATTCTCCACCAAAAACATTTGGCAGGGTAGAGTTTTTTTAGTGTAATGAAAATGGATGTATAATTTCAAAGAAGTTTATCCTATAGAAGGCATTCCTATAGTACAAGCAGACCCTAGAGAGTTGAAACATACAATTTGTCCGGAAGGAAATGAATAAATGGTAGGGGAAATGAAACATCTTGGTAGAGGCCTTTTATCTAGGATCCTGTGACTGCTGATGGTCTACCGACAATAACACACAATCCAATCACAAATCAAGATAAATATGTCCATACCATAGTAATTCTTTATCTGTCCATACCATAGTAATTCACGTTTATCCAGTTTTTATTACTTCAATTAAATGTGAGGTGTAAGACACTTGATTGTAAGACATTGTGTAGTTCACGTCAAAATCCTCAAACCACCTTAGCAGATCTGACATAAATTAAGCTTATAAGCCTAACACAGAGACTGACATTATTTTTAGTGAGGACAATACTTCAGAATAAAAGATAATCCTTAAACTCTACAATTGCTTCTATCACAATTTTGTCATGAAAATCAGACCCCTTGAACTTCGCATATTAAAGGCGTGCCCTTGAACTTTTGGCAGCAACTGGTGCACTCTGCATTGCAAGAATTAGCAGTCAGAAGCAATTTATTTTTAATAAAGGAATGAAAAAACATTGAAAAAGGCAAAGGTAGAATCAAGCTAACCAAAGGAATGCCTTTTGTGGCTCGTTCTTCCAAAAATACACATGGCTTGAAAAAACCACCAAATGATTCAGACCACTTCTTGAGGCTTGAGTATATGTACCCCGCGCCAACACAGTCAGCCCAAAACATTATCCCACCTCTACAACAAACAAATCAAGACCAGCAATAATGACAACATATTTAGTGGTAGAGCAATGATATGGAAGAATCTGCCCAAAGAATAAGAATGACATTGATCTAAACAAACAAAAAAATTTACAAACCTGTATGCTGGGAAACCTAGACCAAGAATAGAAGAAATATCAAGATCTGATGCTTTAATGGCAATTCCTTCATCAAGGACACGGCATGACTCATTCACAAATGGGAAGAAAATCATCCCAAGTATTTCCTCGTCGGTAAGAACAACAGGCTATCCACACCAACCAACAAATGTAAAAAAAGTTGCAAATTAGAATATAATCATGCCTTACTCTCCCTCTCCCTCTCTCTATGTGTGTGCGCACATGTATGTGTCTCCAACCACAAAGAATCTAGTGTTTCCAGGAACAATGGTGCAAGGTCAACACAATCCCAATGAATTAAACTAATTTTGAAAACATATGAACCCAAGGTAATTGAGTGAAAGAAAAGAAAAAAGGTGAAACCAAATAAAGCATCGAATGAAAGGAATAGAAGAATAACAAGCAAACCTTTCCACCAGGCATTATTTTTGTAATTTTTATTGACTGTTCAATAATTTCCTTGACTGTGGGATCTGGACGAGCTTTCCTCTTCTCATCATATAAATAGTAGCCTCTACCATTCTTTTCCCCTGTGATATACTAGCATTATATATTAGTGATCAAAGGAAAACTAGCACCACAGTAAAAACAAATCTGTGTGTGTTTGTGACTGCACATGCAATGGGATGAAACAAACTAGAAATTTTGAATTCATATTAAGGCCTATGTATATTTAATCAAAAATATCATATACCATCACGTTTGCTTTCTATCATTAGCTGTGGTATAGGCGACTTGAAGGTACGATCTGGAAATTCTGAAATAAACATTTTCGCAACCTCCGTAGATACTCCATATCCAACAAGGTCTGCCAATCTGTATGCAAATAAACATGATTATAGCTCTCCCATGCAAGTAAAGTTGTTTTGACTGGAAATGTTATACCTACATTATCTGTATTATCATTTTTTATTTTGACATTTACTCTTTGGATTGATAAACACAAGCACATATACCTGAATGGACCCATTGGCATTCCAAAACTTTTTATAACTCTGTCGATTCTGTAAATATCAACACCTAGGTTTGCCAACAAATGTGCCCCTTGAGTGTATGGGAAGAGCATTCGGTTAACAGCGAAACCAGTGCAATTCCCCACCACAACAGGCACTTTCTTTATAATCTTTCCAAGATTCATAAGGTCAACAATATTTTGAGGTGATGTTTTCTCTGTTCGTATAATTTCAAGGAGTTGCATCACATGTGCTGGGCTGCTCAAAATAGAGTAATATCATATATTAGAAGTGCATGACAAGCAATAATTTGAAAAGAATAAGTAACCAAAATCTGGCAGCTCAGTTTTCAGTGTAAGGTGCTACTGCATATAGAACAATGAATATGTATACGAATACTCTCACAATCACCTGAAAAAGTGTGCCCCTATTATACGGTCTTGTGCATGAGTCTTTGCTCCAATGATATTGAGATCAATTGTGGATGTATTTGTGGCCAAGACACAATGAGGAGGACAAATTCTTTCCAAGTCGCTAAATATTTCTTGCTTCAACGGAATTTTCTCTATTACAGCCTTTACAAAGGAAAAGGAACCCTCAGAAAATTTGATTGTTGACCAATGAATCTATTAGAATATTTATTCTGTAAACATTTATAACATAAAATGAAGCAAAATAGCAAAGGAAAAAGAACCATCAGAAAATTTGATTGCTGACCAGTGAATCTGTTAGAAGTATTTATTGCATAAATATTTACAATATAAAATGAAGCAAAATAGCGAAGGAAAAGGAACCATCAGAAAATTTGATTGCTGACCAATGAATCTATTACAAATATATATTCTGTAAACATTTATAACATAATATGAAGCAAAATAACTTGTGCTAACCTCTATCACCATATCAACATCTTTAAAATCTGCATAATCTACCACCCCTGTTACTAGAGACATGGTCTTGTCAAATTTTTCTTCTGACATGACTCCTTTCTTTACACGACTCTTTAAATTTGCTGTAACAAAAATATTGGTATCGGCTTAGATAGTAGGAACAATATGAACACCTTGAAGATTCACAAAAAAAAGGAGAAACTAAGGATTAATATCCCCAAAAATAGGAGTTTAGAAGAGGAAACAAACAGGTGAAATGCCAAAATCAAAGAGTTCAAAATTGACAACTTAGAAACCAGGGTCCAAAACCAGTATACCTGAAATTCTATTAAGACCTTGCTGAAGAAAATTGGCATTTACTTCCTTCAGAACCACAGAAATATTGCTAAGAATAAGAGCTGTAGCTATGCCTGAACCCATTAAGCCTCCACCAATAACAGCTATTTTTTTCATTTTCCTTGGTTTTAGCCCCAAGTCAGTCACCCCAGGTACCTGCAATTGTATAGAGTAATATTTTTATTGCATTCTGTTGAAAATGCTTATCAATACAATAGAAGAAACCATATCAGTGGATGAAATGCAGTCACCCTTGAAGTTGCTCGTTGGCTAAAGAAGAAATGTACAAGGCCTTTAGCAGTGTCTGAGAGAACAATATCAAAAAAACCCACTTCTTCCTGCAATAGAAATCACTAACATTGCAAAGTTATTTGTGAGCATTGAAGAATATGAAAATGAGAAACTACCCAAGCTTTACAAAACATATTGAAATCGAAATAAATAACCTCCAAAATAAAAAAGATATTCCCTAAAAATTTCAAGAATTTATCCAAAGACAATTCAAACTCAAAGAAAAAAAGTAGTTGCCCTTTGCTGTTGGCAAATAAATGTTTTTTAATTAAATTTTCAACAGATATAACAACTAACCTTATCTGCATGGCCTTAAATGGCACAATAATAAAAGAAGCGTTTACTTGGGATAATTCTAGACGTTTAGCAGATTCAAGACATTCTAAAGAAGCATAAAATTCAAATCAGTATAGAATCAACTGATAAGAGAAGACAACTTCATACAATGTTTTCAGCTATCACAGCTTGATGTTTTGTATTACAAACTAAATACATACCTTAAGAACTCCTGCAAAACCTCCTGAAACAATACCCTCCTCAATTACATCTAGACATAGCAGGGGATGTGGCAGATTTGGGGAAGTCCTTTTAGTCTGAGCTCTTGCCAATCTCAAAATTTCACGAGCTTCTCCAAGCGACTCTAGTTTATCAGTCCTCTCAAGGCTTTTTATCCAGGGTTTACGTCGGTCTGCAATTTCTAAAGCCCATGTTCTTGCTGTAGTTATTAATTCTCCAGGAGATACAACTGCATCAATGAGCCCTAGTTTCTTCCCCTCATCTGATGTTATTGGTTTTGACAACTGCTTGTAGCAAAAACCGTGCTCCAATCAAACACTTCATTAACTTCCAGAAAAATACATCATGTACTAGTTCACAAGAATTCCACTTTTCAATTTTCCCAAACTTATCCAGTTGAATGATCATAAACATGACAGAAAGGGTAAAATAATAAAAAAGAAAAAAAATCATTAGTGGAAAGGGATTGATATATACTCAGCAAAAACTCAAAAGAAGCATAAAGAAACAATTTTGCACCCAATTAACAAATGAAGAAGAGGAATATTAACCTACAAGCATCATTTCAACTGCCTTTTGAACCCCAACAAGACGAGGTAGTCGCTGGGTGCCTTTTAGAACAAGAAAATTCAGTTAGTTGAATCCAAATAAAAGAAATTGGATACAATAAGAGCGACATAACATATAAGACAATACAACGCAAGTGTCATACTGAATAGCTCAAAGTAGAATTTTGTATATGCTATTTCAGTTTACAAGCCACAAAAAAAAAAATTGCAGCGAAGGATGGACTTTAGCATGTCAAAATCTTAAACAAATAAACTCCAGCATGCCAATCAAACTGTTGTAACTTGTGTGTAACACCACATGCAAATACATGTCATATAATACAAACAAATTTCCTTTCAAAACATGTCAAGGCTAACTTTTATACCTCAAATCAACCGTTTGTACTGGATTCTTATTATCAGATATAGAGAAAACATTTTGAAATGGACATACAGTAAGACACTTGAGTTGCAAATTTCAATATATGTTTAGAGCCCTTCTAAAACATGCTAAGGCTAACTTTACTGCCTCATATCAACTGTTGGGCTTCTCTTGTACTGGATTCTTATTATCATATATACAGAAAACATTTTAAAATGGCCAAACAGTAAATTGACACTTGAGTTGCAAATTTCAATATATGTTTGGAGCCGCCCTACTAAAAAATCCTAATGATAGTCATAATTTTCTAGAATGCTGTAAAACTGTATTGCATCCTCTTTTTATGAATAATATTCAAAAAATGAAGAATAATGTATAACACTGTAAAAATTCAGTGATTCAACCCCTTGTTTTTGAATAATATTCAAATTTTCAAATTATTAAGGATGACATATGGTACATCCAAACACAACTAAGAGTAAGGTACCAATACTTACCACCAAAACCAGGAATAATTCCAAGAGAAAGCTCTGGCAACCCAAGTTGCGCTTTTGAGGTTGAAATACGAGCATGACAAGACTTCACAAACAGAATGCATTAGAAATTTAGGACTGAGATCATGTAATGCAATTTTAGCACCTTCAGAAATGTAAAATAAGAAACTGAGTGTCATTGCTCCATACCATTGCTAATTCTAACCCTCCACCAAGTGCAAGCCCTTGAATAGCAGCAACAGAGGGCTTCTTAGCATCTATACCAGAACACAAATCACTGTAATCAGGCACAAGTCAAATTGATAAAAACATGTAGAATTCTTTTCTAACATTTTAAGTTCTTAAGCATGCAAACAAACAATACTAACAAGAGAAAAAGGACAAGTCTTCCTGTATACTTAACATCTTTACATTTTGAATAACAGCATTTCCAAAGTACAAATTCCCCTTCAAGCTTGCAATATCAACTTTAGCTTTCCAATGAACCAAAAATTATATTAAAAAATAAAAACTTAAATATCACGTTACCAACCTTCAATTTTATTGATCATCAAATCTACAGAAACACGACCCAGGCTAGATATGTCCTCTGTTCATAAACAGTCAACATAATTGAATATAAACAACATTTAGAACTTGTCAAATTATATGAAAAAATAGATCAAATAAATTTTGGTGATAATCCTTCAGAGAGGCTTACCAGTCTTCTGACAATCCTGAAGAGCACTGATATCAAAACCACCTGAGAATTTGCCTCCCTCCCCTAGCAATGAGAAAACAAAGATAGAGAAAAAAATCATGATCATTTTTTGTCATTTTTTGAAGTGTTGATATTTATGTATGATAGGGTATAATTATGAAATTCAAAAATCCTTGAAAATAAAAATGATGTTTACATTGTAAGGACATACATACCAGTAACAACAATCGCCTTCACATCATTTCTTCTCATTGCCTCATCATACTTTTCTCCAAGTGCACCAAGGACTGGAAAGAAACCAGATAAACAAATCACAAGCATATAGCAATGTTAGAATAGTTAATCAAATGGTCATAAATTATGTACTTATAGTAAAAAAGTACACTGACATTAAAAAAACTGCACAATATTAAAACATAAGATTGTGCTTTAAAAAAGTAATAACAAGAGAGGGCTCATTAATTGGTTTTGTAAGTTATAGTTAGTTGAGAATTGATTGGTCATTGCTCTCAAATAAAATCTACAATTCCATTTCTTGATATACTGAGTGAAAGTTAAGAAATCATTTTCTCTTTATTTTTTGTGTTTGAATGTTTTCTCCTTTCTCTGTGTGGTTCTCTCTTGAGCAAGTCAGATGATTAATGTTGGCAAACAAGGATCCAAAAACAAAACAGAACAAGCTAGAGTCGCTGCAAGACTCAAGAAGGACATCGCGGCAACATCCGATGGTGTGTGGTACCTCTTGAGGGATGATGAGACAAAAAGATATATAGAGGGACACGCCTCTACACCTCTAGAAGCTATATTAGCCTCCAACTATACCACAGAGAGAGAGAGAGAGAGAGAGAGAGAGAGTACAAATGATTGTAATATAGATAGGTCATAGGAGTATCACCCAAGCATGTGTTGTATATATTTATGCTTGTGGTACGGGATGTACATTGTACAAGGAATATATGATATGAATATATGGATGGAGTGACCTTATTAAGTGTATGAATGTGCGAAATCTTTTAATTCTTCTGCTGCTTATATGTTTGTCTATCACAACTATTATGATTTCCTTCTTATTGAATCACTTTGGGATTACCTTTTTGACATAATTAATCCAAACCTTGGGCCTATATTTTACTGTCAACATTTGGTTCTATAGCCAAGACCCTAGTTTGTGGGTGCATAAGAAGAAAACTACAGAAATAAGGAAAGAAGTTTATGGTAAAGAATACTACCAGGGAAAGGAGTATTAATAGCAATTATAGCAGGAAATGAGATGTGTGGTAGCACATGCTAGGTGCTAACCCTTGGTGAGGGGTTAGGCACCTAGGGGGTGATGATAATGGAATGGACGAGATCCAAAAGGACATGATTGCTGAGACAAATATAATCCACTGCTTGGGATGAATAAAAAGAGATTTAAGGATGGATAAAAATCAATTAAATTTTTAAGGCAAAGGGAGATAGCAAGGAAGTGAAAGAACTTGTTGAAATGGAATTGGAAGAAAGCTAGAAGATGATCATGGTAAGATGAAAGAAGGGCTAAACAGACCCAATAAAGAGATAAAAGGTACTGGAAAAGGACAACAAGGGTGCAAGAGGCATCTATAGAGTGCATCGGGAGGGCTACAACTAAAGAAACCCCTAGAACTAAGATAGGAGGATGCTAAATGGACATGGCACTGACTAATATTACAGAACCAAAGCGGTCCATAACCCTAATTAGAACCACAAAAGAAAATCCGACCAAAATGATGAAACAATTAAAAGAATAGGAGTCATCAACCAGCAGGAATAACTTACAACCTTGAATGAAAGACACTACAAAGGTTGCGGAAAAGGAGAGGCTTGGAAGCAATGGTGCTCAGCCTGTACAAAGGAGAACCCAAGGGTCATTTGCCAACGAAGATTTTAACTGGTCCCAACCTAGGGTCACAATAAATGATGGGTTTGAAGATTTGGTAACACCAATCTCTAGAGGGAGCGCACTAAACCTTTGCAATGACCATTGGAATACCGAAGCAAGTGATGAGTGCCAAGTAGCACCAAGAATAATACACCTTTTTACTTCCTTTTTCCATCCCTTTTATTCTGTTGTCTCGTATTTGCACCATAATAGACTGATAAGATTTGTTTTAATTACATTAATGAGAGATGAATTGCTGAAGGTCACGATTTTTGATTTAAGGACTAATGTGCAGCAAACTAATGAAAATGTGCAGAAAGTCTCTCTTTTTGCATCTACAAGTGCAGTTGTATGAGCAAAGGCAATTTTGAGCATCTCCGGGGATGGTCCTAATAATCTCTGGCGCTGACATGAAGGATACTACACCAGACTCCAACGTTTTCCCAACGTGTTGGAGGTATTTTGAAGCAGGGGAGCCAAGGGTGGATCATCTCCGGAGTCATACGGGAGTCATGGGTGCATCTCCAGAGCTCCTGGCGACAGTGCAGTCTTCGGCGCCGCTATCAGTCTACATCTTTGGAGGCAACTGCAGTACTCCGGAGTTTACTCAGCCAACACCAGAATGATCCGGTGAAGACTCTAGTTGACTGCTAGGGATCTAATTCCTCTTTTATTGATTTTGCATGAGCTCTGAAAGACTTGTTAAAGACCTACATTTCAGGGCCTCACTGCCCAGTTGTTATTTAAGTTAAAGACTCCGGATTTAGTGGGACTTTTGTACCACTAAAACCTATTTCAGTTTGCATAATTTTACTTTGCAGTTAAACAGTTGTTAAAATAAGAGATTGATGATATCTCATAGATAAATTGATAGTTAGAACAGATAGATATCTCATCGCTTGATTTGATATATGTTAAGGTAGGAGCAGCAGAAAGTTAGACAGATTATTGTAATTCCCATTTTCCAGATTCGACATACTTTCTGAATACTAGCATACTGATGGAATTAGACTAAAGAAAGACTGTGTTATTATATTTTTGTACTGAGTTTTTTCTTTAGCCTTCAGTCCTAAAAGCGAGGAGCAAGGGCCCACTCCCGCCATCAAGACAAGAAGCTAGTATCTCTTTGTTTCATTATCATGTTTCAGATTCTATTAGGAAGATAGTTTACTACTTTCATAAAGATAGATTTATTTCTGTTTTATAGTTGTGTCCAGTAAATGCATATTTTCAGTTGTGCGGATTAGAATAGGTCAATTTCAGCAATTTATTGTTTCAGCATTGTTTTAGTGCTTCCAGAATTTCCTTTCACAGCAAACAAATTAGCAGTATTAATCTTTGAAACAGTTAGATCAGTAGAAGTAGTTAGTGGACTGGTAACTATGGAACCCCTTATTGCAGATAGCCTAGGACACAGCCCTAGATTTGACACATGAAAAACATGATTAAATGCCAAGGTCCAACGATCCTTGTCAGCAAGTATGATGGGATACAAAGAAGGGAAGAAATTAAGAAATTATTATTTAGTAAAGATAATGAAAGAAATAAGGAGGTCAAAGGGCCCTAATCTACTAGTGAAGTTGAAAAGTTCTGAATGAGCCCACCAGGGATCAAGTCTTGTTGAGTGCAAGGCCCCAAACACCATAAGGGATGAGGTCGGGATCATGCCCTAGGGGAATTTGGCAGAATGGATACCCCTCAATCCTTGGCTCTTCGCCGAAGAGGTTCAACCTAAGGCTCATGCTCTCGTATCGGGTAACAAAAACGATCTTGTGGATGATCTCCATCAAAAAAAAAGAGAAGGAAATGATAAGACAAATAGTAAAAAAGTTGAATTTGCCATGGAAACCTTAGAATTATTGGGAGAAAAATAACTGAATAATTAGGAAGAAAATAACATAGGCACTAACAAAGATAATCAATTAACAAATGAAGAGTTACCAAAAGATACGTCCCCCAAAACTGAAGAGACATTATGAGGAGATGAACCCCCTGGACCAAGAGCCACCCCTTGTGTTGAATAAGACAAGAAAAGTCTCTAAAGAAGATATAAGTAGTTGATCCTTACTTAGGCTAGAAGAAGCGAGAGCTCGAAGTAATTGTGTAAAAGATTTTGAAAAGATATTGGGCATTGTTTGATATTCGGTTGCCCAGAGATAAAGGCAAACAAAGGAGATTAGTAAAGAAACAAAAGAGTGGAATCAAGCAGAAGAAACCTAGAAGAAAAAGAAAAGAACCCGAACAGAAAATAAATTAGGAGAAAAGATAAGCCCTAAACCACATAAAGCTAAATCAAAAATACCTTCAACTCCTACAAATATGGCCACAAATAGGACTAAGCTTCCAATGTTTGGAAAAGACACCACGGATGCTAGCGAACATCTATTTGTCTTGGAATCACATTGGAGTAGAACTCGCATTGATGATGACTAGATTAAGTTAAATGAGTTTGTGGAACCCCTCAAAGATGAAGCCCTAAGGTGGTACATCAAAGAATGCCCTAAAGCATGATAAAAAAGGAAAGAATTGAGCAATTTATTTTTGACAATTTTTTACTCTCTTGATGCTCCAACAGAAAGTCCAAGTAAAATGAGAGAGATGATGCAACGCAAAAATGAATCAGTGAAAGAATATGACCAACATTTCAAAAGTGTGGTCAAAATATTGGAAAAACCTCTAACAGAAAAACAAAGAATTGAGTTGTTTATATCAAGATTAGAACCCTATATCAGGACTGCGATAGATGGAAAATGTTCCCTACATACAAAGAAGCAGTAAAATTGGCTACCAGAGTGAAATCCCAATCATAGAGAAAAGAGAATTACTCCTCAAGAAAAAATGAAATTGAAAGACTGAAGCTAGAATTGAAATTCTAGCGGAAGGTGAGAAGAGTGAGTCTTCTCCCCTAGCTAGGCGGACCACTATTTGGTGTACCCACTGTAGTAGAGAGGAACACTTAAGGAATGAGTGTCTAATGGTAGAAGACACCAGAAGGACTATCGCACTAAGGTGGAACTTGAGAAGGCCCCTTGAAATATAGTAAGTGTATACTAAGAATATGCAAACAATGGAATAAACATCAGATAGATAACTGACCTATATTACTTGATGAAGAAGATAGATATGAACCAATGGTTCATGGAATGATTAGAGAAGAGTCCTTCGTAGATAGAGGCATGGCCAGAACACAAGGATTGGCGACAAGAGCATTGAACGGATTTTCAACACATGGTTACCAAGAACTACAATGGAGAAAAAATCAAATACAAATTAACAGTATAAACCACATGGTACCACAATCCAAGATGTGGACCCTTCCAGGAGTTATAGTAATGACTATTCCGAAGGAGGTGGCAGGGGAAGCTACCACAACAATAATAGAGGTGGTTGAGGAAGAGGAAGAGGACAAAGACCAACATACTACTATTGTGGTAAACAGGGACGCTATGCTAATGAGTGTAGAAACAGAAATGAAGAAAAATCCTACGTTCCACGGTGTTTCGGGGACGGGGACGGAGGGATGGAGGGGATGCGTTTCGGGGACGGCAGTCCGAGGACCATTTTCTGGGGACGGCGGGGGCACGGCAATATATAGGAATTTTTCAATATATATATATATATATAGAGAGAGAGAGAGAGAGACTCAAATTTCTACAAGTTAATGGACAGCAGTATAAGACTATAAGCTGAATAACAACAATAAATATTAACAACAGCATAACAGCAATAAAATTAGTCATGATAGCAATATAAAGGCAGTAACATTAATCATGACAGTAGTATAACAGCAATAAAATTTAATCATGACAGCAGTATAACAGCAATTTAATCATGACAGAAGTATAATGGCAATATTTCATTGCCAGTTGTGAGTTTTTTTCTCTAAACATTATAAAATGTGTGTTTGATTTTGGGGACGGCGGTCTCAGGGCAGGGGACACGTCCCTGTGGAACACAGGAAAAATCTGTTTGTGGATTTGGCAATGATAGCTCACATGATGCTTTTATTTGTCCTAAAGCCGCATAGTTCTATAAAAACAAACCAGCACTTGGAACAAAAAGTGAGGAACTATCAGGTCTAAATGCATCACATAGTGCTGAAGTACTCATGAGTACCAAAAGATGAAGGACAAAGTGGGTAGATGTTGCAAAAAGAAAAAGATACAAGAAACAAATATTAATTAGGGGAACTGTCATTAACAAAAGAAGAGAAATTGAAAAAGAGAATACAAAGAAAAAAAAAGAAAAACTCAGAAGAAAGGCCATTGAGGAGTTCAAGAAAAAGGAAAACAGAGCTGCAGTAATTACCAACAAGGAATAGTTACAAGCAAAAAGAAACAAATACTAGAAAAGTTTGATGAGAGTGATGAAGAAGAAAATTACCTGGATAAACAAGAGCATGATCTAATAATCAAGAAATCCAAAGAATTGATTGGAAAAATGCAAAACAAGAAGAAAATAGGAAGGGTTATTTCTTATAGAAAGAGGCACAAAACTTAAAAGAGTTGACTAATCTAATAAAAGAAAAGAATTTATTAGAAAAACTCAAACAATTCTCAAAACACTGAAACAAAAAGAACATATAACAACGAAGAAGACCCCAAGTCAAGACTCTGGCAAAACACAAAAAAATGGAAGAAACAACCAGTTCTGCTAAATGTGAAACTAAATGGATGAGTAGTAAGGAAAGCTTTATTAAACTAAGGAGCTAACACAAACATTATGCCAAATGAAGTATGGGAAACATTGGGTGAACCAAAACTTCACGAAACATCCTATGGCATTGTTGTAGCCAACAGAAGTCCCAAATGCCCTATAAGAACATGGAGAGATGTGCAAGTAGATTTCATGGGAATAAAAACAAAAGTGGATTTTGAGGTCATAGAGATGTAGCAAGGGACCCAAGACATATTCAATATCAAATTGGACATAGAATGGTTCATAGACAACAATGGAATATTTGATACAAAAAAAGAACTCATATTGCAAGGAAATTGAAAAGCAGTACATATGCCTTTCAATGAAGGTATGGAAGGAGTATATATAGAGTAAATACATACCACAGATAAAGAAGATGAGGATGAAAGGAATAAGATATTATATACAATTGGGAGAATACTCAAACAAGAGTTTGATGGAGAGCCTAATTCAGAAGGAGAAATATTTATAGAAAGTGGCAACTCAACCAACACAAAAGATGCAATAGAATCTTGGGAGTGAGATGAACCAAAAAAGTGTAAAAGGAAGATACTTCGAATAAGGAAAGATTTTAAGGTCCCAAATATGCCTAACGATGTGCAAACAAACACTACAAGAGAAGCATCCCCACCGCAGTTTTACTGCATATAGAAGGGGATTTCCCATATAAAGTTACCACACTACTCAAGAGTGGGAGATTTGTTGAGTTACATCCAAGCCATAGAAAAAACATCTATGAACAAAAATTTTAGAATGCAAGATTTAGAAGATACACTAGTGTCAAGTGCCGCAAGGTGGTGGAATACTCACAAACCAAACATGCCAACCTATAAAGCCTTAACAATTCTAATTAAGAGCAAATACTTGGAAGAAAGGGATACTGGTGAGATAACAAAGTATGATGGAATTGAAGATCCACAAAATCACATTAATAGTTGTGAACACATTTGGGATAGAATAGGAGAAAAAGATGAAAGATTAAGAATACAAATATTTTATTGGACCTTAGCCCTTATTGCAAGAGCATGGTCCATATATCAAGGGCTAAGGGCAAAAGCCAAATATTGGGGGCATGATCAAAACTAATTTTTGCATATCTTTCAAGTTTTGAATCTTTGATCAAAAAATAGATAACGTATTAAGAAAAATTAAAGAAATAATAACCTTATCAGCAAAACAAAAAGAAAAATTTGAAAAGGAAGAGACATTGGCAGTACCTCACAAGGAGGAATGGAAAATAATTGAATGGATGCCATAGACAATTGTAGTACCATAGAAAACATGTTACTCAATCAAGAAAGGAGGAAAAGATCCCTTTGAAGGAGAAGATCTTAAGAATTTGGATGTGCAAATAGGTGATGAGAGAGAGAGAGAGTGGATAAATATGAAGATAAAAGTCAATATTTTTACCAACCTCTAAAAATTAAAAAAAGTCACCAAGGGAGGTGAACCAAAAATGGCTAAAATTACAAACTATTGGGGTGAAGAAGTACCGAAAATCACAAAAACACTCAAAAAATATGAAAGATCTATTTTCCAAAACTTTTACAAAATTAAAAAGCATAAAAGAAGCAGCCAAATAAATAAGGATCCAATTAAAAGATAATGCCAAACCACAAAAGTAGATACCTCACCAGTTAAATCCAAATCTAAGAGTAAAAGTGAAAAATGTAATAGACAGAATGCTTACCGGAGGAATTACTAAACCAGTAGAAAATGCAAAATGGATTAGTCCCATGGTGGTACAAAATAAAAAGACCAGAGAGATAAGAATAAGCATAGACTTTTGGGAAATTAACAAAGCATGCATTTATGACCCATTTCCAACCCCCTTTACAAAAGAAGTAATAGAAAATGTTGCAAGCAGAGAGGTATACTCATTTATCGAGACTCATTTATCAATGGATTCTCAAGGTATCACCAAGTAAAGATAAAAGAAGATCAGCCTAAGACTACATTTGCCACTGAATGGGGATCCTTCATGTCTACAATGATGCCATTTTGGACTAAAGAATGCACCTAGGGGAAAGCAGCCAATAGCCGCCCACCCTAACTTCGCACACATCAAGCTCATAGCTAGACATATCGGATTTCGACGAATTTTTTTGGGTTTCTCCATATGCAACCGAAGAGCTTAAAGTTATTCTTTCAGCTTGTGGGCACTTATACATTTCACTCTAGGACGCATTATGTGCACATGGGTCGAAAAAGTGTCATTTCAACATGTCACCCCATACATGCACAACGATGTGTCAATAACCGCTCGCGTTTGTCAACCTCATAGCTAGACATCAAATTTTGACGAATTTTTTTGGGTTTCTCCATTTGCGACCAAAAAGCTTAAAGCTATTCTTTCAGCTTGTGGGCACTTATACATTTCACTCTAGGACGCGTTATGTGCACATGGGTCGAAAAAGTGTCATTTCAACATCTCGCCCCGTACATGGAATTGTGAACATGTATTGGTGCATTTGTGTTAATTTATTAGGTTGGTATTTTACATGTATTGGGGGTTCAAGTGCATAATAACATAGCGGTTATTGGGGCGTGGGCGGCAACTGGCCCCTTTCCCCTACAGTTTTTAGCAAAATTATGGTAAAAGCATTCAGAAACTTTATCCATGACTTCCTAGAAGTATTCTTAGATGATTGGACAGTTTATGGAATGTTGAAAGATCAAATTCAGCCAATAAGGTTGATGTTTGAAAGATGTTGCAACCTCATAATTGCACTAAATTTTTAAAAATGTATATTTGGCACTCCACTGGGACATATTATTTGTAAAGAAGGGATGATGGTGGACCCCCTTAAAATTACCATAATTTTGAACTTAACCCCCTCCAAAGAATGTATCAGAAACAAAAACATTGATGGGATATACCGATTACCACCACAAATTCATTAGAAATTATGCAACCAATTTTAGGCCAATTGAAAAACACTTGAAAAAGAAAAACAAATTTGGGTGGATAAATAAATGTCAAAAATCATTTGATATATTGAAAAATAAGATAGCAAAAGCTCCCATATTGATATTTCTAGATTGAATGCAGCCATTTTACATGCATCTAATATAGCAATAGGTGCGGTACTAACACAACCAAGAGGAAGGAAAGATCATCCGATTGCATTTGCAAGTAGGAAGCTTGCAATAAGAAAGAGAAATTATATTACAATTTTACAACTGAACGGGAAGCACTAGCAATGGTTTTTACCATAGAAGCAGATCACGGAAAATCTCACGATATATCGCGAGATCTTGTTTCTCACCCTTGTGCTTGATTTTTTGGTTCAAAATTGTGCGATATTAGGGCCAAAAAACTAACAATCATAATTTTTTGTTTTTTTAACTACCATTTTGTTGAAATTTCAACTAATTTTTTCATTTTTTCTCAATATTTTGTTTTCCATTTAAAGTTTTTTCTGCACCATTTGCGATTTCAACTTTTTTTTCCACGTGATTTGCAATTTCTACCTAGTTTTCTGCATAGGGTTTTTGTTTGCGACTTTCAACGTCCTTAAAAACGTTCCACATATTCTCCTATAACAATTGCGTGAAATTTTTGAACAGCAACTAAATTCTCCACAGTATTTCTGATTGTGATTTCTGGTTATGACTTTTTTCCCTATTGCCGCGAAATCTACTCTAGGTGCGTCCATTGTTTTATTATATTTTTTTGCATTTGTTTTAATGTAAGTTAATTTTTTGTTTATAGTTATAATATAATAATATATTAATTTTAAAAAATGATTTTTTTCCAATCAATTTTCTTTTTGTTTTTGTGTAAATTATTTTTTTATTTTTGTTTACATTAATAATATATTAGTTTTTAAAGTGTACATTTACAATTTATAACATAATAATCTATTTAGTAGTATAGATGAAATAAATATATTATTATATATAAAAAATAATGGCGCGCTCCTCTGCTCTGAAGCCTCCTCTGCATTGCCCTAACCCTTTCGCTCGACGCTCATGCTATGCTTCTCCCTTCTGGCCGTTTGGGGATCGACACAACAATGGACGCAGCTATGCAACGACTCTCTGTACGGGTGCCAATGGTCGGGCCTTGCCATTTGGGTGGGCTTTTGTCTCGGTGGGGGTTCATGCTTCGTCTGTTGAGGTTGATGCATAGGGTATTGTGAAGAGTATGGGCGTAATGGACCCTCATCATGTGGGCAAGAATGGGCTCCCGCCCCCTCTTTCCTCTGACCTTTCACCTCCTTCCCCACTTGAAACGACTCCAAATCTAAGCGGCCCAATTTCGTTTCGTCTTTCTGAAGTGATTCCAAAGGTGTGTCTGGGCGGGGGTATCTTTGACAGAGAAGAATACCTAAGGGATCATGCTCTCATTTGCACGTTAACTAAACATGGCCAAAATTGTGTGATCTGCATGAATGGATTTCAAAATTCTAGAAGGAGGGTTTGGAGGAAGAAGTTTGCATTTACCCTTGTGCTAAGGATTTTTTTATCCTTGAATTTGATTCGCTTGAAGACAGGAGGAAGGTGTTGGACATGGGACCATGGTTTCTCAAAGGAGACTTCTTATGCCTGAAACGTTGGTTCCCATCTTTTGATCCTCGTTCTGAGTCCTTCACTAGGGCTTGCCTCTGCGTTCGGCTACCATACCTACCGCTGCAATTTTGGGAACTGGAGAGCCTGTGTGCTATTGGTAATAGCCTGGGTAAGTATATTTGTTCCGCAAAAGAAAACAATCAATTATGCAAGCTCAACTTGCGCACATCTATGCATTGAAATAGACCTTTCCAATGGTCTTCCTGCAGAGCTAGATCTGAAAGTGGGGAACAGAATTTGGAGGCAGTCTCCTGTAGAGCTAGATCTAAAAGTGGGAAACAAAATTTGGAGGCAGTCTGTAGACTATGAGAGGATTCCTTGCAGATGCAAGAAATGCTTCTCTACATATCACACTACTACACATTGTAATAAGCCAGCTTATGGGCGAGGTGAACAGGGTTCAAGAGATAGACCTACCTGGTGGGTGGGGGTGGAGTCTCATCATTACACCATTGCACCTGAGGCACAAATTGATATTCCAGCACCCCATGATATTCCTAAGGCTGCAACAAAATCAATCTCCTCCCCTCCGACAGTTTTGCAAAACATGTCTTCAGGAATATCTCTCGATGAGGATATTATTGGAGTTAGCACAGGGGAGTCTTCAATTTTGATTGAGAAAGATAATTCATCGCCATCTCCTCTTGCTGAAGGCTCAACAACATCTCCTGAGCCTACGGTTATCCTTGGGGGCTTGGGGTTTGATGGCTCGAGGATGGCTAATGTCTCTCTGGGGCATGGGGCTTCCAGGGTAGACGATAACTCCATGATAGGTAATGAGATGTGGAATGTGGTTACTCCCCCACATTCAAATCAAGATTGGATAGAAGTGAAGAGGAAGAAATCCTCTCAACAAAAGCTCCAAATGACATTAAGATCATCCAAGAGAACGGATAACTCTTGATTTCCAATAGGTCTTTGTGCCCATGAAATGATGGGAATGGGATGTTCTATAAAGGTTTTGCCTTGTGCCAGATGGCACACCTTTTAGATTGTTTTATGCACCCCTATTCTTAGGGCATGCACTTTTAAATATTTTACTTTATCATTATATGGGGTACGGCTCCCTTATGCCTTCTTACGGATCAAAAAAAAAACTTTATTCAAAGAAGGTTAAATACAAGAATACAAGAGAGATTTCCAAATAACAACTGCCATCAAAAAAATAGTAGAAGAAAAACCCGCCACAAGTTCTTATAGAACCACCCCACAAAAAACATAGAAAATCCAAAGCACCAACTAAGACACATCAACCCCAACCCAGCAAAGTTGAGATCAGTCAGTTGTACCATCTTGGATAAGCTAAAGAAGTTGCTGAGATTTTTCCTAGCCCAAGTCTCCCCAATCAACAACATTCCAACTACACATCTCTTCAAAGGCCTATTTAGCTAAACAGTCAGCTACCTTATTCCATTCTCTAGGAATGTGAACAAAAGAGATTGATTCAAAACTTGTGGCCAAACAAAGAATTTGCTTAACCATCATACCCAACCTCTAGGAGGACTCTTGAAAATTCTTATTATTCAACAAAGAAACCAGAATCATGGAGTTAGTCTCACAAATCACCCTACTCTATCCCATATCACTAGCTCTTTCCAAAGCCTTGAGCATCACCCAAGCTTCCATTTCATTATTAGACTGTGATCCCATATAACTAGAGAGGAAAAGAACTGAACCTGCACTATCTTGACCAACACTGCCAATCCCTGTAGCACCTGGGTTGCCCCAAGAGGAGCCACCAGTATTAATTTTGAGGAAGCCATCAGGGGGTGAAGACCACTTCCCAGATCTGTTCACCTTTCTAGAAACCTGAACCCTGAAGCCAGGCCTATCTTGAGAGGTAGGGGAATGGATAACTCCAAGAGTTTTACAATGTGCAAATCTAAAGAGGAAAGCGCGTCATCAGAGCTGAATATAGCTTCAATCGTCTCTTTGACCATACCTTTGATTCTACACCAAACTTGCATGACACTAATTTGACACTCCAGAAAGATTCAGAGATTTCGCTCTAGCCAAATCTGCCAAAGAATAAAAGAAAGGCCAATATTCCAAGCAGCCAAAACGAAGGAAGTCGAAGCAGGGGGCAGCCCAAACTATTCTAGAAATTAGTTAAGAAGGTCGAATGGATAATAGGTCTATTCCATAGCTTCGACCATAAATTCCAAATTTGCTTAGAAAAAAGGCATTGGAAGAAGAAGTGACTAGTGCTCTCTTCATTATTACCACAGAGAAAACAAATGGAGGGCCCCTGGAAGCCTCTTTTCCTGATATTCTCCCAAGTAAGGCATTTATTCTGCCTGAGAAGCCACAAAAATAAATTGCACTTAGGCCAACCAAATTTGTTCCAAATTCTTTTCCACCAAGGAAATTCAATATTCCATTCTCTCTAAAGTACTAACGAATGGTAACCAAGTGCCACTAAATACACTCCCTTTGGATCATGGCCCCAAGCAAGGACATCATAATCCTCAAGTGAGCTGCAAGGTCTCTCCGCCAAAATTGAGGCTAAAGTCGCTCTATCCTCCTCAGAACCACCACAAGGCCGACTTTGAGACTCTTTCCACCTTTGAACACGAGATCTCCCCAGCGGAAAGGAGCACTTAAAGGAAGCAACCTTGGTCTGTCCTGCCTCCAAGAAAACAATAGGAAGAGGTTGAAGCTGGGGAAAAGCCGATAGAATAGGGGGGAGATTATCCCAAGTGTCATCTCAAAACAAAGCTTTGTTTCCCTTATTAATAATCCAAAAAAGTCCCTTCTTAACAAGCAATGCCCCCTTTTTAATTGTACTCCAAATCAAGGAGCCTTTCCCATTCAATTCCATTCGCGAGATATCTTCATCTAGAACCCCTCCAAAAATATTTAAAATTGAGAATACGATCCCACGGCTGATCTGAAAATTTACACCATCTCTAGTAAAGTTTAGCAGCTAAAGCTTGGCAATTGATCTCTGACTGCTAAAGACCAAGACCTTCAACCTATTTAGGTCTACAAACCAGGTCCCAACTTGCAAGACTCCATTTCTGATCTTCCAAATTACCTGCCCAAATAAATCTTCTGGAAATAGCATCAAACTCCTTGAGGAAACTCTTGGGGCAGCTAAAATTAAAAATTTGTATATAGGCAAAGATTGCAAGATAGATTTTAAGAGAGTCATTCGACCAACAAAGGATAACCATCAATAAGTCCAATGGCTAACCCACATGCAAAATCTATCCAAAAGCCTATTCCATTGGTCCCTTTTAAGGCTTCCAGTAGAGAGGGGAATTGCAAGATACTCCATAGGAAGAGTACCAATCTAAAAATGAAAAATATCTGCAATTCTTTGCTGAATAATCTTAGGAGTATTAAAGAAGAAAATGCTAGACTTACTCTCATTAATTTGCTGACCAGAAGTTGATAAGTATATGTCTAGCGCCTCTCTAAAATTACTAGCTTCTCTAGTTTTGGCCATCCCCATCAAAGTTTAATCATCCGCAAATTGAAGATGAGACTAAGAGTCAAGGTTACATGCCCAGGACCAACCTTGAATGAGACCTCTCTCTTTATACTACTTCAACAATCGGCCAAGACCTTCTGCCATTAAAATAAAAAAATAAGGAGATAGAGGGTCTCCTTGTCTAAGACCTCTCCTTGCTAGAAAAAGGGTTGGGGGAATACCATTGATTAACATAGCAAAGGAATTCAATGTCACACAACTCATAACCCAATCAACCCAGTCAAAGAAAAAACCAAAAGTCAATAGAATATTGCGGAGAAAAGACCAGCTAACCCTATCATATGCCTTAGACATATCAAGCTTGATGAACATTGCCTTTTCCTTAGAGTTGGACATAGAATGAATAGTTTCAGCTGCCACAACAATGCCATCCAAAATTTGTTGCCCTTGCACGAAACCCCCCTTGCTCCGGGGGGATCAGAGAGACCAAGCATTTCTTCAAACACTCTACAATGGTATTAGTGATTAAGTTGTAAGTCACATTACATAGAGCAATAGGGCAAAAAAAATCCAGAGAAGAAGCTCCTTCTTCTTCATGTATAAGAGCCAAAAAAGTAGTATCAATGGCTTTGAGCATTTGCTTGCTAGATTGGGACCAAAACACAACATCTAAAAGATCAAACTTTTACATATCCCAAAATTCTTGGAAAAATTATATGGGAAAACCATCTGTCCCAAGAGACTTACCCTTCTTCATCTAGAAAACAATTGACTCGAGCTCTTCCATTGAGATGGGTTCTAAGAGTAATTTTTTAGTGTCCTCTAAAACCAAGGTAGGAATGCAATCAAGAATGAGTCTCTCTTTATCCGCCTCCAAAGGATCCTGCTCAGAAAATAATAAGGAAAAGTGCCTAACAGCTTCCTTGGAGATATCCTGGAAAGAAGTCAATTGTTCCTCCTAAGCTGACATGAGTGAAACTATGCCATTACCACTTCTACGCTCCTTCACAAAATTGTGAAAAAAGGCAATATTTTTATCCCCTTCCTGAAGCCAATCAATATAGGATTTCTATTTCCAAAAAATCTCCTCACAAAGTTCCCATTCTGCAAGTTTCTTAGAATAGACAGATTCTTCCTGTAAAAGCTCTTCAATCATGCCTTCATCCTTGATCTAAAAGATAATTCTCCCCAACCTATCTTTAAGGTAAGTCTTAATCTGAAAGAGATTTCCAAAGGAGGTTCTAGTCCACTTCTTAAGCTGAAACTTGACAAACTGAAGCCTCTTGAAGAACATAGCTATACCAAAAGTTGGTCTCCCTTCCATCCACCATCCCTATATAAGCTAATGAAGATCAGAGTCTTGCAGCCACATAAGTTAGAATTTAAAAAGAGGATTTTTTGGAGATGAGAACACTGAGGAGGAGAACTTGATAGGCCAATGATCAAACCCTTTCCACCCCAAAATCTCTAAGAATGAAGTTCAGTTGTTACCAACCCAAAAATCAGAGACAAGAAACCTGTCAAGTCTTTCTAAGATAGAGTCGGTGCCACACCGTCTATTATTCCAAATGAAAATTCCATTTCTCAGCATCACATCCGCCAAATTAAGAAAAGATATGTTATCCCTCAATAGGACAGAAGAAGGGCCAAGAAACTCAATACCCCCACTTTTCTCATTCAAACTAACAATAGCATTAAAGTCACCTACTAAAATCCAAGGGAAAGAAGGCACAAGAGTACAAACAAATCTAATATGTGACCAAAGCAAGACCTTACCTCGAAAATCAATGGGTGCATAAGCATTTGTAAGCAAAATAGTTTCCCCAGAGTCAAAACATGAAGCAACCACTGAAAGTGAATTTCTACTCCCTAGCAACCAGGAAGGAGTAATTTTGCGAGGATCCCAAAAGTAGGCCACCCCTCCAACGGTACCTGTGCACCAATGCAAAGGCATTGACCTCCTCTCCAAATCCTAAAAGAAATACTTGCCATATCTTCCATTGAAAGCTTTGTTTCCCGAAAAAAGACAATATCCAATCTATGATCCCGAATAAGATCCCGAGCAACCTTTTGTCAAGGAATGTTGCTCAGACACTTAGCATTCCAAGAGATCACAATCATTTTGGGGGGTAGAAAAGTGAGTATCTAATGTCTTAATGACACCCGATTCCACCAAAAATTCCCCAATTAGCTTCACTTTTTCTTGGTCTTTCTTCCTTCCTGCCTTTGAAGCCTTGTCAGTACCTCCTTTCTTGATATTCTTCTATTGAAGACCCAACAGAGGAGGTGCCTTCCTTTTACTATCTTCTTTTGCCCCAAGTCCTTGCACAATTTTTGGCATAACATTAATTACATTTGACTCCATTTGATACTTTGGCAAAGGGACGGATCCTACATCTTCAACAGGTATCCCTGAAACCTCCTGATGCCTGTCATTATTCTCAACATGACTAGAAAGAGGAAGATCTCCTACCTTCAATATTCCTTGCTCCTCTAAAGGAGAGGTCAAACTTGGAAGATTGGAAATACCCGAGTCCAAGAAATGCATACCTTGACTAACCAAGTTGTCATATTCCAGTGCTCAACCTACATTTCTACCTAGAACAGAACCACCACAAGAAGAAGATGAGCAAAATCAAACAGCATTTGATGACAGCGCCTGCATAGATGAATATTCAAGGATTGATCCGGATCTCCGACGTGATATTCCTTTCATACAATAGTTCAAAGCTATAAATGGATCTAAGGGAAGACAAACCATGCAGATAACCAGTAAAGATCTACAACAAAAATTAAACAAAGTGTCACTTCCAACATATGATGGTTCCGGAAAGGTTACAGCAAGAGCTTGGATCCAAAAATTGGATACGTACCTCTAACTCAGCCCAATGATAGAAGAGGAAGCTATCAAATTTGCTATTCTTCATTTAGATGGGATTGCACATGAGTGGTGGCATCATGGAATTGTCACACAAGGACATCAAAATATTGTGACATATGATGAATTTACACAAAGGCTTATTGACCGATTTGATCAAAAGCATCCCAAGAGACATTTCAAAGAATTGGCACGATTGAAGCAACGAGGTTCAGCAGAAGATTGTGGCAGAATTTCAGAAAATTTCAGTCATGGTGCCAGATATTACGGAAGAAAGGCTCACATATCTGTTTATTGAGGGATTGATGGAGTCACTCTGTGGCTTGGTGGGCGCTCTTGATCCTACATCTCTACAAGATGCAATTCAAAAGGCATTAAGGTTAGATGTCTCAACAACTAGGAACAAGTCATATTCTAAGAATGCAACCACCGAACAACATGAGAAACCATTTTCCCAAACTAAGTCATTACCTCCTCAATCCAACATAATGGAAGAAATCAAGATTGAGCTTCGAAAGAAGAAATTGTGTTTTAATTGTAGGGAAAGATGGGAGTCGGGTCATCGATGTTCCAAAAGGGGACAAATACACAACATAGAAGCACTGATGGATGAAGACTCGGAGGAGGAAGAACTTGAATCTGAAAGGAAGGGGAAACATGAAGAAGAAGAATTTGCAAGTGGTACATTGGCAACACTTGCTCCATCCTCCTGACTTATTTTGTCCTTCATGTCTTCTATCAAACATACTCTCTCTTCATAGTTTGTCTCCACACTATCCTATCATCTTTCACGGATTGTTCTACACTTCTACAACTTCATTCAATACTCAATGTCTTACTTGCTAAAAGTTTCAAATTTACCTTCTCTACAACATCGTTGGATTCAGCTTTCCAATCTTTCTTCAAGCCCTCTTCATCATTCAGATCTTCCATTAATACTGCTTCATCTTTGAGTATTTTTGCAATCTCCAATCTTTGATTCTCAATACTCTCAATTTCCTCTTTAATCAAACTCTTTTTCTATGCTTCTTCTTGTGTTCTGCCATTGAAAATATCTTCTTCCTTCTTTTATGTGTTCACTTGCTTAGCTGCATCTTCATCTGGGACACTTGCATTATCCCAATCACATCTGACTTCAACTGTCTTAACTTCAACATCTTCAATTGCACTTCTACTATTAGCTTCAATCTTAATTATTATTTTTACATATGACTTCGAGAACTGCATTCTTCTTTGTTCTGATCCATCTCTAAATCTTCAGATCTTGCATCTATCACATTGTTGTTATTCAAAACATCAAACAAATGCTTACCAATCCATTCATCTTTCATTAGTCCTTTCAAGTTTTTTTTTGGTCACAAATTCTCCTTCCATGGAATCACAATCATTTACTCCTTCACCGTCTTTGGGCATGTTCACAATAACATTCATTATGTCTTCTTCTTTGTCTTCATCCTCATTTGATTTGAACATGACTTCTTCTATCCTTCTCAACTCTGGCTAATGATATATTGGAAGGCAAACTACAAGATGACAAGTACAAGGAACTCATTCTATACAAAGACCGAATATATCTCTTCCCAGGATTGAAGATGAAAGAAAAATAATAAGGGACATAACCACCCCATGGATCTTGAGTTGCCCAATGAAAGGAGAGAAGAATCTTGGATATTTCTAGAAACTCTTTGGGACTAGTTACAGAATATGAGAATCTTGAAAGAGAACCAAAAGATATAAAATTGTTCCAGAAAGGAACAGTGCATTCAAGGTCATATATATATGTGTCATGCTTCAAATCCTCATCTTAATATATGGGAAGCTCACTTTGTTGCTTTGACTCAAAGCGATATCTATGTGCGAAGGTTGAGCCCACCCAATTGGTTCTTTGAAGATGTAGTTGATGCCAAAAGATGTCTTTGGTGAGGTTGAGAGAAAACTTGTCTTAAATTACGGACCTTACCAGTTACCAACTCTTGGTTTTGTTGTTGAGAGATATTGGGAAATACAAGTACATGAACCAGAAGAATATTGGACAATAAATTGTCCTCATACTTTAGAGAATGTTATCAACCTTATGATCTTAAAGGACTATGTTGGCAGTTGGATTGAGACAAGTATACTAACAACAATTCTTCAAGGACAATCTATGTCTAGGAATTACAGATGTACAAGGTTGACTTGGGATCTTGACTGGTGATTGCTTGAGGACAAGCAATCTTGGACAGGGCGGACTGTAATGTCCTGTTTGTCATGCCCCCGCCTGAACTTACAGCCTGAATGGAGATCGCAGGTAAATAAATATTATAATTTCCTAGCCGCCGCTTGTGAAGGCACATGAAATAATTACTAAGGCAAAAGGTGGTGCCAATCTCCTAAATCGAAGGAGATTATAATTAAAGGCATGTAGCGCTAGTTTCCTACGAGCAATTTGTTAAATTAAAATTAATTGCATTAAAGGGCAGCAGTTGCATTAGGAGAAACTGTAACTCCTCCAAAGGGCAGCTTAATGAAGGGTTGTGTCTCCTTTAACCATAAGGTATAAAAAGGGGATCATTCGATGAGGATTCAGGGATTCAAGCATAAATAAACTATTCAATTTAGAGATAAGCAGCAATCAGCAAAGTAGATATTTTTATAAAAGCATAACTCAGTCCAGTCACGTCCCAGCATAAAATCAGCAAGCAAAAGAAAAACATAATCAATAAAGTCTGATTCGAACCTACAGCAGATTGAAGAGTGAATGAACACTATTTGTTTAAAGGAAAGGCAGAAAGAAGATAATTTCACTCTAGCATATTCATTCAAGTAGAATTCATACAATCAGCAAGAAAAGTATTAATTACAGCAGCAAAGAGGAATCATTCATTCAAGCCTCATTCATTCAAGGAATAATTCATTCAAGCAAGCCAAATTCAAGCATTAACTTGTCAATCATCAAGAAATATCAATCAGTCATAATCAAGCCAATTCATCAAACAATCAATTTTGAATTTGAGGAAGTGTCTTGCAAGTAGTTGGAAGGACATAGCCCTTTCATGCTCTGGGACTAGGAGTTGGAAGTGGTACAGGGACCCTTTCCTGCTCTTGGCAAGTTAATTCCAATAGAATTCACGATTTGATTGATTTTGAGGAAAGTGCTATGATTTATTGATCTGATTATTATCTTGAATTCTCGCTGTTTGATAAAGTTATTATTATTTTGAAGTAAATATTATTGTTTAAGGCAAAGAAATCAGGTATATTCCAATAAGGGACATTACATGGGTTCTTGTGCACCACTATTCATGAAATATGGGTCAATGAAGGTTCAAAAGTTATGCAGTTGAATCCTGAAAAAACATCACATAATTTGACACACTGCAGAAACACTACCTATTTGAAGAAAGAAACGAATTCCTTATTATCACCCCTTCCTAAGACCCTTTTCTATAGTTTCAGAATCTGACCGCTCTGATTTTATTTTTTTTCAGGGAATGGACAGTTATATCCATCCTCAGAGTAAAATAGTTATTGAGTAGTAATCAGTATAATTCAAACCTGTAACCCAACAATGTGTAAGATAGCTGCTTACCGTCAAGCCATAGTCAGGAAAAACCGTTAAGTAATTAATGAAAAATCATCAATTCAGCTGACCACTATGAATTTTGGTTTAATAACTAATCACCATGTTAGCAAAAAGAATACATATAAACAGATAAATTCTAAAAGTTGATTTGCCAAATTCTTATGCCGATAAACAAAGATTTCCTTAAAACCACACTTTCCACGGACTTTGAAAATCGGACCAATCTGAATTTTTGGTTCAGTAATTAATCAGCATATTACCAAAAAAATACTCAATACATAGAATCAAGGAATACAATCCGGATGTGAAGTATGATACGGTGGAAAAATCAGCCTTGTCATAACATTCTTTTGCAACAAAACACGATATTTACATTAATGACGCTAAAGTCCAAACTGTCAGCAAAGGAGGATCACCATGTGAAGAGACAGATAGAGAAGCGATAGAGACTATGCAACATGATAACAATATTAATAGGGATGGATGATTTGTAACCCTTGGAGGCGTCTAATGCATAACCTTAAAACAATAATATAAAAAAAAATTAAAAATCATTATTATGCATATGGTAAGGCCTGCTTTAAACCCATTACATCATGTATTTAAGGGACAATGAAAGCAATCCAAAAAATCATATATTTCATCTATTAATTCACTTAAGAGGGGTTTCGAAAAGATGAAAAGTTGGAATAAAAAACCAGTATACAGTTGTATCCACGCATAAATCTTTAAGATAAATTCTAGGTTGATTTAACTAATTTTTACTGATATGAAAAGGGCTCCTTAATAACACCTATCTCCGAGAGCCTTTTCTACACTTTCGGAATCTGGATATTCTGAAATTTGGGTTTAATAAATAATCATCATATTATAACAAAAAAGCTGCGCAGAGACAGGTAAGTCTAGGTTGTTCGCCCAATTTTTTACACTGATAAAGAAAAGGATTCTGTGTGACCCTTTTCTATAGTTTTGGAATTCCACTTGTTTAAATGATGGGTTTAGTAACTAATCACGGTATAGCCAAATCACTGCATAGAAACACAAGATCGGCCAGCAATGAATTTCGCTAAAATCAGACGCTTCTCGTATCTTGATTTAGCAGTTGCTCATCCCCCACATAAAATTATCAGATGGCTTTTCAACAGAGGCTGCTGTTGTCAAAACCAAATGGGCAGCAATTGGCCAAACCTCTCGAAGCACTTACGGCTTTAAACACTCACGGTCAAAAGACCTAGGGTAAATAAAGACTTTCAATCTGTGCCCTAAAATTTCATGGAAGACATGACCTTAAATCGTCAACAAAAAAAACTGATGTGTAAGTTAACAATAGTTTGTGATCCTTACTTGGTTTGGCGAGAGCATTGACAGGGGGATTGATAATCTTGATTAGGGCGACGCCATCTCTTCCCACTTCCATGGTCACCTCCATTTTTCCCATCACAGGAAATGCAAACCGCAAACACAAACACAATTGGATTAAGCCCTTAAATCAGTATCTGATTTTAGTACAGATAGAGAGGTATACGTAAGAAATCGCCTCATTGTTTGTCTTATCCATTCAATCATGCGATTTTCTTGTTGTGCGGGATACTTTCGAGATGCGCTGAGGTGTAAATTTGTAATCATATAGAGACGTGAAAGTGACAGTTATAAGGAAAGCGACATGAATCTGGCCTAATGCTTAAATTTGATGGCCGTATGGCCGTATTTAGTTATTTTAGCCGTAAAATACAATTAAAATTTTTAGGAAGACTGTATTACAAGATTTCAGGTAAACTCTCAAAATTTCTATGTAATTATTTTTTTATATATATTTTTAGTCAATATATATTTTTCTTAAAATAGGTAGGCTTTAACCTTTGAAAGGCAACTTCGAGTCACAAAAGAATTGATTGACAACACTATGGGCCTCCCATATTTTTGGGCCCTGCTTTAGTATTAGTACCTGCCTTTGGCCATATTATTACTACTTTCTTTTGAGAGTGAGCAAAATCATTAGTAGTTGTACTTATTCACCAATTAAATGTTAATAATTTTTCCATCTAAAGTTTATATGATTAAACATACAATTATTTAAATTACAAATGTTTCAAAAAATAATTATCAATAATCTAATTAGCACCTATCTTTTAGCTCTTATTTTGATTGGTTCATATTTTTTAAGTCACATGGGTGGAAAATATGGACAGTTTATTAAAATCTCTATAAATATGAACCATTAATTGGTGAAAGAGAGAATTAAAATAGCTTTTTATAAAATATAACCTATCCCAAAACATGTGATGTGTAAGTACGATATAAATGTGTTGTAACGTCAATCGATATCTAATTATCGGCAAGAGTGTAACATGCCTCCTCATATTACTCGAAGAAACTCAAGAATTTACAAGAAGTAAATAAACATGGTAAACATGAGTGAATTTTTTTTAAAATAAATATTATTTGCAAAATCACTAGAAATAAAGTATATCTTTATGAATATTTTCAACCTTGAAATTACAACATATTCAAAGATAGAATCATAGTGAAATCCTTTCACTTTACTTTTACAATACATAAACTGCACTTGGCATGAAGCATAATTTTACATCATAAATTTGACTATCATAAGTCATAACATAGAATACACTACCTCTGGAATATTGATATTTGTCTTCACAAGTCTCGGCGAGTCTTCTGCTATAGAGGGAGAGCATCATCAGAGTGCTTTACCTCCAACCACAAACCAACGGTCCCCTGCACACCTTCCTTCTTAGAAGTGGCCCTACCCTTCATGAAGAGTATAGATATAAGGAATCAACATGTTTTTGCCATTTGAGTCCTAGTGATGTGTCCTACATAACCAACATAGTCATACAACTATAGCCTCCTCTAACTATGTATGACACTACTAGCTGGTTATGAAAATCTAGAACATTGTGAACCGACTGATGCATGCAAAAACAAATGCATCACTTTGGCCAAAGTTTCTATATAAATAGACGTTTGCAATAAACGTAGTCATGTGTTCACACACCTCTGACTCAACTTGGAGACTATCTCATCCTACAGCAACTCTAGATATAAATTATCTAAACTATATTCAAATTCTAGTCAATCTGACTTAGAACTAATCCTTAATCCAGGATATACTTGCAATATATATATTTAGGTAATTCTAAACTTTTCGAGAGTCCCTCTTCGCATATTTACAATTTCTAGGGTCTAAGACCTCATGTCATTCTACTCACTGATCCAAATAACAAACACTCTTGCGCAATATAACAAGTTACAACTCAAATGAATCACTTGAATTTATCAAAGTACTACTTAGACTCTTTCTGTCTTACTCTATGGTTTTCTCAACCATTCACTGTCGACCAATATATATATAAGCAATGTCATTTTCAACATAAGAGTTATAAATTTCCCAAACTCCTCAGATTATAATTTTAGGGTTTAACCTCTCTAACCCAATGCATGGAAATATCAATACCCTGTTTTCCAAAGATAATAACATATATAGAGCAAAACATGGGAACAAATACCTCTGGTCTTCCCTAGACCATCTGTCATTGTTTGAATTCACATTTCACATAACATGAATATACATAATATACGAGATATGTCATCATTCATATACATCTTAATGAGTATATTATCATTTCTCATAATTAGTCTTTCGACTAAGTTCAAACTATCAAACCCTAATAGGTTAGAATCATAAAAGATAATAATATACTTTTGACCTCTTGGTCTACTTAAGTCTATTGACTTTCAACATAAGTTAGGTTATGAACTCATATAACATCCTTGTATATGTATGTCACATAATCCTTTATCATCAAACATAGTTACAACAATCATGTGGGGTGGAGTTCAAATCTCCCGACATACCCTTTTCGAAGTATCAACTTTCAACATAAGTTAGGTTATGAACTCATATAACATCCTTGTATATGTATGTCACACAATCCTTTATCATCAAACATAGTTACAACAATCATGTGGGGTGGAGTTCAAATCTCCCAACATACCCTTTTCGGAGTTGGTTATAACAATGATGTCGAGCATTGGAATAACGATGTCTTTTGTGCACATAACACTAAAATAAGTTCTATCATTCATATATTATAAGGACTATACTTCCCATCTCCTAGTATGCCTATACCCTTGAGCTAGCTTGATAGTCTCAATCTTTAAACATAGGAGAAGTTGAATATGTCTCCTAGCACATCCTTTCTCGAGATAGTTTAACACAAGAAAATAGATACTTATCATAAGGTTAACCAAGTTTCTTTTCTTTGAAAACACCTAATACCTTAGATTTGGATTTGGATCATTCACGTAATAACTTTAGTTATCCAATGAGAATCTATACCCTTATAATACTATAGACATTTCCTCAATGTGCTAATATTATAATCAAAGCAATAACTCTATCTCAATTTAAATTGTCTTGGTGAAGCCAAGATATAAGGTTCCTTGGTATCCTAAATAATCTTTATGGATCCTTACAAGTAAAACATGTAACTTCCAAATTATCTAAACACATAATCTTCCCTTACAGGGGTAGGCTACTCTTGTAGAATATATTCCAATACTTAATTATGTTAGATGCTTAACAATATTTTGGGAAAGAGAGCTTTAATTCCCAATCAACTACATATTGATTTTTAGATCATAGATCAAAGTTACTTAAGAAACCTCTACTAGCAATTAGGTCCAGTACTCTTATAGACATACATGCATAACCCATTGTCTACAGTAAAGGATGACGAAGCTTTATTGAGTCTTGTATACACCTAAAAATGGCTCAAGTCGAATTAAATAAACATATTATATTTATTTTATTCTTATTCTTCTATCAATAAATAAATATACTAATTTATTTATTTGGTTCATGTTCATCATATTCCTCCAATAATTAAATATCTTAAATTCCTTTAATGTCATATCTAATTAAATAATCCTAAAACTATTTGATTATTTTCTCTAAGACAAAGTCCTATGTCTAAAATCCACATCATCTCATCCTTGTCATTTCCACATCATTGGTCACCTCACCATGTTGCTCCAATAATTAAATATTCTTAATATTTAATTAGTCATTTATCCCCTCAATATGTGCTCTATTTCTTCTCAACCATCACACATGGTCAAAGACACTTGTCTTCTAAATCCTATATTCCCTCTCACATTCCAACAACCAAAGACTCTTTCCTCCATGTTCTTCTCATGGTCTTACACCTTTGTCTCAATGGCCCTTATGAGCATCATGACATGTGGCTTATGGTTCCATGTATTCCTCCAACTTGTCATCATAGTAGGAACATCTTCCACCTTTATCTACCTCATCCCAACCAATTTGATCTTGACCATACATGTGACAAGACTTATTCTTCCACCATGGATCTTTTGACACTTGGATTTGAGCCATCCTTGGCCTATAAAAGCAAGCCCCCTCACCTTCATTTTGCAATCACAAGAGCTATAGTACTTACATGCTGCCGAAAATCCATCAAGTATCCAAGCGTGCCTTTGGCCCCCCATTTGCATAATCTCCATTGTTGCATTATCATCTATCTTCATAGTATCATTTAGTTTCTTATCATTATCCTCATATCATTATCCATATCATGGCTTTTATCATTAGCTTCATATCATCATCATTAGCATAGTTTGTATTATTTACATTGCATTTGAATCCACAATTCCATTCATCTCATTGTCATCTTGAAAAGCAAAGAAGTACAATTCTGAGAGCAACATCATTATCAACAAGATCATTAAGAAGATAGGAGACAATGGAATGAAAAGGATAAATCAATTGGCAAGGTATAACTTATGTTTTATGTATTTTTCTTAGTTTCATTGGTGAATTGAATTTAAGTAGGAATTCTAGAGTATTTGTGGTATCTTAGTAGGTTCTTACAGTTGTTTCAAATTATCAGTCACATTTTGGCGCCCACCATGGGGCCTTGCCCCATTTTTAACTTCTAAATTTGAGTTTTTGGTGTCCTTACAGTCATAACAGGTCATTCCTGCGCATTCGATTTCCAATCCTGTGCATCTATGAAGAAAAATACCAGTCCTACGCATATGCCACTTTCTGCTGCGCATCTGACACTTTATGCTACACATTTGTCTTTTTGCGCATATAACTCATCCTGTTGCGCATCTGTTGTCTGTTTCTACGCATTTAAAATTAGTCAGTTTTAGTATAAGTCTTTTTGATAATTTTTTATGCTAACTCTTGTTGCAGTTGTCATTGATTATCAAAGAAGTGTGCTCAGACTATTGACTTGTGTTTTTGCAAATTTAGGGCTTGGATTAGACATCATTGTTGCATTCACTCATACATTGATAATCTAGGGGCATCTAGTTTAAAAATAGGAGTAATCATACAATATTGCATACAATCTTGCATACAACCTTGCGTACAAATCATCACTGTAACATCACTATCCATAATGCTCAAGATCTAACATTAAACATGTATCATAATCAAATGAATAGTTAACAAAATGAATGAGCTAATCATTTTTAACCAAAGAAACATAATCTTTTCATCATTTAAGCATGTCAATCTAATCAAGATATAACAAAGCTTACATTCCAGTAATCATTTACAATATTTAGTGAGTAACCATCACTAATCAAATACAATATATGCCCAAGGCATCATAAATCAATTTATACATTACAGTAGACCAACTGGTCATAAAATGCAAACACTATATCTGGAACCAATGACATCTGTCTTCATAAGCCTCAGCTTGTCTCATGCTTGGGAAGGAGAGCATCATCCTGGTGCTTTTCCTCCAACCATGGACCTGTGGTCCCCCACTCATCTTCCTAACTGGAAGTGGCCCTACCCTTCTCAAAAATGTTAGACATTAGAACCCATTAGGTTAGCCATCTGAGTATCTGGTGTCATGTCCTTCCTAATGTCTCACAATCACATGCTATAGATCAACTCTAACTTGTATGACTCTATTGGAGACACTAGGCCATCTGGAACACTATGGACCGATAATGCATGCAGAGACGGATGCATTACTTTGGCCAAAGTTTTACATACATACACATTGCACAATGAACGTCATCGTATGTCCACCACCCTAACTCAACTTATAAGCTGTCATGTCCTACAGTAAGTTCTTAACGAACTTGTTCTTTAGGTCTAGTATGAGTGGGATCAATTCGAATCATTGTCCATACTTGGACATTCGACTCCCATCATAGGTTGGTTACAATTAAATAGGTTATCTTCATATCGAGGAACTAGTGACTCCTCGTCACCTTGTTTGTTTTCATTTCATATCAAATTTGACCATTTTGACCACCTTGGTCTCCCATGGTTTACATTTTTTATAGCAAATCATCACATATGATGAAGTCAATTTCATGGTACTCAAGGCATACCATGCCTTAGTAGAGTAGATTAGCTTCATTAGGATTAATAGCTCTTATTATCCTTATGAGCTTTAGGTGTTAATCACCAATCCTATTAGATTACACTTAAGTAAGTAAAGGAATTATAACTCATAACATTAAACAATAAGTCTTAACTCAGACACATATAGAACAAGTCTATACTCTTCTATAAGCACATTCTAACTATTTTGTGATGAGACCATGATCTTGAATGGTCTCACCACCTCCATAATCGAGGGTTTATGCATGCAATCCTTGACAGTTTAAGTAACCTTGTATATGATTCATAGTTAGCTTTCCATATAAGCCCGACTTGGTATTAGTTTAGGTGTTGTAAACACACTGATATTTAATTGCCTTCCCAGCTGTCACCACAGTCGAGTGAATATATTATTGGTATTATTGCCTTCTCAGTTGTTACCACAATCAAGTGACTATATTATTCATTTATAACTATAATCATTCTGGAGTTATTCTTTACTCCATTCGAGAGCTCTTAGGCTCTAACTTTGTCATTAAATGATGTGTGTTTAACATGCTTTGATAACAAGCTTGGCCATAACGGCTTCGAGCACTGGTTTTCATAAAGTGTAAAATGTATTAGAGTTGGGTTGTGAGACACTAAGCTATAACACAGAAAAGAATCTAGCTTCATACTGCTTGACCTTATGGCCTTCGAGTTGGTCTCTTAATAAAGCTATAATATTGTTACTACTCAAATTTTAGTCTTGAGCCTAGACTCATGCAAGGTTTACAACAATATACAGATGGGCCATTCGGCCTTGAGCACGGTCTTAGCTAAAGGTTACTATGTATCTTTATTTTGCCTTACGGCCTTACATCCATAAGAAAGATTACAGAGTTTCTTTATTCGTCTTTACAGCCTTAAGCTTAGCCACAATGGCTTCGAGCCTTTTCTTATAATCAAGTTAACATTTAAATTCTTGGCCTTAAGGCTCTGAACTTTAAAAAGAAATCATGATAGATATAGTGTGAGCTCGGCCGTTCGGCCTTGAGCCTCGATGATGATGAAACATCGACACAATGGGCACGGCCTTAAATGCCTCGTGCCTCTGTTTTAAACAAAATGTTATGCCATTTTTTTTCTGGCAAAGGTTCAACATAAAATAGCTCATCAAATGAAGCCTAAAAGGGACATTGGCCACCATTTACCTGGACAGAGCGGTCGAATGGTGATGCAATCCTAGACCGAGTATGCTATAAGCTGCTCCCAGCTTCCAATCACCTACTATTTTCCCGGAGGCTCCGCCACCCTGCTTACACACCAAGAACTAACAACAACTCTCACTAACTAAGAATTCCCCTCCTCCAAAACAACATAAGCAAGACTTGCCTATCAACCAATTTGGACATGCCGATTTGGGTGGAACTGCCACCCCCACTCGGTTAGTTTCCTCCTAAAGTGGCTCCAATGAAGCATCATGCTCTTGAGAAGGTTGAGCTCGAAGTTCCCTTCACTTCTCAATGCCCACAAAAACAATTTACACTATTCGATAATATCAAATATTAGGATAGGTAAAAAGATTACTACATAATTAAAATCAACCCATAAATATATACATATTTTTATTCATCTTTACTAAAGAATAAGGGTTAAATAATATATATTTAACATTATGGATTATCACTATAAGATTGAAATCACATAAGGATTCACATCAATATCGTTAGTTATCGGGGTCGAGTAATACTTCCCTGAAATTGACTATCCCCATTAGTTGAATGACTAGGAAAATAATAATCCCTGAGAACAAAAGGATAACGAGAGACCTCCTCGTCTCTTAACACTATTGTCTCTCAACTAGGGATGATGTTCCAAGAACATTGTCTGATCATCACAACTTGTCGTGATAACTCCAACGACATAACGACTTACAAGGAACATGGAAACTAGAAAGAAAGGAGACATGACACATGACAACTTACGAAAGGATTAAGAAGGACATAGAAATTGATACTCAGATGGCTAGTCAACCTTTTACTTTCATAATGTCTAACCCTTCCTCCAGGATGATACTCTCCTTCCTTCTTTGAAGGACGTTCATTTTCCTGTTCACACTCAGGACCACAAGATTATGATCAGTGCATCATTATCATATCTTGTAATATAAATCATTTAATCTACAAAACTATTTAACACCAGTATCTACTTCATAATCAAAAGTTAAATCATAAGTTTCCACAATATCAAATCAATTAACTATGACTAATCCTCCTGATTATCATGCCAAGTTAATGATTAAGTCTAATTGTAAGTCCAGGGGATGTAACAATCATATAGTCTAAATTAGGAGGTTAATTGGACAAATTTTGCATACAATCTTGCATACAAATCTTCACATAGTCTAAATTAGGAGGTTAATTGGACAAATTTTGCATACAATCTTGCATACAAATCATCACATAGTCTAAATTAGGAGGTTAATTGGACAAGTCTTGCATACAAATCTTGCATATAATCCAAACTTAGCATAAATAGGGAGAAGTAATTTCATCCAATCTTGCATTCAAATCATCACATAGTTTAATTAAGAGGCTAAATTTGACTATCTTTTCTTGTATGCTATCATGCAAATATGGTATTTTGTGTTGTTAGATTAGTCACTTAGCTTAATCTAGGCGGTTAATAAACAAGTGTTTGTTGTGCTTGCAAAGGTGATAGGCATATGCTCTCCCCTTGTAACATCTTGGGTGCCAGACTCATCTATCATTTCTTTTTTAATCCTTTAGAAAGGCCTGCAATTGTATTGTGCTTCATCCAAGAGGGATGACCGTAAGCGGAGCTTTCCTCTGACCCGCTATATAAATGGGATAAGGTGAAAGCCAAGTCCTAACCAGCATCAGCCTTGCCTTACAGTGCCAAATCGAAAAGAGGTGTACTAGCACTTTGTGAAAATGATTTTCACATTGTGTGAAGTATTTGATACTCTTAGTAGGATTGGTCAAAGATTTTAGTATCTTGCCATATGCTCGCAATGCGTTGGTCCCTCAAAGTTACTAAGAACCATTTATTTTAGAGACCAAAATCCTTTTACTTGTTGATGTAGGAGGTCAGACCTCTGAAGCCGCCCAACATCCTCGCTATTCGTGTGTAGAGGCAGAAATTCCTCTTCGAGGGAATGAAACTTGGTGTGCTCGAGAAGTGTGTGCCATGTAAGGGGGAGCTAGTGCCACCAAGTTTCTAGCTATCTGCCTTGTTTAAGTGGCTCGAGAAATCTAAGTTGGGATTCAACAAGTAGCATCCTTTCTCGCCTCAATGTATTCAAAATTGTGTTAAACACTAAATGTCACAAACAAATATTAAATTGTACTATCTACTATGTTTTCTTGCCTAAAAACAGAGAAAATCATCACAAGAAAAACATTAGGTTATCTTGAAAAATGTGCCAAAAAAAAGCAAAACTTGATCAAAAATAGAGTTACTTGGAACAGACTTGCGCATTTGAAACTTCTTGTTGCGCATGTGACACTTCTTATTATGCATACAAATCATGTTGCGCATCTAACATTTCTTGTTGTACATACAAATTCTGTTGTGCATATAAATAATAGAACTGCACGTTCATAACTGCGCATGTAATCAACAAAACTTCGCATTGGTACCTTGAACCTGCGCATCCATAACAGTGAGCTATTCCCGAGGTTTTCAGAAAATAACAAAATCAATTTTGAATACCCATTTCTATATAGAATCCATTGGTGAAGTCATTTGAACCATACAAATACGTCCCATACCCGTTTCAAACATTCCACCTTACATCTCATACTTAGCCTTCCCAAAATCCAACAAAAAACAAATTTTCCCAAAGGTGCCATTGAGATCTTCCTATTCAAACAAAGAATCTAGTTAGTTTCCCTATCAGGATCAATCATCCTCTATCTAGAAACTACACTAAAACATCTTGACAAGGTTAGTCTACTTCAATAGTGATTCCAATCATCCCTATTTGGCTTACTTTGGATCAACACTTTGATAGCTAATACACTATAGCTCAAGACTATTGTTTGAACAAAAGTTCAAAACACCACCTTTAGATAATCCTATCACCAACACATTCAATCCAATCTTACACCCCAAACTATATCCCATCACAAAACATCACTTACATTCACAAGTCTCTCATCCAACTCCATTCGCATCCAACTTTGCATGGTTGAAACTAGATCTCAAGCCAAAAGAAGAAAAAAATGGATTACACAAACAATAGTGAACACTCTTCTAGTGGTGGAGAGGAAGAAATCAACCAAGGAGAACTTAATAAATACCTATAAGATCCAAAATTCCAAGAATTGATGGATAAGGTTGTATCAACGGACCCTCATAAATATTTCCTCTTACTAGCACAACAAGGAGCCAAGCTACCTGTTGATTTTGACATTTCAAAATTGAGAGAAACAACCTCATCAAATGAAACAGAGGCTTCCAAGAATGAAAAAGAAGCTCCCAAGAATGAAAAGGCTAAAGATATGTCAAATCTTTTGGATACACTCACACAGCAAATCCAAGCCTTACAACAACAGTTTGTGGACTTACAAACAGGAACTTCCACAAAACATTACTCATTAGAGGATATATCTCCATATCCTTTTGAAAAAATCTTGGTCATGGTACCTTTCCCTTCAAGATTCGAAGTCCCTAAATTTGACAAATATAGGGCGAAAGGTGACCCACATGGCCACATTAGAGAATTTAGCACTACATGCTTAAAAGTCGCCCATAATGAGACATATCTAATGCGACTCTTCCCACGTAGCCTAGGAGGTCAAGAAATGGAATGGTTCTCCCGTCTACCTCTCAGAATCTGAACATTCAATGAACTAGTGGACAAGCTTGTGACACACTTCTCCTATAACATTGAACACAAAATTTCAATGTTAGATCTATGCAACAACAAACAAAAGGGTGGAGAGTCCTTCACAACTTTCTTGCAAATATGGAGACAACTTGCAAGTAAATGTCCTTACCACATCTCCGTGAAGCAAATGATTGAAATGTTTGTCCATAACTTGAACATCGAGTTAAGCTATCAAATTCAAATCCAATGTCCTACTTCTTTTAGTAAGGTCATTGAAATGGGTTTACTTATTGAGAAAGCTTTGATAGCTAAAGGACAAATAAAAATATATAAGGATGCCCCTAATTCAAGCAACAATGCGGATAAATTGAGGTTTTGGACTAAGAACAAGAACATTGTAGATGGCGGAGTTGTCGATGCAAAACGTGTGACACCAAAACAACCTATTCTAAATCTATCAAGTCCACACAACAATACTACTCCAAACAAATCCGCAAACAATGAACCAAGACCAACAAACTTTCCTCCTCATAGAAAATTTACACCATTGGGTGAATCAATTGAATCTGCCCTAAGGAAGCTCATAGAAAACAACCTCATAACGCTTCCTATGGTGAGAGAATATGAACCCAAGTTCAAACCCTCTTGGTGTAAAGATTTTGACTTTTGTGACTTCCATAGAAGAAAAGGTCATAAAACCAACAATTGCCAACTATTGAAAAACACCATCCAAGACTTGATAGATTGCGGAGATATATCAATTGATGGCCATACATCCAATGATGAACATGTGGCATTCAAGAATCCACTCCTTAACTATGAGAAGGGAGGTTTCTCTAAACAAAACAATAACAATGGTAACAATTCCAATTACACGAATGTATTGTATGAATACACCGTTAACCATATCTCTAAAAATGATTCACATGTAAATGTGATCGCTATAAATAACAAGCCCGATTGTAATGTTACCACTCATCATGGAAAGATTACTCTTCAAGGGGCTCCACCTAAACCATCTTCCGTATCCAACCAGTATAATTTCCTAGACCAACTCCAAAAGACACCTGCATATATATCTATATTGGAGCTCTTGCATCTTTCACCATCCCATAAGGCTATCCTAGAAAAAGCTCTATTGGAAACCACCGTGCCAACAAATCTTGACCAATATCAATTTCAAGCCATGGTAGGACATCTTACTACACCCCATTTCCTATCTTTTACCGAAAAAGATGACATGTCCATTACTCAACCTCACAATACATCTCTTCACATCGAAGCCCTCATTCATAAACACAAAATAAAATGGGTCCTTATAGATGGAGGGGCAGGTTTAAATATATTCACACTAAAATTAATCCTTGCATTGGGGTTCTTTGATGAAGAAGAAAGGACATCTAAAGGCACTATTGTTTTGCCAATATGAGTTGGACCGGTGGATAAAGACGTGGTTTACCAAGTCCTTGACATGGAACTAGCCTATAATATTCTCCTTGGCCGACCTTGGATACGTGCGATGAAGGCCCTCCCATCCACCTATCATCAATGTATAAAGTTTCCCTACAACGGCCAATAGATTACTATCCAAGGTGACTCAGATCCATTTCAATATTGCAACACCATCAAACCAAAGCCTGAAGTTGTCATACCTACCAATTGTGCAAGCTCATCCTCTACAGCGCTTGTTAACCCAAGTTCAATACCTTCTACATCCAAAACCGCTGAACTAAAAGTCAAGCTCAAAGATAAAGGGATAGGAGAGTATTCCATTGAACAAACCTTTTGTCTTGCACCACTACCCCTATCACCCAAGTCTTATGGCAAATCATCTATGACCAAACAACAGTCTTTGAAGACTCCTAAAGGCCCTTTTATCAAATGGGGTAATCTATCAGATGAAAGTGATGAGAAAGATGTCCTCCAATGGCTATACAAAGAAGAAGATAGTGAATCCAACCTACAAGATCATCCACCCCAATTACAAACTGAACAATATGGTCCAGTTTTCTCTATCTTGCAGAGAATGGGATATGATGGTCATAGTCCCATAGGCTTGAGAAAAGAAGGTATCATGGAACCCATACAACCTTCTTCCTTATCGGCTTGAGACACTACAGGGCTAGGGTATAAAGGAAAAGAAAGAGAAAAGGCTACTAACAACTTAGTGGAGCAAATTCACAAACTGCAAGAAGGAAGTGAGACGAACTCTAATGAATGAGAATGGGATAGCCTTTTTGAGCTATCTTGTGAAGACAAGGGCATTGGTGTGGTTCAAACATATAGCTCAACAAATACATACCATGAGGGTCAAAGCTTAAGATCTAGACCGCTAGAGTTTGATTTGCATAATACCGAGAGTGAGTCTCAAGAGGAAGGTCAGATGTCACACTTGATAGATAATACTGAGGAGAGTATTGTTTTAGACCTTGTAAATACCCCCACAAACCTAGACAACTCCATCCTAACCATCGTTACCCTTGAGTCAAACCAACTCGATGATCCTCTACCATTAGTACATCCTAAACTTATAGATTGGGAACTACAAGAGGCCCCGAACTAGATACCTTTCAAAATGACGATGCTATTATTGACTATCTAGAACTAAGGGATCACTTACCATTAGGAGATCATAAAGCTGGATTCACTATAGAACTCAATGACGTGGCTTATTTTGGATAGAGTGCCAAGCCTTTTAGCCGCAAAAATGTAAAAATAAAAAAAATAGATCTAATGGTGAAAACCGCTCTGCAGCAGTATTAGGTCATGAAAAAGACAAAATAAAGGGCGTATCTAATGGTGAAACCCTCTCTGAGGCACCAAAGGATGAAGGGCTTGACACCCTCCCCAACCCTACACATCAAGAGAGGTCCTCAGTTTTGATAGAACCAGCAGAACCTGTCAACATTGGTATAGAAGACAATCCAAAGATAATCCATCTAGTAGAATCTTTATCTGAGCAAGAAAAAACATAATTTATCAAATTCTTCAAACAGAGATAGATAAATTTTGCTTGGTCCTATGCAGATATGCCTGGACTTGATCCAGATCTCATCATGCATCACTTATCACTAGCTCTAGGAGCTAAACCAGTTAAACAAAAGCTAAGGAAGATGCATCCACATATAGCACTATTAGTGAAAGAAGAATTGAAGAAGTTGTTGGATGTTGGGTTTATTAGACCAATTGATTATCCAGAATGGATTTCCAATATTATTCTTGTCTCAAACCGGATAAAAGGATCATACTTTTCAATGATTTCAGGGATTTGAATAAAGTTTGCCCCAAGAATGACTTTCCTTTGCCCAATATCAACATCATTGTGGACCTGACAGCAGGGCATACTATGCTATCTCTCATGGATAGATTTTCTGGCTACAATCAGATCAAAATAGCACTCAAAGACCAACACAAGACCACTTTTACATGTCCATGGGGTACATATTGCTGGAACGTGATGCCATTTGGACTGAAAAATGTAGGAGCAACATACCCGAGGGCAATGACCACAATTTTCCATGATATGATGCATACCATTATGGAAGATTATGTGGATGACATTTTAGGCAAATCACTCACAAGAGAAGAACACTTGCAGGTATTGGATAAAATCTTTCAGAGACTGGAGCAATTCAACATCTGCTTGAATCCAAAGAAGTGTGTGTTCAGAGTTACATTCGACAAGCTTTTAGGATATATAGTTTCATCCAATGAAATTGAGGTGGATCTAGCCAAAGTCAAAGCAATAATGAATGTGCCACCACCCAAGAATATCAGTCAACTGAGGTCATTGCAAGGAAAGTTGTAATCTATCCGTTAGTTTATCTCACAATTAGCTGATAAATGTCATCTATTTACTCATCTCTTGCACAAGAACATTCCTTTTAGATGGGATGAGATCTGTGAATAGGCCTTTCAACTCCTAAAAGAGTATCTAATGAATCCACCAATCTTGATGCCACCAATCCAAGGCAAACCACTTTTGCTTTATATTTCAGCTATATCAACTGCTCTAGGAGCTCTACTGGAACAACAGGACTATGAAGGAAAGGAACGAGCTATTTACTACATCAATCAGACATTGGTAGGTTGTGAGCTACAAAACACGCCTATTGAACGAGCACACCTTGTCGTAGTCTTTGCATCCCAAAAACTATGACATTATATGCTCATGCATTCAATCAAGTTGGTAGCAAAGATAGATCCATTAAAGTATTTACTCAGTAAGGCTACCCTGACAAGCAGACTATCAAAGTGGGTAATGATTTTTAGCAAGTTCGACATTGAATATGTGAACAAAAGAGCAATAAAAGGCCAAGTGATTGCAGATCAGTTAGCGTATGCACCATTGAATGATGACAATCCATTAAGCTTTGAATTTCCAAATGAAGCCATCTTCAACATAACAACCCAAGCATGGAAACTCTACTTTGATGGATCTTATACACATCATGGATCAGGAGTAGGCATTTTGTTGGTCACACCTCAAGGAGATACAATCCTGAAATCATATAGACTACTTTTCCCTTGTACCAACAATGTGGCATAATATGAGGCATTGGTCATTGGTCTCAAAATGGTTGTGTTGTCAATTAGGACTGCACCCGTGATGCAAAGTTGTGATGCTTAACAATCCTTCGAAACATGGGATCAAACTCAGGCTGTGGGTGACCTATGTCGAGTTTGAACCTCCAAATTATGGGCTAGTTCCCTTAAAATATTCAATTAGATCTATGACTTTGATGTGGAAAAGGGTTAAAAGGATCTTTCTAAAAGCAAATAAAACTATAAAAGTATGGTGATGCACCTAATAATGATGAAAACTTGGCAATCTAACTCACAATAGATCTCAAAAAATCTATCCACACAAACCACTTTCAGCAAATTGATCACAAAAATGTTTCTAAGGAAGGCTGGAAAATATTTATGTTTGAAGGAAAAGGGGTTTTTTCACATCATAAAAGAAAGGTTTTCCAATTGTACAACCTAAGACCTGTGATTTTCAATGCTATCTAACACGAACAAGTACTAATGAGACAATGATTTTAAAGGTTTTGATGTTTAAACACAATAAAATCTCATCAAATCACTCATACAAGTTGCATTAATGGAAGGTAGATACTTGATCAAACTGAAAAATAAAGGAAATAATTGCATAGAACAAAGTATAGGACCTGTAACCTGCTGTAATATCTATAAATCTACAAATAAGTGAGTTACAAAACCTCTTTCTCTCTCAAAGTGTAAAGAGCAAAAAGGCAAGAACTAGAAAAAATGAGTTACAAACAAACTCTGTCTTTCAATGTGTAAAAGAGAAAAGAATGCAAGAACTAGGAAAACACTAAGTTTTCCTTACAATATATAGTTTGCTCTCTCCAAGAGGCATAGAAAAAATCAACTGCAGTCAACTGCCTCTAAAAATAAGCTCTCTAATTTGATCCATGAGCAAACAATGAAATCCCTAAAAATATGGGTCAAAACCTCCTCAAAATGAGCAAAAATAGCTCCAAACTGCTAGTCTCCATGTGTTTGACCCAAGAGTTGACCAAAAATCTCCAATTTGACCTCCAAGCCATGCAAAAAGACCTCAAAAGTCCTTAGTTAACTTAACTCCTCCATTTTACATGATTTTGCATGTGTAGATCATGTAGAAAATTAATAAAGTAATCATTTGCATGACTTACTCTATTATGAGTTTACACTTTGTTAATCTCTTCAATTTTTACAATTTGTGACAAAATAATAAAATAATTTATAAAATATTACTTTATTAATTTGTTTACATTATCTATAGTTGTAAAATCATGAAGAAATGGAAAAAAGAATACACCTTAACTCTCCATTACATTTGCATAATTTTGCATAATTTCATATGATAATGATGCCAAAAAATTAATTAGGTCATCATGCATGAAAAAAAAAATTACCCCCTTATGCCTCCCATGCAAATTTTTAAGTCATTACATTCAAAATAATATCATGCATATTAAAAAAAAATGATAATTACATTTTGTTCACCTTATTACTCCATGTAAATAAAAACTCCATAGTTGCATTCACATGCATACAAGGCATAATCACATCCCCTTATCACTCCATGCAAATAATAACAAGAGAATAAATCATGACCACTATACCATCTGCCTTCATTTTGCATCTCTCCATGCATCATGTATTATTACATTAACCACCTTTATCATTTGATTTTTTTCATGCAATGTTACCTTCTGTCTTTATCACTGCCATCTTTGACATTATTTGACCTCATAATGAAAATACCCCTATCCATATCATCTTGTCTTCATATCACCTTGTCTTACCCATATCTCTGCCACCTTATGAACACTTGTCTTCATAAATCATTTCTCATATTTGACTTGTCTTACACATGCATTGTCCATTTGCATAAGGCAAAAAAGGGATACTCGACCTTTGACTTGGTTTGCATATGATATGAGGCAGTCGACATTTATTTGATCCTTATATTGTTGACTATCATTGAAAAGACAAGAATAAAAGGCACTAAGCCTTACCTTGTGATGATTTCTAAATTTGACTTTAGCAAAATCAAATGCAAAAAAGACATAGTATTTGGCCCACGGGCCCTCCTATGGCATAATCATTAGGTTTTATCAAGACACAAGTCTTGACCTCAGCATGAATAAGGTAATAATTTGATTTTTTTGCTAAGTTCAAAAATAAAACACACAACTCATCGGCCAAAAGCACTTGGCGAACCCTAAACTCCTCATTTTGATCTTTCATTTTCTTGAATCACTGGCTCTACAACTTTGGTCATCGACTAGGGTTTGAACGACTTCTGCTTCTCCTCTAGTTTTCTTTGCCTTTTTTAGTCGATTCTTTAGCATTCTCAAGGCATTATGATACATAAAAGAAGGTGAGTATGCTTGAGTTTTTGTTGGGCAACTGTAATTTCATCTTTTGCTCATTTCTGACACTCATTCCGCGGCTTGTATGGCTATGTGTTGAGCTTAAGTAGACATCTTCTTACCCTACTTCTCTTTCTTTGTGTTCTCTTCATTTGGCAACTGTAACTTATCTTTGTTGAGAAGTTTCAAAGAATGAAGGTCATGGCTTGTATGGCTCCTCCCTCTGCAAAATACAAGGTAAACTTCTCATATTCGGCCTTCTGTATCTCATTCTTTTTCACTGTATCTTTATTTGATGACAAGGGTTTCAAGAAATAATGAAGTGGGTATCTTTTCTTTGATGAAAACAAGGCCTCTATGTTACGACCATGCTTCTCTATATCTTATTTTCAAACTTTCTTTTCTTCTGCAAACTTGAATATGTAAAGTTCGAAAAAAGAAAATGAGGGTTTTATATCTATTTGCAGGAAAATACCCTTTAATGGCTATGACCTGTATGGCTATGTTCTTCTCCTATGTTCGGACTTTTCTGGCCACGGCCATGTCACTTTCTTTCTCTGTACATTTCTTTTCATTGTATACAAGAAAACATGAAGGTTTTCAAAAAGTGTAACATGGGTTTTTTTCATTTCTCAAAAATAAAGCCCTCCTGGCTGCGACTATGACTGTATCTTGCTCCATTCTTTACATTCTCTTCTGCATAACTAAATATGTTAGGATTTTTTGAGAAAAGAATGAGGGCTTGTGCAAGAATATACCCTTATGGCTTGTCTTGTGACAACATACTCTTCCTTGTCTGTATCTTGTAAAAACCCAAATGGGTTATTCTGCATTTGCTTCCTTTCACTCTCTTTTCACTGTAACTTCAAAACACAAAATGATGATAAGGGTTTTGATATTTTTGTGAACATTCTGGTATAAACTGAACTTGTTCATTTACATGTGAAAAGAGAAATAAAGAGAATAACCCATTCATGTTTATCTCTCTTTCTTATTATCATTTGGCATATACAAGAAGTGGTATCTTTAAAATTGTATCTTCTTATAATTCTTTCATATGTATCTTCATTTCATGACATGAATTTGAACATCTACCTTTTTGCTTGAACTATCTCCTATAGCTTCATAATGGTTTAAAATAGCATAAGGATGCTATAACTGTATGTAGTTTCAATGTCTTTTATTCCTGTCAAATGTACTTCTACTTCATTTGGGCTTGTAGTTCTTAAAATCTTTATCAATGGTAACAACTTCTCTATCATTTGATGTCTCATTGATATTTGTCAATGTTGATGTAGTGTGATCTCCATAAGAGGTTATTATCTTTCTTTATTTCCAGCTGTATGACTATTCTTGGCATGATATGACTATACCTTATGGCTCAGTTGATAGCATAAGGATGCTATGATATTCTAATTGCACTTTATGCATTCCTCATGACATCTATTGTTGTCTTATAATAATGTTTATCCATTAGGTGGTTGTCATACCTATGACACACATATGGACAGTAGAAAGATACTTCAATCATAATAGAAATAAAGAAGAATACCTTTAATGATTGTACTTTTGTCCTTTGATTATTGTACTTATGTACTTGCATATCAATCATTGTTCATCCTGCAACATGTGATGAAGCATTTTGAACATGATATTCTAATTTTGACAACACTTTTTTCTGAAATGGGCATAGTTTATAGGAGCAACTACTCCTCTTCACTTCAATGATGATGATTTCACTCCCTTTGCAAGTTGACTGTTCTGATGCATAGTATCTTCTTGAATAATGCATTCTGTCTATTACAATTTGATATCCTTTTCAAATGGATAAAAAGGAAAACATGTTGGGCTCTACCCTTGTGGGAGCCACATTTTCTCCACATGTTTTAATGTTTTCAAATCAACAACATTACTTTTTATATACCTGCACAGTGAACAAACAAGTTAGCATAAAAACATACCTCTTGAAGTTGAATGATCTTTCTCATGATGATCTGATTTATTGCACATGTCTGATTTGATCCAATCACATAAGATGCATAATGTCTGCAAGCTTATATGTCTGTTGATAATTTAAAACATGTGATGATTTTGAATATCCGGAGCTTCTAATGGGGCTTTACCCAAATTTTTGCAGGTACACTATCATGATCAGGAGCTGAGATAAGGACATGAAGATCAACTGTCAACTAAGGATATCAACCTTCCAAAAAAAAAGGCAATGATGGATATTTATTATTCTCATATGTTCTTTCTCTTTCCTTTTATCCTCAAATGTATAGCTCAGTTTAGTCACTGCCACAGGTTGTGTGGGACACATTTAAACACTTCTTTGAATATGATTAGTTACTTTACCTTATGCAAGTGATTTATGTATGTTTACTTTTTGAATCAAATGTATAGGATAGAATAACTGAAACTGATATGAAACATATGTTCAAAACATAATATGAAATGACAGCTTTATAAATTCCTTTCCTTCACATTGAATTGTAATTACTTTGAATAATTCAATCATCTCATACCTGAAAGATAAAACCAGTTAAAACCTTCTGTCATTCATTGACTGTATGGTCTCTTGTCATCAGATAATCTTCACTTGTCAGGATGGTTTGATAGTTCTGATTGGACTGTCAGATTATCCTGACAAATGATCTTTGCTTGTCTCTTGCCAAGATGTCATGCATTCACTGATTGATTGTTACACTTAAAATTTTTCTTTTATTCCTTTTGTAAAAACTGCAATTTAGGTCTAACTAAATTAGGTGTGAACATAATTTAGTAACAAGTTGTAGAATGGAAAGTCCAGGAGCTTCATGTGTATGACGATTCACAACTAGTCATCAATTAGGTAAATGATGACTATCAAACCAAGGATGAGAAGTTAATACCTTATAAGCGTATGGTAGATGACTTCAAAGAATATTTTGTTGTGATTTCCTTTGAACAAATACCAAGACTGGAGAACAAAGCTACAGATGCCATGGCAACCATTGCATTCCTCATGGATATACCAGAAAATCAGTCACGTTATGGGTTCTTAGTGGAGCCAGTGTCTAATCCTACTTATGATATCCCTGAAACAAGAATCATATGTCACATAGTAGGATCCGACTACCCCTTGTATGGAAATATCTATACCTATTTGAAAGAGAATACCTTACCACCTGGTTTATCTAATAATCAATGAAGAACCTTCATCCGTCAAGCTGCTCAATATACCATAATCGACAATACCCTATATCGTCGAGGTCTTGATGGTACTCTCCTTAGGTGTCTACAAAGTGAGGACTATCAAACCGCCTTAAGGGAAGTTCACAAAGGTATTTGCGAAATGCACTCTAGTGGTCCTACCTTGGCTAAGAAACTTATGTGTATGGGATACTATTGGCCAAGTATGGAAACGAACTCTTATCATTTTGTTGAAAGGTGCAAGAAATGTCAAATTCATGGAAATCTAATACATGCATCGGCACAAGAGCTGCAACCTTTAACGACTCCTTGGCCTTTTTGCCAATGGGGACTCGACCTTATGGGCAAGATTCGTCCCCCATCATCCAACGACCATAAATTCATAATAACTGCCACTGAGTACTTTACTAAGTGGATCGAAGCCGTACGTTTAACCAATGTCATAGACAAGCAAATTGCCTCATTCATTCTGAACTATATCATCTGTCTCTATGGCATTCCTTTATCCATTATCACTGATAATGGAAGACCTTTCAAAAATTAGGATGTCAAAGAACTCTGTGACAAATTCCATATCCAACACTGTTTCTCCACCCCGTACTATCCCCAAGGAAACGGTCAAGTAGAGGAATCTAATAAAACAATCTTGAAAATCTTGAAGAAGACTATCAATGATGCCGGCCATGATTGGCATATCCAACTAAATCCCGCTCTATGGGCCTACCATACAAGTATCCGTACATCCACAGGTGCAACACCCTACACCCTAGTCTATGGATTCGAAGCAATCTTGCCCATCAAGGTTAAGTTACCATCCTTGCGAGTATCGTTAAAAGGTCTAATAACTGATGAAGAGTATCAAGTTTCCAAATTTTAGGAGTCAAAGTTGCTGGAGGAAAGACGAAAAAATGCCTTTAATCAACTCAAAGCCTATCAACAAAGGATGTCAAGAAGCTACAACCATAAAGTAAAACCTAGAGTCTTTCAAGTGAGTGACCTAGTTCTCAAGGAAAACCCTAGAAATCAATAGGATAGGTATAATAAAGGCAAGTTTGAACCCAATTTGCTTGGTCCTTATGTAATCATTGCTTCTTATAGATCAAGAGCCTATCAGTTAGCAACATCAGCAGGTGAGTTGTTTGATGACCCCATCAATAGTATGCATCTTCACAAGTTTTACACCTAAAAGCCCCAATGCAAGGGAATAAAAAAAAAGAATGGTGCAATAAAAGAAAGTGGTGAAAACCTGGAAATAGGCACTACTTGTGATAAACTACTTCCTCCATCTTGTAGGATTTGAGTTTTTATCCATCTTTCCTTCCGCATCCATCACAAGCACATAAAGATACTTATCATGGCTTGTTGTTTGCTCACCTTTACCACCTTATCAAATAAGGTCATCCATCTAATCCGTCGTCTATCGCAATTCCACTGTCAGTATCATTGTCGAACTATGTTGCCTTTGAGCTATCACGTAGGCAAGGCCATCATTGATGAGCCCTCGAGGCTTCCCATCCATCCATACCTCTCGTCTTACCGTAATCTGTTACATTCCATCCGTTCATCCATCACTAGTGTTAGCCTCCATGATCAAACTATGTCGCCTCTGATCTTTTCATGGAGGCAAGGCCATCATTGATGAGCCCCCGAGGCTTCTCACCCACCTAGGTCTTAGGTCCACATAGTCGAACTACGTTGCCTCTACGTTGGCATGTAGGCAAGGCCATCATCAATGAGCCCCCGAGGCACTAGGTCAGTCCCTTAGAGCCCGTCACATCAAGTTTCCCATCTGTTCATCCATATGTTTCATCCATAATAAGTTGATCCTTTACTTGACTGGGGGTAAAATCCTCGACCTAGTTAAGGAATCAGATTCTTGAATGTCACAATCTCAGAGGATAACAATCATGATCGTGATACTACCTCCAAATAACATGTAACAGTACAAAAGAACCTTTTCAACAAAAACTTGACACAAGACATTAACCTATATCAGAAAATAATGTGCCTAAACTATCAAGATGGTTATATCTGTTATCATGGCAAGAAAACATATCTATGACAAGAAAATTTGATGGTTGTTATAAGTTTAAGTCTTAGGTCTTGATTTTCATTATCATGTTTCCTATGCTACTTGAGGATGTCCAAGACTAGAGGAGCTATGATGGGGCATGATTATTTTCATTTGTTTGTTGTTTGTGGATTAATCTTTAGTAATGTGACGACTTGTCTAACAACATGATCAACAAAAGATCATCGAGGACATTATGGGTCTAAGCATGAAAGAGTGCAATCCTTGTCCGTTGATACATGCAAGCAATACTTAGGTCATCTTGGTTCAGATATACTTAGATGCTTGTATTAACTTGCTGAATCAAAATCCATGTAAGAGATACTCAGGTCATCATGGTTTAATTATACCTAGATGCTTGTATTTCCTTACAACATTTTAAAAGCTCAATGATGAAAAAGTACTTCAAATATTTATATACAAGATGACTAAATATTATTTGTACATATTAGGGTTGCATTTCATTTCATTTATAAACATTCTATAATTATCATTTACCAAGTGGCTTAAGATCTAAATCATTTCTTTCATTCATCCAAATTATTCTTCTAAGTTATTCACCATATCCAAATCATTAGTCTAATTCTTCTAAGTGATCTTTCATTCATGATTGAGTATACTTAGCATAAGAAAAACAAATTATAGGCATGTCCATCATAAGTTCATATCATTTAAAGTGCATTAGTTACATTAAGCATTTAGATCATGATAGTGATGTCATTTATCCACATAGGTCTCATGCATAACATTTATTATCAACAAAATAAAAAACATAGATATCATTGTCATAGGATCTGTACATTAGATCATCACACATAGAAAACTTAAAACACCATGTATTGCATGTAAAAATCATCAAATATATGCATTAGGTCATCACAAAATTATAAGCATGTAGGATGATTACTCATAACATTGCACATAGATATTAGTCATCATGTGAATCATAGAAGCATCATATCATAAATACCAGGAGCATCATAGAATCAACAGGTTAGAAGCATCAAATATAAGCATAATCATAATGTCCATCATATAGATAACATCCATCCATAAGTGCACATGCATATAGTCCACCGAACTCATATATCATCATAAAAATAATAAAATGTCCAAGTATACAATGATATCATGAAAGTGTATCTCGAGCTATCAAAATAATGTGTATACAAAATGATACATGTCTCAAAAGTGTCTATGCAGTATTGCCTCCAGAAGGTGCTAGTTGCTAAGGCTGCAGACCTGAAGGCCCTATCCCTGGTGGCCCTCAAGGAGGTTGTGGCCCCATAACTCCACTCTCAGACAATGTCTGCCTGGATCTACTGCGTGAACTTGGATCAAAGCGACCCGTTCTCTGCTCTGAGGGCACTGCCTGCTCATACAGAGATCTCCAATAGAAAATCTCCTGAGCTTCTTGAACCATCTCTAAAACAGTCTATCCAATGGGACCCTTTGTTGTAGTCTACTGTACCTACTGAAGTAGGGCATCTGTCCTAGTGTATCTCTGTATAACGGTATCCCGCTCTAGTATCGCAGTCCTCACATCTCCATGCAACTAGGTAATCTGCATGTGCATCTGTCCAACCTGGCCCTAAAGCTAAGCCACCTGGGCTTGCAATGTTGCCATCGCCCCAACATCTTGACCCTGCACTTGCACCTGAGCCTGAGCCTGGACTTGTGCCTGCACCTAAGGCTAAGCCTCTACCTGTGGTCCCCCCTCAACTCTCTGTCTCACTCTCCTCTGTCCTCCATCATCTCCCCCATCATCTCCATCATCTCCTCCACCATCATCCCCTCCACCTTGGCCACCTCCACCACCTCTCCCACCTTGTCGCCACCTCCTCCGCCATGGAGCATCATCCTCCTCCTCATCTCTGTCCTCCAATCTAGGAGCCCACTCCCCATGTCCATAGTATCTAGGAAAGGGATGAGCTGTGAAATGTGTTGCGTAATCATCCGTCATCCCCGCATCCATAATGTGTCACCCCAAATCCCATGCCTTGTATGGAATCTGTAAAAATTATCTCTCTCCTACTCATAAGAGGCAACAGGACCCCACCATGGACGCTCCTTGTGTGTCCAAGCAAATATAGCAGTACCCTAGGGCATCCCCCTAACCCTGCCAAACTGTCCGTACACACAAGAAATGATATGCCGCTCTAAAATATAGGGGGTCCTCCTTATCAACCATTGTGTCTGAAAACAATATGGTAGCTTGGCAGCATCCTCATCCCATGCCTCACAGTCCAGGTAATGTCGCCACTCAATTGTGTCCACATTATCCAATGCGTGTCTCCAATACTCAAGATTTCCTAGCTTGGGCTAGGAAAAGATCTCCTAAAACATGTAGGAGTAAGGTCTATCTCTGCCTCTAACTCCCATCCCTATCATCTGTATGATAGCTATGTGGCACCATGCCCAAATCTGTAACAACAAAACTCCCGCCGATAGACTCGTAGATCTATCATAAACAAACTGATGAAGATCACGGTATAAATGTGCAAGAAGGCAAACATCCCAGGCAAAGCATGTCCCCTCAGTCACCATTCTCCCCAGCGTCCTCCCCCATCCAACCAAAAATCCATGTGATCTCATGTCCGGGCAGATCACACCTCCAATCAACCCTGCTAGTATAGCTGACAAGGGCTCATAGTAGTCAACCATATCTACCCAACTAATCTTTGTACCCTAAATGTCCTCATCATCAAACACTCATCGGCACTCCTCCAGTCTAGTTCCTAAGTGTGGCTCATACTCCACTAGCTCTCCCTGTATCAGAATCCGTAGAATTTGGTGCACATCCTCCAATGTCACTGTAATCTCTCCAGTCGGCAAGTAAAATGTGCATGTCTCACTATGGAATATCTCGGCTAAAGTAGTTAGCATCCCAAGGTTCACCTGAATCTCAGGCATAAAGCAAACATACCATAATCTGACCGATCCAAGAACCAAGTGATCCGTCTCTGTTAAATACGGTCATACCTCTATGTAATAGGAAACCTCTCCCGCGACATCATAACATCTAGCTCCTCCTACAATCAATAACATAGGGGCATTAACCAATCAACTAAGCTGCATATCTATCAAATCTATCAAAACAGTTACTTAGCTATCATATTAGTAACCTATCTTATCATCTCTTTTGAGAATCTATCAATCTCAAATATGATCTACTAGTTGGCCAGCATCGATCAAGATATCGACTTAATCAAATCAGCTAAGTAATTTGACCAATTAACTCAGATGCACAACTTTGTTTATTAAAAGTGCAACTTTGTGTCATATGCACAAATTCAGGCGTTAGATGCGCAGGTTTAAACCAGATGCGAAAGATCATGATAGAAGCGCAAGACCCCTTATCAGATGCATGACTTTATCATGCATGCATAGGACTGTCTTTTAAATGTGAAAACTATTCACATGCGTTGATTAATCATTCATATGCGCAATTTCAGGAGGGATGCGCATAAATAAGTATCAAATGTGCAAAACTAGTTCTGCTGCGCATTCAAAACTGATGACTTTGACCCTAAAATTTGACCATCATAAATGCATTTAGCACGAAATTCAAAGCATACATACTGGGGGTTTGTAGTGTACTGGCCGCCCGAATCGCCGGATCCTCTCGAACATGTGGTTCTCTATCAGAATTTGCTGCATCTTCATTGACTGCTCTGCTCGGCTATGCACTAGGGCTCCCTATAATCTCTCTTCAAATGACAAGTGTGCAAATGAGTAGAAAAGAGACCCCACATCCTTATTTATAGCCAAATGAACCCTAACTAGGGGTGTTTGACCTTGCACATGCATGCCATTTTTTTGTCCTTTTTCATTCCCCATCACCCGAATTTTTCACTTGTGGATCGTGTCGTCAATTCTTCTCCATTGTGAGATCATTCGTTATCCTTTGCAAAATTCATCCCGACCAATCTCCTGAGGGGGCATCCTACTGTCATCAAACCTGTACCAGGGGCAAATTGGGGCATGTATCATACTCATAAAAAAAATTATTCTTTGAAACAACGTGATAAAACACATTGTCTCAAAGAGGGGCAAAATGTATACACCTAAAAATGGATCAAGTCGAATTAAATAAATATATTATATTTATTTTATTCTTATTCTTTTATCAATAAATAAATATACTAATTTAATTATTTGGTTCACATTCATCATATTCCTCCAATAATTAAATATCTTAAATTCCTCTAATGTCATATCTAATTAAATAATCCTAAAATTATTTGATTATTTTCTCTAAGACAAAGTCCTATGTCTAAAATCCACATCATCTCATCTTTGTCATTTCCACATCATTGGACACCTCACCATGTTGCTCCAATAATTAAATATTCTTAATATTTAATTAGTCATTTATCCCCTCAACATGTGCCCTATTTCTTCTCAACCATCAAACATGGTCAAAGACACTTGTCTTCTAAATCCTATATTCCATCTCACATTCCAACAACCAAAGACTCCTTCCTCCATGTTCTTCTCATGGTCTTACACCTTTGTCTCAATGGTCCTTATGAGCATCATGACATGTGGCTTATGGTTCCACGTATTCCTCCACCTTGTCATCATAGTAGGAACATCTTCCACCTTTATCTCCCTCATCCCAACCAATTTGATCTTGACCATACATGTGACAAGACTTATTCTTCCACCGTGGATCTTTTGACACTTGGATTTGAGCCATCCTTGGTCTATAAAAGCAAGCCCCCTCACCTTCATTTTGCAATCACAGGAGCTATAGTACTTACATGCTGCAGAAATTCCATCAAGTATGCAAGCGTGCATTTGGCCCCCCATTTGCATAATCTCCATTGTTGCATTATCATCTATCTTCATAGTATCATTTAGTTGCTTATCATTATCCTCATATCATTATCCATATCATGGCTTTTATCATTAGCTTCATATCATCATCATTAGCATAGTTTGTATTATTTACATTGCATTTGAATCCACAATTCCATTCATCTCATTGTCATCTTGAAAAGCAAAGAAGTACAATTCTGAGAGCAACATCATTATCAACAAGATCATTGAGAAGATAGGAGACAATGGAATGAGAAGGATAAATTAGTTTGCAAGGTATAACTTATGTTTTCTGTATTTTTCTTAGTTTCATTGGTGAATTGAATTTGAGTAGGAATTCTAGAGTATTTGTGGTATCTTAGTAGGTTCTTATAGCTATTTCAAATTATCAATCATAGGTTTCTTTCTCACTGACCCGTAGACTTATTCACTAAAACATTCTATTTTCTTAAACATAGCCTTAAGTTTTCTCAAGAGTTGAAGTTACTCTCCAATTATTTCCTCTCTCCAGCCATTATTCCAATGATGATATAGCCTTTTAAAAGGCCTCCCTCTCCACAACCTGTGGATTTTTACTGCACAATAGTGAAGGTTTACGACCTTATTATGGCCTATCATCTAGGATACTATACGTATAACCTATTTGGTTTTGGGAGGTTTGAACACACTTTTATCCATACAAATATAACCATCTACTATCCTTACAATAATCAGGGTATGATGTACATGCAAAAGAAGTATCTATTCTTCTTATTATCTGTGTTACAATGAACAATTCAAAGAATTAAGTAAAGTATTTCTAAACTGAAACAACAAAGAAAGATAGAAGTCACTTAACTTATAATATCTAGCAAACTCAAACCTAACCTGTAGATGTGTTCTCTATTTGAGTCACTTCTCTACTCATCATCATCCAGTTATCTGCTCTATGTCGTGCTTCCTTGTATATCTTCTTCGCATCTTCTCCTTGAGGAAGCTAACATTGAAGTCATAGCGATGAACTTTGCTTCGATCCCTAGTGAGAAGTTAGCTCCTCTCTGTTCAAGCTACAACTCTGAGTAGGGGTCTTTGCCAATCCATTGAGGTCTGATGGAAGTGTATAATCCATTTATCTAACTTGAAGCTGTTGGAGGTAATCTTCTCAATGAGAGCTCTGGCTCCGACTATTTTTGGTTTAGTGCTAATGGATGCATTAGGCAGTTAGAGGGTATATTGGGGGTCAAGCATCCATAAGCGGTTCAAGCAATATGCCCATAAGAATAACCGATGAGTTTTAAAATCTTCTTTTCTTTTTTCAGCCCCCGTTCTCCCACTGTATGCTCATATATAAGAGCCTATCGGCTCTCTAACATTAAGTCACCGAACCCACCTCCTTTAAATTCTCAAAGCTTATTATAAATCCATGATATCCTTTTACCTTTTTTGACCTCCATCATGCCTGATGGTTCAACTTTTTAAGGCTTTTTCTCCCCTCACCCATGGGAATCTTTGCTTCTCTTTTGCCTGGAAACTCTCACAAAGGAGCATGCAATGGATAGTCGAGTGACGGGTCATAAAGACCACTTTGATACTCGTATAAAAGCTCCTCCACTCTCTCCATATTAACGTGGAGTAAGGAGTCGGACATCATCACTATGAAGTAAATTACATAAAATAGTAATTACTTCACCACTGAAAAGAAATCCAACTATAACAAACTAAAATGTTGACTAATAATTTTATAAAATAGAACCCTTTTACCTAAGAGCAGTTATGCCTCAATGGGACTTCTTCCCTCCAAAAAGATGAGAATCTCCTCTCTTTAATTTCCACAAACAAGCTTATAAAAGCTCTATTTGGTGGCAAGCAAACAAAATAGAGTGATTAGTCTTAACGACCATTCTCGTACTCTTTCATTTGTGAGTGAAATCTTTATAACCCACATAAAGCATGTAGTGGATCACAATAAATATCGCTTTACTGCATTCTCTAGAGAGCTCACGATTAAAGGTATAAGTTATATGCATACATCTTATTAATATAAAATAAATATAAACATATATTAACTTAATGTTTGCATATACAACGTTTACTAACGTTGTTATTAATCATTCGACAAGATGTGTGAACGGGGTTGAGTTATTCTCCCCCTCGCAATCTTGCAAAAACATCAAAATCATATAGATAGGATAACATTATGGAATTTCAACTGGAAATTACCAATAAAGAGATATTTAACCCTTTAATATTGTTGTCTCTTGAATGTAACTTTATTCATATCAAACAAGGACTAATGACTATCGACTATTTCCATGTCGACGATCAAACTTTCCCAACATAATCTACACTAAGAAATCCTGACGACAAATCGACAACTGTCGAGTCGAAACCAACTTAGACCAAATGGATCAAGTACCACTTACCGAACTTAACGAGGGATCACTAAATTGTAAAAGCACAAGACTAAGATGGTAACATATTATTCTGTTCCTTATGTCTATTCTCTTCTCTCTAATGATGCTCTCCCTCTCTTTCTAGGAGGGTGGAAACCTATTTCCTGAATACAACTTGCAATCACCAACTTGGGATTAGCGTATCATTAGTCAATTCATAATCCTTATGAAATCATAACATCTTGTCAACATATAATCACATGTTAATACTAATCATATAAAAATAAACTCATGATATCATTGATCTTTCCTGACATTTTCCCTAAATGTCAAATCATTAAATCATGCATAATCTTCTACTAATTACTTAACAGTAAAAAGTAAAATATAGTCAAAATTTGGGGTGTGATAAAGAGGAGATGATTCACCATTATTATTTACTGTTCACCGCTCATTGTTCATCGTTCACAACATTAATGTTGTTGTTTGCACATACGCCAAGTAGATAGAGTCCTATGGCATTACACCTACCGCCTCCTAACACAACTTGTCGTGAGTCCCACCTACCAATGTGTCTATGTTTGCAATTTCCACATGGAAAAGAATGAAAGTAACGGTAGAGTTAGGTTAGAGTTGGTTTCTTTAATCATGCACTTTCCATGAACCTCTGAGAGTTCACAAGTACTTAGTGCCATTTTTGCATTATTTTTGGTTAGTTGTCACCTACAACTTGCCCACCACACAACTTAGTCAACCATAATAGACATTTATTTTCAATACTCTTACAACTTGTATCAGAACTCTATGATCTATATTTCTAAGTTTTATTTTTTGACATGGGTTTCGTGTACCTCATTCTTTGTAGGAGTTTCATAATATGTAGCACGTAGAAGAATAACATGTGATATATACAGCTAAATTTTTATTAATTTAGAAATAAATCACAGCTCAACTGACTTTGGCCATATTTTTCTCAGTACAATTAGTGTAGTTGTTTGTAAGTGTAAAGCTCAAAGTAATAGAATCGCCTTGAGTGATGCAAATACCCTATCAAGAATATTGTTCAAGATGGTGTACATGGACTCCAAGCTCTATGCAATGAATTTGCACCTTACACGTTTAGAATTGTTTGCCACATTCACTACTGATTTAAAAACATATTTGTATATTTTTGGTTTTTTGTTTTAATTCTTGCATTTTCATCATATTTCAGTTTGATAGAAAACCCCAAAATCAACTCAATCAATAAAACATTCAAGATAAAATTTTCCTTTTAAAATCAAACTTGTCCTCTATATCTACGTGTTTAAAGCATCAAAGACATTTTCCAAATAGGAGTTTCACCAGTTGTCAATGTTTATCCAACATGCTAATATATAATATATTTTTTAACAAAATATGAATAAATATAGGTATTTATACAGACTAAATTAATCATAATCTAGTGACATTTGTTAGTTTATAAATATTTAGAAAATAATATTACTATAATTATATATTATGTCACTCTATTAACTATTATGTTATATTATATTATTATAATTATAATATATAATTATAATAATATAATATTACTATTATTAATTATAATAATCTTAATAACATATTTATATTAGTAATATAATAATATAAATGGTCAAAGGGGTTGTGCTTAAATGGCAAGGTCATAAGGTTCTCAAGATGCTCTTCCAAGTTTGAATCCCCCAAATGACACCTATAGTTAGAATTCCAAGTTGTGGCTCTTGGACTTCCATTATGGCTTCTATGTTGAATAAGAAAAAATATAATAATATAAATGGGAAATAATTAATTAATTATTTTAAATAGGATAATTACTAATAATATAAGTAATTATATTATATATGACATAATTTTAAAATGATAAGTTATTATACAATAGTTCTTAAGTATTATTATTATACACATATCACATATTACAAACATAATTCCTATGTGAGGTGTTCTTTCTCAAATAATAATGGCATTATCATAATTATTAATTACAAGCTCATTGGGATATCATATATGCATTGGCATATATATATGTATAATAATTAATAATTAAGTTAATAATATATAATAATATACTAATTATTAATTATTTATCCCATTCACATATATATTATATAATGTCTATAATATAAATATAATAGTAGTCATTATTTTATTTTTATTTTTATTTATAATCTTAATATATATTTTTTAAATTATATAAATATGTCCAAGGTGTTAAGCTTAATTGGTTAAAGCATTGAGCTCTCATTGCGGAGAGCTAAGTTTGAATCGTGAAGAGACTCTAATAAGTGAATTTCTAAGTTGTGTGCAAAGGGACTCTAATAAATTAATTTCTAAGTTGTGACTCTTGGTCTTCTATTGTTGACATTGATTTCTAAGTGGTTTCTGGTGTGGTTGCTCGAAAGGAGCTTATATTGGTCTCATGGTTGTGCTTGCAAGAGCTTGTATTAGTCTCATGTTGATCAATGCTAAGAAGTTGAGCAAAATGCTATATATATATATATACGATTAGCAATATAAAAAAAATATTTCATTTCATTCTAAATTCATGTATAGCTAAGACCATTATTGTTTGGATGCAACCATATTTCAATTATAGATGAGTGTGAAGCAATTGCTCATAATATAGGTGATTATGAATCTTACAAAATAGACTATGCTTTTTAACAACTATTTTATATCTTTTACAAATATTGAGTTCCACTATTTTTTATTTTTTATGCAAGCAACCTCAAAATCCCCACCAAGAACTCCTCATCACTGATTGTCTCACAAGTTGTATGGCCCCTTAAAATATAATTATGCATAATTATTTTAATGTTGTAACAATATTTGAAAGCTTATTGACTTTTTGTTCTACCGTGCAAATATAGGGCATCAAGAAAATGTGTAGGTCTATGTAACTTATCTAGTTGTATAAATTGGCATTTAATTTTTGTATAAATGAATCTGACTTCACACTAGAAAGCATTGGGAAGAGAATGTGATATATCTCAAAATTAGTATTAAATCTGTTGTAAATGTAACTTGTTCCTTAACAATAAATAAATTGCTTAAAAGTTTTGATATAATTTGTCACATTTGTTAATATAGGACCTAAGGGAGAAGGAAGATTCAATTTAACAGTTGGTTGTGTTGTGATTTCAATATAGAACAATAAACTAGCTCCAATTTTTCATTGACATATTGTAATATTCATCAAACATATCGAGTAATCTTTGCCCAAATCTTTTGTGTATTCATATTGCCAAAGAAACAATCCTCTAGAGAGCTTGTGTGGGGTTGTTTCTTCAAAAAAATGTGTACTTTGTCCATTCAATCATGCCACTTTTTGTGGCAAATATTTGGTGTTGAGAGGACAAGTGCATTATATGGAAGCATGATGATGATGATGATGCAATTTAAACTATGTATTGCAATCCATTTGATCATACCACTACTTGTATGAAGTGTTGCTATTGTACAAGTGAAGAAATCGAAACTCTATATCTGTATCTAGATTTATAGTTCTCTAACCAGATTAAACATTTTGTCTCATACTTCTCCATTCATCTAGGAGCATTCATTCCATATCATGGAAAAGAGATTGAGTAAAATATAACAAGAGAAAACTATTGTAATAGCAATCTAACAATATATGATTGATTAGGTTCATGGTTTGTAAGGTATAGTCTATACATGTTTCCTCTGCAATAGACTCAAACATTGTTACAACATATAAGTCTTAAGACACGTTATGTCAAACATTTAATCCATCAACATAGTTGACTATTATTATATGCATATACACTCTTTAATTATTGAAGAAAGTTCAACAAGTTTTATAGCTCTATTTTTCATTGTCCATGGTTACAGATAATTAATGGCCAATTACCAACATTGTGGGGCATGATCCATGTGCATATATCAAGTACATATATTGGGACATGGTAGATACAAGTTGTAACTACTTAATTCTAAATACATCGATCACAATCAAGATTTTGTATTTCCAACCTTATCACATAACTATGTCCTATTACATTAGTTGAAGAATAAGGCAACCTAATTATTTTCACGGAGAAAACAAACCAAGTACAACAAAATATAACAAGAGTAGATTGTTGTAATAGTAATATAACAATATATGATTGATTAGGTTTATGGTCTGTAAGGTACAATACTATCCATATTTCCTTTGCAATAGATTCAAACACTATTAAAACATATCAGTCCTAAGATACACACTTTATGTCAAACATTCAATCAATCATCATAATTGTCTATCATTAGATGCAACATATTAGTCCTAAGATATACTTGCTTCTAGTTAAACTATCTATTGAATCTTCCACATATAGTTAATGTATATCCATGCATAGTAAGCTCATTTATTTATAATATAATGGTACTGACATTATGTATATGCCTTCACATGGTTAAATCAATTTGTTATAAGATGTAGCACAATTCAATCGTTGATTGTTAGTGCTCTGGGTGTACATTGTTAGAAATCATAAACAAATGAATAACCCAGGAACTTTTTAAGAGAGATTCTAAGCGACAAAAGTTGTAAATGTATAAACAAAAGAAAACCAATGAATCCAAGAGATATGCAAATGTTAGGATGACAGAATTGCATTACAAGCTCAAAGAAGAAACTACAAAAGTTTGGTAGAATTGCCATACAAGATGCAAAATATAAGCTAGGTAGTGAGTTTATATAGAATGGGGAGAGGGGTGGAGGTGGAAAAACCAACCAATAGGGAGAGACCACCAAACAGTCTAAACATAGTAAATGAAACTCCCTCAAAGGATGGTGACATTTCAAATGACCCGCTCACCTAATTAAACTCACTTTATTTAACCTAAGAAAGCTTAATAAAAGTGTAGGAAAAACCTAACCAAAATAGGAAAATAAAAAACCTACACTAACATACATCTCGTTTATATGTACATCATTTGGAAATTTAGTAAGTAGCAGTCCCATATTGGATGGAAAGACCAATAGATATATGACACCCAAGCATGGTTTTTAGTCCTCCAAAAAAGAAAATTCCCCATCTGAAAAGTAGAGATTCATTAAATAATGATTTTATACTCACACTTAATTAGAACAAATACACCAATTTATGTCGATCCATTTCTAAACAAATTATTACTGAGGATACAATAATGCAATTCAAAGACCAGAGGAAAGAGCATGAGTACATTAAAAATCCTTGAACATAAAATTATAAAACATACACCACTAAACACAATTCCAAACAATGCTAAAACTCATTTATATTTGTATTATTTCATACAAATTGTAGAAACCCAAAATTGGCCCATTTCATTATTTAGGCATTTATCGCAGTTTTCATCACGTACCTTCATTTTGTCTAACACACTATATTTCATTTTCCTCTTCATATCTTTAATTAATTAAATAAAATTTATTTATTTAATTAATGTTCATTATTCTTCTATCTTCCATCAAATGATTAAATAATTTTAAATTATTTAATTATTGTTTCTTTCTTCTAATAAATAAATAAAATCAATTATTTTATTTATTTATTCACCATCCACCTAAATTAAATAAATTTTATTTATTTAATTTAATTTTCTTCCATTTTTATCTTATTCTTTTAAAATGTGCAAGTGGGCCCCGTTGTCCTATAAAATGGCAAAAATCAAAATGTGGGACAATTTAATAAAATAGAAATAAATCTATTATCCTCATCACTCCAACTTCAAAATAGAAAAAGCATCTCATGTTGAGAAAAGAATCTTATCACTATTAAAGCCCACCCAAGCTTTCTAAATAAAGTTCCTTTTTCATGGACACTTGGTGCGTGCACATTTCTCTATCACTCTCATCCGTTGATTCATCCTTTTTCTCTCCATCGTTGATCTTCCATCTTCTAGTTCTATAAAAACCCTCTCCTCCCATTTATAGGTTGGGAATCCATTAGTATCATCATTATCTTTGCATGCATGTCACCCCTTTTGCATTTATGAGCATAATCATGGTAGCTTCATCGAATCTGGTGGTTTGCATGGCGAAGCAATCCACACCCAAACCAAGAAATCACATCATCTAGGTGGTTTTTGTTTAATTTGCATGATATTGATATCATCTAGATTTGATTTCTTGAAGATGTTAGGGTTAGATCTGATTTTCATTGCTTGATCTGGATTTTCCCCCCATCACAAAATGGCATGCCCAGTGGGACTCACTTCTCCTGATCAAATCTTACGTTTTTGCAAGTTTTTGTTATAAAAATTTGTGTTTTTCTAACTCTCGTTTGGCAAGTTTTGAAGAGGATCTATCAGAGGTTATCTCTGGGGCTCAAAAGGACTACGACATCACGTCCGGGAGGCCATTTTCGTGAAATTTGGCTATAAACTTGTCTATGGTTGGCAACTATGAAATTTTTGGAAAAAATGATTTTTTTTTTTTAATTTTAACAGGCCGTACCATACAGCCTGCATTGGGTCCTTCTCTATATTTTTCATCTCTGCATTTTTGTCAAGGTTGCTAGCATCAACTGAGTGTTCGTATTCATTAAGGATCTGATATTCATGAAGGATCTGAGTGTTTGAGGGTTTTAGTATTGTGTTTGCAGGCTTAACAATTTACAAAATCCTAAGCTAGTTTCGGTCGCCACCCCCTTAGGCAGTTGACACTCCATATCCCCTCATTTCTCCATGTCTTTACCTCCTGTGTATTTGCAGACTTCCTTATATCCAATTAGAACCCTCAACTTTATTGACTCGACTCCATATTTCCTGACTACCTCATAGTTGTCAACAATCAAAAGGCTTGGTCAAAGTTTGCATCTGGTTCCTTTCGAACATCTTCTACCAACTTTGGTGGCAACTATAGTACCACCACTAGCCTTGAGCTCCCATCAAAATCTTTTATCACAATCTGTCGCCACCGTCAAGATTACTATCACCGCTAACCTAGCATTTCCACCACTCCTCTCTCAACACCGACCTACCACCCTGGTCCCAGCCATAATCCTCCTTGTCACCCCCTTCAAACTTTGACCTCTGCTTGTTGGCATTTCGACCCACCCTGTGATGCCTCCCTTTTACCGTCGTAGTTCTCAAACCCTGCGACATCTTAAAGCCTCTACTACCAACCAATAACCTAAACCTAAACCTTAATCCCAACTGCGACCAAATCCTAACACTCAACCTAAACCATGGCTAAAAGTAAACCTAGACCTAAAACCCTAACATTAGATGTTTGGTATTAGTAGTTGTGGTTAGCAGTTAAGGTAAGGGAACACAGTTCATTGTGTGGCATTATAAGTTTAGGTTTAAGGTAAGGATAACATTAATGTTTATGTATTTATAGATTTGTGAAACTCTAATGTTTTGCACTGCTCCACTAACCACAAACAGTAACTTTAATTGGCAAATATAAACCTTTAACTGCTACAGAAACTACCAAACAACCTTCATATGTGACCGAAACTTTGCAAAACATTAATAATCAACTAGTCAACTGGGTCAACCTATCTTCTTCAAACATGCCAAAGGAGGCATTTTTTTCCTTTTTGCCATAACGTGGTCATAACAGGTCGAAATAGCACAAACAAATACTTGTCGGAAACCTGGTTCAATGAAATTCACAGTGGAGTAGGTCTTATCATGTGATTTTATCATTTCATCATGTATTTTTGCAGATAAAGTTCAGCTTTCTTTTAAAACTTCAAATGAGCATATCTTGAGCAAAACGTATCCAATTTCAATGAATTGTTTTTTAAAATTGCTTAGAATTTCCCAAACTATTTGTTTATGCAACTTGTTTTGCTATATCAGATCATCAATTACAGATTTTTAATAGATTGACATCTTTTTAACCTAATCCTCTTTGACTTGCAAGTTCCTGTTTCTTCTTGTCATTACAACATCTTACCATTTTGTCGAAGAAAGGTGGATCATAACTACTGACAAATCTGTTTGCAGGATCGATCGGTCAAAGACTCATCATATTTCTCACTAAATTAGGAACATTTGGAATTGGTGCTTAAAAACAAACTTTGCATGGTCCATGTCTATTTTCCTTTTTTGTTTGCTTGCTATGAGTGTTTGTAACCTGATTTAACAAGAGTATCCTCTCCCCCTGCCTATCCAATGGATCTGGGGTGTAAAAGAAATTGTTGTTATCTCTAGAGGGCCTGTCACCCCTCTTCGAAAGGTGGGAATGACCCAAGCGGTAACAAGATAAAGCCAAGCTCATTCAAACCGCTATATAAATAATGTGTTTGTGATGAAAGTCATAAACAATAGGTGCTGATATGTCATACCGATGAATGTCTCCCTTAGTACCCTTGTGGTGCGTGAAAACTTGTAGAGCGTAACCTTGCAGGCTGGGAGGCCTCCTAATCGGAGCGAATCACCGCATGTATGGCTACCTGAACGAATGTCCTTACCAAAAACCTTTGTCTATAGCCAAAATCCTTCTATTTGCTGGCATAGGAGGTCAGACCTTTGAAGCCGTCCCACATTCTCATAGTTCAAAGTAGAAATAGCAAATTCTCTTTGGGAATTTGAAGTTTGGTATGCCCGAGAAGTGTGTTCCGTGTAAGGGGGATCCAGTGCTACCAAACTTCTAAGTTGTCCACTTTGAATAAGTGTGGTTGGGGCAATCCAAGTGGGAATCCAACAAATGTTGTCTTTTATAGCCTAGTTTGTACATGTTTGTGACTGCCTTGTGTGTCTGTGTCTTTTGCTGTGTGTTCTCTTGCTAAAACACTACCCATAAACAATTTCCACATCATCCTCAACCTACTTGTCATAACACACATCCTAATCATTATGCATCATCCAATCATTCCAAGCCAAATCATCCCAGTCATCCAATCAACCACATCCTAATCAATCCAAGTCATCTAACCTCATCATTACACATCATCATCTTTTTAATCCAATCAACATCATTTTCTACCATGACAACATTAGAGGACCTAGCACAAGAGCTCATTCACATACTTCACCAAGCTCAAACAAGCCAATCACCTCTAAGCCAACGAATGATTCAAGGTGTCCATGAAATGATCCAAAAAATTCAAACAAGACAATCACCTCAAATGCAACACCTCTTAGCACAAATCCAACACCTCTTGGCCACTTGTCAAATCCAATAGGCAAATCATCAACCAATGCCACATCAATCCTATGTGTCACCTATCCCATCATGTCAACCTTATCTGTCCCCATGTCACATCAATTCTTCACCAACCTATCCCACTTATTCTAATATCAACCATTATCCATATCAACCTACATCTCAACAACCATTATCCTATGCAATCCCTCCACCAACACAACATCAACACCTTCAACAACAACATCAACCTATCCAACATTTCCAACACCAACCTACTCAACAATTACAACAACAAATCATCCAACAACAACTAATCACATCACAACACCATCCAAACCTCCAACTCATTCTATCTCAATCCTATGTGTCACCTTCACCATCATGCCAACCTAACTCATCTACCTATAATGTCAATACCATATCAACTTATCCAATTCCTCCTTCCAACATTCCATCTCACCATCAAACCCATGTCCAAGACAAACAAGTGCCCTCACAAGAGGTACATGCAAGCCAAAATGGCCCTTTGTACATAAGTCAATTGTCCTTAAATCAATCTTTGGAGCAAGACCTAATATCCTTTGACGAGGGAGATACCAATCTAGACTTTGCATCCTATGAGAATCCCCCATCACCATACACTCAAATGCCAATCCATGAGCTTACTAGTCCTATCCCAATAGCACCATATGATCCTACTCTGAGTCCTAATTCATCCAACCCTACTATCCCTTCATCCAATCCTAACCCTAATCCAAACCCTAATGTGTCCAATCCATCTAATCCCCTTATCCCTCCGTCCATTCTAAATCCTAATATGTCCAATCCATCTAATCCTAATTCAAGTCATACCACAAATCCTAATTCTAATCCTATCAAACCATCTACTATTATCATCCATCCACTATATTATCCATCTACCCATACACTTGCAAAGGATGTGATCCAATGGCTATTAGCAATGAATAAAACATCACCATGTCATCAAACACCTATCCTTGAGTCTCCCAATGAGCCCTCCAATACCATGTCTAGCCTTCTAATCCCATCATGTGACCCACAAGCCATCAAGCCTGTCCAAGAGTATCTTACCTCCGATTCCATGAAACCACAAGAGCTATGTCAAGAGTATACTCAGCATGTGGAAACATCAATCCCTCAACCAATTCAAGATCAAAGCATCTCCAAGATCAACCAATCCATGACTTTTATGTTTTCTATGATCAAGATATTATTTCTGATCATAACCGTATTCATGAGCAAAGTGATCCCATTCATAGCCAAACTAACTCTATTTATGCTCACCTTTATGATCAAGATCCTATGTATGATCATGAAAACCACGATGAGCCTCTTAGCCAAACTTTATGCAATTCATGGTCAAGAGGTTATCACTCCACCTATCCTTCCTCCCATGATCATCCATGAGCAAGATATCCAAATTGATCCTATCCATCCTCCATTCAGCCCTATCCAAAATCCCACAACATCCACTTGTCATGATGAGACACATGCCTCCCAAGCAAGCATAGAAGATCAAACCAATTGCTTGGATCTACATGCACATAAGCAAGATCTTAATGATCCTTCCACCTCCACTATTGACCCCATTTCAAATCCACCATCATGTACTATTGGTCTTACCACCCTCATCCATGAGTGTTCTTCATTAGGACAACAACAACCTTTGTTCACCACCTCATCTTCTCCATCCAATAAGGAACTCATGCCTAGTGTCCAGCCCACACCTAGTCCCATTGTCCATCGCATGCTTCAAAACATGAACTACCAAGGTAAAGGCCTAGGCCTTCATGAACAAGGAATTTTGGAGCTAATCCATGTCAAGGTCCCTTTGTGCTCATTTGGGCTTGGATACACACCCCAAGGTAAACAATCTAAAGATGTTGGTACTTCCTCCATCCCTCCTAAGTCCACCACTTCCTATCACAAATCCCATCATACACCCAAAACATATGTTGCCATTCCACCTCCATCATCTTATAAATGTCAAAAGCATGTGACCATTCATCTTCCACCATCAACTTTGCCTCTGTTACTTCCAACTCCTAACATCCCTCCATCGAATCTACCTCCACCATTGCTTCCAACTCCTAATATCCCACCATCAATTTTTCCACTATTGCTCCCAACACCTAACATTCCTATCATCCATAAATACCCTCATATTCCTGATCGTGACCAACAAATGCACATATTGGCTAAACATGAAGCTTCCACTCATTCCACCATGTCCATGTGATTCAAAAGCAAAAATTTGGATGCCTTTACTCATAAAGCAAAAAATCCCAAGGGTCCTAATGCCTTAGAGCACAAAAGCAAAGAATCAAAGTCAAATTCATCTACAAGGCTACCTAAGCCCATACCCTCACAAGAAAAGATCAAAACTAAAAAGTTTGGGTCCCTAAGCACAAAGAAAACAAGTCAAATGGGGCATCCTCCTCTCAAGAATCCCAACTATCCACTTCCACCCAAAATTCCCACTCCATTCAAAAGTTTCAAATTCCTTCATTCCACAAGTCAAACAAAAATCATAAAAATACTAAGTCTATGTGGGTACCCAAAGCACTACATCAACCATCCCCTAAGCAAATGTCACCATTGCTTCCTACACCACCTTCCCATCAAAAGCTTCAATGTTTATCACGGTGTGTGCAACCATTGGTCATGATTCCCTTCCATCCCACGACACTTCCATATACCTCCATCTCCCCACCTTTCATCCACTATCCTACATATCTTCCACATCACCTTCCTATGGTCCATGCTTTTGCATAAGCCTTCCATCCATCCTTGCATAAGTCTTACATAATCCACATCATAATCCACTATCCTTCCATCCATAATCCACATCATAATCCATGTCATAATCCGCATCATAATTCACTATCTACCTAATCCATCTCACTTTCATGCAAGCCCCTACCAACATCTATGAGCACATTTGACATGGTCCATGCGACGACATCCATCTAATGGTACTATCACCTTTCATGGAACTAGACACTTGAGTCCCTTTCATCCATATCCACCTATCCTATCCAAGTATTCAAAAAAAAAGTCAAAAAAAAAGAAAAGAAAAAAAAATCGAAAAAAAGTAAAGAGAAATCTCTTCCTCCAACAGTGAAAACCTAGCAAACAGGCATCATGTGTAAGTTGATCTTCTATGCCACTTACACTTGGGGGCACGTTGTCTCATCCACCTATCATTTTGCTTCCTATCATACCATTTCCTATCCTATTGAGCACATCCATCCTCCCTTCCTCCTTTTGATCTTGATAAAGATTGGGGGCAAAAATGTAGAAACATGCCTGGGATGTCTCTTGATATAATTCACCCTTTCCAAAAAATTCTATCATCACCCTTTGTCATAAGCTTTGTCATGTAAAATCCTAAGTACTATACCAAGAACGGGGCATGTTATTCCTATGCGACATAGTCTTTGGAGATCACATCCTTGCTCTCTTACATGTACATCTTTTCCATCCCATACACTATCATATATCCTTTCACCCATCCTTTTATCCATCCATCTATCCCATCTACCTCATACACCTAGACCTGGTTCTCCCCTTGTCATTGGTATTTAGCACTAAGGCTACCCCAAATTGTAAATCCATTGACATTCAAATCATTTCAAAAAAATACCCAAAAAATCAAATATTCCTAAAAATACAAAAAAATCAAATATTCCCAAAACATTTCAAAAACATCAAAACATGCAAAAATCCAAAAAAAATAAAACATTCAAAAAAAAAAAAATCAAATATCCAACAAAAATCCAAGCAATAAAATCAATCCATCAAATCACTTTTTTCAATCCAATCATCACTGCATCTAATCACATCAATCCACTCATCACTCATCCCACCATCATCATCATAAAACATTATTAGAACTACATATCATTTCTATCATTAAGTGCCTTGATCCCATGGACACGGGTATGTAGGCAGTTTGGAGTATGAAGGAAATATCCAGATTCAGGCACAAGACGATGCACTCTCTCGCATCTTCCACCCTTCTTCTGATTAACATTCTTCATTCATCTTTCATCTCATATCTCTTCTATCATATGTCTCCCATCTCATCAATAAACACCCAAAACTACATATCATCATGTCTCATCATCATCGTATGGTGCTTTGATCCCGTGGATATAGGGTATGTAGGCAGTTTGGAATATGAAGGAAGTATCCAGTACTCAAGCACCGACGATTCATTCTTCCATCCCTCATCCATCTCTCCTATCTTCCATTTTCCTCTCTTTGACTCCCTCAATCAGAACCAAACTATGCAACTCACGATAGCTCAAACACTTATCAAATCCGGGGTAAGCTAAAGACATTTGTCTGCATGCCTTAAGCCAACATTTACTGTATCAATCTGACATCTTAGCCTTCAATAAGACATATCTTTCCTTTTAACGAGGCGCTATCTAATCCACCCAAGAGCACCCTAAATTTGGCAAGAGAACATGACGGCAGTGTCTTTTGTTTTCTTTTGATTTATCTTTTATCCCTTTCTAATACCTATTCAAGACTGCCTTGATCTATCATATCTGGGTATGTTACGACAAAGTCTAGATTGAGGCATGGTCATTTGCTTTCGTATGTTATGTTTGTGGGATGATCTTATTCTCCTACTATGCCTAATGGTATCTTGTACATGTTGGGATTAACATCTTGTATATCAATATCTTTTGCATCTAAGAAGCTAAACAGTCTCTTATGCACTAAGACTATTCTATGCTAAGACTATTTCCCATACATATAACCAACAAGGTTTCATTATGTTTAGTGGAAATAAGTTCAAACCTTTGCTTGCAGAGTCAAAGTCCATCTCGAAGTAGCTAATATTCATATCTTGTATCTTGACAAGGTTGTATTAGCTTGTAGCGCATTGGATACTCGACACCTTGGTCTTTATACCTGGGTGCATAACATCTAGTGCTATATCAAACATAAGGATTGCAAATCTCTAATTTTATATGCAATCATCTGAAGCTACCTTCACCATCCACTCCTCACCCGATTGATCAATGGTTTCATCATTTTCTCTCTAATCATCATCTTCAACCTGTCAAATAAGTGTGTTAGACATACATCACTCTAATTTTTCTTCTGAACAAAACCCTAATTCTTCTGTTTTATCCCCTCTTTCACCCACCCAATCCCTTTGTTTTTCCCATGAACCCTAGCTTTTCATCCTTCTGTCCTCTTATCGCGAGTCAACCCAACCTTTTCCTGGTAGTCTAGGTTTCCTCTCAAGGGGGCATCTTTCGCCAATTTCACTGGGGCATAGTCTGTTTATCCAACGTATCATATCTTGTTTGAAACAACGCCCTAACGGACATTGTCTCAAAGAGGGGCAAAATGTAGATACCCAAAATTGGCCCATTTCATTATTTAGGCATTTATCGCAGTTTTCACCGCGTACCTTCATTTTGTCTGACACACTTATATTTCATTTTCCTCTTCATATATTTAATTAATTAAATACATTTTATTTATTTAATTAATGTTCATTAATCTTCTATCTTCCATCAAATGATTAAATAATTTTAAATTATTTAATTATTGTTTCTTTCTTCTAATAAATAAATAAAATCAATTATTTTATTTATTTATTCACCATCCACCTAAATTAAATAAATTTTATTTATTTAATTTAATTTTCTTCCATTTTTATCTTATTCTTTTAAAATGTGCAAGTAGGCCCCGTTGTCCTATAAAATGGCAAAAATCAAAATGTGGGACAATTTAATAAAATAGAAATAAATCTATTATCCTCATCACTCCAACTCCAAAATAGAAAAAGCATCTCATGTTGAGAAAAGAATCTTATCACTATCAAAGCCCACCCAAGCTTTCTAAATAAAGTGCCTTTTTCATGGACACTTGGCACGTGCACATTTCTTCGTCACTCTCATCCGTTGATTTATCCTTTTTCTCTCCACCATTGATCTTCCATCTTCTAGTTCTATAAAAACCCTCTCCTTCTCCCATTTGGAGGTTGGGAATCCATTAGTATCATCATTATCTTTGCATGCATGTCATCCCTTTAGCATTTATGAACACAATCATGGAAGCTTCATCGAATCTGGTGGTTTGCATGGCGAAGTAATCCACACCCAAACCAAGAAATCACATCATCTAGGTGATTTTGTTTAATTTGCATGTTATTGATATCATCTAGATTTGATTTCTTGAAGGTGTTAGGGTTAGATCTGGTTTTCATTTTTTGATCTAGATTTTTCCCCCATCACACAAACATTCAAGTTCCAATTTACTAATTACAAATTTGAAATGTCAACAATTACAAAGTTGTCTTCCACATCTGCTTCATTGTTTTTTTCATAGGGCTTGCATCAACACCATCTATGAAGATACCCATTGTATGTTTGTACAATTCTTTCCACCTTTCTAATGAACACTCCATAACATCTAGCATGACATTAAAATTGGATAATAGATTTTTTGTCATTTGCTTATTGGCTTGACGCATTGAGAAATGATTATTATTGATCAACTCTAATCGATAATTTTTAAGTTCCAATACTAAATTCTACTTAGATAACAGTATAAACTTCTCACGTAATTCAAAATTTCTCTTCCAATCCAATTTTCTTCAACATTCAAAATTTCTCTTCTCTAATCTAGTTTTCTCCAACACCAACCTTTCATTTTCATGTTCATATAGCTCAACCTTCTTAGATAAGATTTCAATATGCATTACCTCAATGACCAACTAACTTTGGAATAATTTCTTTCTATCTAAGGGTGCCCTTTCTATGTTGCAAGCCCCCTCTTTGATTGTCTACCCCTCATTTTCTTTGTTCAAATGAAAGGTATCAACATCAAATGTTTCAATAGATCGCAATCTACTCTGTCATTTTTTATACTCTTCCTTTTTCCCTTAGCAAATTTTGTTCTTGTCATGCCTGCAAAGTGTTGATGGTGGTTTTAGCACACAACGCAGGTATGATTGCTGGTATCACACCTCTCTTGAAAAGGTATCCTATCCAAGATAAGACTACCCTAAGGATAATACAGCTAGGTCTTAGCTTGCTTGGAATGACTTAGTGGTATGTCTAGCTGTGCCAACAAGGGGTCTTACATAAAATGCATGGTTTATGGAATATGAAAGTAGTATGTATGTAGAAACCCTATGATACTTTCAACAAATTTGTAATGTAGATGCTGCTTATAACCTGTTACACCCCAAAAAATTTTGCGCCTGAGTCTTGTATTTTTTTATCATTTTTAGCTGAGTCTTGTTGTTTTGTCCTTGTTTGCCTTAGCTTGATCTTATAAGTCATGTGTGTTAGGATTATTTTAACTTGGTTGCAGGATTTTTGAAGTTCATAACCCTAGTCGCATGGTTATGAGGTTCCCTAACTTGCCAACTTCCCGACCGTGTATTGCATCGCCGAGTCTTAACCTTGGTCTTGTGTTTGCTAGGTCAGAGATTCTCAAAACTCCTAAAACCTCGACTTAGAGTTCTAAAGTTCTAATATCTTGCGACTTCATGACAAGCTGGTGACTAAATGGTTCCCAAGGCTCATAATGATCATTAAATGATAAGCACAGTGCACAAAAGGAATGTCTTTTCAAAATTTTTAGGAAGTGGGTAAATCTAAAGGCTATGTCCTCAAGGCATGCATTAAGTGCCACGTCAACTCAGTATTTAAAATGCTTAAGTAATTTCCCTCCAGCACACGCAGTGTATTTCATTTTCGTGCAGAGTTTTCTCTAAGTGATGCAGCCACCATTTCTCTAGTACTCTGCTATTATTCTTTGTGTTCTTAGTTGTTATCTCCTTGGCTATGGTGATGAAATTCAAATATCAAGGAGCTGCCCATAATTCTGGAATTGAAAATACTTGATCTGGTATCAATGATACTAAGATTGGTCACATTGATTTAGAGGAATTCTGGTCTCAACTGCAACGAGAAGATACTAGAAAGCGGCCTAGCGCATGCAGGAGGATTCCCAGTCTCTGTACAAAGTGAAGAATTGGTTGTAGCTTGTGTAAGGAGATACATCCCAGAAACTTCTAAAATCAGAGCCGAAGACGGGACTGTGTTGGGGAGAATTAATATAGAAAGTATTGCCCATGCATTGAAAATTCCCAAAAGGCACAAGTTTGAGGAGATGTCTATGGCTATTGGAATGGAATTCTTTCAAACCAACGAAGACTGGTGCAAAAACTCCATTGCGCGGAATTGGTTGAAGTCTGAAAAGAAAGGTAAGTCTCAACTGCCTCAAAAACTCAAAAGAGCCCATTTCAAAGATGAAATTTCAGATATGATTACTTTACTACATAGAATAGTAGGAAGTGAAAGTATAGATTCTTTTGAGGAATGGATGTGTCATTTCATCTTGATCATATGTAGTGAAGATAAGTACATAGATTGGGCCAAGATTATCAGTTTTCATTTAAATGAGAAGTTGGTGAGATTTCAGGAGACTTTGACCTTTCATATGTGTTCATACCTGATTTATATTCTAGCCAATCGAGAGGTTGTTTGGGTTGGGTTGAGGCCGCAAGGGTCTCTAACTCCAAGCACGCCTGTGTTTGATTATTTTCTTCAGTTGAAAAAGGATGTAGGAATGAAAGACTATCATCATGTAAATGATGCTTTTCTGATGTATATAGTAAGAAAGGTAGATGGAAACCCTGAGCTGAGGATCTTGCTAGAAGCCACTTCCCTAATCATGCAGTATGGAAGTTTCTATATTCAATTCGATAGGTTTACTTATCTAAGAGTGGGGAGTTATGAAAATGTCCCAACAAAATTACCAAGATATCCCTGTGATTTTGTTATTTTTCTGGAGGTGTGCAGACAAATGTCTATTGTGAATGTGAAGTATCATAGTATGAAGAAGGCGTATGATTTTCCATTGAAGTTATCCTCCTACTTGTGTAAAACAAATGAAATTTCTAGGGGAGTAGAACATGTTTTAGCTAAATTCAATCTGCATACTTTGTCAATGAGATCCCATTTTGATAGTAAAAACTATGTGAAACAAAACTTTCATGGCTCTAGTTCCTATGAGCATCGCCCAACCCTGGAGGATTTTTGGGAAGATTGCATATATAAGATGAAAGAGAAGTCCAGAGAAGGAACTGTATGAGACTCACTTTGAGTCAGATCAAGGTTTTTGGTCTCTCTATTCACATACTAGAGGAGACAGAGGAAAGTTCTGAGATCATTGATGAAGAATATCAAGCCTTGACAACCATGCCACTTCCTCAGGTGAATTGGTCTGAAAAAGAAGTTGTTGATTTGAAGGTTCGCTCTGCTGCCGTAATAAAAAGAACTGAAGATTGGTTAGTTGGAAAATGGCGCAAGAATGCTGGCTCACCTCATAGCCAAGGGAACCCTAGAGTTAGGGAATAGAGACGTGCATAGAATTCTGGTGTACGTGTTACTTTAGGGAGATAAGAAGCTTTACAGCCTAGTTCTAATTCTCAATCAGGAGGCAATGGGGAGAGGCCAGATGATGCTCTTAGATTGAAGTCAGCCTGTGAGTTGGATAATCTTCCTTCATCTGCTAAGAAAAATGTTTCAGCTAAAACAATGTCTATGAATCCGGATACCATTTTTTAGCAAATAGTTAATGATGGTTCCTTCCCTACCTTTGTTGAAATTCCTTCTTCCCCTAATGATGAGGAAATGTCTGCTCCCATTCTAATTGCGACTCAGAATTAACTTGCATCTAGCAATGTGGATACCAGTGTGGTTGCTTCTTCCCCAAGTTGGTTGAAAAAGGTGGTGGAGAAGAAAAGGAAAAATGCACCTACTGCAGCAAAAGAAGTAGACACAGTTTCCATGCTCTTACAAGGTACTTCCAAGCCCAAAAAGGCTAGAAGAATGTCAAGAATGGTCAGTGACGCTGCTACTGGTCATCAGGTGTTGGAGATTGAAGATCTGGTGAAAGATTTGAATGAGGAAGAGATTATTGAAGTTGATTATAAAATAAGTCATATTGATTTGGGTCCTTCTACTTTGGAGGGAGATTCATATCATGCTAATTTTTCTGTCAATGCTTTAATTAAAAGGGCTAAGGAAGAAAGGAAAGAAAATATAAGGCTCCAATCTCAAATTTTGTCTTTGAGCAAATTCATCCAATCCATTGTGTCATCCACACTGCAAGAAGTGTCCACTTCAGAGGTCGTTGGAATTGATGTTGGTACTATTCAACAAATTAGAAAAAGTTAGAATTATGCCAAGGCTATTTCTGAGTGGGTTGAAAAGTTATCTTGTGATATGTTGTTCTTCCTAACCAAAATGACACAAAGCTACTCTCAGATACAGAACAAAAGGAAGGAATTGATCAGTGAACTTCAGTAGGTGAGAAAGGAACAAGGTAGTACCTATGTACTCTCCAAATAAATGGCTGAGTTGATGGCTTTAGACTCTGTGACACTCCTGAGAAAAAAATTAGCTAATGATCATCGTGAAATTGAACCCTCCTGGGCCGACTCGTTGGATTGGAAGCTAAATATGTATGACAATCTTATATAGCAGATTAATAAAGAGTTGCAAGATTATCTAGATTTGATGATTGGTATTGAAAGGAATTGATGGACATTGGATGTAAATATCCTAGATGAATTTGGAGAAAATCTACGGGACCCTAAAGATATCACCGTGGAGGCCAAAGATATGCTTTATAAAGAACTTGCTGATTTAGAGATTGTTTCTAGTGAATCATTGGGCAAATTGGGTTTGATTTAGGTTTACCTTAGAGGATTCAGAAATAGGGATGAGCTCATTTAGGAAACTATGGCAGGAGTAAACAAAACTTTGGCAAAGTTTAGAACTAGGCTACAGATCACCTCAACACCAGGGAGTAAGAACATCACAACTGTCATCACCAAATATCGGGAGTACAGGTTAAGAGTAAAAGTACGTGAAGCAATGGCTGAAGATCAAGGTGGAGAAAGTGTCGAAGACCCCAAAGAAGATGAGGGAGTGGCGAATTGATTTCATTTTCTTTTATGCATTTCTAGTATTTGGCTCTTAAACTTCTTAAAAGACTTTATTTTAACGATTGTCCCCAAGAAACAGTTCTATTTTCAAAGACAGTTATTTTATGTATGGTTATAAATATGCTATAGGCTCTTTTTTGGGGAACAACTTTGATTTTCTCAATTAAGTTAGATACTTATGTTACTTATTTCGATCTCTTTCAATATAGAAAAGATATATTGTTGAATGGTTTGAGCATATATGGTCTTTGTGCTATGGTGTTTTGTATCATCATTCTTCTTATGTTGAATGTTATGTCAACGGTTTTCTTTCTTTATATTAGAGGTTCAGTTGTTGATCTTATTACTGTGGATATCTATCTTTGAATAAAAATGTCATGGTGATGGGAATTTGAATTTTTTATTTGAATAGATGTATGAAGTCTTTGAGCTTATTATAGTCAGTTGATTCATTTTAGATGTGTGAGATTTCCTTTCAAAGCTTTCTAGTTAAAAGCAATACCTTTTCTTGCTTTCTGGTTAAAAGCAACACATAATTTAATTCATTGCATATCATCCGAAGGTAGCTGCCACCTTGTAAAATAAGCAAAGAGTTAGTTATAAAACACCATTGTAACTGACTCAACTATGGTTACATTTCTCATTGTTTGGGCGTGAGAATATAGAGTGGAATGACAAATCTATCAACCAATAGATTTTTGGTGACTCTGCTGGGAACTACTATCAGATATATGTTATGAGTCATTTTAATGGTTCTTCAGAGGCATAATGCTCCAATCTTTCAACCTAACGTAGATTGGCTTGTAGGTGACCAGGAAGATATTGTTACTGGTCTGAGATTACTTGCTTGGAAGCAAAGAAGAACCAACTTGTAGTATCATCAAGTTAATGAAGTGTTAGAAGAAGAAGAAGAAATTGGTGAGATCATAAGAGATAACGCCACACATTTTGAGAACGCTCAAAAAATTGTTTTTATTGAAGCTGTAGTACCTGTGCCTCGAAGAGAAAGAGTTTTTCCTGTCCAAGCACTTCCTAACAACAGGCGCAGAAACCAAGTGGCCAACCAAAGAAGCCAGTTGAACAATCAACAAAATCTTCCACGAGCTAATCAGTAAATGAAGTTGGTGACTCTGTAATCTTAAGTTTTATTGTTTAAATCTAGCTTCAAAAAGGTATACTAGGAAAGATAGAAAGAAAGGGATTTGGGACAAAGATTTTGCATTATTAGAAGCTAGTAACTTCTCTTTTTTCCCACTTAACCGAAAGGTTAAGTCTAAGTCCATCAGTAGGCCTTCATCCCCTCCTCCTAGTCAAAGCTCTGTAAATACTTTGGGCACATCTTGTTAGGCACTTCTATTGCACAGGACTGCACTCCCCTTGCAAGTAAACTTTCTTGTTCATAATCTACAAATTATGGCTTAGCCTCCACCTGTCCCATGGGGAGCCACCATAGGTCCACTCAATCTTGGAGCCCAATTGCACTATTTGCCTAAAGGCCCAAGGAAAATTATACCTAAATTTAGAGGAGATGGGAAAGTAACTCCAAAAGAACACATGCAAGCCTTTTTCGCTGCCTCTTCCATTCTTGCTGTACAACACGAAGATGTTGCTGTAAGGCTCTTTGTAGAATCCCTAACTAATGCTGCTGCTGATTGGTTTTACCACCTCCCCAATGGCTCTATCAATAACTGGAATACTTTGAAAACAAAGTTTGAAAGTAGGTTTAAATCTGCTGAGAATGAACAAACTCTTGTCACCCAATTGGCCACAATGAAGAAAGAAATCCATGAGCCGATGAGAGAATTTGTTGCTAAATTCAATAAGTTGTACAATAGAATACCTAAAAATATGAGACCCACAGATGAACTATTGAAGTGTTTCTTTATTAATACTCTTCCTCCAGATATCAATTTTACCATTAAAAGAGGAGTAGTTGATGTGAACGCAGCTCAAGAAAGAGCCATATCAATAGAAGATGATTTAATCATAGCAGGGAAATGGAAAAAGGAGTTGCAGATTGGCAAACCTTCTGCTATAAATTCTACTGATCTAGTTATACAAAGGCTGGCCAATGATATAATTACCTTAAAGAGGCAAATGCCAAAGGGACAATATAAAGATATACCAAGAAAGGATTATATCCCTCCAAGTGGTTATAATAAAACTTTACCGTTGACTGGGCATGCATAGAGGTTGGCTATTGAGAATGGTCCTTCTACCAGCAAGGGTAATATGATGTGTAATTTCCATTTGACTTCAAAACATTATGGGTCCAATTGTCTTGAAATGGTCAGGTTTATGCAAATGCTTTCTACCAATGAACATAATGAAGTGCCATACATGGAAGAACCTGGCCAGTCTCATGATGCCAGTTTAAATTTTTTGAATATGAATCAGACACCAAAGATGGAGAAGATGTTTATGTAGAAATTGATCCAAACTGTACAGTTTTCACAAGAGGTCAGTAGGCACAGAAAGGGATAGATCCTAAGGGGCAAGCAGGTGGTTCACCTTCTACTCCAAAGTATATTCTATCTAGTCAAGCTGCCTCTAATTCCAAGAAATCTAAAAATGCTATGCCCATGAATACATCTACAGAGGTACTGTCTGTCCCTTCTCCTGATACTCTTGTTGCTAGTTCATTTGATATAATTGAGTCCTATAAAAACACTAAAATTCAAATCTCCCAAGCTGAGTATCTTAGACTCAATCCATCCGAGTTAGATAGATTGGTGAAATATATCAAACAAGAACCTTCTCCATCCCAAAGTAATGCTCAAGTATCTAGTATACCTGTCAATGAACAAGTTTGCTCAAACTCACATGAAACAGAAGCAAGTCAGCAAAATCTTTTTTCTAAACTAGAACCATTTTATGTATCTCTTTATATAGCTAGTTTTAGACTAAGCAATTGTGTTATCGATTCTAGTGCTTCTGACAATGTGATGCCTGCTCAAGTGGCTAGGGCCCTAGGGTTATCTTACACCTCCTCTCATGGCAAATGTTTTTCTATGGATGGTTCACAAGTCCCAATTTTAGGACAAATAAAGGATGCCCAAGTTGCTTTAGCTACCTTTCTAAAAAAAAGGTTGAAACTGACCATTCTTGTTGCTAATATCCCTGCTAGTTATGGTATGCTTTTGAGTAGAAGTTTCTATAGAGACCTGGGTGGGGAGATACAAATGGATTGGTCTCATGCTATAATACCACTAGAAGGAAAAAAAGTATGCCTCAACTTGGAACCCAAAGCTAAGTTCACAGTATTAAAGTCAGGAGATCCACGAGCAGATATTCTGTTTGTAGAAATGGGGCCTGGTACTTATATGTGCACATCTTCAGAGGAAGAATGTTCTAGCCTGATTAGTCCTGATACAACGAATGACTTATGGACACTAGAATTCGATGGAAGTTGCTCTAGTGCCAACTCTAGTGCAAGAGTTGTTCTAATTTCCCCAGATGGCTATAGTTTACCTTATGCTTATAAGTTGGAATTTGAGAATACAAATAATACTACAGAATATGAGGCAGTGATACTTGGTCTGACTTTAAACAAAGAAAGAGGCATAAAATAGTTAAAGGTTAGAGGAGATGTATAACTGATTATTAAGCAGGTCCGAAAGCAATATACTGTAAAAAATGGCAGATTCAGACATTATAGAAATAGAGTTTGGGATTGTATTGAGGATTTTGATGCCTTTTCTATTGAAGCCATACCTAGAGACCTTAATGCCAAAGCAGATTCTCTAGCTACGTCTACATCCTTATTACTACCTCACCCAAACTTTAAAGATAAAACTTATAGAATTGAAGTTGTGTACCAGCCGGGGGTTCCTGATAACGTAAATCATTGGCAAGTATTCAATAGTGATAGGTAGATTATTGCATTTCTGGAGAAAGCTGAAGCCTTTGCCAATGTCTTCTTTGAAGGAAGTGATAATGTTAGTAATGATGTCTTGGAAGGGCATACTAATACCCCTGACGGTGAGAAGTCTAAAATGATTCAATTGAAAGGTAATAAGATACCTTAAGGTTTGGTGTCTTTAGAAGATCTATTCAATAGACATGATCAATACTTGAAGAAGAAAAGTAAGGTTAGTATTGAATCATCTGCCGACTATGACCACATTAATATAGGCACAAACGAAGATCCTAAGATAGTATGTATAGGAAAATGTTGTTCTCCTTAGGAAAGAGAGAAACTAATTTCTCTGCTCATAAGGTATAAGGATGTTTTTGCATGGTGCTATGCAGATTTAAAGAAGTTCAGAAATGGAGAACAACATAAGATTCCATTAAAGCCGGGCACTACACCTTATAGACAGAAGCAACAAACTTATAATCCAAAGATAGCAGAGGCTATTTTTAATGAGATAGATAAAATGCTCAAAGCCAAGATTATCTATCCCATTCATCATTCTACATGGGTAGCAAACATTGTTCCAGTTAGAAAGAAAAATGGAGAAATAAGGATCTGTGTTGATTTCAAAAACTTGAACCAGGCTTCACTGAAAGATAACTACCCATTGCTTGTCATGGATCATGTTCTCCAAACTATTGCTGGTTCTGAAATGATGTCAATGTTAGATGGATTCTCAAGTTATAACCAAATTGAAGTAAGCCCAGAGGACCAGCATAAAACAATATTCACCACTCCCATTGGTGTGTTTACCTACAACAGAATGTCATTTGGCCTTATTAATGCAGGTGCCACTTTCCAGAGGGCTACGGATCTTTCATTTGGTGATCTAAAAAACAAAATCATTGTGGTATATTTAGATGATTTAACAATATTCTCAAAAGAGAGGGCCAATCATATCCATGATTTGGAAATTGTGCTACAACGTTGCAGAGAACAAGGGATGTCCTTAAACCCCAAGAAATCTGTCTTTGCTGTTACAAAAGGAAAACTTTTGGGGCATATCATCTCAAAGAATGGTATCAAAGTTGACCTTGAAAGGGTGAAAGCTATTATGCAATTGGGATTGCCTACAAACAAAGATAGTACTAGGTCATTCTTTGGCCAAGTAAATTTCCTGAGGAGATTTGTACCTAAGTTTGCCAAGTTGACGAGGCCCATAGCTGATATGATGAAAAATCATCTGATTTTCAAATGGAGTAGCGAAGGAAAGAAAGCATTCGAAGACATAAAGGTTGCTATTGCCAACACACCTACTTTGGTATGTCTTGACTTCAGTAAAGATTTCATTATATATTTCTATGCATCGGAACATACTTTATCAGCTATTCTAATGTAAAAGAATGAGCAAAATATAGAAGCCCCTATTTCCTTCATGAGCACCCCTCTCAAGAATTATGAACTCAAGTATTCTCCACTAGAAAAACAAGCTTATGCTGTTGTTAGAGCTTTAAAAAGTTTTAGGTTTTATAGCATGCATTCGCATACCATTGTCTTTGTCCCTCAGAGTGTTGTCAAAAGTATCCTCACACAATAAGAGATTGGATGTAATAAACGAGGGTCTTGGATAGCAAAGGTGAAGGAATATGATGTAGACATCAGACCTACCAATTTGGTCAGAGGAAAGGTTTGTGTAAACTGATTGTAGAAAATTAAATTGATGAAGGAGAACAGTTGCCTTTAGTCCTTTTCACTAGCACAACTACTAAGTGTTTTTCAGATATTGCATATTTCTTAACCTATGGTGAGTGCCCTTCACACTTGTCAGCCAAAGAAAGAAGGAATTTGAAACTCAAGGCAAGTAAATATGTTCTTTGGGAGGGAAACCTGTACAAAATAGGAGTAGATGGAACCTTTCTCAGATGTATTGATAAGGAACAACAAACCAAATTATTGAAATCTTTTCATGATGAAGCATGTGGAGGACATTTCTCTGCTTCTGTCACAACATTTAAAATTTTACGCCAATGTTTTTACTGGCCTGGCATCTTTAAAGATGCACATGAATGGGTATCCGGATGTGAAAAGTGCTTAAAGTTTGTTGGTAGACCCCATCTAGTAGCATTGCCGTTGAAGCCTGTGGTGATTGATGAACCCTTTCAACAGTGGGGATTAGATTTTATTGGCCCTGTCAATCCTAGTTCAAGTGCTGGACATACACACATTCTTACCACTACCGATTACTTCACTAAATAGGTAGAGGTTATTCCTATGAAACAGACTACTTCAGAGGTTGTGTGCAGTTTCTTAAAAGATAACATCATAGTAAGGTTTGGCGTTCCAAAGAAAATAGTCACTGATAATGCTATCTCTTTTTCATCCTCTAAAATTACTCTTTTCTGTTATGAGTATGGCATTAGTTTAGGGCATTCTTCTGATTATTATCCTCAAGGTAATGGACAAGTTGAATCCAGCAATAAGACCTTGATCTCCATTGTCAAGAAGCTGGTAGATGAGAATCAGAAGATTTGGCATAAGAAACTGTATGATGCTCTATGAGCAGATAGGATCACTTATAAGAGAGCAATAGGTATGTCACCTTTCCAATTGGTTTATGGGATTGATAGTACTATTCCAGTCTCTTTAGAGCTTTCAGCTTTGGATTTACAGAAGACTATAGAAAATGAAGAATTTCAGTCTACACTTGAAAAAAGGGTTATGTATTTAAACAGGCTGGAAGATGAAAGAGAAAGGGTTGTGGACAGAATAGCCAAGCATCAGTAAATGGTTAAAAATATTTTTGATAAAAAGGCTAAACAGAGAAGTTTCACTGTTGGAGATTCAGTGCTTCTTTGGGATAGAAGGCGAGAACCAAAGGGGGCACATAAAAAGTTTGATTCTTTGTGGAAGGGTACTTTCCTGATCAAGCAGGTCATCAGTAACAATTCTTTCTTGTTGCCTTATCCAGATGGTACTACTCTACCTCTTGGCTATAATGGGCAGGATTTGAAAATGTTCAACCGGTAGCAGTCTCAAGTACTTCCCTTTGTACCATAGTCTCTTTGTTTTTGTTTGTTGTGTTGTTTTCCCTTTGTTTGTCCAATGAATAAGGCTTTGAGCCATGATCCTAGATTCTCTGCATCCCTATGGTCCTTGTCCCCATTTAGAGCCAGTTGTTACACCCCAAAAATTTTTGCCTCTGAGTCTTGTATTTTTTTATCATTTTTAGCTGAGTCTTGCTGCTTTGTCCTTGTTTGCCTTAGCTTGAATTTATAAGTCGCGTGTGTTAGGGTTCTTTTAACTTGGTCGCTAGATTTTTGAAGTTCATAACCCTAGTTGCATGGTTCTGAGGTTCCCTAACCCCCCGACTTCCCGACCGTGTATTGCATCACTGAGTCTTAACCTTGGTCTTGTGGTCGCTAGGTCAGAGATTCTCAAAACTCCTAAAACCAAAATGAGACAACACATAAACACAAATTCCCAGCAACCTGCAAAGCTTGCTTTGTATTGATTGTATTTTGGCAGAGCCTCAGCAATTCATTATCAAATCCTACTTACAAATGAAAGGAAAGATGGCCCTTTTATAGACAAGGCATCATATCGAGTTTTTCAATGGACAGTGGAGATTAACTCAACGCCAATGGTCAAGATTACAGGGCATTTAATGAGATATATCAGTTTGTTACATTTTTGGATTTGCCTTTGTCTTGTAGGAAAAGAACAAAAAAACTTGCAAATACATTGAATCTGGACAAAATGGATACCCATTTGGTTGTATATGATGAAAAATCAATTTTCAAGGCCTAATAAAGCCAAAATAGAGTCACATGACACTTGAAAACTTGAGCTGATGTGGATTCATAGGATTCTAAGTGCTGACTAGATCAAGAGGTGTATGTGGCACATTTTAGTAAAGGTATATCCAACTGGGTGCCTGTTGGACTGATTCTTGATGACTAGACTACTGGGACAACTATGAACGAGTGTGAACATGCTTTGGACATTAGACTAGATCTGCAGGAACTACCATGAAATAGGCATGATCTTCAATGTCTTCTAGCTCCTAAGGTCTATCTCCATCATCTCAGACATCATACTAAATTTCTTTTGCAAGTGCAACAACAATTTGGTTGATAAAATGAAGTTTCTGCATTTCTGGGTCAGCACTGCATATTTATGTGTACATCCTTCCAAGATGGCTCCGACAAGCTCCTGTATCCTCCAAGACCTACAATTCATAATACAAAGCATCAATTTCATCTTAACAAGTCATTTTTCATCAATTTGGATCAAAATATGTCCATTTGTAGTCATGGATTAGTCAAAAACAACTCATTGTCAATGTTGTTTCCTTATAGATAACTTCATAAATCTAGTGATTTTTGCATGATTTTCTGCATTTTTTTACCATTTTCAAGTACCCATTTGGCCTATATTTTGATCTAAGAAGTTTTTTTGGCCATTAGAATCCATTTACAGACTTTTATTTCATGTTTTTCTAGCCTTTTCTGTAAAAAGTAGGATTTTTGGGGGTCATAGACTTTTCATGTGCAGTAGCATTAATTGTTGCCAAAAATCCACACAAACTTGCTAAAATGTTCATCATGATGTGATAAATAGATGTGCAGACCAAATTCACCAAGAAAATCTAAGTTTCACCTTGAAAAAATGTGAATGTGTTTTTAGGCCAAAATGGGCAAAAAATAAGGATTTTGGGGGTCATTGACCTAGCAGGGATTTCACCTCCAACTGACCTGGCAGGGATTTCCCCTCCAACTGACCTGGCAGGGATTTCACCTCCAACTGACCTGGCGGGGATTTTGGTTCAAACTGACTAATTGAATAGGTCAGTTGGTGCACTTTTTAGCGCAAGTCCGTGGCAAGTCGTTTTAGCGCAAAATGGGTTCGACGCAGATTTTGACTTGCACCAACTTAGTGCGGGTTTTGGCTTCTACTACACAAAGTCAGTTGGGGATGATTTCAGTGCAAGTCAGTAGGGTGCTTTTCTAGCACAAATCTCCTTAGCAGGGGATTTAAGTGCAAGTGGATCGACAGAGGTTTTGCACATGATAAGATATGTGCAGTGAGCGCATTTTTTAGCGCTAGTCTGTGAGGAAGGATTTTAGCGCTAAGGATGCTTTAAGAAGTTAGTGAGGATTTTGGCTAGCGCAAACTTTGGTGAGTTTGTGAATAAATTCAGTTGGACTTGTTTTTAGCACAAGTCGATAGGATGCATTTTTAGCGCAAGTCGGTAGGATGCATTTTTAGCGCTTTTCTTTCCAAATTGCTTCAGCGAGGTTTTTGATGCTTGCCGACTTAGCGGTAGTTTGGAGGGAAGTCGGTCAGAGAGTTTTTAGCGCAAAAGTTAGTAGGAGTTATTTTTAGCACAAAGTGCAGTTGGGGTCATTTTTAGCACAAAAGGCAACAAATGGCTATCTTTCAAGCACAAGACCACTCAATACACTTCCAAATCAATCATGCATCACATCAAATGACTCCAAACATGCAAAATACCCAAATATGGAACAAATCATGCACTCTAAGCACAAATTCACCTTCTCATCATCATAAGTAATAGAAGTTGAGACTCCAAGCCAAAGCAAAAGAGGGGGTCTTCATTTGGCAAAATGGGGTGTGTGTGCAAGGTACAATACAAAGTTTTAAAGATTTGCATTTTCATTTGATGTAGATAATGTAAGCTACAATTTTTTGTTGTTTATATAAATTTCATAGGGTAACCCCTTGTGTTTGTCTCATAAGTGAAGAGAAATGGAAAGAAACATTCTCCATACAAATTGACTCTATGTCCATGCTTTACCATAGTTTAAATTTGCCAACTTACATTATCTACATCAAATTTAAAGGTAGCTACACAGTCTTATGCCCTATTTCATTCCTTGTTCCTCATTTGAGTAGGGGAATGAGGTGCAAATAATGATATAGGGCACAAATATTTTTTTTGACATGAATTAAACTTTATTTCTTCAAAGTTTAAGTAGAATATCTTCACAATATAGATTGAGATACAATACCTAGAAAACTAGAAAATTCCCTTTGCAAGTATACACAAAAATATGAGCATCATTCCTACAAAAACCAACCAAAAAACCAACACAAAATCATAGTTTTTATGTCAAAAGCTACCAAGAATTCCTCTTGGGTTATCTACAACTCATAATTGAATTTGGGAATAAAATAAAATCATGGCAATTGTGATAGGTAAAAATCAGGTTAATAAGATCAAGCATATGAATGAAAACCTAATCCTACCACCATCAAAGAATCGAATCCAAGTGAAATCAAAAGCATGCAATTCAAGAACAAGATCACCTAGATTGTATGATTCCCTGTTTATGATGTGGATTGCTTCTCAATCAATGAATAATTATGAAGATAAAAGCTGCCATGATGGATGGATGATAATGATAATATGCTCAATGGATGTTAAAATGCTCAATATGCTCAAGATGATAGTGTAGATGCTATATGAAAATGATGGATAGATCGCTTGAGATGATAATTTGGACGCTATGAAAATGATGGATAGATCACTTGAGATGATAATTTGGATGCTATGAAAATGATGGATAGATTGCTTGATATGATAATTTGGGCGCTATATGAAAATGTTGGATAGATCGCTTGAGATTATAATTTGGGCACTATATGAAAATGCTGGATAGATGTAGTATGGAATGAGAGGGTGTTTATATAGACCTCAACCAAAATCAATCAACGGTGGAGATTTGGTGGCTATGTGAACGACTGAGATGAATTGATAATCATAGATGAATGTGTAGATGACAAGTGGAGGGAAGATAAGGCTCATGTGTGACCGTGTACATAAAAAAGTACTACATGTGAAAGATATTAAATAAAAGATGTAGTACCACACATGTTTTTAAATAAAAGATACACACATATCGGCTCATGATAAAAGATAAAGATAAGTGATAAGAGAAATTGATTAAATAAATAAAATTTATTTAATTAATTGGAAAGTGGGCTTATGAAGGGATTTTTAATTAAATAAATATGATTTATTTAATTAATTTAGATAGAAATAGAGATAAATAAATAATTAAAGATTATTTAATTATAGATTAGAAAAAATAGAAGAAATAGATAATGAATTAATTAAATAAATATGAATTTATTTAATTAATAGAAGAAATAGTTGATTAGATGAAATAGGGAAAATGCTCAAGTGTGTTAGACAAATGCAGATGATAGCTAATGCGATATTTTGATACTAATGATAATTAGGTCAATTTTGGGTGTCTACATTTTGCCCCTCTTTGATACAATGTTTGTTAGAACGTTGTGTCAAAGAAGATACGATGATTCGCTTGATAAACAAAGTTATGCCCCAGTGTAATTGGTAGGTGATGCCCCCTCGAGAGGTAAGCCAGGCTAACCAGGAAGGGCTAGGTTGGCTTGCAATAAGATAAAAGGCAAAAGACAAGGTTGACACAAAGACAACAGGGTTGGGAGGGATAAATGGGAATGGTTTAGAAGAAAATAGGCTTTGGTATAGAAGAATGAGGGTTTAGAAAGGGGTATAAGTAGGTCCCTCAAGGGAAAATAGGCTCATTTGTGCTTGTTGCCTTCTAGAAATCTAGAGCTCTAGAGTGTGATAGTGCTTAAGGTGTTAGAGAGCTATTAGGATGGTGATTCCACATAGTGACCATCGTGTCGAGCGAGTGAGGACACATGGGCGACTAGCAGAGCGGGCTTACCGGTATGTACCAAAATTTTTGCTAAATGCGTGATTTTTTAAGGGTAAAAGCGTAATAAATGCACACACATCACTAGAAGCGAGCATATTTAGGATAGGAAGTTTAGGTCACATTTAGATGAAAAGTGATCGCTTATGGTAAAGTAGGTCACTAAGGGCAAAATGAGGTCGCTTCTAGTTAGCTAGGTTAGGTAGAGAAGCGAAATGCGCATATGGTGAAACCTGATCGCTTTTAGGCAAAACGTGAACACTTATAGTTATTCAGGTCACTTTTAACTAACAGTAGCTTGCATATAGTAGAAAAGTCACTTGTGAGCAGAAACTGTTCGCTTATAGGGAAATAGTTTGCGTATGATCAAAAGGCTTGCGTATGTAGAAAAGTGAATCGCTTTTAGTAAAGATAGTCAGTGTTTAACAGTCAAAAGTCAATTTTTTTCACAAGAGACTGATACAGTGAGTGGAATGATGTAGGATATACTACCACCGTTATTGTCGCAAGAGCCACACCCTAGGGATTTGTGATTGGTCAGATTGTTGGATGCAGAGGAGTGGTTGTTCTTAGATATCATTGGTTTAGAGCATGTGTCAAGATTAGAACCAGTACAGGCACATCGAGGACTTATGACAATGATGGTTGAGTGGTGGAGGAGAGAGCATAGTTCATTCTTATTATCAACGAGAGAGGCGACGATTACACTGGAGGATGTGTTCCAGATCCTACGCATCCTGATTGATGGAGATAGGGTAGATTATGATCCTAACTTGGGTCCAGCTGCATTCAGACGATTGTTTGGGACTCCAGGCATTGGGGCTGAGGGCTTAGAGATTCTGATGGCTAGGATGGAGGAGCTTTGTGATAGATTACAGTGAGTGGTGATAGCTATTATCATATGGCTGGTTGGAGAGAGACAGGCCAGAGGATTTCCAGTCAGATGGGGGACAATGATGGAGGGGATATTCTCATATGGGACTAGATATGCATGGGCAGAGTGTGTACGAGGACAGCTATATCATTATTTGCATGATTGTGCATATATGTTAGGAGCTAGTATGTCTGCGGGAGTCACAGTGTTGCACATATGGGCATATGAGCACATTCCAGTGACAAGGCTAGATGGATGGGTGGCTAGGGTAGTGGGAGAGCCCTATGCGAGGATGTATAGAGGATCTCTTACTTATCGGCAATGCAGAGGCATAGTTTACTGGAGGCAAACTCTAGATGAGGCTGATATGTTTATATGGAGGCCATGGTTGGGTTGTGAGAGATGGGAGGAGGATGCAAAGCTTGTCTATGCTAGACAGGCTAGATACATTTCTGGTCGCAACATATATATTATAGAGTGCTATTTGCTCGAGAGGGTGTTGAGGCAGTTCGGAATACCACAAGAAGTACCTGTAGGTGATGCCATTTTTGGGAGGACTCGGTAGGAGGTGTTTGATTGGGGGATCGAGATAGTGGTTGATATGGCTTTGGCAGAGAGAGAGGGATTATAGCTAGTTGTATGGCAGTGGGGACAGGGTCCTGCAGATCTAGGGACTTTACCAGATTATGGTGCATATTAGGCAGCAGCTAGGCCAACTCGGTTGATGAGGCCTGGGGAGATAGGGGAGATTGGGATGGAGAGGCCGGTTAGGAGGAGGCGACGACGAGCTCCACTAGTATAGGAAGCAGTACCAACAGCTCTAGAGATTCAGGGATAGGGATAGGCTTAGCCATAGGTACTTGCTCAGCCACAGGTACTTGCTCAGCCACAGGTACAGGTGCTAGGAGGTGATGATGTTGGGATTCAACAGCTTAGGTGGAGGATTAGAGAGGAGAGGAGATGGAGGCAGCGGGCTCAATTCAGATTAAGGAGGGTGGAGATAGATAGACATTAGGTAGTCCTGGGATTATGGCATGCTAGAGCACATGTTCAGGCTTACCAGGTACAACTGCATGCTAGAGTACAGGGAGATGATGGACACGATGATGATACTCTTGCGAGGGTGACTGGAGAGAGAGATGTAACCAGGCAGAGTGAGCAGGCTATGAGGCTAGAGAGAGATACGGCTATGTAGCATATGCAGGCTATGAGAGATGAGAGGGATGCCTTGAGGACTGAGAGGGATTTAGCAGTGCAACAGGTACAGGCTATGACAGTGGAGAGGGATAGAGTAGTAGCTGCATTAGGGACAGATGGAGCCACCATGTATCTGGCTACTCAGTTGACACAGACACATGGAGAGCTGAGGAGAGCATAGGGTGAGGCCGAGTATTATAGAGGATTGTATTATGGGGCAATGCCTATGGAGCAGAGGTAGCCTAGCTTTAGGAGCAAGTCAGGGGCTTCGAGTTCACGGAGGATAGGAGGATCAAGGTCTATAGATTCAGTGATGGGGCCTCCTAGAGATGGTAGACCAGGTACAGGACCCAGTGGTGGTGGACAGGGTGAGGGAGCTGCCAGTAGTCACTAGGGCTACCTTGTTTATGTATATTTTGTATCATGATGAGGCCGATGAGCTGATTGTACATACAGTTTTGATGCCTCATGGATAGCCCATTTTGTATATGTAGACACTTATATATTGACTTGTTCGATGATATATATATATGATGGTGATTTTGGTTATCTATGTGATATTGTAATGATGATGAATACACTTATGTTATGATGTTAGGTATTTTTGTATTTTCATGGTCTATATGAATGTTTATACAAATGATATGAATATGCAAATGGTAATAATGTAAATGTGTTATGCTAATGGTATTATGATGATGGAAATACACATAATGGTAATGCATGATAATGAGGTTATGATAATGCAATATATAGATGGCAAATGATAATGATATGGACCTATATATGATTGACACACTTGTTTTGCAGGACGAGGACAAGGGAAATGAAGAAAGCAGAATGAGGGAGAACGATGAAGGGAAGATGATTGATCTTGGTTGAGGACTACATAGGATTATGATGGAATGGATAGATGATATGACAACTTTTAAAGCAATTTCTCAAAAGTAAAGAAATGCAATCCTTATGTTTGATATAGCATATGGATGTTATGCACCAGGGTATAGAAGACCAAGGTGTCAAGTTATCCAATGCATAACTTGTTGGCAAGAGACACTATATGGATTCATGATTGTTGTCATTGATGGCAACAAAGTTCATCCCACACATCCGCAGGACATGGTGTGTCTCTACCGGAAGTCAGAATGAAGAATGTTGTGGTCCGGTAAACAAGAACAGAGCATGTGGCGAGGTCCGACAGTCAGGTCTAGATCTCTCAGAGGAAGTATCTTGGTGAAGTGTGGATTTGGGGAAGTCAAGAGGACTACCTTGAGTGATAGATTCCAAGGATTTAGCCTTCGTTGATAGATGAAGAAAAAGATATGAATACCTGAGTATCGGGTTCCTAATTGGCAGTGTGAACAGAGGAAGAACTGACTAGCAGAACATCAGACATTATTCCGGATGTGTTACTGATGATGGAAAAGGTTCTTAAGGCATAAGTTATGTTTCACTGACGTGATTAATGACTTCTACAAGTATATGCTTGATCTGCATTACTTGATGTGCAAGGATTCAGCCGACAGATCAAAGTTTGTGAAAAGATTGACTATTCCGGATGCCGACTAGAAAGGTGATGAAATCACTTGTGCGGATATATATACAAGATGGATTTAGTTATGAGAGGTGTCATGGTTGTTGGTGATGTGTGAATAAAAGTAGAAGAGCAGAGTGAAACCAGTAAGGAAGATCTGGTATGTGAAGGGAAAGCAACATAAAAGAAAAAGAAAGATGAAGTGCAGCAGATCAGTGTACTGAGCCTAACTGAAACTGAACTCTAGCATATGTAGATGCTCCCAATCAGTTCAAGTATTGTTTTACATTCTTTTTGTAGACAGTGAGTCTCTTGTAGGCAGTGTGCCTCTTGTGAGCAGTGTGCTCAGGCAGTGAGCCCTAATTGGCAAGTGCCATTTTGTATTTCCATTCTTCTAACATAGAATACAATCTTGGGTTAATCACCCCGTGGTTTTCTCCCTTAACAGGGTTTCCACATCAAAAATATTGTGTCATGTGTATTTCCATTTCATGGTTATGATTGCTTATTTGAATTAATGTTACATTGATTATTAATAAAGTTCAGAAAGCAGAAATAATTAGGATAACTGATTCACCCCCCCTCTCAGTTATCAACAATTGGTATCAAAGCCAAGTTCCTCCTAACAGAGTCTAATAGCTTGAGGAAGATCTGGGAATTCAAATGGATGCATATGGTTTAAGGGAGAAACTCAAGACTGCCCTTGATGATCTTGAACAGTCAAACTCTAAAGTCAATGAATTAAAGGAAAGACTCAAACAGGCTGATGATTTCATGAGAGAACTAAAAGACAAATTAAGTCTCTCTATGAAAAAGAGAAAGGAGCTGCTTCAGCAATTGGCAAGTCAAGGTGATGCAAATGATGTAAATGAAGAACTGAAGGAGAAAACCAAGTTATGTGAAAAGTTATCAAAAGAAATCATTATGGTAAGACATGAAATGGAATCAGGAGTTATGAAGTTTACTCAAGAAGTTGAAGAGAAAAGAAAAACTGAAGATAATCTAAGACAATCTCTCAAAGAGAAATCAGAAGATTGCCACAAGATGGATAGAATTATCAGACATCTTGAATCTGATCTTGAAGATGCTAAAGATAATGAAGAAAAACTTGAGGATCAAATTGTCTCTCTCAAAAGGGATTTTCAAACAACAAATGAATATAAAGAGAAATTCAAGATAAGTTCTGCTCAACTTAAAGTTCTTCTTGGAAGTCAAAAGAGGGTAGATGACAAGTGTGGTTTGGGATATGAGAAAGGAGAAAGCTCCGGATCCCGTCAGAAGAATTTTGGATCAGAAAATCTAAGGAACAGGCCTAGAAGACCTCCGGTAAGACAACCTAATGCTCAAAGATATCCATCCTTCAATGGATACTGCCACAATTGCAATAACTTTGGTCATAAAGCTAATTAGTGCAGAAAGAGAATGAATTAGACTAATTCATCCTTCTCCGGATAGTGTTTTAACTGCAAAAGGTATGGTCACAAATCTCATGAATGCAGAAATATGCAAATGAACAAATCATTCAATGGTAGATGCTTTTCATGCAATAGAATAGGTCATATGGCTAATCAATGCAGATTAAGAGGATATCAATCAAATATGCAAAGAAATGTTGTTTGCCAAATTTGCAATAGATCTGGTCATACTGCAAAATTCTGTAGAAGCAAGAATCAGGACAAAAGAGGTCCGGTATATCATAATCAGAATCAAGATAAGGGAAAACAAAAAGTGAATGTAGATGAAGTTCAAAGTGAGATGAACAAGATTTGGGTGAAGAAAAGTACAAAGAATGTAGAGGATGGATCCACACCAGACTTTGGTGCTGATATTCCTTCCAGAAATTAAAAAGTGAGCTCTGGCTCAGGGGGAGACACAAAGAAAACCTTGTTCCCCCAGCTAGTCAATTGGTGCCGGAACCGGCACAAGAAGAGTTGCGGATTAAAGGGTTCATAAGGGAAACATCCAAATAAACTATGGTTAAGATTTGGAAGATCCGTAAGATGTTTAAGATCAAGATTGATCTGGTTCTTCAAGTCATCCAAATAAGGCAAACCAGAATGACTTAGGTCGAGCATTTATTGCAACTTGATATTAGGGTTTGTGGAACAATATAAGGGTTTTTCATTGAGCATTTGTTCATTCTGCTTTCAAGAAGAAACAAAAAGAAGCTCTGCAACAAAAATTCCTCAAGCCCATCAAAGATCATCTGCAGAATCTGATTCATCTAATAATTGATTCAGCTCACTTCGTGTAACCTAGAAGCGCAAAAGGTATTTTTCATTCTCAATATCTCTCTGCAAATCTTTTGAAAGATGGATACTCTGAATATAGTAAAGATCTTTGATAGGCCCCGCCCTGAATTTAAGAAACATCCATACAAATCATTGGAGGTAGATCCCCTAGGAGCATTCTCTAGTGTTCCGCATGGTGTTTTGCACACAGAAGATATTAGGGTTTACATACATGCAAATATTGAAGAGTTTGGGGAATTCAAACTAAGAGATATCTATCACAAACAATTGATAAACGATGCTTTTGAGCTCAAACCAGAATATAAGGGCATCCAGGAGAAACATTTTGATTAGTTCATTCATTTCCCCTGCTTTGAAGAAGATGAATGGGTCTGGTATGTGTTGAGTAGGGTACATGACAACTTTTTATGGCTTAACAGACCTTGCAAAATCACCAAGGAAGCAATTAAGGCAGTAATTGGTTTACACTCCTCTGAAGGAATACCTGTCCTCAAATCTATCAAAAACAACATTGTAACTGAGGCCACCAGATCAAAATTTGATAAGAGGGCAATGACCATTGAAGATATTACTGACCTGGATATCAAGTTTGCATCTATGATAATAGGATACAAGATATATCACTCCAGTAGGGAGAATTCAGTATCCGAAACTGCAGTATATACTGCCTATGAGATGCTGAGAAAGAATGCAGAATATGATCTCTGTGAACTTCTTTTGAGCCAATTAATGGAAAACATATAGAAGATCAAAAAGGACAAGAAGAACTCCTTTAAATATGGTGAACTAATATTATGTCTATTTTTCTACTTCATGAATGAACTGCCTGGATCAAATGGATGGGTATGGCAAAATGACAAACCGGTAGCAATTCAGATCAGAGATTACTTGCATGAACTTGGGGATGCTAAGACAAGGAATACATCTCTGTGGGGTTACTTCAAACACTTTCAAAATACAATACAAATTAGAGAAAGAATCCCCAATTCAGTAGTTGAGAAATACAAGGATATAGTGTGCTTCATGGTAGACACTGATCAATGCCTAATGGAGGTAGTAGAGCCAAGGATAGTCTGGATCATGCCTATGGGGTATGAAGTTGATGAACAAATTGTAGAGCTACATGTTCAACACATGCTTAGTCTGCCAAAGGACCCAAAAGCAGAAAGATTTGGAACCTTTGAAGAACTAAGTGTGAAAATTCATACAGAGCTAAGGCAGCCAGAGATCAAGAGGAAAGTGAGAAAAGAAGTAGAAGATGTTGCCAAAGGCTTTGGCATCTCAAAGGAGGCACTTGATGCCAACATGAAAAAGATGGAAAGGGCTGAGGAAGAGAAGAAGAAGGCAGAAAAGAAAAATGAGGAAAGTGTTCCGATAAAACCTTCCACCCAGACCAGATCATCAAAGAGATCTGCACCTACCACTGCCAAAGGCTCAAGGACATCAGAACCGAAAGCACAATCATCTGAAAAAGGAGAGAAAAGAACAAAGACAAAAGCCACAAGAGCTTATGCCAGTCAAAGGGATGAAGAGGAAAATGAATCTGATGAAGAAATCAGGAAAATGAAGAAAAAGAAGAAAACATCAGGTCAACCCTCTACTAGACTGAAGGAAGAAGAAAAGATAGAGGAATATGTTGAAAAGCCTACTCTTCACATTGATGACATAATCAAATCAGTCACAGTGGATAGAAATCTTCAACCAATGGTTGAGTTCTATGATGATTATGGTGAAGTAGATCAGAAAATATTGCAAGATGCCATAGTCCGGTACCTAAATATCTACAACAAAGCATTTATTGAAATTATATCTCTGATCCCTAAAATCTTGGAGAAGAAACTAGAAACAAGAAAGAACAATACCCAAGCCAAAGACCTAGAAATCTGGGAATAGATAGCAATTCAGCTATATCCTTCAATCGATCCTAAGACAATGAATATGGTATTCAAATATTGTAAGGATGAGTTCAGGAGCAAAGCAAGGATGAATCAACTTATGCTTGGTGAGACTGACAAGGTAGCCAAGGACACATAAGAGATTCTCTGGAAAGCCTTCAAAAGATTTAATCTTCCTATTATAGAGGACTTGGGTACTGACCCCTCGACCACAAGTGTTGCAAAAGAGTCTTCTGAGAAAATAACAAAAGAGGTTATGAATACCGGTGCAGAAATAGCTAAGGACTTGGAATCCTCTGCTCTAGAAGAGGTGGCCCATGAACAGACTAACATCACTCCTCTGGTTTCCCTTGCTGACACCGGATCCAAAGGAGAAGAAAGAGTAAAGGAGAAAGAAGCAGAGGTGAAGGAAAAAGAAGATATCAGTACAAAGGTTGTGGAAGGGGAGAAAGCTCCAAAAGAGAGTTCTGTGACTGCAGAAGAAAAGAAAAATATGTCTCTGGCAAGAGACACAGCAGAATCAGTCAAGGACTTTTTGACAAAAGTAACTATGGAGATTGATGAACCGGAACTATTAAAAGGGCCACTAGATTTTGACTCTCTATCACCGGTGCAAACAATGAAAATAGCTTCATTTGCAAATGCGAAGGTCAAAGAGAAACTACTGAAATCTCACATGGAAGACTGTGAGCTTATAGAGGTAGCATCCGGAGTGCTGGAAAAAATCATGCCATCTTTTCAGAAGGATCCCACAGCCTCCTCTTCTGGTAATCTCAAAACTCTAGTCAACAGTGTTAGTACACATTTTGATTCTCTAGAGAAGTCAGTTGAAGAAAAGGTCCGGAAGGAGTCTCTGGATAAGAGATTCTCTAAAGTACAAGGTCTGATAACAAATGATAGGAGAGTTATGGATATTAAGATAAAGAGCTTGGAAAATGCTCTTAAAGATGGCAAAAATATGTAAAAATTTTGCTTATCTTGGCCCACAGTGACCAAAGATATTAAGAGGAAAGTAAAAGAACAAGAGGATAAACTACTAAGTCTGTCTCAAAGTTTTGATCCTCTCTCATCCTCCATAGTAAATCAAGAGTGTCAAACTATTGCAATCACAAATGCAATAAAGAATTTTGAGAAGGAAAGGAAGAACATAATTAGCCGGATGGGTGAACTTAGAAGGATCATTATCCCTAAGTTAGAGGCCATGCATGAGGCCATAAGTGATGCTTAGACTATCGCTCGAATCAATGATCTGATAGATCTTAAGATGGTAGAATCTTTTGCATTCCTATTGAGTGGTCACATCTCAATTTTGGATAGAATGAAGCAAAGTTGGGCAGCAGAATTCGTTCAATTGAAAACAACTTTTGCAGACATACTTCAGTATATGTAAGTATTCCATATGTATATATTTATGCGAACAAGATTTTGAGAATTTTGGTATGCAGACCCTACCCTTTGCCATTGATGTCAAAGGGGGAGTGAGGAGCAGTGAAAAATGAGGAATCCAACTAAGGGGGAGCTCTAGAAAATGTATATAAAAATAGAGCATCAGCCAAGGGGGAGCATAGTGTAAACACTTAGCCATTTTTCACTAAGTGTTGCCATCAATGCCAAAGGGGGAGATTGTTGGCAAGAGACACTATATGGATTCATGATTGTTGTCATTGATGGCAACAACGTTCATCCCACACATCTGCAGGACATGGTGTGTCTCTACCAGAAGTCAGAATGAAGAATGTTGTGGTCCGGTAAACAAGAACAGAGCATGTGGCGAGGTCTGACAGTCAGGTCCGGATCTCTCAGAGGAAGTATCTTGGTGAAGTGTGGATTTGGGGAAGTCAAGAGGACTACCTTGAGTGATAGATTCCAAGGATTTAGCCTCCGGTGATAGATGAAGAAAAAGATATGAATACCTGAGTATCAGGTTCCTAAGTGGCAGTGTGAACAGAGGAAGAACTGACTGACAGAACATCAGACATTATTTCGGATGTGTTACTGATGATGGAAAAGGTTCTTAAGGCATAAGTTATGTTTAGCTGATGTGATTGATGACTTCTACAAGTATATGCTTGATCTGCATTACTTGATGTGCAAGGATTTAGCCGACAGATTAGAGTTTGTGAAAAGATTGACTATTCCGGATGCCGACTAGAAAGGTGATGAAATCACTTGTGCGGATATATATACAAGATGGATTTAGTTGTGAAAGGTGTCGTGGTTGTTGGTGATGTGTGAATAAAAGCAGAAGTGCAGAGTGAAACCAGTAAGGAAGATCCGGTATGTGAAGGGAAAGCAGCATAAAAGAAAAAGAAAGATGAAGTGCAGCAGATCAGTGTACTAAGCCTAACCGAAACTGAACTCTAGCATATGTAGATGCTCCCAATCAGTTCAAGTATTGTTTTACATTCTTTTTGTAGACAGTGAGTCTCTTATAGGCAGTGTGCCTCTTGTGAGCAGTGTGCTCAGGTAGTGAGCCCTGATTGGCAAGTGCCATTTTGTATTTCCATTCTTCTAACATAGAATACAATCTTGGGTTAATCACCCCGTGGTTTTCTCCCTTAACAGGGTTTCCACATCAAAAATATTGTGTCACGTGTATTTCCATTTCATGGTTATGATTGCTTATTTGAATTAATGTTACATTGATTATTAATAAAGTTTAGAAAGCAGAAATAATTAGGATAACTGATTCACCCCCCCTCTCAGTTATCAACATAACTAGCATACTACAATCTTGTCTAAACATATGAAGTCAAGATGTTGAACCAACATACACAAGATATGAATAGCATCTAGTGTTCCGAGATGGACTTTGATGCTACAAGAAAAGGTTTGAGCTTATCTCCACTACATATAATGACACCTTGCTGGTTATATGTATGGAAATAGTTTTAACATAGAATAGTCTCAATGCATAAGAGACTGTTTAGCTTCTCAGATGTAAGAGATGTTGATAACTGAGAGGGGGGGGTGAATCAGTTATCCTAATTATTTCCCTTATTGAACTTTCTTTTTAATTGATGCAGCATAGAATCAAACACAAAAACATTAATCATGAAATAAGAAACACATGACACAATATTTTTGACGTGGAAACCCTGTTAAGGGAGAAAACCACGGGGTGATTAACCCAAAATTATTCTCTGTTAGAAGAATAGGAAATTACAAAATGGCACTTGCCAATTAGGGCTCACTGCCCGAGCACACTGCTCACAAGAGGCCCACTGCCTACAAGAAGACACACTGTCTACAAAGTGATAAGAATCACAGTCTTGAACTGATTGGAAGCATCTGCATATGCTGGAGTTCAGTTCCGGTTAGGCTCAGTACACTGATCTGCTGCATTTCATCTTTCCTCTGTTCTTTATTCTGCTATCTTTCACATACCGGATCCTTTTTGCTACTTCTGCTCTGTTCTGGACTTCTTCGCATATATCTTCACACCATCACACTCTTCACAACTAAATCCATCCTCTATATATATCCGCACAAGTGATTTCATCACCTTTCTAGTCGGCATCCGGAACAGTCTAGTTTCTTACAAACTCTTGTTCTGTCGGCTGAATCCTTCCTCACCAAGCAATGCGGATCAAGCATATACTTGTAGATATCATTAATTATGTTGGCCAAACATGATTCATGCCTTCACAACCTCTATCATCAATAGTAACACATCCGGAAAGTAGTCTGATACTCTGTCAGTCAGTTCTTCCTCTGTTTTCACTGTCTCTCAGGAATCCGGTACTCAACTATTCATATCTTTTTCCTTGTTCATCACCGGAGGCTAAATCCTTGGAATATACCACTCAAGGTAGTCCTCTTGACTTCCCCAAATCCGCACTGCCCCAAGACACTTCCTCTGAGAGATCCAGACCAATCTGTCGGACCTTGCCACATGCTCTGTTCTTGTTCACCGGACCACAACATTCTTTATTCTGACTTCCGGTAGAGATACATCATGACTTGCGGATATGTGGGATGACCTTTGTTGCCATCAATGACAACAACCATGAATCCATATAGTGTCTCTTGCCAACAATCTCCCCCTTTGGCATTGATGGCAACACTTAGTGAAAAATGACTAAGTGTTTTCACTATGCTCCCCCTTTGCTGATGCTCTGTCTTTATATACAATTTCCAGAACTCCCCCTTAGTTGGATTCTTCATTTTTCACTGCTCCTCACTCCCCCTTTGACATCAATGGCAAAGGGTAGGGTCCGCACACCAAAATTTTCAAAAATTTTCTATACATAGCCGCATATTTACATACTCACATATACTGAAGAATGTCTGCAAAGGATGTCTGCAATTGGATCATTTCTGTAGCCCAACTTTGCTTCATTCTATCCAAAATTGAAATGTGACCACTCAACAAAAATGCAAAAGCTTCTGCCCGCTTGAGATCTGTCGAATCTTTTGTTTGGGCGGTGGTCTGAGCATCACTGATGGCCTCATGCATAGTTTCCAACTTAGGGATTATAATCCTTCTAAGTTCTCCCATCCAGTTAGTGATATTCTTCCTTTCCTTCTCAAGATTCTTTATTTCATTCAAGACTGCAATAGTCTGACATTCTTGATTTATTATGGAGGAAGAGAGAGGATCAAAACTTTGAGATAAGCTTTGTAGCTTATCCTGTTCCTCTTTTATTTTCTTATCAATTGCTGATGTTGCCTTTGACCAGGATATACAAAATTTGTAGATGTCACCGCCATCCTTGAGAGCATTCTCTAAGCTCTTTATTCCAATGCTCACAATCTTCCTATCTTTAGAGATTAATTCTAATATTTCTGAAAATCTTTTATCCAAAAATTCCTTCCGGACCTTTTCTTCAGCTGATTTTTCTAGAGAATCAAAATGTGTATCAACACTGCTGACTAAGGTTTTTAGATTACCGGAAGAGGAGGCTGTCGGATCTATCTGGATTGATGGCATAATCTTTACAAGTACTCCGGAAGCAGCCTCTATCAACTCACAGTCTTCCATATGAGACTTCAGGAGTTTTTCATTTGCCTTGGCATTTGCAAATGAAGCTATCTTCATTGTTTGTACCGGAGAGAGAGAGTCAAAGTCGAATGGGCCTTTTAGAAGCTCCGGTTCATCAATCTCTAAAGTTTATTTGCTCAAAAATTGTTGAACAGTTTGTGCAGTGTCTCTTGCCGGAGACAAATGTTTCTTTTCTTTTGCAGTCTTGGAACTGTCAACCTCTTTGTCTTTCACCACTGCTTCCTTCTCCTGTAATTGCTCTTCTTCTTTGGATCCGGAGACTGTAGGGGAAACCGGAGGAGAGATGCTTGTATGTTCAGGGCCCACTTCTTCCGGAACAAATGATTCCAAATCCGCAGCTGTTTCTGCACCTAAGTCCTCTACAACAGGAAGATTGAACCTTTTGAAGGCCTTCCGGAGGATCTCTTCTGTCTCTTGGGCCACTTTGTCAGTCTCACCAAGCATGAGTTGATTCATCCTGGCTTTACTTCTGAACTCATCTTTGCAGTCCTTGAAGATTATGTTCATTGTCTTGGGATCAATTTGAGGATATAGCTGAATAGCTATCTGCTCCCGGATCTCAAGATCTTTGGCATGAGCATTGTTCTTTCTTACTTCTAATTCCTTTTCTAGGCTTTTAGGAATAAGAGATATGATCTCAATGAAAGCCTTATTGTATATGTTCAGATATTTGACTGTGGCTTCCTGAAGAGTCTTTTGGTCAGCCTCACTGAAGTCATCATAAGATTCAGTCATTGGTTGAAGGTTTCCATCCACCGTGACCGACTTGATTACATTCTCTAGAGACAGAGTGGGCTTTTCAACAGATACCTCTGCCATTTCATCCTTGTCTTGGCCTGTGGAGGGTTTACCGGATCCTTTCTTCTTCTGTTTCTTTATTTCTTTTACTCCCTCATCTGACTCTGTTTCCTCTTCATCCTTTTGGCTTCCATAAGCCCTTGTGGCTTTTGTCTTGGATCTCTTACCGGATGCCTGGACTTCCGGTTTTGAACTTTTGGTTGAGGGAGGTGCAGATCTTTTTGATGATCTGGTCCGGGTGGGAGTTTCAACCGGAACACTTTCTTTACTTTTCTCTTCTTCCTCAGCCTTCCTCCTCTTTTCCCGGCTGGCATCAAGTGCCTCTTTTGAGATGCCTAGGCCTTGAGCAATATGCTCAACTTCTTTTCGTACCTTCCTCTTTATCTCCGGTTCCCTGAGTTCTACATGTAACTTTACACTCAGTTCCTCAAAGGTTCCGAACCTTTCTGCCTTGGGATCTTTGGGCTGGCTTAGCATGTGTTGAACATGCAGCTCTACTATCTGTTCATCCACTTCATACCCCATAGGCATGATCCAGACAGTCCTTGGCTCCACTGCCTCCATCAGACACTGATCTGTTTCTACCATGAAGCATACTGTGTCTTTGTATTTTTCAACAAGGGATTGGGGTATTCTTTCCCTTGCATGCATCATGCTTTGGAAGTTCTTGAAGTAACCCCATAGAGCTGTATTTCTTGCTTTTGCATCCCCAAGTCCATGCAAATAGTCTCTGATTTGAATGGCAACCGGTCTGTCATTCTGCCATATCCATCCACTGGATCCGGGAAGCTCATTCATGTAGTAAAAGAAGAGACACAGGATCAGATTGCCATATTTGAAGGAGTTTTTCTTGTCCTTCTTAATCTTCTGCAGATTTTCAAAGAGTTGGTTTACTAGAAGCTCGCACAAGTCATAGTCTGCATTCTCCTTTAACATCTGATAGGCTGTGTAGATTGCAGTTCCCGGTACTGAATTTTCCCTACTGGAGTGATAGATTTTGTAACCAATTATTATAGCTGCAAATTTGACATCCGGTTCAATGATATCATCAACTGTCATAGCTCTCTTGTCAAACTTGGATCCGGTTGCATCACTGACTGTCTGATTTTTGACAGATTTGAGAACAGGTAATCCACCGGATGAGTGCAGACCGGTTACAGCCCTAATTGCGTCCTTGGTGATCTTGAAGGGCTTGTTCAACCATAGGAAGTTGTCATGTACTCTACTTAGTACATACCGGACCCATTCATCTTCTTCAAAACAGGGGAAATGAATGCACTGTGCAAAGTGTTTGTCCTGGATGGCTTTATACTGAGGTTTGATCTCAAAGGAGTCATCTATCAATTGTTTGTGATAGATATCCATTAGTTTTGATTCTCCAAAGTCTTCAAGATTCGCATGGATGTAAACCCTAATATCTTCCGTATGCAATACACCATGAGGAACACTAGAGAAGGCTCCTAGTGGATCTACCTCCAATGATTTGTAAGGATGTTTCTTGAATGAGGGGCGAGGTCTATCAGAGATCTTAACTATGTTTGGAGTAGCCATTCTTCAAAGATTTGCAGTGAGGTAATGAAAAACGGAGAATACCTTATGCGCCTTCGACTTGCACGGAGTGATTGGATTGATTTCTTTATGCAATGACTTCGGCAGGAGATCCTTGGTGTGCTTGATGAATCTTGTTGCAGAGCTCCACTATTCGCTTCTTCTTGAGTGCAGAATGAGCAAATGACTTTTGAGAAATCCCTTATATTGCTCCGCGAACCCTAATATCTGTCTGCAATAAATGCTTCACCTACATTAATCCGGTTTGCCTTGTCTGGATAGCTTGGAGTATCCCGGATTAGTCCTGATCTGTGAATATCATCCGGATTTTTCAATCATGAATAAATCGAGGTAACATATTACAAGAACATCCCAAACATTCTGTCCAATCCGCAGAACAAGATAGTGCACTTCCGGATCTCTCCGGACCTTTTTGTAATCCTTTGTCATACCGGAGCATCTCCCTGAACAGGTCTTATTTGATCGATCACAGCTTCTCCATAACTCCATGCGGACCTCTGAAACTTGACTGAAGCATCTCAAGACTCATATCTGCAAACCCTTTAATCCGCATCTTGTGCCACATCCGGCATCACTTGTTTGGCTGGGGGAACAGGATTTTCTTTGAGTCTCCCCCTGAGCCTGAGCTCACTTTTTAATTTCCGGAAGAAATATCAGCACCAGAGTCTGGTGCGGATCCAACCTCTACATTCTCTGAACTTTTTTTCACCCAAATCTTGCTCATCTGATTCCTAACTTCATCCGCATTCATCTTTTGTTTACCCTTGTCTTGATTCTGATTATACACCGGACCTCTTTTGTCCTGATACTTATTTCTGCAGACTTTAGCATTATGACCGGACCTATTGCAGATTTGGCAAATAACATTTCTTTGCATATTTGACTGATATCCTCTTGATCTGCATTGATTAGCCATATGACCTACTCTATTGCATGTAAAGCATCTACCTTTGAATGATTTGTTTACTTGCATAATTCTGCATTCATGGGATTTGTGTCCATACCTTTTGCAGTTGAAGCACTGTCCGGAGAAGGATGAATTAATCTGATTCATTCTCATTCTGCACTGATTAGCTTTGTGACCGAAGTGGTTGCAGCTGTGGCAGTATCCATTGAAGGATGGATATCTTTGAGCATTTGGCTGTCTTACCGGAGGTCTTCTAGGCCTGCTCCTTGGATTTTCTGATCCAAGATTCTTCTGACCGGATCCGGAGCTTTCTCCTTTCTCATATCCCAAACCATACTTGTCATCTGTCCTCTTTTGACTTCCAAGAAGAACTTCAAGTTGAGCAGAACTTATCTTGAATTTCTCTTTATATTCATTTGCTGTTTGAAGGTCTCTTTTGAGAGAGGCAATTTGATCCTCAAGTTTTTCTTCATTATCTTTGGCATCTTCAAGATCAGATTCAAGATGTCTGATAATCCTGTCCATCTGGTGGCATTCTTCTGATTTTTCTTTAAGAGATTGTCTTAGATTGTCTTCAGCCTTTCTTTTTTCTTCAATCTCTTGAGTAAACTTTATAGTTCCTGATTCCATTTCATGTCTTAACATAATGACTTCTTTTGATAACTTTTCACATAACTTGGTTTGCTCAGTCAATTCTTCATTTGTATTGCTTTCTTCACTTTGTCTTGCCAACTGTTGGAGCAGCTCCTTTCTCTTTTTCATAGAGAGACTTAGTTTGTCTTTTAATTCTCTCATGAATTCATCAGCCTGTTTGAGTCTTTCCTTTAATTCACTGACTTCAGAATTTGACTGTTCAAGATCCTCAAGAGCAGTCTTGAGTTGTTCCCTTAAACCATATGCATCCATTTGAAATCCCAGATCTTCCTCAAGCTGTTAGGCTCTATTAGGAGGAACTTAGCTCTGATACCAATTGTTGATAACTGAGAGGGGGGGGGTGAATCAGTTATCCTAATTATTTCCCTTATTGAACTTTCTTTTTAATTGATGCAGCATAGAATCAAACACAAAAACATTAATCATGAAATAAGAAACACATGACACAGTATTTTTGACGTGGAAACCCTGTTAAGGGAGAAAACCACGGGGTGATTAACCCAAAATTATTCTCTGTTAGAAGAATAGGAAATTACAAAATGGCACTTGCCAATTAGGGCTCACTGCCTGAGCACACTGCTCACAAGAGGCCCATTGCCTACAAGAAGACACACTGTCTACAAAGTGATAAGAATCACAGTCTTGAACTGATTGGAAGCATCTGCATATGCTGGAGTTCAGTTCCGGTTAGGCTCAGTACACTGATCTGCTGCATTTCATCTTTCCTCTGTTCTTTATTCTGCTATCTTTCACATACCGGATCCTTTTTGCTACTTCTGCTCTGTTCTGGACTTCTTCGCATATATCTTCACACCATCACACTCTTCACAACTAAATCCATCCTCTATATATATCCGCACAAGTGATTTCATCACCTTTCTAGTCGGCATCCGGAACAGTCTAGTTTCTTACAAACTCTTGTTCTGTCGGCTGAATCCTTCCTCACCAAGCAATGCGGATCAAGCATATACTTGTAGATATCATTAATTATGTCGGCCAAACATGATTCATGCCTTCACAACCTCTATCATCAATAGTAACACATCCGGAAAGTAGTCTGATACTCTGTCAGTCAGTTCTTCCTCTGTTTTCACTGTCTCTCAGGAATCCGGTACTCAACTATTCATATCTTTTTCCTTGTTCATCACCGGAGGATAAATCCTTGGAATATACCACTCAAGGTAGTCCTCTTGACTTCCCCAAATCCGCACTGCCCCAAGACACTTCCTCTGAGAGATCCGGACCAATCTGTCGGACCTTGCCACATGCTCTGTTCTTGTTCACCGGACCACAACATTCTTTATTCTGACTTCCGGTAGAGATACATCATGACTTGCGGATATGTGGGATGACCTTTGTTGCCATCAATGACAACAACCATGAATCCATATAGTGTCTCTTGCCAACAAGAGATATTGATATGCAAGATGCTAAGCCCAACATGTACAAGATACCAATACACATAGGAAGAGAATAAGATCATCCCACAATCACAGCATACGAAAGAGATATGACCATGCCCCATTCTGTACTTCATCGCAACGTACCAAGATATAGATAGATCAAGGCAGTCTTGATTAGGCATAAGAAAGGGACAAAAGATAAATCAAAAGATAAAATAAAAGATACTGTCATCATGTTCTCTTGCCAAATTTAAGTGCTCTTGGATGATTTTAAGCTGGTGCCTTGTTGAGAGGAAGGTTGTATCCTGTTGAAGGCTAAAAGATGTTGATAAAATGCTATAACAAATGTTGGATTAAGGCATGCAGACAAATAGCTTTTGGCTTACCCCTGATTTGTTAAAGTGCTTGAGCTTTTGCTGATACGCATAGTCTGCTTCTTGCTTGAGTTAGTCAAAGAGAAGAAGATGGAAGATGGGGTGGATCATCTGTGCTTGCATACTGGATACTTCCTTCATATTCCAGACTACCTACATACCTTGTATCCGTGAGATCAAAGCACATTTATGATAGTGATGAGACATGATAAATATGTAGTTCTAGGCTTATTTATGATGTACGTGATGAAAGATAGAAGAAAGGGAAATGAAAGGTTGGAGGGTGATCAGAAGAAAGATGAAAGATGGATGATAAGAAAGGAGCTATCATCTATGCCTGAATCAAAGTGCTTCCTTCGCATCTCAGATTGCTTACATACCCTATATCCACGGGATCAAGGCTTTAAATGATAGAGGTGTGATGTAGTTCTTATTTATTATGTTGATGTCAAAGGAGCAACTTGATTGCTTGGATTTTGTGATGTTTTGATTTTGTTTTTTGGATTTTTGCTATGTTTTGATGTTTTTGGATGTTGACTACGTTTTGGGTTTGGGTTTGGATGGTTGCTGTGTTTTAGGTTTGGTTGAAATGATATGAGCTAGAGCTGTGGATGTCCACTTCCAAATAAGGCTCAACAAGTGCCCCTAGTGTGGGATGAAGTTTGTTAGGGAGAGGTTGTGATGGATGTGTTTATACAGATAGTATGCTAAGGTGCCAAATGATATCTTAACCCCAACAAAGTCCAAACGGCGACAACTAGCACGACAGAGGTAAGGGCGAAAAGGCTTTTATTATGGATGGATAAGGGATAATGGCTTGCGATGTATGGATAGAAATGATAGTGGATTATGATATGGATTATGGAGCCAAGATAATAGATTGTGATGTTATGGAAAGTTGTGATCAAACAAACAAAGTAAATGATGGAGGCTGATCTCTACACATGGTGCCTGTTTGCCAGGATTTCACTATGGTACTTATCCAAGGTGCCTATTTACTAGGTTTTCACCAGAGGACGAATTATTTATCTTGTACTATTGATTTTTTTTGTCATCCAAAGCGCCACAAGGTGGTTTTCACTATTGGATGGTTTTTTTTTTTTTTTTGATGGGATAGGATGACAATTACACATGGCACCTATTTGCCAGGTTTTCACCATGGTAATGGATAGGAGGGACTCAAGTGTCTAGTTCGATAGATCGAAGTCATCGCATGGACCATGTCATTATGCTCATAGATGTGGGTAAAGGGACTACATGAAAGGGAGATGAAGTAGGTGGATAGTGCATGGAAGGCTAATGGATTATGATATGGATTATGAAAGTTTCATGGAAGGGTAAGCTAGTGGATTATGATATGGATTATGAAAGGTTCATGGAAGGATAAGCTAGTGGATTATGATATGGATTATGGAGGGTTCATGGAAGGGTAAGCTAGTGGATTATGAAAGGTTCATAGAAGGATGGGAGATAGGGGATTATACTATGGATTATGGAGGAATGATAGTGGATCATGATGTGGATTATATAGGATTTATGAAAAAGTGGATGAAAAGTTTATGCGAAAGCATGGACCATAGGAAGGTGATGGGGAAGATATGTAGGATAATGGATGAAAGATGGGGAGATGGAGGTATGTGGGAATGTTGTGGAATGGAAGGGAACCATGACCAGTGGTTGCACACACTATGATAAACATTTAAGCTTTAGATGGGAAGGTGGTGTAGGAAGCAATGGACATGTTTGCTTAGGAGATGGGTGATGGAGTGATTTAGGAACCCACATAGACTTAGTATTTTTATGATTTTTGCTTTGCTTATAGGATTGTTGAATGGAATGGGATTTTTGGATGGAAGGCGATGGTTGGGATTTTTGAGAGGTAGATAAGGATGCCTCATTTGATTTGCTTGCTTGTTTTCTTAGGATCCCAAACCATTGTGGTCTTAGACTCTTCTTGTGGAGTTATGGGCTCAGATAGCGTTTTAGATGTGCTAGGCTATGATTCTTTGAATTGTTTCCCTAAGGCATGAGAATCTTTAGGATTCTTGGTAGGATTTTTAGCTTTAGAGGTAGAGGCATCCAAATTTTTTATTTTTGAATCCCTTGGATTTGTTGGATGCGGGGTTGGTGGAATGAGTGGAAGCTTTATGTTTAGACAATGTGTGCATTTGTTGGCCATGATTAGGATTATGAGGGTGCTTATGGATAGGGGATAATTAGGTGTTGGGAGTAATGGCAGTAAGGAAAATGGAGGAATATTAGGAGTTGGAAGGAGCGGAGGTAAATCGGATGGCGGGAGGTGTACAATCACATGCTTTTGCGATTTGTAGGATAATGGAGGTGGAAGAAATGGAGAGAACGTGGATAGTGGGAGTTTAGGAGTTGGGAGAATTGGAGGTAAATTGGATGGTGGAAGGTGTACAGTCACATGCTTTTGACCTTTGGAGTTTGATGGAGGAGGGATGGTGAAAAATGTTTTGGGGACACAATGTGGTTTTTGATGGGAAATGGTGGACTTAGGATCCATAGAGGAATTACCAACATCTTTAGCTTGTGGGAGCATGTGATTGACAATGGGACTAGGGGTATCTTGAGAACTAGACTCGAGTTCATCATTAGATGGAGAAGAAGGGGTGGCAGAAATCATGAAAATGGAGGTTCCTTGAAAAAGGTTGGTGATATGAAAGGAGTCGTCGATAGTATTTGAATTAGAAGCCTCTCCTACTGAAGAAGGTCCAGCTTCTATATTAGAGATGGATGTGGATGAAGATTCTTGCAATGTGTACAACCTTGCTCAGTGTACTTGATACAGAGATTTGGAGTGGCTTTACTAGACGAGGGCTTAAGTAAGGCAGATGGGTCAACATAGGATGAAGATGGATAAGCTTCAGTGTTGATAGGAATGTGGTTTGGACTTTGATATTTGGCTTGAAAGGCACAATAAAACTCAAATGGATTGGGATCGACATGGATAGTAACTTCAACACCGTTATGTGGAAACTTGAGACATTGATGGTATATGGAAGGAACGAATTTAAGAGCATGGAGCCATGGACGACCAAGAACGATGTTATAGGGAAGCTCAATATCAAGAACTTGATAGTGGGTGTCAGTAGTGACAGGACCAACTTGGAAATGGATGTCTCCTGCAGTATCTCTCTCAGCATCATCATACATTTTGATAGTAATGACCTTGGAAGTATCAATATCTTTCTCAGAATATCCCAATTATTTTATTAGTTTTAAAGAGTATATATTGAGACCAGCTCCACCATCCACTAGTATTCATTTGATATGGCATTGGTTTACAAATACTTCTATGTGGAGGGCTTCATTATGTGATGGGTTGATGGATGGTCTAAGATCTTTGTCGGAGAAGGTGAGATGGCAAGGGGCTGCAATGCTGGCTATCATAGATTGAAATTGTGTGGTATCGATATCATTAGGCATCGAAGACTCTTGCATTGCTTTTTCAAGTATAGCTTTATGGTCAGGGGATATGTGAAGCAATTCTAGGATGGAGATGTGTGCGGGAGTTTTGCCAAGGTGGTCAAGGATATTATAACTAGAAGGCGGATGAGGAGGGTTGATAGGTGCTCCTTGAATCGTAACATGGCCTCTTCTAGTAGTTAAAATGCAATCAGGTGCTTTGCCTTGGATAGTGATGGTAGAAATGCGAGCTTGGTCAATGCGGCCAATCGTGGATGACTCATAGTTGTAATGGATAGCATTCCCATTATGAGGGTTACTTGTCTTGTCATGAGATGGAAGTGGATTTTTGAAGGCATCTAGGTCATAGTTCGAAGTTGGTTGTTGTGCCGGTTATGATGTTGGTGGTGTGATTTTAATTAGACCTTGGTCGATGTAATCTTGAATGACATGTTTTAAGCACATGCAACCATTTGTTTTATGTCCTTTAACTCTATGGTATTCACAATATTCATTCTCTTTGTACCAAGGAACTTTGAAGACAGGTTCTGCGTTAGGTGGAGCTTCAGGTAATGTGATATCTCCCACTTGGACAAGTTTTCAAAAGATTATCTCCATGGGTTCCGCTAAAGGAGTAAATTGTTGTCTAGGTGTTGGGTTTGTTCTTGGTTGATTTCGTTGAAAAGGTTGATTAGTTGGAGATGCGGCTTGAATGTTGATGGAAGCTTTCACTGTTTGTATGTTCTTTGCATCCACAATGCCATCATTAATGACAATTTTGTTCTTGTTCCAAAAGTGGGATTTGTCATTTGACGATTGAGGATTGTCTTTGTTGTCTCTGAAAATCTTGATGGTGCCCTTAGCTATTAAAGCGCACTCAATGGTGGTTCCTTTGGAGATAAGTTCATCAAAGGTGCTAGCACTTTGCAATTGCAATTGGAAGGAAAGCTCTGGATGAAGATTTTGGACAAAAATGTCAAGTTGTTGTTTCTCGGGTATTTGCCATGATAGTTTGCTAGCCATGTTACATCATCGTTGGGTAAATGAGGCGAAGGCTTCACCATTGTGTTGTTTGTTATTGACAAGATCATTCATATTCACCTCCTATTCAATGTTAAAAGAGAAATGGGACCGAAATTTGTTTGCTAATTCTGCAAAAGTCTTAATTCCCAGAGGTAAGTGAGAGAACCATTCAAGAGCTTGTCCCACTAAGCTTCGGGGAAATAGTCTCAAAAGCTATGTATCATCCCGAGCGACATCAAGACATGCAACATAAAATGCTCTAAGATGGTCATCCGGATTACCTTTCCCTTTGTATTTGTCGAATTGTGGGATTTTGAAATGTGGTGGAAAAGGTGTCATGTGAAGTGACTTGTCAAATGGATAAGAGCACATATCTCCCAAGGAAAACATCTTCTTGTTTTGTCCTACCGCCTTGTTAATCATTTTTTCAACATCCGCTTGAGATAGTTGCTGTTGTTGCAAAGGGGGTTGATGGTTTGGAGGTGGAATGTAATATGGTGTATATTGTGGTTGTTGTTGTGGAATGTATGAGGGTATGACCGTTGTTGAGGTTGCATGCTCACATTATATGTCGAAGGATTGGTATGCGACACATATTTGTTTGAGGATTTCTATCCTTGAGACACAAGTGGTGGTTAGGTGTAGTGTGATAGATTGACTCCAAGATTTTGCATCACATGGGAGCTAGAGGATGGATTGATGTTGGTCAATGGTTGTGGATTGGGAGTTGGATTTGCAATATGGTAAGCAATGGAAGGATTGGTGGATGAAGAAGGATGGACATTTGGGTTTATGTTTTGAACAACATGAGTGCTTTGAGATGGATTGGTATATGGCATATGTTGGGTGACAATGGGTAATCCTTGGATTGCATAAGATGGATTGACATTTTTTGAAGGATTATATGGAGGTGGAGTGAGTGATGTAAATTGATCAACATAGGAGACAACGGCGCTAGGACTTGTGATACAATAGGTGGGTTAGTCATGTCAATGAGACTAACATTGGGGTTATATGGTGTGTTGGATGGATTCGTAGAAATCATGGAGACCATATTAGAGGTGATAGGAACATTAGTTTGGGGTGCGGTTTCCACATGTGATGTGATAGGAGTGGGAACTTGTAATGGCTGCGAGACTTGTGTGGCTTGTGGTGTTTGGATAGCTTGTGAAACTTGCAGAGTTTGTGGTATTGGGATAGCTTGTGGAACTTGAGGGGTTTGTGCTTGTGAAACATGGACATCTTATGATGCTTGAGGTGTTCGTGATATTTGAGGCACAGATACAGTCATGGTAGGAGCGGGGGTGTGTTGTGAAACATGGAAAGGTGGAAAGCTCAAATTTTGTGAAAGGTAAGGAAGTACCTCAGTTGGAGTTATTAAAGGTTCTAGAGTGTACTCCGAACGTGGTGGGTTTGATGGTGTAGCAATAGACAATGAAAGAGATGGGTTGGAAGGTGGATTTTGTAGCATGGATATGGTATGAGATGGTGTGGCTATAGTGGATGGTCCCTTTGCAACAATAGCAGGAGTGTTTGGATCGTGTTCTTGAATAGCGGATATGTCAAAGTCACTTAGTAATTTGGCTCCTATATGAGATAATTGCAAAAAATAGCAATTAGGATCAGATAAAACAAGCTTCTCAACTTGGTCCCATAGGTGCGTGTCTCTAAATTCTGATAAGTCATCTCGAGATTGCTCTTCATAGGTCATTGAAAATGTTTGAGGTTGCACTTGTTGTGAAGATGATGGTCCAGCGGTGTATCCTTCGGGCACAAACATGTAAGAAGGCATACCAGTTGTGAATTGAGTTGCATCTCTAAGGGAATTTGATCTGGATTGCATCTCTAAGGGAAGTTGATCGGGATTGCTGCATTTTGGCTTCCATCTCAGCTCACAATTTTGCTTCCATTTCAGCTCTATATTGGCTCCTAGTTTGAGGCATGATGGTTGATGTTTTGGATTGGACTAGTTCGTCAAGGTTGAGACCCAAAAGGTGATGGTTTGTTTTGCTAGTTTGCTGGTTGCTTGGTTTGCAAATGGGTTGTTGGTTGTTGTTTGGCTATTGGTTGTTGGGTTGCTTTGTTGGTTGTTGGTTGTTGTTGTTGGATAAAATCCCTAGAGAATAGCTCACAAACTCAAGGGAAAAGCTAGTTCCTGATGCTGTTTGTTGGTGTTGCTAGGGCTAAGAAAAGCTAAAGGGATGATGTTTGCTATTACTGAGTTGATTGTTTTGATGTTTGGTTGATGTTTGGGGTCTCAAAGGATGGAAAGCTCAAAAGTCCAATGGTTTTGATATGCTCAAAATAGGAAGTGATGTTCAGGTGGATGCAAATGATCATAGGGATGTTTGAAAGCTAGTGACAAAGCTAAGAAGTTTGAAAGTGCAACTGATTTGGCTAGGTTGATATGGATTGCTAATGTTTGGCCAAAAGTGATAGGTAGTAGCTCAGAAGTGACTCAGAAAATGCTAAAAGCGACGGGTAATAGCTTAGAAGCGATATGGGTTTGTTTCAGATGACAGATTGCAATATGAGCCAGAGACGAGCAATTTTACCAGAGGCAGCTAGTTACAGTTCAAAAGCAAGCTACTGCTATTTAAAAGCAACGCAATGTTTACCAGAAGCGAGCAACTGATGCTTAAAGGTGATCTGGATTTTGCAAAAGGCAAGCAACTATTGTTGTAAAGCAATCTAGATTTCTGAAAGTGAGCAGTTATTGTTTAAAGGTGGTCTGTGTCTGATAGAGGATGTGTTTGAATGATTGTTTGACAAGAAAACAATGATTTCAGTCACTCACACTCACAACAATCACAAACGTGTACAACCTAGGCTAGGAAAGGACTGTATTTGTTGAGTCTCCTTGCTATGCCTATTCAAAGCGGATAGCTTTAGGATCTTGGTAGTGCCGGCTCCCCTCCACGGCACTCACTTCTCATGCATACCAAGATCTGAGTTTCCCAAGGCTTGTCCTCCCACCAAAACTTAGGATTATCCGTGCTATCTCTACTATGAATCAGGAGAATCAGGGCGGCTTCAAAGGTCCCACCTTTTGCGTCAACAAATAGAGGGATTTTGGCTACTACACAAGGTTGCTAGTAAGGGCATCCGTTCGGGTGGCTACACGTGTGACGATTCGCTCTGTTAATGGAGGCTTCCCAGCCCAAAGAGGTTACGCTCTAAGGGGTTTTGGGGGAAACATTCGTTGGTGTAACACAGCGGCACTCGTTGTTTGTGGCTTTTGATATAAACACTTTTCTTATATAGCGGCTTGGAAGAGCTTGGCTTTAGCCCGTTACCGCTTGGGTCGTACCCCTTCTCACACCGGGAAGGCAGACCCTCTAAAGATAATAACAAGTTCTCATGCACCCAAGATCCATTTGATAGGCAAGGGGAGAGAATACTTTTGCTATTAAATTTGGGTTACAAACATGCACAACAAGCAATCAAAAAAGGTAAGACAAGCACGGAGCAAACAACAATTCTTTTTAAGCACCAAGCCCAAATATTCCTAAATTAGTGATAAAAATGAAGTGTCTTGGACTGATCGAAGCTGCAACAGATATGTTAGTAGCTTCACAACCTCCTTTTCTTGGACAATCGATAAGATGTTGCACAAAGAGATGATTAATAACCAAGAAAACCCAACTGTGAATGATAAAACTAAAAGTGGCACACAGTTACCAGAGGCGACTGACTATTGCTCAAAAGTGATCTGAATACTGTTGTCAGTGAACTGTTATTTCTCAGAAGCGATGCAGATAACCTGAAGGCAAACTGTTAATGCTCAAAAGTGACCTATTTCTACCGATGCGTAAAATTCCTGCGAAAAATTAGATGTTAGCAGAAAACCCTAAATTATAGGAAGTGACCAAGACAACTGAAAGTGATCAGTTTCAGGTTAAAAGCGATGTGGATTTGACCGGAGGTGACCACTGTTGGTTTAAAAGTGATCTAGAAAATGCTGAAAGTGGTAGATGTTAGCTTAAAAGTGATCAAAAGCATGCAATTCAAGAACAAGATCACCTAGATTGTATGATTCCTTGTTTATGATGTGGATTGCTTCTCAATAAATAAACAATTATGAAGATAAAAGCTGCCATGATGGATGGATGATAATGATAATATGCTCAATGGATGTTAAAATGCTCAATATGCTCAAGATGATAGTGTAGATGCTATATGAAAATGATGGATAGATCGCTTGAGATGATATTTGGACGCTATGAAAATAATGGATAGCTCGCTTGAGATGATAATTTGGATGCTATGAAAATGATGGATAGATTGCTTGAGATGATAATTTGGGTGCTATATGAAAATGCTGGATAGATCGCTTGAGATGATGATTTGGGTGCTATATGAAAATGCTGGATAAATGTAGTATGGAATGAGAGGGTGTTTATATAGACCTCAACCAAAATCAATCAACGGTGGAGATTTGGTGGCTATGTGAACGGCTGAGATGAATTGATAATCATAGGTGAATGTGTAGATGACAAGTGGAGGGAAGATAAGGCTCATGTGTGACTGTGTACATAAAAAAGTACTACATGTGAAAGATATTAAATAAAAGATGTAGTACCACACATGTTTTTAAATAAAAGATACACACATGTCGGCTCATGATAAAAGATAAAGATAAGTGATAAGAGAAATTAATTAATTAAATAAAATTTATTTAAATAATTGGAAAGTGGGCTTATGAAGGGATTTTTAATTAAATAAATAAGATTTATTTAATTAATTTAGATAGAAATAGAGATAATTAAATAATTAAAGATTATTTAATTATAGATTAGAAAAAATAGAAGAAATAGATAATGAGTTAATTAAATAAATATGAATTTATTTAATTAATAGAAGAAATAGGCGATTAGATGAAATAGGGAAAATGCTCAAGTGTGTTAGACAAATGTAGATGATAGCTAATGCGATATTTTGATACTAATGATAATTAGGTCAATTTTGGGTGTCTACAACAATGAAAGTGGTTGATGTATTTAAAAGTTTTGGTTCCAAAGTATGAAACTATCCTATGAACTCTCAAAAAATAGACTACTAGACAAGATTTAATATTGGCCAAAGGCAAGGTTTTACTCTATGAAATTAACACAAAGCAGTAGTTTAGACGAGCCAAAAGTTTCAAATATAATCATTGCTTCCATGAAATTATTTGAGTGATTTTATAGGGTAGTAATAGGGAACAAGATTGCATTTTCATTTGATGTAGATAATATAAGCTACCAATTTTTTTTGTTTATGTAAATTTCATAGGGTAATCTCTTGCCTCTATCTTGTATGAGAAGATAAATGCAAACCTCTATTCTCCATACAAACTGACACTATGCCCATGCTTTACCACAATTTAAATTTTGTAACTTACATTATATACATCAAATTTAGAAGCAGTTGCACAGTCTTGTACCCTATTTCATTCCTCGTTCCTCATTCTAGCAATGGAATGAGGTATGAAGAATGATATAGGGCACAGATAAAAATCTTTTTGACATGAATTAAACTCTACTTCTTCAAAGTTTAAGTATAATGTCTTCATAATACAGATTGAGATATAGTACCTTGAAACCTATAGAGAGGAGTTTAAGCAAAATGTCTTCACTCAAAGGGAATTCTACCTTAAAAATTAGAAACTACCCTCTGCAAGCGTACACAAACACGTGAGTATCATTCCTGCAAAAACCAACCAAGAAATTGACATAAAACTTATTGGGTGAATATTTTGTTATCAACTAACGGAAGACAAAATGGTTATATCAACCATAATACAATGAGATTAAATCTCTCCTCTCAGAAAGGGGAGGCTCCCTTCTTATTGCTAACTAAGTCAACTAGTAATTAAACTATACTTATGTACACTACAACTATCCATGAGGGTGTCTCCATTAGCATATTCTCTTCTTTCAGAATAAGGGAAACAAATTACAATAATGACCTTGATGATTACAACAAGTAATAACCTAAACAACACCAGTTGGAGCAATAATAGCTGATACTCAGTTCTATTAGATGTAAGAATAACAAGAACGATACCAGCAAATGATAGAAAATGTAAAATTCACAAAAGCCCAAATTCTTCTACTACTTTCCACGATAGTTCCAAAGATAACAAAATGATATGTGTTGTAGCTCAAAGTCTCTCAATGCATATCACAGTAATATTGCACTAACAACGGAAATAACCTCCAGCTCAAAGTCTCCAAGCTATTCCCTAAATATGATTTCAAATATAACAAGTGCAGCAAGTTGTAGCTCAAAGTCTGTCAACAAACAATACCACAGATCCACAAGAATATAGCTAACAATTGTGGCGCAAAGTCTACAGTTTCTCAACCAAATTCATACACAAAACATATAGCTCCAAATGCAATATGATAACACAAAGTTTATCAATATCAAATCTGATTTCCCTTCAATAATGAAATGATACGTCACTCATAAACCAATCTTCAAGATAATATGACAAGAGAGACATAAGAACACTCTTTCATACAACAAATGTGCTCCAAAACAAAGGTTGGAGAAAATTTGCTTCTTTTATTGATCAATTCTTGATATGCACATTCAACACAAAGATTTAAGTATGCTTCTCAAAATGGGCATCGCTTCACTTCAAAAGATTAAAGGTTCATTTATAAAAGAACTCCCTCATATATATAGAGGAGAGTTGAGTGCTAATCTAGGAAAAGTAAACCTAAATTTGACTTATTCAACAAAAGAGTCCACATTGATTTAGGTCTTCTCTATTTTTACATGTAATTACATATTTGAAAATGACATGTAAAATGGCTGGAACTAATTACATAAAGCATGAAAATACTAAAAATAAAACTAAGGCACATTTAGCTTTCTCCACCATCTTTCTCCATGAAATCTTCATACTTCTTCATAATTGCGTGAACTTCATCATTTTCTGGTCCTGAAGTATGCTTGGAGATGGAAAGGACTCTTGTGATTGAATCTTTGACAATGTTACAAGCTTTCTCGTGCCTTCCCAAAAACATTTTTAGTTTATCCAATGTTATCTGAATATCGAACAACTTGTCCATTGAAACCAATGAAAAGGCTTGATCTTCAAACTCCTTCTAGATCATGTTGTTGAATTCCTGGATCACTGCATCTGAGGAAAGAAACTTTTGGTTGTCATCAAGTAACTTACAAGGAAATTCTTCAATCTTGTTGGGAAGATTCAAATCATTGTCTTCACTAACTTCTCGAGCACTTTGCAAGTCTTTGATCAATTCCTTGATGACGCTCACTTTGAGTATCATGGTTTCTTTGACCTCTACAAACATTTATCTATTGGGAATGATCCCAATTTCCACCAATGTGCCCAATTTCAGCGTCTTTATTTTGGTCCAAGATGACAAATTGTCTTCTATTTCTTGTTGTTCTTGAGAGAAAGCATCAACAACTTTGTATAACTTTGATCTTATGCTTTCCATTTTTTCCATTCTCTCCACTGAGGTTCTTAACAATTGTGATCCTTGAGCAATCATTCGGTCTAGGAACTGGCCAACTACCCTGCCTCTTGTATGAACTTTTTCCACCTTTTGAATAACTGGATCCTCAATGGTTATGGACACAGGCTCAACTGACTCAGAAGATAGAGTAATCTTCTGGAGCACTGAAGTTAACTATTCTACCTTGGCTTTATATTGATCCTTCACCTTTTTAACTTCATCAAATTTCTCAAAGAGAGAATTGAATGTCTCGTGAGCATCTGCCTTAGCACTTTCATTAGTTATCTTCCCTAACTCAACTCTTGAGATGGAATAATCATTGATGTCCACTTATTCAATAGTTTTATTAGGAAGAGGCTGAGCTACTTCTGCATACCTGTAACCTTCTTTCTTAAACAAACTAGAAAGAGTCTTTGGCTTTTTCTTAGTTTTTGCCTTCACATGTGCCAACTATTCAAAATCAAAGTCATCTGGAGAGATGACTTGATTCTTCCTCTTAGGTGTCTGAGATGAAAGCCAAGGGGGAAGTGTAGACAAATTTTCTTCTAAACTACCAGCCATAGTTGGAGTAGAAGAGACTGCACTCATAAAAGTTGATGTCACAATGGCTGAAGTGTTAGTCAAAATACTGTTGGAATCGTTTGCCGTTGCGCCAAAATCTCGAGCTGTCAACACACGCTACCAACGCTAGACTTAACCCAGATCCACGGGAGGCTCACTACCATGTCACGAATCCTGAGGTTAGCATTGAATGCCTCACTAACAAGGGGGTAGCTCACTACCAACAATCCCCCCCTCAATGCAACCTGAGGGATTCGAACTCGTGACCCATGGCTCTGATACCAATTGTTGGAATCGTTTGTCATTTTGCCAAAAGCTTGAGTTGTCAATGCACACTACAAATGCCAGACTTAACCTAGATCCATGGGAGGCTCACTGCCATGTCATGAATCCTGAGGTCAGCGTTGAACGCCTCACTGACAAGGGGGAGCTCACTGCCAACAAATAGCACCAGGAATATCTACACTTGAAACTTGCACAAACCTAGTCATGAGTTGTTCTAAATCAGATTAAATATTTATGTCAAATGAAGGTGATGACAAACTTGGAAAAGGTGAGGAAGAACCATAAATAGTTTCCAAACCCTATTTAGGACTATCAAAGATTGACCTAGAGGACAGGGATGAATGAATGGATTGAATTGATCCAGTGGAAGGAACATGAATGGTGTCAACAGAAACAATCGTGATGGTAGGAATGACAGTAGAAGAAGAAATAGGTGGTTCCTCTAAAATGTTCTCATGAGTTGACATTTCTGATTCCTCATGTTGTCCTTCTTCTTGCCTTTCATCTTGAACAATTTCCTCCTGCCCTTCAATAGATGCCTCTTTTGTAGTTGCTTTAGCCTTTTCACCTTTTGAAACAAACTTGATCTTTGGCTTGGCACTCTTACTGGAACTAGGCACGTCACTCTTGTTCTTCATCCTTATCTCAGATGTCTTACCTATAGGATCTTGAGATTCCTCCTCTGATCTAGTTACAAGGCATTTCAAACAAAGCTCCTTTTCCTCTAACCATACATTTTTGTTAGCTAGGATTGGTTCAAACCTGTCTTTGATGGAAGTTACCTCTTTCTTCGACCACTGGATTGTCGATAGAGGAGAGTTTGCAACATTGTTCCTCACATAACCAGGATCCAAGATATCACCATCATCTTCCATACCCTTAGGAATATCTGCTAAATCAAGCTCTTCAATTTGCTTCAAGGTCAACTAGCAATAATCCATTTTCCTTATTTCCTCCTCATCCCTACAATTTGCCCACACATCTTCAATTTTGTACTCATGGGTTATGGCCCTCTTGATTTTATCTTTCACTCCTCGGTAATCAAAATTAGGTCTCCTCTTGTAGGTCTTCATGGTGACCCATTATATTTCAGATTCTATAGCCTTAGCTTTCGGGGATGTCGAGATAGAATACCGCCCAATTATGAGTGGAAACTTGAAACTTGTCTTTTTAGATTCCATTTGTTTACTATGGACTAAAATTATCTGTCTACATAGCTCCATTAACACAATTTTATCACTGGGGTATCTTGGGAGCATGTATGGATATCCCATGAAACAACCAACTCTCAAATAGGTAAAGGTAGGAAACTGTAGATATAAACAACCATATTTGTTCACCACTGACCATGCTTCATCAGAAACTCTTTTCTTTTCCAATTGAGGAACAAACATATAGAAGAAAGGAGCAAAGAAAGCATCATTAACTCTTCTGAAACTATGAATACTCCTGTTAGAGGAAATATGAACAACAATATTAAACTACTTACTATCCAATAACTCAATGAAATTGATGCAAATACAATAAACAAAGATATTACCTTCATAGACCGATTCACCTCGTAGCTTCCATTGTTGCCTATCTCATATTGATCTTATGAATGAGTTGAGCTCTCAAAAGTGTGTACTTCCTTGTTGTTGAAGATGACAATAGGAGAATGGCTGTAGATGGATAATGCAATGAAGATTAAACTAATGATGCAACTCTATGAAGATGGATAATGGAGATATGGAGACATAGTTGGATGATTGTGATGATAATGAGATTATGCAAGTGCAATGAGGATACTTTTCCAAAGGCATGCTGGTAGAATTTCTGCAGAGTAAGATTACAAAAGCTCTTGGATTCTTGAAATGAGGGAATGAGGGTTCCTTTTATAGGCCAAGGAGGGGCCAATTCCAAGTGTCACGACCTCAACGGTGGAGAAGAAGTCTTGTGATGTGTATGGTGGAGATCGAATTGGTTGGGATGAGGGAGAAAAATATGGAAGATGTTCCTCTCACCTTGACAAGGTTGAGAGAAAGGTGTGACATGAGGCCACATGTCACAAGGCTCACCAAGACCATAGAGTGAAGGTCAAGAAGGAGACCTTGTTTGTAGGATGGTTGGAAGGAATATAGGGACTTATGTGACAAGTGTCTCAAGGCACTATCTTTTGATCAAGATGACATGGAGAGACCATGCTCATGAGAATAGGGATGGTTGGAGGAATAATAGGACATGTGGGTGGAGATAAATTAGATAATTAAATGTTAAAATATTTAATTATGTGTGCAACATGATGAGGTGGATTGTGAGGTGGATTGTATGATGTGGAATTATGGACTTTTGACTTTGGGATATGATGATTGATTAAATAATTTAGAATTATTTAATTAGGCATGACATTAGAAGAATTGAAAAATTAATTTGTTGTAGAATTATGATGATGTGAATCACATAAATAAATTAGTGAATTTATTCATTGATAGAGGAATGAGGATAAAATAAATATTAAATATTTATTTAATTCAACTTAGCCATTTTTAGGTGTATACACCTCCATCAAGAGTTATTTGAGGATAGTATTGGTATACTGGGATTAATCTCCTATCTCCTTTCGATGTTAACCCAAGAAAACTCCTCATTGCAGCAGCAACATATACCAGATATGATGTCATGTAGAACCTTAATGAATTTTGTACCTTTGTCAGTCGATCATGAATTGCATTACTAATCTGTAGTCCCCAGAAGATCTGTTGTTTCTTCCTCATGATGATTTTGATGTATAAATACATCCACTCATGAAATGTAGATGAAGTAGGTAAACCTCTCACCCTACTAAGAAGAGTGATCAAATCACTTCTTCAATGAAGTCACTGCGTGGAAAGTTCTTAGGCCATCTTAAAATATTTGGCCTTGCAGTCTTTAACCACCTACTGTTAATCACCTTCTTAGAAGTATCAGATTTTTTCTCATATTCCTCTTGTGCATAGTCAAAAGTGATATCTGCATATGTTTCAGTATGAGGACACATGAAAGCTTTGTCAAAGAATTCTGCATCTAGCCTCATCACCACATTTCTATTAGAATCTCTGACACTTCAATCATCCCTATTATAGTGTGCTGCAACCTGGAGGACAAACTCGGGATTGTGTGCAGCTACTGGAAATGCAGCTACCAAGTTAATGTTACTCTCCACTATACACTTCATGCCATTACTCATAGGTTGCTACTGGGTTCTTTCCACAAATTCAGACATATCAACATTGCCCAACTTCAGTATCCTTTATCTCATCAATGGTTGAGGTCACTGAGGTCACTCCCTAATATTTGTACTTCATGGATTTTGACTTGCTCAGGGAGGGATCTGACATCTGAAGAACAACTTATCTTTGTTGAAATACAGATCTTGAAATGCATGCACATGAGACTGCAATACAAAGTTCAAGGTTTTGCAGTGTTAGAAAAACTTGCATGATTGGAAATTACAATAGCTCGAGAAAAATCTGAGCAATTGCATGATCTTGGAGGGCTTAAGCATGATGAGGGCAAAAAATGGAGCGAAAGTGGGCAATTGGGCAAAAATGGAAAAATTTCCTAGTGTGAGCGAAATTTTCCCAAAATGGGTGAATGGCACTGAATTTTAGTGACCCTACATATTGGAAAGTTTATTGTGTAATTGCGTTGAATTTTAGCACCTTTGCAGGTTTAAGGTAGCACAAGGTTTTGCAAAGTCGACAAATTTTGCCGACTTTGCAAGTGAGAAAAATTTGCAAGTAATTGCAAAGTCAACAAAATTTACGAGCTTTGCAAATGGGGTAAAGCTTTTGCAAGGATCGCAAGGTCGGCAAAATTTTCTGACCTTGCAAAGGAAGTGTTTGCAAAGTAATGTAAGGTCAGCAAAATATTCTGACCTTACATAAGGAGGAAAAACAAGTACCTGGCTGCATTCAAATTTTGGTGTATGGTCGGTGAATTTCACCGACCCTACACCAGTGGTATGTCGAACAACAGAAAATAGAACTAGTTTTACTTAAAATGCAAAAGTGTTGGAATTTACCACCATTGCAAATATGGGGATGAACAAAGGTTAAATCAATGACAAATAATGTCGATCGACTGGTCAATGCAAAGACTACCAAATCAATGAAAGCCACTGATTGACTCACGATAGGAAGACAAGTTCAACACTCAAACCATTCTAGTTTTAAGACAAACAAGAAAAAATAAAACTAGCTCTAGAGGCTTCTACACTAGGGTTTAATCATTTGACAATAAACATATATTTATAGGTGCGAAATAAACAAAAATCTAGCTCAAAACCAATGCTAGAAACAAAATGAACTATGGCTTGAATAAAACGAAAATCTCATAAACATTAAACATTTAAAATATAAACAAACAAAGAAAAATGAAGGAAACAAACTTACCCGGGAAAAATACAGAAAGATAACGCAAGCCCTAGTTTGAAATGCTTGTTGAATTCGTTCAGAGGCCGAGTACTTCACCAACTCAGAAGTCTTCAAACACGTAGATGACTTATGAGGGCAAGAGAGAGGAAAACAAAATAAAATAAAAATAAAAACCAACTTAAAAAGGCCTCAAATTGCCATTAAAATTGTGCATTAATGGCACTCGTGTGAACTAATAGTTGCAAGGTCAGAAAATTTTGCCGCTGATGCAACTTAGTAGAATGACATGTAGGGTCGGTGAAATTCACCGTCCTTGCAACTTTAATTTTTCTTTAAGATGCAAAGGCGACAAAGTTTAGCGCTCCTGCATTAGTACAAAAAAATTCTAACTTTAAAAAGTGAAATTTGCAACTTGGTTTATTTTGCAAATTTTGATGAACTGACAAAGGTAAATTCTTAGAAAGGCATTCTGAGGCTAGGGGACCGCGCATGAGGGTAAATTTATTTCACCTCATTTTGCGTGCTTAGAGTATGTGGGCTATGAAATAGACAAGTTTCGTAGGGGTCATCCCACAAATTGAGCATAGTTGAATTTGAGGATAACAAAACTATAATTTCTATGTTGAAACCTATTGAGAATTCTAGAATAAAAGAAAATGATGACAATGTAAGTGATAGATGCATTTGAAAGCTCCAGCTCCATATATTTAAAATGTGACTATGTTGATAGAAAATGACATGGTCAAAACATGAAAGTTTGCACCTATTGTGGGTCCTAGGTACCATAGCTAATGGTTCATCATGGCATGCTATGCTATGTCCAACATATGTTAAAATCATGATATGATGTATTACACATGCAATTTTGTATGGAGAATAGCTATACCCTTTTAAGGGAATGTCTCTCCAACATTGCCTATTAAATTTTACTACATGAGATTATTTTGGGATGATTGTTGATACATCTATTTTTTTGTTCCTTATTATAGCATGGATATAATAAAATTAGTAATTTAATTTATAATTTTAATGGGCACAGAATAGTTTTATGGTCAATGTAACTTTTTGTTAGAGATAAATAATTTACTTAAAGTTAAATCTAGCAACTTTAAAAAAATATTTGATTTAAAATAAAATGGGTAGAATGTGAAATTCAAAATATGAATTAGTTATTTATAATATATACTATTAATTTTATGCAATATTAACATTTCAATTTAATATAGTTATAAAATATATTTAAGTATTATTACAAATTATTAATTAATTAATTTATAAATTATTGAAAATATTTGTTTTTCTTATAAACCCAGGTAAGGTACCCAGGAGCCCCAAAAAAGCACTTTTGAGGGCCTAGATTCTAGTAGCTATAAGCTCACCAAATCCATCCCAAAAAGAAAAAATATCTTTCCAACAATTTGAATCATTCTAACTCCAAAATCTATTGCATGATTGTGTATTTAATGAGGTGGGAAACAAGCAATGATGCTCAGTAGAGTATCCAAGAGAGATATGAAAATACCATATATTATATGAACCCTACTACATCTACTGAAAGAGTACACTACTACAATCAAGATATCCATCATTGACAAACCAAAGAAATAGACAACACCATTGAAACCAAAAAGGAGAAGTAGTAAAGTATGACTGGATGTGGAGGGGAAAATTATACCAACCCCTCCATCCCCAACAATAGAGTGCAAAAACTATAGAGTATATGTGTCAACTCACGAGATAGACAAAAATCACAGTTTTTTATATGGGGGCAAAGGGAAAATTATGCAAACCCCAAAGTCTCGTCCACACATCCCTTACATTTTTTAAATTTGGAAGTTTTGGGGGAAGAGGGATCTCCTCCAAATCCTCCTCCTCCAACGCATCACAACACTAAAATTCCTTTGGCTATCTCTTCCAAATCCTTGTGCATCTTGTATTGCTTAGCCAAAATATCATGAAAATGACCTTAATAACAATCAAAGAAAGATTCAACCTGGTGTTTAATGTCTTCTATATCATTAGGAAGAAGGTATGTACACCTATAGCCATGAAAAACATGTTAGCACAACTAAGTGATTGCCCTAAGTCCAAAAGTAGGTTGACCATAGCTTCTATGATGCCAACATAGGGGGCTCCATCCATCTACCTACCTAGATACCAAATTATGGAAACCCAAGCTCTAAGATCAGGGTTAGAGATCTCACACTCAAGATAGTCTACATGAAGTTCTCCAGTATTCTCTCACCACCCACCCTTGGCCTTTGAGGTTTTCTTCTCTCCTCCTTCCATTCCACTTCACCCAACATCACCCACTTCCCCTTTGATCAATTGAAGGAAGACGCCATACTTGGAATCAAATTCTAGCACATCACAATGGGAACAAGTTGAAGTGGTAGTAGAATGACATACCAGTCTATCACCAAACCATATAAACCCATAATATGCAACTCCTATCAAGAAGCATTATTATTTTTTGTGCCCAACTCACCTCACATTTGTGGATGGAAAAAATAACTTAATGGTCATTACGTTGGCTTTTATGGGATTTTAATGCCCTATCCTTTTGAGATCTTTTTGTATCCATTGACAACCTCACCACCACCTTGCTACAATTGCTCTCACCCCTTATTAGGTAGAAAATTATTGAAGATAATAATTATATATTAATATTTCATAAGTATAATATTATAAAGGAAAACAAACTTTTCATAAGTATAGTATAAGCCAATCAAATGAAATGCATACATGAGATGTGGGTATATATTTTTTGAACTTAAATATTAGAATTATAGAAATAAATGTAATAAATAAAGATATTTAGCTATGTTCTCAAAGAATGAACAAAATTTGATGTTGGTGTTGATATTTGGATGCTTTGAGACAAGGAAGGGATCATGACAATCTCAACTCGTATTGAGATTAAAAATTTATTGAAGGGTCAAGACTGCACTCACATAAATATTTTGTACATATGGAAATGATTTGGTAATTTGCACAACTTATATTTGTTTTTCATGATTTGCACCTCTACTTCTTTTGCCTCTTCTATTATCTAAGAGTGACAACATTTTAAAATACTTTAGAAATAATCATTATAATGTAAAGAGACATGTTCTCCTAGGTGAACTCTAAAATAAATAAATAAAAGATTATCATTGTATTTTAGGATGAATATGTAGATCTTGATTCATTTTAGAACAACAATCGAAGTGTTTCCTTTCATAAATGTGAATAAATAAATGTTTGGATACTAAAAAAATGAAATTGAATACCTTAAAAGTACACATACATAGCAATATATCATGCAAATATGTGTTTTGGTGGCTCTAGGTAGGAAAAGAATAGGCGAGAATCTACATGTATCGAGACATTCCCTCAAAATGAACATAAAACAAAATAGGAAATGACATAAACATGCAAATTTCACCATTACAAATATATTATTAATAATTTATAATTTTTTTAATCATGACTTTGTTTTGGCTCCTCCACAGAAATGTGGGATTTCTTAGACTGTGAGCATTAAATACAAACCAGATTGTGGTGCTTCAGGGAAGAAAAAGGGAGGAAGTCAGAGGCTGAAAAACTCCACATTGAAGGCAAGGAAGCCGTTGAGGAGGGCTCTCAATGGACCATGGATGCTCTCCTTTCGTGGACTCTCAATAAAAGAGTGTAAATTTGTGTTTGGCTTGAAGCCTTCAGTAGTTTGCTCTTAGTAGCTATCTCTTCATGTGATTCCTTGTCCTCCTTTCTCTTCCTAGTAGTTTTGTTTAGTTTTTTTTCTTCCTCCTAGTTCTTTTTTCTGTCATTCCTTTCTCCTCTTCTTCTCTGTTGCCTGCGTGGCAGGTTTGTTGTAACTTGATTTCAATATGTTTTAATAAAGGGTGTGGGCCTTACCCCATAGTTTATGGATCAAAAAATAATAATTTATAATTTTTTTAAAATAACAATATAAATATATTAATAATCTATAATAGTTATAAATATATATATTTAAATATAAATAATATTACATAACAAATTAAAGTTAATTCCCACATTATTCTCCCATTAAATCATGTATTGTAATTATATATTTAGAGTTACTTTTTGGATTTTCCTTGGCCCACACTAATTTGGTGCCCCTAACTTTTCAATCATCAATTAAGAATTACCAAACCATAAACATATATTTATTGCTTCTCCTTGTACAATCATAATGACAAATAAATTTTATTCATACAGTAACAAAAACTCACTACTGATGAGTTAACCATTAGAAGCCATATAATATCTCTAGTTTAAAATTGAACACATTCTTAAAAGTTGGCAGCTGTCTTTAAAAGAAACTAGAGCTTCTGGTAGCTAAACAAAGACCTAAGTAACCATTAGTTCACAAGCATCTTCACAATATAAAACCCCAAAATGACCTTATCTCCACAAATGTTGAGAATATTACAAAAATAAAATAAAATAATAATAAATGTAAGGTCAAAGATTTTATATTTCTTATCATTTATGACATTGTTTCAGAAAATCTATGGTCAAGATTTGTTTGATGTTAGTCCTTTTAATATGAACCATCAATCTATGTATTTCATCTAGTGTTTCTCACTAAGGGAATGTCTATCTGTATAATAAAATAAATTTGTAAATTTTATTTATATATTGGGGGAGAGGGGTCAATAGTTGGGCAGAGTCCTATTGTTGGTATAGTATTTGTGGTTATGAGATTTAGTCTTGCAACATATTTATGCTAAATTTTGTTAATAATTATTCCACATATAAGTCAACAAATGACCAAATGTTTGTCAAGATGGACCCTTACATTCATAACACATGAGAACTTGTCAATGTCACGTAAGAAAATCATAAATAGATTCTTTCACAAATGTAATATTTATACTTTTTTGCTTTATATAAGCTATCATAACTATCTAATATAAGTGTGTTATTTATAAAATAAGGTGTTCATATGGACAAGTATTGCTCTTCTGTGGACAAATACTTTACTTATGTGTACAACTATTAGTGTGGCAATATACATGTATTAGAGTACTTCATCTTACATGTTTGTCCTATGACAAATTTAAAAGGTGGGTACAATAAATACCTTGTATTTTATGATGAAATTTAAAAGATTATCAAAAGGTTTATGATCATTTATGTTGAATATAAGATGTATTTTAAATAAGAATATGGTGTTTTCATAACAATAAATAGTATTTTGTGTTCAACTATTGGGTCATTCATGTTGGATATAAAGGTTAGAGATAACAAGATTTATGGTTACCAAAAGGTATTGAAAACATTTAGGTTGCATATAAGTTGTGTTTTAAATAAGAATATGATGTTGTTCTAGCAATAAAGGATTTTTTTTTGTTCAACTACTAGGGATTCCATGATAATGTTTTGGTCAAATATTTAAAAATGCATTTTAAGGACAACTCTCACTAGACATGCTAATGTGGTGATTTATGTGATGAGTCACACCTCCAAACCTTAGTTGTAGATAGATAAGAGTCCATATCACATTTCCAAAAAAAATGGAGCTCCTACACAATTCCATGTAACCACTACATGGTCACAAAGTTAGCCTACGTGACTACTAGCCCCTCTCCCTATTCATGATAATTTTTTACCATGGATTTATTTTTATCATTAATAGTATATTACTAAAAACTAAATATATTAGTATAAGTGAAAGGTTAATCTTTCTAAAAATATATAATAATTATTAAAAATATATAATATAATCAAATTATATAATATAAAATATATTTACAATTAATATATAATCACTATATTTCTAAAATTATATTTTATTAAGTATGATGTATGATGTATTTAATAATATTATTATATAAATTATTAATTCTTTTTAGATAAATTAGTTGATTGTTTTATTGGAGTCCTTGCCCTTGAAAAATATACTGGAAACAACATTACATATAATTCATCCTCTTTTTACCATAAGATCGACATCTTCTGAGAAGAGGCACATTTTTTTATTTGTATTTTCTATTTAAAGAAGCCCATCCATCTAGCCTAGGAGAAACCTTTAATAGATCTACATCTTCATATCCTTGACCTCCTTCCACTAAAGGTAAATCCTCCTCCAAACTCTCTAGATCATGCCCCTCCATTTCCTTAAACATTTCAACATATTTATCATCTAATTCCAAAGTTTTTTTTTGTTCGGTAAGTGTGAGGATATTAGGCTGGCCCACTCCAGTGGAGGTCACAAGGGGGACCTCCTCCCCATCCACATATTCAACTTAGAGATTAGAAGCCACTTATACAAGTCAAATCAACTAAATAGCCACTAGATGTTACTTGGGGGATTTGAACTTGGATCTCCATCTTGAGAACCATATGGCCTTGTCATTTAAGTACAACCCCTTTCACATCTAATTCCAAAGTTATCACCAATATCTTCTTTACATTTCGTACAATTGTATAACACTAACCACCTTATTTCCCTTTGATGAAGTATCAAAAGGATTACTTAATGTTGCCAATTGTACATTTGGAGATATGTTCTCCTAATCCACTTCTACTTTCTTATTAGAAAAACCTATAGGAGCTAAAGCTTTTTATACAACTAATTCTTGTCATAAAAAATTTCCAACTACTAGATAGGCTACCTTCTTGGCCAAAGGCTTCTTCATATCATTTATAGGAGCAACCATATGATACAAGGATCTTTCCAACAAATCCAAACTACTAGTAGAGGGTAAAGGAATGTTCCTCATGAAATCGTTCACATTATGATGCATCTCAGCATTTTACCACCATAATGTCTTGCCTAAAGGCTTTTTTTTCCTTCTAGACATGATTTAAACATATGCCCAATACCAAAATAATGTCTACATATAAATGCTATCCTTCCATAATCAAGATGTTTCCAAATGTTATTTCCTACTTTCAACCAAATTTCCATTAGCAAACCCAAAGATAAATCCATCTCCACCAAAATATGTGTAAAAGTAAAATGAGAAAGTTTTTCAATTTTAGAGGAAAGAGAAACAAAATTTTCCAAGGAGTTACTTATGCTTTCCATAGAAAGAAGGAAGCCAAAAATGTAATGGAAGATTGGGCAGCCTCACCAAAACTAGTAGAACCTTGAAATTTTCTATTAAAGGATTAAAATCTAGGAACCAAGGTTTAGCAAAGAGAGTGGCATCCCTCAAGTCTAAGGACCCTTGACTCGAATAAATTTTCTATCAAATTTATATTCAAAACTAATAATAAAAAAAAGCCTTGTGCATAAGGGAAATCTCTATTGGCTTAAACAAAAAGGATTTCCAAGATTTTGATACACATTGGTGCAACTCCAACAAAATCAATAAAAAAACATTGAACCTACATATTAGTGCTAGTTTGACATAGTGGTCTACTTTCTCCACCACTACAATATTCCACTTCACAAATATTATCTTCTTCATTTCCTTTACCATACATTTTGATGCCCCTTTCCAACCAAGAACAATATTACCTTGCTACATTTTAGCATGCAACACATGCCTACCATTACCATTATTTCCTCCCACCACATAATTAGAGGAAGATTGGCTAGCATGGTGGCCAACTACATTACCATCTCCAAATGTTGATCTAGAACTAGCTCCATCCCTTCCTTCTAATATTTTGAGCCATCCCCTTCATACAAAGTCATATCCTGCTCCTCATGCCTACCCTTATCTAAAGAGCACTAGAAACCTTCCTTACAAAGTCCTTATATGCAAGGGGAATTAGGATCTTTTGCCTATGACATCGTGCTCTACACTTGAAGAAGCTTTAGGGTTTCTTTCCAAAGTGGCAATATCTTCTAATTGTATTAATAGGAGGTAATGTTTAAACATCAATTGTTAATTACTGCTAAATATTATTTAAATTATATCAAATCCTATATAATAATTTATAAAAAAACTAATCAACCAAGTGAGGGATCAGGGCCCTCTCCCATTATATTTATATATCATATTTCAAAAAGATTACATCATTTAAGTCCTTTCAAGTAGATTGGAAAGGATACAGTCTTTTGAGATGGATTGAAACATGCAGTATATCTAGATTACACATATATATCCCCCTATAACAAACTAGACATAAGCACCTATACCATATTCCATAGGGCTTACTATTAAAAAATTCCTAGCCATAGACCTAAATCATCATACAATATTCATGGCCAAAAGACATAAACCAAATGCATAAGAAAACTAGAACAATCCATTATAGTCAGGTCCTTAGGTACCATCTTCTTTCTGAGCCAATGCAGCGTGCTTTGCTAGAAATTTTATCATCTTCTTAGCTTTGGATACATTAAAACACTCATTGATGAAGGGGGTAAATCATAAAACACACAACAACAGAACTGACACACAGAAAATAGAATATTTTTTTATTGATTTGGACAACTTATTACATTACAGAAGCTCAATTACAATCAAAGGGATCAATCCTCCATAGGCTGCAACACACTACAACTACACATCACCAGGCTCTGGAATCTTATGCCTTCTGTAACCCCAATCAGCTAGGGTTTTTGTTTTCCCACCTATTCTTGACTCTACACTTTCCCCCTTAACTCTACTACTGCACAGGGTTCCCAAAATAGTCATAAATAGCACTTTTTGGCGGCCTCCAGTTAAATTTTGAAATTTTCAACTCCCTCCAAAAGTAGGTCAACTTCTGGGAAGCATAACTTTTGATCCGGGTGTCTGATTGGCGAACTGTTTTAAGCACCAGAAATCTCACGATGTGAACTATCATGCCAAAAATTTGTAAATGGATTTCCATCAACTTTTTGGGATGTTATGGGATGTTTTAGTGCCTCATATCTCATTTCAAAAAATTTTAGGGGCTTTTCAGAAAATAAAAACTTTAATATATTTCAGCTCACAAATGATCTTTGCCTGATTCCTTCGCCAAAGGTCTTATATTTCAGTTATGAAGATTTCTGTAAGTTTTCACTTCAATCTATGGCCAAATGCAAACTTTCCTAAAATGGTAGTTAAACTTTCCAAAACTGGCAGTTTGCTATTTTTAGCAGTTTGGAAAAAAACTGAAAGTCCTACATCATTATTTAGGAGATTGTGGAACTAGAAACACTAATTATGGAAAGAAATGAAAACAACTGCAATGATTTTGAATTAACTTCTATTTGGGTGATGCAAGATTGCCCTTGCACCACTAGATGCTTCTGCATCAGACACCCAAGATAATTTGAGAAGTGACCCTGTCACATCTTAGGTGTTTGTGTGAGGAAAACCCAAACGGTCAACCTCTGCCTTAGACAACCAAGAAGAATCTTTAATAGGCAGTCCTTTCCATTTCACCAAATATTCTTCATATTGCTTATTACGAGTACTTCTTCCCACATGGCTATCCAAGATCTCTTCTATCTCCTCTGTTGAAGTACATGCCGGAATACTCCACTGTTCTTCTGTTAGTCCATCCTCTGTACCACCTTCATGATATTCTGTTAAATCAGCAATGTTGAATACAGGAGAAGTATTGATCCCACTCGGCAGCTCTACTCATATGCATTTCCTGAATCATGCTTCTTCAGGATTCTGCACGGTCTAAATTTCTTCATTTTCAACTTATTGTATGTTCCAATTGGGAACCTTTCTTTCCTCAAGTGAACCATGACTTCATCTCCTACCTGGAACTCCTTATATCTACTCTTCTAATCTACCTTAGCCTTGTACTAAATATTCATCTTATTAATGTGCTTTCTCACCTCTTCATGCGTATTCTTCAGATGTTCTGCAAAGTCTTCAGCTTAGGCACTTGTCTTTTCTCATTTGTCCAGCTTCCTTAACTCATAAGTATTTCTTGGGCTATTGCCATATACAATCTGGAATGGTGATTTACTAGTACTCCTATTGACATAATTGTTGTAAGCAAATTCTGCCTGTGGTAAAATCAAATCCCATCCCTTGGGCTTATCTCCTACTAAGCATCATAGCAGGTTACCAAAACTCCTATTCACCACTTATATCTATCCATCAGTCTATGGATGGTGTACAAAATTGAACTTCAAATCTGTCTTCAACTTCTTCCACAATATCCTCCAGAAATAACCAACAAACTTTGTATCTCGATCTGAAACTATGCTCTTTGGTAGACCATGTAATCTCACCACCTCCCTAAAAAATAACTCTGCAATAGGAACATCATTAGTTTTCTTGCAAGGAGTAAAATGTGCCATCTTCGAGAATCTGTCCACCACCACAAAAATGGAGTCATGTCCTCTATATGTCCTTGGTAAACCAAGAATAAAATCTATACTAATATCATCCCATGGCTTCTCTGGTACAGGTAATGGCTGATATAGCCCTATATTCGACTTGTTCCTTTTGCCATCTGACACACTCTGCAACTTTGCACAAATTTCCTCACATCTTGCTGCAACTGTGGCCAATAATAATTTTCACCAACAATAGCAATGGTCTTATTTCGACCAAAGTGTCCAGCCAATCCTCCACTATGCTTCTCCTTAATCAAGTTCTCTCTCATGGAACTCCTTGGGATGCACAATTGGCTTCCTCTAAACAACATGCCATCTTGGATTATGAAATCCAACCATTTTGTCATGTCCAAAGTAACAGGTTCCAAACAAGCTTTCCAAGCCTCTGCAAAATTTGGATCTTCTGGATACAAACTCTAGAGCTCATCGAACCCAACAACCTCTATCTTCATTCTATCAACAAATTTTGCCTTCTGCTCAAGGCATCCGCAACTCTGTTGGACTTCCCACTCCTGTGTTTCAAAACAAAGTATAACTCTACAAAAACTCAACCCATTTTAAATGCCTTTGGTTCAACTTTCCTTGACTAATAAGATACTGCAAAGCCTGATGATTAGTATATAAAACAAACTCTTTTGGCAACAGATAATGTCACCATTTCTTCAAAGCCTAAACTATAGCATAATATTCTTGATCATAAACAAAATACTTTTTCTTGGCATCATTAAGCTTCTCACTAAAATAGGCAATGGGCTTACCTTCTTGACTCAAATAAACTCCTATAGCACTACCACTTGCATCACAATCTACCTAAAATACCTTATTGAAATCTGGAAGTGCCAAAACAAGTTGCTCTGTGACTTTTTGCTTCAATGTATCAAAGCTTTTGTCTGCTCCTTTAGTCCATTTAAACTCTTTTCTATCCCCTCTCATTATCTCAGTTAGGGGTGCACAAATGCTACTAAAATTCCTGATAAACTTTATGTAAAAACTTGCCAAACCACGAAAAAATCTTACCTCTATGGCACTCCTTGGCGTAGGCCATTCAATGATAGCTCTCACCTTCTCTAGGTCCACCTTAAGACCTTCCTCTGAGACAATAAATCCCAGGTATACCAACTCCTTCTTTGCAAAACTACATTTCTTTAGATTAATCAACAACTTCTCCTCCCTCAGCTTCTCTAAAACTCTTCTGATATGCATCAGATGCTCATCCCAAGTCTTACTGAAAATCAAAATATCATCCAAATAAACAATAACAAAACTTCCCAAAACTTCTTTCAGTACCTCATTCATGAGCTGCATGAATGTGCTCGGTGCGTTGGTTAGCCCAAATGGCATGACTAACCACTCATACAAACCCTCCTTTGTCTTGAAGGTTGTCTTCCATTCATCTCCTTCTATGATTCGGATCTGGTGCTATCTACTCTTCAGGTCAATCTTCGTGAAGTACTTGGCTCCACTCAAACAATCCATTATGTCATCCATTCTTGGCAATGGAAACCTATACTTGATTGTGATCTTATTTATGGCTCGAGAATCTGCACACATTCTCCACTCTCCATCTTTCTTTGGTGCTAGTACTATAGGCACCGCACATGGACTCAGGCTCTCCCTTATCAGTCCCTTCCTTAACAACTTGTGAACTTGTTTATTCAACTCTTCATTCTCTGTTGGAGTCATTTTGTGGGCTGCATTATTTGGAAAAATGGCTCCTAGTATCAAATCCATTTGATGACTTATCTTCCTCACTTGTGGTAAACCTTCTGGTACATTATCAGGGATAATGTCCTGAAATTCTTCCAACATATCTGAAAATTCTGCTGGTACATCTTCACATTTCTCTTGACTAATCTTAGGAATCAATGCAAAGCAATGACGCTCATGCTTCATACCCTCCAAAAATTTCCTACCATCTACCAAGCAAATTCTGGTAGTACTACATACCTTTTCTTCCACCTCCTTCAAGGGCTTCGACTTATGATGAACTCCATCCTTTGTTAGGGAATATGTGTTTGCACAACTATTATGGACAACACTCCTCTCATACTGCCACAACCTCCCCAATAGCATATGACATGCATCCGTCGATATGATATCACACAACACCTCATCATGGTAGTCCCTAATCTTGAACTTCACTAAACATTGCTCATTGACCAAAGCTCTGTGGTCCTTCTACAACCATGCAATCTGATATGGATGTGGATGCTTTCTTCTTTTCAACTTCAACTTGTCAACCATCTCCTCTGAAACAAGATTGTCAGTACTTCCACTATCAATAATAATATCACAACACTTACCTTCACATTTTCACCTTGTACGAAATAAACTCTTCCTCTGATTGGGTTCTTTCTCCTCATTCAACAAAGTTCTTCTGACAACTAGGGTTTCTCCCCTTTCAGCATCTTCAAAATGCTCAAACTGTGCATCTTCATCTACATGTGCAACTCATGCATTACCTTTAGGTCTTCTATTTGTCCTTCCTTGATGTTGCGGACACTCGTATGTTCGATGCCCTTCTTCTCCACATTGGAAATAGGTTCCTCTGAAACCTTCTCTCCCAGGTCCTTGCCCAGGTCTGCCTCTTCATCTTCCTCTTTGATCACCATTGTTCTGGTCAAGAGGGCGATAGGTATTATCCGCTCTCTAATTTCAATTGGTGCCAGGTTCTTCACTTTTCTTTTGATCTTCATTACAGCCTCCATAGAGTCTTCCACCAGTCCTTTCGCCTTGAGCTCTTCCCCTTTGCTTGCTATCAAATCTTTTATTTAGCTTCTCTTCCACCTTCAAGAAAAACTGGTACATATCTTCTATGGTGGTCATTCTAACTAGGTTCAACTCCTCTTGAATACTTGGTCTCAAACCATTAATGTAATGGGCTACCTTCTCCTTGTTGACCTCTGCATGGCCTATCCTAATAGTAATCTTATAAAACTCTTCCGTATACTCCTTAACAAACTTGTTACCTTGCTTCAGTCCTTGCAACTTCTTCAGCAACTCCATCTCATAGTCCACAAGAATGAACTGCTTCTTCAGTTTCTCCACCATCCGATCCCATCTGGTGATCTTTCATTTTCCTCTTCTGTTCCTCTCTAATTGGACCTCCTTTCACCAAATACTGGCATGGCCCTTCAACTTTGTTTTTGAAAACTTGACCTGATCTGGGTCCTCTACATCTTCATACTCGAAATACTCCTCCATGTCATTGATCCAATCAATAAGTTGTTCCGGATTCAAATCTCCAGAATATGTAGAAACTTCGATCCTAGGCCTCTTTTCAATCTTAGAAATGGCCCTCAACAACCTAACTTCTGCAGGATCTCCTGCAGCTTCTTGTTCTTCCTCAGATAGCTCTCTTTAGCTTCATCCTCGCTTTCTTCTCTTGTTTTCAACTCAAACCCTCTTCGTAGATCCTCTTGCAATACATCGATTTGCCTTTGTAGGGCTCTAAATCCCTCTTCCATCAAAGCATTCCTCCCAATACAATTTCCTCGTGGAGGCATCTTGATCTCCGCAGCAAACCCACAACCTCAGGTCCTAGTGCAAACTACCTCACGGTCGGCGATCTATTTACACACTTAGGAATCCTTGCTCTGATACCACTTGATGAAGGGGGTAAATCATAAAACACACAATAGAAATGGCACACAAAAAATAGAATATCTCTTTATTGATTTCAAGAACTTATTACATTACAGAAGCTCAATTACAATCAAAGGGATCAATCCTCCATAGGCTGCAACACACTACAACTACACATCACCAGGCTCTGGAATCTTCTGCCTTCTGTAACCCCAATCAGCTAGGGTTTCTATTTTCCCACGTATTCTTGACTCTACACTTTCCCCCTTAACTCTACTACTGCCCAGGGTTCCCAAAATGGTCATAAATAACACTTTTTGGTGGCATCCAGCTAAAATTTGAAATTTGCAACTCCCTCCAAAAGTAGATCAACTTCTGGGAAGCATAACTTTTGATCCTAGTGTCTGATTGACAAACCGTTTTAAGCACTGAAAAGCTCGTGATGTGAACTATCACGCCAAAAATTTGTAAATGGATTTCTATCAAATTTTTGAGACATTATGGGATGTTTTAGTGCCTCATATCTTATTTCAAAAATTTTTAGGGGCTTTTCAGAAAACAAAAACTTTAATATCTTTCAGCTCACAAATTATCTTTGCCTAATTCCTTTGCCAACGGTCTTATATTTCAGTTATGAAGATTTTTGTAAGTTTTCACTTCAATCCGTGCCCAAATGCAAACTTTCCTAAAATGTCAGTTAAACTTTCCAAAACTGGCAGTTTGCTATTTTTAGCAGTTTGGAAAAAAACTGAAAGTCCTACATCATTATTTAGGAGATTATGGAACCAGAAACACTAATTATGGAAAGAAATGAAAACAAATGCAATGATTTTGAATTAACTTCTTTTTGGGTGATGCAAGATTTCCCTTACACCACTGGATGCTCCTACATCACTCATGCAGAGGTGAAGGTTTTTTTGGATGGAGCAGTTTGAGAACATCCAGACTAGGTTAAAAAGCAACTTTCCCATTATTCATAGAGAGCAACTTTTGTATAGTCGCCACCTCTTGGGTAAGAGCCTCAAGCCTCTTCTAAATGCATCACACTGTATTGACCAATGTCAATTCATGGACTTCATATCTAGTAACCATGAGAGAAGAAAGCCTCTCAACTATTGCATTATTGACCACATCATCCAACCCTACTGTAAATTTCTCCCGTATAAAATATCTCCTTAGAGGCTTGATAATCTCTTTGTCATTAGTCAACATAAGGATGTATTCCCCACAAACATTGATGAAACTTTAGAGTTAACACAATGCTTGGTATACCCTTCAATGGAATCTCAACCCAAAATCTCTTCTAGCACTTTCAAGACTTCATTCTCCTGAAAAAATAACACTTTTATCATTTTGGATATTGTCACTTCACCTATAAATTCCATCTACCTCACAGAAGATCCTAGTTGTAATAATGACTCCACGACACAGAGTAGACAAGAGAGAAATGAACATTGAGAATGTAGATGGATGAAGCCTCAAGCCTCAAGTCATTTCATATTGAAGGTCGAGTGAGCAAAATTAAATGGGAGTACTTCCTATCCTAAGAAATTATGATCCAATCTCTGTTGTCACCCCATATGAATTAGTTGAGGCTTATTTAATAATAATTTCACATTATTATTTAGAGATCCAGCCACCCAGAGATGTTATCATCAATGATTAAATATTTTGATTGATTAATACCTTGGTTCGAAATATAATCAACCAATTTATTTCCTTCCTAGTGACAATGATTTATAGAGAATGTTGCTATGTTGTCCAATATATCCAAAGCCTCCTTAAGTATGTTCATTATCTTCCAATTTATTGAATATCTATTTCTTATACAAAGGGTGACAACCATTGAATCATCTTCGATAATAATGTTAATGAGGTTGCAATATTTAACCAATTGTAATCCTAGTAGCAATGCTTCAACCTCAGCTTTGATGTTAGTGTCAATTTTTTATTTTTTAGTTGTTGCTTTAATTAATTTTCTAGAAGAATTGTGGATAACACACCCAACACCAAATGGGCTTGGATTGCCTCATGATGCATCTTTAAATTTTAATTTCCATGAGCCTTCCTAAGGTGGAGTCAACTTAACTTTTGAGTTATCAACTGAGAGAAGAAAAGGATTTGAAATCCCATGAATAGGAGGAAGGAATAGCTTGTTCCATTTCTTCAACATATCTATGTCCCATGAAGAGAGTGTACACTTTCTTAGTGACTTGGAGGAGACTATGCTCATTGTTACTTCTATGATGGCAATTTCTAATTTTGAGATGACAATATCCCATCCACATTCTTTCCCTTGAAAAATTCTTTGATTGCATCCCTTTCAAACAATCTAGATTAGCAATGAAGGGCTAGTATTCCATAAGAATGAAAATATAGCACTGGGCTTGCCTCTTGGCCACTCTTTGAAGAGTTGTAGTAGGGCATTTAGGAAAGAGATGTGGATTTTTAATTTGTTGATCAACCAACCCCAACATTTTTGGGTAAAGGAACAATTCATAATCATGTGTCCATTGGTCTCCTCAATACGAAAGCATAAGGGACACTAAAATGGGCCTGAGAAGACTATTTTTTGGAGTCTAACCCCTATTAGCACTTTCCTTTTGATGTATACCCAAGCAAAAGAATTGGCTTTGGTAAAATAGTCTTTATGCCAGCATTTGATCATTAGCCAATTTAGATATTCAAGATCAACAATGATTCATATCCTATTTTAATAGTGTATGATTTGTTGTTAGAGAAAATCCACTTAATTTTATAATGCTTTTTATTTATGTGTAATCAGGATTGTCTGAGAATGAATTGAATTGTCCCTACTTGATTCGAAGGTCCCACATCATGAGGTATGTCCTTCCACTTATGCATCTTAAAATGTCATCAACAATGGTTGTGTTCACATGATTTGCCACTAGACAATGCAATGATGGATGGAGATGGGTCCTGGCTATTAGGCCATGTTAGGTACCCATGTACAAATAATCTCTCACAAACGAAGTAAAGGAGAAAACCCAGTGGGACAAAACTCCTCCCCAAAAGAGAGAAAAACATGAAAGTGAAAGAAGTGAAAGAAGGAAGGACTCAACATGACCCCCAAGGACCCCTATAAGAGAGAATGAATGAGATGATAGATCCCCCAACAAAGAAGTAGCTCATGTGCCAATAAATGCTTGAAGACAAAATACAATCCAATGCCTACAAATAAAATTTCTCCCCTTGGGAAGAAACAAACCCAATGGTGTATGTAGAAGCAACTCCCACAACATGGATGAAAAGGGAATCCAAATCAAAATGTGTGCTTTAGAATACAACTCTAATGTCCTCATGCTGGAAAATGATATCTTCTCCAAATCAGGAATGTAATGCTCAATCAAGGAAGTAGAACCAGGAGATGAAGGATAGTGAACTACATCTGAAAACACTAAAGATGTGATGATATCATGATCATAAAAGAGAAGAGATAACCCCTCTAATGTGTTCTCAAAATCATCAATGTGAGACTTCACAAACAAAGATGATATGTCTCCAAGATAGGAATCCCAATGAGGTGGATCGGGAAGACTAATATGATCTTACTGCAAAGAATTGTTGGAAGCTCTCAAAGAAGCATCTCTAAACTTTGATGTAGCAACAGGTGATGGATATGAGATCTCAATGCATGTCTTTTGACTACATTGCTCATCCATGATTGATGTGTCCACACAAGATGTCTGAAGTGTGAACATCAATTGTATTTGTTGATGCTAGATTAGAAAAATTTGGCAAACTGATTCCATTAGCAATGCACAACTATTCTAACTGATGAATATTATACAAATTTGTCAAATCATCGAGTCATTTTAGCATGCATTCATCTATGGTATGTCTTTTTCTTCCACAATAATCATATTTGACTTTCTAAAGATTAGGAGTCATGGTTACAACCAACAAAAACAAAAGATGACCATAAGAGCACCCCCTCAAATTTACTCAATCAATGAGTAGCCCCCTAACAATATATAATTGTGGGACTTTATATTCAGTCCAATTACGATTTCCACAAGCCAAAACAACAAAGTGGTCTTTGATTTTGGTACAATGCAAAAGCCAAGATTGGGCTAAAATTGAAGGTATAATTTTTGAGAAAAACTGAATCAAACTGATTGTAAATAAAGCTTTATGTACTTTCAAAAAAATCACCAAAAAATGTTACCGTATGTGCCCAAACGAAGCCTTTGATGTTGAAAATGGGAACTGCTCAGGTACAACGATGAAAAACTACAATTTCTGGACAATCTAGGTACCAAAACCAAAATTTGATTGCACTACTACGAAGCCTATGAAATTTAAGCCCAAATAAAAAAAAATTGCCCAAAAAAAGAAGAAAATATGAGCAAACTTTACATGCCTGCAAAGATTGACTACCAAAATCAAAATGCCAACGAAGAGGGGGTCTGCCAAAATTTTTTGATTAAGTTTGTGCACGTTCTATTTGTTGCATGCAAAAAATAACTTATACCCAAATAGTTTTTCGATGCAACAAACCAAATCTAGAAAGAGTTTTTCTTTTCGACATGCATAAGATGTAGATCTAATGAAAAAAGCATCCAACAACAAAAAATGACATGTAGAAGTTGAATCAGCCACCTAAGTCAAGCAAAGGCTGCTGCAACCTGCAATACACGGCCAGAAAGAGGAAACCCTCACAAATCTAGTTTTTCCATCAAGTTTTTTTGATTCTCCAAGTCATTATTTAATGCAAGAGAAGAGCATACTCAACTATCAAGATCCACCATGATTTGCATTCAATATCTCTCAAAAAATTGACTAATGATAAGTGATTCTTCCTAGAGCTCTGATACCATGTAAGAGTTGATTGATCTGCTTTGATATTGTGTAAGAGTTGGCTATGATGGTAGCCACCCAAGATCTAGAACTTCATGAAAGCACAAGAGAGGCCAAATGAGAGAATAATTCTATTATATCAATGAATGCAAAAAGATTGTTGTTACAATGTACATGATATGCCTTTCTTATAAAGGCAAGAATGAGATGCAGGATGAATTAGTCATATGACAAGTGTCATAATCCTATGACATGAGACAACTAGAGGATAAGATGCCAACTAGTTGATAAGATCACGTGTGTAGGATAAGATCATATGACTGTTGGAATTAGGCTAGACAACTAAGGGGGGATGAATTAGTTGTCCCACACAATTAACTTTTTCTCTTTTAATCTCCTTTCACAACTTACAAACAAATTAATGATGTAAACATTAAAGCATGAAAAAATAACACATGAGCATAAACACAATAACACACTTGACACCAAGATTTTTAACGTGGAAACTCGGTTAAGGGAAAACCACGGTGGGGGTTAACCCACAAGATTCGTACCTTGTTAAAAGTACTTAAAAATGGGAAGGCACTTGCCTTCAGGCGCACTACCCAGAGCTCACTGCTCAAAAGAGGCTCACTGCCTACAGAATTTATGTTTAATATAGAAGGAATTAACTAAGAAATAGCATCTTCTTCATGCCTGGTTTAGTCTCATTGAAGGTTCATAAAACTTCTGCTCTTCTCCCAAATACTTCTTCACTATCACTTCATCTTTTATTGTTCTTGTTCCTCTGCTCCTCCTCTTCTCTTCTTTGCCTCTGATCCTTTCTTAAGATTTGATTATTTCGCACAAGGATAATTTTTGACAACTCAACTACATGCCTTTATATGCTTCATCAACCTTGGAATAAACATCAAGGTTGGCACTACAAGTGTCTGACTTAATGTGAATCACTAATTTGTCGGCCAAACATAACTAGGACTCAAATCTTCCTTGATCAACACACCACGCTCCATAGAATTGCTCTTAGATCATCTACAACACGCTAGAATCATCCGGTCAGCCAAGACTAGGAAGAATAGCAACACCAAGAATAAAATCTTCAACAACGAGCTCAGTCTTCAATGCGGACCTCCAACACAGTAGGCACACAATCCAGAGACTCCCACAAGCACAATGAATTCAGCAATAACATCCGCACTACTTCAAATCAACAGAATCACTTACATCTTCTTCCGGAACCTCAATAACATTGTCTTCCATGATTGTCACACTAGAAAGATTGCTTGTGGACCTCCAAACCATGAACCACTTGAGTTGATACACACTGACTTCCCACACATGCCTCTAGAACCGCAGATCATAATATTTCAATGTAGAGCAATCCGGACCAATTTACTGTCACTCTATCTCTTCTGAACACAACAAAACCTGGTTCAATTCAGATGACCATATCTTCTTCAAATCTTCATGTGGACCTCTCAAAACTTAACTGGAGCTACTTCAGACAATCCTCTACATAGCCATATAGTCCGCATACATTGATCTTTATTAATTTTCTCAATATCCTCAACATTCTAGTCTTCTAAACATGCAACAAAATAGGATACAATTGACACCAATGGCAACAAGGATATGTTGACATCAATGACAACACCGATTAGACACATATTTGCAACAATCTCCCCCTTTGTCATCGATGGCAACATATGATGTGAAAAACTGATCCAACCATCAAGACAAGAACTTCTCCCCCTTTCTCTTATCACTTCTGCAATTGCTCCCCCTTTCATCAACAACTAGTTTTTCACATGACTTCTCTCCCCCTTTGACATTAATGGCAAAGGGCACATATTTGCAATCTTTTCTTCCCCTTTTTGTTTCAGACTGGTCTCAAATTTTGCATACTAACTACTCCCCCTGAGTAGTATCTCCTTAACATCAATCTGGATCACAAGATATGACTGCGAATTCCACCGGACTGATGCACCCCAGTGCATCTTAGTTCTGATCAGGAGGGGAAATAACCCCTAACTTCTCTCTGAGATACTCAAAAGTATCCTTGGGTAGAGGCTTGGTGAAAATATCCGCAATCTGATCCTTTGAAGAAACAAACTCCAATCTGACTTCATTCTCATTAACATTCTCTCTCAAAAAGTGAAACTTGATTGATATGTGCTTTGTCTTTGAATGCAACACCTGATTCTTTGAGATGCTTATTGCACTTGAATTATCACAGAAGATTGTGATAGGTTCCTCAAACACAATTATGATGTCCTTTAGCATTTGCTTCATCTACAGAACTTGAGTACAATTGTTTTCTTCTGCTATATACTCTGCCTCTACTGTAGATAGGGATATTGCCTCCTACTTTTTGCTCAACCAAGAAACCAATCTCCTTCCCAAGAAGAATGCACCACTACTAGTACTTTTTCTATCATCCACATCCCCTGCCCAATCAACATCTGTATATGCATGAAGAGTGAAGTCATTATCCTTTGGATACCATAAGCCATAATCAAGTGTCCCTTTGAGATATCTAAAAATTCTCTTGACTACTACAACATGGGATTCTCTAGGACCATCTTGAAATCTAGCAACAAGTCCAACTGCATTCATGATATTAGGTCTGGTTTGAGTCAAATAGAGAAGTCCTCCAATCATTGATCTATACCTTTTCTAATTTGCCTTAAGGGAGTCATCATCTTTACTTAGCTTACATCTAGTTACCATGGGTGTATCCATCGGTTTTGAATCTTCCATTCCAAACTTTTTCAACAATTCTCTCACACACTTAGATTGAGATATGAAGATACTTTTATCTGACTGAATGATTTGCAGACCTAAGAAGAAATTCATTTCACCAAACATGGACATCTCAAATTCACTCTGCATCTGATCAGCAAATGTTTTTCACATACTCTCATTTCCACCAAAAATGATATCATCAACAACTACCTCAACAATCAGAATGTGCTCATGATCAATCTTGAAGTAAAGATTACTGTCAGCAGTGCCTTTTCTATATCCTAGCTTTAGCAGATACTTATCTAATATTGCATACTAGGCTCTTGGGGCTTGTTTGAGTCCATACAATGCTATCCTCAACCTGCAGACCATACCTCTCTGATCAGACAACTGAAATCCTTCTGGTTGCTCAATGTAGACTTCTTCTTCTAATTCTCTGTTTAGGAATGCTGACTTGACATCCATCTGATAGACCTTGAAATCTTTATAAGTAGCAAATGCAAAAAATAATCTGACTGAAGTAAAGATTACTGTCAGCAGTGCCTTTTCTATATCCTAGCTTTAGCAGATACTTATCTAATCTTGCATACCAGGCTCTTGGGGCTTGTTTGAGTCCATACAATGCTTTCCTCAACTTGCAGACCATACCTTTCTGATCAGACAATTGAAATCCTTCCAGTTGCTCAATGTAGACTTCTTCTTCTAATTCTCCATTTAGAAATGCTGACTTGATATCCATCTGATAGACCTTGAAATCTTTATAAGAAACAAATGCAAGAAATAATCTGACTGCCTCTATTCTTGCCATGGGAGCAAAAGTTTCTTCAAAATCAATTCCTTCCACTTGAGAATATCCTTTGCAGACCAACCTTGCTTTGTTTCTTACAACTTCACCATCTTCATTTAGTTTATTCCAAAAGACCCATTTAGTTCTAATCACATTTTTATCTTCAGGTCTAGGAACAAGATCCCAAGTGTGATTCTTTTTAATTTGCATTAATTCTTCTTCCATTGCTTTTACCCAATTTTCATCATTGCAAGCTTCATTTACTAAAATTGGTTCAATCTTTGAAATCAAACAAATTTCCTCTTGATCTTCAACAATTATTTTCCTAGTTCGAACACCTTTATATCTATCTCCTATGATCTGATCTTCAGGATGATTCAGTCTTACATACCTAGGAATTTTGGGATTTGTTTGAACCTCTGTTTCTTGAGCTTGTTCTTCAATATCTGTACTAACCTCTTGAGTCACTAAATTTTCTGGATCAATCTAAATCTAAGTTTGGATTTGAACTTGTCTTCCTTGACTTTGACTTTCATCTTGATCATCTGATTCATATCCACAAGAGCTGGAATGTCCTTTACTCTCATCAACTCTAACATTTGCACTTTCAACAATCTTTTTCAATCTTTTGTTAAAGCACCGGTATGCCTTGCTTTGAGTAGAGTAACCCAGAAATATCCCTTCATCACTTCTTGCTTCAAACTTGCCTAGATCCTCATCTCTTTTGATATAGCAAGTTACCAAAAACTCTAAAGTATCTCACAGTAGGAGGATTACCAAACCATAGTTCATAAGGGGTCTTACCAGAATTGCCTTTGATCTGCACCTGATTGAGAGTGTAGACAATAGTACTCACAGCTTCTCTCCAATAGACTTGTGGAACATTTGCTTCCATCATCATGGCCCTGACAACTTCTTGAATGATCCAGTTCTTTCTTTCCACGACTCCATTTTGTTGAGGAGCCCTAGGAGTAGATAACTATCTTTTTATTCCATGCTTTTCATAGAATATATCAAACTCACCGGAGGTAAACTCTCCACCTCTATCAAATCTTAGACACTTTATTTTTCTGCCAATCTCATTTTCCACCATAACCTTGAACACCTTGAACTTGTCAAGAGCTTCTAATTTTTCTTTCAAAAAGGTTACCCACATCATCTGGGAGTAATCATCAATCAGCAACATAAAATATATGTCTCCTTGCACACTCCTAATTCTAGAAGGGCCACATAGATCACTATGGACAAGTTCCAGCCATCCACTTGAAAATTGTTCTTTACTCTTGAATGAAATTTTATTCTGTTTACTCAATTGACATTCTCTGCACATGTTATCAGTAGGCTTCACAAGTTTTGGAAGATCTCTCATAGCCTGAGTAGAACTTATCTTGACAATGTTATCAAAATTCACATGACACATTCTCCTATGCCATAACCAACTCTGATCAATCTGAGCAATCAAACAACTTTTTCCAGAACTACTTAAATGAAAGATGTTACCTCTAGTCTGAGTACCAGATGCAATTTTAGTTCCGGAGCTTTCCAAGATTCTGCATTTTCCATCCTTGAATCGGAGATCATAACCCTTGTCAACCAATTGTCCAACACTAAGAAGATTATGCTTCAATCCTTCCACATATAGAACATCATTAGTGTTATTCTTACCATCAAAAGAGATGGATCCTCAGCCATAGATTCTACCAGCTGAGTTGTCTCCAAATTTCACAATTCCACCTTCATATTTTTCAAAGCTTACAAATTTACTTTTATCACCAGTCATATGATGAGAACATCCACTGTCAATTACCCATTCATCTTTTTCTACAACCTAAGCAGCCAAGGCACTTTCCACATTTGCACAACTAGCAGATTCAGTAAGCACCAGATCTTCTTCTTTGATAGCAATAAATACCCAATCATTTTCAGTGGAACCTCCATGATCAGATTCATCATCTATGACTCTTTCTTCACTAGCTTCTTGGACATAGTAGCATTTCTTCTAAACTCTAGGTCTGTTAGGGTTTGGCCTTGAACCCCTCTCCAGACACCTTGAGGCAAAATGACCAATCTTATTACAAGCAAAAAATTTGAATGGCAACTTTCCTTCATACTTACTGGATCCTCTTGGCAATCTTTTGGCAAAAAGGGCTTCAAGTTCATCGAACTCAGTTTCATCACCTTCAAGATCCTTCCTTGTCCTGTCGAATCTATTAGATCTTCTTGAAGAGCTTTCACCTAGATCATATTTTTGTTTTCCATGAATACTGGCCTTAAATGCAGATTCAGACTTAGAAAGAGAATCACCAAACTCACTCATTTCAAATGCTGAAAGCTTACCAACCAACTGATCCCTTGTAATAGTTGTCACAGTTCTAATTTCTTCAATGACAACAACTTTATGCTTGTATGCTGGAGGTAAGGATCTGAGCACTTTGGCAACAATCTTTGATTCATCCAATACTCCACCAGCACACCTTATACCGCTCACAAGTTCATTCACTTTTAGCATGTATGAGGTAATATTTTCATCTTCACTCATCCTTAAGCTTCCATATCTACCCTTCAGGATTTGTAGCTTGACACATTTGACATGATCATCACCTTCATGCAGGGTTTCCAACTTCTCCCAGATTTCATGCGCGGTTTTCAATTCCAATACATTTGTCATTTCTGTATCAGACAGGGCACTCAACAAGGCTTCTTTAGCTCGAATGTTGTTCTCAGCATCTTTGATTTCATCTGGAGTTGTAGGACTTTTTTCTGGAATCTTATACTCATCCTTAGTTAGCAACCATAGGCATCACCCATACATTGCAAATGACACTGCATGCGCATCTTCCATAGAGTGTAGTTTGTTCCATCAAATCTCAGACTGTCTTTCTTGTAAGTCAACATTCTGGATCTCCTCAAGCGGTCAATCTTTTTTAGAGGAACTTGGCTCTGATACCAATTGTTAGAATTAGGCCAGACAACTGAGAGGGGGGGTGAATCAGTTGTCCCACAAAATTAAATTTTTCTCTTTTAATCTTCTTTCACAACTTACAAACATATTAATGATGTAAACATTAAAGCACGAAACAATAACACATGAGCAGAAACACAATTAACACACTTGACACCAAGATTTTTAATGTGGAAACCCGGTTAAGAGGAAACCATGATGGGGGTTAACCCACAAGATTCGTACCGTGTTAAAAGTACTTGAAAATGGGAAGGCACTTGCCTTTGGGCACACTGCCCAGAGCTCATTGCTCAAAAGAGGATCACTGCCCACATAATTTATGTTTAATATAGAAGGAATTAACTGCGAAATAACATCTTCTTCATGCCTGGTTCAGTCTCATTGAATGCTCATAAAACTTCTGCTCTTCTCTCAAATACTTCTTCACTATCACTCCATCCTTTATTGTTCTTGTTCCTCTGCGCCTCTTCTTCTCTGCTCTGCCTCTGATCCTTTCTTAGGATTTGATTATTTCGCACAAGGATAATTTTCGACAACTCAACTACATGCCTTTATATGCTTCATCAACCTTGGAATAAACATCAAGGTCGGCACTACAAGTGTCTGACTTAATGTGAATCACTAAGTTGTCAACCAAACATAACTAGGACTCAAATATTCCTTGATCAACACGCCACGCTCCATATAATTGCTCTTAGATCATCCGCAACACGCTAGAATCATCCGGTCGGCCAAGACTGGGAAGAATGACAACACCAAGAAGAAAATCTTCAACAACGAGCTCAGTCTTCAATGCGGACCTCCAACACAACAGGCACACGATCCAAAGACTCCCACAAGCACAATGAATTTAGCAATAACATCCACACTACTTCAAATCAACATAATCACTTGCATCTTCTTCCACAACCTCAATAACACTGTCTGCCATGACTGTCACACTAGAAAGATTGCTTGCAGACCTCCAAACCACAAACCACTTGAGTTGATGATACACACTGACTTCCCAAACATGCCTCTAGAACCGCAGATCATAATATTTCAATGCAGAGCAATCCGAACCAATTTACTGTCACTTTGTCTCTTCTGAACACAGCAAAACCTGGTTCAATTTAGATGACCATATCTTCTTCAAATCTTCATGTGGACCTCTCAAAACTTAACTGGAGCTACTTCAAACAATCCTCTACATAGACATATGGTCCGCATACATTGATCTTCATTAATTTTCTCAATATCCTCAACATTCCAGTCTTCTAAACAGGCAACAAAATAGGATACAATTGACACCAATGGCAACAAGGATATGTTGACATCAATGACAACACCGATTAGGCACATATTTGCAACAATGACAACCTAGAATTATCTAGACTTATCTTAAGTAGACTTAACATGTGAACATGTGTGAATAGGACTAACTAATGACTAGTTAGATAATGTGCCTAGTTCACACTATGAGGGGTAAACTAGATAGGTAATAACCTTGTTCACACCAAAAAAACCTATCCCTTTCTAGAAGAAATATAGTGCCACAAAAATATTTTCTATTCTTTATTTCCCTCAAGTGCTCTAATTATCCATTTAGTACAAGTATTTGACCCTTGACAAATGGGTACAAATAAGACCAAGCCCTCCAACGTTACAAGGAAGACTAGAATTCCCAGGTAACTTTGTGAAAGCCCTTTCTTTGCTTAGAAGAAGCCCACAAGAAATCATATAATAACTTTTCAAGTTTCTAATAGGAGGCCTTAAAAGGATCCCAACAAGAAGAGTAATAAACATGAGTGGTTGAAAGCACCTTAGGTTCAAACTTAAAAAAAATTAGCAAGAAAAAGAGGTTTGGCTATCCAATAATATAATTTCTTCTCAGCATGAGCAATAACAAATTGCCAAAGAGAAGAAGAAAATTGAAAAGTAAAAGGGATTCCAAGAAACCTAAAGATATCACAGTGATCAATCAATTTCATTGAGTTAAAGAAGTTTGGGAAAGAAAGATTGATGATAGCATTAGCTTTTGTGCCACCATATGTAGATTTTGAAGCCAAATAGAGAGTATCAAGACATTGCAAAACATGTTTGACATTGTCTTTTTCTAAGAGAGTAAGTAAAAGAATCATCGGTAAAGTAGTCATTGACAAGCTATTGGTTAGTATTGGGAAGGGAAATACCTTTAACACATGTCTAAGAAACAACAGTAGCAAGCAAGTAGTCAAAGCCTTCTGCAACTAGCATATAAAGAGCAGGGGCAAGTAGACAACCTTGTTGAATAGAATTGAAAAGACCAAAAGAGGAGGATTTCCTACAATTAATGGTGAGGCAAGTGGATGCATAAACAAATAGAAGTTGAATAGAGTGAAAGAACTTAGGACCAAACTCTAGTAGTTGAAGCATGGCAAGAATGAACAACCATTCAATATGATCATAGGCTTTGGCAAAATCATTTTTTATGAAAATGGATTTCTAATGAGAGTTACAAGCCCATTCCATACCTTTCCAAATACCAAGAATATTATCCAAGTTGTATATACTCTTGATGAACCCTATTTGCTCACAACAAATGATAAAGTGAAACAAATGTTGCTATCAAAAAGCAAGGTCCTTGGCAATAATTTTGTAATAAACATTCAATAACATGTTTAGTCACTAGTTGTAGATGTCTTCTAGATTGCTAGACTTAGGTGTGAACTTAATGTTTCCTTGTTAATAATATTTCCAAGAGAAAAAATCGTAAGCTTGCAAATAGACATAGAAAAGATTTGGACCAATAGTGTCCCACAAAGCTTTATAGAATTCATACGTGAAGCCATCATAACCTAAAGCTTTATCATTAGCCATAGTGAAAACTACCTCATGAAGATCAACTTGGGTGAGTAGTTGGTCACAAATTCCTCTTGTGAAGTGGAAAGCCAATAATGTACCACATTCATGCATTGATAAAGGGCATGGTCTCAATGCATGGTCTTGCTCAAGAGAAGGATCCTAAGCTTTAAAGAAATATTGATAATAGAAGACAAAAGCCTGGAGAATGTCAAGAAGCTCTGTAACAATTTGTTAACCTTCTCTAATGTGCTTGATTATTTGGGAAACTTGACAAGCATGCAAGTATTGCAAAATTCCTTGGAAACCTTATCCTTAATCTTGAGCTAGTGAAGGTGAGTTGTAATTTGAGCCTCCCGAGCTATGTGATTACCAACAATTTTCTTCTATTGTTATAGCTTGGCCACTCTCAATTGAAGAGTAGGCAAAAATGGATGCTCTTCCAACTAAGTGGAGGCATGATGAATCTCCAAGGATTGGCCTCATGAATAATGAAAAAGTGCCAATAAATACCCATAGATGCACAAAAAGTGAGAAGTATGCTTGATGGCATCATTCTACCATTGAAACCAACCAATACCATGATCTAGGTTCTATATATGTACATTTCATGTGCACAAGAGTGGAATTATGACTTAGTGGTGACATGTTGAGAAAAAAACTATGTTTTTCTACCTTAGGCATGATAGCTTGCCATTCAATACAAAACTTAATCAAAAAATGGTTTAAAAGTGAAAGGAAGAAAGGTATGTGGAAATATTCTAAGGAGATGTTGTGTACATTTTTTATCTTTACATTATAAAAAGTAGAAACACATAAACATACAATAAACAATATACCATAACACAAGGTGTATGTGGGGAAAACCCTTTTGGGAGAAAAACCCTACACTCCAAAGCAACCCAATGTATTATTCAGTAAACAACATGGTTACAATACACTTGCAGACCAAGATTTTATAGAAGTATCACCAACATTCAAATCTAGAGTGATTTCAACTACATTTCGATACTTGTAAAAATTACCATACAAACTACAACTCCAAGAACCAATAAATAAGCAAGGTTCAAATTGGAAACCATGAATCATTTAGGAAAACCATTTGCAAAACTACAAGATATATGGCACACAAAAGTATCAGTCCAAATTCCAATGCCCCTCTTTGGTCTTGGTCCTCTCAGTTATTTTTAGCATATTCCTTACACTCTTATATTGTCCTAAACAGTCATATTTGACCACCCAAACTTGGGTGCCCCAATTTGTCCTTTTTCAACCCATTCAAAGATGCTCCATGACAAGAATCCAATTCTATCTTAATGCTGGTCAAGATTCCAATGTAGCCTCCCTCTTATATGCTCTTACGTGTCATAAGAATCTATCATATTCATAATGATCTTACAACTCCACAAGATGTTGACACATGGCCAAACTATGCCACCTCAAAGTGGGACACCTGCCTCCTCATGCGTGGAGAAAATTCACTAAAGACGAATTACATGTCACCTTCAAATGGGACACCAACTCTCCCAAAAGAAGACAAAATACACAAAGGATGAAATTGTGAATTTAGACAAAAGTATTAAAACAAACATTAGGAATGCAAGATTGAGACACCTTTCCCCAATAGAAAGGATAATTTTTGGTAGAGGCTTGAGTGCAACAAAATACAACTAGAAAAAGAAAACATAGGTTCACCTAGCAACATGGCTCTGTCAAGCTACTTGAGAACCTTCTCAGCCCTAGAGCAAAGATTTGTCCATGTGTACCAAGCAGGGTGAAAGTGATAGTGGTCAATATTGGATTAAAAAAAACCCAATTTATTGCACATGTAATGCCAAACTTCTCATTCAATAGTTTTCCAACACATAGGGAGGTTGCCACATTTATCAAATGCCAACTCAACCATATTAAAATTGCCACATACAACTCAAGAAGGAGTTGGCAATAATTATGCAATTCAAAGCCAAAGATTAGATCTTTCAATGGTGTCATGTTGGAAGCATAAATATTGGTAATCCCAAAAGAGTGATTATCAAATTAAAAATGGCCCATAAAGCACAAGTGTGGTCACCACCTTGATTAACTAAACTATGTTGCCATTTAGGAGTTCAGTGAAACTATAAACACCACCATGACCTAGTTCATGATCGCTATAAAATATAACTAGTACGCCATATGATATGACATACAATAGAAAGCAAAAAGCTAAAAATGTTTAATTTTTGAAAATAAAGAATATTAAGGTTGGAAAATCTTTGTTGAGTATCCTTTCACAATATACTTTTTTCTATGGTCTATCAAACCTTGAACATTCCATGAAAGAAAATTCATGGAAAGGTGGGAGTCAAGTGGTATGTCATCACTAACAAGCTCATTAAGGGCTTCATAGCTATTCTAAAAAAAATCTTCCTCTATAATTCTTTTAGACAATTTATAGCTTCCCAACTGGAATGTTGGGTCATGGCACTAACGTTTGTTCAACACAAACTCGCCTTCCTCCACATCACGACCTAGACTGTAAGACCTACTCAAGGAGAAACTAGAGGAGAAATTGCCTAAATAGTAGTTTGAGAAGATAAAACACTATCAAGCAAAGGTGTTCGTTATATTGACGATTGCTCGCCTCTTTGAGGGATGCACCAACAAGTTGTAAAGCAATAATCTCTTTCACCTTGTTAATAAGCTTCGAATCTTGCAAACCAATAGCTTGGTTCTGAGGTCCACCAAAACTAAACCCTTTACTCCATTGTTGCTATTATTCTTCCTACTACTAACTATGGTCCAACCTTCCTCATTCTTTTGAGGAATTTCCCTAGAAGACTTGGGAATTAGATTAGCTCACTAAGTGACAAGAGGACAATCCTTGATTTTGTGTTTTAAAGGATCATCACATGTAACATGTGTTGGGAACATTGAAGATATATGATTCTCTAAATAAGATAGTGCTCACTAATCAAGATGTCAATAGAGTCTTTGAGATCCTTCGATAAGTGGACCTCGACACTAACCTTTTTTCAAAATGAGGTGAAAATTTTATCTAGCTCAACATAAACAACATGACCTAAAGGGGTCGTAATACAATTAAGAAAAAAGCCAAAGAGGCAAAGGGAGACCAAAAACTCAACCCAAACTAGGACTTGGAGGGCACACCCCTCAAAGACAACAAAGTCCTAAGTCCATGGTGAAAAGACCAACAAGGAACTACAAATATACCAAGGGCTAAGTTCACAAATGGCCTTCACAAATTTTACCTCCAAAAAATATAAAAATAAAAAAGAACCTTAGTGAGATTTTGAATAGTTTCCACATGGAGACTATGAGGGATCCAAGTGGAACTAACACAACTTTTGAGCATGCTTTCAAAAGGATTCTACCAAAAGAATATTTTACTAATGTAAAACTCTCAAGCCATTTGCATGCATTATCAAATCAATAAGTGGTAAAATAACATCAAGAACAAAGGATTTACATTGTGTACCACTTTTGGGATGAACTTTCATGGTCTCTTTGGAGGTGCCCTAGTTTTGTGCATCCAAACCATCAATCCCAACAACTATTGCTTAGCCACTATGACTAATGACTGTTTATTTTAAAAACAAATTGTTCAAAGGGAGAAAATCTTAAAAAACCAGCATAAATGCAACAAAATACTCTTGCTTAAAAATGTAATATAACATAAGGTGACAAGGACAAATTAGAGACTTATGCTATATAATAACTTTCTTTAATTTCAATTTTTGAAAAAATATAAACCTTCTATTTAAGTATAACTTTTACAATTTCTTATAACAAATCCTCCCTTCCTCTAAATTTTTAGGCCTAGAGGCATTCTATAGTGGCAACATGAGGTGGAGTGTAATGTCATGAGTGTGTTAGCAAAAACTCTTACCTCTTATACCTTAAATTTGACAAGTCATTTATACCTAGAAGTATTAATGTTTAATAATAAATATAATATTAGTATTTAATAATAAATATGCTTCTTGTAAACAAATATTTAAAAATAGAAATAAAAACTTTTATAATACGCCATTAAAGTAAAAAAGAAGATAAATAAAAATAAAGGAAACAATTTTAGGTTAGGGTTTAAATTGAAGTGTGTTTCTTTCTAAATAAATTAGTTTCAAGGTAAAATAAAATAGCTTTGTGTCTTCTTTTAGTCTATTTATATATTTGTAGTAGTTTAAATTAATAAATTTCTTATGTAAAAAATAGCTAAACATATGAAATAAATAATTTATTTTATTTTCATTGAAGTAACTAAAAAAGTCGAATATTTTAAAAAATAAAATAACATATAAAACTATATCTATACTTCTAACAATTTGATTGCATCGTTAGTTTTCCTCATTTACAATCACAAAGATCTTTCTATCCAAATATGATTATGTAATTGGAATTTAACAATCAACTTAATTCTGCAGTTAAGCGTAAGCTTTCTTCGTAAAGATTAAAACAAGCCAAACTATACTAAATGCATACCAACTGGATGTTGCATTTCTTTCTACATAACTAACAGACCTAAGCAACCTGTCCGGTTTATATACATTTTATTTTCAGAGCTCCACTACTGAAGACTCTACTGAACAATGGGATAAGAAGCACAAGTTGAAACACCTGCAAAAATACCACCCAAATTATTATTGTTAATATTTTCTTCTACGATGTTAACGTGAATTGGACAGAAGATGACTACACATATTGTTGGCAAGGAAAATTAGAGGATGGCTTACCACACATATTCTTTCCCAACTCCATATTGAAGTATCCATCAACGCCCCAACTTGCTCCCCAAGAATTTTTGATGATCCAGTATGAAGTCCCTTCTTCGGTAACGCCATACCCAACAGCCAGAACAGCATGGTTCACGTCCTGCAACCTCAAACAGAGTCGGTTACTGCTAACACCTTGGATCCCATGGATAACCCATGACATCAAGAGGAGAGTTTTGGGGCCTAGAAAATAAGTGTTTAGACTTAAAAGAGTACCAGCGAGTACTGGTTGAGTAACGAGACAAGCTAGTTTCCTCAAGTACTTGTGGGCTGTTTTTAAATATCATCCACTTTTAACCGTCAAAGATCAATTTTGGCCAATAAAAATAGGACAAATATTTAACACTTTTTATTGTGAATGAGGTGTAAAATTGCTATTGTTTGTTTGACCAATGAAGTGGATGATATTTAAATAGAGTGGTACTTGTGGGCCATAAGCTGAGACAGTTTGAGCAGGGCTTAAATTTGACAGTTGTATAGCTGTATTTAAGTATTTTTGCTGTAAAATACAATCCAAAGACTGTATCATATGAAAAGAGAGATTTTGGACAAACTGTCAAAATTTATATAGGATTATGAAGATATATATATTTAATTTTTATATCATTTATTTATACTAAGGCATGTCATAGTATTTGAAGGGTATTATTGAATAGATAACTGTCAAAAAAATTGCTTGACAAGCAAGGTCCACTGTCAAATTTAAGCCCTGAGTTTGAGCAAGACAAACCAGTTTTGGTAAGTATTTGTGGGTCACGAGCTGAGGTAGTCTGAGCAAGTATTGATTGAATTATAAGCTGCTCTGACAATCAAGCCCAGTATTAAGGCAGTCCGGGTGAGTGTTGGCTGAATTACAAGCTGAATTAATCTTGATTTTTCACTTTTATTGATCTTTACAAATTATATTTTTTCTGATAGTTTATATCTTTCTTAAAAAAACATTAATCAAATTCGAAGCCTTATCCAATAGACCTTAATGACTATACTTTATTGAACGTCTAGATGTAGAACGAGATAATTTTAATGTAGAAATGTTCATTCTAATAAAGAAATGTTGCAGAAACCAGCATTGGAGTGCCCTGTACGTACCATGGGGCCTTGACCACAATGGGTGCTGGTGTAGACCCCTCCCTTGTAAAATCGGAAATCTTGAATAACTTGGAATGCCACACTAACAGGGCGAACTAGACCCACAGCCTGTTTAAGTTCATCTTCAGCTCCCTGTACATCATTAACCAGGCACACATTTCATTTACATGCATACATTACTAAAATGAGTTTCTACTTCACATAATGAAAAATGGTTTTCTGATCACTATGGTCTATATACTGTGTATGGGTTGCATGTTCAAGCCAAAATGTCGATCTGATTGTATTCTTAGACAATGTTTCAAGAAAACTCTAGGTTTTAAGTTTTGGTAGTAATGAAGAGAATCTACGATGGTGGTAATGAAGAATTACCGCAGTGATGTTTACAGAATCTGCAACCTTTGCACCAACACTGTTTACATCATATTTACAGACACCATCTTTAGCTGTGTAAGGGTAAGCCTCTTCAGTGTCTAGTCCACCATTGTATTTAATATACTCAAATGCTTGGGATGGCAAGCCACCATTGCAGCCAAAGTTGTTGAATGCCCCAGCACAGTCAACTAATTGCTGTTCAGACAGGCTAACAGACTTTCCTGTAGCCTGTGTATAGGCAGCCTCAAGTGCTCCAGTGGTGCTGTAACATTCAATTAATAGATCAAATTAGTTTCAGTCATGGAGGTTCCTCATTCATTTATGAAATCTGTGTTCTCCTCACAGACAAAACGAAAAACGTGGAATTACGTGCAAACCTGAATGTCCAGCAGGATCCACAGTGGGCTTGATTTTTCACTGGGCTCACTATGCCAGTTTCTCTCCAGTCTTTCTGTAGAAAAACACAAGCAAACAATTAAGTTCTGAAGAAAGAACACATACAGACTGTTATAATTCTGCAATTTTTAATTCATAGAAAGGACAAGAAAGAAACATTATACTTTGCTTTGAGAGTAATTTGTTTGCAGTGTCTCAATTTCTTATATGTTTCTAGTTCACATTTAGTGTATGTAAAATCAAACATTTCAGGTCTCACTACTGGATTCATTTAAGCATACGTTGCAGTCTGGTCCAGAAACTACTAGAAATATTATACTACTTGTAGAATCATAATATTGTAGGTTAACAGTCCAGGATTCTTGAAGAGAGAAATTGCCAAATATGGGTATGTACCAGGAGAGACACTAAAAGGTGAAAAGGCCAATGCCATGCTAAATGAAAATATAAGTGATCTACTTTTGAATGAGAAAAATTTAAGGGTCCACTACTTGTAGAATCATAACATTGTAGGTTCAACAGTTCAGGATTCTTGGAGAGAGGTTGTAAAATATGGGTACACCTGGTGAGACTAAAAGGTGAAAAGGCCAATTTAATTTTTTTTTAAAATATAGGCCAGACAGAATGAAAAGTTATCTGAATCAAGCGTACACTACTTGTAAAATTATAATTATAATATTGTGAGTTCAACAGTCCAAGATTGGGTATACCTGGAGAGACACTAAAGCCCAAAAGGTGAAAAGGCCAATTTTTTTTTTTTAAAGTGTAGGCCATACTAAATGAAAATATAACTGATCTACTTTTGAATAAGAAAAATAAAGGGTCTACTACTTATAGAATCATAACATTGTAAGTTCAACAGTCCAGGATTCTTGGAGTGAGAGGTTGCAAAATATGGGTACACTTGGAAAGACACTAAAAGATGAAAAGACCAATTTAAATTTTTAAGTATAGGCCATTCTAAATGAAAATATAACTGATCTACTTTTGAATGAGAAAAAGCAAAGGTCTACATTTCAGGTCAAACTCTCAAGGTCTAGGTCTAGTAATTGTTATCAAATCTTTGCTCGAGATAAAATTGATAATTTGAATGAGGTCTCTTATATGCATAGGACGATTAGATTCCTGATCATGAAATTTGTTTGAAAGATTCTAGAGCACTCTCAATTTGAAAATGTAGACGTACAGAGCATTCTAAAATATGCAAAAGAGGCTACCTGCTCATGCTCAGGCGACTAATTTCTAGTCTCATTTCTATCTCATTCATATACATGTGAATGGCTATTTAAGGAAAGACACACATAATGGAGCAGAAGAAAAAAGAGAAAGTTAAGATTGGAGATCAACCACAAGGTCAATCACAAGGATGGCCATTTTATCAATGAAGAATTACTAAGACATAGATGATTGGAGAGACAGTAATAACAATAAGAGCAACTCTAGTCTCTAATGATACAATGTGCAACAAATTTTAAAAATACATTAAATTTGTATAATTAAATGATGCATTTTGATAGATTTTACGAACCAATTCGAAAAAAAAAAAAAAACCATTAAAAGTCATCGTAATCATCATGACATAAATTTAATATAAACCAGCATGACCACCTATCTGGGCTAAATCTTAACAGTTGCTGGATCATTAGGAAATCAGTGAGCAGATGAAGCTATAATGTAGAAGCCCATGTATGGAATATTATCCTTCACTTCTCGATACAACAGTAAAGGCTTATAGAAATACATAGATAGGGCCTTGAGTACTTGAATCACATAAATGAATTTATAAATTTATATGCTCATACCGTTTTAGGAAGCTGAACATCAGTAAACTTGTGATTACTCTTAGTAGCTGAACAGTTCTGTGAAGCACCCAGATATTGTCCCTTAAATTCCTCCCATGTCAGGTCAGCAAACTCTGCACAATTTCATTAAATAAACTGTCTCAGTTCAAACTGGGATTTCCTTTTACTCAAAAAAAACATAGTATCTTGTTGGATTGGAAATTATTCAATGTTATTGTTTAGCAATGACTTTTTCTTCACAAATCTTCGCAGATTGGCTGATTTTAAATTTGTTATTTCTATTATGTTTTTAATTTTAAGTGCTTGTTATGGATGTGATGTTTTATCGAGATTTAATTGCACAGTTTTTGAGTCAAACTCATTGATCCATATTTTATGAGTAGTGGTTCACAAGAACCCATCTTTCAAGGGCATGAATGGTGACCCACTTTTAACACTCATTCCATTTAGGCAATGTTCACAGGGGTGAAACACCTGAACTTCCCAGAAGATCACCTCAAATACACTAACTATAGAATTTTCCCAAAATCAAACCCTTAACATAAATAATTGTTAATGATAATTCCAACTTCACTTTCATTAGCTGATATTATTTTTTACACAATGCCTCCCTCTTATTTTCATTACCTAAAATCATTACGTATTATGAGTTTAATCTTTAATAATAATGTAATCTGAGAAAACAACATAGCTTTTAATATTATAATCGATAAATCTTTTAAATTAAGTAAATAATAAGTAAATATTTGAAAACAAATCAAAACTCCTAAGTAAATATTTGAAAACAAATTAGAACTCCTAAGAATAAAGATATTCTTGAAAACAAAAATAATTAAATATTGTTTTGAAAAAGATAAATTATTAGGTAATTGATTTTATAATCCAACCAACAGTGATCTTATTTCCATAGGACACGGGGCAGTCAAGAGACATTATATTCTGATTTGTGAGCACATGTTCTACTATAAGAGAGCAGTTTCAAATGTGGAAAAGATAAGGTCTGGACAAGAACTGTACAGGCATCACAATTCTTCAGCCGCGATACTTGCTTATTAACTAGAATTTGTAATGGCATACAGCAAGCTTTTCTTTTTTATTTATTTTTAAATACAATTGCTTATAAAATATAGTAGGCTGTTCTGTAATTAAAATTTGTTCTAATTGTAAAGTTATACTTTCTGGTAACCTTCTGTTCCCAAGTTTGTAGCCTTTTCCGGGTAACGTTCTGTTCCTGAGATTGTAGCCAATCCTTGTATTTGTCACTAGGAAAAGTTGTAGTTATATGTTTAAAAATGGGTATTAGCTTTTAAAAATACATTAAAACATGCATAAAACTTTTGGTAGAACAGGGCAACCCAGCAGGGTTGTATCTCTTTAGATCAGGCAGTTTTCCTTACACTTTGTATCCCTTCGTTCTTCCTTTGTTCTGTGTGTAACAATTCTATATTAATATCAGTGAGGAGTCAACAAGGCTACAAATGAAAAAAAAACCAAAAAAAGGACTGGAAACTAAGAAGCAAGGCTGTTATTCTAGGTTTTGCTGAGTGCTAGCCCCAGCCATATACATAATCATTATAATCTTTAAGATTTCACCAGCTGGTAGATATGAAGAATTTTCAGTTGGAGGAACTTGTACGAGCTCTCTTTTATGGGTTCTAAGCTGGGATAAGGTCTCAATCAGGCTTGGAATTTGACTCACCCCTGCCTGTGAGATGAAAATTTCATGACAGTACTCTATCTTATATCCAACGAAATTTGAGACCATTTGTTGGATTCGTAATGGGATTTTTTCTTTCAGTAATTTTGTCTATGTGAATTGGGATTTTCATAGATATATCTGGATACAATTGTATTATAATTTTCCCTTTTCAACTGCAGGGGAACTTGTAAAAATGGAAAATTATAAACACAATTTTACTCAATAATATTTACCAAAACTTTGTTTTTAAGTTCAAATTTTGTAATCTAAATTTTTATATATTAACTAGGAGTTGGAAAGTATAGAAAAACTTGTCCAGAGAACTAATCTTAAAGACAAAACTATGCCTTATCCACTCGCATACATCAAGGGATAACTAGTATATTTATATTTAAAAAAAAAATCTACAGTATGCCGAGAGATATCTTCCAATTTGTTGGCATTTATAAATTACTGGCAGTTAGAATATTTGATATGCTCACATGAGTTAATTTAAAGAGACTATGCTGCGAGACTTATCATATTTTTCAAACGTAATAAAGATTTCACTCCATAACTGCCCAAGTTTTTCTATTTTTCTATCCATTTGGCTTCCATGAATTTATTTATTTTTGTTTAACATGATAAAGATTTCACTCCATAACTGCCCAAGTTTTTCTATTTTTCTATCCATTTGGCTTCCACAAATTTATTTATTTACACATTTTATGAATTTTGTTTACTTGGGAATCTGAATCTTAATTGTTTATGGGAATCTGAATCTTTCAGCCCTTGCTGTGAGTGTAGAACGCCTCTAGGCGTAATTATTGCTTTTTCTATTAGACTGAGTTGACTGCCAGTGAGCTAAGAGGTCAGAAATTCAGAATGACCTTACAGGAAGAATTTGGAACTCAAAAATATATTTCTATAAATATACGAAATGATATTTTGCTTTGATAGCTGTTGTTTGAAAAAAGAACTTAGCTGGACAAGGATCTGTTTGATATATGACTTAAACAAAGACTCTAATGCCTAATTTCTTATGAGGCCATAATTGATCCTCTGATCTTCCATTAAGTTATCTTAAAAAGCATAACCCTCTTATAAGAAATCTGATGAGACCCTGTCCTGAACCTGTCATTCCCCTGCAGCCCCCGTATAAATAAAAAACCGATCTAGATTATAAACACCAAAGTTCAAACAATCTATAACCAATCAATTTCTCAATTTGCCTGCTTTATACCAATTGACTGCCGACTAGATACTGTAATTAGACACCCAAAATTAATCCATGACGCCTGGCAAGATCTCAACTTCAATTCATTATCCGGATTCTTAAATAGGGCTTAATGTTTCTGTAAAAACTAGACGAGTAAGTTACCGTTAACTCCCAAAGTATAGGGAAGATTCATGCTGTTTGTTGACTCGATCAAATCCACGTTCTGCACAAAAACATTGTATCGCTGCACAAGCTCGCTGACTGAGCCATACTTCTTCCCGTAACTGCACAAAAAGATCCGATCCAAAATATTCTTAATATCCAAAACTCAACCAAATCAAATATCCACAAGCCTCTTAGTTCAATGAATTTAGCTGTGCATAGGATGATTGCTATAATTGGGGACAGGAAAATGAAACCAAACGAGACACCCACATAACTATAAGTTTGATTGACAAAGTTGATCATACGAAACGCATCAAAATTAAATACCCAAGTTAAATTGATAAACAGGGCATAGGATTCTGTGACCAAATCAAATACCCACAAATCTGTAAGTTTGACTGATACCATTGGGCATAGGAAAAACTAACCAAATAAAATACCCACAAGTGTAAATGTCTGATTGATATAATTGGGCATTGAAAAATGCAAACCTGAGAGCAAATTCTGCAAACTGTAAAGCTTTGGGTGTTGTTCCCAGCAGCTTAAACGCATTGATTTCCGCTTCACCAAATTTATCAGTGACCATGTCAATATAATTGCTGCCATCGAAGGCAGTTGCAGCACTCGTCAAGGCCAAGATAGTGCTCACAAATACAATGGAAGACAGACGCGCCATGGCTGCAGAGAAGGAAAGTCAAGCAGATGAGCTAGAATGTGAGGAAGTTGGGATCCGTGATCCTTTTGTATGGAGGAGAGTACAACTTATAGAATTGATGTTGGTCGGGTAGTAGCATTTTAATTGACGCAACTTGCAACTAGGTACCTACCCAACGTGATCATTAGATTTTTTTTTAATGATTCCTGTTTAGAATATTCCCTTTTCCAATTATCTTGGCCGATTATGGAAGTAAGTTAAATGGCATCTCCTGATTGGGACAATGTTACGATAGATCAGTTAGCCGCCCTTGAATTAATGCAGTAATGGTGACAAACATATCTATTTGGAATCAGGGTTTCCGCCGTCTTTGATTGGTTTCTTGGGGGAAAATCCCATCCTAAATATGATGGGTATTGGGGGATCTCCTCACGGTGGACAAGATTCCCATATTGGAAATCAGAAGATATGAGGTTCTATGGAATTTTTATCTTAAAAAAACAGTTGAAAAAAATGTAGCCATAGCATTAAAATGATTATTTCCCATTATAAGGGTGAAATACTTTATTCCATTGTTCTTTATGTAATGATAAATGTATAAGTGGTGTAATTTTTGTTTGATGGTGGCACATAACTTGAGATTGCCTAATTCCATTTGCATTCATTTTCAAGGGATGAGTCCCAATGATTTTTGTTTGATGGTGGCACATAACTTGGGATTACCTAATTCCATTTGCACCCATTTTCAAGGGATTAGTCCTAACGATTTTTGTTTGATGGTGGCACATAACTTGAGCCTTATCTAATTCCATTTGCACTTATTTTTAAGGGATTAGTCCTAATTCTTAGTTTATCCTTTTCTCACCTAGATTTAGGCTTGCAAAACATTTCATTTGCACTATTAAGAGTTATATTTTATTACTAACCCTAGTTCATAGCATGATCATTTGAGTACTCATAGAGCATCAATACTACATCACTTGCTTGCATAGAAATCTAGGCATTTGTGCACATCTGCTTCTTGTTTTTTATCATTTATAAAAGTCATTAAATCACTATCCTAGGGGTTTGACCAAGGGAGAGCTACCCTACCAAGCAAACTCCCCAAAGGTCATCGTAAAGACTGACAATCAAATAATACAAATCACAAACATCAAGGCAAATTAAGAAATCTTGAATATTAGAATTTAGCAAAGTTCATATTCATACACTAGACAATGAGTTTCTAAATTCCAAGGCATTTGTGTGATCAATATTGACTCTTCTACATATTGACCAATTACTTCCATACATCTATCACATCATATATCTTTATTGGTTTTCCAACACAATATCATCTATTTATTTATGTAAAATTTGTATTTATTTCAATACATTAGTCAAGGTAGTTTTTGCCCTCGCTATTAATCCTAAGGTGATTATTTGATTCATTGTTTAATTATTTTATCTTAGGACCCATATGTAAAAGTATTTTTATTCTCCCTTTCACCCATTAAAATATAGGCGCCCCACATATAGCTTTAATGATGTGGTCTTATAGAAGGTGTTTGGGCTCTTATTTTTCACTTTGAAGATGATCCCATGGAATTGAAAAAGCAAAGGATTAAATGAATCTTTTCCTATAAATAGAAGCCCGACATTTATAGTTGCAAACTTTAAGTTCCTATTGAAGAAAAGGGCTAAAATTTTCCTACACTAATAGGATTTTTATGTCTATGTGGTAGATTGCATGATATTTTTTTTAATTCTAATTTATGTTTACTTATAGTTGCTATAATTTATCATCTAAAAATCTTCACTTCAACTTAGAATTTCTTTCCAAAAAAGAATTAAAAATGCATGAGACCATAGCCTAAGCATTTGTTGGGGAGGGAGCTTATAGACTTTTATGTCTCTATGGAAACTTATGTCATATTTTTAAAAGTTCTAATTTCTATTTACATATAATTTTTATAATTTATCATCTAAAATTCCTCACTCCCACTTAACATTTCTTAGTAAAAATGAATTTATACATCCCTGGGATCCCTTGCTTAAAAAAGACTTCTAATTTTCCTCATCAACACACACTAAGAAACTTAGCTTAAGAAAACTTCATCAACTTTATGTTTTATGGAGTGGTCATTTTGTTGGTCAAATCACTTGAGCCACGTTAAATGAATTAAAATTTTATCCTAGGACTAATAACATATACCAAAGTTACAATTTTGGCTTCAAGTGTTTATATTATGTGGAAGATTATTTTAAAATATTTATTGGAGATAATTTAAAACAAATAAAAAAAAGTTAATCCATAATTTATACATTAAGTTATGATTTTTTACACACCTATGTGTTATCACATGATTTATTATTTTTATGATTGGAATGAAAAAAAATTATTTACTAAAATTAGGTTTAATGAATGTAACAAGCAATACAATCTAATTAACCTATTTTAGAGTTGAGAAAAATTAATCCAAGAGCGACCAAGCTTGACTATAGAATATGAGTGCAATGAATCCAAGAGCGGCCAAGCTTGAATATAGAATATGAGTGCAATGAATCCAAGAGCGGCCAAGCTTGAAGTAGTATGTTGTTAATTTTCCAACTCACTATACCTTGTCTGCGAACCAAATTGACAATATTCATTGAGTCATCTTCTATCTCAATGTTTTGGACACCATGTGTGAGGCATAGTTGTAAGCCAAAGACCAATGCTTAATCCTCTAACTCATTATTTGTGCCATCTCTTAGTTTTATCGATCTTGTTGTGATGAAATCTCCCATTGAATTTCTTATTATGCACCCAACCTTAGACTTGTCAGGTCCTTCTGGCATCCTTGTCAAAATTTAATTTTGCCCACCCACTGGGTGGTGGCATCCATTTTGCCTCTTTTCTCCATTTTAAGGTGACATTTGCATCAATCTCCCCATGAATGGGGGCTTTAGGCCCTGCCATCTATAGGGTATCTCACAGTCCCATACTGAGAATTATTATTTTTTGTTGGTTCATGCCCTAGCTCTATTGTTATCCACCTCTATAATAAAACATCAAGTTTATATAGAAAAGCTTCCACGTTCATGGCAGAGAACTTAAAGGTTCTCCTATTTTTATCCTTCTAGATTTCCCAAATCAGAAGCGATGGGCTTAAGATCCACAAGCAAGTGAAAGTTGATTGCCTTTGCACTATTGGCCAACAGATGAAAAGTTCCTTAATATAATTTGGAAATGTCAAGCTCCATGGGCCCAACCATGCACACAACCATTGCCAACACCGCTATGTGAAAGGTAAATTGAGTAGAAGATGATTTACGTTTTCCTCCTCCTATTCACACAAGATGCATCTAGATGGTTCTTGAAAACCCATTCTTTTGAACCTACTAGCCATTAAGATCTTTTTGTAGGGCAACCCACACAAAGGAACCATAGTTTGGAAGACAAAATTTATGCCATAGGAGATAGATCGACCAATCAATTTTTTGGCTTGCATATCTACTACCATGTATTCAAGTTTTATTGAGTATTCTCTCGATTTGGCACATGTCCATTTTATTTTATCCTTCCCAGATGATGGAAAGATCCTACTTTGTAGTAGTATGTCCTCCAAGGCCCAAGAGTTCTCCTCAAAAGTATCTAAACCCCACGTATCCTTCCATCTCCATTCTATGTGACCATCCACATTGATCCATGTGAGAAAGTATGTGTTGCAAGTATGTGCCTAATCGGTGTTGTCATTGATGTCAACATATCAGTGTTGTCATTAGTGTCAACTGTGCTCTTGTTTTGATGCTTGATCGTAATAAGTTAGATGCTTTGTATTTGCCTATGTAAGTATTGGAGATCCAGATATTGAGAAAATTTGCTCCTCCGATGGAAACAGTGTGTTGCAGAGTTTCTTGTGTATTGCAGAAGAATGGTCCAGTAGATTGCTCCGCATTTCCTAAAAGATGAATATCTTTGTCTGCAAATTGGAAGTTATTTAGAGGCACATATGAAGATGCTATGTTCTGAGTTTGAGCCTCCAGTATGAAGAATTGAGTGAATTATGTTCACCAGAGTGAAAACAACTTTTTTTGTATGTTTGGTAGTGACATGGAGAAAGTATTATGCTCCGCATTCCTCCGCATTGAATTATTTTTGTTTGCAGTTCTGGAGTTAAGCCTGGAATGATGATAAGTGCTTTCAACTACAATGGTTTGTGATTTGGTGGTCCGCAAGCTATCATTTCCTTATGACAGTGGCTGACAATGTTGTTCTTGTGCTTTGGATTGAAGAATCTTCTTGACAAAGTGGTTAGAGATCATGCAGTTGTTTTTGGTGATTACAATGTGCTTGTGGATGTCTCCTGATCATGTTCCTACCTTTGGATTGGTCTGCAAAGAGAAGTTTGGATCGTGAAAGAAGAATGTTCTTCTAGAAGACCTAGTGTTAACTCCAGTCTTGACCGACTTGGTTGTTTTCACTATTTGCGGAGATGCATTCAAGATTGTAGAAGCGTGTTGTGGCATGGAGGATTGCGCTTGAGTCCTAGCTAAGGCATGGCGTGTTCATCATACTTCTCTACATCTTTCCTTAGCTAAAATTTGTAATAGGTCTAGACCTATTTCTATGTATGTTTTTGTAATGTCGACCTTGGAGATTGCTCCAACGGTTGATGACTGTATTGCCGACCTTGATGTACATTCCAAGGTTGATGACTTGTATAAAAACTTGTAATGAATTGTGAAAAAAAAAAGATGAGTGAGCAAATATGAAGAGATAAGTGCGAAGGTGTGAAAGAGCAGAGAAGTTATATTGTGCTTCAATGGAACTGAACCCAGGCATGGAGTAGATATTATTCAATCAGTTCACCATATTTGGTAGTGAGCCACTCCTTGGTAGTGAGCCACCCTTTGACAGTGAGTCGTTCTTTGCAGTGAACAATTTGGGCAGTGAGGCTTGTAGGCAGTGAGCCTCTATTTTTCAATATTGATATAACTTATATATTTTCTGTGGGCTAACACCCACCGTGGTTTTTCCCTTTTAGGGTTTTTCATGTAAAAAATCTAGTGCTACTGTGTTGAATGTGTGATTATGATTCAGTTTATGGTTTCATCTTTTCATGGTTAAATCTGAATATCAGTAATTAAGTAGTTGATGATTTATGAAGTTAAGTTTTTGTGACAACTGATTCACCCCCCCTCTCAGTTGTCCTGTGTATTTCAACAGTATGCAACTGCATCACCCCATTACACCCTTGTGATTTGTTGAATGAGTATCATGTTTGTATTTTGATTTAGGGGAGGGATGCCATTCCATGAGTCAACCCAGAAATCTACAAAGTTTCCATTCCTTTGTTTCCCATGTCAAATGGTTGGTGATAATTAAGAGGCATGATAAGAGAAAATTCCACAAGCATGAACCCTTGGGAGGATTGGAAACAGTTAGTATTATTTTCAAGTCATTTGAATCAAGATATTTATTCTAAAGTATTTTTTCCCATTTGAGCTATATATTTCTGTCACACCTCGTTCTAAAGCAAACATACTTATCATTTTATTTCAAGCAGACAGATAGTTAGTCAGTGAAATTATTATGATTAAACTAATGTTGTGTTAGATTAGAAAATGCATTTGATTTATATTATTTTATATGCAATGAATATAGTATGTGGCATTATTATTATGCACGTGGTTAAATAATGTAATGGACTAACTACTATTGTGCATCTGAGGTGGATGTAGGGATAGTGTTTCCCCCCTCCCAAATGAGCAGGGAGAGCATCACCAGGAAGAGGGTGATAGATCACAAGAATACAATGATCATTGTGCCATCTGAGAACCACACACACACCTAGTAGTTGTATTGCGTCGATATGCCATTTGATTTTCATATTTTCTCCTTTTGTCATTTTAGTGTCGACCTAGTCAAGAATCTAATTGTGTAAGTCAGTTTGATGGGGCACCATCATCGATACTTTGCCCATCAAATGCATATCTAAGCATTTAAAATGCATTATCGACGTCTATGATTATGTGAACTAATTGTTTTATTCCCAATTATTTTTAAAACATAGAAAAATATTAATTACCATGTCTAGTTTGATAGTAGAGGATAAACTTTAACAATTTTTACGAGGCCTTATCTCCATCGTGCCACCCTAGATTCTGTTAATGTAAATAGTGTCATTATCTAACTAGTTTAGATATCACCTCTTTGAAGGTTTGACCTATTCACACATAGGCTTAAGTTTACTTAGTCTTTTAGGAGTTTGTCTCATTTTGACATGTGTACTCACACATGTGAGACACCTCTTCCATTTTGGCTTGCCACTTGCCCTCACACATGTCATGTGAGTTAGACAAGTGTTGCATGTTTGTAGGGGTAATCATTAGTTTAGTCCTACCTTCCTACCTTCTTCTCCTTGCCTATTTATGCAAGGCTTCTCATTGTATTTTCACACTCTCAATGTATATGATAGATATGCTCGTGTGCTCAATTTTTCACTTATGGAAGGTTATTCAATTTGTGCTTGTTGATCTTGGATGCTCCAACAGATTCTAGGGGGAGTGGAGGAAGGAGTGGTAGCTCCATCTTGCATGAATTAAGGCATGTCAAAAGAGAGCCATGGGTAGTTACAAAACAAAGAAGTTTTATTTAAAGAAAACTTTCACTCTTTTGAAGAGGGGAAGAGAAGACACGAACTAGGTAGTTAAAAAGAAAGGAAGCTTTCATCTGTTAGAGGAAGTAAGCAATGAGCATAGAGAGTAGAGGTTGACAATTTGAGTTGCAAAGGCATAATTCTTAGGTGGAGGTATGTGCTCAGCTTTATAAAATAGCCCGTTATTTTTGTATGCATAAGGAAAGCTTTTAAATTGGATTAGTATTACATTTAAATATCCAACAAACTATTTCTTTGAACTTTGGTTGGATATACTACTTTCTATACTAAGGTAATGGCATTATATATATAAAGAATAGTCTTTAAATACTTTTCTTTCTATGGCTAATGTGAGCTCTTTGAAGATATCTGCAAGGTATCTGAAGTGATACTTTGATAAGCTTCGAAATGAAACAATAACGCCACTATAATGTATATATATAACTCATTCTTTAAAATGACTCATACTCCGGTCCAGTTCAATTTGAGGCCGACATATATAAGTATTCCTTTGTGCATGTATTGGCCAATATATACGTATTCTTGCTATGCTTGTAGGGGTCGTAACTACATGTTTACTCTTGGACTTGTAACACTGATAACAAGGTGTTCTCTCACGTGCCTATAAAGGCTAAAAGCCTTGTATACAATCATACACCTATATAACGCTGATAGGTGTATGTTTTATCCATATTTTGGTTATGAATAAGGCCGATAGTTTAATCTTTATCTTGGCTATGAATAGCCAATATCTTAGCATATATTATCTATACCTTGGTTGTTAGAAAGCCAATACAAGCAAAGTCAGATTATCTTTGTGTTGGTCTTAACATGGCCGATAGAAATATATAATTACCTTGTGTAGGTCATGGTATGACTAAAAGATAATCATGCTTACTCTTGAATTGACTGGTAGATATATTTATACACTTGCTGTGTATTGGCTGGGAAATGGTTGGTTTATATTTATTCATACTTACTTTGTTTTGGTTGGGATAAAGCTAGTAGATATAAACACTTATTCTTTTGCATAGAAAGAGATATGGCCATGAATTAGAAACAGTTATTTCATCTTGATTGTGATTCAAGCTGATAGCCATAATCTTATATCTTTATACTGTCTAAGTTAAGGCCGATAACTCTATATGAAGTTGATAGCTCAATATAAATCCAATAGTTCTATAAGCATTCATATACAGCTAGGAATGTAAAAGAAAATTATATCACCTATACTTTGAATATGGCTCGGCTTGAGAAAAATTTGTCACTTGTACAATATTATATTGCGCTGCATGTGAAGATTATATCATGGGTATGCTGCATTATGAGCAACTTATAGTAGTTATATTACTTATGTAATGATAAATGAATATCTTGTGTTATAAAGAGAGCAGTATGTTCTCTATTTAAATCATAAACTTGCCTTGCAAACTTGTGTATGAGTCTTTACCAGTATGGAGGCCATAAGTAAGTGCCTCATGTAAATCTATTATACAAAGTGAGAACTATCTTTGGTACAGATCTTGAGTACCTCAGTAAGAGCTGATAGATATTCAGAGATGTAATCTCTTTTGTTTAAGTAGAAAAAAAGGAATAGCTCACCATGTATGTCTTTTGACTTATGATTTTAAAGATCGATAGACCCTTGAGTATAGTGGTTATCAAGAGGCCAAAAAATGTGCTAAGAGTTTAAGATAAGACTCATTTACCTTGGTTTGAGTCCTTCTAAGAGTTGTAGGCTCATACACGTCTATCTGGACTTGAGAGAATGAAATTAGTCCTCAGATTTTGATAACAATGTCTATATAAACTATTTGACTATGTTTTGAGTTAGAAAGATGGGTTTGTTGGCCTTTGAGTAGTTGACAGTTTTCAAAGGCCCGAGATTGTGAGAACACAAAGAAGGGATCAATGCATGGTCATGAATCGACCAGTCTTTATCCTATGACTGTCTACTTTAACCTGTTTAAATAACTCAGCATAGATAGAACATTAGACTCCAAGTCAAGAAAGGGGTGTGTGAATAGTTGCAGACTCATTGATATGAAACTTTGGCCAAAGTAATGCAAAATCATTGCCTACATTGTCAGTTCACTGTGTTCCAGATTGCATGAACAGTCAGATGGGTTTTACATAGCTATAGATAGACTAAAAGTTGTAAACCTGATTGTTTCTTGCTAGGACACTGCACTAGTTCTCAGATGGCACATAGAATCAGTTGATTCTCATTATCTATACCCTCATGAAGGGTAGGGCCACTTCCAATAGGAAGGTGTGTGGGGGACCATCGATTTGTGGTTTGAGGTAAACCACCCAGGTGATACTCTCCCTCTTGCAGTTGACTACGTGAACATACATCACTTTATTGTATATGTAATTATGTAAAATTTGTAAGTCACATGTAAAGTGACCATTAGCTAATGTATTATATCATGTAACTTGTAAATGCAAAAGTACCTGCTTTACTTTGTAAGATTAAAAAAAAGAATAATGAAATTTTGGCATTTACTGCTTTTATTTTTAAATGTTTTATTTAGCATTCAAGTATGGATATTACAATTTATAAACATCTTCCAAATTATATTGGCCCCCAATGCCTTGTTCTATATAGCCATGTGTCTGATGCTCATGCCTCCAACATCCTTAGGTTTGCATACTTTCTCCTAAGTGACTAGTGGTATTTTCTTTTCCTCTGAGGACCCTTACCAAAGGAAGTTTCTCATCTTTTGTTCCATTTGTCTAATGATATTAGATTTTAGTTTGAGGCAAGACATAAGGTATATTAGTGTTGTTGATATACTAATTGTCAACATTAGTATCTTGCTAGTAAATGACAACCACCTTTCCTTCCAAGTTTTTATTTTATTTGTGCAAGATTACAACAAGGGATGTCAGATGGTAGCCTTACCACACCATTTAAAAGTTAGAATGCCCAAATATTTACTAGGAGGAGAGATAATTTGGTATCCCAATTTATGTGCTACTTCATTTTGTTTTCGGAGGTGTTGGCACCTGAAACATCAATCATCAAAATGCCCATTTTTGCCCCCAAAACATCCAAAAATCATGTGTAAAATTCCTTAGCAAATGTAACCATTGGATAGAAATTTCCATTCTAAGTAACTTTACCTTTTGAACCATCTCAAAATTCCTTGAAATGAAAAAGTTATGCTGGTTCAAAGTATGGCTTTTGTGTTTTTCCTTGGTCAAGAAAATGGTTTCTCCCTTAGAAGTATTTTTCATATTTTGCCTTATTATTGGCAAATCGACAAAGTTTATAAATTTTGAACTTGTTCTCAAGTTCCCTTTCTTTCCGATTCGCCAATATGTGTGTTCACTGACTAAATGGTGAGGGAAGAATGAGTTTGGCATAGTGTTGTGGTTCTAAAACCCGCAGGTTCGCTGATATATGGTTTGGCCGACAGTCAATTCACCGACAAAGGCAAGAGGAGTGAAAGGAGGCCAAAGTCAAAGTCAAAGGATCATCATAGCTTCTTTTTGTCAATAATGAAGAAACATAAGGCAAAGTGTGTGGTTTGTCAAGGTAGGTTTTTGTCGACAAAGAAGAGGAAGGTAAGGATGGTTTGGTGTAGGATAGTTTTGCCGACAAGGCAAATTGAAGTGATAGTATGGCTAAGGCAAACTTTCCCTTTTTTTGGGAAATCGACGGGTGGCCAAACAAGTGAAATAGTTTAAATTTTTGACAATTCACTGATATGACATTTTCTCAATAGGATCAAAAGGGGGAAGTCAAAGTTTGTGATTCGACATTTTTACCGATAATGAGGAATAAGGGGCAAGTTTGAGAATTTCAAGTTTTGTCGATAAGGCAAAGAAGATGAAAAAAAAAGGTTCAACAAAATTCATTTTTGTCGACAAGGGCAAAGATTGATAAGGAAGAAAAGGAAGTGATAAAGATAGAGTTCAGCAAATTAAAGATTTGCCGACAAAAGGGGGAAAATGACCCAGTTCTAAAATAAGCAAATTTGCCGACAAGGTGCAAACAAAGGAGAGTCCGCGCTGGGAAGAAGTCACTGATGTGGAAAAATTAAAATGAAATTCAAATATAAGGCGTGGTTGTAGACATTAGGCTGGGTGCTGGAACAGTGTTTGTAGTTAATATGCAAGTACTCAAATTCAATGGAGGTGCAGTGAGCCAGCATCCATATCTTCTGTGATCCTCTCAAGGACGTGAAACAAACCTGCAGGCCATGGGTTTCCTTGTGTTCTACTATTTTTTTGACAAAGGCATGGGTGCCCTTGATTTTTGTTGATCCTCTTGACATAGCTGCACGCTTCATTCATTGTGGTGCTTTTCCTTGTTGACTAGGATTTCAATGCCCAAAAGCTGCATAGAGGAGAACGGCTATATATGCCTCATTTTTAGATATTTTTAGGGTTGGTCTCTGAGCCAATTGTCTAGTCTGGGAGAGCCTAAGGAGTTTCTCTGGCATCAACACACGATTTGGTCTAGTTTGTTAGTGAAGGGATATATTCAGTATTGTGTAGGAAGGTTTTATATTGTAGATTTGAATGTAATGAATGTCTCTAGGGGAGTTTGTAATGATTTTGGTAAATATGTAATCGCAGTTATGTATTTTACTTTGCCACATTTGTTGGTATGAATGTAACAGGGGTTTGGAGATGTGTGACAACATCTAAATAAATACAAGACTTTGTATTTTCCATCATTTTTTTATACAAGAATCACTATAGTCCTCTTTTGGATTATTAAGTATGTTCATTGTATAAAAATCTATTAGAAAGTCATATATGTAAATGTATGTCTAGTTATGTTGATCCTTTTCTGTGTATTTCTTTTCCTCCTTGCATTATATGACTCTGTTGCCCAATGGAATAGGCACCGGTCCATATTGGAGAGGGATCAAACACTTTTTATAAATCAAACAAATCATTCACTTGTGGTTCAGGGTAAAAACCATCTTCTTGTGCATGTACATTTGCACAGTTGAATCATCTTAATGAGAGCCTATGCAGCTAGTTTGTCTTGATATAGTGACAATTTTGGGGTCAAGTGTACATTGGGTATGGATGTGTATGTTTATCTGTATTTCATTTCATGCCTCAAGGAATATCCCTCCTAGGTTTAGTTGAGCCTGAAGTGCAGAGGAGTTTACCCACTCCTGTAGTTGGCCAAAATCCCCCTTAACTTGTTGATAAACATCTTCCTTCCACCTTGACAACAATCCCTGGCTTGGGTATTTTAGGAATGTTTTAGAGATTGGGTTGCAGTTATTTTGGGAACCAACAGGGGGCTTGTGTTAAAGAAGAAATTTTTTGACTTGGTTTTGTTCACCTCCTATCTTACTGTAGACACCTAAAAGTGTCCTCATATTGCAAAACACCAATCTCTTCCACATTTATCTATTTTTCCCTAATTTTCCCCTATGGTTAAATAATTAATTTTAATTGAGTAATTATTTAATTATGCATTACCCCTTTCCCCCTTTAATTTAAATAAATAAACATTTATTTAAATTATAAGGCCTTATCCTAATTAAATAGGTCTCACCTATGCAAATTAATCCTCTCACATTATTCCCCTCAAATAAATTAAATAAATGAACCCAATTTATTTAGTTTAAAAACATCCATTACACCTCATCATTTCTTCCAATTTAAAATTCACCCTTGTCCTTTAGTGGTGAGAAAACCCTAACTGATCTCAACCCTTCATTTCATCCAAAAGTCAACGATGAATCTTGGCCATTCATTCAAATCGGGTCTTCTATAAAATACCTCATCTAGCTTCATTTTCATCTTTTTAGTTTTGGAATCTCCCAATTTTGCTTACAATCTCCAATATCTTGCTAATCACACACATGAGCTTCTCAAGATGGTTGCATGAACTTGCAATATGAGAATAATAAAGCAAGGTTAAGGAGGACAATGGAGAGAAGTCATTAGTTAGCTTCGAATTTGTGTTTGTTTCATGTTTGTTTGATTGATTCGTAGCTTAGAATATAGTCCATTGGGAGCTAGGGTTATCTGTAGTTTATTTTCTGTATGCTTGTAGATTTTTCCCCAATCTCATTTTGGTGAACCCGACGTGAATATATTAATTTTTGTCAACTTTTGAAAGCGAAGTTTTGCAAGTGGCTTCCAGGTCTCAAACGGACCTCACCATTGAGTTTGGGAGGCCCTTTCGGCGAAAAATGACTGTAAATTTGACATATTTCGCTCACTGTCAAATTTTTGAATTTTTTTGAAAATTTTTTATTTGTCAGTCCGTACCATACAGATTTGTACAGACCAACTGTATCATCTGCATTGTGTTATGTTTCATCAGTGATTATAGGGTCTAGGGTTTCATCATGCAGGTTTAAAGATGTTCAGTCACAGCCTACTGTTCACATGACATTCTAGGGTTTCAATTTTTTAATACTGCAGTCTAATGTTTGAAAATCCCTGCAGGTCAGTCAAAAATCCTAAAATCTTCAACCGCCTGTCCACTAATCTTAGACCTAAATACTTTTGCCGCCATCAAATTTATTCCTGTCACAGTTTAAAATCTGTGTTGTCACTATTTAGATAGCCCTAAGTCCTCGCCGACGTCATCACAATCAGGTCGCCTCCCATTCTAGACCCCTCTACCACTGATTCATAGTCCGCATGCTTGAGATCCCACCGCTTCAGATTGTGACCAACCCTAGCTCCACCCGCTAGCCTCCTTGTCGACACCGTTCCAATCCCTCGTCGCCTTTCTCTATGCCTGGTCACCTCCCAAACGCCACCTCCGCTTACCCATCGTTGCCCCTGCACTCTTCCTACCACCGGTTGCCACTCCAAATTCTTTCGGCCATCTCCTCAAAACCCTAACTCTACCCTGTTGACTAAGCCCTCTGCTACCTCCCTTTGCACATTGGTGTTGACTCAAGCCTGTCCTCCCCTTCACGTCAGTCGCCACCTGGAAACCCTAGGTCGGTTACAGACAATCCTCTGAACCATTTTGGTTTTGACCATTCGTCAGGCAATTTCAAGCCAGGCAGTTGCGGGGGCTTCATCATAACGGTTTTAGTTATTATAGAATGCTCATTGTTTAACACTGGTGCTAGCGGTTACGCCGTGGTCACATCTGTGACCAAAGGGCTAGAGCAAGCGACCCTAGCCCCTTTTCCTTTTAGTTTTTGCCTTCATCTCACCCCTGGTCACATGGGTGACCAGGGATGCCGCTAATCTTTGACTATCATCTTTTAGACCGCCATCCACTAACTGTTGTATGTGACCACCCAATAGCCTAGCTGCTAGCAGTTTAGGTTCAGTAGTCAGCTTGACCCCCTTCCTCCTTAAGCCATATAGGAGCTTTTTTTTTCTTTTGACCTTAACTTCTGCATATGAAGTCAAAAATTGGCAAACGAAGGCTCGTCGGAAAGATGACTCAGCGAGATTTGCAACGGTATAGGTTTCAACAGGTAACGGTGTTGTTTTATCAATTTTTTTAGTCAAAGTCAAATTTCACAACTTCAAACATACATATCTTGAGGATTTTTATTAGATTTTGATGATTTTTTTTTTGAAATTGCTTAAAATTTCCTGAATTTTCTGATGTTGCTCTATGTTTTTTTGTAACTGATCAGATTTTTACTAGATTCACTTTCATGGCCTTTTTGACTTCGTGGCTTGCAAAAAGGGGGTGCTTACTTGATGTTTCATGTTTTGGGGATTATCATAGGGATTTTCTACTACTAATATATGATTTTCATCTTGTGGCACTCGCTGGGAGAAGACTCTTGGATGAAACTACTAACACATTTTGATGCAGGGTTCCTTTCATTCTTATGTGTGTTTTGATATCATAGGAACACTTTGATTTTGGTGTACTAAAATGAACAAAATCTTGTTGTTTTCACACATTCTTGGGGCTTAAAAAGAATCAGTGTCTTCTTTGTTTGGTGATGTGTTGGTGTTTTGAGGTGTGTATGCTCTTCCCTCGCATGTTATGTGATCTTGGGAATAAAAAACACTTCTCAACACTTTCATTATCACACCACACATTTAAATGTCTAAGGGTAAATGAACATTGTCTAGTGTGGTCAAATACATGTGTATGCTCTCTCCTCGCATCTTTGCATGACATTGGAGATCAAAAACATGTGTTTGTATCACTTTTATCTAAACCTTTAGAGGGCCTACCTCCCAATTTGTGAGAGGGAATAACCCAAGCGGTACTTTCATTTTAGTCCTCTATACAAATAATCATGGTTGTGACAAAAGTCATCAATCACCTGGTGCCACTGTTCTATACCGACGAAAGTCTCCCTCAGTATCCAAGAGATGTGTAAAAACCCTTTCTAAGGGCTGGGAGGCCTCTTAAATGAGTGAACTACCGCATGTATAGACACCAATATATCCTGAAACACTGATTAAGAACCATTTGTGTTGGTGGCCAAAAACCCTTTTTACTTTTTGGTGCAGGAGGTCGGACCTCTGAAGCTGCCCCACATGTACTATTCATTGTGGAGACAAGAATTCCCTTAGTCCCTAGGATCAAAGGGTAAGAGAAGTTGGTGTGTCCATGCCGTGTAAGGGGGAGCCAGTGTCACCAAATTCTCTAGTCGTCAACTTTGTCTCGGTATTTGGAGAAATCCGAGTGGGGATTGAGTAGGTAGTATCCTTGACTAGCCTAGGATTGTGCGTGTTTACAAGTATTTTCAAACTTGTTAAGAGTCACCAAAAAACAACCAATTGATTGCCAAGTGTCTTCTATGATTGATGTGTGTGCTTGCTTAATCATCACCCTTAAACATTCTTTCCAACCCATTCATTCCAAGTCATCATATCCTAATCACATTCTAATCATATCCTAATCACCTCTCGTAATCACATCACCCAACCATCCACATCTTGATCATCCTACTTGTCCTATCCTAATTACCTTTCCTAATCACATCATCCAGCCATCCACATCTTGATCATCCTACTTGTCCTATCCTAATAGTATCATATTCATCATTCCTAATCATTACATCTCATCCTAATCATATCCTATTCATCATTCCTAATCATTCCACCTCATCCTAATCATATTCTATTCATCATTCCTAATCATCCCACCTCATCATAATCATATCCTATTCATCATTCCTAATCATTACACCTCATCCTAATCATATCCTATTCATCATTCCTAATCATTACACATCGTCATCCTCATCCAATCAACATCATCCTAATAATTCTGCTAATCATATCCAAGTCATCCTTATCAAACCTTAATCACCTCTTTCATCTAATCACCATCATCTTAATCATCTTAGTCAAAACCCTAATCATCTTCATTCATAATCCAATCAACTTCATCCCAATCAATCCAAAGTCCTCTAATCTTATCACTACACATAATCATCTTCATTCATAATCCAATCAACATTATCCTAATCATTTCCCAATCAATCCAAAGTCATATAATCTCATTACTACACATCATCATCTTCATTCTAATCCAATCGACCACATCCTAATCATATCCTAACCATTCATTCCAATCCAATCAATTTCACCCTAATAATTCCCAATCACAATACACCACAACCGTAGGGAAACCTTTGAGCATCTACCCTCCCTATCAAATCTAATTGCAACTGTGTCAAAACATTATAAACCTGATGGTTCTGTTCACCCACTACATATCATCACAAACATTTCATTAGAATTCAGCCCTTGACATCTATAGAGGTTCCCAAAAATAGTCTTCTTAAGGTTGAAACATAAGGAGAAACTATTGAAGCTTGACTGTAAAACAAGTACAAATTTGGACCAAGAGACCTTGACATCTTTTTCAAATAAATCACAACTTGGGATTAATACCACAAGGCTAGTTTAAGTCCATCCTTCCAAGTGAATTATGAAACTCATGGGTTCACTTTAATCAATCATTCCTTCCACACCTCAAGGTCTTGATAAATCCAATCTATACTTTGACAAGGTCATTAGTAGACGTGAGTACCCTCTTGGAGCTAGACTTTTCGAAGACTAATATCATTAGCCTCTATCATAGTCTGGGCCTCATCACCTTGCATTGACATCCCCATAACTTCCTAAAATTCACAAGCCTTACATAGTAGAGACATGATTGCAAAAGAAGAGAAAGGAAGTAGATCCTCCTAGTCATCCCTCATTCTAATCATTCTAAACATTCTCACTAACACCTTCACTCTAATCAACTTTCACCCTAATCATTATTCTTGTCATTCTGCATCATATCATAATCACATCCTACTCCTATCTTCATCATTCAACCTTCACATCCTAATCACCCTTTCTAATCACATTGTTCTATCAAATTCATCCTAATCACCTCACCCCTAATCATAGCCTAATCACCCTTCCTAATGACATCATCTCTAATCACTCATCTAATCATCTAATCAATCTCATACTCTATCACATTCCTAATCACTCCACATCATCATTCATTCTAATCAAAGACTTGTCAACATGGTCCTAATCCTTAGCAATCCTATGTCCAAACCAAGACCAAAGCTTATACTCCAAGGAGCCCCTCCTCCCAAGACAAAGTTCATACTTTGAGGAGGCTATCTCTTTAGTTATGAGGATGAGACAAGTCAAAAACCCAATTCATCCATACATCAAGTCAACACCACATCCATATATGAACAAGCACATGTGAGCCTAAGTCACCCTTGGCAACAAGATAAAGTGCCTTTTAATTCGAATGCCACATTTGACAAGGGAGAGATCAACCTAGTCCATGCAATCCATTCATTACCTTTACCACCACCTAACCCTCCATCAAATCCACGTCATAAGTTCAAACACTACAAAAGTAAGCCCAAATCCACCAATCCCTTTGACTTTTCATCCAATCAAAATTCAAACCGTAAGCCAACACCTTCCATCCCTCTTATCCCTCCACCATGGGAACTTTTTGCTCCACCTAATGCTAATCACAAGTCCACATCATCTACCCTCATTGTCCATCCACTATATTGTCCTTCTACACATGCACTTGCAAAGGATGTGATCCATTAGCTACTAGCTAGGAATAAACCCTCCCCATGTCAAACATTTATCCCTAGTCCTATCAAATACCCTTCAAATTCCATGTTTAATTCCCCAATCCAATCATGTAGTCCACACACCATGGAACCTATTGAAAACCTTCAACCCCATCACGTAGTCCACAACATATCAAACCTATCCAAGAGTCGTCCACATCCACTTCCACCTAAAGTCACGAGCTATGTCAAGAGCATAATCTAACACATGAAGAAATGTTAACCCCTTGTCCAAATCAAGATCAAAGCACCCCTATCTATGATCAAGCTCCCATATATGATCAAGATCCCCTCTATGATCAAGAAGGCCATGATGATCCACTTAGCCAACTTAATGTATTCCATGGTCAAGAGCTTATCACTCCACCTATCCATGATCCACAAATATCCACTCCCCATGATGAGACAAGTGGCTCCCAAGCATACATAGATGATCAAACCAATAGCGTGGATCTTAATAAGCATAATGAACATAATCAAGATCCTAATGATCCTTCCACATCTACCATCGACCCCATTTCAAGTCCACCATCATATCCACTTGGTCTATCTACCTTCATCCATGAGTGTTCCTCCTTAGGAAAACAACAACCTTTGTCCATCACTTCATCTTCTCCATAAAATAATGAGCTCAAGTCTAGTGTCCAATCTACATCTAGTCCCATAGTCCATCGCATGCTCCAAAATATGAATTATCATGGTAAAAGCTTAGGCCTTCATGAACAAGGAATTTTGGAGCCAATCCATGTCAATGTCCCTCCACACTTATATGGCCTTGGATATACACCCCAAGGTAAACAATCTAAAGATGTTGGTACTTCCTCCATGCACTGTAAGTCCACCACTTTCCATCGCACATCCTATCACATACCCAAGACATAAGTTGCCATTCCACCTCCATCATCCTACAAATGTCAAAAGCATGTGACCATACACCTCCCTCCATATACTTTACCTCCACTCCTTCCAACTCCTAATTTCCCTCCATCCACTTTACCACCACTTCTCCCAACACCTAATTAATCTGTTTACACATTCCCTTATGTTCCTAATCATGATCAACAAATGCATGCATTGTCTAAACATAAAGCTTCCACTCATTCCACTATGTCCATGAGATTCAAAAATAAACATTTGGATGCCTCTTCCTATAAAGAAAAAAATCATAAAGGTCCTAATGCATTAGGACATCAATTCAAAAGGTCAAAGAAAAATCCATCTAATAATCTATCCAAGTCCATACCTTCAAAAGACAAGTCCAAAATTAAAATGGTATGGGTCCCAAAGCAAAAAGCGATCAAGTCAAGTAAGGCATCCACCTTTCAAAAATCCCAACCATCCTCATCCATTCATAAATGCCATTCCATTCCAAAAACTCAAATTACTTCATCCCACATGAAAAGCAAAAATCATAAGAATACTAAGTCTATGTGGGTACCTAAAGTCTTACATCATCCATCCGCTAAGCAAACATCTCCATTGCTTCTTACACCACCTTCCAATCAAAGGCTTCAATGTTTATCACGGTGTGTGCAACCGTTGGTCATGATTCCTTTCCATACCTCCATCACCCCATCATTCAACTATTTTCCTATATATGTCACCCATGTTATTCATATGGTCCATGCTTTTGGATAAGTCATTCATCCATCCTTACATGAACCTTCCATAATCCACATCATAATCCGCTATCTTTCCTCCATAATCCATCATAATCCACTATCTTTCCAGGCATAATCCACTATCGTTCCCTCCATAATCTGCTATCTACCTACTCCATCTCACTTTCATGTAATCCCCTTACCAACATCTTTGAGCATAATGACTTGACATGGTCCATGCGACGGCATCTTTCTCCAATGGGACTATCACCTTTCATGACACTAAACACTTGAGCCCCTCTCTTCCATATTCACCTATCCTACCCAAATATTCAAAAAAAGTCAAAAAAAAGTAAAGAGAAATCCATTCGTCCAACGGTGAAAACCACCCTTGGTGGTGCCTTCGATAATTACCATGATGAAAACCTGGAAAACAGGCACCATGTGTAGGTTGATTTTTTGTCTCTTACACTTGGGGGCACGTTGTCTCATCCAACTTATCATTTTCTATCCATTTTCCATCCTTATCCATCCATACACATACCTATCCTATTGAGTCCATTCATTCTCCCTTCCTCTTTTGATCTTGATAAAGAAATGGGGGAAAAATATTGAAACATGCTTTGGATATCCCTTGATATACCTCATCCCTTCTAATCCATCCAATCATCCTATTTTCATAAGCTTTGCCATGTCAAATCCTAAGCATACTACCTACAATGGGGCATGTTATTCCTATGCGACATAGTCCTTGGAGATCACATCCTTGCCCTCTTACGTGTGCATTCCTTCCATCCACTATCACCCACCCTTTCTTCCATTCATCCCTTCCCACGTAGACTTGGTCCTCCCTTGTCATTGGTATCTAGCACAAAGGCTATCTAAATTGTCATCCATTGACATTCCAAAATTATCCAAAAAATCCCAAAAAATTGCAACTTTTCAAAAAACCCAAAAAAATCGAAACATATAAAAAACCCAAAAAAATCACAACATTCAAAAATTAAAAAAAATTGAAACATGTCAAAAATCCCAAAAAATCAAAACACATCAAAAACCCCAAAAAATCACAACATTCAAAAATGCAAAAAATTGAAACATCTCAAAAATACAAAAAATCAAAATATTCCCAAAAATCCAAAAAAATAAATATCCAACAAAAATCCAAGCCATAAAATCAATCAAATCACCAAATCATTCAATCCATTCATTCAAACCAATTCAATTCATCACATCATTCCAACCGAATCAATAAATCGAACAATTCTTCAAATCATTTAATTCTTCAACCAAATCACTCAATCAAATTCCTCAATCAATCCATTCAAACATTATAATCAATCACATCATCCAAATCAATCCAATTCATCTAATCAACAATTCTTCAAATCACATCACCCAAATCATCAAATCAATTCTTCTCATTCAATCAAATCAATCACATCATCATATCATTCTAATCCATTCTTCAAATCAGCCCAAGTTCACATGGTCGAACTACATTGCCTCTGAGCTTTCACGTAGGCAAGGCCATCTTCGATGCACCCCCCAAGGCACTAGGTCAGCCCCTTAGGGCCCGTTGAGTCAAACCATAATAATAAGTCATCCCTTATTGAGATGGACACTTTGATCAGACCAAAACAATCAATCTATCAAAGAAACATGCACCTAAAGAAAACAATCCCAAACATCAACAAGACAAGCTATCCAATTAGTCAAACCAATCAATCGCCTCGTGATAATCATATGTCACTATCAAACTATCCTTATCAATCATCACATATCCTACACGGAATGAGGCATCGTCGAAACCAAGACTCTACGCCTTATACGACATGCACCATTTTTGAAATCAATCATCACAAGCCAATCATCTCACAATTGGTGGCATTCTTGAAACCAAACCACATGTCTTATACAAGATGTCACCCTCTTATCACTTGCCTTATATAGGATGTTGCATTGTCGAAACCAAACCAGGCATCTTATACATGTTTCATTTCATAAAACCAGGCTCCTTCTCCATTCAATCATAATCAAACAAACAAACACCTATCACTTGGCAAACAATCTAATGGCTATTGACTCTGCTAGTCTAGTTTGTCTTATCTTTTACTAGATTGTTTTGCAATCTCATTCTTATGCTTCTCAAGGCAGTCCCTAAGTGATGAAGAGAAGCGAGGATAGAGTGAGACCTTTTTCTTTGATTGTTGTTTGTGGTTTGTCTTGGAAAAATGACTGGGGCAACTTGGTACCTTGCGTGTAATTGGGATTCCATTGGGTGTGAATCAAAGACATCCTATGCATTGGAAAGAATAAATGCTTCCTTGCATAAGGACTTGTACACCTCACAGTTATCTCATCGCATGTTCCAACAAGGTACCACAGTTACTAGTTTGAGTCAGGCATTCCTTGTCTGTCATGTGCCTGTTTCACAAGTGATCACATTTTCGCACTTTGGCCTCTGTCACACCATTGTGATTGTCATCCCTTGACATAATAAGTTCTATCATGATAAGTAGAAAAAATTGCAAGTGAGAAGCTCAACAATCTATCAAAGCAAGATCTCATTCCCATTCTTCTAGCTGATCTTTCATTCCTCTACCATCTCTCTCTCACATCCTCATTCCTCCACCTTCATTGCAACTTAACATATCATTCATTTCTTCTATCCATTCCCCTATCTTTCTTCCTTGACCAATCCCTTTTCATTTCTAGAGCCTACCCGTGTTTGTCCAACCCACCTATCCTCTCGAGTAGGCATCATCATCCTATCTTTCCATCATCATCCTTTTCCTATATCCATTTCCTTAGCTTCTTTGAAATGATGTTACTCAACATAAATCTCATCATCTCAAACATCATCTCGAAGAGGAGAAAAATGTAGACACCTAAAAGTGTCCTCAGATTGCAAAACACCAATCACTTCCACATTTATCTATTTTTCCCTAATTTTCCCCTATGGTTAAATAATTAATTTTAATTGATTAATTATTTAATTATTCATCACCCCTTTCCCCCTTTAATTTAAATAAATAAACATTTATTTAAATTATAAGGCCTTATCCTAATTAAATAGGTCTCACCTATGCAAATTAATCCTCTCACATTATTGGCGCTAAGGGCGTGGTTCAGTGGTTAAGTCACTCGGTTGTAGTGGCAGCCACCAGAGTTCAAACCCCTGCTGGGCCAATGAGCTCGCAGGATTTACGCCTTCGTTGGGCCAACGAGCTCGCATGTTTGAAGTGTTCTTGCTAGGGGATGAGGCCCCTCGTCTTGTGGCCTCACCGGTTCATTGCTCCGAGCAAAAGCATTCACGTGGAGCCAGAGGGCGTGTCGCACCAGCGTCACCGGTCACATTAAAAAGTTTACCAGGTGCATAAAATTTAAAAAAAAAAAAATCCTCACATTATTCCCCTCCTCAAATAAATTAAATAAATGAATCCAATTTAATTAATTTAAAAACATCCATTACACCTCATCATTTCTTCCAATTTAAAATTCACCCTTGTCCTTTAGTGGTGAGAAAACCCTAACTGATCTCAACCCTTCATTTCATCCAAAAGTCAACAGTGAATCCTGGCCATTCATTCAAATCAGGTCTTCTATAAAACACCTCATCTAGCTTCATTTTCATCTTCTTAGTTCTAGAATCTCCCTATTTTGCTTACAATCTCCAATATCTTGCTAATCACACACATGAGCTTCTCAAGATGGTTGCCTGAACTTACAAATATGAGAACAATAATGCAAGGTTAAGGAGGACAATGGAGAGAAGTCATTAGTTATCTTCGAATTTGTGTTTGTTTCACGTTTGTTTGATTGATTCGTAGCTTAGAATGCAGTCCATTGGGAGCTAGGGTTACCTGTAGTTTGTTTTTTGCATGATTGTAGCTTTTTTCCCTATCTCACTTACTATAGTGGGGTAGTTGCTAAGATTTTTCTTAATTATGCTTGCCTCACAGAACAAGGCCTTTCTAAACAACATTGTGTCATCTACAAATTATAGATGATTGATGTGGTTGACATTTTCTATGATTTTGAGTTCGTTCCAAGATCCAAAGCTAGTCGCAATCTATAGATCTCCCAAGTGCCTCAACCATTATAATGAAGAGGAAGGAGACAAGGGGTCCCCTTGTCTGAGTCCTTGGGAGAAGTAGAAGAATCCCTAAGGGGATTCATTCACCAAGACTGAGAACCAAGGGCCTCAAATGTAGCTAAAAATCTAGTTCAACCATTCCTAGTAGAACTCAAACCTTTCCATGATTTTGAGGAGAAATTGCTAGTCCATCCTATCATATACTTTTTTGATGTCAAGTTTAATTATCATCCCACATGGAATGAATTTCCTCATGTGCAATGATTGTTCCCTCCATGATGGATCTCCTCAGGACAAAGCCACTTTACTCTTCTAAAATGGTAGCTAGTAGAATTAATCTTATTATGTTAGCCATGGTTTTGGAGATGCTTTTGTATAACATGTTACATAGTGAGATAGGTTTGAAATCCTCAAAGGACTTGATGCAACTCTTCTTGGGAATAAGGGAAATGAAAGTGTTGTTGACGTCTTTTAGCAGTGTATTCTTCTTCCTTTATTCTTTAGCAACCTCCCAGATCTCTTCCCCGACAATTTGCCAACATTTTTGATAAAAAACTAACTAAAAAGCCATATGGACTAGGGGTTTTGTTCAACTTGAATTTCCATAGGGAAGCTTAAAATTTCCTCTTGGTGAAAAGGTTCATGGAGCAATTATCTATTATGTTCTTCCCCCAAGACTCAAGGAATACAGTTTATCAAGGATCTTTGCATATTCAAATTTGAACCCTCCCAATTATTAAGGAGGTTTTGGAAAAAGGAAACGACCTCATCACCAATTTCCTTGGGGTTGGTGGTGTAGGTGCCATCCATCCTTTTTATGTTGTTTACTCTGTTGCGCAATCTTTTGGCCTTTGTGGAGTCATGGAAGAATTTTGTGTTCTTGTCTGCCTCCCCTATCCAAGTTTCCTTGGATTTCTATCTCTAATATATTTCTTCCTTCTCCAATAGTGTTGTGTTCTTTAGCATTAAATATTTTTTCTTTTTGATATGTCACTTGGTCCATTCCATGTTCCAAAACTAGTTCATGCAACTCATTCAATTTAGTTTTGACCTGTTCTTTTTCCTTAAAGATGTTCTTGAAATGTTCCACGTTCCATTGTTTCAGACATTTCTAAATACATGTCCTAACTTTTTATAAATGATGAACATTTTGTACCCTTTTCTTTGGGAGCCCTGTTCCACCATGATTTAAAAGAAGCCATGAAAGCAGAATCCTGAAACTAGATGTTTTCAAACTTGAAAGGATAGTAGAGAGGGGAGTGCTCTTCAACAAGCATTAGTTGTAATGGATAATGATAGGACCCATTGATCAGTAATATCTGAAATTCATATTCTAATGACACGAGATTCCACTCATAGTTTCTCACAAATATGTCAATCCTTTCTGCTATATTAGACAACCCCAATCTTCTATTGGTCCAGGTATGTACCTCATTTTTTGGTATGTCTAGGAGATTGTTTCTTCCCACAAAGTCAACAAAATCCAATTAAGACTTATTTACAGAGTATTTGCCCCCAACTTTTTTAGATGCAAGGAGAATGACATTGAAGTCCCTCCAATAAGGGCAACATTAGGTTTTATGGAATCAAGCATAGAAGAAATTTGTTTCCATACAAGTCTTTTTGTGTATAACTTACAGGGCCATATACATTGATGAGGTAGAAAGTTTTCTCTATGGAATAGTTCAAAACTTTGCATACCTGCCAATGTGCAATGGCTACCATAACCTCCAGTTTGGTGGACACATGGTTCCAAATTCCTCTGAGTCCCCCAGAAGCACCTTCAACATCTAAGAATTTACTCGTCTAATAAGGCCATCTTTGCATAAGTTTTCTAATTCAACTTTGCTCAATTTTGTTTCTTGTAAAAAAATATGTCTACCTTTGTAATTTATTCATTTGATGCTTGACCAAGTGTCACTTGTAAGGGTCATTTAAGCCCCTAACATTCCATGTGATGATCCTCATTGGTTGTTGGGAAGGGGCACTCCCTTCCTAGATCTCATCATCATATTGATTTTTATTTGGCCACCAACAAACCCATCCTTTTCCCTCATCTCCCTATTAGATTTCCTACCCTTTAATTTTTTCTTAGACTTGTAATTTGGTTTATCATTCTTTGATTCATTTTGCCTGATGATTCTCTCCTCCAATGAGAACATTTTTGTGTCTTCATTAGTTATGTCTTCCTCTGTTTCCAAGTCTGGGAGATCTACCCCACTTGGGGCATTGTCTTGGTCATTTGGGGGCACCCTGACCTGATTGGTAATGTTGAAGATCTCCATAGCTTCTTCAAATATTGATTTATTTTTGCTTTAGGGGTACTACTAATTAAATCTTTATAATTTGATCTTTCCTCAACAACCTAAATGGTCTTTGGAACCTTGGGCAGGTTATGGCTAAAATTTTCTTTTGGTGTACTCTTTGTATCTCCACTAGTGGTGTGTACCCTAGTTGCTTTTGCATTCTTCCTTAAGATGCTCATACATTTTACAAGAATTCTATTATGCTTCAGGTTACTCACTTCGACCTTTTGTACCCACATCCTAGCCACCGAATTGATCTCAAATGAGGTGGGAATAGGGCTTTCCAGATCAATGAAATTGCATATACGAATGTACATATCAACTTGTATTTCTAGGGCGACCTTGTCCACCTTGATGAAAGTTCCTAGAAAGTTGTCGATGTCTGTGTTGATAGTAAAATTTACATCAAACTAAACAACAATGGGAAATGTTGAAATGTGGGACTTGCTCTTGAGATAACCTCCAGACTTTATAGAAGCTGACTCTTCTATGATTCTTTACTATTTGGGAAAAGAGAGAAGAAAGTGGAATCTAAAATAATGTGAATTGAAAACTACACTAAGGCAATGTGCTGGAATGGATTCAAATTATAATGAAGGAAAAGGTTCACTATTTTCAGTTATTGATAACAACAGAATGAATCATAACTATTCAAAGAGCATAAATGCATGATTTCATAGCAGATTATATATCATTACTAGCAACGAATCAAATAAGCCACAATATTACACATGTAACAGATTAGAGACTGGTGAGTTAGCAAAAAACATTATTTCTCTTCATTGGTGAAAGGAGAACAAAGCATACAAGGCTAAACTTATGCATAGATACACATGTTGACTTCCAAAATAACTACAACCCAAAACCCTAAAACATTTTATTATCACCTAGGCTAGGGGCATCGTTAGGGTGACTAAAAGAGGTTCATCAACAAGTTATGGGCAATTTTGGACAACCTACAGGAGTGGATAGGCTCCTCTGCACTTTGAGCTCAAGTTAGACTCGGGAGGGATATTCCAAGGGGTATACTTGAATAGGTATTGGCTTCAACGCCAAATGAACAACTAAAAATGAAAGGACAACCAAACCCAACTCATCTTTTAGGCCCCAAAGACTGTCACTCGACCTAAAACAACTAGTTGTCACTAATAACCCTTATATAGTTGATGAAAGGCACTCCCATTTACAATGGAAAGTGCAGGTATGCTTGCTTTCAAGACATACAAACTAACTACTTGCTTCACACATGATAAGTTTGTTTTGACTTTTAAGATTGTGGGTGATCAAATACTTCAGACCGATGCCTAATATATTGGGTTAAAAAGTCAACAATTCAATAGAAGGAAGAAAACAAGAGAAATGAAACATGCACTTTCTAGATACCCAGATGCAAGAGAGACAACTATCAAAGAAGAAAATACTTAGTAATCCTTTGCAACATATAATCATTCATTTATAACCATAAAAGAGATCATTACACAACATATAATTTTTTAAGAATTTGTCTAATTCATCTGATAAACGGTTACAGTCATACCACGAAGTGTGGCAAGAGGAAACCTAGTTGAACTTAGGCTTTCCTTGAAAAATTACATAAGAAGAAGGAGAAATTCATTGATTGAAATCAATCTGAAAAACCTTTCATAACCTATGTTTTATTTGTTGGAGAACTGTAACTTTTATGCTCTTTGAAATCCTAGAGAGCTCTGCACTTAGTTGCTTGAAAATAGTAAAGATGACTAACCCTAAAAAAGAGTTCAACTCTTGCCTTTATATCCTTCACATCACGTCTGAGAATGAAATGGGCACCAAAATCCTCAACCACCCCACCAAATGCATTAAAATCATTGAATTTAGACACCCACTTCGCATTAATGGCATTCCCTAAAGTAGATGGTGCATTCCTAGGCGGTTGGAGGAGCGTGGAAGGCTAAGAAGCCAACCTCTAAAAAATCAAAGTTTCGGACCTCAAGCTTTAGGCCTTTGCTCGTCGTCCTTTGTTTCTCTCTACCTTAGTCTCTTTTTCTTTTCTTCAATCTCCATTACTAAATCAGACTTCAGTCTTTAGGCCTTCATCATGTCGCCTTCCACAAGGAAGAAGAGAAAACACAACTCTAACCGCCAAAAACCCGCGTTACTTAGAATATTTCTTAAGCCTTAGGCAGACTTCAAGCTTTTGGTCTTCCACCTTACACATGTCCTGAAGAAAAGGGAGAGCCGAAGGCCTAACTCCTGCCCTCTGAAACACTTAGAATATTTTTGAAACCCATCGAACTTCAGACTTCGAGGCTTCTTCCCAACATTTGCCATGAAGAAGACCAAAGGCCAAAGGCCTTAAGTTTGACCTCTAAAATACTTTTTATACTTAGAATATTTTTCATCCTTTGAGTAGACCTTGGCCCTCGGGCCTTCGTCCCTACGCTTTCCATTAGGAAGATAGAAGGGAGGAACTCCGACCTCCGAAACTCCACCGAACACTTAGAATTTTCAACACTTATGCAATCTTCAAGGCCAAAAGAGGAAGCACGATGGAAGGAGGAAGCCCGAAACTTTGACCACCGACAAAGGGAAATAACACAAGGGGACACTTAGGATATTGGGACTTAGCCAATTTTTGGGCTTTTCTACCTTGCATTTTCAAATGGCAAAGACATGAAAACCTATGAAATATGTCTCAGATCGATTATAAACTATAGGTTCAAATGGGAATAAAATGGGACTTGGGGGGAAAAATGAGGCATTTTAAGGACTGATTTTTGGTGTCAACATTGGCTCTGGTTGGGGACGTGTGACAAGCAGTGTCACAACGAGAATTCAGATCTCTGGAGTAGGTAAAAAAATACCAAAAAATGACACATAGGAACCAAAACAAAACACCATCAAGACCAACAATGGTCAAGACTAATCGAGGTCAAAAATATCAGATATAACAAGATTTTACCATAAAATTTGAAGGAAAATAATTACCTATGAGAAGTAATGTTTCAAATGCTACCCATGAACAGGGAACTCCAGTAATTCCCCTTCCAAATTTTTGACATAAAAGGTGTCCACACTGGCCTTTTCATCAATTTGATATGGGCCTAACCATAGTGGTTCAAACTTACCATGTTTGCCCTTGTCTTCTGACTTTGCATTCCAAAGGACAACCAAATCACCAGTTTGAAAATACCCTTTAACCGCTCTCTTGTTGAACAAATGTTCCACCTCTTACTGTCTTATCAAGTTTTTATCATGTGCCATCCTTCTGGCTTCATCCAACTCTGTTAACTCATGCATTCTCAATGCCATAGCATCATTTCCATCTTCTCCTATTTGTTACAGCAATTGATACACATGCAACTCTAGTGACATTGGCATTTTGGCCTCCTTCCCAAATACTAGCTCAAAAGGACTCTTGCATATAGCATGCTTATAGGTGATCCTCTCAGTCCAAACTACATATTTTAGCTTGTCATCCCACCTTTTCTTGTTCTCATCTAAAGTACTCCTTAAAATTTTCATGAGGCTCTTATTACTAGACTCAACTTGTCCATTGCTCTATTAATGATATGGTGATGTATGAATCAAACTTATCCCATACTTGCAATGTCCTGAGATCTAAAGCACATAGCATTGTCTGCAACAATTCTAGATGGCGCACCAAATCTAGTTATCATATTGTTCAACAAGAACTCAATCACTACCTTGGACGTGGTGTTACAATTTGGAATAGCCTCAACCAACTTAGTAAAGTAGTCAATTGCCACCAATATCCACTTGTACCCATTGCTTGATCTCTCCTAGATCTCCCCTATGAAATCAATGCCCCATTACTGAAAGGTTGCTTCAATGGTAACATTCATAAGGGGAAGGGCACCTTGAAACTTCAACTTGCATATCTTTGATAGGCATCACACTTTCTAATCTATTTTGCAACATACTTGAAGAGGCTCAGCCACCAAAAACCTAGCCTAATGATCTTATGTGTTGTGGTTTTAGCATAAAAATGCCCACCACAAACTCCTTGATGATATTCATCAATAACCTCCTCAAATTGTTGTTGATTTAGACACTTTAGTAATAGTCCTTCATGATCTCTCCACATTAAAATACCTTGGATCAAGACATACCTTTGGGACTGGAGTTTAAGTGTCTTTTGTTGAGTCACATTCATGTCTGAGGGGCAATGCATGTTGACAAGATAATAGATAACATCCTTATACCATGGATCATTTGTCAAAACACACACATCAACAGACTCAGAAGCATTTACCTCATTTATCTCAGCTGCCTCTAAGTTGGATTTTTCCATCAACTTATCAAAACCTTGGCCTCTAACCAGTTTGGTGACTTGTATGTCCATGTCATATTCTTGGATCATGTTGATCCATTTGCACCTTCTCCCAGAAGCTTCCTGCTGTGTGAAGATGTCCTTCACTGTTATGTGTGGCACATATGCTATGATTTTGGCCCCTGTGAAATAAGATCTAAAATTCTTTATGGCCTTAACCAATGCATACACATGCTTCTCCATTATGGAATAATTCAATTCAATAGCCTGTAAAGACTTGCTAAAGAATCCAATAGGTGTTCAAATCCATCTTCATTCTTTTGAAGTAGAACAACAACAACAGTATAAAAAGAAGCAAAGGAAAACAACTGAAGGGGTTTAGAATAATCTGGACTTTTCAATACTGGTACCTCCTTGATAGCTTCTTTAATATCCTTGAATGCTTCAGATGGCTCTTTCTCCCATGTAATAGATTGCCCCTTCTTGAGCATTTTAGAAATAGTTTGTCTTTTTCGGCAAAATTAGGAACAAATCTCCTAAAAAAGTTGATCTGTCCAAAAAAAGACTGTATTCCTTTGACTAATTTGGGCTGGGGAATGAGATCAATAGCCTTGACTCATTCTAGATCTATCCTTACCCCATCTTTTGACACAATGTGCCCAAGCAACTTGTCCTCTTCAACTCTGAACTAACATTTTTTAGGATTCAAAGAAATCCCATATTCTAAGCACCTTTGGAAGATTACCTCAAGATGCTTGCAGTGCTCACCTCTTTCTTTTGAGAATGTTGTCAGGTCATCTTGATAAACCATCATGATCTCATCAATGAGGCTGGCAAAAGGTACATCCATAGCTCGTTGAAATTCTGACCCAACATTCTTTAATCCAAATGACATTCTTAGGTATACATAGGTCCCCCAAGGAGTGGTGAATGTTGTTTTATACTATTCTGACTCCTTGACCAACACCTGATTGTAATCTGAAAACCCATCCATCATTGACATCAACTCTCAACCAACCACCCTCTGTAATAGATGATCCATGCTTGGAAGAGGATAGTTATCCTTGAGGGATTTGATGTTCACATTTCTAAAGTCAACACACAACCTAATCTCCCCATTCTTCTTTCTTACCGGGACAAGGTTGGATACCAATTCAGAATGTCTAATGGGTTTGATAATGCCTCCCTCTTTCATCCTCATTAGTTCTTTTTGCATCTTGGGAGCAATGGTAGGATATATAGGCTTCTGTTTCTGCCTGAATGGTTTTGCATCAGGTTGGAGGGGAATGGTATGCTGGAACAAATCCTCCCTATAAGCCTTAATCTCGTCATGGGACCATGCAAAACACTTCTTAAATTTTCTAAGAGAGCAATCAACATCTTCTTCTCATGAGGCTTCAACCTCTTCCCAATGTAAACCATTCTAGGTGCCTCCCTAGTTCCAAAGTTTACACCTTCAACGATGTCCTCTACAATAGGTTTACTTTTACTCTTCCATCAGTCTATATTGTCAAACATTCTTTCTAATGCTACTAGCCCCTTTGGAATAGTATTTCTTTTTACTTGCACAACTTCATTACCCAACAAAGTTTCCTTACCATCAGCCACTTCTATCACTCACTACCAATCAATCAACTGATTATCAAATTCATCCATGCAATTCAGAAAATTATAAATCTGATTGGTGTCATTGAAAACTTGCCAATTATAAATGTTATCAAGAATTGTTAGCCTTGTGAGTACTTCCACAACATAAATGGCCATGAGGAAAATTCATTTGAGGATCAAATTTTGAAGCAACCATAGCAAGGGAATCCGCATCTTCATTTTTAGTCCTGTCAACGCATTTAATGCCAGTGGCATCATACAGCTTCATGGTATCCCATACAACATTCATGTATCCTCTTTACCTTTTATCCTTGGTAGCAAATTTATTTCTAATCTGTTGCACTACTAATTCTGAGTCCCCATAAATCTTTAAGCACCTAATTTTTTGCTTGTGAGAAATATTTAATCCTAACAATAATGCCTCATACTCTGCTACGTTGTTAGTGCATTGAAAATCAAGTCTGAAAGACATACCAAACTGCTCACCATCTGGAGATATCAGAACAATCCCAACATCTGAGCCTTCCCTTGAGCATGCACCATCAAAATATAGTGTCCACAAATTAGAAGTATCATGAACAACAACAACAAAGTTAGAAGATGAAAAATTTACATCAGGATCATCATCATTTCAATGTGCCATAAAGTGATCAATTTCAGTATCAAAGAAATTTGCATGATCATCCTCTATTTTATATATGTCTTCAATGTTCAAATTTTCTACCTTCTTCTCCCTATATAGTTTCACTTTCACACCCTGGACTGGAATGGTGGCATATGACAAGTCCATCTGAATACTACCACCCATGGAGGTTGCCCACTTTCTAGATAACAACATGCCCCATTTGGTTGGGCAATCTACTATTATTATGTCCATCAAAAATGATTTGTTAGGATATGCAGCTAATTGGACCTCAACGTCCTTGACCAAGCCAATAACATTGACTTCTTTGGAATCCATGGAAAAACATTTGCCAAAAGATTTTAAAGACACTTTCAGTCCTAACTCATTCATAATTTCAAGAGGCATGACATTGTTGGATGCCCCAGAATTAAGCATACAGTTGTGCAATAACCACCCATTTATGATCAATGTGGTGTAGAAAGGATCCACACCCATCTGACTATTCACCATAGATGATCCTAAGTAAACCTCAATGGTTTCATCATGACCCCCGCTCTCATCATTATTGCTGGAAATAACAACAGGTTGTTTTTGTGCATCTACAACAGTAATAAAAGACCCCACCCTATCCCTATGTCTAGGGATCCTAAGGAGTTCCACTATCGGCACATAAATTCTAATTTGGCTAAAAATTTGAGCCATGTCAATAGGGAGATAATTGGGTAGAGGAGTATCACATGAAATAGTTACATCATTTGCAGAAGGAATGTAAGGTATTATTTGACTGGACAAAATATCCTTACCTTCTTCCTTCGTTTTCTCCTTCTCCTTTTCTAGTTCCTTTTGAACTTGAGGTTGATCACGTTTGTAACCGCTTTTTGAGTAATGAACTCCTAATATGGGCATAGTAATTGGTTGCTTAGTTGATGTTGGGTTCTTTTGTACATATTTATGTTTTGCTGCTACTGGCTGCACTGGAAGCTTCTTCTTCTCAGGCACAGTCTTCTTAGGAATAATATTACTTTTTTGTTCCATATTCACCTTCCACTTTTTCTTGGCATCATCCTTCGTATCATGTCTTGTTCTAGCAGCAAGAGAATTCTACATAGGCACTTGCCTATTTCTCAACTGGTAGCCCCCTTGAACCTGCAAGATAGTGGCATCAATGAGAGATTTCATGTCCTTCTCAGAGCGTCTGGACTATTTGTACTTGTTTTGCATGAGATCCCTCAAATGCCCAAAATCATGAGCGGGCAAGTGATATATATTTTGATTTTCATCATGATCATATTGAAAAACATGATCATCATCCTCATAGCTATCATAATCTAGATCATGACCCATCTGCTCAAATCTCTAGGTGTCAAACTGATTTATTTCCTCCTCATAATATTCAACTGCACCTTCTTCATTTGGAAACTCTTCATCTTTTCTCATTGAATGAGCAACTGCGTAGTTTGCCAGATCATGGGGAAGGAAACAAGATTAGCACCATAAAGACTCATCTTGGAAATTTACTTGATCCTTTCTCAATGGATCAGGAGTGTCTCTCTCAAGCTGTTTGAAACTAACATACCTAGGGGCATCTTGTCTATTACTCTGCTATGGTCTCTTAGACCAATCTATGTTGTAAGGTCGATTATGCAGTCTTTGACCTTCATTGAAATGTGTTGCAACACCTTGTGGTGGAAACCATTTGTCATTTTGAGCAACTTTGTAGGATAAATCTTTCATAACCCCCATAGGCTTGTCCAAGTTGTCTTCAGTTGTGAGAGGCTTATTAAAAGCTACTTTATTTGGCTGAGAGATCTTCACATCAGATCTCTTAACATGTTTACCGAAGGCTCTCGTGTTACTTTCAATATTAATGGCCATAGCATAGGCCTCCCTCAGTGTTTGAGGACTCTTATCCCTCAAACAATAACCAATTTTAGAATCAAAGGCACCACAATACAGAACCAAACACATGGATTCATTGGGTCTCATCTCAGGAGGAACTTTTCTCATTGTCATGATGAGTTTGCCATTGAACTCGGCAATAGTTTCATTGATTCCTTTCTTGATTGTTGTGAGCTCATGGATGGCAAACTTGGGGTCAAACTTGTCCCCATATTGTAGTGTAAACGTTGTCATGAATTCCTCCCATGAGTCAATATTGTTATCAAGGAGTGCCTTGTACCATTCTTTGGCACTTTCCTCCAATGAATGCACAAACAAATTCATCTTCAATCTCATATTCATCCGTGATATTGATGAAATGTCTCAAGTGATCCTCACCATTAACTGCATTGTTGCCTTGGAACCTTGGAATTTTTTTTGTAATTTCATTTGGAATAGGGTTAGGAAAGTTTGGTATACCAAAGAAGTCAAGTTTTTTGTACCTTTTAGCTCCCAATGGTGGCCTCTGGGGAGGGAGACCTTGTGCTTGTCTTCTAAATAGAGGCCTAACATTCTAAATGTTGCCTTGTTGTTGATTCACTTGATTCTACAAAGGTCGATTGTGCATATTTTGAGCACGGGCATTATTTACTCCCTACTGTCCCATTTGTTGTTGCCTATGTTGTTGTTGTTGTCTCGAATTGGCCTAAAAGTTACAGACCTGCTGATTATGTTGTTGATGTTGTTGTTGAGGTATATTATGGCCTTAGTGCTATGCATTTTGATTCATCTGGGCCTGCTGGGTGATTTGAGCTTGATTTTGTTCAAGTAAGGTCTGCATCTCTCTAATCCTATTTCTGATATGATCTAGCAGGTACAGTTCTTCAGAGAGTTCTTTCTCTCTCCTCAACATCAGTCTGTTCATGTTGATTTTCCTCATTAGGAATGTTATCATGCTGACCTCTAAGTGATCTTGTGGGTGAAATATGTTGCTAATAATTTTGACGAGCCTCTTCATTTTCAAGAGGCATGCCAAATGTTCTCATGTCCACATCATGAGACCTATTTCTTCTTCCTCTACCAATGATATTCTGATTTCTTCGGACATCATACCCATCTCTATTTATTCTCTTGTTAGTTCTGAGTATGTTATCAGTATAATCCTCAGAAGTATACTGATGTTGACTTCTGCAGTCATTGAATGCATCATCTCTTCCAGAAGTACCCACTTGATCCTGGGCATTCAAGGTGGTACCACATTAGGGTATCTTCTTATACCCCCATCCTGTAAGCTTCTAGAGCAATTTGAAGAGCTTTCTGGTTCTGAATAATCCTCTGGTCTTCTTCTACAATCCATTTCTATACTATTGAAAACTAATTTTTTGGGTTTGACTAATAGAGTCACCACTTCCCTGCTGGGAAGAACTGCTTAGATTTTTCACTATGTCGATAGGATGTAACAACTCAACCATAAGTAAACTATCCCCAGAAACAACACCATAAATCTTGACTTCCAAAATAACTACAACCCAAAACCCTAAAACATTTTATAATCACCTAGGCCAGGGTCATCGTTAGGGTGACTAAAAGAGGTTCATCAACAAGTTGTGGGCGATTTTGGACAACCTATAGGAGTGGGTAGGCTCCTCTACACTTTGAGCTCATCTTAGACTTGGGAGGGATATTCCAAGGGGTATACCTGAATAGGTATTAGCTTCAACGCCAGATGAACAACTAAAAATGAAAGGACAACCAAACCCAACTTGTCTTTTAGGCACCAAAGACTGTCACTAAACCTAAAACAACTGGTTGTCACTAATAACCCTTATATAGCTGATGAAAGGCACTCCCATTTACAATGGAAAGTGCAAGTATGCTTGCTCTCAAGACATACAAACTAACTACTTGCTTCACACATGATAAGTTTGTTTTGACTTTTAAGATTGTGGGTGATCAAATACTTCAGACTGATGCCTAATATATTGGGTTACGGAGTCAAAAGTTTAGCAGAAGGAAGAAAACAACAAGAGAAATGAAACATACACTTTTTGGATACCCAAATTCAAGAGAGACAACTATCAAAGAAGAAAATACTTAGTAATCCTTTGCAACATATAATCATTCATCTATAACTGTAAAAGAGATCATTAAACAACATGTAATGTTTTAATAATTTGTCTAATTCATTTGATAAACGGTTACAATCATACCATGAAGTGTGGCAAGAGGAAACCTAGCTAAACTTAGGCTTTCCTTGAAAATTATAGAAGAAGGAGAAATTCATACAATGATGACTGAAATCAATTTGAAAAACCTTTCATAGCCAGTGTTTTATCTACTGGAGAACTGTAACTTTTATGCTATTTGAAACCCTAGAGAGCTCTACACTTAGTCGGTTGAAAATAGTAAAGATGACCAACCCTAAAAAAGAGTTTAACTCTTGCCTTTATAGCCTTCACATCATGTCTGAGAATGAAATGGGTGCCAAAATCCTTAACCACCCCACCAAATGCATTAAAAACATTGTATTTAGACACCCACTTCGCATTAATGGCATTCCCAAAAGTAGTTGGTGCATTCCTAGGCAGTTGGAGGAGTGTGGAAGGCCAGGAAGGCAACCTCTAAAAAATTAGAGTTTTGGACCTCGGGCTTTCAGCCTTTGCTCCTCATCCTTTGTTTCTCTCTGCCTTAGTCTCTTTTTCTTTTCTTCGATCTCCATTACTAAATCAGGCTTCATCGTTTAGGCCTTCATCATGTTGCCTTCCACAAGGAAGAAGAGAAAACACCACAACTCTGAGCCCTGAAAGCCCGTGTTACTTAGAATATTTCTTAAGCCTTAGGCAGACTTCAAGCTTTCAATCTTTCGCCTTGCACGTCCTGAAGAAAAGTGAGAGTTGAAGGCCTGACTCCCACCCTCCGAAACACTTAGAATATGTTTGAAACCCGTCAGACTTCAGACTTTGGGGCTTCTTCCCGATGCTTGCCATGAAGAAGACCAAAGGTGGAAGGCCCAAAGTTTGACCTCCGAAATACTTTCCATACTTAGAATATTTTTCATGTTTTGAGCAAACCTTGGCCCTCAGGCCTTCGTCCCTACACTTGCCATTAGGAAGATGGAAGGGAGGAACTCCGACCTCTGAAACTCTGCCAAACACTTAGAATTTTCAACACTTAGGCAATCTTCAGGGCCAAAAGGGGAAGCATGATGGAAGGAGGAAGCTTGAAACTCTGACCTTCGACAAAGGGAAATAACACAAGGGGAAACTTAAGATATTGGGACTTAGCCAATTTTTGGGCTTTTCTACCTTGCATTTTCAAATGGAAAACACATGAAAACCTATGAAATATGTCTCAGATCGGTTATAAACTATAGGTTCAAATGGCAATAAAATGGGACTTGGGAGCAAGATGAGGCATTTTAATGACTAATTTTTAGGTGTCAACAACACAATATTCAAATCCTTTCGGAGAAACACCCACAAAGGCTTAAGTCTTTTACTATTGTCTTGAATAATTTTCCAACCTTGAAACAAGCTACATATCTTGCTCTTATACAAACTACTGAGCGAAGATCACAAATAAAACTAGAAACTAACTGAAACAAAAGCATAGAAAAACTAAGACCTACAGCTCGAACTACCTCTTAAGAGAGAATCATTTATCTGCATGGCTTCTATGAATCTGCATGAAGCAGAAACTGACACATGGATAAGCTCAACCAATGGAACAACAAAAAGAAATTGTCAAAAAAGTTTCTCTCCGAAGAAGTGCGGTGATGCCATGTGTCGGTCTTTGAACAATATCCATTGAGTTCCACCAAAAACTCTCGAAAGCTTGACACATCTTGAATAAAAAAGTGGGCCCACCAGAACTATATGTCGCTCCCAAGTCCAAACTAAAATAATGCATGTAGGTGCCGCGTGTCTCTCATCGACCAATGGTGCAACAAAAAGGAACTGTCAGGACTGAAACCCTTTGAAGATGTGTGGTGGTGCCACATGGAATCCACTAGCCTCCGCTCGACGAATGATAAAAAAATAAATTGTGCCAATGCTTTCAGTCACAAACGATGTGAATGGTATCCATGTGGAATGCCTCAACCAATGGCACATCAAGAAAGGGATGTCAAAACCCTTATCACTTTGGGATGCGCCAATGTGACACATGGAATCCACTACGCTGACTCAAAAGAAACTTTACTTTATGGAAGCATACAGAAACATATATAGGTCGCGACTCTTTGTTTATTTGACAATTATTTCTATTGATGCCTCTTCCTCCAGAAACAAGATGAATCTTACCAAACATGTATTCAAAATGTAGAGTTTTTACTCTACAGTTCTTGGCGAATCACCAAGGGATCTTCGCCTATGTAGAAGAACCCAAAAACAACTTTGACATAACACAAGAGAAAACAAAATTATTGAAAAACATAGTGGTAAATGCATCACAACTTATGAAGCACTATCTGCAAAGAGTCTTAGTCACTTTCAAAAGGTTGCACTTTTTTACTTAGTGCCTCAAACACTCGATCCAAATCTAGAATCTCCTTTTACAAAAAGATTTGAAGGCTGTCAACATCAGTTTTGATCTGGAATTCTAGTTGTGTGGGAGGATGTAAAACTATTTCTACCTCCATAATATTGGGTGCTTGACTCAAACCTTCAAATGTCACTTGATCATTTTGCCTATTAATCAACATGGCTTTGATTGATCCTCTGTGAGAACTAGAGAATCATCTAGAAATGGTGAGGGGAGTCCTAATTGGGCTAGATTTTCAATGTGTCCCTTCATCTTTGTAACCACTTGCTTCAAGGCATCCAAATGGGCCTTACACTTGAGAACCACCTTATTTCGACTCAAACATTCATTCACTTTCACTGTGGTGGTTCTTTTATTATCTACCCCAGCTACCTGTAGGGTCTCCTCCGAGGAACCATATAGATTCTGTACCAACAACTACAATTCAACCACCTTAGGAATCAGAGAGGAAAGAGTCTACCCAACTGTCACTTCAACCTTAGCACTAAGACTGAGCATTTGCAATGAATTTAAGCACCAGATTGAGCTTTGAAGTTTCCTCTGAAATGCATCCCCAATATGATACATACAATTCTTGGACCATAGGTAACATACTCATCATAGGAGGCTATTGTGAGAGCTCCTATTTGAGCTAGAGTAACTGTTGATCTTTGGCTTGAACCTCTTCTCACAGCTATTTATTAGCATCCCTCTCCTCTGTGAGGCTTTTGTGCAATTGTGTGCATTCAAGTCAGTTGTCACTGAGAGTCTTCTCTACAAATCTCTTCTCCTGTTGTGGCATGATGTTCAAAGCCTTCGTTGAATCCAACTTGGCAGTCAAACAAACACTCTTATCTTGCTCTTCTTGTAATGTTTCCTTGGAAACAATTTCTTATACATTAAGAGTGAGTCTAGTAAGCTCTGCATTTGTGGCCTTTGTCTCAGCCTGAAGCATGTCAACAATGCCCTTGACTCAGGCTAGTTTATGTCTCTGTTTCTCTAGTTTCCACCCCATTTTGATGAAATCTGTTATAACAAACTTCTGGGTCTCCTCCATCAACTCCACCTTATCCTTAGGCCCATCTTGTGCTAGGTTCAAACCCACAACATGTTTTGAATAATCTTCAGGCTACATCTGTTCCTAGTGTTTAGTTACGGTGGGAGTCATGTGGCAAATCATCAATGATTTTTAAGTGTGATCATACAGGGAGTGCATGTGAGGTATTCTGGGGGCTCTACCCTCTTTCTTTGGCTATTTATCGAAGTGGGCCTCACGGGCCTTGCATGTAGTCTCAACATGTTGGTGGAAAGCGGTTGGGGATGGATTCACCATGCCGACAAAAGGGAAACCTTGAGGCAAACCATATGGGATGGTCACCTGTTGTTGTGTTGAGGCAGCACCAAAACCCGGGGGCACTAGGGATTGCATCATAAGAACTATGATTGATAATTTGAAACTATTGTAAGAACCTAATAAGATACCACAAATACTATAGAATTCCTACTCAAATTCAATACATCAATGAAACTAAGAAAAATACAGAAAACATAAGTTATACCTTGTAAACTGATTTATCCTTTTCATTCCATTGTTTCCTATCTTCTCAATGATCTTGTTGATAATGACATTGCTCTCAGAAGTGTACTTATTTGCTTTCCAAGATGACAATGAGATGAATGGAATTGTGGATTCAAATATACAATGTGAAGGATTTCTACAATGCAAAGCTAATGATAATGGAGATGATTGATAAAGGCCATGATAATGATTCTAATGCAACAATGGAGATAATGATAATGGTATGCAAAATGGGGGCCAAAGGCACACTTGGATACTTGATGGAATTTCTACAGCATGTAAGTATGATAGCTCTTGTGAATGATCCAAATGAGGGTGTGCCACCTTCCTTTTATAGGCCAATTAGAGGTCAAATCCAAGTGTCAAAAGATCCATGGTGGAGGAACAAGTATTGTGACATGTATGGTTGAGATCAAATTGGTTGGGATGAGGAAGATAAAGGTAGAAGATGTTCCTACTACGTTTACAAGGTAGAGGAATACGTGGAACCATAAGCCACATGTCATAATGCTCAAAAAGACTAGTGAGATAAAAGTGGAAGACTATGAGAAAATCATGGAGGAAGGACTCTTTGGTTGTTGGAATGTGAGAGAGAATATAGGACTTGGAAGACAAGTGTCTTTGACCATGGAGATGACTGAGAAATAATAGGACACATGTGGAGAAGAAATAGGGCACATGTTGAGAGGATAATTACTCAATTAACTATTAAGAATATTTAATTATTGGAGAAACACGGTGAGGTGTACAAATGACATGGAAGATGACAAGGATGAGATGATGTGAAATTTAGACATAAGACTTTGACTTAGAGGAAATAATTAAATAATTTAGGATTATTTAATTAGATATGAGATTAGAGGAATTAGGAATGATTAATTAAATAAATTGATATTTTATTTAATTATTTGGAATAATGAACCAAATAAATAAATTAGGATATTTATTTATTGATAGAAGAATAAAAATAAAATAAATATTAAAATATTTATTTAATTCAACTCGAGCCATTTTTAGGTGTATACATTTTGCCCCTCTTGGAGACAATGTGTTAAATTATCACATTGTTTCAAAGAATAAAAATTTTGTGACTATGATACATGCCCCAGTTTGCCCCTAGTACAGGTTTAATGATGGTCAGATGCCCCCTTGGGAGATTGGTTGGGTTAGATTTTGCAAAATGATGACAAACAATCTCACGATAAAGAAGAACGAACGACATGATTTGTGGGTGAAAAATTTGGATGACGAATAATGAAAAATGATGAAGAACATGGTAATCACGTGCAAGGTCAAACACCTCCAATTAGGGTTCACTTGGCTATAAATAAGGATGTGGGGTCTCTTTTTTTTACTCATTTGTACACTTGTCATTTGAGGAATTCACAAAGGATTTAGCAAAGTTTATATTGTTGAATTGTGCATATTTGCAATACCTAATCTACTCCTATTATATCAGGAGGAACAACAAAGAAATATGTTTTAATTAAAATTGTTGATCATATTACCAACAAGGATCGGCGCCTTAGTTCATTGGGTGACAAAGTCCAAGCTTTAGAAAATACAAACATCAATCTAAACCTAAAATGAAAACAACATTACACCTTTTCATCCCAATGTAACACATGAAATCAAGAATCTTCATGCAATTACATCTACTTCAATGATCCACAAATGCTTAAAGATATTCCATATATTATTGTTAAAATCTTTCTCTCAAATGCTTTGATAAATTTTTATAGTTGTTAATCCAACTAATTAATCACAAAAACACTAGGTTAGCAAATGTGACTTTAGAGATATATTGAAAAATCCCCTAAAAAATTTTAGTCAAATGAGGGGACACCTAACTATGGAGAGGATCTTTCTAGACTACACCTTCTCTAGATTTACAATCAATGACTGAATAAACCTCTAGAACTTAAACATACAATATTGACACCCTAGAATACACTAAACTAGAAGAAACACCTATGCCGATTTGGATTAAGATTCAAATACAATAGAAAATATAGACTTGGAAAAAGATCTATTCTCCTAAGAGAACCACATAGTTATAACATTTCAATTCTTCCCTAGATCTCTTATGCTAATGACACTTGTTGCAAAACTAGCATATTATAGGGAAACCATCTCTAACATTCATTAACTTCCTCACTAATAGAACACAATCAAACTTGATATTAATGTATGAATAGGGGAAATCTTCCCTAGATTAGAACTTACTATAGAAGTAGGGAATGAATTCACTTCATTTTATACAAAAGGTCTTGCAATTACCAAACTTCTACATTAGTATCTAATCTCCATTAAATGTTGGGGTAATTGCCCATGGCATGAGAATCTAATTTAAATTGAATTCTACACATGGTGGTGGGCTCTAGTAATTTCTTCATTAACTCCCAACTACTACCTCAATAATTATCCATTTAGGGCCTACCAGATCATATCTACCACCCACAAGTCTATTCTCAACCACCATAGTCATCCTTGAGCCTTGCACTCTCTAATGGATTATATTTCCAACTACCTAAGCACAACTTGTCTCTACACACTCCTTTTCATGGCATTAGTCATTTTGAAAACATGTGGGTATGTAAGGAACAAACACACCATCATTTAAACCTTGCAACACTACATCAAAACATAACCACAAGATAGACATACCAAGTCCACCATAAAATTGCCACTAGAAGAGACATGGCATTTTCTTATTCACTTGCACACACATCAACCCCCTCTACAATCTTGGTGATTGGTCCAAAGTGTAAAAGTTGGCTATGAAGGTAGCCACCCAAGATCTAGGAGCTTCAAAGAAAGCACAAGAGAGATCCAAAATGAGAGAATAATTCTATTCTATCAAATAATGAAAATTACAAAATGTACATGATATGCCTTGCTTATAAAGGCAAGGTGATAAGATAGGACTAACTAGGATGATGACATGTGTCTTAATCCTATGACATGAGAAAACTATAGGATAAGATCACATGTGTACTAGAAACTACTAGAAATATTACTAGAGCCCTAAGTCAACTTAACATGTGAACATGTGTGAATAGGTCTTAACTAATGACTAGTTAGATAATGTGCCTTATTCACACTACAAAGGGGAAACCAAATAGGTTTAATACCCCTGTTCACACCAATACCCCCCCTTAAGTGCAACTTAGGGAGAAGCAAACAAATGCAAAGATACAATGATGGGTCATGTCTACAAGGCCATGTTAGGTACCCATGTATGAACAATCTTTCAAAAATGGAGAAAAGGAGAAAACCGCGTAGGAAAAAATCCCTCTCCAAAAGAGAGAAAACATGCAAACAAACATGTACAAGTGATGTAGTGATGGAAGAAGGACTCAACACCAAGACCCCCCAAGTACTACATCCATCATGAATATATAATCAATATCCCCCCATAAGAGGGAAAGAATGAGACTAGATATCCCCCCATAATGAAGTAGCTTCCATGCCAATGGTGTATGCTTGAAGACAAAAAAATCCCATGCCTACAAACAACATTTCTCCCTTTTGGAAGAAACAAAGCCACTAGTGTATGTAGAAGAAACTCCATCTCCAAAAAGAGAGTTGAGGGAAGAAGTTTCATGAAATATGATGCCTTTAAAAATTGCTTAAGTGTCCACATGTCACAATCAATAGATGCCACAAAATTAGGAACTCCATGCCTAATCAAAGAATGTGACAATCCAATACAATAGGAAAACTCAAGATCATCAATCTCTAAAGATGGTGTGACAACAGTGTGTTATAACTATCACCAAAGAGGAAATAGATATCCTCAAGTGTGTCCTCCAAATCTGCAAGATGGTACTCACAAAACAAATCTGAAATGCCTATCAAATACTCATCCCACAAAGTTGAATATGAAAGACAAGAAACATCCTACTGAACTAAATCATTGGAAGATGAAACAACATTGAACTTTGAAGATGCAAGAGGTGGAGGAGATGGAAGTGTAACACAAGTCTCAAGAACGGGAGTCGATGAAAGAACACCAAGGTTCAAGTGCCCAAACTTCTCCTCAGAAATACAATTCACACTAGATGCATGAGTGTGAATACCATTCAAAGGAATTGCCATATCATCAAGGCAAAAATATGAAGTGTACAATTGAGATGCATGATCAACCATCCCAATAGCAATAATCTATCTACTCTCCAAGTCTCTAATAAACACTGCATCAAGAGTAAACTCAATGCTTCTCCCTATCCCACCATGAGTAATCTGATATATAGAAAGGAGATTGGTTAACAAAGAAGGCACACACAATACATTATTGAATGTACCCTCCCCAACAACAATAGTTCCCTTTCCAATTGCATTCATATAAGTGTTGTTACCCATCAACATAGGTGGCATAGTACAAGGCTCAAATGAAGAGAACATATCCTATGAAGAAGCCATATGATGAGAATCTCTAGAATCAAGAAGCCATCTCTATGACTGAAGAATTGTAGAAGCAAAAAGTTCGTTAACCTTCATCTTTTCTATCCCATTAGCAAATCCAGCTATCCTTGACTGTGCAGATGATGATGGAGTAGTAGAAGAAGAAGAACTAGATCACATTGATGAAGGCAATAGGATATTGTGCTTTTGAAGAAGATGTGCCAGCTCATCAATCCTTTTTTCATTACACTTATGCTCATAATGTCCTAGTTTCTTGCAATAAGCACACTTGGGCTTCTCCTTCTTATTTTTGTCCTCTTTATAAGAGGTGGGAGGCTCCTTAACTAAACTTGATTATGTCTTAGGTTTTGATTTCTTCTTATCTTTGCCTTTGGATGATTGTGCTACCAATGCATGCCTCTTGGGAAGTGCATCTAACTCAATAATCTTAGCATGCTCTCTAGTCAAACGATCACAAAACAACTCAAGAGAAGGGATAGTGAATGCATCACCTAAGGCATCCATAGTGGAATAAAAGGTAGAATAAAAAACTACATATGCCCCTTTTAACTTAGACAAAATCAAGAATATGGATTCCTTATCAGATTTATCTTTCCCACAATTTGCAAATGAGATCTCAAAGATTTGAACTTAACCAAATAATCCTCAATGGAAGGAAATGCATCAGGAGAAATAGAAGTCAATTCTGCCTCTATTTGCAAAGCACAGAACTCACTAACTTTACCAAATAGATCTTTGTATTTATCCCATACTTGCTTAGGTGTCTCACAATCCTCAATATGAAACAACAAACTATCAGAAACATACAAAGCAATCAAATCCATAGCCTCGTCAAGTTTGTTCCTATGAGAAAATTTCTCATATTCCTTTGTAAATTTAGGCTGATCTTCATCCAATGCAGACCACAAACCCTTAGATCTGAGTAATCTTTGCAATTTTTGTTTCCATGAATGACAGTTATGAGGAGTGAGGAGCTCAAATGAATTTGAATAAGCCATTAGAGAATCAAATACCAATAGAGCAAAAAAGACAATCTACAGAACCACAAGATCACCCCCAACTTCACTCAATCATATGATCTCCCTCGCAATATATGATCTTAGCACTTTATACTTAGTGCAATTACAATTGCCACTAGCCAAAATAACAAAGTGGTCTTTGATTTTGGTACAATGCAAATGCCAAAATTAGGCTGTAAATGAAAGTACATTTTTTCTACAAAATTGGATCAAACTAATTATAGATCTAAGAAGTACACAAGAAAATATGCACTTTAAAAAAACTTCACCAAAAAATGTTACTGTATGAGCCCAAACAGAGCCCCAGAAGTTCCCAAAATGAGAACTGCTCAACAACAGTGATGAAAATTTGCAATTTATGGAAAAACCAAGCACCAAAATAAAAATCCATCTGCACCATTGCAAATCTCGATGGATAAACCAATGCACTAATTTTGATGGCACCTGTAGATTTTGGTGAAGATTTTGACTGCACAAGGAACATTCCTTGTGATCCATATGGTCGAGGAGGGCAATTTTTATTCTGATGGCCTGAGGCAAAATGTTTGATTTTGATGAAATGATAGTCGATCCTTAGGTTCTTGGGCTTTTTGGACATGATGGCAAGGTCAGATTTGACCCAAAATGCTCTAGAATTGTAGCTACCTTCTAGATTTAGCAACCACCTCCCAACTTCAATCCTTGTAGATCTTGCCTCCATTGTCTAAATTTGACAAATCAAAAGGCTAAAATGACTACCCTAAACTCAATGGTGAGCTTACAGATTTGCACCAATATTCTCCAAAATGAACCTGCAATACAAGACCACAAAAGAAGAGACCCTCCCAGATCTGGTATTTCTATCAAGTTTTTCTGTTTTTCCAAGTCATCATATGATGCAAGAGAAAAAAATACTCAACTTTTGAAGATATACCATGATTTGCATCCTACATCTCTCAAAAATAGGCTAACATAAAGCAATCCTAATAGCTCTGATACCATTTAAGAGTTGGCTATGAAGGTAGCCACCCAAGATCTAGGAGCTTCAATGAAAGCACAAGAGAGATCCAAAATGAGAGAATAATTCTATTCTATCAAAGAATGCAGATTACATAATATACATGATATGCCTTTCTTATAAAGGTAATGTGATAAGATAGGACTAACTAGGATGATGGCACGTGTCTTAGTCCTATGACATGAGACAACTATAGGATAAGATCACATGTGTACTAGAAACTACTAGAAAGATTCCTAGAGCCCTAAGTCAACTTAACATGTGAACATGTGTGAATAGGTCCTAACTAATGACTAGTTAGATAATGTGCCTTGTTCACACTACAAAGGGGAAACCAGATAGGTAATACCCCTGTTCACACCAACTTAAAGGACCAATGAAAAAATTACACTAGTCATTTGTAACCACCACATATCATCATATATTCCAATGTTAGCTAATAGCATGATCTCATGATATGATCCTACTTTATTCACTAACCATTGTTGACATAAATGATTGAAAATCCTTAGGGCCCTAGCATGAAGAAAAATAAAGGAGATCTTAGGAGGTTTCAGGGCCATCTATCTCAAATGACGTTCCATAGAGTTTTGAGGCCCCTCTAATCATCCAACTCACTAAAAGATCTCATGGCTCCACTTGTTGATGATCTCATTGTAGTGCAGACAAATTTGAGCTCATAGGGTTGCACAATTTAATAATCTTATCCATTGAAAGCAAAATTGACGTAGACCATGTGCACACAAGCAATGAAAAGAAATTGTCCCATCATTGCCACACATCCTTAGAGCTCATAACACTTTTGAGGACCATAGATCTCATTTTGCATTTCATTGTCCTCAAAATCCCAAGATTGTTGAGAGCATTGACACCTTGGGAAGTTCTAAGGGCCACATGATCTTCCACATATTTGATAGATCAACAACGTCCCCAAAAATTTACATTGACATCACTAAGGACACTACCCATAGGAGCCCTTTTGATGATGTAACCCATGCACACATAAATACATAGAAGAGGAGGGACCCATTATAGGTGACTCAATAGTCCATTTAACTTTAAGCACACCTTATCATCATGGAGGACACCCAAGACTCGCTAATCTTAATCACCATCTTACAATCCTCAAAATCTTCAGAACCTTGGGAGCTCTAACATCTTTTAAAACTCCAAAGGTCACCTGATGAAAATTTATTGAATGGTCCTTTGGACCACCCACAACACAAAGGATTTGCCTCATAAACATTGAGCTCTATTGTTTATAATATACTCTGCCCCTTAGCTCAAAACATCATATGACCATTGTTCAGTTCTCCACCTCCATAGCTTATGATATCATAATATCAAAGCTTAGCTTATTAGTACTTAACATCATAGTTCTCATTATTTTAGAGCATACTATCAAATGGTCATACACAAGCCACCATGACTACAAATATAAGGGTCAACTAAAGCATAGGGATCAAATAATTATCATAGGGGTAGAGACGAAAGTCATAGGAGCATGATTTAGAGGTTGATAAAGGTAATCTAATGGGTCATATTGAATCAAATTTCTTGGATCAATTGTCATCAAAGGGCCACATAATAATTTAGAAAGATAGGAAAAAGCTATTAAAAGATTTTAGACCAACATAGGCTCTAGTTGGGGATGTGGACCCCTATGGGTGTAGTGATAATCCAAACTAATCTTCCAGAGTAGATTGGGATAAAAATAAACAAGAGACACAAATAAAAACACACACACAAATATATATAATGAAACAAAACAAGATCATGGAAAACCTAAATCCTAATACCAAATGCATAGGATCAAAATTTACACCTATAGACAATTTCATAAACATTAATTGAGGAGACTCAACTTTCATATGAAGCAACAATTAGCATAAAAATAAGTTGTTGACTAGAATCTGTAGGGGGATTCCTATGTATTTATGCCATAAGAAAACATGTGGTCATTTATTCCCTCTATCGTACCCAACATTTTCCAATAAACTTATCCATTCTTCCCTAATAATACATACTTTGTCCAATTGAAAAATAAAGGTGCTCACACATCTAGACACATGCATGAACCCATTCCTATTGAAGGAAATAGAACAAATCTAAGAAAAGTACCTTGCCTCTAAATCATATAACTTAATATATAACACATGTAAATCACATGTATTCACACAATTATTCTTATACTCAACATAAATGTTCATCTCACATGGTGTACAGTTACATGGGCTTGAGTTCATCCCAACTGAAAAGAAAACAAAAAGTTTCATGATCCATTGAGAATTTATAAATTGGAATACAAACCTCCCTAGGTAGACTGGGATACAAATTAAAAACTTCATACTCAAGAAATGTAGAATAATTTATGTGGCTATTTGAGTAATTTGGACAAAGAATATCATGTGGTAAGTCCTAGTGAAAAGAATGAATCCCATGCATGTAATTAGAATAAATTCGATCATGATGCTCTTGCAAGTCACATTTTCAAGGTAATTCACCTCCTTCCAAATTTATGTTTCAATTCCAATATAATCTCTCATACTCGAGTGCAATGCTACCAATTTCAACAAGGCCCAGAATTTCATTTTCAACAATTCCCAAATCATCCTTTGAAATAATTGGAGACCCGAGATCATCATTCTCACAAAAGCTTCAACATATTGATTATCATTTGAGTCACATGTGTAATCCAACTCACTGCTAAGCAAATCAACTCCAAGACAAAATTGTAGTGCATCAAATTCATTGCAAACTAGTGTGCCATCATTCATAGGGCCAATACACTCATTAATAGGTCTAAAGTCAAACTCATTAATCAATACTACTGAATTAACCTCTATTTTTTATTAACATTGTTTTCTCTAAAAGGAATCATCTATAACACACCTCTCATGGGAAATATAGCACACATCACACTAGGGCAATGAATTAGCACACAGTGAAGCTTGACCATTAGAATTATAATCACTTTCAATCGTTCCTATGAACTAAGTGTCCAAAGGAAAATGTTAAACACTATGAACATCCTTAGATGAAAAATTAGCAAGCCCAAAAATCCTAAGATTCTCATTAATACATATAACAAGATTATAAGCTTGCTAAATAATTATAGGTCTCTTATCTCTTAAAAGGAAACCCATATCAAATTAAATTCCCCAGAAAATAGGACCAAACTCATAGCCTCATTAGTTCTCACATGCTATAGATATCCCTCATAGATTTAACAAATCTTATGTTAAAAGTGTAAACAAATTCATTTTGATTTCTATGTATATTTTTGAATCTATTGAGTAACACATTGAGATATTTTTTCACCAAAATATTCTATGAGTGGCATTTGAAATTTATCCCATGTAGAAATAGAAAATTTACGTAGATTAACATACCATTCCCTAGCATCACCCTTCTAGGATTGAACAAACAACTTGAGCATCACATCTTCATCCTCCACTTCATAGTCATCTATCAAATTGATGAATACCTGAAGATGTCTATCATAGATTTGACATTCATATAGAAATTTGGTAGCAAACTTCTACTCTTGCTAGGTATAGGATTAGGAAAATTAGGAACACCATTGAAGTTTAATTGTCTATACCTTCTAACACTCCAATGAGCTCTACCACATTGTAGACCCAACATTCTTCACATGTACAAATTATTGGTGTTTTAATTTGTCATTTTCATTTTAACACAAAACAAAATAGTGGATGGGGAAATTCTCTCTTCAAATTCACAAGGGAAACTCTCTAATTTAATCTACTCTAAAATCTAAAACAAAAACAAGCTTGCTAATATGAACATTGTACAATCTATTCTTTGGGATTTTGTATAAGGATAAAATAAATAAGAAAACTTAACCAATCTGATTTGATCTTAAAGGCTAGAGCACAAGACTTTGAAGAACTCCTATTCTCACCAATGAATTTTCTCAATTTATAATAGCTAAAACTTAAACAAGGATACTATCCAATTATTAAAATCAAGATCCTTTGCAATTGTATCAACCATTTGATTTGGAAAGAGAATGACACATGGAAATAAACAACCTAGAAGAAGAATGGATGAAGACAATTAATTATTACAAAGGATTCAAAGTTGCTTCATAGATTCAAACATCTATGTCACACAAAGTAAACATGAATCTTTTTATTAATTGGATTCTTCCTTGAATGATTACAACACTTGGGATTGGACTTGAATGGAAATATTGGTAGCATTTAAACAAGCTTCAACTTCACATTCTTTACATAATGACACTTCAATTTAATTAACCTTGAACTTTAATGATAATCTTTATAGCATAAGTTTGGCATCAACTCTCATTCCATTGTATATCTAAATGCCATATTTATATCCTTCCAGCTGCCACTTTTTGAAGCTTCAAAAATAAATAAAAATAATTTCTTTAAGAGTAGTTCTATCCTCATCCTTTGAAAATAATATGAAATATTAGTTTCTTTCCATTTCTTCTTCTCATCTTGAGTGTCCATCTAAATCAAGGGATTTGATCTTTTGATTTTTTCTTTAATTTGCTTTAACTAGTCCTCAATCTTGGATTGAGCGTCACTTTGAATGAAGGGCTTAGATTCATCACTTTTTCTCCTTTATTTCACTTTATTTTCCTTCTAGTCTTCACTTGAGTGCATATACTAACTTGGGTTCAACTTTTTCTTTGCTTCTATCTTTGTTTTGGCAAGAAAAACATTTTATTTGGTGTCCATAATAACTTAGGTGCCCAATTATTTTGTTTTTTAAATATGATTCTTAACAAGGATTTTCTTATGTGGACATCAAAATCAAGAAACTAATGACTTGGATGCCAAAACTAAAGTTTTTAAAATGTGATGCCAAAAATGAACAAGGCATGGGATTTTGGAGTGCTTTTGATGAATTTCAAAAGATTTCACAGAAAATTTTAATCTTTCATTAATATTGCTCCATTTTTCCATTCTCAAATGTTGTGCCATAAAACATTTGACTTCAACAAGTTTTCCATCTTTTATTACCTCCTAAAACCATTTCACTCAATGAAGCTTGAATCTATATTGTTGACCTTCTTGCCATTGCCATCTAATGCTTTTCATTGAAAAAGTAGAAAAAGAAAAAAATAACTTTCTAAAAATAGAAAGTTGTGATTTTCATGATTATCTCCTCAATTCGGGGTACAATAAAAAATCAAAAAATGAAAAGCATCTTTTTCTAAAAATAGATCCTTCTAAAATAAAATTTTGATCTCTAGACTTCATTGAAACTGCCCAACTTGAATATTGGACCCTTTGAAGTGACAATTTTATGCTTGGAAGATGATACTCATACATGATTCTATCTCAATGTGCCAAAGAAGATTTTTATTAGCCTCAATTCTTCTTACCTGCGCTTGGTATCTTCCATCATAGTCTTTCTTTGAACTTCACCCTTTCTTTCTTATGTCGGTGCTAGAGTTGAAGCCTCCTTCAGGATCCATAGCTTGATAATCTTTATGATGAGCCAACTAAATACATCATTAGTGGGCCAAGATAGACCAACACCTAAGGACTAACCACTTCAACAAGAAAGATAACATAGTTGACATTGATGTGACAAGAATGACCTGATATTTGGCTACAAATATGATTAAACACACAATTTTTAAGAGGTAGAAAATTTGGGTACCAACACAAATCTCTGAGTAGTAAAAGATATTCAACTAAAAATAATAGAGTCACCTCTTTAATGATTGAGGATAAAACCTTGAAGTACAAAAAATACCCTAATGGGTAGAACAAGAAGGGTTTGATCACCACTAGCAAAATATCACCAATCAAATGGCACATAAGATTGCAACACCAAGATTCAAACAATCCCTAACAATGATTCCATTTGTTGGTTCCCAAAATTGTTGTCCACAATCCTAAGAAAACACTCAATATATAGGTCTGGGGATGTATGTCAACATGGATAAAGAGGTAAAACTCATGATCAAACTATGGTAGCTAAGAGACCAAATGATAAGAACAAGCTACTCCTCTATGTTTTAGGCTCTATAGGGCCATGTAAGATGATCCAAGAGGTCAATAATAGGACAACTGAAGAGAAGTAAGATAACACACATAGATCTTCAACAACCATACTCTATGTATAAGTAAACCTCTAAGATTTGTCATTAAGCTCACATTATACTAGTCATTGATAATAAGACCTACATACCTCTTATATGTAGGTGAAGTAGCAAATTTCATGTGCAACTAAAGATTTAACACAAGTTATTTCCCTTAATATGAATCCCCTTAACATCTCTTACATCATATACAATCTGGATTCCAATATACACAAATCTTTAAAGGTGTATCAAATAAAATCACATAAAGGATTTAACAAAGTTTATACTAGGAAGACATAATATACTCCTAAACTATAGGAATGAACAAGGAAGAAAGATGTTTTAAATAAAATTATTGGTCATATTACTAACAAGGATTGGTGCTTTAGTTTAATAGAGTCCAAGCTTGATAAAATGCAAACATCATTGAAAACCTAAAATGAGAACTACATTACACATTTTGATCTTCATGTAACACATGAAATCAAGAATCTTTACGTAGTTAGGTTCTTCAATGATCCACAAATGCGTAAAGATATCCCATGTGTCATTATGAAAATATCTCTCTTAAATGCTTTCAATTTTTTTAATTGCTTCTCTAATTAACTAATCACAAGAACATCAGGTTAGTAATGTCACCTGATATATCTATTACAAAATCCCCTAAAACATCTTAGACAAATGAGAAGACACCTAATTATGGAGAGGATCCTATTGGACTACATGTTCTATAGATTTACAAACAATGAATGTATAGACCTAGAACTTAAACATACAAAATTTGACATCATATAATATACTAAACCAATGGAAACACCTATGTTGATTTGGCCTAAGCAACAAATACAGTAGACAATTCAAGAATTGGAAAAATATTTGTTCTCATAAGAGAACCACATGGGATTCGAAACCACAACTTATAGCATGACAGACCAACACTTTAACTAACTAAGCTATTTCCCCTTTGCTCTTCACCATTTATAACAGTTTATGTCTACCCTACATTTGTTGCACTAATGCCACTTGTTGTGAGTCCAACAAACTGCATAGAAATTACCCTTGATGGGAATTAAACTCCTCACCAGCAGAACATAATCAAACTTGATCTTGATGTAAGAATAGGGGCAATATTTCTCAAATTGGAGATTATTGTAGGAGTAAGGATAAATTTACTTCAGTCTATATGCAAGATCCTATAATATAGTCACCAAACTCCTACATTGGTCTTTGATCTCCATTAAATGCTAGGATAATCACTCATTGCTTGATGATTTGATTTGATTTGAAGTTTGTACACGATGATGAGCTTTGGTCATTTCTTCATTAACTCCCAACTACTTCCTCAACAATTATCCATTTAGGGCCTACTAGATTATATTTACCACCCACATGCCTATGTTGGTTGCCATAGGCATACTTGAGGTCTACACCCATCGATGCATTAAATTTCTAGCTACCCAAGCACAACTTCTCTTTGCACATTCCTTTCCATTGTATTAATAATTTTAAAAATTCATGGGCATAGAAGAAATGAGCACACTGCCATTTAAACATTGCAACTTTACATCAAAATATAATCTCCAAATAGACATACCAAGCCCACCATAAAATCACCACTACAAGACACATGGTATTTCCTCATTCACTTGTGTACATGTGAACCCCCTCGATGATCTCATTGATTCCACAAATGATCATATATTAGGTGTTAGCCAGCAACATGATCTCATGATATTTTGCTTTGATCACTAAGCACTATTGATATAAATGATCAAAGGTCCTAAGGCCCCCCACTTGATGCAAAAAAAAAATATCTCAAGAGGTTTGAGGGCCATCCATCTCAAACAAGATGAATGATCCTACAAAACTCACACTAACATGACAAGCTCACTCCATAGAGTTCTGAGGGCCCTCCAATCATCTAGCTCACTAGAAGACCTTACATATTCACTTGTTGATGATCTCATCCTTGTGCATAAAAAATGGAGCTCATAGGGTCCCATAACTCAATGATTTTATCAAATAAGGTCACAAATTATGTAGACCATGAGTGCACAAGCAACCAAAAGAAAATGGCCTACCACCAATAACTTATTTTGATGCTTAGGCCTATCACACATCCTTAGAGCTCATAACAATTCCAAGGACTATAGATCTCATTCTACATATAATGATCCTTACAATCCCAAGATCATCAAGAGCATTGACATCTTCAAATGTTTTGAGGGCCACATGTTCTTCCACATCATCTAATAGATCAATGAACTTTGTGCAATTCATGCTAACATAATTGTGGGCACCACCCAAGGGATCCATTTTGCTAATGTAATCCATGCAGACACTAATAGAGAGAAGAGGATGGGCCCATTGTAGGTGACTCAGTGATAAACTAACCAATCATAGAGCATTAAATATAAGCACACATCATCACTATAAAAGACACCCAAGAACCACTAACCTTAATCAACATTTAACAATCCTTGGAATTGTTAGAGCCTTCTAGGAGCTTTGACATATTTTAAAATGCCAAGGACCACCCAATCAACATCAATCAAATATTCCTTACAACCACCCACAAAACAAAGGATTTTCCACACAAATATTGAAATCCATCATTTATAATATACCTGCCCCCTTATTTCAAACCATCATATGATCACTATTCAATGTTCCACCTCCATAGCTCATGATGCCATAAGATTAAAGATCAAATTATTAACACTTAACATCATGTTTCTCATTATTTCAAATCTCATAATATCAAATAGTCATACACATGCCACCATGACTCCAAATATGAAGCTTAACTGAAGCACATGGATCGAACAATTATTATAGTGGTAGGAAGGAAAGACATAGAAGCATGATTTAGAGCTTGATAGAGGTTGATGGATCGAAGAGTAGAGACATTGTTGTAGACAGAGTTTAGAAGGTCTTCAGAGTGGAGGGTGAAGAATAGGGATGTCCCTCTATCCAAGAAGATGAAGCTTGGGTTGGGGTCACAACAAAGCAATTGATAGTTGGAAGTTCACCCAAAAATAAAGGATTCAAAAAATAGATGTGGATTCTATGAGGTGTGAGGAGGTTGGTAAAGTGAATTTTGTGCAGAGATCCCAAGAGGATATATTCATTTAAAAAAAAGAAAACTAAAGTTAGCATAAGAAGATTGTGGAACTCTAGAACAAGGTGATCTCCATAAAAGATGACCTAAATAAAACCTTTTTATTAAGAATAATAATAGTTGAAAACTACACAACTAGTATCCACATGCTAAAAGTTGGGTTGACTAAGAAGCATAAAAAATAGCTTTCCATCGATATTAGTAGTCACACTAGGACTCAAGAAAAGAAAAATTCTATTGGTATCAAAGATCCATTGGATGAGTTCTTTAAGGATCACTTGCAGTTTTTAAAGGAAGAATAGGAGGCAGTTAATACTATCCATGGGACCTTCCTAATGCCTAATGAGTGGCCTTTGTTGGTTGTTTGTTGTTTTACTGTTAGCTATATGTCTTTTTGTTATTTTGTCGCAACTTTGTTTTTGTCTACTGCTCTTGCCTTGGTTGTAACCTTTTTGGCTTTCTCTTTTTGGGGTTGGTGTTCCCAACTCATCTTGCATTCTTGTAAAAGGGTTTGGGCCCTTTCAAAAACCCATATTTTTCCAATATGATAAAAAATCTTCTATAAATTCCTTCGAAAATTCCATCTCCACACATAGTTGAGAAAATGTGGTACAAGTTTTTCTATTTGTCTCTTCTGCACATGTATAAACTTTCCTATGGATTTCATAATAGCTATCAAGCTAGAAGGCAACTAGTATTACAATATAATATATGGTAATCTCACCTGAATATGGGAAATAGAAAGGTGTCCCTATGGGGATAAAAAGGCGACCAAGTTCTAACACAATATATTGTCATTCATTTCACATGGACTAGAATGCAAAATAAATTCCCTATCCTTAATAGATTTAAACTCAAGGATAAAATAACCTTTGGCACATGGATAAAGATGTATCTCATCCTCCAAGGATTTCTTCCAAGACATGGAAATCCACTAGTTTAAATCAACTAATTAGGCCAAAAATTGGAGAATTTATAGATACAACATGGCAAAACAAAAAAACCTCCCTTTCAACCACATCTAAATCCATTATATTTTCTCAAACTTATGAGTATCTCATTTAAGGTTAACTATCAAGCCTTCAATAAAATCTTGGATTTTCTAATCAATATGCTTCATGTTACACCTTGCATTGAGGGTCTAATCCTTTATGGGGGATACCTTAGTGGCCAAACAACCACCATTGGAGAAAACAAAAGTTTTTCTAGTCCTTGTTACAATCAAGTTGTTCACCTTCAAGGTCGTGGGAGGAGAGTCACAAGAAATCACAACCCCATGAAATAGTTTGCAATGCCCAGAGATGGAAGTGGAGTTTGAAGAAAGGCATTTAGGAGAAGGAGAAACTATGCAAGATAAATCCTTGGTAATGCTAGGGTGTGCATCCTCAAATAGAGCCATGTCACCTACATCATTAATCCCTTGTCATAGATACTTAGGCCTCCCAATCTACTACCATCCAAGAAATTGAAGAGTTAGGATATTTCTTTTGAAGAGTTGAAACCCTAACAGGCATAAATTATTTTCTTAAGATTTCCAAAATGACAAAGTTTGATGTGGAGGAAGGGCATTGAAAAGTAGTGAAATGCTTCTATAGTAGCTAGGGGAGTCAATGAGATTTTTTTTAATATAAACTAGTTTATTAATATTAGTAATTTGATTATTTTATTAATTATGTATATAATTTTAATTCAATTAATTTCTTGATTTTATTTTTTAAAATTATATATATTTAAATAAATATTAATAATATGTTTTTTTCAAAATATAGAAAAAATTTGATTTATTAAAAAAATTAATTTAAATTATAAAAATATTTTAAAACATAAACACAAAAGAAAGAGAAAAGAAAAGAAGAATACCTAGAAACATAGTTGAAGGAGAAGAAGACTACTCAGAATGCAAGGATGTTTGTAATCAAGTTTGCAAGCAAAGGTAAGTTAAAATTTTACCAACCGGGCACCTATTTATACTAGAATCCCCTTTTATCAAATCTAAGGAGCTTCAATTGAAAATGGTTTTGACTTAACCTTGTCTTGTCATGGGGTGTCATGTGGTACTATGTGCCTGCTGACTAGATTTAATTGAAACCCTCTTCAATCAAACCCTGATGACTTTAGGCATGATTTTTGGGCATTATTTTTTTAATCCAAAAATGGGACTAACTATTATACATCGACCCTTAACTAAATACAAGGAAAATAAAAATGTATTAACAAATAATATATTATTTTCTAAGAATAACATAAAAGTCCTTTTTATTGTTTATTTGAGTTGGAATTTTATTTAAAATTGGAGTTCTTATTTTACAACTTGTCGAGGGAGACTAAGAATAATTATTCTTAATATTATACTTATATTTTGGTTAAAAAATGCATGCATATATGTAGGCTTCCAAATCTAGTGGAAGTCTATGTAGGTATGGATATATGGTCTAAAGCCTGACCTATACCTCATAATGATTTTTTTTGTTATAGTTCAAAGTATGAAATATATCAATATTCCTTAAACGTCATTGGTCATGACGTTCACAAAATGAGTTGCACTTGATCTATCAGATGTTGCAGGTTCTAAAAAGATGAAGAAATTATTAAAAGTCTAAAAGTTTTTCAGATAATTACATAAAATAAGGAAGACATTATTAGTGTTGTGTACCATGGGATAATAGGAGTTAGAAATTTGTTACATGACTGTCTTACTAGGGCTGTCTGTTAGGATTAAGGTGCCACCAACCTTGTAAATCTGATTAATTATTTACTCCTAATAAATTGTAATTGTTCATTCAACCATAAGGGATGAAAAATCCACCAACACGGTAATTTAATTTTATTGGTACGGTAATTAATTATTTATTAGCAACATTAACTAATTATTTATTGGCAGTAGTTACCATTTACTATTTACCTCGGGATTACTACAGGCAAAAATGGGGTACCCAAATCTATTATTGGTAAATGACAAGGTGTAAGAGCATTTGTCATATTGTAAGAGCATCTTATGATAGTGTAAGAGCATCTGTCATATTGTAAGAGAATCTTATGATGGTGTAAGAGCCTATTTTGGTCCTATTGGTGTATATCTCTAGGTGGGTGCTAGGAATCTCATGACAAGTGTCACAAGAGTTCTTCTTGATGAGGGCATTGGGGTTCTCCCAAATATGGCACCACTTTTGGTATTCTTCATGAAGCTTTTGTTATTCCAAAAAATGAGCTATGGAGAAGTGCAAAAGTATGAGTTGAGAAATTTGTTTGCAGGGACACAAATGCTATCAAATTGGATGCAGGATTGAGGAAATTCTATGTATTGTAATCTTCTTCAAGATAATACAAATTTGCCATCTTTTCGTGGTGGAGTGTTTTACCCGAAGGGGTTTTCTCCACGTAAATCTTTGTGTCATGTGTATGGATTGAGTATTGCTGATTTCTTTGATGTTTGACTCAAATCTCCATTGGTATTCTATAAGTTATATTTCAGATTTGCAAGTTATTTCAAATTTTTATATTGTAGTGGTTGCCTTCATTTCTAACATTTGGTATCAAAGCTTGACCAATTGTGTTTATTGGGTGGAAGTGTGAAGGTTTTTTGTGCTACAATGGGAGTTTTGTTTTGTAGATTTGTGTGAATGCAAGTCATGGTTGCATCTGCATCTCATTTGGACATTAAAAGTTTAATGGGACAAATTACGAGCTGTGGAAGCTGAAAATAGAGGATCTCCTTGAAGAGAGGGATCAATGGTTGGCGGCATCAAAATAAAATAAAACCGATGATGTTAATCTAGAGGATTGGGACAGATTGGATAAAAAGGCATGGAGTACAATCTGGTTATGTCTTGTAGACACTATTCTATTGAATGTCTCTAAGGAAAAGACTGCATACACTTTAAGCAAATGGTTGGGTGAGATTTATCAAGCCAAGAGTTTGGTAAATAAACTATATCTTAAAAGAAAATTATTTTCCCTTAAATGAAGGAGGGTGATCCAATAGCTGAGCATTTGAATGCTTTTAGTTCAATTGTGATTCAATTAGCCTCTATGGATGTTAAGATAAAAGAGGAAGATAAGTGTATTATTCTACTTTGTTCTTTACCTGAGTCTTGGGAGAATTTTATTCTTTCTATCATGGCTAACCTCGAAGATCCAAAGATGGATTCTATTGTTGCAATTTTGTTGTCACAAGAAATGAGGAAGAAGGCTATGGATAGTTCAGTGGATGCTCTTAATGTTGGGGGAAGGTCTAAAGAAAGAGGACCAAAGAGATCAGAAAGGGCCTAAGGATAAATCAAAAGGTTGATCTAAAACTCCTAGGAAGAAGAATAGAATTAAGAGTTGGAACTGTGGTAAGAGGGGACATGTGAAGAAGGAATACAGAAACAAGAAGAAACGGTGGGATTCCTCTACTGAAAACTCTTCGGATGTAGGTGATGAAGTTTTACTTTATGCATGTAATGTTATGTCTAATGAACAGTGGTTGATTGACTCAAGATGTTCATATCATATGACTCCTCATGAGGAATGGTTCTCTACATATGAGAAATATGATGGAGGTAACATCTACCTTGGGGACATCACTACATATCTGATAGTTGGACGGGGAAAAGTATTGTTGTGTTTCAGTGATGGGAGGATTAAAACCCTCCCTGGTATTTTACATATTCCTAGATTGGTTGGAAATCTTATTTCTATTTCAAAGTTGAATGATTTAGGAATGCATGTAACATTTAACAAGCATGGTTGTAGATTGGTGAGAGGAAGCTCTTGGTGGTAGCAAGGGGATTAAGGATGGGAACTCTATTTAGACTTGATGCCACTACTATTTGTACATCCACCTATGCGATAGAAAAGTCTAAAAATGCATGTATGTTGTGGCATCATAGATTGGGCCACATAAGTAAGAATGTTTTAAAAACTGTTATCAATAAAAATTTGTTGGATGGTTTCTCCTATTCTAATAAGCACTTTGATTTCTGTGAGCACTGTGTGCTTGGTAAACAAAATAGAGCATCATTTCCTTTAGGGAGTAATAAGGAGAAAGATAAATTATAAATTATTCTTACAAATGTGTTTGGTCCTGTGGATAATGATTTAATTGGAAAGTCACGATATTTTGTTACCTTCATTGATGATGTATCCAAATTTACATGGATTTACTTTATGAAGCATAAAATTGAAGTTTTCAATGAGTTTAAGGATTTTAAAGTCTTATAAGAAAACCAATCAGGATTGAAAATAAAAGTATTGAGATGTGACAATGGAGGGGAATATTGCTCTAAGGAATTTGATGAGTTTTGTTAGCATGCAAGTATCATTAGAGAAAATACAACTCCATATACACCACAATAGAATGATGTTGCAGAAAGGATGAACCGAACACTTATGGAAAGATCTATCTAAGTATGTTGAGCAATGCATAGTTGGACAAATGTTTTTGGGTAGAAGCTATGAGTACCGCTTGTTACTCGATAAATAGATCTCCTTGTAAGGCTTTTGATTCAACACCTTATGAAGTGTGGACAGGTAAGAAACCTTCTATTTCACATTTAAGGGTTTTTGGTTGTGAGACTTTTGTTCATTTGCCTAAAGAAAATCATTCTAAGTTGGATCTAAAAGCACATAAATGCATCTTCATTGGATATGGTGAGAATGTCAAAGGTTATAAGCTTTGGAATTCTCTAGCGAAGAAAATTGTCCATTCTAGAGATGTGATTTTTAGTCCTATATAGCCATAAGATAAAGAAAGGAAAAAGGTAGTGCATTTTGATTTACAACAAGAAGATGCACATTAGGAAGAATAGAATGATGGATTTGAGGATGGAAAAGAAGAAGAAGATTCAAGTGAAAGTTCTGATGAGGAAGAATTTGTGATTACAGAAGAAGTTGAGCATACAAAAGAACAAGAGGAAGAATCTCTTACTCCACCCTTGAGAAGATCCACAAGACAATGGAATTTGATTGACAGGTATAGTCCACTAGATTTCCATTGTGTATTTTCTTTATTGAGTATTGACAATGAGCCTAGATCCTACATGGAAGCTATTCTTGCATCTATGATAGTGAGTCTTGGCAACTAACCATGCAGGAGGAGATGATGGATTTAGACTCTTGTGATACTTGGGATCTTGTTCATTTGCCTAAAGGAAGGAAGCCCATTGGTTGTAAGTGGGTCTACAAAAATAAGTTTAGATCAGATGACTCATTGGAGAAGAACAAGGCTAGATTGGTAACCAAGGGCTACTCCCAGAGAGAGGGAGTTGATTTCAGTGAAATTTTCTCTCCTATTGCTAAATTATCCTCTATTAGGTTTCTTTTATCCATAGTTGCTACTTATGATTTTGAAATTGAGAAAATGGATATTAAGACTACATTTTTGCATGGAGATTTGGAAGAGGAAATTTATATGCAACAACCAAAAGGATTTGAAATAAAAGGGAAAGAACACCTGGTTTGTAGGTTGAAACGATCTCTTTATGGTTTGAAATAGTCACCCCAGATGTGGTATCAAAAGTTTGATTCTTTTATGTTGAATTTGAGCTTTATGAGAAGCAAAGAAGATCATTGTATTTAAATTAGATGTATTGATGATCATATACTAATTGTTGTCTTGTATGTGGATGACATGTTGTTTTTCAATAACATCAAGGGTATGATTAGTGAGCTGAAAGCTCAACTTTCAAGTGCATTTGAGATGAAGGATCTAGGGGAAGCAAGGTACATATTGGGTTTGGAAATCAGGAGAGATCGAGGTAACAAAAAGCTTTGGTTATCAAAAACTAAGTATGTGAATACCATTTTGTAAAGATTTAATATGCATGACTATAAGCCAGTTAGAATTCCTTTACTAGTTGGCAATAAGCTTACATTAGATATGTGTCCCAAGTGTGAAGATAATTTTGAGGATATGTCTAATGTGTCATATGCTAGTGATGTAGGAAGTTTAGTGTATGAAATGGTGTGCACTAGGCTAGATATTGCCCAAGCAGTGGGAGTTTTGAGCAGGTTTATGTCTAAGCCTAGTAGAGAGCATTGGAATTCTGCAAAGAGGGTGTTAAAATATTTGCATGGAACTTCTAATTACTGTTTGGTTTATTCTAGTACTAACAATGTGGATAAGACATTGGACATACATGGTTTTGTTGATGCAGATTGAGAAGGTGACTTGGATAGTCAAAGGTCCACTAGTGGCTAAGTGTTTACTTTGTTTGGCGGAGATGTGAGTTGGATGAGTAAAAGACATCCCATAGTTTCTTTATCTACCACAGAAGCAAGTATATGGCTGCTACACATGTCTCTAAGGAGTAGTATTATTACAAAGATTGTGTATAGGTATTGGTTTTGATTGTTGGATAAGACATTGGACATACAAGTATTGGTTTTGATTATTGTTTGATTTATTCTAGTACTAACAATGTGGATAAGACACTAGACATATAGGGTTTTGTTGATGTAGATTGGGAAGGTGACTTGGATAGTCGAAGGTCCACTAGCGGATATGTGTTTACTTTGTTTGGAGGAGCTATGAGTTGGATGAGTAAAAAACCTATAGTTACTTTTTCTACCACAGAAGTAGAGCATATGGATGCTACACATGTCTCCAAGGAGTAGTATGGTTATAGAGATTGTGTACAGGTATTGGTTTTGATTGCTAGACTATTCGGATTGGTTCTGATAGCCAGAGTGCAATTTGTTTGGCCAAGAATCCTATATATCATGCTCAGACTAAGCATGTGGATGTTCAGTACCACTTTGTTCAGAAAATAGTTGCAAATGGACAAATTGAGTTGAATAAATTTGACACTTAGTTGAATGTTGCATATTATCTTACCAAACCAGTGAGCACAAAAAAGTTCACTTGGTGCAGGGAGGCCACAGGCCTTGTTTCATGTACTTAGTTTATTTGTGTTTTCCTATGGTTGCATTTACAATGTATGATGTCAAGTGCGAGAATGTTAGGATTAAGGTGCCATCAACCTTGTAAATTTGATTAATTATTTACTCCTAATAAATTGTAATTGTTCATGCAACCATAAGGGATGAGAAATTGACCGACGTAGTAATTTATTTTTACTGGTACGATAATTAATTATTTACTAGTAGTAGTTACCATTTACTATTTACCTTAGGATTACTATAGGTAAAAATGGGGCGCACAAATCTATTATTGGTAAATGACAAGGTGTAAGAGCATTTGTCATATTGTAAGAGAATCTTATGATAGTGTAAGAGCCTAGTTTGGTCTTGTTGGTGTATATCTCTAGGTGGGCACTAGGAATCTCATGACAAGTATCATAGGAGTTATTTTTTGATGAGGGCATTGGGATTCTCCCAAGTATGGCACCACTTTTGGTAGCTTCTTCATGAAGCTTCTGTTATTTTATAAAATGAGCTATGGAGAAGTGCAAAAGTATGAGTTGAGAAATTTGTTTGCAGGTACACAGATGTTGTCAAATTGGATGCAAGATTGAGGAAATTCTATGTATTGTAATCTTCTTCAAGATAATAAAAAGTTACCCTCTTTTCCTGGTGGATTTTTCTATCCGAAAGGGTTTTGTCCACATAAATCTTTGTGTCATGTGTATGGCTTTTGAGTATTGCTAATTTCTTTGATGTTTGGCTCATATCTCCATTGATATTCTATAAGTTATATTTTAGATTTGCAAGTTATTTTAGATTTTCATATTGTAGTTGTTGCCTTCATTTCTAACACTGTCTTATATCATTATTATATTATAAGATGATGAAAGTGGTTATCTTCATGAATCACCTTCTTAATTCAAATGTACTCTTTTCATATTTTTATACTTCAAAAATTTCATTAGGATTTTGTATATTCCATATTTTAATGATAGTATTTATTTTTAATTTCATATTCCACCTTTTGATTGTAAGTAGAATTTAGAAGTGCCAAATTCTATGACATTTAAGCTATATGGAAAGTCAAAACAGTTGGAAAAATTTTTAGTCTTTATATTATTTTATAGGTTTATATGAAAATGTGATTTCATTTTTTTTAAATCAAATATATAATGTACATATGTGTGTAAAAGTTTTCTTTATTATAAGGTAAAGGGGTTTTTGAAAGGGCCTGAACTCTTGTATAAAGACTAACATTGCTATAATAATGAAGCACAACAAACGAGGACATGCCAAAGAGCCCAACTACACAAAGGCTAAAATTCAACAACAAAAAGATAGCAAGAGAACTCGAGAAGTAAAGATTATTTTTTTAAAAAAGACCAAAAGTTCTCAAAAATCAAAATATGATCTTCATTCCCTAATCTTAACAGGTGACTTGGAGCCACTAAGATCCAGAGTGCCCTAATTTCTATTATCCACCTCTTTCTTAGTATCTCTTAATCCAAATTCCTTCTTAGTTGGTATCCCTCTCTTTGCAACCACTCCCATGCCAACAATTTTCTTAGAGCTTCTAGTTCCACACATATCTTGCTTCGAATTCACAAAAGGGGAGGGCATAGGAGACACCACTAAACAGTACAAAGAACAAGGGATGGCATTACATTTTTTTTGAAAAACTATGATTGGACTTTCCATTATACCTTGGATTTTTAAAACCTCCTTCTGGCTATCATTCAATGAGGAAACTCCAACCAAAGGGTATAGACTAAAAATAACCTTTGAAGACAACTACAAACCAAGTTGGTAAGGAGCCAACTACACATCTTGAACCATTGTATCTTTGGAAGGTTTACCAACATAAAAGCACCCATGATTACACCAAAGAAACTCCTAATCCAACTTGCTTGATTTAGGAACTCGATGAAAATTCTTGGATCGAGAATTGGCCATGTAATCTTTTTGGCAATGACCCTAGAGATTGCATTAATAACATCTTAGAGGAAACCCTTCTAAATCAACATACTATAACCTAGAACCATCTAAGGAGGTAATTAAAATAAAATGTACAACTGACTAGGAAATGTTGATGTACACAAAAATTCTAGCAAAAATCCCCATCAAACCATTTTTATTAGGATCTATCTTAACCAAGGAACCCAAATGATTTGTTAAACATTTTAGCATCGCTTCCCATCTACACACCAAAGGTAGATTGTAAAATCTAACCTAGAAAGGTACCCTCAAGAAATTAACCTTATCAACGTCAAAGAATGGGTTCCAAGGACATAAAAAGAGGCCAGTACAACTGTGAAACCAAGGTCCCTATGATCACACCTACTCCAAATCCTATGGAGATTCAAACTAAAGTAGAAAGAAACCTTTAGGAAGCACAAACATAGAAGTTGGAGATACTCAACTACATTGACTTCACCCAACAAGCTAGAGCATCCACCTTCAAAATCTTACCAAAAAAGTTACCCACTAAAGATAACTTCTTGCCGAGAAGAAAAAACCTCTACATCAAACAATGGAAGTTATACCTAGAGATGAACCTTAGCAAAGCACAAAAGGATATCTCTAGAAACAAAGGAATAATCAAAAGTGGGGGCCACTAACGACTCCTCTACAACTAGAGGAGGAATCGAATCCCAAGGGATTAACACAAGATGCTTTGAAGCTAAAACCCAGTGACTACCATCATTCTACAATAAAAATCTACAATAATTAGAGCAAGAATGAAAAAGTTTCGAAGCATTCTTATAGTTACCTATTTGCAAAAGGTTATACAAAGAATTCAACTCTAAGTCTTTACTAGTTGTGCAAACATAATTAAAAAAGGGAGAAGAACTTGTTATGCTTCAAGGCCTTCCTACTTATCAAAAAGCCCAACATTTTCTTATGTTGTAAAAGTTATAATAATTAAATGGGTACATTTGTTTTCATGTCTTTATGATTTGGCAAGAAAACCAAGTAAACTAGCATAATAAAGTCTCAATAGGTAAAATATGTGAATAAATACAGTGTATTGTCAATAGTGTGTCATGGTTATTGGAAATTAAATTTATTTATTTATAAAATATCTGAGGTTATCTAAGTGATAGTTTTGGACATATTTATTAATAATTTTAAAATTTTATTTTTATTATTTTTCTATATTTTTATATTTTATATTTTATATTTTTGAGGTTTAGTTAGATTAGAAATTGGTGATGTTACATTTAGGACATGATCGTGTTCTAATCTAATTCATATTGATTAGTTTATTGCTTTATTTTCTAATGTATATACAAATTTTGTTTAAACCCTATAATGGGATAGGACTAATGACTCAAGCAAGCAAATCCCACCAAAATTAAAAACTAATAGTTTTTTGTTTTCTAATAAGTTTATCCTTATTTAGGTGTTTGTTTCAATTTGCAAGGGGTACACAAGTCATGACCATGTGTGGTGACTCTTCTATTCTTACTAAGAACCTTAATTTGCCATCTTTAGTAGGCTTTTATCTTCTTGTATAAAAATCTATATAACGACTAGATTCAAAGCATGTAGTTAGAGTAGAAAACGTACACCTCTCCTATAGATTTTTTCCATTTTATATAAGCTCTTAGTTAAAACAATGATTTACTTTGTTTGGTTATTAAATAATTGTCAATCTTGTCCCATTTGAGTTTTGTTTTAATTGTTACTTATAATACAAATAAATCTCTCAACTATTATATTGTCCTCTGATTTTCCATTTTAATTTAAATCATTTATATACATAATATTAAATTGAAAACATTCATTTAAGATCATGATCAATTTACATGGTTAAATATCTTTGATCATTTAAAAAAATTCATTGTGACTATTATAATAAAATTGTAAAGGGATTTATCATACATGGTCTACTTAATCAAAAGGACCCCTAATTTCATAAAATTAATTGACTAGATATACTTGTTTTCCTTTCTATAGTTACAATTAAAATCCAATTTGAGGATACTTTAGATCACTTCAATATTTGTACATATTTTGTGTTTAAAGTAGTATTCGATAATCTTCTTTCAAAACTTTCAAAATGTATTCTTTAACAACTTAACAAAAATTTTAAAGGCAAAAAACTAAATTTTAAATAATGTGATGGATAAATAAATTTTATATTTATTTTTAATAATTATGTCAATTTTCTTAATAATTAAGTGTCTTAAATATTATTTATATAAGGAGTATATTATACTATATTTAAAAGAAAGATAGGTGGAATAACATCATGCCATAAGTAAATGTATTTTTTTAATCATAGTATCTATAATATTTTTACATTTTGATTGATGTGTTATGATTACAATCTTCTCTTTCTATTAATATCATTTAGAATCTCCTCCAAAGACAAAACAATTTCTTTGATGGAAGGTCTATTAATTCTATGCTCTTGAACACACATAAGTGCAATAGCAACAAACTATTCCATAGATACCATATTAGTACAATTATTCCTAATAGATGGGTCTATTATACCTTCTAAATCACCAACTTGGATGTGATTCCTTGCCTGCATCAATACAATAAAAGTTAAATTTATAATAATATCAATAAATCACATGGTGTGAAATAAATAAGGATTTATAGAAATAGTGTGAATAATGGACTCACCCAATCTCTTATATTTTTGACATAAGGTGGTACCCTTGATACTCCAAATAAAGGCTTGTTTCCAGAGATCATCTCAAGAAGAACAACCCCAAAGCTATAGATGTCACCTTCTACTATTCGAATTTCATTAAGTCTTGTTCTGTAGAAATTGATGTTATTAAATATGTTACATTTAAGGTGGGCATGAAATTTAAATTAATTAATTAATTATAACTCCAAAAATTATACAAGGGACACTTACTCTGGGTCATTATATCCTTTGCTTTCTTTCATAGATAAAGATATTGTATCTTGTGTGTGAGACATAATTTCTGTTATGCCAAACTCAGAGACTTTTGCTGAAAGATTTTCATCCAATAGTATGTTGTTGCTATTAATAGCACCATGAATGATGCTAGGTTTGCATACTATATGCAAATACTCAATTCCTATGTGAAAAATGAATAAAGGTAATTAGATAAAATTAGATTAAAAACATAACTTAAACTTGATCTATAGATGCCACGTTATCTCTTGCAAAATCTAAGGAAATCTTCACTCTCTCTTGCCATTTCAAATGCACTTGCAATAGAGCGTTTTGCTATTAATAGCACCGTGAATTATGCTAGGTTTGCATACTATGTGTAAATACTCAATTCCTATGTGAAAAATGAATAAAGGTAATTTAGAGAGAATTAGATTTAAGAATTTTTTTAAACTTGATGTATAGATGTCATGTTACCTATTGCAACATCTAATGAAATCTTCACTCTCTCTGGCCATTTCAAATGTGCTTGCAAAGAATTGAAATTACCTGTACGCATAAATTGTATAAGAAAAATAGTTTGAATTAGATTTCCCTCTCTACATACACATTAATTTTTTATTTCAAAAAATTATACATTTAAGGGAAAATAAAATCACCGTGAATATATTGACTTAAGGCCCCTTGAGGCATGTAGTTGTAAACAAGATATAGGGAATTGGCGTCTGGACAGAAGCTGATCAACCTTATCAATTTCAGGTGAATTACTTTACTAAGTAAACCAACCTGTTTCACTTGCACAATAAAAGTCTAGAATTATTTTTTTCAAAGGCTCTTCTAGATTTTCACTACATTTGCAATGAAATTATTATATATATAATGGATCTATATATATTTATATTGTGTGTTATTTATATATATATATATATATTTTCAATCAAAATAAATTATTTATTCAAATTTTTTTTATTCATGGGTAAACGCTTTTGACCGGAGCTATGAACCGGTTACAATTAAAATTATTTATTCAAATTGAATCTTATATATGTTTATGAATATATCCTATTGAAATTTATATTGAAAGAAATAATCATACAATATTCACAAAAAAAGTTTAGGGTGGTATAAGGGCACACCCACATAGTCTAAATGGATAGTGTCCAAAACAAAGATGATTAAACAGGCAAGCCCAACAAACACTATGCAGCTAAAGCAGTAGTAGAAGTGGGAGGGTCCTTATCATTAGGATTTCCCCACACATCACTAGGGACAACATCATCAATCGGTTCCCAACTAGCAAGAGCATCTTCTTCTTCAGGAGCACCATTTGAAGGTTGTTAAGCATGGACCGGGGATGTTACACCCCATTTTATGGACAAACTTATTCATCTATTATTTCAAGAATAGTTAGTTAGAAGTGAAATAATTATGATGATTATGAAGTTATAATAGCTTAGAAAAATAAGTTTATTTCATGTTATTGAAAATGTAATGAATTGATTGTTTAAAATGTTATTATTATTATGTTTGTAAGGGTAAAATGCCGATCAATCAAATGAATTATATAAGACCCAAACATCAACAGAATAGGAGATAACAAAGAAGATTAAACGAAAATAGTAATGAATAACACAAAGCAAACCTTCCCTAAAATCGATGCTTCTGTTGTTTGCCTATTACATCCGTCCTTTTGCAGATGAAGTGAGCCCTCAGAGAGTGCACTCTTTTAAGCTGTGTTCGAGGAAGTCGATGGTAAATGGCTGTTGTAATATGCAATGAAGATGAGCTCCAAGGCAAGTATGTGATCTCAAGCTTGTGGATGGTAAAAGGGTGCCAAAGGCGCGCTGGTGATATTTCTACAGAGTAACGATGTCAAAAACCTGGATGATTAGAATGGAGGGATGAAGCTTCATTTATAGACTTGGAAGAATGGGAATCAACGGTTGAGAGGAGATATGAAGATCAACGGTAGAGGATGGTTGAGGAATGTGCAAGCAGTAGAAATGTGACAAGTGTCCCAGCTCCATCATGAAAGAGGGGATGTGACAAAATTGATTGGAGAGTTAACTCCATTGACTGAACAGTTAACAGACTTGATTGATCAGTTAGAAGAGTGGATTATGGAACTGACTGAATTGATTGAGGGATTGACTCAATTGACAGGTTAGTTAACACTTTTGATTGATTAGTTAACTAACTTTTGATTTGAGAAGAAATAGGCCATGTGGGTGAGGGAAAATAAGGTAATTAAATATTAAATATATTTAATTACATGTGCAACCTGATGAGGTGGACAAGGTGAGGTGTAAAGGTGAGGTGGATTTTTGAATTTAGGACTTAGGATAGAGGAATTTGGATTAATTAAATAATTTATGATTATTTAATTGTGTAGGACATTTAGAAGAATTTTAATTAAATAAATTGAATTTATTTAATTATGGAGCAGTGAATCGATTAAATAAATTTGGAATATTTATTTAATTAATAGAAGAAGGGAATAAATATTTAGAATATTTATTTAGGATGAATCATGTCGTTTTTAGGCGTATACATTTTGCCCCTCTTTGATGCAATGCAATTTATAGCGTTGCTTCAAAGAAGTCGATAGTCTGATAGTGATACATGCCCCAGTTTGCCCCTGGTACAGGCTTATTGACGATAGGATGCCCCCTCGAGAGATTGGACGGGAAAAGGGCGAAAGAATCGGAGATGGACAATCTCACAAAGACGAAGGGGTTAGGACGAGCAAGAGGGAAAAGGACACGTTTCAGGGAAACAGGAAGAAAACTGGAGGAAAAACAGGCACGGGAAGTAGTCACAGTCATCACCTAGCCAGAATTAGGGTTTGGAGGCTATAAATAGGAGTTAGGTCCACAAGAATAGTCATTTGTACACTTGTTTGTTCTGGATTGGATTGAGAGAGCTTGGAGCAAACTTGGAGCAGCATGGCAGCCAGAGCAGCAGACATTCCACGCGAGGAGCATCGATTCGAGCGAGTCCGTCGATTCAGGCGGCCAGCAGAGGCAGGACCCCCGGTATGTGCTTCAAAAAATTTCTCCTAGGGTCGATTTAGGGTGTCATAAATGCATGTAGAAAATAGGTCAAACATATGCGCCGAAATGCAGAATGGCGCATATGCCTCGTGAAGTGGCGCTTTTGTCGTTTAGCGGCGAATATGCCGATTTCAGTGGCGCATGCATGAAAACAGCGCATATGTGCATTGTAGCTGTGCCTGTGTAATTAGGTTGCGCATGTGTAATTAAGCGGCGCATATGTGTAATGTAGCGGCGCATGCGTGAAATCGGCGCATACGTGTATTATAGCTGCGCTTCTATAATATGGCGGCGCATATGCTGAATGTTGTGGCGCATGTAGTGGAACTGCGCATATGTGCACTGTAGCGGCGCATCTGTGTTTAACGGCGCATATGCTGATTTTAGCAGCGCATACATCAAGAAACGGTGCTTTTACCACCTGTAGTGGCGCATTTGCTGGGGATAGCAAATTACATAGCCAAATTGATTCGATTAGCATCCTGTTTGATGCGAGAATCGATGAGCTATCTCTAAGATTGCAGGAATCTAGTCAAGAGATGTAGTGTGCTATTTTGATCAATTTTGAGATGCTAAGTTGAATTGATATAGTTCAGTAGATATGTTGAGTATGGTTTATGTCGTTTGAGACTGACGTGTTGCTTTGCTTGCTTGCAGGAGGATATTCGAGACACACTGCAGTCGAGGGAGATGTTTCCCATGCCTCTATTGCAGAGATACATGCTGATAGAGACTGACAGAGTGGCACTTGGTGCCATGGGTTTGGACTATGTTTGCTTCATGCCCGAGGTGCGGGCGAACCGCAGACTACTGACAGCCACTGTGGAGAGATTTCATAGTGAGGATGGGACCTTTCACTTTCCTACTGGAGAGATGACTGTGATGCTGGAGGACGTCTACCGGATATTGCACTTACCTGTGGTAGGTGAGTTAGTAGAGTACGATGCACAACGGGATGCGGGACTGGCCGAGTGCCAGCGAGTGTTCGATGATCCCGAGCTGGTTGGACAGGTCATCCCATGGCATGATATATACGATTGCTATGACTACTTCCCTGGGATTGTGGCTGGATTGATCGGGGGCGTTGTATGCCCAGACAGGAGATCGCATGGGTTCGCCATTGGATGGGGCAGGATCATGGAGCGGATGCTGACTGAGGGCACCCGATATGCATGGGGAGTCTGTGTACTGGCCCACTTGTACCATGACATGCATCAAGTGGTGTACCACCGCAGCACGAGTCTATCGGCGGGGGTACTATTGCTACAGTTTTGGCTGTGGGAGCACATAGCGGTGACTAGGTCGGTATGTGTCTTTGCGAGGCAGCGAGGAGAGCCATATAGTTATGGTTATGCAGGAGTGATTTCCCAGCACAGGCTGGGGAAGTTAGAGTATTGGAGGCATACGTTGGATGGAGTAGATGTGGTTGTCTGGCGACCATATCTGGATTGCGAGCCCTGGGACGATGAGGGAGACGAGCTGCCATATTGCTTTCAGACTAGGTGGCTGATAGGCCGCACACGGCATATACTGGAGAGGTAGATGGTGGGCCGAGTGTTGAGACAGTTCGGCAGGAGGCAGGGCATGCCACAGGGACAGGCACTTTTTGCACAGACACATGCAGAGAGGGTCCGATGGGGGCCGATGGCTTCGTATGAGGAGGCCCTAGTAGAGTTCCGTCAGACTCCCTATGTGGCGTGGGATATGCAGACAGAGATAGCAGATGCAGGGGTGACACAAGATTATGAGGATTGGATGACTGCACATCCATTCCTGAGATATTCAGGACCCGGCATGCTGGTGCCTCGTATTGATGAGGCAGACTCAAAGGAGGAGGGACAGGTTGGCCCAGGGCGGAGGGGAGCTAGAGGAGGACGAGGATGAGGTGGTAGAGCCGGAGAGAAGCCGAGACAGCGGAGGAGGATAGGTCAGGCCGAGCAGGCAGTTCCAGGACAGGTGGCACAGCAGCAGATACCTCAGCAGGCGCAGATGCCGCCACCACAGCAGGTACCACAGTAGCAGGTGCCCCAGCCATAGGGGCCAGGACAGGCAGAGGTAGCACAGGGGCCAGTAGAGGCAGAGTTACATGAGAGGGCCATAGCTAGCCTGAGGGCACAGGTGCGAGCGCTGCAGGCATAGCTAAGGAGGGCCGATGGCAGGCAAGAGACGGATGCAGCAGTTATTGCAGGGTTGACTCGCGAGAGAGATATGGCTGATGCACGGGTACGCATTGTCCGTGTAGAGCGGGACACTACTGTGGCTGCCATGGGGACAGATGCAGCGAGTTCATTTTTGGTTGGGCAGGTGCAGCAGGCACAGGCACAGGTAGGCCAGTTGTAGACGCAGTTGGCATAGGTATAGGCAGAGCTTGCTAGAGCACAGTCACAAGCTCAGTACTACCGGGGATTATACCATGGTGCTGTGGCATCGAGTCAGAGGGCAAGGAGCTTTAGGAGTCAGTCTGGGGCTACTCATAGAGCAGGTCCATCACAGTCAGGGGCTTCCGTGATGGGTCCCCAGCAGTCAGGAGCTGGCAATAGTGGCCCACAGTAGCAGGGATAGACACAGACCAGATTTTGTACATTTTGGGACATGTATCACCGTCCATTTGGATGTATATTGTATACGACACTTTGAATTTTGAGAGAGATGGTGATATTGTACATTTGGACCGCTTATATGATAGTATATATGATGATGTAGCTTTGTGTATCTATTGCATGCGTTATGAGATGATGATGTACTTCTATCATATGATGTGATGTATGTGTAGATTTAGATGGTCTATTCGATGCTATATGAGATGCTTTTTGATATGATGCTATATGATGTCTATATGATTTAATGTTTCAAATGTATGCTTATGTATCATGATTTTTATGTGATGATGCAGCTTTGTGTATGATGTTATGGGATGTCTATATGATCTAATGAATGCATATGTAATATGATTGCTATGTGATGATGCAGCTTTGTATGCGATGCACTTAGCTATGTTGTTTTTTTAGATTTTCTGTGCTTTGAGATGTAATGTAGTGCTGATGTATGGATGACCTAATGCATTGGGTGAGGTATTCTACTGACTTAATCACATTCATGACTAGCCCTACATATGATATGAGATGCTCCTATATGCTTTTGTTTTTGTGAAGTCCAAATGTACTCTATCGACACAAGAATGACATGATAGATAGAAGAATGGGAGTGATAGAATGACTTAGAAACTTCATTTGATATTGTTACTCTACATAGTTTGGATAATGAGGATTGCATGGGATATGGATGCATGGATGTGTGTATGGATATAGGATGGATGCTTTGCTTTTAGAGTGCTTTATTTCATCATTGGGTATTTTATTTTTGGTACATTTTCTGAGATGTTGTAAGTGAATACAAGCATCTAGGTATAATTGAACCGAGATGACCTGAGTACCGCTTACATGGATTGTGATTTAGCAAGTTAATACAAGCATCTAGTCAAAATTGAATCTAGATGACCTGAGTACTTCTTATGTTTCAACAAACAAGGATTGCCCCCGTTCATGTTATACCTTTGATGTCCTCGATGATCTTTTGCTGATCATGTCCTTAGATAAGGCTTCACATTACTAAAGTTTAATCCACAAACAACAAACAAAGAAAATAATCATGCCCCCATTATAGCATCTCTAGCTTTTGGCATCCTCGAGTAGCATAGGAAGGTATGATAGCAAAAATCTGGACTCGAATTGTTAACCACGTTTCTGATCTACAAAGCATATTTGCGTTGACATGTGTTTAGTGCTTGCCTTAATTTGCATAAAATCATTTAGAAGACCTTGGGTATTTGCTTTACATTGGATAGGTTAAGATGCTCACAGTCAAGATTTCTGCTTGAGGCGTGGGGTCTGCTTGCATTTGCTTGCTTGGTGAGAAGATTGCACAATCCTTATTGGGGAGATGGACCCTAAGGGACTGACCTAGTGCCTCGGGGGTGCATTGCTAAATGGCCTTGCCTACGTGACGACACAGAGGCAACGTAGTTCGGGGTAAACCCTAATGGACCATGGATGGACTAGAAGAAAGATGTCAAGAATGAAGACAAGAAAGGGGGTGAATGGGACCATGGAAGAAATGGAAGCCTTGGGGGCGCATTAGAATAATGGCCTTGCCTACGTGACGGCGCAGAGGCAACGTAGTTCACGGACTTGGACTATGGACACCGACGAGAGACACTATACTAGGCTCACATGAAGGAGACGGTATGGGACAAAACCTTGGTTGACAAGGCCACAAGGAGAGTATCAAGCCATGATAGGTAACTGTCAAGTGTTTATTTGTGGGATAGATATGGCTCGAATGGGGCAAATGGAGAAAGAATGGACTCAAGGTGATTGGATTTTCAAAGATGGAGAAGGCGGTTTATCACAAGTAACGCCTATTTACCAGGTTTTCATCACTTGCTTTTATTTGCACTAGAAGCTAGAAAGTAAACATGACACCTGTTTGCTAGGTTTTCATCATGATACCTATCCAAGGCACCTATTTGCCAGGTTTTCACCAAAGGACATTTTTTTTTTGTATGCTTTCTATTTTTTTTTCAATTTTTTTGTATTTTCTCTTTTCAATTTTTTCTATTTTTTTTTTATTTTTGATTTTATTGTGCCCTCTTGCATTGGGGTTCTCCTAGGTATAGAACCGGTGAAGGTGCATGCTGTTGATTGGATCATCTAACAACTCACCCTCTAAAGTGGCCAACTGATATGTCCCCGATCCATAAGCAGTTATAATCACATAGGGCCCAAGCCAGTTAGGCTCGAACTTACCTTTCTTTTCTCTGTCTTGTTGATTGCGAGGGTTCTCTTTTAGAACTAGGTCCCCTACCTTAAAGCATCTTGGGCGAACCTTGTGATTATAGCTTCTTGACATCATCTGTTGATATGCTTTAAGATGATCGAAGGCTTTTTGGTGCCTTTCTTCTAGCAGCTCTAGTTCTTGTAACCTAGAGACTTTGTATTCTTCGTCTAATATGAGACCTTTCAATGACAACCTGAGGGATGGTAGTTTGACTTCAATGGGGAGGATGGCTTCTGAACCATAGACAAGGGTGTAGGGTGTAGCACCTGTGGGAGTGCGTATACTGGTTCTGTAAGCCCACAGAGCGGGATTGAGTTGGACATGCCAATCACAGCCAGCCTCATTGATAGTCTTCTTTAGGATTTTTAGAATGGTTTTATTCGATGCCTCCGCTTGGCCGTTACCTTGGGGGTTGTATGGAGTGGAGAAACGATGTTGGATTTTGAAATGCTCACAAAGCTCTTGGACATCCTGATTTTTGAATGGTCTTCCATTGTCCGTTATGATGGATGAAGGGATGTCGTATCTACAGATAATGTAATTCAGAATGAAAGAGGAAATTTGCTTTCCTGTGACGATGGTTAGGGGAACGGCTTCAATCCACTTTGTGAAATACTCAGTGGCGGTTATGATGAATTTGTGGCCGTTGGAAGAGGGTGGATGAATCTTTCCCACAAGGTCAAGTCCCCACTGACAAAAGGGCCAGGGTGTCGTTAAAGGTCTCAACTCTTGAGCAGGTGCATGGATCAGGTTCCCGTGTATTTGGCACTATTTGCACTTTTTGACGAACTGATAGGAATCCATTTCCATATTTGGCCAGTAATAACCCAAACGCATGAGTTTCTTGGCTAAGGAAGGACCGCTGGAGTGTGTTCCGCATATCCCTTCGTGCACATCTCACAAGGCAGTTATGGATTCTTCTTGTTCCAAACAACGGAGTAGAGTACCATCCAGACCACGTCGGTAAAGGGTATCGGCTATGATGGTGTAACGGGAGGCTTGTCGGATGAAAGTTCATTTTTGGTTGGAAGAGAGGTCCGGTGGGAGAATATTGTCCTTGAGGTAAGTGTAAGTCTTACCGTACCAAGGTGAATTAGATCCAACTAGGAGACAAATGGAATGGGTTTCAAGGAGATCATAAGCCAGTTGCCGGATGGTTTCCACTAAGAACTCATACCGTGACTCATATTCAGGAATTTCTAGAAGAGAGGCTATGGTAGCCATTGCATATGCTGCTTTGTTCTCTATCCTAGGTATTTGTTCAAAGGAGATGGTCCCAAAGTGTTCTTTGAGGTCGTCGACCAGCCGTTTGTATGGGATGAGCTTCTCATCTTTGGTTTGATACTCATTGTTGACCTGATTTATGATAAGCTGAGAATCACCGTAGACACATAGTGCTTGGATTTTCCACTCAGTGGCCATCTTGAGACCAATTACCAAGGCCTCATATTCCGCTATGTTGTTTGTGCATGGAAATAACAACCGGTAGGACTTCGGAATTGTGTCACCTTGGGGGGTGATAAACAGGATACCCGCCCCTGATCCATGGTTGGTGTAAGATCCGTCAAAGTAGAGTTTCCAAGGAGATGTTGACAGAGTGAATAAAGACTCATCAAGAAACTCAAACTGCATTGGTGAAGTGTCTTGTAATGGTGCCTCGGCCAGTTGGTCAGCGATGATTTGTCCTTTGATGGCTTTTCTGTCCACATATTCTATATCATATTCACTAAGAAGCATCACCCATTTTGCTAGTTGACCTGTGAGAGCTACTTTGCTGAGAAGATATTTCAGTGGGTCGATTTTGGCAATGAGTTTGACAGGATGTGCCAACATGTAATGTCAGAGTTTTTGTGAAGCAAAAACCACCGCAAGGCATGATTGTTCGACCTGTGAGTATTGCAACTCGTAGCCCACTAAGGTTCGACTGACGTAGTATACAGCTCTCTCCTTGTTCTCGTAGTCTTGCTGTGCTAGAAGGGCCCCAAGAGCAGTGGGTGTAGCAGATATGTAGAGAATTAAAGGTTTTCCTTGGATCGGAGGCATGAGTATGGGAGGATTCATAAGGTACTCCTTTAGCTTGTTGAATGCCTCTTCGCACCGCTCATCCCATTTAAATGGAATGTTCTTATGTAGGAGGTGGCTAAAAGGTTGGCACTTGTCTGCCAGCTGTGAGATGAACCGGCAAATGGCCTGCAGCTTGCCCTGTAGGGATCTCAACTGAGTTAGAGTCTTGGGTGGTGGCATGTCCATTATAGCTTTGACCTTGGCTGGGTCTACCTCTATTCCATTTGCCGACACGATGAAGCCTAGCAGCTTGCCTGAAGTTACCCCCAACACACATTTCTTCAGGTTCAATTTGACTTGGAATTGGTCCAATCTCTAAAAGACTTTTTCTAATATGTCCAGGTGTGAGTCCCTTGTGAGAGATTTTACTAAGATATCGTCAACATAGTCTTCCATAGTTACATGCATCATGTCATGGAATATAGTTGGCATGGCCTGCTGATATGTAGCACCTGCGTTTTTCAGCCCAAAAGGCATGACATTCTAGCAAAAGGTACCCCATGGGCAAGTGAAAGCTGTTTTGTGTTGATCCTCTGGTGCTATTTTGATTTGATTGTACCCTGAGAATCCATCCATGAGTGATAGCATTGTATGTCCTGCAATAAGGTCGACTATGATATCGATGTTTGGCAATGGAAAGTCATCCTTGCGGCATGCTTTGTTTATGTCTCGAAAATCATTGCATAGTCGAACCCGACCATCTGGTTTAGACACTAGCACAATATTAGATATCCATTCTGGGTAATCTATGGCTCTAATGAACCCCACATCTAGCAATTTCTTGAGTTCTTCCTTGACCAAAAGGGCTATATGAGGATGCATCTTTCTCAGCTTCTACTTTACTGGTTTCACTCCTGGATCCAATGGAAAATGATGTAGAATTAGGTTTGGGTCCAAACCTGGCATGTCTGCATATGACCGAGCAAAGCTGCCTCTCTTCTTCTTAAAGAATGGTACAAACCTGGTTTTCTCTGGTGGCGTGAGAGATTTGGCAAAGTGGATAATCTTGGGCTGCTCTTCGGTTCCAATATTCACAGGCTCTGTCGGCTCTACCACAATCTGTGACTTTTCCTGGTACATATCACTAGGGAGAGTGTCAAGCATTCCATCGTCAGGTGCCACAATTGGGTTTTCATCGTCAGATGCGTCCTTTCTTTTTACTATTTTGTGATTTGACACTGCCACAAGGCGGTTTTCACTGTCAGATCCATTTTTGATCTTGATGTTTTTGTGACTAGAAGTCTTGGCACCCTCCCCGAAGTAAGCTACGGTATTCAGTTCGATAGCAAAATCAGCTTTATGATCTCCTTTTGGCAAGTGGTCCCTAAGTTCCATATAATCAATGTAAGCATCATCATTCTGGAACATATCTAATTGGGGGGTTCCTTGTAAATCCCAGTCAATAAGCCTAGGGTGTAAGAGGGGAAGGGAGTCGGATGAGAGCCCTAATTCATTGATGGTGTGAATGGAAATGTTATGGGCATTGGCGGGGGTAGCGTTCTAGGTGGTACTTTCCTCCAAGTTGTTTATCGCAATGGAATCTAAACTTTCCTCGAAAGCCATAATCTCAGGGGTGGGCAAATCAGACTCCAGTGGTTTGTCCCGTTGCGTTTGTCCCTCATGGTAGGGGCTAAGAGTTTGGATGGTGTCAACCTCTTTGTCATCATACGAGTGCTCTGTTAGCTCGTCCCACTCATACTCATTGGAATCATCTGAATCCGTGTCGCTGTCCACTTGGAGCGTTTGGATTGTCTCCACAAGGCAGGCATTTTCCTTGGCTTTACCCTTGCCTTTGTACCCTAGGCCAGTTGTGTTTCTAGCCGAAGAGGATGAAGAAGGTTGTATAGGTTCAATGATTCCTTCTTTTCTGAGGCCTATGGGGCCTTGTCCTTCGTACCCCATCCTGTGCAAAATAGTCTCACCCTGCCCATAGAGTTCTGTAGGGAGTCTAGGCGGTTCTTGGGGTGTGTTTTCTTCATCTGCATAAAGCCATTGCAGGAGATCTCGCTCCTCCGTTTCATCAGATAAGGTCCCCCATTTTACAAAGGGATTTGCAGGAGCTACAGGAGGAGCAGATGGCTTTGGAAAATGTTTGGGTGGATGTTTGGGTTGGCCAAAAGAGCGAGGAGACAAAGGCATCTTGGCAAGGTTGAGGCTGTGCTCAATGGAGTATTCCCCCATGCCACTTTCTTTTATGGTAAGTTTCAATGGTTTGGGTCTTGAGGAGGAAGCTTCAGCGGTATGGTCCTATTGTGGGGTAGGGGAAATGTAGGCTCTGTTGTTGGGTATGACACATTTGGGTTTTGCACGGAAAGAATTGCAGTGCTGGTAGGGGTCGGGGTCGCCTTGAATGGTGACTTGCTTGCCATTGTGTGGGAACTTAATGCATTGATGATAGGTTGAGGGGACAGCCTTCATGGCGTGGATCCATGGTCTCCCTAGTAGAATATTATAAGCAAGCTCCCAATCAAGGACTTGGCACACCACATCTTTAATTACCGGTCCCACTTGAATGGGTAGGACAACCGTTCCTTTTGTGGTTCTTTCTTCCTCGTCATATGCCTTTATGGTAATTTTCCTCCTTGGATCAACTGCTTGTTCGGAGAACCCCAGTGCAAGGACTAGCTTCAATGTGCAAATATTTAAACCAGCACCCCCATCAATGAGAACCCTCTTGATGCGGTGCTTGTGTATGAATGCGACAATGTGCAGAGGGGTGTTGTGGGGTTGAGATACAGAAAGGTCATCTTGCTCAGTAAATGATATGGAATTGGAGGATGTCAGATTGCCTACCATGATCTGGAACTTCTCTTGAGCCAGGTTAGTGGGGACAGTGGTTTCCACTAAGGCTTTCTCAAGAATCTTCTTATGAGAAGGAGATAGATGCAATAGCTCCAATATGGAAATGTGAGCCAGAGTTTTCTGTAACTGGTCGATGACATTGTATTGACGGAAGGTGGATGGAGATGGTGACAACCTTGGAGGAACGGTATTGAGCGTGACTTTACCACTGTGGGTAATTATACTACAACCAGTTCGGTTAGGTCCTGGTTGTTGGTTGGGTGAGATGACATTGACCTGTGGAATATGTTCAGAAATGCAGTTTATGGTGTAGTCAAATGGGACACTTGCATAGTTAGCATTACTTGTCCCGCTGTTCTGATTTGGCCGGTTGCGATTATTGTTGTTGTCATTGCTGTTGTTGCCGTTGTTGTTGTGGCCATGGTTGTTGTTGTTGTAGCCATTGTTGTTATATGGCCTATTATGATTCAGAAGTGGGTCCCTGTAGGTCACATGAGTTTCATTGGAGGTATGTTGTTGTGTCCCTCCCTGATTCTGATCCAGTATATCTTGAATGACATTTTTGAGGCGGATACAGTTGTTAGTTGTATGCCCCCTTCCTCGATGATATTCACAATAGTCTGTGTCCTTCCAGTAGGGAGGTTTGACTATAGGCTCGTAATCACTTGGTGGTAGAGAAATTTTGTTGTTAGCCAACAACTTCCTTAGTGCAGATTCTTGAGACTCGCCTAACGGTGTGAATTTTCTCCTTGGGTTTGAATTGAACCAAGATCTAGGCTCCCAAGAGGGTGGTTTGTTGATTGCACCATTGTTTGTGTCCCCCTTAAGAGTGAATATGGGTTGTTGTTTAGGAGCTGTCGCCTTGGCGTCAACTACCCCATCGTTGACCACATTCTTGTTCTTGGTCCAAAACTTTGATTTATCCGTTGTATAATTGGAATTAGGCGTGTCCTTGTATAGCTTGATAGCTCCTTTAGTGATCATAGCCTTTTCGATGAATAAGCCCATTTCGACGACTTTTGAGAATGATGTAGGGCATTGTATTTGAATTTGATAGCTAAGATCAGTATTCAAATTGTGGACAAATATTTCCAATAGTTGCTTCTTAGGTATATCATAAGAACACTTACTAGCTAGCTGTCTCCATCATTGTAAGAAGGTGGCGAATGACTCACCACTCTTTTGTTTGGTGTTGCATAGATCTAGCATAGATACCTTGTGTTCTATGTTGTAAGAGAAGTGCGTTATAAATTTATTGACAAGTTCATCAAAAGTTTTGATTCCTGGTGGGAGGCGCGAGAACCACTCCATAGCTTGACCACCTAAGGATCTTGGGAATAGTCTCATCAAGTAGGTCTCGTTGTGAGCTACTTCTAAACATGCGGCATTGAATTCCCGGATATGATCTCTAGGGTCCCCCTTCCCTTTGTATTTGTCAAACTTTGGGACTCCGAACTGAAAGGGGAAGGGTTTCATGACCAAACTTTTGTCAAAAGGATACGGAGCTATATCTTCCAAAGAGTATTGCTTGGAACTTGTACCGGTCTTAAGGTTGGATATCTCTTGATTTAGACTTTTGATTTGTTGTCTCACGTCTTCCATAGGAGCATTTTGATCTAGGGGTTTCTTGCCTCTATCTTTTGTATCTCTCTCATTTGCATGTGGGACTGTGTCATTCGTGCCCCTCTCATGACCATCACATCTCCACTCATGATCATTGTCTACATTTTCCATGATGGAGCTTATGTCAAAGTCTGCGGGGAGTTTGACTCCAAGATTAGCAAGATGGTGGAAGTATTTATCGGGGTCTTCAAGGAGCACCCTCTCTACCAGGCGTTGGAATTTTCTATCTTGGATGTGCGCTACTAATTCTTCATGAGAAATTTCTTCGTCACCACCACGTGGTGGGGTGAGGTGATCAGATGAGTCGGCCATTTCAATTTGCTTGTTGTACTGGGATCGAGTAAGAACCATGCAAGGTGGGGTGGGATGAAGTGGACCAGGATTAGAAATTTTGGCGAGGTGCCGACTAAGACTGCTATGAATGGGATACTTAGGACAAGACTTGGACAAAGGATTCTCTCGCTCAATGACTTCAAGTAAGACAGTTGACACAAGATGTTAGCCGCTAGTAAGGGTAGTCGATACCAGTCTTACTGTGTAGGGCTTAGTCGTTCAACAAGACTACTAGCAAAGGTATGGTGACCTATTAGGCTTACGTGAATTCACTAATGACACGAAAAAGGGACCTATGTCGAATTGGTATGGGACAAACTGACTTTGGGACAAGAGGCGTTTGGACAGAAAGTGAATGGGACGATTGACGAAAGAGAGAGACTCGGGTGAAATGGATGAAGACTGACTGCAAGGTTGAATCTGACCTTAGAAAGTGAAACTAGGCTGAAATGGGTGCTCCAATCAAGTGAAAATACTTTCTCAAAAATAGGGCAAGTGCTCACTGTCGCATATGCGCCGAAACAAATGTGCAGCAGGAATGAACAAATGCGCCATAAGTCGCAGTATATGCGCAGCTCTGGTGAAATACAAATGCGCAGCAACAGTGTGTATATGCGCAGCAATAGTACATATGCGCAGCAAGTCGTTACAAAAGTGCAGCAAGTCGCTACAAATGCACAGTAGAATGGAGTATATGCGCAGTTCTGATTTTTTTGGCAAAATTTTAGATTTTTCTTCTGTTTTTGGTTTTTTTTTGGCTAGATAAGGTCTTCCTGATCTGATATTATGAATTAACAGCAAGAAAACACAGCAAGCACAAAGAATATTTTGTAGTTTTTCATTGTTTTTGTAGTTTTTTTTACTCTATTTTGGACTAAATTGAACAAAAGCAAGCACAAAAATCCTAGAAGAGAAATGGATTATAAGGGATTTGGGCCACTAGAACAAGAGGTATTTAATGCGGGCAACCGTTCAAGTGGTTACACATGCGGCGACACTACTTTCCGTTATGGAGTCTCCCAGCCTCAAAGGGTTGCACCTGAGAGGGTTTTGGGGGAGGTTGGCCGTCGGTGTAACATAACAGCACAATTTATTTTAAGTGGCTTGGTAGGGCTTGGATTTAGCCTGTTACCACTCAGGGTCGTTCCCACTTGGACAAGCGTGCATCCAAGGGCAGGCCCCTCCTAAAGGTTAAACAAATAGAATGACAAGTCTGGCACTCTGATCACCCAGTTAAGGGGAGAGCATAAGCCTATTGTCATTCGCAAGCACAGAATACACTGGTTAATCCAACCTAGTTAAAAGTGAAAAACTAAATGGGCTAATCTACTCAAACACAGAACTTTGAAGTGATTTTAGCAATATAGCAGTGGTTCAGTTTTAACCCCAGAAAGCAATGGTGAGTTCAGTTTTAAACCGCGTAGAACGAGATAGTTAACTTTGAAGTTTTGGTCTCATGACATAGCAATAGTTCATTTTAACCTCAAGATCAATGGTAAGTTCAGTTTTAAACCGCATAGCATGAGATAGTTAACTTTGAAGTTTTTGTCTCACGACATAGCAATAGTTCATTTTAACCTCAAGATCAATGGTGAGTTCAGTTTTAAACTTAGATAGCAATAACTTGGAAGGTGTTACAATGCAAGCAAGAAATAATCCAGTTACTTTCTCCCTAATTAGAGCTAGATGAGGATTTGAATGAACATTAATTTTACTATCTTTTAGAAAGTGAAATGTGAACTATTTAGATGCAACTACATGGAACTAAACCCGAACCTATCCTGCAAAACAGCTCCAACAAACACCTGCGAAAAGGTTAGCGTTAGCAAATTCCCCTAGAAAAGTACTAAAACCATAGCCTATTACAAGTGCGTAGCTTCAGTGATTAGATGCACAGAAATAATCAACAGAAGCGCTACAGTAATGAATGCACCGCAACAGTGTGTATAAGTGCAGCAGGAATACACAAAAGCGCATAAGGAACAAATGCACAACAATTTTGATCAAATGTGTCGTATAAATGAACAGATGCGCAGTGATTTTAAATGCGTAGTAACAATGTATATATGCACAGTAAAAAGGAACATATGCACAATATAATCAACAGCGTCGTAACAGTGCGCAAAAGCACAGCAAAAATACACAGATGCACAGAAATAATAGAAGCGCCGTAACAGTCTTTATATGTGCCGTGGAAATGTTTAAATGCGCCAAAGTAACCTGTGTGTGACTTTGCGTGACCTGTACGGAACCTGCCTTCAAAAAAGCTCAAATTTTGATGAGATAAAGGGGCAAAGGCCCCACGGTGGGCGCCAAAAATGCAAGGGTAAAATGCTGATCAATCAAATGAATTATATAAGACCCAAACATCAACAGAATAGGAGATAACAAAGAAGATTAAATGAAAATAGCAATGAATAACACAAAGCAAACCTTCCCTGAAATCGATGCTTCTATTGTTTGCCTATTACAACTGTCCTTTTGCAGATGAAGTGAGCCCTCAGAGAGTGCACTCTTTTAAGCTGTGTTCGAGGAAGTCGATGGTAAATGGCTGTTATAATATGCAATGAAGATGAGCTCCAAGGCAAGTATGTGATCTCAAGCTTGTGGATGGTAAAAGGGTGCCAAAGGCGCGTTGGTGATATTTCTGCAGAGTAATGATGACAAAACCCTGGATGATTAGAATGGAGGGATGAAGCTTCATTTATAGACTTGGAAGAATGGGAATCAACGGTTGAGAGGAGATATGAAGATCAACGGCCGAGGATGGTTGAGGAATGTGCAAACAGTAGAAATGTGACAAGTGTCCCAGCTCCATCATGAAAGAGGGGATGTGACAAAATTGATTGGAGAGTTGACTCCATTGACTGAACAATTAACAGACTTGATTGATCAGTTAGAAGAGTGGATTATGGAACTGACTGAATTGATTGAGGGATTGACTCAATTGACAAGTTAGTTAACACTTTTGATTGATTAGTTAACTAACTTCTGATTTGAGAAGAAATAGGCCATGTGGGTGAGGGAAAATAAGGTAATTAAATATTAAATATATTTAACTACATGTGCAACCTGATGAGGTGGACAAGGTGAGGTGGAAAAGGTGAGGTGTAAAGGTGAGGTGGATTTTTGAATTTAGGACTTAGGATAGAGGAATTTGGATTAATTAAATAATTTATGATTATTTAATTGTGTAGGACATTTAGAAGAATTTTAATTAAATAAATTGAATTTATTTAATTATGGAGCAGTGAATTGATTAAATAAATTTGGAATATTTATTTAATTAATAGAAGAAAGGAATAAATATTTAGAATATTTATTTAGGATGAATCATGTCATTTTTAGGCGTATACAATGTTAATGGACTAACTACTATTACGTACATGAGGTGTATGCAGAGACAAAGTTTCCCCCTCTGAAGGAGGAGGCGAGCATCACTAGGGAGAGGGAAATAGATCACGAGAACTGAGTGATTAACGTGCCATCAGGGAACACACACACACACACACACACACACACACACACACACACACACACACACACACACACACACACACACACACACTCACATTAGAAGTTTTAGCAATTGTAAAAGTAAGTCTAATCTTTTTAGTGGTTGCATTAGTAATATTTTTACAATGTGATAGTTTCGTCATGTCAATGAATTGTCCTTCACGTCGATGAATAATGAGGTTGTGTTTGCCTCTGTTTCCCTAGTCGACTCGAGAGGTCAGCATTTCAAATTGTAATGTGCCCGTCGAATGCATAATACAAGTATTTATCATGAATCATCGACGTCTGTATTTGAGTATACTGTTGTTTAATTCTTATTGGATCTAGACATAAGTCTTAAGGTCAAATTAAATTACATGCTGAAGAGGAAAAAGAGCATAGATTGAAATTATTCTTTTCAATGGAGGTTATTCCCATCAACCTCTCCTAAATCCAAAGGAGTGGGGAGGAGCAGTAGCTCCACACTCCCCAATTCTAGGCACGAAGTCATGGACCCTTATGAGAAGATAAACTTTAAAATAGTTATTCGCCACCTTGTGGCAGGGAGAGATAACAACATTCATTCTCTTTTAAAAGGAGGAAAAGAGTGAAGGAGGCACGAGGGTGGTTCTTCTTCTTTTTGATATAAGATTTTGTAAACTTAAATCGGACAACAGACTGTAGGTTCGCGGGGAAGGGTGAAAAGAGAGTTCTTAGTTCTCATTTGTTATTATAGAGGTCAACAGACTGTAGGTTCGTTGGGAAGAGCGAAAAGAGAGTTCTTAGTTCTCATTTATTGTTACATTGGTATGATTTAAGCTCGTATCATTTCTAAAACCTTACTGTTATGAAAATATCTTGACTTTGCCTAGATATGGGCATTCGTTACAAGAAAATTAGTTTGGTTTTAAGAACACTTCTGTGTTGGGAAAAACCATTAAGATGGGTTCTCGACCCCACGCTGAGTAGTGGCTTGATGATCATTTATATATTACTATCTTTATTTCCCAACAATTACAAGAATAGTTTCAATCTACCTTCAATGCCTATATGAGGCCGTGAAGGGTAAAATGTTTTTCAAACTTTTAAATGTTTACAAAAACAACAACTTTGGTTCTTTCTTTTGCATGCCTATGAAAAGGCCAAAGCAACTATACAATTAAATGTTTGACTTGTAAGATTTTTAAACTGTCGTGCTTGAGCCTATATAAGGCCGACGATATCTAAGTCAATCTGTAGAGTCTAGTGCCTATACAAGGCTGAAAATCAGTATGTTGTATAAGTCTTACTTTATCAACAATGAAAGGATAAGACCGCTAGTTAGATTAAACTAATTTATGTTTGTATGCAGCAGAAAAATATGCATATATCATTCTTAAGACAATGTCGATAGCCTTGCAGTTGGTAAACAAAGTTAGTTTCAATGTAATTTTTCTATGGTATCAAAAGAGAAAGTATGAGTCATGTATAACTCCATTATATTGTATGAAGCCATAAAGGCTAAAAGTATGCATTTATGTAAAATGAAAATATGGTGTTATCTGGTATTAAACCCAAGTTGTAAATGACTATTATAAGTTCCTTTTTGGGTTCTGTTCATAGTCGTGGTTCCGTTATTTATTGACCAAGTTGAACCAATGGCAGTATTCATACCATTTGGTAAGAAATATTCTTTCTATCAAATGACAGTAATAGTGCCATTAGAGCTGAATGCTCGCCCTTATGAGAAAAGAAATAAATAGATACTTAACCAGCCATAACATAGAAACAAAGATTGTGGCTAATTAAACATTATGTGTCAAAGAGTACAAGTGTGTCATAGACTCGACATTGCAAGGATGCAAAGAAGGGCTTAAGACAAGTACTTAAGTCACCCAAGCTCTTGCTTTATAGCTGTCTATTTGACTTGTAGTAGAGGTATACTCAATGTCAAATAGACAGGTATAGGGTATAACTTATCAAAATACTTAGAACTAATCATTGATCCAAAGTGATTGGAAGAATGTCTCCAAGTCAAGAAAAGAGTGTGTGAACATATGACTCATTTATATGAAACTTTGGCCAAAGTAATGCAAAATTCTTGCTTTTATTATCGGTTCACCATGTCCTCGGATTGCACAAACAATCATATGGGTTGTTCATAGCTAGAGCTAGACTAGAAGTTGATCAATTGATTGTTTCTACTAGGATACTACACTAGCTCTCAAATGGAACAATTAATTAACTTGATTCTCATTATCTAAGCCCTCGTGAAGGGTAGGGCCACTTCTAGTAGGAAGGTGTGCAGGGAAATGCTAGTCTGTGGTTGGAGGCAAAGTGCCAGAGTGATGCTCTCCCTCTTGCAGTGGAATTGCTGAAGACTTGTGATGTAGAAAACATTGCTTCATTTGAATATTTAATTGAATATTGTGTGTTGCAAGAAATGTGACCATTGACTATTGTAATGAGTACTCTGATATAATTATGAAAAGTATAATGTTGAATTTTTCCTTTTATGGAGCAAAAAAATTTATTATTGAAAAATAGCTACTATTTGCGTCATTTATTTTGAATAATAGTGTTTTATTCAGATGTGCTTGTTACAGGGGAAATGGCCAACTCCAGGCAAGAAAAATTGCCTAAGTTAGTCCATCCAAATGCACCTCACCCATGAGAAGAGGTAGAGGGAGGTCAAGAAGGCTGAGACCAGCTACCACAATCAACATTGTCCATGGGAACTAGATGTTGTGATCCATGAGAGTGGGAGCCTCTATCTCTCCTAGAAGATTAGCTACAACCACACCTATGCCCTCTAGAAGGAGAGGACTGGTCAGGAGGGACCTTGGTAATAGTGCAAAGAGCATTCCCCTAGTGATCCAATAGCTCTCGAAGATGGGCAACTACAAGTGCAACTTTACTCTAGTTTGCACCTGCATTTGCATAAGCACATTAGAACAAATCATGGATTTAGTGTATAGACAGAAGTGAGTATCTACAATGCAATTAGAAAAGAGGGATACATTTCTATATTTCCATATGCTAAAGAGAATTTCCACCCTGAAAGTATGCCAAATGTGGGTATATCTAGACGAGAGACAAGGTCAGTCCCTAAGAAAAACCATTTGCCAAGAGAAAGGAGTAGGCCGAAAGGGTCTGAAAAAATCATGAATCTAGTTCCACACTTCCTAAGCATGGGGACAAAACCAAAAGAGATGTTTGAGACTCTCAATCTAGCCACAGAAAGGACATTAAGGTTGGGGATACCCATGTGAACCAAACTAGCACTAAGAGGAAGTCCTTGATAAAGAATGCACCAGACAATATGAGCCAACTTAGGCTCGAAAATAACCAACCAAATGCTCTGGAAATGGCAATGCCAAGTCCCAATAGAGGGTTGGAGTTGCCAACAAAAATTGAGTTGATCCACCGTAGGAAGGTGTGAAGGTAGCCATAAATATCCTTTACAGGGTCTATAGTTCCGGAATGTTGTGTCAGGGTACCACGTCCAATCCTTCCACCAAGGTTTGAAAGATCAAACCCCAATTTTGTGAATCATTTGGGGAGGAATGACATCAATAACAAACTGAAAAAATTGTATTGGTCTTTGTTAGCATTGTCTAAACTTCAATTTGAATTTAGGCCACAAGAGAAAATTCTTGGTGGCTATATTAATGAAGTCTGGAAACACACAGACACCTTTTTTGAAGAATTTCAAGGTATGGATCCATGGAACCTTAGCGAGAGGATGATCCTGATAGTTGAGAATTAGAGACCACCACATAGATTGGTGGTTAATAGAAAGACCATTGTGGAAATCATTTCCTACCTAGCGAAGCCAAGGCTTGATGGCTTCCTAGGATTTCCAAATACTCTTTATAACAAAAGTGCCTTGAATTTGGATAGGTTCTCTCATAGTAAGAAGAATGCCTATGTCCAAGCCTTTCCAAGCCAAGCATCCAGAGGGGGCACCATAATTGATACAATGCTTGATCATAATTTTCTAGGCCTCATTGCCCTCAAGGGATCTAATAATCCATTTAGAACATAAGGCAAAGCCTTGGCTATGAATAGAAAGCAATCCAAACCCTCCAGATTCACAAGGAAGGCAACAAAATTCTCAAGCTGCATGATGGAAACTATGGTGACCATCACTAGAGTCCCAAAGAAAATATCTGAGGAGATTTTCAATTTTCAAATAAGAGGCCTTAGAAGGGACCCGACAAGAAGAGTAATACACATGATTAGTAGCCAAAAGTTTAGAATAGATCTGAAACTTACCAACTAGAGAGAGGGGCTTGGTTATCCAATAGTTGAGCTTTTCTCAGTTCTATCTATCATAGCTTGCCATAGCTTAGAAAGAGAAGCCTAAAATGCAAAGGGGATTTCCAAGAAATAAAACACTTTCCCATGAGCAATCCATTTCCAACTGAAATTATCAAGCCAATTCATCTTGGGGGGGAAGGATTGTCAATAACACTGAGTCTTTTAACATTGAATGCTTGAACTAGAGGCTTGGTAGAAAATATCCAAGCATTGAAGAGCTTGTTTAACATTACTTTCTTATTCAATAAGGGTAAGGAATGAATTGTCAGCAAAATGACCATTGACTAACTACTGAGAATAATTGGGAAGGGATATCCCCTTAACACAGGACTAGGAGACCACATGAGGCAGGAGATAACCGAATCCTTTGGCAACAACATACAGAGCTAGGGCACAAGAGAGAATTCTTGGTGGCCCAAATGCAAGCACTTGGAGCATGGAGAGGATAAATAGCCATTCAATATAGTCATAAGACTTGGAAAAATCAATTTTGATGAATACGGTTGGTTGTTGAGAGTAACGAGCCCATTTCATTCCTTCCCACAAAACAATGATAATATCTAGGATAAATATGGATTTAATGAAACCTATTTGTTTAGGTTGAACCAACAGAGGGAGCATGGATCAAAGCTTAAGAGAAAGGGCCTTAGCAATAATTTTGCAGAGAGATTCAACAGAGTGATCAGCCACGAGTTACTAATTTCTTCAGGATCACCAGATTTAGGTATGAATTTAATATTTCCTTTGTTAATTAACTGCCCCAAAGAATTAGATTGCAAAGCTTAGAGATAAACCTTATGGAGGTCATCACCTACAGTGTCCCAAAGAGTTTTATAGAATTCACATGGAAATCCATCTAAACCAAGGGCTTTGTCATTATATATTGAAAACACATCCTCTCTCAAATCATCTTTGGTGAGAAGTTGATCACAAAGAATGTGTTGAGAGTTGGAAACCTGGCTTAAGGCACTACTATAAAGAAGCCATCTGAGCTGGAGTGTACTCCTGAGAATAAAAACTTGCTCATAATGCTCATATTTTATATAACAATCTTATATATTTTAGAATATCATAAAAATAATCTTATGTAAAACATTTTTAGGTAAACTTGGGAATTTACCACTTTTTTTGGTAGCATGTTGATAGGGTAGCCTATGTGCATTTTTTTTTTCTTTTTCAAAAAAATGTTAATTCACCTGATTGATACGTGAACGTGACTTTATATAGATTTGGAAATTTGCCTCAACTTACTTAATATTTATATGTCAAATTTACAAGTGAAATCAATAATATTTTGGCACTACATATGTTGATTATTCGCTTCAATTCAAGATAACTGTAGACAGGGGAAAATGTGATGGTGACTGGTTGTCATTGATGTCAAAAAGGTTGGTTGTTGAGTGGTCTTGCAGAGAATGTTTATCAGGGATGCAAAATGCTTGATAGAGTTGTGTTTGGTCTTATGCAAATACTTCATGAATAAATCTTCAAGAATGGTGCAGTTTTTAATTCAGGATGTCTTCAAGTGGTAGTGATTTAATACAAAGACAATGTATTGTTTGTTTCTTCTTTTGAATCCTTAATTGTCTTGTGATGATCACATCATGTGAGTCTTGCAGATGGTTTATCCTTCTTGGTGCTTTAGAAGTTGAATCCTTAATTATCTTGTGATGATCACATCATGTGTGTCTTGCAGATAGTTTATCCTTCTCGGTGCTTTAGAAGTTGATATGTTGATCATGATGCAAAGTTGATTGACAAAGTAAGTTCTCAAGATTGGCATAGGTCATTCAGGATGATGTCTTTCACAATTGTTCATTCTATCAGGAATGCCAAACAGGAGTTGTTCATTTGGAGATGATTTCTTGATGTTACAGGTTGATAAGGGTGATTATAACTAGAATGCTATTGGTAAAGTTTTTGGTGTCATCAACATGTTTGTTCAGAGGTGAGAAAAGGTGAACAAGAGTTTACAAGTGGATCATCCTTCTAGTAGTATATTGTTGTTGAATTAATGTCAAAGGTTGTGATTGAGTTGCTTTGAAAAGTACATCTTCAGGAGTTGAGGAATTGTCTTATTTGGTAACAATGTTGTTTATGATAGAGGCATTTATAGTGAAATCTTAAGTCTTTATTTACTAAGATTTAAATGAATTTCAAGGAGGATTTGTTGAAGGTTATGTTGGAGACTTAGAGGATAACTATTATGCATCTAAAACATAAAAAACCTTCTCTGCCCATCTAGTGCAAATTGCACTTTTCTTATATTTTGAAAGTGACTTACATAGCAGGTTTGTAACTTATATGACACCGTTTGAATGGCGCTTAAAACATGTTCAACCGGCCCCCTTGACATGCAATACCGGTCTTCACTGAGCGGGAAAGAAAGTTTTTAAATATGTGGTGGGCGCGTAGGCTAAAGGAGCGCGTGGAGTTATGTTTTAAACTTAGAATCTTTCAAAGATAATGAGAGCCCGATGTTTTTTTTTTTAAATGGTTTAAAAGCTTCATATGATGATTTTTTAAAAGGGGCAACAAATATGTATTAGTAGGAGCACGACTTTAGAAGGAATATATGGTTTTTTTTTTTTTTTTTTAGTTTTCTTCTAAGGAAAAAACATCCATTCCGTGGAAAGTTTTTTATAAAGCATGGAATGCATTTTATGAAAGGTATGATTTATGGGTAATAAATTAAAAAAAACTATTGAATGTTAAATTGGAGACCATGTTATAAGGAGCATGTTTTGTATAGAGCATCAAATGCTTTATAATTAGAAATTTTCTATTTCCTATGGAGAAGATAAAGAGTTTTTTAATAAGGAGATTTTTATTGCTTTTTCTAAATGAGAAAAATCTTTATGAAGAGATTTTTTGAGGATATTGGTTATTTTCTTATCTACATGGAAGTTAGAAAAGAGATAACATCAAGATTTTTTTTGAGGAGATTTTATAAGAAAAATTGGTTGAATTTTTTATTCCATTATTCTTGAAGGATATGAAGAGTCTTGTTAAAAAAATATGAAGGATCATTTTTGCAGAGAAGATGAACAAAATTTTTGAGAAGGAGATGAAAGATTGGAGAATACAAAAAGAATATTCAAAATGAAAATTAAAAAGAAATTGATTTTTTTGCAGAGATGTAATTTGTTTGGTTCAGGATTTGTTGCAGGTTCTTTATGAGAAAGAAGTTCAAAGATCTTCTTTCATCTCTAAGAGGGAATATGAATGGGATTTTGGTTTTGAAGATTGAAGAGGTCAAATTTAAAAAATGCAAGAATATCAAGGAATATGAAAAAAAATTTCTTTGCAGGAGAAAGGTTATTCAATTTGTGTAAAGTTGTTTTTTTTTTTTTCAGGTACATTGATAGATGTGTGGTTTTATGAAGAAGATATAGATGAAAAATACAGATGATGAGAGATTGAATACATATAATGTGTGTCAAGGTTATACAGATTAATGATTTGATGATACAGATGACCAATTTGCAGAGTAGAAGAAATATTGAATCAAGCTTTGATTGCAGTGATTGATAAAAGATTGATAGAGATAATTTGCAGAGAAAATTGTTTATAGAGATTTGTATATGGAGCTTGTTTGCAGAAAAGAAAATTGTCTTGATTTGAAAATCAAACAGAAGGTATAAGGTTGTATAAAATGGTGCAAATCTGATTGAACGGCAATCATGTCTTGCACACAAAGTTTGATGTTTTGTTAATAGTGATTGTGTTTGCTAGTGAGGCATAGTATGCCAATAAGGCTTGTGGTCAGTGAGACCTTGGTCAGTGAGACCTTCCTCAGCCAGTGAGGCTTTGTAAAAAGTTTTTAAAGTTAAGCCAGTGAGGCACTTCATGAGTGGTTTTTCTACCCTGAGAGGGTTTTCCACTCCAGAAATTTCTGTGTTATAATTTGTCTCTATGTGTGCATATTTGTGTTTTATTGATAAGTTTTTTGGTTCACATCTTTGACTATTAGTTTTGTGCATATGAGATCAACAGACCATTAATGTCTTTCTTTCTACTTGTCTTGTAAAGTTTGCAAAAATTGTAAGAATTAACACAACACTGATTCACCCCCCCTCTCAGTGTTGTCATTGACTCCTACAAAATGATCTGACCTTATTGAGCAGAGCTTTCAAATCATAATCAAGACCAATTGGCACCTTTTTAACCGCAACTTCCATTCCTGATTTTAACTTTCCATAGTAGGTGGTTCCCAAAGTGCCTTCCCCCAATTTTATCATGAAATTTTCAGTAATTTCTATTATCTGCTTCAATGTTAAAAGGGGAGATAACTCATCTGAACAGTCAGCATTTTCACAAACATCTCCTGCCAAAGGAATGGAATAAATAGATCAACTCAGCATTTATTGAAAGATAGTTATTAATCTTTTTCTAGATCAAAGACTCTAGAACAAAGAGATTCCCATGATAAACTGTTGTAAAAGCTATTGATTTTTTTGTTCCAGTATCCCTAATGAATTGCTTCACTGATCTAAGGCCACATGAAGTTTGGTGAGGAATCATAAATCTATGATTTCTCTGACCATGAAAGTGGTACAAAAGGAATCACAAACCATATATTCCTCTAACCATGACAGTGGTACAAAAAATTCAAATTGCAATAGCTTCTACACAATTTATCTTGAAAAAATGATTAAGATCCTCTCTACATCAGAGAAAACTATCAAAACCTAGTGTCCCTCTACATCACAAAAAATAGCAAAGCCAATGCTTCACAGTTAATCCTAGGAGACCCAATTGCAATTTGATATACTACTGATAACTGCTAACAGAACAATGAGCATTGCAATTTAATATACTGCTAACAAAACTCTTAAATATCAGATATATAACAATCATGTATGCTGCTACCATTTTTTTAATAATATAAAGCAGAGTTCAGTATTTTTTTCTGGAAACATTCTAATATATCACATTAATGATTAATCAGAAAATACTAAAAATATATTTTAAAATCTTTACAATTAAAAAAAAGGGTTTCAAAACAAAATACTGATTGCTCTTCTAAAGTTTGCAGAGTTACTGAAATGAAATCGAAAGTCTAATATCCTTCATTTTCCAAAATACAGAGATAGTGACTGCCATTGCTCTTCTAATTCTATACATACCTTGATCTCCTGAGGCTTTCTGAGGCAGTACTGGATTGGGAGTTTGATCCTGCTGCGTCTCATCACAACGACATAAATACGCGCATACTACTACTACTATAATGAGTGCAATGATTAATATGACTATATCCATCGTCATTATTTACAGGATTTGAATTGCACAGGCCTGTAGATCACACAATATTGCAGTCGAGCTCCAAAATAGGAATCCCAGGTAATCATTACAATTTTTTTTGTACATAAAACAATGTAAACAAAATGGGTATATCTATTTTGTAACCGAGTAAAGAGCTGAAGGCTCCATTGTTTTTAAGGATTTCATATCATCGAAGACAACACGCATATGCCTCCGCATGTTGCCATTTTTATAGTGTAATGTGGCGTAGATCGCCAAGATTACATTGGAATATACGTCTCGTGCATTTTTGTATTGTATCAAACATCACATCATCATGTATTAGAATGCATTTGGCATCCTATTATTCTCTCTTTCACATTACCAATCAATCAAGGGTGGATGGCTTGAAGTTGAATCCACAAGAACAATTATCCCTTGTCGATTTGTCTCGTCGAGAGTAGCTTTCTTCCTTCTAGTTAGCTCAGAAAACCAGGATCTAGCTTAGTGCTCGCTATTCTTAAATATCATCCATTTTAATAGTCACTTTAATAGTCAAAGGTCAATTTTTAGCCAATAAAAATAAGCTAATATTTACCACGTTTTATTGTGAATGAGGTGTAAAATTCCTATTGACTTTTGACCATTGAAGTGGATGATATTTAAGTAGAGTGCCTAGTGCCTAGTGATAGAATGCCTTAGTGTTGAATTGGTGATTTTTTCACACTCGACTAGGAGAGGGGAGATCAATTGTCGGAGTAGGTTAGCCATTTATGGCAATTCTTAACTAACACATAGTTTCCTATGCGTCGGTCGATGTAGTGGTAGGGCCCACCGAGAGGCATTAAAAAGTTTTCACTTTGTCATTAATAATTCTCATTGCTTTTTGTCTGCCCAACACTTAAAGCCCATCACTGCTAGTTGAGAGTACCTGCCACTCTCTCTGGTTGAGCATTTCTTTGACAAATTCTTCACCACCACATTTGACTAGATATAGTAATCCACCTAAGGGTCATGTCATTAACATAGACTAATCAGGACCAGGGTAGACGTAGTGGACAATCCAATTAAATGGATTTAATTAGGTTATGTGTGGAAACAATTTGCACACACAATGGAGACTCAAGTATGCACAATGCAAAAGAACAAGGAAAAACAAGGAAGACAATTGACAACCAAATTGGAAATGTAACAATAAATTTGTATTATGGTAATTATGTACATTATCTGGGAGAATAAATGTATGTTATCTATCTCCTCATCTAGCCATCATCCTAACAAGAATGGTTCTGTACATTTATATGCGAAGCAGGAGGAAGAGAAAGTGTTGGTTGAAATCATGATGTTTCATCTCTACTTCAACCATCACAATGGTTCACAACCATCAGAGATAAGTCAAGCCTTGTGGAACCACTAAAGTTGAGTTATGACTTCAATTTGGAAAGTGGGTGTTGAGCTAGATGTTGAGCATGATGACAAAACCATAAAGGCCACCAAGCAACACTTGAGATTTATGGAAAGATTAAGAGTGACCTAGATCCTCTCGAAACAACATCCTCTCCTTGAAGAGCAATAGTCCATATTGCATGCAATTGCAACAAAAGGTGTGGGAACAAGCTAGCAAACTATGCCTCTATGAACCATTTTGCTCCTGAAGGAACTTGAATTGCTTACACAATTTAGAAAAGAGGAATCTCTTATTGTCTCATCTGTTTCACCCTGGCATCAATGACTTGATCCAATTTGGTTGGAATGTTATATTATGGATTGATCTTTGTCTATTGAAGTGTCTTTGCAACATCTGAAGTATCCAATAGAGGTGGAAAGTATGGGTACAAGAGGTATGCATTGAAGATTGGACGCGGCCCATGGTAATAAGGAAGATTAAGCTTGAAAGTGTTATCTCCTCCTTGATTGGTGATGGTGTAGGGCCTATACCAAAGTGGACAAACGTTGTGGTAAGATCCTACCAATCTTTCTTTCTGCAAGTGTATCTAGACTCGATGACCAACTTGAAAGTTGTATGGTGCTTGATGCTTGTCATGACACTACTTATACTTTGCATTAGCTAGTTGCAAAATGGTAGGCACTTGTTGTTGAATGTGCTTAATAAATTGAATAACTTTTTCAACTTCCTTTTGAGATATAAAGGAGTTGTTGAAGCTATGTTAATGGGTGCATTGTCATCCTATTTAACACTTTTATTTGTCCCACAGTCTAGTGATGGAATGCAGTAGATTTGTTCAACTTTGTGTCTACCAAAAACCAAAGTTCTTTCTACAATGTGCTCAAAAACTATATGTCCCTATCTAACAAGATAGTATCTAGGATTCCAAAGTGGATCCATACATGTTGAGTGTATAGTTGTGTTGTTTCTAGAGATGGGATTGTTTATTTGAAAGGAATCATAATTATCATCTTTGAGAATCTATCAACTAGTATAAACACATAATCATTACCATGCTTGGTAGTAGGGTAACCTAAGAAGTCCATCAAAATAGATTCCCACTATTTCTTTGGAACGAACAAAGGTGTTTGCAAACCTTGTTTCTTGTTGATGAGTTTTCCAATTATATAGTACATGATTTGATATATTTGATTATATTTGACCTAATGTGTGACCAAAAGAAGTACTTTTGCAACACCACAAGGGTCTTTTCAATCCTAAAATGTCTTACAACTTTGCTAAAATGAGCCTCCCATATTAGCTTATGTCTCTATGTCTCATGCAAAATGTATAAGTACCCAAGGTGGTATAAGAGTCTATCCTACAAGTAGAAATCTAGAGTTAAATTACTACAAAGCAACTTTTGATAGATATCTACAAAATCCTTGTCAAAAGGATACAATTTTGACCACGCATTGACCTCATGTCCCCATGTGTCAAAAACATAAAGGAGAGCTTGAACTACGCAAATGGATCAAACAATCTATGTTTGGATTGGCACTTCCCTTCTTAGGCTTGATGTTCAGATGGAACTACTAAAGATAAGAAGACTATTTATGTTTTCATTCTTGACAAAACTTGTGCTAAGTCTACAAGAATTGAAGAAGCTTGTGATCTATGTGATTCATAGTTGCCTTTCCCAAGATATAATGCTTCCAATGTTTACATGCCTAAACAATAGCATAAAGCTCATCTTTATATGTTGGTGGTCCCTTATTGATGCAGTAAAATATCTCATTGTGGTAAACAACTAGATGACCATGTTGAGTGAGAACTACTTCAAGTGCATATTTTGATGCACTGTTCTCAATCTCAAATGGTTGTTGAAAATCTAGTAACATAAGTACTACTATAGAATAGAATCTACATTTCAACTCCATGAATGATTTCTATAGTGTGGTTATCTAGATGAACTTTGCTCTCTAAGTGCCACATTCACTAACTTGGTTTAGCAACCAAGTCACATAAGAGAAACCAAACACAAATCTTCTGTGGAAATCTACCAATCCTAAGAAGCTATGGAGCTCTATGAATTTCTTTGGTTGTGGCCATTCTTGGATTACTTGAATCTTGGTTGGGTCCACACGTGTACTCTTTGTGCATCTACAATGTATCCTGGATACTATATCTCCCACTTGGAAAATGAACATGCCTCCATATTTTAATACAACTTATGTTTATGTCAAGCACTTGTTCTTTGTGCACATATGTTCATCCCAAGTTTTTCTAGAGATCAAGATGTCATCAAGGAAGACTTAAAAAAATGAAGTGGTGAATGGTCTAAGAATGTTATTCGTTATCTACATGAATGTAGCTAGAGCATATTTAAGCCAAAGGTCATAACTAACCACTCAAATAAACATTCTCATGTCTTGAAGGTTATCTTCCAAATGTCTATAGGTTTAATAGAATCTAATGATACCCAACTTAAGATCAATTTTGGTGAAGAACTTGGCATCATAGAGCTGGTCCAACAAGTCTTGAATCCTTAGAAGAGGGTATCAATTATGTATAATAATCTTGTTGAGAGATTTATAGTCAATGCACAACCTCCATGTACCATACTTCTTATGTGCAAGCACAATTGGGTTGCTGCAAAGTGATGAGTTGAGCCCTAATATGTCCTTTGTCCACAAGTTCATGTATCTCTATCATTTGATCTCTTTATTCTCCAAAAATGATCTATGATACATAGAAGCATTAGGTAGAGGTAGTCAATGAATCAAGCAAATAGTATGTTTTATTGTACAATGTGTAGGAACTCCCTTTGGTGGATAAAAGGTATCCTTTTCTTCTTCCAACTTGGTGTTCAACTCTGGGGTCTCTACTAATGTTGTTAAAGGAACTATGATATGTTTTGATGTCACAAGGATACTCTTATATTTAGGTCTCACCATCAAAAGCACATACTTCTTAATACAATTGAATAAATTCTTACACTATTTAGAGCTAATGAGTGACAATATAGGTACTACCTCTTGTATGCAATATCTCTTATCACCATCATCTATGACAACATTTCTATGATTTTCTTCATATACTACATGTTGATGTTAAAGATATGGTTTCCCAAGTAAATGTCGCATACCTCTAATAGAGCAATATCACAAAGGACTACATATATTGGAAGAATTTGATGTTGTACAACAATTGAAATTGTTGACTGACATGTTTCTTAGGTCCTACATTGAACCATGCATGGAATATGGTTTTGGGGCACGTTAGTGGCAAGTTCAAACTTTGAACTGCTTTAGGAGAAATCAAGTCATTCTAACTTTCATTGTTAACAATAAAGTACACCACTAGCCATTAATCCACAATTAAGAATGGAACAATCTTTCTACTTGCACAATGTCTACAAGGGAAATAGAGATGATTGTGATACCCACCATGGCACTAGTCTCAAATTCCATGATCTATTTACCCTTTTCCTATGTTGTGGTGCTAGTCCCTGTTGCATCAAGATGTGCAAGTGGGGTCTTTCAACATTCTTATGTGGATTGATTTTTGGAGTTGTGAACTAAACACCACTTTCCCGTCTTAGACTACTTAATTTAGTCAATTTGTGGTTGTTTCTTCTTCTATGGATGGCACTAAGAGCCATTTCTTGATTAGGAATTCTACTTGGAGGACTCAGATCATAGCTTGTTCTGAGACTTAGAAGCTTCCATCTTGGTCTTGACTTTAACCTTTGATTCAAACTTACAAGAAAATTTGTAATCTTCTCCAATTGAAGAAATTTGTAGGAAGTCCATTGGATATGTGGTCTCAACCTTGACCTAGAGTTCAAAACAAGGTCAAAATCCTAGATACCTAGTTTGGACACCAAAGTATGAAAAATATTTATGTATTCCTACAATGTTTGATCTTAGCCATGGTGCAATTGAGAGAACTTGATGTACTAGTCATCATAGTTTCCAACAAGATAGGTCTCTCTGAGGGATACTTTAAAACTATTCCACCATTTCTTCACTAATAGAGAACCTCTTAGAAGAGTGAAGGTAGTATTTTCTTGAAGAAATGATTAACCACATAGCATCAATAGACTAGGTTAATCCAATTATCTAGGGCATCGACATTTATCTTTCCTTTGAACATGGGGATATCTCTATTGACTTGTACCATGTATGGTGTGTAATCATAAAGTGGTTGCTATGAATTGGAAGGGTTTTGGACCTGTCTACAATGTACCAAGAATTAATAAACAATATCCACGCTTCCACATGCACAACATCCTCTATCATTTTCTAGAATATTTTTGGAGTTGGCATCACTGATGATTTATCTCCCATTTGAGGATGTGTAGAAAGGTATGATTTTTTAGCCCTAACTTCATGTATTTAGACCTCGTATAGGTGGTAATATAAATACAGACAAAGTTTAAGAAACCACTACAACACCACTCAAAAATGATATGAACAGAGTTCATCTCTAATGCCACTAAATTGGGGCTAAAGGTAGAACCCCATGGATAATCCAATTAGATAAATTTCATTAGATTATGTGTGCAAAGGGTGTGTGTGCATGATAGGGACTCCAGTATGCATTATGTAATCATGATGTTTCATCTTTTGCTTCAACCATCACAATTGTTTACAACTATTAGAGACAAGTCAATCCTTGCAGTAATGTTGATGTCAAGTTATGAATTACAATTTGGAACATGGGTGTTAAGCTAGATGTTGAACATGATGACAAACCATAAAGTCTATTGAGCAACATTTAAGATTTATAGTAAGATCGAGATGACCCAAATCCTCTTGGGCTATAGACCACCATAGTAAAATTTAACCTTTGAGTTCTACCAATTGTTTATTTAAGTTTTTACCACTTTAATTTATTACCACTCATCATGACTACATATCTCATCACTATGACAAAGAAAACCTCAACCAAGGGTTACCACAACAACATAGAAAACCTAGGGCATCATTTCAGACTATCACTACATACTCATAAGGGTACTATTGCATAATAGAACTTTCCAAACCACAAATAGTTCATTTGCATCCTCAACCCCACCATGAGGGACATCTACTAACCAGATTAGTTTTTTAGGTTTTATAAAATTATTTTAAATATTCATTATTTGTGTTCATAAATACATGTTTCTATGTTGTGGGTGAATTTTCATGTGGAAAAGTGATATTAAAAATTAAAAATGTTTTATCTTCATCCTTCCTCCCTCTATTATTTTTTCGTTATGTGGAAACTATGGAACTCTGTAATTTCTTCAACTAATTTATTATTGACATGAGCTAATTTATGTATGTGGTATCTCAAACCAATATAAATCAATAAAAAACTATCCATTTTGGACCTACAATGTTGGATCCTCCTCTCCTTCCTAAAAAAAACCATAGCTAGCTAGTGGAAAACATAATAATCTGTCTTTGAAATATCCTAAATTTGGCTCCTCCACACTAAGATAGTTAAAAACATCTCTTTAAACAAACTTTGCCTAATTTCTGCCATAAATTTCTCTTAAAGAAGAGAATTAGTAGCACTAAATAATAATGATGATGGAATTAGCACTAAAAATTGATGTCTTTTGAGTCACGAGACATACCAAAGGAGAATTCATGTTTAATTCTATTGCACAAGGTCTAGACAATGCTTATACATTTGAGAGCATGGTGTTCAAAGACCAATAGTTGGAGATTTACTGAATTCACCTTGGATTAATTTTATGTGTGGATTATTGGAGAGCATGACGCAGGAGCATCCAAGGTGTATGGGAAATCTTGCATCACCAAAAAAATATTTTAATTTCTGTTGTATGTTTTCAATAATGTTTGTGGGCTTTGAGAAATTAATATTTTAATTTGCAACAAATGTATTTTCCTAGGGCATATTGGTAAATGTAATTTTTGAGGATTTATGCTCTCATAAATGTTTCAAAGGCATAAATGGTGGAATCTTCCATTTGGGCATCCCATTTCTAGGTGGGATCACTTGGTATGCATGTTATTGCATGTTCAATTGCATTCTTTGCATGTTGGCCACAAGCTTTGCATGTTGTTGCATGTCTAGGTCGTAATTATGAGACCCAGTCTCGGTAAAATGGGCAAAACTTTCTTATTTATAATCAAAATATAAAAATTCAAAATATTCTAGAAATCTGGGAAGGAGGCACACAAAACCTAGAAACATTTTTAGAAAATTAGGAAAAATGAGGGAGCAGTGATAGGCTGAAAGTGATGGGTTTTCTTGGTGGTTTAGTGGAGGTTGTTTTAAGAAACCAATAGCGGTTTCTTCTCACACAATTTATATTTATTGATGCTTGCTCATTTGGGGAAGGGGGCTTTTGGAGAAGTTGTGGTTGCATACCCAGATTCTGCCGAATTGAGTCCAAGATGTTGTAAAAGAATTTTCTTGTAGATTTTTCATGTATGAATCAAGGAAGCTCATAAGCTTCAGGAGATTGTAATGCATTTTCAGATTTAATAAAATCCCTATTACAAATTTCTCTTCATTTTCTGCTATTCTATTTTATTTTGAGCCTTCTTGCATAAGATTTTGTGAGTTTTTGTGTTGTAGATTTAAAAGGGAGAGTATCCATATTCATCAATGGTATCAGAGCAAGTTGTTCCTGAGTCTTCGGGCATATCGTTGAATGTGAGGCATCTTGTAGCAAGACCTGCGTGTTGTGGGTGAAGATCAACATGCCTCCTAGACTTGCCCAACGTGGTAGAGGAAGAGGCAGAGGTGGTGGAGGAAGAGATCCACCTAGAGAGGAGATTAGAGCTCTCCAAAGACAATTGGATGCTTTGCGAGCAGATTTTCATAGAAGAGATTTGCATCAGGAAGAAGATGTTAGTGAAGAGGAAATTGAAGAGGAATTTGAAGAGGAAGAAGAGGAACCAATGGATCCTAGAGAAAGTAGATTGTTGAAAGCCATTTCGTAGATTGGAAAGAAACCAAAGGTGGAGGTTTCAAACTTCAATGGAAGCCTAAATCTAGAAGAATTGATAGACTAGATTAATGACATGGAAGAATTTTTTGAGTTTGAAGAAATTGAAGACCCTCACAGGGTAAGATTTGCTAGAACAAAGTTGAAAGGACATGCAAGTATTTGGTGGAGAGAAATTTAGCTAGAAAGAGGAAGAAGGGGAAAAGATAAAATTACTAGATGGGATAGATTGGTAGATAAAATGAAAAGATAGTTTATTCCAATGGATTATGAGTTGGAGCTGCTAAAGAAAATACAAAGTCTGAAACAAGGAACTAGAATTGTGAAAGAGTACACAGAAGAATTCCACAAGATCCTGATTAGAATAGGACATTCTGAAGCAAACAAGTAGAAAGTAGCCCATTATCTAAATGGGTTAAGGCCAAGCATACAAGATGAATTGGTATTGGTGAGGATGAACACCATTGAGGATGCTTACCAATTTTCATTGAAAGTTGAAGAAAGATTGAATAAAAAGTTTGAGAGCAAACAGAGAGTATGAGATCATGGTGAAAGAACTAGAGAAAGGCCTTATAGGAACAAGACAATAATCAGAAAAATTAGAAATTTGAAGGCCAAGGCAGCAGCACCAAAAATTAGATATCAAAAAATTTCTATCCTCTGAGAGATCAAAATGCAAGAGGTCGAGGAAGATCAAGTAGAGGATTCGGAAGAGGCAGCTTTTTGGGAACCTATTACTGATGTGGAGAAGAAGGACATAGAGCATATGAATGTCCACAAAATATAGAGAAAAACAATAGAAGACCTGAGCATCATGTTAGGACAACAAATGTGAATGAAGAAGATGCAAGATCATCACACTTTGAAGAAGCTGAAGGAGGAGAAATCTTAGTAACTAGAAGAGTCTTGGTAAGTGAAGACAATGAACCATTGTAGAGGAAGAGCTTGTTTAGAACAAGATGTAAGTGTGAAGGAAAAACATGTAATGTTACTAGTGATAATGGAAGTACTGCCAACTTGGTTTCTGAAGAAATGGTAGAGAAATTGGTGTTGGAGAGAAGGAGACACCCACATCCATACTAGATTGTGTGGATTTAGAATGACCAGAAACATTTGATCAACAAACAAAGTCTGGTAAAATTTAAGATAGGAGATTACCATGATGAGATTTTATGTGATATAATTCCTATGGATGCTTGTCACATGTTGTTAGGAAGGCCATGGCAATTTGACAAGAAGGTCACACATGATGGGTATGCTAACACATACTCACTAATGAAGGATGGAGTTCAACATAAGTTGAAGCCACTCAAAGAGGAAATAGGTAAGGTATGTAATAACATTGGTAATTGTTTGACTTACGAAGTTAAAGAGTTAGTGAAAGAGAGTGAGGATGATGATTATGATTTGTTAATGCAAGTTGCAGCAGTGTTGATTACATTCAAGAGGGATAGAATGGAAGTTTCAGTGGAAAGAGAAAAAGAGGTAAAATCTGATTTGTGTGAGAATTTTGTTGAATCCGATTTATTTTGGGATAATAAGATCAGCAAAGAGAAGGATATTGCAGAAATAAATACACTAGAAAATGAAGGTGCAAGTGAAGAAGAAGATGAGCAGGTGAAGGTTGAGTTGATTGATGATCTCTTGATTGATAAAGAGATTGTGGAAGATGAAGATCTTAAAACTAATAGCTTGTTGTTGCAGGATGGAAAATTCAAATCCCTTGGTTATTTTACTGACATTGATGTGAATGCAAAGGAGAAAGAGTTTGCAGCTAAACCTTGTCTTTTAGGAGACATAGTGAAAGAGGAATACAATGTTGCAAAGGAGGAATATGATGGACAAATGTTGCAACAGTTTCAAGGAAGGAGACCAGGTATAAATTTAATTATTTTCTTAAAGAAGATGACATTGAAGATTATGATTTTCCACAATTTACTAGTGCATATTGGTGGGAGTTGGATTATGTGAAAAGAGGGAGAAAGAGAGGAAAAATGAAAGAAGGAAGAGACATTAAACTCCAAAGAAAACTAGTGAAGCATATTCAGGCAAATAAGAGAGAGAAGTGGATTTAGAATAAGCACAAGATTTAGAAATGTTTATGAGTTTCACTCATGAAACATTTCAATCTACCCTAGGTATCTAATGCAAGAGCATCCAAGGTGTATGGGCAATCTTGCATCACCAAAAAAATATTTTAATTTATGTTGTATATTTTCAATAATGTTTGTGGGCTTTGAGAAATTAATATTTTAATTTGTAACAAATGTATTTTCCTAGGGCATATTGGTAAATGTAATTTTTGAGGATTTATGCTCTCATAAATGTTTCATGGCATAAATGGTGGAATCTTCCATTTGGGCATCCCATTTCTAGGTGGGACCACTTGGTATGCATGTTATCGCATGTTCAATTGCATTCTTTTCATGCATTTGCATGTTGGCCACAAGCTTTGCATGTTGTTGTATGTCTGGGTCATAATTATGAGACCCAATCTCAGTAAAGTGGGAATAACTTTCTCATTTATGATCAAAATAGAAAAATTAAAAATATTCTGGAAAGCTGGGAAGGAGGCGCACAAAACCCAAAAACATTTTTAGAAAATTCAGAAAAATGAGAGAGCAGTGATAGGCTGAAAGTGACGGGTTTTCTTGGTGGTTTAGTGGAGGTTGTTTTGAGAAACCAATAGCGGCTTCTTCTCACACAATTTCTATATATTGATGCTTGCTCATTTGGGGAAGGGGGCTTTTGGAGAAGTTGTGGTTGCATACCCAGATGCTTCCAGATTGAGTTTAGGATGTTGTAAAAGAATTTTGTTGCAGATTTTTCATGTATGAATCAAGGAAGCTCATAAGCTTCAGGAGATTGTAATGCATTTTTAGATTTAATAAAATCCCTATTGTAGATTTCTCTTCATTTTCTGTTGTTCTATTTTATTTTTCAGCCTTCTTGCATAGGCTTGTTTGAGTTTTTGTGCTGCAAATTTAAAAGGGAGAGTGTCCCTTTTCATCAGAGCACATCACTTCTCTATATGGATTTCTTCTCTATTATAATCCTTATTATTAATGGTAAACTAATTTTTAAAATATTTTTAGTTTTGTTAGGATACAATTTTGTATCAAATATTTACCTAAGACATGTTTCTTAGATTACAATTATTCAAATGGAATTTTTAATATCTAGTACATGTAGTAAACCTCCATCTTGTTACATGAGTGAGGATTCAAATTGAACACCTATTGAACTTCACTATTTGTTTATAGTACTTTATATAATTATTATGTGGGGTGTATTTTATATTTTACATTTACATAGATACATATTACCATAACAAATATATGTGCAGGAGTATACATAGAGATATTAGAATAAGATCGAGAACATATTGGGGCATATTTGAGTTACTTCATAGTTGGGGAGATAGTATGGAGGATTTGATTGATAATTAAAGTATTATATGGTTTTTATTGAGAAGGAAGTCCGCAATTAACTCTATGACTCATTTTGAAGCATGTCTATTTCATGTAAGGAGTGGTAGACAAATGCATTTTCTACCCAAGTTTAAGAGTTTATGGTAGTAAATTAATGACATTTGAGGTAGCATTAGTCAATGAGTTATTGATTGAGAGAAAATATTCATGTATTTTATATTTTTTAGCATTACATTTAATCATCTAATCAAGAAAATATGCTATATGTTCAAATTTGAATTCATCGTCAAAGAGTTACGAGCAAGAGTTTATCATACTAGTTAATGTCACTTGATGTAAAATCAATCAATGAGTTGATGAGAGATATGGGACTCCTCATATGTTTGAGAGTTTTTAATGTTACATTTGATGGTGTAATCAATAAAAGATGTTATAGTTTCAAATATTGGAATGATTATGAAAAAGTTGTAACTTTATAAACTAATTTATAGAGATTTTTTGATAATGAGATATCTTTTGTCCATATATTTTGATATATTCCAATACGGGGGTTGTGTGTAAGTGAATTTATTCCAAGAATATTTATGGATTATACTCAACCTTACATTATGCCCTATAACTTGTGTAGTATGGGGAATGCTTGAACAAATAAAACTCATTTTCTAGGCACGTTGATTTAGTGATGTTCTATTATACATGTCCCTAGAACAACATGCCCTAATTTTAAATTAGGGACCCCATGTACTCTGTATTTAGTTGGATTAATGATACATGTTTCAATTTTTGAATATGTATAGTCTTGTTTAGTATTTGTACTTAGCCTTTGTAATAATGCCTTCTACCCTCTTGTCCAAGTGAATTTTCTAGTTTTCCATGTCTCCTGTGTTAAATATTCTTAGTCATATTTTGTCTCATTGTTCATTCAAACATGTCATTACAAATAAACCAAATCTCACAGGGCAACTCACATTCAGAGTTTAAACATGTTGAAAGTGAATTACCATTCAGACTTGACTTGCCTTCTAGAATTGTGTTTACTCATGTGTTCACATCCATGGAAAATTCAAGGTGTGAACAACTCAAGTTTTTCATGAAATAAATTGAACTCGAGTTAATTATAAATTGAAATTGATTCACTTCCTCATGTTTAATATCTTAAGTTTTCATGTTTGAAGTATTTTTGGACATATGAGACCTTGACTACTTTGATTCATGAATGACTCATATATGTAGATTAATAATAAATTACAAGTTTAAGAGGTTTCAAACCTGGGAATTTATTACAAAGTTGATTTCAAAAGAACTCTCACATCTAGATCTAGACATTTCTATGTGTTGAATGGATTCTAGACCCTAAAATCCTTACCAAATAGGACAATTTAGTTTTATATCCACCCTAGACATGCCTTAGGTAAGACTAAATGCTTTAATGGACCCAAGAAAATTCTAATGTTAAATTGATTTACTTTCTCCCATCCAAAAAGCTAGATATTCTGAATCTAGAGCCTTTGCGGATTAGTCTACCCTTATCATATATAACATATAATCGATTTGAGTCCTCAATTGATTTAAAATAGTTTGAACTCAAAGTCCATGAGGGCAAGAAACATGATAAATGAGGTAAAAAGGTATGAACAATTACACATTATTTATTTAAAATTAAAGCAAGGCAACTCTTATACAAATCAAAGTAGGACACATGGATGGGAAACCCAAATTAACACTAGTAATACAACTGATTAAGAATGATTATTAATCTTTCTTTTATTTCAAGAATCCCAATGCAGAAAAAACTTTCTCATCCTCCATTGACTGCAATATCATGGTTTGGTATAGATCAACAAGTTTGAAAAATTACGATATTGAATCATGCAATATTTCACTCTAACTTAAGGGTTGCCCAAATCTTTGTTATCAATCCATCTTGGAAGGGACTCTCCAAGACTTTAAACTATTATTATTGTTACAAAACAAGTATATTTCTCTATAAGTTTAGATTTATCTATAATTCCTTCGATATGTTGTCCGTTCACTTCTAAACTCTTAGAGAACTATTAGTCTAGAAGACTTGAAAATTGTTTTGGTATTGAGGATACACAATAGACATGGCTTCAAACAATTCATTATGAGGGAATTAGTCTCTAATCTTTGAGGAAAGAGATCTCACAATATCATTTAAAGTAGTACTTACAAGTTTAACAATATTTCCAAAATCTTCCCTTGTAACTGGTGTTTGATTTGTAGAACACTTGAATTGAGAAAATAATGCATTGGTATCTCATATCTCTACACCATGGCACGTAATTCCTTGCATTAAACTATAATTATAAATATTATCTAACTATTAAAATTTGGACTTATGAATGTCTTCTATAATAGATATAGATTATTGAGGGTCATACATATCATTTTACATCACTTTGTATATTCTAAAATATACATAGTTCTTTCTTGGGATTTTTTCACAAGAATATTCATGCCATCCAGCATGGGAAGAAGATCAGATAGAGTTCAAAGTGTCTCTATGTCACCTAACCTAAATAAAAGGTCAAGAGCTTTGTCTATTGTGAGGCGATGTTTGTGCATTACTCCAATCAAGGATTTCTATTCTACAAAAACTCTTTCAACTAGTCCATGCAAGGAGATTCATCTAGTATAAAAGTCCTTAAGAAGTTTGTTTCTTATGGTTATTCTCTTAGAAAATTGTTTAAATTCCAAAAACCATTTAGGGCTTCAAAAAAATATGAGTGAAGCATGTGGACTTGATCTTCAACTTTTGATATTACATAAAACTTGCTCACAAATTTGAATGCTATATTCATTTTGTGGGCCATGCAATGAACAACAATCATGTATGGTGAACAAGAAGTTTTTAGCCTTACACAAAGATTGTTCCTATGACTTTGCATTACTAAATCTCCATCCACCCTTATACACACCAACATTATGGCAATTATGTAGTCATCCATACTTCCAATTTCCTTCAAGATTTCTTAACCATTTCAAACAGATTTTGAGAGGGTGCATTCTCCCTAATTTTATGAATAGAGATTAAATGAGTCTGGTAGACATGTTTTTCTACTATTTACACATGTATACATATTAAATAAGTATTATATACTATTATAACTTCATCAAAAGATAATGCGATAAAGTTGACCATTTTATTTTTTCCTATACATCTTATTTTTCCAACTCAGCAAGACAACTTGCCCATTCCCAACCACTATTTACTAACCAATGTGTGTTATGAAAGTCGGGAACACCTATAAAAGACAACAAATTATTATTGACAAGTAGGAGGTACTTTTCGCAGTATGTCAAGTTATGATATTTATATGAGGATTCAACTGTGTAGTTTTTGAGTCAAACTCATTGACCCATATTTCATGAGTAGTGGTTCACACAAACCCATCCCTCATGAGAATTAATGGTCCACTTAGCACTCATTGCATCTAGGTGATACTCAAGAGGGTGAAGCATTGAGACTTCCTAAGAGGTCACCCATCTCAGTACTACTCCTACTTGTCAACAGATGAGCTAAAGGGGCTCTATAATAAATGGATCATAAGGAACAACACTTATTAAAGGTATTAAAAATGGGTTAGAAAGCTAAGTGTGCTTGTTCTTAGGGGAAATTCTATGGTTTAATGTGCTTGAGTCAAGGTAGTACTAGGATGGGTGACCTCTAAGAAGTCTTAATGCTTCACCCCTATGAGCATCACCTAGATGCAATTATTACTAATTGGACCATTCATTCTCATGAGATATCAGTTCATATGAACCACTAGTCATGAAATATGGATCAACAAGTTTGACTCAAAAACTGTGCAGCTGAATCTTGATATAAATATCATAATTTGACACAATATGGAAAATACCTCCTACTTGTTAGTGGATGAGCTAAAGGGGCTCTATAATGAATGGTTCATAAGGAACAACACTTGTTGAAGGTTTTTCAAATGAGGTAGCAAGCTAAGTGGGGTTGATCATGGGGGAAACTCCATGCTTAAGTGTGCTTGAGTTAGAGAGCATAAAAGGCAAAGCCAAAAAGCTACATGTGGTAAGGAAAAAGAGTATAAAAGTATAAAAAAGGAACAAAGGACAAGTAAAGAGATAAATTGGGCAACCCAAGTGATAAATAAAGGAAAGAAGGTAAGTAAAGCATAGACATAAAAAGAATGCAAATATCAAAGGTAAATGGAAAACCAAAAATGCCCCCCCACCAAGTGGGGTAATAATAATCATGTAAAAAAATGTAGAAGGTGGAATGGGAATAACAAGTAGAGAAAACAAGTTATAGACCAAAAGGCCAAGATGAGAAAGCATATAAGAAAATCAAAAATATAGAAGGTGAAGTGAAATCCAAGCTATAGGTTTGTATGGATATATGCTAGATTAAATAAATGCAATCAAATAAGCACAAATTGACTTAAATTAACTAATTATAGTTGGGTCTAATAATCTAATAATTTACTATAACTAAATTAGAAAAGTAAACAATAGAAGGTGGTACCTAGCTCTATGACTGAGGAGTGAGTGTCAATGAAGGAGATTCTAATACTAGACTTGAATGTGCTTGGGAAATGGGATCTCTCTATCAGTGATGTGCTTTGTATATGTATTAGATTTGTGCTTTGTTGGACAAGAAGTTCCTAGGTTTGAGATACATTTACAGTCACAAACTAGTCCTTAGAATCTAGATTCATTCCTATGCATAGTGGAATTATGATATCCTACTTGCTTAATATATCTTTATCTTCTTTTCTACTTTTGATGATCTAAGGACTGGTGATATTTAAAAATACCTTGGAAGGGTTTTCATTTCATCACAAGGAGACACTTGTTCTCCTAGGTCAACCCTCAAAAATGTGTAGATAGAATCCAAGGGCCCTTGTATGTAGATTTATTGCTCCTTTTAGTGGACCAAATCGAAATGTATCACTACTCATTTATTCCAATGCTCTAGGATCATAAAATATGTATGTGTATTATGGATTATGAGATTATTAGAATGAATGCACTAATTGTATTTAAATACTAGCACATAACATCAAATTGCACCAAATGTGTATTTATTTAGCTTAAGGTGATAAGGCGAATAGGGTCAATCGACAAAATTTTAAATTTTAATTTTGAAAATGGAGGGGACATGAACACTATGTTGCCACCAAGACCATGAAAATGTTTTGATTTGGACAAACAATTAGATCCATGCAACTAATAGCTACATGTTGGTAGGGGTATCCATGGGTAAGTGTAATAAATTGGCAAATAAGGTGAATGTATTGAAGTTCATGTATGTGTGTGTGAGAGAGAGATAGAGGATATGATAGGGATAAGAATATAGGAATATGTGCATATAGGGATGGATTAAAGGCTAGTGGAATGAGCCCAACTGCACACAAGATTGTGCTATTTGTCGATATGTACATGTATCTATTGGAGTACAATACCACTGAGAGGGGGATGAATCAGTGGTATACCAATTTAAAATGACCTTGAATAAATCTTTCAAAACTTTGAACATATAAAATGATAGTTTCATAATAGTTCAACTATCATGTGTTGCATCGTACATGTAAAGCTATCAAGCCTGATTGAACATAAAGAACATAAGCAAATCATAAAAGTTGAAGACACCATAGAAACTCAAATGTTGAAAGATACACAAAATTGAATGCTTGAGCATGCAAACCAAGTAGACCACAAATAATGAGAAACCATAACATTGTGATTTATGAGTGTAAAACCCTCATAGGGATAAAAAACCACTCGGGAAAAATTGCCTCACTGGCTTAATAAAATCCAACTGATCACAAAGCCTCACTGGCTACTTTTTGTGTCTCACTAGCAAATCAATAGTGTCTCACTGACATAGCCTCACTGGAAAATTGGTGTCTCACTGACAAATAGGTGCCTCACTGGAAAATTGGTGTCTCACTGACAAATAGGTGCCTCACTGGAAAAATGGTGTCTCATTGACAAATATGGTTTGAATACAATTCAGATGAAAGAAAATAGACAAAGGATTACTCTGTTCACTGCAATACAATAGTCCTTATGTCTCCCTCTGTAGGATCACCATAAACTTCAACACAAAAAGATATTATCTTGACAATGACATAACAATACAAGAACTATTGACATCATGATCATTCAAGAGCACTTAGTTTTAACATCAAAACATCCCCCTTTGTTAATAAATGATAAAAACAAATTAAACCCTGATTCTATAAATCATTTTCTAGAATGACTATTGTAATAATATCTCTGAGCAATTAGAGCAACCTCATCCAATCAGCACTGATACACCAAGCATTGAAGATAACAAAAGTCTTGGCTTCAAACCACACACTGCCTTCTCTATGTAAAAACAAGATACTGCATACTGTACCTGCACATAGTATACATTAAGCACCTTCTTTTCACCACTCAATCCAATACTGCACTTTTACTATCAAAAACCACATATTACATCACTAAGCTTGACAATATATACATGCATCTATAGACCCATCTCTTAAGAACACAAATCACCAATCCTCATTAGCCAATCTATCAGATAGAGCAAGTAAATAAATTCTCTAGCCCTCTGAGTCAATTCCATAATTGTAGGGACAGTTAGGGATTTTAATCTTCCAACTCCCCGTAAACATTGGAATTTGAAACAAATTAAATGTCCACCGTTCAATATAGTCTTCGTGCCATAACCTCTTTTAATCTGTGCCTTTGATTTACTTTAGAGTGCCCGATGTATGGAAAGTTACCGGAAAGGTCAATTCTACAAGGTTGAGGGGTCAGTGGAAACATGGCAGCAACCCCCTCAAGATTATAACTTAAGTTATAAGCATCGACTATTGAAGGTCAACAGAGAATTAGATATAAAGTGCCACTTTATGTATGGTAGTTAGAACTAGGATATATAACATTATTTAGGGTTTTAGAAATGAAACTAGGGTTTTAGATATTTGAGAGCACAGGTCAAAACCCTTAACCATTCATAATATACAATATAGATACTCTATATGAGAACATTGTGAGTAACTTGAGAAAGAGATGAAGACGGCCTTTACTTTGTTAGGGTTTACCATTAGTAGGATCATAAATTCAAATTCTCAGTAAGCATTTTAACATAAAGCAATGAAGATACGAAACACCTTATAAAGTCACAATGCATCTTGAGAACATCAGAACACCTTATGATCATAACATGAATCACAAACATTCTTAAATCAATCTTGAAGCATGAAGATCTTGAAAGATCTTGAAGTATAAACTTCAACTCATCAATCAACAAGCATGATCATCAAGATGGCAACACATTTTGACACTTTGCATTAATCAATATCACTTAGAGGCACTAAAGAAACTCCTAATGTTCTGCCCCAACTTTGGCAAGATGAAAGCTTGCATAAACATAACCTTTGAGCCATGAACACTATAAGGTGACCTTGTATGAGTACATAACCTTTGACATCACATCAACACCATTGTAAAGATCCTAAAAACAATGACAACTCAACCAACCTGACCTCAACACAACTCAACCTTTGCCTTTGACATCAATGACAAACAATGCCAATGCCAACAAACTCCCCCTTTGACATTGATGTCAAACAATCATTGCAAACACCAAGTTTCTCTTCTCCCCCTTTGACAACAATGAAAAAGAAATGAGAAGCTCCCCCTATAAATAAGCTCCATAGAAAGACAACAACAATCAACAAAGAACTGGTATTAGACTCACTGGAGATAGATTCCTTTACTACAACTAGCAATATATCACTATTTGTTCACTGTGAGCACATGTATACACTATATTTGTATCCAAGATCACCTCAAGCAAATCACTGACAAGACACTACCTCAAATCAACACAACCCAAGCAACTACAATCCTTCTACTGTTCAACCAAGCAAAGTTATCACTCCATCATAAAGATCCAAGTTTTAAGGTGTAATTTCCAAAGTGTTTCAAAACCACATTGTTATAGAAAAGCAGTGGCACGGAGTACACTGCCACCAATATGATGCAATCAATCAATGACAATCTACTATCAAAGTAAATGTTTACCACTGATATAGCACTATCCCCAATACTCAAGATTACCATACCATAGCATTGTCAATGCAAGACTACTCATCACATCATCAAATAATTGTCTTTTTGATGCAGTAGACTATGAGTAGACCATCCCAAAAGAAAACAACACTAATCAGGATACACATAGTCACACCAAACATGACCAACCCATGAACAACATTGTCACTGCTATTTCAACCATGGACTGAGATGTGATGATAGACACTATATATTGTCCAAGATACACACACGTGCAAGGAAACAAACAAATGTGACATCCAATGTACTTCACTGTGCCTTCATGAAATAGGAAACTATATAGATATAGATACTTCATTGTTTCATATTACTCCAATTGTAAGATTATTAGAATCACATTGAATCATCACAAATAAAAAGTTATATCAATAAGACTTGGCTCTGTTAAGGATGGCAAGATCTCTATCAGCATTCCATATGTTCAACAAAACAAAGGAGCAAAAATTCCATTCCACCAAGCAATTCAAAGCAACTGCATCAATACTAACTGATAATCTAGAGAGGCCATTGTCAACATCTCAGATACTTGATATAATCTCATTGTCAAGCTAGGGATTATGTAACAAAAACTTTACTTGAGAAACCTACCATTGTCAAAGACTTATGCAAGAGCATTGTTCACTGCCCATTTCCACTTTTGTAATTGCATGGTTATCACTAAACTCAAGAGGTATGAGATTACTTGAAACAAGTGACTTAAACTATCTCTTTGATGCAGCACAAACATAGTAGTACCAAGAAGAATTGCATTGAGAAAAACACTGATCCACTATATTATTTACCACTGTACTAATTATTGTACATATTATTCACTATCTTCTCAGTCAATGTATTATCATAGCAATGTCACCAAAAAGAGTGCACCTCCAACAATCATCTTGCATTATCAACTTTCACTGTCATAGCATTTGAACAAACACTTGCTAACTCTATCCAAAACCTTTGCACCAAGACCATTGTACCATATACTGATTTTGTATCAAACTCAAGCCAACACTGAAGTAGTGACATACATGTAAACATAACATAGAGATACATTTACGATCAAAGACACACATGTCCAAACATCACTATCACACACTTTAGCAAATGATTCACCCAGTGAGTTTCAAGATATTCATCCTCTTTCTTGCTACTCTTTTATCTTCTATACAGTCATAGTAAACAAACTTGATACCATCATACCTTATTGTCAAAACACTTGTCAATGACTAATCCTCCTTGGTTGAGAGAAATGTTAATCTCCTGATCTGCAACCAAAACCTAAGTTTTACTTGGCCATTTGTTCACACTGTCAAAGCATAATCATTCATTGTCTCCATTGGCATACAATGATGAACGCTATATGTTGTTTCAAAAAAAACTCTGGTAAAGGATGAAAAATTGTTTCACATCTCCATACATGTTTCATGCTGCACCTCTGTCCATAACAACCCATATAAATTGTCTCTTACATGAACTTGACAGTCTATTTGCAAGACAACACATCACATGACTAAACAAGGTCTGTTATCCAAGACTACTCCATTGTCATGACAAAACCAATACCACAGTAAACCTTCAAACCTCTTCAGAGACTTTAAGAATATAGGTCCTAAAAAAGAACTCAATTATTCTGCAATATATAAAATGATAAAACCTACTAGGATTAAATGGAGACAACTTGTGACATGAACACTACATTATGAAGCTTCTATCAACAAATCCAACTTTCTCAACACCACAAATGAATTAAGATCTTTCAAAAACATGGACAAACATCATACTGTAGTCAACAAACACCTGAGGCACATAATGAACTTCTATCATTACTAACATCATGAAGCATGACTCAAATTTAATCACCATATGAAATAGGAACTCAATTGAAGCATGGGTAATCATGATTGAAGCATAACCAACATGAACATCTTGATCTTGATGTGAACTCTGAGAATAAGAACTTTGTCAAATGTGACACCATAACAACAAACATCCTGGAAATCCTTGAGGATAAGAGATGAAACATTGGACAACCCCCTCTAACTTAATGCACTTTTTATGCACTTGGAGATGCCTTTTGTGCATAAAACACAAGCATAGGTTCTTTCCCTTGTGTTTCATGTTTCATCCTCCAAACTTTCTCAGGACCTTCCTTTTTCTTATTTGACATATTTACCTTCTTAATATGATTAGGTGGGTTCATAGTTCTTCTGCAATAATATGTAGTATGTGGACAAGATTATGACATCTATAACATATATCATTATAACTAGGAGGAACAAAATCATATTCTCTTGACAACTAAAAAGAACTTCTATGCATCCAACAATCTTTCAATGTGACCAGCTTGATTACACTTGTAACATACCACATTGTAACTCTTATTTACCATTCTATATGGACTTTTATTGTTATGCCATTTGAAATCATTTCTAGTATAAGTCCTACAATCTCTAGATCTATGACCATAGACATGGTAAGAATAGAAATAACCATGAAACTGAGAGTAGTTGTACCTTGTTAAATGATATTGCCTGACAGGTGGAGGTCTTGAGAACCTGTTTGTTCTTCTTCTTCCAATATCAGCAACTTTATTTTCTATTTTCTTCTTGTCTTCCTCGGGAGTAGCAGAAAGATAATGCAAGTCTATATTCTTTCTAGGTGCATTTCTGACTTTGGAGCATTGTCCTTCTTCATAACCTAGACCAGTAGTGTCCTTATGATGCTTTTGCTTGCTTAACATGTCATTTAAGCATTCAATACTCTTTTCAAACTATAGATTCTTGCCCAACTTAGAAGATGCCTTTTCCAATTCCTTTCTCAAAGAGACTATTTCTAACTCTAGTTTTAGGCATTCATTAGTTTTGACTTCAAGATCAGATTTTGTAAAATCAACTACCCTTTTTGCTTCTTCTATCTCTGTCTTTAGGCTGATAATAAGTTTGTTAGACTCTTCAACTTGTACCTTTGCCTCTTCAAGATCTAAAGAAACTTTTACAAAATATGAACATACCTTGTCCTTGGAATCTTTTTCTTGTTGAAGTTGGTCTTTTAATTCTTGATTCTCTTTTCTAAGTTGCTTGATTGTATCCAGAGCACACAGTTCACCTTCCATATCAATCTCACACTCATGTTCATCATACTCCTATTCATAGTCATCTTCACCCACAAAGAGATCTCCTTCTTTGTCATCAATCTCAACAAAAAAATCATCTTTTCTTTCATCAAAACTCTCAACTGTAAGACCATTCTCTTTATCACACTTTGTATCAACATTCAGGGGTGACTCATGCAACAACTCATTACTTGACTTGATTGGGGCTTGTTTGACAACCTTTTGCTTGGCATCTTTTCTTTCTCTATTTCTTTTACACTTTCCCATGGTACTCCACTATCAGGACCTACCCAAGCCTATTAGACTTCTACAGGGAACCTATGCTCTGATACCACTTGTTGGCTCAGTACAGTACCACTAAGAGGGGGGTGAATCAATGGTATACCAACTTAAAATGACCTTGATTAAATCTTTCACAACTTTAAACATATAAAATGATAGTTTCAGAACAGTTCAACTATCATGTGTTGTATCATACATGTAAAGCTATCAAGCCTGATTGAACATAAAGAACATAAGCAAATCATAAAAGTTGAAGACACCATAGAAACTCAAATGTTGAAAGATACACAAAACTGAATGTTTGAACATGTAGACCAAGTAGACCACAAATAATGAGAAACCATAACACAGTGATTTATGAGTGGAAAACCCTCATAGGGATAAAAAACAACTCAAGAAAAATTGCCTCACTGGCTTAATAAAATCCCACTGATCACAAAGCCTCACTAGCTACGTTTTGTGCCTCACTAGCAAAGCCTCATTGGCTACACAACATGCCTCACTGACAAATCAATAGTGTCTCACTGACAAATATGTGCCTCACTAGAAAAATGGTGTCTCAATGACAAATATGGTTTGAATACAATTAAGATGAAAGAAAATAGACAGAGGATTACTTTGTTTCACTGCAATAAAATACTCCTTTTGTCTCCCTCTGCAGGATCACCATAAACTTCAACACAAAAAGATATTATCTTGACAATGACATAACAATACAAGAACTACTGACATCATGATCATTCAAGAGCACTTAGTTTTAACATCAAAACATCCCCCTTTGTCAATAAATGACAAAAATAAATTAAGCCCTAATTCTATAAATCATTTTCTAGAATGACTACTGTAATAATATCTCTGAGCAATCAGAACAACCTCATCCAATTAGCACTGATACTCCAAGCATTGAAGACAACAAAATTCTTGGCTTCAAACCACACACTGCCTTCTCTATGTAAAAAACAAGCTACTACATACTATACCTGCACATAGTATACATTACGCACCTTCTTTTCACCACTAAATCAAATACTGCACTTTTATTGCCAAAAACCACAAATTACATCACTAAGCTTGACAATATATACATGCATCTATAGAGCCATCTCTTAACAACACAAATCACCAATCCTCATCAGCCAATCTATCAGACAGAGCAAGTAAATAAATTCTCTAGCCCTCTGAGTCAGTTCCATAACTGTAGGGACAATTAGGGCTTTTAATCTTCCAACTCCTCATAAATGTTGGAATTTGAAACAAATTAAATGTCCACAGTTCGATATAGTCTTCACACCATAACCTCTTTTAATCTATGCCTTTGATTTACTTTAGAGCGCCTGATGTATGGAAAGTTACCGAAAGGCTGGTTCTACAAGGTTGAGGGGCCGGTGGAAACACGACAACAACCCCCTCAAGGTTATAACTTAAGTTATAACCACCTTCTATTGAAGGTCTACAGAGAATTAGATATAAAGTGTCGCTTTATGTATGACAGTTAGACCTGTTGGGAATTAAGGTGTCTCAACCTTGGTAATTCCTTGTATTTTTACATTGTATTTATTTATTAATTGCCTATTGTATTAATTGGATGCAAATTCTATGTTGTCAAATTGTGGGAGTTGGCACGGTTATGTGTCGTCCTACATGGCATATGACCACATGTATTTTTTGTCCTCACATGAGGAGATAGGTGTCCCACTTAGTGGTAGGAATATTTTGCCATGTGTTGGCATCTTGGATGTTGTGTAAGGGAATATTGACTGTAACGGTCATAACAGATTCCTATGACGAAGTTATGACATGTAAGAGTTAGAAATAGGAGATTCAATGACAGGTGAAGACATGTGTCAAAGAGCATCTTTGAAAAAGGCATCTTTGGGCGCCCCAAGGTGGACTGCGACATGTTGTAAGAGAATATGCTATTTATAGCCTATGTATGACAAATTATCTTACAGCTATAAGTTATGACAACTATGACAAATTCTATGATGGTTGTAAGAGTCGTAAGAGCATCTGTCATAGCCCATTTTAGAAATAGGTGACCTCCTTGAGATGGGGTAACTTGACAAGTGTCAGGAGCATCCTATAGAGTTGGACAAGCGTCCACAGGTGTGGGTTTTGCGCCGTGAGGCCATATTGGATGCCCATCCCTATGTGGAGCCATATTTGCCTTGTATTTGATATATAAACAGGTGCTTTTGAGAGGAGATGTATTACAGGTTTGACAGGTACTGTTATGCTGCCGGTTTGTCTCCAGATACGAGTGTCGAAGACTCCTGAGAGCTTGCATTGCAAGTGTATTGTAAACCATTTTAGTTTTGATAATACATTGTGCAGGTTTTAGAGTGTGGGGTTTTTCACCCGATAAGGGTTTTCCCCACGTATATCTTGTGTCTCTCTTCTTCTGTCTCGCTTTCTTGTTTATGTGTTTGCTGCAATATCTCTGTTAGTGGTTTAATATTGTTGTAATAGTAAGGATAAAATAAAATTTTCACTCTCCTCCCCTCATTAGATTAGTGTAGGAAGCAATTTCCACACACCTAGCTTCCTTTCAGTTGGTATCAGAGCCTGCCCAGTTTTGGTTCTAGCTGCCGGGTGGGGGTTTTTTGAGCTAATCTTAGGTTGAGTGGGAGTGTTGTGTAGAGTATTTTGTATCTTGTTGCAGCAAGGAGATGGCAACCACATCCGGAAGGTTAGAGGTTGAGAAACTCAATGGCACTAATTTCAAGTTGTGGAAACTCAAGATGGAGCACCTACTTGTTGATCGTGACCTATGGGAAACTATATCTGGTGTAAAACCTACAGCAATGTCACAAGCTGATTGGGACCTCAAAGATTGGAAGGCTAAGGCTCTCATAAGACTCTGTTTAGCTGACTCTGTCCTGTTGAATGTCCATGAGGAGAAGAGCACGAAAGATCTTTAGAAGAAGTTGGGTGATGTTTATCAGTCCAAGTCCTTGGTTAACAAACTTTTCCTGAAAAAAGAAGTTGTTCGCTCTAAAGATGGAAGACAAAGGATTTTTTGCGGATCACATGAATGCTTTTAACATGATTGTTGCACAGTTGACATCTATGGTTGTGAAAATGGAGGAGGAGGATCGATGCATGACCCTACTTTGTTCTTTGCCAGATTCATGAGATCATCTTGTCATGGCTATCAGAAGCACTACTACCACCTTCAAGATGGAAGATGTGGTGTCCTTGCTGTTATATGAAGAAATGTGGAGGAAGTCTTCTAAGGCAGCCAAAGAGGCTCTTGTGGTTTGTGGAAGACCTCAAGAGAAAGGGAAGAAGGACAAGAAAGATGATAAGGGCATATCCAAATCCCATGGGAGATCCAAATCTCTTGGAAAGTCCAAGGCTCTTTGTTGGAACTGTGGTAAAACTAGGCATTTTTGAAAGGAATGTAAAGAGGAAGAGAAAAAGAAGAAGAAAGCACCTGATTTAGATTTTGACAAGTCACAAGATGATGGTGATGCCTTCATCACAACCGTAGCCATCCATGCATCTGATGATGTGTGGTTGATTGATTCTGGTGCATCATTCCACATGACCTCACATCAAGACTGGTTCATGAAGTATGAAGAGTTCGATGGTGGAAGAGTGTACTTAGGTGATGACTCTCATCTGAAGATTGTTGGTCATGGAAGAGTCTCAATCTGATTCCCTGATGGACGAGTGAAGGGGATCACTGGAATTATGCACATTCCAAGCCTTGCATAGAACCTGCTTTCTATAAGTATGTTGAATGATGCAAGTGTGCAGGTTGTCTTTTCGAAGGATGGATGCAAGATGACTAGAGGATCTATGGTGCTTGCGAAGGGTACTTAGAGAGGTAATTTGTTTCAGCTGGAGGCATGTACTTCACAGTGCAATAATTCTTCTAACTTGAAGAAAAGAGCTGCAGTCACTTCATCCCTACCATCTAAATGAGCAGTGAAGAAATCTGTTGTAACTAGTTTTGATGGTAGTGCACATATATGTCCATATTGGTGAGAAGGGTCTGCGTACCCTAAAAAATAAAAACCTCATTGAAGGGTTAAATGATTGTAATCTTGAGTTCAACTTTTGTGAACATTGCATTTATGGAAAGCAAAACTGTGTTTAATTTTACTCTAGTTCTCACAAGTCTTCTGGTGTATTGGATCTTATTCATTCTGATGTGTTTGGTCTTGTTAATGTTCCTTCAATTTCAAAATATGTATATTTTGTATCTTTTATAGATGATTATAGTAGGACATGGGTTTATTTTATCAGAAGCAAGATTGAAGTCTGTAGTCAGTTTAAGGAGTTTAAAGCCTTTTTTGAAAATTAGACTAGTAAAAAGATTAAGTGTTTGAGAACTGACAACGGTGGTGAGTTTTGTTTGGCAGAGTTTGATAAGTTATGTAAAGAGCAAAGGATTGAAAGGCATAAGACAACTCCATATACCCCACAATAAAATGGAGTTGCAGAGAGGATGAACATGACACTGATGGAGAAGGCTAGGAGTATGCTTAGTGGAGCAAGCCTCGAACAAAAGTTTTGGGCTAAAGCTGTTGCCACTGCTTGCTATATGGTAAAAATATCTCCTACATTAGCTCTTGTTGGTAAGACACCTATGGAGGTGTGGTCTAGTAAGAAGCCTTTAGTTAGACATCTTCATGTTTTTGGTTGTGAGGCATATGCACATGTGCCTAGGGAGAAACGGTCTAAATTGGAGAACAAGGTTGTTAAATGTATTTTCATTAGCTATGGTGTTGGTGTGAAAGGATACAAGCTTTAGGATCACGTGGCTTAAAAAGTGTTGTATAGCAGAAGTGTTATCTTCAAAGAGCTAACACCTTCTTCCATCATTTTACAGCCAGAACAAATAGAAAGAAAGAAGATGCGGTTCAGTTTTCTTCTACCCCTAAGAAGACTGAACAAACAGACCCTGTGAGATCTGATGATGAGGAGAGATCTACTAGATCTGAAAGCTTAGAAGAAGAAGCAAAACCTCAACCTCAGCCATTGAGGAGGTCTACACAAACAAGAAAGAAACCTGATAGGTTTGGTTATTCATACTTGATTCTAGTTGTGCTTTTGCTTTACTTACTAACACTGATGAGCCTAGAACTGTGAAAGAGGCTATGGGCATGAAAGATGCAGGTTCCTGGAAGGAGGCTATGGAGGATGAGATGGCTTCTTTGGAAAAGAATAAAACATGGGACTTGGTGCCTTTTCCTGATGGACGGAAACCTATTGGATGCAAATGGGTGTTCAAGAAGAAATTTGGTGCAGATGGCAGTGTTGAAAAGTACAAGGCTAGATTGGTTGTGAAGGGGTATTCACAAGTGGAGGGAATTGATTATGGTGAAATTTTCTCTCTTGTTGCAAAGATAACATCCATTCTATTCTTGTTATCTCTTGCAACTGCTTATGAATTAGACGTAGAACAGATGGATGTGAAGACAACTTTCCTTCATGGTGATTTGGAGGAAGAAATCTACATGTCACAGCTAGAGTATTACATAGAGAAAGGTAAGGAAAATTTGGTTTGCAAGTTAAAGTCTTTGTATGGCTTGAAGCAGTCTCCTAGGATGTAGTGCTTTAAGTTTGATGCATTTGTGTTGTCGACTAGATATCTGAGATCGAAATCAAATCATTGTGTGTATTACAAATTTGACAATGATCGCATTCTCATTATTGCATTATATGTTGATGATATGCTATTGATTAGGAATGGTAAGAATATGATTTTTGATTTGAAGTCTCAGTTGTCAGTACATTTTGAGATGAAAAATCTTGGGGCAACCAGGTACATTCTAGAAATGGAAATCAAAAGAGACAGAGCTAACAGAAAACTTTGGTTAAGCCAGAGTAAGTATGTGAAGAGCGTGTTGGACAGGTTCATCATGGTAGATTGTAGACCATTGTGTGTTCCAATTTCTTTAGAGACAAAGTTGTTTGTTAATGATTGTCCAAAATCTCCTAGTGAGGTAGAGGAAATGAGCAGAGTACCTTATGCTAGTGTTGTTGGCAGTTTGATGTATGCTACGGTCTGCACAAGCCCAGACATTTCCCAAGAAGTGGGAGTCCTTAGTTGATTTATTGCTAATCCTAGACAAGTACATTGGGATGCAATTAAGTGAGTGTTCAAATATCTGAGGGGTACTTTCGAGTATTCCATTTTCTATCATGGAAATGCTATAGGACCTCTACATTTAGTTTGTATTTATGGATTTGTGGATTTTGATTGGGCAGGTGATATTGACAGCAGTAGATCCACCAGTGCCTATGTGTTCACTATGTTTGGTGGTGTAATTAGTTGGCTGTGTAAGCGACAACTTGTGGTTGCTTTGTCCACTACAAAAGCTAAGTACATGGCTGCAACTCATGCTTGTAAGGAAGCCATTTGGCTTAAGAGATTGTGTTTAGATATTGGTGTTGATGTAGGACAGATTACAATTAGTTGTGACAGTCAGAGTGTGATTTGCCTTGCGAAAAATCCAACCTTCCATGCTAGAACAAAGCATATTGATGTTCAGTTTCACTTCGTATGAGACATGGTAGAGGATGAGAAGGTAAATTTGGAGAAGGTAGATACTTTGAAGAATGTTGCAAATGCATTGACAAAACCAGTGAGCACAAAGAAGTTCAGATGGTGTTCGGAGTCTATGGGCCTCTTAGCCTATAGCAGTTAAATCCTGTTGATTCTATTGGCTCTTACAAGGTGTTCGACAAGTGGGAGAATGTTGGGAATTAAAATTCCTTGTATTTATTTATTAATTGCCTATTGTATTAATTGGATGCAAATCCTATGTTGTCATATTGTGGGAGTTGGCACGGTGATGTGTCATCCTACATGGCATATGACCACATGTATTTTTTGTCCTCACATGAGGAGATAGGCATCCCACTTAGTGGTAGGAATATTTTTCCATGTGTCAGCATCTTGGATGTTGTGTAAGGGAATATTGATCATAACGGTCATGACAGATTCCTATGACGAAGTTAAGACATGTAAGAGTCAGAAATAGGAGATTAAATGACAAGTGAAGACATGTGTCAAAGAGCATCTTTGAAAAAGGCATCTTTGGGCACCCCAAAGTGGACTATGACATGTTGTAAGAGAATATGCTATTTATGGCCTGTGTATGACAGATTATCTTACAAATGTAAGTTATGACAACTATGACAGATTCTATGACAGTTGTAAGAGTCGTAAGAGCATCTGTCATAGCCCATTTTGGAAATAGGTGACCGCCTTGGGATGAGATGACTTGACAAGTGTCAAGAGCATCCTACAGTGTTGGACAAGTGTCCATAGGCATGGGTTTTGGTCCGTGAGGCCATGTTGGACACCCATCCCTATGTGGAGCCATATTTGCCTTATATTTGATATATAAACAGGTGCTTTTGAGAGGAGATGTATTACAGATTTGATAGGTACTGTTATGCTATCGGTTTGTCTCCAGCTATGAGTGTCAAAGACTCTTGAGAGCTTGCATTGCAAGTGTATTGTAAACCATTTCAGTTTTGATAATACATTGTGCAGGTTTTGGAGTGTGGGGTTTTTCACCCGATAAGGGTTTTCCCCACGTATATCTTGTGTCTCTCTTCTTCTGTCCCACTTTCTTGTTTATGTGTTTGCTGCAATATCTCTGTTAGTGGTTTAACATTGTTGTAATAGTAAGGATAAAATCAAATTTGTACTCTCCTCCCCTCATTAGATTAGTGTAGGAAGCGATTTCTGCACACCTAGCTTCCTTTCAAGACCTAGGATATATAACATTGTTTAGGGTTTTAGATATTTGAGAGCACAGGTCAAAACCCTTAACCATTCATAATATTCAACATAGATACTCTGTAGGAGAACATTATGAGTAACTTCAGAAAGAGATGAAGGAGGCCTTTACTCTATTAGGGTTCACCATTAGCAAGATCATAAATTCAAATTCTCAGTAAGCATGTTAACATAAAGCAATGAAGATACTAAACACCTTATAAAGTCATGATGCATCTTGAGAACATCAGAACACCTTATGATCATAACATGAATCACGAACATTCTTGAATCAATCTTGAAGCATGAAGATCTTGAAAGATCTTGAAGTATAAAATTCAACTCATGAATCAACAAGCATGATCACCAAGATTGCAACACATTTTGACACTTTACATCAATCAATATCACTTAGAGGCACTAAAGAAACTCCTAATGTCTTGCCCCAATTTTGGCAAGATGAAAGCTTGCATCAACATAAACTTTGAGCCATGAACACTATAAGGTGACCCTGTATGAGTACATAATCTTTGGCATCACATCAACACCATTGTGAACATCCTAACAACAATGACAACTCAACCAACCTGACCTCAACACAACTCAACCTTTGCCTTTGACATTAATGACAAACAATGTCAACGCCAACAATATCAAGAGATTTCCTCAAAATAGGGACAAAACTAAATGGTAAATGGCATGGGTATATAAATATCACCATTACATTTTTCTCCCACTTTGAGGTACATGTGAATCCTAAAATAAGTTTGTATCTTAAAGAATGTAGCACTCACAAGTTCATGGATGTAAGTAAATATTCAAACATCAAAGGATATGAAGAGAGATCCATAAAAAATAATGGACCCTACAAGGTGTGATCATGTAAATATGTCCTTTAGTATGCACTCTTTGTGGATCCTATATAATAGAGAAAATATATACAATGAGTAGATTTTGCCTCACAAATGAAAATCTAATACAAAATAGGAACCCGCCAATAATCTAAGAAATAAAAACAATGGGAAGTGACTAAAGTTAGAAAGATTTTGCTTGTTCATAAAATGAAAATGGTGTGTTTGGTGTGGAAGCCATGGAATGACAGGGCGAATGAAGAACAAAGAATTTCATGTGATAATGCTTTATTTGGTCATAGTAATGAGTCCCTATAACACATGTCACTACCTAAAAACAATCATAGGAATATTAATGAAAATATATGTCCCCTACAATTGGTTGTATCCATAGGATGAAAGGAAATGAAGGAGAGGGAAAACCATACATGAAAGTAAATTTAAGCTATATATAAGCATGTAATAATATGAATCATGTAAAACATTAACAATAATGGATACATCATGTGATAAACATGTGTAACATTAGAATGATAAAATATGCAAAGCACATATATGGGTTGTAGATAACATCAAGGAAGTAAGTTTGTTTCTAGCATGGGCAATAGAAAATGGTGATGGGGTTTGCAATGGCCAAAAACACTTGTGTAAGTACATATGTTGCTAGGATAGGCATATGTACCTAATATGGCATGAAAGAGAATGAGCACATAAAGGTATATGTAAAGAAATAAGTCCCTAGTGGTGATGAAAAATGTAAATGATAGCTTGAAGTCAAAACCATAGTATGAAGTTTGAACAAGGGCATGAAGCTAGAATAGTGGGGTAGACCCCCAAGATACAAGAGTAGTAAGCACAAAATGCATAAAGGGGAATCATGAGGCCCTTGAATGCCAATATTTAAATATTAAGGTGAAAAATATAGGAAGGAAAAACATGAATCCTCCCCCATGTAGAGGTGTAACCATGAAGATGCAACATATAGGAATGGGAAACATAAAGTCTCCCAATATAAAGACCTAAGTGCTAGAGATATGGCAATAGGAAGACAATGGGTGGGAGAAGGTATGGTATGGCAATAGGAAGACATAAGATCTAAGTGCTAGAGATATGGAAATAGGAAGAAAATAATAAGACATTATGTCCCCAAAGTAAGGCTAACTCTAGGAATATGATATGGCAATGCAAGACCAAGAAGTAATAGTTGGAAATTTGATATAGAAAAGTATGCCCAACAAGCAACTCTAGAAAGTATGATTTATTAATGTAGTCTCAATATATATAAAGCTCCAAGAATCATTATATATCAAAAAAGCAATTTATAAGCTCCAATAAGCATGGTATGACAATGTAAGATCAATGTGTAAGCTCTAAGAAGTATGATGTATCAAAGTAGGATAAATATATAAGTTCTAGTAAGCATGATATAACAATGTCATATCAATAGGAAATAAATAGTGATCAAAGATTAGAGAATCCAAAGAAAAAAGTAAAATGATAAAAAGGGAAAAGAGTATAAATAAGGAACAAAGGACAAACAAAGAGATCAAGTGGGAATTAAAGGAAAGAAGGTAAGTAAAGCATAGGCATAAAAAGGATCCAAATAGGAAAGGTAAATGGAAGACCAAAAATTCCCCCAAGTGGAGGAAGAATAATCATCTAAAAGAAATATTAGAGGAATGGGAATAAGATGCACAACAAGCAAGGTATAGACCAAAAAGCCCAGATGAGAAAGTAAATAGGAAAGTAAAAATGATAGAAAGTGAAAGTGAAATCTAAGCTATAGGTATATATGGTTATATGCTATAGTGATGTGCATACCTCATTAAACAAATCTTGTTTGTTGCCACCTTTGGAACCTCTAGTTGTGGCTCATCCCTTAGATCATCATTCTCCCAAAAATCATCATCCAATCTTTCTTGTGATTTTGTTTTTTGCTCTTCTTTACTTTCCTTTTCAATGATGTGTTTCTTCTTGATATTTCTTTGTGCTATGTGTAAACACATGTTCTAATAGCACACATCATTAAAGCATGCATAATTACCCTTACAATCTTCAAATGAGAACTTTGTCTCTACGCAGCTAAGTGGCCTTTCATACAACTTCTGTCAATAAAGTGACTTGGACAGCAACATAAAGGTTAACAAAATCATTCATATGCAATGTGATAGGAACTTAAAGAAATATTCATTAACAATGTTTAAACTATTCAGTCTTGACTTGCTACAGGAACACACCATCAAGCTACAAAATAAAATATCTTAAACTTTCATTCAAGTAGCCAAATTAGCCTGCATCACAATACAAAGATCAAATTCAACAAAATTACATCAACACATTATTCGAGCCTCTTTCCGAATGAGGGAAATCTCATACTTCTCCTTCAGCCCTACAGCCTGCTTGCATTTGCCTTCTTTCAATGATCATCATTCTTGTTGTCCTTGACTTCCTTCTTCTCTACAACTCTATTGCACTCAATCTTCTACCTTCATGTCATTCTTATCAACCTTCACTCTCTTCTACGCCTGCAGCCTGTTCCTCTATACTCGACCTAATCTCATGACACTATCGGCCTATTTGCATTCTCCTCCTCTCCATGTATTAGCCTCCTCTTTCATACGGCTACCTCTTCTATTTGGCCTATCAGCCTTTCTCTTTAAATGATGGTATCTCCTATCTCTGCATGCCTCTTCCTAGAATATATGCGGCCTCCCTTAACTCATGGCCTTCTTCCTCTTTTAATCAGCTTATCGGCCTTTCTTCTGTCACTCCTCTTATTCCTTAGCCTTTCTTTGTAATAGATGTGACCTCCTTGCTCATATACAACCTATCTTATTAATTGGCCACCTCTATATATTCTCTAACCTCTTCCTTCTGGTTATTGGCCCCTTCTTACACTTGGCCTCCTCCTATCGTTTACGACCTCTTCTTTCTATACGGCTTGCTCTCTCTCTCATATGCGGCCTTCACCAAATATATATGCGGCCTGCAATTCTTTTCTACTACTTCTCCCTCTTTGCATCGATGGCCTTCATTAACTCACAACCTTTCTAACTGCATTCATTTCGGCCTCTACATTATCGGCCTGTCTGTTCTATTTTTGGCCTCCTTCCCATTATGTGCAGCCTCCACCATTTACCTTATTTCTGCATCAATAGTTTCTCTAGTTGACCGCCCATCACTCCTCTATATTATTAATGCCTTCGGCCTTTATGCTGCCTCCCACTACTTCTGTCGGTCTCTGTATTTGGCCTGATGGTTATACTTCACCTCCGTCCCATATCTATTCTTAGCCTTCAATTGGCCTTTTCCTTGCATGTGGCCTGCCTCTGCTTGTCTATTTTTGCCTTTCTGCCTTTTGCCACCTTTCATCTGTCACTAACCTCAAATAACAAAGTAACTAATTTTCACAAGCACCATCTTCTCCATTATCCCCCTTTCTAGATTAATAATTAATTATTATTGTTACTGTCACCTTGGCGATAGGAGCCTCTTTCCTCATCATTCTGTCACTTGACCCACACATAAAAACCAAAAATCACTTGCCTATGAAAATTTTTGAATTTTAAATGGATGCCCCTGCATCAAACTCCCCAGGGGACAAAAATCATGTGCTCTAGCACATGTGTTCCTCTGTAAAACTTCTTCAAACCTTTCTTCTGCCTTTTCCATAACTTTTCCATCTCACATGCTTCCATCTTCCAACATTTCTATGCAACACTATGGGTTGCTATCACCGGGATGCTTGCATCCCTCATAATCCACCTCCATACTCCAATTCTTCTTTCATCAAACAAATCATAATCAAATGGCAAAACAACCAATGCATTATCAATACTTACCATTACAATATGTTCTTTTGTCATATCTTCCAACCATTATTCTTTCATGATCATTTGCTGCAACACAATATCATTTTCAACTTCATCTTTTACCATCTTATTCTTTAAATCTACATCCTCATCTTCAATCTTCTCTGCTGTCCTACTCATGCTCACACCTTTAGTCTTCTCATCCATTCTTGCTCAATGGCTGCCAACTGCTTCCACAAATCTTCTTCTATGCTTTCTTATGCTACTCCATCTTCTTCTTTGCTTACATTCTTCTTTTGTTTTTCCTCTTCCTCTAGAACTATGTCTATTCCATTATCATCCTCCTCATCTACAACTACTCTCACGTTTAAATATGCATCTTCAACACATCTCTTTGGTGTCTTCTTTTTCCAAACAACTCTTCTATTCCACTTTTCCTCTCTTCTGTCATACCTATATTTATCACTTTGCCTTTGCGTGCATTCTTGTCTTCTCAAATATTTATTCCTCCTTATCTCTTTTTCATCTAACAATCTCCTCATATTTTCCTCATTATCATGGATTTTATTAAAATCTTGATCAACATAAAAATCATATTTCTTTTCTCTTACCTTGCCTTCACTTGGCTTCTCTTGTTGCAACTTCACTGTATACTTCTTCTCTTTCCTTCCATCCTCTCCTGGATTCCTCATGCTTCCAATTTCTTGGAGTTGGTTCTTCTTGTCATGCCTCCAATCCTTTGTCTTTTCTGTAACACCTTTGTTTGTTGATGCTTGCTTCACTGCCCACACTTTGTCACTGGACTGATGTCCTCTATTTGCTGCTCTTGAGCTTCTCTTCACTTGTTCTATCTTCATTCTCCAATCATTTTCTCTAGGCCTCTTTGCTGGCCAACTCAACCTTACATCATACTACCACTTATACATCTACATACCTCTTTTCCTCTGCACTTGTTTGTTAGCATAAACATAATAAAAAATATTCACTGCTTCACAACTCAATTGTTGTCTTTTATCAACCTTTTTCTTTTTCCAACATGGCACTACATATCCATGATCCATGATCACATTTACAACTTCCAATTTCTTTTCCCTATTAGCTTTCTTATCCATATTCTCATTTCTACATACATGATCAAAAATAACAATTTTACCTCCATTCTTTTGTGCAAGGATCTGTTGTCCCACATCGCATTGAACTTCAGCTTCTTAGCTTTTCAACTTCTCTTCTTTACAAGCATCTTGTGCTGCTGCTGCAACATCTTTACAAGCATCATGAAACTCTATGGTTTCCTCTTCATCTTCATCTTCATCATCAATCTATACATCTTTAGCATCAATCTCCTCTTCTTTTTCAGGCACTCTGTACTGCACCTCTACTACAAACTTTTCTTGGCATTCTGTTGCCATCAATCTTTCCTCGTTCACATATTTCTCTCTTTCTTCAAGAGCTATTCTTGCCCCAACTTTCACCATCTTCAAGGTCTCATCCTCGACCTTTAGCATCACTTTCTTTATACCTGCATACAAATCTGCATACATAAAATTAGCAAATAAAATGAGAGGCCACAATGTCTCTTTCAATGCCCTACTCGTGGACATTTTTCCTTCTTCATTTCTCTTTTCCTCAAGTGCTACTTGTTGCACCTTTTCCTCTTTCTCTTTTCTCAGGTTCTCTTCAATGATAACTTCTTTGACCTCTTCTGGTCCATGTTACTCCAATGGCAACTCTCTGTTGTCCCATCTTTTCAGGAACACTCTCATCTTCTTATCCTTTCCTCTTAAGGCTTTTGTACTCTGCCTTTTACTCTTCTCAACAATCTTCTTTACTGGCCATTTCACTTTCTTTTCCATTGGCCATACCCAATAATATCCTTGGTCTTGTTCTTCATACCATTGTTTCACCATCATCAAATCCCTCTTCAACTCTGCCAACTACTTCTCTAACTCTGCATCTGTCATCCTCTTGCCTTCTTTTCTTTTCTCTTTTTTTGAGACTCTCTTTCTTCATCTGCTTCTTTATCATTCTATCTTCTTTCATCTTCACCTAGGGCTTCTTTCTTTTTCACTCTGCCCAGTCTTTTGGTCTACACATACACACTACAGTACTCATAGTCTTCTTTCTTCTACTACCCACATGTCTTGGCTAAGTTGCCTCTCTTCGGCGATCTACTCAACACTCAAGACCAACCTCGCTCTAATACCAATCTGATAGCACACATCATTAAAGCATGCACAATTACCCTTACAATCTTTGAATGAGAACTCTATCTCTATGCAGCTAAGTGGGATTTCATACAACTTCTGTCAATAAAGTGACAGGATCTCGAACAACATAAAGGCTAACAAAATCATTCATATGCAATGCGACAGGAACTTAAAGAAATATTCATTAACAATGTTTAAACTATTCAGTCCTGACTTGCTACAGGAACACACCATCAAGGTACAGAATAAAATATCTTAAACTTTCATTCAAGCAGCCAAATCGGCTTGCATCACAATACAAAGATCAAATTCAACAAAATTACATCAACACATTATTTGAGCCTCTTTCTGAACGAGGGCAATCTCATACTTCTCCTTTAACCCTACAGCCTGCTTGCATTTGCCTTCTTTCAATGATCATGATTCTTGTTGTCCTTGACTTCCTTCTTCTCTGCAACTATATTGCGCTCAATCTTCTACCTTCATGTCATTCTTATCGACCTTCACTCTCTTCTATGCCCGCAGCCTGTTCCTCTATACTCGGCCTGATCTCATGGCACTATCGACCTATTTGCATTCTCCTCCTCTTTGTGTATCAGCCTCCTCTTTCATATAGTAGCCTCTTCTATTTGGCCTATCGGCCTTTCTCTTTAAATGATGGTCTCTCCTATCTTTGTGTGCCTTTTCCCAGAATATATGCGGCCTCCCTTAACTCATGGCCTTCTTCCTATTTTAATCAGCCTATCAGCCTTTCTTCTGTCACTCCTCTTATTCCTCAACCTTTCCCTGCAATATGTGCGACCTCCTTGCTCATATCCGGCCTATCTTATTAATTGACCACCTCTGTATATTCTCTAACCTCTTCCTTCTATGTATCAGCCCCTTCTTACACTTGGCCTCCTATCATTTACGACCTCTTCTTTCTATATGGATTGCTCTCTCTTTCCTATGCGGCCTTCACCAAATATATATGCGGCCTGCAATTCTTTTCTGTCGCTTCTCCCTCTCTGCATCGACGGCCTTCATTAACTCACAGCCTCTCTAACTGCATTCATTTCAGCCTCTACATAATCGGCCTCTCTGTTCTATTTTCAGCCCCCTTCCTATTATGTGTAGCCTCCACCATTTACCTTATTTTTGCATCGACGGTTTCTCTAGCTAACTGCCCATCACTCCTCTATATTATTAATGCATTCGGCCTTTATGTTGCCTCCCACTACTTCTATCGGTCTCTAGATTTGGCCTGATAGTTATACATCACCTCCATCCCATATCTATTGTTAGCCTTCAATTGGCCTTTTCCTTACATGTGGCCTGCCTCTGCTTGTCTATTTTTGCCTTTCTTCCTTTTGCCACCTTCTATCTGTCACTAACCTCAAATAACAAAGTAACTAATTTTCACAATCACCATCTTCTCCATTATCCCCCTTTCTAGATTAAGAATTAATTGTTATTGTTCATGTTGCCTTGGTGACAAGAGCCTCTTTCCTCATCCTTCTGTCACTTGACCCACACATAAAAATCAAAAATCAATTGCCAATGACAATTTTTGAATTTTAAATGGATGCCCCTACATCATGTTCAAATAGATTAATATTAGATACTTCTTTCCTTAGCCATTATTACTTCTTAATTTGTGGTTGTGGCTAGATAATAGGAATTTTATGCACCACAACCTCTTGATTTGGTTTTCGTATAATCTTTTGTGCATGAAACTCAAGCACTAGTGTTGTTACTTTTGATTCTTTTATAACTTTCCTTTGTTCTTATTTGATTTTATCTTTCTTTGGCTCTTCTTTTTTATGTTTTGATATATTAGTGTCCTCTTTATGTTATTTTTGTTTCTTCTTTTGGTATTCTTTTTGTTCTTGAAACTCTTCGTGAATACCCTCTCCATCTTCATATGATGTTTCCTTTAGAATTGGAATATATGTATTTAAAGTGAAGTGACTCAACTATGTAATTAGTTTAGCTCTATCTCTTTGAATCTTTATAATTTTTCCTACATGAAGAAATTTAACACATTGATGTACTACTAAAGGAACTACTAGTAAATGTTCTATCCATGGTTTTCCAAATAAAATAAAGAACCAATCCATAACAGGGATGGCACTACATAAGACTTGTACCATTCTTTTTCCAAATTCAAGTGGCAAGATGACACAACCCAAAGTCTTAGGTAACATTCCATTTGTCATATTTAAAGAAGATTTAAATGAGCATATGATTGTGATTTTTCTTTGTACAAACTAATAGATCTTCTATGCATATTCTATGATGATTTATAGGATAAATTAAATAGAACATCTTGAATTTCACATTCTCACATGTATGTCCTATGTCCCAATGTACAATGGTCCTCAATAATTATTCTGTAAGATCTCATCTCCATAGGAGGAGGAGGAGATGTAGCATTAGACTCAATATTTCCCACAAAATGTTCATGTGGCATGTCCTCATTTTCCACATTATCATCATTGTTATATGTATCTTATGCTTCAACAATGTGTGAATGATGTGGAAATGGATTTGTGTAAATCTATAATCTACCACTAGGGGGTGCAACCAATGGATTTCTATTATGATTAACCCCTTTGTTGGCACCCAAATTTTTAGCCTCATATTTGTAAAAGCTTGCCAAATTCATCAAATTTTCCTAAGGGGTGCCTTTGCTTTTACCCTAGTGCATGTTGTTGAACCCTTGTTTTTGGCTAAGTCTGAAATATGATGGATCCTCCCAGAGAGAGGGAGTTGATTTTGGTGAGATATTCTCTCCTATTGCTAAATTGACTTCTATTAGATTTCTCTTATCCATTGTTGCAGCTTATGATTGGGAGATTGAACAAATGGATGTTAAGAATACGTTCTTGCATGGAGATCTTGAAGAAGAAATTTATATGCAATAGCCTACAGATTTTGAGGTAAAAGAAAAAGAACATTGGGTTTGCAAGTTAAAGAGGTCTCTTTATAGTCTAAAACAATCCCCCATAATGTGGTATCAAAAGTTTGATGCATTTATTTTGAAATTGGGTTTTGTTAGAAGTGAGGTGGATCATTATGTTTACATTCATTGTGTTGATGATTCTATACTAGTTATTTCTTTGTATGTTGATGACATGTTTTTCAGCAATACTAAGGGTATGGTCAGTGAGCTTAAAGCCCAACTTTTAGGTGCATTTGAGATGAAGGATCTTGGTGCTGCAAGGTATATTTTGGGAATGGAGATCAGGAGGGACAGAGTTAATAGAAAGCTTTGGTTGTCACAAAGTAAGTATGTGAATACTATTGTGCAAAGGTTTAGTTTGTAGGATTGTAACCCAATTAGAGTTCCTTTACCCATTGGTAGTAAGCTTTCATTAGATATGTGTCCAAAGACTGAGGATGATCTTATGTCTAATGTGCCATATGCTAGTGTTGTAGGGAGTTTGATGTATGCAATGGTTTGCACTAGACCAGATATTGCCCAAGCAGTGGGAGTTTTGAGCAAATTTATGTCTAACCCTAGTAGACAGCATTGGAACTATGCGAAGAGGGTATTTAAATATCTTGCAGGTACTCCTGATCATTGTTTGGTTTATTCTGGTACTGATAGTGCTGATAAATCTTTGGACATATAGGGTTTTGTTGATGCAGATTGGGCAGGTGACTTGGATAGTTGAAGGTCCACTAGTGGCTATGTGTTTACTGTATTTGGAGGTGCAGTGAGTTGGATGAGTAAGAGGCAACCCACAGTTGCTTTGTCCACACAAAAGTGGAGTATATGGTTGCTACTCATGTCTCTAAGGAGGCAGTTTGGTTGAGGAGACTGTGTACAGGTATTAGTTTTGATTGCAGGATCATTCAGATTGGTTGTGATAGCCAGAGTGCTATCTGTTTGGCCAAGAATCCCATGTATCATGCTCAAACTAAGCATGTTGATGTTCAATATCACTTTGTTTGAGAGTTGGTTGCAAATGGAGAAATTGAGCTAAAGAAGATAGACAATCAGGAGAATGTTACATATTCATTGACTAAGCCTATGAGCACAAAGAAGTTCATGTGGTGCAGAGAGGCCATGGATCCTGCCAGAGAGAAGGAGTTGATTTTGGTGAAACCCTAAAAAATTGGCTAAGTCTAAAATATGATGGATCCTCCAAATTCCAGTTTCTGCATTTCAACTCCTATGGATCCAAAACCCCTCTCAAACATCCTGATAATATATTTTAAAATAATTTAAAGTATAAGTGGATACATAAATATTATTTTAAAATATACTGTCCTGAGGGGATTTCGGGACCTGGGGGAATTCGTGACTTGAGGGGATTTCAGGACCCGAGCAAATTTTTGGACCTTTTCCCAAAAGGTCCAAAAGTTCTTGGTCCTCTCGCAGACCTGGTCCCTACTTTCTCTCACCCTCCGCGATATACTGAAAAGGTCTTGGTAGGACTCCGGGGCTCGATGGGACTTATGGTCCTAGTCCAAAATCCCTTTGTGAGCCTGCGACCTGCCAAAGGTCTAAATTCTTCTCAGACCCCCTATTTTTTCAAGGTGATTTTGGAGATGCAAACAATTGAGTTTTCATATAATTTTTTGAGGAAAAGGCTAAGTATTTTATGCAGTTTCGGGTCAAACTTTCAGTTTTAACTTTCAACACTTTTGGTCCCAACAAGATTTTAGGACCTAACGGGACTTTTGGACTTTTTCTAAAAGGGTCCAAAAGTCCTATGTCCTCTCATTGATCTGACACTCATCAAAGGCCTAGGAACATCCATAAATGCGTAGAAACGTACCAACAACTTTCAAGATCACCATTAATGCTAAGTGGGTAGTTGAATTTGATGTTTTTAATGTAGTTGGTGGAGCTGGTGGGGTTTTCCCTCCCATTCTAAGATCAAATTTGAGCTTTCAAGGATTTAAATAAAAGATTGAAATTCATTTCAAGGGTTGTTGGTTGTTGAACCAATTGTCTGGTCTGCAAGTGCCTCAGGTTGATTTTAGGGATTCAAATCATGCCAGTCTAGGCAGTGAATGGAGAAATGCATCTGATACAACATAGGAAAGGATTGTAATGCACATCTTCATGCATTGGTGTGTCTCCATGGCAGATTGTGGTGATTCAAGGGAATATATGAACCTGGTTATGTATTTTCTCATATCACACTTGCTGGTATGTTGTAACATGGATTTGATAATGTATGACAACATTTAAATCAATACAAGCTTTGTGTTGGGTCATTTATTTTGTTGCAAGTGGATCATTGTAATTTGCTTAGGATTAATAAGTATACCCACTATATGAAATGTAATCTGAAAAATGTATGTGAATACATTTTAGTTTTCTATCGATGCTAGTTCGATCCATTTCCTTCCTCTTTATTGTTTATGACTCAGTTGTCTAATGGAGTAGGCATCAGCCCATATTGGGGATGGATCAATCACTATTTTAATCAAACCCTCATCCTATTAGTTGTAGGAGTAGGAGTAGGTTTAGTTTAGGGTTTCTCATGCTGTCCATGATTTAATGTAATAACCAGGGATAAATCTGAAGTGATGCAAAATAGCTCAAATCATTTGTGAACCATGAACATGTATGCCTACACTGTGTATCTTGTGTATGTAAATTTAAGTGGAGTCATCTTAAGGAATGTGATGTAGTTATATTTGGGTGCAAATGCATAGTGCAGTAATTAGCTTAATCAGAGGCCTGTGCAGCCAATTTGTCTTGACCTAGTGACAGCTTTGGGAGTCAAGTGTACATTGGGTATGGTTGTGTTTGTTCATGTTCTATTTCATGCCTCTAGGAATATCCCTCCTAGGTCTAGCTGAGCCTGAAGTGTGGAGGAGTATACCCACTCCTATCAATTGGTCAAAATAATCCTTGACGTGTTGATAAACCTCTTTCAATCACCTTGACAACACCCCTAGCCTGGGTGATTGTGAAATGTTTTAGGGTTTTGGGTTGTAGTGATTTTGGGAACCAACACCCTTCAAATTTGATTATGTTATTGTAAATGAGGTCATGTACCTTATTCTTAAGACCTATGTAAGTTTGTGTCTAATTCCCTTAAACTATATGATACTTTGCAAAATGCTTGATCGCTATATTCTATAAGAAGAGGTTTATTAGGATCTAATTGATGAATTGGAGGGAGTGTAATTAAATTAGCACTCAACAAACTTTGAAGCATATCATATGTAGATTCTTGACGATTAGTAAACTTCCTAAAAGTATTTTCCTTCATATCATTACCCTTTGAAAAGTTGTTTGAATTTTGAAATGTGAAAAGGTAAGAAGCATTTTGACTTGAAGAGTCATAATTAAATGAATTACATAGCAACTTAGATTCTACAATTTTAACACATGTGCATAAAAATCCATGAAAGAAGCAAAAATATTCAAATACACATTGTATTAAATTAGTTTAATCAACCCCTAGATAAAAATGTTTCGCAACTCAAATTCATGTAAAGGAGTGATCAACTTAGAGCACAAAAACTAAAATTGAATAACATAAACACTAATGTGTTCAGTGGATCCTTGGGCACACTCAAATAAATCAACAATTATTACTCTATGGCCCATATTAACTTAGAATTATTTTATGAACATTTTAGTCAAATCATCAAATGAATGCATAGATCTTGGAAGTTAAAAGAACCACTCAACAGCATAATATTTCAAAGTGCATAGAAATAGTTTTGTTAACAACATATCCTCATAAATAAAGTGCACACATGCAGTTGTATACAATCTAAGATGTGTGTTAGGGTCACCTTTTCCATCATACATTGAAAATTGAGGTGCCACAAAACCCATAGGAAATGGATATATGTCACAAAATCAAAATAAAGTGTTGTATCTCTAATATCCTTAAATTCATCATTATCTTGTTCACTTGGCTTCACATCCACTGTCTTCCCTTCTTGATCTAGTTTTTGAAATAGTGTGGGTAGGGTAGAGGAAGGGATGATGACTAATGAGGATGGAAAACCACTATGAGGGGTGTGATTGTATGTATAAGAGGTAAGAGGGGTTGATAAATTAATTCTTGGGATAAAGGTGTGGAAGAGGAAAGTCTCCTAAGGGTATTTAGGGTGTGGGATGTGGTACGAGGTATGGAAGTGGCTTGGCTAAGTAGGGTAACAATAGTTCCAATAGTGGTGGATTAAAAAGGCATGAAGGTGTGGGATAGTGGAGAGGTATAGCTAGGAGGTAAACCAAAAGGTGGAGCGTAAGTGGAAAAGGTATAGGTACTAAATGATGGGAGACTAGTGGCCATGGTAGTATGGGAATGATTAATGGTAGTAGGAGTAATGATAGATGGTGTATCTATAGTAGAAGTAGGAATGGAAGTAGATGCACTAGTCACTATAGAATAAGTAAACTTAGCATAAACCACTTGCAAAGTCTCTAATTCATATGGCTTATTAGCAAACACATCATGAAACATATTCGCTATCTTTGTAGGATTTTCTACATTAGCCAAACTAGCCAACTCAATTGCAAAATCTTGAGTGTCCACATCAGTATCATGTTCATACTCATTATTGTTCTCATTATAAGCATCAAAATAGATTGTATTCACATTGGTTTGGACCATGCTAGGGTTTATAAGAGCACTCCTTCATAATGAAAGATTAGGATCTCATGTAGCTCATGACATAAACAAAAGATAGGAAATAAATCTCAAAAGCACACCTTTAGATTGAAAAATTAGAAATATCAATGATGTATCAGGTTTGAAAGTGAGACCTTAATGTGATAACCAAGGGCGGGTAACACATGAAAGAGTTACCAAAATAAATCTCATAAACTTTAATAGAATAATATATAGCAATATGAAAGCAATGAAGCAAAGATGTACAACAGTGAGATTTAGATATACAAATTAGATGTAAATATCAAAAAACTCCACATATAAAAAACCCTAATTGGATAGGAAACCCTAGTTGCAAACTAGGTCTTGTAAGATTAGACGGGTTCACCAAAAAATGTAATGGAAAATAATCCTTAGGATTAACCTAGGATAATTAAATAAATGCAATCAAATAAGCACATATCAACCTAGATTAACTAATTATAGCTTGATCTAATGATTTAATATTTTTTTTATTGGTAAGGAAGGATTATTTAGGTTGGCCCCACACCAGTGGAGGTCAAAAGGAGGACCTCCTCCCCATCCACATATTCAACTTAGATCACTTATGCAACATAGAAGCCACAATGGAAGTCCAAGGGCCACAACTAGGAATTCTAACTATAGATGTCACTTAGGGGATTTGAACTTGGATCTCCATCTTGAGAACCTTATGGCCTTTCCATTTAAGCACAACCCCTTTGACAATCTAATGATTTAATATTTGCAACAACTAAATTAGGAAAATAAATGCAATGTAAGATAGTACTTAGCTTTATGACTAAGGAGTGAGTGTCAATGCAAAATACTTTGACATCAAACCTGAATGTGCTTGAGAATGAGATCTCTTTGTCAATGAAGTGCCTTGGAATCTATAATGTATATGTTCTTTATCAAAGGACAAATTTGCAGGTCTAGGATAGTTTCATGGTCAAAAACTAGTCTTCTGAGTTTGGATTCATTTGTACACACTATGGAATTTTACTTTCTTGCTTTCTTGATATATGATAGCACGCTCCCATAAAGCATGCACAAATACCCCATTCAACCATCAAGTGAGAACCATGTCTCAGACTACCATTAGAATGACAAGAACTAGGACAACTACATCAAAGATTATTCATTATAGGCAGGATATAAACAATCTCAGTTATGAACATGCAATAAGACTCTCAACTATGCCAACCATGTGGCAGGAGCTTAGTTTACTACAATTCTGCAACAATACTATCTCAGCTCTATCATGCTACAGGAATTCAAATCAACAGTGATAGGAGATTAACAAACTGATCAATAGGAAGTATACTATATAGAACTTAATATTCATGAAACCATGTTAACAAAGTTATTAATTAGACTTGAATCTTCTATTACATATCTGTACTCAATAATGCTTACAATTTATGTTTGATCTCTCCTCTTGACTTCCTATTCTAATCTGTTTGGCCTTCATTATGATCATTCAACTACCCTCTTTGTCATTTTTTTTGGCTTCCCTATCGATGGCCACTCACTACACATCGGCCTCCTTCATAATCGGCCAACTCAATTTCTCCTTTTGCTTAGACCCACATTTCCTTCCTCTCGGCCTATCTTTTTTTATCAGACTGTTATCTTTCCTGTCTAACGGCCTTTGCAGATCGACTTCTTCTTGATTTTGTCCTTGGGCTTTCTGTCTATTGATGCCCTCCTTATATTGGCCACCTTTCATCAACATTCATATTTTTTCCAGTTATCGATTATTGGCCTTACAACCTGCTTCGCCATCGGCCTCCAGTCCAAACAACCTACTTATTATCAGTCTCCCCTTCTCTACATTATGCACAATTAGTAATTATATGCCCGTATTGCCATGATCTGCCACACACATCCACTCTCCCAATCTATTTTTAGCCTCTTTGCCTTATTCCACTAACCACCGTCAGCCACTAACGATTACTCCTTGTTTAGATAGAGAATCTTTCTTTATGAAACCACTCACTCTTCTACTACATGTTGCTATACTTTCTAATTTTAACCAGTTATTACAAACAATCTCAAAACAATTGAATTAACTATTCAAATGGGCATTTCTCCAAAATAGTAATGGAAACTCCTTATTGCTAGTCTTCCCACTCTTGCCCAATGTAACTAATTTTTAGCAATAATCACCACCTTCTCCATTTATTCAACTTTCTAGAAATTAATAATCAATCATTATTGTTCCTGTCACTTTGGTGACAAGAGCTTCCTTCATGCTTCTTGTCATTCAACCCATACATTTAATCCAAAACTCAGATGCCAACAATAATTTTTGAAAATTAATAAGATGCCCCTGCATCAACATATCTTTGTTTTCTCTACTACATCTATCAATACGAGGACTAGTCATATTTAAAAGTACCTTGGAAGGGTTGTCATTTCATTGGAAGGAGATAAGTTTCCCTAGGCCAACCCCTAAAAATTTATTCAAAGGTTCAAAGATAGTAGGTAATGGCCTTAGTATGTAGATATATTACTCCATTTAGTGCACCAATCAAAATGTGTCACTATTAATTGCTTCCAATGTTCTAGGATGAGCTAGAACATGTGTATTTGGATTATAAGATGATTAGAATGAATGAACTAAATGTATTTAAATACTAGCACATAACATCAAATTGTGTCAAATATGTGTTTTGTGAATTTGAATTTTGGAAAGAAAGGGGACAAGTCTATGACTAAAGAGTCACCCTCAAAACTATGAAAAAGTCCCAATGTGGCCAAACAGTTATATAGAGACAACTAATAGCTACATGGAGGTAGGTGCATGGATAAATGTGATAAATGTACATGTATCAAGACATTTCCTCAAAATAAATACAAAACTAAATTGTAAATCGCATGTGTGCATGCAAATTTCACCATTACATTAGGATATATATTAAAAACCACATTGAAAATTACAATGTTATAAAACAAACCTTGTTATATAGTCATTCTAAGTGATGTAAATTCACATTTCTAAAACACTCAAATAAATCGAAAGTGCAAAAAATTAATCAAGATATTTTTTATTGGTAAAGATGGGTTTTTGAAAGGGCCCAAACCCTTTTACAAAATGAGAAAGATAAGATGATGAAGCCCCTCAATACAACAAGGAGCAACATGGAACTAGTAGCACAAAGGCTGCATTACCAAACCAAATGGGAAAACAACCCAAGAACTAAAGGAGAACAACTAAATCAAGGTGATTTAAAACCAAAATACTCTAAGGATCTTTGGATAGCCTCAACCATTTTATCCTTGGTGTAGAAATGTTTATGAGTTGAACTACCTTTTTCTGCACTTGAATCATAATGACCCAAATGGCCACATGAAGTCCTTTGCCCTAAGATCCACAACTTAATCGAAGGGAAGAAATCTTAGGAATCCCTTAATTTCCTACAAACCTTAGATCCTTCCTCCTGCAATCCTTGTTCAAGACTTCCTTAGAAAGGATCTTGTGTGCATCATTAGTTCCATCTAACAAGGGGTCTTCTACCTCATCATTGAAAGGTTGAGAATACAAATCTTGCTCCTTTTTCCTCTAGGAATATTGCTTTCTCTTGTTGCTCATATAGTCCACCTCCAAATGACCCATTTTGAGGCAACAGTGGAAAACAACCATAGGGTTCTTGAAGACGATATGTTGTACCCATTTACCCAGTTTAGATGAGAAGGTAGTCCTAGAGGGGGGCACCTTATCAACATCCATATAGGCATAGAATCTTGTAAATAGTAATAATTTCATGCATTTGGTGACTGAGTCCAATGCAGTGAACTATCTAAAAGAGTTGGCTATGCCCCTTAAGACCTCCTCATCTCAATACTCTAAAGGCATCCCAAGAAACTTGACCCAAATCAAAATCCATTTGATGTATTCTTTCTTGGGGTCAAAGCCAAGTGACCATTTTTTGAGGAATAATCATTCTTACCAAGAAACCATAGGCCATCCAATAGGGTCTACTAGCAATCTTAATGGTTCATGAAGGAGATTAGAAGGAAGACTCTTAACAAAGCTACAATCTCAACATGATTCTTGAATTTCCACTTGTATGGTGTACCTACTTTCTAAATATGTCATTTTTTGGACAAGTACCAAAAAATTCCAAACAAACAAATTTTTGAACTTAGAAACAAACCTATCAATAATAGAGTCTAGGATAGAGATCATAAGATTCAAAACATCCACCAACGATGAGGGGGACTAAGAAAGAAAGGAGGACACCAAACCACTAACTAAACCAATAGGGTCTGCCTCAATAGGAATATCCTCCAACACAACTTGACCATCCAACACAGCTCCCAAACAAGGAACTGCATGGACCCCAACACCTTGCCTTGGCACCCAATGCAGAACAAGCACTTCTTGCACATACATTTCAAAAATCATTGCTCTAGGAACAAGTGATGGAACCTCATAGGGAGGGTATTCAACAATCAAAGGAGTAGAAACCCCCATACCCAACTAAAGAACCCTAATATCAAGAGCGATGACAACATAATCACCATGTACTATAGCAGGAACATCCCTACTCGTGAAGACATATATAATGAACAAATTAGATGGGGGGGCAAAAGAGCCAACATCCACATGGAAGATGGGTCCAACCTTCAAACATTGTGAATGAACCTTAACAACCTAAGCACTAGCATTTTAAGGGCCTGTGGGGAGAAAAATACCTTATAGAACCCCTTTCACGAACCAGACAAGCCACATATATACTAATATTCATATTTAATTAATTTAACTCTATACTTGTTTTCAAGTTCCATTTTGGATTAAAAATTTATAGTCACGCATTAGGTTGCATTCTATTTGAGAATTTAGTTCACCTTCATAATAATATAATCCCTGCAATGAATTATATGAAAAAACCAAAAAGCCTTTGGTTCCCCCTATTAAATTAGCTACATCAAACCCAATTTTAAAGTAGTAACAAATTAGAACCAAGACAACCAAGACTAATTTTTTCAATAGATGTAGGTTGTGACATAAGTAATCAAATTGATGTAGTGGTGATGCTCAAGATGGTGCAAGAGGTTACTTGTTGAAAGTGAAAATTTAATTAAAACCTTTAAATGGGGAAAGCATCATTGGAGATTGAGAGAAATCATTAAAGAGGTGAAGTGGTTGATAAGTAAAATAAATCTAGTTAACCTGAGTATCAAAAGATAAGATAATAAGGTTGTAGATTTAGTTGTGAATAGAGGTGGAACTTGTAGCTATGAATGATGTGTTGGCAAGAGACATTGTGTGGCTTCATAAGTGTTGTCATAGATGGCAACAAAGTCTATTCTACACATTCGCAGTACATAATATGTCTATATCAGAAGTCAGAGTGAAGATTGTTTTGGTCCGGTGGACAAGAACAGAGTATGCAACATGGTCTGACAATCAGGTCCGGATCTCTTAGATGGTGTAACTCAGTAAGTTGCGGACTTGGACAAGTTAGGAAGGGTATCATGACTATTGTATTCTAGAGATTTAGCCTCTGGTGATAAAGCATGAAAAAGATATGAGCTTCTGAGTGATGGGTTCTAGTCAGACAGAGGAAGAATTGACCGACAAAGTACCAGACTTCAATCCAGATGTATGAAAGGTGTTGATCAAGCAATTTTTAGCATTATACATTATTGGCTGACATGATTAATGACTTCTATGTCTAATATTTTGATGCGCATCATCAATCAAGCAAGGATTCAGCTGACAAAATAGAAACTTGCAAATATCCCAAGTGTTCTTGTTGCTAACTATGAAGTTGTTGGAAATCCTTGATGCAAATATATATACTTGATAGATTCAAGCTTGTGTAATATAGATGTGTATGGAGAAGTGGAAGAAAATATAGGAAGAAGTGTGAAAACAAAGATCTAAATCTGGAATATGACTGAAGAGTGATAATGAGTAGAGGAAGAATGAAATGTGCCAGATCAATATACAGTGCCTAACCGGAACTAAATTCTTGCATGTATGGATGTTGTTCATCAGTTCAAACACCTTGTTATCATATGTAAGCATTTGTAGACAGTGAGTCTCTTGTAGGCAGTGGGCCTCTTGTGAGTAGTGTGTTTGGGTAGTGGGCCCTAATTGGCAAGTGCCATTTTGTACTCTTTTATTCTTTTAACAGAGAATACAATCTTGGGTTAGTCACCCCATGGTTTTTCCCTTAATAGGGTTTCCACATAAAAATCCTTGTGTTGTGTGTATTTCACTTTTGTTCTTATGATTGCTTATGCTTTCATGTTTTGATATATCATTGAATATTGAGATAAGAAAAGAAAGTAAAAATTAAGGATAACTGATTAACCCCCCCTCTCAGTTATCTGCCTTGTTTCCAACAATTGGTATCAGAGCTAAGTTCCTCTGAACAAGCCTAACAACTTGAGGAAGATCTGGGAATCTCAATGGATGCATATGGTATGAAAGAACAACTTTAGTCTGCCCTAGATGATCTTGAACAATCCCACTCTGAGGTCAATAATTTGAGAGAAAGACTTAAGGAAGCTGATGATTTCATCAATGAGCTAAAAGAAAAACTCAGTCTTTATGTGAAAAAGAGAAAGGAACTACTCCAGAAATTAGCAAATCAAAATGAAACCAATAATATTGGTGAGGATCTAGATGAGAAAACTAAGCTATGTGAGAAGTTGTCAAAAGAAGTCATTATGATAAGACATGAAATGGAATCATGGGTTATAAAATTTACCAAAGAAATTGAAGAGAAGAGAAAGACTGGAGATAACCTAAAACAATCCCTCAAGGAGAAAATAGAGGACTGCCACAAAATGGACAGAATAATCAGGCAGCTTGAATCTGATCTTGAAGAAGCCAAAGACAATGAAGAACAACTTGAGAGCCAGATAGACACTCTTAAACAAGATCTTCAATCTGCAAATGAATACAAAGAAAAATTCAAGATAAGTTCAGCCCAACTTGAAGTTCTTCTTGCAAGTCAAAAGAGGGTAGATGATAAGCATGGCTTGGGGTATGAGAAAGGTGAAAGCTCTGGATCTAGTCAAAGGAACTTTGGATTAGGAAGTCAAAGAAACAGGCCTAGAAGACCTCCAGTAAGGCAACCAAATGCCCAAAGATATCCATCTTTCAATGGAAATTGCTTCAATTGCATAAAAATTTAGTCATAAAGCAACTTAGTGCAGGAATAGAATGAATCAAAACAATTCATCCTTCTCCGGTCAATGTTTTAGTTGCAAAAGGTATGGTCACAAATCTCATGAATGCAGAAATATGCAAATGAACAATTCTTTCAATGGCAGATGCTTTACATGCAATAGAATGGGGCATATGGCTAATCAGTGCAGATCAAAAGGATATCAACCAAATAAGAAAAGAAATGTTGTGTGTTACAATTGCAATAAATCCAGTCATATAGCCAGATTCTACAGAAGTAGAAATCATGATAAAAGAGGTCTGGTAAAACATGATCAGAAAGAAGATAAAGGCAAAGGTAAAGTAAATGTGGATGAAGTTCAAAAGGAGATGAGAAAGATTTGGGTAAAGAAGAATACAATGGATATTGGAGATGGATCCGCACTAAAATTCAGTGCTGATAATCCTTCTGGAAACTAAAAAGTGAGCTCTAGCTTAGGGGGAGCTACAGAGAAAATCTTTTTCCCCTAGCCAGCTGGTAAGTACCTGAATTCAGCACATTGACTGAACATCTGATGTTGTGGATTAAAGGGTTCCTATAAAATTCCCCAAAGAACTTTCAGTCAGAATGTGAGAGGTCCGCATGAAGTTTCACAAGGTTTATGACCACTTGAGTAGATTCGGTTCTGGCAACCATCTAGTATTAACAGAGCAATACAAATTGATCTGGTATGATCTAAAAATACAATACTCTGATCTGTGGATCTAGAGGAAAGTCTTTAAGACATCTAGGTGTTATCAACACATTAAGGTACTAGTTTGAAGATCCGCAAGACGATTCATGAAAAGATCACTTAAGAAGCAAGGTGACCGGATGACTTAAAAGTTTGTGCATTTATTACAAAAGGGAATTAGGTTTTGTGCAAGGATAAAAAGGTTTTTTCACTCATTATTTACACACTTGCACTCACGAAGAAGAAAGAAGAGCTCTGAGAAGAGATCCTATAGTTTAGTCAAGTTCAAGCTGAAGATTGAATTCAAACAGAAAATTGCTCTGACATTTGCTTCAAACCCTAAGGCATGAAAAAGTACTTCCCTTCTACAAATTCTCTCTGGATTTCTTTGCTAGAATGGCTACTCCAATGGTTTTTAATATCTCTGAAAGGCCAAGACCAAAATTTAAGAAAGACCCTTACAAGTCACTAGAAGCTGATCCCTTGGGTGCGTTTTCCAGTATTCCGCACAATATCTTGCATGTAGAAGATATTAGGGTTTATATCCATGCAAACATTGAAGATTTTGGAGACTCAAAATTGACTGACATCTATCAAAAATAGTTAATAGATGAGAATTTTGAACTCAAACCTAAATTCAAGACCCTAAGGGACAAACACTTCAAACATTGCATACATTTTCCATCTTTTGCAGAAGATGAATGGGTCTGGTATGTTCTAAGTAGGATGCATGATAATTGTATGTGGCTAATGAGGCCATTCAAGATAACCAAAGATGTCATCAGGACTGTGACCAGATTGCATTCAACTGGTGGGTTACCCGCACTCAAATCTGTAAAGAACCAAACGGTAACTGAAGCCATTGGATCAAAATTTGACAAAAGAGAAATAACTATAGATGACATCATGGATCCAGATGTGAAGTTTGCTTCAATGATAATTGGCTACAAAATCTACCACTCAAGTAGAGAAAATTTTGTGTCTGGTACAACAATCTATACTACATATTAGATGTTGAAGGAAGATGCAGATTATGATCTATGTGAGCTTCTACTGAGTCAATTGATGGAAAAATTACAGAAGATCAAGAAAGATAAGAAAAACTATATAAATGAGTTGCTTGGATCAAAGGGTTGGGTCTGGCAAAATGATAAACTCGTTGCAATTCAAATAAGAGATTGCATGTATGGACTTTGTGATGCTCAAGCCCAAAACTTAGCTCTCTGGGGTTACTTCAAGAATTTCCAAAGCATAATGCATGCCAGAGAGAATATCACAATCAATAGTTGAGAAATACAAAGACACAGTCTGCTTCATGGTTGACACTAATTAATGCCTAATGGAGGCAGTTGAGACAAGAATTGTGTGGATAATGCCCATGGGATATGAGGTCGATGAAAACATTTTTGAGGCACATGTTCAACACTTGTTGAGCCAATCTAAAGACACTGAAGTAGAAAGGTTTGGCACCTTTAAAGAGCTAAGCATAAAAATACATGTTGAATTAAGGTAGCGTGAGATAAAGAGAAAAGTAAGAAAGGAAGTTGAAGAATTTGCCAAAAGATTTGGCATATCAAAGGAGGCAGTAGATGCCAATAGAGAGAAAATAGAGAAGACAGAAAAAGAAAGACAAGAAGCAAAGAAAGAAAGCATTTCGGTGCAAGCCTCCTCCTGGACTAGATCTTCCAAGAGTTCTTCTCCTATCACTCCTAAAAGCTCAAAGACTACCAAACTGGAAGTCAAGCCATCTAGGAAAGGAGAAAAGAGAATGAAGACCAAAGCCACAAGGACATATATGAGTCAAAAGGATGATGAAGAGACATAATCAAATGAGGAAATTAGGAAAATGAAGAAGAAAAGAACATCCTGGAAGTCCTCTGAAAGAAGAAATAAGGAAGAGAAAACAAAGGAATTTGTTGAAAAACTCACTCTATCAATTGAAGACATCATCAAAGCCATCATTGTAGATGGAAACCTGTAGCCGATGACATAATTTTATGATGAATACAATGACACAGATAAGAGAATTATTGAAGAGGCAACTATCAGGTATTTGAACATCTACAACAAAGCCTTCATTGAAACAATTTCACTAATTCCTAAGAGCCTAGAAGAAGTACTAGAGCTGAGAAAAGAGAATGCCAAGACAAAATACTTGGAGATCCGAGAGCAGATAGTGATACAACTATGTCCTTCTATCACTCCAAAGTAAATGAACATGGTTTTTAAGGACAGTAAAGATGAGTTTCAGAGCAAGGCAAGAATGAATAAGCTCATGCTTGGAGAAACTGATCAAACAGCAAATGAAACAAAAGAAATTCTCTGGAATGCCTTGAAGAGATTTAATCTTCCTATTGTAGAGGAAACAGATGGAGAACCTTGTACCATGGATGTTGAAGAATTAAAGGTAATCAATGAAGAATTCTCTGACAAGGATGTCGAAGGATTAAAGAAAATAGATGAAGAGAAAACTAAGGACTTAGACTCCTCTGTTCTGGAAGAGGAAGTTCACAAAGCAATAAACTCTAGTAATGTCACTCCTCCGGATCCCACAGTTGCCAAGACAAATCTTCCAGGCACTAAAGAAGAAGGAGAAGGAAGAAGAAAAGAGAAGGAGAATCAAGAGAAAGAGGATAAGGTAAAAGAAGAAGAACAAGTAGAAAAGGTTGGTGATGACTTATCCAAACTAGTCAGTCCTGATATATCTAAAGGAAAGAAGCCTGAATCACCAGCAAGAGACACTACAAAGACACTACAGAATTTCCTAGACAAAGAAATGATGGAGCTGGATGAACCTGAGTTGATTCAAGGGCCACTAAATTTGGACTCTCTCTTTGGTTCAGATATGAAAATAACATCTTTTGCTCAGGCTAAATCAAAAGAGAAACTTCTAAAATCACACATGGAGGACAGTGAATTGTTAAATATTGCATCCGGTGTACTAGAGAAGATCATGCCTACATATCAAAAGGATACATCTGCCTCTCCATCCGGTAACTTGAAAAACTTGGTTAATTTTGTCAATCCTCATTTTGAATCTTTAGGAAAATTGGCAGAAACTAAGGTCCGGAAACGGTTCTTTGAAAAAAAGATTCAGTGAAAGACAAGGACTAATTAACAATGACAGAAGAACCTTAGATATTGGCATAAAGAGCATTGAAAACGCTCTTAAATATGGAGGGAATGTATATAATTTTTTTTATCTTGGCCTAGAGTTACAGAAGACATTAAGAAGAAGATAAAAGAGTAAGAAGAAAAATTGACAAACCTATCTCAGAAGTTTGATCCTCTTACTATCTCTCTAGTAAACCAAGAATGTCACGTTGTTGTTATCATAAATGAGATAAAGAAACTGGTTAAGGAGAAGAGGAATCCGATGGATAGAATGGGTGAACTTAGGGGAATAATCCTCCCTAAGTTAGAGGTATTGCATGATGCTTTAACAGATGCTCAAAGTATAGCCCAGACCAGTAATCCAATAGATTTGAAGAGGGCAAAAGCATATGCATTTTTGTTAATTGGACACATCTCCATTTTAGATAGAATGAAGAGGAGTTGGGCCACAAAGATTGTACAGTTGAAGACAACCTTTGCGGATATACTTAAGTATATGTAAGTATAACATATGATTTGTATATACATATGCGACCATGTATATAATAGTTTTTACACAATTTTGTATGCAGATTCTACCCTTTGCCATTGATGTCAAAGGGCGAGTGGAGAGTAGTGAAAAATGAGGAATTTAGCAAAGGGGGAGCACCGGCAAAGTAGTATAAAGAAACAAAGCATAAGCAAAGGGGGAGTCACTGCGACACTTAGCCATTTTTCACTAAGTGTTGCCATCAATGCCAAAGGGGGAGATTGTTGGCAAGAGACATTGTGTGGCTTCATAAGTGTTGTCATTGATGGCAACAAAGTCTATTCTACACATCTGCAGTACATAATATGCCTATATCGAAAGTTAGAGTGAAGATTGTTTTGGTCCGGTGGACAAGAACAGAGTATGCAACATGGTCCAACAATCAGGTCCGGATCTCTCAGATGGTGTAACTCAGTAATTCGCAGACTTGGACAAGTTAGGAAGGGTATCATGACTATTGTCTTCCAGAAATTTAGCCTCTGGTGATAAAGCATGAAAAAGATATGAGCTTCTAAGTGATGGGTTCCAGTCAGACAAAGGAAGAATTGACTAACAGAGTACCAGACTTCAATCCGGATGTATGAAAGGTGTTGATCAAGAATTTGTGGCATTATACATTATTGGATAACATGATTAATGACTTCTATGTCTAAGATTTTGATGCGTGTCATCAACCAAGCAAGGATTCAGCCGATAGAACAGAAACTTGCAAATATCCCAAGTGTTCTTGTTGTCGACTATGAAGTTCTTGGAAATCCTTCATGTGGATATATATACTCAATAGATTCAAGCTTGTGTAATATAAATGTGTATGGAGAAGTGGAATCAAATATAGGAAGAAGTGTGAAAATAAATATCTAAATCTAGAATATGACTGAAGAGTGATATTGAGCAGAGGAAGAATGAAATGTGCCAAATCAGTATACAGTGCCTAACCAGAACTAAATTCTTGCATGTATGGATGTTGTTAATCAGTTCAAACACCTTGGTATCATCTGTAAGCATTTGTAGACAGTGAGTCTCTTGTAGGCAGTGGGCCTCTTGCGAGCAGTGTGCTTGGGTAGTGAGCTCTAATTGGCAAGTGTCATTTTGTACTCTTTTATTCTTTTAACAGAGAATACAATCTTGGGTTAGTCACCCCATGGTTTTTCCCTTAATAGGGTTTCCACATAAAAATCCTTGTGTTGTGCACGTATTTCACTTCTGTTCTTATGATTTCTTATGCTTTCATGTTTTGATATATCATTGAATATTGAGATAAGAAAAGAAAGTAAAAATTAAGGATAACTAATTCACCCCCCCCCCTCTCAGTTATGTGCCTTGTTTCCAACATGATGTGCCTGTCATGTTTGATTTCCAAGCTTAAACCATTGGAGGACCCTTAGCCTACTATATTATTTATCATAGGCTAATGGGCAGAAGCAAGGGAAATAATTTAATAATTTAACTTAAGTTTTCATAAAAGTAACTTTAAGTTATATTCATAAAAGGATAACTTAAATGTTTTATTATTAAACAATTATTTTTAAAAGAGGTACAATAAAGTTTCACTAGGAATGGGGTCTAAAACTGATGTTTAATTAAAAGGACTTTCTAGACACTTTTCAAAATTAATTTCTAGAGGGAAAAAGGGAAAAAGATATTCAATTATATTCCCTCAAGAGCCTATATAAGGAGGATTTGGGCAAAGGAAAGATCATCCAATTTATGAAATCAAAATGCAATGTCCCCTTTTAGGATAACCTTTATTTCTCAATCTGCACACAAGAATAACTACTAGGAAGGGAAATTAGTATTATTAAAGATCAATTTAATAATGAAATCAATACATATATTTATTTATCATAATTGGGGTTAATAACATAATAATGATAATCAATAATAATGAATAAGTACATATATCTAATTGTATTTCCTCATGCTTTAGCATACTTATAATTTAACCATGTTTAGGCCTCATGATATACTTTGGGAATGGCAACATCAAGCCTGGTTGTTAATCTAGCCCAATCATCTACCCTACCGGAGGAGGGGGAGATATTACTTTTAGAGTGTTGGATAAACAAACTCCACTGTCATAGGCCTAAGGACTTCATTGCACACCTGACAATACTTCACCACTTGGCTCAAGGGCTTCATTGCACGCCCGACAATACTTCACCACTTGGCTCAAGGGCTTCATTGCACGCCAGCAATACTTCACCACTTGAGAGTCACCTATCATGTGAGCCAAAATAATAATAATAATAATAACAAACTATACGTCCCTAACAACCCAACATCCTTTGTAGGGGCAAAGGAGAAAGATTAAAAATGTGGCAAGGTCACACTTATCCCTTGTATATCATGAGTAAGGTTAGATAGATTGTACCAATATAGGATTCGTCTTCTCGTATGATTTGAGATATTCTAGTGATCCTATGGGTCACATAGATAAGACTTTCTTTATGTAAAGTTATCCCTTCAATGGGAACTAGATGATATACCATCACTATTTGATGGTCCAATATATATATATAGGGCAATAGGTTGCCTCTCTCTCTCTCTCTCTCTCTCTCTCTCTCTCTCTCTCTCTCTCTCTCTCTCTCTCTCTCTCTCTCTCTCTCTCTCTCTCTCTCTCTCTCTCTATATATATATATATATATATATATATATATATATATATCCATTCCTTGATTAGATTATTGATGATAATGCTTATATAATAATATTATTGATGGATAGATAACAGCTGATATGAATACCTTATAGAGTTGGGACTGAATGATAATTGGTTGCTTCTTGGAATAATTAATATGTTGATATAACATATTGCTTGATGTTGATCAGATCATTGTTGCTCATATAAAATATATCAAGATCATTCACTGTTATGTTTAATTGTTGATTGCCTATGAATGAATGATCTTGGATGCTTGTAGGAATGAATCATTATCCTTAGATATCAATTGCAGATTGAATATTTATGTCTAATGGAATGGATGTTGAATGATGAATGATAGATCTAATAAATAATGTTGATTGCTATAATAGATATTTGCAGCTCCAGTCTCTCTTGATGGCTGAGTGAATGTGTATTGAAATGAATTGCTTGCTGATGAATAATTAGAATCGATGAGATGTTGAGACTGTTGAATGATGAGATTGATCATTGATATACTTGATTATTTCTCCGATTTGTATGAATAATATATAATGCTCAAATTGTTCAATGATATTCCCAATCTCATAATTGTATATTTAAAACTCAGAAGTGTATATATATATATTCTTGTTTGTATAATTGTTCTCTAAAAATCATAATATATATAATATCATTTCCTTCTTTATTTCTTCATAACACTATTAAAATCAGATCTTATTTTCTTCATAAATCTTCTTACAGATCTGTCTCTTGATTTTATTTACTTTAGTTCTGAAGGTGTTGTTATATATAATATATTGCACTCAGATTTTTTATTCCATTCTCCCCCTCTTCACCGAGCCTCTCCTTTATACAATTCCAAGGGACTTGACCAACGATCATGGCTTTTAGACTATTTGATTGCTGCTCTTAATATGAATCGCAACCTTACTATTATGGAGCACTGCCTCTAATCATTATTAATTGTTGTTCAAGGACCATAAACTTAAGTCTATTTATGTGATTGTTTCCTTTTAAGGAGTGGTGGGCCACTTTGGCATTTATCAAAATCACTTTATTTTATATTTCATAACAAGGGCTTAAGACTTCTATTAATCGCAACCTTCTATAATTGTTGAATTATATGCATTTATAATATTTAGTATTATTATATAATAATATTATTTTTATATTTACATTTATATGTTTTTTATATATTATATATTATATTTATATTATATATATTATATATTTTAATAATATATTATATTATAATTATTATAATTATAATAATATTTAAATTAATAATTATATTTGTTTTCTTATATTAATAATATAATTTGGATAAATATACTATATATTATATTTATATTAATTTATAATATTGCCTATATTATTTAATCGATAATAATATTTTAATGTCATTCATTTTGAATGAATAATACATAATCAATTCAATTAATAGAGGGACATGACAGTTCTCCCCATTCAAGATTGCTTGTCAAGCAATTTTGGGTTTGGATTATTGATGCTGAAGTTCGAGAAGAGTTGTGTTTAGATTAGTGCCTTGAGGCATAGTTGAGAATCAAGATTGGAAAAATCTGAAAAATATATCTAATGATGTTGTAGTGAGGGTATAATCGGATCTCAAAAGACTATAATTATTATGTAAGTTGTAGATGTGTAGGATAATCATTGAATGATGATAAGATAACAAGGAGAATGGTCCTGGGATTTGTGGGTTATGGGTACACAATATAACTAAGTTACTCTAATCAAGAGAAGAACCTAGGAGAGACTCTTTGGAAGAAATGATCTAATATAGAAATAAATTCATCAACAAGGTTGATCTGTATATTGTCATAATTTCGATGAGTGTGAAATAGAAACATAGTGACATGATGAATTGTGACATGAATATTTGAATGTGGACTGTTAGAGTAATTGAACTAGTAGAGTACCTTGCTATCAAAGGTTAATTGTATTTTACCTTAGATACTTAAGGGTAAATACATTACCATAACTGATTTGAACATAGTCTATTATAAGGACATAGCATAGTGCTGGATCTCTACATAATAATTATGCTTTGCATGATGGGTAGACTTGTGTGTGATTACTAAGCTCTTTAGTTAAAGGTAATTGAATACAAAATTTTATCTAATTGTGTACTGATCATAAAGAAAAATAATATCCAAGCATGGACACTGGTGCATTCTAGTACTTTTTGAGTTTTTATTGATATTTATAAGGGCATAGTTATTGATACTTTACTTTGTGTTAGTGGTGGATGTCCTTGAATAATTGTGATCATGTTAGGTTGAGGTCACCACATTGTATCAGTCCAATGAAAAGATGGAAGTTATAGTAGAAGGCAAAGTTGTATGACAAAAGGTGAACCTAGCATTTACATTTCAAAGTCACGGCATAAAGTTTTGATCATTATATCTAGACTAGGATTTGCAAGAACTAAATTTGTGCATGATATTGGTTAAACTATCTCAACTATTATAGTGTAACTATATATAGTGTTGTAAACTCTTAACATTGATAACAAGGACATAATAGTCTTGAGAATGTGAACCCTAATTGTGTTAATCAAGCAAAATTACATTTGTCTATGTTACGATGAGTGAGGCTCTAGGGTCTAACACTTCAAATAGAAAACATCATGTAAGACATGAAGTATGAGTAAGACATAATATACAGAGTATACACATTAATACACATAAGTCAACTATCATTCACATGATGGTAGGATGACTACTTTGATACCACTTGTAATGTCCCCTTTTAGGATATCCTTTATTTCTCAATCTGGACACAAGAATAACTACTAGAAAGGGACATTAGTATTATTAAAGATCAATTTAATAATGAAATCAATACATATATTTATTTCTCATAATTGGGGTTAGTAACATCATAATGATAATCAATAATAATGATTAAGTACAGATATCTAATTGTATTTCCTCATGCTTTAGCATACTTATAATTTAACCATGTTTAGGCCTCATGATATACTTTGGGAATGGCAACGTCGAGCCTGTCGTTAATCTAGCCCAATCATCTACCCTAGTGGAGGAGGGGGAGATATTATGTTTAGAGCGTCGGATAAATGAACTCCACTGCCATAGGCCCAAGGACTTCATTGCACACCCGATAATACTTCACCACTTGGCTCAAGGGCTTCATTGCACGCCCGAAAATACTTCACCACTTGAGAGTCACTTACCATGTGAGCCAAAATAATAATAACAAACCGTACGTCCCTAACAACCCAATGTCCTTCGTAGGGGAAAAGGTGAAAGATTAAAAATGTGGCAAGGTTGTGCTTATCCCTTGTATATCATGAGTAAGGTTAGAGAGATCATACCAATCTAGGATTCATCTTCTCGTATGATTTGAGATATTCTAGTGATCCTATGGATCACGTAGATAAGACTTTCTTTATGTAAAGTTATCCATTCAATGGGAACTAGATGATATACCATCACTATTGGATGGTCCAATATATATATAGGGCAATATGTTGCCTTAATAGATATATATATATATCCATTCCTTGATTAGATTGCTGATGATAATGCTTATATAATAATATTATTGATGGATAGATAATAGCTGATATGAATACCTTATAGAGTTGGGACTGAATGATAATTGGTTGCTTCTTAGAATAATTAATATGCTAATATAAGAGATTGCTTGATGCTGATCAGATCACTACTGCTCATATAAAATATATCAAGATCATTCACTATTATCTTTAACTGTTGATTGCCTATTAATGAATGATCTTGGATGCTTGTAGGAATGAATCATTATCCTTGGATCTCAATTGTAGATTGAATATTTATGTCTAATGGAATGGATGTTGAATGATGAATGATAGATCCAATAAATAATGTTGATTGCTATAATAGATATTTGCATACCCAATCTCTCTTGATGACTGAGTGAATGTGTATTGAAATGAATTGCTTACTGATTGATATGAATAATTAGAATCGATGATATGTTGAGATTGTTGAATGATGAGATTGATTGTTGATATACTTGCTTGTTGCTCCAGTTTGTATGAATAATATATAATGCTCAAATTGTTTGATGATATTCCCAATCTCAAAATTGTATATTTAAAACTCAGAAGTATATATATATATTCTTGTTTGTATAACTATTCTCCAAAAATTAGAATATATATAATATTGTTTCTTTCTTTATTTCTTCATAGCACTATTAAAATCAGATCTTATTTTCTTCATAAATCTTCTTGCAGATCTGTCTCTTGATTTTATTTTCTTTATTTCTGCTTGCCTGTTGTTATATATAATATATTCCACTCAGATTTTTTATTCCATTCTCCCCCTCTTCACCGTGCTTCTCCTTTAGGACCCTTATACAATTCCAAGGGACTTGACCAACGATCATGGCTTTTAGACCATTTGATCTCTACTCTTAATATGAATCGCAACCTTACTATTATGGAGTGTTTCCTCTAATCATTATTAATTGTTGTTCAAGCTCCATAAACTTAAGTCTATTTATGTGATCGTTTCCTTTTAAGGAGTGGTGGGCTACTTTGGCATTTATCAAAATCACTTTATTATAACAAAGGCTTAAGACTTCTATTAATGCAACCTTCTATAATTGCTGAATTATATGTATTTATAATATTTAGTATTATTATATAATAATAATATTATTAATATTTATTTTTATATTTACATTTATATGTTATTTATATATTATATATTATATTTATATTTATATATGTTATATATATTAATAATATATTATATTATAATTATAATAATATTTAAATTAATAATTCTATTTGTTTTCTTATATTAATAATATAATTTGGATAAATATATTATATTTATATTAATTTATAATATTGCCTATATTATTTAATCGATTATAATATTTTGATGTCATTCATATTTGAATGAATAGTACATAATCAATTCGATTAATAGAGGGACATGACACAAAAGCCCAATTTCTTGAGATCAAACATATGTTCATCCTTTTTCCCCTAGGATAAAAACCCTTTGGCAAAGATAAATTCAAGGACAAAAAACCTCCTATTCATGTGAGTAATCCCATCTAAGGATTACCAATGTGTTGAATAGTTACAATAGAATTTTTAGTTGTTGTGTTCTAGATTTGAGGTGATATTTGATAGCTATTTGCTTGCAAATCAAATCAATTCATAAGGAGAAGTTGGTTGTACATTTCAAGGTCTACAAGAAGAATGAATTGTATCATTTTGAGTGTTTGACCTAGTCATACCATCTCTAGAGGGTTGTACAAGTTTCAAAAGGATATTTGAGCAATATATGTCAAAGTTTCATTGATCATTGGGTTTAAACTTGTGTAGTAGCATTCTAATCACTGGTTGCTGGGTATATAATCTATTATATACATTATTGAGTTGGGTGTGACTTTTGATAGAGATCGTACATTTTATAACTTGGATGTCCTTTTTATGAACTGAGTCATAGCTTTTTTTGGTATTATTTCTTTGTTGTAGATAACAACTGTACCATTTTTTATCGATATATAGTAAAATTTTAGGTAGAGTTTATAGTGTTTCAGAGAGTCATACATCTTTAGGGATGATAGCTCTAAATTAATATTAGTTGTATAGTTTGGAACTAAACATTATCTAATGTTTCTATTGATATTTTTCTCCCATAACTAGCCATACAATTTGAGGGTAATGTGATTTATCATTATGTTGATATTCTAATAAATAATTGGCTAGTATATTTGATATTGCTATATATTTGTTGTTCAAAATATTTCTTTGAATGAGGATTATTGTTTAGTTTGTAATTCTGAGTGGTGCTCCACCAAAAGTAATTTGGTTTTTCTTGTATTGAATCTAGAAGGCTATGCTACCACAAAATTAACTTATCAATTTTATTTCTTGCGAACTATGTGGCTTTCTACTGGTAAGTTAGTGTCTCAATCACTATATTCTCTCACCTTGCTCTTTCTAGGAATTTGGTGATCAAAAAGTGTGAGGGTTTTATGCATTTTCATCATAAAATTATAAAAACCCAAAAAAAAACACTTTGGGACATTATACTGGTATTAGAGTTGTGATCTTTCCAATCTATAGAGGAATCTAACCATTTGATGTGCAAAGTATACCACATGCACGATAGTGACAAAAAATATAGATACTATTAGAGAGAGAAGAAAAGTCGAGTCTTCAGAACATTAGAATGCAGAGTTAAAGTAATAGAATTCAAAGATTGTGATAAAAAAGTTAGAGATGGAAGGAAGGGATAAGAAAGTTATGACAAATGCGAAAATAGTTGATGAAAGATACAAAACCCTTATCCAAGGGTAACAACATTTGATAGATATGATGACCCAGTTTATTCATGCAATGCAAAACAACATGAATGTTTCTAGAACTTGGTGATTAGAAAGTGTGAGGATTTTATGCCTTTTCATCATAAAATTATAAAAATTCAAAAAAAAATCAGTTTGGTGCATTATAGTGGTACCAGAGTTATGATAAAAAAGTGTGAGGGTTTTATGCATTTGCATCATAAAATTATAAAAATCTTTTTAAAAAATTAGTTTGGGACATTATAGTGGAATCAGAGTTGTGATCTTGCCAACATATAGAGGAATCTAACCATTTAATGCAAAGTATACCACATGCACAATAGTGACAAAAAATATAGATACTATCAAAGAGAACGAAGAAAAGCCCAGTCTCCAGAGCATTAGAATGCAAAGTTAAAGAAACAAAGTTTGGAGATTGGGATAAAAAATTTAGACATGGAAGGAAGGGATAAGAGAGTTATGACAGATGTAGAAAGAGTTGATGAAAGATACAAAACCCTTATCCAGTGGCAACAACATTTGATAGTTTTGGACTAAGTTTATTCAAACAATGCAAAACAACATGAATGTTTCTAGACATACCCAAAATCAAAATGGAGAGCGAAGTTCTTCAGTGATTAATAATAATAACAACAATAGAACCATTATCAGTTTCACTACCATACCCTTCGAATTTACTTTCTTACACAGGGAAGAAGAACCACTAGAAATTGGAGTGCAAAATTCTTTGTCAGATGATATTACCACTTGTTATATTGAGTATAGATCTCTTCTGATGGAGATTTAGATAGAAATCTCTCTCATGAATTTCATTAATTTGAAGACAAGGGATGGACCAAGACCTAAACCAAGCCCCCAAGCAAATCAACATCAAAGAGACCTTTAGCATAAGTTGGCAAAGTTGTCTACTTTTGATGGGTCCAACAAGTGTATAGCTCGTGCTTGGATTCAAAAGTTACATACCTATAACTCAAACCCAAGCTAGAAGATGAAGTTATCAAGTTTTCCACACTTCACGTTGAAGGCATAGCTCATGAGTGGTGGTACCATGGATTGGTCACCCAAGATCATCATCTCATCAACACTTACAAAGAGTTTGAAGCAAAAGATTGATTGAGCAGTTTGACAGAAAAGACCCTAAGGTCTTTTTCATGGAGTTGGCTCATCTTAGATAGTATAGTACTGTGGAGAACTATGTGGCTATATTTTAGAATTTGTCTGTAATGGCTCATGATGTCTCTAAAAGGGGATAAATATGTTGTTCATAGAGGGTATATCCAAACATCTTAAGGGTTTGGTGAAGGCTTTTGATCCACCATCATTGCAAGAGGCAATCAAGTGATGCTTGGCACTGGAGGCTTTAACTCAAGAAAGTAAATTCCAAACAAATACTTTCCCTCTAAAGAAACCTCCTCAAAAAGGAATTAATCAGCCCAAGAATATTCCATCTAGAAAGGAGGAAGAGGCCAAGAATGAGTTGAGATGAAAAAATATACGTTTCTCTTACAAGGAACTATGGGCACCAAGACATAGATATCATGGTCGAGGTCAAGTGCATTATATTGAAGTAGTTTCAGATGAAGAATTTGGAGCTGAGGAATCTAAGTCAGAGAAAGAGGAAGATGAGCTTGAACCTGAGAAGCAAGATGAAGAGGTAGTTTTAGGGGGTACCTTTACTACTCTATCTAGTATTCCAAAATATAACCTCTTCAGAGTTTGAGGAGTTTTTAATGGACAGAGGGTCACAGTGTTAATTGACAATGGAGCAACCCACAACTTCATTGATGAAGGACTAGTGGTTAAGAGAGGTCTCAAAAAAGACTTCAGAGGGTTTAATGTGATATTTGATGATGGATTTAACAAGCCTTGCACAAAGAAGATTTCACAGTTAAGCATCTCATTGGGAAATCGTAAAGTGTCTAATGACTTATATGTCATTGGCATAAAAGATACGGATGTGGTGTTGGGAGTTCAATGGTTGCATTCTCTTAGAGAGTTCACTCAAAATTATCAAACTATGGAACTAAAGTTCCATTCAGATGGAAAGGAGGTAGTACTCCATGGAAGGTCAAATGGAGCTCCTCAAATTATTTTTGCAAGAAGAATGGAGAGAACATTTTGTTGAGGGAAAGTTGCTTGGGCATCCAAATGTTTAGTTAGTACCACAACTTCAAATGGCAAGAAGTCTTATCATGTTGATATCTAGTCTCTTCTAGATAAGGATAGAAATTTTTTCAGAGATATACCTCTAGGAAGGCCATTCGAGAGAGGTTTTGAGCATGTCACAAAGTTGGAAGAAGGTGTCAAACCTATCATTACCACTCCCTATCACCATCCTAGAAGGAATAAGGAAGAATTGAGAAGTCCATTAAGGAGCCTCTTGATATGGGCCACATCAAACCTAGTTCGAGCCCTTTTGCTTCATCTATAGTCTTGGTTAAGAAAAAGGATGGAACCATGAGGATATGCATAGACTACAAGGCTCTAAATAACAAAACCATCAAGAATAGATACCTGATTTTTAGAATCAATGAATTGATTGATGAGCTACATGATGCAGTCTATTTCTCAAAAATAGACCTTAGATCAAGATGCCATCAGATTAGGGTCTAAGAAGAGGATATCCACAAGATAGCTTTTAGGTGTCACTTTCGACACTATCATCTCCTAGTCATGCCACTTGGTTTGGTTAATGCTCTAATCACCTTTCAATCTTGCATGAACCAAGTGTTCAACAAATAATTGAGGAATTTGTTATAGATTTCTTTGATGATATCCTCATTTACAGCAAGACATGGGAGGATTATTTGAGACACCTAGATGAAGTGTTGAGCATCTTAGAGGCACAAGCATTATTTTCCAAGGATTCAAAATGTGAGTTTGGAATGACCAAAATCTTGTATCCTGGGTATGTCAATAGTGCTCAAGGAGTTCAAGTAGATTAGGAAAAGATGTACAAGCAATTTTGGATTAGCCTCCACCAAAGACATTGACACAGCTAAGAAGAATCTTTAGTCTTTGTAGTTATTACCAAATGTTTGTTAAAGGTTTCTCATAGCTAGTGGCACCCTTAATCGATTTGACCACAAAGGGAGCCTTTGCATGGTTTGAAGTAGCACAATAAGATTTTGACAAGCTCAAAGAGGTTATGAGTTCATGCCCAATGTTCGTTGCCCCTAATTTCTCACTTCCCTTTATGTTGGAATGTGATACATCTGGTGACAGGATTGGAGTAGTTTAGATGCAGAACAAGCATCCTATAGCATTTGAGAGCCATAAACTTAGAGAGGTAGAAAAAAGCTCTCAATCTATGACAAAGAGATGCTGGCCATCATGTATGAATTGGCCAAGTTCAAGCAATATATAGTGGGTGGCAAATTTGTCGTAAAAGAAAACCACAACAACTTGAAGTGCTTTCTTAGCCAAAATGACTTAAATGAAAGACAATAATAATGAGTGAGTAAACTTTAGGCCTATGACTTTGACATTGAATATGTTAATGGAAAGAATAACATAATAGTAGATGCCTTGTCAAGGAAACCCAGCTATGTTTTATATATGATATTTATGTTAATGGGAAAGCTCATATTCTAGTAGAATATTTTAAGAATGGCTTTACTATTGACATCATGGATAGCAAGTTGCAAGATGATAAATAATAGGGATAAAATGAGCTCATACTCTACAAGGATAAAGTTTATCTTATACCTAAGTCAAAGATGAAGGATAAAATTTTGAGGGCCATTTATGATACCCCTTGGTAGGCCATCCAAGGTACTTTAAGACCTACAAACATATTAGGGAAAGGTTTTCTTGGAAAGGAATCAAAGATGATGTCCTTAAATACATCAAAGAATGTATATCCTATCAACAGAATAAGATGAAGCAATCTTTTCCAACAGATCTATTGCAGCCCCTACCCATTCTAGATCAAAAGTGGTAGACCGTCTCAATGGATTTTGTCACAGGGATTCCAAAGGTGTAGGGTGAGGATTGTATTTTTTGTTCTAGTAGATAGACTTACCAAATATGCCCATTTATTTTCTATATCTTCAGAGTTTAAGGCACCACAAGTGGTTGATTTATTTTTTAGAGAGATATCAGACTCCATGGATAGTGAGTGATAGGGACAACAGGTTCCTTAGTTTATTTTTGGTAGGATCTCTCTCGATTGATGGGTATAGAATTGAATCCTAGCACCAGCTATCACCCTCAAATAGATGGGAAAATAGAGATTATGAGCAAATGGAATGAGAGGTATTTAAGGAATTATGTAGCAGGCAGCAATCAACATGGATCAAATGAATCTATCTTGGAGAGTATTGCTATAGTACTACACATCATATGTCCATTGGTATGTCTTCATTCAAAGCCTTCTATGGATATGATGTGTTATCCTTTGTGGATTTGATTATCACTAATAGTAGAGTGCCAAGGGAAAGAGGCTTGGTTCAACAAAGCCAAGAAATTTTGAATGCACCTAAGGAGAATTTCCAAGAGGTAAAAATTTGACAAAAGATGTATGCAAAATGCCGCCGAATAGAGAGGACTTTTGAAGTTGGGGATATGGTTTTCTTGAGGTTGTGGCCTTAAAAGTAATCTTCTCTCAAAAGTTCCCAAGAAGGGCAAGCTCTCACCTTGCCCTTCCTAGGAACTTGGTGATCAGAAAGTGTGAGGATTGTATGCATTTTCATCATGAGACGTTACAATACCTTATAAGCTTTGGAGGCCAATTTTTCCAAGAATATTCAGAGATGGGGATTTTGCCTCCTACCCATTTTCTATTCCGGCCACAAAACCCAAGCCACCACTCTTATCCACCTTTTTATTCCCCCTCCTCTCGCAATAATTAAATTTTCATATCTCATTTATGCGTTGGAGGGGGTGACGAGCCTTTCGTTTTAGTACTTACTATCATTGGTGCCATGCTTTGGGAAATAAGGATGTGAAATGGAATATGGGTGTGGGGGCTTGATTTTATTGTAAAATCATTTTGAAATGGTAAATTTGTTGCCAGATAGGTAAGTTAGGGAGGCAATGAAGAAGAAAGGTGGTGGGCATTCATGTTTTTCTTTACCATGTGTCTACCCTTTTTATTGTGTCTTCACTTCTGCTTTATCTATTTCTAGAAACAGTGAGTGTAAATGCAACGTTTCTTCACGCATGGGAATGTTTACCAAGATGTAATTTGACAACTGCTCTAGTCTTGTTTGTTTAGATTAGATACACTTTTGCACATTATTTGTCCATTTCATGGTGTTGAGGTGTGAGGTATGAGAACAAGCTAGCTGTCTGCCATTTTGAGTCATTGTGCTTCCTAGTTGAGATATATGCCCCTTCCTGTCCCTTGCAATTGATGTAACTAGTTCGGATGAAGACGTTGAAGCTGATCCTACAAAGACCATTATCATAAATTAGGCCATCTAGATGGCATATAAAGGATAATAAATGGAAGACTTCGAAGTGTGAGGGGGGAAATAGAGTTAGTTCAAATCAATGAAAACATAACAAATAACCCAAACATCAATAGAAGGTGAAAGTAACTGGAGAATCAAACCAAAGAAGTAGAAATACTTACAAAACCCATTTACCTATCATTTTCCATTGTTATCTATCTTGCTTTGATCTTGATTGAAGCCCTCAGAAGCTCTTTTGTGCTTGCTTGCTTGTGTGAAGATGGCAAAGTAAGAATGACTGTGAGTACCTATTTGTGTTGAATGAGAGATCCAACACACCAAAAATGGAGGATATTTGGAGAGTGGAATGAGAGAATTTTGAGTATAGATTTGATGCAATAATGAATCCTTCCTAAATGGCTTAGAAGAGGGTTCTATTTATAGAATTTCTGAAAAGAGAATGGAGGGTGAGGATCTAATGATGAGATCAATGGTCCTCATTAATTGTGAATTTTTAATTCATGATGGATGAATTAAAAATTCAGAGTGGGGGACAATGGGTTATGGCTTTTGAATTAAAAATTTAAAGTGGGTGACAATGGGTTATGGCTTTTGAATTAAAAATTCAAAGTGGGGGACAATGGGTTATGGCTTTTGAATTAAAAATTCAAAGTGGCGGATAATGGGGAACATTGAATTAAAAATTCAATTTGGTGGAGGATAATTTGATTTAAAGATTTATTTTGGAAAGTGGAGGATATTAGCTAATTAAATATTAAGAATATTTAATTATATGTGCAATATGGTGAGGTGGAATAGATGAGGTGGATTGATGAGGTGGATTGGTGAGGTGGATTTAGGACTTTAGACCTTTAGAAGAATTTTAGAGAATTTAATTGATGTGAGACATAAGAAGAATTTAAGAAATTTAATTAAATAAAATGACTTTATTTAATTATGGGATAATGAGCTAATTAAATAAATTTATAATATTTATTTAATTAACAGAAGAAATTAAGAATTAAGATAAATATTAAATATTTACTTAATTCAACCCGAGGTAATTTTAGGTGTATACATTTTGCCCCTCTTTGAAGCAATGTGTTTTATCACGTTGTTTCAAAGAATAAGAGTTTTCGATAGTGATACATGCCCTAGTTTGCCCCTGGTACAAGTTTAACGACAGGATGCCCCCTCGGGAGATTGGACAGGAGAAAGACTGCAAGGCATGAGACGGACAATCTCACGAAGAAGAAGGCGAAGAAACGGGTTAGGATGTAGAAAAATAGGGTATGGTTCGGAGAAACAGCCCTGGGAAGCAATCAAAGGGTCATAAAGTCCAATATGGGCCACTTGCTATATATAGGAGTTGGGTCCACACAACCTATTCATTTGTACACTTGGCCATAGGTGATTTGTCTTCTGGAGAGCTTAGGAGAGCATGGCAGCCAGAGAGATGGATATTCCGCGCGAGCAGTATTGGTTTGAGCGGATTCGACAGTTCGATTGGCCAGCAGAGGCAGGACCCCCGGTATGTAGTTCTTCAAAACTTATCGAAAGTCAATTTTGGTGCATATTAATGGCTACGAAAACCAACGAGAATAAATGCGCAAAAACCCTATTTTTGCGCATATGTGCTCCTAAATTGTGCATATGTTGCGGTATTGCGCATGCATGCCGCGAAATGGCGCATTCGTATATGTTGCGCTTTTGTATCCCAAATGTGCGCATTTGTATTTTTGTGCATTTGATTCAATAAGTTGTGCATTCGTTCAGAAGTTGCGCAAATGCACCGTTAGTTTGCGCATATGTGTTAAATTGCGCATTTGAGTTATTGCATTGCGCATATGTGTTAAATTGCGCATTTGAGTTATTGCATTGCGCATATGTGTTAAATTGCGCATTTGTGCGAATAGGTTGCGTGCCAGAATGGTGCATACGTGACAGAGAGCTATGCTTTCATTGTGAAATTACGCTTTTGTTATGAAATTGCGCCTTTGCTGCCTGTGTTTGCACATTTATACTGTAGGTAAAATTGGTTGACTTAACAAAATTAACCCAATTGGCATCTTGATCGATGCGTCAATTGATTAGTGATCTCCGAGATTGCTGAGAATCTAGTCGAGAGATGATATGCTGTTTTGATTAATTTGATATGTTGAGCCAACGATAGAATAGCTTGATTGCTTGCAGGTTTTCGATATGGATTTGGATTTCACTGACGATATGTGTTTCTTGGTTGCAGGAGGATATTCAGGACGTTCTGACGTCACGAGAGTTGTTTCCGTTGCCGTTGTTACAGCTGTACATGCTGACGGAGATGGATCAGGAGGTGCTAGGTGCTATTGGTTTGTATCATGTGGCCTTCATGCCCAAGGTTCGCATGAACCAGGTGATGGTGACAGCAGCCGTGGAGCGATTCCACAGTGAGGATGGGACCTTCCACTTTCTGACGGGGGAGATGGCCATCACTTTGGAGGATGTTTATTAGATTCTGCACCTCCCTATTCAGGGAGAGCTGGTTGAGTACGAGTCACAGCATGGTGCTGGGCTAGAGGAGTGCAGGCGGGTGTTTGATGATCCCAAGTTGGTAGGGGAGGAGATCTCGTGGCAGGACATGTATGACTGCTATGACTACTTCCTAGGTATAGTGGTTGGATTGATCGGAGGTGTAGTATGCCCCGATAGGAGAGCACATAGCTTCCCCATTGGCTGGGGATGGATGTTGGAGAGTATGATTACTGATGGGACCCGGTATGCATGGGGTGTGTGCATGCTTGCGCACCTATACAGAGATCTGCATCAGGTAGTATACCACCGAGGTTCTGGCTTAGCGACAGGTACGTCGCTCTTACAGTTTTGGTTATGGGAGCACATTGACATCACACGTCCGATCTGTGTTTTTCAGAGGCAGAGGGGTGAGCCCTACAACTATGGGTACGCAGGTGTGATTTCCCAGCACAGGCTGGGGAGGCTTGAGTACTAGAGACACGCCTTTGATGGCGTGGATGCAATTGTCTGGTGGCCATACATCGACTACGAGGTATGGGATGATGAGGCAGCTGAGCTCCCTTATTGTTTCCAGATGAGATGGCTGATTGGTCAGACTCGGTTTATTTTGGAGCGGCAAATTGTCAGCCGCATGCAGCGACAGTTCGGCCGGGTGCAGGGGAGACCACAGGGAGAGGCTTGTTTTGCCAGGACCTACGTCGAGCGGTATAGGTGGGGTCCTATGGCTTCTTATGAGGAGGCGTTGGCCAATTTTCAACAGATTCCGTATGTAGCCTGGCCGATGCGGAGAGACATAGTGGATGCTGGCATGACGCCAGACTATGAGGAGTGGTTTGCAGCACATCTGTTTCCTCGGTATTCAGGTCCTGGAGAGGTAGCGCCTCATATAGATGAGGGTGACTCAGATGGAGCCGGGGGAGGGGTGGACGGCGGAGGAGGAGAGATTCAGGAGATGATGGGAGGCAGAGGCAGAGGCAAAGAGTCAGAGAGGGGCTCGCGGGGTAGCAGGCAGTTGCAGGACAGGCTCAGGCAAAGGTATCAGTGGCAGTGTCAGGGCAGATGCCGCCGACTCGGCAGGTGCCAGCACAGCAGGTGGGACACGCCGCCTAGGTATAGGTGCCAGCACAGCAGGTGGGACAGGCCGAGCAGGCTCCCCAACCTGATGTGCAACAGCAGGTTTTGGTGTCGTTACAAACCCAGATTAGGCAGTTGAGGGCCCATCTGAGAGCGACAGAGTCCCGGCGAGATGCAGACGTGACTCAGATATCTGAGTTGAGCAGGGAGAAGGATGCAACCCTAGCTAGTACGCGGGCTGCGATAGCAGAGCAAGATGCAGCCTCGATGGCCATGGGTACTGATGGGACCACTAGCTTCCTGATGGCACAGGTACAGCAGGCACAGGCCCAGATAGCTCAGTTACAGGGTGATCTTACTAGATCCCAGGCACAGACTCAGTATTACCGGGGCTTATATCACGGTGTTGTGCCAGCTAGCCATAGAGCTGTGACCTTCCGGAGCCAGTCAGGGGCGAAGCAGAGAGCAGGTGGGTCTCGGTCTGTGGGCTCAGTGAGGGGTCCCTGTAGTATCATTTGTAGCAGTTTTAGATGGATCCCTGTACTTGTACCAGTTTTGCAATCGCTTTGTAGCGCATTTTTGATAGATGGCTGAGATAGCCACCCTATGTAGTTATCATTTTCTAAGACATGTATCACCATTTGTTATATGTATACACTTATGGCATGGCTTTGGGTTTTGGACAGAGATCTTCGATATATTGTACATTTGGACATGTGTTTATGTGATGATGTTGATATGCTTATGGATGCACTCTATTTTATGGTCTAGATGTATGTGTTCTGACATTTTATATGCTATGGATGCACTTGTATGTTATGCAAAATAGATGGATGTTTAGAATGCTTTTGAGTTATGCAAATGCTAATGTGTATGGATGTGGTTATGCATTTTGATATGTATGTGATCTATGTTTTTGGTTGTCTTGTTGAGACGATGTATGGATGCACAATGTATATGGATGATCTAAAATGTATGGAAACTTGATCTTATGGATTTATGATGTATGCAAATGATGTAATCATGTGAATGACTATCTTATGTGATGTGATATGCAACTTATATGCTATGTGTTTGATATGTCCAAATGTACTCAATCGACATAGAGATGATACAGACGAGGAAAAAAATAGAAGAAGACATGGAGAAAGACTGACCTTCGTTTTGCAGGGTTTGCATGATTTTATGGATGGTATGGAGTTGTTGAAACGAATTTGTCATCTTCGCAAGTCTTTTGCTTTCATCATCGGGCGCTTTTTGGTATTTTTCACTTTTTGAAATGTTGTAAGAAAATACAAGCATCTGGCTATAATTAGACCGAGATGACCTGAGTGTGTCTTACATGGATTGTGATAGAGCAAGTTGATACAAGCATCTAGTCAAACTTGAATCTAGATGACCTGAGTACTTCTTGCATTTCAACAGACAAGGATTGCCCCTTTTCATGTTTAGACCTCGGAGTCCTCGATGATCTTTTGCCGATCACGTCGTTAGACATAAGTCGTCACATTACTAAAGTTTAATCCGTAAGCAGAAGACAAAGAAAAATTATGTCCCCATCATAGCATCTCTAGCTGTTGGCATCCTTGAGTAGCATAGGAAGACATAATTGACGAAAATTCAAGACATTGTAAGTTAACCTGCTGACAAAAACATTCTTGCATTAGATGTGTCTTTTTGCCATAATTGATATAGAATTGTTTTGAGTGTTTTGATATGGTGCTTTGCTTTGTGTTTGCTTTGGACAGGTTGATGTTATGCGTCAAGAACTTTGTCCTAGGTACCTAGTGAAAGTATCGCAATCCTTTATTGGTGTCTCCTTTCAGAATGACGGCATTCAAGTATCCAAATCCGCAACTGAGTCAAGGAGTTGCCCCCAGTTTAGACCAGGATCAACTTATTATGGATGAGATGACGACAGACGCAGAGAAATGGACCCTAAGGGATTGACCTAGTGCCTCGGGGGCTCATTGCTAAATGGCCTTGCCTACGTGATGACGCAGAGGCAACGTAGTTCGGGGTGAACCCTGATGGACCTAAGACCTAGGTGATGGTGGACCTGTAGAAGTGGTATGGACTTGGATAGAAAGACCAGATATGGGACTGATGGGACCACGGAGCCTCGGGGGCGCATGGATAATGGCCTTGCCTACGTGATAGCTCAGAGGCGACATAGTTCGGGGATTAGACCATGGAGGGACTAGTTTGGTGCAACGGGGACAAGAGTCAAATGAAGTCGTCATAGATGGAGGGAGTGGTTTGTCGCAGATAGCGCATGTTTACCAGGTTTTCACCACTTACTTTTATTTGCACGTGTAGCCAAGAGTACACATGACGCCTGTTTGCCAGGTTTTCATCATGGTACCAATCGTTTTTTTATTATTATTATTATTTTTGGATTTTTTCAAGACTCCCTTACATCGGGGTTTTTAGGTATAAAACTTGCGCAGATGCATGCTATTGACAGGATCCTCAAAGAGTTCACCTTCAGATGTGGCCAATTGATATGCCCCCGATCCATATTCTGTAATGACAACATAAGGCCCTAACTAGTTGGGTTCAAACTTTCCTTTCTTTTCTCTATCTGGCTGATTCCGGGGGTTCTCTCTGAGGACGAGATCACCAACTTGGAAGACTTGGGGCTTTACCTTGTGATTATAGCTTTTGGACATTCTTTGTTGATATGCTTTCAGGTGGTTAAAGGCCTGTTGCCTTCTTTCTTCCAGCAGTTCTAACTCTTGGAGTCTGGTTACTCGCAATGATGGGATCTTGACTTTAATGGGCAAGATAGCTTCAGAGCCATAGACTAGGGAGTATGGGGTTGCACCTGTGGGTGTGCGGATGCTTGTGCGGTAGGCCCACAGCGCGGGATTCAGTTGGACATGCCAGTCACGGCTAGCATCATTGACAGTCTTTTTTAGGATTTTCAGAATGGTTTTATTAGATGCCTCAGCTTGGCCGTTACCTTGTGGGTAGTAAGGAGTGGAGAAGCGATGCTGTATATGGAATTTGTCGCATAGTTCCCTGACATCTTGGTTCTTGAAGGGTCGTTCATTATCCGTGACAATGGACGAAGGGACACCATAGTGACAAATGATATAGTTCAGGATGAACAAGGCAATTTGTTTGCCTGTGATATTGGCTAGAGGCACGGCTTCAATCCACTTCGTAAAATACTCCGTGGCAGTGATAATGAATTTATGGCCACTTGAAGGAGGGTGGATCTTGCCCACTAAGTCGAGTCCCCACTGACAGAAAGGCCAAGGCGTCGTCAACGGCTGTAGCTCTTGCGCTGGCGCATGTATCAGGTTCTCATGGATTTGGCATTTTGCGCATTTCTTTACAAACTGATAGGAGTCTTGTTCCATTGTTGGCCAATAGTATCCCATGCGTATGAGTTTTTTGGCTAAGGGAAGGCCACTAGAGTGAGCTCTGCATATTCCATCATGTATTTCGCTTAGAGCAGTTTGATATTCCTCTCTATCTAGACACCTAAGGAGAGTACCATCGAGACCTCAACGATACAGGGTGTTAGCAACAATGGCGTATCGGGATGCCTGTCGGATGAAGGTTCTTTTCTGGTTACGGGAGAGGTTGGCTGGAAGTGTATTCTCTTTTAGATAGGCAAATATTTTACTATAGAGAGGGGAATCAATTCCTACGATGCGGCATATGATATAGGAATCTGGAGTGTCATAAGTAGGATGAGAGACTGGCTCTACTAAGAACTCATATCGTGTTTGATTGCCTAGAATGTCGAGAAGAGATGCAATTGTAGCCATTGCATCCGCAACTTTATTCTCGATCCTTGATATCTGGATGAAATACTCCTTGAAGTCATCTACCATGCATTTATAAGGAATCAGTTTTTCATCCTTCGTTTGGTAGTCATCATTTACTTGGTTGATGACCAGTTGGGAGTCACCATAGACTTGAAGCTCCTTGATGTTCCACTCAACTGCTAGCTTGACACTAATGACCAGAGCCTCGTATTTTGCTACATTGTTAGTGCAAGGGAACATTAATCTGTATGACATTGGAATAGTATCACCATTAAGCGTGATCAACAGGATACCTGCCCCTGATCCATGCTGAGTGTAGGTGTCATGCCCACATTTTCCATGTGGTCACAACACACATTGCACGTGTCATAGCCACATCTGTCATGTGGTTATGACACGAGATATGAAAAACTTTTCTCACACTGTCCTAAAAATCCCTTCGCATGCGTAAGCATGCTCGGCGGTGTTCTCTCATGGCGAAACACTACAATTTTCAGTGGGATATAAGTACAATTGCGTGCAACCAGACGCATACAGATCAACAAGAGGGTCTTTACGACGCCGTTAACATCATTGCAAGAGTGAGATTACCATAGTTCCTAAATCTAAATCTCGGCAAATTCTAGCAGCATAACGCCTTACGGCGTTAGTGGGAATTACTCAACACTATTTTACGCACGTGGTTCACTGATAGATTAACAACTTCCCACGACGCCTTGTTCCGACTAAACCGACTAGTGATCTCCCTATTTAGTCAATTTTCAGCAAGGCACGGTTGTCTGTCTCCTCTCTTGTTTCCTGAAACATACTCCTCCTACGACTTAGCATTCTCAACAAGGCGGTTTGTTTGCTCTCTCTCTCCCTTTTCTCTGGGTCTTAATTTTGATTGTATTTTTATCGCGCTCACCTTAACTATTTCTGTGATAATTTAGTTTGTTTATATTTCAGTCTCTCTCTCTTTCATTTTCCTTTCTTCATATTGGGCATCAATCAGGGTTATCACTGTTTCTATTGTTGATATTAAACCTAACTTCAGGATGGTCTAGGTCACATAGACTGGTTTACTACTTCGCTGGACTCGGTCTCCTAGTCTTCTCCGATCACGGTATCTCCTCTTCGTTTGTATTAATTAATCTTGTTCCTAAGCAGATTTAGCAGAAGGGTCCGTCAACTTAGTTCTCTTATCCCATGTGGGAAATGTCACGCATTTTCTCCTCTGTGTTTTCCAATGTTAGTTTTTCTTCTTCGGACTCTCTTACAGGTTTACTTATGTGGTCGTTTACTACAGTTGGGATTAAAATGGCCACATGGAATGTCTGTGATGGCTTCTTAAGTTTATTTCCAGTGATCTTTTAAGCAAGGTGACGTGTAATTTTCCTCTTCATTTTCCTTCATTTTCTTGGTTATTGACATTATGTTGGTAGTGGAAACTTCCGAGAAACTCTTTCTGGAGTATTACGGAATAGTCCTTTACGCTCACTTTAAATTATAATTTTATTTTCTCTTATTTATACTTACTGTTGTTATTCTTACTACTAATTAATCTTAATACTCTTAGTGTGAATCGTATACCATTGTTAATAGATATAGGAGGCCCTCCTCTTTATAAAACCCTGATCATGGAAACATAACTTCTTTGGTTGTTGTGTTCAACACTTAAATAAACCTAACTGTGAAAATATATTTTGTTTTTAATTAATTTTGCACATCTCCTTGTTATGAATGATAGAGAGGGCCTCATAAAATGGCCCAAGACACCTCTTCTATATATATATATATATATATATATATATATAACTAACTATATCTATATTTATTTACAATTCCCCTTCAAAACATAATATATATATATATATATATATATATATATATATATATATATATATATATATATATATATATATATATATTATATATATATATATATATATTATATATATATATATATATTTTTTGTTTTGTTATTTAATGAATCAGGCATATATATATATATATATATATGACATTTATTATGCCAACATATATATATATATATATATAAATATATATATTTTTGCTTTGTTATTTAAATGATCCATTGCATGTATGTTAGGGCTAAATAGCCCTAACATTTTTTTTTACTTAACATTTTATGTTTTGTTGTGCAGGGGACTGGCAGCAGGGGTCGGCTGCACAGAGGGACAGAGGCCGCAAGAGACAGCGGCGGCGAAGCGCTGCTGTGGGCGGAGTTAAGAGCTCCGCAGGGGTTTAAACGGCAGGGGGATGTGGGGAGGGGCGGAGCCCCACCCACATCCCACGATGTGGGGTGTGGGTGGGGCTCCGCCCCTCCCCACACCTCTGTGTTTAATATATAGGGACTGCGGTGGGGATTACTCCCCACCGCCCAACATACACAAAGCTTCGACTGTGTTTTCAACACAGCGTTCTCAAATGACGCCAGTCTTAAAATGAGATCCGTTTTTATTGCATTCGATGATACTAAAACATCAATAATATATATATATATATTTATTTAAGTCTCCTTAAATCTGTAAATCTTGTTTTTGTTTTACTACACAATTTATTCAGTTACTATTATTCTATTTATATATATATATATATATGCAAATGTATATATATATATATTTTATTACCATTCAAATTTGTCCATTACAATTAAATAGTTAGTTTCTCATATTCGGTAAAAAAAAATGGTAATTAAATAACAACTAATATATATATATATATATATATATATATATATATATATATATATATATATATATATATTTATATATATATATATATTTATATATAACGATATATATTCCATTTTCATAAAACATTTAAGTTTCTTAAATTAACGAACAGAAATATATACATGCTAGATTTCCTCTAATCTTTGCAAATTAACTGAAACCACTATATATGAAGAATAAACTTAAACATTTAAAATTGTCTTTTCCATTAGAACAATGAACCATAAAACTAACATTTCAACTAGTTAAGCAATTCCAAACTTTCAATTACGTAAACAAACTCAGATTAGATTGCAAATAAGAGATGAACTCTTCCTTTCATTAACATATTAAACACTATTTTTAAAAAGGTTTCCAAAACAACATAACTTGAAAACCACATTCATATTCCAGAAAAGATAACTCTTCCACTACATAAAGCAAGAGATTATTTTAAACCCTGGATACAAACAACTAACTTCCCAGATATGAATTTCCTTCTCCCAAACAATATACAACTGATAGCTTGTGACAACCAAGTAAAAGTCCATCAATAACAAGATCAGGGAGGTGATTTCCTTCACTCCCAGGGTAACAATAAATTACAGCAATAACAAGAGAGGTGCTCCCTCCTCAACTCTTATGAAATGACCCAGGCCTAATTCTCATGACAAAGAAGAATAAGCTGTTTCTTCATAAATATCCAACCAGAAGCTCCAAGAGAAAAACTGCGTATCAAAGACAAACAAAGAAGAAAACACCACTCATCTAGCTCTCCTCCCTTCCGTAGACCCGCAAGTGGGTCACCCCCGAGCTAGGGAGACCATACTCACACCTGGGTAACTCAAGCACTCCACTTCACAACAGTAACAACAACAATCCCAAAGCACACAAACACCCGTGGGTCATTTACACAACACGGAAACTCAACTACAGTGAGTTTCATAAGGGGCAGGAGAGTGGACACACTCGACTCCAGAGTGTCACCCTGACAGATAAGTTAACCAATACCATTTCTCTTGGTCTCAAACCAAGTTTGATCTCAAATTTTTAAGAAAACTGTATATGACTCTCAAGTCAAAGATACAGACACAGATACATGCCCTCCAGGCTTTCAACATCCCAAAAGATGGAAACAGGTATGCACCCGAGGAGGATCTCTCCTCCCCTACCCCAAACTTGATGAGCATTTCTCCCAAGTGGGAGAAGCTCTGTCAAACAACCTGACAACAAACCCCACAGAAAACAAATCTAAACACAAATTCACACACTTTACATACACATTCAGCTATACGAAACAAGGGTAAAATTTAAATCAACCTTACAAAGCCCTCCTGGAATGAAGTTGTTGTAGAGCCCACAGAGTTCTCTTCCAACCTTAGCCACCAACTCCCTTTCCCTTTTCTCTCTCCTGCAAGCTAACCTTTCTATTTTTGGTAAGGCAAAAAATGAAAGTTTCCCCAAAATTCAACTAACTTCCTCCCCTCTCAAAATTGGAAACAAATAACCCCATTTCTTTTCAGTTTCGAGGAATGGGGAGGTGACACTTGTCACCTCCTCACCCTTCCCCAAAACCACTATTCTATCCTGGTGGCTTATGTCACTCACCCATCCCTAGAGTACTCCTTATCCCTTTCCTCCTGTCATTTCTCTTTCGCATGGGAGAAATAAAAGGAGTTAATGGGGAAGAAGACAGGTGACCCATGCCCCTTCTTCCCTTCTTCACATGGGTGTCCCCACAGCACATGGGGGAATCTCACTATGGAAGGGGTGACTTTAAGTCAATCCTTCAATAATGGATGGCATCTCTTACCTTGGGGAATGTAGAGGGGATGGGTTGGGTGTTGGTACAACCCATCATGTCCCCTCCTACCTCCAATTTTCGCCACTTAACTTCAGGGGGAAGTTAAGATGACTAGATGGAGGTTACTCAAGGGTTACCCATGCCAAATGGGCCCCTGGACCCATGGGGTATAACCCAGGGTCAACTTTAACTCATACAAGACACCCCTGGTCAAGGTAAAGCACAAGAAAAGGCCTCATAAATTTAAATTAAATAAGGAAATTCAATTTCAATCCTTTTTACAACACAAATTATAAAATAATGTTACATGAGGGTAACTTAACCCACTCGACCATACGAAAGACCACATTACATCATTACATCAAACACAAAGAGATCTTGGTTCCTCGTGGAACCAGATCGGCTTAACAGGGAATAACAAATAACAAGGTGCGGAATGATCTCCGAATTCTGTGGTTCGATTAGTAATTCCTGCACACTAAATTACAAGATCAGTAACCACATAAAATCATCATAGCCGAAGCAACTTGAAAACATGCATTATCATGACATAGTACTAATTAACATAAATGAAATCATATTACAATTTTCCATCATCACCTAATTAATGTTTTTCTGAAATGTAAACTTATCCAAACATCACCCAATTAGTTTTTCCGAAATCATAATAAAGTTTAATAGTTTGACAATTCCGGGAACTGCTATCCCACAAATATAAAAAGTAACAATAACAGTAATGTAAATAGTCATAACAACAAAAGTAAAAAGGGCGGTCCTCACATCCTCTCCCCCTAAGATGGTACTTCCTCCTGGAAGTCGTCAAAAAGGTGAGGATAAAGGGTCTTCAGTCTCTCTGCATCTTCCCATGTTGCAGTGACTTCGTCGTATAGGTCCCACTGGACTCTAACCTGGTCCAGCTCTCGACCTTGAAGGGCCAGCGTCCGACGAGCCAATATGCGAATTGGCTCCAACGCCAGCTGTCCGTCTGCCTCTACCTGAAGAGCACTCCAATCCAACACGTGACATAAGTCAGAAATATATTGACGTAAAACTGATACACGAAATACATCGTGGATACGTGATAGGCTAGGTGGCAAGGCTAGACGATAGGCTACTGGTCCTATCCGCTCCAAGATTTCGAAAGGTCCTACAAATCGAGGTGCGAGCTTAGAGCCTTTTCCGTAACGGATTGGACTCTTGTGCGGCCGCACTCTCAAAAATACTCTTTCCCCCACAGAGAAGCTTCGGTCTGTCCTCTTAGCATCGGCATACTTTTTCTGCCTGTCCTGTGCTTCCTGAAGCCTTTGTCTAATCTGTTTGACTTGCAATTCCATATTCTGAACTATCTCTGGACCGATGACTGTTCTGTCCTCTATCCGATCCCAACTCAAAGGTGTTCTGCATGGTCTGCCATATAACGCCTAGAAAGGAGGCATACCCAACGAGCTATGATGCCCATTATTGTAGGCGAACTCCACTAGATACAGGTACTCCTCCCATCTAGACTAATGGTCCATCACATACATGCGAAGCATGTCTTCTAACACCTGGTTAACTCTCTCTGTCTGTCCGTCAGTTTCCGGATGATATGCTGAACTGAAGTTGAGTTGTGTGCCCAACGCCTGATGTAAGGCTTTCCAGAACGATGAAGTGAATACGGAGTCTCTGTCAGATATAATGCGGCGAGGTACCCCATGAAGTCTAACAATCTGATCAAGAAACACCTTTGCCACTGATGGTGCATTGTATGTTGTGCATATTGGTGAAAAATGCGCCACTTTGGTCAGCTTGTCAACTGTCACCATAATAGCATCATGGCGACGTGATGACATAGGTAGACCAACGATAAAATCCATAGAAATGGTGTCCCATTTCCATTCAGGTATATCGTGAGGGTACAACAGTCCCGCTGGATGCTGATGTTCGGCCTTGACCCTCTGACATTCCAGGCAACGAGCAACAAATTCAGCAATGTCACGCCTCATCCCAGCCCAATGATAAAGCTGTCGTAAGTCAGCATGCATCTTCTTCACTCCTGGGTGTGCTGCATAGGGTGCTCTATGAGCCTCTGATAGGATTACTGTGCGAAGATTACCCGCATGGGGTACATAGATGCGTTGCCGATGTCGAAGCATACCATCAGACTCAAGGGTATATCCTGTAAATTTGCCCTCAAGGGCCTTCTGATTTAGTAATGCTTGCTGCACCTCAAGAAACCATTCGTCCTCCGGTAAATGCTGTAAGATGCGATCTTTCAAGTCCACCTTCAAGGTCAGGGTTAGGATCTCGTGGCGCCTTCGACTCAAAGCATCAGCGACCACGTTCTCCTTCCCTTTGATGTAGTGGACATCGAAGTCGTATTCACATAGGAATTCCATCCAACGCCATTGGCGGGCGTTCAAATTGGGCTGTGTAAAAATATACTGCAAACTATGATGGTCCGAATGGAGTTCAAAGCGTCGACCTAGGAGAAAGTGTCTCCAGCGGACCAAAGCATGAACAACTGCTGCGAGCTCTAAGTCGTGAGTAGGATAGTTTAACTCATGTGTCTTTGGTTTTCGCGATTCATATGCGATCGCTCGACCACCCTACATAAGCACGGCTCCCAAACCTTCTAATGATGCATCTGTACAAACTACAAACTCCTCTGTAGGATCTGGGACCGCTCAAATAGGAGCACTAGTAAGACGCTCCTTGAGGACTCCAAAAGCCTTTTCGCACTGCTCGGTCCAAATGAAACCCTTCCCTTTTCGCTGAAGGGAAGTAATGGGATGTGCTATCCTGGAGAAACCTTCGACAAACTGACGATAATACCTGGCTAACCCCATAAAGCTTCTGACCTCTGTCACGTTAGTGGGTACCGGCCACTCCTGAATTGCTCTGATTTTAGATGGATCTACGGAGATGCCATCACCTGATAAAATGTGTCCCAAATACTGCACCTCTGTCCTGAAGAAGGCACACTTCGCCAAGTTGCCATAAAGCTGCTGCTCTCGTAATTGCTGCAAAACTTGACGCAAGTGCTCCACATGCTCCTCCTCAGTCCGTGAATAAATCAAAATGTCATCTAGAAATATGATCACGAACCGATCTAGGTAAGTACGGAACACCCCGTTCATGAGACTCATGAATACTGCAGGAGCATTCGTCAACCCGAAAGGTACCACTGTGAATTCATAATGGCCATATCTGGTTCGAAAAGAAGTTTTATGAATATCCGCCTCCGTGATGCACAATTGGTGATACCCAGATTTTAGATCAATTTTCGAGAACACTCTGGCTCCCTGCATCTGATCAAAAAGGTCGTCAATCCTAGGCAGAGGATAACGGTTCTTCACCGTCACCTTGTTCAACTGCCTGTAGTCCATGCATAATCGAAGAGACCCATCCTTCTTCTTTACGAAGATAACCGGTGCGCCCCATGGTGAAACGCTAGGTTGGATGTGTCCCTTCTCAAGTAATTCCTCTAACTGCAGTTTAAGTTCAGTGAGTTCATGTGTAGTCATCCTATAGGGTGCACGAGATATCGGTTCTGCACCCGGCACCAAGTCGATGTGGAAGTCCACTTCTCTGCGTGGAGGCATACCTGGTAATTCTGGCGGAAATACATCGGCAAACTCTCTAAGGACAGGGTGATCATCTAAAGTAGCCTCAGGTTCATCCTCTGCTCTATCACTGACCGTGATGGCAAACATCTGACATCCCTTCCGCGTACAGCGCTTAAGCTGCTGAGCGGATATCATACGAACAGCCGTGGGCTTTTGAATGCCCACTATCTCAACCGACGAACCATGATCGTCTAAACAGCTAATCGTCCTCTGGTGACAATCAAGCTTGGCTCTATGTGCCGCAAGCCAATCCATACCCAGAACTACTCCGTAAGATCCTAATGGCATAATCCTAAGGTCACATGTTGTGGTGAATGATCCCAATGTGATCTCACAGTCTTTAACCAAGGTATCTACTGACATCCTGGCCCCTGAGGCCAACTCAACTTCCCACCTAATGTCTTGCCTAGAAGCCACCAGCCTGCAACGCTCCACTAACGATGTAGACAAAAAAGAGTCAGTAGCTCCTGAGTCAAAAAGGATTGAAATGGAAAAGTCTCCAATCGTACCTGCTGCCTCGATGACAGAAGCCTGGAAATCAGCCTGGCGGTTATCAACCGCTGCAAACATGTGGTGGGTTCTGCCCACGTCACCTACGGTCTGCTCAGATCCTCCTGATCGGGGCTGTCCCCCTGTAGTAAATCCCTGCGGGCACTCTCTAGCCAGATGCCCTACCCCACCACACAGATAACATGGTCCTCGAACCTGTAACTGCCCTGACTGTGTTCTGTCCGATTGTTGTTGCCCAGTCCATCCAGTGGATCCCTGTGAGCCTCTATAAGACTGCTGGGACCTCGCGGGTCCTGCCAATGAACCCTGTTGTCTCTGATCTCTGCGTGGACCCTGCTGCTGCCATCCACGGTTCTGTCCTCCATGTCCCCTCTGTTGAAATTTGGATTTTTGCTGATGTTGCTGCTGCTGTGGAGGCCTAGGAGGTAATGATGAAGGATTATATCCGCCTCTCTGTGTTGTGTTTTGAGGCCTTCGAAAGTTTTGCTGTTGTTGGGGATTACGTTCCTGGTACTGCGGGCGTGAATTCTGTCCTCGTCCCTGAATTTCCTCTGATATAAGGGCCTTTTCAACAGTCTCGCTCATGGTATGGGGATTTGCCATACGAACTGGTCCTGCTATCCCATGATTTAGCCCTCTGATGAATTTGTGTATTAAGATTTTCTCGTCATGGAGGTATTCCGCGTAACGAGAAAGCTCTATAAATCGGCTCTCATACTGAGTAACGGTGAGTCCCCTCTACTGTAAATCATGGAACTCATCGATCCTGCGCTGTCTGTAATGTTCGGACAAATATCGCGCATTGAAGCGCTTAATGAAGATGTCCCATGTGAGTGTATCCACGGATAGTCGGCACTTGCACTCCTCTGTGCGCCACCAAGTGGCTGCTGCATCCCTAAGAAGATGGACTGCCACTCGTGCTTTCGTGTTGCTCCCATATGGTCGCAATGCGAAACACCTGTCTAAGCTAATCAGCCAAGCCTCGGCCACAGCTCCCTCGGTAGCACCTGCGAAAGTGGGTGGGTTGAGCCTCAGTAGATCTCTGATGGGGTCCCCTCTGCCTCTAAGTCTCACAAGTGGCTCTTCCACACCATCCTCATATAATCCATGCTGAACCTGTTCTGCCCTCTGGATCTCATCTCGTCTCAAAAGTCTCGGAGGACTCCTACTCCGTGCTCGGGAGGCTGACCCTACCTCCTCTACTGTTGTATCGGGAATCTCAACGAAGGGCTCCACACGTGGCACCTCTAGTGGATCAACACGGGGCTCCATACGTGGCTCAATATGTGACTCGGCACGTGGCTCCTCTCGCGGATTAACACGAGGCTCTATTCGTGGCTTAGGAATCACTGGCGGTAACCTGTCTAACATAGTCTGTAGTGCCTGTAAGATCTGTGGACCTATATCCAATACTGGTGTCGCCTGTGGTACTAGTGGTGCTTGTGGTACAGGTGGTGCAGGTGGTGCTGCTGTAACTACTGGTGTCGCCTGTGGTACTAGTAGTGCTTGTGGTACAGGTGGTGCTGCTGTAACTACGGGTGCCAGTCCCTCGGCTGAGGAATCGCTGTGCACCTCGACTAACGCTGTGTGGCGTGATCGCGCTCGTCGAACACGTCGGGGAGGCATCCTACAAAACAAGGTAGAAACTAATTAGCCAAGGTTGCGGAATAATAACGTGCCCAAATACGCCCAGTGTTTCAACTTGGCTCTGATACCAAATGTCATGCCCACATTTTCCATGTGGTCACAACACACATCGCACGTGTCATAGCCACATCTGTCATGTGGTTATGACACGAGATATGAAAAACTTTTCTCACACTGTCCTAAAAACCCCTTCGCATGCGTAAGCATGCTCGGCGGTGTTCTCTCATGGCGAAACACTACAATTTTCGGTGGGATATAAGTACAATTGCGTGCAACCAGACGCATACAGATCAACAAGAGGGTCTTTACGACGCCATTAACGTCATTGCAAGAGTGAGATTACCATAGTTCCTAAATCTAAATCTCGGCAAATTCCGGCAGCATAACGCCTTACGGCGTTAGTGGGAATTACTCAACACTATTTTACGCACGTGGTTCACTGATAGATTAACAACTTCCCACGACGCCTTGTTCCGACTAAACCGACTAGTGATCTCCCTATTTAGTCAATTTTCAGCAAGGCACGGTTGTCTGTCTCCTCTCTTGTTTCCTGAAACATACTCCTCCTACGACTTAGCATTCTCAACAAGGCGGTTTGTTTGCTCTCTCTCTCCCTTTTCTCTGGGTCTTAATTTTGATTGCATTTTTATCGCGCTCACCTTAACTATTTCTGTGATAATTTAGTTTGATTATATTTCGGTCTCTCTCTCTTTCATTTTCCTTTCTTCATATTGGGCATCAATCAGGGTTATCACTGTTTCTATTGTTGATATTAAACCTAACTTTAGGATGGTCTAGGTCACATAGACTGGTTTACTACTTCGCTGGACTCGGTCTCCTAGTCTTCTCCGATCACGGTATCTCCTCTTCGTTTGTATTAATTAATCTTGTTCCTAAGCAGATTTAGCAGAAGGGTCCGTCAACTTAGTTCTCTTATCCCATGTGGGAAATGTCGCGCATTTTCTCCTCTGTGTTTTCCAATGTTAGTTTTTCTTCTTCGGACTCTCTTATAGGTTTACTTATGAGGTCGTTTACTACAGTTGGGATTAAAATGGCCACATGGAATGTCTGTGATGGCTTCTTAAGTTTATTTCCAATGATCTTTTAAGCAAGGTGACGTGTAATTTTCCTCTTCATTTTCTTTCATTTTCCTGGTTATTGACATTATGTTGGTAGTGGAAACTTCCGAGAAACTCTTTACGGAGTATTACGGAATAGTCCTTTACGCTCACTTTAAATTATAATTTTATTTTCTCTTATTTATACTTACTGTTGTTATTCTTACTACTAATTAATATTAATACTCTTAATGTGAATCGTATACCATTGTTAATAGATATAGGAGGCTCTCCTCTTTATAAAACCCTGATCATGGAAACATAACTTCTTTGGTTGTTGTGTTCAACACTTAAATAAACCTAACTGTGAAAATATATTTTGTTTTTAATTAATTTTGCACATCTCCTTGTTATGAATGATAGAGAGGGCCTCATAAAATGGCCCAAGACACCTCTTCTATATATATATATATATATATATATATATATATATATATATATATATATATATATATATATATATATATATATATATAACTAACTATATCTATATTTATTTACAATTCCCCTTCAAAACATAATATATATATATATGACATATATATATATATATATATATATATATTTGTTTTGTTATTTAATGAATCAGGCATATATATATATGACATTTATTATGCCAACATATATATATATATAAATATATATATTTTTGCTTTGTTATTTAAATGATCCATTGCATGTATGTTAGGGCTAAATAGCCCTAACATTTTTTTTTACTTAACATTTTATGTTTTGTTGTGCAGGGGACTGGCGGCAGGGGTCGGCCGCACAGAGGGACGGAGGCCGCAAGAGACAGCGGCGGCGAAGCGCTGCTGTGGGCGGAGTTAAGAGCTCCGCGGGGGTTTAAACGGCAGGGGGATGTGGGGAGGGGCGGAGCCCCACCCACATCCCACGATGTGGGGTGTGGGTGGGGCTCCGCCCCTCCCCACACCTCTCTGTTTAATATATAGGGACTGCGGTGGGGATTACTCCCCACCGCCCAACATACACAAAGCTTCGACTGTGTTTTCAACACAGCGTTCTCAAATGACGCCAGTCTTAAAATGAGATCCGTTTTTATTGCATTCGATGATACTAAAACATCAATAATATTTATATATATATATTTATTTATTTAAGTCTCTTTAAATCTGTAAATCTTGTTTTTGTTTTACTACACAATTTATTCAGTTACTATTATTCTATTTAAATATATATATATATATATATGTATATATATATATATATATATTTATATATATGCAAATGTATATATATATATATTTTATTACCATTCAAATTTGTCCATTACAATTAAATAGTTAGTTTCTCATATTCGGTAAAAAAAAATGGTAATTAAATAACAACTAATATATTATATATATATATATATATATATATATATATATATATATATATATATATATATATATATATATATATATATATATATATTTATATATATATATATATATATATATATATTTTTATATATAGCGATATATATTCCATTTTCATAAAACATTTAAGTTTCTTAAATTAACGAACAGAAATATATACATGCTAGATTTCCTCTAATCTTTGCAAATTAATTGAAACCACTATATATGAAGAATAAACTTAAACATTTAAAATTGTCTTTTCCATTAGAACAATGAACCATAAAACTAACATTTCAACTAGTTAAGCAATTCCAAACTTTCAATTACGTAAACAAACTCATATTAGATTGCAAATAAGAGATGAACTCTTCCTTTCATTAACATATTAAACACTATTTTTAAAAAGGTTTCCAAAACAACATAACTTGAAAACCACATTCATATTCCAGAAAAGATAACTCTTCCACTACATAAAGCAAGAGATTATTTTAAACCCTGGATACAAACAACTAACTTCCCAGATATGAATTTCCTTCTCCCAAACAATATACAACTGATAGCTTGTGACAACCAAGTAAAAGTCCATCAATAACAAGATCAGGGAGGTGATTTCCTTCACTCCCAGGGTAACAATAAATTACAGCAATAACAAGAGAGGTGCTCCCTCCTCAACTCTTATGAAATGACCCAGGCCTAATTCTCATGACAAAGAAGAATAAGTTGTTTCTTCATAAATATCCAACCAGAAGCTCCAAGAGAAAACCTGCGTATCAAAGACAAACAAAGAAGAAAACACCACTCATCTAGCTCTCATCCCTTCCGTAGACCCGCAAGTGGGTCACCCCCGAGCTAGGGAGACCATACTCACACCTGGGTAACTCAAGCACTCCACTTCACAACAGTAACAACAACAATCCCAAAGCACACAAACACCCGTGGGTCATTTACACAACACGGAAACTCAACTACAGTGAGTTTCATAAGGGGCAGGAGAGTGGACACACTCGACTCCAGAGTGTCACCCTGACAGATAAGTTAACCAATACCATTTCTCTTGGTCTCAAACCAAGTTTGATCTCAAATTTTTAAGAAAACTGTATATGACTCTCAAGTCAAAGATACAGACACAGATACATGCCCTCCAGGCTTTCAACATCCCAAAAGATGGAAACAGGTATGCACAAGAGGAGGATCTCTCCTCCCCTACCCCAAACTTGATGAGCATTTCTCCCAAGTGGGAGAAGCTCTGTCAAACAACCCGACAACAAACCCCACAGAAAACAAATCTAAACACAAATTCACACACTTTACATACACATTCAGCTATACGAAACAAGGGTAAAATTTAAACCAACCTTACAAAGCCCTCCTGGAATGAAGTTGTTGCAGAGCCCACAGAGTTCTCTTCCAACCTTAGCCACCAACTCCCTTTCCCTTCTCTCTCCTGCAAGCTAACCTTTCTATTTTTGGTAAGGCAAAAAATGAAAGTTTCCCCAAAATTCAACTAACTTCCTCCCCTCTCAAAATTGGAAACAAATAACCCCATTTCTTTTCAGTTTCGAGGAATGGGGAGGTGACACTTGTCACCTCCTCACCCTTCCCCAAAACCACTATTCTGTCCTGGTGGCTTATGTCACTCACCCATCCCTAGAGTACTCCTTATCCCTTTCCTCCTGTCATTTCTCTTTCGCATGGGAGAAATAAACGGAGTTAATGGGGAAGAAGACAGGTGACCCATGCCCCTTCTTCCCTTCTTCACATGGGTGTCCCCATAGCACATGGGGGAATCTCACTATGGAAGGGGTGACTTTAAGTCAATCCTTCAATAATGGATGGCATCTCTTACCTTGGGGAATGTAGAGGGGATGGGTTGGGTGTTGGTACAACCCATCATGTCCCCTCCTACCTCCAATTTTCGCCACTTAACTTCAGGGGGAAGTTAAGATGACTAGATGGAGGTTACTCAAGGGTTACCCATGCCAAATGGGCCCCTAGACCCATGGGGTATAACCCAGGGTCAACTTTAACCCATACAAGACACCCCTGGTTAAGGTAAAGCACAAGAAAAGGCCTCATAAATTTAAATTAAATAAGGAAATTCAATTTCAATCCTTTTTACAACACAAATTATAAAATAATGTTACATGAGGGTAACTTAACCCACTCGACCATACGAAAGACCACATTACATCATTACATCAAACACAAAGAGATCTTGGTTCCTCGTGGAACCAGATCGGCTTAACAGGGAATAACAAATAACAAGGTGCGGAATGATCTCCAAATTCTGTGGTTCGATTAGTAATTCCTGCACACTAAATTACAAGATCAGTAACCACATAAAATCATCATAGCCGAAGCAACTTGAAAACATGCATTATCATGACATAGTACTAATTAACATAAATGAAATCATATTACAATTTTCCATCATCACCTAATTAATGTTTTTCTGAAATGTAAACTTATCCAAACATCACCCAATTAGTTTTTCCGAAATCATAATAAAGTTTAATAGTTTGACAATTCCGGGAACTGCTATCCCACAAATATAAAAAGTAACAATAACAGTAATGTAAATAGTCATAACAACAGAAGTAAAAAGGGCGGTCCTCACAGTAGGAGCCATCAAAGTACATTTTCCAGTTTGCTATTCTGATGTGGAAGATAGACTCATCTGGAAATTCAAAGCTCAAGGGGGTGTCATCCGTTAAAGGTGCCTCTGCTAGTTGATCTGCAAGCACTTGTCCTTTTATTGCTTTTCTATCCACATATTCTATGTCGAACTCATTGAGAAGCATGACCCATTTTGATAATCTACCTATTAAGGCCACCTTGTTGAGTAAGTATTTTAGTGGGTCAATCTTTGCCACCAGTTTAACAGAGTGTGACAGCATGTAGTGTCTCCATTTTTGTGAGGCAAAGACAATAGCTAGACATGCTCTTTCTATTGGTGTGTATTGCGACTCGTATCCGACGAGTGTTCGACTAATGTAGTAGATAGCCTGCTCCTTTCCATCATAGTTATATTGAGCAAGGAGAGCTCCTAGAGCCGTGGGTGTAGTTGAGATATATAGTAACAGAGGCTTGCCTTGAATTGGTGGCATTAATACTGGTGGCTTCATTAGGTATTCTTTTAGCTATTGAAAAGCCTGCTCGCATGACTCGTTCCATTTGAATGATACATTTTTGTGCAACAGATGAGAGAATGGGTGGCACTTATCTGCCAGTTAGGAAATGAACCGTCTAATAGACTGTAGTTTGCCCTATAGGGATCTCAATTGAGTCAAGTTTTTAGGAGGTGGCATCTCCATTATGGCTTTCACCTTAGCTGGATCAACTTCGATACCATTTGCTGATACTATGTAGCCCAGTAGTTTTCCTGATGTAACCCCGAACACACACTTTTTTGGATTAAGTCACGCATTGAATTTCTCCAGTCTGTTAAATATCTTGTCTAGTACTGCTAGATGCCCTTCTCTTGTGAGAGACTTTGCTAGAATGTCATCGACGTAGTCTTCCATTATAGTATGCATCATATCATGGAAGATCGTTGTCATGGCTCTTTGGTATGTGGCCCCAGCATTTTTCAAACCGAATGGCATGACGCACCAAGAGTAGGTGCCCCAAGGACATGTAAATGCAGTTTTGTGCTGGTCTTCTGGCGCAATCTTGATCTGGTTATATCCTGAGAAACCGTCCATGAGTGACAGCATAGTATGCCCTGTTGTGAGATCTACAATCATGTCAATGTTGGGCAAGGGGAAGTCATCCTTCGGACACGCTTTGTTTAGGTCCCTAAAGTCACTACAGATTTTGACCCTCCCGTCTGGTTTAACCACTGGTACGATGTTTGAGACCCATTCAGGATAATCTATGGGTTTGATAAACCCGACATCTAACAGTTTCTTCAGTTCTTCCTTCACCATGAGGGCCACCTGCGGATGCATCTTTCTGAGCTTTTGTTTAACAGGCTTAGCTCCTGGAGCCAAAGATAAGTGATGCATGATGAGATCTGGATCAAGTCTTGGCATGTCAGCGTAGGTCCATGCAAAGTTGATCTGTTTTCTTCTGAAGAAATCTGTGAATGCTGGTTTTTCCTACTCAGTTAGAGCCTTTACCATGTGAACCATTCTGGGATTATCTCTTGTATTGACATTGACTGCTTCTGCCGGTTCTATCAAGATCGATGATCTTTCCTGATGTGTAAGATTGGGGAGGGAGTCAAGCCTTCCATCCTTGGGTGCCTCAGAGAGGTTTTCACCGTTGGATGCATCTTTGTTTTTACTTTTTTGATGATCTAACACTGTCACGGAGCGGTTTTCACCATTAGATCGTTCTTTTATTTGGATGTTTTTGTGACTGAAAGGCTTGGCTCTCTCTCCAAAATAGGCCTGCTCATTGAGTTCAATAGTATAGCCAGCCTTGTGGTCTCCTGCAGGTAGATGGTCCCTAAGCTCAAGAAAATCTATGATGGCGTCATCATTTTCAAAAGTATCAAGCTCAGGGGTGGTGTCGTCGAGGTCCCAATCTATAAGTTCGGGGTGTATGAGAGGCAAGGGGTCATGAGGTTGGTTGGATTCAATAGAGTTGATAGTAAGGATAGAATTGTTGGGGGAATGAAAAAAGTCTGTGATGGTACTCTCTAGTAGGGGATCTGTCAAGGGAGGTATCATTCTTTCCTCGCGATTGTCACTATTGTCATTATGCGGAACAGACTCTAGCGGTCTAGCTCTTAGACTTTGTATCTCATTCGCAGGGGTTGGATCATACTCATGAACAACATCAATATCCTTTTCATCACAAGACGGCTTAGAGAGGCTATCCCATTCATACTCATTAGAATCTGTGTCACTCCCTAGTTGCATCCTCTGAATCTGTTCAACTATATTGTTAGTGGCTACTTCTATTTGTTTTTCCTTATTTTTGTTATTTCTTGGTGCTCCAGCGTAGCCTAGCCCTGTAGTGTCTCGGGCTTTTAAGGTATGAGGTTGGATGGGTTTAGTGATGCCATCCTTTCTTGATCCAAGTGGACCGTGTCCTTCATATCCCATTTTCTGTAGTATTTGGTAGCCTTGCCCATACTGTTCTATCGGTATAGTGGGCTGATCATGTGGCGTTAAGGAGCTAGCTTCATCTTTGTACAGCCATTGTAGGACATCTTTTTCATCACTTTCATCTTCCAGGCTTCCCCATTGCACAAACGGTCCTTTAGTTGGCTTCTTTGCTGTGGGTGTTTTTAAGATAGGTCTCCCATAGGATCGAGGAGAGAGGGGCAATTGTGCCAAGTAGAGGGACTGAGATACCGCGTACTCTCCCAAACCTTTATCTTTGAGTTGGAGTTTAGGTGGAGGTGCCCCTGAAGAAGAAGCCAGTGTAGCCGGATCAACATTAGACGACAAGGATGTAGAAGCACGGTTGTTAGGGATTACAACGTCAGGTGTGGACTGAATGGAGTTGTCGTATTGATAGGGGTTAGGATCGCCTAGAATGGTGATCTCTTGTCCATCATGTGTGAACTTGATGCATTGATGGTATGTAGAAGGTACCGCTTTCAAAGCGTGTATACATGGCTGTCCCAGAAGAATGTTGTATGCTAACTCCATGTCAAGGACTTGACAAGCCACATCTTTTACTACCGGGCCCACTCTGATTGGTAGAGTAACAATTCCCTTAGACGTTCATTCTTCCTCATCATAGGCTTTTATGGTGATTTTTCTCTTCGGATCTATAGCTTTCTCTGAAAACCCCAATGTAAGGACTAGCTTCAATGTGCAGATATTCAAACCTGCCCCTCCATCAATCAAGACTCTTTTGATCTTATGCTTGTGTATGAAAGCTTCAATGTGAAGGGAAGCGTTATGTGGTTGAGTGATGGACATATCATCCTTCTCAGTGAATGATAAGGAGTGTGGTGAGGTGATGTTACCGACCATGTTTTGGAATTCCTCCTCAGCTAGGTTTGTGGGAACGAAGGCTTCTGCTAAGGCTTTGTCGAGTATGGACCTATGAGAAGGAGACAGACACAGAAGTTCTAGCATGGAGACATGTGCCGGTGTTTTGTGGAGTTGATCCACAATATTGTATTGATTGGTTAGAGGAGCAGAGGCTCCCCTAAGGGTAACTCTGTTACTATGGGTAGTAACGTTACATTCTGGGTTGTTGTTTATAGTGATCACATTGATATGTGAGCCACTTTCCCGGATATGGTTAACAACGTAGTCGTAACTGACGTTTGTGTAGTTCGTGTTGTTAGAGCCATTATGTTTTCTATTAGAAGATCCTGCTTGTTCGTAATTGGGAAGAGGATCCTTGAATGCCTGATGGTCGTTATTAGAGGTGTGACCTTTAACAAATATCTTGTTCTGCTCTATCAGGTCTTGGATTATATGTTTGAGAGTGATACAATCATTTGTCTTGTGCCCCCTGTTTCGATGGTATTCGCAGAAATCATTGTCATTCCACCAGCGGGGTTTGACCTTTGGCTCGTACTCCCGTGTTGAGGGGAGTGTTATGAGATTGTTGGCGAGCACTTTTCGTAGAGCTATCTCTAGTGGTTTATCCAAAGACGTGAATGTTCTTTTTGGTCGAAAGTTGGTGAACCTAGATTGATTATTTGTTGGTTTATTTTGCGTGGGGTTGTTTTGGGGTGTTGATAGGTTAAAAATCGGTTGTTTAGGTGCCACATTCTTGGCATCTACTACCCCGTCATTTACAATGTTTTTGTTTTTGGTCCAAAACCTAGGTTTATCGTTGTTGGTGTTGGTATTGGGAGAGTCTTTGTAGAGTTTGATTTGGCCCTTCGCGATAAGAGCTTTCTCTATGATGAGGCCCATTTCGATGACCTTGATAAAAGATGTAGGACATTGGATTTGGATCTGGTAACTTAAATCCGTTTGCAGATTGTGGACAAACATCTCTAGCATCTGTTTCTCTGGCAATTGGTGTGGGCACTTGCTTGCCAATTGTCTCCATCTCTGTAAGAAGGCAGCAAAAGATTCTCCTCCCTTCTATTTGGTGTTACAAAGATCCAATATTGAGATGTCGTTTTCAATATTGTATGAGAAGTGGGTGACAAATTGGTTGACAAGTTCATTGAATGTCTTAATACTAGGTGGCAGTCTAGAGAACCAATGCTGCTTGTCTAGAGGTCACACAAAATGTGAGGGGGGAAATGGAGTTAGTTCAAATCAATGAAAACATAACAAATAACCCAAACATCAATAGAAGGTGAAAGTAACTGGAGAATCAAACCAAAGAAGTAGAAATACTTACAAAACCCATTTACCTATCATTTTCCATTGTTGTCTATCTTGCTTTGATCTTGATTGAAGCCCTCAGAAGCTCTTTTGTGCTTGCTTGCTTGTGTGAAGATGGCAAAGTAAGAATGACTATGAGTACCTATTTGTGTTGAATGAGAGATCCAACACACCAAAAATGGAGGATATTTGGAGAGTGGAATGAGAGAATTTTGAGTATAGATTTGATGCAATAATGAATCCTTCCTAAATGGCTTAGAAGAGGGTTCTATTTATAGAATTTTTGAAAATTGAATGGAGGGTGAGGATCTAATGATGAGATCAATGGTCCTCATTAATTGTGAATTTTTAATTCATGATGGATGAATTAAAAATTCAGAGTGGGGGACAATGGGTTATGGCTTTTGAATTAAAAATTTAAAGTGGGGGACAATGGGTTATGGCTTTTGAATTAAAAATTCAAAGTGGGGGACAATGGGTTATGGCTTTTGAATTAAAAATTCAAAGTGGAGGATAATGGGGAACATTGAATTAAAAATTCAATTTGGTGGAGGATAATTTGATTTAAAGATTTATTTTGGAAAATGGAGGATATTAGCTAATTAAATATTAAGAATATTTAATATATGTGCATTATGGTGAGGTGGAATAGATGAGGTGGATTGATGAGGTGGATTGGTGAGGTGGATTTAGGACTTTAGACCTTTAGAAGAATTTTAGAGAATTTAATTGATGTGAGACATAAGAAGAATTTAAGAAATTTAATTAAATAAAATGACTTTATTTAATTATGGGATAATGAGCTAATTAAATAAATTTATAATATTTATTTAATTAACATAAGAAATTAAGAATTAAGATAAATATTAAATATTTACTTAATTCGACCCGAGCCAATTTTAGGTGTATACACGAAGTATTGTAATTTTTATCACATAATGTGACTATTTTTTGTTGGTTTGTATAAAAACAATTTTTTTAGATTATGGGTAAACATTTTTATCGAAATTGTGAAAAGGACATAGATGGATTTTTGAAAGAGCCCAAACTCTTGTATATGAAACAACCTTCTGAACAACCAGCACCATTTGGCTACCTTCTTGCCACATCCTTCCAACACTTCCTTGCTACAAACCACCTATGAAACATGTTGATTTTCTAGCTCGAAAGGTGGAGTTTCTTTAAAGAAACTCAAGTTGGATTTTTAGCAACAATAGTTTTTATCTAAGAATAGAATGTTTATGAGTTTGTGAGATTGAGATAAAATCAAGAGTGATTTTATGTGTGATTTAAAGCTGAATAAAGCAAGGAACATTTCTTTACTTGCACATTAAGTAAAGCAGCTGGGCTTTATATTTAAGATTGTTGTAGCAAACTCATATGGTATTGTTGAAGAGAAAGGTTGTTGTTAGGCTGAATAGAAGATCCAACAGTTGCAGGTTTTTCCCTACACTAGGGTTTCCTGGGTATATCTGTGTTATTGTCTATTTGTGATTGGCTTCTTGTTATTTTTGCTTCCATTGTTATTTGTTGTTATTTAACCCAGAGTATTGATTGTTATAAATCAGATAGAGGTTCTATTCTATGAATTTATTGTGCAATTAATCTGTAGCTGGGTTATAAGAAATTAACATGGTATCAGAGCTCTAAACTCTGAATATAAAGCCAAGATTTGTGACACAGATTTTGAGAGGAAAAAATCATATTTTCGTCTCCAGTTTCTTCTGTGGCTATGGCAACCAGTGTTCGATATGAGGACAGGCTTGAGGGTGCGTCTAACTTTTTACAGTGGAAGGTTTGGATTACTTCTGTTCTCAAGGAGAACAGGCTGTAGATCTATGCTGGTACAAAGGTGACACCACCAACTAATGATCTTATTGCCCTAGATTCACATGAAGTCAAGGAGGCCAAGGCTCAGAGGATTATCCTGGATGGGGTAAGAGATCATCTAATTCCTCATCTATCGGGGAAAGACACCCCCAAGGAGATGTGGGATACACTCACAAAACTTTATCAGAGCGACTATCAGAGTCGTAAGATGATGCTGAAGGACAAATTGCATAACACCAAGATGTCTAAAGGAGAGAGAGTGACCTCTTACTTGTCCAAGCTGACACAAGTCAGGGATGAGCTGGCTGCCATTGGAGAGACGATTGCTGAAGATGAGTTGGTGCATATAGCCTTGAACTATTTTTTGAAGCACTGGGAAGTGTTTGTCAAGTGTGTTGTCGGTAGAGATCAGTTACCTGATTGGGTGAGGCTTTGGGATGATTTCATTCAGGAGGAGATCCATGAAGGTGCTCATCAAGGAGATCAGACAAGGAAGAGTCAAGACAAAGAAAATCTTGCTCTTACAAGCAAGGGCAAGCAAAAGTCCAATAACGAGCAATTTGAAGGTTCTTCCAAGTCTAGGAAGAAGAAAGATCTGAGCAAGATAAAATGTTTTTGTTGCCATCAGATAGGTCACTATGCTAGTCAATGTCCAAATAAGAAAAATAAGGACAAGCAAAAGAAGCAAGTTGCTGCCACAGTCGAGGTGGATGAGTTTGCATCACAATTTGAGAATGAGTTTTTGCTCATTGCCTGTCTCTCAAGTTCAATTGCCAATAGGGTATGGTATATTGATAGTGGGGCTTCTTTCCACATGATGGGAGTCAGAGAACACTTCACCAAGTTGGAGGAGAAGAAGCTGGATTTCTATATTGAGCTTGGAGACAATGCCAAGTACCATGCAACTAGTATTGGCACCGTCAAGTTTCAGAGGGAATCTGGCAAACCCTTGTTGGTGGAGGATGTGTTGTATGTCCCTAGCATGATGAAGAATTTAATCTCAGTTTCTACTTTGGAGGAAAAGGGTTACATCATAATCTTTGAAAGGGGCAAAGTCTATATTTGTCCCAAGGATTCCAAGGTTACAAAAGTGATTGGAGTCAAACATGGTAGCTTGTTTCGGTTATAGTTTGAGCTAGCACATGCATTGGTAAGCAGCTGTAGAGGGCTAGGAGAATTGTGGCATAGTAGGATGGCTCATCTTCACCATGGAGCACTTAATGTGCTCAAGGAAATAGTGACGGGGCTACCTGAGATGAAGACAAAAAACCATAAGGTGTGCAAGGGTTGTGCTCTTGAGAAATATGCCAAGACCAGTTTTCCAAGCAGTGACACTAGATCCAAAGGGGTTTTGGGTCTTGTACACTCAGATGTGTGTGGGCCCATGTCAATAGTATCATTGAATGGGTATGAGTATTATGTTACTTTCATTGATGACTTCTCCAGGAAGACGTGGATATATTTTCTGAAGAATAAAGATGAGGTCTTTAGTAGGTTCAAAGAGTTTAAGGCTCTTGTGGAGAACCAAATAGGGAAGAAGATCAAGATACTAAGGTCTGATAATGGAGGTGAGTATACCTCGAATGCCTTCAAATATTTCTGTACTCAGGAAGGTATCAAGAAAGAGTTGATGGTTCTATACAACCCTCAGCGGAATGGGGTTGCTGAACGAAAAAATAGGGCTATAGTTGGAGCAGCCAAGGCCATGCTTCATGATCAGGATCTACCTTGGTTCTTATGGACAGAAGCTTGCAATACATCTGTGTATTTGCAGAATAGAAGCCCTCACAAATTTTTGGGCAAATTCACTCCAAAGAGGCATTCACTGGTAAGAAACCAGATTTGGGGCACATTCGCATCTTTGGATCCCTTGTGTATTGTCACATTCCTATGGAGAAGAGAACCAAGTTGGAACCAACTGCAGAGAAGGGTATCCTTGTTGGGTACAGTGAAACTTCTAAGGCCTATCGAGTTTACATTCCTGCCTCAAGAAAACAATTGTTCGCAGAGATGTGAAGTTTAAGGAAGAGAGAGCTCTTCAGAAGTCTAGCAACTTGATAAATGAGGAGAAGCAATCTCCCACGGTTGAGCTAGAACAAATCCCTCAAACTTTAGTTCCGCAAGTTGGAGAGCAGAGCAAGCAGGCCAAGCAAGTTGATCAGAAGGAGGAACAAATAATTCCTCAGCCTCAGATTCCTATTACTGAGAAGAAGAGAAACAGGGCAGCTGAGCAGACACTAAGAGAGGCCCAGGAATATGTTGGTGAGCCATAGGATTCAGTCAGATAGAGAAAAGCTCCCAAACGTTATTCTAATTATGTGGCACTTATGAGTGAATTAATTGAAGAGGAGCCTTCCATCTTTCAGGAAGCGTCCAAGCACCAAGTATGGAGGGATGCTATGGTGGAAGGGTATTCTTCCATCATGAAGAACATCGTGTGGGAGGTAGTACCTCGACCAAAAGATAAGTCTGTGGTGGGCTCGAGATGGCTGTATAAGATTAAGCATGCTGCAGATAGTAGTGTGGAAAAGTTCAAAGCTCAGTTTGTGGCTAAGGGGTTTTCTCAGAAGGAAGGAGTCGACTATGATGAGACTTTTGCTCCAGTAGCCAAGTACTCATCCATAAGAGCTATCATTTCTATAGCCACACAGATGGGTTGGAGGATTCACCATATGGATGTAAAGATAGCCTTCCTCAACGGAGAGATTGAGGAAGAGATTTACATAGAATAGCCAGAAGGATTTGAAGCATCTAGGAGGGATTCTCATGTATGTAGGTTGAGGAGAGCACTGTATGGGCTCAAGCAGGCACCCAAGGTGTGGTAATCACGTATTGACAGTTACTTGCATAGCGTGGGCTTCATCAAGAGTGAGGCAGATCCGAACCTGTACTATGTTCAGGTGAAGGATGAACTTCTTATATTGGTGTTGTATGTTGATGACCTATTTCTCACAGGGTCAAAGGAGCTCATAGCCCACTGCAAGCGAGATCTTGCATGAGAGTTTGAGATGAAGGACTTGGGGTTGATGCACTACTTTCTAGGATTGGAGTTGTGGCAGAAAGAGGGAGAGATTTTCCTTGGACAAGGGAAGTACATAATTGATATTCTGAAGTGATTCAGGATGAAGGACTGTAAGCCCATGTCCACGCCACTTGTGACCAACTGGAAGAAGATTGATGCTTCTAGATCAGAGGCAGTGGACCCAACTTTATACAGACAATTAATAGGCTCTCTTATGTATCTGGTCAACACTAGGCCAAACATTTGTTTTGCAGTGAACTCTCTTAGTCAGTTTATGGTGGAACCTAAACATGTGCACTGGATAGCTACAAAACATGTTTTGAGATATCTTTGAGGCACAACTGATTATGGGCTAAAGTATACTCAACAGGATGGAGTGAAGATCGATGGGTTCACCGATGCAAATTGGGCAGGTAGTACAGCTGACCGGAAAGAGCACTTCAGGGTACAGTTTCAATTTGGGATCAGGAGCAGTCTCTTGGTATAGCAGGAAACAAAAGTCAGTTGCACTGAGTTCTGCGGAGGCTGAGTATATGGCAGCCAGTATGGCTACATGTGAGGCTATCTGGCTTCGAAAACTTCTAGCTGGGCTCTTTGATCAGGAGCTAGATCCTACTGTCATTTACTGTGATAATCAGAGTTGTATCAAACTCTCTGAGAATCTAGTGTTTCATGACAAGTCAAAGCACATTGAGATCAAGTACCACTTCATTAGAGATTGTGTGGAGAAGGGGATAGTGAAGCTCCAGTACATTCCTACAGATGAGCAAATAGCAGACATCCTGACCAAGGCCTTGATGAAGAGTAAGTTTGAATTCTTCAAGGATAAGTTGGGTGTTGTGTAGAACACCTTCCTCGCTAAGAGGGAGTGTTGATTTTCTATCTTGAAAGGTGGAGTGGAGTTGCTTTAAAGCAACTCAAGTTGGATTTTCAACAACAATAGTTTTTTAATCTAAGAATAGAATGTTTATGAGTTTGTGAGATTGAGATAAAATCAAGAGTGATTTTATGTGTGATTTAAAGCTGAATAAAGCAAGGAAAGTTTCTTTACTTGCACATTAAGTAAAGCAGTTGGGCTCTATATTTAAGATTGCTGTAGTAAACTCATATGGTATTGAAGAGAAAGTTTGTTGTTAGGATGAATAGAAGATCCAATAGTTGCAGGTTTTTCCCCACACTGGGGTTTCCTGGGTATATATGTGTTATTGTCTATTTGTGATTGGCTTCTTGTTATTTTTGCTTCCGATGTTATTTGTTGTTATTTAACCCAGAGTATTGATTGTTATAAATCATATAGAGGTTCTATTCTGTGAATTTATTGTGCAATTAATCTTTAGATGGGTTATAAGAAATTAACAAAACAAGTTTTAAGATATTCATTCAGCACATCATGCAGCACTAAGGTGTCCTTGGGCAATTTGAACCGTTGTCTCCAACAATTCAAGTTGTGTAGTTTTCTCCTTTTTTTGATGGAAAAAAAAAACATAACGAATTTAGACAGTATGCGTGCCTCTTGAAAAACTATTGTATACAATTTGCTCTGTTTCAGCAGTTGTGTTTGCATCTACATATTTAACAAGCAATCTTAGTTGTTGAAAGAATTTACGAGATCTGCATTCATATATGGTTGAGAGGGTGCATAGAGTTTTGCATTCTATATTGCATTGTTGCTTTCTCTTCCTCCTTTTCTATACAAAGGAAAGTGAGGAATGGTTTTATCTGTCTACATATTACATCATTTTTCTAACCAGGTCAAGAGGATGTGAAATATAATCCAAACATTTTCTTATTTGATCTGCTTCCTTGTATTAAGTGTGAGTTTTAGAATTAAGAATGGAGATTTCTTGGCAGCTAAGAGTAGAGATATAGCTAGACATCAAGTTAGCATTACCTTTGATAAATGTAGATGTATTAGCATTACTTTGCTAAATGAGCACATCCACATGGATCCAGCATTTAAATCTTATTCATAAGCAAAAAGAAAAAAGAAGAGAGATGGGAGGTGATGGTGTGATTAGCAGCTTAAACTTTGGTCTCTACCTTTACACTACATTCTCTTAATACGATAGAATTATTTTTCATGATCACATGCAATACGCACCCATCCCTAAATAAGATAATAATGATAGACTGGAGTGCTACTTTTACAAGGATTAGTTGGCATGGTCAATGGAACTAAAGCTTGGTAATATACAATTTTATATGTTTTATAGCTTGAGGTGTTGATGAATTTATACTACCAATGACATTTTTTAGCAGGTCCATTAACCTGCTAGAAAATAATAATACAATCAAAATTTTATTGGCATTTAGGTAAAAATAATATACATTTAAGTAATCTTTGCCATCCAAGGAAATTATAAATATAAGTACTCTTCAATATTTTTAAAATTAGAAATGCTTTACCTCCAAAAATAAATTAGGAAATGTTAGTTGAGAAAAGATACAGTAGAATTTATGTTTTGTTATTCAATTAAAATATAAATAACTTCACCTATGTTAATGGGGTAAGAAATAAGACAATTGAGAGAAAATCCATGAGATGGAAGCACCTATAGGCAGGTTTTTAAAACTAAATTTTGATGGGGCTTCAAGAGGAACCCAACACTAGCTGGTACGAGTGTTGTAACCAATGATGACAACGGAGTCTTTAAGCATGGTGGCTCCATCAACTTGGGGGCACGCACCATCAATATGGCAAAATAAGAAGCATTAATCTATGGCTTAAAACTTGCAAAATTAATAGATGTGTACAAACTTTAAGTTGAAAGTGACTCAATGCTGATGATAAATGGATGTCAGATGAGAACAAGTATGAATTGGAGGCTGAATAGCCTTCCAGAGGAAACAATGCAAATCAATAAAACATTTTATCAAATCAAATCACCCCTCTCCTCTTCCTCTCCCTTTCTCTCTCACATAAACTTCTTTGCTTTGATTTTACATTGAAAACGGTAGCTAAAGACAGGTTTCACTAAATTTGGAACTCTAGGTTACCTTATAGCAACACTATCAATGTATTTTTCTGCATCTGGACAAAAGGTTCATATAATTTTGCTAAATTTGTAATAACAGGTTTCACTGATCTTTTGGTCTGGAAGTTTTAGGGGTTGCATGAGGGTTCTAGGATCCTCCTATGTGCTTCTCTTTGGGGATATCTCTCCCTGCTTTGAATCTCTTTGGCTTCTTGCTTCCATTGTTCGTTTATTATGCTTTTGTTTGTTGTCTTTATCAAATTATCTTTAGGGTGTTGCAGGTTTTGTAGCCATTAATTTCAATGTCATATGCATAGTCTTTGTATTTTGTTTTTAAATTTTGAATAATACCTTTTCTCGCCTGGTCTTGACGTCATCAGGGGGTCACCTAGGTTGTGCTTGAGGGAGGGTGTCGGAGGCTTGCCTGTTGGGGATGTTTATTCCCCAGTTGCGCATTAATGGAGGGTAATGACTCTAGAGGGCCTCCTACGAGCAGAGATGAACCAAAATCATTCAAGGACATTGTTGGCATGGATGAGGCTCAGCATCCTCCGAAGGGGGCTGGCTTTGATGTGGCTGGAGATGTCGGACTCGATGGTGCAGGCGCAGAGAAAGGGGGAGAAAGCAGTGGCCAAGGAGACTCTAGACATGGTGAGTCTCCTTCCCTTCCCTGGAAAGTCTCATTGACTCCAAACAATGAACTACGGCTGTTAAAAAAGAAGAAAATAGATTAAGAAACATCACTATTTTTTTTACCCATGTTAATATGGAAAAGATGCCATCTTGAAGGTTTTTGATAACTAGCTTATATCGGTTTGGAGTAAGAAGATGGGTATTCATTATTCATTCTGTAGGATGATTCAACCTAGGATCTTTGTGATGTTTTTAAAAAACCATGGAATGCAGAGGACGGCTGTTGAGAAGCCCTACTGGAATATGGGGTAGGCTCTATTTAAGGCCTTTCCTTGCGAGCCCATCTCACAAAGAGATTCAGTTTTGTTCCATCCCCAGATGGATCTTGCTCCGAGAAGTCCTGGCTCAGTTTTGGAACTTTCTCCCCCAAATAATGGCTCATTTTGGGAAGATTTTAAAAATTGATGATACTAGGTCCTCTCTTCTGCACCTTGATGCAAGGCTGTTGGTCTCTTTCAATATAGGCATTAAAATCCCTGAGATCTTAGAAATTAATTGGGAAGGCAAGCAATTTCAGTGTAACCTAATTAGCCTAGCCAGTCTCAACTCCTGCTTCCATTGCAAACAAGACAGTCACCAAAAGAGGGAGTGCCCCTCATTAAACAAAGGAACTAATAAGAACAGTATGGGTTTTGAAACAAAGGGTGAGGGTTTTTGTCCCGAGTCAAAAGTTATGGCTGGTGCCCCTCCTCTGGGGAGGAATTCAACACCTCATGTCAACTTTCCTGATATGGTTTCAGTCAAAGAAACTAATGCAATGATACTAGAAAATGTGCTTACCACCAAAATCAATGATGTTGCGAACAATGATAATGGGGTCAATGGATCTCTTAAGTATGACCCACTATGTGATGATTCTCATATGGAGGAAGATATTGAAAGTACTCGAGATGATTCCCTCAACCTTTATTCAATTTTTGGCTCTCGGGGGATTTTTGACCCCCTCATAATTTCCCGAGTTCCCGAGTCCCAAATGGATGGCTTGGGGGCTCCAAACATACTGAATAATGATGAAGTCCAAAAAGACAAGGTTGTTGAACCATGTGATGACCACCCTCATGGATATGCCTCTGATTTCGGTTTCATAACCGTTAAAAAGAATCTGAATGTAGAATAGCTGGCACTTGATAAGATTAGAGGGCTTGCCCTCCAAAGAGGAAACTCAAATGACCCAAATGCAGACCACATGAATAACTTTGAGGCACAGACCAATCACCTAAATTTATTCCAACAAGGCATCATAGGAGGTGATCCCTCTCCAAAGGAGAAGGCAAAAAAAGTTAGTTTTCTTGCTACTATCAAGTCAGATGAAGAAGGGAAAAAAAAGAAAAACTATGAGTCGGTCTAACAGTCCTGTGAAGCCCAGAAAAAGGGGTAAATAAGAAGAAATAGATGTGAAAACATGGTTTAGTTGAACATAGCCTGTGTCAATCTCCCATCCTTTTGAATAACTCAAATGATCAAGTGCTTTAGCTAGAATATAAGAGGGCTTGAATCCCCTGACAGGAAGTATGCAATCAAAAGCTTTTGTAATAAAAATAGGGACATGCATGTACTTTTTATTCAAGAAACGAAAGTTGTTGGATTTACCCTAGACAACTCCTCGAGGTTCATCTGGAAGGATGCCTCCTGTTTTTCTACCAAGAATGAAAAAGGAAAAGGTAGGAACTCTATTTTTTTAAATCCAAGACTTTCGAAAAACCTTAAGTCCACAGGGACCTCTCCCTGTAACAGGTGTGTTTGGGTTATTCTAAATTTTAGTGGGATTGACATAGGGTTGTGCTCGATATATGCCCCCAATGACTATTTGAACAGAATCAAATTGTGGAAATGGTTGTCTTCTGATCTCTTGAAAGTCCCATGGGTGGTGGGGGGAGACTTCAACATGGTGGAAAACTTTGATGATAAGAAGGGAGGTAATCCTATGATGTGGAAAGGCAATGAACAATTCTACTAGCAAAGATTCAAAAGTTCCCTTAGCCTTGCTGATCCTCTAGAGGGCAGTATAAAGAAAAGCAAAAGTGTTTGATACACTTGGTCTAATTGCCAAGCTGGCAATAAGAGAATCTATTCCAGGCTTGATAGATTCTATTTGCACAAGGATGTTTTCCTCATCTCACAATCCAGGGAAACCAACAAAGTTCAAGTTCTGCCTAACCCCCTCTCTGACCACCACCCTATCAAATTATCCTTTTCAGTTAAAAATCAGCCTGCTTCTCCCAAGGGTAAGATGAATGGCTCCTTCTTTAAATTAAATTGTGAGCTTTTGAGAGATAGAGACTGTAAAGGGGGCATTTTGATGATTAGAGAAATATGCAAATCAAGGTATGGTAACTCTTCTTCTTTAGAATATTGGGAAAGATTAATTGGATCTTGTAGAGTTGCCTTCCAAATTGTTTGGAAAAAGCATGCCCTGGATAACAAAAAAGCGGAAGCTGCCCTACAGGATGAATTTTTTTCTATTGAGCAAAGCATTCAAGATTGTCCATTTGACCCCCTACTAGCAGAAAGAATGAATGTAGTTAAGCACAATCTGAGGAAAGTTCAGATAAGGAAGGCTCAAGGAGCTAGAATCAGGGCTAAATTGAACTGGTTGAAAGATGGACATAAGGGGAGCAAATACTTTTTCAATAAATTAAAAGCCAAATACATTAAAGAAAACATACAAATCATTGTTGAAAATGGGGTCACTTACCAATCTCAAGCTGAAATCATGGATACTTTTAGGAAGTTCTATGAGAAACTGTTCAAATCTGAGGCAAGTTCAAGGAAGTGCACAGATGCACAAGAGCTTTGTGGCAAGATTTGCAAACCAGTGATTAATGAAGAGATGAAGGAAAAGTTGAAGGCAAAAATTACCAAGGAAGAGATTGAGGCTGCTATCTCCTCAATGAGTAATGGCAAATCTCTAGGGGCTGATGGTCTTCCGATTGAGTTCTACAAAGCAAACTTGGATTGGATTGTTGATGACCTATTTGACCTTTATGAAGAAGCAATTGAGAATGGGTCCCTGGGGGCTAATATTAACAAGGGGATTATTAAATTGCTGCCTAAGGAGGGGGATAAGACTGAACTGAAAAATTGGAGACCAATTACTCTTTTAAATGTCTCTTATAAAATCATTGCAAAAGTTTTAGCTCAAAGGTTAAGGGGGATACTGCCAAAAAATTATTAGCCATACCTAGACTTGATTTATTAAGGGCAAATTCATTCTTGAAAATCTTCTAACTAGTTGGGAAAGCTTGCATTGGGCCAATCAAACTAAACAAAATGTTGGTATCCACCTGTTAGACTTTAAGAAGGCATATGATAGAATTGAGTGGTCTTTTTTATTTATGATGCTCAAAGCTCTAGGTTTTCCTAATTTCTTCTGCAAAATGGTTGAAATGCTATTTCTTGATGCTTTTGCACAGGTTGAGGTGAATGGAGAAATGTCTTCTTTTAGAATGGAAAGATCCATTAGGCAAGGATGCCCTTTGGCTGCTTCCCTATTTGTCATAGCCTCAAATGCTTTACATTATTTATTGAGAACTGAATTAATTGAAGGTAAAATGGAAGGCATTCAGTTGCCAGATGATAACAAATTATTGAATGTTCAATTCGCAGATGATATAGCTCTCTTCCCAAGATTAAATGAGCAAGAATTTATTACCATGGAAAAAAGACGACTTATTTTGCCTAGCTTCTGGGGCAAAAATCTCTGCTTCTAAATCCATACTCCTAACCTGGGATGATAGCAGGCCCACATGGCTTTCTCATGATAAGTGGCAATGGGCTGGACCCACAAATCAAGTTAGGTTTTTAGGCATCCCTTTTGCCATCTATCCGAACTTGAAACAAATGTGGATCTGGCTATTCTCTAAGTTAGAGAAGAAATTAAAAAATTGGAATAAGTTGTTTCTATCTTTGGCAGGCAGGATTCAGTTTTGTCAAAAAAATTTAGTTGCATACTCTGTATACTTCTCTTCTATGTGGCTATTTGCCAATTATCAATTTGAGTCTATCCACAAGCTCATAAGGAACTTCCTGTGGTCTGATGGAAAAGGTATGCCTAAAAAGCATCTTGTAAGCTGGGAGTGGCGTTGTGTCTCTAAGGAATTAGGAGGTTTGGGGTTAAAGAATCTGAGATATCAAGGATTAGCACTTGCAGCTAAGTGGATTATTAACTCCCTGTCGGGTGATGAGCCATGGAAAGTTCTGGTTAGATATAATATTTCAAATTCTGTACCTGTGAAAAAGAAAGATTGGGGTAGTTAACTTCTATGATGCCTTGTTGGGTGGATTTCAGGTAAGGCCAAAAGGCTCTGTGGTAGTTGGGAGCATTTGGAAGGCGTGGGAAGAAGTCAGACTGCTCATTATGGGCAGAGAAGCTTTCTCTTGGGATAATTCGGCCTTTTGGGGTCGAAGGTCCATTTGGTGGAATACTATATATAATGGCAAGCCTTTGGCTCTTTACCAAGGCTGCTCTGCAAGGAAATGTAACATCAAGGGTCTTTCTTGCCTTAAGGATCTCTTTGTGGATGGTGCCCCGAAATCTTGGGTGGATATTAAGTATCAGTTCCATTTGGATGACAATTTTTTTAGAACGTATTCTACCTTGAATAAAGCCTTGTTGTGCAATGTTAGTTCAAGAGCTAGTAATGTGGGAGAGGATGGCATTTATGAAATAAAATGGAAAGATGGTACATCTTTGTGCTCTATCAAACCAAAAAAGATCTATAAGATGTTGGCTGATTCTGATGGCATCCTCCTCTATATTAGCAAAACCTAGGTGTGCTCCCCCGAGATAAATGTAATTCCTAAAATGTTCAAACTGCTGTGGTCCAAAATCCTAGAACCTAAGAAAGCTGCATTCAAATGGTTATTGTTGTTAAACAAGTTGTCATTGAGTCCTGCAAACCTGTCATGTCCATTGTGCAATGTTAATGAGTTGGTGTCTCGTATATTTTTTGAATGTGTATATGCCAAATTTATATGGTCCATTGTTATGGGAAATATTGAAATGTGGAATAGTAATGTGAATGAAATCAAATGGGAAATACTGTCTAGTCATGTTGTGGGACTTGGCTCTAAACATAACTGCTTTTGGTTTGTTTTATCTAATGAAATTTTGTGGCTTCTATGGAAGAAAAGAAATGATGATATATTTCAGGGCAGGGAGAGAGATCTCACTAAGAGTCCTTGGAATCTTATAAATTTGAAACTTTGTGAACAGGTTACAGTCACCTTGGAGATGTCAGTGAATAGATTTCAAGAGCTGGTAGAGAATGGGACTATGTGCTACAAGGAGGATATTAGCATGACAGACTTTGGGGCAAGGTCTCAAAAACGGTTTAATGAGAGTGTTTTTAGATACTACACATACTTCTAGGAGGTATACAACAAAATGAAGCGAACAGCCAAAACAGAGAGCCTTCTATTCGAACACTTGGAAATGTTTGGTCAGAATTACAACCTTAATACAGATCAGCTTAAGCTCTCTCCCAGAATTGGGGCACTGCCAGAGTTTGGCAACTATGAAAGCAGCAACAATAGAGACTACATATGGGTCAAGGACCCTGATTGGTTTGATGACCCAAGATTGGAGTTTAGGAAGATTTCCTCAGATGATTCTAGGCAAGGAACAAAAGTGGATGATAGTCAAGGATTATACTACCTTTACCAAGGGGATGCAGAGGTACCAGATACAGGACAGAATGAGTAAAATGCAGAAGAGCAGGGGAACTCAATGGGAACTCCAAGAATCTGAGATCAGAGCAAGAGCAGAAACACAGGGATACTGGTGAGAGGCTTCTAGAACCAGAGAGCTCGGATGCAAGGAATTAAATAGTGCCAACTAAAAGTTATTGCCAGTTAGTTATTGGATTTCATATGATACTTTTTGTCCTTATATATGCTATAGTTTTGAGTTCAAAATTGTTCGTATGTATTAGGAACTCTTGGTGTTTTTTGGATTGTTAAAAGTACCTACAAAAAATTTTGAGTGGTTATCCTTACCACAAAAGATGTAATTGTCTATTTACTTTGAATATATTGGTGCTAGATTTACAATCCAAATAACAGGTTTCACTAAATTCGGAACTCCACCTTACCTTATAGCAACACAATCAATGTATTTTTCTGCATGTGGACAAAAAGTACACGTAAATTTGCTTCCTTCACCCAAGTAAACTACAAACTAAAGTAGCATTCACTTTTTTAAAATCTTGAGAGAAAGGTGTTTGGCAACAAATATTTAGTACAATGAAGGAAAAAACAAACAAACAAACAAAACAAGAACAAATATTTAGTACAATGAAGCGTAATAAAGTGGCCTCGTTTGCTTAATTGTTCATTGAGTTGGATATCACTTACTGTTAATGTTTTAAATTGCTTCAACAACAGGAGTTTCTTACTTCTAAGAAATTGTTCATTTGCTAGAGTAGACGTCAGTGGCTAATGATAGCAATGTAAGCGTAATTACATAATTTATGTTAAAAATCACAAGCTTTGAAAACACTAAGTATATATCTGTTAAAGATGTTAGTTGACATCTGCCAATATGTATCTCGTGAGACACTCTAATTAATACATTAAAAGTATATAAGACATTAAAATAAAACTGCTAAAAATGACAAGGCAGGCAATGAAATAATGAAGTAACGAGATTCTTGCATTAATATCAGGCCCTGCCTCTGAACCGAATTAATACCATGTAGTGGATAGAACTCAGAATCAAATCCTTGTGAATCTCACCATTATAATGGACCAATAACATTATTATGAGATCTCAAAGGCTTAAAAAAAACAAGCATAACATAGCGTTTTTTAAATGCCTATATGTTGCCTTCGATTCTAATTTGAGTGTGAAAGAATAGTTGCCAATCATTCCGTTACTCTGTTTACTGAGAGTTCTGCATTCTATGCATGATAAATCATAAATATTTTAAATCTCGAACTTTTGGAAGTGGTCATTACCCCCACAACAGATTTAATTTTACAATCTTGTTATCTCTGTAAACTGGCATTACTTTTAGATAGAAAGCAAATTTTCTGGTATAATACAACATATTTATAGTAGCTTTCTATTGCGCCGTATATTATCTTTGTTTTGTCATCTCTACTTAACTCAAAATTGTAAAATGTTTCTTCAAGTATATGTATATAAATGTTTTTCTTATACCAGACATCATTATAGAGGCATGTCTAATGGGTCAAAATAATTATTGTAATGTAAACAAGATGTGATCCAAAAAATCATTTAATTGCTACCTTTCTCCATGATATTTGTCCTATTCCATTTCTTAAATAAAGTAATGAAGAGACGAATATAGTCATATCTACAACCTTGTGAATCGCTAATTGTAAGGAAATTATACGATGACCTAACAAATAACCAGATAATTGTTTCAATAAATGCATTGCTCTTGTTTAAGGTTGGAAGCACCATAAGCCTTCCCAGTTAATATCATCTACGGAAAAAGAAAACAAGCCATTTTTACATACAACAAATTCAGAAAATTTGCAAGATGTATTGCAGCGACTTAAACCCACTCTCTCGGAAAAACAGAGTTTTAGTCAACTTCTGGGATTGTAACAATCAAGATGACATCATGACCTGGTCACAGGCCTGGAGTGCTTGATTAGCAAAGTATCTTACATCAACATCTGGATCTTCACTTAGTTCAACAAGACAGGGACGAATAGTCTGTTCCACTACCTGCAAAGGTAAATGACACATAAGCAAGTAAAACCACTTAAGTTACTAAGTTGATTCACCATTCGTAAAAAATATTTACCGAGTGATCCACGATGGGAATCAGTGATTGCAGAACCTTTGCAACATTGAACTTGATGTTTGGAACCCTGCATTATGCACAAAATATTATGTTGCACTTAAATTTCAAGCATTTTCTCCTTGAGAACCGAATGTGAAAAGGTGAACTTTTGTCTTCACATGAAGATTTACCTATCCTTCGATGCATTGATGACGACAGGCAACATTCTTTCGCATGTAATCTCTTGTCCCATGACAGGTGCTAGAAGTGAAATAGCATGCAAAATTGTCATGCGATACAAGTAGTGAGGATTATTAATCATCTCCAGAACCTGTTTTGCCATATGTAAAACTTGTTAAATTAAAAAGACTAAATCCCAATACAAAGTATATATGCCATTGCATATAGATATTGATGTCATGTAATTCATTGCTAATGATCAAAACCACTTGAGAACCATGTATGCTACATTTCTGAGGAGTTGAGATCCATCGGCCTCTCAGATTATTGAAAAATTAGTTGATAGATCATAGCCCATTGAGATTCTATACTCTCCTATATATCCTCCATATGTCTGGCACTTCACTGGACGATTCCTTTAATCTCTCTCCCCTAATCAAGCACCTCTGTAAGATCTATATCAGTTTTTAGATTTGATTCCAGTGATACCAATTTGGCGATTCGATCTCTTTGCACCATTTGTTATTTGGCATTTAAGGTTTCCCAGATAAAACTTTATTTTCATTCTAAAAAATGTCTAGATAAAAATATTGAAAACTCAAACTCGAAATCTCCATGTAGCATAGTAGTATTCCATTTACACAGCATTGACAGAGTGGAAAAAGTGTAAACGCAATTCAATTACTAGGGTTTAATACAGGAAAAACTTGACAAGATCTCGGGAGCTAAAAAAGTACTAGTTGTAAAAATAGAGAAAAAACTAAATTTGCTATTCCAAGTCAAAAATAGTGTCTAGATAAAACTAGACATAATACCTTAGAAAAATACCAATCATAAAAAATTGCATAGGATTATGTTTACATTTTATTCACCTAAGAGGGGTTATGTAAAAATAAATAGTTGATCCTAAAATAGTTGGAGATTAGATCATAGAATATTGCCTACCATTTTAGGGATAGCCCTATGGTTTTTAACTAAATCTTATTATGGTATAATTTAAAAGAAAACCCTCATTATGGTTTAAAATGTAACTTGTAAACAAAACTATTTAAAGTAGAACAACTTTTAAAATACCCTAATGCTTTAAAAAAATTGTTCGGTCTACCTATGCTCTGTATTTTTTCACCTTATTGTAAAAATGAGCACACAAAAAAAAAAGATAGGTTGTATAAAAGAACATCATAACCACTATTTTTAATATTCGGGAAACAGCACAGCAAATTTGGTGGGTTGTGATTACTCAGGATTACCTGTGATTTTTTCAAGTGTTATGGTACTATGGCATGTAGGAAGTTTCAGTTATTGCAGCAGTCACCTGCCTCAATTGTACTTAAAATTGACAATTTTATAAAGAGTACAGTTTCATTCTCAGCTTGACTGAATTGGTTGGCAGCATAAGGGAATTAAAGAATGAAACAAAGATGTACAGGACTGAAAAGTTAATTAGGGAAACTACTAAACAATAACTGCAATTATCATCTCAAGGATATGAAGATTTTTATGGACTGGATGCTACAAAAAAAGCAGGGAAACAGTGAAAAACAATGAAACATTGAATCACCCTTCGAAAGAGAAAAAATCACTTGGAACATTAATTTGTTCCTATGAGTATGCATAATAGACAGTCTTAGATTTTTGAGACTATTTCCACAATCTGTCATTTTTAAAATCATATCTGGAATCAACTGGGTTCTATTTCAGGTCCTCTGAGTCAAACTGTTTTAGTTGCTATGCACAACATATTGTTGGGTACGAAAATGGGTGCACGGGGCCAACTACAAATTTACATTTATAAACTGCAAACCATTTAAAATGATAAGTATGTTGGATATGTGTGTATAATGCATGTTTTACAGCCCTTATATTCCGTACACCCTGCCACAATTGGGGAATCCAGAGCATCACCCCAGCTAGGGGTTTGGTGAAATCCTGAGAAAAAAAAAAATATTGGGCCCTTAAAAGTGGCTTTTCAGCCCATGGTTTTATACCCATTGTATTGTAATACTGCTTAGCGATTTCCTATATTTATGTGCCTATAAATACCAATGTTTCTGAGTTTCCAGGACAGAATGAGCAGTTTCAGGGATAGCAAAAAAATTCCTAGAATTTGGTGATGGATATATTATTATATATACTAGAGTCTACAAGTGACAAATATCAAAATAACAAAATGGGAATGCCAAAAAAAGATATTTATAGCTTGTTTTTGTTTAAGCAACAAACTCCAAAATTGAAGTCATCATCCATTGGATATCTCGGGAACTCCTCATCACTAGAATTGTTGGAATGAACTGTATCTTCATCTTGCAATATGAGCCCAACCAATCCCAACTGCACATCATGCTCCTGATCAACTTGTTGTGGCTTCTTACACTCTACATCCCACCGTGTCGCTAGGCTCTACCTATAGTTAGGTGACTTGCGATCAATGAGACACAAGGCAATTTGTCCAGCAACAAGCTTTTCCGCTCTCACAAAGGTGAGTATGTTCCTCTTAAGAGAGTGGATAAAGCTATATGTGGACTAACTCCTCTCAACAATAGAGAAACTAGAAATCTATGAAAGAAGACAAATGGCAAGTGTGCCGAACAATCCTAGAGGTCCACTGGGTCACCACCAACTAGCTTTTCCTATGCCAAAGTATCCCTGTCAATCTTTGCTGAAATCCATCCAATTTAGTAAGATTTATCCACTCAACTCTAACCAATGAAGCTTCCTCTATACTAAACATTTTTGTAAAGGCCTTCACGAGGCCATTCCTCACCTTGTGGTCATCAATGGGAACTCTACCAAGTCTCTCCACATACCACTTTAGATTCAATACATATGCAGCCATGTGTAGAGGGATGTTTAGGTTCTCCCACCTTTTTTGAATGATGGGATGAATATGCTCATGGTAGAAATCTAAGGCAGGGTAATCATGGCCTTCATTTGGCCAAGCATGCTATTAATGCACTCATAGATCACCCCAAGGCTAGGATTGTCAAAATCCCCAAATTTTATGAAATTGAAACCAAAGGATACAAAAGATGTGATGTATCTCGCATTTGACCAAAAACCTAAGTTATCGGGTTCTTTTGTATTGCCTATCGTATGCATATGAGTACGCTTCACATACGGGTGCAAGGACAAGATGATAGGGGGTTCGCCCAAGGTCCGCCCCGGATTACCTGTGGATTCTAAAACAAGTAATGTAGGGTTCCTAGGGCGGACCCTAGGCGAACCTAGATCGAACCCAGGCATGTCTGCAACCTGTGAGGCCCCAAAAAAACGCCTTTTTTAAACATTTTTTAAAATAAAAAACACCTACATCAGTCTATTTTTCCCTAAATGTGATTCTTATAACATCTTTTGCCTCCATTCATCAAAACAAAAGAGTAAAACTACATTCTTTGCCTCCAAGCTGCCATTGTTGATTGTTAAAGGTTGTTGCATTTTTCTTCGAAAGTGAAGGCTACATGAGTGAAAGACCTACACAAATAGGAGAGAACGAGCTGCACATGGAAGATTATCTATCAAAGGTGAGTAAATCTTGTAATTTTTTCCATGTTTTGATGAATTTTTTCAAGATTTTTTTTTATTATGTTTAAAATATTTTTTGAATCTTTTATACATAATATAGGGGTTATAATGCCGATTTTTTTTGTTCTTTTTAAGTTGTAGGGTTGTAAATTTGTAACTTTTTTTTGTTTTGTTGTATTCATACAGAATGGCTAGTAGTTCTAATTTAGTTGCCCCACCTGTAGAGAGCTTGTTTAAAATTGATGTAGGGTCACCTCTTTGGCAACATACAACCATGATTGAATAACTACCTTGTGGTAGGGGTTATCTTTGGCATTGTAGCCAATGTCCGAATGAATATAAGAGCTCGTATAATTGAGTGAAATCTCACTTCTACACTATTCCCAAGAATTTGTCCAAGGGTGAATAAAAAAGGGTTGCCAAAGCAACAAATGGGATATATCAAGGAACAAGAGGATGCCGACATGGTAGGTAATAGAGCAAAGGAAAGAGTACATCCTCTTTCCAAGAGAGGATTGTAGAAACCTCCTTGTGGCTTAACAGAACCCATCATCTTCTGAAGAAGACAATACTCTTTCCCATAAACAAGGACCATTGGAAAATGCCTTCAAGAATGAGGCAAGGGAGCTTGAAGATGAAAGCATTGCTCGTTGCATTTATAGCAACGGTCTTCCTTTCAACCTTGTTAGATCACCATATTGGAAGGATATGGTGACCGCAATTGCCAAGGCACCTATTGACTACATTAGTCTTAGGTATAAAAAGGTGTGTACCACCTTATTGGGCAAGGAAAAAGTTTCCATAGAGGCATCATTGAGAGCAATTGAAGATACATGGCTCAAAATAGGAGTGTCCATTTTTTATGGATGGAAGGATTGCAAAAACAAGTCACTAATTAATGTCATTGCAGTGTCCCCTAAAGGGGCGATGTTTTTGAAGGCAATTGCTTGTGAGGGGTAAGTGAAGGATGCAAGCTTCATTGCCAATATCCTCATGCAAGCCATTGAGATGGTGAGCTCTAAAAATGTTGTACAAGTTGTAATGAACAATGCTAAAACTTGTAGGTCAGCTGGTTCAATAGTGGAGGGTACATATGGGCATATTTTTTGGACACCAAGTGTCGTCCACTCTCTCAACTTGATATTGCAAAAGATTGGCACACAAATCGAATGGGTCAAGGAAATCTAAATGGAGGCCAAGGATACTCAAATGTTTGTAACAGATCATTATATGTCAGAAGCCATCTTCAGTTCCTTCTCCAAATTGGGGTTGTTGAAGGTAATTTTATTTTCATTTTTTAGTATTTTACTTTTAACATATTTATTATTTTTAAATTTTTGCTAAGTTGATTTGTTTTATTTTTTTACACCATATTAGGTTGTCGAAACTCAATTTGCATCACACAATCGTCTTGAAACGACTTGTGAAGGTGCGAGAGGCATTGAGCACCAAGGTCGTCAACTCTCTTTGGAGTGTATGGAGGCAATCACAGATAGAGAGAGCCCAAAAAATCAAAGCATTGACCTAGATGATGAGTGGTGGGCTCATGTGGAATATGTTTTGAGTTTCACTAAGCCCATCATGACTATGATTAGGTACGCAAATATGAATCGACCATGCTTGGGTGAAATTTATGATGGCATAGACTCCATGATTGAAAAAATAAGGACCATAATAGAAGCCAATGAGTACAACCCCATAGAAGCATTTTTCAAAAAAGAATGCAAAAAATCATTGATGAGCATTAGAACAAGATGACCACACCCTTGCATCTCTTAGCATTTGCTTTGTTTCCAAAATATTATAGCAAAGAGATACTTTCCCTGTAGAGAAGGGTGGCACCATATAGAGATAAAGAGGTTGTTGTTGGGTACAAGACTACAGTCAAAAGAATATTCCTAGATGAAGATACACAGACTAGTGTCTCGAGTGAGTTTGGCAAGTTTGTATCTTCAAAGAATCATGATGTTTGCACTCTTCGAAACAAGTACAAGAAAGATGCTCATGAATGGTGGTACCTACATGGCCAAGACTATTTTCACTTGTGGCCTCTTGCAATAAAAATTCTATCTCAAGCATGCATCTTTTTGTTTTTTAACTTCCTCATTTTTCTTTCGCTACTATATATTATAATTTATGTTTTATAATTGTAAATGTTGTATGGAACATCAAGGGAGCCCTGAGATCTGGGTGGGAGATGAAGAGTCTTCAGCTTGCACTGGTCTTGGGTGCTCCCTTCTGGTATGCTTGGTTTGCTTGGTTTACTTATGGTCATCCTTTGTTTGTTTTTGTGTGTTTAGTTAGTGGAGTCGAGGTGTGGTGTATTGTTGTTGCTTGAATTTTGAAATTTTTTATTGTTTTTTGTTTGTTTTCCCACCGTGTGGATCACTATTGTTTGATGGTATTGCCCTGTGGTTCTTGGGGCTCAGACCGAAAACTTGGCCTGGCGGCGAGCATTAAGTTTTTTTTATGTTAAGGACGATATTCATTAAACTCTCTCGTGTCAGCTAGCTCCATGGAATTGGAAGCGCCCAACAATGTAATTGCATCTAAGGACAAGGAGTGTGCAGATGTTGAAATGGTAGTTGATGAAACGGAGCTGGAGGTTGGAGAAACTGCTAAAAGATTGTCGTTGCAAGAAGATTTTCAGTGTAAGGTGTCGTATAGAGAGGCTCTTGGGGGAGGTGAAAAACCCATTCCGGAGTCTGCAAGCTTGGAAGTGCTAGAGAATGTCAACTGTGGAGGGAGAGGGTTGGGAAGTAATTGCAGAGTCGAAGGAAATGTGCTCGAAGGAGGACAAGGTAAGAGTTTCTCTCCTGCTAAGGTTCTCTCAATTGTTCCTTCTACTAATATGTTGCACGCTATCGAGGAAGAAAAAAGGTTGAATAGTAGTGCAATTTTTTTTGTTTGTTTAGTTACTAACACTTTGCCGTCAAGAAAATTCTTTGACGACTGGCTACAGAAAGTTTGGGGTAAAAAGATGGGTATATACATAAATTTTTGTCGTATGATACATAAGGGTCTCTTCGTCATTTTCTTAAAAAATCATAATATGCAGACACGAGTACTCAAAAAAGAATTCTGGAACGTGGGAAAGTCTATGTTCAAGGCTGTGCTGTGGTCCGCTAAAGCTAAACCTGAAAAAAAATTGGAATTTTCAATACCCAGATGGATTGAAGTTAAAAATGCAACCCCCCCCCCCCCCAACAATTATGGAAATTTATTCCCCACTTCTTGAAACCTCTTGGGGAAGTTCTACAGATTGAAGAGACCAGAATAACCTTGCCACATTTAAATGCTCGAATCCTCATCTCCATTAAACCTGATGTGGAATTCCCAAAGGTGTTGGAACTCGATATAGAAAATAAGTGTTTTGCCTGTGTATTTGAGCTGCTAGGCAATTTAAATCTCTGTTTTTATGTAAAAAAGATGGACACCTGAGAAAAGACTGCCCCATGAATCTCAGACCCACTGATTCAAAATCCCAAAATACTAGGAATGAGGGCACACTATCCTTGAAGGGGAGAAAGCAAAGAAAAATAATCGAGGTGCTGGAAATAATGAGCCCCCAATGAATAATGCTGATATGGAATGTTGGACTAAAGTATTCAATATAGATAACAATTCTGACCCATGTAAGACTGACAAAGACACTGTGAATACCCCTATTGCATCTCTTGTTGATGATGCCGACTATGTGGTTTTCCCTGCGAAGACTATAAAGAAGTTAGGGGAAGGCAATAGATTGACCCCAACAGGTATATTGGGAAAGGTTAATGCTCAACAGATATCCCTTCAAAAAATTAGGGCTTCATCTGAGCCTGGCCTGACCCCTCAAAGTGTTCATTCCCCAGTTCCCAAGAATGTGATTGAAGTTGTCAAGGTGGACAATTCCCAAACATTAAGTCCTAAGGGGCAAGCCATGCAAATAGGCAGTTTGATGAGTTGTGATATCTGATGGTGATAGGTTGTCATTTGATGTCAAAAGTGTGTCTTGCAGGATCTTGGGTTGATCAGGAGTTTAGTCAGTGTGAATGTTTGGTCATCAAGGTTAGAACAAGGATGAGTTGATTACAAAATATCAAGACAGAACAATGAAATGATCTTTGTTTGAAGTTTACAGATGCAGATATTACTAGCATACTCTGTATCAAGGTTGTTGGTTTCATGAGTGGTTTGATATGCAATTGATCTACATTTGATATGGTGTGATCTCAGTATTCAGTAGCAGAGTCTTCATTTGATCTCAGTTGCAGTTGTGAGTTGATCTTCATGCAATCAGTGTTTACTTCACAATGTTTGTTCCATGATAGTATATTCATGTTTGAAATCGTTATTCCCATGATGGTATGCTTATGTTTGCAAGAGATGAGTAGTCTTCATGTTGGTATCCTCAAGATCTTACTTGTTGAGTTTATCTTGTATCAGGAGAATGTTATATGGCAGAGGTATGTATTAAGAAGCTATATCTTCCTTGAGTTAATTATGATGTCCTGTGATCAATCTTGGAGTTGATTCTTAGGGAAGATGTTCAAGATATGTGTTGAGTTATCGACAAGTCTTAATTCTTCATATAAGGTGCTTGCCAGCTATTTTGTTTTATGTCTTCATTGCTAACATAAAGGTTCTATCAGGAGATTTGCATCTTAATGATATTCTCATGAAATCATTGGTATGGTGTTGTTGGTAAAAGATCATTGGATTTGATAATATCTTGAAGATAATATTGTTATGCATATCATATTACTGATTGGCATTTCATGCCTACTGTGCTCCATGTCCATTGCCTATTGGTACTCCTTGTTAAGGATGTATGGTTGAAAGTCATGTTTGAAGTCTCAAAAGATAATGCAAACATATCCTTCTCTGCCCGTCTAGTGCATATCACCTTTTCTTATGTTTGAAAGGTGACTTATAATGGAAGGTTAATAACTTAAAACTTTACCGCTTGGAGGGTTCTTCGTCATATACTTGACCGGCCCTTCTCTCTTGCAGACCGGTGGCATCGGTGAAAGTATAATGTGCGCGGGCGCCAAAACAAAATCTGTGGCTGTGTTTAAACCTTCAATAGGCGCGAAATGTATGATCAATGGTCGGTTTTTAAACATAGTCTCCTTCATCTTATGCTTGCACATTGACGTGCATTCAAACGTCAGGTTTTTATGACTGCAGTTAAGGCTACATTTAGTCACTTAAAAATAAGGCAGATTTGTTTCTATTTTTTTAAAAATCATCTCGTGGCAGGGAGAATATCAAGGAAGAGTAGCTGATCATAAGTTTTATTTGTGTCTTTAAAAAATTAAAAAGAAAAGATTGTTTTTAGAAGGAATATGAAAGAGTTTTTTAAAAAAGACAATATTCTTTGTGGCAGCAAAAACAAGGAAAGTTGGAGTTTTAAAAAGGCAGATTCTTTTGGATTTTTTTATAGAATTTTATTTCTAATCTCGTGGCATGAAAGACTATTATGAAGGAATTTGAAAAGAAGATGAGAAGTTTTTATTTGCAGAGTGATTATATTTTTGAGAAGATATTTGAAGAACAAAAATGGTTTCAGAAGAAATGTTTTATGAGCTCTTGAAGAGTCATTTCTACAGATGAAGATAAAATTGCACACAGATTTTTCGAAAAAGATTGTTTATACACAGATGTTTGCAGATTGAAGAATGTGAAGGGTTTGAGAAGATAAAAAGTTCTCAGAGATTATTTACAGAGCATTGATTAGATTGAAGATGTTTGTTAATATCTTATGGTGGTTTTTTTTATGATTTTATTTATGCAGGGAATGAAGATTTTTTTTAAAGAGATTTTATTTTTCTCTTACAAGGGCAGGATGAAAAATAAATTGTTGAAGACTTTCATTTTGATAAAGATGAAAATTGAAGAGAAGATGAAAGGTTTTGAAAAGAGGACAGGAGAGATGATTTATTTTCTTTGCAGATTGGAGAATACAAAAAGAATATTTAAGATAAAAATGAAAAGACTAAATATTCAGTTTGAAAGAAATTTTATTTTCTCCTACAAGACACTGATTGAAATGTTAGAGAATAGGAAAGGTCATAAAAGGATGAAATTGATTTTACAGAGAAGAGGAATATCAAAAGTTTTTTTTTAACAATAATTTTCCAGGTGCATTGATGCAACCTTATAAATTGACAGAGATGAAACATACAAAAGAGGAAGTGTGGTTGAGAGGATCCAGAAAAAGGATTGATTTTGAATAGAATGGCCATTTGATAGACAAAGAAATGTTTTGTATTGAATGGAAACAAAGTATCCCTCTGATTTGTTTATTTCTTCTGTTGGTGATTCAGTTTGCCGGTGAGGCACAGTTTGCCAGTGAGGCACAGTATGCCAACGAGGCTTATGGTCAGTGAGACCTTAACAATTGTCAGTGAGACACATATTGTAGCCAGTGTGAGGCATGTTTTTCAGTTAAGCCAGTGAGGCAGTTCTGGAGTGGTTTTTCTACCCCTGGAGGGTTTTCCACTCGTGCAATTCTTATGTCTTGGTTCATGTTGATCTTCTCTCTGTAGTTGTATGTTTTACTCATGAGTTTTTGTTTTTCATTCTCAGTTATGTGCATATGTATTTGACAATGTTATGTGATATATGTTTGAGAAATTAATGATAGCTTTCTCTCCTTGTGCTCTGCAAGTTAAAGTTTGTAAAAAGATTAGAAATTTCACACAACACTGATTCACCCCCCCTCTCAGTGTTGTCCTTGACTCCTACAATATCATGGATGTGGAGTACCCCCTGAAAGAGGGAGACAACAAAAAAAGAAAACCTTTTGACTTATAAGTAGGGGTGAAAAAAGGCCCAAAAAAAGGGAGAGATGAAAAACTCCCAAAGTACTTTGACAAAATCAACAGGAACCAAAAATGAGTGTCCAAGTCTCCTTCCAAATGATTATACATTGCACATGTTCCGGGGCTGGAATCCCCTGACAGGAAATACTTAGAAGTTTTTGTAATAGTAATAAGAAAATGGATGTGCTCTGCCTGCAAGAGGTAAAAGTTGTTGATTTCCTTCTTGAACACATTCTTAGATTTGTGTGGAAAGGATCGCATGCATTTCACACTAACAATGATAAAGGCAAAGAGGGTGCTGCAATTCTATTGAAAGACTCTTGGTGCTCTTATGTTGTCGACAGTGGTGTTTCTCCATGCAATAGGGTTGCTTGGGTTAAGTTAAAGGTTGACAAGTTTAGTTTGGGATTTGCTCCATATATATGCCTCTAATGATTATAAGGAAAGATCTAACTCGTGGAATTGGATGGCTCAGTCACTACCAAAGATCCACTAGATTATGGCTAGTGATTTTAACATGATTGAAAACAAACAAGATAAACAAGGTGGTAATGAACTCTTGTGGAAAGGTAATGAATTGTATTTTTGGTATAAAATGAAAAGAACCCTAAATATTGCTGATCCCCTAGAGAATCTTAGAGGTTCTAAAAAGAAAATATGGTTTTCATGGTGCAATAATCAGGGCATTGGCAAGAGGGTATATTCTAGATTGGACAAATTCTATGTGGATAAAGAGGCCTTGATTTCTTGTATAATCCTGATGGCTTCCCTGTGCAAGTGAAACCTAATACAATGTCAGATCACTCCCCTATTTGTACATGTGTCACCATCAAGGATAACCTCCAAAAAAAAACTGTTCAGATACAAACCTTTAAATTAAACAATGTTCTCCTCAAAGATGCAGAATGTTCAGATGGTATTTTAAGAGCAAGAATGATTATTAAGAGTCTGTACAGAAACTCGGCCATTGACAGGTGGGATAACCTAATGCAAGTGTGGAGAGAAATTTTTCAGATTGTTGGTAAAAAAAGAGCACTAGATAGAAGGAAAGTAGAAGACAGATTAGAAGGGAGACTTCTTGAACTAGAAATGGGCCTACAAAATAGCATGGTTGATAAGGTGGGGCTAGAGGAAATGGCAAGTGTTAAACATCAGCTGAGGGTCATTCAAAATTACAAAAACCAGAGATCTAAAATCAAAGCTAAAATGCAGTGGTTACAAGAAGGTGATAGAGGGTCTAAATATTTCTTCAACATTTTGAAAGCTATGCAAAGGAGAGAAAAAATTGGCCCCATTTAGGTAAATGGAATTTTGAGTGGAGATGCAAAGACTATGGGTGAAACGTTTTTTCAATTTTATAAAGGTATGCTTTCCTCTGAAGAAAATGACCATACTAAAGATGCCAGAAGGTTCTGCAATAGAATTATTCCAGAAAAAGTACTGGAGGAGGATAGAGAGGAGCTGAGCAAGAGTATCTCCATTGGAGAAATTGTGACTCTTTTAAAATAGGGAAGTCACCTAGGCATGATGGTGTGCCAATTGAGTTTTACAAATCCAACTGTGATTGGATTACTGAAGACTTGAAAGAAGTATATGAAGAAGCATTTGTTAAGGGATCCTTGGGTGCCAACATTAACAGAGGATTGATAAAACTACTCCCTAAAGATGGGGACAGAACTCAGATTAAAAATTGAGGCCAACCACATTGCTCAATTCTTCTTATAAAATCATGGCTAAGATCTTGGCTTGTAGGATCATTGATGTCTTAGAGAGGATCATTTATGTTAATCAGAGAGGACTCGTAAAAGGTAGGTATATTCTGGAGAACCTTATCACCAGTTGGGAAAGCCTAAATTGAGCTAATTACACAGGTCAAGAGGCATGTATGATACTGTTGGACTTTGAAAAGGCCTACAACAGAATTGAATGGGATTTTGTGCTGATAGTAATGCGGCATTGGGGTTTCCAGAGACCTATTGTAAATGGGTTGCAATTTTGTTTAAGGATGCATCCACCCAAGTTGATGTTAATGGGGTATTGTCTGATCCTATTGTTCTTCAAACGTCAATTAGGTAGGGATAACCCCTGGCCCCGGCTCTCTTCGTGATAGCTGCAGATGCTCTCCAATACCTCTTGAAGACTGATTTGATCTCCCCTCCTATACAAGGTATTGTGCTCCCTAACAAAGAAAGCTTGGTCAATGCTCAGTTTGCTGGTGACACCTCTTTATTCTTGGAATTATTTAAAAGAGAACTTCAAGAATGTGTTTGAAAGGCTTTCAATCTTATGTGTTGCCTCTGGTGCTAAAATTGCTAATCATAAGTCTACTATCCTGTGTTGGAAAGAACATCCCCCTGACTAGCTAAGAAGATCAAACTGGCAGTGGGGTGGACCAAATAAGATTGTGAGGTATCTTGGAATCCCATTTTCAGTTGACCCCTCGCTTAAGGATTTGTGGGAATGGATGATGAAAAAAATTGAAAAGAGGAATGAAAAGTGGCAAACACATCTTTTATCCCTTGTAGGCAGAATACAAGTATGTCACAAGGTTCTTGCTTCCCATAGTATATACTATGCTTCAGCCTGGTTGTTTGGGTGTTACCAAATTGACAAAATCCAAAAGTGTGTCAGAGACTTTCTCTGGTCTGATGGCAAAGGGAACAAAAAGAGACATGCAGTACATTGGGACTGGTGTTGTCTGCCAAAAGACCTAGGGGAACTTAGTCTTAAGGACCTGAAGCTTCAAGGTATCACCTTGGCAGTGAAGTGGATTGTAAAGGCCATTGAAGGGCATGAGCCCTAAAAAATTTTAATCAAGAATAACATTGCACTATCCAAACATAAGAAAGGTGAGGACTGTCTATCCTTGCATCCTCAGAACTTAATGTATGGGAATTTTGTTGTTAGTCCTTTTGGCTCTAAAGTGTTTTGCAGTATTTGGAGGGCTTGGGAATGTGTCAAACATATGATTACTAATAATAAGGCCTTCTCCAGATCAGATAGAAGTTTCATGGCCTACAGATCGGTGTGGTGGAATTTACATCACAATAATAAGCCCTTGGCTTTGTTGCAAGGGTGCTCTGCTAAGCTATGGGCCTCAAAAGGCATTCGTACTTTTGGGGACATCTTTGACAAAGGAACAATTAAACCTTGGCAAACCTTGAAAGACTGTCATTGGCTCAGGGATTCTCAAAAGAGAACTCTATCTGTTCTGAATAAGGCCTTGTTTGGGATTACATACTCAATTGAATTGAAGTTTAATTCTGAAATTTGGGCAAGCATCCAATGGTCCGATGGTACCGTGTTTGGGAACATGAATTCTAAAAAACTGTGTGTTGCTGGTTGGCACAAGAGAGATTTATGAAAAGGTTAATAGGATTTGGGAGCTTGGCTGGCTGGGATGATAAGAAATTGTCGTCTTTTCAAGAACCTGTGGTCTCTCAAGTGTGAACCCAAGAAACTGTGCTTTAGGTGGATGTTAGTTTTAAAAAAAACTGTGTATGTTGAGTATGGTCAAGTTTACATGTGTAAACTGTGTAATTGTGTTGAGAATTTTGAGCATCTTTTCTTTGAGTGTGATTTTGCTATGAAAGTCTGGTCTATATTTTTGGGTAATGGATATGGATGGGATAAATCTAAAAGTTTTTCATGGGCTGAAATCCTTTTTGGCTATGTTGAGTATTTTCATATAGAACTAAAGAAGTTTTGGTTTGTTCTCACTCTTCAGATGCTGTGGCATATTTGGAAAGACAAAAACAATGAGGTTTTCCATGACAGGAGAAGAAGCCTTACTGCCTCATGCCTTGAGCTCACATGTTTTAATGTTGTGAATCAGGTTCCAATGTGCTTGGTTATGCTAAAGAGCGGGTTCTTCATGTTGTTGAAGGAGGGACTGAGCCTTGTCTACAAGAATGAAATTGCTAATGCTCACTTTTGGCCACAGGGTAGGGACAATCTGGATGCAGAGCAGCTAAAGATTCTTGAAGAATATCTTAAAGAGAAAAAGATTAAGAAGCCAGTGATGGAAGAGAAGAGACAGGAGAAGAAGATATATGGGTAGCGTGTGATGTAGGAGTATAATCCATTGGTCAAAGACTTAGAGCCGGAAGCTGAAGCTGATCCGGTGATCGGGACATTCCATGAGGTGGATTATTATGAGAGTGACAGTAACCAAAAATGCTGTTGGGAATAAGTTTTTGAGTATTATACTATATTTTTTTGCTTACAATATGGATGATGGTTGTATATGAATTGGATACTGTTATGAATGTTGTATAAATCTGTGCGTCACTTGTGACTGATAGTATGTTGTTGTTGGTAGCAGCTGGACAATATCTTGGCTGGTGGGTATCCACCTCTTACTGTAACTTTTTTCTTCCTCTTTAGTAATGAATGGAAAACAATCCTTAACATAAAAAAAATGTTGTATGCAAATTAATGAGTTGCAAGTTCTTCAACTGAGAAGAATTCGAGTTCATACTCCTTTATCCACTCGGTTAAACGCAACCAATTGGGTGCAAAAAACGCTGAGGATTTGGTCTTTGCGCACTCCAACTTGTGTCGCTTGTCATATAAGAAACTTGATTAGAAGGAGAGGGTGACAAGGAATTGGGATCTAAGTCCCGAGTGTTGCGACTTAGATGCTATTGTTGCATAGTTTGCCCAAGTCTCTATTGATGAGGAGACTTCTACATATGACATGGCTAGTGGGAGTGAGGTTCTAGCTGATTGTGATTCAAATGAATTTGATCCAAATGTTGACTTTGATGCTCTTGATGAAGAGACATATGAAGATAATTGACTATTGGTTGTAACTTTCATTTTGTATTGACATTTGAGAAATCACTGAATTATGAATTTCAATCCATGAGTATTTTCCTATGTTCCACAGTGTTTCAGGACGGGGACCGGGACGGGGGGGCGGCAGGGGACGCGTTTCGGGGAAGGCAGTCTGAGGACCATTTTCTAGGGACGGCGGGGGGACGGCAATATATACAAATTTTTCAAAATATGTGTGTATATATATATATATATATATAGAGAGAGAGAGAGAGAGAGAGAGAGAGAGTCAAATTTCTATAGGTTAATGGACAGCAATATAAGACTATAAGCTGAATAACAACAATAAATATTAACAATAGCATAACAACAATAAAATTAGTCATGATAGCAATATAATGGCAATAACTTTAATCATGACAGTAGTATAACAGCAATAAAATTTAATCATGACAGCAGTATAACGGAAATATTTCATTCCCAGTTGTGAGTTTTTTTCTCTAAACATTATAAAATGTATGTTTGATTTTGGGGACGGCAGTCTCAGGGCAGGGGACGCATCCCCGTGGAACACAAGTATTTTCCTTATTGCAAGTTATGAGGTATTTAGATATTTTGTTTAATGGCAATTATGAGAATTATTGTTTTAACTTTTAGAATTTTTAATATATATATGTAGCCATACTCGTACCCAAGCAAAAAAATTGTTGTACCAGCATACCCAAACCCGTACCCATCCTCGTACTAGGATCGACATCTTAGCCAAAAACTATCACTAACCACAATCTCCTTTGCCCTCTTCCTTTACTTCATCTTTGAATCCCTTCACTTATTCCATTCCTGTTTTGTAATCATAAGTTGCAAGGGCTCTTGCAACTCAAGAATCCTCTAGTGTAGAATAAAGTACGAAATAAATCAGGTCTCAATTGGTTTGAAGAATTCCTTCCTCGCAAAGCTCCAAAACAATGTGGATAAGATGTGGTGATCGCAAATTAACATCTGCACCTCCCTTGCATCCACCACCTCCTTTTTGACTCACTCTATTTTTCAAATGTCATTAAGTGCATTATTCATAGCATGCACTCAATAACGAAGATCCAGTAGATGTGCTTGTATGTGGATTGAATTAATTTGCATGCTTCCCTGAATAAATATGGTTCATCCATAATCAGCTACACCACATTAATGGCATCTTTCAGGATCTAAAACTGAAATTCAATGTCATTGCATTTTTTAGAGCAATCAATCGCCTTAAGTAAAAGCCCATCAATACATGTAATTATGATGTTCATTGCTGCTGACTGGGCAGTGTCCAATGTTTATCCACCCATCCATGATTATGCTGCAACCATGTGATTTCCCTTTGACTTTCCTTTCCTCCATCAATAGGTTAGCCTTGAAATAATTTTGTCCAAGAGTATGGTCCTCAATTTGGTCTCACTAGGAGGCACACAACCACTACCAATTTTGCCTACCTTGGTCATAGCCTCATTGTAATTAGGAGATTGAGCCATATGGAAAGGAATACCATAACCAAAACAAATTAACAACCTCATCTACATCATCTTTAGTCTGTACATTGAACAAATATGTAATTGATTTCAGTACTTATGAACTTCTGGCCTTTTGTTTCTGCCTTCATTCTGCCCCACTCAACTCAAATGTTAGAACTACAGGTGGTCTACCTCCCTATGTAGAAACTTTCAAGGAAGTCATAGATGACACGGTGATGTCACCCTAATATAATCTAATTATGCCATCCCTCTCCTCAAGTGTGAATTTGCTACAAGGGCCAGCTCCTTTACCGGGATATATAAGAAGTGTGCATTAACCTTCTTGTTGTCTAAGCAAATGTTGCATTTCCAATGCAAACTCCCACATAAATTAGCTATGTTCCACAGCATTTCAGAGATGACGATGGCAAGGGATGTCAGGATGTGTTTCAGGGACAGCAGTCAAGGTGGTTATTTTTGGGGGACAGCAGGCGAATGACAATATTATTTTTTTTAAATTATACATATATAGGGGGGAGGGGAATAATTAAGTGTGTGTGTAGCAATACTCAAATTTCTACACGTTTAACTATGCATGACATCAAAACTTAAGTTTAGACATTCATACAATGTATTGAATTCAATATTAAAATTAAATCAAAGAAACAAACTGTAAAAGACACAACTGAATTGATCAGTGATAGCAATATAGCAGCAACAAACAATTTATAGTAAAATTGTTTTTTTGCAAAATGAAAATATATCATGATCCGTAGTTTATATCATTCACAGTGATAGGATTATAGAAGCAATAAAATTAAGACAGAAATTTCTGATTTCATTGTTCAAACTTCAAATTTCAAAGTTTTTGATAGACATAGCAGCATAAAATAAAACATAGTGCTACTACTAAGTACAACTATGCCTCATCTGGGCTATCAATATCAACAAAGCTCTCTAAATCTAGGTCATCTTGTGGCTTAAGTTGTGGCTTGTCCCATGGAACCTCTACAATCTTGAGTGTTCCTCCTCAATTTGTACATTTTCAAGATCAACATCCCAACATACATATAGAGTCTAGCGATACTTAGAAGTCTTCCCATCCTAAAATCTCAAGGCACTATGAACTACAACTAGCTTCTCCACTCATCTAGAGGTAAGCCTAGTCCTCTTAATCGAGTGGATGAAGCTATGGGTGGACCAATTCTTCTCTACAACAGAGTAACTAGCAACCTGTGAGAGTAAGTCAATGCCGAGTTTGTTTTTAAATGTTTAAATTTTAATTATTTTATTCTTTATTTTTGATATTTCAATAGGTTGCTAAGACAGTCATGTCCCCGTATCGCTAATTTATAATTAAATCGATTATATTATTCATTCAAATTAAAGATATGAATAACATTAGTAACCATATTGTAAGCCAAATATATTAAATGATCAATTAAATATTTATACAAATCTTATATATTTTAAATCAAGTTAATTATTTAAATCATAGAAGCAAAAATCATTTTTAAATCGCGATTTTTTATAAAAATCGTGAATCGGCGTCATTCACGATTTAAACCCTAGTTAAAATCGGGAAATGGTAAAAATCGCCAGTAGGGTTTTTATCTGCACGTGAGTCGACGACGGCGTTTTTGTTAGGGGTTTTACCCGTTTGCTGCTACTTCACCTTTCGATGAAACTGCTACTTCGCCGTTCACTGCTACTTCGCCATTCGCTGCTACTTCAATTACCAGGTCGCCGATTTGACAGAAAAATACGAGTTTAGAAAATACGCCGATAGGAACAACCCACGAGTTTAGAAAATCTTCCGGCGTTTATTTTTTTACGGCGTGAGACAATTACGAGCACTGTAATGCTCACATATAAAAAAGCCTATCGGCTAATTAATTCGATTATATTAAACTTTTTATAAAAGTTCAGCTACCGTAGTTGTTTTCTAGGTTTTTTTTAATTTATTTATTTAGATTTATATTTATTGTCTTTTTAATAAAATTTAATACATTCGTTTTAAACTTTTAAAAAACATTTTAAATACTACATATTATTTTATTTAGATTGAATTTTTATTATAAAACTTAACTAAATAGTAAGTATTATTTTATTTAGATTGAATTTTTATTAAAAAACTTAACATTTAATATTATTATATATTTAAAAATGTAATATTAATATAATATTATTAAAATCAAATTTATATTAGGCGAATTTAATGACGAATTTTTTTCAGGTTGCCCAACTTAATCCGAATTTATCTTCGTGGGCGGATAGGGAAACCAACGAGTTTAGAAAATTTTCCTATGTGAAATTTTTTTATGGCGTGAGACAGTTCCGAGCTCACATACAAAAGCTTAATTAAAATTTATTTCATATGTAGTTTTAAATCTTAAATATATTTAATTTCATTATTAATGGAATTTATATTTTACATTTATATTATTAATACTTATATATTATAATATTTATATTGACATATTTTAATATAGTATTATTAATATATAATAATAATATAATATGATATATATAGATAGTTATATATTATAATATTAAAATATAATATTTATATTATAATATTAAAATATAATATTTATATTATAATATAAAAATATAATATTATATTAATATATTATAATATATTATTATTAATATATAATAATAATATAATATAATATATATAAATAGTTATATTACAATATTAAAATATAATATTATTAAAATATAATATTATTAAAATATAATAATAATTATAATATAATATATATAAATAGTTATATATTATAATATTAGAAAATAATATTATATTATAATATATTAATTTATAAATATTATATTATTAATATTTATTATAAATATTATTAATTTATTATTAATAGTTATATATTATAATATTAAAATATAATATTTATATTAATATATTCTAAAATTTTATATATATATCCGATTTTTTCCCGATTTTTACTCGATTTTTTCACGATTTTTTGAAAAAATCTTATACTTTTGATTTGCCGATTTTTTCCCCAAACGATTTTTGCTTCCTTGATTTAAATAATTATGGATATATAAATATTATCAACTTAAATATTATTATAATATAGGGTAAGTGCAAGAAGATGAATTCACTTTTTGGCCAAAAAGTGGAAGTGTTTTTCCTGTTTTTCAAATTTTGTCGTACTTGGAGTGACAATTTGAAGCACTTGCACATAAAATATTAAGATGATGTAAAAATAAGAAATGTAGGATTTTGTTTCTAGATTTCAAATATCAGTATGTAATTTTTTCTAATACCCAGATGATGCAAGTTGGTTTTGTATTGGATGTACAAAAAATGGCTTTTTAAAAGTCCCTTGTTTTTTGCAAAAGCATACATGTGTACGGCCAACATAATTTGACCTAAATTAATGTATTTTTCTAATTCCTTTTGTGGAAAGATTCTCAGGATGTTGAATTTTGGTCAAGATATTTTTTTGTAATTTTTTGATAAATATATTTTTTTATTAATTTTTTAATGGCCCTAATTAGTGTTTTTTAAAACTCCTCGTGTACGTCCAACATAATTTGAGTTAAACTAATCAATTCACTAAAAAAAAAAAATTCATCATATAGAGAATGATGTCTGGTTTGGTTAGACAAATTTTTTTTTGAAGAACTTTCAAAATCAAAAGTTATTAAAAAAATAGTAACTTGTGTTATTTCAAGTTTATGAGTTAGTTTGTTTGGAAAATAAATAATAAATAGAAAATTATGTTCAATAGAAAAAAAATTACATATTTGAAAACTTGACTTTGAGATTTATAATGGGTTTTAATTTTGTTAAAATATTCTGAAAAAGAAGTTGTCAGCCATGGTGAAACTAGTTTTTTCTCTTGTTGTTTTCATGGTCTCCTAGTTGTAAGTCCAAAGCTAAGGCTTGGGTTTCCAAGCCTAAAACCAATGCATTGGCGGGTTTGAAATTTCAAATTTTTAGAAACGCCGTTCATAACGAGTGCCCGTTATAAATGGGTACCCGTTTTAAAAATAACGAGTACTCGTTTCTAAAAAATAAAAAAATTAGCAATAGGCATGTTAAAAAAAAAACAAAAAAAAACTTTTTGGAAACGGGTAAAAATAACAAGTACCCGTTTCTAAAAAATAAAAGAATTAGCAATAGGCATGTTTAAAAAAAAAAAAAAAATTGAAACAAGTACCTGTTTTCAAAAAAAAAAATTTGTTTTTATATGCAAATAGCTATTTTTTTAATTTGTTTGAAAACGGATACCCATTATAAAACACGTACCCGTTTTGCTTTGGGTGCTTGATCCTAAATGGGTACCCGTTCCAAGCGACATTTTTCATCCGCAGGAGACTTCCGCGAAATGTATACTCATCTTTGTGCTTTCACCTTATACTATTAAATATAAATACAATATATATCATTATATAGAAATAACAAATATAATTATAAAAGTATTAATAATATAAATACAAGTATTATATTGTTATTAATATAATTACTAATATTGAAAAGAAATATTAAATATTATTATATAATAATAAATACTAAATATTATTATAATACATGTAATATTATAATAATATAATATATATTATATAAATACAAATATAAATATTTAAATATTATAATAATTATAAAAGTAACCACATAAGACAAAAGTCTTATTAAAAGTAGGTCCGGCGGTTAATATTAAGAGAGTGACTTGTTCTCATAAATAAGAGAAAGCACAAAGGCAGCGATGAATAATATAAAGGCAAGCATTTGTATTAATAGATTAAAGGCTGCAGTCAGCAAGGGGTTACGACTATTGAAAGGTCATGATCTTTTAGGATGCCTCACCTCATAAGATATAAAAAGCAGATTGGTGTGAGGAATAGGGGCATCAAAAGGAAGAAATAAGAAGATTAAATCAGATTCACACCTACAGATCTGCCCATGAGGATAGGAAAATATAGATATTTCTGATTTATATATATATATTTGATTATAACAAGTCAGCAAAGAGAGAAAGGGCAGGAGTTCTAAATGTGGATCATTAATAAAGAATATGGAGAGTCAACGATGGAAGATAGCAAATACATCATCAATTTCTGAAGTTTAAGTCTGCAGAAATAATTAGAAAAAAACCAGTGAAGAGGTAAGGCAAATTCAAACCCGATCAAGTATGCTATTCAATCATATCAAAATGTATACAATTTCATAATATTGTTTACTATTCTAACATGGAATTAAGATTATAGAATCATAGAAATTGAATATAGAAAAATCATCATTAAATCAGATATAGATTATGAGAAAGTATAGAATATGTTATGCATATGTTTACAATGTAAAGAGACATAATGTGAATGTGTGATGTATATGTTTATAATAATATGAATGTATAAGGCATATGTTTATTATGTTAAGAAAAATGATATGATTATGATTATAAGGTTACAAGCCTTAAGTACAATTGTGGAAAATATATGGATTTGATTATTGATCATTAACCCTAATTATGATATGAAAAGGAGAATTGAATACTAATGTTCTCTTTTGTAAGTTGAAATTTTGTGCAAGGTTAAGGAAAATTTTGGCTTGCTAGAAGGGGACATTACAAAGACCCATTTTGCCTCAAACATAATCGCCTTGAGACGACTTGTGAACGTCAAAGAGGCTCTTTCCAACATAGTTATTAGCCATACTTGGTCCATATGTAGGCAAAGCAACACTGAGAGGGCATCAAATGTTAAGAGCATGATCCTCGATCACTCTTGGTGGGATTGTGTGTTGTATCTCCTTAGTTTCACCAAGCCCATTAAGAATATGATTCGTTATGACATGGACAAACCTTGTATGGGGGATATATATGATGGCATTGATTCAATGATAGAGAAGATAAAGACCATCATAAATGAGGAGCAAGATCCTCAAGAAATTTTCTTCAAACAAGTGCACAATATTATTGAGGATAGATGGAACACAATGACAACCCCACTGCATCTTCTTGCATTTGCATTGACTTCAAAATATTATAGTGTTGAGATTCTTGTCGTGCCAAATAAGATTCCCCCATGGAGAGATTATGAAGTGTCTGAATGGTACAAGGCAGTATTTTGTAGACTCTTCTCTGATCCAGAATTGCAGGATACGATCATGAATGAGTTCACTGATTTTGTACACTCCAATGGTTAAAGCCATAGTTGAAAAAATCGCTAAAAACTCGCTAAACTTGCGAGTACACGCGCATGTACAACGCCTATGAGTTTTCAAGAGTATAACTCGAGCCGAGTTATACTCTTGAAAACTCGCTGCGATTTTAGGACGAAAAACTCACGCATTTTCCCTGAAACTCGCCCCGACTCGCCTGCGGAGGAAAAATGCGCCCAACGAAACAATATTAAAAAAAAACCGGACTCCATTTCATTTTATTTTGCGAGTTGGAAGTTGGACGAAAAGCCAGAAAGCAGTCGAAGCACAAACCGAAACCCTAGCATGCCAAGTTCATGGAGTCTGCGCCCTATTTCCGCAGATTTCGTGGTCTCTGGTCATTGGTAAGTCGAGCTGTTCGCCATTACCATGTTTTGATTCTTTGAAAACTCGAATGTTGAAAGTTTGAAACCCTTTTTTAAACTAAAAATTTAAGGTTTTAAATTTCACACTGCAAAAGAAACGCGTTTACACTCGACCCAAAGTAAAACATCAAAATATTAGTAAATTATTATTATCATTTATTATTGTCAAATGTAAAAACTAAAAACTTCAAGTTCATATTGTTTTAAAATATAAATTTTATATTAAAAAGTTAAAACTTCATATTAAATAGAGCAGCGCCATTTATTATTGTCAAATGTAAAAACTAAAAATGTCATAATATCATATTGTTTTAAAATATAAATTTTATATTAAAAACTTCGTTTTAAAAAATGGCGTTTTGAATATGAAGTTTTTAATATAAAGTAAAAAAATTAAACCGTATGAGGTTTTTATTATTTAATATAAAAGTTTAAATTTTAAAAAAATAAAACAATATGAAGTTTTTAATGTAAAACAGTAAACTGTAAAACAATAATGAGTAAACTTTAATCACCTATTTTGATTTAAATTTTTAATCGAAGCTTGAACTCTTTTTTTGGTCTATTATTAAACTCTTAATTTTGATTTATATATGAAGGAAATCAGTAATGCATTCTACAATTTCAAAAATGTGTGTTTTTTAAGAATATTTTTAAAAAATTATGCATTTTTAAATGTTCGATAAATTTTCCGAGTTTTTCCCCGAGTTTTTGCCGGGTCCCGAGTTTTTAAAATTTTTTGGGTTTGCCGAGTAATTGCCGAGTCCGAATTTTTCAACTATGGTCAAAGCATTGAGGCTCTTCGTGATAAATTCAAGAAAGATGCTCACAATTGGTGGTATTTTCATGGCCAACAATTCCACCACCTATAACCTCTCACAATCAAAGTTTTATCACAAGTTTAGTAAATTTCTTTTTTTTTATCTTTAGTCTTATAAAAATTTAAACTTTGAAGTTTCATAATTCATTTATAATTTTAAATTTTTAAGAATTAAATTTTATAACTTATAAGTTTTTAACTCTCTCTCTACTTTGTCTTCATAGGTTGCTAGTTCATTTGCATCTGAGAGGAATTGGAGCACATGCTCTTTCATCCACTCAATAAAGCGCAACCGATTGCAGTCAAAATAGGCGGAAAGCTTAGTGTATGTGCATTCCAGCTTGCGCCTCCTTTCGCACAAACATGATTATAAGGAAGGGGAATCAAAGTTGTGGGATGTGGAGCCAGAGCAAATTGACATGGATGCTTGTAGTTCCCATTCCCAACATGTTGCACTTGAGGGATCAGAGAGCGAGCACACTTTTTCAGTGAGTGGTAGTGACGTTGGTTGTGGTTCTTCAAATGTTCCTGCGTCAACTAATGTCCAAGATGATGATGATGATGTGGAGGATTTAGCAAATCCATATGATTTATCATAGTTGGCAAACTCGACGAGTACTCGCCAATTTTTTGTTTTGGCAAGTAACTCAGCAGTTAACTCGCCGAGTTTTTCTACCGAGCTTTTGCAAAAAACCTGCCAAAAAAACTTGGCGAGTCTAAGCAAAAAACTTGCCAAACACAACAATTGAGGTATAAATTTTTTTTTTTTTTTTAATTATAACTTTTTTGGATCTTCATGCTAGTAACCCTAACCCTAATGGTCTATGGGCCCAACCCACACCCTATGCAGTCACAGAAGCGAAAAAATGAGAAAGGCTAAAGGCTACAAGAGTGAGTATTAATGTATTAGGAAAGGAAAAGTAAGGACTTGGTATTGGGAAAAACATAGTGATAAAATTGTGAAAATGGCGTGCACCATGAAGGTTTGTGTGGTATTGAAGGCCTTAATTTGGGCTTGGTGGCGGGGGCTCTGAACCCCACAAGGGGCGCTACCCCTAGACCCCGTTAGGAGCGCTGCCCCCAGACCCCCGCGAGGGGTATTGCCCCTCAACCCCATTGGGCGTGCTGCCCCCAAACCCCTGCAAGGGGCGCTGCCCCTCAACCCTGTTGGGGCCTATGCCCCCAAAACCCCCACCCACCACTTTCCCCCTGTTGTCCCCAAACTTATGCCCTTGGTCCCCTCATCCTAAAACCTACTCCCCCATCTCCCTGTCAAGAAACTCCATGGAACATAGAACATAGATCAAATCTAATAGAAAACACTTTTGTACTCATTTATGGACTCATTGGATACATTTCGTCATTGAATTTTGTGAAAACGCTGTGTTTTTAAAGAAATTCAAGTTATTTTTTTAATTTTAAGTTGCCACATTTTTTGCCGAGTCACAAATTTTGGGTTTGCTGAGTCCGAGTTTTCCAGCTATGTGATTGATGACATTTGTCATTTGACATTTAAAATTGATTGTTTGATATTATTATTTTGAATCTTGATATTGAACTTGAAGTTCGAGCAATGAATATTTAAATTTTTATGTTTTATGATATTCAAGTTTATGGTGCTTTTGTAGATTATATGATACTATGCAGTGTTCTACACTTAATTCCTGCTTTTCTACACTTAATTCTTGCTTTTCTACACTTAATTCTTGCTTTTAGGTTGCATATATATATATATATATATATATATATATAAACAAACCCAACCCCAAATAAATTTTGGCCGAATCCACAAACCGAACCTGCGAACCCGAATTAGGATCCAACCTAGAACCGGCAACTTAGGAAATCTCACAACATTCAGCAAAAGGTAATTCCTGAAATGGTACTCAATCAGCTAAGAGGCCTTCATCCTTGAAACTGAATTCACCAAAGGGTTTTGGTCTTCAGACAAATAAGAACTCGCGTTTATTCTCTAAACCAAATCGAAATGAATAAAAAGGAAGAAGAATTCTAAGGACAAACCTCCCTTTTATAACCTTTTTGAGAAGGTAAAATAATATTATTTCTTTTTGCTCACTTATCTCCTCAAAGTTATAAAAATATAATAAAGTGTCCTTTTACCACCTTTTGCACCTTGAAACTAGCGACACTTTATTCGAACACTTTTAGTTTTAATAACCTTTTTAAATAATTAAATATAAGTTGTCTTTTCAAAGTATAACTCAAAATCACTTTTTGACAACTTAAATTAATTATTTAATTATTTTCTGCCAATCCTAAAGTCTAAGGAAATTATTAAAAGGGATCAATAATACCTTCTTGATAACTCCACCAACACCATAAGTGCATAGGTCTTCTGTCCACAAAAAGTTGGCACTCTCCAAGAATCTTGGAGCACTTCAAGAATGTTGGAATGGACCCAAAAAGGGACATTACACCTTTGAAGTCTAAATTGTTTGGACAAGTTGAGAACAACCTAATCTGTCATTGTCTGTGTATTAAATTTCAGATAGTTTTTGCCTGCTTCTTTCTACTCATATTCAACACTAGTTTTTTCATTGATTATATTCCTGATCATGACACCTCAAACACAGCACTAATGTTCTCTCTCATAAACAAAGAACTGCTTTCATTTTCTGATCATAGATTAATCTATATTTAGCTCATAAGCATCTATTCACTTTTCTTGCATTACTTATCATAATCAGCAATCATTATTCTTAATACAGAATTTCACAAGTTCTGGATGGACAAATTAACCTGTGGAACAATGTGTAGCATTGCCCACTCTGGGCCAAACTCTTCAGCAAGTCGCTTCAAATTGTTGGCTGCAGCATCACGAATTGAGAACACCTGCAACAATATCCAGATCTGAGCTAAACATAAGAAAATTCAAACTCTGAAGCCTTAGCTTCTCTGTAACATTAAGCTAGAAAAAAGACAGGGAAAATCAATTCACAAAAATGTCAAAATAAGAATTTTAACTAACGAAAATTATCAGGGTTTAAACTAAATGATCATTTTCCATTTGCAAACAAGGCATAATGTCCTCCTGTATCTTTACCTTTCCTCTTAATAAAACAGCTGCTTGTCTTGGGTAGACACTAGAGTCCAATATTTTTGAATTTGCACTATCAAAGAAATTGCTCGTGTTACTGATACTAGAGATTTGATTGTTAATGAGTATTGCGGCACTACTTATATGCATAAAGCACAATACATATATTTTTAAAATCCCAATATGGAGTGTTCTAAAGAGTGCTGCATCTTTGCTCAAATTATTTTCAAAGGAACTAAAGAGGAACAGTTAATTTTCGCCTATATTCTAACTTTCCTCTAAACACCTTTTCTCTTTGCCTTCAAATATGCATATTTCTATAATTACATTTTCATGAGTAAAAGAACATTAAATCACAAACTGTAAAAGAATTCTATTGTGAATTATAGACAACAAATTATGCCTTACTTTTTCGTAAGTACAAATGAAAAAAAACCTCACACAAATCAGCAAAGAAATAGTATAATAATGAAAGAAGAAATTGATTACAACAGGCACACAAATTTCAGATATTCAGTTTTAAGTGCATATTTCATTTAGGTTGAGAAACCACCTTGTCACCAAGCCAATGCATGCAGAGTGAACCCAATTTATCATCGAAGAATTCTACCCCCAATTGACTAGCTAGCAGAGGAATGTATTCTATAATAGCAAGACGAACTCTCCAATGCTTGTCTTCCGCAAGCTCAACAATGGCCGGCAAAAGAGATTGAGACAATAAATCAATTCCAATTACCTGCAAAGAGCATTTCATTACAGTAGGTCATTGAATAAAATTAAAAAACTCAACTGATTATTTTGGGAATGAAAATGAAAGAAACTTGTATTATAAACACATCCAAGAATAGTATTGTTTTCAGGACCATAAATATATTAAGGATTGTTTTTTAGAAAGTACTCAATAATATATCATCATAGGACCAAACTTCATGAATTAATCATGGGGGAAAATGGCCTAAAACCAAAAGATAAGACCTCAAGGACACCTGTTAAAGATACCAAGGAACCTAGCAGAACCCAGGGAAAGGAAATAATAACGAGATATAACCCCACAATAACCACAATACTGTAATCTAAGTATTGAGGTTGGGCAAAGTTTCCAATAATCAAGCAGAACTTTGAGCTCTATGCCAAGGCCCAAGCAGTTGCCTAGGTACAGGAATATCACAGCTAGCTTCGTAGCTACAAACTTGGCAGGAAAAAAATAGGAAGATTCACATGAAAAGTAAAAGACTGAATTATATTTGAATCAGCAAGCTGTATCAACTCCCATCGAACTTGACTGAAATTGGCAAACAAATTAAGTAAACAAAATAACTGCGTCCCTCCAATTATAAGAAGTTACATTTGTGAATAGAACCAGCCAACCATTTTGCAAATTATGTATATGGAGAGAAAAAGGGGGTAAAAAAGTCTGCACAGAGGGAAAAAAGTCTGCACAGAGGGAAAAAGATTTCAAATTAGTAATAATTTCCTGTATTACTTTTCTATGTCAGACCACTATTGTTTTGATTATGCAGAGAGCAGAATCACGTATCCACACCTTTCAGACCTAGAACAAGATGGCTGGTATCCTAATCTTTCTGTGAACAAGAAAACCCTCTTATTTATAAGCTTAGCAAAACAACTGCTAGCCGGTAGAATTTTATTTATAATTTATTGATAAAAAACCATAAAATGCATAAAACGAACAGGAAAATAAGGCATGGAAAACTGAGTAGCAACAGAGCTATGTTAATAAAACAGAGACCACAGTTTTAAGCTAACACCTGAAAAAAACTAAAAAGAGATCAAACCATGGTTTGGAGTAAACACCTGAACAACTTAAAGATAGAAGTTTGAAGATTAGCAATACTTGGAAACCTATTATCTGTCGCCACAAAAATAGAGGACCGAATACTTGATGAAAAGGATATTGGTACCAAAGCTTGCACTAATCTGCCACCTCAAAGAAGACTGGGTTGTATTCACCAAGTTAAGTTACCGATTCAAGTTCATGTACACTCGTATGGCCAAATTTTTTAGGGTTTGGGTTCACTTTGGATGCATCCATACAAAATGCATATCAAAAATTAAAATCATAAATATATACATATTTGCAGCCTAAAAACAGGAATTAAGTTAAGAATACCACGTAACATGCATATAACGTATTAATAATGTGACTTACCATATATATTATATAAGAACATATGTAGATATTTAACTTCAAACTGTCCCAAAAATATAGCTATAATCTCAAAAGCAGAAAAAATAAATGTGTAAGTTAATAAAACCAGATACCACATACATTTATATGGTAAAGTGTACATTTAAACATTAAATGTATGTTAATTTAGAAAATGTCAATAAAGTTAGATTAACACTTAAAAGCTAAATAAATAATTAACATTTAGCACCTTTAAATTCATGTAACCGACAATACAAATGCGGTGGACACTTAAAGGTCCTAAAAAGTAAAACATGTGTTGTTTTTATTAATGTGAAGCCAGTAATTATTGTTTTTTAAAGAGCAATGCAGCAGGTAATACTCCAAGACTTACCGTAAACAGACAAGCCATAAGAGTTAAAACACCCCAACAGCTGTACAAATCCCCAAAACCTTTATTTTAAATGAGAGAACGACATACAAACTTAAACCAGCAGCAGCACCGACAATAATAACACCACCACTAAAACACCATCACTTTTAAGTTTTACACGCATACCACATTCTTCTCAGCTTCCTAACTGTAATGACGGCATTTTGATTTGTTGGTAAAAAAAGTGGGGGGCACACCCAGTTTGCCAAGGGTTTGCCTTGGGCATGGCAGAGGCTTCCTGGGTTTGCCTGGGCACACTGCAGAGCATACCCAGACAAACCCTGGTGCGTTCTGCAGAGACCTGTCTCCACCCACAGCAGATCGCACCTAGTAACTGGGTGCGAACCAGACCCAGAAGCAGGGGCTAACCTGAGCAAACCAGTAACAGAGTCACCAAGAAATGTCGAGACCAGGAAAAGCATTTACTGGGGATTTCTGGCAATGGGTAATGTCTGGGGTTCTAATTCCATTGGAAACTTAGGTATACATGTGTAGGAAATGGTAAGAAAAAAGGACACATAAATAAAATAAAAAGAAATGGCAAATAAAACAGTTTTAAGTAGTAAAAAATCAAAAATCAAAAAAGAGCTCACTGGGGAAAATGCTGTCAAAAATCCCCCAGTGACGAGGTTATTAAAAAAGCAACTAAGGAAATGGGGAGGTTTCTACCAGCTACATGCACATTAAATAAGATAAGGATTGAACCTCCAAGGAAACACAGGGGTGGCAGGATTGAATGACCTATATTGTAATGAGACTCCCCCAATATTGTAATGACCTATGCCTGTGGATTGGAGGAATCCACCAACAATTAAACTCTCGGACGCTTACAAAGGTGCTCCCAATCAGCAGAATCCAACAAGCTAGCATCTGCAGGCCTTGATCAAAGTATCCTTATTTTTGGCTAGATCTTTGATCAATCTAACACCAACCATGAGAAATAAATAAACCCACCAATTACCTGGCCAAACTGGCTCAATAGGGTCCAGCTGGGATGAATCCAACTGGACTAAGATTGACAAAGGGGTCCAAGAAGCCCTTGCCAAAATTATGGACAGTGAAAAGACTCAAGGATGACAATCAAGAAGTGGCCAAGCTGGTCCTGCAAATCCACCTCCACCTTCCTATTGAAATCAAATATTATTTTTTTGTTGATAAATAACCGAGTGCATTGGGGCTCATCATGAAACTTTCATTGCATGCCACTTAGATTTAAAACAGGGAATTTTCGATAAGAGTGAAAACCTCCAAACTTATACTTATGCCCCATTTGATGGCTTGTGCAAGGAATTGATTGATATTAATATTTCTGAGTGCCTTCGAACATAAGACTTCAACCTTGCCGGCTGTCCACCTAATTTTATTTATCGACATCTACCTTTTAGAGCTGTTACACCTAGTTCTACTTTATTTTTATCCTATTGATATTGATAAGTCTATAGTGAACTTTCTAACTACATTGGATGTCTTCATTGTTTCCTCCATGCTTATTATTGGAAATTGTCAACAGTTTTGATAGGGAATCAAAACCACCTTCTAACTACCAAGATGAACCAGAAGAAAATGGAATTTAGTTGAGTATGGGCTGCATGTGAACCACAAAAAGTGACAAAGGAGCCCCAAATGGATATAATCAAAGTGTTGAATGTGAAGATTAGAACATCTAGGAATAAAATATCTAGGAGACTAAAATGCTTTGTCCATGCCAAGATGATCCTCAAACAAAATTCCAAGCTCCAAAAGCTAATGATTTGAATGGAAGATCTTTGCGTTGAGAAGATATTCGTGTTGTGGGTAGAGGGTTGGATCTAAGGCATGGACCTTGATCATAGGAGTTGTTAAAAGCAAAGTCTGTGAGTGTCCTCTTTGCTTAAGAACGAAATGTATGGGAGGCAATGAGGTAGGAGAAGATGTCAACACTATAGTTGTGGAGATTACATCTTAAAGTTGGGAGGAGGCTTGCTCAAGATCAGGTGCCACTAACAACTAACGAAGGGAACGAGCAATACGGAGTTCATTAGTATTCTGGATTTCAAATTGACCTAAAGAAGATGTGTAAATTGTGGTCAGTGAGACATGAATAGGCTTGACGTGGTGCTGATAGCCCAGTCCTATAGATGCAACCATTGAGGAGGTAGAGAGGTAGTGAAGTGAACAAGAGACTTGCTCATATGTGGAACCTATCGTATAAGAGTTATAGCAAAGTTGCATGGACATGGATACAGTATCAGATATGGATACAGCTATTTTTCAAGGCGCCCCTAATATGGACACATTAGATACAACATTCATAAAAAACATACACAAATATATATAATAAATATATATATATATATATATAGACAAACACACACACACACTTTCATAAGCTATTACTAGAGATTCTCATTACTTTAAAAGCAATATAGACACATCATTGCTACTATATTCCAAAATGTTCATATGTAGATATAGTTTTGTAATCAAAACAAATACATTGATATTGGATAACAAGCTATCAAAACAAATACATCGATAGTTTTGCCTTCAAAACAAAAGCATAGAATCACATGATATAAAAAATGTCATCATTCTCCTGATATTGGAGTTCCACACCATCAAGATTCTCTGATGAGCCAGAATAGTTGGATTGAGTACAACTACCAACTACACTCTTAGAACCAAATGAAGATGCACCAAAGGATCCTCCTACTATGTCAAAATTCTCAACAATGAGATTGAAATGTGTCAATCCATTTATGGATACATCAATGTCACACATCTCAGGGTGCACATCCCAAATCCCACTAGGTCCCTTATAGTTTGTGAAGAAATGCGACAAAAGACGAAGATTGGAATGAGCATATACAAGGTCCTCTACTTTACTAGCTACCAGCCTATTACGCTTCGTAGAATGGATGAAGCCATATGTGCTCCAATTCTTCTCAACTAAAGAACTCAGAACTTATACAAAAATAATGTCACAAATTACAAAAAGGCAAAAAATCAAATAAAGAAATAAAACAAGAAATAATTTAAATTGGAATAATTCATAGGCACTAATCTTACTGAACAATACCAAAACACCAACACTTCAGTCACTAACAAAAGACTAACTTCAACTCTTTCCACACAGACAATCTCTTAATACTGCTGAGATAACTACATTGCTGGACTGTTAAATTTCTTACTCAGACCCCACGGAAACTCTCCTTAAGCTTTTTGTTCTAAGAACACTCGCTGCCCCCAAACTTGCCTTTACTATTGACTCATTGAGTTATAAGGAAAGATGTTTTCATAGAAATAACTCACCACAGGTCATTTTTTTCAATGATAATAGGGAGTCGATCTAAATAAAGGATTTACATGTCAGAAATAAATAGTCCCCAAGCCGCCAAAGATTGAGTAGCCAGTTTTTTTAAGCCGCCTCCGCTATTAGCCACCACATCAGGTCCAAATTTGAAAGAAGTCTTTTACTGCATATTCGCTTGACTTGTAACCGCCACCCAATAAAGAAATCGCCTAAGATTTGGGAACCACCTCACTAAATATAAAAGAGGCATCGACTCACCCATAAAATTGTGCCAAAGTTTAGAAGTTATGCATTCCAGCAAAACAAAATCAGACAGAAATAGGAAATGCAGGATACTCCTGCATCAGAGCTTCCCCTCTGAATTTGAAGAGAGGTTTTACCTCACACACTATTCTGTTTTGAGTTGTCTTGCAAATGACAAATTAAAACACTATCACACTTGAGGGAGGTGGATAAAGCTAGGAGGCATAAATTGGATCCACTAAGTTCTTCATCATCATTGTTAAAAATCTGATAACATATTGAAATGCTGACAATTGAAAATGGCTAGGGAACCGAAAGAGAATAAGCATAGTCAAACAGCCCATTGAAAGAGTAATTCCTGAATACTTAACAATACATCAAGAGTGGAGTCCCATTGACAATTCATGTCTCTTGCTTTGTGATTAATGTTCAGGCCTAAGCTCTTCCTTTACTTCCTATTCTTAGTTGAATAGCATAATTTGAAAAATAGGTATAAACAGGAAAACAAACATTTCAACCAACTACAAAAGCTTGAGGGCTAAAACAAAGAAGATACCTGATTAACTTGATCCAGTTTACTTATGATGTTAAGCCGGACATCTGGAAATTCATCTTTTAGGAGTGCAAGAAAAATAGGAAGTAGTTGTTCAATTGTTGCCTCCTGCAAACAATAAAAAAATGCATCACATGAGAGAACCTCTAAAAATAAACAAACACACATATGCAACCATAGACCAACACCATAATGATATTAAAGAGGAAAGTAATGTATCACTGAGCAGTGTAAAACCAGGAAGTGTGATACTGTAAAATGTACTTAAGTTGCAATAATCCTTCACTCATAGTTTTAAAAAATGCTGCATATGCAAATTCAGTAGCATGCATATAAGACAGGAACACTCTACTAGAATTTATAGTTAAATTTTCCACTATATGTTTAGGCTAGAGCTGATAACCAAAAAGATGGTCATATGGATTTCTGCTGACACCTAACTCTAACATGAAATAAGCATAGGCCCTCCTAAAATAAGAAAACTGTGTAACCAATATCTAAGTACTGCTGCCACATATAATTTATGATCATTGCCTGGAGTACTCAAAAACTTATCTTTCCATGCCCCCAAGACTATGGTTCTATGGTGTTCTTTTGATAAGGTATAAGAAGTAACATGCCTTGGAAAGTAATGTTGTTTTACACAACATACTTAAGCATATCATACAAAATGATATACCAATTATAGAACATAGAAAAATGAACATAAGATGCAATATCTACCACATCAAAGCTTACCTTCCCCAAAACAGGTGCCATACCCATGATAACAGAAGCCAAGGCAGAACGCACATGCTGTGAGGAATCTGTTGACAGGTCCTGTCAAACACAAATCTAACTTCCTTAACAGCTAAAATATAAGTGAAACTGACTGTAAAAGACTTCATGATGTCAAATATTATCTATATATTTTTAAAACAAGCATAAAGAATCCTGAGGAAAGCATAGCTTGTACAAATCAAAATACCTTCACACAAGGAAGTATGTGCTGGATTGCAAGCTGAGGATTCAATATTCTACAAAACTTGGTCACCTTTCCTGCAGCTGCAATACGTACTTCTGCTTCATTATCCCGCAACAGCCGAACATATGCTGGCACCAAGTCCGCCCTTCATGTTATAAACAAGCCAAGTCAAATTAAGACAAACATCATGGTAAGTACAAATCACAAGCTCACATGAAATGAACTTTAGAATTTCCCCAATCTTATGCTCATCCATACCCCACAACCAACCAGAAATTTCCCTATAGAACTTCCCACCATCAAATATTAACCTAAGAGGAATGCATGGTAGATGGTGACCGAAACACCCCCAAATAACAAGTAGGCTTAGGTGAGTATAATTGGGTATCAGATACATTTCTAGACACATATAAGCTTTAGGTAACTGTCTTGTACAACAGTGTTCCTCGGGGACTCATACCGCTCCCATCCCAACAATGCAGAAATTTTGGGAATGTCCCCCTTTTTACAGCATTCTGGGGTTGGCCTCCTGTCCCCAGTGTCCCTCAACCCTCTCAGTGGCTTCAGGCCAGCCCCGTGCCTTCTGATTTTTTTGCAGGAAATAATCTCGCAGAAAAGTAGAAAAACTGTCAAATAGGAGCAAAGGACAGATTCAACCATGGGGCAGAAAAGCAGACAGTTGACCACTTTTCTCACAGATTTGTAGTCAAAATAAAATTCCTAAACAACGAAGATATGAAAAACAATTCCAACTGTAAGAGTTGGTATAGAATGCTCTAATATCATGCAAGATTTGGATATGGAGATAGCCACCCAAAATGAGAGAATAATCAATAATGCTATTCTATCAAAGGATGCAAATATACAACATGATTACATGATTCAAGATTACATGTCATAATCTTATGTTGTCCTATGTCTCACCCTTGCCAATATATAGAAGGGTTTCTCATTGTCATCTTGAATCATGTAATCATATTGTATATTTGCATCCTTTGATGGAATAGCATTGCTCTCTTATTTTGGGTCTCTCTTGTGCTTTCATTGAAGCTCCTTGATTTTGGGTGGGTCTCTCCATAGCAAAATCTTGCATGGTATTAAAGCATGCTATACCAACTCTTACACCAACAACCAATATAAGAATATCAATTTCCTTTCATTACGCCATCCATAGATTTAAAACTTGCAGAAATCGCAATTCAGAAAGAAGGCCGAGTTTTGCCAAGTTTTTGTCAAGTTTTCCCAAATTTTGGTGAGTATTGCCAAGTTTGGGTGAGTTTTTCCAAGTTTTGATAAGTTAATCAATTTAAGTATTTTATTAATTTGCCAAAATTTGCTAAGTTTTTGCCAGTCGCTGAGTCCGAAGCAAAATTGGGTCTAGCGAGTTTTGCCAAGTTGCTGAGTCCAAGTCAAAATTGGGTATGGTGAGTTTTGCCAAGTCAAAAGTTTTCAAATTATGGCACCATCCATGATTTCTAGGTCCAGTTTCTTCAAATTCTTACAATTGCTAATTTAAAATTGGTGAATTTAAAAATTTTAATTAAAATTAATTATTTTAATATTCTCGACTTTTTAAAACTGGTTTTTTATATTGTTTTTATAACTGTCCTTGTGTTGTCTCCAAAATCTGGAAAAAAATTTGCCATCCTTGCAACCCCCATGTCCCTAAAGATTTTGAAGAAACACCGATATATACATTTCTCATATATGCAGTTGCCACAGTCTACATACAAACAAATATAATTGAACTTTGAAATTCATCAAGAGGTAAAGTCAGAACAAAAAACATTTTACATGTTCTGCCAACATCTGCCAAAGGGTTTTTGGCCACACTAACTAGGTCCCCAAAATGGATGTATGAATCCTGGGCAAGCATTTTTAGATGCAGTTATCACCTCTATTTAGTTTCTAGAGGCATTTCATTGTTCATCTGCAAGCAGGAGGATGATAATAGTTTTCTTGAAGAAGGATCGTGGTTTTCAGGTAATGCAGGCTGATCCATGCTTCTATAGTTCCCCCAATTTGATCTCCAAATATTCATATTATACTCAACTCCAGACTAGGTAAGCTGGAATTTTGATCTATACACTTTTGGGGAGGAAAGGACTTGAAAATGCACTCAGTAACCTCATAGCCACAGCTGAAGGGTCTAAAACAAGACAGTGCCTATGTGTGTTGAAACGTTCTTGAGCAAGAGCATTCCATAGGAATTATCAAAATATCACATCTTGATGCCAAATCAGAAATCTTAAGATTATGGGACAAAGTGCAAGGGATAGATTCATCTTCAAGCAGACGTTTGAACTAATAAGTTTCCCTTCTTTGCTTGCCAGCTCTAGGGCTCAAATCCTCCATTTTTCTTTTTTCCTTGCAATATGATGGCGAGCTGATAGAAGATTGTTCCTTCCTAGTTGGGCTGATATCACTTTCTTCCAAGGAAGGACCCTCTGATTCATCTCTAACAACTTTCCCTTTTGTACTATCCTTCCCTGGAATAGTCAAATCTGGAGAAACCCAACCTAGCGCCTCACAGCCAAGAATGTAGATACTACTTTTCTCAGCTTCTCCAAAGCAAACCCTAACCACTTAAGGGCAAACTTCTCCAAGATGAGGATTAAACTCTAATAAGACAGAATTATCAAACTCCCTCTGAATATTGCACTCAACCTCTCTACTTTCCAATTCTTGGCTAACTACTTTAAACTTCAACTGACCCGAGGCTATCAACTCTTCATTTTCCTGAGGTAATCTTAGTTCATTCATTTCCTTCTTTCTCCAAAACTTTTAATTCCTCCTATTGGCTGGGCAAAGAGAGGCAGTGTGACCAGATTATTGGCACTTCTGGCAAACAACAGATGAGGCCTCGTACGCAATCTGTTGCACCCAGATGCCATATTTAGAGGACAAGATGACCAAAGACAGAATATCATTATCCACATCAACATTCACGCAAAATCTGGCATACAACAGATGTCTTCTAGATTGGGTAACCACATCAAAAGCAATGAGCTGTCCGTAAAGTTTAGCTATTCCAATCATAACCTCATCCTCCCAATACTCTTAACAGTAATCCTGGAAGCCAAACTGAAATATTTTTTATTTTTAATTCAGCAAATTTCAAATTTATAGGCAAAAAATGGCGAACTATGTGACTTAGTTTTTTACTATGTTTCTGTATGATTTTGGAGCTTTTATGCACAAAATATGAATATGCATAATTTGGTTTACAATTATATATTTGTTAATTTTTATAATATTTTTCTATGACTGTTTCCAAGTAATTTCATTTCCAGTAGTTCCATGAAACTTGGTGTTTCCCGTAGCCATTTTTCCTGGTAATTTTGCTTTTTTAGCTTTGCAGTTCCCAGAAAATAGTTTCTACTGGTGAAGATTGAATTGAAGTGAATAGTCGGAGCAACTAGTTTTGCATTCATCAGGCAGTATTTGGTTTTGCACTATTAAAAGCATTTTTGAAAACTGTTTTCCTATTTCGAGTTTTTTTGTCTAACAGGTAGCATTGTGATTCAGAGAATGATAAGAAAATTAAAACCATGTACATGCAAGTACTGCTAGGCTATAGCAGCAAGATGCCCAACTTAAAGATGTTATGATGGAAGCATCTAATGAAGTCTCTCTGTATATATGTCTCTATCTCTATCTCTATCTCCCTCTTCCCTCTCACCTGCCCCCCCCTCCCACCCCGTCCCCGCCTCTCTCTACCCCTTCTGTCTGAATGTACATCTTTGTACCACTTCAAGTGGAATCAGATCACTGGTTCTGGATTGTACCAATATAAAATCAATCCTTGGGCACGCTACTGTCCTCACAAGGCTCTGGCCATGGGAATCTTCCAAACAGATCCAACCCCAAAATCTTACTCAAATTCCCTACTTTTAACAAAGAAACCCATAAATTCTCAATGATATTGTCAATTATGGATTGTAAAAGTATGTGTGTAAATATATCCATGCATTGCATCAAAGTAAAAGGAAGTTACCTTGTAGGCTCTGGGCCAACTGCCTCACAAAGTTCATACAATTGATTTGCCACCATATAACGAACTCGCCAAGACTTATCCTGTTAAACCAAGAATAATATTATAATGAATGAACACTAATTTTAAAGAGTTTAAACACAATGGAAATAGTTTTCAAAACTTTGAATTTAGAACACTATATTGAATTAAAGACATGATATTTCCACAGTCCATGATACGTTAGAATGTATGTGTGCTTCTGGATTAGACTGAGTGTAGCTTTTTTAGATCTAAAAAAGCTACACACAGTCTAATCCAGAAGCACACATACATTCTAACTATATTGAATTGATAAACCATGAGAAATTTCAAATAAAAGAGCACAAGTAAAATGCAAAATTGACCACATTAAATATAGGAAGGGAAGACACATAAGTTGACATAGATGAAAAGACATCTGACTGTACTGTCAATAAAAAAAATTCAATGGGAAAAACAGATTGATTAATTTCCAACACAGCATTAACCCAGGAGCTACCTCCAACAACATCCATAACACGTAGATATGTTCTTATTATGAATTATCATTACTTGTGCCTTTAGAGCTTCAAAACATATGTAACTTACATGCCACATAAAGTTATGCTAAGGTTCTGTTAAACCTCTGCTTTTTATTAACAATACTAAGACTGAGAAAACTTCCACAATTCAGGTTACAGGGTAGGTAAGTAGATTATATGATAAATGCAATCAAGAATAGGTCAAGAAATTATTGAATTGCTTAGGATGCAAATCTGCCGTGAAAAGGGAAAAGAAGCAATAGATGGATTCTATACATTTGTCCTGTCAATCATGTGTGAACCCAATCGCCAACAAAAATATAGAAATTTCTATGTGATTAGCTTTGGAAGTGTTCAAAAATTCTGACATAGAAATGCAGATTCAACTGATAAAATTCAATTTCACATAAGCATGTAATTCAAATGAATAGAAACAATGAATATACATTAATTTTTGTTTCAAATTTTACATGAAATTATTACAAACCATAAGCAACGCCAAGTATTCTGTCAATTCTGTAGGCACACCTTCGATATGGTACAAATTTATCTCCCATTAACCTTTCTGAAGATTGTGACCCCAAGCCTGGTACCAACAAGGCTACCAATGCAGATAATTTAAAATGTCCAGGACTTTCACTGACTCACTTCTAACTAATTTATTTATGTAAACCGCTAAGTATTCCACAGACCAAACTTCAAATCTGAATGTCAAAGATCATTGTAACAGCATTTTGAAATAACCTGTAAAGAACTTCAAAGCATGGCACCTACAAACAACACTACAGAACCCCAAGCCCTATGTGACAACCTCTGCAATATTTCCACACCCCAGGCCTGGTATAGACAAGGCCAGTAATGTGGATAATTTTCCAATATCATAATCTTCCATAGACTTGCCTTTAACTAGTCAATATTTGTAAATAACTAAGTATTCCACAGACCATAGTTAAAATCTAAATGTCAAAGATCATTGTAGCAGCATCTCCAACTGACCTGCAATAGTGCTCCAAAGCACAGCATGCAAACAGCATAACTCCTAGCCTTCTATGATACCCTCTGCAAGATTGCCACTCCAAATCTTGGCACCAACAAGGCTAGCGATAGAGATACTTTCTACACCAGACTCTACCACCAACTCACATCTAACTAACTCACATCTAACTAATAAATCTCTGTAAACAATTCAGTATTCCAAAGACAACTTCAAATCTGAATGTCAAAGATCCTCATAGCAGCATCTTCAACTGGCCTGCAATAGTGCTCCAAATCACAATTCTTATAACCAAAGTTACAGAATTCATGAGACCATTGCGCTCCCTGCAGCACAGGGCAGACTTCGATAGGTCTAGTTTTGTAGAGAAAACTCAACTCCATAGAAAACAGCAAAATAAACCCAATGTGATGCCTACACATTATTCCATTGATCCACAAGCTGCCCATGTCAAAAAAAAAATTGCTATCTGGCCTAGCACAATGCCTACACACAAGGTGCTGAGTCTCTGCAAATAAATTGCATTGCACATTACATTTAATCTTGAGATCCATGCTCACGTTCAATCTTTATAATCTCCATGCCGTGAGTCACCAAGATGTTCCCTATGGTCAAACTTCCTAACTGAAAGTAATTAAAAGATGAAAGCACAGGCAGTGAAATTGCATTGTATGATCCTGCTACATATAACTTGCAGCCTCCTAATATAAATAATACCCACGTAACAAGATTGTAAAAAGTTAGGCATAGCAATCTGCCTATTAGTTAGGAAAATTCTCATACAGCTATCTTTCCTGTTCTAAAAATATATCTTATACACCAACTCCCCCCGTCTCCCCCCTACCCCAAACTTAATGACTAAACCAGATACAATCCCAAGTTTACCTCTAAATTTGACAACAAATTTATCTCTTCCAAGAGATAGTCATAATCCCAGTAACCTGCTCAACCAACTGGCAGGTGTAATGATGATGAACTTCAATATGCTTGGTTCTGGCATGATAGCCTAGATTCTTCACCATCTTAAACACATTGACTATCACAGAAAAGTGAGGTAGGTTTTGTTTGGTCATGTCGAAGATCGACCAATATTCTCTATAACCATGCTACTTCACAAATTGTACTCACGGTTGCCTTTATATTCTTCTTCTGTGGAAGATAAAGCAACTATATATTGCAGCTTGCTCTGACAAGAAACTACTCCGGATCCTTGAGTAAACACATAACTGGTTGTAGATTTTTTAGCATCAACCAACCCAGTCCAATCAGAATCTATATATATCCCGAGGGCATGAAATCTACATATTGTTGATATAGAATACCAAAGTTGAGGGTCCCTTTGACATATCGAAGCACATGTTTTGCAGCTTGCCAATGTTCCTTTTGTGGCTTGGACCTGAATCGAAAAATATAGCTCACTGCAGAGCATAGGTCTAGTCAAATGGTAGTAAGATGAACCAAACTACCTACTAACTTACAATATATTGTATCAGTGACTTGAAACATATCAGTGTATGCTGAGGGTTTAATCCCCATTTCCATAGGTGTAGATGTTGCAAACATCCTGTCATCCTGAACTTTACTAGAAATGCTTTGGCATACTTAGTTTGTGATACAAAAATAGCTTGAACAAGTTATCAGAATTCTAGACCTAACCAGTAATGTAAACGGCCAAGATTTTTCACATCATAAACAAAACAAATATCAGATTTCACCTATTGAATACTATTGCCCATTCTCCCAATGATGGAAAGATCTTCAACATAGACAATCAAGATCACTATTGTTATATAAATTAATTACTATATCATAGTGCTAGGATAAATGAACTAAACTATATTAGTCTATTTACTATTCAAATTCTTATTGTTCTAGTTTGTTTTGCACACCCGTACAATATTTTTTGGTAGTTGAAACTCATATATGGTTGCTTGTAAGTTTGTAACCATATTGATTTGTTTAAATATGTAGTTCTCTTTACTGATTATTTGAATTGGATTGCCCCTCTATTGAATCCAACATTTGGTGTTAGAGAGGAAGAGCCTCAAAGAGTGGGAAGGAGAACAGGGAAGAGCACCATCACATTCCCCTGTGCAAGCTTCAAGCAGCACATAAATTTCCTATGAAAGTAGAGAAATGTAGCAATCTACAAATTTGTCTGGAAAAAAAACAATTGTAGTAAAGAGTAGATCCTACAACTTGTGAGAACAGCCCATTAAATTAGTAAAAATTGCAGGAAAAAAGAAAGTGGCAGAGTGCCCAGCAAATCCAAAGACTAGTGCAGTGATTTGCACAGATTCCTCCATCACAACAAGGTTGTTCAGGTACAGCAATTTTATAGTTATAAAAAATGTTGTCAAAGGGGTTGTGATCAGGTGGTAAGACCACTTGGTTCTCATGTTGGCAACCACGGTTCAAATCTCCCCAAGGACATCTTAGTTCCGGTAGGTGTGCTGCAGTGGTATCCCCACTTAGTTGTAGTGTCCAATAGTCCCACAAGTGATGTAGGCGAATTGGAGAAGTGCAAATGAAGTAGGAAGGAGAAGCAAGGTGTTCAAGCTAGAGGAGCACATTGGAGGATTGATTGAGGGGGATGGTAGAGAGGAGGAATGGATGTTTTGCAGGAGAAGATAGAAAAGAGAGAAGTAGGAAGAGCGTTCAAGTTACAGGAGCACATTGTAATTGCAGAAGTATCCCCCATTGATAGAGAAATAGTTAAAGCAGTATCCTCACAAAGAAATTGTATGGGATGTGCGTCCCGTGAACAAACCCTCACAATTTCAAGGGTGGAAATAGAAACCACGGCTAATTAATCTATAAAAGTTAAAAAAAAATTAGGTCAACTATATTATTAAGTTTATTAATTTTAAACACTCCGTAACATTTTCTTAAATTTGACGATTTATATAGTTTTCTAAATATTTCGCTAAAATTGCCTTAATTGAATTAAATCAATATATTGAACGCTTTGAGGAATTTTTTGCCTAAAATTTGCCAAGGTGTGTCAAATGATATTGTGAACTATCTCCCCAAAGTATTATAATATAGCTCTTACAGTCTTTAAAAATTAATTGATTTTTCTATAAACTAGTCTGGAACTGAATTAATTTGGTATCTCAAGATCTAGGTGGAATATTTTGATAAAATTTTTCTAGCATAGGCTTATTATCATTGTCAAACATCCTCCAGAAAAGTTTTAGTTCAGATCTTACAGTCTAAGAATTAATTGTTTTTTATATAAGTCTAATTTTTATAATGCTTTGTTAAAAAAATTCAAGCATTGCTAAAAGAGAAAATAGACAAATGTGCAATATGATAGTCCCCCTAGAGCCACAAAACTTTTGTTGCTAGATTCCCAAATTTTGAGAGGAAATAATTATTACACCAAGAAAATCAAAGTCAAAACTCATCTTGAGTTTGAAGACTTATGGCTAATTGTTGATGACACTAGCACCAAACATCCATAGATGTCGACCAATTGCAAAAATACAATCAAAAACACAAAAATCACTTACATATTCTCCTGCCAAACCATGCTTTCTTGGGAGTGACATTTTGCAACGCTTTGCAAGGACACCAATTAAGGATGTAGACTATTGTATTCACAACTTCCACCAATTAATATGGCACATTTTGTCTATGCACCATGCACCTCACCATCTCCATAACCATCATATTCCTCTGTTCCACAACTCAGTTTTGTTGTGTATAGGGCAATATATTGTCCATGTATAACATTCTCCTTGCAGAATACTTGATACTATTTCAAGACAAATTCGCATCCATTACCAGATCAGAGAGCCTTGATCTGCTTATCTATTTGTTTCTCCACCAAAGTTTTCCATGATACAAAACGCATAAAACATTTTGATTTATTTTTCAAAGTAAGCACCCACATTTTCCTAGAAAAGTCATCAACCAACAACAAGAAATACAAAGTAGGTGTCCTTAATGAACCATTCAAATCAACATGTACCAAATCCAAGACTCCTTTAGCATGCCATGCTTTACCAGTACGAAGTGGGTGTTGACTATGTTTGCCCATTTGGTATCTTCTCTGCACATCCCAACTTTCCTAAATGAATGGAAGTCCATCAACCATGTCAGTCTTACTACGCATAGACAAATACTAATAGTTTAGGTGTCCATACCTCTCGTGACAAAGCACTTTGCTATTCTCCACCACTACTAGTGCATGAGCACTCGTTGACTTGTGATCAACAAGTTTATACAATCCCTTCTCCCCACTACCAAATGCAATCACCTTGTTATTATAAAAAGTTGTCACCATACATTTGTTGCCATGAAACTTTACACAAAGTAGAATTCTTTGTTATTTCACTAGTAGACAAAAGATTTGCGTTCAGTCAAGAACAAATAAAACATTCTTGAAAGTATAACTTAAAGTATCGTTTAATGTGACACGAACATCTCCACATCCCTCAACATAATGAGTCCAACCATCTCCTAATGAAACAAATTCACTTCTTATCACATCCTCAGTAAAAGTTACACCCCAGTTTCTACGGCATGCAGAGTGTCTAGATACACCTAAATCAAAATACCAAGTTGTGGACTCAAATGATTTATCCTATGCTACAACAAATACAAATCCTTCTATCACTTCTTGGTCATCAACATTTTCAGCAGCATTGGCTTGCTTGGATTTCCATTGGCATGCTATATCACTCTTTTCTTTCTAGCAATTTCTCCTAAAATTTCCAAGCTCATTACACTAAAAACATTTCCATTTTGATCTCTTGAATGTATTATCGTCTTTAAAGGAGTCAATTGATAAGTTGCTAGTGTTGTGCTTATCTTTGCCCTTGATTTGTACACTAAATGCACTCTCTGTAGTTTCCAAGATTGACGTGTCCGTTTGATACTGCCCTCACTCTTTTTGCAAAATAAGGATAGATAATTTCTCAAAATCATGTGTTTGGGACTACAATCAAATGCAGAGCTGCAACAAATGAATCATAGGATGATGGCGAGCTTTGCAAGACTAAAGTTAAAATATCTTCATCCACTGGTTTCTGAATAGCTTAGCTGATAACTAATCACTAAGATCCTTTAGTTATGACAAGTATTTAGAAATTAATTCTCCTTCCTAGAACTTCAGATGAAAACAAGAGATTCTTCAGATATTAAGTTTATCCAACATTTGATATCTCAAGTATATTTTTAAGATTTTCCCATAGAGTTGGTGCGCATGTAGCATTTCAGACCTCTGATATCAATCCATTTGCAACTAACAACTTTAGAAGCATTAAAGCTTCTTTTTGTCTTCTGTAGCAATGAGTCTTGTTTCATTGTTCAAAATTATTTGGTCAAGGTCTCTATATTAAAAAATGTTAAGTATTTCATGACTCCACAAACTATACTTTTTCCCAGTCAACTTTTGACACTCAAACAAAAGCAAATGTTGTATATTAGCAATTGTCGACCACTAGCCTACAAAAACTGTTAAATCTAGAAAACTAGCAATGTAGAAACGAAACAATCTTTATAGATCACTTTAGGGATCCTTTTTATTGGGGATGGTAGAGGACAGCAATTAAAAAAATTGGGAAAATTTAACAATATAGAAAATTTCAAATATTATAAGGTTAAACTTTATGTAAAGGGGAAATTGATTGTTTGCTAAGAGGGCATGTTTCGGCATGGACATTGTCACGATGTCTAAAAGTATAAGGCTAAATATTTTGATAAATGTTTTACCTTATTCAAAAAGGGGAAAGTTCAAAGCAGGCCCGATCACATTGAAGTGAGTTTGTCAAAGTCAAACAAGGATATTAAACGCTATTGTCATGGCCAAGCGGCCGATAAGACATGAAACTGACATGCTCAAGTAGAAAGGATTGGAGGTATTGATGAGGCATTTCATTTGACCCCACCTCCCCGCCAAAGAGTAATGTTGATAGTAAGTAAAAAGAATAGTAATGTAAACGGATGACATGTCGAGTGGGACTCGCCACGTCCGCTCTAATAGTTTAATCTGTCCCGCTTTAATCCTTTATCCATTCAAGCAGGTTCGAAGTAATAAGTGATCACATGTAAAATGGTTTCAAGGGCACCCAACTCATGAAAGATTGCATATTCAATTTGAAAAACAGAGGAGATGGTATACATTAAACACTGTGCATTTATGTCCCATCCCCAATGGACAATTTCTTTTTTAGTTGTGTTTTCCAAGGGGGGACAGCCATCCCCGGACATACCTAGTCATCAAACTGACATTTCTGAGACGTTTCCAGTTAGGGAGTGGTGTTTCAGATGCATCCCTCACCAAAACGTCTCGTGGATGGGGACAGCCAGAAAAGCCCATGGCGATACATCTCCGTGGAACATAGCTTTAGATTGCTTTGGGACATGGGCAAAAATATATTTGAAACCACCCACCGGATCAAAAGATATAATGCTGATTTGATCCATAGCCCACTATGAAAAAATATTTATTTAAACCTTGCAATCTTAAATTTAGTTCTTTTCCCAACTCACCTCTGCTAACACAGGCACTTCAAATTTTTTTATCCAGCCACAAACTAACCTGCTCAGCCACCACACCACCATTGATGCTCATGCTCCCACATCCACACCTATTCAGTATCTCTTTATGCAACACTAAACAACAGGAAACATCAACAGCAAGATGATCTGCTGCTCCTCCACCTCTGCAACCAACAACAGCAAGCTCTCATTTGTACAACTGCCTTTGATACCATATAAGATTGAAAGCACAGGTAGTGAAATTACATTGTATAATGCTGCTATATATAAGTTGGCAGCCTCCTAATACAAACAATACCCATGTAAAAAGATTGTAGCAAGTTTCTAGTAGGCATATCAATCTGCCTATTATTTAGAAAAATCCTCATACAATTGTTTTTTTCTATTCAAGAAATATATCTACTAATGATTTCCAGACTGATACGTCCTTCTGACTCCTCACTCACAAACCTTGTTATTTCTACAGCATATTTCCTTGGTCACTCTGCTGCATAGTCTCTTAATTATTCTAAAATCCTTAATCCAGTTTAATTGCATATATATTCCCATTTCGCACTGTTATGATCTACTTTAATTCTGGCAACAATCTTCTTAACTTTCCGCACAGTCCCCTTCTGGGTACAACTGTTCTTTACAATGATCCCTTCACAATAACATCCTCCTGACACAGTTTTAGTGACAACTGATAAGATGACAAGATCTTTACAACAATATCCTCGCCACATTACCTTTTTGCAACAATGTTTGGGCAGGAATACTTGACATGTTTCCTGATTGCCATCTGATTTTCTTGAATTCCTTTCTTTAGGCTTTTGTCAACTCAGGATTCAAATCCTTAATGATCTTGCCACTGTTCAATAATTTATTTTCAAATTTAACCTGACAAAGTTGGTTACCACAATTTCATTCACATTTGACTTTCTTCACAGACAAACTCACACTATTGACTTTAGCCTATGATACTAACTTAATTATTAGTTTGTAGAGTTTCAGAATGCAGAATTGGACTAAATGAACTGCTGAAACACTGTCCTTCTCTGGAATCCAAATCCCAACAATATGCGGCATTCAGAAACTGGCAATCATTTAGCCAGGTATTGTTAACCCTTTATCCTTCAATTGATATCACCAGGCTATCCTCCTTGGATTGTAAATCCAAACTCTGTCTCCAAAATTCTTGATCAAAAGCTAATTTACACAAAATACTTCAAAAAAGGCCTCCAAAGCACTATATCAATATTTGGCCACCATGCCATTATTGTTTGGAATCTACCCCTACAGAAATCATTGTGTTGCTTCTTCATAGCAGAGTCTGCTAATATTTATAAGACATCTTACTGATCATCGTCTCCAATGTCCATTACCTGGAATCACAGAATATCATTGCCACAGCATATTAAGGAGTGTCTCCACTAAAATATTTTGTCGCTTCTTGTAAGAGGCATTAGTTCTTAGGAATCCATCAAGAAAAAGGATACAAAATGGTGGTTCTAGCAGCCATGTCTAGAAGTCCATGAAAAGTCTCTTGTGAAGGAGAGTTGTCCATACCAAATAAAATGACAAACACACAGAAACCTAGTTCCTTCAACAATGCTGCTTCCAGTGCATACATCCTTGATGTTTTCATGTTAGAGCCCATGTGTTCTGCAGGAGAGAGATTTCAGTATTTTTAAGATCAAGTTCACCTGAACAATGATATCATTGATTAAATGCAACTTTTCTCACCTTCTGCTTATTCTGATTATGCTTGCAATGCAAGACAGAGTAATGAAACAAAGATTCCATGATGACTAAAAACACCAAGGTAAAGACTCAACTTGCTCAATGCTTCACCAAAGACTTAGGAACATTCTATTCCATGAGAATATACATCATGGACTCAAATTAGACATAGGTTCATGTAAACCGGAAAGATTAGATTCTAAATAACTAAATGTATGTTAAATAATAAAGCAAACAATAATTCAAACAATTTTTAGTACTAGAGCTCCGTGGATTTAAGATCATCAAATGAAACAAAGGCAAAAAGACAGGCAAAGCCTCTCACCAAGTCTCTGAAGGCTCCAGTAGCAATGTGCAGAGCAATAACCTAAAACATCAATTTCCTTTTAAGCAAAAAGTTGGCAAACTCGCTAGATCATGCCAAAAATCATAAATTGTGATCAAACTGGCCACTTCATGTCAATTTGCACCAAGATTCGATTATTTTTCCTTTGACTGACATGTCAAGTCAATTATACATGTTTTCCAGTTTTCGACTAATCCTATGACTGAATCCATACTTAAAGAAAACCAAATGAAAAACCATAATCATCTATCATCTTCAATAAAGGTCTCTTGGGGAACTAACTCCAAAAACACAAACAATATGTTTCTAATAGATTATCTGCTCAAAATATAAAATTGCAGACTTCCACAGTCACCAATAACCAAGGAATGAAGTTAACCAAAGCATATAACTAAGGGAAGTCACACAGTCTGTAATAGAATGAGGGACATAGAAAGGAATTTCAGAGTTCCAAAAAAATTGAGCTTCATGGTGGTCTGATGTTGTCTTTATTGTATTACTTATCAATCTATTCATCACATCCATTTCTTTTTTACCGGCTGTTATGTAAGTAATTGGCTTTCTGAAACTTTAGTTGAAAATAACAACATAAATAGCTTTCATAAGGTGTGGATCAAATTTTAACTCAACCAAAGCACTTGTATGCCTTACAAATGAAAACCCAAAATACAGCAAAAATATAACCCAAAAAAACTGAAATGAGACAAATTAATTCACCTAATTTTGAGCCAAAAAGAGTTAATTGTGTGAAGATACATGGTGCATTGACATTGGAATGAAACTAAAGATATGAAAGGGAAATGACATTTTGTTACCTGAGAAAATGATATAATAACTGGAAGAATATGAGTTACACAATCCTGGGGTTCCAACAGTTTACCAAGGGAGGCACAACCCTCAACAGCTAAAAGCCTCACTGAATCCTGATCTGTAAGCAAATATTATTCCAGAAAACAAAGGATGGACTTGTTAGAATAAACCATAAAAATTACATCAAACAAATAGTTTTCTCCAAATATATTGTTTCAGCACTAATTTACTAGGCAATATGAATATTAAAAATTGGTGCCAAAATTAATCCCCTCTCACAGAATCATCAGTATGGAATATTACATATAACCATAACACATCTGAAAACAACTTTCAAGATTCTCAAACCTTACTTCCCTAAACAATGTGCACAACTCAAGTTATCAACTATTGCTGAAAGACTGAATGGTCAGCATAATATGAAGACATCTTGGAAAACACTGTAATACTCTTGGTAGTTCTCCAATAAATCCATCAGTTCAATCATGCCCGTTACACCACTAATTGGCATGTCATAACCTTAAAAACTTTTCACTACTAGACTAGCCTGCTTGAGTGAAGTATCTCTTGCACTGGCTCAAAATTCATACATGGCCACAGAGGTTAGAAACATTGATGTTAGCCCTGTAACTAGTGAATTGCAAAACGACATCAGCGAGCGCTATATGCAAAGAAGGAAAAGCCATGGATGGAATTGATATGTAAAAGAAGCATAACTTAACCCATATTTCTCCAAGTTTCTGGGACCAGCGTATGAGGAAATGTGGGTAAGTGTTTCCAAATTGGTAAAAATAATTTCTGGAGTTTGGAGATGGCAGGGGGTAGCAAATAATATGTACATATCAAAAATATGTGACAATTTTAAAAAACAAAATTTATAGCTTTTCAATTGTAAAATTAAACTGATAAACATCATTAACTATTCAAAGTGCTGAAAAGTGAAATTCAAATAACATCAACATCTATGACATTGAACGTTCAAAATCCAGCATTCAGCATTGACCATTGAAAATTGAACTAGAAAATCGGGGCAAACACTAAAATACAAACCTGAATTTGTAAATATGAATCTCTAATTCTTATATTGTCAATGATCATGAAAGTAACCGCAACTTAAACTAACGAAGTTAACAGAACTTAAACTATAGCAATTAAAAATAAAAATATTGATCTCAGTGGCAATCTGCTTTATTTGACTTCAATAAGGGAAGAAATGTTGTTTTGCAATTAATAAGGTTCTTCATTTCATGGCACGTCCAATATAATACTGAAAAGTTGCTAATATGTATTTTAATATATATGAAAGTTTCACCTGATTTTGAGATGAAGTTTAAACAGAAGAAGATTTCATTGAGGTTGCATAATTATTCAAATTCTAGTATGTTAGGATGCATAAAAGATAAAACATCAATTTTGAATTTTGTTTTCTACCTAGTCTTGGGAGCTATTCCATAATAAGCTTTTCTGATTTTCAATTACTTTTTTTTATTGTCGTACTTGTTCAAAGTCAATTTTTTATTATTTTTTTTTCAATACTTTCTTGTTTTAGGCATCAGAACCTTTGGTTAGGGTAATGGTTGGTGGATGGGGAGAAAACCTTCATGGACAAGGCCAAGGAGGCCATCCAACATTTGTATGGATCAAACAAAAAAAGCATGAATCCATTTGGTGCATTATTGATCGGAACAAACAACCCTACCAACACATTCCTATTGTTGCTTACTACTTGAATCCAAAGTTTTTCTTCTTCAATTTGTTTAAGACAGATAAGGAGATTATGGATGACCTCAACACATGATGACCCCTAAGGAAGGCCTTAGAGACATCTTTCAAACGAGTAGCAAATTTATAAAGGTGCGGAGGGAAAGTTGTTTTCTTCACCTCTACGCATTTCATAGAGAACTTACAAAGTTATAAATGGTGTCCTTGCAGAATTGTGGTGGGAAGATTATGGTTCAAAAATACCTAATCTTCAATCCCTTGCCATCTGCATTTTGTTTGGGCCTTGTACCACTTCTAGATGTGAGCACAATGGAAGCACATTTGAGGCCATTCACACAAATAACTGCAACAAATTGACTCAAAAGCACCTAAATCACCTTGTTTTTGTGTGGTACAACCTTTGCATGCCAAAAATATGGAAGAGCAAGAAACACATGAGGCTGAGGATGTGAAGCCCATGTGTTCTACAAATGAGATTGGAGGGCAAAGTCAGGTTGGAACACAGTGCCAACACTTAGGGTTAAATCACTGTAAATTATATTAGAGTTTGGGGCATCCAAGATTGGGGAAGTGCGCCATCCATTCAAGGACAGTTCACTGCTCAATAACCTAAGAGAATTTGATCGTTTTTTAAGGCAGAAATAAGGACAGAATTATTACTAAAATAGCGCCATATTTCAGGGAGAAATCGCTGTTTTCTGTGGTAAGAAATCACAGCCCTTGGAGGCATTTTGAATTTCCATTGCTGGTTAGGGTTTGAATATAAGGTATCACCATCTCAAGAGTCAACCACTGCATGTTGAGAATGAACTGTGGTAGTTAAGTAGGATAAATCTGCTAAATACCCAGGCAGTGCTTTTTTTATTTTTATTTTTTAACTTTTTAAAACATTTTAAACCTCTAAAAAAACCCTAAAAAGGTCAATTCAATCTATAACACAAAAACCTAACATTTTTTTGACTCCATTCATGCAAACAACAAAGAAAAACTCCATTTTTTGTCTCCAAGTTGCCATTGTTTCTTTTTTTAATCCGTAAACTGTGGGAAAGGACCCACAACCTTTTATTAAAACATAAACAAAATCCAGAAACAACAATCCTGCCACACAGGAAGCAAAGAAGCAGAATAGAAATGAAAGACAGAGAGAAACCAAGTGGAATAAGAAAAAACCTAAACAGAACTATGAAGAAGAGAAAGGAGAACTCGAAACCTTAAGAAGAGACAGCTACAAAAAGCAAAAAACAGCTAAAGGCTCCAAGCCAACGCAAAACTAAACTCTTTTATTATTCTTCCAAGAAAAGAGAGCATCCATGGTCCACTGAGAACCTTCCTCCTTTTTTTCTTCCTCGCAACACCAAAATCTAGTTTGGCTTTGCTACTCTTAGTCTACGAAATCCCACATTTCCAAGGAGGGGCTAAAACAAAGTCTTGATCAAAAACAGGGTCCATATCATCCAAACCCTCCATGAAGGGAAAAGTGCCTTCCGACTCAAAACCATCCTCCTCCACCTCAGAAGGAATATCAGACATTATCGTGTGCGGGATTAACAAGAGGAGGTGGAACCGCCGAAGGCTGCACTAGAGGGAGAGACTCCGAAGGCTGAACAGAAACAGGCCTCGATGTAGAATTGGGCTCCATAAATCTGCCATGATTTCTCCAGATGAAATCATCGTCTAGGGTTCCAGGCTTCTTCATCCATTTTTTAAGGCACACATGCCTAGATCCAGACAAACGCTTAAGAGTGCATGCCTCAATTTTGTGACCCAAGTTGTTGCAACGAAAACATCTAAACGGAAGCCCTTCAAAGTTTAAAAACTAAGTCCAGGAACCAAAGGAAGAAGAGAGAATCCAGATAGAATGACAAAGAGGTTTTGAAATGTCTACCATAGCACATGCCCTAATGAACCTGCGTGCAAAAACCACCTCTTCCGAGTCAAGCTTAACAAAGAAGCCCACTTGATTGATCAAATTTCTGATAAAATCAACGCTTTGCATAACCAAAGGCAGATTGTAAAGCCTGATCCATATAGGAACATTTGTGATCTTAGAAGAAGCTGGGTCAAAGAAAGGGGTCCATGGAGTGAGAAACAGACCTGATTGCCCAAAAAACCATGGACCATTCTGAACCACAAAATTACAATCTGCAACGGAGATAAAGGTAAATAGAAAGAACCCAAAATCCAAAGGTTCAACCACTAGGGCAGAGAGATTGCTCCAAGTTGATTTAGCCCATTCCACCACTGAATCATAGGACGGACATCTCTGCATAAATCTCAAGATCAAAGAGTGATCACCAATGTCAGCTGAAATCCCCTTTACACAGTCATCAGAAATGTGAAAATCTAACGGCTCATCAGATAAAGTCACCTCTGAATCCCCGATAGAAAAAGAAACGCCCCCATCCAGATGAACTAGCTCCATGGCGGGAGAGGATGGATCGGGTGAAGGCTTGGGAGGGGGAGGGGGAGGCCGAGGGCTAGGGTTAGCTCAACGAACCTACTCCACACAAAAATTACTACACACATGGAAAGGATTTGATGTATTTCTGCACACAGCTAGGGTTTCCGGGACCGAACTTGAGGGCTCCAAACCCTTTGCATGCACTTCACCCAGAGCCGACCCCAACGGATTTAAGGCAAGAGAAGTAGGAGAGACCGACGTTTCTTGAAGATCCAACCCCGAACTAGATCTGAGTGCATAATGTTTTCTGCCTGCTCCATCCTCCACGCGACCTTCACCTTTCTTAGCACCAGTATGTTTCTTTCCTTTGCCACGCCATGAGCAATCATGCCCTGCTTCTTTGAAATGCCCTACTCCTTCCCGCCGCTTCTCTACACGTACCTTCCCACGCTCGCAGCCAAAATACTTGTGCTGCAAACGTTTCTTCCGCCTAGGCTCCCTTCGCACATCCTTGCCTCTGTAAGCTGCCATTGTTGGTTGTTGAAGGTTGCTGCATTTTTCTTCGAAGGTGAAGGCTAGGGGAGTGAAAGAACTACACCAAAAGGGAAGGAAAAGCTGCTCAAGGAAAGGTGAGTGAATCTTGTAATTTTTTCCAAGTTTTCATGATTGTTTTCCTTTTTTTTCAAGTTTTTTATTTGTTTTTGTTTAAGTTTTAAATTTTTTTTGTAAACCTTATATATATTATACATAATATAGGGGTTATAAAGCTGATTTTTTTTTTTTTAAAGTTGTAGGGTTCTAAATTTGTAATGTTTGTTTTGTTTTGTTGTATAATTTCATATAGAATGGCTCGTAGTTCTAGTTTAGTTGGTCTACCTGTAGAGAAGTCATTTAAAATTGATGCAACATCACCTCTTTGGCGACATACAACCATGATCGAACAATTACCTGGTGGGGGGGTATCTTTGGCATTGTAGCCAATGTTTGAAAGAATATAAGAGCTCATATAGTCGAGTGAAAGCTCTCTTATGTGCTACATCTGGTACAGGTATAAGAGTTTCTCTAGGGCCAAATAAAAAAGGGTTGCCAAAGCAACAAATATTGGAATATATCAAGGAACAAGAGGATGCCAACATGCTAAGTAACAAAGCAAAGGAAAGAGTACATCCTCTTTCCAAGAAAGAATCGCACAAACCTCTTGGTAGCTTCTTCTAACCCGTTGGCCCACATCCTTTCATGCCACCACCATCTTCTAGAGAAGACACTACTCAATCCCGTAAAAGAGGCCCATTGGAAAAAGCCTTCAAGAATGAATCAAGGGGCATTGCAGATGAAAGCATTGCTCGTTGTATTTATGCCAATAGGCTTCCTTTCAACCTTGTTAGATCACCATATTGGCGGGATATGGTGACTGCAATTGCCAAGGCACCTAATGATTATGTTAGTCTTGGCTATGAAAAAGTGCGCACCACCTTATTGGCCAAGGAAAAAGCTTCCGTAGAGTTGTCATTAAGAGCAATCAGGGATACATGGCCTGAAATAGGAATGTCCATCATTTCTGATGGATGGGAGGATTGCAAAAATAGGCCACTAATTAATGTCATTGTGGTGTCCCCTAAAGGGGCTATGTTTTTGAAAGCAATTGATTGTGAGGGGCAAGTGAAGGATGCAAGCTTCATTGCCAATATCCTCATACAAGCCATTGAGATGGTAGGCCCTGAAAACGTTGTCCAAGTTGTAACAGACAATGCTAAAAATTGTAGGGAAGCTGATTCAATAGTGGAGGGTACATATGGGCATATTTTTTGGACACCATGTGCCGTTCACTCTCAACTTGATAATGCAAAAGATTGGCACACAAATTGAGTGGGTTAAGGAAATTTACACAAACACCGAGGAGATTCAAATGTTTGTGACAAATAATCATATGTCACAAGCCATCTTCAAGACCTTCTCCAAATTAGAGTTGTTGAAAGTAATTTTATTTTTATTTTTTACTTTTAGCATATTTAATATTTTTAAATTTTTGCTACGTTGCTACTTTTTATTATTTAAATTTTAAATTTTTTTTTACATGATTTTAGGTTGCCAGAACTCATTTCGCATCACACACAATCATTTTGAGACAACTTGTGAAAGTGAAAGTAGCATTGAGTGCCATGGCCATCATCACACCCTTTGGAGTGTATGGAGGCAATCATAGACAGAGAAAGCCCAAAAAATCAAAGCATTGATCCTTGATGATGAGTGGTGGGCTCGTGTGCAATATGTTTTGAATTTCACGGAGCCCATCATGAGTATGATTAGGTATGCAGATACGGATCGACCATGCTTGGGTGAGATTTATGATGGCATGGATTCCATGGTTGAAAAAATTAGGACCATAATAGAAGCCAAGGAGCAAAACCCCACAAAAGCATTTTTTAAAAGAGTGCAAAGGATCATTGTTGAGCATTGGAACAAGAAGACCACACCCTTGCATCTCTTAGCATTTGCTTTGTCTCCAAAGTATTATTGCAAAGAGATACTTTCCCAACCGAAGAGGGTGGCACCATATAGAGATAAAGAGGTTGTTGTTGGGTACAAAACTGCATTCAAAAGACTATTTCTAGATGGAGATTTCGAGAAAATTGTTTCAGGTGAGTTTGGCGAGTTCATATCTTCAAAGAATCAAGATGCTTTCGCTCTTCGAAACAAGTACAAGAAAGATGCTCATGAATGGTGGTAGCTACATGGCCAAGACTATATTTTCACCTTCAACCTCTTACAATACAAATTCTATCTCAAGTATGCATCTTTTTATTTTTTAAAATTAACTTCCTCATTTTTCTTTCCGTACTATATATTAATTTTATTAATTTATAATTTTCAAATTTTATAATTGTAAATGTTGTAAGTTTGTAACTTGTATGGTATGCAAATTTAACAAGTTGCAAGTTCATCTTCAGCTGAGCAGAATTGGAGTACATACTCCTTTATCCACTCAGTTAAACGGAACTGATTGGGTGCAAAAAAGGCTAAGGATTTGGTCTTTGTGCACTCCAACTTGCGTCTCTTGTCACATAAGAAACCTGATTACAAAGAGGGGGTGACAAGAAATTGGGATCTAACTCCTGAGCGTGCTGATTTAGATGCTACTGCTACACAGCTTGTAGAAGTCTCTATCAATAAGGACCATGAGACAACTACACATGACACAGACATGGCTAGTGGGAGTGGTGTTCCAGCTGATTGTGGTTCAAATGAAGTTGAACCAAATGTTGACTATGATGCTTTTGATGAATACCCATATGATGCTTATTGAACAATGAATATTGATTGTAATTTTGAATTTTCATTTTGTATTGACATTCGAGAAATAATGAAATTATGAATTTCAATTCATGAGTATTTACTATTTTCCTTATTGCAAGTTATGAGGTATTTAGATATTTTATTATTTTGTTTATTGGCAATTATGAGTATTATTGTTTTTAAGTTTTAGTCTTAGAGTTATATATGTGTGTGTGTGTGTGTGTTGCTGTACCGTACCCGGGCAAAAAAAAAATCGCCATATCCGCGTACCCAAACCCTATATCCGTACCCGAACCCGTACAAGGACCGGCAACTTAGGTAAAAAAGCATTGATATTGCCTCCACTACTCTTAGGTATTTTACAACAATTAGGTGTAGATGAAGGCAAAGGTATTCATGCCCTAGAATTCGTGTGCAGCTCTTAATCTTCTTCATCTTCTGCAGGTCCAACTGCACATGGAAAGCTCTTGTTAGGCCAGGAGATCATAGCCTTTTTGTCTTTACTTCTTCAAAGGACATGAGAACATTCAGTGTTTCGTGGGTTAATTCCATGGGGCATAAATATATTCAAGCCTTAAAATCATGCCAAATCACTTTCACAGGTACCATTTGGGCCTGCTAATGTCTCCACCAAATTCATGTCTATAAAAATTGCATTTGAGCCTACTAGAATTGGATACGAATTGACAGCAGGACCATTTATTTCAGAGTTGGAAAAACTTCCTACCTTAGGGTAAATAAAAAGCTGAATTTACTCAAAGGGCTTATATAAAAAAAGGGTCAGGCCTTGACTATTAGGTTATAGACGACAGCCTACTAATTTAAGGCTGGCCTATTCTATTTTTTTAACATAAACCCCGGTATGGAATTTAAATATTTTGAATAATTTAGGCCCTTGCGGTAAGAAAAAACAGATTTTACCCATGCCTATAGGGTTTATGTAAAAAGGAGGGTGTGGCCATAACTAGTAAATAGTAGACTGCAGCCTGCTATTTAGGCTAGCCCTTTTTTCTTTTACTTAAACCCTGGTTAGGGTTTAAGACTTGCAGACATTATCTCAAAAACACAAAGGAATAAATATAGATATAAAATCCTAATTTTTATTTTAGAAATTTAAATCAGAAATTTACAAAAATTTAACTAATGTTTTCAAAAGGTAGTGTGCCCTACAACATAATAGCATACCCTAGTCAAGCTTGTAGTGTCAAAAACTTCAAGTACCTCTTACATAATCAAATTGCTGACTGTGGGAATGAAAAATGACAGGGAAAAAGCTCCCCTGGTCCCCTTATTTATTGTGAAAACACTAGCATTTTTTTCACATTTCATTCACAGGTTATGACAACACATTTAAACACATTTTCCAATCACTTACCAGGTTTTTCATTTAAATACGGGTTTCACCATTTTTTGAAGGTTTAAATGCTGTTATTTTCAGCAGGTCGAGCAGTATAGCAATTGGCCCGGGCACATTAAATATATGTAGGTCCTGCCACTATGGGGTTTATGCATGTACAAACTCCTTTATCATCATTATTAATTACATGAATTCCATCTGTTAATCACTTAAGGTGGGTTTAAGAGCTACAAAGCTGAGCAAGTTACATGAGGAGTTTCAACATGGAGGAAAAGAAAATCTATTTTTGTTTTATAAATATAAGTTACCACTCTTTAACACAACAGCAATCTTTATTGACAGAAAACTTAAAAAGAGCAAACCTACATAAAACACATTAATTATCTTTTGATTATGTTGAGGTTGCCAATATTGCTTTTCTAAACCCTTAGAAGCTCTCGCTTATTCTTAATATGTGCAAAACAATAAATTAAAACTTAAAAGCCTAAGCAAACCAGTAGCTACAATTGTTTACAAAGATAAAATCCCAAAGCAGAATTTGTGCATTGTGTTTGTGATACATTAATTATCTCTTGATTATGTTGTGGTTGCCAATATTGCTTTTCTAAACTCTAGAAGCTCTAGCTTATTCTTAACATGTGCAAAACAATAAATTTGAACATAAAAGCCTAAGCAAACCAGTAGCTACAAATGTTTACAAAGGTAAATTCCCAAAGCAGAATTTGTGCTTTTTCTTTACTAACCATGCATTAATAGCCTATCATGAGAGGAAGATTTTTATTCAAGAACCTAATTAAACTTCTACAATCTTAAAACATTAAATAATTCTAGAGTAAAGCAGCCAAGTTTTGGTATAGCTTCAGCAAGATACTAGACTTTCTAGGCTAGTAAACTGGGTAATCACGATCAATGAACCCAAGATGCTGATAAATCTTCATAACCTCAATCAATAGCCTAACAATGAACATGCAAGAGAGCGAGCTCAAATCAATGGGAGAGTGCTTAATCAATACCCTCAGGAGGTTGAGGTCCAAAGTACACTCAACCAATGAAAGAGATGCTATTACCTTAAAAATTGTGCACCCTTATCTTTACAATTTTTAAGTCCAAGATACTAGACTATGTTGCCAACACATCCGGTTCACTGTCATAAATGCTTTGTCGGTGGGGAGTCATTATGATTTATTATCTAGACCACATTCTTCTTAAAATGAACATTTGTGTGTGATGCATTATTTATGTTTGTTGTTAGCAGAGGTTATAAGGCTAAGATATTACACATGTTTGTTTTACTGAATGAGCATGAATTATTGTATGATTTGGTGCATATACCAACAATGACTCTTTGTTGTTGACTTTATGTTATGACATGACACATGTTATTAAAGAATGTTCTCTCTAAGTATATAATTTTATTTTAACCAGTGTATCAATTGTCTTATAGCAGGCTTCAAATAATATCGACATCCTTCAAATATGTTTTCCATGCGGTTCATGATAATTTTATACATGAAATGATTAGCTACATATTTTATCAGCAAGATGTCAAATTGGAAAACATTGTGATCATGGTAATAGTGGCTTAAACATTATATCTTAAAACATTTTAAGCTCTTCTAACAAATGGACTCTCAAGGGACATGTTTTTGTGTTAAGCGGTCTAGAGTTTATCATAAAGTGGTCATTGTATAAGACAGTCAACTTATAAAAGGAAAAAGGCTAATGTTTTCTCTAAGTGTTTGGAAAATAATTAAATGGCTTGGGATAAAAGTAAGAATTTATTAAATCCCTATTCAAGAGTGTGTATGACTTGCTTGATAGAAAGGAGTAAAAAGAACGAAAAAAGAAAATTTTATCTCAATAACATTGAAGTTGGACTTTATCTCAATAGCGAATCTAGGTTCGTTTAGCCGGACCCAAACAAAACCCAAGCGAACCAGCCCCCCAAAAAACACAATTTTTTCCCCTTTTTTTGGACTTAAACCCTAACCAAAAAACTAAGTTGCTGATCCCGGTATGGGGACGAGTACGGATTCAGGGTTTGGGTACATGAATACAACATTTTTTTTTGGCCCGAGTGTGGGTACGGCAACAAATATATATATATATATATATATATATAGAGAGAGAGAGAGAGAGAGAGAGTGTTATAAGTTTATAATTATAATTTATTATATAATATATAATTATATTTTATAATTTTATTTATAAATTATATTTTATAATTTATAAATAAAATTATAAATATAATATATTATAATTATATATTATCATATAATATTATAAATTATAAATATCTATAATTTAATATCTATTAAAAATTATAAAAATAGTAATACTCATAATTGTCAATAAACAAATTATTTAAATACTTTATTTTTTTTTTAAATCATGAATCAAGGCAGAATAAGGTTTTCTATTTTATTATATGTCAACCTTCAACCGCAATAATAATTCTCACGCAAAAACAATGACACTTCAACTCAATAATAATTCTAACACAAAAACAATGACACTTCAACCGCAATAATAATTCTCACGCAAAAACAGTGAGACAATGGCAAAATGAGCTTTCAACACTTGGATAACAACACCCCTATGACGTTTTTTTGTTTTCACCCAATACGCACCCACAATGAACCCCCTGTCATCCCGTCCCTGAACTGTACTGATATGGGAACGACAAGGTAAACAGAAGAGCCCAGTAACATAGTCAAAAAACATAAAAAAGTGAGCCCTAACCCTAAAAGTGCCATCTAAATGATTTGAAACACTAAAACAAAATTAATTTATGTCATTTTGATTGCATGAGACAAAAACCATTCATTCTTGCTTGTCATTACACAAATAGAGCTGAAGATTGATCACTGAAGGTTCCAAAGCAGTTAGTGTGTGCATGAGCACAATTGCTGCCAAGGAGATCATAGAGGAATATTTTTGGAAAAGAGGTAAGCTTTTTTGGTTTTTTTTTCATTTTTTCTTTTACAAATGAACTCTCTTGTTTGTTTAATTGTTTTGTTCTCATTCTTCTATGTTTAGAATATTAAATGAGTTACAATATCATTTTTTTTGTTTTCATTTGTTTGGAATGTGTTGTTTTCCAAACTTGTTGCCATAGGGATCATAATGGCAGTCAGTTCTAGCTCCATGGGCAAACCCCACTTCAAAACAAACCCAAATTCACCACTGTGGAAGTATGTCAACATGATATAGCAGGGTCCAGGTGGTCGGTGATATGGTTGGGTTTGCAATGGGTGTGATGTAAGTTATACAAGATCATACAATCAAGTGAAAGCCCATTCATGTGCCATTCTTGGAATGGGTATCAAAGTTTGCCCAAGCAAGAAGAGTGGACCCATGCCAACATCTCAAGTGTTGGAATATATTACAGAGCAAGAGCAAGCAAATAAAGCAATTGCTCATAGAACAGGTCATCCTTTGGCAAGGAAAGGATCTCAAGAAATGAGGCCCCCTCCTTCCCCATCTATTCCTAAAGTTGTAGTAGAGAGCCACCCATCTTTTGGCCATGCCTCAAGAAGAGCTTGTTTCACATAAGAGAACAAAGGGACCATTGAAAATGGCATTTCAAAATTAATCCCAAGAGATTGTCAATCAAAACATTGCAAGATGCACCTATGCAAATAGTTTGTCTTTCAATGTTGTTCGCTCACCATATTGGCATGAATAGTAAGAAAATTTGACGAGGCTCCAAAAGGTTATAAGGGCCCAAGTTATGCGAAGGTGCATAGCACCTTATTGGCAAAAGAGATGAAACTTATAAAAGATTCATTGAAGCCCATTAGGGATTTCCAAAAAGAAACAAGGGTGTCCATTGTTTGAGATGAATGGAAGGATGCCAAAAATCGGCCCTTGATCAATGTGATTGTAGTGTCCCCTAAAGGGGCAATGTTTTTGAAAGTCATGGATTGTGAAGAGCAAATAATGGATGCACAACTTATTACTAACATCCTCATAGGAGTCATTGAGGAAGTGGGGCCTAGAAACATTGTCCAAGTCATAACGGACAACACAAAAAAATGTACAATAGCTGAAACATTGGTTGAAGCATGTTATTCACACATCGTTTGGACACCTTGTGTTGTCCACTCACTCAAACTTATGCTACAAAAAATTAGCAACAAAATTGATTGAATCAAACAAGTGTATGTTGATGCCAACGAGATCCAAATGTTCATCACCAACCCCCACATGTCATAGGGCATATTCTAAACATTGTCAAAATTGGAGATACTAAAGATAAGCAAAACAATATAAAAATTTATATTTCACTTTAGTAATTTTTTTTTAAACTCGAGTAAGTTTTCTTCTTTGTTTTTTACTTTTATTTTTGAATAGGTTGTTAAGACCCAATTCACCTCCAACACAATTGTCTCGAAATGACTTGTGAAGGTTCATGAGGCACTTTCTAGCATGGTCATTAGCCAACTCTAGTCCATATGGCGACAATCCAACAGTGAGAGGACAACAAATATTAAGTGGATGCTCCTAGATGACACTACATAGAATCATGTGGAATATCTTCTTAATTTCACCAGGGATCCATTATATTGACATGAATATAATTTGGGAGAGGTATATGATGGCACTGACTAAATGAATGAAAAGATGAAAACCATCATAAATGACAAAGAAAAAGATTTTACAGAACTCACTCTTCAATCAAGTGCAAACAATTATTGTTGAGCAATGGAACAAAATGACCACCTCACATCTTCTTGCCTTTGCATTGACTCCAAAATATTACAATGTTGAGATCCTTTCTTTGCTAACGAGGCTTGCACCATACAGAGATTTGGAAATCAACAAAGGGTACAAGCAAGTGTTTGTTAGACTCTTCAAAGATCCTGATTTGGAGGATGTAGTCACAAATGAGTTTGTTGATTTTGTACACTCCAATGGTCAAAGTATTTTTGCTCTTCATGACAAGTACAAGATACTCACAATTAGTGGTACCTTCATGGCCAAGCATTCCAACACCTCCAACCTCTTACAATCAAAGTTTTATCACATGTAAGCTTTTATTTTTTTTCTAAAATATTTTCAAGTTTGAAGTTTCATTTATAATTTTATAATTCTAACTCTCTAAAAATAGGTTACCAGTTTGTCTTCATCTAAGGGAATTGGAGCGCATACTCTTTCATCCACTCCGTAAAGGGCAACCAATTAAAAAAAAGGCAGAGGAGTTAGTGCACGTGCATTCCAACTTGTGCCTTCTTTTGCACAAACAAAATGACAAGGAAAGGGCAAAAAGTTGTGGGATGCAAAGCCAAAGCATACTAACTTGGATGCTTTCACTTCCCAATATTCTTTAGTCTTGGAGGAGTCCGATAGCCAACAACATACTTTTAGTGCAAATGTTAGTAGCACTCCTTGTGGTTTTTCTAATCTACCTACATCATCTAATGCCAATGATGATGATGATGATCTTTATGAAGACCCATATGACATTGATTGATAATTTTATTATTTTAATATTGAACAATGAATACCTACCATGACAATCAAGTTTCACAAATTGACATTGAAGTAGTATTTTTTTATTTTTATGGTGGTTTTGTTTATTATATGATGTTATGTGGTGTTTTGAACATAATTCTTGTTTTTAGGGTGCAAATATGTATATAATTATGATTTTTATATGTTTTTGTATGGACGAACCCAACCCCAAAAATAAGTTTGTTGTATCCACATACCCTAACCCCCATACCCAAACCCAAATTGGTAACTTAGTTCTAAAGTTATTGAAGTTCAAACCTTACAACATACTTTAAGCTATAATATTTTGTAAAGGCCATAACAATTTGTTATAACTACCTTCCATATCTATTTGTTGGAAAGTTATAAAGACTTGGGAGCTCATTGACAAATTAGAGGAAATTTGCCAAGTAGCAAGTTTTAGTTTCATTAAAAGATGATTGTTTTGCAAACAACATTTATGAGTTAGAGTTAAGCCTGCAAAAGGAACAAACACACTTTACTGGTTAGTTAAGTCCTGACCTTGGAACTATCAGGTTATAATTTATAAATTGACAAGGATTGGTTTTGAAGCCAAATTAGGATTTTGGTTGACATCGGATCTTATTCTCACCTATGACCATGTGTATGTGTTATAACCACATGCAATGGAATGCCTGTACATGTGGCTTACTACAGCTCTAATACATTTGTAAATGTGTTTTTCACTTGTGGGATAAACCCTGTGTACTCCAAATTAATATTTTCTGTTATCCTCTGGTGAAACAAAATGAGGGGAATCACTCGAAAACTAATTCAAAATGATTGAGATAGTGATGACTATTAAATCGCATTGATAAAGTCAGTGGGGACCTCCTTGAGAGGTTTGTTGAACATATTATCCTACAATCTACCTTATAATGGGCATGCAATGAGCTTCATCATATTTCATTAGAGCTTAAGTAGGAATGTGTCCATAAGAATGTCTACAAGAATGCTATGTATGATATAATCTCCTACAGAAGAAAATGTATTTTTCACTAGTGGGATAAACCCTGTGTACTCCAAATTATTATTTTCCGTTAGCCTCACGATAAGAGGGCCCAACCTGCTAGTGAAACAACATGAGGGGAATCACTAGAAAAATAATTCAAAATGATTGAGATAGCCAAGCTGCTGGTGAAACAACATGAAGGGAATCACTAGAAAATCAATTCAAAATGATCCAGATGGTGATGATTATTAAATCACATTGATAAAGTCAGTGGGGACCTCCTTCAGAGGTTTGTTGAACATGCTATCCTACCCTATAATGGGCATGTAATGAGCTTCATCATATTTCATTAGAGCTTAAGTAGGAATATGTCCATAAGAATATCTACAAGAATGCTATGTAGGATAGAATCTCCTATAGAAGAAAAGGAAATAATTGTCTTGGCTGTTCTAAGAAAATGTGATACCATCATGCGTGAGATCCTCAAAAAATGACATAATGTCTGTCTTCAGGTGTTGTGGTTCAACTGTCGTGGCAAACTTCCCTAAATTTGTTGCTGCTGATCTTCTCACCATTGGCATATCATCCTGGCAGAGTTGACCATAAATAGATCGCAATTCAGTTCTTAGAAGTTCAGGTGCACTCAAATATGCAATATGAAAAAGTCCACATGCAGAAACCCTTGCTGTAAACCACTCGCCTGCAGCAAGCCTCTGGATACAAGGAAACCTAAAATTAGAACAGAATCATGTAAGTAAACCCAAAAAAAGAACATATCCTAGTCATAATCAAACTAATCATAACTAGCACAGTTAAAGGGTACAACACTCCACAACATAAAGAAACTTGCACTAGCAGATTCTTATTTTTTATCAACTTGCATGTATAACAGTAATGAGTAAGCCTAAATCAATCATCATAACAGAAAGAATTGACATTGTGAAACTATGTTATTACACATATTTAAAAAAAGAAAGAAAGTGAATAACCCTCAGAAATTCAAACCATCATGAAAACGGCAAGCATAGCATATCCTAATGTGTTAGGTAAATGACAACAGTCTTACCGTGTTAGTGAATGTTCTTCAATTCCATTGAAATCTAAAATAGAAAATTTTAAATACAGCTCAACTATAAGAAGAAAATTTGTACGAACCATTTATATTCTACAGAGTATGAAATGGAAAAAGTAAAAGTCACCTCAATGCAACATTCCAAAGTGAGTATTAGATGTTGTACAGAAAACAACACAAGATGTGACTATAACAGAAAGAATTCTCCAGGATGAACAAAAGAAGTTACAAAAAAGGGGACCATCCCAACAGAAATTAAATCTAATGCCATGGAAGCACAAGGAACACCCAAAAGTATTTTTAGATTGAAAATGGCTAGTTTTGTTTTCTGGAAAGCACCGGATGGTATTTTGAAAATGTTTCTGAGAGATAAAAAGAATTTCTTTGCTCGTCGCTTAATATTGTTTGGTCATATTTAAAATATAATGAAATTAACTAATTTTATAGACAAATTTTAATGTTCGCTATTAGCCTCTATCAATTCAGCCACATCATAATTCTCTTTTCCCCTGCTCTTCCTTCATTTTGCAAATACACCAACCATTACAGTGCCAAATCAGTATTCAACATTTATCACCACTTAACACCCACACTTAAGAGTAAATTACTCAAAAGGTCAGTCATCCAGATGACAACTGTGAATGTGGTCACCTAAATTAGAGCTAAAAACATTGCAAAGGGAGAGTTTTCATAAAACAAACATATAGCATTATGGTTATAAGACCCAGCTTTTAGGTAAAAAATTAAAATATTCATTACACACATAACTAAATCAAACAACGAATTTGACCTTCATGATGCTATACAGATATTTTTGTTTTGCATTTTGAGGACATGAAATGGAGGGACCTGAGACACCAAAACTGCACCTGCATGGCAACAATATACATATTACAAATTCTAATGCTGCAAACTTCAAGAAAAAGCTTTACCTTTACAAGTGGAATGAACCAGTCCACCAGATCAGTTTCCTTCATTTGTGATCCAATTCGACATAATGATTCCACAGCCTTATCCCTCACACAAGTTTCCTCGACTGTACAAAGAGTTTCCAGAGGAGGTAGTAGAACATGTGCATAGTCCACCCCACCAACATAAGGAATGAACACTCCCAGTTCTTCTGCCATTGCAAGCAAAACCTCATCATCATCATCATTGTTTTCACTTAGAAAGGGGATCAATTCTTTTCTTGTTCTCTCTTCTCCAAGAGCACGAGCAATTGTTGAAAGCCTTCGAATAGAATTAAGCCGTAGCTGAATGTCCTCATTTTTCAATTCATCAATGAGAATGGCAATTGGATAAAGTGGCTCGTCGAGCGTGGCCATTTTCTTGCCCTGATTTGACAAGCTGGAATGACAAGCATTAAAATTAAGATTAGAAATCTGTGTAACAGTTTTATTAACTAGCATAAACTGATAAGAGTACTATATACACGAAAGTCAAATAATTATAAATTAATCTGTACCACAAAGAACAAACCTATGATGATCAAATAATTTATAAAAATTGTTTATCAGTAAGGTTCATTCCAGATTTTAGCTTTCAGATAATAAATGTAATTTCCATTAAACTTCCAAAATCAATGTTGATTCAAAGATACATTATTACTTCTACACATCAGCATGATTACATGTCATAATGTTTAAACAGACTTTATTATTCAATTGTATTCTTTCTTTCAATCAACCAAACTATTATTTTGATTATGTTTCTAACTATCAAGACAAGACTTAGTGTTTAAATTGGACTTCAAGTTCACATCTTCGAACCTTGGCTCAAGATGTAACTCCACTACAACATGCAGCCAAAGACGAGCTATGTACAAGTAGATGCTATTCAGCTTTTCCACTTTCCCAAGAATTGTTCAGAAATTGGTGAAAGCATATGACAAAAAAAAATTATTTAACATTTTGCCCAATTGCTAGAAAAAGCTTCAGCACTTAATCTTCTAATTATTATATAATTATTGTATTGATTCCACAATCTTGTGTTTCTTGTTATTTGCTAGATCATTACCGTGTTAATTTACTATTGATAAATAATAAATATCTGAGTTACATTACAACTTTACTGTTTGCTAATCATTACCGTGTTAATCTATCAATGGTAAGTTAATATGTTCTAACTTGTGAAATATCATTGCTATTTTCCGATAAACCAAAAATATAGAAATTAGTGTTGTACATGGTTCACAAGAAAATATCGCCAAGCCTAAAGATCCGATACCCTCTAAATTAACAAATATTGAAGAAAACTGGCAACCAATATCTATAAGCACTTGTATTATATTGTTGCATTTGTCTTCATCATCTTACTCTTAAGATTCCCAGAAACATGGACATCCTTAAAAAGACATTTTCTTTCAGCAATCAATTTTTCTCCTCTGCCATTTCTTTCAAGACTCATAACAAGTTTTACTTGGAGACAGTTTCCACCCAAAGAAAAACAGAACTATTTCCTATTGTCTAAAAGGTGTTTCTGCAGCGCGTCAAATTATGTAATACGACATTTTGGGATTCAGTTACGTAGTTTCAAGTCAATCTACATTAACCATCAACTATTTCCTCTCTATTTCCCCAAGAAGCATCAAAGGACATGCTTAAAATATTATCCCTTCACTTCCTCAGATGTTTGAGATTCTTCTCCAAGCATGTCGGAAATCATAAGATCTGCTTGATTAATCCATAGCAGAAGACTTTTTAACTGAGTTCTGAAAATGTTGCCTATTATTTTATTTAAATCGTTGCCTATTCTAGGCTGCAACAGAGGGAATCTACTTCATCAAAGTTACCCAGGAATCTTGTTGGCTATTTTGTGTTTTTGAGGGAAAGATATTTTCACTCAACTTTGAGGCTGCAACAGAGGGAATCCTCTTCATCAAAATCACCCAATTCCCTACATCAAAGGTTACACAATTCCCTCCATCAAAGCTACCAAGGAATCTTGGTTAGTTATTTAGTTATTTTATGGGAAAGACATTTTCTTTACCCCCACTGATCAAACCCAGCCCCAACCATACCAGCAGGAATTTAACCATAATGAGTAATTCATGAGCACATATTTCTCACTAACAGGACTACAACCCTGTGGGCAATTATAAGCTACTTTAAAAATAATATATCTCGAAAACTGTTAATCGACTCATTTCTTACAGAATCCCAAGCTACCATCATCCCTTTTCTTATGAAATAAGCAAACATTCCTCTGTCAATTAGGATTTTTTCATTCACATTCGAATTACATAAAACAAATCAAAATTTTCTTCCGACACTCGCTACACTGCATTTCAATCCCATCGGCGGGGTTTCTAGCGGCACAATTTTTTCTGTTTTCACTTAGCGAGTATCAATTCTCGTCTACCTTCGCTTTAGGGTTTTAAGCTGAGACCCGATGTTTCCAACAAATTTTCCAGTCTGCTAATAATTAAGATGCATCATTTCAAGACATATATGCTAAACGTTTCCGTCTATAAAATACTTGATCCGGCAATATGTTCCTCTTTTTTCAGTCTCCATTCGGCTCTATAATTTTGTAGCTCTGAAACAACATAATTATTGAAAATGAAAAAGAAAACAAGTGTAGAAGTACTTACCCCACAGATAAGTGTGGTAATGCAGCTGCCTCTCCAGAGAAATTGCAGAGGCAGAGAGCAGATCTGTAGCAGTACAAGTGCCGCTCCTATATTTGCAAAAGATTCAACAAAACAAAATAAAAATTCTTTTATGTCTTCGTTCAAGGGAAAGGGAAAAGACAATATCGCTTTTAATATTTGTTGAAAATTTTCGAAGAAATTGAAGTAAAAAGTCTCACAATTATATGTTTTGTATGTAAGGAAGCTGTTACGTATGTAGGGATCCTCCCCTCAAATTTTAAATTATGGAAAAGATTATTATAGGTATGTGATGGATGTTTTGAAATTTAAGTTATATAAAAGTGTAGAGGAGAAAATAATATATTTTGTATTTTTTATTTGTTTTATATATTTTTTTAATTTTATTATTATGTTATTTTGGTAGATTTTGGGATATAAATTGATTGAATTCAGCTTTTTAATTGATTCAATTATTGTGGTTTAGACCTAGTTCAAATCTTAAATATTTCTCCACCTTGGTTGTAATCATGAATGTAATTATGTTTTATGGATAAAATATTAGGCATGATCTCATCTGCCTTATTCAAATTCCCTTTTCACTTTTCCCAAGTCGACTCCCATCTAAAATTGGATCATTGCTTGTAAGGTTGGGTACGAAATCTTATGAATTTGCACCTAGGATGGCATATTTAAAGTCATGTCCTAGGGCATTTGTAATCATTCATTTTAAGCATCTGATAGCATTCATTTGCAAGCATCGTAAGAGCATTCTAGACCATTCAAATTAATGCACTCTACATTGGCAATAGGAATTTCTACATCATGCATCTTGTATATCATGTGTACTTGAAATCTTCTCATACAAAATATGGAAACAAGGGGATTGATTTGAAACCTTCATGTGTACTTGAAATCTTTTAACTCATGACTCATATTAGTGAATAAATACAAGGTAAGGGGACAATGCATAATGTTTAGCACTTCTGAATGTTCCCTCCATGATCAATAAAGGATCAAGAAAAGCAGAATTTATCAAAGGAATGACTTTCAATAGTCATAGCTCTCATAAATAACCTAGAAAATGCAGCAAATTGAAACCACCAATTCTTAATAGGGGGTTCTAAAACCACTAAATGGTTTAATAATCACCAAAATAATTATGTAGTTGCCCTAGTGATTCATAATTGTCAATTGTTTAAAATAGAAGTTTCATCCCAACACCAGCAGAAAAAATGTGAAGTGAATAGATTGAAATGTCTCCTTTTAGTTTTGCTTTTGGGACTTCCTAGTGCATGAGGAGGACATCCCAATGCTTATTTATGGATAAGGGAGAGTTGGGTTATATCACGGGAGGTAGATTTGAGTGTTGTAGAAATTTGAGAAGTAGAGTTCTAATTATAATTCATTCCATAGACCTAACAATATGTATGTAACCAAGTGGAGCAAAGGCAAGATCATATTCCATGCCATTTTACAACTCATTGTATTTGTCTAACTTCTAATGATAATTCAATAGAAGTGTAATTACCACTACCAGGTTGGTTTTTCCCCTTTAGGGGGTTTTGTAGGATAAAATATGTGTTCATGTCTCTTTCATAGTATTGTTTCCTTCTTGAATGCCATTTATTTTGAATATAAGTAGAATAGTTTTCTCCATGAACATTTTGATGAGATTATAGATCAATTTAATATCTCAATAGTTTAATAACCCTTGGGATTTGTGGACAATATTAGTCTTTGTATAACAACGACTATGTTTGTGCAAAGGATGAAGAATTGCTTCCTTGTGATCCAAATGTCTATATCTATTGCACCCTTAGAAAACTAAATTTCATACTTACCTTTTGTTCATTTATTGTCAAATTGATCGTCTTTGGTGTGTCAATCCAATTCAATTCGTGGTCTCCCCAATCAATTTGCAAGGTTGATGGTGATCGCCACATGTTTGACAAAGAATAATGATGTTGTTCAAGATAATGTCTAAGGCATCAAAAAAGGGGAAAGAATGGAAACGTGGCTAAGTTATCTCTAGGTTTCACCTTGGACAACACAAATACTCTACCTAACATGGAGGGTGGCTTAAGTCATCCAAAGTTCCACTTAAGTCATGGAAAACTAGTAACATGAGGAGAAAACTCCACTCGATATACTGGTTAAAGTGGATAGAATCTTCTCTTAGCAATTGATAATGGTTTAAGTGGTGAAATCTAGCTCAAAGGCTTAAAAATTAGCTAACACATGAGAAGCGCATGCCAGACTTGACCTAACATTAGAAACTTCAGCTAATCGACAATAAGAAGTGGTAGCAATGATAGAAATATCTACCTCAAGTAAGCTTGGTGCACTTTAACTATGGCCTAACCACTTAAAAATTCTACTTGATTTGCAGAAGTGGTGACGTGGCTGTCAAACTTTACTTAAACTCTCGTCTTAACATGAAAAGATGGTGCAACTAGTAGAATCTCTAGCAAGGTTTGATATTAGTGGCAATATCATTACAAATCTCTACTTCAAATACCTTGGCACATTTCAAGCAAGACTCAACCATAGAACAATTCTACCAAGTGCATTTTAGTAATGGTTTGACCATCTATTTCTTTTGCCTAAGTGGCTCAAGCATTGTAGGTGTGCACTTGGGTTGTTATGGTCAATTTCAAAGACTTTAAGTTATCCAAAAAGTGACTTAAGTAAACCAAAAATATATCTTTTGGGTGTACCTTTAGGATGGTCGAGCCATGTAGAATCTCTAGCTACATCAGAAATATGGTTTAAGTGAAAATCATTTTGCTTGGCCTCAACAAAAAGGTGGTAAACTATGATATGGTGCATATGAAGGATGCTTGAACCATTTAAGAATTATGCCCAAGTCTAAAAGTATTGGCTTGAATGAATAGAACCTTTGCCCAACATAATAAGAGGTAATTATCCCTCATAGCCTAAGATTCAAATGATCAAGTTTAGAGTGATAAAAGTAGCCAAATTTGGCACTTGATAAGCTATAGTTAGAAGCAACAACAAATTTGTGTACTTAGGATAGTTTTTTGTGTGTTTCATGAAGGTTTTCAACCCCTTATAGTATCAAAGGATAGAAATTTCAATTGTACATAGTAGAAGTTTTATAAATAATTACCTAAGGTTTTATGTATTAGCAGTTTTAGAGGTCAAAATAGCTAGGGTTCAATATCAAACTATTGTTCTAGCCACCTAGGTTTTTAGTTTTGGTAACCTTTTTCATTGATTAAATCACATTGTTGGATCTCTAGTGTTGTTGATCATCCATTGCATAGGGTTCGTGTTGCTTGATCATTCCATGGTCAATACCTAAGGTTTTAGGGTTTAGATCATTAGTTTCTTTTTGTTCCATGGAAGACATTGGATTTGACAATGAAGTTGTTAGTAATGAATAGACTAGTGATCCTTAGGGTTTTTAGTCTTTCAAAGAAATTTGTTAGGTTGCAATGCAAGGAGTTGTTACAAAATTTCCTAGGACGCTTATGCACAAAGTATGATTTTAGTAATGACTATTTCTGTCAATGGATATTTCTAGTGTTCTATTACAAGTGATAGACAATATTTTATATTTTATTACTTTAGTTAGTTTATATTTTAATATTTGTTTAGGACAATATTAGTTAATGTATATTTCTTTCTTTCTCTACAACTTTAGGTGAGGTTGTTGTTGTCATGTGAAATTGCACCATGCTTGAAGCCTATTCAAGCATTCCAATGACACAATGGGACTGATCTCAAGGTGCGAGACCTTGCAAATGAGATTAAACCTCCAGAGAAGGGTGGTTCCTCTTTCTGATCTTAAGGCTCAGAGAAATCAACTAAACCTACGCTAATGATCACCAGGGAAAAGGGAGAGAGGGAATACATGAAGGGAAACAATGATCACCAAGATTTAGGGTGTTTGAATGCAACTGACATAACACAGTAATGATCTCAAACGTTGAAGGGAAATCACACAGACTCATGCAAATTCGAATGGAGGTTAAGGCAGAAAGACAAAACTATGAAAGGGACTGTTTTATCCACAATACACAGCTTACATCTATCAAATAAACACAGTGCAAGAACAATGAGAGAGGCAAAATTTAGTTTATATTGATCATAGAGGTTAAATAGCCATTACAAAAGAAGAAGAATTCATTACAGGTATGAAATAGACACAAAATGATAGACTCTCCTTCGTTGTTGAACTGGTGGAGAGACATGAGAGGCTCAACAAAAGAGTACAGTCCATCAAATCCACCGAATTCTGGAGAAAACCACAAGGTTCGAACTGACAAAGAATTTACTACCTTTGGAAGTGACCCAGCACAACCAACCAACAGAAATACATATTTAACACATACATATATAGCTTTTACAAATTGCACTGTAGTAGTCATGGATGTGGAAAGAGAAGTCAACAAGAAAGAACATCACCCATACTGCAATAACTTCGTTCTGATGTCCTGGGAGCGTGGCCACATGGCTCTACCCATGAAATCTGCCAGAAAGAAGTGTTATGCCCATGCCATGAGTATAAAGATCTAATGTAAATGAGGCTATAGTGGCATGGGGAGGTGAGGAATCCATCTTCCACAAGCAATTGGGCTTTGATGAAGCATTAATGGAGACCAGGAGGGTCGTTGAGTAGTCCCATCGCATTTTGAACAATAGAAAATGCCTCTGGAAGGCAAAAAGGTCAAGCTCCGACATATCGAACTTCCTCCGATCGGTCTTCCACCAATCAGGCTTGGAAAGGTGAAAGAGGAAACCTCAGCCTCCAAAGCCTGAGAGAAGAGAAATCGTCAGGCTTCAAGGGTCGGGCCTTCACCATTGCATTGTTCTTTGGAAAGAAGAAGAACCTGACCTCTGCCTCCACAACACTTAGTCGATTTGAGAAATTGGTTGAGATCGGGTCTCAGGCCTTCGACTTTACGCCTTCCCAGAGAAGGAAGAAGAGAGAAAGTTTGAGCCCCGCAATTTTGAAGACTTGGCCGCTTTTACAAAGGTTTAGCGGAGTTTAGGGTTCAAGCCTTCGGCCTTCCTCCTTCCAAAAGAAAGGAAGAGAGAAGATGAAAAGACTGAAGTCCAAATCCCCAAAACACTTAGAAATTTTTTGAAGAAAAGGAAGTGGAACTCGGACCTCGAACCTTCCTTCTTGAGGTAGTCTAGATGATGTCACGACCACTCGACAACTTTTTGATGTTCCGCGATCACCCTTTGCCTTAATAAAATAATCCCCGCGGAATGGCGGAAACCAACTAGAATACACCATGTGGCCTCTCTCTCAGGTTCTTGAATGCTGAGCTATCGAAACTTGCCACCTATCCTCTTTCCGCGGTTCCACAAGCCGACTGTGGGCCCACTCAAAAGGCTCAGTGGAACGGAAGGATGCCTTAGAAAAAATAACACTCGTCAGGGGTCGGGCTTCAGGCCTTCCTTCCTTTGTCTTCCAAAAGAAAAGGAAGAGGGAAGAAGAAAAGTCCGAAGTCTAAAACACTAAAACACAACTGAAATTTGCAAAGAACAAAGTGGAGCTCGGAGCTAATAGATATGGCATGATGAAGAGGAGAAGCCTAAACTCTGAAACTCTAAAAACACTGAAAACACAAGGAAAACTTAAGTTTTTTTGGACTTAGTCAATTTAGGGTTTTCTCTTGCATTTCAAAGGGAAACATCCTTCCATTTAGGCTTTTTCTTAGATCAGATCTTTATGATGGAAGGGGGAATCCTTTGGGCTATTTTGGCTTGGGCAAAATAGGATAACATTTTGGTGACTATGCAGGGGTGTTTGCCTGCTAAACACTGGGATTGAGAGGCCTTAGCAATCCATTAGGCACAGAGTCAAAAGAAATGCAACAAGAACAGGGGTTGGCTAGACTAAAACAAAATTGAACACTACCTCCGAGAAACAAGACAAGGCAAAACAAACAAAGCAAACCTCCTCCTAATGAGAAAGTTGCCAGTGCAAAAGCACTTAGAGGAATGGAAACCTAAAATAGAAAATACACCTATTCTAAACCTAAACTAACAACCAGGAAACTGACTTAAACAAAGCCATTAACTGGTTCTTCAAAATAACTATCCTTTCTTAACAATTTACAATACTTTACATGCTTGTGGGCAGTTAACAGGAGGTGGGGGAGGGATGGGCATACAACAAATTGACAAAACACTTCCCCAAGAATGAGGACAAACTCACTCCCACTTGAACTGATTATTGATGCAACTTCTTAGAAGTGGATAAATGGGCTAATCCCACTTATTTTGATGCTCAACCTCATGCTCATGAGTGAGCATGACAAGAGGTGACTCTTCATGATATGTCCCCAGCTGGGCCAAATGCCTTATAGGGCATCCCTTTAAGATGACATGGAAATCAACAGAGTTGATCTCATGCCTCTGCTTTGTTTCTTTCTCTTGATACTGATCTGAATGCTCTAATCTTTGTATATCAATTGGAGGAATGACTGCCTCCTCAATCTGCTCAAACGGCTCAGTATTTACCTCATCTAGAGGCACTAATTTACTATTCAGGCTTGAGCATAAAACATCAAGCTCATCTCGAAAAATGAGTCTCCTTCGAGTCCTCTACACTCTTCAGTATAGGACTACTCTTATGCTCCTCTTCATGGGCTAGAATCTCACTGTCATGCTAGGCCTCAACCTGCAACAATCTTCCATCATTTTCACTGCCCCTATGTTGTTGCGTATCCATTATCACCTACATGTCTTCTTCATTTTCAATTTGTAACCAGGCAGTTCATGAAACAAGGTAGCATCATCCACTTGCCAATTCAAAAACACACATTCAACATGCATTTGCCTTTGTCCCACCATAGCCCGCTAACTAGATCCAATCTATTGTTTTGGGACTGCTAGTGGATTGCATGGATGGAACCACTCATAACCTTGAGTCGGGTTGTTTTGAATTTTAACAAGCATGCCTGATGTACTTGGAGATGCTAAGTTTTTGGAATTTAGGGGCCTAACATGGCTCAGTTGATTTTGTCTTTGATTGTTCCCTTGACAAGGCTACCCGCTAGGCTGATAGGGCTGATTAGGAGCTTGGTATGGCACATTAGCTGTAGGAATCAGTGCCATAATTGGATAAAAGATTGGGGCTTCTGGAAATAATGGCATTGGAGGCCTGCAGGCAATCTTTCCAACCAGAATTAGACAATTTCATGTCCTAATAGCTACCCCATAGGCATCAGGTAACACATCCCCTCCTAGAGACTGGATCATGACAGCAATATCATTGTTTGGGGATCTCAAATAATATAAGAAGGCAACATTAGCAGAACGCCTCACCAATGGTGGAATTCTGTACCAAGTCTTTTGAAATATGAAATTAAAATCCACCATGAATTCATAAGGAGCCCTTTAAATAGTGGCCAGTTGCTCTATCAAGGATAAATGATCACTGTTATCTTCAAAACACTGAGAGACCCTTGCTCCTAACTCATCCCATTCATGAATTGAATTTGCAGGTAACCCCCTGTACCACTGGAGAGCTTTTCCTTTCAAGGAAGAAGCAAGGAGCCTTACTGCGACATTGTCTTGAGTAACATTGTGAACAGAGCACACATTGGCAATGTCTTGGATGTGCTCGACAAGGGTAGTGGAATTTTCACCAGTGAAAAAGGGGATAACCTTTAGAGTTGAGACTGATATGTCATCATATTGCGCAAGGTCGAGAGGGCATCCACCATTAAAGGCCACAAAGGGTCTGTTTATTGGCAAGGCCATGACAGTGGCATGAATGTTATGATGGGTATACGGAAGCCTATTCTTGATGGAGGGAAAAGGCCATGACTTCCATAATAGCTTGACATACTAGAGCATTGTAAAGCAGAGATGTATCAAAATATTATTTGAAAACAAGGGTAACAGGTCTACTTTTGGAGACTAGAAACATACCAGAAGAGAGTCGCCAAGTGATTTGAGATGCTCCTGAAAGCTGGAAAAGACTAGAAGTATCACCGAACTTCGATCTTTGATGAATCTTTAAGCACTTGGGCTATTTTCACCAACAGATTTGTTCAGTAGAGTTGCCATGGTGTTGAAGAAGACTGCCCTGAATGGAAAAATGCACTAAAGAATACACCAAATTCTTCAATGGATGATCTAGTGCTCATCAAATTGGTCCCACCAAGTGTGCCAGAAACTGTTGTCACGTGAAATTGCACCTTGCTTGAAGCCTATTCAAGCATTCTAATGACACAATGGGACTGATCTCAAGGTGTGGGACCTTGCAAATGAGATCAGACCTCCAGAGAAGGTTGGTTCCTCTTTCTAAGCTTAAGGCTCAGAGAAATCAACTAAACCTATGCTAATGATCCCCAGGGAGAGGGAATACATGAAGGGAAATGGTGATACACCAAGATTTAGGGTGTTTGAATGCAACTGACATAATACAGTAATGATCTCAAACATTGAAGGGAAATTCCACAAACTCATGCAGATTCAAATGGAGGTTAAGATAGAAAGATAAAACTATGAAAGGGATTGTTTTATCCATAATACACAGCTTATATCTATTAAATAAACATAGTGCAAGAACAATGAGAGGCAAATTTTAGTTTACATTGATCATAGAGGTTAAATAGCCATTACAAAAGAAGAAGAATTCATTACATGCATGAAATAGACACAAAATGATAGTCTCTCCTTCATTGTTGAACTAGTGCAGAGACATAAGAGGCTCAACAAAAGAGCACAATCCATCAAATCCACCCAATTCTAGAGAAAACCACAAGCTCCAAACCAACAAAGAATTTTTTGTCTCTGGAAGTGACGCAGCACAACCAACCAACAGAAATACATCTTTAACACATGCATATATAGCTTTTACAAATCACATTGTAGCAGTCATGGACGTGGAAAGAGAAGTCAACAAGAAAGAACATCGCCCATATTGCAATAACTTCGTTCTGATGTCCATAGAACACGCCCACATGGCTCTGCCCATAAAATCCGCTAAAAAGAAGTGCTCTACCCATGCCATGAGTACAAAGATTTAATGCAAATGAGGCTATAGTAGCATGGGGAGGCGAGAAATCCATCTTCCACAAGAAATCAGGCTCTGAAGAAGCATTAATGGCGACCAAGAGGGTCACTGAGTAGTCCCATCACATTTTAAACAATAGAAAATGCCTCTAGAAGGCAAAAAGGTGGGGCTTCGACATATCGCACTTCCTCCGATCTGTCTTCCACCAGTTGGGATTGGAAAGGTGAAAGAGGAAAACTCAGCCTCCAAAGTCTGAGAGAAGAGAAATCGTTAGGCTTTGGGGGTCGGGCCTTCACCATTGCATTGTTCTTTGGAAAGAAGAAGAACCTGGCCTCTGCCTTCGCAATACTTAGTCGATTTGAGAAATCGGCGGAGATCAGGTCTCAGGCCTTCAACCTTACGCCTTCCCAGAGAAGGAAGAAGAGAGAAAGTCCAAGCCCTGCAAGTTTGAAGACTTAGCCGCTTTTACAAAGGTTTGGCGTAGTTCGGGGTTTGGGCCTTCAACCTTCCTCCTTCCAAAAGAAAGGAAGAGAGAAGAAGAAAAGACTAAAGTCTGACTCCTCGAAACACTTAGAAATATTTTGAAGAAAAGGAAGCGGAACTCAGACCCCGAGCCTTCCTTCTTGAGGTAATCTGAATGACATCATGACCACTTGGCATCTTTCTGTCGTTCCGTGGTCATCCTTTGCCTTAATAAAAGAATCCTCGTGGAATGGCGGAAGCCAACCATAATACGCCACGTGGCCTCTCTTGGGTTCTTGAATGCTGAGCTGTCGAAACTTGCCACCTATCCTCTTTCCACGGTTCCATAAGTTGGTTGTGGGCCCACCCAAAAGGCTCAACGAAATGAGGAGATGCCTTAGAAAAAATAACACCTGTCGGGGGTCGAGCTTCAGGCCTTCCTTCCTCCATCTTCCAAAAGAAAAGGAATAGGGAAGAAGAAAAGTCTAAAGTCTGAAACACCGAAACACATTCAAAATTTGCAAAGAACAAAGTGGAGCTCGGAGTTGACAGACATGGCATGATGAAGAGGAGAAGCTCGAACTCTGAAACTCTGAAAACACTGAAAACACAAGGAAAACTTAAGGTTTTTTGGACTTAGTCAATTTGGGGTTTTCACTTGCATTTCAAAGGGAAACATCCTTCCATTTAGGCTTTTTCTCAGATCAGATTTTTATGATGGAAGGGGGAATCCTTTGGGCTATTTTGGCTTGGGCAAAATAGGATAACAATTGCTTTAGAACATTTTTTTGGGATATTTATTTATTATTTTTAAATCCCTAAAGCATGTTCATTATAACCAATAAAAAAGTGTCTTGAGCACAAGATATTGAGAATGAGAGTTGATGCTACACTTATGCTATAAATACTATTGTTTAGTCGATTTACATGTGTTTGTAATTCCTTCAAGATTAAATTGAAACTAAGCAACTTTGTCAAGCTTTGTATTGATGTTGTTTATTCACTAAGCAATAGCTTTGTATGTGACAATAATTTATTCCTTGGAATCATATGTTGTTCAAATCAATATTCTTTTAAATCTTGTTTGAAGCAGATTATTGGTCTCTATTTTAGCTAGTAGGAAGTTGTTGCCTTTGTTTTTATTTAGATAGGTTCTTTCCTTCACAATCTAAAAATATCACAAGATAGATGCATGGAATACATATTTGTATATTATCCTAGAAATATGTATAATTAGATGCACATAATACATGCCAAGGGAAATTGTGGTTAATGATGTTCTATTTTTAAGTATTCTATATCAACTCAAGAAGATACACGTGACATCGTAAGCAATTAAATTGAATAATGAATAAGGCAACCATAATCATTTGACATATAAATCTATATGAGGTGTCACCTAGCTTTCATATGACTATGCAACATTTAGTCATTACTAGGTGACTCATTGGTCCTAGTTTTATTTCAATCAAACAAATGGTTGTGAGGGTAAATCACCAAGCTCGGTTAGACAATTAGCAATAAAATAACTCAGACTCTACTTAGCAGCAATTGAAATGCATTCTAACTTAGTTGGAATTAACCCTACTTTCCATGATATATGCAATTACCCAGTTTGTACAAATATAGACTTTTTATTGACAAAAATATTGTTTTTGCTTCCTTATTACACAATGAATGCATAATCAGTTTACAAACCAAATTAATCCCTTGGGAGATAATCTTCCTTATTCATAACAAAAATGAAATCTCTAATTATCAACAATTACATCCTACTATTATCTAACATAAGAGAATGACACTTAAAGGCTATGAATGACGTTGGCCAAGAGAGCAATATTACTATTATGTGAAGCTGTGAACAACACTGCCAATTCTACAAATAAATACATAGTGGTTCTATTGATTCAAAAATATGAACAACACTCTAGGATACATGCAATATTATGTTTATGTGCATATAAATATATAGGCTATATATATATATGTTGTGTGTGTGTGTAGAATCACATAACCAAAAACCAGTGAGACATACCATCTGGTGCACTCCAAAATGTCATTGTTAGTGACTATGGAAGGATTTTAAATATTCCAGATATGCATAAACATAAACAAGGATAACTCTGAAATCATAACATTTTATTTGAACTGGTAGCCTCTTAAGGATACAGAATATTTATCAATAACTCTGGTGCATGGAATTAACATCGGCTTGTATATAAATTCAACCTCTTTAACATCAAACAAATGTATATCTATATACATAATGTATATTTATATATGTGTATATGTAAACATAAATAAAACTACGAGTTTCCATTCCAAGTAGGTCGATAGGGTAAAGTTCAGCAACCCAAGTTGGGCATTGTTTTAGCATACCCAATAACCATTAACAATATGCATGTTTTAAATCGATTCAAGAACTACTCTGAGGTTTTAAAGAATACGTATTGATAGGAGTAAGGTTTAAACTAGGAGTTTTAGTTAAAATGCCCCTAAATGCAAGCTTGGTTCAAATAGAAATCTAGTGCAATTGAAATACCAATAGAATGCAGATCGAAAATGCATGACTTATGTAGAAGGATGTCAAACGACCTCGACGATGCATGACTAATGTCATAAGATGTCAAGCAATGACTCAATCGACAATTGACATAACATCACCAATTATTCTACTACAAAATAGTGATGCGTGTGAGGTTCTCTTGTTTGGTTCACTTGCCTTACTATCACTATCTATCATCCTCTCCTTGATGATACTCTCCCTCAACCTATCAAAGGGAAACATTATCTTGCATCCACGTCAATCTAGTACCATAGTAGTTAGTCTGATAATTGAAATCAATTGAGATGGCAAGTAAAGATTCTAAAATATTCATTTTCGAAATACATCATTAAAATATCAATTTTGCTCTCCCCGAACAATTTCTTTAATCATTTTAAATATTCTAAACTATGTGATTAAAAATGGGATGTGACATATGCTTTTCCTTCTTTTGAAGATTCATGTAATATAATATGCATGGTGCCAAAAACTACACCTAGAGCATATAGAAGAATGTCATTTACTTAAACAGTGCTAATGTAACTAGCATTTTTACTAACCCAATTTGTAACCATTATATTTACAATATTTTGCATCCAACCCAAAGGATGTGGATGGTCATATGCTTCTAACTAAGGTTAGAAAATATGGTCTTTTTTAGCTTTTACCATATTTGTTTGGAATATATATTCAAATGAAATAAAATAATTGAAAACAATGCAAACATGTCAACAAAAAGTTCACTGTTTGAATTTTAAGAAATCATGTTATTGAATATAATTTTTTAGTTCACGCATAGCAAATGGGTATTAAAATAAACCATGTGTGTTTAAGATACAATTGTTTGTGGCATGCCATCCAATGTAAGAGCTCATGTAAATATTCATGATGCTTCCATAATGAAACACTATTCAATGTAGTCAGTCACAATAATCATGGTATTCAATGTAATCGACACAATTATATCCCTATTTGCATACACTTTTCATGCTTTTACAAGCACTAAGAGTTGTTAGGGAAAATGCTCATGACCATAGAGTTGTAAGGACATATAGTTTTTCATTAGATTAATTTGTTAAGGTTGGAAACCATGGTTATGCATAATTTCTTCAAAATTTATTATACATTATTATTTTTAATATATAGTTGATTTTTTTTTCATACATATTCTTGTTGGTGAACTAATTTTTTATATTTTAAGTCCACAAGAAGGAAACTTTCATGTGAAAATTATTACGTTGTTTTTAACACAAACTTTTGTATCTTTTGTTTCAAATTAAACTTGATTATGAATCAAAGTCAAAGACAAATTTCTTTTTCTAATTTGTGTTTTTATTTGAAAGAGGTTGTATATTTCCTCATATACTCTTTTCTCATTAATGCCAAATATGTACTTCACTTCCTTCCCTTCCACCAAGCTTGGCATCTTCCTTCCCTTTCACCAATCTTAGTATAGTCTTCTTGGGCCAATCCTTAGAGCATAGCTTTGTGTGGTCCTCATATCTTTACTTCTATACTTTCTTGAATTCGGAAGGTGCATTCTCTTCTTGATTTAATCATTGATTTGCATTGGAAGCATTCATTCCTTGTACCTTTGTTGTCCAATTATGTGTAGTGGACTGAACATATGCTTCACATTTTCTTATTGACTTGAAAAGAACTTGCCTCCTTATTGTTGTTCAAGCCTATGAGGTACTTTGTCACCACACTTAGCACTTACATATGAATTCCTAATTAGATATCTTTCCTTAAATTTTTAAGTGTGTAATCCTTCATGTTGTGAGCCCAATCTTTTAAAAATATTTCCATTTGATTGGAATGTCAACCTTATAAATAGAATTGTCTCTTAAAAAGGGATGCATTGCATCTGGATCTTGTTGGTGATTTGATTACTGTAGTTAGATTTTTAGTTGAGGATAGGGTTAATTAGCTTATGTATTTTGTATACAACTAGATTAATTCTCTTCTCTTCCTCTCTACATTCTGATGATGGATCATAGAGTGTGATCCAAAATGTTGATGGAAAAACTATTACACATTTAAATCCTAAAACACTCAATTTGCTAGATTAATTGCATTTTTTCAAAGATTTTGTGAAGTGGTTTGAGTTATTGACAAGATTTTATTTTGGAAGAATATAGTTATTAATGTATAGTTGTTTGGTTTGGTTTAAGCATTGAATAAAATGGAGGCAAACATATGTAGCTATGGCTATTAGAAGAGGCAAGCCAAATGCAATAATAAAGTCATGGTAGATTTCAAGTTTTACAAAGCGTCACAAGAGAATCTAGTTGACTAGATGTAAATATTTCAATATAAGAATAGGCTATTATAAAATGAAGAAGAATTTTGTGAAATTTGAATGGTGGGAATCCATATATTATCATATATTATTGTAATCCAACATAGATACTTGGAAATATATTCACACATAGTTAACCATAACATATAGTAATGACATAAGTGATTTATCTTTTGTTTCAACTAATGTCATGCCCACACTTGGACATAACACAAAAAGAATGGTGATTCTAAAAACTCTAATATTACTTCTGATGGATGACAAGGCTGAGGACAGAGTGTCGACATTCTCCTAGGTCGAGTGTCTATGTAGGGTTGGGGGCCCTCAAGTCGACATAAGTCTAAAGATCTCTCAAAAGCCAAAGGGAGTCTAGTTCGACTCTGATTAGGATAGGCCGACCAATAAGGTTTTAGATCATAGATATAATTGATGTTATTCCACATAATGATCTAAATCCACACCTACCTAAACTCTTAGGGCTCCTTAAGATAGCATGAAATGGTAAGCTACTCATTCTAAAGAAAATATAAACCAAAAGATCTCTTTTAAAAAGAACATGCTCAAATGATAATTATGGTATGGGTTTCATCATGCAATACAAATATAATGTGATATCCACGAGTGGCGTTAAATAAGGTAAATATGAACATAAGCATATAATCTCCATTGTGTAACCTATCAATATTCTCTAATCCTCAATCATAACCTATATGGTGCACAACTCACAAAACTAAAATACTGCCATTTAATCAATCCTTTCCCTAACACGTCAACAAACTTTATATTAACATGCACTTGGAGGAAATAATTGATACGCATAAGCATATACATTAGAGAAGAAAGATAATGTAAACTTAGCTTGAACCATTAACATAAAAGATTAAAAAAATGATTTAAATTATCTTTAAGACAAAATGCCTAGGCTTTCTCTAGAAGATTCCAAGCGCCCTAACCCTAAAGTGCACCCAAAATTTTCTCCTCTTTGTTTTCCATAACACAACAACAAGGGAGTTAAATAGACCCTACCCCCATTCTTGATATGAGATGTAATCTCTCAGTTTGGTGTAGGAAGAAATTAAGAACTTCTCTGGCTGAACAACAATCAGAAGAATAATGCATAAAATATTGTTGATAATCACCTTGGGCACCATGACCCTGTGAACACAAAGGCATGATGTAATCTCTCAGTCTGGTGTAGGAAGAAATTAAGAACTTCTCTGGCTGAACAACAATCAGAAGAATAATGCATAAAATGTTGTTGATAACCACCTTGGGCACCATGACCCCGTGAACACAAAGGCATGTTCCCTGTGCAAACAAACCATCAAACAAAAAGATTTTGTTTCTTTGAAGAGCTGACAGTAACATCAAAACAAAATGACGGGAAAACTTACTATAAAAAATTATTATTTACATAGTTTTATAATATCAAATTGAATAATGCCATAATTGGTAATATCAAATTCAATAATGTTATAGTTGGTATAATGCAATATTTTCTATATATCAAGATATTATAGACAGTTATTAACGTGTTATAATTATTGAAAAGAAGATAAAATAAATATTGATATAACAATAAACTATGACAAGACGAAGGATAATTTTGTGAGGGGGAAATTCATATATTATTGCATTCTGACATTATATAGAAATAATTATATTCTAAGCAAATTTTCTTCTTCCATTGCCAAATTGGTATTGTAAAAGTAAGATTGATTATATATATATATATATATATATATATATATATATGTTTTAAAATTTACTTTGTGCATATTCTTTTGAAACTTTGAATAATTATAAAACATGGTTTTTAGTACAATAGCCCTAAGTTAACTGCTTTTATTATTTGGTTTTCACATTCCTTGTTATGCAACATACTATGTAATGGTCAAATACCTTTATAACTCAAAAGTATAATAGTTCAATGATGTAGGAGCATGGTCCATAGGCAATCATGTATCCCCAAAAATAGTAGTTGAGTTTGTTTTTAGTTTTCACATTTTTGTTGTGCATTTCCCTCTTGTCATTCATGACAACTTGCTATTTTAAGGAATCTATAAGAAGATTTCAAGTTCTTCTGTGATACAAAGACCATTGTAGTAGTGTTAAGGATCATCAATATATTATTTTAGACCAAAGACCAAGTTGCTACAACTTTATCTTTTATTTATGGGGTTGTTATAAAAGTGCTACATGGGTTGTGTGAACTGTATTTAAGGTATGACATGGCCTATGTAATCAGCTACAAGAAGGCAACATGGGTGAGTTTTAGTGTTTCACTTCTCGAGGCAGCAACAATAAATCTTAGTGTTGAGTTGTGTGCTAACTGGATGCCATACTTATTATTTTATGCAATATTGTTACTAGTTTGGAAGGCTATGATTTTGTGCCTAATTCTCAACATTAGTTTTATCCTTGATTTCATTTGTCATCTGTCATCTTTCTAAAGGGGCTTTGTCTTATTATTTGTAGTGAATGATCTTTTGAATTGATTCTATGTGCAGGGGAGATGATCATTAGACCTACAAAAACTCTTTTCATGGATGAAATCTCTACAGGACTATACAGTTCTACAACATATCAAATAGTCAAATGCCTGCAACAGTTTACCCATCTAATGGATGCCACAATTCTTATGTCTCTGCTATAGCCTGCACCAAAGGCATTCGACCTCTTTGTTGATATTCTACTAACAGATTAGGGCATTAAGTATTGTTTTCATTAATGTGGTCAACATGTAGTGACAATTTGCTATTTGTCGACTATGTTTTGGCTGCTTGAGGCTTTGGGCATGTTTTGCTGCCTTTTTGGCTTTTGTTATCGGGATTTGTACCCAGATTTGCAACTTATTAATATCAAAAACATGCAGTGATTTATTCCATGATTTGTTGTTGTTTACTTTTCTCTTGACTTTGATTTGAGGTCATTTGGTTTACAAGTAAAACTCATCATTCTAACCTAGATGCAACTTTTCTTATTCTCTTGAAGTTGTGGAGATTGATTTATTTTTCCTTGTTTAGTTTTTGTTTGCAAAACATTTGTTGTTGTTTTTTGCCCATGTGGGGATTTTTGCCAGTCTTTCTTAGTTGTTAAGCATATCATGGATGCCATTCTTCATGATTGGGAATATGTATTTCCCTTTATCTAGTGACAAGATCTGAAAAAGGAGACCCAACATTTGCTTGGTCGTTGATAGTTATAAGAAGATGGTTTGATGCTTAAAGAAATTAGAGATAAAAGGACAGAGCTCAAAGGAAGAGGAGAAACAAATGAAGAGGTTGAATAGAAGAAAAGAGGGGGGGGAAGAAAAGAAAAGAAGAGAATAGATAAGAGCTTTGAACTAACGTTGTACAATGCCATACACTTCAAGCAAGGAGCAAAGCTTGTAAATATGTGGGCAACAAGGTGAAATGCCATAATATTGATGGTGGATAAAACTTAGTTCAATATGAGAGGAACAAGCTCCCTAAAGCATTTGTAATTTACACACACGTTATGTTGAGCTATAGGAAGGAAATGGAAAAATTATTAATTATGGTGTTGCTTCCAATTTATATGTGTTTGAACTATTTTGTGAATGGTTGCTAGTTTAGGTAATCCCCCTAAGCTAGATTACACCATTTAAGCATTGCCTCTTAATCGGTTAAGAGAGAGTAAGAAACTAGAGAAAATACAATGTTGGAAAGTTTTGGAAGCTGGTATCAAGTTGGACTTTGATGGAGTGTCACATGGGAATCCTAGTTTAGTAGGTGGGGGTTATTTAGTGAGAGCTAGTGATGATGATTTCTTGAGAGGTAGATCCCATCGAGGCCCTTATAGCAAGTTTATCTATGGCACATAATGTGGGATACAAAGAGATTGAGGTTGAAGGGGATTCCCAAGTAGTGACAAATGCATTAAAAAAGAGCAATGCCCAAATTAGTGTATGCAAGCATATATAGAGGAAGCACTTATTTGGATGAGAAAATTTAACTATATGCATTTGAGTAATTGTTTTCGAGAGCAAAATGAGGTAGCAGATTTATTAGCAAACAAGGGGGTAGATTGCTCTGTTTTATCATTGACTAAAAGTGTTGAGGTATATGATTGAGATGACTTATCATTGAAAAGGATACTTAAGGATGATATAACTCTTTTATATTATATATTTCCTTTGCATCATTTGTAGGCTTCGTAGTCCTTGGTGGAAGCTAAAGGCATATGTGCACATATATGATCATATGTTGTCATTTCCAGTACAAAGGTGATGGTGGTAGGGTTTGTTTCCTGACACTTGATATAATGATGAGTAAGGGTATTATTTGTTGCTAGTTGTGGTTGCCTTGATTTGTTGTCAATGTGGTGTGCAAGTGTTTGGTGTTTTTTGGATGTAAGTTTGTTTAGGTTCTTTTGGTTAAGTGTGGGCATTTGCTTAATGGCTAGCCGAGGACCCAATGCTTCACATGATCCCTTACAGAAAGGGCAAGTCTCAAACTTTAGATTGAAGAAGATATTCTTCTACCCCAATGCACAAGCTTTAAAGCTTGTAAAAGTTGTCTTTGGCCCGGCATCATTCATTCCAAGGCGTCTATTCCAGCAATTTTTTACAACAAGCTAACATCAATTGTAAGTAGTCTAGAGGTATGCCATTGCATTGAAGACTTGCTTTCTTTTAATGTGGCTAATGATTTTGGGCTAGAGGATGTGGCTTAGATGGAAGCTTCTTCACACATCTTCTCTCCAATGCTAGCTAAAGGAGAGGCGTTGATGGATGATTTCAACACCTTGAGTAGGGACACGAGCATTTTAATGGACCTACTTTAGGATATTCAGTTGGTTATCAAGAACATGATGAATTCTCACCATAATGGGCTTTTGGAGGTCACTAATGGCTATTCATTGCTAGTGTTGGCTAATGATAAATTGATCAAATTAGGTAGAAGGGTTTAGCTCAGTGATGTCATCCTATTATTTGGCTTGGAGACATCATCTTATTCTTCAATAAAAGCTTTTGTGGTTTCAATCTTGGGTGAAGGTGTATCCAACAGAGTGAGTGAGCACTAGTGAACCATTCTTGGAGGCATCAAGATATCTAGATGGGGGAGTGCTTGAATTATAGATGTTTTTATAATGTTTGTCTTGTTACGTTATGTTTATGCATATGTTTTTTAGCCTCTTTTAATGGTTTCTTTTAGAGTTCTAATTTTTTAGGGCTAGTTTTTTGGGCCTTTAGTCACTACTTTGTCTATTTTTTTTGGCACAAAGCACCTGCTATTGATAGGGATATCATAGCTTTTTTCCTAGTTTGGTGGCCTTTTTCTTATGGAAATTTGTCCTTTCTCAATTTTTTGGGCTTGTCACCCTTGCATGGGTTTGCGTAGTATTCTTGATCTTGGAATAATTGTAATCTACCTTTGTATTAGAATAGGGCTCCTTAATAGAACCCCAATATTATAATAAAGAAAAATAAGAGTCCAAGCATTTTTAACCTCGAAACAACATGCATAGGAACATACTCAAAATAAATTTTATCTATAAGACTTATAAACCAACAATCTTGGGACAAATCAACAATTGATTCTTGTTGCTCCTTGCTCCAAGAGTTTGACTTAAGTCCTACTATTGTTCCTCTATTGCTCTAGTTTCCGACTGTAACACCAACCAAACTAAAATATTAATGTTGTCGATTGTCATTTCTATTCAAGAATTAGCAAGACCTATCTATTAACTTGCTCAAACCATTTTCTAACAATTTTTTAAATAATTTTTTTTTTAATTATTTAACTTTATCTATAATTTTCGAAATCATATAACCATATTCGCATAACAAGTTTTATAATCTATTTTTTATTTAAGATTTATGTAAATGTTTATATTACTCATTAATTTTATATTTATTTTTATAAAATATTATTTTTATTTTTCTTGTTATTAATTTTTAATGCCTTTGTTACATTAAACCATAAAAGAGCTTTTCTCCAAAAAAATAAAAATTCTTAGACTATAGACTATAAAAGGGGATAGTAAAGCTTGTCATAGTTACTTCCAAAGTTCCATGCTTAAGGTGGGACCCACTATATCCTCAAACAACCTAAATCTATCTTATTTTCCATAAAACTCTTTTAACTTAGCACTTGTTTAATGAAATGACAAGTTATAGGGTGCTGACTATGCATGTGTCATACATGCAAAGCATCATGGTTGATATGTGACAGGTGGGTGTTTTGTGCTAGTTCGAGTGTCCATTTACCAATAATGCTAAGCACTAGGGAAAGTCTTTGCAAATGGATTGATTATAGGCCATTTGGAATATTTCAAAGTCTAAAGGAAAAATCTGTGCAAAGTTCACTAGAATCTATGAAATTCAATGCATAGGAATTTGTTGTTAGAAGAGAAGACCAAATATTTGTCATGGTGAAGTGAAGGAACAAGATGCAAAAAATGTAATTCAATGCTAAACATTGTTTCAACAAATCTATGGGTGCACTCTTGGTTTTATGCTTCATTATTCCATTGTAATTCAAGTTTTGCTTCTCCTTATCTATATGGCAATAAGCAATACCATTAATTTAAGCTTTCTTGAATACAATATTGGCTTTACACATTTTACAATGTTTCTATTTTAATCTAGTTAAACACAACTTTTGAGTTGGTAACAATTTTTAGGATATATACTTGATTTGTGATATATGGGCTTGACACTTTGGTCAGTCCTTTTTCTTCCATTTGTCTATGAACAAATTAATTTGGTCAACATATATTTTGTGTTTTTTTGTGTAGGCTAATGTATTTAGCATTATGCATGGTTACTAAAATAATATAGGGGTGAGCAACCTAACTTTGTGCCTCTCAAAATCATACATGGCAATTTTGAATTACTCTCAATTTTTACAACTTACTTGGCAAGGCCCCTGCTTATAACTAAGGTTTCAGGTCCACATCATCAAATATGATGCCACATCAGCATGCTTTTTGTTGAGGTGTCCAAAAAGACCCCCCAAAAAGGGTAGACTAACAATTGTGCATTAAGTTATAATAGTTGTGCATTAAGTCATGTTTTGTCAAGGTGTGCCGATGTGGCATCACATGATTTGTTGCTTTTTAGATCTAAAGAACACATTTCATTCAATTATAAGCACTTATGGTCAACACTAACATCTTTGAAGTCATAACTGCTAATGCTATACTTTTAAAAATATTGGGCATTAAATCCACAAGTACTATCACAACTATTGGAACATGCTCAACTATTGGGTCCTCTCCCCTATTTATACAAGAGCAGTATATTAGTTTGAGATTTCAACCTAAACATAATAAAATATTGAAGATCTACTATTAGCAACAACGATGGAAATAGAAATGACAATGATGGAGGAGAAGGGTCTTTACTCATTGTGGCTTTTGTAATTGTTGTGGCATCTATTGCAATTGTTAAACTTTGACAAGGATTAGCGACCACAATCTATTGATTACTCTTCCTTTAGATAAGAATGAAAATAGTATCTAGTGTGCAAAGTGGAACATCCATGAATTCTACACTACTAAGTATTTTTGGTTTCAATACTCCAAAGAAATATGGTGAAGTCATCATGATGCTTTCCAATGGATCTAAAAAACCTTTGACAAGAAAAATGATGCCTAGGATTATAGGATATTTTGCTGCTAAAGTTCACTAGAAGATTGAAAATGCATCCTGAGGATCTCAAAGATCTTACAATGAAGTTGTACAAAGCTTTGAGGAAGAATGGATTGGCTCAAGAGGTTAATAAAGCATTTAGATACTGAATAATGGCTTGAAATTGGGGTTTGAAGAATTAAGGGCTAGAAGGTCTTAGGAAGGAGCAATTGCTTGGCATGGATTATCTTATGAGAGATGGAATTGTAAATATCTTTGTAATGTTTCTTAGGTTACTCCACCAATTATTCAACAATTACTAGTACCATCTTCTTAGAAACATGTGTGATAATAACGTGGTAGAGTATACTTTAAGTTGGTGATGTACTGGATGATTAATACTTGACTATATAATTCCATAGATTCTATGGAAAAAGGTCCCATGATTGAACACCTATTTCTAATCATATGACAATTTTGCAATTAGTTTTGGAGTCACAAAAGTCTAAATCTACTTTAAGATGTGTTATATATATGAAATATGTCTTTCTATTTTAGAGTAGAGATAGACTTTAATGAGTCTTATTAGACTTTTAGGCAATATGTTGTCCTTAGTTTAAACATTAGACAATTGACAAAAAATAATAAATGTTGCCTTGCCTTTTGAGCTTGAACTTCTTGACAATTAATTTTTGGGAAAAATCCCTTGCTGATTACATAAGTAACTAGTGATATTTTTTAGACTAAAATGCAATGCTACTTTGGAACTTCCTAGCACCGGTTATGAAACCTTTGGGAAAAAGTTCTTCGCTACTCTTTTGGACTATTGAAATGAAATGCAATGAAAGTTTCTAATGATGTCTATGAGACCAAGTAGTATATGGGACCCGAGAGTGAAACCAATTGGCTAGACACCAAAACCGGCCACACCTATTACTTCTAGGTGTCCTCTATTTCTTTGTTGATCTTGGATCTTCTGTTATGGATTTTAATCAAGTAGTCTGCAGTTTTTGCTATCTTTTCCTCTTCAAGCAGGGTTGTCAAAGCTTCAACTTTTAGAATATCCATATATTTTCTCCTTATGTCCTCATATGCCATACATTCCATGATGAAATGCCATTCCATTTCCATTGATCCTGACATGCAAAGGCAATAAACCCTTTCTGACCATTCCTCTTTGGGTGTTTTCCATCTCCCAATTTCGCACCTAAGATGGTGTGAACTAGTTTTCAGCTGGGCAATTATCATTTTAGTTTTCCATTTTATTTCCACTCCTATATAGTGTTTTTACTCGTGGTCACATGTGAGGTTGAAATTCTTGACATAATATTCTCTTTTTCATTTGAGTTGTTTTGTCCACATGATAACTTTGACTTTCTCTCTCACATACCTTTTGAGTTTTGCATTGGAGTTTGGCCACTCTTGCATGTTAATTCCCCATTTGCCCATCCACTTGGCATTCTGCTTAATCCAAGTGTTCTTTCTTCTATTTAGTTTTTCCTCCACTACTATTTTGGGCCATCGATATCCCTCCATGTTCTCTGTTTTTTTCATGTATCCTAATAGTTGAATCATTGTCTCTGCCTCAACTGAGAAGGCACCAGCTTCAACTAAACTGATCTCGTATGGGACCATGGTTTTTATTTTGAAACTGCTTGTAATTAAATGCTTTTGTAACCTTTCTATTTATCTCCATTTCACTATTGACGTGTTGTTGCCCCAAACTTCGAAACCAAACAAGACCACTAGAGTGACAAGCAGCCCAAAAAGAGTCATCTTGGTTTTCCAATCCCATAGTTCAGCTAATCTGCATCTATTTTGGAGCACGTATAAGGCTTCCCATCCCCCTTGTATCATTTTAGCTCTACAAGCCTCCCAACTGAGATTGTTGTGGAAGTCAAGTTCCAAATACTTGTATTTATTTACCACTTGCAAGGGGTTGCCTTCGAACTCAAAATTTATTTCTCTTTTTTCTTCTCAAGTTAAAGATCATGACTTTGGTTTTGCCAATGTTCATCTGCATTCCACCTCCTGACAGAATAGTTCTAGACCTCTCAGGTGTTCTTGTCGACTATGTGTCGTTTTAGCCATTAGGATAAGGTCATCCACATCTGGCAACAATTTTACCACATAGGTGGCCAGGTGGACACCACCCCCACCCCTTTTGTCAATCCACTCCTCTAACTTGTCTATGTATAGACCAAACAAAGTGGGGGATACCAAGCACCCCTGCTTGACCCCAATGTCACCCCCAAAGCACTTTGATAAACCACCCTTTGTTTTGATTTTGGCCTGAACCTAATCATAAAGTATGTGAACAACTGCCTTATATTTTTTGGTATTTCCAAATCTTCCATTCTGCCCTAGAGTTTCTTTCTAGGCATTGTGTCAAATGCCTTTTTGAAATCGACAAAACAACAATAAACCTCTTCCCCCTGTTTGTCCCAGACTTTTTCAATCAAATGTATGAGAGTGATGCAATGATCAATAGTAGAGTGTTTTGGCCTAAAACTTGTCTACCCTTTCACCCTCTTACCCTCGTTTTAGCCCAAAGACTAATTCTACGCTCCACTATACTTTCAGAGAGCTTTCCAAAAAGAGGGTTAATCATAATAGTACGATAGTTTGATGGGTTGTTGACATCCCCGCTTTTGTGAAGAGGGATGACGACACTAGTTGTCTCATTTGTCGAGAAACCATACTGAATGACCCTGTTGAATATCTTTTTGATGTGTGGTGCAAGAGTTACTAAATCCAATTTTAAGAATTCTTCTTGTAAATCATCTATGTCCCTTTGCCCATAGCTAACTTTTTGATTCCTTCCTCGATGTCCTTTATGGAGAAGAGTTTGGCTCTAGTGTTCATTACTCGAGGGGCTCTTTACTTCAGTCCCGTTAATACAACATTTTTGCATACTCTAACCATTGGGTGTCTATGATATTATTCTCCACATTTGTTCTAGTTTGCTATAGTTCCCTCCAAAAATCTCTCAAATTATTCTTCCCTAGAGAAATCAGTTCCCTCCTCTTAACTTTCATGAATTCTTCATTTTTAGATCTCATTATTTTCCATACACTTTTTTATATGCTTTTTCCTTTCCTGAGACATTCATCATTCTTTTTGCAACCTTGCATTCTTCATCAAACCATGGATTTGTTGGGAAGCTATTTTTGATACCCCTTTTGGCCCTATATCACTTGCATTCCATGAGCACCTTGTGGATTATAGTCATCAAATTCTTGTTGTTTATTCTTTCCTTGTGCTTGTCGAGGCTACTAATATCTTCTATTTCTTGTAGTTGTTTTGCAATCATTGCTTTAAAAGTGTCTTGTTTTTCACAGGTTATAAGGATTCTACTTTGAGAGTCTGTTTTTTTACTTGGTTGAAGACTAGTTCTCTATTGGTTATTGTTTTGCATACTAATCTTTACATAGATAGGGTTATGATCAGATTTCATTTCTATAGAACAACTTCATATCTCAACCTCCCATATCCTTCACATAATATTTTGTTAACAAATGACATAGTCCACAATGCTTTGCCCGTTGTATGTTTGACATGTGATGTTCCCAAAGCTTGGCCATGCCCTTATCCCATTACATATGATCAAATCGTGCAAGCTACATATCCCCAATAATTCAGCTCCGAATTGTGAAATAGCTCTTTTTTTTTGTCTTGGGAAACCCTTCCCCATGTTTGTTGCTTGTTTTCCTCTAACCATAACGGATTGCAATTTTATCCCTCTTCCTTATTGAGGTAAAGAGCTTGGTTATTTGTTGTTTTTGCATTAAAGTCCCCTACTAAAATGACCTCACTCGTGGCACAAAATTATGTTCTCTTTTTAAAGCTTCAAAATGATCTTCTCTGTCTAGGTTCTTTTTCTTGTACGTTTTAGACCTGTAAGGGGCAAAATAGCATGCTACGAGATAAATTGTTGTATCCTTGTTTGTCATCTTCATCCTTATGTATTGGTTATTTGGGTCCTTCTTTTCAACCTTTTATGATTCCCTGACATGCTTCCCTTACCAAGAATGTCACACCTCCATGCCCTTTGCCACTTTCCACCAACTCATTCCAAACTGAGACTTTTTTGTAACCTTCAAATTCTAGCACTTTGCAACACTCATGTTCATGTGTTTCAACAAGGACAATGATGTCCTTACCCTCTGTTATGGCCCCTAGCCCAACACCCCTCCTCCAAGGGTAGCCTCTACAGTTCCAACTAACCATTGTAAGATGGTTCGAGGGGCCCCGTCTTCCTATTTATTATGTGTCTTTCTATCACTAAATTGGGCTTTCTCCCTACATAACCACACCTCACTTCCTTCATTTCTTGCTACTACCAGTTTTCCCATTCCTTCCTTCTCTCTTCTAACTATACTAGGTTAGATCCTCATCTATATAAAATTGTGTGCCTTTGAGGAACCTTTTGTTTCTTAGTATTTATTCTTATCTTCTACATTTTTCAAGGTTACCCTTATATTTCTATTTCTTTTCCCCCCTTGCCATTTTCCCAATTATGTTTGCTTGAAGGATGTGCCCTGCCTATTAGAGTTTATCTGGTAAGAAGTCTCTTACTAGTTTGCTGGTAATTTCTCCTTCTCCATGCTCTTTCATCTCTTTGATTATTATATTTGCTGCTTGATCATGACAGTCTCTTTCCTTCCACATTTGCAACATGATTTGCTTATTTATAAGCTATCTTTGCATCTCTATTGGTTCTTTTACTACTTGTGCCCATGATTTGGTCTCTTCGAATTTCTCCAATAGCTTAGTTTCCTTGGCTTCCATGTTTGTTATTGCTAATTGAATCTCTTTGATCTGAGGGATATCTCTTTCTCCACTTGCTTGAACGTTTCCATTCTTGTTTTGGTTTAATTCATACTTTAGTGCTATAATTTCTTGTTGTCTTGTTTCGATGGCACTTTACAAATTGTTTATTTGATCTTTAAGCATCTTATTTTCCTGTGCTAGTTTCTGGTTGGTTTCTATGATCTCTTGAAGCTTGGTATCTTTCATTTGTTCTTTCAACTCTATGCTATCTAACCTAGACTCTTTAAGCCCAATAGTTCCTTGACATACAACTCTGACAATCATGTTAGGGGTGTTTATATGGGGCTATAATCACCCTAGTTTTCTCGATTCTCGACTTCCCCCTCTACATTAAATTCGTGGTGTTTTTTTGCCCTTTTTCTACTTTGGTTCTCTACTTTGCTGATATACTGTCCTTGGATGGTCTTCATGATCGGTTACCCACATTTTTAAGAATTTTGTGTTGTGCTCACGTCTAGTGTTGTTTGAGTGTTGTTGGACAACTTTGGTAGGTTTGCTACAAATTTTTTTCTTCCTACACAGATTAGATTTTCTCGAGTCCACCAGTTTGGTTTGATTGTGTCCCTATTCCTAGAATGTAACCATAGTACTTCTAAGGCCTCTACTATGAAAAAAGACTGGTTAACCAGGCTCTCTATTGCATGTGTGCAATGAGCACCCTAGTTTGCCCACAATTTATTGCAAACAAACACGACTGTTTGCACCTTTCTATTGAATGATCATTTTGTCAATTACTTTGCATTTTACACATAAACTGAAACTTCTGAGTGTGCTAATGTGAGAATGCATGTTCTAAGAATTTTAGAAGATATTTCATAAACAATTTAATCACCAGATGCAAAGGTATTGAAGAGGCATTTTGTCAAACAGTTTGCTACTCTTGATATTTTGGTAAACAAATATAGAAGTACAATACAAATTGCTGATATGGAAAAAATAAAGATACATATAATTTCAGAACATTTCCTAACCTCAAACAATGCCTGAAGGAGTTGTTATACTGACACATAAGTAATCCAGATCTGATCACAACTCCAACCTCCAAAGACTTCTTCCATAAAACCTTTTTAAATAGCTGGGATTGCTGTATATTCATAGAATATACCAAGAATACCTCCAATGTTTAAACATATATCTGAACTGTGATTTTCCCACACTCTCCATCAAACACACATAACTCTAAGGCTGCGATTTGAATGGTAAAGGCTATGTCTCGTCCCTTTGGGCCCACGCTTCATTCAGATACCACATGTTATCCACCATATAGCTTGCAAAAGACTAGCGATCAAGTTTTGTCTTTAATGAACAGAATAAAGGAAACGATTCCCTTCCTTTCCTTGCTCCCAAACTTCCTACCCAAATATCCACAGCTCTTTTAAAGGGTAGACCAAGTCTCCAAAGGTAGCGATTGGTTGCAAGGGATGAAGTGTCTGAGGTGGGGGCCACTCTCCACTAATCAATTTACTTTCCTCTTCCAAAAATGTGCGCAACATCTAGCCCTTCTCGAAGCACCTCCACATGCAAATCTAGAGACATGAAACGAGAGGCGATCTTCCTCAAGGGCTCACGTCAGTCTCTAGTGAGGGCTGCGTATCATATTTGAAACCACTTTCACAATAAATAAATATTTCTGATTATTATATCAGTAACATAATCAACGCACATTCCCACAGCATCATCAAAACCCCATGCAACAACACAGCTTGGGTAGTACGGCTTGCATGTATACAACAAGGAAACACAACATAAAAGTCCCAAAAGATGTATCAATCTTACACACAGAAAATACTCATACCAAAAATCCAAAACTTGCAAATATATAAAGCTACATGAAGCACAGTGTGAAATTCTGCATGAATTCACCAATGGTCTAGCTAGGGTTGATCTTTCACAACCAGAACTAGATAGAAGATGGAAGCTAAACAGCCCCAATGTTGAAACTTGCTCAACAACAAAGGTCACATAATAAAAGATCATAATCCAAACGCATAATCCAGCAAATGAGCCTCAGAAGCCAATAAATAGTCCTCCAGAAGAAACCCCCAGCATTCCTGGCCAAAATAGTATATTCTTTGCTATTATTACCTTGAGCACTCCCTACTCCACAACATGCATGAAAAAATATTAATATCCTACCAACATGCACTCCACTCCACAGGGAATATTGCCTAGAATAGGCGACAGCAGGAAAAATGCGCCCACCAAGCCCAACGCCCACTAGTGGGGAGAATAAAACAAAAATAGAATATAAGTTTCCCAAAATGAATGTTTTGAATAATAAAATATGGGATGAGTTATTTAATCCTTTTAAGTTTATCATTTCCCCAACCCACATAAATTAGCATTTGGAAAATAAATAGGCTAACCTACAAATTCCATCTTTACTGATGGAAAGGGGACATTACAGTTCACCCTCCCTAAAGATTGCTTGTCCTCAAGCAATGCCAAAACAACCCCCCACGATTGTGAGAATGATCCAAACTGATACCAAAAAGATCCCGAGGTCCCAAATCAACCTGGGAGATCTATAATACCATCTACTCAAGGAACTATCCTGCAAGGTACCAATACGAGAGACCCCCTAAAAAGTTGTGTCGCTACTCCCAATCTGAGACAACACCTCATGGCTGGAAACCACTCCTGGATCCCAGATCCTGTAGTCAATTCCACTCTTCTCACTGGAATCGGTTGGGTCCCCATCATCCAACTCAAATAAAGGATCATCCACAAACTGTAGATTACCCTCAACTCCAGAATGAGACCAATCATCTTGCAGATCCAAACTCTTGTATTCTGACTTTAAGGGACAATATGCAAGATCAAATTCCTCTTGAATGCAATCAAGCTCCTTTATTACCTGTTCTATCTCCTTGGCCCTTTCTCTGTTCTCCTGCTCTCTGAATTGTTTGGCCTCATAGAGTTGTTCATCTCCTTCACGAAGTGCCTCTTGGACACTTTCCAAAGCAAACTACCTAGAATTAAGCTCAATGGTGAGCTCACTAGCCTCTTTCCTTATTTGCCTAGACATAGACAAAGTCTCATCTGCAATTCTAGAAACTACATCTCTATCATGAATTATATGCAAGAAGACTGATTTCATTTCTTCCATAGTGCTCTTCATCATGTGCAAATCAGGAAGGGAAATATTTTGCTCATATTGGTTCCTTGGTGTCTTGTGGATGATATTTTCAACAAGAATTTTCATGTCAACTAATCTAGATAATGTGTGGATTTCATTTTCAACAGACACCAACAATTGATTTTTCCAATCATAATCAAGCAAGGTAGATGTACCGCTGTTATAATGCAAGCAAGAATTAAAACCTTCATCATACCTTTCAGTTGTGACTCCATGGCTGTCCCAAAACTTTTGTGCCTCTCTTTCAAAACTTGTCCCATCATCATCTTCTAGCTCATGATCAATTTCAACTTCATACATTATATTTTCTGATCTGCACACAAGATTATGCTTTTCAAATTCAGCTTCCTCAATGTGATTCTCTTGGCAAACCTTATGTTCTAAGATAAGAACATCTTCTTGATCAGAAGGGAGTTCATCCCAATATGGATCCTCATCAAACTTAGGTGTCAACACACCCGGATCCCAATGATTAGAAGGCTGATTGCTTTGTTCAGAAAAGGTAAGTGCCTCATGTGTGATGGATTCTCCAAACAAATCACTCACCAAGTCACTAGTACTAAAGTCATCAAGTACACTCCTCTATGTAGGTTTTGATTGGGAGTCAAACTGATACTCACTAGTGTCATCAAGGAAGCTACTAGTCTCAGAAACTTCATTTGATAGATCTATTTTTGTATCCAGAACTGTTGTTTTCTCATCTTCATTGAACACATTCTCAACATTTGTAGATGCATGCTCTTCAGAAGTGGTATTGTCTTCATATGTTTGATCAATAGTTGTTGATTTGACAAATTCCATATCAGCTTCATTATCATCATCGAGACTCTCACTTGTAGATGCACTAAGAGATTCTTCTTTGTTTCCACACTCTTTCTCTTCTTTCTTCCTTTTTTCTACTTCCTCTTTCCTTTTACTTTTGATGTAGTGTATAAGACCCTCTTTGTTAGGATCTAAAATTGCACTTAATTCCACATACCTATCAAAGGAGTATTCATTTTTGAACCTGTCAAGAAGTGCTTGATATTGATCAAGAGCTTTGGTGGCCTTGTGTTCATAATTTTGAACTCTATCCACTATCTCTTGAGTAAGAGCTTTTTCTCTGCTTCCACTGTACCGGGAGCTGATGGCTTCTTTTTTATGTCCTGGACCCTGAATTAGATTCTTATCCATCTTGCTCATAAGTCTGTCTATCATATCGAACATCTGATCAAACTTCTTCTCCATTCGGTCACCTGAAATATGAAGTTGCCACTTTCCTTTATCTTCCTTTGCCATGACTGTTTTTTCCTCTGGCACTTTTGTTGCATGCACAGTTTAGAAAATGCACACAGGCTGGCAGGAAACCAGCTCTGATACCACTGCAATGAGCACCCTAGTTTGCCCACAATTTATTCCAAACAAACACGACTGTTTGCACCTTTCTATTGAATGATCATTTTGTTAATTACTTTGCATTTTACACAAACTGAAACTTCTGAGTGTGTTAATGTGAGAATGCATGTTCTAAGAATTTTAGAAGATATTTCATAAACAATTTAATCACCAGATGCAAAGGTATTGAAGAGGCATTTTGTCAAACAGTTTGCTGCTCTTGATATTTTGGTAAACAAATATAGAAGTATAATACAAACTCCTGATATGGAAAAAACAGAGATACATATAATTTTAGAACATTTCCTAACCTTAAACAATGCCTGAAGGAACTATTATACTCACACAGAAGCAATCCAGATATGATCACAACTCCAACCTCCAAAGACTTCTTCCAGAAAACCTTTTCAGACAGTTGGGACTACTGTATATTCACAAAATATACCAAGAATACCTCCAGTGTTTAAACATATATCTGAACTGTGATTTTCCCACACTCTCCATCAAACACACATAACTCTAAGGCTGCGATTTGAATGGTAAAGGCTATGTCTCGTCCCTTTGGGCCCATGCTTCATTCAGATACCACATATTATCCACCATATAACTTGCAAAAGACTAGCGATCAGGTTTCGTCTTTAATGAATAGAATAAAGGACACGATTCCCTTCCTTTCCTTGCTCCCACACTTCCTACCCAAATATCCACAACTCTTTTAAAGGGTAGACCAAGTCTCCAAAGGTAGCGATTGGTTGCAAGGGATGAAGTGTCTGAGGTGGGGGCCACTCTCCACTAATCAATTTACTTTCCTCTTCCAAAAATGTGCGCAACAACCGGCCCTTCTTTAAGCACCTCCACATGCAAATCTGGAGACATGAAATGAGAGGCAATCTTCCTCAAGAGCTCATGTCGGTCTCTATTGAGGGCTGTGTATCATATTTGAAACCACTTTCACAATAAATAAATATTTTTGATTATTATATCAGTAACATAATCAGCTCACATTCCCACAGCATCATCAAAACCCCATGCAACATGGCCTGGGTAGTACAGCTTGCATGTATACAACAAGGAAACACAATAGAAAACTCCCAAAAGATGTATCAATCTTACACGCAGAAAATACTCATACCAAAAATCCAAAACTTGCAAATATATAAAGCTCCATGAAGCACAGTGTGAAATTCTAAGTGAATTCACCAATGGTCTAGCCGGGGTTGATATTTCACAACCGGAACTAGATAGAAGATGGAAGCTAAATAGCCCCAATGTTGAAACCTGCTCAACAACAAAGGTCACATAATAGAAGGAGATCAAAATCCAAATGCATAATCCAGCAAATGAGCCTCATAAGCCAATAAATAGTCCTCCAGAAGAAACCCCCAACATTCCTCGCCAAAATAGTATATTCTTTGCTATTATTACCTTGAGCGCTCCCCACTCCACAACATGCATGAAAAAATATTAATATCCTGCCAACATGCACTCCACTCCACAAGGAATATTGCCTAGAATAGGCGACAGCATGAAAAAGGGGCTCACCAAGCCCAGCGCCCACTAGTGGGGAGAATAAAACAAAAATAGAATATAAGTTTCCCAAAATGAATGTTTTGAATAATAAAATATGGGATGACTTATTTAATCTTTTGAAGTTTATCATTTCCCCAACCCACATAAATTAGCCTTTGGAAAATAAATAGGCTAACCTACAAATTCCATCTTTACTGATGGAAAGGGGACATTACAATGTGGCATGCCATTCAGGATTATCATGCTTGCTTGGGGATACATTTGTTTTTTCCCTATGCCCACCTCATCCCTGATGATTCTCTGTTCTTCTGTTAAGACACTCGCTGTGCCTTCCTCCTTTTTTCTGGGTGTTGTTTGTTGTTATGTCTATTTCATGCGTGGTGGCATTCTCTTCCATAGCAAAAGATTCGATCTCGAAAGGAGACTGAAAATATCTTGAGGAGTCGTTTCCTGGATCCCTTAAGCTGCTTGGCCTCGTGAACGTTATTAAAATCTTTCATTCATTCATTCCATGTCTCCCTGCAGGGCTTAAATTTGACAATCAACCTTGCCTATCAAGCAATTTTTTTATGACAGTTATCTAATCAATATTGCCTTTAAAATACTATGACATACCTTAGTATAAGTAGATTATATAAAAACCAAATATATATATCAGCATAATCCTATATAAATTTTGACAGTTTGTCCAAAATCTCTCCTTTCATATGATACAGTCTTATTAAAATTTTGATTGTATTTTACAGCAAAAATGCCTAAATACAGCTATACAACTGTCAAATTTAAGCCCTATCTCCCGGGGTCACACTTTGCTAATTTTAATGATGCAATGCATAGAGAATGCCGATGTTTTACCGCAGGTAAATAAACAGACCCTATTTCGAGTATTAATGAATGAATGAGCATTAATGAGTATTAAGAAAAGAGCACCACTGACCTTTGACCTTTTTAGGCCCCACCTCTGAGCCAGCCGACAGCTTCGTCTGCCAATTGTCTATCCAACTGTCTGGACCCACGGATAAGTTTGTAGAACAGCTAAAAGGGCCGGCAGAAGCGCAGCCCCCCAGTCCTACCACTCCACGACCAGCGGCCTCACCAACAGCAGAAGATGCCCCCTTATCTTTCGTCTGAAAATCTGCTTGTCGCCGTGAACCTTGGATTGTCACCTATCGCTGTCGCCTGAATCTTCCCTGTCGCCTATCGCCTGAATCTTCCCTGTGAACCTGGACTTGAAACGCTCTAACGCCTGCACCCGCGACTTAATTTTGTAGTCCAATACTTCTGATGTTTTCAGATTACATGGTTAAAATTAAGTCCCGATTAGTTTGTATGAGGAAAGCAAAACAATAAATGTACAAGTTCTACAAGATTTAGATGGTTACATCATGCCGGACTCCATGACTCTACTTCTAGGACCCTTGGTATGCATCCACTGCCTATTGACTTAAAGTTAAATATAAGACAAAATTATTTATATACAAGTGGTCATCTTCACTGTTCTCAATAACTAAACAATGTAGTAAATATAATTTCTCAAAAAAAATCCGCTAAATGGCGTCAAGTACTACTTAAAAGTGGTCTTATGTTTAGCCTGTGTTGGGTTTCAGATAAAATATGTCCACAGTTTGCTAATGCAATTATAACTTAAGGTTGGCATGGAAAGAAAAAAACAAATTAACCAACCCCTTTGATAAATTTAACATTTATTATAATATAGAACCACATAAACAAATTGTACTTGTGCAAATATTTGATTGTTCCATCTCTTTTGTAATAAATCCGACATCGCTGATATTCCTATACTTGTTGAGGGAGTGGGAAGAGTTCTCTTCTAAAGGTATATCATATGAAATGGGGCTTGCACAAGTTCTCAGCTATAGTTGCTTGATTAATTGAACCATAAACAACCCATTTATAGCTTATATTAATTGCTAGCTTTACAAGTATGACACTGAACCTTGCTCTTTTACAGTTACTTGACCAATTCATAAATTTTCTCTACAGTATATAAATCTCAAATAAAAATTGTTTGCAGGCACATTCCTTTCTTATCTGTGAGGGAAACTCTTGGACTTTCCAGGGATTGCACCCGAGGTCTAAGACCTGAGAACTTACCACATCAAATGAGAATGTTTGTCGCCCATGCATTAGTAGAAGGGCAGGATCCATTCCTAGAGTACGTTCTCCAAATTCTAGATCTCGAGGCTGTAGAGATTGGAGTTGTGGGTGTTGGCCAAGATAGCAATTGCATAACAGGAAATGATAGAGAAAAACTAACTACAGTTGAACTTCCACTTGGAACATATGCTGTTATGCTCTATGACCAACTCTGTAAGGATCGATTCTCATGCAAAGTTTGAACCGTTCAGTACTATGAGATCACTCTACTTAAATATCATCCATTTCAATGGTCAAAATTAAAGTCAAACAATCAATAGCAATTTTACACCTTATTCACAACAAAAAGTGGTAAATATTTGTCTTACTTTTATTAGTTAAAATTGACCTTTGACTATTGAAGTGCATGATATTTAAGAATAGCCCTATACAATTTATTAACTGATGTAAAAATAAATAATGTGACTTTCTGGGTACAAGGGAATATCGAGGCTCTAATAGAAGATACACGGTGTAATTATTTAAATGGACCTGTACATGTAAATGTCTTTTCGAGGCTCAAATGCCTTTTGCATAGATAGCAAACACTGAGAAAATCATAAAATGGAAAGCCTGGAACAGTGGCACAGCCTGGAGGAGACGAGGGTGGCAATCCAACATCCCTGGCACTTCCTAACAAGAGAATGAACAGTTTCACATTCCATTACAAATTTTTTAATAATTGAAATAGGTTTCTCTATGTTCATTTTGACTGTATTAAGCAGATTTGTGGTAAAACGAGAAATGTTTTTTTTCTTTTATTTCCTTTTTCAAAATCAAAAGCAAACTTGGTAGTAGAGAAAATGCATAGAATCACCAACTTGGAAGGGTCGAAGCCAACATGAAGGGCCAATCTTAGCTCATTTCCGTTGACAACAACTGCTCCAGAACCGAGGCTCCTCAGGTGCTGTAAGGTCTTCAAGTTATTATTAGCTTAAATTGCACACTCGATGATGGAATCCAAGCCTTGCAAGGTAGTCTCATAAGCCTCATAGTTTTTGGTGATTTGAGGTTGCTGCAAAGATAGAAAGGTCTGCGCAAAACCCATAGTGGGCACTGCTTCTAACAATTAGGCAAATTGGTCTACGGGTGAAACAAAAGTTGTCACTGCAAATGCAATCTGTAGCAATGTATTTCTTTTCGGTTGAAAAGTTTAAAAAACTTTTTTTTTAATTAATAAGAAAGAAGAAGATAAAATTGAAAGCAATATAAATTTTATTGGTGGAAGTTTTCAAAATCCATAAATTTAAACTTTAAACTTGGTAAAAATTGTTTAATTGATTAATGATAAACTGCACTTGCACCCATAGGAGGTTCAAGGAATAGGCCGATAGGAAAAACCGAGGAGGCAGGAAAATTTCGGCGTGAATGGGCTAATTATAGTTTATTAATGTTTAAATTGTAATAACAATAATATTATTCATAGAATGGAATAATTGAAAGAAGAATAAATCCATTATTTATAATAGAAATAATTATAATATATTAACACTAACAGTTTGATCAAAGATATTGAATTCTTGATTTTGATTGGTTGACACATCAGAATTATTTGCATCAACGAATGCGCAAGTAACTTGCCTATCAAAAGAACTAATAAACACTTTAAATTGTTCCAACTTCCCATTTAACAATAGTTAGCTTCTTTTGAGAAAATTTTCATTCATTATGGTTGTCCCACCAAGACAATATATGGATGAACATTGGAAGGTGTGTAAAAAAAAATATTTTTGCTTTTTATTAAATTGATATGCACATAAATAAACCTCAAAATGTCATAACAAATTATCAAGCTTTAAAGATACTTGTTTCACATAGTAGAGTTTTGATCTTGGATTTTACCTTCAGAGGTTGTTGGCTAGGTTTTTCACCTTAGGTACCTTCGTTAATCTTTAGGTTGTTCTTCAACACAGGTTGCTGCCTATTAAATAACTTTGTTATCCTTATTATCCATTTGGGGTTTGGAATATCTTGATATCTCGGCCTATTGATTCAACCTTTCCTTTAAGTTTGAAAAACATTTGTTCACAATCACCTAATTATATCATTCATCCACATTCTCTTAGTTCTTAAATACACCTGTGAAAATCTCTAATTGATATGGATGTGATTCCTCTTCTTTAGACTTAGTTTTTACCATACAACACCACAAATCCAATATTCTCAAAGGAAAATATTAAATCAAACATCTAAATTTTATCATATCTCAAAATGGAAATAGATGTTTCAAGCTAAGTTGTCCGTTCAAGAATGGAGTCAAGTTTATTAAAACGACAAAAAAATATAATTCTTAAGTATGACAAAAATATACAGAAATATTCATAATAATAGTATAAATATACTATAAATAAATAAATAATTAATAAATATAAAATTAATAAATATATTTATTTATCAAATAATAAATAAACAATAATAATATTTTTTAAAAAGATTTTAGTTTTTTTAGTCCAACATTCTAATCCTACACAAAACTAGATGACTATTGACATTGGTCATAAGTCATATAACCCAAAAATATAACATATAACATATAATGGCACCTAAAAATAAAACAAATATAACAATGCAGAATGGGGCTAGTCAAGGGCCCTATCCATTGTGGTTGACACGGTGAAATCATGAGTTTGTTGCCTTTTCCTAGGAAATAGAAACTCGCAAACATTTATTAAAATTTACAGAGCTTAACTACATCCTAGCAGAAATCGTTTGCGTTCATGTCAACGATCCACATGCGAGCAAAACGGGGATGAAACAAGCACAAAAAGAGCCAAAACAAAAGGTTAATTACGTACAATAAGATAAAGAATCAGTGATGGTTGTCTTGGAATTTTTTTAACTACTATGGGCTCTCCCAAGAATGACCTAGGCTTGGCTAGCCCATGACCTTGCCACCCTGCATACCTTGTGGGTACATCCCCGCAAGGTACTTGGGGTAATCTATACCCATAGGGTACCCGAGGTGGCTAGGTCGTGCTTTGACTGGCCCCAATGCGTTCCCGCTCCCAGTCCTATTCAATACAATGATGTGACTGATACATGCAAAACCTAGTAACATAGGTTTCAAGGTATTTAATTTAAAATTGCACATTTGGTACTAATTTGCTTTGAAAAATACAAATACACTAAAACCAACATAAAAGAATGTGATAGCCAAATCATAAACAACTTTGTAAGCACGGGAACACCATATTTAATTGAGAAACGCCTTGGTAGGCAAATCACCATGGAATGGGCCATGCATGGTTGCTACTCTTTTAGTTATGTTTCAATTTAGCAAGGAACAAAGAGAGATTGCTCCCGTTTCACGGAAAAATAAAGGATCTATTTAGTTGTGTTACTTATATTAATGTTATTATTTTCTGGATAGCGGGATAATGAAGGATAAATACAATACTAACAAAAAGAAAAGAAAAGGCAAAACATCTTCAGGACCAATATCAGGAATAAGAATTAGAGATCTTTAAGACTAACCATATTTTATGTTCACTCTATCTATACAAGGTATGCATAATTTGACAACTTTCCTTCTTGAATCAGCAAATGTCTAAAAGATTCACCTGTACATTGAATTTTACTTGCACCGCACTAAAAAATCAATCATGGCAGAACTAAGCAGGATAGACCATTATTACAATTTTACGAGGACCAACTTTTGCCAAAGAGACAAGATATTCATGCCCATAACAAAGTAACGGTAGTAAACAACGAGAGCGTCAATCCAGCGCAGATAATAACAATAGCTCCAAAAGCCTGATCACAAACAATTCATAAATAGATGTTTCATAAAAATCATAAACTAAAATGATATCCAAATATCAAGATTAAAATCAGTAAGTTTTAATTGAATATAAATGCATTACCGATCGTCTAGACTTGAATCTAAACTTTGTGGTGAACCATGATAAACCTTGATCAACAAAAGGAGCAATTGCTAGAGCTCTGCATGTACATACATTTATCATACAAAATTCTTAGTGCCTGGCAACTTAATCTCAATCCTTAGCGACTGTATATGGTATCAACCATTCTTATTCGTAATAAATAGCACAAATCAGGTTAAACACATTAAACGTAAAAAATTTAAAAGAGATAGTCACATCCAAGAAGATATATTCAACGGTTCATATGAACAATATTTATTTGAAAAATGCCTACCCTCCAGCTCTCAAGATTTTCGTAACCTGGCTTCCAGCCCAAACCATTGCCAAGATTTTCAAGAATCTGTGATATGAAAATTTTATATTGTAAAACAATAATTTATTCTTAACAAAACATTGATCCCAAACAAGGAGCTACCAATCTTTGATAAAACAGCATACGGTATTACAATGCATGAAGAGGACAAAAACAAACTGTTCTGGAATGTATTTTAAATTTGCAATGGAAAAGACAACTATAGTTTTCCGATTTACTTTCTATTATCTTTAGATGCTATGAAAAAAAAATCTCCTATAGAAATTTTAGACCAACATATGTCCATCATACCTATGTAATACAAAGTGCATTTCTTACAGCCCTACAAGATTCTTATAGAAAGCTGGAAGTTCAACTTTTATGATAAATCAAGCCAAAAAATATAGATAAAAAGTAGACATATTGGAAGTCAGACCACCGAATAAGAAGAATGATACTATAAACCAGTCACCTTTGTGCAGCAGAAAAATAGCCCATACCTCCAGGTGCAGGAGCAACATAGAACCTGGCTTAACATAATGTTTATCCATTAATTCAAACTAGACACTCATTCTGATCAATTACAATTTACAGTAGATGCATCAACAATTGTATTCATTATTTAAATACATCCTAAAATGAATTGCAATAAATAGAGAAAAGCTACTAACAAGTCAGACCTAATTTAATATTTGTGTATGACATCATCCCAATATAATTAAAACAACAAAATGAAATAAATAAATAAACAACAAAATGAAATAAATAAAGATATTTAGTTAAAAATCCTTGATAGTGAAACTCATATAAATCCTCGTCCATAATAAATCCTAAGGTGAATTGCCATAGCATTATCCCAATTCAACTAGAACCCTAATAAAATAGATAAATGAAGAAATTTAGTAAGAAAGTCATTGTTACTGAAAGTTATATAAATCCTTGTCCATAAAATATCAATCTCAAAGCAACGCAAACAGCCACTCTAGGCAACTAAAAACACATTGTTTGTAAGGTTAATTGTCGAAATGTTTCCATGAAGAATTTCACAAAAAGCAGATATTGCATTATCTGTAGGAAATGCATCACATAAATTGTCATGGTACTATTTTTTGAGTACCAAAGGTGGTAAAGGTAGCTTTTTAGGTTATCATCAAGCAAGATCCCAATTTGGTGTATGAGAACCCTATGGTGGAACCCTCAGGGGATTATTTTTTCATTTACCTTGTATATTTTTCAAAAGGTATACATACCGTACCCCCATCTAGATATGAACCTGTTCATCCTAATACACATGCATCTAGCATCAGGCCTACTCAGGCTGTACTAAGGTAAATAGTTTGTAATTAGCCTTTATAAAATTATTATATACAACTCTGTTAATGACACCTGCTGGTTAGGCAAGATAGCAAATAAAGAATCATGTCCAACTAGCATATCTTTTCAATGTCACAAGGTTCACTATAAGAACCTTGCAAATCATTTTAAATACCTTTAATAGGAATTATTTAACATTAATTTGTTGAAGTTATATAATTATTTGGCCAATTGATGACCAGACAAAAGAATTGCACTTAGAATCTCCACGTCTGTACTGATACACCTCTTGCTGCTTTGGGATCATACTAAACTTATTATGTTTCTTTCCATTTAAAAAGTGCCTCATCTTTTAATTTAACTTTTTTGTTTGGTTTTTTATTGCCATCATTTCACTTCTTATTTTTACCATATCTTTCTTTCCATTTACACGTCGATATTGCATTTCCTCTTCTCTACTCACCCTTCTCTTTACTATTCTATCTCTTTGCTTTTGAATGTAGAATATTTAAAGACTAAAAATATCAATGGAATTCGTCTATTTTTTAATTGATTGTCATTTAACTTTAAATTCTAGAATGCATGTTGCTTACTAATTGACTGAGAGCCATTTGAACATGAAGATTTCCACTCCTTTTCCCTTTTATATAATCCTCAATATCCATAAAGTGATCACAACTAATGTGTGATCTCCACAAACCATTAGCCAAATTTGGTGTTTTGTTCAAATTCGTCCATCATCAATGTTGATATGTGTGTAACTATCTGTTTTAATTACCATGGTATTTGTTATCATTTTAGCTATCCAAAATAATTATTTACCCTCATTGGACTTAGTAAAATCAGGGATCTCTCATTTAAATACTAGCACTCTCTATGGAAAAAATACTCCAAATCAATTGCTGTGAAAACAACAATAGATAGACAACAACCAACTACAATGTAAAAACATCAAACTGTGCTGTGTGATAATAATATGAGATTAATCTGCATGGCTGCCCCATTGATCAGGGATTTTACTGAAATTTTTGGTTGTTTCTCAAATGGGCATTTTTGGACCTTAGTGACAAGGTGTTCCTCATGAAAATAATGCTGGACATTCTATTTCTACGTAATAGGCTTAGGAAATGAAAGTTTCCGTATCAAAGCATGTAGAATGGGAAGAGAGAGACATTGTGACCTTTGGTGTCACGACCTCCAATCCATTGCACGTCTATATATCCAAAGAGGAGGTAAAAAGGATTTATGAGAGGCATTCCACAGCAAAAGTATCTAAGGAGGCATTCCACAACGAAAGTTTATAAGGACAATCCACAACAAATGTATCTTTAGTCTTGGAAGAGCTACATGACAATGTAGGACGGGAGAAGGACAACTACCAATCTAGTGAGGCCAAACAACGATTTATCATGATTTAATACAGATTTCTGCTTCTATGATGTGGACTTCATTTTAGGATCATTGAAAGTGAATGTCCACTTCTCATTGAGTAGGAAACTCATGTTTTTCATCAATGAAGATGTGAGAAACAATGTAATTGTATTCTCCATGTACTTTTCTTCTAAATCGTGTAGTTTTTGTGGGACAAAAAACCTCACCACCTGGGAGGTATGATCAGTAATTTTACTGAATGTTTAGGTAGTTTCTCAAATGAGCATCTTTGGACCTTAGTCTTAAAGTGCTCCTCGTGAAATTAATGCTAAACATTGTATTTCTATGTATAGGCTTAGGAAATGAAAGTTTACACAACAAAGCATATAGAATGAGAATAGGAAGAGACAAAGTGACCTTTGGTGTTACAACTTCCAATTCATTGCGCATCTATATATTCAAAGAGGATACAATAGAGGCATACCACATGGAAGTATCTGAGGAGGCATTCTACAACAAATTTATCACAGGAATTTAGTCTTGGAAGAGCTAAATGATATTGTTGGAAGAGAGGACTACTGCAACATTTGTGTTCACCGTCATTTCCCCTCTATCCATTTTGCACTTGGAGAATTCAATAATCAAACCCCCTTGAGGCCACATTGCATTTCAGTTTTCCTCAAATTGGGGTATCCAAGGTAAACAATTGTGTTGTGATTTTTTGTGTGTTTTCACTTGAGATTATTTGATTATGTTGCCATGGTTGATTGCATTTAATGTATGGATAATTAGGGTTAGAGTAGTTCTTTGAGCATAGCACTTAAGTACAAGCTACAACTTGAAGCTAATGAGTGTGAAAAATATGTAATGCACTCATACATTTTAATTGCAAGAATAATGTATGGAACCACTGTTAATTGAATCTAACTTTTTCCACAATAAGGTCTTGTACATTGAATTTAGTAGCTTTTCACTAGACCTTTGATATGGTAACATCTTGTGGGTTTGTATGAGCATACTCTTGCAAACTTTACAGATCATCCATCCATGCTATCTCATTTCCTCAATAATGCAATTCCATTGATTGCCAACCCAAATTTATTACTGATTTCCATTGAATTATACATCCAATGCTTGAATAATCAGAATGCCTACAATGTTACTAAGTGGTCTTCCTCACCTGGAGAAAGCTAAAAAGAAATAGAGAGTTTGTTTATTGGAGTCTAGTGCATCCATACTCAATCTAGAAATATTCAAATTGTTGGTGAAGGAACAATACTTTATGCCACCTGGTCTTGAATAGCAGCTTTTACTTTTTAAGTGGTAACAGGATGTTGTGATTGTTTAAATGAGAAACAAGAGTTGAACTGTTTGCACACTGACTATACTTGTGTACACAAGTGCAAGATCCTCAAGAAATATAATATTCTATACTCCAATGGTGATAAGAAGACACACAACTATTTGTGTTCTTACCAGACAATTAGAAAAGCCACTAGGTAGTAAACTGTGTTCAACAATCCATATGATAACACACCTGCTGCTCCATATCTCTTCAACTTCTGCAACAACCTGATAGATATACATGGTATCATTATCTTCTGTAAATTTTTTAATAAGAATGCCACTTTTTCCATTGATTATCAAAATGCTAGTTTCAAATATGGTATATACAAATTAATGGAGATCAGTGTATAAGAAACACATACATATTCACCATAGGCACTGAAATCAAAGATTTACATGAAAACATATATGTTTCACATTATATTCCAGAAGTGAGCTATAACTCTAGGAAGCTCGTATTAAATGTTAAATGACTTATTTTTTATTCAGTTTTATATTTACCTCATTCTTTTAGGAATCCATCTTTACTTAAAATAGCGCAGAGATCTGCAGAATCATGAGATCATGTTCGATTGCAATCTTTCAAGTAATTCGCTTTCTGTTGCTTCAATTTACAAAACTAATGTATTAAAGATTTTTCCAAACAAAACATTAGTCAATATTATATGCATAGTTCAATATACCAAAATGACACATGTTGTAGGGAGGCGTTACTGCAGAGAACATGAAATAGTTTTTGTGAATAGTTATGTTTCCCTGAAATTCCGAGGAATGGCTTTCATCTTTTTAAGAAATGAATAGTTACAATTCCCTTAAATGCCAAGGAATGGCTTTCATCTCCTTGGCCAGATGCTGTGCAGAAACATGAATTTTTTCAAAACATTATTTAATGATAAAGAAATTCTGGTGTCTATAAATTATGGGAATTTACATATGAAAAAATTATGAGGATAAAATCAGTATCCTCAATTTCCTAATTTTGATTGAACATGTTGTCTCCCAAAACCACAACTCCACTTCCTAGGACAAAATCACACTCACCCAGGGAATGTTGTCATGTGAGCATAATCAGCCCGTCAACAGAAAATGGAGGATTAAAGGACAACCTACGGGAGTGGGTTTCATCCCCTGCACTTTGAGCTCAGCTTAAACTCTGGAGGGATATTCCAAGGGGTATACCTGAATAGGTATTAAATCCAAACCAGATGAACAACTAAAAACATGGACAACCAAACCCAACTTGCCTTCTCAGCCCCCAAATCTGTCATTGAGCTAAGAACAGCTGGCTGTCATAAAACCCCTATATAGCTGATTCAACTGTGCGAATGTACATGCACAGGAAAGATGGGTTTTTCCCCTAAACCACAGGTGAATAATTTGTTTGTTTTTAAAAGGTGATTAGTCCCTCTTCAATATGGACCAGCGACTATTCCATTGGGCAACTGAGTCATAAGCAATAAAGAGGAAAGAAATAGGCTGAACCAGCATCAACAAAAAATTAAAATATATTGACATATATTTCTCAGATTACATTGCATACCCTAGACATACTTAATTATCCAAAGCCAAACTATATTAACCCATTTGCAAAAGAGAAATGACCCAACACAAAACATGTATTGATTTAAATGCTATCATACATTATCAAATCCCATTACAATCACACCAGCAAGTGTGAAGGAAGAATACAAAGCTGTGACAAAACATTCCCCTGAATTATTACAAACAACCATGGAGACATACCAATGCATGAAAATGCACATTACAATCCTTCCTACGCTATATCAGACATATTCTTTCATTCATTTGCCTAGACATTTCTCTCTTCTCGATGCCCTAAAATCTTCCTTAGGTGTTTTCTAAACCAGACAATTGGTTCAGGGACCAACCCCTTTTACATCATTGATTCATGCATATATAGCCACTCAATCCACTTGACCTAATCCCTGTTACCATAAATTCCTTGGGATCTGTCAGAAAATATCATCGGCCAGAAGGGACGTTCATCTGCCAGAAATAAATGCAACAAATATCTGAATGTGGGCAGATGTGGGATATTTTGCCCTTCTTTAATGCGAGCAACTGATACAACAAATATCCGGAAGGGGGCAACTAAGAAGATTAAAATCTTCAATGACAACACTTTAGACAAAAATATGAGGTGAGACCGACCATTACATGCCAAGCTTCGTATGCTACAGATATTTGTGGAATGGTACACTGTTTTATTACTTGCAAGGTTAATCAGACTTGTAAAGTATGCTTTTGCAGCCATTGATATTCTCTCTATTTTTAATGTTTTGATCATTTATGGAGTGATAAGAAGACATTGGATGTTGATTTGCAGTTATAAGAAGTTTTTGGTATGATAAGGAGAAACAAGTGTTTGTAATCAAAGTTATAAGGTATGTAAAACATGAAAACCTTATATTGTGATGGCATATTGTCCTTACAAATTCAAGCAAACACAAAAAATGAGGCAAAATTGATATCTAAATTTTGGAGACAATATAAACTTATGTTCATGCAATTTTGCAACCATTATTGAGAAAAGAACTCAATAGATTACAAGATTAGTTAGGAGACACACAGACGAAAGATGTAAAGAAGGATGTACCTTCTTCTAGCACTTCAACACAACAAGCAGGTAAAACCAACAATGTTTTGTCTCCTCTTGTGTCACATGGGCAAAATGTTGTGTCTAGGCCTATGGATCGAAAATGCCACCAATCAAAGTCACAAAAAAAAAAGAAACCCATTGTGAGAGTTTGGGAATCCCAAAAAATAAATAGGGGAGAATGTGGTCTTGGTTATAAGGGTTTTGTTGGGTCTTATGTCCCGAAGTATTCTAAACCCATAAAATTTGTATCAGGACATATGAATAAATGTCATGTTGAGTCTTCACCTATTGGTCAACCAAAAGCAATATGTCCTAAGTCCAATAATGTCCAAATTTGTTCCCATTGTGGACATCAAGGTCATCTCTCTAGTAATTGCTTTGATCTACACCCTTGTACATCATGTGGTCTGCATACTCATTTTGCCAAACATTGTTATCTGCAAGATCCACCTCCAAAGTCTATGAGGTGTATGCATTTTGGTTGGATAGATCATTCTAGATGGAGATCCAAGGTTGATTTGTTATCCAAATCTTATAAGAGAGTTCAATCGATTATTGATGATGAAAATGTGCCTACTCATAATGGTGATGATGCTCTCCATCATAATTCTTCTAATGATGATGTGGATCTTATTGAGCCTACATTGACTAGTGTTAATGTTGATATTTCTGAGATGCCACTTGGTATATTTGATAAGCCACCAATTGTTGATAAGATTGAAGAATTGAATTTGCTTCCCATAAAGAATGATTTTGCTAAGTAGTGTGATTGTATTGAGTATATTGGATATGCAGCTTATGATGATGTTGGTCCTTACTAATGTATTTCAATTATGTGAGGCCATGGAGATTAAGATGTTGCCTCTTGGTGATTCAGTATGATATGTGTTCTCTACTCCATCAAGGAGACCAAGTTCTTGGCATTTTCATCTCTCATCTGCCAAGGGGGGGAATCTTGTTCAAAACGATGTACATGCACGCCAAGCTACTGAGAATGCACTCCAAACTCTCTTGACGAATGATATTTTGACACCATATTGGCTACCCATGTAATTGTAAGATCCCTATCTTATATTGCCTTTAAGCCCCTAAATTTTCTGATTTCTAGTGTCTTGACATTTCGTCAAACACTTTGCATGCATTCCATTATGAAGTAATTCTAATTGTAAACATTCTGAACATCCAAGACTAAATTTCTGAATCATAAATCCATTATAAAATTGTGGCAGTACTTGCAGATTTCACATAGGCATTTTGTCAAACAGTTTGCATGAAAGCTGTTTGGTTTTGTTTCTGAGTTTGTTTTGTTTGGAACAACAGATAAATATGCTCAAACTAATGCCAAAATACATACATTTAATGAAGGAAATGATAAGACATTACATCAAACATTTGGCATACAATATGGTAATTCAAATCCACCTTTTATTTGGTTCAATTCAATGAAATACAAACACCTAGATGGCTGTAATGAAACTCAGAATTTTCAGACCTTTATATCAGCAAACTATAACTTCATTCATACCCAAAAATCTGATTACAACCATGTAATGTGCCGTAGCCCGTACCTGTTTGTATTTTTTTTTAAGATCTTTTATGTGTGATTTTTATTAAGTTTTTGTGATCTTTCAGACTAAAGAGAAGAATGCAGAAGGGGTTTTCAATTTCCCTGCAGATGTGTTGCTGCATCATACAATATATTGCATATAACAGAAACCCAGAAAACATACAATGAATATGAAGAAACTATTGACTACCCAGATAGTAAAATGGCCAATAAACAATTACTATCACATACCCATTTCAAGATTTGCAACTTCATACAAGTGCCAGGATTGGACCAGCAAATGGGTGTAGTTGAAAACACTTAAATCTCCAAGGGATACAAAGTACAAGGCATTCAATGTTCACAACAATACCAATAGCTCAGATATCCTCATACAATGCAGATTCAATGATACCCACGAAGAGTTAAGTTGTCCCAAAACCACAACGTCACACCCAAGGTAGTACGGCCATGGCTGGAAGTAGATAACAACAGCTAGACTGATTAATAACCTCTGAAATTCCTCCACAATGAGCTGCAACTGATCAAGGAGGCTAGGCGACCAGATTAGGAAGCATAAACTTGTCTTTAACACCTCCAAACACCCACTCCAAGATGGTACGGCTGCCTAAGGGTTACGGCCAACAACTGTAGTAAATGATAGTCCCAAAATATTATCACAGCCCTCTCAAAATCGCTACTAAATGGCTCTCCATGGATGTATGTGAGGAATAGAATGAAGTATGCAATGAAATACACCACAACCCTCTCAAACCTTCAACACTAGAATCCATTGAAGCACATTTGTTAACATTGAGTGTATTCACCACAATGGCACCTTTGGGTGGTATTGCACACCTGTAGAATGTCGTCACTAATGGAGGTTTTCGTCTCCAAAAGCCTGGTTCGAATGCTCAAACCCTCAAAGCCTAGTAGAGCTCACAATGAGAAAATATCCAAACATAGCATATTACAAATGAGCTTCTATTTCATCTTTTATTCCTCCTCCAAGATGGGCGTTGGGTTTTAGGAGGGAATTTTGTCATTTAAAAAAAATCTTTTATTTCCTAGGGATGGGCGCCCAAGGTCATAACTTGCTTTATGTCTTCATTTTACATAAAATCGCTTTTCCCTCAATATATTATAAAGTCCAAATTAAATATAACATTAATAATCTTCGGACTTTAAAATAACCATAAGACGGTGTCGGAATGCAATGATCTATAGCTCGTCGGAAATCCCTTGAGACGAACTTGACCCCACTCTGAAAATCCCGAACCAACACTGAACCTGAACTTACTAAAAATAGTAAATAACGACCAAGAGCAAAGTGGGCCAATCCTGAGGGTGCCAACTGGATCCACTGAATACGAACCACATCATCATAGACAAATACCTTCAAGGACAAACTAACTCCAGTTCCCTAATCAAACTGCTAGTCCACGAGAACTCAATGATGGACTAACCATGTATCACGAAGGGGACATTACTATCCACCCTCCCTAAAATTGCTTGCCTCAAGCAATCTCAGATCAGGATGCTCCAATATCCGCTCGTTCTCCCAAGTCGCATCCTCAACTGGCAGGTTCTTCCATTTCACCAGGTACTCTCTGATAATCCTCCTCAAATTACATTCCCTAGTGTCAATTATTGCTTTGGGTACCAATATCAGCTTCCCCTCTTCATCAAGAGGCAACTCAATTGATGGTGTCACAGTATGCCCCAACGCCTTCTTGAGGCGAGATACATGATACACATTGTGTACCCTGCTACCTGCTGAAAGTTCTAACTCATAAGCCACTTCTCCAATCCTCTTGGAGATTCTGAAAGGTCCATAATACCGTGGCTTAAGTTTCTCTGCTCCACTCTTCTTGAGAGTGGACTGTTTATATGGCTGCAGCATTAAATACACCATGTCACCCACCTCAAATGATCGCTCAGTCCTCTGTTGATCTGCGTACTGCCTCTGTTGATTCTAAGCTTTCTGTATGTTTTCTTTCAAAGACCTCATAATATCCTGACTCTCCTGTAGAAGGTCTTTGGTCTTAGGCACTCTGCTATCCTCAAACAGCAAATCAACGAAGCTCGGTGCCTCATGCCCATACAAAGCCATAAAAGGTGACATCTAAATGGACATGTGGTGAGTGGAATTGTAACAATACTCCCCCATGTGAAGCCACTTAACCCATGCCTTCTGCTGCCCTGAAACATAATTGCGGAGGTATCCTTCCACCCATTTATTAACTATCTATGTCTGACCATCTGTCTGGGGGTGGTAACTCGTGATGGGGGTGAGCTCTGTCCCTGTCAACCTGAAGAGCTCCTACCAAAAATTACTGAGGAACCTATTGTCCCTATCACTGACAATGTTCCTTGGCAACCCATGAAGTTGAAATACCTCATGAAAGAACAACTCTGCAACCTGAGCTGCAGTGTAGGTGGTAGGGATGGCAAAGAAATGTGCATATTTCGTCAATCTGTCCACTACCACAAAAATACAATCCCTGCCTTGGACTTTTGGTAAACCTGTGATAAAGTCCATAGAGATGATGTCCCACTTCCTCTCCAAAATGGGCAGGGGCTGCAATAATCCTCCTGGAAATGAGTGCTCCTGTTTGTTCTATTGGCATATTGGGCACTCTCTCACATACTGCATCACTTCTGTCTTGAGGCCCTTTCAGGTGAACCTCTCCCTAACCTGTTTGTAAGTTTTGAAGTATCCTGGATGCCCTGCCATAGGCAGATCATGGAATGCCCTCAAAACTTTCTGCTTCATCTCTAAACCCGGCACCAAGAGGATCCTATCCTTGTAAATGATTAAATCATTTACCACTATGTACCTGCCATCTTTGATAGTGCCATCAATTATTCCAGTAGCCCATGAATCCTTAGCATATTCAACTGATATCATCTCCCTCCAATCATCTGCAATGGCACCTAATGCACACAAATGGGGCCTCCTGGATAAAGCATCGGCAACAACATTTTTCTTTCCTTTGACATAAACAATGTCAAAGTTGTAGGAGTCCAGGACAACACTGAGAGGGGGGGTGAATCAGTGTTGTATAAGTTTTTCAAAACTTTTACAACTCTTAATTTACAAAACAAATAGAGAGGAAAACATTAATGATGTGTTGAGCTCATATGCACAAAACTTATAATGAAAGGTGTGAACAAAACTTCATGAGCAAAGCACACACAAAGGAAAGTAACATGAAGCATGACACAAGTTTTTCACGAGTGGAAAACTCTTGGGGTAGAAAAAACACTCAAAATTGCCTCACTGGCTTAACAGAAAAAACATGCCTCACTGGCTACATATAGGTCTCACTGACCAAGCAAGCCTCACTGGCTACAATATGCCTCATTAGCAAATACAATCACCATTAGAAGATATACACAAATTCAGAGGGTTACTCTGTTTCCAGACAATTCATTGTTCTATCTCTGCATCATTCAATTCATCTGTAATACTAATTTCATCTTTTACCTTGCCTTCAAAAATTAAAATTGATATCTCTGTGTGTATGTCTTCAAACTACATCTGCATACATGCTCTGCCATCAATTAAGTTTCAATTACATTCTGTATTGGATTCATCTCAACTCAAAATCTCATTCTCATCATTATTTTATTTTTCTGCTATCACATCCCTTTTATCTCCATATGTCATTCTTTTTATTACATTTTTTCAAGCATCTGTAATAAAATCATAAAAAGAATGTCTTTTGATATTCCTCTCCTTTGCAAAACAACTTCCATCCATTTCAATTCATGAAGAAATTGTAAAACTAAAAACATATTCATCTTCTTGAGTCTTTTCATTTTCCTCTTCATCTTCTCTTTCAATCTGAAAAGCTTTGTTCCCAAATGACCCTTCATATTTTTTCTTTCTTTACAAAATCCTCTGCAAACTCCAATCTGCAAAAACATAAAATTGTCTTGACATGAAAATATCATTTCATCTTGGAATTTCCTTCAATTTGCAAAATTAAATCATCTGCAAATAACACCATTTTTTTTTCTCTTAATTTGCCCTAAAAAAAAATATCTTCCATTTATAATGCACAAAAAATAACCCTTCATAATCTATAATCTTTGTTCATAAAAATCCTCCTGCAAAAATCTTTTCAATTCTTCAAGGTGTGTCTACATTCTTCCTGGATAAAAAATCTTTTCTCTGCTTTGATAATAACCAACTCTGCAAATAAAATATTTTCATTTTCATCCATGAAAATATACGTAAAAAATCTTACATATTATTCTCAAGAATAATATCTGAAAAAGAAACTTTCCCCTTTATAAAAAATATTATATCATAAAAAAACTCCTCCTTTACCTTTTAGTGCCTCAAAAGACTTACCAATAAAATCATAACAATAGAAATTAATCTTCCAAAATTTTCTTATGAAGATATCACCATCAAAAACTCTAAGGCCACGAAAGAGGTTAAAAATAGAAAAAGATCTTTTAAAAAATCTTTTAAAACTCATGGAAATCTCCCCTTATGAAAGAAGCTAAAATTAGCTTTAAAATCTCCTTTTCAAAGAAGTCTAAAAAAACTTCTATTTCTTTCCCCACACACATTCGTACCCCACTCAAAATAGCCTTTTATGATTTTTGGTGCTTTTTCCATGACTTATTTCTTTAGACATTGAATAAGGAGATAAACACAAAGTTTTTTTTTTAAATTTCAAACCATAAATATGGCATAATTCACACTCCTTAATTCCTTTCTTCTTGGCACTCAATGCATATTTAAACATAGCCTTTTAATGGTTTTTTTTTTTTTTAGCACTCATAAATAAGAAGACCGTTGATTATTATTATTATTATTATTTTAGATCATATGATAGTCTATTCAAGGATTTTATTAGATGATTATTTAAGGCATATTTAAACCATTTCCTTGACTTATGACACTAGTCATTTAAATGAATACTTCTGCCAAGAACATTTTAGTCTCTACCATCCTCTTATACATTGAATGTGTCATGAAGTAACAATACCACTGATCTCTGCAATTATGATGAAGACATATTGAAGGTATCCATTCAACATTACTCCTCCAAAGCATCATATCAACAACCTTAACCTTGAGCATGACTTGAGATCCTTTGAACTAAGATAATCATCATGATTCCATCTTATACCTTTGTTATGCAACTTACCGAAGACACATTGTACTCTTGTATCCTTGAAAATACATTCTCAACATGAAGCATGATCATTAAGAAATGAACTTCATCTTAAACAACTTGAACTTTGAGTGTGAGTAAACAAACTGAAAAACAACTTGTCACATGTGAGTGACCAATACAAGTGTTCTTGTTCAACCTTGAAATATGAACATTTACCTTCACATTTACCTTTAACAACATACCTGATCTCAACCTGATAAATACATCACATTTGAAAGCACACCAACATAAATATCTGTTCTTGCATTAACAAAGCATGATCATTTTGTGAATCAATCATCTTGCAAACAATATCAAGGCATCTTGATCAAACACATCCTTGCTAACCTTGACACATGATCCAATCAACTCAATATATCAACCAAATAACTGATGAGCAACAACCCCATGCATATGCACACAACTCTTGTCACATCTCAACACCATGAAGACCCTTATATATCACACAATCTACTCAACACCTTTTTGACATCAATGACAATCAATCTCCATCAAAAGTCATAGGCCTGTAGTTTGCTGACCCACTGCTACCTCTCATTCAGATCCTTCTGCCCAAGGAAATGTTTCAGACTGTTGTGATTTGTCTTAACCACAAATTTGCTGCCCACAAGGTACTATCTGAATTTAGCCAATGCATGCATGATGGATAACATCTCCTTGTCATAAATACTGTAGCTGCGTTCCACACCCCTCAACTTCCTACTCTCAAATGCTATGGGGTGCTTATCCTGCATAATTACCGCACCAATGCCTTCTCCCGAGGCATCACACTGCAACTCGAAGGGTTTGCTGAAATCTAGTATGGCCAACACAGGGCATGTACTCATAATCTGTTTGAATTTGTCAAAGCACTCTTGTGTACCCCCTGTCCAACTAAAGGCATCCTTACAAGTCAAATCTGTGAGGGGTGCAGATGACTGAGAAAACCCCTTCACGAACCTGCAGTAATATCCACAAAGACTAAGGAATCCCTTCAGCTGAGTGAGATTCTTTGGTGGAGGCCAGTCTACAATTGCCCGAATCTTCTCCGGGTCTACCTTCACACTGCTAGCACTAATAATGTGACCCAAGTATAACAACTCGGTCATCCCAAACTCGCACTTTGACATCTTGGCATATAATGACTCTCTTTCCAGAATACTCAGCACAATGTCAATGTGTTTCAAGTGTTCTTCCCATGTCTTGCTGTAAATCAAAATATCATCAAAAAATATCAAAACAAACCTCCTCAACTGCTCACAGAAAACTCTGTTCATGCAAGACTGGAAGGTGGTCGGTGCATTTGTCAAACCGAAATGACCAGGAACTCAAAGTGCCCATAGTGACACCTGAAAGTTGTCTTCTCCACATCCTCATCCCTGACCCGATCCAGAATGCTCAGCACAATGTCAATGTGTTTCAAGTGTTCTTCCCATGTCTTGCTATAAATCAAAATATCATCAAAAAATATCAAAACAAACCTCCTCAACTGCTCACAGAAAACTCTGTTCATGCAAAACTAAAAGGTGGCCGGTGCATTTGTCAAACCGAATGGCATGACCAGGAACTCAAAGTGCCCATAGTGACACCTGAAAGTTGTCTTCTCCACATCCTCATCCCTGACCCGAATTTGATGATACTCGGATCTCAAGTCTATCTTGGAGTAGTAACAGGCCCCATGCAACTCATCAATCAGCTCATCTATCCTGGGAATAGGGTACCTGTTCTTGATCATTTTCTTATTGAGTTTTTTGTAATCAATACACATTCGAAGAGTCCCATCCTTTTTCTTCACAAGAACCACTGATGACACAAATAGACTCTTCCTCGACCTGATGTGTCCCATCTCGAGAAGCTCTTTGATATCTTTCTCGATTTCATCCTTATACCTCTTTGGTTGCCTGTATGGGGTAGTAATCACTAGCTTTGCACCCTCCTCCAACTCTATCACATGCTCAATACCCCTGTCAGCAGGTCTACCTGGTGGAATATCACTAAACACTTTGGTGTGTTTAGTCAAGAGAACCTGTATGTCAAGTGGGTACTCACGCTTCTACTCTGAAACTGCAGGCATCACCATCACCTCTATTGCCCACTGCACCTGATCATGGCGAATCAATCTCTCTATCCGCTTGAGAGAAATTACTCTCAACCCAGCATCTGAAATGCCCCTAAGCACATGCCGAACTCCATTCACCTCAAACTTCATCTCCATGGTCCTCAAGTTGAGTGTGAACTCACCTATCTCATGTAACCATTTCATACCCAGCACTAAATCCATGTCACCCATGCTAACAACATAGAACTCTGACTGGCAAGTGTAATTGTTTAGCTAGATGGTCAAATTGGGTATCCTCCTCATGCAAGTGAGTATGAACCCATCGGCTACCTTCACCTTAAACCCCTCGAACTCCTATGTTTTCAATCCCTTCTTTGCAACCAAGCCCTCATCTATGAAGTTATGAGTGGCACCTATATCCAGCAGTGTAATGCATCTCTGTCCACCCAACACTCCTCGAATCCGAAGTGACCCTTCTCTCTAAATGCTAGAGATATGGGCTGTAGGTAGAGAGGTCTCCTCATCCTTTTCTGATACTTCAGATGCAACATCAGACCCTGAATCATTGTCTTTTGTATGTTGCTCTGAATGTGTCTCCGACTCCACAGACTCATCTGCTGAAAAGTGTTCAATCTGTTTTGCCTTTCCTTGGGCAGCACACTTGTGCTTAGGATCCCAAGGCTCTCTGCAGTGAAAACAAAGTTTTTTCCTCCTAAGATCATTCAACTGGTCACTATCTAATCTGGAAGAACTCTTATGTGGCTGGTGTCCTGAGTCCCTGTGGAAAGGTCTCATGTCTCTCTACTTATCCCTCCTATGCTAGAAGTTTCTTATTCTGAAATTTGCTCTGCCATGCGAAAGACTCCATATCACGGGCCTTCTTCATGGCCTCCAGCAATGACATAGGGTCCAAACCCTTCACCCATCCTCGTAGAGGATCAAACAAACCATCAACAAAGAGCATGATCAACCTCCTCTTTGATATATCTGAACCATGACTGAAAGATCCTGGAACTCTGAAATGTATGAGTCCACCGATCCACTCTGTCTCAACTGTGCCAACTCCTTAAACTGCAACTCAGGGTCTTTCTTGTTGAAATTGTCTGAGTCTGGCTGTGAACTCAACATATGATGTAATCTGGTCATGTCCCAGAGTCACCTTCCCATTACTCCACCACTTGTGAGCACTGCCCTCCAAGTGCAAGGCTGCATATGTGATGGCATCAGTCTCTGGCATGAGGCTGATCTAGAGATAACTGTCCAACTTTTGGACCCAAGCTCTCGCTGAAATCTTTCATGAACCATCAAAGTAAGGTAAAGTCATTTTACTGACTTTCTTTTGGAGCTCATTATTCTGCTGCCTGTTACCTCCTCTGGGTCTATGCCTCATCCTAAGATCTGAATAATCCCTGAAAGTCAACTCAGCCCGAAACTCCGCACTAGAAGCATGCCAATCTCTAAAGATCTCATCCTGAAATTCCACCTATGTAGCATCCCGTTCAGGAATCTCATTCCTCGACACAAAGATGGGAATGCCTGGTCTATCTGCAGATATGAGCTGTGTAGCACCTCAGTTATTCACCAAAGCCTCTCCATCAAGATCCCTGTATTTGTTCTTGTCACCATTATTTCCATCTCCATCTCCATTCTCCATTATCCCAATCTCTGTGTCTGTCTCCATCATTTCGGTCCCTGTTTCTGTCATTCCGGTCTCCGTTATTCCTGTCATTATCCAACTTAGGGAACAAACGGGTGAGAAGCCATGTGAGTGCCTCCTGGGACTTGTCCATCCTATTAATCAACTGCTGTTGTCCTCTCGCCAAATCATTAAGAATATCTCGTGTACTAGGCTCTCCGATTTCCCTGTCCCCCATTTCTTCAGGATGTTCTGGAAGTACACTGGAAAAGGGATCTGTTCTTGGAACTTCAAGATCTTCCTCACTATACAATACTATTGGCTGCTCTGTTGATGATGTTTTTGTGTCAACAACAATAGAATAAAACACTAAGTATCCTATTCTCTCTTGAATATAGTCTCTCAAAGGCTAAGCTATGTGATCCAGTGAGAACTTCAAGGTTCCTTATTCGTGATTTGCATTGGATAGACTCAGTGATTTGATGTGATCTTGCTGGTAATCACAAAGGAACTTACGCAGACTTCTTACTTCATTCAGCTTATTTCTCCTTTCAGTGTGGATGATGCATGTGCTGTATCTCAATAATAAAGAAAATGAAAAAGATAAAGGTTCAGAGAAACTAATCTAAGGTCAATGAGGCAATGGTGATGCATGAATAGGCAAACTCCTTAATCAACCTAACTCCACTTCACCAAGAATGCCTACAACTACATGGAGTAGGTGCAATCTCCTAAGGATAGCGAATGGTTTTCAAATCATGAAAGTTTATATAAGCACCCATTGTATGGCGCAGCTCAAACAAGCATCCACAATCGAACTTAAGCAAATGATAATGAAGCTCAGACTAGCTTTACACAACACTTCACCAACGATGAATGTCAAAAGCATGAGCTAAGAATTGATCAAATATTCAATACAACATGCATTACATCAATGAGCTACTGCTCTACTTCTAATCTACTTAGAAACATCTCTCCATTTCATCAATATACAAGAAACCATGTTATTCCACAAAACAACACTTAACACCAAGCGAACTCCAATGTCATTGCATTAATCTTGAGAAATATTTACAACAATCTTCAAGTACTCTCAGAGAATTTCGAGAGTCTCTTTCTACTCTACTGCCTACTGACTGTGAACTCACTCTTACACATGAGGCAACAAGGCCTTTATATAAAGTTTCAGAATTACAATGAATGGCCTGGATCAATTCAAATAGCCAAGGGCCAGGATCATGCCATCTCAGCAATTAGTTACAACTTGCTATTTTTAGTACATAAGGGAGGCAATGAAGGCACGCTTTCCAAGATGATAAGCTTGCAGTGAAATGATGTGGCAAAATATGATTGGCCTGATGATGTGTATCTGCCACGTAGGTGCCATCTCAGCAAGTCTTATGAATTTCAACAGTTTATTCAATTTGCTTTTGGGCATATTCCCAAATTGTATCATCGGTGTGATGTCTTCGAATGTGATTGCTTTGAACTTGAACGTTTGGGAATGTATCCTTCTTGCCTTGTTCTTTTACAAGTTGGATGTGTATGATACATGTTGCTCATTTGTCTAACTCTGTGATATTTTTCTCTTGGCAGGGTGTACGTTGATCTTCTTTGAATGCATATTCATAGAGTAGTATACATGATGATGCTTCACGGAGTAGGAGACTTCTCAGAGACTTGAAGTTGAAAGAACTTGAAGGTTTATGGATGAATGTCTTCTCTGGATGCAAATGATGAAATGCTCTAGCAGGATGATCTTGAAGTGTTCCTTTGGAGTGGCTATCTTCTATCTTCACTTTATTCCTTGCATGAAGGTGGTTCCAGGCGCTTGCTCCTTAGATGCCTCTTTAATCCCACCCATGCTCTTGCAACACAACAAAGAAACAATATCAATCTCTTTATAACACAAAGAAATCACTTTAAACATTTAAATAACCCTTTTCCAATTTAGGTGCACATTTAAGGTTCTGGAGGTGCAAAAGTGCGCCTAACATTCCTATTGCAATTTCATGATTTTTGTTGATGCTTAAAGATGTTTATTTCAACTAGGTGAAGACCTTTCACCAATGAATCATGCCTTTCAAGGCTAGGCGCTCGAATTAGGTTGCACAGGTGAAAATGTGCACCTTGATACACTTAACTAGTTTCTTGGCATTCTAACACCTTCAATCACTTATCCAAACTTCCCAGAGACCCTTCTATCACTTAGACGCTAGATTTCATGGTTTCAAGCTCTTTACATTCAAGGCACCAAAAGTGGTATGCAGAGACAAGAAAGTGCGCCTTGTCTTGAATGGATATTTACTTCAATTTTCATGGATCCAAACCATTGTGAAGGCTCAACGATATGTCTTGAGACTTATACTTCCTTAAAATTGATTGATGAATGCCCTGAGTGTTAGGCACTCATTCCCATCTTTACAAACACTATTTTTCCTAGGCACCCAAAGGTGACTGTAGAAACAAGGAATTGTGCCTAATCATGATGATGCTCACAATCCTCTTTTGCAAGGCGCACTTTGATGATGATTAAGGTATGAAATTGTGCCTAACTTGGGTGAGGTGTTCACTTCAAAGTTTCATGAACTTTAGGACTTATATGTGCTCTTGAGAACTTGTCGAACTTAATACCCTGAAAATTTATAGATTCAAACATGTTTTCTCCCTAGGTGCCAAAATGGACTTCTTTCGAGGTTGAAATGCGCCTAGTTCAGGATCAATCTTAGGAACTTCAAGGAAGGTCATTCTCCTTTAGGCGCAATTTATCATTAATTTAGACTTCATTTTACATCAAGGCGCCAAAAGTGGACTCTACACATGCAAAAATGCGCCTAACCTGGAGAATGTTAAACATGTTTAACTTGATGGCTTTAAGTCAGTATAGAGATGTTTAGAAGACTCCATGCCTCAAGGTGATATCAACTTTGATGATCTCAAGCTTCTCTTTACTAAGGCGCACATTTGTGATTGCTCAAGTGTGAAAATGCGCCCTAGTGCAAATAGGTGTTTACTTCATCATTTATGGGCTCCAGTCATTATGTGTGTTCTTGAAGACTTACCAAACTCAATACTCTGCAACTTTGTGGATCTAAACATGTTTTTCCTTAGGCACACTTTTAGGGTTATACAAGTGGAAATTGGCGCCTAAACTACTTAGCCATTTTCTAGCAAGACTCTTCCTTAGGCACCCATTTAGGGTCCTACTGATGCATATTTGCACCTAACTACCTGTTGATGATGTTTTCTTGACAACAACAACATTAGAATAAAACACCAAGTGCTCTATCCTCTCTTGAACAAAGCGTCTTGAATGCTAAACTATGTGATCAAACAAGAACGCTCCAAGGTTCCTTGTACGTAATTTGCAACGGATAGCCTCGGTGGTGTGATGTGATTTGCTGGTAATCAAAAAGGGACTTACGCTGAATAGGCTCCTTACTTCATTCAAATATGTACTCTTTCCTTATGAAATGGAACTTCTTCTAATCAACTATGAAAAGAAGAGGCAAAAGGCAAGGGTTAAGAAGGCTAATCTAAAGACAATGACATGATGAACGATGCTATGATAGACAAATTCCCTTAGAAAACCAAATTTCACTTTGCCATGATGAGCAACAACTACATGAAATAGGTGCAATCTCCAAGGGATAAACCAAAGATTTTCATATCATTGACACACTCCAAAGTACCCACAGCTGGCGCAACTCAAAGGAGCATCAACAATCGAACTATTTGCAAGATGTGGTTCAGGCTAACTTTACACGATGACTTGCCAGCGACAAACCATCAAAAGTATGAACCAACGGGAATTTGTCAAACATCATTGCATATATCCATTACATCAATGACCTCTATCTACTTTATTATCTACGCTACTTGGAACCACATCTTCATCATATTCAAGAACTTGAAACCATGCTAACATTTCAAAGCCACAAAATCACCATGCCAAACAACAACAATGAGCTTGTATTACTTTGAAGTGTGTCATTACAACAATCTCATGTCTCTCTTCATGACTTTGAAGAGTTCCCCCTCTACTCTACTTGCTATTCTACTCTCCTACAGCAACTCTACTCCTAATCTCCTCTCTATCTCTATTGTCCCTTACAAATGAGAAGAATGAGTCTTTTATAAACTCCATAAATTACATGAAGGGCCAGGATTGATTTGACAATCAACGGCCAAGATCGAGACAACAAGGCAGTTTGTTACAAAATTTGCTATTTTTAGAACATGAAAGAGGCAATGAAGGCATGTTTCCCAATGTGATAGGCATCTTTGGAACATCTCTATAGTGGGCCCTCTTACATGGCAGAATGCGATTGGCTTGATGATGTGTATGTGCCACCTCAGCATCTTTGAATGAACTAGTGTGATTCATTTCATGTTCACTTAGAATATTTTCTTCTTGTTGTCTTGATGTAACTCATGGATCGCTTTGATGATCATGCTCATCTCTCATCTTGTGATGTTGTTGTGCTTGTGCAGGACTATGCCTCTGGATAGTTGCATGGACTCATGGAGTAGACTAGTGCCTGATGAGATTTCTTCTTGTCCGGCACATGATATGTGAGCTTCTGGATGATGACCTCCTTCAAGATGTGCATGGTGAAGTGACAACCTTCCATTGATCCTCGCCTCGAACGGATGATGCTCTTGATGATGAACTACACTTGTAACCTTGATCCTCTTTAGACTAGCTCCCCTTCGCATGGCGTTGATGTCTTCGAAGCCTTCAAAGTAAGATGAACTTGATGCCAGAGCTCTCCTCCATGTGGTGACGATGACAAGTTTGAGCAACGTTCCTCCACCTTCAAAGCTTCTTATGTATGAGCTCTCGCCATTCACCTCCTTGGATCCTTCATCACCTACAAGAAGAAACATATCAAATTAAGACTCAATATAAAGGATTTTCAACAACAAATTACATTCACCTTATGTATGTGGGATTAAATAATGACATTCCAAAGCAACCATCACTTGTCAAAATCAAATTTGGAAAGCTACACTTTGAATTCACTTGACAATTCACCTCTCTTCTTGGCCGACCAGCCTAAGTGGGTTTGAAAGGCATGTCTAGACTGTGGAACGTGAAATTCCATGCTTGAGTGTCTAGGCCGACCTTCTTGGGTGGGTTTGGAGGTGATAGGCGGAGAGTGTCTTGTGAATGACATGACATTGTCCAAGCAAAGTGCTCAAGACCGCCTAGCATGGGCGGGTTTGGAGGGTGTGTGTGGACAAATTCATGTGGAAGGTAACATTGTCCATGTGAGGGGTCTAAAGCCGCCTAGAGGATGACCTTTGGATTTTTCAACTTAAACAACTTTGCACTTGTTCATTTCACCTTTGACATGTTCATCTTCATTATTTCCATTGATTTTACTTGTAAATTGTATTATCTACATACCTAGGCGGTTCTGGAGGTGTTGTCTGGAGAGTGCATTGTGTCAGGTGATACAGTCCACAAGGACCTCTTGAGGCCGCCCAGGTAGGGCGAGTTTAGAGGTGACCCTTGGATTTTTCCTCAAAATGCCTCAAAAAAAATTCAAACCTATGAACTTCCATCAAATCTTCATGATCTCATTGTACTTCAACTCAAAACATTGCAAACTTGATAGGTCTTCTACTTGAGCGGGTTTAAGGTTGATGTCTGGAGAATGTGTTGTGCAAGAGGTGAAGTTGTCCAAGCATAGAGGTCAAGGCCGCCCAGGAAGGGCGGGCTAGGAGGTAGTGAGTGGATTTTCAACATTTAGGAACTTCTTACCTTTGAACTTGACTATCTCCTCTCCTTTGTACCATCTTGATCAAACAAACTTAGCAATTTATGTTATCCCTCATCCTGGGCGGCTTTGAGGATAGTGTATGGAGAATTTCATGTGGGACATGACATAGTCCATGAGCACCCCTTGAGGCCGCTCAGGTAGGGCGGGTTTGAAGGTGGTGCTTGGAATGCAAGTCTCGTCGCCATATCGGAAATGTCCTGAATGGAAGTATTAAGTATAAGTCAGATATTGAATTTCTTATACTTTAAATATTTATCAACATACTTCCAGGATGTTTGAGATGGGTCTTGGATCCATATGATTTAACATGCAGATTCTAGATTTTGGAGGATCCACCAGATTTCAGACTTAGCCAATTTTCAGGATTTCAGGACATCAGGCTTAGTGATCTTTTATCATTCTTTCCAATTGATTCATCCTTGTTGGGAGGAGTTTAAGTAATGCTTGGTGTCATCTTCATCATTCTCATCAAGTAAACTTGCAACTTATGCCACCTTCATCCCTGGGTGGTTTTGGAAGCAGTGCATGGAGAGTTTGATGTGGGAGGAGACATTGTCCATCACTCCCTCATGAGGCCGCCCAGGTAGGGCGGGTTGAGAGGTGATGCATGGATTCTTCTTTGAAATGCACTTGATTCTATCTAACTTGCAAACTTCCATTGGAATTTCATCATATCCTAGTGTCTTGTGCAAGAAAACCTTGAAAACTTGACCACTTTCCTTCTTGGGCGGATTTAGAGGGTATGTGTGGAGGATTTCATGTGACAGGCAACATTGTCCAAGACCCCTTCCTGAGGCCGCCTAGGTAGGGCGGGTTTGGACATGACCCTTGGATTTTCATCTTAAAACTCACTTAATCATTCTAAAACCTTCAAGTTTCCATCAATCTTTATCACCTTCTGATGTTTTGTGTTGAAACACTTTGAATTTTACATAATCTCTCCTAGGGCGGGATTGGAGATGCTGCGTGGAGAGATTGATGTGGAAGAGGTAAAGTTGTCCACAGGAACCTCTTGAGGCCGCCCAAGTAGGGCGGGTTTAAGGGTGACCTTTGGATTTTTATTCAAAACTCACTTAATCCTCTCAAACCTTCACATCTCAGTACTCCATGCATGCAAAACTTCAAGACTTAACCATTTTTTCCTGTAGGGCGGTTTTGAGAGCAGTGTGTGGAGAGATTGATGTGCAAGAGACATTGTCCATCAACACCCTGTGAAACCGCCCAGGAAGGGCGGGTTTGGACATGGAGTGAGAAATTTCTTGCCTTAGTCAAATTTTGGATTTCCTGAATGGAAGTATATTGAAAATATGTTTAAGTATAAGTCAGATATTGAGTTTCTTATACTTTAAATATTTATCAATATACTTCCAGGATGTTTGAGATAGGTCCTGGATCCATAGGATTTAGCATGCAGATTCTAGATTTCTGAGGATCCACCAGATTTCAGACTTAGTCATTTTTTTAGGATTTTCAAGATATCAGACTTAGTCATTTTCAGGGTCTCAGTGGCATGCATCAGGATGAAGGCATATAGACCTCTTGGCAAGAAACTGTCAAGATATGGGTACACAACACTATCAATATCCTCCAAGCTCAGAGCAAAACTAAACTTTAAAGCAAAACGAAGCGAGAAAGCAAAAAAAAAGGGGTCCCCATTTGCAATGGGGCGATGTGTGATTACATCACAACACTACCCTTGGTGTTTCTCAGCATTTTCTAAGTCATAACACTTATGTTTCAACCTTAGGCCCAATATTGGGTCTCTGAGTGATGTTTTTCCCTCCAACAATCCCGAGCGCACTTTGGTGGTTCTTCAAGGGCAAATTTGTGCCTAGAGCCATTGGGTCATTTTCGTGCAAATTTTGAAGGTGAAGATCCCTGGGTGGAAGTATATTTAAGTATATGCTCAGATATTGAGCATATACTTTAAATATTTTTGAAATATACTTCCAGGATTTTTGAGATAGGTCCCAGATCCATAGGATTTAACATGTAGATTCTAGATTTTTGAGGATCCACCAGATTTCAAACTTAGTCAATTTTCAGGATCTTAGGGATTTTGAAGGTTAAAACGTCATTTCCTAACAGGGCGCTACAGTTTCATGTTGAATTAAATCCATTATGATAAAAACCTTCTTCTAGATCATGCATGCATAGTACAGTGCAATAGCACCTATGTTTCGAAGAAGAGAGATTCAGAGTCTTCATCCTCACCATTGGACTAGTAGACAAGAAGATTGTTGTATCTACTTCTGATGGTCGTGCTTTCTGGATACCCAAGGGTGCTCATTCTATGGAGATGAAACTTCCAATAGAGAAGACAATGTTATGGCACCAAAGGGTGGACCCTAAAAAATAAAAACCTCATTGAGGGTATGAATGATTGTAACCTTGAGTTTGATTTATATGAACATTGCATATATGGAAAACAAAACCATGTTCAGTTTTATTATAGTTCTCACAAATCTTCTAAGGTGTTGGATTTGATTCATTCTAATGTATTTGGTCCTGTTAATGTTCCTTCGATTTTGTAATGTCCCTTTTAGCAAGTCAAAAATTTTCTTAACCTTGCACATAATTTCAACTTGTAAAAGAGAACATTAGCAATCAATTCTTCTTATAATATCAACATATATCAATAATTCAATTATTCAATCCTTAAGTGGATTCATACTTAGGGCGCAAGACTCCATAAAAAGGTCCTAAGACATCATCTAAAACTCAAGGCAAAACACCGGAGCTCAAAAAAGGGGGTCCCCATTTGCAATGGGGTGATGTGTGATCAGGTCACAACATGCTCCTCAGCAGCTACAATCTTTGTATCTGACTCAAATGGATCAACCTATGGTACTTCTCCTTCCTGTATTCTCTGTGGATTCCGTGCACCTGGTCTAAGTCTAAAATTATATCTATCTGTAGACCGCATGTCTCATTTTCATCTTCTGCATGTCATAGTTAACCTCACAAGATGGCAAGATCAATGCTCTGATACCACTGTAATGTGCCGTACCTGTTTGTATTTTTTTTAAGATCTTTTGTGTGATTTTTATTAAGTTTTTGTGATCTTTCAGACTAGAGAGAAGAATGCAGAAGGGGTTTTCACTTTTCCTACAGATGTGTTGTTGAAGCATACAATATATTGCTTATAACAGAAACTTAGAAAATATACAATGAATATGAAGAAACTATTGACTACCCAGATAGTAAAATGGCCAATAAACAATTACTATCACATACCCATTTCAAGATTTGCAACTCATACAAGTGCCGAGACCAGACTAGCAAATGGGTGTAGCTGAAAACACTTATATCTCCAAGGGATACAAAGTACAAGGCATTCAATGTTCACAACAGTACCAATAGCTTAGATATCCTCATACAATGCAGATTCAGTGATACCCACGAAGAGTTAAGTTGTCCCAAGACCCCAACATCACACCTGAGGTAGTACGACCATGGCTGGAAGTAGATAACAATAGCTAGACTGATTAATAACCTCTAAAATTCCTCCACAATGAGCTACAACTGATCAAGGAGGCTAGGCAACCAAATTAGGAAGCAGAAAGTTGTCTTTAACACCTCCAAACACCCACTCCAAGATGGTACGACTGCCTAAGGGGTACGACCAACAACTGTAGTAAATGACAGTCCCAAAATATTATCACAACCCTCTCAAAATCGCTGCTAAATGGCTCTCCATGTCTGTATGTGAGGAATAGAATGGAGTATGCAATGAAATACACCACAACCCTCGCAAATCTTCTACACTGGAATCCACTGAAGCACATTTGTGAACACTGAGTGTATTCACCACAATGGCACCTTTGGGCGGTATTGCATGCCTGTAGAATGCCATCACTAATGGAGGTTTTCGTCTCCAAAAGCCTTGTTCGAATGCTCATACCCTCAAACCCTAGCAAAGCTCACATTGACAAAATATCCAAACATAGCATATTACAAATGAGCTTCTACTTCATCTTTTATTCCTCCTCCAAGATGGGCGTTGGGTTTTAGGAGGGAATTTTATCATTTTAAAACATCTTTTATTTCCTAGGGATGGGCGCCCAAGGTCATAACTTGCTTTATGTCTTCATTTTACATAAAGTCACTTTTCCCTCAATATATTATAAAGTCCAAATTAAATATAACATTAATAATCTTCGAACTTTAAAATAACTATGAAGACGGTGTCGGAATGCAATAATCTATAGCTCGTCGAAAAGCCCTCAACAAGACGAATCTGACCCCACTCTGAAAATCATGAACCGACATTGAACCCGAACTTACTAAAAATAGTAACGACCAAGAGCAAACTAGGCCAATCCTGAGGGTGCCAACTGGATCCACTAAATACGAACCACATCTCCATCACCGACAAATACCTTCAAGGCCAAACTAACTCCAGTTCACTAACCAAACTGCTAGTCCATGGGAACTCAATGATGGACTAACATGTATCATGAAGGGGACATTACAAACCAAGTTGTTGTAGTTAAATGTCTGATATGGAATGTTGACTGTTGTAGCCTGAATTCTTCACCAAATACACTCTCCAAAGACCTGTGATGTCTTCCTAGAGGTTGCAATCCAACTTTAGAAGGCTGTAACTCACTCTAAAATGCTGTGATCTACCTTTACACAAGTCGCTGTCACCAATTGATAATTTTAATCTGCAATATAAGCTCAATGATGTGTGGCACAATTGCTCAAATGACCTTCATAACCTAGCGCTAGGGTTTGAACATGACACCCTATAAAATCTTCAATCAAACTCCACGAATATCTTCAATATAAGACATTGAAATATATCATCCAAATCTGATATAAAATTTGCAATGAAAACCTCCAGTGAATCTGAATATGTTGCCCAATTTGTATTTGGAACAAATCTCACAAATTGGCAATAAAACCCTCAGCTATCAACCTACAGAAATATATCTCTATGAAGCCCAAATGTCTCTCCAAGATGAATCAATGAAGCACAATGTGAATCCTGAACTGAATCCACCAAATGGGTAAACTTGGGTTTTCGTCCAATCCACCTAAAATCCCAAGGGTTTTTGTCCTAGGGTTTGCTGACCCTGTAGTTGTAGTCCACAAGGAAAAACTCCAATAGCAAATATCAAATCAAGCATGTGAAAATGATTTGCCGTCATCTCTTTTTAAGCCACAAGTGAACTTTCTAGTAGTAACTTCTAGACGACTCATTTTTATTATTTTATTTTTCCTTTTTCAAAAGTGACTTATTTTTATAATTTCTCAATATAATATTATAGTCACTTTTATAATAAAAATAGGTCCATCTAATTAATTAAATATAAATAACCCAAAAATTGATGAGCACATGGTGATATTGAGAGTGGGGGGGGGGGGGGGGGGGGGTGAATCAGTATCTAACAATCTTTTACTTTTCCAAACTCAATTAAGTACATCTCCACATATGCAAGATCTAGCAATTAAGTACACAATGAGAACACCCGATTTAAGTGGAAACCCTTTCGGGAGAAGAAAACCACAGCACAATATTGCTTATATATATATATATATCTTCTTTCTTCTTCTTGTAGGCTCCAACCTACTAGAGACTTCAATCTCCACTTGACAAAATTATAAGCTCCAACCTATTGGAGGCTTCAACTCCCCACACAAATTGAGCTCCAACCTCTATTTGATAGGCTACAACCTATTAATCCTTCAATGGCTGATATGGTTCTCCACAAGATCTCCCTCTCACAAAACTGATTACAACGCACACAATATCCTTCTTCTAAATCTAATCATAATCCACACAATAACCTTCTCTCACAAATCTGATCACACACTTCCTTCCCTCACAAATCTGATCACTACTATTCACACAATCCTTTCACAAGTCTGATCCATAATTTCACGTTAAAATCTGCACTCTCTCCCTTAACATTTACCTCTCAATCTTCACATATGTTTGTCATTTATATATTTTCACTTATCCTTTTCATATGGTAGCACATACTCTTCAAAAGATATCTGATTTGCACTTCATTTCTGCCTCTATTCTTTCTTTATATCCGCTTCTTTTACTCAGAAAATATTCATTACATTTCTTGCTTTCAACACACTCCTTCACCAAGATTTTATATCATCTTCAAATGAGATATCTCTATGAGCAAACGTGTCCTTCCATAATAAACACAACTCTTGAATATTTCATACCTTGTCATAACAATTGCTTTTCCTAAACAAATTGCATCTCTTGAGAACTGATTGCTGCCCTCTACAAATTTTAATTGCTGTTTACCAAAACAAATCGCACCTCTCCTCTAACAAAAATTGCTGCCTCTTACTAATGTTTTTGTCTTCTAGTGGGATCGCTGATGTTTGTCTTTATTCACAAATTATCCCTTGTGGAATTGCACTTCCTTACTAGTTGCAATCGCTGCCTTAACAAACAGTTTTATCCTCTTCTACAAATCGTCCTTTATGGTTTTGTCTTACTCATCGAACAATTTGTCTTCTTCTTGCTGACTTTATTAACTCCTTCAAGTTGCATCATATATACACTTAGTTGCTGTTCTCACCCAAGAAAATCCCTGTTCTTCACAAGGAATTTGTACCATATATAGAACTGATCGTAATTCTCATCTCGTATCCTTCTTAATACTCTGTCTCATTAGTAGATCGCTCCATATCATGAACATATATCTTTATGAAACCGTATTACTTCATAATGTATTTCATACCATATATTAATTGTTCTTATTTTAGTCCTCCAACGTCTTTCTCATTATGTTTAAATCTTGAATTTAATTGATATACATATCTCTAAGTCGGCCTTCCAATATCACGATCTCTTCAACAAGAATGTATAATGGGCAACTCATATTTGGTTTGACATCAATGACTCCATATTCCAACAATCTCATTTATACTTCCTTGACAACAATCTCATCTATGGCGATATTTACACCTTGCATTCAATGATATTGCTATGTTGACAACCATTTCCTATACTCTCGTCTGTTCATCAATCATGACTACCTTCTTGACATCAATGATGTTCAATCTCACCAACAATCTCGGTCTTTGACATTCAAGACAACAATCTTTGTTCATGTATCTTCTTGACATCAATGACAACATGTGTATGCACCTTTGACATCGATGACAACATTCCGACAAAAATGACTTAGGATTATTTAACATTCAATTAATTAAATTATTCCCTTATAACCCCCAACTTAGCCTATGGGAATAAAAATAGGCTAGCAGACCCCGCTGGATGATCATTCGGAAAATAGGGACATTACAGTAACAATTCGATGGGTTTCAAATCTGCCTGCCATCAGTTTGGACTTCATAATAATGAAGAATGATATCTGCCCTTTTAAACTCTAGGTTACTGGTTCCTCTTCGGAGATAATCACACAGATGTACTGAACTCAACTTTCAATGGGTGCTCGAATTTCCCATTGTCTCCTATAACCAGTAATTGTTCTACATTTTCTTAGAATTGCTCTAATACCACTATCAGGCCAGGATTAAAAAGCAGAACAGAATGGTAAGCTTTATTGATCTCAAAATGAAGATTGCATTCTTATTTATAGGCAGAAGAACAGTTTAACTGCCAAAACTATCTAAACTGAAAAAATAAATTACAAATGTGTTAACCTTGATGATTAACACGTTAACAAATTATCCATTCAATTGTAAAGATTGCCACCTTGGCCGGAAAGACCTGAATTATTGTACAACACTATAGTAATGTAACTATATTGCAGGAAACATGCACACATGCGAAGTTTAAAAAATGACTAGTTCTAAGCCCCTTCCCCATTTAAGCTAAGCCTGATACATTAACCAACAAGGAAAAACAGTAGCCATTATACATGCTACAAGCTGCCATGGAACAACTGCTGCTGCACAAACAATGCCTCATAAGTGCAAGTGCCAAAAGCCTCACTCATTGCAATCTGTCATTCTAATTTCTCTACAGCCAAGACAGAAGAGTGCTACAAGTTTGAAGTTTAACACTGAATAGTGCTGCAGTCTCTCATTTACTGTTCAATCATTTTTTTATCCACCATACAGTAAACAAAAAATTCCAAGGAGATTTTGTAATTCTGAAGATGGCGATTCGTGAGAATAATTGTTACTTTTGCCAACATATAGTGCATCTATGTTTCAACCACATGTATAACTGCATACAATTCTCCCAATGCTCTAGTATCTTCATTCTTTGCAAAAGCGCTCTTGAATAGTTCAGAATTTGTGATGGAGACAATTTTAGATAAATGGATTGTGAGATTTGCAACATATTTGAGAGTTATAGCACAGGAATATAGAAAGTTTGTGTCTCATTAAGTTATTGTTTACCTCATTTATATATCTCTCACAATGCAAATTGAGAGAGCACTTTAAGAAAAAAAATAGGCATTTGTGGCCACCTCCAAAATACTACCAGAGTAACTTTTACAAAGTATCCTAGTAAGGGAATATATTTGCTCTTGGCTTTCCAGATTGCTTGCATAAAATAGCTAATATTTATGCAAAAAAACAAAAGTAAGTTGCTAATCACAGTTATACTGATCCCATCTCTTTCATTTCAGCATTAGTATAGCTCTTATATGCTGTTTGACTTTGAACAAACCAGGATAGCGCTGTAAATGACATTGTCAGATTTTATTTCTGTTTGGAACACACTGGCAGATTTTATTCTTTATTTTTAGTTTGTTAGTTTGACTGAGTGCATGAGAATGTTGAAAGCGAGTGATTGCTCTTTTTTCGGAGAAGGGCTTACTTTCTTGCATTAGAATAGAATTTTGGAGGCATTAAAATACTCTTAAGAAGTTCACCTACCCCTAACCAAATCACATCCACACCCAGCTTGACTAAATAAACCTGTTGACCAAGGCTCAATGCAGCCTGTACATAGCCTTTTTGATTTGTCAATTTTGAGTTTGCAGCATGTGGTTTTGTCTTAGGAGTTTTTTCTAGTTTTCTGAAAATGCATTGGCGGGAGAAGCCTTTACTTTTGATCGGCCTATTAGCCAAGTGAAATTCAAGTCAAAGAATGTATGTTTGAAGGTGTTCGGCATTTGTTGAAGGGTTGAACCTCATCATTGAACCCTGCAGTTGAACCTCGCGCCAAGGTTCAATGGTTCAACAGGTTCATCAATATGGAATGGTGAAGTTGGAATCGTTGGTCACTTTGTTGAACGGTTGAACCTCGCCGTTGAACCTCACCGTTGAACCCCGCAGTTGAACCTCATGCCAAGGTTCAATGGTTCAACGAAAGAAGTAGGCATCGGTGTGAGAAAGGATATCGGCGTAGGATGCAAGGTGTTCGCCGACGGAGGTAGGTCTGACCGATCAGGGTGATGAACCTCAAGGTCTCACCGATGGGGATGTGCGAATTAAGCTTTTCGGTGAGAGATGTGTATCGGCCAATGAAGTTTTAAACTTGTCGACAGTATATGGTCTTACCGATAGGAAAGAATATGTCGGAGAGACATCATGGTAAGTCTGGCCGCCAGTCAAGAAAATGCAGAATTAAACCGGCAGTTGGAATATGAACCGGTCTGGTAACTGAACCGTCCTGTAACGGACATGAGCAAATATATATGATGTAGCATTCTTTCTGTAAAAAAAATTCAGAAGAGAAAGGGGGGAGAAAGATTTTGATGTGAGAAGCATTTTTGATGTAAGAAAGTTTTGAATAAAAATCAAATACAGCAGTTCGACCAATTTGTGTATTTCTGTTCTGTTTTCAGTTTACTATTCTGAGGTAGATTAGTCATTTCTTTTTCTGCAATTTTGTTCTCTTTTGCAAACCATGACTTTGCATTGATGTTCCTCGAGTTCCTCTGTACAGTATGGAGGCCATCAAGCAGAGTCATGCTTTTTGTTTGTTTTTCTTTTGTGGGGTGGTCGGATTGTCGACTAGAGGCAATGCATGCTTGTTCTAGGCGAGCTCAGTAAAGAGTCCGGCTAGATAGAAAAGTAGGTAAATAAACTTGCAGGGGTGGAAAACCGAGAGGAAGAAAGTGAGCACCAAGCAGTCCAGACCCTTGAACAGAGAGAGAAGGGTGGGCAACGGGCTCAGAAAAGTTATGTGCCATTTAGGCAGTATCTCAGAAGTAGTGAGGATAAGGTATGTGTCCCACACCAAGTAGAGTGATAGAGTTTTCCATCTCTGCAACAAGTTGAGGAATTTAACTGACATTTTTGTGTAGAAAGATGTCTGTTAGCACATTGAATTGGTAGAGAGGCTAGTGTTGTCAAATAGTCTTGTACACCTACAGGATACAGAGCAGGCAGCCTAGAGTCCTCCCTATCACCTGTCCTTTGGTGGATATTACCTATTTTTTTTACACTTCATAACCCAATTTGCCTAACCAACCTGTCCTATGGTAGATATTACCTTCCTTTTTCTACCACTCACCGTTCTGCCTTGCTTTTACCCACATATTTGCTAAATTTTCCAATCTTTCCTTCAGAAAATAGTGTGCTATTTGTTCTCGTGAGAACTCTACACAGTCTCCATCCAAGGCTTTTGCATTTTAGTTGCTTTGCAATCACAGAGAAAGAAAGAAATGTGCTACAATTGAATACTTTATTAGTCCTCAAAATGCTGCATTGTTTAGTTACTAAGAAAACTAATTGTATACTTATATCTCAAAGAGAAATCCACATACAAGGACAAGCACATACAAACCATTACATTTAATTCTCAATGAAACTGGTCTAAAGATTATTCAAATTTTAAAAATGAAGAAAAGTCAGCCAAACACATTGACCAGTCAAACCCCATCAAGTGACACAAACTGGAAAATTAAGTTTACCACCGAGGTAGGTGATTACAGGTTGCTAGCCATGATAAAGGTTCCAAACCATTTTTGCACCAAGACGTATCTTAACAGGTTCAAGCACTTCACCACTAATTCTAAGGATTCTTTGTCCAACAAGGAAAGTGACAAAAAATGGTCGACAATGGAAATTCAAAATTTAAGCAAAGGTCTCAAGCTTGAGGAGGTAGCAAGTTTCATTATTTTTTTGGTGGGCAATAATTAGCGTCCTTTGGAAAGCAAATTCAAACTGCAGCAAAGCTACAGCCAACTCAATTCCCCGCAGGAGTTGGCAATTCAAATCTCAACAAATTTTCTGAATTTGAAGCTACAACTCTTTTAACACTTAACTCTTAAATTTTCAGTGTCTATGATTCCAAACCATTGTTAGCTTTTAACTCAGACCTCTCTTTCATGTCTTGGGCACTTATCTATATCATTGGATCTGTAAAGCTATCGCTCGGTACATCCAAGTTACTAGGACCTCCCCAGTAAATTCTCTCAGCCCCAAACTAGCTTTCTACATTGAACATTTCTTATAAGTTGTTGATGGTCGTTGGACCATTGTTCAGCCCACCTATCTTCAATATCTTTGGTCTCATGGTTTGAGAATTCCTCTTGGTTAGTTCTGAGTGTGTTCACATCAACTTCGTGTTCAGATAGATCACCAGATTTTATAGACTGAAGGATTATGCCGCCTTTGTTCTCTTTACGAAGTCGAGTCTAAGAAGCATTTATTTTCCAATGTCTAGTCTATTATGAAATTTGTGGGAGGTACTATCGTTTGTACTAGGATTTTGGCGGTTCTCTTTCCACTTTCTTCTGTTACCTTGATCAGAGGTGCTTGGCTCTTTTTCTTTGTGAGGTCACCAACTTTAGGCATAAATCTCTCTGGTGGTCCCATATCTTCTAAATTGATTACTTCTTTCAGCCTTTCATAGGTTTTGGAGGCATTAAGCACCTTCCGAATGCTATTGATTCATATACAAAAGAGAATAGATCAATGAGGCACTATTCTCAACTAAGGCTCCTCAAGTCACTCTAATGGTTGTGGCCATATCTCTTCTCAACATCGTGGACCCTCCCACACCCCTCTTCCACAACACGGATCCAGGGCAAGCTTACATCACTAGTTTCTTTCACAATGCTAGCAGTTCTTCGACTTCAAATGTTAGGAGAGGTCCTATGCAGAATTAGTTGCCTCCTAGAATTGTCTGTCCAGACCCCCTTAGCCCTAGACTTTCCCCAAAGAGCATTTTCAAATTCAGCATTGGTACTCCTACAGTGATAGATGATAACATTGGTGGCTCCTCCAATGGGTCACTGAACATTGATGCCTAAGGATTTTGGTACTCTGCTTGGGTGGTCTTCCTTTGTTTCTACTGCTTTGTGGGGTTCTTCCCCCACTTTTCTATTTATAATTGTAATTGTTTGGGGGTTACACTACTAGGTTAACCCTCATGTTTCGGCTGTTCTCAGTTTCTCGTCTTTTTCTTTCTTGCTTCATGTCTAGGGTCCCTTTTTGACCTAGTCCTTTGCTATTGTACCTGCTGTACTTTCCAATCCCTTTGATCTATTTTTGGTCATTTGTGCACATTAATACATTTTCTTTTTTCAGTCTTTCTTTCTATTCCTATTTTAAAGAGGCTCCAATTGTTCTTGAAATGATGCGTAGATTGTCAAAGATGTTGCCAAAATTAGATTTGTTCCATTATATCAATTGGTATCTCAAAAACTCCAACTTATTATCAAACCTAAACGTGGGGTGCCTGCTAAGTTTGGTGGTGGTAGACCACCATTCACTTACTTTATTGAAGAATCTACTGTCTATAGGCCATATCCTTTGAAATTTGAAGAGATTGTGTGGACGTGGTGCTACAAGCCGTATGCTTAGGGTAATTGGCCAATGGTTGTATAGCGTAGTGTTCTGAACTGAGAAATCAATCCTTAGGTCAGATTGGATCCAGCTGGGAGACACCATAATCCATCCAATTTTTCAAAGATGTTTAGTCTTGAGTCTCCTATTGGTCCAAGTGTAGGGGTTGCAACCAAAATCCATGTCTATTAATCCTATGTTGTATTTATCAAATCCCAAACCTTCAGTTGCTCAAGGATTGCAGATCAGTTGTTCCCTATTGGGTGAATATAGATATTAATAATGCAAAAATACAGATTATGATGTATTGAAATTTTGAAATGAATTGACTACCTACCCCCAAGAGTGCGTAATGTGTGAAATTAGGACATACCTTTGTGGATTCCATATTATTGCTAACTTCGATTCCTTACAAAGTAGTGTTGCTTGTTACCCCATGGGCTGTGAAATTTGGTGTGCTTTAGGTCCTCAAATCTAGTGGTTTCCTGGAGAAGATCCAGATCTATGTGGTGCTGCTTGATTTGACTATGAAGGTGTTGTTTATTAGGGGCACCTATTCCCCTTATATTCTAGAAGAAAGTTGTCATTGAGATTGTTGTTCTGGATTAGAAATATTTAAATTGTCTTCTCCCTCTAGGGTGATGTTTTTGGGTGTCCAGATCTGCATCTCTAAGGAGGCACTGGGCCTTGATTAGAGTTTCCCTTTGGACACTAGATACACATTTGATTTCCTTTTCTTGAGGATAGCATGCTGTTAGTTTTTTATTTGCCAATTCATTGATTGAAGAGAGAGAAATGTATTACATTTTGGTGTGTCTCTTGCTTTGTTGTGGGATGTTTTAATAGTTAGTTGGGCCTTCAAGATTAATTTTGTTGATTTTCTTTTCTTGAGGATAGCATGCTGTTAGTTTTTTATTTGCCAATTCATTGATTGAAGAAAGAGAAATGTATTACATTTTGGTGTGTCTCTTGCTTTGTTGTGGGATGCTTTAATAATTAGTTGGGCCTTCAAGATTACTTTTGTATTCTTGTGTTGGGTGGGTTTGTTTTTTTCTCTTGAATATTCAGGGTTGTACTTGACAAGTTCCCCATTTGCTTTAGCTAGCTTTGTCTCTTGCAGGTCTTCCAAAAGGTGAATGGATTTACCATGTGGACCTCCACATTTGTGGCAAATATTTCTTCGCATATTCTCTGTTGAATTTGTTATCAATGATCGGCTTCTTTTGGTGACTCTTATTTGTAGTGTACATGGGAGGCTACTTCTTCCTTCCTAGTGGTGTTAGGTTCCTAGTTTTCTTGGCTCAATTCAATTTGATTTTGGGTGATTCTTGTTGTGTATGCTCTTGTAAGATGACTATATACATGACATATTTGACATCTAAATGGAATGTTTTCATAATCAAGTGGTTGCTCCCATTCTATTCCATCCAGATCCATATTTATCCAATTTTGTAATGGTTTCTCTAGATCTACATTCACATAGATGCAAGCATAGTTGAAGACTCTTGGGTTGTGTAGCATCTCAGAAGAGGTAATATATTCTCTGATCACTGCACCTATTCTTTGCAAGACTAGCTCTTTCCAGTATTCACTAGGTAAAAGTGGGAGACAAACCCAAACAAGGACTATGCTAGGTAGGATTGAAGGATGGAGCCCAATAAATAATGAAGAGTCCAGATTTACTGAGAAACCAAGATCCTCCCTAGAAGATTATTTCCTTTTTTGCTTGGATGCAAAAATGGTCAAAAAATATCCTCTGGGGAAAAGGAGAGCCTCCACCTTTCCCAAAGGTTGCCAATTGTCCTCGCCTGATAATGGGCCAGAACGGTAAACTAATCCCTTAATTAGTAATTATGACTGGAGTGTGCAGAAGTGACTGGCAGAGCATGCGATGTGTCAGCCTTCACTCATTGTCGACGATGGCTCAGGGTGTTCTTGACAGCTTTGTTTCGTTTTTGGAGCTGTGTTTCGTTTGGCGTTGCCCTCCTATCGGGTGTGGTTATCAAAGAGTATGGATTCTGATGATGGCAAGGAAGGTGTACAGGTGGTTATGGAGAATTCAATGGACGTGAAAGGCAAGAAGGTGATAGGTGGTGGTTCTAGGCGGAGTTTGAGGAAGAAGGGAGCAAGCTTGACGGTGGGGGGTAAAATGGTGAAGGGAGAGAAGGTGAGAAGATAAGCAGGGAGGAAACGTCTAAGGAAGATCACGAGGAAGGAAGCAATGGCCGATTTTATCAATGGGCTAGAGGCGGAGATAAAATATCCTATCCTCCGTGAGTGGCTTGGCCGATTGTTAAGGGTTGTGGAGGAAGTAGATGGGAAGGAGGGGGAGCATGTCCGTGAGGCATTGGTGCATTTGTTGTTGGATCCAGGAAGTACCCACGGGCGGTGGAATGTTTTTGGTGCTGCGCAATCCCTCACGGTGGCGTCTATGCTATCAACTGCTACGACATCTATTCTCCTGCATGAAGATTTGATTGAGATCACCAAGCAGAATGAAGAATATGTGGAGAAATTGGTGGGGCATATGCATGATGTGGGGGTGCAGGTGCTAGAAATTCGTAAGGTGGTGGATGATATTGCTGGAAAGATGGGGGTGGCGACTCCTGTTCGTGATCATCCTTCGTGCTCTTGTGCCTGAGACTCTGACAACGACCAGGTGGAGATGTTCGGTGAAGATAATAGTTAAGGTACTACATGTTATTTGATTTTTTTTGTATGCAGTTTAAAAGGGCCTGCGTAATTTGCCCTAGCTGTAGGATGTTAAACTCTGGGATTGGGGATGGGATAGATAGGTATTTTGATAGGTTCTGCGTATGCTCTATTTTGGGTTGTTTGGTTATGGTAGTTTGGTATGGGTATGGTGGTTTCCGGTTATTGTTTGTTGATGATACTCTTGGCCTCTGGCCCTTTTTGGAAGGGTTCTTGGACCCGAAAACCAGGTTACTATAATCAAAAAAAGGTTGCCAATTGTCCTAAATCCATGCTTTGAGTGTTTTGGGGGAAAAGGAAAGCTCCCATGAAGCAACAAATCAAGGCTTGTTCCTTGAGAAGCTAGAGATGTCCTTCCTTTTTATAAAGGGAAAAGATTACCCGAGTTACCTAATAATGAGTGGCTTGTGAATGCACCTGAGGCATATATTCTATTTCTATAGTGCTCCACAAATCTTGGGCAAGTCATCCATTCAAAGAAAGCAGCCATTTTCTTTCTTGGTTGGAAAAATGGTGTTGCATTTTTTTTTGCGTAGTATTGAAGGAATCCCCGTAGTTTAGTATTGGTTGGTTTATGTTGTTCTAAGCCGCTGACAATTTTTAATGATTGGCCATGGTAGTGTTGTGTGAAAAATTAGTAGGTTTGTGTAGAAAGGCATTAGGATTGCACATTTCTACAGAGAGCATTGGGAGAGTCTCTCAATCGAGTTATAGGATAGTGTAACGACTATATTACACGAAGTTTCCGAGACATTGACGATAGCGGATGAGGGGACGCATTTCCAAGATAATTTTTTGGGAGGCCATTTTTAGAGGATGGCAGGGGATCACTATTAAAAAAAGAAAAGTTTAAAAATATAGGAAATTTCAAATATTTATATAATAACATTGATAAAACATTCATCATATACATTATAGAACCTTAATGACTTGAATTGACATTTCACATGAGGGTTGACAAATAAATTAACAAAATTTAATTGCTTTCATTGTCAATGTGCATATATTATATAAAAATTACAACAAATTGCCCAAAGGCTGCAAGTTTCAACTACAAAATGACAAAAACATAGAAAATCTATTGCTGCCCCTAATCAACATCTGCTAACACTGCATCAAAATTGGGGTCTAAATCTGAATAATTGCCACTAGGAGGGGTTGCCTCATCCAATGGAACTCCAACCAATCCCTCTTGTGCCTCCTCATCAACCTATGTGGTATATTTAAGATCAACATGCGGCTGGAGTCTGACGATACTTAGGAGTTTGTTGATCCTAAATCCACAAGGCACTATGCATGGCCACCAACTTCTTCGCTTGTTGAGAGGCAAGCCTATTCCTCTTGACCAACTGAATGAAGCCGTATGTGGACCAATTCTTCTCTATATTAGAGGAATTAGGAACCTGTGAAAGGGGGCAAGTGGCAAGTATCCTCAACTTTTGTGTACCCTTGCCATGCCACATCCACAATCCAATAGGGTCAGTTTGAGCTAATGTAGCTCTATCTGTTCTCACCTTTGGTTTGCTAAATGTTGGACCACGAAGATTGACAAAGGCTAGCCACTATGTGTGAAGCAAAGTAGACTCCTCATCAATATACATTTTTCGAAGGGGCTTCATGAGCCCTTTCACCTTATCACCATGAGATGGAGGCACTCTACTAGTCCTAGCTACATACCATTTGGAATTTAGAGCATAGGCTGCCATATGAAATGGGATGTTCATAGTGTTCCATCGCCATGTCATAATGGACCTAATATGCTCCTGATAAAATCCCAAAGCAAGATCCCTACTATGAATGGCTTGCTTCTTCTACCCAAACATGCCGTCAAATGTCTCATAAATCACTCCAAGGCTAGGAGAGCTTGTATCAGCATATCTTATGACCCACACAACAGGTGAGATGAAGGAGCAAACATATTTGTAGATGAGTTACAAAAATTAAAAATTAAAAAAAGATTAAGACTCAAATGACAAAGAGTGAATGCTATTACAAAGAATGAAAACAATTTACAAGTTAGAAACATTAATAAATTAACGATTTAATAATTTAATAATAAAAACAACAATTTCTTACCTCATTGTGGACCACAAATCATCATCAAGGATCTTCTGTTTCACACTTTTTCCTTCAGTCATGCTTGCCTCTAGCCATCTATCCCACTTTGAATTAACCATCATTAACTATAGAGGCTCTTGCACCTCAAGCATCCTCTCTAACAAAATGAAGTGGCTAGCATATCTAGAATCCACGGGCTTGAGGAATTCCTTCCTCGAAAATAGCCTGAACAAAGCAAGTGAGGTGTGATGGTTGCAAATGAACATTTGTATGTCTCTAGCTTCTGCCACCACTGCCTTCACCCAATCTATCTTCCCAATTTCAATGCGTTGTTCAACACATTGAACACAACATGGGATCTAAAAAATATCCTTGTAAGCACCTTCCACCATCAAGCCAGCTAACTTACATACATGGGTTGAATTCACCACTTGTATAACATTAGAAGGCCCAACCTCTTCTATAACATCCTTCAAAATTTGAAATTAGAAGTTTGCATCCTTCCTCTTCCTTGAACAATCAATAACTCTAAGAAAATAAAAGTCAATTGAACATGTGACAGTGATATTGATGAGTGGTTGATGTTTGATATCGGTCCACCCATCCATGATGATAGAGCAACCATCCCTTATCCAAGTTCACCTCATTTCCTCCATCTCTATACTCACCTTAGAATACTCTCCATCAAGAAGGGGTGGTGTGTAGCTTATATTCTTTAGGGGAGGCAAACAAGGAACCAATAGCAATTGCATCTTTGAACATTTGTTTGAGATAGAGAGAATGTACCACATGAAATGGTATGGCAACGGGCAAAGAAAAATTCAGCAATAGAAGACTTAGCCACCTCTCGTGATTGCATATTAAACATCCTCGCAACACTACTAGCCCTTTTCTTTCCCTTGGTAGAACCCTCTCCCCTTTGACTCTCAAGATCTATGGTTTGGGTAGGCAATGGCATACTAGGCTGCATAGTCTCTATTGGCATTCCCTTATTTCTTGCCTCCCCCTCCATGCACACGTCACGAGAACTTCTCAGTTAGCGTTATTTTTTCACAATCTTTTACCCCTTGTCCACTTATGCACAAAACATGAGAATAAACCCTTGTCTAGATACCCCTATAGTTTTTGTGGCACAAATGACATAGCCATACTCTATTTCCCTTTGAGTTTTTTTTCCTTGTCTTTGTCTATAACTATTGCAAATTGTATAAGAGGTATTTTGCATTAAATGGGCCTTTTACATAGGTTTTGAGGAGTTCAAAAGGGCATTCAGATGGGTTACTTGAACTCCTAGTCTTTGCAACACTCCCACTCCCCGAAGAGTCCCCAACAATACTTCTACAAGTTCTTTGTTGAATTTGAACCTCTTCACCCTCACTGCTGCTCATTGTTTTTTTTGCTGAAAATTCATAACACAACTGAAGTGCAAACATAAAACAAAAGAAAACAAAAAACCCTCCCTAAGTGTTTAGAATTTTGGAAAAAAAATATAAAAATGCAAACGAATTTGAGCAAACGAATAATGGATAGTAAACTTATCTCAAATGGTGTGGATTTGATGCTCTCTTACCTTCTTCCCTCTGTTGTTCTCTTCTCTTCTCACAGCTGTTCTCTTTTTTTTGTCTTCTTCACAATTTGGAAAATGACAAAATGAGTTCGTTTTTTGTTTTTAGTTGTTAGTGGCATTGTTTTAGGTTTAGAGTTGGTGTAAATGGTATGGGGATCCTTATGGGGCCCCCATCCCTTTTTTTCCCCTTAATTTTGTGTTTTTTTTTTCTTTAAATTACATTTTAAGCTGCTTGGGCCATAGGGGATGGCTAGCCATTGCCTGCTGCCCCCTGCCATTTCCATTTGCAGATTTCCTGTTTCCGAAATGTTTCCAAATTTTTGCACAAATTGGGTACATGGTGGGAATGTTTCTAACCCGGACCCCTACATCCCCAAAATGGGGACGGGTCAAAATTTGTAGGGGATGCATCCCCGGGGTACATAGTGTAACGATGGAAATTTTGAATCAAAACAAAAACTTGGTAGACCTTACCAAAGTTGTGAAACTGCTGAAATGTCTAGATTCTACGAATTGGTGCTTTTAAACAGAGGTTGCTGATTGTAGGAGCAGATTACCCACTTAATCAGAGACTGCAAGGAGAAACCTCATCCCTTGAAAATCATTAAAGAAGAAACCTTGTCGCTTGAAAATCACTAACTGGTTGGGAGATAGAAGAGTCACGTGTCTTTCCTTTGTGAGGATTTTCACAATTTTTTATGTGATAAATGCAATAGACATGTCAATGGAAATGAATGTAATTTGAGCTATGTAATTAGGTTGTCATAAGCCGCATTGAGTATCTCTTTTTCTTCAAAAATTTTGAGAAGGTGGAGTGATTGCCATGATGATGACCAGGTTCAAGCCCCACTAGGAGATATCCATTTTGAAGTAGATGTCATAGCAAGCCACACATGAATGGGGCTGGGTGCAAGTACCAGGTGAGTTATGGTGGGATACCCTCAGAGGTAGCTTCAAAGCCAGAAGATGTTCTAATATTTAGCTGCTGGCAAGGTGAGTGTCACAATCTACCTATCATTAAAATAATTTATATCGTGACAAAACAAATATCTGCAACAAACATAAATATGACTCATTTTAACTTGCCTTTTAAGTAGGTATTGCCATAAGGTATGACAAATGTAGCTTTATTCTAAAAATATTTTGTGCTGCAAAAGGAATACACGTGCCTTTGCCTAATGTCTTATTTCATGAAATACATGGTCAAATATGCCCAAATAATGGAAAATTACTCTTTATTCCAATTTGATTCTTTTGGCGATTGATTTCCAAACTCTTTCTGTGAACCTGAGATAACATACAAACAAATAATCAAAAAATACAAAAATTTGCTAATGAAAGACACAAAACTAAAAGAGTAGAATCAATTGCTTTAACATGCAGAAACTTACATGTAAGCACCATATTGTTACCAAACATACTTGTTTTTTCTCCCGCCTGACCATTAAAATTTAAGACAAAATCCAAAAAAGCAAGACATAAGTTGTCTAGAAGTACTTAAAAACTATGTATCTAGAGTTGAATGATTTGAACTTTTTGTGTCCACTTCAATATCATTTTGAAATGTATATAATGCAAGAATTTATAAATATTAAAGTTTCACTTAAAACTTTCAAGAATATAACAAGTACACTATTTTAGAGAACTAGTTTAAAAACAATTAATCAAGATAAATCACCATTATTTATTTTCCCACGTGGCTTATATTCTCCAAAATAGTTTAAAAACACTTAATCAAGATAAATCACCATTATTTATTTTCCCACATGGCTTATATTGTCCAAAATTACAATCAAGGAACACAATGATCATTGATCACACAATCATGATAAATGCAACACATAATCATACAAGTCATCCTTGCTTATTTAACAAGACCAAATAAGGATTAGAATATATTGTAGCCCTCCTAATTCACATTAATATCAGAGAAGCAACCAGATTCATAGAAGAATTTGTATTCTCCCTAAAAGCCAAGTAAATCATTTGTTAATTAAAATAGAGGAATATGGGCAAACATTACAAGAGCCTAACATAAACATACAAGTGACGTGCCTTAACCATCAAGGAAAAATTCAATTGTGAATCTCATAACATCCTTACATACCCAAGGGGCATAAAGATAAGGAATTGTTTTACTACTAGTAACCAAGATTCCACCATTATGCCCCTCTATAGTTCTATAACAAATAGTGGGTGTCATATTGGTGCAGGAGCACCAAGAAGACTAAAGTTTTGAACCCTCTTGTTTTGATTTGTTGATTCAATAAGGTCCTAGAAGACCATTCATGATTGTAATGAGGAATAAGGACTATGTCCAAATATCTATCCTCATAAAGTTGAGGCAGTCACATGTGTAAAGCCTTCTTAAGGCATATAGAGACAGTCTTCGTGTTTGTCAGCCTTGTTAAGGCATGGTAAGTAGTCTAAGATGGTGTCAAGAAGTCCAAAATGATGTCAAAGGGTCTAATGCCTTGTTCAAGGCCTAATTGCATTGTAAATCTATTTTGAAGGCATTGTTATGCCTAAACAAGTCGCTGCATCCCAAAATAAGACAGTTGCAGAGACAGTTCGGTGGTTATTGGACCTTCCATCGACCTTAACTGTCTTCAAAACCAATTCAAACTGGTTGGCAGGCTTCTTAAAAGCTCTGCCCTATTCATTGTAAGGAGGAGAAGTCGTGGAGAAGCATTTTGGAGAAGAAATCAATAAAGTATAACAAGTTCTGCCTGTGTTTGACCGTTTTCCTGTTATTGCTGCACGTACCCTGTCTGTGTACGGTCGAGGGGTGACTGTTGGTTATGTTGGAATGGAAGCTTGGTGAGTCACCTTCCAAATGCATATGTTTTGAGTTCTTGACACTTCTTTATATCGTTGTATTCCTCCTTTTTCTGTAGGGTGGTCGGAGAAACCCTTAACTAGGGTTCTGACAGAAATTCATTATGTTCCCTCCATTCCACTGACTCCCAAACTCTGTGATCAGTGGAATGAGTTCTTTGATGTCTGTTTTAATGTGTTGCAAGAGTATTTTGGGCAGGAACCTGTTATTACTAGGATTTCATTGATTAGACTTAGCAAAATCATATGCTAAGTGTTTGATAGAAGCAACAGTAGTATGGATTCTGATGACAGTCGATTCTAACAGCAAATGAAGACTGAATTCCATGGTTTTGGGAGGTCCCTGACATGCCTAAGTGGTCAAGAGAGTTAAAAGCCTCCATTTAAGGGTACTTGCTTCACAGACTAGGCCTAATTGGGGCTCTAAAACACTAGGAGGGGCTATTGGTTGAGGCATACCATCCAAAACAACCCAAACCCATTCTTGGATATGTGATAGGGGACCATAATGGGTATCTTCTAATTGTCTGAGATTTGCATTTGAAGGTCTGTGCTAAAAGTTATTAGGACTGTTGTCAATTTCTAGGGCTACAAGCCATTTCTTGGGCTTGTGAAGGAAGTACCATTTCAGAGTTTGACCTACCTTTGCCAATGGATGGGATGGGTCCCTATACATACCTAGACACCATTTCCATGGAGAAATCAAAGCCCTTAACTGCTGTTCCCACTTTTGTGTAAAGACCTTGGATTTTGGGCTTTTGAGTGAAATAGAACCTTGTCTAGTTTCCTATCCTTCTCCTATCAAAGTGCCTCTACATCATATACTCTAGCTCTCGTGTTAGTATATAATTTTTAGACTTGAGGAATGAATAGGTTTAAGGTTCTTGCAAGTAAGCTCTCATGCAATCATGGTGGAAGATCCATCTCCATCTAACCCATCCACCTTCTAAGGAATAGTTTCAAAGCTTGTTGCCACATTTTCTTACTATTTTTCTTATATAATGTCTACCTCTCCAAGGCGCATGACCCAAAATTGCAAAATCTTCCAAGTCTGATGCCCCTTTGTTGTTTTAGCCTACCTTGCCCATCGTTAATTACTGATTTGAGAAATCTAATGGGTCCCCTTAGTCAATTTCTAGCTTGGTCTTGTTCTTTGCTTTCCCCTCATGTTTTTGTCATGTGCCAAAGATTACAAAAATCCAAGAAAATTCTATGTCTAGGGAGTTTGTGTCCATTTTCTATCATTTTGCGGGTTTATGAAACTTCCAGGGACTTCGGTCGTTTGCCACTTTTTCTCCTTTCCCTTCACTGTCCTCACTTTCGCAGTCTTGCACGTTTGCAAACTTTCCATGGACTTCTGCACTTTTGGCAAAAGTCCTTCCTTTCCCTGTTTTCCCACATTCCCACTTCCTTCCTCCATTTTGCAGAATTGTGGACCCTGTTCAGATGTCCAAGTTCCCTCCCAATCCCACGGACTTCTTTCTCTCGCTTCCTTCCTTTTTTGCCTTTCCTATGGAATTGTGGATTTCTCGTGGATTTCATTCACTTTTCCAATTTTAGTGTGAAGTCCAGATGTCTAAATGGACCCTGCGTTTTCCTAGACACTCAAGTAACTTGTATTTTGCAGGATTCTGCTGCCCATCTTCCATTTTCCTTTTGATCCTACTTCCCCTTCTGACTTGTCTTCTATTCTCAGTGTGCTTGTTTCTCCCTTCACCTCGCCCTATGGACTTGCGGGTTTCTTGTGGACTTCCTCCACTTTTCCAAAGCTTCCTAAGTCCCGAACACCCATGCATTTCCGCATTTCTCCCATATCCCAAAGCTTTCATGTTTCTCCTAATTCACCCTTATGGAATTCATCTGGACTTTCCTGCATCCCTTCAAGTTCACCTTTGCGGACCTTCCATGGACTCCTAGACTTCTTCCACCCTTACCTCCATCTTTCCAATCCATAATTCCTCGCATTTCCTTGTTTCCCTCCACACTTCTCCCTACTGACTTCCTAACTTCAAATGAACATGTCCACGTCTTACCTCCACTTCCACAACGAATTCCCGCAAATCCACCAAGCGCCTCACCCACTCCCCTAAACTCCCCAAGATGCCATTAATTGTTGGATTTGATCCTCTGCAATTGTACAAACACACTTATCCCGCCAAAATGCTAGTGCTCATCCCAAGGGCGTGGTTCCACATGCATATTTTAACGGTGAATGAAGATGAATTGATCAACATGAATGTTGCAATTGAAAACTAGCAGCCGCTAATCTACACATAGGTACCAAGCTATCCATTTCACGCAGGAAACATTTTTTACTCACCATGCACTCAACTCAAAACAGATTTCAATGGATCTGGTGTACTTGCTCATGTTTGATTGGTAGAAAAATCTTGCGACCCTCGACGAGAATGTAAAACATGTAAAAAGATGTAAAAGGGGTTGGTTGTTGAGCCAACTTCTTGATTGTAAGTGCCTCAAGCTGATTCTAGGGCATCAAGTGATGCAAGTCTGGTTTGTAAGGGGACGGGATATATTCTGTAAACCATAAGAAGGGTATTTGATGAACACAATGTATGTAAATGGTATAAATACATGTAAAAAGATGTAAAAGGAGTTGGTCGTTGAGCCAACTTATTAATTGTAAGTGTCTCAAGCTGGTTCTAGGGCATCAAGTGATGCAAGCTGGTTTGTAAGGGGACAGAATACATTCTGTAAACCATAGGAAGGGTATTCAATAAACAAAATGTATGTAAATGGTATGTCTCCATGGCAGTTTGTAATTCCTCACGAGGGTGCTCAAACCCAGTTGTGGATCCTCTCTTGTGACATTTGCTGGTATGAATGTAATAGGGGTTAGATGAATGTGTGACAACTTCTAATTCATTGCAAAGCTATTGTGATGGTCTCTCCTTTGTTTCAAGTGGGGTATTGCAATACTGAGATGGATTATTAAGTATGTCCATTCGCATGAGGTTTTATATTTGATTTGCATGTATCTGCACGTCTGGTTCCATTATGCTCTATAGATGTATCCTCTTCTTCCTTGTAGGATCATGATTTTGTTGCCCAATTGGGTAGGCATCGGTCAAATTGGTTTAGGATTCAATCTCCTTATTTACAACTTGTCTTGCCTACAAGTGCCGGTCAATTTTAAAACTCCGGATTCATCTTAACAGAGCCACACTTGAACAAGATGTTGAGAAGTGTGTGCATGTAGGAATCCTGTTCACCACATAGTTCACTGCTTCAACAATAAATAACATTAATGAGCTTGTGTCAGATGGATTTATAGAGGGTTATGTTGGTGAGATGCAAGATGCATATTTGTAAGAAAAGGTAAGGGGATTCATCTTAAGAGATACAATCAATTCACATCCTTAGGTGCATATGCATGCTTTTCCATATCTGTTATTAGTGAAGTCTAGTAAGCTCGCTCTTGACCACCATTAGGGCATGGTAATCAAAGCCTTATTCCACTTATTGTCCTATTTTAAAACCTCAAGAGAACACCCTCTAGGTTTCACAGAGCCTAAAGAAGAGGATTTGCCCTAATCCTATGTGTTAATCCAAAACCACCCCCTCTTTGTGGATGTTTCACTCTCTCTGCCTAAGATACCTTGTTCCCCTTCTGTCACTTTGGCTTATGATGCTAGAGGAGAGGGCTTGGGTTTTTGGTACCTAACACAAGGCAAATGATAATCCAAAGAACACAATCCACCCAAACCATGGAGCAAACAATATTATTTAACATAGTTCTCAAACATTGCTCTATAGATCTACTAGCCCCATACTTAAACTCTCAAAAATCTTTGTAATAGTGGATAAATAAAGGCTAACACCCTCAGGTAGAATATAATCTAATTGCTTGTGTGAAGGGTTTTTTTGTGCTTAGTCTTAGCAACATTATGGACTAGCAACAGATATTTGAAGGAGGTCTATATTTCTTAAACAATGTCAACTTATACATGTGTCTAGAGACTATAAGATTAAACACTGAGAAAGATTATATAGTGAGCACCCTCATATAGATTTGGCTCTTTGCTTCTAGAGGTATGGAAGGACTTAAATTAAAAAATAACATTAAATGAGTATGTGACAACTACTAGTATAATTTGTCCAATGTCCTTCTATTTCTCATTGCCATTATAAGTGTGATAATGGTTATTAACAAGCCATTCTAAAGGAAAGCTTCTTTCTAAATTGGTGTGTTCATGAGGACCAAGAATTGAATTATGAATATCTACAAGGCTAGACAGATGGTAAAGATTATCATAATGATGTCTAGGGTTCAACTCTCCTAGGATAGATGTAATATTTTGGAGACAAAGCAAATGCTAGGAGATGCAAGGGTGTGGTCATCTTGTTCTAACGACAGTCAATGATCCTTTGCACTCCTTCGAAAAATGCTTATGTGGGGTCATTTTCCTTGGCTTCTATTATGGTCCTTATTTTTGCAACCATGGAGTCCATGCCATCATAAATTTCACCCAAACATGGTCGATCCGTATCAACATACCTAATCATACTCATGATGGCCTTAGTGAAACTCAAAACATATTCCACACAAGCCCCCAACACTCATCTAGAATCAATGCTTTGACATTTTAGGCTATCTCTGTATTTGATTGCCTCCATACACTCCAAAGAGTGTTGATGACCATGGCATTCAATGGCTCTCACACCTTCACAAGCCAACTCAAGACAATTGTGTGTGATGTGAATAGAGTCTCAGCAACCTAACATGGTGTACAAAAAAACAAATCAAAAGTAGGCATATCAAAAAGATAAAAAATAAATTACCTTCAACAATTCCAACTTGGAGGAGGACCTAAAGATGGCTTGTGACATATGATGATTTATCACAAATAGTTGAATCTCCCTAGCCTTGATGTAGATTTCTTTGATCCATTTGATCTATGTGCCAATCTTTTGTATCACCTAGTTGAGGGAGTGGATGGCACATGGTGTCCTAAAAATGTCCATATGTACCCCCTCCACTATTAAACTAGCTGCCCTGCAATTTTTAGTGTTGTCTGTTATGACTTGGACAACTTTTGGGGGCCCACCATCTTAATGGATTCCATAAGGATCTTGGCAATGAAGTTTGCATCCTTCATTTGACCCTCACAATAAACTGCCTTCAAAAACATTGCCCCTTTGGGGAACATTGCAATGACATTAATTAGTGGTCTATTTTTACAATCCTTCCATCCATCAGAAATTTTGGACAATCCTATTTCGAGCCATGTATCCTTGATTTCCCTCAAGGATGCCTCTATGAAAGCTTTTCCTTGGCCAATAATGTGGTGTGCACTTTTTCATATCCAAGACTAATGTAATTAGTAGGTGCATTAGCAATTGTTGTCACAATTTCCTACCAATATGGTGATCTCAGAAGGTTGAAAAGAAGCCCAATGCCATAAATGCGAGCAACCTCCCTTGACTCATTCTAAAAGGCCTTTTCCAATGGGCCTCTTTCACAAGAAACTAAGGGAGTATGGTCTTCTTGGGAAGACAATGGTGGCGTGAAATGATATGAGCTAGATGATATTGTAAAGCCATTAGGAGGCTTGCACGATCCTTTCTTGGATAGAGAATGTAATCTTTCCTTTGCTCTATTAGTTACAATGTTAGCATCCTCCTGTTCTTTGATATATGCCATAATTTGATCCTTTGCCAACCCTTTTTATTTGACCTTGCATAAAGTCATATTCCTATGCCAGTAATAATGTGTTCCTTTGCAAATCCTTTTTATTTGGTCTTGGATAAACTCTTCTTCCTAAGCCAGTCATAGTGCATAGATGAGCTTTCAGGTGACTATACGAGCTCTTATATTGATCCCTACATTGGCTACAATGCTAACCAAAACCCCCACCTCTAGGAAGTTGCTCAATCATGCATGTATGTCACCAAAGAGGTAACCCCACATCAATTTTGAATAGCTTCTCTAGTATTGAGTCAACTAAAGTAGAACTACCTGCCATTTTGTATGACTAACAAAACAAAAAAGAAAAACCAAAAAAAAAAAACATTACAACCCTACACTTCATTAACTTAAGAAAAACAAAATAAAAAAAACGACATTATAACCCCTATAATATGTATAAAGGTTGAAAAAAACATTTAAAATACTTTTAAAAAGAAAAAGAAAATTGGAAAAACTTGAAAAAATCACAAGATAAACTTACCTTTGATTTATAAATCTTGTAGGTGTAGGTCTTTCTCTCTTGTAGCACTTAACAAACACTGTAGAATCCCTTTGTGAAGCCTTTACCTTTGAAGTAATATCCAGCAACCTTCAAGAATTAAAAATGGTAGCTTGGAGGCAAAATAGTGTTTTGGTCTCTTCTATTTGTGAAATGTGGGAAAACATAAGCGACAAGGCATGCCCTTTAGGGTGAAAAGTAGTTTTGTAAAGTATTTTTTTTGTTTTGAAAAGGCATGCCCTTTAGGGCCAAATTAGGTTTGTAAACTGTTCTTTTGTTTTGAAAAAATAAACAGATTTTTGATGTTTTAGTGTCGGCGGCCTGTGGGTACAGCCCAAGTTCGCCTAGGGTTTGGCCCAGGTTGCCCAGGCTGAGCCTTGGGTGAACCTAGGCCAGAACTATGCAAACACCAGGCTGTCCCAGCCCAAAACTGGAACCCGAACCAAGTTTGACCAATACGGTGACCTTTTCAGCAGAATCTGGTAATGTAGGAGAAAAATTCATAAATGATAAACTGATTACCTTGAGTTTCTACAACTCTTTGAAATTTCCAAAAAAAAATCAGAATGGATTACAATGATGGAAGAGCTGCTAATAGAAATTTGTTAGAGCCTATAAGAAGGCATATTGCAGTTCTTACAAAAGAAATCATGGATGACGAAACATGTAAGCAAAAATAGCTCACCTGTAAATATAAGGGATAGATGCTTCTTGGATTTAATACAGTTTCCAAAAGAGTTTCACTAAATCATTAAACTCTAGAGTTCTGGTAATGATAGAAAAGGAGGAATAATATTAATGAGTCACTGAGGATAGAATTGCATTTTTTATTATGTCTTGGAAAGAGATGTATGTCTGCATGATGCACATAGAGAGGCCCTATTATGGATACACAAAAAACATTTATTTCATGCTTCCCATTAGCAGAAATATAATTAGGAATATTTGGGAGAAATATAAGATTGTGAATGTGATAGCCGCCACAATTTCTTCATGTACTCAAACTCAGAGGAAGTTTTCAAATTTACATTCAGAATTATAAATGGTTGATAAAATGAATTTGCATGTACTATGTGTAAGTGCATTTACTTAATTTTTACTGGGGCAGGATTGGTTAAGTTGGCAATTTGTAAAAGCAAACCCTATTAGTATTTTATGTTCATTTCTTCTTGTGACAGAGGATACACAAACTGAATGGTGTATTTGAATCCATCTCCTCCTTAGTAGGCAAACTAAATGCTAAGGCTTTTTCGTTTACATTTCCTCTTATGATTGAGGATACACAAACTGGCAAGCCAAATAAGCCTCCATACCAAAGTTTTTCTAGGAGAATGATAGTTCATAAGCTCAGAACTGCGAATCCTCATCTCAGCATGAGGAATATTTTCACATTTTCAGACCATTCATAAGGCTGCTTGATTTCTCCTATTCTCAACAACAAATTTCTCTGCAAGGATCAAAGTTCAAACAAACTCCTGCAATGAAGAAACTTGAACAGCCAAAAAGGCATATTGAAGGAAGAAAGAACAAATTGTTAGTTTTCCAAATCAGATATGCTGTTGTATATCTGTTTATACTTTTCTTTGATTGATATATGCATTTAGAAGGGGACACATATGCTGGAATGATTGCACCCTTCCAATATCGTGTCTTATTAATTAACTGTTTGATTATTATTAGTTTGGAGACCATTAGCGTAACCTCCCGACGCTACAAAACATCAACACTCCCTCTTAGCTAGGGAGGTATAGCAAAAGTCTTCCTTGAGTCCTACTCAAGGGTATTATGTCTTGTCATGGATTCTCTCAACATGAAGTCCACCATGGCTACTCCCATGTGTGGAAAAAACACAAATACAAAGAATTCATCACGAAGTCTCTCAACGTGATGTTCTCATGGAGTCTCTCAACATGACATCCACCATGACTACTCCCAAAGGGTGGAAAGAACCACATCTCTGTCTCAGAGATGGACAAGGGTTTTCACCTCAAATTTCTCCGTCTCAAAGATTCCATTGGCTAAATTTATCATTAACTATTGTCATTGGAGTGCATAAGGAGGGAGTTGGCCAATGGATGTATTGTTTTCTCTAGCGCTAGAACCATTCGGCCATGAAATTTGTAACCTCCCTAAGCTACAAACAATAACACTCCCTCTTAGCTAGGGAGGAATACTTCCAGCTGTACAAGACACATCACCTCATTGTGATGTCAACCACCATGGCTACTCCCATATGTGGAAAAGAAATATATCACCTCATCGTGATATCAACCATCATGGCTACTCCCATGTATGGTAAATGTGTACAAGTGCCCATCACGGAATCACTCAATGTGATGTCATCACCTCATCGTGACGTTCACCATAGCTACTCCCAGAGGGTGAAAAACACAAGTACAAGAAAATCATCACGGACTCTCACGTGATGTTGTCATGGAGTCACACACATAACATCCACCATGGCTACTCCCATAGGGTGGAAACAAGGGCTTACACCTCAAATCTCTCTCACCGAGAGAAATGTATTAACAAGGGCTTTCACCTCAAATCTCTTCGTCTCAGAGAAAAATGCATTAACAAGGGCTTTCACCTCAAATTTCTCCGTCTCAAAGAAAAATGCATTAACAAGGGCTTTTCATGATGATGTGACTCCCTTTGAAGCTCCAAGTACTAGCATCAACCTCTTGACCTCCTCGTCCAAGGTTGCCTCTGTTGGTTTGTCAGACTCCCTCTTAGTTGTGAGTCTCAAACTTCACAACCCCTTGCAAGATCCTTGCCTTGACTTGTCTCTGTCAAAGATATATTTCTTGCTGATCCACTTGATCCAGACTCCAATTCTCTTAGAAGATCTACTTGTGACTCCTCTACGAGTTCAAACATTTAGGCATACTTTCTCTAGTTTCAGTGTTGCAGTGAATTTTGCAAGCTGCAAGCAATGCCCCACACACAACAGCATCTGCTTGAACTTCTACAGGCATCCTGCCGATAAAATCCTTTGCCTCATTGAGGAGGCCAGATCGACCAAGGAGATCAACCATGGATGCGTAGTGCTCTACTCTTGGCATGATTGAATAATCTCTGCTCATTGAAGCAAACAACTGCCAACCTTCTTCCACTAAACCTGCATGACTACAGGCACACAGAACACCTACAAAGACGACATCATTTGGCTTGATGCCTATGCTCTGCATTTAAATAGTTGGAGGCCCTCCTCAGCATGGCCATTCTGTGCATTGCCTGCAATGATTGAATTCCATGAAATAACATCACGCTCAGGCATTGTATTGAACGCTAACCGAGAATCCTCCATGCTCCCACATTTAGCATACATAGTTATAAGGGAGTTTGCCAAAGGAATATCCACAAAAGTGCCTGCCTTCATTATATACTGATGGACCTGCTCACCCTCTCCCAGGGCTGCTAGGTTGGTACATGCACTTAATATGCTTGTAAAGCTACAGCAATCTGGCTTAACTTTTGACTCTATCATTTGAGAGAAAAGATTATAGGCCTCTTCATAAAATCCAAAAAAAAACACTCTTACTATCATATTTCATTCATAAAACAATTCACTCTCTAATTGTTTCAAGCCTGGTCTTGGATGCATTCCTTGACAGAACAATTCCCTGAGATCCTCCTGAATCAGACGAATAATCAGCCCTCTCCTCAGGCAAGACTTTGAAGACAACACCATTTTTTAAGCTCGATAGCAGAATTAGCAGTGAAGAGCATGGCAGCCATGTCCGACATGGAAACTGCATAATCCAATTTACGTAGAGGAAGCATAAAATACACCTCTCCCAATTCCAATTCCGCTTTTGCATCAACAGCCTCCATGAATTTCCCAACATCCACACAATCCGATGGCAAATAAAACAGCCCGGATTTTGTGCCACAAGTTCGCCTGCTCTGATGGGCTCACTGAATTCTTTCACTCGGCCATCTGGAAATATGAGTTTGGCTGTTTGGGTGAAATGGGTAATGGAAGAAGACATACATTTTCCAATTCCAATTCTGCTTCTGTCAAAGCCAAATTTGATCAGATTTTCCTAAACCTGCTCTGATACCATGTTAGTTTTCCAAATCAGATATGCTGTTGTATATCTGTTTACTACTTTTCTTTGATTGATATATACATTTAGAAGGGGATACATATGCTGGAATGATCGCACCCTTCCAATATCGTGTCTTATTAATTAACTGTTTGATTATTATTATTAGTTAGGAGACCATTAGTGTAACCTCCCGACACTACAAAACATCAACACAAATAACAAGCTTTGCAAATTCATGATCAAGAGCTAATGGAAGAGGGAAACCAACTTTTGATTTCACAGAAACTGAGAAAGAGAAGGTTTTCTAATGGGATTAGAGACAGAATTATCCGACTAGAGTAATCAAGAAAGCAACTAGCTATTTCTTTCATAAGCTTTCCCGGTAGTAAAATTCCTGCCTTAGAAAATGAGAATCATGTACACCGACTCTTGGTAAATAGCGGAAGAAACATTTATTGCAATAATAGCCTCAATGTAAAAGTGAAAAAACTGATTACACTAACCAAGTTCTGTATGACATTCTGGTAAAATTTTATCTCACTCAGAATATTTATGAGACAATTGTAAAACGGGACTTGGAGGCTATTCTTAACGAGCTAATAATTCTTCCAAATATAGTTTGCAAAAACAGACTTTATGGCTCAGCAATCCAATTATTATCCATATTCAAACAAAAATATAAATTCAAGTTTAAATGGACCAAGTGGCTACAGTCTCACAATACAGCTTGACTTTTTGTCAGAAGTTTTAAAAGTTGGAAAATAGTTTTTCAAAATTTGTTGACTGGTCAATCTCATTCTCAGTAACATAAAATTAACTACTTATACATCTATATATTGACAAATCTAACAAATTTATATATATTTCAGAAGAAAAGCTGGCAAATAGTTTTCCAAAATTTGTTAAGTATCAAATCTAAATTTCAGTAGAAACATAAAATTTACTACTCGTATATCTATGCATTGACAAATCCAACAAAACTATGTACATTTTAGAGGAAAATTCCGTCAATAGTTTTTCAAAGTTCACTACCTGGTAAATCTAATTCTCGGTAGAAACATAAAATTTACTAATACATGTATATTATATTATGGACAAATCTAACGATATTATTTTATTTTTATTGCTAACTGGTGAATCTAATTTTAGGAAATTTTGTGCAAAAGTACCCTAAATTTACGCACAATAAGCCTAAATTTGACGGGCATGCCTTTTAACCGGGATAGGCTACAAAAACTGTACGCATAATATGTTAAAACAATCTTTATCACGAATTCTTTACACAATTGACAGAAAAAATCTGAGATGCCGTAATAAAACAAAATTTAACCTGGATTTATTAAGAGTTAACTATTTCTCTGCTACTGAAATTAACAACTCACCCGTTCAATCGGCTCAACCGTTGATCTGAGATGAGAAAAGTCTTTGTTATCTTCCAGAGCAAATATCTTCTTCACTTCGCGCAGTTGTATTTTCGAATCTCCTCTTCTCCTACCGATGTAAAGCTTTTGTTGCAGAAATATTTCTTGCTGAATTTTGGGGAAATTTTTTTTGCATATATTTGAATTCCTGCATTTGACTAATAAAAATTGAAAATAAGACTTTAAAAGAAAAAAATTCGAAGCATACCCACCTTGGCATTCGAAGACGATTGATTAAAATTGCAGAAAATGCCGCGGGAAATCGAAGTCATTTTGCACAAATGTAACGTATTTTGCAGAGGATAAATTGAAACTGAAATACATGTATAGCAAAAGACAGAATCTAATTTCAGAATTTTAAGAGCATACTCCAATTGAAATTCTTGGTATATTTGTTTTAATATTAGGAATATATTTGTGCACTCCACCTGAAACGATTAAGCGAGATAATATTATAACGTTGGGATGTGTTTATCAGATTTGTTGAAATCATAATTCATCGATTATGTCAAAAAGGGTGTTGGTTTTAAAACTGCAAAGACGGTTTCGTTCTTTTCTTGCGTGTATGGCACAAAAGGTTGGTTCTCAGCCCGAGGAATAGGTTGTGGGATGTGATTCCATTCCACCTACTTTATATATGAATGGGAGATTATATTTTTGTCTTATTATTAGTAATTATATTTTAGTGTGCAATGGGTATGTTGAAGAGTTGTGGAAGGTTAATTAGTATTTTTTTAATTTTATTTTTTTCATAAGTCATGCAATACATGAGGTCAATTGGCAGGGTGTTAAGCAAATGACATTATGTGTGCAACCAAGGTCTCATGGATAGGTGGCAACTTCAGATTGATTGGCGACATCTTTGGAATGCAAAACAAAAAGATAAAAGATAAAAAGTTATATAAAAAATACTCCCTCTCTCTACATCTCTCTATCTCACTCACGTCTGCCCCTCCTCTCTCTAGGTTTTTGGTCAATAAATACAAGTAAAAATAGATCCAATGGTGCCCATTTCCTTCATCTTGTATCATTATAAGACGACATCAATCATTGATGCCCAACGTTAGTCATCTCTCCCAATCGTTATATATAAAGAGAGAGAGTGTGTGTTTCAATCAACCATTTCACACCAACAATCCAAAGATGATATATAAAGAGAGTGTGTGTGTGTGTGTATTGCAATCAACTGTTTCATGCCAACAATCCAAAGATGACGCATATCCATGGGGAGATATGGCTAACTTTGGGCATCAACCCATCGTTTCCCTCATCTTGTATTGTTATAAGATGGCATCAACCATTGATGCCCAGCCATCTCTCCCCATAGATATGTGTCTCTCTCCCCTTTTCTCTCTCCACTCCTCTATTCCTCTCTCTATCCATCTCTTTCTCCCTCCCTCTCTTTGTTTCCCTATCTCTCTCTCATTGTCTTTCTCTGTCCCTCTCTATCTATCTACCTCTTTCTCCATTTGCCCCTCTATTTCTCTACATCTCTTTATCTCTCTATCCCTCTCTATCTCACTCTCTGTCTCTGTCTTTCTCTCTTTATCTACCTATCTGTCTCTCTTGTTACCTGATTAAGGTGCCATTTACCTTACAAATCATATGTATATTTTGTGTTTCCAACCCTCTTGGAAAGTGTCCTTGGACACCTAGGGTGTAATTGGAAAATTTAATTTATAATTTAGATTCCCTAGATTCTTGGCATTAGTTGTCATATGCATTCATGAAGGAGTTGGAGCACAACAGTGGCGATTATTTTTTACTTTGGACTTATTTATGACACTTTCCCAATTCTAGGCATTAGGATTAAGTAATGAAATCTTGTTATGATAGATGGGACCCGTATGAGTTGGCCACTCCATTTTGGAGCGCTATATTTGAGGATGTGGGAGTTACTTTTTCATAGATGCTATGTCATTACAATTTCTAATTGGAGAGTCATTGATTGGGCCAATGTCAAATCCATGTGAAGTTATTAAAATATTTACTATTATCAAAAGATGCTCTATGAGTTGGGTGTGGGATTTTTGTAGCATACCATGGTTTTGGTAAAACCATTTGTGGTTTTGGCCTCTTCATTGCCTATAAATTGAGAGTATGAGATAGTGGATTTAAGAGTATTGTTTTATATGTACACAAGTGTTGTTGGAATGTTGTCAGAGTTTGGAGTGGTAGTGTGTTGATATTGTATTAGGTACATTGAAAATTAATACATACTTGTCTTCTTTTCTCTGGTGGAGTTTTTTCTCGAAAGGGCTTCTCCATGTAAATCTTGTGTCTATGTGGTTTGCTAATTTTATCTCTTATTTGCTAATTTCAATGTCTACATATTATCTTTATGGTAATCTCATGAAAGGAACAAATTTTAGATTTGCATACACTTTGTTGAAGTTTTTATTGCAGTAGTTTCACCTTGTTTATCAACATTTGGTATTAGAGCTAACAATTTTGCATAGAGGGGAACACCTTTCAATTAAGTGTTGAAGGTTTTTTTACAGTAGTGGGAGCTTTTGCATTGCGTGGTTTTGCAAATTTATGAAGAGAATGAAAACCATGGCCTCTACTTCTCGTGCATATATTGAGAAATTCAATGGATATGAGATGTGGAAGCTTAAGATGGAAGATCTTCTTGAAGAAAGAGATTAGTGGGTTGCCCGTTGCAAATGAAAAGAAGCCATCTAAGATGTCTAATGAAGATTGGTTAAAGTTGGAGAAGAAGGCACAAGGAACCATTCAGTTGTGTCTTGTAGATTCTATCCTCTTGAATGTCTTTAAGGAGACCATTGCATACAAGTTATGAAAGAGGATAGGTGATATTTACCAAACGAAAAGTCTAACAAATAAATTATATCTCAAAAGATGGTTGTATTATTTGAAAATGAAAGATGGTGATTTTATTGCAAACCATCTGAACGCTTTTAATTTTATTTTGAGTCAACCTGTTTCAGTAGATGTTAAGTTAGATGAGGAAGATAAATGCATCTTACTAATCTTGAGAAATTTTAATTGTTGCCATTAATGGTGGTGATGAAAATATCAAATTGGATAGTCTCCTTGCTACTTTGCTTTTAGAGATGAGAAGAATATCCATGAATGATGGTTTGAAGGATGCCCTGCATGTTCAAGGAAGGTCCAAGGAAAAGGAGGGCTTAAGGGGGATAAAAAGAAGGATAGATCCAAATCTACATGATGGTAAAAAACCCCAAGGAAAAGCAAAGTAAAGTGTTGGAACTATGGGAAAAGAGGGCATGTGAAGAAGGAATTGGAGAAATAAGAAGCAATCTTCAGATTCCTCTACAAAGAAATCTTCTAATGATGGTGATAATGATGCTTTATTTATTTATGCTAGCACTATTAGTGATGATGTTTGGTTCATTGATTCAAGTTGCTCCTACCATATGACTCCTCACAAGGAGTGGTTTTCACCCTACAAGACTTATGATGGAGGAGAGGTTTTCCTTGGTGACAACATCACTAAGCAAATAGTTGGTAAAGGAAAGGTACAATTGTGTTTTAGTGATGGAAGAGTTAAAACTATTGATAATGTTTTTACATATTCCAGGGCTTGCAAGGAACTTACTTTCAGTGTTCAAGTTAAATGATTCTAGTATGCATGCGACATTTGGCAAGTCTGGTTATAGGTTGATGAGAGGAAACTTGGTGGTAGCTAGAGGATCTCAGATTGGGACTTTGGTTAGGCTGAATGCCTCCACATTTTGTAACTCTACCAATGTAATTGTAATTCTAAAAATGCATGTATGTTGTGGCACTAACGTTTGGGTCATATAATTAAAAAAGGTCTTAGGACCATGATTAATAAAAAAATGGTCGACAATTTTTCTAATTATTTTGTTGGCAAAAATGTTTTCTATGAACATTGTGTTTTTTTGTAAACAAAAAAGATCATCATTTCTTGTTGGAAGTTATAGAGTTAAGATATTGTTGGAAATCATTCATTCAAATGTGTTTGGTCTAGTGGATATATGTTCTATTGGAAAATCTCGTTATTATGTTACATCCATTGATGATGCCTCTAGATACACCTAGATTTATTTTAGGCATGCTAAATCTGAAGTTTTCACTAAGTTTAAGGAATTTAAAGCCTTAGTTGAAAAGCAAATAGATTATGAAATAAAGGTGTTGAGATATGATAATGGTGGTGAATATTGTTCTAAGGAATTTGATGAGTTATGTAAGCATGCAAGTATTGTTTGGCAAAAGACTACACCTTACACACCCCAACAAAATGGGGTTGCAGAAAGAATGAACTAAACCTTAATAGAAAGGGAAATAAGTATGTTAAGCGGTACGTAGTTGGATTGATGCTTTTTGACAAAGGCTATAGGTACTACTTGTTATTTTATTAATAGATCTCCTTGTTTGACTCTTGTTGATAAAACTCCTTATGAAGTGTGGACGGGTAAGAAACCTTATGTTTCACATTTAAGGATATTTGGTTATGAGACTAATGTTCATTTGCCTTGGGAAAAGTGATCTATACTAGATCCAAAAGCTCAAAAATGCATCTTCATAAGTTATGATAAAAATGTTAAAGGTCATAAGCTTTGGATGTTGGGAAAAAACAAGTTTGAACAAGGTAAAATTACAACTATGTTATTTTTAATTGTTTTCAAATCTGAAAATTAATCATGCATGGTGTTGCAAATCTGAAAATTACTTTCAAGATTATCCATTTTAGATGTATTAGTGTTTAGCAAATTTAATCATTAACGTATGAAGAAATTAATCAAGGAAGTTGACACAATATTTAAATGGAGAAACCCTTGCAGGAAAAAACTCCACACCCAAAGAGATATTATGCATGTAATAATTCTTGTAATCAAGTTTACATTAACACTAAAATTCTCTCTGAATTTTGGTAGCACTTTGTTAGTCCTTCAACCTCAAAAAACTGTGATAATTTCTATCAACCAAAGGTATCATTATATAGAAGCCATGGATCTCAAAATACAATGAATTGTATCCAATAACAAAAGAATATTCCTCATGCAAAAACCATGCACTCAATATTGTGAACTCCAATGCTACATAGTAGAAATCGCCACTAAACTGAAAGTCTCAAACATGGGCACCCAAGAAGTCCTAATCAGACTTAGTTAACTGAAGTACTCCAACTCACACCAATGTCATGCAAACAACATGCATTACTTGGCATCCCCAATATGAATCTATAGCAACATGTTTGTATCATGCAAGAGTCATGTAACAACCTATAACATCATGCAAGATTCATGCAAAGTTGATCATGAGTTAGAGTGACATGCAAGACACGTGCATCACCATATAAGTACATGCAATTGGCTTGCAAGTAAATGCAACTGAAATGCAACATGCAAGTACATGAAACTCACATGCAACAACATGCAAGTCCATTCAAGTAACATGCAAGTCCATGCAATCTCATACAAGTGACATGCAACAACATGCAAGTCCATGCAAGCTCATACAAGTGACATGCAACGACATGCAAGTCCATGCAAGTCCATGCAAGTAACATGCAACAACATGAAAGTCCATGCAAGCTCATACAAGCTTATGCAAGCAACATGTAAGCATCATGCATCTCTAACTTCAATGTTAACTCCCACATAAGTCTCATGCAAAGTATATGCAACATTATCCACTCATATAAACAATAAAGCTAACTATAAGTCCACATTGGATTCTCCTCCAAAGTGGGCATCCTTGATGGGTCCCACCTCCTAGAATTTATCTCCAAGTCAACATGGACTTCTAGCAAGTAACTCCAAGTCTCCATGAGCTCCACTTCCAAAGTGGGCACCCATATTGGCCCCACCACATAGAATGTAACTACAACATTTCCAAGTGAAATAATTAATAAATAATTTGTCCCTCAAGTGTTTATGTGTTCAAGAACACTTTCCAAGAATCATGGAGACACATAAAATAACTTAGGACAATAATGTTAATGGAACCTTTTCCTAACATTGGAATCCTCTATCCTAGAAAATGATTTTTTGTAGAGATGTGATTTTTAGGGAGTTTAAAACTTATTCAGGTCCAAAACAACCAAAGGAAAAAGATGGGATAAAAATAGTGCATTTTGAGACTAAGGTTAAGAAGCAAGAATATGCACATGTGAAAGAACAAAAAGATGGGTCAAAGAATGGAGAGGAAGAAGAGGGTTTAGATGAGAATTCGGTTGAGGATGTGCAGGATGAGCATGCAAAAGAATAGGAAAAACCCCTTACTCCTACCTCAAGGAGATCCACAAGACAACATAATCCATTAGATAGGTATAGCCCACTAGATTTCTATCATGTATTTGCTTTATTAAGTACTAACGATGAACCTAGATCTTTTAGGGGGGCTCTCTATTCAGAGGACAATGAGTCTTGGATGCAGGCCATCCAAGAGGAGATGATGACTTTGGATAGTTGTGACACTTGAGATCTTGTTAGTTCTGCCAAGGGAAGAAAGCCCATTGGTTGCAAGTGGGTGTACAAAAAGAAAATCGATGTAGACAGTTGATTAGAGTACTACAAGGCCAAACTGGTGGCCAAGGGCTACTTCCAGAGAGAGGGAGTTGATTTTGGTAAAATTTTCCCCCCTATTGCTAAGTTAACCTCCATTAGATTCCTATTATCTATTGTTGTTTCTTGTGACTTTAAAATTGAGCAAATAGATGTTAAAACTACTTTCTTGCATGGGGATTTTGAGGAGGAGATTTATATACGATAACCTGACAATTTTGTTGTGAAGGGGAAGGAACACTTGTTTTGTAAGTTAAAATGATCGTTGTGTGGTCTAAAACAACCATTGGAGATGTGGTACTAGAAGTTTGATGCTTTTGCATTGATTGTGGGTTTTGTTAGGAGAAAAGAGGATCACTATGTTTATATTAAAATTATTGATGATCAAATTCTAATCATTGTTTTGTATGTGAATGACATATTGTTTATGGGTAACAACAAGATGATGAGTAGGGAGCTCAAGACTCAGCTTTTTGGTACATTTGATATGAAGGACTTGGGGGCTGCAAAATATATTTTTGGGATGGAAATCAAAAGGGATCGGGTACACAAAAAACTTTGGTTAAGTCAAAGTATGTTGATACCATTTTGCAACGACTTAGTATGCATAATTGTAAACCAGTGAGTATTCCATTTAGATACATGTCCCAATACAGATGATGATTTTTAAGTTATGTTTAATGTACATTTTGCTAGTGTTGTTGGTAGCCTGATGTATGCAATGGTTTGCACTAGATTAGATATTGCCCAAGTAGTGGGAGTTTTGAGCAGGTTTATGTCTAACCCTTGTAAAGAACATTGGACTTATGTTATGAGGGTTTTCAAATATTTGCATGGAACTTTTGATTATTGTTTATGTAATCATGGTACTAATAGTGTGGATAAGACCTTGGACATATATCCCACTTTGTGGATGCAAATTGGGCAGGTGACTTGGATAGTCGAAGGTCCACTAGTGGCTATGTGTTTCTCTATTTGGAAGTGTAGTGAGTTGGATAAGTAAGAGGCAGGCCATGGTTGCTTTCTCCACCACTGAAGCAGAGTATATGTAGGGTTAGTTGATATTACTTCTTGCTAAATATTTGGTATAATATTTTGGTGTGAGTTAGTTTTGAATTATGAATATTGTTTTTTTATTGTTATTATATTTGAGGAATTGAATGTTATTTGTATTTAATGAATATTTGATTAATTTTTGTTATTTAATTAACATGAAGTTATAAAGGAATATTATTATGTAATAATGTGTGTGAAAATAAATAGACGATTAATTGTTTTATTATTTTGTTTTGGAAAATGGACTTATGGGAATATGTATAGGTTCTTGATCAGTTTATTTGGATTAAAAAAATAATAATATGAAGAGTCTTTTGGGGGGGAAACGTTTTGATAAAGGGGGAAGAGTTGTAGTTTGTGAAAGGACCAAATCTTTTGTTATTGGGTTGCTATGAACTTGTGGAATTTTCAAAAATTCAAAGAAGAGAGTTGTAGAATTTACGAGGAAACTATATTTTTAAGAAATTAGTGTTGCTGTATACTTGTGGGAGGAAACATGGCACAATAACTTTGGGAATGATTTTTGTACACATATTCAAGGTATGAAATGAAACTTGTTATTTCTTTTTGAATATTAAGAGATGAATATGAATGTGAATCTATTATTTGAATGACAAATCTAAAACAAAATGATATTATGAATGTTCTTTGAGTATTTTGAATATTGATTTAATTGTGAATGTTAAAGCTTGGGAGTATGGGTGAAGGTGTAAGGGGTTTGTTGATATGAAATCTGTTGAGGATTTTGATCCATTATAACTTTATTGATTATGAAAGCATGCTATAAATTAAAAGAGATCTCTGTTTTGTTGATCATGGGAGTTTGATGTATGGGAGTTATTATTTTGTGGAATACTGGGAGATGACGATTTATGGGAGTGCTGGGAGTTTCGATTTGAAGAAAGGTGCTTTTGTATTTAATTGAGAAAGAAATGCAAATGAATTGATATTTTAATTTTGAGTATTGATTGGTTTCTATTTAGTTGAATCTGTTTAAAAAGGTTAAGAATGTTATTTTATGCTCGAGGGTGGAATTCAACATCAGTCGATTCCTAAGGTTGGGTGGAGAACAATTTTTGGATTGTTTTTTTAAACCTTGTGGCTGTAGATCAAAAGAATATTTCTAGAAAAACAATTTCAGAGACTAAATCTGGTTTTGGTTCTTGTGTTGTGAAGATTAATGTTGATAATGAAAGGAATACTTCCAGTAAGAGGATCTGAAGAAGTTTGAAACATATTATATCTAAAACACAAGTACTTTCTTCCTTAATTTATACTCTTCAATTCAATTTGAAAAGAAAGATCGATTTACTACAAACTGTTGTCATAATCTAGTGAATGTGAAATACCCTAAAGTTCAAATTCAGTCATAGATAATATTTTCTATTATGATGAAGTTATGGTTGGTCATCTGTTCAAACATTTATTTATAGCTCTGTATATCAATGTTAGGGTCGATACTGAAAATGCATTTGAATTCCTAAAGATTATTCTAACAGGAAAGATAGGACGAATTGATTTTTGCTGTCATTGGCAATAGGGAAGTAATCTATTCAATGTTTTATCTAAAAAATTTGATTGGTCACTGAAAGGTTTTTGTTTATAGCATAATGTAATGAGGAGTTTAGGAAATGAATATATATATATATATATTTGATAAATTATGAGGAACGATGGAACCATAGTTCCACAATATCTTAACTTTGCCGATTGTGGCACTATCTCGCCATAGTTTGGCGAACATAATGTATTCTTAACTTTCTTAATTAATATTGTTAGTGTTATCTTGTATCTTTAGTGCATCAAGCAAGAAATCAGTAATAGTAATGTATGAGTAAACCTTGTCATACTTTGTCAAATCTGCAGAAGATTCTATGATATTATTGAAACATTAAGTGGAATAATAGATAGAAAGTTGTTTTAGTTCATATGAATACAAGCAAATGCTATTTTTTTATCATAAGAGAAACATTCAAAAAAAATTTCATTCTATTCCGCGAGAGGGATTACATGTTTAATATTTGTATTTACCATAATTGCATTTGATTACAAATAAGATCTTTTTGATGTGAATTCTGGAAAACCAAGTAGAAATACCATGATGAAATTAGGAGCTCCATGACTCAGTGTAGCATTAGGAAGCTCATAACTGTTCAACTGTTGTAATACAACATGGTTCTTCACTTGTAATCTCCTTCTTAGACTGAAAGACATATTCTATTCTTGTCAGTTTTTAACTATGTATAATTTAATAAGTTAGAAACTATTATTTGAGTCATAGAGTTCACGTAAATAGTGGAGGATTTGATATAATTCAGAAGAAATAAAGTACAATTCTCATACTATAATAATTTATTTAAAATAATTTTTATATATAAGTTTAAAAGCAGAGAACATATATTTTAGTATTGTTTAGTTTTAAATCAAATTGCAATGAAATTTTATCATACATTGATGTGATTTTGAAGGTATTCAAAGATCTGTTAGATGGGTTGGAGCAAGAACTGAATATATATATATTCTATTTTATTCATCTTTTAATTTGGATATCTGATCAGTAAGATGAATATTATTTTCTAATATATATATATATATATATATATATATATATATATATATATATATATATATATATATATATATATATATATATATATATATATATATATATATATAATCCGCCTTTCTCTAATCAAGGTGCAACTATTTGGAATAAAAAAAATTAATTGTTTGAAAGCAAAGATGATTAGAGGAAGATTTCATGTCTCTTATCATTTATGATGCTTATTAGGTTCTTATCATTTGTGAGTCTTAGTTCTGAGTTGTGTTGTGGATTTAACTTAGAGAGACTGCAAAGTAAAAAGTAAATTCATTGCTTGATATGTATATATATTCTATTTTATTCATCTTTTAATTTGGATATCTGATCAGTAAGATGAATATTATTTTCTAATTCAATTTTCTTATACAGATTGTCGGCGAGTTGAATTTTTCCAACAATATTATTTATTTACAATTTACTTATTTTACAGATTATTTAATGTGAGTAATAATTTCTTTACAATTTCTAGTATAATTTTTACTATATTATGTTTAGGCATTACATAGGTATCAGAGCACCAGGTTGCAACACTTGGGAGCTTTGGGGTGAAAAGATTAGTGTTATTAACCCATTGTTATGATGTGTAGCATGTCTTCGAACCATTTCGAAGAGCCAGTTGATCAAGGAACTCAAATATTGCAAGATTTACAAAATTTGGTGAATGTGATTAAGGAGAGGTTGCCTGTGCCCAGTAGTCAGAATTAACATCATTCAAAAGGACATCATTCCATACCTCGAGAACTAGTAGAAGTCCTCATAGAAGTAGAACAACTCATTGGGAGGATGGAGAATCAAGACATTACTCACCACTTCTTCATAGCACTAGAGTTGAGAGGGAGGTATCAAGGGATATTGATAAATTAATCTGAGATTTTCTTTGGTTGCAACCACAACATTTTTTTGGATCTACTGATGGATCTAAGGTAGAATCTTGGTTGATAAGTTTGGAGAAAATTTTTGCATTGAAAGCTTATGGAAGTAATCTCAAGGCAAGATTGACAATTCATCTACTCAAAGATAGTGCTGACACTTGGTGGTGTCAGGAGGAAAGAAAAAGGCATTTGACTCTAGATAATATAACTTGGGAATTTTTTCTGGAGATTTTCAAGAAGAGGTATATTTTTGATCATTTATGGCAACAGAAGATTGATGAATTCCATGATCTCCAACAAAGAGGTCTCATTGTGGTACAATATGAGAATAAGTTCTTTGAGTTATCCCAATATGTTGATTATATTCAGGATGAGAAGTTGATGATAAACCGATTTATCAGAGGACTCAATCATAACATTGCAGGTTAGGTACATTTATCTGAACCCACTACTGTGAAGCAGGCAGCTGAAAAGGCAATCATAGCAGAAGAAATTTAGTGGAAACATCATGATCATCATCAGAATTCATCACAATTTCAAAACCGCAATCAGTTCCTCTCTAAACATAGAAATAGGTCAAAACCCTATCCTGCTAGAATAACATAACTAGAAAAATAGGTCAGCTCAAGGAGGTTTGGTCAGATCTTGACAAACTCCATCTCAGAGAGGGGATCAAAGGAGTCAGATACAGTTTGTTGGTTTAGTATGACCACAACAAAGTTCTCGTGGTAGTCAAGCTAACACTGGTAGATCAGCCTTTCAGTTTCCAGCACCATCGAAAGGTCCTTGTTTCAGTTGTAGTCAAAAGGGACATTATGCCCAGGAATGTAATCAATGTAATATACAACTACAGGAGTTCATCAGTCAACAGTTTCAAAACCTACAGTGGGAGATGTGGGTAGATCTCATTGAGTTTTTATGGCAACTAAGAATCGACAAGCAAATCATCAGGCATCAGTAATAGAGGTTCTTGAAAAATTGGTAAGATTACTATTTTTATTCTTTTTGATTCAGGCGCTACAAATTCTTTTATTTCCCCATCTATAGTGAAGAAGTGTGGGCTGGTGGTTTCTAAGAAAAATGTTAATTGGGATGTCGAGTTAGCTTCTGGTGCTAGGATGATGGTCAATTCTTTGGTTAGAGAATGCCAATTAGAGTTTAGCTCTTTTTCTACCAAAGAAGATTTTAGAGTGATACCTTTGGGGTCATATGACATAATATTGGGTATGGACTGGATGAATGCTCATGAAGCAAAGTTAGATTGACAACACAAGTCTGTAGAGTGTTTGGATGATATGGGCAAATGGGTAACTATTTCTAGGGTTAAGAGACCAGTGTCTCTTAGAATGATCTCGGCCATGCAACTCAAACGATGCATGAGAAAAGGATGTCAATTCTTTGCCATTTTTGTTAGTGATAATTCCAAGGAAAAACTAGAAACTTACTTAGATGATCATCCCATTCTTCAAGAGTATGTTGATGTTTTTCCTACTCAGATTTTTGGTATGCCACCACAAAGATAGATAGATTTTCATATTGATTTGGTTCCAGGAGCTCAGCCTATTTCTAAGATCCCTTATAGAACGACTACACAGGAACTTCAGGAGCTCAAGTTACAATTAGAAGAGCTTTTAGAAAAAGGTCATATTTGTCTGAGTGTATCCCCTTGGGGTGCACCTTTGATTTTCGTAAAGAAGAAGGATGGGACTCTTAGACTTTGTATTGATTACAAACAACTTAATAAGCTCATCATTAAGAATCGGTATCCTTTATCAAGGATAGATGATCTTTTTGATTAGATTCAAAGGGCAAAGATTTTCTCTAAGATTGATCTCAAGTCAGGATATCATCAATTAAGAATTGCTGAAGCTGATATTCATATGATAGCATTTTGCACAAGATATGGTCATTATGAGTTTATTGTTGTTCCTTTTGGTTTGACCAACGCCCCTGCAATCTTTATGAGTTTGATGAATGGTGTTTTTCGAACCTTTCTTAATCGGTTCGTGGTAATCTTTTTAGATGATATTCTAATTTATTCCCCCACTGTGGAGGAGCATAAGGAGTATTTGAGGCAAGTTTTACAATGTTTAAGGGAAAATCAATTATATGAAAATATCTCAAAGTGTGAATTTTTCCAAACAAAAATTCAATATCTAGGGCATATTATCTCAGGTGATGGAATCTTTGTAGATCCCTCCAAGATCCAGGCCATTTTGGAATGGCCTGCTCCTACTAATATAGCTGAGGTCAGGAGTTTCATGGGACTAGCTAGTTACTACAGAAGGTTTGTGGAAGGTTTTTCGAGAATAGCTCACCCAATTACATCTCTCCAGTAGCAAGGCAAGAAATTTGTTTGGACCAAACAATGTGAAAGAGCCTTTCAAACTCTAAAGGAGAAGCTTACTAGTTCACCTATTTTAGCTATTCCAGATCCCACCGGTGATTTGTTGTTTGTACAGATGTGTCTATCGAAGGCATTGGAGTTGTTCTATGCAAGAGGGCCACGTGATAGCATTCGAATCTCATAAGCTGAGGACTCACGAAATTAACTACTCGACACATGATTTGGAGTTGGCTGCAGTGGTCCATGCTTTGACCAAATGGCGATATTTTCTTCTCGGGCATAAATTCGAGTTGTATTCTTATCATCGTAGCTTACAGTATATCTTTTCTCAGCCTAATTTGAATGCTCAATAACACAAGTGGACAGAATTTCTGTGTGAGTATGATTTTGAGATTTATTTTATTAAGGCAAAAGAGAATGTAGTAGCTGATGCCCCTAGTAGGCGACGTCATGAGTTGTTAGCTTTAACGGTTAAGATAGATCTCAAAAGATGTATCCTTGAATTGTTGCCTCAGGATGCATTATACTGTGAGATTATTCAGTTCCAGAGTCCCTTGAAGGATAAATTTGAAGGATATTTTGTAGATGCAAATGGGTTGCTTTGACATTATGGGCAAATTTATGTTCCTTCTTTTGGAGAGCTTAGAAGTCTGATATTGGAAGAGGCTTATAGAGCACCCTATGCAGCTCATCCGGGTGTTAAGAAAATACATGCATATCTTCAGAAGCTATATTTCTGGGCAGGAATGTGAAAGGACATTGCAAATTTTATTGCTCGTTGTCTAGAGTGTCAAAGAGTTAAAGCAGAACATCAACACCTAGTTGGTTTATTGTATCCCCATGCTATTCTAGAGTGGAAATGGGATGTAATATCTATGGATTTCATTGTGGTTTTGCCTCTGACTGCATGTCGACATGATGCAATAATGGTGACCATAGATAAGTTAACAAAAGTGGCACACTTTTCACCAATGAGTTCCTCCTATAATGTAGCTTCAGTAGCCAGAGTGTTTCTCAGGACATAGTTCGACTTCATGGAGTGTCGAAGCAGATCATTTCAGATAGAGATCCATTTTTTACTTCATCTTTTTGGTTTGCACTTTAGCAAGCTCTAGGTCCTCAGCTCAATTTTAGCACTACTTATCATCTAGAGACAGATGGTTAGACAGAACGAGTGAACCAAGTTTTAGAAGATATACTCAGGATGTATCTAATGGATCAACAATCCCATTGGGAGGAATATTTGTATCTAGTCGAGTTTGCTTACAACAATAGTCATCATAGTTCTCTTGGGATAGCACCATTTGAGGCTCTCTATGGTAGACCTTGTAGAATTCCTTTGAGTTGGGATTAGTTAGAGGATCAAGTTTCTATTGGACCTGAGCTTGTTCAGGATATGGAACAACAGGTGGTCTGGATCTGTGATTAGTTGCAGATAGCCCTGGATCGACAGAAGCAGTACGCTGATACCAAGAGAATTGATCGAGAGTTTCAAGTGGGAGAGAAAGTGTTCTTGCGAGTGAAACCGTATAAGAGCTCTATCTGATAGGGAAAAGGCTCTAAGCTAGCACCCATATATGTTGGCCCTTTTGAGATTCTGGAAAGGATAGGCCTAGTTGCACATTGCTTAGCCTTGCCACCTAGCCTTTCGCAAATACATAATGTTTTTCATGTATCATTGCTTAAGAAGTATGTACCAGATTCCTCTCATGTGTTGATGTGGGATGCTTTACAAGTGGCACAGGATGGACAACTAATATTGGAACCAGTTCACATTTTGGATCAATGAACACTGGCCCTGCGAGGATGATAGTTGGACCAGGTCAGGGTTCAATGGGACCCTTATGATGATATTTCTGCTACCTGGGAGGATGCAAACAGGATGAAATCTTTATTTCCTTATCTTTTTGAGGGCTTCCAGGAGGAAGCCTAGTTCTAGAGGGAGAGAATGTAGGGTTAGTTGATATTATTTCTTGCTACATATTTGGTATAATATTTTGGTGTGAGTTAGTTTTGAATTATGAATATTGTTTCATTATTGTTATTATATTTGAGGAATTGAATGTTATTTGTATTTAATGAATATTTAATTATTTTTTGTTATTTAATGTTCACATGAAGTTATAAAGGAATATTATTATGTAATAATGTGTGTGAAAATAAATAGACGATTATTTGTTTTATTATTTCTTTTTGGAAAATGGACTTATGGGAATATGTATAGGTTCTTGATCAATTTATTTGGATAACAAAAATAATAATATGAAGAGTCTTCTGGGGGGAAAAAGTTTTGATAAAGGGGGAAGAGCTGTAGTTTTTGAAAGGACCGAATCTTTTGTTATTGGGTTGCTATGAACTTGTGGAATTTTCATAAATTCAAAGAAGACAGCTGTAGAATTTAGGAGGTAACTGTATTTTTAAGAAATTAGTGTTGTTGTATACTTGTGGGAAGAAACATGTCACAATAACTCTGGGAATTATTTCTGTATGCATATTCAAGGTATGAAATGAAACCTGTTATTTCTTTTTGAATATTAAGAGATGAATATGAATGTGAATCTGTTATTTGAATGACAAATCTAAAAAAAATGACATTGTGAAAGTTCTTTGAGTATTTTGAATATTGATTTAATTGTGAATGTTAAAGCTTGGGAGTATGGGTGAAGGTGTAAGGGGTTTGTTGATATGAAATCTGTTGAGGAGTTTGATCTATTATAACTTTATTGATTATGAAAGCATGTTATAAATTAAAAGAGATCTCTATTTTGTTGATCATGGGAGTTTGATGTATGGGAGTTATTATTTTGTGGAATACTGGGAGACGATGATTTATGGGAGTGCTGGAAGTTTTGATTTGAAGAAAGGTGCTTTGTATTTAATTGAGAAAGAAATGCAAATGAATTGATATTTTAATTCTGAGTATTGATTGGTTTCTATTTAGTTGAATCTATTTAAAAAGGATAAGAATGTTATTTTATGCTCGGGGGTGGAATTCGACATCAGTCGATTCCTAAGGTTGGGTGGAGAGCAATTTTTGGATTTTTTTTACCTTGTGGTTGTAGATCAAAAGAATATTTCTAGAAAAGTAGTTTCAGAGACTAAATCTAGTTCTGGTTCTTGTGTTGTGAAGATTAATGTTGATAATGAAAGGAATACTTCCAGTAAGAGGATCTGAAGAAGTTTGAAATAGATTATATCTAAAACACAAGTAATTTCTTCCTTAATTTATACTCTTCAATTCATGTTGAAAAGAAAGATCAATTCACTACAAACTATTGTCATAATCTAGTGAATGAGAAATACCCTAAAGTTTAAATTCAGTCACAGATAATATTTTATGTTATGATGAAGTTATTGTTGGTCATCTGTTCAAACATCTATTTATAGCTCTGTATATCAATGTTAGGGTCGATACTGAAAATGCATTTGTATTCCTAAAGATTATTCTAATAGGAAAGATAGGACGAATTGATTTTTGCTATCGCTGGCAATAGGGAAGTAATTTGTTCAACGTTTTATCTGAAAAATTTGATTGGTCACTGAAAGGTTTCTGTTTATAGCATATTGTAATGAGGGGTTTAGGAAATGAATGTAATTATATATATATCAAAAGTGAATGGGGGTGAGTGAAGTGGGGTTTTGCGGGGGTATTTATCTTTGGAAATGGTAGTGAGTGCAGTTGCATTTGTAGTGGAGAATATCCGCTGTTGCGCTGCAAGTGGTCAGCTGCCCCTGTGGAGATTGTAGGGGTTGCCCGTTCCTATCACCGTCCGGTCTGATCCCCCTAGAACCCTGGTAGTAAGGTATATACGCTGTTCTACTATAGGTGTATAGAGAGTATGGCTATGTGTTGTAAAGTATATGGGTATTGGTTACTGTGTGTTGAGGATTGTGTAGTGTGGGTGATCTGTCTCTATCTCTGTCTATCTGTCTCTATCTATCTGCCTACGTATCTATAGATGGTGGTATGAGAGTGGCTCTGTGTCATGTGTAGGTTGAGGGTTGGGTGTTAGTGGGAGGTTGGTCTGGGTGTGTGTAAAGTGTGGGGCCCCCGGTGTCTTTTTGGAGGGGGTGGAGGTTTGGTAGGGGTTTGAGTGAGTGTGTGGTCTAGGTGGGTGAGAAGAGTGGGGGTTGTAGGGTGTGCGGGCGAGGCGATTGATTCTATACGTAACATGTGCGGTTGGGGTCGGTCGTGCCTGGGCTGGCTTTTCTGTGGGCACCTTGCTCCTGTCCTTCTGGAGTTGGGGCGGCGGTTTCGAGTGGCTGATAAATTATGAGGAACGATCGAGCCATAGTTCCACAATATCTTAACTTTGCCGACTGTGGCGCTATCTTGCCACAGTCTGGCAAACATAATGTATTCTTAGCTTTCTTAATTAATATTGTTAGCATTATCTTGTATCTTTAGTGCATCAAGCAAGAAATCAGTAATAGTAACATATGAGTAAACCTCGTCATAGTTTGTCAAATCTGCAGAAGATTCTATGATATTATTGAAACATTAAGTGGAATAATAGATAGAAAGTTGTTTTAGTTCATATGAATACAAACCAATGCTATTTTTTTGATCATAAGAGAAACATTCAAAATCTATTTCATTCTATTCCGTGAGAGGGATTACATGTTTAAGATTTGTATTTACCATAATTGCATTTGATTACAAATAAGATATTTTTGATGTGAATTCTAGAAACCAAGTAGAAATACCATGATGAAATTAGGAGCTCCATGACCCAGTGTAGCATTAGGAAGCTCATAACCATTCAACCATTGTAATACAAAATAGTTCTTCACTCGTAATCTCCTTCTTAGACTAAAAGACAAATTCTATTCTTGTCAGTTTTTAACTACATATAATTTAATAAGTTAGAAACTATTGCTTGAGTCATAGAGTTCATGTAAATAGTGGAGGATTTGATATAATTCAGAAGAAATAAAGTAAAATTATTGTACTACTCTAAAAGTTTATTCAAAATAATGTTTATATATAAGTTTAAAAGCAGAGCTCGCGTATATTTTAGTATTGTTTAGTTTTAAATCAATTTGCAATGAAACTTTATCATACATTGCTGTGATTTTGAAGGTATTCGAAGATATGTTAGATGGGCTGGAGCAAGAACTGAAATATATATATATATATATATATATATATATATATATATATATATATATATATATATATATATATATATATATATATATATATATATATATATATATATATATATAATCCACCTTTCTCTAATCAAGGTGCAACTATTTGGAATAAAAACTATTAATTGTTTGAAAACAAAGATGATTAGAGGAAGATTTCACGTCTCTTATCATTTATGATGTTTATTAGGTTCTTATCATTTGTGAGTCTTAGTTCTGAGCTGTGGTGTGGATTTAACTTAGAGAGACTGCAAAGTAAAAAGTAAATTCATTGCTTGATATATATATATATATATTTATTTATTTATTTTCTATTTTATTCATCTTTTAATTTGGATATCTGATCAGTAAGATGAATATTATTTTCTAATTCAATTTTCTTATACAGATTATCAGCAAGTTGAATTTTTCCAACAATATTATTTATTTACAATTTACTTATTTTACAGATTATTTAATGTGAGTAATAATTTCTTTACAATTTCTAGCATAATTTTTACTATATTATGTTTAGGCATTACAATATATGACTGCTACACATGCCTCTAAGGAGGTAGTTTGGTTATAGAAACTTTGTGCTTGAGTATTAGTTTTGATTGCAAGATTGTTAAAATTTGTTGTGATAGTCAGAGTGCTAGTTATTTGGCCAAGAATCCCACGTATCGTTCTCATACTAAGTATGTTGATGTTCAATATCACTTTGTGCAAGAAATGGTAGAAAATGATAAGGTCTTGTTATATGAGTTTGACATATTAGATAATGTTGTAGATTTCCTCACAAAGCTATTGGGATTGTACACCTTGCATAATACGTATAATGTAAAATGTAATATTTAACTGTGGTGCATCTTAGAGATGTGAACATCACAATGGGTTAAGACATTCTTTGGATCACTTGCAAGTTGTATGTAACATTGGGATAAATATTCAATGTGGGTTGCATGTTAGGAAAATATTTAATATTGAAAAAACTTAGTACCAAAAAGTAAATAAGGGGGACATGGTGTAGTGAGCTCATGGTTTTGAGGGACATGGTTATGTAATACCACTTATTGGTTTTATGCAAGCTTATTTCTATAAAAGAAAGCACAATTAGTTGTTGAGGTTGGTTGGTTGGCTTGCATAACCTTTGTCTTATTGGCTAAGGTTGGATTGAGCTTCTCTTGTAGGTTGCATATGTGAGGAGAGGAAGCATGGATTGGGATGTGTGGTTACATGATTCTCAATTGCTTGTTCATATGGAGTGCAATTAGTGAGTTTGATGTTTCAAAATTATTCATGGAGGCTATGTATTGTAATATTTGTTCATGAGATAATACATTGAGTGTGGATGCTTTTAGAGGTTGGGTTTTTCTCTCATTGAGACATATGATTTTCCTTTGAGATGTAGATCATGACATCATGGTGAGTTCCTAATTATGCATTTGGAGATTTAGTGGTGATTTGTGATAATCTGATTGATACGTGGTGTGATCATTTTACTTGTGAGCTTCTGATTGTTGCGGTGTTGTGCATTAGAGTTTGGTTGGCATAAGACCTTAAATTTTAAACCAGTCAAACTTTTTCCTAAAATGTAGATGTTACTAATTTTGTTCACACTATATTTAGTTAGACCTATTTGCAGTTATTTCAAGAGGAGTAAAGGAAAACTTTTAAGTTTTGCATTTAGTGAATATTTGATGTCTTGAGAAAGCAGAGATAAAGATTAGTTGTCATGATAACCTAATAGTCCAATTAGGAATGTTAAATCATCATGACAAGTGAGTTAGATGTCAAGAAATCAAGCATTTAAGGTAGACAGTTGATCTAAACTAGTTTTTATCTTTCAGGAGTTATAAGACAATTTGATTATTCATATGATCATAATTGAAAGCAAGAAGGAAATATATTCATTTGAACTGTCATTTCATGTCATATTTGGAACATAGATTCAGTTTCAGTTACTATATCTTGTGCATTGATTGAAAAGAAAACATACATAAAATCAAGTGCATAAGATAAATTAACTGATCATGTTTTAAAGAAGTGTTCAAATGTGTCCCACACAAGCCGTGGGAGTGACTAAATTAAGCAATGCAGACATATGCAAGCTATAGATCTAATGATAAAAGAATGAGGAAGAACACATGATAAAATTAAATATCCATCATTGCCTGAAGCAAGGTTGATATCTTTTGTTGGTTGTTGTACTTGTTGATGGCTAATCTCATATCTTCATCTTCAGCTCCAGTCATATCAAGTGTACCTGCAAAAAATTGGGGAAAGTCCTATAAGAGCTCCAAATATTTAAGATTTTCATATGCTTTTATCAATCAGACATATCAACTTGTCACATCATGCATTTCATATGAAAGAGTTAATCAAACATGTGCCATAAATTAGAACATCATGAGGAAGATCAATCAATTCCATAAGGTATGTTTTTATGCTAACTTGTTTGTTCACTGTGCAGGTATAGGAAAAGTAATGTTGTTGATTTAAAAACATTAAACATGTGGAGAAAATGTGGCTCCCACAAGGGTTGAGCTTAGCATGTTCCCTTTTCTATTCATGTGAAAAGGATATCAGAATAAAGACAGGATGCATCATTTAAGAGATATCATGCATCATAAAATCAACTTGTAGGAAAAGTGTGTCATCATGATCATGAAAAGGAGCAGTTGCTCCTATAAACTATGATTCACCTTGATTACAACTGATTAAATCAGATTAGATATGTTCAAAGTGACTAAGTCAACTTGACACATTGCAGAAAACATAAATGCAGCTATGAAAGGTACTTTTCTTACTTATACCATCATTAAAATGCCTTATTGCTATCATGTTTCATGTCACAGTTATCTATATAAGTCAAACTTTAGAAAATTAGACTTAAGATATGATAGAAGCATGTAAATAAGATGAAAGAAACAAAATCATGCCTTTAAGATGCCAAAGCTTTGTATCATTTGATACAGTGAAGGACAGATGATATATGCATCATTGACTATGACAGTCATAAATGGAAGATCATACATCAAGTGAAGAAGACAAGTGTAGATCAACAAGTTCAGATAACATCAAATACAGGTAGGCAGTCATCCATGACAATTGATAAGAACAGATACAAAAAAAAAGATACATGATATCTAGTATACAGGAGGTTCTACATGTTATCAGGCATATGCCATATGAGTGCATAGAAAGTCAAGTAAGAAGACACAGTTTTAAACTTTTCAAAGGATCATATGTTATAAAGAGTTTAATCCATGCTTCTGTTCATTATATGTTGAGTATGCATAGTAGTTTATGACAGTTACAGTCGAATAAAAATGAATGATCAAAGACTAACATTAAGAAGAGCTACAATAAGTTATTATAAATAGCTATGGAGTGAACCGGGTTTAAGTACTCATATTATCTTTTGAAGAATATAACTGATACAAAGAAAAGGTGCATTTATGGAGTGACAACATGCAAAAGATTGCCATTATTGCATATACAAAAGGAAAATGCACAGGAAAGAAGATATATGCCATGGCCATGATAATGAAGGCCTTATATGATACAGAAGAGAAGGAAAAAAAGAAATGTTATAGAAGTGGAGAAGTGCTACAACTGTGATCAGAGAAGGGTTTGTGTTAAAGAATAACAAGAATATGTTATGGCCGAGTCAAGAAACGTGTTTCTGTGCTTAAAAAATTGAAACCCTTGTTTCAAATTTTGAAACCCTTACTCATTCATACAGTCAAAATGAGTGTTATAGGATGGAGCTAATGCCATAACCATGCCAGAAGAGGGTCTTTTTTGTGCAAAAGGGATAAACCCATCTCAGTTTTTCAAACCCTAGTGCCATTTTGTGTTTACAACAAAAAGAAAGTAATACAATGCATACTACAGCCAAGGTTGTGACAGGAGAGGCATTTTTATGCTTAGAAATGAGATACCCATCTCAAACATTTTAAAACCCTTGTTTCTTTTTTGTATTCTGGTAAAAAGAACACCTATAGGAGGCAAACTGAAGATAGTCGTGGCATGGAGGATATTCTGTGCATAAAAAAAATGAAACCCTTGTTTTATATTAAAAAACCCTCATCATTTTTTGAAGCTACAGTGATGTCAAAAGATATACAGGAAAAATAGCAAGAGACTAACCTTTATTGTTGCAGAGGAGAGATGTCATCATGGCCGCAACCTCATTATGAGGATTTCCCAAATATTAAAGTCACGGTTGTAGGAAATATTTCAAAGAATCAAGAGAAAGATTATTAGATTTGAACAAGTAATGCACAGTCATCATGGCCGCGACCATTCAGGGAGAAAGAAACTACAAAAGATAAAGAAAGTGCCAGTTGAAACCAAAAATTCAATGCTCACCTTGTTCTTGAGTCTCATTTTAGCAGAGAGATGCCAAGATTCGATCCACAGAAGCCAAAAAACCAAAAGAACATATGCCAGAAGCCTCAAAGCCTAAGCGGAGGAGTGAAATTGCAGAGCGACAAGAATAGAAATGACAAAGTGAAAATGAGTTAAACTTTAGGGTTTACTCAGTGTTTTGTTCATCGAAGCTTCTTTACACTTTTTATTTTTGACTTAACAAATCAAGAAATCATGACTTTATCCAAAATGCATCGGGGTCCAAGACTTAAAAGGTAAGATCCCTAGTGATTATTGTATGGAGAGGCGGACAAGTAATTCTTGTATTGTTTCCAAAGTCAAATGGAGGTTGATATCATTAGAGGGTAAGTTTTGTGCCTTAAAAATTTTCAAACAACCTTTATTCCTTGTAGTCGACTATGCATATAGTCAAAGATCCCCAAACAACATATGGTTGAATATACCTTTGTCTCTTGTAATCAAATTTTCCTCCTAATAATGCATAGTAATCAGTGAGGTGACAGGAGATTATCATTAGGGCTTTGTCATTGCATGAAGGAGGTTCTTGAAGGGAGAAAAATATTTATGTGAAGATAAATGATTTATTTTCAAGATGCATATAGACAAAATAATGCAAGGTGGCAGAGGCTTATGTTTAAGGTTTATTCTTGCATGATGGAGATTGTATGGGCAAATGAGGTGGTTTTTTTTTCTCACATGGAGTAATAAGGTAGGGGGTGCTATTATTTTCTCCTTAGTGCATATGGAGTGATAAGGGGTATTTTCTATGCCTAAGTATCTTGTAAGGCATTTTGATATTGCACATAGAGCTATAAGGGGATTTTATTTTCTTTTAAGTCCTATTTTTGTTCAAATCATGCAAATTAGGCAAGTGTAATTGGAGAGATAAGGGAATTATTTTTCTCTTTCATCATGCATGATTTTACAAATAAATCAATGTAAGAAAATAATAGAGTAATATTCTTCAAATTACTTTATTATTTTTCACAAGTTGTAAAATAAAAAATAGTGCAAATTGTAACTAATAGTAAAGTAATTATCTTAATTACTTTATTATTCACTCACATCAATTTTGCAAAAGCAAAATCATGCAAATTGATGAGTTGAGTTAACTGAGGCTATTTGGAGACATTTTGCATGATTTGAGGAGCGATTTAAGGAGTTTTGGTCAACTTCTTGGTCAAACATATGGAGAAGACCAACTTAGAGCTATTTTTGCTTAATTTGTGGCAGTTTGGACCCTTATTTTTAGGGATTTCTTGGTTTGCTCGTGGATCACTTATGAGAGATTATTTTTAGAGAGGCAGTTAGTTGCAGTTCTATTTTTCACGCCTCTTGGAGAGAGCAAGTTATATATTGTAAAGCAAAACTTAGTTTTGCTGGTTCTTGCCTTTTTGCACTTTGAGAGAGAAAGAGGTTTTGTAACTCATTATTTACAGATTTTATAGAGATCACATCAGGTTACAGGTTCAATTTCTTTGTTCTTCATGCAATATTTTCCTTTATTTTTCATTGGAATCAAGTGTTTGCCTTTCCATTGATGCTACTTGTATGGATGATTTGATGAAATTTTAATGTGTTTAATTATCAAAACCTTTAAAATTATTCTCATTCTTACTTGCAAGTGTTAAGCATAGTGATATCACAGGTCTTAGGTTGTGTTACTGAAAATAGTTCTTTCATGTTGTGAAAAATCATTTTCCTTCATAAAGAGTTTATCTTCCATTTCTAAAATATATTGTGAACCAGATTTGCATTTTACCATCCTTATTAGGTGCATCACCAAATTTTATAGCTTTATTACCTTATAGTTTTCCTTCTCACCCTTTTCCAAAATAGAAATCATAGTTTCAAATAGAATATTTTAAGGGAACCAACCCATAATCTGGAGGTTCAAACTCATTATAGGTCACCCACAACCTGAGTTTGTCCCCATGTTTCAAAGGATTACAGAGTTTCACAACTTTACATAGGGTGCAATCCTCATCGACAATAGTAGAAACCAATTAAATTATTGATAAATACTTTTTAAAACATTTATAGTTAAACAAATTGCATCTTTAGTAAAGAAAAAAATTCTTGTTTATGATTGGTTTATAGACATTGTACAATGTTTAACAATAAAAAATACTTGTTAAATGATTAGTTTATTTTATTTTTTATCACAAAAAAAAAAGAATTTTTATTACAATAGTATTGCCGAAGGCAAGTACTAATAACTCTAAGTAAATAAACTAACTATAAAATAACTCTCAAGTAAATAAAATAAAATAACTCTAAACAATAACTAATCCCAAAAAACTAAAATATAAATATGTCGAAGGACCCTTAGTCTATTGGTGAAGTTGAAAGGTTTTGAGTGAGCCTACCAGGGATCAAGTCTTGGTGAGTGCAAGGCCCCCAACACCATAAACCATAAGGGATGAGGTCGGGATGGTGCCCCGAGCGAATTTGATGGAATGGATACCCCTTGGTCCTTGGCTCTTAGTCGAAGAGGTTCTAGTCTTGTTGAGTGCAAGGCCCCTAACACCATAAACCATAAGGGATGAGGTTGAGATGATGCCCCAGGTGAATTTGACAGAATGGATACCCCTCAATCCTTGGCTCTTAGCCAAAGAGGTTCTAGCAAAAATGATCTTGTGGATGATCTCCATAAAAATATATATATAAATATAAATATATGCAATAATTAATAAACATTGTTTAGGTAGATATTAGAAATGATATTAAGTAAACATTAAAGTAATTTTTTTCATTTATATAATAGTTTCTATGATTTATTGTATTGTTATTGAAAAATAAAATAGCTCTTCAATAATAAAATATAGAGTGAATAATGTCTAAAATAAAATAATTCTTTACATAAATATTACTTACTGTTTATTAGTAAATAATGTCTAAAATAAAATAGTTCTTAAGTAAAAATTAAAATAAATTATTAATTCAAAAAATAAGTTAAGTATATTACTTATTTATGAATTACATAACTATTTACTATTTTATTTATCAAATTACATAATAATTCTAATAAATTTCTTAGTTACTATTTTTATTATAATAGTATTGGAAATGGTATCTAGACACCCCTTTTCAGAATTACAAGCCCTTAAAGGCTATTCTTGGTTGTCTCCACATTTGCATATGGTCGATCAGGTCAATCATCGTTGGCAGCTTCAATCCTCTCATGGGACCTGCCACAAACAATTCCAATGCATTTGGTCAGTAGTGTTGAAAACTAAATTGGCTAATTTTGCCTATGCATTTTGTACCAAAGCCTTCTAATGGGGTCCCGTCTTGCTCATATGGGCATTCCCAACCCTCATTGTTTGCTCTGTGGACAACTTGAGACTCTCAAACATCTCTTTTTGGTTCTGTCCCCGGGCTTAGGAAGTATAGAATTAGATCCATGATTTATATCTTTCATGCCTACCCCCTTTTCTTGGCACATGGTTCTTCTTAGAGACTGGCCTTGTCTCCCGATTAATTATTCCTAGATCTATCATGCTTTTAGGGTGGAAATTGTTTTCAACATTTGGAAGGATAGGAATGCAACTCTTCTTATTCAGTGTGTTGTTGATGTGCATTTCTCTTTGTATACTAAAGCTATCATTTGCTCTAATATTTTGATGCAAATCTAGGTGCAAGCTAGTAAAGATGCACTAGAGGTTTCTCATCTTCAGGAGTTACTAGACCATTGGGGCAATGCCCCCACCTGACTCTACCTCTCCTAGAGGGTGTGGGCATGGGCGTAGCCATTCAGCCAAACATGACTGTGGTGACCATGACTCTCACTCATGTGGTGCCCCGCCTTAGACATCCTGAGACTTTGCTACCCATGGAGGATGATCCTAGCCCTCTAGGCTACCCTCTGCTTCTTATCTGGGGCATGGGGGTGTTGGTTGGCCTGACACATGCAAGTTTTCGAGCGTTTGCAACTTACTATTTCTTTGGTCCATGCTCAGTCACCCCTTGAGGAGAACCCTAAAGATGGAGATGGTGCTCTCGCTAGTTGGGAGCCTATTGATGATGCCACCCCTTGAGATGTTTGGAGAAAACTTGATGATCAGGATCCTCCTCCCTCTACTGGCATGGCATTAGTTGCTTTGGTTTTTTGTGAGCTTTGCCCTTTGTTTTTTCTCATCTTTGTTTAGCACTTGGTCCTTTTAGACTTTATGGGTGTGCCCTCTTACCACCCTACCCCTTTTTTGTTCAATATTGTACCATTTCTCTATTATTAATATAATGTTAAATAAGAGTATTCATCCAAAACTAATCCCACAAAACCAAAATATAAATATGTCAAAGGACTCTTAGTCTACTGGTGAAGTTGAAAGGTTCTAAATGAGCCCACAAGAGATCATGTCTTGCTGAGTGCAAGGTCCCCGACACCATAAACCATAAGGGATGAGGCCAGGATCATGCCCTGAGTGAATTTGATGGAATGGATACCCCTCAGTCCTTGGCTCTTAGTCAAAGAGGTTCAACCTACGACTCGTGCTCCCTATCGGGTAGCAAAAATGATCTCGTAGATGATCTCCATAAAAAAAATAATAATATAAATATAATATGTAATAACTAATTAATATTGTTTAGGTAGATATTAGAAATGATATTAAGTAAAAATTAAAGTAATTTTTTTTCATTTATAGAATATTTTCTATAATTTATTTGTATTGCTATTGAAAAATAAAATAACTCTTCAGTAATAAAATATAGAGTAAATAATGTCTAAAATAAAATAATTCTTTAAATAAAAATTAAAATAAATAATTAATTCAAGAATATTACTTACTAAAAATAAGGATGGAAGCGAAAAAAGCAGAGTAGGCAAAGGGGGAAGAAAGTGGAGGGAAGGATGAAGGTAAAGTAGTGCTGGAGATCCTATTGCTGGAGGTTGAAGCTAGCCACACCGAATCAAGCAAAATTTGGATTTCAGTTGGCATTGTCAATCTTCAAATTTTGGAAGACATCCGAGTTTTGGTGGTTCCCGATGAGCTCCTAAATTCAAAGGTGGAAAAATTGAGGAAGAACACAGTTATTGCTAAATTCATTGGAATCTAGCCGGCATTGAAAAAGATCAAGGAATGAATCGAACGAAAATGGCTTGGGGCCAAACCTGAAGTGAGTTTCCTAACATTAGGGTTTCTACAGATCATATCCCAATCTGAATTTGAGAGAGACAATATTCTCAAGGGAAGGCCATGGTTCATGGGTAATTTTGGGCTGTATATTCGGGTGTGGGAACCAAGTTTCAACCCCCACAAGGAATTGCTCTAGAAATCTATGGTGTGTATTCTAATGTACAAGTTGCCGCAGGAGCTATGGAAGGAAGATACATTCAAACTCATAGGCAATTCGTTGGGAGCTTACATCACTTGTTTGGAGGCTTCGCAACAAGGGAAACTAGTGACATATGCAAGAATCTGTGTGTACTTGGATTTGAGCAAACCAATTTGGCATTCAATCAAGCTATCCTCGGCCATTGGTCTGTTTGTCCACGAATTGGACTATGAATGTCTTCCGATTAGGTGCTTCAACAGCTGGAAAAAAGGGCACATTGCTAGGGCTTGCGTCAGAGACAAGAAAGATGGAGGCAAAAATTCTATGGAAGACAAGGGCAACTCCTCGATCCTAAAGAATCCAGAGATCCCTCCAGCAACAGGGGTCAAGGTGAATGGACCAGAGATTCCTAGCAGCCTGAAAGTTAGCCAGGTTCCAAAAGTTCCTGTGGCTTCTACAGAAAAGGAAGATGGAGAAGTGAACGAAGGACCAACTGCTTCATCCCAGATCCCTGAGTGCGAGGCCTTGGCAGGAGGAAAGCCTATCCCGAGTGGAATTCTAACAGAATCCAACAGTATTCCTACTTTTTGCCCTAACACGGATGTGGGAAGCAAAAACCACAAAGAGGAGCACGGGGCTTATGAGGTCTCAGATGAAGAGGTGGAGTCTGTACGCTCAAAATTGTGACCTTGGTTGCCTCGGGCTGTCAGGTCAGATTTTGGCATGCACATAGACCCTTCCCTCCTTGCCACGGGGTGAACTGCCATGTCACTCTCACTCTTGTGATAGTAGGTAGTCGAGAGGAGATGAGACACGATAGTGGTCTGGCTCACTGGAGAGCTGGACTTCGCGGAGAGGGGTTGGCACGTCCTGGGGCCTTTGTTGTTGTGTGCTAATGTAGATGTTTTGTTCGATGATTATTGTTGTAGAGATAACCCTATGAACTGAAGGGTCACTAGTTACTCTTCATCTGTTGGGGTTTCTACCGTTACACCTCTGTGTGGGTGAGCTGTTACTTTCATTGATGGCTTTTTGTCTTTCAATTTGTTGAATGATTGCATGTTGTATTTGAAGTTGTCTAAGTGCTTCTATTTGTTGTAAGAAAAATGGATCTTGTTGAGGTCTCAGATGAATTTCCTCAATCTCGCCGAGGATTGCCCTCACTCACTCATCTTTTAATCCTGGGAACATTCGTGAGCCAAGACAAGAAATAGGTGTATGTGGACTAACCTTGACTAGACTTTAGGGTTTGACCTAGGGTTTTGGTTGACCTAGGGTTTAGTTGTGTGTTGACTTTTGTTGACCTTGTGATGTTATCAAGGGTTTGACTTTCGTTGACCATGGTTGACCTTGTGATGATATCAAGGGTTTGCAATGTATCTAAATATCTAATGTTTTTGTTCTTTTCTATATTTTTATGAATGCAACTATATGACATGCAAAACTTGTTTTTGTGCTTTTTTGGTATTTTTGGAAATAAAGATGCTTTTTAATCTAGGAAAGGAAATATGAATGCAACTAGAATGAATTTTACCTAATGCAATTATTCTATGTTTTTGGGGTTTTCGAATGTTTTGAAACGATTCAATCTAGAAAAGGAAATTGCAAGTAATTGAATTAAACTATGAATGCAAATTACTTCTACAATACTAGATATGACAATTCTATCAAGGAAAAAACAATAAATTACCAATCCCAAGAGCAATTTCAATTTTCTAATTACTACCAATTGACAAAAGCATAGAGGAACCTGAAATTATGAAGATTTGTGAGACTCCACTACCCTCAGAGATCCTTGATGACAACCTCGTATCCTCTTGAAGCAATAGGAAGACCTCTTGGCGACAAGACAACACAAAGAAGCAAAATAAGCTATGGAAGCTTTATGAAATTAGCTCAATGAGAGTTGTTGATGAACATGATGGCTTGATTGAAGTAGCGTAATGATGCTTGAAGAGCTTTATGTGAAAGCTTTGATGAACAATGAACAAATAAAATGCACCTTTGTCCTGTGTGAGCATGAGAATGCTAATTGGAGAGAAAAAACTTAGCAAGAGTTGTGTGTACAATGAATTTGCCTCCCTTTGTGCTTGAGGGAGGGGGTATTTATAGGTTGGAAGATTGGAATTGATTGAGAAGTTAACGCAATTGATTGATGAGTTAACAAGGATTGATTAGGGAGTGAACTTGATTGATTGCCCACTAAACTCAGTTAATTTGGGAGTGATAATGCAATAATAGCTTATCACTAGAGAAGAAATGGAGTTAGAAGAATGCATGGAAGAGAATGAACTGTTAATTTTAGATCAAATGGGGTTAATTATGCATATGTGGGTGCATGAAATAGTCAACTCCAAATTAGGCATCAAAAATCATGCGAACTGGAAGAAAAAAGGGCGAAAATGAAGCTATTTTGAGTTAGAAACTTGAGTTTTTCCGCATCTAGAAACGCAATAGGGTCACCCATGGGTCACCTCTTTCACTAGTAGGGTCACTCGGGGTGAGATCATGCATTTTGAGGGTCGCCAGAGGGAGATTAAGAAAGAAAGGGGTCTGGAAGGAAATGCATGATGGGAGATGGTAGAGGAGATGAAAAGGAGGGAATCTACCTCTGGGAATAGGTCAATAATGTGCAAGAATCCAAATCTCCACTTGGGAAGTAGGATCTCCTGGAGGGAGATCTAGAAATAATAGGGGGAGATTTGGATTGGTTGAGTGAAACTGAAAACTGAAAGTGGGAGATGGGTCCGAGGGACCTCTAGAAGGCTTCTAGGGGGTGGAGAAGATGAAAAACATAGGGGAAAGGTGAAAACTCACCTACAAGATGTATACAAGGCTTAGGAAAAATGTCAGAAAACACAAATTGACAAGTGTCACAAAAGTGTCAAAAAGCGTCGATGACAAAGAGAGAGGGAAAACGACAAAGAAGAAACAACACAAGATGACACGTCACCAAGAGGTATGCTACTTAGAGGACATTATTTCATGCTTACATGTACGTGCCAAGCATCATATATCATCATAGGGGTCCTCGTGGAGGTTGTGCATGATTTTTGTGCTTACATATTTGCCTCCTTAGAGACGGTAGTCTACATGAAAGGTAGGTACCATTCCTGAACTAGGCCTTACCTATTGTCAATTTTCCTACAATTGTACTTGCAATAACTAGTATTAGCCTGGCATTTAAATATGTCAAAATGAATAATGAAAACTAAAATGATGAACTTACGATAGATCGTGAGAGTTCAACTAGTTGTTTGCCTTTTTCATTGAGACCTATAGGAATGAATGCACGCAAAATGACGCACAAAAGATGCATAAAAGCATAAAACTAATCTAAGAATGCATAAAATAAACTTAGCTAAGGGCAAGCAAAGCAAGCAAATTAGTGAGATCGGAGTGAATCGGTGACAAAATCGATCGTGTGAACAATCGTTGGGAAGATATCATCGAGGAGATCGCAAAGATGGCTGCTTCTTCTTCAGTCGTCGAGAATCAGGTATGTAAATAGTGAAAAACTCTTCTCTAAACCCTAGGTTGAATTTTATGAAAAATCTCTTGAAATTGTCCATTTTTGGTGATTCTTCTTGTTGCATTGTCTTTGTTTCATCGTTTAGAGTAGGTTTGGTCTTTCGTTTACTAAAATCGGCTGAAAAATGGGTATTTTAGAGTATTTTTAGTTTGAGGGATCTCCACATAGGGTCACCCCTTTTGTTAGGCAGGTCAACCGGTGGGAGATCTGTCTGATAATAAGGTTGCCCGGGGGGAGATCCTGTAGACAACAGGGTCACTCGGGGGGAGATCCTGTTGACATCTTGGTTGCCTAGGGAATTTTGCTTGAAATTTGATGTTTTATGATGTTCGTTTCACTCTATTTCGATCTAATTTAACCACTATATCTGCCTATTTATTGCAATTTTGATGGTTTATACACTTTTTTGTGAGATTTTCTACAAGTTTTACGATTTTTAGGATTTTTGCGAGTTGACGAGATCAAATCTAAAGTTCTTTTCGATTTGCATGACGTGCATTTGATGGAATGCTTGTAGAGAGCAGTTGTGGTTCTCAGAGATGTTTGCTTCTCTGAGTGATGGTGATCGTGCTATCTTGAGGAGAGTAGGTTTAACTAGAGTCTGCCATGTGTCGGTTATTCATCCTATGGCACGCATTTGTTGTGACATCTTGACATACTGGGATGCAGATCGAAACACATTAAGGTTTCCACAGGTCTCAGGAGAGTGAATTATCACTCTATTTGATGTTTATCGCATACTTGGAGTTCTTGTGAGAGGACATCCTCTCGTTCTTCCTGCTAGCGAGTCCTTTGTGGACAAGACATCTTAGGCACAGTTTATGGGGGTTAGTCACCCTGAGGATCAGATAGGGGTTTAGCTTACTTCTGTGCCACGACTTCGTATTCCTTGCTTGAGGAAGTTCCTGATTGGTTTCATTGCATCGAGGCTATCTGAAGATAAGGCCTCAGCTCGCTTGAGATGGTGCTGGGCACCAATTATATATGGTCTTGAGCAGAGTCTACGCTCGGGGGCTAGACATTTTGGCTATGGTCTACAGAGATTTCTACCGTATTGCATGACGGGGGGCTCTTGCTTTTAGCCACCCTTCTTTGGTTATGACTTGTATTTTTAAGCTCATCAAGCCTTACCAGAAGCTTGTTCTGATTCTTGATAGATGACTTCCGAGAGCAGCTAGATGGATTCATGTGGGTCACTTTGAGGCTTCTCTATGAGCTGTAGCTACTCTCACGGATGAGGATATGGTTTTTGATCCTTATGTAGATTTGGAGGGATCATGGTCACGTGATGGTGAGATCAGAGAGTACTGTCGCGGGGTGATAAAGATTTCAGACCATAATGGTCTAGTCGAGGCTCATCGTGTTGAGCGTGTCTTGCAACAGTTCGGTGAGGATTTTCTTGAGGATGTGCCCTCAGTGCCTACCTGCTACAGATCTGTCTAGGAGATGGGCATGGTGGGTCAGAGGACAGTTACTTGGACTCCTTTGACTTTTGGAGTCTTCATTACCTGGGGTCCTAGATCTTTGAGAGGGAGACAGAGGGGAGGGAGAGGGACTCCTTGCCGAGCACTCATTGTGGTTGAGGACTCTGAGTCTACTGATGAGGACTATATTCCTGATGGGGATGATTCGATAGATGAGGGCCTACTAGAGGATGCACATGATGATGATTCTATTGATGATAATGATGTAGATGATGTTCATGATGTTCCAAAGGGTCCACCTGTGGTTCCTAGACCTCCTCATTCTAATGAGGTGATGCAACAGCTTGACCCTGATTAGCAACCTGGTGACCCACAGGACTCTACATTTACACTTATGTCCTTTCTCTTTCCTTTCTTTTAGTGAGGAACTAACACACTTTTCACTTTTTGGTTTGCTTTGCAGGTAATGTCAAAGAGTGGAGGGCCTTCGTTCATGAGGTCAATGTTAGCTTGGTTGCCCCCTTCACTAGGATGATTCGAGAGAGTCTCTTGGTTGATCCTGGCGTGCCCCCTACTACTGGGCGACACACTGACATTTTTGCTCCCGCCTATCACATATGTCAAGCGAGTGCGGATTTGAAGACTGATAATCTCATCCTTAATGGTGAGAATCAGGTGCTTCGAGAGATGGCCCGTCTTGGATTTGGATGGCAAGATGCTAGTGCAGTGGGGCCTTCACAATCACATACTCATAGTAGGATGCCACACTCCCATAGATCTCATGGAGCAACTATCGGTGCACATAGGTAGAGGAGCAAGAGTCCCGAGGTTTCCGTTGGAGGGAACCGTCCTTGATCTTACTTTGCTTTCCTTTTGAATCATGTCCCCTTGCATGGGGAGCCTTTACTTCCCTTGAGAACATTTTGTCTTTAGCTCTTTGGTACTCTCATTTATATGTAAACTTCGGATATATCAATGAAAGTTTATCCTTTTATGGTTTTGTCTATCGAATGGGTACTCATCTCTTGTGCATTATGGAAGTTTTAGAACTTTTTGATTATATTTTTGACCTTAAACTCTAACCATGCGAAATGATGATGATGACATATTTTTGTAATTTTCGTGGTATATGTATGAGATGCAGTTTACGATATGCTAATGCAAGAACACAAGAAATGCTGAAATGAAACATTTACTTCCACTGAATGTCACGAGACATGACATTGACTTTGTTGCTTTGAGACTCTTTTTCTGACTTTGGTATGAATGCAATGTGGAACAAACAATATGACTGCTCTTTAATACGATTTTCAATCCAGGGGATTGCAAGTTGTCCTGATATAAGAGACCTATTCAAGGCTATGAGATTAGGATTGCAAAACTCAAGTGGGGAGCAGGAATGAAATGGAGTGCTGTTAAATTTAGGCTTTGCTAAAGGCTAAACACTGATCCTTATCTAGACAAGACAATCTGACAAGCTTTCAACTTAGACAAGTAACAAATTTTATTGATGTTCGCTAGACTTAGATCATAGATGGCAAGCAAGATAGACCCAGTGTAAAGGATAAATGGGAAAGCATAAGGGTCCCCAGATAGAAGATGATCCTAGAGATTATTAGACTCTTGGCTTTGCTTAGCTAGTGCGTGTGTGTGCTTTGTACCTTTATTTTTATTTTCTCTGTTAGAATGTCACTTGTGAGGCTTCGAGCTTAGACTGATCTCCACCCAAGAGTACAGACATTCAACAATCTTCTCTCTTTCACTCCTTTTTTGTATCTCTTTTTTTTTTTTTTGCTTTTTCACTTTTTTTTGTATTTCCTCACTTAATTTTCTCATTTTTTTTGGATTTTGACTTTTTATGAAAATGAATACTTTTGGAACTTTTGATATGCAAGTTTGATCTCTCAATTTTCACTTTTATTGATCACTCTTTTTTTGATCACTCATTTTTTTATTCACTCAGATTTTAGATTGCATCCTTTAGATTTTTGATCCTCCTGATGTTTTTGGCCAGGAAAGATAAGGGGCTAAGCGCCACCTAAAGTTTTTGTAATCTACTCAGACTTCTCTACTACTAGAGAAGAACTGGGAAGGTCTACTTGCAAGCTTCTTTTGAACATTGTAGGTTTGAATATTGACTTTGTTCAGATCTAACATCTTGACTCATTAAGACTAGGATCAATGTAAAGCTAAGAGGTAGGCTTTGAATAGAATCACTAGGAATGAAGGGGGATATGGTGATTGTGAAAATGGGGAATCTCTAGGTCCTGAAAGGATGACGTATATCTCGGCAACCTTAGACTCTTTATTGAGAAGAAAATAATATAAGAGCAAGTCACTGACTGTAATGCAAGATGAACAGAATGATACTGAAATGCAAGAAACAAATTCTTTTTGACATTTTTGATTTTTTTATAATTTTTTTGTATTTTTGTGTTTTATGATTTTTCTTGGTTTTTAGACATAATATTTATTGAGGTGAAAGGTATTGACTGTTTCACCAAATTCCTCTCCCTCCATTGTGCACAAGAGATAGGCACCATTTCTGACGTCTTCTTTAACCATGTAGGGTCCTATCCAATTTGGTCTAAACTTGTGTCCTTCACCAACTCTTTTATCAATCAAGTTGTGTATTCTGAGCACTAGGTCTCCCACTTGAAAAGGTCTTGGGATGAGCTTTTTGTTATACTGCTTCTTCATTCTTGTGAGATAAGAATCATGTCTTTGGATAGCTCTCAAGCGTGTTTCATCCATCATTTCTAATTCAGCTAATCTTACTACTTGATATTCCTCATTATCAAATAGTCCTTGTAGTGATACTCTCAGACTAGGTAATTCTACCTCTAAAGGTAGTAGCGCCTCTGACCCAAATGTGAGGGCATAGGGAGTGGTCCCAATTGGAGTTCTTACACTTGTTCTGTAAGCTCAGAGAGCTGGTTATAACTATAAATGCCAATCCCTTTTAGAGTCTTTTACGATCTTGACCAGTATTGACTTCAAAGTTTTGTTCGTGGCTTCGGCTTGTTTGTTCCCTTGAGGATAGTAAACTGAGGGAGAGTTATGATTGATGCGGAATCTATCACATAACTCTCTCACTTGTGGGTTTTTGAATGATGACACGTTATCTGTCACTATCACTTGGGGAATCCCAAACTGACATATGATTTGATTTAATATGAATTTGGCAATTACAAATCCTGAAACAGCGGTGAGAGGCATGGCCTCTACCCATTTAGTGAAATATTCTATTGTGGTGATGATGAAAAGATGTCCATCCATTGATGGGGGAGATATCTTCCCCACCAAATCTAAGCCCCAAGTGGAGAAGGCACAGGGGGTAACTATCGGTTGCAAATCTCTTGTTGGTGTATGATGAACATGGACATAGGCTTGGCATTTTGGACATCTTTTTACGAATTTGATAACATGTCCTTGTAAGCATGGCCAAAAATATCCCATTATGTGTATTTTCCTTGCCATGGCATGACCACCAAAATGTCCCTGGCAATAAATTTTGTTGTGGCATTTTTCTAGGATTTTTGTGCTTCTTCTTTGTCAACACATCGAAACATCTTGTCTAGCGCCCTTCGATAAAGCACATCATCTACTAGAACATATCTCACAGTAAGGACATGCAATCATCTTTTTCCCAAGGGGGTCATGTTTTCAGGGTAAGTTTTCTTTGCGAGATAGTTCACAATGTCTTTGTACCAATATGAAGCGGCATATTTCTCAAGATCAATTACGCAAATCTTTTGATCTAGGAAATCTTCATTTATGGGCTCCTCTTGAGGAACTGGGTTGTCTGCTAACCAATCTTCTATTACTTGTCCTTTGACTAATTTTTTTTGACATACGTTAGTTCGAACTCACTTAGCAATGTCACAAACCAACTAGCCCTTCTTGATAACATTGGCTGATTTAAGAAAGTCCTCAATTGTTCAGATCGTATCATGACTCTGGTTTCTTGATTCAACATATAGTGTCATTATCTCTGAGTTGTGAAGACTATGGCAAGACACTCTTTTTCAACCTGGGTGTAATTCTTCTCACATTCTAGTAAGGTTCGACTTATGAAATATATGGCTCTTTCTCTACCACCTTCATCTTCTTGAGCCAACATGCATGCTACGGAAATATTGGTTGCTCTAAAGTATAATATGAAGGGCTGGTCATGTTGTGGTGGCATTAACATGGGAGGTGTCAGCAAGAACTTCTTTACTTGCTCAAATGCATTTTGATAGTCTACTGCCCATGTTATGCCCACTTGTTTCTTCAGTAATTGATTGATCAGATGAATCTTGAAAGTCATGTCTGGTATGAAACACTTGATTGCGCCTAATTGTCCCAAAAAGGTTCTTACCACTGTCTCACTTGTTGGTGGAGTTGCGTTTAGGACTACTTTAACTTTTGCTGGATCAACATCTATTCCTCTTCGTGAAATGATGAAGCCCAACAACTTACCTGCTGTAACCCCGAAAACACACTTTTCAAGATTTAACCTTACGTTGTATTCTCGAAGCCTATTGAAGATCTTGTGAAGGTCTTCCACATGTGTTGATCGTTGCTCTAACTTAGCCAGAAGATCATTAATGTATGTGTCCACTATCTTGTGAATATAATCATGGAAGATGTGTGTCATGGCTCTTTGATAGGTAGCCCCTGCATTTTTCAGTCCGAATGGCATGACTACCTAATAGAACGTTCCCCAAGGAGTGGTGAATGTTGTTTTGTTTTGATCAACCTCTAAAACTTTGATCTGATTATATCTCGAGAGCCCATCCATGAGAGAGAGTATTTCATACCCTGTGGTTGAATTGACAATTTGATCTATGGATGGTAAGGGAAAGTCATCTTTTGGGCAAGATTGATTGATATCCCTAAAATCGAGGTATATCTGAATCTATCCATTTTTCTTTAAGACTGGGACAATGTTTGATAACCAAATTGAATAATGCACTAGCTTGATAAAGCCAACATTCAATAATTTCTTCAATTCTTCCTTTACCATTTCAGCTACTTGTGGCTTTATGGGTCTCAATTTCTGTTTATAGGTTTTGCATCTGGCTTTGTTACTAAGTTGTGCACCACGATCTTTGGGTCTAATCCAGACATGTTTAAGTATGTCCATGCAAAGATGTCAGAATACTTGATGAGGAACTTAGTGTATTCTTCCAACTCTTTGTCATTTAACTCCCCTCCCAATTTTAACATCTTTGGTTTCTTAGGAGTTCCCACATTGATATCAATGTTATCTCCAGTTAGTGATGGGTGACCCTCTTCAAATTTTTGAGGGGCATGTGGTAAATCCGAATTTGCTTTGATCTGGAGGATCTCTTTTTCACTTCCAAAATAATCTTCTGGATGTGGGGGGAGCATGTATCCTTTCTTGTGGTACACTCTTGGGAGGCCATCATAAGTGTGTAGATAATCTAAGATGGCCTCATCATTCTTGGCATAATCTCGAGTGGGTTTTTCTGTTTGATCTGTAGCGTAGTTAAGGATGCTTGGTAATTCTTCACTTCCCAACAATGGCTCTCCACGAACTGAGACAATGTACTTGAAATTTTGAAGTTGAGCATGTGGTGAAAATAGTGTGGTAGACATAGCCATTGAATCTACTACTTGGTTCTCTTCTCTGAGTATAGCCTTTATAGAGAAGAAGTCGAAGAACTGGACCAACTTTCTAATGGTTTCTTTCTAGGGTCATAGTCTCTTTGATTTTGTCTCGTAGTTTTCTGCAACTTGGTTAATCACCAATTGGGAGTCTCTAAAGGAAAAGATCTTCTTGATCCCCATTCTCATGGCTAACATGACTCCTAGGGATAAGGCTTCGTACTCAGCGATATTGTTTGTGCAAAAGAAATCCAACCTGAAGGCAAAGGGGAGGACTTTTCCTTCTGGGGAGGTTAGGATTATCCCTGTCCCTACTCCAATTTTACAACTAGCTCCATCGAAGTGGAGAGTCCATAAGTTTTGATTACTTTGTGATTGAGATGTTTCTCCAAACTCATAGGTTGAGTTCCATTTCTCCTCTTTTTCTCCTTCTTCAATGATTTCGATTGTTCCTACTGAGAGGTTCTTAATGTCCCATTCATTAAGACACGGCATGGCTGCTAAGCCAAACAAAGCATGAGACTTGGTGGTGTGAGGATCAAAGGGTATTCTTTAAGATCGTCCATGCTTTGATACGATATATTGTGTGTACTTGTGTTTGGTTGAGAATTCTGAGTTTCTTCTTTTTCTTTCTCTTGCATCTTTAACTTTTTATCCTTTTCTTCCTGTTCCTTTCTGTAAATATTGAAAGGCTCAGGGTCCATTTTAACGATGCAGATCTTTCCCAAGTGATGAAAGTGGATCTCTTGAAACAAAGTGGAGGCGTGGCCTTCATCGCGTGAATCCAAGGTCTTCCGAGGATCATGTTGTAATTGGTTTCTTTGTTGATGACATGGAAGTCTGTGGAGATGGTTTTATCCATTAGAGTGAGCGGTAGACTAAATTTTCCCACTGTTTGAATGTCGTGACTGTCATATACCCTTAAAGTGGTAACTTGTTGCTTGATTCCTATCTTGATATATCCCATTCTTCATAGGAATGACATTGGTAAGAGATTGACTACCGATCCTTCATTTAACATGACTCTCTTTATGATAACTCCCTCAACCTGAATTTGTATGTATAGTGGCGAATCCCTTTTCTTATTTCCTTCGTTTTGAGGTAGTTTGGAAACATCAAATGTGAGAGGGGTTGGTTCCTCTTGTGTTGAACATCCCACTTCTAATATTTCCAAGAATGTTTTGTGGTGTGAGGGAGAGGCTCTCAACAAATTTAAGACATTTTCTATCTGATTTGTTTATTCCTCTTCGTGGATTACAAACACTTCTTGATTTAGCTCTAAGTGATTGGCCTTCCCTTTCTCATTTTGAGGTTCTTTTTCCTTCCTTTGAGATTGAAGGAGCTTGAGGAAGTTTTTCTGCTGATCTGGAGTAAGTTTGGAGATAGCTTTGTTGTATCCATAGCAAGTTTTTATTTCATGTCCTTTTGTTCCATGGAACCAACAATAAGCGTTGTGGTCATAGGAATGACGGTTTGATCCTTCATTTCCTTTTTGTTGCCACTTGTCATTACTAGGGTTGATTTTCAAAACATTGACATCTTTGTCTGGAGAAACATTGGATGTAGTCTTTTCAATTGCTTTAGGCATTTTGAGCCTTTCGTTAGTATTGTAAATTTTTTGGCCATTGTCGATGGCAGCTTGATCTATCCTCAAAGCACTTTCTAATGCTTCTTCATAGGATCTTGGTGCAGGAGCACCCTTTCCTCACGTTAAATTAGCTATGGGAGGAGCCTAAAGTCTTGATAGGTTACTAAGTTTTATGCATTCTAATGCATCAAATGTAATAAGGTCTGTTTGACCAAAGACTTCCTATTTTTAGGTTGTGTCTGTTTGGACACCTGTCGATCTGTAATGATAGGTTGTTAGTTAGTTGTGAGTTTTTTAGTTAGTTGTGTCTCCCAGCCGCCTGGAGTGTCTCCCAGCTGCTGGGAACACAGTCAGTACTACTATTGGCATGTTAATAAATAGCTCAGCTCAGATCGACTAGAGGAAGAGAGCAGAAAATAGAGACACAGTCTGATATTTGTGATTTGAGCAAAAGTTACAAACTGTAAACTCAGGAGGCATTATAATAGAAGTTCTATTTTGCATTCAATTCATGTTGTTTAATCAATTTTTTGGTTTGCAGCTGGGATGGATTTTTCCCATTCCACCGGTTGATTACTCTGTAATCGGTGGAATGGCTGTATATAATAGTTTAGGTTTTCCTTTTCTATTTCTGTATGTTTTTGTTTTCACAGGATTGAGACTTTATGGCATGCTAAGATGAACCCTAGCATCCTCATGTGCTAGGTTATTAAATTGGGAGGAAATTGTTCAATGGTGAAGAAATAGTTCTAAGAAGTTGCGCAGGTGTTTACTGTGCAGATCGGCGCCGCAGACAGATAAAGAGTTCTGTGCTTGAACCATCTGTAAGGGTTCATGGACTTCCGATTCAACAGATAATCCTTTCAGATTTGCGTTGTGTGATATCGGCAGAAGAAGCTTTTGTTTGAACCTATGGAAAGAGGTTCAACAGTCTAATTACCTATCGGGTTTGTTTCGGCCTGACAAAAGCTTGTAAGAAGCCAAGTAAAGTTTCAAAAAATTTCTAAGTGTTGGTTGAACCTTTGAACCGGTTCAATAGCTCAAAAGGTTCCATGGTTCAATTGACGTCGCGGGTCAAATGATGCAAGTAGCGCAGCGGCCAAATTTGTCAGAGATGGGCCTTTGGTTGAACCTTTGAACCGGTTCAACGGTTCAAAGGGTTTAACGGTTCAACGGACCATTGGGAACAAAAGTTTCGCGGAATAGCGAAAGTGGTGGAAGATTAGAATCGATCATTGAACCACCCATTGAATCGGTTCAACGGTTCAATGGTTTAATGAACTCGGCGGTTCAGCAACAACGCCGGCTCAATGGTTCGAAGAACCATAGGTGCAACGGTTCAGTCAACAAGAGTTTCGATAAGTGCAGCGGTTCAAGGATTCAACCATAGCATCAATGCTGTGTTTTAAACAGCCTCCGTTGATCTGCGGTTTCCCGCCGCCCGTTTCGACATTGTTTGGGATTAGTTTACTGAATGCTCCTCATCAGATCTATATGGTAATTTTTGAACGTCTTCTCTCATATCCTTGTTTAAGGCACATAAGAAAAGATCGCATAGTTCACGATGGTCCATATTCGGGGCACTGGTTGAGGAATAGAGGACTTGCCTCCATCTGGTCACAAAATGGGCTACGGATTCATTCGATTCTTGCTTCATCGTTAGGAATTCTCTAATTCTTATTTTTATGAGTTTGTTCATGTCAAATGCCATGACAAACTCTTCGATTAGTTGTTTGAATGAGTGAATTGAAGCCTCTGGCAAATGATAGTACCAATCCAGAGCTATTCCTTCAAGAGTTTTTGGAAAGATTTTAGCAAAAACCCCATCCCAAGGGAGGAGTTCTCTTATCGCGGTGGTGTAGGCTTTAATGTGTGAATTTTGATCTCCTTCTCCTTTGAATTTTGGGAGATTAGGCAATGGTCGAGGTAACTACACGTTCCTTATGTTTTGATCAAGAGGTTCTTTCAAATACTCAAGATATGTTCCGAGAAAGGCGCTTTGAGATTGAGGGGTTAAAAGCAATAACCCTGTGGGTGGGTTTTGGTAAGCCATTGTTTGATTTGTTGGATTTCCCAACACTGCTAGGTTGTTTTGAATAGGAGGGTTCCCATTCAGACATGTGTCATTACTGGCATTTTGTGAATAGTAGTTGAGATAAGGGGGATTTTGAGATGCCCCCTAGTCTTGTTCAATCAGAATGTCATCATGGGACTTTTGTCTTCTTTTAGGAGTAGCTTATTCTACTTCCAAGATTCTAATCCTTTGCACTAGAGTTGCGATTAAGTCTGCATGAGTAGCAGCTCTAGGTGTTTCCTCATTTATAGGATTTTCTCTCTGAGTATGGTCATGGTGGTATGCTTCTTCTCGTGCAGCATTTTCTCTTTGTTCTTCTCGTAAGGCAACCCTTAATGCCTCTTGAGCGTCTTTTGCTTATTATAGGTGTCTTTCTAATCATTTCACTTCCTCATCAAGGTGAGTGCTTGATGTTCTTGTGGAAGGTTGATCGGGTTGATGTATTTCTGACCTTACTCTCCTATCTTTATGTGGCGCATTTGGTATGGCCGGATTGTTTTCCCAAGTTGGGTTGTTGAAAGACAGAATGCCTAGATTCTCTTTGATCTTGTTCGTAATCTAAATCTTCGTAATAATAGCAGTTGGTGATTGCTGCATCTGAATGTGGCGGCACATACCTATCGAAAGAAGGAGTTTCTGGTTCTCTTGAGGGAATATTCCCTTGGTTTAAGTCAGGTTTCGTCATATTCGGGGGTGCCATAGACAACACAGAATAAATGGAACGAATGATAGCGAAGGCGACAAAGGCTAAAGTGGTGGAAGCGGCTATGAAGAATAAAGTGAAAATACTTGTCAAGGTTTTGTTTTGAAGCATTGAATTTTAAAGTTCTAATGTGATCTGCAAGTTTGAAATGTAAACTACAAAACCAAAAGATTCTGTAATTCACGTCAGGTTCACCAAAATATGTATGCTCAAAATCGTGACCTCGGTTGCTATCAGGTCAGATTTCGGCACGCACACAGAACCTTCCCTCCTTGCCATGGGGCGAACTGCCACATCACTCTCACTCTCGTGGAAATAGCCAATCGAGAGGAGGCGAGACATGGCAGTGGTCTAGCTCACTGGAGAGTTGGACTTTGCGAAGAGGGGTCATCACATCCTAGGGCCTTTGTTGTTGTGTGCTAATGTAGATGTTTCGTCTGATGATTGTTGTTGCAGAGATAACCCTATGACTCGAAGGGTCACTAGTTACTCTTCGTCTATTGGGCTTTCTACTGTTCCACCTCTATGTGGGTAAGCTATTACTTTCGTTGATGGCTTCTTGTCTTTCAATTTGTTGAATGATTGTACATTGTATTTGAAGTTGTCTAAGTTCTTCTATTTATTGTAAGACAAATGGATCTTGTTGAGGTCTCAGATGAATTTCCTCAATCTCGTCGAGGACTGCCCTCACCCACTCACCTCTTAATCCTGGGCACATTTGTGAGCCAAGACAAGAAATAGATGTATGTGGACTAACCTTGACTAGACTTTAGGGTTTGACCTAGGGTTTTGGTTGACCTAGGGTTTAGTTGTGTGTTGACTTTTGTTGACCTTGTGATGTTATTAAGGGTTTGACTTTCGTTGACCGTGGTTGACCTTGTGATGATATCAAGGGTTTGCAATGTTTCTAAATACCTAATGTTTTTGTTCTTTTCTATATTTTTATGAATGCAACTATATGACATGCAAAACTTGTTTTTGTGCTTTTTTGGTATTTTTGGAAATAAAGATGCTTTTTAATCTAGGAAAGGAAATATGAATGCAACTAGAGTGAATTTTACCTAATTCAATTATTCTATGTTTTTGGGGTTTTTGAATGTTTTGAAACAATTTAATCTAGAAAAGGAAATTACAAGTAATTGAATTAAACTATGAATGCAAATTACTTCTACAATGCTAGATCTGACTATTCTATCAAGGAAAAAGCAATAAATTACCAATCCCAAGAGTAATTTCAATTTTCTAATTACTACCAATTGACAAAAGCATAGAGGAACATGAAATTATGAAGATTTGTGAGACTTCACTACCCTCAGAGATCCTTGATGGCAACCTCGTATCCTCTTGAAGCAATGGGAAGACCTCTTGGCGACAAGACAACACAAAGAAGCAAAAGAAGCTATGGAAGCTTTACGAAATGAGCTCAATGAGAGCTGTTGATGAGCACGATGGCTTGATTGAAGTAGCATAACAATGCTTGAAGATCTTTATGTGAAAGCTTTGATGAACAATGAACAAATAAAAGGCACCTTCATCCTATGTGAGCATGAGAATGCTAATTGGAGAGCAAAAACTTAGCAAGAGCTATGTGCACAATGAATTTTCCTCCCTTTGTGCTTGAGGGAGGAGGGTATTTATAGGTTGAAATAATGGAATTGATTGAGATGTTAACTCAATTGATTGATGAGTTAACAAGGATTGATTAGGGAGTGAATTGGATTGATTGCCTAGTAAACTCAGTTAAAAATGGGAGTGATAATGCAATAATAGCTTATCACTAGAAAAGAAACAGAGTTAGAAGAATGCATGGAAGAGAATGAGTTGTTAATTTTAGATCAAATGGAGTTAATTGTGCATGTGTGGGTGCATGAAATAGTCAACTCCAAATTAGGCATCAAAAATCATGTGAACTAGAAGAAAAATAGGAGAAAATAGAGCTATTTCAAGTTAGAAGCTCATGTTTTTCTGTAGCTGGAAATACGACAGGGCTGCCCATGAGTTGCCCCTTTCATTAGTAGGGTCGCCCATGGGTCACCCGAGGGGAGATCCTGCATTTTGAGGGTCTCCCGGAGGGAGATCTGGAAATAAAGGGGTCTGGAAGGAAATGCATAATGGGAGATGGTAGAGGAGATGAAAAGGAGGGGATTTGCCTTCGAAATAGGTCAATCATGTGCAAGAATCCAAATCTCCACTTGCGAAGTAGGATCTCCCGGCGGGAGATCTGGAAATAATAGGGGGAGATTTGGATTGGTTGAGTGAAACTGAAAACTAAAAGTGGGAGATGGGTCTGAGGGGGGACCTCTAGAAGGTTTCTAGGGGGTGGAGAAGATGAAAAACATAAGGGAAAGGTGAAAACTCACCTATAAGATGCATACAAGGCTTAGGAACAAGGTTGAAAGCTCAGAAAATGTAAATCAACAAGTGTCACAAAAGTGTCAAAAAGCATTGACGACATAGAGAGAGGGAAAATGACAAAGAAGAAACAACATGTAAGACGAAAGAAATGACACATCACCAGAAGGTCTGCTGCTTAGAGGACATTATTTCATGCTTACATGTATGTGACAAGGATCATATATCATCATAGGGGTCCTCGTGGAGGCTTTGCGTGATTTTTGTGCTTATAGAGTCAGAGGACAAAGAAAACGAATGGAAGATCCAAACCAGGAGTAGAAAGAGAGGTAAACAAAACATAATGATGGATGCATGGGGTCCTTCCCTAAGGGGCAAGAAAATGGATGTAAGCAATGCTAAAAACATAGCATTGCTAGAAATTGAGAAAGGAACGCATGAAACTCTGAACAAATATGTTAAGAAAGGGGGCGAGCACTCCCAAACCCCCATTAAGAAATGAAGATAATAAGTTGGAATGTCCGTGGCTTGAACAGCCTGGAGAAGCGCTACTTGGTTAAGCAATTGATAGAGATAGAAGCCCCAGATGTATGCTTACTGCAAGAAACAAAGTTGGGGAAGGAAGATATGATTATTCTTTTGAACAAGATTTGGAGATTTGTAGAAGGCTGTGCAATAAGTGTAGTAGGCACGACAGGAGGCTTAGCGATTGCTTGGAATAAATCTAGATTTGCCGGAACAGAAATTTCTAGAGATGATAATGTGATCATAGTAGAATTAAGGCATGTGTAGGGTAATGAGAGGCTTTTGATTTCTAATGTTCATGGGTCAAATTTGGAAGGAGATAGGGTTAGATGTTGGGATCACATGGTTGATTTTAGATCTTCTAGGCCTAATGAAAAGTGGATTGTTGGGAGAGATTTTAATGCAATTATGGCTCCTGAAGACAAAAAAGGAGGCAGATCTTTAGGGAGTTTGGGTTTGAATGGCTTTAAGAGGTTCTGTGAAGAACTTTGCTTGGTGGATAACCAACCTAAGGAAGGATGGTTCACCTGGTCAAATAGAAGGTTAGGGGAAGACAATATCATATGCAGGTTAGATAGGTTTCTGGTCAATTTGAATTGGCTGTTGGAGTCGGTCAACTTCTTCTCAGAGGTGTGTGAGTTTGGGGGGTCAGATCATTGGCCAATCAGATTGGTTAGCTCTGTTTGTCAGAGGCCTAAAGGTATCCCTTTCAAGATGGAGGCATTATGGTACGAGCACCTGGACTTCTTTGAAGATTTGGAAGGATGGCAGAATCTGGATGTAAAAGGGAACAAGAGATATGTAAATTTCAAGAAGCTTTTGGAAGTTCAGAAACAGGTAAAGGAATGGAATAAGAAGGTTATGGGCAGCCTATTTGCTTCCAAAATCAAAGCTAAAGAAGAAGTGGCAAAGGCGGAAAAGGAAATCGCTACAAATGGATTCTCTTCACTTTCTAGAGACCAGGAGAAAGATAAGATGGATGAGCTTAATAGGCTGTTGCGTATGGAGGAAATGTTCTGGCTGTAGAAATCCAAGGTCAAATCACTGAAAGAAGGGGACAATAACACAAAATTCTTTCATCTCTCCACAAGCATAAGAAGGAATCAAAACAAGATTTTGAAACTAGTTTTGTACGGGGTTCGACATTAGAGGATATAGAAGCCATTAGGGAGGAGGGTAGGTGTTTTTTCTAGAACTTGCTCAGGAACGTTGAAGGTGCAAACTTAGAGGCCCAAAATGAATGTTTGGCAAATATTCCACAACTGGTAGATGAAGCCAAGAATGCAAAGTGGCTGGCCCCCTTCACCAAGGAAGAAATAAAAACCGTAACCTTTTCATTAGGGGCTCTGAAGGTCCCTAGCCCTAATGGCTTTCAGGCAGGCTTTTTCCATAAGATCTAGGATTTGGTGGCAGATGATGTGTGGCAGGCAGCAGAAGAATGCAAGGCCAGGAAAGCTATGATGAGTACTTGGAACTCGACCTTCCTTGCTCTCATCCTGAAGGTTAAAAGCCCTAAATACTTTGAGGAGTATAGACCTATTTCGCTGTGCAATGCGATCTACAAGATAGTAGCTAAGGCAATGGCTTCTAGACTAAAAGCATGCCTGGAGGGTGTAATCACTGAAGAACAAAGTGGATTCTTAAAGGGGAGACAAATTCTTGACGGGGTTGTGTTGACGCATGAAACGATCCACTCCATCAAAGGAAAAAAGAAGGAAGGAATGATTATAAAGTTAGATATGAATAAAGCATACGACATAGTTTCTTGGGACTTTCTGATTGCAGTCATAAAGAGGTTGGGGTTTAGTGAGGCTTGGTGCAGATGGATCCATAGTTGCATTTCCTCTGTTCAATATGTGGTCCTTATCAACAGAAAAGCTACAAATTTTTTTCAGGAAAAGCGAGGTTTGAGACAGGGGGACCCCCTGTCCCCCTTTGTCTTCTTGATTATGGCTGAAGCCTTAAGTTATGCTCTAAAGAAGGTAATGTCTGAAGGGAAGATTAAAGGCCTATAGGTTTGAAACGGTTGCCCCAATCTCACACATCTCTAATTCGTGGATGTTACCTTACTATTCAGTGAAGTTATGACAAGGGAGGCCTCAGAGTTGAAGAAAATCCTCACAGAAATTTATGAGAGGGCTACCGGCCAAAAGGTCAATCCAAGTAAGTCTTGTATTTTCTTCCTCAAGGAAAACTATCCTAATGCTTTAGAGGTGCAAAGAATTTTAGGCTTCGAAGTTGGACACCTCCCAAGCAATTATTTAGGGTTGCTGCTAGTAAGCAAAAGAGCCTCAGAAGAGGAATGGAGGAAGGTGGTGGACAAGGTCCAAGGTAAACTGGCCTCTTGGAAAGGGAAGTGGTTATCTCTTGTAGCCAGAACCACTTTGATCAAGGCTTCACTGGAAGCTGTCCCTATCTATACTATGTTAGTTTTCAAGATCCCCAATAAGGTGGCAAAATATTTGGAAAAAACTCAAAGAATCTTTCTTCAGAGGGGCACTGAAGATAGGTTCAAGTACAACCTTGTCAAGCGGGAAGAGGTCTGCAAGCCTAAGAAGATGGGAGGACTCAGGTTTCAAAATCTTAAAAACATGAATAAAGCTCTAGGAGCGAAACTAGGGTGGAGAGTTTATGATGAGCGGGATAGGTTGTGGAGTAGAGTTATCCAAGCTAAGTATCTACAAAATCAAGTAGAATTTCTTTTTGATGAAAATGTTATTTTTCCTTCTGGATCAGGTATATGGAATTTCATCAAATTCAGCTTTAGAATCCTGTTGCCAGATCTAGTGTGGAAAGTCAGATTGGGTACCAAGGTCAGGTTCTGGAAGGATCCTTGGATAGAAGTCAAGCTCCTTGCGACCAAGGCTGATTTTTCCCACTTGGCTACTTTGGTAGAGTCGAAAATGGGAAGCCTAGTAAGGGATTATAAGGAAAAGAAGGAAGGTAAATGGGCATGGAAGACTCTAGAAGGCTTCGAAGGGGGAGATAAAATTTGATGGAAGGAAATTCTTAATCTAATTAGCAAGGTACCATTCTTGGAAGAGGAAGATAGGTGGATGTGGCAGTTCAACGGGGATGGTAGGGCCTCAGTGAAGGAGGTCTACCACAAATACCGTTGTTGAGGTACCATTGTGGATCACCTGGTAGCCTTGAGGATCTGGAGCAATCAGGAAATGCCTAAAGTGAATGCCTTTCTCTGGATCGCTTGGAAGGGTAGAGCTTTGACTTGGGATAGGTTGGTTAAGTTGGGAAAAATCAAACCTTCTAGGTGTGTTCTCTGTAAGGAGGCCAGTGAGGATGGCAGTCATATCTTTTTGACATGCACCTTTGTACAAGAGCTCTGGGGTAGATTTCTCAGGCGATGGAAGCTAGCTTGGGCCACCCCAAGGGATGTGAAGATGCTGTTGAAGAGTTGGATTATCAAAATTAAAAGCAAAGGGCTGAGAATGATTTGGGAAGTCTTCTCAGCTCTCTTGATTTGGAAGGTTTGGCTTGAGTGTAACATAAGAGTTTTTTGCTATCAAGAAAGAGGAGTTGATAGGGTGTGGGATCAAATTGAAAGCATCATTGGTGAAATATGAGAAATCCAGAAAAAAAAGGATTGGTTAGTGGGGGAAGGGGAAGAAGATTGGGCCAATGAGTGGCCTAGTCTTCAGATGGCTGGGAAGAAGCGCGGGTGCCTAGAGCTCTAAAGATCAGAGCATAATTTTGGTTAGATGGTCCCCTTAAATGCAGATGGATTAAGCTCAATTTTGATGGTGTGGCCTGAGGCAACCCTAGTGAGGCAGGTGGAGGCAAAATCTTTAGAGATGAGGGTGGGCAGCCTGCAGGATATTTCTCCTTGGACCTTGGTTTGGACACAAACAATTTAGCGAAGGCTAGAGTGCTTCGAGAGGGTCTTGTGATAGCTAAAGGAAAAAAATAGGCAAAGCTCTAGGTTGAAGGTGATTCAAAGTTGGTAATAGACCTAGTAAACAAGGATGTGTCAAGAAATTGGAGGTTAGAGCAAGTAATGGCAGAAATTAGGTCTCTTTCGAGATGGTTCAATGGGTTTAAAGCCTCTCATATAAAAATGGCAAGAAATAAGGTGGCTGATCGGGCAACCAAACAATGCATTGATGCTGAGGATAGGAGTAGGGCAGGAGAGGGTTAGCTTAAAGTAAGCTATGTGGCTGATCTACTCAGCTTGATCCAATTTGATATCAAGGAGCATCTGCCTGATAATAGGCAAGTTCATTAAACTGCCAGTTCACGATTCACAAGGATTTGAGCGTGGGAGCTGACAAAGGATAGGGCGACATCATCATGTTTCCATATGGCGAGTATGGGGAGTGGGATGTTAAGTCCCTTTAGTTTCTGCAAATTAATGTAGGTGAGTTCTTCAAGTTGTCTGGTGTCTTCTGGAGGCTTCAACAGAATGAAAGGAAGAGAGGTTGCAAGCGGTGCGATGAGCGGTGAGGGAAGCGCTAAAGGAAAGGAGAAGGCTGCTGCTTTTCCTTCTCCCCGATGTAGGTAGATCCAGCAAAAGGCGGTTAGCAGCTCAGTGGGAGGTCTGAAAAGGAGGCCGTATATCCCTCGCAAGAGGAAGGCCAAGATCACAGGGGACGAAGCTCTGGAGAGTTTTGTGTCAATAGTTGATGCAGAGATTAAAAAACCCTCTTCTTAGGAAGTGGGTAGGTAGCATTCTCTCAATAGCAAAGGTGGTAGATAGGCAGGACAGTGCCAATCTCAAGGAGGTGATGTCAAATTTATTGTTTGATCCAGGGACGACTAGAGGGAGGTGGAATGTTTTTAGCGTCGCGTAGTCACTCACGCTCACATCTATGTCGTCAATAGTGGCTGGCTCCATTCTGGTCCATGACGACTTAGCCAAGATTTCCAAGGACGCTGAGACAAACCAAGGAATTCTAATGAACCACATTCACGACTTGATGATAGGTCAGGTGCAGTTGAGGAAGACAATGGAAAGGATGGCTGAGCAGATGGGTGTCAAGGTGGAATACAAAGAGCACACAGACTACAAGTCTAGATGCGATGAGGAAGTAGAAATGGTGGACCTCGCAGGCCAGGGAGATGAGTAGGTAGTTTTGTTCAGTTTTAGTTAGTTTTTTGTTAGCTTTCTAGTCTGTGTTTCAAGGGAGGGCCGTGTAATTTGCCCCCCTCTTCTGGATATTTGTATATGTCTATTATGTTTTTAGACAGAGCCTTAGACAATTTCAAACAGTCATGAGGGCTAAGCCCTGATTTTGGATGGGTCCCTGGTCCCTTACCAGGGTATATACAAAAAAAAAAGAATATTACTTACTATTTTATTAGTAAATAATGTTTAAAATAAAATAGTTCTTAAGTAAAAATTAAAATAAATATTTAATTAAAAAAATACTTAAGTATATTACTTATTTACTGTTTTTATGTTGATCACTAAGTCAACTCTAACTCAATTTCTTTGTATTAACTAACTTCTTTGTTTAGAGGCAAAAGTTAGAAGACCTTGGTTTGTCTCAATAATGCATCAAGCCCCTAATCTTATGTACAAGATCAAAGACACCCCATATGTACAATGTTAATAATATATGTATAAAGATAATGCTTCATACTTCTTTCATGTAATGCTTATTACATCCAAGTACTTGATAATGCTTTTTTATTAATTCTTTGCACGATCTTGAAACTTGACTTAACATTACATATATCCTATTGTATTAAATAATTCCCCTAATCTTATGTACAAGATCAAAGACACACCATATGTACAATGATAATAATATATCTACAAATGTTAAACTAATGTTTCATACTACTTTCATGTAATGCTTATTGCATGCAAGTACTTGATAATGCTTCTTTATTAATTCTCTGTGATCTTGAAACTTGATTTAACATTACATACATCCTATTGTATTAAATAATTCTTCTATAGTTCCAAAGTAAAACGAAACAAGTCTTCTAGCCAGACTAGAAACAATTTTTTAAAAATAATGTACAATCTATTGTTCCCTCATAATCTTTTTTCAATAACTTCCATACAAATTCTATATTCCAAGATTCAGGTTTGGTTTGGAGTTACTTATTTTCATTCAATTACAATTGTTCTAAACTTACATTATTTTCTAGTTACAAAATAAGTTTTATTATTACAATACTATTAAGGCAATTCCTACAAATACTTGTCTAATCTCACGAGGGTTGGTTGTTAGTGTTACTAAAACTATCACTATCAGATGATAGCTTTGCTTGTGCATTATTTTTCTGATCATGGGAGAGATGGACACCCAAAGCAGCCCTGCCTGAGGGATCAAGATTGTTGGACCATGCAACATCCCACTCTATGGCCTTGGCAGTAGAGCAAGCCACACTTGGCCCTCCCGGAACTGTCATGTGAGCAGCATTCTGCAATATCCAGTTGCAAAATTTATAGTTTAGTAGCACATCGTAGAGACCAGCTTGATGTCTAAATGACCACTTTGAATATGATCAGCATAAAAACGGTAGAGGATTCAAAAGTTTCATACCAAATCGCTTCTTACCTGAGGGAAAAATCTTTCAAATATCATCCTATAAAAGTATGCTTCTTTTGTAGGTGGAGTATTATCAGGGTAAACATATTTTGCATTTGTCATCATTGCATCTAGAACCTGATAGCCACAATGAAGACATTTCATTATCTTTTAACTATTTAATACTTTGAGCCACTAGGGAAGATACTAAATTACCGCCTTCTGGAAAGAGAAGGCAAAGGAAAGTGTCTACAATGGCTGTTGCAAATGTAAACCCAAATTGCATCAATCAGAAATAGCACAGTAAAAAGATTGTTTAAACTATTTAGATTTTATCAGCACTGTTAAATTTTTGTTCGGTATAAACATTGTATCTTAGGGGTATGGACGTGATAATTTACCCAATTAAACATTTAATTCTAGTAGATATAAACATAAATATTGGCATTACTTAAAAAAATTAAAGGTTTTACAATAAAAAATTATTCTGCATGATAAAAGTTGAAGAGAGTGAAGGAAGACACCTGTGTAGCTGCATGCTCTTTAAGGCCGTCTATCCAATTGTAACCAACTCCATCACTGAATTGCTCCTTTTGTCTATACAAGATATGCTGCAAAACAAGCATCGAAACCTTTGGTAGTAAGAATTGTACTAGTACTATTACATATAAATAAATTTTATTGTTGACGCATCCTTCCATTAATGGAGAGGAGCTAATATTTAAATTTAGACGAGTTGTGATGCTAGTTGAAAATAAAAGATCATTCTTAATGGATGCAACTTTCAAGATTATTGTTTGAATAACAAGTCCCTAATCATTCATAGCACGTCACTTTGAAAAAATAGTTAATCATGGGAAGTAATCATAGGAGACCATGAAAGAGATTGCTGGGTGAAAGCATTAGTTATTCATGGGAAGTAATCACGGGACCATCAAAGAGATTGCGGGGTTAAAGCATTTACTTCAAATTTTTAGAGATTGCTGGTTTGACCTCTTTTATGTGTTTTACTTAAAATTTCTAGTTTAAACTTTAGGGAGTGTGATTTTTAGAGTATGATGTTATTCCACCCTTTTATGTGTTTTACTTAAAATTTCTAATTTAAATTTTAGGGAGTGTGATTTCTAGAGTATGATGTTATTCCACCCATATTATTTGGTGAATTAGTATCTATTATATTTCATTTTATAAGTTAATATAAACATGCATTATTCATCAAAAAATAACTAATCATATGAGGTCACGGACCAACCTTATAAGTACTTCCATTCATGGAGATACTATTTATCTGGTTATTAATATTTGTACCTGCCATCCAATTGTATGGTATAATTTTTAATAGCTAAAGTTTATATTTATTTTGACTAAGGTAAACATGTAAAAATTTTAATCAAAAGTATTTAAAATTTTACTTTTCTACAATTCTATTGACTCAATGATTTGTGGTCTTACCCAAATTTCAGAAAACCAAGATATTAAATAATGAAAACTACGTTTGAAGCTCCTTTGGCGGCTACTACTCCAACTATTTTGAATTAAACTTTGTATAAAATCAGTACACTCCATTTCCTAAGCATGTACCGGTATTAATACCAGATAATCCATGAGCTAATTGCTCTCGTACGATCGTAGAATGATCACTCAAAGTTTTGACGTGTAGCCATGAAACCCACTCAAATTTGTTGTGAATTTAATGTTTTTGTGTGGCAGGCAACATGAGTATGGTACGTTCAACGGTTAATGGATGGAGAAGCAAAGAATCCCAACCTAGGATTTCCTTTCGAAACAATGTTATTTTTGTTGATAGTTTTGGGTGTCAATGGGTTGCTTTTGTGGTGCTACCATTGAGAAAATATCAAGAGTTTGTACAATCACTATACAAGTTTCAAATTCCGTGATACATCCACCAATCCTATTCACCATGCTAGCTCTTCACCATCCTGTGACAATATTGGGATTCAATGGGTAATAAATACTTATGCATTTTCTCTTTTGTCTTCCTTTACTTTTAATTGATTTTGCTACACTATGTGCCGTGATATAAAAAAATAAAATGGTAAAACAAGGAGGAACAACGTTGGTAGTGCTAATGCCTAGAGACAAGCTGGTCAAATTCACGCATGCCCTTGCCCCATGGATTACCAAGGTTAGTCCAAGCAAATAGAACATATGGGGAGATATGTCTTTGAAGAAGTTCGAGGATAATAGTAACTGTTATCCATCAGGCAAGCTATAAATTGTTTCTTTTCCTTGAATCGATCTAGTGTCCTCAAGCTTCCAACTTGAAAGATCCGGGCTTGAAATTGGAATGAGAGTCTCTTCTCTTTATGAAGAATTGGGCAATTATCATTTCTCCCTTGGCATTTTTTGTATTCTTTTGTATTTTGTAGGAGATTGTGGACAATTCCATTCGCATGGTATACTAACTTTTTTCCCCCTCGTTCAAGAAAATAAAAGAGTATAAGGAGGACAAAAAGAGGGGTGCTTGATCAATGCTTCAAATTCATGCTCCCTTAAAGTTGCTTCAAAATTTCTGGTTTGTAAGTTTTTATAAAAAAAATAGAATTATTTTAATAGCTTGTATTTCGTCAATATGCTTGTAGATATAAAAAATTGACCGAATCTTTCATTATCCATAAATCCATAGTTATCCTTAATAATCCCTAAATATCTCATTAAATCCTTCATTTTAACATATCCCGTAAATAATAAATTAAAATTAATTTATTATTTACCTATGAGCTAATAACCTCCTAAAAATAATAAATTAAATAAACTTAATTTATTATTTTAATCTAAAACCCGTAAAAATGCCTACCATAACCCTAACTACCTTTTACCGTTCACCGAATCAAAAATCCGTTTAACTACCCAAACCAATTTCTATCCAACTTTATAAAAATCAAATACAGCCCTCATTTTTCACCCCGGCAACATTTACATTGGAGTTATGCTAATATTCTGAGTAACCACATTTCAATATTTCGGTAACATCTATATTTGTGCGGTTTTATAGTTTTTATCATTAATCTTGCTGTTGCATTTGATATTATATTTTAGAGTTTTAATTACAAAATCTTTTCAATAAAATCTGTATTTGGTGCATACAATGGTGAACCTGACGTGAAACTCCTCCTTCTTAATTCGTTGTTTTTGCAAGTCTGTTGGTTGAAATTGTGCAGGGATTGTTCATATAGTTAACACACAGAAGCAGTGCTTTTATTGACATTGACAGGTTTCATGCTGTATGTAAATCTTTCATTCATTAATAATTTTGTTTGCAAAAGGAAAGTATTTTCTCATCTAACAGACTTCATAACTATTTCTAAACTCGTCGATTGTTCTGTAAAAATCTTTCATGCCAAAAACATTTCAAAACTCTTCGGTTGTTCCTATCAGCATATTCCTTGAATCTCCAATGGGTGCAACTGCTAGCTATCATAAAAATGCTGCCATTGTTATTTGGCTGGTAAACTTTTATATGTGAACATTGTAGTGCTCAAAAAATCCCCTCACACTCGTGGGTTGTTCATATCAGCATATCCCTTGACATTCCTACTGATAGGTTCTCATATGGAAGCATTATAGTGTTAAAATTATCTCACACCATAAAAACAAAAAACCTTATGCAAGACATTCATTTTAACTTATGGTTATGCTTTTGATTTTATTCATATGGTTGCTTCTATTATTCGTAATTTTATCCACTAATGCTACGCATTGTGCTTTTGCAGATCATTTTATCCACTAATACTGTGCGTTGTGCTTTGCAGATTGGTCTTATCCAACAGGGCCCAGCATTGTCTAATAAGGGTTTATTCTTAGTAAAAAGGGATTTTGATTGAAGTTTAGGCATTGTTTTCGTTAATGTTGGACCAAAGTTCTCCTGCAACACTTCAACCCATAGCGAAAGTTCTTATGGTTGTTGTTGGTAAAATGCGAAAAAAAATTTAACTACCACTAGAAAAACAATCTGCTTGTGCCCAGGAGAAAATTGCCAATGATCAATTGACCGTCAGAGTGCCAATTTCTAGCCCTTGGAGGCTGTTTTCACTCAAATAAGCATAACTTTTTCATTTTTCATTGGATTTTGGCATTTTTGCAAGGGTTGGAAAGATACTTTTGAGCTCTACATAGCTATACTATCATTTCATTTGGAAACCTCTCAGATTTGCAAGTATAACCATTTACATTCAGCCTTTTGTTTCAAATCATCAAGCATTTTTTAAAATCTCGCGGCGCATTTAATGTTTCGTGTGGACTTTTGTAGGTTCATTCATCTTGGTCTAACATTTTCATTGTGGTCTAATGTTTTCATTGTAGCTTTACGCTTGTCAAAGACAAATTTTTCAAATCCTAACATTTTCATTGTAGCTTTATGTTTGTCAAAGACAAATTTTTCAAAACTACTAATCAGTGTGTTGCAGGATCGATCGTCAAAGAATCTAATTTTGAAACACTGTGTCTTGGATTTTATAGATTAGATCACATTTGAATTCATTGGTCTAACAATAAACTCAAGTGTTTGTCTCATCATAAGCAAGGGTTAAAATTAACAAGTGTTTGTGATGTCTTGTGGTTTGCATTTTTGTCATTGAATGTGTGGTTTGCATTTTTGTCATTGACTGCATCATTCGATGATCTTGAGAATCATTTTGTATAACCAACCACACATTGGGATTTGGAATTAAAATGAACCCCATGCGAGTGTGAGGCAAAGGTGTTGTGTATGCTCTCTCCTTGCATTTCATGTGATCTGGGAGATAAAAAAACAATGTGTTTCCTTGTTTTTGTCATCCTTAGAGTGGGCCTGCTCTTGAGACACATCCACAAGGAGAACTCATTTGCGACCCCAAGCGATACTTTCATCCAGTCTGCTATATAAATTGAGGATAAGGCAAAAGCCAAGTCTAACTGGTATTAGCGCTTACCGTACAGTGCTAGCTCGAAAGGAGGCATACCTTTGTGTATATTAAACTCCTAGTAGGGTTAGTCAAAGCCCTTAGTGGCTTGCTGGACACTCGTAAGGTGCCGGTCCCCCAGATATTCACTAGAACCCTTTTGTGTAGTGGCCAAAAACCCTCTACTTGTTGATACAGGAGGAAACTCTGATAGCCATCCCATATTTTCGCGGCTTATGGCAGAGATAGTAAGGTACCTTAGGATCTGTGTGTCCTAGGACCTGGAACTTGGTGTGCCTAAGAAGTGAGTGCACTGTAAGGGGGAGCCCGTGCCCCAAGTTCCTGGAGCTATACACCATAAGTAGGCGCGACTGGGTAAAACCAAGTGGGAACTCAACAAGTATTGTCCTTTCCTAGCCTAGGATCGTGCATGTTTACAAGTGTTTGCAAAACATCCAGGTGTCATAAAAGACAATCAATCAAGTTGTGTGTCTTATATGATTGTTGTGTGTGCATACCTAATCATCATCACCATTATAACTTGTCTCCTATATCATCAGCTTGACTTTCAAAATTAAGAATCTTTTATCCTCGTGGCACATCTCAAGTGGAATCTTGTCACTTTAAATCACAAGAAGCTCTTTCGATTGATCATTCATCCATATCCATTCCCAAAATCTCTTTTCAATAATAGACCCCCATTATCCTATTGATTATATATCATCTAAATAAGAGATAGACCTTTTTCTAATCAATCCCATAACGATCCATTTGCTTAAGAGGCCCTGACCATTCTTAAGTTAGTGTATCTTTGTCATCTTATCTTTTCTACTCAATAAGCCCTGTCTTTCTTTAAGTAGAGGTGGCATTTTGATCTCCTTTCTTCCTTAGGCATATCGTAACCCTAAGTGTTTTAAAGGAGCCCCTTATCCGTATCCAATCCTAAGGTCCATCTAGTCTCTTTGAGTCATCATTTTGACTCTATTTCTATCTTAAATCAAACAATTCATATCTACATCTTGATCCATATCATTTATCCCCACTTTTGGAGTCTTTCGTACCATCCATATATATCCATCTGAGAGCTTTTTAACATTTCAATTGTCCTCTATTTTCATGGTTACTACCCGTGCCCAAGCCAAGAAAAATAATATGGAGTTCACTCCTCAAAAATGGCAACCTCAATCCTCAAGATTCCTCGAAGAAGAGCCCATCCATGAGCAAATCAATCCTTCTCAAAAAAATACTAGATCATCATCATATTTTCATAATGATCCACTTGGAGACCTTTCAACTTATGTAGATGTTTGAAATGATGTATCCGACCAACCAGTTACTCCCAAAACTCCTAAACCCACACATGATTATACTGAAATGAATCCCATTGCACTTCAGCTCCAACAAGATCCTGAAACATTACAACTTGTTCATCTCTCCATGGATCATGATCCTGATTATTTTATGCAATACCTTTATGATTGTGGAGCTAGAGTCCCTAATGATATTTATGAGAGAGAAAAAGCACGACGAAAAGCAGAAAAAGCTAAAGCCAAAGCTCAGGCTACTTCCTCTCTCCATCAATCATTTTCAACACCTATGTCAAATGTGTTCCAATCTACCTCATCTATCACATCACCACAAAATTGCACCTTGGGAATACCTCAAGATACCTCTATTTCTACAATCCAGTCTCTCTCTTCCCATCAATCATTTTCAACACCTATGTCTATCTCATCACATACTTACACATTGGGGATACCTCTAGACTATTCTCCTCCCGTGCTCCAACCTATTCAGTCATCACTTACACCCCCATCGATTCCACCATTAGGAATCTCACAATCTATCCCCGTAATTCAACCCATTCGGTCATCTTCATCATTTCCTTCATTAGGATCATCTCTCACAACCCCTTCCATTTCACTAGTAGGGATCTCACAATTTGTCCCTATATCTTCTATACCGAAAACCTCCAACATTCCCTCATCTCAATTAATTCCCAATGCAACTCATGTTTCCATACCTCAAACTTCTTCTATCCACATTTGTCACATCAACACTCAACCAAAACAGGTATCCACTTCCATACCCTCGATTTCATGAAATTATAACCCTACCAATGTCTCATCCTCAAAACATGTTGATCCCCAAATCCTTCAACTACAACAACAACTCGCTCAATCACAACAACAACTCGCTCAATCACAACAATTTGCCCAATCGCTACAACAAAATTTAAGACTCCAATCAGTCCAACAATCCCAATCATCGTCACAAGATCACCCTCAAACATCACCCCAAACTCAATTACGCAATCAATCATCACCATTCCACCCATTCAAGATGAAATCGAACGAATCATCGATAATCAGATTGGTGATCGACAAAAGAAATACTCATTTGAAGAACTATACCCAGATCCATTTGACAAATCTCTAATCATGGTACCTTTTCCTACAAATATTGAAATACCAAAATTTGACAAATATAAAGGAAAAGGTGACCCTCGCGATCATATTCGTGAATTCTGTATCACATGTATGGAATTTTGACATGAACCTACATACTTAATGAGACTTTTTCCTAAAAGTTTGGCTAGCACAGCCCTTGAATGATTCTCATGTCTCCCAGGAAACATCACATCTTTTGAACAACTAGCAGAAGAATTTGTCAAAAATTTTGCCTACAACATTGAACAAGACACCTCCATGCAAGACCTTTATAACACCAAACAAAAAGGAGGGGAAACCCTTACTTCTTTCCTACAACGATGGAGGCATATTGTCAGTCGACTCCCTTGTCATATTCCTGAGAAACAACTAGTTCCAATTTTTGTACAAAATCTTAATCAAGAGCTAGCCTTTCACTTACAAGTGCAATGCTCTGATTTATTTGAACAAATCATGACAAAAGGCAAGATGATTGAAACGACTCTTATCAACAAAGGTCTCATCAAAATTTACAAAGACAATTACAATCGTGATTCCAATAACCAAAACAATGATAAATCTTGATATTGGAATCGAAACAAGAATATTGTGAATGATGGAATCACTAATACAAAACATGTTCAACACGTGCAAAATAAACCATTTGTCCTCAATTCTTCATCAACTTATAATACACCTCGAGATCGTCCACCACATATACAGAAGAAATTTACCCTTCCAGGTTTACGACCACCACGCAAATTTTCAGATTTAACGGAACCTCTTGAATCCATATTTTAGAAACTTAAACAAGCAAACATGATTGAACATCCTGACATTAGTAAACCTTATGATGATAGTCGACCAAAACCCCGTTGGTTCCGAGAAGACCAATATTGTGAATACCACCGTGTCAATGGGCATGCCACTAATTCATGCATGAGACTGAAGCATTATGTCCAAGATCTAATTGATCAAGGAGAGATACATATAGAACAAATACCTCATGAGTCTCCCAATGAGAAACTCAAAGCTTACCAAGAACCATTTCCCCCACATGGGTAAAAAAATAATAGAGCCAATAATGTTGATAACACATCACACAATGAAGTTCATTATGACTATAGTAGCCATAGCTTAGTTGGCCGTATTGACTTTTCATATCCTCATGTCAATGTTATAATTGTTAGAGGTAGAACTCCCGAGTGTGATTTCACTACGCGAAGATGTCATATCACTGTTCAGGGAAATCCTCCTCCTATTTCATCCTAGAGCCCCACGAGACCTCCTGTTTTATCCCATAACATACCTAAATATAATATCCTGGATCAATTGAAAAAGACACCTACCCAAATCTCAATCCTAGAGCTTTTAAAAATGTCCCCCCAACACAAACAAATCTTGGATAAAGCCCTTATGGAATCTCACGTACCAGGTGATATTGATGTAGATCAATTCCAAGCTATGGTGGGGGCTCTTACATCCACTCCTTGCCTCATCTTCACAGAGCCAGAAAACTCCTCTTCAGACCACTTCCATAATGAAGCCCTTCATCTAGAAGTTATTGTCAAACAACATTTCGTGAAATGAGTCCTAATAGATGGTGGATCAGCTTTGAATTTATGTACCCTCAAATTAATAAAACAACTGGGATACTCCGATGAGAACATTGATGAGAAATATCAAATTACGATCAAAGCTTATGATGACGGAGAAAGAAAATCAGCAGGCACAATTAGACTCCCAATCAAGGTTGGCCCTATTACAATGGAAACTACATGTCAGGTCTTAGATCTTGATCTCCCCTACAACATTCTCCTAGGGCATCCCTGGATTCATGCCATGAGAGCCGTTCCTTCCACATACCACCAATGCATAAAATTCCCATTTAATGATCGTGAGATTACCATAAAAGCAGACCCTCGCCCATTTCAATACTGTAGATGATTGGAGGGTCCCTATCGACATCAAAATTATTGCCCAACTAATGAGGTTGCCCAACCATCATCCAAATACATTGACCCATCCACCCTCAACCCATCTTCCTCATCCACACCATCCACTTCCTGATCAGAGATCAAGGCTAAGATCAGTGCTACGGGCATGGGGGAGTACACTCTGTTTCATATCAATGAACTTCCTCTTTCACCTAAGAGCTATGGGCGACCTCGTCAAATTAATCATATCTTGGTTACTCATCCACAGTTAAGACATTTCAAATATTGGGGGCAAATGAGTCAAGAAACCATTGAAGATGACATCTCCAAATGGCTCTATAGCGACGAAGATGAACAGAGACAATTACCATTGAGTATATATCATAGAGGTTATCCTATCATTAAAAAGTTGGGCTATACAGAAGGTCGGCTTGGGCAACAACAACAAGGAATCTTAGAGCCTTTAGAATTTCATCGCCGACCTAAGCATGCTGGGCTAGGGTTTGGATCCACTAAGCGTGAGTCACTTGATGTTGAGTTTATCTTAGATGGAGTGGCGAAAGCTTTTCCCGCAATTGAGTCCTTTAATCGAGACACTTTCATAGATCCTTTTGAAGTGGTCATCGATGTCTTCGAGGGTAATTCCATCTATACCATCACTTATTCCTTTGATCAACCATCGTCCTCATCCACCCCGTCCACTTCCTCTCATTCATTATCCCTTGTTTATCCAGATCTCATTGACTGGGACCAACACGGACCTCCTGTCCTTGATGTCTTTGAAAATGATGAGGCTATCGGTGAATTTCTAGGACTTCGTACTCATCTACCTATCGGAGATCACAAGATTGGTTACACTATTGAACTACACTCTGATGCCTACTTTGGAGAATCTGTTAAATTCCTTAGTCAGAAATATGAAAATATAAAAATAACGTCCCCTAGTGAAAACCACTTTGTGGCACTTTCGGACGATAAAAAAATAAAAATAAAAGACGTATCCACTGGTGAAAACCTCTCTGAGGCGCCAGAGGATGAGGAATTTAACCTTCCCAAAGTGGGGGCACACCAAGAAAAATCCACTATACTTATAGAACAGACACAAGAGATGAATCTTGGAACTACAGAAGAACCCAAGATCACATATGTAGCAAAGTCATTGTCAGAATTTGAAACTCAAGACTTTAATTCTTTCTTCAGAAAATGAGAAATCAATTTTGCTTGGTCCTATACACATATGCCAGGATTAGATCCATCATTAATAGTACATCATTTAATAGTCCATCCAGGAACAAAACCAGTTAAACAAAAATTGAGAAAGATGCATCCCAAAATTGCCCTAATGGTTAAAGCAGAGTTAGAAAAGCTCTTGGCAGTTGGTTTCATCAAACCGATAGATTATCCAGAGTGGATCTCAAACATTGTACCTGTAGCCAAGCCAAATGGAACCATTAGAGTTTGTAATGATTTTAGAGACATCAACAAAGCTTGTCCAAAAGATGATTTTCCGTTACCAAACATTGATATCATAGTGGATCTGACAGCAGGACATGAGATGTTATCATTGATGGATGGATTTTCTGGGTATAACCAAATTAGAATAGCTTAAGAAGATCAACATAAAACTTCTTTCATTTGTGTCTGGGGAACATATTATTGGCTTGTCATGCCTTTTGGTCTAAAAAATGCCGGAGCCACATATCAAAGAGCAATGACTGTTATCTTTCATGATATGCTTCATAAACAAATGGAAGATTATGTAGATGACATACTTGCCAAATCACAAACTAGAGAGGGGCACCTACATGTTTTGGAAAACATTTTTGATCGTCTTGAAAAGTACAATGTCAGACTAAATCCTAAGAAGTGTGTATTTGGAGTAACATCTGGAAAACTCTTAGGTTATATCATGTCCAGAAGAGGAATTGAAGTTGATCCAACAAAAGTCAAAGCTATAATGGAAATGCCTCCTCCTCAAAACCTAAAACAACTTAGATCTTTGCAAGGAAAATTACAATCCATACGGAGGTTTATCGCTCAGCTTGTTGACAAGTGTCAACCATTTACTCACTTGTTGAAGAAAAACACAATTTATTTGGGATCAAAACTACCAAGAAGCATTTGATAAACTTAAAGAATACCTGGGATCTCCTCCTATGTTAGCACCACCTATTCATGGAAAACCCCTTATTTTATACATCTCAACAACATCAGCAGCATTAGGGGCTTTGTTACCACAAAATGATGATAGTGGTAAAGAACGAGCAATCTATTATATCAGTAGAACTTTGGTGGGCTATGAAGTAAGTTATTCACCTATTGAAAAGGCATGTCTCGCAGTTGTCTTTGCATCACAAAAGCTTAGGCACTACATGTTGAGTCATCAGACTAAGCTTATATCAAAGATTGATCCTCTCAAATATCTACTATCTAGAGCAGCCCTAACTGGACGTATGGCAAAATGGGTGATGATGCTTAGTGAATTTGACATTGAGTATGTTGATAGAAAAGCTATAAAAGGACAAATAATAGCAGATCAATTGGCTGAAGCACCTATAGAATCAGATCATCCAATGGTAATAGAATTTCCTGATGAATCAATCTTGGACATAGAAACTATTCCCTCTTGGCAATTATATTTTGATGGTTCTCATACTCAACGTGGCTCCGGAGCTGGAATACTCTTTGTTACACCTCAAGGCGATTATATACCAAAATCATTTCACATTCAATTTCCATGTACAAACAACATCGCCGAATATGAAGCACTAATCAAAGGATTAAAATTGGCTATAACCTGGAATATCAAAGACTTACAAGTTCATGGGGATTCTCAACTAGTGATCAAGCAAGTAAACAACGAATATCAAACAAAGGATGAAAAGTTAAAGCCATACAAGAAACTAGTGGATACGTTCAAAACATATTTCAACAGGATCACATTTGAACATATTTCAAGGCTTCACAATAAAGCTACTGATGATATGGCCACAATTGGTTCAATGATAGAGATACCTGGGAATGATCACAAAATTGAATTCCTAATAGAATAGTTGTTTGTACCAGCTTTTGATATCCCAGAATCAGAGTTGGTATGTGATATTGTTGGTCCTAACTCCACTTGGTTCAATGAGATCTACCATTACCTTCATAGCCAAATCATTCCACCAAATCTTTCCAAATCCCAACATCACTCCTTCATTCGTGGTTCTTCCCAATATGTCCTCCTTGGTGATAAAAGGTCACTAGATGGTGTTTTGCTTAAATGTCTTAACCCGGAAGAAGCCCAAACTGCTTTGCATGAGATACACGAAGGCATCTGTGGTGCTCATTTTGGAGGTTCATCCTTAGTCAAGAAAATGCTTCGCACAGGATACTACTGGCCTACTATGGAGCAGGATGCGCATGATTTTGTTAAGAAATGTGTACCTTGTCAACAACATAGTGATCTAATTCATGCACCAGCACAAGAACTACAAACTATCACTACTCCATGCCCATTCTCACAATGGGGGCTCGATCTCATTGGAAAAATACATCCATCCTCCTCAGATGGTCATAAATTTATTATCACTGCTACCGAGTACTTCACGAAATGGGTTGAAGCAATTCCTCTTACTTACATTACGGGAAAGCAAATATCTAAGTTCATTTTCCATTATATCATTTGCCGCTATGGTATTCCTCAAGCCATAGTCACAGATAATGGTCGCCCATTTAAGAATCAAGATGTCAAAGAGCTTTGCAATAAATTCAAAATCCAACATCACTTTTCTACCCCCTATTATCCGCAAAGTAATGGCCAAGCTAAAGCAACTAATAAGACTCTTTTGAAAATCCTGAAGAAAACAGTAAACGAGGCTGGCCGTGATTGGCACTTGCAACTTCATCCTGCTCTTTGGGCTTATCGAACTAGTATCCATACTCCTACTGGTGCTACACCGTATTCCTTGGTATATGGTTCAGAAGCTATTTTACCCATTGAGATCGAGCTCCCTTCCTTGCGAGTATCCTTACAACACTTGATTTTAGATGAGGAGTATTGAATGTCAAGATTACAAGAGCTTGAATTGTTGGACGAGAAGCGACTTACAGCTCTTAATCATCTAAAAGCTTATCAAAATCGCCTGCGTCGAGGTTACAACAAGAAAATGAAGCCTCGTAAATTTGAGCTTGGAGATCTTGTTCTACTAGAAAATCAAAGGAATCTGGCTGATCGTGCAAAGAAAGGGAAGTTTGAACCTAACTGGTTGGGACCTTTTGTCGTAACCAAGAACTATGGATCAGGAGCTTACCAACTTTCCACTCTGGAAGGTCAACCTTTGGAAGAGCCTATCAACATAGCCCATCTCAAACAGTTCTATACCTGACTCAGAGTATCCTAGTTATAAAAATAAAAATAAAAAATAAAAAAATAGTAAAGAAAAATCATTTCGTCCAATGGTGAAAACCACTTCGGTGGCGCCCTGGATAAGTACCATGGTGAAAACTTGTTTGCAGGCGCCATGTGTAGAATTCAAGCTGTCCCCACCATCATCCATCTCTCCATCATCCATCTCCCTTCCATAATACAATATGTCCTCCATTCTGCTCCCATCCATATCTTGCCATACGCATCTACTCAGTATCATCTGGTCATATTGCATTGTCTCGCCATCTATTCTACGTTCCGTTATCACTAGCTTTTCCATTAATCCTTTCCCATTTCTTCACCTGCTCTCATCTAGGTATTCTTTTGTCCACCTGTGTAGGTCTATGTGTCTTGGTACCTTTGAGTTCCTCATAATAGACTCTTGAGTTTGTCTACCTTTCCAGTCTCATGCAATCCCATAATAACATTTTCAACACTGTATCCTCATTCTTCCCCTCCATCCAATCATTTCACTTCATGCAAACACAAAAATTTCAAACAAAACAAACACAACCCAATTTTTGACACTCGCACATTCCAAGCCATATCTCACAAACACTTTGAAACTCTTAGACTAAATTGTGGAACTTAACACCTAGTGATTCGATCTTGATTGCAATAACTCAGTTGTAGATCCCCCAGGCCAAACCATCCTTTATTTACCTTATCTTATCCAAGGATATATCGTTCCCACAACATGCCACTTATCTATTTATCATGTTAGTCTTTGGCTTGAGATCTTATTGCCTATCTTACTTCTATCATGATTAAGTCGTTTGGTCCTTCTTTTGCTTTTTTGTCTAGGGGCAACATTGTGTATGCATGTTTTGCTTGTTTTGTTTGCGTGTGTTGACTCATTGATGTTTTGTGTCTGTTATTGGTCCTTGCAACATACCTGCCACACCGTCATCATGGTATTTCATATCATGGTGCCATTAGGCATATGCTTGCTTGCAACTTTACTCCTTTCTGCATTTGACACATCGTCACCTTGGTCTTTATACCTTGGTGCATAATGTCAGGTGCTATATCAAACATCAGGTTGCTCAACATTTCATCTGCAGAACTCCATCCTCCTTCCCTTCATTTTCCTTTTTCAAGAACCTCTCCATCTCCTTTGTCCTTGCATAGCCTCTTGAGGATGTGATCCCCAGCCTACCCAAAAACCAAACCACAAAAACCTATGTGTTAATCTTCTTTGAAACAATATTGCTTCGCAACATTGTCTCAAAGAGGGGCAAAATGTAGATATAAAAAATTGACTGAATCTTTCATTATCCATAAATCCATAGTTATCCTTAATAATCGCTAAATATCCCATTGAATCCTTCATTTTAACATATCCCGTAAATAATAAATTAAAATTAATTTATTATTTACCTTGAGCTAATAACCTCCCAAAAATAATAAATTAAATAAACTTAATTTATTATTTTAATCTAAAACCCGTAAAAATGCCTACCATAACCCTAACTACCTTTTACCGTTCACCGAATCAAAAATCCGTTTAACTACCCAAACCAATTTCTATCCAACTTTATAAAAATCAAATACAGCCCTCATTTTTCACCCCCGGCAACATTTACATTGGAGTTATGCTAATATTCTGAGTAACCACATTTCAATATTTCGGTAACATCTATATTTGTGCGGTTTTATAGTTTTTATCATTAATCTTGCTGTTGCATTTGATATTAGATTTTAGGGTTTTAATTACAAAATCTTTTCAATAAAATCTGTATTTGGTGCATACAATGCTTATTCTTACAATTAGGATTGTGTAGTAGGAAATCATTCTATGTTTACATGTTCTCTTGATAGGTATTAAAGATCATAAGCCAATTATCAGGGCTTTAGAGCATAGCAGTAGAAATCGTGTGGAGAAAAAAGCATTATTCAAGTTTATTGTTTTGTTCAAATTTGTAAAAAACGTGTCTAGCCAGCTGCCAATTATCTCGGGCAATAAACATAGAAATTTTACTCTCAATTATTATTTTTTCTCTATCTGCAACTGTGTTGTTCAATATTTCTGATTTTTATTTCACTATAGTGTAAGTGCCTATCTATTCTATTTCTTTCAATTGTGACAGGCAACATAGATAAATCTAAAATACTAATATAGATTGTCAGCTATTCTGAGTTAGCTGTGCTTTAGCAGTAAATTTGGTCAGTTTCGTAGGGGCATTATCTGGTAAGTCATGAGATTGATATGGTTTCTTGAATGAGATACCTTTTATTGCATATAATTATTTGCATGTTTGCACAAAAAATAGATGGGAGAAGATTGAGAAACCTTTGGGAGGAAAGGATTCTCTTCATCATCAAAAGCTTTGCGAAGAGACCATTTTTCGATTCGCCCAAGATTAGGTCTCACCTATAACCACGAGTTACAAAATATTTAAGTATGCAAAGAATTCAACAGTTATGGTCAGCCTTTTCACTGCAGTACATGTATTCTTCTAAACATGGAAAAAATACTTTTAGTTTTATATATTGTTTCTGGATTGAGCTATTGTTGGTCTCGGAAAAGTAGATTAGAATTTTACCATCTTCCACTCTGGATCTATTCCCATTGCAACATTAATAAAATCTTTATCTAGAAAAGGCACACGGACTTCCATACCCCATGCTGCTGTTGCCTTATTTGCCCTCAGGCAATCATATAGATGAAGGGCTTTGATCTGCAGTGCATATCAAAGGAGTACTTCAGCAAGAAAAATACATGTATAAGTCCAAATCTTCTATGGTAAACAAAATCACTATAGCCTGGATTTTGGGTCTGGTGTAACTGTGTTTGTTATTTTAGTTTTTTCGGAGAGGGGGGTCTCGGATCAAGATGACCCTCCACCATCTGTTGGTGTTTTTGGTATATTTATTAGTAAGAATAGAAATGGTGAATGTAAGCCATTGCTTTGAACGTTTAGATGACCGTAAAACGTGTGATTTTAATGTAACCTCAATATTATGCAATATTGGTAATACCTTACGACATGTTTCTTGGTGGAACTCTTCTTTACTTGGAGCCTTGTGGAAATACAAATAACCTCCAAAAATTTCATCTGCGCCTTCCCCAGAGAGAACCATTTTTACACCAAGAGACTTAATTTTGCGAGCCAGTAAAAACATGGGTGTGCTTGCTCTCACAGTGGTGACATCATATGTTTCGATGTGATAGATGACATCCTCAATTGCATCAATGCCGTCCTGTTCTAATGTACAGACAGTGAAGCATAACATTTCCATATAACAGCTTTCCAATCAATTTCCACAACAGAAAGTATTGTTTCCATTAGAATCTTAAAACTTACCTGCACAGAAAAGGTAAATTCATGATGTATGGTGCCCAGAAATTGGGCGATTTCTTTTGCCGCCATTAAATAAGGGGATTCCTGCATCACATGTATCCAAACAATGAAATACGCAAATAATTTTAATATGGACTGAAAGCCTACAAACTTAATATTTTTGGTGTGAGCAAAGAAGCCTGGTGTTAGGTCCTACAGAGAGACTGGAAATGTCTGCAAGACTGAATATAACCCAATTAAATTTGAATATTACGCAGGTGATTTCAGAAAACTCACAGGAAACAACATACCGTGAAGTGTGAAGTGTGAAAGTTGAAAAGAAAAATAAAATTATATAATACATTAAACAACTACTGAACATTGTATTTATAAATGGATCATCTCAAACTTTTCAACACCGGTTCAAAACATGTGTGTTTACAGACTTCTAAATATTAGCCCCTACTTTCAGAATCTACCACTACTAATTCTTACTCGGGACCCCTCTTGCATCACTATCCTTATTTTTACAGGTATTCTCCATGTCCTAATTATAAGAACCATCAGGGAAAAAGAGAGTTAAATGAAATTAGAAAAAAAAGGTTAAGTGGTGAAAAAGTATCAGGAAACCTTTAAACCGATGGAGAAGGAATGGAGCTGTGCTCCCCACTGTTCAGCAATCTTGGTCTCTTTCAAATGACGGACAGCAACTGCAGCAATTAAGGATGAATCAAGGCCCCCTGATAAAAGAACTCCAAAAGGAACATCTGTCATAAGCCTCTTTATCACAGCCTGTAACTAATAAGAGGCATCAATCAGTGTACTTGAATAATGACGCAAAAATACAAACAAAAACCTGGGAAAGGAGGAGATCTAGTTTAAAAAGACAATGAAACCATTTTATAAGAAATAAGGCCCTGACATAATTTTGGCATGGAAGGAATGAGGCCATCTTAGAAGAAATTAAACCATATTAAAGCAAAAGCATTCGGAGTACTATTGTTGGGTATAAAACAGACTCGTATTAACATAATTAAAAAGGAAGGTATTATACTTGCTCCAATGCTTGTCGAAGCTCCAAGGGATCATAGGGAGTAGATGGTATGTCTTCTGAATACCAAGGAGGGTTATACCATCTTCGTATGCTACCTGCACCAATCATTCAACCAATTAGTTTGGATTAAAGTACACATATATACTTTCTTGATAATTTGAAGATGGAACTATTTGAGAAAACATAAACCAGCTAGACTCAAATCTAGGGTTCCCTTTAACAATGAACTATCAAATTCTTTATATATATATATAATCATTTTGAGAAAAGAACTGTTGGAGAAAACATAGACCAGCTAAGACTAGAATCTAGGAATTTCAAACCTAACCCTGAGCCACTAATGCTAATACCTAAACCTCCTTGCCCACCTCAAAATTTCATAATTTTGTGCTAAGAGGCCATAAAAAGGTTCTTGACAATTTCCATACATCAGTTGAAAGAAACTACATTAGAATAACAGAGATAGCAATACCTTGTTTACTTGAAAATATATGTCCAGGAGGAAAGACTTCAAAACGCTCACAATCATCATGCAAGGCTTTCATTTCTGAGGCAAACCAGATTGATCCTGCAATGAGGCAGGACAGTAAAATTTAAGCACTATCAATTTCATCTAAAGCTGGCTGGATCATTGTAGTCAAGTGGATTTTGTTTTTTAAAACAAATTAGTGAAAATATTACCAAAATATCTGTTTCTACATAAATATAGATTTTTAATTTAACTATAATAAACAGAATTATTATGCAAAGTTAGCATTAACTAATCTTCTTGGTATTCCCAAAACATCAATTTCTACAGAAATATAAGTTTTGACATAAATCTAGAAGTTAACAGAATTGAAATATAAGCTTCTTATTGACCTCATTTTGGCTTGCACTCATTGAATGCTTGGATTAGTAAGATAATGTTATGTTATTTTTCTTTTGGAAGTAGTTGGAATCATAGATGAAAAGATTGCGAATAACTCATGAAACTCATGAGTTGAAATGGCAGGAGTTGTTGGATAAGTGATGCCGAGCATTGGCCCATAGCTTTGCATTGGGAAGGATATTTTAAGCTTCGAAATTCCCCTTTTAGATTTCAGCTCACGTATTTAAAAGAAGATGACCTGAAAGAAAAGATTAGACTTTGGTGGTAGGAAGGCAAACCTCATCATGGTACAACTCTGTCCGTAAATTATGTTTTGTCAAACAAAAACTCAATGAATGGAATTCTTCCTCATGGTAATATTCTGCAAAGAATAAGAAATATTTGTCTAAGTTGGTAGAGATCCAAGGTTGTATTCACGGACAAGGCTTAAGTAAGGATTTCTTATCTTTGCAATCTAAACTCTAGAATGAATTAGAAAAAAATGACCTTCAGGAGGAAATCATGTGGCGACAAAAATCTCGTGCTAAATGGTTACAGGGAGGGGACACGAATTCTTCTTTTTTCCATCACTCTGTTGTGACACAAACATGTTGATTCTTTTAAGGAGATTCAAAGAGAGGATGGGCCCATGATTGAATCCATTCAAGATATCCAATTAGAGATTGTTTCTCACTTTCTTGGGTTGTTCAAAGCCCCCACTGATTTTTCTACTGATAATAGATGTATCATTTTGAACTATATTCCTAGACTTATCTCTCCCCTCATGATAATTCCTTCCTCAATGGCCCTATTTCCATGGATGAATTAGAGCAAGTTGTTTTTATGATGAAAAAAGATAAAACTCCAGGTCCAGATGGTTTTCCTATTGAGTTCTTTCAAGCTTTCTAGGATATTGTCAAAGATGACATTTTGGAGGCTTATGAAGAACTATGCACCTCAAAACAAATGTTAAAAGCTCTTAATAACTATTTTTTGGCTCTAATTCCTAAGAAAGATCATGTTTTGAATTTTTCTACTATCTGACTCATAGCTCTGTATAATACTATCTACAATATTTTTTCTAAAACTATTGCTGAGAGGCTGAAATAGTTCCTTCTTTCTATCATTTCTCCAAAAAGGGGGGTTTGTTCAAGGTTGCCAAATCATCGATGGTATTGTCATTGTCCAGGAAGTTATTCATTCTATACATGTTAACAAGAAAAATTCTACATTCATGAAGCTTGATCTTTCTAAGGATTATGATAGGGTTTGCTTGAAATTTTTGAAAGATATCTTATGCACCTTTGGTTTTGATGATAATTAGATTCAATGGGTCATGGCATGTTGTACCTCTCCTTTTTCTATAATTTTAAATGGTTCTCCTTCTACTTTTTTTTAGTCTGAAAGAGGTCTACATCAGTGTGATCCTCTATCTCCATATCTCTTTCTCATTCTGGCAGGACTTGGTAGGCTTTTAAAACACCTTAAGTGTTCTAGATCAATTTCTGGCTTTCAAATTATTCAAGGTTGGATCCACTTTCCCATCTTCTGGATGACACTTGTTTGATGGGCAAGGCCACTCTTGAGGAAGCTATTGCTCTTAAGCAAGCTCTTGACATTTATATTAGTGCATTTGGTCAAATTTTGAATGAACAAAAGTCTTAGGTTTTGTTTTTCAATACAGTCTGCCATCTTTAGGAACAAATTTCTAATATTCTTCATTTTTGAGTTGCTTCTCCTCTTTTAAATATTTGGTTATCCCTATTTCTCCTACTTGCCTTGGGAAAAAAGACTGGATTGTTATGTTGGAATCCGTTCAATGTCATATCAATCAATGGACACACAAATATGTCTCTTTGGCTGGCCATATAGTTCTTCTTAAAGATGTGATTCAAGCTCTCACAATTTATAGATTTATGACTCTTGCAGCTCCAAAAGGCATTCTTCATGATTTGGATCATAAGATGTGAAAGTTTCTTTGGGGAGGAAATTTAGAGAAAAAGAAATGACATTTGGTTGATTGGGATAAGATTTGTCAGACAAAAGAGAGAGGTGGTTTAGGTATAAGATCTTCCCTCTGTAATAATATCTCTTGGGCCAAATTATATTGGAGATGGCGTGTTGAAGAAAAGGATTTAATGGGGATAATTCTTAAGTTTAAATATCATTCTTTCATATCTAGGATGACAACTATTGGTAGGGGTTCTCAAATATGGAAAACAATGAAATTGGGTAAAAGTTTGATTAATGTTGGCCTTTTTTGGATTGGGGGGAAGGGTGATCTTGCTCCTTTTTTGGATGATGCATGGGACCAACATAGCCATCTTTATGTGGAATTTCCTAAACTCCTAGTATTAAAATATAAATGTGTTGAAGTTGGCTGGAGTTACATGTTTCTAATTTTTAGTATGTAGTCATGCAAGATGGTGTGAAGATTTGGAAATGGAAACCTAAAGATCTCTGTCTTGGTGAAAAATTCCCTCTCTTCATCAATTAATTAGATCATATTATAGCTTCTAAAAATGTTTCTTTAGATAGGCATTCAGATTTCCTTGGTTGGGATTTGAAGGGTTCTGGAATCTACATGGTGCAAACTAGTTATAAAACTCTTTTGGCAAAAAACTTGGAAGTTAAGAACTCTAAACTTTGGAAAAGGGTCTTGCATCCTAAATGTTGGCCCAAGGTTAATGCTTTCATGTGGCTTGTAGATTTAGATAAATTTCTTCATAAGATAATATTAAAAAATGAGGGGTTTTTGGTCTGAATAGATGTATCCTCTTCCTTCAAGATGAAGAATCTAGTAGATATTTTCTTTTAGCTCGTCCCTTTGTTACTTTCCTTCATTGTGTATGGTGTGATTTTTTAGGAATTTCATGGAATAATAATGAGTCTATCCAAGACTTTCTTGTGAATCAGCCTCGATCTTCTTTGAAGATAAAATCCCTTAATTTGTTACATGATATTGGTCCTGGTCTGATCTATTGGAATATTTGTTGGGAACAAAGTCAAAGGATTTTCAATGGTACAACAAGGCATATAAGTTAGGTTTAGGGTAAAATAGTAGTTAATCTAAAAGAAACCCATCAAGTTTGGATTCAAGATTATCAAGCAAGTGCTTAGTGGGAATTTAGAGTTTTGATGGGACTTGGTATTCTTGTGGCTTCTCCCTCTTCTACCTCTTCTAATAATAACCATTAGGAATATCAACTTACTAAATGGGAATGTCCTCCTCTAGGCTTGGCTAAAATAAATATTGATGGAGCTTCAAAAGGAAACCCCAGAAATGCTAGCATGGGAGGTGTTTGTCATGACCATAATGGCAAGGTCAAGTTCTTGTTTGTTGGTAGTCTTGGTGTTGGTTCTAATATTTTGTTGAGGCTATGGCCATTCACCAAGCTCTTTTAGAAGCTAAGATAAGGCATTTTACAAATATTATTCTAGAATCTAAATAAAAAATATTACTTGATCATTTCAAAATAAAGTCATCCTTTCACTTCTAGGAGTGGCAACTGAATGAATGTAAGAAAGACATCAACATCCTTATTAATGGTTTCAATGTTGTTAAGTGGAACCATACTAGAAGGGAAGGAAATTAGGTTGTAGATTTGTTGGCTAAATTAGCTTCTAATTGGAATGACATCAAGGTTGATATTGGAAATAACCAAGATTGCCTTGTCTAGGACTTAAGCAAATACTTTAATGATTTTGTGAATGGTGACTACAATGCCTCTCTGGATTCATGATTCCTACTATAGTGTTTCTTGCTAGTGTGTAGGTTCTTCTGGTGTTCTTGTTTATTTCCCTATAGCTAACTTTATTATTACTATTTTAAATTAGTTTTCTTGTTGGTCCATTTTTTTAACATAAGGGCAAACATTACTTCTAATACTCAAAGCATGTACAATCTTTAGGGGAATAAGTGTTTATGCCTTGTCTATGGGGTTTGAGGGTTCCTACTGTCTTGTTGATTGTCTATTTTTAGTCCATCTAGATTTTCTTGATTCTCTAGAATTTGTGTACCATGAGTCTTTTTAAGATTGGTTGAAGTTTGCTTTGTAATCAGTTGTTTTAATATATTTTTTCTTTTATGTTAAAAAGTGATACCAAGCATACTAAAGATCTAGCTCATTGGATATTTTGGGTAGAATTTTGTTCTAAATTTGGAGTGTTTGAAGTGTTTTTTTATTGCACTCAAAGTCTATTTTAGGAAGGTTTTTTTTTTGAAGAAATCAGTTTTCTAAGAATAACATTTTTTAGGGGTCTTTTTAAATTTTCCCAGCATGCATTTAGTAGTTGTTTTAGCACAACTTTTTTTTAGTTTGTTTATTATTTTTTTAGACTTTTAACGAGGCATTACTAGTTCCTTTTAGGGAATAGAGAAGAATGTTGTTCTTTTCTATTTTTTGTGTTAGTTTAGGATTCTATATTAAATGCCCCAAGTTGCTATTTGTAATCAACTATTGAAGAAGGATCTAAGCATTTTTGTACACCAAAATCTAGATAGTCATAATGTGAATTTGTTCAAGCTGCAAATTTTCCTTTTATGATTAATTACTAGCTATTGCAAGTAATAGAATTATTTTTAGATTTCTTTATTGAGTTACTTCGTATGTTTTAATTTTCTTCTTAAGCTTGAAAGGAGCAAAAGTGTGGTTTAAATCTTCATTTGTTAGTATCTAGCAAGGTGATGCAAGGGCATCATACATGGGCTAGTGAGCAACCTTGAAATAGTTTCAAACTTTAAAATTTTGGTGCTAGTTCTAGATTCATTCAACCAACCGGCCTCTATTGCATTAATGCAACTAGAGAGAATATAGAAATTGGGTGATTTTGAACCTACTTCCAAGGGCCACTCACAAGAACTAATGCAATCAATATTTCTACTCAAAGTGAAGATTTGAGTGGGAATGGAGGATGGAAGTCACTATTGGTATGTATTCAACATCAATTTGACCCTATTTTTGGCACCTAAAGGAGAGAGGTAGGATTTTGGGTGAAGTTTAGAGAAGAGTGATGTGGAAGGGAGGAAGGAGCTGCAACAACAGGGAGACCAAGTAGCCAAATGGATAGTGAAAAGAAATAGGAAAAAAAACAACAAAGAGAGGCATGCAGAATATAATAGAAGATAGAGGATTAGGTGCTACCAATGTGTAATGATATGCACAGGGGTGTCTAAAAGAGAAAGGAGTTTCCATTCAATAGCATCAGGGTTATTTTGTCTCTTGTTGTGGGAGCTAGTCATTTTTAAAGACTTTATTTTGTTTGTATGTTGTAGGTGAAAAAAAACAAGGTACGTTTCATGGAAAATTGTCAAGAATTGCATGGGAGAAAGGAGATGAAAGGATGAAAAACATTTAAAGAGGAGGTTTCCATTCCTTAAGGGAAGGGTATTTTGTTTCATCTAAGGAGGAGAAGAAATATATGTAGGAATAAAGGATTTAAGGGAGAAAGGAAGAATTAAAAGAAGGAATTTTAGGAGAAGAAGGTGGGGACCATAGTTCTTGGAAGGAACGAGATTTGGGAAGTGAGAAATCAAGATCGGAAAAAGAGGTTTTGAGTCCATGCGTAGGCCTAGAGATTCATGACTAAATAAGGGAAGACCTTGATCCTCATTTTCTTGCTTTTTGTTATAATAGGCATGTAGTTGTAACTTCATTATTTTCATCAATATGAAAGAAAAAGAAATATTTAACTAATGCTTCTCATTATAGTGTACATTCAGTGTATCCTTGTTTGTGCTTGGCATAGGCATGAATGTGTTATTTGTATGGGCCACTATATGTGTGTGTAGAAACATGGTAAGACTTTCTGCAACAACTTTTTTACTGGGTGCGAGTCCAAAGAAAATTGGTTGAGTCACTACAGGACCACTTGCAACAAAGGATACATCTTGCTTCTGAGGTTGTTGATAATGGACTTGATCGATTATAGACATTAGAAGTGAGGCAGTGCCACCAACATAGGATCAAAGAAGGATACAACTTTGGTAAAAGGAGTGCATTGTCCTTCGTTTGGAGTTGGCAAGAGTCTAATGAGGCAATGGTGTGTGTGGATAATTGAGTGTGTGTATCCTTACAACAAAGAGGAATTGCATCTAAGAAATGGTTGTAGTGGTAAGAAAGAGAAGGTCAATACAGTGAGATGCCTCCAAGAAGAAGAGTGGCAGAGATTGTAGCAGCAATAGATGTTGGATGAAGAATGGATGAAGTGTTGGAAGCCATAAGGGGGATGCAAGATAGAGTGGAAGAACTTGAGTAGAACCAATGAAGATATTGAGCATGTGGAAGGGATAATAGTGATAGTGAGGGTGAAGAAGTTGTAACAATGCGACAAGGAGGTGAAAATTTAAATGCATAATTGGATATTGGGGAAAGGAGACTCATCAAGGCCATTTTAGAAATTGGAAAGGGAACAAAGACAGAGCTACCATTTTTATCAAGGATCTTGGAACCTGATTAGTTGATATATTGGTTAACAAAAATGGAGGAGTATTTTCAATATGATGAGATAGAGGATCTAAGGAGAGTGAATGTTGTACAAACCATGTTAAAGGGGTATGTTGCACTTTGGTGGAAAGAGGTTTAGGTTGAAAGGAGAAACAGTAGAGAGAAAATCACCCAATGAGATAGGATGGTGAAAAGAATGAAATCAAAGTTCCTACCAACCGACTATTAGCTTGAGTTGCTCAAGGATTGCAGAACATGTGGTAAAATGAGATGAGTGTAAAGAGTTACACCAAGGATTTCTATAGGATTTCCACTTAGTTAGGGCACTATGAGTTGGATCATGAGAAGGTTGCTTGGTATGTAAATAATCTAAGGATAATCATAAAAGATGAGTTAAGTCTTATAAAGCTACGAACCATTGAGGAGGCTTACCAATATGCATCGAAGGCCAAGGATAAATTATCAAGAAGACAATGTAAGGTTTAGCTAGAAGTAGAGGAAGAATTGCTAGAAAAAGAGAACCTACCAATGATGATAAAGAACACATGTGCACAACCAAAAGGAGGTATAGCTAGGATGAAGAGGCTAGCACTACTCATAATTAGAAAAATAGTGATGAGGACTAGCCTGCTTAGCAAAAGAAGAAGGCAGATTTGGCCCAAGAAGAAGTAGAGGGTTCTTGAGCAAATGATACAAGTGTGGAGAAGTGGGTCATAAATCTACTAAATGCTCACAAATGCAACAAAATAGGGGTGGAAGAAGTGAGGTCCAAATTCATTTAACTTGTGTCGATGAAAGGAGCAATGTTTCACATAAATACGTGGAGGAACCAAAGCATGGAGAAACCCTCATGATGAAGGGAATGTTGCTAAAACCAACAAGGAAGAAGAATGAGCTCATGTAGTGAAGGAGTTTGTTTTAGTATTGTGTGAAAGGAAAAAGGTAAGTGTTGCAAGGTTATAATTGATAGTTGGAGCATGAATATTTTAGTTTCCTTTGAGACGGTACAAAGGCTAGGGTTGAAAAGAGTGGCTCATCAAATCCATACAAAGTATCTTGGATACAAAAGGGTTATCATGTATTTTTTTTTTGCTACATTAGGTATTTTTAAAAACCAACTAGTGGAAATATACCCAAGAGTGAGTACTACAAGTTGTATATTTTTTGTATTTTTTTATTGAATAATCTTTTTTTATGATTTTTTGAAGTGGATGCATCCTAAAAATTACACCATTGAGCGTGCGCATCACATAACTTGTACAAAACTAATTGAAAATGTACCTTTTTTATTGAATGTGTATAGAATGAAGCGTAGAAGAATCCTATATTTTTTTTTCAAATTTGGATAAGTAAGTCAAAAGTTATAAAAAAATCAATACATATGTACTAGAGGAATATCAGGGGCATTGTTCAAAGAAAATAAAAATAAATACATTAACTTATTCAAAATTATAAAAAAATCATATTGATAGAAAGGTAAGAAGTAGCTCTTTATTTTGGTAGTGGTTTTGTAAAATTTTATTGTAAAATGTGTAAACTCGATGAGGTTGAAATTTGAATTCGAGTTGTTTTATGTTAAAAACACAAATTTAGGAGCCATAAGAGATGTCCAACCCTTAGGCTTGGAAATCTAAGCTTAAATGGTCAAGATCATAAAAAATTTTAATTCAAGGAATTAAAAATGTATACATGTTAAACCATGTATGTGTTATGTTTTTCATAATGTGAACGTGTTTTGCTGAAAATCTCAAGGTTGGCCACTAATTTGTCACCCATTTCCATGCACTTACCTTGTCAATGTTATGTTTTAATATCTAAAAGTACATTAGGGAATATAAAATTTTAAAATTTAAATATTTCTCCTAAAGATAGAGTGTTTAACTAAGTCTCCTTAGAAAGTTTTAGATTTTTAAAAGGGTTTTACATGGTGCAGATTGTCAACTTAGGCCCAATTCCCAAACCCATAACCTTATACTCTTGATTTTCAATGTAAATTGCAATTTGTCTTTGAACCTTTGAACCTTGACCATGCTTTGTATTAGACTTAGAAGTTTAGAAAGCGCAAATATCTATAGAAAGCAATTGATACCTTGAACCTTGAACTATTGATTTGTGCAAATTGTCAATGAAACCCCAAACATTGAGGGGCATTTATGCCTCGCATGTGAGTGGAGGATTAAAATCTGAGTCATTTGGTTTTCCTTCTATTTCAAACTCCTCTATGACTTTTCACATTCTAAACTCCTCTACAACTATCGACATTCTAGCTTTGGCAAGTTTTTGGATCTCCTCGTGCATTTGGCATCTCCACCTTGGGTTTTCCAAGTTTCCCTTTTCTCTTCTTGGATTTGATATCTTTTGGTTATGGTGTATTAGGGTTATAGAATTCAAATTAGGTTTCTTGCAAATATTTTCGAGACTTAGATTATCATCTAGTAGCAATAAGTGGTGCCCATCTCATGATTTTTAGATTTATTTATGTTAGTGTTTTTATATGGTTCATTAAAATCTTTAGTTTCTTGTAATAAGCCATAGTTAGTGATGTAGGAGCATTCATGCCCACATGTGATCTTGCATCTATTAGCGTAGCAGTTCTATTACATTGTTTAGCTTAGCCTAGACAATGGTTATGTTGTTGCTATTATAGTTACTCAACTGTAACTATTTCTCCTTGTATAAATACTTTTTTAATTCATCAAATAAAAGAATCAAGCATTTACACTTTACATTATGGTATCAGAGCATTACCTATCTCTGTGCCTGTCATTAGTTTTTCTGGTGTGGCATTAAATAGTTCATCATGGAAGGTGACAGGATGGTGTTTTATTTATTAGAAAATAATCTAAGGAGATAGCCACCCCAAGAGCCATTTCAAATTCTTTGACATCTATGTTGAGAATGGAACTTCCAAGAGCAGTGGATTTGTGTCCTTGAAAACCTACAATTTTCTGTGTTGCAGATACTGTCAATGCACAGTTAGCCTATCCTCATTGTTTCATGTTGGAAGTGATCAGTTAGGGAATTGAAGTGTGGAAGTACAAAGTCTTTAAGCATATATATTTAATTTAGAGTAATAAGGTGAATTTGGTCTTATTGTTTCTTTTTCGAGTATTATTTTAAACAGAGATTCCATTAGACAAGTATTCTAGTTTCAATTTTCATACTTGAGAATGAAAATTCAAATGCAACTAATGAATAAAAATTTATGGGGAATAGTAAGTGGAAAAGAAAAACCACCTACTGATGCAAATAAATTATTGGATTGGAATACTAGAGATGATAAAGCCAAGGCTATTATTGGGCTTGCTCTTTCTAACTTTGAACTACATCATATAGATTTAGATGAGTCATCAACAGAAATTTGGGATAATCTGAATAAAATGTTTAGAGCAAAAGTAGTTAATGTAAAGTTTTCCTTAAAGCTTCAATTATTCATGTTCAAAATGGAAGATAGAATCACTATGTCAAATCACATAAGTAATTTGAGGTCTCTCATTAGGCAACTAGCAAAAGTCAAGGCTCCAGTAGATGACGACAATGCTAAATCTATTTTGTTAAATAGTTTACCTTCAAAATAAAATAATGTTATTTTTACACTCAGTCAAATAACTTCTCAAACCTTAGAAGATATGATTTCAGCCATTTTAGCAGAAGAGAAGAGAACAAATGCAGAAGATACAGGAGTTGATTCTCCACAGGAGATTGCATATATTCTCGAAGCAATAATAAAAGGTCAGGTACACACAAAGGGGAAATTCAATACAATATAAGTGCTTTTGGATTAAACCGAGGAAGAGGATTCTAATGATTTGGATTGTAGGTTTGTACTTTAAAAAGGATGAGGAGGAGAGGGATTGGGGTTAGATGGGACAATAAAACAGTAGGTTAAGAACAAAGAAATAATAATAATAACGGTAAAAAATGACAAATAATGTAAATATATTATATTATATAAAAAAGGCAAGGTGCAAATAATTAAATTCAATATAAAAGAAAATACAAAACATCTATACTAATAGAAAATGTGTCAAGTAATAGGAAATTCAATGTTTTTACTGTAAGAAAAAGGGTCTCACAACTTGGACTTGTAGAATTCAAGCCAGTGACATTCTTAAAGAAAAATTCAAAGACAAATCAAATGAAGTTAACTTAGCTTGTGTTGAGCATGAGGATCCACTAGATGGTACTATTAATTATTGTGGATACGTACTTTAAGCCTTCGCTACTAGAGGCTGGCAACATCGGAGGCTGGAAGATATTTTCATCATCTCAAGCTAGCTTCTCACTTAGAGATGGTGCACTATATGAGAAGACCATGTTTTTCATGTTTTCTTTTTAATGCTAACAGATTTGAGGAATGCATATATTGCGAAGTTCAGTTTTGGAGATAGGTAAAGGGGTCTGGTGTTGAACTCAATATGGATTGTTTCCCAAATAGTTTGAAAGTCTATGATCGATAATTATACCCTTCTGAGGATCACGAGACAACTTGATGGAGCCTTGTGGAGCTCAACATGGATTGTTGTCCAATAATTTTGAGGATTTGTGATTCGGGAGTTTAGAGAAGTGGTAATCTGAGAACTCAGGAATTAGGCTCGACGACACCTCTACGAGGGTTATGAGGCAACTTGATGGAGTTCCACCTAATTTAGAATTTGTTTCTTCAAAGAAGAATCTTCTCAAGAATGCGTATTTGTTTTGTGTAATCAACATGTTTTGTTATTTCTGAAATGTACACCTTAAGGGGGTGTTCATTAGAAATAACATCACCTTGGTGACTTGTTATGTAAGAATAATGTAATAAGGGGGGGAATGTTAGTGTAGCAGTTCTATTAAATTGTTTAGCTTAGCCTAGACAACAGTTATGTTGTTGCTGTTACAGATACTCAACTATAACTATTTCTCCTTGTATAAATACTTCTTTAATTCATCGAATAAAATAATCAAGCATTTACACTTTATAGTATCAACCAAAAATATTTTTAGGTTTTAGTTAGTTTTGTTGTGTTTTTTCTTTGCGTTGTGTTGGTTTTGGTGTTTGTTGCTTTAGGAGAAAATTCCATCCCTTTTGGCTAAGTCAAGATCATTTTGGGCTAAGTTTGAGCTTTGCTTCAGTTGATTTCACAGTTTGCAAACTCTTTAGTTCGCCGAAAGTAGATCACAAAGTTAATGTTTCATTGAAAAGGATTTGCAAGGGGAGTTTTGTATTTCACTTGGTTCGCCGAAGAGGTTCATCACCAAAATGGTTCGCCAAATTGATGTTTTGTCAAAGACACTATTTTTTGAAAATGTTTTAATCGGATTTACTTTTTGGTGTCTCTTGGTTCGTGAACTCATTAGTTCACTGAAAGCTTCTTCTGCTAAAAAGATTTTTGTAAAGTTTTCTTTCTCCAAATTTTGAAGTTTGAAACGATTATCTCTCATTGGCAAGATTGTTATCTTCAGTTTCAGCCAAAGTTTAAGTTCGTGATCTAGTTATTTAGCTGAATGAATTGTTTGCCAAAAAGTCATTATTTTTTCTTCAATTTCAATAAAAGCCCCGATTTGTGAACTACTTAGTTCACCGAAAGGTGATGTTTCTGAAGAAGAGTTCCTTGTAGAGATGATTTCGTCGAAGTTCATTTTCACTGAAAGAATTTGAAGACAGGAACTTGGAAATTGCTCTTAAGGATGAAGAAGGAATTCAAAGTTTCTTTGGTTCGTAGAATGATGTTGATGCCAAAATCCAAACTCTAAGTTTCATGGAAGAGTCTGCTCACCGAAAAGGAAGAGAGAAGTTGTTGTTAAGTAGTGTTCAACATACATACAAGTTTGAGAACTACTTTCATCACCAAAAGGGGGTTCGAGGAAGTCATACATCTCTGAAATAGAAGTGATACAAAGTTGTATAAGTATTACATTGTTGATGGGAAAACAAAGGTTCATGGATATGGGATTATGTCGAAAGGTGATTATTTTCATAGTCCAACATTTTATAATATCTCCATATCATGAATTTGCTCCAATGATTATTGAAAAGTCAAATGGTCTTTTGGCTACACCTGACTGTTAAATTCCATAACTGAAATCTTGATAACTATTCAACTTCCACATGGGAAGATATATAAAAAAATGAGGATTATTTCTCTAGGGGGGTTCATTTCTGCCCAAGGAGAAGGCTATGCAATTTTGAAGTGGAACGAAGGGAGATAATTGCCAGAGGAGAGGCAAGAATTGATTGCCAAAGAGTTGGCAGAGGATTGAAGAAATAAGTAGGAAGAATGATGCAAGGGTAAAGAAGAGAAAATTGCATATAAGAAGAAAAGGGAATGATCGATGAGGAATGTAATTTGTGCTCTTTATATTATTGTAATGTCTATAGTTTTAGAAAATGAATAAATTTCAGATTGTTATTGTTTGCTTTATGAGTTGTGCTTTCGTTGTGGTGTGTTTGCTGCATAATTGGGTAGTCTGATAAGACCCCCTGGTCATGACTGCATCAGTTAGGGAACCATTCATTCTAATGCTTTGAATTTTAAAAAACCTTAAACTATGCCCTAAATTGTTTATCCATTCAAACTCTAAAGAATAATTGCAATTTGCAAGTCATAATGCAAAATGCAAATCTTTCCCTTTCTCCAAAATCCTTCCATTCCAGAGTCCACTCTAAATCTACAACTTGCAATCAAAATGCAAAATGCACAAATCACTCAAACCCTGAACTCATAGTTAATCTAGGGTCTGCAATAAAATTATAATTTGCACTGTACTTGCAAAATGAAAACCAACCCTAAACTCCAAACTCATAACCAATCTAGAGTCTGCAAGAAAATTACAATTTGCAATGAAGTTGTAAAATGAAAATAGGACCCAAACTTCAAACTCATAACCAATCATGAAGTCCATGAGAGAATTGGTGCAATGTAGTTGCAAAATACAAAATTACCTTGAGCACCAAACTTTGAAATATATTTCAAAGAAACTTCAACATAAAATCACAATTTGCATTCTCAAATGCAAACTACATTTGGACCCCAAACCTTGAGTTTCATTACGTGCAAAATGCCATCAAGAGGCCAAACACTGAACCAATTAAAAAAACACTTGTTTTTGGGCCTATAGTCTTGCAATTCGGGCTTGAACCTTGAAATTCACTAGTGCAAAAGTGTAAAATAGTCTGAGTTAGCATTAAAACCCCTAAAATTTGTCTCATAAAGCTCAGACTTTTTCAAAATTGATCCTTTTATGATTCAAGCACAACATAAATTTGTGAAAACTTTGCAATAATAAAATTTTATTTTTTGAAAACATGTATTAAAAGGGTTTGACTCAAATTTTATCATTCTTTTGTAGGATAAATTACATGAGTATGTTTCCATTTGTGAAGATGAAATACAAATTTAAGGGTGGCATTCCAACATCCAAGATCATGACTGACCTGGTAGGTGTAACCGACATAGACTTAGGACATGTTAAATTAGAGGAGTTTCACACCAAATGAACCAAGACAGTGGGATTAGTCAAAGGACACAGAATCTAAAATTGAGTAGATTAGTTGAAGCTATGGGATTTCTAGTAACAGTCCAATCTATGGATTTAGTTATTCATTGTGCATAATATTACAACAAGGACAACTAGGAAATTGGAAATACAGATGGGAATGCAGTACTATTAATACAACCTCAATATATATAAAAGATGTTTGACCTTCCTTTATAGAGGCTTGTATCAAGATCACTATGGAATTTTTTGAAAAGTATTATGATGGCTATGCGAGCAATTGTTTAGAAGTTATAAATAAAAATTGGCTCATTAAACCAAAATTATCATCAACTAGGCTTTCAAAGAAATTTTTGGGAGTGAATTCTATGAAGAATTGAATGACATAATCACACTATTAAACAAAGTGATAGGGAAAGAGATGACCAAAGAATTTTAGACTTGGATGTATCAATACATTGCCAAGATCCTTGCTAGGAAGGAATTCATCAATTGGGCTACCTTGATCATAAATAAACTACATGAGTAATTGAGAAATGTTACCCTTGAAATAAGACATTTTACATGACCTCTTATTGGTATATGTAACATGGCCAAAAGAGAATAGTTCTCTAGACTTCAAATGGTAGGTGTGATGGGAATGAGCTAGTAGAAAGTATACTTTAATAATACTCACAACTAGCAATCTGAGAAAGTGCAAAGTCATTTATGCTTAGAGTCAATGATGCATTCATTTTCTACATCATCAGAATGTTGGAAGGAGATTTTAGTAAGAGGTTTTCTGCAAAGGCAATAACAAAGGTCAAGAGATGGGGAAATAGGTACATCTAGTTTGCCACCTTCACATACATTATGGTTGGTAGTTTTGAGAAAGCATCCTATAAATTCCATAGATATGTGAGTGATAAGTTGATACTCCTAGAATTATGCCAACAACTAGGGGAGTACATAAGTTGTGTTTAGAGAGAAAGGTGAAATGGATCTCATTCCCCCTTTCTATCAACAAATACACTTTTATTATGGTGTAGGCTACCTGAAGTGAAGAGGTTGAAATGGCATAAGTGAATATAAATGCTTATGAATCATGGGCTTCATTTAATCCAAGGTTGTGCATATAAGGACTAAGGGCCTCTTACAAGTATAGAGAATGGTTGGAAGATTTTTGGAAAAAATGTGCAAGTGAGATTGAGGTTAGGAGAAGAGGATATTGTCGACTAAGCACATATTAGTTGAAAATGTATCAGACAACTACTATTCCAAGGGAAGTAAAGGATGATGGAAAGGTGGAAGATCCTTCATATAAGGAGGAAGAAATTTCAACTAATCCACTCCCTAGGATGAATCAGAGCAACAAAGAACACAAGGATATTGAGCATAGAATGAAGAAAGTGATTATCAAGAGTAGAGAGTGGATGGATAAAATGAAAAGAAAGTTTAATTTGCTAGTGGGATAATATTCTAGGGGAAAAGAAAAGATATATCAAATAGAAAAAGACCATGCCTCCTCTCCTTCACAATCTCTTAAATCTCCTCAATTTACTCCACCATCATCTCCACATTCTCCTTCTCTAAAGTCTCCACCTACAAGCTCTCCAAAGGATCTTCCTAACAAATCCTAAACTTTCTCTCCTAGAAGGACTTTCGTGAAATCACCAAAGAGAATAACTGCCCCCTCTCTAAAAAGATCTCCTACTCCCTCTCTAAAGAAAACTCCAACTCCTCCTAAGAGAACTCCTTCTCCTGCACCCAAAACTCCAACTCCTCCTACTCCTAGCCCTCTAAAGGATCAAGATACTCATTAGGAGGATACTCAACAAGAGGATATCCAACAAGGGCATACACAAAAATAGCAAAAGGACACTACCCAACAAGAGAAATCAACCACAACAAACACACCTCAATGGGTTGATCAAATAATTTAGAAGAAGAAGAGGGTAATGAAGCCTCCACAAGATGACTTTGCTCAAATGTCTTCAATGAAATTATAAAAACTCCACTTTTGAAGAGAGCAATGGTAATATTGACTATAACTATAGATGTACAAGGAGTTAGACAAACCCAAATCATAACTCCATTGTCAGATGTACTTGAAACAAAATTTCAGCCTACAAGTATTATGGTAAATATTGTGTCTCTAGGCAAGTCGTCCATGGAAGAGGTAGAAAAAAATGCCAAGTCATCCATTAACTTGATGATACAAAAGATTAAGAAGGATAAAGCAACCAAGCGAGAGCTAAAAGATAAGGTAGCATATATTATCGCATACATTAAGAACTTGGTTGGTCATATTGATTCTTTAGTTGTAGTTCCACCTTCACAATTCATTCAAAATGTAGAAAAATAAATACCTATTGTTGGTGAATTAAGGGACATGGTAGTAACTACATGTGCATGGAATGATGGGTTTCTTGCACATCAAAGGAGTGGTTGTTGAATGTGATAAATTCATTAAGAGGAAGATGCCATGAAAATGTGGAGAAAAATGTTGATGAGGAGTTAACTAATATTGAAACTAATTCTCCATATGTTGTTGAACTAGTAAAGGTAGATTTCTAAACCTTGATAAATGAAGGTATACTAGATGGTAAGGATCTATACATTCATAAAAAATGGGTAGAACCTTATAAGTTTAGAGGAGAAATGTTGAGAAGCTACTAGGCTAGATTCCAAATATCATACAATGTTATGCAAGATGCCTTGAAGGATTGAGTGCAATTTGTACAATTCTCAAAGTGCAGTCAACTCTACTCAAATTTTAAAGGATCATTTCGATAGTGTGATCAAGGCTAAGTTTGGAAAAGGGAGGAATTTTGATTCTTCTTCAATTATCAAATTGATGATAATATTGGTTGTTTGTGAGGCATTTGAAAATAAATTGGTAGGATACAAGCAAGTGCACAAACAAATATTGAATAGCTTTATTCAATCCAATGTTCATTTTGTATATTTTGATAGTCCATATCCCAATGCAATAAAAATGCAGTGGATAAGTTCATTGTGTATAAGTAGAAGTACTCATACAAGGATGCTAGAGAGAGATAAGAGTGTGCACAACCATGTGACACTCATTTGTCAGTCATTTTTTGACTAGGATCTAATGGCATAATAGGAAAAAAGTGCTAAAGGACAAAATGTCTTTTCATATCCCATGTATTTTGTTTCCATTATATTTTTGAAGGGAATGAATTTTGGTCTTCTACATCCAAAGTGAACTATAAATATGTCTTTATAACACATTTATAAGGGTTGGAAACTCTTGAAAATTCATCTTTGAATACAATATACTAAATTTTGATCCATTTTTTTGGGATTGCCATTTTCTAAACTCTAAATTTGTTTTCTTTCCATATATCCATGCATTTAATTCAATGAATGTTAGAGGAATTTGATATGCGTTTCATACCACCGATGCCTTGCCGATGGTGAGGTGTTATGTGTGGTCAACTTGAACACATTTGTGTGAGCATAAATCTAACATCAATCACACAAATGACTCTTGTTCCTTTGAATATTGCATTGTTCTATGTTTTGATTGCAGGTAATGGGTTAGGTGAGGACTAATAATGAACAAATTTGATTAGTCAATTAAGGTAGCATGTGATTAACTATCAAATTTACACAAAGAAGCATATATCAATAATTAAAATCAACAAACCATAATAACACTGGATGTATGTGGAGAACCCCTTTCAAGAAAAAACTCTACCACTAAAGAGACACTAAGCTTGTATTAATCAAGAACAAATTGATGTCATTCATATCACAATATTCTACAAACCTTTTTGAATAAAGTGCCATTCATATCACAATAACATATAAAGTTTCTATTTTTTATTTTTAGCTTTTCCATTTTCCAAAAATAAAATGGCATCCTCAAGTAGGAGAAGTGGCAGCAAGCATAGGGACCCTACTTAGAAACTTGCAACAATAGTTACAGGAGAAGTGGCAGCAAGCATAGGGACCCTACTTAGAAACTTGCAACAATAGTTACAATGTATGTCTATGTAATTCACAACTATTATGAGATGGATATGAGAGGAGGCATAAATCACCTCAAATGTCACCTTTCATGGATCCACTGCCAAGATATAGAGCCATGCACACAAGTGATTCATGAGGTTGAGAATGAGGCAAAAGATTAGCTTGAATCCTATGACCAAAAGAAAGCATCTAATAAAAAGAAGATATAGAGCCATGCACACAAGTGATTCATGAGGTTGAGAATGAGGCAAAAGATTAGCTTGAATCCTATGACCACAAGAAAGCATCTGATAAAAAGAGGATAGTAGAGGCATTGGCAAGTATAAGTTTTACAAGGTTAGAGGGAAATATAGGGGCCTCCATGGATATAGGGATTAGATAGTGTAGGTATCCATAGTTCTAGTTTTTTTCTTCTTGTAGTTCACTATTGGTATGTACCCTTCATTAGAAGTTACTGTATGGAATAGTGAATTGCAACACGAGGCCAAGTTAGTATGGGGTGATTTTTAGTGCTACAACAACATTCCATTTAATGTTGTGACAAGTTTTTATTAGTAGTTGGTCACTGCATTGATCATGGCAAGTAAAGAGTTCAAGTCACTGAGTTGTTATGAACTTTATGTAGACCATTATTGTAATATGTGGTCAATAACACAAACCTGCTAGTCGATGAACACAAAATAATTTGGAAAAAAGAAGGGTTGTAACATTTTATCTAAAGGGTGGATAGATAGTAGGAATCAATCCTTAATCAACTTCCTCATGGCTTTAGGAGGATAGTTAGTGTTCTTGAGGTTGGTTGATGCCTCAAGTGAAGTAAAAAATGTCGAGACCTTATGCAACTTATTGAATGAGTTGGTGATGGAGGCAGAGGTGGAGAACATTGTTCGAATGGTGATGAAAAATGTAAGTGTATGTATCAACTAGTAAATTTATGCTAGAGGGGAGACACTTGACTTTTTTGGGTCCCTTTTGTTGCCAACTACATTGACCTCCTTGAAGATATTAGGAAAATCAGTTGGGTGAAGAACATGGTTGAAGATGTGAGGAATGCCACAAAATACATCTACAACTATGCATGGGTCCTAAATATCATGAGGGAGCGCATTGATGTCAAGAAACTCGTGCATTTAGAAGTCTCAAAATTACTCAGTTTGTGATAAATTTTACTTTCTTGCAAAGTATCACAACTGTATCTCCCAACATTAAGCACATGTTTGTGAGCAAAAAGCAGTTGTAGAGTCCTTATTACAGGAAGGCCAAAATGGAGAGGGTTGTGAAAACCATTTTTTGTGATACATTTGTCAAGAATGTGAAAGAGAATATATATATATACACACACACGTTAATTATGGACCAAGGATCCACTGACTTTACATAAAATAAAAAAATATTAATGATCTAAACAACCCTTGAACAAGGGTGCTTAAATGAAGTTACAACTTCAACCAAAAGCCATCACTTTTGAAATCCCTAAGAATGACTTCTACAAACCAAGGACTTCAACATTGTTTGAAATTAACTTGTTGAGTAGCAACTATACATGGACTTCAACATTGTTTGAAATTAACTTGTTGAGTAGCAACTATACATTGTTTAACTGAGGACTACTTAATTATGGACCAAGGATCCACTGACTTTACATAAAATAAAAAAATATTAATGATCTAAACAACCCTTGAACAAGGGTGCTTAAATGAAGTTACAACTTCAACCAAAAGCCATCACTTTTGAAATTCCTAAGAATGACTTCTACAAACCAAGGACTTCAACATTGTTTGAAATTAACTTGTTGAGTAGCAACTATACATTGTTTAACTGAGGACTACTACACAACAACATAAAACTTGTTACACAACAAATGAGGACTACTTCATAACAACTGAGGATTATTTTTCAACATTATAATATATGTTATGCAATAATTAAAAAGTATTGTGAAGCAATTGCACACTTGGTGTGCAACAACATAAAATTTCTAATGTATTCTATGCAAATTTTATAATATATAATATTTGATTTTATAATGTTACAATTTGCTGATTTTATAAATTTTTGATATTTTAATTTTTTAAAAGTTTTTGATTTAGTTTAATTTTCTAATTTAATTTTTATACACTCTCTTATTTAAGGTATTCAAGACCATTGATTAGAGTTCTATGGTTGATGAGTGGGAAGAAAAATCTATGGCGCATCTATTTAAGGCCATGGATAGGGCCAAAGAGGCGATTCAACATTTCTATGCATCTAATAGAAACAAAGATGAACCCATTTAGTGGGTTATAAAATTTCTAATGTATTCTATGTAAATTTTATAATATATAATATTTGATTTTATAATGTTACAATTTGCTGATTTTATAAATTTTTGATATTTTAATTTTTTTAAAGTTTTTGATTTAGTTTAATTTTCTAATTTTATTTTTATACACTCTCTTATTTAAGGTATTCAAGACCATTGGTTAGAGTTCTATGGTTGATGAGTGGGAAGAAAAATCCATGGCGCATCTATTTAAGGCCATGTATAGGGCCAAAGAGGCGATTCAACATTTCTATGCATCTAATAGAAACAAAGATGAACCCATTTAGTGGGCTATTGATTAGAGCCTGTGGTACAACAACTCTAATCAACATATTTATATTGTTGTCTACCATTTGAACCCTATATTTTTATTTTCCAATTCATTTAGAGTAAAATTCATTTAGAGTAGATTAGGAGGTTATGGTTGACCTCAACACATGTATGGAGGGGTTAGTCCCTGATGAAAACATTATAGACATCATACATGATGAGTTACATGAGTTACATGTTTATAAGGGGACAGAGGGGAGATCATTTTCTTCACCTTTGTGCATTTGAACCCTATATTTTTATTTTCCAATTCATTTAGAGTAAAATTCATTTAGAGTAGATGAGGAGGTTATGGTTGACCTCAACACATGTATGGAGGGGTTAGTCCCTGATGAAAACATTATAGACATCATACATGATGAGTTACATGTTTATAAGGGAATTTGTAAGAGCTTCTCTCTCTCTCCCTACCTATATATATACCCATATATAGAGCTTCTCTCTCCCTACCTATATATATATATATACACTTTAATTTTTAAGTTTACTAGAATTTTAACATACATTTCGCTTTAATTTTTAAGTTTACTAGAATTTTTACATACATTTCGTCCTTACAAATTTGTCGTGGGAAGATTTTAGTGCAACAAATACTCTTGCCATTTGCATTTAGTGCAACAATTCATTTGCATTTTGTCATAGCCCTATTACACTTATGGTTGTGAACACAATTATAGTGTTTTTTTTTGTCATATCCCTATTACACTTATGGTTGTGAACACAATTATAGTGTGTTTTTTAGGGCATTTATACAAAGGTGCGCAATTGGTTGACTCAAAAGTGCGCAATTGATCTTTGTCTTTGTAAATTACAACCTTTAGTTACATGCAAATAAGATAAAGGGGTAGGAGACACATGAGGTGTGTGACTTTTGATGACATCGATTGATGACTAAGGATGATATGGTTGATTTGGAGAGGGAGACAACAAAATAACAAGTAGATGTGCCAACATATGAGGAGGGGGAAGGCACGCCAGCAGTGGGAGGTTCATTCAATTCACAACATGCTCCTATTGAGAATGATATTTGAGTTTAGTTGTAAAAGAGATTTATATAGATTATGAACATCGAATTTATCATTTGTGTTAAGTTTTAAACTCACTTTTAGTCTATGATATGTATTGATCTCTAATTTTCATCTCTATATAAAGAAAATTAAAGAAAATCAATAATGTGTTCCTTAAATTAAGTAATATGATATTATTTTTTAAAATTTAATTCCCAAATTTTTGGGAAGTCGAAGGTTTTCAAATAGGGTTGGAATGCAAAATTTGTATTTAATAATAACTCATTCTTTAATAAAAGACTATCATATAATTGTTTTTATGAATATAAAATGACACATGGAGGAGCTGTTGCTAGCATGTAATTATTATTAGTAATACTCATATGAATAATGTCTTATCAACCTTAAAATAACACAAAGAAGTAATGTTGCTTATGAGGAAGTTATAAGCTCCCTTCCATACGTACTATCGAGACCCCAGCCGATATATAGGGGTGTGATGCCAATTGCATCTCTGGCAGCAACAAAATTATCCTCTCCACTGTTGAAAACAACAAAAGAAAACACTCCATCCAACTGCTGAACCAAATCCTCTCCATTCTCCTCGTACTGTAAATGCACATCATTAGAAATATCAAAATCTTAATGCTGTCAACACAAATTTTTACACCTAACAAGAATACTCACAAGATGTGCAATGACTTCACAGTCACTCCCACTTCGAAAAACATGTGATGTAAGTAAGTCTCGCAGTTCCTCGTGGTTGTATATCTCCCCATTAACCTGCAATGCCTTGCATCTATTGTCATAGATCATTAAAAACAAAGGACCAAATCTAAACCCAGTTGAATTTTGGGTTCAATCTCAAGTGAATTTGTTTCCAAACAGACTTACCCTACAATCTATTGAGGTAAGAGTGGCTTACAACGATGACTAAAACAAAACTGAATTCCTTTAGACCTCACGCCACCAAATCCTCTTTAAGGTAATGCTGGCTGCACTAGGACATTGCCTAAAACTAAATTGAATTTCAATAGAGCTCACTCCACAAATCTCCTTGAGATGAGGTTAGCTTGCCTAAAATATTAGCTAAAACAAAACTGAATCCCATTAAAGATCACCCCATAAATCCTCTCGAGGTAAGGCTGGCTGACCTAAGACATTGCCTAAAACGAAACTAAATTCCAGTATAGCTTAAACCACGAATCCTCTTAAGACAAGTCTGGCTGACTTAGGACATCTTAAATTCCAATATAGCTTGCCCCACAAATCCTCTTGAGATATGGCTGGTCGGCCTAAGACATTGCCCTAAAAGAAACTATATTCCAATAAAACTTAACGCACAGATCTTTCTTGATGTAAGGTTGGCTGGCTCAAAGACCACTCTACTTAAATATCGACCCATTCTATGGTTAAATGTTAGCAATTTTACACCCAATCTATGAAAAAACAATGTTTAAGAATAACGGTGTAAGACATTGTCTAAAACAAAACTCAAAGCCATAAAATCCCAGCTTTCGTTAATGATGCATCAGTTTACATTTTATACTAACAAAACACTTAAAATTTTTGAACTTGTAAACTCTTACATTCAAGAACAATTGCTCACCAATCCAGCTATATAATCATCCACTGACAAATATGGTAAATAATAATCATATTTAAAATTAAAAAAAAAATCACTTTCACTGTTGAACCGTTTTTGTTAAGAAAGGCCTAAAATTTCCTGGCATATATAGGATTTAAAAGAAAAAAAGAGGAGTCGAACTACTTACAGCAACAACTATGGTTTCGTCGTCACCATACAATGGCTGGTCCCCCGATGATGGGTCCACAATAGCCAGCCTTTGATGTGTAATGAAGCAGTTGCCATGATGATATATTCCACTCCAATCTGGACCTCTGTGTTTCAATCTGACATTATAAAACAAGTAACTATCCTTTTAATACCATGATCTAATACAACCCAAAAGAAAATAAATATATATTCAGAGACTTGTACCGTCTGGAAAGCTCTAGTATTCTAGTCCTTTTAGCCTGAGACACATCTTGGCACCCTAACACTGCAAGGATTCCGCACATTTTTCTAATGAAATTCTCAGAATAGATAATGAAGGATGAATCTTGACCACTTCTATTAATATAGAAAAGTGATTTCAATGGAAGGAAATACATATCTACGTGCATGCAGATGGCTGATACAACACTACAATATTCCTGACACTAACAGACAGCTCAAACTCTACTTCACAGATGTCAATATGTCAAATATATATAATATATTAGCACTTCCACCTTTTGAAAGTGCAATGGCTGAGCCCACAGGCGAATCTGGATATATTGATTGTTTAAAATTTTGGTAATTTTTATATAGTGATTATAACTTACTTATTTTAATTAAACTTAGGTCAAATAATAAGAATTTAGAAGTAATAAATTAATACTAGAATATGGACTTTCAAGAATTGTGTTTTACTATCTCATTTATCCATATTCCCTAGTTGTTGTGGATGATGTTTCATAACACTGGTTTGATCATGTTCTAAAATGATGGCTTTCTAACTTTAAAAATAATCATTTTATTTTGAACTCTAATTTACAATTAAAATTAAAGTAATTTTTATTGAAATTATAAATTTAAAGTTAAAATATCTTAAACTATAATTTAATAAAAGATTGAACAAGACTTTTGACTATTATAATGATTTATTATATGTAAGAAAAGTTTTTTTTTTTTCAAAAATTTAAATAAGAATTTTAATTATAAAATTTATTAAATGGAGTAAAATCAAAATTTTAACACTAATTTGTAAGATTTTAAAATGATTGTTATATATAATCTTCAAAGAAATTTAGGATTCATATTTTTAAATTTTTTCTTTTTCAATTTAAAATGATTTTGTATTTTCTTAAATTTTAAAGAGTTCAATAACTTTTTAATTTAAATTTGATGAAGATTTGTGTTAAATTAATATTTAGTAATTAAATACAATATTTATATATAAAATATTTAAATATTTAAGTTATATCTCTTAGATTATATTCTATTTTAAATCAATAATTATAATATAACATAATATAAAAAATATAATTTAAATATAATATTTATATATTATTTATAAATAATATTAATTTAATTATAATGATTTAATATAATATAATAATTAATAATTAAAAAGTTATTTGGATAGAGAAAGCAAGCAATTTTCCTATTTTTTGTGTTTCCCCTTTGGATTTGTTTTTTCTCATTCTTTTCCTTTCTTATGGTTCCATCTCAATTGGTCTAGGTAGGGGGATCATTTCCCTTTCTTACATGAGGTGACAAGTGAATGATTGATTGCTGGTGTAATTAATTATTATTGCATCTTGTATTTAACTTTACTTAGGTAACTATTATTTATTTACTCATGTAAATTAGGAAATAAGAGCACAGGCCATCTTCTTGATTGATGGAAGCACATGCCACCTCTATCTCATTCAATTCCTTGATTGACAGTAGTTAGGTGCCACATTTCCCTCATCAAGATGAGTTCTCTTGACACCACTACTCCTACATGTTGAGCCGATCCTCCAGTTCATTGAGGCTCACCCAACTTCTTTCAAGGACATTTGTCATCTTAGCTCATGCATCGCAGAGCCTATATATGTAGTCATTTCCTTCATTACAACATCTAAAATATAGATATTAGAATTTTGTCAAGTTTTTGTCTTTTGTTTTCTATTGAATTTATTTTGTCATAGTTTAATTTTTTGATTCTCAGAAGATTTAATATTGTCAATCATTCTTGTTTATTAAATTTAGCATGGCATCACAATAGGGTAGTTTAGGCAGTCATTTAAATTTCATATCTAGGGATAGGTTGATGCTTTTTTCTCCAAGTTAATATTCTTGTAAATTATTTATATGATTCTCATTTATCTATTATAGGAGGCCTCCATAGAAGAAATGGTCTATTTCATTGCATTTGGAAGGATCAATTTAGTTAGGAATGATTTCCATTTTTCTTAAAAAGGACACCATATAGTTAGCCAACAAAAAAATTTACTACAAGTTTTTATCATAAAATTTTGTAGGTAGCAAGCATTTATAGCCACTTTAGCATAAAATAGTCATCACCATCGCATTTGGAAGGTGTCAAAATCCTTATTTTCATATGAATCTTGTCAAAATTAGATATGGGAGCTTTTGGGGCAAATTTTTCTATCTAGCTATACGTGCCTACATAGGCGTACAGACTTTGGTAAAAAAAAATTAGCACTGCAAGCATTGTACAAACTATGTGGCCACTTTTTAGACCATGCAACCTACACAATCAACCACTAGCAACTGGTGCTAGCCACAATAGTTAATGATCACAACCAAATCCATTGCCACTAATGCTTAGCCCTTAGAAAATCAACCCACCACCACCACCACCACCACCAATCAACATTACCTAATAGCCACCAGTTCCCCACTTTATTGCCACCTTAGTTGTGTTGCCTAATATCATTGTTATCACTAGTTACTTTGCCAACTCACCACCCCTGCATTGCTCCACTAGCATGCCACCTATACTATGCACCCCACCGAATATGCCACCTAAGTGCCACCCACTAGCCACCAAGGCTTTGAAATAAGCCCTTTGGGACCCCAAAAGTATCTTTTTCCAAATGGCCATAAATTTCACTTAGCAAGTCAAAATTTGATGATTTTTTTAATTACTCAAAATTTCACAAGGAATCCAAATTTGTAGTTTATGTTTTCCTTTAGCAAGAAGATTTCTCATAAAATTGTAAAAAAATTGTGACTTATAATTGTGAGTTTCTAAGCTTGTCTATTGTACAAATGCACTAAAATAAAGTGTCAAAACTACTTTTTTTTAGGGGGGGTTCTCACTTGGCAAGTAATAGGGTGTCTATTTTGCTTGACAATTTTTTTTTTAGTTCTTTCTATAAGTCCAACATGACCAATCCTACTCCTCTAATTCTAACACCATCCAATTGTTTTGCTTGGAAAAGAAAAATGCAAATAATCATGCAAAGTAAAGGATACCAACACATTATTACTAGAACAAAAATAGAACCAACAACTACCACAACTAAACTAATTTTTTTAACAAAATAAATCAATTATTTGGCCTTCTTTGTTTAGAAATCTCTCCAAATCTCTTGTTTCACATTCAATCTCTTAAAACATGTAATGAAATCTGGACAAAACTTGAGGGTTTGTATGGTAAGACTGATGAAATTTGTAGTTATCAATTAGAGTGAATTAATTAGCCTTATCCTATTGAGTTTGAAAGAATCTAGGACATTGTATCAAATTCTAAGTCCCTTTGACTCAAATTAGAACAATGTCAAATTACTAAAACTAATGCATAACTGGTTGCAAGCATTCTCTTAAAATTAGGTCCTAGATATTCTATCTTTATATCCATCTTTGATGCCACTAGAGATGCCTTAATGATTGCTTTTACAATGCACACCTTTGATGCATTTGTAGAATGTATCACTTGTAAGAAAGATAAGTTGATTCATATGAGGACACTATCTAGTAAGTCTTCAAAATCTATTGCCTTGATTGCCAACAAATCTCAAAAGGGTCAAAAAGGACAAATGACTTCAAGTAAATAGGAGAACAAAACAAAGACATCTAGTCAACCAATTCTAACTCCTCTTCTTCAAAAGTGGAAACTCAAACAAAGGGGAGGGGGGCTAAGTGTGGTTATTACAAAAAGGGGTGGCATGATGAGTCCAAGTGCATGCTAAAACAAATTGACTCTCATTGACCTTCTTAAGAAGAAAAAATCAATGTTTCTAATTCCTCTAGTGGGTTCCCCTCCTCATCTAAAATAGGGAAAGGAAAAGGTAAATCTCTCATTTCTATTGACTCTTCATCATCTCCAATGGTAGGGACACTTGATTCAAGTTCTATGCACCATATGGTTGCATCAAGTGAATACTTCTCTTCAATTGAGTCATGTACTACTTTGAATATTCACATGGGTGATGATTCTACAATTGATGTTATAGGGATTGGTTTAGTTGGTATGGATTGAGGACACTTCAAAAATGTTCTATGTGTACTTTCATTGACATCCAACATTCTCTCCATCTACCAAATTACTAATACAGGGCCAAGGAAATGGGTTAAGTTTACTCTAGAAATAGTCACCATTTAGGATCTTGAAGATAATTCTCCATTTTCCCTTGGAAAGGTAGATCATGAGGAGTGATTGTATAAATTTTCACATTTTGTGGTTGATTCACCTTCCAAGGCTCTTATTGATTATGCTAATTAAGTGGTTATACTATAGCATGAGTGGTTTGGTTACCTAAATTACTACTACCTTTAGTAGTTGACAAGTCAAGAAATGGTTACAGGACTCCCTCAAATAGCCTTCTCTGATGGTGTTTGTCATGGTTGTACATTATTTAACAAACATCTTAAAGAAAAACGTGAAAAAGGAAAGGCAATGAAAACTTCTACAATTCTTGAGTTGATACATAGTGATCTAGCAAGCCCCTTTGCTAGTTTGTCGTTTAGTAAATGTTGGTATCTTCTTAATTTCATAGATGATTTATCACATTTCACAATGGTCTATTTTATTTGCAATAAGAATGAAGTGTTTGGAAAGTTTCAACACTTCAAGGCCTTGACTGAGAAAAAAATAGGCAAGGTCATCAAAATTCTTCACACTGATAATGGAAAGGAGTATGTCAACCATCAATTTGATGACTTTTATTCTACCAAAGGGAATAATCTTCAACACATAATTCCATATAGTCCACATTAGAATGGAGTAGTAGAAAGAAAGAATAGATCCTTGAAAGAAATGGCCAACTGCATGATATAGTCATGATCATTGGCACCACAATACTTGGTTGAAGCAATAAAATGTGCTAACTATATACATAATCACATTCCACCTAAATCCTTGGAAGGAACCACTCCACTTGAGGCTTAGAGTGGTCATAAACCATTAGTTATGAACTTAAGAGTTTTTGGATCTTGAGCTTGGGCCCACATACCTTTAAGGAAATGAAAGATAATGGAATCTTAAAGCAAGCCTTGCATATTCGTAGGTTATCCTAATGGAGTCAAAGGGTATTAGTTTTTGGACCCTAATACTCATGATGTGATCATTATGTGAAGTGTCAAGATTGAGGAAACTCCTTTCCCTACTATTGACATTTCCCATTCATCCTACACATAGGATTTCATGTAAATAGTGTTTCTGATTCAAAAATAGAGGAAAAACACCCTCCATTTCCTCCTTGTAGTCCAAACTCTCCAAAACATAGGCCTACTCCCACTTCAACTACCCTTCCACTTTGGGTTTGTTAGACATTACAGGTAGAAGGTACATTAGTTGGGGATCCATCAGATACTAGATGAGCTCAGTTACACTATTAAGATAGCCTCATGCATACATAGCTCAAGCTTCCAATCCATAATCATTTAAGGAAGCAATATGTATTGTTGAATAAGATTCAACAATACAGGAAGAGTACTCTTCCTTGATGAAGAATCACACTTGGGGTTTAGTCCCACTTCCTAAGGGAAGAAACATAGTTTGATGCAAGTGGATCTTTCAAACCAAGTAAGCAACATATGGAATAACTGAAAAATATAAAGCACAACTTGTCACCAAAAGATTCTCACAAGTGCCTAGCATAGATTATATTGAGACCTTTATACCTATCACTAAAATGAATTCCATCCACCTCACTATAGCCATTGCCATTGCTTACTACTAGCCCATATATCAAATGGACGTGAAGAGTGTCTTTCTTGGTGATGATCTATAAGAGGAGATATATATGACACAAACACAAGGGGTTCATTCATGATTCTTATTTGGTATGTAGATTCTTGAAGTCCTTTTGTGGCCTCAAATAAGCCCCTAGGGCTTGGTATGCCAAGATGGATTCCTTCTTTCTCTTCATTTCACTAAATGCCACTCTGACCCTAATGTCTACATTTTATGGTAGAATGATGAGATTCTCCTCTTGGTGTTGTATGTAGATGACTTGATCATTACTGGTAGTTGTTCATCCCTAATTGGCTCCATTTAGTCTGCTCTACACGAAAAATTCTCTATGACAGACTTGGAATTGTTACATAACTTCCTTGGGATTGAGATCACTTTGATTTTAGGATAAGTATCTCTCAACCCAAATATGCTCTTGACCTACTCTTGTAGTTCCAGATGGTTGCTTGTAAGATTGCCCCAACTTCTTTCTATCAAGAGTCAAATTGGAGGCTCATTGTTTGACTCCTTTTGTTGAGCCACATTGTATTGACAACTTGTAGGGAGTCTCATATACCTCGCACATACCCATCCTGATATTTTATACATTGATGGAACCATCTCTTTCTTTATGCAAGAACCTCATGACCTAAATTAGAAAGTTTCCAAGTACATAAATTACACTTTGTATAGGAGACACATTCATATGGGATACACTATGCAACAGGTCAAGATACAGAATCAATAGGATATATAGATTTTGATTGGGATGGTGATTCTAAGGATCACAAGTCCATGTTTGGATATAATTTCCACCTTAGTTTTGGTCCTATTTGCTGGTTGAGAAAAAAGTAGCATGCTATTGCTCTCTCATCTACAAAGGTAGAGTACAAAGGAGCTATGAATATTGTGACATAGGCCATTTGGTTTCATCACATCCTTACAGAGTTTGGCATTTCTTATCAACTACCATCAAGTATCTACTATGACAACTAGAGTGCTATTGTGATATCAAGAAATCTAATTCACTACCAACAAACCAAGCATATTAAGATCCATACATACATTATCTTATACATGACCAAATCATCAATCTTCAAAATTGTGCTACGTTGGAGTAGATTGCAGACATTCTCACTAAACCCTTTATAGAGAGAACATTTGTTCATCTATGAGCTCTTATAAGGGTGTGGGACACTACCAATTCTGGGGGGGCTATCTTGTCCTCCATCTTCCCTCCTTGGGATGGAGTTTTTCCTACAAATTTTCTCCTTCTCTTCTTCTGGGGGCACACTCTTTACTTTTGTACCATAGGGTTCTAGTAGATTGTACATGAGTAGTTAATATGGCTTGTCTTTCTAAGACTCATTTTCTTTTTTCCTTAAGTTGCACTTGGGGAGGTGTTGGTGTATTTTTAATTATTATTGCACCTTGTATGTAAGTTTACTTAGGTAATTATTATTTATTTACTTAGATAAATTAGGAAATAAGAGCACATGTCATATCATTGATTGATGGAAGCACATGTCAACTCTACCTCATTCAATTCCTCGATTAATTGTAGTTAGGTGCCACATCTCCCTCATCAAGATGAGTTATCTTGACAACATTGCTCCTACTTGTTGAGTTAATCCTCTAATTTATTGAGGCTCACTCAACCTCTTTGGGAAATTTGTCATCTTGGCTCATGGATCCTAGAGCCTATATATATGTAGTCATTGAACCTTCATTACAACATCTAGAATACAAATATTAAAATTCTGTCAAATTCTTGTCTTTTGTTTTCTATTGAAATTATGCTATTGTAATTATGTTTTTGGTTCTAGGAAGATATAATAGTGTTAATCATTCTTCCTTATTAAATCTAACATTTATCAACCTAAGCAATGCTCAAATCAATGTATGCTAGCCCTTAAGGAATCTCCAATCATCAATATTGAGCTTATGGAATTATAAAAGAATATCTCCACTTTGCATGGAAGGAGTTTGATATGCAAATTCCTTGACATACAACCATCTCTAGAGGATCTCAAAAGAATAAGAAAATGAATGGAGATTATGAATTGTGAGTATGTACCAAAGGATACTTTATAGCCATATTTGTAAATGAATTTATAGGAATGTTATTTTTGATAGAAGTCATTACTTTTTCAAAGTAGGTCTATTCATGAAACATTGGCATGTGGATTTCAAATCCTCTTAGAAGAGCCCAACATAGCACTAGTTTGGATATGCATGCATGCCCTCCCTCAATAATTTTAGTCCCTATATATTTTTAAAATGATTGTCAAATCTTTTAGAGAGACAATCAATAGCTCAAAAACTTTTCATTATAAGGTTGTCTCAGTTTATGCTATAATGTGTGTCGAGCTTAATCTAATGGCACCTATTCCAAAAAGCATCACTTTTAAAACTAAAGAGATGGACCTTTTGATTCAATTCAGATTATGAGAGCTTTCCTTTTATGTGTCATGGTTTCCATGACTATGGCTATTTCATTAGAGAGTTGCCCAAATTTACAAGAAAAATGTAAATACAAAGTAATTAGGAAGAACCTGGGAAAGATTTAGAGAGTTTTATCAAACCTAAGAAAAGCATATTCCCAGGAATAAGAATCTAGACAATGAAGAAAAAACAGGAGATGATCAAAGTACAATAGAATATGGAATGGAGATTGGTTAAGGAAATGCAATTTTAGAAGATTGTTTCTAGTGGCCTTAAGGACATGCTAGAGGCCTATAAATTCAAAGGAGATCTAAAGAATCTAGTAGAAAACCTACTGCAGCTAAGGATTCTAAGGCTTTGAAGAACAAGGAAAAGTGACTTATCCCTCCTCAATTTTCCTTGTTCAAAGGGGCTAAGTAATATAAAAATAGAAACCCTCAAGAATATCAAGAAGGATCCAGCTTAGAGAGAAGAATTTAGCAAACCTACATCTCATAGGAATTCTAAGAAAATAAAAGGAAATTTTAGTAGTTCCAATGTTAGAAGACCAAATAGATATTCTACCTTACAAATGATATCCCTAGTTGATGTGGTGGCTACGAATAATCCTAGTTGGAGGATGTCTTGGTGGGCACTAATAGATCAAGGTTTACCTAATGATGATTATGTCCTAGGATTGAACTCCCTCTCCAAGAAAAGGTTTCTCTAGATATTGCTGGAGAAATTTAATTTAAATATCGTCTTGATTTAGGGAACTGAGATCAACTTAGAGTAGGAGATTCAATTTTTTTTCTCTTTTTCATGAAAAGTTGGAAGTAATAAGTAAAGTTGCTAGAGGCTATGTGGGAGGCTTGGCTATCATATGGAAATGACAAGAGATAAATTTACAAAAGAAATTTTCAATGGACTTTTGGCTTGATATCTTGGTGTGTGAATTGGTCTTAGATTTCCCATTATCATTATTTGTGGTCCATAGACCAACCTTGAAAAGGACTATTGTTGGGGCCAAATAAAGGACTTCATGAGGTTGGGAGAAGAGACAGTAGATTGTGGCAAGTGAATTCAATTCCAGGTTGGATTCACCTAAAAATAGGTTGGTTCCTAGTCTATCATTGACAATGATAGTTTTCCTTTCCTTCCTAAAGATTTTGACCTTTTAGACATTAGACCTGAGAAGGGTTGGTTCACTTGGATCAATAGAAGAAAAGGAACAGACCAAATCTTGACTAGGATTGACATATTCTTCGCTTCAACTTCATGGATTCATAATCAAATTGTCTTCAAATTTTAAATTCTTGGGGAGGCAGGTTTAGATCATTGGTCAATATCCTTAAACATTGATAAAAGCTAGTTTTCTTGGAAGAATTCCTTTTAGATTAGAGAAAATGTGGTTTGCGAATCTAGATTTTGATAAAGTGGTTACCTCTTTTTGGAAGAACCAGCATTATTACTATGGAATGGGAGTGTATGTTGGTTACCCTTCTTTTGAAATAGATTTTTTAAATCCTAACAATTCCAATCATTAAGCCCAAGTTTAAATCCTAACCATTCTAGGCAAGTGTCTATCATTGGGAAACAAAGTCAAAGCCTAAGGAAAAATGTAAAAATTGTTATAAATAAAAAATCAGAACTAGCATTACACCTTTTCATCTCAATGTAAATCACAACATCAAAAATCATCGAACAAGAGAACCTAATTTCAAGCCTAAAACACCTCCAATTGAGCTAAGAAATGCAAACAAATGGTAAAAGTGAAACAATATTCTCACCAACACAAACCTTGGTGCCTATGGGATATGCTCAAGATGATTGTTGTTGAAAATTGGTGTAGATGTTCATTCTAGTAGCATGACCTTGCTATGCATCCAATTCCAACTCTTGAAGATAGCCTGAGGAATGATGAATTTATAGATTTGGGATGAGAGCCATGGATGGCTAGGATTTGATCTTGTGTAATACAAGGAGGGGGTTGATCCATTTTCAAGGAAGAATGAGAGGCTTACAAGTGTAAGCTTGGGATTGGTACTCATGATTAGGGCAAAGATTTGAAAGATATGAAGGGTGAAGTTTTTTTTTATTTTGATGGAGGATGAGGAGTGAAAAAGGTGCCTTTTAGAGCCTTGTGCGAGATTGACATCAAGTATTTTAATCAAAGTGGTGGAGGAATGTGCAAATGATTAATTAGCTGATTAAACTTGGTTTGTTTATTCAACTAATGATAAGAAGGGAATTTAGATGAATTAAATAAATATTATGTATTTATTTAATTTATTCGGGGATGATAGGAGAATGATTGATTTAATTAAATAAGGTAATTTATTTATGGATAAATTAGTTAGTTAATTAAATAAATAAACATAATTTATTTAATTAATATCAAAAGAATAGTTAGATTTATTATTTAAATAAACATGATTTATTTAATTAATATTGAAAGGGTGATCAAATTGATTAATTAAATAAATATTGGAAGGGGAGATGTGAGATAAACTGATGTGATGTCCAGAGAAATGCGAGAATACATTTTAGGTGTCTACACACTCAACAAAATAAATCTCACTATATTGAAGCAATTAATATTAGAATTTGTCATGAATGACAAATCTACCCAAGACCTAATGCATATAAGCTAATCACAAAACCAAGAAAATGAATAAAGAATTTCTATATTCAATATTATGGAGACAAGTTAAAAAGAGTAACATACAAATATATAGGCCTCTTGGATGCATGAATTAAAAAGATGACATGTCCAAGAGGTATGCGTTAAATCTCAAGGGTGAAAATTTAAAGTTGTGTCCCACTTCAAGCCAACTTATCAACATAAATTATTTTAAGCATTTCCAACTAAAAGGTAATATTGGTCAAACATATATTCTAATTGGATTCATTCTAGATAAATTAGATCTAGGCCACAACTTTTTTAGCTAGAAGTGTCCACTAGATACATATGTATCATCACTTTGGGGTCAATTCATAAAAGAAATTAAATTATTTTTAGAACTTTGATGTTCTGATGACAACTTGTATTGACATAAATAACAATTTATAAATAAACTTAAAATATCATTTTGTAGATCTATAAGTGTAGTTTTCAATATAATTGTTTTAATAATTTAATTGGTGTTTATATTTTCTTTTTATTTTTTTACTAAAAGTAGGTCGTCGACACAAAAATATAAAGTCCATTATCTTCTCAAGAAAAAATATTAAAGTTTATTTTAAAAATTAAAAAAATGATGCACTAAAGGAGAGATTTCATATTGAGACTATATAATCATTTTCTATTTTAGATATACAGTTAAGACAAAAAGTTGTATCCCATTGAAATAGTTGTGTTTTTAGTACACACAACTTTCAAGATTTATTTTAAAATATATATTTATCAAAATAGGTAAAAAATTAATGCATGCACTAAAGTTTTAGGTTTTTGATTGAGATAAGGGGCAAAACAAGGGTGCCGAACCAGATACAATACAACCCAAAAGAAGGGACTGCACCTAAAACAAAAAAGGCCACAAGGGCAAAAAACATGGGACCAAACAACAGATCCTAGAAACTAGGAACATTAGATCAACAACTCAGGCACAACAACCTAGCAGAAACAACAAAGATCTACACAACACCAGACCCCGATCTAGAACACCTAAACCTTTGCCATTAGGGAGCAAAGGACCTTTCTTCCTATGTTGAACCATCGTCTAGGAGGGATCAACATCAAGACCAGCAGAAGCCAAATCAATAGAACGCTGGGAGAGGGGATCCTCCCTCGAAGTCACAATCACTGAGGACGCAAGACCCACAATAGCTGCCACAGCCAGAGAATCCTCGCATAGAGAATCCAAACCTAAAGGGGGCAAAGACGCACCAAAAGAACCCGAAATAGGACCAACAAAGCCTAGAACAAGATGAGCAACAAACAAATCTGAGATCGGCAGAGCAGCCAAGTGAGTAGAGGAATGAATGGAAGAATCTAGCGGATGCGAGGGAGACACCGTAGCAACCGGCACACCCTCCACAGGAATAGCTCCGACAGGGAGCTCACCCTCCTCAGAGGACCCAACCCCCTGAGACAAACCGTCCACCACAGAAGCATCGATAGTCAAATGATTTAGGAGAGCATCCTTCCACCAAGTTGCAGTGCCCTTGCGACGCGTGAGGGGACAACTCGAATTCAAATGCCTGGTAGCAAAATATTTTTTGCATCTGAAAGGGATACCCTCATAATCTAGTAATTATTTCCAGGGCCTATCCCCTACCATCAAAACCACATCTCCATGAAGCGGTTTGGAGATGTCAATGTCCACTAGGATGTGGGCTACCATAGAATGCCCCATGTAAGAAGTAGTAGAATCAACTTTTAGGAACTAACCAATGGCATTGCCGATGTCCTCATAGCAAGAGTCCTCCCAAAATTGGAGAGGGAGATTGGGGAGACGGACCCAGATGGGTCTGATGTTGAGCGGTTCAATAAGGAGATTAAAGAACAAAGTCCAGGGTTTAATAGAAAGGGAATACTCCCCCCACAACCAAACCTTGTCATCGAGCACTAAGTCTCACTACTCCGAAGAAGCAAAAGTCACAATAAAGAATCCTCTAGCACAAGGGAACAACTTGATCTTACCTTCAACTAACGGCTTCTAGGACTCTAAGACCCACTTGTGAAGATTGGGTAGAGAGGGCCAAAAACCATTGAATTTGCAAATTACTCCTGGATTGTGGTAGAAAACTTCATTTTTAATGATCTTTGGGCCACATACCACAACAAGAGACTCCCGAGTGCAAGGGAAAGGCCAAGAACCAAGTTGGGGGCAAGACCTAGCACCTGTGCTAGTTACAACAGTTGAAAAAGACTTTTGAGGCCCCCCCGGGGCCCAAAAACCCGCAGCAAACCCATCTAAACCACTGTCCCCTGCACCAAGTCCGCAAGTTTTTCTATCATCACTCCCACCTGAGGCTCCAACGACAGCAGCTACAGGGACAGTGAGCTCCGCATTTGTTGCACCCTGCAGACCCACAACGGCCATAGGAGAACCTCTGTCGAACCCAGCAACCACACCATCGACTGTTGCAGCCTCTAGAAAATTTGAAATCACTCTCCTACTTATCGCTTCCATGTCGCTTCAATTATTTCTGCATGCATTAAAGTTTTAGGTTATAAATGCAAAAAAAATGAATTAAAAAATTACTATATAAAAAGTGACGTCCCGTTTAACCTCATTTTTCAACATTTTATCAACAACTAGATTATAGTGTCAATTTTATAAAAAACTAGCATTCAAATAATTTTTAATTTAAAAAAAATACAAACATAAAATACACCAAAATTTTTACATTTAATTAGTTTACATTATTTCAAAATTCAAAACATGTCACTTTCTATTGATTCAAGTTAAAAAGTTAGATTAGTGTTGGTCATTTCCTTTATAAAAGTGGGACACAACTTTAAATTTTCACCCTCAATTAAGATATGAGTTAACTCAGTCCAATTGAGATAAATGTGGCACCTAACTACTATCAATTAATAGTTAATGAGGTAGTGGTGGCACTTGTGTACCTCAAGTCAAGGTGAATGCATTTCATTATTAACAACTTAGGTGAGAATAATTAAATATTCTTATTATCCTAAACAAACTTATTAAATAAATGTAATATCACTCTTAATATATAAAACATATCTAAGGTGAATAAAATATAATACACCAACAAGCCCCCATAAATGCAACTTATGAGATGAAAAATAGAAATATGTTTCAGCAATTGAGCCATGTTAGGTACCCATATACAATGATGATCCCTTCAAAAAGAAGGAAGGGGAATACTTGTAGGACAAAACTCCCTCGAGAGAGGATGAAGAGAGAAGGTTTGGGTGATCGTTCCCCACCCTCCCACAAAAAAATGTGAGAAGGATAAAACCTCGTGTGAGGAAAAACTCCCTCCCAGAATAGAGAGAAGAAGAAAGACCATGCAAGCCCCCTTAATGTGTAGCTTCTTGTGCCAATAGTAGATGCTCAACAATGAATGCTAAAGATGGTCCAGGGTAGCAGAACAACATTTCTCCCCTTACGAAGAAATAAAGCCATAGTTGTATGCAAGATATGGATCCTCCTATTCTTGAAAGGAATATGAGGGAAGAAAAATCAGAATATATGATGTCTCTGGTAGATGCTCAAATGTCGCCATGTTGGTGTCGAGAAATCAAATCAAGAGTCTCAAGCTTAATTGAAAAAAATGACAAATCAAAATCTTATGGAAACGATGTAGAACAAGATCCAAAGATGAAGACGAATCCTCCAAATGTTGCTCAGGGATATCTAATCCAATACCAAACTGTGACAAATACTAATAAGATAAAGTAAGTACCATGCAAGATTCATATATAGTAACCATTAGACCGATGAGAATCTGGTACTCCTATAAAGGGTGTCAACATGAATGATGACTAAGTCAAATATGTGGACTCATGAATGTCTACAAAATTTGTCACTATAGAAGCATATGTAAGTAGAGAAAGAACAAGAGAGTCTAGATGTGCCCTCATGACATCTAAAGATGGTGCAACTCCATAGGAGCTAACTTTAAAGAGGAGAAAAATATCCTCAACACTGTTATCAAGATATAAAAGACGGGACTCCACAAATAAATGTGAAATATCTAGTAACAAGATCTCCTAATGAAGTGGATTAGGAAGACTGATATGAACCTGCTACAAGGAATCATTAGAAGCCATATATGAAACAACACTAGATTCATATGGAGCAACAAGTGATGAAGATGAGATCTCAATGCATACCATTTGACTACACTACTCATCCCTAAATGATGTGTCCACACAAGATGTCTGATTATGAACATTTGATATATCTGTTGATGTTGAAGTAGAAGAATCTGGGAAACTAATGTGATAATCCTAAAGAAGCTACTTCAGTTCATCAATTTGTTTTAAAAAGCATTCATTTTCATCATATTTTTCTTCTCATAGAACGACATTTGACCTTCCATGATTTAGTATGATTGTGTAGTACTCAAATGAAAAGGAGAGGATGAGACATGATTAGCTCCTCCAAGATCACTCAATCAAGAAACCAACAAAAGCAAATGCAAAATCATAGGATTAACCTCCCAACTTTATACTTAGTGTAATTACAGTTGTCAGTTGTCAAATCAATGAACTGGTCTTGGTTTTAGCGTATTACAGATGAAAAAATTAGGTTGCAAAGCTGAAAGTGTAATTTTATGATATAATAAGATCAATCAATTTGGTCCAATGAAAAGTACATAAAAAATTATGCACTTTCAAAAAAATTGCACCAAAAAATGTTACCATATGAGCCCAAACGAAATCTTGGAAATTCCCAAAATGAGAAATGCTTAGCACTGCTTGTAAAAATGTATAATTTTTAGAGAATTTAGACATCAAAATCAAAAACCATCTACACCACTATAAATCTTTTGAAAATTAGCCCAAATAAAAAAAAATACTTAAAAAATAGAACTGATACAACCCAGAATAGAGCTTCTAAAGATTAAATATCAAATGCACATTGTCAATGGAGAAGGGCGTAGGAGTGGAGAGGAAAAGTGATGATGCTATACTGATGTCAATAATAAAATATTCCAAGATATTGTTGGAATATTCTAACACTAAAATATGCCAATACCATCATTTGTTTGGCATGAAACTACCTCCATACACTAAATTTGCAATTTCAAATTAAAATTGCCTACATCACATAGGAAATCACTTTTCACAAAAAATCATGGTTTTAGTCACTCGAGCGGTTGTAGAAGGTGGTGATATTGAAATAGTGGCATTGTTACCAATGGTGGTGGTGAAGCTATGGGCCACCGCCATAGTATTTGCCGTCAGTGGCTACTGCTCGATGGTGGGGCTATAGGTGGTGGCACCTACGCAAGAGGTGAGGCCATGGCAAAGTCACTACTACAAGATCCTACGCTCTACACAATATTTTTTTTTAATTTTTCAATGGTATGATTCATATGACTAAGGAAAAAAAATTCTTTGATGGCTACAGGTAAAATGCTTTGATTTTGACGATTTGGTAGTCGATCTATGAATTTTTAAGCTTTTTGAATGCAATGGCAGGATCATATTTGACCCAAAATGCTTTGAAGAATCATGTGCTTGTTGGATCTAACATATACATCCCATCTTTAAACCCTTGCAAATCTAAGCTCCGATGTCTAAAATTAACACATCAAAAAGCAAAGTTAGCTTTCTTGGACCCCATGAACTTAATAGTGAATTCAAAATTGCTCCAAGAATTGCCCAAAGCAACATGCATAACAGAGCAACAAAATAGAAAACCTCTAAATCTAGTATTTCTATCAAGTTTTTCTAATTCTCCAAATCATCATTCAATGCATGAAAAGAGCATACCCAACTTTTTAAGAGCAACCATAATCTCAAATCATAAAAATAAACAAACTTTAAATTATCATGTCTCTAATACCATATTAGAATTTGTCATCAACAACAAATCTACCCAAAACCTAGTGCCTATAAACTAATCATAAAACCAAAAAAATAAATAAAGAAATTCTATATTCAATAGTATGGGGACAAGTTATGAAAAGTAACATAAAAATATATAAGCCTCTTGGATTTATGAATCAAGGAGATGACATGTTTAAGAGGTATAAGTTAACTAAAACACTCTTAATCAAGAGGTGAGTTAATTCAATCTAACTGAGACAAACGTGGCCTTGACTAAATAGAGATAACACTTAACTACCATAGCACCTAACTACCATCAATCAACAATTGATGAGGTAGTGATGGCACTTGTATACCTCAAATCAAAATGAACACGTCGTTATTAACTACTTAGATGAGAATAATTAAATATTTCTATTAAATTAAATAAACTTATTAAATGGGTGCAATATCAACTTAGGATAGAACATGTCCAAGGTGAATCAAATATTACACCACCAATTGAAAACAATGACACAAGCTATTTTAACATCGAAAATTACATATCTTTGCAATTTCATGCTATATTTTGGACTTACTTGAGTGTATGTTCCCTAAATATGTTCTAGGAATCATTTTAGCCCAATCTTAAACTTTTTCTTCACCAGATTGTAAAATTTCTTTATCAAATTTTCATTCTTCTCACAAATCTGAAACCACGTGCTAAATTTTGAGGATTTTTTAAGACGTCCATGCAACACGCTAACATCTTGCGAATTTCCAAAAAAATTAAACATTGGTTCCCTACCCAGCTACCAATTGTTGCTTGCTATAACACTCATCTATTAGAAAAACACCTTCAACATTTGAATATTACTGTTTAGCTTCCTCATAAGCCTCTTGCAAAAGAAACTTTTAAATCTATCTCATGCAATCTCTTTCTCTCCTTCTCTTGGCTATGATTGGTTGAACATACTTCCATTGTTGAAGCTTGCTATAACTATATATAGTTGGATTCTTGTTGACAACTACATGTGCTCACTTCTCTCTTCTATATCATGTTGATAATTTTGTTTTAATAAGCTCTTGTTCTTGTTTGAATAATATTACAACTCTTCTTTATCATTTATTTCTACATTTCTATTGGTAAATTTATTGGTGATCATCACAACCCTTTATCCTATCACATACCCACACTAGGATATTCTTCCTTGTAGACCAAGGATTAATGCTTATAGATTTACTTCATTATTGTTGTTCTCAGTCTTAGCTGCATATAGTATAAAAGCGCACACATTTTTAGTTGTACTCTATCATTGGTTGTTTGAGGTCAAAAGACCAACATAAGAGCTCAACCACTCTTAACAAGCTCCCATACAACACCAACCATTTTTTTTGTCCTAGCATAGATTTTTAAAGATCAACTCACATGATGGTTTGCATCCTCTTATCTCTCTTGTCGTTTTAGTATTTCATTTGATTTAATTGATTTAACTTCACTCTGTCATTTTTGTATTAACCGATATCCCCTAGTTTGCTACTTTTGTTGTCTTTGTTTCATGTTGTGCAGATGAATTCAAATTTTGGTAATAATTTTGAATTTTGTAACTTTTTGGGACAACGACGTGAGACTAGGACAACAACATGAAATAAGGACGATATTGCATTATGTAGACATTCACGCCTCGTGATAGCATCCAATATAGTAAACTTCATCTTTCAATGCCAAGTTCTTTTTGTTCTGCGATTTACAATTCTAAATCTAATTTGTCAATTCTGTATTTCAATTTTCTATAAATTAACTTTCTTTCAACCCAACTCACATTTAATGCAATGCAAAGTAAAAATTAAAGACAACACTTTTTCTATATTACAACTATATATTTCTTTGAACAAATTACATGAAATAATTGATAACACACTTTACAAGGTATGCTAGCCATAAAATTCTGTAAAGCCGAACTCAATCAACCATTACCTACATTTGTTTGTGCTTGTACCATAATTAGAGCTTATACGTCCATTAAAACCCCAAAGCATATAGTACCTAGTGTAATTATGAATGCTCTATAAGACATGTATTTGAAATAATGCGTTATATAAAGCACCTGAAATTTCATCCAAGAATATTTCTGTCACAATTCAGCAAAGGCAATCTTGAGCGCACGCTACAAGGCCACTAACACAAAAACCAATATGGTTATAATAATGCAACACACCTCCTACATTGAATTTATTGACATTAGTTCCAACCATATTTTTGCCCAATATAAACTAGTATCTTTTTTTAAACGAAATAGATTTATATATATTATTTTTTCTGAAATAATAGCTTCTTACAAGATCGACCCAAGACAAAACTCAATTTGGAAAGCAAAAACCCAACTAAATTTATGACATCACATAGCGAGATTGTTCTTTGGAAGGAGAACGTCGACAATCTCGAGCATACAACAAAGCAACCAACATAGAAACTAGTATGGTTATGGCATTTTCCTTGTAAGGAGAAGGAAGACAATCTTGAGAGAATGCAACAAAGAAACCAAAATATGCAACACATCATACAGATTGAATTTTATCACAACCCATGCAATTTCAAATGTATTGACATCAATTCCAACCTTTTTCTAGCCTATCATACACAAAAGTACACTCTCAAAAAAGTCGACCCAAGACAAAAATTAATTGAGAACAATAAAGCCATCAAATATATGACAGCAATATGTTAACAAGATTATTCCTTGGAAGAACAACCAAGGCAGAGTTTTAAACTTTCTAATTCAACCAACAAACCAACATAAATACACCCAACTAAATCATAACTTCGTTTGTAAACTTTAGTATTATGGTAGAAATTAATTGGAAATTTCTCTCAAATGTATTGCTCTATAATTTGAAAAATTGTTAATTATATCATTTACAGTGACATTTTTTACTCAAATATTTTACCGAATATTAAGTGCCATTTCTAAATTCAAAATGTAAGGGAAGATTGAAACATTTGCCGCTTATTATAGAGTTATTTACTTAATGCTTTCATGAAAGATGATCGAGCTGCACAAATTGCTTCTCTTTTATTGACAATGTAACACTTAAAAAAGCTTTCATTGTTCCAGGAAAACGCCCTTTCCCATGGCTTCATTGTTATCAGCATGAGCCCTACCCATTTAGTCAACCTTCTATGTGTTATAACAAAGCATCCATAGATAAAAGTGAATACAAAAAATTGTTATTATAGCTTTACATCCCTATTTGATTAATGCTTTCATGAAAGATGATCTAGCTGCACAAATTGCTTCTCTTTTATTGACAATGTAACACTTACAAAGCTTCATTGTTCTAGAAAAATGTCCTTTCCCATGGCTTCATTGTTCTCAGCATGAGCCCTCCCCATTTAGTGAACCTTCTACGTGGTATAACAAAGCATCCATAGGTAAAAGTGAGAACAAAAAATTGTTCTTATAGCTTTATATCCCTAAAAAAGAGGATTAAAAAATGTTTAATTGCCATGAAGGAGATCCTTTTGTTTGTTGTAAGAAATTCGGCCTTTCAAGGGAGGTAGACAACTTTATACAAACAGAAGAAACGTGGACACTCAATAAGATAGTTTCACAGAGGCAAAATTATTATTAGAAGTTGAGCTTGATTACTTGAAGCAATCCCACAGAACAGCAAGCCCCATTGGGCGGTTGATTTATTCTTCTTCTTGAGCGAGAAAATGGCTAAAAAAATAAGCAGGCAAAAAAATAAAACTATGCTGCACAAAAGTCGTTCGACAAGAACATTTGAGAGGCATAAACGCTTCTATCTCACTTTCTAGCAAGGAATAGGTCTCAAGTGCAAGAATACCAAAGAAGAAACTCTAAGAATTTCATAACCTATATAAATCATTCAAGAAACAAGAATAAGACTAACCAAAAGTGCCAGGCAGTCCTGGCAAAAAGTACCATTCAAAATAATTGACCATAGAACTAGCACACAAGAAAACCCAGAATGACTATTATATCCAAATTATCATCTTCAATGGTGATAGATGAATTCTCTTACAGCAATGGCAAATTTTGATCAAATACATCCTCAAAGTTCACAACCAATTTCGTGTTACTTCAGTAATATGACCAATAAACATGTTCACGGAAAGCACTGCAGCAAACACCACCATATATTCTGTATATGTTCTTTACACTGACACAGTAATTTCAAATTTATTCAGATGGCTGAGGCGGCTTCTCTTTTGGGTGCTTAGACGAGTAATGATCTGCAATCTGATTTTGATTGGCAAGTTGGACCTGCATGTGATCAACCATAGTCATCAACATCAAACACTTGAAACAACTAACAAATATTACAAATTTTGTTGCATACATCCTACTACAGGAGAGTTCTGTATATCTAGCTGTGACTGAAAGTATTGAATCACCAAAACTTTATTCTATTGATTGTTTGGACCAAAGGCCCAAATCACTCAAAAGAGTGCACTCTCAAAGGTACATTGAGCCTATTATGACCCTGAAGGAAGGTACATGCCCTCTTCACAAATGACATCTTGCAAGTAAACCAAGACAACATCTATCCAACAAGTAGCTACAGCATAAAGTACATGCAAGGTGTACTTTTATTCACCACTAAATTAATAAATGTCCTCTAGATCTACTAATGGATCATCATGAACATAATTCTGTAACAAACGAATGATTATACTTTCTCATGCAGGCAACTTCAGAATAGACCAACAGAACAAAAATAATTATTTTTGCCCCAGTATAACCCACAACTTATCTTGATACGAAAGCCATTTGTCTGTATATCTATTGCCCTTGTAGCCACACAAAGCCTGAGACAAAGAAACTTTGTTTATTTCAGAAATATTTGAATATACCATGAAGTGAAATGCTAGTCATTTTATCAAAAAACAAAGACATGCAATTCCTTGAAGATTTGTTCCATGAAAATACTTTCAGACTTTTTAAAGTAAAAATAGAGAGCTATAATAAGGTTTCCATACTCTGTAATCATAGTATAATGAACTGCAAAGCCTAAAAATGACAGGAATTTGGGGATAGAACCAATTCCTAAAAAACATAGTAAAAGAAGGGCACCAAATTCTATTACGCACAAGGCATTCATGAAGGGCAACCAACTCTAGTATTTGTATTGATATGAATGTTCACAGAGTACAAGATATGATTGGATACGATTGGAAATATTGCAAATAGGCAACTAAGACACATATACAAGTGACATTTTCTTTTGATGATGGATTCAGTGGCCAATCTACTGATGTGCTTGGTGCACTCAACAGATATCTTCTCAACCAACTACATCAACGTCAGGTTGAATTGCTAGTTTAGAAACATAGATGCCAGATCAGATCATCAAGCATTGCTCACTGGAGTAGAATCACTGTATAAGCATAGTTTCTAATACATAATAATGAAACATTAAGGGATCTTGCATTTCTCTTCTTTTACATAAAATTTCTGAAACCTAAATATAATAATTGAAAACTGAAATGCATATAATATTATTAACCATTAGCATAGTGGCTCCAGGCTGACGTAAACTTCACCAGAGAAAACATTATGGGCTGCTTTTTCCAGTTGACTAATTTTTCAGAGAGATTTACCAGAATTCAGAAAATCCAACCAAATCTTACTATTATTAAAAGCAAATCTTACGTTTTCCTCAAATCCTGGCCAATAAATCTTATATCTCTTTTAACTGGAAAGATTCACATAAATACAATTTTTTCTTAAAACTAATTCCATCCCTTTGATTTTTCCTTGCATGTCACTTTAATTGGCCCCTGTAATTCTGCTCAAGGAAAGGATGTAAATAAAGAATTGCATCACATGTAATAGTTGTTTTTCTCTGTTTTTCATATCATATAACTTCCAGACAAGAAGAAAAGGCTCGAATTTCTCTGTTTTAAATCTTCGGTTCTGTTTTGCTTTCCAAATTAAGGAAAGACAAGAAATTATTTGCTCTCAACGTCATTGTTTCTGTTGTCCAAGACGATGCTCACATGGTTCAAATTCCCCATCACTGCTATAAGGCAGACCATGGTGAAATTGTGGCATACAAACATGGTGTACTTTCAACTATGAATATGTGACACAGGCTTACCCTGCACCACAATACAATAACCCCCATCCCATAACTTGCCCCAAACATCTTTACTTCTGTTGTCAACAGGGATGTAATGTAACTTCAAATGAATGTGATTAGGTTGGAAATCTCTTCACTGCAGTAAGGCAGACCACAGCCTCAAAGGACACATGGTGAAATTATGGCATAACAAACCTGGTATACTATTAACTACGACCCATTTCAAATATTTGATACAAAACTTAGCTCACACCACAATAGATGTCGTTCTATCCCATAAGCCTCACCCAGGACTTATGATTTTTTTGTTTTTTTGTTTAAAAGAAACATATTTTCTTCTGTTTCAAGAAAGCAAACAATAACCTAATCCTTGCCCATCGATGCCCAAAGTATAAACAAAACAAATTTCTCTGATGTCATACAACATGTTTCTTCACAAAAATTTTGAAATGAAAAAACTCATATCCCCCGAAGTATTTATCAGTCTAGTGTCCAGCTGCTGGATATCGTTCCCAATCAAGGAGGATGATTAACCCATATAAAAACCATCATAGCCAAAGAGTATATCTTCGCCTATCTAAATAAGAATTATTCTCCTAACCATTTATAAGAAAATACAACCAGTACCCACTAGATCAACACCAAAACCCACAACTCAAAACATGCTTTAACAGTGGGCCAACATCAGAAACTAGTCTGCAATACAATTATTATCATTAAAAATAACTTAAACACAACCCAATAACCATTATAAAATAAGTAACTAATACCCACCATCTAGAACACAGTCGAACTACCATCCGAAAAAGAACCCACATCAAAAAACTGATATAAAATACTATTTCAATCCCAAAAACACAATTTAAAGAAAAAGGAAAAAACCAGAATTTTTTCTGCAAAAGAGAAGATTGTACCTTGCAGATGGGGCAGGTGAATTTGAGGGCAGCAGCTCTGGCCTCCATCTGAGATCCCTTAGGCTTCTGATTTTTCTCAGCATTTCGCCTCTGTGCTTCAATCTTCTGCTTTCCCCTAGTCATTTTCAACAATTAATCGTATTCAATTCTCCTTTTCAATTTCTGCGTTGGTTTTTATAGTGCACTTTTATCCTCCGAAGTTTATTTATGGAGGTGTTTTGGTTTCCCTATTTTGATATGTTCTATATAGCAAGTACCATTTCTCCTCAAGGTTACTCAAGGGATATTCGGCTTTTGTTGCATTAGTCAGCCTTTGTGGCTATAGTTGGACGGTGGACCTTAAGGCTTAAGGCATTTCCAAAATTTTCTGCCTAGGAAAAACATGTAATCCTTTCTTTAGTTAGATTTCTAAGATATAGATGCGTTTTGGTGTGGCATGAGTGATGGGGGTTCATCATTATCACATCTTGTGTTTTGTTTATTTAGTAATTGAAGTTTAAATGCATTTTGATGTGACATGAGTGACGGCGGTTCATCATTGAGTCTTTTATACTATTAATTGATCACTACAATTAAATTATATAATTTTAAAAAAAAAGCAGATTGATATCTCAATTTTATATATAAATTAAATTACGGATTACAAAATTTAAAAATTAAAATGTAGTATGGAGGATAATGTAAATGTTTAGTTAGTATGGAAGCTCTACAAAATTGTCATAATTATAGAATTTAATTTATGTATAATGGTTCAAGTCTATCTTTTGTAATGTATTTGAATTATGAATAAGAAGAGTGCTATATAAGCAAGGTTATTATAAGAGGTATTATATGGTGAAATTTGATATTTGTCATTTTGTTTTGTGTTTATTTTGAGGAGAGTGCTTTTATATATAGATATATTGACAAATAGTGCAATTTGAGTAAAGTCGAGACCCTTGCTCTGCGTTATCCACTTATTACACATATTCTTAAGTACCTAACCCTTACTCCTATTTCACATGTTTACATGTTATCATACATTCACCCTACTTGATTATTTATTAGACCTACGCATGCACATATTCTCATATGCATGTTACCCATTGTGATTTGGTCCTTCCATGCCCCACAAAAAGCTCATGGTCGTGAGAGCATCCTCACTATCGTGGACTCATCCTTCCTAAAAAAATTAAAAAATTCAAATTTGGTTGACTCCTTGCCTAACACCAACTAAACACAACTTTGTGCAATATGTTGTTATGTCCTTGTATTTAAAAACATTCAATTTATTCATTCTAATCATCCATAATTATTTAATCACTCATATTGTAACATTTGGATTTGGTACAATAGAAGGAATCTAGTTTTACACGAGCATCTTAGGAGCATATGCATGACTAAAGAGTGTTGTTTTCAATCATTCATACACATTTTCCATATGCTGACCTAGGAGAATGTGTCCCCTTATGCCATATTGATAGCCCTATCAAAGTATTTATAAATACCACTAGCCTTATGATATTAGAAGACATAGAGGTACATCAGGAAAAGTGAAGAACAAAAGTCTACAAATTCCACAGTACAAGTTTCCAAGCACAAGACAAATTTGCGATCATGACTTGTCTCTTATCCCTAGACTCATTCTTGTATAGAGTCAATATAATATTTTGTTTCCTAAGTGAATACCTAATTATCATTTGATGTTTGAAATCATGGGGCATTACAGATTTCGAAGCATTCACTTGGATCATTCCACCTTTGATTATATAGCTAAGTACTGTTGTTTTCATTTGTATTCCCACATTTAATAGCATTATAAATTATCAAAATATCAATCATAGTCATCTAAATAATTAGTTAGTCTAATTTAATTGTGTTTATGTGTATGTATGTTATTGGATTAACTTAGACTATACATAAGGAAAGGTTGATTTTCATTTATATTTTTGGTGAACCTAATCCATCCTACACAACCTTATCTTGCATTTAGGGTTTATAATCACTATTTTTAGATGTGATATTATTCTAATTTATTATCTATTTTCATATTTATCTAGGGTTTGATCTTTATATGCGTGTATCTTTTCCTTAGGGTTTAGGTATACATAGTGCTTTATCTTTTATTTCATGCTCTTTCACCCTAGATTATCCTATCAATTTTATTTCAAGTAAAATCGGTAATCCCTTTGTCTTTTGGCATCTTCATTGTCCCAGTTCCACATGTCATCCATCATTGAGATCTGATAAGAGAATTTCTTCAATAGGCCCCCTTAGTCAAATTTATGCTTGGTGGTGTGCTTTGCCTCCCCTAATGTCTTAGTCATGCGCCTAAATTGTAAAAAATAAAAATAAAATCCAAACTATGAGGTTGTTTGAGTCAATTTCTAGCCTTAGATAGGGTTTCAAACTTTTCTCTATTGGCATGCTATTCCTCCAATCATCGCTTCCTCATGCTTTCAAGATTCTTCTAAGGTCTTTGTATCTTTCAAGTTTTGAGGTATTTCTTTACCCAAGTACTCAATCATGAGGTCTCCCTGTTCCCTAAGCCTTGCTCTGTCTTTTCTACCAAACTTTCAGATTTTTGTGTTCATGCATCCCTTTTCTTTGACCCCCTACTTCCATTTTGGGCATTCAAGTCTAGACCTTCAATAGTTTGACTAACTGTGTAACATGTAACAGAGAATCTTGACCCCCTATCCCTGATATCCTTATGCATGTTCCCTTCTCAATCCATCAAACTTTCTTTGCCTTGAAACTTGGGAATTGATCATCCCAAGTCACGATCTCTACCTTTTAATGAACTCCCAAGCTTTTTCATACCACCATATCTTAAGATAGGTAGTATCATGGATCCCCAACAATTGAGTCTCAATCCCAGGATTTCAAGATTTCTTCTCCCAACATGTTGATCCCTGATCCCCACTACATGTTAGATGTTTGAGATTTTCTCGATCGTCTCACCAAAAGGCACTTGGTAGATCTCATAGCTTCGAACCCCAAACCTTGATGACCTTTCAATCCTTCCTTTTGCTCACCACGTAGTATCACATTTCCAAAGATCCTAATCCATGCTTCTTCTAATATCAAGTATTCAAAATCCTCGATCCCCAAGTTTTGATCTCAGAATTTTAGGTTTTTGTTTTCCAAATTACCCTCTTCAAGGTCCATTCCCCTAGCACACCTAGATCCTAAACTCCAATTTTCTATGCCTTTGTGCTTTCACCCCTTCATATACTTTAGAACTATAAACTTTCTTCTACCTATCACCCTTGGTATCTTGGCATCCTGATTCTTGTCCTCCTGCCAATCTTTCTTTTTGGACCCACAAACTTTCATCTACTTGTATGTTTGTTTTCCTAGCATGCTAACCCATGAATCCCCTCTTATCCCTTAGGCATTAAAGTCCCTATACTTCTGCCTCTTACCAATTTCACTCTCTTAACCAATCCTAGCATGCCACATGTCCCTTCAAGTGTTCAACTATATAAAGAAGGCAAGAAAATGTATTTTCACGAGTCTAAATTTGATAGTTAACCCAATAGAGTGATAATGTCCCTATGCTTGTCTAGGGTGCCATAGAAAATAAATTTGCTTAGCTAGGCACCTATTCAACCTACCCCTTATATGATCTCTACCTTTGGTGTGTAGACCTTGCTACAACCTAACTTGAGTTTTAAGAGACATTTTTATGCTCTTTAAGCACATTTTAATTCATATTTGAACACTAATTCCATGGTTTTGACCCTTTGATTATTATTTATGTAGGATTCGATGGTGAATTTGTTCTAAATGTGCAGATGGATGATTTGGTGGATGGAAAAGTTAATGAAAGCATGGATTGCAGTACCCTAGGGATCTCTAATGCAAGAAGAGGAATGTCATCGTTTGACCCAACAACTTTCTACCAAACCACCATACCTGATCAATACTTCTTCAAGGGTGAATTTACATCCTCTAGGCTTATTCTCATAGATTTTAAAGTGCAAAATTAGTAGACATTCACGTGGGCTTAGTTTATAACTATAAAACTAAAAAGGACCCATGAATTGAAAAATGACTTTTTTGGGTTTGTTGTACAATGTGATGTAACTAATAAGGACACCTCCTCCATGAAGGAAATGTAACTAGGCAAAAGGAAAGATTCAAGAGTAGAGAGCATAGAATAGGAGTTAGGAAGTAGTTTTAGCTCTACAACTTTTGATGTTATTTTTCATAAGGTAGAATTCCATTGGAGCCTTACTATTTCAAGGGTTTTTCCCTATGCTTAAGATGTAATGTCACTTATTTTTATATGAATGCAAAGAAAATATTATAAACTAAGTCAATTTCTAAAGTTCAAACCCTCTAATTGTGCATTGAAATAGCATATGATGGTCTTAAGCTCTTGTGATTGAATACATTCCTTTGAAGATAGCGCCAACTCTTACTTTAGTTATGTAACTAAAAATTAGGAAGGAGCTTGGTTAACTAATTGTTTGTTCATCTTGTAGCATGGTGGTCATTCTTCAAACCTTAGTCTCTATCTCTCTAACCCTCACTCTTTTATGTTTTTTATCAGTAGTTAAAATAGAATATAGTATAGTTTGTTGCAAGCGGTTCATGCATGTATTGCAACTACTTATTCATCTCTTATGCATTGTAACCAAGCACCAACCATTCAAACTAAGCTTTAGTTGACATGCAAACAAAATTAAAGAGATTCCAATGAGGCCCCTTGTTGAAACAACATTCATCTCCCTTGAGTCATCCTGTAAGATTGAGAACTAGTACCCTAGAGACCTTGGGTAGATTGTAAAATATCATTGCAAGAGAGGGATTAGTTTTCTAATCCATAATTGTTTATCTTGCAGTTTCACAGATAAACACTATCATTATGGAAACTTACATTCATCTATTCCTTCCCCAAATTACATTCATTTATACCAAATTATGACGTATTTATATCTTTCATATCATATAACACCTCCATCCTTGATACACTTGTGCAATTCTATAGTATGGGATGTGAGGGTCTTCTCTATGGAGGTCTTGTTTAATCATGTTTCATCATTTTCATTCTTTGTTGAGTTGATTAGTTCCTATCTAATGTTATTAGAGATGTTAGCTAGTTTATTTACACATTCCATGGTGATCCTATGCCTTGTAACACTGATAAACATACGCTAAGAAAGGATATATCTTGTGATTCACCTTAACATGACATTATTGTACCTAGTGATGATACATCTCTTACATGTCACATGATAGTTTTATTTCCACAGACTAATGTGCTTTAAATGAATAACCTTATTTTATGCATGATGATCAATATTCTACATCTCATGTTGAGTCTATGGACATCTGTGCTCCACACTACCCTCCTTAACACGAGGACAACTTATGTCTTGAAGACACTTTATTAGATTCTCATGTTGATTTCATTGATGCTTCATTTCCTTAGTCTACATTACATGATGACATTATAAGCCTAAGGAACTCTTACAAGATGATTATGATAGGTCTAGTGATGAATACTTAAATTTGAAGTCATTCTTGATAATTACATGCACATAGATGATGGCATTCTATTGATTAGTGAGTTTAGATTATACGTATGTGGTAGAGCTTTACAATGGTTTGATTCATCTTTCTTTCTCTCCACTTCTTTTTCAAGCTTCACCAATACTTTTATTGCACATTTTCTAGCCAATGTTTGCATGAGAATATACATTCTTAGGTATGGCCTCTCATAACTTATCTTTTGATCCTAATCTATCTATTCATATGCTGTATATGTGTCTCCATTGGGAAAGGTGTCAACCTTGGATCCTAATGTTCGTATTTGTTAATCATTTGTATTTATTTATTATTTTGTCCTCACAGGGGAAAGAAGGCATCCCACTTTGAGGTGTCACTCTTTATCGCAAATCAAATATTTTGTAATATGTGTAAGAAGTTTTAAGAGCATCCAATGCCATTATGATGTGTAAGAGCATCTTATAACATTGTATGATGGGAGTTACTTATGAAAAATTCTATGAAGCATAAGAGCATGATTGTAGGGGAGTTAAATCAAAATCTTGACTAGAATTATGATAGTCCATGATGCATGTCCTAAGACATCTTTGAATAGGTTTGAATATGCCAAAATGGAGTGCCCAAATTAAGGAGTTACATATGATATATTTTATGACAGGTTATGAAAATTATAAGAACATATTCTATTTTTATCTTGGAATACCATGACCAACTTGGGTGTTTGAATTTAGGCTAAATATGGCACCACATTTTGGTCATAGTGTTGGCACATGGTTTTGGAAATCCACACTTGGTTTGTGGTTTGATATTTACCTATTTATTGGATGCTAGAGATAGAGGTTTCATAGTGAATTTGCAAGTAACTTTATGTTGCCCAAATTTCTCTAGATCTCTTGTCGGTGATACTACTATAAGGGCATGTCACTAGACATTGTATTATAATTATTTCTTTGTTGCTAATAATACAATTAGTTCATGCTTTGGAGTATAGTTTTCTTCTTCCAAAAGGGTTTCCCCATGTAAATCACTATGTTATGGTTTATTACTTTTGTGTTTATTTTCTTGTAATTGTATGATCAAATTATTTTTACACATCCTTCCTCTCATAGATTAGTGTAGGAAGCCTATTTCACACCTCTACTTTCTTTCATTTGGTATCAGAGCTTGATCACCTTAGGCCCTAGGTGTTAGGGGAAAGATCTTTTAATCTAATATTGCTATGAATGGGAGCTTGTGTAGAAGGAGATCTTGTTACAAGATAATGGCAAGCACATCAAGGATAGAGGGGGAGAGGTTGATCGACACTAACTTTGAGTTGTGGAATCTCAAGATGGAGGACATGCTTGTAGATAGATATCTATGGGCTGCTATATTTGGATCCAAACTATCAACAATGTCATAGGTTGATTAGGATATACTAGATAGAAAGATGAAGGGCCTCATTAGGCTCTACTTGGTAGATTCAATTTTGTTGAATGTACATGAAGAATTGACCTCACGAGCTCTTTGGAAGAAGTTGGGAAACTTATACCTGGCTAAATCCTTAGTTAACAAACTTTTTCGAGAAAGAAGCTATATACCTTAAGAATGGATGGTGGTGATTCTATGGCTCAGAACTTGATCACATTTAATATGATCATGACCTAGTTGCACTCTATTGGAGTGAAGATGATGGAGAATTATTGTATGACACTTTTATGTTCTTTTCTAGACTTATGGAATCACTTGGTGATGGGAATCAAGAGCAATGCCTCAAAGCTTCAAATTGATGAGGTAGTGGCTACTTTATTCTCACAGATGTGAAAATCTTCTAAATGTACTAAGAAGGCCCTATCATTTGATGGAAGATCGAAGGAGAAAGGCAACAACAAGGGAAAAAAACCTAGATCCAAATCTCGTGGGAGATCCAAATCTCCTAGAAAGTCTAAGGCTAAGTGTTGGAACTATAGAAAGACCAGGAACTTTAGAAGAGACTTCAAGGACAAGAAAAAGAAGAAAAAGAAGAAAAAGATTGAGTTTATTGATGAGTTTGATAGACCTTCACAGGTGGATGGTGGATATTCCTTTGTCATAGCCTAAGCAACACATACATTTGAAGGTGCATGGTTAATAGAATCTGGAACTTCTTTCTATATGACCTCTCATCGAGGGTGGTTTCCAAAGTACAAATAATATGATGAGGGAAGTGAATTTTGGTGTTGATTATCATTTAAGAATTATTGGTCATGGTAGAGTCTTGATCAGATCCCATAATGGATGAGTGAAGGGGATCCATGGTGTTCTACATATCCTATGTTTGCCATGACACCTATTATAGATTAGTAAACTTAATGATGGGGTGCATAGGCTTTTTTCTCTAATAAAGGGTGTAAGGTAGTGGGAGGAGCTATAGTGCTCACCAAGGGTGTTTGTGTGGGCACTCTATTTTAGCTAGATGCAACCACTACTTAGTGTAATGTTTTTTTTTGTTCCTATAATGAAGAGATCTACAAAATCTACACCTTTGTTAGTGTAAAAGGGGATATTAACTAGTTAGTCATTTGTTAGGTCATCTTCACACTAGTCCACTTAAGCTTACTTAGGAGTCATTAGGAGCATTCACTTTTTCTCTTTAGGACATTTAATAATTTACATGCATTTATTAGTGGTGTCTAAGTGCATTCAATAATGTTCATCTAGGTTCTCTAGATGCATTTCATATTTGTGTCATCTAGTTGGTTTTTATCCACTAGTTGGCATTTGGCCTATCTCTACTTCATGCCTATATATGAGGCACATTTGTAATCTTTTTTCATTTCAATTAATCAAATATCAATATCAAATTGCACTAGAATCCGGCAATTTATCTTCTTTCTTTTTCTCTCTTATGGAAGGTTATTTTTGTGTTGTAGATGATCTTGGAGATCTTGGAGTCCATCGATGACTCCAACATGGTATCAGAACTTCAAATCTGCAAAACCCTTCTTTAATTTAGGAGTGATCCAGGCTTGAGCTTTTTCTGGGTACACTTTGAGTTAGAACATACCTTTTTGTTGTGTTCAAAAGGTGTCAAACCCTTAGGAATGACTGTCAATTCACCAAAATCTAGCCTAGGAGCATAAAAGGAATTTTTTTTTTAGAGTTGTAGGGCACCTGTATGGCCTAGTCATACAAGTTTTTTTTTTTTTAAAAGCAGGTTCTGTGACCCCATTTAGGGACGTGCAGGCCGCGTGTGGGCCGAGTCAGCCACAAAAGTTGGCCCTGCAAACCACAAAGGAGTCTGCGGATCCCAAAGAGGAGTCCGTGTCCCCTTTTACAAGGCACTTGCAACCCTTCCGTAGGGCTATGCAGCCCTTAGCGGTCGTTGCCTGAGACACACTACATGCCACCAAATTTCTCAGCCAACGTTAGTAGAAACCACCACCATCGCCTCCGCTCGACCCATTCTACTGCCAAGTCATCACCCAGACTAGCAACACCATCGGAGGACAGCCTAGGCACTGCCCAAATAGCGACAAGGGGCCTCTTTTTTGGCCTTTTTTGTCCTAAAGAGGGGGTATTTTTCTTGTTTGCATAAATCAGGCATACAAAGTCATATTTTTGCAAACAAGATATCGTCGGAAAGATGGTTCTGTGTACATTCTAGTGGTATAGGTGATTTTTTAAGATTTTTTTGTTTAACATCATTTTTTGTAGCTTGAAGTCATATCTTCCATTTTGGCCTCCGAGCTCATAACTTTTTGCCTAGATTTTTGGTTTTCACGATTTTTGCAACATTGGAAAGGTATTGAGGAGCTCTTCTAGTCCACCCATGCATTTTTTTCAGTTTTAGCCACAAGTTAATTTTATTCAGTTTGTAGCATATTCACATTCTAGTTAATAACTTGAACATCCTAACACTTGGAGAAGTGAAATTTGTTTTGGAAGGCTTCATTTGCTATATTAATTCATTTGGGAAATTGTAATATCAATTCATTTTGGAGGTATCATGGGTTTTTCCACATCCTTATTGTTGATAACTAGGGGGGGGTGAATCAGTTATCTTGATTATTTCAGCTTTTTGAAATTCTTTATTAATTAGTGCAGTATCAAATCAAATAAGCAAACATAACTTTGAAAAGGAAATAACATCAATACATATGACACAATGATTTTGACATGGAAAACCCTATTAGGGGAAAAACCACGGGGTGATTAACCCAAGAATGTATTCTCTGTTAGAAGAATAAGATAATACAAAATGGCACTTGCCTATTAGGGCTCACTGCCTGAGCACACTGCTCACAAGAGGCTCACTACTTACAATAGTTTATACAAGAAAACTAGTTACTTGAACTGATGAGAAGCATCCACATATGCTAAGATTCAATTCCGGTTAAGCTCAATATACTGATCTGCTGCATTTCATTCTTACTCTCTTAGGTGGTACTGTCCTGTTACATTTCGGTCCTGTCTTACTGTCTTCGCACTGCTCTACTGCTTTTATTCGCACAAATACAACACACCACACACACCTTCATACCAAAATCAATCTGGTATATATATCTACACCAAGGATTTCATCCACTTTCTAGTCGGCATCCAGAGTAGTCAGTATTTATCCAAATTCTGATTTGTCAACTGAATCCTTACTTATCAAGTGATGCGTATCAAAGAGATACTTATAGAAGTCATCTAACAAGTCGGCCAATTTTGAATGATACCTTAATAATCTTGATCACCATCAAAATCTCATCCGAAATAGTGTCTGATGCTCTACCGGTCAGTTCTTCCGTTGTCTACTTTGCCAAACAGGACCCTAATACTTGAATGCTTATAACTCCTCACTCTTTCATCACCAGAGGCTTAAATCCTGGAATCTACCAGTCAAGGTATTCCTCTTGACTTCCCCAAGTCTGCACTTTCCAAAGATACTTCCTCTTAGAGATCCGGACCTGACTGTCGGACCTTGCCACAACACTATGTTCTTGCTTGCCAGACCACAACACTCTTCAATCTGACTTCCGGTATAGGTACACTATGTCCTGCAGATGTGTGGGATGAACTTTGTTGCCATCAATGACAACAATTATGAAGCTCCAATGTGTCTCTTACCAACACTTATGTGGTCAATATAACTAACGATAATTATGAGTCATGGCAAAAAGGCATCTTGACACATCTTAGGTGGCTACATCTTTTGCCTTTATTTTATAGGCTCATACCTAAACTAGATACACCTTAGAAGAAATCTTGGATTAATTTGCACCACTGTTGATTATGACACTTTGTGTGAGCTTTCCATCCATGAGGGCCCACACACACTTTGGACAAGCATTTTGGAGTTGTATGGAGACACTTATATCTCTCCATTTCCAAATGATCCTGTTGTAGATTGCCTCGTTCCCCTTGATGATGCAGATAACATACCCTATGATGATGATACTTTACAGGATCTTGAGTATATGACATATCTTGATTCTTCAAACTTAGAGACCTCTCTTGCTCCCTCTTCTCTTCTTATTGAGATCTCATCTCCATCACCTATTACTACATCAGAGTTCAGAGATGCTTCTTTGAGAGCTCCCAATGATTCTTTGTAGTAGGATCATTTTAGTCTTTTGGACCCACCTCATTGGGATTCCTATTTATCAAACATTGCATCTTTGTTTGTGGAGTCTCATATTGATGATTTGGAAGATACATTTGAGGGGTTATCTCTCCTCTTCGATGATCATGATGTTATCACATCTATAGTGTTTTCAAATGCAGTTCACTATCCTTCCTCTCATGATTCTACTTCCTTGATTGGGCATTGCATTCTTGATTTGGAGAAGACATTCTTTTCCATCACGAGGACACTAGAATTGTATTCTGAGGCACACATTTTGATTTGGATTCCTATTTCATCCAACTTGTGGGAGTTTCTTCTACATCCACCATTGGATTTGTTTCTTCCAAAAGGTAGAAATGTTGTTTGTAGCCAGTGGATTATATTTTATCTTCAATCATTCATTGGCACAGGAGCTACTTCTTTGTGGGGGGGGTCTATCATGTCATTCATTCTCTCCTATGGGGGGATAATTGATTATATATTTGTGATAGAAGTAGTCCTTGGGGATCATGTTGAGTTCTCCTTCTATCACTTCTATCTCTTCTTTCACTTTCTTTCATTCTCACTTTTGGGGAAGAATTTTTCCCATAAGGTTTTCTCTTTTAATCCACTTGAGATCTTTGTTCATGGGTACCTAACATGGCCTAGTAGCCAGGACCCATTCATGCATTCATACATTCATGTATCTTTGCATCATCATGCTTAGTTTGCTTCTCCCTAAGTTTCACTTAAGGGGGGGTGTTAGTGTAAAAGAGGATATTACCTAGTTAGTCATTTCTTGGATCCTCTTCACACTAGTCCACCTAAGCTTACTTAGGAGTCATTAGGAGCATTTAATAATTTGCACTAGGAGTGTTTACTTTTTCTCCTTAGGACATTTAATAATTTGCATGCATTTATTAGTGGTGTCTAAGTGCATTCAATAATGTTCATCTAGGTTCTCTAGATGCATTTAATATTTGTGTCATCTAGTTGGTTTTTATCCACTAGTTGGCCTTGGGCCTATCTCTACTTCATGCCTATATAAGAGACACATTTGTAATCTTTTTTCATTTCAATCAATCAAATATTAATATCAAATTGCACCAAAATTAGGCAATTTACCCTCTTTATTTTTCTCTCTTGTGGAAGGTTATTTTTGTGTTGTAGATGATCCTAGAGATCTTGGAGTCCATCAATGACTCTAACAGCCTCCACCATCAAAGCTAGTAGCAAAAAGGAGTATTATATCTACTTTTGATGGTCATGATTTCTAGGTACCTAAGCATGCTCTTGCTTCAGAGAGTAAGTTACCTATAGAGAAAATAATGTTATGACACCAAAGAATGGACCATATGTGAGAAGAGTCTAAGGACCCTAAAAAATTAAAATCATGTTGAGGGTGTTGGTAGCATATAGGGGGTTTTACCATACCACACATGTAATTTGAGCCATTTCTAGACCCATATATCTATTGTATACTACTTAAATAGCCCTAAAACACCTCTAGTATATGCATAAATAAGCTATAAAAGAGTAAAATATCATAAAGGAAAAGGTAAATTTGTGGGAATAAGATGATTAAGTGCTAATATGAAAGGATATGATGGAAAGGCATTATGAAGATACATTAAGAGGCTATATAAGAAAGGGAAAAGTGGGAGATAAGAGTGTGAATCATATGAAGTGTAGAAAATATAAGAGATATATGTGTATGAGAATAAGGAAGATGATAATGTGAGTAAAGCATGAGGAATGAATTATAAGACATGTATAAGCCATTAAAGTATACAAATATATGATCTTATGTATTTTAGTGTATATAAATGTGTGTATAATTTCTTATAATTTGGTTTGTACTTATTGTATATATAAGTTCCCCCTTTTTATTGCATCACATTAGGGTTTACTACATATAACAAAGTATAAAACCTCATACTTCAATTTAGTTTTTCTATCAACATTTGGTTTTGTTGCAAGGACCTTGGTTGTTGTTGCATAAGAAGGGAGATCATACCAAAGGAAGGAATTGATGGTAACTAAAATTCAGAAGTGAAAGTTTTGGAAAAAAAAATTGACTTATACATGGTGAAGACATTATTATGAAGTGTAGTGGTGTGCACTAAGCCCTAACACTCAAGGAACAAGCACCAAGGAGATGACATAGAGAAGGGAGGAGATACCAAAAGACATGATTGGAAAGACAAACCATGTGCAATGATTGGGGGAAGAATAAAATGAATAAGGGATGTAGGATGAATAACGTAAAGGAAATAATTAGAGAGAGAGAGAGAGTAAAATTTGAGGAAGAAATAAAAGAGAGAAGGAATGAGGTAGTTTGTAGAAATGATGGGATCACTAGTTAGTAGAATCATTGAGGACATGATACAGGGACCCATAGAACATGAAGAAGTACTTGTGTTAGAGGGTATTAGAGAGAGATGAGGATGTCTTAGAAGATAAGGGTGTTGAGCAAGGGTAGCCAACACCAAGAGCTTTTAGGAGGAAGTGAAGTAGAAGGTGGAGAAGAGGAAAGGTCCATAGAATTGATGAATCAAGATGACACTATGGAGATGAAACACCTTAAACATTCAAGATATGAATTTGTGTTATGAAAGACGAAAGGGAAATAGAAGTGAGAGAGAAAGTTTAAATGAAGGGATAAGTAGTAATATAGTTAATTAGGAATAGAAGAGAATAAATAAATCCCAAAGGATGTGACCCCCAACATCAAAAGACATGATAAAGAGATGGCCCCCTAATGAAATGCCATCTCTGGTGATACTTATATTGAAGAAGAAAAAGAAGAGGATATTGATAAATAGTTGAGAAGATAGGGAAAAAGAGAGGAACATACAAAAATGGAAATAAATAGTAATGTCTGTATTGAAACCTATGATGAGATAGAGTGGAGAAGACTTATGATAAAAATTAAAATCTTTGTATGGCATAATCGTAAGGACTATCCCAAATATGTTGGAATTGGGGATGTTGAGAAGTATTTGGAGAAGATGAAGAAGGAAGAATCTATTGAAACCTATGATGAGATAGAGTGGAGAAGACTTATGATAAATATTAAAATCTTTGTATGACATAATCGTAAGGACTATCCCAAATATGTTGGAATTGGGGATGTTGAGAAGTATTTGGAGAAGATGAAGAAGGAAGAATCTTATGAGGATATTAGGATGGTATCCCTAGAGGTTACAGTCACAAGGAACACAACAAGATGGTGGAAATCTATAAGCAAAACATCCTAACATGGAGAAATCTAGAGATTGCAATTAAATGTAGGTTTACAAAGAAGGATAATCTAATATTTATTTATAAAGGAGCTTCCAATCCAAGGAAACATATTAAATATTTTGAGTGGTTCTTGACTAAAAGGGGAACAATAAATAAATTAGTATGGGTTCACTTCTTTTATTGGACTTTAGAGTCATTACCTCATTCTTGGTATATATACCAAGAACAAATAGGAGAAACAAAGGACTAGTAGAAGCTAAAAGAATATTTTATTAGATTTTTTAACTTTTTTGATCAAGTTGAGAAGACACATCAATTATGTAAAAGGATCCAACCTCTTATAACATTCCTAGTTGAAAAGGCACAAAGGCAAGTTAAGAGGAATAACTTCAAGCTGGAACTGCAAGGGGTTACAAATGATTGGGAACCCATTACGTTCATGCTACAAGGAATCGTAGTGATATCTCCCAAAGTTAGTCATTTTATACACATAGAAATAGTTGATCTAGAAGGGATGGAAAATGAACCCAGGAAAATAGAGGTGGAAATGGAAGGAAAAGACAAGATATTGATCACTAGAGATGTAATATGGCTATTTCTATTAAGTTTTATTGAGAAAATTAAAGTAAAGTAGAAGATGCCTACAAAGACAAGACCACATTGATTGAGATTCATAGAAAAGATCAAAGTAAAGATGAAAATACTTATCTTAACTTGGAAGTAGGTTAGGTAGAAAAATAAAGGTGTGTTGAAGAAAATAACCTAATAAGTAGACAATAAGCAATAAGGATGAAATAAAATGGAAACATGTGACAACACTAAAGAGGGATAGTGAACATTTTCACTCGCATAGATGAAGACCCATATCAAGAAAGACCATCATGATTAACCCTTGAGTATAAAGGTTACAAATGATTTCAGAAGGTTGTCTTGAGGATAAGATAATGATTTAGGCCCAGAGATAATGTTGGAAGCATACAAGAGGTTTTACAATACCACACATGTAATTTTGGTCATTTTTAGATCCATATGTTGGAATGCACAAGACAACTGAGAGGGGGGGGTGAATCAATTGTCACCAAAACTTAACTTATTTCAAACATTAACACATCAACCACTTAATCACTATTATTATGATTTAACCATGAAAGCATGAAATTAGAAACTTAAACACATTCACACATGAGACACCAAATTTTTTATGTGGAAAACCCAATGAGGGAAAAACCACGGTGAGGATTAACTCACAATATAAATGATATATCAAAATTTACAACAAGGCTCACTGCCTTAGGGCTCACTACCTAGAATGCTCATTGCAAAAGAAGCAGCTCACTACCAAGAGAAGGGGTTGTTGGCAAGAGACACTGTGTAGCTTCATGAGTGTTATTATTGATGGCAACAAAGTCTATCCCACACATCCGTAGTACACAGTATGCCTATACTGGAAGTCAGATTGAAGATTGTTTTGGTCTGGTGAACAAGAACAGAGTATGCAACAAGGTCCGATAATTAGGTTCAGATCTCTCAGATGGTGTAACTCAGCAAGTTACGGACTTGGATAAGTCAAGAGGAGTATCATGACTACTATATTCCATAGATTTAGCCTCTGATAGTAAAGCATGAAGAAGATATGAGCATCTGAGTGTTGGGTTCCAGACAGGCAAAGCAAACAGAGAAAGAACTGACTGACAGAGCATTAGACTTCAATCCAGATGAGTAAAAGGTGTTGATCAAGCTATTTGAGGGATCATACATTGTTGGCCAACATGATTAATGACTTCTGTGTCTATGTTTTTGATACGCATCATAAATCAAGCATGGATTCAGCCGACAGATCAGTAACTTGTAAATATCTTGAGTATTCTTGTTGCCGACTAGAAAGTTGTTGAAATGCTTGATACAGATATATATACCAGACACATTCCAGTATGTAGGTGTGTGTGTGTATAGATGTGATGAAATAAAGTGTGAAGAAAAGCAGTGACAAGTGTGGAAGTAGCAATACAAGTCCAGTATGTGACAGAGCAACAACACTAGAGCAGAGGAAGAATGAAGTGCATCAGATCAGTATATTGTGCCTAACCGGAACTGAACTCTAGCATTTGTAGATGCCTCTCATCAGTTCAAACACCTGATTACCTTCTGTAAGTTCTGTAGACAATGAGTCTCTTGTAGGCAGTGTGCCTCTTGTGAGCAGTGTGCTCGGGCAGTGAGCCCTAATTGGCAAGTGCCATTTTGTACTTCTTATTCTTTTAACAGAGAATACAATCTTGGGTTAGTCACCTCGTGGTTTTTCCCTTAACAGGGTTTTCTATGTAAAAATGATTGTGTTATGTGTGTTGATTTTATTTCTGTTCTTATGATCATATGTGCTTATATATTTTAATGTTGCACTAATTATTAAAGGAGAAAATAAAGTTAAGATATTTGAGATAACTGATTCACCCCCCCTCTCAGTTGTCTACCTTGTTTCCAACAATTGGTATTAGAGCTAAGTTCCTCTAAACAGAGCCTAACAGCTTGAGGCAAATCTGGGAATCTCAATGGATATGTATGGTATGAAGGAACAACTTCGGTCTGCCCTAGATGATCTTGAACAATCCCACTCTGAAGTCAATAACTTGAGAGAAAGACTCAAACAAGCTGATGATTTCATAAATGAACTAAAAGAAAAACTGAGTATGTTTGTGAAAAAGAGAAAGGAACTACTTCAAAAATTAGCAAGTCAGAGTGAAGCCAATGATACTAATGAAGATTTGGATGAGAAAAACAAGCTATGTGAGAAGCTATCAAAAGAGGTCGTTATGGTAAGGCATGAGATGGAATCAGGGGTTATGAGATTCACCCAAGAAATTGAAGAGAAAAGAAAAATTGAAGATAATATAAAACAATCCCTTAAGGAGAAGACAGAGGACTGCCACAAAATGGACAGAATAATCAATCATCTTGAATCTGATCTTGAAGAAGCTAGAGATAATGAAGAACAACTTGAGAATCAGATAGACACTCTTAAATAAGATATTCAAATAGAAAATGAATACAAAGAGAAATTCAAGATAAGCTCCGCCCAACTTGAAGTTCTTCTTGAAAGCCAAAAGAGGGTAGATGATAAGCATGGTTTGGGATATGAGAAAGGTGAAAGCTCTGGATCCGGTCAGAAGAATTTTGGATCAGGAAATCAAAGAAACAGGCCTAGAAGACCTCCGGTAAGGCAACCAAATGCTCAAAGATATCCATCCTTCAATGGATACTGCTTCAATTGCAACAACTTAGTGCATAAGGAGAATGAATCAGACTAATCCATCCTTCTTCGGACAATGTTTCAATTGCAAAAGGTATGGTCACAAATATCATGAATGCAAGGCCCTTTGGGATAAACAGTTAATTTATGAAAGTTTTGAACTCAAACCTCAATACAAGGCCCTTTGGGATAAACACTTCAGACATTGCATCCACTTTCCCTATTTTGTAGAAGATGATTGGGTCCGGTATGTCCTTAGAAGAATGCATGATAATTTCATGTGGTTAATTAGGCCCTTCAAGATAACAAAAGATGCCATTAGGGCAGTAACTAGACTGCACTCATCCGGTGGGTTACCTGCACTCAAATATGTCAAGAACTAGATAGTAACTGAAGCTACCAGATCTAAGTTTGACAAGAGAGCAATGACCATAGATGACATCACAGATCCGGATGTCAAATTTGCCTCAAAGATAATTGGGTATAAGATCTATCATTCTAGTAGGGAGAATTCTATGTCTGGGACTGCAATATATGCAACATATCAGATGTTGAGGGAAAATGCAGATTATGACCTATGTGATCTTCTTTTAAACCAATTGTTAGAAAAACTGCAGAAGATCAAGAAGGATAAGAAGAACTCCTTCAAGTATGGTTGTTTAATATTGTGTCTATTCTTCTACTACATGAATGAACTGCCTAGATCAAGTGGTTGGGTTTGGCAAAATGACAAATCAGTTGCAATATAGATTAGAGACTATATGTATGGACTTGGTGATGCTAAAGCTCAAAGCACAGCACTCTAGGGTTACTTTAAGAACTTCCAAAGCATGATGCAAGCCAAAGAGAGGATACCTCAATCCATAGTTAAGAAATACAAGGATATAGTGTGTTTCATGGTAGATATTGATCAATGCCTAATGGAGGCAGTTGAGCCCAGAATAGTTTAGATAATTCCAATGGGATATGAGGTCGATGAGGAAATCTTGGAGCTACATATTCAACACTTGTTGAGCCAGCCTATGGACCTTGACGTAGAAAAGTTTGGAACCTTTCAAGAACTAAGTGTAAAAATACATGTTAAGCTAAAACAACCAGAGATAAAGAGGAAGGTTAGAAGGGAAGTCGAGGAGATTGCCAAAAGATATGGCATATCAAAAGAGGCAGTAGATGCAAATAGAGAGAATATTGAAAGAGCTGAGAAAGAGAAACAAGAAGCAGAGAAAGGAAGTTTTCCGGTATAAGCCTCCTCCCGGACTAGATCCTCCAAGAGCTCTGCACCTGCCACTCCTAAGAGCTCAAGAGCCACCAAACTAGAAGTCAAGACATCCAGAAAGGGAGAAAAGAGAATGAAAACAAAAGCCACAAGGTCTTACACAAGTCACAAGGCTGATGAAGAAACAGAGTCTGATGAGGACATTAAGAAAATGAAGAAGAAGAAGAAAACATCTTAGAATTCTCTACCGGTAAAAACAAAGAAGAAAAGGTAGAAGAATTTGTTGGAAAGCCCACTCTTTCCATTGATCATATCATCAAGGCAGTCACTGTGGATGGGAAGTTGCAACCAATAACAGAATTCTATGATGAATATAGTGATACGAGCAAGAGGATTCTGGAAGAAGATACAGTCAGGTATTTGAATATTTACAATAAAGCATTCATTGATTCTCAAAAGTCTAGAGAAGGTACTTGAACTAAGAAAAGAGAATACAAAAGAAAAAGACCTAGAGATTAGGGAACAAATAGCAATTCAGCTCTATCCCTCAATTACTCCAAAGCAAATGGACATGATCTTTAAGGACTGCAAGGATGAATTCTGGAGCAAAGCAAGAATGAATAAACTTATGCTTGAAGAAACTGACTAAGTAGCAAGAGAAACAAAAGACATCCTTCAGAATGCCTTCAAAAGATTCAATCTTCCTATTGTAGAAGAAACAGATGAAGAACCTTCCAACATGGATGTTGAAGGATTAAATGCAGCCAATGAAGAATCTTCTGACAAAAATGTAGAAGGGTCAAAAGAGATAGGTGAAGAGACGTCTAAGGACTTGGATTCCTCTGTTCTGGAAGAGGAAGTTCATGAAGCAGTAAATATAGGCAACATCTTTCCTCCAGATTCCACTGCAAGCATTCCAGATTCAAGAGCTGAAGGAGAAGGAAGAAAAGAGGAGAAAGTGAGTCAAGAAGAGGAGGTAAAGGGAAAAGAAGAAAAATAAGCAGAGAAGACCTTTGATGGTAGTTCTGAGATCCCAAAAGAAAAGAAGACTTAGTCACTTGCAAGAGACACTGCAGAGGCAATAAAGAACTTCTTGAACAAAGAAATGATGGAGATAGATGAAAATGAACTATTCCAAGGACCACTAAATTTTGACTCTCTCTGGTCCAGACAATGAAAATAGCATATTTTGCTCAAACCAAAGCAAAAGAAAAACTTCTGAAATCTCACATGGAAGACTATGAGCTGTTAGAGATTGCATTCGGGATGCTAGAGAAGATCATGCCATCTTTTCAAAAGGATCCTTTGGCCTCTCCATCTGGTAACTTGAAATCTCTAGTGAATTTTGTCAGCACTCATTTTGAATATTTAGAGAAATCGGCTGAAACAAAGGTTCGGAAGGAGTTTTTGGGAAAAAGATTCATTGAAATACAGGGACTCATTGCTAATGATAGGAGGACCCTAGACATTGGAATAAAGAGCCTTGAAAATGCTCTTAAAGATGGTGGGGACATGTACAAATTTTGTCTATCTTGGCCCAAAGTGACAGAGGATATTGAAAAGAAGGTGAAAGAGCAAGAAGGTAAACTGTCAAGTTTATCTCAAAATTTTGATCCCCTCACTACATCCTTAATGAATCAAGAATGCCAGGCCATTGTCATTATAAATAAAATAAAGAGGCTGGACAAAGAAAAGAAGAATATAATAAATAGGATGAGTGAACTCAGAGGGATAATTATCCCTAAGTTAGAGGCAATGCATGAGGCCTTGACAGATGCTTAGACCACAGCCCGGACCAGTGATCTGATAGATCTAAGAAGGGAAGAAACATATGCATTTTTGTTGAGTGTTCACATCTCCATTATGGACAGGATGAAGCAGAGCTAGACTATAGAGTTTGTACAGTTGAAGGCTACTTTTGTGGATATACTCAAGTATATGTAAGTATAATAGGTATATATACTTATGCAACCATGTATAGGTTAATTTTTGCAAATTTTGGTGTGTGGATTCTGCCCTTTGCCATTGATGTCAAAGGGGGAGTGAGGAGTAGTGAAAAATGTGGAATCCAGCTAAGGGGAAGCTCTAGTAAAATAGTGCATAAGACAGAGCATCAGCCAAGGGGGAGTTTGTTGCGACACTTAGTCATTTTTCACTAAGTGTTGCCATCAATTCCAAAGGGGGAGATTGTTGGCAAGAGACATTGTGTAGCTTCATGAGTGTTGTCATAAATGGCAACAAAGTCTATCCCACACATCCACAGTACATAGTATGCCTATACCGAAAGTCAGATTGAAGATTGTTTTGGTCTGGTGAACAAGAATAGAGTATGCAACAAGGTTTGACAATCAGGTCTAGATCTCTCAGATGGTGTAACTCAACAAGTTACGGACTTGGATAAGTCAAGAGGAGTATCATGACTACTATATTCCAGAGTTTAGCCTCCGGTAGTAAAGCATGAAGAAGATATGAGCATCTGAGTATTGGGTTTCAGACAGGCAAAATAGACAGAAATATAACTGACTGGTAGAGCATCAGACTTCAATCCGGATGAGTAAAAGGTGTTGATCAAGCTATTTGAGGGATCATACGTTGTTGGTTGACATGATCAATGACTTCTATGTCTATGTTTTTGATACGCATCATAAATCAAGCATGGATTCAGCCAACAGATCAGTAACTTGTAAATATCTTCAGTATTCTTGTTGCCGACTAGAAAGTTGTTGAAATCCTTGATGTAGATATATATACCAGATGCATTCCAGTATCTAGGTGTGTGTGTGTATAGATGTGATGAAATAAAGTGTGAAGAAAAGTAGTGACAAGTGTGGAAGCAGTAATACAAGTCCGGTATGTGACAGAGCAACAACACTAGAGCAGAGGAAGAATGAAGTGCATCAGATTAGTATATTGTGCCTAACCGGAGCTGAACTCTAGCATTTGTAGATGTCTCTCATCAGTTCAAACACCTGATTACCTTCTGTAAGTTCTGTGGACAGTGAGTCTCTTGTAGGCAATGTGCTTAGGCAGTGAGCCCTAATTGGCAAGTGTCATTTTGTACTTCTTATTCTTTTAATAGAAAATACAATCTTGGGTTAGTCACCCCATGGTTTTTCTGTAACAGGGTTTTCCACGTAAAAATGCTTGTGTTATGTGTGTTGATTTTATTTCTATTCTTATGATCATATGTGCTTATATGTTTTAATGTTGCACTAATTATTAAAGGAGAAAAGAAAGTTAAGATATTTGAGATAACCGATTCACCCCCCCTCTCAATTATCTGCCTTGTTTCCAACAGGGGCTCACTGCCAGAAGTTGGTGAACTGAGACAGTAACATCTACACTATGCCAAGGTTCAGTTCCATTGAAGCGTAATAAATCTCCTCTGCTTTGCTCTACTTTTTCACTTCACACTTATCTTTGCATCTTCGCATCCTCATCAATTATTCATGACTTCATTACATGTATTTATACAATTCATCAACCTTGGAATGTACATCAAGGTTGGCATTACAATCATCAACCATTGGAACAATCTCCAAGGTTGAAATACACACATACCTTAGAATAGGTCTGGACCTAAACAGATTTGTGAAGGAGAAGAAATGAATGTGGACCACACCATGCCTTAGCTGGGACTCAAATGCAATCTTCCACGCAACAACACGCTATCACAAACTCCAAAGCATAACCGCAAGTAGTGAAAACAACTAAGTCGGTCAAAACTTGTGTTAACATTAAGACCTTTAGGAACACGCTTCATGCATGATCCAAATTACATTTTATGGACCAATCAAAAGGCAGGAACATGATCTAGAGATATCCACAAGAACATTACAATCACCAAGAACTTCTGTACAACCCCCAAACATTCTATCCAGAAGATTCTTCAAACTGGAGCACTTAAACATTACTATCAACCACTGTCAAAAAGGAAAGATTGCTTGTGGAGCACCATATCATGAACCATTTCAATTGAAGGCACATAACATCATCCCAGACTTAATCCTAGAACTACAAACCATAAAACTTAAATGCGGAGAAATGCGGAGCAGAATACATTCTCTCTGTCGCCATTGAATACTCAAAAAAACAATTTTTGCTCTGGTGAACATAACTCACTCAAATCTTCACATCGAAGGCTCAAATTTGAAACATAGCAACTACATACATCCCTTAACATAACTTCCAAATCACAGACAAAGATATTCAACCTACAGGATATGTGGAGCAAAACAATGCACTATTCTTCACAGACACTTGCTCAAACTCATTCAAATAATTTCCTTAGATGCTGACCTTAGGTGTTGACATCAATGACAACACTTACTGCTCATACTTGCAACAATCTCCCCATTTGTCATTGATGGCAACACATGATGTGAAAAACCATCAAGACAAGCAAACTTGCTTTGCTTAGATTTGCTCCCCCTTGCTTTATGCTTTCTTTGGCTGCAACTTTCTCCTTAGGTTTTTCACATGAACTTCTCTCCCCATTTGACATCAATGGCAAAGGGTGCCAGACCTTTTCTCTCTCTTTAGTTATCAATGCTCAATTCAGATCTTATTAATACTGCACTACTCCTCCTAACAACAATACTGCAACACTTACTGCTCTTTATCAGGAACTCATATCAGCAACATCTACCTACTCCCCCTAAGAGGTAGCCTTCAAAACATCAATCCAGATCAAAGAATAAGACTTTAAGCACCACTAGACTGATGCACTTCCATGCATCTTAGTTTAGAGTAGGAGGGGTAATAACCCCTAACTTTTCCCTGAGATACTCAAAAGTATCCTTAGGTAGAGGCTTTGTGAAAATATCTAAAATTTGATCCTTAGTAGACACATATTCCATCGTTACTTCATTCTCTGTTACATTTTCTCTTTAAAAGTGATACCTTATTGATATATGCTTTGTTCTTGAGTGCATCACTAGATTCTTTGAAATGTTTATAGCACTTGTATTGTCACAAAAGATTGAATTTGGTTTTTCATACATAACTCTTATATCCTTCAATATTTGCTTCATCCATAGAACTTGAGTGCAACAACATGCTGCAAAAATATATTCTGCTTCTATAGTAGATAAAGAAACTAATTCTTGCTTCATGCTTAAACATTAAACCAATCTATTACCCAAGAGGAAAGCACCTCCACTTGTACTTTTTCTATCATGAGCATCTCCAGCCCAATCTACATCTGTATAAGCACTAAGAGTGAAATCAATATCTTTGGGATACCACAATCCATAGTCTGAAGTGCCTTTTAAATACCTCATGATCCTCTTAACTACCATCACATGTTACTCTCTGGGATCTTCTTGAAATCTTGCCACAAGACAAATTACATGCATTATATTTGGTCTTGTATGGGTTAGATAAAGTAGTCCTCCAATCATAGACCTATATTTTTTCTGATCAGTCTTAGGTGATTCATCATTCTTGCTTAGCTTGCAACTAGTTACCATAGGAGTATATACTGGCTTAGAATCCTCCATTCCAAACTTTTTCAACAACTCTTTCGCATACTTGGACTGAGAAATAAAAATTCATTTTTCTGATTGAGTAATCTACAGTCCTAAAAAAAAATTCATTTCACCAAACATAGACATAAATCAAACTCCTTTTGCATTTCCTCTGCAAATTTCTTACACACACCTTCATTACCTCCAAAGATAATATCATCAACAAAGACTACAACAATTGGAATTTGATTATTATTAATTTTGAAATAGAGATTACTGTATGCAGTGCCTTTATTGAACCCTAATTGCAACAAATACTTGTCCAACCTTGCATATCAGGATCTAAGAGCTTGCTTTAGTCTAGACAAGGCTTTCTTCAGTCTGCACACCATGTCACCTTGGTCTAATGACTGAAATCCTTCCGATTGTTCAATGTAAACTTCTTCTGCCAGCTCTCCATTTAAGAATGTAGACTTTACATCCATTTGGTACACTTTGAAATCTTTGTGTGCTGCAAATGCCATAACATTCTTATTACTTCAATCCTTGCCATAGGAGCATAAGTCTCCTCAAAATCTATGCTTTCAACCTGAGAATATCCTTTGCATACCAGTCTTTCTTTGTTTCTTACTACCTTTTCATTTTCATTCAACTTGTTTCTAAAAACCCATTTAGTTCCAATCACATTCTTATCAGCAAGTCTAGGAACTAGTTCCCAAGTTTGATTCTTCTCTATCTACAATAGCTCTTCTTCCATAGATTTTACCCAATTTTCATCTTTACAGTCTTCACTTATAGTTTTAGGTTCAATCTTTGAAAGTAAACAGTAATTCACTTGTTCTTCTGCAACTCTTTTCCTTGTCAATACCCCTTTGCTTTTATCACCAATAATCTGATCCTCAAAATAATTAATCCTTACATACCTGGGAGTTTTAACAACACTTTCCGGAGCCTTTTCTTCTTCAACTTGACTGTCATCTTGTTTGAAACCTTTTCTTCATTTGTTGTAGCATCAGGGTCATTTGATTCATACCCACTCAGATCTGATACTCTTTCCCTGTCTTCATCAACTTTCACATTAGCACTTTCAATGATCTTCCTCAATCTCTTATTGTAGCATCGGTAGGTCTTACTCTTAGTAAAGTATCCAAGGAAAATTCCTTCATCACACCTAGCATCAAACTTGCCTAACTCTTCATTTCTTCTGATATAACATTTGCTTCCAAAAACTTTGAAATATTTCACTATTAAAAATCTTCCATACCACAATTCATAAGGAGTTTTAGTACCATTACCTTTAACTTGAACTATGTTTTGAATATAGACAACAGTATGTATAGCTTCTCTCCAATACACTTCCAGTAGGTTAGCCTCCATCATCATTGACCTAGCAGCCTCTTGAACTATCTTGTTCTTTCTTCTAACAACTCCATTCTACTCATGAGTCCTAGGAGAAAATAGCTGTCTTTGTGTCCCACGTTCTTCATAGAAAACATTGAATTCATTTGATGTAAACTCACCTCCTCTATTAGACCTTAAACATTTAATCCTTAATTCTATCTCATTTTCAACCATCGCCTTGAAAGCATTAAACTTGTCTAGGGCTTCTAATTTATCTTTTAGAAAAGTGACCCAACTCATTCTAGAATAATCATCAATAAGCAGCATAAAGTACATGTCTCCTTGCAAACTTCTTGTTCTTATAGGACCACATAAATTTGTATGCACTGAAATGAAGTTAGGTGCACAGAAATCGCTTCTTACACTAACCTAATGAGGGGAGGAGAGTGCAAATTCAATTTTATTCTTACTATTACAGAAATGTTAAACCCACTAACAGAGATAACAGAGATATTGTAGTAAACACATAAACAAGAAAGTGAGATAGAAGAGAGACACAAGATATACGTGGGGAAAACCCTTATCGGGTGAAAAACCCCACACTCCAATACCTGCACAATGTATTAACAAAATTGAAATGGTTTACAATACACTTGCAATGCAAGCTCTCAGGGGTATTCGACACTCATATCTGGAGACAAATCAGCAGCATAACAGTACCTGTCAAACTTGTAATACAACTCGTCAAAGCACCTATTTATATAGAAAATACAAGGCAAAATTGCCTCTATCTTGGAATGGGCATCCAACTTGGCCTCATGGTCCAAAACCCATGCCTATGGACACTTGGTCAATATTGTAAGATGCTTCTGACACTTGTCCACACACCCCACCCCAAAGAGGTCACCTTTTTCCAAAATGGGCTATAACAGATGCTCTTATGACTCTTACGACCGTCATAGAATCTGTCATAGTAGTTACAACTTACAGCTGTAAGAGAATCTGTCATACACAGGCTATAAATAGCATATTCTCTTACAACATGTCATAGTCCATCTTGGGGCACCCAAAGATGCCTTTTTGAAAGATGCTCTTCGACACATGTCTTCACCTATCATAGAATCTCCTATTTCTGACTCTTACATGTCATAACTTCGTCATAGGAATCTGTCATGACCATTACGGTCAAAATTCCCTTACACAACATCCAAGATGTTGACACATGGAAAATAATTCCTACCACAAAGTGGGACGCCTATCTCCTCATGTGAGGACAAAATTACAAGTTGTCATCTTCCATGTAGGATGACACATCACCATGCCACATCCCACAAGATGACAATATGAATTTACAACATAGGTAATAAATAAATAAATATAATGTAAAAATACAAGGAATTACCAAGGTTGAGACAACTTAATTCCCAACATTCTGCCACTTGTCGAACACCTTGTAAGAGCCAATAGAATTAACAAGATTTAACTGCTATAGGCTAAGAGGCCCATAGACTCTGAACACCATCTAAACTTCTCTGTGCCCATTGCCTTCATCAATGTATCTGTGACATTCTTTAAAGTATCTACCTTGTCCAAATTTACCTTCCCATCCTCTACCATGTCTCACACGAAGTGAAAATTGTACATCAATATGCTTTGTTCTGGCATGGAAAGTTAGATTCTTCGCAAGGCAAATCACACTCTAATTGTCACAACAAATCATAATCTGTCCTGCATCAACACCAATATCTGAACACAACCTCTTAAGCCAAATGGCTTCCTTACAAGCATGAGTTTCTGCCATGTACTCAGCTTCTGTCATAGACAAAGCAACCACAAGTTGTCACTTACTCATCCAACTAATTGCACCACCAAACATTGTGAACACATATGCACTAGTGGATCTCCTGCTGTCAATGTCACCTGCCCAATCAGAATCCACAAATCCATGAATACTAACTGAATGTGGAGGTTTTGTAGCATTGCCATGATAGCAAATGGAATACTCAGAAGTACCCCTCAAATATCTAAACACTAGCTTAACTGCATCCCAATGTACCCGTCTAGGATTAGCCATAAATCGACTAAGGACTCCCACTTCTTGGGCAATGTCTGGTCTTGTGCAGACCATGGCATACATCAAACTGCCAACAACACTAGCATAAGGTACTCTGCTCATGTCCTCCACCTCACTAGGAGATTTTGGACAATCACTAACAGATAACTTTGTCCCCAATGAAAGAGGAACACACAATGGTCTACAATCTGCCATGCTGAACCTATCCAACACGATCTCCACATACTTACTCTAGCTTAACCAAAGTTTTCTGTTAGCTCTATCTCTTCTGATTTCCATTCCTAGAATGTACCTGGTTGCCCCTAAATCTTTCATTTCAAACTATGCTACCAACTGAGACTTAAAATCAAAAATCATATTCTTACCCTTCCCAATCAGCAACATATCATCAACATATAATGCAACAATAAGAATATGATCACCATCAAACTTATAATACACAAAGTGATCCAATTTGGATGTCACAAATCTAATTGACAACACAAAGGCATAAAAATTCAAGTACCATATCCTAGGAGACTACTTCAAACCATACAAAGACTTTTTCAATTTGCAAACCAAATTTTCTTTACCTTTCACTATGTAATGCTCTGGCTGTGACATGTAGATTTCTTCCTCCAAATCACCACGAAGGAACGCTGTCTTCACATCCATCTATTCTACCTCTAAATCATAAGCAGCTGCAAGAGATAACATAAATCTAATGGATGTCAGCTTTGCAACGGGAGAGAAGATTTCACCATAATCAATTCCCTCCACTTGTGAGTACCCCTTCGCAACCAATCTGGCCTTGTACTTTTCAACACTACCATCTGCACCAAATTTCTTCTTGAACACCCATTTGCATCCAACGGGTTTTTGTCCATCAGGCAAAGGCACCAAGTCCCATGTTTTATTCTTTTCCAAGGAATCCATCTTATCTTCCATGGCCTCCTTCCAGGAACCTGCATATTTCATATCCATAGCCTCTGACACAGTTCTAGGTTCATCAATGTTAGTAAGTAAAGCAAAAGCACAACTAGAATCAAGCAATGAATAACCAAACCTATTAGGTTGCTTTCTTGTTCACGTAGACCTCCTCAATGGTTGAGGTTGAGGTTCTGCTTCTTCTTTTGACCTTTTAGAGCTACTAGAGCTCTCATCATCATCAGGTCTCATTGGGTCTGCCTGTTCAGTCTTCTTAGGGGTAGAAGGAAACCGAACCACATCCTCTTTCTTTTCTGTCTATTCTGGTTGTAGAACAATGGAAGAAGGTGTCAACTCTCTGAAGATAACACTTCTGTTATACAATACTTTTTCAACCACTAGATCCCAAAGCTTGTATCCTTTCACATTGACACCATAGCCAGTGAAAATATATTTAATAGCCTTGTTCTCCAATTTAAACCTTTTCTCCCTAGGCACATATGCATATGCCTCACAACCAAAAAAATGAAGATGTCTAACTGAAGGCTTCTTACCAGACCACACCTCCATAGGTGTCTTACCAACAAGAGCTGATGTAGGAGATCTGTTTACCAGATAACAAGTAGTGGCAATAGCTTTAGCCCAAAAATTTTGTTTGAGGCTTGCTCCATTAAGCATACTCCTAGCCTTCTCCATCAATGTCCTGTTCATCCTCTCTACAACTCCATTTGCTGCAAGGTATATGGAGTTGTCTTATTCCTTTCAATCCTTGCTCTTTGCAGAACTTATCAAACTCTACCGACCAAAACTCACCACCATTGTCAGTTCTCAAACACTTAATCTTTTTACTAGTCTGATTTTCAGCAAAGGCTTTAAACTCCTTAAATTGACTAAAGACTTCAGTCTTGCTTCTAATAAAATAAACCCATGTCCTTCTATTGTAATCATCTATGAAAGATACAAAATATATAGATTTTGAAATTGAAGGAACATTAACAGGACCAAACACATCAGAATGAATAAGATCCAATACACCAGAAGACTTGTGAGAACTAGAGTAAAATTGAACACAGTTTTTCTTTCCACAAATGCAATGTTCACAAAAGTTGAACTCGAGATTACAATCATTTAACCCCTCAACGAGGTTTTATTTTTCAGGGTATGCAGACCCTTCTCACCAATGTGGCCATATCTCAAATGCCATAACATAGTCTTTTCAGTAGGAAGCTTAGCTTCCATAGTATGTGCACTACCATCAGAACTAGTTACAACAGATTTCTTCACTACTCATTCAGATGGTGGGGATGAAGTGACTGCAGCTCATTTCTTTGAGTCAGAAGAACTATTGCACTATGAAGTGCATGCCTCCATCTGAAACAGAGTACCTCTCCGAGTACTCTTCACAAGCACCATAGATCCTCTAGTCATCTTGCATCCATCCTTTGAAAAGACAACCTGCACACCTGCATCATTCAACATACTTACAAAAAGCAGGTTCCATGCAAGGCCTGAAATGTGCATAACTCCAGTGATCCCCTTCACTCGTCCATCAAGGAATCAGATTGAGACTCTTCCATGACCAACAATCTTCAGATGAGAGTCGTCACCTAGGTACACTCTTCCACCATCAAACTCTTCATATTTTGTGAACCAGTCTCGATACGAGGTCATGTGGAATGATGCACCAGAATCAATCATCCACACATCATCAAATGCATGGGTGGTCAGGGCTACGATGAAGGCATCACCATCATCTTGTGACTTGTCAAAATCTGAATCAACAGCTTTCTTCTTCTTTTTCTTCTCCTCTTTGAATTCCTTTAAAAAATGTCTAGTTTTACCATAGTTCTAACAAAGAGCCTTGGACTTTCTAGGAGACTTGGATCTGCCCTTATCACCTTTCTTGTCCTTCTTCCCTTTCTCTTTGGGTCTTCCATGAACCGCAAGAGCCTCTTTGGCTGCCTCAAAAGACTTCCTCCTCATTTCTTCAGATAACAACGAGGACACTGTATCTTCCATCTTGAAGGTGGTAGTGATACTTCCGATAGCCATAACAAGATGATCCCATGAATCTGGCAAAGAACAAAGCAAGGTCATACATCGATCCTCCTCCATTTTTACACCCACAGATGTCAACTATGAAATGATCATGTTGAAAGCATTCATGTGGTCCGCAACAGATCCTCTGTCTTCCATCTTCAGATAGAACTTCTTTTTTAGAAAAAAAGTTTGTTTACCAAGGACTTGGCCTGATAAACATCACCCAACTTCTTCCAAAGATCTTTCGTGCTCTTCTCCTCATGTACATTCAAGAGGACAAAGTCAGCTAAACAAAGTCTTATGAGACCCTTAGCCTTCTAATCTTTGAGGTCCCAATCAGCTTGTGACATTGTTGTAGGTTTCACACTGGATACCATTTCCCATAGGTCACGATCAACAAGTAGGTCCTCCATCTTGAGTTTCCACAACTCGAAATTAGTGCCATTGAATTTCTCAACCTCTAACTTTCTGAATACCATCTCCTTGCTACAAAAATATACAGAATCCTCTGCACAACACTCCCACTCAACCTAAGATTAGCTCAAAAAACCCCTACCCAACAGCTAAGACCAAAACTGGCTAGGCTCTGATACCAACTGAAAGGAAACTAGGTGTGCGGAAATCACTTCCTACACTAATCTAATGAGGGGAGGAGAGTGCAAATTCAATTTTATTCTTACTATTACAGGGATGTTAAACCCACTAACAAAGATAACAGAGATATTGCAGCAAACACATAAACAAAAAAGTGAGACAAAAGAAGAGAGACACAAGATATACGTGGGGAAAACCCTTATCGGGTGAAAAACCCCACACTCCAAAACTTGCACAATGTATTAACAAAACTGAAATGGTTTACAATACACTTGTAATGCAAGCTCTCAGGAGTCTTTGACACTTGTATCTAGAGACAAACTGGTAGCATAACAGTGCCTGTCAAACCTGTAATACAACGCATCCTCAAAGCACCTATTTATATAGAAAATACAAGGCAAAATTGCCTCTATCTTGGAATGGGCATCCAACTTGGCCTCATGGCCCAAAACCCACTCCTATGGACACTTGGTCAACATTGTAAGATGCTTCTAACACTTCCCCATCCCAAAGAGGTCACCTCTTTGGGATGGGGTGTTTGGAGAAGTGTCAGAAGCATCTTACAATGGGCTATGACAGATGCTCTTATGACTCTTACAACCGTCATAGAATCTGTCGTAGTAGTTACAACTTACAGCTGTAAGAGAATCTGTCATACACAGGCTATAAATAGCATATTCTCTTACAACATGTCATAGTCCACCTTGGGGTGCCCAAAGATGTTTTTTTCAAATATGCTCTTCGACACATGTCTTCACCTGTCATAGAATCTCCTATTTCTAACTCTTACATGTCATAACTTCGTCATAGGAATCTATCATGACCATTACGGTCAAAATTCCCTTACACAACATCCAAGATGCTGACACATGGAAAAATATTCCTATCACAAAGTGGGATGCCTATCTCCTCATGTGAGGACAAAATTACAAGTTGTCATCTTCCATGTAGGATGACACATCATCATGACACATCCCACAAGATGACAATATGAATTTACAATTTAATTTACAAAATAGGCAATAAATAAATAAATACAATGTAAAAATACAAGGAATTACCAAGGTTGAGACACCTTAATTCCCAACATGCACCAGCTCAAGCAATCCAACAGAAAATTGTTCTTTACTCTTGAAACTTGTCCTTGTCTGTTTCCCCAATTGACAGTCCTTGCAAATAGTATTAGCAAACTTCACAAGCCTGGGCAAATCTCTCACATCTTATACTGAACTTATCTTCATCAAGTTGTCAAAATTGATATGACATGTGCTTCTATACCACAACCAACTCTCATCTGTCTGAACTAACAGACAACAATCATTAGTTCCTTTCAAATGATAAACATTACCTCTAGTCTTCTTACCAGTAGCAATCACTATTCCAGAGCTTTTCATGATCTTGCATCCATTATCCTTGAATCTTAGATCATACCCTTTGTCACACATTTGACCAACACTTAAAAGATTATGCTTCAAACCCTTCACTTATAGGACATCATTTGTATTATGCTTTCCATCAAAAGAAATAGATCCTCTTCCACAAATCTTACCAGCTGCATCATCTCCAAACCTAACCAATCCTCCATCATACTTTTCCAAACTTATAAACTTACTTTTATCATCGGTCATGTGATGTGAACATCCACTATTAATAATCCATTCATCCTTATCTTTCTTAGCCTGGCAGACAGACAAAGCACTTTCTTCGACTGGTCTTTCTTCCTTCACATAGCTAGCAGGATTAGTAGATATAGGTTCTTCCTTGATAGAAATAAACAAGCATTCATTTGCACTAGTATCATCAAACCCATCATCTATTACATCATCATCATCAAGATCTCTAACACAATAGCATTTCTTTATAACCCTAGGTCTACTTTCAAATTTCTTCTTGGCTTTCCCAATTCTCTCTGGACATCTGGATGCATAGTGACCAATCTTGCCACAAGTAAAACATTTGAATGGTAATTTACCTTTGAACTTACTGGTACCTCTTTGCATTATATCCACAAAGTTGGCTTCAATCTCATCAAGGTCATCATCTAATTCCACAACATACTTCTCATATCTTGAAGTCTTCTGTGAAGTGTTGGCTTTGAAAGCAGTCTCAGTCTTCAATAGAGCATCACCGAACTCTCTCATCTCAAAAGCAGTGAACTTTCCAAGCAACTAATCTTTTGTGATCTTGTTCACACTCATAAGTTCTTCAATTGCTGACACCTTGTGACTATAGGATTTAGGTAGAGACCTAAGAATCTTCAACACAACCTCATCTTCATCAACAGTTCCTCCAAGACCTTTGAGTCCATTGACAATTTCATCAACCTTTTGCATGTAGATTGTTATGTTCTCATCATCACTCATCTTCAGGGCTTCATACTTTGCCTTCAGGTTTTGTAATTTTGCACTCTTTACAAAATCATCTCCTTCATACAAATTTTTCAACTTATCCCAGATCTCATGAGCAATTTCCAGATCCATAACTTTCACTAACTCAGTATTAGATAGGGCATTTAACAGAGCATCTCTAGCTTTTCTGTTTAACTCATACTGTTTGACTTCATCTCAAGTTGATGGACCATTCGGAGGAATAGTATACTTTGTATCTGCCATCTTCCAAACACTATATCCAAGAGAAATGAGATGACTTTTCATCTGTACCTTCGAAAGAGTATAATCTATTTCATAGAACTGTAGAGACTCCTTCTTGTGCACCATCCCGGATCTACCTCGAGCTGTTAGGCCTTTTTCTGAGGAACCCTCGCTCTGATACCAAATGTTGAAATGCACAAGACAACTGAGAGGGGGGATGAATTAGTTGTCACCAAAACTTAACTTCTTTCAAACATCAACACATCAACCACTTAATCACTGTTATTATGATTTAACCATGAAAGCATGAAATTAGAAACTTAAACATATTCACACATGAGACACACACGACACCGGATTTTTTATGTGGAAAACCTAATGAGGGAAAAACCACAGTGAGGATTAACTCACAATATAAATGATATATCAAAATTTACAACAAGGCTCACTGCAAAAGAAGTGGCTTACTGCCAAGAGAATGGGCTCACTGCCAAAAGTTGGTGAACTGAGATAGTAGCATCTACACTATGCCAAGGTTCAGTTCCATTAAAGTACAATAAGTCTCCTCTACTCTGCTCTACTTTTTAACTTCGTGCTTATCTTTGCATCTTTGCATCCTCATCAATTATTCACGACTTCATTACATGTATTTATACAATTCATCAACCTTGGAATGTACATCAAGGTTGGCATTGTTGATAACTAAGGAGGGGTGGTGAATCAGTTATCAAAAATAATTTAACTTTCTGAACTTTCTTAATAGTTAGTGCAACATTAAATCAAATAAGCAAGCATAATCATGAAATGAAAACAACACCAATACACATGACACAAAGATTTTGACGTGGAAACCCTGTTAAGGGAAAAAACCACGGGGTGATTAACCCAAGATATTATTCTCTGTTAGAAGAATAGATAGAACAAAATGGCATTGGCCAATTAGGGCTCACTGCCCGAGCACACTGCTCACAAGAGGCTCACTGCCTACAAGAGACTCACTATCTACAAGAAGGGAAGGTAAATCAATGTTTGAACTGATGAGAAGCATCTACTCATGCTAAGGTTCAGTTCTGGTTAGGCTTAATAAACTGATCTGCTGCACTTCATTCTTACTTTCTTTTAATGTTGTTCTTTCACATTCCGGACCTGTCTCACTGTCTTCACTCTACTTTTCTGCCTTTATTCGCACCATATAATTTTCCTCACACAACTTCACATCTAAATCCATCTTGTATATATATCTGCATAAGTGATTTCATCACCTTTCTAGTCGGCATCCGGAATAGTCAATATTTTCCTCAATCTCTGATCTGTCGGTTGAATCCTTGCATACTAAGTAATGCAAATCAAGGATATACTTGTAGAAGTCATCAATCATGTCGGCCAATCATAACTTATGCCTTAAGATCCTTTACCATCATTGATAACACATCCAAAATAATGTCTGATGTTCTGTCAGTCAGTTCTTCCTCTATCCATATTGCCAATCAGGAATCCGACACTCAAGTATTCATATCTTTTCCTTCATCTATCACCGGAGGCTAAATCCTTGGAATCTATTAGTCAATGTACTCCTCTTGACTTCCCCAAATCTGCACTTCACTGAGATACTTCTTCTGAGAGATCCGGACCTGTCTGTCGGACCTTACTGACTGCTCTGTTCTTGCTTACCGGACCTCAACACTTCTTCAATCTGACTTCTGGTAAAGACTCATCATATCCTACGAATGTGTGGAATAACCTTTGTTGCCATCAATGACAACATTCATGAATCCTTTCTAGTGTCTCTTGCCAACAATCTCCCCCTTTGGCATTGATGGCAACACTTAGTGAAAAATGACTAAGTGTCACACTATACTCCCCCTTGGCTGATGCTCTGTCTTTATGTACATTTTCTGGAGCTCCCCCTTAGCTGAATTCCTCATTTTTCACTATTCTTCACTCCCCCTTTGACATCAATGGCAAAGGGTAGGATCCGCATACCAAAATTTTCAAAATTTCAACTATACTTAGCTGCATAAGTATATACATATGGCATACTTACATATACTGAAGAATGTCTACAAAACTTGTCTTCAATTGGACAAATTCTGTTGCCAAACTTTGCTTCATTCTATCCAAAATTGATATATGACTACTTAACAGGAATGCAAACGCATCTGCCCTTTTTAGATCTGTCGGATCACTGGTCTGAGCTGTGATCTGGGCTTCTTTTATGGCCTCATGCATGGCCTCTAACTTAGGGATAATTATCCCTCTGAGTTCACCCAACCTGCTTATTTTATTATTCTTTTCCTTCTCCAGCTTCTTGATTTCATTCAAGACTGCAATAGTCTGACATTCTTGATTTATTATGGAAGATGAGAGAGGATCAAAATTCTTTGATAGATTTGTCAGTTTGTCCTCCTGTTCTTTTACTTTCTTCTCAATGTCCAATGTTACTTTGGACCATGATAAACAAAATTTGTACATTTCTCCACCATCTTTAAGAGCATTTTATAAGCTCTTTATCCCTATATTCATATTCCTCCTATCATTAGTTATTAACCCTTGTACCTCTACTAATCTTTTTGTCAAAAATTCCTTCCGAACCTTATCTTCTGTTGACTTCTCTAGGAAATCAAAATGTGCTAACACTATTGACTAGATATTTGAGATTACTGGATGAGGAGGCTGAGGGATCCTTCTGAAAAGATGGCATGATCTTTTCTAAAACTCCGGATGCAACTTCTATTAGGTCGCAGTCTTCCATGTGAGACTTTGGGAGTTTTTCTTTTGCCTTTGCATTGGCAAATGAAGCTATCTTCATTGTTTGAACCGGGGAGAGAGAATCAAAGTTGAATGGACCTTGAAGTAACTCTGGTTCATCAATCTCCATCATTTCTTTTGTCAAGAAGTCCTTGACAGTTTCAACAGTGTCTCTTGCCGGAGACAGAGATTTCTTCCTTTCTGCACTGTCACTTATGTTCTTCTTAGCTTGACTTTCTTCTCTTTCTTTCGCTTCTTCTTCTTTCTCCTTTATTCTTTCTTCTCCTTTAGATCCGAAGACTGCAGGGGAAACCGGAGGAGATATGTTTGCTTGTTCAAGGATCTCCTCTTCCGGAGCAGAGGATTCCAAATCCTTATCTTTTTCTGCACCAGTGTCCATTACTTCTTCTTCCATTTTCTTAGTAGACTCTTCCTCAACACCTATGGCTGAGGGATCAACACCTAAGTCCTCTATAACAAGAAGATTGAATCTTTTGAAGGCATTCTGGAGGATCTCTTTTGTTTTGTTTGCCACTTTATTAGTTTCTCCAAGCATAAGTTGTTTCATTCTAGCTTTGCTCCGGAACTCATCCTTGCAATCTTTGAAGATCATATTCATTTGTTTCTGAGTGATTGAAGGATAGAAATGAATAGCTATCTGCTCCCGGATCTCAAGATCTTTTGCCATGGCATTATTCTTTCTTACTTCTAACTCTTTTTCTAGGTTTTTGGGAATAAGAGATATAATTTCAATAAAAGCCTTATTATATATATTCAGATACTTAACTGTTGCTTCCTGCAAGATCTTTTGGTCAGCTTCATTATAGTCATCATAGAATTCAACCATTGGTTGAAGGTTTCCATCCACAGTAACTGATTTGATGACATCATCTAAAGACAGTGTGGGCTTTTCAACAAATTCCTCTACCATTTCTTCCTTGTCTTGACTGGTAGAGGGTTCACTGGATGTTTTCTTATGTTTCTTCATTTTCTTGACTTCTTCATTAGATTCAGTCTCCTCTTCATCTTCTTGACTAACATAAGATCTTGTGGCTTTTGTCTTAGTTCTCTTTTCTCCTTTGCCGGATGATCTTGCTTCCGGTTTTGATGCCTTTAAGCTTTTAGCAGTGGCAGGTGCAGATTTCTTTGATGATCTGGTCCGGGTGGAAGATTCTACCGGAGCACTTTTCTTTTCTGCCTCTTCCTTTTCTTTCTGTGCTCTTTCCATCTTTTCTCTATTGGCAGCAAGTGCCTCTTTTGAGATGCCAAAGTCTTTGGCAATATTCTCTACTTCTTTTCTTACCTTTCTCTTCATCTCTAGTTGCCTTAACTCAACATGGATCTTCATACTCAGTTCTTCAAAGGTTCCAAACCTTTCTGCCTTGGGATCCCTTGGTTGACTTAGCATGTGCTAAACATGTAATTTTGCAATTTTCTCATCCACCTCATACCCCATTGGCATGACCCAGACTGTCCTTGGCTCCACTACCTCCATTAGGCATTGATCAGTGTCTACCATGAAGCACACTGTGTCTTTGTATTTCTCAACTAATGATTTAGGGATTCTTTCTCTGGTTTGCATTATATTTTGAAAGTTCTTAAAGTAACCCCATAGAGCTGTATTCCTTGCCTTAGCATCCCTAAGTTCATGCAAGTAATCCCTGATTTGAATTGCTATAGGTCTGTTACTTTGCCATACCGATCCACTGGATCCGGGCATCTCATTCATGAAGTAGAAAAATAGACACAATATCAATCCTCCATATTTAAAGGAATTCTTTTTGTCCTTTTTGATCTTCTGTATGTTTTCCATCAATTGGCTTAGAAGGAGTTCACAGAGATCATACTCTACATTCTTTCTTAGCATCTCATAAGCAGTATATACTGCAGTTCTGGATACTGAGTTCTCCCTACTGGAGTGACATATCTTATAACCGATTATCATAGATGCAAACTTGATATCCAGATCAGTGATATCTTCAATGGTCATTGCTCGCTTATCAAATTTTGATCTGGTGGCCTCAGTTACAATTTGGTTTTTGACAGATTTGAGGACAGGTATCCCTCTGGAGGAGTGTAAACCAGTTACTGCCCTAATTGCTTCCTTAGTGATCTTGTAAGGTCTGTTTAGCCATAAGAAGTTATCATGCACCCTACTCAATACATACCGGACCCATTCATTTTCTTCAAAGCAGGGGAAATGAATGTACTGGTCAAAATGTTTCTCCTGGATGCCCTTATATTTTGGTTTAAGTTCAAAAGCATCATCTATCAATTATTTGTGATAGATGTCTCTTAGTTTGAATTCCCCAAACTCTTCAATATTCGTGTGTATGTAAACCCTAATATCTTTTGTATACAACACACCATGCGGAACACTAGAAAATGTTCCTAGGGGATCTACTTCCAAGGATTTGTATGGATGTTTCTTGAATTTGGGGCGAGGCCTATCAAAGATCTTCACAATATTTGGAGTACCCATCATTCAAGGATTTACAGAGAGATATTTGATAACAGAAAATACCTTTTGCACCTGTAGGGTTCGCGGAGTGAACTTGAATAATTTGTTGATTGAATCAACTCCAATGGTTGGCCTTTGAGAAGTTTGAAGCGATTTGTTGCAGAGCTCTTCTTTCTTTCTTTTTGAATGCGAATGTGCAAATGACGAGCACATGAACCCTTTTATTTGCAAGAAAAACCCTAAATCCATACTGCAATAAATGCCTGACTTAAGTTATTCTGGTTGCTCTGTGTTCCTTACTCTAAAATAGATCTCTTTCCAGATCACTGTAATATGCTTAGAGTTATCCTTGGAGATTAACAATGAGCTTTCTTACTTTCCTCAACCATTTGATTTATCCGTAGATCATGATGTCTCAATTTTACCAGACCAAACTTGTAAGAAACCTGCTTTTACCAGAAGACTATTAAACTAGATCTATCTGAAGGGATTAGACTCTTTAAATCTTCATGTGGATCTTTCAAATCTTTAATATGGCTTATCTAGGCATTTCTCTGAAAACTCCTTTGATCCGCAGCCTTTCATGTGCCAATTACAGGCACAAATTGACTGGCTGGGGGAAAATGTTTTTCCTTGTGTCTCCCCTTGAGCCAGAGCTCACTTTTTAATTTCTGGAAGGAATATCAGCACCAGATTCTAGTGTGGATCCATCCCCTACATTCTCTGTACTTTTCTTTACCCAAATCTTGTTCATCTCACCTTTAACTTCATCCGCATTCACCTTTCCTTTTCCTTTGTCTTGAGTTTGATTATGGTGTACCGGACACTTTTTGTCCTGATTCTTGCTTCTGCAGAACTTGGCAGTGTGACCGGATCTATTACAATTGTAGAAGACAACATTTCTTTGCATATTTGACTGATATACTCTTGATCTACACTAATTAGCCATATGACCCACTCTATTGCATGCAAAGCATCTACCATTGAATGAATTGTTCATTTGGATATTTCTACATTCATGAGATTTGTGACCATACCTTTTGCAATTGAAGCATTGTTCAGAGAAGGATGAATTGGTTTGATTCATTCTCTTTCTACATTGATTAGCTTTGTGACCAAAGTTATTGCAGTTGTGGCAGTATCCATTGAAGGATGGATATCTTTGAGCATTGGGTTGCCTTACCGGAGGTCTTCTTGGCTTGTCCCTTAGATTTCCTGACCCAAAATTCTTCTGATCGGATCCGGAGCTTTCACCTTTCTCATATCCTAAACCACGCTTGTCATCTACCCTCTTTTGGCTTTCAAGAAGAACTTCAAGTTGAGTAGAGCTTATTTTGAATTTCTCTTTGTATTCATTTGCTGTTTGAAGATCCCTTTTAAGAGTGTCAATTTGATCCTCAAGTTTTTCTTCATTATCTCTAGCATCTTCAAGATCAGATTCAAGATGTCTGATTATTCTATCCATCTTGTGGCAGTCTTCTGATTTCTCCTTGAGAGATTGTTTTAGATCATCTTTAGTCTTTCTTTTTTCTTCAATTTCTTGGGTGAATTTCATAACTCTTGATTCCATTTCATGTCTTACCATAATGACCTCTTTTGACAATTTTTCACATAACTTAGTTTTCTCCTTTAGGTCTTCATTTGTATCATTTGTTTCTCCTTGACTTGCTAATTGTTGAAGTAGTTCCTTTCTCTTCATAGAGATGCTTAGTTTCCCTTTTAATTCATTTATGAAATCATCAGCCTGTTTAAGTCTTTCCTTCAAATCATTGACTTCAAAGTTGGAATGTTCAAGATCGTCTAGGGCAGACTGAAGTTGTTCCCTCAAACCATACATATCCATTTGAATTTCTAGATCTTCCTCAAGCTGTTAGGCTATGTTCAAAGGAACTTGGCTCTGATACCAATTGTTGAAAACTGGGGGGGGTGAATCAGTTATCAAAAATAATTCAACTTTCTAAACTTTCTTAATAGTTAGTGCAACATTAAATCAAATAAGCAAGCATAATCATGAAATGAAAACAACACCAATACACATGACACAAAGATTTTGACGTGAAAACCCTGTTAAGGAAAAAACCACAGGGTGATTAACCCAAGATATTATTCTCTGTTAGAAGAATAGATAGAATAAAATGGCACTTGCCAATTAGGGCTCATTGCCCGAGCACACTGCTCACAAGAGGCTCACTGCCTACAAGAGACTCACTGTCTACAAGAAGGGAAGGTAACTCAATGTTTGAACTGATGAGAAGCATCTACTCATGTTGAGGTTCAGTTCTGGTTAAGCTTAATAAATTGATCTGCTGCACTTCATTCTTACTTTCTTTTAATGATGTTGTACTTTCACATTCTAGACCTTTCTCACTATCTTCACTCTACTTTTCTACCTTTATTTGCACCATATAATTTTCCTCACACAACTTCACATCTAAATCCATCTTGTATATATATTCGCATAAGTGATTTCATCACCTTTCTAGTTGGCATCCAGAATAGTCAATATTTTCCTCAATCTCTGATCTGTCGGTTGAATCCTTGCATACTAAGTAATGCGGATCAAGGATATACTTGTAGAAGTCATCAATCATGTCAGCTAATCATAACTTATGCCTTAAGAGCCTTTACCATCATTGGTAACACATCCGAAATAATGCCTGATATTCTGTCAGTCAGTTCTTCCTCTGTCCACATTGCCAATCAGGAACTCGACACTCAAGTATTCATATCTTTTCCTTCATCTATCACCAGAGGCTAAATCCTTGGAATCTATTAGTCAAGGTACTCCTCTTGACTTCCCCAAATCTACACTTCACTGAGATACTTCTTCTGAGAGATCTGGACTTGTATGTCAGACCTTACTGACTGCTCTGTTCTTGCTTACCGGACCTCAACACTTCTTCAATCTGACTTCTGGTAAAGACTCATCATGGCCTACGGATGTGTGGAATAACCTTTGTTGCCATCAATGACAACATTCATGAATCCTTATAGTGTCTCTTGCCAACAAGCATTACAATCATCAACCATTGGAACAATCTCCAAGGTTGGCATACACACATACATTAGAATAGGTCTAGACCTAAACAGATTTGTGAAGGAGAAGAAATGAATGTGGACCACACCTTGCCTTAGCTGGAACTCAAATGCAATCTTCCTTGCAACAACACACTATCACAAACTCCAAAGCGTAACCGCAAGTAGTGCAACCAACTGAGTCAGCCAAAACTAGTGTTAACATTAAGACCTTTAGGAACACACTTCATGCACGATCTAAATTACATTTTGTGAACCAATCAAAAGGTAGGAACATGATCTAGAGACATCCAAAAGCACGTTACAATCACTAAGAACTTCCACACAACCCCCAAACATTCTATCCAGAAGATTCTTCAAACCAGAGCACTTAAACATTATTGTTAGCCAATGTCAAAAAGGAAAGATCACTTGTGGAGCACCACATCATGAACCATTTCAACTGAAGGCACATAACATCATCCCAGACTTAATCCTAGAACCGCAAACCATAAAACTTAAATGCAGAGAAATGCGGAGAAAAATACATTCTCCTTGTCACCATTGAAGTGACTCAGAAAAATAGTTTTTACTCTGGTGAATAGAACTCACTCAAATCTTCACACTAGAGGCTCAAACTTGAAACATAGAAACTATAGACATCCCTTAACATAACTTCCAAACAGCAGACAAAGATATTCAACCTACAGGATATGTGGAGCAAAACACTCCACTATTCTTCTTAGACACTTGCTCAAACTCATTCAAATAATTTCCTTAGACGCTGACCTTAGGCATTGACATCAATGACAACACTTACTGCTCATACTTGCAACACCATATATCCATTATAGTCCACTAAAACAACCATAAAAACATAAATAAGATATAGAAGAGTAAAATATCATAAAGGAAAAAGCAAATTTGTGGGAATAAGATAATTAAGTGTTCTTATGAAAGGATATGATGGAAAGACATTATGAAGAGACATTAAGAGGTTATATAAGGAATGGGAAAATGAGAGATAAGAACGTGAATCATATGAAGTGTGGAAGCTATAAGATATATGTGTGTGTATGAATAAGGAAGATGATAATGTGAGAGTAAAGCATGAGGAATGAATTATAAGACATGTATAATCCTATGAAGTATACTAATATATGATCTTATGTATATTGGTGTATATTTGTGTATAATTTCTTATAATTTGGTTTGTACTTATTACATATCTAAGTTCTCCCTTTTAGTGCATCACTCTAGGGTTTACTACATATAATAAAGTATAATACCTTGGACTTTAGTTTAGGTTTTTCTATCAACAAAGGGGATGAATTCTTGAACTCTTGAATTTGATTTATGTGAACACTATATATATGGTAAATAGAACGGTGTTTAGTTTTATTCCAATCCTCACAAATCTTCTAGGGCGTTGGACATGATTCATTCACATGTATTTAGTCTTATTAATATTCCTTTGATTTATATTCCTTTGTACTATGTATTTTTTATAGATGATTATTTTAGGACATGGGTGTATTTCCTCAAGAGTAAATATGAAGTCTTTACTTGATTTAAGGAGTTTAAGGCTCTTTTAGAAAATCAAACTAATAGGAAGATTAAGGCTTCAAGGACTAATAATAGAAGTCATTTGTTTCATAGAGTTTGTAAGGAACACAAAATTGAGACATAAGACAATTCCATATGCCCCTCAATAGAATAGAGTTGTGGAAAGAATAAATAGGAAATTGATGGAGAGGGATAAGACTATGCTTAGTGGAGCCAACTCAGAGTAGAAGTTTTGGGTATATGTGGTTACTACAACTTGTTATCTGATTAACAAGTATCCTAGATCCCCTCTATTTGACGAGACCCATATGGGGGCATGGACAAGAAAAAAGCCCTCATTAGATCATCTTCATGTTTTTGGTCACGGGGCATATACCCATGTGCCTATGGAGAAGTGGTCAAAGTTAGTGAACAAGGTTGTGAAATGTATCTTCATTGGTTGTGTTGGTGTGAATGGGTACAAGATTTGAAATAGAGTTCTATATAACAAAACTATTATTTTTAGAGAGATTAGGTCTTCTTCCACATTGTTGCAATTAAAAGAGGATGGGAAGAAAGATGTGCTTCAACTACACCAAAAGACCAAAAAGATCAAACCAAAAGCTTTTGAATGACCTAAAGAGGAGAGCATAGATAGTTTTGATAGTTCTAAATAGGAGGTAGAACCTACACCTTAGCTCTTAAGGAGGTCTACTCAATAGAGACAACAACCAAAAAGGTATACCCTTCCTAATTGGAGATGTATTTTTACTTTGCTTACTAATACCAATGAGCCTAGAACTATGAAGGAGGGGATGGATATGGATGATTATGTGTCTTGGAGAGATACTACGGATGAGAAGATTGCTACATTGAAAACATGACACATAGGACTTGGTATCATTGCCTAATGGATGAAATCCTATTAGATGTAAATAGGTGTTCAAGAAAAAGTTTGGCTTAGATGGATTTATTGAAAAGTACAAGGTCAGGTTGGTTGTGAAAGGCTATTCTGAGGTTGAGGGGATAGACTTTGGTAAGATTTTGTCCCAAGTTGCTTAGTTGACATCTATCAGGTTCCTATTATTTGTAGCAATTAAATATTGTTTAGAGATAAAAGAGATAGATGTGAAGACAACATTCCCACATGGTGCATTAGAGGAAGAGATCTACATGACACAACTAGAGAACTATGTTGAAAAAGATTAGAGTCTTTGGTTTGTAGATTAAAAAAAGTCTTTGCACGGTCTCTCCTAGAATGTGATACTTAAAGTTTGATTCTTTGGTGTTGGGATAGAGATTTTTGAGATCCAAATCAAATCACTATGTTTACTATAATCTAGATGGTAACATATTCCTTTTTATCACATGTAGGTAGATGATACGTTGTTTTTAGTAATAGTAAGGATATGATTTGTGATTTGAAGTATTAGGTTTCAACATAGTTTGATATGAAGGAGTTGGGGGTTGCTAAGTATATCTTAGGTATGGAGATCAAAAAAGATAGAGAAAATATAAATCTTTGGTTGGGCCAAAGTAAGTATGTGAACTCTATGTTGGAGAGATTCAACATGTTAATTTGCAAACCATTGAGTGTTGTTATTCAATTGGGGATAAGGTTATCTTTGGAGCAGTGCCTAACTACACTAGGTGAGATGGAGGGCATAGCTTATGTGCCCTATGCTAGTGTTGTTGGGAGTTTGATGTATGTTATGGTATGTACTAGACTAGACATTGCTCAAGTAGTGTAATTCTTGTGTCACTTCATAGCTAATCGTAGATGAAATCACTAGGATGTAGTTAAGAGGGTCTTTAGGTATTTGTGGGGTACTTCTAAGTACTCCATTTGTTATCACAATAATTCTATAGAGGACTAGTAACCAATGGATATTCATGGATTTGTGGATTCATATTGAGTATGAGATCTCAATAGTAGAACATCCATAAGTGGGTATGTGTTTAATTTGTTTGGTGGTGCTATCAGTTAAATAGGTAAGCGATAGGTTGTGTTCACTTTGTCCACTACATAGGATGAGTTTATGGTAACAACCCATGCCTATGAGGAGGCCATTTGGCTAAGCTATTGTGTTCATATGTGGGGTTGAGTTAAGGTGCTAAATTAGAATTCTTTGTGATAATTAGAGTGCCATTTGTCTAACAAAGAATCTGACCTTTCATATGAGGATGAAGCACATAGATGTCCAATACCATTTTGTTTGAGATTGGTAGAGAATGGGAGGGTGTTGCTAGAGAAATCTGACACTTTGTAGAATGTTACAGATTCTTTGACAAAGTCGATGAGCATAGAGAAGTTTAGGTGGTGCAGTGAGTCAATGGGCCTTACAACCCCTAGCAATTAGATTTTAGTGTTGTAGTTCCCCTTTGCTCTTTGTAAGGTATTCAACAAGTGGGAGGTTGTTGGGAAATATGTCTCAACCTTGCATCCAAATGTTTATATTTATTCATTATTTTGTCCTCACATGGGAAAGAGGGTGTCCCACTTTGAGGTGGCATTCTTTGCCACATGTCAGATATTTTGTAATGTGTGTAAGAAGTTGTAATAGCATCTAATGTCATTATGATGTTAGATCATCTTATGACATTGTAACATGGGAGTTATTTATGATAAATTATGACATGTAAGAGTATGATTATAGGGTAGTTACATTAGAATCTTGACTAGCAATATGATAGTCTATGACGCATGTCATAAGGCATCTTTGAATGGACTTGAATATGCCAAAATGGAGTGCCCAAATTGAGGAGTTACATATGAGATTCTATGACAAGTTATGTCAATTGTAAGAGCATGTTCTGTTTTTAGCTTAGAAGATCATGACCATCTTGGGCATTGGAATTTGGGCCAAATATGGCACCAGTTTTGGGTCATAGTTTTAGCACATAGTTTTGGAAAACCACATTTGGTTTGTTGGTTTGATATTTTCCTATTTATTGGATGCTAGAATGAAGGTTTCAAAGTGAATTTGTAGGTACTGATATGCTACTAAAATTTCTCCAAATATCTTGTTGGTGATACTCCTATAATCTAGCATTTGCTTGGATAGTGTATTGTAATTATTTCTTTGTTGTTGATAATAGAATTGGTTCATGCTTTGGAGTGTGGAGTTTTTCTCTTGAAAGCATTTCCCCACATAAATCAATGTTAGGGTATATTGCTTTTGTGTTTATTTCCTTGTAACTATATGATCATATTCTTTTTGTACATACCTCATCTCATATATTAATGTAGAATGTGTATTTCACACCTCTATTTCTTTTCATCTCCTACACCTACCTTTCATGTGGCCCCCAATTCACATGATTATAATATTGTGGGAAACACTCATCAAAGGTTAGGAATAGGAAAAGATGTCAATTTAAAACCACCCATCCAATCTACAAATGTGCTTAATTTACCTCATGCACCTCAAGCTACATTTAAAACAAAGGAGTGTGACATCATTCAACAAATCCAAAAAATTTAACCTTAAATATCTCTATGGGACAGTGCACATACATCACCTTTTTATATAGACATTATGCAGAATCCTTAGAGAAAATATAAGTTGCATATGATACTAATCCATAATTAGTTACATCTTTGATAGAGTTTGTTGGCCACCATAAATAGTCATGATACCATTTGGGGATTAAAAATTCAATCTAAAAAAGTACTTAAGGAAGCATTACCCTTGCACATCATTGTGGAATGTGGAAAAGCAACCATTAAAGGATCCTTAGTTGATAATTGATCTATCCATAACATATGTATCGAGGATTGTTTAAACCAATTGGAAGTAGACTTGTTCATTGTACGGACATTGAAGATTACTATTATAGGATTTGATAATATGCCTAGATCTTGTTTGAGTTCTATTGTTCTTGCAATCCAATTTGGCCCATGTAAGTTAGACACATTGTTCCATGTGATGCCTTGCAAATTTAATTAAAAAATCCTTTTTGGGCACCCATGGTTGCATGTTATGTGAGCGACCTTCCTTCTACTTTGCATCAATGTGTTAAATATTGGCCTATATATCATAAACCATATAAGAAGGGTGCTTAAATAATTACATCTAATAAATGCATGACACAAAATGAACCCTTAGCAAATGATTGTAGCACTTTACATAGTGATGATTGGGACTCATAAAATTTTATGCCTTGTTGTGTTGGCGAGTATCATGTGGATCCTAAGGCCTATGGTATTCCATCGATCCATCCATCTATGGTAGAACACCTAAGGCATATAAGGACACAAAGGAGACCTATACGTGTGAAAGCAATTTTGAGAGTAGTACATTTCCTAAATCACCATTACATCCTTCTAATCCATCCTTTAAACAAATTTATGGTCCTAGATATAATCTTCTAAAAACGCTTGGATATAGACTAACTGGACTTGGAAAAATGAACAATATTATAGATAGATTGTTGAACCAAGTGAAAATAGAAAACATCATGGAAATAGCCTATCGACCTGAGGAAATGACTAGATGGTTAGAAGAGCGACAATGAAAAAGATCAAATCAAAATCTTAATGCACCTTTGTGTTCCTTTATTACAAGTGACATTGATTATGTGACCCTTTTGGGCCACTAGTTGATTTATCCTTTTAGGGTTCATCGATAACATTAGATAACATGTGTGTCATTAGTCATGATACATCTTACATACACACATATGAACCCTAGAAAGTATAATATAGATCATAACATGCACACATATAGAGAAAAAATTGAACTTGTAACATCCAAACATATCATCACAATAGTCAATCATGTAGAATCATAAACAAAAAGTCTCTCATTATATAAAATGATCAAATGTTCATATACATCAAATGCCAAAATACATATACATAAACTAAATTCAATGAGGCTATCTCTTAGGGGAGGTCCCAATGACCCCTCCCCATGCAACTTCAACCACTATGAAACATCCTTGTCCAAAATTAGGATTGGGATCTATCATGTAACACTATAGTGATCCTATGTAGCTGACCGAAATCCTCATGTAGTGTGCTAAACTCAACCTATTGATTAGATATGGTCATCTATGCACTCTCTAGCTAGCCCATCAAATGAGCGATGAAGGCATCATCTAATGGTGTAGACATGGCTCTTTGTGTATTGAATTTTCCCACCTCTTACACGAGCATGTCCCTCTCTAAGTGAATAGTATCTAGGTCTAGTCAAAGCTTCTACTACTCTCAGATAGATACATCTCTTAGATAGCTACATCTCTCTTCCTTTTCCATATATCACTTTTGTGATACTGATGTAGCCTCAATGAAGGTGCCTCTATAGGCCATCATATCTTGAATAATGAAGTTGAAGTATGGTGTAAACCATCTAGCATGTCTATAGCCTCACACTATCTACTCTACTAGGACAACTAGTACACCCTAGCTTAGATGTTCAATGGTAAGAATGATAAGTGCCACCCACTCAGCTACACTCCTTGAATGATCACACATTGTTTTAGTCACATATTGATAAATACTATAAAAAAATAAAGACATTTGAATGTGATATCAAAACCAGTATACCTAACTCTCCAACCTACTACTAGGTACCATATCAAATGGTACCTACTATAGGGGATGATGTCTAATATGCCTTATGGATTTGCTTCTCCTACTGAGGTTATGCATATAGACACATCAAGAGGATAGAGAAATGGTGTTCCCTCTCTCACCCACTATTCATCATAGTCAAGTGATACCTCCACATCATCCATATCTATCATCTACACTAAAGGATCTACATTATCGTGGTTAGTGTGTATATCCTCTATGGATTGGGGCCTAGTTGTCTCCCCTCCAGAATGGTGATCTTTTATGTCTCCTATATAGTACTTACTTGAGTGGCACCATCTATCATAGGCTAAACTAGCATTACACATGCTCATAATATAGTAGCTCCATCACTGCACCGAACTTTCCATATATCCACCTAGTTTACCTTATACCACCTAGCTAAAATCTATTGTCTACGTCCAACGCCAATGGCATGTATGCCCTCCAAATGATGTCTATTAGAGTCACCCTATCTCCATGCTTTAAGGATCCTACCTTCTCTCCACCCACCTATATCTATGGTGTTCCAATGGGCCACCATTGCTACTCATGGGTGTATTGTGACTAATGGTAACCTTGGGGGACATGACACATGTAGATGCTCATAGACCCAACATTTTAGTAGTGATGCCCCTTGAAGGGAGATGGCTCACACATCAAAAAATGTGTGAAGATCATCATAGACTTGGGATAGGAGACAATAGGCCCATGAAAATAATGTAAGCTTCTCCTCAACCTTTCTACATAACTATATGAGACCATATGCTATATGAGATCCATAACCATTTGGGATAATAAAGAGATACCAATGATGAACAAAATCCATTGGCACCCCTAGGACATTGTTCCCATCATGATCTCAGTGTGATATACCACCTTGTTAATAGCCTACTTGACTTGTGCACTACCTATATAGCCCTCAATCCTATTGTAATGTGGTGCTCTAGGACTTTACTCTCCTCTCCTTGATAAGAATGCATAGAATGCAAGTGAAATGCCATGGTGTTTGAGTCCTATCACTCCATGAGAGCAATGAGTACATGTGTATCATAGTGTAGTGTGGGCAACACAACCATGGTTCTAAGGCCTATCACCTCTAGGAATTGCCAATCTCCATAATCCTTAATAGGTAGTGCACATCAATTTACCACCTGGAGATTTTGAGATTTAGGGCTATCTTGTTCCATTATTACTTTGATTATATGTTTACATTGATACATATTTCAAGTTACATTAGGGGCCATTATGCATCCTCCCTTTTACATTTGAGCTATCATCGCCATATCTTTACACATGTTGGGGAATTAATCCTTAATGTGACTAATAACTGAGATATTAGGAACCTTAAGACTATGTGATCAAAATACAATTATATTTGTTGTATCAATTCAATTAGAAACAATTATGAAACAACATGAAATCATACATAATCCTCATACACATGGCATAAGGATTTACATGGGAAACCTTTTTGATAAAAAACCCACCAACAAAAGAGATTTACAATTGTATTATTTTGGAACAAACTCCAAATATAATTGGTCCCTTCACATCTTTCTCGATCTATAGATTATAGTGTACAACCTTTGTAATCATGCTTCACAACATCACTACACCTTTAGGCACCAACACATCATCAATCTATATTCCATTTGAAACACAAATAAGAAGTAACCCTTAAGTGTTTCTTGGAAAATCATCTGTCTCAAAAATCTAACTGCTCGTGGAATACCAACTATCAGACAACCATATCATGACTATACCAAGGCATCATCATGTTGAATTTCACTAAAAAAACATCTCCAAGTGGATAAGTAATGCATCAGCTTAGATACTCATGCAAAGACTTAGTCAAAGGTGGTTGACCAAACACCCTTGAATGTGAACATGTCTTCTTGCAAAGTTCTCATTTACCTTTGGTTGTTCCTCCCTAGATAAAACTCTAAGTTCCCTAAATATGACATCCCTTGAGTAGAGAACCTTCGATGCCACTAGACTCCATAGCTTCTAGAGCCTTTCATATTTTCACCATAGCTTATAAAAATACACTTCTCTATCTTAAAATCTAACTTAGATTGTGTTTCCTTTGGCACATGAACAAATGCCTTACAACCAAATACTCTCAAATGTGAAACAACAGGCTTCTTACCTATCCAAATTCCATATGGTGTCTTCTCCTCAAGTGTAGAAGTGGGAGACATGTTTTTTAAGTAACAAGTTGATGCAGTCACAGTAGGAAGGTCTAATGAAGGAGATTCCAGCCATGCAACCAACAATAATAACACATGCACAAATCACCGTAAACCATAGAATTTCACATAAAGCACCACAATATACTCATTAAAATAAGTTTGCACAATTATCACCATGTTTACAACCACATAACTTGCTACAATGGGACCTCTTACATGCTAGGACATAATCATTTGATTGCAATAAATTTACACAAATGGATAGTCGCCTCACAAGCTCCCTACATGCATATAATAGCTAGACTATGGAAACACCACTTCCAAACTTGTCGCAAGATGCATAATGATAACAAGTACAATATAAATTCAAAAGTCTACCACTACTCTACTCTATTGTAATAACATCCACTTAACCCCCTTATATGTTCCCTAAGACTAAATTCAACATCATGAAACATGTCACTGACTTGTTTAACAAACTTACAAATTCCAATAGTTAAACAGTGGAGAATCTCCATGCAGTACACCTCACACATCCTCAATTGTTAATACAAACTCCTCAAATATTTACCCTTTAGCGCAAACTCAAAAAAACCTTCTACAAACAAAAATAGTCCCACTAAACACAACTATCAATGTACAGATGTTCTCTAGCCAAATTACCAACTTCTACTCATCCAATCATCAATTCTAGTAAAACAAAATAGAACTACTATTAAAACTGCAAACAACAATTCCTCAATGCGGTGAAATGCACTAACCTTCCCCACCATAAATTGTTAACCTTAAACTAGAGAAGTGCACAAACTATTAAACTTAACCACAAATTCCACTACTCTAGACATGACACATGATTTCCATGATGCCCAAGGATGCACTTTCATCACAAGTAGTATTAATTGCCTCAACCCAAAACTCTTGTCTTAGACTAGCATAGATTAACATGCTTTTGGCTCAATCCAACACAATTTTATTCAACCTTTTAGCCACTCTATTTTGTTGTAGTGTGTAGGGTGTTGTACTTTATCTAACATATCATGTTTGTAGAATACTTCAACTCATAATTATCTCCACCATTATCTGACCTTAATACTTTTAATTTCTTACGGGTTTGATTCTTTATAAGTACCTTAAGCTCTTTGTGAAAAATTCATATTTCTTTCTACAAAAATATACCCAAGCATGTCTAGAATAATCATCTATAAAGGAGACATAATACTAAGATTTACCAATGCAGTGCACATCCACAAAACTAAATACATTGTTGTGAATCACTTCCAAAATCTATCTTGCTCCAGTGCTTCCTAAAGCAAACCTTACCCTATTCTACTTTTCAAACACATAATATTTAAAGAACTCAAAACCAACAAAATAATTTGAAATCTACCTTCCACCATATTCTTACTCACCAAAGTTTCAAGACTTTTTCTCCTATGTGACCCAACCTATGGTACCACAACATACTTGATTCAGGTTTAATACATTAATTGAGCTACACAATGTTGATGCTTCCAACCTAGAGAGCATTCCATGCCTAATACCATTAGCCAACACTAAATTTCCTTTAGCCAACATGCAACCCTTCTCATCAAAGGTAACATGAATTCCATGATCAACCATTATAGAAATAAAAATAAGATTTCTTACCAGACCTAGAATATACAAAAAATCTAAGGGGATCCTCACTCTCCCATCCTAGCTTCACCTTTCCCCAATTAACTATATGGAGAGATATTTAATCACCAAGGAAAATCTATCCTCCATCACACTCCTTGTAATCAAAGTACCACTCCTTATAAGGAGTCATGTGATATGATGCACCTAAGTCAATTAACCAAGAATCATCAACAATATTATTAGTAGAGAAAAGCATCACTACTAAACTCATTAGTATCTAAGGATTTAGTGGAGGATTCATCTTTCTTCTTAGACTTGCATTCCTTCTTTATATGACCTATCCTGCCACATTTCTAGCATTTTAGGTTTTCTAGGGAACTTGGGCTTGACAATTCCCTTGGACTTCCTATCTCCACCCTTCTTACCCCTTCTATCCTTTGACATACCCCTCACAACTAGAGCATCACTAGAGGATTCATCCATGGATTTTCTCTTTATTTCTTCACTTAACAAAACACCTACAATGCCCTTCATTTTTTGTGAAGAACAATTATCGTTGATTATCATAATTAGATTCTCTCATGAATCAAGTAAAGAACTAGGTACTATTATGCATGTATCCTTTTCTTCTAATTTGACTCCAATTGATATTAATTGACTCAAAATTATATTGGAAACACTAAGATGATAATTTACAAAGTATATCCCACTTTCATCTTCAAAGAGTACAACTTTATTTTCAAGAATAATTTATTGACTGGACTCTTGGACTAATATAGGGTTCATATCTTCTTCCACAATAAATATGTGATTAGTTCTTCTGACTTATTCATTAATACATAATCTAAAAGACATAAATGGATAGTGCTTCTATCTTTTTTATCTAGTTTATTCTAGTTATTATCACACATACCTGTAGATTTTGATAAAGAAGATATCATTGTCTACTAATCTCTCCACTAGGAGGTCTTCAACTTTAAACTTCCATAACTCAAAATTTTAGCCATTGAATCTCTCAATCTCAAATCTTGATGTGCTATCCACAAATCCAACAACATGTGCTATGTATTCTCATATAATATTTCAAAAGGTCCCATTGGAACTAATTATACATGTATGGGAAGAAAGGTGTCACCTTCCTTCCATTGAATAGATCTTGGCATTAAATTGCAAGTTTCACCACCAAAAACATATGGTTGTTACACCACAGTGGCCCTACCTAGACAAGCAAGCTTTGATACCAAAGGGAAATTAATCCTTAATTATGACTAATAACTAGGGTATTTGAAACCTTACAACTATGTGATTGAAATACAATTGTGTTTGTTGTATAAATTCAATTAGTAACAATTATGAAAGAACATTACATTATACATAGTCCACATACACATGAGACACAAGGATTTATGTGAGAAACCCTTTTGGGAAAAAACTGCCAATAAAAGAGATTTACAACACATACACATGAGACACAAGGATTTACATGGGAAGCCCTTTTGGGAAAAACTTGCTAGCAAAAGAGATTTACAATTTTATTAATTTGAAACAAACTCTAAATATAATTAGTCCCTTTACACATTTCTCAATCTATAGATTATAGTTTACAACCTTCCCAATCATGCTTCAGAATCGTACCTCACCTTCGAGCAACAACACATCATCAATCTATTCCATTTGCACCATAGACACGAAGTACCTTGAGTCTTTCTTGGTGTACCAAGCATCTTAGCACTCTATTGCTCATGGAATACCAATTGTTAAACAACCCTATCATGATCGTCTTATCCTCATTTTTTACTTTGGGAAAATTTTGATGCAGGAGCATCCAAAGGTGTAAGGGCAATCTTGCATCACCCAAAAATAATGTTGATTCAAAATTGATGTCTTTGTTTTCATTTCTTTTCAAAATTTGTGTTTTTGGATACCCATTTGCTTGAATAATGATTCATAACCTTCAAAGTTTCCAAAAGGGCTAAGGATACCATAATTTACAATTTTTAGTAAGTCTGTATTAGAGAAGCAGTTGAGCCTTAAATTTTCCCCAAAGCTTCGGAATAGTCAAATAAGCATTCTTGGTAAATTTCATCTCAAGATCATGTCTGGATTTCAAGATATTAAAGTTTCAATTTGGTGAGGTCCCCTGAAAAGTTTCAAAATCAAATATGAGGGACTAAAACATCCCATAACGCCCCAAAAAGTTTATGAAAATCCATTTAGACATTTCCGATGTGATAGTTCACTTCGCGAGCTTTTTGACGCTTCAAACAGTTCGTCAATCAGACACCCAAATCAAAAGTTATGCTTCCCAGAAGTTGACTTATTTTTGGAGGGAGTTGCAAATTTCAAAATATTGGCTGGAGGCCACCAAAATAGCTATTTATGACTATTTTTGGGAGCCCTGGGTAGTAGTAGAGATAAGGGGGAAAGTGTAGAGTCAAGAAAAGGCGGGAAAACATAAACCCTAGCTGATTTGGGGTTACAGAAGGCAGAAGATTCCAGAGTCTTGAGATAGGGAGTTGTAATGTGTTGCAGCCTGTAGAGGATGCATCCTATGATTGTATTTGAGCTTCTATACTATAATGAATTGTCCAAATCAATAAAAGAACATTATATTTTCTGTGTGCAATTTTTATTGTTGTGTGTTTTATGATTTACCCCCTTCATCAAATTTAAACTTTCTGTGCTCCTAAATCGACATGTTATCAAGTCATTTTCTCAAAAGCCCTATTAGTATTCCAAGTCATATGTAGTTGTATAACCTTTGTGATTTTCTCCCTACATTTGAAATTTTGTCTCTCACCAACGTAGTCCTATTTTTAGCATAGTTCATGATGTCAAAATTTTCCCTTTTTCACTATGGTCCTTAAATTATTTTATCAGTGTGGTTGAAATGCCTTTCTCATGATAAGTCAATTCACAATTCAACTTGGAAGGTCCTTGGTTCTTGTTTTGGAAAAGTGAAAATAAAAAATTACAAGTTCTCAAGTGTTTTGTAGAGATGCAGAGTTCCTTTGCATCTTTGCAAGTTTATGCACAGTTGTTTGCTCAACCCACAATTCCACAATGTTAAGTATGACTTATCACAAAACTTAGAGCCCCTAATGCAAGTGATGCAAACTCAACTTGCTCCCACCCTTCAAAATTTTACAAACTGCTATAAAAAATCTTGCATGGGATCATGACCTCTATGCACATATCATTTGGTTTACAATATGCATAATTGCTCCTAAGTCCTACAATCTTGAAATATCTATGTAACAATCAAAACTATGGAACTAAGGTGCAATTATGCATTCTTACAAACTTTCTATGCATTCTCATCTCCTTGTTTTAAAATGCTTATATACTACAAATTTGTTGATATTTTCTACACTCATGTAATCTTGCAAATTGCACATATGCTTCCACATTAGTCATACATACATTAGAATTACAAACTTTCCACACAACACCAAATATTTTTAAAATACAATCATGCTTCCACATTTTGAAGTTCCACACTAAAGAATAATAAGCAGGAGGGAAGACTTAGTGCACACACATGCAAACTTATAATCTCACCTTCCATTTTTGCAACACTTGTCTTTTGTGAGTTTTTGGACCTCTTGCACATATTAGCATCACTTGCATTTTAAATTCTTTCTTCCATAGCCCACATTTCTGACAAAAGCTAAAGTTTGTTCAAAATTATTTTAAGGAATGTCCACCTATAGCCAATGAATGTTAATTGTTCAACAAAATATTGTGACAACCACTTGCACACTAGATTTCAATGAAGATTTAATATTTTATTATAAAGAAACTTTTCCAAAGTTTGCAATTTAATTATTTTAATGTTGTAGATTGCACTCATTTTAACTTTTATGTTTTATTCCAAATATGTGTAAATTTAAAAGGAGAGGGGGAATTAGACAATTATGAGAGAGAAAACTAATTTTTCTATAAGTTGCTAAGTGAGGGCATTTGTAAAAGTGTGACTACTTTTTGCCAAATACATGGAATAACATGGGACTTTGATCCCATTTGTGAAAAAATAAGAAGATTTCTACAAAACTTTGTGCCTTTGATTTCTTCTTGGGATCTCATGTCTTTCTTATGTCTAATTTAAAACCTCTTCTTTGTTTATTCCCCTTATTTTATGTGTAAGGAAAGAACTGAAACTTTATGTTCAACTTTGAAGGAATATGATGAATGGTCTACAGACTTTGTGTCCCTTCCTCATTCCTCATGCTATTCTTGAGTTGATATGAAAATCCACTTCTTCATCCTTTCCCTTATGTATTTTGTGAAAAGCAATAAACAGTTAAATCTTTACTTCTATGATGTTGGCATATGTAGGATTAAACTCAACATTTCTATTTAATTATACACACCTTCATCCTTTGTTTTCCCATTCATTTCTAAGAAATCCTATATGGTTCCTTGTTTTGAGTCTGTCTATCTTTTTTTTTTCCTTTTTTGCCCTAAATTCTACTTTCCAAAAAAAAGTACATGAAAATCTTTAAGACCCCCCATCTTATAAGGGAGTTGCCCCTCTCAAACGTAGAGGAAAATAACATTTAATGGAATTTTCTCCAACTATCGCAAGTACCTACCACTACCCATTGGGTGAGCCTCACTGATCATTTTTATTATGATAAGCAGTAAACGTGGGTACTGATCCCATAACAACAAGCCCCAAGGGCTGGAACAAACAGGCCAACAACAACACTAAAATAGCACACAAACATAGCAATACTGCAGAAAGATGAAACAAAATAGAACTAAACAACCCCTGAACAAGAGCCAACAAATCTAACTACCTTGACCCTAGAGCGAAGAGCAGTAACAGATTGGGGAGCCCTTTCTTATGATGCTCAACCACTATCTAGGAAAAGTCTAAGTCTAAATTCTTAGAGCAAGGCGAGAGGAGGGGATCCTCAATAGACGCTGCAACCATAGAACCCTCTCACAAAGAAGAAGGCAGAGCTAGAGATACAATAGGAACTGATAGAGAAGCAATCAAATCCAGGTCAGAAGGAGCAACAAAAAGAGATAAAGATGGGAACCTAGCATGCTCACAAATGACTACCAAGACACCCTTAGGCTCAGGCTGAACAAGAGTAGAAGTCCCCACAGGGGGTCTAGAAGTCACAAGAGTACTCGAAGGAGAGGAACCAACTAGGGACTCCTCAACCGACCCTACCTCCAGATCAAGAACTGTCAAGTGTTCCAAATGAGCATTCTGCCACCACAACGTGCCACCCTTGCAATGAGAGTGAAGGCAATCCAAACCCAAATGCCCAACCATGAAGCAACGGAGACAATGGAAGGGCAAACCCTCATAGTTAAGGAGCTGGGATCTAGGATAATCCCCTACCATAAATCAATCTCTCCATGAAGAGGCTTGGAGATATCAATATCCACAAGAATGCAATCATACATACTAAGGCCCATAAGAATTGTAGATCTGTCCACCATAAGGTAGCGTCCAATAGAATTGCCAATCGCCTCATAATAGGACACTTCACAGAACTAGAGGGGCAGATTGGGTAACTTGACCCAAATAGGCCTGACATTAAGCAGTTCAGAAATGGGATTGAACAAAGGAGTCTAGGGTTTAAGCAGAAGGGAGTGCTCTCCCCATAACCACACCCTACCATCAAGCACAGTATCCCTAGCCTCAGCAAAATCAAAAGACACAATGAAAAAACCCCTTGCACAGGGGAAAATACCAATATTACCTTGGACAATCAGACTCGAGGATTTTGAAATCCACTTATTCAGATTAGGGAGGGATGGCCATAGTCCATTAAACCTGCCAATCAAGCCAAGCTTATCATAATGTTATTCATTCTCATAAACTTCTTATCCACATACCACCACAAGGGAGGTATGGGAGCAAGGAAGAGGGGAAGAATGGATCTTCCCCCTCAGAAGTGGCCGGCCATTGGCACCAGCTACAATAGCAGCAAAAGAAAGACCTTGTGCATCATCAGACAAGGGCGGTTCCTCTCAATAGGGGCAGGTGCCTCAGCAATCACGCAAACACTTGTAGGAACTACACTGACCTCTGAGAAGAGCGTGGTAGGTGAGACATCACTGCCAAAGCTGCCAACTCCAATGCCAAAACCCACAACGGTCGCATGTAGAAGTTCACGAGAGGGAGACACCATTCAAATTTTCCTGTTTGTTATAAACACCAGTGACAAATTTACTAACAAATTTTTGGTGAGTCTACTAGGGAATGAAGTGCTTGTGCATTTTAGTTTTCCCAATATTTGAAGATACATCCCTTAGAATTGAGGTTGGCAACTCTATTATAAATGGAATCTTCCTAGAATAATAGGTATCATACAAAGCTCATATTGAAGCCAGAATATGATTGCGTTGGAGATAATTGGTATCAAGAAAAACAAACAAGCAACTAAATACCTTTGAAATAAACCATGCAAATAATATATGAAATCCTTGCATCGAATGATGAGGTAATCATGTCTTTTTGGAACAAGATCAGAAAGAGTATTTTTGAAGATGAGAAAATACTATTAAATCATTTACAAGATTATAGTTCTAAACTCTTTATTGTCTTCAAAATAGATTCCATATGTTGAAAGAGTAAGAAAGCAATGAAAAATTTACAAAGCAAGCCACATCCATGATTGATGAAATTCTTGCATCAAATGATGGTGAAGTCAAGTATCTATGGAACAAACTTAGGAAAATTATCATAGAAGCTAAAAAAAAGAGGTTGGAACCTTGAGACAACCATAAATACAATTTCATTATGAAAGAACTTAAAAATAAATTGCATATGTTGTAAATACAAAAGAAATAATCTCATTCTAGGAAAGAATCAATACATAATTGTGTTTTCAGTTCTTTTGATGCTGATTTATTGAATAAGAAACATATTGAAAGAGAAAAAAGGCATTCATTTACTCCTGACAATCATTTCAATTTCTTAGTTTTTAGTGAATTAGAGTCATCCTTGAAGAACACTCGGTGAATGATGCAATATAAAGGAAGATTGAAGACCAACTTGAAGTTGATTATATGTACCTACACTCTTGGCCAACCAAAGAATTTGAAGACTATAAGATCCTACTCAAATTTAAAATAAATAAAATATAATTAAAGATAAAATATCAAATAATCATTAATAAAATTAAATAAATGCTTACCAAGTACAAATAAGTTAAACAATTGACTTCAATTTTTTTTGAAATATATATAAAAAGAATAATGATTCTACAATCATAAAAACAAAGGACTAAGTCCTTTACAACAATTTTATCCATTACTACAAAACTCAAACTATTTTAAATTTATTGTTATAGGTTTACTCTTCCTGAAGTCACACTTAAAAACTATAAGGATCAGAGAGAGAGAGAAAGAGAGAGAACATCATCGAGATGATTTCCACCCTACCTTGAATTATTAAGTTTCCTTGTGCTACTCCATAGGAGAAACATGACCCATCACGAAGGATCTAGTGCACCATGTGAATCACTAACAATCTAGCATACTTATATCTTATGCTCATGCAAACATGCATATATCTAACATGTACATATCCTCTAATAAACATGTTATGGGAGAGAATTTAAATCAAACAAAGTATTAAACTTATAGTTGATTTCAAGCTTTGGCCAATGCATCTTTTCAAACAATTCTGCACTAACGTGTTAAGTTGTAAGTTAGAAAAATAACCTACAATTCTCTATTTTTTCCATAAGTGGCACCCATCCATACTCATATCTCAAGTTAACAAATAAAATTTTACTAAATATACTAGATTTAAACACATATAGTTCATCAACAGATTCATAAAACTTACACACACAATGAAATAAAAATCAATGTCTCAAGCAATACTATGCAATGACTATTGATGCAAGTAATAATTGTCCTTATCACATACACTGATATCTTGTCATATTAGCATACAACTTATATAGTTTTAACAAGTTAACATGATAAGCACATGCAAACCAACTGGTGAACAAGTGCTTCAAGAAATACTAAGCAATAATTACAACATAGTATAATAATGTCCTAATCATATCGCAATGATATCTTGGCATTCAATCACATACTAATTGAAGTAGACATTCTTAACAAGATGGAATTATTTTCCAATAATAATAATAATAATGCACATATAAAGTGCTACCCGTTTCTATTCAAGTTGATAAAAGCTATTTTGCAGAGGTCCATATGGTTAGTATTAATCAATTTCACATCTCACAACCATCATTCTAGGTCCCTTTATTATAACCTTTCGGTTTACTCAATAGAGACTATTGTCCTAGCATTCTGAAATCATAACTACCTTAGGTCAATAATTTAAGGAAAACAATAGAATATGTATACTTCATTAGAGTGGAAGGTAAAAGATCAAGCCTATCACCCGCTCTAACCATACATTTTATCTTGGACATAACTACATTATGATAATCATTTACAAGAAATTAGTCTAAATAACAAACTATGAGCCTTACAATTTTCATCCAAATCCGCAATGACAAGAAGTAACTAAATTTTCACAACAGTAATTTTTTTTTTAACTAGGTAATCAAATACAAAGGTCACTCATCTATAATCCAATACAACATTTTTCATTTTATCATAAACATGATCTCATTTTCATAAAGCTGAAAGAAATGATATACATTAATCACTTTATTTTCTAACAAATGAAATTTTCTTGAAACAACAAATATTGGAAACATACCATTAACATGCATCTCGATTGTCGACCCATCACATTCAAGACTCGGCATTCCTCAGTATTTGGAAGAGAAAGTATCTTCAAGGAGCTTAACCTCTAACCACAGACCGTCGGTCTCCCGCACTCCTTCCTAACCGGAAGTGGCCCTACCCTACTCAAGAGGATAGACTTAGGATAACCATCGGTGTTTGCCATCTGAGCTCTGGTGTTGTAACCTACGTGTCTTGTTATCGCGCAGATCCCTAGATACCCTCTAGTCATGCATGACACTCCACAAGAAACGCCATCCAGTTACGATGGACGTTCGATGCACTTGAGGATAGTACACCACCTTGGCCAAAGGATTTATTTTTAAATTAGCGTTCTAAGAACGCATGAACTTGGTTCACCCACCCTACTCGACTTGATCTGGTTGAAATCCTACAGTTTCTTATTTGTATAGTTTGAACTAATTGACGACCTTGATGACCTCAAGGGTTTAGGATATCCTCCTATAATAGCGCATGGCACAACTTTTACTCTAATCTCGAGTTCAGAGTTTCATAATCCATTTTCATGTAAAAACATTACTTATAAGCGCCCACTCCTAAGTGGTTTCATATTTGTTTACTCGGTTTCCAAATTTGCACAACATACTCAAATATCTAAAACCATTTTCCGTTATCCCAAAATTCGAGGATTCTAGACTCATATGGTCTACAAGGTAAAACAATACTAGTACCGTCGCATGCAACGTAATCTCAACTCACATGCAAGTTTTCAACTCTAATTGTTCATTTCAGAACTATGACGGTTTTCGATCAACACGAAAACATTAACTCCCTATTCCCCTTTCCAAGTCAATTGTTTCACATGACTTCTAACTAAAAATATAAGTCGAAATGCCACTAGCTGGTTATAATTACATCATCGGCTCTCATACACGTGAAGGTTTACATCAGAACATGTTTTAAATCTGAGGCTTTTAACTCCTACACACATGTACGTGGAACAATGTATCTTCTCACTATGGAACTATCTTTTCCAGTGCATTAAAAACGTTTTGATGTTGGTAACTCAGTCATAAAGGAAACTAGAACTTATACATAGTGGATTTCTTAATTCAATGTAATATCATTGCTGTCCATTGTATAAATAAAACTCTTGGTTCTAAACGAGACACAGTCGATATCGTTATAAGTTAAGATTCTTAACTCCTATGATTCCATGGATGGCTACAATATTCCAAAACAATCCTCAAGAAGATTTAAATCCAATACTCTATACAGAGCAAGGTTAGTTCATTCATTTCGAACCCTTATTTACTATCTTAGACATCTCTCAAACAAGAGAAAGTTTATATCTTTAGCCCAGTCAAAGGAATCCTATGCAATAGTTTAAAGTCTTAACAAATTTACAATTGGACAAACTATCTTCCCTTCACTCGCGGGGAATGCCATATCAGGCAGAAATGACTATCTGCATTATATCTATAGGGTATTAATCCTCAATAAAACACTGGATACTAAGATTTCTAGCTCAAAACAAGGCTCCCATCTTTTCATGATAATTCGGTATTCTAACAGTCTATGTGCATCATGAAACAAGACTACAAAAACTCACCATCATTTTCAGACATAAATAATCAAAATTGATTTAAACATAAGATTCTATGGCATGTGCATCCACACAGTTGTAAGTTTTCTGCAAATAATGATTATCATTCGAATATCTGCATGACAAAAGATTTGAACATTGTTTTGATACTATACTAATACCAAATTCAGTCTTAAAGAAGAATCATGAACCTGATGGAGTTCTCGACGAACCACCCGTAATCTCCTACCTCCCACTTCTAGACAATGACTGTCACACTCCCTCTCTGCTGTGCACTATGATGCCTTCAATCTCCTCTCTCTCCAGTTGCACTTTTTCTTTTCAAACCGCAAACCTCCCTCCAGTTTTCTACTCCGTTCTCCCTCTTTTTCTTTTTAGCTCCCACGCCTCAGAACACACTACTTCCTCCTGTCCGTCGCAAATCCTGCCCTCCTCGACTCTCTTCACTATCCCCCACTCAATAGATTCCCCCTCTTTTTCTAAACCACAATAGCCACCCACTATACAGGCCCACTCCCCTTCAAACTACCTGTTTGGCGATCTCAGTAACAAACACCCATGGTTAATTTTCAGAGTCTATACTCTCTCTCGAAGATACTTTCTCTTCCCGTCGAACTCGGTCCACCTGTTCCTGCAACGACAGTCTCATATACAATTTTGTGGTCAAAGCACCTATGTTCCAAATCAAAGCATAATATATCCAAAACATCATTGCATTTATCAAAAAGACATTTAGTCTACCATATCACATTGATCATAATCAATAGACTTCTATAATTTCATAGAACTAACTTTGTAAAATAAATCGTCAGTTTCCAAGTCGTTCACAACATATTAAATTATTGAAATTTGCAAGAAAATAAATAACATAATTGTTTCCAAAAAGAGGGATGTAACATATCCTTCCCCTTTAAAAATCATCGTCCCCGATGATTAAGTTTATCAAGCAAAATTTAAACTTAAAACAAACTTTTTATAATGCAACATTAATGTCTTTAAAAAGTTTTGGAAATCTTTGGTAAATATCTTTGTAATCTTCCCAAGTGGCGCTATCCTCGCCATATTGGTCCCACTGTATTTTGCATTGCAAAACTTCTCGATTACATAAACGAAGTTTACGCATTTCGAGCACCTTGAGTGGCTCGATCACAACCACCTCGGGTTCTTGCATCTGTAAGGAATTCCAGTTAAGGATGTGGTTATTACCTACAAAATATTTCTTTAAATACGAAACATGAAAAATATTATGCATCTTAGACAAGGTTGGAGGTAGAGCAACTTTGTAGGCAACCGGATTGATAATCTCAAGAATTTCAAAAGGTCTGACATAACGAGGAGCCAATTTCGAAGATTTACCAAATTTTATAGAACTCTTTTGGGGTTTCACTCGCAATAGCACTTTCTCGCCAACAGAGAAGTGTCTAGGCACTCGTTTGCGATCTGCATAACTCTTTTGCCTGTTATTGGCTTCTGCCAACCTCTTCCTAATCACTTTAACTTTTTCTTCCATATCAGCAAGCATTTCAGGTCCAATGCTTATCCTATCTTCCAACTTATCCCAGCTTATAGGTGTTCTGCATTTCCTTCCATATAATGCTTCAAATGGCGCCATCTTAATGGCAGAATGATAGGAGTTGTTATAGGCAAATTCGACAAGAGGTAGATATTCCTCCCATCTGTATTGCTAATCCATGCAATACATTCTCAAAAGGTCTTCTAAAACCTGATTCACTCTTTCTATCTGTCCATCAGTTTCAGGATGATAAGCAGTACTTACATTCAGTTTAGTCCCTAATGCAGAAAATAAGGTTTGCCAAAACCGTGAAGTTATCCGAGCATCTCTATCAGATATTATCTTTTCAGGTACCCCATGCAATTTGAAAATTTCTTGCACAAATTTTCGAGCCAAAAGATGTGCTCCATCTGTCAAATTTCCCGATATGAAATGTGCAACCTTGGTTAGTTTATCCACAACAACCAATATTGCATCATGCCTATTCTTAGACATTGGTAATCCCTGGACAAAATCCGTACTAATAACTTGCCATTTCCATTCCGGAATATCATGTGGGTACAACAACCCAGCAGGATGTTGGTGTTCTGCCTTCACTCTCTGACACTCCAAACAACTAGCTACAAACTTTGCAACATCACTTTTCATTTCCTTCCAGAAATATAGCGGCTTGACATCTGCTAACAATTTTGTTACACCAAGGTGTCCAGAGTAAGGAGCACAGTGAACTTCCTTCCACACCAGGTTTCTAAGTTCTACTGAGTCAGGAACATAAATTCTTCCCTTGAATCTCAGCAATCCATTGGATTCAAAACTGAATCCGTCATATCTTGGGTCCTTAGGGTTTGAGTGTAGAGCCTGCTTCACTTGTTCATAATACTCATCCCCAGATAAGTTTTGCAATACTAAGTCTTTAAAGTTAGCATGTATGGAAATTATGGAGGCTATGTGCCTTCTTCTACTTAAAGCATCTGCTACTCGGTTTTCCTTGCCTTTGATATAAGAAATTTCAAAATCATAATCTGCTATTAATTCCAACCATCTCCTTTGCCTTGCATTGAGATTAGGTTGTGTGAAAATGTAGCGAAGGCTTTGATGATCAAATTTTAAAATAAAAGTCCTTCCCAACAAATAATGTCGCCACATCTGAAGGGCATGAACTACTGCTGCCATCTCTAGGTCATGAGGAGCGTAGTTCTGCTCATAATTTTTCAGTTTCCTTGACTCATAGGCTACTACCCTGCCATCTTGCATAAGCACACCTCCCAATCCTTCCCCTGAGGCATCAGTGATAACCTCAAACTCTCCCTCAGGATCTAGAACTTTCAGAATTGGAGCGGTTGTTAATTTTTCTTTTAACAAGTCAAAAGCCTTTTGACATTCATCTGTCCAAACAAACCTTTTTCCTTTTCTCTGCAAAGAGGTAATGGGGCTAGCAATGCTTGAGAAATTCAACACAAATTTCCTGTAATACCCTACCAATCCCATGAAACTTCGTACCTTTGACACATTGGTAGGTTCAGGCCACTCCTTAATAGCTTTTATTTTGGCCGGATCAACTGATATCCCATCGGCTGATATTATGTGCCCTAAGTACTGTACTTCTTTCTGAAACAAGGTGCATTTGGAGAGTTTCACATACAATTTATGTTCTCTTAACCGTTGTAAAACTATTTGAAGATGTCGTGCATGCTCCTCTTCATCCTTGGAATAGATCAGAATATCATCAATGAAGACTAGTACAAACTTATCAAGACAATCTCTGAATACACTATTCATGAGATTCATGAAAGCAGCAGGTGCGTTGGTCAATCCAAACGGCAACACCGTGAACTCATAATGACCATACCTCGTTCTAAAAGCTGTCTTGGGAATGTCTTCATCTTTCAACCTTAACTGATGGTATCCAGATCTCAGATCTATCTTGGAAAAGACCGATGCGCCATGCATTTGGTCAAATAGATCATCAATTCGTGGCAAGGGATACTTGTTCTTTATAGTTGCCTTGTTAAGCATCCTATAGTCTATACACAGCCTTAGTGTTCCATCTTTCTTTTTGACAAAGATAACCGGGGCTCCCCAAGGTGATACACTTGGCCTAATCAAATTCTTAGACAAAAGCTCCTACAACTGAGCTTTTAATTCCATAAGTTCTGTGGTAGTCATACGATACGGAGCTTTAGAGATTGGCTCCGATCCTGGTTTAATATCTATGCCAAAGTCAAATGTTCTCTTCAGAGGCAAGCCTGGTAACTCCTCAGGAAATACATCCCTGAAGTTGCACAGATATGGATATCTTTCCTCAAATGATTGATTCTCTGAGGTTTCCTCTACTAGGTCCATCTTGACTGCAAAAAGTTGACATCCTTTTCGCCTAGCCCGCTTTAGTTGTTTTGATGAAATGGATCTAACCTTTATTTCCCTTTGTATTCCTTGGAGATTTACTGTTTTGCCCGACTCATCCAGACACTCAATGGTTTTATGAAAACAATCTACTTTGGCTCGATGTTTCCACAACCGGTTCATTCCTAGGATGACATCGTAGGACCCTAAAGGCGCTACGTATAAGTTTGCCTCAGTGGTGAAGTTAGAAACACCAATCCTAGCTTCGAACAAACATTGCACTACCTGAGCCTTTGAATTATTTGCATACTCTACTGTCCAAGGTTTTGACATAAAACCAGCTTTTCTAGAAAATTTACTTAGGACTCTAGGTGACACAAAATTTTCTGTTGCACCAGTATCAAATAGAATAGAAACAGGAACTCCAAATAAGGTACCTGTCATCTCAATAGGAGTGATCTGATACTCCGCTTGCCGATTGTCAAGAGCGGCATGAATCCTTTGCTGAAAGGCTTCCTGTTGTGAAGGAAGCTCCGTGTTCCTAGGCCTCCCATTTGGCTTCTTGTTGGGGCAACGGTTGGCATAATGGTCACCTCCACAAGAAAACATCCTCCTATAGGTCCTTGCTTTTCAGATGGCCTACTTGCAGAATCACCATTCTTCTTAAAATTTGCATTTCTCTTGAAATCTTCACCTCTTCGCTCATTACCAATTCCTCCTTGATTCTTTCGATTTCCCTTATCAAACCTCCTGTTTCCATATCCCTTATCATTTTTCCTTTTATAGGACTGATCGTTGTAGTTCTTATCAAACTTCTTGCGTTTCTTGTCACGGTAAGCAGAGATGGATTTGATCTTCTACTCCTGTTTTATTGCCTTTTCATAAACTTGATCCATCGTGCTTGGACCATGCACCTCCACCTCACCGCCAATCTGAGGATTGAGTCCCATGATGAACTTTCTGATTCGGAACCTTTCGTCCTTTTGGTATTGGGGAACATACTTCAGTAACCTAGTGAATTTTTCTGCGTACTCGACACAGATAGTTCACCTTGCCTGAGGATTTGGAAGTCCGTTAACTTCTGATCAAAGTATAATTGAGGTAACCACCGTTTTCAAAATAGTTCCACGAACTCATCCCATGTCACTTTCAAGGGACTTAATTCCAACTCCATTTTCTTATTCATCCACCAAGTGGACGCTTCCCCAGACAGCTGATAGGCTCCCCACACGGCTTTAGTAACCTCAAAGTAGTTTCTGATCTCAAAATATTTCTCCATCTCCGTTAACCATGCCTCTGCTGCATCTCCGGTTTTCGTTCCATCAAACTTTGGAGGGTTAACCTTCTTCATATCCTTAGATAACTCTAATGCAAGTTTATCCCTGGTTTTTCTTTGGGCTTCACTGTCATCAGGATGTTCACTTGTCGTGCCATTATCCCAATGTTTACTCTTGCTTGTATAATGTGAATTCTCGTTTCCACCCTCTGTGTTACCAGTTTCATCTATTTTCTTCTCTAGCTTGTTCAACCTTTCCTTGGTTTCATTGAGCATGTTGAGGATCCTATCCAACTTGTCAGTGGAGTTTTCCCGAGAGTTATGACCTTCCCGATCCTCCCCCTCATTAAACCCTGATTGGTCCATGCTAGTTTAGTATCACACCTGTTTAAACATATACTAATCAGTTTTACGCTTATTATATTAAATATCATTAAAAGAACACAACAATTGATCATAATCATAATTGTTCTCAAACCAAAGTTTTGTCTTTATTCATTTTGAGAAAATGTTTCAACATCAGTAGAGATAGACATATCTCATATTTTACTTAGTATCAACTAGTGGAGTGTAACCTTTGGATTCATTGTTCGACACATAATCATGAGGTGTATACCCCTCAGACTCACTATCAGAAGATAGCTCAATAATCTCAACTCTAGGTTCTACACGAGAATCCCTAGTGATCATGGGTATACTACTAGGTACAATCTCAGGTACTCTATCAGGTACACTATCAGTTACAATCCAGGAGCAGCGGTTGATCATGATTCGAGCTGCCGTCACTGCTCCCTCTAGGAGTTCTCTCCTCACTCGCTTAAGTCGTGACATTGCATTGGCTAAGGTTTCCACATCATCAAGCCAAATGTCATTTTTGTCATTGGTTTTCTCTATGGTCTTGATCATCGCAAGTCATTTCTGCTTAGCTTGCAGATAACGCTTCTTACCCGCGAAGGATTTTCTTGCGGTTTTCTTGGTGTATACCATCCTGGCACAATAAACCAAATCATTAGCTACCCGCATAATGATGATTTCCTAATCAGGTTAGTGGACTCATCAGCCCTAGTGTTGAACCTGGTTAGCTCTGATACCATATGTAACATCCAAATCCGCAATGACAAGAAGTAACTAAATTTTCACAACAGTAATTTTTTTTTTAACTAGGTAATCAAATACAAAGGTAACTCATCTATAATCCAATACAACATTTTTCATTTTATCATAAACATGATCTCATTTTCATAAAGCTGAAAGAAATGATATACATTAATCACTTTATTTTCTAACAAATGAAATTTTCTTGAAACAACAAATATTGGAAACATACCATTAACATGCATCTCGATTGTCGACCCATCACATTCAAGACTCGGCATTCTGCAGTATTTGGAAGAGAAAGTATCTTCAAGGAGCTTAACCTCCAACCACAGACCGTCGGTCTCCCGCACTCCTTCCTAACTGGAAGTGGCCCTACCCTACTCAAGAGGATAGACTTTGGATAACCATCAGTGTTTGCCATCTGAGCTCTGGTGTTGTAACCTACGTGTCTTGTTATCGTGCAAATCCCTAGATACCCTCTAGTCATGCACGACACTCCACAAGAAACGCCATCCAGTTACGGTGAACGTTCGATGCACTTGAGGATAGTACACCACCTTGGCCAAAGGATTTATTTTTAAATTAGCATTCTAAGAACGCATGAACTTGGTTCACCCACCCTACTCGACTTGATCTGGTCGAAATCCTACAATTTCCTATTTGTATAGTTTGAACTAATTGACAACCTTGATGACCTCAAGGGTTTAGGATATCCTCCTATAATAGCACATGGCGCAACTTTTACTCTAATCTCGAGTTCAGAGTTTCATAATCCATTTTCATGTAAAAACATTGCTTATAAGCGCCCACTCCTAAGTGGTTTCATATTTGTTTACTCGGTTTCCAAATTTGCACAACATACTCAAATATCTAAAACCATTTTCCGTTATCCCGAAATTTGAGGATTCTAGACTCATATGGTCTACAAGGTAAAACGATACTAGTACCGTCACATGCAACGTAATCTCGACTCACATGCAGGTTTTCAACTCTAATTGTTCATTTCAGAACTATGACGGTTTTCGATCAACACGAAAACATTAACTCCCTATTCCCCTTTCCAAGTCAATTGTTTCACATGACTTCTAACTAAAAATATAAGCTGAAATGCCACTAGCTGGTTATAATTACATCATCGGCTCTCATACACGTGAAGGTTTACGTCAGAACATGTTTTAAATCTGAGGCTTTTAACTCCTACACACATGTACGTGGAACAATGTATCTTCTCACTATGGAACTATCTTTTCCAGTGCATTAAAAACGTTTTGATGTTGGTAACTCAGTCATAAAGGAAACTAGAACTTATACATAGTGGATTTCTTAATTCAATGTAATATCATTGCTGTCCATTGTATAAATAAAACTCTTGGTTCTAAACGAGACACAGTCGATATCGTTATAAGTTAGGATTCTTAACTCCTATGATTCCATGGATGGCTACAATATTCCAAAACAATCCTCAAGAAGATTTAAATCCAATACTCTATACAGAGCAAGGTTAGTTCATTCATTTCGAACCCTTATTTACTATCTTAGACATCTCTCAAACAAGAGAAAGTTTATATCTTTAGCCCAGTCAAAGGAATCCTATGCAATAGTTTAAAGTCTTAACAAATTTACAATTGGACAAACTATCTTCCCTTCACTCGTGGGGAATGCCATATCAGGCAGAAATGACTATCTGCATTATATCTACAGGGTATTAATCCTCAATAAAACACTGGATACTAAGATTTCTAGCTCAAAACAAGGCTCCCATCTTTTCATGATAATTCGGTATTCTAACAGTCTATGCGCATCATGAAACAAGACTACAAAAACTCACCATCATTTTCAGACATAAATAATCAAAACTGATTTAAACAGAAGATTCTATGGCATGTGCATCCACACAGTTGTAAGTTTTCTGCAAATAATGATTATCATTCGAATATCTGCATGACAAAAGATTTGAACATTGTTTTGATACTATACTAATACCAAATTTAGTCTTAAAGAAGAATCATGAACCTGATGGAGTTCTCGACAAACCACCCGTAATCTCCTACCTCCCGCTTCTAGACAACGACTGTCACACTCCCTCTCTGCTGTGCACTACGATGCCTTCAATCTCCTCTCTCTCCAGTTGCACTTTTTCTTTTCAAACCGCAAACCTCCCTCCGGTTTTCTACTCCGTTCTCCCTCTTTTTCTTTTTAGCTCCCACGCCTCAGAACACACTACTTCCTCCTGTCCGTCGCAAATCCTGCCCTCCTCGACTCTCTTCACTATCCCCCACTCAATAGAGTCCCTCTCTTTTTCTAAACCACGATAGCCACCCACTATACAGGCCCACTCCCCTTCAAACTACCTGTTTGGCGATCTCAGTAACAAATACCCATGGTTAATTTCCAGAGTCTATACTCTCTCTCGAAGATACTTTCTCTTCCCGTCGAACTCGGTCCACCTGTTCCTGCAACGACAGTCTCATATACAATTTTGTGGTCAAAGCACCTATGTTCCAAATCAAAGCATAATATATCCAAAACATCATTGCATTTATCAAAAAGACATTTAGTCTACCATATCACATTGATCATAATCAATAGACTTCTATAATTTCATAGAACTAACTTTGTAAAATAAATCGTCAGTTTCCAAGTCATTCACAACATATTAAATTATTGAAATTTGCAAGAAAATAAATAACATAATTGTTTCCAAAAAGAGGGATGTAACACTAGGTCCCTTTATTATAACCTTTCGGTTTACTCAATAGAGACTATTGTCCTATCATTCTAACATCATAACTACCTTAGGTCACTAATTTAAGGAAAACAATAGAATATGTATACTTCATTAGAGTGGAAGGTAAATGATCAAGCCTATCACCCGCTCTAACCATACATTTTATCTTGGACATAACTACATTATGATAATCATTTACAAGAAATTAGTCTAAATAACAAACTATGAGCCTTACAATTTTTAACCCACTAGTCAAAATCTATGTACTTTAAGTTGTGGGTATAAATAATTTCACACATAAGGATGCACCGATAGACCCAAACTATAAGAGTTCATCACTAAGATCTATAATGTCATATTATTAGTGTTGACATGAAAAAAAAAGTCATTAATATGTAAACCATACTCTTGGATGATACTATGTGTTATTACCACTAGCTAAGAGCAATTTTACTTACAATTGGCTACCTAAAAGTACCACCAATGTTATAGTTGAAGAAATTAACCTAGCCCAACTGACATCATGTAAATTATTCGACTCATAAAGCATTGATCAATGAAATTATAAAAGGTTGAGAACTCATTCAATGGATCATCTATATCTCTACTAACCCCTCTAAAATTTAAGATAATAAAATATCAATCACATCGTATAAACTATAATGTAAAAAATCCTTCTTAATAACCCATGAATTATACATGAGACCCTTTTCAATAAAAATATATTACTTATTTTATCAAATTTACGAATCAAACTGTCTGGAAAATGTATAAACATCCTCAAACCAGATGGGTGAAAATTTTACAGAAGAAGTATTTGGACAACAAAGCACCGGAGAGAATTTTCACGGTAGCCAATCCTCCGAAGGGCTCATCAATTTGGAATTTCATTGTTAAATGCCACCAGGTAATTCTCCCTAAGTTATCATGGACTATCCATAATGGAAAGAAAGCATCCTTCTGGGACGACCAATTGAATGGTTGGCCAAAAATTTCATCTCAGGGAAATTTTTGGGAAGCAGCAACTTACTTTAAAAGGTTTTGGGGAGAAAAGGCATGTTCCTATTTTATAGTGGACACAAGCACAGTTATATTGAAAATCAGATGGAAAAGCTTTGATAATTGTAACTTTCCTCTTGAACAAAAAGTTGCCCTTAGAAAGATCTTGGAGGAATAATTTCTCTTTTTTTCTCCACGAGAGGATGAACTGATCTGGATGGGAGATGGATTAGGAAGATACAAAGGCCAATCTGGTTATAAATTTCTATCTGCAAAAGCCAAAGTGGACTAGCCCACTAACCTCTATTGGGCAAATCCAATTCTACCTAAAGCTAGCACTTTTACATGATTGGCTCTAAATAACAGGATCCTCACGGGGGATAGGATCGAAAAGCTTTCTTTAGGTTCGGGTTTTGGTTGTGTTGTGCCAAGAAGAAAATGAATCATTAGATCATCTACTTGTTCGTTGTAGCTTTAGTCAACATTGTTGGAAGCACATAATGCTACTTTTGAATTGGTATTCCCCTCTCTCATGTATGCTGAAGCAATGGTTGAGAGGCTGGCCTGCTCTAAATAAAGAGGCTTACTTTCATGATCTCTGGATTGTATGCCCATCTATTATATTGTGGTTACTCTAGAAGGAGAGAAACTTTAGGATTTTCAGGAACACCTCTAGATCTGCTGTTGAGGTTTGTAATGAGATGGAGACTTTGATTGTTGAAACAACTTTGGCAAAAAAAAGGCGTTCACAGTCTAAAGAGCCCAGATGGATCAGTTGGGATGCTCTTATGTCTAAAAATTGGAAAGGCCTTTAGAAGCAACCCCAAGGTGTGAATTTGGTGAATGCCCACTCAGGTGTGGACAAATCTTCAATTAAATGGTTACCACCTACTCCCCCCTTTGTGAAAGTAAATTTTGATGGAGCAAGTAGAGGAAATCCTAGGCCTTTGGCCTTGGGATGTGTGATCAGAAATAGTGAAGGTAAACTTCTAGTAGCTAAAGCAATGACGCTCCCAGAAGGCACAAACAATAGGGTAGAAGCTCTGGCTCTTCTCAATGCCCTACAATTGGCTCAAGAAAAGGGATACAAGAGGGTCTCAATTGAGGGAGATTATCTGCTAATTATTTTAGCTTTACAAGCAGAGAAAGCTGAGAATTAGTCGATTCATTATATTCTCGATCAAGCCAGGGAAGTTATGAAAGTCTTTGACTCTTTTGAAATCTCGCACTGCTACAGGGAAGGAAACAAAGTAGCCAACTGGTTGGCGAACTTCACTTTAGACCAACAAGAGAAAGAAGTCTCTTTTGAGCATAACCCTCATAATTGGTTGGAAATGCAATACTCTCTGCTTATGGGTGACACATGGTTTTCCTTTCCTTCTTCCAGCCTTTTGTGATATGACTGCTAAGATAGATATGTTTTTGAGGTCCCTATAGGCCTTTGGCCAGCTAGGGATGGGGTGGGTGGGAGGCTCCGGACATGTCACACAGACTTCTTCCCCTAACGATCACGTGTACTCCCGGGCCACGTATCCTAGAGCAGGCCCAAATCATCTACCCCCCAACGTACCCCTCTCTCTAATGGCAGGGAAGAGTCTTTATTGTTGCATTTATTTACACCAACTGGTAGATTACCCTTAGATTTCCTTCATCATCCACCTGTCGTCTTTTCCTACTTGTTGTCCCTTGGCTTGATTGCCACCTCACATTCGTCCCACGCGTGGCTTTTTAAGGTAAAGCTCCTTCTTATCCTTTGTTGTCTAATCCCACCTCGGGCTCCAGGGACCATCGTCATCCGTACAACATATATATCTCTTCCTGCATGCGAGTTTTAAATGGACGGCTACTCTGTTTAAGTTTTTTATTCCCCAAAGGGGATGGATGACGTCACACGCCTTTTACAAACAAGCCAACTTAATTGCAGTTAGTTTTTTCATTAATTATTAGCACCGCTCCCCCTTCTTAAGGCCATCTTCCCCTTTTACCACCTTCTATTCATTTTTTTCTCCAACCGTGCTTCATTGTTGCTTGCAATCCCTTGTCTTCGTGTTGTGTTTAGTTTTCTACAAGTCTTGTGCGAATGGAGGGCGAGGTTGCTAATTTCAAGATCTTCTTCCCTCCGTTTCATTAGGAACCAACCATTAGAGGAAGTGTGGGAATTGTGGAGTTAAACTGTGTTTTCCAACTCGACTACACCCTTGCATAGTTTGCAGTTTAGACAGTGTGTAACCGAAAATGGCTGCAAGGCACTCCAGACTAAGAGGTAAAATGGTCGGAGGTAGTCTCTATTTTCCTCTCCAATTTAATGGATATTGTTCAAGATCCTCATTTCATCCTTTCTATTGCGATGGGAATTATCAATCGACGCCTATTCAGTGTGGAGAGATGGAATGAAGCGGTGGCCAACTATGACATTATGGTTGGTGATGCCTGGGTTGGAAGACTTTTTCCTTCCTACAAGCTACATACTAGAAGGTCCTATGAGTGCATCTATAGGAAAATGCAACATGGTATGAGTTGTGGGTGCATTTGCTTACTTGAAAGAGCCCTCAAGGGACATGCTCACTCAGTCCCTAAGTCTGTGAGGCTAAGGTGCAAAGACTTGTTCATAGCCATCCACTTTCTAAGGTTTCATGCTGTGGATTTGGCCCCATGCCATCGTAGGATCTCCGATGAGGTAGAGGATGTCTCAGACACGAAGGATCTCCCGGACCAGAACGAGGACGAGGAAATGGCAGTAGTTGAAAGTGGGGTCTTAGGCACGGGTGCAAGTGTGGATAACTAATGGTGCTCTCTTCTGTGGCGGGTCTCGGATGGCGGCTAGGTGGTGTTTAACATTGGTGGCTTTTTTATTTTTTGATTATTTTATGTCTGTTTTGAGTGGTTTTTGTCCTTATAGCCTCTTCGAAGGGTGTGGAAACACTGATCCCCCTCCTTTTTTGTATGACAGACTATATATTTTTAATATCAATACAAGTCTGGGGCTATACCCCTTTTTCAAAAAAAAAAAAAAATTCTAGAATATGTCCGTATCTTTAAGAAAAGAATATCCAAATCTGATTCTTAATTAGAAGCTTTGTTATATGTAATTATATATAAAGTGGATCACTTTCTTGCAGATATATTTACGTATTGTAGGACTCCATCTATAATCTATAATTTCTTTGCCATCAGCCCCCTAAACCAACTTAATTTAGCTTTTCAAAAGAAGAATTCCATAAAATCATCATATAAACTTGATCCTGTGTATTAGGCATCTGAACTGGATAGGGTTGAGGTTTTTAAAGCAAACTTCACACACACAAAAAAAAATGTTGTGCTATTATGTTCTTCTTTCAAACATCTATGAATTTGTGGAAGGTGCCAATGAGGTTCAAAGAAAAAAATGAATGTTATAGGAATTAAAAGATCTTTGATCACAATAGGCTGTGAAGCCAAATTCAATAACCTTGGCCGCAGCCTCACTGCCTGCGCCAACATGGAAACTTTGAAGCCATATATTTTACATTCAACGCAATCTTAAATGGTATGGTTGCATTGTGGAGTTGGAGTCTGTTATTGGTTAAGGAAGAAATGATAATTGCAGAAGAATACGCTGTTGTACATGAGAAAAAGAAGCTGATTGTTGAAAGAACATCATTAATGTTCAACAACATCCCCCTCTTTAATAAGTCAATGAGAAGGGAATAGAGAGAAGTAGGTGAGGCATCAATCAAGCCAAAATGGGAGCTTTGGAACAGGGTAGGGACATCCATCAAAGCATATTGGAAGGTGAATTTTATCAGATTTTATTGTTGAAAATGCTCTCGACGACATGCATGCAAAATGTGGAAGCATAGACAAGGCACGTGAACTGTTTGACAGCATGCCTCAAAGAGATGTCATCCCATGGAAAGCAATGATCGCAGGATAGCACCCAAAAAAAATGGATTTATTGGAAAAGTCTCATAAACTTAAGCAAGTACAACAGGTCGATGTAAAGCCAATTCTACTTCCTAAATTTCCACTATTCTTAAATATCATCCACTTCAAGAGTTAAAGGTCAATTTTGATCAATAAAAATAAGACAATATTTATCACAGATGTAAAGCCCATTCTACTTAAATTTCAACTATTCTTAAATATCATCCACTTCAAGAGTCAAAGGTCAATTTTGATCAATAAAAATAAGACAAATATTTATTACTTTTTGTTGTGAATGGGATGTCAATTTTGATCAATAAAACAAGACAAATATTTATTACTTTTTGTTGTGAATGGGATGTCAAATTTGATCAATAAAAACAAGACAAATATTTATTACTTTTTGTTGTGAATGGGATGTAAAATTACTATTAACTGTTTGACCATTACAATAAATGATATTTAAATAGAGTGACTTAGAAAAGAGCCCTAATCCACATTAAAACAAAACGAAAGCATAACCAATGCAGTAAATTAAAAAAAATAGCATTCGACCAAGTCTACTTATAAGAACGGGAGGTATTAAGAAAACATGGCACAAATAGTTCTCAATATGCCTGAAGAATGGCGGTCTGAAGGAACGCCATGATTGCAAGATAAAAAACAAGGGAAAGGATGAGAAGTCATTAGAAACTTTTTATGCAAATGTAACAGGCAGAGAAAAGGCCCTGGTTGAGATAGGTCATCTCTTTGCCTCAAAAGCATTTCAAATATCGATAGAATAATCATAAACATAATTCTAGTTGATCAAGAAATTTGTTTACATCTTCAACTCAAATAAAATTCTCACCTCTTACGCTTATAAGTCACACCTTTCTTGATCTGGTAGTATTGTTTGCTTTTCCCTTACATCCGCTACTTCTTTTCCTTCCTCTGTATGGTCATCACTTTCACAGAGTTCAAATATCTATCACATGACTTCCTGCTCCAAACCTTGCAAGGTATCTTGGTAATTTGCAGCGTCTACTATCATAAAGATTGTTCTCCTTGAGAAGGCATTCCGTATCTTCTATATCTTTCTTTCATCCCAAACAAATTCTATTAGATAATCATTATATCCTCTCAAGATAGTCGCAAGGCAAAATAAATCAAAATAAAACACAAAAACACAATTGTTCTTTTTATCTTTTTATTTGCTTAATTTATAATTTTAATTTTCATAATAAAGCAGAAAATATTTTTAATATAGAGATCATCCACAAGTTTATTTTTGCTCTTCGGCTGAGAGCCAAGGACTAATGGGTATCCATTCCACCAAATTTGTCTAGAGCATGATTGCGGCCTCATCCCTTATGGTGTCAGAGGCCTTGCACTCAACAAGACTCAATCCTTGGTGGGCTCATTCAAAACCTTTCAACATCTCTAGTAGGCCAACGGCCTTTTGGCATTTGTTTTTAATTTGTTTTTATTATTAAATAAATAAAAATACGAATGCACTTATTTATATTCCAACTCATAATAGTGCAATTTAATTATATATTAACTTAATTAATTTAATTCACACAAAAGCATCTTATGTTAAATGCATCTAGGTGAGAGTGTGAACAGATCCCTTCCTACCATGTTGCCTTCAAACGGCTAAATCCTTCTCCCCAATGATATTCTCACCAATCCGAGAGAGTGTCAATAGTTCATGTCGCACTTATTAATAGAGACATAGTCATCATCATAAATCAACATTTAAATATAAATTCGTAAATGATTAATCATTATTAGAATAATTTTAATCACAATTCTAAAGATAATTATTATTCTCGGTTATCTTTCTTAATTGCTCGCTATTAAACAAATAATTAAACTAAGCAAAATAAATGGGATGTGACAAAGAGGAACCAAAAAACATTCTTCTTCTAATATACATGCAACCTAAACATGAAGCATTAAGGTTCTTGAAAACAATGGAGGAGGAAAAGCTCCACAAGGAAAGGTTAGATATCACCCTATTTCTAAAATTTCTTATTCTAAAAATATCTTTATGACTATTCCTATAGTTTAATACTACACTATGACTCTCTTGATGCCAACTCATTAAATGAAACACATATTAGGGAAGGAAGAAAATGTTCATATACTCTTAATAGTTGACTCAATTTTGAGGGTTATAAAAGAAAATTAAAAATAAAATCTACAAATGATTGAACAAGAAATGAAAAATGATACTGAACATCATATATATGCAACAGAGAAAGCAATGAGGAATATATAGAAGAGATTGCAAATGACCATTGGGTTAATGAGAAACTTAAGACTTTACCTTTCATTTGCCTTCCTATTGAAACTTTTATGGCATATGGAGATGAAGAGATGGTTGCTTTGTGGGTGGAATATCGAAACTACAAATAGTTGTTAATGGGCAAGCAACTTTGAATCTCAACTATGAGTTAATGTATCCTGCCGAAACCATGCAAAGAAAGTTTGAGGAGTTGGAAGAGTTGAAAGAGTAGAAAACAAATGATGATCAACAAAGTAAAGTTCATGAGGACTTTCAGCATTATGAAGTCTTCATTCTGAGTTGGTGTCTCAAAGCATCAGATGATGACTTTCTATGCAAAGAAGGTGCCATTCTTTCTCCTTCACCAATCATGGAAAAGGACCTCTTTGTTCATGAACCCAAGGGAATGTGTTCGTCATTCTGTCCCTCTCCTTCACAATCATTAGAAAGAGAATTTTATAAATTTATTGCAATTAAGAGGGATGGAACTTCTTATTTCACGAGAGATGATCCTATGCTCATTGAAATTATTGTTCATAAAGTGGACTCACAACCCAAACTAGTACATGAAATCATAATAAGTACATGAAATCTAAAATTATCAAATGATTCAATGATGAAAAGGATGACAAAAACGCTTTTATCCTGTTCTGGTAAGAGCCAGAGAGGCCCACTAATAGCTGCAACAGATGCAAAAGAACAACTAAAAAATCTAATCAATACGAATCATAAGGACAAACTAATAATTTTGTTTGGTGTTTTCGAGGAGGTTCGATGTTGCATCTAAACAACCACAACTACCAAAGACACTTGGGATCACCTCAAATCAATACGAATCCCAAAGTCAAAATCAAATTCTTCATTTATAGCATCAACTACATTGTTTGCAAATGCAAAGTGGTGAAAAAGCGGAATACTTTTTCAAAGAAGTTGCAAAGATCAAAACATTGTTGTAAGTGTTAAGAGAAATTGTGTCAAATAACTCTTGTACCCATTGTCTTGAGAGCATTGCCTCCTACATTTCATGTGTTTATCACATGTCTCAATGTGGGTAGCAAAATACTATCTTTTGAAGAGTTGGTGAATTTGTTTCAACAAGAAGAGTCAATTCATGGTAACACCTCAAACTCCCCAAAGAATCAGGGCCACACATCTCAACCATGTTGGAGTGCTCCATAACGTTTATCCAAACCCAAACAAGAAAATTCCTCTACACCAAAAAATAATTGTCTCATTTGTGAGAAGAAGGAACATAATCTCCAAGAATGTTAGTACAATTCCTTTGCAAATAATGAATCTAGCCAGGGCCACCAAAGCATTCTAAAGGGGACAAGAAGAAGGATCCCCATTAGCAGAAAAAAGATAACATGTAAGATGGTAATGTTGCTTCCACAAGTGATTTTGATGAAGAATTTTTTTTGTATGCTATAGAAACCCAGGCTTCCACTTCTGGTAGTCTTATATGGTATGTTGATTCCAAAACATCTAGACACATGATAGGAGAACAAAAGTGGTTCTACAACCTCACTCCATTAACTTCATATGGGCAAATTTCACTTGGTGATGATACATCCTATGAAGTGCAAGGTATTGAGAATATTTCATTACTACTCAAAACTCACTAATGTCGACTTACAAAGGTTCCATACATTCTAGGGCTCACAAAGAACCTCTTATCTATAATTCAATTACTTGAGCACAACTTAAAGGTTGAGGTTGATTGACATAATGGTGAGAAACTTTATTTCATTCATGAAAAGATTTGCAATAGAGAAGTTGTTGCTCCTGCCTCAATAGTTAACAAAATGTTTCAATTGGTTGATATCACTCATGAAAATAAGTCCCTTCTAGTAAAAATCAATTCATCCACTACTCTTTGGCATCGAAGATTTGGTCACCTCAATTTGGGCTATCTTCTTGCATTGTGTAAAAGAGACATGGTGTGAGGACTTCCCCCCATGAAGAAAACAATTATTTGCTCCAACTGTCTTGCTAGGAAGCATGTTCATTTTCTTGTTGCAGGAACACGATCCTCTAGTCCTTTGGATTTGGTGCATATCGATCTGTATAGACCCATGACACCCAATCATAATCATGACCAACATTTTTTGTTTTTTGTGAATGACTATAAAAATGTGGGTCTATTGCTTGACTCACAAAGATCAAACTTTTAAAAAATTCAAAGCATTATCACCCCTTGCCTAACGGTTATTTGGTCACTCCATCAAGGCCATCCCTTCATATCAAGGGGTGTCACGTCTCAAACTGTTAGACCTTCTGGTATTGGCTATAAATAGAAATGTTAAATGTTATTTATGAGCATGTTATAAATGGATAATTGTTACCTTTCATTTTCAGTTATAATGTATATAGTGCTTCAGCTATTGATTTTTAGATACTAACCTATTAATGGAGAATTGAGTTTAATGATGACAGGTTGTCGAAGACAAGAGTATGGTTAAGGTAGAGGTGATTAGCCACCTGACAGGGTTGGGATGGAAAGAAACTCTAAGTTGCACACACCAGCAGGTAGTTTCATTCATCTGCATTTTATCATTCCTTGAATCATCTCTTTGTAGCTAAATTAATTTAGTAACTTTTGGTAGAAAACACCTCCGTTATGTTTTGTAGTTGCAACTAAGTGTTCATTAAATATAAATGTGCTCTTATTGAAATAAAATAGATTTAAATGATATATATTTTCTTTTATTAAATTCTATGTGAAAGAAAGTGATCTTTTTTTTTTCTTTTAGAATAAATTGCTTATCTATTGTTTTGGGGTAAATTAGAAATGATTAAATAAATAGATATTTTTAATTTGTTTGTAGTAATATTCATCTGTTTTGTAAAATAAATTCTTTTATTAAATAGTGACAAATTGGAAAGATAAGATATAAGATAATGACAAAATTAAAAGATAGAATAAAACAAAAAGAATAGAAATAAAATCAAAGCAATAGAAAAAGAAAACAAGAAATAGAAAAAGAAGACAAAAATTAGAATGAAAACGATGAAGAGGGTAGATCATAAAACACACAACAACAGAAATGGAACACAGAAAATAGAATATTTCTTTATTGATCTGGGCAACTCATTACATTACAGAAGCTCAATTACAATCAAAGGAATCAATCCTCCACAGGTTGCAACACACTACAGCTACACCTCACCAGGCTCTCGAATCTTCTGCCTTATGTAACCCTAAATCAGATAGGGTTTATATTTTCCCGCCTATTCTTGACTCTACACTTTCCCCCCTTAACTCTACTACCACCCAGAGTTCCCAAAATAGTCATAAATAGCACTTTTTGGTGGCCTCCAGCTAAATTTTAAAATTTACAACTCCCTCCAAAAGTAGGTCAACTTCTGGGAAGCATAACTTTTGATTCGGGTGTCCGATTGACGAACCGTTTTAAGCGCCAAAAAGCTCACAATATGAACTATCATGCCAGAAATATGTAAACGGATTTCCATCAACTTTTCAAGATGTTATGGGATGTTCTAGTGCCTCATATCTCATTTTAAAAAATTTCAGGGGTTTTTCATAAAACAAAAACTTTAATATCTTTCAACTCACAAATGATCTTTGCCTGATTCCTTCTCCAAAGGTCTTATATTTCAGTTATGAACCTTTCTGTAAGTTTTTGCTTCAATTCATGCCCAAATGTAAACTTTCCTAAAATGGTAGGTAAACTTTCCAAATCTGACAGTTTGCTATTTTTAGCAGTTTAAAAAAAACTAAAAGTCCTACATCATTATTCAAAAGATTATGGAACCAAAAACACTAATTATGGAAATAAATGAAAACAACTGCAATGATTTTGAATCAACTTCTTTTTGTGTGATGCAAGATTGCCCTTACACTGGATGCTCCTGCATCAGACACCCAGAGTAATTTGAGAAGTGACCTTGTCATGTCTCAGGTGTTTGTTTGAGGAAAACCCAAACAGTCAATCTTTGCCTTAGACAACCAAGAAGAATCTTCAACAGGCCTTCCTTTCCATTTCACCAGATATTCTTCATATTGCATGTTCCAAGTACTTCTTCCCATACGGCTATCCAAAATCTCTTCTATCTCCTCCATTGAAGTAGATGCCAGAATACTCCAGTGTTCTTGTGTTGGTCTATCCTTTGTGCTACCTTCATGATATTCTATTAAATCAGCAATGTTGAACACATGAGAAATATTGATCCCACTCAGTAACTCTACCTCATATGCATTTCCCAAATCATACTTCTTTAAGATTCTGCACGGTCCAAATTTCTTTATTTTTAACTTATTGTATGTTCCAACTGGGAACCTTTCTTTTCTCAAGTGAACCATGACTTCATCTCCTACCTGGAACTCCTTATATCTCCTCTTCTGATCGGCCTTAGCCTTGTACTGAATATTCATCTTATTAATGTGTTTTCTCACCTCTTTATGCAAATTCTTCAGATGTTCTACAAAGTCTTCACCTTCGACACTTGTCTTTTCTCCTTTGTCCAGCTTCCTTAACTCAGAAGCATTTCTTGGGCTATTGCCATACACAATCTGGAATGGTGATTTACCAGTATTCATATTGACAAAATTGTTGTAAGCAAATTTGTCATGTCCCCTCTTTAGCGCTGTCTAGCAGAGACATGAGAGTTGACCTATCATCCGGGTTCCCGTAGGTCAGCAGCGTGGTTAGGGGACCTATCCAGAGGCAGTGTAGCTTGGCACAGAGCTTTACAGGCCTTTCCAGTCAGTTTTTGACAGTTTCCTATTTTTTAGGAAGGGTTCCTATTTTTTAGGGTTTGACCGAGAGTTGACCAGGAGGCATCAGGGGACCTCCAGGAGCATTTTTGGAGTTTTGGTCAAATTCCTATTTTTTAGGAGGTATCCCTACATTTTAGGGAGGCACTGTCAGTTGGCATGACACGTGGCGACATCACCAGTAGCGTGGGCTTCAGAAGTTCTCAGTTCAGGATGGCCAGGTGATGGATTTGGAATAATTATTGAATATTAAAGTGTGGCTTTAATATTTAATAAAAATAAATAAAATAAAGTGAATAACATGTCACTTTATATTAATAAGTTATTAAAAAGTCCCCCACCTAGTTGACACAACGTTGTGTTTAAAAAGTGGGCTTTTAATAATGAAGTTGGGCCCTCAACTTGGGCGCCCAACTTGGGAAGTCTTCATTAATAAAAGGATCTTTTAAAGATTCTTAATTTTGATCCCTTTTGGAACCCTAAAGTGGACGCCCACTTTGGGAAGTGCATAAAGTGACTTTGAAGTGCTATTTGGATCTATCTTTTGCATATCTTTTGAAGCTTCATGGCAGCTCTGAACTCTGTGGAAGGGGGCAGCAGCATTCAGACTCTTGGGAACGAAAACTCTCAAGGATTTTGGTGAATTGGACGATAACCCAGTTCTTGTTTGTGGGAGGCCTACTCTGGGTCTTCATTTGTGCATCATTGGACAGATTCCAGGGCATGTTATTGCAGATCTAAGCTTGCAGCAGTGCTAAATCAGCTTTATTCTTCAGATCCTTCATTCTCAGTTGCATGTATAGCCTCTTCTAGGCCAATATTGCCTTTGTATGCAAGTAGGGTTGCAAACCAGGCTTCCATTGAATATTAAAATACAGATCTGATGGGTATGTGCCTCAATTTCTCATGTGTTATCTTTCTAGCAGTTATTATTTATTTTTAGTCCATTTTATTTGAGATTGCAGCTGTATGTATTTCTATTTGCCATCTTGGCAAATACACATCTCAAGAAAATTGAAACCCCTTCTGCATCTCCTCTCTAGTCTGAAAGAAAACAAAAAAAAAAAAAAAAAATCATAAAACAAATTAAATCACAAAAAAACAGCACTTCTTTTCAGCAACAGCACTTCATTTCAGCAAAGGGATCCATCAGGGATCTTTCAGTGGTATCAGAGCCTTTGACCTGCCAGCCTGTGGGGTTTAGAGATTTGCTTTCTATGCATACAGACAGGTATTACACACGCAGGACAGCCCAAAACGAGCTTGGGATTGGTACAGCAGAGGAACCAGTAATGGCTGAAGAACAGAGAAATGCCAGGAGAGATCAAGATGAGGAAGAGAGAGAGATGATGAGAACCCTCATCAACACTCAACCTAGGATTGCTCAGACCCTTGACAGGATACAGGATGCCTTGGAACGATTGGAGTTAGATAGAGGCAGACGGAGCAGATCAGTATCAGTGGCGGGAAGCCAGCATAGTCATAGGTCACACGCATCAGCTAGGAGTTCCCATCATTCCCCTAGGCGTGGACAGGCCAGGGATAGACCCTTACTTCCTCAGTTTGCACCAGGTGAACGGCCAGCACAGATAGAGCCACCAGAGGTGGAATTTCAGGACTCAGTCATGGCGGCTACAGCTGAGTGGCGAGCCTTACCCCCTGAGGTCCGGGATGTCTTTCCTTTTCCACAGTATTGTGCACAGCGCAGAGATTCTACCAGGTTTAGAGGAGACCGAGGCACTAGACCACAGCAGCAAAACTATGACCTCAGTAGAGCTACTGGGAAGATCACGTTGGCTACATATGCTGGTACGGGTAGTACGAGTGCACGTGCTTGGGTGCACAAGCTGGACATATATTTATCCTTGAGACCCATGCCTGAGCGTGAGGCTATCCAGTTTGCTGTCTTACATTTAGATGGGGTTGCCTATGATTGGTGGCATCATGGACTGGTCACCCAGGATCATGCCTTGATTCATTCCTATGCAGAGTTCACTGAACGACTCATTACCCGGTTTGACCGTAAGGACACAGAACTCTACTATAGGGAGTTGGCACATCTTAGACAAACAGGACATGCTGAAGCTTATGTTAATGAGTTCCAGCGTATTGCAGTTATGGTACCTGATATGCCCCAGAGGCGTAGCGTGATGTTATTCATTGAGGGGTTACAGGATAGGCTTAAGGGATTGGTACGTGCCTTCCAGCCGGCCACTCTTAAGGATGCCATTGATGTGACCTTGAGATTGGACACCACTCCCACTTATCAGTCGGATAAGAGGCCATTCAGGGAATCACGGCCTTTTCAGAAGGCCAATACTCCACAGTTCAGAGATGGACAGTCAGCTAGACCTCCTAGGATGGATCAGGAGTCACGGAATGATTTGAGGAGGAAGAAATTATGCTTCTCCTGCAAGGAGCCTTGGGAGCCCGGACACCGCTGTATGGGTAAGGGCAGAGTTCACTTGGTTGAGGTCACATCTGAGCTTGGGGATGAGGAGATACCAGACACCGACATTGAGGACAGCCCTGAGGAGGTTATTCAGGAGCAACCCCAGCTAGAGATAGACATCCCCGATTCATCAGCGGCAGCCAAAGTGACTATGGCTACCCTATCCAGTTATCCCAGGTTCCATGCCTTTCGGTTAAAAGGAACCTTACAGGGACAGCGAGTCATGAGTTTGGTTGACACAGGAGCCACGCACAATTTTATCGATCAGAAATTGGTGGAGAGGCGTGGATTACAGTCTGAGGTGTTCGAGGGTTTTGGAGTTAAGGTTGCAGATGGTGCAGTGTTGGGTTGTACTCGGAGGATCTCACAACTCAGCATTCAGATGGGTGATTTTACTTTGACGGATGACTTTTATATCCTACCCTTAGAGGATTATGATGTGATTTTGGGTATGTAGTGGTTACAGGGTATTGGGAGATATATTATTGATCACCACCGCATGCAGTTAGAGTTCCTATCTGGCGAGAAGAAGGTGATCTTGAGGGCAGCCTCTGACGGTGGACCCAAGGAGGTATCTTCTCGCAGGATGGAGTCTATTATCAGACATGATGATGTGCTCTGGGCTACACGTTGTTTTGTGAAATCCAAGACACCCACTCCTCAGGATGCTAGAGCATTTCATGTTGACATACAGACAGTGATGGATCGGCATGGCCGAGTATTTGGTGACATACCTCCTGGTGTACCCCCGGATAGAGGGTTTGAGCATGGGATAGAGATGGAGGATGGAGCTAAGCCAGTGATCACCACCCCGTATCGTCATCCTAGAGCATACAAGGATGAGATTGAGAAGACTATTCATGAGCTGTTAGATATGGGTTTCATTCGCCCCAGTTCTAGCCCCTTTGCTTCTTCTGTAGTACTGGTTAAGAAGAAGGATGGGACCCTACGGATGTGTATAGATTACAGGGCCTTGAACAAGAAGACAATCAAGAACAGATACCCTATTCCGCGCATTGATGAGTTGTTGGACGAGCTTCATGGAGCCATCTACTTCTCTAAGATTGATCTTCGTTCAGGCTATCATCAGATTCGTGTACGAGCAGAGGATGTACACAAGACCGCCTTCCGTTGTCACTATGGGCATTATGAGTTTCTGGTGATGCCTTTTGGCCTTACCAATGCTCCAGCCACCTTCCAGTCATGTATGAACCATCTCTTCAACAAGCAGTTGAGGAAATCAGTTCTAGTGTTCTTTGACGATATTCTGATCTACAGTCGTACTTGGGAGGACCATCTCAGACATGTTGAGGAGGTACTTAGCATCATGGAGAGTCAGTCTCTATTTGCTAAGTTGTCCAAATGTGAGTTTGGACTTAGAGAGGTCCTATATCTGGGTCATGTGATTAGTGCTGATGGGGTGAAGGTGCACGAGGAGAAGATTCAGGCAATTAGAGATTGGCCACACCCTCGGAACATTACTGAGTTACGGGGTTTCCTTGGTCTATGTGCTTATTACAGGCGATTTGTGAGGGGTTTCTCTCAGTTGGCAGCTCCCTTGACAGACCTCACAAAGAAAGGGGCTTTTAGATGGACAGAGCAGGCACAGGGAGTCTTTGACAGGCTCAAGGAGGTTATGAGTACTTGCCCAGTTTTAGCACTTCCCGACTTCTCGCAGCCCTTTGTACTTGAGTGTGATGCTTCCGGTTTGGGCATAGGAGCGGTTTTGATGCAGAACCGACACCCCATTGCTTTTGAGAGTCGGAAGCTGCGGGATAATGAGAGGTTGTATTCTACATATGATAAGGAAATGTTGGCTATTATGCACGCATTAGCCAAGTTCAGACAGTATCTTGTTGGCAGCAAATTCGTGGTAAGAACAGACCACAACAGTCTGAAATATTTCCTTGATCAGACAGAGCTCAATGATCGTCAGCAAAAATGGGTGAGCAAGATTCAGGCTTATGATTTTGACATCGAATTCATAAAGGGGAAGAATAATACTGTGGCTGATGCACTTTCTAGAAAACCATCACTTGCTGCCCTATGTTCACTGAGCGAGATTTCAGCAGATTGGAAGGCTCAACTTTTAGTTGAGTACTCCAAAAATCAGCATGCTTGTGAGGTCATGGATGGTTTGGTGTTGGATGATAGGTACACTGTGGTAGATGAAGTCATCTACTACAAGGGCAGGGTGTATCTGGTTCCTGGTTCTCAGTTGAAGGAACAAATTATGCATGCTTATCATGATACTCCGACAGCAGGGCACCCAGGTTATGGTAAGACCTACAGGGCGGTTCGAGAGAGATTCTCTTGGAAGGGTCTCAAAGCTGATATCTTACGTCATGTTCGTGAGTGTTTGACGTGCCAGCAGAATAAGTCTGAGCATACTTTCCCTGCTGGTTTATTACAGCCGTTACCTATACCGGAGCAGAAGTGGTCAGGGATCTCCATGGATTTCATTACAGGTCTTCCTCGGGTGCAGGGGAAAGACTGTATCTATGTTGTAGTAGACAGGTTGACTAAATACGCCCACTTCTTTCCTATTGCAGCTGATTTCACAGCATCTCAGGTGGCGGAGTTATTTTTCAGAGAGATATTCAGGCTCCACGGTCTTCCCAAGACCATAGTGAGTGACAGGGATAGTAGGTTCATGAGTTCTTTCTGGCAAGAACTTTTCAGGCTCACAGGTACGGAGTTGACACCCAGTACCAGCTACCACCCACAGACAGATGGGCAGACCGAGATTGTTAATAAGTGGGTTGAGGGGTATTTGCGCAGCTATGTGTCAGGACAGCAGAAGGCATGGGTGCGTTGGCTATATCTAGGAGAGTATTGCTATAATACTACACACCATATGTCTATTGCTATGACACCTTTTAGAGCCCTCTATGGTTACGAGGCATTATCTTTTGTTGATTTGGCTGTAAGTGACAGCAGGGTGCCCTTGGCACAGGATTGGTTACAGGAGAACCAGGACATCATGAGATCTCTCAGGGAGAATCTTCAGCAGGCACAGAATCAGCAGAAGGTCTACGCTGATCGACATAGGACTGAGAGAGTATTTGAGGTGGATGACATGGTTTTCCTGCGGTTGCAGCCTTACCGACAGAGTACCCTTAAAGGGGGTGGAGCTGAGAAGCTCAAGCCTCGCTTCTACGGACCATATCGGATTCTCAGGCGTGTGGGAGAGGTTGCTTATGAGATTGAGTTACCACCTGAGAGTCGGATTCATAATGTGTTCCATGTATCTTGCCTGAAAAAGGCACTGGGGCAACATATTGTAGCATCACCCGATTTACCTCCCTTGGATGAGGAAGGTAAGCTGACTCTGGTTCCTGAGGAGATCTTGGAGGAGAGGGAACGACGGCTGAGAAGTAGGGTGATTCGGGAGTACTTGATTCGTTGGAGGGGACTCCCTATAGAGGACGCCACTTGGGAGGGAGAGTCCATTTTACAGCATCCGACCTTGCAGTTGCTTGTGGGCAAGCATCTTCGAGAGGGGAGGACTGTCATGTCCCCTCTTTAGCGCTGTCTAGCAGAGACATGAGAGTTGACCTATCATCCGGGTTCCCGTAGGTCAGCAGCGTGGTTAGGGGACCTATCCAGAGGCAGTGTAGCTTGGCACAGAGCTTTACAGGCCTTTCCAGTCAGTTTTTGACAGTTTCCTATTTTTTAGGAAGGGTTCCTATTTTTTAGGGTTTGACCGAGAGTTGACCAGGAGGCATCAGGGGACCTCCAGGAGCATTTTTGGAGTTTTGGTCAAATTCCTATTTTTTAGGAGGTATCCCTACATTTTAGGGAGGCACTGTCAGTTGGCATGACACGTGGCGACATCACCAGTAGCGTGGGCTTCAGAAGTTCTCAGTTCAGGATGGCCAGGTGATGGATTTGGAATAATTATTGAATATTAAAGTGTGGCTTTAATATTTAATAAAAATAAATAAAATAAAGTGAATAACATGTCACTTTATATTAATAAGTTATTAAAAAGTCCCCCACCTAGTTGACACAACGTTGTGTTTAAAAAGTGGGCTTTTAATAATGAAGTTGGGCCCTCAACTTGGGCGCCCAACTTGGGAAGTCTTCATTAATAAAAGGATCTTTTAAAGATTCTTAATTTTGATCCCTTTTGGAACCCTAAAGTGGACGCCCACTTTGGGAAGTGCATAAAGTGACTTTGAAGTGCTATTTGGATCTATCTTTTGCATATCTTTTGAAGCTTCATGGCAGCTCTGAACTCTGTGGAAGGGGGCAGCAGCATTCAGACTCTTGGGAACGAAAACTCTCAAGGATTTTGGTGAATTGGACGATAACCCAGTTCTTGTTTGTGGGAGGCCTACTCTGGGTCTTCATTTGTGCATCATTAGACAGATTCCAGGGCATGTTATTGCAGATCTAAGCTTGCAGCAGTGCTAAATCAGCTTTATTCTTCAGATCCTTCATTCTCAGTTGCATGTATAGCCTCTTCTAGGCCAATATTGCCTTTGTATGCAAGTAGGGTTGCAAACCAGGCTTCCATTGAATATTAAAATACAGATCTGATGGGTATGTGCCTCAATTTCTCATGTGTTATCTTTCTATCAGTTATTATTTATTTTTAGTCCATTTTATTTGAGATTGCAGCTGTATGTATTTCTATTTGCCATCTTGGCAAATACACATCTCAAGAAAATTGAAACCCCTTCTGCATCTCCTCTCTAGTCTGAAAGAAAACAAAAAAAAAATAATAAAAATCATAAAACAAATTAAATCACAAAAAAACAGCACTTCTTTTCAGCAACAGCACTTCATTTCAGCAAAGGGATCCATCAGGGATCCTTTGTCCAGCTTCCTTAACTCAGAAGCATTTCTTGGGCTATTGCCATACACAATCTGGAATGGTGATTTACCAATATTCATATTGACAAAATTGTTGTAAGCAAATTCTACCTGTGGTAAAATCAAATCCAATCCCTTGGGCTTATCTCCTACTAAGCTCGTAGCAGGTTACCCAAACTCCTATTCACCACTTCTGTCTGTCCATCTGTCTGTGAATGGTGTGCAGAACTGAACTTCAAAACTGTATTCAATTTTTTCCACAATGTCCTCTAGAAATAACCAACAAACTTGGTATCTCAATCTGAAACTATGCTCTTTGGTAGACCGTGTAATCTCACCACCTCCCTGAAAAATAACTCTGCAATATGGACAGCATCATTAGTCTTCTTGCAAGGAATAAAATGTGCCATCTTCGAGAATCTATCCACCACCACAAAAATGGAATCATGTCCTCTCTATGTCCTTGGTAAACCAAGAACAAAATCCATACTAATATCATCCCATGGCTTCTCTGGTACAGGTAGTAGCTGATATAGACCTGTATTCTAACTTGCACCTTTCACCATCTGACATACTCTACAACGTTGCACAAATTTTCTCACATTTTGCTACAACTGTGGCCAATAATAGCAATGGCCTTATCTCGACCAAAGTGTCTAACCAATCCTCCACTATGCTTCTCCTTAATCAGGTTCTCTCTCATGGAACTCCTCGAAATGCAAAACTAGCTTCCTTTAAACAACATGCCATCTTGGATTATGAAATCCAACCATTTGGTCCTATCCAAAGTAACAGGTTCTAGACAAGCTTTCCAAGCCTCTGCAAAATCTGGATCTTCAAGATACAAACTTTTGAGCTCATCGAACCCAACAACCTCTATCTTCATTTCTGTCAACAAATTTTGCCTTCTGCTCAAGGCATCTGCAACTCTATTGGACTTCCCACTCTTGTGCTTCAAAACAAAAATATAACTCTGTAAAAACTCAACCCATTTTAAGTGCTTCTAGTTCAACTTTCCTTGACTATTAAGATACTGCAAAGCCTGATGATCAATATATAAAACAAACTCTTTTGGCAACAAATAATGTCTCCATTTCTTCAAAGCCTAAACTATAACATAAAATTCCTGATCATAAATAGAATACTTTTTCTTGGCATCATTAAGCTTCTCACTGAAATAGGCAATGGGCTTACCTTCTTGACTCAAAACAGCTCCTATAACACTACCACTAGCATCACAATCTACCTGAAATACCTTATTGAAATATGGAAGTGCCAAAACAGGTTGCTCTGTAACTTTCTACTTCAATGTGTCAAAATTTTTGTCTGCTCCTTTAGTCCATCTAAACTCTTTTCTATCCTCTCTCATTGTCTCAGTCAGGGGTGCACAAATGCTACTAAAATTTCTAATAAACTTTCTGTAAAAACTTGTCAAACCATGAAAATATCGTACCTCTGTAGAACTCCTTGGTGTAGGCCATTCAGTGATAGCCCTTACTTTTTCTGGGTCCATCTTAAGACCTTCCTCTGAGACAACAAATCCTAGGTATTTTTGCAAGTATGGGCCTAACCGGTGTTGTCATTGATGTCAACATACTCATGTTGCATTGATGTCAAGGATTGGATGAGCTGTGTGCTGAGGATATTGAGAAAATTAATCCTATCAAAAACAGAGAAGAAGAGTGAAGACAGTGAAGCTCTATGAAGTGAAGATCCTAGCTAGATGATTAGAGAATGTGCATCAAAGGGTTTGTAGATATGTGTCTAAAGATGATCCAGTCAAGATTTGAGAGGTCCGCATAAAGATTTGAAGGAGTTATGGCCATATGAGTAAAAATGGTTCTGGCAGCTGTTCAGAGGTAACAGAGTGACACACATAGGTCTTGTGAGATCCAAAAATGCAATATCTTGTTCTACGGATCTGGTGGCATGTTTGGGAAGCCAATGTGAATTGACAACTCAATTGGTTCGTGGTCTAGAGGTCCGCAAGCATTTATTCTAATGTGACAGTGACGATAGATTGTGTTCTTGAGGTTCCGCATGAAGATGCGAATGATTTTAGTAAGCAAAAGTGGTGTGGATGTTCTTGGTGATTCAGGCAAGCTTGTGGGGGTCTCTAGATTGTGTCCAATTCATGTTGGTGGTTTGCATTGAAGATTGAGCTTGAAATTGAAGATTTACTTTCGGGTGATGGTGTTCTTCCTAATCTTGGCTGATCAGATGTTTTACACATCTTGCGGATGATCTTGAAGATGCTTTAGGAAGCATGGCATGTTCCTCGAAGAAGATTGAAGTCCTAGATATGCGTGGCTGATAGGTAGTGACATGCATGAAGTTTTTGTAATAAGTCAAGTTGTATTTGTGTAATTACTCTGTAATAAAATAAAGTATGTGTTGTGCCGACTTTGATGATCATCCCAAAGTCGATGTCTTGTATAAATAAGATTTGTGAAGTCATTTCAAAGTATCCTTGGTCGAGATGAGTAAGTGGTAGAGAGGAGAAGAGCAAAAAGCAGAGCAAAAGTGTTGAGCTTAAATGGAACTGTCTCAAGCATGGTGAAGATGCTAATCTCCAGTTCAAGTATGTAATATTTATATTATTCTGTAGACAGTGTATCTCCTGTAGGCAGTGGGCTTCTTGTGAGTAGTGAGCCCTAATTGGCAAGTGCCATTTTTTATTCTTTTAACAGAGAATACAATCTTGGGTTAGTCACCCCGTGGTTTTTCCCTTAATCAGGTTTTTCACGTTAAAATCTTGGTGTGATATGTGTTGAATGTGTTTTTGCTCTTAAGTTATTGCATTGTGCTTCCATGATTAAATCATTATTATGTTATAGAAGTATAAGGACTTAAGTGTTTAAGAATAGAAGTTTTGGTGACAACTGATTCTCCCCCCCTCTCAGTTGTCTGTCCTAAAACCAACAATTGGTATCAGAGCTAAGTTCCTCTGAAAGAGCTTAACCACTTGAGGAGATCCAAGATGTCTTTCTACAAGAAGGATAGTCTGAGGTTTGATGGAACAAACTACACTCTTTAGAAAAGCCGCATGGAATGTCACTTGCAATGTATGGGAATTCAATATTAGAACATGACTATAAAGAAGTATATTCCTCCAAAGAATGGTTTGACAACTACAGATAAAATCAAAGATGCTGAAGATAATCTTTGAGCTAAAGAAGCCTTACTAAATGCCTTATCTAGTTCAGAGCTAACAAATGTTATGGATTAAAAATTGCATATGAAATTTGGTCAAAGCTGGCACTTCTGCTTGAAGGAGACAAGTATGTTAAATGTGCCAAGCTACAAAGTTTGAAAGGAAAATTTGAAAACATGAAGATGAATGAAGATGAGAATATCACTACATTTATGCCAAAAGTAAATGAGCTTGTTTGTGGCATTAGATGTGCGAGTGGAACCTTGGATGAAGATGAGATTGTCACCAAAGTTCTCAGATCCTTACCTCTTGCTTACAAACACAAGGTTACTGTTATTGAGGAATTCAGATCTTTATCAAATATCACAAGGGATCAATTGGTTGGGAAATTAGCTACATTTGAATTGGCTGAGTTTGGAGATGCACCTCCCAAGACTGAATCTATATTCAAAGCTAGTGCCTCTGTAAAAGGCAAACAAAGGTATGATCCAGGAGAAAATTCCTCAAAGAAATTATCATGGTATGAAAAAGTAAGAAACGATTTGGAAGAAGATGAGGCAGAAGCTGCTCAACTTGAATCCCTTATTGCTAAAAGACTACCAAGAGGATCTGGTAAGTATGAAGGAAAATTGCCCTTCAAATGTTTCAACTGCAACAAGATTGGTCATTTTGCCTCAAGGTGTCCGGAAAGATTTTCAAGGACAAATCCTAATAGATCAAGATTCCAAAAGAAATGTTACTATGTTTATGAAGATGATGATGATGAAGGAGTAACAGATGATGAATTCGAGACAGGAAATAAATCTGAAGTGACTGGGTGTTTATTGCCATCAAGGAAGAAGATCTAATGCCCATTGAATCTATCAATCATAAACTAGTAGAAAGAGCTCTAGCTGCTCAAGTTGAAGAAAAGGATGAATGGGTCATTGATAGTGGATGCTCCCACCATATGACTAGTGATAAGAATAAGTTCATAAATCTGGAAAGATATGAAGGAGGAGTTATAAAATTTGGTGATAATTCTGCTAGCAAAATCAGAGGCAAAGGAACCATTTCTTTTGATGGAAAGAACAAAACCAGTGATGTACTGTATGTTGAAGGTCTGAAGCATAATTTTCTCAGTGTTGGGCAATTGGTAGACAAAGGCTATGATCTTCGATTCAAAAATGGAAAATGTAAAATCTTTGAAAGCTCTGGAACTAAGATTGCATTCGGTACTCAAACAAAAGGTAACATCTTGCACTTGGTTGGTACTGGCAAAAGTTGTTTATTTGTTTAAATTGATCAGAGTTGGTTGTGGCATAGGAGAATGTGTCATGTAAATTTTGATAATATCATCAAGATAAGCAACACTCAGGCTGTAAGCGATCTTCCAAGACTGGTGAAACCTACTAACAGTTTGTGCAAGGAATGTCAGTTGGGTAAGCAGAGTAGAGTCACATTCAAAAGTAAGGAACAATCTTCTACTGGATTGTTGGACTTAGTACACACTGATCTATGTGGACCGGCAAGAATCAAGAGTCTACAAGGTGATAGATATTTCATGTTACTAATTGATGACCACTCCCAGATGATGTGGGTGACCTTCCTAAAAGAGAAATTTAAAGCTCTTGAGAAGTTTAAAATATTCAAGTCTATGGTAGAAAATAAAACTGGGTTAAACATAAAATGTCTTAGGTCTGATAGAGGTGGTGAATTCACATCCTGAGAATTCATAGAATTCTGTGAGAAACATGGGATAAAGAGACAATTATCTACTCCACCGACTCCACAATAGAATGGAGTAGTGGAGAGAAAGAACCGGACCATCCAGGAAGCATCTAGAACCATGATGATGGAAGCAAATGTCCCTTAGATCTACTGGAGAGAAGCTATAAGCACTACTGTCTATACTCTTAATCAAGTATAAATCAGAAGCAATACTGGTAAGACTCCTTATGAACTCTGGTTTGGCATCACTCCTACTGTGAAGTATTTCAGAGTCTTTGGTAGTAAATGTTACATTAAAAGAGATGAAGATCTTGGCAAATTTGATGCTAGAAGTGATGAAGGAATATTTTTGGGTTATTCTACTCAAAGAAAAGCATACCGGTGTTATAACAAGAGATTGAGAAAGATTGTAGAAAGCACAAATGTGAAGGTTGATGAAGGCATTGAAAATCCCTCAAGGTTTTATGAGTATGAAACAGATGATCAGAATGATGTTTTGGTCTAAGAAGATCAAGCCCTTTCTGTAGTTCAGATTCAGACTGATCCAGAGAATCCTAAAATATATGAAGAAGAGATAAGTTTGAATGAACCTGTCCAAGAAATCAAAGTGCAAGAAATTCCCAAAACTCCCAGGTATGTAAGACTGAATCATTCTGAAGACCAGATCATAGGAGATAGAAGCAAAGGTGTTCAAACAAGAAGAAATATTTCTCAAGATTCAAAGAAGTTGTTTGCACCAAATATAGAATTTATTGAAAAAATTTTGAAACTATTATAAACCCTAAAATCTATACTCAGAGCAACAGAAAAGATTATGATAAAACTATGAAAACCAAACAAATATTGATGTTACCGAAATATTAAAATGTGGTTGCTTACAATTTTTGCATAACTCCACTGTAAATGTTGTCAGGGGGTAATCAATGAGGGATGCATTTGATTTTTATATAGTTGGATAGAAATTGGTTTGGGTAGTTAAATGGATTTTTTTGATTCGGTGAACGGTAAAAGGTAGTTACGATTATGGTAGGTATTTTACGGGTTTTAGATTAAAATAATAAATTAAGTTTATTTAATTTATTATTTTCGAGAGGTTATTAGCTCATAGGTAAATAATAAATTAATTTTAATTTATTATTTACGGGATATGTCAAAATGAAGGATTTAAGTAATTAACATTAATTAAATCACATGTGGATAATAATAGATTAAATGGGATATTTGGGGATTATTAGGGATAATTATGGATTTTAGGAATAATGAAAGATTCGGTCAATTTTGGATGTCTACAGAAGTATTCTCTGATTTCAAAGATTGAACCAAAAACAGTAAGTGAAGCATGCAATAATGAAAGCTGGGCTAAAGCAATGAAGAAAGAGTTGATGCAGATTGAAAAAAATCACACTTGGGATCTTGTTCCTAGACCTAAAGACAAAAATGTGATTGGGACTAAGTGGGTCTTCCAGAATAAATTGAATGAAGATAGTGAGGTAGTCAGAAACAAAGCTAGATTGGTCTGTAAGGGTTATTCTCAAGTACGAGTTGACTTTGAAGAAACTTTTGCTCTGGTGGCAAGAATTGAAGCAGTCAGATTATTTCTTGATTTTGCTGCCTTCAAGGATTTCAAAGAATATCAGATGGATGTCAAGTCTGCCTTCCTGAATGGTGATTTGGAAGAAGAGGTATACATTGAGCAACTGGATGGATTTCAATTGTCTGATCATGGTGATATGGTTTGCAAATTGAAGAAAGCATTGTATGGACTCAAACAAGCCCCAAGGGCCTGGTATGAAAGATTGGATAAACATCTTTTGAAGATTGGTTTCAACAAAGGTACAATTGACAGTAACTTGTACTTCAACATTGATCATGAAAATATCTTGATTGTTCAAGTATTTGTTGATGACATTATTTTTGGAGGAAGAGATAGTATGTGCAAGACTTTTGCAAATCAAATGAAAAGTGAATTTGAGATGTCTATGTTTGGGGAAATGAATTTCTTCTTGGGTCTACAAATCACTCAAACAAAGAAAGGAATCGTCATATCACAGACCAAATATGTGAAAGAATTGTTGAAGAAATTTGGGATGGAAGATTCAAAGCCAATGAATACTCCCATGGCAATCAGGTGTAAACTAAGCAAAGATGATGAATCTCCTAAGGCTGATCAGAAAAAGTATAGGTCAATGATTGGAGGACTATTGTATCTTACTCAAACTAGACCTGACATTATGAATGTTGTTCGTCGTGTTGCCAGATTCCAAGCTGATCCTAGAGAATCTCATGTCATGGCAATCAAGAGAATTCTCAGATTTGTAAAGGGAATAGTTGAGTATGGTTTATGGTATCCTAGGGATCATGATTTCTCTCTTCATGCATATACAGATGCTGATTGGGCAGGAGATGTGGATGACCAGAAGAGTACCAGTGGTGGTGCATTCTTTTTGGGGAAAAGATTGGTTTCTTGGCTGAGCAAGAAACAAGAGGCAATATCTCTGTCCACTGTAGAAGCAAAATATATTGCAGTAGTAGGTAGTTGCACTCAAGTATTGTGGATGAAGCAAATGCTAAGAGACATCAGAGTGGAGTATGAGGAACCTATCACAATCTTCTATGATAACTCAAGTGCAATAAATATATCAAAAAATCTGGTGTTGCATTCAAAGACAAAACATATATCCATCAAGTTTCACTTTTTGAGAGAGCAAGTGAACAAGAATGAAGTCAGATTGGAGTTTGTGCCCTCAAAAGATCAAATTGTAGACATTTTTACTAAACCTCTACCTAAGGACTCTTTTGAGTATCTTAGCGAGAGGTTAGGGGTTATTACCCCTCCGATTCTGAATTAAAGTACACTAATGTGCATCAGTCCAGTGGATCTCACAGTCATATCTTGTGTTTTGGATTAATGATAGGAAGCTGCTACTCAGGGGAAGCAGTCTGTATGATTTTGAAGTATTGATGCAAGAATGTGCCCTTTGCCATTGATGTCAAAGGGGGAGAGAAGACATGAAAAACAAAAGTGGTTGTTGATCAAAGGGGGAGCAGTAAAGAAAGAGAAGACATATGAATGGTTGTTGTTGATAGGGGGAGCTATGTCAGTTAGTGAGGAGAAGTTCTTGTCTTGATGGTTAAAATAGTTTTTCACATCATATGTTGCCATCAATGACAAAGGGGGAGATTATTGCAGGTATGGGCCTAACCAGTGTTGTCATTGATGTCAACATACTCATGTTGCATTGATGTCAAGGATTGGATGAGCTGTGTGCTAAGAATATTGAGAAAATTAATCCTATCAGAAACAAAGAAGAACAGTGAAGACAGTGAAACTCTACGAAGTGAAGATCTCAGCTAGATGATCAGAGAATGTGCATCAAAGGGTTTGTAGATATGTGTCTAAAGATGATCCAGTCAAGATTTGAGAGGTCCGCATGAAGATTTGGAGTTATGGCCATATGAGTAAAACTGGTTCTGGCAGCTGTTTAGAGGTAATAGAGTGACACAAATAGGTCTAGTGAAATTCAGAAATGCAATATCTTGTTCAGCGGATCTGATGGCATGTTTGGGAAGCCAATGTGAATTGACAACTCAATTGGTTCGTGGTCTGGAGGTCCGCAAGAATTTATTCTAATGTGACAGTGATAACAGACTGTGTTCTTGAGGTTTCAGATGAAGATGCAAATGATTTCAGTAAGCAAAAGTGGTGTGGATGTTCTTGGTGAATCAGGCAAGCTTGTGGGGGTCTCTAGATTGTGTCCAGTTCATGTTGGCAGTCCGCATTGAAGATTGAGCTTGAAATTGAAGATTTACTTTCGGGTGATGGTGTTCTTCCTAATCATGGCTGACCAGATATTTTACACATCTTGCAGATGATCTTGAAGATGCTTTAGGAAGCATGGTGTGTTCCTCGAAGAAGATTGAAGTCCCAGATATGTGTGGCCAACAGGGTAGTGATGCGCATGAAGTTTTTGTAATAAATCAAGTTGTATTTGTGTAATTGCTCTGTAATAAAATAATGTATGTGTTGTGCCGACTTTGATGATCATCCCAAAGTTGATCTCTTATATAAATAAGATTTGTGAAGTCATTTCAAAGTATCCTTGGTTGAGATGAGAAAGTGGTAGAGAGGAGAAGAGTGAAAAGCAGAGCAGAAGTGTTGAGCTTAAATGGAACTGTCTCAAGCATGGTGAAGATGCTAATCTCTAGTTCAAGTATGTAATATTTATATTATTCTGTAGACAGTGTGTCTCCTGTAGGTAGTGGGCCTCTTGTGAGCAGTGTGCTCTGGCAATGAGCCCTAATTGGCAAGTGCCATTTTTTTTATTCTTTTAATAGAGAATACAATCTTGGGTTAGTCACCCCGTGGTTTTTTCCTTAACCGAGTTTTCCACGTTAAAATCCTTGTGTCATATGTGTTGAATGTGTTTTTGCTCTTAAGTTACTGCATTGTGCTTCCATGATTAAATAATTATTATGCTGTAGAAGTATAAGAAGGACTTAAGTGTTTAAGAACAGAAGTTTTGGTGACAATTGATTCACCCCCCCTCTCAGTTGTCTGTCCTAAAACCAACAGGTATACCAACTCCTTCTTTGCAAAACTACATTTCTTCAGATTAATTAGCAACTTCTCCTCCCTTAGCTTCTCTAAAACTCTTCTGATATGCATCATATGCTCATCCCAAGTCTTACTGAAAATCAAAATATCATTCAAATAAACAATAACAAAACTTCCAAAAAAATCTTTCAATACCTCATTCATGAGCCACATGAATGTGCTCAGTGCATTGGTTAGCCCAAATGGCATGACTAACCACTCATACAAACCTTCCTTTGTCTTGAATGATGTCTTCCATTCATCTCCTTCTCTGATACGAGTCTTCAGGTCAATCTTCGTGAGGTACTTGGCTCCACTCAAACAATCCATGATGTCATCCATTCTTGGCAATGGAAATCTATACTTGATCGTTATCTTATTGATGGCTCAAGAGTCTGTACACATCCTCCATTCTCCATCTTTCTTTGATGCTAGTACTGCAGGTACCGCACATGGACTTAGGCTCTCCCTTATCAGTCCCTTCCTAAACAACTCCTGAACTTGTCTGTTCAGCTCTTCATTCTTTGCAGGGGTCATTCTGTGGGCTGCCCTATTCGACAAACTGGCTCCTAGTATCAAATCCATTTGATGACTTATCTTCCTTACTGGTGGTAAACCTTCTGGTACATTATCAGAGACAATATCTTGAAATTCTTCCAACATCTCTGAGACTTCGACTGGTACATCTTCACATTTCTCTTGACTAATCTTAGGAATCAATGCATAGTAATGACGCTCATGCTTCATGCCCTCCAAAAATTTTCTACCATCTACCAAGCAAATTCTGGTAGTACTACATACCTTTTCTTTCACCTCTTTCAAGGGCTTCAACTTGTGACGAACTCCATCCTTTGTTAGGGAATATGTGTTTGCACGGCCATCATGGACAGCACTCCTATCATACTACCATAGCCTCCCCAATAGCATATGACATGCATCCATTGGTATGATATCACACAGCACCTCATCATGGTAGTCCCCAATCTTGAACTTCACTAAACACTACTCACTGTGGTCCTTCTGCAACCATGCAATCTGATATGGATGTGGATGCTTTTTTCTTGTCAACTTCAACTTGTCAACCATCTCCTTTGAAACAAGATTGTTAGTACTTCCACTGTCAATAATAATAGCACAACACTTACCTTCACATTTGCACCTTGTGTAGAATAAACTCTTCCTCTAATTGGGTTCTTTCTCCTCATTCAACAAAGTTCTTCTAACAACTAGGGTTTCTCCCCTTTCAACATTTTCAGAGCGCTTAGATTGCGCATCTTCATCGACATGTGCAACTCGTGCATTACCTTTAGGTCTTCTATTTGTCCTTCCTTGATGTTGTGGACACTCGTATGCTCGATGTCTTTCTCCACATTGGAAACAGGTTCCTCTGAAACCTCCTCTTCTAGGTTCGTGCCCAGGTCTGCCTCTTCCTCTTCCTCTTTGCTCACCATTGTTCTGGTCATGAGGGCGGTAGACACTATCTCCTCTTTGATTCCAACTAGTGCTAGCTTCTTCACTTTTCTTTTGATCATCATTATGGCTTCCATAGTGTCTTCCACTAGTCCTTCTGCCTTGACCTCTTCCACTTTGCTTGCTATCAAATCTTTTATTCAGCTCCTCTTCCACCTTTAGGGAAAACTCGTACAGATCTTCTATGGTGGTCATTCTGACCAGGCTCAGCTCCTCTTGAATACTTGACCTCAACCCATTAATGTAACGTGCTACCTTCTCTTTGTTGGCCACTGCATGACCTATCTTAATAGTAATCTTATAAAACTCTTCTGTATACTGCTTAACAGACTTGTTACATTGCTTCAGTCCTTGCAGTTTCTTCAGCAACTCCATCTCATAGTCCATAGGAATGAACTGCTTCTTCAGTTTCTCCACCATCTGATCCCATCTGGTGATCTTTCCTTTTCCTCTTCTGTTCCTTTCTAATTGAACCTCCTTCCACCAAATATTGGTGTGGCCCTTCAACTTTGTTTTTGCAAACTTGACCCGATCTGGATCCTCCACATCTTCATACTCGAAATACTCCTCCATGTCATTGATCCAATCAATAAGTTGTTCTAGATTTTAATCTCGAGAATATATAGAAACTTCGATCCTGGGCCTCTTTCTGATCTTCAAAATGGCCCTCAACAACCTAACTTCTGCAGGATCTCCTGCAGCTTCTTGTTCTTCCTCAGATAGCTCTTCTTCAACTTCATCTTCACTTTCTTCTCTTGTTCTTAGCTCAAACCCTCTTTGTAGCTCCTCTTGCAATGCATTGATTTGCCTTTGCAGGGCTCTAAAACTCTCTTCTGTCAAAGTATTCTTCCCAATAAGATTTCTTCGTGGAGGCATCTTGATCTCCGCAGCAAACCCACAACCTCAGGTCCTGGTGTAAACTGCCTCATGGTCGGCGATCTGTCTACACACTTAGGAACCCTTGCTTTGATACCACTTGATGAAGGGGGTAAATCATAAAACACACAACAATAGAGATGGAACACAGAAAATAGAATATTTCTTTATTGATTTGGGCAACTCATTACATTACAAAAGCTCAATTACAATCAGAGGAATCAATCCTCCATAAGATGCAGCACACTATGGCTACACCTCACCAGGCACTCGAATCTTCTGCCTTATGTAACCCCAAATTAGCTAGGGTTTATGTTTTCCCACCTATTCTTGACTCTACACTTACCCCCCTTAACTCACTGCCTAGAGTTCCCAAAATAGTCATAAATAGCACTTTTTGGCAGCCTCTAGCTAAATTTTAAAATTTGCAACTCCCTCCAAAAGTAGGTCATCTTCTAGGAAGCATAACTTTTGATCCGAGTGTCCGATTGACAAACCGTTTTAAGTGCCGAAAAGCTCACGATGTAAACTATCATGCAGAAAATATGTAAAAGGATTTCCATCAACTTTTTGGGACATTATGGGATGTTTTAGTGCCTCATATCTTGTTTCAAAAAAATTCAGGGGCTTTTCAGAAAACAAAAACTTTAATATCGTTTAGGTCACAAATGATCATTGCCTGATTCCTTCACCAATGGTCTTATATTTCAGTTATGAACCTTTCTGTAAGTTTTTGTTTCAATCTATGCCCAAATGCAAACTTTCCTAAAATGGCAGGTAAACTTTCCAAATCTGGCAGTTTGCTATTTTTAGCACTTTAAAAAAAACTGAAAGTCCTACATCATTATTCAAAAGATTATGGAACCAAAAACACTAATTATGGAAATAAATGAAAACAACTGCAATGATTTTGAATCAACTTTTTTTTGTGTGATGCAAGATTCCCTTACACCACTGGATGCTCCTGCATCAGAAAACAAATATGATAATAGAAATAAAAATAAAAATAAAATAGAATAAAGCAAAAACAAAGGAAAGAAATTAAAGGAGAAGAAAACAAAAATGGAATAAAACAGAGAGAAAGGTAAAAATCAAAATGGAGAAGAAAAGATAGGAAGATAGTAATAGAAACAAGAAGTTTTTTAAAAAAGAAGAAATGGGCATAGAGCTCATTCAAATGGAAGAAGAGTAAGAAGGAATCATAGGAAAAAGGAGAGATCTAGAAAAGAAGAAAGACAAGGGAGAATGCAATTGAGGAGAGGAGAAGAAAAGCTCCAGAAACCAATTTCGGCCAAGCATAGAAATACGGTATTTACCTGTGGATATTCTCTGTCTGAAAGGATTGATAATATGTTTAGAATAAAAAGAAAATGCATAAGTATTCTCATCGGAAAGTAATGATTTAGCTCTCTTTGTGATAAGTCATTTTTCTTTTCTTGTAGAATAAGCCTTTGTATCATGTTTACTAGTTTTAGTAAGTATTATTCAGCTCCATACTCAGGGAGGGATCGACCTGGTCGTTATTGGGCGCCATAGGGTATTAAAAATCCGGTGATCTAAATTTTAATGGAGAATTCATATAACAATACCTAGCGCTGAGCCTATGGTATTGTGAGAATAAACAAGAGCTCAATGTGCAGAACTTGTAGAGAGTTGCAAGCAACCAAAGAGAGTTTTTAATTGCATAAAAAATTGTTTATATACAATGAAGCAAGAATGTGGAAGGTCACCTTATCCATGGAATTTGAAATGGATAGCTGGAAGGGGACAAAAATAACTAACTACTAAAAATTCAAATTTTCAAATTTTCAAAAAAACTACTAAATTTAGAACCCCACTTGACCACAACATCAGTAATCTGATCACATGTGAGAGGGGTAGTAGTGTCTAGATTCAACTCTGTACTACTAATATGTTCTGCAACATCTGAAGTGTCTAACAATGGTGGAAAATATGGATGCAACAATTCAACATTGAAAACAGGATGTAGTCCAAGAAAAGATGGCAGATTGAGTTCAAAAGCATTGTTGCCAACTTGTTTGAGGATGGTGTATGGACCATACTGAATGGGGTGGAGTTTCCTATGAGGCCATTGAAGTCTTTCTTTTTGAATGTGAAGCCAAACCTTGTCCCCAACCTTAAACTGATGAGGTGTACGATGATGATCATGTCTGTCCTTGTATTTCTGATTGCTATATTGGAGTATCGCATGCACTTATTGTTGAACATGGTGTATCTTCTCAACAAAATTAGTTTCCATATCTGCCTCTTTCTCTGAATGTGTTGATGGGTCACTCAACATGGTTGGCAATGCCACATCAATTGGAGCCAATGGTTGGTAGACAAGACATACCTCAAATGGACTGTGCCCTGTGAAACCATGCAGTGCTCGATTGTAACTATGTTGTACATATGGCAAGCTTTCATCCCAAGTCTGAGGATGTTTGGAATGGTACATCCACAAAATGTGAATGATCATTAGATTCACCACCTCAGTCTGCCCATCTGTTTGGGGGTGGAAAGCTATAGATTTTGTCAACTTTGTGTCCATCAAGGCCCAGAGTGCTGACCAAAAATTGCTAAGAAATCTACTATCCCTATCAGATATGATGGTTTGTGCCAATCCAAAGTGTACCCAAACATTCTCAAAGAAAAGATTGGTAGTTTCTTCCATAGAGACTCCCTTCTTACAAGCCACCATGACAGCCATTTTTGAAAACCTATCTACCACCACATATACAAATCATGCCCACATTTGGTAGAAGGTAGGATAGACATGAAATCCATTGAAATTGAATGCCAGGGTTTGTCAAGGACTAGAAGAGGTGTATACAATCCTTGCTTACGATTGGCAGGCTTTGCAATAGCAAAAGTAATACAAGCTCAGATGTATAGAATGACATCATGTCTCAATTTGTGCCAATAAAAATACCTTTGAAGTACAACAATAGTCTTCTCCACCCCTAAGTGTCCTGCAACATGACTGTAGTGGGACTCCCATATCATCTTTTATCGCTCCTTGGCTGAAACACATATGTGCCCCATGTGACAGAGAATCCCATCCTTCAAGTAGAAATCAGTAGCTTGTTTCCCCTTTGCTAGATTGTTGTAGATCTTAGCAAAATCAGGACCTGTACCATACAGCTGAGGCCAATTTGTTATGTGTTGGCCACAAGAATCCAATATCGTTGTTAGGGCTGTGATCGAAGGTCTACTCAAGCAGTTTGCAACTTTGTTAGTAGCTCCCCTCTTGTGGTAGATATTGAGGTGAAATTGTTGCAAGTAGGTAGAACATCTTTGATGCCTATCATTTTGTAGCTTCCCTTGTGTTTGTAGAAATTGGAGAGGTTTATGATCTATGTGAATGATAGTCTCCTTCCCCAGAATGTAGTGTTTCTATTGTTTGCAAGCTTGCACAATAGCATACAACTCCTTATCATATGTGGGATACTTGCGCACTATGTCAGAGAAATTATCACTATGGTAGGCAACTGGATGTCTGTGTTGCATGAGAGCTATCCCTAGTGCATAGTCTAAAGCATCTGTTTCAATTTGAAAGGATTATTACAGATCTGGGAGTGCTAGTACTGGTGCAAAGCATAGCCTCCTCTTCAACTATATGAATGCTTTCTATTGTGCCCCTATCTAGCAGAATTTTGCTCTTGGTCCTCCCCTAAGTGTCTGATTCATAGGCCATGCCAAATGTGAAAAACCAAGTAAAAATCTCCGGTAGAAATTGGCTACACCTAAGAAGCTATGAAGTTCTGTGAATTTTTTGGGAGATGGCCAATCTTTGAGAACTTGTATCTTTTCAGGGTCCACACGAACACCTGTTCTATCCATAATGTATCCCAAATACTGAATACTCTCCATACCAAAGGAGCACTTATCTCTGTTAACATATAGCTTGTGTTGTTGGAAGGTTGAAAGCACTTGTTGAACATGCTGTAGATGGTTACCCCATGTTTTGCTAAAAATGAGTGTGTCATCCAAATAGATGACAACGAAAGAACCAATGAATGGTCTGAGGACATCATCCATCAATCTCATGAAGGTGGCAGGGGCATTGGTCAAGCCAAAAGGCATGACTAGCCACTTAAACAACCCTTCCTTGGATTTGAAAGCAGTCTTCCACACATCCGATGGCTCAACTGGGACTTGGTGGTATCCAAAGTTCAAGTCAATTTTGGTGAAAAATTTTGTCCCCTAAGTTGGTCCAGCAAATCATCAATGCGAGGGATTGGATATCGGTTCTTCACAGTGATCTTGTTGAGAACTCGATAATCAATACAAAGTCTCCACATTCCATCCTTCTTTTTTGCCAAAACAATTGGACTTCCACATGGTGAGGCACTTGGGCGAATGTGTCCTTTCTTGATCAACTCTTGAACTTGCCACTGGATTTCTTCATTCTCCAAAACTGACCTTCTGTACAGTGGCCCATTTGGTAATAGTGTCCTTGGAATTAGATCAATCTGATGCTTGACTTGGCAGTGCAGTGGTAATCATGTTGGTGAATTGAATACATCTTGATATGTTGACAATATTCGATCCATATGTTTATGTTTAGTTGTGGTAGTTGCCACTTTGGTATGACTGTTGGCCACAATGGACCTTGCCTCCTCAGGTCAAACCATTAGTAGGACAAATTTTTCAGTGTGAGCAATCAGACGCTTGCATTGTTTTGCAGTAATCAAAGGTATTGTTTCAGTAAGAGTGACCTCAGGTATTCGATACCTCTTTTCGCCCAGCTTGATGGTAACACTGTGTGGCCTAGATTCATAGACTCCATGGTGCTTGTACATGTATGGGTTCCCCAACAATACATCGCATACATCTAAAATTGCCACATCACATATCACTTCATCATTGAATGGCTTGATAGAATAAGGTAAGCGACACTATTTATTCATCAAAATATCTCATCCTTGACTTACCCATCCCATACGATATGGTTGTGGATGTCGTGTTGTCTGCAAATTCAATCTCTTCACAGTTTCAACATAAATCAAATTCTTTTGGCTTCCACTATCAACAATGAAATGAAAAGCATTTCCATTTACCCACATCTGTGAGTGGAATAAGCATTCATCATCTTCACGGGGCATGACTTTGGCAGTGGCAACTATGGCATGTGGGTCAGCCTCAATGACATGTTCACAATCATTTTGTTCACAAGGGTTTATAGGCAGTGCATCATGTTTTGTCTCTCCTTAATAGATTTCTACCAACAAAGTCTTCATGGCATGACAGTCTTTATTGTTATGTCCAAGGCTCTTATGGAATTCACACATCTTTTTATTACCCTTGTTTGTTGTTGATGAGGTTTGTGAGGAGAAGTCCTTGGTTGTCTATTTCCCACCAAATTTGCTACCACCTTCACCCTCTGGTTTGTTGTTTGAGAAATAATCCTTCTTCCCCTTTTGTTTGAATTTTTCTTCTATCTTTACTACATATTTGAAGGCGGTACTCAAAGTCTCAATATGTAGGAAATCCATTTTTGTCTAGATATACCAATGAAGCCCACTATGATACTTCAATACCCGATGATTTTCTATGTCAGTGATTCCCAATTTTGTTGAAAGTGCATGAAATGTATTGGTATAATAATGAACAAATTGGTCCTTCTTTTGTCGGAGTAATTGCCACTGTATGTATTTCTCCTCATATGAATTTTCATGGTAGTATTCCTCCTTGATGTATTCCACAAATTCTCCCCATGTGGGATTGTCTTCCACCAACGCATCAAATTCTTGGTTGTCAGGGCTATTTCTGGCTAGTAGTATGTTCTCCCAAGATTGTTTCACATGTTCCTTAGCTTTGAGGAGTGCAATGGTTATTTTCTCAACATCTGAGAAGTTATTTACAGAAAAATATTTCTCTAGTTTTGATAGCCAATCATCAACAGCGTCTGCATTAATTTTTCCCTCAAAATTTGGAATGTCAAAATTTACTTGTACCTTGAATGGGGTGTGACCATGAAATGGCGCTCTAGCTGCATCTTATGGTTGATTTTGTTGGAGGATTCGAGAGAATTCATTCATCATCTCCTCACGTTGCTTTGCCAAAGCTTCTTATACCAACTCCTTGAAAGGGTCAAATCCATCTCCTTGTTCTTCCATCTTAGGTCGTGTGCATCTCAAGGGTAGGTAATCTGATGGGTCTTGTGTCTGCAATCTCGACTTTTGATAACCAGACCGCGTATGATGTGGTATACATGAGGGAACTGCTCTAATACCATTGATCTAAATTTTAATGGAGAATTCATATAACAATACCTAGCGCTGAGCTTGTGGTATTGTGAGAATAAACAAGAGCTCAATGTGCAAAACTCGTTGAGAGTTGCAAGCAACCAAAGAGAGTTTTTAATTGCATCAAAAATTGTTTATATACAATGAAGCAAGAATGTGGAAGGTCACCTTATCCATGGAATTTGAAATGGATAGCTGGAAGGGGACAAAAATAACTAACTACTAAAAATTCAAATTTTCAAATTTTCAAAAAAACTACTAAATTTAGAACCCCACTTGGCAAGGTCATAACTTCTAGCCAGCTAGTCGAAATCTAGACTTCTCAGACTTGTTGGAAATATCTCCTGGAGAGATAAATTGAGTTGTGTCGAGGCGTACTTGCGACTATCATTCCAAGCAACCGATGAAAGTCTTGACCCCAAATTCCACTCCGAAGGCCTCCGAAAATGCCAATTACAAGGATGTAGACAATTCTAAAAAAAAAACCTGAAAAACTAAAAACATAGTTGCCTGAACAAATGGCACCCTAATGCTTTTGAATCTCTGTGGGATCATTCGATTTTGTTTAAAATTTTCTAACTAGGTTATAAGGGGATCAGCCTTCCATCCAGGCGCTCCACTTGATTGTAATGTGAATATCACCGGTGCCTTGATTGGGCGATCCTGGTTTCCCAACAGTCAAGCCAAAGTCAATCTAAGGTTGCGCTAGAGTTATCAGGTCGTGTCATCTTTAATGGGGGCAACTATCTTGTTGGTTCCCAAATTAGCAAAGGGTCTGCCACTTCCGATGCTCAAGTCAAATAGATTCGGCCAACAAAGACGGGAGGTTGTGTGAACTTGCCTCCCCTTCACTTTAGGTTCTGATGCACCTATGGGGGTATCCCTATACTAAAAGATTTAACTTTGACATTCTCAAAACAAAAGATTTAGCTTTTCAATACAGGCAGAATGCTCTCACTTATATACCAAGGTTTGTAGGATGAACCAAGGTTGGCAATGTTCTTGGACTATCACTGATTAGATTTGAGAGCAAGAAAGGTCCTAATCTATTCCTACAGACTAACAGACTGTGATTTTAAAATGATTTTGTGATTGAAGCAGTGGGACCTTCCTAGACTCCTTGGACAAGCAGATCTCCAAACTAGTGCCTTATTGGGGCAACAGAGTCAAAACCATAAATGTAAATGTTCCTATATGACAACAAAAGCTCATATTCAGAGAACTCAACACAGAATATCACTGCCTAATAGCAATGTCCCAGAAAGAGTATTACCTATGACCATACTTCACAAATCCTTTGACATTACCCATTTTTCCCAATACCTGGTCTAAAGCGGATTTAATCTACCCCTTGAGCAGAAGCAAAAAACCAGAAACACAACATAACGTATGCACATTGAAGAACTCAGAAATCCTTGATAACCTCATTCAAAAGAAAAATAATAACATCAAAGGAGACAGTCATAAACAACACACACACACAAAGTGTTTCTCATTTAACTCAATTTGAATAGAAGATCATCATACAGAAATTTATCATTTACAAAACAGAGAATACCTCTACACCAGACAAAGAACCAAGCTTGCAACAAGAAATACCTTCCAAAACGTGAATACCTTGTATTCAGAGTCAAAAGAAAGAACCTGACAAACTCCTTTTTAAAATGGCCATGGATTCCTTCTTAAAGGAGCAAACAAGCTTCCGGCCATCTACCTTCTGACAGACCTCCTAAATGAAAGGATCACAACCTTACAAATCTTTTCAATAAACAATTAGATCTTCAATCAATTCGATAGCTGGGATAGTCAGATCTTGCTAAAATCCTTGAAGATACGCTGGTGGAGCAACTTTTTCCTTGATCAGACGAGTAGATTTTATGTTTCAGTCCACGGCTGTGCAGAGATTCATTTACTTCAGTATGGAGGAGGGCGGGAATTACGCTGACAGGCAGTCGCTCCCAATTTTGAATTCAGTTGCTGATTCGGGGCTGTCCCTTAGATAGATCAACGCTTTGAAATGCTTGAAGAATCCCCATCAGCACCGTTGAAAAGTCCTCCACCAATGAAATCGCACCAGTAGGGCGATCTCCCTCTGACTTTTCCTTGCTTCCCTTCAATTCCTGACATGTGGCACCCCATCACAGCATCGTAGACGACAACGGGCCACCACCAAAGTGCCTTGTGCAGGCGTGCAAAAGCCCCCATGCATTTCATGTACATTTGTTATGTGCTTCCTTGATTAAGATTTGCCCACGCGTCGCCCTCTCACACCTGCGCGCAGAATATTCCTATCAAGATGATTCCTCTTGCGGCAAAGCATGACCGTCGAATCTCCTTCTTTCTGCAGATCTTTCCTTGTCATGACACCTGGCAGTGCATGACTTGTTGCTTGGGATTCTCAATTGAATGGTTGTAAGCCATATTCTTCCAACAGCTGGCACCCCATCACAGCCGCACAGGGAGACGATGGCATCACTGATGACGCAACACAACACTGTGATAAGCAGCCACATGGCACTCCCGGACCCCTCTTAGGACCTAGGCATTAAACTTTATGATGCGACGGGCCATGAGCGGTAAACTAGGAAAAAGGGGTCGGTCATCACATGATTTTAAGGGCCTTAAGTTGCAACTTAAATGACCGAGAACCCGCTTCAGAAAGTCAATGTAGTTTTAAAAGATAAAGCACAAGAGGCCAAGGGACAAGAAAACTTAGGGCTTTAAGGGGCTTTAAGGGGCTTTAAGGAGAATAGAAATGAAGACTTGCATATTTGATTAAAACCCTATCCCTAGGTGGGTACCACCATATCTTATCAAAGATAACCACCTTAAGCAATAATTGTCTCCATTAGTAGTTGTTAACCATTTAGAATTAAAATGTATGCAGCAGTATGTATATGTATATATATGGATCTTAATTTTTTGTTGTCCTCGCAAACATCTTGGTGTGCAACGCCCCTTTAGAAGCGGCAATGAACTCATGGACTTCTAATGCTAGTATCCACTACACAAAACTTTGTGTTGTATCTCTTCCCCACTTTTCATGTTTTCCTTCAGTGATTGATTCATGGAGTCTAGTAGATGCTTAATAACAACGAGAAATCCTCAATTTGAGTCGCCTTATAGGAGACTACCAAGCTTTCACCCGGTTGTCCTTCTTAGTCCTTAGAGAAATTCACTATCTAAGGGTGTCGCCCCTCTTGTTGATTAGACCGTCTCTCTATGTTGGAACACCCTTGTATCATGCAGGAATTTGACCAGCTGAGACTCCTTTTCAAAACCCTACAGCAGTACCCAAGCAAGTAATGTATCTTCCTTAAACAAATTGTTGTTAAAGCTATACTCTATCCTTTTAGAGATCGAAGTCTTGATCAAGTATATCTTCTAATGATATCGAATCATCAATTTCTCCTCCATTTTAAGCAAATCGACCTTTATGGATAATGTCGATTGTCTTCATTTCTTTCTTTAATTACCACCCTTCTGAGAAAAAAACAACAGTAATTAACAATGTAGAAAATAAAACAAGATTCTGATAAGACTCTATCTAAACTATTACTGAGGCATCCTATGTTGATATGTCATTGTTAACAAAGTTGAATCTGCAGTTGCAGTAGAACTATTAGAATAAGACTACTCGGAGTATAATGGAACTGGTTAGGTTATTCAAGTATATATGTATATACTTATCTTGACAATATGTTCTTCTTCTTTCTATTTTATCATTTATGCAATTAAGCATTGGAAGTCTTTTACGCAGGCCCGATGGAATGAAAACTTAGAAACTAGTGGTAGGAATCATTTAAACCAAGTAACAAAATTGGGTAAAAATGAAGAGTATCTTCAAGGATGTAATTATTGTTTTCTTTAATTGCCTTATCTTGACATGTAATTATCATTTTGTGATTAATTAACTCATATCTATCAATAGAATCACTTAAATATAGAATTTACTCTTGTAAATGTAGTAATAGAATAGTGGGTTTACTATGTGTATGTAGAGCATACCTTCCGAGACAAGATGCCGAATGTGGATTACAAAGATGGTAGACTTCTTTTTCAAGTTTTACCAATTATTATTATAGTTAAATTTCTTTGGCCAAAGCTAGATGTACCATTGAAATAGATGGAAAACGAAAGCCTAGTTGTATTTAATTATTTATCTCTGCCACATCCTATATGCATGAAATATGTTCATTTTAGTTTAGAGTGCATACAGGGATCAGACTTACATCAAGAGTTTCCCTCCTACCCATCCATTCCAGGTTTCTAGACTCCTTGTACAGGGTCAGGGATTCTTTGAGTTAGGAAGAAACCCATGGAAGTGTAGTGCTTCGTGGTTGGGTGGAAAAAACACCTTAACCATGATTTTGTCCTTCGGCTTGCAGAAGACCAATGGGTCATGGCGGCTAAAGACATATTTTATGTTATGTAACTCAATATGGATATATCCTTGTATTAAGCATTGTATGGCTTGTTTAGCCCAATATGTAACTATATTCTCATTGATGTATTATTGATATACATGGAACAATTGTAAAAGATGTAATGATACTCTTTCTTAGTGTGCTTATAGATGCACTTTGCTTATATTATAAACTTGCAAAATGTTATACATTTATGGATATCCCAGTTAATGAAATGTTTCACTTTCTATTTATGGATTGAGTTGCTTTTCATTGGTTATTTTTAGTATGTGATATTTTCGGCCTTTACATTTGGTATCAGAGCGTCTAGGTTAAACACTAGGACCTTCCCCTGTTTACTCTAAATATGTGAATGTGTACAGATTGATCAAGATGGCTACAAGGCACACTAATCGAAGTGGAGGGTTACATGGTGACCAAAACAAGAGATTAGACCAAATCCTTGCCTTGCTAACCCAACAAGGGACTAGAATGGACAATTTGGAGCAAGAAATATGAGCAAGCCAAGTGGGGCAGAACCAAGATGGAAGTGGAAACCACAGAAGTGAAGCAAGAAACCCTAAAAAGGAAGGAAATGCAAATAATCAGGAGAGAGTAGTTGAGGAGTTGGCCAAGGACCTTAAGAAGGTCACCTCGCCTAAGTTTGATGGTAAAACAATTGGGGATGGGGCAAAGGCATGGATAATAGAAATGGAGAAGTATTGTGCCCTTCGCAACTTGTCCAATGAGACCAAAGCAATTTGGGAGTCATATCAGCTCACCAACGAAGAAGCCACTTGGTGAGACAATAAAAAAGCCGAGAAGCAGTTGTTACCTAGGAAAATAACATGGGAGTACTTTCTACAGCTTTTTAGGAAGAGATGGCTACCCCAGTTGTATTTTGACAAAAATATGACTAAGTTTCAGAATCATACTCAAGGGGAATGACAGTGACACAGTACTAGGAAAGATTCTCCCATCCGCTCAAATATGTACTGTAGTACCAGTTAGACGAGAGGTTTCTAATCCAAAAATTTATTACGGGGTTAAGGCCTTAGATCAGGGCTGATGTGGACATTCACAATCCCTCAACCATGGATGAAGTATTTGAGAAAGCAATCAAACAGGAGCAGAAGTTGCAATAGGTTGCCAACTACCGCAAGAGCAGGGATGCTAAGTATGGAAACAAGAATTTTTAGGGAAATAACAACAATCAGAGTAACAATAATCAGAACAATAATCAAGGCAACAATAAGAATTGGTAGATCAAGAATCTGAAAAGAGGAAATAACTCTCAGGACTGCAATGACGAGAATCAGAATAACAACAACAAGAGGGCCAACTACAACAACAATAATAATAACAGTAACAGGAGAGACACATCAGATAAACCCAAAGCACCCCACGAAGGATGTTACACTTGTGGTGGAGAGCATTATGCTAGTGTGTGTCTGTAGCGAGCAAATAACCAAAAGAACAGGAACCAACATCAGATCCATGTGACAGTTGACAATCGCCAAGTTGATTTCCAAGCGACACCGATCCAATGTATCAGTAACCTCTTCGGTTGCCCTGTTTCTATATTAATTGATACTGAAGCAATCGAATGCTTCATAGATCCTAATGTCATTTGTAAGTTATCTATTAAACCCGGTTATATGGCTAATTCATGAAAAGTTCAATATGGGAATTGGGTAGAGAAGAAGGTAGAGTTATGTCTTGTTTGCAGCGAATTAGACCTTCCCAACTTCCAAACCCAAGTCAACTTGTATGTGGCACCCCTAGGGTCTTATGATGTAGTTTTGGAGATTAATTAGCTCACTGAGCATAAGTCAATAGTGGATTGTGAAGGGAAAATTGTGAAATGTTTAGATGATCATGGAAACCGTGTGGAAATTCATGGTTTGAGAAGGCCCTTAGAACTCGGGCAAATCTCTACCATGTAGTTGAAGAAAGCTAACAAAAAAGGGTGTGTCATCTATGCAGTTAAGGTTAGAGAACTGGATAACTCGAAGCCATCAATTAATGATTATCCTATTCTGAAAGAGTTTCAAGATGCATTCGTAGATGAGCTAACCAAGTTACCACCAAAAAGGGAATTTGACTTCTCGATAGATTTGCTATCTAGAATTGAGCCTCAGTCAAAAGCACCTTACAGGATGACTACAACTAAGTTATATGAATTGAAGGCACAGTTATAGGAGTTGCTCAATCAGGGGTTCATAAGACCCAGTGTGTATCCTTGTGGAGCACCAGTTATCTTCATAAAGAAGAAAGATGGAACCTTGCAGTTGTGCGTGGATTATAGAATGCTCAACAAGGCTACTATAAAGAATAAATATCCACTCCCTAGGATAGATGAATTGTTTGATCAAATGAAGGGAGCCAAGGTATTCTTGAAGATAGATCTAAGGTTGGGATACCATTAATTAAGGATAAAGGATGAGGACATATCTAAGATTTCATTTAGGACTCAATACGGGCACTATGAATTCACCGTGGTACCATTCGGGTTAACCAATGCCCCAACGACATTTATGAATCTGATGAACAATGTGTTCCGTGACTGTTTGGATGATTTTGTATTAATATTTCTGGATGACATCCTAATCTATTCTAAGTCAGTGGAGGAACATGATAAGCACCTGAGGATAGTCTTGCAACGTTTGAGGGAGTGTAAGCTTTTTGGGAAGCTGTCCAAATGCACTTTTTATCAAAGTAAGGTGCACTATTTAGGCCATGTCATTTCAGCAGAAGAGATAGTAGTGGATCCAAAAAAGATCAAAGTAATTATGGAGTGGCAAGCACCACAGAGTGTAACGGAAGTCTAGAGTTTCATGGGACTTGTTGGCTATTACAGGAAGTTTGTAAAGGGGTTCTCTACGATAGCAGCACCCATCACTTCGCTCCAAAAGAAGGGAAAAAATTTGAGTGGAGTGACAAGTGTGAACAAGCATTTCATCTTTTGAAGGATAAGCTCACCTCCGCACCTATCTTAACCGTGCCAGTTCCAAATGGGCACTTCACTGTGATAATGGATGCTTCAGGAGAGGGTGTTGGAGGGGTACTTATGCAGGATGGATAGGTGGTGGCATATGAATCTAGGAAATTGAAACAACATGATTTGAACTATGCACCACATGATGCAAAGTTTGTTGCCATAGTGCATGCCCTTCAAATGTGGAGACACTACCTTTTGGGAAAGCCATTTGAATTGAAAACATACCATTTCGGGCTTAAATATATTTTCACTCAACCCAATCTAAATGATCGACAAAGAAGATGGTTGGAGTTTTTGAGTGAGTATGATTTTGGAATTGAATATATAAAGGGAAAGGAAAATAGAGTAGCAGATGCCCTCAGTAGGAGGAGACATCTTGCAGCCATGTTCACTGTAAGATCAAATTTTAGGCAACATGTGATTCAGGCTCTACCAGAAGATGAACATTATGCTAGAGTGAAGCAAGCCTTAGAGCAAGATCCCTCTGATCACAAGTTTGATGGATATATGATCGAGATAGATGGACTCTTAAGGTATCAAGGATGGATGTATGTTCCTAACTCGGGGGAGTTGAGGAAGCTAGTGCTCGAGGAATTTCATAATGCACCATACTCGGGGCACCCTAGTATGATAAAACTAATAGAGGGACTAAGACCCTTGTACTTCTTGCCAGGACTCAAGAAGGATGTTACATAATTTGTAGCCTGATGCTTGGAATGCCACTGAGTTAAGGCTGAGCATGTGCATCCGACAGGACTTTTATACCCACATAGTGTGCCAGAGTATAAGTGGCAAGTAATCTGTATGGACTTTATTTAGGCGCTACCCGTGACTAAGAATCGACATGATGTCATCTTGGTTGTTGTAGATAAATTGACAAAAGTGGCTCACTTTATTCTAGGGAATCTCAAAGATGGATCTTTGATCCTAGCCAAAAAGTTTGTGCAGGAAATTTTTTGTTTGCATGGAGTGCCGAAGACGATCGTCTATGATCATGACACTCGCATGACTTCCAGATTTTGGATGAAATTAAATGCATCATTGGGGACTAAATTGAACTTTAGTTTAGCCTATCATCCTCAAACTGATGGTCAAACGAAGAGGGTGAATCAGGTAGTGGAGGATCTCCCAAGGATGTATTGCATGGACCAACAATATAAGTGGGAGGAGTACCTTCCCTTAATGGAGTTTGTGTATAATAATCCATATCATGCCTCCTTAGGAATGGTGCCTTTTGAAGCCCTATATGGGCGTAAATGTCGTACACCTATCAGTTGGGATAAGGTGGAAGACATGATAGAAATTGGACACAAAATGTTGAAAGAAATGGAGGATTAGATGAAGTTGATTAAAGAGAAACTGAAACAAGCTTGAGACCACCAGAAGAGTTATGCAGATAAGAATAGAACATTCCTACAGTTCTCAGTAGGGGATAAGGTCTTCTTGAGAGTTCGACTTCAGAAAAGTTCCATTTCATTTGGCAAGGCTTCCAAACTTGCCCCCAGATATGTTGGACCATTTGATGTTTTGGAAGTAATTAACCTAGTTCCATATAGGCTTGCTCTACCGCCGGCTCTATCCTAAATCCATAATGTCTTTAATGTATCTTTACTTAAGTCATGTCATCCAGATGCTTCACATATTCTTGATTGACGTGCATTGCAGGTTCAGGATCCAGGGGTGGTGCCCACCTGGATTTTAGAGAGGCGCAACGTTAAGTTGCGAAACCGAGATGTTGTGTAGTATAAGGTCCAGTGGGACCAATATTCGGTGGATAATGACAACTGGAAGAATGCTAATGATATAGATAGAGCCTTTCCTCATTTGAAAAATTAGCATAAACACTTTTAATTTTGCATAATTATGACTTAGTTGATACATTGATATTAAGTTGTGTAAGACTTTTATGTTTAATGATGTGTAATAAGACATCGGGACGATGTCTCTTCCAAGTGGGGAAGGATGTCACATCTCAAATTGTTAGACCTTTTGGTATTGGGTATAAATAGAAATGTTAAATGTTATTCATGAGCATGTTATAAATGGATAACTGTTACCTTTCGTTTTTAGTTATAATGTACAGTGCTTCGGCTATTGATTTTGGGATACTAACCTATTAATGGAGAATTGAGTTTAATGATGGCAAGTTGTTGAAGACAAGAGTATGGTTAAGGTAGAGGTGATTAGCCACATGGCAAGGTTGGGATGGAGAGAAACTCTAAGTTGCACACACCAGCACATAGTTGCATTCATCTGCATTTTATCATTCCTTGAATCATCTCTTTGTTGCTAAATTGATTTATTAACTTTTGGTAGAAAACACCTCCATTATGTTTCATATTTACAACTAAGTAATTTGTTCATTAAATTTAAATGTGCTCTTGTTGAAATAAAATAGATTTAAATGATATATTTTATTTTATTAAATTCTATGTGAAAGAAAGTGATCTTTTTTTTCTTTTAGAATAAATTACTTATCTATTGTTTTGGGGTAAATTATAAATGATTAAATAAATAGATATTTTTAATTTGTTTGTAGTAATATTCATCTGTTTTCTAAAATAAATTCTGTTATTAAATAGTAACAAGTCGGAAAGATAAAATATAAGATAATGACAAAATTAGAAGATAAAATAAAACAAAAAGAATAGAAATAAAATCAAAGCAATAGAAAAAGAAAACAAGAAATAGAAAAAGAAGACAAAAATTAGAATGAAAACAAATATGATAATATAAATAAAAATAAAAAGAAAATAGACTAAATCAAAAACAAAGGAAAGAAACTAAAGGAGAAGAAAAACAAAATTGGAATAAAACAAAGAGAAAGGCAAATATCAAAATAGAGAAGAAAAGATAGGAATATAGTAATAGAAACAAGAAGTTTTTTTTTTTTTTTAAAAGAAGAAATGCGCATAGAGCTCATTCGAATGGAAGAAGAAGAGTAAGAAGGAATCACAAGAAAAAGGAGAGATCTAGAAAAGAAGAAAGACAAGGGAGAACGCAATTGAGAGAAGGAAGGGTCCAGAAACCAATTTCAGCCAAGCATAGAAATACGGTATTTACCTATGGCTATTCTCTGTCTGAAACGATTGATAATCTGTTTAGAATAAAAAGAAAATGCATAAGTATTCTGATCAAAAAGTAATGATTTAGCTCTCTCTGTGATACGTTGCTTTTCTTTTCTTGTAGAATAAGCCTTTGTATCATGTTTAGTGGTTTTAGTAAGTATCATTTAGCTCCATACTCAAGGAGGGGTCAGGCTGGTTGTTATTGGGCACCATAGGGTATTAAAAATCTAGTTTTGTTGAAAATTTTCTAACTGGGTTATAAGGGGATCAGCCTTCCATCCAGGTGCTCCACTTGATTGTAAGGTGAATATCATTGGCGCCTTGATTGGGCGATCCCGATTTCCTAGTAGTCAAGCTAAGGTTGCGCTAGAGTTATCAGGTCATGCCATCTTTTATGGGGGCGACTATCTTATCAAAGATAACCACCTTAAGCAATAATTGTCTCCATTAGTAGTTGTCAACCGTTTAGAATGAAAATGTATGCAACGGTATATATACATTCGGATCTTAATTTTTTGTTGTCCTCGCAAACATCTTGGTGTGTAACGCCCCTTTAGAAGTGGCAATGAACTCATTGAGTTCTAACGCTGGTATCCACTACACAAAACTTTCCGTTGTATCTCTTCCCCACTTTTTGTGTTTTCCTTCAATGATTGATTCATGGAGTCTAGTAGCCGCTTAACGACGGTGAGAAATCCTCAGTCTAAGTCGCCTTATAGGAGACTACCAAACTTTCATCCGGTTGCCCTTCTTAGTCCTTAGAGAAACTCGCTATCTAAGGGCGCCGCCCCTCTTGTTGACTAGACCGTCTCTCCGTGTTGGAACACTCTTGTATCATGTAGGAATTTGACTAGCTGAGACTCCTTTTCGAAACCCTACAGTAGTACCCAGGCGAGTAATGTATTTTCCTTAAACAAATTGTTGCTCAAGTTGTACTCTATCCTTTTATAGATTGAAGTCTTGATCAAGTATATCTTCTAATGATATCGAATCATCAATTTCTCCTCCATTTCAAGCAAATCGACCTTATGGATAACGTTGGTTGTCTTCATTTCTTTCTTTAATTACCGCCCTTATGAGGAAAAATCAACAGTAATTAACGATGTAGAAAATAAAACAAGATTTTATTTAGACTCTATCTAAACTATTACTGAGGCATTCCATGTTGATATGTCATTGTTAGCAAAGTTGAATATGCAGTTGCAGTAGAACTATTAGAATAAGACTACTCGAAGTATAATGGAACTGGCTAGGTTATACAAGTATATATCTATGACAATATGTTCTTTCTGTTTTATCATTTATGCAATTAAGCATTGGAAGTCTTTTACGTAGGCCTGATGGAATGAAAACTTAGAAACTAGTGGTAGGAATCATTTAAACCAAGTAACAAAATTGGGTAAAAATGAAGAGTGTCTTCAAGGATGTAATTATTGGTTGCTTTAATTGCCTTACCTTGACATGTAATTATCATTATGTAATTAATTAACTCATATATGTCAATAGAATCACTTAAATATAGAATTTACTCTTGTTAATGTAGTAATAGAATAGTGGGTTTACTATGTATATGTAGAGCATACCTTCCGGGACAGGATGTCGAATGTGGATTACAGAGATGGTAGACTTCTTTTTCAAGTTTTACCAATTATTATTATAGTTATTTATTTGGCCAAAGCTATTTGTACCATTGAAATAGATAGAAAATGAAAGCCTAGTTGTATTTAATTATTTATCTCTGCCATATCCTGCATGCATGAAATATGTTCATTCTAGTTTAGAGTGTGTATAGGCATCAGGCTTGCATCAAGAGTTGCCCTCATGCCCATCTGTTCCAGGGTGCTAGGCTCCTTGTGTAGGGTCAGAGATTCTTTGAGTTAGGAAGAAACCCGAGGAAGTGTAATGCTCCTTTGGTTGGGTGGAAAAAGCACCTTAACCATGCTCTTGGCCTTTGGCTTGTGTAAGACCGGTGGGTCATGGCGGCTTAAGACAGATTTTATATGTTATGTAACTCAATATGTATATATCCTTGTATTGATCATTGTATGGCTTGTTTAGCCCAATATGTAACTATACTCTCATCGATATATTATTGATGTATTATTGATATACATGGAACAATTGTAAAAGATGTAATGATACTCTTTCTTACTGTGCTTGTAGATGCACTTTGCTTATATTGTAAACTTGCAAAATCTTATACATTTATGGATATCCCAGTTAATGAAATGTTTCACTTTCTATTTTTGGATTGAGTTTCTTTTCATTGGTTATTTTTAGTATGTAATATTTTCGGACTTTACAAGGGGGGACAACTTACCACTGTTTGCACGCATCAATAAATAGTGTTGCAAAGAGGTGTAATTGTACTATTGTGGAAATGGTACAATATAGGTTAAAGGATACAAATCTAGGTCTTGCATTATGCCCTAAAGTAGTTCATACAATTGTATACTTGTTGAATTGGGCACCCACCAAAGTGCTTGAAAACATAACTCTTGAATCAACGCTCAATTTCACATCTAAGTGGGTGTACAACCTTCATACAAATCCCTAAGGTGCAAAGGACAAAGTTGGATGAAAAGTCCTTGAAATGTATTTTCATGCATACAATTTTGAGTCAAAGGGATATTGACTTTTGGATTTAGCTACAAAGTGTTGAACACATCCGGTCCCTGGGGGGTTGAATCAGTCTATACAAAATTTAACTACTTCATTTTAGATTAATACCTAAATACTTGAAGAATTGAAAGTAAAGCATGCATCATATCAAATAACACAATGACACTAGGAATTTTACGTGGAAAACCCAAAATGGAAAAAACCACAGTGAGTGTTAGCTCACAATATATAACGCTCACTGTTATAAAGATTTACAACTTTGTTTTAAATAAACCCAAGGAAGCTACTACTCCCTGAATACAGTTTTTAGGGTAACTTCCAAGGAAACTACAACTCCCTGTAGACTCACTGTCTAATGTAAGAATTACAAAGATAACAATTTCATGAACTGTTGTATGGAAAACATGACTTATGTTGATATTGCAGTCCTCTTTTCTTGCTCAACTTATGCCATCAAACTGACTTCACACACTTCATCCTTTACACACTAATATGTCACCATCATCACTTTCACAAATGACTTAGATCTCCTATAAATACCCTTTGCAACACTTCAAAGCATTGATTAGGTCGACATCATAAACACCTTTAGATGAAACGTGTAATTCTTCAAGGGTCGGCTTCAACACATGCAATATGTCAAGGAAACAAGTTGCAGACCCCAACATCTCATGATAGAATTCAAAGAACATCACTACACACCTTTCAATGTTAAACCAATTGATCAGGATCCACCGCACATGACAAAAACCAGACTGTCAGCTCAAACTGTACAAACACTGTTACCTGTTTATCTTCACATCACCGGGGAGAAGCCAAAAACATCATGTAGACTAGGGTTTCAATAATGTACCTTCTTAACACCATCCATATACCTTTCTACTGAAGTGTCAGATCATTCTATACATCTGCAAAAGAAGAAACATGTTGCAATGCTGAAAACAGAGCATTTCAGACTAACTGTGATATTCCACAACTCAGGGTATTGTATTGCGGTACACTAAAATGACTAAAACACATGGATGCACCTATACACCATTCAGAACATATCCACAAATCTGCACAGCTATATTTATCACTCCGGCGGAATGCGGAGCAAGATACGTTCTCTTTTATGACTATTTAAGCACTGATGCCATGTTTTCCAAACTACTAAACCAAAGATATTCTTCCACAAGTCCAAATGATGTGAAATTTGAAACATGTATGCACAATACCATTATCTTCATGTCCTTAATTCCGCAAGGTCATGTCTTCAATAGCAGTAAAGTGCGGAGTAGAATTCTAATCCGAAGTGACCAAAAACCTCTTATAAAAATACACTAAGTATGTATTCTGAAGTATACTGGATCATGTCCCAACGATTTGAGAATGCAAATGAGAGCATATGGAATAGTCGTCTTCAACAACATCTGTACAATAATTGTTCAGTAACATCTATATAATACTTGTGTCTAAGGCAATACTTCTTGTGCATGACATCCATAAAATAAACATAGTCGATATCAATGACAACCAAATGCATTCTCCAACCACTATTGACATCAATGACAATTAAATGCCAACACAAAGTTGTGCATCGGCAAGGATGTTTTTTATGAGGAAAAAGGATGTAGCACCTCTTCCTCACCATCACTTGTTAGTCACCAAACACCTAGAATTATTGAGCCTGAAGATGAGGAACTTGATGACACTCATCATGAAGTGGAATCAAGTGAAAAGCATGAGAAGAGGCTTTATTTCCAATGGACCAATTTCCACCTCAGTCCTCAACTCTTGCACACAAAAAAAATCCTAAGTGGTATTATACCACAATGATGGATGCAAAGGCATATGCAATTGCAGATAAGTTTGCCTCTAGCCAAAGACTCACAACAAGTCTTGTGAGAAAGTAAATTTGGCTCTTATGTGCAAAGTTATTCAAATTTTTGAACTAGAAACAATTTAGCAGTCTCGAGTCACCACCTTGGAAAGATGTTATGGATGCAAACTATTAGGGATTGATGAGGAACAATACTTGGGATCTTGTTGATCTTCCATGAGGGAAGAAAGCTATTGGATGCAAATGGGTCTTCAAGATCAAATACAAGGCAGACAGTAGCATCGACAAGTACAAAGCCCAACTTCTAGCTAAAGGTTATGCTCAAAAAAAAGGCATTGACTATAAGGAAACATTTGCCCCCATTGCAAAGATCAAGACTATATGAATGATTTTAGCTATGGCAACACAATTTGGTTGGCAAGCTCATCAGATGGATGTTGAGTGTGTATTTCTCAATGGAGATATCAAAGAAATCTATATGACTCAACATGAGGGGTATACTACACCTAGACGACAAAATGTGGACTTGTCAAGGTTTGAAGCAAGCTCCTCGGCCCTAGTATATCAAGATCGATGAGCATCTCCTCTAACATGGAATCACTAGGAATCCATATAATCTCAATCTCTACCTCAAAGAGTTAGGGGGGAGTTTGTGATTTGAATTGTATGTCAATGATCTAATAATCATAGGGAGTTCACCGCAAATGATTGCATTAATGAAGACTCATCTCAAACAATCATTCGACATGATAGGGCTCGGGCTCCTACATTATTGTCTTAGACTTAAAGTGGCAAAAAAAAATCAGACTTTTCTATCTAAAATGAAATATGCCAAGACATTGCTCAAGAAATTCAACATGGAAGATTGCAAGCCCATGTTGACACCCATGGAGGTAGAACAACAACTTTCCCAACATGATGCATCATCTCAAGTGAATACTACTCTATCGTTAGCTAATTGGGTAACCCATTTACCTGACCTACCCCAAGCCAGATATTAGCTATGATGTCAGCGATCTTTGAAAGTTTATGCAAGAACCTAAGGTTTCACTTTGGAAAGCAGCAAAGCATGTTTTGAGATACATTTGTGGCACAATGGAGTATGGCCTAGAATACAAACAAATTGAACATTGCAAGGACACACATGTGGACTATGTAGGTTCTTTGGATGAAAGAAAGTCTACTTCAAGCTTTATTTTGTTTTTGGGATTTAGTTCGCTATCGTGGGGGAGCAAAGAGCAAACCATCATTGCTCTCTCTTCCACAAAGGCAAAATATCGTGCCACAAGTGGAGCTATCTATGAGGCAATATGGTTACGTCGTACCTTTCCTAAGACACATCCTACCATTCTATTATGCAACAATCAAAGTGTGTTGAAGCTTGTTCAAAATCCTATTTTTCATGAGCACACTAAACACATTGAGGTTTGATGCCACTACATCCACAAACATGTCCAACAACAACATACCCAACTCCAATATCATTCTACTCAAGAGCAACATCTTGACATCTTTACCATATCTCTTGCAACAATGACATTGGAGCTTTTCGTACTTTCTTGATTTGATCTCTTGAGAAAATGATGTAATAATGGAGAATTGTTGGAATATTATAATATCACAACCATGTAATATTACATCATTGTAATTCATATGTTTTGCCTCAATGATTTCAATTTTATGAAAATTTACCACCTCCATTTTTTAGTTACGATTGGTGGTTACATTAGTTATGATTGGTGGTTACAAATATTATGTCTGGGTAGTTTTTTCCAATTGATGTACCCTTCGTGGCTAAATCTATGCATTCATATCCTAGTGATCGTTAAGGGATCTCTGATGTTTTCCATGTGTTTTGCCATGCATTCTTAAGGCGGTGTATGTCATGGACATTCTTAAAGAGAACAAATAAAAGTCATTTCTAGATGTCTTCTCTCTTATCTAGTTCTGTATAATTGATCTAAATGTTGTTATGGTGAGTTTCATGCATTTTGTAACTCATGGTAGTAAAACTAATTCTTGGAAATAAATTGACAAATATTTTTTCAAAATAGCGTGATTTAATTTTAAAAAAGAGGTTAGTGTTACGTTCAGAGTTTTCAAAGGAAGGGGAAAAAAATGGGGTTACAATTAGGGATAAGTTCAAGGTTTTACAAAAATTGAAAAAAATAGGGTTATAGTTAGGCTTTTCAAAAAAAAAAATCACACAAGCAAACAATCATGATTTTTTTGCAAATGTATCACCAAAAATCAAGAACATGTATTTTTTGGTGAGTTAGTTTTGAAAAAATCACAATTATATCCCCCAAAACCAAGTTCATCATGAAATCACAATTTTTCACTCAAAAAATCACTGAGCAAACTAAGCCATGAGAATTTGCAATTTATGCTACCATGCTTGTTTATTAAATGGGAAAAAAAGACAAACATCTGTGGGGACCCTTGGTCATCCCCAATACAATTGAGGGATGTCTCAAAAGTTCTAGGTCATCTTGGGCATAGTTAAATCATGGTTCGGGAATGCATCCCAAATTATTAAGGCAAGGGATGGCCAAGGGACCTTTCCTTGACATCCCTGAATACCAAAACCACTAGGGGGATGGTGACTCATGTAAAAGGAGGGAAGGGAACATGTCCCCCAATAACAATGATAAGTACGACTATCCCTACATTCATTTCTCGGTGAAACTAGTTTTTGGAGTAATATAATCTTGATTTCCTTTTCTTATTTGTTTTGCTATTTGGGAAAACTAGCATCTTGACAACATAAGGGTTATGCAAAGAATATTTCAGGAAAGTAATGCCGCAAAGAATGAGCTAACTTAGTATTTAAAACACATAATGCCACCATCTTATTTCATAACTCCTTCAAGTCAGTAATAAATTTGCGGATCAACAACCCAAAAAACAAAAATGAATGATGAACATGAGGTTTTCCCAGTCCATGAGATAGAATAGCAAGCTTTGGAGAAAAAACTGTGTACATTTCTTTTCCATCAGTGTTTTGGATCACACTTCATGATCCATCATCACGATAAAGAGATAAAATCAGTGATGATGATGGATCACAGTGTGCTCCAAAAAATTAATAAAAAATGAAATGCACGGTTTTTTCCCAAAGCTTACTACTCTAAAAAAGAAATGTTCTTTACAATCACTCAAACTTATTACATTTTTATAATGCCCATGATTAATAAAAAATGAAATGCACAGTTTTTTCCCAAAGCTTACTACTCTAAAAAAGAAATGTTCTTTACAACCACTCAAACTTATTACATTTTTATAATGCCCATGATAATTCCAGAATCTGTCATTAGGAATCATAATCATCCAGAAAACTTCAGCTGAAATAGGCCCATGCAAATGAGCAAAGAAGGCAACCAAATAGGATAAATACTGTTTTGAAAACTAAAACAATATGAATATTTCTAGATCCATCAGAAAGTAATTTTCCAAAATCCTAGCTGCTCAATTGTTCTTACAAGCTCAGATCAGGCCTGGCAAATTCAGAATGGAGCTGGATAATATGACTAAAAATTCAGAAATTTGATCACCTTAGACTTCGCCAAAAAGAAAAACCTGTAGATTCCTTATATACATGTTGGTCATTGCCTGTCTTGGACATGGTTTTAAATCTTTATTCTCATCAAATGTTGCGTGGAGGCGCACTTTTAAAATTTCCTCGTATATCTTTCAAGTACTGCCAAAAAGAACTTCCCAAGCCTTGTCCTTCCCCCTTTTGTTTCTGAGTCAACAACCACTCATAATCCAACTTTGCTTTTGGTGAAAGGGGCTCTAAAAATTCACACTTCTGGAGAATGTCAGCAGGTGGCATGCCTGCAACGAGATTTGTATCAAACTCTGGTTCACCTTTCTCTTCAATGGTAGTTTGCATCGCATTTGTGGGTCTATTTGGTAGAATATCATCTTCACTTTTTATTTCAACAGATTTGTCTAGTAAAAACAATGGAGAAGACCCAGGAAAAACATTCTGTTGAAAGGGTGTAGCCCTTGCAGGCTGAAGGCAGAAATCAAACCACTGATTGATAATTGGTGATGGACCTCGTATGCGTCCTCCAACTTTATCGGTAGCAATACTAGAAGTTGCTGGTATTGCCTGTCAAAAAGCAACACAAGAAGGCCATGTCAAGGACAATCATTCAAAATCAGGCTAGAGCTGCAAAGTATTCTACTATGATGAGGGTTATCAATAAGTTAAAAATCTACAGAAAGATTTGAAGGATTCTTTAACCTTCCAGGAATCAAGACAAGGAGCATAGGGAATTTTACTGGGATATAACACATTTATGAAATATGTTTGCAATTTGCATATGTAAATATCAGACAAATCCATGGGCTATAGTCTGAATGGAATTAAAGAAGAGAACTGTTTGTGATAATATTTACAAAGGCAGTGCATTAGTAGCCAACATATAGCTCCCTATGTGTAGTGTGTACCTTATTTTTGCTGGAGAATTCATCTTGTGTTTTTCCCATATGGAAAATCTTCCACGTCTTTTTATGCTTGTACTTGTCCATGCAGCATCCTTCCATGTGGGGAATCTTCAACTTGTAACTTAATGATTCCTCCACTTGTACTTGTGCATACCTTATGTACAAGTCTACATCTTGTGAGCACTTGCCCTCATTGCGGGCAACATTGATTCACATATTATTATCTGGCTATCTGGATGCTATTGGTATCCACCTCCTCTTCTTTTGTGTGTTTTTCTTCTGATATGTGTACTTATAAGTTATTGTAACTAGTGTCACATCCATCTCAGTTACTTTGCCTTTTGCTTGCTTCCTACCAGTGCCGCGAGTTTGCGGCTTCTAAGCATGGAGTGTGCTTGTTTGAAAAGGGAGTTCTATAGAAATAGAATTTACTACGTGCTTGAAGCTGCAACTGGGGCTTTGTCAACAGTTTGTTACTCTCCTTTTGATACAAAGTTTTCATTGTGTAAATCAATTCGTAGTTCTACAGGTATTTCAGGTTCAGCTTCTGTGTGACTTTTGTGGGCCACTTTGGGCTAGAATCAACTTTTCCATTTGGCTAAGGTTTTACCAGAGAATAGATATCAGCCTATACATCAAAATTTTCTTCTGCTTCAGGTTATAATCAGGCATTTGTAGGGTGTTCTTGGGGTAACTTGTGATTTGTGCTCAAGATACAACTTTTCTAGGCTGGGTTGAAATTTTGCAATGAGGTATATTTTGCATTTCTAATTGCTTTTGTCTTCTACTACTAAGCTTGATTCATTACCACTTTTGAGTTTTTCTAAGTTTATCCGCCAAATTTTACCTTGAGAGCTTTATGTTGTAGTTTTCATTTCTGCTCATTCTACCAATTAATAGATCTTTTAATCCTGTCATGAGTACTTTCACACCCACTTTCATGTCGAGGGGGCTTAAACTTCTTTGGAAGCAATAAATGGATGTTCCCCTCAGAAAAGTCTGGGGGCGTCACTGACTACTCTGACAGCATGGCTGATCTTGCTGACTTCCTTAATCAGACTGGACTGATGGACATAGAGGTCAACAACCAACTCTTCTCCTGGACCAATAGAAGAAGGGGAGACCAGTTGATTCAGGTTAAATTGGACAGGTTCTTGGTCTCGTCCAATTGGGACATTGTGCAACACTCTACTCTGACAACCCTTCCCCGCACCATCTCTAACCACAATGCACTCCTCTTCTCCTGGAGAGATGGTGTCCCGAAAGGACCTTTCCTGTTCAGATATGAGATCATGTGGGCCTCCCACCCTAACTTCAAAGACTGCATTAGTGATTGGTGGAGCATCACGGTTCATGGTTCTCCAATGTTTAGACTCACCCAGAAGCTCATTCATATTAAACAAAAATTTGTTCTGCTTTGGTAATATCATGAACCGAAAGAAACAAATCTCTGCCAGTCTCTCAGAAATCCAGGGAAACATGGCCAAGGGAGACAAAAGTGAGAGTAACTTCAATAGGGAAGAGGCCCTCCAAAAGGAGCTAAGGGAAATAATGAAAAAGGAAGAGATCTTCTGGAAATAGAAGTCTAGAGTTCAGTGGCTGACAGAAGGCAATTGAAACACTACGTTCTTCCACCAATCAGCCATGAAACACAAGAAAAGGAACAGAATATCCAATCTTAATGATGAAAACAACAGGGAAGTCAATTCTGAGGTTGATCTGGGGCTTCTAGCCTCCAACTATTTCAAAAACTTCCTAGCTGAACAAAGGAACACTACTAACCAGTTTGTTGTGGAAGATCTGCTAGAATGCATCCCTTCTGTGCTATCAGCCAAAGACAACAATAGTATGTTGGCTCTCATTGCTGAGGAGGAAGTCAAGGCGGTTGTGTTCTCTATGGGGGCTTTCAAAGCCCCCGGCCCGGATGGGTTCCCTCTGGCCTTCTTCCAGGATTTCTGGGAAATTGTTTGCTTCGATGTCACTGCTGCTGTCAGGGACTTCTTCAGGACTACAAAGATTCTCAAGCAAATTAATGCCGCTTTCATAGCCCTTATCCCAAAGAAGAACACCCCAGAGAAAATGGTTGACTTCTACCCTATCAGCCTCTACAACACCATATATAAGATTTTCACGAAAGTGCTAGTCCTCAGGCTCCAACCTTTGCTTAACAGCCTCATCTCTGATTGTCAGAAAGCTTGTCCCTGGTAGACAAATTGTTGACGCTGCCATCTCCATGCACGAAATTATCCATTCGATGGACAGAAGTAACACCCCTAGCATGGCTCTCAAACTGGACATTTCTAAGGCGTACGACAGAATTTCTTGGAACTTTCTCTTTTTGGTTTTCAAGAAATTTGGTTTCCAGGACAAGATGATAACCCCAATCCGGGAATGTGTCACTACTGTTAAGTATTCGGTGCTTGTCAATGGCTCTCCCCAAGGATTCTTTAATGCGGACAGAGGTATTAGATAGGGGGATCCCCTCTCGCCCTACTTGTTCATCATTATGGCTAAGGTCATGGGCAAACCAAAAACATTCTTTCCCGCCTGGATAGACAAGATCTGAAGGAGATCAAAGTGGCGTCAACGGTGAGGCCATCGGCTGTCCAACAATTCATTGATGACACTATGCTATTTGGCACGGCTTCAGTTGTGGAAGCCAGAAGATGGAAAGACCTGCTGAACTCTTATGCTAATGCCTCAGGGCAATGTATAAATTATGAAAAGAGTAATGTGTTCTTTAATTCCGATCTGGTCTTCCAGGAGAAGGTCAAGAAAATTCTGAACTACAATCAAGCCAACCTCCTGGCGACTTACCTTGGTCCGCCCCTCACTATTAAGGAAGTGACCCCCAACTTCTGGAACTCTATCCTAGAGAGAATTCAAAGGAAAATGGAAGGTTGGAAAGGTAAACTCCTGAGCCAAGCTAGTAAACACCAACTCCTAAAGGCCTCACTACAAAGCATCCCCACCTATCATCTCTCCCTCTTTAAAATGCCCAATTACATAGCGGACAAATTAGAAAAAAATTATAAAACCTTTCTATGGACAGGGGTGGAGAAGAATAGAATGTCTCTCATCAGATGGGACAAACTATGCCTTCCTAAGTTTCAAGGGGGATTGGGGATAAGAAAGACTCAATTGATGAATAAAGCCTTGCTGGCCAAGATTGGGTGGAAGTTCCTCAAGGAAGATAAGGACTGGGTTCACATAATGAAAGAAAAGTACCTCCACAATGGAGAAAAGACCGAGTTGATTGAGAGGGAGAGCCTTCCTAAAGGATTGGTCATCTGGAACAAAATGATTAAAACTAGAAGAACGTTGTCTCAAGGCATTAAGTGGAAAATGGGAAAAGGAGACAAAATCAAGTTCTGGGAAGATAACTCGCCGCATGGGACTCCTCTATCCAACAAGGAAAACATCAACATTAAAAACAGAGCAATCACTCATTTTGGGAGGTTTGTCAACAACTACATCACGACTCAAACCAGGGACAGAGGCAATGGAAGAACATAAGCGACTGCTGGGAGGATAGCCACACTAGGAAACAGGGGTGTTTGTCTCTGCAATTGGATTTAAGAAATCACAAAATTCCTTTATTCCCTAGGGAGGATGAGATGCTTTGGGCTCAAGATCAAAAGGGGACCTTCTCGGTTAAATCAGCTTACAACATGCTGCTAAACAACGGTTAGGATAGTAGCTTGTGGAAGAAAGTCTGGAATAAAAACCTGACTCCTAAGATCAACTTTTTCTGGTGGGATACCACTCACCTCAAAATTCTCGCCACTAATAATCTCAACAAGAGAGGGTTCCAAATTGTCAACAAATGTGGTCTTTGCCAAAAAGAGGAAGAATCTATACAACATATTCTCTTCCACTGTGACTTCACCAAGGAGGTCTGGGGAAGGACCTTAACTACTCTCAGTATAGATTGGGTTCAAAATGAAAACCTAACGGACTTCATATATGGTTGGCTTTCCCCCTTTTCCCACCCAAGCCTTAGAGAACTTTGGAAGCAAATCCCCCCACACCTAGCCTGGAGTATTTGGAAAGAAAGGAACAACAGAATTTTCAAGGAAACAGTGAAGAGTGCCAAGGAAGTTTTCTTCTCCTTCTACAAAATGGTCTTGGAAAACACCTCCATCTATACCCTGAAAGCTGCTAAGGAACCCCCCACAAAGCTGGAGATCCAGATTGCCAAAAATTGGGGTTTAACAACTGACATAACCAACTTTGACAACTCTAAGCAACTTGCCAGGTAAAGCACCCCCTGGAGACCTCCCCCGAAGGACTGGGTCAAACTCAACTTCGACGAGGCTGAAAAAAAGACCACAAGAATGGCAAGTGCGGTTGGGGTCATAAGAAGTGATCAAGGGAAGTTCATTGCTACTTATGCTGGGGGCATTGGTACCCAGTACAATAATGTGGCTGAGGGACTGGCTCTCTTATGGGGTTTGAAACTGGCCCTTGCTCTAGGATTGGATAAGATACAAATAGAGGGAGATTCGAAACTTATTGTTGATTTTGCCCTTGGTAGGACTGACAGCGGATGGAAACTCAAAGACATCACTAAGAACATTAAGAGCTTACTGAGTGGGTTCACCCAGAAGGCGATAAGACATACCTATCGTGAAGGCAACAAAGTGGCCGATAACATGGCCAACCTAGGTCAAAACTTGAGCAATTGGAGATGTTGGAGAAAGGTCGATAACCTCCCTTCTCAAATTCAAAAACTCCTATGTACGGAGCAGGACACTATACCTAAAACTTCATGATGTTAATCTTTCCCAAGTTTGTTACTCGGCCTAAGGATTGCCTTAGGAGCTGTAGGACGAATGATTCTATTAATAATGATTTTAACAGTGTTAAAGAAACCAAAATATCCAGTGACGGGATGGATTTCAGACAAATCATCGTTGAGAGAAATATTAATTGCATTTGGTTGACGTGTCACAAAAGCAACATGATGACATGGACGCCCCAAGAGGTTAATCACATGGTCACTCACGTGCCTAGCAATAGGTTCAATGCTCCTAATCTCTGTAGCACCCAACTCCAAGATTGTAGTAATCATAAGATTGGTTGGCATGTAAATTTGCATGAGACGAATCTATTGAATAATGTCACTTCGAGTTGGAGAAGTGTCAAGTTCATTATTCTTCGTGCCTTGAGCTGCTCGAAGGTTCATATTTGCAGTGATAAAGTTTTTTCGCCGCAAAGAGTTCTCCTATCGCCTAATAATTCTGCTAAGGGTGGTAAAGATACTAGTCTACAAAGAGCCTCATTTCTGTCCAAAATATCTTCTAAGAGTGGTAGCTATCTACAAATGGGGGGGGGGGATAGGACTCATACTGAATAGAAGTCTTGTAAAGAATTCAGGAAGAACGAGACCCTATGGCATATCTACCAGGAGGGCGGTGTGGTGTCATTTTTAGAATGCCTACAAGGGCATGATGAAAATTTATCCATGCAGTTTGCGCAGTCTTGGACGAACAAACATGTCAAAGTTGGTGGCATAGGTTTTGAAGTGATCGAAGAGGTTATTGGGATGGCTATGGGCATGTCCATGGATGGTGTGAAACACAAGAAGACCAGCAAAGACTCAGACCCGAACGGTATGGCTCTGTTCTTAAAAAAGGATGATGTGTTGCACAGTCTGCAAGAAGGGTTCGATAGAGGGAAGCTCCCCAAACCCTGGGATGACGTGTGCTATATGATCAAGTATTTCACTCTTGAAGGTAGGTTTCGCTGTTTCTTCCACTACCAATTTGTGTTACTTAATCACTTTAGACGCAGCAAGTTCATTAGCTTCCCTTTCTACCTATTATCTTCTCTAGAAGTTTCTGTTGAAGCCGCCATTGAACAGCACAAGAACGACCCTGAGAAACCCCCCGTTCCGCTCCACCAGGGGCTTATTTACAGACTTTATAAGTTTCACTTAGCCCTCTGTCCGCCCAAGAATATCATAGCCACCCGCGTTGACAGCCCCTCTGCAATGCCTAAACCCAAACCGAAACCCACTCATAGCAACCCCGTGATCATCACTGAAGTGACCCCTGAGAATTTCACCCACTTCCACAAAACCACCAAGTCCTCTTCGGCCAAAAAGAAAACGCCTGTGCTGGTTTGTCCTGATACTCACAATGTAGAACAAACTGATCCTGTGAAGGCCAGCCCTAAACCCACCAAGAGGAAACTTGTTGTTAGTGAGGTGAAAGGCGACACTCCTCACAAGAAGGTTAAGGTTGGAAAAGACGGGGTTAGCCTCTCTGTGAATTCTAAGAATAACCCCAGCATGGAAATCAAAAATCTGGAGGAAGGAGATGAGGATTCTATGGGTGGTGGGGATGGTAGTGATGATAAGATGGACGAGGAGTATGTTGCTCCGTAGAGTAAGGGAAGGGTTCCGTCGACCAGATTGGCCGCCAAACCTACCCCTGTGCACAAGGAGCAGAAGTACATTGTTGAGTTGGAAGGTGCTAAGGAAAACCTTGATGGTGAGACCAAGGCTGAGAACCAAGAGGACACCGTGGTTCTGGAGACTATGGACGAAGGACCGAGCAACTTCCCTGAATTCAATGCCCAAATTTCAAAGATGGATAGCTCAGAGGAAAAACAGGAAGCTGGCAAAAACAGAAAGGGTAAGAAGACTATCAGTAAAGGTAAAGAGACAGAGGATATCAACACTAGAATGACAATGCTAGAGAAGAAGTTTATGACGCTGGCGAGGTTCACCTCGAAGGTCATGCATAGGTCTGCGACTACCTTGGCAGTGCTGCAGGATATAGAACTCACCAGGCATGGAATGAAAGACAAAGAGCTGAAGGAATACAAGGACATGTACCAATTCCTCACTGAGGATTGGGAGCAACTCTTCAACTAGCCTGTGGGACTTTTCTATGTTTTCTTTGTTCTGTTTACTGTCTGTCGGCTGTTAGATTGTTGTTTCTGGTTTTTTGGCGTTGGTTCCTTTTTGTTGTGTTGGTCTTTTTTGTTGACTCTTTGATGTGCCCTTGAGGCTACTTTGTTATAGGTTCGGCACCCTTGGTTTGCCGCTTATCTAAGCAAAAACATTATGAAGAAGGTTGAATGAGAGCCCACTAATCTCTAAAGGGATTCCTTGGTATGACAAAAAAATGTGACTTTTTCAATAACATTCATGACAAGGAAAGGTATCATAGAAGCTAGCTTAGAAGCATAACAACAAAGTTTTTTCACAAGCCAATCATGCCTGCATTATCCAAATCAATTGTGTGATAAGTAAAATATAATCTGCTGATTTTGACCAGATTGAAGAATACCTTGAAAATTGAAGGAATTGAAGTTGCAGTCCATCAAAGCTTTACTCAAAACTATGTCAAGTCTTATAAAAAATAATTCATTTTATTCTGCAACTTCTATCACCTAAGTATGATATTTTTGTCTCTAGTTTTTTTGTTTTTTTTTTTTTCCCTCTTTCTGAAATTGATAAAAATACATTAGAACAAGAAAACTTGATAAATTTGAATAAGCTTGGTTCTAGTTCTTATGCACATGTAACCAAAGCAAGCTCTCCCAACAGAGGTTAGTGGAATTACCAAAAAGGAATTCCCTGCCTAATGATTCAAATAAGTCAAACTCCAAGAAATCATTAAGAATGATTGTAACTACTGTGACAAGCCTGGTCATGATGAGAACACTGTTTCACAAAGAGGAACAACCTCAATAAGCAAAACAAGATTTCTTGTAAAGGTAATCAGCCTAATGCCTACTCTGCTACTTTTATCACTCTGACTGCTCAGGATGCTACAAAGAATGAGTAATTTCTTGATTCTAGTCATCCACCACATGAACCAGAATGATTAATTTAAAAACTCACTAACAAAAGAAGTGCGATAAAATTTAGTATGGATAATAATGATGCACTAGATGAGAAAACCGACTCATGGCTTGAACTGGATCTGCCTAGCCCTTCAGTCCCACTAAGATTCATTATGCAAAAAGGTTTGTCTAATGTTCTAACTCCTCAGATGCCTTACACACAAGGACATGTGGACCAATGAAAAATGCAACATTGCAGATCTTGCGCCTTCCTGCTATCCCTTGCCATTATCCCCAGCCATCATCCCCGTGTTCATGTTTTGTCCATTATGCAGAAATTAATGAAGGTTAGGAGACGTGGTGGTAGACATATTTGAGATCAAGAGGACCTACAACATGCTCAAGCACTGCAACATTGAACTCATGAGGAAATAGCAAGCTGAAGAGGAGAGTTTATGACAACTTGAAGGTGATAAGGCCTGCTCTTTTAGAGAAAAAGAGCATAACACAAAAGGCACATGTCCAAACTCATTGATGAAAATGACCTTGGAAAAGGAAAATGGACCCAAAACTCCCAGAGGAGGCCTCAACATCCGCCCTCAACAACAATTTACTTCAGGGTGCTACTCCATTAGAAAGATAAGTGCTGTCTAGCACAACGAAGGCTACCTGGGATAACATCATCAATGAGGACCTTGGACAAAGCCTCGAGGAAATTTCATCAGTTTCCAGACACATGGCCCAAGTCCTCTTTGGCCTTTGTGTTTCTGGCTAGAATCGAACATGTTTGGTCTAGGTTTCTAATTTTGATTCAATGTTTGCAGACACAATTGCATTTTGCAGTCCACAGGACAGACTTCTTAAAGGATAGATTTAACTGTAGGTAATTAGCAGTTTTAAAATTTAAATTGTCATTTATTCTCTAGGGTTGATGATGTTCATTTAAATTTTCTGGATTATAATTTCAATACCACCTAATATGCTTAATACATCCTTTAGATTGTGCACTATATTGCATTTTGAATGCATTAGATGTGACTGCGACTAACCAAGATGAAAGTAAATAATCAAACTTTTATCATATCTCTACTCTTGGTGTGAATTTGCTTTCAGTGCACCAGATAACTAAAAAAGGGAAGAGAGTACGCTTGTCATAACAAATGTTTGGCCAAAAATATTATGAAAATAAATAGCAATTGTAGCTTCTTGTTCTATAGGCCGTGATATCAATTTACACAAACTGACAAGTTTTCTTTCCCTTATAATTCTCATGCTTATGTTTCTCATCTTGATGAGGCCAGCAAATTATGGCATAAGAGGTGTTATCATCTTAATTATAAAAGTCTCCAATTGATGGTCAATTTGGACAAGGTCCATGGTTTGCCTGCAATTTCCTCTAAGTATTGTGTATGCAGAGGTTCTGTTGTTGCATGTGCTACAAGGAGAACTTCAATGTTGGAAAAGACTAAGGGCACAAGCACCTTTGCAGCTTGTGCATAGTGACCTATTGGGACTGATGGATAGAGCATCTCGTGTTCTCTTTTGTGTTAAAAATTTATGCTCACTTCTAATGACTTTTCAAGATCCATTTGGGTTTATTTTCTGAATTCATTTAAAGCTTGAGAACTTGAGAAGTTTCATGATTTTAAAGCTTTTTGTTGAAAAATAAAACAAGTCATTTAGAATTCTCTGAACCAATAATCGAACAAAACTAATGACCAATGCCTTTTAGAACTTTTGGAGGCAAAGCTAGCATCAATGTGAGTACATATTTTTTGTATACATCTCATCAAAATGGGTTAGATAGATGATACCCTACAAATTTGAACTACAAATTTGGTCAGACACATTTGATTGTATTGTCTATATTTTGAACTAGACACCTACCCAGATTATTCGAACATTACTCCAAGAGTAGCTTAAGAGTAACTCATAAAAAAAAACAGATCTGCAAGAAGCTTAAATCGTTCAGCTCCCAGCATGCTAGTCAATTCATACCCAAATTGTGAACATTCCTTTTCCAAAAGCAAACAGATGTTATCTTATTACAAATACCCCTCCCAAGATCTCTTTTTCAATGGAGGAAAAGGAATAAAGAACATGCCTCGACTTACAGATTTACAGGAGCTTTCCTAAGTCTAGAAACACTCAGGTGTTGGTTCCAAGAAACTTGGAAACCTAGTGGATTTTGTTGATTTACTATTGATGCCCAAGGGTTACTTCCTTGTTTTTGCTTCCAAAATTGAAAATGATTGCATATTATGATGTTTTGTCAGTTGTTTTGTCAGTGATCAACTGCATAGTTTTTCAGTCAAAATCATTGACCCATATTTCATGAGTAGCGGTTCACATGAATCCATCTCTCATGAGCATGGATGGTCCACTTAGCACTCATTGCATCTAGCTGATGCTCACAAGAGTGAAGCATCAAGACTTCCCAGGAGATCACCCATCTGAATACAAATCCGACTCAAACACAAGCCCACTTAGCTTGCTACACCATTTGCAAAACCTTCAGAAAGTGCTGTGCCTTATGAACCATTCATTATAGAGCCCCTTTAGACCCTACTTGTCAGTGATTGCATATTTCAAGGGAGCCCTTAGTTTATCAGAAAAACATGACTATTTATGAAACATTGGGCTCCAACAGATGACCCTTCTAAAGGTCTCCCCATCACAGTGCCAATACAGGTAAGACTTCCTTTCCTACCTAGCAAATATTGGCAGGGGTCTTCTTTAGAAAAAATTGGGAATGCCATAGGAGAATACACTGTCATTTGAGCTCACCAAATATCCTAACATCTTCAATTATGCATGAATATGTGTCAATCTAAATCTGGATTAGCCACTCACCAACACAATCATCTCAGACGTGCACACTTGGCAAGGGTGTGCCCATCTGAGCCACCTAGAAATTAATAGGAAAGCTAAGTTGCCAGTTTAGGTATGGGATCAGGTACGGGTTCGGGGTTCAGGTACTCAAATACGGCAATATTTTTTTAACCCAGGTTCAATACAGCTGGGTACATGGCTGTACTATATATATTAAATTCTAAATTCTTACTTTCCCTACTTTTGAAATGTCATTTCCTAGGGCATTTAACGAAGTGTTGCACAAATCGAACTTAATTGAATTCATATGAGAAAACTTATGCATGGCCTATAAGCTTTTGCAGAAAAAGTATCACTACGCATCAAACAAGCCTGACTGCTTTTTCTACACAAAAGGCATTGTTTACGGCCAATGGTAGTTTCTTTGAATAAGATACAATAAGACTTTCAACTGAAACACCAATGCTTTAGTTAATGAAAAAGCATTGATGGACCACCTTGATGTCTTTGCACCAAAGATTTGTAACATGAGAATTTGTGGCGATCCACCTTTCCAAAACAAATGTTTTTTCATCTAATACACAAGTTAAATAGTAATAAACCAGATAAAGATGAGCCTTAGCACAAACCAAGATTGGCCAAGGTCTAGCCCTACCATCCTAGGTACCCTATGGGTACATACCCACCATGTACCCACGACGGTAGGGCCAGATCCTATATGTCCCAACAGCGCTCCCAATTCCAATCTTGCTCCTGCTCCCACTCTCATTTCTGATTCTACAAGGTGGGACGTACCCACAAGGTACTTGGGAGGGCAAGGCTAGATCTTGGATGTCCCAGCGGCACACCCAATCCCGATCCTGCTTCCGCTTCCATTTGGAACACTAATGAAATTGATTCTAAAAGGACCCGGTAACATAGTAGGAAAGCTATAAAGTGGATCCAAATAGCATGGCAAAGGAAGATGCACTAGGCATGGACTACAAGATCCCAGATCTACAGAATATGGAAAATGATAACAGTCAAAACAACAAATTTTAGAAGGTCTACAACAGAAAAAGAAAAGATTAAAACAAATCTCTGAGTTCTATAACTCCTGAAAAACCATTTCAAGTTCTTAGAGAGGATGCCAAATAGCAGAAGTTGCAACTGTCTGGCCTAGCTTAAAGTTCAAATCTGAAAGCTCTGAAAAAATTGTCCATCAAGTTCACCTCAACTGCCAAACTTGTAAAACTCAACACAAGATCTCAATCCCTAAACAAGAAAAATTCACTATAAAAAACTATGTTACCAGATCCAGGTCCGATTCATACTGGAAATTCAGATTCTAGTTTGTTTTTGTTTAAATTCGGTGTCCTACCCCTATATGAGTGAGAGCACTTATTTACCTTCAACTTCGACCCATGATTTTTTGTCTAGCTAGGGTTTTAAATACTGACCAAATAATAGGCATCTTGTTGCATTTCAAATCAATGAGTGAGAGCCTAACATCATGTATGCTTGCCTGCAAAGGTACCACCATTATGCATTTTCTAAGCCAATATCCAAAACTTTGAACTTATGTTGAATTTAATATTTTTAAATTTAATAGAGCTTTTATATTATATTTTTAATTTAATATAATTAGTTTAAAATTTAATATTATTTTTTAATAGTATATTTAAAATTTAATATTATTTACTTTAATAATATATTTAAGATTTAATATCGTTTAACTTAATAATATATATAAATTTTGTTTAATAATGAGAATTTGGATCGAATAAAGATGAAGTATATATATATATGATTTTTACATGTGTTTTGTATGGATGAACCCAACCCCCAAAAAAAATTTTAGAACCGGCAACATGAATGAAAAAAAAATATTATATCTAAAAGCCTACAAATCTAGAACCCTAGAGCACTAAAGATAAAAAGAAAAGGAAATCATCACATGAGCTTCATTCAGATTCCACTGATTTTATAGAAACCCTGAACACACATGTCAACAAAATAGTTCAAATCTATTCACTAAAAGAGCCTAATGCCAATCCAAAGAACCCACACAAGAACCTCATAAAGGAAAGCCCCTGACATGCACATACTCTCTTGGAATATAAAAGCTAAGTTGTCGGTCCTGGTACAGGTACGGATTTGGGTACTTCAGTACAGCATTTTTTCCTAGGTACAGGTATGGGTTCGTGTGTGTGTGTATATATATATAATTTTATATATATTAAAATTTCTAAAAACAGTCATTCTCATAATTGCCAATAATTATAAACAAAAATATTTAAATACCTCATAACTTGCAATAAAGAAAATACTCATGAATTGAAATTCATAATTCAATGATTTGTCAAATGTTAATACAAAATGAAAATTACAATCAATATTCAACAATCTTCATATAGCTCTTCATCAAGAGCATGAAAGTAAAATTTTGGTTCAATTTCATTTGAACCATAATCAGTTGCAATGCCACTCCCACTAGCCACATCATATGTAGAACTTGCCTCATCAATAGAGACTTTGGCAAGTTGTGCAATAGTAGCCTCTAAGTTGGCACACTCAGTAGTTAGATCCCAATTCCTTGTCACTCCCTTGTTGTAATCAGGTTTCTTATGTAACAAGAGATGCAAGTTGGAGTGCACAAAGACCAAATCCCCAAGTTTTTTTGCACCCAATTGGTTGTGTTTAACTGAGTGGATAAAGGAGTATGTACTCCAATTCCACTCAGCTGAAGAAGTTGCAACCTGTTGAATTTACATACAACATTTACAATTATAAAACATAAATTATAATATATAGTAGCAAAAGAAAAATGAATAAGTTAAAAATTTAAAAATAAGAAGATGCATACTTGAGATAGAACTTTTATTGCAAGAAGCTACAGATAAATAGAGCCTTGGCCATGTAGGTACCACCATTCATGAGCGTCTTTCATGTACTTGTCTCGAAGAGCGCAAACATCATTATTCTTTGATGATATCAAGTGGCCAAACTCAATGAAGACAACACTTTGTACATCTACATCTAGAAATATTCTTATGAATACAGTCTTGTACCCAGTAGCAACCTCTTCATCTCTATATGATGCCGCCCTCAGCAAGAAAAGTATCTCTTTGCTATAATACATTGGTGACAAAGCAAATGCTAGGAGATGGAAGGGCTTGGTCATCTTGTTCCAATAGTTAACAATGATCTTTTGCACTCTTTTGAAAAATGCTCCTTGGTTTCTATTATAGTCCTTATTTTTTCAACCATGGAGTCCATGCCATCATAAATTTCACCCAAACATGGTCGATTTGTATCTGCATACCTAATCAGATTCATACTCATGATGGGCTCAATGAAACTCAAAACATATTCCACACGAACCCACCACTCATCATCTAGGATCAATGCTTTGACTTTTTGGGCTCTCCATCTGTAATTACCTCCATACACTCCAAAGAGTGTTGATGACCATGGTGTTCAATGACTCTCGCACCTTCACAAATCATCTCAAGACGATTATGTGATATAGATCGAGTCTCGGAAACCTAACATGGTTTAAAAAATAAAACAAATTTTAAATTTTAAAAATAGCAACTTTGCAAAAATTTAAAATTAAAAATTACAAATATTCTAAAAATTTAAATAAAAATAAAAAACCTTCAGCAACTCCAAGTTGGAGAAGGTCCTGAAGATCACTTGTGACATATGATGATTTGTCACAAATATTTGAATCTCCTCGGCCTCCATGTAGATTTCTTTGACCCACTTGAACTCTATGCCAATCTTTTGCAATATCAAGTTGAGAGAGTGGACAGCACATTGTGTCCAAAAATTATCCCCATATGTACCCTCCACTATTGAACCAACTGCCCGACAATTTTTAGTGTTGTCCATTATAACTTGGACAACATTTTTGGGGCCACCATCTCAATGGCTTTTATGAGGATATTGGAAATAAAGGTTGCATCCTTCACTTGCCCTTCACAATCAACTGCCTTCAACAACATTGCCCCTTTAGGGGACACTGCAATGACATTAATTAGTGGTATGTTTTTGCAATCCTTCCATCAATCAGAAATGATGGACACTCTTGTTTTGGGCCATGTATCATTGATTGTTCTCAATGATGCCTCTATAGAAGCATTTTCCTTGGCCAATGTGCGCACCTTTTCATACCCAGGATTGATGTAATCAGCAAATGTATTGGCAATTGTTGTCACCATCACATATCCCGCTAATATGGTGATCCAACAAGGTTGAAAGGAAGCCCATTGCTATAAATACAACGAGCAATGCTCTCCTCAATCTTAAAGGCCTTTTCCAATGGGCCTCTTTTACAAGAAAGAAAGTGGTATTCTCTTCCCAAGAAGATGATGGTGGCATGAAAGAATGTGGGCCAGCCGGTTGTGTTAAGCCACTAGGAGGTTTTTGCGATCCTCTCTTAGAAAGAGGATGTACTCTTTCTTTTTTCTCTGTTACTTACCATGTCAACATCCTCTTGTTCTTTGATATATCCCATTATTTGTTGCTTTGGCAACTCTTTTTCATTCAGCCATGGACAAATTTTTATTCCTAAGCCAGAAATAGCACACAAGTGAGCTTTCACTTAACTATACGAACTCTTATACTCATTCCCACATTGGCTACAACGCCAACAATAACCCCCACCACCGGGAAGTTGTTCAATCATGGTTGTATGTCGTCAAAGAGGTGACGTTGCATTAAATTTAAACGAGCTCTCTACATGTCGGACAACTGAACTAGAACTACCACCCATTCTGTATGAATATAACAAAAGAAAAGAAAACATTGCAAATTTACAACCCTACAACTTCAAAAACATAAAGGCATTATAGCCCCTATATCATGTATAAAAGTTTAAAAAAATATTTAAAACAATTTTTTTTTAAATTGAAAAAATTCTTCAAAACTTGAAAAAAATTACAAGATTCACTCACCTTTGATAGATAAATCTTCCCCATGTAGTTTTTTCTCTCCTATTGGTATAGGTATTTCTCTCGCATAGCCTTCACCTTCGAAGAAAAATGTAACAACCTTAAAAAATCAACAATGGCAACTTGGAGGTAAAAATGTTGTTTTAGTCACTTGTGTTTATGAAATGAGGCAAAAAAACTTAAAAGAGAAATTAAGTGTTGAGGGCATTTTCTTATTTTAAAATTTTATTTTTTAAAAAATGTGTTTTCTAAGTCTAGCCGGTTGCAGGTATGCCTAGCTTCACCTAGGTCTGCCCTCGGCACCCAGGTTCGTTGTGGGTTCTTCACAAATATTTTTTTTATTTTCTGGGTCTAACCAGCTACAAGTACACATGGGTTCGCCTGGGTCCACCCCGAGCACCCCAGGTTCGCTATGGGTTCTTCACATAAGAACTCACAACGAACCCGAGGTGCCCAAGGCAAACCTTGGGTGGACCCCAGACCATCCCAACCTCAAACCGGACCCATATGGATAGAAGGGGCAATACTAAAAAACCCGATAACTTAATATAAAAGGTAATGTAGTTCCCAACAAACTCTAATGCTCAAAGAAATGACCAATAATAATTAGATTGATTCAGTCCTTCTCCAAGGAACAACTTGGTCCACACAAAATAAGGTACGGGTATCCTAAGGGGATATGGGTGGCAAAAACCTTTTCTACCCAAACTCCAAGACTGTCTTCCAATGGAATCTATGAACGCATGTTCTACACACCCATTCCTCCCAACCTTGGGGCATGTTAACAACTCCATTTTCTTTTCAATGTCAAGAAAATTTTATAGTAGCCAATATCTAAATTCCTCCACCAAACACTCACCGGATAGATTATCTACATGGTATTTTTGAATGGTTGCTCTGCAACAAAGACAAGCAAATCAGACTTGTGATGGATTTCAACTTAAACAAAAACAACACAAGAGAAGCAAAGAAGCAGGCAGTAAAATGAAACAATAGAATCCTTGCTCAACCTCATCCAGCAAGCTAATTTAATAGATTTGGAATTTCAGAATGGAAGTTATTAAAGGACAAATAGGAGCAATGGCTATGGGAAAATCTCTCAAAAAATGGACAAAAATTAGCTAGCTAATCACTAGTTGGTTCCCACCAAACAAATCATTGCCCATATTCACGATATTACTATCTCAAACCATTGTCCCATCATACTGAAGGTCAACCTGCCAGCTAAGTGGAAATGACAATTGTTCAAGGTTTGAAAGTATGTATTTAACCCATGCAGAAGTATGGGATAAGGTCAAGCAATGGTGGACAAAAATCCCAATCTACCAAGGTCACCATATATTCAAATTTCACTGAAAATCAATGTTGCATGGACACGAACACGGTATCTGATACAGATACGACTAGATATGGTAATCATAATGTATTATTATATTAAAATATAATTTCTTATTAATAAATTATATACTAAAATAATAAATTATATTTTAATATAATACATCATATATATTTTTAATTCATATTTATTATTTATTAAAAAATATTTTATTATATAATGTATTATATTAAAATATGATTTGGGAGCTGATGAAGAAACTTAATCATTGCAGAAAGACGCACATCCGAAGAGAAGGCAATAGGGCAGCGGACTAGGCGGCTAATTTAGGTATTGATTCGAAGGAAGCTTCCAGGTAGGAGGAGTGTTCAACATTGATTACCCAACGGAATTGTTGAAGTTGATACAATTAGACATAAAAGAGCACCCGCCTAATAAAGGGCAAGTACAATAGTCTGACAGAAGGGATAGGTGGCGGAACTTAGAAGCCTCGTGGCAAACGATCTTTGCAAGTGGGGGTGATTGGATGGGGTGGCAGGGTCATCATTCTTCATAGAGGCTAGCGTCCCCCTTGTTAAGAGCTCATTATGTTCGAAGGTGAAGTTGGCACAAGTCTAAAGATAGTGGGATAGTTGGCATTATTCTTAGGCGGAAAGACATGTTTATTCTTCATTTCATTCCCTCTATTCTTTGGCAAAGTGAGTTCTAGTCTTCCAGTGGTGAAGGAGAGATGGTGGGAGAAGGTGAGGAGTGTTCTAAAGGCGCTGCCTCTAAGCCACGACGTAGGCAAGTGCCGAAGAAAATTTCGAGTAGAACTGTAGGTGGTGAAATGAGGAAGAGAAAGGAGAAGAGGAAAGCCAAGGTGCCGAGGAAGCAAGCATTCACAGACACAGTAAACATCCTTGATGCAGAGATCAAGCATCCTATGCTAAGGCATTGGGTGGTGAGAATAATTGACATGGCAAAAACTGTGGAAGGGGAGGAGAGCGTTGGTCTCAGGGAAGTGTTGTCTTCTTTTTTACTAGACCCTAATTCCACCCGCGGGCATTGGAATGTCTTTGGCGCAGCCCAATCTCACTCTAGCAATGATAACTTCGGTAGCGGCTTCTTCTATGCTGGTTCACGAGGATATTTCTAAGCTTTCTAAGGACTCTCAGCTAAATCTGAAATTCATTCTGGATCACGTGCATGACATTCACGATGGACAGGTTCACCTGCGGAAATTGGTCGAAAGGATAGCATCCAAGATGGAGATACAGGTCACAAAGGAGGAGAAAGCTGTGTTCTGGTGCCCCTGCGATGATGAGGTGGACATTGAAGATCTCACTGGCAATGATGGAGACTAGGGTTAGCAGGCAAATATGTAGTTTTTTTTTTTTTTTTTTGGGCTTTTGAAAAACTTTATCGATAGTTTAGTCTTGTATAGGGGTGAGGCCTTGTAATTTGCCCAACCTGTAAACAGATAATGGGATAGTTTAAGACTATTGCATACTGCAAAAGGGCTATGCCTCTAGTTTTTGAATGGGTCCCTGGTCCCTTACCAGGGTATACATAATCAAAAAAAATATTAAAATATGATTTATTATTTTATAACAAATTGGAAGTATTATAAAAGCATGATGTCGCTGTCGTTTTATCCAAAGGCTCCTGCGCTTAGGGTTTCAAACAGATTTACAATGCTTGACCCAGATGCTCCATCTACCGACGGCTTGTTTGAATTTACAGATGACAGATTATTCCATACAGGGAAGCCATGAACAAGGAAGGAAAGGTCGGGCTCTCCTTGGGATTTAGGGCTTTCACACCCTAATCCAGGACCTCATGGCAACAAAAACGTTGTGCTTGTTTTTGATCGAGAAGCTCACACCCTAAATCCTTGGACAACTTCTGACTCCTTGGATGTTGCTTTTCAGAGGGTTAAGCCATTTAAACGCACGAATGAATCCCCTATCGTAGAGTTTGGAGAAGATGTTATGAGAGAAGTGACTGAAAATGAAGCCTTTTTTGCCAAAAATGGGTTAATCGGTAAATTTATCAAGCTATGACCAAGCCTCTCGAATCTATACAAATGGATCTCAAAAACTTGGCGCTCGGTTTTGAAAAGTGATGTTCAAATCTACCCCTGTGCTCATGGCTTTTTCATTGTAGTTTTCGACAATGTTCAAGATCAGAATTCCATTCTCTATAATTATATCTGGGACTGCAATGAGCACATGCTCATGCTTAAACCATGGCACCCAAATTTCGACCCTACATCTGAATCTTTTTCTGTGATGTCTGTATCGGTGTGTCTCCCAAATCTACCGTTGCAATTCCGGTTTGACTCTTTTTTTGAAGCAATTGGAAATAAATTGGGGAACTTTCTAGATGTAGATGAAGATTCCTCTAATTATCTTCACACCACTTACGCTCGCATTCTGGTTGATCTGGATATCTCAAAAAATCTTCCGGCAGATATTACTCTGAAAATTGCAGATCACGGTTTGGTTCAATCCTTGGATTATGAAGGTTTACCTTTCCGTTGTCGCAGGTGCTTCAACACTGGTCACATTGCTGCAAATTGCTCCAAGTTAGGTAAATGGACAGGCCACATGGTGGAAAGAGGTATCCCCTCATCACTACTCTGTGGAAATAGGGAAAGCTATGTCTCCCTATGAGAGAAAAGTTAAGAATGAATCCCCTCCAAAGATGAGAACTCCTAAGACTGGAAGCCAAAAAGTTACTGGAGGATCACAACCCCTCCTTGCTGCAATGGAAGGATCATCCCCACCTGGGGCGGGAAGCATTAAAGCCTCAAATAGATCGGATTCTAAGCCTAAAAAAGCACCGACATCTCCAATGGAGGCTCTAGAAGTGACAAACAATGAATCACATGCTCAAGAGGGTGGTTTTGTTATTAACTCAGCTATTAACATTGAAACCCTAGTTAATGGGGTTTCAAATGATAACTAGACAGTGGTGCAAAGAAAAAAGAAAAAAGAATTGGCTCCCCACAACATGCAGCTACGTTCTCACTCTAAAAGCAATGTTAAACCTAGATTTTCTATTTAATGAGATCCCTATGGATCCTTTTTGATAGTATCATCACAAATGGACAGATTATAGTCTTTATGCACCCCTATTTACAAGGCATGCACTTCATTTTCACTTTGTTTTTCTTGTTACGGGATATGGCTCCCTTATGCCTAACTCACGAATCAAAAAAAACAAATTAGAAGTATTAATAAATATTAGGCGTCTTCAACCTCGTGTCTCTGACAAGGCGTCTAATCTCTCTCCTTGGTTGTGTGAAGTTGGTGAAGCGTGTGATGGAGTTATTACAAGGAGAGGGCGCTGTAATTCCCAAATAAGATGGTGTTTTCATCGGTGGCTTTCCATTTCCTTTGCAGAAGATTACCAAAGAGCATGGGGACGGCCATAAGATTGGTTAGTGGGAAGAGGCAGATGTATTTTTTGGGTAGAATCTCTAATAACAAAATGCAAAAGGTTTTCAAACCAAAAAGCGGTATTATCCTCTTTGCAATAGAATGGATTTTGGGGGATGATTTCATGGAGAATGCAAACAAATATAGAGTTAACTCTGATCTTTCCTCAATGTTCTTGGCAGTTTTACTCGATTTGGACGAAGACGAGGAGATTATCAAGAAACTAGTGAAAGCTTTTGTGGAGAAGGATTTTCGGAGTGGCTTTGAAGAGGTCTTGAGCGTGGCAAGAAGTGGTTTGGGGATCCCTCCGCCGAAGGATTTTCACAGGATCAATGCAACAGGGAATTTGGTGGAGTGGAAACCGTTTGTCACTGAGGCGCGGGTGGAAAGGATTACAGCTAGAAGAAAGAAGGCAACGCAAGGAGTTGGATTCCTCAAGAAGCTTCTCAGGATGAACGTGGACGATGCTTGGATGCAGGGCTTCCTGGAGCAGTATTATGCAGAGAACAACAACGTCGGATGGCCAATATGGTAGTTTTCTTTTGTTTGTTTATAGTTAGCTAAATCAAGGATTTTGTATATACCCTGTGATGATATAAAGTAGAATGTATAAACAAGGATTTGTTAGAACCCTGTATAAGATCTATATAGATGATTAAGCTAGGGTTTTTGTCTATACCCTGCTTGGATAAGGGAAGGTGGATGATCACTTGATTCAAACTCTGTTAATGTTTATTACATTTAAATTTTAATACAAATGGGAGCAGACCCGACGTCCGTAGTTTATTTATCTAAAAAGAAAGTAAATATTAGACGTCTTAAATTTAAATATATATTATAATTAAATTTAAATACATATTATATTTAAATTTAAATACATATTATAATTATTAATAAATATTAAAGATTACAAAAATTTACATCGAGTAATATTAAACATTTTAAATTTGAATAATATTTTTTAAAATGACATGTTAAAAGCAATTTTTTCACCGGCAAAGAGGGGGTGCAAGCACCCAACAAACTCGAACTAATCCATCTGTAAGTCCAAAAAATTGCTGCAAATGCCAAGGGAGAATCAGGAACCTTCCCAATGGTTAAATGCTTACGTCAATCTGTTAGAGAATTTGACGTTCCTTTAGCTTCACGGTTGGAAGTTTTTGTTATCGTATATTTAATCGCTTCGATGTATAAATATTAGAACGTAGCAGGGGAGGACAAAAGGGTCATAGAAGCTTGCATGTTGCTACTGCTTTGTTAATAACAAAATCGATATCCCTTCTATGAAATTACTAAGCTTCCTAACAATGGTAAATGCTTTGTGTGTTCTTAGAATTTTGTTAAGTGTAGTTGACTTTCACATTTTGTCGTTGGTTCACATATAAGAACTCGAAACAACTTCTCTCTCGCTCGACCTGATCTCCCCTGGCGGCGTTAAAACTTAAGATGGTTGTTTGTTTTGTCCCCTTTTTTTGGATTAAAAATAATTAATAATATTATTTAAGTTGGGCCCAATAATTTATAATTTTAAGGGCAACTTAATAATATTATTATAATTAAAATAAAAGGTGTTTTTAAATACTAGTACTAAAGTAAAAGTATTTTTAATACTTAAAAGAAAAATAAAATAAATTAAAATTAAAAAGTATTTTTAAATACTTTTTACAATAAAAGCATTTTATTAAATGCTTGGGCCAAAAATAAAAAGTTTTTTTTTAATACTAGGGCCCAAATTTTAAACAAGGAGGCAACTATAAAAGGAGCGCTTGGCTTCTCATTTGATCATCCAATTTCAAGTTATCCTATGCATCCAATTTTCAAATTTGAGCAATTTGTTCAATCTAGGGCATCCAAGAAAAAAAACCCTTGGTTTGTTCGGGGTTTGAGATGACGAAAACAAGTGTTTCTTCGAGTTTTCGGGACGAGGGGGACGGGTTTCGAAGGACGGCAAAAATTTTCCAAAAAATTGGGGACGGTGAGGGAACGGCTATATAATATATTTTAATAAAAATATATATAGGTTAAAAAGTTAAAAACTAAAATGAGATACATGTTGAGGTAACTTAAAGTCTTAAACTAATCAATAAACACTAACAGTAAACTTTAAACATTGAACAATTGAATATCAATGATCATTCAATAGTCAAATTCATACTCATAGTAGATGAAAATCGTGATCCATTTCAAAATTCAAATTGAAATATTCAAGAAAGTTATAAACTTTAAAACTTATAAGTAGTTTGAACTTTGAAAGTTCAAAGTACCAAGTAGATACTAGAGTCTCATAATCTCATTATACACGTGACAAGCATCAAAATGACAATTAAATTGCCAAAAACGATATCTATAGCTCAAAACTCAAAAATCAGAATCATCAACTAAAAACTAAAAAATCGGAATCATCATCAGCAACAACAGCATATGTAGGAAACTCCTCATCACTAGAACTATCAGAAGGAAGTGGATCCTCCAATGCCATCTACACACTGTGGTCATCATCAAGTTGTCCTGGCTCCTCGGGCTCTACATCCCACCTATGTGTTGGGCTTTGCCTATACTGAGGTGTCTTCCGACGAATTAGACACAAGGCACTATGCGCTGTGACAAGCTTTTCCGCTCTAGTAGAGGTAAGTCTATTCCTCTTTAGAGAGTGGATAAATCTATATGTGGACCAGTTCCTCTAAGCATCTAAGGTACTAGCAACCTGTAAGAGAAGACGAATGGCAAATGTGTGCAATGGTCCTGGAGGTCCATAGATTGTCCACCAACTAACTGGCTTCTCCTGTGCCATAGTGAGCCTACCAATCCTTGCCAAAGTCTTGTAGCCTTCTAGTTCTGTGAACTTAACCCACTCAACTCTAATCAATGAAGCTTCCTCTGGACTATACATTTTTTTGAAGGCTTTCATGATGCCATTCCTCACCTCGTGATCATGAATACGAAGAATTCTACCAACTCTTTCCACATACCATTTTGGATTCAAAGCATATGCAACCATGTGTAGAGGGGTATTCAACTTGCTCCACCTTTTCTGGATGATGGGGTGAATATGCTCATTGTACAACTCTAGTGTGGGGTCTTTCGCACAAATGGCAGCCTTCATTTGGCCAAGCATGCTATCAATGTACTCATACATCTCCCCAAGACTAGGACTATTAGAATCACCAAATCTAATGACAGTGAAAACAGGTTGTACAAAAGATGTGATGTATATCACATTCGACCAAAAAGTATCACTAATCACAATCCCCTTCACCCTCTTCCCCTACTCAGTCTTTGACTCCATCCACCTATTCCAATCTTGTGTCATAACCATAAGTTGCAATGGCTCTTGCAACTCAAGCATCCTCTCTAGTAGAATGAAATAGGAAGCAAATTGAGTCTCAACTGGTTTGAGGAATTATTTCTTTGCAAAGGTCCAAAACAATGCCAATGACATGTGGTGGTTGCAAATAAATGTCATGCCCACAATTTAACACGTGGACATGAAACACAACCAATAATTTTTTTTGTAAAACTACTCAACAAACATCACACAATGCACTTACGCACAACATGCGCATAGGTACGTCGTTGCTCGTGCAACATACGTTTGGCACACTACACTAAGTTGGGGAAGTATGATACCCAGGAAGGGTAGTGCAAAACTCCTTTGGCACCCCTTTGATTATGATGGCAACCTAGTTAGGGTTAGGTTATGCAATAAGCGTTGCCTTAAGGGGAGTCCCTACCACGAGGTAGCGTGCCCCTAGGGTTTCTATATCATGACGCAAAGAACAATCCCCTATAGGAGTAGGACCTAAAACCCTAGTTAAAATGATTAAACTCTAATTAAATTAAAGATTTAATTAATTATAATGCAGAAATGTTATTATTTAAATCCAAACATTCAATTGAATTAAACATGCACCATAGATGAACATTATAAAATTTACACTATAAAATTCGAAATAAATCAATTAACTAGACTATAGTAACCTTCATAAATTAAGTTCCAATTAAGGCTACTTAAGGTACCTCAATAGTCAACTTAACATGAGATAATAATCTCCATCAAAAGACAATTAAAATGTCTAACAATTTGCTTGGGAAATCAATTCCTAACTCAAAAAATTTTAATTAAAATTATAGGGAAAATAAATTTCCCTAAGGTTTAGGATTAATTATTAATTAATCAAATATCAAAATCCTAACTATAGAACGTTAGGAAAACAATTTAATTAATCTAAAGTGAGATTAATTAAACTTAAAGTGAGGTTAGAGACCTAAACGAATTAGGGCAACTCTCAATCCCTAATGTTTGCCTATAAGTTTTCTAAGGTCTTCTAGAGAGCTCATTTTTGCTTGCAGGTTTGAAGAGAGGCCAAAGGAAGGAAATTTCTTTCCTTAGGGAAAGATTATTTCCTCAAGACTCGGTTTTTTTCCATTTGATGCTAAAACAATTTGTTTTGAATGTTTTCTATAATAAGATTTTGTATAATTCTCTTTAGACGTTCCTCATTGCAAGTTCATAATTTTCCACTAAAAGTTTATTTTGAATAATAATAGTAAAGAAGAATAAATATATTATTATTATAATATATATATAAATATGAGAAAAAGAATAATAATGAGCATATATTTAAATGGGTGTTTATATATATATGTGTGTGTGTGTGTGTGTATACATATATATAAAGATAATATAAAAATATATTTGTCTCTGTGAATATAAACAACATTGTATATACACAGTGTTGTGCATATTCACAACACTGTGTATATATATACTAATATATATACATAAGATTATACTTATGTTGCATCATTAACAAGGACGGATTAAAGAATGCACAATGGCCTTTTTTTTATAGCGCATAAACGAACACCAGGGGGGCCGATTAGGCGCCGCGGACCCACATGTTTGCGGGCCTGTGTAGGCCGCAGGGTATTTGCACCTCCCTTGCATCCGCCACCAATTGTTTCACCCTCTTTATCTTTCCAATGTCTTTGAGTGCATTGTTCATAGCATGCACACAAGAAGCGGTCCAATAGATGTGCCTATATGTAGATTGAACCAACATACCTGCAGCCCTACAAACATTTGTTGCATCAGTAATCACTTGCACCACATTTTGAGGACCAACCTCCTCAATGGCATCTCTCAAGATCTGAAATTGAAACTCGGCATCTTTGCATTTCCCTGAGCAATCAATTTCTCATAAGAAGTAAGGTCCATCAATACATGAAACTATAACATTGATGAGTGGACGGTGTCTAATATTTGTCCACCCATCCATGATTATGCTGCAGCCATGTGTCACCCATTTGGCCTTCATCTCCTCCATCAACAAGTTAACCTTGCATTAACTTTATTCCAAGAGTGTGGTTCTCAATTTAGTCTCACTAGGAACCACATAACCAAGACCAGCGTGTCTTACCTTCTCAAACATTTCCTTGTACAAAGAAGATCAAGCAACATGGAAAGGAATGTCGTTGCCAAAGTAGAAATTAGCAATGGCCTCATCTGCAACCTCCCTTGTGCATTGAACATATCTGTGATTGGGTTTAGTGAGGATAATCCTGTAGCTTTTTGTTTCCCCCCTTGACTCCACTGCACTCACCCCAAATGATGGATATGAAGGTGGTAAACCTGAAGTTGAACCTCCTCGTGTCAATGTACTAGAAATTGATGTTGTAGTGATTTCCCATGTATATAGTTTGATCATCCCAACCTTCATTTCAAGTGTGAGACCCTTACAACCTTCAACTCCTTTACCAGGGATATGCAAAAAGTGTGCAATGGTCCTCGTCATGCTGCCATTCCAAGTACCTTTTGGGCAAATGTTGCATTTCCATTTTCAACTTCCACCTGAATGAGGTGCTTTATTTGTGTACAATATTGTTGCATACTACTGTAAAGGATGTTTCTTGTTAAATGGCCCTTTGGAATATTGTGACAACAACTGTGAATGACAATTGGATTTTAGTACACTTGTAGCTGCACTTGAACTATCTGTGGTTCTACTTGGGGTTTCTGGTTGGCTATTTGATTCCTCATCCTCATCAATTGCTATTTCATTCTCCTAATCTAAATCATCATTCACAGTGAAAGAATCCATCTTGATTCTTCACTCAACAAAGCTGAACTTTGTGGACACTAGCGTACCTACATTCCGCCATAAAGAGGTTATAGTTATAGTTATATTGTTATATAGTGATTATATTAAAATATTGATATTCATATTATAATTGCATACTTTATTTCATTCTATGAGTACACTAATGCATTTTGAATCTGTTTACAACAATATTCATATTGAGACAGATAGTTTCTAACTCTGTAAGTAAATAAGTTTAAAGTTACTAAGTCTATAACTTAGAAGTTTAGAAGTTAGGACTGTATCAGTATATCTATCTGAAATTCTGAATAAATGGGTATAACTATATGAATATGATAATATCTGTGTGTCAATATTGAATATTGTTTTAAGTTTTATAAAATTATATATTTGGTTTAAAACTATATATCTCTTTTAACTTTTAAAACTATATATATATATTAAAATGTATATTCTCCATTTTTAATTTTTTGAAAGTTTTGAAGTTTATGAATTTTTTATATTCTCAATATTGAATATTGTTTAAAGGCAGGAACGGGCAGAAACTGTAAGGCAGGAATGTTTAAATGAAAATACAGATCAACCTCGAATATTGTTTTAAGGCAGGAACGTTTAAATGAAAATACAGATCAACATTGAATACTGACTATTGAATATTGAATATAGATCTCCTTGTTTTAATACTAACCACGAAGGCGTTCTCGAAACTCCCTGCGTCTTTCTAGTTTCTACTCAGTAAGGTGTCGACGTTTTAACTTTTAACTTGACGTGAGGTGTCTCTACTTGAAACTTTAAACAATGAATGATTTAGGGTTTTTGTTTTAACTTTTTAACTCAATGTGTTTTTTTGCCCGACCGCACTTTTTTTTTGCATTTATTTTTATCTTCATGTGTGCGTTTTTTATTTGGGGTTTTTTTTGGCATTTTTTGGGCGTCCCCGGGATGCGTATGAGGTTCCAAAATGCAGGACGCTCCTAAGGGACATTCCCCTTCTGTCAGGGGAGTCCCTGGGACGTCGGCCGATATTGTTGACTGATCTAGGACGGTGGGGGGGGGTCCTATCCCAGTCCCTGCGTCCCCAAAATGCCTCACACACTGGGAGCGGACGTCGGCCGATATTGTTGACTAATCTAGGACGGTGGGGGGGTGTCCTGTCCCAGTCCCCGCGTCCCCAGAATGCCTCACACACTGGGAGCGGGGAAAAAACCCTGAGGACGCATCCTCGAGGTACATTCACGAACACCCTCTTGAATTTCACATTTGGGAATCAAGGACGAAAACCCTTGTTTTTCATTTTGGGTGATTCCATCTAAAGGTCATAGTTGTGCTGATTTGTTGAGGATTTTAAGACATTTTTCGATTTGCTATAGTGTCACTACAATGATTTGATAAAAATTCCAACATTTTGAGAATTGTACATTGCTACAATAACTTATCAATAAATCGGCATTCTGAGCTAAATTAATATCATTATGGAGGCAGATCTGATTTCATTTGCAAGTGTTCAAGTCAACTCTAGCTGAGCACCACATTTGGAGGAGCAAAATCAGGCATTTGAGTATTAAATCAATCACATCAACTGATGTTTTATGCTATTCCAATCATCTTTTATCAGTAATCAGCAATTTGAATTAAATAGCAAGGAGAAAATTTCTGACGTTGACATATTGTAGATGTTTCCAGGGCAAATCTGATTTTTATCAGCATTTTTCTTGAGAATTCCAACCAGCCATACCACTCAAATAAGGTCTATGTGAGTTCAAAATTGTAATTTCAGATCTGATTTTCTTTTAGAACAATTTCTGTAGTGCCCCCTCGTTGTTGGCTTGTGATAGCAGTGGTTCATTATTGCTCTTTGTCAATCGGAGATAGTTGTTAGTCGTCCATTGCATTGAATCAATTCTGAGACAGTTGTTTAGTAGGTTATGATTTATGTTTATCTTGATGAACTATGTTTGACTGATATAATTAGACAGGTGTTATGAGTTTATGATGGCACTACTATTATTCCAGTTATGATGCGAATTAATATCATCTTGTGTTATTTAATTGAGGTATTTAAATTCAGGTAAAAGTTGTTTTGATATTGTTTCAAGAGCGGAGACGGTGTAGTACTACTCGCTTCGAGTACCCTACTGTGCCGCGATTCTTTGGCTCTATGTGTGTAGACATATATGAACTCGATCATATACAATCAACTGTTTGAATGCAGGGTGTAGGTACCGAACCTCAACTCCATCTGATATAGCAGGTTTGAGCGGGTTCTTACACCAATGGGTATCAGTGATGGGAGATAACGCGAGGTCTAATCCACTAGGTCGGTCCTTGTCTTTTGTTGTGGTCTCGAGTCATGTTGGGACACTTGGTCTTTGCCTTGTTATGATTGGTTATCTTGTGTCGTGATGTTTAGTCAAGTCGTGTTTTACAGGGAAACACGGGGACGCGTCCCCTGCCCCTCCAGCCCCGTCCCCGTCCCCTATGGCGTTTCCGGGTCCGGGGATGTCCCCTGGCCGTCCCCTGCAAAACCAGAAAACCCGAAACGTTCCGGGGACGCGGTAAAAATTTGAGGGGACGTCATTGAAGGTTCGGGGACGTCTGGCCGTCCCGGGGACGGGCGGGGACGTCCTAAACATCCCTCGACCGTCCCGGGGACGGCCAGACGTCCCCGAACATTTTGCATAGATTTTAAAAAAAAATTAACGCCAATAGTTTTTAAATCGAACAGCGTTGCCTTTTATATGTGAGCATTATATTACTCGGAATTGTCTCACGCCCTAAAAAAGACGTTCAGCCTCAGGTTATTAACTTATTCGTTATTCCTATCGGCGTATTCCTCCCTGTCAGTGCCCTGCAACTGGAAGTGCTCGAAGCCTCGAACTTGTCTCACGCCGTTTCGAAGGGTTTCCGTTTTTCAGGTAAAATACTAAAAATTTAATACACATCATTGAAAAAACGAGTTCAATACATATGAATTTGAGTGTTAACATGATAATATCACTGCACTTGCACCCGTAGGAGGTTCAAGGAATACGCCGATAGGAACAACCCTAGAAAGTTTCCTGGCCTGCGTTTTTTTACGGCGTGAGACAATTCCAAGCACCATAATGCTCACATATAAAAGCCTATCGCTGATAATTAAAAATTGCATATTTCATATATGATATTTGTGAATATCTAGACTTTAAAGATTTCTTCTCTTCAAAGTTTCAAACAGCACAGAAGATCTGAAGAATGCATACTCGTATAGCTCAAAACATTAAAGTGGAACATATACATTAGAATATCCCCTAGGAAGAAGAGCTTTGTAATAGTCCCTCACCACATTGGCTACATTGAACTGAAAAACCAGGGTTATGTACATAATTAACAGAAAGTTGGGCAGTAAATACAATACTTAGCTGCATTTTTTCCAACAGCCATTACAAATTCGGAATTCCATGTTACATCATATCCAATCAAAACTTGTTTCCTTTGCCAGCAGCAAGCCAATAAGACTTTCATTAGGGAAAGGTGTGGTTGCCAGCATTTCACATGCCTCAACAGAGTATGGCAGAATGAAGAGTATCCGTGACCAAATCTACGTATATATTTGAATAATATTATATTATTATAATAGATATTCGGAATATCTATTATAATAATATAATATTCCTCTATCTTCATTGCCATGGTAGAAATTACTGACTTGGACATCTTTCTTTTTATCATCCATTTCTGGAGTTTCTCTTGCTGGAAATGAACACTAGTTGCAAAAACAATACCATAGTTGTGTTACTGTTCTGTTGATTTTAATTTTTATATTCGAACTCTAAGTTCTTGCTTCACTTGTAGTTGTGAATTTTGATAGAAGTTTTCTTGGTTTTGGCAGAAGTTTTCTTGGTTTAATCATTTTTCAGCCTCTCAAAGCCCTATCAAACAAGCACAATCAAAAATTTAAAATTCAAAATGAGCAGCAGTGCCAGTGAGGAAAGTTTGCATGAAGTGGGCAGTGATGAAGTTCAAATGACACATTCTGAAACCCAAAACACAGGTGGAAGTTCTATTGGAAGTGTAACTCCAAAAGACCGTTTTAAATGCCCTTCAAACACTCTTCAAATACATGCAAAAGGACCCTTCAATCCCAAAAAACCTTTGCTTCAATTTGCCACCAATTTGACTGGTCCTAAGGCTAAAAATTTAGGGGGCAGCAGGCATTGGCTGTGTCATATTTGCAATACTGATTATCATGGCAGCTATAGCAGGGTTGAACACCATTTATTGGGTGAGAGTAGCCATGGGGTTAGAATTTGTGCAGATATAAAATTGGAAGAACAGGTTGAAATGCTAAAGTTGGTAGGGGAAAGTGAGGAAAAACATGCAGCTACTTCTAGTAGTACTAAGAGGAAGCGTTCATTGCAAATGAAATCTATTGATGAACATTCCAATCTATCAGTTGGACATGGACTTGAACATAAAGGCAAGAAGAAGGCCACTTCTACCACAACCACAGGTGAAAAAAATACAGTGATAGTGATGATGAATATGCAAAAGCGTGAGATAGCCGATGATTCAGTGGCCAAGTTTTTTTATGCCCATGCCATCCCTTTTCATTTGGCAAAGTCTCCTTATTTCAAAAACATGTTGAGAGATGCAGCAGCAGTTGGATCCTCTTATGTTCCCCCTGGGGTACATAGATTGCGTACCTCCCTCCTTGATAAACAATATTCAAAGGTGAACATAGTAATGGAGGAGATGAGACAAACATGGATTAGGACTGGTTGTTCCATTGTGATGGATGGGTGGACTGATATTCGACATCGGCCGCTCATTAATATTATTGTTACATGTCCTTCTGGTTCATACTTTCTTAGAGCGATTGATTGCTCTGGGAAACGTAAGGATGCTGATTTCCAGTTTGCCCTTTTGAAGGAGGCCATAGAGGAGGTTGGGTTTTCTAATGTTGTGCAGGTTGTGACAGATTCAGCTCGTGTTTGTAAGTTGGCTGGATTGATGGTTGAGAGTGCTTACAAACACATTTTTTGGACTCCATGTTGTGTACATGCTTTGAATAATGCTTTGAAGGACATTGGCAAAATAGAATGGGTGAAGGTAGCAGTGGCTGAATCTAGATCAATACAAATGTTTATATGCAATCATCAAACTTCATTTGCATTATTCCGATCCTATTCAAAGAAAGAATTCCTCAAACCAGTCGAGACTAGATATGCTAGCTATTTTATTTTACTGGAGAGGATGCTGGAGGTGCAAGATGCTCTACAATCCATGGTGGTTGCTCGAGAGTGGAAAAAGTGGGCTCCATCAAAAACAGAAGAAGGACAGAAGATGAGAGACATGGTGCTTAATGAGAGTTTGTGGTCCAATATCAAGTAAGAAATTGAGTTTCTAATTCTAACTTTTTGCTTTGTTTTTTCTTTAAATTCAAATTGTTAATGTCTTACTTTTTTTAAATTTTTTTTGCAGATATATTTGCTCTATCATATCACCTGTTGTGAGGGTGATCAGGTATGCAGATACAGACTCTCCTAGCCTTGGAGAGATTTATGAGACTTTTGATAGCATGCTTGATCAGATGAGGCAAGCAATTCGTGCCAAGGATCCTGAATTACAATTCTATGAGCAACATATCAGGCCTATTGTCACAAAGAGGTGGAACACAATGAACACCCCTCTTCATATGGCTGCCTATGCTCTTAATCCGAAGTGGTATGCACCTAGACCTGGCCGGATGCTTCCTTCTGAGGATGATGAGGTAATGGAGGGGCTTATGGCAGCCCTTCGTAAGATGTATGGCACTGAGGAGGCAACTATACTTAGAGAGCAATGGCTTCAGTTTTCTGAACTTCAGGGTCCTACATTCAGCAAACCAGAGGCTAGGACGGATAGGGCCACTATTGCACAAAAAAACCCCATTGGATGGTGGAAATTTCATGGGAAGGACACACCAGAGTTGAAGCAACTTGCCATTCGTTTACTCTCACAGATTGCTAGTTCCTCTGCTGCAGAGAGGAATTGGTCCACCTATGGCTTCATCCACTCGATCAAGAGGAACAGGCTTACCTCGAAACGAGGAGAAAAACTAGTTGCAGTTCATAGTGCCTTGAGACTTCAGGATCGGCAGACTACTGAGTATCGACAAACTCCAGCAGCACGTTGGGATGTTGATCCTGAAGATGTTAGGCAGATTGACGAGGAGGAGGTGCAACCAGGAATGGTTGGAGTTCCATTGGATGATCCACTTCAGGCAGAGAGTGGCAGTGACACAGATACTTCTTTTGATATTGATAGCCCGAATGAGGCATAGACATTATGATTAGAATGTTGTATTTTGAAGTTTGAAACTTTGGGTTTACCGTTTATTAGTTTAACAGTTTGTCAGTTAACTTGAAAATGCTTTAATATTGCTGTTATGAATCTTCAATCTCATGACTCATGATTATATTTATCATTGCTATTATACTAGTGTTACTGTTAATGTCTATTGTTTAATGTTTATTAGTTTACTCATGGAGTCATGACTCATTAGTCATTAATGATTATAATTTAATAATTTATTATTAATGTTCATTGCAATGTTTATGACTATCTATTATCAATTTATCTCTATTTCATATTGATATTTTGAAAAATTCATATATATAATATATATATATATATTGAAAAATTCATATATCGCCGTCCCCTCGCCGTCCCCAAAAATTGGCCCTCGGACTGCCGTCCCCGAAACGCGTCCCCTGCCGTCCCCGTCCCCCCGTCCCCGAAACGCCGTACAACATAAGTGTTTTATAATGTTTAAATTATGCTCCTGTGTGGTTAGAAGATTCTTTAATGAACTAGTGGTTATTAATAATGCTCCTATTTTGTTTATTAGATAATTATTGAATTAGCTTAAAGCTTTGGATGACACCTTGGTTAAATTCTATTATAGTTTGGAATTAAATTATCTTCTTAGATAAGATATTTATGTCATGAATCGAGTTACGGGTAATTAGTGGTTATTTGGTACAGAATATTTTGGATATGCAAAATTAATGCCTTGTGTTGTCAATTTCAAAATTGGAAGATTTGGGAATCTCTTGTTATAGCAAATTTTTGAAATTCACGGAGGAGTGGGTTGTTGGGAACGGATGCATGACTTCTGCATTTATTTTATGAGTTGAATCATATTTTTTCTTTGGGGGGGCAGAAAATCTGGTTGGAAGGGAGAAATTGGGAGAAGAACAGAGAATTGGACACAGGATTTAATAAAGTTCGAAGAGGGTCTGGAATTCTGGGTATGTGATTTGTCTCTTTCTGTAAAAGTTTGCAATTGTTGTAGTTTAAAATTTAAAAATAATTTGCAGCTTGTTCCGCTGTGTGTATTTGCATATTCTATAGATTGGAGTCTATTTATCTTTGTGGCTTGTTAGGTCTTGTGCCTGTATGGTCAAATGTCGCACCAGCCTCTGCAGATTTCTTCAGGATGCATTCCTCTGGATTAGCCCTTGCCTAAACTCCTTTGGAAATCATGTGTCATCACCTAAAATCTTGTATTGTGTTTTCAACCCTGAGGAAAGCTGACTCAATGTTAAATTTCTACAATCTCTTGTCCCTGTTGTTCTGACATTTACCTTATATTTGTATTTCTCTGGTAGGAGTGTAATGCTCAAAAATTGGTGATTTGACCTCTACCTACAACCTGTGAGTACTTGCAAATTAGCAAATTAGTTCCCATTTTATTCATATTACCTTATCTCTGAGATTCCTAGCGTCTATCTAAGTAGCCTTGACAACACTACCTCCACAAGAGTGTACCCTGCATTCAGGTCTGGGATACTCACATTATTAAACCAGTAGTAACATTCTGGTTAGTTTTTATGGCCTATACTTATTTAAAGCTGCAAGACTGTCTATGTAAATACTTGCAATTGTAATATCTAATAAGATTCCTTTTTAGCTTATCCCTGGAAGAGATCCACTTTCTGACCGAACCTATTGTGTTGTTAGTCTAATGAATCAGCCTTTATACATCAACATCTAGTTCCTTGTCAATAGACTATGTATAAGAATTTCATAGAGCTTTTCTGCGTGCTCTATCTTCAAATTTAATTGCTGCAAGCAAACTCTATCTTCTTCCTTTGCAAGTGCTGCCTTGAAAGCTTTTCTGAGTGCTCTATCTTCATATTTAATTGCTGCAAGCGAACTCTATCTTCTTCCTTTGCAAGTGCTGCCTTGAAAGCTTTTTTGAGTGCTCTATCTTCAGATTTAATTGCTACAAGCAAACTCTATCTTCTTCCTTTGCAAGTGCTGCCTTGAAAGCTTTTCCGAGTGCTCTATCTTCAGATTTAATTGCTGCAAGCAAACTCTATCTTCTTCCTTTGCAAGTGCTGCCCTTGAAAGCTTTTCTATAACACCGTTATGTGCTAGGGCTACCAATATTTTGTTTTCCTGATCATGCTTGTTAACTCATGTGTTTAAGACATTAATGTTGCATAAGCTTATGCTGCAGCCTTATAAAAGATTGTCCATTTTTCTAGGCATGCAAGAGAAGAAATAAGGTAATGATTTTATTAGTAGATAGTTCAATTATTTCATTAAAGAAAGTTTCTAATTATTCTATCTATAGAAATTTTTTAAAATCATATAAAAGAAAAGAAACTTATAAGTTCCTAATTACAAATGGATGAGGATAGAAACTTAGTTCCTATTTATGAACTCCCTTATTATGAATAGAAACTTAGTTAAGTATGGGCTGTATTATATGCAAACACATATATATTCTTATTCTTTTTAAATATATAGGATCATGTTGCTAAATACTTGTGTATTTTTAAATAAATGTAATTATGCTTTTTCTAAATTATGAACTTTATGATTTTTAGAGGGAATGAAATGTAATTTATAAATTGTATAACTTCCTTGGTAGTAGGAAATAGGAAATTTAGTTTAATTTATGTTATTTTATATTGAGTTTGGATGTAATGGGATTAAGAAGTGGATTTTTGTGATTTGGAAGATGATATGGTATACTTGATTTATTAATAAAAAAATTATTATTATTATTATTATTATTTTTTTTGGAAGTGTTAATAGATTTTTGTTGATAGGAACAAGTTATGTTATTTGAGTTGTGTAGTGTCTTGTCATTAGGTTTTGCAAATTGGAAATTCTTGTGTAATTTAAGTTTGTGTATTGTCATAATAGAGGCCTTTTGCAAGAAAATAAGGTTTGGGTTTTCCGAGGCTTAGTTGTGTATGTATAAATTCATGTAAAGAATGAAGTGTGATTTGTAGTAATGTGGATTGAGTGCATTATGTCACTTGTCGAGGACCTTGAAATGAGGTTGTTTTATGACAATAATAAGACATGCTCATAGGATTATAATTTTAAGTTGCTTGATTAAATTGTAGTTGGTTTATTGTGAATAAAGGATTATGCTCATCATAGGTAAATACCTTTAGTCATTTTATTAGAAATGGTATTTGTTAAATAAAAAGGGGTGGAAATCCTTGCTTACAAGAAATTATGTAGGTGTTCAATGTTTTATTGGAATTTGTAATATGTTAGGTAGGAGCTATGCTTCTCGAAACTTTGTGTATTTAATATAGTGGTTTTTGGGAATTTCTAGAAAAATTGAAGTAGGGAAAATGTATTGTTTTATAGTTGTGGTTTTTAGGAAATTATAATTGGGTAGGATGTTGGATGATTTTAGATGTCGGTAAGAAGGCTTGCATATATTTGTTTATTTTAGAAATTGTAAATGGTAAGACGCTAGTTAATATTAAATCCTTAATATCTTGATGTTGTATTAAATCCTTGTGTTCTTTTGGGAAAGGAATTAATATTGTTGTGGAAGTGCTTTTAGTAGTTGTTGGAAGTTCGTATAATGTTAGATAAGTATATTATGTTATAGGAAACTATATGTTTTTTTTTAACTTGTTGGGATCACTAGAAGTTTTATACTTAATGGTATTGTTCTTGGTAGGAAGTATTATGTTGTGCAGCTTAGAAGGAAAATTCTTGTTGGCTTTTAGACTATGTTTTGTTCGGATTATGGTTCACCGTCCTTGCCTTATTATTCCCAACTGATGTAGAGTTTTTCTATGTGGGTATTCTTGTGTAGGTCGAACTATTGTCGAGTTTTGGGGCAAGGGGTCAAGTTTGTGTTTCCAAGGCTTGGATGACTATGGCTTTAATTTCGGTTAATGTTTTATTTTATGACCATGTGTGGGGGTCCTGGTTGTTTATGCATGCAAGAATGATGCAAATGGTCTATTTCATATCTTAGTTTTGAGTCACATCTTGTGTCAAGTTGTTAAACCATGGTTTCCATTTTGGATGATGGACTTTTATGTGATATAGTATCTGTGTACCTAACTCCAGAGGGGTTGTTCTTGGTTTTGGTTCAAATTATGGCATGTCATTGATTCACTGGATTTTCGTGCCTTGCATTGAATGGAGAGATGGTCTCTTGGGCATGATACTTGGTTTCTAGATTGTAGTGCTTCAAATTTTCTTGAAGGGAATCTGAGGATTTATTGTTTTTGCCTAGTGAATGGCGTATGTTATGGCTCGGATATGTTTGGTGACTTTTACCTGTATGTTGTGGTATGTATGTTTAACCAGAGAACGCTAAGGGAGTGGCTTTCATGGTGGGGCCGGTGCCTAGTGAGAGGCCCCCTGGGTAACCCCATGGAAGTTGTAGTATTTGGAAAACTTAATAACTTAATCAAGAGGGTTGGGGTATTAAAACACTTAACAAGATAAATAAGAGACCTCACCCATGCCTTGAGTGCTCTCACAGGCTAAGGATGGGATGAGAAGGCCTGGTTGGCAAGGCCGACCTCCTTGTCTCTATGAGAGGACTTGTCGGTTCCGCATGTGTCACCCTATGGGGCCGGTGCCTAGAGAGAGGCTGCCAAGGTAACCATAGATGGGGGCCGGCTTCTAGGGATAGATAGCCTGGGTAACCCATGTTAGGACCATGAGATGACACTCTCCTTACGCAATTCTGTTGTTTTCTGGTTGTGCCTCTGGAGTGATGTCTTGTCTTGTGTGGTTTTGTTGTCATAGTCAGTTGTGTCAAGTCGGTTGTCATCCTTTTATTTTTGGATGTTGTTCTTTGGCTTGGTGGATTCCTCATCGTTATCTCCTAGCTCGGAGGGGTGGACCTCAGGGTTCCACATGGTTGGGTGGCAGAGCTATCCATTGGTCATCTTGGAGATGCGGTTCGAGTCTTGTGCAGAGGTACTCTAGTTCCAGATTACTTTCTACCTTCAGTGGTGTTTTATACTTTCATATGTATTCTTTTGTAACCGATACGATCGGTCTTGTAATCTTGCATTGTAATTTTGTAAATAAACTATCTTGCAATGTAAAAGTTGTTCTTAACTGATGTAGCAGTAAAATGTTTTTCACTTGTGTGGTTTTTACTTTATATTCTCTAATGCAATTATGTTTCCCTAGAGGAGTTAGAAGTGCACTTTCTTTATGTTGTGTATTATGATATCCTAATTTGTGACTTCTAGGAGTAAGTCAAGTTTTAGGGGGGGAGGATGTAGTGCCCCCTCGTTGTTGGCTTGTGATAGCAGTGGTTCTGTATTGCTCTTTGTCAATCGGACATAGTTGTTAGTCGTCCATTGCATTGAATCAGTTCTGAGACAGTTGTTTAGTAGGTTATGATTTATGTTTATCTTGATGAACTATGTTTGACTGATATAATTAGACAGGTGTTATGACTTTATGATGGCACTACTATTATTCCAATTATGATGCGAATTAATATCATCTTGTGTTATTTAATTGAGGTATTTAAATTCAGGTAAAAGTTGTTTTGATATTGTTTCAAGAGAGGAGACGGTGTAGTACTACTCGCTTCGAGTACCCTACTGCGCCGCGATTCTTTGGCTCTATGTGTGTAGACATATATGAACTCGATTGTATACAATCAACTGTTTGAATGCAGGGTGCAGGTACCGAACCTCGACTCCACCTAATATAGCAGGTTTGAACAAGTTCTTACACCAATGGGTATCAGTGATGGGAGATAACGCGAGGTCTAATCCACTAGGTCGGTCCTTGTCTTTTGTTGTGGTCTCGAGTCATGTTGGGACACTTGGTCTTTGCCTTGTTATGATTGGTTATCTTGTGTCGTGATGTTTAGTCAAGTCGTGTTTTATAATGTTTAAATTATGCTCCTGTGTGGTTAGAAGATTCTTTAATGAACTAGTGATTATTAATAATGCTCCTATTTTGTTTATTAGATAATTATTGAATTAGCTTAAAGCTTTGGATGACACCTTGGTTAAATTCTATTATAGTTTGGAATTAAATTATCTTCTTAGATAAGATATTTATGTCATGAATGGAGTTACGGGTAATTAGTGGTCATTCGGTACAGAATATTTTGGATATGCAAAATTAATGCCTTGTGTTGTCAATTTCAAAATTGGAAGATTTGGGAATCTCTTGTTATAGCAAATTTTTGAAACTCGCGGAGGAGTGGGTTGTTGGGAATGGATGCATGTCTTCTGCATTTATTTTATGAGTTGAATCATATTTTTTTGGGGGAGGGGAGAAAATCTGGTTGGAAGTGAGAAATTGGGAGAAGAAGCGAGAATTGGACACAGGATTTAATAAAGTTTGAAGAGGGTCTGGAATTCCGGGTATGTGATTTGTCTCTTTCTGTAAAAGTTTGCAATTGTTGTAGTTTAAAATTTAAAAATAATTTGTAGCTTGTTCCGCTGTGTGTATTTGCATATTCTATAGATTGGAGTCTATTTATCTCTGTGGCTTGTTAGGTCTTGTGCCTGTATGGTCAAATGTCGCACCAGCCTCTACAGATTTCTTCAGGATGCATTCCTCTGGATTAGCCCTTGCCTAAACTCCTTTGGAAATCATGTGTCATCACCTAAAATCTTGTATTGTGTTTTCAACCCTGAGGAAAGCTGACTCAATGTTAAATTTCTACAATCTCGTCCCTGTTTTTCTGACATTTACCTCATATTTGTATTTCTTTGGTAGGAGTGTAATGCTCAGAAATTGGTATTTTACCTCTACCTGCAACCTATGAGTACTTGCAAATTAGCAAATTAGTTCCCATTTTATTCATATTACCTTATCTCTGAGATTCCTAGTGTCTATCTAAGTAGCCTTGACAACACTACCTCCACAAGAGTGTACCCTGCATTCAGGTCTGGGATACTCACATTATTAAACCAGTAGTAACATTCTCGTTAGTTTTTATAACCCTATACTTATTTAAAGCTGCAAGACTATCTATGTAAATACTTGCAATTGTAATATCTAATAAGATTCCTTTTTAGCTTATCCCTGGAAGAGATCCACTTTCTGACCCAACTTATTGTGTTGTTAGTATGATGAATCAGCCTTTATACATCAACATCTAGTTCCTTGTCAATAGACTATGTATAAGAATTTCATAGACTTTTCTGAGTGCTCTATCTTCAGATTTAATTGCTGCAAGCAAACTCTATCTTCTTTCTTTGCAAGTGCTGCCTTGAAAGCTTTTCTGAGGGCTCTATCTTCATATTTAATTGCTGCAAGTGAACTCTATCTTCTTCCTTTGCAAGTGCTACCTTGAAAGCTTTTCTAAGTGCTCTATCTTCAGATTTAATTGCTGCAAACAAACTCTGTCTTCTTCCTTTGCAAGTGCTACCTTGAAAGCTTTTCCGAGTGCTCTATCTTCAGATTTAATTGCTGCAAGCAAACTCTATCTTCTTCCTTTGCAAGTGCTGCCCTTGAAAGCTTTTCTGTAACACCGTTATGTGCTAGGGCTACCAATATTTTGTTTCCCTGATCATGCTTGTTAACTCGTGTTTAAGACATTAATGTTGCATAAGCTTATGCTGCAGCCTTATAAAAGATTGTCCATTTTTCTAGGCATGCAAGAGAAGAAATAAGGTAATGATTTTATTAGTAGATAGTTCAATTATTTCATTAAAGAAAGTTTCTAATTATTCTATCTATAGAAATTTTTTAAAATCATATAAAAGAAAAGAAACTTATAAGTTCCTAATTACGAATGGATGAGGATAGAAACTTAGTTCCTATTTATGAACTTCCTTATTATGAATAGAAACTTAGTTAAGTATGCGCTATATTATATGCAAACACATATATATTCTTATTCTTTTTAAATATATAGGATCATGTTGCTAAATACTTGTGTATTTTTAAATAAATGTAATTATGCTTTTTCTAAATTATGAACTTTATGATTTTTTGAGGGAATGAAATGTAATTTATAAATTGTATAATTTCCTTGGTAGTAGGAAATATGAAATTTAGTTTAATTTATGTTATTTTATATTGAGTTTGGATGTAATGTGATTAAGAAGTGGATTTTTGTGATTTGGAAGATGATATGGTATACTTGATTTATTAATAAAAAAATTATTATTATTATTATTATTTTTTTTTTTGGAAGTGTTAATAGATTTTTGTTGATAGGAATAAGTTATGTTATTTGAGTTGTGTAGTGTCTTGTCATTAGGTTTTGCAAATTGGAAATTATTGTGTAATTTAAGTTTGTGTATTGTCATAATAGAGGCCTTTTGCAAGAAAATAAGGTTTGGGTTTTCCGAGGCTTAGTTGTGTATGTATAAATTCATGTAAAGAATGAAGTGTGATTTGTAGTAATGTGGATTGAGTGCATTATGTCACTTGTCGAGGACCTTGAAATGAGGTTGTTTTATGACAATAATAAGACATGCTCATAGGATTATAATTTTAAGTTGCTTGATTAAATTGTAGTTGGTTTATTGTGAATAAAGGATTATGCTCATCATAGGTAAATACCTTTAGTCATTTTATTAGAAATGGTATTTGTTAAATAAAAAGGGGTGGAAATCCTTGCTTACAAGAAATTATGTAGGTGTTCAATGTTTTATTGGAATTTGTAATATGTTAGGTAGGAGCTATGCTTCTCGAAACTTTGTGTATTTAATATAGTGGTTTTTGGGAATTTCTAGAAAAATTGAAGTAGGAAAAATGTATTGTTTTATAGTTGTGGTTTTTAGGAAATTATAATTGGGTAGGATGTTGGATGATTTTAGATGTCGGTAAGAAGGCTTGCATATATTTGTTTATTTTAGAAATTGTAAATGGTAAGACGCTAGTTAATATTAAATCCTTAATATCTTGATGTTGTATTAAATCCTTGTGTTCTTTTGGGAAAGGAATTAATATTGTTGTGGAAGTGCTTTTAGTAGTTGTTGGAAGTTCGTATAATGTTAGATAAGTATATTATCTTATAGGAAACTATATGTTTTTTTTTAACTTGTTGGGATCACTAGAAGTTTTATACTTAATGGTATTGTTCTTGGTAGGAAGTATTATGTTGTGCAGCTTAGAAGGAAAATTCTTGTTGGCTTTTAGACTATGTTTTGTTCGGATTATGGTTCACCGTCCTTGCCTTATTATTCCCAACTGATGTAGAGTTTTTCTATGTGGGTATTCTTGTGTAGGTCAAACTATTGTCGAGTTTTGGGGCAAGGGGTCAAGTTTGTGTTTCCAAGGCTTGGATGACTATGGCTTTAATTTCGGTTAATGTTTTATTTTATGACCATGTGTGGGGGTCCTGGTTGTTTATGCATGCAAGAATGATGCAAATGGTCTATTTCATATCTTAGTTTTGAGTCACATCTTGTGTCAAGTTGTTAAACCATGGTTTCCATTTTGGATGATGGACTTTTATGTGATATAGTATCTGTGTACCTAACTCCAGAGGGGTTGTTCTTGGTTTTGGTTCAAATTATGGCATGTCATTGATTCACTGGATTTTCGTGCCTTGCATTGAATGGAGAGATGGTCTCTTGGGCATGATACTTGGTTTCTAGATTGTATTGCTTCAAATTTTCTTGAAGGGAATCTGAGGATTTATTGTTTTTGCCTAGTGAATGGGGTATGTTATGGCTCGGATATGTTTGGTGACTTTTACCTGTATGTTGTGGTATGTATGTTTAACCAGAGAACGCTAAGGGAGTGGCTTTCATGGTGGGGCCGGTGCCTAGTGAGAGGCCCCCTGGGTAACCCCATGGAAGTTGTAGTATTTGGAAAACTTAATAACTTAATCAAGAGGGTTGGGGTATTAAAACACTTAACAAGATAAATAAGAGACCTCACCCATGCCTTGTGTGCTTTCACAGGCTAAGGATGGGATGAGAAGGCCTAGTTGGAAAGGCCGACCTCCTTGTCTCTATGAGAGGATTTGTCGGTTCCTTGTGTCACCCTATGGGGCCGGTGCCTAGAGAGAGGCTGCCAGGGTAACCATAGATGGGGGCCGCCTTTTGGGGATAGATAGCCTGGGTAACCCATGTTAGGACCATGTCTCCTTACGAAGTTCTGTTGTTTCCTGGTTGTGCCTCTAGAGTGATGTCTTGTCTTGTGTGGTTTTGTTGTCATAGTCAGTTGTGTCAAGTCGGTTGTCATCCTTTTATTTTTGGATGTTGTTCTTTGGCTTGGTGGATTCCTCGTCGTTATCTCCTAGCTCGGAGGGGTGGACCTCAGGGTTCCACATGGTTGGGTGGCAGAGCTATCCATTGGTCATCTTGGAGATGCGGTTCGAGTCTTGTGCAGAGGTACTCTAGTTCCAGATTGCTTTCTACCTTCAGTGGTGTTTTATACTTTCATATGTATTCTTTTGTAACCGATACGATCGGTCTTGTAATCTTGCATTGTAATTTTGTAAATAAACTATCTTGCAATGTAAAAGTTGTTCTTAACTAATGTAGCAGTAAAATGTTTTTCACTTGTGTGGTTTTTACTTTATATTCTCTAATGCAGTTATGTTTCCCTAGAGGAGTTAGAAGTGCACTTTCTTTATGTTGTGTATTATGATATCCTTGGTTACCATTATTGCATTTACTTGCTTCAAAAAAAAATTTATTTCTAGAATTTTGCTTCTGTTAGCCTAACTCTCTAGGGTTGCATGACGGGGCATTACAATTTCTAACTTGTAATCATTGCAAACATCAATAAAATCAGACTTTGAGGGTTTCCAAATTTATGTTTGAATCTGATCTGGGCATTTGAAATGACCTAGGGTTTGTACCAGCCATTAGATTTATCAAAATTTGATTCAGATTTGGCTTATGAAGTGTTTGAGGGTTTGATCAAGTATTTTTCCATCATTATTTTCAATTTTCAATTCGTTGTTTCAATTTGGAGGGTTTCATATTGCAAAAGTCAAATATTTTCATCACCCTAGGGTTTGATTATACTAAAATCAGCAAGATCTGATTTTACATCAACAAATAAGGGTTTCAAAATTTTGTGATCAGTTTGTGTATTTGTTGTTTGGTTCATTTGATTTCATAAATTCAGAGAAGAATACAAATATATTGTTGGTTTGCAATTGGGGACATTACATTGTTTCATGTGCTCATTAGCGCTTATTCCACTTCCTTCTAAATATATCCTATTAGTCTAAAAGAAAAAAAAAATTATGTTTTCATTACGGACTTATTGTGATATCCCTGCCTGATAAAGACATCATTCGATAATAAAGAGTTAAAATAAATTAAAGATTTAATGGAGGCCGACTTCCCTAAGATAAATTAGGGTCGACTTCCTTATTAACATTAAAACGTTGGTGGCGCTAGCAGTTTTAAAGTAAAGTAAAATTAACTACACGCAGCAGCAGTTATTAGGGAAGGGTGACGTCTCCTTAAAGAGAAGCGATATGAGTAAAAGGATCTAACTCCCTTCTAAGGAAGGTATAAAAAGGAAATCAACAAAAGATGAAGGGGCATCAAATCATCGGCAAATATTAATATCTTCCGAATATTAAATCAGCCACCATCTGCAAGTCTGATGTATCAATCAAGGTTCATATAAGAAATTGCAGGCATACTGGTACGAACTATATAGTTAGTGTGCAATAATTAATTTATGAATAAGTCTGATTTCTCTTACATGCATATCTCATAGTACTGCTATGATGGCTCAATGCTTAGATTATATTCCTTTAAAAGAAATAGATTATATATATATGAATATGATAATCAAATGTAAGGTTGAAGGAAGCAAGATAGGGTAATGTTGTTTACGGGCCTCTCATGCCAAGCACGCCACTCCGAGGGTGGAATGGTCTTAGTTGGACATTCCTGCCTCTCGGAGCCAAGGGGTGGGTTGTCTAAAACACTCGTGCTCTTGGGCTTAGGTGGGTGAGTAGTTTACAAGCACCCCTTTCAAGGCTTTCCTTTGTAATAAGCTACCCCAATTTTTTTAAAAAAAATTTACAATCCAACACAACAAAGTTAGCACAACAATGCAACCATTTAGAACCTCTACACTTTCTGATCACCAAGATCCCAGAATGGGCAAGGTGAGAGCATACAGTGATTGGCTACAAAGAAAGTATGCAAGAAAGAAAGACACTTCTTCCGCTGTGGCGGGCATCCACATTTCGTGGGGATTCACTACTTTATCAGTGGGTATGAAATAAGCATGAAAGATTGCAAAGCCATCCACTTATTCAATGGGAATTCGCCACTTGTCCAGCGGGTAGAAATGAAAAGAAAAGAGAGTTTCTTATCCTCACTGGCGGTAGAACCATCCAGGGGTTACAAAATGTTTGAATATGTTATTTCCTTCCACACTGACGGTAAACCATCTAGGGGTCCTTTATGTGAAATTGATTATAAGGAAAGTATAAAATACTCAATCTAAACATGAACAATATCACCATACATAGGAGCTAGATGAGCAATTTTCCCTGAAATCATAAGTATAGAATCATATCCTGCATTGTAAGTGATAAACAATCAACAAATAGCTGATTAGATTGTTGATGGAGAATGTTATTGCTGATAAAAACTTGACTGAGACTGATTTCACTTTATTTGCTGACTGTAGCACTGTATGGCAGCCATGGAAGCATCAAATTTTCACACTAAACATTCCACACATCAAAAAGACCAAACTCTGTTGCAAATCCAATAAATCTGACCCCAACAACAATTCTAAGCAGTTATTATACTGAGCAAACTATCCACAAACCCACAGCTAATAAACACCAAGGACTGGGCCGTAGAGCCAGGAAGAAGTACGGCACTCACAAAAAATTCAAATCTGCATCAAACATCTTCAAATAACCTCCAAACTGGTCGTTCAAGGCAGACAATAAATATGCAATCAATAAAGATTTCAGTCACCTTAGCAATCTTTTATTATTTGCAATGATACCATTCAGCGGGTACGGACAAGGTACATGTACAGACATTCCTAAAAATCACAAATCAGCACCAAATCTCCTCAAATCAATTGCAAAGGGGCTGTTTATGACTGATTAAAACTTTGCATTTATCATAGGATTCAAAAACATCAACATTAATTTCTAATGAACAACAATGATTTTCAGCAGGTGTACGGCAGCCTAGGATGTACGGCCAAGACAGGAAAAATACAAAACTCCACAAACACTTGAAAATCTTATCAAAATTTCATCTAAATCACTATGCAAAACTTCAAAACTGATTACATGTAATCAAACTTCACAAAATCTCCCAAATCCATTAAGCTCCATGGCCAAACTATGTTTGAGCTTGCTGCCAATCCACCTTCAACACACTGGTGATTCCTATATGAAATCACACCAAATCTCAAGAGGGTTTTCGTCCTCAAGAGAATATGGAAGAACACGCAAGTTCAATCCAACAGAGTAACAATGCAAATCCAAGTGTCTCAAAACAATGAGCCCAACTCCTCTTTTTATAACTTTTTTGAGGCAAATAAAATATTATTTCCTTTATCCCTTCATATTTCTCCTCAAACAATATAAAATAATTCATTATGTGTGCACAACTTAAAGTCACCACTTTTAATTAAAAGCTCTTTTTAGCTCCAAAGACCCCTTTATCAAAATAATGGAAATTTCTGCTTTGCAAGGCTCCAAAATGATGCATCCATGATTTAAAACTTTTCTTCCTCTTTCCAACGAGCTATAACACTTAGATTTTTATTAATTATTTTCACCCTTAGGAGCTTAAGTGAAAATAATAATTAAAATAGCTCATTAAATAACACCATTTTGCAAAAAATCCCAAACACCACCAAACTGCAAAATTAAGCATACCAACATACTCCATGATGTTTGGGAAGATGAATGATGCCTTCCGAGCGACTTTCCAAAAATAGACGGCTTCTCCAAGAATCTTGGAGAGCAAATCGAGAACCCGATCAAACATCAGAAAGCATCACAATGATCATAAGCACCATCTAAGCTCAAAGCCATAACCAAATGCTCTATAAAACTGATCTGTGGCCACTCCAAGAACATTGGAGTTCTCCCAAATATGTCGGATAGCCACTAAGGGACTAAGAACAAGCCAAAATGTGCACAAAAGCCTATGCGCCAAAAAAGGGACATTACATCCTTTCAAGCCGAATTATGACTAGTTATTAGGATGGATCCAAGGAGTTTCAATCATAAGAAGGATGAGAAGGGTAACATGGATAGGGAAAGAAGATACGAGTTTATCCGCCAAGTACGCCAACCCAAGGGTAGAATTGTCTTAGTTTGGATATTCCTACCGCTTGGGCCAAGGGGTGGGTTGTCTGAGACACTTGTGCTCTTGGGCTTGGTATGGATAGCTTCAAGCAAACTTATCATGTTCCTCATCCAAGTCCTATCATGATTAAATTTCCACTATGCATTATGGCTGATCTATTATGCACAATAGATATTGTGTAGTTTATATAGATTTGAAATAGTTATCTTACATGGTTTAGTTAGATAATATATTATATATGTTTTGATCATATAAATTATAATCCCAATATTATCTAACATGATTGCTCGACCTAAACCAGGATTTATCTTTCTTAAAGCATTTAATTGGTAAGTTTTACACCTTAACTATATTAAACTAGTGATTCTAGGGCAAGATTTAGGGCAATCCCAAAAGGGTACATTACACTTTTAGGGTTTTTGTTTTGTTTTGTTTAAACATTTTATGTGGATATGGGAATTTTTTTTTAGAACGCCAAATCAGAGGTATCTAGCACAATGCATGATTTGCCCTAGTTCTGACTATGGGCGGGTACGGTATTTGGCCTATATCCTGGCCTTATTGTGCAACCCTGCTGAAAATTAATAGCTCTCCAAAACTGCATACATGTCTGGAACATCAATTCCTTTGCCAAAATTTTCCATCAAGCAAAGGTGGAAATGGCATTAGCAGATTTTCAAATAAGGATAGGGGAAGACGGATTTACTGAAACTATGGCTACAATACAGGAAGGATTAATCTCCAAATTGGCCAGTCTGTCCCAGAGATAAGATCTTTCGATGGTGATTTTCTAATATTCAAAGATTGACATGTTGTGTTGGGTATTGCAAGTTTGGCAGCTGAAGTGAACTTGAAGGATTTTTTTCTAATGCTTTCGGATCTTCTGTCAATTGGCCCCCTCCATAAGAATTTCAAATGGGTCTTCAAGAGTTACTCTAAGATTTGTTTGATCTTTTTCTTTCATGTACAAATATATGATGATTAACATGTAAAAATTAAAAAAGATGAGAGATAAGTTCATGACATTTTGGAAACAATATTTATTTGATATATTTTTAACATAAAATTAAGCACCATAATAAGAGTAGGAATAAATTTCAACAATCCAAGCTGTCAATCAGATTTGAGACTCAAAAGTTTGATACCCTGCATGTCTAGCATGTTAAATGATGGATCCCATTCATTTTTTCAATTCTTGGGCAGCAGATCTGGTGCTATCGTAGACACACAGGGCAAACATTAATTCAAATGCAAAGAGAAAGTAGAATGCACCATTGATAGGGGATCCAAATAAAAAACTTGAATTTTCTGTAAAGCCTTTGTTTAACCGACTACCAAACTACTTTTTTTAATTAATTACTTGTTGAAAAAATTATAAAATATGGATATACAGCTTTGTTTTGAATTATGGGGTATCTTGCTACTATTACCTTACCTTGTCAAATTTATTCTTATAATAACATTGTAATTGCAGATATATTTCCCCACAAAGCAGATATAAAATATATATGGAGAAACTCCCAAATCATACACTGAATCTGGAACCAAACTCTTCTTTCACTGCATGTTCTTCAAATGTTATAGAAAAAATAAACAGCATGCAAGTGCTTGAGAATACATCTACTTATTGAAAGCAAGGAGAGTTGTAATGCTAGCATTAGTAATAAAGCCACAACACTTCTTCAAGATCCATTTGGAAAAGTCCTTTGTCTGATCCATAAGGATCTGGAGAAGAATATTCCTCGACAGAATGAAACTTTTTCGAAGTTGCAGGCTTTTGAAACAGACCAAAGGAACCTGCAAAGCAAAATTGCCAGTTCCATCAGGGGGTGGTTTCGAAACAGCCAGTTCCCCTGTACAGGCGGTTTCACAACCACTGGTTTGCTGAACAGGGTGATTTCATCATTAAAGCAGAAACAAGAATGTGGAACAACCAGAATGACCCCATCTCTTCAAATTCCGAGCAAGAAAATCTTTCAGTGCAGTAATTAGGATCTTCCAACTGGTTTTTCTGCACCTCTGAGTTTTCCAAGATAAAAATCAGGTGTTTGAGTTGAATTTCTACTTGTTTCCAGCATTTTTAATTTTTGTCTACACAAGATTCAATTCTCTTGAACTATCATTTGAGTAATTCAAGTAGAACAATAGTTCAATTGTGTAATTTGTTATTTTCTACAGGCAATTTAAGTAATCACATATCATTTTGGTATCAGAGCAGAATTCTGATCCTTGGAATTGTGGAAAGGTGTATGATAGTAACTCGGTCTTCAAAGAACAAAGAATTGCTTCCTTGCAACCCAGAAATCTTTAATTGGGAATGGGATAAGGTGAGATGGATAATCTGAATGTTCAAGTGACTGCCTTGTCAAAAAACTTGGAGAAAGTGATGCAAAATCGGAATTGAGTTAGTCAATGACAAGAGCACATGAACTGCCAACAAGAGCAGATGAACAAAAAATAGTCCTCCATGAACACCATAGAGCGTGCACTAGCCAATAAATTCGGTATCGGGAGCAATGGAGAAGACATGTTTGACAAAGATACACTCTTGGAAGAGAAGAAAACAGAAAAGGTTCAAGTAAATTCTGAGCAAACTCCATTTAATGTTCAAACCAAAATTGAAATTAAATCTTTTCAGGGACAAGGAAACACAGAAACAAGAGCCGATGAACCAAAAATAGTCCTCCATGAACACCATAGAGCGTGCACTAGCCAATAAATTCAGTATTGGTAACAATGGAGAAGACAAGTTTGACAAAGATATGTTAGAATATTGTCATTGATGTCAAAGGACACTCCAACGCCAATGTTATTTATACTGTTGATATATCACATTCATGCATCAATAAATTTTTAAATTAAAGATTTAAACCTATTCCCCAAAGCAAAAAGCAATCACATTTATTGCTAAGTATGAAAAAGAAATAAAGCAATAAAAAAAAAAGGGAAAGCAAAAAGAAATCAGATTTATTGCTAAATATGAAAAAGAAAGAAAGCCATAAGAAAAAGGGAAAGCAAAAAGAAATCAGATTTATTGTTAAAAAGAAAAAAGATAGCAAGTGAAAAAGATAGCAAGTGAAAAAAGATAGCATGCTTTATATCTTTTTTTAAGCATTATATTTGTTTTAAAAATGCCTTATTTTAGAAGCTTTACAACTGTTTTTAAAGGCGCTACATAAAATAAGATAAAGTCTTATTTAAGAATGATTAATGCCATGAGTGCAATATAGAAAAACACAGTGATCAATGTGGTAATTGCAGCGACTTCATATTAAAGAGTTTTTCCAAGATATATTTCTGTGTAATAAGGAGAAGGAGCAGCACTATGAAGTGCAAATCTGATTTATTTTAAGAAGATATATGTGTGATAAAGTATGAGGAATTGAAAGGGAAAGAGGCAGATTTATAAAAGAGTTTATGGCAGGTTTGTGAGAAGAGTATGCTGATATAAGAGAAGAAGGAAGAGTTTGAGAAAATATTAAAAAAGAAGTTTATGCAGAGACAGAGGACAGTTTTGACCAGATTTGAAGGAAGAGAAAAATAGTAACCAGAGTTGAGAGATCGGTGTCTCTTACTGAGTCGGTGCTTCCAGTGAATTGGAGCTCACATTTGTAAGATTGGTGTCTTATGTGGGTTGTTGCCTACAATTTGTTAAGAAGTTAATAAAAGCAATATTTTGCCGTGGTTTTTTCCCTTAGGGGTTTTCCACATAATTTATGTGTTATTGCATGTGCAGCTTGCTTGATGTTTTTGAAGTTGTATTTTCAGATTTAAAATAAGTTTTAAAATTTGCCCTGATACTAATTCACCCCCCCCCCCCCAATATTAGCGTGTGCTCTTCAAAATACGCTCTTGGAAGAGAAGAAAACAGAAAAGGTTCAAGTAAATTATGAGCAAACTCCATTTAATGTTCAAACCAAAATTGAAATTAAATCTTTTCAGGGACAAGTAAACACAGAATTTCCATATATGCGGTTAAAACAAATGGAATTTTAGAGTGCAAATATGAGTGGGACACAAAAGATTTATTTTGTACATCTCAAGATGTTCAACCATGCTCTTGTATGGTAGGAGAGTTATTTGAAATCTTCTGAAAAGATAAAACCAACTGTGCCTAGTTGAGAAGAATTCAAAGAATGGTTGTGTAGGAATTTTTATTCAATTGGGCATAAAACTAACCAAAAGATCAAGTGGTTGCATTTCAGACAAGATAGTGCCCAAAGTGTGCAAGACTATACCGCAGAATTCAGGTGATAGGCTATCTTATTGAGCATGGACCTAGAAGAGGATATACTCACCAAATATCTTGGAGGTCTTCACACCCATATCCATAGAAGGGTGATTACTACAAAGCCAAAGGACTCGGACAAGAGGAGAAGGAAAAAGAAGGGGATTCTTCTAGGTGTAATAATTAAAATTGCATACCCTACAATTCCTTTCACTATGTTTTCCACTCATTTGTTTTCCCTAGTTGTCCCTTTTTGACCCCTCTCTAGTGCTTACTTTCCCTCTATTTTACCTCATCTCCCTAATGTGTCTTAACCCTTTCTTAAGTCTTATTTCTCATCCATGTCATTCCTTATCCCCTTCCCATGTATTATTCTCTCTCTCCTATGTGTTCCTTCAACCTTAAGCTATCCTTGTTTCCATTTCCAAGGTGATTGCTCCAAAAAATAAATGCTCTCTTATCCCCTCTCATGACTAGTCTACCCTCACCCTATTTCTTCAACAACTCACACATCGCAACTGCAAATGAGCTGAAACCACCTCCCACGAGCTTCTTTTTGTCCCCTTCTCCTCTCCACCCGATCTGCACCCCACCCATTTGAACCACCCTCTTTTCACTCCAAAAAATTAACGTTGGGTAGCGCTAGGCCGACTAATACTATTCCAAGTTGTTCCCACTCAAAAATCATAGTTTAATCGTGAAAAATATATAAAACGAGCCTCTTTTCCCTCATTTAGACAGCACACATTCAAGTTTCCTCTTACACATTGCTATCTTGTTAGAGTTTTGGTTTGCAATCTTGGAGCTTTGAAGGCTTAGAGCACTGATATATTGCTGAAGCATCATCATAGAGCTTTGGAGCCCATTCACACAACATTTTGGAGCACTGGAATAGCTTTTGTGTGGTCCTATTCCTCACTTTCTTTCCTCTCATAGCCCTTCTCCTTCTTCCTTCCCAATTTCTTTCCCAGTCCACCCTATTTCTCCCTAATTTGTTGTTTTCCCCTCCCCCATCCCTCTTCAAATCCATATCACTTTTGTATCTTTTTGTTTCCATCTTGCCTCCCATTTCCTTCTCCCACCAACCTCTATTTCCCTTGTGTCCATTTCCCCTTGGTAAACTCATTAGGGTTTGAGTTTTTCATTTCAATTTGCAAGTTTATTTCAGATTTGATTGCAAATTATTGTCACCGTTATTATGCCATGAGGATCTATGTTTGGATTACCCACAAGGGGGGCTGACTGAGGCAGCTTCCCCTTTGACCTAACCATCTTGCAAGGTTTCCATTACAAAAATATGATTTGTAAGTGAATTATAGAATATTCTAGGCACTTTGGACTGTCGAGACAATTAGAAGTGATCAAGTTGTTGAAACGAACAATCCTTGAAAACTTTAGGTCATTCTGAAAATCTTCACCAACACCCCTTGGTACAAGGAACCTGCGCCCCACACTAGTTTCCTGTCCCTTGGACAAGGAGCCAGTGCCCGATGCATTTATTTATGCATTAATTTTCATCTTGCAACCTCCAGATTCTTCAGGGAGTTCTCTGACATTCTCTAGCTCATTTTCTGCTTCTCTTTTTGAATTTTTCTTATTAGAACTAGGATTTCTAATTCCTTTTTTGTTCCCCTCTTTTCCATGTTATTTCCTTCATCATTTACACTAGTTTTTGAACACATATTTCTGATTGTTTCCCTATTTCTATTCTTTACAGACCCCTAGACTCAATGGGCTTGATATCTTTGATACTACACCCATCAAACCTAAAAGTTGCAAGGGGTTCTAACACAGTTCAAGGAACCAAAGCCTCACACTTGTTTCCTGCCCTAGGACAAGGAACTAGCGCCCCATGCATTTGCTCCAGCTCAAATTGTCCCAAAATTTCACCAGCAGCTCTTGTCCAACATTTCAAGCATTTTGTAACAACACTGTTGAATTCCAAGTTCATTTGTACCCTCCACTTTCTAGTTTTCTATCTCCTGGTCCTAGTTTAAAGTTGCTTATTCATGTTTCCAAATCTATGTTTTCAGTCCAATTGCCAATCCCAACTCTTGTGTGATCAAATTAGATCAAATTTTGGGCTCATTTAAGCACATTTGAAAGTCCTTTATTTGATCTAATTTATCACACTTAAGAAAGAAAAACTTGTTTCTCTTATCTTTTATTTGGCAACCCTGTTTGACTTACATTTCCTCTTCTAATTTGTGTGAGTAGCTTAAAATTGCATCCATTTGCATATATAGCTTTGTTGGTGCTTCCTTATGGCTTCACCCATCATTCTTGTTTCCTCTGTGCCTCCTTCATGGATCCCATCTTTTGCTCTCAATTCATCTCTTCTCACCCCCTTGTTTTGGAGCATCTCCTTAATTAACTTAGGCTCTTCTCTTTCCACTAAGACCATATAGACCAGTCTCTACCATCCTCCCACTTTTATTAACTTTCTTAGTACCTATCCTAATGCCTTGGCCACTCTTGTGTCCTTCTATGATCATTTCCACACCGCGAATCCTTCTCCACCTCTTTCTTATGACCTAAATGACACTTCTAGCATTACTTCATCTAATGCTAAGCTGAAACTTCCTACCATTGTTGTTGCTTCTGCCACCCCTCCCTCCAAGGTTCTTCTTGATGACCTATCTTTCAATATATTCAGTGATTCTTCCTCTAGTGACAATATAGTTTATGCTCCAAATGATGATTGGTCTATTCTTGAGCCTTTACTTTCTCCTATCTCTCCCCAATCTTGTGCCTTTGAGACTTCTCTTCTCCCTATGAATGACATCGGCTTTGAAGACCCTGTTCTATCTGATCGCCAAAGGATGTGGTGCTACAGCAGAAGACAAGGGAGACTAGAAGGACTCAGAAGTCTTGGCAAGTTGGACTCAAGGGGAAAACATTGAAGCAAACTAAGCAGTCCTCCAAAGAGAAAGTGGGAGAATTCTTTCCCCACTTAAAGTCTCAATAAGCTTTTGTGGGACCAAAAGACTCTCGAAGAAAGGAGGTCTGATCCATAAAGATCTAGATAAGGATATTTCTCAACAGAATGAAGTTTTCCTGAAGTTGCAGGCTTTGAAATGCATCCCAGGAACCAATAGACTGAAACTGCCGGTTCCATCGAGGGGTGCTTTTGAAACAACCAGTTCCCTGTAGGAGCAGTTTTCCAACTGCTGGTCTGCTGAAAGGGATGATTTCGTCCCAACAGCAGAAAAGTGAATGTGCAACAACAAGAACTACCTTGTTTCTTCAAATTCTGGGCAAGAAGACTTTTCAATGCATGGTTAGGATCTTCGAGAACCTATATGAAGACATGGATAGAGAAAATAATATCATCAGAGGCTTGTGAAAGTCTTGTAGTGATCAAGTTGAGGAGAATTCAGCTGGAGGAAGGATTGGCAACTTGACAGCGAGCATAAGAATAGCTAATTGTTGTAACTACTCTCTGTATTTGATTGTTTCTGATCTATTAAAATTTGGTAGACATGCAATTGCTGCTACCAACTGCTGATTTTTCCCCACCTCAAGATTTTTCAGGATAAAAATTTGGTGTTATGAGTTGAATTTCTAATTGTTTACAGCATTTTTTATTTTTGTTGGCACAATATTCAATCCTCTTGGACTGTCATTTTAGTAATTCAAGTAGAACAGTAGTTTAATTGTGTGGTTTGTTAATTTCTACGAGCAATTCGAGAAATTACAGATCATAGTTGCATATTAAAAGTTTCACCCAGTGAATGCAGTTAAGTTCTTCTCCTAGTTCTGCTTAACAGAAGTCAAGATTTTGAATTTTGCTTCTTGATTTCATTTTGCCATTGCTACCATGTGAGAGCTTGAGAATACACTAATTATTGAAAGCAGACAAAGTTGCAATGATAGCATTAGTAATAAATTCAAAATACTCCTTTTAAATTTATTCGGAAAAGGCCTTCGCCACACATTAAAAGTTTTAACCAGCGAAGACAGGTGAGTTCTGCTACTTCTCTTACTTATCACAAGTCAAGTATTCAAAACTTACTTCTTGATTTCAGTTTGATGTTCCCTTGTTTAGTAGTAGAATAAACCATAATTATAGCTTAGTGTAATCAACCTGCGGGTTATCCTTGACATCCCAAGACTTTCTAGGCTATCATAGAATTCAATTTACAACCTTGCCAAAAAGTTTTGAAAAGGTATGTAATGTGTACTCAGCCTTACTAAGAACCATAATGGTTACTGTCCATATAAAGTGGTTACTTGCACTAAGTTTGGGAAGATGACAAATACTAAGACACAAGCCAGAAACTGAACGATATTTTTTATCTCTTAGGTGTTCAAATTAAATGGAGTTGTACATCGATGCTAAAGACATGCTACATGCATCACAGGCAGCACCAATGTACTGTCAGCAAATGAAAGTATGTGCAAGTCGGTACATGCAGCTGTTTGTCTTGCATGTGTTTGTGCATACATGTGTGCATGTGGTGAGCACATGAGTGCTTGTGTTTATCCACGTTTCTGCATGTCTCTGCACATGTGTATGAGTGTGCATGAGCATGCCTTTGTTTGCTTTTGTGTGTGTGATTGCCTGTGCATGAACATGCATGTGTGCGTGCACGCATGTGTATGTGTGTATGGGTGAAGGCATGGCATGTGAGATGTGCCTGTGTGTGCCTGTGTGTGTGTGTGTGTGTGTGTGTGTGTTGCATGAGGAAAAGTAACAGTGAAGTACCCAAATATCTGCCCATAAGCTGGTACCAGACTTAGGGACAACCACAACAACATTCGATATGCGCTTAGCTGCTGGAAGCACATCACTACTCCATCCTACTGCAACCCAAACATCTCCAGTACCAAAAGCCCTCAGATAATGTGCACTATCAAATAACCGAACCTGTATGATTTAAGTCACAAAAATATGTTAAATAAGTTTCCATGTGATATCAAGCATGAAATATCAAAATGAAAGAAAGCAATAAGAAATTGAGCATCAACTTTCTGAGCTATTATAGTTTCAAAATTAATATTATTTTTTCCTAAAATTAATTTCACACATTTCTTTTGAAATGTTTTCCAACCAGGACTAACAGCACAAAATGAAAATCCCCCAACTTTACCTGTTTTTGTAACATATCGAAAGTTGCCCTCACTACATGTCTCACACCAGGAATATCAGACTCAAAACTTGAATTATAAGATCTCCCCAGACATTTTAATACTACACCAACTACCTCCCTGGGAGCATCCACCATTGAAATTTTGCCCTTGAGCTCTGGCCTCCACAAATCGTCCCAGTCCTACAAGACTCCTTATATGAGAATAACACAAAACCTTAAGAGTAAAAGGGACAACATATCTTAGTATATATGGAAAGTCGAGATCAATTACTAGCTTCTAATTTTGCTTCAAGGTATACTCTGGTAAATGAAAGCAGTATTTTGGAAATAGAGTTCTACAGTCTACCTATGTATCTACGTAAGCTCAAGAGATGTAAAACACCCATGGAGTTTTGCATGCAAGTGAGAAAAATACTAAGTGTGGCAATACTATTTTATATGATAATAGTTAATACTAACACCAACAAAGTAAGAAACAAGGAGATCAAAACTTTTGAGATTTAAAAAATATTATGTACTGCTGTTCCTGCTATATGGCATTGAAAATACTAAATTGAACCACTCACCTTAATTGGAGGTATATTGTGTTTCACAAATTTGTCTTTTCTGTATGCCACTACCATGCAGCCCCAGCGATATGGAGCTCCCCAGATTTCTCCTCTAGGATCTATTTGACCATCATGATTCCTGCGTAAATAAGCCTGAAGAAGATATTACTAAAAAGTTAACATGTGCTTCCTTTGAGTTGCAATTCATATGCAATTGACTTATATCATAGGTCAACATATGCAGCAAATTATCTTCATAGGAGCCGCTATCTACATCTTCAAATATAGGAAGTACATTGTTCCAGATTTGAATATAGCTGAACAAGGAAGGAGCTGAAAAGTACCTTTGTAGGAGGACAAGTCTCACAGTAGAATCCAACTTGTAAATGTTTGTGACTCATAAGTTTTCACTATGAAGACAATGTGAGGAATTGAGCTCATTTGAGAAGAACCAACAACAGGGTAATGTACTTGCATGATAAAGCATAGATCAAGCCGTATGGGACCATAGTGAGTGTGTACAAAAAGCAAAATGCTTTGAACCTAACAGAAAAACAATATTTCCTAGATACGTATAGGGTAGAAATTGCCTAACAATGGTTGAGACAAAAACTTGTATGATTAAAGTTTGAGAAGACAACAAAATCCTTTGGTTATAGGGATTCCATGAAGCATATAGCAATAGTGATTTCAATTAAATTAAAGCAAACTTGCTTAAGTTAGATTATATGAAAACTATCTAGCATTTGTTAAGACTCTCACACAAATACAAAAATCTTGTTTATGTATTTAGCAAATTTCTCATTAGCCTTTTATTCAATTGTTTTCTAATATAACAGCCTACAACTTTCACAATGCATTTTCATGCAATACCCATTCAAACACACATTCAAAGGTATCATACAGGAATTAAGGGAAGGATTAACTCAAAATTAGGGTCTTCTACATGAATGAGCAACAAACTAGGTTGGATGAAGACTAATAGCATGTGGAAATCCAATCAAGCTTATGTATGTCATTGGCAGTCAAAATCCTAATCATAGTTCATCAGTGATGAGCACTAATCACAAATTAGATGTTCCCTTCTGATAAACTCAAGCCACTAAATCTAGCATAGAGAACCCAGATGGACTCAGATACATAAAGAAGTTCAAGTGGACTGAATATACTATATTTTAGTAAAAGAGATACCCGACCACAAGAGTGGTTTCAAACCTAGCAAATGAAACAGTAACAATTTCATGGTTCCAAGTCCTAAGCCACATCCATGCCTGAAATTAGGCTCCATCTAAGCCTCCAATGACAAAAGATTAGTGTAGAGTTTATGGTTCCACTCAGCCATACAATCTTTCAACAGTATATGTGAAAGCACCACAGACTAATATACTAATAAATTCATTGAAATATTGCTAGCATTTATTCACAAGGGCTTATTAAATTTTGGGCAAAGACAGAACATATCAAAGATAGTTGACCAATAATGAATGCACGGAAAGGAGGTTCCGAGCATGTTAAAAATTTGACCCCATGCCACATGCACTCCCAACAACTGGTAACTACAGTTCAAGGTTTGGAATAAAGGTAGGATTTGCTTATCAATTTAATCTTATCCATGGAACATCTATCACGACACTTGCTCTAAGCAATTATATTGAAGCACAAAATCAGTTAAAGACTACAAGACATTTGGTAGAATCCTAGTTCCACAGGGACGTGTCCCCCCCTGAAATACTGCCGTCCCTGAAGTCTCCCTGTTTCCGGGACAGGGAGACTTCAGGGAAACGTCCCCCGCCATCCCCCCGCCATCCCCCCTTTTTACTTTTAGGCATTCTGTCAAACAGTTCACGTGCCTTGTCTATGCTTCCACATTTTGCATACATGTCTAACAGGGCAGTTGCAACTACAACATCTGACAAAATTCCTCTATCCTTTATGTTTTGATGGATGTCCATACCCTATTCCAAAGCTCCCATTTTGACACGGGCAGGGAGGATGCTGGCAAAGGTTGTGGAATTTGGCTTTACACCAGCCAATTGCATTTGCTTTAAAATTTGAATTTCTAAAGCCTTTTCAACAAATCCATTTTGTGCATATCCTGCAATCATTGCAGTCCATGAGACCACATTTCTTTGGGCCATTCTGTCAAACAGCTCGCGTGCCTTGACTATGTTTCCACATTTTGCATACATGTCTAACAGGGCAGTTGCAACTACAACATCTAATAAAATTCCTCTATCCTTTATGTTTTGATGAATGTGCATACCCTATTCCAAAGCTCCCAGTTTGACACAGGCAGGGAGGATGCTGGCAAAGGTTGTATTTCAGCGCAATATGTTTAAACTCTAAACTTTACTTATTAAGTTATTCCTTAGGCTTCTACCTCCATGGAACTATGGGTAGAATCAATGTCTTACTATTACAATAATGGGAAACTGTCAAGATTATGAAATATTTTATCCATCCAAGATAATCAATGTGTCATACTAGTCAATCAGTTTTGCTCCTCTTATTGCATTTTCAATTTTTCATTTTAAAAAAATATATAGACAATATAACAAAGAATACTTTTTATGAATCGGTAATGAAGGAGATCTTTGCAATCAGGGCAAATCCCTTCAGCGGATGTAATTTCAGTAAATAAATCAAATTTCTTGTGATCCACAAATGTGACGTATTTTTTGAGCTCAAAATATAACTTGCCTTAGGACATCAAGTAGAAATCAAAATCTAATCAAAAGGGCTGCCTTGAATCCAGTTCAACACCAATTAAATATCAAAATAAGAAAAATTACTTGAAATGCTCTACATGTAGGGGCACAACAACATGCCAAAAAATATGAAGCTAATTGCTGAAAACTGGTCATCCAAAGAAATCAAATGCTGGACAAAACAGTAATAACTATCAAATAATTCAATGTGCATTTGCTGTAAGTGTAAAAGAAACAAAATGTGAAGCAAAATGCCAACTCCATGCCATCCATGCAAAATTGTCACAAGTATCTCCCTGTTCAAATTTCAATCATGATGCATAAATTCCTAATGCTAAACAACATTGAATTAAACATACAAATCATTGAAATTAAACAATGGAAACGATGAACACAAGTACAAATAATTTACACATGTAACCTGCTTCACATTCCTTCAGAAACTTACAAGGCAACCTCCACAACCAATGTTACTCACAGCTGTACGGAATTATTACACTGCACTGAGTGAGATTCAGTTTTCCAGTCCTTCAGAAAACTCAGTCCTTCGGAAAATTCAGTCTTTCAGTCCCTCGAAAGACAATCCGAATAAACAACTTCTATCTTGCTCCTGTCTTTATACTAATTCAGCTAAAAATCTAATCTCCCAAAAATCAGCTTTAATTACAAAAGCATCCTTATCAACAAGGACGAGTTGGAAGATAAGTCTAAATCATTAGTGCTTATCCGCACTTTATTAGACTTAATTAACTAAATAAAAGACTTTCACTTTAATCACTAAAGTGAAATGCAAAATAGAATAACTCGAACACTTTTAACTCGAACTGCATCCTGCACGTTCACACTGAACCTGTGCAGAAGTTTCGAACTAAGCTAAAAATCTCAACACTCCCAATACTTAAAGTTCTCTTCAAGGCAGCAAACCATAATCCATCATGACCAAATATAACTAAAGACAATCCCAAGTGAGACACTTTTAGAGAAATCTGTGTGAGTTCAGTTTGCAATCAATATTTCGGATCACACTCCATGATCTATCATCTCAATGAGGAAACAAGATGAGTAGATTGCTGACATTGCTCTATAAAAACCATGCGATACTAAGGGGGAATCTACAAAGCACGAGAAACAATTCAATAAAACAATATAACAAAAAATAAATATGAGAAAATTATGGATAAAGGGGGACGTGAAAGGCTGAGGGATAAAGGTGAAAAAGGGTTGAAAAAGACTAAAGTTCTATGAATGAAATTGGGAGAAGACAAAAATAATATCAAAATAATATACTAATAATAATAGTAATGCTAGTAATAATAACAGTAAAATATTACGTTACCGGGTTCTTTTAATCTACCCACCATGCCCGTATGGGTCCGGTTCAGGTACAAGTACGGGGACAAGATGTGGGGAAGTTTGTCCAAGGTTCGCCCCATGCACCTTGGCTTCCCTGTGGGTTCTTCTTTCAAGAATCCAAAGAAGAACCCACAAGGACCTTGGGGTGCCGAAGGCGAACTTGGGCCAAACCCGAGAGAACCCAAGCGTGCCTGCGACAAGAACGACCCAAAAAACATCCAAAAAGTGTTTTTTTAACTTTTTTTTTAATTAAAAAACCCTAAATCTGTCTATTTCGCCCTAAAAGTCAAACTTATAACATCTTTTGCCTCCATTCATCAAAACAAAAGAGTAAAAACTGCATTTTTTGCCTTCAAGCTACCATTGTTGATTGTTGAAGGTTGCTGCATTTTTCTTGAAGATGAAGGCTATGGGAGTGAAAGAGCTACACCAATAGGAAAGAAAGAGCCGCACGGGGAAGATTTATCTACCAAAGGTGAGTGAATCTTGTAATTTTTTTCAAATTTTCATGAATTTTTCAATTTTTTTTCCAGTTGTTTTTAAATGTTTTAAATATTTTAAAACCTTTTATACATAATATAGGGGTTATAATGCTGATTTTTTTTTGCCTTTTTTTAAGTTGTAGGGTTGTAAATTTGTAATGTTTGTTTTGTTTTGTTGAATTCATACAAAATGGCTAGTAGTTCTAGTTCAGTTGCCCTACTTGTATAGAGTTTGTTTAAAATTGATGCAACGTCACCTCTTTGGTGACATACAACCACGATCAAACAAGTACCTGGTGATGGGGGTTATCATTAGCGTTGTAGCCAATGTTCAAAAGAATATACGAGCTCATATAGTCAAGTGAAATCTCACTTCTGCGCTATTCCTGGCTTAGAAATAAGAGTTTGTCCAAGGCCAAATAAAAAAGGGTTTCCATAGCAACAAATAATGGGATATATCAAGGAGCAAGAGGATGCCGACATGGTAAGTAGCAGAGCAAAGGAAGGAGTGCATCCTCTTTCCAAGAGAGGATCGCAAAAACCTCCTAGTGGCTTAACAAAACCAGTTGGCTACATCCTTTCATGCCACCACCATCTTCCTTAGAAGACACTACTCTTTCCGTAAAAGAGGCCCATTGGAAAATGCATTCAAGAATGAGGCAAGGGAGCTTGCAGATGAAAGCATTGCTCGTTGCATTTATAGTAGTGGGCTTCATTTCTACCTTGTTAGATCACCATATTGGCGGGATATGGTGATCACAATTGACAAGGCACCTACTAATTACATTAGTCTTGGGTATGAAAAGGCGTGCATCACGTCATTGGGCAAGCAAAAAGCTTTCGTAGAGGCATCATTCAAAGCAATCAAGGATACATGGCCCGAAACAAGATTGTCCATCATTTCTGATGAATGGAAGGATTGCAAAAACAGGCCACTAATTAATGCACTTGCAGTGTCCCTTAAAGGGATTATGTTTTTGAAGGCAATTGATTGTGAGAGGCAAGTGAAAGATGCAAGCTTCATTGCCAATATCCTCATACAAGCCATTGAGATTGTGGGCCCTAAAAACATTGTCCAAGTTGTATCGGAAAACGCTAAAAATTGTAGGGCAATTAGTTCAATAGTGAAGGGTACATATGGGCATATTTTTTGGACACCATGTGTTGTCCACTCTCTCAACTTGATATTGCAAAAGATTAGCACACAGATCAAATGAGTCAAGGAAATCTACATGGAGGCCGTGGAGATTCAAATGTTTGTGACAACTCATCATGTCACAAGCCATCTTCAAGACCTCCAAACTGGAGTTGTTTAAGGTTATTTTATTTTATTTTATTTACTTTTAGCATATTTATTATTTTTAAATTTTTGCTACGTTGTTACTTTTTTATTTTTTTATTTTTTTTACACCATATTAGGTTGCCGAAACTCGTTTCACATCACACACAATCGTCTTGAGACTACTTGTGAAGGTGCGAGAGGCATTGAGTGCCATGGTCATCAACACTCTTTGGAGTGTATAGAGGCAATCACAATCAGAGAAAGCCCAAAAAACCAAAGCATTGATCCTAGATGATGAGTGGTGGGCTCATGTGGAATATGTTTCGAGTTTTCCTGAGCCCATCGTGAGTATGATTAAGTAAGCAGATACGGATTGACCATACTTGTGTGAAATTTATGATGCCATGGATTCCATGGTTCAAAAAATAAGGACCATAATAGAAGCCAAGGAGCAAGACCCCACAGAAGCATTTTTCAAAACAATACAAAGGATCACTGATGAGCGTTGGAACAAGATGACCACACCCTTGCATCTCTTAGCATTTGCTTTGTCTCCAAAGTATTATAACAAAGAGATACTTTCCTTATTGAGAAGGGTGGCACCAAATAGAGATAAAGAGGTGGTTGTTGGGTACAAGAGTGCATTTAGAAGAATATTCTCAAATGAAGATTTACAAACTGTTGTCTTAAGTGAGTTTGGCAAGTTCATATCTTCAACTAATCATGATGTTTGTGCTCTTCAAGACAAGTACAAGAAGGATGCTCACGAATGGTGGTACCTACATGGCCAAGACTATTTTCACCTACAACCTCTTGCAATAAAAAGTCTATCTGAAGTATGCATCTTTTTATTTTTTAAATTTAACTTCCTCATTTTTCTTTCGCTGCTATATATTATAATCTAAAATTTAAATTTAATAATTTATGTTTTATAATTGTAAATGTTGTATGCAAATTCAACAAGTTGAAAGTTCTTCAGCTGAGAAGAATTGGAGTACATTCTCCTTTATCCACTCAATTAAAGGCAACTGATTGGGTGCAAAAAAGCTGAGGATTTGATCTTTGTTCACTCCAACTTGAATCTCTTGTCACATAAGAAACCTCATTACAAGGAGGGGGTGACAAAGAATTGAGATCTAACTCCTAAGTGTGCCGACTTAGATGCTACTATTGCACAGCTTGTCGAAGTCTCTATCGATGAGGCAGCTTCTACATATGACACAAACATGGCTAGTGGGAGTAGCGTTGCAACTGATTGTGGTTCAAATGAAATTGAACCAAATGTTGACTTTGATGCTCTCGATGAAGAAGAGCCATATAGAGATTATTGAATATTGCTTCTAAGTTTCATTTTGTCTTGACATTTGAGAAATCACTGAATTATGAATTTCAATTCATGAGTATTTTCCTTATTGCAAGTTGTCATGTCCCCATATTATGGCATTGTTTAAATTAAAGATTTAAACATCATTATAAATACGATGAAGTCGTTTTCATGTTTTTTGGACGAATTAGATAATTGTGTATGTATTCATATTTAAATAAAAATATATTATTAATATATAATATATAATAAACAATATTAAATAATATTGTTATACAAATATTCTAATATAATATATATATATATATATTATTATATTTGTAAATAATAATTATAAATATAAATAGCAAATATAATATATATATATATATATACTTAATATATAAATATGCATTATATAAAGTGAATATAATAAATATTATTAATATTAATATTATAACTATATAAACAAAATATGAAAGGAATGATTAACCCCTTAAGCATATGTCCTTTACTAAAGGGAAAGCATAACGAATATTATAAGATGTCATTCTATAAACTAAAAGATATCTAACATATGAAATACAAAAGTCAGCGAACCTTTAATATAAAAGCGATTATAAAGAAGCTGCGATTTAATTAAGAAAAGGCATAGGAACGATTTAATGGCAGCGTTGATCATGGAGATCGATGATCTAAAAGTTAGCAAACAGACAAATTAAGGCATCGAATCCCATTCATAGAACAGCAATTAGTATTTAATAAACAAACAGATATGATTAAGATACATTGCAGGCATCACAAGACAGTCACATCCCCTCAAGTGGTGACCCACGGGCAGGTAATATCATATAAAAAGGAGATCGATTACAAGGAACGGGGATCATCAGTTTTGGAATATCATCGAATAGCAGCATAGAAGCAAAGCATCAATCTGAGAAGATATACATATTCTCTGAAATAAAGTGGCATTCATACCAGTGCAGCAGAGATAGTATAACGGCCAGCATTCACTTAAGGAAAAAGGTTAGTATTTATAATATTTCATTTATTCAATCAATAACTAGTTTAACATCATAATAAGAATGATATGATCAGAAATTAAGTAGATTATAATGGAATATAACTAGAAAATGAATTAATGTCTTAAGCTAGATATGAAAATACATTAAGAGGATCATGGCAAACATACTGCCAATAAATAAATAACATGACAATGATTAAATAAGGTATAAGTACTAATAGACTGATAAGAGCAAATTAATTATGATTAGGAAATACAATGAACTCTTAACTAAGAAAAATTATTTTCTGAATAAAAATCAAATATAAGATTATGAAATCTCAAGCAAGAGAATAAGTATAAATTGAATTGTCAATGAGCCAAGTATGAGGCTATGACTAAGAAGTGATAAGGTTCCCAAGTGGAATAAGAAATATGATATCATGATCCGGAAAGGATAATAGTATCAACGATGGATTCATAACTCATAATCTCATAACCTATCAAGAAGGATGTCAAGCCTCACCCTTAATCATCTTACAACTTGTGAGTTTGGAGTTAAGTTAAGGTCGTATGATTAAACCTAGGCGACCCTCAAGTGGATGAGGAACACCGGGTGTGTGTGAAGTCCCTTGAGCCAAGAGACGAGGAACACCGGGTGTGTGTGAAGCTCTTGGGCCTATGGTAAGTATGAGCTCATATTGTTTATAATTGTGCCCAACGGTAGGTGACTCTCGATGGGATGAGGAATGTCGGGTGTACATGAGGTCCCCTCGAGCCAATTGGTGAGGGACCCCGGGTGTGGGTGAAGCCATTGGGCCTCCGTATGAGATGGATATGGACGCCTTAACAAACCATGCTCATATGGAGATAGGATTGATTAATGGTAGGGCTACCCTAAGACTCCCTCAAGATAGTGCATGAGAGTTGTGAGAGAGAAATAATGTGAATATGTTATGCATATGTTTATAATGTAAAGAGAAATAATGTGAATGTATAATGTATATGTTTATTAGAATGTGAATGTATAAGGCATATGTTTATTATGTTAAGAGAAATGATATGATTATTATATAAGGTTACAAGCCTTAAGTACAAATGTGAAAAATATATGGATTTGATTATTGGTCATTAACCCTAATTATGATATGAAAGAAGAATTGAACTCTAATGTTCTCTTTTGGTGAGTTGAAATTTTGTGCAAGGTTAAGAAAAATTTTGGCTTACTAGAAGGGGACATTACACAAGTTATGACTTATGAGGTATTTAGATATTACTGTATTACTGTTTTAACTTTTTGGAGTTTTTAATATATGTGTGTGTGTGTGTGTGTGTTGTTGTACCCATACCTAGGCAAGAAAAAATTTGCCGTTTCTGAGTAGCCAAACCCTGAACCCATACTCGTCCCCATACCAAGATCGACAACTTAGGTAAAATAAAACAATAGTAATGCAAATGATGAAAGGATAAGGGGAGAAGGATGAAAACAAGTTAAAAAAGGTGGAAATTACAAAGAGAAAACAAGTTGCAACTAAAAGAAAAGAAAAAAATAATAATGATGATGAAATTAATAATAGAAAAATTCAATGAAATGAAAAGAGAATATAAGTTCAAACTTCGAAGTACTCTTAAAGATGGTCAGATTTTAAATCTTGACCCATTCACTATAATTATTTTACATCTATAACAAAAAAATAATAATAGAAAGGGTGCAAACCAGTAATTTAGCCAAGACTTTGTGTGGCCGACAATTTATATGATTGCAGTAAGCTTTAAGCCCCATAATGTAGATAGATGCCATATACCCACTATCTTAGAAACAAAGTCTTTAACCTTAGAGCCCTTATGGTATATGTATTGGCTTATGTTAGTGCTTCATGTGGCCAAAGCAGTTGCATTGTGAAAGTTGTAAATTATAGTCTGTCGATCTTTATCAATTTAAGGACGCAAATAAATTTTCATGGCATGCCCTTAAATCAATTCAGATGCTGTACATGTCATAAATAATATCTGTAAGATAGCATATAGATTACAGGTCAGAAGTTTTTTTTATCTGCAACGGTGTATTAAGTTTTTTTTCTTCTTTGAAATTTGAAACAAAAGATTTCTAAAGAACAGAATATAGATACAACTGAGTTCACCTTTAACAATATGATCCTAACTTTTAAGGAAAAAACTTTATTCCATTTAATTTTTCCAGAGTATTCCTTCTATTTGAAATGAGGATACAAAGACTCAAAAAGATACCTTCCATCTATCACCTAGACGAATGAACCAATCTTGTTGATCAGCATTCTTTATCGGTTCAATCACTTTGTCACAAATGGCCATCTCTAGCCAGGAGTCCCCAACCGTCACAAGATCAGCTGCAAAGATAGACCGAGGTGTCAAATGACCTTTTCTCAAATCTGAAGCAAGCTCAGAAATGATTCCTCCAAGGCTTCCTCGGAACTCGACTTGTAACTTCAGTTTTCTACCTTGAGCTTGCATGAAGTCCTGCAATTAGCAGTCATCAGGCCATCCATCAAGCAAAACTGATGAAATCCTCCATGGGCATCACAAATAAATGTCAGCAATAATGTACATTAAATTGTATGATCTCTGTAATCTTGATTGTATATGACACTCTCTGAAATTCTATAACATAACAATACTCTCCAGTAAACTGATTCCCAGACACAAGGTTGAACGATGTATAAAACTCTAAATACATAATATCAATGACATATATTTGTAACAACAGAAGACTTTTGAATCATTTCCTCAATGATGAGAGAGAGAACATTCATTTCCTCCTTGAAGTATTTATTTAAAATTATACACGAGTACTTTAGATTCTATTTAAAATTATACATATTTCTCAAGAAAATTAAAAACATAAAGAACAAGAACCATTCAAAAAAAACTGTGAAAAATACATGAATAGATTTTGATATTTCATTGTGAGACTTAGATTTATATTAATTTTTTGCTTCTAATTTTTTGTATTACATATTTTTGACTTTTAGTTTCTCTACTTCGTTTTTATGGTCTCCACACGATATTAATATAAAAAAAAAAGGTCTAGATCAGTTTGGTTCAGGAACAAACCTTGCCCAGATTCAGCCAGACCTGCTAACTGTAGTAGAAAAGTTCTTTGAAAGCTGTGAACCAGAATATATACCCAGCCAACCTTTTAAGTATATTCAGAATACTCATTATGCCTAAGGACTTTATATATACATGTGTGTGTGCATACGTGTGTCTGTGTGTGCACATGCATATGCATATGTGCATGTCACGTGTGTGAGATTGCGTGGGTATGTGTGCATATGCACGTGTGTGAGAATGAGCATGTGTGTGCATGTGCATGTGGTATTGTGTGTATGTTTGTGTGTGTCTATGCGCATGTATGTACTTGCGTGTGCACGCATGCATATGCATATCTGCATGCACACGTGTAATGTCCTCAATTTCAAGAGCATCAGAGTTTGGAAGATTAGCCTATTATTTGGCCCTCGTAGGCTAAGGCAGTGGTTAGAGGGTCCTTTTTGGCAGAGATCAGTGTGTTATTTCTCTCAGAGCTCAGTTTATGTTCAGGTTTGGCCTTCGTTGGATTTTGTTTGGCTAACTTACTATTTATAGTAAGTTACTATTTCAGAAAGTCAGGGTTTCTATTTATAGCAGGGCACCTGGGCGGGCCTCAGTTGCAATGTTGATCTCATATGCAGATAGATGGGCGAAACATTAAAGGATTAATGATTAATTATCATTAAAGGGCACTTTAATGATAATTTAATAATATAAAGTTAAATTATAAAGTGTACTTTATAATCAACGGGGCCATGACCCTCAATTAAAAACAATTTAAAGTACATTTATATTTATTGAGTTGAGAGCCCAAGTATAAGGAGATAATATAAAGTTTTTATTAAAAACCTAAAAGTGTACTTGAAAGTGGATTTAAATGCTATTAAGGAGATTGAGGTTATAAAAGGACTCAAAAAGCAAATGTTTTTTCATTCTTGATGTTATTTTGACTTGTGATTTTTGATATGAGAGCTGAGTGTAGAAATACACAAGGGTTTCAGTCCATTTTCTGCAGTGAAGAACAAAAACTCATGGATTATGCAATTTTGAGGTTGTGAGAGACCAGCGGAATTATTGCCAAAGAGTGGGCTTCATTTCAGAAGTTCAACTTGTGCTTGCATTGCAAATTTATGGCCTTAGGCCAAATTTGGAGATTAAGATTGCATACGAGCTTATTGAAGTATTTGGGGAGATTCGATTTGTCTTGCAGCCGTACATTCATTACTAGAAGCAAAACGATTTGAGTACTTTAGCATTTCCAAATTTTATGAAGAATATATCAGTAGTTGGCATCGACTTGGAGGAAGAGATTTGGTAAATTTGTGAAGGATTGATTGAGTTTGCAAGTTCAAAGACGATTTTGGCACTGCTGTTGTCAAATTACAGTCATAATGCTGCAGACCTGGAACCCACGATTTCATTCATATCTTGCTATGGAGGGGTCGATTCTTCATGGGTATTGAGGCGCTTTATTCCTTGATGAGTGGCAATGATTTTTGGTGCTTTTGGGAGGCGATTAGAGTTCACATTTATTTATGCTAGAGGTTCCAAGTCTGAAACAAGGGCAGCTCCATGAAGGGATTGATTTGGCTTGTGAGGACTTCATACATTGCAAAAGAGGCTGCTATGTCTTCATCGAATGGGAAAGCCAATAATAACCAGGTTCCTCTTGATATTTGCCTTCATATAAGCATTTAGAATAATGTCACCTGTACTCAGATTTTTGGGAGTTGCATATTTGTAAAGCCAAGAGCCTTGGCTATCATATCAGCATTGTATTTGAAATTGCATTCAATAAAGGAGGGACAAGTTGCATGCCAATTGTTTGATGTAATGCTTATATTAATTGAGCTCTATATTATCATATGAGTATGCATGCCAAGTGTTTGTAAAAATGCTACTTGGTTGTAGGTGCACATTCTTCATATAGAGTTCAAGTATTTTGTTTCAAAAGGGTCAAAAAGAATTGCATTATCATTTTAGAACATTGCTTAGATATTGTAGTTTTAATTTGCAAGCAATTAAACTTCAATTGAAACCATTCCAGGCAAGCAAGCAAACTAAAAAAAACAGAGACAGCAAATTAAGAGGTTGTGTGCAAAGTGTTTGACGATATTCCTTGAGCCTCTAATCAGCAAATTGAGGTCAGATCTAGCAAGGGATATTACAACACGTGTCTGATTGTGTGAGTATGTGTGGACATGCACATGTGTGTGAATGAGCATATGTGTGTGTGCATGTGTTCCTGTGTGTGTATGTTCGTGTCTGTTTGTGTCCATGTATGTACTTGTGTGTGTGTTTGTCATTTGCAAAAAGATAGTCAAAGAAAAGAAGACTAAATTTTCACTACCTTCTCCACAAGTCCATTGTGACCTCAAAAGGCAAACAAGGATAGGGAGGAGTTGGAGATGTGATCTATTACAAAAAAGTTTCTTTTATTAATTTAAGGGGCAATAATATATAGTACAGCTTCTCACCATGAAGTTGATGTTTTGGCCTTTCATCGTGGGCTTAGAATACTCTATCAATAGATTTTTCAACTCTCTCTCTCTCTCTCTCTCTCTCTCTCTCTCTCTCTCTCTCTCTGTGCACACACGCGCCTATGTATCCGTGTGTGTTTGTGTATCAGTGTCTCTGTGTGTATTTGTGTCTATGTGTGTGTCATCTAAAAAAAGATAGTCAAAGAAAGAAAACTAAATTCTCACTACCTTCTCCACAAGTTCGTTGTGACCTCAGAAGGCAAACAAGGACGGGGAGTTGGAGGTATGATCTATTACAAACAAAAAAGTTTCTTTACTAATTGTAAGGGGCTATATTGTATAGTACGGATTCTCACCATGAAGCTGATGTTTTGGCCTTTCATTGAGGGCTTAGAATATTCTATCAATAGATTTTTTTCAAATTTCTCAATTGTAGCTGAGTTGAATGTTATACAACCCACCCAATTTCCATTCCAATTGAATGCTAGACCTGACACGTAGTCTTCGGTGGAATTTGGTAGACAATTGCTCCAGACAACGTATTTGAGCCAAAAGAAAGAATAGTTATCTCATAGATGGCAGACTCGACGAGTGCCATTTTTTTGGCATGGTGAGTCACTCACCAAAAACTCAACGAGTCTAAGCAAAAACTCGCCAGACGCAACGATTGAGATAAAAAAAAAAATTAAATAAGAATTATTTTTGGATCTTCGTGCTAGTAACCCTAACCCTAATGGTCTATGGGCCCAACCCACACCCTAAGTAGTCACAAAGTGAAAAAATAAGAAAGGCTAAAGGCTGCAAGAGTGAGTATTAGAATAGGAAAAGTAAGGACTTGGTATTGCAAAAAACATACTGATAAAATTGTGAAAATGACGTGCACCATAAAGGTTTGTGTGGTATTGAAGGCCTTAATTTGGGCTTGGCGGCGGGGGCACTGCACCTCAACCCCGCTGGGGGTGGTACCCCCAGACCCCCATAAGGGGCATTGCACCTCGACCCCACTAGGGGTGTTACCCCTAGACCCCATCGAGGGGTGTTGCCCCTCAACCCGCAAGGGCATTTGAATGCTCGACATTGTTTATTGCTTACTATTTCATTTTGTCGAGCGCCCTTCTTTCATTGTTGGTGGCCTTTTTTAATTTTAAAATATTTCTTGTCTTTACCACACCAACTTTTTAAACTTCTCTTTAAATCTTTCAGCATTTTTGGCGAGTTTGCGAACCAACGAACTTGCTGAAATGTCTTATCTTTCCTTTGCTCTTTCTCTTTCCCTTTTTGGCAATTCAACAAGTTTGCGAACTCACAAACCATTTCGGCTTTTCAACAAATTTGCAAACTTACAAACTTGTCGAAAGAGCTTCATTTTTTCTCTTTTTCTTCTTTCAACGATTTAGAAAGTTCATGAACTAGCAAACTTGTCAAAAAGCTTGTCTTTTGGCTTTCTTCTTTGTTCTTTCAATGTTTTGACAAGTTCGCGAACTTGCCAAAACATCTGATCTTTTCAACTTTCTTCTCTTTTTTTGGCAATTCAGCAAATTTGCAAACTTACGAACTTGTCGAGAAGCTTGTCTTCATTTATTTGCTCCTTGTTTATCTTTTGGCATTTCGGCAACTTTAAGAACTTACGAACCTTTCGGCAAGTTCGCCAATTCGTGAACCTACTGAAAAGCCAAAACTTCTCTTTACTTCATATTTTCTCTCGAGTATTCAAGCCTTTCACAAACCAAATAACTTTTTTAATAGGTTCGCGAGTTCGCAAACCTACCGAAAAGCCGAAATTGCATTCCTTGTTGACTTTCTCTTCTTGTTTTCCTTGGTGTTTTGGGCAACACAAGAACTTACAAACCTTCCAACAAGTTTGTCAATTCACAAACTGAAGAACACACAATTATACTGAGAGAGGGGGTGAATCAGTATAATACAAACTTTTACTTTTTCACAACTTAACAACCACAACAATATTAATCACACAAGATCTATCAATGATGCACCACAAGAAAAACACAAGATTTACGTGGAAACCCTTACGGGAGAAAACCACGGCAAAATATTGCTTATATATATAAATCTCTTTTACAATCTTTGTAGGCTCCAACCTACAGGAGACACCAATCCCCTCTTATATGATTTGTGAGCACCAACCCACTGGAGACACCAATCCCCACTTGTAGATGTCATGAGCACCAATCCAATAAGAGACACCAATCTCTTGTTAAGGCACCAACCTTCTACAAATCTAGATCACTATCTTCTTGTGAATGTCCTCTTCAATGGATGATGAACAAATACACTTTAATATGCAAATATTCTTCTCTACAATCTTGCCATAAATAAATCTGCCATCAACTCTTTTACAAATCTGCCCCTTCAATTCTTCATGTGCAAATCTGAAAGTGTTTGCTAGATATTCTCTTTTATTTCCACACTTCTTTTATTTCTGCTCTAAATCAGAATTAAATCATTGGAATTGCTTGCTTTCAAACACTTCTACCAATTACCTCTTATACATTTTCAATGGATACTTCTTTAGTGAATAGATATGACTCTTCATAACATGCTGTCCTTTACCAACAGATCGCACTCCTTCATAAATTAGATTGCTGTTCTTTCAAACAAATCGCAGCCCTTTGAAAATGGAAATCGTTGCCTTAACAAATGTTTTGTCTTTACTCATAAATCGTCCTTTTGTGACTTTTGTCTTATATACGGTTTTGTCTCATTCTTTAAACAATTCGTCCTCTTCATAAACTCCTTCAAATTGCACAATATAAACACTTGATTGCTGTTCTTCACACAATAAAATTGTACCATATGTAAAACTGATCGCGGCACTTAGTATCATCCATAATATCTTAGGAATGAAACAAATCTTTCTTATATACCCGTCTTGTCTTAGAGTGAAGTTGGCCTCTTGGAGGTATAAATTCAAATTTAAATCTTTTCTTAGCGCCAATTCCATATTGTTTAAATCTTTAATTCAAATAATCACATATCTACTAGTTGGCCTCCAAATCCACACTCTTCCAACGGTAACATGTAACGAACACACTCTTGTTTGCTTTTCTCTCCAATGGGGATGTATAACGGTCAATTCTTATTATATTAGGCCACTCTTATTTGCCTTGACATCAATGACCCCATTAATGACTTCGTGCCTTTGACATCAATGACAACATATTTCAACAATCTCCTCCTTTGTCATTGATAGCAACCGAACTATGAATATATCTCTTTTCTTGCACTACTCCCCCTATCTTGGGCTCCTGTAATGTCCCAAATTATGAGCTAAGTGTGTTTTTCAGCTACATGTGAAATGCAATATTGGAATTGAATTTCCAATTATGAGGTTGGTTTTGATTTTTAATAATTGCATATGATTCATAGCTGGCCGCCAAACATGAAGGAAGGATATATTAAATGCAACATTTATTTATTAAATGATTGCATTGGATCGATGGAATATGAGGTCGATTGGGTTTGTGGAAATTAAATGATTGCATTTAATTTGATATTGAGCTTTGAAAATATTTTAAATGCAAATTTTATTTATTAAATATTTGCATTGGAGCGGTTGAGGGTTTTTATTAAATGCAAATATCATCATTTAATGCATGCACATGAGGTAGTTGTGGATTGATGCAAGAATAGAGGAGCATTTTAAATGCAAGTTCATAAATTGAATGCCAAGTCGGTTATGTCAAGGATCAAGATTTTAAATGCTTTGAAGGTTATTAAATGCTTGCATTTGGATAGATTGGTTTATTTAATGCATTTCATGAAGTGGTTAGTGGTCGTCCAAGGCAAGGAATGATTTTCAATGCAAACTCAAAATATTTAATGATTGCACACAAGCCGCCACCGCCCATGCAAGGAGAGTACATTGCTATTGAATCGATCCATTTGAAGGAGTTGTAATTCATTTAAAATAATTGAAGATTGTTTTAAATGAAAGAGTTTGATTGTAATTCATTTACAATTGTTCAAGTTCGTTGATTCTCATTGGTGGAATTCAAATTTCAATTCAACATTGCCAAGGAGATGGACGCCTATCCATGGAGTTAAATAGAGGACTTGAACATCAATTTGCAACATATGATGCTATGGTATGTTTTCTTTATTATTGTTTATGACTGAAAATTCTGATTTTCTAATTATTTTTCAAGGAGATGTTCCCTTAAGTGTTGTGGTGATGATCCCATAACAATTTGTGAGATGTTGTCATACAGATTTCATCATTGGATTACATTTGCAGGTTATTTGAAAAGTTTGGAAGTGACATTGATATCTATTTGAAGCTCTTGGTGTAGAGGATAAACTACCAAGGTAGTTTAGTGAATTTGGAGTACATTTTGGATAGTATTTTCATATTTTGCAGGGTTTGATTTTGCAACAGCAGGGTCTGATTTTTATAACAGCGACTTTACATTGGAATTTCAGGGCTTTTTAGGTGAATTTGATCAAGGGTTTGAAGGTTGAAGAGTTGTGCTTGATAGAAGACATTCCTATGCATCCATAGAATGCATTGGAGGAGATATTTCATGATATTTCATTGTAAACCCTTGGTTGGGTAAAAAGTACACTTTTAGCAGTCATATCAGCGTACAAAAAGTTTACATCAGAATTTTATTGAAGCTCTTCCAAGAGTGTTTTGTGTCCATTTGATAGCCATCATCATTCTAGAGGCTTTGGACTATATTTGTATGCAAAGTTTGATGTATTTGGGCTTCAAATTGATTTGTAATTAAGTCTGATATAAAATCAGACATGGACTGAAATAAATTCTAGCCCCTTGACATTTCATGTTTCATTTATTTGTTGGTTTCATATAAGCAAAGTTGATGTGAGTTTGATGTGCTACAGTTCCTTGTTCATTTGGTGAAGTTATTTAATTGAAGTGTGCAAGAAATCTTATCTAAATTGGCAAAAAAATTCAGTCATTTCTAGAAGGGTTTTTTACAGTGGTATCAGAGCTTTAAAATTTCAGTCCAATATCCATCAGGGATATTACAGCTCCCTTTTGCTCTAATTATCCCCCTTTGACATCAATGGCAAGGGACCTTCCATCTATCTCTGAACCTTCTCTTCCATGGAGCTACAAGATGATGTTGTGGGTAGCTCCCCCTGAATGTATGATTTTTCTTAGTGACTGGATGAGAGTGGTATGATTCCCACTTTCTGCCTTAAATATTCAAATGTGTCTTTTGGAAGTGGCTTAGTGAAAATATCTGCAATTTGTTCCTTTATGGTAACATACTCCAACTTGACTTGTCGATCTGCCACTTGTTCCCGTAAGAAGTGATATCTGATGGGAATGTTCTTTGTCCTTGAGTGCATAACTGGATTTTTCGAAATATTGATTGCACTTGTATTGTCACAAAGTATTGAGATAGGATGATCATACTCTATCTTCATATCTTTCAAGGTTTGTTTCATCCATAGAAGTTGAGTGCAACAGTATACAGCTGCAATGAAAATTGCCTCTGCAGTAGATAGGGACACTGAAGCTTATTTCTTACTTAACCATGAAACAAGACTATCTCCTAGAAAGAATGCTCCTCCGCTTGTACTTTTTTTGTCATCAACACTTCCAGCCCAGTCTGCATCTGTATATGTTGTTAAGGTGAAGTCTTCACCTTTTGGATACCATAAACCAAAATCTAATGTGCCTTTCAAATATTTGAAAATTCTTTTTACAGCCTGCACATGAATTTCCTTAGGTGCAGCTTGAAACCTAGCCACCATGCCAACTGCTTGCATAATGTCAGGTTATGAAGCTGTCACATATAACAAACTCCCAATCATTGACCTATAAAGAGTTTGATTTGCCTCTAGTGACTCATCATCCTTACTTAATTTACACCCTATGACCATGGGTGTACTTACAAGTTTGCAATCCTCCATTCTAAACTTCTTCAACATCTCCTTAATATACTTGGTTTGTAAAATGAATATCCCTTTATCAGATTGAGAGATCTGTAGCCCAAGGAAGAAAGACAACTCATCAAGCATGGACATTTCGAATTCTTTTTGCATGTTCATGGCAGACTCTTGACACATATTGTCACTGCTTCCTCCAAATATAATATCATCAACATATACCACAAGTATCAATTGATCGTCGCATATAGTTTTGATGTGAAGGTTACTATCGGCAACTCCTCTCTTGAACCCTTGCTGCTGTAAGTACTTACCCAACCTCGAGTACCAAGCTCTGGGAGCTTGCTTTAATCCATAAAGTGCCTTTTTAAATCTGCAAACAAAATCCTTATGTTTTGTCAGAATGAACCCTTAAGGTTGATCTATATAAACCTCCTCTTCTAAATTTCCATTTAGAAAAGCTGATTTTACATCCATCTAGTAAACTTTGAAGTTTTTGAAACATGTTAACGCCAAGAACATCCTTATGGCTTCTAACCGTGCAAGAGGAGCGAATGTCTCTTCAAAGTCAATTCCTTCATCTTGAGCATATCCCTTGCATACTAATCTTGTTTTGTTTCTTACAACTTGTCCTTCCTCATTGAGTTTGTTTCTGAAGACCCATTTAGTACCAATTACATTTTTATCCTTAGGCCTTGGAACAAGTTCCCAAGTTTCATTCTCTTCTATTTGATCCAATTCTTCTTCCATAGCACCTATCCAATATTTGTCTTCACTTGCTTCCTTAAAATTTTTGGGTTCTATTTTTGAAAGCAAGGACAAATTTACATGCTCTAAATTCAATCTCCTTATTGTCTGAATTTCACCATCTTTGTCATCGATAATTAAATCCTCTGGATGATTTCTTTGAACAAACCTGGATGGTGTCTTAGATGACATTTGTGCCGGTGTCTTTATATTTCTTTGTTCAGCTACCTCATCTTCAATTTCTTCTTCTCCTTCCTCTTCTTTGCACCTTTCTTTATTTTGACATTCAACTTCTTCTTCCTTTTCTTTGTAGTAATTTTCTTCATCTACTTTAACATTTGCGCTTTCAATAATCTTGTGCAGCCTCTTATTATAACATCTGTAAGCTTTGCTCCTGGAGGAGTAGCCAAGAAATATTTCTTTATCACACCTTAAATCAAATTTTCCCAACTCTTCTTCATCTCTCCTTATAAAACATCTGCTTCCAAATACCTTGAAATACTTCACTGATGCAGGCCTCTCTTTCCACAAATCATATGGTGTTTTATCGTTGTTTACCCTTATTTGCCCACAATTTAGGATATAGACAACTGTATAAACTGCTTCTCTCCAAAATCAGTCGGGTACCTTGGACTCATTTAACATGGTCATAGACATTTCTTGGGCCATCCTATTCTTCCTTTCCACAACCAAATTTTGTTGTGGAGTCCTTGCGGCAAAATGTTGTCTTCTTATTCCATGGTTTTCACAGAACTCTTCAAATTCATTTTAAGTAAATTCTCCTCCTCGATCTGTTCTAAGGCACTTGATCCTTTGACCTGTTTCATTCTCTACTAAGGCTTTGAATGCCTTAAATTTGTCAAATGCTTCCGATTTTTCTTTTAGAAAAGTAACCCACGTCATTCTTGAGTAATCATCAATCAATAACATAAAGTATCTTTCACCATGCATACCTTTAGTTCTTGTTGGTCCACAGAGATCCATATGTATAAGTTCCAAGGGTTTTGATGTAGAGGGAAAACAAAGAACTATAACAAGATTTTCAGTCACTATAAACCCTTCAATGGTATCTAAATCTATACCCTATTCTTTCCCTTCTTTCAAACCTATTTCACTAGTCTCAAACCCCTAACAAGGCCTAATAGCAACTTGAATGACAAAACTCTTTTGATGATGCCTTCTTAGGCTTCTCATACCTTCCAAAACACTCTACAGGGTCTTACCAAACCCTAACTTTCCTGAATAAACTCAACAAGAACAATTTTCACTAAACCCTCACCCTACTAGGGTTCTTGACAGTGTTTTCTGGACAGTAGCAAACACAGTCTTATATAACTCACTCATACAAAGGTTTCATAAACTCTCCTTTGGTAGACACTTAGTACACATCCAAATGAAGACTTTCACCAAGTTTTATGATTTTTCAACGGTGCAAACTCAAGATATGATTTTTTTTCTCTCGCTGAAAACCCTAGGTCTGTCACAGGGCTGCTAGTAGTAATTTTGCCATAACTTGATCAAAACTTCATGAAATTTAATGAAACCAAAAGCATTTGAACTTGCAAACACAACACTATCATTCCATCCACTCTCAGACCTGCAAATGTTCCGTACAGGGCCGTACAAGGCTGTTTTCAGACTGTAATTGCAGAAAATTAACCAAAAATGGTGAAGAAAACAAGGTTTTTTCAACCAAAACTCCTTTCCAGCTTCTTGGAGCGTGTAATCCCATTCGTTCAAGGTGAATTAACATTACAAAACAGTTGCCATCGAAATTACATGCTTTTCCTTCAAAAACCTAAATGTAACCTAATGTTTTATGCCTTAAACATGCAAAATATGCACTTTTACAACCTAGGAATTAAACAAAAACATGTAAAAAGACCCTACATGGTCTTTCATGGTCTTCTAAGACCTTATTGGACTCAGCCAACCCAAAACTACAGCTGAGGAACAAACCCCAACCTTTTACAAGCCAGAAAGCACCTAGAAAATTCAAATTTAGTTTTGGCAGGAAAATCCAAAATTCAAATTTCTAGGCCTATCTACAACACCTAGGCCATTGGACATGATCTCAATGGAGCCCCTAAGACTTCTAGACACACAACTAGACCTCTTAACATCAAAATGACCTTAAAAACATCCAAAATGACCTTAAAAACATGATACGAGTGATGCTCCCGCATCATTTATCTCCCTTTAAGGCACCTAGACCCATGGCCTCAAGTTGCACTGCAACTTTTTGTCTTTTTGAATAAGAACCTTTAAAAGAGTCCCTTGTTCCTTTAGCACCAACTATTAACCCAATGGAATCAACCCCAATATTTTCATTCAAAGAGGGAAGGCAAGAGGTTAGAGATATTTAATGAGGGGTAACCAATCTCTTTTGAAGAGTCTAGACTTATCTTATTATTATCAATCAAACCGTCTGCTTCTAAAGATTGAGGAGTAGGGATAGTCTCTAGGAAATTCTTATCAAATTGAATAGAATTATTTACCATGTTTGCATTGTCAGCACAAACAACAATGTAATCATCCTAATCAATAATGTCGTATTGAGGACCTTTAACAAGAACTTGAGAATCATTATCCAAACCCCCTTATCAATATCAAGATCCATACCATCTCTTGGAGGGGTAAACTCCCCAAAATCTTTAGACCCATTAATATTGGAGTCTTTTTTAATTAAAGAACAATTACTTCTAACATGGCCATTTTTGCAAAGCAAACAGGAATCCAAACCCTTAATCTTGCAATTGACCACAAAATCATTAAGACGGAAAGAAATCCTTTCAAGAAAGCAAACAATAGGCTTCAAGAACATCAAAACCCTTGCATTCATATGTGGAAAAGAAGACCTTGTTTCCTCCATTTTGATAACTTCATCCAAGGGCTTCAAAACATCACAAACCTCAATCCATCTTGGTGAGTATTAAGAATAACATCTCCAGGTTTAAGAACCAGGTCCTAGGCAAAAGCTCTAAACATGGAATGTCCCACGTTCCAAAACCGCCCTTTTTTGCATATTATTGTTTTTAATGCAAACAAAAAATAAACCCTTTTGAAGCATTCTACAAAACGAAATGTAAATACCTAATTTTTTTCCCTAGACCACTACTATCCAATCATCAAAAGACTTTCTAGATGGAAGAGCATCGCGTGAAAGACACAAAAAAATACCAACTAATTTAAGCCTATTTTCTTCACAATCAATCACAGTACACATCTCATCATTGGGAACCAAAGACAACACTAGAGAAAACTCACAGTGCTTACCCATTGTTTCATTTTGTGTTTGGGAGGTTCATCCATTGTCACCAAAGATGGCAAATTCTGATCCAGCCATAACCTCAACCCTACAATCATTCACCAATGCTTGTTTGAAGGATTTAGTTTCACCTCCTCCTCTCAATAGCTTATCTGTCCTGCCTGCATCAGAATGTGCCATCTTCACATACCAAAACCACAAGTAAGGTTATAGAGATATCGCACTTCCATACCACCACCACTAACACCTCCTCGACACTTTCTGCGAGACATACTATCCCAAAACCCAAGAGGGAAAAGCAGTAAATAGAAAGAGGGTAACACAAAAGGAAACAATACAAAAAGAAATAAAACATCAACTAAAAACACAACAAAGCCTTCTCACAATCAACACAAAATCCAAAAACTAGACACCAATCACACAAATGAAACAAAGACCCAAGAAGAAAGAGAAAGGAGGAGAGAAATGGAGAATGACTCTTCGTCTTCCAAACCAAAGCTCCTCTCCCACTCACTTTCTTGATTTATTATTGTGATAGTTCCTAAGTATAATAATTATAGGCCTTGTAGGCCTAGGTTGGGATAAGTGGTTTACCCCTCCGTTATGTTATTAGGAGGAGGTCTATTTATAGGAGGTAGTAAGTAGTTGCAGAGGACATAATTTTACAAATTTTGTTCTTGTCAAAGACTTTGGAGGTTGCCTCCTCGAAGTGGCTCAATCCATTTCAAAGAATTTGCTCTATTTTGCTCCAGCAATCTTGTGGATGTGATATATTTGCATGCTATTCTGCTATTTGACTAAGTAATTTCATAACAGTATGCATTCATGTTGGCAGGGAAAAGTAGACATGAAACACAGGATGTGCATAAGGATATCCAGGCAGAAATGAAATGCATACTGTGAAGTTTACAAGGGAAATTCATTGGATGAGCACCAACTTAATGAATTGTTAGAGCACAGAATGCCCTCAGGCAGATGATAAAGGAAAGTGCAGTGAAATGAGGACCAAAAACTATTGCAGGATCTGAAGAACATGAATGGTGTTTCTTCTAGCAAGGACGGGCCTTAAAGATGGAGATCACCTTCTCCCTTCCAAAAACTTGTCAAAACTCCCATCAAGCTTAATAGAGAGCTCAACAGGAGAATGGAGCTACCCCCACAGAATGATCCTCCTTTAGTTTACATGTAAGATTCAGCTAATTGTAGAAATTGTGGTAAGAGATACCATTTTGCCATTTTGATTTAAAGATGAATGTTCTCTAGTTTCTAAGAACTAAAAGTACTAAATATTTAAGTATGTTCAGTCTTAAAGCCTCCAACCTGATTGGATTTTGTATCTATGCACTTCATTAATTGAATCTAATATTTTACTAACAAATAAGACATCTCCTTTTTTGGAAACAGAAAAGCATTTTAACAAGAAATATTAAATTTAATGAAGTACCTTAAGCCATGCTGGGGGCACTGAGCCACGAAGAGCTGCTATTCTCAGAGGTACAGTCAAGGCATATGGTTTAGACCTCCATTGTTGATATGCTTTATTTAACTCCTCGTCCTCAGACAACTCTAGTCGTTCAGACATTTCTCCAATCTGATTTCCTTCCCAATGAGCCAAACCACAATCAACACAACAATAACATCTGTCCAATGTTCACTTATTATATCCAAAATAAAGCATTAAATGTCTTGCATATAGAGGACTTTCAATGCCCTTTCTTATCTTGCATATCAGTTCCAACCGAATATGCATGTAGTTCCATTCAAATTTCAGTCTTCAATACTGTTTTTTCAAACCAAACCATTCTAGAGGTGAATCTCAGGTCCCATTTCACGCCCAAAACTTGCCAAAAAAATTTCTTTCAATAAAATAAGACAACCTTACTGTCATGATCAGCATTTGTTATTCAACTATGTCATTCTAGCAAAGTAAGCTTGATGCAAATGCAATAAAATTTTGGCATGCAACTAGTAATTAGATCAAATGTGACATTGATTTTCTATGAAAAATTTCTGTGCAAAAATATTTTATCCTCAATGTTTTGGACAACTCAAGTGGCCCATCATTAGGATGGATTGATATGATAGGAAGCAAACTACAACTCCTATAACTCTAGTTAGGTACATGATGCCACCATGGGACCCACCAAAGAAATATATAAAATGCAATTAGCCATTACAACTAGAAAAAAAAATAGTTGTAACAACTAATTAATACAATCAGGATCAATTAACTAAGTCGATAGCAGTACTTTTAGTTTTCTTCATAATGGGCCTCCAAGTAAGACTTAAGCCAAGACCATCCTCTCTATAACGGCTTCACTCACATTTTCTGATCTCCACTGCTTCATGTTGGTGCGTTTTTTATGACAACAACAACATTAGAATAAAACACTAAGTATTATATCCTCTCTTGAACAAAGTATCTCAAACGCTAAACTATGCGATCGAGTGCATATCAGTTCCAACCGAATATGCATGTAGTTCCATTCAAATTTCAGTCTTCAATACTGTTTTTTCAAACCAAACCATTCTAGAGGTGAATCTCAGGTCCCATTTCACGCCCAAAACTTGCCAAAAAAATTTCTTTCAATAAAATAAGACAACCTTACTGTCATGATCAGCATTTGTTATTCAACTATGTCATTCTAGCAAAGTAAGCTTGATGCAAATGCAATAAAATTTTGGCATGCAACTAGTAATTAGATCAAATGTGACATTGATTTTCTATGAAAAATTTCTGTGCAAAAATATTTTATCCTCAATGTTTTGGACAACTCAAGTGGCCCATCATTAGGATGGATTGATATGATAGGAAGCAAACTACAACTCCTATAACTCTAGTTAGGTACATGATGCCACCATGGGACCCACCAAAGAAATATATAAAATGCAATTAGCCATTACAACTAGAAAAAAAAATAGTTGTAACAACTAATTAATACAATCAGGATCAATTAACTAAGTCGATAGCAGTATTTTTAGTTTTCTTCATAATGGGCCTCCAAGTAAGACTTAAGCCAAGACCATCCTCTCTATAACGGCTTCACTCACATTTTCTGATCTCCACTGCTTCATGTTGGTGCGTTTTTTATGACAACAACAACATTAGAATAAAACACTAAGTATTATATCCTCTCTTGAACAAAGTATCTCAAACGCTAAACTATGTGATCGAGTGAGACTACTCCAAGGTTCCTTGAATGTCAGGCCTTGACTTGCACATGGATAGACTCAGTGATATGATGTGATTTTGCTGGTAATCACAAAGGGACGTACACAATCGTTCGATACACAAGACTTATTGTTTCCTTCACAAATGGGCAACACTCAGGATTTCCAAGTCCTACTATTAGAGGCGTATGTTCTAGCAATGAAGCTTTCGAAAACTAATCCTAATGATTATCTAAAAACAAAGTGCAAAAGGAGAGTAAGGGTTTGGAAAATCTACTTGATGCAAAGATTACTATTGACTTATTTGAAACCAAACCATGCTTTGTTTCGCCATGAGACAACAACTACACAAAGATGATGCAATCTTCTAAGGAGTTCATGACGATTTTCAGATTACTTATACATAAAAAACATGGAAATGAATATGTAGAAAGCAATCGAAGTTAAACTTTTTAAAGGAGTTTAGACTAACCATACACTGTAATCTGCAATCCACAAATCACAAATGGTATGAACATAAGGGTTTCAACATGCATCAACAGTAATATCTTTCACCATTCTAACTAAATGAAACTGAAAATAAAACAGATCTGAAATTGGAGCTTATGATTTGCTTTAGGGAAATTAGAAAACCATGCCAACATTCCAAAGAACACTACAAACACCAAACTTCAATGCTTATGTATTGATTTGGAAATGCCTTTTGCAACAATTCTGCCAGTACCTTAAAGTTTCTTGCTCACAAAAAAGGAGTACTACTACAGCAATGAACAGCAACTACCGCTCTTGTTCTTTTCTTTCTATCCTCTCTATTATCTATCAAAAATGGGGCGAATGGGCCTTTATATAGAGCTCAAAAAATACAAAGAAGCGCCCAGATTGATTCTAGGAATCAACAACCAAGATTAGATCAATCAAAACCCTAATGAGAAAGTAGCCATGACTGCCAACATTCTGGCCAATGAAAAGCTGACACATGTACTAGGGCACCCCATGCTGACTAGGACTCCAATAAGGCATCTTCGAGAAGGGCGCCTCCCTTATCTTGTCCTTTTGTTGCAAATTCAATGAATATGGTCATAACAATCTTTGCATCTTATCCTTCAAACTTTCCACGTTCACTACTCCATCATCTCCTATCTCCTAATCGAACCAAGCCTCTATTGAAATAAGGATTTTATCCCGAATTTCCTTTACCACCATCCCTGCTTGGGCGGCATCACTTTCCATCTTCTCAATTGTTTCTCTTCAGGACTAAAGCATAATACCAACGGTGAAAGTCATAGGCTTGATTTGATTGTATTATGTTACCTTCCACCAGGACCTGCCTTGGAGTATTCATCAATGCCTTCAATTGTGGAATAGTCTTCTCCTTGACGATGCTGAATTCTTGACATGCTTCCAAAATTACTTGACTTCTATCCATGAGGGTGATAACTCTCTCATATACTTGGATGAGGTCATCCATGAATCCATGAGCTCTCTCCAAGACACTTCCTATCCATCCCTTTGCTGCATGACTTATTGACCTCATTTCCTCCAACTCAGCTAGTGAATCCTTGGATATACTTGCAGGCTGAGCAGTTGTCCCTTGGGTTGATTGGAAAGGATTCATCAAGTGCTGGATCTAATGCTTCAATTCATCATTTTCCCTCTTCAATTGATTCTTCTTTTCCTCTTCTTTCCTTAGCCTTTCCTTGATTGTTGTTACCGAATCCTCTAACTCTTCCACTTTCTGTCTCTTTGTAGTCGGTCCTAAATCAACCGTCTCTACATCATATTCTTCGAGAGCAATATCCTCTTGTGCCTTATTTACCCTTGGAACTGCAATTTGAACTTGGCGAGACCCAGCTTCTCCTTTTGTGATTTTTGAATACTTTGTTTTTTTCTTCTCCACAAGCTTGCCTATCCTGCTCAAGAAATCATCTAGCTCGGCAGATGGATTACATTCCACAACTGATTTTTTCTTCAATTGCTCTTTCAACCATTCAGGTCTTGTGGATGGTTCTTGACTCTTATCAGGCCCTTGATGTTCCTGAACTCCACGTGGAGCAGATATCCTGCCTTCATCAAATTCTTCATCTAGGAATTCCAGGTCTTGGTCTTCGAATATATCTTCAACATGGATTATTCCTGGATTCCTTGGAGGATAATCAAGAGGAGTTTCCACCACTGGATTAGAAGTCCCTTGCCTAGTGGATTCTATGGATTCATCTTCACTCCTATCTTGCACAATTGGAATTACTTCATCCTCCCCTTGCTTCTCATTCTTCTCCGCTGATGGCACTTTATTATCAGTGAACAAATTGACTTCATAGACGGAAGAAGTACTAGCTGAGTGAAGCACGCTTGTCTTTTGCTTCTTTTGTATTGGTTTCTTAGTGGAATCTTTTAGAACCTTCGCCCTCTTTGCAGGCGGACTATCATTTGCCCTATTCTTCACCTCACATCTTCCTGCTCCTTGTTCCTTTCCTCTCTCATGTGATTCCTCGGTCATTTCATCCTCGGAAGATCGTGACTCCAAATCTCCCATCAAGTCATAAGTCAGGTGGATATTCTGTTTATTCAACCTATCAACCTACTGACTTATCCATCTTTTGGTACTCGCCAGGACCGGTGCCATCAAATCATCCAGGTTGGTGGCCTCTTGCTTGGTCCAATTAAGTGCAGGAAGAGGTTTATCCTTTTTATTTTCAAAGAAATGTTGAGCTGGCCTCCCATCTTCCTTGACTTGATCTGGAACAGAAAATACTCGGGTTGCTCTAATCATGTCCAAAGATAACCTAGAGCACACTCTTCTCCTTATCTCGAAATCATCCACCGCATTCGCCCAATGATCCTCAAGTTGTACCTTGTGTTTATACTTTCTTCCACAAGCTACCCGGGTGATATTGAGAGGATCGAAATTTGCTCTTGAGTTGTGAGTCACAAGATTGTAAAATTGCAATTCCTCAGTGGATTTTTCTGCGACATGGATAGATGAACATACTTCAATAGAATCTCCAATTGAGATTATGAACGTCATTCCAGCCTTCTTCTTCTTCTTCTGGACTATCATATGCTGATAGTTGCCTCACCACTTCGAGCAATACCATCTTGTCCGTGGGATACCTTGGTAATCTGTATGGACAGTATGAGAATCCTTGCACCTGGATATAAGTTAACTTCAGGAACTGGATGAACCAAGAACCATATTTCTTGACTAACTTCATGGCTTCCTGTGATAGTCTCTGATGAGTTCCTCCTTGAAGTGTCCTTGCGATATGCATGGAAAAAGCATCATTGAATCTCTTGAAATGGGATATGCTTTGAAGGTGCAACTATGGATAGCAATCATAAACTTTGATTAGTCCTTGGCCATTTCCAACTTGTCCTTTGCATGCCAATCCTTTGTATATGTAATTCCTCGCCAACATGTAAATCACATATGAACTCATGTAGAAGGTCCTTGATTGCTCCAGGTTTCTTAATTGTTCATCAATATTGTCGCTTATCAGACGATCCCAATCAATCATCTTCACTCTGTTTTCTATCTCTTCGACGAAGTAGAACATCCATGGCTCGAAGGTGGATGCTTGAGGGCATCCCATGACTCGGTTTAGTAAGACGACAAGATCCTCATACTCTGGCTTGAAGTCGAACCTTAGAAGCTTCTTCGGCATCTTGGAATGATGAGCTCTTTTCTTTTCCATCCGTGAAGCATTGATAATTTCCGCACAGGCATCTGGTCTGGATTCATACATCTTTGATGTGGCTTCCTTGCTCTTGCAGATGGTGGAATTGTAGACAACAATATCAAAGGCCTCTGAAATCATTTCCTGGGAGAGGTATGCCAATACGCTGCCATCGAGAGCAATAATCCTTCGTTGCTCAAGAACATAATGCTTGGCACATTCCACTATTAGCTCGGAACAAGGCATGGCAGGAGGAAAACAGGCGGCTTGCACAATTCCATTACGAACCATTCTCTTGGCGATGTTGGATGGATAGTGTCCTTCACTTCCGTACATTCGCCTTTTGATCTCGTCCATGTTGATATGTCCAATATTGGTGTTGCCAACATCCCTCCACTTCAAAGCAATCTTGGATTCGAGAAGGACTCCTTTGAGAACATCTCGCACTTGAGCTTGTCTTGAGGTGGATCTGGCTTTAACATTCACCATTTATCTAGAAGACAAAATAATTCAAGCAAGAACAAGGCATAGTTTAATAATAACTCACCTCAAATGTAAATTCTTGTCAAATAATGCATGCGGGATAAAAAATTCATGAAATTCAATGCAATTCTGATATACTTGTGAAGAAAATGAATAAATGATACTTGAAAGCAACACTTCTTCACAAATTTTGCCTCTTCCTTAGAGAAAATTCGTTCTTCTTCAAGAAAATTCACCTCTTCCTTGAATAAAAATCTGCTCTTCTTAAATCGAATGGATTTGTTTTTAAGAAATTGTGATTTTAAGAGCTCCTATAAATTGTGATTATAAGGCCGACTTGAAAAAAGGAATTTTTTAATGTTTCCATGCTAATTACCTCAGTAAGGCCGACTTAAATAGGAATTTAACAATTTTCAATATTTTTTATTATATTCCAAGCGGTTACTTTGTTAAAGGTCGGTTAAAATAGGTAAGTTGCACTCTTATGAGGATTAAGTATAAATTCCTCCACGTCGCACATTTCATTATCTCTGGGAATTTCGCCATTTTATGACCTTATGGATAATCCACATCACACATCTTGCCTCCTTAAGGGTAAATTTTCCTTGTCGCATTTTCTCCTAACTTGTGAACTTTCACGTCACACATTTTGTGAAGTCAAGGAAATCCTTGTCGCACTTTTGGGAGGGTGAAAGATAATTCAAGTCGCACTTTCTACCACCTTTGGGAATTTCACACCTTCAAGCATGTTTTGAATTGTTTCTTCATCACTTATTCCTCAAGTCATGAATTTCGCATTTTGTTAAATGTTATGGATTCATTCCTTATCGCCAATTCTCCTGACTTGAAACTTTCACGTCACACATTTAGTGGGGTCACGGAATTTCCATGTCGCATATTTTATCATGTCAAGGATTATTTTATCCTAGAGCGCACTTTTCAGCTCGACGTGGATTTTCTTTCCTTGGATTGTTTTATCCTTGACGCACTTTTGGGGTGGTCCTGGATTTTGTATCCTTGGAACATTTTATCCTAGAGCACAAATTCCTTGGAGGCATGGATTTTGCGACTTGGAAGGGTGTATTTTCCACTATGCCTTGGATTCTCTTATCCTAATCACAATTTCCACTAGGTTGTGGATAAATCTTCCTTAGGCGCAAATTCCATTTCCTCTTGGATTTTTCTTTTGCCCTGAATTGGTTTAGGCGCATTTCAAGGGTGTTAAGGATTTTCTTAGGCACATCCTCCACTAGACCTTGGAAATTTTCCTCTATCCTAGACGCATATTTTGGATAATCAAGGAATTTCGCACTTTCAGACATGTTGAGGATTTCGTATTTTTAAGGAGGTCAAGGATTTTCTTATGTCGCACATTCCTCCTTATCTTGGATGAATTTCATTAAGTCCTAGAGGATAATTCCAAGTCGCCATCTTCAGAGGTTGTGGATTCATTCCATGAGCACACTTTCGAAATGCCAAGTGCAATCTAAACCTTTGGAATTTTATCTATTCTAAGAACTTGGACAAAGATTTCTGAATTTTGGCAAGGAATTGCTCATTTGTCATGGATTTTCATGTTTAGAGTCGAGGACTCATGAATTTTCCCATGGAACGATAAGATTTCGGCTTGGATTGATAACACTTCGCCAAGGAATGACTCCAAGTTAGGGCGCATTTCTAGGGTGAGGCTTGGATTTTCCAGGTCTCACTTTTCGGGTCGTCCTGGATTTTGCACTCCAGGAGAGCGCAATTCCAAGGTAGAGAAGTGGATTTCCAAGACTCCAACTTTTGACACTTCTTCTAATTGTCTTTAGGAAATCAATCTTTCACTTCATTGATTCAACACGCTTAAGTATTCTTCAAATTCCCTGTGAGTTCAGCGTGCTGAAATTCCTCCTTAGTCAAATGTTCATGGATTCTAAGCAAGAAACTTGGCGAAAAATTGGCAAAACCAAAACCTAAACTATAAACCCCAAAACCTAAAAACAAAAAGAGGGGGGTTCCCTTTTGCAATGAGGTCATGTGTGAAAACGTCACAACACTTCCCTTAGTCATCTGTTTAGTTCATGATCTTCAAATACAATGACCTTAGTGTCCTCAATTCTGATGTTGAGTTTGGTCACATTATTATGTTCTGCCAAAGCCATTGTTCTCTACAGTGTTCTCTGGGCATTGTGTTGATCGATCTTCCCATCTCCCCATTACATGGAACACCACACAAACACTCCATACTGTCCAGATCACAATAGTTTTATAGGGAGAGTATCCACACTGATTGATAGCAACATGCAAGTTCTCACCACCTGCCCCATAAAGCTAGTATTCTAAAACAATCTTACCATAAGAACCTTTAGATTATCAGACAAAGAACATCTGGAGCAAGAATTAAAATATTTGAGGAAACATTTGGCAGAGAATTATTGTGCAACCAAACACATCATCAAAATTGGGGACACACATAATTTCTGTTGATGATCATTATCTAAATAGACAACTAGGGGAAGCAACAGAGATCATCAAATGTGAGCAATGGAGATGGTGGTATTGGGTCAAGTCTTTCTTTGAGGCCCATTATGAACAAATCTAAAAAAACTTCTATCACCTTGGTAAATTGATCGTTTATTATATCAATAAGTTGTTATAACACTAATTTTTTTAGTTGCAATGGCTAATCACAGTCTATATATTTCTTTGGTGAGTCCCATGGTGCCATCATGTGCCTAACTAGAATTATCTATACAAGAAGCTCTAGTCCATTTCCTACCATATCAATCCATCTTGATGATAAGCCACTTGAGTGGTCCGAAACATTGATAATAAAATGTTTGTGCACACAGTTTTTGCCCAAGAAAATCAATAATCCCATCATTATGGACTGTGAAAACATAAAACCTCTCAAGATAAAAAGTTAACAAAAAAATTAGTTCAACCATATATAAGCATACAAAAATTCCGAAGCATTGTTTTTGTCCCTAACTTCAAATACCATTTGTAATCACATCAAAAGCTCTACCGAAAACATAATTAAACTGGCAACTTTAATTGAAAGCATAGGAGGAATTGGCCAATGCCGCACAAAGAGGCAATTGTTTGTTAGCAAATGGGAAAATGAATTGAGAAGAAATTTGCTAAGCTATGGGATGTTACCCCTAATCTCTCTTACACAATGCATTTAGCTAAAATTGCTCTTGGATGTAATGGATTTCAACTAACATATTTTCAAATATGTTTTGACTTAGTCTATGACTGGCTAGACTTCAAAGAGTTTGATTTGGGTGGATACAGTTCTGTGAAAACTATGAACCCAAATCAGCCTAAGCCTTTGCGTTATGTTGATATTCATATTTGCTACTATACACATTAATTGCTTGAGAACTTATGTGACAATAGTTTACTTTTGAGTCTCAGATTTTAAATCCCAAAATTAAGAGAATTGCTCAAGAATTTGTGTGACAAAGGCATTTAATTTAGGTTTGATTTGCTCCCATTACGAATATTGCCTACAACAGGCATTTAACATAAAGGTGAGCTGGAAAGCATCCTAAGAGTGCCTTCGGCTATATAAGACAAAACAACTATGACATAATGATAAACATATACTGAAAATGGTTATTAAGCAAACAGCAAGAAAACAATGTCCAATAATGAGATAAAACAAAACCAACTTGGACTTTAAAATTTGGTATCATTAGGTTTTAATTCAGCTAGTCTTACGTTGGTACCCCTATGAAACTCCATTTTTAGGCCTCTTTTTGTCAGTTAATCATCGAGTTTGAACCAAGTCCAAGTCAGTTGTTGTTCTCCCAATCAGTTAGCAATGGTTGTCTTTAGTATTTTTAAACTAACAGTTTTGCAGGGAAAACGTGATCACATCAAAGCAGCAAATGATAAAAGCAATGAAGCAGAACAAGGACAAAGTCAGGGCAGAATCAGTGGCTTTTCCATCATGCAAGCAAAGGCAGTCATGGAGAGAAGATGTTTGAAGACTAGGTGAGGGGCAGTGCAATCTGAAGCTGCCAACACCAAAGCAAAATTATGCCTTTGATAGCTATCCAAACAAGTGGCAGAGAGTGAATGTAAGCACGCCCAAGAGGGAAAGGAAGAAAATCAGTCAATTTTGGTGCCATTTCAGCATGACAATGTCAAGACAAAGTTCTGCCAAAGCTCCTTGAAGTGGCGAATGCATTATGAATCTCCGTCCAAGCAATGAAGGGAAGTTTGAGTGTTAAGTGGCACCATTTAGAGGTGGCAATGCCAAAGGGAAAACGTGCCTAAGGTGACAAACTCCTCAGTGATCCATGCTCAAAGCAAAAACACTTGAAATCAGTTTTTAGGCACAATTTAATGGTGACAATTTCAGTCCAATGTTCTTCCAATGATCTAAAATGTGACAAAACAACCCAAAATCTCCACCAATAGTAGTGAAAGATGGTGGGAAGTTTATGAATGTGCACCAAGGTGATGAAGGGTGGCAGAGGTGTTATAAACCCGCCCCTAGAGGAAAGCGACATAAATTAAGTTATGTTACGCACTTTTGCAATGGCAAAGCCACCTAAAAGTTCCACCCAAATTCATAAAAAGAGGGCAATAACCTTATAAAGTTCTGCCAGCCAACAGAGAGAAAAAAACTTAAGAGTGGCGCCATTTTGTGGGGGCAGTGTCAAGTGAAAGTTCCATCCAACAAGCCTAAAAGTTGTTAATACCTTATGAATGTGCACCCAGCCATAAAGGAGGTGGAAAACATGACTTAGGCATGTTTCTAGCATGGTTTTGCCACTTCTTTTTCCCTCGAGCAACATTTTGAAGTGGCCTAGCCACTAAGGAAAAGAACCCAAGTTGAAAGACAGTCAAAAGCATGGCAAGAAGAAGTGCTTTTTCCTTGGTGCTGCCAGCCTGAATCTCCACCCCGTTTTCAGTCAAAAGTTAAGCAAAAAAAAGTCCAAATAGATAAAATTCAGCGCCATTAGATAAATGTTTTTTTAAACTGCCATTTGTAGCTGAATCAAGGTTCTTTTCCTCTATTGTTGCAGGTATAACAGTCAAATTCAGTCTTCTGCAGCAGGATTTCAGCCTCTTTGGACAGCAGATATGCCAGCATTCATGATAGTTCCTACAAGTTCTTAATCATCGCAGATAGGGTTTCCAAAATATCAAGGAATCATCAGATTTACAAGCATTCGGTGTGCTGGTAAATTCACTGTGATAAGGGATGTTTTTCTGCATATCTCATCAAAACTCTGAGGCATGTTCACAGGCCATCTTCTAAGTGTTCTAAATCACCATGATGACCATAGTGTTGTTGTATCAAAGGAATAAGGATTAAAATTTAGAGGAATGGCATATTGTTATGCTAAGGTATCAGTAGACATGGTTGAGGTTTCCAATTTCCAGTTGTCATGTTGATATTGGAAAGGTACTCATCCATTTCATGATCATTGGGTTTCAACAATTCCACAGATTCCAGAAAAAGTTCGCCAAGTTTAGAAGCTTTGATCGAAATTGCAAGTCAAAGTCATTTTGGATTTTCGAAAATCACTTAAGTGACAAATGTTTTTATTTTTCCAGCACAGCCACATCTGGCAGCTGTCATCATTTGCAATGGCTGGTTTAGGTAGATAGAGACAAGCCTATTATTAGGCCTTTATTTTATTAATTGTTTTAGAATTAGTTTGTTTTAAAGTGTTTTATTTTTATTATTATTTTAACCCTAAAAGATACCTCTTGAGAGCTTATAAATAAGTGTCTTGAACACATAATTTGTAATGATAGTTGAAGTCAGACTTATGTTGTAGAAACTGTTGTTCAGCAAAAGTTATTGTTTTTTTGTATTTTGTGATTTCATAAAGTAAATTGAATTATCTTTAATAAACTTTGAATTGATGTTGATTATTAATTAAGTAGTGGCTTTGTTTACTGCTTCACTATTTTCTATAATCATGTGATGCTCATCTATTTAACCATTTCCTATTAAAGCTAATTTACTGGTCTCCAATTTAGCCAACAGGTCAACATCCATCTGTTTTTCGTTCAAATCTTTGTTTACAACCGAATACTAATCTCTACTTTAGCCAGTAAGAATTTGAGTTTATCGTTCGTGTTTGATACTTCATCCTCCTTAAAATTTGAAAATCTTGCTACAAGTCTTCACTATTGACAGTTTGGTGCTTGCATCCGAGGCAAAAATATACTCAATTAGACATTTACATTTAATGAAAAACTCCATTGAAATCCTGTACAGTGTGCAAACTTGTAAATTCTATTTATAGTTTTAGGATTTAGGTCTCAGGGAACTTCACCTTATAATTTGAAGAACAGTTCTACCATATATGTTGTTCCATTCTGTGTTGTTTGGCAATAGACAAATTAAAATGCTAGCATCTTCAAGACCAATAAGGCCAATCAAAAGACAATGAGTATGGTTTGCATTTCCGGGCAAGTTTTCAAGAAAAGACCTAGTCTTGGGTCACTTGCCGCCTAGCCTGCTAGGCCTTGGCTATGGCTGACCCACATGGGACTCATATTGGGTCCCTAGGTCCCTCTTTCAAATAGGTGGTTGTAGGTCTACAGGAGGAGGCATCGAATAAAGTGACTGCAGAAAAGAATATTCTAGCTGCTTTGGCTTAGAAGCAAATAGAACCTCTGGAGGAAATCAATGGCAATATAGTGAACAACTATTTACAGTGGAACACAAAAAATCCTAATAATGGTTTTTAGCCCAAAATCAAAATGGCGAAAGACATTCTATTTTTCTAAATCATGCTCTCATCTGCAAATTCATGGGTGTAAGGATTAGCCTCGAACTTCTAGAAAATTGGATTCACAAAGCGTGGCTTGAGGAGGGGGTCATAAGTCTTACCCTAGATGCCAATGAATATTTTATGGTGATTTTTAATTATGTTATAGCCTATGCTAGGGTTTTTGAGGAGGTCAAGTTGGACTATTTATGAAGCCATGGCATATTGATTTCATAACTACAGAAGCAATCCTATATCTAGATTTGACACTTTGCTATCCCTTTAATTTTTGGAAAGATGAATCCCTAAAAGTTTTGAGTAACTCTTTGACTAGTTACTTGGGTACCTCCCAAATCACCAAAGAGAGGAGGGTCTCAACTTACATTCGAATCTGATTTAAGCAAGCCTTTGTCAATAGCTTCAGATATCTAGGTAAGAGATTTTGTTTAGAACCAGTTCCTAGTTTATGAAGCTACACCTTTCAAATGTAGGGAATGTGACAGATATGGACACCTATTCTACAACTGCCCCCAGCTAAAACAAGATGTTGCTACCCATACTTCAATTCAGGAGGAAAATAAAGAAAAGCACCAATCTCCACAGAGCAATCCTGGGAATAAGCCTACCCAAACAAATGTTAATAGGTATAGCACAATTCACAGGCAAGTAAGAGACCAACTAAAATCAACCTACAGAGGACCTTGAAACGCCAATAGAAATAAAAATAGATTTGATATTTTTGGAGAAACTAAAATGATGAAAATCTGAATTGAATATATTTATAAAAGAGCAAAGCTCAATATAAAGAATACAATGTAGATGTTTCTAAATAATACAACAGCTAATAAAGCAATGGAATTAGAAACAAGCTAAACTACAGAAATAGAAACTATCTAATACAATATTGACCATTAATATAAACTAAATATTATTTTAATACCCTCCCTTAATGGTCAATCTATCAACTACACCAAGGTGCCCCCTAAATTTGACAAACTTATCCGGGCTTAGAGACTTGGTGAGAATATCTGCAGTCTGGTCCTCAGTTGGAACATACTGCAACACAAGAAGTACAACATGCTTGGTCCTTTCATGGAAGACTGGAATTTTGGCAAGTTTCACACCCCTTGATTATCACAGTACAAGGGTGAAGGCCCTGCTTGAGACATTTGCATGTCAGAAAGCATCCTTCGAAGCCAAACTGCCTCACAAGCTGCTTTAACAATTCCTCGATATTCAGCTTCAGTCAAGGAAGGAGCCACTACCTACTGCTTCTTGCAAGTCCATGTAACTGCACCTGTGCCCAAACTGAAAACATACCCAGAAGTAGACTTCCTGTCATCAACAGAACCTACCCAATCTGAGTTTGTAAAGCCAATCAGCTTAGGATCTTTGCACCTACCATACAGAATGCCAAGGTTGGAAGTGCCTTTCACATATCTCAGCACACGCTTCGCTGCAACCCAATGTTTAGCTTTAAGGCTGTCATGAAGCGAGAGATGTAGCTCACTACAAAACTGAGGTTAGGTCTAGTAGCAGTGAGATAGATGAGGCTGCCCACTAGTTGTCTAAACATTGATTCAATCTCCACAGTTGAATCTGATTTGGCTGATAACTTCAACCCTTTCTCCATAGATGTAGATGCAGGTTTGCAATCTGTCATCCGAAACTTGTCAAGCAGACTTCGAGCATACTTGGACTGAGAGATAAAGATGCTATCGTAAGTCTGCCAAACCTCAACACCTAAGCAATACTGCAGAAGTCCCAAATCTGTCATGTCAAAGGATTGACTGAGATTATGTTTGATCTCCTCAATCAAATGTCCCGAGCTGCCAGTAATGATTAGGTCATCAACATAGACAACGAGCAAAAGAATAGCATCACCACACCATTTGACATACAAATTAGAATCAGGACTCCTTTGAAAACCATGATCAACTAGGTACTTATCAATTTTCATGTACCATGCCCGTGGAGCTTGTTTAAGGCCATAGAGTGCTTTCACCAGTCTACATATCCAATGTTCTTTACCAGCAACCTTGAAGCCGGGAGGTTGCGTCATGTAGACTTCTTCCTGTAGATCCCCATTGAGGAATGCACTCTTGACATCCATCTGATGGCCTTTCCATCCAAACAGGGCTGCAATAGCGAGGACAAGATGAATGGTATTCATTTTGGCTGTGAGAGCAAAAGTCTCCTCGTAGTCAATGCCCTCTTTCTGTGAGAACCCTTTGGCTACCAACTGAGCCTTATACTTATCAAGGGTTCCATCAGCCTTATACTTAACTTTATACACCCATTTGCAACCAATGGGCTTCTTCCCTAGTGGAAGATCGAAGAGGACCCAAGTGTTATTCTTCAAAAGACTATGATGTTCAGCTTCCATAGTCTGTTCCCACTCAGGTATGCCTTTAGCCTCTGAATATGACTGAGGCTCAGAGATGCTGTGAAGGTTGGCCATAAGAGCAAAATTAACAGTATTTTGTTGCTTGCTCTTTTTCCGAGCAGATCTACCCTCAATCAACTCATCATCATAAAGATCACCTATGGTCTTAGCCCACCATTTAGGCTGGAGAGTAGAAGTACCAACATCTGAAATAGGAGGAACAGCATCACCAGGGGTGGCTGGAACAAAATCAGTTGGATGAGGATCCAGATTGTCCCGAGGAGGGGCGGGTGGTGGAACATGAGGTGGAGGTGCCTCCACAACTGCAGAATCCCTCCCATAAGGTGGAGCTAGGGGAAGGCGAACACCCAAATCAGAAGCCTTCAGAGGCTGATCCTCAGGGCTCACAGAAGGAGAAGACAGATAGAAAGGCCCAATAGCTTCATCAACCACAACATCACGACTGAATATGAGACGATCTGTGTCTACAGCAATCAGCCTATATGCCTTATGATTCTCACTGTAACCAGTGAACATGAGTTTTTGGCTCTTGGGATACAACTTGGTGCGCTTGGCATCAAGGATCCACACATGAGCAATAGAACCAAAAACTTTCAAGTGGCTAACCCTAGGCTTGCATCCAGACCAGGCTTCTTCAAGAGTCATCTTCTTAACGGCATAAGTAGGAGACCGGTTCAAAAGATAAACTGCAGTGTAGACTACTTCAACCCAGAACTTCTTAGGGACATTTCTATACTCCAGCATAGAACGAGCCATTTCAATAATGGTGCGATTCAAACGCTCAACGACATCATTCTGCTAAGGGGTGTAGGGTGTGGTAAGTTGGCGCTTAATTCCATGGGTAGCACATAAACTAGAGAAGTCAGAAGAACAAAATTCCCCCCCGTTATCAGATCTAAGAGTGACTATCTAAGAGCCAGACTCTCTCTCAAGGCCTTATACTGCTGAAATATACTGAACACCTCTTATTTATTTTTAAGAAAATACACCCACATTTTTCTGCTGAAATCATCAACAAATAACAAAAAATACATGCACCCAATAACTGAACCAACTACAATACCTTGGATGCTCTCCATTACTCCACATACATTAACATGAACCAACTGCAATACCTTGGATGCTCTCCATAAATCACCATCTGAGAATGGAGTCCGATGTTGCTTTCCAGTCTGACAAGCTTCACATATTCTATGAATCTGAGTCTGAATCTCAGGTAGACCACCAACTAGATCATCTCTAGATAACTGAGAGAGATAATGCATGTTCAAGTGCCCATAATGCTAATGCCATGGCGTGCTCTTGAGAATCACCAGAATCAACAAGCCTATACAGACCATGATCCTCAAGTCCCTTGACGACTATAGTGCGAGTCTCTCTATCAACAATGCTGCAAGTGTGCATGTTGAAAACAATATCTAGCTGAGGAGAGTGTCGCATAATCTGACTAATAGAAAGCAGGTTCAGCTCCATGCCAGGTACAAAGTATACATCAAGAAATATTAAATTTCTCCCTCCAGACTGAATCTGCACGTTGCCCTTTCCGACAACAGTATACTCTTCGCCTCCTCCAAAGATGACAAAATCTCTGAATGGCGTGTACTCCGTGAACCAATCTCGACGATGAATGAAATGCCAAGAAGCACTTGAATCAATATACCAGGTAGAGGATTTAACATGATCTGCTAGTCTCTTGGCCAGTGTGCTCTGCAACATGGGCTTTCAATTTAGACTCTCCTTGCTTGGACTGTTTAGAAGCCAAGCATTTATGGCAATCTTTCTTCATGTGGCCATACTTGTGGCAATAATTGCACTGAATGTTCTTCTTCTTGGAAGGGTCCTGGGATTAACCTTGGCTAGTTTGCTGAGAGGGCTGACCTTTGCCCTTATTCTTCTGAAATGCTTTGGCAACAAATGCCTGTTCTATGGAGGATGAACTAGTAGCACTTCCAAACTGTTGTTTCCAACAATCTTGCTACAGAAGAGTGTTGCACAACTCTAGAAACTTCAAGTCAACATTAGTTGAGGTAATGTTGAGCGTTTCGATAAAGTGCTCATAAGACTTTGGTAGACTTTTCAAAGTGATGACTACCATATCTTCCTCCTTCATCTTCCAACCAATCGCCTCCAACTGATCACGGATGTCCTTGATTTTCGTCAAGTGCTCCTGCAGAGTTGTCTTCTCATCCATCATGATGGAAAACATGTCCTTCAGAAAGAACACTTGGCTCTTGTCGGATGTCTCATGAAGGTCTTTCAAAGAATCCCAGATTTCTTTAGCTGTCTTGCCTAACAAAACCTAAGGCAGTTGGTCATCGGTAACCGACAATTTAATAAGCATCACAACTTCCCGATTCTATTCATCAAATTTGTCCTGATCTTTACCCACCATTGGAGGACGTGTAGTTTTGCCTAGAACAATCTAGTCAAGGCACCTATACTTGAATATGGTCATCATACGCTGCTTCCAGGTGTTGTAATTGCGGTCATTGAACTTTTGACTACCTTCCAACATGATGTTAGACAAAGACGCCATCCTTCACGCTTTCCGAGGCACGAAAATGAATGAAAACGAGGTACAAATTGATGGTTTGACGACACAAACTCTGAGACAAAAAAAGGCTTGAAACCCTAGCACGGATTTCAAGGCACAAATCCCAAGGTATAAAATACTCTCAAATCTATTGTGTGCTGGGACAGCTAAACAAAGTCAATGTGATTGAATTGAGCGATGGGCGCTTGCTGGTAACCACGGGATGAAGGGTCGGGTGGGGCTAAGCGTTGTAAGCACAGATCAAAGAAGCCCAAAAACTGCGGCCAAACAAGAGAAATACAGACAGCGATCAAGAATGCCAACCAATCAATCTCTGCAAACAGCGACTTTATCTTGAACGGGCTGCCAACACCACAAAGAAACCACCGAACAGGAGCTGAAACCACAAATCGCGACCACAAGAATCCCGCAATCAAAAAATCGCTGAAGGAAAATGCCAGCCAAAGACAAACATCAAGCGGCGACCAAGTTTGAACCAGTGAGAAAGAAAAAAAAACATCGATCAGGAAGGTTGCTACAGGAATCATGACCACATAAAAGCATGACTCAGAAAAAGCGTGCCAAAGAGAGTCCGTGACAACAACCAAAAACTCGACCTCATTAAAAAAAAACATGATTTCCAGAAAGAAAACGCCGAAATCCAAAAAACACATGCGAAAAGCACCAAACGGAAATCCAAACCAAATTGGCACCGTCCATACGTCGTACGGAAATTACAGAGCGCAAGAAAAGAAAAAAAAAATTAAAAATAGGTTTCTTGCTCGCCCGCTCTGATACCATGAAATGGTGAAAATCTGAATTGAATATATTTACAAAAGAGCAAAGCTCAATATAAAGAATACAATGTAGATGTTTCTAAATAATACAACAGCTAATAAAGCAATGGAATCAGAAACAAGCTAAACTACAGAAATAAAAACTATCTAATACAATATTGACCATTAATATAAACTAAATATTATTTTAATAGAAACCCTAGCCAAGTTCCTTGAGGGATACAATGATGATCAAGATTGGACCACAAAGGTAGCAATCAATGAGGAAGTCCAAAGTGGAGAGGCAAGAGCAGCACCACACATATCTAGATAACTAACAACTGGAAGAAGCATTGAGATTGACAAATCTACTCTCACCTTCTACCAATGCTCACCAGGAAGCCCTCAATTCAAGTAGACCTCTTTTTAGCTAAGAATCACCTTTCTATTTGAGCTGGGTCCCAAACAGTTGAAGTCCAAGAGACTCTTTTTGCTTTTGATAAGAGTGAAAGAGTCCCCAAAATCCAATATAACCATTCTGAAGAAGATACAATGGTTGATGTTATTTCTGAACTAGACCCTATGATATCTCTTTCAAATGGAAACAAGGCTGCCAATAATAAAGAAATAAAGAAAAAAGAACAAACCGCTTTGGTTTTGAGTATTAAACAAACCCAGAATAAAAAACAGACAAGATTGAAAGTAATATAGCTGATCATAAAATTGACCAAGAGAAAGTTAAGCTAATGCAAGAGCATCTTATTGTATTTGGTCTTATCATGCCACTTGACTTGGTCCTCTCTGCTCAACATAAGAAGTCATTATTTATTGGAATGTTAAGAGGGTTCAGCAGTAGACCCAAATAGAATGTTGTAAAAAGATTGCTTCAAGAATTTAAATCTTTAATGCTTTTACTTCAGGAAACAAAGATGTCGAAAGAAGATGCGGAGAAATTTGGAAATATTTTTGCCAAGCTTTGGGATATTGTTGCTATTTCTACCCATGGCTTGTCTGGAGGTCTCTTGTGTGTATGGGATTCTACACAGTTCTCTCCAAGGAATTTTTTAGGTTGTAACAGGGGCTTCTCAATAAAGGGAATAACCATGAGTAGTAATATGAAAAATTCTAATCACTAATTTTTATGCTCCCCAAGAAATTAAAGAAAAGGTTATACTTTGGGATGATTTAAAGGTTCATAAAGATGCTTCTCCACTAGCTATCCCCTGGATTATTGGGGGAGATTTCAATGTTGTTCTTTCTATGTAGGAAAAGAGGGGTGGGATTTCGTTTCCTGTCTAGGCTAGCCTTCTTTTACAACACAATATTAACCTTTTTCAATTAGTGGATATTCCCCCAAACAATGGGATATTCACTTGGAACAATCGAAGGATTGGGGATGCTTACATTGCTGAATGGTTGAACAGATTTTTGGTTAGTGATTCTTAGCCCTCTCGTCATATCATGTTCTCCTCTTCTATCTTGGCTGATGCTGGTTCTAGTTATTGGCCCATTGCTTTGCATATGGAAGGAGATTTCAAACCTCAAAATAATCCTTTCAGGTTTCAACTCGTGGCTGAAAGAGGAATCTCTTAAAGATAAGATTAGGTTATGGTGGAAGGAAGACACGCCAAACCATGAGACTGTTATGTTTGTTGTCTTTCAAAAACTAAACTATGTGAAGCAAAAATTGAAGGAGAACAATGTCTTTTTCTTTGGTAAAATCACTCAAAAGAAACAGGGTTTGCTGGCTAAGTTAGCTAATATTCAATGCTCCATAAGAGAGCATGGCCTACATAAAAATCTTTTGGCAGAGGAAACTAAACTCCAAAACACTCTAGAGAAAACAAAAGTTCAAGAAGAAATCAATGGAGGTAGCAAAACTCAAGAGCCAAGTGGTTATATGCAGGGCATAGGAACTCTGCTTTTATTCATCACTTAATAATTACTCAGAGACAAACTAATATCTTAAGATAAATCCAGAGAGAGGATGGATCCTAGGCATTTTCTACTGAAGACATTCATCAACAGGGCATTTCACATTTTTGTGATCTTTTCAAAGTCTCTAATGAGATTACTAAAGTAGATAGGCAACTTGCCTTAGAATGTATTCCAAAAATCATTACTCCTCTTAACAACCCTCTCTTGAATAGGCCCATTTCCATGGAGGAGCTTGAATAGTTGGTCAATATTATAAAATAAAAATAAATAAAAAAAACTCTTGGTCCAGATGGCTTTCCTATTGAATTTTTCAATCTTTCTGGAATAGTGTCAAAGGGGATATTTTTAGGGCTTCTTAAGAATTGTGTAGCTCCAAGCAGATGCTGAAGGCTTTGAACAATTTTTTTAGCCTCAATTCCTAAGGCTTCTTTGATGTCAGACCCATTGCCCTTTATACTACGATCTACAAAATTCTTTCAAAAGCCATAGCTAAGAGACTGAAAAGGTTTTTGCCTTCCATCTCCTCGGAGCAGGGTGGATTTGTTCAAGGGTATCAAATCCCTGATTGAGTCACAATTATCCAAGAGGCTATCCACTCTATGCAACCTAAAAAGGAAAAATCTGCATTTATGAAACTTGATCCATCCAAAGCTTATTTTAGGGTTTGGTGGAATTTCCTCAAAGGTATCTTGCATGCCTTTGGTTTTGAAGATAGCTAAATACAATAGGTTATGGTCTGTTGTACTTCTCTTTCCTTATTTTTTTTCTTATAAATGGTTCTCCTTCTGCCCTTTTCCATGCTAAAAGGGATTTGCAATAGGGGGATCCCCTCTCTCCTTACCTCTTTCTCTTTCTGGCTAAAGGTCTGGGCCATTTTTTGAACCACCTAAAGGATTCTGGGGCCATCATTCGTTTCCACATTGTTGAGGGATTGGATTGTTTGTACCATCTTCAATTTGTGGACAACACAAGTCTTTTGGGGAAAGCCAATATAGTTGAGGCCAAAGCTTTTAGAAATGCCCTAGATATTTATTTACATACTTCCATGCAAATCTTAAATGAGTAGAAATCACAGATCTTTTTCTTCCATACTAATCAGTGAATTCAAAAGAGGATTGCTGGGATTCTTCGATTTCCTATATCCAGCCCTCCTTTTAGATATTTGGGCATATCTCCTAATTCCCATAGGAAGAAAAATTGGGAGGATTTGCTAGATTCTATGAATTCTCATGTTAACCATTGGACACATAGGTACTTATCCCTAGCTGGCAGAATGGCTCTTATTAAAGCTATTTTACAAGCTCTTACAGTGTACGGATTTATGGCCCTTTTGGCTCCTAAAGGAATCCTTCAAGACATGGATTGAACAATGAGGAAGTTTCTTAGGGAAGGAAATTTGGAAAAGAGGAAATGGCATTTGGTTAACTGGGAACAAATTTGTCAACCTAATGATAGAGGGGGCTTAGGTATGAGAACTTCTCTACTTAACAATGTGGCTTTAGCTGCCAAAATGTATTGGAGATTGTGTTTGGTGGACAAGTCTTTATAGGGTGAAATTTTGAAACTTGAATATCTGAATTTAGATGACCATTATCTCCTTCCCAGGTTGCTTTAGAAGGCAAAGGTTCTCAGATTTGGGAAAGTTTTAAGTTGGGTAGTAATCTTATTAAAACTGGCTTTTTTTTTATCATTGGAATTGGTTACAAAGCTTTGTTTTGGGAAGATGTCTGGGACCAAAATTGCCCTCTGAGTGTGGAGTTTCCTGATCCCTATGATTTAAAGAATAAATGCTTTGAGGCTGGATGGGTTCATGTTTCTGATTATCAGTGCAAATTTAGCCATGGAGATTTTCAGATTTAGATCTGGAAACCTAAGGAGCAATGAGCAGGACAACAATTCCTGTCCCAAAATGATCGGCTGGAACAAATTTTGTCCCCTTGTAGGGTTTTTCAAGACAGACATCCGGACTTCTTTGGCTGAGGTTTGAAAGGATTTGGAATGTACTCTGTGAAGGCAGGATACAAGACTCTCTAGGGGAAACCTTGGAAGAAAAAGATCAAAAAATATGGGATATGGCGTAGCATAGTTCCACGGAGTTTCAGGGACAGGGGGACGGCAGGGAACGCATTTCGGGGATGGGGGGGGCGGGGGATCTAATTTTGGGTGTGGTGGGGGAGCGGTGTACTGAAATACATATAGTACTTGAAATATTAGTTATAAAAAGATGTATAACTGTAGAATCCTAAGGAATAACTTAATAAGTAAACTTAGAGTTTAAACATATTGCGCTGAAATACAACCTTTGCCAGCATCCTCCCTTCCTGTGTCAAAATGGGAGCTTTGGAATAGGGTATGGTACTATGGACACCCATCAAAACATAAAGGATAGAGGAATTTTGTCAGATGTTGTAGTTGCAACTGCCCTGTTAGACATGTATGCAAAATGTGGAAGCATAGACAAGGCACGTGCACTGTTTGACAGAATGCCTCAAAGAAATGTGGTCTCATGGACTGCAATGATTGCAGGATATGCACAAAATGGATTTGTTGAAAAGGCTTTAGAAATTCAAATTTTAAAGCAAATGCAATTGGCTGGTGTAAAGCCAAATTCCACAACCTTTGCCGGCATCCTCCCTGCCCGTGTCAAAATGGGAGCTTTGGAATAGGGTATGGACATCCATCAAAACATAAGGATAGAGGAATTTTGTCAGATGTTGTAGTTGCAACTGCCCGGTTAGACATGTATGCAAAATGTGGAAGCATAGACAAGGCATGTGAACTGTTTGACAGAATGCCTAAAAGAAATGCGGCGGCGAAACAGGGGGACGGCGGGGGACGTTTCCCTGAAGTCTCCCCGTCCCAGAAACGGGGAGACTTCGGGAACAGCTGTATTTCAGGGGGGGACGCGTCCCCGTGGAACTAGGTGTAGCACCCAAAGTGCTCGCCAAAGGTTAATGTTTTCATGTGGTTAGCTACTCTAGACAAATTTCTTCATCAAGTTAACCTAAGGAAGCGTGGATTTGAAGGTCTGAGTAGGTGTGAGCTATGTTGTGCTGAGGAGAAAGATGGAAAACACCTCGTTATGACTTGCCCCTTTAACACTTTTCTGCAGATTATGGTATGATATGATGGGTGCCTCATGGCAGCCCCATTTATGTGTTAAAGACTTCTTTAACAGTCACAAGTTACTGTCCTCAAAGCTGAAGGGCCTTAAACTTATCTAAGAGATTGGCCCAAGTATGATAAGGTGGAATGTTTGGCTAGAGCAAAATAACCACATCTTCAATGGAGGTGGTAAGCATATAAGTCAAGTGTCAGGATGAATTGTTGCTGATGTCAAAGAAACCTGTCAAGTCTAGCTCCAAAATATACAGGCTGTTTCCTCGGGGAAGTTAGAGTCTTCAAAAGACTCGGTATCCCTGCTGACCCACCTTCCCTCTTACAAGACAAAAAGATGAACAATCTAATGTTAGGCCTGGTAATCAAGTGGACCACACAATTCAGTGGGAGTAAACTCCTCCAAAGTTGGTTAAGATAAATGAGGATAGTGCTTCTCATGGTAATGCTGGTATGGGAGGTGTCTGTCTGGATCATAATGGCAAAGTTACCTTCTAGTTTTCTAGTAGTTTAGGAAGAGCAACCGATAACTTTGTTGAAGACATGCCTGTTTGGCAAGCTATTATGGAAGCGAAAAGAAGGCAGCTTACCTGTATTGTGCTTCTGATTCTAAGATCTTAGTTGACCACTTTAAAAAACAACCCTCTTCCTATCCTAAGCATTAGCAACTGGGAGAATCCTTAATAGTTTTAGTGTGGTGAAATGGAGCCATACAAGGAGGGAAGGAAATCAAGTGATTGATTTCTTGTTTAAATCTGCTTCGAATTGGGAAGAAATCAAACTGGAAAGAGGGGATGAGCAGGTGCTTCATTTCTTGGATTTGGATAATAAATTTCTTTTCCTTCTTGGCAAAGATACCAAAGATTTCAGACCTGCATAGCAATGGAAATACAGAGCAGCTATTGCGCTTGAAGAATTTGCATGGAATCTTGTATGTTTCTCTGGTTTTTCTGTCCAGAGTTTTGTTGAGCCTGACTTCCTTGCTTTCCTCTTGGTTTGTTTGGCATGTTAGCGATGTTGTTTCTTCACATCCTATTTGATTATAATTGATCTTTTGGATCCTTGGTGCTATGAATCTACATAAAGCTGGCAGAGATCACTATTGTAATCTGATTCAGCTCCATTAATTTTTTTTTTACATTTTGTTAAAATTTGGTATTATTGGACATTAAAAGGTAAATTGTTCAAGTAGCAAACCTTACAGCTGTACCACACCACATAATAAAATGAAATATGAACTGATATATTTCTTGAAATAGATTGTAGCCTAGAGAGTAAGACTTGTTAGAGAATTAAATATTAGTTGCCTTTATCCTTAATAAAGTAGCTTAATAGAGTACCGTTGCTCTGGTAATTGTGTGAGTATGATAGAAAATAACATAGTCAATTAACGCCCACAAGCATAGACCAGATGATTGAGCTGCTGAAAGACATGGACAATGTCGCAGGTTCAAAACCCATCTAAGATGCTGCACAGAAGCGTGGGGCCTCTCCAAGTGCAGCCTGGAGTTATAGTAGCTCGCCCGCCCCTGGCTTACACCCCAGATTTAGGTGATGTCCTGATCATTGGGCTACTGATTCTCTGAGTTACCAAAAAACATAGGCAATTAATTTATGCAAATAAATAGATAACAGATATATCTGCGGAATCTAAAAGCAAATAAGGGCCAAGGCAAGCAGAAGCCTCTCCTGATTATGACACCATACATATGAACCAATAACCACAACAGAAGAATATCAAACAGAATACTTCAGATATGGAAAAACAAGGAGTACACGGATGACAAAGCCAACTCTTTATTTTCATGATAAAGCAAAGGATCCAATTACAAATGCAATGCTTAGTTTCAAGAGTCAATCAATACACATAAAGAAAGATGGCATAGAGACTACACAATACAGAAGCTCAGAGGCTCATAATTACCAGGTTTGGATACCTTATCTATCCATACCAGAAAATCAAGAAGGGCTCACGTATAATATCTACTGATGAGGCTTGCATTCCTATTCCTAATCCCTCCACATATTGTGAGCAAAAAGAAGACTGTATCTTTTGTGCAAAATCTAGCTGAAATTCATGCTAAGATATGTGACATACATGTCAGACACAAGTAAAATAGAAAGCCATCTGAACCTGGTTGGAAATATATGGTATGCACTGTGCTTAGAATACCTTGACTTTATCAGGACCCACGTGAACCCTTCTTTCCTGATGATGAATACACGATACTACAGTAAAACTTGCCCTAAGGACCTTTTCGTCTTTACTTTGAACTTGTGTTGACAAGTAAGGTCGAAACTGTGTACGTGCTCCTAATGTGTTCCCAGGTCTTAATATAGACATTAATGTCACCTTGATAGACCACAAGAACATGGCAAAGGCTGGGCCTGAAAAAAATCACTAATAATGTTCAAGAAAGTGACAGGTGCATCTGTAAGTCCAAAAGGCATGACCTCAGACCAACCACTCCTTCTGAACATCATTAGGCTATATGCCAATCTAGTGATAATACTAACTCGGTCTTCATGAAATATTTGGCCTCTTTCAAGTTATCTATTGTTAGTAAACAGATTTGTCACTTAACTCTAAATGTATATTAGCCCACAAAAGTGACAACTGTACCAACAGTTGAGTCAATTACAATCGTGATTCTGTAATTGCTCTCTGCATTTGAAAAGGAGCAGCTTCCTTTGAAAAATAAAACTAATTAAACTGGGTATGCTTTTAGCCTGAAAGCAGAAAAGGAGATTTTCTAATACATAAACAAAACGCTAAACTGGATACTGAAAGACAGATCACAAAGAGAAAATCAACAGCTAATCTTTCTAAACATAGGAATGAAAGGCAGCCGATGACAACAGGATGAATCTTTTAAGAAACCACCAACGCATCAAATTTTGACATATGACAGAAGACACAGATGATGATGCAGATATACAGAAGTGGGTTATCAACAATCTATACGATGCAGATGAAAAATCTTTATTTAGTAACCAAAGGTATTATAAATTTGACATAAATGCAGAACTAATGACATACATGCAGAATTAATGATATACATGAAGAAAATGATTCAAAGCCCACTATTCTTCTATATTAATGATTACCAAAACTGAAGCTCAAAGTCTTTTCTGAAAGATTTTCCCAGACTGTACAGAATGTCCCCCCTACTTACCCCCCCAAAAAAAAGATCCTTTAATTGGTTTGTAAAAACCAATATATAGTTACCACTTTGAAACCAATCTTCTGTGCATAACGACTTCTTTAAAATAAAGTCAATAAAATAAACTTTACAAAAACAAGTGACGAGATTAAAACTGATAAAAGAAACGAATGCAAATTATGCGGATGTGTCCTCTGTTCTTTCATCTTCTCCTCTTTGCTTTTCTTGATTCTCTTTTCCGACCTGATCATCTTTTTCCTTGGTTGAAGTTTTCGCCTCATATGGATTCATCTTTGCCTTGTAATTTCTAAACCTATTCACCGTTGGTGCAATAGCCTTCCCGTTGGGAACAATGATGATGCTCAACCTAGCCTTCCACGTGGTAATGGCATCATCTGCTTCTTTCAATTTCCTGTAAAAATCAGTGATCTCTTTTTTGAAAGATATAGGGAAAGATGATAGATGACAAAGCTTCTCAACAGTGCCACCATTAATGGTGTCTTTGTTACCGAATTCTTCTATTATCGATTTTTTTAATTCCACCTTAACTGAACTAATGTCAATCAGATTTTCCTCTTTCTCATCCATAGTATTAATCTCTAAAGCCATACAATTAGCTTTAAGATCCAATACTATTGAATTATATGTACCCACTGTTTTATTTAATTCAGTTAAGAATTGCTTGATAACTATAAGCCTCCACTCTACCGCGTGAAGCCATTTAGCTGTCTCATTCTCCTCAGGTTTACTGAACACATTCTCAGACACAAGAGTGCTGGTATCCACTTTATTTATTTCTTGCAAGTCTCTCAACACAATCATAAGCAAAGCTTCATCTTTCTTAGCACCCTGGATATCAGATGTCGCTTCTTTTCTTTTGCTTATAATATTCTCGTATAATGACATAGCTTCCTCAATATACAATAACCCATCAATGGGCAATTTTTCTATCCACTCCTCTGTTGCCTTCCCAAGGGTCTGATATTTGTCAATTTGGTCAAATACCTGAAGAGCAATCCCGAAGAAGTATCTACAATAGAATTGATGTAAGTGATGAGAATTGATACCTGCTCTTCAAGAAGCTCTTTCTCTTTTCTTTCCTCTTCTAACCTCAGTGATGATTTCAACAAACAATTTTGCATTATGTATGTCCCCTTCAATGGTAGGAGGTCCCAGGTCAATCTTGCTAACATTGAAGTCAGCCACAGTGACATCCTTATCAACCATGGGGTCGGCAATCTCAACAACTTGATGGCCAGAAGAAGGATCAACCATCATCCTCGATACTCTCTGTTCTTTCCTAGGCTGATAATCAAGTTGTAACAACTTAGCCACAGCATCGTAACCAGGATCTACCATCTTGGCATATTTCCTTTTTTTGCTAACGGTTTCCTTTAACCGGGTGGAGGAAGGACTGGTTGAGCATTAGTTGGAGTGTCAGGCACATCATCTGAGGCATTATCTGTTGCATCATGCTACTATGGAGGTGGGGTACCTGAAGACAGAGGAGCCTTACCCGGAGGAACAGGGTCAGATGGCATTTCCTGACCTACTTGCTGGTCTATTTGTGAGACACCCTTGATAGTGGCCTTAGGTGCTCTTTTCACTTCCAATTTCTTCCTTGGCTTCTCACTATCCTGCTCACACTGTGTTTTCAACTTTCCTCCTTCTGGGTCATTATCGTCACCATCCTCTCCTTTCTGTGGGACTTCCCTAACTCTAGTGGCAGGTACATCTGCAAGTGGCCCCAAGGAACTCTCTCCTACATTTGCATCTTGTTCCCTTGTAGTCTGTTCCTTCTGAGAGGATTCTCCTGATGTGTGCTTAGTCACTTTCGAATCTAATCATCTCTGGGTCTTTTCCAATACAAATGAGGATCTAGTGCAAATATAAGTGATTTCCTTCTCAAACCATATTACTTTAGGTATAGGTTTTGATTTCACAACATAGTAACCTGCATCTATCATATATGAATAATCATCAACAACACCAAAGAGGTCCCAACCCAAATTAAATGCCTTCATCTAATCAACTGTAAGTCTCATCCAATCTCGCCTTATAACCTCATATTCATCAACACAATCCTCCCAATAATCCTCTAAATGAGGTTTGTGCTCAAGAGAGAGGGGAGCATATAAATTGTTCTTTACATAACTTTTATCGTCGAAATATGATCTTGGCACAAATAAATGCAAATGAAATTTTGAGAGGATTCTATTAACATTTCTTGCATCTTCATTGAATCTTGCAAGTGAAATGAGTCAGCTTAATGGGGAAGGGATATCCCTTCTTCTTATAAGCATGATATTTCTTTCCTACAATTGCCATTTGTCTACACACTTCTAAAAGCACAAAATAATCTGAAACATATCTAGGAAGTTTGTAAGGGGCTTGATCAAATCCCCCAATCCTGATGTAAGAGAATCTGTTGAACTCAATGTAGAAACTTCCAAACTGCATCACCAAATTGGCACCTTACTCTACCTATCTGCCTTGCAATCATCTTGTTATACCATTGATTTCTATTGCATTTTCATTACATCATTTAATTGTAATAAATTTGTTTCTTCAAGGGTCTTCGTCGACCTGCCACTCATTAGTAATATTCTTATCATTTATTCATTACGTACACAACTTCTCTACAGCAAAGAATGACTGTCTCTCATGTACTGCAACATGTCTAAACTTATAGTCCAATGGTCATCAGGTAGAAAAATATGGCTGCAAAGAAATCACTGAAATTTCAGAAAAAAAAAAATAATAGACAGTTGTATTGAGTTTGGGGCTGGATTATTCGCAATATAAGAAAAACATGTATGACTCACTCAAAAGACCAGGACAAGGCTCCTAATGAAGCTCCTAAGAAAAACATAAGCTTTGGTCTATCTAATTATTGTTCGGTACCACAAAACAAGACACTCAATATTGTTGCAGAAATCCCCCTCCTCGCAGTTGTGTTAAAGTAACACTAGCGGCGACTTGCAGGGCAGTCCTGAGGCATCTGGTTTCAGTGGAGTGTGCAAAGACCATAGCGGAAGAGTATAGTTCTTTTTATGGAAGGCATGTAGAGTCGACAACATACTTCGTAATCGATGCTAACAGAATGTATTCCCTATGTTAACAGAATTAGTTGCAGTATATGTTTCACTCCACAAAGCAGTAGGAATAGCAATAAAAACCATAAATTTAATGAAACCACACTGTAATTTAAATTTCATTTATGTTTGCATCGAACAAAGGAAAACAAAAAAAAACACTACTATTATGCACCCCATTCTTAAACCCTAAACCCCAAAATAATTATCTAATAGAATAAGATGGAAATACTGACCTGACAAGGAACTGGCATCCTGCTCTACATCTTCACAAGCTTGATTTTCCCAGTAATCACACTTCTGACCACTTACAGATGAAGCCGAATTTACCTGGTCTTCTTCCTCATTCCGCTGATTTACTTGCATGTCTTCATTGTCCTTTAGTGAGCTTTCTCCATCAATTGCATTAGCCCCGAAGTCTTCTTTTGGTATTGGGTTTACTTGCATTTCTTCATTGGCCTTTAGTGGGTCCTCTGCATCAAATGAATTAGCGCCCAAGTCTTCTTTTAGAATTGTGTTTATTTGCATTTCTCCATTGTTCTTTAGTGGCCTCTCTGCATCAAATGAATTAGGCCCCATGTATTCTTTTGGTATTGGCTTTACTTCTATTTCTTCACTTTGCTTTAGCGGGCTCGCTTCGTCAAATGAATCAACCCCCGAGTCTTCTTTTGGTATTTGCATTTCCTCGGCAGAAGAAGAGGCCGCATTTTGCACAGTTTTGGTCCCTGTCATAGAAGAGACATTGGCAAAGATGGGCATGGTGAGCCTCCTAGGAAATGTTGAAGCCTTGGCACCCAATGCTAATGAAAACACAGCGAATGAAGTGGCAATGGGAATAACGAGAGTTTTAAGCAGGTCCTTGACAGCTTCCTTAGGATTGGGATTTGCTTCAGCTCTGCAAACCAATGTTGTATTTTTGTACTTGTTGGGCACGAAATTTTTCCGTTGGGTTTGTCTGCAATGTGTCCTTTGGCTTTTCCGACATTTGGTTGACGAGTATTTGCAGTAGAAATCGGATTGGGATGTTGGGTTTGAGATGGTGGCTCCTATTTTTGTGTGGCAGTAACCAAACCCAACCGAAAGAGCCATTCCTTTGAACTCAAACCTAATCCAATCTATCAATCAAAGTTTCAGCAACTTCACCATATTCACCAGCTTACTGGAGATAGATCCGGCATCTTCCAAGCAAAATTGTAGGTCTCTCTCGCCTCCTCCAAATGTTAACCTACGACTTTATGGTAGTGCACACGGCTTAAATTTGATGGCCGTATGACCGTATTTAGGCATTTTTGCCGTAAAATACAATTAATATTTTCAAAAGGAGAGATTTTTTTGACAAAATGTGAAAATTTATATAGAATTATGATTATGTGAAAATATTTGGTGTTTATATAATTTTACTTATACTATGGTATCTGGTAGTATTTTAAGGGCATCTTTGAATGGATAACTATCATAAAAAAAATTGTTTGAGAGGCAAGGGCAATCATCAAATTTAGGCCTCGATACTAGTGCACATCTGGGAGAAGACGTGGTAGTTGTGCCCCTAACTCTATGCTTCTCAAAATCATGTGTGGCCCCATCTCAAATGAGTCTGAATTTATTATAGAAGCTTACTTGGCAAGTTTGGTGCTTAAACCTAAGGTTTCAAGTTTACATTATCAAATTTGATGTCACAAATGTACTCCATTGTAAAAGGTGTCTAAAATAAATAAATAAATATTGACCCTTGATCCCATGATAGACAATTGCGACACCCAATATTTGAAATTGCTTGCACCACCGCCAATTGTTAAACATTTTGTGCCCAAATATTATCTAAACAAATACTCATATCATTCTTTTTGTCACATTTTATAACACATATTTCACCTAAGGCAGCAGCTATTCTCCATAGAAAATTGCATGTGTAAGGCATCATATCATGATTTTAACATACGTTGGACATAGCATACCATGCCATGATGAACTGCTAACTAGGTTGATAGGACCCACAACAACCAATATTTCGTGTTTCGACCTTGTTGTTTTTTGTTATTATGAATTGACAGCTATGATGATGGGACCCACATTTCAACCTTGTTTTTTGTGAGCAATCATGTTAATAACATATGGAGTCGAAACTTTGTCATCATTTGTTTTAATTCTAAAATTTGAAAACGAGTTGTTGATAATTAAAGCTTCACGAGTTGCAAATGACCGAAATCCAAATATGAGTTGCAGACGAACATAAGTCCTCTCAATAGGTCTCTCTACTTTATCTCAATATGCATTGTAAAGACATTTTGCTAAAACAATGAAGAAGTAGAGTTTAATTCATGTCAAAAAATGATGCCCTATATCATTATTCCTACCTCATTCGAATGAGGTAGGAAGAATGAAATAGGGCACAAAACTATGCAACTGCCATCCACTTTTTTGTCAACTTGATTACGTTTTAAGTTATGGAAATTTTAGTAGGCTACCAAATTAGTGTATGATAAAGCATTTTTCATTTAATACTACAAAGAAAAGGGTTTAACCATGGCTTCCATGAAATAGTTTTAGTGGTTTCCTTAGAGGATCTTATGGGGCCCTTTGGGTCTAGAAAATCTACTCTTTTTGCAAGTAAAACCAATTGGGTCTATATAACCCACCAAGTTAATCACTTACATGAAAATTTGTGGATGTCCAAAGATCCCTTTTTATTTGAATCAAATTATTGCAAGTTTTATTTATATTTATTGCTAGAATGAGGTAGGAAGAATGATATAGGGCACAAAACTGTGTAGTTGTTGTCCACTTTCCCGTCATCCTAACTACGTTTTAAGTTTATGGAAAATTTGATAGAATGCCAAATTAGCATATGGTAAAGCATTTTCATTCAGTACTACAAAGACAGGGGTTTACATGTGGCTTCCATGAAATAGTTTTAGTGATTTCCTTAAAGGCTCTCATGGGGCCCTCTTGGTCTAGAAAATCTAGTCTCCTAGATGCCCTTGCACGTAAAACCAATTGGGTCTATATAACCATCAATTTAATCACTTACTTAAAAAATTGTGAATGTCCAAAGGTCTCATTTTATTTTGAAACAAATTCTTGCAAGTTGTATTTATGTTTATTATTATGTTCATGTGAGATTTATGTGTCTGGGTTGTGTTATTTCGTCATATAGCTACCACTCATGTCTGTCATCTCTATTTGTATTGTGCATCATTACCATTTTTTGTTGTTTGTGTAAATTTCATTGGGTAACCCCTAAAAGGCTCTCGTGGGGCCCTCTAGGTCTAGAAAATCTACTCTTTTGTACGCTCAAAATCTACTCTTTAGTATGCTCTTGCAAGTAAAACCATTGGGTCTGTATAACCCATCAAGTTAAACACTTGCTTGGAAAATTGTGGATGTCTGAAGATCTCATTTTTTTTTTGAAAAAAATCTTGCAAGTTTTATTTCTATTTATTATTCTGTTCATATGAGATTTATGTGCTTGGGTTGTGTTGTTTCATCATATAGCTACTAGTGGTACCTTTTATCTCTGTTTCTATTGTGCATCATTGTAGATTAATAAAGTAAGTTGTTTAAACTTTAAATGAGATATGTAATAGCTTCATATAATGTGACTTAAACAGTATGTTAGATAAGACTATGAGATTTTAATATCCTTTACGCTAGTGTGGCACCAATTAAAGTGGGTGTCTAAATTTAAATCTTGTAGAGTTGCATAGAAATTATTAGATTAGATTTGTTGTGTTACGATTTGATTTGTATGGAAAATTGCAGGTTGAAAAAAATAATGTGTATTTCAACCCACACATGTTTAGTTCATGATTTGTAAAATGTCTTTCAAATTTATGGCCTTCTTAGTTGATTCATAATTTGATGTGTTTGAAATGTTGAGATTTGCACATTGGGAAATGAATACTATGTAATTGAATGTTGGTGAAAAAAATGTAGGTTGAAACAAAAATAGTGTATTTCAACATGAACATGTTCAATTTTATCATTTCTAAGATGTCCTTCAAATTTCTAGCCTTCTTTGGTTGATTCATGATTTATTATGTTTGAAATGTTGGGATTTGTATATTGGCAAAATGAATATTATGTAACTGAATGTTGGTGAAGAAAATTACAAGTTGAAAAACACAATGTGGATTTCAATCTACAAATGTTTAATTCATGATTTGTAAGATGTCTTATGTGTTGCTTCTATCGGCTTTTGTTTTTGCTTCCATGAATTCTTGCTCAATCCCATTATAGAGAAAATTTAGTGCAAGTGTTAGTGACAATGTAATTTCTAAATTAATTATGAATAAACTAAGAGAGGAAAAAAATGAATCCACTAAGAAGGTCCAAATTTTGAAAGACATCTTGGAAATTTATTACAAATGTTAGTGATAATTTAATTTACAAATTAATTTACATATTGAATTTTTGAACATTCAACCTGCAATTTTCTTCATCAACATTCAATCACACAATATTTGTTTTGTCAATGTACGAATCCTAACATTTGAGACAAAGCAAAACATAAACATGACTATCTTGACTGAAAACGACAAGGTTGAAACATGAAAGTTAGCACCTATTAACAAAAATTTGAATTCCATAAATCTAAATTAACCTCCACTTCTTCAAAGTTTGCAAGCAGTAAATTGGCATATATTATTGTAACTATTACCAACTATTTATTACAAGTGTTAGTGGCAATTTAATTTGCAAATTAATTGAAATCTCTATTTGATCATGGTTATCTATCGTCCATAAAAATTGAAATGTCTGACACACCATAACCTCATATTGAATTTTTTAAATTTTAAAAAATGAATTGTTTATAATAGGATGCAATTAATTTGCAATTTAAACTATAACTAACACTTGTAATAAATGGTGTGTTCTTGTTGGTTCTTAATATAGAGGGATTTTCTCCTGTTAATGGGAGTAAGGGCTTTGAGGCTCGAAGGAAAAGATTGGAGGCCAAATGGATCCCCCAATTGAAGGATGGGTTAAGATGAAATTTGACAAAGCATCTAGGGGCAACCCTAGAGCTTCTAGGGCAAAGTGTATAGTGAGAGATCGGAAAGGAGCGGTGCTTGGGAAGGCAGCTAAAAGACTTTCCTTTGGTTATAATAATGAAGCAGAACTCTAGGCTTTATTATTAGGTTTTCATATGTGTCAAAACCTCAAACTGAAAAAGGTGATGATGGAAGGGGACTCCCAGATTGTTGTTAATGCAATTATGAATAAAATAATTCTTAATTGGAAATTACAAGCTATATTTAATGAGGCGTTCAAATTCATAGACAATCTTGAAGGGGTAGTGGTTAATCACATCTACCGCGAGGCTAATGGAGAGGTGGATTTATTAGCGAACAAAGCTATAGACTCTAACATAAATTAATATGGTAGGTACTGAGCAATGATGAACATTCAAGATAGAGAGGTCATCAGTTTACGTTGTAGGTGTTGGGCGAGGCTTAATCATTCTCTAGAATGGAAAGGGATTATAACTATTATTTTAGCCAATGCTTATCATCCGCAAGAATGATTGACAGAGACAATGGAGACTCATATTAGGTTGTTGAGCAAGAAGAGGAAAGTGTCTTTTTTGGGGGAGATTACAAAGAATAGATTGAGCAAGGTGTTTAAACCGAAGTGTGGTGTAGTTATGTATGCCATAGAGTCGGTTTTAGGGGAGGATTTTATGATCAGTGAGAATAGGTATAGGGTGACCAGTGACTTGGCCTCAATGTTCATGGTGATGTTATTAGATCTAGGGGAGGAGAAAAATTCAATCAAAGTGTTAATGGAAACATTTGTTGAGGCGGACTTCAGACAAGGGTTCGGTGAATCTTTGGGAATTGTGAGAATTGGGATTGGTATCCCCTTACCAGAGGATTTCCATAGAATCAACCAAGCGAGAGAATTAGTGAATTGGCTACTGTTTGTTGCAGACACAAAAGTGGAGGAGATCACGGCTAGAAGGAAGAAGGTGGCTCGTGGAGTGTAATTTCTAAAGAAATTACCAGGTTTGGATGCAGAGGATGACGGGCTGCAGGACCTCCTCAATAGCTTCTACGCAGGGAATAGCAATGCCTAATAGATAAATATGGACATTTGGTATTACAGGGATTTTGTTATACCCTAGAGGAATAGATAGTAGATTTTATGAAAGATAGGGATTTTGTGAATACCATGATAGCAGTATTGATAGGTTTAGCAATGTAGATAGAAGGATAACATTATGGGTGGTTATGTTAATAGGGATTTTGGCTATACCCTATTTTTGTTGTAGCTCATGCATACAGGCTAAGCAATATTGTTAAACATTGTTGAATATTAGTTAAAATATTATATAAAGGGAGTAGTACCCACGACTACAGTTTGCATATCAAAAACAATATAGAGGGATTCCAATCCAAAAAGTTAAGGCAAGGACGATCTAGAAAGAGGCTTTACAAGACCTTGAGGGGGCTCGACCACATACATGTTATTCTAGCTCTCAATCCATTAATTACAAGTGCTAGCGATAGTTCAATGTGCATATTAGTTTTTTGAATTATTTAAAAATGAGTTGTTTACAATTTAGAGAATGCAATTAATTTCCAATTTAGCATTTGTAAGAAATGGGGTGTTGCCTTAGATAAATAGGAATATAAATTCAATTTCATTTCTCATTTTTTTATTTCTTCAACTCTTAGCTAACTTTCAAAGAGAGTTTTAACCCACATGAAACAATCATGTGATAAGGTAATGGACCTATATGAATCATTTTATAAACTTGTAAATCCATGGTTGTTTCTTGAAAATTTATGACCTTCTCCTTAACATGGAAGTGGTAGGTGTAATAATTGAACATTGCAAAGGAGCCAGCAAGTGAGAGACATGAGAAGTAGGGGGGAGATTCATCCATAAAGTAAATGAGGTCATATCCCTAACACCCTATCCCTGCCATTTTGATAATTTCACATATTGTGATTGCTTTGAGGTGTGTCATAACAATTGTGCAAGTCAATTTTAGGTAATATTGTATCTAAACTAGTTATTTATGAGGAGTTGGAGCTAATATCTACATTATTAGGCATTAAAAATAATATTCAAGTTTTAGTTACTCCTTTGAATCTCTTTATAGCCTAGTGATGTAGGAACATCCCTAGAAAAATAACTAGATCTTGCGTGCTTGAGATCTTTTTATTATTTCATTGACAAAACAAGTTCAAGACCATTTTGTTGAAGTTTGAGAAAAGGATCACATTGCAAATCATCTCATGATGTGAATCTTGGAGATCATTTGATGGTCTCATGCTTGTGACACCTTGTCAATGGTTCATAACTCGTAGAGGTCATAACATTTTCTAGGGAGACATGTCAATACATACAGAAAGCAAATACGTGCAATACACTTGCAATTTAAAATGTCACTAACACTTGTAAGAAATAGGTGCATGTGCAGGTTGAAATACACATTGTGTACAATTCAACCTGTAATTTTTTCCATCAACATTCGATTAAATGTGAAAGTTATCAGCGATTGTGGATCCCATCAGTGTAGTTAGTGGTTCATCGTGGCATGGTATGCTATATCTAGTGTATGTTAAAATCATGGTATGATGCCTTACAGATACAATTTGTATGGAAAATAGTCGCTGCCATATTAGTTTTTCCAATGTACAAATCCTAACATTTGAGACACAACAAAATATGAATCAACTAAGAAAGTCTAAAATTTGAAAGACATTTTAGAAATTCCTTACAAAATTTAGTGACAGTTTAATTTGTAAATTAATTTGCATATTGGATTATTTTTAAAATGACTTGTTTATAGTAGGGAATGTGATTAATTTGCAATTTAAATTGTCATCAACACATGTAAGAAATGGGTGCATGTGCAAGTTGAAATACACAGTGTGTATTTCAATCTAGAATTTTCTTCAACATTCAATTACACAATATTCATTTTGCCAATGTGTGAATCCTAATGTTTGAGACAGAGCAAAATACAAATAAACTAAGAAGCTCTAAAATTTGAAAAATGTCTTAGAAAATTTTTATAAGTGTCAATGCAATTTAATTTACAAATTAATTTGCATATTGAAATTTTGAATTATTTAAAAAATAAATTGTTTAAAGAGGAGAATGCAATTAATTTGATTTAAATTGTCACTAACACTTCTAAGAAATGCATGCATGTGCAAGTTGAAATACACACTATGGATTTCAACTTGCAATTTTCCTCATCAACATTCAATTACACAATATTCATTTTGCCTTATATGTACAAAACCTAACATTTGAGATAGAGAAAAATATGAATTAACTAAGAAGGTCTGAAATTTGAAAGACATCTTAGAAATTTATTATGAGTGCTAGTGAGAGTTTAATTTGCAAATTAATTTGCATATTGAATTTTTGAATGATTTAAAAAATGACTTGTTTATAGTAGGGAATACAATTAATTTGCAATTTAAACTATCACCAACACTTGTAAGTAATGGGAGTTTGTGCAGGTTGAAATACATACTGTGTATTTTAACTTGTAATTTTCTTTGAATCAACATTCAATTACACAATATTCATTTTGTCAATGTATGAATCCTAGTGTTTGAGATAGAGCAAAATATGAATCAACTAAGAAGGTCTAAAATTTGAAAGACATCTTAGAAATTTATTACAAGTGTTAGTAATAGTTTAATTTTCAAATTAATTTGCATATTGAATTTTTTACTGATTTAAACTATCACTAACACTCATAATAAATGGGGTGCACTCACCAGTTGTTAATACAGAGGAGAGATTTCAAACTAAAAAGTTAAGACAAGGACAATCTAGAAAGAGGCTCTAGAAGACCTCGAGGGGCTCGACCAAATACATGTTAGTTCTTGAATGTGCTTGATTGTATTAATACTTTTGTAATGATACTAAACCTATGAATTTTGAAGTAAACTAGGTACACAATACCCAACAAATTAGATTTTTCAAGTACATACTTTTTCAAAATTAGATCTTTCAAAAGAGTAACACCACCCACCAAATGTAGATTTTTCAAGTACACACTTTTCTAATATTTTGAAGCCTTGTTATTGTATAGTAATGAATTTAAAACCCATAGTTGTATAGTAATGCTAAGAAATTATCTTGTAGTTGAGATTAGTAATTGACAAGAAGGGTTCGGTGCTTCACATGCATGAAAGAACTTTGATATAGGTTCATATACCTGATAAAGTTTCAATTTCTAGTAACAATTGAACAAATTTATGAACCGAAGAGGGTTCCTTGTAGGAGGCCTAAAAAGGTGACAATACAAAAGAGAAAGTATGTGAAGGCCTTAGCTTGTATGTTCTCAAATAATGGCAATGAAAAAATAGACCAATGTATTGATAACTTTCCCTATGAAAAAGAAAAGAAAATAAAAGCTAAGTGTCCCAATAATCATCTTTTGCCTAAGGAAGCTAAAGGAAAAATAGTAGAAAAAAATGATTTTGTTGATGACCTATTGATTGAGTATGATGAGGGTCCTTCCTAGTGGGACAAGAATGGTAGTAATGATAGTAGCTTGGAAGTTGAGATGGCCATAGGCCCAACTTCTCCTAATACATGTTATTACACATCAGGTGATGCATCCACTAATTAATTGTAGCATTGATAGCATGATTTTGTAAACCATCATATATGCATATATAAGTAATATACAACCTTTTTGAACATATGATTGATCTTTAAAATACCTTGATACCTCTATAACAACAGTAGAGTCTTGATTGCATGTATGAATAATTAAGTTTCTTGGCATGACTATAGAATTTGATATTTATTAAATATAAAAAATAAAGTGTAAATTTGTGTAGAACTGCATAGGAGCTATAGGTATATTGAATATAGTTGAATGGACTAACTAGTACTACATCTTTGATTGATGTAATTAACTAAATAGAATATCTAAGAAAGTAGTTAATGCTTTTAATGGTATACCCTTTTGTTTCGTATGTTATATTTTTTTGTGAGTGCAACAAAGATGCATTGTTTTAGAGATAAAAATGGATGACACTACTAGACCTATGGTAAATGGAAGATAATGGGTCCACTTTTTGGCCAAAAAATGGTAATTTTTATCTTACAAATCAGGTTTTGTTATGGTTGGGGTAAATATTTGAAGCACTTTTAGATAGAATATCAACACACTGTAAAAATATGAAATGTGGGATTTTGTTTCTAGTTTCCAAATATATAATTACCCAAATGATAATATTGGTTAAGTGAAGGATGCATAAAAGTGACCTTTTTTAAAATAGTATGTCAGAGGCCAAAACATGCATGTGTACGACCCACAAAAAAGATAGTAAATGAAAGCATTTTTCAAAATCCTTTTGTGGATAGATGCATATGATGTTGAAGTTTGGTATGACTGAATATATATATATATATATATATATATATATATATATATATATATATATATATATATATATATATATATATATATATATATATATATATATATATATATATATATATATATATATAAGGTGTAAATTTAAAATCCCTTATGTACAACCCATATAACTTGACCTAAAATGAATGTAACATGAATTTTTTTTAGTGTGTAGAGAATGATGTCTAGATTGGTCACGTATAAAAAAATTAAAAATCAAAAAATCAAAAGTTATTAAAAAATAGTATTATCTATCATTTCAAGTTTATGGGACTTTATGTTTAAAAATTAATAAATAAATAGAAAAATAGTTAAACATTAAAAAATTACATATTTAAAAATTAGACATTCTCATGGATTTTAATTTCATCAAAAAATATTGAAAATAAAGGCATCAACGATATTATTGAAGTTAGATCTACTAGTAGATGCTACCATGACATTGTACTTGCAAGTATACGGCTTAAGGTCAGATTTTCAAGCCTAAAACCAAAGCAACCATGAGGAAGAACATAACATATACCTACTATAACAAATACCTATTAATTACTATATTGGTTACCTGTTATATAAACAATACCCATTAATAATAGGTGTTTGTTACTAATACTTATCAATTTCTAATATATTTGTTAGGCATCTTTATTTAGATAAGTATAGTAGGAGCATATTACTATACTTTTTTATTGATAATGAGTTGATAGTGACTGCATATTCAAATTTTTATTCTCATGTCTCTTGCAATCTTTTTCAAGCATTATTCTATTAATTTTTTGTATTTTTTTCCTTTAACACCATTGATAGAAGGATTATTGAAGCATAGTGGCTCAATTTTAAAATGGATTCACTCATAAGTACCATTTTTTAGAAGAATCTAGAACAAGGTTTTTTCTTCGACACCATTGATAGAAGGAATATCGAAGCATAGAGGATCAATTTTAAAATGGATTTAATCACAAGTACCATTTTTAGAGGAATCAAGGATAAGCACCATATTTGAAAGATATCAAACACAAGTACCATTTTCAAAAGGGATCTTTAAGGAGAATTTGTAAAAAGTATATCCAAGTACAAACACCATTTTAGATAGCTCAAGGAGTGGATCTATTTTAGAGATCTATTGTTAATTTTATAAAGATTAGTTAGTTATTATGGGACCAAATAGATGTCAATAAAAAAAGAAGGTCTTGACACCTGAAGAAATGAAAGCACATCGAGAGGAGGTAAAATGACAAAGATATAGGAGAGAGAGGATTTTGGAAGAGGAGAGTATGATAAAGGTGATTATGGAAACAAATCAAGGTAAGTCTTCAAATGCACTCAATGAGGAAATTAACACTAGTATTTTAAAAGAATGTGGCTATATTGATGAAACAAAAAATACGTTAAACACGAGAGATTTTAATAGCACAAAAAAGGACTTAGACATGAATGTAGAGAACATCGAACATGTAAACCACAATTTAAACATTAATGTAGAAAAAAAGTCAAACATGTTGATATTGAAACCCCTAATACAAGAAGTAAAATTAAAAATATTCTTATTAAAATTGGAAGAAATATATTAGATATAAGCTCCATGGTAAGAAATCTTGGAGAAAAGTTCAATATCATACAAAGAAAGTGTATGAACAATTCTAAAAAAATCTAGTATTTCAATGGCAACTAGTAATGCAATTAATTACAATGTCAAAAATACGAAGAGTAATGAAAAATTAAGCATATCCATAAAAACTAAAATAGATGATGGCTCAGTTAAACAAATTATCTCCAATATTGTTGGTGTTGTTAATGCTATTGGAAACAAGACTAGTTCCAAAGATAGAAATGTGGCATGATAGGTAATAACAACTACTTTAGTTAATAAATCAGTTTTACAAAAAAGAATGATAAAGAAAATAGGTGTGGTTTTAAATCTAAATGTTAAAACTTTGAAAAGAGCAGTAAGGAGAAGATTACATATTCAAGATGGTGTAATTAACCAATGTTGGGATTTTAGCGATAGACTCCCAAGGTCTAGCATGAAATTAAATAATAAAACCAGGTGTTTGATTAAAAATATTGGCATGATAATACAAGGGTAGCGTCTAATACTAGAGATGTCTTAAAATTAAAAGTGGAGTCAAAAAATTATGATTCTCACCCAAAACATCTATTAGACATGACTCAAAAAAAATTATATAATTTTTTTATAGATGATTCATTTATAACAAATTGAACATAAGTCTTCAAAGGTCATTTGAGAAATGTAAACCTTGGTGTGTCAAAATTAATAAATAACGAATCACTTGTTATTGCAAAACTCATGTGCAATTTTGTTATTATTATTATTATTATTATTATTATTATTATGTTTTTAATATATACATTCTACCTTGCATACTAACCAAATTGTGTAGGAATGTGGTATCAATATGCCACCTACAACAATTAGGGAGTTTGTAGCAAGTTTATTTTGTGAAAAAATTGATGGACAATTATTTTATTTAAAAGCTTGCATTTTTTTAGAATGCGAGTAGATGTAACCTTTCATTCTTAGGATAATACATGCATGAAGGTAGTTCACATTAATTTGGATAATAATTAGTATATTTCAAGAGGTTAAAGAGTGTTCAATATCCATTAAAGGATGAAAATTTTGGAAAGCATTATGAGGTAGTGACAAAGAAAAGTAGTGTGCATACATTCATCGTAGAATTCAAGAATAAGATTGTTTACAAATATGTGAAACACTCTCAATATGCTTGGTGTATTTATGATCAATTTCACATATATAGAGATACATTTCTAGTGGGAACTATACTTTCATTGATTAACTTTGTAGAAAACTACACTCTTGCTCCATAAGAGGAACTTCAGTCTCAATAGTATAATTAGTATAGGTAGTCAATTTTGTTCATATTATACATAGACATGCAGTTGATAGTATAGAAGATGGGATATTTTTTTTGAAAGAGTATCATTTCTATTTGAGTGATAATCGGTCACATTCATCAAAGTTTGTGCAAGATTGTTTTAGTGTATTAAATGATAGTTTAAAGGAACAAGAAATCTAGATGACACATCTCATATGGTTAGACAATTGTACAAGATGGTTAAAAATTATTAAATATTTTATTGGCTATGTAGGACCCATAAAGAAAAGAATGCCTCACACATGTGAAGTTTCTTTGAAGTTGGGCAAGGTAAAGGAGAGCATGATGGAGCTAGAGCATGTATGAAAAGAGCTCTTGATAGGGAGAAACTAAAAAGTTCAATGCTTATTTTGTTTAGTTGAAGAAGGAAACATTCTATAATGACATGATTTTGAAATAATTAGTGGATCAACAAAATGTCATTCATTTAAGAATTCAAATGTAAGCACATGGACTATGTGGAGTAGGGAGATTGCCTATTTTTGTTAGTTTTGTATTGGAGGTAAGTGAGAAGCATGTAAAAATATAGAATGGGTTGAAGAATGGCAACATAGACCCCTAACACCAATACAACCACATGATCTGCATGCGACAATTTGAAGAGGATAACAATTGTTGGCATCAGATGACTATGATCATGTTCTAGACCTTGTGCAAGGCACATTAACAAGATCTAGAGTTTCATTGAATTGTTTAGTGATCTATTTTATACATGCACCTATTTCTTTGAATTATATTATCTCCTACTTGATTGAATTAGTAACTTTCTTGGCAAGACATGTGTATGTTGTTGCACTTGAGGGCAACAAAGAGAAAATAAAGTATTGGTTGGCTTGATGTGTAAGACAAAACATGAATTATTAGAGCCTAGAGTAGATGATGATGATGTTGGAAAAGTTTTGTTGTATACCTTGCATAAAAACAAAATATTTAAATTATATAAAATAAATATTTATTTATGGTTCATCTAGGTGATGTGTTTAGCCACATTAAATATTTATTCTAGGCCACTTGCAAGTTGTATGTAACATTGGGAAAAATATTTAATGTGGGTTGCACAATGGGAACATATTTAATATTGAGAAAACTTAGTACCATAAAGGGAAAACTTGATACCAATAATTAAATGAGGGGGACATGGTTTAGTGAGATCATGGTTTTGAGGGACATGGTAATGTAATATCACTTTGTGGTTTTATGCAAGCTTATTTTCTATAAAAGCAAGCACATAAGTAGTTATTGGGGTTGGCTACATTTGGCTTGTCATTTGTATTGAGCTTCTCTTGTAGGTTGCATATATGAGGAGAGGAAGCATGGATTAGGATGTGTGGTCACATGATTCTCATTTTCTTGTTCACATGGAGTGCAATTAGGGAGCTTTATGATTCATAAGTATTCATGGAGGCTATGTATTGTAATATTTGTTCATGAGATAATACAATGGGTGTAGATGATTTTGGAGGCTAAGTTTTTCCCTCGTGGTGGGTTTCCCAGGGTATATTTTGTGTCGCCTTAATAGTATGTTTATCTATTCCTTTGCATATGGATTTTTGAATACCTATTTACATATTTATCTCTCATAGGGTTATCTAGAAATTGTCTATTATGGCTGCAAATTTCCCTTCATTTGGTATCAAAGCTTGGTTGTCAGGTTGTGGGAGGAGATCTCCTAGTTATTTGTAACTCTTTCTATGAGTAGATTTTATGCATATTTGAATCCATGGCTTTGTAGGAAAGGAATGAAGGCATTTTCAAGGTTATAGGTGTGTTTGCAAACTTGGATTGTTGCAGATCTGGGGTTTGATGGAGTTTTGGCAAGTGGGTTCTCTATTAGAGCTCTTTGTGTCGGGGTTTTGATGGTGAGATTTTGTTGGAGGCCTCCTAGACAAAAACAAACATCACCATTGAGTCTAGAAGGCCCAAAAACCTATGGATCCATACATAACTCAACTATATTTGGAGTTGAATTTTTTTTGGCCATTTTAGGGCCATGGGGAATCTTGTAGAAAAAAGATTATGTACCATATGAAATCCATATACGGCATGGTATAGGTCGCAGGGAATATTCTATAGTCATCTTGCCTATGTAGGTGATTAGTATATGTCTGTAGATTTTTTAATATGTTAAAAAAAAAGAAAATTGTGTGGGGGCACTGATTGGCACGGACCCCCCACATGGTAGCCAGGTACAAAGACGTGGTAGGCATGACATGCATGGGACCCCTTATGTAAGCCTTGTTTCTTCTCTCCCACCTAACATTAAATTTGTGTGTGCCCCATTTCATGTGTTGTAAATCCTTTACCTTGTTTCCCTTGTTTCTCACTCCTCATAGATCATAAGACTTGAAACTAATTCCACTCTATTCTCCTTGACCGCATTAGCCTTCCCTATAGATTTGAGCCCTCTAGCATCAAACTACATCTATGTCATTTATGTAAATCAGTATGTCTATCCTTTGCTTGTGTTACCACAAAAAATAAATTTAAGGATTGTTAATTGCTTACCCTACCCATTTCTCACATTTGCTAGTCTATAACCCCTCTAAAAACCTATAAATAGTCCCTTTCCCCCTTCATTTTGACATCCACATTTTGTTAATCTTTGCATGCTCAATCTTGCTATCTCCCTTGTCTTGGAGCTATTGAAGTCTTTCTTGAGTTTGGTCTAGCACTCTTGTGGCTCTCTTCATCCCCTTTGCCTGCTTATGCTATCCATTTGTCCTCTCCACCATTAGAATCCATCTAACCTTCATTCCATACCCTAAGTTTGCATACTTCTTGACCTCACATCCTTTGCCTCATCTACACTCCTAGAATCCTTAGACAATACATAGGCCCCTATAGTTTTTATCTCTTTGTTGAATTGAGTCTTGTCTTGCATCCACTATAGTTTTATTTTCCTATGACCTTTTGCCATTGTCATAACCTAGGTTTGAAGACATTTGTTTCCATATTTTGCACATGTGGATTGTGTTGGAATACCCACAAGGAGGATGACTGAGGCAAGATCCCATCTAACATTTCCATTTTGTAGGGTTCCTTATCAAGTTTGTTTGTACGTGAATTACGACATAATCTATGTATATTCAATAGTCAAGCCAAACCTAAAAAGTATGTAGTAGACCAAGATGGAGCATCCTTGAAAGTTTTAAGGCATTCTAGACATTGGACAGAGGCACCCCTTCACCTATCTAGTGCACCTTCAAGACAACTATGCTATTTCATACATCTGACACTCATATTTGGATTGATGAGGGTGTACTCCACCCAACAAATCACAATAGAAAACTGCACCTTCAATTGTGCAAACACAAAGATTCATGGAAATTTCATATTATTGAGCATGAAAATTGCTTCATAGAAATATTCACAAAAATGCATACAAAGGCATTCTGATTGAATCCAAACACCCAAGGGCCATGTGACCACTTGTTACAACAATATGGGTTGTTAAATAAAAACAAATTTAGACCTCAAAAGTATTGGAAATAGAGAACAAAATTCTCTATGATGCAACAATAATATGCAGCTTCAATCCTTTGATTTTTGGAGCTTTCTGCCTAAGCTTCAAAATGACACTATTTGATCCTCTGAATATCTTCCATGACATGTAGCTGAAAATTATCTTCAATACCTCTCCTCAAGCTGCTTCCCCACTCTCTTGGTCATTCAAACCCTTAATTACCTATTCTCTGTAACTCCCCTCCTTCAAAATTGCTAAAAATAAGCCATCAATGCACCACTCCACCACTCTGCATGACTCATACCTTTACATGATATTTCATGGCATGCTTTGGAACCTATAACTCCCATTGTGGATGCCTAATTGAGTCTAACTATCCTTTTCCTTACCTTTGAAAAATATTCAAATTTTAAATTTGACAAATAACACAACTTTCAAGAGCAATAACTTTTGATTTGGGTACACGATTGGGCCCCCATTTTTTTAAACTGAAGAGATTGGAGTGCTCTACATCCTAGAAATTCAATTTATTCAATTTCACCAAACTTTGGGGCCTCATTTGGCCATTTAAAGCCTAATTTAACCTAAATTTAAGATTTTTTTTAGGTTTTTCAGAAACTAGAAACTTTAACATCTTCACATCTGGACCTGACCTTGGGTCAAAACTCAACCATAATGTTCACTTGGTAATTTTGGGGCTTTGGGGAAAATTTCAAGTCTATATGTACTCAAATGCAAACTTTCTAAAAATAGAGGTCATGTTATTTTAAGCTTTTCAGAAACTTTGGATGTTCTAAACCATTCTTTAGGACTTTTTAGAGGAAATAAACTTCATGGGTATTTTTTGAAACCAAAATAAAAAGGAAATAAACCCAAATCATTTTTGGGGTGATGCAAGATTGCTCTTACACCTCTAGATGCTCCTACATCATACACCTAGGGTTGTTTGAGAAGTGACCTTGCCACATCTCCAATGTTTGAGGAAGTCCAATGCAGTCAACCTCTGCTTTGGATAACCATGATGAATAATCAACAAGTCTTCCTTTCCATTTCACTAAGTATTCTTCATACTGCTTGTATCTTGTGCTTCTACCCACATGGCTATCTAAGATTTCTTTAATTTCTTCCCTCTTTGAAATAGGTGCTGGGATATACTACTACCCTTCTAATTGTCCATCTCATGTATTTCCTTCATGATACTATGATAAATCAACAATATTGAATACAGGTGAAATATGAACTCCACTCAGCAACTAAACTTGATTAACGTTCTCTGATTCACGCTTCTTCAAAATCCTACAAGGTCCAAATTTCCTCATCTTCAGTTTATTATATGTTCCTATAGGGAACCTTTCCTTTCTAAGGTGGACCATAACCTCTTCTCAAACTTTGAATTATATGAATCTTCTTTTTTGATCTGTTTTCTCCTTATACTGACTATTCATCTTAGTGAGATGCTTTCTTACCTCCTCATGTAGACTCTTTGTGTGCTTTACAAAATCTTCAGCATCTGCACTCCTCTTCTCCTCCTTATCCATCATCCTTAACTTTGAAACATTTCTAGGACTACTTCCATATACAATATGGAATGTTGATTTTCCTATACTCCTACTCATCGAGTTGTTATATGCAAATTTATCTTGTGGCAAATCAAGTCTCGTCCCTTTGTCTTTTCTCCTACCAAACATCTCAAAAGTATCCCAAGCTTTTGTTTACCACTTCTATCTGACCATCAGTTTGTTGATGATGTGCAGAACTAAACTGCAAATATGTCTTTAGCTTCTTCCATAATGTTCTCCAAAAATATCCAACAAAATTTGTATCTCTATCTGAAACTATGCTCTTGGATAGACCATGAAGTATAACCATTTGTTTGAAAAATATTTTTGCGATATGAACTACACCATTCGTCTTCTAGCAAGAAATGAAATGTGCCATCTTGGAAAATCTATCAACCACCACAAAAATGGAATCACGACCTCTTTGAGTCCTTGGCAAACCAAGTACAAAATCCATGCTAATGTCTTTTCACATGGTCATTTGAATATAGGTAAACGCTGATATAAACTAGTATTTTGACTCGCTTCCTTAGCCATCTGACATAGCCTACAACTCTATACAAACTTTTTCACATCCTGATACAACCGTGGCCAATAACAGTTCTCACTTACCAAGGTAATTGTCTTGTCTCTCCCAAAATGTCTTGCTAATCCTCCATTGTGTTTTTCTTTTATCAAGTTCTCTCTCATAAAAATTTTTGGAATGCACAACTGACTTCCTCTGAATAACATGCTACCCTGAATTATGTAATCGAGCCATTATGTTATGTCCATGGTGATAGGTTCTAGGCAAGATTTCCATGCCTCTAAAAAATCTGGATCTTCTGGATACAAATGTTTGAGTTATTCAAACCCAACAACTTCAATTCTCATCTCTACCAATAAAATTTACCTCCTACTTAAGGCATCTACAACTCTGTTAAACTTTCCACTTCTATGCTTCAACACAAATGTGTAACTTTGCAAAAATTCAACCCATTTCTAATGTCTTTTTTTCAACTTTACTTGGGTATTCAAATATTGTAAAGCTTGATGATTTGTATACATAACAAATTCCTTAGGCAACAAGTAATAGCTCCATTTCTTTAAATCTTGAACAATGGCATACTTTTTTTTATCATAAATAGAATACTTCTTCTTTGCATCATTGAGTTTTTCATTAAAATATGCAATGGGTCTTTCTTCTTGACTTAACACTGCTCCTATGACACTGCCACTAGCATTACAATCTACTTGAAATACCTTGTTAAAATTTGGAAGCGCTAAAATAGGTTGCTTTGTAACTTTTTGCTTCAACAAATCAAAACTCTTGGCTTCCCTTACAATCCATTTAAATTATTTTCTATCTCATCTCATTGTTTCAGTTAAAAGTGCACATATGCTACTAAATTTTTTAATGAACTTTCTATAAAATCTATCCAATCCATGAAATGATCTTACCTTAGTGATACTCCTCCATGTAGGCCATTCTATGATAGCCCTTACTTTCTTTGGATCCATCTTAACACCCTTAGCTTAGATTACGAATCCCAGAACAAAGTTGCATATCTTCAAATTTATCAACTTCTCTTCTCTGAACCTCTCAAAAAATATCATCTAAATAGACAATAACAAACTTACCTGGAAACTCCTTGAGTACCTCATTCATGAGCCTCATGAAAGTGCTCAGTGCATTGGTTAGTCTGAATGGCATTACTAACCACTCACACAATTCTTCTCTTACCTTGAATGTTGTCCTCCGTTCATCTCCTTCCCATATCCTGATCTGGTGATACCCACTCTTCAAATCTGTCTTGGTGAAGTACATTGCTCCACTTAGGAAATCCATGATATTATCCATCATTAACAAAGGAAATGTATACTGGATTGTGATTGTGTTGATGGCCCTGGAATCGGTAAACATCCTCCATTCTCCAGCTTTCTTAGGTGCTAGTACTATAGGTACTGCACATAGACTCAAACTCTCTCTAATTAGTCCCTTTTTTAACAATTCCTAAACTTGTCTATTCAGCTCCTCATTTTCTAAAGGATTCATTTTTGTGGGCTACCTTGTTAGGCAAACTAGCTCTTGGTTGTTAGTGTAGGTTTTTATTTTCCTAGTGGGATATGTATTTTCCTATTTTCTTAGGTTTTTCCTACACTTTTATTAGATTTCTTAGGTTTAAATGTAGTGAGTTTAATTAGGTGAGAGGGTTATTTGAGGTTTTACCATTCTATGATGGAGTTACATGTTTACTATGTTTAGACCATTTGGTTGTCTCTCCTTATTAGTTGATTTTGCCACCTCCACCCCTCTCCTTGGTCTATATAAACTCACTACCTAGCTTGTATTTTGCATCTTAGATGGCAAACTTTTACCAATCTTTTTGTAGCTTCTTATTTGATCTTGTAATGCAATTATGTCATCCTAACATTTGCATATATCTCAGAATCATTCATTTGTTTTTGTTTATGCATTTACAACTTTTGTAGATTAGAATCTCTCTTAAAAAGTTCTTGGGTTATTCATTTGTTTCAGATTTCTAACTGGTATCAGAGCTTTTGTCTTGAGATTTTTGAGTTCTTAGATTCTTGATTGAGAGATTGAGTTCTTTATGAGATCTTGTAAATCCCGTATACTCTTCTCTTGCATTTTTCAACAATTTGGAGAATCAGAAAGGATTTAACAAGACCCATTAACCTCTTCATTTTGCATGTGTGTTTTGTGAGATTTGGGTGATTTCAACTACTCTAGTTATATTGGCAGTATTTTTTTTACTGTTCCAACGCATCTAGGAGGCTCGAGAAAGTCAAGATTGGATTTCATTTCATATATTTTGGAGATCATTTGACACAATTGCAAATAGGGGTTTGAAGCCTAGATCTAGCCGATGACTATTTTCTAGGGCATTTTTAGGATAAACAAACCTCGCCATCGTGCTTAGAAGGCCCAAAAACATAAAGATCAACTATCAAATCATCAATTTTGGACAAAAGTGTCCGTAGAGGCAACATTTTTTGTCCAGGGAGCCATACGACCCCCATGAATAGTGCTTGTGGCACATTTTTTGAAAAACTTTGAAAAATATTTTATTGTGATTTCTCAAAAAAATTCAAAATATTATATTAAATCACAATTTTTTGTTTGAAAAATAATTCATTGTAAAGTTTTTTTTAAAGGGTTTTTTTGCGGGTACCTGCGAGTACCTTGTACCAGGTTGAAGGTTACCCTATAGGGCATACCACCCATACAAGGGCTCCATACCATAGTATAGGCCATAGGCCCTACTATTTGGGCCTGAACCCATTTATTTGGGTCGTGGACCCTAGGTTAGGTAGGACTTTAAGCCCTCGACCTCTCCATTATCTCTTGCCTCTGCGTAATTTTTAATGGGTTCAGCCTTCTATGGCCCTTTTCCAACTTTTTTTTAATATTTAAAATCTGCTCGCCTTGGCCTCTACGCCCATTTGGAAGCTCCCTCAGAGATCCCACTATATTTGACGGTACTCCAAATTTGGTGAAGGATTAAACTAGTTGGAGGTCCTCTACATCTAGCTACAACTAAATTTATCTGGAAGTTCTACATTTGGAGGTACTACCAAATCTGGCAGGTTAGTGAACAATCAAATTTGGCAGAGGAGTATCTTTTTGAAAATTCAGACCCCTCTCCAATAGAGTTTATGGATTTGAAGGCAAACTTCTAAGGCTCTGTTCTAAGTCATATTGGCTCTTTTATTGAGTAATGTTTTTTATTTGAGATGATTTTTGTGCTCTCTATGCTAATGTAGATAATTTTTTATTTTGGTGCACAAATTTTTCAAAAATTATAGATTCTCATAGGGTACATTACACAGTTCTCATTTTGGGAACTTTGAAGACTCATAACTTTCACATACGACTTTGAATCAAGGCGATTCTTTTTTTGAAAGTGTATGATCTTTCAAGTACTTCACAATGATGCTATTTGCTTCACTTGGTTTTATTCCAAGGTTATACTTTCAGTTTATACTCATTTGTTGAGAACTTTGTAAAGCATTGAGATCAAATCCACTCAACGTTTCTTGCTAGTGGTAATTTCAATCACATTAAATATAAAGTGTCAAATCATGTTTTCTTAGGGAGTTGTTTGATTGAGTAAAAAAGAGTGGGTGTCCTGTGTGCTCTCCTTGAGTTTCTGCATTCTCTTTTATGCACAAATAACAAACTCAATCTTCTTTTCTGCATAAAATGGATCAAACAACAGTTCCTATCTAACTCCATATAACTATTTTGATTAGAAGTGAAAAATGATAATCTATCTCAAGAAACAAGGGTTGTATAGGGTTACAATGGGACTTGAAACTAAACCCACATAAGACGCAGAAAAGTCAAAATGGTTTAATAAGTTGGATGAAGCTTTTGGAACCTTGTGTATGTCTATATCTCTAGATTTTCTTTTTCATAATGAATCTATTTCTACACCAAATGATGTATTGACCACTTTTGAAATTTTCTTTGGTACACAAGATGAAATAAGAGGACATCTACTGGAGAATGAGCTCATAGGGTTAAGTCCTTCCAGTTTTGATGCTATACAAGACTTCTTCACTAAACTAAAGGCCATAAGATTGTAGTTAAAACAATGTGGAATTAAGAAGATTCTTAATTGATCTTAAGTATTCTTTCCAAGCTTGGTCCAAATTATTATGTGTTTGTTTCTACATTTCATGCCACTAAAAGTGCATTAAGAACCACTTATAAAATGCGTTTTCTTGATGATTTTGCAAATGAATTCATAAAGGAGCAAGATAAATTGGTTCAAATGGGCACTATAAAACCTTCTAAGTCTCATGCCTTAGTTGCAAATCAGGGCACTAAAGATCAGAAAGGAACTAGTAAGCAAAATAAGAAACAACGGAATCAAGGAGAGAAGAAACAAGATAAAAAAACTGGCTACCTCTAAATCAGCTAACAAGGCCTCTTCATCCAACGATGGCAAGCCTAAGAAAGAGAAGGAAAAGTGTGCCTATTGTAATAAAACTGGTCATGATGAACACAAGTGTTTAAAGAAACAAATTGATCACCTTACACATATTCTCAAAAAGAATAATATTAAGGTACTTGATTTTGTCAAACAAAGTTAATCTCAGGAATCTTCAAAGGACACATACAAAAGTAAGGGGAAAGGAAAGGGCAAGGCCCTAGTTGTTTTTTCTTAACAACCCAATACCTAGATCATTGACTTGGGTTCTTCACACCACATGGCTTTGTCACAAGGTGGTTTTGCCTCTTTGGAGCCATGTTCTATGCCATCTATACTAATGGGTGATGACACTCCTGCTGAGGTGCATGGGAAAGGGTCTATTGACGTGGGCGAAGGAACATTTCATGATGTTCTCTATGTTTCATCTTTGTCAACTAATATCCTACCTGTCTATCAGATCACTCACATTGGCTCTGACAAGCGGGTTGAGTTCACTCCAGACACAGTGGTAATTAGTGAGTTGCATAGTGGGTCTACAGTTGTCATGGGGAGAGTTGATCATCAGTCGAGACTGTATCACTTTTCTCACTTTTTTCTTGATACTCCTTCACTTACTTTTCTCACTCACTCAGATGAGGTGAGTCGTTAGTGAACTACTACTACTACTAGTGGCTCAGTCAATAGGACATGGTTTTAGGGTTGCCTCCTATTCAATTTTTTGATTGAGTTTGCCAAGGGTGTATTCTTGGTGAGCATCTTGAATAAAAATATGACAAAGGCAAAGCATGGAGGGCCACATAGCTTCTGGAATCAGTACATAGTGACTTGGTAGAACCACTTCCACATCCTTCTTTCAATAGGGCTAGCTATGTTTTGACTTTTATCGATAAATTTTCTAGATACACCTGGGTATATTTTCTCAAACAAAAGTCTGAGGTCTTTGAGTCTTTTCAAAGCTTTTGCAGAGTAGCAATCAAGGAAGACCATCAAGATTCTACATATAGATAATGGGGGGAATATGTCAACAAGAGGTTTGAGCAATTTTGTGCCTCATATGGCATTGGTCTTCAATACACAATTCCATATAGTCCACAACAAAATGGTGTCATAGAACTCAAGAATAGGTCCTTGAAAGAGATGGCCAATTGTATGATTCACTCCATATCAATAGCACCTCAGTATTGGGAAGAGGCTATCGACTATGCATGTTACATCCAGAACCGTGTTCCTCATTGAGCTATGAAGGGGGTCACTCCTTTTCAATCTTGGACCGGTCAGAAGCCCACACTAAAGCACTTTTGAGTGTTTGGTTCTCATGCATGGGCCCACATTCTAGCAAAGAAATGCAAGGATATGGATATAAAGAGTGAACCTTACATATTTGTTGGGTACCCCAGATGGTATCAAAGGCTACAAACTTCTTCACCCTACCACTCATGAGCTATTCATCAAGAGGAGTGTTCATTTTGAGAAGGATGTTTGCAGTTCTTCTCTTACCATTTCTCCATCTACCATCACTTTGGTGACATTGCGACATGATGATAGTTCTTCAGAGGATCTTAATCCTCTTGATCTTGATGAGGAGTCTTCTTCCTCCACTTCAAATGGTGATGATGACGATGATGAAGATTCATCTTCCTCTTCTCCTAGCCATCATTTAGAGGGTGATGATTCTCCTATAGATTCTCTAGCCATTGGGCTTCTTTGGGCTCGTCAGACATTGGAGTCAGTAGGTGATTAGGTTGGTGATCCTTCATATGAAAGAAGAACAAGGTCATAATATCAATAGGCCCCACATCTCTTCATTGCTTCAACTTCCAATCCATAGTCTCTTCGGAAAGCTTCTGGTGTCCCCGAGTGGGATGTTGCTATGCAGGAAGAGTTCAATTCCTTGGAGAGGAAGCATACTTGGGATTTAATCCCCCTTCCTAAGGGAAGGAAACTTGTTCAATGCAAGTGGATTTATCAGAAGTTATTTATGAAAATGGGTTGGTTGATAAGCATAAGGCTCGCTTGGTCACTAAAGGGTTCTCCCAGGTTCTTGGGATTGACTACTCTGAGACTTTTGCGTCAATTTCCAGAATGAACTCCATCCAAACTGTCCTTGCTATTGCTACAACCCATCATTGGGAAGTTCATTAGATGGATGTGAAGAGAGCTTTTCTTGATGGTGACCTTAAGGAGGAGATATATATGGAGTAGCCACAGGGGTGCGTATAGGATCCTTCACATGTTTGATGTCTTCGAAAGTCTCTCTATGGCCTCAAACAAGCCTTTCGGGATTGGTATGCCAAGATGGATTACTTTCTTCTATCAGTTGGGTCCACTTGGTGCCATTTTGATCCAAATGTGTATATGTTGTGGTAGGATGATACTCTCACCTTCCTTGTTCTCTATGTTGATGACTTGTTGATGATAGAGAGTCACTCATCCACCATCAAAGAAGTGAAAACTGCCCTTCATGATCATTTCTTGATGTTAGACTTGGGCCTTCTACACTACTTATTGGGGATTGAGATCACTCAATCCTCATCTGGTATCTTCATTGCACATCCCAAGTACGATCTTGATGTGCTCTCCATATTTCACATGACTAACTATAAGCTTGCATCAACTCCATTTCTGTCAGGGGTCAAACATGAGGCTCACTATTCTTCACCATTGGTGGATGCTACCTTGTATCGCCAATTAGTTGGGAGTCTCTTATATTTGACTCACACAAGCCCTGATCTTTCATGTGTTATGGGTCTGGTCTCTAGGTTCATGCAAGAGCCACATGAGCTGCACTAGAAAGCAGGTAAGCAAATTCTTCACTATGTACAGGGCACTCACAGTTATGGGATTCACTATGCAACGGGTGTGGATATTGACTTGGTGGGCCATACAGGTTTAGATTGGTAGGTGATTCTCAGGATCACAAGTCTACTTCAGGGTATTACTTCTCACTTGGTTCCGATCCAATTTCTTGGTTGAGCAAGAAGCAATCTGCAATTGCTCTTTAATCTACAGAGGTCGAGTATTATGGAGCAGTCAATGCTTCCACTAAGGCCGTTTAGCTTCAGAATATTCTCACTAAGTTTGGTATCCCTTTTAGAAACCTACAATCATCTTTTGTGACAACCAAAGTGTGATATAAATCTCTCGCAATCCGGTCTATCACCAGTGGACCAAACACATTGAGATCCACATGCACTACATTCAGGAGCTGATTCATGATCAGATCATTGATCTTAGCTATTGTCTGACATCAGAGAAGATCACAGACATCTTCACCAAACCCTTCACTTAGAGCAAGTTCCTTCATTTGCAAGCTTTGTTGAGGGTGTAGTACGTGTCCACTTTGGGGTGGCTTCTTAGTCCTGTAGACACCTAAAATTGACTACTTTATCCCAAAACAAGTCTTGATCCCCTACATCAACCAATTTATATATAAACCATCCTAAATGCCCTAATCATGGTCAATTATTTTCTCATCATCCTGATTTTATCTCGATTATCAGGACCTAAGCCTATCATTATCATCATTTATCCCTAATCCTAGTCATTTATCCCTAATCCATAAACTCATTTTTCTAAGTCATAAATCCCCTTTCCCACATTTGATTTAATTAATTTTATTAATTAAATCCCTCTCAAACAACCAAAGAAGGAATAAAAGAAATTAAGTATTTCTTTTATTCTCATCCATACACCTTGTAACTAATTCATAACCATATCCCAAAAATATTAAAAATCAATTAACAGTCCCTTTTATCCTCCACCCTCGATCTTGTAACTTCCCAACCAACTCAATCTAAGTCACTCATCTCTCATCAAATCCTCATCGTTGATCCTCCTTCCTGGTGGTCTACAAATTGACCTAATCAAAAGGCATTTCAATCATCGATCAATCTCCAAATAATGTCATGCTAACAGATTGAGCAACCACAATTTATCACTTTGAGTAAATCCACCATTTCGATGCAACATGAGATCATGGTTAATATGTGTTAGTTTCATGCATTTGTTGTTGATTTCCTTGCTTAATCAAAGGTCATATTGAATATAGATTAAAGGGTTTATATTGTGTTTAAATCTTTTAATTTGATTTGCATTTTAGTGTCTACATTTTGGTGAACCTAACATGAACACATCCTTGTTAATTGCTCATTTTGCAAGTGTTCTTGTTGAGTTTGTACAAGTTTTCAGTGTGATTTTTGACGAGTCTTGGAGGTAGACTTTTGCAATTTTCCACCTGGCCAAAGTCTCACTCCATTGTTGAATCCAAAGTATCTTGTAGGTGAAGAAAAATATATGACATCATGGGTTTTGAAAAAGTTGTAAATTTTTTAATTTATTTTAGTTTTTGGGCCTTTTGGCCCATTGTACGACTATACGGCCGTACCGTATGATCTGCATCATTTATTTGTCTCTGTTCACTGGTTTTTATCCCTTGTATAAACATTTCTTCACTAGTTTTTTCGTTATTATTGTTATGTGTCAGTTCAACACTTGCATTATCCATGGGATATTCACTAATTCTGTGTTTTGGTTTTGATGTAATGTTTTGACCAGATGCATTGCGCTTTCTCCAGAGGTTTCTTGCTGTTGTCCACTGGATATTAATGATTTTGGTGTTTTTGGTTGTAGGTTTGAGGCTCATTGTGCAGAGGTTTGACTGTCACTTTTAACTCTAACCGCCTTTCGGTAACCGTTTTGTGTTAGTATTAGGCATTTTTATGCTTATTGTTAATACGTTTAATAATGCTTTCTGTGATTTTGATAGCGTTAATGATAATGGTCATTGTTACATATGCATGGAATTAAAGTATCATTCTTGATTAGTCGCAATGTTTTTGGTGTTGAATCGTTTTGTATTAGTCGTGATATTTACATAAGCCATGAAGTTAAAACTATTGTGTCAAACTCCAGCCATTATGACTTTGAACTATCATAAACCATTTTTTTAAGCATTAGACATTGCCTTCAGATTTGATCATGGCTGCTTTGAGTGGCATTTAAATCATTATTGTAGCCATTGCTGTTAACACCTATCATAATTCTTGCTTTGATCTATATTTAATGTTTATTCACGAATAGACCATTAAACTGTAATATTCAAGTTTATGTTTAAATTGTGACTGTGGCTTAACCATTTGGGTTCTTTTTCATTACCCTAAGCTTTGATTTCATTCATTAAATGACTTCTTTTAATTGTTTTTGTTAACATTCAAGTATTGTATTTATTGCTAATATTGTGCAATGTGGGTTTGTGGTTGTATTTAGCAGTTGTGAGGTTTTGTTTCGTAGTCCTAAACCTTCATTGATTACCATAGTAGCTGAAAAGAAGCCGTTAATGTTAATAGACCTTCAATGTATTCACTTTTGATGTTAACCATTTTGATTAAAATGGTTTGCTATTTTCTTTAATTGTCGCTTGTTATCTTAATGTTGATTTTTGTCACCCAGAACTGTGACATTAAAACGTCAATGCAAACTACAGTTCTGTTAGTCATTACCTTGAGCCGCTGGTATCAAACAAAACCATAGCATAATATTAACTGTTAATTTGAGTGCCACATGATCAAAACCGTGACATAACTTCTAATCTTTCCATGATGAGATGGTTTTTCCATTAATGTTAGTAGCAAAGAGCATGGTAAACGTTAATAGTTATTGTTGAGTGTTGTTTGTGTTGTTTGTTAGCATTTTCAGAGTAAATGTTTAATAGTTTGGGTGAACTTGTGGCATTGGATATTAGTGTTAGTTATGTAAACCGTGGCATCTTTTGAAATGAAAATTGTGATCTATTGCATTAAAACAGTTGTTGTTAACCGTTAACAATTTGTTGCTATTGTCTTGGTGTTGTCTCTATTTTTAAACTTTGGTGTTTAAATCTTAAACTGTCATAGCACAATAAATCTTAAACCATCATAGCACAAAGGCCTAAATTGTTAGTTGTATAGTTGAACCAGGTGTTTCCAAACAATAGAGTTAGCGATAACATTTGAGGCGATTGTTATGAATTGTTTCTGTCTTCTATTTCTCAAACAACGTTCTAGATGGTCAATAGAGCTGGTAGTTACCATAACCTCCACATCAATCATTCAACCGTTAGTCAATCCTTGAATTCTGAGGTTAGTGTTAATCATAACCGCTTGGATATTAGTAACCACGGCTAGCACCTTTAACAGTGACATTGAATCTAAGTCATGACTCAGCGTTAAACGTAAGCCAACCACAAAGTAAAAACACAAGCATCTGGTGGCAATACACATTTCAAACCGTGACCACAACATTTAGAAGTTGCTACCACTTATAGTCATATTAGCTATACGGGTTCAAAATGTTGCATGTGTGTAAACTGTTAGCTATTGCTACTATTTCTTAACTTCACAATCATATGGAGAACTGGGCGCTGTTGAGCCCCTAACCGCCAAGCGTCTGTTCTTTCACAAGTGAGCAGGTCACTTAAAACTGCCAGTGCAAGCGTTTGATACTAGCCGCTAACCTTAACTGTCAGGAGCAAATCTCTTACATGTGAACAAGACCAAAACGACTACAGTTAAACAGTAACCACCATCACTTGACATTAAACGTAACTGTTGGATCCAACCGTTCGCATGTGACAAGAATCTACCCAAATGCCAAATGTGGAGTTAGCAAATCACCGGAGTCCCTGATCTTAGCCCTTGGAGGTTGTTTTGTTCAAACAATCATAACTAGTTTGTTTTTCATCATATTATTATAATTTTGTAGGCGTTGGAAAGCTAACCCAGTCCTCTACACTACAGTGCAAGCCATCTTTCCAGAATCATCTCATATTTGTAGTATATTCTTCTGAAATCAACCTTTCATTTTGAAACTTCAAATAGCCATAACTATTGCATATGAGCTCCGTTTTCAGTAATTTTTTTTTTTATAAATTGCATAGAAAATCTTAAAGAATCCATTTATGACATTATTTTTATGTGATTTTTTTTGTAGGATTTCTTATTTTTCACTAATGTTTTTTTACAGGTTCACATTAGTCCAAGACATAAAATTTTGCAAACTTCTAACTATTTTCTGCAGCAGTCAAAGACTTGAATTTTCTCCAATAGTTTAGTTGCACTAAATTAGAGTACTTGTGAAAGAACTTGTTTGTTGTGTATTTAGGATCTTGATTGGATGTATGCTCTCCCCTTGCACTCTTGAGTGACCTTGGGGATCAAAAGTCCATCATTTTCCTCTTTGTTATTTGTTTAATCCTAGGGTGTTATCTCACGTATGCTCTCTCCTTGCATTTCACACAATCTTGGACATCAAAAGTGAATAGTATTCCTTCCCTTTAGGAGGCCTGCTAGGGGATTTCATCACCCCTAGGGACAACCTCAACCACGTGTTCTGGCGGAGTATATCAAAGGGGGGGAGAGCAAAAGTTGTACCTCAATCTAGCCACGTAGTCATTGGGACAACCTTGGGGCCCTGAGTGATTCCAAACTCAAGGTGAAGTGGTGTTTGCTTAATCACTTATTGCACATCCCTTCAATGGGATTGTGTTCACAGACTTGGATCCCACGTACCTTGTGTATATAGGGGACTCCTTAAAAGCCTTGTCAAACCTAGATTAAGACCCTCGGCTATCATATCTTGTGGTGCACCTCTACAGTAGGAGGGGAAGACGCTCACATGTACCATTATACTTGAGATAGGGGCTACTTTGGTCAAGACAAAAGTCTCCAAGGTAAGGGGTATATGGTGGTTGAGGACCATATATTCCCTATCTATCCAAGCTATAGCATTATGGTATTAATGGGGGTGGGAATCTCTTCTCTATTTTGAGTTGGGATTGACCCATGGCCATTTCGTGAGATCCACAAGATATGTCACACTTACTTGCTTAATTTTATGTTTGTGATCAAGTGTTTGGCGTGTCTTTTTTGTGTGAAACTAGTGAAATCCAATACGCCTTTGTCACCTTGAAACATCAGTCAGCCATCATGTCTTTTTGTTGGTTAACGTCTCTTATCAATTCACTCTTAGTCAAATTCTTGCAAACAAATCCTTACACACATCCAAACCTTAGACTTGTAATCGAACCAAAACATCCCACTTTGCATAGACCACAATTGAGTCCTCTTTGCAACAAAGTTGAAATCTTCCCAAGTTTCATTATCCAATCACCATTTTGTACCCATCTTATGCAGAGTCCATCTTAGTCCCATTCAAGTCTATCAAGTCCAAATCCATCCTTGCTCCTAGTTGCATCCAAATACGTTGCAATCCTTCATCATGCACACTTGAGATCCTTGGTTGGAAAACTTTATCATGCAAGATAGAACTCCTAGTTCTACAACTAGCAGTAAATCCAATATCAAACCCAAAATCACAATCAAAGGTGGTCCTCAACTTGTCGATGATGATGATGATAGTCTTGTGGATCATGATGAATATCTCGATAACAATAGATTTGATGATAAGATGATTGATCACAATCTTATCGCACTCATCAAAGAGCCTTGCATTCAAAATCCTGTCAACACTAGCTGTACCATACCACTTCCAAACCTTTATCTAGTGATTGTCCTAAGTCTAATTCTCATTCCAATCCTAAACATGTGTTTAGTGACCCTCCTTATGATACCTTCAAGAAAGGAAGCACTAGTTTAGAACAAGGTCCTTATGTCCAATCCATGTTTCCAAATCCAACCTCATTTGCATATTCCATATCTTCCACCTCATCCTTTGAAAATACCTCATCCTCATCCTTACATCCTAGATCATTCCATCAGCCCAACCATCCATCTAGCCAAAACAAAAATTCACAATCCAAATCCATACATCCAAATCATCTTTTTCAAATTTCCTTTAAGGACTATTAGCAAAGGGAGCAAATGAAACTAGAAAGCCCCAAGTCAATAAGCACACCTATTCTAAATCTATCCAAGAGTCTCCTAGTAGTGTGCCTGTACAATAAACAACACCATATGATCTAAAGCCAAATAACATACTCATCTATGAGCAAGTGCCAGCATGTGAAGATCTTGTCAATCCTAATTCTTTCAAGTGTGAACATGAGCCTTCTAGTGTCATGCCTATCTGTCTAACACCATCATGAAATCCTATGTCCATCCAATCTATGCAGGAGTCTCATGTTAACAATGAACCATTATCACTGCCTATCAAGACTATTCAAGTATCCCTTACCATAACCCTAAGTTATAATCCATTAAGCAACCATGGCGTCGATGATTCAAAGCCTATCAAGTCCATCCAAGAAACCTCTATGTTCCTCCAAACTCAAGAGCTATGTCAAGAATCAAATTTCAAGCAAGATCAAACATGCACTCAACTAAATCAAGATCAAGTTATCCAAGATCAAATTCGGCAGGCCACTCCCATTTATGATCATGATCCTAGATATGATCTAGAAAACCAAATTGATCCCCTCCTTGAACTTTATGATATTCATGATCACAAAAGCCAAATTGATCCCCTCCTTGAACTTTATGATATCCATGATCACAAAAGCCAAGTTGAGCCTCTCCTTGAACTAGAAAGACAAAATAATTTACTTAATCCCATCCAATATACCACTAGATCTATGGAACATCCAACTATAACATCCATTTCTTATGATGAGACACTTAGTCCCCAAGTCAACATAGACAATCAAACAAATCACTTGGATCATATCACAATGGATCCTAATGAGCATAGTTATAGTCAAGATCTTACTTACATCAAGTATGGAGAAACACAAGTCATAATGGATACCATTGAGCATTTAGTGTTAGGAATTAAGGTGTCTCAACCTTGGTAATTTCTTGTATCATTTTCATTGTATTTATTTATTTATTGCCTATGTTGTAAATTAAATTGTAAATTCACATTGTCATCTTGTGGGATGTGGCACGGTGATGTGTCATCCTACATAGAAGATGACAACTTGTAATTTTGTCCTCACATGAGGAAATAGGCGTTCCACTTTGTGGTAGGAGTATTTTGTCATGTGTCGGCATCTTGGATGTTGTGTAAGGGAATGTTGACCGAAACGGTTATGATGGATTCCTATGACGAAGTTATGACATGTAAGAGTCAGAAATAGAATCTTGTAAGATAGGTGAAGACATGTGTCGAGAAGCATCTTTGAAAAAGTCATCTTTGGTCTCCCCAAGGTGGACTATGACATGTTGTAAGAGAATATGCTATTTATAGGCTATGTATGATAGATTCTCTTACAACTGTAAGTTATGACAGCTATGACATATTCTATGACGGTCGTAAGAGTTGTAAGAGCATCTGTCATAGCCCATTTTTGGAAATAGGCAACTCTTTGGGATGGGGTGTGTAGACAAGTGTCAGATGAATCTTACAATGTTGATCAAGTGTCCATAGGCATGGGTTTTGAGCCATGAGGCCAAGTTGGACGCCCATTCCAAGATAGAGGGAATTTTACCTTGTATATTCTATATAAACAAGTGCTTTGAAGAGGAGTTGCATAATGTGATTGACAGGTACTATTATGCTACCGAAATACCTCCAGATACGAGTGTCAAAGACTCCTGAGAGCTTGCATTGCAAGTGTATTGTAAAGAACCTTTAGATTTGTTAATACATTGTGTAGGTTTTGGAGTGTGGGGTTTTTCTCTTGAAAGGGTTTTCCCCATGTTAAATCTTCTCTCTCTTCTTCTGTGTCATTCTATGTGTATGTTATTTTCTGTAATATCTCTGTTATTGGGTTGATAACACTGTAATTGTAAGGATTTAAAATAATTTGCACTCTACTTCCCTCATTATATTAGCGTAGGAAGTGTGTTCCGTGTACCTTGCTTCCTTTTAGTTGGTATCAGAGCTTGATCACCTTTGGTCCTAGTTGTTGGGTAGGGGTTTTTTGAGCTGATCTTAGTTTGAGTGGGAGTCCTATGCAGAGTATTCTATAATCTTGTTGCAGGAAAGAGATGGTAGGCACATCCGGAAGAATCAAGGTGGAGAAGTTTAATGACACAAATTTTGAGTTGTGGAAACTTAAGATAGAAGACCTACTTGTTGATCGTGACCTATGGGAAATTGTATCTGGTGTAAAACCAACCACAATGTCACAAGAAGATTGGGATCTCAAAGATCAGAAGGCTAAGGGTCTCATAAGACTCAGTCTAGTTGATTCTATCCTGTTAAATGTCCATGAGGAGAAGAGCCCAAAAGATCTTTAGAAGAAGTTGGGTGATGTTTATCAGGCTAAATCCATGGTGAACAAACTTTTTCTGAGAAAGAAGTTATTTTCTCTGAAGATGGAGGATGGAGGATTGGTTGCAGATCACCTGAATACTTTTAACATGCTAGTTGCACAATTGACATCGTTGGTGTGAAGATGGAGGAGGAGGATCGTTGTATGACCTTGCTTTGTTCTTTGCTGGACTCATGGGATCATCTTGTTATGGCTATTGGGAGTACCACATCCAGATTCAAAATGGATGAAGTGGTATCTTTGCTGTTATCTAAAGAGATGCGGAGAAAGTCTTCTGAGGCAACCAAAAAGGCTCTTGCAGTTCGTGGAAGACCTAAGGAGAAAGGGAAAAAGAAGGACAAGAAAGATGAGAAGGGCAGATCCAAATCCCCTGGAAAGTCCAAGGCTCTCTGTTGGAACTGTGGCAAAACTGGGCATTTCTGAAAGGAATGCAAAGAGGAGAAGAAAAAGAAGAAGAAAGCTCTTGATTCAAATTCTGACAAGTCACAAGATGATGGTGATGCCTTCATCGTAGGCCTGGCCACCCATTCATATGATGATGTGTGGTTGATTGATTTTGGTGCATCAATCCACATGACCTCGCATTGAGACTGGTTTACAAAATATGAAGAGTTTGATGGTGGAAGAGTGTACTTGGGTGATGATTCATTTGAAGATTGTTGGTCGTGGAAGAGTCTTAATCCAATTCCCTGATGGACGAGTGAAGGGGATCACTGGGGTTATGCACATCTCAGGCCTAGCACAAAACCTACTTTCTATAAGTATGTTGAATGATGCAAGTGTGCAAGTTATCTTTTCGAAGGATGGATGCAAGATAACTAGAGGATCTATGGTGCTTGCTAAGGGTACTCGGAGAGGTACTTTGTTTCAACTGGAGGCATGCACTTCACAGTGCATAGTTCTTCTAATTCGAAGAAAAGAGCTGCAGTCACTTCATCCCCACCATCTGAATGAACAGTGAAGAAATCTGTTGTAACTAGTTCTGATGGTAGTGCACATGCTATGGAAGCTAAGCTCCTTGCTGAAAAGACTATGTTATGGCATTTGAGATATAGCCACATTGGTGAGAAGGGTCTGCGTACCCTAAAAAATAAAAACCTTGTTGAGGGGTTAAATGATTGTAATCTCGAGTTCAACTTTTGTGAACATTACATTTATGGAAAGTAAAACTGTGTTTAGTTTTACTCTAGTTCTCATAAGTCTTCTGGTGTATTGGATCTTATTCATTCTGATGTGTTTGGTCCTGTTAATGTTCCTTCGATTTTAAAATCTGTATATTTTGTATCTTTCATAGATGATTATAGTAGGACATGGGTTTATTTTCTCATAAGCAAATATGAAGTCTTTAGTCAGTTCAAAGAGTTTAAAGATTTTGTTGAGAATCAAACTAGTAAAAAGATTAAGTGTTTGAGAACTAATAACGGTGGTGAGTTTTGTTTGGAAGAGTTTGAGAAGTTCTGTAAAGAGCAAGGGATTGAAATACATAAGACAACTCCTTATACCCTGCAACAAAATGGAGTTGCAGAGAGGATGAACATGACACTGATGGAGAAGGCTAGGAGTATGCTTAGTGGAGCAAGCCTCGAATAAAAGTTTTGGGCTGAAGCTATAGCCACTGTTTGCTATCTGGTAAACAGATCTCCTACATTAGCTCTTGTTGGTAAAACACCTATGGACGTGTGGTCTGGTAAGAAGCCTTCAGTTAGACATCTTCGTATTTTTGGTTATGAGGCATATGCACATGTGCCTAGGGAGAAATGGTCTAAATTGGAGAACAAGGCTATTAAGTGTATCTTCATTGGCTATGGTGTCAGTGTGAAAGGATACAAGCTTTGGGATCTTATGGCTGAAAAGGTGTTGTATAGCAGAAGTGTTATTTTCAGTGAGCTAACACCATCTTCCATTATTCTACAGCCAGAATAGACAGAAAAGAAAGAAGATGCGGTTTAGTTTCCTTCTACCCCTGAGAAGACTAAACAAACAGACCCTGTGAGACATGATGATGAGGAGAGCTCTAGAAGCTCTGAAAGCTTAGAAGAAGAAGCAGAACCTCAACCTCAGCCATTGAGGAGGTCTACAGAAACAAGAAAGCAACCTGATAGGTTTGGTTATTCATTGCTTGATTCTAGTTGTGCTTTTGCTTTACTTACTAATACTAATGAGCCTAGAGCTATGAAAGAGGCTATGGGCATGAAAGATGCAGGTTCCTGGAAGGAGGCCATGGAAGATGAGATGGTTTCTTTGGAAAAGAATAAAACATAGGGCTTGGTGCCTTTGCCTAATGGATGGAAACCTATTGGATGAAAATGGGTGTTCAAGAAGAAATTCGATGAAGATGGTAGTGTTGAAAAGTACAAGAATAGATTGGTTATGAAGGGGTAGTCACAAGTGGAGGGAATTGATTATGGTGAAATTTTCTCTCTCGTTGCAAAACTGACATCCATTCGATTTTTGTTATCTCTTGCAACATCTTATGACTTAGAGGTGGAGCAGATGGATGTAAAAACAACTTTCCTTCATGGTGATTTGGAGGAAGAAATCTACATGCCACAGCCAGAGCATTACATAGTGAAAGGTAAAGAAAATTTGTTTTGCAAGTTGAAAAAGTCTTTGTATGATTTGAAGCAGTCTCTTAGGATGTGGTACTTGAAGTTTGATGCCTTTGTGTTGTCAATTGGATTTGTGAGATCGAAATCGGATCACTATGTATATTATAAGTTTGATGGTGATTGTATTCTCATTATTGCATTATATGTTGATGATATGTTGCTCATTGGGAAGGGTAAGAATATGATTTCTGATTTTAAGTCTCAGTTGGCAGCACAGTTAAAATGAAAGATTTACGGGCAGCCAGGTACATTCTAGGAATGAAAATCAGAAGAGATAGAACTAACATAAAACTTTGGTTAAGCCAGAGTAAGTATGTGAAGATCGTGTTGGATAGATTCAACATGGCAGATTGTAGACCATTGTGTGTTCCTGTTTCTTTGGGGACAAAGTTATCTGTTAATGATTGTCCAAAATCTCCTAGTGAGGTGGAGGACATGAGTAGAGTAACTTATGCTAGTGCTGTTGGTAGTTTGATGTATGCTATGGTTTGCACAAGACCAGACACTGCCCAAGCAGTGGGAGTCCTTAGTCGATTTATGGCTAATCTTAGTGGATGGGTACATTGGGATGCAGTTAAGAGAGTGTTCAGATATTTGAGGGGTACTTCTGAGTATTCCATATGCTATCATGGTAATGTTACAGGACCTCCGCATTCAATTTATATTCGTGGATTTGTGGATTCTGACAGGGCAAGTGACATTGATAGTAGGAGATCCACCAGTGCCTATGTGTTCACTATGTTTGGTGGTGCTATTAGTTGGATGAGTAAGCGATAACCTATGGTTGCTTTGTCCACGACAGAAACTGAGTACATGGCAGCAACTCATGCTTGTAAGGAAGCCATTTGGCTTAAGAGATTGTGTTCAGATATTGGTTTCGATGCAGGACATATTACGATTTGTTGTGACAGTCAGAGTGTGATTTGCCTTGCGAAGAATCCAACTTTCCATGCCAGAACAAAGCATATTGATGTACAGTTTCACTTTGTGCAAGACATGGTAGAGGCTGGGAAGGTAAATTTGGAAAAGGTAGATACTTTGAAGAATGTTGTAGATGCATTGACGAAGCCAGTGGGCACATAAAAGTTCAGATGGTGTTCAGAGTCTATGGGCCTCTCAGCCTATAGTAGTTAAATCCTATTATTTCTATTGGCTCTTACAAGGTGTTCGACAAGTGGGAGAATGTTGGGAATTAAGGTGTCTCAACCTTGGTAATTCCTTGTATTATTTTTATTGTATTTATTTATTTATTGCCTATGTTGTAAATTAAATTGTAAATTCACATTGTCATCTTGTGGGATGTGGCACGATGATGTGTCATCCTACATGGAAGATGACAACTTGTAATTTTGTCCTCACATGAGGAGATAGGCGTCCCACTTTGTGGTAGGATTATTTTGCCATGTGTCGGCATCTTGGATGTTGTGTAAGGGAATGTTGACCAAAACGGTTATGACGGATTCCTATGACGAAGTTATGACATGTAAGAGTCAAAAATAGAAGCTTGTAAGACAGGTGAAGACATGTGTCGAGAAGCTTCTTTGAAAAAGGCATCTTTGGGCACCCCAAGGTGGACTATGACATGTTGTAAGAGAATATGCTATTTATAGCCTATGTATGACATATTTTCTTACAGCTATAAGTTATGACAACTATGACATATTCTATGACGGTTGTAAGAGTCGTAAGAGCATCTGTCATAGCCCATTTTGGAAGTAGGCAACCTCTTTGGGATGGGGTGTGTGGACAAGTGTCAAATGCATCTTACAATGTTGACCAAGTGTCCATAGGTGTGGGTTTTGGGCCATGAGGTCAAGTTGGATGCCCATTCCAAGATAGAGGCAATTTTGCCTTGTATATTCTATATAAATAGGTGCTTTGAGGAGGAGTTGCATAATGTGATTGACAGGTACTGTTATGTTGCCGAAATACCTCCAGATACGAGTGTTGAAGACTCCTGAGAGCTTGCATTGCAAGTGTATTGTAAAGAACCTTTAGATTTGTTAATACATTATGCAGGTTTTGGAGTGTGGGGTTTTTCTCCTGAAAGGGTTTTCCCCACGTTAAATCTTGTCTCTCTCTTCTTCTGTGTCATTCTATGTGTATGTTGTTTTCTGCAATATCTCTGTTATTGGGTTGATGACACTGTAATTGTAAGGATTTAAAAGAATTTGTACTCTACTTCCCTCATTAGATTAGCATAGGAAGTGTGTTCCGCGTACCTTGCTTCCTTTCATTCAGATGATTAGGGAATGACAATAACAAACAATGATCACGAAACTACGACAGTATACAATGATTAAGGTACAAAGAGTCTACATGATGACCCAGTACCAGAATACCATCAAATAGGATATACTATCTTTATCAAGACAAATTTACTCACAGAAGAGACAATAGCAAATTTTGACTACTCTCTACAAAATACCAAGGACCTTGCATCATGTTTCAAAGACAACAAATATCCCATTGTAAACAAGATATGTTAGAGCATGAATTATCATGGAAAAGAATTGGCCCTTCATGAGCAAATAATCTTAGAACCTATCCCAATCCACATCAAACATAGTCAAATTACTAGAACAAAATTATCTAAGAAATATAATGGTGTTAGTGATACTTCCAAGATCACTAAGGAAACCTCATCCAATGAGAGCATCAAGATAGGGACCATTCATATCCCTTGCACTAAACTTGCTATCAAAAATCTTGACAATCCTTCAAATTCCACTTACACCATCACTTGTCTTCCATTTCTTCCACCCATCAAGTAGGACTAACAAAATCATAGAGCATACAAGGTAAAAGATTCAAATTAGATGTCAAAAGTGTATGAAGTCAACAATCAAGGAAAGCATATCAAAGTAATATGGGTCCCAAAACAAAATGAACCAAGCATGTCAAATAAAGTAAATCTTCCAAATACCACATGAGCTATCAAAGCTATCAAAATCAAAACACATGCCTTGCATATAACATGTGCCCACTACCTTATAATCTATAAAAGAGCATTGGTCCTGATCGCCATTCTAGTTCCACATCTACACATCGTAATGCTAAATCCAAATTTCATAATCCACTAGCACAAGTTTGGTGAGTTCAAAATCTATCAAACCCATCTACATCGCCAACTTATTCATCCAAGTTGACTATATCACAATCACCTAATCTTGTATCCTATATCCTCCATACACATCCAAACTCATGTCCCAATAAATTCAATTCCAAATCCGTCGTGTTGTGGTAGCAACGCTTCACTATAAGGGCTATGATGGTTCCCTATTGAAATGTAATCATTTAGACAAGGCCAACTTAGTTATTGATGAGAATCACACAACCATCAAAGGATTGTACACAAGCACTTTAATCCTCACAAAGCAGTTACTTCAAGAAGGACATTATTGGCATGTTATTACAATCACATCTACAACAACTATCCTTAAACATATAGGGACATTGAAGACCCTTTGAATATCAAGTTATCAGTGTTATCCAATCAGCATAGCACATCAAAAAATCAAAAATAAAAAATAAAAAAAATTCAAAACAAAAAAATTGAAAAAATCAAAATAGTAAAGAGAAATCATTCATCCAATGGTGAAAACCATATTTTATGGCACCTTGGATAAGTACCATGATGGAAACCCATTCGTGGGTGTCATGTGTAAGTCGATTGTCAATGAACTTTGCACTTGGGGGCAGGTTGGCTCATCTATTCCATACTAACATATCCCTTACCTATTATCATAACCCATCACATCCAAGGGTTACCATTCCCCTTCATCATTCCTCCTACTTAACTTGGATCTTAATAATAACATTGATCTTGATAATGATTGAGGCATGATTTTGATACGTGCTTTGATAAACGCTTGACATAGCCAATCCTATTACAACATATCTTGTTATATCCTATGCCATTCACTGTATCCCTTTAGTCCAACATCCTAAATGGAATTTACAGAGTAGGGGCATGTTATTCATTTGCAGCATAGTCTTTGGAGGTTACATCCTACATCCGTCCATTCATCCTTCCTATCCATCTCCTATCACTAATCCCTTCACCCATCCATCTATCATTGATTCTCCTTTCCATTCATTATCTCTTAAATCATACATCCAATCCAATAAGCTCATCAACCCAAATCAATCAACTTTCCTGTCCTTGTTTCTACATTTAGTGCTCCCTTGTCACTAGTTCTCATGTGGAGACCACAATCCTATCTAGTGCCATCCCATCCAAAGAAATCCAAAGCAATCCCATCAAAAGTAATATAATGCATAATCCATCTAGAGCAATTCCTTGCAATTATCCAAAGAAATTCAAGCAAAGCCTCATTCCATGCACTCCAATGCACTAATCCCAATCTTGATCCTACATTAGTTAATCCATCCAAGTCTTGCCAAGCAATTTATCTTATCCTCCCAAAGCATCCATCGATCTTGTTCCTAGTCTTGCTACAAATCAACTTCAACTTAATTTAATCAATCATCATTATTGGGATATATCATTCCCAATCCTAGTGTTGTTCATTGGGATATATCATTCCCATATCAACAACACAATCCTTGCATTATTTTGGGATATATTGTTCTCACATCAACAATCCTATCATCGTGATCATTGTCAATCCAATATTTATTTTCAGATTGACTAGGGGCAACATCATGTTTGTCTTTGTTTTGAATCATTTTTATGCATGCTTACTGGCTTTGCTTGTGTGTGTTCTTGTTTTGTCTTGCATCTGTCTTAGTCCTTGCAACATACTTGCCACAACATCATCATGGTCTTTCATATCATGGTGCCATCAACATATGCTTGCTTGCGACTTTAATCCTTTATGCATTTGACACATCGTCACCATGCTCTTTATATCATGGTGCATACTGTCAAGTGCTATATCAAACATCAGGTTGCTCATACTGACTCAACATGACGATCCTTTTCTCCATCATTTTCATCCTATCCCTTCACCTCATCTTTCCTTTCTATCCATTTCGAGAGTCTACTCATGTCCTTCCTACCCACCTATCCTCTCAAGTGTGCATAATCCCATCCTCCTTTTTATAAGCCCCATCCTTTTTTCCACCATCTATATTTTATTCTTCTTTGAAATGACATTACTTCGCAACAATCGTCTCAAAGAGGGGCAAAATGTAGACACCTAAAATTGACCACTTTATCCCAAAACAAATCATGATCCCCTACATCGACCAATTTATCTCTAAACCATCCTAAATGCCCTAATCATGGTCAATTATCTTCTCATCATCCTAATTTTATCTCGATTATCAAGACCTAAGCCTATCATTATCATCATTTATCCCTAAGCCATAAATTCATTTTCCTAAGTCATAAATCCCCTTTCCCACATTTGATTTAATTAATTTTATTAATTAAATCCCTCTCAAACTATCAAAAATGAATAAAAGAAATTAAATATTTCTTTTATTCTCATCCATACACCTTGTAACTAATTCATAATCATCTCCTAAAAATAGTAAAAATCAATTAATAATCCCTTTTATCCTCCACCCTTGATCTTGTAACTTCCCAACCAACTCAATCTAAGTCATTCATCTCTCATCAAATCCTTAATGTCGATCCTCCTTCCTGGTGGTCTATAAATTGACCTAATTAGGAGGCGTTTTGATCATTGATCAATCTCTAAATAACGTCATGCTGACCGATTGAGCAACCACAATCATATCGCTTTGAGTAAATCCACCATTTTGGTGCAATAGGAGATCATGGGTAATATGTGTTAGTTTCATGCATTTATTGTTGATTTCCTTGCTTAATCAAAGGTCATATTTAATGTAGATTAAAGGGTTTATATTGTGTTTAAATCTTTTATTTTGATTTGCATTTTAGTGTGTACAAGTCCTCTTTTCTCTCTCTATTCTTGGGGGTGTTCTCTCTCTATTTGTGGGGGGTTTCTATTCCTTTATTTGGGGGGGGGTGGCTTCTTCTCTTTGGAGGGGTGTTCTTTGTACATGGGTACCTCATTAGGCTTCATTTTCCAAGACCCATATTTTCACCCACCTAAGCTATGCTTAAGGGGGGTGTTAGTGTAGGTTTTTGTTTTCCTAGTGGGATATGTATTTTCCTAGGTTTTTCCTACACTTTTATTAAGATTGCTTAGGTTAATAAAGTGAGTTTAATTAGGTGAGTGGGTTATTTGAGGTGTCACCATCCTATGAGGGATTGACATTTACTATGTTTAGACTATTTGGTGGTCTCTCCTTATTGATCAGTTTTTCCATCTCCACTCCTCTCCCTGGTCTATATAAACTCACTACCTAGCTTGTATTTTGCATCTTGGATGGAAGACTTTTGCCAATCTTTTGTAGCTTCTTCTTTGATCTCGTAATGCAATTTTGTCATCCTAACATTTGCATATCTCTCAGAATCATTGGTTTGCTTTTGCTTATGCATTTATAGATTATTTATCTTAGATACTCTAGATTAAAAAGTTCTTAAGCTATTCATATGTTTTACATTTCTAACATTGGTATCAAATCCATTTGATGACTTATGCTTCTCACTGGCGGTAAACCTTCAGGTACATTATTCGAAACAATATCTTGGAATTCATCTAAGAAATCTACAATTTCTATAGGTACATCTTCCCCTTATTTACTAATTTTAGGAATCAAGGCAAATTACATATGTTCACGCTTCATTCCATCCAAAAAATTTCTACCATCTACCAAACAAATTCTAACATTACTACATACCTTTTCCTCTGCTTCTCTCACAGGTTTTAGCTTATGTCTCACCATATCTTTTGTCAAAGAGTAGGTGTTAGCACAACAATCATGGATAGCACACCTATCATACTGCCACGACCTTCCCAATAACAACTGGCATACATCCATTGGCATAATGTCACATAACACTTCATCGTGATAATCTCCAATCTTAAACTTTACCAAAAAATGTTCATTAACCAAAGCCTTATCATCTTTTTGTAGCTAAGAAAATCCTATAGGGATGTGGATTAGCTATTCCTTTCAAATTCAACTTTGTAATCATTTCTTCAGAAAATCTACTATCTGTACTTCCACTATCAATGATTACATTATAACATTTACCTCTTGACTTACACTTTGTTATGAACAAACTCTTTCTTTGGGCTAGTTCTTCTTTTCCTTCATCCTTCAACAAGGCTCTTCTGACGACAAGAGTCTCTCCTCTTTTAGCTTCTGAAAGTTTGAAGATCTAGTCTCCTCATCTATATGGGCAACTCTAACATTACCCTATGGTCTTCTATTTGTTCCTCCCTAATTTTTTTGACAATCATATGCTCCATGCCCTTCTTCACCGCATCTAAAATAGGTTCCTCTAAATCTTCCTCTTCCATGTCCTCTTCCAAATTTCCCTCTTCCTCTCTGGTACCCATCATTTTGTCCTCAAGGGTGGTATGCATTTTCATCCCTATTGTTTTGACTGGTTTTGCAATCTTCATTTTTCTTTTGATCATCTTGTTGTCCACTGTCTCCATATGCACTTCCTCTAGTTCTTCCACCATGACCTCTTCCTCTCTATTTTCTCTCAAAATTTCTATTCAATTTTTCTTCTACCTTCATTGCAAAATGATATGCATCTTCAATAGTTATAATTTTAACCAGGCTTAATTCTTCTTGGATACTGGGTTTCAATCCATTGATATACCTCTCTACCTTTTCTTTATTAGCCTCTGTGTGACCTGCTCTGATGATAACTTTGTAAAACTCTTCGTTGTATTCTTTGATTGTCTTGTTCATTTGTCTCAGACTTTGCATTTTCTTTAGGAGTTCCAACTCATAATCTATAGGAATAAATTGTCTCTTTAATTTATCCACCATTCTATCCCATCCGATGATCTTCTCTTTCCTCCTCAGTTTTTCTCTAACTGTACCTCCTTCTAGCAAATGGCAACATGACCTTTGAGTTTGGTCTTGTCCAACTTGACCCTCTTAGGATAATCTATTTCTTCATATTCAAAATATTCTTCCATATCATTGACCCAATCTATCAATTCTTTCAAATTGACACTACCATAATATGTAGAGATATCCATCTTTGGCCTTTTCCCAAATTTTGTTATGGCCTTCAACAATATGACTTGTTCATATTCTTCTTCTCCATCATCTTCTTCAAATTGTGCATCATCTTGGGCTCATCATCTTCATCTTCACTTTCATCTCTCCTTGGTTCCAACTCTCTTCTCAGCTCCTCTTGGATTGCATCAATCTACCTCTTTAGAGTTCTAAATCCTTCTTTTGTCACAACAACATTTATACCACCACAGTTTCTTCATGGGGGCATCTTGAATTTTCTCTTTATTCTCTTACACTTAATGTAAAAATTCCTCAATGCGAAGTTGTCTCAAATCAATGGTTTTGCTTCCACCTTCAAACACACTATCTCAAGGTCCTGGTAACAAACTACCTCACTGTTCGATGATCTATTTGCACACTCAGTACACACTTTCTTTGATACCACCCGATGAGGGTGTACTCAAACCAAAACACTCACAATAAAAAATCACACCTTCAATTATACGAACATAAAGATTCATGGAAATTTCATAATATTGAGCATGAAAATTGCTTCATAGAAATGTTAACAAAAAGGCATACATATGCATTATGACTGAATGCAAACACCCAAGGGTCATGTGACCTCTTGTTATAGAAATATTAGTTGTTAAATAACAGTAAATTTAGATCTCAAAAGTATTGGAAAATAGAGAACAAAAACCTCTATGATGCATCAACAATATGCAACTTCAATCCTCTAATTTCTAGAGCTTTCTAGCTATTTTAGAGCTTCAAAATAACATTGTTTGATCCTCTAAATGTATTCCACAACTTGTATCTAAAAATTATCTTTAATACCTCTCTTCAAGCTACTTTCGTACTTTTTTGGTCGTTTAGACCCTTAATTGCCTCCTCTGTAACTCACCTCCTTTGAAATTGCTAAAAATAAGCCATCAATGCACCACTCCCCCACCTTGCATGAATCCTATCTTTAAATGATATTTCATGGCATGATTTGGAAAGTGTAAATCCCATTTTGGGTACCCAATTGAGTCCATCGGTCATTTCCCCCACCTTTGAAAAATATTCAAATTTCAAATTTGAAAAATAGCACAACTTTCGGGAGTCGTAACTTTTTATCCGGGTACCCAATTGGGCCCTCATTTTTTAAACTCAAGAGGTCAAAGTGCTCTATGTCCTAGAAATTTAATCTATTAATTTTCCCCAAATTTTGAGGCCTCATTCGACCATTTAAAACCTCAAAACCCAAATTTAAGATTTTTTTCAAGTTTTTTGAGAAACTGGAAATTTTAATATCTTCACATCTAGACTTGACCTTAGGTTGAAACTCACCCATAATTTTCATTTGGAAATTTCGGATCTTTGGGGAAAATTTTAGGTCCATACGTGCTCAAATATAAACTTTATTAAAATAAAGGTCATGTTATTTTTAGCCTTTTTAAAAACTTTGGATGTTCTAAACTATTCTTCAGGACTTTTTAGAGGAAATAAGCTTCATGAGCATTTTCCAAAACTAAAATTAAAGGAAATAAAACCAAATTATTTTTTTGGGTGATGCAAGATTGCTTTTACATCTCTGGATGCTCCTACATCAGACACCTAGGGTTGTTTAAGAAGTGACCTTGTCACAGCTTCAATGTTTGAGGAAGACCAATGTGATCAACCTCTGCTCTAGGTAACCGTGGTGAATCTTTAATAGGTATTCCTTTCCATTTCACTAAGTATTCTTCATATTGCTTGTTTCTTGTCCTTCTTCCCACACAACTATATAAGATTTCTTCAATTTATTCCCTCTTTGAAATAGGTGCTGGGATATGTCACTACCCTTCTACTTGTCCATCTTCTGTATTCACGATACTCTAATAAATCAACAATATTGAATAGAGGTGAGCTATTAATTCCACTTGGCAACTCAACTTCATATTTATTCCCTAATTCATGGTTCTTCAAAATCTTGTAAGGTCCAAATTTCTTCATCTTTAGTTTATTATATGTTCCTACGGAGAAACTTTCCTTTCTAAGGTGGACCATAACCTCTTCTCCAACTTTCAATTCTTTGACTCTTCTTTTCTAATATGCTTTCTCCTTATATTAACTATTCATTTTAGTGAGATGATTTCTTACCTCCTCATGTAGACTCTTCATGTGTTTTACAAAATCTTCAGCATCTACACTCCTCTTCTCCTCTTATCCATCTTCCTTAACTCTAAAACATTTCTAAGACTACTTCCATATACAATATAGAATGGTGATTTTCTTTTACTCCTATTCAGTAAGTTGTTTTATTCAAATTCAGCTTGTGGTAAAATCAAATCTTGTCCCTTTGTCTTTTATGCTACCAAAAATCTCAAAAGGTTGCCCAAAACTTTTGTTTACCACTTCAGTTTGACCATCACTTTGTGGATGATGTGCAAAACCAAACTGCAAATTTGTCTTCAACTTATTCCATAATGTTCTCCAAAAACATCCAACAAATTTTGTATCTCTATCTGAAACTATGCTCTTGGGTAGACCATGAAGTCTAACCACTTCCTTGAAAAATATCTCTGTAATATGAACTACATCATTCATCTTTTGGAAAGGAATGAAATGTGCCATCTTGGAAAATCTATCAACCACCACAAAAATGGAATCATGACCTCTCTGAGTCCTTGGAAAACTAAGTACAAAATCCATGCTAATGTCTTCCCACGGTATTTTAGGTACAGGTAAAGGTTGATATAAACCAATATTTTGACTTGCTTCTTTAGCCATCTGACATACTTTACAACTTTGTACAAACTTTTTCACATCTTGATACAATTGTGGCCAATAATAGTTCTCACTTACCAAGGCAACTATCTTGTCTCTCCCAAAATGTTCTACTAATCCTCCATTGTGCTTTTTTTAATCAAATTCTCTCTCATGGAACTTATTGGAATGCACAACTGACTTCCTTTGAATAACATGCCATCTTGGATTATGTAATCCAATCATTGTGTTCTGTCCATGGTGACAAGTTCTAGGCAAGCTTTCCATGCCTCTAAAACATTTGGATCTTTTGGATACAAATGTTTGAGTTCTTCAAACCCAACAATTACAATTCTCATCTCTACCAACAAATTTTGCCTCCTACTTAAGGCATCTGCAACTCTGTTAGACCTTCCACTTCTATGCTTCAATACAAATGTGTGACTTTCTAAAAGTCAACCCATTTCAAATGTCTTTGATTCAACTTTACCTGGCTATTCAAATATTGTAAATCTTGATGATCTGTATATAGAACAAATTCCTTAGGCAATAGATAATGTCTCCATTTCTTTAAAGCTTGAACAATGGCAAAAAATTCTTGATCATAAACAAAATACTTTGTTTTAGCATTATTGAGTTTTTCACTAAAATATGTAATGGGATTTCCTTCTTGACTTAACATTGCTCCTATGGCACTGCCACTAGCATCACATACTTGAAATACCTTGTTAAAATATGGAAGCGCTAAAACAATTTTCTTTGTAACTTTTTGCTTCAACAAATCAAAACTCTTGGTTGCCCCTACATTCCATTTAAATTATTTTCTGTCTCCTCTCATTGTTTCAGTTAAAGGTGCACATATGCTGCTGAAATTTTTAATGAATTTTCTATAAAAGCAAACCAATATATGAAATGATCTTACCTCATTGATACTCCTCGGTGTAGGAGATTCTATGATAGCCCTTCCATTCTCTATATCCATCTTAATACCCTCATCTCAGATTACGAATTCTAGATACACTAACTCTTTCTTCACAAAGCTACATTTATTCAAATTTATCAACAACTTCTCTTCTCTCAACCTCTAAAAAATTCTATGGACATGAATCAAATGCCCCTCCAAATTCTGTTGAAAATTAGAATATCATCTAAATAGACAATAATGAACTTACCTAGAAACTCCTTGAGTACCTCATTCATGAGCCTCATAAAAGTGCTTGGTGCATTGGCTAGTTTGAATGACACTACTAACCACTCATACAATTGTTCTTTTGTATTGAATATTGTCTTTTATTCATCTCTTTTTTGTATCCTAATCTGGCGATACCTAATATTCAAATCTATCTTAGTGAAGTACTTTTCTCCTCTCACGAAGTCCATGATATCATCCATCCTTCACAAAGTAAATCTGTACTTGATTCTAATTTTGTTGATGGCTATAGAATCGGTACACATCCTCCATTATCCATATTTCTTAGGTGTTAGTACTAGAGGTACTGCACATAGACTCAAACTCTCTCTGATTAGTCCCTTAATAATTACTGAACTTGTTTATTCAAATCCTCATTTTTTGTAGGAGTCATTATGTGGGTTGCCTTATTAAGCAAACTAGCTCTTGGTATCAAATCCATCTGATGACATATGCTTCTAACTGGTGGCAAACCTTCAAGTACATTATGTAAAATAATATCTTTGAATTCATCCAACAAATCTATAATTTATGTAGGTATTGTTAGGTCTAAAAAATGCAGGTTGCAAACCTTAAGAGGATGCCAAGCTCTCTTAATGATTTTGGCTAATGACACTGGGTTGATATGATTGAAAAACCCCCTTCTCTTTAGGCTCTACCAGACCTAGGCGGGTGTGCCTTGATAGTTGATGCAAATTTGTGTGACCTTAGTGATCTACTCATGATGGCATGTAGATGCGAGACATATATAAGGCTGAGTTATTCCTACTACTAAGGTTTGAAATATGAAAATATAAACTATAAATTGATGTTTAAATTGAGTATGACTAGTGCCTAATTCTATTGGATGAATGGGGTAAGGAATTGTATGATATGTGGATCCTCTTACTTGGCGTAACTCTAATTACTCAGCACTTGTAAATGTTTATACCTTATATAAACGCACAAAAATATTGGTTATGAGGCTCTTATTATCGATCCCAATGATATCTTTCCAAGTTACTGTGATTACTTGAAAGGATTTTAATTCTTATAGGCAAGAAACCAATTAAAATGATTCATTTAAAGGACTTTTAATTCTAGATAGAAACCAATAAACAAAGATCACTTAAAAGGAAATTAATTCTGTCCTTGCAGAAACCAATCAATACGATCACACAAAGGTAGCAAATATGTCTTGACAGATTAAATACACGTTCAATATACTTGATCTAAATAACATGAAAAGACCGCTCTGGAGACAATCACATAACTCATAAGCATCCATCTTGACAAAATAATTGAACACCAAAGTTTTGAGCCATTGATTATATATTCTTCCCCATTGTATTACTTAAAATTCATAAGAGTTGTCTTGCATTTTATCAATAACTGGAGATAACAGTATAATTAGATTGCTTGTATATATAAAGTTCTATCTAATAAATGATGATATTGATGATTCCATAAAAATGGCCTTGGTTTCCCATATATATGGGAAGCAAACAAGCTTCAGGCCGAAAGAGGGTGTCACTTCATGACTCACACCCCTTGTGATAACTAACAAACATTTAGGACATAATTAAGAAATAACAAAGACAACAGTGTGGGCATTCATAATTTTCAGGATCTGAGTCCATTAATCAATGTGGAGAACCCGTGATCATCCTGATCTGGAAAGGTTCTCCTCTCCAATGATGTAGAGTCTTGATGTATATGTTTTTCCCACTGTTGTTTCCTCCTCTATACTTTGTTGCAAAAATTCTTGAATTAGCATTGGCAAAATTCCTAAGGATCAAAAATATTATCTAGATTTTCTATCTTCTTTAACCATTGTCTTCCATTTTTAAATCATCTGAGGATGTAGACATGGTTCCTTCAACCCTTCATGCTGCTCTGGAGATAAATAGATTAATTTTGGCGATATGATCAATATACTCTTGGGTTGCATAAGTACCTGTAGTTGATACCATTTCTTTCATAACAAAATCAAGAGTAAAAATCTTTTCTAATTGCTCATGTGTACTTTTCATTACTGTGGACTCATCATTTACTTTATTCAGAGCCATTGGTAACAACTGGGCAAGTTCTTCCCTCTAGACATCCTATTCTCTTAGATCGCCCTCATCATAAAAAAAGCTAGGAAAAGATAGATCCAACAGTTGATCAAAGTCACTGAGGTCTTGTGTGAGTTCAATGTTGAATCTCTCATGTATGTGAATTAATTCATCATATTCTTTGAGGACATGTACATTAACATCCTCCTTAGACATCAATTCTTCTTTCTTTTTTAGCATTCTAAGGTGCAATCTCTTATGTTCTTGATATGTAGAATATGACCCTTTGTGTATTACCCACACCTTATCAGCATTTGCAGTCATTTTTCAAATATGTTCTGGATCAATTCTAAGACCACCTTGTATTTAATAGTCTTTATCTCTGTCTCCAATTGATCACTCTTCTTTTGGAATTGCTCTACCATAATCTTCCAATAAGTAGCATCAACTCGGGTCTCCACCACTCTTTTGTCAGATTCCAGGTAAGGTGAATAGCTACTTGACGATGATGGCAACCTATCCTTATAATTGGCAACTTCTTGCCTTAGTTTTTCATTCTCTGCCATGTATGCTTTATTATTCCTTACCAATCACTCAATTTGAGCCTTTGTGAATCTGACAACATTCACATTCAGATCGACAGTATCCATTGGGTTAGTGTCCTCAACTCTTTGCACAAAAAGATGGCCAAAAGCCTTATCTAAGTCATTAATTATCAAAGGCCTTTTATTTGGTGGGTACAAGGCCCACAACAATAGGGTAGCATTATCTAGATCAAAGCCTGACCCAGAAATAACTTTGTCTACTCCCTCAGCACTCAACTATACTTTTTTATCCTGATTTCTTCTTAAACTGTCAAAGACAATGGCTGAAGTCATGTCCCATCTAGATACCAACAAGACTCCTGCTTCTTCAAGCAATGCTCTTCCCTTTTCTGGAGTTATATTCTTCCTTTCTTTATCAATTTCTATTTGGAGATCCTTCAATGCCTCAACCTCTACTTCAGAAGTGATATTCTTCATTTTTTCCCTAGCCTGTTTTCCTTTGTCCTCATATAGGAAGGCTTTGAACTCAGGGGGTTTAACAAAATCATCATCCGAGACAAATATTTTGCTTGCCATGTGTCTGATATCATCTAACAACTCATCAGGAGCTTCAATCGAAACATATTCTCTTTCCACAGGGGGCTCATATTTGTTAACCATAGGATGGAATGCCTGCAAGTTTTCATCCTCATCCTCACTTTTTTGTTGGTGTAAACACATAATTCACACATGTTAAGTTGACTTAGCGAGTCTTCTAGATGTCTAGCTGAGTCTAGTTGTGTGTTGAATTGTTGATAGTTGGAGTGAGTTGTCTTATCCTCCACATGTGCAATTAGTTATCATCCTCTAATTGACACATGTTGTAGGAATATCTCCACCTTTCACTCCACCCTTCTAGCTCTCACCTTGCCTTTATAAGTAAGGCTCACTCATTGTATTATATACAGTTTGATATACAGCTTCATATGATCTTTGTATAGATTCTTGCTCCATTGTTTTAGCATCTTCTCTTGTCATCTTTGTGTGGAAGGTTGTCTTGATTGCAGATGATCCTGGTTTGCTAAGTCACATTGACTCTTACATGGTATCAGAGCCAAATCTGTAATTCCCTTCCCTCATTGGAGAGTTTTTGCTGGGAGCAGCATCATAGGAGTGTCTTGGAGTGAAACTGACATCACGGTTGCGATCAAGAGGCCCAAATCTGTATAGATTGGCTATCCAAACGCCGAAATCGAAGAAGTTGAAAGAAAAAAAGGCATTTTTTTTGCCTCTGCCCCTCCACGGTAGGGAATATTCCCTGCGTAGAAGGAATCTTTGCCAGTACCTGCGTCTGCATCGTCAGATCGTATCTGGTATTTGTTTTTGGCTTGTTTTACATTCATTTTCTACAGATTTTTTTAAAGGGGGCTTTGTAAATTTTTATTTTTTTGAAAAACAAAAAAAAAACTTTTTGGGTACCGACAGGACCTGCGCAGGGCCTGTCGGTCTCGTACCATAAGGGTATAGTGGGGTGCCTTTGTGGCAGGGAAATTCCCCCACACCTCTGCAGGTTAACTTTGATTTGGCGGTCATTTAAAACCTCACACCGGAAAATTTTCTGCTCTTGTTGGTTGTTCTAGTCGACGCATGGTCTTGATAGGGCATAAACCCTCGGTGGTCACTTTGCATTGTCAACCAAATCTTCCAACAGTTGTTTTTTGCATTCAGCGATCATGGTCTCAACCTTTTAGTCTTGGTGGTTTTATCATGATCCAAACAGTTTTGCAGCGACAAGATCCTTCCCACAATTGGCAACGTTCTAAGTCCTCTGACATTTTTAGCCCAAACCGTGGTTTTAAGCCTGACTCGGGCAGTTTTGAAAACTCCACGGTGGTTTCCTATTTCAAATCCACGGTTTCCAAAATAGTTGTTTTACATTGCAGATCAGTGGTTTTGGCCTAGACCAGTTGCTTTTTCCCATTATGATGGTTTTGCGTGCAAATCGGCGGTTTTTTCTCAAACTGTATTTTTTTGCCCCAGTGGTGGTTTCCTAGAAAAACTGGTGGTTTTTGTCCTCTGACCAGTGGTTTTGGCATATTCCATCAGTCCGGGAATATTCTGCCAAGGGGGCTTGTTTTGCCCCTCAACGCCCTAAAGTAGGGCTTTTTTTCTTTTTTGCACAACTTTTGCCTACAGTGTCGAAATTGGGCAAATGAGATATCGTTGGAAAGATGACAGAGAGCACTTTGTAGTGGTATTAGTCATTTTCATAGATTTTGTTGTTTAACAAAATTTATTGCAAGTTGAAGACATATCACTCTTTTTGGCTCCTAAGCTCATAAATTTTTGCCACGAATTCTGATTTTCGCAATTCTTGCGGCATCGGAAAGGTATTTAGGAGCTCTACACAACTATCCATGAACTTTTCTCAAATTTCACTTCAGGTGTATTTTATTTCATTTGTCAATTTTTTGACATTTAAGTGATAACTTGGACATTTTGATACTTGAGAAGGTGAAATTTGTTTTGAGAGGATTTGTTTGCTGTAATACATCATTGTGAGTGATTGTAATCCCACTTAGATCTTTTTTTTTAAGAGATTTCATTATTTTTCCCAATTTTGGTCCCTTGAGGACAATTGTAAGTTGCACTAAGTATAAAGTGCCACAAACAAATTGGGGGGCTCTCTTACATAGTAAAGGGGTGTTGTTGTGTTGTTGTCTTTCTTTCTCATCATGGATGTGCCTCAATTTCCACTTTTAACTCCATATAATTATCTTGAATGGAAGAAAAACATGGAGTTTGTGTTGTATAAACAAAAGTTACATAGAATAACTTTAGGCACAGATCTTGAACCCACAAGAGCTACTGAGAGAAGAAAATGGTTAGATAGACGAGATGAGGCTTTTGGTACACTTTGTCTTGCTATTTCTCCAGATCTGAGATTTCATGTTGAGTCTTGTACAACACCAAATGAGATATGGACAACACTAGACAATCTGTTTGGCAATCAAGATAAAATAAGAAGGTTCAAATTGGAGAATGAGCTAATTGCACTTAATCCTCAAGATTTTGATCAAATCAAAGATTTCTTCACCAAGTTTAAGTCTCTCAGGTTGCAAGTCAAACAAAGTGGTCTTGAGAAAGAAGATGAATAATTGATTCTATCCATTCTTGCAAAATTGGGTCCTACATATTCAGTTTGTGTTTCTACCTTTTATGCTACAATGGATGCCTTTGGTAGTAAGTTTACCATGCCTTCACTTGAGGAGTTTGTTGCACAACTCACAAGAGAACAAGCCAAACTACTACACATGGACACATTGAAGTCACCTCGAAAATAGGCTCTAGTTGCAACACAAAGCACAAAAGATCCTAAGGCTTCACATAATAAGGGAAAGAAACATAAGGATTCAAAGTCTAATGAGAAAGAGAAAGAATCAAAGAAAACCCCTAACTCTTCTTTCAAAGAGGAGTCCAATAAGAAGAAGAAGTCAAAGTGTTCTTATTGTAAGAAATTGGGTCATGATGAGACTAAGTGTTATGAGAAAAAGTTTGAAGAGATGTCACAACTTATTCAAAAACATAATATTGAGTATTCTTCATCAACAACAATTTTACCCAAGTCTTCTTCTTCGCCACCATCATCATCTACATCTATAGGAACAACAGGCATTGCTAATGGGTCATACAAAGGAAAAGGACAAGTACTCTTTGCTTCAACAAGTCTACAGTCAGAGAGATGGCTTCTTGATTCTAGAGATTCTCATCATATGGCATCTTCACAGGGGATGTTCTCTTCATTGCAGTCATGTACTTCACCACTTATTTTGATGGGTAACAATACATACATGCATGTAACTAGAAAAGGAACTATTGATGTTGTTCATAATACATTCAACAATGTGTTGTGTGTACCTTCCTTGGCAACCAATCTCCTTTCCATCTATCAGATTACTCATTGTGGTGTAGGGAAGAAAGTTGAGTTCGCTCCTGATTCTGTGATTATACGGGACTTGGAGAGCAGAGATATCATTGCAGTTGGGATGGCTGATCAATGCATCTTGCTTGTACACTTTCTCCCATTTTGTTTCTGATGATGATGTAGATCCATTGATTTCTATTCACACTCATTCATCAAGTGTGAATCATGTTTGTAAGGAGAAGTTTGGTCACTTGAACCTTGGTGTTCTTGCATCTACTTCGGTTCCTAAGACTAGTTTTGAGCTTCCTCCTTCTTCTACTTCTTTAGAGATTGGCATTAGCAAAGCTTCATCCACTTCAGTTGAGCATATTGTTTGTCTTCCAGATATAGGTTTTTGGGATGAGTACTTGACAGGTATTGCAGACTTGTTTCGTGAGTCCTATCTTGATGACTTGGAGGACATCATTGATGATATTCATCTCCTCTTTGAAGGAGTTGATTCTACTACATCGGATGAGCAGGCACTTTCTTCTCCTCTTCACTTGTCACAGTTTGGCACTGAGTTGGAGTATCCTGAGCATCATTCGACGGATTCCTTGTCTTTGGAGATTAATGATCTCGAGTTTTCATCTTGTCTTGGATTGTCACATTCTTTGATTGGGCATGCAACACCTGATTATGTGACATATTTTGGTTGTGACATGTAGACACTTGAGCAATTTTTAGAGACAACATACATCATTAGGCTTTTTCCCTCATACCTTGAGATGGAGTTTCTTCGACATCAGCCTTTGGACTTGTTTCTTCCTAAAGGGAAGAATGTTGTTTGCAGGGTTTGGATTCTCTTCAGCATTCTTCTTCAGGCATTCACCATTGGCATAGGAGCTACTTCATTGTGGGGGGGACCTATAGTCTCACACTTGCTCTCCTATGGGGGGGTAATTGATTGTACATGTGTTGGATGTAGTTCTTGGGGGGTCTTGAGTCCTTCTTCCATCACATCTTTCATTTGTTTTTTGCATTCTCACTTTTGGAGAGGAGTTTTGTCCCATGAGGTTTTCTCCTTTTCTCCACTTGAGATTTGTTGTACATGGGTACCTAACATGGCCTAGTAGCTGGGACCCATCCATCAGTGCATCTTTGTTTTAGTCAACTACTCCCTAAGTTGCACTTAAGGGGGGGTGTTGGTGTGAACACATAATTCACACATGTTAAGTTGACTTAGTGAGTCTTCTAGATGTCTAGTTGAGTCTAGTTGTGTGTTGAGTTGTTGATAGTTGGAGTGAGTTGTCTTATCCTCCACATGTACAATTAGTTATCATCCTCTAATTGACACATGTTGTACGAATATCTCCACCTTTCACTCCACCCTTCTAGCTCTCACCTTGCATTTATAAGAAAGGTTCACTCATTGTATTATATACAGTTTGATATACAGCTTCATATGATCTTTGTATAGATTCTTGCTCCATTGTTTTAGCATCTTCTCTTGTCATCTTTGTGTGGAAGGTTGTCTTGATTATAGGTGATCCTGTCTTGTTGAGTCACATTGACTCTTACAACTCTTACATTTTCTCTTCTTCTTGTTCAATGTCAAAGGTAATACTAGGCGTTGGTTGTGAGGATAGATGGCTAAGAGGAGCTTCATATTCAGCCTGTGTATTTCTGACGCTCTTACTTCTTCTTTCAAAAATCCATAAGAGCACATTTTGACTCAATGTTGCCTCATTGGCAACCAATTTTTCCAATCTTAAGATAGGATCACCAAACTCAATAAAGGCCCCTTCATACACATGATTATTTGAAACTCTCCATGATTCTACTAGCATTATCTTGTGATACTTATTTCTTCTTTCAATGGTAGAGTTTTCATCAACATTCCTAATTAGATCATCATCTACAAAAAGAGTATGCTGATATCTTTTCAACTTTTGACTCATTTTGACATTATTTATAAAATGCTCAGGGTCAAATTTCTCCCTGGCATTCCCTTTAAGCATTCTGAAATGATCTAATTTCTTCTCAATTGCTTCATACCCCTTTTCAAAAAATGCAGTAAAATCTCCAAAATGTAAAGTACCTGGCATAAAAGACTGTTTATTGTGATTTTTCAAACGCATAAAATCAGAATAGGCCAATTGCCTCACAATTTCTAAATAGGCAATTCTATTAGGGCAAGTCTTTGGAAGCAAGAGTGGTGCTCCTTCATACCCAAAAACTTTAATTTTTGTGCAATCACTGTAGGCATACCAATCACCCCAGTTGTGATTGATTTTCTTATCTTTATCCATATCCTTAGGTCTGAGAAACCTTTGTATAGCAAGTGATAAATTATAATTACATGGATGTCCCATCAAACCATATAGTGGCTTCACAAAATACTCTTCAAATTACAAGTAGTGTGATTTATCACATCTATTGTCCCAGATAGCTGTCCACATTTGTATGGGTTTAATGTTTATATCCCTATCCAAATCTCTGACCTTGAGACACTCATTCCATAGACCTATGTTCTGTCCTTCATATAGAACAAGATGCATAAACAAGGAATAGTGCATGAACTTAACACCTCTCCTTGCGTTTTGCAATAATTAAATCATTATGGAGATCATTTACAAGATACTCAACATAATCTGATGGGCGAGCTTCTTGGCTCTGCACATCTGTAGTCAAAACCATTGGTGCCACTTTCATGAATGCAGGGGCATCCAAGCCTAACACTTGATAGATAGAATAATAAGTGTATTGAAATTATTTCTCAAATAAGTTGACAGAATACGGGGGATCTTCTACCCCAGAAAACACCCTGAGATGATTGTTTTCATCATGAGGCTTATGAAATGGCAGCCTCCACCTCTTATAACTGTTGCTTAGATTGTGATATTCATTTAGGAGGTCCCTAATCCTAAACTTCATGTCAAGACTGGTATCCAATTGAAACACCATGGATATATAATCCATGGTGATGGGGATAAACGCAGATCCATCTTTAAGATCAATCATACGAGTTTGTGGATTGTATCTATTTGCCAACACTTTGAGCAATTCCACATTTACAAACACATTAGGCACCACTAATTTCCCCAAGTTTAACCTCCATGGATTTGAAACAGGTTTATGTCTATACATTTTCCTATAGTGATATATAAATAGGTCATACCCTCTTATTTGGGTCCATGAGTCACCTACTTGTTTGTTCACATATTCCAATTTTTCAGGTTGGGGGTTCAATTGGGTATTTCTCCTGGACCTCTGTCCAGAACCCGGGCATTAGTCTATCAAATCCTGGTTCAAATGTCTTTCTTCTATTTTTGCCTCTTTTTAGGGTTTTCAATTACGTTTTCCATGATACAAGAAGAGAACCCATATCTCTGTGTTTATGCTTCAACAAGTCTATGTATAGTCTACAATTTTAAGCTTGAGCTTGGGGTACTTACTTGAATAAGCTTCTTCTGGGTATCGAATTTCCACCCTTAGCCACTCGTCGCCTTGGTTTTTCTTGATTGCTTAATGATTTCCAAAATCCTCTTGGAGATTGATTTTGCTACACTCAACTCTGGTTCATTGATGGTATCTTGTGGCAAATTTCATATCAGCGCAAGAGTAATTAATTCATTTGAATGTGAGCCATTTGATCTATGCCAAATAGTCTTGTCAATAGCTCATCGGGATGGCCCTTTTATGTTCTTATCAAAAAATTTCTCTTCCCCCGATGCTCTTTTATTCCTTTTACTTCCTTCGAGATTTTGGAACAATCCTAGATGGCATCATACTGATATCACAACTTCCTCCCAAAAACCCCTTTTATGAATAGTCTCTTCAATATTTGCTTTTCTCTTCAATGTCTCTTTGCTTATTATATCGTTCACTTTTTTGGAGGGACTAGGGTTTACCTCACTCTGACATCTTAGAGTCTCTTCAAAATACTCTCAATGTTCTTCTTTATTCATAAATGCCATCAGCTTATCGTCGAGACTGGAAATCACGTTACTCTGATATTCTGAAGTTATCTCAAAATGCTTTAGTTATCTTTTATAAACACTATCGCTTTATCGACGGGACACATTTAAGTGTCACACCGATATACATCTCTCTTTGATATGCGTTTGGTGTTTTCAAAATATCAAAGAGACCCTTAAATGACTCACTCTGATAATCCTCACTCTCTTTGATCTTTCAGTCCGTTTGATTTTTTGATGTTAGCCCGATATGCCGATGAGTCGTATGTTCATGTCCTTTGGCGCTTTCAGATTATCGAAGAGACTCCAAAGTGAGTCTCCTTGACATGGTGGTTTCTCATTGATATCCTTCATATCACTTATTAAAGGGACCCTCGGGTAAGTCTTAGCGAAACAAAAATGTTTTTCCCGATATGACTTTTGCTTTTGGGGTGAAGGCGACAAGACATGAATTCATTAGGGTTAAGAATCTTGGTCGAATGAATATATTATTTTGAGCGGGGAAAAAATAATTTAAAATGGTATTTTAGGGGATAATATTATGGCGGGAAATAGATTTTTTTATAAAAATTTTGGGGTTAAAATTTTGTTCCAACAGGTACATCTTCCCCTTATTCTTTACTACTTTTAGGAATCAAGGCAAAGCACATATGTTCATGCTTCATTACATCCAAAATTTTTCTACCATCTACCAAAAAAATTCTAGCAATACTATATATTGTTTCCTCTGCTTCTCTCACAGGTTTTAGCTTATGTCTCACTCCACCTTTTGTCAAAGATTAGGTGTTAGCATGACCATCATGGATAGAACACCTATCATACTACCATGAACTTCCCAATAACAAGTGACATACATACATTGGTATAATTCCACATAACACTTCATCATGATAATCTCCAATCTTAAACTTTACCCAACACTATTCATTAACCAAATCCTTATGATCTTTCTATAGCCAAGCAATCCTATTCCTTTCAAATTCAACTTTCTAACCATTTCTTTAGAAAATAGATTATCTGTACTTCCACTATCAATGATCACATTATAACATTTATCTCCTAACTTACACTTTGTTCTAAACAAACTCTTTCTTTGGGTTGGTTCTTCTTTTCCTTCTTCCTTCAACATGGCTCTTCTGATGACAAGAGTCTCTCCTCTTTTAGCTTCTTCTGAATGTTTAGATCTAACCTCCTCATCTACATGGGCAACTCTAACATTACCCTCTGGTCTTCTATTTGTTCCTCCCTAATTTTGTTGATAGTCATGATCTATGCCGCTCTTCATTGTATCTGAAATAGGTTCCTCTAAATCCTCCACTTCTACATCCTCTTCCAAATCTCCTTCTTCCTCTCTAGTACCCATAATTTTTTCCTTAAGGTCGGTATGCATTTTCACCCCTATTATTTTGATTGGCTCATGTGTCTTCATTTTTCTTTTGCTCCTCTTGTTGTCCATGGTATCCATATGATCTTCCTCTAGTTCTTCCACCATGACCTCTTCCTCTATATTTGATCTCAAATTTTATTTTTAGTTTTTCTTCTACCTTCAGTGCAAACTGATATCCATCTTGAATAGTTGTCAATCTACCTAGGCTTAATTCTTCTTGGATACTAGGTTTTAATCCATTGATATACCTAGATACCTTTTCTTTATTAGCCTTTGTGTGATCTACTCTGATGATAACTTTGTAAAACTCTTCAGTGTATTCTTTGACTATCTTGTTAATTTGTCTCAGACTTTGCATTTTCTTTAGGACAACTCATAATCCATAGGAATAAATTGTCTCTTCTACTTATCCACCATTCTATCCCATTTGGTGATCTTCTATTTTCCTCTTCAGTTTCTCTCTAACTACACCTACTTCCACCAAATGCTAGCACGACCTTTGAGCTTGGTCTTGGAAACTTGACCCTCTCAGGATCATCTATTTATTCATATTCAATATATTCTTCCATACCATTGATCCAATCTATCAATTCTTCTAGGTTGAGACTACTGGAATATGTAGAGATATTCATCTTTCGCCTTTTCCTAATTTTTGTTATGGATTTCAACAATCCAACTTTTTCAAGTTCTTCTTCTCCATCATCCTCTTCAAATTGTGCATCATCTTTATCTTCACTTTCATCTCTCCTTCTTAATTCCAACCCTCTTCTCAACTCCTCTTGGATTGCATTAATCTGCCTCTCTAGAGCTTTAAATCCTTCTTTTGTCACAACAAAATTTCTACCACCGCGGTTTCTTCATGGAGGGATCTTGATTTTTCTCTTTATCCTCTTACACTTAATGTTAAAATTCCTTAGTGTGAAGCATCCTCTTACACTTAATGTTAAAATTCCTCAGTGTGAAGCTGCCTCAAATCGGTGGTTTTGCTTCCACCTTCAAACACACTATCTCAATGTCTCGGTACATTGCCTCATCGTTCGGTAATCTATTTGCACACTCAGTACACACTCACTCTGATACCACCTGATGAGGGTGTACTCCACCTAAAACACTGACAACAACAAATCACACCTTTAATTGTACGAACACAAAGATTCTTAGAAATTTCATATTATTGAGCATGAAAATTACTTCATAGAAATGTTCACAAAAATGCATACAAAGGCATTTTGACTGAATGTAAACACGCAAGTGTCATGTGACCTCTTGTTACATAAATATGGGCTGTTAAATAATAGTAAATTTAGACCTCAAAAGTATTGAAAAATAGAGAACAAGATCCTCTATGGTGCAACAACAATATGCAACTTCAATCCTCTATTTTTTAGAGCTTCAAAATAACACTGTTTGATCCTCTGAATATCTTCCACAACCTGTAGCTACAAATTATCTTCAATACATCTCCTCAAGCTACTTTCCCACTATCTTGGTCCTTCAGACCCTTAATTACCTCTTCTCTATAACTTCCCTCCTTTGAAATTGCTACAAATAAGCCATCAATGCACCACTCCTCCACCCTACATGACTCCTACCTTTAAATGATATTTCATGGCATGCTAAATGGAAAGTGTAACTCCCATTTTGGGCACCCAATTGAGTCCAACTATTCTTTTCACCACCTTTGGAAAATATTCAAATTTCAAATTTGATAAAAAAACATAACTTCCAAGAGTCATAACTTTTGATCTGGGTACTTGAGTGGGTCCCCGTTTCTTAAACTTAAGAGCTTATAGTGCTCTACACCCTAGAAAATCAATCTATTCAATTTCCCCAAAATTTGGGGCCTCATTTGGTGATTTAAAGTCTCAAAATCCAAGTTTAAGATTTTTTCAAGTTTTTCATAAACTAAAAACTTTAATATCTTACATCTAGATGTGACCTTGGGTTAAAACTGACCAATAATGTTTATATGGGAATTTTGGAGCGTTGGGGAAAATTTTAGGCCCATAAGTGCTCAAATGCAAACTTTCTAAAAATAGAGGCCTTGCTATTTTTAGCCTTTTTGGAAAGTTTGGATGTTCTAAACCATTCTCCAGGGAATTTTTGAGGAAACAAGCTTCATAGATATTTGTCAAAACCAAACTTAAAAGGAAATAAAACCAAATCATTTTTTGGGTGATGCAAGATTTCTCTTACACCTCTAGATGCTCCTGCATCATGGATATGATTTCCACTTATAATGTCTAGTAGCTAGGATTCATTAGTTATAGACCCTGATTTTTTCTACAAGTCATCATTCCTAGTTTCTATCAAGTGAATGGGTTCCTTTTTATTTGTTTTCTTTCTCTTCCTACAATCTTAGCATACTAGGTTTTGCATTCATTTATATGCCTCTATGTGTCATAGGTACCTAATTTTGATTGTACATGTACAACTATCAAGTGAGTTGAAATCAAAATTTAAGGTCAAATTTGTGCATGACAACATGTTTGTCCCATTCTTATTGGACACCTATGCCACTTTACCTATCTGGTGCTTGTCTACACACTTGCACCATACCCACGGCCCCTTTGGTAGAGAACATTACATACAACTTCTACATTTGGACCATCATTTCCTACGTTTCTCCTAATCTTGTCTGTATTCACCAACATTAGCATTCTAAGTGTACTTTATTCCTCTATTTTGTTAGTTTTATCTCTCCTACTCCTAGTTTGTGTTTAGATGTTCCCATTTCCAAGTTTGTGTTCCAAAGTGTGTTTCCTAGTCTTATTTTTAATCCCATCTCCTTATATTTGCTTCCCTTATATTACATATGAAAGTGATGTGTTTGAATGCTTTATTTGTATTTAAATTAAGGTTGATTTGTACATTAGAAAGAATCTATCTAAAACCCTAATAAACAAGAAAGGTAGCTATTTCTCTTTTCTTTCATGTGCATAGTCTATTAGATAAGGCATAAGGATTGCATGAGGCACCCATAAGTCTCGCCATTCTTTCTAGCTATCTAGAAGACTAGGCAAGATATAAATTATAACTATAATCACCCTATCTCTCTACATAGTCATTCAAGGAAATCAAATGAATTAGATGAGGTCCCCATAAGCCCCACCATTTCATTTGGTTGCTAGAATGAGTGAGCATGAAGAGATAACATGATTTTAAATAATTTGGTAAATTAAAAAAATAAAGAGACCAAAACAAACATAGTACAATTGACAATAGCACACCAACATAATATGGATAAAATCAAGTACAACATGACCCCTTTCATAATGATTCTACTTCAATTGATAAAAATTTTAATTCACCTATTAGATTTGTCTATAGGACAATAAATATCATGCCTATCCTGCACAAGGCTCAAGATTATAAAGAATCTAATGGATATACAAAATTAGACTAGTAATCCCACTAAAAAGTAGTTTAATGTTTCTTTCCTCATAAATATAACTCATGTAATATCATACATAAATAAAAGGAAATAAAACCAAATCATTTTTTGGGGTGATACAAGATTGCTCTTACACCTCTAGATGCTCTTGCATCATGGATAGGCTTGCCACTTATAATGTCTAGTAACTAGGATTCACTAGTTATAGACCCTATTTTTTCTACAAGTCATCATTCCTAGTTTCTATTAAGTGAATGGGTTCCTTTTTATTTGTTTTCTTTCTCTTCCTATAATCTTAGCATACTAGGTTTTGCATTCATTTATATGCCTCTATGTGTCATAGGTACCTAATTTTGATTGTACAACATGTACACCTATCAAGTGAGTTGGAATCAAAATTTAAGGTCATTTTAACCTAATTTGTGCATGGGGACATGTTTGTCCCATTCTTATTGGACACCTATGCCACTTTATCTATTTGATGCCCTTGTCTGGACACTTGCACCATACCCAGTACCCCTTTGGTAAGAACATTACCTACAACTTCTACATTTGGACCATCAATTCCTAAGTTTCTCCTAATCTTGTATGCAGTCGCTGACATTAGCATTCCAAGTGTACTTTATTCCTCTATTTTGTTAGTTTTATCTCTCCTAGTCCTAGTTTGTGTTTAGATGTTCCCATTTCTAATTTTGTGTTCCAAAGTGTGTTTCCTAGTCTTATTTTTAATCCCATCTCCTTATATTTTATTCCCTTATATTACATATGAAAGTGATGTGTTTGAATGCTTTATTTGTATCTGAATTAAGGTTGATTTGTACAATAGAAAGAATCTATTTAAAACCCTAATAAGCAAGCAAGGTAGCTATTTCTCTTTTCTTTCATGTGCATAGTCTATTAGATAAGGCATAAGGATTGCATGAGGCCCCCATAAGTCTCGCCATTCTTTCTAGTTATCTAGGAGACTAGGCGAGATATAAATTATAACTATAATCACCCTATCTCTCTACATAGTCATTCAAGGAAATCAAATGAACTAGATGATGCCCCCATAAGCCCTACCATTTCATCTAGTTGCTAGAATGAGTGAGAATGAAGAGATAACATGATTTTAAATAATTTGGTAAATTTTAAAAAATAAATGGACCAAAAAAACATAGCACAACTGACAATAGCACACCAACATAATATGGATAAAATCAAGTACAACATACCCCCTTTCAGAATAATTCTAATTCAATTGATAAAACTTTTAATTCAACTATTACATTTGCCTATAGAACAATACATATCGTGCCTATCCTGCACAAGACTCTAGATTATAAATAATCTAATGGATATACAAAATTAGACTAGTAATCCCACTAAAAAGTAGTTTAATGTTTCTTTCCTCATAAATGTAACTCATAATATCATACATAAATAAAAGGAAATAAAACCAAATCATTTTTTTGGGTGATGCAAGATTGCTCTTACACCTCTAGATGCTCCTACATCATGGATAGGCTTGTCACTTATAATTTCCAGTAGCTAGGATTCATTAGTTATAGACCCTATTTTTTCTACAAGTCATCATTCCTAGTTTCTATCAAGTGAATGGGTTCCTTTTTATTTGTTTTCTTTCTCTTCCTACAATCTTAGCATACTAGTTTTTGCATTCATCTATATGCCTCTATGTGTCATAGGTACCTAATTTTGATTGTACAACATGTACACCTATCAAGTGAGTTGAAATCAAAGTTTAAGGTCATTTTAACCTAATTTGTGCATGGGAGCATGCTTGTCCCATTCTTATTGGACACCTATGCCACTTTACCTATCTGGTGCCCTTGTCTGGACACTTGCACCATACCCAATGCCCCTTTGGTAGAGAACATTACCTGCAACTTCTACATTTGGACCATCAGTGTCTAAGTTTCTCCTAATCTTGTACGCAGTCACCAAAATTAGTATTCCAAGTATACTGTATTCCTCTATTTTGCTAGTTTGATCTCTCGTAGTCCTAGTTTGTGTTTACATGTTCCCATTTCCAAACTTTTGTGTTCCAAAGTGTGTTTCCTAGTCTTATTTTTAATCTCATCTCCTTATATTTTCTTCTCTTAGATTACATATGAAAGTGATTTGTTTGAATGCTTTATTTGTATATGAATTAAGGTTGATTTGTACAACAGAAAGAATCTATCTAAAACCCAAATAGACAAGCGAGGTAGCTATTTTTCTTTTCTTTCATATGCATAGTCTATTAGATAAGGCATAAGGATTGCATGAGGCCCCCATAAGTCGCCATTCTTTCTAGTTATCTAAGAGATGAGGCAAGATATAAATTGTAACTATAATCACCCTATCTCTCTGCATAGTCATTCAAGGAAATCAGATGAATTGGATGATGCCACCATAAGCCCCACCATTTCATTTGGTTTCTAGAATGAGTGAACATGAAGAGATAACATGATTTTAAATAACTTGGTAAATCAAAAAAATAAAGAGACCAAAGTACAACTAACAATAGCACACCAACATAATATGGATAAAATTAAGAACAACATGCTCCCCTTCATAATGATTCTAATTCAACTGATAAAGCTTTTAATTCACTTATTAGATTTGTCTATAGGACAATACATATCGTGCCTATCCTGCACAAGACTCAAGATTATAAAGAATCTAATGGATATGTACAAAATTAGACTAGTAATCCCACTAAAAAGTAGTTTAATTTTTCTTTCCTCATAAATATAACTCATAATATCATACATAAATATTTATCATTTAGGGATAGTTTGCCTTAGATATCCCTTTTGCCAGTCATACGTCATCATTTACTAAGGGTTTTAAGCTTGACAAAATCAATAAGGATATTATAGTAGTAACTTAGACAACACCAACTCATCCCTAATTAAAGTCATTTTTTTCACCACATCTTATATCAATGCTCATCACTATGCACTTAACAAGTATAACCTAAGCTCTACCACCTAGCTAATTAGGGTTGTAGACAAATCATAAATAAATAAAGGAATTCAACACATACTAATTCATTTTGTTTAAATAACTATATTTATGGAAAAAGATGATCTTAACTACATATGACAGTAGTTTAAGGTTTGTGCAACATGATAAATTCTATGCCAACCCCTCTTTCAACCTTATACAAACAACCCCATTTCTACTACTAAAGTAGACCTAAATAATACATGACATATACATCATGGCCAACACTTTGTTTCCCTATGATTTATAATGTCTTTTTCATATAGCACAACTAAATACATGGCATGCTCATGATAGACCTAAGCTTTACTTGTTTAAGTAAATTAAGAGCCTATAGTCTAGTTAAGAGTTACCAAACTTATCCAATTGTTAATCTATAATAATATTCAAGGGTATTCTAAGAGGAAAATGATATTCAAATAACATCACTACCACAATATATAGTCCTAAATACCCTTAAAACAAAATGACACTTCCTAAAATGATTAGATCTTGGTTTGTTGAGGTACTAAGGTTTTCAATCCCATATACTCTTTACTTTAGTTAACAAAGTAGATACTACTACAAGCAAACTTACCAAGGTGATATACATAGGATTTAACATCTAAATAAACTCAAAATACTAATGTTTCAAAGGGAATCAAAACCATTTTTGAAGCAAAGTTAAATACTGTTAGTGTAGGTTTTTATTTTCCTAATGGGTTAGTTATTTTCCCTATTTCCTAGGTTTTTCCTATACTTTTATTAAGCTTGCTTAGGTTAAATAAAGTGAGTTTAATTAGGTGAGTGGGTCATTTGAGGTGTCACCATCCTATGAGGGAGTTGCATTTACTATGTTTATACGATTTGATGGTCTCTCCCTATTGGTCGATTTTGCCACCTCAACCCCTCTCCTTGGTCTATAAAAACTCACTACCTAGCTTGTATTTTGCATCCTTGTTGCATCTTGTATGAAAATTCTATCAGTCTTTGGTGTAGCTTCTCTGAGATCTTAATGCAATTCTATCAATATCTCTCAGAGTCATTGGTTTGCATTGTTTGTGATTTTTCTAGTTTATGTAGCTTAGAATTTCTCTTATAAAGTTCCTAGGTTATCAATCTATTTTAGATTTCTAACATGGTGTCGAAGATTTTGTTTTGAGAATTATAAGTTCTTAGATTACTAATTGAGAGTTTGATATTTTTTGTGAGATCTTGTAAAATATTATATCCTCTTCTCTTGCATTTTTTAACGATTCAAAGAATCATAAAGGATTTATGAAGATCCGATAACCTCTTCATTTTGTATATGTGTTTTTGAGATTGGGTGATTGCAGTAATTCTAGTTATACTAGTAGTTTTTTTTACTATTCCAACACATCCAGGAGGCTTGAGAAAGTCAAGATTGGCTTTCATTTCATTTGACTTGGAGATCGTTTAATACAATTGCAAAATGGGGGTTTGGATCTCAGATCTAAAAGTCAACTTTCATTCAAGGCATTTTAAGGCCAAAAGGACCCTACCATTGTGTCCAAAAGGCCAGACAGATGAATTTTGACATTAAATTTCCCTAGTTTTGTTGTCAAGAGCATCGAAGGCAAAAAAAATTGTTGGAAGGCCATTTTGGCCCCCCAACATGTTTTTCAGAGCAGATTTGTGTAAAAATTTCTTTATTTAAAAAAAAAGTGTTTATGAACTAGGCGCTTAGTGCCATAGCACTGTTTGTAAAGTGCTTTAAAGTGCAAATTTAAGAGCGCTTTAAGCACCTCTTTCATGGGCTTCAACCCCTTTAAGGGGTCGACTCCCTTGTAAGTCCGCAACCCCTTTAAGAGGTCTACAAACCTTACAAAGGTTGTAACCCCTTATTGGGGTATGGTGAGTGGCTTCAACCCCCCACATACCCCCTTTAATTCAGCCTTTGGCACTTTTTAAAATTTCATTGCCATTCAGCTTTTAAGGTGATTAAACCCTCATTCAACCCTTTGTAAATTGTGTTTTTTGGCCTTTGAGCCAGATTTCACTGCACCTTAGATCTGCACGACCTCCTCAGCCTCTATGCCAAGTTAGTGACATTTTTTTTCCAATTGCCTATTTTTAGCAGATTATGCTATATTTAGCAGTGCCCTTATTTTAGTGAAGACTTCAGTGCCACCTCCAAACTAGCTATAGATAACTTTGGCTAGAGATCCTCCAAAAGTGGAGGTGGTTCCAAATTGACCTGTGAGCTCTAAATTTGGCAAAATCCTATTTTGATGGTAGTTCTGTTAAATTTGGCACAAGTTGACTTTTGCAAATCAGACCTCCTCTTTGTTGGCGATTTCATTTTTGAAGGCGAACTTATGAGGCTCTGTTCTGGGTCATATTGGCTCTATTTTCTTTGAATTTTTTATTTGGGCTAATTTTTTTTATCTATGCATTGGTGAAAACATTTTTTGATTTTGGTGCACAGATTTTCCAAAAATTACAGATTCTCACAAGTGACACTGCACAGTTCTCATTTTGGAAACTTCAGAGACTTGTAACTTTTGCATATGACCTCAGATTGAGGTGATTCTTTTTTTTGAAAGTGCATATTTTTTGAGTACTTTTTAGTGGTGCTATTTGTTTCACTTGGTTTATTCCAAGATTTTACTTTGAGCATATACTCATTTGTTGAGAATTTTGTAAAGCATTGAAATCTAATCCACTCGACATTTCTTGTTGGTGGTAATTGTAATCATACTAAATATAAAGAGCCAAATCATATTTTCTCTAGAGGGTTGTTTGATTGAGTCACAAGGGAATCTTTTATGAGGTTATTGTAATCATGAACTGAGATAAAGTTCCATTTTGGGGGGTTCATCATGGATTTTAGTATTCAATTCCATCCTTCTATTGTCAAGCTAACCTTAGAGAACTATTTGTCTTGGAAACAAGGGATAAAGAATCACTGTCTTGACAATGATCTATTGTCTTGTCTCCTTGGACTTGTTCTTGAGCCAAGTGACTATGATCAAAAAATGCATGGTTTAACAATAATGACATGGTCTATGGACTAATATGTCTTACTATTTTTGAGGATATTCTACATCAAATAGAGCACACTAAGTGCCCTTTCACTACCTGGACCATCATCTAGCAGTTGTATGGAGACTTTGGATCTTCATCTAATAGTGATGTTTCCTTAGATGAACAAGCTCTTGTAGATGATATTGAGACTTCCATTGCCCCATCTTGTGTGGACACATCCTCATGGGATGATTAGTCTATTTGGTTGACATACATTGATGCCCCATCTACAGTTAAGAACATTTATACAATACCTATTGCTACTTTAGAGTTTAGAGTTGCTTCTTCAAGAGCTTCTAGTGATTCCTTGCAGCAGGATCATATTTGTCTTCTAGATTCACTTCATTGGGACCAATTTCTACTAGACATTTCTTGTATGTTTGTAGAGTCTCACATTTCAGATCTGGATGACACCCTTGAAGACATTCAACTCCTCTTTGATGACAATCATTTCATCATTGTTATCTCATCTTCCTTGTCTTTGGATCTTGTACCTCCTAGTTCTACACATGGGATTGCATTGCTTCTACCTTTTTTCCTTAAGGCATCTTTTGATATTCACATGGGGACACTTGAGTAGAGTTCTGAGATAGGATACATCATGAGACTTGCCACCTCACCTTGCTTCCTGAATGGGAGTTACTTCAACATCCATAATTGGAGTTGTTTCTTCCTAAGGGAAGAAATGTCATTTTCCACAAATGGATCATCTTCAACATTCATATATGGGAATTCTCTTTTGGAACATGAGCTATTTGGTTGTGGGGGGGTTTCATAGTCTTTTTTTTCTCTCTATTTGTGGGGGGATTCTAGTCCTTTGTTGGGGGGGGGGGGTTCTTCTCTTTGGGAGGGAATTCATTATACATGGGTACCCCATTAGGCTTGATTTGTCAGGACCCATCTTTTCACCCACCTAAGCTACAATTAAGAGGGGGTGTTAGTGTAGGTTTTTATTTTCCTAGTGGGTTAGTTATTTTCCCTATTTCCTAGGTTTTTCCTACACTTTTATTAGGCTTGCTTATGTTAAATAAAGTGAGTTTAATTAGGTGAGTGGGTCAATTGAGGTGTCACCATCTTATGAGGGAGCTGCATTTAATATGTTTAGACCGTTTGGTGGTCTCTCCTATTAGGATTAAGGTGCCATTAATCTTGTAAATCTGTGTAATTTATTCTTCCTATTATTGTTTGTAAATCACTCATAAGGGATGAAAGGTTTCACTGACAATGATCTTGTTTCAACCACATGTTTATATCTGTTACTCGATGCCAATTCATTCGTGATGGGAGTTGCATGGGGGTTTCCCCCTGCAAGGGGTCTAGGGGCCGTGCCCTCCGACGAGGGTTCAAGGGCAGCGCCTCCAAAACTAAATTTTATTTGTATTTTATCATTGTAAATCTGGATCATTCATCATTAAGTCATAGATCTAATGGTCGATATTATGTTGGTTTTCTTTCCCTAGAAGACAACCCCCTTTTATAAGAATATTTGTACTATGTTTTTCATAGAGTTGAGAGTAATAGATGCCACTAGATTGAAGACTAAAGAAGAAAAGGAAGTGCATGTATTGTAATCTCATATTTGAAGATAATACAACTTGGAGCCTCTTTTCTTGGTGGGAGTTTATTACCCAAAAGGGTTTTCTCCACATTACATATTGTGTTATGTGTTCAATTCTTAATGCATGCTATTTCTGTGTAGTGGGTTTTATTTCTGTTGCAATCTCCATTGATTCTATATTACTTAGAAGCCATAAACAAGGCTTGAATCAAATTTTTATTGTGTGGTTTGCACCTTAATTTCTAACATTTGGTATCAAAGTCTAGCTAGTTTTGATTGTTGGGTGGTAGTGTGAAGGTTTTTTAGCTACAGTGGGAGATTTGTTTTTTTTTGTTTGCAGATCTTGTGTAGATATCGTGGCTGCATCCACTGTTACTTCTACCTATCAGTTGGACATTAAAAAGTTCAATGGCACTGGGTATGAATTGTGGAAGATGAAGATGGAGGATTTGCTTAAGGAAAGAAATCAGTGGTTGGCTATTATAAAAGAGAAGAAACCTAAAGATGTTGCTCAAGATGAGTGGGATAGACTGGATAAAAAAGGCACGAGGTATAATTTGGCTTTGTCTTGCAGATTCTATTCTATTGAATGTTGCAAGTGAGAAGTCTGCACATAGCTTGTGGAAGTGTCTGGGTGAGATCTACCAAGCCAAGAGTATGGTAAACAAGCTTTATTTAAAGCATAATTTTTTTTCCATGAAAATGAAAGAGGGTGAATCAGCTATAGAGCATTTGAATTCATTTAATTTGTTATTGAGTCAACTAGCATATGTAGATGTTGATGTGAATGAGGAAGACAAATGTATATTCCCACCCCACCCCGACCCTCAACCCTCTTTTCCTTGGAGAGGGGCCATAAGGACTAGTCATAGAACCCTAAAAGGTAGGAAGGCCCTTGCACTCCTCTGGGCTCAGAACCCTTGGGCTCGCCGGATGGGGGGCCCCGTTCAATCATAAAAGGTAGGTGTGCACCCCGCTCGAGAAGAAGTAGGGGGGGCCTAACTAAAGAGGGGTGGGGGCCACCCATTAATATTTTGGCTATCACGGCTAACCTCATAGATCTGAAGTTGAATGCTCTTGTTTCAGTTCTGCTTGCATAGGAATTGAGGAAGAAAAGTTCAGATAGTTCAGGGGATGCTCTAAGTGTTAGGGGAAGGTCTATGGAAAGAGGACCAAAAGGAGATCATAAGGGGTCTAAAGGCAAGTCTAAGGGATATTCTAAGATCCTTGGAAAGAACAGAGTCAAGTGTTGGAGTTGCGGAAAGAGAGGACATGTGAAAAAGGAATGTAGAAACCTAAAGAAATGATAGGATTTTGTTATTGATAAGTCTTTGAATGCAGGTGATGAGGTTTTACTTTTTGCATGTAATGTTGTTTCTCATGATCATTGGTTGGTTGAATCAGGATGCTCGTACCACATGACTCCACATAAAGAATGGTTTTCCACATACGAAGAGTATGATGGAGGAAATGTGTACCTCAGGGACAACTCTACATATCCTATTGTTGGACGAGGGAAGGTAATGTTGTGTTTCAATGATGGGAGAATTAAAACCCTCCCTAGTGTTTTTCATGTTCTTGGATTGGATAGAAATTTGATTTCTATTTCAAAGTTGAATAATTTGGGAATGCATGTGACATTTGATAAGCATTTCTACAGATTGGTGAGAGGAAACTTGGTGGTACCAAAGGGGAAAAGATTGGGAACTTTGTTTAAGCTAGAAGGCACTACTGTTTGTAATGCCTCTTATGCACCTGAGGCTAATACTCAAAATGTATGTATCCTGTGGCACCATAGATTGGGCCACATATGTTAGTCTGGTTTAAGGACTATCTTAAATAAAAAATTGTTAGACGGTTTATCCTGCTCTGATGAGAGTTTCAATTTTTTTGAACATTGTGTGTTTGGAAAATATAATAGATCTCTATTTTCTTCAGCTAGTAATAAATCTAATGATAAATTGGAACTTATTCATTCAGATGTTTTTGGTTCATTGGATGTTGAATCAATTGGAAAATTTAGATATTTTGTTTTCTTCATTGATGATGTCTCAAGGTTTACCTAGATTTATTTTATGCATCACAAATATGAAGTTTTCACTAAATTTAAGGAATTTAAAGTTTTAGTTGAAAAGCAATTAGACCATAAGATAAAGGTTTTGAGATTGGACAATGGAGGGGAATACTATTCTAAGGAATTTGATGAATTCTGTAAGCATGCAGGTATTGTTAGACAAAAGACAACTCCATATACACCATAGCAGAATGGAGTAGCAGAAAGCATGAATCAGACAATAATGGAAAGAGCTGGAAGTATGTTGAGTGAATCACAGTTGAACAGATGCTTTTGGGCAGAAGCTGTGTACTATAAACTACTTGGTTAACAAATCTCTGTGTAAGGCTCTTGTTTCAACTCCTTATGAAATGTGGATAGGTAAGAAACCTTCTGTGTCACATATAAGGGTATATGGCTGTGAGACTTATGTTCATGTGCCTAAAGAAAAATGAACTAAATTGGATCCAAAAGATGAAAAGTGTACTTCCATTAGATATGGTGATAATGTAAAAGGTTATAAGATTTGGAATCCACTAACTTGAAAGATTATCTATTTTAGAGATGTGATTTTTAGGGAACTTAGTGTTATTTCAAAACCTGAACAACCAAAGGAAAAAGAAGAAAAGGTGAAGAGAGTGCATTTTTAATTAGAGCATTAAGAGGCACCTCAGGAAGAACATAATGATGGATTGGGGGGTAAAGAAGCAGAAGAAGACTCGAGTGAAAGTTTTGATGAGGAAGAATCTATTGTGATAGAAGAAGTTGGCACATATGAGCATGTAGAAGAACTTGAAGAGTCTCTTACTCCACCTCTAAGAAGATCCACAAGACAACATAACCTAGTTGATAGGTATAGCTCACCAGATTTTTGTTGTGTATTTGCTTTATTGAGTACTGATGATGAGCCTAGATCCTACAGGGAAGCTATTCATGTAGATGATAGTGAGTCTTGGTAGTTATCCATGCAAGAGGAGATGTTGGCTTTAGACTCTTGCAACACTTGAGATCTTGTTTCTTTGCCCAAAGGAAGAAAGGCCAGAGGTTGCAAGTGGGTCTTCAAGAAGAAGTTTGGAGCAGACACTTCATTGGAGAAGTACAAGGCTAGACTGGTAGCCAAGGGCTACTCCTAGAGAAAGGGAGTTTATTTTGGTGAAATATTCTCTCCTGTTGCTAAATTAATTTCTATTAAATTTTTTTATTCATTACTACAACCTTTGATTAGGAAATAGATAAAATGGATGTTAAGACTGGATTCTTGCATGGAGATCTTGAGGAAGAAATTAACATGCAACGACCTACAGGTTTTGAGGTAAAAGGGAAAGAACATTGGTTTTACAGATTGAAGAGGTCTCTTTATGGTTTGAAATAATCCCCTAGAATGTGGTACCAAAAATTTGATTCATTTATGTTGAAATTAGGTTTTGTTAGAAGTGAGGAGGATCACTATGTATACATTCATTGTATTGATGATTCTATTTTGATCATTGCATTTTATGTTGATGACATGTTATTTTTCAACAATACTAAGGGTATGATAAGTGAATTGAAAGCCCAACTTTCAGGTGCATTCGATATGAAGGATCTTGGAGCAGCCAGGCATATTCTGGGTATGGAGATCAAGAGGGATAGAGGTAACAAAAAGCTTTGATTATCTCATAGTAAGTATGTGAATACCATTTTGGAGAGATTTAGTATGTAGGACTGTAACCCAGTTAGAGTTCCTTTACCTATTGGTACTAAGCTTCTCATCAGATATGTGTCCAAAGAATGAGGATGATTTAGAGGATATGTCTAATGTGCCATATGCTAGTGCTGTAGGGAGTTTGATGTATGCAATGGTTTTCACTAGACCATATATTGCCCAAGTAGTGGGAGTTTTGAGAAGATTTATGTTTAACCTTGGTAGACAACATTGGAATTATGCAAAGAAAGTGTTTAGATATCTAGTAGGTACTCCTGATTACTATTTGGTTTATTCTAGTACTAACAGTGCTGACAAAACTTTGGACATACATGGAATTATTGATGCAAATTGGGCAGATGACTTGGATAGTTGAAGGTACACCAATGGCTATGTGTTTACTTTGTTTGGTAGAGCAGTAAGTTGGATGAGAAAAAGTCAGCCCACGGTTGCTTTGTCCACCACCAAAGCAGAGTATATGGATGTCTCTAAGGAGGTAGTTTGGTAGAGGAGATTGTGTATAGGTATTGGTTTTGATTGCAGGATTATTTAGATTAGTTGTGATAGCCAGAGTGCTATTTGTTTGGCTAAGAATCCTATGTATAATTGTTAGACTAAGCATGTTGATGTATAGTATCACTTTGTTCAAGAAATGGTTGCAAATGGATAGATTGAGCTAAAGAAGGTAGACACTCAAGAGAATGTTGCAGATGCTTTGACCAAACTTGTGAGCACAAAAAAAATTGTTTGGTGCAGAGAGGCCATGGACCTTGTTTCTAGTGCCTGATTATTTTATTGTTTTCCTATGGGTATTTACAATGTATGATGTCAAATGGGAGAATGTTAGGATTAAGGTGCCATCAACCTTGTAAATCCTATGTAATTTATTATTCCTATTATTGTTTGTAAATCACCCATAAGGGATAAAAGTTTTCACCAGCAACAATCTTGTTTTTGCCGCATGTTTATATTCGGTACCCGATGCTAATTTGTTTGCGATGAGGGGTTGCAGGGAGGTTTATCATTGTAAATTTGGATAATTCATCATTAGATAACAGATCTGATAGTCGATATTATGTTGGTTTTCTTATCCTAGAAGGCAACCCCCTTTTATAAGGATATTTGTACTACAGTTTTAGCAGAGTCGAGAGTAATAGGCGTCGCTGTATTGAAGATTGAAGAAAAAGAGGAAGTGCATGTATCGTAATCTCATATTGGAAGATAATACAACTTGGAGCCTCTTTTCTTGGTGGAGTTTTTTACCCAAAAGGGTTTTCTCCACATTACATATTGCGTTATGTGTTCAGTTCTTAATGCATGTTATTTCTGTGTAGTGGGTTTTATTTCTATTGCAATCTCCATTGAATCTACATTGTTTAGAAGACATAAATAAGGTTTAAATTAGATTTCTATTGTGTGGTTTGCACCTTGATTTCTAACATCTCCTTATTGGTCAGTTTTTCCACCTCCAACCCTCTACCTAGTTTATATAAACTCACTACCTAGCTTGTATTTTGCATCCTTGTATGGAAATTTTGTCAGTATTTGGTGTAGCTTCTTTGAGATCTTAATGCAATTTTGTCATCCTAACATTTGTATATCTCTTAGAGTCATTGGTTTGCATTATTTATGCTTTTTCTAGTTTATGTAGCTTAGAATTTCTCTTAAAGTTCATGGGTTATCAATCTATTTCAGATTTTTAACAAATACAAATATAACTATCGATATCAAGATTAAATCAATGACCAATATCATTTGTAGTCCCAAAAATCATATAAAGGTGTTTCAAGAACATAACATTTATTCATCAAACACAAGAAGAATGCAAGAAATATTTACCATATACTCAAATAGATATGAGCACAAAGTTAAATTTGGTAGCCACATAGTGCCTCTAACATGTGGCTTATCTCTTTAGTCCAAAGAACACAATGCAATAAGACAATCAAAGAACCACTTACACCTTCCTTTTTGGGCTACCTTTAAAAGCAATAACAACCATCCTAAACCTTTGCAACAATTTCTCCTTTACTCCAAATTACCTCTTGCACAAACAATTAATGTGAACTATGTGCTTATGGCTTCTCATGGTAGGTGAGCTACCAGCAGGACTTTGCTCTCAACCAACTCCCTTTAAGATTGTCACGAAACTAGGGTTTGCAATAATAAGGTTGATGTTCACTTCACTATACACCCAAGGTGTTAAGAACAATTATTGCTAATAAATGCATGATGGAGACTTGGATAAAGCAAAGCCCATTGCTTCTCCCACTATATTAACATTTCTTTAAAATATTTGAATACTAATCTAGCTATTCCAAATATAGATGAAAATAAAATTTCATTACTAATAATAAGTGTTTACAATTAAGTCAACACACCATGGTCAACACAAGAGACACATCCACACACGCATACATACCAACCAAACATAAATTAGAACTCCTAAATTGACATAATACATGTCATAATGACAACAAAAACAATCAAAATGACACCCAAATGATATTGACAACATGACCACTAAGTAGTAAAAAGAATACAAATTGGAGATATGTTAACAAACATGTACTGACTAGAAAGTAACTCCCACAAATGGCCTTAACCAAGAATGACACAACAAACCTACTACACTTGTCTTTGTTTCTATCCTTGTTACTACACCGATGTGACAACTTCCTTCCCCATTGTTGGTGTGAACAAGGTATATTATGTAACTAGTTCCATATTAGGTCCTATTCACACTTGTCTAGTTAAGTTTACTTAGGGCATACTTAGGGTACACTAAGGATACTTATCACTTTGTATCTCAAGTCATAAGATTAAGACACTTGTCATAATATTATGTTGTCCTATGTTTCACCTTGGCCTATATAACCAAGGGCTTCTCATTGTAATCATATTCATGTCATATTGTTGTACATATTGTGTATTTGCATCCTTTGATATAATAGAATTAATGTTTCATGTTAGGTCTCTCTTATGCTTTCATTGAAGCTCCTAGATCTTGGGTGGCTACCTCCATAGCCAAATATTGCATAGTATAGAGCATTCTATACCAACTCTTAGATGCTATCAGAGCTTGTAGGATTGCTTTATGTTAGTCTTTTTTTGAGAGATCTAGGATGTAAATCTTGGTTGATCTTAACAATTTGAGTATGCTCTTTCTTGCATCAAATGATGACCTGGAGAATCAGAAAAACTTGATAGAAATACTAGATTTGGGAGGATTTTTTATTTGTGGCTTTGTATTGCAGGTTCATTTTAGAGCATGTTGGTGCAAATCTAAGCTCACTATTGAGTTCAAGGTGTCCAAGAAAATCAGTTTAGTATTTTGATTTGTCTAATTTGGACATTAGAGGCTAGATCTATAAGGGTTTGAAGTTGGCAGGTGGCTACTAGATTTGGAAGGTAACTACATTTTTGGAGAATTCTAGGTCAAATCTAACCTTTCCATCATATCTGGAAGGCATAAGAACCTTAAGATCAACTATCAATTCGTCAGTTTTGGAGCACTTTGCCTTAGTCCCTTAGAAAAATTCACCCCCTCCGTTGTATGGGATCATAATATTTCACAATATTCTCTTGTTGGAATAGTCTACACAGGTACGATCGATTTCTTTTTCGTGATAAAAACATTTAAAAATATATATTATTCGTAGTTTTTAAAAAAGGTTTCAAAATTTATTAGTAAAATCAAATCAATTTTTTTTGGTGCCAAGGGTACTCATAGGCTTGCGCAGGCCCTCTCGGCCCCATACCCTTAAGGTACCCACAAGCAGTGGAGAGCCCATAGGGCTTGGGCCCCTGTTCTCTAAGGTATGTGTGGCTAGGGTAATACCCCCCTTAGAACACTCATTGGTACCCATGTGATAGGGGTAAACACCCCCTGTAGACCCCTGTTCACAAGCCCATTCAGGTTTTAAAAAATAATTTAATATTTTAATCCACAGATTCCCTTCGGCTTGTGTGGCCTATCTGCCACATTCAACGATCAAATTGGCAATCCGCTACTTTTAGCAACATTTTTGGCTCTTCCACCAAATTTGGTGATTTCTCCAAGCTTACCAATGCCCAACCAAAATTAGTGGTTATTTTGGCACCTCCTCTAAAAATGGTGACTCGTCTAACTTTGGAGGAAGTTTAGTAGTGTATCCAGATTTGACTGAGATCCAAATTTATCTGGTGACAACTACATGTGGTGGTTCCACCCAATTTGGTGGCAATTCTACCAAAATTGGTGGTGATGTGATGTTGACGTCAGTAAGATCCTTTGAAATTTGTTTTCCCTTCTCAATTGTAGTTTTCAATTTTGTAATCCAATGTCAGAGGCTGATAACTTGAGCTCTAGACCTCCTTTCTTTGAGAATTTTTTTAGTTGGGGAAAAATTTTACATGCTTCATAGTGGTGCAACTAGTTTTTTATTTTGGTGTTTGATTTTTCCAGAAATTGTAGATTTTCACAACTGTTGATGAGGAATTCTCATTTTTGGAACTTCCAGGGCTCTATTTGGGCTCATACGATAACATTTTCGGGTGCATTTTTTTAAAGTGCATAATTTTTCATGTACTACTCAGTGATGTAATTAGATTGATCTCAGTTTACATAAAAAATGTATTTTCAATTTGTGGCCTAATTTGACATCTACATGTACTAAGATCAAAGACCACTTTGCATTTTTTTGCAAGTGGTAGCTATAATTGCACTAATTATAAAGTGCCAAATGATATTTTCTTGGGGGGTTCTTTAATTGAGTAATTTTGGGGGGGGGGGGATGTTGTGTGGTTGTGTTCTTATTCTCTTTGAGTTCTCATTTGTGCTATTATAATTTTTCCATGGGTTATCCTTGTTGAACACACCGAGATGTTGAGAGGGGGGTGAATCAACATATACAAAAATTTAACTACTTCATTTGCAGATCAAATCAAATTACATAGAGAACAAAAAGTAAAGCATGCACCACATTAATCAACACAATAACACCAGGATTTTTATGTGGAAAACTCAATAAGAGAAAAACCATGATGAGGATTACCTCACAATATAATATGCTCACTGCTATAAAAGATTACAACTTTGTTTTAGGGCTACAACCCAATGAAGCTACTACTCCCTGCTGACTTTTTTTTAGGGCTACAACCCAAGGAAGCTACTACTCCTTGTTGACTTGTAAACTAAGGCTACAACCATAGAAGAAGATACAAAGACTTGCTGAGGAGACTCATTGTCTGATAGCAGGATGCATGAAAAATTACAATGAAAATAGGAACCTAATATTGCAGTCCTATTTTTCTGCACAATTACTTAATCATACTGACTTTGCACACTTCATCCTTGATATTCATCTCTCTCCTTCACACACTTCACAAATGACTTTGTTCTTCTATATATATCCTCCGCAACATGTCTCAAATCCTTAATTAGGTTGGTACCAAAAAGACCTTTAGATGAAACGTGTGATTCTCCATGGGTCAGCTTCAAACAAATACATTATGAAAAGGAAATAAGTTGTAGATCATTTCATATGGAAAAGTAGGATCAAATACATCATAAAATAATCTCCAAAGTCAAAATGATTGATCAGGATCAACTGCACATGAAAGAAACTAGACTGTCTGCCCAAACAATAGTAACACTGCTAACTGTCCATCTTTGCAACACTGGGGAGACATCAAAAACATCATGCAGACCAAGATATGAGCAATGTACCTTATCAACACTATCCTTACACCATTCACCTAAAATATCTGACCATTATGTGCATCCACAAAAGAAGAAACATATTGAACTAATGAAGACAAAGCATTCCAGACTTACTGTAACACATGCCAAAACTTACGATATTGCATTGCGGACCACCAAGACATCTGAAACTCATATGGATGTACTCATACATCATTTTGAACATGTCTTCAAAACCGCACAACCACATCTATCACTGCAGAGGAATGCAGAGCATTCCAACAATTCTTCCTTATTATTTTACTCTGTCAAGTCACAAACCAGAACTCTGTCATTTATAACTTTCACTTCTGAAGGTGTAATGACTTGAAATATTGGATATAACATCTCCATATGCCATTAAACTTATCTTTTGAAATGCAAGACTAAATCTTGCTCTGTGGAGGAATGTAGACCAAAATATTATGACTCTGCCTTAGAGTATACACTATAAATGCCTTAGCAAAACTTCTGCAACTTATCTTTGAGTGCGATTCACCAAAATGGTAAGACATCAATGTAGACATATAGGAAACATGTTATAAAAAGTGTACTCACCTCTGCATCATAATTAGACATCAGGCTGATTACCATTCTTATACTTAAACAATTTCTCTCCATCTGCTAGGTCTTCCGGACTGACCTGCCTTAAACATGTTGACCTCAAGTCTCTAACCGAGTCAAACAATCTCTCTCAAATCTTCCACTGTCCATTAACTTATCTTCAAATTCTATATAAGCATGTCCTCAAGTTGACATATATAGAGTTGACATCAATGACAACACATATTGCCAACAATTCTAAGTTCCCTTATTTGACTCTATATGACTATGCAACATGGAAATCAAATGCATGGAATGCCATGATAAGTAAGGGGTATGCAGCCTAAATCATAGATCTTGAACCATAGGATGCTAAAGAAAGGATGGAATGACTCATTAACAATACTAAGGCACTTGGATATCTACATACATTTGTTTCACTTGACCTTATTTATCATGTTGATAAGTGTACTACTCCTAAGGAAGCTTGGGACAAACTTGCACAATTGTATGGTCAAGCTGATGAGGTTAGGGGATATCAAATTGCTAATAATCTTACTAACTAGATCCAAAAAGTTTTGACAATATCTAAGACTATGTAACAAAAGTTATCGAACTAAGGGCACAACTCAAAGAATGTGGTGTTGAGAAGAAAGATGTACAATTGGTCTTCAATGTGTTAGGAAAGCTTCCTTCTAAATATGCATCATTTGTTTCTAGTTTTCAAACTCCCCGATTGACTATGGGAAAGGCCTACACTATGCCATCATTTGAGTCTTTTTCAAAAATGTTGATGCTTGAACAAGAAAAGTTAATCACAATGGATATTCTTAATCCATCCTATTGATGCGTGTTTTTGCATGTGCAACAACTTAGATAAAATACTGAGGACTTTACTTCTCTTAAAAGGAATCTTATCCCAATGACCTAGAAAAAGACTACCCCAAGGTTTCTCCCAACTAGGTGTTAGCTATGTGAAATGACTCAGTTGTGAATGTACTTTTTGCTGTTACAACAAGGGGCCTTACACAAATCTAGACAAACTTCAGATGCATGGTTGGATTGTACACAAAATGATCAATTTTCTAATTTAGCAAAGCAGGAACAAACTGATCTAAACATTTATTGCCAAGAAATACATCATTTCAGCATGTAACCAACAATATATAAGCTTGCATTTACAGAATATGAAATTTACAACAACAACATGCAAGTCTGACTGCCCTATTCTAACCAAATTTGACAAAAAACTAGAAAATAAATGTAGGAAAGGGAAGGGGTAGAGGTTTCCTAGAGACAACTATAGGAATGATTGACAAATTTAGATAGATAGATCCCCCAAAGTAAACCAGTTTATGCTTTACCAGACAGATCACAATGCTGCAAAACAATGCAATCTTCTAAGGAGGTAAAAGATTTTCAAACCATGAAAATTCATTCAACACCTAGGTTCAGGCGCAATTCAATCAAATTCCACAATCAAACTAAATTGAATGGTGTTCAGACTAACTATGCACAACAACTTACAATCATCAAGTCACTAATGGTATGAACATGTGAGATCCATCAAATATCTAAATAATCAATCATAATGCAACTGAATTTAACTAACAGAAGGTGAAAAGAAACCATGAAAACCAATTCTATAATCAACAAAACAACTCAGTTTGACATCAGCGAATGAATCTTCTATTTACATTGATTCATAAAATTGGCATAGTTTCAACAATTTGACTTCTTTTCAGTCCTTCCTTCTTCTACAATGAGAAAGTGACTATTTTTATATAGAGAGGCAAGCATACCGAGTTTACAATGAATGGTGAGGATCATCCAACACCAATGGCCTAGATTTAATTACATTTAATTCTTGTGGTAAGAGTTTGTTAAAAACTTGTTTTTCACTTTTGTCCTTTAGGAAAAGGATGAAATAACACCTTTTGAGCATACAAATGAGAGAAATTATCTCCTTTCTTGATGAGTTGCCAGGTAAAAACAAAAATGTGGCATGTTTTTTTTGGAGGAAAGAGCTCCATTTCTAAACTAGTTTGTTAGGGAACATGTGTGAATAGACCTTAAAACTGGGCACACCCTCTATCTCTAGTAACAGTCTGTTCTTTATGTTTTATCTGCATTCCATTGCTGGATTTCATGGCCTTAGAAAACTTTAACAAAATTTTGAGGTTAGATATATAGGTTCTTCCTAGTCTGGAGAACTTCCTAAATCAAATGGTCCTTTTGTACTCCACATCATCCAATCTGATATTCAATCTGCAAGAAAGAAATTCATAATATGCAACTCTTTACAGATGTATTTCATTCAAATCAATGAAGAAAACCTGATATTTAACATGATTCAGCCATAAAAATCAGATCAATTTGATCAAGAACTCATTAAAATTGGCAATTTGTGCAAAGATCCGATTATATCCCTTATTCATGTCAAAATTCCATCAATTTGATTCATTTGTTCAATCGTGGGATTTGAAGACATTTCTTCATTATTGAGTTCTGAATTCCATAAGTTAGGTGTCAATTTTGTGGAAATTCGAGGCCTCTCAAGGCTTAGCAGAAGGGATGAAGGTAATTAGAAATTTCCAATTTCATGCCAAAACTCTGCAAGCTCATCCAATGTATTTGCCAAGTTTTATCTTTCTCTGTACTTGTCTAATTCAAAACAAAGACTTCACTTTGATATCCTTCCAAAACATAAATGAATGTCCGTCTAAAATGGGGTAGTGTCGTTTTGTCATAGGTTCGTCTAGTTCTAAATTCTTTTTAATACCATTACCGATCATCTCATACAACTCTTCCTTAAGACCATCTTTTAACTCTACTTCATTTGCAACATTGCCCATTTCATCCATTTCTTGTGTAGTCTCTATGGGTGGAATCTTTTCTGTCTTTTCAAGTGGAGGATCACCTTGATCAATAATTTCTTATTGCATGTTCATACCTCGTGCCTTCCTTTGAAACGATGCTAAATCCAATTTGGTATCTTGTTCAATAGATATTTCTTCATCAGTATGTGATGTAGGGGCACTATGAACATGCTCTTGAACACCAGTGCCTACTAATAATGTACTAAGCACAAAGGGCAAACTTGCACTTTCTGATCCTACTACTGAAACAGATGAAGGGCTCCTTAGGATTCTACTTTCAATCATTCTTTATTCCCTCCTCAGCAGCCTCAGTTTCCATTTCAAGGATTTATTGATTTGTTAATTCTATTTGAGGTCAAATTATCTTCCTACTGGGTTTTCAAGATTTCTTTTATCATATAGCATAGATTTGGCCTGATGCAACTTCTACTCTTTGTCATCACTACCTTTTACCTGTGATGGAATACGTTTGCCTCCACCCGATCCACAAGCTCATGGGAACATTTCAATTCAAAAGAAAAAATCCATATCAACTTTGTTAATTTTAAAGTAGCTCGGACATCTGTTCTAGTCTTAGGTGGTGATTACGAGGCTAGAAACACAACTGGAATAATTATCTCCATACCTGGAAAATTGATTTCTCAAGAGACTTCTAGACATTAGGGTTTGTTAGAGTCTAATTAATCTTAGCCATTGATTGAGATTAAATCACGACCATTGGTTTTCAATAAGAGGATTATAAAAGAGGATCAATGGGCATTTGGAGAGGACATATCTGATTGCAGTAATAGCAAATTGATTTGCAGTGAGAGCAAGGGTGCAGTGATAGCATTGGAGAGTAGTAGTGGAATTGCCGGAGAAGAAAATTATTTCCGGAGAAGGAAAATATTTCTGGATAATAAAATATTGCTGGAGCAATTTCAGCAGGAGCAATTGAGGGAAGGAAAATTACCGAAAAGAAAATTGCTAGAGCTCTGCCAGTAAGAGGCAAACAGTTTTGTATCTCTTAATTTACTGCAGTTGAATAAAATTCTTATGTGCTGACTGGTTTTCCCTTCGGGGTTTTTCCAGAGACAATTTGTCCAAAAATATTGTGTTCATTATTTTGCATATTTTGTTTTTCTATCTGCATGATTATTTGTGAAGTTGCAGCTATGTTATTTTTTAATATTTGCTGTGAATTAATTTTTCAGAAGTCAAATAATCTATATAAGATAGGAAATTAATAATTAGTAGCTGCAATAGAATTTTCACATGGCATCAGAGCAGATCTAAGGGTAGAAAAAAAAAGCTCAGTACAGGCACAAGGAGAAAGAAAAAATAATAAATAAAAAAAATCTAGGGTTTATAAAACCTAGTTTGACCTCTTCAAAATTATTATTATTATTTTCTTTTGAGATGGCCTCAACAGGTTTAAGAGATTAGGATAGATTGGATGGAGCCTCAAATTTTGGTTTCTGGAAAGCCAAATTTTTTTTATTGCTGGAAGAGAATGGTATCAAGGAATATGTGACCACTGTTGTCCCTGTACCTACAGATGCAACACAACTCTTAGCATATAAGAAGGAAGATGCCAAGGCAAGGAGGCTGATTCTTAATGGTGTTAAGGATCATATTGTTTCGCATATAACAGAGTTAGATACAACGAAGATGATGTGGGACACCATTCTGAATCTATACCAGAATGCTACCATTAACCGGAAGCTGATTCTCAGAGAAAAGTTGAGGAATACCTGGATGAACAAGGGAGAAGATGTTATAAGTTATCTCACCAGGCTTAGACTTGTTAAGGATGAGTTGGCAGCTGTTGGAGACAAACCAAATGATGACGAGATAGTACAAATAGCCCTGAATGGGTTTAACAAGCAGTGGGATGTCTTTGTTCAAGTTATTAATGGACGAGACACCTTACCGAGTTGGGATCGACTATGGAGTGACTTCACTCAGAATGAGCTTAAACTGAGTCTTATAAGTGGAACCAGCAGTAATAGTAAAAAAAGTGAGGTGGAACAGGAAAATGTTGCCCTAGTAGGAAAAGGGAAAGCGAAGAAGGGGTTTGGCATAGGATCAAATCCAAAAAGTGAGAAGAAGAAGGACTTGTCTAAGATCAAATGCTAGGGCTGTCACGAGTTCGGCCACTATGTCAGCGATTGCCCATAAAGGAAGAAAAATGAAAAGAAAGGCAAGAAGCAGACGACAGCTTCAGCAAGTGTAGATGAGCTTTCTAGTAGAATGGAGGATGAGTTTGCACTCAGAGCTTGCCTAACTAGCTCAACCTCACAGGGTGTTTGGTATATAGACAGTGGGGCGTCATTTCATATGACAGGAGTTAGGGAGTACTTCTCTAGCTACAAAGAGGACATCAGATTCTAGATTCAGATGGGGAACAAGTCCAAGTGCAATCTAGTTGGGAGAGGGACTGTTCTATTTCAGAGGGAGAATGGCAAGCCTATTTCCATTCATGATGTGTTGCATGTGCCAGGCTTGGGCATGAATCTAATTTCCATATTTGTCCTTTAGGATAAAGGCTACAATGTACTCTTTAGAGGGGCGCATGTTATAATCAAGCATAAGGATTGGAAATCACCCATAGCTATTAGAGTTAGGAGCGGCCAACTTTATAGGTTGCAGTTTGATACTCCTAAGACACTAGTGAGCAGCAGTAATCCTAGAGATCAAGGAGATCTATGGCATAGGAGGATGGGCCATATACATCATGGAGCACTTAAATTGCTTCATGAGACAGTGACAGGTGTTCCAGAGGTGAGCACAGAGCATGATGATGTATGTAAGGGATGTGTGTTGGGGAAGTTTGTGAAAGCAACTTTTCCAAGGAGTGACACCAGATCCAAGGGGGTTCTTGATCTAGTACATTCAGATATATGTGGACCAATATTAAGAAAGTCTCTCAAAGGATACGAGTACTTTGTTACTTTTATTGATGATTTCTCCAGGAAGACCTGGATATACTTCTTGAAGACCAAGGATGAGGTCTTCAGTCACTTCCAGGAGTTCAAAGCTCTTGTGGAGAATCCGACAGGTAGGAAGGTAAAGGTTCTTTGGTCAGACAATGGAGGTGAGTATAAAGGGAAAGAGTTCTAGGAATTCTGTACTTGGGAAGGAATCAAGAGAGAGTGGACCGTTCCTTACAACCTGCAACAGAATATGGTTGCTAAGAGGAAGAATCGTTCTATATTGGAGACAGCAAGGGCTATGTTGTATGACCAAGATATGCCACGTTACTTATGGGCATAGGCATGCAGTACAACAATATACATACAGAACAGGGTTCCACATAAGGTATTGGAAAAGATGACACCAGAGGAGGCATTCTTAGGGAAGAAGCTAGATGTTAGTCACTTAAGGATATTTGGGAGTTTGGCTTTTTGTCACATTCCAGGGCCTACACGTTCCAAGTTAGATCAGACTGCAGAGAGAGGGTACTTTGTGGGGTACAACGAGACCTCAAAGGCATATCATATATTTATTCCAGGGACCAGGAGGATTATAGTTAGGCATGATGTCAAATTCATGGAGAACAAGGCATATAGGAGGTCCAGAGATTTGCCAGCAAATGATCAGAATGAGCAGCCAACAGAAGCTCCAAGGATTGTTCAACTAGAACAGGGGCAGCGAAGCACGAGTACAGTTACTAGTACAAGCATAGGCTTAGGTGTTGAGAGTTCATAGAGTATGGAGCAACAGATACAACAAATCCAAGAGATGCATCAAGAAGATATGGAGTTTGATATTTCATCCTCTATAGTTGACAGGAGGAACCGTGAGGTTCAACAGACACATAGGGATACTCTGGAGTTTGTGGGAGCTCCTAGGATGAGTAGTAGACAGCGGAAACAACCAACCAGGTATAATGACTATGTGGCATTGGTTAGTCATTTGGTAGATAGTGAGCCTTCCATCTATCAGGACGCTGCACAAAAACAGGTGTGGCAAGATGCGATGGTTGAGGAATATACCTCAATAGTGCAGAACGATGTGTGGGAGGTTGTGCCTAGACCGACAGATAGGGTAGTAGTTGGATCACGCTAGATCTATAAGATTAAGCATGGTGCAGATGGTAGCATCGAGAAATACAAGGCAAGGTTCGTGGCCAAGGGGTTCTCTCAGAAGGAGGGAATAGACTATGAGGAGACATTCGCTCCAGTGGCCAGGTATACTTCTATACAAGTCGTAATCTCACTTGCAGCACATATGGGATGACATATCCATCAAATGGATGTCAAGATGGCATTTCTTAATGGTGAATTGGTAGAGGAGGTATACATAGAACAACCAGAGGGATTTGTAGCACATAGCAGCGAAAGCCACGTGTGTAGATTGAAGAGAGTTTTGTACAGACTCAAGCAGGCTCCCAGGGCATGGTATGAGTGCATTGATAGACACTTGTAGGGAATAGGCTTTGTGAAGAGTGAGGCAGATGCTAACCTCTACTACTTGGTGGTTGGGGATGAAGTTCTCATTCTTGTTCTATATGTGGACAACTTATTTTTAACAGATTCACTGGGGCTCATAGAGGAGTGCAAGAGGGACCTTGCAACATATTTCGAGATGAAGGATTTGGGCATTATGCACTACTTTCTAGGCATGGAAGTGTGGCAGACAGATGGAGAGATTTTCCTTAGACAAGAGAAATACTACATTGAAATCTTGAAGAAGTTTGAGATGCAGGATTGCAGAGCCATGTCTACATCTATGATCATGAATTGGAAGAAGATAGACTCATCCAAGGAAAATGATGTAGACCCCACCTGATACAGGTAGTTGATTGGATCTCTTATGTATTTGGTCAACACTAGGCCAGATATATCCTTTGCAGTAAACTCTCTTAGTCAGTTCATGGTTGAGCTGAAGAGAGTGCATTGGATAGTGGCAAAGCATGTGTTACGGTATTTGCGTGGTACAATCAAGTATGGGATCAAATATGCTCGAGGTGATGGTATCAGGGTGATAGGCTATACTGATGCAGATTAGGCAGGTAGTACAGTGGACAGGAAAAGCACTTCAGGGTGCTACTTTAGTTTGGGATTAGGAGTTGTCTCTTGGTACAACAGGAAGCAAAAGTCTGTGGCTCTGAGTTCTGCAGAAGCAGAATACATAGTAGTTAGCATGGCAATGTGTGAGGTTATATGGCTTCGGAAGTTGCTGGTAGCCTTGTTTGGTCAGAGGGTTGAGACTACGGTGATACACTGTGATAATCAGAGTTGCATCAGATTATCTGAGAATCCAGTATTTCATGATAAGTCTAAGCATATAGACATCAGGTATCATTTCATCAGAGATTGTGTACAGCGGAGGATTGTTCAGCTACAGTATATACCTACAGATCAGCAGGTAGCAGACATTTTGACAAAGGCATCAGGGAAGGCGAAATTCATCTTCTTCAGAGATAAGTTGGGTGTTATGCAGAACACCTTCCTCGCTAAGAGGGAGTGTTAATTTTAAAGTAGTTCGGACAGCTGTTCTAGTGTCGGGTGGTGATTATGAGGCTAGAAATACAACTGGAATAATTATCTCCATACCTAGAAAATTGATTTCTTGAGAGACTTCTAGACATTAGGGTTTGTTAGAGTCTAATTAATCTTAGCCATTGATTGAGATTAAATCATGGCCATTGGTTTTCAATGAGAGGATTATAAAAGAGGATCAATGGGCATTTGGAGAGGACAGATCTGAAAAATATTTGCAGCAATAGCAAATAAATAAATTTGCAGTAATAGCAAATTGATTTGTAGTGAAAGCAAGGACACAATGATAGCGTTGGAGAGCAGCAGTGGAATTGCCGGAGAAGAAAATTATTTCTGGAGAAGGAAAATATTTCTGGATAATAAAATATTGCCGGAGCAATTTCAGCAGGAGCAATTGAGGGAAGGAAAATTACCGGAAAGAAAATTGCCAGAGCTCTGCCAGTAAGAGGCAAGCAGTTTTGTATCTCTTAATTTACTGCAGTTGAATAAAATTTTTATGCCCTGACTGGTTTTCCCTTTGGGGTTTTTCCAAGGACAATTTGTCCAAAAATATTGTGTTCATTATTTTGCATATTTTGTTTTTCTATCTCCATGATTATTTGTGAAGTTGCAGCTGTATTATTTTTTAATATTTGCTGTGAATTAATTTTTCGGCAGTCAAATAATCTATATAAGATAGGAAATTAATAATCAGTAGCTGCAATAGAATTTTCACAAACTAAACACAAAAACCATAATGTAATTGACCCTCCATTGTTAGTTTAAGAAACTTCTTGCATAGGTAATGCCCCTATAAAGCTTGTGGTTACAAGATCATCTGCAGTGACAAAATTTATAAATGTAGAAAGTGCCGATCCAAGTATAAACGATTAGTCCAACCGTTTTGCAAACCATAACTCTCAAATGGATTATCATTCAAGATCGTGATGTTTTACTCCATGTGCTAAATCGTATTTGCGTATGAGAGCCATATATTTGACATTGATCGAGAATAATCTTCGAACGTTTTGCAGAGGAGTAAAGGTAGACGAGAAAATATAGAAGTTGGAGGCCTGTATGACTTTGGTGGGACCAAGGTGAGGTTCAGGATATCTCCTGGTATAGCTTAATTCCCCACAAAGTTTTATTATGTTGAAGAGTTGACGTTTCACATATATTGGCAAAGAAATGACTACCTTCGGGCTTAGCGGAACCAATGACTAGAATGGGATATGCAGAGATTTGGCATAAAGTCCGATATATCCGTGTGCATGCCGTAATCCTATAGGATCATGGATGTTATAGAACTATACTCACTCCCCATTATGAAGGATTGAAGTTCGCCATATTTAAAACAATGATGACCTATGAAACTCAAATGACGACCCGATTGGATGCTTTTACTTATGCTTAGCTTAAGTCACCTATATATCTGTTGATCAGCTTTGATTGGATCGTGCTATTCCCCACCATTCATCCATACTAGAGTTAGGCTCCCATTCTTACTGACTTGGCCTATTTGATGTTTTTAATCTGAGTTATGCTACCATTGGTTTAAGATAAATCCATGGGAAATCTCCTGCGAGCTCGTACTGTTCGTATATTTATGGGTAGATCCCACGATTGGAGGTGGACGTCAAAAGATACATATATAGTGTACGTTCCCCTTTTTTTTACCAATCCTACAAATATACTCTCGCCTTTGATCTTTGGCAGGCGATGCATGCCTATGCAATTGCTCACGACGAGGAGAAATTCGCCTAACAACTATTTCTTCTTTCGTAGGGAAAGATGGCTCTCTATGAATCCTTGGTGGAGGTTTAATGGGGGTCTGATCCCTTCTCCTAAGTTCTCATTCACATTCATATTCACATTCCCTCTCTCGCTCTCGTCACTCCAACACACGATCTCTCTCCCTTTCCTACTCTCTATGAATTTCTTCTCTCCTGGAGTCTCGCAATATAATGGAAATTGCAGAGATTTAAAGGCTTATAGGATAATGCAGGGATTTGGCATACATCCGAATCACCCTTGGGACTCTCCATCTGCAGGGACGTGAAAGTCCCGCAACTTTGGTAAATGCTATTCCATTTTACTCTCTCCGTTCTTGCTGACTCATACTAGTGGAGCATGTCGACCATCTTTTCAAAATTCAAAATTGTGTGTGTCTCCTCCTTAGAAGTAATCTTAGTTGTATTCCACATAAATGTGAAATTCAACTACTTCATTCCCATTTTAATGCAAGAAGACTCCTCTTGCCTCACAAAACACACAATTTCACAAATCTCAAATACACAAAATCACACAGGCAACACTCTGCCCATAAACAATATAAGATTGCAACATAAACACAATTTAACTCACAATTTTATTAAGCTTCTTTATTCAGAAAGAGGAATACAAATCTGCAACTCAATTTACACATAGGTCCACAATGACCTCCCTCGCTCAGACCTTCGAATCTTCTCTCTGCTCAACTATATGGACACTCTTCCTTTCCTCTGTGCCCTCTATCTGTCATACACTTTTCTTCTTCAAGCTGGATGACTCTACCTCTCTACCTCAGGCTGCTCATTCCTTTGTGCCTTCTTCCTGCACTCCAATCGCTTCACTCTGCAACTTCTATAGAGGCAAATACTCTGTCCATCCTCCAGAACCAACCCCCAATCTCCTCTTTGCACTAGTTTTATAATAAATAAATTTCATTCTTTTGTCTTCAGGGTGGAAAGTTAAGGGACATAACTGCAAAGATGTTTAAGTTTCAAACAAATCAAAACATATAGCTCTAAAACTCCTGCAGCCTTGGTCAAGCCAAGTCGTCCAATGAAGACCAGCAGTCACACTTTATAAGTGTTAAAACAATTACAAAGCACTATGTGGGACGTCGTACAGCTCCATCCATGCATGGTAAATGGATTGTGGCAAAATATCAACTTCCTTATGCTACCTGCGGCCCTTTGAGGCATTTTATCAAACGACTATCGTGCATAGTTGGGCGCTTTGCTGGTATGGCATGTTATATTTATTGTGCAGATTATTTAAGGGGCTCTATCCAATGTTTCCCATGTCCATCCTGGTCCCACGCGACCTCTTTTAAGATTTGAATTTCTTTGAATCATTTTTACACCAAGAGACTTGATTTTGCGAGCCATTAAAAATGTGGGTGTGCTTACTCTCACAGTGATGACATTAAATTTATCGATGTGGTAGACGACATCTTCAATTGCATCAATGTCGTCCTCCATAGAAAAGATAAATTCATGATGTATGGTACCCAAAAATTGGGCGATTCCTTTAAACCGGTGGAGAAAGAATGGAGTTGTGCTCCCCACTGTTTAGCAATCTTGATCTCTTTCAAATGATGGACAACAATTGCAGCAATTAAGGATGAATCAAGCCCCCTGATAAAAGAACTCCAAAATGAACATATGTCATAAGCCTCTTTATCACTATGTCTTTTGAATACCAAGGAGGGTTATACCGTCTTCGTATGCTACCTCGTTTACTTGAAAATATATGTCCAAGAGGAAATACTTCGAAACATTCATAATCAATTGATCCTCTGAAAGAATGTTATGCTTGGATGAAGCAACTTGATTCGTAGTTGAGGGAGTATCAATATTCCATATCCTTTTCTTCTTCCTTGGAACGATACTCAAATAACTGGAGAAACTCATTTATGTGGTTACGACAAGACGAGCACAAAGCTGAAAACTAACTTTGAACATAACTTCCTACCAAGAGCTTGGATTTTTCTAAAAACTTGACAAGATGAAGATGTCAACAATCCCAAAATTTCTACCAAGCCGTTCTACCTCAATCCTCACGAAATTCAAATTTTTTAAGTTTCGCCAATCTGCCAACGCAAGTCAGAAAACAATTACTTCTCTGAAACCGTGAAATATCTGCTCACGAAACCTTCGCTATTAATTCTAGGGTGCTTCTAAAAATCTTCATGTAAGAGGGTTTACCAAGAAACTTCACCTATTTCTCGAAACAATTGTTTTTGCAAAAACTGCTACGTGCTTCAGGACTGCGATAGGGCGAAAACTAAAAACTTGCAAATCCTGACATGCCACCCATTCGAATAGCCAAGAGATGCCAAATGAAAATCAAAACACACAAAAATTGAAACCTAAACCTGAAATTTATTTTTGGTTGATGCTGATTTCCAGTCTGCCCGGATGCCCCTGCATTAGACACGCCAGGTAGGAAAATTTTGAGTAGGACTCACAAAATGGAGTTGGGTAATAGAACTACCCTTTTAGGTTGTAAACAACCTGTAGCGAACTCCATCACTGAATTAGACAGAAATAATTTCTTCCTCCGCCTCTTCCAACACTTAGTTGGGACACTTGTCGTCCTCCTCCACCAAGTGTGCACCTTATTCCTCATTCCTCTCGTGGATTTACATCCACCATAGGGGTGAAAGCACAAAGATGAGTATACATTTCACGGAAGTCTCCAGTGGATGAAAAATGCTACTTGGAATGGGTACCCATTTAGGATCGGGCCCCCGAAGCAAACCGGGTACCCGTTTTCAAAAAAAATAAAAAAATAGCCATATGCATATAATTTTTTTTTTTTTTGAAAACAGGTACCCGTTGTACCTGTTTTCAAAAAGTTTTTTTTTTTAACATACATATTGCTAATTTTTTTATTTTTTAGAAACAGGTACCCGTTTTTAAAAATTTAAAATTTCAAACCCGCCAATTTGCATTGGTTTTAGGCTTGTAAACCCAAGCCTTAGCTTTGGACCTGCAACTAGGAGACCATGAAAACAACAAGAGAAAAAACTAGTTTCACCACTATGGCTGACGACTTTTTTTTTCAGAATATTTTAACGAAATTAAAACCTATTATAGATCTCAAAGTTTAGTTTTCAAATATGTAATTTTTTTTTCTATTGAACATAACTTTCTATTTATTATTTATTTTCCAAACAAACTAGCTCATAAACTTGAAATAACACAGGTTACTATTTTTTTAATAACTTTTGATTTTGAAAGTTTCTTGAAAAAAAAAAATGTCTGACCAAACTAGACACCATTCTCTACATGATGAATTTTTTTTTAGTGAATTGATTAGTTTAGCTCAAATTATGTTGGCCGTACATGAGGGGTTTTAAAAAACACTAATTAGGGTAATTAAAAAATTAATAAAAATATATATATTTATCAAAAAATTACAAAAAAATACCTGACCAAAATTCAACATCCTGAGAATCTTTCCACAAAAGTAATTAGAAAAATACATTAATTTAGGTCAAATTAAGTTGGCCGTACACATGCATGCTTTTGCAAAAAATAGGGGACTTTTAAAAAGCCACTTTTTGTACATCCAATAAAAAGCCAACTTGTATCATCTGGGTATTAGAAAAAATACATATTTGAAAACTAGAAACAAAATCCTACATTTTTTATTTTTACATCATCTTAATATTTTATGTGCAAGTGCTTCAAATTGTCACTCCAAGTACGACAAAATTTGAAAAATAGGAAAAATATTTCCACTTTTTGGCCAAAAAGTGAACTCATCTTCTTGCACTTACCCATAGACTGTCCTCATCCGCCAATGGCTCCCTCTTATCCTCCTCCAATTACTCACTTCTCTTCTCTTCTCATTTGTGGGATCAATCCCACCACATACCGACCACCTCCACAAAAATCCCTCATTAATACATGCAACATCCTCATACCATTCTGCATCTACAACTCCATGGAAATTAAAGATTTCCATATACTCTTCTCTATACTCTTCAACCCTTACCATCTCAACTGAAAATAAAACAATATCATGACAACATGTAAATAAATTTACCTCTTCAACAAATTTTCCTTCAACTCCATCATTTGTTTCTTTCTTCACTGCGATGCTTGTCTTCTCACTTCCATTGGATGTAACATATCTCTCACCTTCAACTGTAGTAATATTCTCTAACCATTTGCCTTCTATCACTGAAATTTGTGACAACAAATCTTCTTCCCTCTTGCCATCTACTGCAACATCTTCACATTCCATCACTGCCATGTCAATTTCCACAGCTGCATCTTCATTCTTTTCATTCTCGCTGTCTACCTCTTCATCTTCATTTTTAGCCACTGTACTCGCATCTTCTTTTTCATCTTTCTTCTTCATGCCTTGATTAGGGCATGGTTTCATTGCACATTCTTCCTTCTCATTGCTCTTGACAAACTCTCCATGCTACAGTACTTCCAATCTATCCATCTTTGCATTTATATCCATGATCATCAAGGAGATCTTCCTCTTTTGATACTTGCTCTAGCCTTCCCATATCATGGGCTTCTTCCTCACGAGTATACCCATCTCGTTCACTACTGCAATCTATCACTACCCACATCACACGTTTTACAAAAAGAAACAATTTCTTCATGGCTTCCAACTCTCAATCGTTCAGGACTTCGCACACCTACAACGATTCTTTTGAGCTCTTCTCAACCACCTTCTCTTCTTGCAGGTCCTGGTGGATCCTCTCCACTTGCAGGATTACTCGCTCTAATACCAATTATTGCAAGAAGACTCCTCTTCTATCACAAAACACACAATTTCACAAATCTCAAATACATAAAATCACACTGGCAACACTCTTCCCATAAACAATATAAGATTGCAACATAAACACAATTTAACTCACAATTTTATAAAGCTTCTTTATTCAGAAAAAGGACTACAAAATCTGCAACTTAATTTACACATAGGTTCACAATGACCTCCCTCGATTAGACCTTCGAATCTTCTCTTTGCTCAACCACATGGACACTCTTACTTTCCTTTGTGCCCTCTCTCTGTCATACTCTTTTCTTCTTCAAGTCGGCCAACTCTGCCTCTCTACCTTAGGCTGCACATTCCTTTGTGCCTTCTTCCTGCAGTCCAATTGCTTTACTCTGCAACTTCTACAGAGGCAAATACTCTGTCCATCCTCCAGAGGCCGACCCCCAATCTCCTCTTTGCACTAGTTTTTATAATAACTAAATTTCATTTTTTTGTCTTCAAGCTTGAAAGTGAAGGGACACGATTGCAAAAATGTTTAAGTTTCAAACAAATCAAAACATATAGCTCCAAAACTCCTATGGCCTTGGTCAAGCCAAGTCATCCAATGAAGACCAGCAGTCACACTTTATAAGTGTTAAAACAATTACAAAGAACTATGTGGGACGTCGTACAACTCCATCCATGTGTGGTACATGGACTGTGGCAAAATATCAACTTCCCTATGCTACCCGCGACCCTTTGAGGCATTTTGTCAAACAACTATCATGCTAGTTGGGTGCTCTTCTGGTATGGCATGTTATATTTGCTGTTTAAATTATTTAAGGTGATCTATCCAACGTTTCCCATGTCCATCCTGGTCCCATGTGACCTCTTTTAAGATTTGAATTTCTTTGAATCATTTTTACACCAAGAGACTTGATTGTGTGAGCCATTAAAAACGTGGGTGTGCTTGCTCTCATAGTAGTGACATCAAATGTTTCGATGTGATAGATGACATCTTCAATTGCATCAATGTTGTCCTGCACATAAAAGATAAATTCATGATATTAAAACTGATGGAGAAAGAATGGAGTTGTGCTCCCCGCTGTTTAGCAATCTTGATCTCTTTCAAATGATGAACAACAACTGCAACAATTAAGGATGAATCAAGGTGCCCTGATAAAATAACTCCAAAAGAAACATCTAGCATAAGCCTCTTTATCACAGCTTGTAATTGCTCCAATGCTCGTTGAAGATCCAAGGGATCATAGGGAGTAGATGGAATGTCTTCTAAATTCCAAGGAGGGTTATACCATCTTCATACATGCTACCTTGTTTACTTGAAAATATATGTCCAGGAGGAAAGACTTTGAAACGTTCACAATCATCATGCAAGGCTTTCATTTATGAGGCAAACTAGATTGATCCTCAAAAATAATCTTATGATTGGATGAAGCAACTTGATTCATAGTTGAGGGAGTATCAATATTCCATATCATTTTCTTCTTCCTTGGAACGCTACTCAAATAATTGGAGAAACTCATTTATGCGGCTACGACATGACGAACACAAAGTTGAAAACTGACTTTGAACATAACTTCCTACCAAGAGCTCGGATTCTTCTGAAATCTTGTCAAGATGAAGATGTCGACAATACCAAACTTTCTGCAAAGTTGTTCTGCCTTAATCCTCACGGAATTCAAAATTTTAAAGTTTCACCAATCTGCCAGCACAAGTCAGAAAAAATTACTTCTCCGAAACCGTGAAAGATCTACTCACAAAACCTTCGCTATTAATTACAGGGTGCTTCTAACAATCTGCATGTAAGAGGGTTTTTGAAGAAACTTCACCTGTTTCCCAAAACAATTGTTTTTGCAAAAACTGTTATGTGCGCTGGGACTACGACAGGGCGAAAATTGAAAACTTGCAAATCCTGATGTGCCACCCATTCCAATAGCCAAGAGATACCAAATGAAAACCAAAACACACCAAAATTGAAACCCAAACCTAAAATCTATTTTTAGTTAATGTTAATTTCTAGCCTGCCCGGCTGCTCTGCATCACATTTTTGCCAAAATGTTACTTCAATAGACTTCATCGTGATTCAGACAGTTTTAATCATTGCACTTTCCTTATTCTGCACTCTTAGCTTCTCATGATTTCCTTGCAACACAAAAATTTATCCCTGTAGCGTACTTTCAAAACAATTAGCGATGACACTATCTCAAAAGGGATATCATTTATGATTCACATAGTCACCCACGAGCAGATAATTAGTATTGAGAATCTTCCAACCATTTTGGAACAACTCCAACAAATCATGGAACCACCAATGGGTTTGTGGGGATTTGGACATCTATCGGATATGTGGGAGTTTAATAGTCATCGGTATATATACCAACCATAGTCGCACTTCCGTAAATGTTTTTAAAAGTGTTAACAAAGTGGGAGTTTTGTAGCACTCAGGACATGGCGGGAGTTTGGGCTTCAAGTGGATATATCCACATGGGTGGCGAGGTCCCGCTAACATGAAAGTTCCACATCATGTGAAAGTTTCACCTCCACTCATTTTTTTTTCCTTTCTCACACTTTTGATGATGTCTGATTCAATGGATAAATGTCATTTTTATTTTTGTTCATGTTTTCAATATAATCATCAAGGCTAATTAAACCCTCTTTATTTTTGCGTTGTGCAATATCTTGAATCATATATCTTTCAAACTAGTCAAACAATACAGCTTTCTTGACTCTTCCTGCAATTAATGTTAGGACTGAAAGTAGAACTCAATTGCAGAAAGAGAGAAGTAAAAACAGCGCACAGATGTAATTAGAAAGCAAATAGAAATAAGACACCAGATTTATCGTGGTTCACCAAACTTGGCTACATCCACACTGAGCATAGGAATTGTTATTGATAATGAATTGTGTTTTACAATGAGATATCAAGCATATATAATGCTTCATTATGCATCACAACAGGAATGTGAAAGGACAAGCAATTGGCGGGAAAAATAATGTGTCCGTTGGTCTTCATTTCCTTACAATCTCCCACTTGAAGGTCAACGGATGCTGCAACTCGCCAATCATTCCCCTGCTCTAAACTTCTAATTACTTCTTCTTAACCAAACCAAGAGAAGTCCTGGCACATTCGAACTTCTCTTTGGAAACAACCTTGGTGAAAATGTCTGCCAGATTGACCTTTGTGTCAATTTTTGCAACTTGTAACTTGCCCTCTTCAACTACATGACGAATGAAATGAGCATGTATGTCGATATGCTTAGAACGGTGCTGAGATGAATGATTATGAGCCATAAAAATGGCGCTGCGATTATCACAAAACAAAACATAGTCACTTTGTTGACATTTCAAATCACCAAACAACTGCTGTAACCAAATCATCTCCCTAGCACCTTCGGAAAGAGCCATGTACCGAGCTTTGGCAGAAGAAAGAGCAACAGAATGTTGCAGCCTTGAGACCCAACTAATGGCAGCTCCAGCAAACATAAAAACATAGCCAGTAGTAGATCTCCGTTTATCTAAATCTCCGGCAAGATCAGAATCAGTAAAACCTTGCAACTGTACCTTATTGCCACCAAAACACAAAGCATAATCAGAAGTACCTTTAAGATACCTTAATATCCATTTGACGGCTTCCTAGTGAGGCTTACCGGGATTGCTCATGAACTTGCTCACAACTCCCACTGCATGAGCAATATCGGGACGAGTGGAGATCATAGCATACATAATGCTACCAACAACCGATGTATAAGGAACACCTTGCATAAACTCTTTATCCTCTTGTGTTTTTGGACACAAATCAGAAGATAAACAAAAATGAGCAACAAGAGGAGTAGAAACAACCTTTGCATCAGCCATACCAAATTTGTCTACAACCTTGTCAATGTATGCCTTTTGTGACAATATGATCTCCTTCTTTTGTCTATCCCTAGTGATGGTCATTCCAAGAATCTTCTTGGCTGGGCCTAAGTCTTTCATAGCAAATCTCTTAGCTAATTGAGACTTCAATTTAGAAACAATCCTCATACTTGTGCCGGCTACCAACATGTCATCAACGTAGAGCAAGAGAATGACAAACTCACCATTAGGAAATCACTTATAATAGACACAAGGATCTGATTCACATCTCAAGAAGTTATGCTCAGTCATAAAGCGATCAAACTTGAGATACCATTGGCACGGGGCTTGCTTGAGCCCATACAAGCTGTGCTTCAATTTGCAATAAAGATGTTCCAGTGCTTGTTTTTTAAATCCTTCCAGCTGTTCCATGTACAGTTCTTCATCAACATCACCATGTAAAAAAGCTGTCTTGACATCCAACTGATCAAGTTCAAGATCCCAAACTGTAACCAAACCCAAAACTGCCCGGATTGTGGTCATTCTCACAACTGGTGAGAAAATCTCATTAAAGTCTATGCCTTTCTGTTGATCATACCCTTTGACAACCAGTCTAGCGCGATAGCGCTTGTTGCCCCCATCTTCCTCTTTCAACTTGTATACCCAGCGGTTCTTCAAGGGTCTTCGATTAGGCGGAAGTGGCACTAAATCCCAAGTGTTATTATCCTGCAAAGAAGTCATTTCATCTTGCATCACCTCTTGCCACTTCGAAGAATCAACTGCCTTGCAAGCCTGTTTATAGGTAGTTGGTTCAGGTTGATCAGAAATCAATGATTCTGGCTGTGCCTCCTCTGAATACAACAATTCATAATCAGAAAATTTAGAAGGACGTCTCCTCTCCTGGGTAGACCTCCTTAACTGAGAAGGCTCCTCTTGCAAATTTGAATCATCCAGATTCATTCTATGTAACTGGTTTTGAATATTTGCTATGTCATTTTGCAAATTAGCCTTGTTCTGAGCAAAACTCTGCCTCTGTATTTCTACAATCCCCTATGCCTGTATACTCCCTTGTGCAATTTCTTCCATGTTCTGCCCCAGGGGCAGCGAATGAGTTGTACCAGACTGTATTGTATTTGCCAGAGGCAGCGATGCCACCATTGAGGAGTGCGAATGGTGTTGACCAGGCTGCGTTGCTTTCAGAAGAGGTTGTGAACAAGTCTGAGGAGGCTGCATAGCATATAAGGGTAGCGAACTTGTTTGACCATGCTGCATTGGAGCTGACAGGGGCTGCATTGCATCTGCTAAAGGCAACGACTGAGTTAGAGGCTGCATGGGATTTATGGAGGATGGCAGCATATGAGTTTGAGGAGGCAGCGATAGGGCAGGAGGACTTGGTGGGAGCTGTGTAGGACTTGGGAGGAGTTGCGTAGGAATAGAGGAAGTCAAATTACCTCTAGTGTCATCATTAATTCTTCCTTCTGGCGATTGACTGGACTCCATTTGAACTATGGAAGACTGTGTTTGACGTGAAGGAAGATTTGAGGGGTCTGCTAGTAGCGTGGGATTTAATAAATGCTGTGTTTCAACTAAAAGGGGCTGCGTTTGGACTATGTGCTGGGACGTTTGACTATGTGCTGGGACACCAATATATGAAGGCAGAGAACAAACAATTTGATGTTGCACATGTTGGTACTCATTTTGACCTGGAGGTTGATTTTTCATGTTTAGAGGGTTTCTTCATTTAAAACCTATATTTTCTTGCCCATCGGCATGACCTCGTAGGTGTTTTGGCGATCAGGTTGATGGCAGGGATGGTGTCATCGCTGAGACTTTGCCTATCGGGAGGGAAGCTTTTTGTTATTCCGATAGTTTTGATCTCACCGATGGGGATTGTGGTGTGTTCTTTGTATGTCGCTGGGACTTTGTGCTATCGGCAGAGGTAATTTTTGTCCCACCGAAGGAGATGGTCAGGCCAATGAGGGTTTTTTTTTAGGTGTTCATCGGCAAGAATTTGCTTATCGGCCAGGCAGATAGGTGATTCACCAATGCATTGGGTGTTCCCGATGGAGTTTGGATTGATGTGCCATCGGCACGACATAGACTATCGGGTGAGCGGGCAGGTGTTGGGCCGATGGCATTTGTTTGGCCGTTGATGTATCGGTGAGAGTATGGTCTATCGGCGAGGGATCTTTTTCTTGCTCCGATGACTTAGGTCTCGCCGATGCGGGATGCAGGGTTATTTGAAGGTATGTTTGTGATCATCGGGGTGATCGGTTGTGTTGGCGAGCTTCATTCTTGTTGTGCCGATGGTCTATGTCTTGGCGACGAGTGTGTTTTGCCTAGCCATCAGAAGAGACTTGTATGATTGGGTGGACTGTGGAGTGCTTAGCCGATGTGATTTTCTTGCCGATCAAGGGACATCGCTGTGACATGGTCTTTCTCTGGCCGATGATGGAGTTGATGGTGGTCTTTGGTGTGATTTATGCTATCAGCGAAGCAGTTTCTTGTTTGGCCGACTGTGGATGTTTGGCCGATGAGAAGTCATCGGCGTGTGTTTGGCCGATGAGGAGTCATCGGCGTGTGTTTGGTTGACGGAGATGGGAGGCCAATGTTTATCGGCGAGGCTAGTAAGATTGGCCAGAGGAATTTCAGGTTGGCCGATGGCATGGGTCTGGCGGACGAAGGGGCAGGGCCTAGCCTGTTGATGTATCGGTGAGAGTTGGTCTGTCGGTGAAGGAGCTTTTGGCTAGGCCGATGGTTCTTCTCTGGCCGATGGGGATGTTGGAGGCTTTCAGGAGTTGTTCATCGGCGTGATTGGCTGTGTTGGCCGAGGGGTTTTTTGCTTGGCCGACGATATTGGTCTGGCCGATGGTGGTGGGATGGTAACTGCTAACGGGGTGCAAGCTGGTCATTGGAGAGACTCATACTATCGGTGGAGATTTGAAGAGTTGGCCCGATGGTGCATCTCTGGCCGACAAGGAATTGCGATAGGCATCGGAGAGACTATTGATGTCGGCAGGAGGATTTGGGAGTGTGCCGATGGCTCGGGTCTTGGCGATAGGCTTTGGACAAAGGCTTATGCGTCGAGCGTGGCAAAAGCGCTCGACATTTGTTATACATGCGGCCGTGTTTTTAAAATGATAAAGTTGTCTCCGCGGCACCAATGTGGGATTAATCTCCCTACATTTTTTGAACCTGTGGTAAACGCGTTTTGGCAGGAATTTCTTTTTTGATGTGTTGCGATGGTTTTCAAGCGGCCGCGGGTGGTTAAGCCATCAATGGCGACTGTAGCAGGGACATGGGCAAGTTGTTGAACAGTCATGTACCTGATTTTTTGGCGTGAGGACTTCCAGATGGTGGCACAGGGCTTGAGGCCACCATTGTCTACTTTCTGTCTCTGCAACAATAAATTTTGAGCGCCATTCCTTTGAAGGATCTGTATCTGGCAGATTTTTGTAAAAGCCTTGTAATTAATTGCTGTGGTACACTTTCTGGCTGATATAAGCAGACTGTGTTACCATTGTTTTGGTTGTTGAAAGTTGAACATTTGGCTCTGTAATACAATACAGCTGATTTGGTTGCTCTGTACAGCAAAACCTATGAGTTTATGTATCTCTTGTTGTACGTTTTTGCACGAATCCACTGATTTCATGGTTAATTTTATATGAGAAATGCTATGTTAGCATGTGTTTTGTTAATTCTGTCTCCAGTATTGCATGTATCTTTCTTCTGAGTCTGGATATTTAAGCAATGTTTGAGACTCTAGAACATAGAATTCCTGTGTTGAATGTCTGATCTCTTAACTTCTGCTCAAGGGGTAGATTAAATTGTTCTCAGATTGAACATTGGGAAGGGTATACTGCAGTAGGGATGCCATAAGTATAGATAGCTTAACACTCTGTATTGGGAGATATCTGTAAGGCAGGTATCAGATGTATCCCCCTGAAATCTAGTTTTAGTTGTTCATGCATATCATTCACAGGTGTATGTCTATTGACTCCAGGCCCTGGATAGGCACCAATCTTGCTTTGTGTTTGTGTTACAACCATGTCCAGCTTTGCATCCAAACTTAAAATCAAAATCAAAATCTAAAACAATCTTTAGGACATTAGAATTAGTTTTAGGATCCTCAGTCCTCTGTCTACAACTGCAAATAGGCCCAAAGCTAGCCCCTTTGCTCTTATCTTACAGTTTTGGTCTACTTATAGGAGGACTTATCTGCTTTCTGTCAGCATCCCAGCCTTGTATGTATATCCTCATGGATGTTGAGTAGGGAATACCCCCCTAGGTTTTGCAGAGCCTGAAGAAGAAGAGGAGATAAAATATAGAGTCTATCTCCTACACTGTTGGCCCTTGGCCCAGAGATCCTGTTGATCATTGATGGCTACCTTGTAGGGAAATCTGGGAATAAGCATCCAGTCTGGGAAAAAACTAACAGAAATTGGCGACTCCGCTGGGGATGGTGATTTGAAAATTGTTATTTTTGTCCTCCTTGGTGAAATATCTGTGTGCCCATCCGAGTCACCAACAGAAATTGGTGACTTTATTGGGGAGGTTTGTGAAAGAACCCTGATTTTCAAAAGAAAACAGTTCCTAGTAATAGGTGGCGACTCCAAAGTAATCTCCCAACCAGTCAAAGTAAAATTTATATGTAGGGGAGAAGATCCCAACAAAATCCTTTATTTGAAGAGTTACCAGTAACAAGAAGAATGATGTATAGAAGAAAGGGAGCTGTCTCAGTCAGTCATGAGGGTTCCCCCAGAAAAAATGATGATATGCAAGATAACCCTAGGCCATCAGGACAGCATGTGCCTTACTTTTCAAATGCAGAAGCTGATATTTAGGGTGCATATGAGAGGCAACAGGGTGGTAGCGTGAGAATGAGGTCAGAGGTGTTCCAAGAACGCCCATTTCTAGACCCTAGTGAAAGATTTGAAGAGGCAGAGTCTCTGAGGGATGATGAAGATGAAGATCAGAATATGGTAAAACCATCCTCCTCTAGGCCTAGCGAGGACGAACTAGCTGATGAAATTAGGAGCTTAAGGGTCGAGTTCGAATATCAGCAGGCAATAACAATCAGAGATGACCTGAGGAAGAAAGTGCAAGCTTTAAGGGCTGCCCAAAATAATTCAATTCCTACCCTTGAGAATATAAATGTGCAGAGACATCAACAGAGAAATGAAGTGCACCATCAGCATAATGATGAGAGACAAAATGTGAATGATGCTAGGATACCACTGAACAATGTAAGAAACCAGAATGCAAACAGAAATATTAATATTAATCAGTTTGACAGACAGCCCATGCAGTTAGATAGATTCAGACAGCTGGTATTTGATGGTATTCCTAGGTATCCTAACCCCATTGACAAGCATCTAAGGCTGCAGGTGCCTAAATTTTCAGGAAACAACACTGTGTCAGGAGAAGATCATCTAAAAGCTTTTTAAAATGTCATGGATAACTTTGAGGTTGAACATGAGGATGTTTTCATGAAGTCATTCATGCAATCTTTAGTAGATGAGGCAAGGGAATGGTATAAGAATCTACCTGATCGGAGTATTTCATCATGGGATGATTTTAAAAGGATGTTCAAGGAGCAATATGGTGACAAAACTGACCCAAGCTTTTTTGTAAATGAGTTTACCAGTATCACTAAAGGGTCAAATGAGCAGGTTGCAGATTTTAATGCAAGATTTACTAAAGTGTTAAACAAATTGCCACATCACATGAGGCCAAATGAACCTATGTGCATAATATTGTATATCAACGCCTTTGATGCAAAAACTGCATATGGATTAAGAGATAAAAGTCTTGCTACTCTCAGGGATGCTTTCAGAATTGCAGTGAATATTGAGAACAACAGGAAAGCATCAGGCAAGACTAACAGAAGGGATGATGTGAAAATTTTGTAGAATCCAAACAAGCCTCAGAACACTCAAGGTAATACATCTGCCCCTGAAGATAAGATAGACAAATTGGCAAATGTTGTTAAGGACCTAAGCTACAGACTAGCTAGAAGTGAAAAAGGGATAGGTCCTGATAGGCAAGTCTATCAAAGGCAGGAAAAGAGGCCATCATTGCATGATATGCCTTATAATACCAATTGGCAAAATGGTAAGCCTATATTCCCACATAACAACACAAATCAGAGGACTCAACATGTCAAAGAAACTCCTGATCCTCTAAAGAAAGCTGTAAATATTGTTGATGATACTCCATGGTGTATAATTTGTCAGATGCCACATTCACAGTCACAGTGTATGATTGCTCAGTCCTTGTGTGATAATACTACATCTTGTAATGAATGCAATGAGCCACATTATGTGTAAGATGATGATGTTAATATGATGTCCACAAACAATGGATACCCCATTTATGATGCTGATGAGAGCACAGATGATGGAATTCGGGCCTGTCAATAGGACTTTTATGATGAAGGTAATGAAGAGAGCTGTGTATGCTCAGAGCTCGCATAATTTTCTGAATAACTTACAACGACCTTCTGATGAGGAAATTAGGGCCTTCACAGCTGCAGCAGTTGCCCAAGTCAAGAGTAACTACAATCTCAGAGGTAAAGCTCAGATAAGCAGCTTACGTCAACCAGAAGATGTTCCTGCAGGTCAGCCAGTGCATGGTCATAAAGGAATTGAACCACAAAAAAGGCAGTGGGGTAATAATAAACAGAATTTTAGACATAGAACAGGTCATGAATGCCAAGGACCAGAAAACATAATCCCTCAGGCTAAAGATCAAAGTAAAGGTTCCCAAGACAAGAATGATGATCAGGGAACTATGAAAGTAAAAGCTAAATCAGTTCAGGATAAAAACAAGATTGTGGAGCAAGCTACAACTGTTATACAAAATTATGCTCCATTTGATATAGCTCAAGTCCTCTCCTAGGTAAAAGTCTCTGTTCCACTTATGGAACTGATGAAGGTTGAAGAGATCAAGAATAGGACAATATCCCTAATTTTAGGGGTGCCTTTTCAAGCTAAACAAAATGTTCAGATCCAGGGTGAGAAGCATGTCATGTGTAATGAAGAAGATGAGGCTCCTGAAGTCTATTTAGGAGTGACTATGACAAAGTGTCCTTCACAAGTGGAACCATTTTATGTATCCCTGGTTATAAATGGAAAAATAATCAGAAATTGTATGCTTGACTCTGGAGCATCTACAAATGTCATGCCTTTGGCCATCATGCAACAAGCTGGATTGAAAATTGACAAGGCATGTGGAAAATGTTATGCTATGGATGCCAGAGAGGTACCAGTTATTGGAATCATGAAGGATGTAGATTTCAAACTGGCAGCATTTCCTGAGAAAAGATATAAAATGAATATAACAGCGGTTGACATCAAGCCACAGTATGGTATGTTGTTGTCAAGAAGATGGGCTGCACTAATTGGTGGAAGTATGCAGCTGGACCTGTCATATGCCATGATTCCAATGAATGGCAGGGATGTTAAGCTAATCAGAGAACAAAGATCATCAGAGACAGTGGAAGACCAAGAAGCAGAGGAACAGATATGCTTTGTAAACACTGACTGTGATAATTTCAAGGTTGTCTCGGATGATAGGGAAGATAAAGAGAAAAACGTCTGCATTAAAGAGCTGGACCAGCAGGGTCTGTGGACCATGTATTTTGATGGAGCTTGTGCAAAAGAAGGCTCTGGAGCTGGAGTTGTTTTCCTGTCTCCAACTGGTAAGCTCCTCAAATTTTCTTTCTTGCTGAGGTTTGTTTGCACAAACAACATTGCAGAATATGAGGCTTTAATCTTAGGCCTAAATATATCTCTCAAACATGGAATCAAAATGCTAAGAGTATTTGGGGATTCTGAGCTGATTGTATCCCAAATTAGAGATAGGTATGCTTCAAAAAATAAAAGATTGAAACAATACAAGCATGCTGTTTGGGATACCATTGAACTCTTTGATGCATTTTCAATAGGCTGGGTAGAGAGATCAAAGAATGTTATGGCTGATTTCTTAGCTAATGTTGCAATAAGGCCAGATGACATCACTCTGTCAGATGTTACAAATGTAGAAGTTAAAATCAGGCCTGCAGTACCAGAAAATATATGCAGTTGGCAAGTGTTTGATGATGATAGGGACTTGTTAAAATTTTTGCACTGCATAGATGAATATGAGAATCAAGAAATTGATTTCCAAGCCTTTGTAGAGACTATAGATGGAAAAGAAACTCTTGTGGGAAAAGAGATAATTCAATTGAAGACTAATAAAATCCCTAGAGGGTTAGTAGCTTTGGAAAGAGCTTTTGATAGTAGAGACAAATTGGTCACAAGGACATCTTCCACAAATAAGGAAGATTTAGAAGAGATAAATTTGGGGACATCTCAGGACCCCAAGAAGGTATACATTGGTAAACAGCTCAAACCACACATCAAGAGTATGCTGATTGCATTACTGAAAAGGTATAAACATGTTTTTGCTTGGTCATATGAGGACCTAAAAGCCTATAGGGAAGATTTATTCCAGCATGAGATCCCATTGAAGCTTGGAGCTAAGCCATTCAGACAGAGGCAAAGACCTATTAATCCTACCTTAGCTCCAAAGATGCAAGAAGAACTTAAAAAGCTTAGGGAAGCTGGACTAATTGTGCCAATCAGACATTCAACTTGGGTGTCTAACCTTGTCCCAGTCAGAAAAAAGAACGGTGATATTAGGCTTTGTGTTGATTTCAGGAACTTGAATGTATCCTCTTTAAAGGATAACTATCCACTGCCTAATATGGAAGCTATGTTGCAGAGAGTGACTGGTTGTGAACTCTTATCCATGATGGATGGATTTTCAGGTTATAATCAGGTGAAGGTAAAGGAATCGGAACAGTATAAGACTGCCTTCACCATTCCATGGGGAACTTATGTATATGTTAGAATGCCATTCGGATTAACAAATGCAGGTGCTACATTTCAAAGAGCAATGGATGTTGCTTTTGTAGGGTTGATTGATTCAATCCTGGCTGTATATCAGGATGACTTGACTGCATATTCAAAGAAGGAAGAGCAGCATTGTTTGCATCTAGAGCAGATTTTCATAAGAGCACTAGAGTATGGTATTTCTTTAAATCCAAAGAAGTGTGCCTTTGGGGTAGTTGAAGGAAAGCTCCTGGGACACATTGTTTCCAAGGATGAAGTTAGGATAGATCCAGAGAGAGTGGCTGCTATTGACAGAATTCAAATGCCAAAAACTGTAAAAGGAGTTCAGTCCTTCTTTGGACAGATAAATTTTGTTAGGAGATTTGTTCCCAACTTTGCATAAACCACAAGGAATATTTCCAAGATGATGAAGAAGGATGCAACTGTCAACTGGGAAAGTGAAGCAATAGAATCATTTTAGAGTATCAAAGAGGTAATCAAGATGGCCCCTGTTCTTAAATCTCCTAATTTTTCTAGGCCATTCCAAGTATTTTCATTTGCTTCCTTTCACACTGTTGCTGCGTGTTTGCTACAGAAAAATGAAGATGGTTTTGAACAGCCCATAGCTTTCTTCAGTATGTCCTTGCAGGCTTCTGAGTTGAAGTATGTTATTATGGAAAAACAAGCATATGCACTAGTCAGAGCCATCAAAAGTTTCAGACCATACCTGGTAGGATCACATATAATTGCATATGTACCCCATGCAGCAGTCAAAGACATATTCACTCAACAGGAGGTGACCAGAATAAGGTGCAGATGGATAAACAAACTGCAAGAGTTCAACATAGACATACAAATTACCAAGTTGGTAAGAGGACAAGGATTAGCCAAGATGATGGCACAGTCAAACTTGGAAGCATGCCAAGTTAATGCAGTCCAAAATGAGAGTGTAAATGTATCAAGATCTGAATGGTACAAGGATATTATCTACTACTTGCAAAATCTGAATTGTCCTTCCCATTTCAGTGATAGTCAAAAGAGGACTTTAAAGTTACATGCAATCAGGTATGTTATTGTTCAAGGTGAGCTATACTGGAAAAGCCCTGATGGTGTGCTGCTGAGATGTGTGGATGAAGATGTGGCTAACAGTGTTTTGATTGACATGCATAAGGGATTGTGTGGTAGACATTATACTGCTCAAACAACAGCTCATAAGACTCTCAGAGCAGGATATTGGTGGCCCACTCTCTTTTCAGATGCACAAAGGTTAGTGAGGAAGTGTGACCCTTGCCAAAGATTCTCAGGAAAATTGAGATATGATGGTGCTTTACCCTTCAGAACTGTAACTGTGGATGCTCCATTTCAGCAATGGGGAATTGACTTCATAGGGGAAATTGCAGACAAGTCAAGTGGGGGACACAGTTGGATTTTGGTGGCAACTGATTACTTTACCAAATGGATTGAGGCCATTCCAGCTAAGAGAGCTACAAGTAAGGTGGTGACAGATTTCATACTGGAAAATATTATCATCAGGTTTGGAGTACCATTCAAGATAGTCACTGATAATGCTATGTGCTTCAGATCAGGTGAATTTGTTGATTTTTGCAATAGGTATGGGATAAATCTATCATATGCATCACCATACCACCCACAATGAAATGGTCAAGCAGAATCAAGCAATAAAAGCATCATGAAAATTATCAAGAGGATACTGGACAAGAACAAGAGAGCTTGGGACTCAAAATTAAAGTTAGCAATATGGGCTGACAGAGTGACAGTAAAAAAGGCTATTGAAATGTCACCCTTTGAGCTAGTATATGGTGCATCAGCCAGATTGCCCATAACAATCTCCTACCAGTTTACAGATTCATCCAGGAAAATGATGAAGAGATTGAAGACTCCATGACAGAAAGAGTGAATCAGCTAGTTGCATTGGATGAGAATAGAAGGAAAGCACACCAGATCAACCTCAAGAGACAACAAGATGTGAAATATCAGTTTGACAGGAGAGCTACAAAAAGGAAGTTTCAAGTCAATGATCTGGTGCTCATCTGGAATGTAAAAAATCAGGACAAGGGTAAACATGGTAAGTTTGAACCCTTATGGATGGGCCCATATCAGATTTGCAGTATTCATGGGGAGGATTCTTATTTCCTCCAGGCCCTAGATGGTGAATTTCTAGAATTGCCTGTGCATGGCCAATTCCTTAAGTTCTATTTTGCATAGATGACTTGTCACTGTGCACATTTGTAAAAATATGTATATAGTGTAGATGTCTTATACAGTTCATGCTTTTTTAGTTTTTTGCTTGGTCTGCCCGGAGATCTGGTTCTTGCTACAGGTTTTTCACCTGCACGTCCCCATTCGGAGCCAGTGTTGGTACTCATTTGACCTGGAGGTTGATTTTTCATGTTTAGAGGGTTTCTTCATTTAAACCCTATATTTTCTTGCCCATCGGCATGACCTCGCAGGTGTTTTGGCGATCAGGTTGATGGCAGGGATGGTGTCATCGCTGAGACTTTGCCTATCGGGAGGGAAGCTTTTTGTTATTCCGACAGTTTTGATCTCACCGATGGGGATTGTGGTGTGTTCTTTGTATGTCGCTGGGACTTTGTGCTATCGGCGGAGGTAATTTTTGTCCCACCGAAGGAGATGGTCAGGCCAATGAGGGTTTTTTTTAGGTGTTCATCGGCAAGAGTTTGCTTATCGGCCAGGCAGATAGGTGATTCACCGATGCATTGGGTGTTCCCGATGGAGTTTGGATTGATGTGCCATCGGCACAACCTAGACTATCGGGTGAGCGGGCAGGTGTTGGGCCGATGGCATTTGTTTGGCCATTGATGTATCGGTGAGAGTATGGTCTATCGGCGAGGGATCTTTTTCTTGCTCCGATGACTTAGGTCTCGCCGATGCGGGATGCAGGGTTATTTGAAGGTATGTTTGTGATCATCGGGGTGATCGGTTGTGTCGGCGAGCTTCATTCTTGTTGTGCCGATGGTCTATGTCTTGGCGACGAGTGTGTTTTACCTAGCCATCAGAAGAGACTTGTATGATCGGGTGGACTGTGGAGTGCTTGGCCGATGTGATTTTCTTGCCGATCAAGGGACATCGCTGTGACATGGTCTTTCTCTGGCCGATGATGGAGTTGATGGTGGTCTTCGGTGTGATTTATGCTATTGGCGAAGCAGTTTCTTGTTCTGCCGACTGTGGATGTTTGGCCGATGAGGAGTCATTGGCGTGTGTTTTGCCGACAGAGATGGGAGGCCGATGTCTATCGGTGAGGCTAGTAAGATCGGCCAGAGGAATTTCAGGTTGGCAGATGGCGTGGGTCTGGCCGACGAAGGGGCAGGGCCTAGCCTGTTGATGTATCGGTGAGAGTTGGTCTGTCGGTGAAGGAGCTTTTGGCTAGGCCGATGGTTCTTCTCTGGCTGATGGGGATGTTGGAGGCTTTCAGGAGTTGTTCATCGGCGTGATTGGCTGTGTCGGCCGAGGGGTTTTTTGCTTGGCCGACGATATTGGTCTGGCTGATGGTGGTGGGATGGTAACTGCTAACGGGGTGCAAGCTGGTCATCGGAGAGACTCATACTATTGGTGGAGATCTGAAGAGTTGGCCTGATGGTGCATCTCTGGCCGACAGGGAATTGTGATAGGCATCAGAGAGACTATTGATGTCGGCAGGAGGATTTGGGAGTGTGCCGATGGCTCAGGTCTTGGTGATAGGCTTTGGACAAAGGCTTATGCATCGAGCGTGGCAAAAGCGCTCGACATTTGTTATACATGCGGCCGTGTTTTTAAAATGATAAAGTTGTCTCTGCGGCACCAATGTGGGATTAATCTCCCTACATTTTTTGAACCTATGGTAAACGCGTTTTGGCGGGAATTTCTTTTTTGATGTGTTGTGATGGTTTTCAAGCGGCCGCGGGTGGTTGAGCCATCAATGGCGACTGTAGCAGGGGCATGGGCGAGTTGTTGAACAGTCATGTACCCAATTTTTTGGCGTGAGGACTTCCAGATGGTGGCACAGGGCTTGAGGCCACCATTGTCTACTTTCTGTCTCTGCAACAATAAATTTTGAGTGCCATTCCTTTGAAGGATCTGTATCTGGCAGATTTTTGTAAAAGCCTTGTAATTAATTGCTGTGGTACACTTTCTGGCTGATATAAGCAGACTGTGTTACCATTGTTTTGGTTGTTGAAAGTTGAACATTTGGCTCTGTAATACAATACAGCTGATTTGGTTGCTCTGTACAGCAAAACCTGTGAGTTTATGTATCCCTTGTTGTACGTTTTTGCACGAATCCACTGATTTCATGGTTAATTTTATATGAGAAATGCTATGTTAGCATGTGTTTTGTTAATTCTATCTCCAGTATTGCATGTATCTTTCTTCTGAGTCTGGATATTTAAGCAATGTTTGAGACTCTAGAACATAGAATTCCTGTGTTGAATGTCTGATCTCTTAACTTCTGCTCAAGGGGTAGATTAAATTGTTCTCAGATTGAACATTGGGAAGGGTATACTGCAGTAGGGATGCCATAAGTATAGATAGCTTAGCACTCTGTATTGGGAGATATCTGTAAGGCAGGTATCAGATGTATCCCCCTGAAATCCAGTTTTAGTTGTTCATGCATATCATTCACAGGTGTATGTCTATTGACTCCAGGCCCTGGATAGGCACCAATCTTGCTTTGTGTTTGTGTTACAACCATGTCCAGCTTTGCATCCAAACTTAAAATCAAAATCAAAATCTAAAACAATCTTTAGGACATTAGAATTAGTTTTAGGATCCTCAGTCCTCTGTCTACAACTGCAAATAGGCCCAAAGCTAGCCCCTTTGCTCTTATCTTATAGTTTTGGTCTACTTACAAGAGGACTTATCTGCTTTCTGTCAGCATCCAAGCCTTGTATGTATATCCTCATGGATGTTGAGTAGGGAATACCCCCCTAGGTTTTGCAGAGCCTGAAGAAGAAGAGGAGATAAAATATAGAGTCTATCTCCTACACTGTTGGTCCCTGGCCCAGAGATCCTGTTGATCATTGATGGCTACCTTGTAGGGAAATCTGGGAATGAGCATCCAGTCTGGGAAAAAACCAACAGGACAAGCACAGATGAAGTCGGCATATCAACAGTTGATACATGGCTAATATTTCTATGTGATTTAACAACATTATTGCCATTATTAAATAAATCAACTGTTATATAATCATTTGAAGATGTATTTGTTTTGTGCAAACTTGGGAAAACTTTTTCGTTGAAGATGACATCTCGACTGCGAGTAACCTTTTTGGCGACGGGATCCCACAACTTGAATCCATACTGATCCTTGCCATACCCAACAAAGATACACTTCTGCGACTTGGGATCCAATTTGGATCATTTCTCAGGAGGAATAAGAGCAAATGCTTCACATCTGAATACCCGTAGATGACTATAAGAAATACGCTTGCCCATCCACCTTTCCTCGGGAATGTCAAGATTTAATCGAGATGAGGGAGCTCGATTAATGAGGTAAACCGCTGTGTTGCAAGCTTCTGCCCATAACTCTTTTCCCAGTCCAACATTGGAAAGCATACACCGTGCTTTTTCCAAAATCGTTCTATTTAGCCTCTCTGCAACCCCATTTTCTTGCGGTGTATAAGAAACAATTTTGATTCTCTGAATACCATTGTCAGCACAAAAACTATCAAACTCTAGTGAACAAAATTTGCTTATCAGTTTGCAAACACTTGATATTATGCCCACTCTGATTTTCAACTAGAGCTTTAAAAATTTTGAACTTGTTGAACACTTCAGATTTTTTATTAAGCATAAAAATCCAAACTTTCCTAGTGCAATCATCAAGGAAAGTTAAAAAATAATTAGCACCTCCAAGAGAAGTTACCTCAGTTGGCCCAAAAACATCTGAATAAACCAGCTCCAAAGGTGAGGTGTTCTTCTCATGACCCGTCTTTATGAAGCTGATCTGCTTCTGCTTGCCGTAGAGACAATGTTGGCAAAAATCCAAATCCACAGATTTCAACCTCGGTAGTTGTTCTCTTTTGATCATGACTTCAAGACCTTTTCTACTCATATGTCCAAGCCGTTGGTGCCACAACTCGGTTTCGCTGTCTGTCACTGTCATAACAGCTCCCACTTGAGAGTCATTCTCAAAAACATATAAACTACCCTCTCTAATTCCTTTGGCAATCTGCATGACACCTTTAGTAACCTTCCATGAATCTAGATATAAGGTAGTATTGTAGCCTTGTGAGAACAATTGGGTTATAGAAATCAGATTCTTTTTCAGTTTTGGGACATGCCTAACATCTTGCAAAAGCCATTTGCTTCCATTTTTAGATTGTAGGAGAACATCACCTTTACCAATGATGTCTAATGAATTATTATCCCCCAAGTAGACCTTCCCGAACTATCCTCCTTGATAATTAGAGAAAGCATCCGTGCAAGAGGTGGCATGAAAGGATGCACCCAAATCTAGAACCCATGAATCTGAAGTGGTTTCACTTATGGACAAAACCAAAATATTATCACCCTTGTCATAAACAGCATTGACCTCGCTGTCTTTAACCTTCTCTTGCGCCTTCTTATAGGAATAACAATTTTTCTTGGTGTGACCGTGCTTACCGCAGAACCAACAGTCACCAACTCTACCTCTAGATTTTGACCTCTTTGCTGATTTTGATCTTCTTCTGTTATTGTCTTTGCCTCTATTCTAAGGCCTTCCTCTACTAACAATGGTTAAGGCTTCACCGGAAGATATTTCTTGGTTCTTTCTATGCATATCTTCACTAAGGATTGTAGCTGCTACATCATCAAAAACCAATTTTGTTTTGGCTGAAGCTGAAGTACTTATGGCCATCACGACACCTTCCCAGTTGTTGGGCAATGAGCATAGCAGCAAGATTGCTTTAATTTCATCTTCCAACTTTATCTCCACCGAAGTCAGTTGGGTAAGTAAGGTATTAAACTCATTCAAATGGTTTGACATAATTCCGCCTTCTTTCATTTTCAGGTTATAAAGCTTTTTCATAATAAAAACTTTATTGGATGCTGAAGCCATCTCATACATCTTACAAAGTTTATCCCACAACTCCTTCGAAGTCTTCTCTGCTGAAACATTAAACAACACATTGCTGGACAGCGAGAGGAAAATTGTAGCTCTTGCCTTCTTATCCATCTTGTCCCACTCTTCATCCGTCATTGAGCTCAGTTTCTTTGCTACCCCTTCAAGTGCCAGTGAGAGGTCTTGTTTTATTAGCAAAGACTCCATATGTACTTTCCACAGTCCAAAATTCTGACCGGAGAACTTCTCAATCTTTGGTTCCTCCATGGCTCGAAAAATCCAACACTGATTTTTGCAATCAGCTATACCGTCACCGTGCAGCTCTGATACCAATTGTTAGGATTGAAAGTAGAACTCAATTGCAGAAAGAGAAAAGTAAAAACAACGCACAGATGAAATTAGAAAGCAAACAGAAATAAGACACTAGATTTATCGTGGTTCACCAAACTTGGCTACATCCACACTGAGCAGAGGAATTGTTATTGATAATGAATTGTGTTTTACAATGAGATATCAAGCATATATAATGCTTCATTATGCATCACAAGAGGAATGTGAAGGGACAAGCAATTGGCGGGAAAAAATAATGTGTCCGTTGGTCTTCATTTCCTTACAATTAAAAGGAAGGCCACATAATAGAATCACAGGAAAAGCTCGTGGATGACCAAGGCAAGGAATTCTAGTGCCATAATATAGGGTCCAGAAATTGAGGTCGATGCTACATCCTTGGTGGGAATATGGTCAAATAATTCCTTGTCAGGCTCGGTAGTGATTTGCATTATCTGAACATAACCCCTTCGACAAAGATATCAAATGTTCTTTGTTCATTAGTGATCATAGTCTTAGAGTTTTGTGGGGCTCTAATGTTATTGTTGCAATTCCATGTGCATATCGCAGCTCTGCAATGTAATATCGTGAAGGTTTAGGCGGAAGCTAGGGATCCTTTGGAATATTTGTAGAGATTTTAGACTTTATTGATATGCTAGAATAGAGGGGTTAAGAGGATATATCCAATGTCATATCGGATCCCTACTGAAGGATAGATAAATAGGGGGGCTTAGACATTGTGGGAAATTAACACGCATCCAGATCCTTCTATGAACTCTGCATCCACATGAATGCGATAGTCCCGCAATATATCCGATGGTCTCTCAACACACATTGTAATACACACCCAATACTGCATTGACATCTCCTTTTACCTTATCTAACAAGATCAAAGCATCTTTATTCAACATATAGTCATCTATCATCTAAAGAAGCTGAGATATGAGGTTCTGCCTATCATGTGACATAACTGCACTTTGAACCCCACCTTTCATTCATAATGATTTGTACATGGAGGACCTCTTATACGACCAACCCTAAAGCATTAAAACTAAGATCATGACCCCAACCAAGCCCTAGGCACCTAGGCAATATGCAACTAATTAACCCTAAAAGAGTCTTGAGGGTGGTTAACTCTAGTTTTTCCCATGAACCTAGCATGTCCACATAACACTATTGCACATAAGATATGAACCCATACTAGCTATTGGCATTTATAACATAGGGAAAGATCTTCCTTCATCATACTCAAGGCTCCATGCAACTAATCTATATAAAGGACTTCAAGATATCACTCGTAGAGGACTTGTCAAACTGAACAAGTTAACATGATAAACTACGACAAGATCATATCAAAACCTAAATAGTATGATGAAACAATAAAGTACACCACTGACCCAAGACTCAAGGTACACCAAATGAACTCAAGAGACATACCATAACAAGTGCAAGCTCCCAAGGCATGCCAATCCATCTAAGGTCTAAGAGGACCAAACAAACTCACCAATCAGGAGCAAAAGTTCATGAAAATGTATCAAACCAATGCAGAGGAACATGGATTCTATAATCGAAGCAAGCTGCTCGAACAAGACCTAGAACACTTGAAACCAGTCAAAGAACTGAAAGAAGCCAGGGAACTTACTGAAAACTCATGCCAAGAGATGGGTCCCCATTTTGCTAACACAAAATGTGGGGCGTGTGTGCAGAGCACAACACATCCAAGTCACAAGCCTTGATGGCTAGTCAAACACAGAGAGAGAAGGGGTCTAGTAATCCTAAAAATAAATAAAAGAAGAAAAAGAACAAGCCACATAAAGAAAGAACACAATCAAATTCTGAATTTCCCTCACAAGGGGAATCATCTAAGAAGGACAAGCCCAAATGTGCATATTACAAGAAATCAAGAAATGATAAACATTAATGTTATTCAAAATAGATTGATGAGTTGAAGCATTTTCTAATGAAGAATCATATCAATTTGACTTCAACTATGTCAGGGGGTTCATCTTCTTCTTCTTCATATTCAAAGTTAGAGAGAAAAAAGGGGCAAGCACTTGTTGCAGTTGTAGATTCTAAGTCAGGGAGATGGATCCTTGATTCTGGAGCTTCACATCATATGGCTTCATCACATAGTATGTTCTCTTCATTTGAGACTTATTCATAACCACAAATCCTGATGGCTAACAACACATATATGTGTGTTTTTGGGGAAAGGATTTATTGACATGGATGATGGATCATTAAATGATGTATTTTGTATGCCTTCATTGTCAACCGATATCCTTTCTATCTATTAGATCACACATGGTGGGGTAAGGAAGAGTGTTGAGTTCACACCAGATTTTATGGTTATTTAGGAATTGCATAGAAAAGATATTTTTGTAGTTGGGGAGGTAGATCATCAATCTCGAGTGTACACCTTCTCACATTTTAGATGTATGTACACTCATGAATCTAGTGTGGACACTTTGATGAGATATAGTATGTCATTTAAATCCCAGTGTTCTTTCATCATTGAGGTTCTAGGGACATGTGTTGACACTCCATATCCTCCATCATCTCCTATTGATTCTACAACATTCAGTGTTGTTACTACCATGGTTTCGAGTGATTTAGTGCAACATGATCATATTCATTGTCTTCTAGATATAGCTAGTTGGGATGAGTACTTGACAAACATTACATGTTTATTTTTGTAAGTCCTATCTTGTAGATTTGGAGGACACTGTTGAGGATATTAATTTCCTCTTTGATGCTGGCTCTTACGGAGTTGTATCATCTTCTTGGATGTCATGAGGGTACATTCAGACCCTCTTATTCTTTCGTCACCTATTCATTTGTCATAGTTTGACATGGGTTGGAGATACTTGTGAAACATTTAGAGGACTCTTCATCCTTGTCTTTGGATCATGTTCTACATCTGTTTCCACCAGGTCCTAGATTGTCACACTCTTTAATTAGGCCCGAGACTCTTGATTTGATTGTGGCACCTTTTAGCATCGACATGACAACACCTGAGTAGAGTTCAGAGACATCATACATCTTATGTTTTCTTCCCTCATAGTCTTCTCAGGAATGGGAAGACATCGTGCATACATATTTGGTTTTGTTTCTTCCTAAGGGGAAAAATGTTGTTCGATGTTCTTGGATCATCTTCAACATTCATTGTCAAGCATCTACCATCAGTGCAGAAGATTCCGCATTGAGGGGGGCACATGGTCTCTCTTCTTCTCTCTTATGGGGGAGACTTTTTCCTCACATGGGGTTTTTCTTTCTCATTAATTAGAGAGCATCTTTATTGGGTTTTCTCTCTTTTTGAGAGGGGTTTTTTCCTACAGGTTTTTCTCCTTTTCTCCATTTGTGAGAGATTTGTTTTGTAAATGGGTAGATAACATGGCCTTGTAGCTGAGACCTATTTTTGCATCTTGCATTTGTTTTGTCCTCCCTAAGTTACATTTAAGGGGGGGTGTTGGTGTGAACAGGGTATATTAGCTAACTAGTTCCACATGAGGTCCTATTCACACTTGTCTAGTTAAGTTTACTTAGGGCATAATTAGGGTACACTCAATATACTTATCACTTTGTGTCTCAAGACACAATATTAAGATACTTGTCATAATTTTATCTTGTCCTATGTTTCATCTTGGCCTATATAACCAAGGGCTTCTCATTGTAATCATATTCATGTCATATTGATGTACATATTGTGTATTTTCATCCTTTGATAGAATAGAATTATTCTTTCATGTTAGGTCTCTCTTGTGCTTTCATTGAAGCTCCTAGATCTTGGGTGGCTAGCTCCATAGCCAAATTTTGCATGGTATGGAGCATTGTATACCAACTCTTACACCCGTGATGCTCACCCTTGTCAAGGATGTGACCTAAAAAAATAAAGTCATGTAATGCATTAATCCACATAATATTTTAAATATTATTTAGAATATAATTATTATAAATAAATAACATAAGCATAAATATTAACTCATGATTATGGGCAAAGCCAATCGAATCCCACTGTCATAAATCAATCAAAAGGACATAGTAACATTTCACATTAAATGCTAAAATACAAAGAAAACTCCTAATCCATCATTAATTGACAATTGTCCATAATTTTATAATTTTAATAAAATTATTAGAAGCATACAAATAATTATTTAATGGAGTCTATTAGGGTATTGGACATATATATTGTTGATTTATTGAACATAAAATAAATGTTTACATGATAACTTTTTGATAATCATTTTATTAGTCTTCATGGTAGTTTTTTATCATCTTCATACACAAATAATTTTCATATGCTCTAGGACCTTTTGGAGTATCTAAGGTTGCAGACTCTAGGGTTTTGGAGTATCTAAGGTTGCAAATTTCAATTGTAAAAATTAGTAGGAAGAAGATTTTTTCAAATTCAAGGTATCAATATTATCAGGGCTTCTTTAGAAGATTTGACATGGTCAAAGTGAATGAGCTTCTTTAGAATCATCATCACGACCCAAGTGTTAGATTGGTTATTTTTAGATCACGCTATTTTTAGCCATCCTTTTTTTAAGGAGATAATCATGTTTTGAGAAGTCTATTTTAAAATAACTATTTTTGGATTATCTATTTTAGACAACCTTCTAGAAGGTCTATTTTTAGTTGATAGTTATCATAAATATATTTGAAAATTTCATGATTTAGGTTTGGAATTTGTGGACAAAATTGTATAATATAAGCTTGCTTTATGGGCAATAAAACTATTCATAGTGTATAGGTTCTAATTAGCTTTTTTATTATTGCTTATGCAAACTTATGTAAACATGTATAAATAAGTGTCATTTGCACTTAGACTTGGAATGGAATTTGGTACGACAATTCTACTCCTAAAATTGCTATTCAAAAGTCTTATGAGAGATCTTGTGTATGTGTTCTTAGGTAAATATAATTGCTTTGTTGAATTTGTAGGCTTTGTATTGTAGGTTTCTATAAAGGTAGTGGTTGTATCTTTTATGTAATTCCTTGATTCCTTTTACTAAATTGTGTATCCTTAATTCAAACCAATTCAATCCTTGTGTTGTATTCACGTTTTTGTGTCTCTACTTTTAGCCAGAAAGAGTGAGCATTTATTGACTACTATGGGTTGTTTGATTTAAGTGAAAAGACAAAAAAATCTTGTCTTGAGCAATAGTGTTGTTAAGCCTTATGCCCTTGCCTAAGAACTAAGAGATTTGAAGTTAGTTAATTTCTTTTGTAATGTATGTTCAAATCCCCGAGAGTTAAATTATGTTTATTGTAAAAAGCTAGAGATCATGTCCTTAGTCTTCAAAATTTAGTTCAACTCTATGTACCTAGACTAGGTGGTGCTTAAAATCATTGGTAGAGCCCACTATCAAGAGTTAGGTTGCAATTTAGCCTTGATTGTAGCATGACCTATTAGATCGATTCAATAGTGTTGGAACAAGTTCAAAGACACACCAAGTAGAATACAAAATCCTTTGTATTTGTCCTTATGACCTATAGACATTGATGCAATGCTCTCTATTATGTAAATGATATGCAAATGATGATTTTATGAGATGATTCAAAATGATCTAAGGCTTTGTCATTTTATACAACACCCTAGCATTCAAATTTGAATATTTTGTGCTTCATTGGCTTGGGCCCATGATTAAATTTGATCTTGGAAATGATGGTTAAGGCCACAATTATAGTCTTGAACCAATTTCAGGGCCCTACCTATGGTCTTCATCTAGGATTGAAAACAACATTAAAATTAAGGGTGGGATCTGGATTCACTAAATAATGGGACTCAAGTTTAGACTAAATGTCAATTCTTATACAAAAATGTACTATTTAAATACTAAACCATTATACTAAAGACAAAGAGTGAAAACAAAGCCAAAATAAATGAAAACTATACACTTTCCACCTTTAAAATCATAAATAAATAAATTTATAAATAAAATTATATTATGAAAATAAATTTATAAATAAGATTATTTTTCACTATTAAAACTTTATATTTTAAGATAAAGTATAACATTATTAAATATAAAAAATAAAATATTTATATTAAATAATTCAAAATATTTAGTAATTAGAATCTTAATTTTTATAAAATTTAAATATATTTTTATTAATAATTAGAAGATAAAGTTTAACACATAACTACTTTAAAGCTTTTTCAATGGAAAGAATACTCCTCTATTCTCTTTTCTTATTAGAAAAGCTTTATTTCACAAGGATTTACTTAACTAAAACTCGAGTAATTAAAGGCTTCTACATTTATTTTCAAGTTTTGTATCATTGGATAATTATTTTAAATCATCTTCATTTGTGTAGTTTGATTTCATATTATCTTCTATATTGAAAATGTTTTTAAGTCAAAAGTCAAATCTAATCTAAAGGAAATATAAGCTGAAGGACCTCTTTTCTCAGCTACTCTCCTAAATGTTGTATATTCTTTATAATTTTGCCTTGTTCAATACCAAAAAAAATCTAAGTTGAAGGTTTAATTCAATTTTAAGGTCAAATAAAGTGTATATTAGCATTTTCTCCATTTTAATAATAATAAAAAAGCCTAATTAATACAAAACCATTTTAAACATTTTTGGTTCACTCTTTTTAGTAGACTAAATCAATCCATCAAAATATATATTAATCTAAGTTATACAAGGTAAAGTAGATAAGTAACAAAACTGCAACTTTTTTGTAGTTTTTAAATCATGAATATGTAAAAAAATGTTTTTTTAACTATGAATACATAATATCAATGAAAGTTTTGCACAAATTTTCATCATTATTGTATTCCATGGAGGGATTGAGTGACATCAAGGATTGGGGTAAGCTCCTCAACTTATAATCCTGGCATGTATCCTTCCTATTTTCCCAACTTTTGCAACATGGGCTCTCACACATGGGCTCTCACACGCACTAGGGACACTAATTGCCTTTGTTACTTCAACTATATAACAAAAAAACATAATGGAGGAGATGATTGATTTTTTATTTGAATCTAAGACAATCAACTATTGTTCTACTTGTGAATATAAGCACCAAAATAAGACAACTAAAAGATGGGTCTATGTATCACTAGCTCCAAATACTTATCTTGTGGATATGTTTGAGCATTTATGGATGGTCCAACAATTAGATCACCTAGGGATTGCTTGATATCTTTAGATAGAGATCACATATTTCTTTCAAATAGGTGTACATGTGAATTTCAAAAGTCTCATTTAACTAGGTAATATTTTTTAAGTTTCATTACATAAATTATATAGGTCTCGATGATTGTATAGGGTATATGATACATCCATGACTCTTAGACTTCTAAGGTTACATGGATTCTGTTGGTTATTAATCCGACTGGATGTTTATTCCCAGCTATCCCTACAATGTAGCCATCAATGATCAACAGGATCACTGGGCCAATGACCAATAGTATAGGAGATAGACTCTATAATATCTCCTCTTCTTCTTTAGGCTCTGCAGAACCAAGGGGGGTATTCCCTATTCAACACCCATGAGAATATGCTTGTAGGTTGGCTTGGGATTTTGATACAAAGCAGATAAATCCTCCTATGTGAAGACCAAAACTGTGGGATAAGTGCAAAGGGGCTAGCTTTGGGCTTATGTTCAGTTGTGAATCAGAGGATCTTGGTCCTAAACTACTTCTACAGTCCTAATGGTTGTTTTGGAAGTTTGAATTTGATTTCATGTTTGGATGCAAACCTGGACCTGGTGTATAACCTCAACACAGAGCTAGATTGGTGCCTATCCAGGGCTTGGAGTCAGTAGACATACACATGTAAATGTTCAACATAAACATATCAAGATTAGATTTCAAGGGGATTTGTGTGATATCTGCCTTATAGATACCTCCTAAAACAGAGTATTAAGCTATCTCTACTTATGATATCCTTACTACAATATATTCTCCTCAACACTTAACCTGGAAACACTTTAATCTACCCCTTGAGCAGAAGTTAAGAGATCAAGCATTCGATATAGTAACCTATATCCTAGAACCCAAGACACCCCTTAGATATCCAGATTCAAAAGAAAAGTATATTCAATACAGGAGACAGATAACAAAACACATGCAGTATAGCATTATTCATCTAAAACAACATGAAACCAATGAATCTATGCACAATACATAAAACATGAGACTCATAAACTCACAAGATCTTTTGCACAGAGAAACCAAAACCAGTTGTATCTTATTGCAATGCCAGATGTGTTCAGTTTTTCAACAACCAAAAATGAGCAACACAGCCTGCTAAAATACAACAAGGAAGGTCCTCAGCATTAATTACATGGCAGATTTCAAAATTTGCCAGATATAGTACACATGAGAAGAATGGCGCTCAACACAAATGAATGCAGTAGGTAGGGGAGGAGACAGGGGAGGCCTCGAGCCTTGCACCGTCACCTGGGAATCCACAACTTCAAACAGGCAGTTTGACCATTCATGCCATCACCCATGCCCCTACAACAACTGCCATTAAAACTTCAACCACCTGCGGCCACCGGGAAATGCAGCAACAGTGCATTTGACACCTTCCTGCCAAAATGCAACTCCCTGATATTTAAAAAATGCAAGAACCATTTATCCCACATGTACCCCGCAGAGACCTCCCTAACACTTTAAAAGCATGGCCGCGAGCACATTAAGTGTCGAGCATTTTACCCCGCTCGACCCACGAACCCACCACTAGCAGTCACCATTCCATCTCCCACCTCTTTTGGTGTAGAAAACCCTCCTGCCAACATCACATGTTTCCCCAATGAACACCCTTCGGCAAGACACCAATACATCGGTGCGCCCAAAAATTCTCCTACCGACATGCCGATCACACCGATGACCACTTCACATCCCCCGTCGGCCAAACCCGAACCGTCAAAGCAACACATCAAACCTATGCCGATGTAGAATGTCACGTCGACGCCCATAAGCCAATCCATCAGGCAGAGTAACCCTATAGGCCCAACTTTCCAAGATTTGCCTGATAAGCAAAGTCACTCCGATGCGCATCTCCATCGACCAGACACCCAACATCGGCAAACCACAAAATTCCTCTGTCGATAGCAATACTCTCGCCGATGAAAGCTTCAAGCCACATTCCCCTTGTCGGCCAGATAAACCACATCAGAGGATCACCTCCTGATACACGCTGATGACCTAAGTCATGCCGACGGCCTGCATACGCAAACATCCCCCGAATGTTCAAAAATCATCCTGACGTCAGCAAACATCCTGCTGAGCTCATCGTCATATCCGCAAAAGTCTTGATGACGTCATCATTACATTTAGAGCAAGGGTGATATTCAGAAGATGACCTGATATTGAGAATATCATCTTGTAGGGAAAAAGATTGAAGGAGAAGGTTGAGCGGATACCACCACCCGCAGGAACATGACATCAGCAGCATCCTGATGATGCTGCAAAACACAGATAGGGTCCAAGACTTAGAAACTTCATGAACCCTTGGGAAGGTGCCTGCAAGCTAATAACCTAGAACCTGATAAATGATGCAGGCACCAACAGTGGCTCTGATTGGGGATGTGCAGGCACAAGGCTGCAATGAGAACTAGACCTCTGGGCAGACCAGACAAAACACAAAAATGCACCAACTATACAAGATATTTACAATATACACATACTTTTACAAATGTGCACAGAGGCAGATCACTTATGCAAAATAAAACTTGAGGAATTGACCATGCACAAGCAATTCCAACATCTCACCATCTAGGGCCTGGAGGATATAAGAATCCTCCCCATGAGTATTGCAAACCTGATATGGGCCCATCCATAAGGGTTCAAACTTACCATGTTTGCCCTTATCCTGACTTCTTGCATTCCAGATGAGCACCCAGTCATTTATCTGGAACTTCCTTTCTGTAGCTCTCCTGTCAAACAAATACTTCACATTTTGTTGTTTCTTGAGATTGATTTGGTGGGCCTCCCTTCTGCTTTCATCCAGTGCAACCAACTGGTTTATTCTTTCTGTCATGGATTCTTCAATCTCCTCATCATTCTCTTGGATGAATTTGTAAACTGGCAGGAGACTATTTATAGGCAACCTGGCTGGCGCACCATATACCAGCTCAAAAGGTGACCTTCCAATAGCTTTTTTCGCTGTCACCCTGTCAGCCCATAATGCCAACTTTAACTTTGAATCCCAAGCTCTCTTGTTCTTATCCACTATCCTCTTGATGATTTTCATGAGGCTTTTATTGCTTGACTTTGCCTGACCATTTCCTTGTGGGTGGTATGTTGATGCATATGATAAATTTATCCCATACTTGTTGCAAAAATCAACAAATTCACCAGATCTGAAGTACATAGCATTATCTGTGACCATCTTGAATGGTACTCCAAACCTGATGATGATATTCTCTAGGATAAAATCCATCACTATCTTACTTGTAGCTCTTTTAGTTGGAATAGCCTCAATCCATTTGGTGAAGTAGTCAGTAGCCACCAAAATCCAACTATGTCCCCCACTTGACTTTTCTGCAATTTCCCCTATAAAATCAATTCCCCATTGTTGAAATGGAGCATCCACAGTTACAGTTCTAAGGGGCAGTGCACCTTCATATCTTAACTTTCCTGAGAACCTTTGGCAAGGGTCACATTTCCTTACCAACCTTTGTGCACCTGAAAAGAGAGTGGACCACCAATATCTTGCCCTAAGGATCTTATGAGCTGTTGTTAGGGCAGTATAATGTCCACCACACAATCCTTTATGCATGTCATTCAAAACATTATTAGCTTCATCTTCATCCACACATCTTAGCAGTACACCATCAGGGTTCTTCCAGTACAGCTCACCTTGAACAATAACATACCTGATTGCATGTAGTTTTAAGGTCCTCTTTTGACTATCACTGAATGGGAAGGACAACTTAGATTTTTCAAGTAATATATGATGTCCTTATACCATTCAGATTTTGATACATTGACATTCTCATTCTGGACCGCATTGACTTGGCATGCTTCCAAGTTTGACTGTGCCATCATCTTGGCTAATCCTTGTCCTCTTACCAACTTGGTAATTTGTATTTCTATGTTGAACTCTTGCAGTTTATTTATCTATCTGCACCTTTTTCTTGCTACCTCCTGCTGAGTGAAGATATCCTTGACTGCTGCATGAGGCACATATGCAGCTATCTGGGATCCTACTAGATATGGCCTGAAACTCTTGACTGCCCTGACTAGTGCATATGCTTGCTTTTCCATAATGTCATACTTTAACTCAGCAGCCTGCAGGGACATACTAAAGAAAGAAATGGGTTGCTCAAAACCATCATCATTTTTTTGTAATAGACATGCAGCAACAGTGTGGAAGGAAGCAAATGAAAATAATTGAAAAGGCTTAGAAAAATTAGGAGACTTCAGCACAGGAGCCATCTTTATTGCTTCCTTGATGTCCTGAAAAGATCTGCTTGCTTCACCTTCCCAACTGATAGTCTCATCCTTCTTCAGCATTTTAGAAATGTTCCTTGTGATTTCTGCAAAGTTGGGAACAAATCTTCTAACAAAATTTATTTGTCCAAAGAAGGACTAGATTCCTTTTATTGTTTTTGGCATCTGGATCTTATCAATTGTAGAAACCCTCTCAGGATCAATCCTAACTCCATCTTTGGAAACAATGTGCCCCAGGAGATTTCCTTCTACTACCCCAAAAGCACATTTCTTTGGGTTGAGAGAGATGCCATACTGTAGTGCTCTAATGAAAATTTGTTCTAGATGCACACAATGCTGCTCCTCTTTTTTTGAATAAGCAGTTAGATCATCTTGATAAATAGTCAGGATTGAATCAATCAATCCTACAAAAGCAACATCCATTTCCCTTTGAAATGTGGCACCTGCATTTGTCAGTCCAAATGGCATTCTCACATATACATATGTTCCCTTTGGAGTGGTGAAGGCAGTCTTGTATTGTTCTGATTCCTTCACCTTCACCTGATTGTAACCTGAAAATCCATCCATCATGGATAGGAGTTCACAACCAGTCACTTTTTGCAACATAGCTTCCATATTAGGCAATGGGTAATTATCCTTCAAAGAAGACACATTTAAATTTCTAAAATCCACACAAAGTCTTATGTCACCATTCTTTTTTCTAACTAGGACAAGGTTGGATACCCAAGTTGAATGTCTGATTGGCATAATTATTCCAGCTTCCCTAAGCTTCTTGAGTTCTTTCTGCATTTTTGGAGCCAAGGTGGGATTAATAGGCCTTTACTTTTGTCTAATTGGCTTAGCTCCATGCTTCAATGGGATTTCATGCTGGAATAGGTCCTCTCTATAGGCCTTTAGGTCCTCATATGACTAGGCAAAAACATGCTTATACTTTTTTAGTAATGCAATCAGCATGCTCCTGATGTGTGGTTTGAGCTGTTTGCCAATGTATACCTTCCTGGGGGCTTGAGATGTCCCCAAATTTATCTCCTCTAAGTCATCTTTGTTTGTGGGAGATGTCTTTGTGACTATTTGGTCCCTGTTGTCAAAAGCTCTCTCTAAAGCTACTAACCCTCTAGGGATTTTATTTGTCTTCAACTGAATTACTTCTTTCCCCATAAGAGTTTCTTTTCCATCTACAATTTCTACAAAATTTTGAAAATCAATTTCTTGGTTCTCATATTCATCTATGCAGCGCAAAAATCTTAACACATCTTTGTCATCATCAAACACTTGCCAACTGCATATGTTTTCTAGTACTGCAGGTCTAGTTTTAACCTCAACATTTGTAATATCAGACAGAGTGATATCATCTGGCCTTATTGCTACATTGGCTAAGAAATCAACCATGACATTTTTTGATCTCTCTACCCAGCCTATTGAAAATGCATCAAATAATTCAATTGTATCCTAGACGGCATGCTTGTATTGTTTTAATCTCTTGTTCTTTGAGGCATATCTATCTCTAACTTGGGACACAATTAACTCAGAATCCCCAAATACTCTCATCATCTTAATACCATGTTTGAGAGCCATATTTAAACCTAAGAGTAAGGCCTCATACTTTGCAATGTTGTTTGTACAAGCAAATCTCAGCAAGAAGGAGAATTTTAAGAGCTTACCAGTTGGAGACAGGAATACAACCCCAGCTCCAGAGCCTTCTTTTGCACAAGCTCCATCAAAATACATGGTCCATAGACCCTGCTAGTCTAACTCTTGAACGCAAATTTCTCCCCCTTCATCTCCTTGGTCACTTGAAACAACTCTGAAATTCTCACAGTCAGTGTCAACAAAGCATACATGCTCCTCTCATTCTTGATCCTCAACTGTCTCTGATGATCTTTCTTCTCTGATCAGCTTAACATCTCTGCCATTCATTGGAATCATAGCATATGATAGATCCAGCTGCATACTTACACCTATCAATGCTGCCCATCTTCTTGACAACAGCATACCATACTATGGCTTGATGTCAACCACTGTTATATTCATTTCGTATGTCCTATCTGGATATGCTGCCAACCTGAAATTCACACCCTTCATGATTCCAATAACTAGCACCTCTCTAGCATCCATAGCATAGCATTTCCCACATGCCTTGTCTATTTTTAATCCTACTTGTTGCATTATGGCCAAAGGCATAATGTTTGTGGATGCTCCAGAATCAAGCATACAATTCCTAATTATTTTCCCATTGATAACAAGAGAGACATAGAAAGGTTCCACCTATGAAGGGCATTTTGTCATGGTCACCCCCATATATACTTCAGGGACTTCATCTTCTTCATTGCATAAGGCATGCCTCTTACCTTGAGTCTCATCATTCTACTTGGCTTGACAAGGCACTACTGAAATTAAAGATACTGCCTTATCTCTGAACTCTTCCACCTTCATGAGCTCCATCAATGGCATAGAGACTTTTACTTGAGACAAGACCTGAGCTATATCAAATGGAGCATAATTTTGAATAACAGTCTTGGCTTGCTCCATAGTTCTATTCTTATCTTAAACTGATCCAGCCTTAGTTTTTTATGGCTGCTTGACTGTCACCCATAACTCGAGGGTTCTTACTTCGGTCTTCATTCTGGAGGCCTTCATTTTCTGATTTGTGGAAATCATGACCTAGTTTTTGTTTGAAACCCTGCTTATTGTTGTTCCATTGTTTCTTATATGTTTCAGCCCCTCTATGTTCACGCATTGGCTAACTTGCAGAGATGCCTTCTGGCTGATGTGGGCTACTTATCTGAGCTTTACCTTTGAGGTTATAATTGCTTTTGACTTGGGCCACTGCTGCAGCTGTGAGAGCCCTAATTTCCTCATCAGAAGGTCTTTGCAGGTTACTCAAAAAACTGTGTGAGCCCTGAGCATACACATAACTATCTTCATTATCTTCATCATAAAAAACCTGCTGACAGGCCTGAGTCCCATCATCTGTACTCTCATCTGCATCATGAGAAGGATGCTCCCTGCTTATGGATAGCATATTAACATCATCATCTTGTACATAATGTGGCCCGTTGCATTCATCACAAGAAACAACATTGTCATACAAAGATTGAGCAATCATGCATTGTGACTGTGAATGAGGCATTTGACAGATTATGCACCATGGAGTATCATCAGCAATATTTACAGCTTTCTTCAAAGGATCAGGAGTTTCCTTGGTATGTGGAAGTTTCTGATTTGTGTTGTTATGTGGAAATACAACCTTACCATTATGCCAATGCGTATTATATGGCATATCATGCAAAGATGGTCTCTTTTCATGTCTTTGGTAAACTTGCCTATTAAGACATATCCCTTTTTCACTTCTAGCCAGTCTATAACTTAGGTCCCTAACAACATTTGTTAATTTATGTATCTTATCTTCAGGGGCAGATGTACTACCTTGAGTATTTTGAGACTTGTTTGGATTCTGTAGAATTTTCACATCATCCCTCTTGTTCGTCTTGCTTGATGCTTTCCTGTTATTCTCAATATTCATTGCTATCCTAAAAGCATCCCTGAGAGTAGCAGGACCCTTATCTCTTAGCCCATATGCTGTTTTGGCATCAAAAGCATTAATATACAATATTATGCACATTGGTTCATTTGGCCTCATGTGATGTGGCAATTTGTTCAACACTTTAGTAAATCTTGCATTAAAATCTGCAACCTGCTCATTTGACCCTTTAGTGATACTAGTGAACTCATTTACAAAAAAGCTAGGGTCAATTTTGTCACCATACTGCTCCTTAAAAATTCTTTTAAAATCATCCCATGAAGAGATACTCTGGTCAGGCAGATTCTTGTACCATTCTCTAGCTTCATCAACAAGGGATTGCATAAATGACTTCATAAAAACATCTTCATGCTCAACCTCAAAGTTGTCCATGACATTTTGAAAAGCTTTTAAATGATCCTCCCCTGACATAGTATTGTTTCTTGAAAATTTTGGCACTTGAAGCCTCACATGTTTATCAATAGGGTTTGGATGACCAGGAATGCCATAAAAAACAAGCTGTCTGAATCTATCTAGCTGCATCGACTGTCTACCAAACTGATTAGCATTAATATTTCTATTAGCATATTGATGTCTTGCATTATTCAATGGTATCCTAGCATTGTTTGCATCATGCCTAGTATTATTCTGCTGATACTGTACCTCATTTCTGCACTAGTTTCTTTGCATATTTGCATTGCCAAGGGTAGGAACTGAATCACTTTGAGCAACTCTCAGAGCTTGCACTTTCTATTTCATGTCATCTCTAATTTTTATTGCCTGCCGATATTCTAATTCTGCCTTTAAACTTTTGATTTCTTCAGCTAATTGCTCTTCTTTAGGCATGGAGGTAGATGGTCCCATTCCATTTTGGTCATTGTCATCATCATCCCTTTCAAACCTATCACTGGGATCCAAGAAAGGGCGTTCTTGAAAAACTTCTGACCTTATTCTCAGAGCACCACCCTACTGTTTCTCATATACATTTTGGATTTCAGCCTCAGTGTTTGAAAAATAAGGCACTGTTTGCTCTGAGGATCCTGGATTATCCTGAATAAATTCATCTTTTCTGGGGCTAGGAGAACCATCTTGACTGGCTCAAACAGTCCCCTTTTTTCTATACATCATTTTTGTGGGTAACTCTTCAAATAGAGTATTACACTGGGATCTTCTCCCTTGCATACAATTTTTTTCTTTACCGGTTGGGAGATTGGTTCGGAGTCGCCACCTATTACTAGGAATTATTTTTATTTTAAAATCAAGGTTCTTTCACTTCACGTCTCGAGTGGAGTCGCCAATTTCTATTGCGACTTAGATGGGCAAATAATTTACCAAGGATAGAAAGATAAAACTTTAAATAAGGTCCCCAGTAGAGTCGCCAATTTCTATTGGTTATTAATCTGACTTGATGCTTATTCCCAGCTATCCCTACAATGTAGCCATCAATGATCAACAGGATCACTAAGCCAGCGACCAACAGTATAGGAGATAGACTCTATAATATCTCCTCTTCTTCTTTAGGCTCTGCAGAACCAAGGGGGGTATTCCCTATTCAACACCCATGAGAATATGCTTGTAGGTTGGCTTGGGATGTTGATACAAAGCAGATAAATCCTCCTATGTGAAGACCAAAACTATGGGATAAGTGCAAAAGGGCTAGCTTTGGGCTTATGTTCAGTTGTGAATCATAGGATCTTGGTCCTAAACTACTTCTACAGTCCTAATGGTTGTTTTGGAAGTTTGAATTTGATTTCATGTTTGGATGCAAACCTGGACCTGGTGTATAACATCAACACAGAGCTAGATTGGTGCCTATCCAGGGCTTGGGGTCAGTAGACATACACATGTAAATGTTCAGCATAAACATATCAAGATTGGATTTCAAGGGGATTTGTGTGATATCTGCCTTACAGATACCTCCTAAAACAGAGTATTAAGCTATCTCTACTTATGATATCCTTACTGCAATATATTCTCCTCAACACTTAACTTGGAAACACTTTAATCTACTCCTTGAGCAGAAGTTAAGAGATCAAGTATTCGATATAGTAACCTATATCCTAGAACCCAAGACACCCCTTAGATATCCAGATTCAAAAGAAAAGTATATGCAATACAGGAGACAGATAACAAAACACATGCAGTATAGCATTATTCATCTAAAACAACATGAAACCAATGAATCTATGCACAATACATAAAACATGAGACTCATAAACTCACAAGATCTTCTGCACAGAGCAACCAAAACCAGTTGTATCTTATTACAATGCCAGATGTGTCCAATTTTTCAACAACCGAAAATGAGCAACACAGCCTGCTAAAATACAGCAAGGAAGGTCCTCAGCATTAATTACATGACAGATTTCAAAATTTGCTAGATATAGTACACATGAGAAGAATGGCACTCAACAAAAATGAATGCAGTAGGTAGGGGAGGAGATAGGGGAGGCCTCGAGCCTTGCACCGTCACCTGGGAATCCACAACTTCAAACGGGCGGTTTGACCATTCATGCCATCACCCATACCCCTACAACAATTGCCATTAAAACTTCAACCACCCACGGCCACCGGGAAATGCAGCAACAATGCATTTGACACCTTCCCGCCAAAATGCAACTCCCTGACAGTTAAAAAATGTAGGAACCATTTATCCCACATGCACCCCGCAGAGACCTCCCTAACACTTTAAAAGCATGGCCGTGAGTAGATTAAGTGTCGAGCATTTTACCCCACTCGACCCACGAACCCACCGCTAGCGGTCACCATTCCATCTCCCACCTCCATTGGTATAGAAAACCCTCCTGCCGACATCACATGTTTCCCCAATGAACACCCTTCGGCAAGACACCAACACATCGGCGCGCCCAAAAATTCTCCTACCGACATGCCGATCACACCGATGACCACTTCACATCCCCCGTCGGCCAAACCTGAACCGTTGGAGCAACACATCAAACTTACGCCGACGCAGAATGTCACGCCGCCGCCCACAAGCCAATCCATCGGGCAGAGTAACCCTATAGGCCCAACTTTCCAAGATTTGCCCGATAAGCAAAATCACTCTGATGTGCATCTCCATCGGCCAAACACCCAACATCGGCAAACCACAAAATTCCTCTGTCGATAGCAATACTCCCACCGATAAAAGCTTCAAGCCACATTCCCCTTGTCGTCCAGACAAATCACATCGGAGGATCACCTCCCGATACACGCTGATGACCTAAGTCATGCCGACGGCCTGCATACGCAAACATCCCCCGGATGTTCAAAAATCATCCTGACGTCAGCAAACATCCTGCTGAGCTCATCGTCATATCCGCAAATGTCTTGATGATGTCATCATCACATTTAGAGCAAGGGTGATATTTAGAAGATGACCCGATATTGAGAATATCATCCTGCAGGGAAAAACATTGAAGGAGAAGGTTGAGCGGATACCACCCCCCGCAGAAACATGACATCAGCAGCATCCTGATGATGCTGTAAAACACAGATAGAATTCAAGACTTAGAAACTTCATGAACCCTTGGGAAGGTGCCTGCAAGCTAATAACCTGGAACCTGATAAATGATGCAGACACCAACAGATTCCATGTAGTTGCTAGATAGCATATGAAAATTCTTCTATATTTTAACTTACGTTATGCTTTATGTAAGTCAAAATATTGTGGTTACTATTAATTAATGTTATTTGTAGAGGTGTTCTCTTAGTTTAAGCAAGTTGATCAGTTTGTTTGCTTCAAGGGGCAACTAAGTTAAGTTGTTATATGAACACATAACTTATACAACGCCTCTAAAGTCTTATTTATTAGAAAATTTGTGCTAGAAGAGGCCTAAATAATTACCAAGAATTTGTTGGGAATTAAGGTGTCTCAACCTTTGAAAATTCATAGCATTATTTATTTATTTGTATATTAATTTATTGTTTAATGTTGTAATTACTTGCACATTCAGTTTGGTCACATAGTTGAGGTGGCACGATGACATGTCATCTTGCTTGGAATGTGACTTGAATGGTTATGTCAAACCTACATGGATTTGGGCGTCCCATTTGAGGTGGCACTAATATGCCATGTGCTAGATCCTTGTGGTGTGTGGAAGACAATATTCCATATGACATAATCTATGACACGTAAGAGCCAAGTTTGGAGATTCCTATGACAAGTGATGACAAGTGTCGGTGAGGATCTTTGCATAAGGGAAAGGCATCTTTGGATGCCCAAGTTGGGCTATGACATGTTGTAAGAGGAATATGCTATATTTAGCATTGTATGACAGATTATCTTACAACATTAAAGGTTGTTATCTTGGGAAAATCTATGACAACTGTAAGATGTGTAAGAGCATCTGTCATAGTCTATTTTTAGCCTGGAGTGCTCCATATTGGGAAAGTCAAATCTACCATGTATGACAGATGTAAGGGATGTATTTGCAGCAAGGACAAGTGTCCTTTGATGTGGGATAATGGCCATGTGGCCAAGGTGGATGCCTATCCCAAGATGCTCTCAATATTTGCCTTGTAATCTCTATATATTGCATAGTTTGGAGTTGTAGTTGCATAGTTTTTTACAGGTATTGTTATGCTGCCAGAATAACTCCAGAATCGACATTTGAAGACTCTTGGAAGAACTCACATTGCAAGTGTATTGTAAACTGTAATTGTTTTAGATAATACATTGTGCAGGTTTTAGAGTGTGGGGTTTTTTACCTGAAAATTTTTTCCCCACATACATCTTGTGTCTACTTCTCTCTGTCTACATTCTTGTTTTGTATTTGCTGCTGTAATATCTCTGATATATATTTCATATTGCTGCAATTGTAAAGGTTGTAAAGAATTTGCATACCTCTCCCCTCATTAGATTAGTTTAGGAAGCGATTTCCGCACACCTAGCTTCCTTTCAGAATTTCCTTGAGGAGAAGAGAGAGAAAACCACATCAACAATAAGTGAATGTAATGTCCCTTTTAGATTTTTAGATTTTTCTAAGTAGATTAAGATCTGATTTACATTAATAGTTGCAAAATAAATTTAAAGTATGAAATCAAATTATAAATTGTGTTTACAACAATTTATTTTTAATTCATAAAATAATATTTAGAATGTATGAAACTTATCCTCTATTTCTATTGATAATCTTTCCAAATCTACAATGATTTATCTTTAGTAAGACTCCTTTAAAATGTCTTTAAATCTGTCTGAATCAGGGATTTTCATCCACTAACTCAACAATAGAAATTAGGGGGTTTTTGTCCTTTAATTTCAAACCTTGAGGGGTTTCTTCCTTAGGTTGTTGAACCAAGGTTCACGCTTCTACAAGGAGTAATAAATTGTCTTTTCAATGATGCCTCCTTTTCCTTGATTGATCTTCCTTATATACCTTATCCCTTCATGGGACACAACCCTTCATATGCCTTTTGACCATTCTTAAAACTTAATCTTTATTTAACTTTAGCTTTTATGATATTAATTATCTTCCCTAGGCGCTTACCTTATTATCTTCCGCGACTTGTGATTATGATCATATTCTCCTATATAATAGCAACTTTTACACTAATGTGATCTATATTTTAGTCACCAACGATCAAGTTCTATCTTTTAGTTACTAGACTCTTTGACTTGGGTGAGTTAAGCTATAATTCCTTTGAATACGTTTGGCAACCTCCTTTCAAACTGGATGATTGCCTTGGTAATTCTTTGACTGGCAATTAGACTTATATCTTAATTTTAGGTGGGGGCATTATAGTGAATTGTTTCCAAAGATTTGGCGAGGAAGATAGGGTAACAATATTGTATATATTTTTGTAATATTTTTTCTTCAATCTCGCAAATTTTGATACTAGGTGAATTATGCTCTAAATTTTCCTTGCTATGCTAGCCATCCATGAATTGAGGCAAGGATGCATATTGAACAATATGGGGTAGATGATACATGGATTGGAAAATGATGCAAGAACATTTTGGGTTCATGAGCAATCTTGTGTCACCAAAAACATCAGTAAATTTTGTTTTCAATAAATAAACATTTTTTTTGTTAAACGATTGTTTTAGAACTTGGAAGGTTGTTTGTGAAACATGCATTCTCAATGGGTTTCTATAGGCATACATGGTAAGATTCTACAAGGGTGACATGGATCGCTACAAGCTATCTACGATCTCTACGTGCATTTTTCCAAACTATTATAGGTATCCTATAATGTGCTACATGCATATTAGAGATTGTTGTGGGTGTTTAGAGATTACAATAAGCATATTGAAGTCTGTTGTAAGTGTTTGGAGACTACTATAAGCATATGTGAAGTTGCTAAATGTATGTTGAGAGCTACAACTTGTATACTTGGACTACTATAGGTAACATGATAACACGCTACATACATTTAGTGATGAGTCATAAGCTATGTTGATTGGATATTGCAATTATTATTGCTTCTAGCAATATAATTGATGACAAATGGATGTACAGTGATCTCATGTGGCACACAAGAGACCATTATTCCATGTAGTGACCAATTATCTTTTTAAAGGGGGCCATGCCTTTATCCTTCATGTCACTCGCAACACTAGTTTAGCAAAACATTAAGATTGGGTTGCTAGTCACTTCCTTTTATCATGATTCCTCATCTCCCTTAGATGTGGCGATTGTTCATATTCCTTTGTGGATGTCTTTCTTGTCTCTTTGTTTGCTAGTGGTTGTAGAAGTTGGATGGTGGTGTTTGGAGTCTAAGTTGACATATTGGATCATTTGGAGAGTTATTTTTGGTAGCGAATATTATTTTGCAACCATCCAAGATCTTTGTTAGTGATCACATAAAACAAGGGAAGTTTTGATCAAGAAAAGAAGGTAATGATTGAGAAATTAAAGTGAGGTTGTAGGAAAAACATAGAAGGTCAAATTGAGAAGAAGGTGAAATAAAGTAGAGAGAACATAAAGAAGAAGAATAGATGAGATAATTCTTAGTATGTAGAAAATCCATTGAAGCCATAAACTATTGTTTGGTTTTATTCTAAGTGTGAACAATTAATTTTATCCTTTCAACATGTAAATCTTTTGCAAAAGTTATTTTTCCCAAATTAATGCAAATAGAAACAATTTTGGCATTTTCAATTGGTTTGGTGTGATTGTGAACAGGGTAGGCTACTAGGTTGAGGTAGTATTTAGTTATATCTCCTTACCTAGATTGCATTACTTGGTATCAGAGCAAGGTCTCTTGTTGCTTTGTGTCTTGAAGGAGCTCTAGAAAATCTGTTGTACATGTGTGTGGGTCCTAAAAGTATAGATTAAGGAGGAGAATACATGGTGCATAGAGGAAGACCATAGAAATGTTGAGAGGTATTACAACCAAATTTGATGCAATGGAAACAACACAAATAAGATAAGTATGTGTTGAAGATGTAAGTGATGATGAAGAAGCAAAAGACTTGATGGATGAACTTGAAATCATATTTTTGAAAGTTATTTCAAATATGGGTAGTAAATCAAAGTTGGATACTCCCTACTATAGTGGAAGTCTAAGCCTTGAGGAGCCTATAGATTGGATTATAGATATGGAGTAGTATTTTTACTATGATTCGATGGAGAATATTAAGACAATGAAATTTGTTTGCACTAAGTTGAAAGGTCATGCATTTTTGTGGTGGGATCATGTACAAATAGAGAGACAAGGGAGAGGAAAAGAGAATATTAAATCTTGAGATTAGATGGGTTTGAAGTTGAAGGACAAGCTCCTACTAACAGACTATTAGATAAGTTTATTTAGGAAGTTGTAGAACCTTAAGCAAAAGGAGATGAATGTTATAGACTACATGGAGGAATTTTTCAAGCTCACCACTCAGGTTAGCCATGTAGAGGACGATGAAGAAAATATTTCAAGTTATGTTAACAAACTTTATCTATATATTGAAGATGAGTTAAGTATGATTAGGGTGAGTTTAGTATAAGAAGCATATCAATATGCTTTGAAGGTAGAAGAGAAGTTGTCAAGGAGGTAACAAAACAACTCAAAAGGAGAGGGTGGTTCACTAAAGGAAAAGAACAATCAAATACTAGTAGAGGACAACTTGAAAATGAAGGAGAGTCCAACACTACTCAAACAACAATTACAACTGAAACATGAGAGGAAGAGGTTATTATAGAGGAGTTAGAGGCAGAGGATTTATTGGAACTTATTATAGTTGTGGAGAGGTTTATTAGAAGGCATCTATCTATAAGTACAATAGACAATAGTAGAGTAAATGAGGTAAGAAATCATATTGCTCAGGTGGATAAGGAGAATCTGGGTCCACCCAAGTGCACAAAGGAATTCAAGCTAAGAAAATCTCTTATGATGAAGAGAGTGTTATTGAAACTAGCTAAGGAGTGTGAGCAATTATAAAGGAATTGTAAATAGATTTGTCACTATGTTTTATATGACTCGTCCTGAAATAGTAACAATCTTTCCAACAGTTAGATAGGTTGTATTTAGACTAACAAACTTCCTCTATGTTTGAACGGGGCAGCTCCCTTATAAGATGAAATTTAAAATTTGGGTATTATTTTAACTTGAAAGCAAGAAAAGTGCCTTTCTAAAGAAATAAGAAGAATGAGCACAAAGTCTCATAAATAGCCAAGATATCTATAGAGAACATAATAGAATTTGAAAATTCAAGCTTATCGCATGGAATTACTCAAATGTAAGAATAAGAATACCCAAATGATAAGTAATCACAAAGAAATATAGAGGCTGTCAATATCTCACATAAAATTGATGAAAGATTTTCTTCAATATAGATACTGCAAATTCACCATAAGAAGAATCCATAAATTATAGAAAACAGTGACCTAAAGTCCACAATATTTATGTATTTATCAATCAAAAGTAGAGCCTGAAGTCTCTTTTCCCAAAATATTTACAAAGATTGTATGCTTATATCAAATCCAAAGTTATGCAAAAATGGATAACCCTTCAAAACTTTGAATGATCAGTCCAACAAGTACACCGCCTGATGCAGAGCAGGTGTAGGTTCTTAAACAAACACTTCAATGATCTCTTTGTTGATCATGCATGGAGTTGTTCTCCCTTCCACAATACATGGCTTCAATATGAGGGAAAGGTGCTTCAACAAGGTTTATATGCATGGACCACTTACTAATCCTCAAGGACACCTGAGACCTCATTTGTATGAAGTGTTGGAACTAGACATGTTTAATCAAATTTTTCAAAAAATGCTCACCTTGTATGCAATTCAAGATCAACTTGCGAAATTGTTGCCCTTGTTTTATCCTCAGTATTCTCCCTCAGGTAGGCATCATCATTCCATTCCTTTCTATTAATTAGTACAACCATTCAAGTGTTTTTCTCTTACCTTGGTGTATTAAGAAGTTGCCAGTTTTGAACCTCCGAGCTTGAACTTTCATCTTGGTTCAAATGGTTCACGGGTTCAAATGGTTCACAGGTTCAAATGGTTCATAGGTTCAAATGATTCACGGGTTCAAATGGCTCACGAGTTCAACAGTTCGTCGATTTCATAAGTACATAATGATTGTTAATATCGGTAAGAGTAAGTTAGTCGGGACAGAATTTTCACACCATGCCGATCTTATACTCTCGCCAACAAATTTATATCGGGTAGATACATGCGATCGGAGTAAGTTTTAGAGATCGCCCCAACTGCATGAGTTATACTGATCGTGGAAACCAAAGAGCCTTCGGTGATAGTCATACCGAATAAATCGACAATAATGATTATCGGCGTAAGGAAAGTATATCAGAGAATACTCCAAAGATTACCCAGATGGTATAAGCTATATCGATGGACAAAGTTGTTAAAAGAGTCTCACCAAGCATACAAAGAACCATCGGTGAGATGCAATGAATCAGAATAAAGCTGGCGAGTTTGGCCGAAACATAACTCACAACGATGTCGGGGACATGTTGTGAAAGTCATTCCGATAAAGAATGAGATAGATCATTAGGGAAACAACTACTATCGGGTCACGTGAAATATGTTATCCCGATGCTATATCATATCCCGATGATAACAAAGGTTATGTCCATCGACAAGCTTCTCACCAATAATTATATTGGTGACACTCAATAGATCGGGGAAGAATGTTATTCTTACAGTGATGTAGGAGGTCTAGCCGATGATAATTGCCCCTATGTTTGGGTAGACCCTAAGGTGTCTTGCCGATACAAAATACAGAAACCCTAAAATGACATTAAAATTTGAATGGTTAAGATATTCTTCTGACATTTGAAATATGGGTTTTTGCAGGATATACACAACGGGGATCAATTTATAAAAACACCCACGAAAGGATCGTGAGGAATTGATAAATTATCGATAAGGGAAGTAATTATCTGAGTAAATGCATATGTTTAAATTAATTTGTTTTGATCATTTGATCAGAGATTAACTTGTGTTTCATCTGGTCTTTTTAGGAATAATAAAGAAACCCTCGAAGGATATTAAGTAGAACTACAGTTAAAGATCTTTGTTTGACCCTGAAATGGTTATCCATTTGATGATTAATGGCGAGTATTAAATTTCTTGAATATGTTTTATTAGAACAAATACTGTTGTTCGGTTATCAACCGTCACAACTGTTGTAATTGGTCTAAAGCTTGTATGCCTCTCTTTATAAGAGATGACCAAGACCAAAATTAGGAGATAGAAGAGGGAGAGATTACAGAATAGAATAGAGGATACTATAGATTAGATTTGAACAGTAATGCTAGTTCACTTTTAATATATTTTATTTCTGGTAGACCATGTGCAAGCATTCTTTGATGAAGTCAAGTTTGTCGACATGAAGCAGTAACTGTAGATTTCAGTATCAACTATCTGTTTAATTTATTCAATTATATGACGTCTCCTTTCAAAGTTTTCTCTGTTATTCAATTTGAGTTATCAAGTATATCTTCAAGTTGTCTATGCACATTTGTTGTTATAGTGTGATAAGATTAACTGGTTTCTACTTTCAGAATTAAATCCTTTAAATCTGTCATAGTAACTGTGAAGACATTGTCATGGATCTGTAAGAAGAGTCATATAGTTAGGGTTTGTATTCTGTCTCCAATTTTTCGATAAATCTGTTACAATTGCAGTATTATTCTGATAGGTTCTTTCAAAGAGGGATTAAATCCTTTTAGATGAATGCAGGTAATTTGATTTTATCAATTGGATATATATAAATATGGAATATTAACTATTTCCTTGCAGGGTTGTACAAGTTACATACTTATTCTTTCATGCCAGATAGTTTAAGTTTTTACCAAACAAACAGTCATTTATTTCATGATCATACTGACTCTATATTCAATAAGGCACTGGTCTAGTGTTTTCATTATCACTTATACAAATTCACTTCAGATTTACTTAATTAGATTGCATTATTGTTTTAGCATTACAATTTAAATCATTTAGAATTAACTTGTTGTCTTTTCATTTGTTTTATAATTTGTGCCATTATCAATATTTAGATTAATTCTGATCAACGTAGTGATCATCTCTTTATCTGCTTTATTAATTAGAGGTTTACTTGCCTAGGTCTGGCAGAGCCTGAAGTGAAGGGGTTTTAGCCATATCTACCCTGTGTCAGTTAGCCAAAAACGTCAAGAGAGCCTGACAACCTCTTAGGGTTAACGACCTGCATTTTTGAGACCTAACAGAAGTGGCGACTCTACTGGGGACACATAGAGAAACCTGGTGGTAGACCATGCTATTAGAGTTAGAGAATTAAAAGGCATAACTCTGTTGGTGGAAGGAAAAACCCAAAAGATTGATTAGTCCTCTAAATAGAGGTGGCGACTCTACACAAAACTCAAATCAGTTTTTTGATAAAAGTGTCATAATGGATGGTAGGAGATCTAAAGTTGATGGTAAAAAATTGCAATCATCCCCACCTTTAAGGGCTCCTACTAAGAAAACTGGGATATCAAGTCAGTCTCGTAGTACTAATAACCAAATTTCTCCAGAGAATACCTCATAACAACCAATAATAACTCATAATAGCTTCACTCCCTTGCACGAATCAAATGAATTCCAATCCAAGAATCAGTATACTTAGTCTGATCATAACAGATCTGATGATATCCTTTCCCAGTACAGACCTCCCCTTCAGGAACAACTTGAACATCAGGCTTAGATTATGAGAGAGATAGAACAAAATCAAGCTGAATATAACTACCAAACGTTACTACAACAGGGTAAAGAAGCTCAAGATGAATTCATAGATCAGGTAACATCCACACAAATCCATAATAATAAGCCAGAAGACATGAGGACTAAAGATCAGATGCAGCAAGAGGTACTTAGATTACGGGAAGAAATTGAGTTGGCTAGATTGAAAGAAGAGGAAGTAAAGATGAAACAAGAACTACAACAAATAAGATCTAGAACTAAGGTAACCAGTTCAAAGTATGTGCCTCCCCATAGGCAGGGTGGATATGTTCAAATGAGCAATCAAATGGGGTTACATCAAAATGCAAGTAGTTCACATACTTCAACAACGCCACATGTTAGCCATGCCCAACAAAATATTCCACCGCAAAATCTAAGACCATCCAATGCACACAACCCATCTCAGCATATAGCTAATCCTTATCCACCACTTGGTCATCACCATATTCCACCTCACCATCAAAATGTAAACATGGCACCCCACAATACATACAATAATCCTCCTCTGCAAAATAGGCAAATGCAAGGACCTCCACCTACAAATACTGGGAATGTTCACCAACAACATCCACCGCCAGGGCATAGACATAACAATCAATATCAACAACCTCCCCCACAACAGAATATGTATCATCAGCAATATGCCCAACCCAATATGTATCCACAACCTCCATTTGGATACCAATATTATCCGCCATACCCAAATATACCACCTCCTAATCCTACGAGTATGGGTAGACAATTTGATTTGACTGGATATCATCTATATCCTTATCCCATGGATAATAGCTAGAGGAACAATGTGCCTAAGTTTACAGGAAGCAGTGAATTGACTGTTGAAGAACATATCAAACGATTTAATGCTTTTAATCAGGACATTGGTAACGAATATGAAGATATAAAAATGAAATTGTTTATGATATCTTATTAATGAAGCAAGAGACTGGATAAATAGCTTACCAGACGCTTCAATATATTCCTTGACAAACTTCCACGATCAATTTTTAGAACAATTCAGAAATCAATGTGCCCCATAATTTGCTCTTCATGAACTAATAACTATTCAAAAGTATCAAAATGAACAGGTGTATGATTTTAATTTGAGATTCACTAAACTGTATAACAAGGTCCCACAAGAATTCAAATTGAACAACCAAGCAACCCTTAGCATATACTTGAAAGCATTTGACCCGAAGACAGGTTATGAACTCAGGGGCAAAAGTCCTAGAACCTTGGCAGAAGCACAAAAAATGGCTCTCACTATTGAAAACAATAAAAAGGCTGCTGGGATGATCGAAAAAAGAGACAATATAAGAGTTCCTCAAAATCCTAATCCTCCTACAAATAAGCAAGAATACTCACATAAGAATGAAAGACCAAGCCTCCATGATATGCCATATCATACGAACTAGAAATATGGAAAGCCCATGGATACTAACAGGAGACATAACTATGGAAAAGACACCCCTGACCCTTTAAAGAAAAGTGGGGTCCATGTGATAGAAAATAATCCATGGTGTACGCCCTGTAATTTACCACACTCTCCTGATTATTGTGTGGTAGCACAATCAATACAAAAAGATGAGGTATCTTATATCCCTAAGATGGATCATCATATTATAAATATGTTGGGTATCACACCTTACACTATTGAAGAAAATTATTTGTTCGACGAGGAAGCAGGGTATGAATATGATGTAGGAGCACAAAAATATAATGTGAACATAGGAGGACAAGAAGTATTTTCTAACCATGAAGAAGACTTAGGAAATTGTGGATATGACCTCAATGCAGCACAAAGTTACAATTGGCGAAAACCTTTTGAGGAAGACAGAAGAGCCTTAACATTAGCTGCGGTAGCACAAGCCAAAAATAGCTATAATCTAAGAAACAGAACAGTAAATGCTGAACAAGGAATTCCCAGAAGCATATTTATAAAAAATTAGACTTCCGGTAAAAATGATAAAAGTAAAGCTGAGAAAACACCTCATGATATACCTCCTGTTGACACACCAAACAAAAAGGACAACACAAAAACTCAGGAAAAGGGGCAAACAAAAGTTGATAGGTCGGAACTAAACATAAATCCCTCATTTGATATTGCTCAAGCTGTTTCTCAAATGAAAATATCTGTGCCACTTCTAGAAATGATGAAGGTGGAAAAATATAAAAATATAGTGGTGAAGATGATATCAAATGTATTAGACAAAAGACCCGAACAACATAGTCCTAAAATAAATATGCAACAAGAATCTATCAAAATACTTGAGGTATACCTGGGTGAAACATTAATGAAAAATCCATCTCAAATAGATCCATTCTATATTACCTTGCTGATAAGAAACAAATTAGTCAGGAATTGTATGCTTGATTCAGGAGCAGCAGTAAACATAATGCCCATGGCTGTTATGAAAGAGTTAGGAATGTGGGTGGATACTACATTTGGTAAATGTTATGCACTGGATAACAGATCTATCCCTGTTGTTAGAATCATGAAAGGTGTTGAGATAAAATTAGCATCTCATCCTAAAGCCTCCTATGAAATTGACATCACTGTGGTAGATATCCCACCTAACTACAGAATGTTGTTATCTAGACAATGGACTGCCATGGTAGGGGGAAGTGTGCAATTAGATTTATCTTATGCTACTATCCCATTGGGAACACAGGCAGTTAAACTCTATAGGGAGCCAAGGTATGAAGACATTATAGAGAAAATTAATCCAAATCAAATGATTTGTTTCTATGACACATACTTTAGTACATTCAGGGTGGAAGAATAGTCTAAATTGCATAATACAGACCCAATTTACTACAAAGCCAAAATTGATGAAAATGAAGTATGGACCATGTATTTCAATGGCACATGTAGTAAGGCAGGAAATGGAGCCGGGTGTTGTTTATATCACCATTAGGAAAAACATTCAAATATTCTTTTTCTCTAAATTTTGAGTGCACAAATAACATAGCTGAATATGAAGCACTTTTAATTAGGCTAAACATTGCTAGAAAACACAAAATCAAATTGTTAGTAGTGTATGGGAATTCTGAATTGATTATTTCACAAGTCAAAGGTAAATATTCCTCAAAAAACAAAAGACTGAAACAATACAGAAATGCAGTCCTGGATGATATAGAATTGTTTGAAGCTTTTTCAATAAGTTGGATAGACAGGTCAAAAAATATAATGGCTGACTTCCTTGCAAACATAGCTTTGAAGAGGGATGACAGTACCTTGACAGGTATTTCAGAAGTTGAGTTCAAAACTAGACCAACTATCCCAGATAACATATATAACTGGCAGGTTTTTGATAGTGATGCTGATTTACTCAAATTTTTGCATTGTATAGATCAGTATGAGAATCAAGAGATGGATCTTAATGCTTTTGTTGAGGAGAATGATGGTAAAGAGACTTTATTTGGGAAATAAATTGTCCATCTTAAAACAAATAAAATTCCAAAGGGCTTAGTAGCGTTAGAAAGAGTTTTTGATGCGAATGATCGATCCATTACCAAAAAAGTAATAATAAAGGAGGATGATGTGGAAGAAATAAATTTGGGAACTGAATTGTCACTTAAAAAGGTCTACATTGGAAAGAAAATAACCCCTGCAATTAGAAGCATGTTAATTACATTATTGAGAAAATATAAACATGTATTTGCCTACTCTTATGATGATCTCAAAGCATATAGGGAAGATTTGTTCCAACATGAAATTCCACTTAAATCTGATGCTAAGCCCTATAGACAAAAACAAAGACCCATCAACCCTGTGTTAGAACCTAAAATGCACGAAGAAGTTATAAAACTCAGGGAAGTTGGCATAATTAAACCTATTAGGCATTCATCCTGGGTCTCAAATTTAGTTTCTATTAGGAAGAAGAATGGAGATATTAGATTGTGCGTCGATTTTAGAAATTTAAATATTTCTTCCTTAAAAGATAATTATCCATTACCTAATATGGAAACTTTACTACAGAGAGTTACTGGTTGTGAGTTATTATCCATGATGGATGGGTTCTCCAGATACAACCAAGTAAAGGTTAAAGAATCTGAACAATACAAAACAACCTTTACAACCCCATGGGGAACTTATGTATATGTAAGAATGCCATTTGGCCTTACGAATGTTGGAGCCACATTCGAAAGAGTAATGAACGTTGCTTTTTCAGGTCTAATAAATGATATCATGGCTGTATATCAGGATGACCTTATTACATACTCAAAAAAGGCTGAGGATCATGTGAATCACCTTGAGAGGATATTTATCAGAACATTAGAATATGGTGTTTCCTTGAATCCCAAGAAATGTGAATTTACAGTTACAGAAGGGAAATTACTTGGGCACATAGTATCCAAAGATGGAGTTAGGATTGATCTCGAGAGAATAGAGGCAATAGACAAAGTTCCTATCCCAAAGACAGTCAAGGCTATACAATCATTCTTTGGACAAATAAACTTTGTGAGAAGGTTTATACCGAACTTTGTAGAAATAATTAACCCTATATCTAGAATGTTGAAGAAAAATGCAAAGGTTAATTGGACAGATGAATGCATAGAAGCTTTTACATCCATAAAAAGAGCAATTAAAGAAGCTCCAGTGCTAAAGTCTCCCAATTTTAGTAAACCTTTCCAGATCTTTTCCTTTGCATCTTTTCATACAGTAGCAGCAGTTATGTTAGAAAAGAATAATGAGGGTTATGAGTAGCCTATTTCTTTTTTCAGTAAATCACTCCAACATGTAGAACTTAACTATGATATCATAGAAAAACAAGCTTACGCATTGGTGAAAGTAGTCAAGGCATTTATACCTTACTTGGTTGGGGCTAAGCTGATAACTTATGTACCAAATGCAGCAGTCAAAGATGTATTCATGCAGAGTGAAGTAACTGGGAAGAGATGTAGGTGGATAAATCAACTTCAGGAATTTGATATAGAAATTCAAATCACAAAACTAGTAAGGGGACAAGGGTTAGCAAAACTGATGACTGAAACAAATCTTGAGGCTACCCAAGTATGTAATATTGAAAATGAAGAGGACATGGTAACAAGTATTGAGAAAACTCCTTGGTATACTGACATAGTGTATTACCTCAAGCACATGAAATGCCCTAACGGATTTGATGATAATAAGAAAAGGACTCTAAAATTACATGCTTCAAAATATGTGCTTATAGAGGGAGATCTTTATTGGAAAAACAAAGATGGTATCTTATTATTCTGTTTAGATGAAGAACAAGCAAAATTTGCCTTACGAGAGATTCATCAGGGAGTCTGTGGTGGCCATTTCTCAGCCAAAACCACGGCATACAAGGTATTAAGGGCTGGTTATTATTGGCCCAAGGTTTTCAATGATGCTTATAATTTTACTAGGAAATGTGAAGCTTGTCAAAGATTCTCCAGAAAATTAAAGTATCAAGGTGCATTACCCCTGAGACCTATGCAAGTTGATGCCCCGTTTCACCAATGGGGAATTGACTTTATAGGAGAAATTATGGAAAAATCAAGTGGCGGCCACAGATGGATATTGGTGGCCACCGACTATTTCACGAAATGGGTAGAAGCAGTGCCCACTAAACAAGAAACTAGCAAGGTTGTGATCAACTTCCTATTGGAAAACATTTTAACTAGATTTGGGGTACCTTTGAGGCTTATAACTGACAATGGAATGTGTTTTAGATCGGATGAGTTTAAAATTTTTTGTAAATCTTATGGCATTACGATCTCATATTCTTCTCCCTACCACCCACAAGGTAATGGGCAGGCTGAGTCTAGCAATAAGAGTATTTTGAAGATTGTAAAAAGAATGTTGGACAATAACAAGAAAGCCTGGGATTCTAAGTTGAGATTGGCATTATGGGCTGATAGAATCATGTTGAAGAAAGCCATTGGCAAATCACCATTTGAGTTAGTTTATGGATCTCATGCTAGACTCCTGATACACAACTTGTTGCCAGTATGTAAGTTTATCCTGCAAGAGGATTGGGATGTCCCAGAACTGATGGATGAGAGGCTAGAACAGCTAATGGAATTAAACGAAATAAGGGAACAAGCAATACAACAGAATAAAAAAATGCAAATGCAGATGAAGTACCTATATGACAAAAAAACAACATTTAGAAAATTTGAGGTAGGTGACATAGTGCTTATTTGGAATGCCAGAAATCAAGAAAAGGGGAAGCATGGAAAATTTGATGCCCTGTGGATTGGACCTTTTGTCATTAATGGTAAGTTAGGGGAGGATTCATATTATGTACAAAACATGTCTGGTGAGGAGCAAGAACTGCCAGTACATGGGCAGTTTTTGAAAAAAAAATTCTCTTAAAAAGAACTTGAGAGAAAAGAATTGCCAGTGCATGGATAATTCTGGTTAAACTCTCTAAATGGTCTTTTCCATGCACGGTAGTTTAGAAGAGTCAAATAACTTGCTTAAAGATCTCTCTTATCAAGAAATAAAATATTTTCATAAAGCAATAACCCATGATCTCCACCACCCATCATAGTTCACCCGTCGTCAAATGAAGAAGGCATTGGTCTGCTCCTCCATAAATTTGGGATCTTGCTATGCCCACAAGGGGCATACATTCTTAGACAGAGCCTATGTTGGAACTGGACATGTTTAATCAAATTTTTCAAAAAATACTCACCTTGTATGCACTTCGAGATCAGCTTGCGAAATTGTTGCCCTTGTTTTATCCTCATTATTCTCCCTCGGGTAGGCATCATCATTCCATTCCTTTCTATTAATTAGTACAACCATTCAAGTCTTTTGCTCTTACCTTGGTGTATTAAGAAGTTTCCAGTTTTGAACTCCGAGCTTGAACTTTCATCTTGGTTCAAATGGTTCACGAGTTCAAATGGTTCACGGGTTCAAATGGCTCACGAGTTCAATGGTTTGTCGAGTTCATAAGTACATAATGCTTGTTAATATCGGTAAGAGTAAGTTAGTCGGGATAGAATTTTCACATCATGTCGATCTTATACTCTCGCCGACAAATTTATATCAGGTAGATACATGCGATCGGAGTAAGTTTTAAAGATCGCCCCGACCACACGAGTTATACCGATCGTGGAAACCAAAGAGCCTTCGGTGACAGTCATACCGAATAAATCGACAATAATGATTATCGGCGTAAGGAAAGTATATCGAAGAATACTCTGAAGATTATCTCGACGGTATAAGCTATACCGATGGATGAAGTTGTTAAAAGAGTCTCACCAAGCGTACAAAGAACCATCGGTGAGATGCAATGAATCAGAATAAAGCTGGCAAGTTTGGCTAAAACAGAACTCACAACGATGTCAGGGACATGTTGTGAAAGTCATTCTGATAATCTTGAACGAGATAGATCATCGGGGAAACAACTACTATCGGGTCACATGAAATGTGTTATCCCGATGCTATATCTTATCCCGACGATAACAAAGTTTATGTCCATCGACAAGATTCTCACCAATAATTATATCGGTGACACTTAATAGATCGGGGAAGAATGTTATTCTTATAGCGATGTAGGAGGTCTAGCCGATGATAATCGCCCCTATGTTTGGGTAGACCCTAAAGTTTCTTGCTGATACAAAATACAGAAACCCTAAAATGACATTAAAATCTAAATGGTTAAGATATTCTTTTGACATTTGAAATATGGGTTTTTGCAGGATATACACAGCGGGGATCAATTTATAAAAACACCCACAAAAGGATCTTGAGGAACTGATAAATTATCGATAAGGGAAGTAATTATCTGAGTAAATGTATATGTTTAAATTAATTTGTTTTGATCATTTGATCAGAGATTAACTTGTGTTTCATTTGGTCTTTTTAGGAATAATAAAGAAACCCTTGAAGGATATTAAGTAGAACTACAGTTAAAGATCTTTGTTTGACCCTGAAATGGTTATCCATTTGATGATTAATGGCAAGTATTAAATTTCTTGAATCCATTTTATTAGAACAAATACTATTGTTCGGTTATCAACCGTCACAACTATTGTAATTGGTCTGAAGCTTGTATGCCTCTCTTTATAAGAGATGACCAAGAACAGAATTAGGAGATAGAAGAGGGAGAGATTACAGAATAGAACAGGGGATACTATAGATTAGATTTGAACAGTAATGCTAGTTCACTTTTAATATATTTTATTTCTGGTAGACCATGTGCAAGCATTCTTTGATGAAGTCAAGTTTGTGAACATGAAGCAGTAACTACAGATTTCGGTATTAACTATTTGTTTAATTTATTCAATTATATGACTCTCCTTTCAAAATTTTCTCTATTATTCAATTTGAGTTATCAAGTATATCTTCAAGTTGTCTATGCACATTTGTTGTTATAGTGTGATAAGATTAATTGGTTTCTACTTTCAGAATTAAATCCTTTAAATCTGTCATAGTAACTGTGAAGACATTGTCATGGATCTGTAAGAAGAGTCATATAGTTAGGGTTTGTATTCTGTCTCCAGTTTTTTGATAAATCTGTTACAATTGCAGTATTATTCTGATAGGTTCTTTCAAAGAGGGATTAAATCCTTTTAGATGAATGTAGGTAATTTGATTTTATCAATCGGATATATATAAGTATGGAATATTAACTATTTCCTTGCAGGGTTGTACAAGTTACAGACCTATTCTTTCATGCCAGATTGTTTGAGTTTTTACCAAACAAACAGTCATTTATTTCATGATCATACTAACTCTATATTCAATAAGGCATTGGTCTAGTGTTTTCATTATCACTTATACAAATTCACTTCAAATTTACTTAATTAGATTGCATTATTGTTTTAGCATTACAATTTAAATCATTTAGAATTAACTTGCTGTCTTTTCATCTGTTTTATAATTTGTGCCATTATCAATAGTTAGATTAATTTTGATCAAAGTAATGATTATCTCTTTATCTGCTTTATTAATTAGAGGTTTACCCACCTAGGTCTGGCAGAGCCTGAAGTGAAGGGGGTTTAGCCATATCTACCCTATGTCAGTTAGCCAAAAACGTCAAGAGATCCTGGCAACCTCTTAGGGTTAACAACCTACGTTTTTGAGACCTAACATGATGGATTAACACTAATGAAACTCACCAAGAAACTTGTTCACTTGTCTTTCCTATCGTTCCTTCACAACTAGCCCTAATTGCTTGTAGCCCTTGGAATAGGGTTTTTAGGGCATAACTTGCAGAATTCATGACAAACCCATGAACAAATTATCTTTTTAGATACCCATTAAGCTTCTACACAACATATCAAACATGTAGTATAATTTCCTTTGGAATAAAGGCCTCAAAAAATGATTGTCCCTGATGTACTAGGCATAATTAGGCCTCTTTTGCAAAGCAAGTGTTTGACAAACTTGCTCAAAAATCATAAAACCAACTTCAGGGTGTCTATGGGGTTGCAAAATGATTGAATATGCTATTTTGAGGGGTCTCAATTCATTCCAAGTCACCTTTCCACTACTATGTTGATTCAACTATGCTTGCAAAGTCTAATACATGAAGATATTAGACATAAATGGATTCAAACATTTCTCTTTTCCAATCCCCTACTCCTACAATGCAATAAACAAGGAAATACAACCTATCTAAGTCCATTCCACCCATGCTTGAGAGTTGAAACAGGTGGAATGGGTCAAAAACCCATCGCTTTGCTAAAACCATCAAAACCTAGGGTTTAAGACCTAGTTTCATAAAATGATTGATAAAATGCTTCAAACACAATGAAAATCTACCTAACCTAATTCAAATGAAACCTAACTCAACACATTTCAAAATTTCAGACATTAGAGCTCATAACAGTACAGTACGGTAATGTACAGGACGTTGAAACAACAAAAAGATAGAAAAAATATAGAAAACTGGAAATCTCTATTATTTCTTCTCTCTAAATTTCATCTCTGATCTGCCTCGAGGTGTGTGAAGCATAAATAACATGTTTACATTGAAAACTCCATGTTTCATAACTCCATGGTCATGGAAAAAAAGCCAAAAAGAAGGCATAAACAACCTGTCCACTAAACTGCTAAAAATAGATTGTCCTAATCTTATGCCATAATCAAGAATCCACTCTAGGTGACCACAAATACAACAAAAATGGTCTTTAATAGACTTTGTTACATCAGTTATGAAGGAAAATTCCACCTAGGCTCTTTATTGAGACCAAAAATTCAAAATTTGTCTTGGGCCCTTGCACCATACACCCAAGGAGAAAGGATCTCAGTCTCCACCTAAGATCAGATTAGGTACTGAGGTTCCATGTTTTGCAATGTCTTCAACTGTCATCCATGTGGCATCTTCATGAGGAAGACCTTGCCACTTCACAAGGTATTCATTATAAACCTTATGTCTTGTTCTCTTGACCTCATTGGTGTCTAAAATGGATTCAAGTTTGACTGGTGCAGCAGGGGGAAGATCTTGAACCCAATCAACATCAGCAATACCTTCATCAGCATCTGTACCTGCATCCAAAGATCCCTTGAAAGGATATAAGTCAACAATGTTAAAGATTGGTGAGATAGCAACTCTAGGAGGGAGTTTTATCTCATGTGCATTTTCACCAAACTTGTGGACCACCTTGCATGGCCCAATTTTCGTCATCAACAACTTAGTGTATCTACACTTAGGTAACCTCTCTTTTCTTAGATGTGCAAGTACTCAATCTCCAACTTTGAACTAAACATTCCTCCTTTTCAAATCTGCATGCTTCTTGTAAGTTTCCACACTCTTCTTGAGGTGCTCTCTGACTTGATCATGTATGCCTTTCATGGCCATTGTAAACTCCTCTCCTTCAACACTTCTCTTCTCTAATCCTCTCAAATCTCTGAGTTCAAGTATACTTCTTGGGTTCAATCCATACACTACTTCAAAAGGACTCTTCCCTATGCTCCTGTTAATGGAGTCATTATAAGCATATTCTGCCTGAGGGAGAACAAGATCCTATTGTTGTCCATGCTCTTTTGTGAGACACCTAAGTAGATTCCCCAATGACCTATTGACCACTTTAGTCTGCCCATCTATTTGTGGGTGATAGGCAGAGCTGAAAGTCAAATTTGTTCCTAATTTCCTCCATAAGGTCCTCCAAAAGTGACCTATAAATTTAGAATCTCTGTCTGAAACTATAGAGAGGGGCAGTCCATGAATTCTAACTATCTCCTTGAAGAATAAGCCTGCAATGTTTGAGGCATCACTTGTGAATTTGCAAGGAACAAAATGTGCCATTTTACTAAATCTGTCAACAACTACAAACACACTGTCCACTCCTCTCTGAGTTTTGGGTAAGCCTAATACAAAGTCCATAATGAGATGTTCCCAAGGTCTGCTAGGGATTGGGAGAGGCTGATATAGTCCTGCATTTGAACTAGAGCCCTTAGCTCTTTGACAAACTCCACAAGTTTCAACAAACTTTCTAATATCTACTTGCATCTTAGGCCAGAAATAGAATCTTCTTACCAAATTTAGTGTCTTGTCAATCCCAAAATATCCTCCAAGACTCCCACAATGCTTCTCCCTTATCAAATTTGTCCTCATAGAGCACTTAGGGATGCATAACTGAGCACCCTTGAATAACCGTCCATCTTGCAATAAAAAATCAAGAAATTGATCATGAAAAGTACCTTAAAATTGCTGGCAAATAGAGTATACCTCTTTAAAGTTTGCATCATCAGCATACATGTCTTTCAATGCTTCTAGTCCCACACTTTGAAGTTGTATTTCATGCACTAGCACTGGTCTCCTGCTTAAGGCATTTGCTACCTTGTTAGCTTGGCCTTTCTTGTGCTTGATGGTGAATGTGTAACTCTGCAAATACTCAACCCACTTTACATGCCTATGACTCAACTTGTCTTGACTATTCAAAAAACTCAGAGCATGGTTATCTATGAATACTATAAATTCCTTGGGTAAGAGGTAATGTCTCCACTTCCTTAGGGACTGCACTAATGCATAGAGTTCTAGGTCATATGAAGAATACTTTCTTTTGGCTTCATTGAGCTTTTCACTGAAGAAAGCCACTGGTCTGCCTTCTTGGCTCAAGACTGCACCCACTGCAAATCCACTAGCATCACACTCCACTGTGAATATCTTGTTGAAGTCAGGTAAAGCTAGGATGGGCTATTGTGCCACTCTATTTTTCAGATATTCAAAGCTCTTACCTGCCTCATCAGTCCACTGAAACTTCCTCTTCTTGTCTCCTTTGATGGTGTCAAGGATGGGAGAGCAGATATGACTGAAATTTTTAATGAATTTCCTATAGAAAGTAGCTAAACCATGAAATCTTCTGACCTCTCTTACTGATTTTGGAGTAGGCCAACTGAGTATTGCCTCTACTTTTGCGGGATCCATCTTCAATGAGCCCTTGGAGATGACAAAGCCAAGATATACTAGTTCTTCTTTCATAAACTCACACTTTTTGAGGTTTATCATCAACTTCTCTTCATTCAATCTCTGCAAAACCATGTCCAGATGCTGCAAGTGCTCTTCCTTTGTCTTGCTAAACACAAGAATATCATCTAAGTAAACAACAACAAATTTTCCAATAAAAGGCTTCAAAACCTCATTCATTAACCTCATAAATGTACTAGGAGCATTTGACAGTCCAAAGGGCATTACCATCCATTCATACAATCCTTCATTGGTTTTAAAGGTAGTTTTCCATTCATCTCCTTCCCTTATCCTAGGTTGGTGGTATCCACTTTTGAGATCAATCTTTGAGAAGTAACATGCACCTCCTAAACAGTCTATTAGGTCCTCCATTCTAGGTATTGGGAACCTATATCTTATTGTGATTTTGTTTATTACCCTTGAGTTAGTACACATCCTCCACTCTCCACCTTTCTTAGGTGCTAAAACAGTAGGGACAGCACATGGACTTAAGCTTTCTCTAATGAGACCCTTATCTAACAATTCTTGGACTTGTGCCTTGATTACTTCATTCTATTGTGGGGTCAGTTTGTATGCAACCTTGTTAGGTAAATTAGCACCAGGGATCAGGTCTATGTGATGGCTGATGTCTCTCATGGGAGGTAAGGAACTTGGTAAATCTACCACAATATCCTTGTACTTGTTCAACAAAGACCGAACTTCACCAGCTGTGTCTTCCACCTTATTTGCTACTAAAATAGACTTGGTCTTAGGTCTGATCACTACTGCAAATCCTTGTCCACCTTCTTCCTTCATTGTTTGCAAAAACTCTTTCTCTCCTACTACCATAATGCTAGACCCAACTTGTTTATCATATTCTCCCTCTTGAAGGGGTGTTAATGAGAATGAGACTCCATCCTTCTCTATCACATAAATGCTTTTATGACCATCATGTTTGGCCTTTCTATCATATTGTTAGGGTCTTCCTAGCAGCAGGTGACAAACATTCATAGGAATGATGTCACAAAGGATCTTATCTCTATAACCCCCAATGTTAAACTCTACCCATGACTGCTCATTCACCAAGACTTGTTGGCCCTTGTTTAACCATGAAACTTTGTAGGGTGTGGGGTGAGGAATTCTTTTCATGTTCAACTTCTCTACCGTTTCTAAGGAAACCAGATTATCAATAGAACCAGAATCAACAACTACTTTGCATACCTTTCCATGTGACTTGCAAGTGGTTCTAAACAATGATTTCCTTTGTGAAGGCTCCCTGGTTGTTGGCACCTTAAGGAGTGTCCTCCTTATCATCAATGTATCACCTACCTCAGAAGCAACAGGCTAAAGTGGTGAATTTTCACTTTCACTGTCCTCTTCATGCACTAATTGGGTTCTGCGTTCACCTCCTTAAGAACTTGATGTTTGCTTGCCTGGGCACTTGAATGCAGGATGTCCAAACTGATTACAGTTGTATCATTTACCTGAGAAGGTGCTTGACCCTCTTCCTTGGCCACTAAATCTTCCTCTAGTGTTAGGTCTTCTACCTCTAAAACTACCCCTATCACTTGATTCCACTTTTTGCTCTTGCTATCCACTTGATTCTCCTTGTTGCTTTTGGAATTGTGTCCTTCCCCCAAATCCACCTCTTCCTCTATTATTTTTTCCTCTGCCCCTAGCCTGTTGTTCTTGTCTTCTTTTGATCTTGTCTTCTGCCCTTATTGCCAGTTGGAAACATTCTTCCACATTTCTAGGGGTGGTAAGGCTTATTTCATCCTGAATATTGAGCCTAAGCCCATTGATATACCTAGCAATTTTCTCAACCTCATCTTCATTGTGTCTTGTCCTCATGGTCAGCTTGTGGAATTCTTCAGTATAGGCCATAACATCCATTTCCTTTTGTTTTAAATTTTGCAACCTTCTAAAGGTTTGAATTGCATGATCCCTTGGTAGGAATTGGCTCTTCACTTTGGACACCATTCGGTCCCATGAACTGATTTTTTTTTTTCCTTTCCTCAACCTCTCTGATTGAACATAGTTCCACCATGTCAATGTTGGTCCCTTCAACTTGGTCTTTGCCAATTTGACCTTATGCTCTTCTGGCATCTCTTTGTACTCAAAGTAGTTATCTAAGGAATCAATCCAATCTAATACTTCCTCACTATTCATTTCTGCTTCATACATGGGTAACTCCATTTTGACATCAGTGCTTTCCCCTTTCACAGCCTGCAGCGCCTTCATAAACCTTCTATTGTCTGGATCCATCTCTTCCTCATTAGATCCCATTTGAGGGCCTGCACTCTCACCCTCATTCTCTTCCTCTTGGTCACTCTCTTCCTCAGTGACTCTACCTCTTCTTAGGTTTGCTTCTATGGCTGCAAGTCTTGCTAGGACACCATCTTGAGATTCCTTCATCACTCTCACTTCTCTAGTGAGGACTGGATTGTTTCTAGGAGGCATCTTGCAACTATTCCTCCTTCACACTTCAACTTTCTTCCTTCTTCCTAATTAGAACCTAAACCTAGGCTCTGATACCACTTGATGCAGAGCAGGGGTAGGTTCTTAAACAAACATTTCAATGATCTCTTCGTTGATCATGCATGGAGTTGTTCTCCCTTCCACAATACATGGCTTCAATATAAGGGAAAGGTGCTTCAACAAGGTTTATATGCATAGACCACTTACTAATCCTCAAGGACACTTGAGACCTCATTTATATGACAAATTAACACTAATGAAACTCACCAAGAACTTGGTCACTTGTCTTCCTATCGTTCCTTCAAAACTAGCCCTAATTGCTTGTAGCCCTTGGAATAGGGTTTTTGGGGCATAACTTGCAAAATTCATGACAAACCCATGAAAAAATTAGCTTTTTAGGTACCCATTAAGCTTCTACACAACATATCAAACATGCAATATAGGTTCCTTTGGCACAAAGGCCTCAAAAAAATGATTGTCCCTGATGTACTAGGCCTAATTAGGCCTCTTTTGCAAAGCAAGTGTTTGACACACTTGCTCAAAAATCATAAAACCAACTTCAAGGTGTCTATGGGGTTACAAAATGACTAAATATGCTAGTTTGAGGGGTCTCAAGTCATTCCAAGTCACCTTTCCACTATTGTGTTGATTCGACTGTGCTTGAAAAGTCTAATACATGAAGATATTAGACATAAATGGATTCAAACATTCCTCTTTTCAAATCCCCTACTCTTGCAATGCAATAAACAAGGAAACACAACCTATCTAAGTCTATTTCACCCATGCTTGAGAGTTGACACAAGTGGAATGGGTCAAAAACCCATCGCTTTGCTAAAACCCTCAAAACCTAGGGTTTAAGACCTAGTTTCAAAAAATGATTGACAGCTTCAAACACAATGAAAATCTCCCTAACCTGATTCAAACTCAACACATTTCAAAATTTCAGACATTAGATCTCATGACAGTACAGTACGGTAATGTACAGGACGTTGGAACAACAAAAAGACAGAAAAAATGCAAAAAACTGGAAATCTCTGTTATTTCTTCTCTCTAAATTTCATCTCTGATCTACCTCGAGGTGTGTGAAGCATAAATAACATGTTTACATTGAAAACTCCACATTTCATAACTCCATAGTCGTGGAAAAAAAGCCAAAAAGAAGGCATAAACAACCTGTCCACTAAACTGCTAAAAATAGATTGTCCTAATCTTATGCCATAATCAAGACTCCACTCTAGGTGACCACAAATACATCAAAAATGGTCTTTAATAGACTATATTACATCAGTTATGAAGGAAAATTCCACCTAGGCTCTTTATTGAGACCAAAAATTCAAAATTTGTCTTGGGCCCCTGCACCATCGCCAAAAAGATGCATTTACAATTTCCTATATCCCTTAAATGTAAGTTACATTTGAAACTGCTTCTTGTTTATAACTGTTTCTTGAAAAAGAAAAATTAAACAAACTTTATTTTCATTTGTTTTTCTTTACAAAAAATAAAGTCTATTTTATTTATTACAAAGAAAATGCTAAAGTTTATTTTAAAACAAGAAGACAAAATCTAACTGGAGCATCTTTCTCTTTCTCTTAATTCACCATTTGATCTTGATTGTTGATAGGATCTTTTTCTAAAGACTGACTGAGATGAGGCCATCTTGGTTTTAAAGTTCCTGAAATTTGTAACAATGGGAGCAATGTCCTTCCCATTTGGAATTATCATAGTGTTGAGACAAATATTCCATATAGATACTCTGTCGCGCACCTCTCCAATTTTTTTATGGAATTCTGTGATCTCTTTTTTGAAAGAAACAAGATAGGTGGATAAGCTACACAACTTTTCAATCGTGTTTCCATTCATAGTGTCCTTTTTTCTCAACTCCTCTCAGACAAGTTCTTTAAAACTCTGTTTAACAGCTTGGGCTTCAACCATATTGGCTTCGTTTTCATCAAGGATATCAACTTCAATGGATAAACAATTTGTCCTAATATCAAGCAAAACTAAATCACAATTTTTGACCATCTTTTTAAACTATTCTAGAGATTGTTTTATTACCAACATCTTCCATTCAATGGTAGTCAACCACTTGGATGACTCATTCTCTTTAGGTTTGCTGACAAACTTTTTAGAAATCAAAATGCTTACATCTACCTTTACCATCTCCTGCAAATCCCTGACAATAGCCATTAGCACATATTCCTCCTTGACTAATTCTACATCAGAATTAATTAATTTCTTTTTGGCTAAAATATTTTCATAAAGTTTCATTGCCTCCTCAATGTACAATAATCCATCCACAACTAATTTTTTAATCCAAGCATCAGTTACTCTTCCATAAGCCTGGAACTTATTGATTTTATCAATGATATCAGAGCTTATCCCCTTGGGAGGTACTTTGGCGGGAGTCACAACTGAAGCATCCAATGGATGGGAAGTGGTGTCAATAATAGACTTAATATAGGAAGTAAGTGCCTCCACTTGTTCTTCCAATTGTTCCTTCTCCTTTCTTTCTTCTTCTAATCTCTTAATTGAGATATCAACTGATAACTTGGCATTGTGTATATCACCCTCAAATATAGGAAGCCCCAAGTCAAATTTGTTTATATTGAAATTTGCCTCAGTGATATCTTCCTCATTCTTATCGTCCATTGGTTCAACAATCTCTACATATTGGTTTCTCGAGGAAGGATCTACCATTATTCGAGACATCCTTTGAGCTTTTCTTGGCTAATGGGTAGCTTGAAGTAATCTAGATACAACATCAAAACCAGGATCCACCATTTGAGTATATTTTCTTTTCCTTCCAATAGTTTCTTTCAACCAAGGTGGTGATGGTAGGTTTGTTTGGCTATCAAGCACTAAGGGATGATGGAAGAGAAAGACTGACATTGGTATTGGGTACCAATGGTGGAGAAGGAAGAAATACATTTGGATTTGCTTCTAACAAAGGAGGAGATATACTTACTTGAGGTGGAGAGGGAGGAGGCACATGTGAATTTACCTGTTGCTGATCTTGTGCAGGTTCTTGTGTTTATACACCATCTCCCTATATATTGAGCAGTTCTCTTCACTTCCAACTTTTTCCTTGGACTTTCTTCTTTGACTTCACATTACTTCTTCAATTTTGCTTCTTTATCAGGATTTTCTTCATCGTCACCTCTTTTAGAGGTAGTTCTGGACTTGGTGGTATACACATTGGTAGGGGCAGTTGAGAAGTAGAACCTACAATTGGCTTTTGCTTTCTCAAATTTTGTTCTCTTTGTGATGGCTTAGTTGCAGTATGATTAGTGATCTTGGCATTTAACCACTTCTAGCTTTTGTTCAGCACGAATATTGATCTCTCCCTTACATCTGTAACCTCCTTTTCTGACCACCTAACCTTAGCTAAATATTGTGATTGGATAGTATAGTAAGCTTGATCTATCATGTCAGTTCCATCATCCACCATATCAAGAACGCCCCAATGGAGATTAAAGGCATTCATTTGATCTACTATCAGTCCCACTCAATCTCTCCTTCTAACTTCATGTTCATCTATACAATCTTCCCAATAGTCTTTTAAGTGAGACTAATGTTCATAAGAGCTTCCTGTATACAAATTATCCTTGACATAATTATTACTGTCATATGACAGTCTGGTGGTAAAGGGGTGAAGATTGAATTTTCATAAAATCATGTTCACATTTAAACCATCAGTATGAGACTTGCATGTAAAGTATGTCAAATGAATTGGGAAAGAATATCTTCCCTTCTTCTTCTCATGGATCTTTTTACTTGCTCCACTCATTTGCCTGCAGACCTCTAGGAAAATGATATAGTCACTGGCATATCTTGGTAGTTTATATAGAGTGTTCTCAAAACCTCCGATCCTTATATATGTGAATTTATCAAATTGGATAAAATAGCTGTCATATTACACAATAAGTTGAGCTACTTCAGGAGAAATCTTTATTTTGGGATTACCATCAATTCTTCTTACATTAAGCATACAAAATGCACCATTTATCCTCATATAATCCCTATTTCCATACTCCTCTTGCAGTTAAGGATAATAATCATATATTTGGGTCGCATTTGTATAATCTTCAATAGTTTTCAGACTGGGCCATGTATCCATAGAAGCAATGGCATAAAACAAATAGGAGGACATATAAAAACATTGTTTCTTTTGAAAATTTACCAACTGATCATGAATATGATCACTAATCATTTTACCCCAGTCCACATATTGAGAACAATAACAAATGACTATATTAAACTGGCACATGTAGTGGTTAAAAGTACAAGTGTCCTTATCTCCCACTACTTTGTGGACCAAAGTAATCAGATCAGAAATGCCCTCTTTAAAATGTGATCTTTGCAATGTTTTCAAAATTTGTGACTTGCCTTTTTTCTCATTCTTTAACCAATGTTTGGCGATATTATTTAGACATAGATCTTTTTTATCAACATAATAGTTCCATCCTTGTATGAACATATTTTCATATTCTTCTCTTATCAACAACCTAAGATTGGTGCTCAAGGATGCGTTGTCCAGTCTAGATATCACCCTGCCGTCTACCATCCTCAGTTCTCTAGATTCAAGATGATAATTCCATACGCAGGCAAGGACTAAATATGGGCACTGCATTGCTTGTGGGAAACCTCTTGTGCATGCAAGTTCACTTATAAAGGTTGTCTCAGCCATAGGAGTTCTAGGTTTTTCATTCATTCTTCTTGAAAAATATTTCAAATCAATATGTCCCAGATCATTGTCTTTTACCTCTACCAAGTGATTTTGGATAATAGTTAAAACATCAAACCCCTGATATTTGTATTTGATCTTAAGTGACAATAAAGTTAAACAGGGAACAACTTTGAGTATATTTTGACACACAGCGAGGGAAAGAACATTTTCTGGGGGTGTGGAATATATTGGATAAACATAGTTCATGAAAATTTATGGCAACTAGGCGGATTTCAGACAATGATTCACAACAATAATGGAAATGATGCGCAACTAACCTCTAGTAGAAGAAAACTATGTATGTAGCTCTAGCTGACTGGGAGAAGAAAACTATGGAAATGAGAGTATAATCTTCTCGTGGATAAGGATGTCAAAAATAATTCAAAGAAACTCCATTTATAACCCAAATTTAGGTTACCTTCTCTTGAATCACTGAAATAAATGCTAGATAAGTACATTCGACACTTCAACAAAATCCACAACTTGTGAACTTTACTTTTGGTGAACTCTCAAGTTTGTGAACCACCAAGTCTTCCGATGTTTTGGCATTTCGATGAAATTCGAAACTCTCAAACTTCACTTCCTTTTATAAATTGTCTTTCGGCGAGGGAATATCAAAAACATTGGCCTCTTCTTTTCGATGCTTCAGCCTTTCTACGAACTATTGAACTTGCAAATCATGTTTCGATGCTTCCCTCAGTTCGCAAATCAAGAGATTCGTTGAAATGCTTTGCAAAGAGTGGAGACCAAAACCTTTTTTGGTGAAGAAGCAAGTTCTCGAACTAAATAAAAGGCAAACACAAAACACTTAAAACACATTCATTTCGGCATAAAAAAAGTTCAAGTAGGAAAAGTGCTGAAAGGGAAGACAAACAACAAGGTTTTTGGCAAGATGAGAGGTTATCAAACTTGGTGGTTTACCAAAAAATGAAGTGTAAATTTGATGAGTTCGTGAAGTTGACACTTTGTTGAAAAGGAAACAAGAGTGAACATAACTTTCGGTGAACCAACAAGTTTGCAAACTTGGGACCTGTCGAAAAGGTTCACCATTTAAGGATTTTTCCGAAATGATAAACAAATGACTTTGTTGAAACTCAAAGACTAAAATTTTGAAGACATATATGAGGAAAATGAGACTTAAATCTAAAATGACCAAAGATTTTACACATGACAGACAAGGACAAAATTTTGGGTAACAAGAATATATATAAGTCTAGAGGTAAATGCTACAAGATCACCATTTACAATAGAAGTATGGATAATTTGATGTCTAATGAGATGGTAGAGAAGCTTAGATTGAAGAAGATTGAGCACCCAAACATATACAAGGTTTTGTTGTTAGAAAAGGGGTATCAAATCTCAATAACCGAGTAGTGTTTAGTAAATTTTTAGATTGGTTTGTATGAGGACGAGATTTTATGTGATGTTATGCTCATGGACGCTTGTTATGTTTTATTAAGAGGGCCTTGGCAATTTGATAGGAAGGTTGTGAATTATGGTAGGATGAATACCTACACTATTTGTTAGAAATCTGAAACAAATGTATAACTCAAGAACTTTTTAAAAGAGATTCTAAGCTACAAAAATTCTAAATACATAAACAAAACCAAACTAGTGATTCTGAGAGATGCAAATGTCAGGATGACAGAATTGCATTATGAGCTCAAAGAAGAAACTACACAAGATTGGTAGAATTGTCATACAAGATGCAAAATACAAGCTAGGTAGTGAGTTTATATAGACCAAGGAGATGGGTGGAGGTGGCAAAACTAACCAATAGGGAGATACCACCAAATGGTATAAACATAGTAAATGTAACTCCCTCGTAGGATGGTGACACCTCAAATGACCCACTCACCTAAATAAACTCACTTTATTAACCTAAGTAAGCTTAATAAAAGTGTAGGAAAAACCTAGGAAATGAGAAAATAAATAACCCTCTAGGAAAATAAAACCTACTCTAACACCCCCCCTTAAGCATAACTTAGGTGGGTGAAAAGATGGGTCCTGACAAATGAATCTTGATAAGGTACCCATGTACAAATATTTCCCCCCCAAAAAGAAGAAGCCCCCCTACAAAACAAGGAATATAAGCCCCCCACAAATACAGAGAGAACACCCCCTAGAATAGAGAGACTGAAAGAGACTATGGAACCCTCCACAATGAAGTAGCCCCTGTGCCAAATGCCCATATATGAATGCTAAAGATGATCCATTTGTGGCAAAAAACATACAAAATTTCTCCCCTTAGGAAGAAACAACTCCAATGGTGAATGTTGAAGTAACTCTCACTCAAAGAAGCAAGGTGAGGTAGGAAGTCTCATGATGTATCCTATCTCAAAACTTTGTTCAAGTATCCCCGTGTGAATATTAGAAGATGCCTTGAGATGCACGAATGTAGAAGCAATCCAATCCCATGTGTAGAACTAGGAGGTACAAAATCTAAAGACAAAGAAGATGGGATAACAATGATGAAATGGTTGTCACCAAACAAGAGTTAAATGTCCTCAAGAGTGTCATCTAGATCTGAAATGTGGGGCTCTACAAACAAAGAAGAGATGTTTGGTAGAAATTGGTCCCAATGAAGTGAATCCAAAAGACATAAATGGCCCTACTGCAAAGAATCACTGGAAGCTCTCAAAGAAGCAACTTTAAACTTTGAAGTAGTAATAGGTATTGCAGGAGTGTCTTTAACTGTAGATGGGGCATCAATGTATGTCAACCAAATAGACTGATCATCCCATGAGGATGTGTTCACATAGTATGGGGCAATAGAAGTCTCAATATCATCCACAAGAGCCTGCTCATCCAAGGAAACATCACTATCAGATGAATATCCAAAGTCTCCATACAATTACTAGATGATGGTCCAGGAAGTGAAAGGGCACTCAATGTGCTCTATGTTATGTCTAAAATTCTCAAAAATAATAAGACATATTATTCCATAGACCATGTCATTATTGCTAAACCATGAATTCTTTTGTTCACAGTCAATTGGCTCAGGAACGAGTCCAAGGAGATAGGGCAATAGATCTTGCTCAAGATAGTGATTCTTTATCCCTTGTTTCTAGGACAAATAATTCTCTGAAGTTAGCTTGACAACAGAAGGATGGCATTGAATACCAAAATCCATGATGAACCCCCCCAAAATGGAACTTTATCTCAGTTTATGATTACAATAACCCCATAAATGATTCCCTTGTACCTCAATTACACAACCCTCCCAAGAAAATATTATTTGGTACTTTATATTTAGTGCGATTACAATTACCACCAACAAGAAACGCCGAGTGGATTAGATCTCAATTCTTTATAAAATTCTCAACAAATGAGTATATGCTCAAAGTACAATCTTGGAATAAAACCAAGTGAAATAAATAGCACCACTATGAAGTACTCAAAAAATCATGCACTTTCACAAAAAGAATCACCTCGATTCAAGGTCATATGCGAAAGTTATGAGTCTTCGAAGTTTCCAAAATGAGAACTATGCAGTCACTTATGAGAATCTGCAATTTTTAGAAAATCTGTGCACCGAAATCAGAGCATCTGCACCAGTGCATAGAGCATAAAAAATCATCTCAAATAAAAAAAATCTCTGAAAACGGAGCCAATATGACCTAGAACGGAGCCTCAGAAGTTCGGCTTCAAAATTGAAAGCTTCAACCGAGAGGGGTGTTTTGTTTGCAAAAGTCTTCCTTTGCCAAATTTGGCAGAGAAACTGCCAACTTTAGCAACACTGCCAAAATAGAGACCTCTAGATAGTTTAAATCATTCGCCAAGTCTGGTGATACAGCTAAATCTAGAGGAGCTAAATTTGGTCAAATCACCTAATAAGCCACCAAAAGTGGCGGAGGCGCACAAAGTACTAGCGCATTGTTCAAGGCCAAAGGTTGAATGCAAAGAAATTTAAAAATAGCCAAAAGCTGAATTAAAAAGGGGTATGTGGGGGGTTGAAGCCACTCCCCACGCCCCAACAAAGGGTAATGACATGTAAGGTCCGTAGACCTCTTAAAGAGGTTGCGGCCTTACAAAGGAGGTCGCCCCCTTAAAGGGGTCGAGGCCCATATCTAAAATGCTTAAAGCGCTAAAAAAACTAATAGTGCTATGGGCACAAAGCACCTAACGCATAAATTAATTTTATTCTTTTTTAAAGAATTTTTTAACAAAAACTGTCTTGAAAAGCATGTTGGAGGACCCTCAGGAAATTTGTTTTTGCCCCAAATGCTCTCGGCATTGAAACTCGATAAATTTTATATGAAAATTTGTTTATTCAACTTTCTAGACTTAATGGCAGGGTCCTTTTTGGCCAAAAATGGTTCGTATGAAAGTTGATCGTCAAATCTAAACTTCAAACCCTCATTTGTAACTATGTCAAATGATCTCCAAATCGGATGAAATGAAAGCCAATCTTGATTTTCTCGAGTCCCCTGGACGTGTTGGAACATTAAAAAACATTGCCAGTATAACCACAATAGCTGCAATCACCTAGATCTCACAAAACATATATGCAAAATAAAGAGGTTAATTCGTCTTGTTAAATCCTTTCTGATTCTCCAGATTGTTGAAAAATGTAAGAGAAGAGCATATGAGATCTACAAGATCTCACAAAGAATTCAATATCTCAATTAGGAATTTAAGAACTCAAAACTCTCAAAACAAAAGCTCTGTTACCATGTTAGAAATCTGAAACAGATGTATAACCCAAGAACTTTTTAAGAGAGATTCTAAGATACAAAATTTGTAAATACATTAATAAAAGCAAACCAACGATTCTGAGAGATATGCAAATGTCATGATGATAGAATTGCATTACGAGCTCAAAGAAGAAGCTACAAAAGATTGGCAAAATTGTCATACAAGATACAAAATATAAGTTAGGTAGTGAGTTTATATAGACTAGGGAGGGGTGGAGGTGGCAAAACCGACCAATAGGGAGAGACACCAAATGGTCTAAACATAGTAAATGTAACTCCCTCGTATGATGGTGACACTTTAAATGACCCGTTCACCTAATTAAACTCACTTTATTAACCCGAGCTTAATAGAAGAGTAGGAAAAACCTAGGAAATAGGAAAATAAAAACCTACACTAACACTATTGTAAAGGATGGGAAGGAATTTACATTGAGTCCATTGAAGGATAAAGGGGAAGAAGTGGACGATAGTCTTAAGGTGTGTTTAGTTTTAGGAAAACAATTTCTAAGAGATGAAAAAAGTGAAAGCTTGCTTTGCTTTCATTCCTAAGCCTATGGAGGTTAGGACATCGGATAAAATGGAAGAAGTTCCACAAGAAGTGAAGGAGTGTGTTGATATTATTTCAAAAGAATTGTTAGATGGGTTGTCATTCATGAGAAGCATCAGTTACCATATGGATTTAATTCTCAGATCAAGTTTACCAAATAAGGAAGCATATAAGATAATACCTACAGAGAATAAGAAGGCGAAGAGATAAGTCCAAGAGTTGTTGGATAAGGGTTTGCCAAGGGACAATTTGAACCCATGTGTTGTACTAGTAGTACTTACACCTAATTAGGATGGAGAATGGCGCATATGAACAAATTTTGAGGCATCAACAAGATAACTATAAAATATAGATTTTCATTGCCACCAATGGACAACTTAATAGATTGTTTGGGTAAAGATAAGTACTTCACAAAGATTGATTTTAAGAGTGGATATCACCAAATCCAAAGTAGAGGAGGGGACAAGTGGACAATTATTTAAGATAAAGGATGGGTTGTATGAGTGGCTTGTCATGTCATTTGGATTGATAGATGCATTGAGCGCATTCATGGGGCTAATGAAAAAGATGCTAAAACCATTCCTTGGTAGCTTCATGGTAGTTTATTTCGATGATATCTTGATATTTAGTAAAAGTAAAGAACAATTGATGTATTTGAGGTTAGTTTTACAAAGATTGAAGGATGAGAAATTGTTGCTCAACTTAAAAGAGTAGTTTTATGAAGAGGAAGTTAGTGTACTTGGGCTTTGTAGTTTCCCTAGAAGGTCTATAGATGGATCCTAAAAAAGTAAGGGTTACTGTGGGGTTGTCATCGTCAAGGAGCATGCTTGAAGAAATAATTTCCCCATGGTTTGGTAAGCTTTTATAAAAATCTGTTAAAAAAATTAAGCACCTATCACAAAGATAATGAAGGGTGGTAGGAATTAATTTAATTGAATAATTTCAACATAGAAAAGATTTAAGCTTTTGAAGGAGAATGTGACAAAACAACTAGTTTTAGCATTGTCAAATTTCAATAGAGTATTTCAAGTGGACTGTGATGCCAAGTGGGATAGCAATTGGTGGGGTTTTGGGTTGTGATAATGGAATTTGCATACCCTTATCACACTTTTGTGTCTATTTTAGCCCCTTGCCATATGCATGTTTTGTGTGTTGTCTTCACCCTTTTTCTCTAGCCTTTGTTGCCTTCTGGCCATGTTGTTACTCTTCCCTATACTGTCTTAAGCCTTGTGTAGTCTCCCTAATTGTTGTCTTTCATTTAATTTTTCACCCCAACCTATGTCCTAAGCCTTTAGTTGTGTTTCCCCATAGTTGTTGACCCCTTTACCCCTTTGTTTAGCCTCAATTTGTCATCATTGGGCTTGTTTTATGTACGAACCCCACCTTTCCCTCCTCAAAGCATTTCTAAATGAGCAAATCTTCCACGTGTACACCTATGCCTAGATGGCCACCTTTCAGCCTAATGTCCCCTAGAAAATTGAACTCAAAATTCATTTGAGAACATTGCCCATAGTCCAACACCTAATAGGGCAGCCACATCTTTTCATCCTCCTAAATTCTTTGGAGGGAATCTCACTAATTGCAAGACCCACCTACCTACCACATTCCCATTCTCAAAATCCCTTAGCAACTCTATAAAAAGGCCTAAGCTTTCCCTGATTTTAACATAGAAAAAACAAATTTCTGCATTGGTTGTCAAGGTTTTCTATTTTTATCCTGCGCATGACAATGTTGCATTATTTCAAAATCCCTAGTGGGTTATCTTTTAGTCCCCCACTTCAGATGATTTTTATCTTGCTTGCAAACATTGCCCCAACTATTTCTTCATAGCAAGGTAGGTGATTTCTCAACGTTTTGAGCTAGGTAAGCTTTTTTTATTTATGAGTTTTGCATGAAAATAAGAATATTTTTCTGAAGTATTGTAAGGACCCTTCCTTATTCATCCTACAATCCTCCCAAGCCATCACCCTCCTTTTTTCCATCCTATTTAGTCCCATTTTTTCATTCAAACCTTTTGCCTTAGCTTGCTTGCATTCATTCCAAGTGTGTTGAGACAAAAATCAAAAGGTTTCAATCCAAACCCTCACCACCACCACTTGTGCTTTAGAATACCAATCCCTTAGACCCTCTTCTTTCATCCACATTTGATCATCCAAGCCCTATTTTGCTAGTTAGACATGCTGCCCTTGTCACCCTTCTAAGGTTCAAGCCTAATCCTAGTTAAATCTCCATTGGAGGTACTTTATGTTAGATTCAGGACAAACAACTGAGAGGGGGGGGGGTGAATCAGTTGTTTAAACTTTCTTTCCAATTATACACTTAAAATCTTCTTAGTGATTGAGCAACATATCAACAAATCAATTATGGAAACATAACGCATTCAATCAAGAGCAGAAACACATCAACACATAAGACACCAAGATTTTGACGTGGAAAACCCGGTTAAGGGAAAAACCACGGGGTGATTAACCCAAGATTGTATTCTCTGTTAGAAGAATAGAAAGAACAAAATGGCACATGCCAATTAGGGCTCACTGCCCGAGCACACTGCTCACAAGAGGCCCACTGCCTACAAGAGACACACTGTCTACAAAATAGTCTCACATACATGAACTGAAGTATAGCATTTTCACCATGCTTGAATCAGTTCCATTTAAGCCCAAAACTTTTGCTCTGCCTTTCGCTTTCCTCCTCACTACCACACTCTCATCTCCACAAGACACACTTTGAAATGGCTTCACAATCACTTATTTATACAAGGCATCGACTTAGGAATAATCATCTAAGTCGGCAAACATCAACAAGAACATCCGCAGGATGTGTAATTCATCCGGTCGACCAGTCTCAGGAAGAACACCATCAACCGGAAGTTATTCTTCAATTTTGAGCTCCAACTCCAATGCGGACCATCATCACGATTTGGACATGATCCAAAGATCTCCACAAGATTGCCTGAATCACCAAGAACATCCACACTTCATCTACTTACTGAAATCCTTCTCTCCTTCATTTGGAACCTCAAGAACACAGTCTGTCACCACTGTCATAAAGGAATGGATGCTTCCGGACCTTCAACCCATGAACCAAACGAGTTAACACTTCACAAGGACTTCCTCAACACTCCCTCAAATCCGCAGAATAGGATACTGCATTTCCGGATCTCACCGGACCTATCTGTGTCACTCTGTCACCTCTGAACACCTGCCGGAACCGATTTTACTTGATCAGCCATAACTTCTTCATATCTTCATGCGGACCTCTGAAATCTCTATTGGACCACCTTAAGACACATATCTATAAACCCTTTAAACTGCATCCTCTGATCCTCATGCTATCTTGAACTTTTACCTTACTGTCATCACTGTTCTTCACTGTTCCTAATTGAAACTAATTTTCTCAATATCCTCAGCACACAGCTCATCCATTCCTTATCATTAATGCAACAGAAGTATGTTGACATCAATGACAACACCGGTTAGGCCTATACTTGCAACACTTTAGACTAGTTAAATCTCCATTAGAGGTACTTTAGACTAAGGTTTCTGCTCCCCTATACTAGTCACCTTTCAACCCCAAAATCACTTTTTGTCAAAACCAAGTGTGCTCCCTCAACCTTTCTCCAACCCTTGCTTGCATTGAAGTGTTCCTATAAACCCTGAAGCTTGATCATGAAGTTTTATTAGCTTGAATGTGTTTTAGACTTTATTTCTTTTCATACATCATATGTATCATGTGGATCTATATTTGAACACCCACAAGGGGGTTGACTAAGGTAGATTCCCCTTCTAACCCTTGTTTTTGTAGGGTCCCTATTAGGAGGTTTGTGTTTGCAAGTATATTTATAAAGACTTTGTAGACTAACATAAAAAGTTGTAGATGGAAAGTACTAGTCAAATTTATCCATCAAGGTGCACATAAAGTTTTAGGATCATACCTGACAAGGACAAGGCTGCCTTAGGAGGACTTGGCCGCCTTGTTGGCCACTACTTATCAATTTTAGGCCATAAATAAGTTCAAATTCAGTCTAAATCAACTACAAAAATCCTTGACATATCACTAAGGCCATCTATGATTAGAGAATAATGATAATAATAATAATTTAAAAAAAACATTTATCAAATAAATCACTCTAATTTTGCATTCAAAGTTCAATTTTCATAAAAATATATTACTTTAGGTTTGCAGAAGATTTCTAGGTTTAGCTTGCAAGTCTAAAGCTGAAAACCCTTGAGTGGCCTCCTTATGGTGTTGTACAAATAGTCCCTCCAACCTCACGGCCCCGTCAACTCATTACTCCCTATCTTTCCATGTCACTTTCATTATTTCCATTTTGTGCATTAACCCACCACAAGTTTGCTACTAATTAACCTTCTTCTGCTGCTCACAGAAATGTGTACATCTCTCAAAAGCTATATCAGATAGTGACCTAACTGTCCAGAAAGTCTCATGTCCTCATCAATTGCCTAAACAAGGCTGCCCCTGGCCCTGGCCTTCCTATACATTGTTTGAGCATCTAGTGACTTGGTCCTTGCCTCCAAAAGCTTCCAAATTTGACAAGTAGGTGCAAAATCCAATTTCCAACAACCTTTTGAACTGTCACACTTCCACCCAGGGGCATCTTGACTCCTTGTTTTTCATTTTCCCACATTTTAGCATAGCATTTTCATTGTTTCCAAAGTGGTGATTAATTGAGGTTTGGTTGGTTGGAGACGGCCTTAGGTATCTTAGTGTATATGTAACTTGCACATAGTTTGCATACACTTGCATTTAGTTATTTAGACATAACCTTAATTTGCACTTAGTACACTTAGTTGGATGCAGCCACTTAAAAAGAGAAACAATCACAACAATCTAAAAAAGGTTTCATCTTTTGTTTCTCACATAGGTCAAGAAGGTAAGCCCACTGCATATTTTAGTGAGAAGTTAAATGAAGCTAAGAAGAAATAATCAATCTGTGACCAAGAGTTTTATGCAATTGTTCAAGCACTTAACAGGTGGACACTATTTGCTACCTAAAGAGTTTGTTCTACTCACAAATCATTAGGCACTGCAGTTTATTAAAAACCAAGGTAAGTTGAGCCAAAAGCATATGAAATGGGTTGAGTTTATTCAGAATCACTCATTTGTTTTAAAGCATAGGAGTGGTAGATTAAATAGAGTAGCTGATGTATTGAGTAGAAAATATCTTTTCTTGAATGAGATGAGAGTGGAGGTTGCTAGATTTGATTCCATGAGAGAGTTGTATGAAGATGATGTGGATTTTAAGGAAGCTTGGACAAAATGTAAAAACCCAACTATCATGGACAAAACTCCACGGTTAGACTATTTCATTCAAGAGGGTTTGCTGTTCAAAGGGCAATGTTTGTGCATACTCTACCTATTGGGGGAGCACAAAATCACAGTGATAACATGGATGAGGATGAAGAGATTCAAGTGGGTGAATGTCCCTTAGTACACTTATTGCAGTAAACAATCACAACAGTAAAGACACTCTTTATATTGCAGTTTTCTATAAAAGCAGGAGCAAATATAAACTAAGTCACAGAAAAATTCTATTCGTGAACATTAGACAGACCAGAAACTTTAAATCAATAGAATAAAAGAATTTGTTTGACGTCTTACTCTGAATATTTGCTATGCTTTCCAATTGATCATTGGTTATCTGCCACCAAGGTCAGAAAAATGGGATGGTCTTGGGTTCAAACGAAGCATGTAGCTCTCAGCCTTAAAGCAACAACTGCATTAACTATTTGTTGACCCAAAACACAACATACTGGAGAACTTCATGGAAAAGTAGCTTAGAAAAACATTAAATAAACAATGTATATCATATACCCACATGCATGTTGTCACTTAACATATATAATTTAAGTACCGTTTGACACCCTTTCAATTTTTAACTTTTAATACATCACAGCAACATCATTTTCATGGTAACATCCCTCTACATATAGAAACTTGTTTGAGAATGAAGCATTCTATTTAACAGCATGCCACATTTACTATTCGGCAGCTTGGAGCCAAAAAATAAATAAGTTTAAATCCATTCCCTTGACAGTGCACTTAGCATACAAATGGCACTTCTATGAACATACTGTACGAATATTTGATAATCCTTTGTTTACATTCGTGCGACAAAAGAATCAGTACACTCAACATGGCGAGTAGAAATTACATTAGCAACGTGTCAATATGAATACCAGGCCAGTAATGAGTGCTTGCTCCAAATATCAACAAAAATCAGGAGCAATTGGATCCACAATGGTTGAGAAGAATCTTGTGTAAAGGCTGAATAAGTTATAATTTGCTGATTCAGTCACTACAAACATGGCATACAAATCAGTTTGCATAGTGCTAGACATAAACCAGTCTAGGTTGAAGTTAGACCAAAGCTCTGGAAGATGGTAGCTAGAAACCAGCCTAGGTTGAAGCAAAACCAAACTCTCCAAGGTACTAGACAAAAGCATAATTGGATCAAGGAAGAAGACTAGTACCATGAATTATGTCTGTTGAAATGTAATTTTTGACGTTAGCAGAAGCACAGATTACACTCTGAAACCGTGCATAGAAAATAGGCACGCAACCATTGACATGCATGATCAACCTGAGATTTTACTGGACACAGATATTAGGGGCCAATTTCATATTCACGAATACAAGTCGGAACTCCCATGGAAGTCTGCTGGACAAGCACGACTTCCAAATGACCAGACCAGCCAGACTAGAGTTTCTCTTGTCTTATTGCCAAGGAAGCAAAACGACCAGAAGTGAACAGAGGCAGGGACAACTCCTGAAACATCATGACCAATGCCAACGAACCTCAATCATGGTGGCAAACTCCATAGGACAAACAAGTAGTTTGGTTGTTAATGAGAAATAGCCAAACTAACCGAATCATCTTGGACAAGAAAAATCAGCCTGAAAGCACTTGACTGACAGTCCGTTTCACCCATTCAGCAATGTCTTGAATCCGAGGGTCATCAGATGACAAACATTCATGTATAAAATCTTTATAAAATGCTGAACGCCATAGCAGAGGAGCAGCATTTGCACCTAATGTGTCTGCCAAATCTCCTAAAACACCAATAGCTGCCTTTGTGACAACTTCATCCCTACATTACCGCACAAGTTATCAGAAAATGACTTTTACAAAATTATGCAGGCCTGCTAAACTGTAAAGATTGAATTGTTAAACAAGATTTTAAGAGAAAATGTAGGCATTTTAGTTGTAAAAATGTAGAAAAGAGACAATACCTGTCTTTGTCTTTGTAGATACTCTCAAGAAATTGCAAAATGTGACCTGCATAATGAATCAGTAACTCTTTTTTTGATGAGTTTTTGAAACCTTGAAAAATGCCTGAATATGCTTCTAAGATTCCATTGCGCAGCTGATTTGTATACTCGATCAATTCATCCTCTTGATCAACAGACTGCACAGACAACTCCGCTGCCCTCTGAAGCATAGGCATTGCATAACCCAAATATTTCTCGAAGTGCTCCCCAATGGCCAGTGCTATATCTCCAAAGCATGAAAATATCGAGGGTTTTACTGAACGATGTAGCTGATCACTTGATAGGTCCTTCAGAAGCTGTGTCATGATGCCATCACAATAAGGTAACACCTTGTCATCTAATGCTCTACAGACATCGCCAACCACGCCAATAGTGATAGCACAGACTTGATATTCTTCAAAGTTCTGAAGACCCATCTCCAAATATTTATAAAATTCTTGCATATACTTGCCAAATTCCACACCAACTGCATACGCTAGTGCCCCAATGGCTAGCATTGCTTCCTCGTGTACTGTAGCACTCCGAGAAGAAAATATTCTCAGAAAACAATTCATTGTCTGATCTGCATACTGTAGAACGCCATACTTTGTAGACTCCAAAGCTCCCAGCTTTTGAATAATAACCTGTAGACAGCCACACAGAAGAGCCTGTAGCTCGTTTTGTTTCTCACTGCCTTCTGAAGAGAGCTTTGGGACTTCGAGGGTCTCATTCAGCTTCATCAAGATGACTGGAACCAGCTGCATCACTATGGGTGTTGTCTCTTCGGTTGAACATCTTACAACTTCATTCAATGTCTCATAGGCAGAGGTTCTAAGCTTAGAATCAACTGCATCTTCCCTGTGAGCTGCAGCTAGAAGAGATTGAACAATGTTCTGGAAAAACGGCGAAAGTGGTGAAGAGCTCATTGGTGCATCTTCGTAGCCTTGGGCCAGGAAATACAATGCACCACACACTTTCTCTGCAACATTTGGAACATCTTTCATACTCTCAAGTAAAACAGAAACAATGAGTGGCAGATTAGATTGTGTCACTATAGGAGTTTGCACCGAGGAACCATGCAGAAACTCAAAAATCCTTGAAAGAGTCCATGCAGTTGTATCCTTGACATGAATATTCTCGTCCTTCATTGCATTAAGCATGAAGCCGAGTGCAAGACTAACAAGGGGGCTAACTTTCTCAGCAGATGGACCCTCCAAGATTGAACCAAATGCATAAGTAGCTGCCTCCCTGCACCGCCAATCCGGTTTCGATATATTCTCTTCAACAAATGGCATAACCAGAGGAACTACATCATCGCCTACCGTCCTTGCTACCAAACCCAAGCAAGTGCCACCTGCCATTGCCAGATTCCAGGCTTCCTCATCCTGATCCAGATCCTCTTCCTGCTTCAGCAATGTTTCCAGCAGCATCGGCACAAGAGAAGGAAGTGCCTGCCTAATAAAATGAAAACAAGGCGCCTCCTCAGAATCCCCATCGAAATCATCTCCAAACATCTCTAATATATCAATCTCCTCGTCGCAGATCGAGCTCCAGAACTCTACAGCCTGCAGAGCTACAGGCTCCTGATCTTCTCTCACAGCTCTTGCAGTAATTGTAAAGATATCCTGCATATAAGGCCTAAGTTTCCCATAATACGTCGACGAGATAGACACCAAGCACTCAAATGCAGCAAGACGAATCCTGAGGTCAGGTGAAAGCGTGGCACCACAAACCACCCTCATTATGTAATCCCTCTCCATATCATTGTCAAAATTGGTCTGCGCAAAGTCCAGAGCATTGTACAGGGCCCTGGTGGCAGCCAATCTGACATCACCACCACCATCCTCCGGGGAAGTCGAATTCATGCCCTGCACAACGGCAGTGAGGATCGAATTTACCTCATCCTGAGCCAACGCATCCGAAGAAACCTCCTCACATACAAACCCTAGGGTTTCTAGGGTTGATTGCCTGAGATGGGCAGGTTGCTGACCCTCCGTGTTGGCCAGGAGCACCTTTATTAGCTGAGGCCACTCCCCATGGGTGAGTTCGATGCCTGCAATCTTAGCAATTACCTGGCCGGAAGTGTGGCCGGCATCTCTGGCCGGAGAATTTAGGGTTTGCAGAAGGAATTCTTTGATCTGGGTTTTCACAGGGGCCTCCAACGATCTCCATCTCTGAACCAGCTCGCCCTTTCTGTGGGTTTCCTTGGCATCCAAACAGTTCTTCAAAATCAGCCCTGCGAGCCTCCGGCTTTCTAGAGGCTTTTCGTTGTTTGCGAGCTCATGAGACAGGGAGATTAAAAAGGCCGCAAGATTCTGATCTTGGAACTGTTTTAAGTTCTCCTCAGCAAGTTTTCGAATCCCGTCGTCTACAGACTGTGCATTCAGCAGAATTTGGGTGACCTCCAGAGCCATTCTACCTTTCAATTTTTATTCCCTTAAAACCCCTTTGCTGTCAATCAGAATTTCGCGGATCAACGGGATTCGATCCCCAAAACCTGTGCTGTATAATTGCAGAATAAACGAGCTGAAGAATAGAAAAATTCAATGAGAGTATTGGGTGCTTACCGGTATTCGACCCTGGGGCTGTGCCGATGCCGATGCCGCTCCTGCTGATACAAAAAGCTTCAGTCAAAATCCTACTTACTTTATGTGGAGTCTGCACTTTATAGACTTACATGTGTCATACTACATTATTCTTTTGACTCAAATTTGGGGTTTGCTACAAAATATTTTCATCCAACCACACATAGGAGGAAACCAGTCTGGTACCCCACCCCTTGGCCTTCCCCCTTCCAACAATAGGTTAGGTACACCCCCACACTAGCAGGTGTGGAGATAATAAGAGATAACATGACTTTAGGGTTAAGTCTCTTTTATGTATTGGCATTCTTCTCTCTAATTATATTATTAGCACTTGCATCCATAGGAGGTTCAAGGAATATGTCAATAGAACAATCCATGAGTTTAGAAAATTCAGGGGCTTCTATGTGAAGTATTTTTGCATTTTGATTATGGAATAGAATAGAAAGTTTTTAATGTTCACAAGGCCAAAGGTAGTCTTCGGACAATTGACCTAGTCATTTTAGTTTTTGCATCATTGCATTGTTGCATTTATTAATATCATTTACTTAGATGTGCCTTTCTCTATTGATGTATTAACATTCTTCTCTTTTTATTTAGATAATTTAGAGATTTAAGCAAATAAATTACGACATATAATATATTTATTTAGGAAAAAATTTAATTGAGTTAAACCTTATATCTATAAAGGAGCTTAGATTGATTAATGTAAATGAAGACTTGAGTAAACAGATAAATAATTGAGATTCTAAGAAGAATTAAAGTTTATCTGGTTTATGGTGTGTTATTGACTTTGACTACTCTAACGAATTGGGAAGTTATGACAAAGAATTGGAAGCTAGAACCGAATTAGTGATTAGAAACCTATGAAAGACATGATCTAAGCTTTCTAAGCCTGGGATGAGGTCGTGCCTTCAGTTTGGTTCAGGGACTCTTTGCTCCCACATGGTTCTATTCACTACTGATTTTCACCTTTGAAATATGTAGAACGTGTTCACCTTTGCTTCTACTTGCATTTGAGAAACTAGTAGTGTAGACACCTAAAAATGCACTCCCACATTTATGTCGTCATCACAACAGATTCATCTGACATCTCTCCTTCTAACATTACTTAAATAAATTATATTTATTTAATTAATCAATCCAATCATTCCTCTTTAATATTAATTAAATAAGTCACATTATTTAACTAATAAATCTAGCCATTCTTCTGACATTAATTGAATAAATTACGACTATTTAATTAATTAATTAACTAATTCAACCCTTCTTCTAATGTTCCAACCTTAAATAAATAAATCCATGTTTATTTTCATCCCCTCAACACTCCTCCCAAAATTAAATAAATACATATATTTAATTAATTTATCCCAAAATCCTCCTCATCATTAGTTGATTAAATAAACCTAGTTTAATCAACTAACTAATCATTTGCACATTCCTCCACCAAATCAGCAAAGTCAACCTTGCACAAGGCTCCAAGCTTGTACGTGGCTTCAAAAATGGCCTTTTCAATCTTCGCCTTCCATCAAAAATAAGAAAATTGAATTTTTTCGAGGAATCCAAAGAGTTATTTGTCTGAGAAACTCGAGGCAGCAAAAATTTGGTAGAACAGCTCTTCTACGATATTGGTTTAGCCTTGTGTTTTTTAGTCTTGTAATGCCATATTGCATCTTTGCACAAGAATTTTCTTTATTCTTCTGCATTTATTGTGGGGGATTTTAGATTGCCACGCTTGAGGGTTTCCCCAAAAAAGAATGAAGTGTCAACCACAGTAGGGAACCATAAAAATAATCAGAACCATAGCAATAGTGAAGCTCATGCTAAGACTCTAGGAAACACTAGAAATCAAGTTGTTAAGCAGTCATCTAGTGCAATTTCAAACCCTTTAGACAAGTGGAAAGAGGTGGTGCCCTCTAATGGTGAGTCATCCAATCAGCCTAAGTTCACCAGAACTCCTCAGCTAGTGTTAGTTTTATCTTCTTAGTTAAAGATTTGTATTTGTTCTCCTCCCTCTCCTCCTACAATGAACTAGCATCACTCTCGCAGTTCACCTGGGCACTTGGAAGAGGGAGAATTTATTTCAGAAAAAGGAAGGGTGGACCCCTCAAATTCAATTGGGCGATTTTTCTTGAGATGAATTTTACATAATTGCTATGCCACTTTGAATGAGTTGGATGGTGATGATATAACTCTTGACTCCCACCAATGAATTTTCTTTCCTAGACCATTCATGGTCTTATAGACCTCCCCAAGAAATACTCTATGAGAGATACTTGACAAAGATTTCTAGGTTTGGATGTTCTTTGTTTACAAGAAGTCAAGATTACTAGATTTTTTCTTTCTATTGCTTGCTATGTTATTTGGTAAACTAGTTCATTTTTGTGTACCAATCATGATGCAGGTCATGGAGGAGTCATCATATTTCTCTCTCCTAAATGACATCTATATTTAGTTGATCATGGATGTGACCCCACTAATAGAGCATTAGGGTCTCTTTTCAATATTGACAATGGTTCTTTGAGTTATTAATGTTTATGCCTCCAATGATGTTGTTGAGCAATCTTCCCTCTAGCGCTGGATTGTTGATTCAATTCCTGCTGCCACTTGGGTTATGTGTGAAGAATTTAATATGGTAGAGATGACATGTGATAATGATGGCTCTCTTCCCATGAATTGGATAGCTAGAGAAAGGGAGCTTGATATTTCATGTGCAATAAATTAGAACTTTTTTGAGATGGTGTATGATAAGGATGGTACTCTTCCCATGCGTTGAGTAGCTGAAGAAAGAGAGCTTGGTATTTCATGTACAATAAATTAGAACTTTTTTATCCCAATATGGGTCACCACCATAATCATCCCCATCGGCATATGTGGAGTAATTTTCATGCTAGGTCTGACAGAGTGTACAAATGGCTTGATTATGTTATGCTTACAACATAGTCCTATTTTTCATTTAGCAACTATTTCTCTCTTTTGGTAGAGCCTTTGTCGAATGTTATCCTTTTTGACCACTATCCCATTCAGTTTTGCATTGAATGACAACTTGCTAAGCCCAAGGCCAACAAGACTCATTTTTTTCTCAACACTTCTTTATTGACACACTAGCCCACATTGGCCCACATCCAACCTGTCTAGAATCTTGATCCTTGACCCACTTAGTAGACAGGTTGGATTGATTGGTGAAATTATGCTATTAAATGTACCTCCCATTTCTTGTGAATCTATGGTTGTCATCTGGCATGGTTTCATTGTCGCTCTTACAAGGCCACTACCTTGAAGCTCTACCAAGTCATCATCACTTTGGAAGCCAATCCTTTTGCTCCAGCTTTGTAGCTGTAGGTGGTTGAGCTTTGTCAATACAAGTAAATTGTTGATAGTCATACAAATAGAGGTGCCTAAATCAAAGCTTGTTTGCATTGGCTTAAAGTGGTAGATAGAGCCTCAAAGGAGTTTTTTAGGCTCTTCGTGCTCACCACACTTCCCAATCCATTAAACAAATCAAAGATGACCATCAAATTTTGAGTGAACTACATGATATCCTTCAGGATGTTGTTTGTATTATGAGCAGGTATTCAAAGCTCAAGAAAATTCTCTTGAACATGAGCAAACCTTGCAAGAATGTCTTAGGGTTGTCCCTTGTCAGATTTCTTCTCCTCAATGATCCTTTTATGATCAATTACTCTCCATTGCTAATCTCTAGGAAGTTGTGTTTTCTATAGCTCCTGGTTGTGATGATTTCCCTTGCGAGTTCTACAAGGCTCTATGGGAATTAGTTGGAGAGGATCTTCATAAAGTCTATCTTGAAGTGAATCATTCAAATTCCTTAGGAGAAATTATAAATAAAGGAAATATTAAGTTCATACCTAAATTTAGAGATCTTGAGGATGTCTGCAACTGGTGGTCAATTACTCTACTTAATGTTTCCTACAAGATCATAGCTAAGGCTCTTACTTTGAAATTACATCATCTTCTTCCTCAGATTGTGCATCCAGAACAAACTAGTTTCATCAAGTCCAAGAATATTCTAGATAATATTATTAGAGTTTGGGAAGGAATGAAGTAGGCTAAACATTCATAACAACAAGTTGTCTTGATCAAAATTGACTTTGCTAAAGCCTATGATCACATTGAATGGCCCTTTATCCTTACCATGCTTCAAGATTTAGGATTTATTCCTTGCCTTATGCAATCTATATAAATGCTTTTATCAAATTCCTTTGCTTGCCTCACCATTACTGACCATCAATCTAATACTTTTGGGCTTTTTAGGTATATCTAACAAGGATGTCCTTTAGACCTTGCTCTTTATGTGTTAGCTACCAAAGGTTTTAGCTATCTTTTGGCCAATTTAGTGGCCTAGAAGTTGGTCAAAGGCATTTCTTTACCCAATTCCTCAACTTATCTAGTGAATGGGCATTTTGTTGATGACTCTTTCCTTATGCTCCTAGAAGAAGAAGGAAATATCAAGCAAGATTTGCATTGTCTGGATATTTTTTGTAAAGCTTCAAGTTCTAGCATTCAATGGAAAAAAACTCAATGCTACAACCAATCCTTTTGCCTAAACCTCATTGGTTAGACTCTTTTGGGTGGAAATGGATTGAGCATGGAGAAATTTTTAGATTCACAAGCTTTCCTTTTGCTTTTCAGGCCTCCCCCTCCACCTTATCGTAGGATGTCATTTCAAGAATTAAAAATAAGTTAGCTTATTGGATTACCAAATCTCTCTCCTTTGTGAAATTTCAAGTGTGCTCTAAGATCCTTGTGGCTACTCATGTTTATTACTCTTCCTGTTAGGTTCCTTCTAAAGCTTGAGAAGCTCCTTAGGGATTTTATTTGGGCCTCCTCCAAAAATCATAGAGGTTTTCATCATGTGACTTGGGAGTTTTTTGGTCTCCCACACAATTCTCAAGGGATGGGTTTGATTTCCACTCAATGAAAAGGGTTGGCCTTGTGTTCCAAATGGATTATCTAAGCTTTTGAAGGTAATGATGCTTGGAAATTTTTGGTGCATTATTGCATTTCTTCAAGCCTTCCTCTTGGAAGACATGCCTAGAAGGGAATCAACGTTCACACCCTTCTTATTATGCAAGAGCCCATCTAGATTCAAGGAACTTTTATGATGAAAAGCATATGGAAATTTTGGTAAGCTATTAAGCCTTGGCTTGTCTGGAATGGCAAGGGCTTCCACTATGGTCTTTCTATTAATCTACAATGCATATGGTGGTCTTGTTAATATCACTCTCTTACCGAAACTTCTTAGGTTCATGCTTTGAGGTTATTCAAGAAGGGAATCAAAACCCTTATGGATCTTTTTTCTAGAACAACTAGGAATTTTCATTCTTGGCCTAAAGCCAAAGATGCAAGAGTCGATAATGGACTCAAGCACTCCTATGTTCACCTGCAATCAATTCAATCTTCCACAACAAGAGAGAAAAGTAATATTTCCAAGAATAATGATGCATAACATTTACAAGATGCAAAACTTGACTTGATACAACATACATTGCATGAAATGTACAATGAGAAACTTCCTTATATAGGCAAGGTTGAGAGGTAGGACAAAGGTCAACATAGTGGAAAAACAAATTAGATGACACAAATATTAAATGCACCTAGACACCACTAATTAATAAATGCATGTAAGACAAACTTGTAAGATGACAAGTGTCTTAATGCTATGACATGAGACAACTAGTGAGACAAATATTAAATGTTACTATAACTACCTAAGTCAACTTAACATGTGAACATGTGTGAATAGGTCCTAAATAGAAACTACTTAGATAATGTGACTTTTTCACACTACAAAGGGGCAAACCAGATAGGAAGCATTCTCGTTCACACCAACACCCCTTAGTAGACAAATGCAAAGATGCAAGGATGGGTCCCAGCTACAAGGCCATGTTAGGTACCCATGAACAAAAGATCTCAAGTGGAGTAAAGGAGAAAACCTCACAGGAAAAACTCCTCCCCAAAAGTGAGAATGCATACAATTAAGTATGGACAAATGTTGGAGTGATGGAAGAAGGACTCAACATAATCCCCCAAAAAACAACATCCATCATGAATATACAATAATTAACACCCCATAAGAGGGAAAGAATGAGACAAGATGTCTCCCCCATAATGAAGTAGCTCATGTGCTAATGGCACATGCACGAAGACAAAACACAATCCAATGCCTGCAAACAAAATTTCTCCCCTTGGGAAGAAACAAATTCACTGGTATATGTAGAAGAAACTCCAACTCCAAAATAAGAGATGAGGAAGTCTCATGATGTATGATGTCTTTGAAAATGCTCAAGTGTCCACTTGTCAATGTTGAAAGCTGCCACAATCAAATCAGGAGTCCCAGGCCTAACTGATGAAAGCGACAAACCAAACCAAGTGGAAACTGATGTAGAACATGATCCAAAGACAAATATGGGTTTAAAATAGATGTGCTTTGACTGTCATCAAAGAGGAGAGTTAACCCCTCAAATGTGTCCAACTCTGAAATGTGAGACTCCACAAAAAAGAATGGTATGTTTGCAAGATAAGAATCCCAATGAGGTGGATCTGGAAAACAATTAACATCCTTCTACAAGGAATCATTGGAAGATTGCAAAGAAGCATCATTGGATTCAAATGTAGCAACAAGTGTTATGCTGGATTAGAAGAATTTGGCAAATTAATTCCATTGGCAATACACAACTATCTCAATTGATGAAGCTCAATTTGCAATCTTAAATCATCAATTTTATTTTAGACACATTCATCATCAGTATGCCTTTTTCTCCCACAATAATCACATTTTAATTTCTACAAACTAAGAGACATGATTACACCAACAAACTAAAGTGTAGAATTAGATTAAATTTTGATTATAGATCTAAGAAGTACTCAGAAAATTATGTACTTTCAAAAACAATTTCACCAAAAAATGTTATCATAAGAGCCCAAACAGAGCCCTACTAGAAGTTCTAAAAATAGGAACTGCACAACAACAATGAAGATCTGCATTTTTTGTAAAAACAAGACACCAAAATAAAAATCCAATTGCACCACTACTAAGCTTGTGAAATTGTACCCCAAATAACACAAAATTTCTTGCAAAAAGGAGCTTGGATGATTGAGATACATGCCTGCAAAGTTAGAGTGCAAAATCAAAACTGCCAATGAAGAGGGGGCTTGTAAAACTCTGCAGTTAAGTTTATGAAAAATATGTTTTCTACATGCAAAAACTAACAAATACCCAAAAAGTTTATCAAGACGGCGAATAAAACCTAGAAAGCATTTTAATTTTTGATGTGCAGAAGATGTGAATATAATGCAAAAAATACCACTAGCAACAAAAAATGATATGTAGAAGTTGAATCAGCCACCTTAGTCAAGCAAAGGCATGTTGCAACCTGCAAGATTGCACCAGGATGCACCAGAAAATTTTTCTTGGCAGAAACTCTCAAAAAAGAGGGAAGGAGATCACATATTTGCAACTTTGATACCATGTAAGAGTTGATAATGGACTCAAGCACTCCCAGGATCACCTGAAATCAATTCAATCTTCCACAACAAGAGAGAAAAGTAACATTTCCAAGAATAGGGTAAATGCAAAGAGATGGGGGACCGAAAAGTTGCCATCATGTCCAAAAGTAAAGAAAAATGTGAGCGCGTTATAACGCGCTCGCGTTTTGCTTTGCATAAAAGAAAAAAAAACTCATTTCTCCTCACTCATAGCCGCGACCATTGCAAGCTTAGCAGCAAAAAAATTTAGGTGAAAGTGCGACTGCATTGAAAAAAAGGCTATCCATTCAAGTGTAAGAGAGAAAATGACAAATTCACAATGCCACCTCACCGCCAAAGACATTGTCATGCAAATTTGAAGGCTCCAACACAAGAAGAAGGTAGGGTTTGACTGATTTTGTTAGTTTGAGAATAATTTTTGAGTTTTACAATGTTTGATTTGTTTTTATATTGCATTTACAGTTATTGGGGAAAGAGAAAACCTAAATCTAACTGAGGAGGGTGAAAACAACCCCCAAAACCCTCCAAACCCTCAAAACCCACCTTCACCTCCTTTTAATGTAAGGGATAGTCAAGAAAACTACCTACAGATAATAGAAGGAAACAAGAAACATCTTCAAATTATTATTCAAACCCTAAACAATCTAAGTGGAACCACTGATCGTAGGAGGTCGCTCGCAAAATCACTAGAGGAGATTATTTCCCACATGGATTTGGTGACAAAAAAAATCACCGAATTCCAAGACTATAGGGAGAGGTGTCGGCAATATTATGTCGACAGGTTGTCATATGAACAAGTCAAGAATGAAAAAATTACAAAATCTCAATTATGTACACACTTTATTAATCCCAAAACTAGCCAAAGATTAGAAGAAAGTTACAAACAATTTCCTATACATTGGTGTAGGAATGAAGAAATATCCCAAAAATTTTGGGATAGATGGTACATGGTCTTCGATGAGTGCCCATGCAACAATGATGAGGTACCACAATATTTCTTGAGGAAACTCCATTGCGAGTTCATCCTCAATAAGATTCTAAATTATTTTGACATTTGTGAGTTCTAGGGTAGAGGTGGTGGCTCTGCCCAAGATAGACCTAGGGCTCAGCGAGTTGAAACCATGTGCCTGTACCCCTGGCGTGGCCAGAACATAGGTCACTCCCTTTGGCTTTGAAGGAGAGTGTTGAGGTGGAGACATTACATTCATTGACTACTCTCACCCAAACTCTATCACACCATGCCGATGATCTTACCCAGGCTGATGAGGGTGAGAGTAGTAGGTGTCATGTGTCCCCACATTTGTGCAGTTCGTGTGGGAACCTATGTGATTATGGGACGCAGGACGCACGACAGGACTCTCAGCAGGATGTTGCAATGCAGGGGCAGGATGCTGCGATGCAGGGGCAGAATGCTGCGACACAGGGGCAAGACATATTAGATGAACTTGTTCTTAGTGATGATCTCTTACAACATACATTTGGTATTGACTCTCAGGTAATTTGTTACAAGTTTCATCTTGATTTAGTATATTGTTATTTAAAATTTGTAATTAATTTTATATGATTATCTATATTATAAGTCAAAAATAATGTATGTAATTATTTGCGCAATGAAATTGCAGGGTTAGAGTCTTCATCTTGCCTCCATTAGCCATCCATTGGCAGGTTATGAGAGGAGGTCAAGTCAGCAGGTATGTAATTTTTCACATAATCATAATTATTGTAGATATGTCAAGGGTAATATTATTTTGTGACAATTTGATGATTTCAACAGTCACCGGCACCTCCACAGTTTCCTTTGTCCCCTGGACACCAACACACCACTTTTACAGAGGTAAATTTAACCATTTCTAATCATTATACATTTTCAAAATAATGTTATGTATTTATTTTGTTTGAATAATCTCGAACTTGATTTTCAGATGTTGAATATAGTGGAGACTCCTCATCTTCGTGAGTCAGCGCAGATAGGCATTGCTGCAGCCATGATGTCTTCAAATCCTTTGACTGAGGTATGAGCCAATAACATGAAAATATCATAAATTTGTATTTCTTGTTTTATCTCATGTCATTTGATGTACATAAATGATATTTATGTTTAATTAATTTTGCTTCTTGATGCTTCTCACAGGAGGTTACAACTCCAGTTCGTCCAATTACGGATGTAGAGAGAGACAAGATGATGGAGAGTGATCATCAGGTGGCAGTAAGTGATCGATTACATATGTGATGTTATATATTTCATATATTTTCTATATTAATGTGCATATATTATTTGATTGTATTAACAGGTGGAGCTAGATTGACTTCTGTCGAAGAGGTCTACTCGACGACAGAGAGAGGATGAGTTAGTGATTGGCTCTACATATTCACGGTCAAGCAAGGGCCATCGATTATTTCATAAAAGTCCATAGGAAATTAGTTTTTGGGACATTTTTTTCATTTTTTGTATGCCTAGATGGCTTTGTATACATACTTTTGTATGAACTACCAATGTATATTTTTGAATATATACCTGTATGGCTTTGTTTGGACATGCCTATATGGCTTTGTATATAAACTAGATGTTATGTTCATGACATTATGTATATGACAATGCATATTAAATATTTAATATGATGATCAATTATCGTTACAGGAATATGGTTTTACACGTGCCAATTGCATTTGCTTGAAAGTTTATAAATCATTTTCAAATAATCCATTTTGTGCATATCTTGCAATCATTGCATTATGTGGGACTATGCATTTCTTTAAGGCATCATTTCAAATAGTTCATGCGCCTTGCCTATGCCTCCACACTTTCCATACAGTTCATGTACCTTCATGAGGTGACATTTCTTTGGGGCATCGTGCCAAATAGTTCACGTGCCTTGTCTATGCTTCCACACTTTGCATACATGTCTACAAGGGCAGCTACAATTACAGCATGTGACAAATTTCCTATATCCTTTATGCTTTGATGGCTATCCATATGCTGTTCCAAACATTCTATTTTGGTGTACAGATTGGGAGGATGTTGGCAAAGGTTGTGGAATTTGTCTTTACACGTGCTAATTGCTTTTACTTGTTCAAAAGTTTCTAAAGTCTTTTCAACAAATCCATTTCGTGCATATCTTGCAATCATTGCATTCCATGAGACAACATTTCTTTGAGGCATTGTGTCAAATAGTTTAAATGTTCATTGTATATGCTTCCACACTTTGCATACCTTTCTTGAAGGGTACTTATAACTACGACATTTTACAAAATTCCTATATCCTTTATGCTTTGATGCAAGATAATTCCATAGTGAAGGGTGGTTGATTTGTTTTGGTGGGGATGAGCGTGTAGGGGTGGGGCAGGGTGTTGCAAGACATATCATCACTAGGAAAAGGGTCTTTGTTAACCATAGCATTGGTGAAAATAACATACCAATTAAACTTTTGTCTAAGAAGTGGAAATTATGTCAACTTATATTGTGAAAGAAGAAAATCATGAAATGGATCCCATAGGGAATAACATTAGGTCTTTAATTGTCCATTTAGTCATGTACACAATGTCAAAAGTCATATTTCAAAGTTCATAATTAGTGGAATTAGTTTTAAGTGACGGGAGTGGGCTTTTGTGAGAAATAAGACAAAATGGACTAGGTTGATAGTTGGCATGCATGTGACTGGTATGCATTTTAAATAGCTCTCAATGAAAGATTTTAACCTTTTTTCATAAAGGCATAGCTTGTATTGTAGACAGTCATGCTTAACTTGATTCAAATAGTGCCACGTTGCAACGTCATAGTGTTGCTTAATATTGACAAAGATGTTACTTATTGCTTGCCCAAACATGTTTTGTATTTGTCTTTCCTTCTCTGTTAGCATTTATAATGGCACCATTAAATTGAGTCCTTCAGCAATTACTTGGGAAGGATCTATGAAACTTTCTTATTATATGATTGGCTTTCTTTCGACGAATGAATTTTCTTTTTTCACTTGGCTCAATAAAGTTGGAAGTGTGTCTATTCATCTAAATGTGCATTGAGATGTGCTTTCTAGGTCTTTTGAATTTTTGGACCAAGGAGATGGTATTTGTTGAAGAATAGTATGATTTTTCTTTATGTGGTCACATTCAATGCTCATTCACTAGCATGTCGGCAATTGGATTTTAGTGCTTTCTTTGGTGTATGATTTGAATGTTCTTGTAGTCTTATAGTAATTGGGATGAGTAGGAAAGAGTTAATATCCAAGGTGTCTAGCTTGGATTGTTCTCACCTTGAATGAAACCTATTAAGCCACACTCACTCACCATCCCTCATGGCTTGTGGATCAAAGGGTGACATTCCCCTATATTAACATGACAAAGATCCTACATTAGGGCAATCCTTTAAATACAACCGTACCTTGCATTAAAGACAGTCCATCAACAATTCATATCAGCATAATAGTCCCCACAAGCATTGAGCCACTTTACAAACTTTTCACCTCTTGCTTACAATGAAAACCCCTGAAGTAACCTTTTTAGAGCCTCATGACTATTCCTCTTCTTGTAATTTGTTTATATGATGGATTTGTGAACTTCTTAGGTCTTGATGCCCTCAGTGATTACTAGATGAAAGTATAAGGAGTACTCAAAACCTTTCTTGCAATAATACTCTAGTCCAAATGATTTAAGATAGTCATTAATGCTGCTCACAAGCAGGTTGGGGTTAGATAAATAGTATTGTGATCAAGTTTAGTGAGCTAGACACATGGGGGCAATCCTTTAGAGACCTTGATTACATATCTATACTCCCCAAAACTCATAGGATAGTCTTTTGGAAAGTTTATTAGAATAATTCTATGCATGGTTTTAATGGAAAATCAAAGCACAAAAGTTGTTACAATGTTGCCCCTATTTAGCAATCCTATATTGGTAAGGTGTCAGAAGTACTTTGATGAAATTGTATGTCTATTCCACCACAATATCTCTTGATTCTCCATAACTTGTGAACCTAGATAAAATATATGATGATAGCTTTGATCCCCTCTCAAAATACTATGATATTAATGATCTTGAATCATCCTCCTGGATCCAAGTCACTATACTCAATCTCATGACAACCATGGCCACCCATAACATCCATCTTATGTGATTGCACTTGAAGTAGGAATGATATAAAAGGTAACCCAAGGTGGATGGCTAATACTATTCCCTTAACTTGCAATGACTTAGAGCTAGGTAATTGGAAAACTGTATGAGGATAGTGGGTTAAAGAGGATTGTTTTGCACGTATTGTAACAACTAGTATTCAATGGGTGGGTTTGGATAGTGCTTGAAATGTAGATGACAGTGTTGAATCTTTCTTTCTCCGGAAGTAATAAATTTCTTACTCTTGAACAACATCTCCCCATCTTGATACAACTTTCAACCTTACTTTCTAAAATAATTCTAAGATTAAGGAGTCTCACAATAAATAATAACATCCATTTAGGGTTGTGTGGTCAGGGTGTGACAATCTTTCTCAAGGATTCAGGGTAGTCTTCTTGATTAATTTCACCAGTCTTAATACGAAGATTTAGGCTGAGGGTTTGATGGATTGCCCTAGGAAATCGAACCCTAGCCTTCATATAGATTATCCATAGTCTTGATACTCACACAAAATTAAGTTCTAATGACTCTATGGACTGGTATACCATCCTCAAAGTATGACAAACCTCTGCTAGCTTTTAAGACCCTTCATAATCATGTTTGAACACTGATCTCCCTTTGCATGACTCTATGGCAACATCAAAGCATGATTGTTTTACCTTGTGACTATTTTATTACCATTCTTCTTCATGATATTTTGATAATTGCCTCATCATATTGTCTCAGCATCATCATTAAGAGAATATGCCCACTCTCTCACGTTGATTGAGGAACACATTAACTAAATAAGAAACATGACTGCCCCTTGCCTCTGTGACTGTCCCTGAGATCCATCCTACACAATATCAATCAAAAGGTTGGGAAGGACTCTTATATGAGTATTAAATCATTATTTTAGGTTTAGAAATCATGAATTGTATGGTTAATTTTTCACATTTATGCGTTGTATGGAGGTGATTTTGAAGGATGACAAAATGAATGCCATCGAAGGGGACTGTTAATCAACATAAATTGACTATCCTAATAGTCTTAAACCATTCCAAAAACTTTGTGATAGTCAAAAGAACATTACCCCTTGAAGACAACCTTCTGGATACTTGTGACAAAAGATCAAAGACATCTTAAGTAATGCATAAATTAAAAACAACTTCATGATGGTCATGACTATGATAGTGGACTGTTATATAGAATTGTGATTGTCCTACACTCATGAAAACCTCCTTTTTAGTGTTTTATATCCTTATAAATCCCTTTGTATCATCTTGTGTATACCCTAAGACAACCCCTAAACCTCTTTTTCATGGAGATTTCTTAGATAATGAGCATGATACAAACCGTATATGACTATCACAATGGCAAATCTAGCCTTGAAACCCTTTATGTAAATTATCTTATTCTCCTTTACATGGAATGCCCTCTCTATCTCTAGTTGATGGTATCTTCAAATTTTATCTAAAATGAATGATACAACCTAAATTTATACCCTACTAAGATCACAACCTGAATTTATAACATAAAAAAATGATCCTAAATGAATTATGGTAGCCTCTTAATATGACAACATAGTCATGAAGGATCGGGATAGTCATGGTAGCCTCTTAATATCCCAAAATAGGAAAGTAGGGAAAATTTCACAATGGTCATGAAGGGTTAGGACACTCATTGATCCTAGAGAACTATTATCTGACCTCTATGATAGATGATTCATGTCAAACATTATAGGGGTTGGATATGTTGTATGTTTGGATTCTCTATTTGGGTATGATTATGATAGTAGGGTTAAAAAAGAAGATAGCCACAATCTAAAATGGTTAAGAAAACTATAAAAATACTCATAAAGTAAGCATTAAGATGATCTAAGATCTAGGTTTGCATGGATTGTTGTAGCATCTAACATGAGCAACATCTGGTATGAGTAGTTTATGGATAGTTGAAACAAGATGAAAATCCTAAAGTTGAAACAAGATGAAAGACATATATATATATATATATATATATATATATATATATATATATATATATATATATATATATATATATATATATATATATATATATATATATATATATATATATATATTAGAACATATCTTAAAATGGATATAATTTAGAACATATCTTGAAGACTTCGCTATTGGAGTTGACCAATCCTCTAAATTTTAGCTTCAAAATCCTCAAATTCTTCTTTTTCGCAAGTTTGATTATGAATTCTATATAACTCTAAATAGGATTAGTGAGTTTATGGAAAAAACAAACATAAATATCATAAAATTCAATCTATATATCAATGGTAATTAGCTTTGAAACAAAATCACACATGAAACATGAAAGTTTAGGTTTAAATAATCAAATTTTCTCTAAAAACATGGAAAATCAGTTTCTCTATGTTGAAAAAACAAAAATGGTGATGGATTGATCTAAAAATGATTGTTAATAAGTCAACTAGCACGAAAAGCATTTTCTTGTCTGATATACTGCATGAAAAGTGGGAATAACAGGCATATGGGGTCTGAGTCATGGATCCCACATGCTCTTTGCCCATTTTTTTTGCTTCCCATGACACGAGCGTGTTTTGGAAAGCATAAAAAATATTTCCCTCTCTTTCTCTATATCTCTCTCCCTCTCTCTGTTGACCCCTTGGAATGTGAGGGAGACATATATAGAGATGTGAGGGATATATATATATATATATATATATATATATATATATATATATATATATATATATATATATGGAGAGATAGAGATAGAGTTAGAGAAAGGAAAAAATATAGAAAGAGGGGCAAATAGAGAGATACAAAGGGATAGGTGGAGATAGAGACGAGGAGAGGGAGAGAGGGGAATTGAGATAAACAAAGGGTTCTAGATAGAAGGAGAAAGATAGATACAGAGGGAGAGATTGATAGGGAAATATAGATAGAGGTAGAGAGGGATATATTAAGAGATAGGGTCATGGGGAGAGATAGAGATAGGGAAATAGATGGAGAGATGTCTAGAGACATACCTGGAGAGACATTTCAAGAGGTAGATGGATGGGGAGAGAGATAGAGAGGGAGGGAGAGAGAGGTAAAGAGGGATAGATTAAGAGATAGGGATCTATGTGGAGAGATAGAGATAGGGAAAGAGATCTTGAGAGATGTGGACAAAGACATACAAAGATAGATTTGAGGTAGAGGGATTGAGAGAGTGATAGAGAGGGGGAGTGAGATAGTGAGGGACAGAGAGATAGAAAGGTATAGTTAGAGAGAGGAGTCGATAGAGAGAGCAACCCTAAACCCTAAACCCTAACCCCTAAAACCTAAACATGAGCAACCCTAAACCCTTAAACCATAAACCCTAAACTCGAGCATCCCTAAACCCCTAAACCCTAAATAATTCCCCTAAACCCTAAACTTGAGCAACACTAAACATGAGAGAGATAGAGAGAGTTTCTAGGGGTTAGGGGTCAAGGAAATTAGGGGCATTATTTAGGGTTCCTCAAGTTTAGAACCTTTAGTGGAATTATTTAGGGTTTACGGGTTAGGGTTTATGGGTTTAGGGTTTCTCAGGTTTAGGGTTTAGGGGTTAGGGGTTAGGGTTTAGGGTTTAGAAAGAGATAGAGAGAGGGGACCAATAGATATTGGGAGAGATAGAAGAGACAGAGGGGAGGGATAGGGGGATAGAGAGTGAGAGTGAGAGATAGATAGTGTTTAGGGTTTAGGGGTTTGGGGTTTATGGTTTAGGGGCATTATTTAGGGTTTAGGGGGAGAGAGAGGAGACACATAGGGAGAGATAGAGGAGAAAGAGGGGAGAGATAAGGTGATAGAGAGTGAGTGAGATGTCTAGAGAGATAGGGAGATTGAGGTTTGGGGTTGCTCGAGTTTAGGGTTTAGGGGTTAGGGATTATGATTTAGGGGCATTATTGAGGGTTTAGGGGTTTAGAGAGAGAGGGAGAGAGAGAGACTACTTTTGACATGCAACCCTAAACCCCTAAACCCTAAATAATGCCCCTAAACCCTAAATCCTAAACCTAAGCAACCCTAAGCCTCCAAACCCTAAATAATTCCCCTAAACCCTAACCCTTAAACCCAAGAAACCCTAAGTCTCTATCTTTCTATCTTTATCATCCCTCTACCTCTCAATCTCTCTCCGTAAACTTGAGCAACCCTAAATAATGCCCCTAAACCTCTCTCACTCCCTCCCTCTCTCCCTCCCACCCTCTCTCTCTTTCTCTCCCTCTCTCTTGTTGTAGCTCTCCCTCTCTCTCTGAGAGGGAGAGAGAGATAGGGAGATAGGGAGAAAGTGATATATAGGGAGAGAGAGATAGAAAGAGAGTCATAGTTTTCTTTTTTCCATTTCCTTCATCAATAAGGGAGAGGGAGAGGTAGGGAAATAGAGGAATGATAGGGGAGAAGGAGGTAAGAGATATGGAGATAGCGAGAGATAGATAGACCTAGAAAGAGAGGAGACAAATAGGGCGAGATAGAGAAGAAAGAGGGGAGAGATAGGGTGATAGAGAGCATGAGTGAGATGTCTAGAGAGATAGGGAAATAAGGGAGAGATAGGGAGATAGAGGTTTGGGGTTGCTCGATTTTAGGGTTTATGGGTAACAATTTAGGGGCATTATTTAGGTTTTAGGGGTTTAGAGAGAGATTGCTTTTGACATGCAACCCTAAGTTCCCCTAAACCCTAAATAATGCCCCTAAACCCAAGCAACCCTAAGCCTCTAAATCCTAAATAATTCCCCTAAACCCTAACCCTAAACCCAAGAAACCCTAAATCTCTATCTCTCTATCTTTATCATCCCTCTACCTGTCAATCTCTCTCCCTAAACTTGAGAAACCCTAAATAATGCCCCTAAACCCTAAACACCTCTCTCTCTCTCTCTCTCTCTCTCTCTCTCTCTCTCTCTCTCTTTAAACCCTAAACCAAAGCAACCCTAAACCTTTATCTCCCTATCTGTTCTTGATCTCCCTATCTCTATCATCCCCCTACCACTCAATCTCTCTACCTATGTCTTTGGCCATGCCCATTACTCTTTATCTCCCTATCTCTCCCCTCGGTCTCCTCTAGATATCTCCCTATTGGTCCTCTCTCCCTAAACCCTAAACCTCCAAACCTTAACATCCAAATAATGCCCCTAATCTCTAGATTGAGAGGTAGAGGGATTATAGAGATAGGGAGATAGGGGAGAGATAGGGAGATAGAGTTTTAAGGTTTCTTGGGTTTAGGGTTTAGGTGTTTGGGGTTTGGTGCTTGCGGGTTTAGGGTTTCTCAAGTTTAGGGTTTAGTGTTTAGAGATTAGGGGTATTATTTGTATGTTAAGGTTTGATGGTTTAGGGTTTAGGGAGAGAGGATCAATAGGGAGATATAGAGGAGATCGAGGGGAGAGATAGGGAGATAGAGAGTGATGGACATGGCCAAAGACATAGGTAGAGATATTGAGGGGTTTTAAGGTTTAGGGTGTTTAGGGTTGCATGTAAAAAGTACTCTCTCTCTCTCTCTCTAAACCCCTAAACCCTAAATAATGCCCCTAAATCGTAACCCCTAAGCCCTATACTCTAAACCCGAACAACCCTAAACCTCTATCTCCCTATCTCTCTAGACATCTCACTCACTCTCTATCACCCTAGATCTATCCCCTCTTTCTCCTCTATCTCTCCCTATTTGTTTACTCTCTCTCTACCTATCTATCTCTCGCTATCTCCATATCTCTTATCTCCTTCTCCCATATCATTCCTCTATTTCCCTATCTCTCCCTCTCCCTTATCGATGAAGGAAATGGGAAAAATAAAACTATGACTCTTTCTATCTCTCTCTCTCTTTCTCTCTCCCTATCTCTCTCCCTCTCAGAGAGAGTATTTTTAGCTCACCATAATGCAAGCATGTTATAACACTCTCGCGTTATGGCGAGCTTGCTTTGACGTGTTTTTACTAGTTTTTAGCAAAATCTAGAGATAATTTGGAGCGTGCTCCCCATCGGGATGGCACTTTTTTCATTGAAAACTTTAAAAAAACACCACCATAATCTTAAGCTCTTTGTTAGCTATCTAACTATATATATTTTTTCAAATTTCAAGTAGGTTAAGGGTTTCATCTTGAATTTCTTTTGTTAGTGTGTCCATTTTTTGTCAAAAACCACTATCTAGTATTTTTGACTTGTTTTTTTAACCGTTCATCAAAATTGAAATAAGTTACATTTTTAGAAACTAGACTCCATTCTACACGTATTAAAAAAAAATTGATTTTTGATTAATTTTTAAAAAATTTAGGGGGGGAGCACACTCAAATTTTTGTTTTTCAGGATGTGTCCACTTTGAAAATTACTAAAAAATCAATTATTCATGAAAAAATTATTAGAAAAATCGGGGATAAACTACATGGTGTTAGCTGATTTCTCACTGAAGCGATTATTGAAATACTAAAAAAAAGTTAACATTTTAGCGAGAGCACACCAGATGCTATGTTATGTTTTTTTTGAAAAAAATAAGAACAATTTGTGTGCTCCCCCTTTTTGAACCCCTTAATCTAAACCATTTTTGGAGAAAATTAGTAGTTTAGGAACTAGATTTGGAGCACTACGACTCTTGTTTTTGTTCCATCTTCAAATTTTGAGTATAGCTATCTTCAATTTCTCATCAAACATCAATGTTTCCTGATTTCAAAAAAAAAGTGGCATCTTAAGACCCCATTTGGTCCCTCATCTTTGTGCACTTACCCAATAATGATGCATAACATTTACAAGATGCAAAGATTTACTTGATACAACACACGTTACATGAAATGTACAATGATAAACTTTCCTTATATGGGCAAGGTTGAGAGGTAGGACAAAGGTTGAAATAGTGGAAAAACAAACTAGATTCGATACAAATATTAAATGCACCTAGAACCACTAATTAATAAATGCATGTAAGAAAAACTTGTAAGATGACAAGTGTATTAATGCTATGACATGAAACAACGTGCCACAAATATTAAATGTGACAACTACCTAAGTCAAATTAACATGTGAACATGTGTGAATAGGTCCTAACTAGGAACTAGTTAGATAATGTGCCTTGTTCACACTACAAATGGGAAAACTAGACAGGAAACATCCCCATTCACACCAACAAAAGATAAGTTTCGTTTGTCCAATCAGGACTTTGAAACTTTCTAGGTTCTCATAGACTCTACACCACTAGATATGATTTACAAGGTGGGAGTCCATAGTTTTAAGCCTTGGTGGAAAGATTGGAAATGGTATCATGATACACCACTTTGTAATTAGAAGCTTCACAAGGGCTATTCATGGATTTCTCCTCATTTTCCTATGGTGCCTATTTTAAACCAGAGATGGTTGATGTAATCTCTTATGAGCATTTGGAAATGTAGATTTTAAATAGTTTGGTCATCTATTCTAGAGCCAAATCTTGCTCACTTTTCTTGGTGTATTTTCCTTCTTGTTAGGTATAGAATAGCACACATTGGGATCAAAGATCCTTGATGCCCATTTTGTTGTCACCAGGAGACTCTCAAGCATATTTTATGGTTTTGTCCTAGAGATCAAGCTACTTAGGGCTTTGATTCATGATTTCAAACCCTTCTATCTTGAACCATTCTCTTGGCATATGGTTTTATTAGGGGATTGGCCTCGAATTCCCTCTAGATATACCTATATTTGGCATGCTTTTAGGGTGAATTTTTTTTTCAGCATATGGAATTATAGGAATGTTAGGAATTCCCTCTGAATGTTCTATTGATCCTAATTTTTTAGTGTACACTAAAGCTATGATTTGTTCTAATGTGCTTATGTAGATTCAAGTGCAAGCCAACAAGGTTGAATTTGAGGTGGCACATCTTCAAGTGCTACTGGATCATTACTTACAAATTCTTGTTGTTTTCCTCTCATTTGACTGGAATCAAGATATATACCTTCCGCAAGAACTCTTCTTGTCTTAATTGGCCTGAAGGATGACTCTTGGTTTTGGGGGTTCACCTCTTCATGTGATCATTTCAATTTAGGAGATAAAATTTTGTTAGTTAATGGCATTTCATCAATTAATATTGGGTTTTCCCATCATTCATTAATTGTTTCAATTGTGTCCATGGAAATGTATTTGAACATGTTGCCAACTTCTTCTTCTACACTCTTCTTATTTTCTTGTAAATTCAAATTTCCCATCATTTTCTTCTTTTGCAATCCCACAATTTTACTCAACATTTTGTCTAAATATTTCATGCTAAAATCTAGAGGTTTCAATTTTGTTAGAGGGGTTAGTAAACCATCAAATCCATCATTAACTATAATTTTAGGTTAGATAAATCAAGTTCCAAATGAGGCATACAAGTTAAAAATTCAAATGGTGGAGCAACCTTGCTTCCACACCCTCCTAATGACTCTCTAAATACCACATATTCTTCAATCTTGTTTATTGGTCTTGATAGAAGTTCTGTTTCTTTTTCAATATGGATATTTAATTTCTTAGGTGTTCCTTTATTCTTTGGTGGTGCACTTATTAATTGATCCTCTATCTGTGCAATCTTAGTGTTTTCCTTAGAATTCTCATGTTCAACTACAACCCTTATGGCATGCTCATTTATAATCACTTCCTCTAATGGTGGGTTTTTATTATTCATAGTATCCTTAATATTTTTAGTAGTATCCCACTTGGCATGCTCTACATTCTCCTCAGTTTCAACATCTTTATCAGTAGCAACCCTCCTAGTGTGCTCTAACTCAGCTTCCCTATCCTTTTCCATCCTTCTGCAATATATAATTTCCTATCTCTCTTGAATTTGTTTTAGTCTCTTCTCTTCCATGTTCATTTCCATTGCCAATTTAATCTCTTCTCTAATTTATTTTGCTTCTTGTAATCTCCTTTTTCCATGGGTGTTTATTGATTTGGTATTTCATTGACCCTTTTATCCATCCCTAATGTCTTATTCTTATACTTCTTCCAATGCTTGCATATCTTCAAAGATCCCTTCAAGATCTCCCTTTCCAATTGCCATCCCCTAGGTGGCTAACCCCCTCTCATGAGGATAGAACCTAGAGGATCCTACTGCAAACCATAGAATCTCATATTACATATTACATCTTCGAATCCTTATGTAAGTACATCAACGAGTGTGCCTCTTGTTAATTTTATAACCTTTGGATGTGTTTGTGGTTGGATAAGAATGCTTCATCTCCTTTGTGGTGGATGTAGCTTGTTGTAAAGTTAGCTCTATCTTGCCAACACATTCTAAGGCATCAAAAACTTCTTTATGATGATCTTTTCTTATTACATTTGGGGTGCTATTGATCTGTGATGGATAACTAAGCATGTTCAATTGTAGGTTTCCTTATTCTTTGAGGTTGTGAATGCTCAATCATTGTTGCATTACTAATTTGCAGGCATGTTCTTATCATCCTTGCAAATTATAACTTTGTTGCCCAATGGAGTAGGCACCAGTTTGATTAGTGAAAGGCCAAACATTTTTCATCTTAAGCATCTGTGTTGCTACTTGTAGGAGTAGTTTAGGTTCTTTCATACTTACATGATTTAGTATTGAAACTTGTTCCTCACCCTTAGCAATTCAAAACTAAAATATAGTTAGAGGGTCATGCTAATACATTGTCCCCCTTACCCATGTCTATTTAATGTTAAGTGAATTTATTTACTGGGGAATAATACAACTGCTATATTTAGATGCATGGTTTGAGTGAGTTATTATCTTCTTATTGGAGGTCTTGAAGGTTTGTACATCATTGTTGCTACTTGTAGGAGTAGTTTAGGTTCTTTCATACTTACATGATTTAGTATTGAAACTTGTTCCTCACCCTTAGTATTTCAAAACTAAAATATAGTTAGAGGGTCATGCTAATACGTTGTCCCCCTTACCCATGTCTATGTAATGTTAAGTGGATTTATTTACTAGGGAATAATACAACTGCTATATTTAGATGCATGGTTAGAGTGTGTTATTATCTTCTTACTGGAGGTCTTGAAGGTTTGTATGTGGTTAATGCTAACATGAACTTAGTGACAAATCATGGTTTTCATAGCATTTTGAGTATGGATACTTAAGGGCCTTAAGTCTAATTTTTTGTTTCTCTTTTATTACATCCTATTAAATTGGGACCTTAGGGAACATCCCCTTGGATTTGTAGAGCCTAAAGTTGAAGGTGAGTTTACCCACTCACAAGAATTCATTCATTCATGCCATTGCCTGAGCATAAGTCTTTCCCACAACCTTTGTTAACATATACCTATCCTTCAATTCTGGTGCTAGTATTTAGATTTACAAAGATACATTTTTAATAACCAACTGTTCTCACCATCCCCCATAGTGGATATTGGCCAATTTCTGTTTAAGGTCATTTTTCTTTAGATTATTTTTGGACAACCCCTTTTGTCTTGCTCAACCACACATTGATCTTTTATTTTGCATATATTAGAAATATGTTGTAAGGACCCGACTCCTTATTAACAAAATAATACTAAACTCTGAAGTCAAAAATACTGAGCAATTTAAAAATTTGATCTAATAGATGCAGGAAATGCAGATTCATGAAATTTTACTATTAATTCTAAGAAGTCTCCAATAAATATTATAGACATTAGACAAATAGAGTTTAGTTTTATAAAGTCCTAAAAAGTTCTCCACTGTTAATCTAGTGAAGAGAGAAAGTACATTTCTTAAGATAACATGCAGGAATAATGGATCAACACATACCTTAAGTCATACCTTACATCCTGCATTCATTTCTGACAACTTGCTTTTCTTCCAATGACTAGTATCCTTATCATTTGCACAAAACTAACTCGACAATCTCATGTTAACATGACTCAGAAATCACTACACATAAAGTTAAGATCACGATGTTAATTATAGAAGAACACCCTATATCTGGGGGACCTGAGTACTGGGGGCATCCTTCACCATCCAGACTACCTCCATACTCTATATCCATGGGACCAAGGCCCCCTTCAGATGCGACTGACACTTGGGTATGCAAATATGTAGTTCTGTCTTGCACTATGTTTGATGCAACTATGAGCGGGTGTCCAACCCTTTCTAGGGTTATTCCCAACCCCAGACAATTCTTCATCAGCTGCCACCCACTCAGGTGAAATAGGGACGTAAATTAGTCCACTACCATAAACACCTTAAGGGGTGTTTGTCAATTAGTCCTAGTGTGGAGGAATCCCTATTAGGTATCTGCTCATGAAAGCTAGTTTACTTCCTCAAGCCAAATTAGGTAATTTCATGACTAAGTCTGTTCTCGATTCCCTAGTGCTTTCTGATCACTAAGATTCATGAAGGCAAGGTGAGAGCATACAACAGATAGGGTTTCTAGATCGGACTTGTTTCCCTATCTAACATTTTACAAGTCATCTCCGATTTAGACTCGTGTTGTCAATAAGCCCCATTTTCTGTTGATAGTTCGAAGGGTTTTCTAAATGAGCATTTTAGCCTCAATACTTAACAATTCACATGGAAATCATCATACAACTATTTCAATAGACTCGTCCTTTAGTTAATCTTTTTTTAATGAGATATCTGAGGAGATTTTCCCTTCCTACGGATTTAGCTTCAACATGTCCCTTATTACTCCCTGACGATTTAGAGGGACATGTTGATGGTGATGTTAGTCACAACCAAGCACACAAACAAAAGTTACACAACAATCCTTGTTTATCCTGAAAGATACGATGAATTCAAAGAAATTCATGATCCCAAGTCCCCATTGATTAGTTCATAATCTGCTGATGTTACTCAATGGTTGATGTGTATTGCTATTTTCCATTTTGGGGTCTTACGTAGATCAGTAGATTATGCTTCTGCAACAATGCTTTTAGGGAAGTTACTCTACACAGCATATATCTCCAAATGATGTGTCTAAGTTGATATTTGCATGAGTTCTACCCTTAGTTGTGATTCTTTGCATGATATTTCCAACAGTACATGCATCTAGCTAAAGAAATATGCTAATGATGTTCAATTGTCTACGGGATGTTAGCATATTCCTCTGTTCTGCTTAATATTTATCATGATATGCAGTTATGAAAGTGATTTCTATGAAATTAAAATGAGAAAAAGGGTTAGAGAGAGAGATTCCTAAAATTACTTGATTGAGATCACTAATCCACATACATGTTCCCATGCAGTAATGAAGAGAAGAAAACTAGAATCATACTTCACTAGGACATTCCACGAATCGGCATGATCCAGTGCAAATCTTCAAGGGAAAGCTGACAACAACATGCAATAGAATGAAAATGCTTCTAGTTGAACACAGGATTCATCATTACATATCCAGAAATCAGCTTGAAGATTACTTAAGGTTTACAATTAGGATGTAATCTGAAGCTTCATCTCCATACAGTATGCTCATAAAACAGGTACATATACAGTGATCTAGAGGAAGAACCTTGAATGTTTCAACAATTCAATCCTCCCTAGTCTCAGTAATCTGATCTCCTACATGAAATTACTATACGTCTGATTTTTGAATGATTGACCTCCCTCGCTCTTCTACAGAGCACAGGCGCTGAATATATGTCTCTGTTTTCGCCCCCCACAGTACCTAGGAAACCCTAGTAAATCAACGATCTGCATCAACATGGCGCAGCATCCAACGGTGGAAAATGGATCCCGCCAAGAATTCAAACAGCTCCCAAATAGAGCGCCGCTCCTTCAATAATGTTTCCACCTGCCAACCACCGTATTGAAAGCCTTGTCTCCTTCTGGTGTGTTTGCGACCTCTCGGGATCCGGTCTGCCACCTGGGATGTCCCCTACCATTAAAGCTCTATCGTATCTCCACCTGCCTGCCATTGGGCTCTGGAATGGATTCGAAATCTACCTGCCCTGCTTTTCCTGCCTTTTTGTGTCGTGACTACACATCGTCCTGATCAATGCACTTGCGGTTAGCATATAGAAGTTAGGCATCATCATTTAAATAGTTAGCAGGAGGAGAAACACTTATATTAAATCATGCATTAAAAGTGCAAACAAATATATCGGGTTATGATTCTATGAAAATCCGCATGCATACGAGTATATAATTCCTTTTGATAACCTTTCAGTTCCGCCACCTGCATGTAGATTTCTGGGCACTTTCATATTAAGTCAGGATATGATGATGATGTCATCATCATGGGCGAGATTCATTAAAATGTGGAAGGATGATGCCATGGTCATATTGAAGAAAATTAGGGTCCAGGAAATATGACCCTGAGGGAGGAACCCTGGAGAATATCACCCTTCGAAAGGATGGCGTCATCGTCATGTTGAGCTTTGTATATCGGGTCATATTTTAAGATTGGGTGATATTCGAAAGATGACCCTCAACGAGTAAAATGACCCTCCTTTTGAAAGATTGGGGTGATGTCAGCATGTTGATGACTTCGCTGCGGCATTGCATTAAAATGATGTCACCGTCGTGTTATTGAACATGGGGTGATATTGGAAACATACCTCCGCGAGGTAAAAGGGGGATGACGTCGCTGTCATATTAATCTCCTTTGTTTATCGGGCTCAGATGATGTCATCAGGATGTTGACACCAGGGTGATATTTTGTGATGCGGTGATATTTCAAAGATCGGGTGATCTTTGAAACATCAGGTGATATTCGGAAGATCGGGTGATCTTCGGAATATCACCCCCGCAACAAATATGAAGTTGTTTGACGATCAGATATAGTTATCACATAAATTTGATGTTCGGATTATGCGAACAAGGTGATTATCAGGTGATAAACTAACATCGGGGTGATCTTTCATAAGGTGACTGATGTTCAGAATATGACCGCCCTAGAATATCAGGTTTGACCAGAACTTTGACCTGCCATAACTTTCTTACTTGGTCAAATTTCAGGGTGATGTAAAAGGCAAACCTGCTTAGAATTTCATATTCTTTCACATGGTAGGCTTCTTGAGGTAAGACTCAGACTTTAGATTTGGGTTCATACATGAAGATCACAAATACACCTGACATGATGCACATACATACTGACTGAAGCTACTTTTTACCATTACCGCCCAGAGCACAAAACAAGGGAGTAAGCCACAGTAGGGGTCCTCATTTTGCTAGGGAGCAAAAAGGGGCATGTTGTGAACATCACAACAACTAGCAACCAAATAAAACAACCAAAAATTCAAACCATTTAAAGAAAACTGAAAGAAATACATGCGTAACTTCCAACTATCTCTCCTGCAGATCATCATTTAACTTGAGACTCAAAGTATTCAATAAGGTGCATGAATTTTCCTTTCAGTTTAAGTGGGTGCATGTGATTAATTATCTTCATCTTGAAGATCAGTTGAACAAACCAGTGACTGATATTAGCCTACGTAGGTGAGGATGTTCCCTCATAGCCAACTAGATAGAGCCTTGCTACTAGTAGGCGTCCATAGCCCCGGCAAGGTTATCGTTACAATTCTCCTAAGTAGAGCCCCACTGCCAGAGAGCGTCTATAGCCCCGGTAGAGTTACTTAGATGGCTTAACCTAGATTTTCAGTAAAATCCATTTTATTACTTTATATTTTTATGTATTTGATAGAAACTTCATAAGATATTGCATTTGTAACTTCATGATGCAAGGAGTGGTCACTTGCTGAAATTAAGCTGAGGATTGTAATGGTAGCAAGGGTGACCTCTAGTTTTTCACCTAATATCTACATTGTTAAGTTCAACAAACCCAAGGATTTTAGGTGTGTCATTGTGAGAAACATTCCTTGAATACTCAACCCATTCTTATTGAATACAAAATTTCACAAGTCAACTGACTCTCTACATTCATGACAGTCACAACAAGTTATGCATGATTTCAAATAATTAACCTTAATGACCTGAATTTTCCATTGTTTTCAGTGGTTGTTAATCTACTCCTTCATACTCTAAAACAAAACAAACATCCTTGCTGAGGAAACAAAACAAAACAGATTGTACAAACAACTATACAAAGAATATACATTATGATACACATGACTGTCATTGTGCTACTTCAGGCCTAAAAATAATGCTTGAGGAACTGTCCATTAACTGGTAATGGAACATCCTCACCGGTTAAGGTCTCAAGCCTGTAGCTGCTATCTCCTAGAATTTTAGATATTTGAAAGGGGCCTATCCAGAGTTTATCAAACTTACCATGATCACCCTTCCTTTCATGTGCTTTGTCCCACATCAGGATTGGATCTGAGATCTTGAAAGCCTTAATTCTAGCTCTTTTGTCAAACCAACGCTTGACAACAGTCTGATGTTTAGCAAATTGGTTAATTGCTTCACTCCTTTTTTCATCTAGGTGCATCAGTTGTAGCAACGTAACTTCTTTTTTATGATCTATGCCCAGGTATTCTTGTGCAAACTACAGTGTAGGAATCTTTAAGTTGACAGGGAGGATGGGATCCACCCCATATACTAGATGGAAAGGAGAATTTCCTAATGCAGCCTTATTTTCGGTTCTATCTACCGACAAGGCATATTTCAACACAGTGTTCCATTCCCTTGGGTTCTTCTCTATTAATTTCTTTATGATGTTCAATAGGTTCTTGTTTGTGGATTCTACTAATCCATTCCCTTGGGGATAGTAGTTTGAGGAGAATTTTAAGATGACTCCATGATCAAAAGCCCAGCCTGATAGTTTCATTGAAGCAAAAGCAGAACTGTTATCACATACTAAAGCATATGGAACTCCATACTTGGTCACTATATTGCTTTCCAAAAACTTAATGACATCCTCAGCATTACATGTTTTGTTGTTGACAACTTCAGTCCACCTGGTACAGTAGTCAGTAATAGTTAAAACATACCTGTGGCCTGAGGATGATGGGGGATTGATAGGTCCTATGAAGTCCATTCCCCATTGAGCAAATAGGCGCGTCTCCATCACTGGCTGTAAAGGTTGAGCAGCATATTTTTCTCTATTTGTAGCAACCTGACACATATGACATCATTTAGTGTGTTCAACAGTGTCTTTAAAAATTGTGGGCCAATAATACCCTGCCCTAAGGATAGCATGAGTGGTGGCTAAGGATGATCCATGTGCAGTCCCAAATTTATCATGCAGGTCTGCTAGCACCTTATCTGCTTCTAATCTTTCCAAGCACCTTAGGTATATCCCCTCATAATTTTTCTTGAAAAGGACTCCTCCTTTTATCATATATTTCTGTGACCTTATCTTCAGGGCTCTCCTTTGTGAGGCTTGCAGTCTTGAGGGACATCTTCCAATGATCAGGATGTGTCTAATGTCTGAGTACCATTCTCCATCATCCTTTGCATTCACAACATATTGTTGGTTCATGATATTGGGATCAATCTCTGATATCATTTGGCTCAATGCATGTCCTCTTACTAACTTCATGGGTGTAATGTCCATATCATATTCTTGGAGGACAGTGACTCATTTAGCTCTCTTTTCTCCTGGTTCACTTTGTATTAGCAGCATTTTTACTGTTGCATCAGGTACTACAACAATCACTTTGCTTCTCAGGATGTAATGCCTGAATTTCTTGATTGCTCGAACCAGAGCAAGTGCCTACCTTTCAACGTCCATGTACCTGAGCTCTGCATCTCTGAAAGGGTAGTTCATGAAAGGTATAGGCTTCTCCTCCTTTTCTTGATTTCTCTGTGTCAGCACTGCTGCAAAGGTATGCTCTGAAGCAAATGAGTAGATGTAGAAGTCTTTGGTATAATCTGGACTGGTTAGGACTGGAGCATTTGATATAGCTTTCTTAATGTCTTCAAAAGCTGCTCTAGCTTCTAGTGCCCATTCAATTTTGGCGTCCTTCTTGAGCATGGCATTTAAGGGCCTGATAATCTCTGCAAAACCAATGATGAACTTCCTAACAAAATTAATCTTACCAAAGTAAGACTTGAGCTCTGTCTTGCTTCCAGGCAGTTGTATCTTCATGATGGATTCTACCCTGTCAGGATCAATGATGATCCCATTCTCAGTTATCAGGTGGCTTAGCAATTTCCCTATGGTCATCCCAAATATGCACTTCTTGGGATTCAGGGATATCCTGTATTGCTCGCACTTCTTCAGCACCTTTCTTAGGTCCTCCACATGGTTTCCTCTTTCTTTGGAGAACACCGTCAAGTCATCCATGTATATTACTATGCATTGACCAATTAAGCCTCTGAAGGCTATGTCCATTGCTTGCTGGAATGTGGCTCCAGCGTTTATCAACCCAAACGACATGCGTTTGTAGGCGAAGATCCCCCACTTTGTGGTGAATGCAGTTTTCAATCTGTCAATTCTGTCCACCATCACCTGGTTGTAGCCAGAGAAACCATCCAAGAAGGACATCATCTTCACACCATTCACAATCTATAGGACTTCATCTAGAGAAGGCAAAGGATAATTATCCTTTTCAAAAGCTCTATTCAAGTTCCTGAAGTCCATGCATAGTCTGATGTCACCGTTCTTCTTCCTCATAGGGACCAGGTTTGCCACCCACGTGGAGTGTCTGACAGGAAATATGATCCTAGCATCAAGTAACCTCTTAACCTCTTCAAAGATGATGGGCTCTAGCAAGGCATTGACAGATCTCTGCTTCTGCTGAAAAGGCTTGGCATCTAGCTTCAAGGGTATCGTATGAGTGATGACTGACATGTCATAAGTTTTTAGCTCATCATACGTCCAGACAATGACATAGATGTAGTCCTTGAGGGTCTAGGTTATCCCTTGCAATTCCTCCTTTGTGTAGACCTTCCCAATTAGAACATTTCTTCTTTTATCACCCTGCCCAATGTTAACCTACGAATACTGCCCCTCATCAGCCTTTGGAAGATCCTTCTGTTTCAGCATGCTGTCCAGATCAAATGCTCTTTCTAGCTCTATCATCCCCCTAGGAATCTTGTTGCTAGGCAACTCTAAGATTTCTTCTTCTTCCCAGACATGATCCTCCATATTTATTTCATCTATGATCTGTGCTTCAAAAACATCTTTGTTTGAAATAAAATCCAATATATGCTGATCATCATTAAATACCCGAAGATTAGTTACATTATCAGGTACTGAAGGCACTGATACTAATTCAATTGAGAATCTTTTAAAACCTGATATGGACAGAGGTTCTAAAGTACTAGCAGCCTGGACCAAAGCATCTGCTCTATGGTTTTGTTCTCTGGGGACATGGGTGATATTGAAGGCATCAAATCTTCTATTAAGTCCCACACCCTGTGCCTGTAATTGGACAACCTTTTGTAATTGCAAGAGTATATACCCCTCACCTGTCTGACAACTAATTCTGAGTCTCCATAGACATGCAAAATCTTCACCTTCTTCCTAAGTGCAAATAGTATCCCATGAATTAGAGCCTCATACTCTGCCACATTGTTTGTGCATGGGAACTGCAATCTGTATGCTGCTAAGTAGGATTTCCCAGATGGATCAATGAGGTCTATTCCTACTCCAGCTCCTTGTTTTGACTTGGATCCATCAAACCTAAGGATCCACGGCTTATCTTCATCTAAAATCTTATCTGGGGCTTCTTTCGTCCTTTTGGCTCTGGCAGCTGCACCACTGGATATCCACTTCAACTTTGGTATCTCAGCTTTCTCAAGCTTCACCCTATCTACCTCATGGGAAGCTGATATTTCTTCTTTTCCTTTATTATTAGGAGGAACATCCTCCAGACTAGGTAGTGTTTGTCTTCTCAAAATATGTAGACACAATGAACAAGACGTTTCTGAATGAGGTGCTTCATGTAACCTGCACCAGTCTTCAATCAAGACATCCTGAGGAGGCCTCTGTTGTTGTGTCGCCTTTTGAATTTCCTTAGACAGAACCTCTTCAAATTTTGACAGATTGCTGCCCCTATCCTCATTAGATAACTCATAATCTGACTCCACTAAACAATCACTTCCTGGGGTGATCTTCTTCATGTTTTTAGCATTACTCCTATTGCACACTAGTATCTCTTCTGGCATCTGAATAGAACTCTCATCTTGCTATGTGCATCCTCCTATTTGGTGCAGGAGCACCTCAAAACATAACAAATCTGAAAGATTCCCTTACATATTCTATTTTGTCCAAATGTCATTAGCCGAGTAATCTTAAGTTTATATGTGTCAAGAAAGATTAAAAATAATGTAACCGAACTATTTGGTATTGTAATCGGTGGTTGTTGGTGGTTCACCTTCCACCACGTGTGTAACTGTCTAGATAGGTGTCTTTAAAATAGCTAAAGTCTATATTTATTAGTAGTAGACAGTCAGATTTAAAAGGGAGGAAGAGAAGAAAGAATGGATCGATTTTTTGTATAATCCTGAGAAAGAGGAAAAAAATAGATTGGGTGTTTTGGCCTAATTACAGAAATGTAGATTGGGGTCATTCCACTGGTGGATTTATGTGAAATCAGTGGAATGACCTCCGTGTATTTAGTTTATTTTCTATTCTGTTAAATTTTCATTGTTTCCTGTGTGCTGTTCGGTTACAAAAATTGTTGAGGAAGTTATTGGGTTTATTGAATGTATATGGTAAATGCACGTTGGTTTTGTATGTTGGAGTTATGCATTTTATGAATATATGACAGTCGCATGTCAAGAACATTTCCTATGTATATCGTAGATGTATGTGTACATCCTGCTATTGCATGTTGAGAAGATACAAATTGTGAGTATCCGTCAATTGTATGTCGTAAACAGTGTATGTGTATACCTCAGTTGTATGTGAAAGCATTTCATGTATATCCTGCATTTGTATGTCATAAAAGTTTGTGTATATGTTGCATTTGTATGAGAGAGCAGTTTGTGTGTATCCTGCAAAAGTATATCATTGTTGCATAAGCAAATGTGCATGTCAAAAGATGCAAGCAGTGACCGGTAAGAGTGGTAAAGGAGAACCGGCCATAGAAGGTCATGCATTGTATATGCAAAGTCAAAGTTTAGTGTTATGCATTTCAGGGTGATATGGATATCAAAGAATAAGTGAAGAGTTTTAAAAGCATTTTGAATATTATCCTATTTGTACTGTTAGTTTTGTGGGTTTAATGGGTTTTTAACCTGTTTTAATTGCTATCACTGTGTTTTCTGCATCAAATTGGTATCAGAGCTAGTGAAAGCTCTGGGAGGAGGTGTTCTATATTTTGATTTCTGAAGGCAGATGAAGAGTTAAAGTTTTGTTGGTGACCATTTTTAAAGTCAGAGATTGCAGAAGGTATTTTAAAGGCTGACAAAGTTGTTAGACTGTTGTAGGTGCTTGTTCCATCTAGCTGCAGAAGGAGGTTTCTGAGGTTGTGTGTGTGGGCAGACAAGATGAGGTTTGTCATGACCATTCTCTAATGGAGATTAGGCTGGATAAGGGTGCAGAGAGAAACCACTAAGGAAAGAGTGGTAGGTGCATCACCAGAATCTGCTGTTGGGTAAGATGAATGGTTTGGTGAGTTGGTGTTGTGAAGCAGTAGAAAGATGGATACCTGACTGAAGAAGCACTTGAAGTTGTAGCCTGAAGAGTACTCCACTGATGGGAGTAGAAGGAGCTGAAGATGGTAGTTTGATTTTGTTGGTTGGTTGGTCACTAATGTGCATATTTGAAGTCTGAAGCTGAAGAGATAGAAGCTGAAGCCAAAAAGAGATGCAGAAAAAGAAGTTTTATATTACAGGTACATTTCCAAGGGACTTGAAAATTTTGTTGGTTGGTTGTATGGTGTAGGAGCACCTCAAAACATAATGAATTTGAAAGATTCCCTTACATATTCTATTTTGTCCAAATGTCATTAGCCGAGTAATCTTAAGTTTATGTGTCAAGAAAGATTAAAAAGAATGTAACCGAACTATTTGGTATTGTAATCGGTGGTTGTTGGTGGTTCACCTTCCACCACGTGTGTAACTGTCCAGATAGGTGTCTTTAAAATAGCTAAAGTCTATATTTATTAGAAGTAGTAGACAGTCAGATTTAAAAGGGAGGAAGAGAAGAAAGAATGGATCGATTTTTTTGTATAATTCTGAGAAAGAGGAAAAAAATAGACTGGGTGTTTTGGCCTAATTACAGAAATGTAGATTGGGGTCATTCCACTGGTGGATTTCTATGAAATCAGTGGAATGATCTCCGTGTATTTAGTTTATTTTCTATTCTATTAAATTTTTGTTGTTTCATGTGTGCTATTCGGTTACAGAAATTGTTGAGGAAGTTATTGGGTTTATTGAATGTATATGGTAAATGCACATTGGTTTTGTATGTTGGAGTTATGCATTTTATGAATATATGACAGTCGCATGTCAGGAACATTTCCTGTGTATATCGTAGATGTATGTGTACATCCTGCCATTGCATGTTGAGAAGATACAAATTGTGAGTATCTGTCAATTGTATGTCGCAGACAATGTATGTGTATACCTTAATTGTATGTGAAAGCATTTCATGTATATCCTACATTTGTATGTCGGAACAGTTTGTGTATATGCTGCATTTGTATGAGAGAGCAGTTTGTGTGTATCCTACAAAAGTATATCGCTGTTGCATAAGCAACTGTGCATGTCAAAAGATGCAAGCAGTGACTAGTAAGAGTGGTAAAGGAGAACCGGCCATAGAAGGTCATGCATTGTATATGCAAAGTCAAAGTTTAGTGTTATGCATTTTAGGGTGATATGGATATCAGAGAATAAGTGAAGAGTTTTAAAAGCATTTTGAATATTATCCTATTTGTGGGTTTAATGGGTTTTTAACCTGTTTTAATTGCTATCACTGTGTTTGCTCTGCATCACTGTTCCTGCAGAAGACAAACTGAAATCAGTATCATTATCATTATCTGCAGCACTCACCGCGGATGATGATGAAGACGCCTCATTATATGTTTGTTCCAACTTGAACATATCTAGGCAGGCTTCACAAGTTTTCTCAGAATGTGCCTCATTATGCAACATGCACCAGTCGCCAATTAGAATATTATGAACAGGCACATTTAACATCTGACACCTTCGCACCTCTTTAAGCAAATGCATGTCAAAACTTTTGAAATGATCTGCTTCTATTTCACTCACAGGATCACAATTAGACCCCAAATTTACTTCATCACCCTGAGGGCCATCATCATGATCATGCACGTCAAACATCAAGATCTCCTCTATGCTGGTAGTTTGGGGTCTGATGGAGTAAACTCCAGGTTCCACATCCACATACATGATCTCATTGGTTTTGTTATATTCGGTGATCATGTGCCTCATGCGGGGTTCAACATCTACCCTTATTTGATTTGGTATTCCCCTCCAGGGCAACCATGTATGGCTAAAATCAGTGGACATGTACCCGTTAAGGGTTTTTGACCAGTCTCTGCTGAGAAACATCCCATATGTATTAGGTATATCAACTACCTGAATATCAATGTAATATTGGATTCTAGGATTCGATGCTAGCTACATGTGAATGTGGGTCAGCTCTCCTACCACACTTACTTCTGTCTTATCCAGTTGTGTTACTTTCTTTAATGATTTAGCAGGATGTAACCCTAAAGCGTTGCATATGGATAGGGGCATCACATTGGTAGATGCTCCTGAGTCTACTAAACAATTGTGCAAATTTTTACTGAACATCCTTATGGTTAGGAGGAAAGGAGGTGACTCACTTTTGTCTTTGTATAGGGCCATGTGGGAGGTCTCTGCAGCTTGAACAGTAGTTGAGGTTTTAGGTTTGACATTAACATCCCTGGCAACATGATCTTTATTTCCAAATTGACCTGGGGTATGACTATATTCCTTTTGAGCAGGGTCATCTAATGATCTCATGAAAGCTCTCTTGACATCAGGGGTTCTAAGCAGCTTCGACAATGGTAGGCTGATTTTGATCTTTTTCATTTCATCTGTCAAATATGAAACCAACTTGTCAGATTCAGGAGGCAGATTTATAGCTTTTGGTGTTGTGGTCTGTGGTGTCAAATACTGAGCATTTACCTTGGGGAATCCAGGGTTATTACTTTCCTTGGGATCAGGAGGTGTATTGAAATTGTTTGGAGGCAAAGAAGTGGTCAAAGGACTAGTAGGCCTGCTTGAGTTATTCCTCAAGTTGTAGTTGTGTCTACCCTGAGGTTGCTGTTGATAAGCATTGACTTCCTCATGCTCAGCTGATGGCTCATTCTCATCCTCGAAGGGAAAAACATAGTTGGATTCAAAAGCCATGGCTGATTCTTCACATGTTGAGGTGTAATCCTAATGTGGTGGGATTGTCTGTTGATAAGGATGATGCATGAAGCTTTCTAGCACTAAGGCAGAATCATACTCACAAGGGACAATTTCATTCCCCTCTGCATAAGGTGGATTTCCTAAAGTATTGGACACTTCAGCCTGGAAGATACTCGTAGCAATCCTGAATTGAGGACAGTCTAGCTCTGCATGAGCGTTGGTGTTGTGTATCCTGTACCAGTTTGTAAGTGTTGCCTTTGCAAGGTTTACTTTGGTAGTCTGCCTAAATTCATTAGAGGGCTGATTGTCCAGGGGTGATTGCAAGGAACCGTTGTTTGGCCTAGTGTTCCACACTCTAGGCTGTCTAGGAGGATTGTTGTTGCCATTGTTGTTATAATTATTGTTGTACCCCCTATCAGGATAATTGGAGCTGTCATTGGCATAACCTTTGTTTTGATTAGGCTGAGAAAAGAAGTTCTAATTTCTCAGATGGGTGACCTCAGTGGTAAGTTTCCTTAATGGGGCTAATATTTCTTTGATTTCTTCTTTCTCTTCTTGAACCTTGGCCACTACATTCTCTGTCTGAGGCTTGAAAAAGGAAGACCCATTGTTATTGTTGGATTGTTCCACAGACTGGGGCACTTGTGTTTGTCCTGGATATTGTACCATCTGGTTATTTCCATTTGGTGGTGGCATGATACTAAGTGGGGGTATTTGCAAAGGGGCTGGCATCACTGCTAAAAGTATCATGGCTCCACTAGCCTGCTGGTGGACAGGATATGTTGGGTAGCCTGGAAGTGTAGGGAAGGCAACATTTGGTGTGGGAACAGGAGCTAATTGCTAGCTGACTTTGATGGCTTCTTCAAAAGCTTGTGCTAAAGTTGTTATACCAGGATGTGTTCTTCTAATAAACATGGAAGTCAAGGGGTCCAAAGCTGAGTAATAAATGCTCCTAGTAGCTTCATTTGTTATAACATAGGGAGCAACTACCTTAGATAACATCTTTTGGAACCTTGCATTGAAGTTTGCAATAGGTTCTCCTTCAGATCTCTTGATGGTGGCAAATAAATGATAGTTCATTGAAGGATCTATAGTACCTTGAACCTATCCTTGAAAGCTTTCTCCAGGACATCCCATGAACCAACTGAACCTTGTCCAAGACTAACATACCAGTTATAGGCCTCTTCCCCTAAGGAAAATGGGAATAACCTCCATACCACGTCCTCATGTTCATATCCAGCCCTACAACAAGCTTCCTTGAACGTTCTGATATGATCATCAACATCTTGATATGGATGATACCTAGGACAGATTTTATCAGGATTCTTAGGCAAAGTATGCTATGCATTGAAGGTCAGCGGTGACTTTGCAGCAAAGAATGACATCAGGACTGGTGGAGGTTGGACCTGAGGTATAACAGGTTGAGGTTGGACCTGAGGTGTGATAGATGGTCCTATAGGTGTTTGTAAGCCAATAGGAGTGACAAGAGCATGCTCTGGTGAAGCTCTGGATGCACTAGGATCAGGGGAGTGATGAATGTCCACAGTCCTAGGTCTAAATCCCATGATAGGTAGTTCTTCAAAGAGTCCACTAGATCTGGACCTGGTATTTGGCTTAAAAGCTAGGATTTCTCAAGTTTTCAAAGGAGATATGGTTGGTTTATGGTCAGATTTTGCAACTGACAAGATGTTTAAGCAAAGTTTGCAGGAATCTACAGTTTCCTTGTTTGGCCCTCCTTCTAGCTCCAGTTTAGGTGTTGATGGTGATGTTAGTCACAACCAAGCACACAAACAAAAGTTACACAACAACCCTTGTTTATCCTGAAAGATACGATGTATTCAAAGAATTCATGATCCCAAGTCCTCGTTGATTAGTTCATAATCTACTGATGTTACTTAGTGGTTGATGTGTATTGCTATTTTCCATTTTGGGGTCTTACATAGATCAGTAGATTTTGCTTCTGCAACAATGCTTTCAGGGAAGTTACTCTACAGAACATATATCTCCAAATGATGTGTCTAAGTTGATATTTGCATGAGTTCTACCCTTATTTGTGATTCTTTGCATGATATTTTCAATAGTACATGCATCTAGCTTAAGAAATATGCTAATGATGTTTAGTTGTCTACGGGATGTCAACATATTCCTCTGTTCTGCTTAATATTTATCATGATATGCAGTTATGAAAGTGATTTCTATGAAATTAAAATGAGAAAAAGGGTTAGAGAGAGAGATTCCTAAAATTACTTGACTGAGATCACTGATCCACATACATGTTCCCATATAGTAATGAAGAGAAGAAAACTAGAATCATACTTCACCAGGACATTCCACGAATCAGCATGATCCAGTGCAAATCTTCAAGGGAAAGCCGACAACAACATGCAATAGAATGAAAATGCTTCTAGTTGAACACATGATTCATCATTACATATCCAGAAATCAGCTTGAAGATTACTTAAGGTTTACAATCAGGATGTAATCTGAAGCTTCATCTCCATACAATATGCTCATAAAACAGGTACATATACAGTGATCTGGAGGAAGAACCTTGAATGTTTCAACAATTCAATCCTCCCTAGTCTTAGTAATCTGATCTCCTACATGAAATTACTACAGGTCTGATTTTTGAATGATTGACCTCCCTCGCTCTTCTGTAGAGTGCAGGGGTTGAATATAAGTCTCTGTTTTCGCCCCCCACAGTACCTAGGAAACCCTAGTAAATCAATGATCTGCATCAACATGGCGCAACATCCAATGGTGGAAAATAGATCCCGCCAAGAATTTGAATGGCTCCCAGATAGAGCGCCGCTCCTTCAATAATGTTTCCACCTGCCAACCACCGCATTGGAAGCCTTGTCTCCTTCTGGTGCGTTTGCGACCTCTCAGGATCTGGTCCGCCACCTAGGATGTCCCCTGCCATTAAAGCTTCGTCATATCTCCACTTGCCCTCCATCAGGCTCTGGAATGGATTCGAAATCCACCTGCCCCGCTTTTCCTACCTTTTTGTGTCGTGACTGCACATCATACTGATCAATGCACCTGCGGTCAACATATAGAAGTTAGGCATCATCATTTAAATAGTTAGCAGGAGGAGAAACACTTATATTAAATCATGCATTGAAAGTGCAAACAAATATATCAGGTCATGATTCCGTGAAAATCTGCATGCATACGAGTATATAATTCCTTTTGATAACCTTTCGGTTCTGCCACCTGCATGTAGATTTCTGGGCACTTTCATATTAAGTCAGGCTATGATGATGACATCATCATCATGGGCGAGATTCATTAAAATGTGGAAGGATGATGCCATGGTCATATTGAATAAAATTGGGGTCCAGGAAATGTGACCCCGAGGGAGGAACCCTGGAGAATATCACCCTCCGAAAGGATGGCATCATCGTCATGTCGAGCTTTGTATATTGGGTCATATTTTAAGATCGGGTGATATTCGAAAGATGACCCCCAGCGAGTAAAATGACCCTCCTTTCGAAAGATTGGGGTGACGTCAGCGTGTTGATGACTTTACTGCGGTATTGCATAAAATGACATCACTGTCATGTTATTGAACAGGGGGTGATATTGGAAACATACCTCCGCGAGGTAAAAGGGGGATGACGTCACCGTCATATTGATCTCCTTTGTTTATCAGGCTTAGATGACGTCATCAGGATGTAGACACCGGGGTGATATTTTGCGACAGGGTGATATTTCAAAGATCGGGTGATCTTTGAAACATCGGGTGATATTCAAAAGATTGGGTGATCTTCGGAATATCACCCCTGCAACAAATATGAAGTTGTTTGACGGCCAGATACAGTTATCACATAAATTTGATGTCCAGATTATGCGAACAAGGTGAATATCAGGTGATAAACTAACATCGGGGTGATCTTTCATAAGGTGACTGATGTTCGGAATATGACCCCCCCAGAATATTAGGTTTGACCAGAACATTGACCTGCCATAAATTTCTTAATTGGTCGAATTTCAGGGTGATGTAAAAGGCAAACCTGCTTAGAATTTCATACTCTTTCACATGGCAAGCTTCTTGAGGCAAGATTCAGACTTTGGATTTGGGTTCATACATGAAGATCACAAATACACCTGACATGATGCACATACATACTGACTAAAGCTACTTTTTACCATTACCGCTTAGAGCAAAAAACAAGGTAGCAAGCCACAACAGGGGTCCTCATTTTGCTAAGAAGCAAAAAGGGACGTGTTGTGAACATCACAACAGGACAATGCCCAGACATCGTTGTTGTAGCTATGTTAGATGTGAGGTACTTGGATCAACGCGATGGAATTACCTGTAAACGTGACATAGAGGTGCCGTAGAAACCAAACACTACGATTTGTTTGAGTTTTTGGATGTTGATTTATAAAGTTTACCTATCTAAATGAAAAGAAAACTTGTATGATAACTTATAAGGAAATGAGAAGGAAAATAAACTTCTTTCTTGATCAATCATAATGCATGTAAATAATAAGACTATGTATTTGATCCATTCATATATACATAAGGAATAGTCAAGTAAAGATAAATAATTTGTAAGCATAATACTAGAAAAGATACTAATTCACTTCACATTATTCGTAAGCATAAACTAGAAAAGATACTTAATCATTCAGTCTAAGATGAAATAATGAATTTATTATAATTAAATTATCGTACATCAAGTAAACTTTGTTCAAAAGTAAAGTACTAAAACAATAATGTATAGTCTGAGACAAATAAGGAATTAACACATATCAAATTAACCTTTGTTCCAAAAGTAAGGTACTAGATCCTTTTCTTGCACAATCATTTCAAACTTATATATAAATGGAACCAGATTAAGGCTTGTTGCAATCTAAACAAGACAAGTTTTTCCACATGAGTTTAACTTAAACTTCATTAATTGAGATTATAAAATCATAACCAAAATGATTAATGTTGACTTCTTTTTCATAGGTCACAATGAGAGATTCTTCGATCACATTTCGAGATTAGGGAAGTTGTTTTAAAACACTAAGTTTTCATCTTGCACTTCCTAAAACATTTAAGATTAATGATTGTTTAAACAAATATTTCAAATCCATTTTTGATTCTCACTATAATCTTTTACTAAATATTATACCAATTAATCCAACCTTTGACGTTGAAATCTACTCCCAAGGAAACAAAAGCTTATGTATTGGCTCCATATAATAATCATTTCCCTCATGTAATCATTAGTTCAATATTGTCTATTAAGATATTCTTATTAAACATTATACTTTTACAATTATTATCCAAGGGAAACGTAAATTCATATAAGGTGACTCTATCATTCACATTGTCAAAATACATAATCAAATTCCAATATCTAATTAAATAATTAGATTTGAAATGTGTAACACTATTATTGATTTATCATTAATATTGTGCAATAGGGTACAATTGATCAAATATCAAAATCCATAAAGTACCTATACACATATTTCATGGTTGTTAAGAGAACTTCTAGTAACCAATATTTAAATTACTATTTAAGATAATTGGAATTTAAACAATCCGTTCTACTCACTTGATTTCTAATAATTCTAAGAAAAAGAAAGAGTACACAATTATGCATGATTGATCGTTTACCTTCTAATTTCGAAACCCATTTATGGTTCATACACAAAGTACCAACAAACTAACAAATCGTAAGTCTCCATACAAAAATACCCTTATTATAAACTAGTAGTTGTACCCATAAGAGATTCAAGGAATATCCTAATAGGAATATGAAAATATTATTTAAGTCAATTAATAAATATTAAGAATTCATGTTTTAATATTACATAATTAAATCTATTCATGTTTTGACTACAAATTTCTATCTTGATAAGTAGTGGCATCTATTTAATCAACCCTCCCAAAACTTGTGTGTCAAGTAAGGTGATCCATTTTCCCAATTCCTTGATAGTCCTAAAATATTTTGCAAGGAAATTCCATTGTAGAGGTTATTCATTCATGTTAACATGCGCTCAAGAGATTTACTGAAGATTTAATTTATAGAATTGCAAGGTTCTAGTCATTGCAAATAACATGGTTTGAACAATAGCTATGGTCTTATGTTATGGAGATGGCAATCAAAGAAATCCAAATCATTTCACTTTAATCCTCATTGAGACTATAATTTGAATAGTTTAAGGGTCAATATCTAATTTAAATCAAAAGTGGCTACGAATCGTAATAAGCATAGTTTAGGAGAGGTAATTAAAAAATGTTTATTATTTCAATTAGATTGAACTACAAGATACAGATTGACCATTCAACATTCTCCCTCATATAACAATGCAAACAATAGTAATTATGTCTGGATTCTTTATATGTTTCATGAAAACATGTATTAGCTTAACACAAAACTCTATTCAGAATACTCGCCTATTTTTGGTTTAAAAAGGCCTTGGAAAATTTTAAGCAAATGCAACAGGCAGGTGAGAAGACCAACTCCTCAACCTTTACCAGTATCCTTACTGCATGTGGACGAATTGAAGCTTTAGATCAGAGTAAGGACAACATAAAATTAGGGGAATTTTGCTAGATATTATGGTTGTAAATACTCTAGTAGGCATGCATGCAGAGTGTGGAATCACCGACAAGGCACATGAACTGTTTGACAAAATGCCTCAAGAAATGTGGTCTCATGGACTGCAACGATTGCAGGATATGCACAAAATGGATTTGTTGATAAGGCTTTAGAAAAATTTGAACAGATGCAGTTTGATAGGTGTAAGGTCAAATCCCACGACCTTTTCTAGCATCCTCCTTGCCTGTGCCAACATGGGCACTTTAGAATAGGGTAGGGACATCTGTCAAAGCATAATGGAAAGGGAATTTTTTTATCAGATATTAAGGTTGGAAATGCTCTGGTAGACATGTATGTGAACATTGGGTGAGCAGAGAAGGCACACAAACTGTTTGACAGAATGCCTCAAAGAGATGTCATCTCATGCAAAGCAATGATTGTAGTATATATTCAAAATGGGTTTGTTAATAAGGCTTTAAACTTCCAAGAAACTACGATTGGCAGATGTAAAACCAAATTTCATACCCTTTGTCAGCTTCCTCCCTGCTTGTACCAAGATGGACGCTTTTGAATAGGGTAGGGGCACCCATCAAAGCAAAATGGAAGGGGAATATTTGCCAGATATTATAGTTGGAAATACTCTGGTAGACATATATACAAAATAAAGAAGCACAAACGAGGCGCGTCAACTATTTGACAGAATGCCTCAAAGAAATGTCATCTCGTGGAATACAATGATTGCAAGTTTTCACAAAATGGATTTGTCAGCTACGCATACTACAATCACATGAGAAATCCATATTGCGTTACAGTTACAACTGATTGTTATGTGTGCAGAGTTGGCCTTCTTGATAGTGTGACTACCTTGAGGACATCCTAAACCTATCATTAAGATGCCAATTAAACCTATGGTGGGGGTTGTGTGGCGTGTTCTCTTGGGCCTGTATATCACATATGAATAGAGGCTTTGGAGCATTTACACCAACGTTGCTCCTTTTATTTGGATCCTAAAAATTCTATTCATCTTATGTTCTTCTCTCAAACATCTACGTAGAAGTGAGCAGGTGTGGCGAGGTTCAAAAAGGTAAGGAGATTGATGAACAATAGAGGAATTAGAAGGATCCTTGGTAGAAGTGCGGTCTCATGAACTGCAGGATATACACAAAATGGATTTGTGGAAAAGGCTTTAGAAACTTTCAAAAAAATGCAATTGGCAAAAGTAAGGCCAAATTCCTCAACCTTTGACAACGTTCACCCTATCTGTGCTAAAATGGGAGCTAAAGCAGGGGATGGACAGAGGACATAGTTGCAAGTGCCACTACCAATCACTGAAGCCTTCACACAAATGTATACACAAATTTTCTCTTGAATGAATTCAGAATTGTAATCAATTAAGGTGCAGATTCATTTAAGAGAGCTTGGACTGCATGTACATGATCCGTATAATATGTTTGACAGGAAATTTGGGTAACTTTAGGCAATTCTTAAATATATATACACATAGATATTTATGTGTACATAAGCGTATATGTAATTGTAAGGGAATGCAATCTCTTTTTTATAGATCTAGGGTAGTTAAAAAAATGCAAACAACCAAATTTTCAATCCCTACACATACTAACTTCATACAACGAAAAGTATATACACAAAAATTCAAACTAAAAATTCATGAAATCATAAAAACAATGAGCTTTCTAACAAAATTTCAAAAAGAAAAAGGAAGGATTGATCTTACAAAATGCTCCAGCCATCCAACCAAATCCCAAGTGTGTCTTCCCTTCACCTTTCAATGGCTATTTATAGAAAAAAATCAGTCCTTATCTAGAACCATCTTTTTCCAAGAACACGATGGAAAGTTTGAGTCAGTGGAGTCAAGTCTAACCCATTTAATACCTTATTTCAAATTTCCAATTTGAAATTAATTCTTGTGGAAAAATCTCATTTGATCCATAAATGTTAGCTTTGAAACTTGACTTGGAAATAAGGGGGTTGAATTCTCATTTATTTCTTTTTCTAGAAGTGTACCCTTTTCAATTTATTTATTTATTCATTTAAAATTTTAAATTATCTTAAAAGAAATCATTTATTTATTATTTTTGTTATTATTATTTTGTTTTAAGATGACTTGATATTTTACATTATTTAATTTTAATTTAAAAAAAGTCATTAATAGCTTTTATGTGTGTTAGTAATAGAAAGGGTAAGATTTGAATACTTCAATAATAAAATGCATACAATTAGCCATTAGTGGTAATTAGTAAAAGTAATAACCATGCATAGTATTCTAATCAAACTCGAAACTCAAAATATCATAAAATTTGTTCGAGGGGTGGAAGTGGGTCGTGACATACTTCCCCCCTAAAACTTTGCATTGTCTCGATGCAAAACATTACTGACTTTAGTTTGTGAATTAAGGTGTCATAGATCAAAACTTCTATCATGATAATGTAAATACATATTATCATAACAATGCGAGTTTAAGAAATTACTTTACCCTTTCAAACCTGATTGAGCATATCCTTGCAGCTTGTCCTCTAGTTGGGAATGTTTATTATTCCAGTATACTCATTCATTCAAATTTTCTTGTGTCTAGGATAACCACTTGCAGAGGTTGTTAGACATATCATGGTGTTGTTTAGCAAATTAAAGTAATGAATCATTAAGATTAACCATGTAGTGATTATAAGTTACAAAAAATGTCATTTCTAAATCTTTACTTCATCATGTAAGTAACTTCCTCATAATTATCTCTATGAGTCTTGTGAAATACAACAATAGTGAATAAGTGTTTAAAAATTCAGGAAGAGATCTAACTTGCAAGAGTGTCATCACTAAGCACATTATTATCACAACTAGCTAATATAACTTCTCCACAATTTATATCGTAGAATGGAACCATCAAATCAAACATGTGTCATTATCATGAATTCCACATGTGAACTGATTCAAGTAAATCATCCCCACGCTCATGGATTCGTCATGAGAGTGGTATACTCAAGAGCAAATGAAAGTATTACAAAATAGATTTCAATGTCAAGAGGCCAAATTATTATCATATCAAATGCGAGGATCAAAATATTTTTATTTTCTAACATCTCTTCAGGAGATTCATTTTCATATAAGAAGGCTCTTACCTTAGCCCATTCACAATAAAGCTAAGTAAACTTTCTCCTCACTTTGGTTTCTGACTATTTTCCTTCATAGATAATAAAATATTCATAGATATAATTGATCCTATCCAAAGTCAACATATCCAAAATGTCATTAAATAATTTTTCTTCCTTTACTAATTATTCCATCTTCTGAGATATATCATAACTTATACCGAGTTATCCTTCTAAATCCACCTTTAAGTTAGTTTCTCTCCGACATAAGAGCGTCACATTTATTGTCCTCCTTTTCCTTTGACCATACTTGATCATAATAAAAATCGTACCGAACTCAAAGTCCAACTGCCTGATCTTATTGTTCATATCCTTAATTTTCTCTTATTTTAAAACCTCCTTTGATGCTATTACAATGTCATGACTTTGATCATTCATGCTTGCAATTCACTTTAAAATTCCATCATCAAAGATATAATAAAACCTCATAATCAACTTTCTAAGTTTGGTAAAGTGTAGGTTCATAGATTCTCCCTTGGTAATCCATCATTATCAAGGTATACCCTGCACATTTTTGATCTCTCAGAGATACTTCAAGAGCTGCCCCCACTTGATTACACCATGGATCATCTTTTGTTTGGCTAAGGTTGGTTTGAAGTGTTGATCTTAATGCATCGGCCACTCTAGTCTCCTTTCCCTCAATATATTCAATCTCAAAATCTTACTCATTTAGGCATTCTAGCTGCCTTCTTTGTCTTGGATTAAGATGGGGTTGAGTAAATGTGAGATTTTCATATCTGATTATACAAACTTAGTACTTGCGCATCGACTCCAAATGTTAAGTACTAAAACACATTATCCAAAATTTCCAATTATGTTAGAAGTTTACTCCAACCTATGTTAGAATCCAAAAGAAATGATACACCTTTGTAGATTAGAAGAATTATATTATCTTAGTCAATCTGAGTACTTAGGAATTTCAAATAGCCAATCTGGGATAAAGTGTCCAAAATGGGACATATTGAAATAAAGCCAACTGAGCTCTTCTATCCTTTGGGCAAACTAGTTCATATGGAACCAGTTCTAATAGACCCTATCACTATCCAATACGGGGTAGATAAAATAATGGTCAAATGGGCTTATACTGGCAAACAGATCCAAACTTTATCCAATAGGTAAACACAACATCCATACGGGCTAACAAGGACATGAATCAATAAATTTCTCTACTAGAGACTTAGACTCATCGGGATCAATCCAGATCCTGAGTCACTTACAAGAAATTACACAATAGGCCCATATATTGCACTGAGGAATTTTCGTAAGTTCATTCGATAAAAATGTTTTGAGGACCTTGTACCCTCCCTCAGGTTTACGGGCAACTGGCCAGGTGCAAGGTCAATCCTCCCAAGGATTCTTTTGAGTACCAGTGACTTCCATTATTCCAATATCATATAAACATTACAATTAAAATGAATACGTGCTCAAGCACACACATCAACACTCAAGTGAAAGGTAACAATTCTAGTTGTCATGCATGCCTATTTGCAGAGATTGCCACATCAACAACTCTTCCAAACTTTTCATCCATCTCTCTCTTCGTAACTGTTGCATCATTTAGTGCCACCTTAGGGCTTGTTATCCAAAAGTAGTGCTAGCATCCCAAAATTGATAGTAGCTTCCCAAACTATGAGTTCATGAATGACATCAATTTCCTGAAAGTCAATCGCTGTCTCCAATACTCATCTAGATAGCCATAAAATCATATAGTCTCACCTCTAAAGGAAACCAATATCATTAATACCTTAGTTCCAAGTAACTGAAAAAGAAAGATGGCCTTAGGGCCCTCTCAAGGACCCCTCCTCACGTTTCCTAATACCTTGCTCACGTTTGTTTAAGGTATTATCCTCCAAGTGGAAGGTATGCAAGAAACACACACATAGATCTAGGGGGATGGATGGATTATGACTATCCCATACCATTCCCATTTGCAACCCCCATCCTCGTAATAGAATCCCCCAGGCCACCTACTCCCCCATACAACCTACCCAGGGCCCCTCCTGGATAAGGTAGTTTACAGAAGTCACATTACTCCACACATGCCAACAATTGTAATAATAAAAATGCCTCAAATCGAGAAGGATTAAGTAAAACAAGTCCATAAGTTAAATCCTCAATTAAAATAAAGCAAGCCAAGAAGTGAAGGTTAAAGATAATGACCATTGCAACATCTCAAATTTAACAAAGAACAAGTCCTTGAGGAAAAAGGACCATCTCAAAATTAAAATAACTAATTAGCCCAAAGAAACAAAACACTACTGGCTTAACACTTAAGTAAAACCTTTAACACAAGAATAAATAATGCAACAATCTCATAAAATTTGCACATTACAATCACCATGTAGCCTTACAACAAGACCACCTAAGGGGAGTAGGGGAATTGGGTGGACTTCTATCACTAAAATAGTTAATCAGATAGTGGTCTCAACCACGTAGAGAACAATCATAAATCACCGTGTCACACTAAGCATTCCCCACACAAGTTGGAACAACCTTATCATATTTTTGTATCAAAAATCCAAACGAATAGTCATATGCCCCCACACAACCCAAGTCATGCCATTATGAAAAGATCCATTAAGACATGCCACAAAAGGAATTATCCACAGAATAGGATATCGACTTCCTAAAAGAGAATCCACAAGTCTCACGGTTGTCATGTACCAAACTACTATCATCTCATTACACACGTCTTGTCACTAGTATCAATCTATTCATCTCACCCTCTAGGGAGAGTTTATCTACGACCTTACCATTTCCTTTTCTTTGCATGTTTCTCTCCACGTTTATCAATAACTGTACGATCATTAGATCTCAAGAGGGGGAATATCATTAACCTTATATCTTAATTCTTACCATGCTTTAGGTTAGCAGACCTCTAGGCCTAGTGTTTGAGCCTCGACTTTGATTCCATATGTAAGGACCCAACTCCTTATTAACAAAATAATACTAAACTCTAAAGTCAAAAATACCGAGGAATTTAAAAATTTGATCTAACAGATGTAGGAAATGCAGATTCGTGAAATTTTACTATTAATTCTAAGAAGTGTTTCCAATAAATATTATAGATGTTAGACAACCAGAGTTTAGTTTTATAAAGTCCTGGAAATTTCTCCACTGTTAATCTAGTGAAGAGAGAAAGTACATTTCTCAAGATAACATGTAGGAACAATGGATCAACACATACCTTAAGTCATACCTTACATCCTGCATTCATTTTTGACAATTTACTTTTCCTCTAGTGATTGGTATCCTTATCATTTGCACAAAACTAACTGGATAATCTCATGTTAACACAAATCAGAAATCACTACATATAATGTTAAGATCATGATGTTAATTATAGAAGAACATCCTATATCCAGGGGACTTGAGTACTGGGGGCATCCTTCACCATCCAGACTACCTACATACCATATATCAACGGGATCAAGGCCCCCTCTGGATGCGACTAACACTGGGGTATGGGAATAAGTAGTTCTATCTTGCACTATGTTTGATGCAACTGTGAGCAGGTATCCAACCCTTTCTAGGGTTGTTCCCTGACCTAGACAGTTCTTCGTTAGCTGCCACCCACTCATGTGAAACAGAGACAAAAATTAGTCCACTACCATAAACACCTTAAGGGGTGTTTGTCAATTAGTCCTAGTGTGGAGGAATCCCTATCAGGTGTCTGCTCATGAAATCTAGTTTACTTCCTCAAGCCAAATTAGGTAATTTCATGACTAAGTCTGTTCCAATTCTTTAGTGTTTTCTGATCACCAAGATCCATGAAGGTGAGGTGAGAGCATATGACATATAGGGTTTCTGGATCAGACTTGTTACCCTATCTAACATTTTACAAGTCATCTCTGATTTAAACTGATGTTGTCAATAAGCCCCATTTTCTGTTGATAGTTTGAAAGGTTTTCTAAATGAGTATTTTAGCCTCAATAATTAAAAGTTCACATGGAAATCATCATACAACTATTTCAATAGACTCATCCTTTAGTTAATATTTTTTTAATGAGATATTTGAGGAGATTTTCCCTTCCTATGGATTTAACTTCAACATGTCCCTTATTACTCCCCGATGACTTAGAGGGACAGTGCCCAGACGTCGTTGTTGCAACTATGTTAGGCACGAGGTACTTAGTTCAACGCGATGACATTACCCGTAAACGTGACACAGAGGTACTGTAGAAATTGAACACTGTGATTTGTTTGAGTTTTTGGACATCGATTTATAAAGTTTACCTATCGAAATGAAAAGAAAACTTATATGGTAACTTATAAGGAAATGAGAAGGAAAATAAACTTCTTTCTTGATCAATCATAATGCATGTAAAGAATAAGACTAGGTATTTGATCCATTCATATATACATAAGGAATAGTCAAGTAAAGATACTTAAATAATTTGTAAGCATAATACTAGAAAATATACTAATTCACTTCACATTATTCGTAAGCATAAACTAGAAAAGATACTTAATCATTCAGTCTAAGATGAAATAATGAATTTATTATAATTAAATTGTCGTACATCAAGTAAACTTTGTTCAAAAGTAAAGTACTAAAACAATAATGTATAGTCTGAGACAAATAAGGAATTAACACATATCAAATTAACCTTTGTTCCAAAAGTAAGGTACTAGATCCTTTTCTTGCACAATCATTTCAAACTTATATATAAATGGAACCAGATTAAGGCTTGTTACAATCTAAACAAGACAAGTTTTTCCACATGAGTTTAACTTAAACTTCATTAATTGAGATTATAAAATCATAACCAAAATGATTAATGTTGACTTCTATTTCATAGGTCACAATGAGAGATTCTTCGATCACATTTCGAGATTAGGGAAGTTGTTTTAAAACACTAAGTTTTCATCTTGTACTTCCTAAAACATTTAAGATTAATGATTGTTTAAACAAATATTTCAAATCCATTTTTGATTCTCACTATAATCTTTTACTAAATATTATACCAATTAATCCAACCTTTGACGTTGAAATCTACTCCCAAGGAAACAAAAGCTTATGTATTGGCTCCATATAATAATCATTTCCCTCATGTAATCATTAGTTCAATATTGTCTATTAAGATATTCTTATTAAACATTATACTTTTACAATTATTATCCAAGGGAAACGTAAATTCATATAAGGTGACTCTATCATTCACATTGTCAAAATACATAATCAAATTCCAATATCTAATTAAATAATTAGATTTGAAATGTGTAACACTATTATTGATTTTATCATTAATATTGTGCAATAGGGTACAATTGATCAAATATCGAAATCCATAAAGTACCTATAAACATATTTCTTGGTTGTTCAGAGAACTTCTAGTAACCAATATTTAAATTACTATTTAAGATAATTGGAATTTAAACAATCCGTTCTACTCACTTGATTTCTAATAATTCTAATAAAAAGAAAGAGTATACAATTATGCACGATTGATCGTTTACCTTCTAATTTCGAAACCCATTTATGGTTCATACACAAAGTACCAACAAACTAACAAATCGTAAGTCTCCATACAAAAATACCCTTATTATAAACTAGCAATTGTACCCATAAGAGATTCAAGGAATATCTTGATAGGAATATGAAAGTATTATTTAAGTCAGTTAATAAATATTAAGAATTCATGTTTTAATATTACATAATAATATCTATTCATGTTTTGACTACAAATTTCTATCTTGATAAGTAGTGGCATCTATTTAGTCAACCCTCCCAAAACTTGTGTGTCAAGTAAGGTGATCCATTTTCCCAATTCCTTAATAGTCCTAAAATATTTTACAAGGCAATTCCATTGTAGAGGTTATTCATTCATGTTAACATGTGCTCGAGAGTTATTGAAGATTTAATTTATAGAACTGCAAGGTTCTAGGCATTGCAAATAACAGCCCGGTTTGAACAATAGCTATGGTCTTATGTTATGGAGATGGCAATCAAAGAAATCCAAATCATTGCACTTTAATCTTCATTGAGACTATAATTTGAACTGTTTAAGGGTCAATATCTAATTTAAATCAAAAGTGGCTATGAATTGTAATAAGCATATTTTAGGAGAGGTAATTAAAAAATGTTTATTATTTCAATTAGATTGAACTACAAGATACAGATTGACCATTCAATATTCTCCCTCATATAACAATGCAAACAATAGTGATTATGTCTGGATTCTTTATATGTTTCATGAAAATATGTATTAGCTTAACACAAAACTCTATTCAGAATACTGGCCTATTTTTTGGTTTAAAAAGGCCTTGAAAAATTTTAAGCAAATGCAATAGGCAGGTGAAAAGACCAACTCCTTAACCTTTACCAGTATCCTTACTGCATGTGCACAAATTGAAGCTTTAGATTAGAGTAAGGCCAACATAAAATTAGGGGGATTTTGCTAGATATTATGGTTGTAAATACTCTGGTAGGCATGCATGCAGAATGTGGAATCACCAACAAAGCACATGAACTGTTTGACAAAATGCCTCAAGAAATGTGGTCTCATAGACTGCAACGATTGCAGGATATGCACAAAATGGATTTTTTGATAAGGATTTAGAAAAATTTGAATAGATGCAGTTTGACAAGTGTAAGGTCAAATCCCATGACCTTTGCCAGCGTCCTCCTTGCCTGTGCCAACATTAGCACTTTTGAACAGGGTAGGCACATCCATCAAATCATAATGGAAAGTGAATTTTGTCAAATATTAAAGTTGGAAACGCTCTGGTAGACGTGTATGTGAACATTGGGTGAGCGGAGAAGGAACACAAACTGTTTGACAAAATGCCTCAAAGAGATGTCATCTCATGCAAAGCAATGATTGCAGTATATATTAAAAATGGGTTTGTTAAAAAGGCTTTAAACTTCTAGGTAACTGCGATTGGCAGGTGTAAAACCAAATTTTATACCCTTTCTCAACGTCCTCCTTGCTTGTGCCAAGATGGGCGCTTTTGAATAGGGTAGGGGTACCCATCAAAGCAAAACAAAAGGGGAATATTTGCTAGATATTATATTTGAAAATACTCTTGTAGACATATATGCAAAATGAGGAAGAATAGACAAGGCGCGTCAACTGTTTGACATAATGCCTCAAAGAAATGTCATCTCGTGGAATACAATGATTGCAGGTTTTCACAAAATGGATTTGTGAGCTACACATACTACAATCACATGACTTATCCATATTACATTACAATTACAATTGATTGTTATGTGCGCAGAGTTGGCCTTCTTGACAGTGCAACTACCTTGAGGACATCCTAAACCTATCATTAAGATTTCAATTAAACCTGGGGGGGGGTGTGTGGCGTGTTCTCTTGGGCCTATATATCACATACGAATATAGGCTTTGGAGCATTTACACCAACGTTGCTCCTTTTATTTGGATCCTAATAATTCTATTCATCTTATGTTCTTCTCTCAAACATCTACGCAGAAATGAGCAGGTGTGGCGAGGTTCAAAAAGGTAAGGAGATTGATGAATGATAGAGGAATTAAAAGGATCCCTGGTAGAAGTGTGGTCTCGTGAACTGCAAGATATGCACAAAATGGATTTGTGTAAAAGGCTTTAGAAACTTAAAAAAAAATGCAATAGGCAGAAGTAAGGCCAAATTCCTCAACCTTTGGCAATGTTCACCCTATCTGTGCTAAAATGGGAGCTGAAGCAGGGGACAGACAAAGGACATAGTTGCAAGTGCCACTACCAATCACCAAAGCCTTCACAAAAACTTATACACAAATTTTCTCTTGAATGAATTCAGAATTGTAACCAATTAAGGTGCAGATTCATTTAAGAGAGCTTGGACTGCATGTACATGATCCGTATAATATGTTTGACAGGAAATTTGGGTAACTTTAGGCAATTCTTAAATATATGTACACATAGACATTTATGTGTACATAAGCGTATATGTAATTGTAAGGGAATGTAATCTCTTTTTTATAGATCTAGGGTAGTTAAAAAAATGCAAACAACCAAATTTTCAATCCCTACACATACTAACTTCATACAACGAAAAGTATATACACAAAAATTCAAACTAAAAATTCATGAAATCATAAAAACAATGAGCTTCCTACAAAATTTCAAAAAGAAAAAGGAAGGATTGATCTTACAAAATGCTCCAGTCGTCTAGTCAAATTCCAAGTGTGTCTTCCCTTCACCTTTCAATGGCTATTTATAGAAAAAAATCAGTCCTTATCTAGAACCATCTTTTTCCAAGCACAAGGTGGAAAGTTTGAGTCATTGGATTCAAGTCTAACCCATTTAATACCTTATTTCAATTTTCCAATTTGAAATTAATTCTTGTGGAAAAATCTCATTTAATCCATAAATATTAGCTTTGAAACTTGACTTGGAAATGAGCGGGTTGAATTTTCATTTATTTCTTTTTCTAGAAGTGTACCCTTTTCAATTTATTTATTTATTCATTTAAAATTTTAAATTATCTTAAAAGAAATCATTTATTTATTATTTTTGTTTTTATTGTTTTGTTTTGTTTTTATTGTTTTGTTTTGAAGGTGACTTGGTATTTTACATTATTTAATTTTAATTTAAAAAAAATTCATTAATAGCTTTTATATGTGTTAGTAATATAAAGGGTAAGATTTGAATACTTCAATAATAACATGCATACAATTAGCCATTAGTGGTAATTAGTAAAAGTAATAACCATGCATAGTATTCTAATCAAACTCGGAACTCAAAATATCATAAAATATGTTCGAGGGTTGGAAGTGGGTCGTGACATATGTTTTTAACACGATGCTTCCTCTATTGCTTCTCCCATCTCATTGTCTATGCTCATACCTTCTCCATTATCTGCTCCTCCACCTACCCCAACCACTTTTGTTCCTCCTCTTGTACCTTTATAAGATCAAATGGTCACGACTCATCCCCCTTCACTTCCAAAACCAACCCTAGGTGAAACTGACCCTCTAGATCTCATAAGCATTGAAACCACTATACTACATGACCTAACCACACCCCACCTACTCATAACCCACCTTAAGGTGCTCTAGAGAAACATGTTGATAAGAAATTAAAAATAATTGAGGTGTTTCTGGTTCCATCCACTCTCCTCCCTCTTATTTAGTAACTTCCCAATATCCCACCTCACATTGAACCCCTTAACTTGCCAAATGTTAGAATCATCTCTAGTACCATCCTAGCATCCTTCGTCCCACTTACTTATACTCATCATCAAATCTTTCCTAAATTAAAACCCTTCACCTTTGACATTGTTTTACCTCCCTAAACCAACCAAATGAAAGTTTAAACATTATCCCACACCACCCCATTAGCAACCAAAACCTAGGATAACACCTTCATCCCCTTCTTTAATCCCTTCTACATCTATTCTTTCATCAATGGAGGTGGCTCCTCCTCCATAGTCTGTTGATCCTAGTCCTATCATCTGCACTAGTGGTATAAATGATCATACCTTGGTGTTATATGCTTTTCCCAAGTCACTATCCCATTCAATTGATGGATGTCTTTTTGACTTGGTGGCTAATATTGTAGCATTATCAGTGATATTCACTCATTTGCTGACTATTGCACCTTTGGTGGACATTTAGGAGGATGTTGATCCTTCTGGTTATAATGTCCCCTTTCTACTACTGTTTAGTCTATTACTCTTCCTTTATTGACTCATGCACCATAAAACACTCTGCTATCCGCATTTGGTCATGATTAGGACAAGGATGATTTATGGGATATGGAGTTTAACAATTAGATGTTTCATTTTCATATCATTTGTATATACTTGTGTTTTTTTTGATAATGCATGTCTTGCCTACTTTCTTATGTGTAGCCCTATGTGCATATGTGGATTGTTTATTTGTATGTTCCTCGTGGATGACCCATGCTACTTGTTTAAGTACATGGATACAGGAGGAACAAAATGTTGTGAAATTCCTCTATTTGAATATATTTATCTTTCTATGTGTCATCTATTCTATTTTCATCACATTTGGGGATGATGCAAAGCATTGGGACATTTAGGTCCCTTTCATTTTGACCCATAAATTTTTATTGTCCATTTCCTATGTGTCTTCTCCCTTTGTTCTTGTAGTCCTATGTTCCTTCAGGAATGATGATAATTCCATTATGATCCTATGATTATTTATTCCTTAACATATTGACCCCAAGACATATGGATCCCTTTGTGCATCTTTTCTTGTGATGTTGTTGATGCATATGCGACATTGCCTCTACTTCTCCTTATGTCATTTGTTGGTCATGATTTTAGGTGTGCCAAGTTTTCTATTTATAGTAAAATATTGTTCTCTTTCCTCTCCTTGGGGACACCAAATCATTGACCCTAGGGGTATATGGTCTAATATATGTTTCCTAGGGATCCTCCTTCTTCCCCCCTTTCTACCTTAAAATTAATTGCATACCTTTAATTTATGCAATTATTTTAAGGGGGGCATATATCGAAATTCACATGTGCAAATCCACACACACATTTAACACACTCTCAAAAGCATCATTAGATTGTAGCCCCAAGTATAGAGAAATTATTGGATTTATCCAACCTTATTAGGATTACCTAGCAACAAAGAGTAGTAGTATATGTAAGCTCTAGTATTGTATTTGCATATGAGCCACTAAGCAATAGAGTGTACTAGTGCATGTGACTCATCTCACCTACTTTTTATACTCTGTGTAGTACACTATTGCATATATGGTTCCTAGCAATAGAGTATGCTAGACCTTGAACCAATCTTGCATTTTCTTGACAACAAAGTGTGTTAGGATTATGCCTTTCATTTTTTAGTAACAAATCACACTAGGAAAAAAATGTCTTAATTTTTCTTCTCTATGTCTTTGTGTGTGCTTCCTAGTCTCTTCTTGTAGACATCTAAATCTTACCACATCCTAACATCACTAGATTTATCCCTCATATATCTTATTCTAACATTAATTGAATAAAATACTTATTTAAGTAACTCCTTTAATCATCTTCTCAATGTAAATTAAATAAATTTCATCATTTATTTAATTAAATAATAATTTCCATTCCTATTCTAATATTCCAACATTTAATTAAATAAATCATCGTTTATTTAATTAAATCATCAATTCCTATGTTTATTCCTCTAAAAAATTAAATAGCTAGTTAACATTTATTTAATTCACCTGTTTCCCCCCTTACCATTAATTAAATAAACTAATCATGTTTATTTGACTAATTAATCACTTGGACATGGCCCAATAAATCTTCTCATCAAATCTTATCCATCTTTTCAATCTAGAAAATCTCCACCCTCCTTTTCACACATGTGACTCATGTGATTCTCACATGTGTGAGAAGTCCTACTTGTCACAATCACTCATCCCTAGGTTTCTCACACATGTGTGAGACATACTATTTATCATAGTCACCCCCTTCTGACATATGTGAGATATTTCACAAGATTCTAAAACATACCTTTTAATCCTCACCCTTCATCTCTTCCTAAAAAATCCTATCCATCCAAATCTCTCAATCCATGCCCCATCATGTGCATCAACCACAAGGTGTCACTTGGAGGCCTCTCATTCATCCTTGTCTCTCTCAATAATTCTCAATTATTGATCCTCCTCATCAAAAATCTTTAAATTAACACCCTCTCACGCCATTTTCAAGTCAACTTAGAGAGTAAAGGCATGCTGTAGGAATCTCAAGCAACCAACATCACAACTTCATCATCAAGTCATTTGGAGCACATCTACATATCAACGAAGGTATAAAGCTTTGTTGTATCGTTACATTGCTTTTGGTTTACATTCTTTTATGCTCTAATAAGAGGTAGAAGTATTAACTCTTGTTTGCACTTGCACAAGTAGTTAGGTTTTAGCTTCTTCATTTTGCCATGCTCGCAAAATAGTTGACAATAAATGACATTTTTTTTAGAAATCTCACTTTTCTTTAATTTGTGTTCCTTATTTAATTTTAAACATTTTTGTTAATATAGTTTGTTTTTAATTTTTAAAATAGTTAGTTTTTACTTTTTAAAATAGTTAATTTTTAATTTTTTTTAAAACTAGTTAGTTTTTAATTTTTAAAAAATAGTTAGTTTTAAATTTTTAAACTAGTTACTTTTATTTATTTTTAATATAGTTCATTTTAATTTTTGATATATTTAGTTTTTTAAAAAGTAGTTTACTTTTTAAAAACACAATACAAGAAACCATAGGCAATAGCTTTTATTATTTTTAAAATTTAAAATTTCTAATTTCAAATTAGTGTGTTCTGTTAAAATCCCATCCCCATGCTTTTATTTTCAAACATTTCAAAAGTTTCAAATAAAAATAAAAAATTAAACCTACACTAAGCCTAAGTCTTAACCCCCTGGCCCTAGCCTATACCTACCTGAGTATAGAATCCCTATCCATTTTGGGCACCTTGTCCTCATCTCCATCTCGTTTCCTAGATCCCCATGGACAATGTGTCCTCCCCCACATCCTAAGACCTAACCCAAACCCCTACCAGAGACCCTGAGCTTCCTATTCTCCTAAGGTCTAATCCCATTGCATTCCTATCCTAGACTCCCTAATCCTATGATCCCATCCTTTTTCTCGCTACCTACCTTGTTCTACACTCTTGACATTGCTCCACCTCCACCATCTCATCACTTCCTTCTCAACCTTTGATCCTCCCTACTTCTTGTGCCTTTGTGCTCTATCCCTCCTCCACTTTTCCTCCTCCATCACTTAGTTAGCACCCCACTCCTCTCCCTTTGTTGCTCCACCTAATTGCTACATCTGTGCCCTCTTCCATTGCTTGTGAGCAGTGATTTACCTTGTTGTAACTTGATCTTGACCTCATCACCACCAATCCAATGCTCAGTCACCCAATGCTCAGTCACCACCATCTCACCGCCCCATCGATGGCTGCACCAAGTTTGCCACTCGTCCTGCTAGTCCTATTACATGTCTACCTAGTCTCGAATCCTATGTCAGACCTTATCTGGGACCCTATTTGCCTTGTCTAATTTCTTGTCCACTCTATCTTAGACCTTGTTTGCTCTGTCCACTTTTTTGTCTGCCTTGTCCTAGACCCTATTTGCCCTATCTAGACCCTGTCTGTCTTGTCTAATTTCTTGTCCATTAGTCTCGGACCATGTTTGCACCTATTTGATTTCTTGTTTGTCTAGTTCATCCAATCCCTTGGGCCCCATTTTTAACTTCCTCAAAAACCCCCTTTCACTTAGATCATCATAACTTTCACCCCTTGTGGCCTTTCTTGCATTTTTATAGGCGGTAGAAAGTTGAATCCACTCCCATCACCATGGCATAGGCCATTTTTAAACACCATTCTATCATACACACTAGTTGTAGCCATTTGAATCATAATTTTGCATGTTTTTCTCCTCACATGTGTCAGCAACACTTTGATTGCAACACTTTTTGCATGTCGAAGACCTTTTGACCAAACCACTAACATGTTTGTGATGCAATTCACTTGTCAAAGTTTATCCTTTTATCTTTTTATCACTAGTTTTAGTTGCACATCTAAACATGTTTTAAAGGGAATGGACCAATGTATACCATGATTGTGAGACAAAGTTGTGTGTATGCTCTCTCCTTGCGCCTTTGGGTGAGCTTGAAGATTGAAAACACAAGTTTGATATCTTTTTCATGCTTTTAAACCCAAGGGCTTAATGTGTGTGTGCTTTTCCCTCATGCCACAAGGTGATCTTAGGAATAAAAATACTTAAGTTCCTTTCCCTTTAGTGGGCCTGCCTGAGAATTTCATTACCTTAGGGGATGATCCAAACCACATATTTCAACATGGTATACAAAGGGGGGATAGCAAAAGCTATATCTCAGAGGACCATCATGTCTAGCTCAGCCTTGTCACCCTTTTTTCATAAGGAGAAAGGTGAAGTGGAATTGAACTTATCCATGAACACATACTTATAAATGGACTCTAGTTCAAGGATTTAGGCCTCATGTACCTTTAAGTATTTGGAGGATATCCCTAGCAACCTCATATAACCTAGTTTAAGACCATCTATCATATGGGTATGTGATGCACCAATTAGTAGTTAGTGCTAAGAAGTCACTCAACCCGTGCCCCTAGAATTAGATGTGTATGCCATGGATTCTCTCCCCTCATGCCTTATGAGTTATCATGGGTGATTAAAAATAGTTATCTCCTAATCATGGGACTTACACATTACTACTAGACAAGACATTACTGGTGGGCCTACATTAATATATGCACCCACTTGAATAACATAGGCTTGTTGATGTGTTTGGTGTGTTTTCTTGTGCAAAATCTATGAGTTATCCTTAACCCCAAAAATAAAAAAACTTTTGCAAACATTTGAACACCTTAAGTGAAAATCTAACTTTGTAAACACCAAAATCCTTTTGCCAAAGGTTGAACATTTGAAAGCCATAAAATAATTTAAATCAAGCCCACTCAATCCTAATCAAAGTCCAAATCTCAACTACAATCTAATCAATCCCAATCGAAATCCCATTATCACCTAATCCCTCACTTATTCCAAGGTCATGCACCCTAATCCCACTCCCAAACCAAAATCTAACAATGTATTGTCCCTTCATCTCCATCTCCATATGATTATCCAACTCTAATCATCTGCAAATCCAACCCTTCCAACTCACCCTATCATCTAAGAAATCACCTAATCCAAGGTCTTATACCTTAATCTTGATCTAAATCAATCTTCATCTAAGTAACCCAACTCCATCCAATTAAATCCTCACCCTAATCAAATTCTTCCAACCCCATCAAATATTAAATCACCCATCCTCAAGGTTTCATGACCTAATCCCTCCATCCACATCCAAAATCAACATCAATCCATCTAAGGTCCTTGACCTAATCCCCCCACTCACCATCAAATACATTCCCATCTATAATCAAAATCCAACACCATCATCTATATTATACCCTCACATCAAACCCCCACTTGACTCCTCATTCAACCATAGTCCAAAACATCTCTTTCTCATCTAATTAAACTTTCCAATCACATCACTCTTGTCACTTTTGATCCTTGCATAGTGCTAAACATATGCTTATATCTCTGTTATATCAGAAATTATCCTCCTACATGGAATGGTACAATTTCTCACAAGTTTAGCTCCTCTCCTTTGGTGTCCTTTCAACCTATTCATTTTTGGCCTTCTTGAACCTTGATTGACAATTGCCTAATTGAAGAAAGGTCATATTATGAGATAACTGATGACTAAAGCTGAAAAGGGACTTTGGATTCTGGACATCCTGGACCTCCTTGGTACATACCTAATGAAAAAATTAGGGTTTGGACAAGGGTGCTTGTGCCCTTGTCCAGCCCTATTTTTTGGAGTTTTGAAATTTGGTGAGGTGTCGGCTCCCACCGTGCACCTCGGGATTTCAATTTCAAAATTTCACTTTTCACGCGATGTCAACACATTATTCCAAATATTTGAATTTCTAAGGTTAAGTATTTAAAGATATTTTGAAAATCATTTTATCACACACAATCTATATGCAAGCTTTCTATGCCAAAAATCTACCATTTTTGCTATTGAAGATCAACAACTTGTTGAAGCTCTTTGAATATATTGAAGATTTCTATCATGGAGATATTTGATGGAGATTAGGAATCAAGATCTTGAGACTATCTTGCTCTTCCTAGGGTTTGCACAACCTTTTGTATGATCGGGAGAAGGGTTGAAGCCTCCAACTTGAGCTTGAGAATCCCCCGCAGATACGATTGTCTCACCTTCTTGTTCTACAAGTCTTCATTGCTCTTATCTCCTTGAGGTGATGTTGATGTTGTTTCCTTGAGTGAAATAAAATGATGTAGACAGGCAGCAGAAATTTGGTGGAACCAGTCTAAAATGTGGCTGTGACTGTGGTTGAAGTCACTGTATCTCTACACTTAATATTTTATTGTATTAAATACTATCGGCACGCATTGTGGACTGTCAAACCCATGACCTCCATTGAACCTTTGAATCCTGATTCACTGTACCGCTGAACTATCAGCTCGCTGAACCTTCAAGCCTTTGGTGAGCCGTTGAACCATTGAACCAATGCCTGTCGTTGAACCCACTAGTCTCGTTGAACCATTCAACTGTTGAACTGGTTCAATCGGTGGTTCAATGATCGTTATTAATCTTTACCACCTTCTTCATTCCGCTGGGCCTCTGAATCAACATTCGGTTAAACTGTTGAACCGCTTGAACTGTTGAACCAGTTCAAAGGTTCAACCAAAGGCTTCTTTTCCTTTCATTGTCAATAGACTGTCACTGTTTGAACCGTCGAACCTCTGAACCGTTGAACCGGTTCAAAGATTCAACCAAAAGGTTTTCTCCACCAAACTTATCATGCTGATCACTTAGATTCCAAACGCTGTTGAGTTAATGAGCTCTCGAACTTTCAAAGTTGGTTCAAACAAAAGACTTCAGCCTAATTTATGTTATCAGTGAAACTTGATATCCTTCGCTTGATAGAAAATTTCACGCCGACGCTGTGCGCTATCTTTGTTAAACTTCCACGGATTTTAATCTTTCATATCCTAGCACATGAGGATGCTAGGATTCACCACAGCATGATGCTGATCGATCCTGTAACAACAAAACTCATACAAACAGAAAATGCAAAAACAAAACCTAAGCTAATATGTATAGCCATTCCACCGATTAGAGAGTAATCAATCGGTGGAATGGGTTAAAACCCCATCTCGACTGTAAATCAGAAATTGACTACACAAATGCAATTCGAATGCAAAATAGGATCTTCTTTATTGCTCTGAAGATGAATACAGATATCTATTTTCACAGTATAATTCAAAATCACTGCTCCGTCTAACTTCCCCTTTCTGATCTCTCTCTACTAATCGATCAGAACTAGACTATTTAATAACCCATAGAGAGTAGTACTGACTGGACTCCCAGTGACTAGGAGACATAACTAACTAAAAAACTAACAACCTTGTTATTTACAGATTTGACAAGTGTCCAAAAGACAGAAACAACCTAAAAATAGTATGCGTTGGTCAACTAGACCTTATTACATAGTAAATGCCTAACAACCTATTAAGACTTTAGGCTTCTCCCTTAGCTAATTAACTTAATGAAGGGGTGCTCCTGCACCATACTCCCGAGAGAAAAGAGCTCAAGCCCACTTGAGATTAGAGTGTGTAAGTCTGCTCCATGTTTCTTGATCTATTCTTCAGTCATCCAAACTGCCTTTGAATCAGGTTTCCCCTGCCAAGCCACCAAGTATTCTATATATTCTTTGTTCCTGGTCTTCTTTACCATTCTAGAGTCTAAAATCTTCTACAATTTTGGTGGATCATGTTGAGGAATATCATCATCTGCTAGATCCTGTAATGTTTCCTATTCCATAGCTGCATTATGTTTGTATTGAGTTAAATCACATACATTAAAAATAGGTGACAAACCAAGATCATAAGGAAGTTGAATCTCATAAGCATTCTGTCCACATTTCTTCAAAATCTAACATGGTCCAATCTTCCTCTGCGTTAGCTTAGTATTTTTTCCTTTTGGAAGTATTTCCTTTTTCAGATAAACCTATACCAAATCTCCAATATCAAATTATATATCTCTCTTTTTCTTGTCAGCATAATCTTTATACTTTAAAGTAGTTTGCTGGAGTTGGTTCTTGACTTGATCATGCACCTCTTTAATTGTTGCTGCAAAAGCTTCTCCATCTGCACTAATAGGTGCTCCTGTAGGTAGATCTCTTAACTCCAAAATATCTCTGGGATGAATACCATACACCACTTGAAAAGGTGATTTCCCTGTACTCCTATTGATGGTATCATTATAAGAAAATTCTGCCTGTGGTAGGATATTATCCCACTTCTCTCCATGTTGTTTTGTCAAACATCTAAGCAGATTTCCTAATGAATGGTTAACCACTTCAGTCTGTCCATCTGTCTGAGGATGATATGCTGATCAGAAAGACAAATTTGTGCCAAGCTTCTTCCAAAGAGTCCTCCAAAAATGAACAATGAATTTCACATCTCTATCTGATACTATACTCAATGGCAATCCATGTATCTACACTATTTCCTTGAAAAACAAATCTGCATCATATGAAGCATCACAAGTAGTTTTGCATGGCAAGAAATGTGCCATTTTGCTGAATCTGTCCACTACAACAAAAACACTATCATAACCCTTTCTTTTTTGGGTAAACCCAACACAAAATCCATGCTTATGCTTTCCCATGGCCTAGAAGGAATGGGTAGTGGCTGATATAAACCTGCATTAGTTGATCTTCCTTTTGCTTTCTGACATATCACACATGTCTCCACAAATTTTCTGACATCTGATTGTAATTTAGGCCAATAGTAATGTCTCTTTACCAGTTCCAGAGTCTTATCTAAACCAAAATTTCCTGCCATAGCTCTGCAATGCTTTTCCCTAATGATGTTCAACCTCATAGAACACCTTGGAATACACAACTGTACACCTTTGAACAACAATCCGTCTTGGATCAAAAATTCAGAAAATTCAACATGATATTTCTCTCTAAAAGAAGTACATACTTGATAGATCTCTCCAAAGTCTTCATCAGCATCATACATAATCTTCAAGGAATCAATGCCAACACTTTCCAATTGAATCTGATTTATAGTTAGAGCTCTTTTGCTCAAAGCATCTGCGACCTTGTTCTTGACTCCTTTCTTGTGCTTGAGTGTGAAGGTGAAAGCTTGCAAAGTCTCCACCCACTTCATATGCCTATGGTTCAGCTTCTCTTGGATGTTTATGAAACCAAGGGCCTGATTATTTGTAAACACTATGAATTCCTTTGGCATCAAGTAATGCCTCCACTTTTTGAGTGACTGGACTAGAGCATACATCTCCAAATCATATGATGAATACCTCTTCTTTGCATCATTTAACTTCTCACTAAAAAATGCAATAGGCCTACCTTCTTGATTGAGTACTGCACCAATTGCCATGTGACTTGCATCACATTCTACCTGAAAAATCTTGTTAAAATCAGGAAGTGCAAGGACTGGCTGCTGTGCCACTTTCTTCTTCAGTGTTTCAAATGAATCATCTGTTGCCTTTGTCCAAGTGAATCTGCACTTCTGTCCTCCTTTAATGGTGTCAAGCATGGGTGCATAGACATGACTAAACCCTCTTATAAACTTTCTATAGAAGGTTGCTAACCCATGGAAACTTCTTACATCATTCATTGTTCTAGGAGTTGGCCAAGATAATATGGCATTTACTTTCTCTTGATCCATTTTCAGCTTTCCCTGGGACATGACAAAACCCAAATAGGTGATCTCTTCCTTCATAAACAAACACTTCTCCAAGTTGAGCATTAGCTGCTCTTCATGTAATTGTTTGAGAACCAAGTCTATGTGTCTGAGATGTTCTTCTTTGGTAGTATTGAAAATCAAAATGTCATCTAGATATACTATGACAAACTTGCCAATGAATTCTCTCAAGACCTCATTCATTAGTCTCATAAAAGTACTGGGGGCATTGGACAAACCAAAAGGCATGACCTTCCACTCATACAACTCCTCATTTGTTTAAATGTTGTTTTCCACTCATCTCCTGGCCTAATTCTGATCTGATGATAACCACTCTTTAAATCTATTTTTGTGAAATATTTGGCACCTCCCAAGCAATCAAGTAAATATTCTATCCTAGGTATTGGAAATCTATACCTGATTGTTATCTTGTTAATGGCCTTGGAATTAGTACAAAGCCTCCAAGTGCCTTCTTTTTTTGGTGCTAGTACAGATGGTACATCACATGGGCTTAAACTTTTACCAATCAGACCTATATCCAAGAATTCCTCAATCTGTCTGGCAACTTCTGCATTTTGCTCTGGAGTAAGCTTGTATGCTGCCTTGTTTGGAAGTGTAGATCCTGGGATCAGATCTATGCAATGGCTGATATCTCTTATAGGTGGTAGGGATCTTGGCATTCCTTTAGAGATGATGCCTTTGTATTTATCCAACAACTCTTGGACAATAGGATCTATAAACCTCTGTCACTTCTCTCCCTTAATTTCTTGCTGCTGTTCTTTATTTACTTTCAGGCATGGAATTAGGGCATATGCAACTGTACCCTTTTTTAGCTATTTCTTTCATGAACTGTTTACCTTCTACTAGCATCACCTTAACTTCTTTCCCCTTTGATTCTATCTCCTTTTCCATCAATGGTAGTAACTCTATCACCTTACCATCCTTGGTGATTGAATATGCATTTCTAACTCCGTCATGTTGTGCTTCTAAGTCATATTGCCATGGTCTGCCAAATAGGAGATGACAAGCATCCATCTGAGCTATGTCAAACAATAATTTGTCCTTATATGTTCCAATTTGGAACTCTACCCAAGCCTGCTCTTCTACAACTATTTGTTGACCTTGAGTGAGCCATGAAATCTTGTATGGGTAAGGATGTGGCAGCCTTCTAAGTTTCAGCTTTTCTACCATTTCAACAGACACAAAATTTTTAGTAGATCCAGAGTTAATTAGAACTCTACATACCTTTCCTCCTGCCTTGCAAGTAGTTTTGAAAAGAGATTTTCTCTGTCAGGCACCTTCATGGTGGTCATTGCTCTCCTAATCATCAAAGATTCTCCTATCTTAGGATATCCATAACTATCAGGAGTTCTTACATTTTGACCAGTGTTTGAGCTTGTCACACTTTGACTGTTAGATTCTTGTATCAGATTTGTTCTTCTTTCTCCCATTGAACTTGATGCTTTCTCTAGACATCTGTTGGCTATATGGCCTTCTTGATTACAATTGTAACATCGGATAGATCCTCTACCCTGGGATCTTCCTCTGAATGGCGGTCTTCTGCCCCTAAAGTTTCCTTTCTGATTGTAGTTTCCTCTTTGAGTTTGACTGCTGTCTCCTTTGCTGTTCTCCTGATTGGGTTCTCCGTGATATCCAAATCCATTGCCTCTGCCTATGAAAGGACTTCTTCCACCTCTTTGTTGTTTTCCTCTTCCTCTGCTGTTCTGCTCTTGCCTTCTCTTTAACTTCTCTTCCACCTTCAGTGCCAATTGATAGCACTTCTGAATTGTATCTGGATTATGCAGATCTAAATCTTCTTGGATGGCAAGTCTCAACCCATTGAGATACCTTTCTATCCTCTCTTCCTCATTCTCTTTCACTTTTGTCTTGACACATAGTTTCATGAATTCTTCAGTGTATGAACTGACATCCAACTCTTTCTGTTTTAGATTCTATCTCCTTTTATGTAATTGGATGTTGTAATCCATTGGAACATAGGCTTCCTTCACTAAAGCCACCATCTTTTTCCAAGTAGCAACTCTGTTTTTACCTTCCTTCACCCTGTCATCTTGGATGAAATTCCACCAAGTCAATGTAGCCTCTTTCATTTTGGACTGTGCCATCTTTACCTTTTGATGCTTTGGTATTTCCTCTGTTTCAAAGAAATTATTCAATGAGTCTATCCACTCTATCACTGAATCAGGATCCATCTTTCCTGTAAATACTGGCAAATCCAGTTTCACATCCATGGTTCTCCTCTCCATGGATTTGAGGGCATTCAATAAGGGTCTCTGGTCTGCAAGAACATCTCCCTCTTCCCACCTAGGGATTTCCTCTTCATCCCTATCATCTTATTTACTAGAACCTACTTTGTCCCTCAATTTCTCCAACTCATCTTTGAAAGCCTGATTCTGAGCTTTCACTGCTTTGCTCTCTACAATCTGCTTCTTTACTAGGACAACCAACTCAGCGTTGGTCATCCTTACTGGGAGCTTTGATGATCCCTCTCCGTCTAACATTCTGTCTTCTTATCTTCCCAGAAGATACTCCTTCGCTTTGATACCACTATGATGTAGAGCGGGCAACAGAAATTTGGTGGAACCAGTCTAAAATGCGGCTGTGACTGTGGTTGAAGTCACTGTATCTCTACACTTAATATTTTATTATATTAAATGTTGTTGGCACGCATTGTGGATTGTCGAACCCACGACCTCCATTGAACCTCTGAATCCTAATTCGCTGTACCGCTAAACTATCAGCTCGCTGAACCTTGAGCCTTTGGTGAGCCGTCGAACCATTGAACCAGCGCCCGTCGTTGAACCCATTGGTCTCGTTGAACCATTGAACCGTTGAACCGGTTCAATCAGTGGTTCAACGATCATTATTAATCTTTACCACCTTCTTCATTCTGCTGGGCCTCTGAATCAACACTCGGTTGAACCGTTGAACCCCTTGAACCGTTGAACCTGTTCAAAGGTTCAACCAAAGGATTCTTTTCCTTTCATTGTTGAAAGACTCTCACTGTTTGAACCGTCAAACCTCTGAACCATTGAACCGGTTCAAAGATTCAACCAAAAGGTTTTCTCCGCTAAACTTATCATGCCGATCACTTAGCTTCCAAACATTGTTGAGTTAATGAGCTCTCAAACTTTCGAAGTCAGTTCAAACAAAAGACTTTGGCTTGATTTACGTTATCAATGAAACTTGATATCCTTCGCCTGATAGTGAATTTCACGCTGACGCTGTGCGTTATCTCTGTTAAACTTCCACAGATTTTAATCTTTCATATCCTAGCACATGAGGATGCTAGGATTCACTACAGCATGACACCAATCGATCCTGTAACAACAAAACTCATACAAATAGAAAATGCAAAAACAAAACCTAAGCTAATATGTACAGCCATTCCATCGATTACAGAGTAATCAACTGGTGGAATGGGTTAAGACCCCATCTCGACTGTAAATCAGAAATCGACTACACAAATGCAATTTGAATGCAAAATAGGATCTTCTTTATTTCTCTGAAAATGAATACAGATATCTGTTTTCACAGTATAATTCAAAATCACTGCTCCGTCTAACTTTCCCTTTTTGATCTCTCTCTACTAATCGATCAGAACTAGACTATTTAACAAACCATAGAGAGTAGTACTGACTGGATTCCCAGCGGCTGGGAGACATAACTAACTAACAAACTAACAATCTTGTCATTTACAGATTTGACAAGTGTCCAAAAGATAGAAACAACCTAAAAATAGTATGCGTTGGTCAACCAGAACTTATTACATAGTAAATGCCTAACAACCTATCAAGACTTTAGGCTTCTCCCTTAGCTAATTAACTTAATGAAGGGATGCTCCTGCACCACAAAGTGTTGATCTTTCATTGATGATTGAGTTATCTAGGGGTTTGATATTTCTACATACACATTTGTTAGATGAGCACACACATCTGTAGATCTTTATCGTTGGCTATTATTAAGGTAGGAATACCAAAAATGGGGCTTGACTAAGGAAAACTCCTATATAGCCACAACCACAGTTCTCCTCCTTTTGTATGTGCAAGTTACATTTGATAAGATCTAGTGCAAAGGAGTGAAAGAAAGATAGACATTACAGATACAATTATTGCAGAACTTTTGATTTCAGGATTGTGAAACTTTCAGGTCAAAAGAGTAGGTGCCCTAACCCTACTAAACATTTTCCTTAGGATCTGGAAACCTTTGGAGGATGTTAGATACTTGGTATAGAAGATTTTGTCAGACAAAAACTTGTGGGGCTAAAGAGTGGGCGCCCTTGTCCAACAGACCCTCATTTTCTAGGTGCACACTCTCTGTACCTTCTACTCTATGTTTTTGTGATCTATTTGCCTATATTTGTGTCTAAAACTAGTTTGTTACAATTTAATTAAGAAATTAGGGTTTCATGCTTTGTGAATATCATAATCTTGTAAAAGCCTAATCAAGATATCCACTTAGTCATAGTTAACAGAAAAAGGGAGTCTAGGAAATCTATAGCTTGATCCCTCAAGCTCAGTTCTTAATTCCCTAATGTTTAACACATGAAAGAGTGGGGTTTGACTTGGTTTTGACAAACTATCCTTATCCCACTTTTTCCACTAAACATTTTGGCAAACCCATGCTGTAAAAGAGTTTGCATCCTTTTTAACATAAGATCTGAAATAGTTTGTTGTCCTAAATAACATTTAGATTGCAAACCCTCTTTTATGAAAGTATATACATTTGAATCTTGATTGATCTCTTTAGTCTCTCATTAAAAGAGTTTAAAACAACAACTTTGTTATTTGCATAGTGATATTTTGCTTTCCTTCTATATGGTTTATGCTATCTTGCTTTACATGTAAGTCTTGGGTTATTTAGAACATGTTATAATGTCAGATTACTTTTTACAAGAATTTAATGTATATGATGAGTTGTTTCGTTGTGATGACTTCAATATGTTAGATGAAGGCCTTGAGGAATTTATCTTGATTGAATATTCCACTACGACTCCTAAACCATCATTGTTTCAAAGATTAGTAAATGCAATCTATGTTCCTAAACCTCAAGAAGAACCTGTGAAGCTGAAAATAGTGGTCAACCTATGTTCAGATGTGGCTCAACCAAATTCTAAACTAGTGCTCACTATCAGAGGTCTTCTACCTTCTTCTCGACCTCTTGATTACATCTATAACTATGCTAAACAAATAACAAATTGAAGTTCACAACAACCTAGTCACACTATGGTTGCTCATACATATAATACTCAGAATAATAAACAAAGTAAACAACAATCAAGTATTCTAATATTGTTACTAGTTTCTCAACCTATGCTTCCTCAAGCACCTTGTTTAACACATAAAACTAGTCAAGATTATGATCTTGTTGAGCAGCTTTGTGCTACTCCTGCTAAGATTTCACTTTGGGAACTTATACAAACTTTGCATACATACCATGGAATGCTCCAAGAAGCATTACAAAAGGTGATTTTACCACCTGCTATTAAGACGAATGATGTAGCAACTCTCCTCGATTGTATGCATGCGATAAAAATAGACATTCTATTTCAACAACATGAATTTCCTTCTCTTGAAGTTCAAAATCAACACAACCCTTTGATTATCTTCATTACAATAAACAAGAAATTGATTAAGCGAGTTATGATTGATAATGGACTGACTCTTAATATTTGTGGTATTAATTTTTTACACAAGAGTAAGGTTGACACTTCTTTGATTAAGCTAGATAGAATAAGCATTCGTGGCTTTGATAATGTTGGAAGATAGTCTGTAGGCACTATATATTTACTTGTACAAGTTGGGTCTGTGACTTTATGTACCCTAATTCATGTCATGCCTGGTTCCTTATCATACAACATGATTTTGGGTAGACCTTCGAATCATGCATTAGGGGGCAGTTCCTTCTACACTTCACCATTCAGCTAAGTTTATTTATAAAGATAAACTTCATACTATTGAGGTTGATCCTGAACCAGATAACTGTTTACAAATTGAATTACAAAAGTAAGTTGTTCATCATAAGATTTTAAACAACTTGAAAGTTCATTTGTCAACTCCTCTTGCCACATACAATGTTGTGCAAGATTCCAAACAATCGAATGCATTCCTTGGTGATGATTGGATTTCGTTAGATTTTACATCTCCCTCTATAGGTGAATATAAATTAATAACTCTAATCTTGAAACATCAAATGTTGCATCAATCTCATCTAAAACTTCAAATCTGAAGTCTCTTTAGTTACAAACACATATAATACTCTTACTTACACTACAGACTATGAGACATATGAGGCTCCACCTTCTTCTGAAGAGATGGTCTCTCTTTATGGTCAAGAATTTTAGATCCTTTATAAGAATTGTGACTATGTAGGTAATGGTTGCGGTATTAATCAACAAGGGATTCAAGTACCTATAGAATCCACTTCACAACATTACTCAAGTGGCATTGGATATAATCCTTTCAAGGAATCTAAAGCTCGTAGATGTCCTAATCTTAATGTGAACACAATATCAACACTTCGTATGATATTTCCTGAGATGATTGACACTAATTATCCTCTAGGAGAGATTCCTTTAGATACCTTTGCAACAAATGAAGCACTAATTGAATTCTTGGGAGCTTATGACAATGTTCCCCATTATCATCATAAATGTGGATTACCTTATTGTTTAGACAACGATGCATATTTTGGAAAGTCCACTAGTTTGATAAACACTACTCTAAAATCTGAGGAAGAAACTGAAGAACTACCACAATCACCCACCCCCTAGACCATAGTACTTTGCTTAATGGAAAAAATATTGATGTCTTCATGGAGAAAGATAATGTTGAATAGGTTATCCCTATGGCTGATTGTTTAAATACAGAAGAAAAAGAAGATATGACCAAACTTTTACATGAATTCTCAGATTTATTTGCTTGGAATTATTTAGATATGCTTGGTATCGATCATTAGATTGTAACACATAATGTCATAGTAAAACCAGATGCTAAACCATTTAAGAAAAAGATTCGTAAGATGAATCCTAAGGTTGCATTGCTGGTAAAGGCTAAGATAGAAAAGCTCTTAGAAGCCGATTTTATCCGTCCTATTGATTATTCACCTTGGATTTCCAATATCGTGGTCATCACTAAATTTGATGGCTGTATTCAGATGTGTTCAAATTTTAGGGATTTAAATCTTGCTTCTTTGAAAGATAATTTCTTGTTGCCTAACATTGATATGATTGTTGATTCAATAGCTAGCCATGAATTACTTTCCTTCATGGTTGGTTTTTTAGGATATAATCAAATTTTCATCAATCCTCAAGATCAATATAAAATAACTTTTATAACACCTTGGGGTACATTTTGTTGGGTAGTCATGCCATTTGGATTAAAGAATGTAGGAGCAACTTACCAATGTGCTATGACTCTTATTTTTCATGATTGCATGCAGAACATCTTAGAGTATTATGTTGATGACATTCTTGTGAAGTCTATTTGTCACCAAGATCATGTCACAATCCTCTGTCAAAACTTTGAGTGAATAAAGAAATACAACATGCACTTAAATCCTCATAAGTGCATCTTTGGTTTAGATAGTGGAAAATTGTTGGGATTTATAGTCTCTCATTATGGTATTGAAGTAGATATGAAGAAGATTGATGCAATTGTTAATATGCCAGCACCTAAGAACATATCTCAATTTTATAGTTTGCAAGGGAAGATACAGGCCATCTACTGATTTGTCTCACAACCTGCAGGTAGGACTCACCCTTTTACTCAACTACTAAAGAAAGATTCAAAATTTCAATGGAATTCTGAATGTCAGAAGGCTTTTGAAGACTTAAAGAGTTATCTAGTTAATCCTCCTATTTTACAATCTGCTATTGTTGATAAACCTTTTATTCTTTATACCTCGGCATCTAATAATGCTCTCACAACTTTATTGGCACAACATGATGCTAAAGGTAAAGAGCATGTTGTATATTACATCAGTCAAACTTTGCTCGATTATGAAGTGTGATATACTATCATTGAGAAGTAGTGCTCAACTCTGGTCTTTGCAACATAGAAGCTTAGGCATTACCTTTTAAATTCTGAAATACATGTCATGGTGAAATTTGATTTGTTGAAACATCTTTTTGCTAAAACAAATCTTTTAGGTCGCCTTTCTAAATGGGCTATGTTCTTAACAGAATTTGATCTTAAACTTATCTCTCAAAAAATAATTAAAGGATAAGCATTAACTGACCATTTAGCTGACGCACCTTCCCCCTTTGCTATACAAAAATGGCGACATTTCTTGACAATCAAATCCTAAATATAGATGAAGATGATAAATGGGAATTGTATTTCGATGGTTCATGATGTCGAACTAGCTCCAATGCTAGTGTCATACTAGTACCTCCTTCTGGTAAGCTAGTTCCTATGTCCTATTGGTCAAACTTCTCATGCACAAACAACATTGCTGAGTATGAAGCTCTCATTGCAGGACTTCATGCTACTTTGGCTCTAAACATCAAAAACATCACTATATATGGTGATTCACAATTAATTGTGTGATAGATAACAAGATCGTATCAAGCTAAGCATGATAAATTATCTCAATATTGTGACTTAGCCCTATCGTTATTAAAACAATTTACATCATTCTCAATTGATACTATTCCAAGGAAAGACAATCGACATGCATATGCTATGGCAAGCACAACTTCTCTTATATCCCCTGTCAATTCACCTGACGAATATACCTTCATCATCCATAACTTTAAAACACTAGCACTAGAAGAGGTTGCATCTTCAGATACTAACCTCTGTTGTAACACAAATTCTGATGAATGATTCTCCCAAATATTCAATTATTTGTGTGATGGTACCATTCCTAACTCAAAATCTAAAAATGCATGAGTTCGCCTACGCAAACTCATAGCACGTTATATCATTCTATCTAATGTCTTATATAGACGAAGTTATAATGGTGTTCTTTGATGTCTTAGTAATTCGGAGATCCTGATAGCTTTAGAAGAAGCTCACTCTGGTGCTTGTGGAGGGCATTTTGGAGGAAAATCATTGGTACAAAAGTTATTGCATATGAGATATTATTGTCAACACATGGAACAAGATTCCTTCGCATATGTCAAGAAATGTCCACAATGTTAGCAACACAATCATTTAATCCGAGCACATGCCCAGGAACTTCATGCCCAAGTTTCACCTTGGCCATTTTCTGTTTGGGGCTTGGATCTAATTGGTAAAATCTCTCCACCTTCTTCTTAAGGACATACGTTTATTATCACCACTACTGATTACTTCACGAAAGAGGTTGAAGCAGTTCTTCTACGATCCACAAATGCTAAAGTAATTTGTCATTTTATACATGATAACATCATTTTGTGATTTGGTATACCTTCTACCTTAGTTTCTGACAATGGAACACCATTCAAGAACAAGGACTTGAAGAAATTTCTTGAAAAATATCATATTCAACATCTCTTCTCTATGCCTTACTATCCTCAATTAAATGATCAAGCGGAAGCTTCAAACAAGGTTATTAGACAAATTCTATGGAAAACTATTAATAAACATCAAAAGATTGGCATACTCAACTCTCTTATGCATTATGGGCTTATAGAACAAGCATTCATACAGCTACTAGAAACACGCTGTATAATCTTGCCTATGGTGTTGACATGATAATACCTCTAGAGTTAGAAATTCCTTCATTGCGAACTTCCCTAAAGGACATTATTGATGATATACAAAATGAGAAAAATGATTACAAGAACTTGAAATGCTCAATAACAATGTATCAATGCTCTCAAGCACCTTAAGGTCCATCAAAAGCATGTGCAACGATTGTACAATGAGTGTGTCATACATCGTTCATTCAACATTGGAGATTTGGTACTATATGAGAATCAACACAATGTAAATGCACCTCCTGTAGAAAAAGGAAAGTTTAGCCCTAATTGACTTGGACCGTATGTGGTTATTGAAGCTTTTGGATCAAGAGCATATAAGTTAGCTAATGAACAAGGTACATCACTTAAAGAACCTATTAATGTTGTGCATCTCAAGAAGTTCTATTCTTAAGATTTGTATGTTAGATGTTACTTTATAAAACAAATTATTAGTTAGTTTAGCTTCAATTTCAACAAGATATGATTATTTTGTCTTAATTCATTTAACATTACATCTTTTGTTTTAAGTTAATCATTGTTGCATCTTGTTTAAACATGTTTTATTAAGATCACTTTTGAATTAACTGAATATATCATAGAATGTTGGTATTCATTAACCATTGTAGATTTTACTATATGTTCTGCAAAGAATTTTCTAGTATGTATCACATTAGCATTAATTCCATTTCCACATAAGCATTGACATTTATCACTAGTTGTATTTTATATAAAATCATATGTGATAGATTAACAACATTTCAAACACCAATAAGAAAACGTCATATATATAAACATTAGTTTGAATATACTTCAGAGTCAACTATCACCTACATCAAAATGAGATGTCATAATACATAAGATACATCACATAGCTAAACCCCAGTCACCATACCCTCAGGACCTAGTGGTGTGTATGTGACAGAGGGTTTCTCATGCGTGGCTACGGACTGTGAATGACTCCTAGAGACACTTCGTGACTGCAACCACCTAAGCTCACCTCTGAGCCCCATCACCTCACCTTGTGACTCTAGATACATTTGGTGGTACTGGTCCCTCTTTGATAATGCTCTATCTTTCTTTGCCTGGGCCCTATCTCTATTAGCTCTCGCCTGATGTAACTCAAGAAGTAAGACCTCACTCATGATAGGATCTCTCCTAAGTGAAGGTATGGCTACAGCCTGATCTCATAACACCTAGAGCTCTATTTCCACGTGCTTGGCTCTCTAGACAACATGATCTAAAGTGGACTCCATAGCCACTCTATATCTCATAAATGACATAAAAATCTCTGCATGTTGCTCGACAGATGGCTGTGGTGAATATCCCATCCGCACCTGCTGTTGGGCTGCATCAGTAGGAACTATCTCCTTTATGACGTGACTCACAAAATTGTGCCATGTGTCTGTCCCAATTGCAAAAAGAAAGACAAAATTGACATCAATATCTCATATAGACATCATAAATAATAATTAGAATAAGTACAATAACATAACATTATCTTACCCAGATCTCCATCTCACCAAGATGGATCCCAAACTGCTGATGGCATAACAAGCTTTGTAGCTAACTCTATAGCTGGGGGCATGACTACTGGTCTCCCCTCGCTTGTGCCAGCTCAATCTCCTAACATTTGCAAGGGTCAGACCATGAGCTCTCGACTGTGGTCTTGACTCGGTCTCCTCATTGTCATCTATCGCCTACTCATCTCACCGCGGTCTCACTCTAAAGGCATACTATGTTGGGATCTCCTCCTCCTCCTCCTCATCTTCCTCCTCATCCTCATCTAGATCATAATATCCAGTGAGGTCACTAGTGTCATCCTCTACTATTGTGTCACTCGCGTGATTGGCCCAAGGTCAAGGATCACCCATGGGGTGACCGGGAGGAAAGATATGAGTGGGTTGTGCTATTTGCCACCAAGTTTGATATGCTTGGGTAACATTGACGTTGTCTACATCAGATAATAGCTCTGCATCCTCTATACCATTATCATCACTCACTACTATATTTTCTATCATCGGTCGTCAGGTGGAATTTGCCCTGCCTGTGCTATGTAGTGAGCGAGGGTAGCTCAAACGCATCCTGGGAACATCTTGTCTACATTCAAAATGTTGCACCACTCTATCAAAGTAAAACCAGACATCTATGTGATCAAGGCGACTGGCCATCAACTGATCCCTCTACATCCTAGCCAACTATCCATGTTGACTCGTCCATGGTCTATGGCTGCGATATGGTCTCCAAATGATGTCATTGGGCTACAACCTATCAAATATCACTCTCCTATACAAAACATCACCATGTCTCCAGCATCTGATGAGCAAATAAGCATGTGCATGTTGATGTGTCTATGGTGTCTCTATAGGGAAACCTGTAGGCCATGTGCACCTGATATGCTCGAATGCCCAGACTTGTAGTAAGGTACATACCATCAGGCTATGTGACTCATAATGGACATATCTTCCCAAACCACAGTGGAGGTGTGCAAGCATGTTGTGCCCCCACACGTATACAGTCCTATGCTCCTCCATCACTCAGATAGTATGAACCAGGCCCCCGTGAAGGTCATTGCCTTGTCCATCTTGTGCAACCACTTATGCGATAGTAGAAATCATAATCCTCTAAACCAAGGGGATGTCAGCGCATCCCTGCTCTAGTAGTCAGAGCTGAATATGTCCTTGCTCCGTGAAAGGAAGCTAGGTGTGTGGAAATCGCTTCCTACACTAATCTAATGAGGAGAGGGCTATGCAAATTCAATTTTATCCTAACTATTACAGCAATGTTAAACCATTAACATGAGATATTGTAGAAAAACACAAGAACTAGAAAGTAGATAGAAGAAGAGAGACAAAGATTTACGATGGGGAAAACCCTTATTGGGTGAAAAACCCCACACTAAGAAACCTGCACAATGTAATAACAAATCTGAAATATGTTTACAATACACTTGCAATGCAAGCTTCAATGGTCTTTGACACTCATGTCTGGAGTCAAACCAGTAGCATAATAGTACCTGTAAAACCTGTGATACAACTCCCTCTCCAAGCACCTGTTTATATAGAAAATACAAGGCAATATTGGACCTTTCTTGGAATGGGCGTCCAACTTGGCTTCATGGACCAAAACCCACACCTACGGACACTTGGTCAACATTGTAGAATGTGCCTGACACTTGTCCACAACTCCCATCCCAAAGGGGTCACCTATTTCCAAAATGGGCTATGACAGATGCTCTTACGACACTTACGACTGTCATAGAATCTGTCATAGCAGTTACAACTTACAGCTGTAAGAGAATTTGTCATACACAGACTATAAATAGCATATTCTCTTACAACATGTCATAGTCCACATTGGGGTGCCCAAATATGCCTTTTTCAAAGATGCTTCATGACACATGTCTTCACCTGTCTTACAACCTTCTATTTTCGACTCTTACATGTCATACATTCATCATAGGAATCCATCATAACCGTTTCGGTCAAACATTCCCTTACATGACATGGAAGATGCCAACACATGGTAAAATGCTCCTACCACAAAGTGGGATGCCTATCTCCTCATGTGAAGACAAAATTACAAGTTGTCATCTTCCATGTAGGATTGACACATCACCGTGCCACATCCCACAATATGACAATTGGAATTTACAAATATTTACAACATAGGCAATTAAATAATAAATACAAACATTAATAATGTAAGGAATTTACAAGGTTGAGACACCTTAATTCCCAACACTTCACCCGTGCGACAGTGCAAACTAAACAATACAATTAGCTCTCCCATGTGTACTTTACTGAGAGATGCTCTAAGACCCTCACTGTCTCTCCTCGGACAGGCAGTCGTAGGATACAATAGACATCCTCCAGTGTAACTATCATCTTGTCGATGGGAAGATGGAATGTAGACATGTCTGCATCCCATCTCTCCATCAGTGCCATAAGAATGCTATAGTGAAACCTCATTGTGGGCATGAAGAACACCCACCAAAGACCCACTGCCTGTAAGTGATCCCTCTCCTCGTCTAACATCGTGACGACTACACTCTCATGTCTCAGGGACGTCCTGTAGGTCAAACATTTAGAAATTGCATCAATTCACATCATCAAATCATCAACAGACATCTAAGATACCGAACTATACCTTGTACCTAAGTCCCTTGTCCTTCTTGGACTTGGGTGCCTTAGGAGGTCCTGGGTGCCCCAGAAAGACTTGGGTGCCCAGGGAGGACACTAGTGCCCTGGGTGGACTTGGGTGCCCTAGTTGGGAACCCCTATCCAAATAGGGCTATTTGGCATGCAAATCAAGAAAAAGAAAAACTGTAAGAAAGTATGAATGATAGAAGTGAAGTTTGGACCCTACCTCAGGCTTGATTCATCTCTTTACCACTCAGGCTCGGAGCATCTCCAATCTCGAAAGCTGGTACAGACGTCAACCCGGCATGACTGGTCTCCCTCCTTCTCCTTCTCTCCTCTACACAATGATAAGTAAGAATGAATGGTGAAAAGTGAAAACCCCCTTTACATATAGTAATTGGATGAGAATTCTTATCACTATCTAGGTGCAAAATTGCATAGTTTTCATCAAAAGCCTTTATCTCAGGTTGTCAAACTCAAATTTTCACACCGTTTGTTGCATTAGAATCTTGGTTCTGCCCTCCATCTAACCTAGTGTGTTGTGGTTTGGTGTTGTTTGCAAAAATGACCCTCACAATGCATTTCTCATCAAGTTTCCTTGAAATTAGTGCGTGTAGATAACTACCTTGTTTCTCCTTTTCAGACTAGGCAAGAAGAAACAAGGGGGAACATATATCTCCCTCAATTTCCTCCCTCATCATGTCTCATCACTCAACCCCTTAGTGTTTATGATTGACTCGTTTGTGTGGTGGTTGCAAGTTGATTTAATTTTGATTATCTGATAAGTGTTCCTTTGTAGGATGTGGTTCCTAACTTTGTGGTCTTGCAGGATTACAGACTGGGGGCTTCTTCCTCTTGCATGACAATACTTTGACTTCCTCTACAGTATCCTTTTAATGATTGATGTATTTACTTTCCTCTAGTTGCATATGCACGTAGTGTCATATGGCCACTAAAGTGGGGGCTAAATGTTATGTCAAAAATTATCCTCCTGGATGGAATGGTACAATTTCTCACAAGTTTAGCTCATCTTCTTTGGTGTCCTTTCTATTGATAACTGAGAGGGGGGGTGAATCAGTTATCCTAATTATTTCTTCTTTTGAACTTTCTTATTAATCAAAGCAGCATTGAAACAAACATTACCATGAAATGAGAAACACATGACACAGTATTTTTGACGTAGAAACCTGGTTAAGGGAGAAAACCACGAGGTGATTAACCCAAAGATTATTCTCTGGTAGAAGAATAAGGTATTACAAAATGGCACTTGCCAATTAGGGCTCACTGCCCGAGCACACTGCTCACAAAGAGGCACACTGCCTACAAGGAGACACACTGTCTACAAAAGAATGTTTATACAATACTTGAAATGATTGGAAGCATCTACATATGCTGGAGTTCAGTTCTGGTTAGGCTCAGTATACTGATCTGCTGCACTTCATCTTTCCTCTGCTCTTTTTCTGCTTTTCTTTCACATACCAGATTTTTCTTATTACTTCTGCTCTGCTCTGCACTTATTTGCATACCCCATAACTCAACTACTCTTCTCACAACAAAATCCATCCTCTATTTATATCCGCACTAGTGATTTCATTATCTTTCTAGTCGGCACCCGGAATAGTCTATCTTCTCACAAACTTTGTTCTGTCGGCTGAATCCTTGCATATCAAGTAATGTGGATCAAGCATATACTTGTAGATATCATTAATCATGTCGGCCAAACATGATTCATGCCTTCACAATCTTTACCATCAATAGTAACACATCCAGAAAATAGTCTGATACTCTGTCAGTTAGTTCTTCCTCTGTTCTCACTGTCTTTCAGGAATCCGGTACTCAACTATTCATATCTTCTTTCTTGTCCATCATCGGAGGCTAAATCCTTGGAATATACTACTCAAGGTAGTCCTTTTGACTTCCCCAAATCCGCACTGTACCAAGACACTTCCTCTGAGAGATCCGGACCAATATGTCAGACCTTGCCACATGCTCTGTTCTTGTTCAGCGGACCACAACAGTCTTCATTCTGACTTCTGGTAGAGACACACCATGACTTGCAGATATGTGGGATGACCTTTGTTGCCATCAATGACAACAAACATGAATCCATATAGTGTCTCTTGCCAACAATCTCCCCCTTTGGCATTGATGGCAACACTTAGTGAAAAATGACTAAGTGTTTACACTATGCTCCCCCTTGGCTGATGCTCTATCTTTATATACAATTTCCAGAACTCCCCCTTAGTTGGATTCCTCATTTTTCACTGCTCCTCACTCCCCCTTTGACATCAATGGCAAAGGGTGGGGTCTGCACACCAAAATTTTCAAAGATTTACTATACATAGCCGTATATTTACATACTCACATAAACTGAAGAATGTCTGCAAAGGATGTCTTCAATTGGACCAGTTCTGTAGCCCAACTTTGCTTCATTCTATCCAAAATTGAAATGTGACCACTTAACAAAAATGTAAAAGCTTCTGCCCTCTTGAGATCTGTCGGATCATTTGTTTGGGCGGTAGTCTAAGCATCACTGATGGCCTCATGCAGAGTTTCTAACTTAGGGATTATAATCCTTCTAAGTTCTCCCATCCGGTTAGTTATATTCCTCCTTTCCTTCTCAAAGTTCTTTATTGCATTTGTGATTGCAATGGTTTGACATTCTTGATTCACTATGGAGGAAGAGAGAGGATCAAAACTTTGAGATAAACTTTGTAGTTTGTCCTGTTCCTCTTTTATTTTCTTATCAATTTCTACTGTTGCCTTTGACCAGGAGATACAAAATTTGTAGATGTCACCGCCATCCTTAAGAGCATTTTCTAAGCTCTTTATTCCAATACTCATATTTCTCCTATCATTAGAGATTAATCCTAGTACTTCTGAAAATCTCTTATCCAAAAATTCCTTCCGAACCTTTTCTTCAGCTGATTTTTCTAGAGAATCAAAATATGTATCAACACTGCTGACTAAGGTTTTGAGATTACCGGAAGAGGAGGTTGTCGGATCTATCTGGACTGATGGCATAATCTTTTCAAGCACTTTGGAAGCAGCCTCTATCAACTCATAGTCTTCCATATGAGACTTTAGGAGTTTTTCATTTGCCTTAGCATTTGCAAATGAAGCTATCTTCATCGTCTGTACCGGAGAGAGAGAGTCAAAGTTGAATGGGCCTTTTAGAAGCTCCGGTTCATCAATCTCTATTGTTTCTTGGCTCAGAAATTTTTGAACAGTTTGTGCAGTGTCTCTTTCCAGAGATAGATGTTTCTTTTCTTCTGCAGTTTTGTCCTTTGGAGTCTTTTCTCCTTCCACATTCTTACCACTTTCAGTTGTGGTTTTCTCTGTTGGAATCTTCTCTTTCTCAGCATCCTTGGTGCTGTCAACCTCTTTTTCTTTTACTGTTGCTTCTTTCTCCTGTAATTTCTCTTGGGATCCGGAGACTGTAGGGGAAACCGGAGGAGAGATGTTACTCTATTCAAGGGCCACTTCTTCTGGAGCAGATGGTTCCAAGTCCACAGCTGTTTCTGCACCTAAGTCCTCTACAATAGGAATGTTGAACCTTTTGAATGTATTCCGGAGGATCTCTTCAGTGTCCTTGGCTACCTTATCGGTCTCACCAAGCATAAGCTGATTCATCCTTGCTTTGCTTCTGAATTCATCCTTGTAGTCTTTGAATACCATGTTCATTGTTTTGTGATCAATTGAAGGATATAGCTGAATAGTTATCTGTTCCCTGATCTCAAGGTCTTTTGCCATGGCATTGTTCTTTCTTATTTCTAATTCCTTCTCTAGACTCTTAGGAATTTCGGAGATAATCTCAATAAAAGCTTTATTGTAAATGTTCAGGTACCTAATTGTAGCTTCCTGCAGGATCTTTTGATCTACCACATTGTAGTCATCATAGAATTCAGCCACTGGTTGAAGGTTCCCATCCACAGTGACTGATTTGACTACACTGTCTAGAGACAGGGTGGGCTTTTCAACAAATTCCTCTGTCATTTCTTCCTTGTCTTGGCCTGTGGAGGGTTTACTGGATCCTTTCTTCTTTTACTTCTTTATTTCTTTTACTCCCTCATCTGACTCAGTTTCCTCTTCATCCTTTTGGCTTTCATAAGCCCTTGTGGCTTTTGTCTTAGATCTTTTACCGGATGCCTGGACTTTCGGTTTTGAGCTTTTGGTTGTGGGAGGTGCAGATCTTTTTGATGATCTGGTCTGGGTGGAAGTTTCAACCGGAACACTTTCTTCACTTTTCTTTTCTGCCGTCTTCTTCTCTTTCTCATCCCCTTCCTTCTTCTTCTGGTGAGCATCAAGTGCTTCCATGGAGATTCCAAGGCCTTGTGCTATGTGTTCTACTTCTTTTCTAACTTTCCTCTTGATCTCCGGTTCTCTGAGTTCAACATGAATTTTTATACTTAGTTCCTCAAATGTTCCGAACCTTTCTGCCTTTGGATCTTTAGGCTGACTTAGCATGTGTTGAACATGCAGCTCCACTATCTGTTCATCCACTTCATACCCCATGGGCATGATCCACACAGTTCTTGGTTCTACTGCCTCCATTAGACACTAATCTGTTTCTACCATAAAGCATACTGTATCTTTGTACTTTTCAACAAGGGATTGGGGTATTCTTTCTCTTGCATGCATCATGCTCTGGAAGTTCTTGAAATATCCCCATAGAGCTATTTTTCTTGCTTTAGCATCCCCAAGTCCATGCAAATAATCTCTGATTTGGATGGCAACCGGTCTGTCATTCTGCCATATCCATCCACTGGATCCGGGAAGCTCATTCATGTAATAAAAGAAGAGACAAAGGATCAAATTACCATACTTGAAGGAGTTTTTCTTGTCCTTCTTGATCTTCTGCAAATTTTCAAAAAGTTGGTTTACAAGAAGCTCACACAAGTCATAGTCTGCATTCTCCTTTAACATTTGATAAGCTGTGTAGATTGTAGTTCCCAGTACTGAATTTTCCCTACTGGAGTGATAGATTTTGTAACCAATTATCATAGATGCAAATTTGACATCCGGTTCAGTGATGTCTTCAACTGTCATAGCTCTCTTGTCAAACTTAGATCCGGTTGCATCACTAACTGTCTGATTTTTGACAGACTTGAGAACAGGTAATCCACCGGATGAGTGCAGACCGGTCACAGCCCTAATTGCATCTTTGGTGATCTTGAAGGGCTTGTTCAACCATAGGAAGTTGTCATGCACTCTACTTAGTACATACCAGACCCATTCATCTTCTTCAAAACAGGGGAAATGAATGCACTGTGCAAAGTGTTTGTCCCGGATGGCTTTGTACTGAGGTTTAATCTCAAAGGAGTCATCTATCAACTGTTTGTGATAGATATCCATCAGTTTTGATTCTCCAAAGTCTTCAAAATTTGCATGAATGTAAACCCTAATGTCCTCCGTATGCAATACACCATGCGGAACACTGGAGAAGGCCCCTAGTGTATCTACTTCCAAAGATTTGTATGGATGTTTCTTGAATGTGGGGCGAGGTCTATCAGAGATCTTAACTATATTTGGAGTAGCCATTTTTCAAAGATTTGCAGTGAGATATTGAAAACGTAAAATACCTTATGCGCCTTCAGTTATACGGAGTGGTTGGATTGATTTCTGTATGTAGTAACTTCTGCAAGTGATCTTCAGTGAACTTGATGAATTTTGTTGCAGAGCTCCGCTTTTCGTTTCTTCTTGGGTGTGGAATGATCAAGTGATTATTGAGAAATCCCTTATATTGTTTCGCAAACCCTAATATCTGTTTGCAATAAATGCTCTACCTACATTGTTCCGGTTTGCCTTATTCGGATAACTTGGAATACCGGATCAGTCCTGATCTATGAACATCATGCGGATCTTCCAACCATGAATAAATCAAGATGACACATCACAAGGACATCCCAAACACTCTGTCCAATCCGCAGAATAAGAAAATGCATTTCCGGATCTCTCCGGATCCTTTTTGTAATCCTCTGTCATTCCGGAGCATCTCCCGGAACAGGTCTTATTTGATCGATCACAACTTCTTTACATCTCCTTGCGGACCTCTGAAATCTTATCTGGATCATTGCAAGACTTATATCTTCAAACCCTTTACTCCGCATCTTGTGCCACATCCGGCACCACTTGATTGGCTGGGGGAACAGGATTTTCTTTGAGTCTCCCCCTGAGCCAGAGCTCACTTTTTAATTTCTGGAAGGAATATCAGCACTAGAGTCTGGTGCGGATCTAACTTCTATGTTCTCTAAACTTTTCTTCACCCAAATCTTGTTCATCTGATTCCTAACTTCATCCGTATTCATCTTTTGTTTACCCTTGTCTTGATTCTGATTATACACCGGACCTCTTTTGTCCTGATTCTTGCTTCTGCAGACTTTTGCATTATGACCGGACCTATTATAGATTTGGCAAATAACATTTCTTTGCATATTTGACTGATAACCTCTTGATTTGCATTGATTAGCCATATGGCCTACTCTATTGCATGCAAAACATCTACCATTGAATGATTTGTTTATTTGTATATTTCTGCATTCATGAGACTTGTGTCCATACCTTTTGCAGTTAAAGCACTATTCGGAGAAGGATGAATTAGTCTGATTCATTCTCTTTCTGCACTAATTAGCTTTGTGACCAAAGTGATTGCAGCTGTGGTAGTATCCATTGAAGGATGGATATCTTTGAGCATTGGGCTATCTTACTGGAGGTCTTCTAGGCCTATTCCTTGGATTTTCTGATCCAAAATTCTTTTGACTGGATCCAGAGCTTTCTCCTTTCTCTTATCCCAAACCATACTTGTCATCTGTCCTCTTTTGACTTCCAAGAAGTACTTCAAGTTGGGCAGAACTTATCTTGAATTTTTCTTTATATTCATTTGCTGTTTGAAGATCTCTTTTGAGAGAGACAATTTGATCCTCAAGTTTTTCTTCATTATCTTTGGCATCTTCAAGATCAGATTCAAGATGTCTGATAATCCTGTCCATCTGGTGGCATTCTTCTGATTTCTCTTTAAGAGATTGTCTTAGATTGTCTTCAGCTTTTCTTTTTTCTTCAATCTCTTGAGTAAACTTTATAGTTCCTGATTCCATTTCATGTCTTAACATAATGACTTCTTTTGATAACTTTTCACATAACTTGGTTTTCTCAGTCAATTCTTCATTTGTATTGCTTTCTTCACTTTGTCTTGCCAATTGTTGGAGCAGCTTCTTTCTCTTTTTCATAGAGAGACTTAATTTGTCCTTTAGTTCTCTCATGAATTCATCAGCCTGTTTGAGTCTTTCCTTTAATTCATTGACTTCAAAGTTTGACTGTTCAAGATTGTCAAGGGCAGTCTTGAGTTGCTCCTTTAAACCATATGCATCCATTTGAACTCCCAGATCTTCCTCAAGATGTTAGGCTCTATTAGGAGGAACCTCGCTCTGATACCAATTGTTGATAACTGAGAGGGGGGGTGAATCAGTTATCCTAATTATTTCTTCTTTTGAACTTTCTTATTAATCAAAGCAGCATTGAATCAAACAAACAAACATTACCATGAAATGAGAAACACATGACACAGTATTTTTGACGTGGAAACCCGGTTAAGGGAGAAAACCACGGGGTGATTAACCCAAAGATTATTCTCTGTTAGAAGAATAAGGTATTACAAAATGGCACTTGCCAATTAGGGCTCACTGCCCGAGCACACTGCTCACAAAGAGGCACACTGCCTACAAGGAGACACACTATCTACAAAAGAATGTTTATACAATACTTGAACTGATTGGAAGCATCTACATATGCTGGAGTTTAGTTCCGGTTAGGCTCAGTATACTAATCTGCTGCACTTCATCTTTCCTCTGCTCTTTTTCTGCTTTTCTTTCACATACTAGACTTTTCTTATTACTTCTGCTCTACTCTGCACTTATTCACATACCCCATAACTCAACTACTCTTCTCACAACAAAATCCATCCTCTATTTATATCCGCACTAGTGATTTCATTATCTTTCTAGTCGGCACCCAGAATAGTCTATCTTATCACAAACTTTGTTCTGTCGGCTGAATCCTTGCATATCAAGTAATGCGGATCAAGCATATACTTGTAGATATTATTAATCATGTCGGCCAAACATGATTCATGCCTTCACAACCTTTACCATCAATAGTAACACATCCAGAAAATAGTCTGATACTCTGTCAGTCAGTTCTTCCTCTGTTCTCACTGTCTTTCAAGAATCCGGTACTCAACTATTCATATCTTCTTTCTTGTCCATCATCGGAGGCTAAATCCTTGGAATATACTACTCAAGGTAGTCCTTTTGACTTCCCCAAATCCGCACTGCACCAAGACACTTCCTCTGAGAGATCTGGACCAATCTGTCAGACCTTGCCACATGCTCTGTTCTTGTTCACCGGACCACAACAGTCTTCATTCTGACTTCCGGTAGAGACACACCATGACTTACGGATATGTGGGATGACCTTTGTTACCATTAATGACAACAACCATGAATCCATATAGTGTCTCTTGCCAACACTTTCAACCTATTTATTTCTGGCCTTCTTGAACCCTAATTGACTTATGTCTAATTGAAGAAATGTCATATTATGAGATAATTGATGGCTGAACCTGAAAAGGGATTTTGGATTTTGGACATCTTGGACCTCAGTACAGACTTGATGGAAACATTAGGGCCTAGAAAAGGGTGCTTGCGCCCTTGTCCTACCCTATTTTCCAGTGTTTTGAATCTTGGCGGGGTGTCGGCTCTCACCGTGCACCTGAAGATTTTGATTTCAAAATTTCACTTTTCACACAATGTTGACACGTTATTCCAAATATTTGAAATTCTAAGGTTAGGTATGTAAAGACATTTTGAAAAATATTTTATCACACAATCTATATGCAAGCTTTCTATGCGAAAACTCTACTATTTTTTCTATTGAAGATCAACAACTTGTTGAAGCTCTTTGAATATATTTAAGATTTCTATCATGGAGATGGAGATTAGGAATCAAGATCTCGAGACTATCTTTCTCTTCCAAGGGTTTGTACAACCTTTTGTATGATCGAGAGAAGGGTTGAAGCCTCCAACTTGAGCTTGGGAATCCTCCACAGATATAGCTGCCTCACCTTCTTGTTCTACAAGTCTTCACTGCTCTTATCTCCTTGAGGTGGTGTTGTTATTTCCTTGACTGAAACAAAGTGTCTATCTTTCCTTGTTGATTGAGTCATCTAGGGGTTTGATATTTCTGCATACACATTTGTTAGATGAGCACACACATTTGCAAATCTTTATCATTGGCTATTATTGATGTAGGAATATCAAAAATGGGGCTTGACTGAGGCAAGATCCTATATAGCCACAACCATCTTTCTCCTCCTTTTGTGTGTGCAGGTTACATTTGATAAGATCCAATAGAAAGGAGTGGTAGAAAGATAGACATTACAGATACAATTGTCGTAGAACTTTTGATTTCAGGATTGTGAAACTTTCAGGTCAAAAGAGTGGGCACCCTAGCCCTACTGAGTATTTTCTTCAAGATCTAGGAATCTCTGGAGACTGTTAGATACCTAGTACATAATATTTTGTCAGACAGAAACTTGCGGGGCTAAAGAGCAGGCACCCTTGTCCAACATGCCCTCATTTTCCAAGTGCACATTCTTTGTACCATATGCTCTGTGTTTCTATGATTTGTTTGCCTATATTTGTGTTTGAAATTAGTTTGTTACAATTTAATTGAGAAATTAGGGTTTCATGCTTTGTGAATAACATAATCTTGTAAAAGCCTAATCAAGACATCCACTCAGTCATAGTTAGCAGAAAAAAGGCGTCTAGGAAATCTGTAGCTTGATCCCTCAAGCTTGGTTCTTACTTCCCTAATGTTTAGCACATGAAAGAGTGGGGTTTGACTTGGTTTTGGCAAACTATCCTTATCCCACTTTTTCCTATAAACAATCTCATCACCCTAATCATCCAATTCTAAAATCTAATGATTTTTCACATCCTCACTCATCATCCAACCACCATCCATTTTACTCCACTTGAAATCTAAGATTAGGACCTTAATAAAACCCCTCATCCTTAATCTCACCACTTGCTTAGGAACTTAGCCTATCCTAAGTATCCTCATCCAACCAATTTAATCCTTTGCTTAAGAAATTTTCCTATCTTAGGTATAGGACTTAATTCCCCACCAAAAATCCATAATCCTTTACTTACTTGGACTATTAGAAATGAAGATAAACAACTATAAATGAAAATCTAATTACAATTGTAATATAGATAGTTAACTATGCAGAACCAAAATGGAGATAGTATGAAATCAATAGAAAGAAATAACAAAATAGAAGATCAAACACATAGCACAATGTCTACATGGAGAAACTCTTTCAGGAAAAACTCCACACAAGAAGAGATGCACTAGTCTGTATTAACTTCAATAGAGTTTACAATACAACACTTTAATCTCCTCTTCAGTCTTCAATCCAACAACACCTATTTTTCTAGTCTCAACTTTCTAATCTGCTCTTTCATAGTTGTAATGCAATATCCTCGTAAATAGGTTTCCTTCTAGGGCAAGAAAATCTAACATAACCTCTATTGTTAGATTTGTGACCTAATAATGAACAGTCCAGATTTACAATGATAAAATATATAAAAAATGTGGCTTTCGAGGGTGTTACCCCTAAACCCCCACCAGGGCACATGACCCTCAGACCCCTTGTTGGGATGTCATCCCCCTTGATCCCCATGGGGGGTACCCCCTGCACCCTTAGAATGAAATGTGTTCCATAATCAACATCCATTAGGTACCAGGATCAGACATGCAATGTAAACAAGATTGCTACAAGTTGGTGAAACCTTTCATCCCTTATGGGTGATTTACAATAAATAATAGGAATAATAAATTACATAAGATTTACAAGGTTGATGAAACCTTAATCCTAACAAGCAATTTGCCTATCTTAAGTATAAAGATTAATCCTTCATCAAATCTATCATCCAATCCAATCAGTTCTTTCTTGAGAACTTTACGTATCTCAAGTATAGAAATCAACCCTCTATCCAACTCTAATAACCCTCTATGGTCTAGACATTTGTTCACCTATCATCCAAATCAAAATATTTAATCTATAAACCCCATCAAACCATCTTAGCACCATTAACTAAGGTTAAACAAAGTCAATCCATCCATATCTAACCCAACTTCCCTCAAATCCACAATCAACCTCATCTCCACACCTTCAAAAATCCTCCATAAATCAAATTCACATCATCCAAATCAAAATCCATAATCCTCACTGTCATTTCGTGCCCTCCATCACTGTATCTTAAGCTTGTAAGAACATGGAACCATGAAATAAAAATCCCTTTGGATCTAGCTATAGGTACCTTTCTCTAGTAAGACCTTCTTCACCTCACTATGATAGCGAAATCAAACAACAAAGCCTCATAAATCAACCTAAATATTCACCTCATTATAGATACTCCCCTCACTTTTTGGCATTTCTTAAGGATAACTACACTTATGATAGAATGGATCTATTCTTTGATAATCATAGAGATGAAATAATAACATGTCTTATCACTAAAGGGGTTATGCTTCCACGCAATTTCTTGATATATCCAACATCATCCGTTGTGATTCACCTCAATCACCCACTTTTGAAACCCCATGCAGTCAAAAGCCTTAATCAACACAAGACCACACCTACCATATTGACAAATCAGGTGTTGACATGATGCCTCGACCCCCTCCACATGATCATTAGATGGGTGTTGGTATGCCACCTCCACCTCCTTCATACGATCACCTCTCATCTTCCACCCCTCATCAATAATATCAAGGGAAACCTTCTTCACCCCATCAACCAAAAATCATTATCCCTCTCATACTTCTAATCAATATGTTCCAACTCTCTCCAATCCACCTCAACAATCATTTCCATCCTTATTCAATGTCATTCAATCTCTTCAACCTCTTTGTATTCCACAACATATATTGAAATTTCAATCGATGTTACTACCATAAATCCCATATCAACCTACTACTTCCTATCAACTTGCATCGAGTTTCCCTCCAATGTCATATTCCCCTCCTCAACTATCAACCCAACCTTTCATCATATCACCCTCATCCACCAACATATCAACCCCCTCCTACATCCTAATGTCCTCAAACTTCTCATCAACTCAACACACCACCTTTTGTCCCTCCTCTACATATGTATCAACAACCTCCCACCTCTTCTAACATCATTCAGCCTACATTTCAACAACCCTTTCAATTACCTCTTCAAAATCCACTCTCATCCAATCCCATCAATCCAACCACTCTCACACAACCCCTGCCTTTTGGGGAAATCAACTACATCCCATGTAATCCACCTCTTGTGACCCCCATTGACGAAGAGTGCTAGGAGATGAAAAATGCCTTGAATATCACCACAAAAACAATACAAATTTGAAGACCTTTTCTTGTACCCCTTTGACCATAATTTCAACATGACACCCTTTCCCCCACACTTTCAAATTCTAAAATTTGATAAATATAAGGGAAAAGGAGACCCTCGTGACCATGTAAAATAAATTTTCATGGCCTGCCAAGAAGTCTCCTATAATGATGTGTATTTATTTTTAATATGTGTTGACTGATCATGCTATAGGGGTTGTGGGTACACGCTGTTGGTGTCATCCACCTCCAAGGAGCACCATCTGTAGAAAATAACCTTCACAAGAAATGAGACAGGCAACACAAGGCCATTTCACCAAATAAGGAGTGAATAAAAATGAGATGAGTAAAATACATATGGTATGGCCTTTTAAAGGCAATAAAATATATGACGGGTGTAAAACTACCCGATATGGGAAAAAAGCCACCCTAAGGGAAAAACTAATTATCCCTATGTTAAACTTAACACACTAACACCCCCCCTTAAGTGCGAACTTGGGGAGAATTATTATGTAAAATCAAGATGCAATACGTGTCCTAGCTACACAACCATGTTAGGTGCCCATTTACAATGCAAAAAAGAAATCTCTCACAACCAGAGAAAAGGAGAAAAACCCTGTGGGAAAAAACCCCTCCCCAAAAGAGAGAAAGAAAAACAAAAAATGATGCATGGTGGATGGAGGACTTAATCACATCCCCCCAAGTACTGCATACATCATGTATATACAATCTATGGTCCCCCCATAAGAGGGAAAGAGAGAGACTATGTAGCCCCCCACAATGTATAATCACTTGCAAAAATGGTAAGTGCCTGAAGACAGAACATGATCCAATGTCAAAAAACCACTTGTCTCCCTTTTGGAAGAAACAAAACCAAGTACAAATGTAGGAATGCTTCCCACTCCAAATAGGAATTGAAAGAAAGAAACATGAAAATGTATGATGATGTCTCTGAAATCTACTCATGTGTCACCACGACCTTGGAAAATGATGCCACGAACCAATCAGGAACATGCCCAATCACAATAGAAGGTGACAAACAAGGTACCACTGGAAACTGATCTTGAACATTCTCCAAAGACAAAGATGGAGTGACAACAATTGTACTATAACTATCATCAAATAGGAGGGATATACCCTCAAATGTGTCTTCCAAGTTAGAAATGTGAGATTCTATGAATAATGAACCAATTTTTGACAAATAAGAATCCCAATCAGGAAGACAATGAGATACTTGTTTGTGATGAATCACTGGATGTGCTCAATGAATCACCACCAAAAGATGAATGGTCCTATTGAATAGGAATGATAGGAGCCTCAATCAATGACTCTGCACAATGAATCACTGAAGGTGAAGGTACATAAACTATCCTTGATGGAGAAGAAGGAGTATCTAAAGAACCCTTGTCATCCTCATCTGAAGGTTCAAAGTATTCCAAAACTTCAAACTTTTGCATAGTAGCATGATCATAGGGTATCCTGTCTGAAAAATGAAGAGGCATAAGACAATCTGAAACAAGATCAATTGGGACTAACTGAGTATCAGGATCTCCATGTATTTCCCAAATTTTAGTCCAAAGAATATGAGGACACTCAAAATGATCAATAGCATTCAAAGTGGCATCATCAATATGCATTGCAATAACTCCTACGACATGATCCTTTTTGCAATTCTATGCAAATTTCTTACTATCAGTACTAGGAAGGGGAACAAGATTATAAAAATGTGGCAACAAATGAAGCCATCTAAGATGTTTTATCATACCATCTCTCCATTGTTTATAATTTCCCCTTTTTAACATAATCACAATAGGATGAACTGAAAACCTCATAATGAACTATGACTAATCTCCAAAATTACAAACATTAACCTTCAACAACAATTAGAAACTCCCAAATACTGCAAATGAAGCCTTCAAATTAGAAAAAATGGGTAGATTTACCTATACCACTGCGAGCTTGGTGAATTCAATTTTTTGATGAAATGCAGAATGTGAAAATCGGACTCCAGATGCCCAAGATATGCTCCATGGAAAAAGGTCACCTATATGGTGTGCAAAGCACGAATGAAGGGCCGGATTAAGCCCTTGGTCACCCATGTGACCACCTGTTGCATAAGGGCAAAATAAAAAAAATGGGGCCTTTCGGGCCAAGTGGACTCCAAATCACCAAGATAAATTGATCTTGTCTCTAAAGTCTTGAGCACCAAATGGCCAACAACAAGCCACCAAGCAATTTTCTAAGTCACAAGCATTCACCAATCACCAATCTGCATGAGAGAGGTGTTCTCAGCAACATGAGCCTTTACTCACATCAACCCAAGACACAGTGTTGTATATGAACATAGGAGAACTTCATCAGTTGGTGAATGTGGGATAAATATTCCCAAAACAACTTCAAAAACTTGGGACCCACTTTGGCGCACAACAAAACCCTAGAATGAAATATTTATTCTGTAACTTTAGAAATGGTAAAGTCTTCTGTAAAATCAACCAATCAAGGGCCTCCAATTTGCACAGCCCTAGTAGGAAACCAGAAGTATATCTAAAAGGTGAAATATAATTTTGAAAATTTTCAAATGCCAAATAGCAAATTTGTGTGCCTCCTGCAATGATTAATCAGACTGCAAAATAAAAACGGGCCTTTAGACTAAATAGGCCAAAAAATAACCAGAAATATTATATAGGATGATGTACATGCACTCCAAGCTCACTAGATGAATCTGCACCTTGCAATTTTAGAGGTTAAAAAAAATAGAGGCTTGATGAAGTTTTACAGGTGTTTCTGACATCATGAATAATAAAACATTTTTTATGACACCCTTTCACCGCTTCTCAACCCTCGCAGAGACTGCCTTTTCCTCCCATAATTTGAACCAGGGTGAGGCTGTTACCCATTGATATTGTTTGATGATGAATCTCTTCTAATATCTAGAGTGGAGGATGGATTTGTTAGGACATGGCTGTGGATGATTGGGTAGCCAATCTGCAAACAACATGGCTTGATTTTGAAGTGTAGATACCATGAATCTTTGTTCCAAATGTTTAAAACACCTAAAAACAATGACCATAGACGAATGGTGTCAGGGATTGTCAATGGTGACCAATGCAAAGTGTGAATGCTGGCAACACCCCACAAAAAATAGCGAGAAACAAGAGAAATTTTTCAAAAATAATGCAGATAGGCAACATTGAAATTTGAAAAATTTCAAATGCCAGAAAAAAAATGATCCCAAACACTGATGAAAACTCTCAGAGGAAGGAGTACAGAATGGTTGGCTTTGATACCATGTTGGTGTCATCCACCTCCCAGGAGCACCATCTGCAGAAAATAACCTTCACGAGAAATGAGAGAGGCAACACAATGCCATTTCACCAAATAAGGAGTAATAAAAATGAGATGAGTAAAATACATATAGTACAACCTTTTAAAGGCAAGAAAATATATGACGGGTGTAAAACTACTCGATACGAGGAAAAAACCACCCTAAGGGAAAAACTAATTATCCCTATGTTAAACTTAACACACTAACACACGCAACAAGGTAAATTTTGGTGACTTTATCAGCCACGGTTTCCCCCCATAATATTTAATAAAGGTGTTGATAGTTAGTTTGTTATTGGCTGACATGTAAAAACCCATTTTTGTTAATTGCCAAAGAGACTTCATAAATATTGGTTGGAGAAGGCAAAAAGCCATGATTCACGGTTGAGATTGTAATGTAGCATAGTAGCGGTATTGAGTTGCAAGATTGCTGGTTGTAATCGATTTGTTTTGCTAGATAATAATATTGGATGGTTGTGTTTGTGGATGTAGCCCACATTGGGTGAACCATGTTAAATCTCTGTGTTGAATTTGCGTTATTCTTCATTGTTTATTTTCGTGTATTAAATTTGCATATAAATGGTAATTGCGATTGCTTCGGTCTTCCATTAAAATATTAACAATTAATAATAGAGCCATGTAATTTTGATTAATTGGTAGGGGATTTTAGATTTGAGTGGGAGCAATGGAAGAAGGAAAATTCAAGGTCAAGAAGTTTAATGACCATAATTATCAATTATGGAAGATGCAGATGGAAGATTACTTTTATTAGAAAGATCTATGGTGGCCATTGCAAGGAAAAGCCAAGAATCCAGTCATGATGCCAGATGAAGAATGGGAGATACTGGATAGAAAGGCATTGGGAACCATTCAGTTGTGCTTAGAACCATCTGTGGCATTTAATATATCAAAAGAAGTGATTACTAATGGATTAATGACAGCGTTGGAGCAATTGTATGAAAAACCCTTAGCCTCAAATAAGGTATTTCTTATGAAGCATTTATTTAACATGAAAATGAGTGAGGAAGGATCTATAACATATCATTTAAATCAATTCAATACAGTCACTAGCCAATTAAATTCTGTAAAGGTGAATTTTGATGAAGAGGTGAAGGCTCTCTTGATTTTATGTTCTTTGCCAGAAAGTTGAAATAGATTGGTCATGGCTGTAAGTAACTCTGTCTCTGGTTCAAATACATTAAAGTTTGATGATGTTGTTGGTGTTATCCTTAGAAAGGAAATGCAATGGAAAAGCACAGGTGATACTTCAACATCAGGTAATGTTTTGAATGTAGAGAACATGGGAAGATCAAAGGAGAGAGGAAAAAGCCTAAAAATCATGGGAAGTCACAAGGTAAGAAAGATAGATCCCAATCCAAAGGAAGGAAGGATTGTTGGCATTGTGGAAATCCAGAACACTTGAAAAAGGATTGCTGGTCTCGGAAAGGAAAACAAGGAGATGGACAATAAGGAAGCTAATGTTACAAGTAATAAATTACAAGATGCTTTAATTCTATGTTTAGATAATGCAAATGATTCTTAGGTGATAGATTTAGGGGCTTCATTTCATGCCACACCCCATAGGAAATATTTCCTAGATTATGTTCAAGGTGATTTTGGACATGTATATTTGGGTGATGATGAACCCTATCAGATTGTTGGAAAGAGGAAGATTAAAATCAAGTTGTAGAATGGAAATCAATGGTTGCTATAGGAGGTAAGATATGTTCCAAATTAGAGAAGGAATTTAATCTTTGAAGGACAACTAGGTAGTGAAGGTTGCATGGTTACCTTTTTAGACAAACTTTGGAAGGTCACTAAAGGTGCACTAGTATTAGCTAAAGGTGAGAAGGTAGGCACATTATATTTGTGTACTGGTAATACTTATTCTACCCTTGCTACTACAGAAAAAATTGCTGCAGGAACAACTATAGAAATAGCTGATGCAGGGACAACTACAACAATTGTTGAAGGGACAACAAAGACACTTACAATAGTTGCTACAGGAATAGATGTAGAACTGTGGCATCATAGACTTGGGTGTATGAGTGAGAAAGAGATGAAGATCCCTCACTCTAGAAAGTTGCTACGAGGATTGAAGCAGATTGATTTGGAGTTCTGTGAAAAGTGTGTCTATGGAAAATGAAAAAGAGTCTGATTTCTCAAGGTTGGGAAAGAGAAGAAGAGTGATAAGTTAGAGCTTGTGTATTCAAAAGTATGGGAACTAGCTCAGGTATCATCTCTTGGTGGCTCTTGTTATTATGTTACTTTTATTGATGATTAAACTAGGAAAACATGAGTGTATTTCCTACAAAGAAAATCAAATGTGTTTGAAACATTCAATAAGTGGAAAGCTTTGGTTGAGAATGAGACAGGGAAAAAGGTGAAGTGTCTCAGATCTGATAATGGAGGTGAGTATTGCAGCAAAGAATTTGAGAACTACTGTTCATTCAGTGGAATCCGTAGGCAGAAAATGGTTCCAAGAACCCCACAAGAAAATGGTGTGTTTGAGAGGATGAATAGCATAATCATGGAGCATGCAAGGAGCATGAGGTTGCATGCATGACTGCCTTTACATTTCTAGGTAGATGCTATACATACTGTTGTTTATTTAATAAACAAAGGACCTTCAAATCCTTTGGATGGTGGTATTCTAGAGGAGGTATAAGAAGGTTAATCATTTCTTTTCTAAAAACCTTTAGCTGTGAATCTTTTGTCCATGTTGACATGAAAACAAAACCAAACTTGAGGCAAAATCTCTAAAATGTACATTCATTGGATATGAAATAGATGAATTTGGTTATCATTTATGGGATTGTAAAATCAAAAAAATATTAGGAGCAGAGATGTCATATTCAATGAGAAGGTCATGTATAAAAATCAGCTGTGAGAAAAGAAATATGAACATGCAAGAAAGGAATATGTGGTGCTGGATGAGATTCCAATAAATAAATTGCCACTGGTACATGATGCTCAATAACAACAAGATATCCCATAGACTCTTGCAAGTGCTAGACATTCTACAAGGTTAAGTAGACCCCCGAAAAGACTTTCTCCTTCATTATATTCTATTTTATTAACTAATTCTGGTGAACCTGAAGGTTATGAAGAAGCATTACACGTAGATGCCAAACAACAGTGGGAGCAAGGCATGAAAGAGGAAATGGATTCCTTGCTACAGAATTAGACTTGGGACTTAGTCCACTTACATGTAGGTAAAATATCATTACCAAACAAATGGGTTTACAAGTTGAAGGAAGAGGAAGGAGGCAAGAAAAGGTGTAAGGCCATACTCGTGGTAAAAGATTTTGCACAAAAAAAAGGTAATAGACTTTGATGAGATATTTTCTCTAGTTGTAAAAATGACTTCAATTAGGACTATTTTAAGTCTTATGGCCATGGAAGACTTGCATCTTGAATAGCTAGATGTGAAAACAACTTTTCTCCATGGGGATTTGGAAGAAGATATCTATATGCAACAACCACAGGGATATGAGGCCAATGGTAAGGACTTTGTGTGTAGGATAAAGAAGAGTCTATATGGCCTAAAGCAAGCACCCCAACAATGGTATTTGAAATTTGATAAGTTTATGGTTGAACAAGGTTACAATAGATGTCATTTTGATTACTGTGTTTACTTTAAAAGATTGGATAATGGTAGCTATATTATCTTGTTACTTTATGTTGATGAGATGCTTCTTGTTGGGTCTAATATGCAACATATTAGTGAGCTTAAGAAAAAATTAGCAAAGATATTTTCTATGAATGATTTGGGTGCAAAAAAACAAATCCTTGGTATGAGGATCACTTGGGATAGGAAAAATAGAAAATTGTTTTTGTCACAAAGTGAGTATATAGAGAAGGTGTTGAAAAGATTTAACATGCTGAATGTAAAAGTAGTTAGTACACCTTTGCCTAGTCATTTTAAATTGACTAAGGAGATCTATCCTAAGACACAAAAGGAGGAAGACAAAATGTCTAAGATACCACATGCATCAGCGGTCGGCACTTGATGTATGCAATGGTATGCACAAGGCTAGATATTGCACATGCTATTGGAGTTGTGAGTAGGTATGTGAGCAATCTAGGAATGGAACATTTGACTGCGATACAATGGATTCTTAGGTATTTGAGAGGAATTGCTACAAAGAAACTCTATTTTGGAGGAACCAACACTACTCTCAAAAGATATGTTGATTCTGATCTGGCAGGTGATATAGACAGTAGAAGGAGCACTACAGGGTATGTTTTTTTTGTAGGAGGTACAACAATCAGTTAGATTTCTAGATTGCAAAAAGTTGTTGCACTTTCAACCATTGAAGCTGAGTATGTAGTTGCTACTGAAGATATCAAGGAGATGATTTGGTTGTAATGTTTTATAGAGGAATTAGGCTAGCAATAGGAAGATATCCCATTGTATACTGATATCTAGAGTACCATTCATCTTGCCAAGAATTCAACTCTTCATTCGAAGACTATGCACATTCATCTTAGGTACCACTTCATCTGATTAGTTTTGGAGGATGGGAAATTGAAGCTTGAGAAAATTCACACAAGTGAAAATCCTACAGATATGTTCACGAAGGAAGTGACATGAGAGAAACTAAATTCCTCATCAGTTTTTGTTGGCCTTCTTGACTGATAATGGTGGAAATGAGGAACCAATTAGTCTGGGCATGAAATCCAGTGGGAGCTATAGGTGCAGCAATGATGCTCCAAGATTAGTCTCCAAGTGGGAGGTTGTTTGGTGTGGAGCCTAATCAAACCCAAGTGAGAGATTGCTAATATGTGGTGACTGATCATGCTATAGGGGTTGCGGGTACATGTAGCAAGGTAAATTTTGGTGACTTTGTTAGTTGCGGTTTCCCCCTAGAATAATTAACAAGGGAGTGCATGGGAGCAGAACCCCTCTTGTGGGGCCCAGGGGCTTATGAGGGCTCGAGGGTGGAGCCTATGGTGGGGGTTTGGGGGCAATGCCCCAAAGAAAAAATTGGCCTATATTTAATAAAGGTGTTGGCAGTTAGTTTCTTATTAGATGACATGTAAAAACCCATTTTTGTTAACCACCAAAGGGACTTCATAAATAGCTACTGGAGAAGGTGAAAAGTCACGAGTCACGGTTTAGATTGTAATGTAACATAGCAATGGTATTAAACTGCAAGATTACTGGTTGTAATCAATTTGTTTTGCTAGATAATAATATTGGATGGATATGTTTGTGGATGTAGCCCACATTGGGTGAACCACGTTAAATCTCTATGTTGAATTTGTGTTATTCTTCATTGTTTATTTCCATGTATTAAATTTGCATATAATTGGTAATTGTGATTGCTTCAGTCTACTATTAAAATCCTAACATTTATTGAGAATCTTCCCTTATATTTTGGGAGGCTAGGCACTAGAGTGGTTCATGCACTTACCTCTAAGGTCCATCACCTCATTTGTCGACTTGTATGAACAATTCATTGCACACTTCTCCTACAATTTCAAGCATGATCTCACCATGCTAGACTTACGTAACTCCAAAAAATGAAGTGGTGAGAGTTTTGCCACCTACCTACAATGATGGAGTGGCCTTGCAAGTCAACTTCCTTGGCCTATCCCTAAAAAAAGTTGGCCACTATGTTTGTGTAGAATCTGAATCAAAAGATAGAATTCCACCTTTAGGTCCATTGCATTTCCAACTTTGATGAAATAAATGAAAAAGGCGTCACTATAAAAAGGCCTTCATCTCAAAAGGTTTGGTTAAAATTTATAACAAAGACAATGGCCAAATGAATGACAAACCTAAATGTTGGACTAAAAATAAGAACACAATTAGTGATGGAGTCACTGACTCAAAACATATCCAAATGACACAACAATCACAAGAGACTAAAATTATGCAAACTATCCTAAAACATACCACCATCTCTATTCTACAAGGATAAACAAAGTAGCTCACCAATCCAAAATGTAGGTACACTTCCTTGGGGGAACCTTTGGAGTCCCTCTTTCAAAAACTTACCCAAGAAAACATGATTAGATTCCCAAACATGAGACCCTTTGATGAGTCTAAACCAAAACTTGCATGGTACAAAGATAATGAAAGTTGTGAGTACCACTGCATCAAAGACCATTCTACTAGTAAATGCATGAAGCTCAAGAATTGCATGTAGGATCTCGTTGATCATGGTGAGATTGAAGTCAAAGGTAACTCATCCTCTTTGTTGAATGAACCATTGGGATTATATTAAAATCCTCTTCCTGACCACAACCAATCTCAACCCTTAATGTCCAACTAAGGGCAATCCAATATTAACTATACCAATAACATTTACTAAAATAAAACTGATAATTCTTATGACTTAGTTGTTGGGCATATCAACTTTGATTGCATCCATATCATCACAGTCAAAATCAAATCTAAAAATCTTGACTGCATTGTCATTACCCGGTGTGGAAGGGTCACCATATAAGTGGCCCCGTCATCCTCCTCATTGGCTAACCAATATAATCTCATAGAGCACCTTGGGAAGACTCCAACATAGATATCCATCTTGGAGCTCCTTAAGACATCATCCATCCACTAGAATATACTAGATCATCCTTACAAGAATCGAGAGTCCCAAACAACATTGATCCCAATTAATTCCAAGCCCTCATTGGCCACCTATAATATTCATATCAACTCACCTTAATCCAAAGAGATATGCCCTTGATTGACCCATATAATAAATCCCTTCATATTGAGGTCCTAATCATGAAACATAAATTTAAAATAGTCCTCTTGGATAATTGGTCCATCTTGAATTTGTGCACACTCTAGCTTATTAAACAATTGGGATACTCCGAGGTAGACTTGGATCCATATGTGTTCACCATCAAGGCTTATGACAATGTGGAACGAGAGTTCAAAGGCACCATATGTATTCCTATATAGGTGGGACCCATCTTGCATTATACAACATGTAACATTGTTGATCTTGACCTCCCCTACAACCTTCTCCTTGGATGCCCATGGCTCCATTCCATGCAAGCCATCCTGTCCACCTATCACCAATGCCTTAAATTACCTAATTGCATTTAAGTCACTATCCATGTCAATCCATAAACCTTTGAGTATAGCAATGCCCTGGAGGCCTCATATCACAAAACTAATCATTTTCCCAACACTGATGTTGTCATGCACATGATAAAGTTAAATCCTCTTCATCCTACATTGATCCTAATAAACTTGCATCCACCTCATTCTCCCAAAATTCCAAAATCACAAAGATCAAGATTGTCAACACCAACTGTGGAGAATATCAGCCATTGTAATGCCTTTTATGTAGGCAAACTATCCATATCTCCACACTCCTATGGTCATCCTAAACTGCAATCATCAACAAAATAGAAAAGCATCCATTGTGGGCCCACCACCTTCTTATTAGTAGGCACCTTGGCCAAAGAAAATATTTAGATTTTCATCAAGTCTTGGTTGTATAGAGACGAATCTAATAATTCAGAGTTTGTACTTGACTCTCTAAAATAGGTTTACTCTAAGCTGCACCACATGTGCAAAAACATGAACTATAAGGGTAAGGGCCTTGGAATTCATGACTAGAGCATCCTCGAGCCTATCTAGGTGGAGTTCTATACCAAATATCATGGTCTAGGGTACATGTCTCTTGGCCTGCAATCCAATGAGCCTCATGCTACTCCTGCGAGTGTGGTAGATGTCTCCAATGCTATTGAACGCATTGCAAGGCAAATCATCATCAGCTCTTTTGAAGACTTGGATATCTCCTCTCTCTTTGAAGAAACCTCTATCCTCACCATTAACCTACCAATCCTATACCCTAATCTCATCAATTGGGACCAACAAGATCCTGTGTCTCTTGACACCTTTCAGAATGATGAAGCTATCACAATTTTCTTGGGGCTTCATGATGATATCCTTGTAGGAGATCACAAATTGGGATTTGACATTGACCTTGATGCTACTGCCTACATTGGCGAGCAGGAGGACTTCCTTAGTCCTAAAAAAAATGTCCCCTAGTGAAAACCTCTATGAGGTGCTATCAAACACAAAAAATAAAAATAAAGATGTGTCTCTTGATGAAAACCTCCCTAAGGCATCAATAGTAGGAACTCAACCTACCTTCCGCACTACCACACTGGCTAAAATGCTCCACAATCTTGGTTGAGGAAACATAGGAAAACAACTTGGGACTAGATAAGAATCTAAATATCATATACAAGGTTGCATCCCTCTCATCTACAAAGGAATAAAACACATCAAATATCCTTCATACAGATTCTAATATTTTTGCTTGGTCCTACACAAATATGCTTGGGCCAGATCCTTCTCTCATGGTTCACCACCTCGTGGTTCATCTTGATGTAAAATTGGTAAAGGAAAAAATATGTAAAATGCATCCACAAATTGCCCTTCTTGTTAAAGAGGAAATACAAAAATTTCTATAGGTGGGCTTCATATGCCTGATCAACTATCCATAATGGATCTCTAAAATCATGCTTATCAACAAGAAACCTAAAGGCATCCACATTTGCATTAAGAGTTCAGAGACCTAAACAAATCTTGTCCCACTTGGACAATTTTCCCCTTCCTAACATTCACATCATCATCAATCTCATAGTAGATCATGTGATGTTGTCCCTTATGGATAGGTTCTCTAGGTATAACTAGATTAAGATTGCTCTCGAAGATTAGCATAAGACAACATTCAGTACACCTTGGGGCACCTTCTGTTATTAGGTTATGCCATTTGGGTTAAAAACATAGGGGCTACATATTAGAGGGATATGATTGTGATCTTTCATGACATGCTTCATGACATCATGCAAGATTATGTAGATCTCCTCACCAAATCTAAAACACAAGAAGGGCATCCCTATGTCCTTGAGCACATATTTGATTGCTTGAGAGAGTATAAGGTGTGCCTTAATCCCAAGAAAAGTGTCTTTGGCATCACATCAAGAAACCTACTAGGATTCATTGTCTCTTTCTGAGGTATCGAAGTAGACCCTGCTAAAGTCACAACCATCACAGAGATGCCACCTCCCAAGAATCTTAAATATCTTCATAGTCTTTAGGGTAAACTTTAGGCTATCAAGAGGTTCATCACTCAGTTAGAAAATAAATGCCAACCATTCTCCCACTTGCTCAAAAAGAATACCACCTTTTAGTGGGATGAATCCTACTAACAAGCCTTCAAGAAAACTAAAGAATATCTTGCCTTACTACTAGTTCTCTTGGCTCCCGTAGGGGATAAGCCCCTATTTCTCTATATATCAACTATATTAGTTGCGTTGGGGACACTTTTAGCACAAGATGATGAAATAGGCCATGAATGAGCAATCTATTATATTATTTATACTTTTGTTGGCTATGAGCTCAACCACACACCTATGGAATGTACATACACCTTATTGATCAGACCAATCTCATATCTAATATTAATCCATTGAAATACCTCTTATCTAGGGCTTCTTTAACACGATGAATGGCTAAGTGGGTTGTGCTATTAAATGAGTTCAACATTGAATATGTGGACCAAAAAGCAATCAAAGGGTAATTCTGTGTAGACCAATTGGTAGAAGCACCTATAACAGATAATCATTCACTAGTCATAGACTTCCTTGATGAATCTATATTTACAATGGCAAAATCTACACCTTGGACACTATACTTTGACATGGCTCCTATACTAATCATAGATTAGGTGTTGACATATTGTTTGTCACTCCATGGGGATCTTATACCTAAGGCATTTAGATTGGGCTTCCCTTGTACCAAAAATATAGTAGACTACAAGTCCTTTATCATAGGTCTTTAAATAACAATATAGTAGAACATCCAACATCTCCTTGTATATGGGAAATCATAATTAGTAATCAAATAGGTGAATAATGAATACTAGACAAAAGATGACAAGATAATCCCCTACAAATGAATGGTTGATAGCTTCAAGCATTATTTCACAAACATTCAATTTGAACATGTACCTCACCTTAACAATAAAGCTGTCGATGTAATGACTACTATTGGATCACTACTCGACATGCCATATGACAATCAACATTATGAATTCCTAGTTGAACAACTCCTAATAATTGCATATTATGCCCATGAATCTAAGATTTTCTATGATATTGTTGGTCTTAAATCATCTTGGTATTAGGAAATCTATATCTACCTCCACGATCAAATCCTTCCACCTAACCTATCTTGAAATCAACACAAATCCTTCATCCAATGCATTTCCCATTTCACCCTCCCTGGGGATACTCTCTATCAAAGAGTGTTTGATGGTTCCCTCATGTAATGCCTAAACATAGAAGAGGCTAACATCACATTTAAAGAAGTTCATGATGGTATCTATGGTGCCCTACAAGTGGCATGGTCCTAGCTAAAAAGATTCTTAGAATAAGATACTATTGGCCTATAATGGAACATGATGCCTGCAAAATGTTAAACGATGCCCAACCTATGAGAAACATAGGGATCTATTCACACACTACCACAAGCTCTACAACTAATAACTACTCCTTGGCCCTTCTCCCAATGGGGCCTAGATCTTGTCAGAAAGATACACCCCTCCTCTAGTGGCCATAAGTTCATCGTCACTGCCATCGAGTATTTCACAAAGTAGGTTGAAGCTATTCCACTCACCTATACCATTGGCACCCAAATATCCAAATTCATCCTCCATCATATCATATGCCGCTATGGTATCCCATCTACAATTTTTATAAACAATGGTAAATTATTCAAAAATCATGAAGTCTACATCCTTTGTGAGCGCTTCCACATCTAACACCATTGGTATACTACTTATTACCCCTAATCCAAGGATCAAGAAGCTAATAACAAAAATCTACTCAAAATTCTACATAAAATAGTCACTGATGCTAGCCATGATTGGCACCTCCATCTTAATCTTGCCCTTTGGGCCTATCATACTAGCATCCACACTACTACTATTGCCACCCCATATTCCCTAGTCTTTGGTTATGAATTTATCTTGGTGGTCAAGATCAAATTACTATTGGTGCACATATATTTGCATGACCTCATCGATGATGAGGAGTATTAGATTGTACAACTACATGAGCTCGAGCTACTTCACAAATGGTGCTTCAACATATTGAATCATCTCCAAGCCTATCAGAATTAGCTACACATAAGCTACAACAAGAAAATCAGATCCTGAGAGTTTGAGATAGATAATATTGTACTTAAAGAAAGTTAGAAGAATCTAAGGACAAAGAAAAGAAAGGTAAATTTGAGCCTAACTAGATGGGTCCTTATATCATCATCACTAAGTATGACTTAGGTGCTTTTTAGTTGGCTACTCCTAATGGTTAGGAGCTTGATGAAACTCTCAACATAATACATCTCAAATGCTTCCATGCTTAGTCTATAGAGTATCCTAATTTAGAAAAATCTAAAAAAATCCACAAACTATCAAAAAATACAAAAAGAATAAAAAATCATATTAAAAAGTAAAGAGAAATAAATCATCCTCTAGTGAAAACCACTTCTTGTGGCTCCTTGGATAAGTACCATTGTGAAAACCTACTCACAAGTACCATGTGTATAGCTGGACTTTGTTATCCTTTAGGTCCTCTATCATACCATTGCCTCATCTACCATTCATATCATAGTCTTCCATTGCATCTCATTTTCCTCCCACCCTAAATCCCTCAACCATAAAATTCCCTTAAGATGTTATTTTAATATGCTTTTCTTATCCATGGGTACAATCTAAGCACTACGAATGAGTGTGTTAGTCCCTTACATTATCCATACATATCTCCATCTACCATCCCATTAACCTTATCATATGTTGGGGGCAACAGATTGTGCCTTGCTTTAGATCAGACTTTTAGCATTATCCCTATTATTTATCTAGCATTTTGAATGAGTTTCTTTCCTAGTTTTGAGCTTCATACACTTATAAATACATCAATATCAGACTTGCATTTCTACACTTGAAACATCAAACTTAAATGCTTCAACAAAAATTCAAATGTAAGCTCAAAGGCATGCATCATTCCAATCATTTACTAGCATGAACTCCATGTCATATGCTTTATCATCCTTTGCCTCTACAAGATATGACATTCCCCATATCAAGCACCATCCATCTCATCCTTTACCTTTGTAGGATATATCATTCCCCACATTAGGCATCATCATCATCACCATCAACACTTTGGCAAAAGGTAACCTCTTTCATGTTAGTTGACTGCTACTTTTTAATCTTTTTTTCCCCACATTATACCTCATCAAAGCCACCATGATCCTTTATATCATGGTATGTTTTGAATAGCGTATACCAGGGCATGAGTCTATTATTGCAAGTGTTACATTTTCTTAGTTAATCAAGTACAATACCCACCAAGGTCACCATGCACCTTGTGATGTGTTGGGGCATCCTTGTGCCTATTGGTTGTCATCGTAGTACCCACCAAAGTCATCAAGCACCTTGTGTTGTGCTAGGGCATCCTTTTGTTTGCTTAACTATCTTAGCACAATACCCACCAAGGTCGCCATGCACCTTGTGATGAGTTGGACATCCTTTTACTTATTGGTTGTATATCGTAGTACCCACCAAGGTCGTCAAATACCTTGTGATGTGACGAGGCATCCTTGTTGGGATAAGTTGCCATCAACTTTGGAATCCTAACCAATTTCACGTGTCTCCAAAGTTCTTGGAATGTGTTCCCCACACATAAGGACTTCGAGATAAAATTAATATTTAATTATATCACTTGGCATGTTGTAATTAAATCCTAAATGGTAGGGTCAAACTTGGGCGTCCACTTTTGGAGTGGGGTCCATGAAGACTTGTTGACAACTCATTAAAGCCTATTTTGAGAGTTTGACAACTCCTAGTGAGTGGGAGTTAACTTGGGTGCCCACTTTTGGAGGTGGCTTATATTTAGACTTGGAGTTTGCTTTCTTATGTACATGAGTGGATATTGTTGATACACTTTGCATGTATATAATGTTGGAGTTAACAGAGGAGTTAGAGATGCATGCTATTTGCATGAACATGATATAACAGTTAACAGTGGATTCAGAGATGCAAGATATTTGCATGAATATGATATGGAAGCTAACATAGGAGTTAGAGATGCATGATATTTGCATGAATATGCTGTGGTAGTTAACAATGAAGTTAAAGATGCATGATAATTGCATACTGCTTGCATGAACTCATAAAATCTTGCATGGACTTGCATGTTGTTGCACGCCACTTGTATGAGTTTGCACGTGCTTGCATGTTGTTGCAGTTTTCTTCTATGAACTTGCATGTGCTTGCATGTTGTTGTATGTTACTTGCATGGACTTGCATGTTGCTTATATGGACTTGCATGTTGTTGCATGTCGCTTATATGAACTTGCATGTTGTTGCATGTTACTTGCATGGACTTGCATGTTAATTCTATGGACTTGCGTGTACTTGCATGTTGTTGCATGTCAGTTTTGAGAGGTTGCTTGTAGAACACTCCAACTCTAGAAACTTGTAGGATGGTACATCTCAGTGATTCAGATAATGGGTATCAGTTGCATGTTGAATCAGGTGTTTGCATATCACTTGCATGTATAGAACAAGGTAAATCATAATAACAATGGGGACATCAATCTTGCATGTTGTTGATGCAGGAGCATCCGGAAGCATTCAATTCAGTTGGGACAGTTAACAATGAAATTGCAGATTACAAAGGGAGCAACCTTGGTGAATACCACATTTTATCACATTTGAATATCAGAGGCTGCAGAGCTAGACTTAACATATTTGCATCATCATATACATCATATCTAAAATTTAGATCATTTGGATTTGATTCCGGAGAGATATCACTATCAGAAGATTAGTTGTTCTTACCTATTTTCATAGAGTAGAGATGACAGTGTTCAGTGAAGTCTAATCAGCTTGCGGAGAAAATACGTGACTTGTGGAGCTAAAAGGAACATTATTCAAAGAAGTATAGGACTTGGCTGAACTTCATGGAGATCCACATGAAGTTTTATGCACCAGTGGAGCAATACCTTGTGTTTAGGTCCAACGTATCCATGTCTACACGTTACCTGACTAGCCGTCACAATTAAGCTGACATGTTGATGTTTAGAAAGCTTACAGAGGATATAAACAAGAGATAAAGGATTGTTTCTAGATAGCGATTGATAGCACGAAGATATGAAGTGAGATCTTAAGTTGTTTTGACCCGAATGAGTAGCAGAATAGAGAAGAAGGCAGAATAGGAAGCAGAATGAGTTGTAGAGCAGAGAATTGAGTTGTAGAAGAAATAAATTGTAAAAGAATATTGTTGTATGAGTCTTTTGTAATCCCTGGGATGTGGCCTAGCATCTGTAAATCCCTTGAGGCATGTGTATTCAATTTGAAGTTATAATATAAGAGGAATGAGCTTTGAAGGCAAGGTTTTTCCCATGATACAACTTGTGTTATGTGTTCATGAATATCTTTTATATGTCCGCTGATTAGTTGTTAACTTCCATTGCATATCCATTATGATCGTGTTGTTAGTTGCTTAAGGTTACAAGGTTGGATAGTCCCTCACTGGACCTTCCTACCTTGACTACATCAAGTGGTATCAAAGTTGGTTTCAAATCTATTGGGCTGGTGGTGAACCTATTAGAAGGTGGCAAATCTGATAAAGTGTAATTTGAAACCCTAGAAGCAACAAGGGTCATCATGGAAGATGATCAAGGCAAGAAAGATTCGGTAAGCTTTTCAAATTAAGTGTTTATCTGATTTGTTTCAATGGGGAAAGTTGGAAAGAGGATGAAGAAAGAAAATGAAACCCTAATATGTGAAAAATATATTTTGGAAGATGAATTGTGTGAAATCAGGAAGTATAATGTAGAATTGTTGGAGAAGATGAAAGATCTAGGAGTGGACAAGTTTGATGCCTTGGAAGAAGAACTAAAAGATGTAAAGAGCAGAAATAAAGACCTAGAAGCAGAGCTAAAACTATTTGAGGATGTTGAAAATAAATTTACAGAACTAGAAGAAGGATTTAAGTTGTTTTATAAGGTTGAACAGAGGAATAGAGATCTAGAAGATAGTTTGAAAGAATTGAAGAAGGAGAATAGTTTGCAGAAAAGTGATATATTAGAATTTAAAGAGAAAAAAGATTAGTTAGAGCAGTCACTTGTAGCATGCAGAAAAGAGAATGAAAATCTAAGATCTAAGCCTGAACATTATGATGTCTCTTGTGATACTAATGATTTGTGTGATGATGCAAAAGTTTCTTTAGAAAGTGAAATTAAAGATGACAGTGTGACTAAACCTGTAGTTGTTGGTGATAGTATTGGTTTCAAAACCATGTAGAGAATGGGATATGAAGGAAAAGGATTGGGAAAGCATCAACAAGGAATTACATAGCCCATTGAACCAGTGATAAGATCAAGAAGTGAAGGCCTTGGGTATGACAGAGGTAAGGATGTTGTTGCAAATTCAAACAAATCAAATTAGGGAAGAAGAGGTATGTACTGTTCACATTGTAATAGATATGGACATGAAAAGGAATTGTGTTCGTATCTATATCCTTGTAAGTTCTGTGGATTAAGGAATCATTCTAAAAGGAAGTGTTGGGATAAATTGATGAAGAGAAAACCTATGACAGATTGTATGCAAATGGATTATGGATGGATTGATGGAGAAAAATGGAGACATGTTACTTGTATGTTCAGAAGGTTGTATAGATGGAAGTATTCATGTGTTGGAAATAAAAGAAGATATGAATCAGGATGCAGACCTTATGTGGAGCACGACTAGGACAACAATTCAAACTACAGAGGGAGAAATGACAAGAGTGATAATTCTTATCACAGTGAAAGATATAGAAGAGATGAAAGAGAATTTGGGAGAAGACCATTTAAAGGAACCTATTTTCAAGTCTAGAGGAGAAAAGAATCAAGTAGTGAAGGTCATCAAGAACCTGTTACCGGAAAAGCCAATGAAGGAAAAGCAGTAAATCATTTAGAGATAGTTTGTGCAGAGGAAGAAGAGCTTGTTGATACAGAGATGGTTTATGCAGAGGAAGAGGAACCTTTTGAGACATCAGATTTGATAGAGAAACTAGAAGAAGGTGAAGCATTGATCTTAAGGAGATTTGTGTTATAGAATAGACGAAGTAGTGCAAGAGAAAGTTTGTATGGACAAGTGTGAAGTAGAGAAGGAAAATGAAATTCATATTGTACAGAAAGAGGGAATGACAAGATATTCTACTGGAGGAGAAATTTTGTGTACTAGAGTAAAGAAAACATAGATAAAGAAACAAAGAATAGTATTGGAACAATATATGCAGAGAAGAAACTGTGAGAACCTATTGAGTGCAGAGGAAATGGTACCTAGAATCAGAGAATAGAAAGTGTTGCAGAGAGAATTTAGAAATGTATTCACTGAGTTAAGGAAGTAATTGATTGTTTGAGAGGATGCAAGTATGTATTTGTTGACTCTTAATTGATTGAAGCAAACATTGATCTTGAGGCAACTTGCGGAGAAGACTTGCTCAGACTGCTAATCATTGAGGCAATGCAAGGCTTGCAGGTAGACTGCCGAACCTAGACATGACAAGATGAAGAAAATGAGACAACTTGCGGAGAAGACTTTCTCAGACCACCGATCATTGAGGTAGTGCAAGGCTTGCAAGTAGAATGCTAAACTTAGAAGAACTTGAGGTAGTTTTGTAGGGTGGACTTGAACAGACTGCCTGATGGTGACTAATTATCATTGATGTCAAAAAGGTTGACCACATGGGTCTATTGTAGAGGTCATTCTTTTGGGATTGATGCTGCTTGGAGTTGATCATGGTCTCATAATATTGTTTGGAGTTCCTTCATGTTCTTATTCTGTTTGTGCATTCATATACATAGATATAAGTTATGACAGATATATCATTTGTTGATGCTAACATATTATGTGTTAGATTTAGGGCACACAACTGAGAGGCGGGGTGAATTAGTTGTGCAAAACTTTCTTTCTATTTAAACACTTAATTCCACTTTGCAATTCAGTAGCTTAATAATAAATCAATCATGGAAACATAATGCAACAAATTATGAGCAGAAACATATCAACGCATGAGACACCAAGAATTTGACATGGAAAACCTAGTTAAGGGAAAAACCACAGGGTGATTAACCCAATAATGTATTCTCTGTTAGAAGAATAGAAAGAACAAAATGACACATGCCAATTAGGGCTCACTGCCTAAGCACACTACTCACAAGAGGCTCACTGTCTACAAGAGACACACTATCTACAAATAAATAAGTATCACCTATTTGAACTGGAAAATACCATCTTCACCATGCTTGAATCAGTTCCATTAAGCTCAATACTTCTGCTCTACCTTTCACTCTCCTCCTCACTACCACACACTCATCTCCGCAAGGACAACTTCAAAATGACTTCACAATCCCTTATTTATACAAGGCATCAACTTAGGAACTATCATCTAAGTCAGCAATCATCCACAAGATCATCCGCAAGATGCATAACTCATCCAGTCGGCCTGTCTAAGGAAGAACACCATCATCCAGAAGTTGTTCTTCAAATGTGAATTCCAACTTTAATGCGGACCACCAACATGAACTGGACACGATCAAAAGACCACCACAAGCTTGCCTGAATCACCAAGAACATCCACACTTCATCTGCTTACTGAGATCCTTCTCTCCTTCATTCAGAACCTCAATAACACAGTCTGTCATCACTGTCACAAAAGAATAGATGCTTGCAGACCTTCAAACCATGAACAATTGAGTTGACACTCCACAAAGACTTCCTCAACACTCCCTTAAATCCGTAGAATAGGAAAATGCAATTCCGGATCTCACCGGACCTATTTGTAACACTTTGTCACCACTGAACATCTGCTAGAACCAGTTTTACTTGAGCGGCCACAACTTCTTCATATCTTCATGCAAACCTTTGAAATCTCTATTGGACCACCTTAAGACACATATCTACAAACCCTTTAATTTGCATCCTCTGATCCTTTTCCTATCTTGGACTTTTATCTTACTGTTATCATTGTTCTTCACTATTCCTGATTGAGACTAACCTCAGCACACAAATCATCCAATCCTTATCATTAATGCAACAGGAGTATGTTGACATCAATGAAAACACTGGTTAGGCCCATACTTGCAACAATCTCCCCCTTTGTCAGTGATGGCAACATATGATGTGAAAAACTGTTTTGACCATCAAGACAAGAACTTCACTGTCACAACTCCCCCTATCAACAACCATTCACATGTCTTCTCTCCTTTTACTGCTCCCCCTTTGATCAGCAACCAATTGTTTTACTTGTTTTTCACATGTCTTCTCTCCCCCTTTGACATCAATGGCAAAGGGCACATACTTACATTTTTAACACTTCAGAATCATACATGCTGCTCCCCCTAAGTAGCAGCTCCCCATCATCAATCCAGATCATAAAATATGACTGTGATATCCATTGGACTGATGCACCTTAGTGCACCTTAGTTCATCACCGGAAGGGTAATAACCCCTAACTTCTCCCTGAGAAAATCAAAAGAGTCCTTAGGTAGAGGTTTAGTAAAGATGTCTGTAATCTGATCCTTGGAAGGCAAAAACTCCAATCTGACTTCATTCTTATTCACTTGCTCTCTCAAAAAATGAAATTTGATGGATATGTGTTTAGTCTTTGAATGCAACACCAGATTCTTGGATATATTTATTGTACTTGAATTATCACAGAAGATTGTGATAGGTTCCTCATACTCCACTTTGATATCTCTTAGCATCTACTTCATCCACAAAACTTGAGTGTAGCTACCTGCTGCTACAATATATTCTACTTCAGTTGTAGACAAAGATATTGCCTCTTGTTTCTTGCTCAGCCATGAAACCAATCTCTTCCCCAAAAAGAATTCTCCACCACTTGTACTCTTTCGGTCATCCACGTCTCCTACCCAATCTGCATTTATATATGCATGAAGGGAGAAATCATGATCTTTAGGATACCACAAACCATACTCAACTGTCCCCTTTAGATATCTAAACATCCTCTTGATTGCCATGACATGAGATTCTCTAGGATCAGCCTGGAATCTATCAAAAAGCCAATAGCCTGCATAATATCTGGTCTAGTTTGAGTGAGATACAACAATCCTCCAATCATTAACCTATACTTTGTCTGATCAGCTTTAGGAGAGTCATCATCTTTCCTCAACTTACATCTGGTTTCCATGGGAGTATTCATTGGTTTTGAGTCTTCCATCCCAAATTTCTTCAACAATTCTTTCACATATTTGGTCTGAGAAATGAAGATTCCTTTCTTTATTTGAGTGATTTGTAGACCCAAGAAGAAATTCATTTCACCCAACATGGACATCTCAAACTCACTTTTCATTTGATTTGCAAAAGTTTTACACATACTATCTCTTCCTTCAAAAATGATATCATAAAAAAAACACTTCAACAATCAAGATGTTTTCATGATCAATTTTGAAATACAAATTACTGTCAGCAATACCTTTGTTGAAGCCAATATTCAAAAGATGCTTATCCAATCTTTCATACTAGGCTCTTGGGGCTTGCTTCAGTCCATACAAAGCCTTCTTCAGCTTGCAGACCATATCACCATGATCAAACAATTGAAATCCGTCCGGTTGCTCTATATACACTTCTTCTTCCAAGTCACCGTTTAGGAAGGCAGACTTGACATCCATCTAATATACCTTGAAATCCTTGAAGGCAACAAAGGCAAGAAATAATCCGAATGCTTCAATTCTTGCCACTGGAGAAAAAGTTTCTTCAAAATCAATTCCTTCTATTTGAGAGTAGCCCTTGCAGACCAATCTGGCTTTGTTTTTGATTACTTCACCAACTTCATTTAGTTTGTTCTAGAAGACCCATTTTGTTCCAATCACATTCTTGTTTCTAGGTCTAGGAACAAGATCCCAAGTGTGATTTTTCTCTATTTGCACCAGCTCTTCCTCCATTGCTTTAGTCTAATTTTCATAATTGCAAGCTTCATTCACTGTCTTAGGTTTAATCTTTGAAATCAAACAATACTCTTCTGAATCTTGAGCAATTCTCCTTCTTGTTAGTACTCCTTTGCTTTTATCACCTATGATCTGATCTTCAGAGTGGTTCATGATTACATACCTAGGAACTTTAGGAATTTCTTGCACTTTTGATTCTTGATCAGGCTCATTGACACTCATCTCTTCTTCCAGATGTACTGGATTAATTTGAATTGAATAACAGAGGAGGCTTGGGCTCCTTGAGTCAGAACACCATTCTAATCATCTTCATCATATTCATAAAACCTTGAGGGTTTCTCAATTTCCTCATCAACCTTCACATTTGTACTTTCTATCATCTTTCTCAGTCTCTTGTTATAACATTGGTATGCTTTGCTTTGAGTAGAGTAACCCAAGAATATTCCTTCATCACTTCTAGCATCAAACTTTCCTAGATCTTCATCTCTTTTAATGTAACATTTGCTACCAAAAACTCTGAAGTACCTCACAGTAGGAGTGATGCCAAACCAAAGTTCATAAGGAGTCTTACCAGTATTGCTTCTGATTTGAACTCGATTGAGAGTATAGACTGCAGTGCTGACAACTTCTCTCCAATAGATGTGAGGAACATTTTCTTCCATCATCATGGTCCTAGAAGCTTCTTGGATGGTCTGGTTCTTTCTCTCCACTACTCCATTCTACTGTGGAGTCCTAGGAGCAGACAACTCTCTTTATTCCATGTTTATCACAGAACTCTATGAACTCACTAGATGTGAATTCTCCACCTCTATCAGACCTCAGACACTACAATTTTAATCCGGTTTCATTCTCTACCATAGCCTTGAATATTTTGAATTTCTCAAGAGCTTTTGATTTCTCTTTTAGAAAAGTTACCCACATCATCTAGGAATAGTCATCAATTAGTAACATGAAGTATCTATCACCTTGTATACTCCTGATTCTTGCCGGACCACAAAGATCAGTATGAACTAAGTTCAATAATCCAGTAAAAGACAGTTCCTTGCTCTTAAATGGGACTCTGCTTAGCTTACCCAACTGACAATCCTTGCACAAGCTATTAGTAGGTTTCACCAATTTTGGAAGATCTCTTATAGCCTGAGTATTGCTTATTTTGATGATATTATCAAAATTCACATGACACATTCTCCTATCCCATAACCAACTCTAATCAACTTGAACAAATAAGCAACTTTTACCAGTACCAACCAAGTGGAAGATATTACCTTTAGTTTGGGTACCGGATGCAATCTCTATTCCAGAGCTTTCAAAGATCTTGCATTTTCCATTCTTGAACCAGAGATCATAGCCTTTGTCCACCAACTGTCCAACACTGAGAAGATTGTGCTTCAAGCCTTCAACATAGAGAACATTACCAGTTTTGTTCCTTCCATCAATAGAAATAGTTTCTCTTCCTCTGATTCTACCAACAGAATTATCACCAAACTTCACTACTCCTCCTTCATACCTTTCCAAATCTACAAACTTGTTTTTGTCACCTGTCATATGGTGAGAGCATCCATTGTCAATGACCCAATCATCCTTCTCTTCAATTTGGGCAGCTAGAGCTCTTTCCACAGTCTTATGATTGACAGATACAGAGGACATTGGATCTTCTTCCTTGATGGCAATGAACACCCATTCATTTCTGGATTTGTTTCATGTCTCTGATAACAGTTCTTTTGGAACCTTGGCTTGTTAGGATTTTGCCTTAAAAACCTTTCTGGACACCTTGAGGCAAAATAACCAATCTTATTGCAGTTTAAACACTTAAAAGGTAATTTTCCTTCATACTTATCGGATCCTCTTGGTAGCCTCTTTGCAATAAGGGCTTCAAGTTGAGTAGTTTCTACTTCTTCTTCTTCCAGGTCTTTTCTTGCTTTTTAATACCATGATAGTTTCCTTGATGAGTTCTCTCTCAGATCAAACCTTTCTTTACCTTTTACAGAGGCATTAGCTTTGAATGCATATTCAGTCTTGGGGTGGTCATCTCCAAACTCTATCATTTCAAATGTAGCCAATTTCCCAGCCAATTGATCTCTTGTGATAGTTGTATGGGCTCTGAATTCATCAATGGCAGCAACTTTGATTTTGTAAGAAGTAGGAAGGGATCTGAGAATTTTGCCAACAATCTCATTTTCATCCAAGACTCCACTAGCATTTCTAATTCCACAAACTAGCTCATTCACTCTTGGGATAAAAGTAATAATATTTTCATCATCTCTCATCTTCAGATTTTCAAATTTCCCTTTCAGACTCTGTAAGCTTGCACATATAACATACTGGTCTCCTTCACGCAAAAGTTCTAGTTTTTTCCAAAAGCAGTTGGTAGGTCAATAACATTTGAGAGCTCTGAATCAGATAATGGGCTTAGAAGAGCCTCTATAGTCCGTAGATTATTTTCAGTATTTGTGATTTCATTTAGGGTTTTCAGACCACCCTGTGGAGGTACATACTGTATTGTAACCGTGGTCTAGTACGTCATTCCCATACACTGCAAGTGATATTTCATGCGACCTTTCCAAAGAGAAAAATTAGTTCCATCAAACTTCAGACTATCCTTCTTGTAAGACGACATCCTGGATCTCCTCAAGCGGTTAAGCTCCTTTTAGAGGAACTTGGCTCTAATACCAATTGTTAGATTTAGGGCACACAACTGAGAGGGGGGGGTGAATCAGTTGTGCAAAAATTTCTTACTATTTAAACACTTAATTCCACTTTGCAATTCAGTAGCTTAATAATAAATCAATCATGGAAACACAATGCAACACATTAAGAGTAGAAACACATCAACGCATGAGATACCAAGATTTTGACGTGGAAAACCCGGTTAAGGGAAAAACTACGGGGTGATTAACCCAAGAATGTATTCTCTATTAGAAGAATAGAAAGAAGAAAATGACACATGCCAGTTAGGGCTCACTGCCCAAGCACACTGCTCACAAGAGGCTCACTTCCTACAAGAGACACACTATCTACAAATAAATATCACCTACTTGAACTGGAAAATAGCATCTTCACCATGCTTGAATCAGTTCCATTAAGCTCAATACTTCTGCTCTGCCTTTCACTCTCCTCCTCACTACCACACACTCATCTCCATAAGGACAACTTCAAAATGACTTTGCAATCCCTTATTTATACAAGGCATCAACTTAGGAACGATCATCTAAGTCAGCAATCATCCACAAGATCATCCGCAAGATGCATAACTCATCCGGTCGGCCTGTCTAAGGAAGAACACCATCATCTGGAAGTTGTTCTTCAAATGTGAATTCCAACTTTAATGCAGACCACCAACATGAACTGGACACGATCCAAAGACCACCACAAGCTTTCCTGAATCACCAAGAACATCTACACTTCATCTGCTTACTGAGATCCTTCTCTCCTTCATCCAGAACCTTAAGAACATAGTCTATCATCACTGTCACAAAAGAATAGATGCTTGCAGACCTTCAAACTACGAACCAATCGAGTTGACACTCTACAAAGACTTCTCAACACTCCCTTAAATCCGCAGAACAGGAAAATACAATTCCAGATCTCATCGGACCTATTTGTAACACTTTGTCACCACTAAACATCTACCGAAACCGGTTTTACTTGAGCGGCCACAACTTCTTCATATCTTCATGCGGACTTCTGAAATCTCTACTAGACCACCTTAAGACACATGTCTACAAACCCTTTAATCCGTATCCTCTAATCCTTTTCCTATCTTGGACTTTTATCTTACTGTTATCATTGTTCTTCACTATTCTTGATTGAGACTAACCTCAGCACACAACTCATCCAATCCTTATCATTAATGCAACAGGAGTATGTTGACATCAACGACAACACTGGTTAGGCTCATACTTGCAACATTATGGACAGGTGATGTCATCAGGTACCATGTGAAAATATCAAAGGTTGAACAAGAGGATCTTAGTTGGATTTCAGTTGAACAATATTTGATGCTCTATGTCATGGTTGTCATGGGTTGTGTCTTCATCAAGTTGTAGATTCAAAAAATGGTAATGATGGATAGATATTGTCTTGATATTGGTTCTCATCATGTTAATAAGAAGGGTTGATGCTCATACTTCATGTTAGGGGATTATGTTACAGTTCATCTTGTTGAGGTTTCATTTTGGTTGCCATATTGATGTCAAAGATTGTGATTGAATTTCCTTGAAAAGTACATCATTAGGAGTTAAGAATGTTGCATGCAAAGGATGTGTGTGCTTCATGATGTCCTTCATGGTAGCTTGTTGTTGGCACTGATTTTATGTTCTCAAATTGAAGAAGTTGAAAGCTCCAATTTTACTTAAGGAGCTCACAATGGCAGCATTGGATAATGAGTCTACTTGCTTATAGTGAAATACAATGCATGAGGTTCAAGTCTTGATGAAAAGCCTACTTGTCATTGATAATTTTTTTTAAGTGTATCTCTGCAATGAAGAAATCTTCAATAAGAACCGGTTGTTTCTAATTTCTTGAAGTCCTAAGAATGATCTTTGTCTTGAGCCTTTAAGAGTTCTTGAAATAGATTTAGATCTTAAGTGAAATCAATCTATGCATAGCATTTTATACTTCAAACTGTCCATCATCATTGGAGTGCACTTTTCTTCTATTTAGAAGATGACTTGCTGTATCGAGTTAGACATAACTTAAGTTACGTCTTGAAGGGTCTAGGCAACGTGTGTTACCAACCCCTTTACCTCTCTAGGTGGTCACCATATATGTGCGTGGGGCACCAAAACTAAATCAACGACTTGTGTTTAAACCTTGGTGGGTGCGAAGCATAAAATCTATGGATATCATTTAAAATGTGACCCTCTTTCACGTGAATACACTTTGAAGTGTATTCAGCTGTCATATGCTTTCAAACTGCAGAAAAAGCTACCTTTTAGTATTTTGGAAAAGGCAAGCTTTTGAGGAAAGATTTTATTCCTTTTAATCTTTTCCTCATGGCAAAAGGAGAATGCTATAACTGTAGTGTTTGTGCCTTTTTAAAAGGCTATTATTAGAATTCTTTTTAAGGCCAGATGTAGAAGGTTTTGAAATATTTTTTTTAAGTTCTAATTTTTGATGAAGTTCTTTGTGAGAAGAGGATGAGGGCAGAATTGAGTGAAATTTTTTTATGGAAGACATAAGAGAATGAGAATTGTTTTTGAAAGTTTTTTTTATTAGATTGAAAGAAAAGTTGAAGGGTTTATGAGATGAAGAAAATGAAAAACAAAATTAAAGAAGATGATTTTGTTTATACAGATATTTTTCTTGAGAAAAATGATTGGCAAATTGACAAATTTATTGAAGTTTTATTAATTGCAAAGATGTGTTTTTGGAATGAAGAAGGAATATGAAAGGATTGAAGATTGTTGAAGGCAGATGATTTTTTTCTATGAAGTAATATGAAGAGAAGAAGAAATGAAAATTTTTTATTGCAGGAGATTGATTTTATTTTTGCACATGAAGATGAAAATGTTTTTACAGATTGAAGAAATTAAAAAGAGTCAATGAAGTGTGCTCAGAAAGATGAAAAGTGCAGAATGAAATATATCTATAGAAATGAAGAATATGAATTAGAAGAATGTGAAAGGGCATTTGTATTTTTATATATTGGTTTTGCAGGTGCATTGCGAGTGTGTTTTTTTTTTGGTGAATGGACAAAATGCAGAATTGAAGAAATAATGTGTGAATTGTTCAAAGACATCCTTGAGAAGATATAGATGTTTTTTTTGGTATGAAATCATGTTTGTGCAGATATGAATGAAATAGATTATGAAGACACTATGTAGAGAATTTATAGATTGAATCACGCCAAGCATGAGACAATATGCAGTTGATTATGCAACAGGTGAATTGAGACTAACATTTAGATTGGATTGAAAAGAGATATGCAAACCCAGAGTAGACAAGTCATGAATGGTGTAAATTAGATTGAGAAGCAATCATGTCTTGCACATTGTTTTTTTGATGAGGACAATTGAATTGGTCAGTGAGACCTTTTTTCCCAGTGAGGCACAATATGGTCAGTGAGACCTATTTATATGTATTAGGGGTTGGTACTCCTTGAAGTTGGTGCTTCTAAACATTGTAACCAGTGAGGTTTTTGCTTAAGCCAGTGAGGTAGTTTTGAGTGGTTTTTCTACCCCAGAAGGGTTTTCCACTCGTGAAAAGCATGTGTCATGTTTCATGTTGTCTTCATCTGTATGTGTGTATATTAGTTCTTTTCTTATTAAGTTTTGTTCACATCCTTCATTATTAGTCTTGCGCATATGAGCCCAACAAATCATTAATGTATTCCTCTCTATTTGTCTTGTAAGATATAGTTTGCAAAAAGTTGTAAAAGATTTAAAAACTAATACAACACTGATTCACCCCCCCTCTCAGTGTTGTCCTGGACTCCAACACTGTCGACCTTGAGGTAGTTGCAAGTACCTGAAAACATACCACCAAACCTATCCTAAGGGATCACATCGAATTTGACATAATACATACCAAAGTGAAGAGGCTTACTCTTCAAATAACCCCAAGAGTCTGATGCAGGAGCATCCGGAAGCATTCAATTCAGTTGGGACAGTTAACAATGAAATTGCAAATTACAAAGGGACCGACCTTGGCGAATATCGCATTTTACTGCATTTGAATATTAGAGGTTGCAGAGCTAGACTTAACATCTAGACATCATCATATACATCATATCTAAAATTTAGATCATTTGGGTTCGATCCCAGAGAGATATCGCTATCAAAAGATTAGTTGTTCTTACTTGTTTTCACAAAGCAGAGTCGATAGTGTTCAGTGAAGTCTAATTAGCTTGCAGAGCAAATCAAAGACTTGCAGAGCTAAAAGGAACATTATTCAAAGAAGTATAGGACCTGGCTAACCTTCATGGAGATCCGCATGAAGTTTTATGCACCAGCGAAGCAATACCTTGTGTTTAGGTCTGACCTATCCATGTCTACATGTTACCTGACTAGTTGTTGTAATTAGGCTGACTTGTTGATGTTTAGAAAGCTTGCGGAGGATATAAATAAGAGATTAAGGATTGTTTCTAGACTGTGATCGATAGCATGAAGATATGAAGTGAGATCTTAAGTTATTTTGATCTGAATGAGTAGTAGAATAGAGTAGAAGGAAAAACAAGAAGCAGAATGAGTTGTAGAGCAAAGAATTGAGTTGTAGAGTAGAGAATTGAGTTGTAGAAGAAAGAAATCGTGAAAGAATATTGTTGTATGAGTCTTTTGTAATCCCTAGGCTGTGGCCCAGCATCTGTAAAGCCCTTGAGGCATGTGTATTCAATTTGAAGTTATAATATAAGAGGAATGAGCTTTGAAGGCTTGGTTTTTTCCTGTTAGGGTTTTCCCAAGATACATCTTGTGTTATGTGTTCATGAATATCTTTTATATGTTCGCTGATTAGCTGTTAGCTTCCATTGCATATCCATTATGATCATGTTGTTAGTTGCTTAAGGCTGCAAGGTTAGATAGTCCCTCACCGGACCCTCCTAACTTGATTTCATCAAGTGGTATTAGAGCTGGTTTCAAATCTACTAGGCTAGTGGCGAACCTATTAGATGGTGGCAAATCTGATAAAGTGTACTGTGAAACCCTAGAAGCAACAAGTGTCATCATGGAAGATGATCAAGGCAAGAAAGATTTGGTAAGATTTTCAAATTAAGTGTTTATCTGATTTGTTTCGATGGGGAAGTTGGAAAGAGGTTGGAGAAAGAAAATGAAACCCTAAGATGTGAAAAATATATTTTGGAAGATGAACTGTGTGAAATCAGGAAGTATAATGTAGAATTGTTGGAGAAGATGAAAGATCTATTAGTGGACAAGTTTGATTCCTTGGAAGAAGAATTGAAAGATGTAAAGAGCAGAAATGAAGACCTAGAAGCAGAGCTAAAACTATTTGAGGATGTTGAAAAGAAATTTGCAGAACTAGAAGAAGGATTTAAGTTGTTTTATAAGGTTGAATAGAGGAATAGAGATCTAGAAGACAGCTTGGAAGAATTGAAGAAGGATAATAGTTTGTAGAAAAGTGAAATATTAGAATTAAAAGAGTAGAAAGATTAGTTAGAGAAGTCACTTGTAGCATGCAGAAAAGAGAATGACAATCTGAGATCTAAGCCTAAACATTGTGATGTCTCTTGTGATACTAATGATTTGTGTGATGATGCAGAAGTTTCTTTAGAAAGTGAAATTAAAGATGATAGTGTGACTGAACCTGCAGTTGTTGGTGATGGTATTGGTTTCAAAATCATGCAAAGAATGGGATATGAAGGAAAAGGGTTGGGAAAGCATCAGCAATGAATTACATAGCCTATTGAACCAGTGATAAGGTCAAGAAGTGAAGGCCTTGGGTATGACAGAGGAAAGGATGTTGTTGTAAGTTCAAACAAATCAAATCAGGGAAGAAGAGGTATGTACTGTTCACATTGTAATAGATATGGACATGAAAAGGAATTGTGTTGGGATAAATTAAGGAAGAGAAAACCTATGATAGATTGTATGCAGATGGATTATGGATGGATTGATGGAGACAAATGGAAACATGTTACTTGTATGTTAAGAAGGTTGTATAGATGGAAGTATTCATGTGTTGGAAATAAAAGAAGATATGAATAAGGATGCAGACCTTATGTGGAGTAGGACCAGGACAACAATTCAAACTACAAAGGGAGAAATGATAGGAGTCATAATTCTTATCACAATGAAAGATACAAAAGAGATGAAAGAGGATTTGGGAGAAGACTATTTATAGGAACCTATTTTCAAGTTTGGAGGAGAAAAGAATAAAGCAGTGAAGGTCATCAAGAACCTGTTACCAGAAAAACTAATGAAGGAGAAGCAGTAAATCATTCAGAGACAGTTTGTGTAGAGGAAGAAGAGCATGTTGATACAGAGATAGTTTATGCAGAGGAAGAGGAACCTTTTGAGACATCAGATATGATAGAGAAACCAAAAGAAGATGAATCATTGATCTTAAGGATATTTGTGTTATAGAACAGAGGAAGCAGTGCAAGAGAAAGTTTGTATGGACAAGTGTGAAGTAGAGAAGGAAAAGGAAATTCATATTGTAGAGAAAGAGGGAATGACAAGATATTCTACTGAAGGAGAAATTTTGTGTACTGGAGTAAAGAAAAGATGGATAAAGAAACATAGAATAGTATGGGAACAATATATGTAGAGAAGAAACTGTGAGAACCTATTGAGTGCAGAGGAAATGGTACCTAGAATTAGAGACTAGAAAGTGTTGTAGAGAAAATTTAGAAATGTATTGACTGAGTTAAGGAAGTAATTGATTGTTTTGGAGGATGCAAGTATGTATTTGTTGACTCTTAATTGATTGAAGTAGGCATTGATCTTGAGGTAACTTGCGGAGAAGACTTGCTTAGACCGCCGATCATTGAGGCAGTGCAAGGCTTGCAAGTAGACTGCCAAACCTAGACACGACAAGATGAAGAAATTGAGACAACTTGCGGAGAAGATTTGCTCAGACCGCCAATCATTGAGGCAGTGCAAGGCTTGCAAGTAGAATGCCAAACTTAGAAGAACTTGAGGCAATTTTGCATGGTGGACTTGAACAGATCGTCAACATTGAGGCAGTTGCAAGTACCTAAAAATAGACCACCAAACCTATCCTAAGGGATCACATCAAATTTCACATAATACATACCAAAGTGAAGAGGCTCACTTTTCAAATAACCCTGAGAGTCTGATGTAGGAGCATCCGGAAGCATTCAATTTAGTTGGGATAGTTCACAGTGAAATTACAGATTTTAGAGGGAGCGACCTTGGCGAATACCGCATTTTACCACATTTGAATATCAGAGGCTGTGGAGCTGAACTTAACATCTAGACATCATCATATACCTCATATCTAATATTCAAATCATTTGGGTTATATTCTAGAGAGATATCACTATCAGAAGATTAGTTCTTACCTATTTTCACAAAGTAGAGCTGACAGTGTTCAGTGAACTCTAATTAGCTTGCGGAGCAAATCCGTGACTTGTGGAGCTAAAAGGAACATTATTCAAAGAAGTATTGGACCTGGCCAACCTTCTTGGAGATCCACATGAAGTTTTATGCACAAGCAGAGCAATACCTTGTGTATAGGTCCAACCTATCCGTGTCTACATGTTACCTGACTAGCCATTGCAATTAGGCTGACTTGTTGATGTTTAGAAAGCTTGCGGAAGATATAAATAAGAGATAAAGGATCATTTCTAGATAGCGATCGATAACACAAAGATATGAAGTAAGATCTTAATTTGTTTTGATCTGAATGAGTAGCAGAACAGAGTAGAAGGTAGAACAGGAAGCAGAATGAGTTGTAGACCAGAGAATTGAGTTGTAGAAGAAAGAAATCGTGAAAGAATATTGTTGTATGAGTCTTTTGTAATCCCTGGGCTATGGCCTACCATATGTAAAGCCCTTGAGGCATGTGTATTTGATTCAAAGTTATAATATAAGAGGAATGAGCTTTGAAGGCTGGGTTTTTCCCTGTTAGGGTTTTCCCATGATACATCTTGTGTTATGTGTTCATGAATATCTTTTATATGTCCGCTGATTAGTTGTTAGCTTTCATTGCATATCCATTATGATCATGTTGTTACTTGCTTAAGGATGCAAGGTTGGATAGTCCCTCACTGGACCCTCCTACCTTAACTGCATCAATTGTTTACATGAGATTGGTGTGTGTTGATCACTTTAGTTGACTGAAAGAGGTTGGGCAAACTTGGACGCCCAATCTTGGGACTTTTGGTTGTTTCTTTTATTTGGAAATGTATTTGATGTTGGCTAAGTTTACTTAAGAAAACTTGGGCACCCACATTTAGGACAAACAATTAACAGGAAGCTTGACTTAGTTTGACTTCTGTCTTCTCTATTTGGAGTGCTTGGGTTTCTTGCATGAGGACTCTTCTCATGTTATGAATTACAATTGATTGTAATTTGAGTTTCAAGCTTTTGTATTAATTAAAAGAGCCCCATACATTTTACAGAGAGTTGATTGTAAAAGACTTAGAAGAAAAAGCAAGAAGCTTTTTGAAGTTTTCATAGGTTTGAAGATTGAAGAAGCTTTTGAAGTGCATCAAGAAATCAAAAAATTTTAGTATTGAATTTAATCTTTCACAAGAGATTTAATACAAGCATAAACACCTTTGGTACATGGATTTTTTTCCCTTAGGGGTTTCTCCACTTAAATACTTGTCTTCTTCTTGCAATCTATTTTCTTGATGCAGGAGCATCCCAGATTGTAGAGCAATCTTGCATCAACCAAAAATATTTTACTTTCTTTCTTTTCTTTCATTTCTAGTTCAGTTAGTAGCAGTTTCAACATTTTGCACCATATTTTTCCACATTATCATTTTAGAGCTCATAGAGAAAGACTTAGCTTCTACATATCATCATCTACATCATATCCAAAATTCAGGTTATTTAGACTTGTCTGCTGAAAGTTATTGCTGTTAGAAGATCACCTATTTTCACAAGAGCAGAGCATTTAGGCAGTCAGTTGGAAGAGAAGGTTTGTGGAGCACTTTTTTGATTTGTGGAGTATAATGGAACATCATACATGACACATAAGGATCATATAGACCTTCCTTGAGGTTTGCACCTTGATCCATTCATTTGTTGAGGAATTCCCTATGTTTTAGGCCTACCTATTTGTTTCTACACGTTACATCTGTTTCATTGGAGTTTGTAACCTCTCTTGGCTGATGCAAATGATTTATTGAGCTTGGAGATGATATATATAGATCTATAGGATGTATTAGGAAGTCAATGAGTTAGAATTCATAGATGAATGGTTAGATTCTTTTAGGAAAGGCACTTCTATATGCAACTGGAATTAGGCCTATGAGCCCTAGATTGTAAACCTGCATGTTGCCGGCATATAAGCATTATAAATATATGATATATTGATAATTTGGATTATTCATTACATTCTATATTTGTGTTGTTTCCATTGTGTTTACTCTTTCTACACTACATGGACAATTCATTCTATGAACCCTCTGACCATGACTACACCATTTCTTCTACTACATTGATTAAATTGGAGAAATACTCTAACATCTGAATTGAAAGTATTTTTTAGATTTATACATGCTATTAATTTCAGATTTGAAAACATTTTAAAGCTACATAGCCACAACTTTACCTTGTTCTCTCTCCCTTTTTCCAACATGTGGTATTAGAGCCATTGGTTGCAGTGAGAGAGGGATGCTTTTTTTTAAAGTATTGAAGGAATTTTGGTTGCAAGGGAAGTTTTATGTGTTAACATTGTTTTGTAGATTTGTGAGTTTGGAAGCCATGGTATTTACCTCTTAGATGGATATTGTGAAAGGAATCTTTGCCGAGCTCTTGAGGCTCAAGGTTATGGATCTTTATGGAGTTGATCTTGTGGTAGTGATTTGGAGCTCCATTTTGACAATATGCATATTTTCTCTTATTTGGTGGTTTTAATCCTTTACCTTGTGGTCATGTGCAATGAAAGGGTGTTTATGTTGGATGGTTACTTCTGGTACCTTAATCACATGGAAAAACACTCATTTCTTGGACTATAGTTTGGAGTGCTTATGTTGGGTTCATGGTTTCAGTCCATGGTTACATGAAAGCACTGGATGGTTTATCACTAGTTGTATGTAGGTTGTGGAGTTGGTATTTTTATGATATGGACACTCTTGAACAACTTGGTTTCTCCTTTCTCATATTCATGCTATTTGAACATGTAGGTTTTCACATTTTTCCTGTTTCAAAAGATTGTGGGTTTATAGATCTGTGATATTCCATTATTTTAGATAACATATTTGATGGTGTTTATTGGTGTGAATGTTTGGATGTTTAAGTGGTTTCAGATATATAGAGATATGGTTTTGTAGGTTTTACATGTTAACCAAAAATTTGTGGTTTGTAGATCTGTGCAAAATTGTGTTCAGATACTTTCTGGATGGAAACAATTTCAGATTTGCAAGGCTAATTGCTGGGTTCTTATTATCAATGGTTTCTCCTATGTGGATTTATTTGGCAAATCAGATCTAGAGTTGATTCTAGTGTTTGAGTCTTGGAAATCTACATGTTATACTTGGTTACATTTGTTCTACATGTTACTCATGTGGGGTTGAATCTATTTTTTTAGTCATTAAAGGTTGAAGCATTGATAATGTTTTTCTCCTATGAGATACATTGCATGTGTGCGAATCTTGTAAATAAGTTGACGTGGGTTTTATTTGGTAGGCCTCTTTTTGGTCACCTTGATTATATTGGTATTTTTTTTATTGAGACAAAAGAGTAGTTTTGAGTACCTGATTTAGTTATTCATTGGAATAAATAGCAGTAAAGTTATGTTGCAATAGAAGCTTTTTTCATTTTTAGTGGAGTTTTGGTAATGATGTTGATCATGATACCATGCATAACTTGGTATCACTTTCAGTGGGAGTTTTTTACAGTTTCATAATGTATCCTATCTTCTTTGTTTCAATATATTGGTTCTAAGCTATCATTGTTGTAGTGTTGTGAGCCATGCATAATCTTTTTAGAAGATGGATGATCTTTTCCAATGGTTGTTGGTGTCATAAGAAGCTCTTGGATTATGCCTTTAGTTTGTAGTAAGCATTCATTGACACTTTTGGTTCAATTGATAGAGGATGCTAGATCTTCATGTTTTTTGAAGAGGTGTTGACATCTTGGTTTTCCATGGAGGACTCTTGGAGTTTTTGGTGAGGTGTTGAGTTTATAACTTATCAATTTTTTGATATATGATCCAAATGCTTTAGAGGATGTATAGTATTATGTCATGATGCACTCTTGATCATGAGTTAGAGTTTTTGGCATGATACAAGTGCTCTTGGGAGCAGAATATATTGATTGGAGCATATGATCTTCTTTTGAGAAGATGTTAGATCATGATGTCATGATATATTCCTGATTCTAGAGTTGGAATTTTGACAATGGCTTGGTCAGTTCTCTTTGGTTTTGAAGTATTAATCATTTTCTTGGAGCTTCATGATTGTGTAGATTGCATTTGAAGTTGGCATGGATTGATTGCTGAAAACTCATGGATACTAGAGAGACTTGGGCGAGGCTTGATATCTCTTGAACTTAGAGATATGTGTTGGAAAGATTTCTCATTATGAGATGTCAACAAAAGGACCGAGAAGCCTACACTTGGAAATGGATGTAAGTCCATTATAAACCTTATGAGAAGGTTGTCTTTATTATAAGATTTTATTGCTTGGTGTTGTATGCAAGGACAATCTTGTATCCCACTCTTGGTCTACTCAACCCTGGTTAATGATCTAATAGGTGTTGCCCACCTGATTATTAGATGTATTCTTTATATCTATTTTGTCTTCTCTTTTACACTAGTCTTGAAAAGGATTGTTAAGAAGTAGATGCATGGGTTTATGGATTTCTATTGTTCTCATTATTATTTGATCTTGAGCTATGGAACTAGTTCTAAGGATTTGTTTTGGAGAGGTACGGAAATGGTTTGTGGTTTTTAGGTTTATTCCCTTTGTTGTGGAAATGTTTGGCTAGTTTGATCTACTTTCAGTAAAAGGTTAACATCTATTGTTGCCATGTTTTCATCATAATTTGGATGTTAGATGTTGATACCCTTTCAGTTTGGAAGTGTTGAAAGAGGTCTTACTTTACATAGTTTTGCACAGGTTAGTGTGGTATAAAGACATGGTATGACTTTGCAGTTTCTCTCTTTCCTGGTATATTGTCTTCTTCTTAAAGGTTCTCATGTTTATGGAGTTGAGCTTTGAATTGGAGTCAAGTGTTATTGTTGTTAACAATAATTTAGTAGCTCCTTGATCTTTTTCTTCATTGGTTAAGATGACTTGGGAGAGTTATTTAGAGATTGGTAATGAGAGATGTTTTATGCATATCATTATATGTTTTGACACTATATGGTAGAGGAGTTATCCACATCCTCTAAGAGAAGTGCTATAGGAGGATTTGTTAATGCCTTGATCTTATTTTTAGATTTGACATTACCCATGTAGTGGGAGTTCCTGGATATGTACGCTCTTTATTGTCATGATATCTTCTTGGTTGTCTCAGTTTGTAGGTGATTTAAATGTGAAGATGAATTTGCATGTTTCACTATTGGGATCTAGAGTTGTGCAATTTTACTGGGTTGTCTTTACCCATTGGTTGCATTGAAGACTTGGATGTGGACTGTCCATATCCATAGATCCATTCAGTGTTATTGCAGATTTTGTTCATTGGCCTTGACTTTAGTCATTTGTACATTGGTATGTTGCATTGAGATGGGAGGATGGATGATTAGTAGGATTGTTTTATAGGGACTTGATTGCAGTTTGGGTTGGTATGTTGATGGCATGGAGTTCTACCTATGATGGTTTGTTTACCTTGGTTTTGAGGTATGGATATTTTTGGATGAGCTAGCAACTTGTTGTGGTTGCTTTTCCATTTGGTATTAGCGTGGCAAACACTTAAATCCTTACGTTATCATGTGATTTGATGCTTGTGAACATCATGTTGATATTGGTGCAGATTCTTTTGTAGGTATCTTGTTGGAGCACATTAGCAGGTTGAAGAATCAATGGTACATTGATGGCTAGGGATGTTTTTCCCTGTGATTACATTTTATTACCTCATAAGAGTAATTGCAATGTATAATGTCAAGTGGGAGAATGTTGGGATAAGTTGCCATTAACTTTGCAATCCTAACCAATTTCATGTGTCTCCAAAGTTCTTGGAATGTGTTCCCCAACACATAAGGACTTGCGACATAAAATTAATATTTAATTATCACTTAGCATGTTGTAATTAACTCCTAAATGGTAGGGTCAAACTTGGGCATCCACTTTTGGAGTGGGGTCCATGAAGACTTGTTGACAACTTCTCGAAGTCTATTTTGAGATCTTAACAACTCCTAGTGAGTGGGAGTTAACTTGGGCACCCACTTTTGGAGATGCCTTATATTTAGACTTGGAGTTTGCTTTTTTATGTACATGAGTGGATATTGTTGATACACTTTGCATGGATATAATGTTGGAGTTAACAGAGGAGTTAGAGATGCATGATATTTGCATGAACATGATATAACAATTAATAATGGATTCAAAGATGCATGATATTTGCATGAGTACGATGTGGCAGTTAACAGAGGAGCTAGAGATGCATGATATTTGCATGAATATGATGTGGTAGTTAACAGTGAAGTTAGAGATGAATGATATTTTCATATTGCTTGCATGACCTCATAAAAGCTTGCATGGACTTGCATGTTGTTGCATGTTACTTGCATGGACTTGCATGCTGTTGCATGTTACTTGCATGGACTTGCATGTTGTTGCATGTTGCTTATATGGACTTGTATGTTGTTGCATGTCGCTTATATGAACTTGCATGTTACTTGCATGTTGTTGCATGTTGCTCCTATGGACTTGCATGTGCTTGCATGTTGTTGCATGTCACTTGCATGTTGTTGCATGTTGCTCCTATGGACTTGCATGTTGTTGCATGTCAGTTTTGAGAGGTTTCTTGTAGAACACTCCAACTCTAGAAATTTGCAGTATGGTACATCTTAGTGTTTCAGATAATGAGTATCAATTGCATGTTGAATAAAGTGTTTTCATGTCACTTGCATGTACAAAACAAGGTAATTTAGAATAACATTGGGGACATCAATCTTGCATGTTGTTTGCATGAGATTGGTGTGTGTTGATCACTTTTGTTGACTGAAAGAGATTGGGCAAACTTGGATACCCAATCTTGGGACTTTCAATTGGTATTTTTATTTGGAAATGTATTTGATGTTGGGTAAGTTTACTTGGGAAAACTTGGGCGTCCACATCTAGGAAATACAGTTAACAAGAAGCTTGACTTAGTTTGACTTCTGTCTTCTCTATTTGGAGTGCTTGGGTTTTTTGCATGAGGATTTGTTCTCATGTTATCAATTACAATTGATTGTAATTTGAGTTTCAATCTTTCCAATTAAGAAGCTTTTGTATTAATCAAAAAATCCCCATACATTTTCCAGAGAGTTGATTGTAAAAGACTTAGAAAAAAAGCAAGAAGCTTTTTGAAGTTTTTACAGGTTTGAAGATTGAAGAAGATTTTGAAGTGCATCAAGGAATCAAAGGATTTCAGTATTGAATTTAATCTTTCATAAGAGACTTAAGACAAGCATAAACACCTTTGGTATGGAGTTTTTTCCCTTAAGGGTTTCTTCACATAAATACTTGTCTTCTTCTTGCAAGCTATTTTCTTCTACTACATTGATTAAATTGGAGAAATACTATAACATATGAATTGGAAGTAATTTTCAGATTTACACATGCTAGTAATTTTATATTTGAAAACATTTTAAAGCTACATAGCTGCAACTTTACCTTGTTCTCTCTCCCTTTTTCTAACGATCCTTTCATTTGTTTCTAGCAAGTTAGTCCTTTCTACACATGAGACATCATCACCTTGGTGCATAACATCCAGTGCTATATCCAACTCCATGGTTGGTTACCCAATTCTGCATGATCTATCATCCAATCACCTCATCAATTTATTCACACTCTATTCTATCCAATCATATAGCCAATCATCTCTCCTCATCTTTTCTATCCTTTTTTTTCATCTATTTCAAGAGAACACCCGTGTTCTTCAAACCCACCTATCCTCTCTATGGGGAATGCCGACCTTATTCCTCTTCACCACTCCCTTCCTTCCAATGATTAGGGCATCCTGCCCCTAGCTCCATCTCTCTAAAAACTTCTAAACTTTATCTTTATTTAAAATGTGGTTACTTCTCTTAGACACAACACCATCTCAAAGAGAGGCAAAATGTAGACACCTAAATATGACCACATCCTAACATCACTAGATTTATCCCTCATCTATCTTATTCTAATGTTAATTGATTAATTAACCCATTTGATCATCTTCCCAATGTTAATTAAATAAATTTCATCATTTATATAATTAATTAATCATTTTAACACTTCTAATGTTCCATCATTTAATTGAATAAATCAACATTGATTTTAATTAAACCATCAATTTTTATGTCTAATGCTCCAAAAAATTAAATAAATAGCCAACATTTATTTTATTCACCCATTCCCCCCCTCATCATTAATTAAATAAAATAATCATGTTTATTTGACTAATTAATCACTTGCACATGGCCTAATAAATCCTCTCATCAAATCTTGTCCATCCATTCAATCTAGAAAATCTCCACCCTTCATTTCACACATGTGACTCGTGATTCTCACACATACGTGAGAAGTCCTACTTGTCATAGTCACATTTTCCTATGTTTCTCACACATGTGTGAGGAGTCCTACTTGTCACAATCACTCATCCCTAGGTTTCTCACACATGTATGAGATGTACTAGTCATAAACACACCCTTCTCGCACATGTGTGAGAGACTGTACAAGCTTCTAAAATGCACCTTTTAATCTTACCCTTCATTTCTTCCTAGAAAATCCCATCCATTCAAATCCTCTCAATCCATGCCCCATCATGTGCATCAAAGGTGCCACTTGGATGTTGGTGTAATTATTTATTTAATTACACTTTATTAAGTTTACTTAGGGATTTTTAAAGCTCTTATGGTTTTCTATCTTGCAAATATAAAAGTAAGGTTTTGACATGTAATTATTCAATCCAATATAACTATTGCATCCTTATCATGCAAATTTATCTTCTTTTCTTTTTTCTCTTGTAGAAGGAAATCTCTAGTTTTACAGGTGATCTTGGTAGCGTGAGTCCATTGGCAACTCTTACATGCTATTAGAGCTCATCAATTAGCTCTTGTATGGTATTCAGAGCACATCAATCAACTCTTACATGGTATAAAAGCATCCAAATCCACAAGGCCCCCTTCTTCGATCTAGAGAAAATTAGGCAAGATTCATTTGATGGTTATCTTTTTGTGTAAAATAGACCTCTTTATTAGATTCAGAGTAGTTGAGAAAATCATATTGTCCTTTTTCTTGGCTTAATTTGTTCATCAGAGGCTAGATCTGTGAGGGTTTGAAGCGGGTGCTGTTTTCTAGATCTCGAGGGAAGCTACAATTTTAGAGCATTTTGGGCCAAATACGACCCTACCATCATGCTTAAAAGGCCCAAAACCCTAAGATAACTACCAAATAATAAAAAATGGCCTTAAGAGCACTTGGGGCATTTTTTCCCATCAGGACTGTATGACACATGTACAACATTCTGTACATGTTTAATTTTTTTTGGCCTTGTAGCCCGAAATTAGGATACGTAGGACCCATTTTGGGTTGAGTCAGCCATAAATCTAGCCTATCGGGCCCTTAAAAGGGTGCCCACATCCTTCAAATAGGGCCCTACAACCTCAAACTTAGTTGCCACCATTGAAAATAGGGTGCCGCTTGTTTCAACAGTGCCATTACCTAAAATCTCTGGCCATTGCTCAAGATTAAACATGTTGTGCTCAAACGCTCTGTTGCCATCATTTTTCATCCCCTTTGCAAAGAGCTATGGTCATGTGGCCAACTAGGTTCTTCACCAAATCCCTAGTGCCTAGCCTGTCGCCAATAGGACTAGGGGCCACTTTTTTGGGGGCTTATGCTCTTTTTAAAACCTAATAGAGAAGTTTTAGAAAAAAAGGCATAACTTGGGCATACAGAGTCAAAAATTTATAAACAAATAGGTGTTGGAAATCTACTTCTTGTAAATTACGCTTTCCAAAACAAAAGTTACTGAAGTAAACAATCCACTTATTTACATCAACTCAAGTAAAAATATAGATCTCATAAACATTAATCAATAATATCATTAAATCTTACAAATCATGTGGTTAATCTAGGTATTAGCATTATAAAGAATATACATGTCCATTTGGCTTTCTTGCCATAAATCATCAAACAAGGTACAATAATCATGGACAATATAAGAATAAATAAATCAAACAAACTCTCCAGTCGCCACGAACCCACATGGTCCTCTTGCGAGCCAAGAGATGAGAACATGGCTTAGGCACTTTTCCACCCAACCATGAAGCAATTACACTTCCCCAGATCCCTTCATAACATAAAGGAAACCCAACCCTACATGAAACGTCTTGTTGTGCCTTGCACACACATGCCCCATTTTGCCAAATGGAGACCCCCTCTTTTTCTTTGGCTTGGAGTCTCAACCTTTTTGCCTTATGATGATGAGAAAGTGAATTTGTGTTTAGAGTGCAGGATTTGTTCCAGATTTGAGTATTTTGCATGTTTGGAGTCATTTGATGTTGTGCATGGTTGATTTGGAAGTGTCTTGGGTGGTCTTGTGCTTAAAAGATAGTCATTTGTTGCCTTTTGCGCTAAAATTGGGTGTTACTGCACTTTGCTCTAAAATCTTGTGTCATTGGAGATTGCCTTTGAAAGTGCTTCTGCAAGATGTTTCATGTTGAAATTCCTAGTTTCTGAGTCTTAGAGTTGTAAAATCATGTCAAATTCCACTAGATTTCACTAAGGGGTCCATATGCTTTCACCCTGATACATGGTCTTGAAGCCCTGATTTGGCCAAGTTTGAAACCCTAAAAAATGGCTATCTGAAATCTGGTAGAACCTCAAAATTCTAGAATCTGCATATGAAATCCTATGGATCTAGAACCTATCTCAAACATCCTGAAAGTATATTTAAAAATAAATAAAGTATAAGAAACTGGCCAATTCAAAATCTGGTGCTAAAAATAGCCTCTACCGCACTTTGCGCTATAAAAGACCTCGATCGACCTTTGCACTAAAATTGCCTTCTACCAACTTGTGCTGAAATGGCCTTCCATTGACATAAATTGTGCAGGTCGGTCGGTGCTAAAACTCGCACAGGTCAGTTGCATTGAAAATCCCCGCTAATGAAGTTAGCACTAAAAATAGACCTCACGGACCTACGCTGAAAACTGCCTTCATTGACTTTAGTCGGTCAGACCTAAAATCCACACTAAGTTTGGTTGGACCCCAAATCAGCACTAAAACTATTTTGTGCTAAAATTGCACCTCACGGACCTGCACTAAATTTGACCTCCACTGACTTTTAGTCTGTGACACCCAAAACCCGCGCTTTTTGGTATTTTGGGCCAAAATTTGAGTTTTTTAAGGAGCAAATTGGATTTTCTTGATGGATTTAAATTGTATATCTATTTGTCACATCATGATGAACATTTTACCAAGATTGTGTAGATTTTTGACACATTTTACGACAATTAATGCCACTGCACATGAAAAGTCCGTGACCCCCCAATATCCTGCTTTTTACAGAAAAGGCTAGAAAAACATGAAATTAAAGTCTGCAAATGGATCCTAATGACTGCAAAAACTTCCATGATCAATATATTGGCCAAATGGGTATTTGAAAATGGTGAAAAATGCAGAAAATCATGCAAATATCACTAGATTTATAAAGTTGTCTATAAGGAAGCAACATTGATAATAAGCTTTTTTTGACTGATCCCTGACTGCAAATGGATATGTTTTGATCCAAATTGATGGAAAATGACTTGTTTATGATGAAATTGATTCTTGGTCTTGTTTATTGTAGGTCTAAGAGCACAAATGAGCCAATCGGAGCCGTCTTGGAAGGATGAACATACAGAGGTACCTTGTTGATCCAGAGATGTAGAATCAACATTCTATCAACCAAATTGCTGCTGCACATGCAAAATGAAGTCAGTATAATGTCCAAGATGATAAAGATGAGTCTCAGGAGATGAAAGACATAGAAGATCATGCCAAATCACTGATGTTCCTGTAGATCCAGTCCAATGTCTGAGTGATCCAATCTGGGGGTCATAGCTCCTAGCTATTTTATCAGAATTCAAACTTCTTAGACTCATTGGAAAGATAAACTAATTATCTAGTTTGAACTACCCAGCTGCTAAGCCTTAACACCAAGCACCCGAGAAGTTTTGAGCCCCCATTTCGCTCCGAAGGCCTCTGAAAATGCAATCTACTACGATGTAGAAAATACCAAAAATTATATTTTTGATATTTTCCCAAAAATATCACTCAAATGACCTTGGATGGGATCACCAAGACATGCATACATCTATCCCAACAGTCCAGTCATCAAGAATCAGTCTAGCAAGCATCTAGTTGCATATACCTTCACCAAAATACTCCTTTTCATCCAGTCAGCACTTGGAATCCCATGAATCCACATCAACTTAAGTCTTCAAGCATCATGTGACTCTATTTTGGCTTTATTAGGCCTTGAAAATTAACTTTTTGTCATGTACAACCAAATGGGTATCCATTTTGTCTAGATTCGATGTATTTGCAAGCTATTTTTTGTCTTTTTCCTACAAGACAAATGCAAATATGAAATGTAACAAACTACTGTACTTAATTAAATGTCATGTAATTTGGACCATTGGTGTTGAGTTAATCTCCACCGTCCATTGAAAAACTCGGTATGGTGCCTTGCCTATAAAAGGGCCATCTTTTTTTCTCATTTGTAAGAGAGATTTTGATGCAGAATTGTTGACTCTATGCCATTTGAAGTAATGCAAAGCAAGTTTCTGCAGTAATTCTGAGAATTTGTGTCTTGTATTGGCTCATTTTGGTTTTCATGGTTTGCTTCTTCCTCTCCCATAGTTAGTTAGTTGTGCTTTTATAATGTTTGTGGTTTGCTAAAGTATCTGATGAATACTCTCCATACTTTTAGTTATTTGCTAATGGTAAATAGCTGTGTAAATTTAGTCTGGGCTGATTGTTTGTACTAAAGTTCAATTGCATTTCACAAGTTAGGTTGCACCGTTTATTGGGTATTTAACAAATGAATGTAATCTGAAAATCTATTGACTTCCATTGAAGATAGCACCATTTCTTGCAGTACTGTAACACCTCTTTAAGTTTGGTAACTCAGGAAACTGGTTAAAAGTTTTAGAGTATTTGTCTACCAAAGGTAACCTGTGCATTGTGAATGTCACTTAGGATTCTTCTAAAACCCTAATCTTTTGTATTTTCTTTAAAACCATTGTTAGTCGTTAGATTAGGAATTTCAACAACATTTTACATTGTCTTATCAACTGAAAACCATAAAGGGTTTATGTGTGTTTGCTGCCCTAAACTTAAAAATCCGCAGATTGCATGTAAGACCCCTTGTAGGCACAGCTAGAACATACCAACTGAGAGATTCCAAGAAAGCTAAGAGCTAGCTGTATTATCCTTGGAGTAGTCTTACCTAGGGTAGGATACTTTTCAAGAGAGGTGTGAAACTAGCAATCACACCTGCGTTGTTGCGTGCTAAAACCACCATCAACACGTCTAGAAACCTAGAAATAACTGGCAGGAGGGAACACCCGATGCAACCTGAAGTCTAATGTGCAAATCTAAATAATGATGTGCAAATTGTCTCATAACAGGATGTGGCAGAGATATATATAAATAAGTTTTTCTAGACAAATATTCATCTCATTTCAATGAATTCCCAAGTTGGCCAAGCATAAAAATAGTTTAAGGTTCAATTCTTGAAAGAGGAAAATCCATCTATGACATTCCACAATCGACATCTTAGCCTAGAAAAAACCCCCAAACACACATAAGAGATAAAATATTTCCTTTTCAAAGATAAAACAACCCATATTTGCCTAAAACTATTTCTAATCCCTTTCCTTAGCACAATCAATGGAAATAGATTTCAAGCAATAAAATCAATAATGATCTATGCCTACTCCATTTTTAACAACAAGATTCCATGCATGGTTATTTCAAATATCATTACTATCTTTTCTTAGTTTTACTATTTATTTCTTGATTCATGCAACAAAGATGAGAGAAAAATTCATTTTAAATAGAATATATGCTAGTAATGTTTAAGATGGCATTTACATAGATATCCATATGATAAATATGCTCACTGATTCAAAGGTTTAAGCTTAATCTATGTTTTCATAACCAAATCAATAACACATACTTTTTCCTAATTACAGTTTATTAATTATTTTCTTTGCTCAACCAACGAGAGTACACTTTCAATCAATATTTCAATAAAGAGATTCATTTATTCATTCACCTTCACATGAAAAGCTATAAAACTGGTTATATTCCCTAGCCCATGTTTCATTCTTTTCAACATTTTGAAGAAAAACTAATGTTAACTACTTTCTACCCAAAGATGGTTTATAATTCATGCAATTCATTGTAACAAACATTCAATAAGAGAGTATGGCTATTGCTAGCATTACACAAATTAAATTCAAAAGCATAGGTAAATAATCAGAAATTTATTATCTCTGTTCCAAATAATAATCTAACTACTTCAAGGAGTATTAAATCAAGCTACAGAAATAGAACATGTCTGGCGACAGGAAGAACAATATGGTGATAGGAATAAAAGAACTACTACGAGGATTTAATATGGTTGTGACAGGGTATAAATAAAAGCTACAGGGTTCACTAAATCTCTGTCTAATCCATTTGATTGCAATAAGAAGTTATACTAATTTCTACACAATGTTTAACTCGCTATAGGTATAGTAATCAAGTTACAGAAATTAATAGACTGACAATATTATAATAAGCTGCGACAAAGATAAGGTTAATATTCATCCATGATAGAGACTAACATAAAACACATCAACAAGTTTTATCAATTCAGACTATAGGAACAATTAATTGCTGCATCAAAGATAACAACAAAAGATAAGTTTGTTATGACAAGAACAAGCAAATGGTAGAGATAGAGTTTTAACAAACGAAAACAAGAACAAGAAAAGATGCGACAAAGCTCAAGATGACTTGCTATGATAGGGAAAGAAATAACTGCTAACTAGTCTTTAAACATGCCATTACCCACAACCAGGCTAAACGAATCAGGTCGTCCATAGCAAGAAACATGCCGCTTCTATACTATATACTGAGGCTAATGCTAAGTTTGCTGATAGATGGAAAATAGATTAGGTCAACAAAAATAAAGAAGTTGATTTAACCACTAGGTCAAATAAGGAAAGGAGGTGGTTGGTCTATTAGCAGATACAAAAGGTAACTCAGGCCAACACCAAAAGACAAGAAGGTTGAATCCAAAATCAAATCATAGAGGAAGGAAAGCTGGCGACAAGGATAAATTACAAGATAAAACATAATCGTATTCAGAACTTTCATAGCATTATATGGACTGGAGGAATTTTAGGTACGTGTCTGTTTTATAATCAAGATTTTTAATAGATTATATGGCTAAAATATTTGAATTAAAGATAAGAAAATTACTGAAAAATACCTCAATTTCTTCCTATGGTGTAGATGATAGTCCTCTTGTTGTTGCAATTCACTACTCTACTTTCTTCTTTTGCTGTCGCTGCTTTAAACTTAGTTTGTTTTCCCTCTTCCTGTTGCTGAAAATAATTGTGCCCCCCTTTCTTTCTTTGCCCTCTCTTTTTTTTAAAACCCTCGGCTAAATTTGGCGTTGATAATTTAGGTTTTGGAACTCCTTTTGATAACTGCTAGTTCACTTAGTTTTGTATGTGTCTTTGTATTCAAAAAGCCTCCACTTTTGATTTAAAATATTAAAGTTTGTTGATCCTGCCGCTCCCCAGTTTTTCATGCCAAAAGCTTATTCTTTTATTATTTTATTTAGATATCTAATTTTAATATATATATTATTACTATAATTTATTTATCTTTAATAAAACATTTTTATTTTTAGACCAATCAAGATATTGTTTTTCAAACAATAATATATATAGGAAAACACTTTTATTATTTATAATTAAATAATATAATATACACAATTCCATTAAATATAATTTCAAAGGAACATAATAATTTCATGACTAATTTATGCATTCAAATAGACTTATTGTAGCAACCCAACCACATATTTGCCTACTCACAAACATCAATCACATTCATTAACCATATAATAATGCATATTAACGCCATTCAAAATGCACTATGACATGAGACTACATGAGTGTGTGGGTGCATCAGGTTTCTCCATCCCAATAGTTCTTGTCGGGCGGCTAGAACATCTTTACCTCAACCATGTTATCATCTTTGACAATTTTCTTGCACTCAGTCGCACTTAGGTTTCCATTAATAGGTCATTCCTTATAATCATAGCTTAAGAAAAATAAAATGTACATTTGTAGTCATACCAATAATAAACAATTATTGAATCAACTTTCCTAATCATGCATTTATAATTTTACAATATTTACTTTCACACACACACATGGAATCACTCATAGTAAACCAATCATAGTAAAATGTCCAATAGTCTAATTTATAATAAATTCCAAAAATGAGATGTGACATCCTTCCCCACTAGGAAGAGACATCGTCCCGATGTCTTATCACACACATACTAAAATAATAGAAGTATATCACTTATATCAATCATGTATCCATCAGTATCATCAAATCAGACATGGTATGTCTACTAATGCCCTTTACATCCTCCTATGTGGCACCATCCACAAAACTATTGGTTCTACTCAACCTTATACAAAACAATATCTCAATTTCATACTTAACATTGCATCTATCAATAAAATTCAAGTATATAATCCATTAATCAATTCACATGGCACAACTACCAATACAATGTATATAATCTAACACATGGTACAACTACCACTCAATTACATTCATTCTAGCATAATGATAATAATCACATCTTTAATGTACGCCAAATGAGGCAAAAATTAATTCATCAAAGATATATACAAGCATGAATCAGCATCACAATGCACATGTAAACTCATGGTAACATAATATAATATCAAAATATCAGTCCTCCAAACCAACACTAGGTAGAGATCACAACACAATAAAACAAATCTCCAAAGGTGCACCAACTAGGTCATAACCAACCAGTGTGCATACAACTCCGAGACTACGCCACTCCATCTTCCAACTGCTACTGCAATGAAAAGATACTCTAGCCAAAGGTGAAACAACTACAAGTAGGTCAAGTCCGCAAAACTTGGGACCACTACTATGCTAGGATAAGCTCTCAAGCTAACTGCTAAGTCTCAGGAAACTCACAAGACTACCAGTCCCATTCTGAAGGATAATTACAAACAAAAGATTACTCTTTCAACATCCTTCCTCAGGCACTACTCGCAACAAATGGACTCAAGGTTCAAGAAAATTTAACTCAAAAAGGTTATAGGCATCACTATCATACCTTTATCTTAATCAAAAACATGCCTCAACTCTAGACCTAGTTTCCACACATGAGGTACTTTCTTACATTTCACTCTAAAAGAGAGGGTTTCTGTAACACTCTAGCTCTATACTATCAATCTAGGATCAACCAAATAGGTTCTTAAAGGGAAGAATCTAACCACACCCTCCAACAGCATAAGCACTTCCATCAAGCAAGGCTTATCAACTTGTTACTCACTAGGAGAACATCTAAGATGCCACAACTCACCACCAAGGTGCAAGACTACTCACAACACCACTTCAACTCTTAACTAAGCTAGACCTAAAGGTCCATAATACAAGACGATCATAAGTTCATGATCAACTAGGCAACACAAGGCTTCCTTGTGGCCTAACACCACGTATCCATAAAAGGGAATACAAAATACAACTTATCACATAAGAATCTACATCCTTTCCAGCATCAAGCTAGGCAATCTCCAACTACTAAGGCAAAACTTCTGAAACCACCAAATTCCCAAGGTTGGAAACTCAACAAAAGTAAGAAGTTAACTATAATACCATAAACATATACATTACATGCTCATGCACTAACTAAGGTTCCATCTCACCCTACGCTATGTCAAAACATAAGCAAAGTTATGAAACTCTCAAACAAAGGACACAACAACACAACACTCTCAAAAAGCAAGATTCAATCCAACCAAGTGCTCTACATATCTCATTCACATAAACAACATTCAATCTCATACAAAATTCAACTCATATCAAGTGATCCATAGTGACACAAAAATCCATTTCATAACTTCCTCAAAACTTCAAACAATTTTTTAATGCATCTAACAACAATTAATGAATTCAATCTAAGAAAGCTCTTATTAACACACATGCTATGAAATAGTATATTATCCGCATTTTACTCCCTTATACAACCCATCAAAGGCCCATCATGGACATGATAGAAAACATAACATGATAAATGATCAATAGTTTTGAAACATTCAAGCATAGCCACCAATAATAAATAAATAAATTCCAAAGTGAAAGAAAAGTCAATTCCAACAATAAGGCATAAAATGAGCTCAATTTCAACAATAAACCCAACATGACCATCAAGGTCACAAGATAAGTAAATATCAAATTTTGATGGCTATACTTTTTCATAAATAAGAATAAAATTTCAGTGTTGGTCCTTACAACGTTTAGAGAATTACCAAAGTCAAATAAAGTATCAAAATTCAAAATTTCCACATTACATGAACTACGTGACTAATTCTAGTCACTAGAGAGGGAGTATGATGCTACACTATGTCTGGATCTAAAATTGAGGCGAGTAAGAGAACACACTCAATTACACCAACCATAACGAGTTCTCTAAGACTCCAAACACGTAAGATTATTTCTATTTAACCACACAAACATCACTCAAGATACCCAACAACAAAGATTGTAGCCTATTCAAGGGAAATCATAAACATCATGCAAAGACACACAAAATCATACTCTAGCAAACATCCAGCCACTAGCATTATGCTAGGACAAAATCAGGTTCACAACCAAGATATCTACACACATCAATCTATCCAGCAAGCAGTGGTTAACATTTCTCACCAAACAAGGAATCACCAAGTGTTTGGAAAATGCATTAATGAAACATTCTCATGAGACCAAATTTCTTCATGACATGATGGAAAACATACTAAATGCACACTAAGAAATGGAAAATCACAACTCAAGGTCACAAGATATAGTGTTTGATAATTCACTTAAGATTTTAACACCTCAACATCACAAAGACTATGCAAATGACCTTTTTCACACCTCTTTTTCCTTTTTATCTTTAAACAATGTAATGCAATAAATAAACCATGGTTCCCACATGAATCCTAAGGAAGAATATAATCTAGGAACATAAGTCATCACCCTAAACGATCTATCTAGCAATGCAATGCAATACTATCTTTCTTACAACCACATAATGAATCCATACTTAGGGACATGTTCTCAATAAGACAATGCAATATGCATTTCAAGCAAGCATTACCGGTCACCATTTAGAGGCAATAAACAATTTGACAAGCATATGATCGGACATCCTTTTTCACATACTAATGCATAACTCTCAAGCTCAATCATACTCAAGAACATGGTAGTTCCTTTCACACAAGGTTCTCATAACTCCACTACCACAATACACAATTCCATTAAATATAATTTCGAAGGAACATAATAATTTCATGACTAATGTATGCATTCAAATAGACTTACTATAAGCAACTCAACCACATATTTGCCTACTTACAAACATCAATCACATGCATTAACCATATAATAATGCATATTAACACCATTCAAAATGCAATATGACATAAGACTACGTGAGTGTGTGGGTGCATCAGGTTTATCCATCCCAACAGTTCTTGCTAGGCGGCTAGAACATCTCTACCTCAACCATGTTCTCATCTTTGAGAATCTTCCTGCACTCAGTCGCACTTAGATTTCCATTAATAGGTTAGTCCTTATAATCATAGCCAAAGCAAAATAAAATGTACATCCGTAATCATACCAATAATGAACAATTATTGAATCAACTTTCCTAATCATGCATTTATAATTTTACGATATTTACTTTCACACACATGTGAAATCACTCATAGTAAAATGTCCAATAATTTGATTTATAATAAAGTCCAAAAATGAGACGTGACATTTCTGAGCACTATCTAGTAATGTTGGTATTTTTTCCAAATTTTTTTGTTGGTACAATTTATTGCTATTTGAATACCATATCACCTTTTTGACTTCTGAGCTCATAAAGTTTTTCCACAATCTCTAATTTCCATGATTCTTGCCACATTAGAAAGGTATTGAGGAGTTCTACATAGCCATCCATGCACTTTTTCTAGAAACATCCCTAGGTATATTTATTTAGTTCATTAGTTTTACACATTTTGGTTGATAACTTGAATATCTTGGCACTTGGGAAGGTTTTGTTTGTTTTGGTGGTTTTCATTTATCAACAATAATAAGTATTTAGATTATTGATCTCTAATTTTATCATTTGAGGAGATATCATGGGTTTTTATATTGATCCTTCTGTGGTCACACTAAGGATAATTATGAGTCTTGGAGAAAGAGCATTGATGAGTGCTAGGTAGCACCTAGAATAATATACCCTTTTTACCCCTCTTTTCCATCCTTCTTATTCTGTTGTCCTAGTAATTGCACCATAGTAGACTGATAAGGTTTGTTCTAATTACATTAATGAGAGATGAATTACCGAAAGTCATGATTTTTGATTGAAGGACTAATGTGCAGCAAATTAATGGAAATATGTAGAAAATTCTCTCTTTTTGCATCTACAGGTGCAATTGTACAGGCAAAGGCAATCCTAAGCATCTCCTGAGATGGTTTTAACATTCTTCGGAGCTGACATGAGGGATACTACACCAGACTCCAATGTTTTTCTAATATGATTGGAGATTTTTTGAAATAGGAGGACCAAGGGTGGATCATCTCTGGAGCTAGATAGAAGTCATAAGTGCCTCTCTAGAGCTCCAGACAAAAGCACACGTCTGTTGGCAAGAGACACTATATGGATTCATGGTTGTTGTCATTGATGGCAACAAAGGTCATCCCACATATCCGCAAGTCATGGTGTGTCTCTACCGGAAGTCAGAATAAAGATTGTTGTGGTCCGGTGAACAAGAACAGAGCATGTGGCAAGGTCCGACAGATTGGTCCGGATCTCTCAGAGGAAGTGTCTTGGTGCAGTACAGATTTGGGGAAGTCAAGAGGACTACCTTGAGTGGTATATTCCAAGGATTTAGCCTCCGGTGATGGACAAGGAAAAAGATATGAATAGTTGAGTACCGGATTCCTGAGAGACAGTGAAAACAGAGGATGAACTGACTGACAGAGTATCAGACTACTTTCCGGATGTGTTACTGTTGATGATAAAGGTTGTGAAGGCATGAATCATGTTTGGCCGACATGATTAATGATATCTACAAGTATATGCTTGATCCGCATTGCTTGGTGAGCAAGGATTCAGCCGATAGAACAGAGTTTGTAAGAAACTAGACTGTTCTGGATGCCGACTAGAAAGGTGATGAAATTACTTGTACGGATATATATAGAGGATGGATTTAGTTGTGAAGGGAGTGACTATGTCAAGAATATATGCGAAGAAGAGCAGAACAGAGCAGAAGTACCAAGACAGATCCGGTATGTGAAAGGATAGCAGAATAAAGAACAGAGAAAAGATGAAGTGCAGCAGATCAGTGTACTGAGCCTAACCAGAACTGAACTCCAGCATATGCAGATGCTTCCAATCAGTTCAAGACTGTGATTCTTATCACTTTGTAGACAGTGTGTCTTCTTGTAGGCAGTGGGCCTCTTGTGAGCAATGTGCTCGGGAAGTGAGCCCTAATTGGCAAGTGCCATTTTGTAATTTCCTATTCTTCTAATAGAGAATAATTTTGGGTTAATCACCCCGTGGTTTTCTCCCTTAACAGGGTTTCCACGTCAAAAATACTGTGTCATGTGTTTCTTATTTCATGGTAATGTTTTTGTGTTTGATTCAATGCTGCATTAATTAATAAGAAAGTTCAAAAAGGAAATAATTAGGATAACTGATTCACCCCCCCTCTCAGTTATCAACAATTGGTATCAGAGCTAAGTTCCTCCTAATAGAGCCTAACAGCTTGAGGAAGATCTGGGAGTTCAAATGGATGCATATGGTTTAAGGGAGCAACTCAAGACTGCCCTTGAGGATCTTGAACAGTCAAATTCTGAAGTCAATGAATTAAAGGAAAGACTCAAACAGGCTGATGAATTCATGAGAGAATTAAAAGACAAATTAAGTCTCTCTATGAAAAAGAGAAAGGAGCTGCTCCAACAGTTGGCAAGACAAAGTGAAGAAAGCAATACAAATGAAGAATTGACTGAGCAAACCAAGTTATGTGAAAAGTTATCAAAAGAAGTCATTATGTTAAGACATGAAATGGAATCAGGAACTATAAAGTTTACTCAAGAGATTGAAGAAAAAAGAAAGGCTGAAGACAATCTAAAACAATATCTTAAAGAAAAATCAGAAGAATGCCACCAGATGGATAGGATTATCAGACATCTTGAATCTGATCTTGAAGATGCCAAAGATAATGAAGAAAAACTTGAGGATCAAATTGCCTCTCTCAAAAGAGACCTTCAAACAGCAAATGAATATAAAGAGAAATTCAAGATAAGTTCTGCTCAACTTGAAGTTCTTCTTGGAAGTCAAAAAGGGACAGATGACAAGTATGGTTTGGGATATGAGAAAGGAGAAAGCTCCGGATCCGGTCAAAAGAATTTTGCATCAGAAAATCCAAGAAACAGGCCTAGAAGACCTCCGGTAAGACAACCCAATGCTCAAAGATATTCATCTTTCAATGGATACTGCCACAGCTGCAACCACTTTGGTCACAAAGCTAATCAGTGCAGAAAGAGAATGAATCAGATTAATTCATCCTTCTCCGGACAGTGCTTCAACTGCAAAAGGTATGGACACAAATCCCATGAATGCAGAAATATGCAAGTAAACAAATCATTCAAAGGTAGATGCTTTACATGCAATAGAGTAGGTCATATGGCTAATCAATGCAGATCAAGAGGATATCAGTCAATTATGCAAAGAAATGTTATTTGCCAAATCTGTAATAGGTCTGGTCATAATGCTAAAGTCTGCAGAAGCAAGAATCAGGACAAAAGAGGTCCGGTGTATAATCAGAATCAAGACAAGGGTAAACAAAAGATGAATGCGGATGAAGTTAGGAATCAGATGAGCAAGATTTGGGTGAAGAAAAGTTCAGAGAATGTAGAGGTTGGATCCGCACCAGACTCTGGTGCTGATATTTCTTCCGGAAATTAAAAAGTTAGCTCTGGCTTAGGGGGAGACTCAAAGAAAATCCTGTTCCCCCAGCCAATCAAGTGGTGCCTGATGTGGCACAAGATGCGGAGTAAAAAGTTTAAAGATATAAGTCTTGAGACGATCCAAATAAGATTTCAGAGGTCCGCATGGAGTTATAAAGAAGCTGTGATCGATCAAGTAAGACCTGTTCCGGGAGATGCTCCGGTATGACAGAGGATTACAAAAAGGTCCGGAGAGATCCGGAAGTGCACTATCTTATTCTGCGGATTGGACAAAGTGTTTGGGATGTTCTTTCAATGTGTCACCTCGATTTATTCATGATTGAAAGATCCGGATGATGTTCACAGATCAGGACTGATCCGGGATACTCCAAGCTATCCGGACAAGGCAAACCGGAATAATATAGGTGAAGCATTTATTGCAAACAGATATTAGGGTTTGCGGAGCAATATAAGGGATTTCTCAAAGATCATTTGCTCATTCTGCACTCAAGAAGAAGTGAAAAGTGGAGCTCTGCAACAAGATTCATCAAGCACACCAAAGATCTCCTGCCGAAGTCATTGCATAAAGAAATCAATCCCACCACTCCGTGCAAACCGAAGGCGCATAAGGTATTCTCCGTTTTTCATTATCTCACTACAAATCTTTGAAGAATGGCTACTCCAAATATAGTTAAGATCTCTGATAGACCTCGCCCCACATTCAAGAAACATCCTTACAAATCATTGGAGGTAGATCCACTAGGAGCCTTCTCTAGTGTTCCTCATGGTGTATTGCATACGGAAGATATTAGGGTTTACATTCATGCGAATCTTGAAGACTTTGGAGAATCAAAGCTGATGGATATCTATCACAAATAATTGATAGATGACTCCTTTGAGATCAAACCTCAGTACAAAGCCATCCGGGACAAACACTTTGCACAGTGCATTCATTTCCCCTGTTTTGAAGAAGATGAATGGGTCCGGTATGTACTAAGTAGAGTACATGACAACTTCCTATGGTTGAACCAGCCCTTCAAGATCACCAAAGATGCAATTAGGGCTGTAACCGGTCTGCACTCATCCGGTGGATTACCTGTTCTCAAGTCTGTCAAAAATTAGACAGTTAGTGATGCAACTGGATCCAAGTTTGACAAGAGAGCTATGACAGTTGATGACATCACTGAACCAGATGTCAAATTTGCAGCTATGATAATTGGTTACAAAATCTATCATTCCAGTAGGGAAAATTCAGTACCGGGAACTACAATCTACACAGCTTATCAAATGTTAAAGGAGAATGCAGACTATGACTTGTGTGAGCTTCTTGTGAACCAACTCTTTGAAAATCTGTAGAAGATCAAGAAGGACAAGAAAAACTCCTTCAAGTATGGCAATCTGATCCTTTGTCTCTTCTTTTACTACATGAATGAGCTTCCCAGATCCAGTGGATGGATATGGCAGAATGACAGACCGGTTGCCATCCAAATCAGAGACTATTTGCATGGACTTGGGGATGCTAAAGCAAGAAATACAGCTCTATGGGGATACTTCAAGAACTTCCAAAGCATGATGCATGCAAGAGAAAGAATACCCCAATCCCTTGTTGAAAAGTACAAAGACACAGTATGCTTCATGGTTGAAACAGATCAGTGTCTAATGGAGGCAGTGGAGCCAAGGACTGTTTGGATCATGCCCATGGGGTATGAAGTGGATGAACAGATAGTAGAGCTGCATGTTCAACACATGCTAAGCCAGCCCAAAGATCCTAAGGCAGAAAGGTTTGGAACCTTTGAGGAACTGAGTGTAAAGATACATGTAGAACTCAGGGAACCGGAGATAAAGAGGAAGGTAAGAAAAGAAGTTGAGCATATTGCTCAAGGCCTAGGCATCTCAAAAGAGGCACTTGATGCCAGCCGGGAAAAGAGGAGGAAGGCTGAGGAAGAAGAGAAAAGTAAAGAAAGTGTTCCGGTTGAAACTCCCACCCGGACCAGATCATCAAAAAGATCTGCACCTCCCACAACCAAAAGTTCAAAACCGGAAGTCCAGGCATCTGGTAAAAGATCCAAGACAAAAGCCACAAGGGCTTATGAAAGCCAAAAGGATGAAGAGGAAACAGAGTCAGATGAGGGAGTAAAAGAAATAAAGAAGCAGAAGAAGAATGGATCCGGTAAACCCTCCACAGGCCAAGACAAGGATGAAATGGCAGAGGTATCTGTTGAAAAGCCCACTCTGTCTCTAGAGAGTGTAATCAAGTCGGTCACGGTGGATGGAAACCTTCAACCAATGACTAAATTTTATGATGACTACAGTGTGGCTGACCAAAAGATTCTGCAGGAAGCCACAGTCAAATATCTGAACATATACAATAAGGCTTTCATTGAGATCATATCTCTTATTCCTAAAAGCCTAGAAAAGGAATTAGAAATAAGAAAGAATAATGCTCATGCAAAAGATCTTGAGATCCGGGAGCAGATAGCTATTCAGCTATATCCTCAAATTGATCCCAAGACAATGAACATAATCTTCAAAGACTGCAAAGATGAGTTCAGAAGTAAAGCCAAGATGAATCAACTCATGCTTGGTGAGACTGACAAAGTGGCCCAAGAGACAGAAGAGATCCTCCGGAAGGCCTTCAAAAGGTTCAATCTTCCTGTTGTAGAGGACTTAGGTGCAGAAACAGCTGCGGATTTGGAATCATCTGTTCCGGAAGAAGTGGGCCCTGAACAGACAAACATCTCTCCTCCGGTTTCCCCTACAGTCTCCGGATCCAAAGAAGAAGAGAAATTACAGGAGAAGGAAGCAGGGGTGGAAGATCAAGAGGTTGACAGTTCCAAGACTGCAGAAGAAAAGAAACATCTGTCTTCGGCAAGAGACACTGCACAAACTGTTCAACAATTTTTGAGCAAAGCCACTATAGAAATTGATGAACCAGACCTGCTAAAAGGACCATTAGATTTTGACTCTTTGTCACCGGTGCAAACAATGAAAATAGCCTCATTTGCAAATGAGAAAGTCAAAGAGAAGCTGCTAAAATCTCACATGGAAGACTGTGAGCTTATGGAGGTAGCATCTGGAGTGCTAGAAAAGATCATGCCGTCCTTTCAAAAGGATCCCACAGCCTCCTCTTCCGGTAATCTCAAAACCTTAGTCAGCAGTGTTAGTACACATTTTGAATCTCTAGAAAAATCTGCTGAAGAAAAGGTCCGGAAGGAATTTTTGGATAAAAGATTTTCAGAAGTATTAGAATTAATCTCTAAAGATAGGAAGATTGTGAGTATTGGAATAAAGAGCTTAGAGAATGCTCTTAAGGATGGCGGTGACATTTACAAATTTTGTATATCCTGGTCAAAGGCAACAGCAGCAATTGATAAGAAAATAAAAGAGGAACAGGACAAGCTACAAAGCTTATCTCAAAGTTTTGATCCTCTCTCTTCCTCCATAATAAATCAAGAATGTCAGACTATTGCAGTCTTGAATGAAATAAAGAATCTTGAGAAGGAAAGGAAGAATATCACTAACCGGATGGGAGAACTTAGAAGGATTATAATCCCTAAGTTGGAAACTATGCATGAGGCCATCAGTGATGCTCAGACCACCGCCCAAACAAATGATCCGACAGATCTCAAGCGGGCAGAAGCTTTTGCATTTTTGTTGAGTGGTCACATTTCAATTTTGGATAGAATGAAGCAAAGTTGGGCTACAGAAATGATCCAATTGCAGACATCCTTTGCAGACATTCTTCAGTATATGTGAGTATGTAAATATGCGGCTATGTATAGAAAATTTTTGAAAATTTTGATGTGTGGACCTTACCCTTTGCCATTGATGTCAAAGGGGGAGTGAGGAGCAGTGAAAAATGAGGAATCCAATTAAGGGGGAGTTCCGGAAATTGTATATAAAGACAGAGCATCAGCAAAGGGGGAGCATAGTGTAAACACTTAGTCATTTTTCACTAAGTGTTGCCATCAATGCCAAAGGGGGAGATTGTTGGCAAGAGACACTATATGGATTCATGGTTGTTGTCATTGATGGCAACAAAGGTCATCCCACATATCCGCAAGTCATGGTGTGTCTCTACCGGAAGTCAGAATAAAGATTGTTGTGGTCCGGTGAACAAGAACAGAGCATGTGGCAAGGTCCGACAGATTGGTCCGGATCTCTCAGAGGAAGTGTCTTGGTGCAGTGCGGATTTGGGGAAGTCAAGAGGACTACCTTGAGTGGTATATTCCAAGGATTTAGCCTTCGGTGATGGACAAGGAAAAAGATATGAATAGTTGAGTACCGGATTCCTGAGAGACAGTGAAAACAGAGGATGAACTGACTGACAGAGTATCAGACTACTTTCCGGATGTGTTACTGTTGATGATAAAGGTTGTGAAGGCATGAATCATGTTTGGCCGACATGATTAATGATATCTACAAGTATATGCTTGATCCGCATTGCTTGGTGAGCAAGGATTCAGCCGACAGAACAGAGTTTGTAAGAAACTAGACTGTTCCGGATGCCGACTAGAAAGGTGATGAAATTACTTGTGCGGATATATATAGAGGATGGATTTAGTTGTGAAGGGAGTGACTATGTCAAGAATATATGCGAAGAAGAGTAGAACAGAGCAGAAGTACCAAGACAGATCCGGTATGTGAAAGGATAGCAGAATAAAGAACAGAGAAAAGATGAAGTGCAGCAGATCAGTGTACTGAGCCTAACCGGAACTGAACTCCAGCATATGCAGATGCTTCCAATCAGTTCAAGACTGTGATTCTTATCACTTTGTAGACAATGTGTCTTCTTGTAGGCAGTGGGCCTCTTGTGAGTAGTGTGCTCGGGCAGTGAGCCCTAATTGGCAAGTGCCATTTTGTAATTTCCTATTCTTCTAACAGAGAATAATTTTGGGTTAATCACCCCGTGGTTTTCTCCCTTAACAGGGTTTCCACGTCAAAAATACTGTGTCATGTGTTTCTTATTTCATGGTAATGTTTTTGTGTTTGATTCAATGCTGCATTAATTAATAAGAAAGTTCAAAAAGGAAATAATTAGGATAACTGATTCACCCCCCCCCCCTCTCAGTTATCAACAACGTCTTCGGAGCCCTCCTTAAGATAGTACATAGTCTTCGGCGCCACTATCAGTCAACACTTCTGGGGGCAATTGGAGTGCTCAAGGATTAATCAACCAACACCTGAATGATCGGGTGAAGACTCTAGGTGACTGCTAGAGGTCTAATTCCTCTTTTATTGATTTTGCATGAGTTCCCAAAAGACTTATTTAATACCTATATTTTTAGGGCCTCGTTGCCCAATTGTTATTTAAACTAAGACTCCATATTTAGTGGCATTACTGTACCACAAAATCTATTTCGGTTGCATGATTTTACTATGCAATTAAACAATTGATAGAATAAGAGATTGATGCTATCTTAGAGATAAACTGATAGTTAGAGTAGAGTGATATCTCATCACTTGATTTGATATATAGATATATAAGCCTGGTAGAAGCAGGATAGAGATCATTATCATTGGATTGTTGTAATCTCAATTTTTTTCCAGATTGGATATATTTTTTGAATACAACGCATACTGATGAAATTAGACTGAAGAAAGATTGTGATACTATATTCCTGTACTAATTTATTGCCTTAGTCTTCAGTTCTGAGGGCGAGGAACAAGGGCCCACTCTAGCCATCAAGACAAGAGGCTAGTATTTGTTTGTTCATTACCTTGATTTAGATTCTACTTAGGAAAATAGTTATTACTTTCACATAGATAAATATATGTTTCAGTTGTGTGGATTATAATAGGTCAATATTAGCAATTTACTATTTCAGCTTTGTTTCTAGTACTTTCAGAATTTACTTTCATAGCAGATAAATCAATAGTATTAATTTCTAGAGAAAATAAGATTAGCAGAATTAGTTAAATAGACTAGTAACTATGGGATCCCAAATTACAGATGGCCAAGGACACGACCCTGGATTTGACACATGAAAACATGATTAAATGCCAAGGACCAATGACCCTTGTCAAGCATACTGACACATCTTAGATGGTTCAATCTTTTTCCTTATCTTTATGACTCATACCTAAACTAGATACATCTAAGAGGAAATTTGCAAGGGGAAATATGATTGATCATATATCCTAAGATTGATTGGTTGTAGTGTTGATTTTGACACTATGTTCTATCTCACATATTGAGTGCTCACACACTCTTTGGACTAGAGTTTGGGAGATCTATGGAGTCCCACATCTCTCTCCATACCTAAATTATCCTACTATGGATTGTCTCATACCCCTTGATGATGTAGATCATATACTCTTTGATGATAATACATAAGAGGAGATTGAATAGCTAGAAGGTCTTGATTATTGTGATCACACAAAGAATTCTCTTGCTTCTCCTTCTCCTCCTATCAAGATAATATCTCCATCACCTATTGCTACTTCAAAGTTCAAAGTTACTTCTGTGACAACTTCTAGTGATTCTTTGTAGTGGGACCATATCAGTCTTCTTGATCCAGCTCATTGGGATTCCTATTTATCAGACATAACATCATTGTTTGTGGAGTCTCACATTTCAGATTTAGAGGACACATTCAAGGGGTTATCTCTCCTCTTTGATGGTAGTGATGCCATCACATCTTTAGTGTTTTCAGATGCAATTTAATATTTTTTCTCTCCTAGTTCTACTTATTTGATTGGGAATTCAGTTCTTGATTTGAAGGAGACATCTTTTTCCAACATAAGGTTAGCAGAGTTACATTCTGAGACACACATTTGGATTTGGATTCCCCTTTCATCTAGATTGTGGGAGTTGCTTCTACATGCACCAATTGATTTGTTTCTTTGCAAGGGGAGAAGTATTGTTTGTAGGCAGTGGATTATATTTTGTCTTTAGGTATTCATTGTAAGAGTTGATAATGGACTCAAGCACTCCCATGATCACTTGCAATTAATTCAATCTTCCACAACAAGAGAGAAAAGCAATATTGCCAAGAATAATGATGCATAACATTTACAAGATGCAGAGCTTGACTTGATAAACTTACTCCATTGCATTATACAATGAGAGATCTCCCTTATATAGGCAAGGTGAGAGGTGAGGCACAAGGTTGACATAGTGGAAAAACAAACTAGATGACACAAATAATAAATGCACCTAGACACCACTAATTAATAAATCCATGTAAGACAACTTGTAATATGAAAAGTGTCTTAATGCTATGACATGAGATAACTAGTGGAAAACTATTAAATGCACCTAGATGTACATTATTGAATGCTCCAAAAGACACCTAAGTAATCTTAAGTAGACTAGTGTGAAGAGGACCTAGAAATAACCAGCTAGGTAGTATCTCTTTTTACACTAACACCCCCCCTTAAGTGCAACTTAGGGAGAAGCAAACTAGGCATGAATGCATGAATGAGTCCTGGCTATGAGGCCATGTTAGGTACTCATGAACAATAAATATCAAGTGGAGAAAAGGAGAAAACCTCATGGGACAAAACTCCTCTCCAAAAGTGAAAATGCATGTAAACAAACATGTACAAGTGATGGTAGGAGGAATCATAACCCACCTAGAACGACATCCAGCATGAATATATAACAATTATCCCCCATAGGAGAGAATGAATGAGACAAGATGTCCCCTCCATAATAAAGTAGCTCTTGTGCCAATGATGTATGCATGAAGACAAAACACGATCCAATGCCTGCAAACAACATTTCTCCCATTAGGAAGAAATCAATCCACTGGTGGATGCAAAAGACACTCCAACTCCAAAACAAGAGATGAGAAAAGAAGTCTCATGAAGTATGATGTCTTTGAACACTGCTCATGTATCTCCATGTAGATATCGAAAGATGCCACAATCAAATCAGGATTCCTAGGTCAAATTGAAGAAGGTGACAATGCAGAACCAAGTGGAAACTAAAAATCATCAGGCTCAAAGACAAATATGAGGTGACAACAATTGTACTATGAATGTCATCAAAGAGGAGATGAATATCCTCAATAGTGTCCTCCAAATCTTAAAGATAAGACTCCACAAACAAGAATGATATGTCTGATAAATAGGAATCCCAATCAAGAAGATTGATATGATCCTACTGCACTAAATCATTGGACTCAAATGTAGAAACGAATGGTGGAGATGTGTTTGCACATGCTAGATTAGCAGAATTGAGCAAACTAACACCATTGGAGATACACAATTGTCTCAATTGATGAAGCTCAATTTGCAATCTTAAATCATCAAGATGTTTTTGTATACATTGATCATCAATATGTTGTTTTCTCCCACAATAATCATATTTCAATTTCCACAAACTAGGAGACATGATTACACCAGCAAAAAAAAAATCACCACAAGAAAACCCCCCCAAATTCACTCAATCATGAGCAAACCCTAGCAAGATATGATCATGGCACTTTATACTTAGTGCAATTATAATTGCCACAAGCCAAAATAGCTAAGTGGTCTTTGATCTTAGTGCATGCAAATGCCAAAATAGGCCTTATACTAAAAGTATAATTTGGGTACAAAATGAGATCAAATAGATCAAAAATAAAAAAAGTACTTGAAAAATCATGCACTTTCAAAAAAGTTTCACCAAAAAATGTTACCATACGAGCCCTAGAAGTTCTAAAATGGGAACTGCTTAGCAATAATGATGAAGATTTACAGTTTTTGGAAAAACTAGGAACCAAAACCAAAATCTAATTGCACCATTGTAAAGCTTGTGAAATTCTGGCCTAAATAAAAAAATTACTTGAAAAATTGAGAAAAATTGAGCAAGATACAACACTTCAAAGTTCATCTACCAAAAAGAAAACTCAAATTGGAGGGGGTGTCAAAATTGCAAGGGCCCTACTGATGTCACATTAATGGGATGTTGACATCAAAAAGTACTTGGACAGAATATTCACCTGTATGTTGGAATATTCCCTGCAAGTTCAAAACTGCCACCTGATTTCCCAAAATTGCACGTAAAGTTCAAAACCACCTACCTTGCAATGTGAAACCACCTACTATACTTTGTCAAACTACTATCGGTAGAGAAGGTGGTTTTTGAGCACTGAGGAGGGGGATGATTCCTTAGAATTCAGGAGATTCGCTGTCGATAGGAATATAAGGCCTGCTGCCAATGAGTGAAACTTACCGAAGCTGATGGCAAATAGAGTGTGGGGGCCCACGCGACGACGTACCCCCACACTAGCTCATTTATCTTGTGGGTACCATGCGCAAGAAGGGTACTTTGTACCACAAAAAATCCATAGAAATGGTTTTCAAACCACCAAATAAAATATAAAAATCAAATGATAATATTATTACCTGGAGGACAACAAAGTGATCCAATTTCATAGGACAATGACACAAGTAGTAGAGAGGACGGTATGGGTAGTATGACCACGTGTGGATCTATATGAAAGTATGGATTCCATATAGCAATATGGAATTTTTTCCTACAGAAATTTTGAACCCTAAAAAATTTTGCAAAATTTTCATGTCTTTGATTTTGACATTTGAACATGCAATCTTTAGGTTTTGATGCCTTCTGATCACAATCGTGCAGTACGTTTTGCACCAGGATGCACCAAAAATTAGCTCTTGGACAAATCTCTCAAAAAAGTGGGAAGGAGATCATAGATCTAAAGATTTGATACCATGTAAGAGTTGATAATGGACTCAAGCACTCCTAGGATCATTTGCAATCAATTCAATCTTCCACAACAATAGAGAAAAGCAATATTGCCAAGAATAATGATGCATAACATTTACAAGATGCAAATCTTGACTTGATACACTTATTCCATTACATTGTACAATGAGAGACCTCTCTTATATAGGCAAGGTGAGAGGTGACGTAAAAGGTTGACATAGTGGAAAAATAAACTAGATGACACAAATAATAAATGCACCTAAACACCACTAATTAATAAATGCATGTCAGACAACTTGTAATATGACAAGTGTCTTAATTCTATGATATGAGACAACTAGTGAAAAAATATTAAATGAAACTAGATGTACATTATTGGATTCTCCAAAAGACACCTAAGTAAGCTTAAGTAGACTAGTGTGAAGAGGACCTAGAAATAACTAGCTAGGTAATATCTCTTTTTACACTAACATTCATTGTGTATTTGTAATGGACTTAGATGTTTGTGATCCATCACTTACATTCTTCACATTTTCTCTCTTTTGGGGAGGATATTTTTCCCATGTGGTTTTCTCTTTTTCTCCAATTGTGAGAGATCTTTTGTACATGGGTACCTAATATGGCCTTGTAGTTAGGACTCATCTTTGCATCATTTGCATTTTCTTATTCTTCCTAAGTTGAACTTAAGGGGGGTGTTGGTGTAATTATTTATTTAATTACACTTTCTTAAGTTTACTTAAGACATTTTTAAGCTCTTAGGGTTCTCTATCTTGAAAATATAAATCAAGGTTCTCACATGTAATTATTCAATCCAATATCATTATTGCATTCTTATTGTGAAAATTTATCCTCTTTTCTTTTTCCTCTTATAGAATGAAATATTTGGTTTTGTAGGTGATCTTGGTAGATTGAGCCCATTAGGGACTCTTACATTAGAGGTCTCATTAATCCTTATCTCTGAATCATTCTCTTTAAATCATTGATCCTCTTATAGAAGGAAATATCTAGTTTTATAGGTGATCTTGGTAGCTTGAGTCTATTGGGAAATCTTACATTGAAGGCCTCTAATTCATCCTAATCTCTCAATCATTGATCTTCTAAATCAGTCTCAATTATTGATCCTCCCCATCAAAAATCTATAAATTAACAGCCTCTCAAGCCACTTTGAAGTAATCTTAGAGAGCAACGGCATGTAGGAATCTTGAGCAACCAACATCACAACTTCATCATCAAGTCATTTGGAGCACATATATATATCAAGGAATGTATAAATCTTTGTTGCTAAATTATTTTTGGGGGCATGTGCAAAAAGATGGGGGACCAAAAAGTGGCCAAACCACTTTTTGGTCCAAACAAGCTATAACATGAGCACGTTATAATGCACTCATGTTTTAGAGCAATTAAAATGCTTTAGATGATAAGTGTAGCAAATCATCCAACTTATTTCACCCTAGAGTATATGCATGAAATAAACATTTAAGTATAAGTGACATTTACATATGGACATTTACGTTCTTATACTTTAAGTTATATTTCATGTATATACTTTTAGGATGTTTGAGAATGGTTTCAGATATCTAGGAGTTATAATGTAGATTCTAGGTTTTGGAGGATTCTATAATTTTTTAGATAGTCAAAATTTAGTAATCAGCTGGCTCCTATCATCTTGCAGTTGTCTAAGGGTACTTGTAACTATTCAAAAGTATCATCAAGCCTCTCATTAGAAATAAGAGGACCTATTCTTATGCATGAGAGCTAGCAAGGAATCCAAGCAAAATACTAATTCAAGTTCAAGAAAATGGAAATCCTCTAAGCATTTTTCCAAGAGATTTTCAAGCTTGAAGACTAGGTATCTCTATCTCCCTCTATATCTTTATCTCCATATCCTCCCTCTCTCTTTATCTCCCTCTCTCTCTGTCTCTCTCTCTCTCTATATATCCCTCCACCCTCCCTGCCTCTGCCTCCCTCCCTCTCCCTCTCTCTAGATCTATCTATATATCTATCCCTCTCTCTCTATCTCTCTCCCCTCTTTCTATCTCTATCTCTATCTCTATCTCTTATTCGCTCTTTCCCTCTTCCTTTATCTCTTTATATTTCTTTCACTATCTCTATATGTCTCTCTCCCCCCCTCCATCTCCTTCTATCTCTCACTATCTCTTTATAGATCTCCCTCTCTCTCTATCTCTCTATCTGCCTCAATTTCTATATTTTCCCTCTCTAACTCTATCCCTCCACCTCTCCATCTATCTCTTTCTATGTCTTCCTCTCTTTAAATCTATATCTCTGTCTCTCTTTACCTTTCCCTCTCTCTAATGCTATCTCTTTATCTCTATATATCCTTCCATCTCTCTCTCTCTCTCTATATATATATATCTCCCTCTCCCTCTCTATCTCCTATCTCTCTATCTCTTCCTCTCTCTTCCTCTCCCTTCCTTGGTTTTTGTCAAGTATATATCAAGGAAGGTATGTAGGTGATAAACAAGTGTGATATAGTAAATGTGGATAAATGAAAACATCTATGAGATATGACATGGTTGAAGACTTGATGCAATTTTATTTCTAAACATACAAGTTACTTCTTCAATTGATGCCTTGTTCTTGCAATTCAACACTCAACATTAGATACAAAGGCAAGTGAATTGTTTGACATGACACCTCAAAGAGATGCCATCTCATGGAATTCAATCATTGCAAGATATGCACAAAATGATTTTTTTATAAGTCTTTAGAAGCTTTCAAGAAAATGCAACTAGTGGGTGTAAAGACAAATTCCACAACCTTTGCTAGCATCCTCACTGCCTGTGCCAAAATGGGATCTTTGGAATAGGGTATGGACATCCATCAAAGCATAAAGGATATGGGAATTTTGTAGATTTTGTAGTTGTAATTTCCTTGGTAGACATGTATGCAAAATGTGGAAGCATAGACAAGGCACACAAACTATTTGACACAACATCTCAAAGAGATGCCATCTCATGAAATGTAATGATTGCAATATATGCACAAGATAGATTTGTTGATAAGGCTTTAGAAAATTTCAAGCAAATTTAATTGGTGGATGTAAAGCTAAATTCCACAACCTTTGCCAACATTCTCCCTGCCTATGCCAAAATGGGATCTTTGGAATAGGGTATGGACATCCATCAAAGCATAAAGGATATGGGAATTTTGTAGATGTTGTAGTTGCAACTGTCCTAGTAGACATGTATGCAAAATGTGGAAACATAGATAAGGCACATGAACTATTTGACAAAACATCTCAAAGAGATGCCATCTCATGAAATGAAATGATTGCAAGATCTGCTCAAAATGGATTTGTTGATAAGGATTTAGAAACTTTCAAACAAATGTAATTGATGGGTGTAAATCCAAATTCCACAACCTTTGCCTACATCCTCTCTTCCTATACCGAAATGGGATCTTTGGAACAAGGTATGGACATCTATCAAAGCATAAAGGATATGGGAATTTTTCCAAATGTTGTAGTTCCAACTTCCCTAGTAGACATGTATACAAAAAATGGATGCAGAGAGAGAGAGAGAGAGAGAGAGAGAGAGAGAGAGAGAGAGAGAGAGAGAGAGAGAGAGAGAGAGAGAGAGAGAGAGAGAGAGAGAGAGAGAGAGAGAGAGAGAGAGTCTCCTAAAAAATACTTAGAGGACTACCACTTTTTTGAACTTGACTTAGTATTTTCCTTGTCAAGTCTCTTGCATAAGAGTAGGTCCTCTTATTTCTAAGGAGAGGCTTGATGATCCTTTTGAATAGTTACAACTACCCATAGACAACTGTAAGATGATAGGAGCCTATTGATTACTAAAATTTGACTAAGTCTAAAAAATTATAAGATCCTCCAAAACCTAGAATCTGCATTAGAACTCCTAGAGATCTGAAACCATTCTCAAACATCTTGAAAGTATGTACATGAAATATAACTTAAAGTATAAGAAAGTAAATGTCCATATGTAAATGTCACTTATAATTAAATGTTTATTTCATGTGTATACTCTAGAGTGAATGAAGTTGGAGTATTTCCTACACTTATCAAACAAAAGATTTTAACTACTATAAAACGTGCTCATGTTATAGCATGCTCACATTATAATGTGAGCGCATTTTTACTACTTTGGGAAATCCCAACCCTAAGGGTTGGATTTGCCTTGGGCATCCAACCAAAAGGGTTGGAGGTATCTTTTGGATGCCTTTGCCATGTTTTCAAAAAAAGTTAGAAATTCAACCAAATCCTATGCGTGCTCTCCATCAGGTTTACACATTTTTCAATGTCAATACGAAAAATGCCAAGACAACTTCAAGTTTTTTATTAGCTTTCTAATGTCATGTCCCCATGATAAGGCATAGTTTAAATTAAAGATTTAAACATCACTTAAATAATATTATCGATTTTTATTATCAAGTTATGATATATATAAATATAAAATATATTATAAGCATTTGTATTGAGAAAACAATTACTATGCTTTTAATATATATAGGTATATATGTGATTGACACCACGATTACAAATTATGAATTATATATAATAAATATATAAGACAAATGTCTTATGATATATAATATAGATATAAATATTAATAAATATAAATATCAAAGTAAATAAATATAATGTTAATAATATATATATTGTTATAAATATAAATTAATATAACTTAATTTTCATACCATAAATCAAAGAGAATCAATATCTCAAGTTGACCTAGGGAAAACCCATGAAAGGGGCCCATCATACTTAGAGGAATCACCGCTTATAATATAAACAAAACTTACTAATGGACAAATAGGTAAGCAGTAACTATCTCTAAAGAGTTAAAAAGAAAAATATAAACAAAAGTATTATTGATATTAAAGCAACAGATATGATTAAAAGGAATCATAGCCATTAGCCAGGGGATATTCTCCAATCACCATGTCTCCTTGGACAATTAAGACCCTTTATGGCTTTTAAAAAGGAAATCGTCCTCCTCTAAAAGCAGGGATTAGCATACAATTTCCTTTGGGCATTAAAATGAAATAAGAGGCATCGAACATACTTTATTCATTTGTAGATCATCAAATAAATATCATATAGTAAGTGATTCAGCAGATACAACACCAATTAAGGAACATCAATAAATAATACAGTGACAACATTAGTATCTATCAGTACTAACAGCATTAAAGAAATATATCTGACATTATAATTAGATTTGCCATCAAGATTATTGAAGCAAGTATTGTCCAAAAGCTATATCAGCAGTAGGGTAAGTGCAAGAAGATGGGGGGCCAAAAAGGGGTCTTAAGTGGCCACTTTTTTTTTTCTTTTTTTTTCTGAATTCAGGAAATACTGGCCTTGGATGAGAAATTGAGCATAGTTACACTCAAAATTTGGAGATGCAACCAAAACAATGTTCGTAGTGCTCCAAGTCTATTTTCTAAACTACTATTTTTTTTTGAAAATGACATAGATTAAGGGGTTCAAAAGAGGGAGCCACATAAATTAGTGTTGTTTCTGTCAAAAAAACATAACATAACATGTTTTGTGGCTCCCTCAAAAGGTCAACTTTTTTTTTGGTATTTTTAAAATCACTTTAGTGAGAAATTAGCTAATAGCATGTAGTTTATGCCTGATTTTTCTAATAATTTTTTGATGAATATTTGATTTTTTACTAATTTTCAAAGTGGACACATCCTAAAAAATAGAATTTTGGTCATGCTACCCCTATAAATTTCGAAAACTAATTGAAAATCATTTTTTTATTTTTTTAATCTTTGTAGAATGGAGTCTAGTTTCTAAATATGTAAATTTTTTTGAAATTTCAATGAATAGTTAATTTACAATGAAAAAAGACCAAACAATGGTTTTTGCCCAAAAACAGACACACAAACAAAAGAAATTAAAGATGAAAGGCTTAACATTGTTAAAATGTGAAAAAAATCACATCGTCAAATAGCTAAGAGAAAGCCTAACATTACCCAGGTGTTTGATTTGTTTGACCTTGAAACACATGCAAATCTAAGGGTTAGCACGAACGAAATTATGTGAAATCTTGAAGAATATAGAAAAACACGTATGTGGCTGTTCAAAAGGCACTCCAAGCCTTTGGGTTGGAAATCCAAAGCAAATCCCAAGCCCAAGGCTTGGGATTCCCAAAGTAAAACATAACGTGAGCGCGTTATAACGCGCTCACGTTATGTTTTGCTTTGCATTTTTCCTTTTCTACAAAAGTTTGTGTTGTTTGTCATGTTTGAAATAATGCAAGCACGTTATAACATGCTCGCGTTATGTTCCCCTTACATTTTTTTATGTTCAAGGCTATTAATCATGTATGTATGTATGCCTATATGCCTATATGTATGTATGTATGTATGTATGTATGCCTATATGCCTATATGTATGTATGTATGTATGCCTATATGTATGTATGTATCTATGTATGCCTATATGTATGTATGTATGTATAGTGTCGAGGGCAGAAGAGGGTAGAGATGGGAGTGAGCCATATAGGGGAGGAGAGGGGTGGATAAGGATTGAGTGATTAAGGTTTAAGGTTGAGGGTTGAGCATTTAGGGATAGGATTTAGAGTTTAGGGATAAGGGATTAGAGTTTAGGACCTTGAGGGATTAGGGTTTAGGGTTGAGGCTTTAGGGATAGCATTTAGGGTTAAGGGTCGAGGGATTAGGGTTAAGGTAGAGTGTTGAGGGTAGATGGATTAGGGATAGGGTTTTGGGTTGAAAGTTTAGGGTTGAGGGATTAGGGTTTAAGGTATAGTTTAGTAGTTCTTGTGGATAGAGCCAGTAAACAATGAGAGATTATTTGCCTGTTTCATAACAATATACCTCCCCTAAGTGTGGGGTGGACAACAAGAAACATAGATGTACCCTAATGCAAATCTTTTCTCATAATGATCATCCTTATGATTTCAACTATTAATTACTCACTATGGATGGACCATACGCAAAGCTTTTCTCATAGTGTGTACAACTATTGGCATAATGAATCCCAGATGGGCCAGAAAAACATGCCATATAACATTACTAACATTAAAAAAGTTCATAGCCATTTTTTTGACATATTCTTGCAACTCAAATATCTTTAAGAGAAGAGTGTCAAAAATGATGGGTTTAACAACCTAACATAAGGCAAAGCAGTTTTGTTGGGTTTAGGGACGGGGTTTAGGGTTTAGGGTTGAGGGATTATGGTTTAAAGTATAGTGTTGAGGGTTTAGGGATAGGGTTTAGGGTTGAGGGATTAGGGTTTAGGGTTGACGGATTAGGGTTTAATGTTGAGAGTTGAGGGTTGAGGGTTGAGGGTTTAGGGATAGGGTTGATGGTCAAGGGATTAGGGTTAAAGTAGAGTGTTGAGGGTAGAGGGATTAGGGATAGGGTTTAGGGTTGAAGGTTTAACGATTGAGGGTTGAGGCTTTAGGGCTGAGGGTTAAGGGATTGGGGTTTAAACTATAGTGTTGAGTGTTGAGGGTTTATGGATAGGTTTAAGGGTTTAATTTTTAAGGGTTAAGGGTTGAGGGATAGGGTTTAGGGTTTAGGGATAAGGGATTAGGGTTTAAGGCATAATGTCGAGGGTTGAGGGTTTAGGAATAGGGATAGCGTTTAGGGTTTAGGGATGAGGGATTAGGGTTGAGGGATTAGGGTTTAAAGTATAGTGTCGAGGGTTGAGGGATTAGGGTTTAAGGTATAGTGTCGAGGGTTGAGGGTTTATTGATAGTGTTTAGGGTTGAGGGCTTATTGATAGTGTTTAGGGTTGAGGGTTGAGGGATTAGGTTTTAGGGTTGATGGATTAGGGTTTAAGGTATAGTGTTGAGGGTTGAGGGTTTAGGGTTGACAGATTAGGGTCTAGGGTTGACGGATTAGCATTTAATGTCGAGGTTAGGGTTAGAGTGTCGAGGGTAGAGGGATTAGGGATAGGGTTTAGGGTTGAAGGTTTAAGGATTGAGGGTTGAGGCTTTAGGGATGAGGGTTTAAGGCTTAAGATATAGTGTCAAGTGTTGAGGGTGTAGGGATAGGGTTTAAGTTTTAAGGGTTATGGGTTGAGGGATAGGGATTAGGGTTTAAGGTATAGTGTTGAGGGTTAATGGTTTAGGGATAGGGTTTAGGTTTGAGGGATTAGGGTTTAGGGTTGATGAATTAGGGTTTAATGTTGAGAGTTGAGGGTTAAGGGTTGAGGGTTGAGGGTTGAGGGTTGAGGGTTGAGGTCAAGGGATAGGGTTAATGGTCAAGGGATTAGGGTTAAATAAGAGTGTCGAGGGTAGATGGATTAGGGATAGGGTTTAGGGTTGAAGGTTTAAAGATTTAGGGTTGAGGTTTTAGGGATGAGGGTTAAGGGATTAGGGTTTAAGATATAGTGTCGAGTGTCGAGAGTGTAGGGATAGGTTTTAGGGTTCAAGTTTTAAGGGTTAAGGGTCAAGGGATCAAAGTTAAGGGTTGAGGGATTAGTGTTTGACATTGGGGGTTGAGTACATTAAGGTTTGAGGGTTAAGGGTTTTGGGATAGGATTGAGGGTCGAGGGATTAGGGTTAAAGTAGAGTGTCAAGGGTATAAGGATTAGGGATAGGGTTGGAGGGTTCAGGGATAAGGGATTAGGTTTAAGGTATAGTATCGAGCCCGTTGAGGGTCTAGGAATAGGGATAGCATTTAGGGTTTAGGGATGAGGGATTAGAGTTGAGGGATGACGGATTAGCATTGAGGGATGGCAGATTAGGGTTAAGGGTTGAGGGATTAGGATTTGATGTTGAGGGTTAAGGCTTTAGGGTTTAGGGTTTAGGGATAGGGTTGAGGGTTGAGGGATCAGAGTTAAGGGTTGAGGGATTAGGGTTTGATGTTGAGGGTTAAGGGTTGAGGTTCGAGGGTCAAGGGTTTAGGGATAGGGTTGAGGCTCGAGGGATTAGAGTTAAAGTAGAGTGTCGAGGGTATAAGGATTAGGGATAGGGTTGGAGGGTTTAGGGATAAGGGATTAGGGTTTAAGGTATAGTATCAAGCCCGTTGAGGGTCTAGGAATAGGGATAGCATTTAGGGTTTAGGGATGAGGGATTAGAGTTAAGGGATGATGGATTAGGGTTGAGGGTTGAGGGATTAGGGTTTAGGGATAAGGTTTAGGGTTGAGGGTTGAGGGAGTAGGGTTTAAGGTATAGTGTTGAGGGTTTAGGTATAGGGTTTAGGGTTGAGGGATTAGAGTGAAGGGTCGAGGGATTAGGATTTGACATTGAGGGTTGAGGGTTGAGGATTAGGGTTTAGGGTTTAGGGATAGGGTTGAGGGTCGAGTGATCATAGTTAAGGGTTAAGTGATTAGGGTTTGACATTGAGGGTTGAGGGTTGAGGTTCGAGGGTCAAGGGTTTAGGGATAGGGTTGAGGGTCGAGGGATTAGGGTTAAAGTAGAGTGTGGAGGGTATAAGGATTAGGGATAGGGTTAGAGGGTTTAGGGATAAGGGATTAGGGTTTAAGGTATAGTATCGAGTCTATTAAGGGTTTATGAATAGGGATAGCATTTAGGGTTTAGGGATGAGGGATTAGAGTTGAGGGATGACAAATTAGGGTTGAGGGTTGAGGGATTAGGGTTTAGGGATAAGGTTTAGGGTTGAGGGTTGAGGGATTAGGGTTTAGGGATAAGGTTTAGAGTTGAGGGTTGAGGCATTAGGGTTTAGGGTATAATGTTGAGGGTTTAGGGTTGAGGGATTAGAGTGAAGAGTTGAGGGATTAGGATTTGACATTGAGGGTTGAGGGTTGAGGGTTTAGGGATAGGGTTGAGGGTCGAGGGATCATAGTTAAGGGTTGAGGGATTAGGGTTTGACGTTGAGGGTTGATGGTTGAGGTTTGAGGGTCAAGGGATTAGGGATAGGGTTGACGGTCAAGGGATTAGGGTTAAATTAGAGCATGGAGGGTATAAGGATTAGGGATAGGGTTAGAGGGTTTAGGGATAAGGGATTAGGGTTTAAGGTATCGTATTGAGTCTGTTGAGGGTTTAGGAATAGGGATAGCATTTACGATTTAGAGATGAGGGATTAGAGTTGAGGGATGACGGATTAGGGTTGAGGGTTGAGGGATTAGGGTTTAGGGATAAGGTTTAAGGTTGAGGTTGAGGGATTAGGGTTTAAGGTATAGTGTTGAGGGTTTAGGGATAGGGTTTAGGGTTGATGGATTAGAGTGAAGGGTTGAGGGATTAGGATTTGATGTTGAGGGTTGAGGGTTGAGGCTTTAGGGTTTAGGGTTTAGGGATAGGGTTGATGGTCGAGGGATCAGAGTTAAGGGTTGAGGGATTAAGGTTTGATGTTGAGGGTTGAGTTCTAAAGATAGGCAAACATAGATTTTGTATTTAGGTTATTTAGATGTTGATGGGTTTAGACTTGAGCTGAAATGTTGGACTCTTAATCTAGCCTAAAGAGAGTTTTTATCGTCAAATGTAGATTTATGGGATTGATTATATTGATTGCCTCTCTAGTTTTGGGGTATGGATGTTTTGGAATCATTCAGGAAGTCTTCAGGAGACTTTGTGGAAGTGGATTGGCAATTGCTTGACAGAACCCTTGCTATTTATGCTTGGATAAGGATTTGTCACGACTAGAACTTCTGCTTCCAAAGAAGATCTATCTTTCTTCCTCAATGGGCATTTTCTATCAAGAACTTGATTATGAGGGCTTGCCCCTTCATTGTTATGCCTATCATATGGCAGAGCATCTGGCAAGCTCTTGTAGGAAATAGGAAAAGTTCTCCCTCAAAAACCTTGTGGTCATTCAAGTCTGAAGGGGAAGGTTTGGAAAGAGAAATGGATCACCAAAGAGATGAAAAATTTCTTATTTCTCAGACACCATTAGTGGTTTTTCTCTGATGCAGAGGACCTACCAAGATGGAAAGCATTTAAAGATTATATGATCTCCAAAGGAAAATCTCCTAATTCTCCCAGAATGTCATCCTTTAGCAAGGCGGGACCAAGTGGCTTGGCTCTTCCATTCATGGATCCTCCCATATTTAAGAGGAATTGTAAGGCTTGGAAGTGTCAGTTGATGAAGCACATGATGTGGTCATCCCTGCTTGTGTTAAGGAAGATAATGCATAGGATGTGATCAATCTATAGCAGGACAAAACGTGAGTGCATTATAACGCGCTCACATTTTGTCCTGCTATAGAAATGGTAAAAAAATGTTGACCCTCGTGATCCAGGCCCACATGCTCTATTTTCATACTGATTCTACACATGCTTTGACAAAAAAGAATTACTTTCATGCTGTTGGGAAGTTCACATGCACATTTGACACATTGTACCACCTTTGCATGATCTTTCCACCACCTTTTGTACTTTGCCAACTTGAGAAGAAGGAAATAACATAGTTTTCACACCAAGTTTGATAAATATCTATTCAAGTTTCAATTTTTGTAGTGTTGCAATGTTAATTGTGATTCAATTTTAGGAATTTAACATTATAGATTGGTTAATAGTATTTTTGTTAGTAATTATATTTGAGTGTTATTCAATTTAACATTGAAAAGGAAGCAAGTGGCGAAAAACTCAAATTGTTGAGGAGTTTGATGCAAGAAGAAAAAACACTACATAATTGGGTAGTCTCTCCATTCGAATCTTCATTTTTTAGGTAGGTCAAGTCTTTACATGCATGTTCTTTACATTTTCCTTAATTCAGATTGAATTACTTTATCATGCTTTATCATACATGTTTAAAATAGACACATTCCCAATCAAGAAAGTAGCCTACAATCTCACATAATGCCATGTATATTTTCTACACTTGGGCTCTTTAATAATTATGTGTAATAAACAAACCTTAACATACCATGATGTCAAACTATACAAGAATAAATCCTTACAACATAATAAAAATACATTCCCACTATTATCTTGTATTCATTTCTTAGGAAGTAATATTGGTCTCTTTATCATGCTATAGACAAATTCTCCATCATGCTGAGGAAACAATCAAGAATTAAACCAACATAGGAAGAGATAGAAGCTAAGAATGCAAAGAAAGTAGTGGCTATGAGGGAACTTCGTGAGAAGGGGAAATTGGACACGATAAATGAAGACATACCAATTGAAGAGGAACCACAACCATCACAAAGAGATATGGTATTGGCGGCACAAAGAGAACGAATGAAAAAACTTTGTGCTACGAGAGATTTGAATACTATAGTTGGAGACATGTCCTCTACCACAAGTCAACATGTAGGGACACCATCTACCACATCTCAAGTTGAGAGTACATCATCACTCACATATGATGAAGGAGGTATGCCATCATTCCCACCTCAACCTCAAGGTATGTCATCTATTCCATCTTTGATTGAAGGTATGCCATCTATCCCATCTCATTTAAATATTGATAAAATTCCTAATGTTGAGATGAATTTACCTAACTTAACACCACCTAGAATTTTACATAGAAAGCCAAAGTATTTGATTGATATTGATGAGAATATTTTGCAGCCAATGGAAGGTAAGATTCCAAAATGCACTTGTAGAAGATATGCTCATAAGATTTGGAGATTGTTCTTTGAAAAGTTAAATGAGACTGCAAGATGTCAACTATTCATTGAAATGATGTGAAGTATAAAGTATATGTCCATCATGAAGATTCTTGGGTTGAGAACATCAGAGGATTCAAGTGAAAAATCTATTGTCAAGAATCTAATGAGTGCGTATGAGAGTGTGGGTAACACCTCACACACAAAAGATAGTAATGCAACACGATGTGTGATTACATCAACTATAGTAAGTAGTCAAATGAGGAAAGCTTGTCTCATTAGAAAGACGAGTCAATAATTAAGAATTAATAGGAAAACTTTAGTAAGAGCCATTGGAAGACACCAAAGAATTGAGGACACTAATGCCAATGAATTATGGGCATTCTCGGGGAGACTACCACGAAAAGATAAACCAATTGTTGAAACATTGAGATAACTAATTGAAGACTTTTGGAAGAATTACACAAGGGTACCTCTGAATCAAAGGGATGTGGTAAGAAGGAGAATCGGTAGTCAGAACCGTGAGCCACATCCAAAACATTTTTTGGATGAGACTCAAACACAGTTTTATGGTAAATTTCTAGAGAAGTATCCTCAAATTAAAATTTGTCAAAGATATTTTGAAATGCTAAAACCTTTCTATGTCAAGATAAATCACACATGTACTACTTGTTGTTGTAGATTACATATTGAATTCTAACCATTTTGATGCTTATAGGTCTATATGTTTAGATATGCATACTAACAATGTTTTGTAGTGTTGTGCCATATGTGCCCCACCAACATCTTCAAGATACTTCATATCAAGAATTTTATGTGAAAGAGAGGAAGGTCAAATATTCTACAAGAAATTATGCTTGGATGACACATATCATCGTTGCGGTGGCTTACAACATTTGCCAATATGTGAACATATGGAAAGAACACATGCGGTTGGAAACAAACTAGTAGAGTTTGGCAAGTATAAAATAGTGGCATACAATACAAAAGTTGGTAAAGAAGCAAAGAGGTGTGAATTGGTTATTGAAAAGATTCCAGTGTATCAGTTTATGCCTATATTTCGTGATAACATAGTGTATGAGTATGCAAGACATGCCCATAGAGCTCAATGGTTGGACTTGCAATTCAAGTTATGCAAGGACACATTTCCGGTTGGTGGCATTGTTTCAGTCATTGACTTTGTAGAGAACTACAGTCTATAGCCACAACGTGAGGTGCAATCACAATATTACAACTCCACAAAGGTTTCTATATTTGTGCATATCGCATTCATTCATGTGAATGATAGTACAGAGGATGATAGAAAGATCATAAGGGAGTATAATTTCTATATTAGTGATGATCTCATGCATTCTATGAAGTTCATGCAAGGTTGCTTTCAGTGTTCTACAATGATTTGGCTAGAAGGGGCATATCATTCAGTTAGCATATCATATGGTCAGATAACTGTGCATCACAATTCAAGAACTCATAGAATTTCTATTGGCTGAGTAGGAGGTATAATTTTACAGGTATTCAACATATGTGGAACTTTTGTGAGGCCGAGCATGGAAAGGGGGAGCCTGATGGTGCAGGAGCATGTATCAAAAGAGCCATGGCATGAGAAGAGTTAAAGTATAAAGACAATGCAAAGTTTACAGATGCAAAATTGATTGTCTAGTGGTGTAATGCTTCCATGGGTCCAGGTAATGTAGGTAAGTCTTTAGTTTGTAGATTTTTTTGGTTGATAGATGATACTAACATTGCACCATATGAGGATAGTTGTACACTGACAGGATCAAATGAGATGCACTCTTTTAGAAGCTCAATTACAGGTTCATGGAGTATTTGTTGGCAAGAGACACTATATGGATTCATGATTGTTGTCATTGATGGCAACAAAGTTCATCCCACACATCCGCAGGACATGGTGTGTCTCTACCAGAAGTCAGAATGAAGATTGTTGTGGTCCGGTAAACAAGAACAGAGCATGTGGCAAGGTCTGACAGACAGGTCCGGATCTCTCAGAGGAAGTATCCTGGTAAAGTGTGGATTTGGGGAAGTTAAGAGGACTACCTTGAGTAGTATATTCCAAGGATTTAGCCTCCAGTGATAAATGAGGAAAAAGATATGAATAGTTGAGTACCAGATTCCTGAGTGACAGTGTGAACAGAGGAAGAACTGACTGACAGAACATCAGACTACTTTCCGGATGTGTTACTGATTGTGGTAAAGGTTATGAAGGCATGAAACATGTTTGGCCGACGTGATCAATGGTTTCTACAAGCATATACTTGATCTGCATTACTTGATGTGCAAGGATTCAGCTGACAGATCAGAATTAGTGAAAAGATTGACTATTCCAGGTGCCGACTTGAAAGGTGATGAAATTACTTGTGCGGATATATATACACAATGGATTTAGTTGTGAGAAGTGTTGTTGTTGTTGTGTGTGTGAAGAAAAGCAGAAGAGCAGAGTAGAAGCAGTAAGGAAGATCTGGTATGTGAAAGGAAAGCAGCAAAAGAGAAGAGAAAAGATGAAGTGCAGCAGATTAGTGTACTGAGCCCAACCAGAACTGAACTTCAACATTTGTAGATGCTCCCAATCAGTTCAAGTATTGTATAACATTCCTTTGTAGCCAGTGAGTCTCTTGTAGGCAGTGTGCCTCTTGTGAGCAGTGTGCTCGGGCAGTGAGACCTAATTGGCAAGTGCCATTTTGTATTTCCTTATTCTTCTAACAGAGAATAATCTTTGGGTTAATCACCCCGTGGTTTTCTCCCTTAATAGGGTTTTCACGTCAAAAATATTGTGTCATGTGTATCTTCATTTCATGGTGATGCTAACTTATTTGAATTAATGATGCATTGATTAATAAGAAAAGTTCAGAAGAAGAAATAATTAGGATAACTGATTCACCCCCCCTCTCAGTTATCAACAATTGGTATCAGAGCTAATTTCCTCCTAACAAAGTCTAATAGCTCGAGGAAGATCTGGGAATCCAAATGGATGCATATGGTTTAAAAGAGCAACTCAAGACTGCCCTTGAGGATCTTGAATAGTCAAACTCTGAAGTCAATGAATTAAAGGAAAGACTCAAACAGGCTGATGATTTCATGAGAGAACTAAAAGACAAATTGAGTCTCTCTATGAAAAAGAGAAAGGAACTTCTTCAGCAATTGGCAAGACAAAGTGAAGCAAATAATGCAAATGAAGAGCTGACTGAGAAAACCAAGTTATGTGAAAAGTTGTCAAAAGAAGTCATTATGGTAAGACATGAAATGGAATCAAGAGTTATAAAGTTTACCCAAGAGATTGAAGAGAAAAGAAAAACTAAAGACAATCTAAGACAATCTCTCAAGGAGAAATCAGAAGATTGCCACCAGATGGATAGAATTATCAGACATCTTGAATCTAATCTTGAAGATGCTAAAGAAAATGAAGAAAAACTTGAGGATCAAATTATCTCTCTCAAAAGGGATCTTCAAACAGCAAATGAATATAAAGAGAAATTCAAGTTAAGTTCTGCTCAACTTGAAGTTCTTCTTGGAAGTCAGAAGAGGGCAGATGACAAGTATGGTTTGGGATATGAGAAAGGAGAAAGCTCTGGATTAGGTTAGCAGAATTTGGACCAAAAAATCCAAGGAACAGGCCTATAAGACCTCCGATAAGACAGCCTAATGCTCAAAGATATCCATCCTTCAATGGATATTGCCACAGCTGCAATCACTTTGGTCACAAAGCTAATCAGTGCAGAAAGAGAATGAATCAGACTAATTCATCCTTCTCCGGATAGTGTTTTAACTATAAAAGGTATGGTCACAAGTCTCATGAATGTAGAACTATGCAAATAAACAAATCATTCAATAGTAGATGCTTTCCATGCAATAGAATAGGTCATATGGCTAATCAATGCAGATCAAGAGGATATTAGTCAAATATGCAAAGAAATGTTGTTTGCCAAATCTGCAATAGGTCCGGTCATAGTGCAAAATTCTGTAGAAGCAAGATTCAGGACAAAAGAGGTCTGATATATCATAATCAGAATCAAGATAAGGGTAAACAAAAGGTGAATGCGGATGAAGTTAAAAGTGAGATGAGCAAGATTTGGGTGAAGAAAAGTACTGAGAATGTAGAGGTTGGATCCGCACTAGACTCTGGTGCTGATATTCCTTTTGGAAATTAAAAAGTGAGCTCTGGCTCAGGGGAAGACACAAAGAAAACCTTATTCCCCCAGCCAGTCAATTGGTGCCAGAACTGGCACAAGAAGAGTTGTGGATTGAAGGGTTCATAAGGGAAACATCCACAGATCTGGTTCTTCAAGTCATCTGAATAAGGCAAACTGGAATAATGTAGGTTGAGCATTTATTACAATCTGATATTAGGGTTTGCAGAGCAATATAAGGGTTTTCTCATTAATCACTTGTTCATTCTGCACTCAAGAAGAAATGAAAAGTGGAGCTTTGCAATGAAATTCCTCAAGTTCATCGAAGATCATTTGCAGAAGTCATCACATCTAGAAATCAATCCAACCAACTCCGTGAAACTAAAAGGCGCAAAAGGTATTTTTCATTTTCAAATATCTCACTGCAAATCTCTTGATAATGGCTACTCTAAATATTCTAAAGATTTCTGATAGACCTTGCCTTACATTTAAGAAACATCCATACAAATCCTTGGAGGTAGACCCCCTAGGTGCATTTTCTAGTGTTCCACATGGTGTTTTGCACACCGAAGATATTAGGGTTTATGTACACGCAAATGTTGAAGAGTTTAGGGATTTCAAACTAAGAGATATCTATCACAAACAACTGTTAGATGATTCATTTGAGCTGAAACCCCAATACAAGAGCCTCCAGAACTAGCACTTTGCACAATACATACATTTCCCTTGTTTTACAGAGGATGAATGGGTTAGGTACATTTTAAGCAGAATACATGACAATTTCATGTGGTTAAATTGACCATTCAAGATCACTAAAGATGCCATCAGGGTAGTTACTAGACTACACTCATCTGGTGGGATTCCTGTTCTTAAATCTGTAAAGAACCAAACTGTGAGTGAGGCTACCGAATCCAAGTTTGACAAAAGAGCAATGACAGTAGATGACATCACTGATCCGGATGTCAAGTTTGCTTCTATGATCATTGGATATAAGATATATCATTCTAGCAGAGAAAATTCTGTACCTGGAACTGCCATCTATACCACTTATGAAATGCTAAGAAAGGATGCAGACTATGATCTTTGTCAGCTTCTCTTGAACCAACTCTTGGAGAATCTGTAGAAAATCAAGAAAGATAAAAAGAATTCATTCAAGTATGGTGGATTAATTTTGTGCTTGTTCTTCTACTTTATGAATGAGCTTCCCAGATCTAGTGGCTGGGTATGGGAGAATGATAGGCTAGTAGCCATCCAAATCAGAGATTATTTACATGGACTTGGTGATAACAAAGCACAAAATACAGCTCTGTGGGGATACTTCAAGAACTTTCAGAACATGATGCAAGCAAGAGAAAGGATTCCCTAGTCTCTTGTTGAGAAATACAAAGACATAGTCTGTTTTATGGTAGAAACTGATCAGTGCCTAATGGAGGCAGTAGAACCAAGGACAGTCTGGATCATGCCCATGGGATACGAAGTTGATGAATAGATTGTAGAGCTGCATGTTCAACACATGCTAAGTTAGTCTAAAGATCCAAAGGCAAAGAGGTTTGGAACCTTTGAGGAGCTGAGTGTAAAAATTCATGTGGAACTTAGAGAACTAGAGATGAAAAGAAAGGTGAGAAAAGAAGTAGAACATATTGCCCAAGGCCTTGGCATCTCAAAGGAGGTACTTGATGCCAACCGGGAAAAGAGAGAAAAAGCTGAGGAAGAGAAGAAAGAGGCAGAAAAGGGAAGCAAGAAAAGTGCTCCGGTAGAAACTTCCACTCGGACCAGATCTTCAAATAAACCAGCACCTGTCCCTACTAAAAGCTCAAAATCGGAAGTCCAGACATCCAGAAAAGGAGAAAAGAGAACAAAGAAAAAGGCAACAAGGTCATATGTTAGCCTAAAGGATGATGAGGAAACTGAATCAGATGAGGAGATAAGGAAACTAAAGAAGAAGAAGAAATCATCCGGTAAACACTCTACCGGTCAAGGAGAAGAAGAGAAGGAAGAGAAATTTGTTGAAAAACCCACTCTCTGCTTAGATGATGTAGTGAAAGTAGTAGTCATAGTGGATGGGAACCTGCAACCCTTAACATAATTCTATGATGATTATAATGAAGTAGATAAAAAGATTCTGGAGGAAGCCACAGTTAAGTTCTTGAACATTTACAATAAAGCTTTTATTGAAATTATCTCTCTAATTCCTAAGAGTCTAGAAAAGGAGTTGGAAATGAGAAAGACCAATGCCATGGCAAAAGACCTTGAGATCTGGGAACAGATAGCTATTCAGCTATATCCTTTAATTGATCTCAAGACAATGAACATGGCATTCAAAGACTGCAAGGATGAATTCAGGAGCAAGGCAAGGATGAATCAGCTTATGCTTGGTGAGACCAACAAGGTAACCAAGGACACTAAAGAGATTCTCTGGAAAACCTTCAAAAGATTTAATCTTCCTATTATAGAGGACTTGGGCACTGATCCCTCAACCACAAGTGTTGCAGAAGAAACTACTGAGAAAATGACAGAAGAGGTGGGCTCTGAACAGACTACCATTTCTCCTTCGGGTTCCCCTACAGTCTCCGGATCTAAAGGAGAAGAAAAATTGCAGGAGAAAGAAGCAGAGGTGAAGGAAAAAAAAGATGACATTGCTAAGGTTGCAGAAGGAGAGAAGACTTTAGTAGAGAAAACCACAACTGCGAGTGGTGGGAATGTAGAAGGAGAGAAAACTCCAAAGGACAACTCTAAGACTGCAGAAGAGAAGAAACATCTGTCTCCGGCAAGAGACACTGCACAAACTGTCCAAAAATTCCTGAACAAAGAAACAATGGAGATTGATGAACCGGAGCTTCTACAAGGTCCATTCAATTTTGATTTTCTTTTTCTGGTACAGATAATGAAGATAGCTTCATTTGCAAATGCTAAGGCTAATGAAAAACTCCTAAAGTCTCATATGGAAGACTGTGAGTTGATAGAAGCTGCATCCGGAGTGTTGGAAAAGATCATGCCATCTTTTCAGAAGGATCCCACAGCCTCCTCCTCTGGTAATCTCAAAACCTTAGTCAGCGGTGTTAGTACACATTTTGATTCTCTAGAAAAATTAGCTGAAGAAAAGGTCTGGAAGGAGTTTTTGGATAAGAGATTCTTAGAGGTACAAGGATTAATCACTAATGATAGGAGAAATATGAGTATTGGGATAAAGAGCTTAGAAAATGCTCTTAAGGATGGTGGTGAAATATACAAATTTTGTATCTCCTGGTCCAAAACAATAGTAGAGATTGAGAAGAAGATAAAAGAGCAAGAGGATAAACTACTAAGTTTGTCTCAAAGTTTTGAGCCTCTCTCTTCCTCCATAGTAAATCAAGAGTGTCAAACTATTGCAATCACAAATGCAATAAAGACTTTTGAGAAGGAAAGGAAGAACATAATTAACCGGATGGGTGAACTTAGAAGGATTATTATCCCTAAGTTAGAGGCCATGCATGAGGTCATAAATGATGCTCAGATTACAGCCTGGACCAATGATCTGACAGATCTTAAGAAGGCTGAAGCATTTGCTTTCCTGTTGAGTGGTCACATCTCAATTTTGGACAGGATGAAGCAGAGTTGGGCGATAGAAGTTGTATAGCTGAAGAATACTTTTTTAGACATACTTAAGTATATGTAAGTACAACTTGTATATATATACTTATGCGGCTAAGTATAGTTAATATTTTGAAATTTTTTGGTATGCGGATCCTACCCTTTGCCATTGATGTCAAAGGGGGAGTAAGCAGTAGTGAAAAATGAGGAATCCAACTAAGGGGGAGCTCCAGAAAATATATATAAAGACAGAGCATCAGCCAAGGGGGAGCATAGTGTAAACACTTAGTCATTTTTCACTAAGTGTTGCCATCAATGCCAAAGGGGGAGATTGTTGGCAAGAGACACTATATGGATTCATGATTGTTGTCATTGATGGCAACAAAGTTCATCCCACACATCCATAGGACATGGTGTGTCTCTACCGGAAGTTAGAATGAAGATTGTTGTGGTCCGGTAAACAAGAACATAGCATGTGGCAAGGTCCGACAGACAGGTCCGGATCTCTTAGAGGAAGTATCCTGGTAAAGTACAAATTTGGGGAAGTCAAGAGGACTACCTTGAGTAGTATATTCCAAGGATTTAGCCTCCGGTGATAAATGAGGAAAAATATATGAATAGTTGAGTACTGGATTCCTGAGTGACAGTGTGAACAGAGGAAGAACTAACTGACAGAACATCAGACTACTTTCTGGATGTGTTACTGATTGTGGTAAAGGTTATGAAGGCATGAAACATGTTTGGCTGACATGATCAATGATTTCTACAAGCATATACTTGATCTGCATTACTTGATGTGCAAGGATTCAGCCGACAGAACAGAATTAGTGAAAAGATTGACTATTCCAGGTGCTGACTTGAAAGGTGATGAAATTACTTGTGTAGATATATATACACGATGGATTTAGTTGTGAGAAGTGTTCTTGTTGTTGTGTGTGCGAAGAAAAGTAGAAGAGCAGAGCAGAAGTAGTAAGGAAGATCCGGTATGTGAAAGGAAAGCAGCAAAAGAGAAGAGAAAAGATGAAGTGTAGCAGATCAGTGTACTGAGCCCAACCAGAATTGAACTTCAGCATTTGTAGATGCTCCTAATCAGTTCAAGTATTATATAACATTCCTTTGTAGACAGTGAGACTCTTGTAGGTAGTGTGCCTCTTGTGAGCAGTGTGCTCGGGTAGTGAGCCCTAATTGGCAAGTGCCATTTTGTATTTCCTTATTCTTCTAACAGAGAATAATTTTTGGGTTAATCACCCCGTGGTTTTCTCCCTTAACAGGGTTTCCACGTCAAAAATATTGTATCGTGTGTATCTTCATTTCATGGTGATGTTAACTTATTTGAATTAATGATGCATTGATTAATAAGAAAAGTTCAAAAGAAGAAATAATTAGGATAACTGATTCACCCCCCCTCTCAGTTATCAACAGTATCCATATGTGAAAGATGTCATGCTTTTGTTCTTCCTGTATAATTCAAGTCTGGATGAGTGCGAGTTAAAGGAGTGGGTTGACGAATGGCAGTTAAGTTATCTTAGCCCACTTGACACGTATCAACCCCCGACGGCACTGGAACTAACACAGATGGAATCATCAGTTGACTTTGACCACATATTAGATTTAGTTCAACTAGGTAATATAGGGCATGTATATGCATCTAATTTCATCTAGTTCAACCAGGTAATGTCATCTTACTTTGTAGTGTTTTTGTAATGTTGACAAATTTCATCTAATTTGCTACACATATCAATGTAGGGCACGTATATGCAGTTATTGCAGATGAAGATAATGAAGAGGGAACAGATTATTACTTATGTTGTTGTGTTGAGGCCAAAAAAAATTGGAGGCCCCTGTTACAAATGGAGAAAACATCGAATACCCTACAGGCTCAATGGTTATTATTGGAACATGGCTTAGAAGGTACCCACATAAGAATGTCAATGTTTGGTTGTTTCAGGACTTTGACATGCATAGGAAGATTCTTCATTACTTGAACCTTGTCGTGGCATCCAATGTTCATTTGATAAAGTATCAGGGTAGACCTTGGAACAAAATCTTGTGGAAGGTGCGTGAGTCTGACCATGAAGCAATACTTGACACAATAAAGAGTAGAGAAGACCCAAATGGTTCATTGGATTAATTTGTAAGTATTCACATTGATTTTGTAAAGTCATGTTACATTAAGTTATAAGTATGCACATTAATTTGTAAGGTTTGTCTTTTTTTAGTTTCCTGCTGCATTTTTACACATACACATTTTTACATCATCATGTTATGCATTTTTGGTGTCTTTCTCCTAATGCAACCAAACTAACTATTCCAATGTGTTTGGATGGGTACATTTACGCTAGGCATGATCCTATTTTTCATCCAAACATGTTGATATAGTTAGAGCTACATTGTACCGATGATATCCCTGAAGAGTCCAAAGTGCAAAAAGGCAGCAATCTTTGACGAGATGTTACTCAAAAATTGTGTCACTTACAAACATTCTGTTTGAGGCAATATGATCACGTAGAGTGCCTCTACAATAACCTCTCTTAGTTTTTTATATCTCTAAGACATTTGCCCGTGGTGAAAGGTTTTCTGTTGCCCCAAAAATCGTCAGAAGGAGGCAGTGTAAAGTTACAAAGGGGTGTAATTTTCATCCTGCTCATGATGCGACCAAACTGACTATTCCAACACGTCCGGATGGGTACATTTACACTAGGCATGGTCCTATTTTTCACCCAAACATGTCGAAACTGTCTGAGCTACATTGTACCGATGATATCCCCGAAGAGTCCAAAGTACAAAAAGGAAGCAATCTTTGACGAGATGTTACTCAAAACTCATGTCACTTAGAAACATTCCATTTGAGGCAACGCGATCACGTAGAGTGCCTCTACAATAACCTCTCTCAGTTTTTTATATCTCTGAGGTGTTTGCCCGTGGTGAAAAGTTTTCTACTGCCCCAAAAATCGTCAGAAGGAGGCAGTGTAAAGATGCAAAGCATTGCTAAGAAATCCTCAATACTCAAACACTCCAATGAACTGAAGCAACTTCTTCTTAGGTACAAATGTAAGGGTACACAAGGGGAAAATGGTGCCTAGATGACTTAGTGCATTTCTATGACTTCATTCACATGTTTAAATGTTTGAGAAACTCTCCTTTACTAAGTGCTTGTCCTCATGTTAATGTTAAGCTTTATACCTCCTAGACGCTCAATTAGGTGATGTCATTAGATAGAACTTATCCTTAGGTGCCAATGTAGCTTCTTCAATCCATCACACTTCTAGGCACTCAAATTTGAGGTCTTGGACTTGTATCTTATTCCTAGGCGCAATTGGATGATCTTCCTAGATCTAGGTGCTCATATGGTGGGAAATTACATGAAGGGGCGCCTAAGTCCAATTTGACTTTGTATTTGATATTTTATAACTCTAATTGACTAGCAATGGCTCAATTTCTAAAGTGTCGACTCAATAATGTAAGTTTAAGGTCTTTTCCTCCTAGGCGCCAATTAATGAGTTCACTAGATGCAATTTCTCCTAGACTTGAAGATTGTGAAAGAACTTGAAGCTTGGATGGATGTCTTCGAATGTTCGATGAAAAAGTATTCCAACTTGAAAGGTCCTTTGAAGTGTAGATATTGATGATAACACTTTCCCTTATATGTGAAGTAGTTGACTTCTCAAGGAGGCTTGAATGTATCAGAGGGACTTGAAATTGAATGGATGTCTTTGGAATGCTTGATGATGATGAGAAGTTCCTTTGGAATGGCTACATGCTGATCTTGAAGTGATGATTGATGAAGAATCTAGTTGATACTCGAAGATGAATGGAACTTGAAGTGATAGATGGAAGTCTTCGAACATGATGCAACTGGTGATGTCGTTGATGAAGAAGACTTGAAATATATCTTGTTGTGACCTCTTGGAGCAGCTGCCTCTTGAAGTGGTGTTTCCTTGGCAGTGATTACTTCCATCTTAACTCTCTGGCATGAATGAATGTGAAAAGCTCCTCTGGAGCAGCTACATGATGACTCTAGGCAACTCCAAGCTCTTGCTCCTACCTTTTCCTTCAATCTTCCTATAATACAAACCAAGAAACACATCAATCCTCATGATAAACATTTTATAACACAAAGGAATCCTCTTTAAACATGGAATAATCTTACTACAAATCTAGGCGCATATATAGGTAAAAAGAAGAGCAAAGGGCGCCTAACACAAGTTGGTCCATATTTATCACTTTAAATGATTTCAAACAATTGTAATGGCTTAACGAGGTCAATCTCCCTTAAGAGATTCATTCAAAAGGTGTCTTTCAATGTAATTTTTCCCTTAGGCGCCAGAATGGGTTTGTACTGATAGAGAGTGCGCCTAGATTTAAATGTCTTTATACTTGCAATTTTGCAATTCTAAATGATGAGACATGTCTTAGAATGAATTCTATCTTTCAAGCGCTCACTCCAAAAGGTCATCTCATGCAATTTCACCCAAGGCACTCATTGAGGTGTCCTTAGAGGCTAAAGTGTGCCTAACTCAATTGCCTTTATCTTTATCATTTTTGTGCTTTAAACAATTGAAAATGACCTAGAGTGATCCTTTCTCTCAAGGCACTCACCTATTGATATGAAATCAAGTTATTTCCCTTAGGTGCAATTTTAGGCTTGTATGGGTGAAAAGTGCGCCTTACATCCTTAGGTGGTTCTTTCTAATTCTCAATGATTTCAATCAAATGCCAAGTGTCTAAGGAAGCTTTTGTCTTGAGATGATTAAATTTTGAGGTTCATATCCCTTTCTCAATCAAGGCACAATCTGAGGGTTGTATAGATGAAAGTTGACTTCAACTTGGGTGCTCATTTGAGTTGGGAGGAACTAGAATTTGCGCCTAGATTAGAGATAGATATTTTGTCTTATTTGATGATGGTCTCAAGTCTCTCTACCAAGGCGCATTTTGATGATGTTCTTATTTAAACTCTTATGAAGACTATCTCATCCCTAAGCGCCATCCTCATGATTTTCATGCACTTAGACTTTAAGGTGCCAAAACTAGTAGGAAAATTCACAATGAGCGCCTTTGCTTTGGAAGAATTTCTTATTAATCATTAGGCACACTTTGGAGTTGATATGTACTTCCTTTACTTCCATGTACTCAATTCATCATAATTATTGTCAAAGACTTCTCCAAGTTGATTGATAAAATGCTTCTTGATGTTAAGATCCTTCATTCACTTCTTAGATCTAGGCACTCATGATGGTGGGAAATGACATGAAGGGCACCTAAGGTTCAAGATAGGTTCTTTCCACTCATCTTAAATTTAAATCATTGTAGTTAATCTCAAAAGACATCATCCAAAATGAGAAACCTCCAAGACTTGTCATTGTAAGTTAATTTCCTCCAAGGCACCAATACAAGGTTCTTTTGAAGGCAAAGGGCGCCTAGGCTTATGGGGCTCAATTTGATGTATTTATTGAAATCTCAAGGTGAATTTATGCTTATTGAAAATGCCATTTAGTCCTTTATTTGCATTCTAGGTGCCATTTCCTATTGACTTATATACTCCTCCTCATGCTAGGGCACCATAATGAAGTGGTTTAGACAATAGGTGTGCTTCACTTACTAGAGGCTTGTTCTCCTTTCACCTTAGGCACAGTTTTATGGTGAAACATGTGTCAATGGGTACCTTGTCTTAAATAAATGCTCTCTTCAAGTTGGGCACCCTTTTGAGGCTTTATGAGTTGCAAATTGCGCCTTAACCCTTCATGCTTGTTGCTCAATGTTTGAATGTTTAAGAAAGTCTCCTTTAGGTGCTCATCTTAATGACTTTTTCTCAAGGCGCAATCATCCTCATGACTTGGATATTCATCCTAGTGTTTCAGGATATCAAGCTACCAGACTTAGTCATTTTCAGGATCTCAAACATAAAGAATAACATGATGATTCATTTTTTTGTATTGCATATAGTTGACATTGTATGCTACTCATAAAGAATATTAATATTTTTTGTTCAACATGATGATTCATTTTTTTTTAAATACAACTTTTATCTTTTAGTTCCAAAATGAGGTTTAGGTGATACTTGAATAACAATAGCTAGCTTATTGGATCATCAAACATCCTATGTAATACAATTGGACTTTAAATATTTAAAGTAGCCATCTACAAATATCCATTCAATCATGGATTTATAATGCAAGTATGGACGCCATCAATAAAAAAGATTTGTATTAACCAAATATCCATATAGGTGTACATCAATATCTATCGATATAAGTATAACATATATACAAAATAGCCATATAGGCATACAATGTTAACTATAAACAATACAAAACATATGTTCACAAATGCCATATAGGCATACAACAAAGGAACACAATAAAAAGTCATTCCCCTGTGGCTAGTGAAGAGAATGGATCATGGGTAGCCTTTGATCTTCTAGGGGATGGAGATGCGCATGTGGGTGGTCTACTACGAACCCGAGGGTTGCTCCTCCTATTTAGTTCTTCTTGCATCTTTAGCTATTACAATAAAAAGTATAGACATTAATATATAGAAATTACATGTTATAAAAAATGAAACATTTAGCAAAATAATCACTTACCGCTACCATATAATATGTCTCCTCACTTGCCTCAGTAGCAGGAATAGGCATTGGTGATGTCATGTCCTATAGAAACCATCTAGATAGAAATTAAACTTCAAATCAATAATCTTTTGATTTTTCAAAAATAGACAACTATAACAATGAATGTAAATTGAAATTTACTAATCTGCCTCATACCCCTGTCAATGCTATGGAGCTATGAATAACAGAGGTCACACCATGCTCCATTGCCCTATGAACATCAGGAGGTGTCTCCGCAACCTGCATCATCTGGAAATAAAACAACATTATTCAATTATGAAAACTATAATAGTGATGCAAATCATGGCTCCTAACATACACACACGTTCATCTAAACATGAAAATACACACAATAAAGCACACAAGTCACATACAAAAATCTAGTAAGTACAATTCATTCATTAAACTATTTATTTTATTACATCTATGAAGCTTTGAAGTCCACCACCGCTGGCAGGTGTTGCCGTGAAATCTCCAATATTAACCTATTCAACATCCAAAATTAGATATTAGAATACCATTAATATAACGATGCTATTCACATGTAATATTTATAATTATTTACTAGTTACATACCCTGATAGTAGATGATCTAGTGTAATATGCAGGTGGAGAACCACTGAAAATTGCATCAACGCTATGACCCTGAAATTTCATTAAAATCATCAAACTAAATTAGTTAATCTTGCATTTCAAAAATAAAATTTAATAAATTAACTTCAATAAACTTGCTAATATTTACCTAAGTATCAAGGCCAAAAGTCTCACTCAGGAGGGTATCTGTCATCACCATCTACTTAGATACAAAGGTAGCCTGTGCACCTGCATCCCGACTATCCATGGGGTCATAACCACAGGCTGATCCACAAGTCTGACAAGCATGGGGTGGGACCCTACTCCTCGCACTATCTTCCAACCCACTCTATGCTGTAGGACTGGCATGCTCTATGATGCTCTGGGTCAAGGCACTAATGGACTAAAGTGTATCAACCTCAACACTCTCCTTCACAATGGAAGGGATAGAAACATGCTCATGGGCTGGTCTACTGATTACTCGTCTCACTTTCTGATGTGGGTCAACACGTGCCCCTGGTCTATCTTGTGCTAACCCCCACCTCTACCCTGGAAGTCCCGCATATCAAAATATTTTGGCATTTTATTGAGGACAAACTTGCAATAGAGTTTCCTCAAAAAAGTATTGCAGGACCTCATTATTATTACATGGAGGATGGTCAAGAAACATCCACCACCTTTGTCCAAAATTATCCCTTATTGCTTGGTTGTTGCACCAATGGATAGGGAACCTCTTGCATGTAATGGGTGGAGGTTGATTTGTTTGTGGGTTTGTGAAAATCGAACACAAGTCTAATTTTGTAATTTGTAATTTTTTCACATCTTGGTATGACAGCTTGTCTGCATAATAATCTCTAAACTCTCTCCTCTTATCCATCCAACTAGTTATTTGCTTGCTAATTGAATCTACATTTGATAACATAGATTCAAGAGATTCAACAAGCGTGGACCTATGCAAGGTTGAAGTGGAAGGATCTTTCAACCTTGCAATTATATCTTCAATTTCTTTTTTATTGTTTTTAATTTGCCCCATTATATTTTCTTGTGTTCCAGGGGCATGTCGAGGAATGGATGGAGGAGGTTGTTGTTTCACAAGATTTTGTGGATTTTGAGGAGGAGGAGGTGTATTAACATTTACTGACAATTAATGAAATATACATCAAAAAACAACTCAAACCTACCTATTTAGAAGCAAATTCAAAGAAAAAGACAAATAAACTCACTCCTTTGGCGTGCTTGATGTCGTGGCGACATTTTGGTGACAAATCGATAAAATTTTTGTGTTGAATTGAGGAATCCAAAACGCGAGCGTGCTTCCTAGAATTTGCAGACTGCGAGAATAGTGGAGAAAAATGAAATGAAATGAAATGAGATGAGTTTTTTTTAATTTATAATAGGTGATAACGTGCTCACATTATAACACAAGTGTGTTATGGTTTGGTTTTGACGAGCCTTAGGCTTGTCATTACCAAACCATAATGCGAGTGCGTTATAACGTGCTCACGTTTTGCATTATTTTTTTTTGAAAACAATTTGGCCACTTTTTGGCCCATCTTTTTGTACTTACCCAGTAAGCATCTTTACATTATCATTCTTTCTATATTCTGATCGGACTATCATAACCATATATGTATGAATATTTATCTATATATCTTTGTTGTTGTTATTCATACATGTATCATTATGATAGAAATGAGACTTATATACAGTCATCACTAACAATGTAATGTATAGACAGTCATATGCAATTATTCATAATGATGTATCTTGTATACAATCATCCATAACAATATGTGACTTATTAACCGCATATGGGAGAATGAGAGAAAAGTGCCAAGAGGCCATTCATGGGTATTTAGAGGCCTTTGTCACATGAGGTATAAGGTACCCATAGTGCAAATGATATTTATCACATAGAGGCCTTATCACATGTGGTATAAGGTACCCATAGTATAAGGATACTGATGTAATGGCCTTGGCTACTTTGATGTAAGGCATCATAAGAGTACCAAGGAGTCTCATAGAGGCCTTGACTCTAAAGGTATTAAGGATACCACTTGAGTCTAATGATAGGAGACATTACAGCCCCATGGTGGATAGCGACAACTCTCATCTCATCTCTCATAGGCTATTAATGAGTGACATATGAAGAGATAGCAAGTTGCAATATATATGGATAAAGATCATAGATCATGTGAAATATCATGATAGAATGAGAATAACATGTGAAATATTAATGATATGCAAAGCATATGGATAGTGATCATAAGAATAACATGTGAAATATGAATGATAGATAATGTACATTGAGAGTAATCATAAGATTAGTAATAGTGATATGGATTAAAAGTAATCATAGATTGATGATAGTAATGAATATTGAAAGTAACCAATGATGAACTAAAGTTATGAGTTGGCATTTGATCATAGAAATAATAAAAGCAATGTGATTATGTAAATTATATATGTGGCTTTAAATGCAAAATGTACTAATGTTCTCTTTTTGAAAATTGAAATTTGTGAACAAGGTAAAGAGGGTTTGATTTATGACAAGGGGACATTACAATTGGTATCAGAGTAGTCATCCTGCCATCTTATGTGTACTATGTGTGCCTTACATGCATTCAAGTGTATACTTGTGATTTATATGAATTCAAGTGTATTCAAATATTTACTTTGTGACTTATGTGTATGCTTTGTAACATAATACTTTGTGTATTTTGTGTACCACATGTGTATACGTGGTGACCTTGGAATGGTGGACGGGTCCACGGTGCAGTATGGGATGCACCGAATCCCCTTTCCAATTGCCTGACAATATACTTATATGTATTAATGCAAATTATGTGTATTCATTACCTTGTATTTGAGTATATACTCTATAACTTATGTTGCATATGCGGGTATGTACCATGCATTTATGCTTCATGGGTATACTCCCTGCCTTACAACTATCTCTATGTATCATGCTTTTATGTGTATTACTTCATGCTTTAACCTTATGTGTATGCTTCTTGTGTGTGTATTTACTTATATTCTTGTGTGTTTTCATGTATTTTACTTCATGCTTCGTGTCTGTGTGTGTTTATGCGTATTCTTGTGTGTGTTTATGTTTCTTATGTGTGTAATCTTGTGTATTTTTGTGTATTGCTTCATACTTGTATGCTTCCTATTGGTATGCTTGCTCATGTTGATGAATGTATATATTCTCGACATGTATACTTCAAGCTCTATATGTGTGTTCATATGCATGCTAATTAGACATTCATGTGTATGCTCAAGTGTATGCTTTTGTGTTCAAGTGTATGCTTTTGTATTCAAACGTATGCCATTGTATTCAAATGTATGCTTTTGTATTCAAGTGTATGCTTTTGTATTCAAACGTATGCTATTGTATTCAAATGTATGCTTTTGTATTCAAGTGTGAATTGTATGACCTGTATTTGTAATTGAAGGTGTACTTTGTGACTTGTATTCGTATACTCTCTGACTTTGTATTCAATCATGATTGTGTACATGAGTGCATACTTTACGACTTGTATTCATACTTGAATATATTTTTGAGTATTTTATATGACTTGTATTGGTATTGAATAATGTGCTTGTATGCAAATGAATACTCTATGATTTCATGTGTACTCTATGACTTCATATTGTAATTAGGTGTATACTCTGTGATTGTATTTAACTGTATACTCTATGATTGTATTGAAGTATATATATTCTATGCTGTGTATTCATATTTGAATGTGTGTATTCATTCTTGTCTTACATGAACATCTCATGGTCTAAGTGTATGCTTTTACAATTGTATTCACGTGCACGCTCTATGAATTAGTAATTGTATTGTATTTGAAGGTTGAGTGAGTGTATGGGTATACTCTACAACTCTATAATTATATGAAATTATATGACTGGTATGACTTTACAGTTGTATTCATGTGTATACTCTATGACTTTGTATCTGAGTGTTCACTTTATGACTCATGAGTGCTTCATGACTTAAGCATTTGTATTCAATTGTATACCTTGTGAATCACATGTATTCATGTGAACATTTTATACTCATGTGTACACTTGGTGACTTTGTGTATTTATACTTTGTGCCTCATGATTCATGGCTAATGTGTATTTATGTGTACTCCATGTTTGTACATAACTTGTATTCTCCATAACTTGCATTTGTATTTGAGGGTATATTTTATGACTTGTGCCTTTGCATGATCATGACCTTGTATTCAAGTATTCAAGTGCATACCTAATGACTTGCATTTGTATTCTAGTGTGTACTCTATGATTTATATTTGTAAGTAAATGTATACTCTATGAATGGTATTTGTATACAAGTGTATACTCCATGAAGTTGTAATTGTATGACTGGCAATTGTGGCGAATGTATGCTCTATGAAGATGTATTTGCATTTGAATGTATACTCTATGATTCTGTGAATTACATATGACTTGTATTTGTAGATGTATTTGTATGACTATGCATTTGTATTCAGTGTATGCATACTCTATGACTTTGCAATTGTATGCTCTAGGATTGGAGTGAATGCTCTATGAAATGGTATTTGTAATTGAGTGTATGCTACATGACTATGTAATTGTATGTGCATGCATACTCTATAACTTGTAATTGTATTTAAGTGTATATGACTTGTGATTAAATGCATTGTAATTGAGTGTATTCTCTATGATTTTGTGTATTCAATTGTATACTTATGACTACGTGTATTCAAGGGTACTCCGTGACTTATGGTGTTTTCATGATTTATTTGCACTCATGTGTATACCTTCCGTGCATATATCTGTGTATCATGTGTATGCCTCATGCCTTATGTACTGCATGTGTATACTCTGTATGCTCCATACTTTGTGTATCAAGTGTGTGCTATGTGTTTTATGTACTACGTATGTTGTATATGCTTCAAATACTCCCGTGTGTTAAATGTATAAGCTTTGTGTATACTACATATGGCTATTTATGCTTTGAGTTTCATATACCCCAACATGGATCTTCTTTCCACTGATGTTATCTATTTTGAGTGTCTAACCCCAAAGCCTCCTTCATCATGTTATAAACAAGTGTAATCTGGATTTCTTATCATTCTTCTTGACTAAAACAATCATGGACCTTCTTCTTTTGATAATCTATTTGCCATTGATTGTCTCCACGCTATCTTATCATTATTCATTGGAATCTTGGAATCTCAATACTCTCTAAACCCTCTTCAGAATTGAAAATATTTTCATTGCCTAAAACCACATCTTCATTTATGATACTTGTATTATCTCAATCCACCCTTCAAAACATCAAACAAATACAAGTACCTATACCTTTCAAGTATTCTCTTCACTCAAGAATGTTCATTCTGAATCAAACCATAACTTTGTCGCAACACATCGAAAGGTAGATGTAAACAAATGCAAGGTATGAAAGAACTTATTGTGGTTGCTTGAGGACAAGCAATCTTGAGTAGGGGGGGCTGTCATGTCCCCATGATAAGGCATAATTTAAATTAAATATTTAAACATCATTTAAATAATATTACCAATTTTTATTATCAAGTTATGATATATATAAATATAAAATATATTATAAGAATTTGTATTGAGAAAACAATTACTATGCTTTTAATATATATAGGTATATATGTGATTGATTACAAATTACAAAATATATATAATAAATATATAAGACTGTAAATGTCTTATGATATATGATATAGATATAAATAATAATAAATATAAATATCAAAGTAAATAAATATAATGTTAATAATATATATTATTATAAATATAAGTTAAAATAACTTAATTGTCATACCATAAATCAAAGAGAATCAATATCTCACGTTGACCTAGGGAAAGCCCATGAAAGGGGCCCATCATACTTAGAGGAATCACTGCTTATAATATAAACAAAACTTATTAATGGACAAATAGGTAAGTAGCGAATATCTCTAAAGAGTCAAAAGGAAAAATATAAACAAAAGTATTATTGATATTAAAGCAGCGGATATGATTAAAAGGAAATGCAACCATTAGCTAGTGGGTATTCTCCAATCACCATGTCTCCTTGGACAATTAAGACACTTTGTGGCTTTTAAAAAGGAAATCGTCCTCCTCTAAAAGTAGGGATTATCATACAGTTTCCTCTTGGCATTAAAATGAAATAAGAGGCATCGAACATACTTCATTCATCTGTAGATCATCAAATAAATATCATATAGTAAGCGATTTAGCAGATACAACACCAATTAAGGAACAACAATAAATAATATAATGACATCATTAGTATCTATTGGTACTAACAACATTAAAGAAATATATCTGACATTATAATCAGATCTGCCATCAAGATTATTAAAGCAAGTACAGTCCAGAAGCTATATCAGCAGTAAGCATCTTTACATTATCAATCTTTCCATATTCTGATCAGACTTTCATAACCATACAGGTATGAATATTTATTTATATATCTTTGTTGTTGTTATTCATACATGTATCATGTAGTGCTCCTCTAGTTTCACCTTGTATGTGCAGGTGGTCGGACTATGAAGCATGAAGATGAAGGTAAAATACTCAGAATACTTAGGGTATGTTAGACAAGTTGAAGGTAGGTTTATTGTTTTGATGTAGTTGATGGTTATTATGATGGCACTGTTGATGTTTATGATTAATACATTATGCTTATGATGTGATCATTTATGGGTTAATTGATTATGTAGATTAGTTTAGTATGTGATTTATGTGACTATTTGATGATGTGTTATCAAGTTGGTTTACAAACTTGGTTAATGTGGATATTTTTGATGTGTTTTGTGAAGGGACAGTGTAGTATTACTCATGTTGAGTACCCTACTACATTGTGATTCCCTGTCACAGTGTGCCTGTTGGATGCTTATATATATGTTGTATTCGACACTTTTGTTTGCTACAGGATTGCAGGTACTAGGCATCAACTCCACTTGATTTAGCAGGTCTGAGCGTGCCTTTACACGAATGGATAATGTGGATGGGAGATAACATGGGGTTCCCTCTATTAGCCAATGTCTTTAGTTTGTCGTCATCCATGTATTTCCAATCATGGGCATAGTTGTCGCTTAGTTGGTACTTGTCCTCGAGGGTTGGTCATCCTTTGGTATGTGGTTGTTATTGTTTGTTTATTGTAGTTTAAGGTTCATTTTATTGAACTTAGTGACCAAGGTATTAAGTTGTTGATTATAGTCATTTGGTTCATTTTATAGAATAAGTGATCTATGTGTATATATGTGGTTCAGGAGCACCTACCTGACAGCTGGCCTCCATGAGGCAGTTAGTTTGTTTTGAGTCTTGTTAATGTTTCCAAGAAGGTCTGATAAGACCAATGCATGTAATAAGGTCATGCTGACCATGCTTTTACTATTTTTAGATAGTTTGTTAGAACAGTTGTCATGCTGTAGGTCCGGTTGGATCTCCCAGCCGCCTGGAGGGATTTCCCAGCCGCTTGGAGTCGGGTCAGTAGTACTCGCAGGAAAACCTATTTATGCATGAGGATCGGTTGGTATTGGATATGATCGATCAGACTTTGCGAGAGAGAGCCAGAGTATTGTAATAGCATCTTTTGAAATCGAATAAGAGATCCTGTTGTGTTCATTTTCTGTTTGGTCTCCATTGTTTAATCGATTTGCTGTTTTGGGTGGTTTCATGGATTCGCTGATCCATTCCACCGGTTGATTCGTTGGATCGGTGGAATGGCGATGTACAGTAGGTTAGGTTTTAGTTTGCTTTCTGTTTGCATGTAGGTGTGCAGGATCGCCGTCGAGAGACGTTGAGAACCCTAGCATGGGTATGTGCTAGGTCGAGCTGATAGATTAGAGTCTGGAAGATCACCCTGAAAGTGGATCGGGTCATCCCAGGAGGATCGGCGAGTTGAAAATTTGCTAAGGCTGGAAGTTCGTTAAAACGGCATCATCAGGATATTTCGGTGTATATCCTGCAGTCGCTTCGGGCATCGTCATCTAGGTAGATGGAGATGAGCATGATGCTTTTGATTGCATGAAGTGAATGAACGTCAGGGTGATCATCATCAGGGGGTGCCGAGGAGGAGCGTATCGGCATAAGGTAGAAGATCAGGTTGATCGCGGGCTGAAAAAGTTTAAGTTTGGCCAACAGCAGGATATGACGTCATCATCATCAGGATATACGTCATCAGGATATTTCGGAGCAGCAGGATATTGAGGAGCTGCATGTGACGTCATCGTCATCAGGATAATCGTCATCAGGATATCGGGGTGACGTAAGCATCGGAGGAAAGGTGCGTGAAGTGGAGTATCATCATCAGGATAAATGGGAGGAACCTGATGTTCTTTATCCTGCTGATGAACATGATGTTGAACATCATGATGCTGAAGATAGTGAAGGTAGAGTTTGTCGGTGAGCTAAACAGTGGACGTCAGGAGGATGTTCGCGCTTGCCGAATATGATGATGCTGCCGATAGTCAAACGTGATGATGCTGTTGACATGCGAAAGGGCGAAGGCTTGTCTGCAGGAGGATATCGGTCGGCGACAGTAAATATGACGATGCTGACAGTGTTAAGTCAAATATGATGATGATGATGAAGGGTTGCGGACATCCATGCTATATGTTAAGGTTTTAGTGTGGATGCCTCTGCATCATAGTGGTATCAGAGCTCAGAAAAAGGTCTGGGCTATTGTGTGTTGATTCTGTCACCAAAAGGGCAGAGGTAGAGTTGATTGTGTGTTGTGTGTTGAGTGAGAGGTTGACAAAATGCCTCCAAAAGGTAGTGGTACTGCAAGGGAATTGCAGGAGATGAAGGAAAAACATGCCAGAGAGATGAGGAAGATGAAGGAGCTTGTTGAAGCACTTCAAGCCAGGCTTGTAGCCCTGGAAAAGAACAAAAAGAGGGAAGTGGAAGACAGTGAGTCTGAAGCAGATGAAGATACTGTTGAAGAGTATGAAGAGGTAGCTGAAGATCTGGATGCTGAAGACCAGAGATTGGCAAAACTGTTAAAGGCAGTGCAGAGTGATAAACCTAAGGTAAAGGTTGATGTTTCCAAGTATAATGGAAGTTTGAATGAAGATGAGTTGCTGGATTGGATTGCTGCACTTGATAATCACTTTGAATGTGAAGATGTTGTTGAGGATCAGAAGGTAAAGATTGCAAAGACCAAGTTAGGAGGTCATGCTTTGGTTTGGTGGGATTATGTACAATCTGAGAGAAGGAAACAAGGGAAGTCAAAGATCACTTCATGGGATAAGATGGTAGCAAGGATCAAAGGTAAATTCTTGCCAAGGGATTATGAAATTCAGATGTTTAAGAAGCTGCAATTTTTAAGGCAGAAGGAAATGGATGTGAAGGCATATACTGAGGAGTTTTATAAGTTGAGTATGAGATCTGGTCATCATGAGAATGAGGTAGAAAAGGTGGCTAGGTACTTGGCTGGTTTGAGATTGAACATACAGGATGAGTTAGTTTTAGCTAACCCTAAGAATGTGGAGGATTGTTATCAAATGGCAATCAGGATTGAAGAAAAGATGAATAGAGGACAAGATAAGTCCATGAGAGGAAGAGGAAACAATATGAGGGGAAGAGGAGCAGCCCCTACACAAAAGCAAACCAATGAGGGTCAAGAAGACACTGGTAAAGGACAGGGACAGTCTGATTTCAGAGGTGGATGGAAAGGTAATAGAGGTAGATTTGGAGGTGGTAGAGGTTCTACTACATTTTCAGGAAAATGTTACACCTGTGGTGAGTTTGATCATCCATCTTTCAAATGTCCAGAAAACAAAGGTTCATCATCCAGAAATGATAGAACAAATGACAAGAGAGTACAGCTTGTGCAAGAAGAGAAAGTAGAGCAAAGTGTGCAGAGTTCAAACACTTATCAAAGAGATAAGGAGCCTGACCATTATGCATATCCTAAGGATGGAGAAGCATTGATGCTCAGGAGAATTAGTTTGCAGGCATCAAAGGATATGATGCAAAGAAGAGCTCTTTTCAAGACCACATGCAAGAGTAAAGGTAAAGTATGTAAAGTTGTCATTGATACTGGTTCAACAGACAACATGGTATCCCAGGAAATGGTGGATAAACTGAATTTGGAAAGGATTCCACATCATCACCCTTACAAGGCATCTTGGGTGAGTGATAGTCAATCACTTTTTGTCTATGAACAGGCATATGTGGATTTTCAGATTGGAGCATATCATGATAGAGTTTTGTGTGACATTTTGCCCATGCAATGTTGTCACCTACTGTTGGGTAGACCATGGCAATTTGATAGGAGGGTACTGTATGATGGGTATGCTAATACCTACACCATCAAGAAAGATGGGAACACTATTATGCTGATGCCATTGCAGGCAGATGCGGCAGCACAGGAGGCAGCCAAAATCATTTTTATGGGAAAGAAGGAGTATGTGCAGATGCCTATAGGAGCAGGCATAAAGGCAGTTGAGGATACTGCAGGGAAAGGAGTTGTTAAGGACAACAGGTTGAAGAAAGTTTTAGTTGTGACTGACAGAGGTCAGCAGCGGGTGTAGAAACAGGTTTGCAAACAGCAACCAGTTCAGAAGAATGAAAAGGATGTTGTCATAGTTGGGACTATTGTTTGTCCTATAAAGGTTGAAAGAAGGATAGAGTTGAACATTACAGAAGTTCAAGAGGCAGTTCAGACAGAGGTTCTGGTCAGACAAACTGACAAACACAGGGTATGTGAGAGAAAGGCCTACATTGACAGGCATGAGGATTTACTTGCAGGAAGGCAAGTTACAGTTCAGAAGTCTTGGAGCAGCTAAGAGCCAGCAGAGGATAAAGCTGGAACAGGTCAGAACACTGACATGACAAAGCGTACAGGTGGAGGACTTCCACATACTAAACTCATGGGACATGAGTTCTTTTCTGTTGGGGAGTATGGTGCAGGAGCACCTACCTGACAGCTAGCCTCCATGAGGCAGTTAGTTTGTTTTGAGTCTTGTTAATGTTTCCAAGAAGGTCTGATAAGACCAATGCATGTAATAAGGTCATGCTAACCATGCTAAGGTCATGCTGACCATGTTTTTACTATTTTTAGATAGTTTGTTAGAATAGTTGTCATGCTGTAGGTCCGGTTGGATCTCCCAGCCGCTTGGAGGGATTTCCTAGCCGCTTGGAGTCGGGTCAGTAGTACTCGCAGGAAAACCTATTTATGCATGAGGATCGGTTGGTATTGGATATGATCGATTAGACTTTGCGAGAGAGAGCCAGAGTATTGTAATAGCATCTTTTGAAATCGAATAAGAGATCCTGTTGTGTTCATTTTCTGTTTGGTCTCCATTGTTTAATCGATTTGCTGTTTTGGGTGGTTTCATGGATTCGCTAATCCATTCCACCGGTTGATTCGTCAGATCGGTGGAATGGCGATGTACAGTAGGTTAGGTTTTAGTTTGCTTTCTGTTTGCATGCAGGTGTGCAGGATCGCCGTCGAGAGATGTTGAGAACCCTAGCATGGGTATGTGCTAGGTCGAGTTGATAGATTAGAGTCTGGAAGATCACCCTGAAAGTGGATCGGGTCATCCCAGGAGGATCGGCGAGTTGAAAATTCGCTAAGGCTGGAAGTTCGTTAAAACGGCATCATCAGGATATTTCGGTGTATATCCTGCAGTCGCTTCGGGCATCGTCATCCGGGTAGATGGAGATGAGCATGATGCTTTCGATTGCATGAAGTGAATGAACGTCGGGGTGATCATCATCAGGAGGTGCCGAGGAGGAGCGTATCGGCATAAGGTAGAAGATCAGGTTGATCGCGGGCCGAAAAAGTTTAAGTTTGGCCAACAGCAGGATATGACGTCATCATCATCAGGATATACGTCATCAGGATATTTCAGAGCAGCAAGATATTGAGGAGCTGCATGTGACATCATCGTCATCAGGATAATCGTCATCAGGATATCGGGGTGACGTAAGCATCGGAGGAAAGGTGCATGAAGTGGAGTATCATCATCAGGATAAATGGGAGGAACCGGATGTTCTTTATCCTGCTGATGAACATGATGTTGAACATCATGATGCTGAAGATAGTGAAGGTAGAGTTTGTCGGTGAGCTGAACAGTGGACGTCAGGAGGATGTTCGCACTTGCCGAATATGATGATGCTGTCGATAGTCGAACGTGATGATGCTGTTGACATGCGAAAGGGCGAAGGCTTGTCTGCAGGAGGATATCAGTCGGCGACAGTAAATATGACGATGCTGACAGTGTTAAGTCAAATATGATGATGATGATGAAGGGTTGCGGACATCCATGCTATATGTTAAGGTTTTAGTGTGGATGCCTCTGCATCAATATGTGTTGATGTTTGATCATTTTGGTTATATAGTCAATGTGTATTTGTTGGAGATTTATTAATTGTTATAATAATAATAATAATAAGTTTATATATATATATATATATATATATATATATATATATATATATATATATATATATATATATAAAGTTATCTAATTAATGTAGAAAATTGAGAATATTAATTAGTTGATTTTTATATTAAATTAAATTAGTAGCTTTGAAAGCTAGCAATAATAATAATATTGTTAATATTTAGTACTTTATTGAGTTTATTTGACATGTGAAATTTTATTTTATTTTGCCATTAATTTATTGGAGTGGGTTGTCAGAAATTTGAAAATTATTCTTGTTAGTGGTATTTATAGTTAATAATAATAATGATAATAAAGTTATTGAATCAATTATTAATATTTAATACTTTAGTAATTGATTAAATAGTGGGCTGGAAGATATTATTTTGATATTGTCATTAATTATTTTGAGGAAGTGTTTGCCAGAAATAATTTTCAAGATTTGAAAATATTCTAGATAGTGGTGGTAGAAATGCATTTAAAATTTTGGATAGTAGATGTTAGTAACAGAAGATTGGGAGATTTAGGAATTTATTATCCTTGTCTATTTTTGGTTTTGGGAAGATTATTTGAGAGGAGAGTTCTTAGAAAAGATACACAAAAAAATTTGGGGAAAGAGGAATTGGCAGAGGAAGAGGAGAAGGGAGTAAGGGAGATCTGAAGAATTTCTAGGTATGTATTAAACAAAATTTCTTCTGCTTGTTTGGATATGAAGAAAAATCCTGTATGTGAGTAGTCTATGCAATTTTATGATTGGTCAAATTCTGGTTGAAGTGTGGTTCTCTGTGAATTATTTGAGACAATAGTAAACCCTTTTAAAAATTAGTGTCCATCTTGAATCAAATGCAAGTTTCTCCTGTCAATTGAAATGATTGATCAAGCTCTACAACCTATTCTCTCTGTATGCTTGATGAGTATATATTCTTTTCTATAACCCCATTATTATTAATCTTGTCATTTGCAATGCTTGAATATTCTCTTCAACCACCCATTGTGACATTCTAAGAGACCTTACTCTGAATCATCTTCATGCCTATCTATCTTTCTTCACATCTATTCCTCTCATATTGCCTGTAGACACCTTAGTTAAATGAAATCTTTTGCCAGTAGTAGAAATTAAATCATTTTCTGTGGTTTCATTCCTGTGTCAAATTAAGAATTCCAATTTCTTTTTATCAAAAGAAAACTCAACTTCTGCAGTGTTGCCCTTGCTTGTGGAGATCAAAATTCATTGCCAGACCTAAACTATTTTCTTTCCAATCATTGATCTGTATATCAAACAAATTATATTTATCTATAATCTCTAGCCATTTGATGGGATTCATTGAACACTTGCTGAAATAAGACTAATAAAGATGATTTCATTTTATCAAAACTCTTAAATACTTTCTTTTCCTCTAGCCTGCATGCCTCCATATGCATTGAATCATGTCTGAAATGGCATTTGAAATTTTAGTATCTGCAGACCTAATAAAATTTAGGTTAAGAAATATTAGAATTTCAGCTTTTACACTTTAAAACTTATGTATATTAAATTTAAAACAATGAATTTTATTTACCTAAATTAAATTCCTTTGATCCTTGGCTCTTGGCTATGAAATTTGGTTCTTTGGTTCAACTAGCTTCATCATTTTTTTTCCTTGCCTGAAAAACTTAATTTATTGTTCAATATGAATTCTTTTGTAGATTGAATATGTAGATAGATATTTTAATCATTTTTAGCAATTTTGTCAATCAACAAAATCTCTAAGTTTAACTAGAGAAAACTTAGAGATTCTCATAGGTTGTAGATTTAGTTAATAGGAAATAATGCATTAAGTGAGAAATAGAAATTCTCTTTTTGTGTTGAGTTAGGTAATTAATAATTTAACTATTGTTTGTGGTAATTTTTATATTTAGAAAATAAAATTTGTAGTTATATTATGAAGTTCTCACAAAATTAATAATAATTTAATGTGGACTTTAATAAAATTTCCTAGAAAGTTTTAAGTATTAGTTTAGAATTTAATTCTTGTTATATGAGTATCATATACAAAATTGTTGTTTTATTCTGGGAGATTGTTTTTGGAAAAGATTGTTGTTAAAAAGTTAATAGTCATATAGAGTAACATTAGTGTTAGTTGAATACTAGAATCATTATTTTTGTTCAACTTGTTCTTGGAAAATGTATTATTTTGAAGTGGTAGTTAGATAAGAATGTTATAACTTATTTTAAGTTTAGTTAGTTAATAGATTTATTATGTAGTATCTAAATATTGATTAAACCTTATTAGCTAAATATTAAGTATTATTGCATAATGTTAATTATAAAGTTTAATTATCTTTAAATTTGTTCTTTAATAAAGTATTGTTTTAATTTGAGTTTTATTTATTATTTTGAAGGTGTGATGTTAGCTCCCTATTTGATAGGGAAGAATAGTTTTATGAATGTGTTTTATTTTTTTTAGTATTTTTTTTTAGAAAAATCAAATTCCTATTATTAGGATGTGTTATATTTAAGTATTATTATATTTCAAATCAAATCCCTATTATTATGATGTGTTATATTTAAGTATTTTTATATTTCAAATCAAATCCCTATTATTAGTGATGTGTCATATTTAAGTATTATTATATTTCATTTATAAAAAATCAAATCCCTATTATTTTGGGATGTGTTATATTTAAGTGATATTTCATTTATGAAAAATCAAATCCATATTATTTCGGGATGTGTTATATTTAAGTGATATTTTATTTATGAGAAATCAAATACCTATTATTGTGGGATGTGTTATATTTAAGTATTATTTTATTTCATCCCTATTATTTAGGGATATGTTATATTTAAGCATTACTTTATAAATAAAAAGTCAAATCCTTTTAAAATAATTTATTGATTTATTATTTGATGCCTCATTTAAAAGACTTGAATGTAGATGTGATTTAAATTTTGGTTGTGGATATTGATATGTTTGTTGCATATTTTAAATATAAGAATATTAAAAAGTATTATTCAATTTGTAATTAATTAGAATATTTATTTACCAAGTTTTATTTAATTAATGAATATTAGATGCTTAGGTAAAATTTATCATATTATAAATATTGAATTGTTATTTTAGATCCAGTCAAGAGTTTTAATAAGATCCACATTAGTTTAGAAAGAGGTTTAGTCCAATAAGAGGTAGTATCTTGTTTGACTGATTTTTCTGTTATAGAATAATTGGTAACCCTTTCAAGTTATTATTGTTCTGCATTGTTGGGATAGAGCTATCTTATATTGTTAGATGATTTATCATGCTTGGAATAATGTTACATGCTCTAAGACCATTATTAGTGCATCAGATCATATGTTACATTTGTGGTTTTGTTATTGAAGTATTGATGAGGGATTTTGGTTTATGATGTGTTTTGGAAGTGATTGTGATGTATGACCATTATGTTTTAATGATGTCAAGTGTTGTAGAAGTGTTTCTAGAGGCCTAGGAGGGTGTGAATGTGTGTTGAATGAAATGCACTCTTGTAATATTGTCTCCTATTTCATGTTAGTATGATACATGTGCAAGATAGGTAATGCCTTGCTCAGAGTACCTATTCTTGTGGTTTTGTCTTGAACTCATGTTGATGTCATGTTCGTGATGTGGTTGTAGAGTCCTTCTTGAATGTTGGGGTTCATTATTGTATTGAGCATGGAATAAAATATTGTGTTGGTTTATGTATTTGGTTGTAATTTGGGAGCAAGATGACCCATGCCTTGCTCTGGTTTCATGTTGTTTATGGTTGTCGTGACTGTTTCAACTAGAAGTTTTGGGACAATGATTCAAGAGTTGGTCCTTGAGATAGGATTTGTATGCAAGAGGATAGATGCCTTGTAGTGTCATTATCATGCATGTCATTTTGATGATTTTTATTTTTTATCTTGATAGGGGTACTAGTTGTATGTCAGAGAGTGGCTTTCATGGTGGGGCCGATGCCCAAAGTGGCTGCCTAGATAACCCCATGAAAGTTGTAATCAAGTGATAACATAATAATTAACCTGGATGTGTTGGGTAGTTAAACACATAATAAGATAATTATGATGCCTCACCCATGCCTATAGCACTTTCTTAGGCTAAGGATGGGATGAGAAGGCCTGGTTGGCAAGATTGACCTCCTTGTCTTCATGAGAGGATGTGTCAGTTATGTATTTATCACCCTATGGGGCCGGTGCCTAGAGAGGCTGCCAAGATAACCATAGATGGGGGCCGGTTTATAGAGAGAGATAGCCAGGATAACCCATGCTAGGACCATGCGATGACACTCTTCCTACTGAGCTTAGTTACTTCCTTTTTGTTATCTTCTGATGTTGCCTCTGGAGTAGTGTTAGCCATTGTTGATCTGTGTTTCTATGTCAATTTTGTATCTGCTTATTTGTACCTTGTGATCTTTGACTTAGTGGAACCTCATTGTTATATCCTAGCACGAGGGGTGGACCTCAGGGTTCCGCATGGTCAGGTGCTTGTGCTTTAATCCATTAGTTTTATGGCATCATGGCTCATGTGTAAAGAAGATGTATCTCTCTTGATTCCATTTTTGCACCTATATCGAAGACAGACATTTGTACTATTTATATTTAGATCTTTTGTATAAAAAAAATCCTTATGTAATTGATGTATCTAGAAAGAGAGCTTTTGTATCAATGAAACTATGTAATTCCCCTTGTAAGATATACTATTTTGTACTTGTAATCTTAATGCAAACTTCTTGATGCATTTGGATGTCGTAATGAAAGATGCTACTTGGTGTATTTGATTAAACTATGTATGTTGTTGGTTGTTGTTATATTTCAATAATGCAGCTATGTAATCCCTAGAGATGTTAGTTTAACTTGTTGCTATTAGACCATGTTATGTTTCATTATTACCACTTCTTTAGAATTTTTTTTTGCCCTTTTTATTACTTAGTTAAACTTATCTTGAGGGTTGCATGGTGGGGCATTACATATCATTATGATAGAAATGAGACTTATATACAGTCATCACTAACAATGTAATGTACAGACAGTCATATACAATTATTCATAATGATGTATCTTGTATACAATCATCCATAACAATATGTGACTTATTAACCTCATATGGGAGAATGAGAGAAAAGTGCCAAGACGCCATTCATGGGTATTTAGAGGCCTTTGTCACATGAGGTATAAGGTACCCATACTGCAACAGATATTTATCACATAGAGGCCTTGTCACATGTGGTATAAGGTATCCATATACAAAGATACTGATGTAATGGCCTTGGCTACTTTGATGTAAGACATCATAAGAGTACTAAGGAGTCTTATAGAGGCCTTGAATCTAAAGGTATTAAGGATCTACCACTAGAATCTAAGGATAGGAGACATTAAAACCCTATGGTGGATAACAACAACTCTCATCTCATCTTTCATAGGCTGTTAATGAGTGACATATGAAGAGATAGCAAGTTGCAATATATATGGATAAAGATCATAGATCATGTGAAATGTCATGATAGAGAATATGCAAGGCATATTGATAATGATCATGAGAATAACATGTGAAATATTAATGATATGCAAGGCATATGGATAGTGATCATAAGAATAACATGTGAAATATGAATGATAGATAATGTGCATTGAGAGCAATCATAAGATTAGTAATAGTGATATGCATTAAAAGTAATCATAGATTGATGATAATAATGTATATTGAAAGTAACCAATGATGAACTAAAGTTATGAGTTGGCATTTGATCATAGAAATGATAAAAACAATGTGATTATGTAAATTATATATGTGGCTTTAAATGCAAAATGTACTAATGTTCTCTTTTTGCAAGTTGAAATTTGTGAACAAGGTAAAGAGGTTTTGATTTGTGACAAGGGGACATACATCTAACCATGTATTTTTTCAAAAGTCTGATAACATTAAGGTTTCCATCTTGAATTTCTTTTGCTAATATGTTCTTTTTTTCCAGAAAACCTATGTCTAGTATTTCTAGTGTCATCTTTTACACATTAATCAAAATTTGAAACAAATCACATTTTTAGATTCTAGACTCAATTCTATACACATTGATTTTTTTAAAAAAAATTTGATTAATTTTCAAAAAAATTAGGGGGGAGCACGCTCAAATTTTCATTTTTAAGGATGTCTACACTTTGAAAATTTAGAAAAAAAAAATAGTCATTAAAAAATTAACAGAAAAATAAGCATAAATTACATGATGTTATCTAATTTTCCACCGAAGTAATTTGTCGAATACTTAAAAAAAGTTGACATTTTAGGGGGAGCACACCAGACATTATGTTATATTTTTTTGACAAAAATAGGAGCACTTTGTGTGCTCCCACTATTTAAACCTCTTAATCTTCACCATTTTTAGAAAAAAAAGTAGTTTAGAAACTAGATTCGGAGCACTACAAATCTTGTTCTTATCACATCTTTTGATTTTGAGCATGGCTATCTTCAATTTCTCATCCAAGATCAATTTTTATTGATTTAAAAAAAAAGTGGCCACTTTTGACCCACTTTTGGTCCCCCTTTTCCATGAACATACCCTTGGTTTGCATTCCTTTATGCTCTAATCAGAGGTATAGTTATTAACTCTTATTTACATTTGCACAAGTAGTTAGGTTTAACCTCTTCACTTTTTATGTGTGTCTTGTTTAGCTTCTTGTTATATATGTTGTACAGTGTTAGATTACATATGATTTGTTGAAATACTTTGTGTTGTAGGTTATATTTTTCTAACACATTTGTTTTGTAGGTTCTATGTTTCTAATGCATTTGTGGTGTAGGGCTTGTTTTCTTAACATGTTTTGTTTTCTAGGTCCTAGCTTGGGGACATAGATTCCTCATCTGAAGCCTATTGTGTATCCTCTAAATGATATTATTTTCTATATTTCCATTTCTTAGTTTAGTGTAGCTTTATCGCATATTAGCACAAGCTTGCTAAAGTGGGGGCAATATATAAGGCCAAAAATTACATACTCTACAATTTTGATAGTAAAAGTTAATATTTTTTTTAGCACCAATCTTCCATAGCATTTTTTTAGCACCATTTAACTTGGTCTTGGACTAAAGTAACCCCATCCCTAGTGTCATCTTTGTTTTGTTTTCTTGTTTGTCTGGGTAATTTCTATGTGTTGGAACATGTTTCTTGTATCCTTGTGACATCATTTTTCAATTTTATCATGTTTTTGGCCACATTGTACTTGGATGCTAGTGAAAGTGCACAAATGTTTGTGCAAGCACACTTCTGTCCCTTATATTATAGCTATATAGTAGTCATTTCTTACCAAATTGTTAACAAAATAGCTTCCATGATTTTATGTGTAACCACTGTGTGATTCGTTGATTGATTCTCAATAGCTATATTTTACTTTTAAATGCCTCTTGAACATATATACTCTAGAAAATTATCACTATGGCATGCAATTTTTAATTTCATGAGCATTTTACAACATTTTTCTATCTTTCTTGAGTAGAAATATTGAAAACACTATTTTTTGTGAGCTTGGACATTGGTATTCTTCAATATTTTTCCCCTAGTTTAGTGTTTGAGCACACACATTGGAGGATATTTACTTACAACCATTGCATCTTCTACTCATAAGGAGAATGAGTCTTTTCTCATAATTTTCCTTTGTCCAGGTGATATGGTATGGTTGTTCATTCATTCTCTTGTGTTTTTCTAGTCCTTTATCTTATTTTCATTTCATAGCATATTTAGATATTGCCATATTATTACTTTATCCTCGTTGCTTCTAGTCCTTTGAGAGTCTCATGAAATTTCTTGTGTTTATCAATTTCCATTACATTTGGTTAGCCATTAGGAGAAATTTACATAAAAAATGGGCCTCCTAAGAAACTCTAAAAAAAACAAAAACTATCTCATATAATACAAATTATTTAAATATAAATAAATATAAATTACTTAACTACATGAGTTAAGTGGGGACACATGTTTCTATTATAATTCCTTAGAAAACTCAAGTTCATTGTTTTTTAAAAGTGGTAACATGTATTTCTATTATAATTTATTAAAAAACTTAAGTTCACTTTTCATTTTAGATTATTTCTTTTTTCTTGATTATTTATTTTTTATTTAAAAAATCTTAAACTCAAGTTCATTATTTTTCTAAAGTGGTAACATATATTTCTATTATAATTTATTAAAAAAATTAAGTTCACTTTTCATTTTAGATTTTTTTTTCTTGATTATTTATTTTTTATTTAAAACGTCTTTCATCTAAAAGTTATATTTAAAAAGTCACACTTCCTAATTTTAAAACAAACTCTTATAGTAGTTCATTTTTAATTTTTTTGAACGTGTATATATGAAAGAATATTTTACAATAGCTTTTTTGTTTTTTTTCCCTAAAATATAAATAAAAATTGTTAGCTTTTTTTTATCCAATAAATTTTTATCATGAATATTTTTAATTTTTTTAATTTTGTGGTTTTATTTAAATTCTCTCTTCAATAATATTTTTGTTGTGAATATTTTTTAGCTTTTTATTTTTCTTTTTCCAATATTTTTTTTATTTTTCATTTATTTTGAAGAGATTTTTTTTAAAAATTTGTGAGAGAAGAAAATTTTCTAAAGAATTTTTTTTAGTATATAAAATTTAAATTAGTGTAAAAAAGTACTAAATAAAAAATTTGAATGTAGCTTTAAAATATTCATCTATTATTTTTTTTATGTATGTAACTTATTTAAATAAACACATTTATATTATTTATAAATAGTAGCAAAGTACAAGTAGCTTAGATATTGTATTTTATATTTAATATTTTATTTTTATAAATTTTATATATTAAATCAAGTTTCATATTATCATTTTATATATATAGATTAATGATTATATATATATATAGAATTAATATATTAAATATGTTTATAGTAGGTTTTACAATTTTTAATGCTATTAAGGAATCAAAGAAAAATTTTAAGAAAAGATTTGTTGAAATATTTTTGAAATGCTTTTTAGATTTTCTTTTTGCTAAAGAATGCAAGTTTTTTAGAAAACATAATAATTTCTATAATAGAACTTAAGAATATAAATAAAAAAACAAAAAAAATCTTTATTATTTAGAAAGATGATTGAGATAGAATAGGATACGTAGAGTTAAATTAACCATCTTGAGTTAATTCATAGTATTTTAGAAAGTTTTATTTTATAAAATAAATAATTTTATTTTTGTTTTGGAAGATGTCACCTAAATGGTTGATGTCATCTTTTAGTTGATTTCTGATAACTCAAAAAGCTAATGATGTCATCCTTATAAGGCCCATTTTTTATGTAAATTTCCTCTAATAACCTTGAGGTGCCATACTCTCCATTTCCTCCCTACACACATTAGGGTGTTTAATCCTTATAGACCTGGGGTTATTACACAAATAGATTTATATCATTTTGTTGTTCTTAAGTTTTAGATGCATGTAGGATTTAAGAGCACACACAAAATCCATTTCCTCATTTCATTAGACTACCATAGAGGTTAGAAGACCAAACTTAGGGGCTTGACCATTCTGAGCAAGCTACCAAGTAGCCACAACCTTCTTCTCTATTCAAGAATGCGTATTTTATAGCTCTACAATTGCATGGAGGTTTTGTATCTCTATCCCGTATTCTTGTCATTTATTGTTTTATTTAAATTAGGTTAATTAAATCACTTTATTTTCATTATATTCCTTTCTAAATATTCCTAGTGTTTTTTGTTGCGTGTTTCTAATTTTTGTGTGTGTAGACAATACAACTCCTATCCAAAAACTTTAATTTAATGATATTTTGGGATGACAGTGCATAACAAGGACCATAGTATAACTATTGGACAAAAACATAAGCACACTATCATCTGTACTAGATATATTTTGGATTCACTATCCATATTTCATGTTATCTTGTATTTACTATTCTACAACTATTTTTTAGATTTTGTTTCTATAATTTCCAATTTTTCTAGTTTTTGTTTTCCATCATAAGTGTTTTCACTTAAGTAAAAATGGATTAATAAGGTAGAAAACTATTTTAGATAAGGCTAGAATATTGTTTTCCTTTATTGTAGCACAGTAGTATCTTTCTAAATTCATTAGTCTTATCTAGTGTGAGTAGATTAGTTGAAACCTTAGGCTAACATAGGCCTATCAAATTTTCAAACATACACTTGCAAGGATTGAAATAACAAGTAAAGGAACATTCAAAAACACTCACAAATGGGATGGAAGACAAGGTTTACCTTGGAGAAGCCTATATTGGGAGAAAACTCTATCAAAGGGAAAGCTAACTTTCCCTAATCCACCATATGTATATATTTTTACAAGCCTTCTTCCTTCATGAGGCCCTTTAGAATGCTACTGAAAAATAAACACATTATAATCTTGCAATTTTCCTCTACAATATAGTGGATAAGCATTCTAACTTACAAATTTCCTCTACAATATAGTGGAGAAGTGTTAATGTCAACACTACTTTGCTAACTAGAAACTTGCACACTAAACTAGATGTTAACCAAACTCCTTAGAAAGGTTATTCTTAGATCCAATGGCTATTAAATGGATAAAAGGATTGAAATTTATCCCATTACTTTCTTGGGAAACAACATGCACCTTAAGACATGTTTTAGGTTTGAATAGGAAGCCCAAAATATAAGAACATGAAAAAAGAAATGCCTTCCCAATGCTTCCTCTTCTTACATGTTTAATCTTGGTTAAAAGTACTAGTTCATGCATACCGATGATTATAAAACCATGACTAATAGAAATTAAACTCTTCCTTTAGTTCTTAGTTTCACCTCCATCTTTCAAAAGCCATAAATTTTGCATGCATATATTGAACTATGTGTTATTTTTTAAAGTGCATATTTTTGAGATGAATTTGAATATGTAAAAATAATTAATGGTGGATGCCACCAAAGTATTATTTTTCCCTTAATAAACTACACCTAAGAAGACAAAATCACATCCAACAACCAGAAATAGTCAATAAAATCAAACAAATAATCTTGATGATGAACTAGATCCATTTTTAGATTAGGGAGGAAGGTGAACTCAGAATTATTATAAGGGAAGAAGTTTTTTGCAAACTTCTAGGAGGCTTGACTTTAATTTCTTGCCAATAATTTTGTGTGAAATACCTAATGAATTGAGTCTCAATGATATCTAGGATTAGGAAAATACTAAGATTAGTAATGGAACTCTAGAAACAATAAGGAATCAGGAAAATTTGAATTTATGTAGAAGTGAATGTTTTTTCTTTTTGTGAGTTTTTTTTGGTTCTCATGGGCATCAAACATGCTTTTTATATAATATTCACCATGAAAACTACCAAGAACACTCATCCTTCATTATTGAGGGATGTTTCTTGTAATGCCCCTCGCTTTTGCTTGTGATAGATGTTATTTTCATGATTCCTATGACAGTTCTAGTATAGATGATAGTCTTATAGTGCATGTTATAGTTTCAAGATATTTTGATTTCTATGTTATGGTTTATGTTCTCCTTGATCTTGATGGACACCTGGTTATCATGCAAACTAATTATGGATCTATGTTAGGATGATGCTTGATTACTTGTACTTTGTGCCTTCAGAGTTTGATGGACACGATTATAGATTAGTGTTATTTTATGTTTAATGTGTTGTTCGATCATGATTATGATGTATGACTGGTATTGGATGTAGTTATTTAATGACGTGTTACTTGAATGGAACAGTGTTGCATTACTCGTGTCTGAGTACCCTGCCACGCTGCGATTTCCGTTCATTATGTTTTTGATTACATGGTTATATATGTATATATGCACAACCTTGTTGTTCATTGCAGGATGCAGGTACCGGGCATCGACTCCACCTGAATTACTAGGTCTGAGCATGCCCTAGCCAATGGAATCATGGATTGGAGTTGACATGAGGTTCCCCTAATTAGTCAACATCCTCAAGGAGGATGAGCTGTTAGTGTTGTACCCTGTCGTCACTGTCAGTGGGACTGTTGTCGTCATTTGTCATTGTGTCCTGTGGCTTCTCTTGGGTCAGGTATCACCTTGTAAATTAGGGTATATCCAATTCTAGTGTCAATTTATGCATGGTTGGTATTTCATTAATAAGGTGAAAATTAAGCTAACGTGAAATTAACAGGTGCTATGGGAATTATGTGTTGTGATTTGTAAAAATGATTTAATTGTGTGGTAATTGGTAAATTTTACTAGAATTGGTAAATAAATAAATTAAACTAGATAAATGATTTAACGAAAAATTAGATTGCATTTTGTAGCGGATTAAATTAAACAGAAAATAAAATGCATATGTGAAAGGGAATAAACATCGATAACGTTGATAAAATAAATCCAAGCTAAAGTAATTGTGCGGTAAATTTGGGTTACAGATATTTTAATGGTAAAATGAAATTGTTAATGGAAAATGACCATATGTTGGAGGGAGAGATTCGACCAATCTATCAAATTTATATCAGATCATGACGATGAGATTATTTAGCTCTTTATTGAATAGATATTGTTATATAAAAAGAAATTAATTTAGGTCAAGAATTAATAAACTACTTCTCTATGGATAAAAATAATTATTATCCAATGACCTATGGGTTTGCTATTGCCATCTCTAACACTATTATTATCACTATGATTATTTAGGTGCATTATTAAACATAATCAGTTTCTGATAACATTTTTTAGGTTTAAAATTAGGGTTGTCATATTTGGGGATATGCAAAATTATATCAAGTGCCGTCGTTTGTTAAATTGAGGAATTGGGAGTCTCAGAGATAATTAATTTTGCACCCCACGAGAGAGTGGGTTGTGGGGGAAAGGAAGGAATGTCTCTGCATTTACCCGAGGAGTCCATTCCAGATTTTGAGAAAGTGGGATGTCAGGATGTCCCCTGCATTTATCCGGGAGTTGAAGCCTGGTTTGGGGGGATTTTGGGAGGAGGTTGAAGTGAGAGGATTGGAGGTGGGAGCAGCATTGAATCATTGATCTATCAAGAGTAAAATCAGGTTCCTTTAAAATTTCTGAGTTTAACTCTATGTTCCTTGAGTTCTTTCAATTAATTTTTCAATGCAACCTCTTCGGTTTCCTTGTATTTTGCTTTTAATGAAAGAGTGGACCTGTATCTCAACAATGCACTAATAAATAAACCAATACATATATATATATATTTGACATATTACCTGTTGTTGAAAATTCACTTGGCATGAGTTCAAGTTTGCCTCATGGGTTAGGTATAGGGTTTGATAAAGTTAGATCACTGAAATACATCTAGTGTTATCTCCCCAGCCCATTCGTACTGCTCATAGCTTCCAGATTGCATGATTTGAGGTGAGCCATAAGGAGCGCCATTAAATATCTAAAGATTCACCTCTAGATGAAGTTTCTAAAGTTCTTTTTTTAGTTCAGTAGCGCACAGCTGGAATCATTGTTGCAGGGTTTGAACAAACTGATTCGTAAATATCCTATAATCAGTTCATACTATGGACGGCATCCCCCTAGAGTCTAAAATAACCTTATCTGTAGGCTGGCCTTTATGTGCAGCGGTCTCCTTCGGTGATAGCAATTATACACTTGCATATATAGAATTGGATTTCGAATAAACTAGAGAGAGAAATGAATATTTGTTAAAGAAGCGCCATCATATATATATACATATACATCTGCCGCCACCTCTAAGATCATGTAAGATTTGTGTTGCACAATCGTTTAACCAACCTATTGTAATTGTTGTCAAATATGCTCTCACCTGTAGCCCTTAATCTGATATTTGTTCTAGTGACTAATACCTATCAACCTCAACGTTAATAGTTGTAGTAGAAACACTTATAATAGAAGTAGTATAAGTTGTTTTATACAATTTTATTTGAGAACTTACCAAAAACACCAACCCTATAATTTGTTTGGTTGATGAACGATGTCATGTACAACTTAAGAAAATTACATATACTATGGCGTGCATGGCCAAGTTGACAGTAAAGAGGGATTGGCTCGGTTAGTAGTTTCAAGGTTTTAATCAGATCATTTTGTGCATATCTGCAATCATTACAATCCATGGATGAATTCTTTTTCTGAAGGCGCTCTATCATACAGTTCGTGTATACACCTAGTTGGGTCGTTGCATCCACAATATCTGACAGATACCTTTATTCTTTATGCTTTGATGGTTCCCATACCAATACCAAACCTTATCCAGTCACTGACAGGGCGTCCAAATTAAGGTTGTCATTATATGATTAAATGTTACCTTCAATACACTGGTTATTTAAAGAAAAAAAAAATCTCATGCCTTTCAACTGGCAGCTTAAGGAATAGGTAGCAGACTATAACCTCCTTACCTTTGCTAAATCATGAAATCTACAGCATAGAAGGCAAGTCTACTTATATAAAATAATGTAACTGCAACATTTGTAGTTATCAATTTTGGGTTAGATGTATATATACTTTCTCACCAGTTCAGTGTTCAAATGGGAACAAATTTATAATAGTTCTTGGAAGTGTTTGTAAATATAAATGTATTTAATTGCATCTGTCATAAAATCTTATTTAGTGAATACCAGAATGTCTAGTATTTTACAAGTTCTAACATTGAAAAGGAGTTACCGTTAAATTTATCTTCAAAACATGAGATGATGGCCCAATATTGTCTTTACCACATTTTCTGATCCGGTCCCAAACATATCATTTTCATAGAATCACTGGATAATACAGTGAAGTCTAAGGTGAAAGGGTGTTGCCTCCTACTTACCTGATGTATTGTTCAGATATTGTAGTCTTAGGTTTTCACTTTATGACCTTAGATAATATTTAAGTTTTGTACTCCTAAGTTATTATCTTTGGTAGAAGATTTATGTAGTAATAATAAATCCCGCATATACTTTATTATTATTATTATTATTAATATCATCTTTCATTCTCAAGTTGTTGGAGAAGGTATGGATAAATCTAACCGAAAATTGCACAATTATATGTGTGTTAGTTTAACAAGTGCCATTATATAATGTTTGTGGGGGGGGAAATTACTAAATCAAATATAAGGTTTAATGTTTAGTTAAATTATTAATTACAACCATTCAATTGTTATGATTGTTGATCTTATTTTCTTAGGAAGATTTGTTAATTGAAATTGATGGAATAGGCTCGTTATTGGGTCTTTAACATTGTTTTGAGTTAGGAGTTATGAGTAAAGCATTTGGAAAATTGGTTTGTTGCGAGTGTTAATTGATTTAATCTGGAAGTTAATCGATTTAATCTAGAAGTGAATTTTATTATATTGTCCTTGTAAATCAACTAAACAATTGTTTTAACAATATTTTTCATATAGCTATTTTAATGCAATTGTAGTTTTAATGTGATTGTAGATTTAATTCTTAACAAAAATTCAATCAATGGTTCACTATGTTTTTTTCTTTCTTTGCAAATTTAGAATAATGTTATTATCCACTTTAGGGTTAGGATCCAATTGCAAGTAGATATTTCTCAATTTACATTTTCATAGCTATACTTTTCGATAGGTAACCATATTTTTCTTAAAACCTAAGTCAATATTAAGGGGGCCTCGAACCCGATAACGAAGCTTATGCCAGTAAAATTTAAAATTCTTTTTTAATAAAAAGTACATTTACATTATGTTATGGCCAATAATCTTATGTATTCTATAGACTTATTCCAAATTAAAATTACAAGTTATGTTGAATTTCATAATGTTAAATTATTTAATTGACATTATCATTTGAGGACTTAACACAGTCAACTAGTGTTTAAAATAAACCTAAATTATTGTTTTAAATGGCTTCTTGTTGAGCACATTTTGCTTACATAGTAGGGTTGTGAAACTTGAATTATGGAAGTGAATTTGATAGGCCATTAGGGTCCCTAAGTCATTACCTTCACTTGAGTGGTAAGTTCCAAAGGCATATGTTATAACGGTTGTTTACATGTACATAGTTTGTTGGGAAAAGCATCATGGTGTGATAATGAAGTCCTTCCTGGATGTTGCAATTATCTATGGGTTTTGAGTATGTCATACGATATTGTGTTGGTTAGGACAATGGGGACACTTGTCATCTGTATAGAAGAAATCTCTCATGTGTTACTCCATCTGGAAACCATGATTAATGTATTGGGAATTTGCCTTGTGATTATGCCGTAGTCTACAAGAGGGTTAATGCCTTGCAATGTGTATGTCTAGTTTATTGTTATGGTGATTTGTACATAATGGATGGGGTCTCCTAGGTGCAGATAGGGGAGTGGCTTCCAATGTGGGGCCGGTGCCCAAAGTGGCCTCCAGGGTAACCCATTGGAAGTTGGTAATCAAGTGATAACCTAATAATTAATCTAGGGGGTTGGGTAGTTTTCACACTAACAAGATAATTGGATGCCTCACTCATGCCTGTAGTGCTTGTTCAAGCTAAGGATGAGATGAGAAGGCTGTGGTTGGCAAATCAACTTCCTTGTCCTCATGAAAGGAATGTCGATTCCACATGTGTCACCCTATGGGGCCGGTGCCTAGAGAGGCTGCCAGGGTAACCATAGATGGCGGCCGGCTTCTGGTGATAGATAGCCTAGGTAACCCATGCTAGGGCCATGTGATGACACTCTCCTTACTGTAGTCTAGCAGTCCCTTGTTGTACTCTCACCTGTTGTTAAGTGTTGCCTCTGGAAGTACTATTGTGTCGTTTGTGATGTTGTCTTGAGATGTTGGAGTCATGTGTTGTCTTTAGTTTACTGTCTACCTGTCTGTATGTTGTAGTGGGGACCTTATGTTAACTCCTAGCTCAGGGGGTGGACCTCAGGGTTCCACAAGGTCGGGTGGAAGAGCTTATTCCATTGGTTTTTTTTCCTTGCCGTTGTTTGTAAGCGAAGGAAAACGTTCCTCGTGCTTCAGACATTAGATCTTGTACCTATTTATGAAGACCCTTATTATGCTCATGTTCTTACCGGTGTATCAGTTGATTCAGATTGTATGCATTCAAATGTAATCAGTATAGTGATGATGTAAATTACACAATGATGTACTCATATGTATGGACTTGAATAGGTGCATGTAATCTTGATCAAAGTTGATTATCTAATTGATGTCACGGAATGGAGATGTATATGTATAATCAATAATGTAACAGAGTTAGAATGATTTGTCGATGTTAGTTAACAATGCATGTAAATGATGTTGATTATTTGTCTAGTAATGCAACCATAGCACCTTGGGAGACAAGTTGTTACTTAATGATGTGTATTGATTTGCTAAACCTCACTTGTTATCTTATTCAAAAAAAAAAATTATTCCGCTTTGCTTGCATAGATGTGTTGTCTTTCAAGGTGTTCATGGTCAGGCATTACATTTCTCTTTAATGAACAACCATAAACATGTCACAAATGATTATATGCACACACACACACACACACACACACACACACACACACACACACACACATATATAATTATTTTGTAAAAGGATAAATTATCATCAATTACATGCAAAAGTAAATCTCCATTATTTAGAGATGTAAATTGAGTTTCTCTTTGTAGTGTCAAACTACAATAACATAATAATTCTCTTAGACTAGATAAGAGAATTTAGTGGGGTGACTAGTTTCATCCACCAACAAGAATAAGTTCTATAAAAATAAATCAAAGAATATACAAAACAATGTAACTTTCAAAAAATAAACTTCTCCAAGGCCAAAAAACCATGTAAGATGGTTTTCGTATTACTTCAATAATGTTTTACAAAAATACCAAATCCTCTTAATGCTCTCCTTATATTGATTTAAAAAAAAATCCTCCCTTTTATAATGAATATGAATTTTATTTTATAACCAATTTAGGTAGTTACAAGTTTGTACAAACCCTAAAACCCTAAATTGACTAAAGTCACTATAGTTATTTTAGGCCACTCTAAAAATATAAAGTGGGACTAGTGACTTAAGTGGTGACTTAAATTCACAAATTATGGACTTGCAACAAGACAATGTGAAATTAGAACATTGGTGATGCTTGTAAGAGTTGGTATAGAATCTTCTAATACCATGCAAGATTTGGCTATGGAGGTAGCCACTCAAGATCTAGGAGCTTTAATGAAAGCAGAACATAGACCCAACATGAAAGAATAATTATATTCTATCAAAGGATACATTAAATACACAATATGCATACATTATGTTCATGAATAATCAATTGAATGGGATTACAATTAGAAGCCCTTAGTCATATAGGCTAAGGTGAAATATAGGACAACATAAGATTATGACATGTGTCTTAATCTTATGAATAGAGACATAAAGTTATAATACCCTACAAACTCCTTGAGTAAACTTAAGTAAACTAGTGTGAATATGACCTAAGAGGTAAACTAGTTAGGTAATATACCCCATTCACACCAATACCCCCATTAAGTGCAACTTAGGGAGAATGTGAAAGATGCAAAGATGAAATGATGGGTCTTAGATACAAGGCTTGATGAGGTACCCAAGTACAATGATGATGCCCCTAAGAAGATGAGAAGGAGAAAACCCATAGGAGAAAACTCCCCTCAAGAGGCGATGAAGAGAGAAGGTCTAGGTGACCCCCCCCCCCAGTGAGAAGGATAAAACCCCATGTGATGACAAAATCCCTCCCAAAATAGAGAGAAGAAGATAGATCATGTAGCCCCCCATCAAGTAGCCTCATGCACTAATGGTAGATGTTTGACATTGGATGCTAAATATGGTCCATGATTGTTGAACAACATTTCTCCCCTTAGGAAGTAACAAAGCCAAGGATGTATGCATGATGTCTTCCCATTCTTGAAAGGAATATGAGGGAAGGAAACTCAAGATGTATGATGTCTCTAAACTCTACTCAATTGTCTCTAAGTTTGTTCCAAAAGGTGCCATAAATCAAGAGTCCCAAGCCATACTAAAGAAAGTGACAACCTAGAACCTAATGGAAACAAATGTAGAACAAGATCCAAAAGATGATGATGACTCCTCCAAATGTTGCTTAAGGATCTTTGACCTCATGCGAAACTGTACCAAATGAATAGGTGGAGAAAGAACAAAGTGTCTAAATGCCCCTCATAACATCTGAAGAAGATGATGTAACTCCATAAGAGTTAACATCAAAGAGGAGATGAATTCCCCCAATAATGTCCTCCAAGTTTGCAAGATAGGAATCATGAAACAAACCTGCAATGTCTATCAAGTACTCATTTGAAGTAGATATATCTAGAAGATAATGTATGTCTTGTTGCATTAAATCATAGGAAGCCCCATTCAGAGAAACACTAAACTTTAAAGAAGCAATAAGACATGGAGATGAGATCTCAATGCATGCCATCTAACTACATTAGTTATCCCTAAATGATGTGTCCACACAAGATGCTTAATTGTGAACATCAGATGTATCTACCAATGCTAGAATACAAGTATCCCCAACCTTAATATGTTGACTCATAGATAAAGAAGTTGAACCCTTTTAATCTAGATTAGGAGTCATAGAGGCCAAATTCTTAATGGAAGTCTCTGTAAGAGGAGAAGCCTGACATCTATAGAAGTTTCTATGTCATCTTGACAATCAAGCTCTTCCCATTCATTAAGTATTGCATCTATTTTATGATCATATGGTCAAAAATATCAAGTGGAACAAGAAAATTCACAATAGGATCCTTTGGGAATGGATATTCATTGAAGTCTCCCTACATCTCCCAAAGTGTGGTCCAAAGGTCACGAGGGCACTCAATGTGAGCAGTGGCCGACCAACTAGGTGTCGATATCAACACTATGACCAATAACTTGTAGGATTTATTCAATATTTAAATCCTACATACATTTTTTACAAAAGGATGTAGGTTTAGGAACTAATCCATAGAGATATGGAAAAAAATGAAGCCACTTGAAATGAGTAAGGATTCTAGCTCACTAGGACTTATAGTTTCATCTCTCCAATCTTATTATAGAAAGATGCCTTTTGATACCCATGATAAACTCCTAAATTTTAGTCACAGAATAGACAAATAAAGAAACTCAATCCAACAAAAGCATGAGATTACCCCCAAATTCACTCAATCATGGGACCCCCAACAAACTATGATCTTGGAACTTTATACTTAGTGTGAGTACAATTGCCACTTGCCAAATCAACAAATTCCTCTTGATCTTAGTACATTATAGATGCCAAATTAGGCCACAAATATAAAAATACAATTTTAATATAGAATGAGATATATTAGGCTACACCAATGAGAACACATGAAAAATTATGCACTTCCAAAACATTGTGCCAAAAATTGTTACCGTATGTGCCCAAATGGAGCCTCAAAAGTTTCCAAAATGAGAATTGCTCAACAACAACTATGAGAATCTATAATTTTTGGAAAATATAGATACTACCAAAATAAAAAACCATCTACACCACTATGAAGCTCTTAAAATTATACCTTAAAACAAAAAACAAAAGTCTTGCAAAAAGGAGCTAGTATGATTGAGAACGAAGCCTACAAAGTTTGAGTGTCAAAACCAAAATGCAATCTGTGAGGGGGAAGAGTTGGGGAAGGAGACCTACTGATGTCATGTTGATGTCAACTGATGTCTATAGAAAAATATTATAGATTGACAAAATATTATGTGAATATGGTAATACCCTTTCCTTGATTTACACAAAACTGCCCTTTGGAGTCCAATACCACTATTGGGAATGTTGAAACCACCTTTGTCATATGGCAATTACTTATGAAGAAAAGAAGAGCTATTTCATATCATGTTGAGGGGTGGTCTTATGGTCATTGGCTATTTGAAATCATTGGCCATGAGGTTTGGAGGCCACTAGTGGTGGGTGGTGAGGATGATTGCTTGGCTTCCATGTGGAACACCTGTGTATAGCAGTAGGTACCCTACGGGTTGCACAAGGTTACTAGTACCCTGTTGTACTTGTAGGGTGCAATTTTTTTAAATATAAAAAATAATTTTTTTAATTAAAAACTCATGCTAGGATTTTTCTTGTGTAGTAAAAAAGATTCTACAAAATATTCTCTATGATAGTATGGCCATATAGATGATGATGAGGGAGAAAAACCTCTAATGGATCTAGGAAAAGTGCTCCAAATTTGATGAAATGATAGTCGAGTTGTAGGTTCTTGGGCCTTTCTAGATGTAATGGCGGGGCCATATTTGACCTAAAGTGCTCTAAAGATGTGGCTACCTTAGATAGATCTAGTAACCAACTCCCAACTTCAAACCCTTGTAGATTTGGCCTCCAATATCCAATTTGGACACATCAAAAGGAAAAACTAACTTTCTTAGACACCCTAAACTCAATGGTGATCTCAAATTTTCTCTAGGAAGACTTGAAAGCAACCTGCAATACAAAGCCACAAAGAGTGAACCCTCCCAAATCTGGTATTTCTATCAAGCTTTTCTAAATCTCCAAGTCATCATTCAATGCAAGAGAAGAGCATACTCAACTTTTCAAGAGAAACTAAGATTTTGAACCTAGATCTCTCAAAAGACTAACATAAATCAATCCTACAAGCTCTAATACCATATAAGAGTTTATAGAGTCCTCTATACCATGCAAGATTTGGTTATGGAGGTAGCCACCCAAGGTCTATGAGCTTCAATGAAAGCATAAGGGAGGCCCAACATGAAAGAATAATTCTATTCTATCAATGGATGCAAATACACAATATGCATACATTATGCTCATGAATCATTAATTGAATGAAATTATAATGAGAAGCTCTTAGTTATATAGGCCAAGGTGAAACATATGACAACATAAGATTATGACACATGTCTTATTCTAATAACTTGAGACATAAAGTGATAATGCCCTAAGAATGCATTAAGTAAACTTAAGTAAACTGGTGTAAATAGGACCTAATAGGTAAACTGGTTAGATAATATACCCCATTCACACCAACAATGCCAAACTTCTTTTCATGCTCCATTTGGATATGATAGATTCTATAATAGAACAACCTATTGAAATATAGGTTTACTTGAACACAATGGAAATTATGAACAATAAATGGTTTAAATTTGATTCATATGTGATTAAGCCAATAAACTTTATCAATGAAATAATGGAGAAGCAAGTAGAAATCAAACTCATAAAATGTAAACCATAAAACTAGATATACATGGAGAAACCCTTTAAAAAACTCCACCACTAAATAGATACCAAGCTTTTATTTATCTTAAGAACAAGATTACACCAATACAAGCCACTATATCTTCTTTAGTTTGTAGCCTTCTTTAGTCATATTCTAGTAGCCTAACAATACTCAACCTGCATAGCAATCCTAATACATGTACAAATATTAATAGGCACATCAAAAAGGTATTTTTTTAATACCATGGACACCAAAACCATGGGCCAATAAACTAAAGTGAAAAACACACAAATATGACCTATAACACCCCCAAAACATTTTCCCAAAACATTTAGTGAGGGGGGGCATAAATAGGGTGGTAGGGGGGAGGCTTCAACTCCTAATTTGGGTGGGGAGATTTAACCCACAATCAACACCAAGAATAATTAGTCCTCCATAAGATTGGATTGTGATTATCATACTAAATCATAACACTACCTTGAATAGAAACATACTCTTCTCAAACATTGGGATCCATCATAAAGTAGGTTACTTACTTAATTGCCTTACTATTGTTGATGTAGTGATTATAATATAGATTTATTGCAAATAGAGTATTAGTTGAGAAATTCAAATCAAAACCTTCAAGGTATTGGACTTCTTATGGTAGTAAAAAATTTAGTCGTGTTTCACTAGAAACATAGACTAGGCATGGAAGATCATTGCCTTCTATGTCAAGACATCCACCATGGCCTAATAAAACTTGAATAATACCAAGGTATGGGTATTATTAATAGGCTATGATATTCCATTTTGTATTACCCATCCTTCCATAGGCACCTTCAAGGCCTTTTCATCCAATGAATTTATATGCACCTTAAATTCTTCACATTTTGTCTTCATAGCATAATGTTCCTTGACAAAAGCAGAATGAAATTTTTTCTTTATAATCAATTTTTGTAGAGAAAACAATCTCCAAGGCTCATGGTTAAATATTTAAATTCTTGTAGAAGGGTAACCATTTACTTGCAAATTATGAGTCTTTGACAGATATTCAAATGTAAGCAATATTGAACCTCCATCATTACAAACCTAGTAGGAGACTTTGTTTACAAGGAAATCCACTACAATAATTAATATAACTATGTTGGAAACTTGGTAGTAACCAATGAATGCTCCTTCAATGGATCCATAGGACTCACAAAGAGGTCTATAGAGGCTAGCATTGAAGCTGTTGATAACTGAGAGGGGGGGGGGGTGAATTAGTTATCCTAATAATTTAACTTTCTGTGCTTTCTTAACTGTTAATGCAACATCAGATTCTATAAGCAAGCATAATCATGAAATGTAAGTAACACCAATACACATGACACAATGATTTTGATGTGGAAACCCTGTTAAGGGAAAAAACCACAGGGTGATTAACCCAAGATATTATTCTCTGTTAAAAGAATAGAAGATACAAAATGGCACTTGCCAATTAGGGCTCACTGCCTGAGCACACTGCTCACAAGAGGCTCACTACCTACAAAAGATTTATTGTCTACAAGAAGAAAACTTGAACTGATGAAAAGCATCCACATATGCTGAAGTTCAGTTCCAGTTAAGCTCAGAAGATTGATCTGCAACACTTCATTCTGACTCTCCTTGAGTGCTGCTGTCCTCTTACATTCTGAACCTATTTTTCTACCTTTTATATATTCTTCTACTTTTATTCCCACTTTGACACACACCACACACACCTTCACATCTAAATCAATCATGTATATATATCCACACAAGTGATTTCATCACCTTTCTAGTCGGCATCTAGAATAGTCAATATTTTCCTCAAACTCTGATCTGTCGGCTGAATCCTTGCATACCAAGTAATGTGGATCAAGGATATACTTGTAGAAGTCATCAATCATGTTAGCCAATCATAACTTAAGCCTTAAGAACCTTTACCATCATCAGTAACACATCCAGAATAATGTCTGATGTTCTGCCAGACAATTCTTCCTCTGTTCACACTGTCAATCAGGAACCCAACACTCAAGTATTCATATCTCCTCATCCTTTCAACACCGGAGGCTAAATCCTTGGATTCTATTTGTCAAGGTACTCCTCTTGACTTCCCCAAATCTGCACATTATGGAGATACGTCTTCTGAGAGATCCGGACCTGTCTGTCGGACCTTACTGAGTGCTCTGCTCTTGCTTACCGGACCTCAATACTTCTTCAATCTGACTTCCGGTAACGACTCATCATGTCCTGCGGATGTGTGGGATAACCTTTGTTGCCATCAATGACAATATTTATGAGTCCATATAGTGTCTCTTGCCAACAATCTCCCCCTTTGGCATTGATGGCAACACTTAGTGAAAAATGACTAAGTGTCACACTATACTCCCCCTTAGCTGATGCTCTGTCTTTATGTATATTTTTAAAGCTTCCCCTTAGTTGGATTCCTCATTTTTCACTGTTCCTCACTCCCCCTTTGACATCAATGGCAAAGGGTAGGGTCTACACACCAAAATTTTCAAAATTTCAACTATACTGAGCCGCATAAGTATATACATATAGCATACTTACATATACTAAAGTATGTCTGCAAAAGTTGTCTTCAATTGGAAGAATTCTGTAGCCCAACTTTGCCTCATTCTGTCCAAAATTGATATATGACTGCTCAACAGGAATGCAAACGCATCTGCCCTTTTTAGATCTATCAGATCACTGGTCCGGGCTATGGTTTGAGCTTCTTTTATGGCCTCATGCATGGCCTCTAACTTGGGGATAATTATCCCTTTGAGTTCACCCAACCTACTTATTCTATTTTTCTTTTCCTTCTCCAGCTTCTTGACTTCATTCAAGACTGCAATAGTCTGACATTCTTGATTTATTATGGAGGATGAGAGAGGATCAAAATTCTTTGATAGATTTGTTAGTTTGTCCTCCTGCTCTTTTACTTTCTTCTCAATGTCCAATGTTACTTTGGACCATGATAAACAAAATTTGTACATTTCTCCACCATCTTTAAGAGCATTTTCTAAGCTCTTTATCCCTATACTCATATTCCTCCTATCATTAGTTATTAACCCTTGTACCTCTGATAATCTTTTTGTCAAAAATTCCTTCCGGACCTTATCTTCTGCTGCCTTCTCTAGGGAATCAAAATGTGTGCTAACACTATTTACTAGAGTTTTAAGATTACTGGATAAGGAGGCTGAGGGATCTTTCTAAAAATATGGCATAATCTTTTCTAACACTTCGGATGCAGCTGCTATAAGCTCACAGTCTTTCATGTGAGACTTTTGGAGTTTTTCGTTGGCCTTTGCATTAGCAAACAAAGCTATCTTCATTGTTTGTACCAGAGATAGAGAGTCAAAATCAAATGGCCCTTTTAGTAGTTCTAGTTCATCAATCTCCATAGTTTCTTTTGTCAAAAAGTCCTTGACTGATTCTATAGTGTCTCTTACTGGAGACAGATTCTTCTTTTCTTCTGCAGTCACAAAACTATCTCTTGGAGCTTTCTCTCCTTCCACAACCTTTGTACTGTTATCTTCTTTTTCCTTCACCTCTGCTTCTTTCTCCTTTTTTCTTTCTTCTCCTTTGGATCCGGAGTCAGCAGGGGAAACCGGAGGAGTGATGTTTGTCTGTTCATGCACTTCCTTTTCCAGAACAGAGGATTCCAAGTCCTTATCCTTTTCTGTACTAGTGTCCATGATTTGCTCAGTGGAATCTTTTTTAACACCTGTGGCCAAAGGATCAACACCCAAGTCCTCTATAATAGGAAGATTGAATCTTTTGAAGGCATTCCAAAGGATCTCTTCTGTTTCCTTGGCTACCTTGTTAGTCTCACCAAGCATGAGCTAATTCATTCTGGCTTTACTTTTGAACTCATCCTTGCAATCTTTGAAGATCATATTCATTTTCTTTGAATCGATTGAAGGATATAGCTAAATAGCTATCTGTTCCTAGATTTCTAGATCTTTGGCTTGGGCATTGTTCTTCCTTATTTCAAGTTCCTTCTCCAAGCTTTTGGGGATTAGAGATATAATTTCAATGAATGCTTTGTTGTAGACATTTAGATACCTGACTGTGGCATCTTGTAATATCTTCTGATTAGCTTCACCATAATCATCATAGAATTCAACCATTGGCTGAAGATTTCCATCCACAGTGACTAATTTTATTATGTTATCAATGTGAATAGTGGGTTTTTCAACATATTCCTCTGCCTTTTCTTCTTCACCTTGACCGGTAGAGGGTTCACCGGATGTTTTCTTCTTTTTCCTTATTTTCCTGACTTCTTCATCAGATTCAGTCTCCTCTTCATCCCTTTGACTCGCATAAGCTCTTGTGGCTTTTGTCTTTGTTCTTTTCTCTCCTTTTCCACATGATTTTGTTGTCCTTGAGCTTTTAGCAGTGGTAGGTCCAGATGTCTTTGATGATCTGGTCTAGGTGGGAGATTTTACTGGAACACTTTCCTCACTTTTCTTTTCTGCCTTCTTCTTCTCTTCCTCAGCCCTTTCCATCTTTTCCCTATTGGCATCAAGTGCCTCTTTTGAGATACCAAAGCCTTTGGCAACTTCTTCAACTTCTTTTCTCACCTTCCTCTTGATCTTTGGCTGCCTTAGCTCTGTATGAATTTTCACACTTAGTTCTTCAAAGGTTCCAAATCTTTTTGCCTTTGGATCCTTTGGCTGACTGAGCATGTGTTGAACATGCAGCTCCACAATTTGTTCATCAACTTCATACCCCATCGGCATGATCCATACTATTCTTGGTTCCATTGCCTCCATAAGGCATTGATCAGTTTCTACCATAAAGCATATTGTATCTTTATGTTTTTCAACTAAAGATTTGGGGATTCTCTCTCTTGCTTGCATCATGCTCTGAAAATTCTTGAAATAGCCCCAGAGAGCTATATTCTGTGCCTTGGCATTGCCAAGCCCATGTATATAATCTCTGATTTGAATAGCTACTGGTCTATCATTCTGCCATACCTAGCCACTGGATCTGGGAAGCTCATTCATGGAATAAAAGAATAGGCAGAGTATCAAGCCACCATACTTGAAGGAGTTCTTCTTGTCCTTCTTTATCTTTTGAAGATTTTCCAAAAGTTGGGTTAGAAGAAGTTCACACAGATCATAGTCAGCATTTTCTTTTAGCATTTGATAGGCTGTATAAACTATAGTTCCTGATACTGAGTTTTCCCTACTGGAGTGATAAATCTTGTAACCAATTATCATGGATGCAAATTTGACATCCGGATCAATGATATCTTCAATTATCATAGCTCTCTTGTCAAATTTTGATCTGGTTGCATCACTTACTATCTGATTCTTGACAGATTTGAGAACAGGTATCCCACCGGATGAGTGCAGACCGGTTACTGCCCTAATTGCATCTTTGGTGATTTTAAATGGTCTATTCAACCATAAGAAATTGTCATGCACTTAGCTTAATACATACCGGATCCATTCATCTTCTTCAAAATAGAGGAAATGAATGCACTGAGCAAAATGCTTCTCCTGGATGGCTTTATACTAAGGTTTGATCTCAAAAGAATCATCTATTAACTGCTTGTGATAGATATCCATTAACTTTGATTCACCAAATTCTTCAATGCTTGCATGAATGTAAACCCTAACATCTTCTACATGCAGAACCCCATGCGGAATGCTTGAAAAGGCGCCTAGGGGATCAACTTCTAGAGATTTATATGGATGCTTCTTAAATTTAGGACGAGGTCTATCAAAGATCTTCACAATATTTAGAGTATCCATTTCCAAAAGGATTTTACAGAGAGATATTCAGCGATGAAAAATACCTTTTTTATTTCAAGTATTCACTGAAAGAGCCGAATTTGATTAGCTGGATGAAACAATTTTAATGGCTAATCTTTGAGAGTTGAGATAGTTTGACATAGAGCTCCTTTTTCTTTTCTTCTTAAGTGCAAATGAGCAAATGATGAATGAATGAACTCTTTTATTTCTGAAAAGCCCTAATTTTCACCCTGCAATAGATGCGCAACCTAATTCATTCTAGTTTTCCTTGTTTATCTTATTTGGAGACATAACCTTTCCGGTTCACTGAGACAGACTTTAAAGTTATTCTTGGAGAATAGTCATAATCTATCTTCCTTTCACTAATAATTTGATCTATCCGTAGATCAAGATTCCATAGTTTGAATCATGTCGAGTTTAACTGTGAGAAACCTACTTCTCATCGGATGACTGAGGAATCAGATTAGTCCTCTACCTGTTTAAGACTTCTTGTGGATCTTTCATATCTTAATCACAATTTTCTTGGATGTTTCTCTGAGAGCCCTTTAATCCGCAATTTTCCTTGTGCCAATTCTGGCACCAATTGACTGGCTGGGGGATAATGTTTTTCCTTGAGACTCCCCCTGAGCCAGAGCTCACTTTTTAGTTTTCAGAAGGAATATCAGCACTAGTGTCTGGTGCAGATCCATCCCCTATATTCTCTGTACTTTTCTTCACCCAAATCTTGTTCATTTCACTTTGAACTTCATCCACATTCACTTTTTATTTTCCCTTGTCTTGATTCTGATTATGATGTACCAGACCTCTTTTGTCCTGATTCTTGCTTCTATAGAATTTGGCAATATGATCGGATCTATTGCAAATTTGGCAAACAACATTTCTTTGCATGTTTGATTGATATCCTCTTGATCTGCATTGATTAGCCATGTGACCCATTCTATTGCATGCAAAGCATCTACCATTGAATGAATTGTTCATTTGCATATTTTTGCATTCATGAGATTTGTGGCCATACCTTTTACAGTTGAAACACTATCCGGAGAAGGATGTATTAGTTTGATTCATTCTCTTTCTGCACTGATTAGCTCTATGACCAAAGTTATTGCAGTTGTGGCAGTATCCATTGAAGGATAGATATCTTTGAGCATTAGGCTACCTTATCGGAGGTCTTCTAGGCCTATTCCTTGGATTTTCTGATCCAAAAATCTTCTGATTGGATCCAGAGCTTTCTCCTTTCTCATATCCCAAACCATACTTGTCATCTACCCTCTTTTGAATTTCAAGAAGAATTCAAGTTGAGCAGAACTTATCTTGAATTTCTCTTTATATTCATTTGCTGTTTGAAGATCCCTTTTAAGAGAGACAATTTGATCCTCAAGTTTTTCTTCATTATCTTTAGCATCTTCAAGATCAGATTCAAGATGTTTGATAATTCTATCCATCTTGTGGTAATCTTTTGATTTTTCCTTGAGAGATTGTCTTAGATCATCTTCAGTTTTTCTTTTCTCCTCAATCTCTTGGGTAAACTTTATAACTCCTGATTCCATTTCGTGTCTTACCATAATGATTTCTTTTGATAACTTTTCACATAACTTGGTTTTCTCCTTCAGATCTCCATTTGTATCATTGGCTTCACCTTGTCTTGCCAGTTGCTGAAGTAGCTCCTTTCTCTTTTTCATAGACAGACTTAGTTTCTCTTTTAATTCATTTATGATATCATTAGCCTGTTTGAGTCTTTCCTTCAATTCATTGATTTCAGAATTTGACTGCTTAAGATCATCTAGGGTAGACTTAAGTTGCTCCTTCATACGATATGCATCCATTTGAATTCCCAGGTCTTCCTCAAGCTATTAGGCTCTGTTGAGAGGAACTTAGCTTTGATACCAATTGTTGATAACTGAGAGGGGGGGTGAATCAATTATCCTAATAATTTAACTTTTTGTGCTTTATTAATTGTTAATGCAACATCATATTCTATAAGCAAGCATAATCATGAAATGTAAGTAACACCAATACACATGACACAATGATTTTGATGTGGAAACCCCGTTAAGGGAAAAAACCATGGGGTGATTAACCCAAGATATTATTCTCTGTTAGAAGAATAGAAGATACAAAATGGCACTTGCCAATTAGGGTTCACTGCTCGAGCACACTACTCACAAGAGGCTCATTGCCTACAAAAGACTTACTGTCTACAAGAAGAAAAATTGAACTGATGAAAAGCATCCACACATGCTAAAGTTCAGTTTCGGTTAAGCTCAGAAGACTGATCTGCAGCACTTCATTCTGACTCTCCTTGAGTGCTGTTGTCCTCTTACATTCTGAACCTATTTTTCTACCTTTTATATATTCTTCTACTTTTATTCCCACTTCGACACATACCACACACACATTCACATCTAAATCAATCATGTATATATATATCCGCACAAGTGATTTCATCACCTTTCTAGTCGGCATCCAGAATAGTCAATATTTTCCTCAAACTCTGATTTGTTGGCTGAATCCTTGCATACCAAGTAATGCGGATCAAGGATATACCTGTAGAAGTCATCAATAATGTTGGCCAATCATAACTTATGCCTTAAGAACCTTTACCATCATCAGTAACACATCCAGAATAATGTCTGATGTTCTGCCAGACAGTTCTTCCTTTGTTCACACTATCAATCAGGAACTCGACACTCAAGTATTCATATCTCCTCATCCTTTCAACACTGGAGGCTAAATCCTTGGATTCTATTTGTCAAGGTACTCTTGACTTTCCCAAATCTGCATGTTACGGAGATACGTCTTCTGAGAGATCCGGACCTGTCTGTCGGACCTTACTGAGTTCTCTGCTCTTGCTTACTAGACCTCAATACTTCTTCAATCTGACTTCTGGTAAAGACTCATCATGTCCTATGGATGTGTGGGATAACCTTTGTTGCCATCAATGACAATATTTATGAGTCCATATAGTGTCTCTTGCCAACAGAAGCTTCCCCATCTCTTTCATACCTTAATATTAGCTAATCCAAATAGGCCTCATCGTTAATAGGAAAGAATTTGGGAAATTGATTATGAATCTAGGATATGAAAACTAGATTTCACAAATTATGGAAGTTAACCAAAGACCATATTCATTCTTCACAAGATTCAAAATTCAATACTGATGGAAGAATCCAAGAACTAGTAGTCCAATTGCAATCTCCAATGTATAATGATTTATTTTTCTTGAAGGAATTGATACCTTTCTCAATAGTGGCTACCTTAAAATACCACACTAGAGGGTGGGATCTATCCTAAGAAATAGGTTCTATCCATCTTCCAACACTTAGAGGTGCCAAGCTCCTGAATGATGTGTTGGGAAAAAAAGGCATCTCAACCTTTCATTTCCAATGTCCATATTTAATTATTTAATTGTATTTATTTTTAATTCACTCACATATTTTGAGTGGTTCCACTTGGAGTGGCATTCATATTGCATTCATGCAATAGTTAGTTGTGCTCTTTCTATTGTGTATTGTTCATGTCATTAGATTTTGGGAGGTTTTCCCCATTGGCAAATCTTACATGGTAGTATAAATCTTGTATTTTTTGGAGTAATTTTGTGTTAGATTTTACATAATGGTTTGAGTTGGTCACTTTCCCACTCTCTAGTACCCATTATCATCCTCGTTGATGTCCACATCACTGATTCTTCTAGTTTCTAGGCTTGTTAGCAATCTTGTGTTTTAACATTAGGCTCTAATTGGATGAAGTGGTATGTATTTTAGTAGATGGTGGGCCCGTTGGATACAATTGGCACTCTATTGAATCCCAATGCACATTGGCTACATAACACTTTCTCATAGGCTAGCAAGTAAACTAATCCCAATGGGTTATTATTTTCACACTATTTGCCTCTAATTGTTTCTTGTTGGCAATTAAATTATGTCCCCCACATGCATTAGCCATCTAATGATGGGTGAGTTCTACAACATTTAGATTTATTATATATGTGTGAATAGACACTTTAGTGGTTGTTTGGCATATGTGGTATATAAGGTAGCTTCCTATTGGTTGAGAAGTAGTGATTCTAGCAATATGTACATGTCCAATTTATTTGGGTCACTCTTGTGATGTCATGTGCCTCCTAGCTAGCAATGGTGGACTTGGTATGTCTAGTTGGTGGGGACTTGAATTTTAAAGGGCATATATTGTTGAAAGACATGGTAAATAAATATAGTGAAAACAAAACATTAAGTGTTCAAATCCCAATTATCTAATTAAAAATTTATGTACATAGCCAATAATATATAATGGGATAACATATAAAAATCAGAAAAGTATAAATAAACACATAACACTAGAATTATGTGGAGACACCATTTTGGGAAAAATGTCTAGCACCAAAGAGACCCTTCAAGGTTGTATTAACCAATAACAATGTGTTATAGTAATACAATCCACTTTAGTCTTTTTTTGGTAGTATTCTAATAGAATAATAGTAGTCACTTGAAAAAGACCCATAAAAGCTCCATCTAATGCATTGAATTTATAGAGAATTGAGGAGCCAAAACCACCAGTAGTTTCCCAAAACCAATAACCATCAAAACCAAGGTCTTGGAAAAAATCCAATGCCCTCAAGAGATAATTATTAAATAGATTCAAGATAGACCTCATTAAAACATCTTTGACCTATGAATAAGGTGAGTACACATTCCCAAGTATAGCACTCTAGAATGGTGTAATGAAATAACTTGCACAATAGAAGAATATAATAAGAAACATGATGTAAATATTTAATAATAAAAAGCCACTTGGAGAGGGTCAAATCTACAAAAGTTTCCAAGAAGAACATAATTTATAGTATGATGATCAAATAACACTCACTACCTCCTATATATTCCCTACTTATGCCTTGGATATCACACAAGCCAACTTGTATACCTAATTATAACACCTAGGACAACTTAAATATCTAAATAAGATTATAATAATAATCATATAACTTAATTAAGTGTTAAGGTAGCCACATAATGACTACTCATGACTTTAGGCACACTATAGGATTAAGGGTGTAGCATGTCACCCTCTTCAAAGAATCATTATCCTCAATACTAATTAACCATGGATGCTTCTACACAAAATATTCATCTTCCTATGTGGAATCTTCAATCAATAAATTCTTCCAATGAATGATATACTAGGTGATTTTCCTAGTCCTCAACTTCTTTGTGTGTGTCTAAAGAATTAAGTTTAGATCCAAGATGATTCGGTCCTTCTTCATCTAGCTCTAGTAATACTGTGTGTAGGAATTTGTTGACCAATCACCTTCTTTAAACATGAAACATGAAAAATTAGATGTATCTTTATTGTTGGTGGTAACTCAATCTTGCAGGCTACACTACCCATCTTCTACAGAATATGGTATGGACCATAATATTTTGGTGACAAAGTGTTATTCTTTGTTTTTTTCTTCAAGGACATTTGCTTATAAGGTTGAAATCTTAAGAAAATCTAGTCACCAAATTCAAAGCTCCTTTCATTACGATATTGGTCAGCTTGTTGTTTCATTCTATTTTGTACCATGGCCAAATTATCCTTGAGTCTTGAAAGTACCTATTGTTGATGATTCATTTGGTCTTCCACAACTTGAAATCTTGGCGTCACCTTCAATGATGATGTGATGGACAAGGAATGGTATCCATATAATGCCATAAATGGGGTATTTTTGAAGAACTATGGAATGAAGTGTTATACCACCATTCTACTAGTGGTAGCCAATCTACCCATTGAGCCTGCTTATTTGAAGTGAAACAACATAGATGCCCTTCCAAGAAATTATCAACGACCTTAATTTACCCATTTGATTAAAGATGAAATGAAGAGATACGATCCAATTGAGTACCCAAATCAAAGAATAAGTTTGTCCAAAATTTACTAGTAAAGATAGGATCACGATCATTAACAATAACCATTGGGTTACCATGTAACTTTTGTATATTCTCCATAAATGCTTTTTTCATTGTGCTTTTTGTAAAAGGATAGGGTAATGCAATAAAGTGGGTATATTTGGTGAGGTGATCCACCACTACCATGATGACACTCCTACCTTTAGGTCATGGAAGGCCTATGATGAAATCCTTTGAGACCTCTTCCCACCACTAGCTGGGAATAACTAAGGGCTACAAAAGGCTCATGTCTTAACTATCTCCCCTTTATTTATTTGACATCCCAAACATTCTACCAAAAATTTTGGACATCACCTTTAAGCCTTTCCTAAAAGAAATCCCATTTGATTCGATGATGTCTTTAAAATCCTAAATGACCCCCAATTGGAGAACCATGAAGCTCTTCGAGTATATTGTGTTTAAGGATGGAATTTTTACATAGTTATAATCTCTTTTTATACTACAAAGAGTCTCCTTTCTAACAAAACTTATATGAACTATTAGGATCATTTGGCATCTACTAAATGAGATTCCTTGTAGCAACATCATTCTACCACTATGCTTTGGCTTCTTTAACCCAATCTACTTTTAATAATGAAATGGAACATGATAATACCTCATCCTTCTCATCCTTCTTGGATAGTGCATAAACCACTTTATTATCCTTCCCTTTCTTATAGATGATCTCAAAGTCATAACCCAACATCTTAATGACCCATTTTTATTTCTCTTCTAAGGATAATTGTTGCTCTAGAAAATATTTTAGGCTATCATGATTTGTCTTAACTTTGAAGTGTCTACTCATTAGATATGGCCTCCACTATTTCATTAGATGAATAATAGCTAACATTTCCTTCTCAAAAATGGGTTGAGTTGATTATTACCCTTCAATTGATGACTTTAAAAAGCAATGGTCCTACCTTCCTACATGAAAACTACTATACCATTTCCTGAAGTATCACATTCCATAATAAAATCCTTGGTGAAGTTTGGAGTGGCTAGAACTATAGTGATAAACATAGCCTCTTTTAATCTTTCAAAATTTGTATTAGCTAACTCATTCCATTTAAAAGGATCCTTCTTCAATAAAGCTATGAGGGGTGCTATTATGTGGCCATAGTTCTTCACAAATCTTCTATAGTATCTAGTGAGTCTTAGGAAACTCCTCAAGTTCTTAATGGTTTTAAGAATTGGCCACTCTATATCATAGCCTTGATTTTCCTAGGATCAACTATTACTCCTTCATGAGACACTATGTGACCCATGTACACCTCTTTGAGACCAAAAGCGCACTTGGAAGGTTTAGAATAAAGATGGTCTTGTTTGAGAACTTGTAATGCTTGATCTACATGGTGCAAATGGTCTTCCAATGCCTTGATATAAATCAATATATCATCAAAGAACACTAATAGAAACTTCCTTAAAAATAGCCTAAAAATGAATTTATCAAAATTTGAAATGTAGATGGAGCGAAATCATAAGACCAAATGGAATTACTAGAAACAAATAATGACCCGAGCATGAGTGCTAAATTCTATCTTGGGGATATCTTCTTCCTTAATTTAAGTTTGGTGATAACACGATTTGCGATCAAGTTTTTTTAAAAACATAGCTCCATTCAATTCATTTAGTAAATCATCAATGAACATAATAGGAAATTTATCTTTGATGGTGTACTTGTTGAACTCTCTATAGTCTAGACACATTCACCAAGTGTTATTCTTATTAAGCACCATCACCACGAGATAGGAGTAAGCCCTTCAAATGGCTATGCTTAATAATACTTGCATCTAGCATCTTCTAAACCATTTTATCAATCTCTCTCACACACACACACATGGGTACATGTAAGGTCTGATGATGGGTGGCTAGCTACCTAGTACCTACTAAATGGCATGATCCTGATCCCTTTTAGGAGGCAATCCTTTAGGCATATCTCCAAAATCCATTGAGTGATGATCTATAATTACTTGTAGATCTAGTTGGGTAGGAACATTTAGTTGATAGGTTGCTAATGAAAACAATTGGGCCATAAATCAATTAGTCCCTTTTTTAAGCATCTTTTGCATTTGATGAGAGCTTACCATCTATGGGGACTTTGGACACAACAGTCTTAGTTCAACCATCCTTTCCTCTGAGTGAAATATCATAAATAACTATTGGAAGTTCATCTCAATTGTCCCCAATGTAGTGAGCCACTCCACTCCCAACATGATATCTACCGCACCCATGATAATAATAAACATTGGATAAACAAGTTGATATTTTCCCACCGTAATTTTAATGCTATGGCATTTTGTTGAACAATTGATAGTACCCCCATTTGCAATTTGGACCTGAAATATAAAAAACTATTCAAACAAGTAGCTAACTTCTTGTTGATGAAGTTGTGAGTGCTTTCTAAGTCTATCAAAACTATTACTCTCTCTTTATTCAAGAACCCCACTACCTTGAGAGTATGTGGTGTTCTAATTCTAGAAAGTACATGACAAGAAGTGGTTGGTTGGGGATCTCCTGATTTATCCTCTAGCTCATTGCTTGGACTCTAATATTTCTTCTTCTTCATGTTCTTCCACACTTCGCTCTTCAATGTAAAACAATTTCTTTTATACACATTTATGTCCTTTACTTTCTATCGTAGTTAAAATGTAGCCCTCTTCCTTTTTTGTATTCAATTTATTGGGAAGTCAACCTAGTGGTTTGAGGGTTTTGGTTGTGTTTAAAAGCTCTTTTCTTTTATGCCATTGAACACTTACTTTCTAGGAATTACAAACTTCTCTTCTACCTTGTGTGCTAGGACAAAAGACTTAGATATATAATTAGTGCTAAACATGTGTACCTCATGTTGGATGTGATCATTGTATCTACTCTCAAGGAGAAGTTCTAGAATTGCTGAATATAATCCTTAACTGATCTTGTTTGATGTAATTTAGCTAATTAGCTGAAGTATTTGTTTGCCACACTATTGCCATATTGTGATTGTAACTCCTCTATAAAAACTAACCATGTGATAGTGAGAGCCTTTTTCTTCCTTGATGTGCACAACCATTGACACCAAATGAATTTCTCTAGTTCTAGATATAAGGATGTCATTGTTACTTTTTTCCCACCTGGAAAGATGTACATAAAAATAATCTCCATTTGATTTATCCAAGTTAGTGGATCCTTTCCATCAAACTTGCATGTATCCACCTTTGGAATTAGGTTCTGAGATCCCATATGAGTGTTAGCATTTAGATCTAGATTACCTAACCTAGATGATCCATCTTGGTTGCTTGAAACGTCTAGTTGTGAGCCTAATTGATTTTGGATATAAGAATTGGTATTTGCTAATTTGTGCTATGGATACTAGATATATCTCCTTGTATGGTATCCAATCCTCCTTGCAAGTGTTGCATATCCTTCTTCATCTTGTTGGTTTCTTCTTTCTTGGGTATGGTATCCATCTCCTCTACTGATAAAACACCTTTATCAAGAGTCTTACCAAGAGTGTAGGAATTCTTGCCGCTATCTCTAGTCTGTGGTCCACCCATATAGTGCAAAATCTAATTTTTTGTTGACCAAAACTTGATTAGATGATTTTAGAAATTTTCAGTCCCAAAATTAAAATTTCAAAGAGTAAAGTCCTAATTATTTTTCCAAGCTTTCCAAAAATGTCAAAAAATCTAAAAAATTCCACAAATTATAGCCTATAGAGAGAATTTATGAAAAAAACTAAAATTATAATTTTACTTACTAAAAGTGACTCCAAATGTATTAAAAGTAGAACTGTAGGTGTATCAATGCACCCTTTTTCAGCCCTCCTAAAATTAGGGGAAAAATCACTTATTTGTATCCCTGGTAGGGAAATTGGTGGAAACCATAATTATATAATAACTCTTTTAATTCTATTCCAATTGGCCTCAAATCAGGACTAAAGTAGCTTTAGTATACCCTTGATCAAAACACCAAAAATCAAGAAAAAAATAACCAAAATGAGAGAGATATGTGCTTTCCAAAATGAACTCCAAAACTTAAAAAATAGCCTTATTACTTGCCTTCACAGTGCAAAGATCATGCTCTAATACCACTTGTAATGAAATAAAATTCATAATAGAAGAATATAATAAGAAATATGTTGCAAATACTTGATAATAATAAGCCACTTCAAGGGGGAAAACCTCCCAAAGTCTCCAAGAAGAACACAATTGCATCATGATGATCAAATAACACTCACTACCTCTTATGTATACCATACTTATGCCTTGGATATCACCCAGGTTGACTTGTATACCTAATTTTATATCACCTAGACTTAAATATTTAAATAATATTATAATAATGATCATATAACTTAATTAAGAGTTAAGGTAGCCACAAGCTGACTACTCATAACCCTATGCAGACTATAGGATTAAGGGCATAGCAAATGGAATGGCCAACTAATGTGGACCCCACCCATCATAACAATATGCTACACACCTCTCTATGTAACTCCTAAGTGCTCCTTTAGAGAGATAATCAACTTTATTGATGATGACAATTGCATAATCCTACCAACTATAAATCCCCTTGTAAATGCCATTACAACCAATATTTCAAGACCCTAAATAATAATAATTAAATAATCTCTCAATCACCTACATATGCATCCAAGTACCCATTCCCAAGTCGATGTTAGAGACACATAGAAAATACATATGATTGCAAGGTTAATATCACCCAATCCTATCATTCTTCCACTTGATATTATACATTGCAATGACAAACATGAATCAAGTACAAGATGCAAGGCCTATGGCCTCCTTACATCAATAAAACTTATCCATGTTCACTAGTTTTGTAAGTGAATTTGGAACATCATCCAAAGTATCAACCTTTTAAATCATGACCTTGCCACTCTCCAACATCTTGCCAACAAAGTGATATTGCACATCAATGTGCTTGGTATGAGAATGATACATAGGATTTGTGTAAACAAAATACAGATTTGAAATAAAGATTTTAAACAAAATCTTAAACCTTTAATATATATTAAATGCAACCTCTGATAAAGAAAGAAAATGGATATGTAAATGAAAAAACAAAACAATGTTACCCAAATTTTGATTCTTGTTGCATTGTGAGGGTGGATTTGCTCAAATTGATGATTGTGGATGCTCACAACAGTAGCATGATGTTGCTTGGAGGATGATTCATTGAAAATGACTCTTGAAAGGCTAATTTATAGAATTCTAGAAAGGATGATCAATGGTGGAGATTTGATTCCAGATGGATGACTCAGATTGAGTTGGTTGGCTAGTTGTAGGATGGAGCCCGAGGAGATTATTTGAGATATATTAATTGATTTTTGGATTTTTGGAAAATGGTTATAGAATGGGTGGATGAGAATAAAAGAGAATTTTTAATTTCTTTTATTAATTTTTAGGTAGTTATGAGTGGGATTTAATTAATTAAATTAATTAAATTATATGGAAGGGGATTTAGGAATTAGGAAAATGAATTAGGACTTACATTAGGGATAATTGAGATAATGATGGAATCAGGTCTTGAAACTGGGATAATCAAGATAATGCAATAAATCAGGATGATGAGGGGATATAATTGATTGGGATTAGGGGATTTGATCGGGATTAGGATGGTTTAGGGATAAATTAGTCAATTTAAGGAATCAAGACTTGATTTTGAGTGAATCAGGTCTTGGTAAATTTTTTAGTGTCTATAGGATTCATGTCCAAACAAATAGCACTCTGATTATCACGTTCGATCTTAACCACCCTATAATAAAAAATAATTCCTAATAATAGTCTCTATAACCATAATACCTCATTAGAAGAATGTGTAGGAGCCATGTACTCTAATTTGGTAGTGAACAATGCAACCATAGGTTGCCTCTTACGCATCCAACTAATAACACCTCTAAACAAAGAAAACACATAGCCACTAGTGGACCTTTGACTATACATTTCACTTGTCCAACAAGACCAACAAAGCCCTTTATGTCTAATAAATTATCCATACCATTAGAACCATGATAAAATAATAAATAATCGTAAGTTCCTCACAAATATCTAAATACCCTCTTAAAATAAATCCAATGCTCTCTACCAATATTAGACATAAACTTTCTAAGAAATCCCATTGCTTGATATTTGGTCTAGTACATACCATTGAATACATCATGCTACCTACAAACTAGCATAAGGAATATTATACATATCCTCTAAATCATCATTTGACTTAGGACATTGTTTCAATGATAAAGCAGTGCCTATAAGTAAAGGAATACTCATTGGTGTAAATATTGCAAAGTAAATTTCTATAGAATAGTGTCGACAAACTCTAACAGAGCCAAAGATTTCTATGAAATCTATGTTGCCCTCAGTGGTTGTCCTTGATGTCAAAGACACAATCTCTCTTAGTTGGATGTGATGTGGTTGGATATAGTGACCTTGAAATGTATGGTACCTTGACACAATATCTATATCATTGTATCATGACAATTGGTGAATGGTGCTTACTCCTGGTCTTGGTCTTGGTCTTGGTCTTATGATGGTATCATCATTGCTGGAATATATTGTTGACATGTTGGAATTGTGACATTATGTTGATTGGCTTATATGATGTTGGCATACATGACTGTGGTGATATGACATGTCCTCATGGCATGTTTATCATATATGATGTTATTCAGAGGCAATGACATTTGTATTAGACGGTGGCATTTGTTTTGGACAGTGGGTTGGCTCTTACTTGATATGGTTATTATTATCTCCTATCATATATGACACACATGGTTATTCTGGCTCAATTGGAAATATAGTGATTATGTTGTTGGCCCATGCTCAGTTTAGTTGATTCTCTTTCACATTGCAGTTCAGTTTGTTGTTCTTTAGTTGTTGTGATCTAGATAGTGGGCATTCATGATATTATCTTTCTCTATCATGCTATCATAGTGGCAGTGGAAATAACATTGACCATTGAGTTTGACTTCCTTTCATAGTGGCATTATAATGTGATGTTATTTTTGTAAAATTTTGATGTGATTTTAAAAGTGGAATTAAAGGGCACATTGTTTGTCATAAGGTATTATGTGATATTTAAAAAAAAAGAGGAAACAAAATAAACTTTGTTACAAATGCCACTTTGGGCTTCATTAAGGAATGACTTGTTGAATAGGTCTCGGGCTCTTCAAAGTAGGTAAAAGATGTTTGTGTCTTTATCATCACCGGCCCCTTTCTAGGGTTTACCGTGAGCACCAATTGAATGGGATATCTCAGGCAAAAAGGAGACTAAACCATTTCATTTTTCAAAGTTTTATCTTGGCCTATGTCAGCAGTGAGCTAGGGTTTCATATCCTTATGTAATCATGGAACAATATGCAGAAATCACCATGAATCTTTGACAAATCTTTTGGAAATCATAGTTGACATGACAAAGATAAGCAAAAAACACATTTTGGTAAAGGTTTTTAACTTCATTTCTTCAGCAAATGTTTATGGCGATCAACTCACCAGGTGATATTGTTATTTGAGCCCTTTATTCAGTTTCTTGCTTTATTGTTTGAGCTCGGGCAACGACAATTATGGGTATTTATTTATTTATTTATTTATTTCTATTATGGGGTTTCATTTATTTGAAAATAATTCTTTTTGCTTCATCACCCATAACGATGGTGATTAGGGTTTTTAAAACAAAATCAATGCTTCTTCATTTAGGTTTTAAAATGCTATTAACAGAGGTTGTTAACTATAGTTTGGAAAGTGGTTTCAAGGTCTTGTTATGGATTTGTAATACTTTGATATGAACAATAATAACTGTCTTCAAATACACATTCGGGTGGCAATTTTTTGGTATATCTTTATGAAGTAGCTATAAAAAGACTTAACTCTGGTTAAGCACTTTATCTTACAATACAGTTTGAATATCCTTCAAAAGTGTTGAACATATGAGGTCTATTCGACCATAACTACTTTGATAGTTGGAAGACATCCAAAACAATTTTTGTGCCCAGTTCTCTCTTCAAACTATTGCATGAGAAGAGGAAGACATTATGAAATGTATAAAAAGGGTTTTGAATAGGAATGGTAAAGCGTTGTGTATACACCTATTGTAATGTTGAGGATAGACGACCAAGTGCATTATCTTTGATGTTAGATCAGAGTTATTGGGTTTTTAGAGAAACAGAGTAACCCTCTGTATTAAACTGTATTATTCTTTGTTTGGTTTGAAATATGCTAGTGAGGTAGAAATGAAGTCAAGTCAGTGAAACAAGGACCTTTTCCAGTGAGGCACAAATAGCCAGTGAGGCACTATTATCAGTGAGACATTGTTGAAAATGCCAGTGAGGCAATGATTGTAGCCAGTTAGGCAATGATTGTAACTAGTGAGGCAAGATTATTAAATAAGCCAGTGAGGCACTTTTACTGAGTGGTTTTCTACCCCAAAGGGTTTCCAGTCCTAAAAATTTCTCTGTTATGGTGTCATCTATTATCTGTTTCATTTGCCATCTATCTTATGATGTTGTTTGTTATTTGGTTCATATACTCATGGTACTTGTTTACTTGTCTCTTTAATGTTTTGTTACATGCATTAATAAGCATATGAGTCAACATTCACATTTGTTGTTTAAACCTACAATGAAAGTGTGAATATTTGTCTTGTTCTCTGTAACATTGATCCACCCCCCTCTTAGTGTTACCTAGTACTCCAACAAGTGGTATCAGAGTTCAATAGGTCTAATCAAACTTAGGGTTTCCTAGTAAGAGTACTTGTCATGGCTAAGTGCAAAAGAAATAGAGGTCAAAAGAAAAACACTAATGTCAAGCAAAAGAATAATCAAATAATACCTATCAAGTCTAATGAAGACTTGTCTCAAGAAAAGTTCTTGTCAGTTGATTCAATAAGTGATAATAAGAACAATCCTGTAGAAGAAAGGACGTGTAATATAGAACTAGATGAATTCATGGTAAATAAAAATGAATTAGATATAGAAGAGTGTGTTAGTGACACTGAAGGAGTTGTTGATTTTGAAGGAGAGCTTGTTTCTGCTCTAAATGTGATTAGGGATCTTGAAAGAGAAAATCAGAAACTCAAGATACAAATTGAAGAAAGTAAAAGAATTGAAAAGGAAAGGGAAGTCATGTTGAAAGAAAAAAAAGAAATGTGTAAAAAGTTAGAATATGAACTCGATTCTTTGAAAAAGAGTTCTTTGTTAAAAGTTGTTTTAGATAACATGATCTTAAATCTAAAAAATGAGATAGAGGAGACTAAGAAAATAGTAGAAGACACTAAATATACCTTGGATGCCAAAACCTTTGAGTGCCATAAAATTGAAGAAGAGTTTGTTGCTTTAAAGAAAGATCTTGCAGATCATAAGATTCATTTAGAGAGATATAAGAAGTTTGAGAAAAGTATTAATGCACTGGATGATATGCTATGTAGACAAAAATAGTCCAATGATCTTACTGGCTTAGGGTATGAGGCAGGACAAGCATCTTCATGTGGAACATAATAAAAAATTGAAATAATGTTTGTATTTGCAAATGGGAAAGGACAAAGTTTTAAAGTCAGAAATACTCCAAGGATGAAGATAGAATTGGTTCATCATGCTGTTGCTCCTATAGATAAGACTGAAGATAAATGTGTTGATGAAGGCAAAAGGTCAAGCAAGTTCTCAAGATCTTCACTTTTCAGACGAAATCAATCAGCAAGGTACAATTTCTTTTCTGGCTATTGTTATGCATGTTATGGGTATGGTCATAAAGCAACTGATTATTGGAATCATTCAATGAAAATGAGATGGAATAAGGATCCTCATGAATGGTCAAATAGTGGTCAATGTTATAAATTTGGTCATATTGCAAAGTTTTGTAATGTTCAAGCAAGACATGATCCTTCTAGGTTTTCAAGAAGATATAAGTTCTTTACTCCTTTTGGAAACAATATCCCTTGTTTTAAATGTCATAAAATTGGGCACAAAGCATATTTTTGTAGAAGTGCTTCTGTGAATTCACTTGGACATGACAAGAAGGCAGATACCTTGGACAAGAAGAAGAGAGAGACTGAGAAAGTATGGAGAAGAAAACAAGATCTACGAGATGAAAAACCAAAATCAATTCATGTTACTCAAAAGACATTATCCTTTGCATGAGAACTAGCTTAAAGTTAGGGGGAGATGCTTATTGTTTTATCTCTCATCCCCAATAAGTAAGATAAGCAAAGAGTTTGTAACTTGGATAGTAAAGTCTACTGATAGGACATAATTTCATTCTCTATATAATTGAGTAACTTGTTTCATGACTAAGATGTTTATCAATGTGATCTTGTTGTGCTTGATAAGAGTCAAGGAAAACATTAGTTTCATAAGCATGATTTAAAAATTGGTGCAAGATAATCGAAAGATAGTCTCACTGTCATAACAGTCATTATTGAAGTGTTTGATATTCTTGTTTTGTAGTATTGACAGTGGTGGTTTGCAATCTAAGTTTGATTTGTTATGCAAGATCAAATGGAACAAAAATAGTATTTGTAAGACCTTGAGTGTTTGTAGGTCATTGGTTCCTTATCATGGCTTTATTTGTATTGTTGGTATAATTTTTGGAACAATTCATAGCATGATATTATACAGATTGGTTCAGGACACATTGGTTCCTTGTATTTGACATGGTCTTTGTTTGGGTTTGATTATGGTGATTTCATGGTGTTCAAACTCTCATTTGTTGATAGTGCTCAATGTCTTATCTTTCATTCCCAAGTAGCAAATTAGAAAAGTGTAGCACTTGTGTAGCAAGTTGAGAAAGTGTTTCTAGAGTGGTGATTTTTTGTCTCATTGATAGAGGTATAAAACAGTTTTAAATCTTTTGATAGCATTCTTGTACTTGTGATGTAAATTAATGACTGTTTGACAACATTGTAGACAGTGAAATTGAAATCAAGTTCTTGCAGTGTTGAAGGAATGTTATCATTGATATATTCATTATATGATACTTTATTTTCATAGAGACAATCTTAGTAAAACAGTCAGGACATAACAGTCTTTGCCTTGGTTGGGTTCATATTGACATTTGGTGTATTTTATGCTACAAAGTGATAGTACTGCTCTTGTTGTGTCTGATGTTTTGGAACAGAATATGATATCCATTCTAGAGGCTTGCTAATGCCATTGGATAGATGAGAAGCTTTTAGAGTCATTTGATATTTGGAAGTTTGCATTTGAATTTGTAAGGATGCAGGACAACTTTATCAACAAGATAGTCTACTATTAATCTGGTACAACTATAGGACATGATGTAGGGTAAGTTGACAATACTTTATTCAATTGCCTTGAGAGAATCTTGTTACATGGTATATGGTGATAGTACCAGTGCAATGATAATCCTGACCAAATGACAATTCTTGGTTTTCAATGGAGGTATACAATCCTCTGTACTCCAAACTTTAGAATATTGTAGTTAGAGCAAAGTACAGAGGTAATACAACTATGGAGACTTGTTCAGGTGTGTTGAGATAGTTATGAACTTTCATCATGATAGTGTTCTTTGTTGTAAAGACAATGAGTTTTCATTGTGATAATGATATGAAGCACAAGTGCTAACAAGAACATTGCTACCTGCTTTGCCAGGAGATATCTCGTGAAACAGTGGTGTGCTATGGCTTTGATGACAATACATTGTGATGTGTTGCAATAGTGGTGTGAGTTTTTATGTGTTGCAGGCTTTGATATTTTACAAGTTGCAGGCTTTGACAGGTTTGCAGTTTGACAATAATGATTACATTGTGTTTGTCAGCTTATTGCAAAGATAGTGCAAGGAACATTACCAAATAGAGTTTTTCATGATACAATTGATGCTTGACTATGCCTAAGGTTAATGCTTGACTAGGCTTTAAAAATGTCTAGTTTGTTTGTAGGGGAAGCTTTATTGCATTATATCATTTGGTATAGTAATATGATAAGTGATTACCAAGTATTATTTTCTATTGTTTGGTGTTTGCTCAGTAGTGATTGTTACTAATTTTTTGTCCACATTGAAAATTAGTTGGACCTAGGTGTAATTGTTCAGAAGGAATAATAAAAAACTTCAAGGTTATGCATTCTTGAATGGTTGATGCATTGACAAAGTTGAAAATAAGAACCAGTTGTCAGGATAACCCATCAGTCCAATCATGATTGATAATGTAATATCCAGTTCAGATTTTACTCTAAAAACTAAGTTTTTACCATAGGTATATATTTTTATTTTATTTTCAAAACTGAAAAGTAATTACTAAAAACAAGTAATACATCCATCGACTTAACAATAAGCATGATTTTATAGTCATAATGCAAAAGGAAATGATCAACCCATAACATGTAAACAACATTTTATTGTAAACACTTTAAAGCAAATCTAAATTAGGAACATACCATTAACATTACATCTCGATTGTCGACCATCCAAATTCAAGTCTTAGCATTCCTCATGAATTAGAAGAGAAACTATCTTCAAGGAGCTTAACCTCCAACCACAGACCGTCGGTCTCCCACACTCCTTCCTAACCAAAAGTGGCCCTACCCTACTCAAGAGGATAGACTTAGGATAACCATTGGTGTTTGCCATCTAAGCTCTAGTGTTGTGACCTACGTGACTTGTTATCATGCAGATCCCTAGATACCCTCTAGTCATGCATGACCTCTCCACAAGCAATGCCATCTAGTCACAATAAACATTCAATGCACTTGAGGATCATGCATTACCTTGGCCAGAGGGTTTGAATTAAAATAGCATTGCATCAACGCATGAATTAAGTTCACCCACCCCCACTCGACTCGAATTAATCACAATCCTACAGTTTCCTATTTGTAAGCTCTATATAACAACCTTGATGACCTCAATGTGTTAGAATTTCATCATGCATTAGCGCATGGCATATAGGTTTACTCTATCTCTGAGCTCATGGAAACCTCTTTGTCTATTTGATAAATAAATGGTTTCCTTGCATGTCAATGTTTCAAAAAACGCTATACGTTGTTATAACCATCTCAAAAATTATCCCATTTTTTTTATTTCACCCATTCATGAGTGGGAACTAATCCCAACCTTGTTGTTTTCGGAAGGGGATTATGAAAATACCAATTTTATAGAACATAACATTAGAAGACCCTGAGTTTAAAATTAACATACTAAGGAATCTTCTTCGATTGTCGATTCTTCGACATAGTTTCAACTTATGTTAGGAAGGGTTTCTTTATAAGTCAAAACAAGAATACAGTGTTTGAAAACCTATGTTAAGACTCAAAACATGTATTTCGATGTATCGAAACTTTCGACATATCGAAACTTTCGACATATCGAAACTTTCGACATATCGAAACTTTCGACATAGCATAATCTTATCGATTTAAACATTGGAAAAACCTTATCATTCGTCTTCTTCTAATAAATTAGTTGCATGTAAATTTGAGCTTGAGACTTGATTAAAGACCTGTTATATTGCTCTAAATCTTCATCTTAATAACTTCTCTAATTGCAAATCTCCTCTCAGAAACTCAATGGTTTTTAATACTTCCCTAACGTAAGAATTATTTGCAAAAATAGGAGGTCTAAGGTTGGTTATTATTCTCACCACGGTCGACCCATTTAAAACTTAGCAAAAATAAAAATGACTAAAAAGTCTTTTAGGATTTTGTATAACCTTCGCTCCCTTGTCTCCCATAGCTCGACGGATATCAAGATAAAGTTTTCTTTAACCTTAAACTAGCTGTCAGTTATTCTTAGACAGAGCCATTCGTTGGTTTTCGACTATCAAAAAGGCACTTAAACTTAGTTGTCGAAGGCTTTAACCACTGCGGTTTAATGATAACAATGAGCTAATTTTTGTCTGACTTCACTCGATCTTCTATGCACTTAACATTTATTTAAATATCTCATAAGATAAACATAAAACAATACAGTGAAATTCAACCTTTGAGGTTGCTCCTGGACACGCCAAACTATCATTGCAAGCTTTTTAATTACATTGCGGTGCAAGGGACAAACATCTCTTCTAAATGAAGAGTGTCGGAAGCAAACAGAGTTATATTGGTTATCATCACATACTCCACATCTTTTTAAATCAGATAATGAGTCCCAACGTACTATAAGCAGTAATATTACTACCATAATCATTTCATAAAATCATATTCGCACAAAGAAAAGGATGAAGGAAACCTGATGGTATTCTCTGCGTCTCTTTAAAATTGTCCAATGAAAATGTTTTGCCCTGATCGCTCCCTTCACACCCAACTTGGTCTCTTTTTCTCGAGAGATTAACTCCCAAAACTGACTCAAACTTCGCTACTAATCCCTGCCCATGGCGAAGGATTAACTTCCTATCCACTCTCGACCATGCCTATCAAGAAGGAAATTCTGTTCGGCATGCAGAAAATATCTCCACCTTACACGACCACTCTGCAAGATGGAGCTTTTCGAAGCGAGGTGGCATAACAACCTTAACAACCTGTCCACTAATTGAGAACAAAGGCTTCATTACCTCTTACTTTGCCACTACACAGAATAGTGGTGCTCAAACTCTTACAGGGTGGCAGACTTAATGGGTTAAAAATATCCCTCAACTCAAAACCGATCATGAGAATAAACAATTGCCACCTTAGCAATAAAAGTTTGGTCGATGACTATATGGTGGTCTAAAACTAGAAAACAAAAAGAGTTATTCGAAAGAAAGACATCATAAAAAGAAACTAAAATGTGTTCCTCTTCAAACTTCAACTCTATTACCGACAACAATCAAGAATAAAGGAATTCGTCAAAGTCTACTAAAATATAACTATATAATTTAGCATATTCCTTTATATTACGACAAAGGTTAAAACACACCTAGGTCTCTAATTCGACGTCCATCGAATTTTCGCAAAAGGAGTTTACGACATACGCTCGAAGCGTTCTATAACAACAACGATGGATTGGGCTCAACACAAACAAGACTTAAGATCAATTTATGCACAAATTCGACTCTTGCACCAATTGACAACAAGACATGACTTACAACTTAGCCAAATAAGTACATATATTTACATATATACAGAATATCAGTCATTCCTATTAGACGACATGTTTAAGAGGATTGCGACAATAACATCAATTTTCCCATACTCTAAACGATGACTTACGAAAGGAGAACAACTTTTACTTTAGACGTTGATATCTCGACTAAAATTAACTTAGCCGGAAACATGACTTAATTCAAGGCATCAAGGTTTATCTACCTGATTTGCATTTTTAGTAACAAACACCCATGGTTAATTCCAAAGTCTATTCTCTTTCTCAAAGATACTTTCTCTTCTTGTCGAACATAATCCATCTTCTCCTACAATGACAATCTCACATACAAATTTTGTGGTCAAAGCACCAATATTCTGATCAATGCACAATATATCCAATCATTACATTTTCATAACAAAAAGACATTCTAGTTCATAATATCATATTGATCATAATCAAATATCCATGATTTCATTAAATTAACTTTCTTTATCTACATCATCAGTTCCTTTGATGTTAATAACATATCCACATAACTATAATATTTAGGAAAAAGTAAGTAGTAATTTTGAATCCAAAAAGGGGATGTAACAGATAAGTTATCATGACAAAAGAATTGATCATCAAAGGATCAAACATTCAAGGAGATACAATTGTTCTACAAAGTTTGATCTTTCCGGATTTATAAGTTAAATTGATTATTCAGATTAAACAGTTTTGAATAAAAGAGAGAAAGATGTTGTTTTACACTGTTATTTCATGTCATGTTTTGAACATACATCTAGGTATCTATTACTTTATCTCATGCATTGATTAAAAAGGAAATACATATACATCATATGCATTAGAGAAACTAACTGATCATGTTTAAAATAAATGTTCAAATGCGTCCCACACAAGCTGTGGGAGTAACTAGACTGAGCAATTGCAGACATGCAAGCTATGTATCTGTGTGATAAAAGAAAAGAGAAAAGAACATATGATAAATCTAAACATCCATCATTGCCTGATGATGGAGGTTGCTATTGAAGCTGGTCTTCAAGTCTTCAGTCTTCATTCTTCAATCCAAGCCACCATCCAGTTGAAACCTACAAAATTTTTGGGACAGCCTTGTTAGTGCTCCATATGTTTATAGTTATCACTTGCTTTTATCAAACAAAGACATCTACTTATCATATTTTGCATTCATATAAGAATTCAGATCAGATAATGATATAGATCAAGAAAAAATCCTGAAGGAAATCAATCAATGCTATCAGGTAATTTTTATGCTAACTTGTTTGTTCACTGTGCAGGTATAGGACAAATTTGGTTGCTGATTTGAAGACCAATAAACATGTGGATTAAATGTGGCTCCCACAAGGGTTTGAGCCTAGCATGTTTCTTTTTATTTTTTGAAAAGAGTACCAGAAAAGATAGAATGCATCATTCTAAGCTATATCATGCATCATCTAATCAACTTACATGAAGAAGATATCATCATGACATCATTACAGTTGATTGAAATAAATCAGACCTATGTGACTGAATCAAGATTGACAAGAAAACAAATTTAGAAATCAGATTACAGTCATTTAAGGAGTGATACAAGTTTTCAGATTATTGTGCTTGATAAAGAGAAGAGAGACAGAGCAAGGAGGATACAAGAACTTATGTATCATTTGAACAAGTTGTAGAATAAATCTTGTGAAGGGTCATCTCATTATGACAAGGGAGTAAGATGAAATAATATTTTATACCGCACATTTCTCATGTTGTTTTCATATTGTTTAAGATGATCAAAGTTTAAAAAACTATATCACATTCAAAGTTACAAGTGTCTCATAGAAGTAGTCAAGTAAATGCCACATGGAACAACAGATGGAACAGTGGAAGGCAAGTCAATTATAAAACAATATGCCAACTTGACTACCATAAAATAGAGCTTCACAATATGTATGAGATAGGTGTGCAGTCACCCAGGAAGAAGATATAAACTTTGCAGAAGGCTGTCACCAATGGCTCAAAACTTCAAACCATTAAAAGATACATGAAGATGAATGCTACAGTCTAAATGGAGTTAGATGTTCAAATAGTCAAGCATCTAGGGATGAAGCACATAATACATAAGCAAATACCCCAACATAGTGAATGGTCAAGAGACATGATAGTCAAGTCAACTTTCAAGATCAAATGAAAGACAGTCATGACTAAAGTGGAAGATACAAATAATAGATACATACAGGATGCTCACTAATCCATCAAATGATAAAGAATGTCACAAACCATCAGTGATCTTAAAGGAAGAGAAAGCTGTAGGGTAGCTATATATGTCATCACTTACATGACAGCCAAGTACATATGCAAAAATAAGAGACTGTCATGTATGAAGTTGCAAATACAGAGAGATACAGTATAGTAGAACATAAAGAATGCAACAGTTCAAGGATGAATAGAATGATTCCATACATTTCAACATTATTGTGCTTTGACAAAACTTTATTTCTCATGCCCAAGCTATAGAGGATGCCATGCATGATGCAGTCAGGAGAGATACAGTGTAGTCAAGAAGAAGCTACCATGTAGTCAAGAGAGATACAGTGATGTCATGCAGTCAAAAAGATGTCATGGTGCAATAAGGAAGATACAGTCTAAGAGAAATGAGATAAATGAAGATCAAGATACATATATAGTCACCATCACCATGGACAACCAAGACAATGACCAGTGAAGTGGCTTAATAAAGCAAGAGACATTCATGATATATCATAAGGGTTATATCCATCTACATGAGAGCAGTCAGTGTGCACAAGAATGATCACAGGAAAATGGATGGACAAAGAGCATATGTCTATAATACAGAGGTGCATAAATGATGAAAGTATGAGCAGCTAGAAGAGATATGAAGATGCACAAGGAAGCTACAGGTATACCTTAAAGTATGCATAGATATGATTACATGTGCAAAGATGTATGAAGGCATGCTACAGGTGTATGAGCCAAAAAAGAAATAAAGACACGTGTCTATGCTACAGATATGCCTTGAAACATAACAAGAAACAAAAATGCATGATATCTATGCACAGAGGAGTCCAATACATATGACAGTCAAGAGATAGCATGACACCCGTGCCATAATATATATCCAGTTGTAACAAAGGCAGTAGCCAATCAAGGATGTTCCACATGACTTACAGTTCATCACATTACATTCATGCAACCTGAAGAGATATGCATAAGAAGAACCTCACAAAATGTAAAGAATACCAACATGTGCTTCTACCCAGTAGCCACAGTGGAATGATAAGGTAAAATGTGTCATCAGCAAATGTGAAATAGTCACAAGGACAGAAGGAGAAGTGTTATGAGAAGCAAAGCAAGAAAACCCACTTACTAATACTTCAAAACCCTATACTTTTTGCCAACAGATGGAGACAAGATCACAGTCAAGGTGGTGCTACATAGACAATAGATCGACCATGTTGAAGAGATCAAACCCTAATGATATTTTTGTAGACACAGTTAAGAGATTTCAAAAAGATGCCATGATACATTCATAACCATACCAGAGGAACAAGAAACAAGAAGGAAGTTATACCCATCTGCCAAGTTAACAAGATTTCTTCAAAGATACTTCAAGCCTTTATTTTCTTACATATAAGGAGAAAGAGATCAAGTAAACTAGTATGGCCGTGGTATTACAAAGTTTTTCTGTGCAGGATGAAGTCAAAACCCTCATCTTCAAGGCTCACAAACCCTCGAGTAGCTATAGTTTTTTATGCCTATTTTCAAGAGATGCATAGCTATGGCAGGTAGAGGTTCTAAAAATGGAGAAAGCTTCAAAATCCTCATCTTAAAAGGCTTCAAAACCCTCAGGTTTCTGCATAATGAAAATAGATTAAGACAAAAGAAAAAATATACAGCCATGGATGACAGAGACATAGCATTTTTTGCTATAAAATGCAATCCCCATGTCTATCTACAAACTTGTCATGCTATAAGGAGTGAAACCAAAGATAATGAAGCTATAGAGATTAAATGACAAGTGCTTACCCTTGTTGCTGATAGGAAGAAAGATCTTCCACCGCCTCACAATGGCCTCAAACTTCCAAAAGAGCAGATGAAGACCATTGAGAAAGAAGCATACAAAAACAAAATGAAGGTATTAAAGGGTGCACAACAATGGAGGTATTCGTAGTAGTGAAGAAGGCCGTGACCATTTAAATGAAGAAAGCTACAGATACTTAAATGTTTTATATCAAATAGAAAGCAGAGTTATCTTCTTCCTAACACATGCAGAGTTCCATGGCAACGACAACGAAGAGCCGTTGAAAGGAGAAGACCAAAGCCATCATGAAGATAGTTGAAACCCTCGGTTGGCATGAAGGTTGCAAAGCTCAAAGAAAGAAGTCAAATGAAAAGTGAATGAGCAAGTTAGGGTTGTTTTCCTATCTTGTTTGAAGGTTCTTTTGCTCGAGTGCATTTTTTAACTTACAAAAAACCAATAATTACTTATCCAATTTGATGCCATGGTCAAGACTTTCCCTAGCCATCATAACATATAGTGGCCGACAGCAACCCCTTAGAGTTGGTTTTTCTTAAGTCAAGAAGCCGATGTAACATGTGGGAAAGGCTACAAGCCTTATAATCTTTTGAAGATTCCTTGGTGGTCGAATGGGGAAGGAATAACAAATCACATGCTCAAGTTCCTTATCTATTTCCAAAGCATCCAAGGATAGGTATTTCAAGATTATGCATGGTGACTAACAGCCAAGAGGGTGTGTGTTTTGACATAGTATATGCATATGCAATACATGGAGTTCAAGGGTAAACTTTCATGCATGGTGGAGATATGACTTCATGGGTAAAGGGGTATTGTCTTGTAGTGATGTGATTATTGCATAAAGACAATTGCATGGTGGCAGTATTGATGGTGGCAACATATGATGGTATTTTTTATGCATGGGGTCAAATTGCATAGTGGAGTTGTTCTTCCTTAACTTCAAATTACACATGGAGATATAAGGAGATTTAGAAAATGTGATGTATGTGCACAATGGCAACAAGGGGGAGTCATAAGGATATTTATGCATTTTTGTTTGGTGCATGGAATGCTACAAGAGAGACTCAATTTTCTTTTTATTTTCCTTGCAGAGGGAGATAATTTTTCATGTATTGGAGTGATAAGGAATTTTGTAATTATTCCTAAGTCCTATTTTACAAAATAGGCAAATGTATTGGAGTGATAAGGAGTAATATTTTTCTTCTAATCATGCACGATTTTTACACATTTATTAATTGTAAATAAATAATAAAGTAATACTCTATGAATTACTTCATTATTTTCCACAAGTTGTAAAATCGAAAATAGAACAAATTGTAACAAATAATAGAGTAATATTCTCTTACTTTATTATTTACTCACAATCAATTTTGCTCATGCAAAATCATGCAAATTGATTAGTTGAGTTAACTAGGCCACCTAGGGGGTTTTGCATGACTTTTAGGAGTATTTTTAGGATCATTGGTCAAAATTTTGGTCAAACATATGGAGAGGCCCAAATTGAAGCTATTTCACTCAATTTGTGGTAGTTTTAGACCCTAATTTTGAGGATTTTTTAGGGTGCTCGGGAATGAGTATTTTTAGAGGCAGTTGTCTGCAAGTCGATATTTTTTGCATGCCTCTTGGAGAGAGCAGACCTATATATTGTAAAGAAAAAGTTTGTTTTTGCTAGTTCTTGATTCTCATTCTAATTTGAAGACAGATTGGAGAATTCTTGTAGCTCACTTTTACAATTTTATTGAGAGATCGATAGGTTACAAGTTATCTTTTATCTTTTTGCAAAGCTTTCCTTTGTTTATTTTAGATCAATTGAATTACCTTTTCTTTTAGTGTTGAATGTTGAAGTGATTTTGATGAAATTTTGTTGTGTTGTATTATTAAACCTTCAAAATTATTGTCTCACCTCATTGTTTACAGCATTAAAGCATTAATTCATCACAGTTCTTAGGTTGTGTTAACCAGAAATAGTATTTTTATGCTGTGAAAAAACCATTTCCTTCATAAAAACCTATTTTCAAACCTTCCTTAGAATCATTTTTGTGGTATTTATGCCAAGTCTGGATTGTGTAGAAGTCAGATTTATGAGCAAACATTGTGAATCAGATTGCATTATTTTTATCCATATCAGGTGCATCACCATTTTACCTTTAGTATTCACTTAGTCTCTTTCTTCCCTTTTCCCAAAAAAGTAAAAAAATATACATCTCAATAGAACATTTGAAGGGAACCAACCCACAATCTGGAGGTCTAATCTCGTCATAGGGCACCCACAACCTAATATTAGTCCCATGTTACATAGAATTGTAGTGCTTTAACTAGCCTTGCATACGGGTGCAATTTCTAGTGATAACAGTGATATTAGCTAATCTTTTGATGTTTGTTCATTGATATGATACTTGGCTAATGGTGACAGTGATATTCTACCATCATATTCAATTGTTGTCCTTCTTTGGTACATGCTCATTTATATGCTCATCATGATGCTGACAGTGCAGTTTCTATTTCAGATGCTCTGGATGCTTCTCCTTCATGGGACAGTCATGGTATATTTGGTATGCTTTATCTTCCATTTTTGTTTTTCATTTCAGACATTTGTTGATTTATGATTTATGTTATCTCCTGGAGGCATTGGCTCACTTTCCTTCCTTCCTTTGCCTTTGATGTCAAAAAGGGGGAGAGAGAGTTGTGTTTTGCCATCATAGACAAAGGGGGAGTTTGTTGCTCTCAGTTGTTGTCCTCGATGTCAAAGACACAATCTCTCTTAGTTGGATGTGATGTGGTTGGATATAGTGACCTTGAAATGTTTGGTACCTTGACACACAATATCTATATCATTGTATCATGACAATTGGTGAATGGTGTTTACTCCTGGTCTTGGTCTTGGTCTTATGATGGTATCATCATTGCTGGAATATATTGTTGACATGTTGGCATTGTGACATTATGTTGATTGGCTTATATGACGTTGGCATACATGATTGTGGTGATATGACATGTCCTCATGGCATGTGACCTTGAAATGTATGGTACCTTAACACATAGTATCTGTATCATTGTATCATGACAATTGGTGAATGGTGTTTACTCCTGGTCTTGGTCTTGGTCTTATGATGGTATCATCATTGCTGGAATATATTTTTGACATGTTGGCATTATGACATTATGTTGATTGGCTTATATGATGTTGGCATACATGATTGTGGTGATATGACATGTCCTCATGGCATGTTTACCATATATAATGTTATTCAGAGGCAATGGCATTTGTATTATACAGTGGCATTTGTTTTGGATAGTGGGTTGGCTCTTACTTGATATGGTTATCATCATCTCCTATCATATATGACACACATATTTATTCTGGCTCAGTTGGAAATACAATGATTATGTTGTTGGCCCATGCTCAGTTAAGTTGATTCTCTTTCACATTGTAGTTCAGTTTCTTGTTCTTTAGTTGTTGTTGTGATCTAGACAGTGGGCATTCATGATATTATCTTTCTGTATCATGCTAGCATAGTGGTAGTGGAAATAACATTGACTGTTGAGTTTGACTTCCTTTCATAGTGGCATTATAATGTGATGTTATTTTTGTAAAATTTTGATGTGATTTTAAAAGTGGCATTAAAGGGCACATTGTTTGTCATAAGGTATTAAATGTGATATTTAAAAAAAAGAGGAAACAAAATAAACTTTGTTACAAATGCCACTTCGGGATTCATTAAGGAATGACCTGTTGAACAGGTCTCGGGCTCTTCAAAGTAGGTAAAAGATGTTTGTGTCTTTATCGTCACCGACCCCTTTCTAGGGTTTACCGTGAGCACCAGTTGAATGGGATATCTCGGGCAAAAAAGAGACTAAACCATTTCATTTTTCAAATTTTTATCTTGGTCTATGTCAGCAATGAGCTAGGGTTTCATATCCTTATGTAATCATGGAACAATATGCAGTAATCACCATGAATCTTTGATAGATCTTTTGGGAATCATAGTTGACATGACAAAGCTAAGTAGAAAACATGTTTTGGTAAAGGTTTTTTACTTCATTTCTTCAGCAAATGTTTATGGCGATCAACTCACCAGGTGATATTGTTACTTGAACCCTTCATTTAGTGTCTATCTTTATTGTTTGAACTTGGGCATCGACAGTTATGGGTATTTTTTTTTCTGTTATGGGGTTTCATTTATTTGAAAATAATTCTTTTTGCTTCATCACCCATAACAATGGCGATTAGGGTTTTAAAAACAAAATCAATTCTTCTTCATTCAGGTTTTAAAATGCTATTAACAGAGGTTGTTAACTATGGTTTGGAAAGTGGTTTCAAGGTCTTGTTATGGATTTGTAATACTTTGATACAAACAGTTATAACTGTCTTCAAATACACATTCGGGTGGCAATTTTTTGGTATATCATTATGAAGCAGCTGTAAAAAGACTTAACTCTGGTTAAGCACTTTATCTTACAATACAATTTGAATAGCCTTCAAAAGTGTTGAACATATGAGGTCTATTCGACCATAACTGCTTTGACAGTTGGAAGACATCTGAATCAGTTTTTGTGCCCGTTGTCTCTTCAAACTGTTTCATGAGAAGAGGAAGACATTATGAAATGTATAAAAAGGGCTTTGAATAGGAATGGTAAAGCGTTGTATATACACTTGTTGTAATGTTGAGGATAGATGGCCAAGTGCATTATCTTTGATGTTAGATTAGAGTTATTGGGTTTTTAGAGAAACAGAGTAACCCTCTGTATTAAACTGTATTATTCTTTGTTTGGTTTGAAATATGCCAGTGAGGCAGAAATGAGGTCAAGTCAGTGAGACAAGGACCTTTGCCAGTGAGGCACAAATAGCCAGTGAGGCACTATTGTCAGTGAGACATTGTTGAAAATGCTAGTGAGGCAATGATTGTAGCCAGTGAGGCAATGATTGTAGCTAATGAGGCAAGATTATTAAATAAGCCAGTGAGGCACTTTTATTGAGTGGTTTTCTACCCCAGAGGGTTTCCACTCCTAAAATTTTTTGTGTTATGGTGTTATCTGTTATCTGTTTCGTCTGCCATCTATCTTATGATGTTGTTCGTTATTTGGTTCATATACTCATGGTACTTGTTTACTTGTCTCTTTAATGTTTTATTACATGCATTAATAAGCATATGAGTCAGCATTCACATATGTTGTTTAAACCTGTAATGAAAGTGTGAAAATTTGTCTTGTTCTCTGTAACACTGATTCACCCCCCCTCTCAGTGTTACCAAGTACTCCAACAATCTATACCTACTAAGTTTCATTCCTAAAATAAGGTTTTTTGCCCTTAAATACTTCATGTCAAATGCACCAAATTGCTAAATTTTAAGCTCCCTAATCATCACCTTGTTGTTACCAATAACATGTCATTGAAACATACAAGACAATAATTAGCAATTGATCATCAATAAATTTAACATAAAAATAGTGATATTCTTCACTTATAACAAAATCTAACTTCAATCCAAAGCATTGAACTTCTAATACCACATCCAAGGTGATTGTTTCAAACCATAAAATGATTATTCTAACCTACAAACCAAAATTTTCTTTCCTTTTATCACAAATCCATTAGGTTGTTGCACGTAAATTTCATCCTCAAGATCCCTATGATAAAAAATAGTTTTAACATCCATTTGCTCTAGTTCAATATCACAAGCCATAGCAATAGAAAGCAAGAATATAATGAAAGATATTTTAAAGACAAGAAATAAAATTTCACCAAAATCAACTCCCTCTCTTTAGGAGTAGCCCTTTTCTACCACTATGTCCTAGTACCTCTCCAACTTACCATCTACTCTAAATTTCTTTTTAAACACCCACTTGCAACCAAAGAACTTCCTTCCCTCATGCAAACTCACTAGATCCTAGGTGTCAGATTTCTCAAGTGCCATAATCTCCTCCTACATGGCCTCATTCCAAAACTTATATTCCTTTGAAGAGAGAGCCTCCTTGACATATCTAGGTTCATCATTAATACAGGATAAATAAAATACATAATGGAAATTTGGTGGTCCATTGGGTTCCATTGTCACAAAGATCTTCTCAAGGGTGGAGCAAAATGGATTCTACTTATTCCTCTGCCTACCCAACTTGCACAGAACTCTCACTTGAATCCTCTTCATATCTATCATCAAATCCATCATTTTGTTCTTAAACATGTGCATCTTTCTTGTTCTTGACCTTAGTCTCATTCTAAATCTTATAAACATTCTCATTGGATATTTATTAAATATACATTTCTAAGATTTGGGATCTAACTTAGATCAATTTTCTCTAGGAACATGAACAAAAGCCTCATATTCAAATACCCTTAAATGTGAAATAGAGAGTTGCTTACCTATCCACATGTAATAAGGGGTTTTATCAAAAAGATCCAAATAAGGGGATTTATTAATCAATTAGTAGGCAACACTCAACCTTAGGCCAAAATCTTCGATCCAATTATGTACCAGTTATCATACTTTTGGCTTCTCCATCAAGGTTTGATTCATTCTCTCTACAATCCTATTTTGTTCTCGCATATTAGGGGTAATATTTTTCCTCATAATATATGCATTCATATATAAATAATCCAATTCCTTAGAGAAATATTCACCTCCATCATTGGATCTTAACACCTTTATTTTCCTATCTAACTATTTCTCAACAAGTGCCTTAAAATCCTTAAACTTAGAGAAAAATTTTAAATTTAGATCTAAGAAAATAAACTCAAGTGTGCATCATGAGTAATTAGCTGCAAATGAAATAAAATATCATGATTTATATATAGAACCAATATCCATTGGACCAAACAAATCTAGGCGAATAATTTCTAAAACACTCGTTTCACTAAAACTTTCCATAGGAAAATAAACTATATTCTTCTTTTCAAATACATAGTGCTCACAAAAATAAAACTCATCAAAAAAAAATAATAATAATACTTATCCATCTTTTTATTAATAATGGTTTGAAGACCTTTTCACCAATGTGGCCCAAATATTGGTGCCACAACATACATGCATTTTAGAAGTGCTAGTTAGATTAGTAGAATTACAAAGACTAGAAGCATTAAGATTAAACAAAGTCCCACACCATGATCCTCTCTCTATCACCAAATGTACTTTAGAAAACTTGGAAGTAGAATTGTCAAATGTCACGTGCATTCTAGAATCATTCATCTTGGCTATAGAAAGAAAATTTCTTGCAAGTCCTAGAACATGCAAAATGCCATATTTGAGAGTTTTCACTCCCATCACTAAAATATGACTATACCTTCCCTCACAAATAAATTGATGTGAACTATTGTCACTAACGAATATCTCTCCTCTATCATGAACTTGGTAAGATAAGAACCATTCTTTGTGGGGATTCATATAGTAGGAGCAACTTGAATCAATAAGTCAAGAGTCATCACTAGAAAGATTAGTAGAAATAAATAAAGCATCACTATTGTCATCATTGGAAGAATCATCAAAAGTTTTATTCTTATTATTAAATTCCTTCTTCACATGTCCCTGTTGGCAAGAGACACTATATGGATTCATGAATGTTGTCATTGATGGCAACAAAGGTTATCCCACACATCCGCAAGACATGATGAGTCTCTACCGGAAGTCAGAATGAAGAAATGTCATGATCTGGTAAGCAAGAACAGAGCAGTTAGCAAGGTCCGACAGTTAGGTCCAGATCTCTCAGAGGAAGTATTTTAGTGAAGTGTGGATTTGGGGAAGTCAAGAGGAGTACCTTGAATAATAGGTTCCAAGGATTTAGCCTCCGATGATGGAAGGGTGAAGAGATATAAGCACTTGAGTGTTGGGTTCCTGTTTGACAGAGTGGACAGAGGAAGAACTGTATCGGCAGAGTGTCAGACCCAAATCTGGAAGAGATATTGCTAATGACTAAGTGTCTTGAGGTATCATTCATGATTGGCCGACATGATTGAAGACTTCTACAAACATAATTTTGATCTGCATTACTTGGTATGCAAGGACTTAGTTGATAGACTAGAGTTTGAGATAATATTGACTATTCTGGATGCTGACTAGAAAAGTGTTGAAATCACTTGTGCGGATATATATACAAGATGGATTTAGATGTGAAGGTGTGTGTGGTACATTTTTGGAAGTGCAAAAAAAAAGCAGAAGAATAGGATAAAAGGTAGAAAATAGGTTCAGAATGTAAGAGGACAGCAGTACTTAAGGAGAGTAAGAATGAAGTGCAGTAGATCAGTCTATTGAGCTTAACTAGAACTGAACTTCAGCATGTGTGGATGCCTCTCATTAGTTCAAATTTTCTTCTTGTAGATAGTAAGTCTTTTGTAGGCAGTGAGCCTCTTGTGAGCAGTGTGCTCGGGCAGTGAGCCTTAATTGGCAAGTGCCATTTTGTTCTATCTATTCTTCTAAACAGAGAATAATATCTTGGGTTAATCACCCCGTGGTTTTTTCCCTTAATAGGGTTTCCATGTCAAAATCATTGTGTCATGTGTATTGGTGTTATTTCCATTTCATGATTATGCTTGCTTATTTAATCTGATGTTGCATTAACTATTAAGAAGGCACAGAAAGTTGAAATAATAGGATAATTGATTCACCCCCCCTCTCAGTTATCAACAATTGGTATCAGAGCCAAGTTCCTCCCAATAGAGCCTAACAGCTTGAGGAAGATCTGGGAATTCAAATGGATGTGTATGGTATGAGGGAGCAACTTAAGTCTGCCCTTGATGATCTTGAGCAGTCAAATTCTGAAGTTAATGAATTAAAGGAAAGACTCAAACAGGCTGATGATTTCATAAAAGAACTAAAAGAGAAACTGAGTCTCTCTATGAAAAAGAGAAAGGAGCTACTTCAGCAATTGGCAAGTCAAGGTGAAGCAAATGATACAAGTGGAGATTTGAAAGAGAAAACCAAGTTATGTGAAAAGTTATCAAAAGAAATCATCATGATAAGACATGAAATGGAATCAGAAGTTATGAAGTTTACCCAAGAAATTGAAGAGAGAAGAAAATCTGAATATGACCTAAGACAATCTCTCAAAGAAAAATTAGAAGATTGCCACAAGATGGATAGAATAATCAGACATCTTGAATTTGATCTTGAAGATGCTAAAGATAATGAAGAAAAACTTGAGGATCAAATTGTCTCTCTTAAAAGGGATCTTCAAACAACAAATGAATACAAAAAGAAATTCAAGATAAGCTCTGCTCAACTTGAAGTTCTCCTTGAAAGCCAAAAGAGGGTAGATGACAAGTCTGGCCTGGGATATAAAAAAGGTGAAAGCTCCGGATCTGGTCAGAAGAATTTTGGATCAGAAAATCTAAGGAACAGGCCTAGAAGACTTCCGGTAAGGCAGCCTAATGCTCAAATATATCCATCCTTCAATGGATACTGCCACAACTACAATAACTTTGGTCATAAAGCTAATCAGTGCAGAAAGAGAATGAATCAGACTAATACATCCTTCTTTGGACAGTGTTTCAACTGCAAAAGGTATGGTCACAAATCTCATGAATGTAGTAATATGCAAATGAACAATTCATTCAATGGTAGATGCTTTGCATGAAATAGAATGGGTCATATGGCTAATCAATGTAGATCAAGAGGATATCAATCAAATATGCAAAGAAATGTTGTTTGCCAAATTTGCAATAGATCTGGTCATATTGCCAAATTCTGTAGAAGCAAGAATCAGGACAAAAGAGGTTCGGTACATCATAATCAGAATCAAGACAAGGGAAAACAAAAAGTGAATGCAGATGAAGTTCAAAGTGAGATGAACATGATTTGGGTAAAGAAAAGTACAGAGAATGTAGGGGATGGATCCGCACCAGACTCTGGTGCTGATATTCCTTCCGAAAATTAAAATGTGAGCTATGGCTCAGGGGGAGACACAAAGAAAACCATTTCCCCCCAGCCAATCAATTGGTGCCAGAACTAGCACAAGGAGAGTTGCGGATTAAAGTGTTCATAAGAGAAACATCTAAATAAACTATGGTTAAGATTTGGAAGATCCACAAGATGTTTAGATCAAGATTGATCCGTTTCTTCAAGTCATTCGAATAAGGCAAACTAGAATGACATAGGTCAAGCATTTAGTGCAACTTGGTTTTAGGGTTTACAGAATAATATAAGGGTTCTTCTTATTAAACATTTGCTCATTCTGCATTTAAGAAGAAGAAAAGAGGTGCTCTGCAACAAATTTCCTCAAGCCCATCAAAGATCATTTGCAGAAGTTAATTCATCCAGAAATCGATCCGGCTCACTCTGTGAAACCTAAAGGCGCAAAAGGTATTTTCTGTTCTTAAATATCTCTCTATAAATCTTTTTAAAAGATGTCTACTTCAAATATTGTGAAGATCACTGATAGGCCTCGCCCCAAATTCAAGAAACATCCCTACAAATCCTTGGAAGTAGATCCCCTAGGAGCATTTTCTAGCGTTCCGCATGGTGTCTTGCATATAGAAGATATTAGGGTTTACATTCACACAAACATTGAAGAAATCAGAGAGTTCAAATTGAGGGATATCCACCACAAACAACTAATAGATGATTCATTTGAGCTCAAACCCCAATACAAGGCCCTCCGGGAGAAGCACTTTGCATAGTATATACATTTCCCTTGCTTTGCTGAGGATGAATGGGTCCGGTATGTCTTGAGCAGAATACATGACAACTTCATGTGGTTGAATGGACCATTCAAGATCACAAAAGATGCCATTAGGGCAGTTACCGATTTACACTCATCCAGTGGGATACCTACTCTCAAGTCTGTCAATAATCAGACTGTAAGTGAGGCTACTGGATCTAGGTTTAACAAAAGAGCAATGACAGTAGATGACATCATTGATCTAGATGTCAAGTTTGCATCCATGATCATCAGCTACAAGATATATCATTCTAGCAGGGAGAATTCAGTACCTGGAACTGCTATCTACACTGCCTATGAAATGTTGAGAAAAAATGTAGACTATGACCTTTGTGAACTCCTTCTAAACCAACTCTTGGAGAATCTGTAGAAAATAAAGAAAGATAAAAAGAATTCGTTCAAGTATGGTGGATTGATATTGTGCTTATTCTTCTACTTTATGAATGAGATTCCCGTATCTAGTGGTTGGGTGTAGGAGAATGATAGACCAGTAGCTATCCAAATCAGGGATTATTTGCATGGACTTGGTGACAACAAAGTGCAAAATACAGCCCTCTGGGGTTTCTTCAAAAACTTCCAGAACATGATGCAAGATAGAGAGAGAATTCCTCAATCTCTAGTTGAAAAGTATAAAGACACTGTGTGTTTTATGGTAGAGACTGATCAATGCCTAATGGAGGCAGTGGAACCAAGAATAGTGTGGATCATGCCAATGGGGTATGAGGTGGATGAGAAAACTACAGAACTGCATGTTCAACACATGCTAAGTCAACCAAGGGATCCTAAGGCAGAAAGGTTTGGAACCTTTGAAGAACTTAGTATGAAGATCCATGTTGAGTTAAGGCAACCAGAGATGAAGAGAAAGGTAAGAAAAGAAGTAGAGAATATTGTCAAAGACTTTGGCATCTCAAAAGAGGCACTTGCTGCCAATAGAGAAAAGATGGAAAGAGTAGAGAAAGAAAAGAAAGAGGAAGAAAAGGAAAGTACTCTGGTAGAATCTTCCACCCGGACCAGATCATCAAAGAAATCTGTTCTTACCACTGCTAAAAGCTCAAGGGCATCAAAACCAAAAGCAAGATCATCTGGCAAAGGAGAGAAGAGAACTAAGACAAAAGCCACAAGATCTTATGCTGATCAAGAAGATGAAGAGGAGACTAAATCTGATGAAGAAGTCAAGAAAATGAAGAAATAGAAGAAAACATTTGGTGAACCCTCTACCGGTCAAGGCGAAGAAGAAATGGCAGAGGAATTTGTTGAAAAACCCACTCTTCGCATTGATGACATCATCAAATCAGTTACAATGGATGGAAATCTTCAGCCAATGGTTGAATTCTATGATGATTATGGAGAAGCTGATCAGAAGATATTGCAAGATGCCACAGTCAGGTATCTAAACATCTACAACAAAGCATTCATTGAAATTACATCTCTGATCTCCAAAAGCTTGGAGAAGGAACTTGAAATAAGGAAGAACAATGCCCAAGCCAAAGATCTAGAAATTCAGGAGCAGATAGCTATTCAGCTCTATCCTTCAATCACTCAGAAACAAATGAATATGATCTTCAAAGATTGCAAGGATGAGTTCCGGAGCAAAGCTAGAATGAATCAGCTCATGCTTGGAGAAACTGATAAAGTAGCAAATGAAACAAAAGAGATCCTCCTGAATGCCTTCAAAAGATTCAATCTTCCGGTTATAGAGGATTTAGGTGTTAATCCATTAGCCACAAGTGTTGAAGAAGGATCTACTGAGGCAATGACAGAAGAGGTAGTGGACACTGGTGAAAATAAGGGCTTGTAATCCTCTGCTCCGGAAGAGGTGGCCCATGAACAAACAATCACTCGTTCGGTTTCCCTTGCTGACTCTGGATCCAAAGGAGAAGAAAGAATAGAGGAGAAAGAAAAAGAAGTGAAGGAAAAACAAGATGACAGCTCCAAGACTGCAGAAGAGAAGAAGAATCTGTCTCTGATAAGAGACACTACAGAAATTGTCAAAGAATTCCTAAATAAAGAGACAATGGAGATTGATGAACTGGAACTTCTACGAGGACCATTTGATTTTGATTCTCTTTCTCTGGTACAAACAATGAAGATAGCTTCATTTGCTAATGCAAATGCCAACAAAAAACTCTTGAAATCTCACATGGAAGATTGTGAGCTTATAGAAGCTGCATCTGGTGTGCTTGAAAAGATCATGCCATCTTTTCAGAAGGATCCCTCAGTCTACTCATCCGGTAATCTCAAATCTCTAGTCAATAGTGTTAGCACACATTTTGATTCCCTAGAGAAGTCAGCAAAAGATAAGGTCCGGAAGGAATTCTTGGAAAAAAGATTATCAGAGGTACAAGGGCTAATAACAAATGATAGGAGGAATATGAATATTAGGATAAAAAGCTTAGAAAATACCCTTAAAGATGGTGGGGAAGTATACAAATTTTGTTTATCATGGTCCAAAGTAACATTGGATATTGAGAAGAGAGTGAAAGAATAGGAGGACAAACTAACAAATCTATCTAAGAATTTTGATCCTCTCTCATCCTCCATAATAAATCAAGAATGTCAGACTATTGCAGTCTTGAATGAAATCAAGAAGCTTGAGAAGGAAAAGAAAAATAGAATAAGCAGGTTGGGTGAACTTAGAGGGATAGTTATCCCTAAGTTAGAGGCCATGCATGAGGCCATAAAAGAAGCTCAGATCACAACCTGGACCAGTGATCCGACAGATCTAAAAAAGGCAGATGCATTTGCATTCTTGTTGAGTAGTCACATCTCAATTTTGGACAGGATGAAGCAAAGTTGGGCAACAAAATTTATCCAATTGAAGACAACTTTTGCAGACATACTTTAGTATATGTAAGTATGCTATATGTATATACTTATGCGACTAAGTATAGTTAAAATTTTGAAAATTTTTTATGTACAAACCCTACCCTTTGCCATTGATGTCAAAGGAGGAGTGATGAGCAGTGAAAAATGAGGAATCCAGCTAAGGGGGAGCTCTGAAAAATATACATAGAGACAGAGCATCATCCAAGGGGGAGTATAGTGTGACAATCATTTTTCACTAAGTGTTGCCATCAATGCCAAAGGGGGAGATTGTTGGCAAGAGACACTATATGGATTCATGAATGTTGTCATTGATGGCAACAAAGGTTATCCCACATATCTGCAAGACATGATGAGTCTCTACCAGAAGTCAGATTTAAGAAATGTCATGATCCGGTAAGCAAGAATAGAGCAGTCAGCAAGGTTCGACAGTCAAGTCCGGATCTCTCAGAGGAAGTATTTCAGTGAAGTGCAGATTTGGGGAAGTCAAGAGGAGTACCTTGACTAATAGGTTCCAAGGATTTAGCCTTCGGTGACGGAAGGGTGAAGAGATATAAGCACTTGAGTGTTGGGTTCCTGTTTGATAGAGTGGATAGAGGAATAACTGTACCGGCAGAGTGTCAGACCCAAATCTGGAAGAGATATTGCTAATGACTAAGTGTCTTGAGGTATCATTCATGATTGGCCAACATGATTGAAGACTTCTAAAAACATATTTTTGATCCGCATTACTTGGTATGCAAGGACTCAACCGACAGACCAGAGTTTGAGATAATATTGACTATTCCTGATGCCGACTAGAAAAGTGTTGAAATCACTTGTGTGGATATATATACAAGATGGATTTAGATGTGAAGGTGTGTGTGGTACATTTTTGGAAGTGTGAAAAAAAAGCAGAAGAATAGGATAAAAGGTAGAAAATAGGTTCAGAAGGTAAGAGGATAGCAACACTTAAGGAGAGTAAGAATGAAGTGCAGCAGATCAGTCTATTGAGCTTAACCGGAACTGAACTTCAGCATGTGTGGATGCCTCTCATTAGTTCAAATTTTCTTCTTGTAGACAGTAAGTCTTTTGTAGGCAGTGAGCCTCTTGTGAGCAGTGTGCTCGGGCAGTGAGCCTTAATTGGCAAGTGCCATTTTGTTCTATCTATTCTTCTAAACAGAGAATAATATCTTGGGTTAATCACCCCGTTGTTTTTTCTCTTAACAGGGTTTCCATGTCAAAATCATTGTGTCATGTGTATTGGTGTTATTTCCATTTCATGATTATGCTTGCTTATTTAATCTGATGTTGCATTAACTATTAAGAAAGCACAAAAAATTGAAATATTAGGATAACTAATTCACCCCCCCGCCCCCCCCCCCCCCCTCTCAGTTATCAACAGTCCCTACTTCTTTTAGTTCCAACACTTCACTCTACTCTTCCCATGGGTTTTGGACTATCCTTTTGAGTTGGACCTATCTTTCAATTTTGGACTATCCTTTTGACTTAGACATGTCTATCTTTTGATTTCTTTCACTCTCCATTAGATTTGCCTTTATCCTTAGGCCTTCCATGAATATATAGGGGATAATTCAAACCATCATCCATAGATTTTATCCTCATTCTTTTCATTGAGAAAAGTAGCAACATAGGTATCCATCATTGACTCTACAAAATCACCATTAATTGCAACAATTAAATTCTCCCAAGATTCAAGCAAAGAGAAAAGAAACAAAATACACTCATCCTCATTAATTTTAACATCTATTGAACCTAACTGACTTGAACAATTAAATTTAAAGCATTCAAATTCTTGGTAATTGAGTCACCTTCATTTTTAATGAATATAAACATCTTTTGAGGTATAATTTATTTGTAAAATTTTTAGTTTGATAGATATCACCTCTCCTCTTCCATAATAGATATGTGGTAACCTCCTCAGAGACATTCAAGATGATAGAATATGAAAGGCACAACTAAATGGTTCCTCATGCCTTCTTGTCCAACTTCTTCTAATCTACACCAGACATTCCCTCAGGCTTTCCTTCTTTTTGAACAACAATCCACTGATCTATATCCTCAAGGATATCCTCCATACGAAGCTTCTAAAGCTCATATCCCATGAAACTAAAATTATCAATCTATGCCTAAGATGTGCTTCCATGGCTTCCAAGATATGCACAAATTTACAATCACACTAAAAAAAATCTCCCACTACATCACAAAAACTAAGAAAACTCCAAGAAAGGTGTCTCCTCAAGTAAAGTCGTAGCTCTAATACCAAATGTTGAAAGATAGGGTAAATAGATATAGTAAAAATAAAATATTAAGTTTTCAAATACTAATTATCTAATTAAAGATTTGAATGTACTTATCTGGTGCAAGAGGATACTCAGCCTTTTGCCTACAACTCACAAAACACAAACCAAGATTGCAACCCAAACAAATCAAAGGTCAATTTTGGCCAATAAAACTTTCAACAAGTGTCATACCTTATGAACCATTCATTATAGAGCCCCTTAAGCTCATCCATTGACAAGTAGGAGGTGTTTTGGTAGTTTCAAAGTATGATGCTTCATCATGATTCAACTACATAGTTTTTGAGCCAAATTCATTGACCTGTGAATCATGAGTAGTTGTTCACATGAACCTATCTCTCATGAGCATGAATTGTCCATTTGGCACTCGTTACATCTAGGTGACTTAAGTACACTTTAGTCCTGGAGTAATACTGGGATGGGTGACCTCTTGGGAAGTCCCAATGCTTCACGCCTATGAGCATTACCTAGATAAAATGGGTGCTAAGTGGACTATTCATGCTCATCAGAGATGGGTTCATGTGAACCACTACTCATGAAATATGGGTCAATGAGTTTGACTCAAAAACTACATAGCCTAATAAAAAATCATAGTTTGACTCACTACAAAAATACCTTACTTATAAATTATGTATGAGCTAAAGTGGCTCGATAATGAATGGTTCATAAGGCACAACACTTGTTGAAGGTTTGGCAAATGGGCTCATAAGCTAAGTGGGCTTGATCTTGGGGCAAACTCCATAGTTAAGCACACTTGAGTTAGAGTAGTACTGGGAATGGTGGCCTCTTAAGAAGTCTTGATGATTCACCCCTATAAGAATCACTAGATGAAATGAGTGTTAGGTGGACCATTCAAACTCATGAGAGATGGGTTCGTGTGAACCACTACTCATGAAATATATGGTCAATGGGTTTCACTAAAAGCCTACATAGTTGAATTGATAAAACATCATAGTTTAACACATTGTAAAAAACACCTCTTCTCAATATAAAAATAAGCAAACTAAAAATAAACACATAATACTAAAATTATGTGGAGAAAGTCTTTGGAAAAAATCTAGCACCAAAGATACCCTTCAAGCTTGGATTAACCAATAACAATGTGTTACAATAATACAATTAACTTCAATCTTCTTCTCTTCTCATAGCATTTTGGTAGCACAAAAATACTAATTACAAGAGACCCATAAAACCTCCATCTAAAACATCCAATTTATATAGAACCAAAGAGAGAAAAAAACAAGGTTTTTTGATCCACTATATGTATGTTACACACTTCCTTCATGAGGCCCATTAAAATTCTAATCACAGCTAATAACATCGAGAAACTTTGAAAATTTCTTCTACAATATAGTGGATAAGTGTTCTGACTTACAAATTCCCCCTACCATATAGTGAAGTGTTAATCTCAACACTAGTTTGCCAACTAGAAATGTACACCAAACTAGTTGTTAACTAAACTCCTTAGAAAGCTCATTATTAGCTTCACTGGCTATGAAAATGGCTAAAATTCATAATCTCACTTGGAATCTGCTAACTAGAAGCCTTGTTGTGATTATACATCCCAAATCCACAATCTGACGTGGAATCTGCAACAAGGATTCCTTAGCACAGTTTGCCATCTAGAGACTTATTTGATGCATCTGACCCTGGAACTGAATCAGTAACTTTGATTTCCAGACCAATCTCTTAATGTAAACTTCTAATAATGGTTCCACCCTTTCCAATTACACCACCAATCTTCTTATTTGTGCAAAGAACAGTGAAAACAAACTCTTCCCTGATGAAGAGGGACCCTGATCAATTCCAACAGATCTACCACCCTCAAGAACATGAAACCAGAGCTTTAGTATCCCAGTGCTGAATCCACACCCGTATTAAAACCAACGGATGATCTCATTCCTCGTACATGCTCTTCCAGATTCCGGAAATGATCAGCTGAATTTCGATATGGAATAAAGCATCTTGAGATCTGTGATTGTAATCTGGAGAGTAGACAAAAGAAATTGGAGGTGGCTGAGCAGCTTCCTTTGCAACACTGTATCGCTCCTTTCCTTCATCCATGGCAATTGCCCTCTGCCTCTATCTCTCCACCACCACTGCTCCAAAGTGATTCACGCTGTCTGCAAACATAACTTTAATATTCTATAATGCTTATTGCCCCCCGCTCAAAATGGGAAGAGCTTAAACAGTGGACACGGTCTAAAGAGCTTAAAGAAGTGGAATCTGGAGGTCGAAAATGTAAGAAAACAGTGGACACATAACATGCCTACTACTATTTAGTGAGAGCCTCGAAATGCATTGTTGCTAACTATATCAATAGTACAAAAGTTTTATGGAAAAATAAAATTATTTACTTCATATGTCTAACTATTTTTTTAAATAGGAGATTTAATAATTTAAACTAATACAAATAAACAAATATATAAAAAAGACACAAAGCTATTTTATTTAACTTTGAACTAATTTATTTCTAAAGACCTATATTTTTGTAATACACTTGTAAAATCATTATTTTTTTTTAATGCACCTAGTAAACTTTTTAATGTGACCGGCAACATTGGTGCGACTCGCCCTCCGGCTCCATGCGAATGCTTCGGTGGGGGACCTCATCCCCTAGCAAGAACACTTCAAACTGGTGAGCTCGTTGGCCCAGCGAAGGCGTAAACCCTGCGAGCTCGTTGGCCCAGTGGGGGTTTGAATTCTGGTGGCCGCCACTACAACTGAGCGACTTAACCACCGAACCACGCCCTTATCGACACTTGTAAAATCATTATTAATAAGAAAAAAATATTTCAATTTAAACCCTAATTTGTAATTGTACTAAAATAAACAAAACAAAGACCTAATTTAACTATACTATCATTTTATTATGACAACCCTCTAAATTTTTTTTTCCTACTTGTTTTTTCACCTCACTCTATAGTCTTGATGGTTCAAAGACAATGGTGGAGGGAAAAACACAAATTAATTTCATTTACATTTCATATATTTATATCTATATTTATTATTACATGTTATGTTGATTATTAAATATTAATATTATGTTTAATATTAAATATTAATATTTTGATATGTAAATGAATGTCAAATTTAAAGTAAAGGGTAAGAGTTTTTATTAACATGCTCGTGCGTCATTACACTCCACCCTTTGCTTTAGTTGTAGAATACCTCTAGGCCTAATAATTTAATTTTCTTTTCCAATAAAACACTAAATGATTTGTTAGACTTTAAATGAAAAATAAATTTAAATAAAAAATATAAGATACAAGTTTGACAAATATATTAAATACCCATTTTTAAAAATTCCTCGAGATAAACATAAAATTATTACGATGAATAAAGGACAATCCAAGTCTTCCTAGAATATTAGTTCATAAAACTATAGAAAGCATTGAAGCACAAATTGTAATGTCTAGCATTTCATTATGTGTTTTTTAAGGTGCTTTAGTTTGTATAGAAATTTCATTTCTTTGTGAAAGTTTAAGGATATATACTAGAGACGTGATGAGTTTCTAGAAAAGTTTGACTTTTTTATTTGTGAATTCTTTGGATGTTCAAAGATAAAAAATTGTATACTATGTGTTATCCCGTAATGATTAGATTAATCATTATCATAACCGAGTGGATGATCATTATCTTGTAGATGCAATTGATAAGAAATAGATCACAATGTTCTTGGTACAAACGATTAGACCCCACAATAAAATCTCAAAATGCAATTGTCATTATCAAAATTTATCTTGACCTTATTTTAGTATTTGAAGTTAGAAAAGATCATTATAAGAATGAAGAGCTGTATCACCATTGCTCTTGCTAAAACCTTCTAATAATCTCTTATCATTTTTTATTCTACAATTCTAAAGAGGGACGTAAGAATATGCACACCATATGATTACTCGGTACAAACAAGTTTGTTAATGTGGAGAGTATTAGGAAAATTTATAGCGGAAAGGATGACGGGACGTTCGAAGATAACATATCCATTAAAATTATAGGCATGAACAAAGCTAATGATTTAAAAATCCTAACAGACTAATCTACTTGAAAGGGAGGATTGACCATCAAATTTAAGGACCATTCCTTATATACTCCGTTGCTATTTAAAAACTGTAACATTTTACTTCTCAAAAAAAATTCTTAGTCCCACATAATTTTGTATTTTTAGAACTAAATTTGTAGTTTTCTATTTTATCTAGCTTGTGCAGGCTTCAAACTACTTAAACGGAAAGTTTCTTCTGCATTTCATATGTTAAACTGTAGTTGCCCTGGTCTTGACACCTAATCTCGCAATTGGTCTCTCCTGACTTTCACCAATGTTTGGTGCCCTAATAGTGATAACTGATACCAAAAACAAATCAGGTCTTTCTTCTTTATCTCTCTTGAGCTATCTCAAGTATACCCTGCATTGTAATCCTTGCCTGTGTTCTAATTTTCCTATCGTGTGCCCGTCTCGAGTTTCGAAATTATTGTTTTGGCGACCTGGTTTAGTTGTTTGAATCCTTTGGCTTGAATCCTTGCGCTGACCGTAAACAGGTGCGTTGTGGTGTGGGCTGTTTTAAAAAATTTCCACTCTTACTGAATTTAAGAAATCTATTCCACCTGTTTAGTTGGTAATGGTGGACTGTTTCTAATCACCTGTTTTTGAATATGGTTCATTTCTATTGACGTGTTGGAGTTTTGGACTGTCTGTGCTTTTACAATGCACAGGCTGTTTAAGCTCTTCCGAATTCTTGTGCTTTTGTTATGTTTGAGCAGGAATCTTTTAATGGTTATATATATCATCATTTTGCTATTTTAAAAATTTTAAGTCACTAAATTTGACTATTTTTAGATTCTTTACAACTGTCCCATTTATCTATATTTGATAAATTTTCTTATCTCTACATAAAATTGTATTGGATTATAAATTTCAATTGTTTAAAACAGAAACATATTACTCATATTTCTAACAATCTAAGTTTTAATTATCTTAATTTATTAGGAACTATTTTTATTTTCTTTATTCACCCTATTTTAACATCTTTATTTCCAAATTATATATATGGATAAATTTTTTTTGAAGTTGAATCATCATAAAATTTATATCTTAATAGGAAAATTTAATCATTGAATTGTAAAAAAAAAATTGGTATAAACTTTTATTTTCAATATAAAAAAATATTGAGAAAAATATTATACTTCTGTATATTAAATTCTATAAAATCTTCAAGAAATCATTTCTTAAATACACCTTGCTTGCAACTGTTGGTCGTAGATCACTCAAGCAAAGAGTTCATATCAGCATGGGTGGTCCCATCTTTGCTCCCCGATAGCTTGAGAATCTCCACAATAGATTTGGTAGGGACAAAATCATGTAGCTGAGGTGGCACCATTGACAAAGCTCAATTATATGTTTTAAAGGACATTTTTAAAAAATTGAAGGATGGTAACGTTGGCCATTCCTGTTAGAATAGCTAAACGGCTAAAAGCTAAGGCCTTCGTTCTTGCTTATGTCCTTTAGCCTGCAGTTGTAAAGGTAGTGCCACAAAGAAGAGTTTAATCGAAATAACTAGCAGCAATCATGGACGATATTTACTGGTTAGAGACTAATGTGTAGATATTCTACAGGTGGGACATTGAATGGGCAAGTGTGACGTGATCCAAGGTGGTGGATCTGGTGGGTCTAGTGTTGTCTACTTGGCAAAGAGTCCGAAGGTTTGTTCAATGCCATTTATAAAGTAAGAGGGGCTACATGCTCATTTCCTTATGGGAATGACAAAACAACCCAACTAATTAGAATGTGCAACTTCGTTTTTTTGTGTTAAATCATAGGCCACTATTCAAAAGGTGATCAACGGGTGCCATAAATCTGAAGTCACAATTCAAAAGGTTTAGTCATTTATTTGTGCCCATGGGCTTTCTAAAGAACAATCATAGCTTAGTAAGGTAATTGGGGGCTTGGGTTATTTACTAATCAAAAGGTGATCAATTGGTGCCATAAATCTTAAGTCACAATTTAAAAGGTTTAGTCATTTATTTGTGCCCATGGGCTTTCTAAAGAACAAGCATAGCTCAGTAAGGTAATTGGGGGCTTGGGTTATTTGGTTAGTGACATGGTAGCTACTTGTAGAGGTAAATATAATCTTTTAGGGCCATGTTGCCATATGTATGGGAGGTAGTTGGAAGTATTAGTTGTTGATTTTGGTAGTTAGGTCGGATCCCTTCTAGAGACCGACCTAGTCGTAAAATGTTGAATGGCCCATCGACCTTAGCATTTCGAGAATCTCAGTTGTATTATCTGATTTAAGGCAGGCCCTAATTGGGCGAATTCATTATTCAATGTATCTTGAAATTGCAAATAGGTCAGGACCTATTTCAATGTAACTTGTATGTAATTTGAATTATTATAACTTGGCGCCAAATTGTATAAGGCCGACCAAGGTTATTTTTTGGGTGATCTCCTATAAATGTAAAGCGACTTGTAGTCACAATTCATATACAAGACACATCAAATTCTGCTCTGAGACAACTCTCCATCAACGATCTGCTTCTGCAATTAGCAAGGAGTTATGTCGATAGTTGAACTGTTCAATAGGTTCAACGGTTCAACGGGTTCAATGGGCTCCAAAGGTTCAAAGGGTTCGACAGCTCAAGGAGTTCTGCCGATAGTTGAACCGTTCGATAAGTTCAACGGGTTCAACGGGCTCCAAAGGTTCAAAGGGTTCGATGGTTCAAGGAGTTCTACCGATAGTTGAACCATTCGATAGGTTCAATGGGATCAACGGTTCAAGGAGTTCAATGGTTCAACCGGTTCTGTGGTTCGATAATTTAATTTGTTCATCCCGCTTGTTGTGTAATCACCTCATGTGCAAGCGAACCTCATTATAATCATTATAATCAGTTCAGTTGTATTCTTGGTGCCTATGATTTTGTGCCCTAGCTGGCAAAGTTGTAATCTACCTCTGCCATTAATCTAATCGGATCTGAGATTTTCTTGCTGGGTTTTTCACCTCTAAGAGAGAGGTTTTCCCAGGGTATCTTTGTGTTATGTGTGCATTTGTGTTTTCTTGTTCCTTACTGTCAATCTGATTGCTAAATTTAACATTAGTAACTACATGGTAGAGCCCATGCTACTTGTAAAGCACTTTACTTAAATATCATCCACTTCAATGGTCAAACAATCAACATCTCTTTCACAATAAAAAGTGTTAAATATTTATCCTACTTTTATAGGCCAAAATTGACCTTTGACTATTGAAGTGGATGATATTTAAGAACAACCCTTGTAAAGGCTACCTACAAAATTCAAATCCTAGAGAATGATATATTTGGTAGGACTTTATGTGGGTGTAGAATGATATATTTGGTAGGACTCTATGTGGGGTTCTACATCAATTAAAATTTAATTTTGCTACATATGTGATGATTTGTGTGCCTAGATTTGATTTAAACTAGAAGTGAAGGGGACAAGTCTTATAACATGGGTTTCAAGATGTAGAGTCTATCGGTTTCTTTTTGTCAACTAGGTTGATTGTGTGCATCTTTGGTCTTGTTAATGAATTCTATTCTCAACCTAAATAGTTGTAGCAAGTTGATCAAAGATGCAAGGGACTTGAAATGTGATGACTAGGTAGGTTATTGGTATAGTTGTCATCCACCCATTGGTTCCCGGGGATGCATCATCAGAATATATATATGTAATTTCATTTGATGTAATTGGTGCTACTTGAATTAGTATTGCTAAAGAATTTTTTGTCTTTTATTCTAAGTGTGATCTAGAGTGTCAATTCTATAACTAAAGTTTTCAATTTCTCATGCACTCGTGTGTTGTAAGTTTTTTGAGAAGGTACATGCATGCATAACTTCTCATTGACTCGGGTGTCTCCATAAATCTGTAAGGTATTTCAAAGGACTTGAAATTGTCTTTGATACTACACTTGCTAGCATGTTGTTGTAAGCGATTTGTTGATCTTTACAAGGGTTGTAAATTGAGAATTCTTTTCACTACAATATATGGGATATCTTTGCTCATCTATGGATCTTTAAACTATGCTTCGTTATTGCAGTTTTTGGATGAGTGAATATGCAACTAAGATTATAGGATTTAAGTGTATCCATGGTTCTCTATCCAATCTTGAGTCATATTATGCTAATAGGATAAAAATATACATGAGTTTGTGTAAGATTTAGCTATGGAGATAGCCACCCAAGATCAAGGAGCTTCAACGAAAGCACAAAAGAGACCCAAAATGATAAAACAGTTCTATTCTATCAAATGATGCAAATATATAAAAGAGATTATTTAAAAGAGTAAATGAGGTGTGTATATATAAGATACAGCTATAAGAGATGTGAATGTAAAACCAATATGGGATACTAAAAGGAGATGTACTCACATGTATGTAGTATAACTCCACCAAACAAGGAAAGTACAATTTATTGGAGCAACCAAGATTAGCCAGAAATAACTACAATCACTTCCATAAAAGACAATTGCACATAATAAGCCTAATTGATATATTCAAAAGTTAAATAAAATATACATAGATGCCTTGTATAAATAGGCATGAAAGAAGAGGTAGGATGGTTGAACACAACAACTGACATACCTTCCTAAGATGCCACACTTGTGAGCTCAAATGACAAGTGCTCAAGCAAGTGGCAAGTAAACATGCAATATGTGTTTCAAAAGGATGATGACACATGTCTCAGTTCCATATGAGTTGAGACAAACTCCTAAAAAATCCTAAGTAAAATTAAGCTAAGTGTGAATAGGTCAATCTTAGAGAGGTGATATCCTAACTAGATATAATATGACCTTATTTACAATAAAACCCCCCTTTAAGTACAACTTAGGGAGAAGCAACACAAATATGATGGGTCTTGGCTAGAAGGCCATGCTAGGTACCCATGTAAAAACAAGTTTCTCATAAGTGGAGTAAAGGAGAAAACACAGTGGGAAAACCCCCTCTCCAAAAAAAAAATGATACATGATAAAATTGTACAAGTGAGTAAGAAGAAGAGAATAGGACTCAACATGATGCCCTAAGGACTACTTATAATACTAATGCACAATATATGTTCCCCCAATAGGAGAGAAAAAATGAGGTCAATGTGACCCCCAAAAAATGTGAAGGAATGAACTCCATTTGAAGAGATGGATCCTCCCAAAACTAATATGAGAAGACTAACCATGTAGCCTCTCATCAAAATACATCTTGTAGTGCCAATAGATGCTCAACACTGGATGTTGAAGATGATCCATGAACGCTAACCCATATTTCTCCCCTTGGGAAGAAATAAAACCACATAAGTGTGCAAGTGATCTTCCCATTCCAAATAGGAACATGCAAGAAGTATGAAGGTCTTTGAATTATGCACATGATCCAAAGATGCAGATGATGCCCATGATGTGTTCAAAGGATGCTCAAGTATCTCCAAGCCAATGTTGTCATGTGACAAATGATGATAAGATGAATCAAGTAACATAAAAGATTCAGGAACAAGAACCATGGATGTATGGTTATAAATAAACCAATGAGAATCTGATACTACTTTAGAGGATGTCAAAATCAATGATGACTGAGTCAAATATATGGACTCATGAATATATGCAAAATCAATCACTATAGAAGCTGATGTAGTCAAAGCAAGAGTAATCATACCCAAAGAAGACAATGGTGATGCAACTTCATTGAAGCTGTCATCAAATAGAAGACATGCAAGACTGTACAAACAAAGATAATATCTTTGGTAGATATGCATCCCAATGCGGCAAATCTGGAAAGATGATATCAATAACCTAGTGCATAGAATCACTGGAAGCCTACATGAGTCAACTCTAGATTTGAATGTAGCATTAGGTGATGGTGGAGATGAAATCTCAATGGAAGTCAACAGACAAGATTGTTCATCTCCAAAAGACAATATCTCACAAGTTGGCTGAGTGAGACTAGAGGATTTTTATGCAAGTGATTTATAATGGGTAAGTGCACAAAGATGGGGGACCAAAAGGGTGTTGGGAATTAAGGTGTCTCAACCTTGGTAATTCCTTGTATTATTTTTATTGTATTTATTTATTCATTGCCTATGATGTAAATTAAATTGTAAATTCATATTGTCATCTTGTGGAATGTGGCACAGTGATGTGTCATCCTACATGGAAGATGACAACTTGTAATTTTGTCCTCACATGAGGAGATAGGCATCCCACTTTGTGGTAGGAATATTTTGCCATGTGTTGGCATCTTGGATGTTGTGTAAGGGAATATTGACCATAACGGTCATGACAGATTCCTATGACGAAGTTATGACATGTAAGAGTTGGAAATAGGAGATTCTATGACAGGTGAAGACATGTGTCAAAGAGCATCTTTGAATAAGGCATCTTTGGGCACCCAAAGGTGGACTGACATGTTGCAAGAGAATATGTTATTTATAGCCTATGTATGATAGATTCTCTTACAACTGTAAGTTGTAATTGCTATGACAGATTATTTGATGGTCGTAAGAGTCGTAAGAGCATCTGTCATAGCCCATTTTGGAAATAGGCAACCTCTTTGGGACGGGGTGTGTGGATAAGTCTCAAAAGCATCTTACAATGTTGATCAAGTGTCCATAGGCATGGGTTTTGGGCCATGAGGCCAAGTTGGACGCCCATTCCAAGATAGAGGAAATTTTGCCTTGTATTTTCTATATAAATAGGTGCTTGGAGGAGATGTATTATAGGTTTGACAGGTATTGTTACGCTGCTAGTCTGTCTCCAGATATGAGTGTCGAAGACTCCTGAGAGCTTGCATTGCAAGTGCATTGTAAACCATTTCAATTTTGTTAATACATTGTGTAGGTTTTGGAGTGTGGTGTTTTTCACTTGATAAGGGTTTTCCCCACGTATATCTTGTGTCTCTCCTCTTCTGTATCACTTTCTTGTTTATGTGTTTGCTACAATATCTCTGTTATCTCTATTAGTGGGTTTAACATTATTGTAATAGTAAGAATAAAATTAAATTTGCATTCTCCTCCCCTCTTTAGATTAGTGTAGGAAGCGATTTTCGCACACCTAACTTCCTTTCAGTTGGTATCAGAGCCTGGCCAGTTTTGGTCCTAGCTACTGGGTAGGGGTTTTTTGAGCTAATATTAGGTTGAGTGGGAGTGTTGTGCAGAGTATTCTGTATCTTGTTGCAGCAAGGAGATGGCAACCACATCTGAAAGGTTAGAGGTTGAGAAATTCAATGGCACTAATTTTGAGTTGTGGAAATTGAAGATGGATGACCTACTTGTTGATCGTGACCTATGGGAAATGGTATCCGGTGTAAAACCTGCAGCAATGCAACAAGCTGATTGGGATCTCAAAAATCGGAAGGCTAAGGGTCTCATAAGAATTTGTTTAGCTGACTCTATCCTATTGAATGTCCATGAGGAGAAGACAATGAAAGATCTTTGGAAGAAGTTGGGTGATGTTTATCAAGCCAAGTCCTTGGTAAACAAACTTTTTCTGAAAAAGAAGTTGTTTACTTTGAAGATGGAAGACGAAGGATCTGTTGCGGGTCACATGAATGCTTTCAACATGATCATTGTACAGTTGACATCTGTGGGTGTGAAAATGGAGGAGGAGGATCGATGCATGACCCTACTTTGTTCTTTGCCAGATTCATGGGATCATCTTGTCATGGCTATCGGAAGCACCACAACCACCTTCAAGATGGAAGATGTGGTATCTTCGCTTTTATTTGAAGAGATGCAGAGAAAGTCTTTTGAGGAAGCCAAAGAGGCTCTTGTGGTTCGTGGAAGACCCAAAGAGAAAGGGAAGAAGGACAAAAAAGGTGAAAAGGGTAGATCCAAATCTCCTGGAAAGTCCAAGGCTCTTTGTTGGAACTGTGGTAAAATTGGGCATTTCTGAAAGGAATGTAAAGAGGAGAAGAAAAGGAAGAAGAAAGCTCCTGGTTTAGATTTTGACAAGTCACAAGATGATGGTGATGCCTTCATCGCAACCCTAGCCACCCATGCATCTGATGATGTGTGGTTGATTGATTTTGGTGCATCATTCCACATGACCTCATATTAAGACTGGTTCACGAAGTATGAAGAGTTCGATGGTGGAAGAGTGTACCTGGGTGACAACTCTCATCTGAAGATTGTTGGTCGTGGAAGAGTCTCAATCCAATTCCCTGATGGACGATTGAAGGGGATCACTGGAGTTATGCACATTCTAGGCCTTGCACGAAACTTGCTTTCTGTAAGTATGTTGAATGATGTAGGTGTGCAAGTTGTCTTTTCGAAGGATGGATGCAAGATGACTAGAGGATCTATGGTTCTTACGAAGGGTACTTGGAGAGGTACTCTGTTTCAGCTAGAGGCATGCACTTCACAGTGCAATAGTTCTTCTGACTCAAAGAAATGAGCTGCAGTCACTTCATCCCCACCATTTGAATGGGCAGTGAAGAAATCTATTGTAATTAGTTCTGATGGTAGTGCACATGCTATGGAAGCTACGCTTCCTACTGAAAAGACTATGTTATGGCATTTGAGATATGGCCACATTGGTGAGAAGGGTCTATGTACCCTGAAAAATAAAAACCTCATTGAGGGGTTAAATGATTGTAATCTTGAGTTTGAATTTGTGAACATTGCATTTATGGAAAGCAAAACCATGTTTAGTTTTACTCTAGTTCTCACAAGTCTTCTGGTGTATTGGATCTTATTCATTCTGATGTGTTTGGTCCTGTTAATGTTCCTTCGATTTCAAAATATGTGTATTTTGTATCTTTCATAAATGATTACAGTAGAAGGAGATGGCTTTATTTTATCAGAAGCAAGATTGAAGTCTTTAGTCAGTTTAAAGAGTTTAAAGCTTTTACTGAAAATCAGACTAGTAAAAAGATTAAGTGTTCGAGAACTAACAACGGTGGTGAGTTTTGTTCGGCAGAGTTCGATAAGTTCTGCAAAGAGCAAGGGATTGAAAGGCATAAGACAACTCCATATACCCCACAGCAAAATGGAGTTGCAGAGATGATGAACAGGACACTGATGGAGAAGGCTAGGAGTATGCTTAGTGGAACAAGCCTCGAACAAAAGTTTTGGGCTGAAGCTGTTGCCACTGCTTGCTATCTGGTAAATAGATCTCCTACATTAGCTCTTGTTGGTAAGACAACTATGGAGGTGTGGTCTGGTAAGAAGCCTTTGGTTAGACATCTTCATGTTTTTGGTTGTGAGGCATATGCACATGTGCCTAGGGAGAAACGGTCTAAATTGGAGAATAAGGCTGTTAAATGTATTTTCATTGGTTATGGTGTTGGTATGAAAGGATACAAGATTTGGGATCTGGTGGTTGAAAAAGTGTTGTATAGCAGAAGTGTTATCTTCAGAGAGCTAACACCTTCTTCCGTTGTTCTACAACCAGAACAGACAAAAAAGAAAGAGGATGCAGTTCAGTTTCCTTCTATCCCTGAGAAGACTGAACAGATAGACCCTGTGAGACCTGATGATGAGGAGAGCTCCAGCAGCTCTGAATAAGAAGCAGAACCTCAACCTCAACCATTGAGGAGGTCTACACGAACAAGAAAGCAACCTGATAGGTTTGGTGATTCATTACTTGATTCTAGTTGTGCTTTTGCTTTACTTACTAACACTGATGAGCCTAGAACTGTGAAAGAGGCTATGGGCATGAAAGATGCAGGTTCCTGGAAGGAGGCCATGGATGATGAAATGGCTTCTTTGGAAAAGAATAAAACATAGGACTTGGTGCCTTTGCTTGATGGATGGAAACCTGTTGGATGCAAATAGGTGTTCAAGAAGAAATTCGGTGCAGATGGCAGTGTTGAAAAGTATAAGGCTAGATTGGTTGCAAAGGGGTATTCACAAGTGGAGGGAATTGATTATGGTGAAATTTTCTCCTCCATTGCAAAGATGACATCCATTAGTAGATATTGCAAGAAGTTGGGTCCATTATTTGGCCAAAAAGTGGAAGTGTTTTCCCTAATTTTCAAAATTTGTCACATTTGACCTTAAAATTTGAAGCACTTAGAGATGGAATCTTTAAAAAAGTCACTAAATATAAAATATAGTACTCGGAGTCTAGTTTCCAAATATGTAATTTTTTGAATACCCAGATGATATAAATTGATTTTCAATAGGCATTTCTAAAAACCACTGTTTAAAAGTCACTTTTTTTAACCATACCATGCACGTGTACGACCAACATAATTTGACCTAAATAAAATTATTTTTCAAAATCCTTTTGGGAAAAGATGTGTAGTATAGTGAAGTTTGATGAGGATATTTTTTTATAATTTTTTTCTAAATAATTTTTCTTTTATTAATTTTTTATTAGGCCTAATTGCTACTTTTGAAAACAGGGTGTACGACCAACATAATATGGGCAAACAAAATCATAAAATTAAATTTCTTTTTCATTGTGTAAAGAATGATGTGTAGATTGATGACATATAATTTTTTAAATTTTTTTTTTAAAATTAAAAGTTATTAAAAAAATACAAACACCTATCATTTCAAGTTTTGGACTAGTTTGCTCATAAATTCAATAATAAATAAAAAAAAGTTCAATAACAAAAAAAAATTACATATTTGAAAACTAGACACTGTCATCTATAATGGGTTTTCATTTTGTAAAAAAAATCAGAAAAAAAGGTCATCATCCATATAGGTAAACTCAGTGTTTCCTCTTGTTCTGTACTTAGAAAAAAACTTGCAGGTCCAAGGCTCAAGGTCGGCTAACCATGCCTATCCTGAGCCTAAAACTAAAGAGACTTAATGTCTCAAGTTACTGCTCAAAACCTCATTCCTTCGTGGTTTTTGTTCATCGTTCATCGGCAAAGTTTGAACTGTCGGCAAACTCTTGAACTTCGCTCGTCAGGTTCAATGGTTCAACCGATATGCATTGGTTACTTCGATGAAGGTTTGAACCTTGTCTGTCAGGTTCAATGGTTCAAGGGTTCATTGAACTAGTCAAGAGTTAATCAGGTTCAATGGTTCAACATGAATAGTCATCGTTGTGACAGAACACTATCAGCGTATCTTTGTTTGGCTCTACCAATGACTTGTGTTTCACCGACGATCGGCGAGAGATTGTTCATCGAGGCAGTGTAAAGTGTTTGGACCGATGGCAAAGGTCATTCTGATGAAGGATGGAGGACTTGGGCATTACTGAGACATGGAACTATCGGTGTAGGAAGTGAAGTGTTCACCGATGATTTAGGCTATTCCAATGGGCTTTTAGTTTGGCATCATTGGCAACAAAATTATTGATGATAGTCTTACTGATGGTTTGTGAATATAAACTAGAATATCCAATGCGACCTGGTGCATGTGGGACTAATGGTCTCGCGAGTATGTGAACAGTTGCGACGATTGGAAGTCAGCGACGTTGGGGAAGTTAGATCGAATAGTTAGGGCAAAATTTGAATAACGGTTTTGCTCTTGAAGATTGGAAATAAATACAAATCTGTTGGTGATTTGATGAAAAGATTCAATTATACAGTTTATTATGTAGATGTACAGTTTGAAGTGAACAGTTTTGTATAATTGTAGAGAATCGATACCTGAGCAAAAGAGCTAGGATCTTTATTGTAACTATCAAGTTTACTGTAATAAAGATAGTCTCTCTTATGGTGGTGGGTTTTTTACCCGAAAGGGTTTTCCCACGTAAAACTGGTGTCATTCTCTGATTCTTGTATGTTTATTCTATTTTTCTGGTGTGTTCATCTTTGTATTTGAATTGAAAGTTACCTGTCTGCATTATCCCCTTTGAATTAACATTAGGGAAGTTGTATTCCGCACCTCTACTTTCCTTACAAGTGGTATCAGAGCCTGGCCAGTTGTGTTATCCTTGTTGGTAGGTTGGGTTTTTTGTGTTAGTTCTGTGAGTGGGAGTTTTGTAGAGGTCTATTTTATAAAATTAGATGGCAAGTACATCAGGAAAGATAGACATTGAAAAGTTCAATGGCACAAACTTTGAGTTGTGGAAGCTTAAAGTTGAAGATATGCTGGTCGACAGAGATCTTTGGGTTGCTGTGTCTGCGACTAAACCTGCAGCCATGAAGCAAGAAGATTGGGACCTGGCAGATAGGAAAGCCAAAGAACTGATAAGATTAAATTTAGCAAATTCTATTCTATTGAACGTTCATGAAGAGACAACTGCAAACCTTTTGTGGAAAAAGTTGGGAGATATTTATCAGGGCCAGTCCTTGGTGAATAAACTTTTCCTCAAAAAGAAGTTGTACTCTTTGAAGATGGATGAAGGAGCATCTGCAGCAGACCATCTGAACTCATTTAATTTGATTGTTGCACAATTGACGTATGAAGGTGTAAAAATAGAAGAGGAGGACAGCTGTATGCTTCTGTTGTGTTCTTTACTTGACTCATGGGATCATCTTGTGATGGCTATTGGAAGTACAACAACCACGTTTAAAACTGAAACAGTTGTTGCCTCACTGTTATCTGAAGAGATGCGGAGGAAATATTCTGAGATGGCCAAAGAGGCCCTATCTATTCAAGGTAGATCAAAGGAAAGAGGCAAGAAGAAGGACAAGAAGTCTAAGTCCAAATCAGAGGGGAGAACAAAATCTCCTGGCACAAAGTCCAAGGTGAAGTGCTAGAATTATGGGCAGAAAGGACACATCAGAAGAGATTGTAAAGAGGAGAAAAAGAAGAAGAAGAAGAACTTCTCTGACAATGATTCTTCTCAGAGTGATGTTGATGCCTTCATTGCTGCCTTGGCAATGCCTGCATCTAAAGATGTATGGCTGGTGGATTCGGGAGCATCTTTTCATATGACATCTCACAAAGAATGGTTCACAAAGAATGAACTACATGCTGGTGGGAAGGTGTTCCTGGCAAGTGATTCGACACTGGAAATTGTTAGCCGAGGAAGAGTCAGGATCCAGTTCCTGGATGGCAGAATAAAGGGAATGAATGGAGTATTACACATACCAGGTCTGGCTCAAAATTTACTTTCTGTTAGTAAGCTTAATGATGTTGGAGTGCAAGTTACTTTTGTGAATGGTGGCTGTAAGATGACTAGAGGTTCTATTGTACTGGCAAAGGTTGATCGCATTGGAACTCTGTATAGGTTAGATGCTAAACCAGTGTGCTGTGATAGTGTCTCTGTAAAATCTGAAAAAGCTACTATTGTAACACATGATGCAAACTCTATGGAAGTTAAACTACTTGCAGAGAAAATAATGCTCAGGCATCATAGACTTGGTCACATAGGTGAAAAAGGTTTTAAAACCTTGAAAAACAAAACCCTGGTAGATGGGTTGATTGATTATAATCTGGAGTTCGATTTCTGCAAACATTGTATATATGGAAAACAGAACCATGTTTCTTTTTACTCTAGTTCTCATAAATCTTCTGGTGTTCTAGACTATGTACATTCTGATGTTTTTGGTCTAGTTGATGTTCCTTCTCTATCTAAATCAAGATACTATGTATCGTTTATTGATGATTATTCAAGGAGGGTATTTGTATATTTTTTGAAAAATAAATTAGAAGTGTTCAATTGGTTTAAAGAATTTAAAACTCTTGTGGAAAATCAGACTGGTAGAAAAATAAAATGCTTGAGAACCGATAATGGTGGTGAATATTGCAATGCGGATTTTGATAAGTATTGTGTAGACCATGGAATTAAAAGGCATAAAACTACACCTTATACTCCACAGTAAAATAGAGTTGCTGAAAGGTTAAATCGATCGTTGATGGAGAAAGCAAGAAGTATGTTGAGTTATGCTGGTCTTGAACAAAGGTTCTAGGTTGTGGCAGTTGCTACAGCTTGTTACTTGCTAAATCATTCTCCTACTTCGGCATTGGTTGATAAGACGCCTATGGAAGTGTGGTCTAGAAAGAAGCCCTCTTTAAGACATCTTCGTGTCTTTGGCTATGAGGCATATGCTCATATTCCTAAGGTAAAAAGATCTAAGCTGGATTACAAGGCAGTCAAATGTATCTTTATTGGCTATGGAGTCAGTGTTAAAGGGTACAAGCTTTGGAATCCTGAAACTGAAAAAGTAATTTACAGCAAGAATGTAATTTTCAGAGAGCTGAAACCTTTGGTTATTGATCCTCAGCTAGAAAAGACAAAAAAGAAGAAAGAAAAGAGTGTTATTAATATTCCTCTGACCCCTGTAAAAGAGGAACAAGTACCAAGTGTAGATGATTCAGATGAGAGTTTTAGTAGCTCCGAGGATTCTGATCCAGAGCAAGAATCTGAACCTGCACCTCAGCCATTGAGGAGGTCTACACATGAAAGAAGACAACCAGATAGGTAGGGATTTTTAGTACTTGATTCAAGTTGTGCCTATGATTTGCTTACTAATACTGATGAACCTAGGACTGTGAAAGAAGCTATCAGTTTATCTGATTCAGATTCTTGGTTGGAAGCCATGGATAATGAAATGTCATCATTGGAGAAAAATGGAACTTGGGATCTGGTACCCTTGCCTGAAGGTAGAAAACCTGTGGGCTGTAAGTGGGTATTTAAAAAGAAATATGGTCCAGATGGTAGTATTGATAAGTACAAGGCAAGACTGGTTGCTAAGGGGTATTCTCAAAAGGAAGGTATAGATTATGGAGAAATTTTTTCTCTTATAGCTAAGCTGACATCCATTAGATTTCTGTTGTCACTTGCAGCAGCATATGACTTTGAAATTGAGCAGATGGATGTGACAACAACATTTCTTCATGGGGACCTTGAAGAAGAAATTTATATGTCCCAGCCAGAGCATTTTGTGGTAAAAGGTAAAGAACATCTGGTATGTAAACTTAAGAAGTCTCTTTATGGTTTGAAGCAATCTCCCAGAATGTGGTATCAAAAATTTGATATGTATGTTTTATCTTTGGGATATGTGAGATCTAAATCTGATCATTGTGTCTATTATAAAACTGAAGGTGATCAGATTCTTATAATTGCACTGTATGTGGATGATATGTTGTTCATTGGCAATGGTAAGGGGATGATCTCAGATTTAAAATCTCAGTTGTCTTTGAAATTTGAAATGAAGAATCTAGGGGCAGCTAAGTACATTCTAGGAATGGAAATCAAAAGAGACAGATCTAAGAGAAAGCTTTGGCTCAGCTAGAGCAAGTATATTACCAATGTTCTTGATAAGTTTAATATGTCTGATTCCAAACAATTAGTTGTTCCAGGTTTGCAGGGAATGAAACTATTTGTTGAAGATTGTCCAGAATCTTCGAAAGAAATTGACAACATGAAAAAAGTGCCTTATGCAAGTTTTGTTGGTAGCTTGATGTACGCAATGGTCTATACCAGGCCAGACATTGCCCAAGCAGTGGGAGTTTTGAGCTGATTTATGGCGAATCCAGGTAGATCACATTGGGATGCTGTGAAAAGAGTTATGAGGTATTTAAAAGGGACATCTAACCTTGCTATTTGCTATCATGGAAACTCAATTGGATCTCAGAGATCTATTAGCATTCAGGGATATGTTGATTCTAATTGGGCAGGGGACATTGACAGTAGAAGATCTACCAGTGGATATGTATTCACGTTAAATGGTGGTGCTATCAGTTGGATGAGCAAGCGGCAGGCTGTAGTCGCTTTGTCCACAACAAAGGCAGAGTACATGGCAGCTACTCGTGCATGTTAAGAAGTTGTTTGGTTGAAAAGATTGTGTTCTGATGTTGGTTTTGATGCAGGGCAAATATAAATTCACTGTGATAGTCAAAGTGCTATATGTTTGGCGAAGAACCCTACATTTCATGCTAGGACAAAATATATTGATGTCCAATATCACTTTGTTCGTGATATGGTGGAAGACATGAAGGTGAAGCTGCAAAAGATTGACACTTTGGGAAATGTCACTGATGCCTTAACTAAACTAGTGAGCACAACCAAGTTCAAATGGTGTTCAGATGAAATGGGTCTTCGGGCCCATAATTCTTAGTAATCATATGAGGATTAAGAGGTAGCAGTAATCTCTTTGACAAGTGGGAGATTGAAGAGACTTAATGTCTCAAGTTACTGCTTGAAACCTCATTCCTTTATGGTTTTTGTTCATCGTTCATCGACAAAGTTTGAACTGTCAGTGAACTCTTGAACTTCGCTCATCGAGTTCAATGGTTCATCAGGCTCAATAGTTCAATCGATATGCATTGGTTACTTCGATGAAGGTTTGAACCTCGCCTTTCAGGTTCAATGGTTCAACCGATATGCATTGGTTACTTCGATGAAGGTTTGAACCTTGCTTGTTAGGTTCAATGGTTCAAGGGTTCATTGAACCGGTCAAGAGTTCATCGGGTTCAATGGTTCAATGTGAATAGTTATCGTTGTGACAAAACACTATCGGTGTATCTTTGTTTGGCTCTACCGATGACTTATGTTTCACCAACGATTGGCGAGAGATTGGTCATTGGGGCAGTGTAAAGTGTTTGGACTAATGGCAGAGGTCATTCCGATGAAGGATGGAGGACTTGGGCATCGCTGAGACATGGAACTATCAGTGTAGGAAGTGAAGTATTCGCCGATGATTTAGGCTATTCCGATGGGCTTTTAGTTTGGCATCGTCAGCAACAAAATTACCGACGATAGTCTTACTGATGGTTTGTGAATATAAACCGGAATATCCAATGTGACCTGGTGCATGTGGGACTAATGGTCTTGCGAGTATGTGAACAGTTGCAATGGTTGGAAGGCAGCGACGCTGGGGAAGTTAGATCGAATAGTTAGGGCAAAAGTTGAATAACGGTTTTGCTCTTGAAGACTAGAAATAAATATAGATCTGTTGGTATCGTTGAAGATTTGATGAAAAGATTCGATTATACAGTTTATTCTGTAGATGTACAGTTTGAAGTGAACAGTTTTGTATAATTGTAGAGAATCGATACCTGAGCAAAAGAGCTAGGATCTTTATTATAACTATCAAGTTTACTGTAATAAAGATAGTCTCTCTTGTGGTGGTAGGTTTTTTACCCGAAAGGGTTTTGCCACGTAAAACTGGTGTCATTCTCTAATTCTTGTATGTTTATTCTATTTTTCTGGTGTATTTATCTTTGTATTTGAATTGAAAGTTACTTGTCTGCATTATCCCCTTTGAATTAACATTAGGGAAGTTGTATTCTGCACCTTTGGTTTCCTTACAAAAACCCAAGCAAAGGGAAGGGAAAAGGCGGTCGGTGATTTCAAAATTCATAGAATGGGTACCCGTTATGTTTAAGAACGGGTACTCGTTTCTATTATATCTATTATATAACGAGTACCCATTTAGGCTTGGGTGCCCATTACTAAACGGGTACCCATTTAGCTTCAGGTTTCCGTTCCTGTCTGGAATTTTTTTGCCCACGTGACTTCCCCTACATGTGGACTGAGTTTCTTGCTTTTACCCTTAGATTTCTATTATCTCTTGTAGCTACTTATGACTTAGAGGCAGAATAGATGGATGTGAAGACATCTTTCCTTCATGGTGATTTGGAGTAAGAAATCTACATGTCACAGCCAGAGCATTACATAGTGAAAGATAAAAAAAATTTAGTTTGCAAATTGAAAAAGTCTTTGTATGGTTTGAAGCAGTCTCCTAGGATGTGGTACTTGAAGTTTGATGCCTTTGTGTTGTCAATTAGATTTGTGAGATTGAAATCAGATCATTGTGTGTATTATAAATTTGATGGTGATCGTATTCTCATTGTTGCATTATATGTTGATGATATGTTGCTTATTGGGAAGGGTAAGAATATGATTTCTAATTTTAAGTCTTAGTTAGCAGCACAGTTTGAAATGAAAGATTTAGGGGCAGCCAGGTACATTCTAGGAATGGAAATCAGAAGAGACAGAACTAACAGAAAACTTCGGTTAAGCCAGAGTAAGTATGTGAAGACCGTGTTGGATAGGTTTAGCATGATAGATTGTAGACCATTGTGTGTTCCTGTTTCATTGGGGACAAAGTTATCTATTAGTGATTGTCCAAAATCTCCTAGTGAGGTGGAGGACATGAGCAGAGTACCTTATGCTAGTGTTGTTGGTAGTTTGATGTATGCCATGGTCTGTACAAGACTAGACATTGCCCAAGCAGTGGGAGTCCTTAGTAAATTTATGGCTAATCCTGGACGGGTACATTGGGATGCAGTTAAGCGAGTGTTCAGATATTTGAGGGGTACTTCTGAGTATTCCATTTTCTATCATGGCAATGCTATAGGACCTCCGCATTCAGTTTGTATTCATGGATTTGTTGATTCTGACTGGGCAGGTGACATTGACAGCAGGAGATCCACTAGTGCATATGTGTTCACAATGTTTGGTGGTGTAATTAGTTGGATGAGTAAGTGACAACCTGTGGTTGCTTTGTCCACTACAGAAGCTGAGTATATGGCTGCAACTCATGCTTGTAAGGAAACCATTTGGCTTAAGAGATTGTGTTCAGATATGGGTGTTGATGCAGGATAGATTACAATTTGTTGTGACAGTCAGAGTGCAATTTGCCTTGTGAAGAATCTAACTTTCCATGCTAGAACAAAGCATATTGATGTACAGTTTCACTTCGTGCGAGACATGGTAGAGGATGGGAAGGTAAATTTAGATAAGGTAGATACTTTGAAGAATGTTGCAGATGCATTGACGAAGCCAGTGGGCACAGAGAAGTTCAGATGGTGTTTGGAGTCTATCAGCCTCTCGGCCTATAGCAATTAAATCCTGTTAATTCTATTGGCTCTTACAAGGTGTTCGACAAGTGGGAGAATGTTGGGAATTAAGGTGTCTCAACCTTGGTAATTCCTTGTATTATTTTCATTGTATTTATTTATTCATTGCCTATGATGTAAATTAAATTGTAAATTCATATTGCCATCTTGTGGGATGTGGCATAGTGATGTGTCATCCTACATGGAAGATGACAACTTGTAATTTTGTCCTCACATGAGGAGATAGGAATCCCACTTTGTGGTAGGAATATTTTGCCATGTGTCGGCATCTTGGTTGTTGTGTAAGGGAATATTGACTGTAACGGTCATGACAGATTCCTATGACGAAGTTATGACATGTAAGAGTCAGAAATAGGAGATTCTATGATAGGTGAAGACACGTGTCGAAGAGCATCTTTGAAAAAGGCATCTTTGGGAGCCCCAAAGTAGACGATGACATGTTGTAAGAGAATATTACATTTATACCCTGTGTATGACATATTCTCTTACAGTTGTAAGTTGTAACTGCTATGACAAATTCTATGATGGTCGTAGGAGTTGTAAGAGCATCTGTCATAGCCTATTTTGGAAATAGGCGACCTCTTTGGGATGGGGTGTGTGGACAAGTGTCAGAAGCATCTTACAATGTTGACCAAGTGTCCATAGGCATGGGTTTTGGGCCATGAGGCCAAGTTGGATGCCCATTCCAAGATAGAGGCAATTTTGCCTTGTATTTTCTATATAAACAGGTGCTTGGAGGAGGAGATGTATTACAGGTTTGACATGTACTGTTATGCTGCTAGTTTGTCTCTAGATACGAGTGTCGAAGACTCCTGAGAGCTTGCATTGCAAGTGTATTGTAAACCATTTCAATTTTGTTAATACATTGTGTAGGTTTTGGAGTGTGGTTTTTCACCCGATAAGGGTTTTCCCCACACATATCTTGTGTCTCTCTTCTTCTGTCTCACTTTCTTGTTTATGTGTTTGCTGCAATATCTTTGTTATCTCTATTAGTGGGTTTAACATTGCTGTAATAGTAAGGATAAAATTGAATTTGCACTCTTCTCCCCTCTTTAGATTAGTGTAGGAAGCGATTTCCGCTCACCTAGCTTCCTTTCAAAGGGGGTCTTAAGTGGCCACTTTTTTGAAATTAGGAAATACTAATGTTGGATGAGAAATTGAAGATAGTTACACTCAAAATTTGAAGATGCAACAAAAACAAGTCATAGTGCTCCGAATTTAGTTTTTAAACTACTATTTTTTTTTAAAAATGGTTGAGATTAAGAGGTTGAAAAAGAGGGGCCACACAAATCGGTCCTATTTTTTTTAAAAAAATATAACATAGCATCTAGTGTGGCTCCCCTAAATGTTAACTTTTTTTTAGTATTTTAAATATCACTTCGATGAAAAATAAAAAATTGAGCATGAACCCCCATAAATTTTTTGAAAACTAATCAAAAATCCATTTTTTTAAATACATGTAGAATGGAGTCTAGTTTCTAGAAATGTAATTTATTTGAAATTTTGATGAATGGTTAAAAAATAAAGTCAAAAATACTACACACTGGTTTTTGACAAAAAACAGATACACTAACAAAATAAATTAAAGATGAAAACCTTAACATACTCAAAATGTGAAAAAAATTATATGATTAGAAAGATAGGAGAGAGCTTAACATCATCGTGGTATTTTTTGACTTGTCATTGAAACAAGTGCAAACCTGATGGGGAGCAAGCTCAAGATTATGTAAATTTTTTTACAATATGCAAAAACACGTCTTTGGATGTTTAAAACTCAGTCCAAGCCTTTTGGTTGGAAGACCAAGGCAAATCCAAGCTAAAGGCTTGGAAATTACCAAAGGAAACAATAATGTGAGGGTGTTATAACACGCTCACGTTATTGTGAAGGAAAATCATCTCACCCTTACCTTCTCTCTCTACCTCCTACCCTCTCTCTCTCACCTCTCTACCTCCCTCTCCTTCCCCTCTTTACCTCTTCTCTTTATCAAAATATTAAAATAATATATTAAAATATTTTAAATTTAAACCTAATATTTTTAATATTTAATATTAAAAAATGAAATAGGATGGTAATATTATATTACCATTTAATTTTACCATAGTATATTATAATTGTGTATTTTAAATATATCTTATAATGTATTATTACCATTTAATATTATCAATAGTAAAAAGACTACTAAAAAAAACTTTTTAAATAATAACATGCATATTGCATGCATTTACTTTAAAAAGAAACATTAAGATTAGAAACTGCCATGCAAACTAGAAGCTACATAAAAATATTAAAATAATATATTAAAATATTTTTAAATTTAAATTAAATATTTTAACATTTAATATAAACCTAATATATTTTTAATATAAACTTAATTTATTAAAAATATATTAGGGTTAATATGGTAAAAATATATTATAAATAATAACATGCATATTGCATGCAGTCACTTTAATAAGAAACGTTAAACTTAGAAACAACCATACAAACTACAAACTACTATATATATATATATATATATATATAAACATAATATTTTAACATTTAATTTAAACCTAATATATTTTTAATATATATTATAAAATGTATTATTACCATTTAATATTTCTATAAATTTTTTCTAGAGATTATAAATTAAAATCAATTATTAAAAAAAAAATTGCAAAGTTTTGAAAAAATTCTATAGCGTTTAAAAAAATAATTAACTATAATAAACAATTTTTTTTAATAAAAATTAAAAAAATAGGGCTTCACAGGCCTCGGCCGTGCAGGGTTAAAAATTTTAAAAATTCCAAACAAAAATTAAAACTTTAAAACAAATAATAAATTAAATTAATTTTTTTTAAAACTTTAAACTAATTTAATTTTTGTTTGCAGGCTAGGGCCTGCGGGACCCCTCCCTGTGCAGTTCTCCCATCACCGCCGGCCTACTCGAACCCTTGCCTTGCTCAAAAACTCAAAATAATTCTACTCTATTCTCTTCGTGTTTTTTTTATATTTAAACAAAAAAGTTTCTTTTTTAACTATTAGTTTGTATTTATTATTTATGGTTGTGTCTTTTTAAATTAATATATCTTTTATAAGCCTTTTTTATATAAATTTTAATTTATATTTTCTAATTTTAATTTATTTCTTTTAGAAAATATAAAGAGGGATTTCAATTATAAAGTTTTAGTTATAAATTTATTCATTTTTCCACAAGGCATTGTAAATATTTTTAAATTTTATAAACTTTCTTTTTCAAAGTGTATAGTTTTTTTAAGTTAATCTTTCATTTTAAAAAAAAAAATTAACTATTTTATTTTTAAATTTTATTTTTTTTTGCATTTTATTCAATTATTTAGCTCTTTAAAAAAAAAATTGCAAAAAATTTTGCCTTTTCTTTTCATAATTAGGCAATTTTTTTCCTAAATACATATTAATTTTTGCAAAATGTCTTACTCTAATTCCTGAAATTAAACTAACCTCAACTTAATGATGAGGAAGTTAAACTAGCCATATTAATTATTAAAAATCTCAATACTATTCTTATTAATAAATCTTTTCTTCACTTAAAATGTTTTTTCTTAACATTAAAATTCAAATACAAAAGCTAAAACCATTATGATACCAAGTGCATTTATTCAATAGGAGATGCATAATATATCTAAAAATAGTTAGATATATAAAGTAACTCAATTATTATTTAGTTTTATTTTAAAAATAATATTTAAACTATATAAATTGTATGTTGGTGAGTGAAAATGGTAATATATAATACTAAAGTAATAATATTTTGTTTGAAAAAATGTTATTTGTATTTTAGGTAGTGATTTAAAGTATTTGTAAATATATAATATGTTATTAATATTTTTAATATTCTAATGTATTAAATCATTTAAACCATATGCCAATATATTAAAGTTTTTAATATTAGTAAGCATTTGAAATTACCCAATCCGAACCCTAACCATAATTCTAATTAAGGTTAGAATTAGGGTTATAGTTAGGGTTATGATTAGAATTAGGGTTAGAGTTAGGGTTAGGGTTAGAATCAATGTTATGATTAGAATTACAATTAGGGTTAGGGTTAGGGTTAGAATCAATGTTATGATTAGAATTATGGTTAGGGTTAGGGTTAGAATCAATATTATGATTAGAATTACGGTTAGGGTTAGGGTTAGAGTTAGAATTAGGGTTCCAATTACAATTAAAGTCAGAATTAAGGTGGGTTACTATTAGAATTAGGGTAAGAATTAGAGTTATAATTAGGGTTAGAGTTCAATTAGGGTTAAGGTTAGTATTAAGGTTAGGGTTAGGTTTTGATTTCTAGTCAGACTTAGGGTTAGAGTTAGGGTAAGGGTTAGGGTTAAAATTAGAGCTATGTTTAGGGTTAGAATAAGTATGGGTTAGGGAATATGTTTAAAATTAGAGTTAGGATTACAATTAGCAATGTGGCTAGGGTTAGGATTAGGGTTAGAATTAGGGTTAATGCTAGAATCGGGTTATGGTTATAATTAGGGCTAGGGTTGGGATTGAGCTTAGGGTTAGAGTTAGAATTAGAGTTACTAAATTAGGGTAAGCTTTAGAGTTATAGTTAGGGTTAGGATTAGGGCTAGAGTTAGGATAGAATCAGGGTTATGATTAAAATTAGGGTTAGGGTTAGGATTAGAGTTAGGATTAGGGTTCCTATTAGAATTAGGGTTAGAATTAAGGTGGTTCAATACAATTAGAATTATGGTAAGAATTAGGGTTAATGTTAGAATTAGGTTAGAGTTATATTTAGGGTTAGATTTGGAATTAAGGTTAGGGTAAGAGTTAAAATTAGGGTTACTAAATTAGGGTAAGCATTAGAGTTACAATTAGGGTTAAAATTTGGGTTAGGGTTAGGATTAGAATTAGGGTTGATGTTAGAATCAGATTAGGGTTATAATTAGGGTTAGGGTTGGAATTGCAGTTAGAGTTAGAATTAGGGTAAGCATTAGAGTTATAGTTAAGGTTAGGGTTACTGCTAGAGTTAAGTTTAGAATTTAGGTTAGGGTTAGGGTTAAAACCATAGTTAAGATTAGGATTAGGGTTAGAATTAGGATTATTGTTAGATTTAAAAATAGGGTTATAGTTAGCGCAGAATGAGGATTATGATTAGAATTAGGGTTAGGGTTAGGGTTAGAGTTAGGATTAGGGTTCCTCTTAGAATTAGGGTTAGAATTAAGGTGGGTTAGTATTATAATTAGGATAAGAATTAGAGTTAGGGTAAGCATTAGAGTTACAGTTAGGGTTAGGGTTAGAGTTATAGTTAGAATTCAACTTAGGCTTAGGGTCAAAATCATAGTTACAATTAGGATTAAGGTAAGTTAGGATTAGAATTAGTGGTATATTACATATGAAAATGGAAACTTAATGGGATTGACTATGGTGGCTAGGGTGGGTAAAGGATAGATCTCAACAAAGCATAAAACTCTAAAAGAAAAGATATAATAATGGAATAAAGATAAGTAAGCATTTCAAATGACCCAACCCTAACACTAACAATAATTTTGATTAAGGTTAGAATTAGGGTTAGGGTTAAAATCAACTTTATGATTAGAATTAGGGTTAGGGTTAGGGTTAGAGTTAGGATTAGAATTAGGGTTTATGTTAGAATTAGGTTAGGGTTATAATTAGGGTTAGGGTTGGAAATGAGGTTAGAGTTAGAATTAGGGCTACTAAATCAGGGTAAGCATTAGAGTTACAGTTAGGGTTAGGGTTAGTGCTAGAGTTAGGTTTTGAATTTAGGTTAGGGTTAGGGTTAAAACCATAGTTAGAATTAGGATTAGGGTTAAGGTTAGGTTTAGGGTTAGGGTTAAAACCATAGTTAGAATTAGGAATAGGGTTAGGGTTAGGATTAGGGTCAGGGCTAGGGTTAGAATAAGGGTTAAGGTTAGGGTTAGCTTTAAAATTATGATTAGGGTTAGGGTTAGGATTATAATTAGGGTTGAGGTTATGGTTAGGGTTAGAATTTCTAAATCTAACCCTATTTAACATAATTCTAACCATAATTTTGACCGTAAATGTAATAATAACACTAACCCTAATGCTAACCATAATCCCAACCCTAATTTGAATCCTAATTATATTTCTAAACCTAACCCTAACCATAACCCTAACCCTAATTCTAGCACTAATGCTAAACATAATCCCAACCCTAATTTGAATCCTAATTATATTTCTAAACCTAACCATAGCCATAACCCTAACCCTAACCCTAGTTCTAGCACTAATGCTAACCCTGACTCCAATTCTAACCATAATTGTAAGACTAACTCTACTCCTAACCCTAACCCTAATTCTAACCTAAACATTAACGCTAACCCTTATTTTAACCTGTAACTCTAATCCTAAATATAATATATAATATAATTAGCATTAGAATTATCATATAATAATATATAATTTTAATTATTATCTATATTATAATTATAATTATTCTATATAATATAATTTTATATTATATTTAATAATTATTATAATTAAGTTTAGAATTATAGTTAGGGTTAGGGTTATAGTTAGGGTTATGATTAGAATTAGGGTTAGGTTTAGGATTAGGATTAGAATCAACTTTATGATTAGAATTAGGGTTAGGGTTAGGGTTAGAGTTAGGATTAGAATTAACGTTTATGTTAGAATTAGGTTAGGGTTGGAATTGATGTTAGAGTTAGAATTAGGGCTGCTAAATTAGGGTAAGCATTAGAGTTACAATTAGGGTTAGGGTTAGGGTTAGTGCTAGAGTTAGGTTTAGAATTCAGCTTAGGGTTAAAACCATAGTTAGAATTAGGATTAGGGTTAGGGTTAGGGTTAGGGTTAGGATTAGGGTTAGGGTTAAAACCATAGTTAGAATTAGGATTAGGGTTAGGGTTAGGGTTAGTAGTAGGGTTAGGGTTAGGATTAGGGTTAGGGTTAGGTTAGTTTTAAAATTAGGATTAGGGTTAGGGTTAGGATTATAATTAGGGTTGAGGTTAGGGTTAGGGTTAGAATTTATAAATCTAACCTTATTTAACATAATTCTAACCATAATTTATATTTATGGTTATGATTTCTAGCAGGTTATGGTTTCCATCTAATTATGATTTCCAACAAAGTATGGTTTCAACTGGTTATGATTTCCAACGTTTTGGAAATCATAAACAGTTCGCAATCATAACTTGTTGGAAACCATAACGTGTTGGAAATCGTAACCAGTTGGAAACCATAACTTGATGGAAACCATAACTTGTTGGAAATCATAATCTGCTAGAAACCATAATGCATGGGAAATCATAAGCTATTGGAAATCATAACGTGTTGGAAATCATAAATATGATTTCCCCCACATTATGATTTCCAATAGGTTATGATTTATAGCATGTTATAGTTTCCAACTTGTTATGATTTCCAACACGTTATAATTATACATTAATTATATAAAATTAGGATTATGGTTTTTATGTAATTAGGGTTATGGTTATGTTCATAGAAATATATGTTAAATGTAATGCTAGCACAACTCAAGTCATAATTAAAGTCAAATTTAGATATAGAATTAGGGCTAGATATAGAATTATGATTACAATAATTCTAATTCTATCCCTAACCCTAACTTTATTATTTTAACCCTAACCCCAACCTTAATTCTAACCCTAACCCTAATTCTAACCTCAACCCTAATTCTAAGCTTAACCCTATCTAATTCTAATCATAATTCTAATCATAATTCTAACCCTAATTCTTTCCCTACCTACAATACTAAGCCTAGCCCTAATTCCAACCCTAATCTGAACACTAATTCAAGTTGTAATTATAATTGTAACCATAACCCTCACCTATATCCTAACACTAATGCTAACCCTAACCCTAACCCTAACCCTAATTCTAAATCTAACCCTTTGTACCTCTTAAAGATGCATATAATTAAATATATCCTCATAACCTTAACCCTAAATATATTGTATTCAACTTATATAGTTTAGTTAAGTATAGGCATAACACTTAACAATTAAAGAAATTATTAAAAAATATTAAATATATTTTTTAAATTTAGATATAATGTTTTTGTATTTTTAAAGTATAATTTATATAATTTAAAGAAATTATAAAAAATATTTTAATTTATTGATATATATAATCTGGATTAGGGTTTAAAATAATTATGGTTTATAATAATTCTATAAATATAAATATAATATCATTATATTTAATAATGTAATACGAAATTAATTATACATTAATTATATTAATGTCTTATTATACAATATAATTATATATTAATTTAATTAATGTTTGTTTATAATAATGTAATAATAATAATTTAATTAGGGTCAAAGATTATTAATATTATTATAATTAGTATTTATTTAACTGCTTATTTTAAACTTAAATTTAGGGTTAGGGTTAGTGTTATAGTTATGATTACGCTTGCACTCTGAATGCCACTAGCATATCTATATTAAATATAATATATCTAAAGTACGCTAAGAGATATCCTTCTCGAGATGCCTAATGTTAGGATTAGTGATTAAAAAATAGGCACCTCGACAAGGATATCTCTCGGCGTACTTTAGATATATTATATTTAATATAGATATGCTAGTATTTCTAACAATCTAAGCTCTAATTATCTTAATTCATTAGGGACTATTTTTACTTTCTATATTCACCCTATTTTAACATCTTTATTTCCAAATTATATATTTTGATAAAAAAATTTAAAGTTGAATCATCATAAAATTTATATCTTAATAGGAAAATTTAATCATTGAATTGTAAAAAAGAAATTAGTATATGAGAACATATGCCATCCACTCTAAACTTTCATTTCCAATATAAAAAGTATTGATAAAATATTATACTTTTGTATAATAAATTCTATAAAATCTTCAAGAAATCATTTCTTAAATACACCTTGCTTGCAACTGTTGGTCTAGATCACTGAAGCAAAAAGTTCATATCAGCATGGGTGGTCCCATCTTTGCTCCCTGATGGCTTGAGAGTCTCCACAATAGATTTGGTAGTGGGACAAAATCATGTAGTTGAGGTGGCACCATTGACAAAGCTCAATTATATGTTTTAAAGGACATTTTTAAAAAATTGAAGGATGGTAACATTGGCCATTCTTGTTAGAATAGCTAAATGGCTAAAATCCAAGGCCTTTGTTCTTGCTTATGTCCTTTAGCCTGCAGTTGTAAAGGTAGTGCCATGTAAAGAAGAATTTAATCAAAATAACTAGCAGCAATCATGGACGATATTTATTGGTTAGAGACTAATGTGTAGATATTCTACAGGTGGGACATTGAATGGACAAATGTGATGTGGTCCAAGGTGGTGGATCTGGTGGGTCTAGTGTTGTCTACTTGGCAAAGAGTCTGAAGGTTTGTTCAATGCCATTTATAAAGTAAGAGGGGCTACATGCTCATTTCCTTTTGGGAATGAAAAAACAACCCAACTAATTAGAATGTACAACTTCATTTTTTGTGTTAAATCATAGGCCACTAATCAAAAGGTGATCAACTGGTGCCATAAATCTTAAGTCACAATTCAAAAGGTTTAGTCATTTATTTGTGCCCATGGGCTTTCTAAAGAATAATCATAGATCAGTAAGGTAATTGGGGGCTTGGGTTATTTACTAATCAAAAGGTGATCAACTGGTGCCATAAATCTTAAGTCACAATTCAAAAGGTTTAGTCATTTATTTGTGCCCATGGGCTTTCTAAAGAACAAGCATAGCTTAGTAAGGTAATTGGGGGCTTGGGTTATTTGGTCAGTGACATGGTAGCTACTTGTAGAGGTAAATATATTTTTTTAGGGCCATGTTGCCATATGTATGGGAGGTAGTTGGAAGTATTAGTAACTACATGGTAGAGCCCATGCTACTTGTAAAGCACTTTACTTAAATATCATCCACTTCAATGGTCAAACAATCAACATCTCATTCACAATAAAAAGTGTTAAATATTTGTCCTACTTTTATTGGCCAAAATTGACCTTTAATTATTGAAGTGGATGATATTTAAGAACAACCCTTGTAAAGGCTACCTACAAAATTCAAATCCTAGAGAATGATATATTTAGTAGGACTCTATGTGGGTGTAGAATGATACATTTGGTAGGACTTTATGTGGGGTTCTACATCAATTAAAATTTAATTTTGCTACATATGTGATGATTTCTGTGCCTAGATTTGATTTAAACTAGAAGTGAAGGGGAAAAATCTTATAACATGGGTTTCATGATGTAGAGTCAATCGGTTTCTTTTTGTCAAGTAGGTTGATTGTGTGCATCTTTGGTCTTGTTAATGAATTCAGTGCTCAACCTAAATAGTTGTAGCAAGTTGATCAAAGATGCAAGGGACTTGAAATCTGATGATTAGGTAGGTTGTTGGTATAATTGTCATGCACCAATTGGTTCCCAGGGATGCATCATCAGAATATATATATATGTAATTTCATTTGATGTAATTGGTGCTACTTGAATTAGTATTGCTAAAGAATTTTTTGTCTTTTATTCTAAGTGTGATCTAGAGTGTCAATTCTATAACCAAAGTTTTCAATTTCTCATGCACTCTTGTGTTGTAAGTTTTTTGAGAAGGTACATGCATGCATAACTTCTCATTGACTCGAGTGTCTCCATAAATCTCTAAGGTATTTCAAAGGACTTGAAATTGTCTTTGATACTACACTTGTTAGCATGTTGTTGTAAGTGATTTGTTGATCTTAAAAAGGGTTGTAAATTGAGAACTCTTTTCACTACAATATATCAGATATCTTTGCTCATCTATGGATCTTTAAATTATGCTTTGTTATTGCAGTTTTTGGATGAGTGAATACACAACTAAGATTATAGGATTTAAGTGTATCCATGGTTCTCTATCCAATCTTGAGTCATATTATGCTAATAGGATAAAAACATATACAAGTTCGTGTAAGATTTAGCTATGGACATAGCCACCCAAGATCAAGGAGCTTCAACGAAAGCACAAAAGAGACCCAAAATGACAAAATAGTTCTATTCTATCAAATGATGCAAATACATAAAAGAGATTATTTAAAAGAGTAAATGAGGTGTGTATATATGAGATACAACTATAAGAGATGTGAATGTAAAACCAATATGGGATAAAGGAGATGTACTCACATGGATGTAGTATAACTCCACTAAACAAGGAAAGTACAATTTATTAGAGCAGCCAAGATTAGCCAGCAATAACTAGATTCACTTCCACAAAAGACAATTGCACATAATAAGCCTAATTGATATATTCAAAAGTTAAATAAAATATACATAGATTCCTTGTATAAAAAGAAGAGGTAGGATGGTCAAACACAGCAACTGACTTACCTTCCTAAGATGCGACACTTGTGAGCTCAAATGACAAGTGCTCAAGCAATTGACAAGTAAACATGCAATATGTGTCTCAAAAGGATGATGACACATGTCTCAGTTCCATATGAGTTGAGACAAACTCCTAAAAAATCCTAAGTAAAATTAAGCTAAGTGTGAATAGGTCAATCTTAGAGAGGTGATATCCTAACTAGATATAATATGAACTTATTTACACTAACACCCCCCCTTAAGTACAACTTAGGGAGAAGCGATACAAAGATGATGGGTCCTAGCTATTAGGCCATGATAGGTACCCATGTAAAAACAAGTTTCTCATAAGTGGAGTAAAGGAGAAAACACAATGGGAAAACCCCCTCTCCAAAAGAGAAATGATACATGATAAAATTGTACAAGTGAATAAGACGAAGAGAGCAAAAGGATTCCACATGACCCCCTAAGGACTACTTATAACACTAATGTACAATATATGTTCCCTCAATAGGAGAGAAAAAATGAGGTCAATGTGACCCCCAAAAAATGTGAAGGAATGAACTCCATGTGAAGAGATGGATCCTCCCAAAACTAATAGGAGAAGACTAACCATGTAGCCTCTCATCAAAATACATCTTGTAGTGTCAGTAGATGCTCAACACTAGATGTTGAAGATGATCCGTGAACACTAAACCATATTTCTCCCCTTGGGAAGAAATAAAAGCACATAAGTGTGCAAGTGATCTTCCCATTCCAAATAGGAACATGCAAGAAGAAATATGAAGGTCTTTGAATTCTGCACATGATCCAAAGATGTAGATGATGCCCATGATGTGTTCAAAGGATGCTCAAGTATCTCCAAGCCAATGCTGTCATATGACAAATGCTGATAAGATGAATCAAGTAACATAAAAGATTCAAGAACAAGAACCATGGATGTATGGTTATAAATAGACCAATGAGAATTTGATACTACTTCAGAGGATGTCAAAATCAATGATGACTGAGTCAAATATGTGGACTCATGAATATATGCAAAATCTGTCACTGTAGAAGTTGATGTAGTCAAAGCAAGAGTAATCATACCAAAAGAAGACAATGGTGACGCAACTTCATCAAAGCTATCATTAAATAGAAGACATATGTCCTCAATTATGTCTTTCAAATCTACAATGCAAGACTCTACAAACAAAGATAATATGTTTGGTAGATATGCATCCCAATGTGGCAAATCTGGAAAGATGATATCAATGTTTTGGTGCATAGAATCACTAGAAGCCTACATGAGTCAACTCTAGATTTGAATGTAGTATCAGGTGATGGTGGAGATGAGATCTCAATGGAAGTCAACAGACAAGATTATTCATCTCCAAAAGATGATATCTCACAAGTTGGCTGAGTGAGACTAGAGGATTTTTATGCAAGTGATTTATAATGGGTAAGTGCACAAAGATGGGGGACCAAAAGGTGGTCTTAAGTGGCCACTTTTTTGAAATTAGGAAATACTAATGTTGGATTAGAAATTGAAGATAGTTACACTCAAAATTTGAAGATGCAACAAAAACAAGAGCCATAGTGCTCCGAATCTAGTTTCTAAACTACTATTTAAAAAAAAAAACTGTTGAGATTAAGGGGTTGAAAAAGAGGGGCCACATAAATTGGTCCTATTTTTTTTCAAAAAAATATAACATAGCATCTAGTGTGGCTCTCCTAAATGTTAAATTTTTTTTAGTATTTCAAATATCACTTCGGTGAGAAATTAGCTAACACCATGTAGTTTATCCCTGATTTTTTTGATAAATTTTTCATGAATAATTAATTTTTTACTAATTTTTTAAGTGGACACATCCTGAAAAACAAAAAATTGAGCATGCTCCCCCATAAAGTTTTTAAAAACTAATCAAAAATACTTTTTTTAAATACATGTAGAATGGACTCTAGTTTCTAAAAGTGTAATTTATTTGAAATTTTGATGAATGGTTAAAAAATAAAGTCAAAAATACTACACACTAGTTTTTGACGAAAAACAGATACACTAACAAAAGAAATTAAAGATGAAAACCTTAACATACTCAAAATGTGAAAAAAATTATATGGTTAGAAAGATAAGAGAGAGCTTAACATTATATCGGTATTTTTTGACTTATCATTGAAACAAGTGCAAACCTGATGGGGAGCAAGCTCAAGATTATGTAAATTTTTTTACAATATGTAAAAACACATCTTTGGATGTTTAAAACTCAGTCCAAGCCTTTGAGTTGGAAGACCAAGGAAAATCCAAGCCAAAGACTTGGAAATTACCAAAGGAAACAATAATGTGAGCATGTTATAACACACTCACGTTATTGTGAAGGAAAATCATCTCACCCTTACCTTCTCTCTCTACCTCCTACCCTCTCTCTCTCTCTCTCACCTCTCTGCCTCCCTCTCCCTCCCCTCTTTACCTCCTACCCTCTCTCTCTCTCACACCTATCTATCTCTCTCCCCTCTCTACCTACCTCCCCTCTCACACACTCTCTCCCTCTCCCTCTCTCTCCCCTCTTTACCTCATACACTTTGTCTCTCTCTCTCTCACCTCTCTACCTCCCTCCCCTCTTTACCTCCTACCCTCTCTAGTGCAGGTCTAAATTTAGGGGTCTTATTAGACTACTGAATTAAGCAACAAAATGAAATCAACAAAAAAGATAACACCACACTCACAACAACTTGTATTACTTATTCAGCAACAACAATGCATTACAGGAGTATAAATTCTAGTTCTACAATCATGCTTCAAAATCAAAATATCCTCTTTACAAAGTGTTCTGCAACATCTACATTCACCAGGAGAATCGAATCGACCTGCCACTATGCAAAAGTTTTCACTTATACACAGACTGGAAAAACTGCCCAATCGACGATTGCATAACAACCACATAACTATCACTAAATAGTTGAATATTTATAGAATGGAACCACAACCATTAAACCTCCTCATTAGCATACAACAGTTGCCACAGCATACATTCAACAGTTGGAACATATTTGACTCTAAGATAGTTATCGGCAAAATATCAATCCCACAAACCACCTAGTGCTTCCTGAAAATCTTCTTTGTTGTCATTCCTTTCCAAGCACACCAAATGGAAGAAGTTATCAGAAAAATTTGTATTTCCCAAACTTTTAAGTTTACTGACACATGTTATCAGTGAAACAGTTAGTTCGCAAACTAAAAAGTTTTCCGATTCAAGCCTTAGGACATCAAGTCCCCTTTATTAGAAAAGTAATCATTTTGCAAACCAAATACTTTTTGGTACAACACCATTAGCCATAAAACTCCTTTATCAACAAAGTTTAACTTTCACGAACTTACAAAATCTTTGTTTATACTCTTGTCGGCATATCGGCAAAGTTTGGAAATAAAAAACTAGTTCACAAACTATAAAGTTTGCCGATTAAGCAATCAACTCTTTCTATCGACAAAATTGACCTCTTCCATCCTTTTATCGGCTTATTGGCAATTTTTCGGAGACCACGAACTAGCCGATAATTATACTTTTCCTTCTATGAATCGGTGATTTATTCTCTCCAAACTAAGGAACTTTAAGTTTAATTTCCTTCCCTCGGCCACATCTTCAATTGGCTAAACTATTATCAGGTGAGTGGACCATCGGCAAACCAAAGTATTTGCCTACAATGCAATGAACTCCAAGTTCCAACCTTTAAGACTTTACTGACAAAGTGAACTATCAACGAACTGAAAGGTTCGCAAACTAGAGAGTTTTCTGACAAAGTTCTCAATCTCTCCATTTCACCAATAATAAAAGAGCTTCATCCAAAGCTCACTTAAAGTGCAATCAGTAGAGTTCCCAAAAAAGAACTTTGAACAATTCAAACTTCCCTTATGACTTAGTCAATAAACTGTCAAATTGGGTAATTGTTGGGTTGGTGAACTAAGAAGTTCATGAACTGAGTTGTTGTCTATAATAGTATATATATCTAAAGTTAGTTTCAATATATAGAAATGTTCAAACATAGGCATGATGGAATCTATCTCATTTATCTTTAGTAGATTTAATAGGATATATTTAGTTTTTAGGATGTGATGAAAAATTAGATTAAGGTGATCTCTAATTTCTTGGCCTTGGAGAATGTGAGGTTTAATGTTACCTTCTAGGAAGTTAGCCAATAAGGTCTACCTTCAATGGACAATATGATTCCATTAAGTTAGAACTTCGATTACTTCATTAAGTTGCCTCTTGAATATCATATTGTCCATGGTCATAGCAAGAATCGTAATGCATAGTAAAGAGAGAAACCTTGAGAGAAAAGACTACAACATTAATATTTTTGTATAATATGCTATATAAGTATGTGAAATGATTTTGGGGTATAATGAAGAGCACTCATAAGAGTGTTTCCTAGGTTTAAATCCTCCTTAATGCCATAAGACATTCATTATAACTCTAACGAATATGAAGTGAGAGCAATTAAAGCATATGTGATGCAGAGGTACCTGGACGTATGTGCAATCCTGTATCACCCAAAAGGAATGATTAACTCAATTTTGTTTTGGTTTTCATTAGTTTTTGATTTAGTTGTGTTTTGAGGTGTGGAGGTGTTGTCACAGCTGCTGGTGACTTCGTGTTGTATCCATTCTTGTGGTATTTTTGGTTTAGATTGGCGGATTGTACTTCACTTTTGTTGGTTGTGACTACTTTACGGAGTCTTGGATCTTAGTCACATTTTTCATTTGTCATGCATTATTGCCATTTGGGTTTGTCGGTGACTAACATTCATTTGTCATATGTTTGTCAAAGTATTTCAAAGACATGGTGATATTGTTGGCAAAACATTTGATGGAGTTGTTATGGTTTTATTCAAACATTTGGTGATTGTGGTATAATACATGTAAAAATACATATGCACCGAAGGTGGATGTTGCTAGGAGAATCTAATTGCACATATAGAAGCATAGAATACATATAGACTTCCTTGAACTACTTCAGGTTTGATTGAATTTGGAGGGGCACGTTGACTCCATAAGAGTTGGCCCACTTTTGAAGTGCATTTAAATAATCTTAATCTCTCTCTGAAAGAGGCAACGCTTCATTTTATTCTTGATTTCCCATAATTGAAGCACCGTATCAATATACATAAAAACACATAGCAGAAAACTCCAAAAGAGAGGGTCGATGATGTGAATTGGGTGACTAGATGAGGAATTCAACACCTAAAAATTTAGAAATAAAAATTTGTTAGAAATAAAAGACCATGATTGGGCCATTTCCCATATTGGAGTCTATGTTTTTGTTTCTATGGAGAGGTCAACAGACCAATAAATGCGTGAAATTGTTTTCTGTTTAATTTAGATTAAAACTTCAATGAAATTCCATGTAATAATCCACCTAAGGCATTGTTTCAAGTGAGGAGAGGCAACCTTTCAATGTTTGAATTGTTTTGAATAGTATAAAAAGAAAAACCAAACTCATGAAGGGGTTCGATTTGCCATAGAAGGGAGGCAAAACAAAGTATTGATAAAAATAAACCGCTACCAGGTAAATCCAAAGGATGTGAAGATATGTACAGAGTGCATTGCTAATCAAAACTATAGTAAAGGATAGAAGATTGATCACCAAGGGAGAATAAGGAACTATTGAGACACCAAAGAGAAGTAAAATACTTCTAGGATACTGATGAAGGGGGTAAATCATAAAACACACAACAACATAAATGGAACACAAAAAATAGACAATTTCTTTATTGATCTGGGCAACTCATTACATTATAGAAGCTTAATTACAATCAGAGGATGAATCCTCTATTAGCTGCAACACATTACATCTTTCCCAACCTCAAGACTCTAGAATCTTCAGCCTTCTGTAACCCCAAATCAGCTAGGGTTTCTATTTTCCCACCTATTCTTGACTCTACACTGGCCCCCTTAACTCCCCTACCGCCCAGGGTTCCCAAAATAGTCACAAATAGCACTTTTTGGCAGCCTCTAGCTAAATTTCAAAATTTGCAACTCCCTCCAAAAGTAGGTCAACTTCCGGGAAGCATAACTTTTGATCTGGGTGTCTGATTGACAAACCGTCTTAAGCACTGGAAATATCGCGATGTGAACTATCACGTCAAAAATTTGTAAATAGATTTTCATCAACTTTTCGAGACGTTATGGGATGTTTTAGTGCCTCATATCTCATTTCAGAAATTTTTAGGGGCTTTTTGGAAAACAAAAACTTTAATATCTTTCAGCTCACAAATGATCTTTGCTTGATTCCTTCACCAAAGGTCTTATATTTTAGTTATGTAACTTTTTGTAAGTTTTTGCTTCAATCCATACCCAAATGCAAACTTTCCAAAAATAGCAGGTACACTTTCCAAAACAGGTAGGTTGCTATTTTTAGTAGTTTTGGAAAAACTAAAAGTCCTACATCATTATTCTAGATATTATGGAACCAAAAACACTAATTATGGAAGGAAATGAAAACAACTACAATGATTTTGAATTATCTTCTTTTTGGGTGATGCAAGATTGCCCTTACACCACTGGATGCTCCTAGATTAGACACCCAGGGTAATTTAAGAAGTAACCCTATCACGTCTTAGATGTTTGTGTGAGGAAAACCCAAACGGTCAACCTCTGCCTTAGACAACCAAGAAGAATCTTCAACAGGCCTTCCTTTCCATTTTACCAGATATTCTTCATATTGCTTGTTCCGAGTACTTCTTCCCACACGGCCATCCAAGATCTCTTCTATCTCCTCCATTGAAGTAGATGCCAAAATACTCCACTGCGCTTCTGTTGGTCCATCCTCTGTTCCACCTTCATGATATTCTGATAAATCAACAATGTTAAAAATAGAGGAAATATTGATCCCACTCGGAAGCTCTACCTCATATGCATTTCCTGAATCATGCTTCTTCAGGATTTTGCATGGTCCAAATTTCTTCATTTTCAACTTATTGTATGTTCCAATTGGGAACCTTTCTTTTCTCAAGTGAACCATGACTTCATCTCCTACCTAGAACTCCTTATACCTCCTCTTCTGATCTGCCTTAGCCTTGTATTGAATATTCATCTTATTAATGTGATTTCTCACCTCTTCATGCAAATTCTTTAGATGTTCTGCAAAGTCTTTGGCTTCAACACTTGTCTTTTCTCCTTTGTCCAGCTTCCTTAACTCAGAAGAATTTCTTGGGCTATTGCCATATACAATTTGGAATGGTGATTTACCAGTACTCCTATTGACAGAATTGTTGTAAGCAAATTTTGCCTATGGTAAAATCAAATCCCATCCTTTGGGCTTATCTCCTACTAAGCATCGTAGCAGGTTACCCAAACTCCTATTCACCACTTTCGTCTATCCATCAGTGTATGGATGGTGTGTAGAACTAAACTTCAAATATGTCTTCAACTTCTTCCTTAATGTCCTCCAGAAATAACCAACAAACGTGGTAGCTCGATCTGAAACTATGCTCTTTGGTAGATCGTGTAATCTCACCACCTCCCTGAAAAATAACTCTGCAATATGAACAGCATCATTAGTCTTCTTGCAAGGAACAAAATGTGTCATCTTTGAGAATCTATCCACTACCACAAAAATGGCATCATGTCCTCTCTGTGTCCTTGGTAAACCAAGAACAAAATCCATACTAATATCATCCCATGGCTTCTCTGGTATAGGTAATGGCTGGTATAGACCTGTGTTCTGACTTGCTCCTTTTGCCATCTGACATACTCTACAACTCTGCACAAATTTCCTCACATCTTGCTGCAACTGTGGCCAATAATAATTTTTACCAACAATAGAAATGGTCTTATCTCGACCAAAGTGTCCAGCCAATCCTCCACTATGCTTCTCCTTAATCAGGTTCTCTCTCATGGAACTCCTCAGAATGCACAACTGACTTCCTCTAAACAACATGCCATCTTCGATTATGAAATCCAACCATTTTGTTCTGTCCAAAGTAACAGGTTCCAAACAAGCCTTCCAGGCCTCTGCAAAATCTGGATCTTTAGGATACAAACTTTTGAGCTCATCGAACCCAACAACCCCTATCTTCATTTCTGTCAGCAAATTTTGCCTTCTGCTCAAGGCATCTACAACTCTGTTGGACTTCCCACGCCTGTGCTTGAAAACAAAAGTATAGCTCTGCAAAAACTCCACCCATTTTAAGTGCTTTTGATTTAACTTTCCTTGACTATTAAGATATTGTAAAGCCTGATGATCAGTATATAAAACAAACTCCTTTGGCAACAAATAATGTCTCCATTTCTTCAAAGCTTGAACTATTGCATAAAACGCCTAATCATAAACATAATACTTTTTCTTGGCATCATTAAGATTCTCACTAAAATAGGTAATGGGTTTACCTTCTTGGCTCAAAACAGCTCCTATACCACTACCACTAGCATCACAATCTACCTGAAATACCTTATTGAAATCTAGAAGTGCCAAAATAGGTTGTTCTATGACTTTCTACTTCAATGTATCAAAGCCCGTGTCTACTCCTTTAGTCCATCTAAACTCTTTTCTATCCCCTCTCATTGTCTCAGTTAGGGGTGCACAAATACTACTAGAATTCCTAATAATCTTTCTGTAAAAACTTGCCAAACCATGAAAAGATCTTACCTCCGTTACACTCCTTGGCGTAGGCCATTCAATGATAGCCCTTACTTTTTCTGGGTCCATCTTAAGACCTTCCTCTGAGACAACAAATCCCAGGTACACCAACTCCTTCTTTGTAAAACTACATTTCTTCAGATTAATCAGCAGCTTCTCCTCCCTCAGCTTCTCTAGAACTCTTCTGATATGCATCAGATGCTCATCCCAAGTCTTACTGAAAATCAAAATATCATCCAAATAAACAATAACAAAACTTGCCAAAAATTCTTTCAGTACCTCATTCATGAGCCACACGAATGTGCTCGGTGCATTGGTTAGCCCAAATGGCATGACTAACCACTCATACATGACTAACCACTCATACAAACCTTCCTTTGTCTTGAAGGCTGTCTTCCACTCATCTCTTTCTCTGATACATATCTGGTGATACCCACTCTTCAGGTCAATCTTCGTGAAGTACTTGGCTCCACTCAAACAATCCATTATGTCATCCATTCTGGGCAATGGAAATCTGTACTTGATTGTGATCTTATTGATGGCTCGAGAGTCTGTACACATTCTCCACTCTCCATCTTTCTTTGGTGCTAGTATTGCAGGTACCACACATGGACTTAGGCTCTCCCTTATCAGTCCCTTCCTCAACAACTCCTGAACTTGTCTATTTAGCTCTTCATTCTCTGTAGGGGTCATTCTATGCGCTGCCTTATTCGGCAAATTGGCTCCTGGTATCAAATCCATTTGATGACTTATCTTCCTTACTGGTGGTAAACCCTCCTGTACATTATCAGAGATAATGTCCTAAAATTTTTCCAACATATCTGAAACTTCTGCTGGTACATTTTCACATTTCTCTTGACTAATCTTTGGAATCAAAGCATAGCAATGACGCTCATGCTTCATACCCTCCAAAAATTTTCTACTGTCTACCAAGCAAATCCTGGCAGTACTACATACCTTTTCTTCCACCTCCTTCAAGGGCTTCAACTTATGGCGAAATCCATCTTTTGTTAGGGAATATGTGTTTGCATGGCCATCATGGACAACACTCCTATCATACTGCCACGGCCTCCCCAACAGCATATGACATGCATCCATCAGTATGATAGCACACAACACCTCATCATGGTAGTCCCCAATCTTGAACTTCACTAAACACTGCTCATTGACCAAAGCTCTGTGGTCCTTCTGTAACCATGCAATCCGCTATGGATGTGGATGCTTTCTTCTTGTCAACTTCAACTTGTCAACCATCTCCTCTAAAATAAGATTGTCAGTGCTTCCACTGTCAATAATAATATCACAACACTTACCTTCACATTTGCACCTTGTGCGGAATAAACTCTTCCTCTGATTTGGTTCTTTCTCCTCATTTAGCAAGGTTCTTCTGACAACTAGGGTTTCTCCCCTTTTAGCATCTTCAGAATGCTCAGAATGTGCATCTTCATCTACATGTGTAACTCGTGCATTACCTTTAGGTCTTCTATTTGTCCTTCCTTAATGTTGTGGACACTCGTATGCTCGATGCCCTTCTTCTCCACATTGGAAACAAGTTCCTCTGAAACCTCCTCTTCCAGGTCCTTGCCCAGGTTTGCCTCTTACGCTTCCTCTTTGCTCAGCATTGTTCTGGTCACGAGGGTGGTAGGTATTATCTCCTCTTTGATTTTGACTGGTGCCAGCTTCTTCACTTTTCTTTGCATCTTCATTTCGGCCTCCATAGGGTCTTACACCAGTCCTTACGCTTTGACCTCTTCCCCTTTGCCTGCTATCAAATCTTTTATTCAACTTCTTTTCCACCTTCAAGGAAAACTGATACACATCTTCTATGGTGGTCATTCTGACCAGGATCAGCTCTTCTTGGATACTTGGCCTCAACCCATTAATGTAACGGGCTACCTTCTCCTTATTGGCCTCTGCATGACTAGTTCTAATAGTAATCTTATAAAACTCTTCTGTATACTCCTTAATAGATTTATTACCTTTCTTCAGTCCTTGCAGCTTCTTTAGCAACTCCATCTCATAGTCCACAGGAATGAACTGCTTCTTTAGTTTCTCCACCATCTGGTGATCTTTCCTTTTCCTCTTCTATTCCTCTCTAACTAGACCTCCTTCCACCAAATATTGGCGTGGCCCTTCAACTTTGTTTTTGCAAACTTGACCCGATGTAGGTCCTCCACATCTTCATACTCGAAATACTCCTCCATGTCACTGATCTAATCAATAAGCTGTTCCGGATTCAAATCTCCAGAATATGTAGAAACTTTGATCCTGGGCCTCTTTCCGATCTTAGAAATGGCCCTCAACAACCTACCTTCTGCAGGATCTCCTGTAGCTTCTTGTTCTTCCTCAGATAGCTCCTCTTTAGCTTCATCTTCACTTTCTTCTCTTGTTCTTGGATCAAACCCTCTTCGCAGCTCCTCTTGCAATGCATCAATTTGCCTTTGTAGGGCTCTAAAACCCTCTTCTGTCAAAGCATTTCTCCTAACACAATTTCTTCGTGGAGGCATCTTGATCTCCGTAGCAAACCCACAACCTCAGGTCCTGGTGCAAACTGTCTCACGGTCGGTGATCTGTCTACACACTCAGGAACCCTTGCTCTGATACCACTTGATGAGGGGGGTAAATCATAAAACACAAAACAACAGAAATGGAACACATAAAATAGACTATTTCTTTCTTGATTTGGGCAACTCATTACATTACAAAAGCTTAATTACAATCAGAGGATGAATCCTCTACTGGCTGCAACACATTACGGCTTTCCCAACCTCAAGACTCTAGAATATTCAGCCTTCTGTAACCCTAAATCAGCTAGGGTTCTATTTTCCCACCTATTCTTGACTCTACACTGGCCCCCTTAATTCCCCTACCACCTAGGGTTCCCAAAATAGTCATAAATAACACTTTTTGGCGGCCTCCAGCTAAATTTTGAAATTTGCAGCTCCCTCCAAAAGTAGGTCAACTTCCGTGAAGCATAACTTTTGATCCGGGTGTCTGATTGAAAAACTGTTTTAAGCGCTAGAAAGCTTGCGATGTGAACTATCACGCTAGAAATCCATAAACAGATTTCTATCAACTTTTTGGGATATTATGGGATGTTTTAGTACTTCATATCTCGTTTCAGAAATTTTCAGGGGCTTTTCAGAAAATAAAAACTTTAACATCTTTCATCTCACAAATGATCTTTCCCTGATTCCTTCACCAAAGGTCTTATATTTCCATTATGTAACTTTTTGTAAGTTTTCACTTCAATCCGTACCCAAATGCAAACTTTCCAAAATAGGCAGGTTGCTATTTTTAGCAGTTTTGGAAAAACTGAAAGTCCTACATCATTATTCTGGATATTATGGAACCAAAAACACTAATTATGGAAGGAAATGAAAACAACTACAATGATTTTGAATTATCTTCTTTTTGGGTGATGCAAGATTACCCTTACACCATTGGATGCTCCTACATCAGATACATGGTAAAAAGAATGAAACAGAGACTGCTCTGTTTGGATTGATTTGAAAGTGAAATGTATGAAGGGAGACAAAAAGGATCGGTTGTTGTTCAAAGGCAAATGTAATTGGAAGAAATTGTCTAAAAACCAATATCCATTGTTTGTTGGTTGTAACATCAAACTTTGAACCAATATTTGTTGTCCATAAGAATAAAAGTGGAGTGGAGTTGTTGAACATAACATTTGTGTAATTTCCAATGTGATGGCAAGTGATCATTAGTTGTTTTTGTAGATGATGGTAAAAAAATTTCAATTTGATAATTGTTTTGAATTGTCTAGTGATCTTCGGATTGTGGTATTTGCTGCTTGAATTAGTAGTCCCATAGGACCCCTAATTGTAGTCTACACCATTTGGTATTAGAGCCAGTTCAACATTGTGTTGGGAGAAGAACCCTAAGGAGATTGTTGTGGTTGTGTGAGAGGACAATGAGACCTGCAATTACAGAGGGTTATGAACATGGCACAAAGAGGGCATGGGTGAAGAGGACCATAGATTGCAGACCATGAGGTCTTTAGAGAGATGATGAGAGGCTTTGAAACTAGGATATGAGTAAGATTGGAGGCAATAGAATTGATGCGGCGAAGAGGAATCCTGGTGGTGGATATCAGCGATGATGAGGCTAAAGAAGAAGCATCAGAATTTGATATGGAAGATGATCATAGAGATGAGGCGAAAAGTAGGTTTTTGAGAGCAATGGCTAGACTTCATGGCAAGCCTAAATTAGATGCCCCAAGTTACCATGGCAACTTGAATCTAGAAGAATTAGTAGATTAGATAACAAAAATGGAGAAATACTTTAACTTGGAGTCAATTGAGGACCCAAAAAGGATGAATTATGCTGGTACAAAGTTGAAAGTACATGCTTCCATGTGGTGGGAACATGTGCAGCTTGAAAGAAGGTGAAGAGGCAAAGGGAAAATCAAAACATGGGAGAGGATGGTGATGAAATTGAAGGCAAAATTTCTACCTGCAGATTACCAACTCAACTTGTACAAGAGGCTGCAAAATTTGAAACAAAGAGAGAAGAATGTGCAAGAGTACACTGAGGAGTTCTATCGGTTGATCATCTGGGCTGGACATGTATATGATGATGTAGAAAAAGTATCAAGGTATGTAAGTGGCCTTCATAATTCCATTCAAGATGAAATGAGCATGCTTTGGGTGACTAGCGTAGAAGAGGCATATCAATATGCCTTGAAGGTGGAAGAGAAACTTGTAAGAAAACAATATAGCATAATTCTCATGGTAGAGGCAAATTTTCAAGAGGTAGAGGGCAAAATAGCAGTGGTAGATGTTTCCAAAATAAGCAAGATGAGGCAAGTACATCCCATGTAGGTGTGCAAGAAAACAAAGGAAGAGGAAAATCTTCTAGGGGAAGAGGAGACTATTCTCATGGTAGAGGATACTTTGGTAGAGGTAGAGGAATAGGGTTTGGAGGTACATGCTTCCAATGTGGAGAATAGGGGCATAGGGCATTTGAATGCTCACAAATACAACAAAATAATGGCAAAGGGAAGGAAGCAAGAATTCATGTAGGGGTAAGTGCACAAAGATGAGGGACCAAAAGGGGGTCTTAAGATGCCACTTTTTTCTGAAATCAGGAAAGGCTGATGTTGGATGAGAAATTGAAAATAGTTACACTCAAACTTTAAAGATACAACAAAACAAGAGTCTTAGTGCTTTGAATCAAGTTCTAAACTACTATTTTTTTAAAAAAATGGTTGAAATTAAGGGGTTCAAAAAGGGGGAGCACACAAATTGGTCCTTTTTTCTCAAAAAAACATAACATAGCATCTGGTGTGCTCCCCCTAAAATGTTAACTTTTTTTTCATATTTCAAAAATCGCTTCGGTGAGAAATTAACTAACACCATGTAGTTTATCCCTGATTTTTCTAATAATTTTTCACGAATAATTGATTTTTTACTAATTTTCAAAGTGGACACATCCTGAAAAATAGAAAATTGAGCGTGCCCCCCCTCCCCCCCCCCCCTAAATTTTTTGAAAAATAATCAAAAATCAATTTTTTTTAATACGGGTAGAATGGAGTCTAGTTTCTAAAAATGTAACTTATTTGAAATTTCAATGAACAGTTAAAAAAAGTCAAAAATACCAAACACTGGTTTTTGACAAAAAATTAATACACTAACAAAATAAATTAAAGATGAAATCCTTAACATACTCAAAATGTGAAAAAAATTATATGGTTAGATAGCTAACAGAGAGCTTAAGATTATGGTGGTATTTTTTTCAACTTTTCATTGAAAAAAGTGCAATCTTGATGGGGAGCACGCTCCAGATTATGTGAATTTTGTTAGAATTTGGAAAAACACATCCTTGGATGACCTAAACACAGTCCAAGACTTTGGGTTGGAAGCCCAAGGCAAATCAAAGCCTAAGGCTTGGAAATTTCCAAGGCAAAACATAACGCAAGCGCGTTATAATGCACTCACATTATAACGCACTCGCATTATGCTGAACTAAAACATCTATCCCTCCCCTCCTCTCTCTTTCTCACCTCTACTTCCCTCCTCTCTCTCTCTCTCTCAATCTCTACTTCCCTCCCCTCTCTATGTCCTACCCTCTCTCTCACTCTCTACTTCCCTACCCTCTCTACCTCCTACACTCTCTCTCACTCTCAACTTCCCTCCCCTCTCTACCTCCTACCCTCTCTCTCACTCTCTACTTCCCTCCCCTCTCTACCTCCTACCCTCTCTCTCTCTCTTCTTCCCTCCCCTCTCTACCTCCTATCCTCTCTCTCACTCTCTTCTTCCCTCTCCTCTCTACCTCCTACCCTCTCTCACTCTCTACTTCCCTCCCCTCTCTACCTCCTACCCTCTCTCTCACTCTCTTCTTCCCTCCCCTCTCTACATCCTACCCTCTCTCTCACTTTCTACTTCCCTCCCCTCTCTGCCTCCTACCTTGTCTCTCACTTCTTCCCTCCCCTTTCTACCTCTTAGCCTCTCTCTCATTCTCTACTTCCCTCCCCTCTCTACCTCCTACCCTCTCTCTACTCTCTACTTTCCTCCCCTCTACCTCCTACTCTCTCTCTGACTCTCTTCTTCTCTCCCCTCTCTACCTCCTACCCTCTCTCTGACTCTCTTCTTCCCTCCCCTCTCTACCTCCTACCCTCTCTCTGATTCTCTACTTCCCTCCCCTCTCTACCTCCTCCCCTCTCTCACTCTCTTCCCTCCCCTCTCTACCTCCTACCATCTCTCTCACTCTCTACTTCCCTCCCCTCTCTACCTCCTACCCTCTCTCTCAGTCTCTACTTTCCTCCCCTCTCTACCTCCTCTCTCTACCTCCTACCCTCTCTCTCACTCTCTACTTACCTCCCCTCTCTACCTCCTACCCTCTCTCTCACACTCTTCTTCCCTCCCCTCTCTACCTCCTACCCTCTCTCTCACTCTATACTTCCCGCACCTTTATACCTCCTACCCTCTCTCACTCTCTTCTTCCCTGCTTTTCATGCATGCTATCAGACAAGAAAACACTTTTTCATGGTGTTTTACATTTTAAGAATCATTGTTTAATCAATCCACCACCTTTTTTTGTTTTTTCAACATAGAAGAACTAGTTTTGCATGTTTTTGGACAAAATTTGATTATTTAAACTGAAAGTTTCATGTTTCATATTGTTTCAAAGTTGATTTTCATGTATTTAGATTGAATTTGATGATATGTGTTTATTTTTTTCATAAATTCCACTAATCCTATTCTAGAGTTATATAGAATTCAATATTGAATACAAAGGAACTTGGCAAAAAGATCAAATTTTTGAGGATTTTGAAGCCAAATTTAGGAGGATTGGTCAACTCGAATCTTGAATTCTAAGGTATGTTCTTTATGTATTTGTTTACTTCACTTTATGTTCTTTAGAACACTCACAATCACTAAAAGTGGAACTAAGTTAAAAAAGTCATCATTATGTGTATTAATAGAATTAGAATCATTAAAATATGATATATACATGAATTTGTTGTATCTTGAATCAATAATAGAATTTGTTGTATCTTGAATTTGAACAATGTCATCGATACCTCCCTATAACAAAGTATTATCATCTTTTTCTCTAATGCAACCAATTGTATCAAAATTTACAATATAGTGCTATTGATGCTACAAATCTGATATATTTGGTTCTCATATAGTAATGAGTTGTCACTATCATCCTCTTGTTCATTTACCTCCAAAAAATTAGTTTGAGTTTCATTTATTGGACCTATACTAGATAAGTTCTTTGTTGTTTTCAAGTACCCTCTAAATTTTTTGGACTGCCATCTCTAGGTTTCTCCAAGAAATCAGACTGGTTAGGTTGCAATGAACTCTATATTTTAGTCTTTTTGTCATCATAAAACTTAGTCAAAAGATCACCAACAACTCTGTTATCACCTTAAACCTACTCCTTTCTTGATGATTTCACCCCTTGGCTATCTTGAATAGCTAATTCAAACTATAATTGATGCTCTTTACATGTAAACACATGATTTTCTTCAAATCTTGCATCATAAAGATAGTTTCTAATGTTAGTTAGTATTTTATCTCTTAACATTTCAAACATATCTATTGAAGGCAAGGAGTCTTGATTAGTGTCTTACCACTTAGACCAATTGTCATATCATTGCTAGTCAAACCAAGGACATTCTCCTAACTTTTGAAGATTGCACCATAGTTAGGATTACACAAAAGAGCTGAAACTTTAAGAGTTTTATCATGGTAGAATATGAGATCAATAATCAACATGTGCTCATCTATGTCATCAAGAACATCTAGGCCTAGACTGTCATTACACATTTGACTTCTAATCTAATCATATCAAAATCAACAAGTTTGGAGTCATTTATTAGAAAAACATAATCATAAAATCCCTCTTCATTTCCACTCTCAATAGTGACATATAAACCATTCAACTCATGCTCATCAAATTGGGACTAGGTGTGCCATCATACTCAATGTCTTCTTTACTACCAATTGACTAATTTGTATTCATTGATTGTGATAATTCAACATTGATTTGTATTAGGAGTGTAATATAAAGTGCCCACCTAGATCTTCAAGAGATTTCATATCGAGCATCTTATGGCAAAGAGTGGATGGTCAATTATTCCACAATAGCTTATGCTTGGATGGCACATGTGATCATTGTGGTGGGTTGCAACATTTGCCAATTTGTCAACATATGGAGAACACACATGCAATTGGAAATAAGCTAGTAAGTTTTGGCAAATAAAAGATAGTGGCATATAGTCTGAAAGATGGGAAAGAAGCAAAAAGGTGTGAATTAGTTCTTCAAAATATTCTAGTGTATCAGTTTATCTCTATTTTCTGAGATAATATAGTTTACAAGTATGCAAGTCATACCCATAGATCTTGATGGCTGGACTTGAAATTCAAGTTATGTAAGGACACGTTTCCACTTGGTACCATTGTTTCACTTGTTGACTTTGCAGAGAACTGCACACTACAACCACATAATGAGGTGCAATCGCAATATTACAACTCTACGCAAGTTGCTATATTTGTACAAATAGCATTTATTCATGCAGAAGATAGTACAAAGGATGATAGGAAGATCTTGAGGTAATATCATTTTTATATCAGTGATGATCACACACATTCTATGAAGTTCATGCAAGGTTGCTTTAAGATGTTCTACCATGATTTGGCTAGCAAGAGCATATCATTTTATTAGATAATTGTGCATCACAATTCAAGAACTCGTAGATGTTCTATTGGTTGAGCAGGATGCATAAGATGAATAGTGTTCAACATATGTGGAATTTTTGTGACGCCGGGCATGGAAAGGAGGAGCATGATGGTGCAATAACATGTATCAAAAGATCATTGGCATGAGAAGAGTTGAAGTACAAAGACAATGCAAAGTTGATAGATGCGAGATCTATTATCAAATGGTGTAATGCTATAATGGGTCTAGGTAATGACGGTAAGTCTACAGTTCATAGATATTTTTGGTTGGTTGATGATACTAACATTGTAAAATATGAGGATTGTTCTACATTGACAAGATCAAGTGAGCTACACTCTTTTAGAAGCTCTAATGCATGTTCATGGAGTATTCATACGTGACAGTTGGTATGCTTTTGTTCTTCATGTATAGATGAATCTTGGTATGATTGTGAGTCAAAGGAGTGAGTTGATGATTGGTGTACAAGAAGCCTATGCCTGATTGACATGTATCGACCACTGATAACAGTACAACTCACAAAGATTGAATCATCGGTTCATTTTGACCATGTTTCAGATCTAGTTCAACCAGGTATTATCAGCATTCAAATTTAACAAAATTCAATATTCTATCTTATTTTATAGTTTTTCTTGTATTGTTGACTATATTCATCGAACTGAATGCACGTATCAATACAGGGCATGTTTATGCAGTTATTGCAGCTGAACACAATGAAGAAGGAATGGATTATTATTTGTGTCATTGTGTTGAGGCAAAAAAGAAATTAGATTCCCCTGTTATAGATGGAGAAAACATCAAGTACCCTACAGGATTAGTGGTTGTTACTGGAACATGGCTTAGAAGGTACCCAGTGAAAAAGTCTGATGTGTGGTTGTTCGAGGACTTTGAAACACATATGAAGATTATTCATTATTCTAACCTTGATGTAGCATCAAATGTTCATTTGATCAAATATGGGGGTAGACCATTGAACATGACCTTCTGGAAGGTTCGTGAGTCTGACCATGAGGCAATACTAGACACAATAAAGAGTAGAACAAACTCAAATGATTCATTGGATTGAATTAGTGGAATGATAGAAAGGTATGTTATTTTTCTTTTCTATCCTCATTTCACCTTCTATATTTTAGCTAAATAGTGCAATTGCATTTGCATGCAGGATTTTAGTATGATGGAGGTAGGCATAATTAGGTTATGAAGTTGCCTTTGGAAGGAAGTAAGGTAGGTTTTCATGATTATATTTATGATGATATGTCCTTTACCTACTATTTCATAATGAGTTTTAACAAGTTTTAATGATGTTACTATGAGTTTTAATTCGTTTTAATGATGTTACTATTCCATAATGAGTCTTAATGAGTTTTATTGACAAACCCTCATTTGTTTCTTCACATTTGGTGCTAACAATTGATAGCAGTGGTAAGGGAAGCCTCAATTGATGCCCTACAAGACATTGGATCAAGTGAGAAAACCTTTATAGTACTGAATTTTCATCTACCAGAAAGGTATTATAGATAAATTTTTACATTCGACATCTCCTGGGGCAAAATAGATGGTGCCAACGCATCCAAGTGGGTAGGTAAACACTAGGGGAGATGTCTTTTCGATGGAAAAGCCTCATGGTTGTTCTCAATTATATCGAATGCAGATAATCTCTCAAGAGCCCTAAGATAGAAAAGGTGGCAAACTTTGGACCAATTGTTCCATCAAACTTTGACACCTAGGAACATCTTCTTTGCATGTATAGGTGGATGTCAGATCCACCTCCAAACACCTACCTTGATTTTTTTAAATCAATTTCGTTTGCCTATGGTGGCAAGGAACACATTGCTCCAAAATGCTTCAGTTTCATGGAGTGGAAAGGTGCTAGGAGTGAAATTTTGCATTCCATAGCTTGTGGGGCTGAACTGACTACACCAATGCATCAGGGTAGGTGGGTAAATGTTAGGGGAGGTCTCATTTCATGTGCCAAGCATCCCAGTCGTTCGGGGCAGAAGGCTATCAGCAAGGTCCCTTAAGATCCCTAAGAGCAAAAAACTGCCAAACTATGATAGAGCAATTCTCAGAATTTGTGGTAGCTAGAAATGTTTCATTTAGACCTATAGGTGCACATGGGGTTTGTCCACAATAACCTCTCTCAGTTTTGGTCAACTCCAATTCATTTGACTGTGCCAAAATCAAATACATTCTTGCAAAATGCTTTAGTTACATGCAGTGGAAAGGTGCTAGGACTGACACTTTGTATTCCACAGCTCGTGGGGCTGAATTGATTGCACCAATGCATTGGGGTGGGTGGGTAAATTCTAGGGGAGGTCTCGTTTCATGCACCAAGCATCCCAGTCGTTCGGGCAAACATGCTACTGGCAAAGTCACTTAAGATCTTAAGAGCAAAAAACTATCAAACTATGACAGAGCAGTTCTAAGAATTTGTGGTAGTTGGGAACATTTTGTTTCATCCTACAGGTACACATGGGGTCTGTCCACAATAACCTCTCTCAGATTTGGTCAACTCAAATCTATGTGACCATGCCGAAATCAAATGCATTCTTGCAAAATGCTTCAGTTTCATGTAGCACAACCTTGCCAGGTGCCATATTTTTTGTTCTGCTCATCGTGGGGCTGAACTGTCTATTCCAATGTGTCGGGGTGGGTGGGTAAATGCTAGGGGAGGTCTTTTTTTGTGTGCCAAGCATCCCAGTCATTTGGGGTAGCAAGCTACCGACAAAGTCCCTTAAGATCCCTAAGAGCAAAAAACTGCCAAACTATGACAGAGCAGTTCTCAGAATTCGTGGTAGATAGAAACATTCCGTTTGGACCTACAAGTGCACATATGGTCCATCCACAATAATCTCTTTCAGTTTTGGTCAACTCCAGTCTATTTGACCATGCCGAAATCAAATGCAGTCTTGCAAAATGCTTCAGTTTCATGCAATGGAAAGGTGCTAGGAGTGAAATTTTGCATTCCACAGGTCATGGGGTTGAGCTAATTGTGCCAATGCATTGGGGTGGGTAGGTAAATTCTAAGGGAGGTCTTGTTTGATGCACCAAGCATCCCAATCATTTAGGGCAACAGGCTATCGACAAAGTCACTTAAGATCTTAAGAGCAAAAAATTGACAAACTATGATGAAGTAGTTCTAAGAATTCATGGTAGCTAGGAATGTTTTGTTTTGACCTACAAGTGTAGATGGGGTCTAGCCACAATAACCTCTCTTGAATTTAGTCAACTCAAATCCATTTGACCGTGCAGAAATCAAATGCATTCTTGCAAAATGCTTTAGTTTCATGCAACACAAACTTGCCATGCCATATTTTTTGTTTTGCTCATTGCAGGGTTGAACTGACTGCAACAACATGTTGGAGTGGATGGGTAAATTTTAGGGAAGGTCTCATTTTATGCGCCAAGCATCCCATTAGTAGGCAGCAGTAGTCTACCGACAAAGTCCCTTAAGATTGATGCAGGAGCATCCAGTGGTGTAAGGGCAATCTTGCATCACCCAAAAAGAAGTAAATTCAAAATCATTGTAGTTGTTTTCATTTCTTTCCATAATTAGTGTTTCTGGTTCCATAATATCTAGAATAATAATGTAGGACTTTCAGTTTTTCCAAAACTGCTAAAAATAGCGACTTGCCTATTTTGGAAAGTGTACCTGCTACTTTTAGAAAGTTTGCATTTGAGCACGTAATGAAGCAAAAACTTTCAGAAAGTTACATAACAAAAATATAAGACCTTTGGTGAAGGAATCAGGCAAAGATCATTTGTGAGCTGAAAGATATTAAAGTTTTGTTTTTTGAAAAGCCCCTAAAAATTTTTGGAATGAGATGAGGCACTAAAACTTCCCATAACGTCCCAAAAAGTTGATAGAAATCCATTTACAAATTTCTAGCGTGATAGTTCACATTGCGAGTTTTTTGGTGCTTAAAACAGTTCGTCAATTGGACACCCGGATCAAAAGTTATGCTTCCCGAAAGTTGACCTACTTTTGGAGGTAGTTGCAAATTTCAAAATTTAGCTGGAGGCTACCAAAAAGTGCTATTTATGACTATTTTGGGAACCCTGGGTAGTAGTAGCATTAAGGGGGGTAGTGTAGAGTCAAAAATAGGTGGGAAAATAGAAACCCTAGCTGATTTGGGGTTACAGAAGGCTGAAGATTCTAGAGTCTGGAGGTTGGGAAAGTTGTAATGTGTTGCAGCCAGTAGAGGATTTATCCTTTGATTGTAATTGAGCTTCTGTAATGTAATGAGTTGCCCAGTTCAATAAAAAAAGTTCTATTTGCTGTGTTCAATATCTGTTATTGTGTGTTTTGTGATTTACCCCTTCATCAAGTGGTATCAGAACAAGGGTTCCTGAGTGTGTACACAAATCACCGATCGTGAGGCAGTTTGCACCAAGACCTGAGGTTGTGGGTTTGCTACGGAGATCAAGATGCCTCCACGAAGAAATCGTGTTGGGAGGAATGCTTTGACGGAAGAGGGTTTTAGAGCCCTACAAAGGCAAATCAATGTATTGCAAGAGGAGCTGCGAAGAGGGTTTGATCTGAGAACAAGAGAAGAAAGCGAAGATGAAGCTGAAGAGGAGCTATCTGAGGAAGAACAAGAAGTTGCAGGAGATCCTGTAGAAGTTAGGTTGTTGAGGGTCATTTCAAAGATTGGAAAGAGGCCCAGAATCGAAGTTTCTACATATTCTGGAGATTTGAATCTAGAACAGCTTATTGATTGGATCAATGACATGGAGGAGTATTGCGAGTATGAAGATGTGGAGGACCTAGATTGGGTCAAGTTTGCAAAAACAAAGTTGAAGGGCCATGCCAGTATTTGGTGGAAGGAGGTCCAATTAGAGAGGAATAGAAGAGGAAAAGGAAAGATCACTAGATGGGATCAGATGGTGGAGAAACTGAAGAAGCAATTCATTCCTGTGGACTATGAGATGGAGTTGTTGAAGACGCTGCAAGGACTAAAGCAAGGTAACAAGTCTGTCAAGAAGTATACAGAAGAGTTTTATAAGATTACTATCAAGACATGCCATGCAGAGCATAACAAGGACAAGGTAGCCCGTTACATTAATGGGTTGAGGCCGAGTATTCAGGAGGAGCTGAGCCTGGTCAGAATGACCACCATAGAAGATGCATACCAGTTTTTCTTGAAGGTGGAAGAGAAGCTGAATAAAATATTTGACAACAAGTAAAGGGGAAGAGGTCAAGGCAGAAGGATTGGTAGAAGACCCTATGGGAGCCAAAATGAAGATGCAAAGAAAAGTGAAGAAGCTGGCACCAGTCAAAATCAGAGAGGAGATAACACCTACCTCCCTCGCGACTAGAATAATGGTGAGCAAAGAGGAAGAGGAAGAGGCAGACCTGGGCAAGGACCTGGAAGAGGAGGTTTCAGAGGAACTTGTTTCCAATGTGGAGAAGAAGGGCATCGAGCATATGAGTGTCTGCAACATCAAGGAAGGATGAATAGAAGACCTGAAGGTAATGCATGAGTTGCACATGTAGATGAAGATGCACAATCTGAGCATTCTGAAGATGCTGAAAGGGGAGAAACCCTAGTTGTTAGAAGAACCTTGTTGAATGAGGAGAAAGGACCAAATCAGAGGAAGAGTTTATTCCACACAAGGTGCAAATGTGAAGGTAAGTGTTGTGATATTATTATTGATAGTGGAAGCACTGATAATCTTGTTTCAGAGGAGATGGTTGACAAGTTGAAGTTGACAAGAAGAAAGCATCCGCATCCATATCGGATTGCATGGTTGTAGAAAGACCATAGAGCTTTGGTCAATGAGCAATGTTTAGTGAAGTTCAAGATTGGGCACTACCATGATGAGGTGCTGTGTGATATCATACCGATGGATGCATGTCATATGATGTTGGGGAGGCTGTGGCAGTATGATAGGAGCGTTGTCCATGATGGCCGTGCAAACACATATTCCTTAACAAAAGATGGAGTTTGTCATAAATTAAAGCCCTTGAAGGAGGTGGCAGAAAAGGTATGTAGTACTGCCAGAATTTGCTTGGTAGATGTTAGAAAATTTTTGGAGGGTAAGAAGCATGAGAGTCATTGCTTTGCATTGATTCCTAAGATTAGTCAAGAGAAATGTGAAGATGTACCAAAAAAAGTTTTAGATATGTTGGAAGAGTTCCAGGACATTATCTCTGATAATGTAAAAGAAGGTTTACCACCAGTAAGGAAGATAAGTCATCAAATGGATCTGATACCAAGAGCCAGTTTGCCAAACAAGGCAGCCCACAAAATGACCCCTACAGAGAATAAAGAGCTGAACAGACAAGTTCAGGAGTTGTTGAGGAAGGGACTGATAAGGGAGAGCCTAAGTCCATGTGCGGTACCTGTAGTACTAGCACCAAAAAAGGATGGAGAATGGAGGATGTGTACAGACTCTCGAGCCATCAATAAGATAATGATCAAGTATAGATTTCCATTGCTAAGAATGGATGACATCATGGATTGTTTGAGTGGAGCCAAGTACTTCACAAAAATTGACCTGAAGAGTGGATATCACCAGATCCGTATCAGAGAAGGAGATGAATGGAAGATAACTTTCAAGACAAAGGAAGGTTTGTATGAATGGTTAGTCATGCCATTTGGGCTAACCAATGCACCGAGCACATTAATGTGGCTCATGAACGAGGTACTGAAAGAATTTTTGGGAAGTTTTGTTATTGTTTATTTGGATGATATTTTGATTTTCAGTAAGACTTGGGATGAGCATCTAATGCATATCAGAAGAGTTCTAGAGAAGCTGAGGGAGGAGAAGTTGTTGATTAATCTGAAGAAATGTAGTTTTGCAAAGGAGTTGGTATACCTGGGATTTGTTGTCTTAGAGGAAGGTCTTAAGATGGACCCAGAAAAAGTAAGGGCTATCATTGAATGGCCTACGCCAAGGAGTGCAATGGAGGTAAGATCTTTTCATGGTTTGGCAAGTTTTTACAGAAAGTTTATCAAGAATTTTAGTAGCATTTGTGCACCCCTAACTAAGACAATGAGAGGGGATAGAAAAGAGTTTAGATGGACTAAAGGAGCAGACAAGAGCTTTGATACATTGAAACAGAAAGTCGTAGAACAACATGTTTTGGCACTTCTAGATTTTAATAAGGTATTTCAGGTAGATTGTGATGCTAGTGGTAGTTGTATAGGAGCTGTTTTGAGCCAAGGAGGTAAGCCCATTGCCTATTTTAGTGAGAAGCTTAATGATGCCAAGAAAAAGTATTATGTTTATGATTAGGAGTTTTATGCAATAGTTCAGGCTTTGAAGAAATGGAGACATTATTTGTTGCCAAAGGAGTTTGTTTTATATACTGATCATCAAGCTTTGCAGTATCTTAATAGTCAAGGAAAGTTAAATCAAAGGCACTTAAAATGGGTTGAGTTTTTGCAGAGCTATACTTTGGTTTTGAAGCACAAGAGTGGGAAGTCCAACAGAGTTGCAGATGCCTTGAGCAGAAGGCAAAATTTGTTGACAGAAATGAAGATAGAGGTTGTTGGGTTTGATGAGCTCAAAAGTTTGTATCCTGAAGATCTAGATTTTGCAGAGGCTTGGAAAGCTTGTTTGGAACCTGTTACTTTGGACATGACAAAATGGTTGGATTTCATAATCCAAGATGGCATGTTGTTTAGAGGAAGCCAATTGTGCATTTTGAGGAGTTCCATGACAGAGAACCTAATTAAGGAGAAGCATAGTGGGGATTAGCTGGACACTTTGGTCGAGATAAGACCATTGCCATTGTCAGTGAAAATTATTATTGGCCATAGTTGCAATAGGATGTGAGGAAATTTGTGCAGAGTTGCAAAGTGTGTCAGATGGCAAAAGGAACAAGTCAAAATACAGGGTTGTATCAACCATTACCTGTACCGGAGAAGCCATGGGATGATATTAGTATGGATTTTGTTCTTGGTTTACCAAGGACACAGAGAGGACATGATTCTATTTTTGTGGTGGTGGATAGATTCTCAAAAATGGCACATTTTATTCCTTGTAAGAAGACTAATGATGCTGTTCATATTGTAGAGTTATTTTTCAGGGAAGTGCTAAGACTACATGGTCTACCAAAGAGCATAGTTTCAGACTAAGATACCAAGTTTGTTAGTTATTTCTAGAGGACATTGTGGAAATAGTTGAAGACAGACTTGAAGTTCAGTTCTGCACACCATCCACAGACTGATGGACAGACTGAAGTGGTGAATAGGAGTTTGGGTAACCTGCTACGATGCTTAGTAGGAGATAAGCCCAAAGGATGGGATTTGATTTTACCACAGGTAGAATTTGTTTACAACAATTCTGTCAATAGGAGTACTGGTAAATCACCATTCTAGATTGTATATGGAAATAGCCCAAGAAATGCTTCTGAGTTAAGGAAGCTGGACAATGGAGAAAAGATAAGTGCCGAAGCTGAAGACTTTGCAGAACATCTGAAGAATTTGCATGAAGAGGTGAGAAAGCACATTAATAAAATGAATATTCAGTACAAGGCTAAGGTAGATCAGAAGAGGGGATATAAGAAATTCTAGGTAGGAGATGAAGTCAGGGTTCACTTGAGAAAAGAAAGGTTCCCAATTGGAACATACAATAAGTTGAAAATGAAGAAATTTGGACCATGCAAAATCCTGAAGAAGAATGATTCAGGAAATGCATATGAGGTAGAGCTGCCGAGTGGGATCAATATTTCCCCTATTTTCAACATTGCTGATTTATTAGAATATCATGAAGGTGGAACAGAGGATGGACCAATAGAAGTGCAGTGGAGTATTTTGGCATCTACTTTAATGGAGGAGATAGAAGAGATCTTGGATAGCCATGTGGGAAGAAGTACTCAGAACAAGCAATATGAAGAATATCTGGTAAAATAGAAAGGAAGGCCTGTTGAAGATTCTTCTTGGTTGTCTAAAGCAGAGGTTGACCATTTGGGTTTTCCTCACACAAACATCTGAGACGTGACAGGGTTACTTCTCAAATTACCCTGGGTGTCTGATGTAGGAGCATCCAGTGGTGTAAGGGCAATCTTGCATCACCCAAAAAGAATTTAATTCAAAATCATTGTAGTTGTTTTCATTTCTTTCCATAATTAGTGTTTCTAATTCCATAATATCTAGAATAATAATGTAGGACTTTCAGTTTTTCCAAAACTGCTAAAAATAGCGACCTGCCTGTTTTGGAAAGTGTACCTGCTATTTTTAGAAAGTTTGCATTTGGGCACGTAATGAAGAAAAAACTTCCAAAAAGTTACATAACGAAAATATAAGACCTTTGGTGAAGGAATTAGGCAAAGATCATTTGTGAGCCGAAATATATTAAAGTTTTTGTTTTCTAAAAAGCCCTTGAAAATTTTTGGAATGAGATATGAGGCACTAAAACTTCCCATAACATCCCAAAAATTTGATGGAAATCCATTTACAAATTTTTGGTGTGATAGTTCACATCATGAGCTTTCCGGAGCTTAAAACAGTTCGTCAATTGGACACCCGGATCCAAAGTTATGCTTCCCGGAAGTTGACCTACTTTTGGAGGGAGTTGCAAGTTTTGAAATTTAGCTGGAGGCCGCCAAAAAGTGTTATTTATGACTATTTTGGGAACCCTGGGCAGTAGTAGAGTTAAGGGGGCCAGTGTAGAGTCAAGAATAGGTGGGAAAACAGAAACCCTAGCTGATTTGGGGTTACAGAAGGCTGAAGATTCTAGAGTCTGGAGGGGAAAGATGTAATGTGTTGTAGACAGTAGAGGATTCATCCTCTGATAGTAACTAAGCTTTTGTAATATAATGAGTTGCCCAGTTCAATAAAAGAAAGTTCTATTTGCTGTGTTCAATATCTGTTATTGTATGTTTTGTGATTTACCCCCTTCATCAAAGATCAATAAGAGCAAAAAATTTCCAAACTATGACAGAGTAGTTTTCAGAATTTGTGGCAGCTGTAAATGTTTTGTTTGGACCTATAGGTGCACTTGGGGTCAATCCAAAATAACTTCTCTTAGTTTTTGTCAACTCCAGTCCATTTGATCGTGTTGAAATCAAATGCATTCTTGCAAAATGCTTCAGTTTCATGCAGTGGAAAGGTGTTAGGAGGGAAATTTTGCATTCCATAGGTTGTGGGGTCAAATTGACTATACCAATGCATCGGGGTGGGTGGGTAAATGATAGGGGAGGTCTCTTTTTGTGTACCAAGCATCCTAGTCATTCGGGGCAGCAAGCTACCGACAAAGTCCCTTAAGATCCCTAAGAGCAAAAAACTGCCAAACTATGACAGAGTAGTTCTCAAAATTCGTGGTAGCTGGGAACATTCTATTTGGACCTACAGATGCATGTAGGGCCCTTCCACAATAACCTCTCTCAGATTTGGTCAACTCCAGTCCATTTGACCATGCCGAAATCAAATGCATTCTTACAAAATGCTTCAGTTTCATGTAGTGGAAAGGTGCTAGGAGTAAATTTTGCATTTTACAGGTCGTGGGGCTAAACCCATTGCACCAATGCATTGGGGTGGGTGGGTAAATGCTATGGGAGGTCTTGTTTTGTGCGCCAAGCATCCCAATCCTTTGGTACAGTAGGCTACTGACAGTCACTTAAGATCTTAAGAGCAAAAAATTGCCAAACTATGACAAAGTAGTTCTCAAAATTCATGGTAGCTAGAAATGCTCTGTTTAGACCTATAGGTACATGTGGGGTCCATCCACTAACCTCTCTTAGATTTGGTCAACTCAAATCTGTTTGACCATGATGAAATCAAATGCATTCTTGTAAAATACTTTAGTTTCATGTAGTACAATCTTGATAGGTGCCATATTTTTTGTTCTGCTCATCACGGGGTTGAAGCGATTGTGCCAATGCATCTGGTTGGGTGGGTAAATACTATGGGAGGTCTTGTTTTATGTGCCAAGTGTCCCAGTCATTCAGAGCAACAGGCTACCAACAAAGTCACTTAAGATCGTAAGAGCAAAAACTATCAAACTATGACAGAGTATTTCTCAGAATTTTTGGTAGCTAGGAACATTTTATTTGGTCCTACAAGTGCACATGAGGTCCATCTACAGTAACCTCTCTCAGTTTTGGTCAACTCAAATCTGTTTGACCATGCGGAAATCAAATGCATTCTTGCAAAATGCTTTAGTTTCATGCAACACAACCTTGCCAGGTGCCATATTTTTTATTTTGCTCCTTGTGGGGCCAAACTGACTATACCAACGCATCGGGGTGGGTAGGTAAATGCTAGGGGAGGTCTCATTTGATGTGCCAAGTGTCCCATTCGTTTGGAGCAGTAGGCTACCAGCAAAGTTGAAAGGTGCTATGACTAAATTTTGCATTCCATAGGTCATGGAGTTGAACCGACTGTGCCAACACATCTATGTGGGTGGGTCAATGCTAGTGGAGGTCTTGTTTTGTGTGCCAAGTGTCATAGTTTGGCATTTTTTTGCTCTTAGGGATCTTAAGGGACTTTACCAGTAGCTTGCTACCCCGAATGACTAGGATGTTTGACGCATGAAAAGAGACCTCCCTTAGCATTTTCCTACCCATCCCAATGCGTTGGTGTAGTTGGTTTGGCCCCACAAGGAGAAAAACAAAAAATATGGCACTTGGCAAGGTTGTGTAGCATAAAACTAAAACATTTTGCAAGAATGCATTTGATTTCGACATGGTCAAACAGATTTGAGTTGATCAAAACTAAGAGAGGTTATTGTGGACACACCCCATGTGCAGTTGTAGGTCCAAATAGAACATTCCCAACTGCCATGAATTACGAGAACTACTCCATCATAGTTTGGTAGTTTTTGCTCTTAAGATCTTAAGTGACTTTGTTGGTAGCTTGTTGCTCCGAATGATTGAGACACTTGGCACACAAAATGAGACCTCCCCTAGCATTTACTCGCTCAACCAGATGCATTGGTATAGTCAGTTCTGTTGAGTACAATCAACACTGAGAGGGGGAGTGAATTAGTGTTGTTTCTAAAACAAGTTTTTGTTAGAATTTGTAAAATAGATTATAACGCAGAATCAATTGAAAGAGTTAGAAACATAAACTGTAAATATAAAAGCAACAACATAATGATACCAAGAGATTGATGTGAAATGCTCGAAAGAAAAATAGCATTAGATTACTATCTCCAATATTGAATGAAAATACAAGCTAGGTAGCATGCTTATATAGACCAGGGAGAGGGAGGAGGTGGCAACACAGACCAATGAGGAGCAACCATCTATCAGACTAAAGATAACAAAGTATCTTCCCAAGATAGCTAATGGATGCTCACATGTAGGAAGGTGACACCTCATAATCCTCTCACCTAATAAAACATGCTTTATTAACCTAAGCAAGCTTAAATAAATGTGTAGGAAAAAACTTATAATAAGGAATAAAAAACCTACACTAACACCCCCCTTAAGCGCAGCTTAGGTGGGTGAAAAAGATGGGTCCTGACAAATCAAGCCTGATGAGGTACCCATGTACAATGAATTCCCCCCCCCCAAAAAAGAGAGGTAACCCCCCCCCCCACAAAAGAGAGTATGCCCCCAGAATAGAGAGCAAAGGAAAGAAGGAGCTAAGAAGGCCCCTCACAATGAAGTAGCTCCAGTGTTGAAGGAGGATACCCATTTATGAATGCTGAAGATAATCCATTTGTGGCAAATGACATTTCTCCCCTTAGGAAGAAAAAACTCCAATGGTGAATGCCAAAGTAACTCCCACTCAAAGAAGTAAGGTGAGGGAGGAAGCCTCATGATGTATCCTATCTCAGAACTCTGCTCAAATGTCTTCATGTTGATGTCGAAATGAGTCACAATCAAATCAAGAGTCCTAGGACTAACTGAAACAAGCAACCTCTCAAAATCATGTGAAAACTGAAGAGCAAGATCCAAAGAATTGATGTATGGATGTGGAATGTCAATGCATGCCATGTGGTTACAATGCAAATCTGACAAGATGTCCTGCAAAGAATCATTGGAAGCCCTCGGTGAAGCCTCTCTGAACTCTATAGTAATAACAGACGCAAGGACAAAAGAACTGTCATGAAAGAGGAGAGATAACCCCTCAAATGTGTCCTCCAAATCTAAAATGTGAGACTTCACAAACAAATATGCAATACCTGATAGATAGGAATCCCAATCAGGAAGACTATAATGATCCTGTTGCAAAGAACCATTGGAAGCTCTCAAAGAAGCATCTCTGGAATCTGATGAAGCAACAGGTGTTGTACCTAAAAATGGGGTATCAATGTATGTCAACCAAATAGACTAATCATCCCATGAGCATGTGTCCACACAAGAAGGGGCAACAAAAGTCTTAGTATCATCCACAAGAGCCTAGTCATCCAAGGAAACATCACTATCAGATGAAGATCCAAAGTCTCGATGTAACTGCTGGATGATAGTCCAAGCAGTGAAAGGGCACTTAGTGTGCTCTATGTGATGTAGAATATCCTTAGAAATAGTGATACATATTAGTCCATAGACCATGTCATTATTGTTAAACCAGACATTCTTCTGTTCATAGTCACTTAGCTCAGGAATGAGTCCAAGGAGATGGGGCAATAGATCTTGCTCAAGGCATTGATTCTTTATCCCTTGTTTCCAAGACAAATAGTTCTCTGAGGTTAACTTAACAACATAAGGATGGAAGTAACCGAAATCCATGATGAAACCCCAAAATAATTACAATAACCCCATAAAAGATGTGACTCAAGGAGAGCACATAAGACACCCCCCCTTTTCCACTCAATCAAAGAACCCCCCCCCAAGAAAATTTGATTTGGAACTTTATATTTAGTGAGTTTATAATTGCCACCAGCAAGAAATACTTAGTGGTCTTAATCTCAATGCATTACAAAATCCTCACAAATTGTGTGTATGTTGAAAGTACAATATTGGAACTCTTCCAAGAAAAACTAACAACACCACTGTGATCTAATCAAAAAATCATGCACTTTCAAAAAAAGAATCACCTCGATATGAGGTCGTATGTGAAAGTTATGATCCTCCAAAGTTCCAAAAACGATAACTGTGCAATGTCATGGGTGAGAATCTCTAATTTCTAGAAATTTTCTGCATCAAAATCAAAAAACGTTTGCATTAGTGCATAGAGCACAAAAAAATAGCCAAAATAAAAAAAAAATCATGAGAAACGGAGTACGTATGAGCAAGATCGGAGAATTTGAAAACTGCCTTCAAATCTGCAACTGCCAATGGAGAGGGGTACTGATGTAGCTTTTTGAGTTCATTTCTAAAAAATATACAGACTGCATGCAAACACTAAAAGATACCAAGATGGTTTTTGGATGCTGCTAACAAAACCTAGAAGGTGTTTTTCTTGCTGATGTACAGAAGATGTAGATCTAATGTAAAATAAACGCCTTTAGCAACAAAAAATGACCCCAGCAATAAAAAAAAGGCATGAAAAGGATGAATCAACTACCTAAGACAAGCAAAGTTATGTTGCAGCCTGCATACTAATTAAAACACAAATATGCAAGCTCATTGATAGATTTGAGCTTAAAATAAGATTGCTGGATCTTCATAAATCCTTTTTGATTCTCTAGATCATTCGAAAAACACAAGAGAAGAGCATACAGGATTTTGCAAGATCTCTATAAAGAATCCAACCTTACAAAACTTGCTTTGATACCATGTTAGAATCCATAAAATAGATTATAACCCAGAATCAATTGAAAGAGTTAGAAACATAAACTGTAAATGCAAAAGCAACAGCATAACGATACCAAGAGATTGATGTGAAATGCTCAAAAGGAAAAATAGCATCAGATTACTATCTCCAATATTGAATGAAAATACAAGCTAGGTAGTGTTTTTATATAGACCAAGGAGAGGGAGGAGGTGGCAACACCGACCAATGAGGAGCAACCATCTATCAAACTAAAGATAGCAGAGTATTTTCCCAAGATAGCTAATGGATACTCACATGTAGGAAGGTGACACCTCATAATCTTCTCACCTAATAAAACATACTTTATTAACCTAAGAAAGCTTAAATAAATGTGTAGGAAAAACCTTATAATAAGGAATAAAAAACCTACACTAACAGTTTTTACTTCTTATCAAACTTGAAAAGAGAAAGTGAAGGAATCAAACTTGACAATAAACTTTATCAAAGGAAGGAATCAAATATTGAACAAATAATACTGAATGTTTAAGCATGAAGGACAAATGAATCACATGAAAATTAAGACCATGACACAATAGATTTCATGAGTGGAAAACCCTCATAGGGATGAAAAACCACTCAAAATTGCCTCACTGGCTTAATCATGAAAAATCACCAATTACATAGCCTCACTGGCTAATGAATGCCTCAATGGAAAAAAGAAAGTCTCACTGACTTGTACAATCACCTTGAAACAAAACAAGATAATTCAGGGGGTTACCCTGATTCACTTCATTACAAAAACCTTATATCTCCTTTTGTTTTTCGCTTTACAAAATTTTCTTCAATTTCACATCTGTCAAGTTGCAATCCTTGAAGCATCGTATGCTGCAATTATCAATCAACAAACTCCTTGTACTGCAAATATCATTCTACAAACTCCATACTTTAAATATTATTCAACCTTGTTATAAATACCATTATGCAATTATCATTCTACATTCACTATTCTGCACAAAATTGATCAATTCTTCATTAAGGCAGATAGATAACCATATCACTAACTCAGAACAACTATAGTCTTCAAAAACATCGTACTGATCCTTGTATAAAATTTCCTGGCACACTGTTGTTCAATAGACTTAGAAAAATCTTCATTTTTCACTTTTATATTTCTCTGCTCGTCAAATTTCACCGACTAGTAGTGACTGTTGGGCTTCCAAAAAGATTTAAAAGGCAACTATTAGATCTATTCTTCACGCCAACTTGCCTTTTATATTGGACTGCATGATATGATTTTGTGGCTTAAGATTTTTTATAACTTTTGATTATCAGTGGCCCTAGGTTGTCGAGACCGGTCACCTGACGACAATAAACCCCTTAGATGTAACTTAAGTTGTCTTGTTACCGATTGAGTTAGTCAACACAGAGAAAGAAATAAAGTGCATGATGGGGATCTTAGGGCTGTTAAGATATGCATTTAGAAACTTCAATTTAGGGTTTTGATGCCTTGGACTCTATATAACACAAACCCTAATAGGAGAAATGACAAGTTATGCATCTTATGCCCAACACATTGAATGGTAATAACTCTACACAGTCCATAGAGACTTCAAAGAGTAACCTCTATCATGAACAATTCTTCATACCTCAACTCTGCCATATGCATTGAGCCATATCAACATCAAATCAAGTATTTAGATCATATTGAGAGCATCAAAATGAGGTATAGAAGTATCACCACTGTGATCAAGAGTAGTACTTGTGGATGATCCTTTATGTGAATGAATGGATTTCAACCAATGATATCAACACAAACATGACTATATCAAGAATCATCAACAAATCAAAATACATATTGCAAGAACCTGATAAGATGGTATAACAATGGCATCCTAATGTCTTTAATAGCAGTGGGAACCTTGAAACTAATTCACTCAACATTATAGCATCCATGCATAGTGAAGATTGAAGACAACTAGAAGAAGACATATGTCCCAATGAGACACATCAAACCACATGAATAATTGCATCTTGATCATCAATTGTCCAGATCAATGGCAGCTTTTGTATGCTTCACATACATCACTGACCTTGATCTGCATTAACATCCTGTAATTGGCATGAGGCACAAGGTAATGAAGACATACAATATCCTCCTGAAGCAAGAATGAAGACAGATGAAGCATTGACAACAAAGTGAACTCATGATCATGAACATGAAGACAAATAAAGAGCTGATTCCTGATCAAATACATCTACCACTACATGAAGACATCAACAAGATGCATGTGAACACTTGAAGCAACCTGTGCTTGAAGCAACCTATGAATGATCCATCTGACATGACTTCAACCTTCATTACATAAGATGATCTTAATGTCCCCTGAACACATTGTTTTCATTTTGACATCAAGTAACAACCATAACATCACAAGACCCACTATTGTGACATCCATTTTGACATCAATGGCAAGACAACCTATATGCTAAAGTCAACAAACTCCCCCTTTGGCTTTGGCATTAATGTCAAAACATCCAAATCAAGCATCCATCAACCATCTTTTCCATCTCCCTCTTTTTGACAGCAATGGCAAAGAAAAGGCTCCCCCTTAAAGTATGCTCTATTCCAATGTCTTGATCAGAGTAAACAAACTACAAATCCTGATATACTATCTTCTTAGAATCTACTTCTGCCATCAATTATATTTTGATCCATTTCAAAGATTCAGTTAGTAAGGACAGAGACATTCTAGCAAGGATAAGCATGTCATTCTACTAGACCACATTTGACACCATTTCTTTGAGCTATTGAGTCTTAGCTGAAGCAATTGATATTATTTATACCATCATCTTGAACTTTGCCAAAGTATATAGAAGAAAGCATGAAATTAACTCCTCATATTTGCATTGTGAATCAAATCTACTTGTCATAAGGACTATCACTAAATGACTGTCATTAAAACCAAAACAATTCTTCCTCTAGAAGTAACTCCCCCTATCAAGAGCAATGATCAAAAAACTCATACAAATCTGCACATAACATGAAAGTCATCAATCTGCACCTACCATGCTTTGCACTTACCATGTTCTACATCTACACTACTGCCCCAAGGCTTCAGAGCATCAGTCCTTGTTTTTCATGTAGATAACTTTTTCAAAGAATGCTAAGGATTCTTAAACATAGGCAATATTTTCTTCTTTAAAGGTACAAAATCATAAACAATGTTTCATTTATTACACTGGATGAAGTATTTTCTTTTAGGTGATTTATTATAAGGTTTATGTGACTTAACCATTCGTTTGCAGAGCTACAAGGCTGCTGCCATTGAGTGTATATGTTCATTGTCCTCTCTCCCAATCAAGTAACATATAGGACACCTGCTGCTATATGAGCGAACCTCAAACATGAGAAAAGACATGTGACTAATTATAAATACCATTGGATAGCAACATCACTATGAGTAGTATCACAATTTAGAATACATTATTCATTGTCATGTACCATTGACTGAGAACAACATGGTAACATGACTGCACCACTGTCCTGCTTCCAAGTACAAACTCATTTGAACATAGCACTGTCAAAGATCATTAAGCTCATGGAAGATGATTAAGATCATTATGCAACTAATCACCATACCTCTGCCATAGTATGTGGTCATCATCATGAAGTCCACTATCACATACCTTTGTTCTTGCAATAAGCATTGTCAAATTCAACAACAACACATCATACTATACTTCCTGTCATACAATGTCAGATACACCATCATGAAGATTGAAGATTGTCAAAGATGAATGTCCATACTCATTTCACAAAATCAACTTGAAAAGAGATAGACAGTCTGCATTTACACCTTACACCTGCACGATTCTCAGATAGTGAATAGGACCATAATTGATTGGCATCAAGAAGAAGGGAATAGGGCTGAGACATCAACACTCAGTGATTTACCTTATCTATGCTTCTATAGAGTGTAGAGTAGATCATATACACATACAATAATAGAGCAACAACTTGAAAACCTTGACGAATGTCATACCTTGATCCAAGATGCTAAGAATGCTAACCACATACCACCATCTGCAACCTTCTATCCCTACAATCAGAGTATTGTGTCCTTGACCTAGATCACTATCATAAATCTGCATCTACACCATCAAATCTCAAACTACTTCCAAAAAGGTCAACTGCTAAGCCAAAATGACTACTACTGTCAACTCCAAGTCTAGTGACATCAAAAGTCTGCAATCATGAATTGTAAAAGCACTCATCCATTCTACTAACATACAAGTTTGCAAGTACACTACTAACAAAAGGACAAGGTCTGCCAACAAGAAAAAAGTTCCATAAACAAAAAATCTGCCAAAACAAGGTCTAAGACTGACAAAATTGTCAAACTACTGTCAATGTCTGAGACAAGAATAAGGAACTAAAGATCCCTGTCATCAACAAACTAACTATATAGGTCCTAAACAAGGATACCAAGTTCTGTAAGACCAATTTAGCAACTGCAACATATATGCCACCACAACTTGTCATGAAAGTACAATAAGATCCATCGCCATAACAACATGAAGCTTGAAAACTACCACTATTACTTCACACTCATGTTTACCACTACACACATATATCAATAGGGGTTTGCACTAACATTGTAGTCTGCAACAATACAAATTGCAAGAGCAAGATGACCATCAAGTATACATAGATAATGTCCTTTCCTCAATATGCATACAAGTCACCTTGTAGTCCAGTCATATACATGAAGTACTTGTTGAAAATGAAGGTAGAACTGCTGCTATAAACTTTAAAATTTTGTGTATGCAAAGCTGAAATTAAGATTAATCTGTAACAATTAATGAACAAGTGCTTATGCACTTTCAAACCAATGTAGAAGAGAAGAGAAGAGAAAAAGATTGCACAATATTTACGTGGAGAAACCCTTTCGGGAAAAAACTCCACACTCAAAGATGTTTCCTGCTTGTATTAAATCTCTTTGGAAAAGATTACATTCAATACTGAAATTCCTCTAAGTCCTTGATGCACTTCAAAAGCTTCTTCAATCTTCAAACCTGTAAAAAACTTCAAAAGCTTCTTGCTTTTTTATTCTAAGTCAAAAAATCTTCTTGCCTTTTTCTTCTAAGTCAAAAAAGCTCTTTGCTTTTTTATTCTAAGTCTTTTACAAAAAACTTTTTTTTTTCTTCTAAGTTTTTTTCCTCAAATCAACTCTCTGGAAAATGTATGGGGTTTTCAATTAAATCAAAAGCTTCTTTTAATTCAAAAGCTTCTTAATTCAAAAGCTTGAAACTCAAATTATAATAAATTACAATTGATAACATAGCTTCCAAAGCTCATGCAAAAATCAAGCTCACTTAAATTGAGAAGACTGAACTCAAACAAAGTCCAGGCTTTGAGTTAACTGCCTCTTCATGATGTGTCCACACAAGTATGCCAAAATTAGCTTTGCTAACATCAAATATATTTCTAAATAAAAGAAACAACTGAAAGTCCCAAGATTGGGTGCTCAAGTTAGCCCAATCTATTTCAGTCAACTGAAGTGATCAACACACACCAATTCTCATGCAACAACTTGCACAATTGATGTCCCCAATGTTATTCTGAATTACCTTGTTCTGTACATGCAAGTGACATGCAAACATCGGATCCAACATGCAACTAATACCCATTACCTGAAACACTGAGATGTGCCATCCTAAAACTTTTAGGAGTTGGAGTGTCCTGTAAGTAATATCTTAAAACTGACATGCAACTAACATGCAAGCATTTTCAACAACATGTAACTGATACCCATTTCCTAAATCACTGAGATGTACCATCTTGCACGTGTCTAGAGTTGGAGTGTTCTGCAAGTAATCTCACAGAAATGACATGCAACTACATGCAAGGTCATACAAGTCCATAGGAATGACATGCAACAACATGCAAACACATGCAAGTGACATGCAACAACATGCAAGCACATGCAAGTGACATGTAACAACATGCAAGGTCATACAAGTCCATAGGAATGACATGCAACAACATGCAAGCACATGTAAGTGACATGCAACAACATGCAAGTCCATATGAGCAACATGCAACTCCATATGAGCAACATGCAACAACATGGAAATAACATGCAACAACATGCAAGTACATGCAAGCTACATGCAAAAACATGCAAGTCCATGCAAGCTATTTTGACCACATGCAAGCAATATCCAATTCATGCATCTCTAACACTGTAGTTAACTCCAACAATATATCCATGCAAGGTGTCTCAACATTATCCACTCATGTACATAAAAAAACACAACTCCAAGTCTGAATATAAGTCCCCATCAAAAGGGGACACCCAAGTTTAACTCCCACTCACTAGGAGTTATCAAACTCTCAAAATAGACTTAGGAGAAGTGATACAGGAGCATCCCTAGTTCAAGAGCAATCTTGCATCAACCAAAAACATTTGCATTTCAATTTGTTTGCAGATCAGTTTGTTTCTTTTTATTTTCTAGTTCAGTTCAAGCAGTTCAGTCAGAAGCAATTTCTATATTTTGGTCTGCATCTACCATAGTTGCATTTCACACCTTGCGGGGCTGGACTTAGCATCTACATTCATTCATCTACATCATATCCAGATTTTAGAGATCCGCACATCATTACCGAAAAGATATCACTATCAGAAGATCAACTGTTTTCTCAGAATAGAGCATCCTGATAATCACAGACAACCAGCTGAAGGAGAGATCCGCAGAAGCATTTCCCAATCTGTGAATCCTAATGACACATCATTCGATGATATTTGGTTTGTGGCCAACCTTCCCTAAAGATCCACACATCATTCCATTCATTTGCGGAGGTGTTCTATACATTTAGATCCGACCTATCCATTTTCGGACGTTTCAACTCTTCATTGGAGTTTGTGACCTTCATTGGCCGACGCGGAGAAATCTATTGTTTCGGAGATGATATATATTGATGTAATAGATCCCTAGGAAAGTAGTAGTACACATAGTGATAATTGATAGTTTGGATTTTGCGCGAAGGAGCTTCAAAGCTATATCTTGTGCATATTCCAATAGTATGAGATCAGGCCTTTGAGCCCTAATTGTAAGCCCACATGTTGCCAGCTAGATTGTATTTAAATTCTATGATATACTAAATGACTGAATATGCATTTGTTCTATTTCTTTGAGTTGTTTCCATTGTGTTTACTCTTGTAGCATGGTCTGGACAATTCATTATGTGAACCCTCCTACCGTGACTGCACCAAGTGGTATCAGAGCGAAAGTTTGAATCTTTGGGAGTGAATTGAGCAAATTGAGTGAAGTTGGTGAGGGAATTCCATAAGATCTTGTTGTGGACATATCACCAAATTGAGACAGGTTACTTGTGTCGCAACCGATCACCGATTGAGAGGCAGTTGTCACCTTGTAGCCCGATCGCCGAACTTGAGGCAGTTTGCACTTGATCCTAGGAAGACTGCCAATGAGGAGAGTTGTTGCTGTTGGAACAATGGCTGGTAGAATGGATGAGATGATGGAGATGATGAAAAAATTGCAAATTTGATTAGATGTTGTTGAAGAAGATAGGCGAAGAGGATTGACACCGAGACCTAATGTTGAAAGCGATAAGGAAGAAGAATTTCAATCTGTTGAACAAACTGGCGAAACCCTAGGAGGTGATGAAGAAGAAGAATCAGATCAAGTAAGGATGGTGTGAGCTAGTTCAAAGATTGGAAAGAGACCTAGAGTTGATGTGCCAAACTATACTAGTAATTTGAACCCTGAAGAATTGATTGACTAGATAAATGACATGGAAGAATACTTTGAATATGAAGAAGTTGAAGATCCGGAGAAGGTGAAATTTTGCAAAGACAAAGTTGAAATGACATGTTGCTATTGTTGCAAGTATGAGGTTAACCAGTGTTTTCATTGATGTCAACATACTCATATTGCATTGGTAAGAAGGTTTGGATGAGCTGTGTGTTGAGGATATTAAGAAAAGTAGTCTCAATCAGGAACAGTGAAGAACAGTGATAAGAAGAAGGCAAATGTACTCAATAGGTTGAGAATTAGAGGATGTGGATTAAAGGGTTTGTAGATATGAGTCTTGAGATGATCCAGTTAAGATTTCAGAGGTCTGCATGAAGATATGAAAAAGTTGTGATCGGTCAAGTAGAACCAGTTCCGGGAGCTGTTCCGGAGTGACAGAGTGTTACAAAAAGGTCCGGTGAGATCCGGAGGAGCATTTTCAGACTCTGCAGATTGGAAGGAGTGTTTGGGATGTCCTTGTGATGTGTCATCTTAGTTTGTACAAAGTTTGGAGGTCCAGAAGCACCTTCTTTAGTATGACAGTGGCGACAGACTATGTTCTTGAAGTTTCAGATGAAGAGGAGAAGAGATTCCAGTGAGTAGAGGAAGTGCGGATGTACTTGGTTAATTAGGCAAGCTTGTGAAGGTTCTTGGATCATGATTGAGGTTATTTTGTCAGTCCACATTGATGGTAGAGCCCAGAATTGAAGAAATTCTTCTGGATGAAGTTCTTGCTCAGACTAGCCGACCGGATGAGTTGTTCATCCTGCGAATGTTCTTATGATGGCCGACCGAATGTATTAATCATCTTGCGGATGTCCTTATGGTTGATTGCCAACTTAGATGATTGTTCCTAAGTCGATGTCTTGTATAAATAAAGGTTTGTGAGTTCATTTCAAAGGGTGTTGAGTAGCGGATGAGAGTGGGATAGCGAAAGAGCGAAGGGCAGAGCAGAAGTATCTGGGGCTTAAATGGAACTGATCCAGACATGGTAAAGATGTCAATATCTAGTTCAAGTTTGTGATTCTTATCACTTTGTAGATAGTGTGTCTCTTGTAGGCAATGTGCCTCTTTGTGAGCAGTGTGCTCAGGCAGTGAGCCCTAATTGGCATGTGCCATTCATTTTTCTTATTCTTCTAACAGAGAATAATCCTTGGGTTAATCACCCCGTGGTTTTTCCCTTAACCAGGTTTTCCACGTCAAAATCTTGGTGTCCAATGTGTTGATGTTTATCTGCTCTTGTGTTTATGCATTATGCTTTCATGGATGGTTAATTGATATGCTATTAACTAACAAAGAAGAATCAAGTGTTTGAAGTAGAAGCAAGTTTTTGTACAACTGATTCACCCCCCCTCTCAGTTGTGTGCCCTAGATCTAACAATTGGTATCAAAGCCAAGATCCTCTAAAAGGAGCTTAACCACTTGAGGAGATCCTAGATGTCATCATACAGGAAGGATAGTCCGAAGTTCGATGGAACCAACTTCACTCTCTGGAAAGGTCGCATGAAATGTCACTTGGAGTGTATGGGAAAAGCATACTTGGCCATAGTCTCAAAACCATATGTACCTCCACAGGGTGGTTTGACAACTTTGAATGAAATCACAGATGCTGAAAACAATTTGCAGACCAAGGAAGCTCTTCTAAGCACATTGAATGACTCAGATCTCTCAAATGTTATTGACCTACCAACTACATATGAGATCTAGACTAAACTGGAACTTCTTTATGAAGGAGATGAGTTTGTCAAGAGTGCAAGGTTGCAAAGTCTGAAAGGGAAATTTGAAAGATTGAAGATGAGAGATGATGAAAATATCACTACCTTTATGCCAAGAGTGAATTAGCTAGTGTGTGGAATCAGGAATGCCAGTGGAGTTCTGGATGAAAATGAAATTGTTTGCAAAATTCTCAGATCCCTTCCTGCTGCCTACAAAATCAAGGTTGCTGCCATTGATGAATTCAGAGCCCATACAACTATCACAAGAGAGCAACTGGCTGGCAAACTGGCTGCATTTGAAATGACTAAGTTTGGAGATGATCCCCCCAAGACTGAATCTGCATTCAAAGTCAGTGCCTATGTGAAAGGCAAACAAAGATTTGATCCGGGAGAGAACTCTTCAAGAAAGTTGTCATGGTATGAACAAAGAAGGAAAGATATGGAAGAGGAAGAAGAAGAAACAACTCAACTTGAAGCCCTCATTGCAAAAAGACTGCCAAGAGGATCCGGTAAGTATGAAGGAAAACTACCCTTTAAGTGCTTCAACTGCAATAAGATTGGTCATTTTGCTTCAAGATATCCGGAAAGATCTGCAAGGTCTAATACCAATAGACAAAGGTTTCAAAAGAACTGCTATTATGTTCATGAAGAAGATGACAATGAAGGAGTAACAGATGATGAATTGGAAATAGGAAGCAAATCTAGAAATGAATGGGTGTTTATTGCCATCAAGGAAGAAGATCCAATATCCTCTGAATCTGTCAATCATAAGGTTGTAGAAAGAGCTTTGGCTGCCCAAATTGAAGAAAAGGATGATTGGGTTATTGACAGTGGATGCTCTCACCATATGACTGGTGACAAGAACAAGTTCTTAGATTTGGAAAAGTATGAAGGAGGAATGGTAAAGTTTGGTGACAATTCTGCTAGCAGAATCAGAGGTAGGGGAACTATTTCTTTTGATGGAAAGAGCAAAACTAGTAATGTACTATATGTTGAAGGATTGAAGCACAATCTTCTCAGTGTTGGTCAGTTAGTGGATAAAGGCTATGATCTCCGGTTCAAGAATGGAAGATGCAGAATCTTTACAAGCTCCGGAACTGAGATTGCATCCGGTACTCAAACTAAAGGTAATATCTTCCATCTGGTTGGTTTAAATAAAAGTTCTCTATTTGTTCAAGTTGATCAGAGTTGGCTATGGCATAAAAGGATGTGTCATGTAAATTTTGATAACATCATCAAGATAAGCAATATTCAGGCTGTAAGAGATCTTCCAAAATTAGTGAAACCTACAAATAGTTTGTGCAAAGAATGTTAGCTAGGTAAACAAAGCAGAGTCTCTTTCAAAAGCAAGGATCAGTCCACTATCGGATTGTTGGAATTAGTACATACTGATCTCTGTGGTCCAACAAGAATCAAGAGTATGCAAGGTGATAGATATTTCATGTTGCTAATTGATGACCATTCCCGGATGATGTGGGTTACCTTCCTAAAAGAGAAATCAGAAGCCCTTGAGAAGTTCAAAATCTTCAAAGCTATGGTAGAGAATCAAACCGGATTGAAACTAAAGTGTCTAAGGTCTGATAGAGGTGGTGAATTCATAGACTTTTGTGAGAAGCATGGCATAAAGAGATAGTTGTCTGCTCCTAGGACTCCACAGCAGAATGGAGTAGTTGAGAGAAAGAACTGGACCATCCAGGAAGCTTCCAGGACAATGATGATGGAAGCAAATGTTCCTCAGATGTTTTAGAGAGAAGCTGTCAGCACTGCAGTCTACACTCTTAACCGAGTTCAAATCAGAAACAATACCGGTAAGACTCCTTATGAACTTTGGTTTGGTATAACTCCTACTATGATATATTTTAGAGTATTTGGTAGCAAGTGTTACATCAAAAGAGATGAAGATCTAGGAAAGTTTGATGCTAGGAGTGATGAAGGAATTTTCTTGGGTTACTCCACTCAAAGCAAAGCATACCGGTGTTACAATAAGAGACTGAAAAAGATGATAGAAAGTACAAATGTGAAGGTTGATGAAGGAATTGAGAAGCCCTCAAGGTTTTATGAATATGATGAAGATGATCAGGATGGTGCTCTGATTCAAGGAACTCAATCCCTTCCTGAAAGTCAGATTCAAACTGATCCGGTAAATCAAGAAGAAGAGGTTTGTCTGAATGAACCTGATCAAGAAACAACAGTGCAAGAGACTCCCAAAGTTCCAAGGTATGTAACTTTAAATCACTCTGAAGATCAGATCATAGGTGACAAAAGCAAAGGGGTACAAACAAGGAGGAAAATTGCTTAAAATTCAGATGAATGTTGTTTGATTTCAAAGATTGAACCTAAGACAATAAATGAAGCATGTAATGATGAAAATTAGACAAAAGCAATGGAAGAAGAGTTGATGCAAATTGAGAAAAATCACACTTGGGATCTTGTTCCCAGACCTAGAAACAAGAATGTGATTGGAACCAAATGGGTCTTCCGGAACAAACTAAATGAGGTTGGTGAAGTTATTAGAAACAAAGCCAGATTGGTCTGCAAAGGCTACTCTCAAATAGAAGGAATTGATTTTGAAGAAACCTTTGCTCCGGTAGCAAGAATTGAAGCAGTCAGATTATTTCTTGCATATGCTGCCTTCAAAGACTTCAAGGTATATCAGATGGATGTCAAGTCTGCCTTCCTAAATGGTGATTTGGAAGAAGAAGGATACATTGAACAACTGGATGGATTTCAATTGTCTGATAATGATGATATGGTCTGCAAGTTGAAGAAAGCATTGCATGGATTGAAGCAAGCCCCAAGAGCATGGTATGAAAGGTTGGATAAGCATCTTGTGCAGATTGGATTCAACAAAGGTACTACTGATAGTAACTTATATTTCAAAATTGATCATGAAAACATTTTAATTGTTGAAGTGTTTGTGGATGATATCATTTTTGGAGGAAGAGATAGTATGTGCAAAACTTTTGCAAATCAGATGAAAAGTGAGTTTGAAATGTCTATGCTTGGTGAAATGAATTTCTTCTTGGGTCTGCAAATTACTCAAACAAAGAAAGGGATCTTCATTTCTCAAACCAAATATGTGAAAGAATTGTTGAGAAAATTCGGTATGGAAGATTCAAAGCCAATGAACACTCCTATGGCAACCGGATGTAAGTTGAGCAAAGATGATGACTCTCCAAAGGTAGATCAGACAAAGTATAGATCAATGATTGGTGGATTGTTGTATCTCACTCAGACTAGACCAGATATAATGCAGGTTGTTAGTCTTGTGGCAAGATTTCAGGTTGATCCTAGAGAATCTCATGTTATGGCAATCAAAAGAATTTTTAGGTACTTGAAAGGAATAGTTGAGTATGGTCTATGGTATCCTAGAGATCCAGATTTCTCTCTTCATGCATATACAGATGCAGATTGGGCAGGAGATGTGGATGACTGGAAGAGCACCAGTGGTGGAGCATTCTTTTTGGGAAAGAGATTGGTTCTTGGCTAAGCAAGAAACAAGATGCAATATCTCTGTCTACAACTGAAGTAGAATACATTGCAGCAGCAGGTAGTTGCACTCAAATCTTATGGATGAAGCAGATGCTAAGAGACATTAAAGTTGAATATGAGGAGCCTATCACAATTTTCTGTGATAATTCAAGTGCAATTAATATTTCTAAGAATCCGGTATTGCATTCTAAGACCAAGCACATATCTATCAAGTTTCACTTTCTGAGAGAACAAGTGAACAAGGATGAAGTCAGATTGGAGTATGTACCCTCCAAGGATTAGATTGCAGATATTTTTACTAAACCTCTCCCTAAGGACTCTTTTGAGTATCTCCGATAGAAGTTAGGGGTCATGGCCCCTCTGGTGATGAACTAGGATGCACTGATATGCATCAGTCCGGTGGATATCACAGTCACATCTTGTGATCCGGATTGATGATGGGGAGCTGCTACTAAGGGGGAGCAGCTGGTATGATTCTGATATGTTACAAGTGCAAGTATGAGCCCTTTGCCATTGATGTCAAAGGGGGAGAGAAGACATGTGAAAAACAAGTGGTTGATGATCAAAGGGGGAGCAGTAAAGGAAGAGAAGACATGTGAAGAGTTGTTGCTGATAGGGGGAGATGTGACAGAAAAGAGAAGTTCTTGTCTTGATGTTTTTTCACATTATGTTGCCATCAATGATAAAGGGGGAGATTGTTGCAAGTATGAGGTTAACCAGTGTTGTCATTGATGTCAACATACTCATATTGCATTGGTAAGAAGGTTTGGATGAGCTGTGTGTTGAGGATATTAAGAAAAGTAGTCTCAATCAGGAACAGTGAAGAACAGTGATAAGAAGAAGGCAAATGTACTCAATAGGTTGAGAATCAGAGGATGCGGATTAAAGGGTTTGTAGATATGAGTCTTGAGATGATCCAGTTAAGATTTCAGAGGTCCGTATGAAGATATGAAAAAGTTGTGATCGGTCAAGTAGAACCGGTTCAGGGAGCTGTTCCGGAGTGACAGAGTGTTACAAAAAGGTCCGGTGAGATCCGGAGGAGCATTTTTAGACTCTGTGGATTGGAAGGAGTGTTTGGGATGTCCTTGTGATGTGTCATCTCAGTTTGTACAAAGTTTGGAGGTCTAAAAGCACCTTCTTCAGTATGACAATGGCGACAGACTGTGTTCTTGAAGTTCTGGATGAAGAGGAGAAGAGATTCCAGTGAGTAGAGGAAGTGCGGATGTACCTGGTTAATCAGGCAAGCTTGTGAAGGTTCTTGGATCACGATTGAGGTTATTTTGTCAGTCCGCATTGATGGTAGAGTCTGAAATTGAAGATATTCTTTCGGATGAAGTTCTTGCTCAGATTAGCCAACCGGATGAGTTGTTCATCCTACGAATGTTCTTATGATGGCCGACTGGATTTATTAATCATCTTGCAGATGTCCTTATGGTTGATTGCCGACTTAGATGATTGTTCCTAAGTTGATGTCTTGTATAAATAAAGGTTTGTGAGTTCATTTCAAAGGGTGTTGAGTAGCGGATGACAGTGGGATAGAGAAAGAGCGAAGGGCAGAGCAGAAGTATCTCGAGCTTAAATGGAACTAATCCAGACATGGTAAAGATGTCAATCTCTAGTTCAAGTTTGTGATTCTTATCACTTTGTAGATAGTGTGTCTCTTGTAGGCAGTGTGCCTCTTTGTGAGCAGTGTGCTCAAGCAGTGAGCCCTAATTGGCATGTGCCATTCATTTTTCTTATTCTTCTAATAGAGAATAATCCTTGGGTTAATCACCCCGTGGTTTTTCCCTTAACTGGGTTTTCCACGTCAAAATCTTGGTGTCCAATGTGTTGATGTTTATTTGCTCTTGTGTTTATGCATTATGCTTTCATGGATGGTTAATTGATATGCTATTAACTAACAAAGAAGAATCAAGTGTTTGAAGTAGAAGCAAGTTTTTGTACAACTGATTCACCCCCCCTCTCAGTTGTGTGCCCTAGATCTAATAGCTATATGGTGGAAATAAGTCTAGTTGGAAAGAAACAGAAGAGGAAAAGAAAATATAACAAAAGGGATAGGATGGTGATAAAATTGAAGAATCAGTTTATACCTGCTGACTATGAGTTAGAGTTGTTGAAGAGATTACAAAACCTGAGACAAAAGGAGAAATCTGTGAAGGAGTACACTGAAGAATTCCATAAGATGATCATAAGGATAGGACGGAGTGAAGCAAACAAGGAGAAGGTGGCTAGATACATCAATGGACTGAGATTGAACATTCAAGAGGAACTAAGCTTGGTAAGGATGACATCTTTAGAAGAAGCATATCAGTTTACCTTGAAAGTTGAAGAGAAGATGAATAAAAGACATGATCAGAGATAGAGAGGCAAAGGAGGTAAATTTTAGAGAAGTAGAACATTTTTTGGAGGAGATAGATCATATCTGGAGTAGAACAAGTTTGACAGCCCATTTAAGAAGGATGACAAAGATAACAATGCTTATCAGAGAGATGACAAAAAAATTTACTAGAGAGGAAACCCTAGTGCATGCCAAAATGAAGGATAAAAAAGAGAAGGAAGAGGATTTGATAAGAGAACATTCAGAGGTACTTGTTTCAAGTGTGGAGGTGAAGGACATAGAGCATTTGAGTGTAATCAGGGTAGTACAAGTAAGAGGACTAAAAATAGTGGAAGAGTAGCCTATGTTGAAGAACCTGTTGGATCACCCAGTTCAGTTGGAAAACCTGAGAAAGGAGAATCACTTGTGGTGAGGAGAGCACTATTTCAAGTAGAGACAAATGAGGAACCACCGCAGAGGAAGAGTCTGTTCAGAACTAGATGCAAATCAGGAGGTAAGTGTTGTAAAGTTGTGATTGATAGTGGTAGTTTAGATAACCTAATTTCAGAGGAGATGGTGACTAAGCTAAAGTTGGAAAGATTGAAACACCCTAAGCCCTATTAGATAGCATGGATTCAGGATGATCATAAGGTACTGGTGAGTGAACAATGTTTGGTGAAATTTCATATTGGATCTTATCATGATGAAGTCTTGTGTGATATTATACCTATGGATGTTTGTCATATCTTGTTGGGTAGACCTTGGTAGTATGATAGAAAAGCTATACATGATGGCAGAAAGAATACATATACTATAACAACAAACAGAAAGAGAATTACTTTGATTCCTTTGGAGAATGATCCTAAGAGTGAAGTATGTGGGAATGCTAGAATCTATTTGGTGGATGGAAGAAAATTTCTGGATGGTTTGAGACATGAGAATATGTGTTATGCCTTGATTCCTAAGAAGCCTGAAATATTGAAGAAGGAGACTGAAGAATCACAACTGGAGGAGATAAAGGAGTTGCTGACAGAATATGAAGACATCATATCAGATAATGTACCTGAAGGATTGCCACCTATAAGGAGTATTAGTCATCACATGGATCTTATACCGAGAGCAAGTTTGCCTAACAAAGCAGCACATAGAATGACACCGACAGAGAATGAAGAACTAAATAGACAGATACAAGAGTTGTTGAGGAAAGGTTTAATCAGAGAAAGCTTGAGTCCTTGTGCAGTACTTGTAGTGCTTGCACCTAAGAAGGATGGAGAATGGAGAATGTGTACTGATCCCAGAGCAATAAACAAGATCATAGTTAAGTATAGATTTCCTTTACCTAGGATGGATGATATCATGGATTGTTTGAGTGGAGCAAAATATTTCACAAAGATAGACTTGAAGAGTGGATACCATCAGATCAAAATCAGAAAAGGAGATGAATGGAAGACTGCTTATAAGACAAATGAAGGATTGTATGAGTGGTTAGTGATGCCCTTTGGATTGACAAATGCACCTAGTACTTTCATGAGATTGATGAATGAAGTTCTGAAGAAATTCTTGGGTAAGTTTGTGATTGTATACTTGGATGACATTCTGATTTTTAGTAAGACAAAGGAGGAACATTTGTGGCATATTAGACAAGTTTTGTAGAGGTTGAGAGAAGAGAAATTGCTGATAAACATCAAGAAGTGTAGTTTCATGAAGGAAGAACTAGTGTATTTGGGATTTGTGATTTCTATGGAAGGATTGAAGATGGACCCTGAGAAAGTAAGAGAAATTGTTGAATGGCCTACACTAGAGAGCATTGGAGAGGTTAGATCATTTCATGGATTGGCTAGTTTTTACTAGAAGTTCATAAAAAATTTTAGTTCAGTTTGTAAGCCTATGACAGAGACAATGAGAGGTGACAAAAAATATTTTAAGTGGACATTAGGAGCAGATAAATGTTTTGAGTTGTTGAAGCAGAAGGTGATAGAGAAACCTATTTTGGCATTACCAGATTTCAATAAGGTATTTCAAGTTGATTGTGATGCAAGTGGAAATGCAATTAGAGCAGTATTAAGTCAAGAAGGTAGACCGGTAGCATATTTCAGTGAGAAGTTGAATGATGCAAGGAGGAGATATTCAGTTTATGATCAAGAGTTCTATGCCACAATTCAAGCCTTGAAGAAGTGGGGACATTACTTGTTGCCTAAGGAGTTTGTGTTGTATATAGATCATCAAGCTTTGCAATATTTGAACAGTCAAGGTAAGTTGAATCAGAGACATATGAGATGGGTAGAGTTCATGCAGAGTTATACTTTTGTGATGAAGCATAGGAGTGGAAAATCAAATAAAGTTGTTGATGCATTGAGTAGAAGAAGAAACTTGTTGACAGATATGAGAGTTGAAGTGTTGGGTTTTGATGAATTGAAGAACATGTATGAGGGAGACACTAATTTTGTAGAACCTTGGAAAGCATGTAAGGAACCTGTTGTGATAGATAGGAGTAAGTGGTTGGACTATTTCATTCAAGAAGATATGTTATTCAAAGGAAATTAGATATGCATACCTAGAAGTTCAATGAGAGATAATTTGATTAAGGAGAAGCATAGTGGTGGATTGGCAGGACATTTTGGCATTGATAAGACAATGGCTTTAGTGAGTGAAAACTACTTTTGGCCTTAGATACATAAGGATGTTCAGAGATTTGTGTAGAGTTGTAGAGTTTGTCAAATTGCAAAAGGGAGTAGTTAGAATACTAGATTGTATAAACCTTTGACAGTACCAGAGAGATCTTGGGAAGACATAATCATGGATTTTGCAATGGGATTGTTGAAGACACAAAGAGGACATGATTCAATATTTGTAGTGGTTGACAGATTTTCAAAGATGGCTCATTTCATACCTTGTAAGAAGACAACTGATGTAGTTCATGTAGCTGACCTATTTTTCAAGGAGATTGTGAGATTGCATGGATTACCTAGGAGTATAGTTTCAGACAGAGATACAAAGTTTGTTGGATAATTTTGGAAGACACTTTGGAAGAAGATGAAGACAGATTTGAAATTCATTTTAACTTTTCATCCACAGACTGATAGACAGATAGAGGTAGTGAATAGGAGTTTGGGAAACTTGTTGAGATGTTTAGTTGGAGAGAAGATAGGAAGCTAAGATTTGATTCTTTCACAAGTAGAGTTTGCATACAATAATTTAGTAAATAGGAGTACCAGAAGAACACCTTTTGAGATTGTGACTGGAGTAAACCCTAGAGGAGTAGCAGAATTAAGAGATATCAGCATGGAAGAAAAGAGGAGTACAAAAGTAGAAGAATTTGTAGATCATATGAAGACAGTGCATAATGAGGTGAAGAAGCATTTAGAGGATATGAACAATAAGTATAAGGAAAAGGGAGATGAGAAGAAAAGACATAAGGAATTTGAAGTTGGAGATGAAATGGTGTACTTGAGAAAATAAATATTTCCAGTTGGAACATATAGCAAGTTGAAGATGAAGAAGTTTGGACCTTGTAAGAAACTCAAGAAATTTGATTTAGGAAATGCATATGAAGTAGAGTTACCGGAGACCTTGGGTATATCACCTATTTTCAACATTGTAGAATTATATCGGTATCATGAAGCAGAGTTTAGTGACAACATAGAAGAAAACTTGAAGAAGCAATTACCACAACAAGCATCGGAGCAGATTGAAGACATTTTGGACAACAGAGTTGGACGCAACACTAGAGGAAGACAATACAAAGAATATCTTGTGAAGTGGAAAGATAGACTGAAAGAAGATTCATCATGGATTTCTCAAGCTGAGGTGGACCATCTTGGTTCTCCCTTAGCCCCAGCAAAGTGAGGGACTCACTTTTTCAATAACCCTGAATGTCTGATGCAAGAGCATCCTTGGTTCAAGAGCATCTTGCATCAACCAAAAACATTTGCATTTCAGTTTGTTTGTAGATCAGTTTGTTTCTTTTCATTTTCCAGTTCAGTTCAGGCAGTTCAGTCAGAAGTAGTTTTTGTATTTTGGTTCACATTCTGCCACAGTTGCATTTCACACCTTATAGAGCTAGACTTAGCATCTACATTCATTCATCTACATCATATCCAGAATTCAGAGATCCGCACATCATTATCGGAAAGATATCACTATCAGAAGATCAACTATTTTATTAGAATAGAGCATCCTGATAATCACAGACAAACTAGCTGAAGGATAGATCTGTGGATGCATTTCCTGATCTGTGAAGCCTAATGACACATCATTTGATGATATTTGGTTCATGACCAACCTTACCCAAATATCCACACATCATTTCATTCATTTGCAAAGGTGTTCTATGCATTTAGGTCTGACCTATCCATGTTCGCATGTTACAGCTCTTCACTGGAGTTTGTGACCTTCATTGGCCAACGCGGAAGAATCTATTCTTTCGAAGATGATATATATTGATTTAATAGATCCCTAGGAAAGTAGTAGTACACATAGTGATAATTGATAGTTTGGATTTTGTGTGAAGGAGCTTCAAAGCTATGTCTTTTGCATATTTTGATAGTCTGAGATCAGGCCTTTGAGTCCTAATTGTAAGCTCGCATGTTTCCGGCCAGATAGTATTTGAATTCTATGATATACTAAATAACTGAATCTGCATTTGTTCCATTTCTTTGAGTTGTTTCCATTGTGTTTACTCTTGTTGCACGGTCCAGGCAGTTCAGTCTGTGAACCCTCCTACTGTGACTGCACCAAGAAGTCAACAAAGTCTTCATGGCCCCCACTCTAAAAATGGATGCCCAAGTTTGAACTTATCAATTAGGAATTGATTGCAAAAGTCAAAGTGATATAATTAATAAACAATTAATCTCTCAAAGTCTTTATTTGTTGGGGAACACATTCCAAGAACTTTAGAGACATGTGAATTGGTTAGGATTGCAAGTTAATGGCAACTTATCCCAACACTTGCACTGTCCTGTCCTTCTCACCTTGGCATAAAACATTTTCATAAAGAATGTCTACCAACAACACTATCTTCTGCTATCAACAACTACACAAGGTCATTCAATCAAAGATAAACAAGTGTGCTCATTTATCAGAGACAAACAAGGTCTACATCAATAATACAACTCAGTCTGCTTACATCCCTGTCAATACTGCAGAACAACAATGCCAAGGGTCTGCAACTAAAAGTCTGATATCAAGCAAAGACAACACATTCTGACAACAAGGTTTGCTAGACAAAGTCATCTGCTCATCTCTTGAAACTCCTTGGGGCAAGAGATAGAACATTAGTCAACTCCCCCTCACTCTATGCTGTGTCTCAAGCAGTTTGTAATGTCTCTTGTGCATGCTTGTCTTCTTGGGATTCTTCCTTTTCCACTTGCTCCTTATTTCCTGCAACTTCCTTTTACTCAAAGTATCTATCTTCTTGACATATCTAGGTGGTTCCATAAATCCATTTCTACAAGAATATTCTTTATGCCTAGGAGTGTTGCACTTATAACATATGATGTTGTTGTCTAGACCAAAGAAAGGATAATTTCTTCTAGGCATATTATAAGAACTCCTATTTACATTCTTGACAAGATCATGTCTCTCATACATTCTATGATTTCTTGTACAATCTCTTGCTCTATGGCCATAAATATGACAACAATAACAATAACCATGAAATTGAGAATAATTATACCTCATTGAGTGCTTGGTAGATAGAGATCTTGTAGACTTGATTGTCCTTCCTTTTTGATCTTCTAGAGTAGCAGCATGATAACTCAAGTCTATCTTCTTTTTAGGAGTCTCTTTGACTTTAGAAGACTGCCCTTGTTCATATCCTAATCCTGTGGTGTCCTTATAGTGTTTTTGTTTTCCCAACATTTCATGTAACTTGCTTGTGCTCTCATCAAATTTTAGATTCTTTCCCAACTGCTTCCTAATATCCTTAAGATCTTTTCTTAAAGAGACTAGATTTCTTCTTCAAGATTTTGGCATTCAACTATTTTAGCTTCCAAATCAGACTTTGTTACATCAGCTATCCTCTTAGCTTTCTCAACCTCTGTCTTCAGACTGATAATTAATTTGTCTGATTCATCAACTTGACTTCTTAAATCTATAATCAAATTTCTTGCCTCTTCAAGTCTGAAACAACTTTGTTCTTAGAGTCATTTTCTTGTAGAAGCTCCAACTCTAATCTATGGTTCTCCTTTTTGAATTTCTTGATCTCACTTAGGGCACACATGAGTTCCCCTTCAACATCAACCTCATACTCCTATTCATCATCACTTGTAATGTGATCTCCTTCTTCTGAATTAGATTTGACCTCATCTCCTTCATATGAATGTCTCCTTTCATTATCACTTTCTTCAAACACCAAGCCATCCTCTCCTTCAAGTGCATCACCTTGATAGATTTTAATTAATTCCTTCCACACATCCTGAGTTGTTTCACAATGCATAACTTTACAAGCAACTTCATTAGATAATCCTGACATAATAGCTTTCTTTTTTGTATGATTGCATTCATAATCCTCTTTGTTACTTGTAGTACTAGATGATTGAGAGGAAATAAAATACCCATTCTCAACTGACATCCTCACACCCATACCCTAAAGAAGATAGATAGACTTGCATTCTAATACACCAAATAGGGAAATCTGAACCATCAAAGAAAGGAACTCCAGAAAACTCTTCCTCTAATTTAATACGTCACTCAACTTGTGAGACATTTCTATCAACTGATTGTAGATCACCATTTAAATTTGGTATAGACTGTACCTTTTGATTAGTATGTGGTTTGACATTTTTCTTTTGTCTATTTCTTTTGCACTTTCCCATGGTACTCCACTATCAGGACCTACCCAAGCCTGTTAGACTTATATAGGGAACCTACACTCTGATACAACTTGTTGGAGTACAATCAACATTGAGAGGGGGGGTGAATCAGTGTTGTATCTAAAACAAGTTTTTACTTCTTATCAAACTTGGAAAGAGAAAGTGAAGGAATCAAACTTGACAATAAACTTTATCAAAGGAAGGAATCAAACTTGACAATAAACTTTATCAAAGGAAGGAATCAAATATTGAACAAATAATACTGAATGTTTAAGCATGAAGGACAAATGAATCACACAAAAATTAAGACCATGACACAATAGATTTCAAGAGTGGAAAACCCTCATAGGGATGAAAAACCACTCAAAACTGTCTCATTGGCTTAATCATGAAAAATCACCAATTACATAGCCTCACTGGCTAATGAATGCCTCACTGTAAAAAAGAAAGTTTCACTGACTTGTACAATCACCTTGAAACAAAACAAGATAATTCAAGGGGTCACCTTGATTCACTTCATTACAAAAACCTTATATCTCCTTTTGTTTTTCACTTTACAAAATTTTCTTCAATTTCACATCTATCAAGCTACAATCCTTGAAGCATCATATGCTGCAAATATCATTCAACAAACTCCTTGTACTACAAATATCATTTTGCAAACTCCATATTTTAAATATCATTCAACCTTGTTATAAATACCATTATGCAATTATCATTCTACATTCACTATTTTGCACAAAATTGATCAATTCTTCATGAAGGCAGATAGATAACCATCTTACTAACTCAGAACAACAACCACAATCTTCAAAGACATCATACTGATCCCTGTATAAAATTTTCTAGCACACTACAGTTCAATAGACTTAAAAAATCTTCATTTTTCACTTTTATATTTCTCTGCCCGTCAAATTTCACCAACTAGCAGTGACCGTTGGGCTTCCAAAAAGCTTTAAAAGGCAACCGTTCGATCTATTCTTCCCACCAACTTGCCTTTTATATTGGACCACATGATATGATTTTTCCGCTTAAGACTTTGTTATAAATTTTGATTATCGGTGGCCCTAAGTTGTCGGGGCCGCAATAAACCCCTTAGATGTAACTTAAGTTGTCTTGTTACTGATTGATCTGGTCAACACAGAGAAAGAAATAAAATGCATGACGGGGATCTTAGGGATGTTAAGATATGCATTTAAAAACTTCAATTTAGGGTTTTGATGCCTTGGACTCTATATAAAACAAACCCTAATAGGAAAAATGACAAGTTATGCATCTTATGCCCAACACATTGAATGGTAATAACTCTGTACAATCCACATAGACTTCAAAGAGCAACCTCTGTCATAAACAATTCTTCATACCTCAACTCTGCCATATGCATTGAGCCATATCAACATCAATTCAAGTATTTAGATCATATTGAGAGAATCAAAATGAGGTATAGAAGTATCACCACTGTGAGCAAGAGTAGTACTTGTGGATGTTCCTTTATGTGAATGAATGGATTTCACCCAATGATATCAACACAAACATGACTATCAAGAATCATCAACAACTCAAAATACATATTGCAAGAACCTGATAAGATGGTATAACAATTGCATCCTGATGTCCTTAATAGTAGTATGAACCTTGAAACTAATTCACTCAACATTATAGCATCCATGCATATTGAAGATTGAAGACAACTAGAAGACAGATGTCCCAATGAGACACATCAAACCACATGAAGAATTGCATCTTGATCATCAACTGTCCAGATCAATGGCATCTTTTGTTTACTTCACATACATCACTAACCTTCTTATACAACACTGACCAAGGTTGATCTGCATTAACATCTTGCAACTGGCATGTGGCAAAAGGTAATGAAGACATACAATATCCTCCTGAAGCAAGAATGAAGACGTATGAAGCATTGACAACAAAGGGAAGTCATGATCATAAACATGAAGACAAATAAAGAGCTGATTCCTGATCAAATACATCTACCACTACATGAAGACATCAACAAGATGCATGTGAACATGAAGCAACCTGTGCTTGAAGTGACCTGTGAATGATCCATTTGACATGACTTCAACCTTCATTACATAAGATGATCTTAATGTCCCCTGAACACCTTGTTTGCATTTTGACATCAAGTAACAACCATAACATCACAAGATGCACTATTGTGACATCTATTTTGACATCAATGGTAAGACAACCAATATGCCAAAGTCAACAAGTTTGACCCCACGAGCTATGGAATGCAAAATGTCACTCCTAACACCTTTCCAAAACTGAAGCATTTTGCAAGAATGTATTTGATTTTGGCATGGTCAAATGGACTAGAGTTGACCAAAACTAAGAGAGGTTATTGTGGACAGACCCCACATGCACTTGTAGGTCCAAACAAAATGATCTTAGCTGCCACGAATTCTGAGAACTGCTTCGTCATAATTTGTCAATTTTTTGCTCTTAGGGATCTTAAGGGACTTTTTTGGTAGCCTACTGCCCTGAATGACTGGGATGCTTGGCACATGAAACAAGACCTCCCCTAGCATTTACTTGCCCAACCAGATGTGTTGGCATAGTTAGTTCAATCCCACAACTCGTGGAATGAAAAATTTCAGTCTTAGCACCTTTCAACTTTGTCGGTATCCTATTGCCCCAAACAACTGGGATGCTTGGAGCATGAAATGAGACCTCCCCTAGCATTTAACCACCCACCCTAACATGTTGGCACAGTTGGTTCGGCCCCACGAGGAGCAAAACAAAAAATATGGCACTTGGCAAGGTTGTGTTGCACGAAACTGAAGCATTTTGCAAGAATGCATTTGATTTCAGCTTGGTCAAACGGATTTGAGTTGACTAAAATTGAGAGAGGTTATTGTGGACAAACCCCACATGCATCTATAGGTCCAAATGGAGTGTTCCCAGCTGCCATAAATTCTGAGAACTACTCCGTCATAGTTTGGCAGTTTTTGCTCTAAGATCTTAAGTGACTTTGTCGGTAGCCTATTGCTCCAAATGATTGGGATGCTTAGCACACAAAACAAGACTTCTCTAGCATTTACCCACCCAACTAGATGCATTGGAATAGTTGGTTCGGCCCCACAAGCTATGAAATGCAAAATGTCACTCCTAACACCTTTCCACTGCATGAAATTGAAGCATTTTGCAAGAATTCATTTAATTTTGACACGGGCAAATGGACTAGAGTTGACCAAAATTGAGAGAGGTTATTGTGGATGGACCCCACATGCACCTGTAGGTCCAAATGAGATGTTCCTAGCTACCACAAATCCTAAGAACTTCTCTATCATAGTTTGGCAATTTTTTTTCTCATAGGGATCTTAAGGGACTTTGTCGGTAGCCTACTGTCCCGAATGACTAGGATGCTTGGCACACAAAACAATACCTCCCCTAGCATTTACCCACCCACCCTGACGTGTTGGCATTATCAGTTTGGCCCCACAAGATTGTTGGGAATTAAGGTATCTCAACCTTTGCAAATTCCTAATGTTTTATTTATTTATCCCATGTTGAGTTGGCATAGTCAGCACCTTGTGTATATGCAGTAGGGTAAATTTTGGTGACTTTGGCAGCCGCGGTTTCCCCCTTGAGTAATTAATGAGGGTTTGGGGGCAGTGCCCCCAAGACAGGGGTTTGGGCAGTCAAGGGAGGTTATGACATGTAAGAGGAATATGATATTTTTAGTCAGTGTATGACGGATTCTATTATAGCTGTAAGGTGCCTAAGAGCATCTGTTGTAACCTATCTTGGGACCAGGAGCCCACTTTGGGATGGCATGTTGGACAAGTGTCCTTAGGCATGGGTTTTGGGGCATGAGTCCAAGATGGATGCCCATCTCTAGAAGGTTCCATATTTGCCTTGTAAACTCTATATAAACAAGTGCTTGGATGGGAGATAGATAACTTTGGTACGAGTACTGTTATGCTACTGGAAATCTCTAGATTTGACATTTGAAGACTCCTGAAAGAGCATTGGCTCTGAAACTGTATTGTAATTTGTTATTGTTTACTATAATACATTTGACCTATGTTTTGGAGTGTGGGGGTTTTTCACCCGTAAGGGTTTTCCCCACGTATATCTTGTCTCTCTCTTCTGTCTACTTTTTGTGTGTATGTGTATTGCTATAATATGTCATGTTAATGGTTTAACATTGCTGTAATAGTTAGGATAAAGTTGAATTTGCATAGCCCTCTCCTCATTAGATTAGTGTAGGAAGCATTTTCTACACACCTAACTTCCTTTCAAAGATATGGAATGCAAAATGTCACTCCTAGAACCTTTCCACTGCATGGAATTGAAGCATTTGAGAGATTGTTTGTAAAATGTCACTCCTAAACTTCACACCTTTAATAGTTGTACATTAAGTCATGTTTTGTTAGTATAATGATGTGGCATTACATGATTGGTTTCTTTTTAGATCTAAACAACATATTTCATTCAATTGTAAGTACTTATAGTCAATACTAACAACCTTAAAGTCACAACTAGTAGTGTTAAACTTTTAAAGTCAATACTATGAACAAAATGGATTTTTTGATAAGGCTTTAGAAACTTTCAAGCAAATGCAATTGGTGGGTGTAAAGCCAAATTCCAAAACCTTAGAAATGGTATCTTTGGAACACGGTATAGACATCCATCAAATCATAAAGGATATAGGAATTTTGTCAAATGTTGTTGGCAAGAGACACTACTACGCATGACAGGTGTTGTCATTGATGGCAACTAAGTGTATCTTACACATCCACATTACATAATTTGTTCATACCGGTAGTCAAAGTGAAGATTTGTCTAAGTCCAGGTAGTCAAAAATAGGGCATGTGACAGGGTCCAGTATCTTGGTCTGGATCTCTCCGGTGGTAAATCACAGTGTACTGTAGATCTAAGGGAGTGACAAGGATTGTTAGGACTATCTAAATCCATAAATTTAGCCTCTGATGATGAAAGATTCAAAAGTTATAAGAATCTAAGTATCAAGTTCCAGTTAGTTAGCACAGTCAGAAAAAGAACAGGCCAATCTAGCATTTGATCTTGGTCTGGATGAAGAAAAGCTATTGGTTAAGTAATTTGTGATAATCAGTGGTATTAGCTGATATGATTGATGATTTGAGAACACAATTTTTTGGTCCGCGTTATTGATTGTGCATGGATTCAGCCGACAGAGCAGAGTTCTTAATAAGTGTTCTAAGTTTTCTTGAATCTGACTACAGTTGATTGAATTTCTTGATGCGGATATATATATAGCCAATGGATTCAAGTGTTTTGGTGTGCAATGGTGATGTGATGATGGAGTAAGTGTGAATAGGGCAAAAAGAAGTGTGAAGGTGAAGATCTAAGCTCATATTATGGCAGAAGAGTGAAACAGGGTAGAGTAAGGATGAAGTGTGTAAGATCAATATTCTATGCTTAACTAGAACTAAATTTTTACATTGGTAGATGTTATTCATCAGTTCAAACATTCTATAATCTTCTTGTAATCATTTCTATAGGCAGTGAGCCTCTTGGAGTAGTGAGCTCTGGGCAGTGCGCCCTGAAGGCATGTGCCTTCCCCATTTGTAATACTTTTAACATAGTATAATTTCTTGTGGGTAAACCCCCACTATGGTTTTTCCCTTAACTGAGTTTCCACATAAAAATCTTGGTGTTATGTGTGTTGATTATGTTTCTACTCATGTGTTGTTGATTTATACTTTCATGGTTATATCATTAATTTGTTAATAAATGAAAAGGAAGGTAGATTACTGCAAGTGTTAAAGTTTGTGACAACTGATTCACCCCCCCCTCTTAGTTGTCTACCCTTATTTCAACAATTGGTATTAGAGCAAGGTTCCTTGGAAGAAGTTCGATAGCTTGAGGAAGATCTAGGAAGGTATTAAAATGGATTCATACAACCTCCAGGAACAACTTAAACTTACTTTAGAAGATCTTGATCAGTCCAAAGCAGAAGTCAAGGAACTGCAAGAGAACCTTAAAGATGTTGAAGACTTCATTGAGACCTTAAAAGAAAAATTGAGCAAAGCTAATGTAAAGAGGAAGGAGCTACTTTTTCAACTAGGAAATCAGAATGAAGATAGTGACATGGATGAGACCCTGAAAGAGAAGGCAAAGGAATGTGAGAAGTTAACTAAAGAAGTTGTTGTCCTAAAACATGAGATGGAATCTGGGGTGATGAGGCTAACTAAGGAAATTGAAGAAAGGAAGAAGATTGAAGAAAAAATGAATCAATCTCTGAAAGAAATAATAGAAGAATACTATAAATTGGATAGAATAGCTGGCCATCTAGAATTTGATCTACATGAAAGTAGAGACAATGAGGAAGAACTTGAAAGGCAAATTATCATTCTCAAACATGACCTAGAAATTGCAAACAAATATAAAGAGAAATTCAAGATAAGCTCAGCTAAACTTGAGGCATTGCTTAACAGTCAGAAGAAGGCAGATGATAAGCATGGTCTGGGATTTGAGAAAGGTGAAAGCTCTGTATCTGGCCAAAGAAATTCTGATGCAAGAAATCAAAGAAGGAATCCTAGAAGACCTCCGGTAAGACAACCTAATGCTCAAAGGTATCCATCTTTCAATGGAAATTGTTTCAATTGCAATAAATTTGGTCATGGAGCTACTCAATGCAAAAGTAGAGTGAATCAAAGTGGTCCATCCTTCTTCGGTCAATGCTTCAATTGTAAAAGGTATGGTCATAGATCTAATGATTACAAAAGTATGATGATAAACTACTCTAACAACAGAAGAAATGTCAATTCTTTTAATGGCTACTATTTTGCATGCAATGGATTTGGACACATGGCTAATTAGTGCAGATCAAGAGGAAATCAAGAAAATAAGCAAAGAAATGTTGTGTGCTTTAATTGCAATAGATCTGGTCATATTGCAAGATTCTGCAGAAGCAAGAATAATGAAAGAAGAGGTCCAATAAATAGAAAACTGGATGAGCAGAGACAAGACAAAGGCAAGGGTAGAATTGATATAAATAAAATCCAGAATGAAATGAACAAGACATGGGTAAAGAAAAGTGTAAGAAATGATGGTGATGGGTTCGCACCAAAATTCGGTGCTGAGAATTCCTCAAGGAACTAAAATGGGAGCTCTGGCTCAATGGGAGCTGCATTGAAAATCAAATTCCCCCAGCTAGTAAGTAGGTGCCTAAATCTGGCATGATGGATGAAGATAGAAAAGCCTATTGTAGATCATTTAAAAGGATTTTCAGAAGAAAGGAAGTGGATATGGTAATTTGCAGAATGATTCATGAGAAACTGCATCAAGAAATAGAGTAACTAGATGAAGTTAGGGCAACATATTTATTACAATGGAGAATTAGGTTTTGTGAAGCATAAAAGATCATCCTTTCATCATTTGGATCAATTTGCATTCAAAGAGAGAAAGTAGGAGAAAACCTAAGCTAAGATTTCAAGGATTTGAAGTGCGATTGGTGAATTCATCTGCTAACCCTAATTCTGTGAAGAAAAAGGTATTTTCTGCAAAACTTTGAACTTGTGATCTTTTGCAATGGCTACACCATTGGTTGTTGACATTACTGAAAGGCCCCGATCTAAATTCAAGAAGCATCCACACAAATTAGTAGAAGTTGACTCATTAGTTGCATTTTCAAATGTTCCGTATGGTGTATTGCATGTTGAAGATATTAGGGCCTATATTCATGCAAGTATAGATGAGTTTGGGGACTCAAGGTTTGTAGAATTGTTCAAGAATCATATAAGGGATGAAATTCACGGTCTTAAACCTGAGTATAAGGCACTGCATGATAAACACTTCATTCAGTTTATAGGGTTTCCATCCTTCGATGAAGATGAATGGGTCTGGTATGTTTTAAGTCGTATGCATGATGAATTTATGTGGCTAATGAAACCTTTCAAGATCACCAAGGATGCCATCAAGGCTGTGACAAGGTTAAACTCATCCGGTGGACTGCTAATGTTGAAAGCAGTAAAGAATCAAATAGTAACTGATGCTACTGGTTCAAGGTTTGACAAAAGGGCAATGACAATAAATGGCATCACTGATCCGGATGTAAAATTTGCTTCAATGGTGATTAGATATAAGATTTATCATTCCAATAGAGAAAATTTTGTATCTGGTACAGCTATCTATGTAGCTTATCAGATGTTGAGAAAGAATGCTAATTATGACTTATGTGAGTTGCTACAGAACTAGCTGATGGAAAATTTGAAAAAAGTCAAGAAGGATAAAAAGAATACCTTTAAATTTGGTACACTGGTCTTGTGTTTGTTCTTCTATTTCATGAATGAATTACCCGGCAAGAAAAGCATGTGTTGGACCAATGATAAACCTGTTGCAATACAGATAAGGGAGCACTAGAACAGTATTGGAGACTCCAATGCCCAAAGGACTGCTCTTTGGGGATTCTTCAAGAACTTTCAGAACATGATGCAATCAAGGGAAATGATCCCTACATCTGTGGTTGAAAAATACAAGGATACAGTTTGTTTTATGGTGGATACATATCAGTGTTTGATGGAAGTAGTTGAACCAAGAACTATGTGGATCATGCCCATGGGGTATGAAGTGGATGGAAAGGTACTTGAGCTGTATGTACAACTTTGCTGAGCTAGCCTAGGGATCCTATTGAGCAGAGATTTGGAACATATAAAGAAATTTCACTAAAACTTCATCTTGAATTCAAGGCTCCTGAAATCAAAAGGAAAGTAAGGAAAGAAGTTGAGTAGTGAGCTGAAAATCTAGGTATTACTAAGGAAGATGTAAGACAAAACATGGAAAGGATAGAAAAAGTTGAGAAGGAGAAGCAGGATAAGAAACAAGTAAGTTCTCTGAGAGAATCCTCCTTCACATCAAGGACTACTAGGAGCTCTATTCTTGCCCATGTTCCCCCAAAACCTGCCAAACCTGAGAAACTAGAAGGTAAATCATCCGGAAAAGAAGAGAAAAGGGTGAAAACTATGGCCTTCTAGACGTATAAAAGCATGAAAAATGATGAAGAAGAAACTGATTTTGATGTTGAGGTCAAAGAGTTGAAGGCCTTAGGTACAAAAGCAACCAAGGTATCTCAGGAGAAGCCCTTCGGAAGCAAAAAGGCAAGCAAGAGGCAAAAGACTAAAACATATGTTGAATGGCCTACTCTTTTTGTGAATGACATCATCAAATCAATCATAGTAGATGGAAACTTAAGGCCAATGACTAAATTCTATGATGACTACAGTGATGTTGACAAGAGGGTTTTGGAGGAAGCAACAATCAAATATTTAAATATCTACAATAAGGCCTTAATTGAAATAACCTATGAAATCCCAAAAAGCCTTGTAGATATTCTAGAATTGAGAAAAGAAAATGCACAGGTTAAAGACATTGAGCTTAGGGAGCATGTGCTAATCAAATTGTGCCCTCAAATCTCTCCAGATCAAATGAGAATGATATTCAAAGAAGTAAAAGATGAATTCAAGAGCAAGAAAATAATGAATAAACTCATGCTTGGTGAGACAAATAGAATAGTCGAAGAAACTCAGGAGATTCTTCTGAGAGCATTGAAAAAGCATAATCTTCCCATTGTTGAAGAAGAGACTACTGATAGGATTGATTCTTCCATTCTAGATGTTGAAGAATTAAAGAGTAATGAGTAGCAAACTGAAAAAGGTGACTCCTCTGTTATGGAAGTGGAAATGTTAGATAAAGGAGATAAAGGGGTGGTAAAGGAAGATAATGTTGATACTGCTCCTTTGAATCAATCTAATGATGAAAAGGTTGCTGCTCAGGATACTCAAAATCCTCCAGAAAAGACTGCAGAAGACTTTACTGATGTAAATGATAAGAAGGATGTCCTTGATAATGATGTAGAGAAGGCTGAAACAGAGAAAGAGAAAGAAATGGATAAGGGAGACAATGTGTTTGACTCAAAAAAGGGAGAAGATGCAAGCCCTAAAGAGCAGAAAGCTGAAATAGCTTATTGGGAAAGAGACACTATAGAAGCAGTGAAAGAAAATTTGGAAAATGATAAAATAATTGCAGAAGAGTTGAAAGGTCCAATAAATTTGGACAGTCTTTCACCAATTAAAAAGATAAAGTGGGCCTCTCTCACACAAGCCAAGTCTAGAGAAGATATTTTGAAGTCTCACATAGAAGATAGTGAGCTACTTGATCTTGCATATGGGATTCTAGAGAAAATCATGCCAACATTCTAGAAGGATTCATCTGTATCCCCCTCTGGTCAGTTGAAGAGTTTGATAAATTCTGTAAGTACTCATTTTGAGTCCCTTGAAAAATCTATAGAGGTCAAGGTTAAAAATGAATTCAATGATAAAAGATTTGATGCTCTGAAAGGGATGATTGCACTAGATAGAATTGTGTTGGATACTAGTGTAAAGAGTATTCAAAATGCTCTTACAGAAGGAGGGAATGTATATAAATTTTGTTTATCTTGTCCCAAAGCTATAGAGGACATTGAAATGAAAATAAATGAGTCTAAGGAAAAACTATCAAGTATATCCCAATCTTTTGATCCTCTAACAGTATCAGTGATGAGACAAGAATGTCAAACAATCAGCTTGATTGAAAAAATAAAGAAATTGATGAAGGAAAAGGACAACATTGAGACAAGGATGTGTGAGCTCTGGGGACTGATTTCCCCCAAGTTGGAAGCAATGCTCAATACCATGACAGAAGCCTAAGCTGCTGCTAAGTCAATTGATCCTACTGACTTGCGGAAAGCAAAGTCTCAAGCATTCTTATTCAGTGGTCACATCTCAGTTTTGAACAACATGAAGAAGAGTTGGGACAATGAGTTGGCACTGTTGAAGAATGTCTTTGGTGATGTGTTCAAACTTATGTAAATAAGTCATAGGGTTGTTTGTATATATGCCCATGTACATAAAATTTTTGGTGAATTTTGGTGTGCGGATTTTGTCGAGTTTGATACTCAATTACAGATATTAGAACTATTGGACCACAATGCAAAATTCACTCCTGGCTATAAAGTTGTATTGCATATATACTCCATTGTGGAGGAATGTGAGATTATGGAATTGTTACATCTAAAAAGATCCAGCCTTTGCCATTGATGTCAAAGGGGGAGAGGAAAGCAATGAAAAATGAGGAATTCAGCAAAGGGGGAGCACTGGAGAATAGTGAAAAGCATAAGTGTACAAAGTAAGGGGGAATTGTTTTGACACTTAGTCATTTTTCACTAAGTGTTACCATCAATGCCAAAGGGGGAGATTGTTGGCAAGAGACACTGCTACGCATGACAGGTGTTGTCATTGATGGCAACTAAGTCTATCTTACACATCCACATTACATAATTTGTTCATACCAGAAGTCAAAGTGAAGATTTGTCTAAGTCCAGGTAGTCAAAAACAGGGCATGTGACAGGGTCTAGTATCTTGGTCTGGATCTCTCCGGTGGTAAATCACAGTGTACTGTAGATCTGAGGGAGTGACAAGGATTGTCAGGACTATCTAAATCCACAAATTTAGCCTCCAATGATGAAAGATTCAAAAGTTATAAGCATCTGAGTATTGGGTTCCAGTTAGTCAGCACAGTCAGAAAAAGAATAAGCCAACCTAGCATTTGATCTTGGTCCATATGAAGAAAATTTGTTGGTTAAGCAATTTGTGATAATTAGTGGTATTGGTCGACATGAATGATGATTTGAGAACATAAGTTTTTGGTTTGCGTTGTTGATTGTGCATGGATTCAGCCAACAAAGCAGAGTTCTTAATAAGTGTTCTAAGTTTTCTTGAAGCCGACTACAATTGATTGAATTTCTTGATGTAGATATATATATATAGCCAATGGATTCAAGTGTTTTGGTGTGCGATGGTGATGTGATGATGGAGTAAGTGTGAATAGGGTAGAAAGAAATGCAAAGGTGAAGATCTAAGCTCAGATTATGGCCGAAGAGTGAAATAGGGCAGAGTAAGGATGAAGTGTGTAAGATCAGTATTTTGTGCTTAAACGAAACTAAATTTTTGCATTGGTAGATGCTATTCATTAGTTCAAACATTCTATAATCTTCTTGTAATCATTTCTATAGGCAGTGAGCCTCTTGGAGCAGTGAGCCTCTTGGAGTAGTGAGCTCTGGGCAGTGCGCCCTGAAGGCATGTGCCTTCTCCATTTGTAATACTTTTAACAGTGTATAATTTCTTGTGGGTTAACCCCCACCGTGGTTTTTCCCTTAACCGGGTTTCCACATAAAATTCTTGGTGTTATGTGTGTTGATTATGTTTCTGCTCATGTGTTGTTGATCTATGCTTTCATGGTTATATCATTAATTTGTTAATAAATGAAAAGGAAGGTAGATTACTACAAGTGTTAAAGTTTGTGACAACTAATTCACCCCCCTCAGTTGTCTACCCTTATTTCAACAAATGTTGTAGTTGCAACTACCCCGCGAGACATGTATGCAAGGTGTGGAAGCATATACAAGGAACGTGAACTGTTTGACATGATGCCTCAAAGAAATGTTGTCTTATGGAATGCAATGATTGCAAGATATGCACGGACTGGATTTTTCAAAAGGCTTTAGAAACTTTCAAGCAAATGCAATTGGCACATCTAAAACCAAATTGCACAACCTTATCCAACATCCTCCTTGCCTATGCCAAAATGGGATCTAGGGAACATGGTGTGGACAACCATCAAAGCATAAAGGATATAGGAATTGTGTCACATGTTGTATTTGTAGCTGCCCTTGTAGACATGTATGGAAAGTGTGGAAGCATAGACAAGGCGCGTGAACTATTTAACATGATGCCTCAAAGAAATGCATAGTCTCATGGAATGCAATGATTGCAAGATATGCACAAAATCAATTATTTAAAAATGATTTATAAACTTTCAAGCAAATGCAATTAGCACATGTAAAACCAAATTCCTGTAACAATAATTGATCATCATATTAAATATTTAATATAAATTGTCATATACATAATGCCATGAACATAACATCTAGTCTATATATAAAGCCATATAGGCATGTCTAGACAAAGCCATACAGGCATATACAAAAATATACATCGGTAACATACAAAAGCATGTATACAAATCCATCTAGGCATACAAAAAGAGTCCCAAAATCTAGTTTACTATGGACTTCTATCAAATAACCAGTGGCCCTTGCTTGGCCATGAAGATGGAGAGCCAATCAATGACTCATCCTCTCTCTCCCATCAAGTATACCTCCTTGACATAGTTTTTTGCAGCTCCACCTATTAATACAATCAAACAATATGCACATTAATATAGAAAACATGAAATATATAACATCACATATGTAATCGATCACAATATATAGCATCACATATGTAATCAATCACTTACCGCTAACTGATGATCCCTCTCGATCATCTTTTCTCTCTCTTCATCCATAGTTGGATGGGTTGGAGTTGTGACCTCTTGTGAGAAGCATCAAGAAGAAAAATTGACTAAACATAAATACCATTTATGTACATATCAAATGACTTGAGATAAAACAAGAAATACAAAATGACATTTACATGTTATTGGCTCATACCTCGATCAAAGGATTTGAAGACAACACGACTGCATCAATGCCTGCTTGTGCTGACTCATGAAGATGAGGAGTCTCCATATTCAACATATGAAAATAGAGTTCAAGGTTTTCGACCAAAATAGATACATAACATTACTTTTATGCATAATGATTACAAATGGTTAAATTTACCTCCGTATAAGTGGTTCTGCATGCAGGGGACCAAGGAAACCATGGAGGTGCTGGTGAAGCTCCCTGTTGAAATCATCAAATTGTCACTTAATAATATTACCATTGATATATGTACTATAGTTATGATCATGTGATAAATTACATACCTACTGACTCAAACTCCTCTCATAACCTGCCAATGGATAGCTAATAGAGACATGATGAAGACTCTGACCCTGGAATTTCATTGCGTAGACAATTACATACATTAATTTTGACTTATAATATAGATAGTCATATAATATTAATTACAAATTTCAAATAAGAATATAAATTAAATCAAGATGAAACTTGTAAAAAATTATCTGGGAGTCAATATTAAATGTATGCTGTAAGACATCATCTGTGAGAACAAGATCATCTAATATGGATGTGTCCATCAGTGGATGCTGCCCCTGCATCGCAACATCCTATCGCGAATCATGCATCCCATAATCACACAGGTTCCCACATGAACTACACAAATGTGGGGACAAATGACGTGTTTCTCTCACCCTCATTGGCTTGGGTGAGATCATTGTCATGCTGTGCTAGAGACTGCGTGAGAGCACTCAATGAATGTAGCGTCTCCACCTCAACACTCTCCTTCAAAGTCAAAGGGAGTGACACATGTGTTGGCCTCATCAGGGGTCTAGGTACATAGTTTTGGTCTCGCTATGCCTCCTCTCTATCTTGGGCAAAGCCACCACCTCTGCCTTGGAACTCTTAAATGTCAAAATAATTAGGAATCTTCTTGAGGATGAACTCGCAATGGAGTTTCCTCAAGAAATATTGTGGCACCTCATTGTTGTTGCATGGGTGCTCGTTAAACACCATGTACCATCTATCCCAAAAGTTTTGAGATATATCTTGATTCATACACCAATGAATAGGGAAGCATTTGCAAGTCTCTTCTAATCTTTGGCTAGTTTTAGGATTGATAAAGTGTGAACATAATGCATATTTTATAATTTTTTCATTCTTCACTTGTTCATAAGACAATTTGTTGGCATAGTATTGCCGACACCTCTCCCTATAGTCATGAAATTCAGTGATTTGTTTTGTCACTGATTCGGTGTGAGAAACAATAATCTTTAATGACTTCACAAGCGCTCTCCTATGATCAGTGCTTGCACTTGGATTGTTTAACATTTCAATTAGGGTTTGAATTTTTTTTTATTTTCTTCTATTTGCCCTAAATAGTTTTCTTATGTATCTCTTTCATGTCGAGGACATGAAGGAGGGGGGTTTTTAGGGTTTTCAGGGTTGTTTTGACCCTCCTCAGCTGGATTTATGTTTTGTCCTGCCTCACTAACTATAAATTCAATATAAAAAACTAATAAAACATTGCAAAAGTCAAAAATTGTTTTCAAACTCACAAAAAATAATCAAACCCTACCTTCTTCGACTGCTAGAATCTCCACATTTGCTTCATGACATCTTTGAGAGTAGGTTTGGCGAGGTGGCATCATGAAAATGTTGATCTCTCTTTGTGCTTGCTTGATTTGCCCTTCCTTGAATGCACTTACGCTATTTTAATGGTTTTTTCCTTGCCAAACTATAGTTTTGGCCGCAGGTTATAAGGAAATCTATTTTTTTTGTTTTTATGCAGCAATAACGTGAGCATGTTATAGTCTACATGGGACCAAAAAGTCATGTGGTGACTTTTTGGTCCCACAACTCCATGCATACACCCGTAGCGCAGGCTGAAAATGAAAGTGTGGCTTCACCAAATCATGGAGAAGGGCTCGAAGATGGAGAGTCTCTCATGCTAAGAAGGGTTTTGATCAATCTTGAAAAGGAGAAATTGGAGCCAATGCAAAGAAGGAATTCTTTTAGAACAAGGTGCAAAGTGAGTGACAAGTGTTGCAAATTCATAGTGGATAGAGGTAGCATGGATAACATTGTATCCGAGGAGATGGTGGAAAAACTAAATTTGAAAAGATTGAAATATCCCAGCCCATACCAAGTCTCATGGTTGCAAAAAGATCATAGTTTGACAGTACGGGAGCAATTCCTTGTGAGTTTTTAGATTGGAAAATATATGGATGAATTAATGTTTGATGTGATGCCAATGAATGCATGCCATCTACTTTGGGAAGGCCTTGGCAATTTGACCGAAGGGTTGTTCATGATGGGTGGACAAACACATACTGAATCAAGAAAGATGGCAAAGAATAAACTCTAAATCCAATTCAAGAAAGGGAAGAAGAAGTGGAGAGTAGCTCCAAGGTTTGTTTTGTTTCCGGTAAACAATTTTTGAATGACTTGAAGGAAGGAGGAACATGTTTTTCCATTGTACCAAAGCTTGTAGCAGTTGGGATAGTGAAAGAAAATGAAGAAATATCAATAAAAATTTAGAAAATTTTGGAGGAATATGATGACATAATGATGAAGGAATTGCCCGATGGATTGCGACCAATGAAGAGCATAAGTCATTGTATGGATTTGATTCCCAATGCAAGTTTGCCCAACAAAGCACCATATCGGATGACACCTATAGAGAATGCAGAAATAAATAGGCAAGTGCAAGAGTTGCTGGATAAGGAGCTAATTAGGGAGAGTTTGAGTCCATGTGTTGTTCCAATGGTGTTGACAACAAAGAAAGATGGTGAGTGCCGGATGTGTATGGACTCAAGATCCATAAATAAGATAACTATCAATTACATGTTTTCCTTGCCACGAATGGAAGATATGATGGATTGTTTGAGTGGGGCTAAGTACTTCACCAAACTTGACTTGAAGAGAGGGTACCATCAAATTTTCATAAGAGAGGGAGATGAGTGGAAGACCACCTTCAAAACAAAGGATGGATTGTACAAATGTATGGTGATGCCATTTGGTTTGACAAATGCACCAAGTACCTTCATGAGGTTGATGAATGAAGTGCTGAAACCTTACCTTGGTATGTTTTTCATTGAGTATTTGGATGATATTTTGGTTTTTAGTAAAACAAAAGAAGAGCATTTACAGCATGTTAGGGAAGTTTTGCAAATACTCAAGGAAGAGAAGTTGTCAGTGAATGAGAAAAAGTGCAGCTTCATGAAAGAGGCACTAGTGTATTTGGGTTTTGTTGTTTCCAGAAGTGGTCTGCAAATGGACCTAGAAAAAGCAAAAGCAATTGTAGATTGGCCTTTGCTAAGGAGTATGTTTGAAGCAAGAAACTTCCATGGACTAATGAACTTCTATAGGAAGTTCATACGGAATTTCAGCGGGATTTGTGCTCCTATTATGGAAACTATGAAGGGTAATAGGAGGGAGTTTGTGTGGACAGATGCAGCTGAGTGAAGTTTCAAACTTTTGAAGGCTAAGGTGATGGAGTGGACCGTGTTAACTAGCACTCCCCAATTTTGGTAAAGTGTTCCAAGTTGATTGTGATGCAAGTGGGACAGTGATTGGAGGAGTCTTGAGTCAAGAGGGCAGACCAATAGCATATTTAAGCAAGAAATTGAATGAAGCAAAAATAAAGTACTTTTTGTATGATCAATAGTTTTATGCCAACATGCAAGCTCTGAAGAAGTGGCAACGTTACTTACTACCAAATGAGTTTGTTTTGTACATCGACCATCATGCATTGCAATTTATAAACAACCAAGGTAAGCTTAGTCAAAAGCATGTAATGTCACATCTCATTTTTATGAACAATATGATTATTCTAGTTTAGTGAACAATTATTGTGACTGATTTTACTTTAAGTAATTTTGCATATGTGGATTTAATTATTATGAGTTATAATTGATGAAATTTAGAAATTGTTTTAAATATTGAATATTGATGCAATGATTTGCTTCGACTATGTTTTGGAGACACTAACTTATTGACGTCAAGATGAGTGCAATTGGATGCAGGTACTCGTTGAAGACGAGAGCATGGCTAAGGTAGAAATGTTCTAGCCACTTGGCAAGAACTGATGGACAGATTACCCTGATGCAATCACACACATCACATAGATTCATATGCATTATTGAATGACTTTGATTGCTTTAACGTGTGGTTATTAATCATTTTCGAATGCATGATGTGATTACTTTAATTTAATATCTTTTCAAAATGTATTCAAATGATGTATTGTGTGTTAGTTAAATAAATAATAAAATATTGTCTACAAGATGTTTGGAAGACATTATGTTCCTTAAAAATTAAATAAATAAATTAAATTATAGTAAGATGTAAATATAATTATATTATATTATGTTAAATTTCACTTCTTGATTATTTAAAAGTGATTATGCATTATTAAAATAGTAAATTATATTAAAAATGGCATTATTATATTTAGAAAAGGATAAAGAATTAAAAAAAATATTATTGTCATTTATTTGATAGTAAGCTAAATAAAATTAGATATTAATTATTGTAAATAGATTATTGAGTCTTTTTTATTGGTGGGGGATGCATGCAAACTGAATTTCAAACTTCAGTTTTAAAACCTAATTCATGCAATCGCCCAAATGGAAGGGGCTGAGTTTTTTTATAAAAGAAGGAAAAATTAAAAAAAGACACACACAGATTGGAGGAGAAAAACCATGAATTGTAGCAGGAAGAAAGAGTTTTTGCTGAGCGACAGTAACAAGGAAGAGAAGGAAGGTTGCAGACCATGACAGGAGAGAAAGGCAGCATCAACAACTACAAACTCACACCATTCAATCTGCTATTTCACCAGGTTCCTTCCATGTTTTTATCTTCTGGGAATCTCATTCTTAATGGTTGAATGTGATAAGTTTTAGTGGCTTCTATCTTGGTTAATCGACCCTTATATTATTTTATTGTTGAGCCGTTCTCTTCTGCTTGGCATTCTATTTTCTTCCCTGGCTATTTAGTTGCAGACCAATTTGCATATTAGTGAAAACAATACCTTTTCTTTTTGACCTTAGAATGGCTGTAGACTTCCTAAATGATCGCCTGAGATTCCTTGCTGCTGGGTGATGCCTTTCTGAATGGCTACCATTTCCTTTATTTGCCTAGTTGTCCATTTTCCTTATGAACGTGGCCCCTTTTACAGGCCATCGAATGCATTTTCTTGGCCACCTGGTTTCATGCTGGCCATGCCTTTTCTTATGGCCTTTTTCGACTATTCTTGGGTGATTTGTATGAATCGAGCCTTGTTTTCTTGCTGTCGTTAGTCTCCAAGAGCTAAACTTTGGGTGTAAATCTATCCTCTTCAAGAAATTATGACTTAACTCATATGATCTGCACAATGGTCAATCTTCCCAGTTTTTAGCCTAAAAATCTAAGTTATTGATAGGCGATTTACCTGGTTAAAATCTGTTTGCCAAAGACCATGTTATCTCTGTCACCATATCTAGCAAAGCATAATTATTTTTTGATCTAGATTTTACTATTGATAATAATCAAATTGACCTCCAATTATGATTGTAGATTACTCTAAGTAAAAATATTGCTATGACTGCACACTCTTACTTAGCTAAAATTAGTTTAAAACTTATTAAATCAACCCCTTTATGCTAAACAATGACCATTAAAAATTGGACAGATCTATTGTTCCTGTAGCTACATTTTTAGTTTTGTACATTCCTATAGCAAATCCATTAATATCTTGGCATAATAAGAAGTTATTGCTGTGCAAGACCCTATTTTTGAGCCATTATCTTGGATGACAAGTAAGCTATTACCAGATCTGTGTTGTATTTAATTTAATTGTTCTATCACAACTCCTGTCTCTGAAGCGACAGGAAGGTTGTTGAATAGTATATACAATTTTGATTTAAAACATATTAGATCCTATCACAAGCAAATGACAGTGAGGTTAAAACAAAGACTGTAGACTTTTTATGTTATATGTTCTATGAATACGAATGCTGAAAAACCTATTATTTTATATTCAACCTGAAACCAGATTTAACCATGTTCTATGTTCTTTCTTTATCAACTGCGATAGTTCCTGTCACAGCTATGACAGGAAGACTATTTTCATTTAATTAAGACTTCTTGTCACTATTATGACAACTAGATGAAAATATAATTTAAAATGACTTTTGTATGAAGATTATGGTCAACTTTGGATGAGATAAAACACACACACACACACACATATGACGTTCTTATGAGTGAAATTGTGTAAGCAAAGATGAATTATTTTATGGAAAAGTGTATTCCTTGAATGTTATTTGGGAAAAGGGAATTTCAATGATTTATTGGCAAAATTGGCTTTGATTTTCTTAATTAATTAATTAATTAATTTTGCTTCTTGGGGAAAGAAGTAGTTTTTATCTAGGAATGTATTGGGTTACTTTTGGGATGGTGATGCCGAATGTGGATATATCAGAGATGGCTTTTCCTCTTTTCGGGAATTGACCAATTTACTTGAAATGATTAGATCTAATCATAATAACATTGAAATAGATGTTTATTGTCTAGAAAACTTATTTATTAATATCTTTGCCACATCTTGTTGTGAGACAATTTGCTTTTCATTACTTAGAATTGCACATTCAAACATCAAGGTTGCATCGGGTGTTCCCTCCTGCAATTGTTACTAGGTAGCTAGACATTTCGTGTAGGGCTGGATTTCCTTCATTTCAGGAAGGGATCCAGGGAAGTGTAAATACTTCATGGTTGGGTGGAAGAGCACCTGAGCCATGTTCCCATCTCTTAGTTCGCAAGTGGTGGACCACTTGGTTCATGCAGCTGGAGAGTGTGTTGATTTGTTTATTATTGATGTACTTGTTATTGTACCTATTTGGATGTATTATGGCATGTTGCCAAAGGATTTATGTATATTATTTTATAGTGCTTGTTACCTGGTTTAAGCATGTGATTATGTAAGATTTATTGACATTGAGATTCTTTTTTTTTTTAGATTATTGTTTATTGGAGATATTGTAATTAAGCGGATTAATTACACCTTTTACTTTTGAAAGTTGTATTTAAGTGGATTATTTACTTCTTTTTGACTTTGGTTATTGCGATGTTGTATTTAAGCAGATTATTTACTTCATTCATTTTTGAGTTGGTTTAAACACTTTTACATGATTTGTGAGGCTTTACATGTAAAGTGGGTTGAATTTCTTCAAAGTTATTCATTTGTATTGAAGCATAGAAGTGGGAAATCAAATAGAGTGGTTGATGCATTAAGTCAGAGGTACTTATTGAATGAAATGAAAGTAAATGTTGTTGGCTTTGACTCTATGTGGGAGTTGTATGAAGATGATGCTGATTTCAAAGAGGCTTGGAAAATGTGTAATAATCTCGTGGAGAGGGATATAACTCCATGGCTAGAGTATTTTGTGTAAGAAGGCTTGTTGTTCAAGGGGAAGAGATTGTGTATACCTCATGGTTGAATGAGGGAAAATTTTATAAGGGACAAACATAGTGGAGGTTTGAGTGGTCATTTTGGAGTGGACAAAATTTTAGCACAACTGAATGAGAGTTATTATTAGCTAGGTATGAGTGTAGATGTAAAGAAGATGGTGCAAGGTTGAAGGGTGTGTCAATATGCAAAAGGAGTGAGGAAAAATATAGGGTTGTATCAGCCATTGGCAATACCAAAAAGATCGTGGGAACATATAAGCATGGAATTTATTTTGGGGTTACTACAAACACAAAGAGGTAACGATTCTATTTTTGTTGTGGTGGATAGATTTTCTAAGATTGATCATTTTATGTCATGTCAAAAGTGCAATGATGCTTCCCACATAGCTACTTTGTTTTTCAAGGAAGTAGTTAGATTGCATGGCTTGCCAAAAAGTATTATTTCAGATCAGGACACCAAATTTGTTGATCACTTTTGGTGCACTTTGTGGAAAAAAAATGGGAACACAATTGGGGTTTAGTTCAGCCTACCATCCACAAACTGATGGTCAAATTGAAGTTGTGAATAGAAGCTTTAGAAATTGGTTGAGATGTTTGGTAGGTGACAAACCAACTCAATGGGATTTGATATTGGTACAAGCAAAATTTGCCTACAATAACTCAGTCAATCGAAGTGTGGGTAAGACTCCATTTCAAACTGTATATGGGTATAACCCTAGATGTGTAGATTAATTGACGGGTAGTGTAGATTTGGGTAGAAAGAGTGTTGTAGAGGAAGACTTTATTGAGTATAATGATTTGCACAAAGAAGTGAAGGAAAATTTGGAGAAGAGTGTCATCAAATACAAAGAGTATGCTAATATGCATTGGAGGGAGCAAGAAATTCAGATTGGAGAGTTGGTTATGGTACACTTGAGGAAGGAGAGGTTCCCACAAGGAACTTATAATAAGTTGAAGTGGAAGAAGATAGGACCATGTAATGTTTTGCAAAAAATTTCATCAAATGCATATGAACTAGAACTTCCAACGGGTATTGACATTTCTCCAATATTTAATGTTGCTGATCTATATAAGTACTATGAAGGAGAGACAAGTGGACATGGGAATGTACATTCAAATTTACAAGATGCATGTGAATGGGTTCAACAGTTGCCTATGAAGAAAATTACAGAAGTAGATAAAATCATTGATTCTCGCACCGTGTAGCCAAGAAGACAAGATGAAAGGAATACTGGGAATATTTGGTCAGTTGGAAGAACCAAGCAGCTGATGAGGCTTCATGGGTCAGTGCTGCAGATTCGGCAATGTTTGGGATTTCAGTCCCAAATTTGCCGAAATGCTCATGAGTTCCACACTCATGAAGCATTTTTCCTACCTAGTATGTCTGATGCAGGAGCACCCGGGCATATGTGCAATCTTGTATTGCCCAAAAGGAATGATTAATTCAATTTTGTTTTGGTTTTCATTAGTTGTTGATTTAATTATGATTTGAGGTGTGGCGGTGTTATCATGACTACTGGCAACTTCGCGTTGTATCCATTCTTGTGGTGTTTTTGGTTCAGATTGATGGATTGTACTTCACTTTTTGTTGGTTGCGACTATTTAGCAGAGTGTTGGATCTTAGTCATATTTTTCATTTTTCATACATTGTTGCCATTTGGGTTTGATGGTGTGTCGTGGTAGAGTTTTGGTGACCAACACTCAATTGTCGTATGTTTGTCGAAGTATTTCAAAGACATGGTGGTATTGTCGATAAAACATTTGATGGAGTTGTTATAGTTTTATTCAAACATTTGGCAATTGTGGTATAATACATGTAAAATACATATGCACCGAAGGTGGATGTTGCTAGGAGAATCTAATTACACATACAGAAGCATAGAATATGTATATACTCCCTTGAATTACTTTAGGTTTGATTGAATTTGGAGGGGCACATTGACTCCATAAGAGTTGACCCACTTTTGAAGTGCATTTAAATCATCTTAATCTCTTTGAAAGAGGTGACGCTTCATTTTATTCATGATTTCCTAGAATTGAGGTCAACATACCAATAAATGCATGGAATTATTTTCTGTTTATTTTAGATTAAAACTTCAATGAAATTCCATGGAATAGTCCACCTAAGGCATTGTTCAGCTGAGGAGAGACTACCTTTCAATGTTTGAATTGTTTTGAATAGTATAAAAAGGAAAACCAAACTCATGAAGGGGTTTGATTTGCCACAGAAGGGAGGTGAAACAGAGTATTGATAAAAAGAAACTGTTTCAAGGTAAATATAGAGGATGTGAAGATATACATAGAGTGCATTACTAATCAAAACTATAGGAAAGGATAGAAGATTGATCATCAAGGGAGAATAAGGAACTGCTGAGACAACATATCTAGAAGTAAAATAATGCTAGGATACAGGGTACAAAGAATGAAATAGAGATAGTTCTGTTTGGATTGATTTGAAAGTGAAATGTATGAAGGGAGACAAAAAGGATCAGTTTCTATTAAGAGGTAAATGTAATTGGAATAAATTGTCTAAAACCAATCTCCATTGTTTGTTGGCTATAAGATCAAACTTTGAACCAATATTTTCTATCCATAAGAATAAAAGTGGGGTGGAGTTGCTAAACACAACATTTGTGTATTGTGTAATTCATTGTTTGCAATTTCCATGTGATGGCAAGTGAACATTAGTTGTTTTTGTAGATGCTAGTAAAAAAAAATTAAATTTGATAATTGTTTTGAATTGCCTAGTGATCTTCGGATTGTAGTATTTGCTGCTTGAATTAGCAGTCCCACAGGACCCCTAATTCCTATCTGCACCAATATGTTGAAAGGAAACCTTAAGTAACTTGAGAATGGTGAAGTTAAACAAATGCCATATGAATAATCAACCAACAAAATTAAACATATATATAGTAGAATATAATAGAATATTATTGTTTATCTTTCACAAATTATGTCATAGTATAAATAATCCTGGTACATTGGAGACTTAGTAGAGAGTAATATCTTGAGAGGACAAACTTTCATTGCCTTGTTAATTAGTTGACAAATTTGTGTGAATACTCATATCACTACCCACTCTCTTTCTCTCACCCTCATCCCAAGGATGGTCAGTGTAAATTCATTCTATAGTATTTAATAGATAGATCTCTATTTTCACAACTTATACCACAACCCTTTCTATTGTAATTCGGTTTCAAAGTTGAAGAGCATAGAGAATTATTCTATGTTTATGACCTAGAAATGTTGGTTCTTATTTATACTAATTAAAATAAAGCATCGTGGTAAAATGTTATACAAATACCCCACCAACACTAAATTTTTTGTTGAGAAGTATTTGGACATTTAATTGAGCATTGTGATAGGGATAGAATTGGCTCTTGATAGCACACACTCACAAATCATGCACAAATACCCATTCAATCTTTAACTGAGAAACAAGTCTCTGCCCATCTACAAGGGCTGTCAGATACTTCTGTCCATAAAATAACAGGAACTAACATTCACCACAATAATGACAGGAATTTATACTCATTACAAATTAGCTACAGGAGCGGTCCACACAAAATACATAATTTTAATGCATAAGAAATTGACCTTTTATTACGTTTATCCATTGGCTTCATTTACAAAATATCATAAAACTATTCTAACTCACATCTACACTTCAATCCCTTTGGTCTCTCATCGGCCTTGACCTCCTTGGGGTCTACAATATTTGGCCCTTGGCCACATTCAAACTACTCCTCTCTACTCCAGCTGTCCTTATCAGCATTAGCTTTCTCTCCATTATTTCTCTGTCTCTTTTCTCCATCTACGGCCTCTCTCCTTTGTAGTTTATGGCCTCTTCATTTTAATATACTGGCGACCTTTCCTTTTGCTCTCAGCCTCTTCTATCTTCTCTTGACCTCTTGTCAATGATCGACCTTCTTTTTAAAATGTACAGCCTACACTATTTCTTCTATGCATATCGGCCACCTCTATGTATACTCTCACTTCTTCCTTCTGGTTATCGTCTCTTCTTACACTCGGTCTCCTCTACTAACGTGCGTCCTATACTTATCAATTGACCTCCTCCTCTTAATCACTATGCAGCCTCCTATCCATTTCTCCTGGCCTACTCTATTCCCTATGCGGCCTCTCTCTGCTATATCAGCTTTCTCTATGTCTATCGGCCTCCAATATGTGGCCTCTTTTCCATTCATCTGTCACCCTCTCTTGCTCTGTAGCGACGACCTCTCTCTATCTTTTTATGACCTCCTCCAATATATGCGGCCTGTCCCAATATTTATGCGGTCTCTACCATTTATGCCGCTTCTTCCACTCTTCATTAATATCAGCCTCCACCTTACAGTATCTCTGCCACCTTGTTCTATCCATGCGGCCTGTCTGAATCTATTTTAGGCCTTCTCATTATTTCCATGCAGCTTGTTTGGCCATCCTCATTCTAACTGCTTGACTCCTTTCGGCATTTGACCTTATCCACATAATATGGCCCCTGCAATAGCCACTATTCTCTTTCTGTGATTATGTAATAACTATTATCGGCCTTCTATTCATTTACTGACTCATTATCCATTCTGAGCCGTTGACCTTTTCCTTTATGCATGCAGCCTATCTTGGCTTTGTCTATGTTTAGTCTCTTTTTGCCTTTTGCCATCCATTATTAAGAATTACTAACATGGCTGGCACCTTCCCAAATAATTGATTTTAACAATATTTACTATTTTCCCCATTATCCCATTTTCTAGAATATATAGAACAATTATTATTGTTCCTGTTGCCTTGGCGACAGGAGTTTCCTTTCACAACTTTTGTCACTTGACCCACTCCAAAATCCATTGTCAAAGACAATTTTTGAAACTTACTCAGATGCCCTTGCATCAGCTCTTTAGTTTTTGGCATGTACTTTATGTTATAAAATGGGCTATCAACTAGCTGAGTCATCAATCAATTAAGTTTTAGTATACATTGAAGAAATGACTAGTTTTAATAGTGTTCCTGAAATCTAATTACTAATTTAATGTTGGTAAATTTTGCATTGCCTACATCAAGGATAATTTATATAAAGAACCAACCATTTATCAATACATGTAATGAATCGAAATAATGATCACATATGGGTAATACTCTAAACAATTGGCCATCCTTAACATTTTCAAGATAGATTGGAGAGCTTTTAAAAAGAATGATGAAAATACTTTTAACATTTTTAACCATCCCATCTTAAGGGATATGACTCTCGTTTGAAGGATATGAGTCTCCTTTTATATACGATACACCTCTCTTTTAAAAAGGATAACAACTTTCTTAAATACATATCAACTTCCTTTAGAAAGTCACATGTAAAGTGAAGTTACATCTTAAATGAAAGCAATTTTCAATTAAAAGGATGTGACTTCCAAAAAATATATCTTCTATGCATAAACGTATAGTGTTAAAGACAGAGAGCAGGAAACCAATTTCAAATTTATAAGGACTTTAATTAAGAATATTGTGTTTCAAGAGTCAATATACGATTATAAAATTTAAGGTTGAATTGTATAGGTCTATGTGGACATAGAATGATAGTTGATAAAAGAATATGTGTGCTTTGTTGTATTCTATTAGAAACTAGATGGTGTCAATTTTCCATATCTTAATTAATTACATTTTCAATGTAATGACCTAGCTTATTACTAGTTTAGTGGAGTATTTTCTTCACAACAAGAGTGAAAAAAAACACTCAACTCACTCCCCATTATGTTGAATACTATGTTACTAGTTCTTAAAGGTTTGTGGTGAATGTTTTGTTGAATTATTACATGAAGTTCATATGATCCTTGAGACCATTTTATTGAAATACATCCAAGGCTCATGGAGCTTTAAACCAAATTTTAGCTTTGATGCACTAACAAATTATGGGTGATCTATTCTATTTTGATTGATGATTGGGAATGATAGTAAGCAAGAAAGATAGTTTCTTAATAATGAACCCTTTATGAGATAGGACCATACTGATTTAGGTTGGAAATGTTGCAAGTATGAGTAGTAAGTATTGTCATTGATGTCAACACCTATGAAAGTCATTTGAATAAGTTTGAACAAGTATTTGAGGAATTAGTACAAAGTGCATAATTGCTTTATCTACCAGAGTAGTGCAGTGTTTTGCTCCACATATCTTGTAGATTGAATATCTTTTCTTGCGAATTGGAAGTAATGTTAAGGGATGTCTGTAGATGCTATGTTTCAAGTTTGAGCCTCCGGTGTGAAGATTTGGGCAAGTTCTATTTACCAAAGTAAAAACTATTTTTCTGTGCATTTAATGGTGATAGGGAGAATGTATTCTTCTCTGCATTTTTTGGCATGTAAGTTTCACAGTCTGCGGTTCTAGAATTAAGTTTGTGATGATGTTATGTGTCTTCAGTTCAAATGGTTCATGATTTGGTGCTCCGCAAGCAATCTTTCCTATATGACAGTGGCCAACAGTAATGTTCAAGTGCTCGAGTTTGAAGAATCTTATGGCTAAAGTGTTCAGAGGTTGTGTGGATGTTCTTGGTGATTGTAACATTTGTAGGAGTCTCTAGATCATGTTTCTACCTTTTGATTGGTTCGTAAAGTATAATCCGGATCGTGCATGAAGCGTGTTCCTAAAAGTCTTAGTGTTAACTCCAGTCTTGGCTGACTTGGTTGTTTTCACTACTTGCGGTTGTGCTTCAAAGTTTGTAAAGCATGTTGTTGCATGGAAGATTGCAATTGAGTCCCAGCTAAGGCTTGGTGTGATCCACATTCATTCTTTTCTCTCTCAAATTTGTTTATGTCTAGACCTATCTTGATGTATGTATGTTTGCCAACCTTGGATAATGTTCCAATGGTTGATGATAATGCCAACCTTGATGTTCATTCCAAGGTTGATGAATTGTATAAATACATGAAATGAAGTCATGAATGTAGTCGTAGGATGCAAAAATGATAAGATAATTGTGAAGTAAAAAGGTAGAGCAGAGTAGAGGATACCTATTATGCTTCAATGGAACTGAACCTTGGCATCTAGTGTAGATGCTACTATCTCAGTTCACCAATTTTGACAGTGAGCTACCCACCGGCAGCGAGCCACCCCATTGGCAGTGAGCCTTTTCTTGCAGCGAGCATTCTGGGTAGTGAGCCTCTAATTTTCAGTATTTTTATTACATATTATATTGTGAGCTAACACTCACAGTGGTTTTTCCCTTATTGGTTTTTCCATGTAAAAATTTGGTGTCTCATGTGTCTCATGTGTGAATGTGTTTAAGTTTTTGATTTCATGTTTTCATGGTTAAATACAATAACAATGATTAAGTGGTTGATGTGTTAATAGTTTTGAAGTATTGGTTACAATTGATTCACCCCCCCTCTTAGTTGTATTGTGCTTTTCAATAATTGGCATTAGAACAAGGGTTCCTCGGTAAACAACCTAACAGCTTGAGGTAGATCTAGGATGGCGCACAAAAAAGGAGTCTTTGCAGTTTGATGGAACGGATTATGCTCTCTGGAAGGTATGAATGAAAATTCATCTCATTTCTCTTGGTTATAATGTTTAGAAGATGGCAGATACAAAGTATACTATTCCTAAAAATGGTCCATCATCTAAAGATGAAATCAAATAGTATGAATTAAATGGAAAATCTAGAGGCTTTGTTAAATGCCATATCTAACACTGAGTTGGTGAAAGTTATGGATTTGGAGACTGCTCATGAGATCTAGGAACAATTGAAAAGTTTATATGAAGGAGATGATTCTATAAAAAGTGCCAAACTACAAAACTTGAAGGCAAGGTATGAAACCCTGAAGATGAGTGAAGATGAAAACATAACTATCTACATATAGAAAGTTGATGAAATTGTTAATGGAATCAAAGGTCTTGGAGGAACTATTAATGAGGATGAGGTTGTGATGAAGATTCTTAGGTCATAGCCTAAATCCTACAGTCACAAGGTGGAAACAATTGAAGAGGTTATGAGTGTGCAAAAGGTTACAAAGGATTAGTTGCTTGGGAAACTTACAAGTTTTGAAATGAGAGAATTTGGTGATGCTCTGCCAAAGATTGAGACTGCTTTCAAAGCTAGCACTTCATAAAAGACTTCAAGAGATAAAAAATATGTTGTGGAATCTGATGATAACCTTGATGAGGTTGAAGCCAACTTTGTAGACATGATGCAAAGAGGTATCGGTAAGTTTAAAGGAAAATTACCATTCAAATGCTTTTCTTGTGGTAAAATTGGTCACTATGCCTCCAGATGTCCGGAGAGAATTGAAAGAGGTAAGAAGAAGTTTGAAAGTAGACTTAGAATTGTCAAGAAATGCTATTATGTTAGAGATCTTGATGATGATGGTGTAATAGATGATGAGTCTGATGATAACAATACTAGTGTAAGTGAATGCTTGTTTATTGCTATTAAGGAAGAACCTGTGTCTACTAATCCTACTAGCTGTGTGAAGGTAGAAAAACCAATGGAAGAAAGTGCTCTATCTATCTAGGTTGAGAAGGATAAGGATGAATGGATCATTGACAGTGGATGTTCACATCACATGACTAGTGACAAAAGTAAGTTTGTAAGTTTGGAAAAGTATGATGGTGGATTGGTTAGGTTTGGAGATAATGCAGTTGGTAAGATCTATGCAAGATGATCTTTTTCTTTTGATGGCAAGCATAATACAGATGATGTTCTCTATGTGAAAGGTCTAAAGCATAATCTTTTAAGTGTTGGTCAAATGTGTGATAAAGGGTATGATTTGAGTTTCAAGGACAATGCATGCAAGATCATGGAAAGCTCTGGAACAATGATTGCAATTGGTAAGAAAACTAGAGGTAATATTTATCACTTGAGGGGAACTAATATTGTTGTTTGTTGACATAGACAGATGAGAGTTGGCTATGGCATAGAAGGATGTGTCATCTAAATTTTGATAACTTGGTGAAGATAAGCTCAATACAAGCTGTGAGAGATTTTCCTAAACTGGTGAAGCCTGCCAATACAATTTGCAAGGAATGTCAACTAGGAAAATAGACAAAGACAAGTCAGGAGTAAAGAACAATTTTCTATTGGATTGCTTGAGCTGGTGCATACAGATCTATGTGGTCCTACAAGAACAAGAAGTTTGCAAGGAGACAAGTACTTTATGTTGCTTATTGATGACTATTCTAGAATGACATGGGTCACTTTTCTAAAAGAGGAATCAGAATCCCTAGACAAGTTCAAAGCTTTTAAGGCAATGGTTGAGAATGAGTTAGAATTGAGGATCAAATGCTCAAGGTTTGATAGAGGAGGTGAGTTTACATCAAATGAATTTAACATTTTCTGTGAAGAGCATGGGATAAAGAGACAGTTCTCTGCTCCTAGGACTCCTAAGCAAAATGGAATTGTTGAAAGAAAGAGCATGACACTTCAAGAAGCTGCTAGGTCAATGATGATGGAAGCTAACATACCAGAAGTGTATTGGAGAGAAGATATACACACTGTTGTCTACATTCAAAACAAAGTCAAAGTCAAAGGTAATGGTACTAAAACTCCTTATGAATTGTGGTATGGAAGAACTCCCACTGTGAAATATTTCAAAGTCTTTGGAAGCAAATGTTATATCAGAAGAGATGAAGAGCTAGTCAAGTTTGATGCTAGATGTGATGAAGGAATTTTCCTTGGATACTCTACTAAGAGTAAAGCCTACTGGTGCTACAACAAGAGATTGAAGAAAGTGATTAAGAGTGCTAATGTGAAGGTTGATGAAGACAAAGAAATGACATCAGATCTGAGTGGCTATGAATTAGATGAACCTACTATTACAGTCAATGACAAAAGGGTGGAACAAAAGGACAGTCAAGTTAAAGAAGAAAAGTCTCCAAAAAGTGCTGTTAAGACTCCCAGGTATGTAAGGATTAATCATTCTAAAGATCAAATTATTGGTGACAAAAGCAAAGGACTATTGACAAGGAAAAGAGTTGCAGAGGAATGGGTCTTCAAAAACAAGATGAATGAAAATGGTGAAGTGGTAAGAAATAAAGCAAGACTAATATGCAAAGGATATTCTAAGGTTGAAGGCATAGATTTTGAGAAAACTTTTGCTCCTGTGGCAAGGATTGAAGCAATAAGAATGTTTTTTGCATTTGCAGCTCATAAAGATTTTAAGGTGTATTAGATGGATGTAAAGTCTACATTCTTGAATGGAGAATTGGAAGAAGAGGTCTATATTGAACAACCAAAAGGATTTCAGTCACTAGACAAAGGTGACATGGTATGCAAATTGAAGAAAACCCTGTATGGACTCAAGCAAGCTCTTAGAGCCTGGTATGCAATGTTGGACTTGAGTATTTGATGCAATTAGGGTTCAGTGAAGGCACTGCAGACAACAATCTCTATTTCAAAATCAATGATGATCAAATTTTGATTGTTGTAGTCTTTGTTGATGATATTATCTTTGGAGGCAATGAAGGTATGTGTAAGAAATTTGCAGAGGAAATGCAAAAAGAGTTTGAAATGTCTATGCTTAGTGAAATGAATTTCTTTTTAGGACTGTAAATTACTCAATCAGAAAAAAGGAATTTTCATTTTTAGTCCAAGTTTGTGAAAGAATTGTTGAAGAAGTTTGGAATGGAGGATTCTAAGCCAGTATGTACTCCTATGATAATTAGATGCAAGCTGAGCAAGAATGATGAATCACCTAAAATTGATCAGAAAAAGTATAGGTGTATGATTGGAGGACTACTTTATCTAACCCATACTAGTCCAGACATAATACATGCAGTCTGTCTTGTGGAAAGATTTCAAGAAGATCCCAAAGAGTCACATGTAATGGTAGTCAAAAGGATCATGAGGTATTTAAAAGGCACTCCAAATTATAGATTATGGTATGGACCAAAGATACTGATTTCACTCTAAATGCTTATATAGATGCAGATTGGGCTGGAGATGCCGATGAAAGAAAAAGTACAAGTGGAGGTGCTTTCCTTTTGGGTTACAGATTGGTTTCGTGGCTAAGAAAGAAGCAATAATTAGTTTCTTTATCTACTGCAGAAGCAAAATATATTGCTGCAGCATGTTGTTGCACTCAAGTGCTTTGGATGAAGCAAATATTGAAGGACATAAGAGTTGTGTATGAAGAACCAATTTCAATCTTTTGTGACAATACAAATGCTATAAACATTTCAAAGAATCTAGTGATGCACTCAAGGACAAAGTACATATCACTAAGGTATCACTTTTTGAGAGAAAAGGTAACATAGAATGAAGTAAAGATGGAGTATGTGTCTACAAAGGATCATATTGCATATATTGTCACTAAGCCTCTGCCTAAGGATACTTTTGAGTAGCTTAGGGAGAAGTTAGGGGTTATTACCCCTCCTTCTCTAAACTAAAGATGCATAAGGAATGCATCCGTCCAGTGGTATTCAAAGTTTCATTTTTCATCTGGATTGATGTTTTGAAGGTGGAAGTTTCTGATCAAGAGCAGTAAGTGTTGTAGTGTTGATGACAGGGGGAGTTGTGCAACAAAAAGAAAGAAAAGGTCTAGCACCCTTTGCCATTGATGTCAAAGTGGGAGAGAAGTTCATGTGAAAAAACTAAGAAGAAAGTTGCAGACAGAGAAAACATCGAGTGAGAGGGAATAAAGAAGAAAGAAAGATTATATGTCTTGATGGTTTTTCACATCATGCTATCAATGAAGAAGGGGGAGATTGTTGCAAGTATGAGCAGTAAGTGTTGTCATTGATGTCAACACCTAAGAAAGTCATTTGAATAAGTCTGAACAAGTATTTGAGGAATTAGTACAAAGTGCATAATTGCTTTATCTACTAGAGTAGTGTAGTGTTTTGCTCCGCATATCCTTTAGATTGAATATCTTTTCTTATGGATTGGAAGTAATGTTAAGAGATGTCTCTAGATGCTATGTTTCAAGTTTGAGCCTCCGGTGTGAAGATTTGGGTGAGTTCTGTTCACTAGAGTAAAAACTATTTTTCTGTGCATTTAATGGTGACAGGGAAAATGTATTCTGCTCCGCATTTCTCCACATGTAAGTTTCATAGTCTACGGTTCTGGAATTAAGTTTGTGATGATGTTATGTGTCTTCAGTTCAAATGGTTCATGATTTGGGGCTCCACAAGCAATCTTTCCTTTATGACAGTGGCTGACGGTAATGTTCAAGTGCTCTGATTTGAAGAATCTTATGGATAAAGTGTTCAGAGGTTGTGCGGATGTTCTTGGTGATTGTAACGTGCTTGTGAGAGTCTCTAGATCATGTTCCTACCTTTTGATTGGTCCACAAAGTATAATCTAGATCGTGCATGAAGTGTGTTCCTAAAAGTCTTAGTGTTAACTCCAGTCTTGGCCGACTTGGTTGTTTTCACTACTTGTGGTTGTGCTTCAAAGTTTGTAAAGCATGTTGTTGTGTAAAAGATTACAATTGAGTCCCAGCTAAGGCTTGGTGTGATCCACATTCATTCTTTTCTCTTTCAAATATGTTTAGGTCCAGACCTATCTTGATGTATGTATGTTTGCCGACCTTGGATATTATTCCAATGGTTGATGATTGTAATGCCGACCTTGATGTTTATTCCAAGGTTGATGAATTGTACATGAAATGAAGTCATGAAAATAGTCGTAAAAAGGCAAAGGTAGAGCAGAGCAGAGGATGGTACTATTGTGCTTCAATGGAACTGAACCTTGGCATAGTGTAGATGCTAATATCTTAGTTCACCAATTTTGGCAGTGAGCCACCCCATTGGCAGTGAGCCTCTGATTTTTGGTATTGTTATTACATATTATATTGTGAGCTAACACTCACTGTGATTTTTGGGTTTTCCATGTAAAAATTTGGTGTCTCATGTGTGAATGTGTTTAAGTTTCTGATTTCGTGTTTTCATGGTTAAATACAATAATAGTGATTAAGTGATTGATGTGTTAATGGTTTTAAAGTATTGGTTACAACTGACTCACCCCCCCTCTTAGTTGTATTGTGCTTTTCAACAGGAAATTCTATTTTGATTTGTAAAGACATAAACATGGAAAGATAATATAAGAAATCAAATCATTTGTAATGAATTGTCAGGATAGGTCTTAGTTGAGAAATGCCTAACCTCAACCAATAAGAGAGGGTTTCCTATCCATAGTAGGGACATACATTAATGGATAGTTTAGTAATTTAATTATTTTGAAGAAATACAAGAGACATACTAGATGTATCAAGAGGAAAAAATTTAAAAATTATTAATGAAATCTTTTAGGAAGAGAAGGAAGCCATTGGAAGGAAATTTATGAACATGTAAGAAAAAAGATTAACATGAAAATTCTCTTAGATATCACCTATAAAAAAATATTAGTATTTCCTAACCTTCTCTGATGAATTGCTTTTAAAATGTAATAGAAAAGGCACACTAGATGTATTGCACAAATGACCTTGTATAGGTGTTCATTTAACATAAAGAGGTTTCCCATCAAGTTCTACACATCTTCTAGTATAACCTATAAAAATGATTAGTATAGCCTAACTTGCTTTGATACCATGTTAGAAATTAGGATCTTAGAATACTAATAATTATGAACAAAATATAAAATAAATATAAATGATAACTAAAAATCATGAGTTTAACACATTACATAATATATACATGGGAAAACCATTTCGGGTAAAAAACCCCATAAAACATCATTTTATTAAAACACTTACAAAAAATAGTCTATTAAAAAATACATTAAACTGAAGGATATATTTCTCTACATACTTCTACATGGCCAATAATACCTCATGTGCATAGTGATATAATTCACTATAAATCTCCAAATTCCCTTACCTCTCAAATGAGAGAGAACCTCCTTAAATATAGGAGAAAGGGTGGAAAAATACCCAAAGGGGTATTAGTCACACCTTTTTAATGCAACCATTTGTAAATAATTAATAGTCTAATACTTATTAGATTATTAATTATTAAATGGCATATGCTTTATAAAGCATATAATAAACATAAGATTTTATAACCTTATATTAGAACAATATATAAATGTTATAAGGGTATGACCCCTAATAACATTATGTTCTAACAATAAGTATTACAGGTGCAACTGAAATAATAATTGGTATATAATAAATAAACATTCAAGTTTTGTACTTTTAGTAAAATGATCAAGGAAATTGAATTATGTTGTGCATGATTCAACTTCATGGTAATTGGTTGATTTTAGAGGTTTCTAATATTATATTCCTAAGGTATTTCAAAAGTACCACCACCAAATCCATAAAATATTCCTTCCTTACAAACTTTAAATTCCAACGTGCATTGCCATAATAATTTCATTAATGCTCTCACCTTGGATATTTCTTCAAAATCAAGACTTAGATTCAATGGTTATCAATATCTGTTCTTTTCTTGCAAAAATTATAAATCCATCTAGAAACTTGGTTGAACTAGGAGTCTAGGATATACTAGTAGTGGTAGTACCCCTTCCAAATTGCATTGACACTTGTCTCTTATGGACTTATAATCCTATTTGGCTACCAGCATCAATTAAGATCATTAAAAGCTTTTTGTGCAAGGTTGTTATTTATGATTGGTATCCTCAATTGCTCTTATATTTCTTTGATCTCTCTATTCTAAGTTGATCCATATCCTATCTACAAAATGAAGGTTGTGATGAAGAACAAACACATCCACATCTATTCGAATAAGTGGGAACTAAGGGATATCAACTCTTATGATACTGTTAAATTGGGTCATGTCTTCTCTTTGGATTGTGCAATGGTGGAGGCAACAATTCAAAGCATTTATTAAATCGAGTGCCCTCTTGTCTTGGAATATAGTGATGTGGTCTCAACTTTTTTTATCTAACTCCATGGATCTTCTTTAGGATGAAAAGATTCTATGTATCTTGGGTTTTGACTATGTTCAACAATTCATGTTGTTGGAGGAAAAACTCAAGTAGGCAGTGGATGGGTATGATATTTCTAAGGGTCCAACTCTAGAAGGAGGTCTTTTTTCTTTCTCTCAACTAGATTCCAACCATGTAGTAACCTGTGTGTAAAAATCTATGAAAACTTGCCTCCAAAATAATTGTATCAAAACTTTCAATTCTACTCTAAAAGCTCATGGTGTAGATTTGGGAAGCTTCATGTTTGGAAAAGCAGTGGAAATGCTAGAAGCTATTTAGTTTCTATTACACCATGTCCTAGAATAAGTCCCCTTTTTTCTTCTGCCTCACCACTAGAGGTTGAAGGTTATAGCTCTATTGACAGTACCTAGTTACTTTTATTAAAATTGTGCTATGTTATGCAAGTTTTTTGGGTTTTTTGATATCTCGAATAGTGATACTGCAAAACTCTTTTGATATTTGATTTTTTTATAGTATATTAATATAATTTATAGGTGGCCTCCACCTTTTATTTATCAAAATAAAATTTCATGTTATAAATTAATAAATTAATGTTGGAAGACTTATAGCTATAAGATTTATTCCTATGTATATGCCTTATAGATTTTTTTTTGCTCCTTCCTTTGTAGCCCTTCATTTCTAGATTGCTCTTTATTATATTTTTTTTTTCATTGATCCAATACAAAAAAACACAAATTAATGTTGGGTTAATAAATTAATAATATATTAATATGTTAATGTCACGTCATGAGAGTGTCACTAGCATTCACTCGACACTTCTCTCTTAAGGAGACCTATTCTGAAAAATTTAAGGTCATATTTGGGTGTGTTAAAACATTAGCCCACAATAGAACTTAGGTTGTTGATCTAAGTTAAACAAATGATGTAAAATTTATCAAAGATAAACATTCACCAAAATAACTTAATCCTTATATTTAGCATGTAATATTTTCCTAGCAACATTATGAATATTTTTTAGATCGTCAACAAAATTGCCAAGTAGTTAATTTTATATTTTGAATATATTTGTAATTTTCCACCTACTTTAATTTTTTTGAATATATATATAATTCACTAGAAAAATTATTTTATTTTTTAAAAAATTTCTATAATTCACCAACAAAAACTAACACTCTGGACAAATTTGAAAAAAATCATCATGGAAATTATTATTTTTTCTCCAAAATAGGCATACATTCACCACAAAAATTATTGCCTTGGGATAGGATTCACTAGAATTTTATATCTTTTTCTAGGGGGGCTTCTTAAATTTATCATTGATCTCTATTATGCAAAACTTGAATGACTATATATAATCTAGTGTGAACTCAACACTCTTCCCTGTCCCACTATGTGTGGTTTGATAGATAGAAAAGAGATTGGTTGACATTAAAGGAATACAAATGACATTATTGAATGATCCTTTTGCCCATGTCACTAGACCCTCTACCATAAACACACATATATGTGTTTTTACCCATCAACATATGTGGTGTAGAACAAGTCTTGAATGAAGAAAACACACTCTATGATGAAGCCGGAATCCATATCCTTGACATAGAATGTGTAATTACAACAAGTGAATTACCCTTGTATTTATCTAAATGCGCATATAATAAGAAGATGATGAACCTCATGACATAGTTGAAGGCAATTTGATTTGGTTCTTCATTAGAAACTGCTTCAACTCATCAATCTATTTTGAATAATATTGATGTTCCTCACACATTTATTTATTGCAACATGCATATTTTGGCTTTTCCTTCTTTGATGAATCCCATAAAGAAGAGGATTTTTCATGTTCTTCCATGCATGTGGATGTGGATTATTGTTGTGGTTTTTTCTTAGGCTTCTTCTCTTTCTTCTCTTTGCCACTAGAAGCCTTCTCATATTTTGTAATCAAAGCTTGTGGTTATAAAGACTTCAAGGTGCCCATTTAAATAAGCTTATCTTGCTCCCTAGTGAGAGAAATATAAAAATCCTCAAAGGTAGGCATCTTAAACTCACTCCCCAAACCACTCGTTGTTGCATAAAAGGTAGACATGTAAACACTGAATAGTTAAATCCTATCTTAGTGAGAACACTTAATATCAATTGTGTATCTGATTTTTTATTTTTACAATCCTTTGATTTTTATTTTAGTGACTTGAATTTGGTGCTAAAGTCTTGTATGTTGTTAAAATTGCATGGATTGACATTATTAGTTTATTTCCCAATAGATGTCCTTGGATTTCATTCATTTACCCAAACAAGCTTGATAATGTAGTCCACATAGCCATAGGTGTAGCAAGGTGCCCAGTGTGAAACAACTTAGGAAAGACATACAAGCACAAATAGCCAAGGGATCTTCTTCACAACAATTCAACCACTTAGTATTTTCATGCGAACATCTTTTAGTTCACCATCAAGCCCATGAACTATCCCATACAAACTTTTAACTCTTATCAATTTTTTCATTTCAAATTTCCATGAAGAATAGTTGTGGGGTGTTAATATAAGTGGAATAGAAGTTTTCTCCATGATAAATCAATAAAGATAGATCACAAATCAAGATGAATGCAAGTAGAACCATAAGAAAACCCTCAAAAGTCACTCAATTGATGATCCCCCTAGCACAATAGGATCTAGGAAATTTAAATCTAGTGCAAGTACAATTTCCACTAGAAAATATCACTAAGTGGGCTTGATCTCAATGGCTCTAGTCCTCTCTTAACCACCATTCCTTCATAAATGAAGTTATGGTTATCCAACTATCAAGAAGAACTATGATCCACAATCTAGATAACACTCTATGAAGTCTAAATGGATGATATTAGGGTGCTCCCAAAAGAGTTTCAAGTGTGCCACCACTTGTCCTTGAAACTCCATCCTCCAACTTTTTTTGGCTCATAATCCTCTATGATTTGTTGTAATTCAATTTTTTTATAATCTTTATAATCATTAGAAACACCTCAATTTAATGTATTTGGCACTTACCAAGGCATCTGTGATCTAGTTCCCATGGCTACTTGCAAGAGAAGCACGAATTCTTTCTCTTAAGTTCATTTCTAGTGTAATTGTCCACCCTTTTTTTATAAATGGTTGTGGTGTGGCTTTTTGGGAATGTGAATTAAATCCTCCTTTCTATAATTTTTCCTTGTGCTATCCAAAGGTGGGCGTGTTTGGTTGAGATGAATTTTTTTTCTTTAACATATGTCTCAAGTGTTAAATCCTTCTTGATATCCTCTTAAAGTAAAGGGGGTGCAAAAGATTTAACAATGCCCTTGAGGGCTTCAAATAACCCTTTTATAAAGAGAAAAGTGATTCTCATTTCAAGGACATTAGGTACCATAACTGTAACATGCTAAATATAGCAACATATGATTCTACTAAGTTTTGTTGCCTAATTCTCACAAGCTCCTTGAAATACTCATCCTTAGATTTTTACTCAAAATGGTCCAAAATCCTTTGGTTCAAATCATCAAATGTTTTCACAAGGCTATGCCCTTGTGTCACCAAACCATGGTGCCACCAATCATAAGCAACACCCTCCAAATGCAATGTGGCAAATTGGATGGAATCTTTCTCCCCCATTGGGTTGAGTGTAAAGTAGGTCTACACTTTTTGTAACCAAGCTTGAGCAAATATCTCGTTTCTACCATCAAATATAGGGACATTTAATTTACTTACTTTTTGTTGCAATCCTCTCTTCTCATCATTTTTGCTACCAATAGGGGTTCTGCCACCATGAATTCTTTTTTTGAGGATTTGCAAGTAGTTGACAAAGGATATTGTGGTTTTTAATGCTTTAGATTTCCCTTGATACTCCTCAAATATTCTCTCAATCTCCTCTGTAGGAGTAGTCTCAAGTTCTTTTTCTTTCTCCTTCTCCTTCTATAAAAACATGGGCTCAGTAGGCTTTGGTATGGAGCTAGATGTAGATAATTGGTTATTTGTAGATGTGCTCCCCTATGTTCGAGATGTTTTTGCATGGCCTGGATCTGTCATGTTTCTTTGAAGTTGTAGCATTTGTGCCATTAGTTCCACCATTCTTTCTTGTCCTTGATGAATTCCTATTAGATTCTCATGGAAGAAATCCTCATGTTATTTTCTTGTCAATTTCTTCTTTCCTCTTCCCCCTTCTACCATTTCTACCTCTATCTAAATCTTGTGTTGGGTCAAGGTTTCATTGCAACTTCTTTTGTTCTCTTCTCAGATATATTATTTCTTTTTCATTAGGTAGAATCAACAATGTTTGTTCACCCTTCAGGGTGACAAGATCAAAGCTTTGATACCACTATAATAGTCTCAACAAATTTTTATATAAGAATATTTACCACTTTCTAATCACTAAGGTCTCGTGAGAATAAGGTGAGAGCATATAGTGAGTAAATGTTATTATTCAACACTTTCTAATCACTAAGATCCTATGAGGATGGGGAGAGAGTATACGGTCAATGAATAATGATATATATATTATTCAAATAAACAACAATCTTGAAAGATGCAACAATAGATTGCATGAACAATACAAATATGTTGGAAGTTAACAAATATATTCAAATATCCTAGAATATAATCGAATAAACAACATATAAATATGAATCAAATTTGTTATTACAATATGTTACTACTTCAAATACAAATGCTTGCTAGAAAATAAAATAATGGCTCTCAACACAAATAAAACCTTTGAATGAGATTTCCCTAAGGAAACCAAAGGAGTTTTGTTCTATAATATCAAAATCTAAGGGTTTTTGTCCTCAAATTTTATAGCTAAACACAAGGCTCAAACTATGACATAAAATACTAAATAAATTGGTAGATGTCCTAAAGGCAACCAACAACTCACTATATAGAACCAATAGGGCACAAATTTCCAACAACCTACTTTCCCTCTCAAAGACAACAATTAAAATATTAATGAGATTCTTTCCCCAAAATAAACCCCACTTTGTTATGAATACCAAATTGGAACTCCCCATTAATGTGTTGTCATATAATTTGTCATGAAGAAACTACCAAGTATCTTAGGGGTTACCACACCTTTTTATGGAAACCCACACCCCCATATTATTTATTACTAGCACTTGCACCCCTTGGAGGTTCAAGGGATCCGCCGATAGGATATTTATGGGAAGAGTTAATGGATTTAATAATAGAGCAATAGATAAGAGTACCTCCGGAGTCCCTTGATCGGGTTTGCAGACACTTCTGAAGAAATCTCAGATATGGCCGAAGACAAAGAGCAATCCATAGCTAAAATAAGTGGTGAGAGCTATGAAATAAGGAATGGTAACCATGTCGATATCTCAACAAACAAACAAAAAACCCCAAAGTGTTTGTCCTCTTGACAGGCCCGATTCGATTTCCTAGCCAATGGAATACCCAACTACTGAAATAGCGATCAAATCTAATTGCTTATGATATTCTCTTTCATTTGAGATCCTCTTACCGTAATCTAACCCAATTACTCCAACCTACTGCCAAACAAACAAAGGGGTTATTTGTAAAACATATAAATATGAAGTTATACAAATGGGTTTCTCTTGAATTGACTAGACGAGTTAAGGAAAGTGCAGGGAACCTCCCATCATTGAAATTAAACTGTGTGCATCATGCAACTGTGCTTTGTTTTATACGTATACACGCTTAGGGCTAAATAACTCTCAAGCATGTTACTACCATTATTATTCCTAACAAGAGAAGATGCAGCAGATACAGTCAATTTTGAAAATCAAGACACATCTGATTGAATAGACTCACTAGTATTGGTTTCTCAATGCCGGCCGTTTGACCGGGCAAGAGTAGTTTGATCTTTCAAACCTAGACTATAAGGCAACAGTGTAATCTGTACCTCCATCTTTCAGATTTTCCTCCCTAAACTACTTTGGAATGTGATCATAATTAGCTTTCATTCCATTGGATTTTGTGGCCTTCTTCCTCTGATTGCAAATTTTCGAGGGACAAAATACCTGCGCAAACAATGATAGTGGCTTGTTTTTTTATCTCTCCATCGGCGTGAGATCGGCCATCGGCGACTCACAAACTCCCCCCTGCCGATGACATTACCTTGGCCGATGGCCCCCTTTTTGGTTTCCATTGGCGAAAGTCCCGCTGATGCCAGTTGTTTGTTCTATCGGCGTGAGACCATCCTTCACCCAGACAATTTCGAATTCAGCCGATGGTGTACGTCATGCCAATGACCCCATCATCCGCGAGAGACACCCCCTCGGCACTACTCTTCTAAACCATGCCGATGGTATGTGTTACACCGATGGCAAAAGGCCATCGGTGAGAGACCCTACTTCGGTGGAACATCCCAAAACTTTGCCGATGGTATATGTTATACCGATGGCATTTTCTTTCACACAATGCGTTTTGATCTGTAAGTGGAAAAATGTGCCAAAGAATATATATATATGAAAATCACTTTCTGAAAGACTCAGGAAATGGCAGAATGTAATGCTACTATGAGCTGTTTATATATATGAAAACCACTTTCTGAAAGACTCAGGAAATGGCAGAATGTAATGCTACTATGAGCTGTTTATATATATATGAGGTTTAAGGGGTACGCCGATAGAAATTTGAAGGTAACATTTAATTGTATAATTAGTCATATAACAATATATTTATATGTGCTTTGGAAATAGAAAAATATTCATGATGAAAACAAAGTTGATTCTATCATTAGTTCCATCTAAGACTCAATTTGGGAATTGGAGATCATTACCAGCATTGTTTTTGCTGACAAGCCAACTTCTTCATATGGAAAGAAAACAAATCTCAATGGGCTTTTGCTTTGGCCATCCATATGGGAATCCCATCCATAAAGACATCCACTCTGTCATTTTCTTTTGTGAGTCTCACATTAATTTATTATCAACTCCTAAAATACAACAAATTCTATGGCACTTCCTAGGGCATCTTTTTATATGGGTGAGGGGTGTGGAAGTGGATGTCATGGAGAAGAAAAGAATGACTAGCAGATATAATATCATACTTACATGAATAGGAATAGGAATTTTGCGTTTGTGGGCTCAAATAATTCAAAGTGATCTTTCCTAAGCTTTGAAGAAAAAGAAAGGAAAGTAAGGAAAGTATCAAATTTTCTTATCAAGGTGAAGGGATGTAGGGTATGTAGCACGGGGTTGACCTCACCTCTCAACTACTGCTCTTCTGATGTACTTTGATTTTTTTAGTGTTTGTATGTCAGCATGCGAGGGTGAGGCTCCAAAGAGATATTTAAGAGCAATGGAATCACAAAGAAGGTGGTAGTTGTTACCTGTTTATACAGTCAAACCAGATGCAATAGCCGGACAAGAGGAGAGCTCTAGCCAGACAAGAGGAGAGCTCTAACCTGTATTATATTGGATTTCTTGGGTAATATTCTAAGAATTGACCGGTTCTATTTCTACTTGTGCATGATATTGTCCTTACGGTTCTATTTCTACTTGTGCATGATATTGTCCTTACGTCTGCAGGCATAAATATGGAATTGTTGGGAGATAGTAGGAGTTTGTTTAGGATGATGGACATAAGATGCTCTATAGGCATGCTGGGAGATAGTTGCAGGCTTTGTAATTGTTCAGTGACAGGAGATGTCATTTATTAAAATGAAAAAATTGTTCCATTTTGGATAGTGTATCATTATTTGAAAATAAGGAAATTATCTTCTAATTTGTACACCTTCAAAAAATTTAAAATTCTGAGTTTAATGAGTGAAACAGAAATAAAAAGTGAGTTGTAAATTTAAAATTCTGAGTTTAATGAGTGAAACAGAAATAAAAAGTGAGTTGTATTTGTTTCAATTTGTTAACATTTATTGTACAGATGGAATAGTACATGTATAAAATTCAAATTTAAATTGTATATAACTTGCTAAACTGTAGTTTTAGACTGCATAGTATTTTGCTAAAATTCATATTTAATTTTCAATGAATCAATAATGTCTTTTCGGAGAATGAAACGTAAACATTTCCACTCCTTTTGTTTCTGAATATGGGTGTGATGAACAAAAGAAATTTAGATATCTTTCAACTTAGTCGTGAATATACAAACAGAAAAATAATTTTGTACATAATCTTTCAACCATGGGCATGATATTAAAGGAATTTACTTAATCTAAAACAATCTATATCTTCAGTAGTATTTTTTGTATCTTTATCATTTCTATGTTCACTTATTTATGTGCATTTATACACTTGCATGTATGAATTTAATTTGTTACCTATACTTGTAAGAGTTGTATGAGTGCTTTTGAATTAAAATACATTTGCATATTCAGTAATTTATATTCAATGTATATTTTACACCTATGGACATGATTTCTGCTATATTACATAATCAGAAAATCTCTGTAAAAAAACTATTTTCACATTCATTTATACATATATCTGTTTATATGTTCCTTCAGCCGTATAATCCTACCATATATATGTACACACATGTTCAGCATGGCCCATATGGTGGCCACTGCTTCTCCTACGTTTGTTCTTTTTTTTTTTGAAATTTTTTGTTTAAACCATATATATATGCTTGGTCTATACATTAAAAACAAAGTTATGAATTTGTAACAAAATAAATGAAATCTGTATATGGGTTTTAAATCAAGAAATGTATGATATTAACAATTTTAAAATTGATCCATTCTTAAACAAAGAAAACAACAATAAAAGAAGTATGTTGAATTTTTTTCATTTCCTCCTTTTGATAAACCTATATAACTTCTTAAACCCAATACAATCTCTCTTGCAATCATCATCTGGGATTCTTTCTAGATCATTTTCAACTGTAGAACGTATGAACTCGTCTTCTCTCTATTTTGCAAGTCCTAGTTTCCCAAAATAAAAGATCTGGAAAATATTCCTCTCTCCTCTGGAATACTTGCATGCACAAAAATATATATAGAAAATCTGTGAGCCTTCCTCTAAGATTGTACCTGCAACATGCCTCACCCAAAAGCATAATAACTGTTTTGTACTTAAATCACCCTCTTTTTCTTATCTTCTGAAGAGGCAAAGGAGGTGTATGGCTTTCATCACAAGCTGAATCTGACACTACCATCCACACTTAAAAAATTTCTCAACACACTGTATGCAATCATGGTTAGTAGAAGATTAATCCTCTTTTTAATAGATGAAACAATGATTTTATTTTGTAAAAAAACACGAACAATTTATTGACATACTTAAGGCTTGTTGAGCAGAGGATGACAAGCAAAAGGCTGAGTAGGGTAGATCCCTACCACCCCTGCTATTCTTCTTGGGCTGCAACACGTCACAGTGAGGTTTGCGACCTCCATGGAGGCCATTGGCCTTAAAACCTAAACACTAAGTATATATATATAACGCTTTTAGTCTTCTAAATCTCTCCTTATCACTGCAAAATCCCACAATCTTCTTGCTGTTTGGATCTCTGTATAGCCTTGTAAGGCAAGCAATACAAAATGTCATATAGAGAGAAATTAGTTAGGGTTAAAAGGGAAGAGAGAGCCTATTAGTGAAAGAGCAAAGGGGAACAAAAAAAAAAAACCTAACAACCCTAAAAAAAAGAAAGAAAAAAAGAGAAAGGGGGAATGTTTGAACAGAGAAGATAAATGGAAAAGAGAGAATTATGCTCAACTGTGAAGTGAGAGCCAAGAGAGCAGAACCAGATCCCCTTCATGAGGCCCTAACTAAAAGATTACGCCTGACCCATTCCACAATGTTCTCAACCCTGCTCGGCCCCTCCTAGTTGCTGCATATTACAGTGCAATGAATTTGGCTGCTTTCTGTCAGTTTCTGTGACAAAAACAAGGGAATTGAACTCTATTTAAATAGAGCTTGGGCGGTGGGAGTTTGGCAGTGGGATGCAGTTGGCAGAAAACTGTAGAGCAAGATGTGCTGGCAGTATAAATTTAAAGGAGCAGATATTTTTACAATTAATGATTCAGATATGCATTTGTTTTCCAACAGAAATTACAAAGTCTGGGCGGTGCGAGAGGCAGCAAGATTTTTATTCTGCCAGTGGGGAAAAAATAAGACGTTAGAAAATCTTCCCAAGTAAAACAATTTTCCACGGCGTGAGAACAACCGACGAGTTTAGAACTTTTTCCGCCGTGATTTCGTTTTTTTAACGGCGTGAGACAATTCTGAGCACTATAATGCTCACAACTAAAAGCCTATCGGCTAATTATTTTATTTGTTGCTACTAAACCATGACCCTTTTATTAAAATATTTTTATCTTATTGGGAAAATAAAGATAGGGCCCACATAAGCTAATTAATTAAAAAGGGGCATTACATGTAGGGGATTGATATATTTTCGCACATAATTTCATATTTTAGAATGCATTTGTTTGTCTTAAATCCAATTTTAGAAAGCAAGTAACAATAATTTGTTTAAATCTTTTTAAACTCATGTTCAACATCAAAGTACACCTTTTTTTTCATTTTTATCCAATTAAATACACATTTTAACTTAGCTCATATATCTATATCTCTTTATTATTACTTATTTATAATTAATTAATCTATATATTTATATACAAGTGTTTTATTTCCTTACAATATGATATTTTTAAAAACTGTTAGAAGCAATTTTAGGCTTATGTAACTTTATATATTGGGCATTTCACAAAGTTTTTTCATATTATCTACATTCATGTGATTGTATGAATAATGTTTCTTCTTCTTTTTTGGTCTTTTTTCAAATGAATAAGATTTTAACATCCATTAGACCAAGTAGTCTATGGGACCAAGAGTTGCAATAAAAGAGCACCACACTAATACAACTATATCATGGGCCATCTAAATTGTCCTATTAAATGTCCAACATTACTGATGACTTGTTGAAAAATCCTGTTGTTTTGATTAGCCCCATCTTTTTAAATAAGGTGGTTAGGTTCACTCTCACATTATCTTTATACTTAATACAAATGTCATTGTAAACCACACACTTCATAATGTAGTGTCATTTTATATCTACCCTTCCCATCCCATTTTCATGAATGAGTAGACAAAAGTTCTTTTCCATCCTTTTTCAACCATGATGTTAACTATTAGACAAATATCTTTTACACCACAAATATCATCCCCTTCATGATAAAAAGTCAATAGTAATTTTACATCTCATTCACAACAAAAAGTGGTAAATATTTGTCCTATTTTTATTGGCCAAAATTAACCTTTTAAGTGATGAAATGGATGAGAGGCTTCCATTTATTTCTTCCACAACGTTCTTCAAACGCCACCCATCTCTGCACATCTTTGAATCTCCAGGTTAATGTCTTTTCCAATGGGTTGTCGTTTATAAAAATCGTCTATCATGAAGGAAGAGATCTGATCTTTAATGAACGCTTTCACCAAAAGGTCGAGAAATGATGTTTTGAAAGCAGCTGGTTCCTCCCATTCAATGCCACCGTCACAACGTGCATTCCCAAGATGGAATAAAACACTTTTCAATTACGTGCAGCAAAGGCAGCTGTTTGATAACGTGTTTAAACTTCAGCCGGATCTCCAAACAAACTCATCTCAAATTCAAAAAACGTTTGGCACTTGCCATTAAATAATTTTGTTTTCAGTCGTGGATTGACAACGGTGTTAACTAGCAATCGCACGTTATTGTGCAATGGATATTCCGAAGAGTTGTGGAAGTTCAATAGCCATGTCTTTACGTGTATGATGATTGTCTTGTACTCTTATTCCTCATGTTATTTTTTGTTGTTTGAAGTGTCTAAATTAATTTGTATAATTTTAATGGATGCTATCTATTTTAAATGTGTGAGCTTTTATGTTTGGTGTGTAGTCTTTATTTGCATGCATCCACTTTCTAAATTCTTGTTCATGCAATAGATTTGGGCTCGCTTGCATTCCATTAGTCATCACCTATGTTTAACATCTTTAACAAACATTGTCTTGCAAACATAAGCATGACCACCACCTACATTATGTTCATTTGTCATCTAGCTTACCATCTTGCATCCTCTCATGAGGACATCGCATGATACAAAGATTGATTAAACTTAGTGACCATCATTAGTTTTATAATATCACACCCTTGCATAATTTGGAGGTCCAATGGCTTAAAATTAAATTTAGACATGCTATAATTGAGATTTCCTAATTGTTTAAAAATATTAAATTTGAAAGGATTTTTTTTTTTATTTGTTTGAATTTGAAGATGATATGGGAATGATATGGAGACCTCAAAAATGGTGTGCATTTTATGTCATGGGAGCCCATTGTGTTCAATCTCACTCCGAAAAAAAATTGTAAAAGGAACATGACATTGAATGCACATCATGAAGTATGTTACTTTGAACTTTAGACAAATGTATGCAATTCTATTTAAAAGTCTTTTTACCCAATATTGTTGCTCCCTTCGTGCATAGATACATTCGTAATACAATCTGATATATATATATATATATATATATATATATATATATATATATATATATATATATATATATATATATATTCCGCGCAATGCCTGGCTCTGCAGATTTTCGCACACGCTCCCCGAAGGTTGGCCCCACAGGGCTCTACACTCTCTTTGAGAAGGATGGTTGCAAGGGTTTGGGGGTCGCTGAGGTCGCCACAAATAGGGATATTGTGAAACCATTAGTCGCAAAAAGAATCTCTGCCAATGACCTTTTTGGATGCCCTCGCCTCACGCCCCTCCATTCCGCGTTGTTTCCATCATAGATCGGAAGGCGACTATGGCCCGCGGACTGTTGGTTATACTCCCTCCCCACCTCAGGACATGATTCTTCAACATTTGGATTGCAATGGGCCTGCTTTGCTTAGACCCCTTAGGGCTCCAAAATTCAGGAGGACAGACAGCTCAAACCGAACCAAAATGACATGTTCATACAAATTTGGTGGCACCATACCATCTGCAAACCTCGGTGGCACCTCACTAAGCCCCCCTTTTCTGCTCGACCCTCATCTTCTACCCCTGAGATATGTTTAGACAATGTCGTCTTTGACAGAGAGGAATTCTTGAAGGATCATACCCTGATTTGTAGGTTTACGAAGGTATGGCCTAAACTTTGCAATCTCCATTCATGGATTGATGTGAACTAGAAGGAGTATCTAGAGGATGAAATTAGCATCTACCCATGTGTGAAAGGTTTTTTAATCCCAGAATTCAAATCTTTGGAAGATAAAGAGCTGGTGCTCAATATCAGGCCGTGGTCTCTCCAAGGTGATCTTCTATGTGCATGAAACCTTGGTTCCCCTCATTTGATCCGTGAACAGAGACATTTTCTACAACTTTCTTGTGGGTTCTCTTACCTTACCTCCCCTTACAGTTCTGGGAAATGGATTGCCTAACGACAATTGGAAATGGTTTGGGGAAATTATGCAGCATCTCAAAAGAAATGATCAACTATGAAAACATGACTTTCACTCGCTTGTGTGTAGAGATGGATGTCACAAGAGGTATTCCAGCAGAAATTTCGCTCAAAGTTGCAAAGAGGCATTGGTGTCAGCCAATTGATTATGAGAAAATAGCTTTTAGATGCAGAATTTGCTTTGCTACAGATCCTGTCACTGCACAGTGTGGTAAAAGAAGTGTTGGTGTGAATGCTAATGTTGTTCCTCACAACAAACTCTCATGGTGGGATGGGGCTGAACCCCACCACTACATTGTCTCTCTTCTTGAGAAGAATGTAATTCCTCTCTCTTCAACTCTGGAAGAATCTGTTCCAGCCTTGTCTCCCACCTCTATGGTCTTGGAGCTTGGCCATGCTCATAAGATCAAGGCTGATCCAAAGACAATAGCTGATGGCATTGCCACCTCTCCACCCTCCTTGGAGGAATCCAACTCCATGAACTCAACCATCTCTTTGGTCACTTCTGTAGACAATAAAGTCAGGAAGTCAGCACCGGGGGATTTGAGCGATGGTCTGCTTCTCTCCCCTAAAGCTGAACATGCTTGGACTGAGGTGGGGAGGAAGAAAACTCCTCCAAGATAGAAGCACTAAATGTCCTTAAGGTCCTCAAAGAAAGCAATAAATTTTGAGTTGTAATGGGTTGGCACTCATTCATGTTAAAGAGTAGGTCTGGAAAACACAATTTTGTGTTGTGATGTTGCACCCCTTGTGGCAAGGGCATGCTTTGAATAATCTTTTGGGCTCAATTTATTATATAGGACCTTCCCCCTTTGGCAGCACTTACTAATCAATATATATATATATATATATATATATATATATATATATATATATATATATATATATATATATATATATATATATATATATATATTCCCTTCTCTAGAAATGAATTTGACAAAAGAAATACTTGATGAAATGATTAATTCAATTAGAGGTTTTGATCTGATAATAGGTGGAAGCCCCTATAATAATCTGACAAGCAACAACAGGAACACAAGGGATGGGCTAGAGAGAAAACATTTCACTATTTTATATGAATTTTCATGGATTGTGAATTATGTAAGGCATGTAATGAATTGAAGTGTATCTTGACAGAATAATGAAACCTTCATTTTGTACTAATTTGGAATTCAATAGATTATAAATTCATTATTTTTCATAGCCAATTTCTCATCCAAATAGAAGAGGCTACTAAAAAATTTCGATTATATGTAGAAAATTTGTAGAAAATTTCGATTATATGTAGAAAATTTGTTTGTACAATCAACATCCATGACTAATTGCAAGTATGGAGCAAATTTATTTGTAAAATTAGCATGGAACTAATTTTAGGATTGGATATTGCTAATTACAATCCTAGGGTTATTAGTTTGATTAGTCATGCTAACCATGATTTCCTTTTAAAAGGATTGAATGAAAGGATAGAGTATGTGCAAATAATTAAATTTGATAAAAGAAAACACTTAGATGTAGAAAAGGTTTATTATGAAACCCATCAAAAGAGAGAAAAATAGAGAGAGAAGGGGGGAGACAGGGACAAAGATAAAGAGAGACAAAGAGAAATAGAGAGGAAGGGAGGGATTGAGATATAGAGAGAGGTAGAGATATAGAGAGGGATAGAGAGATATGGTAAGAGAGGGAAATATAGGGAGAAAGAGAGGGAGGGATACAAATCTAGATAATAGAGATAAAATGATAGAGGAAGAGAGATTAATAAAGGGGAAAATTGATATAGAGACAGGAAGAAAGAAATAAGAGAAAGAGAGAGATAGAGAGACAAATAGGGAGCTCAAATGGAGAGGAGAAAGAGAGAACTTGAGGAAGACACACACACACACACACACACACACATATATATATATGTTGTTATATGGAGCCTAATTAGACTTGGAGGTTAAATTTTCCCCACTTTTATTGGTGCAATTTCCCCCCAAATTATTTAACGAGGGAGTGCATGGGGGCAGAGCCCCTCCTATGGGGCCTGGGGGACTTATCCCCCTGGCAGGGGTCTGGGGGAAATGTGTTAGATCTAGGGCACACAACTGAGGGGGGGTGAATCAGTTGTACAAAAACTTTCTTTTACTTCAGACACTTGATTCTTCTTTGTTATTTAATAGCATATCAATTAACCATTCATGGAAACATAAAGCATAAACACCAGAGCAGATAAACATCAACATATTAGACACCAAGATTTTGACGTGGAAAACTCGGTCAAGGGAAAAACCACAGGGTGATTAACCCAAGGATTATTCTCTATTAGAAGAATAAGAAAAATGGATGGCACATGCCAATTAGGGCTCATTGTCTGAGCACACTGCTCACAAGAGGCACACTGCCTACAAGAGACACATTGTCTACAAAGTAACAAGTATTACAAACTTGAACTGGAGAATGACATCTTTACCATGCCTAGATCAGTTCCATTTAAGCCCAAAAACTCCTGCTCTGCCTTTCGCACTTCCCTTCGCTATATCACACTCATCCCCACAAGACACACTTCAAAATGAATTCACAAACCCTTATTTATACAAGGCATCGACTTAGGAACAATCATCTAAGTCAGCAAACACCTACAAGATCATTTGCAAGACGTGTAATACATCTGGTCGGCCAGTCTTAAGAAGAACACCAAAATCCGTGGTTATTCTTCGAATGCAAACTCTAACTTCAATGTGGACCGCCAATAAGAATAGAAGACGATCCAAAGATCACCAAAACCTTTCCTGAGTCATCAAGAATATCCGCACTTTATCAGCTTACTCGAATTCTTCTGTTCTTCATCCGGAACTTCAAGAACACAGTCTGTCATCACTGTCATAATGAAAAAGGTTCTTCCAAACCTCCAAATCATTCACAAATCTAGTTGTCACTTCACACTGACTTCTTCAACACTCCTTCCAATTCACAAAATGAGATAATGTAATTCTGGATCTCACCGGACCAATCTGTGACACTCTGTCTCCACTGAACACCTGCCGGAACTGGTTCTACACAAGCAGCCATAACTTCTTCAGATCTTTATGCGGACCTCTAAAATTTTAACTGGAACATCTCAAGACTCATATCTACAAACCCTTTAAACCGCATCCTCTGATCCTCAACCTATTGAGTACTTTTGCCTTCTTCTCATCACTGTTCTTCACTATTCTTGATGGAGACTAATTTCCTCAATAACCTTAGCACACAGCTCATCCAATCCTTCTTATCAATGCAATATGAGTATGTTGACATCAATGACAACACTGGTTAACTTCATACTTGCAACAATCTCCCCCTTTGTCATTGATGGCAACATATGATGTGAAAAACCATCAAGACAAGAACTTCTCCTTTCTGTCACAGCTCCCCCTATCAGCAACAACTCTTCACATGTCTTCTCTTCCTTTACTGCTCCCCCTTTGATCATCAACCACTTGTTTTTCACATGTCTTCTCTCCCCCTTTGACATCAATGGCAAAGGGCTCATACTTGCAATTCTAACACATCAGAATCATACCAGCTGCTCCCCCTTAGTAGCAGCTCCCCATCATCAATCCAGATCACAAGATATGACTGTGATATCCACCGGATTGATGCACATCAGTGCATCCTAGTTCATCACTAGAGGGGCCATGACCCCTAACTTCTCCTTGAGATACTCAAAAGAGTCCTTGGGAAGAGGTTTAGTAAAAATATCTACAAGCTGATCCTTGGAGGGCACATACTCCAATCTGACTTCACCCTTGTTCACTTGTTCTCTCAAAAAGTGAAATTTGATAGATATATGCTTAGTCTTAGAATGCAATACTGGATTCTTAGAAATATTTATTGCACTTGAATTATCACAGAAAATTGTGATAGGCTCCTCATATTCTACTTGAATATCTCTTAGCATTTGCTTCATCCACAAAAGTTGAGTGCAACTACCTACTGTTGCAATGTATTCTGCTTCTGTTGTAGACAGAGATATTGCTTCTTGTTTCTTGCTTAGCCAAGAAACCAACCTTTTTCCCAAAAAGAATGCTCCTCCACTTGTACTCTTCCTATCATCCACATCTCCTGCCCAGTCTGCATCTGTATATGCATGAAGAGAAAAGTCAGGATCTCTGGGATACCATAGGCCATACTCAACTATTCCTTTCAAGTACCTAAAAATTCTTTTGATTGCCATGACATGAGATTCTCTGGGATCAGCCTGGAATCTCGCCACAAGACCAACAGCCTGTATTATATCTGGTCTAGTCTGAGTGAGATATAGTAATCCTCCAATCATTGATTTGTACTTTGTCTGATCTATCTTAGGAGAGTCATCATCTTTACTCAACTTACATCTGATAGCCATAGGAGTGTTCATTGGCTTTGAATCTTCCATTCCAAATTTCTTCAATAGTTCTTTCACATATTTGGTTTGAGAGATAAAGATTCCTTTCTTTGTCTGAGTAATTTGCAGACCCAAGAAGAAATTCATTTCACCGAGCATTGACATTTCAAACTCACTTTTCATTTGGTTTGCAAAGTTTTTACACATATTGTCTCTTCCTCCAAAGATGATATCATCAACAAATATTTCAACAATCAAGATGTTTTCATGATCAATTTTAAAATATAGGTTACTATCAGCAGTATCTTTGTTAAAACCAATCTTCAAAAGATGTTTGTCCAGCCTCTCATACCATGCTCTTGGGGCTTGCTTTAGACCATACAGTGCCTTCTTTAATTTGTAGACCATATCACCATGCTCAGATAACTGAAATCCATCCGGTTGTTCAATGTACACCTCTTCTTCTAGGTCACCATTTAGGAAAGCAGATTTGACATCCATCTGATACACTTTGAAATCTTTGAAGGCAACAAATGCAAGAAATAGTCTGACTACTTCAATTCTTGCCACCGAAGAAAAGGTTTCCTCAAAATCAATCCCTTTTATTTGAGAGTAGCCTTTGCAGACTAATTTGGCTTTATTTCTGATTATTTCACCAACTTCATTTAGTTTGTTCCGGAAGACCCATTTGGTTCCAATCACATTCTTGTCACTATGTCTAGAAACAAGATCCCAAGTGTGATTTTTCTCAATTTGCATCAACTCTTCCTCCATTGCTTTGGTCCAATTTTCATCATTGCAGGCTTCATTTATTGTCTTAGGTTCAATCTTTGAGATCAGACAACATTCATCTGGATTTTGAGCAACATTCCTTCTAGTTTGCACACCTTTGCTTTTGTCACCTATGGTCTGATCTTCAGAGTGGTTTAGTTTTACATACCTTAGAACTTTGGGAGTTTCTTGCACTTCTACTTCTTGATCAAGCTCATCGAGACCTCTCTTCTTCCTGATTTACCAGATCAATCTGAATCTAACCTTCAGGAGAGGATTGAGTTCCTTGAATCAGAACATCATTCTAATCATCTTTATCATACTCAAAAAATCTTGAGGGCTTTTCAATACCGTCATCAACCTTCACATTTGTACTTTCTATCATCTTTCTCAGTCTCTTATTGTAACACCGGTATGCTTTGCTTTGAGTGGAGTAACCCAAGAAAATTCTTTCATCACTTCTAGCATCAAACTTTCCTAGATTTTCATCTCTTTTAATGTAACATTTGCTACCAAATACTCTGAAATATCTCACAGTAGGAGTGATGTCAAACCAAAGTTCATAGGGAGTCTTACCAATATTGCTTCTGATTTGAACTCGATTGAGAGTGTAGACTGCAGTGCTGACAGCTTCTCTCCAAAACATCTGAGGAACATTTGCTTCCATCATCATTGTTCTGGATGCTTCCTGGATGGTCCGGTTCTTTCTCTCAACTGTCTCTTTATACTATGCTTCTCACAAAAGTCTATGAATTCATCGGATGTGAATTCACCACCTCTATCAGACCTCAGACATTTCAGTTTTAATCCAGTTTGATTCTCTACCATAGCCTTGAAAATTTTGAACTTCTCAAAAGCTTCTGATTTCTCTTTCAGAAAGGTAACCCACATCATCCGGGAATGGTCATCAATCAGTAACATGAAATATCTATCACCTTGCATACTCTTGATTCTTGTCAGACCACATAGATCAGTATGAACTAATTCCAATAATCTGGTAGAGGACTGATCCTTGCTTTTGAATGAGACTTTGCTCTGTTTACCTAGCTGACATTCTTTGTACAAACTATTTGTAGGTTTTACCAACTTTGGAAGATCTCTTACAGCCTAAGTATTACTTATCTTGATGATGTTATCAAAATTTATATGACACATCCTTCTATGCCATAACCAACTCTGATCAACTTGAACAAACAGACAACTTTTATTAGTACCAACTAGATGGAAGATATTACCTTTTGTTTGAGTACTGGATGCAATTTCAGTTCCGGAGCTTTCAAAGATCCTGCATCTTCCATTCTTGAACCAGAGATCATAGCCTTTGTCCACCAACTGACCAACACTGAGAAGATTGTGCTTCAATCCTTCAACATATAGTACATTACCGGTTTTTTTCTTTCCATCAAAAGAGATAGTTCCCCTACTTCTGATTCTACCAGCAGAATTGTCACCAAACTTTACCATTCCTCCTTCATACCTTTCCAAATCTAAGAACTTGTTCTTGTCACCTGTCATATGGTGAGAGCATCCACTGTCAATAACCCAATCATCCTTTTCTTCAACTTGGGCAGCCAAAGCTCTTTCTATAACCTTATGATTGATAGATTCGGGGGATATTGGATCTTCTTCCTTGATGGCAATGAACACCCATTCATTTCTGGATTTGTCTCCTATCTATGATTCATCATCTATTACTCCTTCATTATTAGCTTCTTCATGAACATAATAATAATTCTTTTGGAACCTTTGTCTGTTAGAATTTGATCTTGTGGATCTTTCTGGACATCTTGAGGCAAAGTGACCAATCTTATTGCAGTTGAAGCACTTAAAGGGTAAATTTTCTTCATACTTACCGGATCCTCTTGGCAGTCTTTTTGCAATGAGGGCTTCAAGTTGAGTTGTTTCTGCTTCTTCCTCTTCCATGTCTTTTCTTGCTTGATCATACCATGACAGCTTCCTTGAAGAATTTTCTCTTAGATCAAATCTTTGTTTGCCTTTCACATAGGCACTGGTTTTGAATGCAGATTCAGTCTTGGGGGGATCATCTCCAAACTCGGTCATTTCAAATGCAGCTAGTTTGCCAGCCAATTGGTCTCTTGTGACAGTTGTATGTGTTAGGGTTAGCCAGCAGAAGATATCAATTAAATGCAAATAAAGATTAAATAGAGAAATGGAAATACACAGAATTAATAACAGCGAGAGACAAGATTTAACATGGTTCACCCAAACTCGGGCTACGTCCACCAAACAAAGAGTCTAATATTATTATCCAGTAAATCAAAACAATTACAATCAGCAATCCCTGCAACTCAATACCACTGCAAATGCTACAATACAATACCCAAACCCTAACCCTTGGCTGCTTTTTATCAAGCCTTTTTATCGGTTACAAAAATTAGGGTTTTCTTATGTCGGTCATAAAAAATAGGATTTTTTAAGTCGGCCCTAGGATTTTTTAAGTCAGCAAGGATACATGGCTAGTGTACAGTTCTTTCCTGATTAGTCGCCACCTACCAACAATCTCCCACTTGGAGACTGATCAAGCTCCACACCAACACAATCTCCCACTTGGAGACTGAGCCTGGACGACACCGTTGCGCATGTAGCTCCCACTGGAAATAAGCACCCTGGACTCTATTGTTCTATTTTTGTTGTTGTCAGTCTAGAAGACCAACCAAGTTGAAGAGGAGCTCAGCTTCTTCCTTGTCACTGCCTTTCTAAACATATCCGCTGGATTTTCATCTGTATGTATCTTTTCCAGCCTTAACTATCCATTATCCAACATCGACCGAATGAAGTGATACCTCAACTGTATATGTTTGGTCTTTGAATGCAAAGCAGAATTCTTTGCAAGATGTATGGCACTCTGACTGTCTGTATACAAAGAACTGTTAGCCTGTTGTTTACCCAATTCTTCGATGAAAGATTGCAGCCATATCATCTCTTTGCTTGCCTCTGTTGCAGCTACATATTCTGCCTCTGTGGTGGATAAAGAAACCACCTTTTGCAACCTGGAAATCCAACTCACCGATGTTCCTCCTATAATAAAGACATAACCTATAGTACTCTGCCTGGTATCAATATCCCCTGCCAAATCTGAGTCTACATAACCTGCTAAATCAGTATTAGAGCCCCCAAAACATAAGTGTTTATTAGATGTACCTCTCAAATATCTAAGAATCCATTTTACCGCATTCCAATGCTCAAATCCGGGATGACTCATATACCTGCTAATGACTCCTACATCATGTGCAATATCCGGTCTCGTGTATACCATGGCATACATTAAACTTCTTACAGCTGAAGCATATGGGACCTTGGACATTTTGTCTTCCTCCTCTTGTATCTTTGGACACATCTCCTTAGTCAATTTCAAATGACTAGGCAAAGGTGTGCTGACAGCTTTTGCATTCTCCATATGGAATCTTTGGAACACCTTTTCAACATAAGCAACCTGAGATAGAGTCAATTTTCTGTTCTTCCTATCTCTGCAAATTTTCATACCAAGGATTTGTTTTGCTGCCCCCAAATCCTTCATATCAAATGATTGTAATAACTGATGTTTTAACTCTCTGATGTGATCCATGTTAGACCCAACTACAAGCATGTCATCAACATATAAACATAAAATAATGTAGCTGTCATTATCCAACCTCTTAAAATAAACACAATGGTCAGAATTACACCTACTGTAGCCTTGCTTAGCCATAAAACTATCAAATTTTAAATACCATTGTCGAGGTGCTTGTTTTAGGCCATACAAACTCTTCTTCAATCTGCACACTTGTTTCTCCTTACCTTTGACCTCAAATCCTTGTGGTTGTGCCATGTATATCTCCTCCTCCAAATCACCATGGAGAAAGACAGTTTTCACATCTAGCTGTTCCAAATGCAAATCTTCAGCAGCCACAATACTTAAAACAGTACGAATAGAAGTCATCTTGACAACCGGAGAAAATATCTCATCAAAATCAATGCCCTGTTTCTAGGCAAATCCTTTTACAACTAACCTGGCCTTAAATCTTTTCTTACCTCCATCTTCCTCTTTTAGCCTGTAAACCCAATTGTTTGGTAAAGCCTTTTTACCTGCAAGTAACTTACATAATTCCCAAGTCTGATTTTTCAGCAAGGAGTCCATTTCTTCTTTCATGGCAATCTCCCACTGAACCTATGCATTCACCTGCATAGCTTCATCATACCCTTCGGGTTCACTAGCATCTATTAACAAAATAGAATACAAAGAGGGAGAAAACCTTTTAGGAGGTCTGCTTAGCCTTGTTGACCATCTAACATTCACTGGAGTTTGTGGTATTTCTGGTTGTTGTTGCGGAGCATGAGGAACCATTGGAACATCACTATTTGGAGTATCATCCAGCACCACATAATCTTTTGCTTTCTTCTCATGCTGCTGCAATTGATCTTTGTACAACACCTTCTCATTGAATATGACATCCCTGCTTCTCACAATTTTTTGATTTTCAAAATCCCAAAGCCTATAACCAAATTCATCAATGCCATATCCAACAAAGGTACACCTTTTTGATTTTGCATCCAGTTTGGTTCTATGTTCAGAATCTACATGTGCAAATGATTCACATCTGAAAGTTTTGAGAAAAGAATAACTCACCTTCTTACCTGTCCATGCTTCCTCTGGAATACCACAGCCCAAAAGAACTGAAGGACCTCTATTAATTAAATATACAGCAGTGTTGACAGCCTCTGCCCACATGTTTAAAGGCAGCCCAGCATGCAATCTCATGGTCCTTGCACGCTCCATTATTGTCCTATTCATGCGTTCAGCCACTCCATTTTCCTATGGAGTCCCTGGAACCGTTTTCTACCTACGAATTCCATTAAAGGAACAATAATCCTTAAATTCTTTGCTACAATACTCACCGCCATTATCAGATCTGAGACATTTTAATCTTTTACCTGTCTCATTTTCAACCAAGCTTCTCCATTTCTTAAATGTTTCAAATACATTAGATTTCTGTCTAAGGAAATAAATCCAGACCTTCCTAGTTGCATCATCTATGAATGTAACATAATACCGAGAGCCACCGAAAGAAGATACCTAAGCTAGTCCCTATACATCTGTATGCACAAGCTCCAACTTTTTATTTTTCTTTTGCTTCCCATCTCTGAGAAAACTGACTCTCTTTTGTTTTCCATACACACAACTTTCACAGAAATCTATATTAATACATTTCAGACCTGGTAAAACTTTCTTAGAATGAAGTACCTTCATACCTTTTTCACTCATATGCCCAAGTCTGTTATGCCACAGTGTTGTTTCAGAACCTGTAGCAACTTTTCCAGTCTCTTCCTGCAAACCTGCAGCAACTGTTCCTGAACCTGTTTGTTTTTCCTCTATAACATCTAAAGTAGAAGGAACAGTATGACCTATACAAAGATATAAGGTACCTACTTTCACACCTTTTGCTACTACTAAGGCACCTTTTGAAACCTTCCAATTTTTATCAGTAAATGTAACAGTGCAACCTTATTCAGTTAGCTGCCCTACTGAAATTAATTCCTACTGAGCCTTGGAACATGCCTCACCTCTTGTAGTAGCCAATGATTCCCATTTTGCAACTTAATCTTGATTCTTCCCTTTCCAACAATCTAACAATAACTTCTATGGGGCGTAGCAAGGATACATGGCTAGTGTACAGTTCTTTCCTGATCAGTCGCCACCTACCAACAATATGGGCTCTGAATTCATCAATGGCAGCAACCTTGATTTTATAGGCAGTAGGAAGGGATCTGAGAATTTTGCAAACAATCTCATTTTCATCCAAAACTCCACCAGCATTCCTAATTCCACATACCAGCTCATTTACTCTTGGCATAAAGGTAGTGATATTTTCATCATCTCTCATCTTCAATCTTTCAAATTTCCCTTTGAGACTCTGCAAACTTGCACTCTTAACATACTCATCTCTTTCATGCAGAAGTTCCAGTTTAATCCAGATCTCATAGGCAGTTGGTAGGTCAATAACATTTAAGAGCTCTAAGTCAGTTAATGCACTTAGAAGAGCCTCTTTAGTCCACGGATCATTTTCAGCATTTGTGATTTCATTTAGAGTTGTCGGACCACCCTGTGGAGGTACATATGCCTTTGTGACCATGGACAAGTAAGATTTTCCCATGCACTCCAAGTGACATTTCATGCGACCTTTCCAAAGAGAGAAGTTGGTTCCATCAAACTTCGGACTATCCTTCTTGTATGACGACATCCTAGATCTCCTCAAGCGGTTAAGCTCCCTTTTAGAGGAACTTGACTCTGATACTAATTGTTAGATCTAGGGCACACAACTGAGAGGGGGGGTGAATCAGTTGTACAAAAACTTGCTTTTACTTCAGACACTTGATTCTTCTTTGTTATTTAATAGCATATCAATTAACCATTCATGGAAACATAAAGCATAAACACCAGAACAGATAAACATCAACACATTAGACACCAAGATTTTGACGTGAAAAATCCGGTCAAGGGAAAAACCACAGGGTGATTAACCCAAGGATTATTCTCTATTAGAAGAATAAGAAAAATAGATGGCACATGCCAATTAGGGCTCACTACCCGAGCACACTGCTCACAAGAGGCACACTGCCTACAAGAGACACATTGTCTACAAAGTAACAAGTATTACAAACTTGAACTGCAGAATGACATCTTTACCATGCCTGGATCAGTTCCATTTAAGCCCAAAAACTCCTGCTCTGCCTTTCACACTTCCCTTCACTATATCACACTCATCCCCACAAGACACACTTCAAAATGAATTCACAAACCCTTATTTATACAAGGCATCGACTTAGGAACAATCATCTAAGTCAGAAAACACCTACAAGATCATTTGCAAGACGTGTAATACATCTGGTCGGCCAGTCTTAAGAAGAACACCAAAATCCATGGTTATTCTTCGAATGCGAACTCTAACTTCAATGCGGACCGCCAATAAGAATAGAACACGATCCAAAGATCACCAAAACCTTTTCTGAGTCATCAAGAATATCCACACTTTATCAACTTACTCGAATTCTTCTATTCTTCATCCGGAACTTCAAGAACACAGTCTGTCATCACTGTCATAATGAAAAAGGTTCTTCCAGACCTCCAAATCATTCACAAATCTAGTTGTCACTTCACACTGACTTCTTCAACACTCCTTCCAATCCGCAAAATGAGATAATGTAATTCTGGATCTCACCGGACCAATCTGTGACGCTCTATCTCCACTAAACACCTGTCGGAACTGGTTCTACACAAGTAGCCATAACTTCTTTAGATATTTATGCGGACCTCTAAAATCTTAACTGGAACATCTCAAGACTCATATCTACAAACCCTTTAAACCACATCCTCTGATCCTCAACCTATTGAGTACTTTTGCCTTCTTCTCATCACTGTTCTTCATTGATCCTGATGGAGATTAATTTCCTCAATAACCTTAGCACACAGCTCATCCAATCCTTCTTATCAATGCAATATGAGTATGTTGACATCAATGACAACACTGGTTAACCTCATACTTGCAACAAAATGCCCCCAGTGGGGGCTGCTAGGGGTAGCGCCCCCAGCCGGGGACTTGGGGGCAGTGCCCCTGAAGCAAAAATTGCCTATTATTTTATAAAAGTGTCGGGAGTTATTTTTTCTATTAGTCGACATAAAAAAACCCTATTTTTTTGTAACCGACATAAGACTTGATAAAAACAGCTAAGGGTTAGGGTTTCCATTGATGTATTGTAGCATTTTTGTAGCGATATTGAGTTGCAAGGATTGATGGTTGTAATCAGTTTGATTTACTGGATAATAATATTGGACTCTCTATTGGTGGATGTAGCCCAAGTTTGGGTGAACCACGTTAAAAATTGTCTCTTGCTATTATTATTTCTGTGTATTTTCATTCCTCTGTTTAATCTTTATTTGCATTTAATTGATATCTTATGCCGTCTAACCCTAACAAGTGGTATCAGAGCAGGTTGTGTTCGATTATCATCTGCAGGAAGGTCTCACGGTTGAGTGGCAGTCTCATGGTTGAGTGGGAGCAATGGCAGATGAGGGTAAATTGTTGGAAAGGGAAGAATTAAGATTAAGTTGCAGAATGGGAATCATTGGCTACTACAAGAGGTAAGGCACGTTCCAAGGCTCAGTAGGAATTTAATTTTAGCAGGGCAGCTAGCTGAAGAAGGTTGCATTGTTACATTTACTGATAAAAATTGGAAGGTTTCAAAAGGTGCCTTAATAGTAGCAAAAGGTGTGAAAGTAGGCACCTTATATCTTTGTACAGGTCATACTATTCCTTCTACTTTAGTTGTTGCAGAGAAAAAACAAACAGGTTTAGAAACAGTTGCTGTAGGTTCACAGGAAGAGACTGAAATAGTTGCTGCAGGTTCTAAGACAACACTGTGGCATAACAGAATTGGGCATATGAGTGAAAAAGGTATTAAGGTACTTCATTCTAAGAAAGTTTTACCAGGTCTAAAATGTATTAATATGGACTTCTGTGAAAGTTGTATGTATAGAAAACAAAAGAGAGTTAGCTTTCTCAAGGATGGGAAGCAAAAGAAAGATGAAAAGTTGGAGCTTGTGCATACAGATGTATGGGGACCGGCTTAGGTATCTTCTCTTGGTGGCTCTCAGTATTATTTTACATTCATAGATGATGCAACTAGAGAGGTATGGATTTATTTCCTTAGGTAGAAATCTGATGTATTTGAAACATTTAATAAATGAAGAAGCTTGGTTGAGACTGAGACAGGTAAAAGATTAAAATGTCTTAGATCTGATAATGGTGGTGAGTATTGTAGCAAAGAATTTGAGGATTATTGTTCCTTTAATGGAATTCATAAGTAGAAAATGGTTCCAAGGACTCCACAGGAAAATAGAGTGGCTGAACGCATGAATAGGACAATAATAGAGTGTGCAAGGACCATGAGATTGCATGATGGGCTGGGTTTAAACATGTGAGCAGAGGCTGTCAACACCGCTATATATTTAATTAATAGAGGTCCTTCAGTTCCTTTGGGCTATGGTATTCTAGAGGAAGCATGGACAGGTAAGAAGGTGAGTTATTCTTTTCTCAAAACCTTTGGATGTGAAGCATTTGCACATGTAGATTCTGAAAATAGAACTAAGATGGATGGAAAATCAAACAAGTGTACCTTTGTTGGATATGGCATTGATGAATTTGGTTATAGGCTTTGGGATTTTGAAAATCAGAAAATTGTGAGAAGCAGGGATGTTGTATTCAATGAGAAGGTGTTGTACAAAGATCAGTTGTAGCAGCATGAGAAGAAAGAAAAGGATTATGTGGTGCTAGATGATACTCCATAGCGATGTTCCAGTGGTTCCTCATGCTCCACAACAACAACCAGAAATACCACAAACTCCAGTGAATGTTAGACGGTCAATAAGGCTAAGTAGACCTCTTGAAAGGTTTTCTCCCTCTTTGTATTCTATTTTGTTTACAGATGTTGGTGAATCAGAAGGGTATGATGAAGCTATGCAGGTGGATACACGGGTTTAGTGGGAGCTTGCAATGAAAGAAGAAATGGACTCCTTGCTGAAAAATCAGACTTGGAAATTATGTAAGTTGCTTGCAGATAAAAAGGCTTTACCAAACAAATGGGTTTATCGGCTGAAAGAGGAAGATGGAGGTAAGAAAAGATTTAAAGCCAGGTTAATTGTAAAAGGATTTGCATAGACAAAGGGCATTGATTTTGATGAGATATTTTCTTCAGTTGTCAAGACGACTTCTATTTGTACTGTTTTAAGTATTGTGGCTACTAAAGATTTGCTTTTGGAACAGCTAGATGTGAAAACTACCTTTCTTCAGGGTGATTTGAAGGAGGAGATATACATGGAACAGCCCCAAAGATTTGAAGTCAAAGGTAAGGAGAAACTAGTGTACATATTGAAGAAGAGTTTGTATGGCCTAAAACAAGCACCTCGGTAATGGTACTTGAAATTTGATAGTTTTATGGCTGAGAAAGGCTACAGCCGGTGTAATTCTGACCATTGTGTTTATTTTAAGAGGTTGGATAATGACAGCTAGACATTGTTTTATATTTATATGTTGATGACATGCTTGTAGCGGGGTCTAACATGGATCACATAAGAGAGTTAAAACAACAGTTAGCACAGTCATTTGCTATGAAAGATTTGGGGGCAGAAAAATAAATCCTTGGTATGAAAATTTGCAGAGATAGGAAGAATAGAAAATTGACTCTATCTCAGGCTGATTATGTTAAAAAGATGTTGCAGAGATTCCATATGGAGAATGCAAAATCTGTTAGCACACCTTTGCCTAGTCATTTGAAATTGACTAAGGAGATGTGTCCTAAGACACCAGAGGAGGAAGAAAAAATGTCCAAGGTACCATATGCTTCAGCTGTAGGAAGTTTAATGTACGCCATGGTATGCACGAGACTGGATATTGTACATGCTGTAGGAGTTGTAAGCAGGTATATGAGTCATCCTAGATTAGAGCATTAGAATGCAGTAAAATAGATTCTCAGATATTTGAGAGGTACATCCAATAAACACTTATGTTTTGGGGGCTCTAATATTGATTTAGCAGGTTCTACAGACTCAGATTTGGTAGGGGATATTGATACCAGGTGGAGTACTACAGGTTATGTTTTTACTGTAGGTGGGACATCGGTGAGTTAGATTTCCAGGTTGCAAAAGGTGGTTGCTTTATCCACCACAAAGGCAAAATATGTAGCTGCAATAGAGGCAAGCAAGGAGATAATATGGTTGTAATCTTTCATGGAAGAATTGGGCAAACAACAGACTAACAATTATTTGTTTACGGATAGTCAGAGTGCCATATATCTTGCAAAGAATTCTACCTTGCATTCAAAGACCAAACACATACAGTTGAGGTATCACTTCATTCAGTCGGTGTTGGTTGATGGACAGTTAAGGCTAGAAAAGATACATACAGATGAAAATCTAGTGGATATGTTTATAAAGGTAGTGACAAGGGATAAGCTGAGCTCCTCTTCAGCTTTGGTTGGTTTTCAAGACTGAAAACAAAATTAGAACAACAGAGTCCAGGGTGCTTGTTTCTAGTGGAAGCTAAATATGGTGTGGAGTTTGATCAGTCTCCAAGTGGGAGATTGTTTTTATATGGAGCCTAATCAGACTCGGGGGTTAAATTTTCCCCACTTTTATTGGTGAGGTTCCCCCGCAAATTTTTTAATGAGGGAGTGTAGGGGGGCAGAGCCCAGGGGGCTTATCCCCCCAGCGGGGGTCTGGGGGTTGTTGGGGGCAGCGCCCCCAGCCGGGGGCTCAGGGGTAGCACCCCCGAAGTAAAAATTGCCTATTATTTTATAAAAGCGTCGGGAGTTATTTTTTCTATTAGCCGACATAAAAAAAATCCTATTTTTTGTAACCAACATAAGGCTTGATAAAAGTGGCTAAGGGTTAGGGTTTCCGTTGATGTATTGTAGCATTTTTGTAGCGGTATTGAGTTGCAAGGATTGCTGGTTGCAATCGGTTTGATTTTCTAGATAATAATATTAGACTCTCTGTTGGTGGATGTAGCCCAAGTTTGGGTGAACCGCGTTAAAACTTGTCTCTTACTGTTATTATTTCTGTGTATTTTCATTCCTCTGTTTAATCTTTATTTACATTTAATTGATATCTTTTACCATCTAACCCTAACAATATATATATATATATATATATAGAGAGAGAGAGAGAGAGAGAGAGAGATCCTTCCCTCTAACTCTCTTTCTCTAAATTCCTCTCTCTTCAATATACCTCCCTCTCTATATCTATATCTTGTTGTTGATAGCAGCATTAGGTGTCTCCTTCCAGCTGATTGAATAAATTAATTGGCATGTCTCTTAGAATAAGGCTGACATGTTGTTCTTGAAGAGTCATGTCTCTTCCTTCACATGGTATATATACTCATTGATTGTAACTCATTTAATCATCCATTCATTCATTGTTCATTCTCAAGTTTGAATATTAAAGTGCGAGTTCTTCACCAAGTGCAAATTGATATTGTGGAAGGCTAGGTTTATCATCAGCGAATTACACCATTGTGTTTCTGTAATTGCATCAGATTGTGGTGCTTTACTTGGCCTTCATATCGACCTCTATTGTAGAAGAGACATTCTTTGTAATTCAATAATATAAGTAATATTATTGGCTTGGTTTTTCTCCCTCAAGAGGAGGGTTTTCCCAGGATATCTGTTGTGTCCTTGTGTTGATTTTGAATTAATTTTCTGTGCATTACATTTGATCATAAAACTAACATGGTATCAGAGCGGGTTTGAAGAAGATCGTGATCAAATTTGTCATTACAGCAATACTCTCTATTTTTCTTTATATCTCTTGTCTATCCCTATTTTAGTCAAGATGGTGAACGGTCTTAAAATTAAGGATAGACTTGAAGGAGCATCCAACTTCACATCATGGAGGTTTAGAATCATGCTCACCTTGGAAGAAAGTGACTTGGGCAAGTTTGTGGAAACCAAAGTTCCCGAACCATCGGAGGAAGAAGAGAAGTTGCAGTGGAAAAAGAAAGACATCAAGGCAAAGAATATATTGGTTGAATCCGTTAAAGATCATATTGTTTTGATTGTCTCCAAGTTGAAGATGGCAAGGGACATGTTCAAAACCTTGGAGGAGATGTACGAAATCAACAACACCAGTCGGGCTCTTGCACTGAAGCAACAACTACATCATGTGAAAATGGAGAAAGGAGAAATGATTATTGCTTACTTCATGAGGATTTCAGAATTAAGACATTAGCTCTCTACAATTGGTCATGTAGTTGATGACAAAGAATTGACCATGCTTGCTCTCAATGGTCTTCCTTCATCATGGGAATCCTACATTCAAGGAATCAGTGCAAGATCGAAGCTTCCCAAGTTTGATCGATTGAGGGTAGATTGCATTCAAGAGGAGTCTAGATTGGCCGCTAGAGGAATTGGTCAAAGCTCTACCAATGAAGACATTCATGTCCTTGCCTCTCAATCATCTAAGAAGAAAAGAAAGAATGGGAAGAAAGGATTCTTCAAGAGGAACAAAGATAATGGAACTAATGGTGCTCCCGCATTCAAGAAGAAGAGGGACCTCTCCAAAATCCAATGCTTTAGGTGTGACAAGTATGGTCACATTGCCAAGCATTGTCCATCCAAGCCTAAGAAATAGGCCACCATTGCAGATGTTGGTGATGCCTCTCCTCAGAAGGAATCATGTGAATACTTGTTCTATTCGACATTGTCAAGCAATGTACCTATCGACACCAACACTTGGCTGATTGATAGTGGTGCATCTCGACACATCACTGGTTTTAAGGAGCATTTATCAAACTTGGTGGAGAGAAATTCTAGTGAACAAGTTATCATTGGAGATGATGCTAGCTATTCGGTGAAAGGGATTGGGATCTCTACTCTTCACTTGGATTTCGGCATTACCCTAAAGTTAAGTGATGTTCTCTATGTTCTAGGCATCAAACGAAATCTGGTTTCCATTTCAGCCTTGGAAGACAAGGGATACCAAGTTGCCTTCTTTGAAGGCAAAGTTCTTGTGTGGATGAAGAATTCCAACTTCAAAACTACTTGAGTAATTAGAGTTAGACATGAGAGCCTCTATAGGCTAATCACTCATCCACTTCAGGCATTAGTACATGATTCTTCAAGCTTGTGTGATCTTTGGCATCGAAGATTGGCTCACATACACTTTCGGGCTCTACCTATCATGGAGAAGATGGTCACGGGTCTTCCAAAATTCAACTAGGAGCATGAAGGTACCTGCAAAGGTTGTGCCATGGGTAAGAATACTAAAAGTCCATTTCATAGTAGAGAAAGTAGATCTAAATGTATTCTAGATCTCATTCATTCTGATTTATGGGGTCCAATGTCTGTTGCTTCTTTGAGTGGTTTCTTGTATTACATTATTTTTATTGATGACCACTCTAGGAAGACTTGGATTTATTTCTTGAAATCTAAAGAATCTAAAGAAGTACATGAGAGGTTCAAAGAGTTTAAATCTCAGGTAGATAACTTATCCAGGAAGAGGATCAAAGTTCTGAGATCCGACAATGGAGGGGAGTACACCTCTGAAGGATTCTGTAACTTTTGCATTGAAGTAGGGATTAAGAGGGAGTTCTGTGTCCCTTACAATCCTCAACAGAATGGTGTTGCAGAAAGGAAGAACAAATCTATTGTAGAAGCCACCAAAGCTATGATTCATGACCAAGATCTACAAACCTTCCTTTGGGCTGAAGCATCTAGGACAGCTGTTTATGTTTAGAATAGAAGCCCTCTCCGCATTTTAGAGAACATGACTCCTGAAGAAGCATTCATAGGGGTGAAGCCAGAAGTAAGTCATTTGAGGATCTTTGGTTGTCTAGTGTATGTTCATATACCAAAAGATAAAAGGACAAAGTTGGATCCATCTAGCAAGAAGGCAATATTTGTAGGCTATAGTGAGACTTCAAAAGCCTATAGAATTTACATTCTAGGTCAGAAGTTGATTGAGATCAGTAGGGATGTTACATTTGAAGAGGATGTTGTATTCAAAAGATCTAAGGGCATTCATATGGAGATAGATAATGAAGACCAAGAGTCTCCTCAGGATATGAAAGTTGACCATACTCCTGAGATTCAGAGGGAGGCTACTGATTCAAAAGAAGATGATGATCCAGTTGAGCCTTTGGAACCAACTGATGGACCTAGTGATATTGTTGTAGTACAAAAAAGGCCTCTGTGGACTCAAGAAACCATGCAAGAGGTGGGAAAATATGTAGCTCCCCAGAGATCTCTTAGAGAAAGGAAGAGACCTCATAAGTTCTTAGATTATGTGTTATTAATGACTCAAATTATTGAGTTTGAGTCTTCCAGTGTTGAGGAAGCTACTAGTCAGCAAGTATGGAGAGATGCTATGGCTGAGGAGTATCCATCCATCCTCAAGAATGATGTTTGGGATATCGTACCTAGACCTGAAGGAAAATCTGTTGTTTCTTCTAAGTGGCTCTTTAAGAATAAGCATGCAGCTGATGGAAGCATTGAGAAGTACAAGGCTAGGTTCGTGGCTAGAGGATTCTCTCAGAAAGAGGGAGTAGATTATGAGGAAACCTTTGCTCCAGTTGCTTGTTGTACATCCGTCAGAACCATCATTGCTATTGCAACATTTAAAGGATGGAAAATACACCAAATGGATGTGATGACAACATTTCTAAATGGTGTAATCAAGGAAGAGGTATATATTGAGCAACCTGATGGCTTTGAGGTTCATGGGAAGAAGTCTCATGTTTGCAAGTTGAAGAAGGCTTTGTACGGCCTTAAGCAGGCTCCTCGTGCTTGGTATGAAAGAATTGATCGATACCTGATGAGCTTGGGTTTCTCCAAGAATGATGTTGATTCAAACCTATACTTCAAGGTGATTGATGGCGAAGCATTAATCTTGGTTCTCTATGTTGATGATCTACTTATTAATGGAGAAGATCACCTCATTTTCAAATGTAAGAAGGAGTTAGCTTCAGAATTTTAAATGAAGGATCTTGGTCTCTTACATTACTTCCTTGGTTTAGAAGTATAGCAGAAACTAGATGAGATCATTCTAAGTGAAGGGAAGTATACTATTGACATCTTGAAGAGATTTGGTATGATGGATTGCAAACCTATGTCTACACTGATGGAGACAAATTTGTTGAAGTTAAAAGAGGCTACAGCTAGTTCAGATCTGGTGGATCCTAGCATGTATAGACAATTGATTGGATCATTGATGTATCTAGTTAATACTAGACCAGATATTTGCTATGCAGTGAATGCACTTAGTTCATGTGTGAACCAAGGCAAATATATCTAGTTACAATGAAGCATATCCTAAGATACTTGCATGGCACAGTTGGGTATGGCTTGAGATATTCTTCTGGTGTAGACTTGAAGCTGCATGGATATACTGATTTTGATTGGGCAGGGTGTGTCACTGATCAGAAGAGCACCTCTAGATGTTGCTTCAATTTGGGATCTACTATGATTTCCTGGTGTAGCAGGAAGTAGTCATCTGTAGCATTGAGTACAACAGAGGTAAAGTATATTGCAGCTTGTAAGGCAGCTCGGGAAGTAGTATGGCTTCGTAAGCTCCTTGCAAGATTATTTGGACAATCAATGGAGCCTACTATCATTCATTGTGATAACCAAAGCTATGTGAAGCTTTCTATCAATCTGGTGTTTCATGACAAAACCAAGCATGTTGAGATCAAATACCATTATATCAGAGATATGGTATTGAGGAAAGCTATAGAGTTGAGGTATATCAGCACTGATGAGCAGATGACAGACATTCTCACAAAGCCTCTCTCCAGGTTAAAGTTTGTGTACTTTCGAGATAAGCTTGGTATAGTGGAGAATACAGCCTTAACTAAGAAAGAGTTTCAGTATTAGTGATCCTCTATAATGAGTTCTTCTCTATGAGAGAAGTTTGAGGTGAAATCCCTTGATAATGAGTTCTTCTCTGTGAGAGAAGTTCAAGGTGAAATCCCTTGATTCCACCCTCTGGGAGAGCCATGGTGGATGTCATGTGTGTGTGACTCCATGATGACATCACGTGAGAGAGTTCGTGATGATTTTCTTGTACTTGTGCTTCTTCACCCTTTGGGAGTAGCCATGGTGAATGTCACAATGAGGTAATGACATCACATTGAGTGACGAGCACTTTTGCACATTTATCATCCATGGGAGTAGCCATTATGGTTGATATCATATTAAGGTGATATCTGATATCACAATGAGGTGGTATCTTTCTTTTCACATATGGGTGTAGCCATTGCGGTAGACATCACGATGAGGTGACATGTCTTGTGCAGCTGGAAGTATCCTCCCTAGCTGAGAGGGAGTGTTGTTCATAGCAGCATTAGGTTTCTCCTTCCAGCTGATTGGATAAATTAATTGGCATGTCTCTTGGAATAAGGCTGACATGTTCTTGAAGAGTCATGTCTCTTCCTTCACATTGTATATATACTCATTGATTGTAACTCATTTAATCATCCATTCATTCATTGTTCATTCTCAAGTTCAAATATTCAAGTGCAAGTTCTTCACCAAGTGTAGATTGATATTGTAGAAGGCTAGGTTTATCATCAGGGAATTACACCATTGTTTTTCTGTAATTGCATCAGATTGTGGTGCTTTACTTGGCCTTCATATCGGCCTCTATTGTAGAAGATACATTCTTTGTAATTCAATAATATAAGTAATATTATTGGCGGGGTTTTTCTCCCTCAAGAGGAGGGTTTTCCCAAGATATCTGTTGTGTCCTTGTGTTGATTTTGAATTAATTTTCTGTGCATTACATCTGATCATAAAACTAACATATCTCTCTGTCTATTTTTCTATTTCCTACACTCGTTGTCTCTCACTCTATCTCTTCATGTATCTCTTTCTTTCTTTTCTCTATCTCTTTCCCTCTATATCATTTATCTCTCTCTCCTACTCTATATCTCTTTCTCTATTCCTCTATAAATCTCCCTTCCCCTCTATATACATCTCTCTATCTCCCCTTCTCTCTTTTTCTCTTCTTTCTCTATCTCTCTTTCGCTTTTACCATTTCTCTTTCTTTCTCTCTCCCTCTTTATCTCTCTATATCTCTATCTCTCTTTCTCTTCATCTCCATCTTTCTATCTCTCTATCTGTCCATTTCTCTTTATCTCTCTTAGTAATATCCTAAATGGAATATTACCTGATATATGATCAAATTTAATTCACTTTAGAAAATTTCAACACTTAACTCCACAAACCAAAAAATTCAAAACTGGACATTATTGTTTCTCTACAAGAATTATGTGTGTAGAAGTTATGGATATGAGAGCTACTGTAATGCATAACAAATATGCTAGGTCTTGGTCCTATAGGAGCATGCAATGTACGTTTGGGATTGATACTAATATGATTTTGTGATGGTAGAAATGAAACATTCTGTACTAAAATGAAATTCTCATAGTTTTAGCATGCTTAATTCTAGTTTATTGGTGTCTTGACAAATTGTATTGGAAGAAGTATTATTTGTTTAGGATATACATGATCTGCTTAAATTACAAATTATTGATATAAAAGTAAGAGATACAAGCCACCTTTCTTTTGAAGAGATGTTATCTCTCCTTATGCATTTACCTTTATATCTCTTTTGAATATTAGGTGTTTGATGTTGGTATTTTAAAAGAGAGGAAAAGAGAGATATAGAGTGAGAGAGAAAGAGAGAGGAAGAAAGAAAGGAGAGGGAGGTATAGAGACATGAAGTGTGTGAGAGAGAGAAAGCACTTTCACTGTCAACAATTGACATTGTCATAGAACAATGTGTCTCTCACTCTCTCTTCCTCTATCTACTTCTCTCTTTTCTGTATCTCTTTCCCTATCTCTCTTTGTCATCTCTCTCCCCCTTTCTCTCTCCACTTATTTGTTCCTCTCTCTAACTCATTCTCCCTCCCTCTCTATCACTTTTTGTTACTATCTCGCTCTAACTTTCTCTCTATTCTATTATCTCTATCTAGCTCTTGATTTATTTATATCTCCCTATCTCCCTCTATCTATCACTATCTATCTCTTTATATGTCTCTCTTTGTTTCTCTTTACTTCCCTCTCCCCCTCTCTATCTCTCTGTCTTTATCTCTCCCCTTCCATATTTATTTTTGTCTCTCTACCTCTCTACCTCTCTCCCTCTCTATCTAACTCTCTCTTTCTCCCCCCCTCTCTCCCTTGTTGCCCTCTCAGTTATTGTCCTTGATGACAAACTCACACAATCTCATGTTACCTGTCAGATGTATTCTCATGACATACTGATTTGTGGCACTATGGTACAACACTTTATTACATCAATTTCAAAGTTGGGGGTCATTATATTCCATTTCTTATTTTTGGTGCTCACAAATATTGACAATTGTGGGTTAAAGTTTTCATACTCTTAATTGCTCATAGTCTTGATTGATAAGTTTATTATATGATGGACATTATTTCATTTGATTTGGTTAGAACTTCAAATATTCTCAAAGGCATTTATCAGGTCACTTAAGATAGTTAACCTGATCACCAGGTTGTCGGCATTTCCATTAGGTCACAAGGTTATGATCTTTTATTGATGGTCACTGGTTTCTTTTAGGGTAAACTTATGCTCTAGGTGACCTTGGCATATTGGGAAAAAAGGCAATTTTGTTGTTCATTTCACAATGCTTAACTTAGAGAAATAACTCTTCGAGATAGGGTTTGACTCTGTGATAATGATGTGAAATCATGGAAAAGCAAGGTGAAATATATGGATTTCTTGGTCTATGAGGTGACAATGCTAAGGAAGTGAGACAAGTATTCTAGACAATTGCTCAGTTTAGCTATCAGCCGAAAACATACAGGTGATATCTTTCTTTGTTGTTTGTTGTTCTTACATTTGCTTAACATTTAGTAAATGTTTTACTGAGCAAGAAAAGAAATTTGCTTTGGGTTTGAATAACCCTAGTGTTTACATGGCTCATTTCTTGGTAATTTGCAAAGCTTATACAGAGGATATGTATTGGTTCTTTGTTGACTGTGAGGTTATATTCTTCTCCAATCCGTGACAGTTTTGAGCCATAACTTGGGTTTATATCATGAAGTTTTTAACTTTAAGTTGGGGTCTATAAATTCATTTATTTCATTTATTTTTTTCTGCAAACAAAACAATTATGTGAATGGCAAATAGTTTCTAGACAATGCAAGAGGGTCTATAAAATATTGATAAACTCTTGGTTAGGGTTTGATTCACCTTCTTGATTCGACACTTGGGTCTTGTGCAATGATCTTGAAAATAGTTTTAACAGGTTGAGAACATCATATGAATTATTGTTGATAAGATTCTGTTGTGGTTAAGTTTTTTTGTAACCATAGTTTTTGTGAAAGGCATTTGATTAAAGTTTGAAATATCTTCAAAATGCTTTGTGAAAGTTCTACATTCTTCTACATGGGCCTTTTCGACCATACATTTTTGATAGTTGTTGTTTTAGTTGGAAACTGCAAGAGACAGTTGCAATGCTTCTGTTATAGGTTCAAACTGTTTGATGAAAAGAGACAAAGAGGTTGTGAAACAATATATAAAATGATCAATAATACTTTGTTGAGATGAAAATGAGATTGTATCTCTTCAATGTCATTGTCATAGCAACACAGTTTATTATCTTTCTTGTTTAGTGGAATGACAAGCTGTGATTCTTGAGTCTCAAATAAATGAGATAGTCAAGACTTGGACTATATAGAAATAGAGTAACCCTCTGTATTGTTTTAAAATCTTCAATTGATCTTTGTGGAGTTACTTATGCCAATGAGGCAGTTACTTTTGCAAGTGAGGCATTGATGCAAGTCAGTGAGACAAGAAGGCCAGTGAGGCATTGTAATAAGTGGTTTTTTTTAATAAGCCAGTGAGACATTTATGAGTGGTTTTTCTAGCCCATGAGGGTTTTCCACTCCTCAAAACATTGTCTTATGGTTTCTTTGTTGCATGGGTCACTTTGTTTATAATGCTTGTATGCTTCAGTTTCTTATTTTACAGTCTCTTGCATCAGTAAAGATTTATTCTACAATCACTTTATGTTTTTGAAAGTCTGGGATAAAAATTAATTCTAGTGGTTTCTCTACAACACTGATTCACCCTCCCCCTTTCAGTGTTGTCTAGTACTCCAACAAGTGGTATCAGAGCTAGACCCTTGTCTAAAAGGTTTAACCAACCTAAGGGATTCCTGGTGGAGTACATACCAAGTCATCTTAGGAAGGTCTTTCTACTTTCAAAGCACCATTGTTTGATGGTACTAGTCCTATGCCTTTTGGAAGTATAGAATGGTTTATCACATAAACTCTTTAGTCTTTGATGTCTGGAATGCAATTGAAACTGGTTATTCTGGTTAGATACTCCATCTACTACTAATGAGAGAAAAGCATATGATTGTGATGCAAAGGCTGCAAATGCCACTTGTTGTGGTCTGTCCAATGATGTCTTAGTCAATATCATGGAATGTAAAACAATCAAGGCCATATGGGAAAAGTTGTCAAAAATCTATGAGGGTGATGAGGATATAAAAGAAGCAAAACTTCAAGCTCTGAGAAACAAGTTTGAAGGCTTAAGAATGACAAAAGAAGAGAAGGTAGTTGATTACCTTCAAAGAGTCCAAGAAACTGTAAACACTATGAGAGGTTTAGGAGATAAAATAGAAGAGATAACTGTTGTTAAAAAGGTGTTAAGAACATTGTCTCCTAAATATGATTCTAAAATTTCTGTTGTTGAAGAAAGAGAAATGAAGACATTAATTATAGATTCTCTTCATGGTATTTTTACTGCTTATGAAATGAGAAAGATCAATGAAAATCCTAACAAAGAAACTGCTTTCAAAACTGTTAAAAATGATAATGAAATAAATTCTGAGTCTGAAAAGGTGAATGATGATGGGTCAATTTTTGTAAGCAAACTAAAAGGAGGCTCAACAGGTAGATATAAAGGGAAGTTACCCTTTAAGTGTTTCAATTGTGGCAAAATAGGACACTATGCATCAAACTATCCAAACAAAGAACTTGATCGTGACAAGGAAGACAATAAAAAACAAAGTAGGAAAAAATAGTATAACTTTAAGAAAAATGTCTTCAAAAAGAAGAAAAGTTTATTTGTTGATGTCACTAACAGTGGCTCAAAAGAGTCTGCTGCAGAAGGTGATGAAACTTTGTTTATGGCAACAATCAATTTAGTTGAACCTGAAAATACATTAGATCAATCTGAAATTGAGATTGATTTTCAGGGTGAACTTAAATGTGCCCTTAGTCAAATAAAGAAACTTAAAAAGGAGGCTATAGTGTAGAAAAATCAGATTATTGACTATGAAAAACAAATCTCAGATCTGAAACTGCAACTTGAGGAAAACAAGAAAATTTTAGAAGTTACTCAAGAACAGTTGAATGTCAAACAAAAAGAGTGCTACACTTGAGAAGCTGAGATTGTTAGTTTGAGGAAAAATCTTGCAATGTGTGAAAGTAGTGACAAGTTGTCTCATCTCTTAGGCAAACAAAAGTCACATAATTATAAGAGTGTTAGATTCAGGATAGACAACTGAGAGGGGGGGTGAATCAGTTGTTCAAAACTTTCTTCCAATTTAAACACTTAAACCCACTTTGTAATTCAATAGCATAATAATAAATCAATCATGTAAACATAATGCATTAAACCAAAAACAACACATTAACACATAAGACACTAAGATTTTGACATGGAAAACCCGGTTAAGGGAAAAACCACGGGGTGACTAACCCAAGATTGTATTCTCTGTTAGAAGAATAGAAAGATCAAAATGACACATGCCAATTAGGGCTCACTGCCCAAGCACACTGCTCACAAGAGGCTCACTACCTACGGGAGACACACTGTCTACAGAATAATAAGTATTACATACTTGAAATGAAGAATAGCATCTTCACCATGCTTGAGTTAGTTCCATTTAAGCCCAATACTTCTACTCTGCCTTTCGCTCTCCTCCTCGCTACCACACTCACATCTCCACAAGATCCATTTGAAATAACTTTGCAACTCCTTATTTATATAAGACATCAACTTAGGGATAATCATCCAAGTCGGCATACATTACAAAGCAAATACATAAATACAACATGACTAATTACAAAAAGACTTCACGCGAAACAACACACTGTCGGCCACACAGATCTGAGACTTCAATCTTCATTTAGGAACACGCCAATCCTCACATAACATCTTCAAGATCATCCACAGGATGTGTAACTCATCCGGTCAGCCAGAGTTAGGAAGAACATCATCATACGGAAATTATTCTTCAATAGTGATCTCAAACTCCAATGCGGACCACCAACATGAACTGGACACAATCCAAAGACCTCCACAAGCTTGTCTGAATCACCAAGAACTTCCACACTACATCTGCTTACTGAAATCCTTATCTCCTTCATCTGGAACCTTAAGAACACAGTCTATCATCTCTGTCACAATGGAATAGATGCTTGTGGACCTCCAGATCACTAACCAATTGATTTGTCACTTCACATGGACTTCCTAAACACTCCACCAAATCCGCAGAACAGGATATTGCATTTCTGGATCTCACCGGACCTATCTGTATCACTCTGTCACTTCTAAACACCTGCCAAAACTAGTTTTACTTAAGCGGCCATAACTTCTTCAAATCTTCATGCAGACCTCTGAAATCTTTGCTGGATCATCTCAAGACACATATCTACAAACCCTTTGAAGCATATCCTCTGATGTTCATCTTAACTGGGATCTTTACCTCACTGTCTTCACTGTTCTTCTTTGTTCCTGATTAGGACTAATTTTCTCAATAACCTCAGCACACAGCTCATCCAATCCTTATCATTAATGCAATAGGAGTATGTTGACATCAATGACAACACTGGTTAGGCTCATACTTGCAACAAAGAGTGTCTTGGGGATGATAAAAGGACAATGTTCAAATTCTAACAATGATGGGTTCAGTGTTGTTGAAAAGTCCATTGCAAAAAGAGGTAATTCTCTTAAATTCAATTTGCAATTTTTTTGTCTACTGTTTTAATTAGAATCAATATGGACACAAGGAAAATGAATGTAGATTTGTGTGATTGGGAAAATCAAATCAAACATAAAACATAAACCAAATGCATAACAAAACAAATAGTTCATACCTAGATAAGAAGACCCAATCTCATCAAAGGGAGAGGAACTTAGCACCCAGGAGCTCCTAAGATATGATATACCCTATTTGATAATACAAATGTGAAATGCTCTTATTCTATTTGCAACTCACAATTCTAGCTCATTATATATTTTGGCATGATAACACTACTTGAAGATTGGATCCCAAAATGGGTTGGAGGATGAACTATTTTTAGAGATTTTGGAGGGATTTTGATCCAAGGGTGGAGACTGGTTTGGAAGATCAATGGTAGAGGATGAAAGTGATGTGGAGGGCCTAGATTTCATCTTGGATGATGGAGGGCTAGGAATAAATATAAATCTTTTATTCATTTTTGGGAAAAGGGTGAATTAAATGAGGTTGGGTGAGATGGATTATTTGTGAATTAAAGATTCACATGGGGAATGGTAATTAAAAATTCATTTGGGGATAAGTGGAGATAAATGAGGTATGGCATGGGTAAGGGGTTGTAAGAGAATTAAATGTGATGTGGGACTTATTTAAATAAAAAATTGACTTATGTGGATATATTCCAATTTTTTATTTGGAGGATGTGGGGAAGGGTGTTAAGTTGGATTTGACCATCTTAATGGGAGGTTTAAGATTAATTAAATAAGGTTGTATTTAATTAATCCTAAGGTTAGGATGAGGTAGGCTAGGGTAGGAAATTAAATAATAGCTATTTAATTACCTAGGGTAGGAATAGGTCATTTAATAGGATGAAGTAATTAGTTAAACATGATTTAGCTAATTAATTGGGTTTAGTGAGGAGGGAGAAATTGACCAAATAAATATTGCATATTTATTAAATCAATTGGCTAAAGTTTGGACTATTGAATTAATGAAATTAATTCAATTGTTGGGGATAAAATGATGAAAACTTAGGTGATGAAGGGATAATTAATTAAATAAAAATTTAATTAATTGACTAGAAGGGAAATTGGTATGTTTAGGGATGTCGGGAGTCAGTTTGATGATAAAGACAATTTTAGGTGTCTACATTTGCCCCTCTTTGACGTGGCATCAAGACCTAGCAGGGAAGTGGAGTCAGGGCAAAAAAAATATGCCCCAGCTGCTGGGAAGGAATAAGATGGGTGAGGGATGCCCCCTCGAGAGGTCATCGAAAAAAATAAATAATTTTTTGGGGCGAGCTCTCAAAAGGATGTGATGGAAATGAAAATTGGATAGGGGATGGAAAAAGAAGATTACAGGAAGAAAAACGAAGGAAAAAGGTTGTGATCTGCACCCTAGAAGGGAAAAAGAGTGGGCGAAAAGATGACATGGCATGCTATATTAGGACAAGTGGGCCCTAAGAGTGCCACATTTGCACACATTGACCTCTTGAGAAGGAGCAGCGAAGGAGAGATGGTAGAGCACAACCCCCAATTCCCGTAACTTTGACACATTTCTAAGCGATTCTGATCTTTTGGCCGGGCACTGGAGGATGGACCCCAGGTAGGGCCTAACCCTGGCTTTGTTATTTTTTAATTTTGTCACATTTTTGGGGTTCGAGAATTGGGTTTTGGAATGGTGGCGCTATCGCAAGGTCGTGTAGCGCTAAAAGTACGTAGATAAGTGCCATCCTCTGGATTGGCACTATTCGTTCAGGTAGAATAGGGGTAGATTGGGGCCAAGTACTTAGTATATTGGTGCCATCGTCTGTATTGGTGCACTGTGCGCAGGGGTTAGGGTTTTGGTGTTTTAGCTCCAAATAGCTGTTAGGGTAGCGCTATATTCTAGAATAGCACTATTGTAAGGAGTGACGCTATATTTATGTTTAGTGCAATGCAGGGAATTAGCACAATATGTGATATATGCGCTATTGGGAGGATTGGCGCTATTCCTTAGAATAGCACTGAGTGGCAGAGTGGCGCCATTTGTCAAAATGGTGCTAAGTATCTTGCGTAGTAGCGCTATGTGTGAAAGTGGCGCAAGGTGTCTTGCGCAGTGGTGCTATTATCTATAATAGCAGCATGAGAAAAAGTAGTAGTGCCATTGTTAAAATGGCACAACACATGGTCTGTTTTGGCACCAAATGATTCTAGCTTTTCAACATTAGAAGAAAGGGGTTGATTCAGAAGAAGATAGGTAGATTTCTGACCAGAAAGTTGTGGATGCAGGATCCAGGTTCATTTATATTGTACTCGCAGGAGTGATACATGCCATCTGTGATGGCACTATTTGATCAATTTGATGATGCCACTCGGGCTCGAATGGCTAGGTTAGGGTTTCTAATAGTTGCATCGATGCTAGTGCTATGAGCTCATAGAGCTCTGATGACCATGGTTGTAGAGCGGTATCAATCAGAGACTTGCACATTTTTGCTACCTACTGGGGAGATTACTATCACTCTTGAGGATGTTTATCTCATCCTCAAGCTACCTATTTGCGACTGTCAGGTGACATATGACACGAGGAGGGGATAGAGGGCGTTGATCAGAGTATTTGGCATTGATCACATTGTTTTATCAGTGGATAGGAGGGAGATGAGTTATGAGGGGACACTGGTGGCGGGTGCAGATCCCTTTGCCTTATTCCTGTGCGCATTGATTGGTGGTGTCGTGATGCCTGATAGGAGGAGCAGGGGATTTCCGGTTGGATGGGGGGAGGTGATTGAGGGGATGGTCAGGCATGAGACCGTGTATGCTTGGGGACCAGTGATGTTGGGGCAGCTATATCATGAGATGCATACAGTTGTCTATCTTTATGATTCAACATTATCAGCTGGGGTTACTCTATTGCATATGTGGATTTGGGAGCATATCGCAGTCACTCAGCTGAGATGTGGGTACTATCACTATCCATTTGAGGCCTTTATGTTCCTTTATCGGGATGCTGAGTACACATACACTGGGCAAGTTTGGTATTGGAGAAGGGTGCTGGATGATGTTATTCGGGTGACCTGGCAACCCTACATCAAAGTGGAGCCATGGCTTGATGATGATGTTCACCTACCTTTTACTTTTCAGCAGCGATATTTGATGGGTCGAGGAGACCACACGATAGACATGTATCTACCATCATGGGTTATGCGACAGTTTGGGTTGTGACAGGATACTCCACAACATATGGCCATTTTTGCACGGACCCGTCGGGATGCGTATTTTTGGCCCGCAGCCATACAGCCGCGGGTTGCTCTGGAGGACTTTGCAGCTTTGCAGCCGTTATAGTGGGATTGGCAGAGCATGGTCAGGGATCTAGGCACTACTCCTGCATATGATATATGGTGGCATATGTGGTGACCGACTCAGTTCACTGATCCAGCAGAGGAGGTAGTCCCTGTGGAGGAGGCAATGGGATCAGGGGATGAGGATTCAGAGGATGATGGGGATGATGATTTTGATGGGGATAACTTCCTGGAGGAGGATGAGGAGATCATTGCAGACTACATCATGGAGGTTGGAGGAGATGGAGAGGAGAGGGTGGTTGGGAGGGATAGGCAGCTGATGGATGTGCTGGTAGCAGCAGCAGCTGGACAGGTGCCCCAACAACAGGTGAGACAGTAGGCACCTATACAGCAGGTTCAGATTGGAGTGGGACGATGGTATGGAGGACCTCGGCAGCGTGGGGGATAGTCGAGGGTGGATAGGGGTGTTCTACCTCCACCAAAGGTTTTGCAGCAGCAGCAGGCTATTGCAGCAGGGCAACAATCAGAGGCAGGCCCTTAAGGGGTAGGTGGAGAGGTAGAGGTTGAGTGGTTGGCATCCCGTTGGCGGGCTCGGGGTGAGGAGGAGGTTGAGACCCTGCAGGCACAAGTAGCCAGCTTGCAGGAGGCATTAGAGAGCTGTGAGGCAGAGTTGGTGCAGCTGCGGGGGACAGTGGCTTTATTAGATGGTACAGATGGACAGATGGCTGCATTGCGGGCACAGTTAGCCCAGGCTCAGGGTGAGATAGCCAATTTGATAGGGGAGCAAGATGCGGCACTTACGAGAGCCTGACAAGCAAAGGCTACAGTGAGCAGTTTACAGGCTTCAGGGGCTGGTCTGGTCCTAGTTTTGACATTGATGCAGACATAGCTGTCTTAGGCATAGGGATAGTTGTCAGAGGCCAGTCGATGAGCTGATTATTATCAGGTTCTTTATCATGTGGCAGTGCCAGCTGAGCATTGTGCAGCGAGCTTTAGTGAGCTTAGTGGGGCCAGGTCATCTAGGTCACACAGATCTAGATCAATTCAGTCTGTCTAGTAGGCGATGGGTCCTCCGTCACATGTGCCCCAGCAGGTTCCCCAGGTTCAGGTTCAGCCGCAGCCACAACCATAGCCACAGGCAGGACCACAACCACCACTAGGGTTAGGATCTCCCACTCCATCAGAGAGAGGGTCCTCCATGTGACAGTTGTATCATTTTAGCCTTTAGAGGCATTGTATTAGGACATTATATTTTTTTATGTGTATATATGAGCGATGTACATTTTTACGATGATGATATATGATATGATGCTTATTGATGGCCTATATGCTTGTTTATGATGATTTTATATGATTATGATGATGCTTATGTTGATGGGTGCAGTACGCTTTATGGATTATATGCTATGGATGTGTTGTGTTTATGTGATGCAATGTACTATGTTGCTGTTATGGATGTACCTATTGATGTGATATGATAGATGCAATGATGGTTTACTTATTGTGATATATGCATGTTTGTGATCTATGGTCTATGATGTATAATGCGGATAACTGTTCAAATTAATAAACATTTATTATGGATGTAAAATGTGATGCAATGAAAATGTATGTTTATCTTAATAAACACATGTTATGTATGGAAATATGGATATGCGACTATATGATTATAAAATGTAGCTAAATGATTATGATTGTGATTATGCAATGTGATTAAATGATTGTGCTATTCGAGAAAATATAACTGAATGATTATAAAATGAAATATGGAATGCGATGTAATTTAACTAATTATGGAATGCAATTTAAGGTTTATAAAATGCACCTAAGTGTTTACAACCTAAATTATTATGATATGTAATGTTAAATGATATATATATAATGTGCAACTAAATGATTCTAAAATGGACCTAAATGAAATGCAAATTAACTGATTATGATATGGACACTAAATGACTCTAAAATGTAACTAATGAAATGCAAATTAAGTGATTATGATATGGACACTAAATGACTCTAAAATGCACCTAAATGACATGCAAATTAAGTGATTATGATATGGACACTAAATGACTCTAAAATGCACCTAAATAGAATGCAAATTAAATGATATGTAAGCGAAATGATATGTGGGGTTGAAACTAAATGATTTAAGAGATGCAAATTAAGTGATAGTTGAGATGCAAACTAGGTGATATGTGAGATGTAGACTAGGTGATATGTCTTGATACACATGATGTTCTTTGTTGGACCCTGGGTGGTGGGGCTGTGGGATAGGGGAATAGGGTGGGTGGATGGGGTTGGGGGGAGGGGGGGTTGATAATGAGGGAGTTGCTAGGTCATGAAACACCGTGCCATTGAGGGGGGATTTAGTTTGACTCAGGATGTGTTGATTGAGAATAAGTTGGAGGAGCGGGATTAGTGAGGGGATTTGGTAGGGTGAAGGGGGGGGAGGGTAGGTGATTATGAAATCTAGGCCCAGATGGCATGGTTGAATAAATGATTAGGATGATGATTTGAGCTAGTAACAGTAGTTGCATAACATTAATTGAGAGCATTTCTTAGTTTACTATAGCAATGTAGGATACAGTTCACAAAGGTATGAGATGACCTAGGTGATGATATGTATCCCACAATTGCGTGGACTAGACCCACAAACAATAGGTTGATTTCATGCGTGCCCAATGTAGTATAACCTTGCCTAGCCTAGGAAGGGGACTCGTAGCGATGAGTGCTAATAGTACATATAAGGTTTTGATGCCTGTATATGCAAATGAGGCACATTATGCTAGAATCGACCCAGGCTTCAAGATATGAATACTATTCTTGGAGTAATGAAACCAACCCACAAGCACAGCATATAGAAACAATGACCACGTCTACTCTAGGTGTTGTCCACCACTTACCATGATATAATGAGATCAAGGTAGCTTTGGAAGTGACCTAGAGTGAGACAAAAAGATAAGAAATCAATAATCAAAAAGACCAACAAAAAGATACAAATAGCCTTTGTGTATTCTTTGCTAAGATACATGTTGATAGGATGACAAATTCTTGTCCATTGTAGGAACGATACTTCCTAGGACGCGAATCGGTTGGATTTTGTTGGATAATTTTTGAAAGGTGGGCAAAAGGACAGTCAGGCTATGTGTGGGATTATAGTTGGTGTGTTGATTGATGATTTTTGCATTAGGGACTAGGTTTCAAGTGTACTTTAGCGTGTGTATCATTTATGAGGTCTAGAAAGCTTAGTGTATGGGGACCATCCCAACGGGTTGGATGGGTGCATCTTAGGTACCTGAGTACTAGAAACTTCCTTCGTATTCCAGACTACCTACATACCCTGTGTCCACGGGATCAAGGTACGTTCAAGATGCGAGCAAAATGAATATGTAATTCTGGCAAGACTTGATGATGTGAGAATGGTTTGGGATGGGTGTGATGGTGAGGATTGATGTATGTTTGATGATTGCGAGTTGCAGTGAAATTGATGTATGGGGTGATTTGCGGTGAGTTGTGTTGTTTTTGGATTTTTAATTTTTGATTTTGTGCTATTTTTGTATTTTTTGATTTTGTGTTGTTTTTAGATTTTTTGATTTTCTGCTGTACAAAGGAAGCTTACAAGGATCCTCATTCCATGGGTTAGCCTTGGGTGAAATATTGCGGGGTAGGTGATAGGATTCAATGTTTCATAATTCCAAGCCATGGGATGTGTGCAATATGGAGTATTGTGTTGGAAAGAGGACTTATTAGATGGTAGAACCGGCCACTACACATGGCACCTGAAACAGGTTTTCACCATGGTACTAATCCAAGGCATCACCGAAGTGATTTTCACCATTGGAAGTCTTTATTGCATTGGGGTTTTACTTGATTTTTTTGATTTTTTTTGAATTTTTCTTTTATTTTTTATTTTTTTGATTGGGGTACTCAATGGATTATGCATAGAATTTATTCAGATGTAGAATGTTCATAGGCTCATCCAGAGGTTGCCCCTCAGGTGTTGCAAGCTGGTATGCTCCTGATCCATAGCTGGTTGTGATGACATAAGGTCCTAACCAATTGGGCTTGAATTTGCCTTTCTTAGGATGCTCCCACAAGTTCTTCTGATTTTCCATAAGGACAAGGTCACCTACTTCAAATTTTTAGTGTTTGATATTCTTGTTGTATCTTCTTCTGAGGCAATTTTGATAGGCCTGTAGGTGGTTCAACGCATTCAGGCATTTCTCATCCAGTAATTCTAGCTGATGCAACTGTGCGACTCGGTATTCCTCATCATTGATTATGTTTTGCAGGGATACTCATAGGGATGGGAGCTCGACGTCAATAGGTAAAATGGCTTCGGATCCGAATACAAGAGAAAATGGAGTGGCTCCTATGGGGATACGGATGCTTGTGCAATGGACCCATAAGGCGGGGTTGAGTTGGAGGCACCAGTCATGGCCAACTTCATTAATCGTCTTCTTTAGGATGCGCAGGATGGTTTTATTTGAATCTTCGGCTTGACCATTTCCTTGAGGGTAATATGGGGTGGAGAAGTGTTTTATTTCAAATTTTTTGCACAAAGTACGAACTTATTGGTTCTTGAATGGTTTTCCATTCTTGGTGATGATGGAATGAGGGATACCATAGCAACATATGATATAATGGAGGATGAACTTGGATATCTGGGTGCTAGTGGTGAAGGTGAGTGGTATTGCTTCTACCCACTTTGTGAAGTATTCAGTAGCTATGATAATGAACTTATGGCCATTGGAGGATGGGGGATGTATTTTTCCAACGAGGTTGAGTCTCCACTGTGAGAAAGGCCACGACATCGTGATGGGTTGCAATTCCTGTGCTGGTACATGAATGAGATCTCCATGTTGTTGACATGGTAGGCATTTTTTGATAAACCGGTAGGAGTCTCATTCCATGGTCAGCCAATAGTATCTAGTCCTCAGGATCTTTTTAGCAAGAGCGGGTCCACTTGAATGTGTCCACATGTACCTCTTGCAAGGCCACTTTAGCTTCCCTAGAGTCTAAACATTGTAAAAGCGTGCCCTCAAGACTCCTTTTATATAGGGTATCTCCTACAAGGGTGAAGCGGGAGGCTCGACGGATGAACGATTTGCGTTGTGAGGTGGATAGGTTAGGAGGGATGACATTATCATGGAGGTATAGGTAGGTTTCTTGATACCATAGGGATAGGGGACCAATGACTTCGCAAACGAGCTCTAATTGAGGAACATCATATGCTGGGATAAGGAGTTCTTCTATCAAGAATTCACACCTCTTGCTGTCTTTCTTCATGTCGACCAGGGACCCGATGGTGGCCATGGCGTCTGCAGCTTTGTTGTTTAGCCTTGGGATCTGCTCAAAGTGGATGTCATCAAAGTAGTCTTTAAAGTCATCGACCATCTTTTTGTAAGGCAGGAGTTTATCATCCTTGGTCTTGTACTCATTGTTTACCTGCCAGATGACTAGTTGAGAATCTCTATACACTGTCAGCTTCTCAATTTTCCATTTTATTGCCATTCAGAGACCTATGATAAGGGCCTCATACTCTGCCACATTATTGGTACATGGGAATGTGATTTTGAATGACTTGGGGATTGTGTCACCTTGAGGGGTAACAAACAGGACGCCTGCCCCCGAGCCTCTATGTGTGTATGACCCATCAAAGTACATTTTCCATGTTTCTGTTGCCAATGTTATATTCAAGATGGCTTCATCAGGGAAATCTGCCAGTGCAGGATGTTCTACAGGAATGTGTGGTGCTTTAGCCATCTGATTAGTGATAACCTGTCCTTTGATGGCTTTTCTCTCAGTATATTCAATGTCAAATTTAGTAAGGATCATGACCCATTTTGCCATTCTCCCAATAAGAGCAACTCTATTTAGCAGATACTTTAGTGGATCAATCTTGGCGATGAGCTTTGTTTTGTGATTGAGCATGTAGTGTCTCAGTTTTTGTGGCGTAAAAACCAGGGCTAGACATGCTCGTTCAATTGGCGTATAATTGAGCTCATAGGATATCAGAGTGCGACTGATGTAATAGATGGCTCTTTCCTTCCCTTGCTCATCGTGCTACACTAATAAGGCTCCAACAGCTGTCTCTGTTGCTGAAATGTACAATAGGAGGGGTTCTCCTTGCTTTGGTGGAGTATCCCAAGTGTTTTAATAATTTAAGAGTGCATATGTTTAGGCCGGAGCCACCATCTATTAAGCCTCTCTTGATGATGTGCTTGTGGATACGGACTTTGATGTGTAAGGTGTCATTGTGTAAGTGTTCAGAAGCAGGAAGATCCTTTTCTGAAAATGTGAGATGATGCGGCACAGCGATATGTCCTACCATGGCTTGGAATTGAGTCACATTCAAGTTGGCGGGAACTTGGGTTTCCAGGAATGCTTTGTCAAGGACGTCTTTGTGAAGAGGTGACGTGTGGAGCAGCTCAAGTGTGGATATTTGTGCAGGGGTCTTTCCTAGATGTTCTAGGAGGTTGTACCAATTGGCAGGCAATGGACGTGTGGTTAGCTGAGGGGGTAGGGAGTCTGATGTGGATGTGGGTGTTTGTTCAGTGGTAGGGGCTGTGTGGATGGATACACGGCCATGACGGATTGTGACGGCACAATCAGGTGCTTGTGCTCGAATGGTGATTGTGTTGACATGGTGAAATGATGGTTCTATCGATCCTACAATGTAGTCATAGGATGCGGGTGGTGGGGTGACATTGTAGGCTTGATTAGATGAGGAGGCTTTGTTATGGTTGGGCAGTGGATCCTTGTAAGCTCCGAGATTAGTATTTGGTGATGGTTGGGTGCTTTGATCAAGGCTGACTTGATTTTGATCTATGAGATCTTGCATGCAATGTTTCAATTTCATGTAGTTAGTGGTTTTATGGCCCACAATGCGGTGGTAGTCGTAATAATCATTTTCATTGTACCACGTGGCTTTGAGCTCATTCTCTTGATGGGGTCTAACAAGTGGGAGCGTTATCAAACCTTTCTTGAGACATCTGTCAAGGATGTCCTCGATGGGTTCCCCTAAGGGTGTAAATTACCTTCGAGGTTTGTTTGGTTTAGTTTGCCCCCTTGGGTTATTTACATTAGCGGTATATGTATGTGCAGGTGTCTGATTTTGTACATGTTGGATGGCCTTCACATCAGTGACGCCATCGTTCAATGTGTTTTTGTTCTTTCCCCAATAGCGCGGCTTGTCGTTTGATTGTGTGTTGGCGTTGTTGTTTGGATTGGGGGTGTTGATATGGAGTTTGTTGTTGTTGTTGTTGTTGGACTTGTAGTCATATAATTTGATAGAGCCCTTGGTGATGAGGGCTTGTTCTATGGTAGTACCTTTGTCGATGACATCTTCAAAGGTAGATACACAAAGGATTTGTAAATGAAACCCTATTTCCTGATTGAGGTTGGTCACAAACATGGTGACTAGTTGTTTTTCAGGAATTGGCCAAGGGAGTTTGCTTGCTAAGCTTCTCCACCTCTGCAAGATGGAAGCGAAGGCTTCTCCGCTCTTTTGTTTTGTGTTGCAAAGGTTTGTCATAGAGATTTCATGTTCAAAATTATAGGAGAAGTGGTTTACAAATTTTTTCGCAAGCTCAGGGAAAGACCTAATGCCTGGGGGAAGATGTGCGAACCATTCAGCTGCTTGACCACCGAGGCTTCTTGGAAATAGTCTCATTAGATAGGTATCATTGTTTGAGACTTCTAAGAAAGCAATGTAGAACTCCCTAAGATGATCCCTAGGGTCTCCCTTTCCCTTGTATTTGTCAAATTTGGGCGTTTCAAAATTCTTGGGGAAAGGGGACATGTACAATGTCCAATCAAATGGATAGGGACAAATATCCTCAAAGGAATAATGTTTGCGTTTGCCCCCAGTTTGCATATCATCTACCTTTTAGATCAAGGCCTGTACAACAGTTGTGAGATCCAGTGTTGATTGTGGTTGGGGTGTGTAGGTTTGCTGATGGATGAGGTGTTGGAGATTAAATGGGGTTTGATGTTGGAGGTTTTGGGAGGTTGCATTTTGGTACTGTGGGGTGGTGTTTTGGTTGAGTTGTGCGAGTTGTTGTTGATAGGCGTGGATTTGTTGGAGAGTATGGGGAGGTATTTGAGGGTTAGGATTATGATGTGTTGATGATGTTACGGGGTTTTGTATATACACGAGATGAGACGGATTGACATTGAATGGGTTGACATTGGATGGATTGATATGAGATGTAGTGACACTAGATGGGTTGACATGAGAAGGATTGATATTGGATGGATTGGTCGTGTTGTGAGGTGGTTGTGAAAAGAATTGTCTCATGTATGCTATGGTTTGTGGGTTAAGTGGAGGTACACTCGTAGAGGTACTTGTATGTGTGAGGTTCCCTTGTATGCCCAATGTGATTTGCGGAATGGAAGAGTGTATGCTAGTTGTGGTAGTGGATGTGATGACGAGTTGGGAGGTGGTAGGATTGGAGACACTTGCGGGGATTGTAGATGTAGTAACATTAGAGCTTGTGGTGGTGGTAGATACGGTGGAAGTTGATGTTTGTGAGACAATAGGTTGGTTGTTTGATGTAGATGGTTGGGAGGATGTGGTAGGATTGATGTTAGAGGTGGATGGTTGGGACGATGTCATGTTGTGGGGTGGTTGAGCACCAATTTTGAGGAGATAATCAAGATATCTATTTGGATCTGACCTTAGGATTTTGTCAAGTAGGTCCATGCTATCAGCATCTTGTGTAAAGCTCAAGACATCTAGATCATCTTGGGACATGGTGGGGGCGTTTTGTGGTGGTGGTGGTTGCAAGAAGTGGAAGGGATTTTCATTGGGATTATATGTCAGGATTTGAAAGACTGTGGGTAGGTTGTGTGTTTGGTTGATTGGAAGGTTGTTGTCGTTGGTATTAGGCATTCCTATGCCATTATATTGTCTGGATTCTGCCATTGCTTGATTCTTCTTGTGTTGTGATCTAGTTATGGGCATACACGTGTATGGGTTTGATTTAGAGGTGGAGTGAAATAGGGATGGAGACCTTAGAGAATTTGGATTAAATTGTTGGACCCAAAGATGGATGTGGTAGTGAGATGGAGTAGAGAAGAAGATGAAGGGGTGATTGTAGTGTGATAAAAGATAGATAATTCTTCAAAAAGATGTTAATCTAAGGGTGATAAGAATGGACGGTATTGACTTTTTGCACAAATTTGGACCAAAAGGTAGATGATGGATGATGTTTGCTTGAGGGTGGTTTGTGGAAGAGATTTTGATGTTTGATTTTGATGTTCGATATGAGAGATTAGGATGATGTTTTTCAAAAGGATTTGATGGTCAACAAATTGAGCTTAGGTAAGATCTAGATTTGTGTCGCACAAATGGATGTTTCTCTTTGTTTGGGGTAGACTAATGACCTTACACAAAGAAGGATGGTTATTTCACTTGAAAGGTTGACTATTGACTCTCCAAGAAAAAATATGATGTGAATGATGAAATCTAGATCTAGCTTTAACTCAAAGGGATGACGAGTTTTTGGTTGATGATTTTTCGATGGCTGTTTTGATTTAGAAGATTTTGGATATGTTTTTGATGAGAGAGGCGAAAAGATCTTGGAATGATTTCTTGTGACAAGGATACTTGTTTTGATCCAAAAAGGTATGCAAAGATTAATGAGGATTAATGGATATGAAGTTGAGTGGATTATGATATAGAAAAGGGTCCAACAATGATAATGATTGATTCTCTAAGGTCAAAGATGAAGGTATGATTTGAAAATTTTGAGGAGAAAATGGATGGGGTACTGACAGTTTTTTGGAAGGTGAATATGGATTATGGCATAACAGGTCCTAAAGATCACAATAGAATTTTCTCTAGTCTCAGGCAAGTCAATCTACAAATAGCACCAATCCATAGGTGAAATGGCACCAAAAGCAGACATAGATGGTGTTGAAACAGGGCAATGTTGGTCGAGGCTCTGAAAAAGACATATTTTGATGGCAATTTTGGATTTGTTTTGATATGAAGTTTGATCAAATGATTCTTATTGTCTCTTGGCAAGTTTTTTTTTTTAAAAATAATTTAAGCACAATAACACACAATAACCAAGATTTTTGTTTGTGAAAAGACATAATTTTGTTAAACAAGCACTTTGCACAACCTAAGGGGAAGATATGACAGTATTTGTTGAATCCCCTAGCTGTGCCTATTCAAAGCGGGTAGCTCTAGGATCTTGGTAGCACCGGCTCCTCCTTACAATTGCACACACTTCTCACATATACCAAGATCCGGGTTTCCACGAAGGCTTGTCCCTCACCAAACCTTAGGATTGTCCCTGCTACCTTGGCTAAGAGCTGCATGAATCAGGGCCACTTCAAAGGTTTCCCTTCTGTGTTAACAAATAGAAGGTTTTTGGATTGCTAACACAAAGATTCTTAGTAAGTGCATTCGTTCAGGTGGCCATACGTGCGGCAGCGCTACTCTCTGTTATGGAGTCTCCCAGCCTCCAAAAGTTACGCCTTGGAGGGTTTTGGGGGAGGTTGGCTGTCGGTATGACACAACAACACCTGTTGCTTGTGACTTTCGTCACAAACACATTATTTTATATAGAGGCTTGAAATAGCTTGGCTTTAGCTTGTTGCCGCTTGGGTCATTCCCACCTTTCGAAGCGGGGTGGTAGGCCCTCTAAAGGATTAACAAAATCAACACAACCACAAAAATACTTTTGATCCCCAAGTTCATACAAAGATGCGAGGGGAGAATATACATCTTCTTTGTGCTTGCATCACACTAAACAAGGTTCATTTTAGTTCTTTGGATTAGGTTGGGGGTGATTTATGCAAGTGTTGTGAAAAGCTTTTGATTCCCAAGGTCACCAATGGTGCGAGGGAAGAGCATACACTTTTTACGCCACAAACATAATCACGATTGTTGTTCTTTTTAATCCAATGAGTTTATTGATGCACTTTGTGGTTCTTTTTAAAGCCCAAAATTGAAATGTTTTGTAGAGTTGTTGGCAAACACTTGTGAATTTTAGAGCACCAAATTTAAATTTTGTTCTAAGCTAAGGCACACACAAAGATTTGTTTGTTGGTTGTTGATCAATTTTTATTGCACCAAATTGAAATGTTCTTTAAGCTAACATGCAAGGGTTCTTTTTAATTCCCAAATTGAAGTGTTTGCTAAGATAAAGATAAACACCCTACAAAAACTTGTTAGTGTCCGCAAAATGATGGTGATGACCTGCAAACAACTTGTCAGTCCCTGCATAGAACACAAAGTCAATCTCTAAAAATAGCTCTAAAACAGAGACCTAATGGTGCCACTGAGGACTGCAATGGTGCTACTAACAGAAACGACCCTAGAAACCTGACACCCAGACAAATAGCGTTGATGTACATAGAGATAATGCCAATTCAACAAATAGCGCTAGTAAATGGTACAGACTGCGACAGAATAAGATATAGCACTAATACATCATACAGAAGGTGCTAGAGTATAATATCGTGCTAAAATGAGATATAAAAGGCATTGAAATAGGAAATAGCGCCAATATAGATATAATAAGGCGCTACTGCGCGTGCTGTCAAGTGGTCTGGTCACAGTTTGAAAATAGCGCTGCGCTGGGTGTCGATAGAGCCAATACGTGCCTGAACGTGTCCGCCCTGCAAAATAGAGGTTTTTCCTAACTAAAACAGAGGGTCACACTGCAAATAGAAGAGGTCCTGTTAGTCTTATTAGTTTACCAAATGGAAAGTAAGACAAAATAAAAGCCGAAATGCATGTTTGGACTTTAGGAAAATTTTGACATAACCTCCCCCTTTTCTGTTCAAGATTCCTGCACAACAGAGAGCAGATAACCCTATAAAACCACAGGAAGACCAGAAATTAGATAGATTTTTGAGTGAGGGTTGAGAGAGAAAATGCTCTACAAAATAGTGCTAGAACAGTAAATAGTGCCAATACTCGCTAAAGATAGCACCAAACCTGCAAAATCACGTCTCAAGCACAAAAACTCACAAAAAGAAAAGATTAGATTTGGACCTTGTGGGTCCCACTGGGCATGCCAATGTGATTGGGAAAATCAAATCAAAGGTAAAACATAAACCAAATGAATAATAAAACAAAGAGTTTATACCTAGATAAGAAGACCCAATCTCATTAAAGGGAGAGGAACTTAGCACCCAGGAGCTCCTAAGATATGATATACCCTATTTGATGAATACAAATGTGAAATGCTCCTATTCTATTTGCAACTCACAATTCTAGCTCATTAGATATTTTGGCATGATAACACTACTTGAAGATTGGATCCAAAAATGGGTTGGAGGATGAAGTATTTATAGAGATTTTGGAGGGATTTTAATCCAAGGGTGGAGATTGGTTTGGAAGATCAATGGTGGAGGATGAAAGTGATGTGGAGGGCCTAGATTTCATCTTGGATGATGGAGGGCTAGGAATAAATATGAATCTTTTATTCATTTTTGGGAAAAGGGTGAATTAAATGAGGTTGGGTGAGATGGATTATTTGTGAATTAAAGATTCACATGGGGAATGGTAAATGAATTAAAAATTCATTTGGGGATAAGTGGAGATAAATGAGGTATGGCATGGGTAAGGGGTTGTAAGAGAATTAAATGTGATGAGGGACTTATTTAAATAAAAAATTGACCTATGTGGATATATTCCAATTTTTTATTTGGAGGATGTGGGGGAAGGGTGTTAAGCTAGATTTGACTATCTTAATGGGAGGTTTAAGATTAATTAAATAAGGTTATATTTAATTAATCTTAAGGCTAGGATGAGGTAGGCTAGGGTAGGCAATTAAATAATAGCTATTTAATTATGTAGGGTAGGGATAGGTCATTTAATAGGCTGAATTAATTAGTTAAACATGATTTAGCTAATTAATTAGGTTTAGTGAGGAGGGAGAAATTGACCAAATAAATATTGCATATTTATTAAATCAATTGGCTAAAGTTTGGACTATTGAATTAATGAAATTAATTCAATTGTTGGGGATAAAATGATGAAAAATTAGGTGATGAAGGGATAATTAATTAAATAAAAATTTAATTAATTGACTAGAAGGGAAATTGGTATGTTTAGGGATGTTGGAAGTCAGTTTGATGATGAAAATAATTTTAGGTGTCTACAGTTTGTATCTAGAAGTAAGCCTAGTTTTGTTGATGGAAATTTTTTGAAGTTTTTGAACAAATTGAAATGTTTTACTTGTGGAAATCTTGGCCACATAGCAAGATTTTGCAGATCTATTTTTGATATACAGTTTAATGCTCAATCTAAGATATCTCCTAATGTTGAAAAGACTAAGCTGGTTTGGAGAATAAAACAAAATGTTAAAAAGGCTGATGTGATCTTTGTTCAAACAACCTTTCATGCTCAAAAGAAAGATGTGTGGGTTATTGGTCCAGTGGTTGCTCTCACCATATGACTGGTGATAAAAGCAAATTTGTTAAATATGAGAATTTCTTTGGTGGTTCTGTCAAGTTTGGTAATAATTTTTGTGTTCAGATCAAAGGTATAGGTACTATTTTTTCTTGATAATGATATTCCTCTACAAGACGTTTACTATGTAGAAGGTTTGACTCATAATTTGCTGAGTGTGAGTCAAATATGTGATAATGGTTTCAAAGTAACTTTTAGTGCACAAGGTTGTGAAATCAAGAAAAAATCTGGGAAGGCTATTGCAACTGGTCTAAGGACTAAAGGCAACATTTATAATCTTCATGAGACTTCAAGAAATAGAAAATATGGGCATGTGTGCTTCATGAGCCAAGTAGAAGAAAGCCAACTATGGCATAGGAGACTAGGACACATCAATTATGATAATCTAGCTAAAATCAACAAGAACCAGAATGTTAGAAATATCCTTGTTATTTCAAAGCCCAGCAACAGTACCTGCAAGGAGTGCCAAGAAGGTAAACAAACCAAGGTAAGTTTCAAACCCAAAGAATATTCTTCTACTCAACCTTTGCAATTGGTTAATTCTGATTTGTGTGGTCCAACAAGGACTAGCTCTTTAAATGGTGAATGTTATTTCATGCTTTTTATAGATGATTACACCAAAATGACTTGGGTTACATTTTTGAAACATAAATATGAAGCCTTCAATAGATTTAAAATTTTTAGAAAGATGGTAGAAAGGGAATCAAACATGAAAATAAGATGCCTTAGGTCTGATAAAGGTGGGGAATATACCTCACAAGATTTCATTGACTATTGTGAAGAACATGGAATCAAGAGGCAATATTCAGCCTCTAGAACACCACAATAAAATGGTGTTGTTGAAAGGAAAAATAGAACCATGAAAGAATGGCCATAACTATGTTGTATGATGCAAATCTGCCAAATGTCTACTGGAAAGAGGCTATTCATACAACAGTCTATACCTTGAACAGAGTACAGTTAAGGGTAAAAACTAACTATACTCATAAATTATGGTATGGTAGGCTTACAAATGTTGAATATTTTAGAATTTTTGGCAGTAAATGTTTTATTAAGAGAGAAGATGAAAGCTTAGGAAGTTTTGAATCTCGCTGTGATGAAGGTATCTTCTTAAGTTACTCCACTCACAGTAAAGCTTATAAGTGTTTCAATAAAAGATTGACAAGAATGATTGAAAGCACTAATGTAAAAGTTGATGAAGTGTTGCAGCCATTTATTAAGCAAGATGAAGAAAAGGAAGAAGTTCTTCCATCTAAAAAAGAGGAGAAATCAGAGGAAGAGGAAGAAAATCTAGTGAGTGCACTTGCTACACCTAAGTTGTCAACATCTAAGACTCCTTCGAAGTATGTTCTAAAGAACCATCCTCAAGGTCAGATTATTGGAGATAAATCTGCAGGAGTTCAAACAAGAAGGAAGCTTGCAAATGCAAGTGAACAAGTACATCTTTGTTTACTTTCTCAATTTGAGCCTAAAACTTATGTTGAAGCTAGTAAAGATAAATCATGGATTAATGCTATGAAGGAAGAACTAGATCAGATTGAGAAAAATAAAACATGGGAGTTAGTTCCTAGACCCAAGGATAAAAATGTTATTGGTGCCAAGTGGGTTTCTAGAAACAAACTTGATGATCAAGGGAATGTTGTCAGAAATAAGGAGAGATTAGTCTATAAAGGATACTCTCAGATTGAGGGTATTGATTTTGATGAAACTTTTGCTCCTGTAGCTAGACTTGAGGCAATAAGAATCTTTCTTTCTTTCTTAATTTACAAGAATTTCAAAGTTTATCAAATGGATGTTAAAACAACATTTCTGAATGGTGATTTTGAAGAGGAAGTTTACATGGAACAACCTGAAGGGTTTGTATGTACTGGAAAGAAGATAATGTATATAGGCTAAAAAAGGCACTTTATGGCCTTAAATAAGCTCCTCGAGCTTGGTATTCTAAGCTTGACAAACACTTACAAGCTCAAGGTTTCAAAAAGGGAGGAGTGGACTGTAACCTATACTACATGACCAAAGGTGATAGCATACTAGTTGTTGTTGTGTATGTAGATGATATTATCTTTGGCAACAATGATGATGAATTATGCTCTACTTTTCCAATTTAAGTCATGCAATCTAAGTTTCAAATGTCAATGCTTGGTGAACTTTCTTTCTTTCTTGGTTTACAAGTTTCACAACTCACAAAAGGCATATTTATATCTCAAATGAACTATGCTAAAGTGATGCTAAGAAGGTTTCAAATGGATGAGTGCAAACCAGTTGGCACACCTATGGAAGTTGGTTGTAAATTGGGTAAAGATGTTGATTTGCCTGATATAGATCATACCTTATTCAGATCAATGATAGGTAGCTTGTTATACTTAATAGCAACAAGACCTGACATTATGCAGGCTATATGCTTGGCTGCTAGATTTCAATCTACACCTAAGCAATCACATCTTAATGCTATAAAATGGATTTTTAGATATAGTAGATGCACTATTGATTATGACCTGTGGTATCCAAGACACAATGATTTTTATTTGATAGCATTCACTAATGCTAATTGGGTAGACAGTGTTGATGATAGGAAAAGCACTTCTGGTGGAGTATTCTTTCTAGGTGGCAGATTGGTAGCCTGGTACAACAAGAAACAAGATTCTGTGTCTCTGTCAACTGTTGAAGCAGAATATATTACTGCTGCTACATGTTGCACACAAGTGTTATGGATGGTTCAGACTTTGAAGGACATTCAGGTTGAGGTATCTAAGCCTGTTAAGATTCTATGTGACAATACTAGCATAATAAACATTTCTAAAAATCCTATAATGCATTCTAGAACAAAGCATATTGACATTTGTTATCATTTCTTAAGAGAAAAAGTTTTGTCAAATGAAATTGCTCTGGAATATGACTCTTTAGGTGATCAAGTGGCTGATATTTTTACTAAGCCACTCCCAAAAGAAGCATTTGAAGTTCTGAGGGATAGACTTGGTGTTCTCTCCCTTGATTCTCTAAAATGATTCAGTTTTTATCTTGGTTTCAGGGGGAGCTTCTCGGCATATTTTTCATCCCTGATGTTGTTAGTTGATGCATTAATGTGAAAAGTGATCAATAGTCTTCATCATCTTGTGTTCTCTTTTCATGTTATTGTATCATGGCTATATATGGGTAGTTGGTATATTTTTTAGTCATATTTAGTTGATACATTCGTGCAGTGGTATATACAGATGTTATCTTGATGATGTTCTCTTAATGTCTACATTTATTGATTCTTGATCATTGCTATATATATTTTTGGTGCTTTCAATTGGGTCTTGATATTAGACTATTTCAGGAGACAGTGGTATTCTACCCTTTACAGATGATAGTGATCATATCTCTGGTTTTGCTCTTTGATGCTTGACATTCTTAGTTGTTGTCCTTGATAGTTCTTTATATCTTCCGCTATGATACATGTTCTTGGTACTGACAATGTAGTTTTGTTTCAGACCATTCTGATCTTTGTGCTGCATTGGATAGTTATGGTATTTTGCAGCATGTTGGTTTATGATTCCTGATCTATCTTTGAGGCATTGGCACACTTCTTTCTCCCTTTGTCTTTGATGCAAAAAGGGGGAGTGAGAGTTGTGTTTTGCCCTCAAGGACAAAGGGGGAGTTTTTTGCCCTCTCAGTTATTGTACTTGATGACAAACTCACACACTCTCATGTTACATGTCAAATGTATTCTCATGACATACTAATTTGTGGCACTATGGTACAACACTTTCTTACATCAGTTTCAAAGTTGGGGGTCATTATATTCCATTGCTTGTTTTTGGTGCTCACAAATATTGACAATTGTGGGTTAAAGTTGTCATGCTCTTAATTGCTCATAGTCTTGATTGATAATTTTATTATATGATGGGCATTATTTCATTTGATTTGGTTTGAAGTTCAAATATTCTCAAAGGCATATATCGGGTCACTTAAGATAGTTAACCTGATCACAAGGTTGTCGGTAATTCCATCAGGTCACAAGGTTATGATCTTTTATTGATGGTCACTAGTTTCTTTTAGGGTAAACTTGTGCTCTAGGTGACCTTGGCATATTGGGCAAAAAGGTAGTTTTGTTGTTCATTTCACAATGTTTAACTTAGAGAAATAGCTCTCTTCAAGCTAGGGTTTGACTCTATGAAAATGATGTGAAATAATGGAAAAGCAAGGTGAAATATATGGATTTCTTGGTCTATGAGGTGATAATGCTGACTAAGGAAGTGAGACAGGTATTCTAGATAGTTACTCAGTTTAGCTATCAGCTGACAGCATACAGGTGATATCTTTCTTTATTGTTTGTTGTTCTTACATTTGCTTAACAATTGGTTAATGTTTTATTGAGCAAGAAAAGAAATTTTGTTTGGGTTTGAATAACCCTAGTGTTTACATCGAACTCATTCCCTAGTAATTTGTAAAGATTATACAGAGGATATGTATTGGTTCTTTGTTGACTGTGAGGTTTTATTCTTCTCCAAGCCATGACAATTTTGAGCCATAACTTGGGTTTATATCATGAAGTTTTTGACTTTAAGTTGGGGTCTGTAAATTCATTTATTTCATTTATTTTTGCTGCAAACAAAATAGTTATGTGAATGGAAAATAGTTTCTAGACAATGCAAGAGGGTTTGTAAACTATTGATAAACTCTTGGTTAGGGTTTGATTCACCTTCTTGATTCAACACTTGGTTCTTGTCCAATGATCTTGAAAATAGTTTTAACAAGTTGAGAACATCATATGAACTATTGTTGATAAGATTCTATTGTGGTTAAGTTTTTTTTGTAACCATAGTTTTTGTGAAAGGCGTTTGATTAAAGTTTAAAATATCTTCAAAAGGCTTTGTGAAATTTCTACATTCTTCTACATGGGTCTATTCGACCATACATTTTTTACAGTTGTTTTAGTTGGAAACTGCCAGAGACAGTTGAAATGATTTTGTTATAGGTTCAAACTGTTTGATGAAAAGAGATAAAGAGGTTGTGAAACAATATATAAAATGATCAATAATACTTTGTTGAGGTGAAAATGAGATTGTATCTCGTTAATGTCATTGTCATAGCAACACAGTTTATTATCTTTCTTGTTCAGTGGAATGACAAGCTATGATTCTTGAGTCTCAAATAAATGAGATAGTCAAGACTTGGACTGTATAGAAATAGAGTAACCCTCTGTATTGTTTTAAAAGCTTCAATTGATCCTGTGGAGTTACTTATGCCAGTGAGGCAGTGAAATGTATAAGCCAGTGAGGCATTGATGCAAGTCAGTGAGACAAGAAGGCCAGTGAGGCATTGTAATAAGTGTTTTTTTTTAATAAGCCAGTGAGGCATTTATGAATGGTTTTTCTACCCCATGAGGGTTTTCCACTCCTCAAAGCATTGTCTTATGGTTTCTTTGTTGCATGGGTCACTTTGTTTATAATTGTATGCTTCAGTTTCTTATTTTGCAGTCTCTTGCATTAATAAAGATTTATTCTACAATCACTTTATGTTTTTGAAAGTTTGGGATAAAAGTTAATTCCAGTGGTTTCTCTACAACATTGATTCACCCCTCTTCTTGTTGTCTAGTACTCCAACATCTCTCTCTCTCTCTCTCTCTCTCACACACACACACATTCTTGTAGAAATGCCAAAATAAAATAACTAGGGTTTGCTAAGCTAAGTGTGTGTTTAATGTATGGCATCAAATGGAGGGAATTGAATCAATGGGATCTCTATCTTCCTCTTTCTCTCTTTCTTTCCCCCCTCTCCCCCCTCACTATCTCTATGTTTGCAAAAAAATCAATTTGAAGTTGCCAACTATTCATGGAGTCATCTCTCTCTCTCTCTCTCGTCCTATATATATATATATATATATCCCACTCTCTCTTAATTTCTCTATCTCTCTACCCCTCTCTCTCTCTCTCACTCTTTCTTTGTTTCTCTCTCTATCTCTTCCTCTCTTTTCTCTATCTCTCTCTACCTCTCTTTCTATCTTCCTCTCTCTATCAATCTCCCTCTATAATCTTCTCCCTCAAAGATTTTGTTTCAGTTTGTATTACTTACTACAAAATTCATGGTAACATCGCAACCAATAATTAATTTGAATCCATGTGCTTTAGGTTCAAACTGATTGTTTACCACTCATCTGAGTGACCATTCCCACAAGTTCAATTAACCAACTATTTTAAAAATTTATTTTTATACCTTATGAATCTTCAAAATCTTCGTTAGGATGAGAGAGTGACATGGATTTTCTTGAATGGCCAACGACCCAATATAAAATGGAAAAATCCAATGAATATCTTTTCCAAACCACTAAATATTACCAAAAGTACAAGTCTCTTGACTTTCAACATCTTCAACTCTGAATAGGTATGATAGTCAACAACTCATTTGAAATTGGAATCTACATATGCTATCCAAAGATCTCTCCTTCCAACAATTCACGCTACAAACTATTCCATCTCCTTGAATAACACAATATTGGTTAAGATGATAATTTAAGTAAAGATTAGTATTGGAGGCTTCTAGATGTTTTGCTTTCCCTAGGATTTTGAACACAAAACCTAATAACAATAACACCATTTTAGAATTTTTTTATTATATAATAAATATTTTTTATGAAACAATATATCAATTTTTTTGTGTGGTGTCTTTTATAGAGAAATAGGGAATTTTTAATTTATTTTTATATAAGGGAATTTTAAAACAGTTATTAGTTTATTAATAATAATTACAAAAATAATTTAATCCATGTGACGAAATGGTAAAGATGATAATTTTATATTCTTTTGATCACCTTCCACTTCAAACAATTTTATTCACTTGACTTATTGTAATATTTTGAGAGTTCTCCATAATCCATATTAAAAAAATCCAATGTTAATCATAATTCAATAAAATCACATACTCCACATTTCATTAACAATTGACCAAGATCATGTCCTCCATATTGCATGTATCAACATAAGACAAATAGTCAAAAATATATAATTTTACAATATAATACTATACTTAAATATATTTCCTTTATCCTCTCATTTTCCCAAGTAATGAAAAATATATTGTTGCAACTTACCTATTACAAAGTAATTAAATTATATGTATATATTTGAAGTATAATATTATACTCTAAATTGTATATTTAAATTAAATATATTTATTTTATATATACAATATATAATATATTTACTTATTATTTATTGTTATATTAAATATAATATATATTATTAAATATATTTTTTAAATATTATCATATTATACAATTATATATTTATATTATATATTGAATGTTTTTATATTTGTTATATAATTTATATATAAAATCTATATTATATTCATATTTATTATATTATATAATATTATTTAAATTAATGATATCTCCTAATAAAATATTTTTAAAAGGACCCCTCCCTATAAAAAACTTCCATTTTAATTTGAATAAGAAAGAAGGCAAAAAGATTTTGCGTTAATAAATTATTTTTATATAAGAGTTCAAAGACTTCAGATTAACTCTTTTAGACTTTTACTAATAACATATATAGTTGTGATTCCATCAAAACTATGACTTGGTAGTGAAGTTAAAAAGAGGAAAGGTGAACGTTAAAAAATAATTACACCAAAATCAAGTGGGGAGAAATTGAGTCTTATGACAAATCTCCTCACACAACGAAGCCTTGCCGGAGTATCGATGACTGAATGAAAACACACAAAATAAATCTGACGGTCACACTTTCTTACCCATACTTTTGACGTGCTATCACTAACCATCACTGCTTACCTCCTATGTCCTCCATACAATGTTCTAAATCTTTATAATGATGTTATGAAGCCCTACATCTGATGACAAAACTGCAGGAAAAACGAGTGAACAAACGAACATTGGCGAAAATGAAACCGGTGAAAAAATGACAAATAAAATGAACAGGCGAGATCTATTCAATCATCTTGCACTGTGTAAGGAGGAGCCTCAACCACAGATTTTACTCGCCATGCCTCTCTTTGCCATAGGGAATGCCTTCAATGTAAAAATGGCATAAAACTATTCCATAAAACATATTTTATTTTATAGCTTCATCAATATATTTTGTTTATAGGGAAGAGGGCAATGCAGGGGAGGGGAGCCCAAGATGATGCTTCTCAATTAGTTCTATTAAGTGTGAAAAATTTTACATTGCATGTTAGTTTATTGTATAAATTGACAAATCTTATTTCTTTTATGAATAACTTTTTTATAAACTTTTCAAAAATTAAAAAGATGATAATACAATATTCACGAAAAAAGAGAGGTGGTAAAAAGTCACACCCTCAAAGTCTATAAGGGATATAATCCAAAACAAAAACAAAAGTTTAAATGGGGCAAAGTTCAAACATCACAAAAAAACAAGCTACTAAGTAACTAAAGCAACATCGGCAAGAAGGGGTCTTAATCATTTGGTTTTTTCCAAACATCACTAAGAATTGAACTTTCATTAATAGGCTCCTAGCCAATGAGAGCATTCTCTTCCTCTAGGGAGTCATTTGTAGGTTGTTGAGCATGAACAAGAGAAATTGCAAGCTTCTGACAAGGAAACTTGCTAGAATATGGCTAGCTAGGAGCACCATATGCATGAGAAGAGGTGGAAGGTCGCTGAGAAGGTTGAGACCAGTTATGGGCTACATTATCTCTAAACTCTGGAGGTTGAGAGCTATCAGACTAAGATTCTTGATCATGTCTAGAAGATGGTTATGAACACACTGATGCCCTCAAGGAGGGCAAGAGGAAGGAGATGGAACTGTGGAACCATGCAAGGGGCATTGCCCCAACAATCAAGAAGCTCTTGCAGATGTGCCACTTTAATTGCAACCTTGCTAGCTTGCACCTGAATCTACATATACATGCTTTAAAGCAAATCATAGCTTTAATATATAAAGAGAAATACATATTAGCCAAAAACTCTGAAAAGAGAGTTGAATTTCTATCTTTCTAAATACTAAAGAGAATTTCCACCTTGAAAGCATGCCAAATCTAGGTATATTTGAATAGCAGACAAGGCCAGTCCCCAAGAAAAACCATATGCCATGAGAAAGGGTCAAGTTGAAAAGGCTTGAAGAAATTATGAATCCAATTCCAAGCTTCTTGAGCTATGGTGCAAAACTAAAAGAGATGCTTGAGAGTCTATTGCAAATATGTGCCTAAGTGGTGTTGTCATTGATGTCAACATATCCTTGTTGCCATTGGTGTCAACTATATCCTATTTTGCTACCTGTATAGAAGACTGGATTGTTGAGGATATTGAGAAAATTAATGAGGATCAATGTATACGGACCATATGGCTGAGTAGAGGATTGTCTAAAGAATCTCTAGTTAAGTTTTGAAAGGGTTCACATGAAGATTTGAAGAAGCTATGGCCATCTGAGTTGAACTAGTTTTGCAGTGTTCAGAAGAGACAGAGTGATAGGAAAGAGGTTTGGATTATTCTGGATATGTCAAATGATGATTTACAGATCTAGAGGTATGTTTGGGAAGTCAGTGTGTATCATCCATTCAAGTGGTTCATGGTTAGGAGGTCCGCAAGCAATCTTTCTAATGTGACAATCATGGCAGATATTGTTCTTGAGGTTCCAGAGGAAGGTACAAGTGTTTCTGATGATTTAGAGGAGTGCGGATGTTTTTGTTGAATTCAATGTGCTTGTGGAGGTCTCTGGATCGTGTAACTGCTATGTTCGAGGTCCGCATTGAAGTCTGAGCTTGTCAAAGAAGATTTCCTTCTTGGTATTGATGTTCTTCCTAGTCCTAGCCGACCAGATGATTCAAGCATGTTGCGGATGTTCTAAAAGCAATTCTATGAAGCATGGCGTGTTGATTAAGGAAGATTCAAGTCCCAATTATGTTTGGCCAATAGCTTAGTGATTCACATTAAGTTAGTTTTTTTTAGTGCTGACCTTAATGTTCATTCCAAGGTTGATGAAGTGTATAAATACTTGTTGATGAGTTGTGGAAAATTATCCTTGTGCAAAAATATAAATCCAAAGAAAGGATTAGAAGCATAGTAGAGGAGAGGAGCATAAGAACAAAAGTAGAGTAGAGTGAAGAATTAGTGAAGAAGAGTTTGGAGGCAGAGCAGAAGTTTATAAACATTCAATGAAATTGAACCAGGCATGAAGTAGATTCTATTTCTCAGTTAAATCTTTCTATGTTAAACTTAAATTTCTTGTAGGCAATGAGTCTCTCTTTTGAGCAGTGAGCTCTGGGCAGTGAGCCCGAAGACAAGTTCCTTCTCATTCTTTTTAAGTACTTTTAATAAGGTACAAATCTTGTGGGCTAACACCCACCATGGTTTTTCCCTTAACTGGGTTTCCACGTCAAAAATCTTGGTGTCAAATATGTTGATTATGTTTCTACTTATGTGATGTTGTTTCATGCTTTAATGTTTATATCATTAATCATTTACAAATTGTGAAAGAAGATTAAAAGAAAGAAAAGATCAAATTTTGGGACAACTGATTCACCCCCCTCTCTCAGTTGTCCGGACTTATTCCAACAATTGGTATCAGAGCCAAGTACCTCTAAAAGAAGCTTGACTGCTTGAGGAGATCCAAGATGTCGTCTTACAAGAAGGAAAGTCTGAGATTCGATGGAACAAATTACTCCCTCTGGAAAGTATGCATGCAGTGTCATCTAGAATGTATGGGTGATGTCTTTTGGTTAATAACCATTAATGTGTATAAGATTCTGAAGAATGGACCTTCAACTATAGACAAACTCAGAGATGCTAAACACAATATTCGAGCCAAAGAAGCATTGTTGAGTGTCTTGTCTGATACTGAATTGGCAAATGTCCTGGATTTGAAAACTGCTCATGAAATCTGGAATAAGTTGTAAAATATGTATGAAGGTGACAAATATGTTAAATGTGCCAAGCTACAAAGCCTGAAGGGTAAATATGAAAGATTGGTAATGAGTGAAGATGAAAACATTACTTCCTACATACAGAAAGTAAATGAACTTGTGACCGATATCAAAAATGCAGGTGGAGTATTGGAAGAATCAGAAATTGTTGCCAAAGTGCTCAGATCCTTACTTGCAGCATACAAGCATAAAGTTGCTTCCATCAATGAAATTAGGATAGTAACAACTGTCACAAGGGATCAGTTAGTTGGTAAGCTCTCAGCATTTGAAATGAGTGAGTTTGGTGATTCTCTCCCTAAGTCTGAATCTACATTTAAGGCCAGTGTGTATGGAAAGAAAAGATATGATCCAGGTGAAAGTTCTTCAAGAAGATCAAATAGATTTGTGACTGAAAAGGAAGGATCTTGAAGATGATGAAATTGAGACTGCAAATCTTGAAGCTCTTATTGCTAAAATAATGCCAAGAGGATACAGTAAGTATGAAGGAAAGTTGCCACTCAAATGTTTTACTTGTAATAAGATTGGTCATTTTGCCTCAAGATGTCTGGAGAGGTTTTCAAAACTAAACCCTAACAGATATAAAAGTCAAAAAAAATGTTACTATGTCCAAGAAGTTGGAGAAGGAGTCATAGATGATGAATCTGATCATGGAGGTTCCACTGAAGATGATTGGGTGTTCATTTCTATCAAGGAAGAAGATCTGGTGTCTACTGAATCTGCTAGCTGTGCAAATATGGAAAGTGCCTTGGTTGCTCAGGTTGTTGAAAAGGATGAATGGGTAATCAATAGTGGATGTTCTCATCATATGATTGGTGATAAAAGCAAGTTTGTAAGATTTGGAAAATATGAAGGTGGGTTTGTAAAATTTGGAGACAACTCAACTGGTAGAATCTGTGGCAGAGGATCCATCTCTTTTGATGGTAAGAATAACACCAATGATATTCTATATGTAGAAGGACTGAAGCATAATCTTCTCAGTGTTGGACAGTTGGTTGACAAGGGTTATGATCTCTGATTCAAGGATGGAAAATGTAGAATCTTGGAAAGCTCTGGAATAGAAATTACATCTGGTACTCAAACTAGAGTTAACATCTTTCATTTAAGTAGTTCTAGCAAAAGTTGTTTGATTGCTCAGTCAGATCAAAGTTGGCTATGGCATAGGAGGATGTGTCATATAAATTTTGATAACATTATCAAGATAAGTTCTACTCAGGCTATAAGAGATCTTCCAAAACTTATGAAACCTGATAACATGTGTAGAGAATGTCAATTGGGCAAACCAAACAAAATTTCATTCAAAAGTAAAGAACAATTTTCAAGTGAATGGTTGGAACTTGTGCATATTGATCTATGTGGTCCTGCTAGAATTAGGAGTGTGCAAGGAGACATATATTTTATGTTGCTGATTGATGATTACTCTCAGATAATGTGGGTGACCTTCTTAAAAGAAAAATCAGAAGCTCTTGACAAATTCAAGGTATTCAAGGGTATGGTGGAAAATGAGATTGGTGTGAAGATAAAGTGTTTGAGATTTGACAAAGGTGGAGAATTTACCTCCGGTGAGTTTGATTCATTCTGTGCAAAGCATGGAATAAAAAGATAGTTATCTACTTCTAGGACTCCTCAACAAAATGGAGTTGTGGAAAGAAAGAACCGGGCCATTCAAGAAGCTGCTAGGACCATGATGTTGGAAGAAAATGTTCCTCAAGTCTATTGGAGAGAAGCTGTAAGTACTGATGTCTACACTCTTAACTGGGTGTAGATCAAAAGAAATTCTGGTAAGACACCTTATGAACTATGGTTTGGTCATCCTCCTACTGTAAGATACTTCAGAGTTTTTTGCAATAAATGCTATATCAAAAGAGATGAGGATCTACGCAAGTTTGAAGCAAGAAGTGATGAAGGAATTTTTTTAGGTTACTCTACTCAAAGCAAAGCATACCGGTGCTTTAACAAGAGGTTGAAGAAGATTGTTGAAAGTGCTAATGTCAGAGTTGATGAGAGCAAAGGAGGACATTTCAATTGCGAATATGATTCAGATGATCAAGATGAAAATCCAAGTCAAGAAAGGCAAGTGCAATCTCATATTCAGATCCAGATTGATCTGGATAATCCAATAATACAAGAAGATAGTGCAAAAGTTGAGGAACAAGCTCAAGAAATAGAAGCTCAAGCAATTCCCAAAACTCCTAGGTATGTAAGGATAAATCATCCTGAAGATCAAATCATAGGAGATAGAAATAAAGGTGTTCAAACTAGGAGAAGAGTTGTTGAAGATCAAGAAGAGATTTGTTTGATTTCAAAGATTGAACCAAAATCATTAAGTGAAGCCTATAATGATGAAAACAAGGTAAAAGCAATGGAGGAAGAACTAATGCAAATTGAGAATCACACTTGGGATCTTGTCTCTAGACCTGAGGACAAAAATGTCATTGGAACTAAATGGGTCTTCTAGAATAAACTAAATGAAGATGGTGAAGTTGTAAGTAATAAAGCAAGGTTGGTATGCAAAGGATATTCTCAAGCAGAAGGAATTGATTTTGAAGAAACTTTAGCTCCGGTGGCAAGAATAGAGACAGTCAGATTGTTTCTTGCTTTTGCTGCTTATAAAGATTTCAAAGTCTATCAGATGGATGTCAAGTCAGCATTTCTAAATAGAGAATTAGAAGAAATCTACATTGAGCAACCAGAAGGATTTCAATTGTCTAATTAGAAAGACATGGTCTGTAGATTGAAGAAAGCATTATATGGACTCAAACAAGCCCCAAGAGCCTGGTATGCAAGATTAGATAAGTATCTACTAAAGCTAGAGTATAACAAAGGCACTACTCACAGTAATCTTTACTTCAAGATTGATCATGAGAATATTCTGATTGTTGAGGTATTTGTTGATAATATCATTTTTGGTGGAAATGAGAGCATGTGCAAAACATTTGCTGATCAAATGCAAAGTGAATTTGAGATGTCTATGTTTGGTGAGATGAATTTCTTCTTAGGCCTACAAATCACTCAGTCAGATAAAGGTATCTTTATATTTCAGTCTAAGTATGTTAAAGAATTGTTGAAGAAGTTTGGAATATAAGATTCAAAGATAGTAGGTATGCCTATGGTAACCGGATGTAAGTTGAGTAAAGATAATGACTCTCCTAAGGCAAATAAAAAAAGCTATAGATCAATGATTAGAGGACTACTCTATCTAACTCAGACCAGACCTGATATCATGAATGCAGTTGGGCTTGTCGCTAGATTCCAAGCTGATCCTAAAGAATCCCATGTTGTAGCAGTCAAGAGAATTTTTAGATATCTCAAAGGGACAATTGATTATGGATTATGGTATCCAAAGGATAATGACTTCACTCTTCATGCATATACATATGCTAATTGGACAGGAGATGTGTATGATAGGAAAAGCACTAGTGGTGGTGCATTCTTCTTGGGAAGTAGATTAGTTTCTTGGATGAGTAAAAAGTAGGAGGCAATTTCCCTATCTACAGTAGAGGCTGAGTATATAGCAGCAACAAACAATTGTACTAAGGTCCTGTGGATGAAGCAAATGTTGAAGGACATCAGAATTGTGTTTGAGGATCCTGTCACAATCTTCTATGATAATTCAAGTGCAATAAGTATCTCAAAGAATCCAATGCTGCATTCAAAGACAAAGCATATATCCATCAAGTTTCATTTATTGAGAGAGAAGGGAAATGAGAACGAAGTCAAGTTAGAGTTTGTGTCTTCAAAGGATCAGATTGTGGATATTTTCACTAAGCCTCTTCCCAAGGATACTTTTGAGTATCTCAGAGAGAAGTTAGGGGTTATTACCTCTTCTGATCAGAACTAAGATGCACTAAGGTGCATCAGTCCAATAGAATTCACAGTCACATTTTGTGATCTAGATTGATGTTAAGGAGATACTACTCAGGGGGAGTAGTTAGTACAAAATTTTGGGATTGGTCTGATACAAAAAGGGAGAAAAGATTACAAATAAGTGCCCTTTGCCATTGATGTCAAAGGGGGAGAGAAGTTCATGTGAAAAACTAGTTGCTGATGAAAGGGGGAGCAGCGAAGAAAGTGATTGCAGGAGTGATAGGAGAAAGGGGGAGAAGGTCTTTTCTTGATAGTCAAATAAGTTTTTCATATTAAATGTTACCATCAATGACAAAGGGGGAGATTGTTGCAAATATGTGTCTAAGTGGTGTTGTCATTGATGTCAACATATCTTTGTTGCCATTGGTGTCAACTGTATCCTATTTTGCTTCCTATATAGAAGACTGGATTATTGAGGATATTGAGAAAATTAATGTGGATCAATGTATGTGGACCATATGGATGAGTAGAGGATTGTCTAAAGAAGCTCTAGTTAAGTTTTGAAGGGTTCACATGAAGATTTGAAGAAGCTATGGCCATTTGAGTTGAACCAGTTTTGTAGTGTTTAGAAGAGATAGAGTGATAGGAAAGAGATTCAGATTATTCTGGATATGTCAAATGATGATCTATGGATCTAGAGGCATGTTTGGGAAGTTAGTGTGTATCATCCATTCAAGTGGTTCATGGTTTGGACGTCCGTAAGCAATCTTTCTAATGTGACAGTCACGACAAATATTGTTCTTGAGGTTTCAGAGGAAGATACAAGTGTTTCTAATGATTTGGAGGAGTCCGAATGTTTTTGTTGAATTTAATGTGCTTGTGGAGGTCTCTGGATCATGTAACTACTATGTTGGAGGTCCGCATTGAAGTCTGAGCTTGTCAAAGAAGATTTCCTTCTTGGTGTTGCTATTCTTCCCAGTCTTGGCCGACCAGATGATTCAAGCATGTGTTGCGGATGTTCTAAAAGCAATTCTATGAAGCATGACATGTTGATCAAGGAAGATTTGAGTCCCAGTTATGTTTGGCTGGTAGCTTAGTGACTCACATTAAGTCAGTTGTTTTTAGTGCCAACCTTGATGTTCATTCCAAGGTTGATGAAGCATATAAATACTTGTTGATGAGTTGTGGAAAATTATCCTTGTGCAAAAATACAAATCCAAAGAAAGGATCAGAAGCAGAGCAGAGGAGAGAAGAACAAAAGCATAGTAGAGTGAAGAATTAGTGAAGAAAAGTTTGGAGGCAGAGCATAATTTTATGAGCATTCAATGAAACTAAACCATGCATGAAGTAGATGTTATTTCTCAGTTAAATCTTTCTGTGTTAAACTTAAATTTCTTGTAGACAGTGAGCCTCTCTTTTGAGTAGTGAGCCTGAAGGCAAGTGCCTTCTCATTTTTTTTAAGTACTTTTAACAAGGTACAAATCTTGTGGGCTAACACCCACCGTGGTTTTTCCCTTAACTGGGTTTCCATGTAAAAAATCTTGGTGTCAAATATGTTGATTATGTTTCATGGTTTAATGTTTACATCATTAATCATTTGCAAATTGTGAAAGAAGATTAAAAGAAAGAAAAGATCAAATTTTGAGACAACTAATTCACCCCCCCTCTCTCAGTTGTCTAATCTTATTCCAACAGAGTCTTGAATTATCCATAGAATAGACAATGAGGGTTGAGAACTCTCAAATGAGTCAAGTGAGAACCAAGTAGAAGACCTTGGTAGAGAATGCACCATGCAAACTGAGCCAACTTAGGCTCAAGAATAGTTAATCATATAGACTGGAATCAACAGTACCAAGTGCCAAGAGAAGATTGAAGTTGTCAATGGTGGTTTAACTAATCTACCATTGGAAGATGAGGCGAAAACCACAAATATCCTTTGCAAGGTTGCTAATTGCAAAATCGTGTGTTAGGATATTATTTCCAATCTTTCAACCAGAGATTGAAAGACCTAACCCTAATTTTGTGAACCATGTGGGTAGGAATGACATCAATAATAGTTTGGAAAGTCTCTTGATCTTGATTAGAAAGCTTGAATTTTTGCTTAACCTTTGGCTAAGAAAGAAAATTCTTAGTAGCTCTTTTAAAAAGATAAAAAAAAAGAAATTTAATCCCTCATTTGAAAAAATTCAAAGCATGAACCCAAGGAGCTTTAGCCAGAGGATGGTTTTGACTAGAGAGAATCGAGGACCACCAAATAGATTGTTAATTGATTCAAAGGCTATTATAGAAGTCCTACCCAGAGAAGCCAGGGCTTAATAGGTTCCCAATCTTTCCAAATGCTCTTGATAACAAACATGCCTTGAATTTTGATGGGTTCCCTCATGGTAAGGAGAGTATAAAGATCAAGGCCTTCCCAAGTTGGATGCCCAGAAGGTACATTAGAAAGGGTACAATACTTAATGAAAAATTTATATACATCATTCCCTTCCAAGGCCCTGATAATTCATTTAGCACATAAAAAATCAAGTAGTTTATTTTTAACATCAATAAGATCTATTTAAGTATCATAGATTAGTATTATTAAATTAGTTCCTGCTATAGGAGAAATTGGTAGATTAATATTTTAACATAAAGCAAAATTCTTATTGTGACTACTAATAAGAAAGTATTTATTATTCTAAACTAAGAAATATATTAGCTACTTCCATATTTAAGGAAATCCCATCTATACATAAAACTCCAATCACGTTTAAGAAATCACAACAATTGATTAGACATAATTACAGGTTGCACTATGCAATAAATGACATCTAGTACTATAACTCCCACCTTTAAATGCAGCTAAGAAAACATATCCATTAATAACTCCTTGCCCATTCCAACACAACACACCTATACATGTCTTTTCATTTAATAGCTTGGTGAAAAAATTAGAAACTAGTACTCTTTCTAAAATTATTGTTAACATGTTGAATTCCAAATGCACACTATCGTGTTATTAGGCTTTAACATTTTTCATATCACTTGGAACTTAATACTCAAATAATTTTTGATTTTTTTTATGAATAAGATCTTTATTTCTTTTAAAAGCTAAAAAAGATAATAATACAATAGTCACAAAAAAAGTAGGTGGTAAGAAGGCACACCATCAAACTATATGTGGGACTAAGTCCAATACAAAAGATGAGATAAATCTAAATAGGACCAAGATTGAATATCAATAACATTGAACAAGGCACTAGCAAGAGCAACATTGGCAAGAGGGGGTCTTGGTCATTTGGTTTTCCCTAAATGTTAGTAGAGATGGAATTGTCATCAATAGGCTACCAACCATTGAGAGTACCCTCCTCCTCTTGATCATCATCTATAGGTTACTAAGCATGAAGAAGAGAGACAACTACCTCCAAGAAAGGAAACTTGCTTGAATCTACCTAGCTAGGAGCATCAACCATTGGCTACATGATCCCTAGACCCTGGAGGATGAGAGCTATGGCATTGAGATCCTCAATCACATCTAGTAGATTGGCCAGGACCATGCTAGCACCCTCAGGGAGGGGATGACTCGGTAGGAGTTGGAACTTTGGCAACCATGTAGGGGCATTCCCCTAGTGGTCAAGAAGCTCTTGCATATGTACAACTTCAAGTGCAACCTTGTTGGCTTGCACCTGAATCTACATATGCACATTAGAGAAAATCATAGTTTTAGTGTATAGAGAGAAGTGGACATCAACCAAACAACCTCCAAAGAGAGTTGAATTTCTAGCTTTCCAAATACTAAAGAGAATTTCCACCCTAAAAGCATGCAAAATCTAGGTATATTTGAATGGGAGATAGGGATAATTGCCTAAAATAACCATATGCAATGAGAAGGGGTCAAGATGAAAAAGCATGAAGAAATCATGTATTCAAATCCAAGCCTCTTGAGCTCTGGTGTAGAACCAAAAAATATGCTTGAGAGTATTGAGCTATCCACATATTGGATAGTGAGAGTTGAGAACTCCTAGATGATTCAAGTGAGAACAAAGTGGAAGAGGTTGGTAGAGAATGCACCATGTGAAATGAGCCAACTTAGTCTCAAGAATGGATGACCAAATAGACTGGAATCATTGGTGCAAAGTGCCAAAAGAGACTAGAGGTGCCAATGATACTTTAACTATATTACACCATTGGGAGATGAGGCAAAAGACAACAGTATTCTTTGTGAGGTCTATAATTGTGAAATGGCATGTTAGGATACCATTTCCAATCTTTCTATCAGGGCTTGAATGACCTAACTCCAATTTTGTGAACCAGATGGGGAGGAATGGCATCAATAATATTTTGAAAAGTCTCTTGATCTTTGATTGGATAGCTAGAATTTCAACATGGCCTCATACCAAGAAAGAATTTTTTTGTAGCTCTATCAATAAGATTAGGAAGAAATTTAATTCCTCTTTTGAATAATTTCAAAGCACGAACCCCATGAGCTTTGGAAAGAGGATAGTCTTGACTAAAAATAACTAGAGACCACCAAATAGACTATTGATTGATTGAGAGGACATTACAAAAGCCATTACCAGCCTAGAGAAACTAGTTCTTGATATACTCCTAGGCTTTCAAAATTATCTTGATAACAAATGTGCATTGCATCTAGATAGGTTTCCTCATAGTGAGGAGAGTATAGAGATCTTGAACCCTTTCCAGGCTAGAAACCCAGAAGGAACACTAGATAGGATATAATGTTGAATGAGAATTTTCTAGGCATCATTTCCTTTTAGGGCCCTAATAATCCATTTATCACAAAGTGCAAGGCCTTGATGAGAGATTGAAAGTAATCCTAAACCACCAACATTGTGAGGGAGATGTAACATAATTCCCAAGCAACATGATGAAATACTATATGTCCATCACTAGAGGCCCAAAGAAAGTCACTAAGTATCATCTCAATTTTAAAATAAGAGTCATTCAAAGGAACCCAACAAGAGGAGTAGTAAACATGAGTAGCAGCTATAATTAAAAGCAAACCTAGAATTTACCAGCCATAGATAGAGGCTTGGTAATTCAATATCCCAACTTCACAATTTTGCCAATGACACCTTTCCATAGGATAGTAGGGGTGACTTGAAAAACAAAGGGAGTTCCCAAAATGAAAAACCTCTCTATGATCAATCCATTTCTAACTGAAAGAGTCTAACTAGCCAGGTTTGGGAAGAAAGGACTACCTATAGCACTCGGTCTTTTGCTATTGAGTACCAAAACTAGAGGCTTGGTAGAATATATCAAGGCAAAGAAGAGGCTTTTTTGAGATTATTTTCATCATCAATAAGAGTGAGAAATGAATCATCAACAAAATGACCATTAAGTAGCTAGTTAGATGAATTAAGAAAAGCAATACCCTTAACAAGCTTTTAGGAGATTGCATGAGCCAACAAATAGAAAAATCTTAAGTAGTAAGAACATAAAGTGTAGGGACTAAAGGGAAAACCTGATGGATGGATCAAAAAATCCTAAAATTCTTAGATTGCTAACCGTTAATGGTGATACAATTTGAGGCATCAACAGATAACATCTAAATAGAATGAATAAATGGGGCCCAAAACTAAACATCTGAAGTATGACAAGAATGAAGGGCCATTTTATGTAGTCATAAACCTCAAGGTAAAGTCAATTTTGATAAACATTAGAGATTGCTAAGTGTAAGAGTCAAAAATGGACTCAAGACAGCCTAGGATCACCAACAACCAAAACGATCTTCCACAACAAGAGAGAAAAGAAATAACAACACTTTATAGTGCCAAGAATAATGATGCATATAATATACAAGATGCAAAGCTTGACTTGATACACACTACATTGCATACCATTGCATTTTTGAAAATGTACAATGAGATACTTTCTATATATAGGAAAGATTAAGAGGTAGGAGAAACTAGGATGTTGACAAGTGTCTTAATTTGATGACATGAGACAACTAGTGCACAAATACTAAATGCACCTAGATGTACATTATTGAATGAAATTAGATAAAAATATTAAATGCATGACAATATTAAATGTCCTAACTACCTCTAGAAGATTCCTAAGTCAACTTAACTAGTGAACATGTGTGAATAGGTTCTAACTAATGACTAGTTAGATAATGTGCCTTGTTCACACTATAAAGGGGAAAATTGATAGGAAATACCCCTGTTCACACTAACAACCCAGCTTAAGTACAACTTAGGGAGAAGTCAACAAAGGAAAAGATGCAAAGATGGGTCCCTACTACAAGGCCATGTTAGGTACCCATGTACAAACCATATCTCATAATGAAAGAAAAGGAGAAAACCCAGTGGGACAAAACTCCTTCCCAAAAGAGAGAAAACATACAATCAAATATGTACAAATGATGGAGTGATGGAAGAACTCATCAAGATCCCCAAGTACAAAATCCATCATGAATATACAATTAATAGACCCCCATAAGAGGGAAAGAATGAGACAAGATGTCCCCTCAATAATGAAGTAGCTCATGTTCCAATGCATGCTTGAAGACAAAATACAATCCAATGCCTGCAAACAACATTTCTCCCCTTGGGAAGAAACAAATACATTGGTATATATAGAAGAAAATCCAACTCTAAAACAAGAGATGAGGAATGAAGTCTCATAATGTATGATGTCTCTAAAAACTGTTCAAGGGTCCACATGTCACAACCAAGAGATGCCATAACAAAACTAGATGTCACAAGCCAAACTAAAGAATGTGACAAATCAAGATAATAGGAAACTCAAGATCATCAAGCTCTAAAGACAAAGAAGAGTCCTCCAAATACTACTCAAAATATTCCAACTTAATGCCAAACTGTGACAAGTGAAGAGAAGAAAGAACAAGAGGGTATGACGGTTCCCTCATCACATCCAAAGAAGATGATGCAACTCTATAAGAGCTAATGTAAAAAACGAGATGAATGTCCTCAATAGTGTCCTCCAATTTTGCAAGATGAGATTCACAAGACAAAGTGGAAATACTTGTCAAATACTCATCTCACAAGGTTGAATCTGAAAGACAATAAACATCCTACTGATAAAGATTAAGGTAAGTATCAACCAATGAATGTAAAGGATCAACAAGTGTGTCTATACGAGGAGTGGAAACCTCATCATCCCATCATCTAAATATGTGATGCATTCCAAAGAAGCAAACTCCTCCTCTGTATCATAGTCATATGGTATATTATCTGAATCATCAAGAGATACAAGACAATCTAAAACAAGATCATTTGGGAATGGTTGAATAGAAGGATCTCCATACATCTCTCAAATTTGGTTCACACAAGATGAGGGCACTCAATGTTTATGATTGAACTCAATGTATCATCATCAACATGGTAACCAATTACTCCTAGAACATGATCAGTTTTAGAATACCAAGCAAACTTCTTCCCATAAGTATCTGGTTGAGGAACAAGACCATATAAATCTGGCAAAAAATGAATCCAACGCAAGTGTTTCAAGATGTCATCCATCCATTGTTTATGGTTCCCCTTTTGCACGATGATTAGAGAAGGATGAAATGAAAAACCGATAATGATTAAGATAGATATCTCCAAATTACAAAGACATGAAACCTTCAGCTAAAAGTATGAACTCCCAATATATCAATACTGAAATTGAAGCCCCCCAAAAAATATGATCATGGAACTTTATACTTGGTGCAATTACAATTTCCACAAGCCAAAATGGCAAAGTGGTCTTTTGATCTTAGTGCATGCAAATTCCAAAATTATGCTATAACTAAAAGTACAATTTCTATGCAGAAATTTTGGATCAAACTGATTACAAATCTAAGAAGTAATCCAAAAATTATGCATTTTCAAAAAAATAATTCACCAAAAATATTATAGTATGAGCCCAAACAAAGCCCCAGAAGTTCTGAAAAATGAGAACTGCACAACAACAACGATGAAAATCTACAATTTCTGGAAAAACCAGACACCAAACCAAAATCTGATTGCACCACTGCGAAACCTATGAAATTATACCCCAAATCAAAAAACTTTTCTTGCAAAAAGGATCTTGGATGATTGAGAGACATTCCTACAAAGTTAGAGTGCAAAATCAAAATTGCCAACTGAGAGGGGCCTATAAAACTTTGTGATTAAGTTTTTGAAAGATTTGTTTGCTGCATACAAAAACTAACAAATACCTAGATAGTTTTTCAATGCGGCAAAAAAAATACAAAAAGTGTTTCTCTTTCCACCATGTGGAAGATGTGAATCTAATGCAAAAATGCCTTTAGCAATAAAAAATGACACGTAGAAGCTAAATCAGCCACCTAAGTCATGAAAAGTCACACTGTAACTTGCAATAAAGAGGAATATGACTAATACGAGGTCTATTTTGCACGAGGATGCACCAAAAAATATTTCTTGGTAGAAACTCTTGAAAAAGAGGGAAGGAGATCATAGATTTGAAGCTCTGATACCATGTAAGAATCAACAATGGACTCAAGACAACCCAAGACCACCTGCAACTAAAAAAAACTTCCACAACAAGAGAGAAAATAATAACAATGGTTGATATTGCCAAGAATAATTGTTGAAGTAAATGAGTAAATGCCATTTACCCATGCTTAAGTTTACTTAGGCATCCAACACAAATATTAAATTAGGTGCATATTAGATAATTAGTTCCATTTACTGTTTGGGTAGTTTTTACCTACCAGCTCTCAAACACAACTATATATCGTACATTTGTAAATATTTTTTGCATCTCAATACATTTTTCATCCTCTGGTGAAATAGATTTGCTTCTCTCATATTGTGAAGGTTATTTTCTGTAGGTTGTGCTCTTGGGAGGTGGATGACACCAACAATAATGATGAATAAAATATACAAGATGCAAATCTTGACTTGATACACACTACATTTCATACCCTTGGATTGCTTAAAATGTAAAATGAGATACCTTCCTTATATAGGCAAGGTTGAGAGGTAGGACAAACTAGATGTTGACAATTATCTTAATCCTATTCCATGAGACAACTAGTGTGTAAATATTAAATGCACCTAGATGTACATTATTGAATGCACTTAGACACAAATATTAAATGCATAACAATATTAAATGCATGACAATATTAAATGTCCTAACTACCTCTAGAAGATTCTTAAGTCAAGTTAACTAGTGAACATGTGTGAATAGGTTCTAACTAATGACTAGTTAGATAATGTGCCTTGTTCACACTATAAAGGGGAAATTGGATAGGAAATACCCCTATTCACACCAACACTAAGAATGCTAGGCCCATTCCAAGGATAAAACACTAATAAGGAATTGCGACCATAGTAGAGACCATAGTGAAGGATTTCATATGCATGGTTAGCTAATACAAAGTGAAAGAGGAAAAAGCCTTTGGTAAAGTTATAGATAGCATCTATCTTAATCACATGTGGAACACATGCATTGTTATCCCAATTGTGATGCATGCTTTAAATGGTATGCATCCAATGAGAGTAAATTATTCTAGTCATTTGTAAGAATTGTCAAGTTTAGGAACCAAAAGAATAATACTTGGAGGGTTAGAAAAATCCATACCTTATGAAACACCTTTGGGACAAACTTGTGTGCTTGTTTTTCTAGAGGTACCATTGTTCACTCTAGTCCCTAATACTTTGACATCAATAGTTGAAGGAAAAGGCTAAAGTGTTATTTAAATAGCTACTAGTTTCCCTAAGAGCAAGAAACCCTAAGAAATTCCATAATGAATATAGAAAAGATTAAAAAGTATTGGTACAATATTATAGTGATTATGAAAAAAATCAAAGCAAAAAATATACATTTAAACCAAACTAGCCTTTCTCCCTAGCATTGACACCATATTTCTCATATTTAAAAGTCCATGATATATTTAACATTATGACTACCTTAATGACAACCATATCTAATAGGCCAACTTTGTTAATAAATATTCAACTTTTTTCCCTCAACCATATTTACATAGAAATCATATAAATTCATGAGAGTGAGCTAACAACAATAGATCAACTTATTCCAATTAGTCGATAGGCTTCTTATATGAGTATTCATGCTCAAAAATTGTCTCATGCTAGGAAAATCCATCAATAATATTTTACAGTCTCTAGTCTTTATTCACCACCAAAAATCCACTAGCCATATACAAATAAGACTTTAACACATATATCACAAAGATATTAGATACTCGAACAATATTTTTGAGGGATGTGTCAAGACAATCAAGACCCACTTTGCCTACAAATCCATATTTTTCTAGACATATTTTGACTGGAGATCATTCACCCATGCGCCAAAAGCAGATGTACTCATAGACAAGCATATTAGAGTTTCTTGTGCATTCCCTCTCATGACATATCATCATAATGCTCACTTAGCTTATTTAAAATATTCCTTGATGCATGTTCTTTCTTAAATGGATGGGACCCAAGATCTCTTATTGGAATCCATGATTTTTACATCCTCTTCTTGGTCACCCATCTAGCTAATTAATTTCCCTTTTGTAACATCCATATCCGAATTGACAAGAAAAACTAGGTTTTCACAAAGGTAATTTTTTTTTTACTAGGTAATCAAATACAAAAGAACTTATCTACTACCAAGTATAACATTTTTTACTTTAACTTAAACATGATTTCATTTTTCATAAAATTGAAAGAAATGATATACAATAAACATTTTGTTCTCTAACAATTTGAAATTTTCTTGAAACAAATAATATATTGGAAACATACCATTAACATGCATCTCGATTGTCAACCCATCACATTCAAGACTCGGTAATCCTCAGTATTTGGAAGAGAAAGTATCTTCAAGGAGCTTAACCTCCAACCACAGACCGTCGGTCTCCCACACTCCTTCCTAACCGGAAGTGGCCCTACCCTACTCAAGAGGATAGACTTAGGATAACCATCAGTGTTTGCCATCTGAGCTCTAGTGTTGTAACTTACGTGTCTTGTTATCGTACAGATCCCTAGATACCCTCTAGTCATGCATGACTCTCCACAAGAAATGCCATCCAGTCACAATGAACATTCGATGCACTTGAGGATCGTGTACCACCTTGGCCAAAGGATTTGTTTTTAAATAGTGTTCTAAGAACGCATGAACTTAGTTCACCCACCCTTCTCGACTTGAACTGATCGAAATCCTACAATTTCCTATTTGTAAGGTTTGAAAAAATGTCGACCTCGATGACCTCAAGGTTTTAGGATTTTCTCCTGCAATACCGCATGGCGCAACGTTTACTCTAATCCCGAGTTCATAGTTTCATAATCCCATATTCGTATAAAACATTGTTTAATAACACCCACTCCTAAGTGGTTTCAAACTTGGTTACTCGGTTCCCATGTTTGTACAACATACTTAAGTATCTAAAACAATTTCCCGTTATCCCAGAATTTAAGGGTTTTAGACTCATAAGGTCTACAAAATAAAAAGATACTAGAACCATCACATGCAACGTAATCTAGACTCAAAATGCAGGTTTTTCCCACCCTATTTGTTTATTACAAATCCATGACGGCTTTTAACCAAGAATAACTACTTAACCTACAACTTCACACCTCTTACCAAAATAAATAGTTTTACGAGGTTCAATGAGGTAAGAATTAAATGATAAGGTTAATAAAGGACTTGGAATCTCTCTATGACACTAGAGACGTTCAAACTTATATGTCAACCTTTATTTGAAAATCTAAACCGAATAAGAAATTAGATGACAGCATTTGTTGACATTAAATGTCTCGTTTTCAGGATTCCTATGTCATATAAGTCGTGGAATGTGGACATCCAAAGTCATCAAAGAGGGGAAATATTTCAAGTATTCAGAGACGTTTTGAGGCAAAAACACAGTCATGTGAAATGCTTACCAAAATAAATGAAAGCAATGTATTTCAATAACAGGTTGTGGTTTACTTTACGACCAAAACAATAATCATGCATACAAGGATGTTCTCACCGTAGGTATATAGTTTAAGGTTTACACCAAAAGACAGCAATGAAACTATTTCTGAGGTTTTAAACACCAAAAGACAACAATGAAACAATTATGTTGATAAACCTCACATAGAAATCATAGTAGGATTACGTTGTCATCATATTCTATTCATTGTAAACATATTACATTATCCTTGCATAGATGCGACACCATTTCTAGTCTAACTGTGAAAAAGAAGAGAATGGGAAAAACCTGTCGACAGAGTTGAAGACTGCTGTGGCAAGTTCCCGGTGATCTTTGCAGATTCTCCACTCTCTGCACACCTATCCACGTTCTCCTTTGGCAAGACGTGCCTCCTCCGGTCTTCTAAACACTATCTACCCTGCTAGTCCAGCACAGCAAATGCCAAAAAGACTCTAATCCATCCCCTTTCTACCATTTTTTTCTTATTTTTAGACAGCAACAACCTCCACCATGCTCTCTCCACGTCGATGGTGTGTCTCCCCCATTTAACTCTCCCCCTCTCTTGTTTTCCAATCTCTAAAACTACCACCTCTTCCCACGATGAAGGAGTAAACAACATTCATCTGCCGTTCCACTAAATTCTCCCCCCATCACTCCTACACAGCACAGCGAAGAAAGAAAAAGACTCTCCCTCACTGCGGTTTCTATGGTTTCTTAACAACCACAGCCCCCTCCATGATGATGGAGCCTCCACATTTATTTCAACGGTCACACTTATATCACAACCGCATAACCTCCTCCCTCTCGCACCCATGAAGAAGGAATCTCTGCCTCGCACCCATGGCCATCACATGCCTAAACACAAGGGTCGACATATCTACAGCTACCTGACTCCACATTTGCAGTGGCCACAAACAAAAAGGAGGTTCTAAATGACGACGTGGCATAACAACTTCGTCATTTTACCACAAGGAGGCTTCTAACCTTTGACAAATGCAACCTATCATCACTAGCGGAGTAAAACTCTCACAAGGTGATAACTAAGTTATGACTATAACGATTTCAGAACATCCTTCCAAATGACGACAAGAACAGTTAAAGTATAAATCAACTTCCCATTCGACTTTCGTCGATTAACAAAAGGAAATAATTCACAACACATGATTAACGTGGTTTGATGACAATCACGACGGATTGGTTATAACGCATCACAAGGTTTCTAAATCATTTGACGCACAAAATGACTTCTCGCATCCTTCGACTATGAGACGTGATCCACAATCAGCCACAAATAGGTTCATCTATTTACCTATAAATGAAATACTAATCGTCTATATAAGATGACTCATTTTTGGTGGACTTGTGACAACCAAGTCGATTCCAAAATTCTATATGACGACTTATGAAAAGGATGTTACACCTTATCTTCAGACGTCGACATCTAGTCTTAAACTATCCCAGTCAAAAAACAAGACTAAATTGATGGCTTCAAGGTTTATCTACCTGTTTGGCGTTTTCAGTAACAAACACCCATGGTTAATTTCCAGAGTCTATACTCTCTCTCAAAGATACTTTCTCTTCCTATCGAACATGGTCCACCTGTTCCTGCAACGACAGTCTCTCATACAATTTTGTGGTCAAAGCACCTATGTTCCAAATCAAAGCATAATATATCCAAAACATCATTTCACTTAACAAAAAGGACATTTAGTCTACATTATCACATTGATCATAATCAATAGATTCTAAAATTTCATAGAACTAACTTTGTATAATAAATCATCAGTTTCCATGTCGTCCACAACATATTATATTACTGAAATTTGCAAGAAAGTAAATAGCATAATCGATTCCAAAAAGAGGGATCTGTAACATATCCTTCCCCTTTAAAAATCATCATCCCCAATGATTAAGTTTATCAAGAAAAATTTAAACTTAAAACAAACTTTTTATAGTGTAACATTAATGTCTTTGAAAAGTTTAGGAAATCTTTGGTAAATGTCTTTATAGTCTTCCCAAGTGGCGCTATCCTCGCCATATTGGTCCCACTGAATTTTGCATTGCAAAACTTCTCGATTACGTAAACAAAGTTTACGCATTTCGAGCACCTTGAGTGGTTCGATCACAACCACCCTGGGTTCTTGCATCTATAAGGAATTCCAGTTAATGATGTGGCTATTAGCTACAAAATATTTCTTTAAATACGAAACATGAAAAACATTATGCATCTTGGACAAGGTTGGAGGTAGAGCAACTTTGTAGGCAACTAGATTGATAATCTCAAGAACTTTGAAAGGTCTGACATAACGAGGAGCCAATTTCAAAGATTTACCAAATTTTATAGAACTCTTTTGGGGTTTCACTTGCAAAAGCACTTTCTCGCCAACAGAGAAGTGTCTAGGCACTCGTTTGTGATCTGCATAACTCTTTTGCCTGTCATTGGCTTCTGCCAACCTCTTCCTAATCATTTTTACTTTTTCTTCCATATCAGCAAGCATTTTAGGTCCAATACTTATCCTATCTTCTAGCTTATCCTAGCTTATAGGAGTTCTGCATTTCCTTCCATATAATGCTTCAAATGGTGCCATCTTAATGGCAGAATGATAGGAGTTGTTATAGGCAAATTCGACAAGAGGTAGATATTCCTCCCATCTGTATTGCTGATCCATGCAATACATTCTCAAAAGGTCTTCTAATACCTGATTCACTCTTTCTGTTTGTCCATCAGTTTCAGGGTGATAAGTAGTACTCACATTAAGTTTAGTCCCTAAAGCAGAAAATAAGGTTTGCCAAAACCGTGAAGTTATCAGAGCATCTCTATCAGATATAATCTTTTCAGGTAACCCATGCAATCTGAAAATTTCTTGCACAAATTTCTGAGCCAAAAGATGAGCTCCATCCGTCAAATTTCCTGGTATGAAATGTGTGACCTTGGTTAGTTTATCCACAACAACCAATATTGCATCATGCCTATTCTTAGACATTGATAACCCCTGGACAAAATCCATACTAACAACTTGCCATTTCCATTCTAGAATATCATGCGGGTATAACAATCCAGTAGGATGTTGGTGTTCTGCCTTAACTCTCTAACACTCCAAACAACTAGCTACAAACTTTGTAGCATCACTTTTCATTCCCTTCCAGAAATATAATGGCTTGACATCCGCTAACAATTTTGTTACACCAGGATGTTCAGAGTAAGGAGCACAATGAACTTCCTTCCACACAAGGTTTCTAAGTTCTACTGAATCAGGAACATAGATTCTTCCCTTGAATCTCATCAATCCATTGGATTCAAAACTGAATCCATCATATCTTGGGTCCTTAGGGTTTAAGTGCAGAGCCTGTTTCACTTGTTCATAATACTCATCTCCAAATAAGTTTTGTATTACTAAGTCTTTAAAGTTAGCATGTATGGAGATTATAGAGGCTATGTGCCTTCTTCTACTTAAGGCATCTGCTACTCGATTTTCCTTGCCTTTGATATAAGAAATTTCAAAGTCATAATCTGATATTAATTCCAACCATCTCATTTGCCTTGCATTGAGATTAGGTTGTGTAAATATGTAGCGAAGGCTTTGATGATCGGATTTTAGAACAAAAGTCCTTCCCAACAAATAATGTCACCACATCTGAAGGGCGTGAACCACTGCTGCCATCTCTAGGTCATGAGGAGCGTAGTTTTGCTCATAGTTTTTTAGCTTCCTTGACTCATAGGCTACTACCCTGCCATCTTGCATAAGCACACCTCCCAATCCTTCCCCCGAGGCATCAGTGATAACCTCAAACTCTCCCTTAGGATCAGGAACTTTTAGAATTGGAGCAGTTGTTAATTTTTCTTTTAACAAGTCAAAAGCCTTTTGACATTCATCTGTCCAAACAAACCTTTTTCCTTTTCTCTGCAAGGAGGTAATTGGGCAAGCAATGCTGGAGAAATTCAATACAAATTTCCTGTAATACCCTACCAATCCCATGAAACTTCGTACCTCTGACACATTGGTAGGTTTAGGCCATTCCATAATAGCTTTTATTTTGGCTGGATCAACTGATATCCCATTGGCTAATATTATGTGCCCCAAATACTGTACTTCTTTCTGAAAGAAGGTGCACTTTGAGAGTTTCGCATACAATTTGTGTTCTCTTAATCGTTGCAAGACTATTTGAAGATGTCGTGCATGCTCCTCTTCATTTTTGGAATAAATCAAAATATCATCAATAAAAACTAGGACAAACTTATCAAGATAATCTCTGAAAACACTATTCATGAGATTCATGAAAGCAGTAGGTGCATTGGTCAATCCAAACAGCAACACCATGAACTCATAATGACCATACCTCATTCTAAATGCTGTCTTGGGAATATCTTCATCTTTCAACCTTAACTGATGGTATCCAAATATCAGATCTATCTTAGAAAAGACTGATGCACCACGCATTTGGTCAAATAGATCATCAATACGTGGCAAGGGATACTTGTTCTTTATTGTCGCCTTGTTAAGCATCCTATAATCTATACACAGCCTTAGAGTTCCATCTTTCTTTTTGACAAATATAATTGGGGCTCCCCATGGTGATACACTTGGCCTAATTAGATTCTTAGACAATAGCTCCTGCAACTGAGCTTTTAATTCCATAAGTTTAGTGGTAGTCATACGATACGGAGCTTTAGAGATTAGCTCCGATCCTGGTTTAATATCTATGCCAAAGTCAAATGTTCTTTTCGGAGGCAAGCCTGGTAGCTCCTCAGGAAATACATCCCTGAAGTTGCATAGATATGGATATCTTTCCTCAAATGTTTGTTTCTCCAAGGTTTCCTCTACTAGGTCCATTTTGACTGCAAAAAGTTGACATCCCTTTCACCTAGCCCGTTTTAGTTGTTTTGATGAAATGGATCTAATCCTTATTTCCCTTTGAATTCTTTGGAGATTTACTGTTTTGCCCGTCTCATCCAGACACTCAATGGTTTTATGAAAATAATCTACTTTGGCTCAATGTTTCCACAACCAATTCATTCCTAAGATGACATCGTAGGACCCTAAAGGCGCTACGTATAAATTTGCCTTAGTGGTGAAGTTAGAAACATCAATCTTGGCTTCGAACAAACATTGCTCTACCTAAGCCTTTGAGTTATTTGCATACTCTACTGTCCATGGTTTTGACATAAAACCAGCTTTTCTAGAAAATTTACTTAAGACTCTACGTGACAAAATTTTCTATTGCACCAGTATCAAATAGAATAGAAACAGGAACTCCAAATAAGGTACCTGTCATCTCAATAGGGGTGATTTGATACTCTGCTTGTCGATTGTCAAGAGCGGCATGAATCCTTTGCTGAAATGCTTCCTGTTGCGAAGGAAGTTCCGTGTTCCTAGGCTTCCCATTCTGCTTCTTGTTAGGGCAACAGTTGGCATAATGATCTCCTCCACAAGAAAAGCATCCTCCTATAGGTCCTCGCTTCTCAAATGGCCTACTTGCAGAATCATCATTCTTCTTAAAATTTACATTTCTCTTATAATCTTCACCTCTTCGCTCATTACCAAATCCCTCTTGATTCTTTTGATTTCCCTTATCAACCCTCATGTTTCCATATCCCTTCTCATTTTTCCTTTTATAAGACAGATCATTGTAGTTCTTATCAAACTTCTTGCATTTCTTATCACGGTAAGCAGAGATAGATTTGATCTTCTGCTCCTGTTTAATTGCCTTTTCATAAACTTGATCCATTGTGCTTGGACCATGCACCTCCACCTCACCGCCGATCTGAGGATTGAGTCCCATGATGAATTTTCTGATTCGGAACCTTTCATCCTTTTGGTATTGAGGAACATACTTCAGTAGTCTAGTGAATTTTTCTACATACTCGACCATAGATAGTTCACCTTGCCTAAGGTTTTGGAAATCTGTTAACTTCTGATCAAAATATAACTGAGGTAACCACCATTTTTGGAATAGTTCTATGAACTCATCCCATGTCACCTTCAAGGGACTTAATTCCAGCTCCATTTTCTTATTCATCCACCAAGTGGACGCTTCCCCAGATAGCTGATATGCTCCCCACACGGCTTTAGTAACCTCAAAGTAATTTTTGATCTCAAAATATTTCTCCATCTTCGTTAACCATGCTTCTGCTGCATCTCCAGTTTTCGTTCCATCGAACTTTGGAGGGTTAACCTTCTTCATATCCTTAGATAACTCTAATGCAAGTTTATCCTTGGTTTTTCTTTGGACTTCACTGTCGTCAGGATTTTCACTTAACGTGCCATTTTCCCAATGTTTACTCTTGCTTGTATAATGTGAGTTCTCGTTTTCACCCTCTGTTTTGCCAGTTTCATCCATTTTCTTTTCTAGTTTGTTCAACCTTTCCTTGGTTTCAGTAAGCATGTTTAAAATCCTATCCAACTTGTCAGTGGAGTTTTCTCGAGAGTTATGACCTTCCCGATCCTCCCCCTCGTTAAACTCTAATTGGTCCATGATAGTTTTGTTTCTCACCTGATTAAACATATACTAATCAGTTTTATGCTTATCATATTATATATCATCAAAAGAAAACAACAATTGATCATAATCATAATTGTTCTCAAACCAAAATTTTGTCTTTATTCATTTTGCAAAATTGTTTCAACATCATTAGAGATACACATATCTCATGGTTTTACTCAGTATTATCTAGTGGAGTGTAATCTTCAGATTCATTGTCCGACACATAATCACGAGGTATATACCCCTCAGACTCACTATTAGAAGATAGCTCAATGATCTCAGCTCTAGGTACTACACGAGGATCCCTAGTGATCATGGGTATACTACTAGGTACACTAACAGGTACACTATTAGGTACAATACTGAGGCAGCAGTTGATCATGATTCGAGCTGCCGTCGCTGTTCCCTCTAGGAGTTCTCTCCTCATTCGTTTAAGTCGTGACATTGCATTGGCTAAGGTTTCCACTTCATCAAGCCAAATGTCATTTTCGTCATTAGTTTTCTCAATGGTCTTGATCATCACAAGCCGTTTCTGCTTAGCTTGCAGATAACGCTTCTTACCTGCGAAGGATTTTCTTGCAGTTTTCTTGATGTATACCATCCTGGCATAATAAATCAAATCATTAGCTACCCGCATAATGTTGATTTCCTAATTAGGTTAGTGGACTCATCAGCCCTAGTGCTGAACCTGGTTAGCTCTGATACCATATGTAACATCCATATCCGAATTGACAAGAAAAACTAGGTTTTCATAAAGGTAAATTTTTTTTTTTACTAGGTAATCAAATACAAAAGAACTTATGTACTACCAAGTATAACATTTTTCACTTTAACTTAAACATGATTTCATTTTTCATAAAACTGAAAGAAATGATATACAATAAACATTTTGTTCTCTAACAATTTGAAATTTTCTTGAAACAAATAATATATTGGAAACATACCATTAATATGCATCTCGATTGTCGACCCATCACATTCAAGACTCGGCAATCCTCAGTATTTGGAAGAGAAAGTATCTTCAAGGAGCTTAACCTCCAACCACAGACCGTCGGTCTCCCACACTCCTTCCTAACCGGAAGTGGCCCTAGCCTACTCAATAGGATAGACTTAGGATAACCATTGGTGTTTGCCATTTGAGCTCTGGTGTTGTAACTTACGTGTCTTGTTATCGTATAGATCCCTAGATACCCTCTAGTCATGTACGACTCTCCACAAGAAACGCCATCCAGTCACAGTGAACATTCGATGCACTTGAGGATTGTGCACCACCTTGGCCAAAGGATTTGTTTTTAAATAGCATTCTAAGAATGCATGAACTTAGTTCACCCACCCTACTCAACTTGAACTAATCGAAATCCTACAGTTTCCTATTTGTAAGGTTTAAACAAATGTCGACCTCGATGACCTCAAGGTTTTAGAATTTTCTCCCACAATAGTGCATGGTGCAACATTTACTCTAATCCCGAGTTCATAGTTTCATAATCCCATATTCGTATAAAACATTGTTTAATAACACCCACTCCTAAGTGGTTTCAAACTTGGTTACTCGGTTCCCATGTTTGTACAACATACTCAAGTATCTAAAACAATTTCCCATTATCCCAGAATTTAAGGATTTTAGACTCATAAGGTCTACAAAATAAAAGGATACTAGAACCATTGCATGCAACGTAATCTAGACTCAAAATACGGGTTTTTCCCACCCTATTTGTTTATTACAAATCCATGACGGCTTTTAACCAAGAATAACTACTTAACCTACAACTTCACACCTCTTACCAAAATAAATAGTTTTACGAGGTTTAATGAGGTAAGAATTAAATGATAAGGTTAATAAAGGACTTGGAATCTCTCTATGACACTATAGACGTTCAAACTTATATGTCGACCTTTATTTGAAAATCTAAACCAAATAAGAAATTAGATGACAACATTTGTTGACATTAAATGTCTCATTTTCGGGATTCCTATGTCATATAAGTCATGGAATGTGGACATCCGAAGTCATCAAAGAGAGGAAATATTTCAAGTATTCGGAGACGTTTTGAGGCAAAAACACAGTCATGTGAAATGCTTACCAAAATAAATGAAAGCAATGTATTTCAATAATAGGTTGTGGTTTACTTTACGACCAAAACAATAATCATGCATACAAGGATGTTCTCACCGCAGGTATATAGTTTAAGGTTTACACCAAAAGACAGCAATGAAACTATTTCTGAGGTTTTAAACACCAAAAGATAGCAATGAAACAATTATGTTGATAAACCTCACATAGAAATCGCAGTAGGATTACATTGTCATCATATTCTATTCATTGTAAACATATTACATTATCCTTGCATAGATGAGACACCATTTCTGGTCTAAACTGTGAAAAAGAAGAGAATGGGTAAAACCTGTCGACAAAGTTGAAGACTGCTGTGGCAAGTTCCAAGCAATCTTTACAGATTCTCCACTCTCTGCACACCTATCCACGTTCTCCTCTGGCAAGACGTGCCTCCTCCGGTCTTCTAAACACTATCTACCCTACTAGTCCAGCACAGCGAATGCCAAAAAGACTCTAATCCATCCCCTTTCTACCATTTTTTTCTTGTTTTTAGACAGCGACAACCTCCACCATGCTCTCTCCACGTCGATGGTGTGTCTCCCCCATTTAACTCTCCCCCTCTCTCGTTTTCCAATCTCTAAAACTACCACCTCTTCCCACGATGAAGGAGTAAACAACATTCATATGCCGTTCCACTAAATTCTCCCCCCATCACTCCTACACAACACAGCGAAGAAAGAAAAAGACTCTCCCTCACTGCGGTTTCTATGGTTTCTTAACAACCATAGCCCCCTCCATGATGATGGAGCCTCCACATTTATTTCAATGGTCACACTTATATCACAACTGCATAACCTCCTCCCTCTCAGGCCCATGAAGAAGGAATCTTTGCCTCGCACCCACGGCCATCACATGCCTAAACACAAGGGTCGACATAACTATAGCTACCCGACTCCACATTTGAAGCGGCCACAAACAAAAAGGAGGTTCTAAACGACGACGTGGCATAACAACTTCGTCATTCTACCACAAGGAGGCTTCTAACCTTTGACAAATGCAACCTATCATCGCTAGCGAAGTAAAACTCTCACAAGGTGATAACTAAGTTATGACTATAACGATTTCAGAACATCCTTCCAAATGACGACAAGAACAGTTAAAGCATAAATCAACTTCCCATTTGACTTCTGTCGATTAACAAAAGGAAATAATTCACAACACATGATTAATGCAGTTTGAAAACAATCACGACGGATTGGTCGTAACGCATCACAAGGTTTCTAAATCGTTTGATGCACAAAACAACTTCTCGCATCCTTTGACTACGAGACGTGATCCACAATCCGCCACAAATAGGTTCATCTATTTACCTATAAATGAAATACTAATAGTCTATATAAGACGACTCATTTTTGGTGGACTTGCGACAACCAAGTCGATTCCAAAATTCTATATGACGACTTACGAAAAGGATGTTACACCTTATCTTCAGATGTCGACATCTAGTCTTATACTATCCCAGTCGAAAAACAAGACTAAATTGATGGCTTCAAGGTTTATCTACCTATTTGGCATTTTCAATAACAAACACCCATGGTTAATTTCCAGAGTCTATACTCTCTCTCAAAGATACTTTCTCTTCCTATCGAACATGGTCCACCTGTTCCTGCAACGACAATCTCTCATACAATTTTGTGGTCAAAGCACCAATGTTCCAAATCAAAGCATAATATATCCAAAACATCATTTCACTTAACAAAAAGGACATTTAGTCTACAATATCACATTGATCATAATCAATAGATTCTAAAATTTCATAGAACTAACTTTGTATAATAAATCATTAGTTTCCATGTCGTCCACAACATATTGTATTACTGAAATTTGCAAGAAAGTAAATAGCATAATCGATTCCAAAAAGAGGGATGTAACACCTTTTGTACAACTCTTGAGGAGCAACCAAACAATCACGCCATTATTGGAGTCACTTGAGCATTAGGAGTCTTGTGCAACGTTCCCAATTCTCATAATAATTAGGATTATAAAATGCCTAAAGTGGGTTTCCTAAATTAATCTTTAGGCTTAAGGTTTCAAGATTTGTGTATAGTGTTTCGATATTACTAATAATGAAGAATCCTATAGATTCAACATTTTGAAAGCTAGTTAAGACATTTCTTTGTAGAGGAAAATTGTGTTTTGTCCTCCTATGAATAAGAGGGATAACATAGCAATAGAATAAGTTATGTTTTTATTTGGAGCCACTAAACACTTAAATGGATTATTCTCAAACCTCAAAAATTGGAAAGCTATTAATTTTTTTTAGCAAAACCCTTTTTGATCCTTATAAACTAAGAACATGTTACAAATTTAAAAGAAACTACATGGAATAGGGTTAAATATGGTACAATATTATTGGATTCACCATTGGAATTACCCAAAAGTTTACTTGTATCCCTAAACAACATGCCTTCATTTTGAGTATAGATAAAATATCAAACTTTGTCCATAGAGCAGAAAGGATCACCTTAATCATCTTTAAAGATCATCTATTTTATTTTGTATTGGGAAAGCTTAAGATGCATTGTGCATTCTATTTGAATTACTAGGAATCTATGCCTAAGTTTCTTTATATCACACAATTGTGACTTAACATCCCATGTAGAAAAGAACATGAAAAAAATATCATATATATGTCTAGTGTTTGTCGTTGTTTTTACCTTTGTTGGGATAGTTGCATAGAGTATTGACAAAAAAATAATATTTCCAATAGTAGATGTTTCTAACTAATTAAGAGCTATATGTTTGAGGTTAGTATAAAGACTAATCTTTAGTGAATATAGGTGAGGGTAACAATACAGTTACTATTTCTGGAAAAGATATACTTAAAGTATCCTATAAGATAGATTAGGTTGTGAAAATGGGATCAGTGTTCTATGGTTTGTTAAGTGGGGTTGTGTCTAACTACCATAGTGAGAGATTTCAATATTGTCCAGCTAAGTTTGGATGGTAGTGGGGTGAAGCTTATAGCTAAAACTTGGAGTAGTTAGATAATATCTACCATGCTAGTTAAAGGTTGTGAGTAAATTGAAAAATTGCACAAGGTTTAGAATTGATATAGTTTTCTAACATTTTTATAGAAGTAGTTGTCTTATAATACTACTCCATTAGATTGGGGGTTGTTTTTAATTTCCAAAAAATATAATTACATTCCAAACACCCCTTTTAAGGGCAGAGAATAGAATTAAATCCTTTGAAATTTTGGTTTTTTAAAAGTTTAGGTTACAATTTGTTACATTTTTTAAAATTTTTAATGTTTAGGGTTTAATTTTTTTTGAAATAGTGAAACTAACATACTCATGCCATTTCAAATTTAGTTTTGTGCCACACTTTAGTGGGGAATGTCTTAATACAATAACATATTTACAAATAAGGGTGAAATTGTTTTTGATAGGAATCCTCATTCACCATTTACTCATCATTATTGTATTCTTATTTGCACTTGGTCCCATGTATTCATTCCCTACCTTGAGATTATCATTTTGCTCTAAGGTTCATTTTCAAGTGAAAAAATGTTAGAATGTCTATTTTGTCTCCATCTGCATCCCCAAATTTTTGCTTCTTTACTACTTTCATCTATGCAAGACTTACGAATAAATGCTTTAGGGTTTTCATCCTCAATTGGGTTCATACCCATGACCTCATCTTTGTTTTTCTTTTTCTTCATTTTACAAATTTCTAACTTTAATGTTAAGAATGATAAGAGAGACTAGTGGTTTGTGGTGATGGACACACGACCTTCGACTAGAGATCATGACCCCTATTGACCTCCCTACCAAAGTTCTATATAACATTAGTAGCCTTTTTGTTAGCCATAAATATCTATCTACATTGCTCATTTCTAACTCATTTTTACTTTTTCTCCCCTTTATTATTTAATATATATACTTAAAGATATGCACATCTACTTTTGTAATGATGATATTTATTTTAAACCAATTCAAAGCCAAATCTCTACGCATCCCTCTAAATTTTCTATTGGAACATCTATTGTGTAACACTATTGTACATAATCATAGATGTAATAGGATAATATTTTATATTTTGTATTTCCTCGATACACTAGAAGTTGAACAGTCATCTAGAAGATGAACTAAATATTGGGAATTTAGGGAGAGAAAACAGAAATTTTAATACACGAAATAATTTTATTCTTCAATTCCACACCCCTCTCATTCAATAAGATATTATAAATATATAGGATGAGTATTCTAACTCTTATAACAACTCCACTAACTCCTCACACTATATCTAGGTGGGTTGTTCAACCACCTTTATTCTCTTCCTCTTATTTTCACTCCTAAATCTTGACATGAGTTATATTAACAACTCACTATTATTATTCTCACACATAACTACACACTCATTATAATATAATATTAAGTTGTTTCTCAACAACTTAATATTAACTTACATAACTTTATTTTATAACACATACTAATAAAGTTAGCTCAAGCACCCATGTGAACACAAATTCCTAACACCCCCCTAATGTGAACATGGTAAAAAATCACACTTTCCACTGTAGTAAGACCAACTCTTATGGCTCATGATGTTGATTCAAATGAAAGGCACCTCTCATCAACCTTTTATGGTTTTCACACAGGCTTACCACAAACCTGGACATGAAAAAGAAGACACTCATCTGTTCACCTCATATGAAACTTTTGTTCACAACAATATTTTACACTAGGGGGAAGTACATCACATGAACTACAAACAAAATTGTATGCCTATGCATACTTTTAGGTCTGCATACTGCTATTTGGACCTTGCTGCACATGATCACCTACATATGAGAACTTATCCTACTTTCACTTCTAGTGAACTCATCACCGATCGACCACACTTCTAAGAAGTCTAACAGTTAGAGGATCTTTGTAGCTAGCTACTCTCTTATACAACTATTTATAGTGTTCTCTATTGTAGCCATTGTTGTTGACCATTGCCACTCGATCTCTAACATAATAGGAAACTGTCACTGCCACTGGAAGTTACCCTTGACTTTAGTCTATTTGGTGCATAATGGAAATGGAATATTGGCGATATTCTCCCACAATGTGAAATTTCCACTTATTTAAAAACACACAGAAAATGAAAATGAAAGCACACATAGACACCATAAGAAAATTAGATGAAGGCTTAGAGTAAGGTGTGGAGCACAAATGCTCGAACAACACTTGTTGTCTCAAACGCACCTTCTTTGCTTATAATGCTATAACACGACTGATTCTGCCCATCCAAGGAGCCCAAATGAATTGCCAAGTCAGTTTCAAAATGATTTTTCATCATCATGTGTGGTAGATTGTGTGAACAATGTGTAGAAGACTCCAATTGATCACAAGTGGCATGCTTGTGTTAAACAATAAATGGCAAATACAAATAAACACAGAGATTCAAAAACAAGAACACAACAACACAAACGTATAGTGGTTCACCATAAAGGCTACATCCACTCTCCAAGCAGGGCAATATATTATTCACAATCTCTCCAATCTAATACATCATAATACAACAACATGCTTTATATAAAGCAAACATAATAGAATGTGAAGAGTCAAGAGTCATTGGAGGGAAAAACCAAGTGACTGTTGGGTTTCACATTCAACAATCTCCCACTTGAAACCCAACATTTGCTACTATGAACAATGATATCCCTTGCATTTCCATTCCTATCATCACTTTGAAAACTCCATAGGCCTATCCCTTGGTCTGCCTCTCTCAGCAGTACCAGCAAATCGTTTATCAAGACACTGTGCAAAATTGGTCTATGACCCCATGGCATCATAGTCCCTAAACCTAGCAAAAGACCCTTCTTCATCTTCATTATGCAACGCCCCAATCAAGTCGTCTAGTTGTGGGCTAGAACAAGTGCCCACCAAACCATTCAACGAAGAAGAAAAATCAACCCCACCATCAAACAATGCCTTCATCTCCTTAAACTCAGTGTAATTAACAATCCCATCGCCATCCATATCATCCTAGAGAATCATATTCTGACAATCTTCAACCGTCCATACTTCCTGCAAACCAAGCGAATACATAACAGACTGCAGCTCCTTCCCAGTTATCAGGCCATCACCATTCCCATCAAAAACAACAAAAGTCTCTGCCAAATCTGGATCCAAATTTGGATCAACACCAAATTCAAACCCTGTTTCACCTGCAATTCCAACTGCAACAACTCCTCCAAGCACAAAACACAAAAATATACAACAAATAAAAAAAAAAAAATCAGAGATTCAACAATTCTAGCAATTCCACCAAATTCACCACCAACTTTGATAGCAGTTTTCTTAGATTTAGTTACTCCATCTTTGATATTGGAAGACATATTTATAGATGCACAAGTTTTGCTACCAACACCATTACAAACTGATTCCAAACTTTCACTCTAATCACCATTACAAACGGTCTCAACTTCATTTACCTTCAAATTTTCTCTCTCATCACCATTAATTTCATCTACCCTGGTTCTTTGGCATCAACCTGCTCACCATCATCTAACTGATCCCCAAAAATTTTACTGTCAAATATACTAAGAAAATCATTAATAATATAATCAGTTTTAGCATCTAATTGATCCAAAAACCTTTGCTGGGTAGTCTCAATTTCACACAATGACGAATTTGAAGTAGGATGAACAACTCCCACTTCAACAAAACTCTCTATTACATACATGGTGCCTAATTTGCTGCCCTTTGCAATTACCAAGGCCCCCTTTTTAACTTTACCTATTTGATTCAAAACTAATCTCACAACCTTGAGAACCTAATTGTCCAACTGAGATTACATTTTGTTTGAGTTGTGGAACATATCTAACATCACGTAACAACCAACTATATCTATTTTTCAATTTAATGAAACATCCCCTTTTCCAACATCACAAGATTCATTGTTACCGAGAAAAACTTTACCGAAGTCACCAATTTGCATATTTTTGAAATACTCCTTGCATGGAGTAACATGAAATGATGAACCTGAATCAAACACCCAAACATTAGTTGGAATTTCTTCTTCGGTTAAAAAAAGAACACCTGCATCTTCTTGTTATGCTACATTGGCTTCAAATTCCTTTGGTTGTTCTATAGTTTTCTTGTAAGACCAGTAGTTCCTTTTTATGTGACCTTGCTTGCCGCAAAACTAGCAAACACCATCTCTACCTTTAGATTTTGATCTTCCTTGTGACTTTCCATGCTCTGTTGGATTCTTCTCTCTTTCAGTTGATCTTCCTCTATCTTATACATTCAAAGCGCTACCCAATGTTGAGGTCTCACCCATGCTCTTCCTATGCATTTCTTCACTCAAAATTATACCAACAACATCATCAAATTTTAACATATTTGAACCAGAAACAAAATTACTAACAGCCATAACCAAGCTATCCCAGCTTTCTGGCAAAGAGGACAAAAGTAAAAGAGCCTAAACTTCTTCATCAAAACTTATTTTTACCGAAGCTAACTAACTGGTAACTGTATTAAAATTATTTAAATGTTCAGCTACAGAACTACCTTCAGCCATTTTCATATTAAACAACCGCCTTATTAAAAATACCTTATTTGATGCTGAGGGCTTCTCATACAACTTGTCCAAAATACTCATTAACTCCATGGATGTGGTTTCTTTAGATATGTTAAATGATACAGATGGAGACAAGCACATTTGAATCACTCCCAATGCTTTTCTATCCAAAATATCCCAATCTTCATCTAGCATATTAGCTGGTTTCTTTGCCTTACCATGTAATGGTCTCCACAAATCTTTCTGGTATAGAAAATCCTCCATCTGCATTTTTCACAATGGATAAATATGGCCATTAAACCTTTCGATCCTTCCTTCTTCAATCGACATTGCTCCCACCCAAACTCGAACCTCTTTTGCCAAACGATCGAGCACAACCAGCTCTGATACCAATTGTTAAACAATAAATGGCAGATACAAATAAACACAGAGATTCAAAAGCAAGAACACAACAACACAAATTTATAGTGGTTCACCATAAAGGCTACATCCGCTCTCCAAACAGGGCAATATATTATTCACAATCTCTCTAATCTGATACATCACAATACAACAACATACTTTATATAAGAAAACATAATAGAATGTGAAGAGTCAAGAGTCATTGGGGGGCAAAACCAAGTGACTGTTGGGTTTCACATTCAACAGCTTGTACAAGTTGGTATATGTATTGTCATGATATGACACATCTGGCTTCAACCATCTAGACTCGTGCTCTGAGTAGAAGTTTTGACACCCGTCTCTCAATAGGAACGTCTTAACCAGCTGGTGCATTGTAAGCGACCGGCTGGTCAACCTTCATACGACGCACCGAATACAGTTGAAAATGGAGTACGAACCGTCAACTATAGGTACAGGTCGAAATTTGGAGTCGAATGAGGTATTAGGTTTTGTTGACGGAGGCTCCTGGTCCACCATCCGTATAGTCGGTGAGTTACAACTCACTGGCTGTTTACGTGAGGCTCTCTCAATATACCTTCCTCTGTGGCAGGAATCCTAGAAGATTCTACTGCAAAAAGGTATACGTGGCATATCTCTCTGGTAATCTGCAGAATGTGTCTTCACTTCCTCCACATCTTTACCCATGCTCCTTGCAGCATATTTCATAACAAGTGCTAGATGGGTTGGAGTCAGTATCACCTCTTTGAATTGAATGATATTTGGATGGCGTAGTGAGCGGTGATTGATGATCTCTCTTTTCACGTTTTTCATCAATATTTTCTCCCCGCTCAATGTATTTGACAGCAACGAGATCCCTGGTCTGTCTGTCACGCATTAAGTGTGCCACACCAAAATTGCCCGACCCAATATCTTTGGCGAGCTCATAGCGATCCCTATCGTGCATGATGCTGATGGAAATGTTGATGACCCTTCAGCAAACAGTCCTCTATCCATTATTATTGGTTTTCAATCTGCCCCACAAGAAAATAAACGTCTCGCATCCTCCTTCAAACACGAGCAGCGAATGCAGCCAGCGCTCATCTGCGGCAAGCATTCAAATGATGGACAAATAAACACTACCACGGACAATCAGTGGCCACACAAAGTATACACTCTCCAATAATCACTTGCAAAACAATAATCTATCTACTCTCCTACACTAATCATAATCTACATAGGATTAACACTTACGGCTCTCTCTCTCATGTTCCTGGGCCCTTCATGAGGTAGTTAAGCCCAGACGTGCTCTGATACCATATTGGGAATTTAGGGAGAGCAAACAGAAAATTTAATACACAAATAATATTATTCTTTAATTCTACACCTCTCTCATTCAATAAGATATTACAAATATATAATATGACGGGTAATCTAACTCTTATAACAACTCCACTAATTTCTCATATTATATCTAGGTGGGTTATTCAACCAGCTTTATTCTCTCCCTCCTATTTTCACTCCTAGATCTCTAAGTGAGTTGTATTAACAACTTAATATTAACTTACATTACTTTATTTTATAAAACATACTAATAAAGTTAGCTCAAACACTCATGTGAACACTAAATAGTCATTTTTATACTGATAAATATGTACATTTTGATTGAATGGAATAAGTTATTGAATACTTTTGTGGTTGTCTAACTATATCCATTTCATTTGTCAATATTTTTTGCATTTCATTCCTAGGCCTAACATTGGTATCAAAGCTTTGGCTAAAGAGAAACATGAGGAAGTAGTCAAGATTTATATAGTGAAAAGTTTTAGCACATCCATTTTTTAATTTGAATGTTCATTCATTTTGTAAAGATTTCAATATATAATTTGTAATTTTAATGTGGAGAAAAAACATATTTCTAGTGAGGTGCAAATTTATTCAAAAAAATTAGAGTTTGTGCATCCATCCCATGCAAGAGTTATTTTTTGCACCGTGTACATTAACTTAACACTCTAAATAGCTTCCACAAATTCTCCCAAACTACCTTCTTTAAATACAAGGATTCAATCTTCAAATTCAAAATTTTCAACCTTTGACTTCATCACATTTTTCAACACATTAACCTATGCTTAGTACTCCCTATTGTGCCTTTATTCCATACCAATGTGTAATTTACTCACTTGCTAGTTTACAATGCCCATGTGTTAGTCTATGCAATACTCCATGGGCCCTAGCATTTAACTATCTTCCATTTCCCTACAACATCCATTATTTCAAAACCCTTTTTTCTCAAATGCATTTAAAATTCCCACTAGAATTTCCAATCATACAAACCTCTATTCGTGGATGTTCTATGATTGATCTTTGCCTCTAGCTACAAGTTCAACATTAGGCAATTCTCTAATATTTGTCAAGTGATATAGCTGATATGAGCTCTCATTTCACAAAGTAAGGGACATGGATAAGAGTTTCAATTATAACTTAGAGCTTCAAAACTTGAATCTTCTTCTTACTATCTCTATAATTGCAACTCCATGAGTTCAACAAGGAAAGATCCTACTATTTTAGTATCATGTTAAGTAGCACTTAGTCCATTTTCTAGTGAAGGTTTTTCGTGGCATGTATTACTCAGTCTAGTCCATGTTTAGTTCACAAGGGGTTTTGGGTTTAGCTCATGGCAACAACATTTTGGTTTGTGGCTTCCCATATTCAAGTCTACAAATTTAGGAAGTTTTAAAGTTTTCAAATAGCACAAGTTTTAGGGGTATTTTGATGTAGTCTAATGGTTTAAAATTGGGGGTATTTAAAATTTTCATCTCTTATGGTGTAGGGGTGTTTCAATTTTAAACCAAAAGATTATATGTAGAGGGTATTTTAAAATAGTCAAAAAAATTAGATTAGATTACAGCAGTCAGCCACAATGATAAGTCTGTTGATAGAGATCAAGAATTAAATCTTGGTATGCCCCTATGTTGTAGCCTGGCGAGATAAGGGCTGGCTAGTAGTTTTAGGTCTCTGTCCTTTTATTCAAGAGACCAACTTCATATGAGCATATTTTATTGAATTGGACGTGGAGTGGTGGTTAGTCCAGTGGCCCCCTCATATCTCATTCTTCTTGTGGCATGCTTGGCTGGTGCCCTTTTCAAATTTGTGATATTTATGATAAGGAAGTTCCTAGTTGGACATGATTTTGAATTCCTTGTCTCCTCCAGGCATAAGATAGGCAGAGGAAAAGGTATTGATGGCTTACCAACAACCTTTCTTATTAAGACAAGGATTGGTAGCAAAGAACGACTCCTTCATAGTCATTTAAATCTTTCCAGTGCTTTCTCATCTCTTAGTGGTCTTTGTCAGATGGCCTTTTTCAACTTCAAATCTCCTAGGGTCTTCCTACTCAACGACTCTATTTGTGTCAGTTCTAAGATGTGTATCTATTGATTGCCACTTCATTACTACTTCTGCTAAAGTGGATAGATGGGCTTGTGACCCTTTGCCAAGCTATGTTTTGTTGCCATGTTTCATGATGCTATTGGGATTTGTATTGGGGCCATGGGCCTCCTCTTTTGTAATTTGGTTCTTTAATTTCAATAAAATCTGTATAGGTGCTTTGCACCTTTCTTTAAAAAAAAGTCAAAAAAATTATTTAGGAGGTCACATTCAACATTTTTCACTTTAGGACGGCATTGAATATTCAAGCAATAAGTTATCTTTCATTTTTGGTGTAATCAAAAGTCCAAAAATTAAAACAAATCTTGCAAATTAAACAAATCATAGCACTCAGTATATATGATATCTTTGATTCATGTTTATGGGTCAAGCCATTGTGATTGAACTACTACATCTAATGCTTAACATAGCTACAATGTAATGACATTTGTAGGTTCATCCCTATAAATTGTCAGGGAGAAATAAGGACATTGTCATTTCCATTTTCATTTCCCTTCATTACCCATTTGTCACTATTGTTCTATGTAAGTCTTGATTGAAATAAATTTTGATTTCTTTCTAAGTAGGTGTCATTGATAGGGCACACCCTTTTCACATGTTGTCTAAGTACATAATATCTCTTTACTCTCAGACAATTTAATGTCTCTTTCATGTACTAATGGGTATATCAAAAGGATGGGCTTCTTCATATACCACTAGGTATATTATAAGGGTGAGCATATCAAAAGGTTTGGTATATTGTTCTATCCATATATAGAAAAGGAAATCTATTGACGTGATGAGGAATCAATCCATCTCCATTCAACAACAAAATTAATGAGGTGTTGTGAATTGTATTGTCTCCAAGCATTATCAGTGGAACTTGACTCGAATGTGTGTCTAATATTTGTAATCATCTCCACATTGTACACCAATGACATGTTATCTTTGTAAATTAACGTCAGTAACTAACAAGAAGTAGATATAATATTTGAATGTTGGTGTCAACAAGCCTCTATTTATGCAATTTTACAATCAATACAAGATGTGGCATGAAATCAATAGGTTGCAAGGTCAATTACAAGATTAGACACCCAACACCTTAGCAGAGAAAAATATGTCAACAATGATGTTCCTTCTTCAAGAAATTCAACTCAAAAGGCTAGTAAAGACAAAAAGTCCTTGAAGAAAAGTAATGAGCACCCTCTTGTGTCATAGAACAATGTTGTTGGTTCTAAGTAGAAAGTGTGTTGTCAAAACCCATCATGGATACAATACATATTATTCCTCCAATTATTGAACCTCCACCTACTAGGCAAGTCTAGGAGTTAGTAAAATGAAACAAACATCATATTAGTCTAGGGTATATAGGGGTTGCGAATTTTCATAAACTAGAATATTCCAAGCCTATCAAATTTATGTTTGGAGGTATTTAGAATAATAGTCAAGTTGAGTCTTCACTTGTTGGTTAGCCATGTGAATTTGACAAGTTGTCATGTCAATCAACATTAACTTGCACTAAAACCCATCAAGTCCTTGGAGCATGTTGTCATTGTGGATGTCGAGGCCATACTTTCAATGATTGCTTTGATCTACATCCTTGTCTATCATGTGGTCAACTCATACATTCTACATAATAATGTTATGTAAGAGATTTGCCTACCAAATTAATGAGGCATATGCATTTTGGATGGATAGATCATTCAAAATGGCAAACTAAGGCTTACCTTTTGTCAAAATCCTATAGCAGAGTCTAATCCACCATTTCAAATGATAGCTCATCTACTCCTAATGTGGATATTGTTATTGATCTAGTTCATGATGAGCTTAGCAATACTGATATTATTGAGCATTGGTATGAAAGCTTGTTGATCTTGTCTACTCATAATGCAGATGTTGTAGTTGTCTAGTCATAATTGTAGATTTTGATACTTGTATTATTGAGGAACAACCTACTAAGAGAATTATAGAGTTGCACTCAATTCCCATAAAGGATAATTATGCACTTAGTACCTATACATTTTGATGGGGATATTGATAATGAGCACATTGAGACTATCAGATATCCACCTTAGTATATATTATTTGAGGCTGTGGATATTAGCTTTTGTTGATCATACTTTTCCACTTGAGTTGTAAGTTGGAAACTTGAAAGGGTGGCTTATAAACTCTTCTCTTTAAGTTGAAAACTTGAAAAGGAAGCTTAATAGAGACTCGTGATGAAAACTTGGGAGGGTTTCATTGAAATACACATCTTTATACACAAGTTCATATATGTTATTCTCTTTCCAAGGGGGCCTTTTTATTAACTCTCCACTCTTATCTTATAGCCTGGGGAACATTAGGATTTAGATTTCTAGTTCTTCAAGCATGGCACTTGGAGACTTCTCACATTGTCCATTGAGGATTTGTCATTGCAGTATATTGTTGCTTATCACTATATCATCCCAACAAGTAATGTTTACTTTAAAGCACTTGAACACTTGAGATTGCAAACTTCATTTTAGTTTTTGATGACTATGCATGGAGTGAGATCATCATATGCCTTCATTTTTGACATAGTTTTTGCTACCATAGGAGCAATTTTTGTGTTGACATGTGTTTTCATTTAAGAACATTATAGACAACATGTGGTTCAAATTTTTAGCTTGATAGAAAGTTAGATCATACAGTGCATGCCTTAGCACATTTTTTAGGTTACTCATGGGTGAAATCAACCTAGGTTATCTAGTTTTTAGGCACATGGTGTAGCTAGCACACTTTTGGACTACTCATGGGTGTAATCATCCTGGGTTCTATAGTTTTCTCTCATAGAAGTGTCAGAGATAGAAGTTGAACAACCTTCTATAAAATTCATCACTTAGAAGCAATTTGTTGCATCTTCTACCAGTGATGAAAAATTTCATAGCAAATCAGTGTGGTATTATCTCAAAATGGGATATAGTATTATGAACAATTGACTCGGCTTGAGAAAAAAAACATAAGCCTTTTAGAAAATCACCCATCCTAATTGTACTCCACCTTTAAATTGAAATTAAAAGTATTAATCTTACTTAAAGAAAATTTTGCTTCATTAAAGTGCTATATTTATAAGATGTTTAATAATGGTTGATTCTTTGTTTTGTTTTTAATGCTTCACACTACATTTATGAAATATCTAAAATACCTATAAATTAAACTAAATTAAATATGAAAATAATAAATTTACATGGTAATAAAATAACATTTACATTGAATTACAATCCTCGAGAGAGAAGACATGAGTTATGAATGTAGCGCGAGTCATATTAACCAGTAAAAAGTTGTTTACTGAACTTCAAAATAATGTGAGTCAAATTTCAACGCACAAGGAAACAAACACAAAGCTCTCTTTCTCCACCTTCCCCATTAATTCTTGACTTTAATATACCTCTTCCTTCCACTTCAATAGCTTTGTTGTCAATAAACATTATATGCGGGGCTAACGCCTCTTCATTGGGCCGTCATTCACTTGGAAAAAGGACTCAAACTTTTTATATAATTTTATTATCACTTAAATTTAAAAGTATGTTAAATGTATGTGTAAGTATGTATAGTAATTGGAAGATGTCATGTGGATGAGAGCAATTATGGGAATATGTATCCTTGAGAGTCCATTTAGTTGAGAGGGACTTGTATTCATGTTAGCTTAGGTACACATTGTCTCTTATTTGACTTTTGTATTTATGTTGGGAGGGATGTGTAAGTGCAACTTATTTGACTTTTGTCCATTCTCGAGAATGGCGGTTATTGTACACATTATCTTCTAATTAATTTAAAAAGTATGTATTTTATTTTCAAAGAGTCACCATTTGGACCAACTTGTCTTGTATTGCAATTAAAGTGACATGTATCTTGTCCACTTGAATGATGTAACTACAATGCACAACACATATGGGTGCTTTAGAGATATTTTACAGTGCTTTAGAGATATTTTACAGTGCTTTAAAGATATTTCAGTAGACTTTTAATTTTCATGTATTAGTTATTATAATATATTTAATTGAAAGGTTAAGTCTGCCGCACCATGACAACTATTGAAACATGGGCCCGTAATGGGTCCTCTCCCCTGTTGCACCCTCTGAAAGTACAAGCGCTTCTTAAAAAATCTAGGACGCTGAAAAACGCATGGTTAACCCTTCGCAACAAAACTACTTGGCCGGCCAAGGACTACGTACCTATCAATTATAAAATGCGATAAGCTGTGAAAGTATGATTGATAAGCCCTTCCCGACAAAACCACCGCACCGGCCAAGGACTAGTACCTGTCATAAACAAATATAGATCTTCTTTACTCCTGGGGTGGATGGCAAGGACTAATATCATCCACAGATACAGATCTCTCTTTCTTCAATATAATTTAAAAAAAAAGAAAAGAAAGAAAGAAAGAAAGATCCAGATCTGTCTAAACCCTACACCACACGGCAAGGACGGCCGTCATAAATCAATATTGATCTTTTTCACCTCTAAACTACAGGGCAGGGGCTTGGTTTCATCAATAAATACTGAACTTGGGCAGCGTAAGAGCAAGCATAGAGAAAGAAATAGGTAGCTATGGAGGAGAGTTTTGTAGTAAGCGTGAGCATAGCAGCGTTGTTGTTGTTGTGGTGGGTAACATGGGCATTGAAGAAGCCCCGGAAGTTAATTCTGCCGCCAGGGCCGCCGGGTCTGCCAGTGATCGGAAACCTGCACAAGCTGGGAAATCTTCCCCATCGCAGCCTGAGAAGGCTTTCACAGAAGTACGGGGAAATAATGGCGTTACGGCTGGGCTCTGTGCTCACCGTGGTGGCCTCTTCCCCGGAGGCGGCGAGGCAAATTCTGAAGACGCATGACCTAAATTTCGCCGGGCGGCCGCCAATGAGCTTCGCGCACGAGGTGGTGTACGGCTCCAAGGGTGTTGCGTTCTGTTCGTACGGCGCATATTGGCGGCAGTTGCGCAAGATCTTCACAACGCGCCTTCTCAGTCCCCGCCGGATTGAGTCTTTCAGATATGTGAGAGAAAGCGAGACATCTGCCATGGTTGACGGACTCCTCCAGAACTGTCATTCTCCTGTCAATGTTAGTAGGCTGGCGGGCGTCCTAACTAATAATATGAACTGTCGTATGGCCTTCGGAAGAAAGTACTCGCAAGAGGAGATTCACAGTAGAGGTTTCAAGGACATGATTCAGGAGGTCTTCTACCTCAGCGGCGCTTTCAATGTCGGAGACTTCATTCCTTGGCTGCAGTGGATGGATTTGCAGGGCCTCGTCCGCCGCCAGAAGAAGGCGCACAGAACGTTCGACGCCTTTATTGAGAAAGTTATACGCGAGCATGAGCTACAGTTACACCACTTGCATGGCGACTATGACGATTTTAAAGCTGATTTCGTCCACGAATTGCTTGCCCTCACTCGCCTTGACGATGACGACGAGATGAAAATTACACGGGAAACTGTCAAGGCTATCATCTTCGTAAGTACAACCTGCTTTTCCTTTCCATGCTTATTCATGGCTTTCTATCTTGCTCAGTAGTAATGAAGTGCACACGTTATTTAATTTTTGTGATGTCACACATAACAAACAGCTTGTGATTTTCTCTGGATAATTTCACAGAATGGTTGTTATTGCCCGGTAAATCTCTAAATCTCTCCCTTTCCATGATTTTCTATGGACGAAGATTATTCATCGTGGATCGTTATTGATTATTTAGTTTATCTTGAGATTTAGTAAGGAAGTCAATTTTCTAACCATGAAGAATGTGTGACAGAATTGAAACTACACTATTTTTAAATTACTATTGCATGTATTTCCTATATTGATCGTTAAATCTCCATCTGTATATTGACTCCCTAATTCCAATTTTTTTAAATTAAATTGAGTAAAGAAGTGTCTATTGACTCCCTAATTCCATTTTTTTTTTAATTAAATTGAGGAAAGGAGTCAAATTTTCGATAAATTTCTAATTCCATTTATCTTAGACTATTCTGTTTTTTCTTTCTTTAAATTAAAGAAGTTTAACTTTTCAATAGAGAGAAATGAATGGAGACGTGCCAAGAAGGTTTAAATTTGATGGCCGTATGGTCATTTTTAGACATTTTTATGTAGAATGCAATCAAAATTTTAAAAAGATTGTATCACATGAAAGGAGAGATTTTGGATCCAATGGTAAATATAGAAAACAATTAACTTATTATTTTTAATATATCTTTTATACATATTATAAGCAATATAGATAATTTTATAGATATTTAGTCATAATATATACTATTTGGTTAACTCATTTACTATAATTTTTATCATTCTTTTTAAAAGTAATTTATGTGTGTTAGCAACATTATAAATGTATTATTTATGATAAATTTTAATTAAATATTAGTTTTATTTGACAGGATGTTTTGGTTGCTGGAAGTGACACTTCAACTGTGGCGTTGGAATGGGCAATGTCTGAAATATTATTGAACCCTTCAATTGCAAAGAAAGTACAAGAGGAGTTAGATAGAGTGGTCGGACCTCAACGTAAATATGTAGAGGAGTCAGATCTTCCACAACTAGAGTACTTAATGGCAGTGGTGAAGGAAACACTAAGAGTTCATCCACCAGTACCTCTACTTATTCCACATGAATGTATGGATGAGTGCACTATTTTTAATTATGATATTCCAAGTAAGTGTCGTGTAATAGTGAATATTTGGGCCATTGCCAGAGATCCTACTATATGGGAGGATGCTGATCTATTCAAGCCAGAGAGATTTGTTGGCAACCCCATTGATGTCAAAGGCCAAAATTTTGAGGTTCTACCCTTTGGATCGGGGAGGAGAGGATGCCCTGGCCAACTTCTAGGATTTACTATTGTGGAGCTTGCCTTGGCAAATCTATTGCATTGTTTTGAGTGGAGACTTCCAGATAGAATGAATCCAAATGATCTAGATATGGTAGAGCAATTTGGGTTGTCCACACCAAGGGCACAACCTCTCTTTGCCATTCCCATCCCTCGCCAAAAAATATAATGTTGCTTTTCCTATTAAAGCAATATGCATCCAATAGGAACTTCCTTAATATGTGATCTTTATCTTTAGGCATTATCCTATGTTAGAGCTTATTAGTGTTGTTACTAGAAATGCCACTATGTATGGGTCCTTAATGTGTTCTTCATCCTCATATTTTAGATATTTCGCTAGCTATTATTTGTATCATTAGAGATGCATATTTGTGAGAAAATAAATTTATTCACTAGTTTCATGGGTGGGGACCCCTATAGATATCCCCAACTACTTAATCTTAAAATGAGTTAAATATAAAAAAGAAACTATACAAGTGTGATAGATATAAAATGTTACAAACACTCATATATCTAGTTTTAGTTTAGAGTGCTTAATTAGAAATGAATTTTTATTTATTTTTAATTATTAAACACTTATTATTTATGTAGTTGTAAAATTTAATTCATTTTAGAAGTAAATTATGTAAATTTATTAACAAATATTATTTATATAAATAAATTTTCTCTCAAAACATCTTTCTTCTTTCTTCCTCTATTTATTGTGACCTCATCCCTTATTTATTGGATCTCCAAAAGATTTAAATCTTGATGGATAGAGAAATCATGGAACATACCATTATTCTCTATAATTATAATAAACTATTTAAACTACAATCCTTTGATTATATATTTTATTTTAAATACACTTTATTTTTTAAGGTGTATCTTTCAATTTTATCTACAAATACATTTATTGATGATATACCTCTTAAACAATATTTTATTTTATAAATAATAACTCTTTCTTAAAAAAATATAATTTTTTATTTTATTGAAATATCATTACTTGTCGCTATTCAATTAATGGTAAAAACAACCCCACCTATATATGTTAAAATTTATTGCAATATCATTACTCGTACAGTTTTCTTTTTCTCCAATTTCGTTTCTTCTACAACGTTCTTCAACCTCACCCAGCTCTCCACCTCTCCACCTCTTGAATCTCCAAGTTAATGTCTTTTCAGATGGATTGTCATATAACAAATGTCGTCATCCGTGTTTACCAGAAGGAGGAGATCTGATCTGTGGAACGCAACTGTCTCAAGTAGCATTTAATGCCACCGTCTCAATAATACACTTTTTTAATTTTGTTTGTGCAGCAACCGGGCAATTGCTGGCTAACATGTTGACACTTCAGCCGGATCTTCAGACAAACTTATCCCAAATTCAGACAACGTACGCAACTTGCCATTAAATGATTTTGTTTTCTGTCCTCATAGACAGGAGAGTTAAAAATGGCTTATCAAGAATATACTTTAAAGAAACGAAAAAACGCTTTTCAGTAAAACATATTTTGTTTTGCAGCTTCATCAACACTGTTTTTAAAAGCAGGGGAGGAGAGGTAAGGGACGACTCCTGAATTAGTCTTTTGATTTGAGCTTAAAATATTTTAAATTATATGTTAAAGGTGTAAAAAAATAAAATTTATTTTTATTTTTCATATTAAGAAGATTTATATAAATATTATTATTTCCATATTAGAATATTCATTATATTAGTATATGTAATTTAATAATAGTTTAGGAAATTTTGTAAGTTTGTTCGTTGTATTTGATTGTAATTATAAACTTTTAAATCATAATTAAAAGAGAAGATCTTTGTCTAGCAAACTCCCATAGATATTCATCAATAATTTAAGAGAGTAGAGTTCATTTTCAGAGGTAGAGTTAATTTTTATAGGTGAAGAGATCAATTTTGTGAGTGTGGATTTGACTAATTACTAGCCTTACACCCATAGGAGGATCAAGGAATACGCCGATAGGAAAACCAACGAGTTTAGAAATTTCCCAGTGTGAATTTTTTTTTACGGCATGAGACAACTTTCCAAGCACTATAATGCTCACATATAAAAGCCTATTGGCTAATAAAGCAATTTAGAAGGGTTTAAGCAATTCGTGTGTTGTATTTTCAGCTTCAATTGAAATATAATTGACCAAATGTTTGTTTAGTTTATGTATGTACATGCAAAACTATCAACAAAGTTGAAGCGCTATAAAAAATGTCAGAGTCAAAACTCCAACATTGACTTTTTGGAAAGGCAACACAACAAATGACAATTATTTATTAGAAACATCATAGAACATAATTTAGATCATCAAAATATTGTATGCAACAAAAAGCCTTCATGCTTATATAATAGTTATTAGTCTCAACTCTATAATCTAAAATTATTGGTCTCAACTCTATAAACTAAAATTAGCTATATATGTGGTGCATGACTCCAAAGGCACAACTTTCTTCTCCTATGTAACATATTGGTGCTAATTTGTCAAGATCTTTGCCATGCACTAGCTCAACCCTCACTACTCTTATCCATCACCTAAGTTCAAAAGGAGTGATGACATGGATTTCAACCTTACACCTCTAAGTTAACGGAGTTAAAGAAAGTTTTTCAATTTGCCTTATTATCAGTTTTCTACTCCCAAAAATAATATTTTAAATGCAACTCCCAAAAGGCAGTACTCCTAAAAAAATTATTAAAAATTAATCTTCAAAATGGTAGCGTGTACTACATATGAGCTAGCAAAATGCTACATGTATAATTTGCATGCATTACAATCATCCTTTGCACCTAAAAACATTATAGGAATTGGGACTTGGTAGTGTTACTTTACAATGCCTTCACACTTTGTGAATGCTTCCATAGGGTAGGTAAGAGATGAGTAGTGTTGGGACCTAAAATTTCATACCAATTTTTACAAAATTTTAGGTTCCCATATGTGAAAAATCAATTTCAATACTCAAAAATGCACCTGCACAATGTGCCCAAGTGACCTACTTTGAAGCATTGTAATTCGAAGCCTGTTCATTTTCTTGCAAAATCACTTTGCAAGAATGATTACTTATCATATGTGAACACACATATCTGATTACAGCTTCCTGTGACATAATTTAACTGAGTTTTGAGAAGTCGAGCTGAAGGGTTCTGGTAAAATTTGCTACTTGCATAATGTGAAATCAGCCCGAGAGGCCAACTTTGGAGGTTGATATCTAGCAGCTAAATGATGATCCTGACAAACTAATTAGTGTTCCATATTCCCCTCATAATAATGTACCTTCATACTACTTTTTGGGACCCCAACATATCGTTTACTATTTTTTTAAAATCAAAAGCAAATGTAAAAAGTTCAGTTGCCATATCTGCATTTCCAGAAAGTTGCAGAGAGGTCAACTTTGGCCCTTAACATTTCATGGCAGAAGATGGATGGTGAAGAATCCTCTTACACACGCACTCATCAAGCCTAAGTGAAATCAACATTCCAGTTACAACTTACCAGGAAGAGATTTAATGGGTTTTTAAAATTGCAAGATGGTGAGTTCAAATCAGGTTTTGACAGGGGCAGTTTTCAAGGAGGTTAATTTGGAAGGTAATATCTAGCAATCGGGTCGTGTTCATAAAAAACCAATTGATGTCTCAAATTCTTCCCATGTTAATGTGCTCACATGCCAATTCTCAAGGTCCCAGCACTTCGTTTGATATTTTTTCAAAAGCAAATGCAAATGGATTTTACACAGTTCTGTCACTGCATTCCCAGGCAGCTTCAGAAAGGTCAACTTTGACACACGATATCTTATGAAGGAAGAGGAATGATGAAAAATCATTTTGTACACACGTTCATGTGACCTAAATGAACTAATCCCCAGGATGGAAGCTTCTCAAAATTAGATTTGATATTTTTCCAAAGAGGCAAGATGACAGGTTTTCAATTGAATTTAAACAGGTGTAAAACATGCTGAATGAGCCACTTTGATTGCGAGCATCTTTTAATCCTAATAATTTCATGCCGAACCGTTGGTTGCGTTGAATTATCGGGTAAAAAATCTACAAGTTTGTGTATTTTCATGGCTCTGGGAGAAGTTTTGATTAGTTTTCCAGACTGATTCTGAAGGCTACTTGGCCTATTTTGCTCATTGTGTGAAATGTCATAGAAAGTGGATTGTAATGATTGCCCATTTCAAATCTTCACTCTAGAAGCATGTTAAGACAGTCCAAAGTCAATCCAAGAGAGAAACTTGTTTGAAAACGAAAATTTTTTTTAGCCAGGCCCACAATGGGACCCGACATGCTTCACACAAATACGAAGTTATAAAGCCAAGGAAAAATATTGAAGTTTACATGAGTGAAAAGTTTAACATTAATCAAAGTGAAGTTCCAACCATGTGCTACGATCTTTATAAGAAATATGGAACTACCATGGCCGGTCTCAAGGCATTGGGCTATGAATTTGACAATGATGACTTTCACAGCTTTGTGCATGGAAGTTTGCCATATGAGAACCTTAGACCTAATCCAGTGCTGAAGAGGGATTTACTGAAGCACGTTTGATAGCAGAGGTATCTTTGCTACCAGAAAGAGTTCACATTGCAGCTGGAAGACGGCCTGTAGCTTTGTCAACTGGATTTATTGATAATGTTTATAAGCAAGGAGAAAGAAGAAAACCGATATTGGTTGTAGTCACAGCAGGCTGGTCAGTTATGTGCTTTGACCACAATCTGAAAAAGTTATGGGAGGCTAACATTCAGGAGGATTTCCCACATGGTGCTCACCACAGAGAAGTAGCGATTTCTATAAGCAACTATACATTAAAACACGGAGATGTGGGTCTAGTAATTGTGCGTGGAAGGATGGAAATGCAACCACATCATTTCTTAGATCCATTTGAAGAAGCAATTGTAGCTGAAAAGAATGCAGAACGTCATCAGAGAAGTGTAGAGGAGAAAGAGGGTGTTGAAGGTGGGAGTACTAAATTAGGTGGGCAAGAACTTCGACACTTTGCCTATTATGCTTTTGCTGGGAAGTCTGGTCTACAACGATGGAAACATAGGAGTGAGGATATAGAACATCCTCCATCTGATTCATCAGAGTTAATTCCGCAGTACAACTACAAGCTTGATGCTCAAGCATTGAATAGTAGGCACCATGGAGAGATTGAGATTTTATTAGTGGAAGCGTGAGAAATATGAGAATATTTTACAATCATATGCAACATGCTTATATGCTGGGGATGAACCAAGCCGTCCACAGTCCTCGCCAGAATCCTCGCTGCCTGTACCAAAACCAACAAACCCTAAAAGAATATTGGAGAGACATATATTATCAGACTCATTTCTTTAGGTCTCTCCGACTACATTGGTCAAGCCGATAATGAAAGTCATAGAAGATTTTGGGAAAGGACAAATCGAGGAGAGATTTGCTATCGGCGGAGATTATTTGGATGACGCCGATCTTATACCTCTTGCCGATGGGTATCATATGTTGGAGCCCTGTGAGGTGAAAGGGATATTAAAGGGAAAATAAATATTTCTAAAATGGTACAAATAAAATTGATAATATGTGATAAAGGAGAATTTCACATCTTCGTTAAAGGAGTATTATTTCAAAGGAAAAATATTTTCCGAAAAAATTAGAGGGGTGATTATTTTGAAATGCATATAAAGTATTTATACTTTCACCTAAGAAGTTGGAGAATGGTTAATTATTTTCACCCAAATGGACTTTTTATCAAAGGAAAGTGAAAAATGTATACAAATAAAATTTCAAGCAAATATTTGCAAAACAAACCTAAAAGAGTATTTTTTGCCATGAGATATTTTTCACCGAGAAAGTAAAGACGGGGTGATAATTATTTTGTCAAATAATGGTGAAAATATAAGAAATATGATCGGAAGCAAATATTTTGGAGTTTCTACGATGAAATGATTTTATAAGAAATAAGAAGCTCCAATGAAACCACAAAATAAAGATTTATTAATCATGACATGAATATTGTTTTTTGGGGATGTGGTTAAAATATAAAGCACAAAGGTAAAATATTCTCACTAAAAGGTGTGAAATATTTTCACCAAGACCGAAAATTAATGAATATGGCATCATTTTGGGGGAGATTAAAAAGTGTTTTCCAGATTAAGTGAAAAGGAAGTGAAAGTAATTATTATTGCAGAACACATTGCAAACATATTTTCACCAGATATCAAGGTTGCTAGACAAGGGAGAAATAATAATTATTATTATTGAAATTAATCCTCGCAGAGATACCAAGCTGAAGATTAAAATGTTTTAATTTGCCAATGGAAATTAACTAAACCACAGATTGTACCAAAGGATGCACCGGAATATAAAGGGTCATAACCCTAATGTTGCAAGATATATATGGAGGTGCAAATCAAGCAATAGAAAGGGAACATTAGTAGATTAGGATCAAGAGTAGATTAGGAAAAACATCAGTTAGATAACTGGATGGATTGACCAGTTGCCAAAATAAAATATTATGTTGTACATTGTAAAATCTTTCGAAACTATATAGTGGAGAAAATGTATAAATAAATGATTTAATATTGGTGTCTATTGTTTGTTGAGCTGAGCAATTATTTGGTTGTCTCCATACTGTTATTTCTTTGTTATTTGAATCTGAGTTTCCAAGTTGATATTTAAGTTTCATCGAAACACACTTGTTGTTTTCGTGTAATCAAATTAATTGGTTTCCATTACAGATATAAAATCCTTTTGATTGATTACAGTAACCTGGAGGTAGCATTTGGATAGGTAAGAGTAGCCCTATAATTGTCAAGATTGCCATACTGTCTCCAACTCGATATTGTCGTGTTATTCAAATTGAGCATCAACTCCATTTGTCAATACACATTTGCTGTCATTGTGTAATTCTTTTGATCGGTTCCTTCAAGCAAGGATTAAAAAATCCTTTCAATAAGTCACAGTAACCTGGTAAGATTCGAGTGGATCACTAAGTAGAGTTTGTCAGTCACATTCTTGTACGTTTATACAAGCTATAAACAAACACAAGTGCCAAACAATTAGGATTGTAACCTATAAGTAGATCATATATCATATACACCTTGACTCCATTAGCCCAACAGAAATAGGCACTGGTCATACCAATTCCATTTTAGGATTCCATAAAATTGCATTCAAACAATTACATCTCAGATCTTAGTATTAGGAGTAGGAGTAGTTTAGAAGCTTGCATCTATTACATTTTATGCCATTGTGATAGATTTACTAATCCAATCAAGTCATATAGTGTTAAGTCTGCTTTAGTTACAAAGGTACACCCACCTAGGTTTGCAGGACCTGAAGTGTAGGGAGCTAATAGCTCTGTCAATTGGTCCAAAAATGTTGCAAATCCAAACATAGAGTCTGGCATCCTCTTAGGGTTAGCAACCTGCATTTTTGGGAACCAACAAGTAGGATGCATGATATCAAGCAAAATTGAGAGCAAACAAAGGTTTTTCATTGTTTATTAAATGTTTGGCACAAAACTACATGGAATCCCTAGAATCCTAATTTATATTCATTTGGGTACTTTTCATTAGAAAGTTCACATTTAATTTCTTGGGCATTCCTTGAACCCCTCATAATACTTTTCAAAATGTTAAACAATATATTGCATTCTACTCATCTCTTACTTTCCTTGCTCCTATAATGTTACCCTATTCTAGTTCTATAATGTTCCCTATGGAATGCCTATTCTTTTGGGTGCAAATGATGACTATAATCCATATATCTCAAACATGTAAGGCTCTGCCACCTTGTATGTGGTATGCACCACCATTTTGAAATTATTTTTTGATGATTTTTTTTGGGAGTATCGCCTTTTGGGAGTAGCATTTATTTTTTTTAGGAACAAAAAAGGGATCATGAGGGAAATTGAAAATTTTGTTTTTAACTCCATTAGTATGGAGGCATAAGGCTTGTAGTGAGCTTGGTCAAAGTCCATGTCATCACTATCTATGAACTTATGTGATGGATAAGTTCAGTGTTGTTGGTCAACCCACAATAGTGGTTTCACTTTTGTGGATGAAGAAAAATTGAAGGTGCCAACAAAATTCTAGGAACCACCTTCGAACGAAGACCCCCCTTCAAACAAAGGCCATGTCGGCTTTCTCTTGCCTTGATAGAATAACACCTTTGTTCAAAGGGAGTCTTTGAATGAAGGCCTATGGGTGCCAATTTAAAATAATAAAATAATGCCTTCATTCAAAGAGGGTCTTGGAATGAAGGCATATTTTATTATTTTTTTTATAAATAGGTTTTAACTCTCAAATGACAGTTTTTTTGTCATTTGAGAGCCTGCATAGTGAAACAAAGGGCAGACAAAGATGACATAAGGTGACAGAGTTGTGTCGAAGGGGTCAAAGGGGACAACTCGAAGGCTCCCAGACAGGCGAATCGAAGGCCCCACATCAACGTTCTAGCCTCCAAGTGCATAAAATACATATGCTTGCCATTTCTCCTCCATTGTGTTCTCATAGAATATTTTTTGTTGAATTTCATTATGTTTGGACTATGAGAAAAATTCCATTATGTTCTTAATGTCTTCTTGTTGAATTCCTTACGTAGCTAAAGAACTGCCAAACCCTAGTTTCAAAAGAATAATAATTTCTACAAGGGTAATGATGCAAAGGAAAATGTGAATCAATTTACTAACACCTTTTTTTTCTTTTATTTAACCCATCAAAATGTAGGGAGTTCACTAAGCTTGATGATTCTATGAACAATGTGTTTCAAACTTTGTTGAGTGAAAATCTTATTACTCTTCCTCCTATTCATCCTATAGATACTTCTCAACCCCTCCCTAAATGGTATAGTGAGCAAGCATTTTGTGATGAACATTATGCTCAACAAGACATTTTGGTTTATGATCTTGAGGAGATTCATAGAGCCAATTAGACAAATGAAGCTAGTTTGTTGTATTGGTTTCTAAAATTTTATTCATTCATGATTAAAGCTTTAAAGTTATTACAGTTCATTTTTTACATCCACATGCTCTAATCTATAAATGACTTGAGATTCCACATGTTGAGTAGTGTACATTCAAATTAGTCTAAATGAAATGGGTAAATGATCTAATTGTAGAAGTCTCTATAAAATTAGCAACAAATTAATATTGTAGTCCATAGCTAAACAAAATAAAATAAATCACATCTACTATTAACAACAAAAAATTTTACAATATAAAAATATATTATAAATTCTACATCTTGATAATAATAAAAATAATAAGTCGTTAATGGGACAATGTGATGGCTAAAGCATGGCATTGTTATCCATGCCACCAAGGTTCAAACCCTCATTGGGCTAATGAGCTCATGGATTTTGAGCCCCACTAGGCTGATGAGCTCGTAGGCCTTGCTTCCTCATAGGGCCCCTACTAGGCTAATGAGCTTGCAGATTAAAGCCCTCACTAGGCCAATGAGCTCGTAGGTTTGAAGCACCATGCTAAGGGAATTCATGCTTGAGGATGAGGTCCCCTGTGTTGTGGCCTCACTAGTTAATAGCTCCAGTCAAAAGATTGTCACTTAGCAAAAATAATAATAAAATAAATAAATTTAACAATTTAAGAATAACAATTACAATCAAAGGCATAGTGATATGGTTGCATTGTGGGCCTACAATTACAATTTTATGGTAGCTACAAGTTTTGGGGTTTGAGGTATTTTATCTTGTTGAGAGGGTGATTATTTGTTGATAAAAAAAATTAGGTGTAAAATGACTAATTGTATTGTCGACAACCATGCCATATTGAAAATTGAGAAAGGAAACAATGGGGCTCAAGTGATGGTAGGATGGATGAGTCTGCTTAATAAGACATTAGGGAAGAAGAAAAGTTGTACAAAAGGTCGAAATGGTTCTCAACAAATATTTTTATCAACCACACATGGACCAAAATGATGTTCTTCACAATAAATTTGACATTAAACTTAATGGATATCTCTCCATTTTTATATTAAATTGAAATAGATATATAGTTTAATGTACATTTAATACTAATTAGATTATTAAAAATTAAAAAATTATGGAATTGAATATTTATATGAATTTATTAAAATTTGAAACGTATTAATTTTGACAAGTAGGAAATATTTTTTTAAAATATGATATTTTATCAAAGATTCAACTGCCTTTAGGACAAATTCAATAACCTTTTAGAAAATCACCCATCCTAATTAGATTCCAACTTTAAATTGAAATTAAATGTATTAATCTTAATTAAAGAGAATTTTTCTTCACTAAAGTGCTAGCTTTATAAGATGTTGAATAATTGTCAATTCTTTGTTTTCTTTTTAATGCTTCAAACTATATTTATGAAATATTTATAAATTAAACTAAACTAAATATGTAAATAATAAATTTACATGGTAATACAATAACATTTACATTGAATTACAATCCTCTAGAGAGAAGACATGAGTTATGAATGTAGCGCGAGTCAAATCAACCAGTAAAAAGTTGACCGAACTTCAAAATAATGTGAGTCAAATTTCAATGCACAAGACAAAAAATGCAAAGCTCTCTTTCTCCACATTCTCCACCAATTCTTGACTTTATTATGCTGATAAGTGTTCTTGTAGTGAGCAGCACTACCTGAAGTATGTAGATGAAAGGATGAGATAAAAAGAACTACGATGAAAATGATCTCATCCATTGAATTTGGAATGGCATGGTTGGTTTCTTTTGACCATATATGTCCCAGCATTGACCATATCTGCACCAGTGCACCATTATTTGCAATGAGGAAGCTTATCTGTAGTTAAGGTGAGACTATCCAAATCTAATATATGATGCGATCAGATTCATAGTGCCCTATCTGATTTGACATAGATCTTCTCACCATGCTCTGGCAGTGGAGATGGTCACTGTACGCATTTTCTTGCACGCTTTTCATCCATTGTTAATGTTGGGTTCAGTCTTTATTAACCACAGCCAAATCACATATGGAGATCATAACCAGATGCAACGCTTCTCTAGCAACACATTTTTCTGGATTAATGGGTATGCTTGAGCACTTATTTGCCTTTTTTGTCATAAGTTTTTCATACATTCTACTATGTATTGTTAGATGTGAATGTTTATCTCTTGTATGTCTCTAGTTTGAATGGGCAAACAACTGTTAGTTGTCTCTCTGTTGGTGTTAGTAATATTGATGACAATGTTTGTATCAGATTGTCTATCACCTTGGTAAGTTAGCAATGTTGTTTAGCCAATCACTGCACATGTGTGGAATAAGAGGACCTGTCACTACTTTTTCAGCCTACAGAGATTTCAGCAGCCGTCCTAGAAATCTTAAGGAGGGTTGCCAAAGAAGCGGGATTAACCTCATTGATCTTCCAAATGGCCGAAAAGATGCAATTGACCATGCCATTTTGGTAGATATGTTTTTATGTTCTCTAGACAATGCCCCTCCTTCTACCATTCTTTTGATTTCTGGAGACGTGGATTTTGCTATTGCTTTGAATAAATTGGGGCAACGAGGTTACATGATTTTAGTTGCTGTTGTTAATCTTAGTCATACCTGCTCTATGCTTTGTAATGCTGCTAAATTTGTGTGGGTATGGCTGGAAATGGCTCGCAATCATGGTGTTGGACTGACTCCCGATCAAATTTTGAGCAAGAAAAAATAAAGGTTATGGAAGCTAATGGTACGCTTTGCCCTTATTCCAGTTGAAATGTATTTTTCTTTGGCCTTTACATTGGTTTGTTTATTTAATTGTTTCATTCACTAGATGCATTATAGCTTTCTTTCCGCACCCATCACAAGGAGGAATCATTTAATTTTTTTTCCTCATATGATGGGCCCTCAAAGATGCCTTTTCTCTTTCTTTCGTTCAGATATGGTTTTTACTTTTAGAAAGAGATCACATAGTTATTATCAATCTGAAGACTTATCAGCCATCTTTGTTGTGGCATGGTGTCTGTGCTACTCTACCCCTTGGGCCCTCACCAATACATTTGAAACTCCTTGTACACAAAACTTGACATGGAATTTTGTTTTGATCAATCAATTTCCTTTGTAGGGTAGACATTGGCTTAGATGGCATGATAAAGGGGTATGCCTTCTGTCAAAGCTACACCTTGGACTTGCACCCAGTCATGTCCTTTGGGATATACTACATTGTATTTTACCCAATTTCAACACTTAAAATGTTTCTTGGTGATATGGCCCTGAGGCTCCAGTATGGAATATCTGATGATTTATCACTCAAGCTCATCTCATCCAACACAAAATCTGACATAATAACATAACAATTTCTGGCTATTAAATTATCATGAATTACAGAATGCAAAAACTTGTAGCAATAGAAAAGATGCCTTGAGAACCTGAGAACAATTTCTAGACCAAAACACAAAACTTTAGATGTTCATTTTTATTGGTAAATTCAGGGTCATGTTATGCTCTGAGCAAGGGTTAACTTTTGCCACATTCTTAAGTATAATCTGCATGACACACAAATGCACCTCATTTTCATTACATCACAACTTTGCCATATGCCCTCTGGAGTTATGGACCTATCTAATTGTTGTTAAGGGGATTAAACCTAGATCATAAACTTAAGAGCATCTTCCATTATCATTACACCACAAATCCTTGCTCAAAAACCTAAAATGTTAACACAATAACTTCTGGATATCTAAATAAATGTCAGAAAATGCAACAATAATAGGAAAAATGTTTTTCTCTATTTTCAGCTAAAATTTTGTTTTTTCTATTTTTCGTTTAGGTAGGTTTAGAAAGTGAGTAGTTATAGTTATAGTCAATCTGAACTCCTAAGACAGTTTTGAATCCTAAAGTGAAAACATGAAATGTCGACACAGTAATTTTGTGACTTATTTAATAACTATTCAATATTGAAATGGCAAGAAAGGTAGTTGCAATATAAATTCTATAGGGATAGGATGCTATAAAGAAGATTCAAAGTTCAAACTCTTAACATTCCTTAAGAGGACTGGGTTTTGCTATTCTGTGATAGAATGTCTCTTTTATTAAAAAGAAATTTACATGGATTCTTGAAATGTAATTATACCAATCTTTAATTCATCAATATCAATCTTAACTTGTATATGACTAATTTTATTTTAGTATGCTTCTATAATTAAGTTTTATGCTTAAAAATCTTCTTGTACATATAATTGGAGGAAGAAAAGACAACAGTAATAAAATGATTAACTGAACAAGGACAGGACATAAAGAGCATCACTTAACATGATAGACAAAAGATATACCTTGAAGAAATCCATGAGGGGTGGAAAACTAGCAAATAGGGAGTGAATTCATTACAAGTTACAACCCAAGCTCTTCTTCTTCATGTATGTCCTTATTCTCTTAATCTTTGTCATTGAAGGTAAATGTGATTTGTTTGAAATTTTTGTGTTTCAATGACAACTAGATATGACTGAATTAAACTGAATACAACTGATCTTTGGATCAATTCCTTAAAGATTTTTTGCTTCAAAGAAGAAAACCTAAAAAATAACACTGCAATTTCTGGCTATTTATATTAATATTGGAAAATGCTACAAAGAGCAGAAAAATGCTGCTATCTGAATCATGGAGGCACTGGATGCCACAAGAGATTTTGAATTGAAGAGGGTTAGACTTTGGTTTTGGTTTTTCAAACCCTATCCATCCAGTGATTTGAAACTATGCTCATAAACTGTAATGCAACCTATCATTTGAAGATACATTTTACATGCTGCCCTCTTATACTAGTTTAAATTGGGCTTTGTAGGGAGAAAATGTATCATCTCCAAATTTCAAGACCCAATTACAAAAAAAAAAATTAAAATCTTTGTGAGATATACTACACTTACCCTCAACAATTACTTGAAATTTCAAAAGCCTCTTAATATTGCAACTTCAATTGCATTTAATAATATAACATTCATGCCTTAGATAGCTATCAAGGATCCCTTTTCCACTCAAGATCCCCTTGGCATTGCTGTCCTTGTTAAGAGGCATGCTACACCCACGTTGCTAAGCAACTAATCACAGTGTGGCTATTACCTGAGGATTGGCAATGCCGATCCAATCACAGAATCCCTTTGAGGAAGAAGTATCTTATTACCTTTCTAAGGGAATCTATAATAATAATATTAAATCGAATTGTTCCCATAACCTTTATTCCAAGTTATTATGATCAAGTTATGCTTTTAAGTAAATACTCTAAGTAAGGTAAAGAGTTACATATTAAGTGTTGCATTAAACCTTTTTTCATAATCAAGATTAACTTTTAATTGCAGTTTTAAACTAAATCATCCATATGTACACTATAAATGCAATCATGAACATTTTTCAACAGAATCAGTAATCAACATTTCAAGATAATAACCATTCTAGGTACAATCTCTCATAGCAACATTAATCACATTAATAGGACTTATAATTGAACATTTAATTTTCTATAGTACAGGTACAATCTTAATAATCCATCTTGTCATACCTAATTGACAAGTGTAATGTTTCTTGTTAATCAAAAGAACCTTATTTACAATCTTTTCCAAGATTTATAACTTCTTACAATCAAGTAGTACAATGACAATGTTATAGTAGTGCCTTGAATCCATCACAACCAACTCACGGATATCAAGACTTACATAAGTCGTTTCTCATTAGTATTATTCTTATACATGTTACTCTACTTTTTTTCCAATATGCCACAGGTTTTCTACTTTTATTAATTTATATAATCAAAATGGATATCCATTCTTTTATGTTTTTTAATGTTATATTGTCATTTGGAACACCATCACTTGTAATATGCTCTGAATGAAGTCGACTTACACCTAGTAAGTGAGAGTTGAGGAACTGCACCCCATTCAAAAAATAGTTGAATGGTGGACAACTACGCCTAGCGTGAACTTCCTCCCACTTCAGGCACACAATATTTTTTGACCCATGCCATTCATTGTAGCAAAATCTTCTCCTTATCTTTGATCTTTGGACATTGTTTTTCATTGTTTCTAAATAACATTTTCAAAATATAGTTGATATGATGTCCCCTTGGAAGATATGGTTTAGTCTTTTTTCTAGGTCTATGTTCAGAGATTTTTAAAATTTGAGAAAATCTAACTTTGGTTGGAATGTTATAATATTCACTAGTTTTGGATGCTCTATAATTTTCCTTGATTTCTTAATATATTTGTTGTTTATCCCACCAAAAAATAGTCCAGTTGTTGCTGATACTTAGCCTAGTACTGGGCTATAATATCTATTCTTAGTGTTAAGATCCTGAAACTTCTGTTTAGAATTTGGCTCTTGCCTGGAAGGAATACTTATTATTTCTTTGGCACGAGTTTATCTATGTTATCAAATGGAAACTTCTTGTGATTTTTATGCATGGTTTAGGATATCTATTAGACTTTTATACATATTTTGACTTAATAATTAAGATATCTATAGACTTTTATACACATTTTGACTTAATAATTAATACACAATCTCTCTCCTCTTTAAAGAAAATTGAAAAAAAAAAGCAGACGAATTAATTGGCCTATGTGGTGAAATTCTCAAGAAAGATATAAATGCATGATTTGGGGTGCCCCAAACATATGAAAATGTCAGTGGTCAATAAATGGAAGATAAGCTTAAGTACCTAATCATTATCATTCTTGTCGATGGATGCTTTGCATTCAAAACGTGACCTTCATTTTTGGAATGTGTCAGATAATTTTTAGCCTGCTTGAATTTCATTTCATTGAAATTCAATATTCATAGCCTGTAATACCACACAAATAAATACACAGCAAATTGGCTTCTCACCTTTGCTTCCAAGAACCACAGTGGCATCATTGGTGCTAATTTTTATAGTTTAATATTAAAGTTATGGTTGCATGGCCTATTACCATTGGCAAGTGACACCACCAGATTCAGAGATCTTATCTGCCCCCCAACATCATCCTTAAGCTCAAAGTGGCCAGCACATGCTTACTATGTATTTATGTGATTTTGTATAAAAGGTTTCTTATATGATCTCTTTACAATTGTGGGATGGGATATCCGATTTGTTGTTTAACAGATTCTGCATTACCAATTCAATCCCTATCTAGATAAATGGATCCAAGATTTTATGTATAATTATTGGTATAATATAATTGTGGATATACTTTAAAATTGTATGCTCTGTCGATACAATTAGTTTTGGAGGTTAGAGAAATAATAATTTGGGGTAAGTAGCCTTGCATGTTCATATGCATAGCTCCTCCCAAAAAGTTGATTTCTTATCTATTAGCACTTGCATAAAAAGGAGGTGTAATGGTTACACCAATTATAAATTTCATGTTAAGTAGAATGCTAGAGCGTAAAAATTGTTGTATAGATTAGAATATACAATATTTTATTTACCATTTTTATTTCCATAGAATAGCATCTAAAAGTAAGTGCATTAGATTTACAATATTGTTCTTCGATATAAATGTGTATGCGCTTCTTGATGAATCTCTTGTAAAAGATTGAGATTGATATTTTTTCCACCATCTATTTTTCTTTGTATTAGACATCGATATTTGCTATTTGAGTCCATTGGAGGTTTGCAATTGAATTTCCTTTTGATACTATAATCGCTGCATTTCTTTAATTGGAATATTTAGGGTTGCATGTATAGTTGAGGCATGTATGTTGAATGCAACAATTCCTGTAGCAGCAAGTGCAAGTGGGTTTAGTTTTTCTAATATTGAATTTTGAAGTGCATTCTTGATGCAACTAATTAGCTATGACTTTTTTGTTCCTACAATTCCTTGAATGACCATATGTAGTTGTTGCTTTGTAGTACAATCCATATGTTGCAAACTAAACATTGGTAGAATGCACTTAGGATGCTCGTTTAGTTCAACTCAAAAACACACTTTGAGTTATACAGATAATGTGTTCAAATTCTAGGGGTGACTGGGGGTCTTAAATATTGATAAATAGGACCTCACCTTGGAGACACTAATGAATCTAAATTAGAGTAATGAATGATTAGATGTTAAGATCAAATCTTCATCCTAGGGATTAGTGATTATGGGGATACATTAGGAAATGATTATTTTTTAACTTCCATGCAAAATATGCAATCTTACCTAGTTGTTAGGGGCCCAAAACATAAGGGATAAGGACATGGGTATGTAATTTTCAGAATTACAAACATTTTTTAGTAAAATTGAGGAGGAAATTAAATCAACTATGCAAGCATGCAAAGTTGCTTTTTATTAGTTTGTTTTAAGATAGGAGTTCACTCAATTGTTTTATTTTTCTTATCAATGCTATTACCTTTCTACTTAGAATAGTATTATATATTTTTAATTTGGGAAAATGTGTACCTTAAGAATAACATAATATAATTATAAAATAAGCAAACCATTCATTTTTTGTGTCATTTCTCACTTCCTATTTGTTGATGTTGTAGAAATAAATTTTTATATTTTACCTTTTCTCTTTTGATCTTCTAAATATATTAAAAAGAAAAGAGGATTTTTTTTTGTATCTCATACAAGAGTGTGGTATGTTCTCATGATTGATTGCTTTAAATCAATTGTAACATAATAGAACTATTTCTCAAGTCTCATGAAGATATTGATATTGAAGAGGAGAATGACAAGACCATTTTAAACATAGTATCTAACAATTTCTACAATTTCTTTTGAAAATTATCAATGTATCCATTGAACCTATAGGTCCAATTGCTAGTATATACCTCTTCCTTCCACTTCAACATCTTTGTTGTCAATAAACATTATATGCGGCGCTCACACCTCTTCATTGGGCCGACATTCACTTGGAAAAAGAACTTGAACTTTTTATATAATTTTATGATCACTTAAATTCAAAACTATGTTAAATGTTTGTGTAGGTACATATAGTAATTGGAAGATGTCATGTGGATGCAAGAGCAATTATTGGAATATGTACCCTTGAGAGTCCATTTAGTTGAGGGGGACTTGTATTTATGTTAGCTTAGGTACACATTATATCTTATTTGACTTTTGTATTTATGTTGAGAGGGATGTGTAAGTGCAACTTATTTGACTTTTGTCCATTCTCCAGAAGGTTGGTTATTGTATATGTTATATCTTGTAATTAATTTTAAAAGTGTGTATTTTATTTTCAAAGAGTCCCCATTTGGACCAACTCGTCTTGTTTTGCAAGTAAAATGGCATGTATTTTGTCCATCTAAATGGTGTAACTACACATGCACATGTGAACATGTAGGGGTGCTTTAAAGATATTTCACTAGGCTTTTAATATTCATGTATTGGTTATTGTAATATATTTAATTGGGGGGGTAGGTGTCCTGCATCATGGTAGCTATTGGGACATGGGACATGGGTAGGGATTGCCCACCATAAATAGCCGTAAATAGCTGGTACATTGTGTGCTGATTGTTTTTCAAAAAATTTCGACCTCTGCAATTGTCAACTCCAGTCACATCATTTCAATCGACCAATTTCCAAATTGTTGACCTCTACAATTGTCAATTGATTTGTTGAAAACATGTTATGTGGATTGATTTTGACCAGCAAAATATTTTCAACATGTTAGTTGGTTAAACTTTAATGGTAGGTAGTGGGCGCTGTTCTTAAATATCATCCACTTCAACAGTCAAAAATTGATTATGGCCAATAAAAATAGGAGAAATATTTAACACTTTTTATTGTGAATGAGGTGTAAAATTACTACTGATTATTTGACCACTGAAGTGGATGATATTTAAGTAGAGGGGGTAGTGGGTCCTCTCCCTTATTACACCGAAAAAAAAAACGCTGAAAAAACATGATTCATAAACCCTTCCCAACAAAGTTACTTCAATGGCTAAGGACTAGGTACCTATCAATTATAAAATGCGATAAGCTGGGAAAGCATGATTGATAAGCCCTTCCCCACAAAACTACTGCACCGACCAAGGACGAGTACTATCATAAACAAATATAGATCGTCTTTACCCCTAGGCTTTGATGGCAAGGACTAATGTCATCCGCAAATACCGATCTCTCTTACCCCTACACCACACGGCAAGGACGGCTGTCATAAATCAAAATTGATCTTTTTCACCTCTAAACTACAGGGCAGGGACTTGGTTTCATCAATAAATACTGAACTTGGGCAGCGTAAGAGCAAGCATGGAATAGAAAGGAACACAAGCGTGGAATAGAAAGAAATAGGTATGGAGGAGAGTTTTGTAGTAAGCGTGAGCATAGCAGCGTTGTTGTTGTTATGGTGGGGAACATGGGCATTGAAGAAGCCCCGGAAGTTAGCGCTGCCGCCAGGGCCGGCGGGGCTCCCAGTGATCGGAAACCTGCACAAGCTGGGAAATCTTCCCCATCGCAGCCTGCGAAGCCTTTCGCACAAGTACGGAGAAATAATGGCGTTGCGGCTGGGCTCTGTGCACACCGTGGTGGCCTCGTCCCCTGAGGCGGCGAGGCAGATTCTGAAGACGCATGACCTAAATTTCGCCGGGCGGCCGCCAATGAGCTTCGCGCACGAGGTGGTGTACGGCTCCAAGGCCTTGGCGTTCTGCTCGTACGGCGCATATTGGCGGCAGCTGCGCAAGATCTTCACAACTCGCCTGCTCAGCCCCCGCCGGATCGAGTCTTTCAGACATGTGAGAGAAAGCGAGACATCTGCCATGGTTGACGGACTCCTCCAGAGTTGTCACTCCCCTGTCAATGTCAGCAGGCTGGTGGGCGTCGTAACTAATAATATGAACTGCCGTATGGCCTTCGGAAGAAAGTACTCGCAAGAGGAGATTCACAGTAGAGGTTTCAAGGACATGATTCAGGAGGTCTTCTACGTCAGCGGCGCTCTCAATGTTGGAGACTTCATCCCTTGGCTGCAGTGGATGGATTTGCAGGGTCTCGTCCGCCGCCAGAAGAAGGCGCACAGAACGTTCGACGCCTTTATTGAGAAAGTTATACGCGAGCATGAGCTACAGTTACACCACTTGCATGGCGACTGTGACGATTTTAAAGCTGATTTCGTCCACGAATTGCTTGCCCTCACGCGCCTTCACGATGACGACGAGATGAAAATTACACGGGAAACTGTCAAGGCTATCATCTTCGTAAGTGCAACCTGCTTTTCCTTTCCATTCACTTCAACCTCATGATATTGCATTTCTGTCTTGCCCGTTAGTTGGTTTTTTGTGATGTCAACAACTTGTGATTTTCTCTGAATAATTTCACCGAATGGTTGTAATTGTCAGGTAAATCTCTAAATCTTTCCCTTTCCATGATTTTATGTGGACAAAGATTATTCATCGTGGATGGTTATTGATTTTTTAGTTTATATTGAGATTTAGTAAGTAATTATAAGCTTCTGCCAAAACTGTGTAGTTTTTTTTTTTTTTTTCTCATTCTCTATTTTTTTTTATGATGGATCACGGAGTGTGATCTGAAACGTCGATACAAAAAAAGCTACACAGTTTTGCCAGAAGCTTATAATTGATTATCATGAACTGTAGAAATATCATGACTACTATTTAGTAAGAAAGTCAATTTTTTAACCATGAAGAATGTGTGACAGAATTCAAACTACACTATTTAAATTATTATTTGATTTATTTCCTATATTGATCGTTAAATCTCCCTCTGTATATTCACTCCCTAATTCCAATATTTTTAAATTAAATTGAGTAAAGAAGTCAAATTCAATATAAATTTCTATCTGTATATTGACTCCCTAATTCCAATTTTATTTTATTGAGTAAAGAAGTCAAATTCAATATAAATCTCCATATGTATATTGACTCCCTAATTCCAATTTTTTTAATTAAATTCAGTAAAGAAGTCAAATTTTCAATAGGAAAGAGAAACTCTAATTCCATTTATCTTCACTGATTATATAAGACTATTCTATTTTTTCTTTCTTTAAATTAAAGAAGTTTAACTTTTCAATAGAGAGAAATGATTGCAGACGTGCCAAGAGGTCTAAATTTGATGGCCGTATGGTCGTATTTAGAAATTTTTGTGGTAAAATATAATCAAAATTTTAAAAATATTGTATCACATGAATGAAGAGATTTTGGATCCAAAGGTAAATATAGAAAACAATTAACTATTATTTTTAATATATTTTGTATATGTATATTATAAACAATATAAATAATTTTATAGATATCTAGTCATAGTATATATTTGGTTAACTCATTTACTATACTTTTTTATCATTCTTTTTTAAAGTAATTTCTATATGTTAGTAACATTTTAAATGTATTATTTATGACAAATTTTAATTAAATATTAGTTTTATTTCACAGGATGTTTTGGTTGCTGGAAGTGGCACTTCAACTGTAGCGTTGGAATGGGCAATGTCTGAAATATTATTGAACCCTTCAATTGCAAAAAAAGCACAAGAGGAGTTAGATAAGGTGGTGGGACCTCAACGTAAATATGTAGAGGAGTCAGATCTTCCACAACTAGAGTACTTGATGGCAGTGGTGAAGGAAACACTGAGAGTTCATCCACCAGTACCTCTACTTATTCCACATGAATGTATGGATGACTGCAGTATTTTTAATTATGATATTCCAAGTAAGTGTCGTGTAATAGTGAATATCTGGGCCATTGCCAGAGATCCTACTATATGGGAGGATGCTGATATATTCAAGCCAGAGAGATTTGTTGGCAACCCCATTGATGTCAAAGGCCAAAATTTTGAGGTTCTACCCTTTGGATCGGGGAGGAGAGGATGCCCTGGGCAACTTCTAGGATTTACTATTGTGGAGCTTGCCTTGGCAAATCTATTGCATTGCTTTGAGTGGAGACTTCCAAATGGAATGAGTCCAAATGATCTAGATATGGTAGAGCAATTTGGTTTGGCCACATCAAGGGCACAACCTCTCTTTGCCATTCCCATCCCTCACCAAAAAATATAATGTTACTTCTCCTATTAAGGCTATATGCATCCAGTAAGAACTTCCTTAATATGTGATCTTTATCTTTAGGTATTATCCTATGTTAGAACTTATTAATGTTGTTACTAGAGATGCCACTATGTATGGGTCCTTAATGTCTTCTTCATCCTCATATTTTAGATATTTCACTAGCTATTATTTGTATCATTAGAGATGCATATTTGTGAGAATATAAATCTATTCACTAGTTTCATGGGTGGGGGCCCCTATAGATATCCCCAACTACTTAATCTTAAAAAAAGTTAAATATGAAAAGAAATTATACAAGTATGATAGATATAAAATGTTACACACATATATCTAGTTTTAGTTTAGAGTACTTAATTAGAAATGAATTTTTATTTATTTGCAATTATTAAACACTATGTAATTGTAAAATTTAATTTATTATAGAAGTAAATAATGTAGATTTATTAACAAATATTATTTATATAAATAAATCTTCTCTCAAAACATCTTTCTTCTCTCTTACTCTATTTATTGTGATCTCATCCCTTATTTATTAGATTTCCAAAAGATTTAAATCTTGATGGATAGAGAAGTCAAGGAACATACCATTATTCTTAATAATTATAATAAATTAATTAAACTACAACCTTTGATTATATATTTTATTTTAAATACACTAATTTTTTAAAAATATAAAAAAAATGTTTTATTGAAATATCATTATTTGTCACTATTCAATTAATGGTAAAAACAACCCAAGTTTGACGGGCTTGCTCTCAAGCAAATTTTATGACAGTTATCCATTTGAAAACACCCTTAAAATACTAAAACATATCTATATGGAATCTCTCCTAAATTCATGTAATACAATCTTTTTAAAATTTTAATTATATTTTATAACAAAAATGCTTAAATACGACAATATGGCTATCAAATTTAAACCCCCATTACCATCATCATTTATAAAAATAAATTCTAACTATGCAAACATATAAAAAAGAAAAAATAACTTTTAAATTCTCATATGTTAAGTTTTCATCAGATTGAACTCAAACAAAAAGAAAGATAACCCAACTGTTAACCTTCAAATATTTTTCTTTAATATACAATTTATGGAGCACTCTACTTAAATATCATTCACTTTAATGGTCAAACATTCAATAGAAATTTTACACCTCATTCACAACAAAAAGTGGCAAATATTTGTCCTATTTTTATTGGTCAAAATTAATCTTTGACTGTTAAAGTGGATGATATTTAAGAATAGGCGAAGACGAATTCCTAGGCTATGAAAGCCCACAAGGAAAACCTCGCTGCTAATTATCCACGTACAAATGACTGTATGTGTAATGTTGCCTGGGCCTTTTTTTTCTCTATTTTCAACTGTGATGTTAATGAGAAGAGAAAAGCTTTTAACAGTTTTCTTTTTCTCCATTTTCATTTCTTCTACAACGTTCTTTAACCCCACCCATCTCTGCACGAAAGTCGTCATCCAAGTCAATGTCTTTTCAGATGGATTGTCATATAACAAAAGTCGTCATCCGTGTTTAACCAAAAGGAGGAGATCTGATCTGTGGAAAGCAACTGTTTCAACTAGCATTCAATGCCACCGTCTCAATAATACACTTGTTCAATTTTGTTGTGCAGCCACCGGGTAGTTGCTGGCTAACATGCTGACACTTCAGCCGGACAAACTTATTACAAATTCAGACAACGTGCGCAACTTGCCATTAAATGATTTTGTTTTCTATCTGCATAGACATGAGAGTTAAAAATGGAAGAGCTTAAACAATTGGCAGTCCTGCCGACAAACATACAAGTCGAAATCTTGTTGACAAATAGACAGGTCGAAAACATTCTTATTATTGATTAAAATCGTCTGTAAAATAAGTTGAAAAAATTGTAGGTCAAAAAACCGAAAAACAGTTGGCACACAACGTGCCTGCTGTTTACATGGGCGGTTAAAAATGGCTTATCAAGAATATACTTTAAAGAAAAGAAAAAATGCTTTTCCATAAAGCATATTTTGTTTTGCAGCTTCATCAACACTATTTTTTTAAAGGAGGAGAGGCCAACTGCCAAGCGACTCCTCTTGAAAGAATTAGTCTTGCTTATTTGTGCAGCAAGACTAATTCAGCCGGATCTCCAGACAAACTAGGGATCAAGAGGTATCCATTATATATATATATATATATATATATATATATATATATATATATATATATATATATATATATATATATATATGGGTTTATTAAAAATATTATTGATATATATGGATTTATTAAAAAATATTATTGATATAAATAAATATTTTTTAATATAATCTTAAAATATATATAAAAATAGTGGGTGGAAGGGTGGGCGTCCTTCCACACAATGGGTGTGGAAGGACCGGGGTCTTGGTTTGCCAGCGAGGCTGGTTAGGTGACACCTTCGGAGGCTTATGGAACAGACTCTGCCTAGGTGGCAAGTGTCTTGGAAGGAAGGGTATCGATGTGACAAGGGTGACAGATTTGCAATGAAGTGTTTGTCATTATTGCAAGGAGTGATGTCCTCAAAGGTGACAGAATTTTAATGTAGTGAAGTCTTGGCTTGCATAATATCATAGCATGTCATCATTGCTAGGAGCGCTGCCCTTAATTCTACAATTGTCCCCAATTGAGATTTGCTTGGAAGATTCGAGAACCCAGCATTGTTTTTATAGAGAAGCCTAGTGCAAGGTTTTTCACTCTTCTCAGTTTCTTTCGATTTCAATGGTGGGTGGGTTTGGTTTTATCATGAGGCTATCAATGGAAGGTCTAGTTTGCTTGGGAATGGACACACCCATTCAGGTGGAGAGTACAGTTAGACAACTTGCCTTCAAGGGTCCGGTGACTGATCACAGACTCAAGAGGATTTTGTGCTCAAATGATGACCTCATTCTGTTGGTTGTAAAGGTTATCTTGGGTAAAAAAATTGTGGAGGAGAGTGAATTCTACAGAATTGACACCTCCATTGTGTCCCAGTTCTTAGCCTCTATATTGAACATAGGCATTGCGAAGGAGAGAACTGTTCTATTGGTAAGGCATATCTTCATCAACAATTTGCTTGTGGGATTGGCGGATATAGTCAAGGCAGCCGACCCAGGAGTTGGTATTCCCAGGCCCGCAGATTTTCATTTGTTAGAGGACGATGAGGCGGTGGTTCGCTATTATCCCTTCTTGCTTGACCCTAAAGGATGGCCACTCATTGTGCACAGAGAACAAGTTGTGGCGGGGGTGGATTTTCTATTGAAGCTTCTGCAAATTGAACTGCATGGTGGCTCCTTCAATTGGATAGCAGACTTCAGGGCAAGGGCGGCAAACGTAGGTTTTGAATAGCTAATAAGGGAGAAGGATTTCTTATGTTTTGGTTTAGTCGGATGTAATTATCTCCGTTATGGTTTCTGTTTCAGTTCAGCAAGTGTCTAGGGTTTATGGTCTGTGCAGGGTTTTGTTCTCTCCCCTGTAGGACTAAATTAGCTATTCAAATTTTGATGGCCGATAGGCCCAATTTTGGCATTGTATCTCTAGGAAGTTTGCAGGCCTTGCATGGCCAATTTTCATCTTAATGGTGACCCTGCGAGGTCAATAAGCCACCAGTCTAGATAGAATAGGAGACAACTGCAAGCAATACGCAGTCAGATATGTAATTTTCTCATTTTCAAATCAATATAAACTATACTCTTATGATATATATATATATATATATATATATATATATATATATATATATATATATATATATATATATATATATATATATATATATATATATATATATTCAATCTTCTCCTCTAAAGCATCTTTCTTCTCTCTTACTCTATTAACAAAAGTTCTATTCAATTAAAATGTTTTTTAATACATATGGGTTTCTAACCATCTAATAATTTAAAAACAAAAAATTATTATATTTTAAGCACTATTAAATATGACCAATGATCATCAAATTTGAGCAAACACAATAAGAAGAAAAACCTGGAGATGCCTGCCAACAAAAATAATTTAGATGCACAAATTTTCAATTGAATGAATCTGCACCTTACACGTCTGGTTGTTTAAGCTTTGTTAGGTATCAAAAACATAGGCTTTTACACGTTAAGAGGTTGCCAAGCTCTCTTCACGCTTTTGGCTAACAGGCACAAGGATAATACCTTCTTCACTTTAGGTTCTGCTAGACCTAGGTGGCTTTACCTTTCACAACTAATGCAGATTTTTAATAGCCTTCACGGTGGCAAATAGGTGTGAAGTAGCTTAAAAGATAATTGTTCTTACTCCTAATGTTAAGGTCTTAGATATGAATGCTTGAATAAAACTATGTAGAATTTCTAGAACAAATTTGGAATGACCAGTGCCTACCCTATTGGGCTATTGGAGCCAGCGGATGGGTTAATGGAAACAGATTTATGTGATAGGTGAATTTATCTCCTAGCTTAACTCTAATAGTTGGGCACTTTTGAATGTCAACACCTTATGCAGATGTGCAAGTTTGCTAGTTACAACACTCTTCTTACTAATCCCAGTGTTATTCTCCCATATTACTGTGATATTATGGAAGGATATTTAATTCTTGACTTGAGGGAAACCAATCAAGACAATTATCTTTAAAAAGTTCTAATCCTATGGAACTAGTTAAGTCAAATTACTTGAAAGGAATTTAATTCACCCAAGCAAAACCCAGCCACAACATCACACAACAACAACAAATGTGTTCTGACAAATGCATATAAATTTGAGTAATAAGGGAAAACCACTTTGGAGACAACACAATAACATGTAATCATGAAAACTAACACAACTATTGAACACTAGAAATAAATCACCATATGAAAGTATTCTTCTCCATTACACTTCTTTAGAAAATAAGCATATATGATATAAGTTTTTCAAATGGACAAGAGATGGCAATCTATCTTCTTACTAGTGCCTCATATAAAGTTTTTTTTAAATAAGAGAGAAAGATATCTTACTACTGATGATCCTTTAGACCATCATATGTTCAGCTTTTATAGCAATAGTTGTGAAGAGGACATATCTCTTCATAGTGTCTTTTGGGAGTTAACAGAATTAACAAAGATAATTAACACTAAGCTCTACTAAGCCACAGGTAGATCTGAGCAATATGATCTAAATGCTTTTGGCTCATATGTGTATCAGCAAATTCTATGGCATTCCTTGTGACCACCTCTATCGAAACCATCCTCTCCAAATGCTTGCAAGCCTCCCAGGATGCTGAGTCTTTATCTTTGATAGTCTCTAGAGCCTCCTATAATATCACTTGGCATTCTTTAGCCCATTCATCTTTTCTTTTCAACTCTTTCTCATTTTTTAATAACACAGGTACACCCATCTTGGAAGCATCAATACACTCCTTTGCATCAGCTTGAAGCTTGTCATGATATTTCTTATGTTGCTTGATCAGATCTTTGGTACTGTAGATGCCTGCACTGTCAAGGGTATCTTTACTTTGTATCCCATGGAGCTTCTCTTGGAGCCTGTTATTTAATCTCTCATGCTCTTGGATAACTTTATGATTCTCATAGTAGACATCCCAGAATGTATTCATCCAATGCATCATATGAGCATGCCTGCTCTGCAGTACTGTAGCAAGTGTGTCAATTTGGATCTGAACTATCTGATCGTTAGATGGTGGTTCAGTACTCTGTGGGCTCTCCCCTTGGGTTAATCTCTTAGGTGATCCTTCAAAAGCACATTTGACTGTATCTTTCAAGAAATTGTTCTCCTTGGTCATTCTCTCACAACTCAACTTATACATGTCTCTTTCTTTGATCAACATCTGGATTTGGGCCTTGTTCAACTTTGCCACATTAATCCCAATATAAGCAGTGATTATGGGATTTGTTTCTCCCGCCTTCAATGTCATCACATGCCCGAATTCTTTTTTAGTATCAATGACTGCAATCTTATTGTGAGGCGGATACAAAGCCCAGATCATAAGTCAGTTTTCATCATTGTTATATTTTGTTCACATGTATACTTTTGTTACCCCTTTTGGAGTAAGCTTATATTTGTCATCAGTATTATGTAAGAAACTATCAAATACCAATGCATAATTCATATCCGATCCTGGAAATATCATCACACCAGCTTCTTTTAGTAGTTGTCTACCTTTATCATGGGTCATACTCCTCATCTCATTATCCATGGTTGTCTTTAGTACACTTAACAATTGTTTTTCATTATCAGGTGTGACATTTTCAATAGATTCCCTAACTTCTTTTCCTTTGTATTTGTACAAAAAGGACTTAAACTCTAGATAATGAATAAATTGGTCATCAGAAATAAATGAATCATATGCCAATTATCTGGCATTTGTATCAACTAGTTCTTCAACCTCATGTTCCCTGCTAGGAGGCTAGTATTCAATTCTGCATTTGGGAATTCTATCAGTTTGTGCATGGGGTTCATCTTCATCTAAGGATTCTTCACCACCAAAAGACAGCAGTTCCACTTCCTATATTTCCTTCCTCCTCTGATCTATCTCTCTATTATATTTATCAATAGCTAATTCAACCTTTGCTCTCTCCATATTCCTTATGACATCATCATGTGGATAAGGTATGTGTGCATACCCACTGAGATTCTACTTCTTCCTTGCATAATCTATAAAACCTTTGGGATCAAACCCCTTCCTCTATTTTGCATATTTCATGTTGTAATGTAGCAATTTATCCTGAATGAGATCATACCCATCTTTTGACACTATGTTGAAATCTCCAAAACATAATGTCCTTGGCATAAATGATTGTTTATCATAAGCACTTAGATTCATTACATTGGAGGAGTCCATTTGTCTAACGATCTCCAAATATGCTATCCTATCTGGAACAGTCTTAGGTAACAAAAAAGGTGTGTCCTCAAGGCCATAGACTCTAATCATGGTAGAGTCAAGGAAACAATGTACCAGTCTCCCCAATTATGTGTCACAATTGGAGGCCCATTGAAGTCTTTTGGCCTCAGAAATCTCTTAATTTCATCAGACAAAGAATAATCACAAGGGTGGCTAAAGAATCTGTACAAAATTTTTAAAAAATACTCCTCAAAGTAAACATAATCAGAATTGGCAAATCTGTTATCCCACACACTAGTCCATAATTGCATAGGTAATGGTTTTCCTTTCTTGTCCAATTGTGTAATCCTCAACTCTTCTGGCCACATCCCAATTTCCTAACCATAATATAGTATCATGTACATAAGCAATGAGTAATGTTTGAAGTGCAGTGTGGGAGAGTTGTTTTTAATAGCCATTAACCCAGAATCAATCTCCTTGAAGACATATGCAACATAGTCAAAAGGCCTAGCATTATGACATTGTATATCAGCTGCTATCACCATTGGTACAATTGTCATGATTTCAGAAACCTCTGATCCTAAGACCTGGCCAATCGAATAGTAGGTGTATTTCATATGTGGCTCAAACAAAGCAATGTGAAATGGAGGCCCATCATTGTCCTCAAGGGGCACTGTGCTTGCTTCTGCTCTAGGCCTGTAAAGTGGTAGTCTCCACCCTTTGTAGTTAGTATCCATACTCCAATACTCCTTTTCCAAGTCCTCATATATTATGGGTTCATTGCACAGGTCGTCTAAATTAAATACTTCACACATTACATTTTTTGACAAATGTATAAAAGGTTCACCCTACGAGTTGCATATAGCCTTAAGATTTTGATTGTAATGGGTCGCTAAGAGTTTCAGGAGATCTATGTTTTCAAACACATCTGGCACAACCAATTTCCCCAAATTGAAGTTCCAAGGGTTGCAAACAGGTGCACTCCTAATTCTTCGATTGTAATGAAACTTAAACAATTCATACCCACGGATGGGTGTCCATATATTGCCAATGTGTTTACATTTATCTTCTAACTTCTCTATATCAGCCCTAAGCTATGCAGACCTTCTAGTCTTAGGACCTGAACCAGGTAATTGATCTATGAGGTCCTAGTTTAGTTTTCGTTCTTTCACCTTCTCTTTTTGTCCCTTGTTAGTTTTTTGTTTCTTAGCTTTACTTGTTTCCCCTTGTTTTCTAGCCTTTGTTTTGGTGGGTGTCTCCATTCTACCCTACCTGGAATAACAGAGACGGACTTCAATTTATGAATCACAGAGGAGTTTATGTGCTTACATGTGGTTGCAGAGATTGTTGAATCCTTTGTGCTTTGTATTATCCCCGTGCTTTCACCGTGCCTCTAGAAAATCTCTTCTGGTTTTAATTGCTTTGATTTGGAATGTTTTTACAAGGGATTTTATTCAGGTCACCATTAATGTCTTCTCCTGTGAATTAATGCGGCAAGTTTTTCAAAATTTGAAATGTTAAATCAATACAACATTTAATGTTGGTGAGACAGACTTTATGCCAATCTGTATGCTTCATCTGGCGCCATTTTTACTTATATGTTTCATAACTCAATCGCTGTGACCAACCAAATGTCCTTTCGATATAGTATATCATTGTTGGGAAGACCCTTTAATCTTCCTACCGATAGATTTAACCCCTTTTCCTTTGATTTCCAATGCTTCGAGGAGACATTACAAGGCTTACCCGACGCAAGAGTGAGTGTTTGCATTGTCATCGACTTGACTGGAACCATCACTATGAGGCTATCATGTGGTCCTGATGTTTTGAGTTTCTCTGATATGTTTTTATCTTTTGTTTTACCAATCAGGATAAGTCTCCCCAAAATAGCTCTCGAGTTCCTTTTGTCAGAGAAGCTTTCATCGTTGGTGATATCTATAAGGTCCGCTCCGATAGTGTTTGTCTTCCCAAAATTTATGTTCTATCGACAAGAGTTTCATTGATATCATTGGTGGTTTCAATCATCAGAGTAACTTATGCAGTCGGAAGGACTTAAAAGACTTCACCCGATCATCAATGTTTCTTCGATAGGATTATTGCATTTATTTTATTAGAATAAAAATGTCTGTTTCTCACCAAAAACCATTAATCGCCATTACTAATGAGCTCGGGGGAACATAAGAGCTTCATCCCGATCCTTCTTCTCTCGCCGATACTTCAACTTGTGTTGTTTTTGAATTCTCATCGGTGAGACTTCATCTGTCTCTTCCTGATTATGGACAAAATGTGTTTTGTATAGACATATGGTTCATGGATCAAGGAAATATGACTAGGGTCTTGCCGAAATTGATTACCATAATGAAGGAATTGGGATTATTGGTTAACAGAGGTCACAATATGGATCTTGTCACACAAATTGTGGCAATTTATTTTGATCACATAGTTACATAGTGGTTGTTAAACTAATGGAGCCTAGAAAATGTGAATTTTTTCTAGTCCCAATAGTGGCTCTGATTGGGGATGCATACCCGTTTGTGGGTATGACAAGAATCTAGATCTTTGGGAGAGCAAACCAAGTGTTTTATTTGTTAGATGTGGCAATTGGAAGGAATTTGGAAGTGGATGGGAATGGATGGAAATGGAGTGGAATCCTATACTACTATGCATGGAAAATATATTTGCAAAAAGGTATTTTTTAAGAATTGTCCATCCACTAGTAATTCTTGACCTTTTCCTAGACTACTATGCATGGAAAATTTAAGAAAAGAAATGTTTCAGGAATTGTCCATGCACTGGCAATTCCTGATTCTCTCCTGACATATTTTGTAGATAGTAGGAATCTTCTCCTCCTTTGCCAATGATAACAAATGGCCCCACCCATAATGCCTCAAATTTACCATGTTTACCCTTTTATTGTGCTCTGGCATTCCACATGAGGACCATGTCATTCTCCTTAAATTTTCTTTCCTTGGCCCTTTTATCAAAGAGGTATTTTGTATGTACTTGCAACTTCTCATTTTGTTTTTGGGCCTCAGTCCTCACTTCATCTAATTCAATTAGTTGTTCTAACCTCAACTTTGAATCTGACGCCTTTTTATTATTGTCCAAGATGCTTTTGTTGCTAGATTTTGCCTGACCATTCGCCTGAGGATGATATGGTGAAGCATAGGAGATTGTTATGCCATAATTTTCACAGAATGATTTAAATTCCTCAAATCTGAAACACATACCATTATCTATAATAATTCTCACTGGCACTCCAAATCTTGTAATAATGTTTTCTAAGAGGAAATTTATCACTTCTTTGTTGGTAGCCTGTTTTGTTGGGACAACTTCTATCCACTTGGTAAAATAATCAGTGGCTTCCAGGATCCATTTATGTCCTCCACTTGATTTCTCAGCAGTTCCTCCTATGAAATCGATTCCCCACTGGTGAAATGGAGCCTCTATTTGCATGGATCTTAGTGGCAGGGCTCCCTGATATTTGAGCTTACCAGAGAATTTTTGACAGGCTTCACATCTTCTGACATAACTATAAGCATTTTTTAACACTTCTGGCCAATAATACCTGGCTCTCAATATTCTATGGGCAGTGGTCTTTGCTGAGAAGTGTCCTCCACATGCACCTTTATGTGTCTCTTGCAACACCCTTTCAACCTATGTCTTATCTAAGCATAGTAGCAAAATACCATCTTTGTGTTTCCAATATAAGTCTCCATCCATGAAAATATATTTTGATGCTTGTAATTTTAATGTTCTCTTCTAATTTTTATCTAAGTTTACAGGACATTTTAGATTCTTCAAATAATATATTATATTGGTATACCAAGATGTATGCTCTATGCTTGCAGCATTGTTGTTTTCTTCATCATCTATATTGTAGACTTGTGTTGCCTCCAAATTAGATTCAATCAGTAGTTTTGCTAAGCCTTGTCCCCTAACCAGTTTAGTGATCTGGATGTCTATGTTGAACTCTTGGATTCGATTAATCCACCTACACCTTCGTCTAGTAACCTCATTTTGGACAAATACATCCTTCGTTGCAGCATTTGGCACATATGCTATCACCTGAGCTCCCACTAGATAAGGTCTAAATGATTTTACTGCTTTCACTAAGGCATAGGCTTGCTTTTCCATTATGTCATATTTTAATTCAGCCCCCTGAAGTGACTTGCTAAAGAATGAAATTGGTTGTTCAAATCCTTCAGTGTTCTTTTGCAGCATTACTACAACTACTGTGTGGTATGATGCAAAAGAGAATATCTGAAATGGTTTGTCAAATTCAGGGGACTTTAATATAGGAGCCTCTTTGATTGCCTCTTTAATAGCTCCAAATCCACCTATTCACCCTTCTTTAACATCTTGGAAATAGGTTTTACTATTTCAAAAAAAATTGGAGTGAACCTCCTGACAAAGTTGATTTGGCCAAAGAAAGATTGTATAGCCTTCACAGTTTTAGGGATGGGAATATGGTCAATGACTTCCACTCTTTCGGGATCTATTCTTATTCCATCTTTTGAAACTATGGGGCCAAGCAACTTGCCCTCTGTTATAATGAAATGACACATTTTAGGTATCAACGAGATCCCATATTCCAAGGCTCTAATACAAATTTTCTCCAAATGTGTACAATGATCCTCAGCTTTCTTGGAATATGCTGTCAAGTCATCCTGATAAACCACCATAATTTCATTAATTAAACCAACAAAAGCCACGTCCATTTCCCTTTGGAATGTTGCTCCAGTGTTTGTGAGCCCAAATAGCATTCTTACATAAACATATGTTCCCCAAGGTGTAGTAAAGGCAGTTTTGAATTGTTCAAGTTCCTTGACCTTTACCTGGTTGTATCCCGAGAAACCATCCATCATGGACAATAGTTCACAACCCATGACTTTTTGCAGTACTGCTTTCATGTTAGGAAGGGGGTAATTATCCTTAAGTGAAGATTTATTCAAATTTCTGAAGTCCACACATAGTCTAATGTCCCCATTTTTCTTCCTGATAGGCACCAAGTTTGAAACCTAAGAAGAATGTCTGATGGGTTTGATAATAGCTCTGTCCCTTAGTTTTGTGAGTTCCTCAAGCATCTTTGGGGCCAATGTGGGAATGATAGGTCTCTGCTTTTGCCTGAATGGTTTGGAATCTGGCTTCAGTCGTATCTCATATTGGAAAAGGTCTTCTCAGTACGCTTTCAACTCATCATAGGACCATGCAAATACGTGTCTGTACTTTCTGAGTAAATCAATGAGCATGCTTCTAATTTTGGGATTTAGTTTCTTCCCAATATATACATTCTTTGGGGTTGTTTGTGTTCCTAGATTTATTTCTTCAAGATCATTTTGTACTATGGGTATGCTCTTTGCCTTGAATTGGTCATGCCCGACAAATACTCTCTCTAATGCTATGAGACCCTTAGGAATTTTATTTGTTTTTAATTGAACTATCTCCTCACCAAAGAGAGTTTCTTTTCCATCTACTTCCTCCACAAATTCATTGAAATCGATTTCTTGGGCTTCATATTGATCGACACAGTGTAGGAATTTGATTAGATCTGTCATCATTAAAGACTTGCCAATTATGGATGTTCTCTAGAATTGCTGGTCTAGTTTTGAATTCTACTTCAGTAATGCCTGCCAGTGTGTTATCATCCCTTTTCAATGCTATGCTTGCTAGGAAATCGACCATTATATTTTTTGACCTATCTATCCAGTTAAATGAGAATGCATCAAATAACTCAACATCATCCCAGACAACATTTCTATATTGCTTCAACCTTTTGTTCTTGGATGAATACTTCCCTCTGACCTGAGATGTAACTAATTCGGAATCCCCATATACAAAAAGACATTTTATTTTATGCTTTATGGAAATGTTTAGACCAATGAGCAGAGCCTCATATTCTGCTATGTTGTTAGTGCATTCAAATGTCAACATGAATGAGTACTTGAAGGTCTTACCAGTTGGTGAGATAAATAATACTCCTGCTCCATTACCAGCCTTGTTACATGCACCATCGAAATACATCTTCCATACATCACATTCATCTTTTTGGGCTTCTAAATGTATTGGATCAGTGTTCTGTAATTCTGGTTAGCTTTTCTCAACTCTGAATGCACCAATGTCTATATCACAGAATAATTTTATCTAGTTTTGATCTATGCATTCTATGATATTCTCATATCTTGGCTCTCTACAAAGTTTAACTTCTTTGCCTCCCATTGGTATTGTGGCATATGATAAATCTAATCGAACATTCTCTCCTACCATTGTGGCCCATTGTCTTGATAATAGCATCCTGTAATATGGTGGGATATCAACCACAGTGATGTCAACATTATATGTTGCTTCAGGGTAGCCAGCTAGCTTTATCTCTACATCCTTCATAATGCCCACAACTGGGATGGACCTATTGTCTATTGCATAACACTTACCATATGTAGTGTCAACCCACATTCCTAGCTCCTTCATAACTACTACAGGCATAAAATTCATTGTTGCGCCTGAGTCAATCATGCAATTTCTTACTAGTCTATTTTTTTATCAACAAAGTGGTGTAGAAAGGATCTACTTGTGAGGGATTTTTTGTCAGAGTATCACCCAGGTATACCTCAGGAATTTTAATAGTCTCCTATTGGACATTGTTTATTTTACTTTTAGATTTCTACTGTTCTTGATTTGGTATATCTAAAAGTATTTTGACCACTATATTTCTGTATTTGTCTACCTTCATCATTTCAAGGAGTGGTACTGATATCTTTACCTGAGATATTGCTTGGGCAATGTCAAATGAGGGAGTTATTGTTTAATCATTCTTTTCTATTTTCATATGCCCTTTTTCTTCAACTGGCATTTTATCCTTTGTCTTATTTTTCTTAGTCTTTCCTGGTTCTTTATATGAGGATTTCATGTTATTTTTATTATAATTTTGATCTTTTATAAAGACACTCCCAAGTGTTCCTTGATCTTCGTTGACTGTCCTATTTCTTAGATTATAACTATTCTTAGCCTGTACCACCGCAGCCATTGTAAGAGCTCTCCTTTCTTCTTCAGTAGGTTTTCTCCATTGACGATGTGGTGGCTTGTTAGGATTATAAGTACTTCCCCTGTAGCTGTCCTCCTGATCCAAGAAGATTTCTTGTCTTCCCATATTAACATTATATTTTTGGTTCCCTACATAATACTCATACCCATCTTCTTCTGCAGAAGAATACTCTTCATGTATCTGGTAAGGTGTAACTTCCAACATATTTATGGTATGGATGTCTCTTTCATAGCCATAAGATACTTCTTGCTGTACTGATTGGGCCACTATACAATATTCAGGTGAATGGGGCAAATTACATACCAAGCACCATGGATTATCTTCTACCACGTGCACCCCATTTCTTTTTAGAGGGTCAGGAGTATCCTTGCCATAATTTTGCCTTCTATTATTCTCCACAGGTCTTCCATCTTTCCAATTGGTATTATATGGCATGTCATGCAACCTAGGTCTTTCATTTTTGTATTGACTCTCCTACTTATTCTGGTGATTATTAGAGTTTTGAGGAACTCTGAGGTTATCTCTTTTGCCAATCATCCTTGCAGCTTTTCTATTATTTTCAATAGTCAATGCTATTTTTTGTGCTTCAGCTAAGCTCCTCGAGCATTAGTTTATGAGTTCGTACCCTGTTTTTGGATCAAAAGCTTTCAAATAAATGCTTAAGGCTACTGGGTCAGTCAACTTAGATCCGTGTGGTATTTTGTTATGCAATTTGGAGAATATTTGATTGAAGTCATACACTAATTCATTCTGGTATTTCTGGATGCTTATTAGCTCATGCAGGACAAATTCTGGGGCATATTGATTACCATATTGCTCTATGAATTGGTTATGGAAGTCTGCTATAGAATTAATTGAAGAATATGGTAAACTATTGAACCAATCCCTTGCATCTTCAGTTAAGGACACCATGAATAATCTCATGTCTACATCCTTGTGTTCTATACCAATGTCTTGTACAAAGGCATTGAAGTTTCTAATATGATCTTCAGCTGATATTGCATTATTTCCAGTGAATTTGGGGACTATATTTCTCCAGCTGCTGTCAGTTGGGTATGGGTATAGTTGATACCCTATTAGATCAAATTGCCTACATATATTCATGAGGTTTTGTGGAGGCATATTCATGGGGGGTGGATTAGGGAAGTATTGGTATCCATATGGAGGATGGTGATAGACATTTTGTTGTGTATGTTGCTGAGGATATATATTCTGAGGTGGTATAGGTTGTTGATGTTGTGGGACACCATATTGACCTGGTGGGGGGCAATATTGGGGAATATGATTGGTATTTAGAGGCTGGGACCTTTGTGATGATATATTTTGCTGAGAGTTCTATCTTGAATTACCTCCTGTATTATTAGTCATCTTTGAGGTACCCGGGGCACTTGTATTCTGAGATATCCCATGTGGATTGGTATTACCACCTTGTTTGTGTGGAGGGACATATTTTGGTTATCTTGGTGATTGGATTTTTAATTGTGCCATTTGCCGGTTTATTTCCTGGCTTTCTTGTATCATCTGTTGTCTCCTTCTAAGTTGTTGTCTTTGCCATTCCAAGTGTATCTCAACCTCTTGATTACTCATACTCTCAAAGTCAAGAACAGTATGATCTACAGATCCCTCCTGATTATCCTCTCCCTACTGTGATAAAAATTCCCTATCAGGCTCTTCTTGTTCCTGTTGTTTTCTTCATCCAACCGTTCCTCAAACTCATTCGCCACCTAGGGTTCTATCCTTAAATTGAGGGCTTCATCATTTGTATTGATTTTCTCAAGTAGTGTTGAGGTATTTCCACTGTCATTATGCCATGAGGAGTTGAATACTGTATAAGGCTATTTTGATGTGTTTGTATTATCTTCTGACTATTTGGGTACTGCTTCATCCTTATTTACATTATTCTTCCCACGAGGAGGTCCATGCTTGTCTGTCCATTTGACATTGCCCTTCTTGGGACTATCTAGGTGCATAGATCTCCTTCCAATCATGTTGGATATTATAGTATATCTTTGGTGTCTATCATCTATCTTTTCTGATATGATGTTTATCTCATCATTCATAACATTCTTTTAGAGTTGCCACTTACTTTCTGTGAGTAAGAAGAAATGATTCTGGTTCTTCCCAGTGGAGTCTTGAATATGTTATAATATTATGATATGACTCATATGATGGAAGGCTCAAGTTTAAACTAGGCTGGTCCCCAATAAAGTCACCAATTCTGTTAGGTCTCAAAAACACAAGCGTTTACACCTTAAGAGGTTCCAAGCTCTCTTCACGCTTTTGGCTAACGGGCACAAGGATAATACCTTCTTCACTTTAGGTTCTTCTAGACCCAGGTGGGTATACCTTTCACAACTAATGCAGATTTTTAATAGCCTTCATGGTGGCAAATAGGTGTGAAGTAGCTTAAGAGATAATTTTTCTTACTCCTAATGTTAAGGTCTTAGATATGAATGCTTGAATAAAACTATGTAGAATTTCTAGAACGAATTTGGAATGACCAGTGCCTACCCTATTGGGCTATTGGAGTTAATGGATGGGTTAATGGAAACAGATGTATGTGATAGGTGAATTTATCTCCTAGCTTAACTCTAATAGTTGGGCACTTTCGAATGTCATCACCTTATCCAGACGTGCAAGTTTACTAGTTACAAAACTCTTCTTACTAATCCCGGTGTTATTCTCCCAGATTACTGTGATATTATAGAAGGATATTTAATTCTTGACTTGAGGGAAACCAATCAAGACAATTAGCTTAAACAAGTTCTAATCCTACGCTACCAGTTAAGTCAAATTACTTGAAAGGAATTTAATTCACCCAAGCAAAACCCAACCACAACATCACACAACAACAACAAATGTGTTCTGACAAATGCATATAAATTTGAGTAATAAGGGAAAACCACTTTGGAGACAACACAATAACATGTAATCATGAAAACTAACACAACTATTGAACACTAGAAATAAATCACCATATGAAAGTATTCTTCTCCATTACACTTCTTTAGAAAATAAGCATATATGATATAAGTTTTTCAAATGGACAAGAGATGGCAATCTATCTTCTTACTAGTGCCTCATATAAAGTTTTTTTTAAATAAGAGAGATAGATATCTTACTACTGATGATCCTTTAGACCATCATAGGTTCAGCTTTTATAGCAATAGTTGTGAAGAGGACATATCTCTTCATAGTGTCTTTTGGGAGTTAACAGAATTAACAAAGATAATTAACACTAAGCTCTACTAAGCCACAGGTAGATCTGAGCAATATGATCTAAATGCTTTTGGCTCATATGTGTATCAGCAAATTCTATGGCATTCCTTGTGACCACCTCTATCGAAACCATCCTCTCCAAATGCTTGCAAGCCTCCCAGGATGCTGAGTCTTTATCTTTGATAGTCTCTAGAGCCTCCTATAATATCACTTGGCATTCTTTAGCCCATTCATCTTTTCTTTTCAACTCTTTCTCATTTTTTAATAACACAGGTACACCCATCTTGGAAGCATCAATACACTCCTTTGCATCAGCTTGAAGCTTGTCATGATGTTTTTTATGTTGCTTGATCAGATTTTTGACATTGGAGATGCCTGCACTGTCAGGGGTATCTTTACTTTGTATCCCATGGAGCTTCTCTTGGAGCCTGTTATTTAATCTCTCATGCTCTTGGATAACTTTATGATTCTCAGAGTAGACATCCTAGAATGTATTCATCCAATGCATCATATGAGCATGCCTGCTCTGCAGTACTGTAGCAAGTGTGTCAATTTGGAACTGAACTATCTGATCATTCGATGGTGGTTCAATACTCTGTGGGCTCTCCCCTTTGGGTTAATCTCTTAGTAGATCCTTCAAAAGCACATTTGACTATATCTTTCAAGAAATCATTCTCCTTGGTCATTCTCTCACAACTCAACTTATACATGTCTCTTTCTTTGATCAACATCTGGATTTGGGCCTTGTTCAACTTTGCCACATTAATCCCAATATAAGCAATGATTATGGGATTTGTTTCTCCCACCTTCAATGTCATCACATGCCCGAATTCTTTTTCAGTATCAATGACTACAATCTTTTTGTGAGGCGGATACAAAGCCTAGATCATAAGTCAGTTTTCATCATTGTTATATTTTGTTCACATGTATACTTTTGTTACTCCTTTTGGAGTAAGCTTATATTTGTCATCAGTATTATGTAAGAAACTATCAAATACCAATGCATAATTCATATCCGATCCTAGAAATATCATCACACCAGCTTCTTTTAGTAGTTGTCTACCTTTATCATGGGTCATACTCCTCATCTCATTATCCACGGTTGTCTTTAGTACACTTAACAATTTTTTTTCATTATCAGGTTTGACATTTTCAATAGATTCCCTAACTTCTTTTCCTTTGTATTTGTACAAAAAAGGACTTAAACTTTGGAGAATGAATAAATTGGTCATCAGAAATAAATGAATCATATGCCAATTGACTAGCATCTGTATCAACTAGTTCTTCAACCTCATGTTCCCTTCTAGGAGGCTAGTATTCAATTCTGCGTTTGGGAATTCTATCAATTTGTGCATGGGGTTCATCTTCATCTGAGGATTCTTCACCACCAGAGGATAGCAGTTCCACTTCCTGTATTTTATTCCTCCTCGGATCTATCTCTCTGTTATATTTATCAATAGCTAATTCAACCTCTGCTCCCTCCATATTCCTTATGACATCATCATGTGGATAAGGTATGTGTGCATACCCACTAAGATTCTGCTTCTTCCTTGCATAATCTATAAAACCTTTGGGATCAAACCCCTTCCTCTGTTCTACATATTTCATGTTGTAATGTAGCAATTTATCCCGAATGAGATCATACCCATCTTTTGACACTATGGTGAAATCTCCAAAACATAATGTGCTTGGCATAAACAACTGTTTATCATAAGCACTTAGATTCATTACATTGGAGTAGTCCATTTGTCTGACAATCTCCAAATATGCTATCATGTCTGGAACAGTCTTAGGTAACAAAAAAGGTGTGTCCTCAAAGCCATAGACTCTAATCATGGTAGAGTCAAGGAAACAATACCAATCTCCCCAGTTATGTGTCACAGTTGGAGGCCCATTGAATTCTTTTGGCCTCATAAATCTCTTAATTTCATTAGACAAAGAATAATCACAGGGGTGGCTAAAGAATCTGTACAATTTTTTTACAAAATACTCCTCAAAGTAAACATAATCGGAATTGGCAAATCTGCTATCCCACACACTAGTCCATAATTGCATAGGTAATGGCTGTCCTTTCTTGTCCAATTGTGTAATCCTCAACTCTTCTAGCCACATCCCAATTTCTTGACCATAATATAGTATCATGTGCATAAGAAATGAGTAATGTTTGAAGTGCAGTGTGGGAGAGTTGTTTTTAATAGCCATTAAACCAGAATCAATCTCCTTGAAGACATATGCAGCATAGTCAAAAGGCCTGGCATTATGACATTCTATATCAGCTGCTATCACCATTGGTCCAATTGTCATGATTTCAGAAACCTCTGATCCTAAGACCTGGCCAATCAAATAGTAGGTGTATTTCATATATGGCTCAAACAAATCAATGTGAAATGGAGGCCCATCATTGTCCTCAAGGGGCACTGTGCTTCCTTCTACCCTAGGCCTGTGAAGTGGCAGTCCCCACCCTTTGTAGGTGGTATCCATCCTCCAATACTCCTTTTCCAGTCCTCATATATTATGGGTTCATTGCATAGGTCGTCTAAATTAAATACTTCACACATTACATTTTTTGACAAATGTATAAAAGGCTCACCTTGCGGGTTACATATAGCCTTAAGATTCTGATTGTAATGGGTGGCTAAGAGTTTCAGGAGATCTATGTTTTCAAACACATCTGGCACAACCAAGTTCCCCAAATTGAAGTTCCAAGGGTTGCAAACAGGTGCACTCCTAATTCTTCTATTGTAATAAAATGTAAACAATTCATACCCACGGATGGGTGTCCATATATTGCCAATGTGTTTACATTTATCTTCTAATTTCTCTATATCAGCCCTAAGCTATGCGGACCTTCTGGCCTTAGGACATGAACCAAGTAATTGATCTATGAGGTCATGGTTTAGTGTTCGCTCTTTCACCTTCTCTTTTTGTCCCTTATCATTTATTTTTTTAGCTTTACTTGTTTCCTTCCCCTTGTTGTTTTCTAGCCTTTGTTTTGGTGGGTGTCTCCATTCTACCCTACCTAGGATAACAGAGACGGACTTCAATTTATGAATTGCAAAGGAGTTTATGTGCTTACTTGTGGTTGCAGAGATTGTTGAATCCTTTGTGCTTTGTATTATCTCCATGCTTTCGCCGCGCCTCCAGAAAATCTCTTCTTGTTTTAATTGCTTTGATTTGGAATGTTTTTACAGGGGATTTTATTTAGGTCACCTTTAATGTCTTCTCCTGTGAATTAATGTGGCAAGTTTTTTGAAATTTGAAATGTCAAATCGATACAACGTTTACTGTCAGTGAGACATTCTGACTTTATGCCGATCTGTATGCTTCATCTAGCGGCATTTTTACTTATATGTTTCATAATTCAATCGCTGTGACCAACCAAATGTCCTTTCGATATAGTATATCACTATTGGGAAGACCCTTTAATCTTCCCACCGATATATTTAATCCCTTTTCCTTTGATTTCCAATGCTTCGGGGAGACATTACAAGGCTTACTCGATGCAGGAGTGAGTGTTTGCATTGTCATTGGCTTGACTGGAACCATTGCTATGAGGCTATCATGTGGTCCTGATGTTTTGAGTTTCTCTGATATGTTTTTATCTTTTGTTTTACCCATCGGGATAAGTCTCCCCAAAATAGCTCTCGAGTTCCTTTTTTTAGAGTAGCTTTCATCGTCAGTGATATCTATAAGGTCTGCTCCAATAGTGTTTATCTTCCCAAAATTTATGTTCTATCGGCAAGAGTTTCATCGATATCATTAGTGGTTTCAATCATCAGAGTAACTTATGCAGTCCGAAGGACTTAAACGACTTCACCCGATCATCAATGTTTCTCTAATAGGATTATTGCATTTATTTTATCAGAATAAAAGTGTCTATTTCTCACTAAAAACCATTGATCGCCATGACTAATGAGCTCGGGGGAACATAAGAGCTTCATCCCAATCCTTCTGCTCTCATCCATACTTCAACTTGTGTTGTTTTTGAATTCTCATCAGTGAGACTTCATATGTCTCTTCCCGATTATGGACAAAATTTGTTTTGTATAGACATATGGTTCATGGATCAGGGAAATATGACTAGGGTCTTACCAAAATTGATTACCATAATGAAGGAATTGGGATTATTGGTTAACAGAGGTCACAATATGGATCTTGTCACACAAATTGTGGCAATTTATTTTGATCACAGTGTTACATAGTGGCTGTATAAACTAATGGAGGCTAGAAAATGTGAGATTTTTTCTAGTCCCAACAAGCTCGATGCTCAAAGAACATTTATTTGGCTTTTGAAGTGGTGATGGCTATTGGAGTTCTATTTAAGTGACTCTATGTCTGCCATCATAATTCTCACATGTTATGTTTTCCACAAATTTAACTCAAACCAAAAAAAAAGAGGAAAAAAATTAACCTTCATTTCTGTTAAACAATAAATCATAAATAAATAAAATAAAAATAGAGATTCAAAAAACACAACACAAATTTATAGTGGTTCACCATAAAGGCTACGTCCACTCTTGAGCAAAGCAATATATTATTCAGTATCTATTCAATACATTACAATACACAGCAGCAAGCTTTTTATACACCTTCACTTCCCTCGATGTCTAACACTAGCCAATCAATAATAACCTCCGAAAGACACTATTTTTAACCCCAACATGGGAATACTAGAAAATAAATAATAAGCAACAGTTACACCCAGAAATATCAAAGAAATGACAAACAATCTTAGAGATGTTACAGTTACATCTGATTGGGCTTCACCGCTCAACAATCTCCCACTTGAAGTCGAATCACTGCTGCTACGAACAATGATATCCCTTGCATTTCCATTCCTATCGTCACTTTGCAAACAAGCCCACATTGCAAGGCTTTAGCCTTTGTAAAATCTGTACAAGGACATTTCATATAAGTCTTTTCCAAGTTTCCCAATCAATCACAACACCTTCCTTTTGCAATTTTTTTCCCATTGCTTTCTTCCCTTTCTTCACCTCTGTTTGATCCAAATCAAATGGATCTACTTCCTCCATATCAATGTTCTTCTTACCAATCAAAGGACTTGAAGAGGCAACCTCATTTTCCTTAGAGTCCTCAACATCATACTTCTCATTTAGAATCAAAGAACCATCCATCACATCCTCTAGCCACTACATCCCAATGCTACAATTCTCAGACAAAAACTTGAGTGCCTCCTCCAACTAATTCACCACATTCAAGTATCCCCATATGTCCAAAAACCCCAACTCAAAAAACCCATTAAGGGCTTCCACCTCTGTGCTATCAGCATGGAACTTCTCCTCCTCCGCACCAACAGACTCCATGTCCACAGCATTCTCAAACAAAGCAGTCTCTTCCACTGCCTTGCCAAGGCCAACGTCATCAAACTCGTCATTACCACTATCCTCAAGCCCAACACCAGTCTTATCTAAATCACTTCCATTGCCCATGTCAATAGCCTTTCCATCAATTTCATCTACCCTAGGTTCTTTGGCATCAACCTGCTCACCATCATCTAACTGATCCCCAAAACTTTCACTGTCAAACATACTAAGAAAATCATTAATAACAGAATCAATTTCAGCATCTAATTAATCCAAAAAACTTTTCTGGGCAGTCCATATCTCACACAATGATGAATCATGGCCATTGAACCTTTCGATATTTCCTTCTTCAATCAACATTGCTCCCACTCAAACTCAAATCTCTCCTGCCAAACGATCGAGAACAACCAGCTCTGATACTAATTGTTAAACAATAAATGGCAGATAAACAAAATAAAAATAGAGATTTAGAAAACAGAACACTAATTACAGTGGTTCACCATAAAGGCCAGGTCCACTCTCAAGCAGAGCAATAGATTATACACTATTTGTTCAATACATTACAATACGCAGCAGCAAGCTTTTTATACACCTTCACTTCCCTCAATGTCTAACAATAGCCAATCAATAATAACCTCTGAAAGACACTATTTTTAACCCCAACATGGGAATACAAGAAAATAAAGAATAAGCAATGGTTACACCCAGAAATATTAGAGAAACGGCAGAGAATCTCAGAGACTTTACAGTTACGTCTGATTGGGCTTCACCGCTCAATAATTTCTACAGATTGACGAAGATGAATTTATTTCTTCAAAAACCTCTGCACATCTCAATGTCTTTTCAGATGGATTCTCATATAATAAAGTTTGTCATCTTCATTTACCTAAAGGAGGAGATCTGATCTGTGCATTTAAGTAGAACTAATCTAAGTTGCTTGCTATGTCCAGACAAAGTTATCCCAAATTCAAACAACGTGCGACACTTGCCATTAAATGATTTTGTTTTCTCTGTGCATAGACAAGAGGGTTAAAAATGGCTTATCAAGAATATACTTCAGAAAAAAACAAGCAGCTTTTCAGCAAAACATACATATTTTGTTTTGCAGGTTCATCAACATTGTTTTTTTAAAGCAAGGGAGGGCAAGCCAAGCTCCATCAATTGGTCTCGTTGATATGAGCTTAAAATATTATAAATTATATGTTAAGGTGGTGTATAAAGAATAAATTTTAATTTTATTTTAGATATTTAGAAGATTTATTTAAGTATTATATATATTATTATTTGAATATTCATTATATTATCATGTATTTAATAATAGTTTAGAACATTTTGAATGTTTGCTTGTTGTCTTTGAATTTTATTATAAAATTGTTCAATCATAATTAAAGGAGAAAATCTTTGTGTAGCAAACTCTCAAAGATGTTCATCAATGATTTAAAAGAGCAAAGTTCATTTTTAGAGGCGGAGTTCATTTTCCTAAGTGTAGAGATCAATTTTGCAAGCATGAATTCAACTAAATATAGAGCAATTTAGAAGGGTTTAAGTAGCTAGTATGTTATATTTTCAACTTCAATCGAAATAGCATTTGACTAAATGCTTGTTTAGTTTATGTATGCACATGCAAAACAATCAACAAAGTCAAAGAACTATAAAAAAGATGTCATAGAGTCAAAATTCCAACATTTATTTTTTTGGATAGCCAGCACAATAAATGCCAACTATTTATTAGACACATCATAGAGCACACGTTAGATCATCAAAATATAGTATGCAACAAACAATCTTCATGCTTATATAATAGTTATCAATATCAACTCTTTAATCTAAAATCAACTATGTGGTGTATGACTCTAAAGGCATGACCTTCTCCTATGGCACATATTGGTGCCAAATGTGCAAGATCTTCACCACACACTAGCTCCACCCTCATTGATCTTATCCATCATGTAAGTTCAAAAAGAGTGATGGAAAGGACTTTGACTAGGCCTACCACAAGCCTTACACCTCTACATTAATGGAGTTAAAAAAACTTTTTCAAATTTTTATGGACAATTTTCTATTTCCAAAAATAGTAATTTAAATGCAAAGTTCCAAAAAGGAAAACTCCAAAAAAAATCATTAAAAATTAATCTTAAAAATGGTAGTGTGTACCACATATGAGCTAGAAGAATGCTACATGTATGAGTTGCATGCATTGCAGTCATCCCTTGCACCTAGAAAAAAATCCTAGCCTTCCATAAGAAATATTATAGGAATTGGAATATGGTAGTGTTACTTTGTAATGCCTTCACACTTTATGAATGCTTCCATAGGGTAGGTAAGAGAGGAGAAAGATGCATGATATCAAGAAAAACTAAGAGAAAGCAAGGTTCTTCTTTATTTATTATGTTTTATAGCATCTTCATTTTCAACATTAGAGCTTGGTATATCTTTGGGAAGATATTGGTGTCTCATTACTTTTGAGTTTCATTTATTATTTCCAATTGTTTATATGGGGAAATATTCCACACATAAACAATGTGCTAGTTATTTAAGTCTTTTTTGTTATTATGGCCTCATTTTTTTCGATTTCATAATTTCACCATTAATGCTTTGTATATCTTTAGCATTGGCAACACTTAAATTTGGAGATTGTTTTAGTTAAATATTTTCATACAATACCCTCACACATTAGCTTAAATACTTTGCCACATGCATGCTTTTCAATTCTTGTCACTTTAGTGGAGTATCGTTTTGTCATTGCACTAGGGTTTGAAAAATTGTTTGAGGGTTTTGTAAGGAAAAGGCATTTGTAGGGTCTTATTGTTCCCTAAAAGTCTAGATTCTTGACATTCAAGTGATTCTTGGGGTTTCTAGGTTTTCAAGTAGTCTTGTTATAACTAAAAACTAGTACTTTTGGAGATTTTCTAGTTTGATATGTGCTTGCAATCCTGACTTTATTAACACCTCAACTTGGCTTTCATGGCACTAGATTCTATTGTAGTAGTTTGACTATATTTTAAGTAAAACAATGAAATAGAGGGTCAAATATATTATAAGGTGATAACATAATGCTAAATCAATTAACTTATTAATTAAATGTAATGGGTATTACTATAGCTACCAACACTACAACAAATCCATGTGATTAGCTCCCTTTTTTGCTCTATTTTTTGCTTCACCCATTGTTTTAATGTATTTTTCTCCAATTTTTTGAAAAAGTCAACACTATTTATCGGGATGACGCTATTTTTGGCATTTTTTGTGCCTATCAAAACAAGTAGGCACTAAATTAGGCACAAATTAATGCCTAATTTAGCACCTAATTTAGCACCTCATGTAGCGCCTGATTTAGTGACTAATTTAGCGCCTCATTTAGCACCTAATTTATGGTTATTTGGGTTTAGGAGTATTATTTAGGGTTTAGGGTATATGGTTTTGGGGTTAGGGGTTAAGGTTTAGAGGTTTAGGGTTTAGGGTTTAGAGAGAGATAGAGGACCAATAGGGAGATATAGAGGAGACTGAGGGGAGAGATAGGGAGATAAAGAATGAGGGACATGGCCAGAGACAGGGAGAGAGATTGAGAGGTAGAGGGACAAAGGTGATAGGGAGAGATGGGAGAGATAGGGAGATAGAGGTTTAGGATTACTTGGGTTTAGGGGTTTGGGATTTAGGGTTTAGAGGTTTAGGGTTTCTCATGTTTAGGGGTTAGGGGTTAGGGTTTATCGTTTAGGGGTTAAAGGTTCAGGTTAGAGGTTTAGGGTTTAGGGTTTAGGATTTATAGAGAGAGAGGAATGATAAGGAGATATAGAGGAGACTGTAGAGAGAGATAGGGAGATAGAGAGTGAGGCACATGGCCAGGGACATAGGGAGAGAGATTGAGAGGTAGAGGGATGATAGAGATAGGGAGATAGACGTTTAGAGTTGCTTGGATTTAGGGTTTAGGGGTTTGGGTTTAGGGTTGCTCAAGTTTGGAGATAGCCAGAGAGAGAGAGTGAGAGAGAGAGAGTTGCTTGGGGTTAGGGGTCAGGGTTTAGTGTTAATGAGTTTAGCATTGCTCAAGTTTAGGGTTTAGAGTTTAGGGTTTAACACATGGCTAGGGACATAGGGAGAGAGATTGAGAGGTAGAGGGATGATAGAGATAGGGAGATAGGGGAGAGATATGGAGATAGAGGTTTAGAGTTGATTGGATTTAGAGTTTAGGGGTTTAGGGTTGCTTAGGTTCAAAGATAGCTAGATAGAGAGAGAGAGAGAGAGGAGATAGATCAGGAGAGGTAGAGGAGACAGAGGGGAGAGATAGGGAGATAGAGAGTGAGCAAGATGTCCAGAGAAATAGGGAGAAGGATTGAGAGGTAGAGGGACGATAGAGATAGGGAGATAGGGAGATATGGAGATAGAGGTTTAGAGTTGATTGGATTTAGAGTTTAGGGGTTTAGGGTTGCTCAAGTTTAGGGTTTATGGGTTAGGGCTTAGGGCTTAGGGGCATTATTTAGGGTTTATGGTTTAGGGGTTAGTGGTTAGGGTTTAGGGTTTAGGGGCATTATTCAGGGTTTACGGATCTTCAAGGATCTAGATAGTGTGGCTATACACATTGCTACACATGTTTGTGTCTAGTTAGACACATGGAACATCAACAACCACATGTTATGCTTCCATACACGTGTGCCACCTAATGACATTTGTACAACAAAACATGATTATATAATTGGCACTGTATGCATCTAACACATGGTGATGTTCACATACGCCACATGCCACAATGATCTAGTTGACACCATACAAGTTTGAGTACATTTGTTCTCATCCCATCCATATAAGAAATGCACCATACATGTTGGATACTTGTCAACATCTACATGGAGCATAACTAATGGTATTCTTAAACAAATGCCTACTTTGTACATTTTGTAGAGTAAAAGAGGTATAACAAATTTTCATCTTGCCTCTCTGTATATTTCATTTGTTCATTTTGAATAGAAGTGACATATATGTTAGAACCCTTCTATATTTGAATGTGTTTTGGTTTACATATCTATTTTCCTTTATGTATTCTATGATCTTATTACATTAATAGATAATATAGGATTGTCCCTCAGTTCACCTTGGGAATTAGATTAAATAACATGGTGGTTCCCCTCTTTAGGGTTAGGGTTTTAGGTTTAAAAATTTCTAAGTGTTCAATTTCAAAAACCCTTTGTCCCTTTTCTTTAGGTCATGCACTTTATTGTTATAATCTTGTGTTGACTGTTTATAGCCAGTTGTTGATCCTTTAAGTCACAATCTTAAGCCTTGAAGCCTGTGAGTTGACTGGCCCCTTAGCCTAGTCGTTACTTGTTTCTACTGATAAAATCAATGTTTAATGTCCTAAAGTCTTATAAAGTGAATATCTTACCATCGCGGAGCATATTAGATGACATCAGTACCCAGCCGCAATGCTACGACAAGCTACCACCTATCAAGAAACCTTTGCTTACGAAGTGTTCGCTTCAGAATCTTGCCTCAACCAACTATCCGCTGCCACATGTCAAAGTATTAATGGTCCACAGAGCAAGCCTAAGATCCAATGGCTGCGCTGCAGCATAAGGGAGATTTTCCAGGAGGAATATTCGCTGCGAGGTAGTGAGATGATGACACGTGGCATGCGTTGATTGAAAAGCAAGTATAATGAAGGCGCATCGATGCTATGTCGCACCATCGCGTGGTAGATATATGGTGGGCCCTCCCTGACTGCGACACCATGAAAAGGTGACACACATCCAGTCTGGGCTAAGGATGACATAATGAGCAGGGAAGGTACTGATGATTTGGCTCATTTTCATTGGGCAATGACTTGTCGACAAAGATGACTAAGATTGTCAAATCTAGTCAATGAATCAAAGCCATGGATTTTAGAAAGGCATGAAATGATCAACGATCCAAATTCAAACTTGCAGACAAAGAAGATTTTTGAATGACTGTGGCACAAGTAGAGTTGTGGTTGCCGCGACCTCCATTAATACAGAGAATAGTATAAGAATTCGATGTTATAACAACATAATTCAAAGTATTTCCTATCATTTTCAAGGAGCAATTGCGTTTAGAGCTAGAGAATCATCAAAATAGGCAAGGAGAAGAAATTTTGAGCCTCTGTGATGTAAACAAAACTAGTAAGTTATTGTCTCTCCCCTGCACTTAGTCTTTCTATCTGTAAGTACTTTCTGAGGCATTTAGGGTAGCTGTTGATTTCATAAACCCTAGGTTGCTTACACAAATACAAAATGAGTCAATCAAGTCAAGCTTTGACCTTGAAATGTAGCCTAGATGAGGATATCATGATTTAGTGTCCCAGATCATCTAGGAGACCTCTGACAAATTTGGGAGAGGTTGGCAAAAATGACAAAATATATGACTTCTGTGTAGATTGTCGAGATGCTAGGATCCCTGTGTTTTCTTGGAGTTTGTTTGACCATTGGCACAAGTGACTTGACTACAAAGCCCCAATCTACCATGCTTGGACACTTGACTTAGCCAAAGTAATATGCTCTGATGTCTTCAAAAACATAGATTTGATGAGAGCTGTAAAAACTAGGTATGACCCTAGGACCATGTCTATCTTGTCTAGTAATGGCAACGTTATCATTCGGTTCACAAAGGCCTATATTGCTACTATATTCAATCTTGATCCTACCACCAGTATACCTATAGACTTGAATGCCTTCAAAGAAAAATACAAAACTCTTAGGTATGCATACAAATCTCATAAATTGGACAAGCACAGATTGAAGGGGGTTAATGGAGCTTTAATCAAAATCCCTGACATAGAAGAGGAACCTTTCTAATGCAACCTATTCATGGAATATTTTGTTAAGACCTATCATAGCTTGTGTCATGTGCTCAAAAGAGATGCATCAGATAGAATTTCAGTGTCTTTAATGATGATGGCAGTGTATATTCAAGACTATGGAGCTGAGAAGCCATATGATTATGTAGGTTATTTGTCAAAAAGGATGCATGAGTAGATGGTGGCCATTAAGAACAATATGTACACTCTAGCTCCCCATGTAAAATTTACTTGGTATTCATTAATGTGCCACATGATCCTGTTCTCTCTGTCTGGCCATTGGAGAAAAGAATTGCACTTGAGAATGACTGATGTAGAAGGCAATGCCATGCTAGTTCAAATGTGGACCTGCATGCTAGACATGCATTTCAATCATGCTAGCTATGGTACTTTTGAAGAACATTTTGTGAGGAAAGTGTTGGGATTCCTAGAGCCAGCTACAGATAGTATACCAAAGGAGATAAAGGATGTTTTGAGACCAATAGAGAGAACCCCTCATTTAAAGATCAATCACAATTGGGGAGATTGGTTTTTACATGAAAACACAACTTGTATCAGAATCTATGGGTGTGAGGCTCCACCCTACTCCTTACCAAAGTTTGTGCCCAAGAGAATAGCATTTATGGAGATCATCAGACAACTAAATGAAGCAGATAAGGAACATTTCAGAAAGAATAATAAAGGATCTCTTATCCCAACATCTTTGAGACTTCATGATTTTGTTACAATTGATAAGAGTGGCTTGGACCAAATTGGTTTCATGTTGCAAAGTTATAGGATGGATATAGAGAGAATAAGGTACTTTGATCCTGAAAGTTTCATTCATGACACAAGGCATAAAGTCGGCAGATCTGCATATCCACACCATGTCTTGCTTGATGAGGACACTGTCAGAAATTGTGAATCAATGCAACAGGTGCATGTCTTGAGAAATAAATGGGATTTGATAATGGAAGAGGAGAAAAGGAAAAAGAATGCCAACTCTGCATATCAAGGGGCTTTCACTGAGATTCAAGACCCCATTGAAAGAATAAAAATGTTCTTTGCTAAAGCAGATGAATTGATTATTGAAGCACCTTCTGGAGAGGAAAGGCCCACATATCAACCAAGCAGTTCAAGGGGCAAGTATGTTAGAAGAGATTCCCCTGACTCACCTGATGCCCCTGCCCTAAAGAAAGAAAAAATAATTGACCTTGAAATAGAGGAAGAGATGGAAGTTGTGAATCTGGATGAAGTAGTAGAGGAACAAGTCCAAGAGCCTCCACAGCAATTGCATTCTCCCCTGAGGATAGTACCATATGCCTCTCCAGAGAATAGGTTGACAAGGTCCACAATCAACAATGAGGTCAACACATAACATCTAAGGGAGGTGGCATGCAATCAATTTATCTCTGATGATGCATTCATTGCTACTCCATAATTTAAATCCTATCTGCTAAGAATGAGGAGTGAAGAATTTTAGAAAAGGATAGAAGAAGCAAAATGTGGTGGACCCTTCAGAATATGATGCCATCACAAGGAGGGTTCTGAGTGAAGTGAACAAGGACATCAGTGACGTGACTCCTAAGGAAGGGAGACTACTTGTGAATAAAAGTAACATCCTACTATTTCCACATTGGATGCTATCAGATGCTAGTGCATTTGATACAATCACCAGGGATGATTCAGATGTAAGTGGAGAGCAGGCCAAAAAGGCATTATAGGGTGCTATATTTGACCCTAGATTTGAGACCTTGGGTATCTGGGCATTGGCCCCAAATGATAAAAAGGTAAAGGTAGGTTTGGAGGAGTTGACCAGTAATGTGATCATCAAGAGGGTGTCATACACCCCTGCTCCTCAGGCAGCCAACCTAAATGTACAAACAACACATTTTGCAGAGGCAGCAACACTCAAACTGTAAAAAGAGTACAATGAATTATTGGAGAAATACACAGAAGCAATGGCCAGACTTAATACTTATGAGAGTCAACCTTAGTTGGAAGCTGGTCCATCTCAAACCCCTCCAGTTATACAAACCACGGAGTCATTACCAGTGGATACACAACCCCTACTTTAAGAAATAAAGGAACTGAAAGAGGAAAATAAGAAGTTGAAGGAAGAAATAGAAAGTAAAGTGGAGGGTGTAGCTACAAATTTGATCAAGTATAGGATCAACAAGATATTGGCCAGGTTGGAGGAGACCCATAGGTCTTACTCCCAATTAAGGACAGCACATGAGAAGCATGAATCAGATAAACAGAGGCTGTCAACTATGAAGACCAGGTGGCTACCAAGGACTGCAAAAGTTAGAGATTTTCTCAGGTGCTCTAGATATGATCCAAATGCCCCTCCTGAGATGGAGTTGGTAGCAGGTATGCTAAGGAAATTTGAGGATGTGGCTGCTCATCAATTAAAATTGGATATAGTATTGAAGGATAAAATGCAAGCAATTGAGAGGCTGGACACGAAGTGGTTGCCTCACATTCTAGAAACTGATGGGACAACTAAAGATATGAACAAATGGAAGAAGGAAATCATTGATAATGGTGATCAATTAATTCCAACTTGTTGTGATAAGGGAGACCCAACTTTACATGTGTTAAGTTGGATGCTTGATAGGTTGAATGTTGTGGACATTACCTTTGAATTATTTGGTAAAAATGTCAAAAATATCCTAGATGCACAGTATGTCAGTCACAATGGTAAGGTACCAGAAATCATCTCATTCCCTTGGCCGGATGAAAGTACATACGGTGAGTAGCAGGACAGATATGGACCTCATGAATGACAACTCAGCCACTATCTCCCAACCACAACAATGCAGATCCCCAAGCAGCTTTGCGTGCTTCTCAAGGCCAACCACTTCTCTTTTCCTTCAATGCAATTAATGTTTCTTCAATGCCTTTTGGTGCCTCTCTATAGCCATTGTATTTGAAAAATAGTGTATTAAATGCTGAGGGTACACGTTCCTGTTATATAATGGAACTGTATTACTCATTTTATGGTTGTTAAAGACTTGGAAAATTTTGGAAAAGTAATGAAAATACAGAGCTTTATGGGCTGTTCTATCTCTTGTGCTGTAAGTTTATGAGTTATATGTTGAATGTATGTTTGCATATATATTTTTAGTTTCATGTTGATGTTATATGAGTGATGCTTCATTGCATGTATTCAGCTATCTGTCTCCAAGTTTTGTGTGTTTTTCTTTTGAATCTAAATAGCTAAGGGTTATTTGACGTTCTAGGATATGGGTTTTTCTGTATTGAATGTTTAATCTTTTACTTCTGCTCAAGGAGTAGATTAAATGTTTTAGGTTAAATATTGGGAAGAACATATTGCAATAAGGATATTCATAAGCAGAGATAACTGAATACTCAATCTTGGGTGGTGTTTGTAAGGCAAATACCAATTTATCCCCATGAAACTTGAATGTCAGTCGAATTTATGCAAATCATTCACATATATACATCTAGTTGACTCCTTGCCCTGAGATAGGCACCAGTCTGTTCTTGTGTTGAATTTATGATTCAAAACCCCTGTCTTGCATCCAAAATACAAAAAACTAAATCAGAATATTATTCACAAACCTATAGGATTTAGAAGTAATTTTAGGACCCAAAATCCTCTGAGTCACAATTGAACATAAGGCCTAAAGCTAGCCCCTTTGCACTTATCTTATGGTTTTGGTCTTCATTAGAGAGGATTTATCTTCTTTGTATCAGTATCTCAGTGAGTTTACAGATATATTTCATAGATGTTGAATAGGGAATACCCCCCTAGGTTTTGCAGAGCCTAAAGAAGGAGAGGAGATATTTATAGAATTTATCTCCTGTACTATTGGCCCCTGGCCCAAGAATCCTATTGATGAGTGATGGCTACCTTGTGTTAGATTCAAGATAGACAACTGAGAGGGGGGGTGAATCAGTTGTCAAAAACTTTCTTTCCAATTACACACTTAAATCCTTCTTGTGATTTAGCAGCATATCAATAAATCAATCATGGAAACATAATGCATTAAATCAAGAGCAGAAACACATCAACACATAGGACACCAAGATTTTAACGTGGAAAACCCAGTTAAGGGAAAAACCATGGGGTGATTAACCCAAGATTGTATTCTCTGTTAGAAGAATAGAAAGAATAAAATGGCACATGCCAATTAGGGCTCACTGCCCAAGCACATTGCTCACAAGAGGCTCACTACCTACAAGAGACTCACTGTCTACAAAATAATAAGTATCACATATTTGAACTGGAGAATAGCATCTTCACCATGCTTGAATCAGTTCCATTTTAGCCCAAAACTTATGTTCTTCCTTTTGCTCTCTTCCTCGCTACCACACTCACATCTCCACAAGACACACTTTGAAATAAATTTACAATCCCTTATTTATACAAGGCATCGACTTAGGAATAATCATCTAAGTCAGCAAACATCTATAAGAACATCCGCAAGATGTGTAATACATTTGGTTGACCAGTCTTAGGAAGAACACCATCATCCAGAAGTTACTCTTCAATTGTGAGCTCCAACTCCAATGCGGACCATCAACATGAACTGGACACTATCCAAATACCTTCACAAGATTGCCTGAATCACTAAGAACATCTACACTTCATCTGCTTACTAAAATCCTTCTCTCCTTCATCTGGAACCTCAAGAACACAGTCTATCATCACTGTCATAAAGGAATAGATGCTTGCGGACCTTCAAACCATGAACCAATCGAGTTGGAACTTCACAAAGGCTTCCTCAACACTCCCTCAAATCCACAGAATAGGATAATGCATTTCCAGATCTCACTGGACCTATCTGTGTCACTCTGTCACCTCTAAACACCTGCTGGAACCAGTTTTACTTGAGTGGTCACAACTCCTTCAGATCTTCATGCGGACCTCTGAAATCTTTATTGGATCATCTTAAGACTCATATCTACAAACCCTTTGAACCGTATCCTTTGATAGTCATCTTATCTTGGATCTTTACCTTACTGTCTTCACTGTTCTTCTCTATTCCTGATTAGGACTAATTTTCTTAATATCCTCAGCACTCAACTCATCCAATCCTTTTCATCAATGTAACAGAAGTATGTTGACATCAATGACAACAACGGTTAGGCCCATACTTGCAACAATCTCCCCCTTTGTCATTGATGGCAACATATGATGTGAAAAACTGTTTTAACCATCAAGACAAAAACTTCTCCTTACCGTCACAACTCTCCCTATCAGCAACAACCATTCACATTTCTTCTCTTCCTTTATTGCTCCCCCTTTGATCATCAACTACTTTTTTTTCACATGTCTTCTCTCCCCCTTTGACATCAATTGCAAAGGGCTCATACTTGCAACTCCAACACTTCAGAATCATACCAGCTGCTCCCCCTGAGTGGCAACTCCCTATCATCAATCCAGACCACAAGATATGACTATGATGTCTACCAAACTGATGCACTCTAGTGCACCTTAGTTCATCACCGGAGGGGCAATAACCCCTAACTTCTCCCTGAGATACTCAAAAGAGTCCTTAGGTAGAGGTTTAGTAAAGATGTCTGCAATCTGATCCTTGGAAGGCACAAACTTCAATCTGACTTCATTCTTGTTCACTTGCTCTCTCAGAAAGTGAAACTTGATAGATATATGCTTAGTCTTTGAATGCAACACCGGATTCTTAGATATATTTATTGCACTTGAATTATCACAGAAGATTGTGATAGGCTCGTCATACTCCACTCTTATGTCTCTTAGCATTTGCTTCATCCACAAAACTTGAGTGCAACTACCTGCTGCTGCAATGTATTCTACTTCTGCAGTGGACAGAGATATTGCTTCTTGTTTCTTGCTCAACTAAGAAACCAATCTCTTCCCCAAAAAGAATGCTCCACCACTGGTACTCTTCCGGTCATCCACATCTCCTGCCCAATCTGCATCTGTATATGCATGAAGAGAGAAATTGTGATCTCTAGGATACCACAATCCATACTCAACTGTTCCTTTTAGATATCTAAAAATCCTCTTGATTGCCATGACATGAGATTCTCTAGGATCAGCTTGAAATCTAGCAACAAGACCCACAGCATTCATAATGCCAGGTCTAGTTTGAGTGAGATACAACAATCCTCCAATCATTGACCTGTACTTTTTCTGATCAGCCTTAGGAGAGTCATCATCTTTGCCCAATTTACATCCGGTTGCCATGGGAGTATTCATTGGTTTTGAGTCTTCCATCCCAAATTTCTTCAACAATTCTTTCACATATTTGGACTGAGAAATGAAGATTCCTTTCCTTGTTTGAGTGATTTGTAGACCCAAGAAGAAATTCATTTCCCCAAGTGTGGACATCTCAAATTCACTTTTTATTTGATTTGCAAAGGTTTTACACATACTATCTCTTCCTCCAAAAATGATATCATCAACAAACACTTCAACAATCAAGATGTTTTCATGATCAATTTTGAAATACAAATTACTGTCAGCAGTACCTTTGTTGAAACCAATCTTCAAAAGATGCTTATTCAATCTTTCATACCAGGCTCTTGGGGCTTGCTTTAGTCCATGCTTAGCTTTCTTTAACTTGCAGACCATATCACCATGATCAGACAATTGAAATCCATCCGGTTGCTCAATGTATACTTCTTCTTCCAAGTCACCATTCAAGAAGGCAGACTTAACATCCATCTGATATACTTTGAAGTCCTTGAAGGCAGCAAAAACAAGAAATAAACTGACTACTTCAATTCTTGCCACCGGAGCAAAAGTCTCTTCAAAATCAACTCCTTCTATTTGAGAGTAACCCTTGCAGACCAATCTAGCTTTATTTCTAATTACTTCACCAACTTCATTTAGTTTGTTTCAGAAGACCCATTTTGTTCCAATCACATTCTTGTTTCTAGGTTTAGGAACAAGATCCCAAGTGTGATTTTTCTCAATTTGTATCAACTCTTCCTCCATTGCTTTAGTCCAGTTTTCATCGTTGCAAGCTTCATTTACTGTCTTAGGTTCAATCTTTGAAATCAGACAATACTCATCTGAATCTTGAGCAATTTTCCTTCCTGTTTGTACACCTTTGCTTTTATCACCTATGATCTAATCTTCAAAGTGGTTCAGTCTTACATACCTGGGAACTTTGGGAGTTTCTTGCAATTCTTATCCTTGATCAAGCTCATTGAAACTTATCTCTTCTTCCTAATTTACCGGATCAGTTTGAAACTGAGTTGCAGAAGGGGCTTGGGCTCCTTGAATCAGAACACCATTCTGATCATCTTCATCATATTCATAAAACCTTGAGGGTTTTTCAATTCCTTCATCAACCTTCACATTTGTACTTTCTATAATCTTTCTTAGTCTCTTGTTATAACACCGGTATGCTTTGCTTTGAGTAGAGTAACCCAAGAATATTCCTTCATCACTTCTAGCATCAAACTTGTCTAGATCTTCATCTCTTTTGATGTAACATTTGCTACCAAAGACTCTGAAATACCTCACAGTAGGAGTGATAGCAAACCAAAGTTCATAAGGAGTCTTACCGGTATTGCTTCTGATTTGAACTTGATTGAGAGTATAGACTGCAGTGCTGACAACTTCTCTCCAATAGAACTGAGGGACATTTGCTTCCATCATCATTGTCCTAGATGCTTCCTGGATGGTCCGGTTCTTTCTCTCCACTACTCCATTCTGTTGTGGAGTCCTAAGAGCAGACAACTATCTCTTTATTCCATGTTTCTCACAAAATTCTATGAACTCACCGGATGTGAATTCTCCACCTCTATCAGACCTTAGACACTTTAATCTTAATCCGGTTTCATTCTCTACCATAGCCTTGAATATTTTGAATTTCTCAAAAGCTTTTGATTTCTCTTTCAGAAAAGTTACCCACATCATCCAGGAGTAGTCATCAATTAGTAACATGAAGTATCTATCACCTTGCACACTCCTAATCCTTGCCGGACCACATAGATCAGTATGAACTAAGTCCAATATTCCGGTAGAAGATTGTTCTTTGCTTTTAAATGAGACTCTGCTTTGTTTCCCCAACTGACATTCTTTACACAAACTATTTGTAGGTTTCACCAATTTTAGAAGATCTCTTACAGCCTGAGTGTTGCTTATCTTGATGATATTATCAAAATTCACATGACACATCCTCCTATGCCATAACCAACTCTGATCAACTTGCACAAATAGATAACTTTTACCAGTACCAACTAGATGAAAGATATTACCTTTTGTCTGAGTACCAGATGCAATCTCTATTCCGGAGCTTTCAAAGATCTTGCATTTTCCATTCTTGAATTGGAGATCATAGCCTTTGTCCACCAACTGTCCAACACTGAGAAGATTGTGCTTCAATCCTTCAACATATAGTACATTACCAGTTTTTTTTTTCCATCAAAAGAAATAGTTCCTCTACCTCTGATTCTACCAGCAGAATTATCACCAAACTTTACCACTCCTCCTTCATACCTTTCCAAATCTAAGAACTTATTTTTGTCACCTGTCATATGGTGAGAGCATCCACTGTCAATGACCCAATCATCCTTTTCTTCAACTTGGGCAGCCAGAGCTCTTTCTACAACTTTATGATTGACAGATTTAGAGGGCATTGGATCTTCTTCCTTGATGGCAATAAACACCCAATCACTTCTAGATTTGTTTCCTGTCTCTGATTCATCATCTGTTACTCCTTCATTATCATCATCTTCATGAACATAGTAACAATTCTTTTGGAACCTTGATCTGTTAGGATTTGGCCTTGAAAATCTTTCCAGACACTTTGAGGCAAAATGACCAATCTTATTGCAGTTAAAACACTTAAAAGGCAATTTCCCTTCATACTTAACAGATCCTCTTGGCAGTCTTTTTGCAACAAGGGCTTCAAGCTGAGCAGTTTCAGTTTCTTCTTCTTCCAAGTCTTTTCTTACTTTTTCATACAATGATAGTTTTCTTGAAGAGTTCTCTCCCGGATCAAACCTTTGTTTTCCTTTTACAGAAGTATTGGCTTTGAATGCTGATTCAGTCTTGGGGGGGCATCTCCAAACTCGGTCATTTCAAATGTAGCCAATTTACCAGCCAATTGATCTCTTGTGATAGTTGTATGGGCTATGAATTCTTCAATGGAAGCAACCTTGATTTTATAAGAAGCAGGAAGGGATCTAAGAATTTTGCCAACAATCTCATCTTCATCTAAGACACCACCAGCACATCTAATTCCACAAACAAGCTCATTTACTCTTGGCATAAAAGTAGTGATATTTTCATCTTCTCTCATCTTCAGATTTTCAAATTTCCCTTTCAAACTTTGTAGCCTTGCACATTTAACATACTTGTCTCCTTCATGCAGAAGTTCTAGTTTTTCCCAAATCTCAAAAGCAATTGGTAGGTCAACAACATTTGAAAGCTCTAAATTAGATAATGTGCTTAGAAGAGCTTCTATAGTCCGTAGATTGTTTTCAGCATCTATGATTTCATTTGGGGCTTTCGGGCCACCCTGTGGAGGAGTATACTTAGTTGAAGCCATGGTCCAGTACTGCATTCCCATACATTGCAAGTGACATTTCATGCCACTTTTCCAAAGATTAAAATTGGTCCCATCAAACTTTGGACTATCCTTCTTGTAGGACGACATCCTGGATCTCCTCAAGTGGTTAAGCTCTTTTAGAGGAACTTGGCTCTGATACCAATTGTTAGATTCAAGATAGACAATTGAGAGGGGGGTGAATCAGTTGTCAAAAACTTTCTTTCCAATTACACACTTAAATCCTTCTTGTGATTTAGCAGCATATCAATAAATCAATCATGGAAACATAATGCATTAAATCAAGAGTAGAAACACATCAACACATAGGACACCAAGATTTTGACGTGGAAAACCTGGTTAAGGGAAAAACCATGGGGTGATTAACCCAAGATTGTATTCTCTGTTAGAAGAATAGAAAGAACAAAATGGCACATGCCAATTAGGGCTCACTACTCAAGCACACTGCTCACAAGAGGCTCACTGCCTACAAGAGACTCACTGTCTACAAAATAATAAGTATCACATACTTGAACTGGAGAATAGCATCTTCACCATGCTTGAATTAGTTCCATTTAAGCCCAAAACTTTTGTTCTACCTTTCGCTCTCTTCCTCGCTACCACACTCACATCTCCACAACACACGCTTTGAAATGACTTTACAATCCCTTATTTATACAAGGCATCAACTTAGGAATAATCATCTAAGTCGGCAAACATCTATAAGAACATCCGCAAGATGTGTAATACATCCAGTCAGCTAGTCTCAGGAAGAACACCATCATCTAGAAGTTACTCTTCAATTGCGAGCTCCAACTCCAATGCAGACCATCAACACGAACTGGACACGATCCAAATACCTTCACAAGATTTCCTGAATCATTGAGAACATCCACACTTCATCTGCTTACTGAAATCCTTCTCTCCTTCATCTGGAAACTCAATAACATAGTCTGTCATCACTGTCATAAAGGAATAGATGCTTGCAGACTTTTAAACCATGAACCAATCGAGTTGGCACTTCACAAAGGCTTCCTCAACACTCCCTCAAATCCGTAGAATAGGATAATGCATTTCCAGATCTCCCCAGACCTATCTATGTTACTCTGTCACCTCTGAACACCTGCCAGAACCAGTTTTACTTGAGCAGTCACAACTCCTTCAGATCTTCATGCAGACCTTTGAAATCTTTATTGGATCATCTTAAGACTCATATCTACAAACCCTTTGAACCGCATCCTCTGATAGTCATCTTATCTTGGATCTTTACCTTACTGTCTTCACTGTTCTTCTCTGTTCCTGATTAGGACTAATTTTCTTAATATCCTCAGCACTTAGCTCATCCAATCCTTTTCATCAATGTAGCAGGAGTATGTTGACATCAATGACAACACCAGTTAGGCCCATACTTGCAACACCTTGTAGGGATAATTCAGAAACATCCAGTTTGGGAGAAAAACCAACATAACATATGAAGTTGACTGTAAATTAACAACATAGTGAGCATTTTGTTGATTTTCTTGCTTATTTTCACCCTTTTGAAAACTAAATTTTCCTATTGAAATTTTGAAGGATGAGATCCATATTTAAGTGCATTAGACTTAAGAAGTTTCAATTCAATGTTTCTTACATTTGCACACAAATCCATGGAAGAATAATAGTTGTTTAGGTACACTGTCTCAGCTTGGATAGTAGGTAATAAGCCCTTAACAAATATTCTTTGCAATTCATCATTAGGAATTTGATAGTGTATCTTTGTTGACAAAGTTTGAAATCCAATAACATAATCATGATTGCACTCATTTGATCTTTGTTTACATCCTACTAAATCTAAAATTGTAACCTTTAAACCTATTAGGACCTCCTTTTCCTTCAATCTATCTTGGAACCTATACTTTTGCCAAAATGCTCTAACATCTAGTCTCTGGAATATATATCATGGCCATTGTGAAACAATCTTGACTATTTTTGACTATATGAGTGTTTTTGTTTATTACCGTTGTCCCGCAGGTTAATTGAATATCTTTTGTGGTTATGCGGGAACAAGAGGAATGAAATATGGCACATACCACATTCCCGTAGAGCATAAAAGAATAGGTTGCGGCTTGGTGGTAGGAAGCGGTTGATATGAAGAAGCTACTGCTACCCCGTGGATGGTTCATCTCATGCTGTGGCTTGGCAGTGTTCGGATGCAGATAGTCTCTTCCTGCGGTCCCGTGGAGGTTTGAAAAGTAACTGGTGGCATTGCGGTAATAACATCAGGAGGTATCACTTACTGCATCCCCACAAGGGTTTCAACCGAGGCCCGCAGTAGAGCGGTAAGAGGAGAATGTAATGGGTTTTTGCCCCGCTGTCCCGTGATGGTCATTCATAACATTTGTAGATGGGCAGTAAATAGAAGGACATCAGGTAATAATTTCCTGTGGTCCCGCAGGGGTCAATCTAAGCATTTGTAGTCTAGTGGTAAAGGATGAAATAGAAGTGTAGTGGCTATAAGCCCCCGCTATCCCGCAGTTGGTCTGGGCGAGCCTTGCGGCGATGCGGTAAAAGAAATAAATGGCAAGCACATTCAATGCGGGGTCGCGGTTATCAAGAATTGCTGTCAAATCTTGATATGCATACCTAGTCATCAGATCAAATCAAATCAATGGCCAATATTTGAAAGGAATTGAATGCTGAGATTTCATGATCTCATGGCACGAACCAGAGTAATGGTGATATGATGAACTCCTTGGCTGAATAAGATTCAAAGATTTCTTGGCATTTTCTCATTTCAGAGAATTCAGACGTAACTTGGAGAAGGCGCAACTCAGCTTAGTGTGTTTCTTGCAAATTGCAATTGACCGGGTAAGTTCATTCCTACACTCTCTGATTAGAAGTTGGCGTATATTTCACTCTATTTTTCAATTGCTGGTACAGTAAGTTGAATTTTGAAAAACCCTAGCCTATTCAAGTCATTAAACATGGCACCCAAGAGGTCTGAGTCTGCCAGTAAAGGTAATGAGCCTATAGTTCCCAAGAAAAGACCACTTCAACAATCTCTGCTAGAAGTATTGCCTCAGCCCATAGACAAGGGTCCAAAGAAGATGTTCAAAGATGCAGCAAAAGGGTGTCAGGATGTTACAATCCCTATCTCCAGGTGGGATTTGTTTTGGTATTTTTATGCAAAAAAGGATGGCGAGGGACCAGTGGGAAATACATGGAAATTGGATTTGGCAAAGTTGGTGGTGCTCGTTGTATTTGTGGATGTGGAATTGATTAGGGCACTAGAACAATATTACCATCTTGCCACTAAAACAGTTAGAATGCAAAATGGATTGCCATTAGTGATAGTAGAAAGGAATGCAATTATTGAGTATTTTATGTTGAACAAGCAAGCTCTCACTCAAGTGGATTTGCAGAGAAGTGAAGGAGATTACACAAGCCTAAGGAAAACACTTAGGAGAGATGAATTGCCAATATATATGAGAAGGGGGGCCAACAACAGAAAAATTGAGATTCCATCAAATGCTATTGAGCCTTTCCCTGTGGAAGAATTTGTTGTATATTTCAAGAGAACCTATTTTGCACTATGCCATGTCTTGAGAATTAATGCACAAGGAAGAATGCCAACTAGCTTAATGATGATGGCTATGAAAATACAACATCCAGAGGTGAACAGTGAATATGACTTTGTATCTCATATTGAGAAAAAACTGCATGAAGGATTCTTGTGTGTGAAGGAGAACAAGCAACCCTTACATTTCAAATTCTATTCTTTATTGTGTCACTTGATTCTGTATCAGAATAGAGGGAGATGTTCAAGCAAAATGGATATGAGTATGGTTGATGAGAAAGGACAAAGATTGCCGACTCAATATTGGTGTTATAAGTGGGATTCCTGTTGCCGGAATAGTAACTACATTATATTTCATGATTTGTTTGTTGTCAAGATATTGAATTCTCTTGGTATCTGGTTTCCTAGGTTGACTAAGGAAGTCATGGTAATGTTGAGGCTGCTTGCACACAACCCAGAGTAGGGCCACAACCATAATTTTTCTAATTGGTTTTTTATGCCAGATCATACTATAATTAGAGTGTATGGTTGCCCCCAGCCACCTCACATATTGCCAAAATTTGTATCAAACAGAATTGTATTCATGGAGTTTATGTGGTAAATGATGTGGATGGAAAAGGAGGTAATGAAAAGACAAAAGAAAGGGGTACATTTCTACCTAATGCTACAATTTTTGGTGATTGGTCTATTGGCTTTGACACTCTTGAAAATTTGCAAGCCTTTTTAAAGGTAAAATATTCTTTGAAATTGGGCATCGAGAGGAATTGTGACCCTAAGGGTCATATGAATCTTGTTAGATAATCAATTCTTACTAAAATGGTTGTATCCCATTAGGTCTTGTTTGATGAGGATGTGATAAGAAATCTTGTCACTTTTGTTGAGGTATACAATAGGAAGAGAAAATGGGATGTCTTGAAAAAGATTGAAGATGAAAAGAAAAAGCAAAATCCCCTATTTCTTGGATGCTTTGTTGAAGAAAAAGACCCTCTGAAGAGAATTGATGCAATCATTGATAATTTTGAAAGTATTTATGGTAAATCTGAGAAGCAACCTCCTAAGGCTACTAAACTTCTAGTGAAAAGGTCTGCAGGGATTGAGATTCATGAGTTTACTCCTGATGTTTTGTCAGTGCAAGATCCACAAGTCCCAGAATCACCACCAGCAAAGAAGCAGAGGATAGAAGAGGTATCTCTACTTGTCCCCTATGAAATGACTAAAGAGGTGGAGGATACTGATGAGGTGGCTAACATCTTGAGGCACATGGGAGATGAGCAAGAGGTTGATCAGCCATTGGTTGGTCAACCCACTAATGCACATAAGCTTGAGGCTAGGAAGGGTGAGAAAACCCAAGCTAAACTAGAGTTGGAGGAGGATGAAAGGATTATAACATCCATGAGGTTCATAGAAGATGACGACTTCATCTAAACTCCAAAGTTTAAGGATTTTTGGCTGAAAATAAAAATGAAAGAATATAACAAAAAATTGGCAATAAATAAAAAGGGTGTTGATGAAGCACAACATGATCAAATCATTACACTAACTTTCAAAGATTTGAAAGTAGATGAAATTGATGTGAGTCCAGAGGAGGCAAGACAAATGGTCTTGAAAATTAATATGCTCATCATCCCTGGCCTTGAATTGAAAAAGGTATTTTTGCTTGACCAAGTTAGAAATTAGGATGATCCATAACTTGTTTCAGAATTTGATTATGAAGATGGCATAACTGGATGTGGTTTTAATCCAAAGATAGAGACCCTTGCAATCTGGACTACTCTGAAGAATACAAGTAAACCAAGATTGCTTGATATTGTTCAAGAAATGAGGGGTACAACTATGGTAAAGACTTTTCAAGATACATCAACAACAGAAGCAACTGCTCTTAATGTTCATACTGCTATGTTTACTCATGTTGTTATGAAGAAGTTAGAACAAAGGCTGCAAGATTATGAGTAAACTCAAAAAGTAATGAATGATGAAGTAAACAAATTGTATTTTGAAAATGTAGAATTAAAGAAACAATTGCAAGCTGTGAATTCTTCTCAAGGTCAAGCCATTGTACCCTATCAGCCCCCTACACCACAAATAGCTAGTGATGTCACAGTGTCCACTAAAGAATTTAATGCATTAACATTGAAATTTGAAAAGGAAATTGAAAGTTTGAATAAACAAAATGAAATGACAAAGAATGAGGCAAAGATGAAAGTTTTTAAAATTTTTGAGAAAATTTTGGAGCATAGAGTAAAATTGGTTGCGGATAAGCTTGGGAGTGTGCATGATTTCTACTCTTCTTTATCTCAGGCCATTGAGCAATTGAAGATAAAATTTTTTGTTTTGGATTTGTTGTATAAAAAATGGCAACCCTATCATCACACTTTGGTTACAATGTGCTTAGTAGTGCAAAGGAATCCTGATGCCCCTACAACTTTGAAGCCCACTGAGCAAATGGTCAAAATGATCATTGATGAATACTAGTATGTGAATGGGGAAATCCAGAAGATGCAAGTAAAGGTTGAATGTTTTACTACGTTCAAGCATAAATTTATTCCTTTCATACTAACAGAAGAAGAGAAAATCAAAAGTCTTGACATATGGAAGATGGAATTCAGCCAAACAATATTCCAAGTTATGGATTTTTTGAAGAAGGATGGAGATGTCAGCATTCTCAGTTTCAACATGATATTGGATTAAGTAATTGCCTTGGATGCTGGGTATGGAAAATTTGTGATGGATGTCAAAGCTTTGCTTGATAAAAGATGGAAAGATCACCAAGAGAACTTGCTTCAAATTCAGGCTAACCAATGGCTTGGTGATTTTACAATATATAAATGGGAGGAGAAATATCTTAGAGATGAATCATCAATACCATAGGTTCAGCTGCAGAGGAGAAATGAGCCATATGCTGGCATTAAATAGCACCACCACATCTTGAACGCTCTCCTTTTGTCTCTTTATGTTTTCTTCGTGTTTTCAGAATGTATTCAAATATATTTGAAAATCTAAATTGGACTTATAAAAGGCAAATATTGTAATATCAACGGTTAGGAATACAAAGAGCCATTTTGAATGTGAAAGGTCTGAAGCTTGTTGCTTCCTTTATAAAAGGAAACCAAGACCTTATGGCTCGGGATCTATCTAGGATTTTAATTTTTTGAAAGAGACATTACACTGCCTATACTTTGAAGCAAATCAATATAAAAGTTGCTATTCTCTAGTGCTCAATTTTTGGTTCTCATTTGTTTGTTGAGTTGGATTGCTAATAATTTATCTGGTTGTCTCCAATTTACTTTTTCTTTGTTATTCAAATCAACCTATCAAGTATATTGTTGATTTGTTAGAACACATTTGATGTTTCTTGTGTGGTTTGTTTATTGGGCTTCTTCAAGCAAGGATTAAAATCCTATAGGTGAATCACAGTAACTTTGGAAAGTTAAATTGGATTGTTAAAGAACCTGATAACTTACATATTTGCATGTCTATGCAAGTCATAGACCTAGAATTGCCAAGCAAATCGAGTTGTGGCTAAAAGGGATGCACATATTCTTGTTAGAGTGAAAACTCCGTAACCCAAAGACAGGCACTGGTCATTCTCTTTTGAAAATCATTCCCTTGTATATATTTTCAAAATCCAATTTTGTTTTTTTGTTTTAGGAGTAGAGTTTAAAGATTTATAGAAAACATTAATCCAAATCATATGTCAGATTGGGTTAAGTACTGAAGTGGATTATTTAATTGACAAAATTACATAAGCTACTTAATCTATTCTGAAGTCATCAGCAAACTTGAAAGTAAATTGTCATTGGTGAAACAAGGTAACACACACCTAGGCTTGAACAGAGCCTAAAGTGCAGAGAATTTTGATTAATATGATCAATTCTATTAGTTGGCCAAAATCACATATAAAACCTAATCATAAGATTTGGCATATCTTTAGGGTTTTATAATTTGCAAATTTGAGTACCAACAAAACCAATATTGACATTAAAGTGATGTACAAAAGCATTGGCCAAATCATTGAAGGAATGAATAGAACTATGAGGAAGAGAATAAAGCCATTCAATTGCATAATCCTTTTAGTTTCTAGGGAAGAGATTTGTAAAAAATTTATCATCATAAACATAATCAAAACAAACTCCCAATTGTGTCATAAGGTCCCCTTTACCACTATACATGTTAGAAAACTAGGGGCCACTGAACAAACTAGAAATAGATAAGAAATAACTCAAATGAAAGTGGATTATGCTTGATTTCTCCTATGATATCCTTTGATACTAGGGGTAATGCATCAACTTTACTTTACATATCATCAATTCTTTTAAGGATGACATCTATGTTGGAAGGATGAACATTAGGAGTTATGATTAAAATGGGAGTGGAAGTGGCAACATGAGATAATACGTGGAGTGTAGGTTGACTGGGGGACAAAGAATGAAGTTGGAATGACAGCGTGCTAGAAGTGGGAACATGAGTAGTGGTTGAGAAGTAAACACAATCAGGGGATGAGTGGAAGGTACAATATGAGAAGTAGGTACAATGAGAGGATCAATGATAGGAGCTATGAAAAATTGATAAGCAATATAGAGAAGAGAATAAATATGTGGCATGGCTAATGCAGGAGAAGATGTGGAAGGAGGTACACTAGACAAAGAGGCTTGTGAAGGAAGGGGAGGAGACACACTGTTTAAGGAACTTGATGAGCTTATCCTTTGACCTATATCACTTAATACTTCCATCACATAATCATTATCCATTAACAAGTTATGAAGAACATCAATCAAATTTGAATAATTAACATTATTGCTCAAATTCGTAAAGGTTTGATATAAGTATTTGTGTAGTTAGATTCATGTCTTGCCTATCCATATGTGAAACATGTGGATGAAAAACATTTTCCCCATTAAAATATGTAGTAGTCATCAAATCCTCAATCATAACTTGCTCGCAATGAATCGAGGCCATTGTAGAGTTAATCCTAAGGTTTCTTCTTAGTGCAAATTGAGGATTAGGTTGAGACCTTGACATTCAAGCAAAATATAAAGCAATGAAAAGGAAATTGCATCCAAGTAATCCTAATTTTTTTTGCCAACAATTCATACCAAAGATTGAACAATTTAAGGATATTGCAATAGGTAATTTGTATCGACACAAATAATATTACTGAAGCATTTCAAAGTTTAGGCCATAAGAATCATCCTTTTTAAACATGGATTGAAAATAATTTTGAAAATTTAGAAGTCTTGGTCATTAACATTATTGTCTACTACAATTTCATCTAGTGTATCATTGTCAATGTTCATATGTTCTTTCAAGTATTTAATATTATCATCATCCTCATCTTGACCTGCATCATCTTCATCATCATTGAAATTTGACTGTAGACCATCTATATTGTTACCAGATGTATTTGGATCATCATTTTCTATACCATCCATATTGTTGTCTTCCATAATATCATCTAACTATGGATTGTTGTCTTCTTGTGCCTAAACATAACCATTTTCAACATCATCATGGATGTCAATTTCTTCAATGTTCTCTAATCTCTCTCTCTCATTTTGTTGGCCATAATTGTTTTGCTCAGTATCCACTAATGCATCATCAAATACATGCCTTAATCTTGGATCATAATGTATGACAAATATCCATTTCGGGTCCAAAATATCTTCATAGAAAAATACATGCACATGAATGACATACATATATTAGACGTATGGTATAACAATTTTATTGATTAATAGACACATGTATATATTCACAATAAACTATGAATTAATAGATTAATGATCACTACCACTTCTTGTTTGAGTTAAAAAAATACCTGCTCACAATGAATTGGTAGAACATAAGGCTCCTTATCCTTCGGTAGGAAACATGAGGAATCTATAGAAAACAATCCACTATGGGTATCATGTCTTTGTGTCCTCTCAAATGATTCATACCATCTACACTTAAAATACAACATTTAAAAGAGTGGTAATCCAACTCAATAATTTCTTGTATTTTCCCAACATATTGTAGATTCCCTTCAATTATATTCTTATCTTTTAAGCTTGATCGACTGGATTGCTTAAAGTCAACCATGATGCCACAATCGAAGGATCGTCTCTTTACATCTACACTTTCTACACGATAATGTCAACCATATGCCCACATTGCTGGATATTTCCTCTCCTGTGAAAGACCATTTATTTTAGTAAAAACAAATATAATGATGAATATTAAAATAGTTAATACTGTCAAAACTGTAAGGAAACAACATTTTGTAAAATTTCAACTATACCTTTCTTTCACATCCTCTAGACATGTTGATTTCATCTTCTATTATGTTTGAATCTATACCTGCATTTTCTATTTGATTTTGAATTTGTTTAGTAACCCATTCTAGTGTGCAATATTTGCCCCATTCCCTAAGTAGATCAGTGGGAAGTGGAGTATTCCTTGGGTTTGATCTCTTAAACTATCTCCTTGCTTCTAACACTTCTTCTCTCTTTTTTATCATATAGATCAATCCATTTATTCATAAAGTCCATGTGGTACATAATGAACTTGTCAAGTATAGCACTTTCGTCTACACCTATTACTTGTCAACATGTTTATTTCAAACTCCAAATGTCATGTTGTTAATTTGACAAATAAATTACAAAGTAAATTTATGATTGCAAGAAAAACAACCACACTGATCATGAATTTACTTACTAATTTCTACTTGAACACCATTAGATTGTGGTTTTTCTCCATCAATAATATCTGATGCTCGTTCTTCATCCCAAAAGTGTGGGCCATCTTCAAAATCCTTACCAAGGAATTCACACAGGAAGAAAAAATACTTCATTTAATACATACCCTTTAGCCATGCAACCCTCTAGATGTGCCTTTTGTCGAACATATCTTTTTAGAGTTTTCATATACCTCTCAAAGAAAAACATCCACCTCATTGATACGACACCCACCAATTCAATGTCATCGACTACATGTATAAGTAAATGGACTTGTAGTCCATGAAACTTGTAGGGAGCTCCTTCTCAAATACACATACAATTTCTGCAATTTCCTTCTTCTATTATGGCACTTCACATTCATGGATCTCCTTGGAGGTCACCCACCTAATATAGGAATAGTAAGTTAGTATGAACCTTTAGTCCAAAACTAAAATGCAATATAATATCTCTATGTCTCTCATACATGAACATTTCATACAACCACATACCTTGTAAATGCTGACAATCGACTTATGGCATTCCTTAAGTCAACTGTAAGACAGGAATCCCACCTAATTGCCAATGGCATGATATGCTATCTAACACATTTATGAAAAGGTCATTAGTATTTTTTTATCACACAACAAAATATCAAAATATATTTAGTACTTAATCAATGTTATTAGTAAATGTTAAATGATGATATATAATACCTTCATAAAATTATGAAAATCATGTGTTTTAAATCCTGTGATATGTCCATCAACTATAAAAGCTTTAGCCAATGATGACCCATAGCCAGTAGGTGTCCTTATTGAATGGATGACATTTTTTAGTTGGTCTAACTTTTTTTTTTCAAAATCCATCGAGCTTCTACATATGTTTCATTTTCCCTGTTTGGTCACAAATGTTTTCTATCAATTTTGGTACGTGAAAGAGCAATATCTCTCCTCAGAGACAAGGTGTCCTTTTCTTTGCCTAATATATGTCAAAAAATAGAATCTGGGACATTTTTGAAGATGTGCATAGGATCTAATAGGTGAGATATTAATAGATCCTTCCAGTAAGGGAGCTCATAAAATATGGATTTCCTTTTCATTCCTTCTAGCATATTAACTACAACTTGTTCTGGTTCTTCAATTGAATCACCCTGATCAAAAAAATCCTCCCAATCTTTCAATTCAGCATCTTCATACTTCTTAAGCCAATCACCTGGACCCATAATCATGGGAGGGCATCTATTTTCAACTTTTCCATCAAATTGATTCTTTAGGCGATTTCTAAACTTATGTTCTAGTGGTAGAAAAACCCTGTTGTTTGCGTAAATAAATTTATGTAGATCTTTAGAATACTGCCCTTGAAATTGTTCTACACATCTTGGACATGTAAATATCCCCTTTGTTTGAAGCCCTGCAATTCAATATGTAATGTTAATAACATCAAAAAATAAGTATAAAACTAAGTATGAAAGTTGGGATGAAAATAAATTATGAGTGTAAATACGTAAATATTTTATCTTACCAGAACAAACACCAAGTCTTGGGAAATCATGAATAGTCCAACATAGCACACCATACAACATGAAGGACCTATTTGATGGGGGACGTGATATGTCATACATTCTTATGCCTTTCCATAGCAGTTGCATCTAATCAATAAAAGGTGCAAGATAAACATCCATGTTTTTAACTTGATGTTTTCCTAGAACAATGAGAGTCAACATAAGGTGCTCCTTTCTAACACTCATCCATGGGGGAATATTGTATACTATCAATCTGAATGACCAAACACTATAATTTGAGCTCAGGAAAGAGAATGGGCACACTCCATCAATTGCAAGACCAAAACTTATACTACGGGGTTCATCTTTAAATTTTCTTGGCCATTTTTCTTCTATGTGTTTCATTGCTTTGGAGTTTACTGGAATTTGCATGAATCCATCTTTACTCCTATTCTTTGCATGCCAGTCCATCAATCATGCAAGTGACTTGCAACGAAACATTCGTTGAAGTCTAGGTATAATTGACATGTGACGTAAAACCTTCTTTGGAACTGTAGGACCTTGTACATCTGTACGATATCTCTTCTCTTTGCATACAGGGAATTCTACCTTGTTTTGATATTCATATCTGTATAAAATGCAATCATTTTTACATGAATGAATTTTCTTATATTCAATCCCCAACTCAACCAACAACAAATGCGTCTCTCTGCAAGTTGATGGCAACACATTCTCTTCAGGGAATATTTTAGTTTTTAGTGCCCTGTAAGATTGCCAGAGATTAAATCAATTGAATGTTTGACTTATGATGAACATGTTTGATATGTCAATCTATACTAGGACTGTTTATATACAATATATGGTTTTAAAATCCCCTTAAAGAAATATAAACGAAGTTGATGAATGTTTACGAATTATGTACACCAATTGACAATGCAAAGTAAGATATAGATTTCAACTCACTTCAGTAGGGTAGTGAATCCTTTGTCTGACCAACCAAATAGTGACTTGATTTCTAATAATATTAATGTGCATGCAAGTTTTGAGGTTCTACTTGCACCCGATTTGAACACGGGTGTCTTCGCTGCTTGCTTGATGGAGTCTTTCAGGTTGTTATCATCAACATTGCATTGGTGGTAACTGCCCCTGCTATCATCGTTACTATCAACAATATGATCATTATTGTCATCATTGTTTCCATCCCCAAAGAAACATGTAAGCATTTCATTCAATCCTTCTTCATGCACTGCATTTTCACTATCATGATCATCATCATTAAGGCTAGGTGGCATGTCATTAGTGTATGCAGATCTCATCAGCTCTTCAAATTTCTCAGCTGGTAGTATTCTCTTTAATCTTGCTCTTTTCACCCTAGTATTGTCTAAAGGATGGTTTGGATCATCTCATCCAAATCTTAATAACCCAGTTGGATCTTGGGTATTACTATGTGTTTCATCAACATCTTCTACCTATCAACAAATGCAAGCATTATTTAATGTTTGGCAACAATTGGATAAATCATAATTGTATCAATTTCAAAGAAATATAATCAAATATGGCTTAAAAAATAAAAATAAAAATTGTATGAACATATATACATCAATTGAATAATGGAACATTATTTTATAGACTACCTTTTTTATACAATAATTTAAATAAAACATATTTTTGACAACAAAGTTTATAAAACATCAATCCACTCATTTATCATTCTTTGGTTTTCTGCCCTTAAGAACATCCTTAGGGAGACCTTGTTCTTCCATCTTCATTCGTGCAGGAGTGCATTTTAAGAAGGGGTAATCAATCAATAACTCATCCCCAATGGTAAGGTCCATAATAGCCTCAACCATTATCAATCTATCAACCTCTCTTTCCATATCTCCATCTTTATCATTTATAACCTCAACAAATTGACAATTCGGTCTTACAGTAGGGTTCCTTCTTACTACTATTTATAAATCCTGCAATATTTTTGTGTGTGTATGCATGTCCATCTATATACATAAGATGACCTCTATTCATTTCTTTTCCAATTTCCAATTGGAGACGATGTGTATACATATTCAAATTTAGACCATACGCTGATAGCTAGGTTATATTCTGCTAGCCTTCTCCATTCACCACTGTAATATGATGGACCATACTATGGCATTAATCTCCTAGTGGTTTGTTCTGAATTATTTCTATGTTTAGATCCCACATGTACATTTTGGACAATAAAGAGGCCTAGATTCGCTCCATGAATAATGGAGGGTTGTATCATGTAGCTGTATCCCCAAAATTGAAACACCTCTTACACTCTAAGTAGTTGTTGATCACTAGGCCAAGCGCAATATAGTCGACGATCAAATGTCTCTTTGTAAATTGATCTCAAACTCAAGGGAAAGTCATCACCTCCATCACATTCATTCTCATAGGGTATGTAGTCCACCTTCCCCTTGTCTTTAAGCAAATTATGCATCTTTAAACCGGTTCTTGTTTTGTTGCTTGTTTTCATCAATTCCTCATCTTCCAAGCTGGTATATTGGCACATATTTTTGTTATATGTATCATCTAATAAATTATCATTGCCCTCTAGACTAGAATTCGGTGATCTAGGAAACTTTAAACCAAGAACTTTATCCTACAAGTATCCATTAAGAAAAAAATTAGTTATTTAAATAATATAAAACAATGTTTAAACGAAGTATACATGTTATTTATATCAAATTGGAAAATTCCTTACCACAATTCCTATTGGATTTGAATCGATTGTAGGAGGCATACTACTAACTGGAAGCTCATCATATATGTAATATCTTTGTACAATCTCTTGTTTGAATTGTTTCTTTCCACGACATACAGAACATCCACAAACAACAATTTTCTCAAAGTATTTATCCCATGTACTATAGTCCTAACCAACCTCTTGTTCATTGCAATCATTTGTTGTGTCTGTGGGATCCATTGTCATATCCTCTTCTACCCACTATCCTCTATGTGATTTAATAGTTTTAGGTCCGCGTCCACGTACATATCTTTTTCTTTTGTTAGTTGAACACTCAAGCTCTGCATTTGCTCCAATCTCCATCTAAAATAATCAACACCATGCATTAATTTATGTCAAGATTCAATAATACATTATAAATTTCAATAATACTATGAAAAAAGATGGACATATCACAAAATGCCATTAGATCATTTTTTCCTAAGTTAACTCAAAATTTGAGTACTTGGTGTCCTGCTTCTTCCATTATGTCCTCATTTGATATGACACTATCTGTTGCCATGGCCTCGTCTAGCCCCTATAATACACAACATAGTAAATAATGTTTAGTACACCAATTATATCATTTCAATGAATATGCTATCCAACACAAAACCTCACTTTAGTCATATATTTGGCATATTGATATCATGTTTTGGCCATCCTAATTTTCAAACTTTTCCCTTGATCATAGAATCACATTTAATCACCATTCCTGTGCATTTTCAACCAATAAGTTTGACCTTAGAGGCCTCATGGATAGAAAAATGACTTTATCTCCTCTATGTTGTAGCATTTATGAATTCATAAACACCTTCCTCCTTTGGTTGAGGTTTCTTTCTCTTCTTACCTCTATTGTATCTGCAGATTTCGTTGTCATATCTATTTCCACCCACATTCCTCTCTGCAATTTAGTAGTTCTACGCCGTCCATGTCCTCTCTCCATGGCCTCCTTTGGATCTTGTAATACACAACAATGACAATAATCACATAACAGCTGTGCACCTTATTCTTGATTGAAACCTACTTTAGGATGGAATGATGAGATCTAATAGATAAGGGATAAAGAATAGATAAAATGGGGAATCACGATTGCTCCCTTGGAACATATGAAGATGAAGTCAATTTAGGATCAATTTATTTATCAACTTTCAAGAAAATACATCATTTTGTACTGATAGGTGCTAAATTAGGTGCACTTTGTGCTATCTTTTGCACCCCAAAAAGATTACATTCAGGGCTAAAATCGACGCTAAAGTCAGCATTAACTACACCGACTATAGCGCCAACTACTGAATCAAAAAACAAAAAATAAAAACTTCCCACGTGAATTTAGAGATGAGAGGATAAAAACACCGCGTGAAGGAAGACAAGAGAAAAAATGGTAAAACTCCTTGTGAAGGAATAGATGAGAGGAGGGCGCCCTCTGAGGGATCAGCTAAGAGCAAGTAGATGAGAAATTTGATTTAGTTTGTGACACCATAGGTAAGGTTACAATTTGTTTTTTTCATTCCCACAAATATTTTTGTTTGGATTAAATGGAGAGGATTGTGAAGAAAAGGTTGTGACTATTGTTTTGTTTACAGGTGAATCATTCAAGTCTCATGTGGTTGCAAAGGAGGAGGGTAAAATTGTAGACATTGCATTATTTCCTCTGCATCCAAGAGCAGTGAATGCATTTTTGAAACCCCAATGCCCTGGTTCACTTATCATTCTCATTCATCACTCCCTTCCTAAAAAAGTTGTTGAGTGCTTTCAAGACAAGTCGTTAAACTGCATCTGCCCCACTACAGCCAGGTCCCGTGGGAATAGAGGTTGGTCAAGACAATACAAGGAGATAGGGCTTTTCAGACAAGGGTGAGTAAACTAAAATTAGGCTCGAAACTATAGATTCCCTCCCAAGGCAGTAATTAATTCATAGGTAATTGTTTCATACCTAGTAGTGTGTACTTCGTTTGCCTCCACAAACTGGGCAAAAATAATTTACCCTAGGTCACCTCAAAATGTCAAGCAATAGAGGGAAGAGAACAAAGGGAGCAGACTCTAGCCACTATGAGGTAATTCATTGTCAATTTATAGATTTGTAAATGTTTCCATTGTTTCTTTGATTTTTAGTTTTTAGTTTTTTATTTCTAAATTTAAAAGAATAAATTTATTTTATATATATATATATGGACATGAGACTGACAAAGATAAAGAGGCATTGGCTTCCATATTCGGGGTAGAGGTAGTGAACAAATTGGATGGTGTGTACTTGACAATGCTTGCTAGATACATAGAAAAATGATCTAGTAAAGCCCCTGAAGCATTGCAACCAAATCAACTGTGTCCCAGGGAATCAATTGATTCCCCATCCAGTCTTGGATCGAGCAAAAGATCCAGGAGGAAATCAATAATAATAACCTCTAAGAATGTGGAACAGGGAGCAGAGACTTCCAATGTCCCAGCCACTCCTAGGACACAGACTTCTTCGACCACCACGCCATGTTTTGCATCTTGCATTGGTACCTACGATACCAAGATAGAACACGATGTGGTTTCAGGGGAAGTCTGAATGACAAATGCTGGAAAAACATTTGTGAATAGGTTGAAGGAATCATGCCTTCAATGGTTCAAAGACCATCTATATTTTCCATTCTCAAAGATACCCATGCACCTGCAAAAAGTTGTTATCCATGATATGGAGACTAAATTTGGCATAGGTTGGTCTGTAAAGAAGATAAAGCTACGAATGTCTTAAAACTGCAAGAGATTTGGGTGCAACCAAACAAAGAAGATAAAAGAAACCCTCCCAAGGTAAGGCTCAAAAAAAGACCAATTGACGTAAGTGTGAAAGTATGGAAAGAGCTTGTAAAAGCATATGAGAAGTCTAATGCACAGAGGAAGTCCAGTGAGGAGAGTACACAGGTATTTGAATTTGCTCATAAGATTATATCAAATTTATTAAACGATTTTTAAATTTTATTTATGCATAGTTAAATTGAATTAGTATATGTTTCAGGACAAGGCCTCCAAGGCTAGGCTTGACAGACTTCGTGCCATGCATCACAGTGGCCAAAAAGTTTTACAGGCCTTGATCTGTACATTTGTAAGTATATTTAATATGTTAAATGATATTTTTTTTAATTTCATAGGAAAAAGTAAATGATTGCATATTAATTAGTTTAACTGGTCCATGTGCCATGTTTTGACAGGAGGAGAAATATGGATGGCATCCAACGCAATTTGAAAAAGAAATGTTACAAAGCAAAAAGTGGATCGATTTTATAATCTGGATGGAGAACAAGGTATCAATAGTTGACTTTCAATAACTTAGTTGGATATTGTTGTGTTAATATGTAAATTTGCATTTCTTCTTTTCAGTTGTTTATTGATGCGTAGGATGAGTTCTAAAGTACTTCTCTATTGGCCCTAGATCTGACTCAATTGTCCCATTATTTGCAGTCCTAGACATGTGCACATGTCCTCCTAGTTACCTTATTGCAGTGTTGAGATTTGAACTTCAGTCACTCTCATTATGAATGCACCTTTTTTCCTTTACAGAACAATCCTTGGACATTTTTCACAATAATTTTAATCCACAAAGCTCGACAAATGTAAGGGCAATCACTTATATACAAACATGAGTTATGTGAACAGGCCATTGAATCATCCACACATTTGTTTATATTGAATTAATCTATAGACATCAGATCCTTTATTGAATCATTAGGTGGTGATAGAACTTATGAAAATGATGAGTCCCTTATCAAAGGCACATCGTTGATATCTTTATCAAAGGTACATGATTGAATATTCCAACAGTTTCAACAATGTAGGGGAATCCTCTATCTTGTGATCAACATCATAATACGTATACATTGGAAACTTTGTACAACTACGTAAGGTATGCCCAGGTTCTCCACACTTTGTTTAAAATCCTTGTGTCATTGACCTAATATTTATTTGTGGCAAGGATCCCAATAGTCTAAAGATTACAAATTGTTGTCAAGAAGGGACTGTCATAGTTAAGTGTGGTACAGTGATACAATTTTATCTTGGTTGAGTATTGTATAAATCTCAAGCTATTTAGAATGCATGGGGGTATTAGGGTGTGGTATCACTATATAGGTAACCATCAAGTGATTTCTTCAACCCAATCTTGGCCTATATAGTACCCAGTGTGAAGAGCAAGATAGTGTTGTCCAAGAACCTTGTTATGGTCACAAATGAGGGCAGTCTTAGCTATTGTAACCATATTTGGAATCCCTTGTTGTTACCATAACATATGTGACCTAAAACCATGACTCTATGAGTATGAGTTGTTTGAAACTCCTCTGAGAAGATCCCACTATGGGAATGAATCATAATTCAGTGTTAAATAAGATTGTTGTCATTACAAAAAATCTAGGGCAGTCATTGTATCCTCTCATTGCCATCATAGAATTAATGTAACTATAGTTTTTAATACCAAAGAGATGGAATTGATGGTAACCATAAGGTCTATGTTGACTAGTCTCAATCATCCATCCCTTGATGGTAAAAAATAATGTCCCAAAGGAGACAGTAATGATGATACAAATGTAGACACAAAATAAGACCACTTTATATTCTTCTATTTTAGAGGATTGTCTCTACATTGCTGGTCCAGATTAAGGAAGACATGATTTAAGAGTTCATTGGATTTGATGGCTACAAGCCATTCATCAAATCCACACAAGGTGGCATGGTCAGGTTTCTAAATGCTTAAGTCCTCCTTTGTCAAATGTTGTAGTTGCAACTGCCCTGTTAGACATGTATGCAAAATGTGGAAGCATAGACAAGGCACGTGAACTATTTGATAGAATGCCTCAAAGAAATGTGGTCTCATGGACTACAATGACTGCATGATATGCACAAAATGAATTTGTTGAAAAGGCTTTAGAAATTTTAAAGAAATGCAATTGGCTGGTGTAAAGCCAAAGTCCACAACCTTTCCCAGCATCCTCCCTACCTGTGTCAAAATGTGAGCTTTGGAATAGGGTATGGACATCCATCAATACATAAAGGATAGAGGAATTTTGTCAAATGTTGTAGTTGCAACTGCCCTATTAGACATGTATGCAAAATGTGGAAGCATAGACAAGGCACGTGAACTGTTTGATAGAATGCCTCAAAGAAATGTGGTCTCATGGACTGCAACGATTGCAGGATATGCACAAAATATGGAATCGTAGACAAAAAATGTGAATTGTTTGACAGAATTCCTCAAAGAGATGTCATCTCATGGAATACAATGATTGTAGGATATGCACAAAATGGATTTTGCAAGGATGCTCTCAAAATCTTTGAATTAATTAAGCACTCTAGAACAGATCCTAACATTGTAAGCTTTGCTTGTATTCTAGGTGCATGCAGCCATGCAGGTTTAGTGGATGAGAGTTGTACATACTTCAATCACATTTGTAACCCTTATTGCATTACACCTACAGTTGATCATTATGTGTGCATGGTTGACCTCCTTGCCCATGCTGGCTATCTTGAAGACACCCTAAACTTTATCTTTCTTTTTAAATCCCCAAATTTGTCCTATTCCCACTCACATTGAAGACCTATGAGTGGGAATAGGGCTAACATTTTTTCTTTCTAAAATCAGCTGGATAACATATTACTAACTTCATTTTTTTTTCAAACAAAATAGACCTTTATCTTAAGGTTACTCATGAACCTTAAGATAATTATTGAATCAACTGCTACTTAAAAACTCTTTAATGTTTCTGTCTAATGCAGGTTATTAGATTAATAGTGAAAAAGAACATACATGGACCAAGCAATTTGTGGCACTTAAGGTTATGTAATAGAATTTACAGTTGATAGTTAAATTGTATAACAAATTTTTTTATGTTCTTTACTAACGTTTATTAGAATTGTTGCATGTTTTACATCATTGGAATGACATATTAGCTATAACTTTTTTGAAATTTTATTAGGTATGTGCACTTTGATATGATGTAATATGATTATGGTTTCGTTTTATATGTTGTAATATTAGATATATAACAGAAAAATACATTATTGCATGAAATAAATAATAACTTATCATTTTAAATGTTTTTTTTGCAGAACACGGGTCTTCCAGAAGATCAAGATAATCCTCATGATATAGATCCAGATTATGTTAGTTTTGGTACAGATCACATGGCAGAGGATGATGATGATGCAGATACAGAAGACACCTAGGCCAATGACGATGATGATGATGACAATGATGATGATGATGATGATGATGATGATGATGATGATCACGATGGTGATGATGATGATGAGGAAGTTGCTGGTAGTAGCCAGTGACATTCATGATCATATAGACTGCATCATGGATCATTGTTGATATATCGTTATGATGCCTCTTTTCAGGGTTACTATCAAATGTATCATTTTCACGGCCTGTAGTACCATATTAATAAGTTGTATCATAAATTTATGTATCATTTTGACTTATATCATTTGGACATATATCATCTTGACTTGTATCATTTTTAGTTACATAATTTATCATTTTTACTTATATCATTTGTACATGTATCATTTTGACTTATGTTAACTGTTGGACATGTATCATTTTGACATGTTATTGATCTACTGGCATATTTGACTTTCACTTGTTTTAGTTATATATGATGATGATCTTATCAGTATTGACTTGTCAATTTATATATATTGAAAGTGGTCGATGATTTTTGGATGGATATTTATTACATATGATAATTTCAATTTACTGCTCATGATGGATGTTTTCAAATTCAATTAAATTATAGATATTTGACTCACTGTTTTAATTATAGATGATGATCATGTTATAATAATTATCTTGTTATTTAATCATATGATTTAAATAATTAAATTACTTACTCTATTATCATATGAGTTATTTAAGAGGCATGATATATTTAACTAATTAAATTGAAATAAAACATATTAAATTAATAAATGTAAGCAAAACAAGAAGCATTTTTAGAAGCAAAAAAAGAAGCAACAATGGAAGCCAAACTAGAAGCAAACCAGAAGCAATCTTGGAAGCAAAACTTGGCGTTATCTAGGAAGCAAAAATAGAAGCAATTCAGGTAGCAAACAAAGAAGTAATAATGGAAGCAATTTTAGAAGCAACAAAAGATGCAATAATAGAAGCTATATTAGAAGCAACAAAAGACGCAAAAATGGAAGTAAAATTAGAAGCAACAAGTGACGTTATATCGAAAGCAAAATTGGAAGCAAAACAAGAAGCAAAACTGAAAGCAAAACCAGAAGCAAAATTGGAAGCAAAACTGGAAGCAAAATTGGAAGCAAACTTGGAAGCAAAATTAGAAGCAAAATTGGAAGTAAAATCGGAAGCAAAACCAGAAGCAAAATTGGAAGCAAAACTGGAAGCAAAATTGGAAGCAAAACTGGAAGCAAAACCAGAAACAAAATTGGAAGCAAAAGTGGAAGCAAAATTGGAAGCAAAATCAGAAGCAAAATCAGAAGCAAACTTGGAAGCAAAATTAGATGCAATAAGAAACATTATATCAGAACCAAAATTGGAAGTAAAACTGGAAGTAAAACCGAAAGTAAAACTGAAAGCAAAATTGGAAGTAAAACCGGAATCAAAACTGGAAGCAAAACCGGAAGCAAACTTGGAAGCAAACATGGAAGCAACACAAGAAGCAAAACCAGAAGCAAAATTAGAAGCCAAACTAGAAGCAACAAAACTCGGCACTAAATCCAGCACTAAACCCAGTGCCAAAGTGAAATGCAGTTTGGTGCTGAGTTTTGCGCTGACAGAAGTGTCCAATTCATGAACTCAAATGCACTAAATTCTGACGCTATTTTAGGCGCTAACTACCTCTTTTGTTGTAGTGTAAGGGTATCTAAATGGAAATGGGAGACGAGAAGGGGGTCAAAAGTGGCCACCTTTTTTTTCTGAAATTAGTAAAAACTAATCTTTGATGAGAAATTGAAGATAGCCATACTCAAAATTAGAAGATTTGATAAGAACAAGATTTGTAATGCTCGGAATCTAGTTTCTAAACTACTATTTTTTCCTAAAAATGGTGGAGATTAAGAGGTTCAATTAGGGGGAGCACACAAATTACTTCTATTTTTTTCAGAAAAATATAACATAGCATCTAGTGTGCTCCCCCTAAAATGTTGACTTTTTTTAAGTGGAAAATTAGCTAATATCATGTAGTTTATGCATAATTTTTCTATTAATTTTTAATGACTATATGATTTTTTATGAATTTTCAAAGTGGACACATCCTAAAAAATGAAAATTTGAGCATGCTCCCTCCTATGTTTATTGAAAACTAATCAAAAATCTTTTTTTTTCAATGTGTATAGAATAGAGTCTAGAATCTAAAAGTGTAATTTTTTTCAAATTTTGACAAACGTGTAAAAAATGACACCAGAAATACTACACATAGGTTTTCTACAAAAAAAAGAACACATTAGAAAAAGAAATTGAAGATGGAAACCTTAATGTTAAATTAGATTTCTAGAGCCTTTCATTCCATCCTCTAGTCTAACATCTCCTCAGTGATGTTTCCAAAGCCTTTCAATTCATCCTTCTAAACATCTCCTCAGTGACGTTTCTAGAGCCTTTCATTTCATCCTTTGGAACATCTCCCTAGTAATGTTTCTAGAGCATTTCATTGCATCCTCTGAAACATCTCAGTGGTGTTTTCAGAGCCTTTCATTGCATCCTCTAGAAAGTATTCTTAGTGATGTTTCCAAAGCCTTTAATTCCATCCTCTAGAACATCTCTTTAGAAATGTTTCTAGACTCATTCAATTCATTCCTCTAGGGCATCTCCCTAGTGATGCTTTAGGAACTATTTATTACACCTCTCCAAAGCATTCCCAAAATAATGACTCTAGAGCCACTCATATCAACACCACTTCTAAGATGGTTATGTAACTCATGCCAATAATTTGGATAGAACTTCACCCTAGCATTTAATGAATAATTGTTCATAATAATTCTAGTGATACCTTTGAAGTTCATGCTACATTCATTATAAGACTTTCACCATCTATAGTAAATGATGGTTCCATCACATTTCAACCAAAATAAATATTCTATCACATCTCATCAGTAATAAATATTCTGTCACATCTCTCCATACTGAATAAGGTATCTATCACACTTTAGTCACATCAAGTACTCGCATAGCTCAGCATCAGGACTTCTAATGACATCAACGATGAATGGCCAAGTATGCAATTTATTTTATTTCAACTAATAATTATTTTACTTTATAAATATATTAAATTAACATGACTCCTGATCACCTATGGCCACCAAATGTCATCATAATATTGCTCATACCTTGTAATCATTCCCAAGACGTGAAAGATTTGGTAAATGGTTGCATGATGGCAAGTGTTAATAATTAAAATGTATGCCATATTTCCTATTAGATGCTTAATCTCCCTCTACCACATGACCTCCTGTCATCTCCTACCTCCTCTCACTCTAGAAACTTATATGCCTTCATTCATGCAAAGCTCTCCCTATAGCATATAAATCTATCTATAATCAAATGTGTAAGACATTTTGAGATCTAGAACCAGAGCTAAGTTGAGCGGACTATAATTGAATTGAGAAAAATTGCATTTAGGGTTTTCAAAAGTAATTGATTAGGAAAATAAAAATGGGGTTCAAAATAAAATAAGAACTAAATTTAGTAAAGAAAGTGTTGTAAAAAAAGGAGGTAGTAGATATTTTTTAGATAGGTAGATGGTTAAACTTTGTCCAAAATTTTGAAGGGTTTAATGCCAATATTATGGAAGAATTTGTACAGAACTTCAAAGAAAACCATTCTTGGGTCTTTGGTAGGTGAATAAAGGCGAGTCTTGAAATCCTTTCTGCAATAACTGTAATTCCTACTAAAGGTGTTGATATTTTTCAATCTAAACCTAGCTCTTATAATGAATTATTTGAGAATTTTTGCAAAGAAAATGAGTTAGTTCCCCAACTAATAATAGGGAGGAGAGGGGACAATAAGGGTATTAATAGAGATACCATTAAGAGTTATTAATTTTCCATGTAATCTATGAAAACTTAAATTAAATGCTTCTAGATTAAACTATGTGCAAGATTTTTTTATCGACATTTTAGATCACACTTTGTGATCCATCATCAAGAAATTGAGATATTGTTCTTGAACCCTAAAGAGTAGTAGTTCTTTGGGTCATGAAATTTTTCACTTACAAAGGCCAGTGTGGCACAATTATGGGACCGACCTTTCGCATGCTAACCTACTTGCACCATGGAATTGAGAAACTAGAACTCAAAATTAACTCCCCTTCTTTCTTTTTTACCTCCCTCAAGAGAATGGTGGACAAATGTACAATAGGGATGTTGGGCCATTAAAGCATCATGGGTTGATAATACTAATTTGCAAATTGAGGCTAGTTCACTTTTGGAGAAGCCACCTTTTGAAATTCTAATACCACGGGAGGAGATACTTGGAAGATGTTTCTGTGTCTCCAGAGAACTTGTAGCTAGAGGCTACTATGGAGAATATATAGGTTGAGATTACTCTAAAGAATGAATAAATTGAAAATATATTAGCATCTTTAAAAACTATGCAATCCGAAGAGTGAGAAAATTGCAATTGCATTAGAAACTCTAGAGAGGGTGTAGGAGAGAAATGTTTAAGAATAGAATACTTCAGGTCTAGAGAGCTTCATAGAAGAAAAAGTATCAATATCAAAGATTCCCAATAGGCAATACTTCCCCCTCTAAGACAACCCATGCCTCCTCCTCCGGAAGACTCTCCTCCAAGGTAACCACTCGTCCTCTCAAGTATATAGAGTTTGAACCAAGGGATGATACAACATCATCCTCTGGATCCCCACTTCATAGAAGCCTAAAAAATGGGAAAGCCCCAATGCAATCTCTGGAGCCATATTTCTGTATGGGACAACATAGAGGCTATCACCAAAATTTTGGTGGGAGCCCTATCAACATTTATTAAGAACAACCAAGAAACACAAGTTGAGTTCACTATAACCACAAACAAAATTGTGGAGTTGGAATAGGAATTATAAGAGTTGTAAAATGGGTCTCCAAAGAGGATGAACAGATGCAAACTAAAACAAACCATCTCCAAAGATCTAGGATCACTCAATATCAACATTTGAAGAATAAACATTAATAAAACTAATGGAATGATTATTAATGTTGAAAATAACCCACAACCCTCAGTTAGTGGGGTCACATCCTTGGTCAACTAAATGTTGATGCCACATAGGAGAAAGAGATGAGAAAACCATCCCAACTTATTTCATGATTACTACACAAAAATGATTGGTAGGCCAAATAACATGGCATGCCAAAGAAAACAAGAAACTATAAATTTTAACTTCTTGCAAATAGAGGATGTCTAGACCTATAAATCTTTGGTGAGTGTCATGCATCTAGTACTTTATTGGGAGGTCCATTAGACCTTAAACATTCTAGGAAATAAAATCCATGGTCAAGTTTCAAGGGTCACATCCTCACTATTTGGTTCATCAAGAGTTGTGTCGTAGTTTTGCACAAACTCCTCCTTTGAATTTAAGCATCCTATTTGAATGAAAGGTTGCCATTTTCTAGCACATATTCACCTTCTTCCAACCACCCAAGTGGGACATGGGATTTCCTTTGGACCACTGGGAGTGGAATGGTGTGATGAGAAATGATATCTTTTGAGATGACAAAGCCAACACCACTATTGGTGTTCTAATGAATTTTCTCTTATTCACCTTTCCAGACCTCTCCCCATGGGGTTGAGAAATAGATTTGTTTAGGTACTGAGGTTTGAAACTATACCTTGATTTTTTATTTGTTGGTCACCATTTCTAATTGAGATCTTAGAAAGAACCTTGCCATTTCTATTAGTCTTGGCTTTGCAACTGACAATAGTTGACCATCCATCCTCTTTTCTTGCAAGTGGGTTATCATCAATTGGTTAGGTGATGAGTCTGTTATGGGGAATGACCAAAAGGTAGTCTTGTATCTTATGCTTAGAAGATTGGAAATAATAGTAAGTATTAGGTAGGTTTAGGTAGAGAATGTATTGAGTGTGTTTTCTTTGACCAATTTGTATATCAACCATCTCTTTTAGATCATTAGAGAGGTCAACTTTAACACAAATCCTTTTTTGGTGTCAAGCTAAAAAAATGTTTCAAGTTTGACATAAATGATATTGCCTAGAGAGGCAACTATCTTGGGTAGGAAATTCTAGCATAGCAAATACAACCCAGGAAAATCCACTCAAACAAGCACCTAGAGAGCCTTCTCATTGGAGATGATGAAGTCTTAGCTCTAGGGTGTGAAAACTAATAAGGAAACATGAATATACTAGGGACCATGTTTGAGGATAGCCTCAACATGGCTAGCTTTAGAAAATCAAAAGAGAAAAAATCCCTTGGTTAGGTTCTACATGGCATCAAGGTGAATCCCATGTAGGACCTAGGCCTTGGTCAACCATTATTTGAGCATGCAGCTTTCAGGGGGACTCATTGCATAAAATACCCTATTAAAGTAAAATTTTCTAGCTAGTGACATGCACTATAAAACATTGCAATGGGGAGAACCACACCCAAAGGTGTTTCAAGGGACATACCTCATGGAACACCTTGGAGAAAAGCTTCTTGGGATGCCTTAGTAGTGGATCCATTGCTAGAAACCTTCAAATTTTCATCTCCAATAGCAACTACAAAGTTATGGAAGGTTGAGGCCATTTGTAATGGGTAGAAAATGTTTGTAAGCATGATAGCCTAGAAGGTGTTGCAATAAATGTAGAGAAAAATACCAAACCTAGTTTAAAATGAAGAAATATGACATTAGGGGATGCAACCTAACACTAGCAAATCCAAGACTAGAATCCTAGTAGAGCCCAATAATAATACTATTAGTTCCTACTATATGAGAAATTAGTAGATTAATATGTAGTCAATAGGTTTTTATGTGGGCTTTTGAGCCTGGAGAATTGTCCCACACTATAAAACATCTTTAAGGATGGAGGAAAACATCTTTAAAACTTCTAGGAAACATCTTTACAAAACTACTCAAAATCAAATATTCAAAAAGTTAAATCTTCCAACTATAAAAATATCAAATCATCATTAATGTGAGAAGCCCAAATTGTTGTCAAAAGAAGGAAAGAAATCTACCTATTCAAGAAGATTATCAAAAAAGTTTAATTGGGGAGAGTAAGGAGGTGAGTGAAATTGTTCTAGAAAAGTCTACCAATGTTTTTTGTTTCTACATTTCAATGAATATGGAATTTAGAGGGAGAAATCTATATCAAGGTAGCATATATGGTGCTCTATTTTATAATGATGGTTACCTAGATACTTTTCTATGCATCATCCCTTCTTTGAGCTTCACGTCTTCATTTTCCCATCTATTTCCCTACAATATATGAGTTTTAAATTCATGATAACTTTCAACACTTTTTCTTCATTATGGAGCTCATGGTTCTATAGCCTTAAGATCTTTTCTAACATGGTTTTTCTTTCCTAAACAAGCTTGGAGTAATTATCACATGACACATTTTATCATGAATACTTTTTTTTTATTGATTATGGTTTTCAATTCGTATGGGCATACTTCTTGATTGCTTCTATGGGACACAATGGGGCTATCGATAAACCTAGATATTTTTGCGAAGAACAAAGAGCTAGAAGTGATTCATAGTTGGTGGGTGATGTTGCAAGAATTGGGGTGTGTGTCTCTAAAGCTACTGAGATGGAATAGGGTAAAGTTTGGGAAGATTGTGTGGTTCAAGGAGGGTATGTTCAAATATTCAACAAGGGTTTTCTACACTATCTAAGCAACCCTAGCCTCATCCATGCATAGAGCATCCTCACCATCAAGCCATTCAAGGTCATCCTCATGGCTGTCGTTAATGGCTATCGCATGGCCAAAGGCCCACTCAAAAAGGTCTCAAACCCACTCTACCCCAATGGTAGCTTTAACTTGTGATGCAGGAGCATCTGGGTCCATGAGTAATCAACATCAACCAAAAACATTCCAGGTTTTCAATTTCAATTTCAGTTCAGTTTTTTTTGTGCTTTGTCTTTTTTTTCAAAGATAATGCGCCTAGTAAACTTTTTAACGTAACCGGTGACGCTGGTGTGACACGCCCTCTAGCTCCATGTGAATGCTTTTGCCTGGAGAAATGAACTGGTGAGGCCACAACATGGGGGACCTCATCCCCTAGCAAGAACACTTCAAACCCACGAGCTCGTTGGCCCAGCGAAGGCATAAAGCCTTGCGAGCTCATTGGCCCAGCGGGGGTTTGAACTCTGGTGGCCACCACTACAACCGAGCAACTTAACCACCAAACCATGATGTCATCGGCAGAGGTTTTGTGCTTTGTCTTCTTTTGTGTTGGTTCTAGTCTTTTGCTTTAGGAGGAAATTTCATATTAATTTGGCCAAGTTAAGAGCATCATCATGTAGAAGAGCTTATTGGGTATCTCCAGTTCCATTTTGGTGAAGTTTGGGTGAAAAATAGTTAAGTTAGAGCTAGTCAGTGATTTCTCCAGTTTGCGAACTGATTAGTTTGCTGATTTGATAGTTTGTTGATAGCCTATTTCGCCAATGAGAACTTTCGCTAACAATTCATAAGGAAAAGTTTGCATTTTCAAATTTTTTCGAAGGGAAGCCTTTGTCAAAAAAAATCTCTAGTTCACGAACTGTTCAGTTCGCCAACAGTTTAGTTCACTGATGGGTGATTTCACCGACCAAGTCTTAAAGGGAAGTTTGAATTGTTCATTTTATCAGTTCCTCAGTTAGCAAATGGGAGCTATTGTCGATTGCATGTTAGTAAGTTTTGGATGAAGTCTCTTTTGTTTTTAGCGAAGGTGAAATTTTGAGAACTCAGTTGGCAAAATCATTAGTTTACGAACCCTTAGGTTCACCGATGACTCACTTTGTTGATAAATGTTTAAGGGGTTAGACTCAAAGTTTTCTTAGTTCGTGGAAAGATGAAATCACCAATAGAAGGAAAGTGTTAAGTCTCGACTAGTTTACGAGTTCTAAAAGTTGTTGATTCTCCAACAAGCATATGAACGGAGCTTTTGAGGAGAAGTCAAAGAGTTCATAAAAGACAAGTTTCATCAAAAAAGAAATCGATGTCTTGAGACTGTATCGACAAATTTTTAAGTTTGTGAACTAGCTCATGGTTTTCAAAATTTGCTGATAAGCCAATAGAAGGTTTGGAAAAGGTCAATTTGCCAATAAAGGGCTTGGTGGCTAAAGGTGTACCAACACACATTTTAGTTTGAAAAATAACTATTTTGCCTTTAAAATGGGGCTTGGTGGCTAAAAGCTTGTACCGAGAAACATTTTAGTGCAAAGTATCTAATTTCCTGATAGCTTGGGAGGGCAAACTTTTAAGTTCGTGAAGGACTACATTTGCCGATAACCCCTCCTATTGATGTGTTAGGGAATATTTAAGTTTGCGAAGTACTTCTTTTGCTAATAACTTCTTTGTAGTGGTGAGTCAAGGTATGTATGAGTTTCAAAACTTGAAGAATTACTGATAAAGACGGCTTTGAGGAAGAACTCAATGGTTCATGGAAAGGGCATTTTACCCATGGACTATTATAAAGCTCAAGTGTGTTCAATTGCCCAAATATACATTGGTGACTATTATACACCAACAAGGATATTTAGGTGACTATACAGTTCTATAATTGTTCAATTGCTTGGCAGTTCAACTTCTATTCTGGTATCTCATTCAATTTATTAATGAATGGTGGTGGTTCAACTATTTTTTGGGCTGAGTACCATAAATACATTCATTTGGTCCATATTGGGGGTTCTGTTACAATAGATGGATGGAGATGCCCTAGTGAGGGTTCGTCGTTGCCTAAGGAAAAGGCTTGATAGTTTTGAAGAGGAACAAAAGAAGTAGACTATCAGAAGAAATGATAAAAATTGAGAGGAGATTGCGAGGAGAGAAGAGTTGCTAGAGATGAGCCAAATGATGGGAAACATTCTTGAAGGGAAAACATCAATCTTGGAGAAGAAGAAATTAGATTGAAATCATATAGATTTGTATTTCTCCTTTTATTACATAAATGTATGATGTTGATCTCGATTGAGAGTTGAATAAATTCAAATGGAAGTTGTGTTGTTTTGAATTTGTGTTTCTGTTGTATGTTATTGGCTGCATGATTGGGCAGTTTGGTAAGAACCCCTAGTCATGACTGCATCAAGTGGTATTAGAGTAGGTTTTCTCATTGGGATGTGTTGAAGTAGAGATTGTAAACAAAAAAGAGAGAGGTTGTTTGGCTGGAAAAATTTAAAAGCCAGAGAAAGGGCTCATTGAAGAAAGAAGAAAAGAGAAATAGAAAAGGAAATGCTCACTGAGAAAGATAAAAGAGGTGTTTATATTGTTGTTGGGTGAAAATGCAATTGAAAAGAAGTTGAGAAGATGTTATAGCCTTGGAATGTGGGAGGTGTATTTAGAAAACCCTAAGTGATTTGTTGCAGAAGAGGAGATTTTGTAACTACAGAGAGCTAGATGTTTTGAGGAATTTGTTGCAGGTGAGAAGAGGCCTATAACTACAGAGGACTTGAGTCCTAGAGAATTATGTTGCAGATTTGAGAAGGAGCCTATAAATGCAGAGGGTAGAGAAGGAGACACGAGAAACTAGAAAAGGTATGTTTTGTTTGATTGAGGATAGAGAAATATTTTGTTGCAGGTAAATCCCTATGACTGCACAGGGTTAATACCCTAGAGATTGTAGGACTTGTTGCAAGTGGGATCTTGTAACTGAAGTAGTGGAGAAGATCTCTTTGATAAGGAAGGCTAGAAGGGTCATGAAGAGACCTGTGAGGATTTTCTTTGTGGAAGAGCGAGCAGAAAGAAGGTTTGTTGACTTTCTATCTAAAGAGTTAATAAAAATCTAGTCTAGAGTGATTGCATTGGAAATGGAGCAAGGGAGAGGAAACATGGAAGATGAGAGAAGATATGAGGAAGAATGTCATGAAATTGACATAGTAGAAAAGGATAAAGAAAATATTGATGTCGAATGGAAAGAAGAAAGGATAGATTGCTATCCTGAGGAAGGAGAAGATTTGGAAGAAGGTGATGAGGTAGAAGAGTAAATCATGGAAAGGAAATCCTTCTGGAAGAGGGTGTTGAAAGAAGAAATGATGAACTTGTGCAGGTATGATGGAGCTTGAGGAGCATAGAAATGCAGAGATAGTGTGCATAATGAGATTTAGAATTGTAGAGCAACAAGGTATGACTGATATGGTGAAGATGGAAATCTTTAATTTCCATAAAGTTGATTATTTTGACTTGCATACCAATGAAATGGAATGGGAGGCAAAAAATTGGTGGAGGTGGTTGGATTATGGTGGGTTGAATCCCACGAGAAGAGAAAGTGAAATGGAGAGTAGTAAGATGAGAAGTGATGAGTGGAGTGGAATTTGGAGCAGGTCAGAATATGGTGAACATAAGTCCATGGGAAGAAAGAGGATTGAAGAGACAAACAGGTGGAGGCTAATAAAACTTGTACCATCTAAATGTTGGAAGAGAAGGAAGAAAAAATGATTCTATTCATATTTGGAAGCATTAGAGTATGTTGCAAAATGTTTCCATTCTGGAAGGGTGGTTTAGCCACTCAACTCTAATTTTGTGAGCCCATGCTCACAAAATTTTTACCCAACGTGTCTTATGCAAGAGCATCTGGGACCAGAGCAATCAACATTAACTAAAAACATTTCAGGCATTTTAGTTTCAATTTCAGTTCATTTTTTGTTGTGCTTTGTCTTCTTTTGTGTTGGTTCTGATCTTTTGCTTCAAGAGGCAATTTTATATTAATTTGGCCAAGTTAAGAGCATCATCATGTAGAAGAGCTTATTGGGTATCTCCAGTTCCATTTTGGTGAAGTTTGGGTGAAAAATGGTTAAGTTAGAGCCAGTCGATGAATTCTCCAGTTCATGAACTGCTCAGTTCACCGATTTGATAGTTTACCGACAACCTAGTTCACTGATGAGAACTTTCGCTGACAATTCATAAGGACAAGTTCACATTTTCAAAGTTTGTCAAAGGGAAGCCTTTGTTGGCAAAATCTCTAGTTCACAAACTGTTCAGTTCACCGACAGTTTAGTTCATTGATGGGTGATTTCTTTGACCAAGTCTTAAAGGGAAGTTCGAATTGTTCATGTTGTTGGTTGTTGGCAAGAGACACTATTATGCATGACAGGTGTTTTCATTAATGGCAACTATGTCTACCTTGCACATCTACATTTCATAATATGTTCATATCGGAAGTCAGAGTGAAGATTTGGTTAAGTCCGGGTAGTCAGAAACATAGCATGAGACAGGGTCCGGTATGATAATTAACAGTGTATTGTGGATCTAAGGGAGTGATAAGGATTGTCGAGACTATCTAAATCCAGATATTTAGCCTCCAGTAATAAAGGATTCAAAAGTTATAAGGATCTGAGTATCGGGTTCTAGTCAGTCAGTACAGTCAGAAGAAGAATAGGGCAACCTAGTATTTGATCTTGGTCTGGATGCAGAAAAATTGTTGGATAAGCAATTGGTGATAATCAGCGGTATTGGATTGCATGATTGATGATATGGAAACACAAGTTTTTGGTCCGCGTTGATATTTGTGCATGGATTCAGCCGACAGAGCAGAGTGTTTAATAAATGTTCTAAGTTTTATTGAAAGTGACTACATTTGATTGAATTTTTTGATGCAGATATATATAGCCAATGGATTTGAGTGTTTTGGTGAGATAATGTGGTGCGATAATGGAGTAAGTGCAAAAAAGGTAGATTAAAGTGCGAAAGATAAGAGATCTAAGGTCCGGATTATGGCAAAACAATAAAATAGGGTAGAATAAAGATGAAGTGTGTAAGATCAGTATTCTGTGCTTAACTAAAACTAAATTCTTGCATTAACAGATGCTACTCATTAGTTCAAACAATCTGTAATCTTTTTTAATCATTCTTGTCGGTAGTGAGCCTCTCTTGAGTAGTGAGCTCTGGGCAGTGAGCCTGAAGGCATGTGCCTTCCCCTTTTGTAATACTTTTAACATAGTATAATCTTTGTGGGTTAACCCCCACCGTGGATTTTCCCTTAACCAGGTTTCCATGTTAAAAATCTTGGTGTCAAGTGTGTTATTTGTGTTTCTACTCATGTGTTATTGATTCTTTCTTTTCATGGTTACATCATTAATCTATTAAGAAGTGGTAAAGAAGAATTAATTGCAGCAAGCATCAAAGTTTTAAGACAACTGATTCACGCCCCCTCTCAGTTGTCAGCCCTAATTCAAACAATTGGTATCAGAGAAAAGTTCCTTGGAAGAAGCTTAACATCTTGAGGAAGATATGGGAAGGAGTTTCAATGGGTTCACTCAGAGAACAACTTAAATTGGCTTTAGAAGATCTTGATCGGTCCAAAGTAGAAGTAGATGACCTGAAAAGAAGACTGAAGAAGAACTGAATCAAACCCTGAAGGAAAGAACTGAAGAGTGCTATAGAATGGACAGAGCAATTAGCCACTTAAAATCTAATCTACAAGAATGCAAATATAATGAGGAGGAATTTGAAAGGCAAATTGCCATTCTCAGACATGACCTAAAGTTGCAAATGAATACAAAGAGAAGTTCAAGATAAGCTTAGCTAAACTTGAAGTGTTGCTTGAAAGTCAGAAGAAGGCTGATGATAAGCATGGTCTTGGGTATGAGAAAGGTGAAAGCTCCAGATCTGGACAAAAAAAATTTCAATCAAGGAATGGGAGAAACAAACCTAGAAGACCTCCGGTAAGACAACCTAATCCTCAAAGGTATCCATCTTTTAATGGAAATTGTTTCAATTATAGTAAATTTGGTCATAGAGCTACTCAGTGCAGAAGCAGAGTAAATCAAAGTGGTCCATCCTTCTCCAGTCAATGCTTCAAGTGTAAGAGGTATGGTCATAGATCCAATGAATGTAGAAGTATGATAATAATTAATTCTAACAATAGAGGAAATGGCAATTCTTTCAATGGCTACTATTTTGCTTTTAATGGATTTGGACACATGGCTAATCAGTGTAGATCAAGAGAAAATCAAGTAAATAAGCAAAGAAATGTTGTCTGCTTTAATTGCAACAGATCTGGTCATATTGTAAGATTCTGCATAAGTAGGAATAATGAAAGAAGAGGTCCAGTAAACAGAAAATTGAATGAGCAGAGACAAGACAAAGGCAAGGGCAAAGGTGATATGAATGAAATTCAAAATGAAATGAGCATGACGTGGGTCAAAAAGGGTGAAATGAATAATGGTAATGGGTCCGCGCCAGAATCCAGTGCTGGTAATCCCTCCAGAAATTGAATTAGGAGCTCTGGCTCAGGGGGAGCTGCATTGAAAATCAAATTCCCCCAGCCAGTAAGTGGGTGCCTAGATCTGGCACAATAAGAGAAGATATTTTGTATTATTATAGATCATTTGGAAGGATTTTTGGAAGAAAAGAAGTGGATATGGCAATTTGCAGAGCGATTCATGAGAAACTGCATCAAGAAATAGAGTAACCGGATGAAGTTAGGGCAACACATTTATTACAATGACAAATTAGGTTTTGCAAAGGATAAAAAGTCACTCGATCAAGCATTTGAACCACTTTGCATTCAAAGAGAACAAGAAGAAGAGCATCTGACCTGAAAATCCAGAGATTGAAGCACGAAGAACAAATTCAACCGGAAATTGATCAACCCTAACTCTGCAGAAGAAAAAGGTACTTTTCTGTCTAGATTTGAATCTGTAATTTGTTGAGATGGCTACTCTTGTTGTTGATATTACTGAAAGGTCCTGTCCAAAATTTAAGAAGCATCCTTACAAGTCAGTCAAAGTCAAACCATTAGGTGCATTTTCTGGTGTCCCATACAAAGTACTGCATGTAGAAGATATTAGGGCATACATCCATTGCAATAGATGAATTTGGAAATCTGAGATTGCTGGAATTGTTTAAGAACCATCTAAAAGATGATAACCATGATTTAAAACCAGAATTCAAAACCCTAGAGAGCAAACATTTTCTACATGTCATTGAATTTCTAACATTTGATGAGAGTGAGTGGGTTCGTTACATCTTAAGCCGAATGCATGATGAGTTCATATGGCTGTTAAAACCCTTCAAGATTACAAAGGATGTTATCAGAATTGTGACTAGGTTGAATTCAACCAGTGGATTACCCATGTTGAAAGCTGTGAAAAAATAGACTATTACTGATGCAACTGGTGCCAAGTTTGACAAAAGGGCAATGACCATCAATGACATTATTGAATCAGATGTTAAGTTTGCCTCTATGGTAATTGGTTACAAGATTTATCACTCCAGCAGGGAAAATTCTGTGTCTGGAATGGCCATATATGCTGCATACCAAATGTTGAAAGAAAATGCAGATTATGACCTATGTGAGTTATTACAGAACCAACTGATTGAGAACTTCAGCAAAATTAAGAAGGACAAGAAGAACACCTTCAAATATTGTTCTTTGGTTATATGTTTGTTCTTCTACTTCATGAATGAAGTGCCTGGTGTAAAAGGTGTGCACTGGACCAGTGATAGGCCAGTTGCTACTCAGATAAGAGACCATCTACGCAATATTGGAGACTCTAATGCACAAAAAATTGCAATTTGGGAATACTTTAAAAAAATTTAGAGTATGATGCATTCTAGGGAAAGGATCCCTAAATCAGTTGTTGAAAAATACAAGAATGACATATGTTTCATGGTGGACACTAATCAGTGCCTAATGGAAGCTGTAGAACCCAGAATTGTTTGGATTATGCCTATGGGTTATGAGGTTGATGAGAAGATTTTGGAAATGTATGCTCAAAATCTCTTGAGAAAACCCAAGGATGACTCTGTTGAGAGGTTTGGGACTTATAAAGAGCTTGATGAAAAGTTGCATGTTGAGCTCCGGAAGCTTGAGATTAAGAGAAAAGCTCAGAAGTAAGTAGAAATGTATGCTGAAAGCATTGGGATAATAAAGGAAGCTGTGAAGCAGAACAGAGAAAGAATAGAAGAAGATGAGAAGGAGAAGCAAGATAAGAAACAAGGAAGTACTCCAGTAGAATCCTCCCCCACTCCAAGGTCTACTAAGAGCTCTACTACTGCCCATGTTCCCTCAAAACCTGCCAAATCTGAGAAATCGAAAGACATATCATCCAATAAGGAAAAGAAAAGAACTAAAGTAAAGGCAAAGAGATCATATGACAGTTTGGAAAAAGAGGATGAAGAAAAGACAGACTCAGATGATGGGCTTAAGGAGCTAAAGGCCACAGGTGCTAAAGCTGTTAAAGCAAATCTAAAGAGAAGCCTTCCGAAAGCAAGAAGACAAATAAGAGGTTGAAATCAGACGCTGATGTTAAGAAGCAAATTCCCTCTATGAAAAACATTATCAAGACAATCTCTGTTGATGGGAATTTAAAACCATTGACTAAATTCTATGATCTTTACAATGACGTTGACAAAAGATTTTTGGAAGAATCCACTATCAAATACTTGATTGTATTCAATCGAGCACTGGTAGAAATTTTGTCACAAGTTCCAAAAGGCTTAAGAGACATCTTGGAAATAAGAAAAGAAGCTGCCAAGTCAAAAGATATGGAGCTGAGGGAACATGTGTTGACCACCATATGTCCAGTGATCTCTAGCAGAGAAGCAGATAAAATTTTTAAGGAGGTCAAAAATGAATTCAAGAGTAAGATAAGAATGAACAAACTGATGATCGAAGAAATAGTAGTCCAAGAAACTGAACAAATTTTGAGAAAAGCATTAGACAAGAACAAGTTCTTTGTTGTGTCAGATGAGCCTGTTGATGGCACACCAGTCCCAGATGAAGAAGAGCAGGAGAAGGATGAGCAACAATTTGGAGTGGATGATTCCTTTTTCCCGGAAGAGGAACCAATAAGCAGGGAAGAAGAAAAAATGACAGATAAAATTCTTGATGCAGGAGGTATTCTAACTCCTCCGAATCATTCTGACAAAGAAGATACAGATGAATACAGAAGCAAATGATCAATTTGAAGATAACTCATTAAAGGTTGAAGAGCATGAAACAGAAAAGGCTAAGGACCATGAAGCAGAAGAAGTCAAGGAGAAAAATGAAAAAGAAAAAGAGATTACTAAGGATGATGAAAAGCCCAAGCAGGACAATCCGGTTGACAGTACCGATAAGAATCAGATAGACACATCATCATTTTGGGTAAGAGACACTGTGGAGGTAGTGAAGGAAATTTTGGAAAGAGATAAACAAATTGAAGAAGATCAAGACATTATACAAGGTCCAATAAATTTTGACACATTATCTCCGGTGCAGAAGATTAAGTTGGCTTCTATAGCTCAAGCCAAGGCTAGAGAAGAAATTTTGAAGTCTCACATAGAGGACAGCGAGCTACTTGGTCTGGCATCAAGAATTTTAGAGAAAATCATGCCAACATACTAGAAGGATTCTTCAGCATCCCCCTCCAGACAATTAAAGAATCTGATAAAATCGATAAGTTCTCATTTTGAGTCTCTTGAGAAGTCTATAGAGGTCAAGGTTCAAAAAGAATTCAATGATAAAAGATTTGATGCTCTTAAGGGATTGACTGGAGTAGATAAAATGGTGTTGGATGCCAGTGTTAAAAGTATTCAAAATGCTCTTATAGAAGGAGGAAATGTATATAAATTTTGTGTATCTTGTCCTAAAATTATAGAGGATATTGAAGATAAAATAAAAGTGTCTGAACAAAAATTATCTACTATATCCAATTCTTTTGATCCGGTGTCAGTATCAGTGGCAAGTAAGGAGAGTCAAGTGATCAACTTGATTGAAGATATAAAGAAATTCATAAAAGAGAAGGAGAGCATAGATGCAAGAATGAGTGAGCTTTGGGGACTACTTTCCCCCAAAATGGAAGCCATGTTCAATACTCTGATTGACGCCCAAGCTACAGCTCAGTCAAGTGACCCCATTGATCTGTGGATAGCAGAGTCACAAGCATTCCTTTTCATTGGCCACATATCAATTTTGAACACTATAAAGAAGAGCTGGGATAGTGATCTAGTACATTTGAAGAATATTTTTGCTGATGTACTTAAGTATATGTAAATAAGACTCAAAGATTGTTTGTACATATGCGGCCTGGTATTTTTGTGTAAATTTTGGTTTGTGGATCCCACCCTTTGCCATTGATGTCAAAGGTGGAGTGAAGAGCAGTGAAAAATTGGAAATCTAGCAAAGGGGGAGCATTGGAGAACAGTGAAAATCATAAGTGCACACAGAAAGGGGGAGTTGTTCTGACACTTAGTCATTTTTCACTAAGTGTTGCCATCAATTCCAAAGGGGGAGATTGTTGACAAGAGACACTGCTACGCATGACAGGTGTTGTCATTGATGGCAGCTAAGTCTACCTTGCACATCCACATTTCATAATCTGTTCATACCGGAAGTCAAAGTGAAGATTTGGTTAAGTCCGGGTAGTCAGAAATAGAGCATGAGACAGGGTCTGGTATCTTGGTCCAGATCCCTCCGGTGATAATTCACAATGTACTGCAAATCTGAGGGAGTGATAAGGATTGTTGAGACTATCTAAATCTAGAGATTTAGCCTCCAGTAATACAAGATTCAAAAGTTATAAGGATCTAAGTATCGAGTTCCAGTCAGTTAGTACAGTTAGAAGAAGAACATGGCAACCTAGTATTTGATCTTGGTCTGGGTGCAAAAAAATTATTGGATAAGCAATTGGTGATAATCAGCGGTATTGGCTGACATGATTGATGATCTGGAAACACAAGTTTTTGGTCCGTGTTGATATTTGTGCATGGATTCAGCCGACAGAGCAGAGTGTTTAATAAATGTTCTAAGTTTTATTGAAGCTGACTACAGTTGATTGAATTTGTTGATGCAGATATATATAGCCAATGGATTCTAGTGTTTTTGTAAGAGAATGTGGTGCGATAATGGAGTAAGAGCAAAAAAGGCAAATTAAAGTCCAAAAAAGAAGAGATCTAAGGCCCGTATTATGGCAGAACAGTAAAACAGGGCAGAATAAAGATGAAGTGTGTAAGATCAGTATTTTGTACTTAACCAAAACTGAATTCTTGCATTGGCAGATGTTACTCATCAGTTCAAACAATCTGTAATCTTTTTATAATCATTCTTGTAGGCAGTGAACCTCTCTTGAGTAGTGAGCTCTGGGCAGTGAGCCCGAAGGCATGTGCCTTCCCCTTTTGTAATACTTTTAATAGAGTATAATCTTTGTGGGTTAACCCCCACCGTGGTTTTTCCCTTAACCGGGTTTCCACGTTAAAACTCTTGGTGTCAAGTGTGTTATTTGTGTTTCTACTCATGTGTTATTGATTCTTGCTTTTCATGGTTACATCATTAATCTGTTAAGAAGTGGTAAAGAAGAATTAACTACAACAAGCATCAAAGTTTTAAGACAACTGATTCACCCCCCTCTCAGTTGTCAGCCCTAATTCCAACATGGGTTCCTTAGTTAGTCGATGGGAACTTTTACCAATTGCATGTTAGTGAATTTTGGATGAAGTCTCTTTTGTTTTCGGCAAATTTGAAAGTTTGAGAACTCCATCAGCAAAATCATTAGTTCACAAACCCTTAGGTTCATTGATGACTCACTTTGCTGATAAATCTTTAAGGGGTTGGAGTCAAAGTTTCCTTAGTTTGTGGAAATATGAAATCTCCGATAGAAGGAAAGTGTTAAGTCTCGGTCAGTTCACGAGTTCTAAAAGTTACAGATTTGCCAACAAGAATATGAACGAAGATTTTGAGGAGAAATCAAAGAGTTCATAAAAGACAAGTTTCACCAATAAAAGAAGTCGATGTCTTGAGACTGTCTCGGCAAACTTTTAAGTTTACGAACTAGTTCGTGGTTTTCAAAATTTGTCGATAAGCCAATAAAAGGTTCAGAAAAGGTCAATTTGTTGATAAAGGGCTTGGTGGCTAAAGGCATTGTACCGACACACATTTTAGTTTGCGAAATAACTATTTTGCTAATAAAATGGGTCTTGGTGGCTAAAAGTTTATATCGGAAAACATTTTAGTTTGCGAAGTATCTAATTTGTTGATAGCTTGGGAGGGTGAACTTTTAAGTTCACGAAGGACTACATTTTCTGATAAGCCCTCCTATTGATGGGTCAAGGAATATTTAAGTTCATGAAGTACTTCTTTTGCTGATAACTTCTTCGTAGTGGTGAGTCAGGGAATGTATGAATTTCAAAACCTGAAGAATTGCTAATAAAGATGGTTTTGAGGAAGAACTCAGTGGTTCGTGGAAAGGGCATTTTGCTGATGAACTGTTATAAAGCTCGAGTGTATCAATTGCCAAAATATACATTGGCGACTATTATACACCAACAAGGATATTTAAGTGGGGTAAAAGTACAAAGCTATGTCACACTTTTATAAAGGAAACAACCAACACTAATCTAACTTTTAAACTTGAATCACTAGAAAGTGGCATATATGTTTTGAATTTTGAAATGATGTAAACTAATTTATGTTTGTATTTTTTAGTATATTTTATGTTTGTATTTTATTGACAAAATTAAAAAATTATTTGAATATAGTTTTTTAAAAATTAACACTATAATTTTGTTGCTGATAAAATGTTCAAAAATGACGTTACATGAGACATCAAGCTTTATAGAGTAAATTTTTTTTCCTTTAATTTTTTGTGTATATTTATAACTTGAAACTTTAGGGCATGGATATATTTGTTTGCAATTTTAATAAATATATATTTTTAAATAAATATTTAAATGTGCGTGTATTAAAACATGATTGTTTCTAGTCGACGTCAACTTTTATATTAAATATTTATCTAAAATAGAAAACAAATTATACTATCTTAATCTAGATTCTTTTATCTAGGGCGTCATATTTTTTTTAATTTTTTTAATAAGTTTTAGTATTTTTCTTGACATTGTAATCAACCTAATATTTTTGTGCTAATAACCTACTTTTAGTAGAAAATAAAAATAAAATATAAATAATAATTTAACTATTAAAATAAATATATATTTGAAAACTATACTTATGGATCTACAAAAGGGTATTTTTACATTTTTTTTAAAAATGTTATTTATATGAGTAGGAGTTGTTGAAACATTAAATTTTTCAAATAATTTTATTTTTTTAGTAAATTGGCCTCAAAGTGGTGCTACATATGTTTAGCCAACAATTTTAGTTGGAAAAGTTGTGGACATATTTAACTTTTCTAGAATGAATCTTACTAGATCATATGTTTGACCAAAATTGATTTTTAGTTATAAATACTAAAATTCTCTTGTACTGATAGGTTGGCCAAAAGTGTGACACCAACGAGGATATTTAGGTGACGATACAATTTTGTAATTGTTCAATTGCTTGGCAGTTCAAGTTCTGTTCTGGCATCTCATTCAGTTTATTAACAAATGGTGGTAGTTCAAATATTTTTTTGGGCTGAGTACCATAAATACATTCATTTGGTCTGGATTGGGGGTTCTGCGATGGCAGATGGATGGAGACACCCTAGTGAGGGTTTAATGCTACCTAAGGAAAAGGCTTGACAATTTTGAAGTGGAACGGAAGAAGTAGACTGTTAGAAGAAATGAACAGAAATTGAGAGGAGATTGCGAGGAGAGAAGAGTTGTTGGAGATGAGCCGAATGATGGGAAACGTTCTTGAAGGGGAAGCATCAATCTTGGAGAAGAAGAAATCATATTGAAATTGTATAGGATTGTATTTCTCCTTTTATTACATAAATGTATGATGTTGATCTCGATTGAGAGTTGAATAAATTCAAATGGAAGTTGTGTTGTTTTGAATTTGTTTCTATTGTGTGTTATTGGAGTGCCCATGACTGGGTAGTTTGGTAAGACCCGGGTGCTGCCACAATAATGGGTTACACTTTCTGGGACATCCTAATTTTTTCTGAAATCACATATTTTTAGAAAATATAATGATTCAAGCCTTGAAAGGTTCCATTTAAAGGATTTTAATTGAAGAGGGTTTGATCAAACCCCCTTAGATTCAAACCCCCTTGGATAGAACCCTGCTAGTTTTAAACCATACCTATAATTGCGTCTCCTCTACAACTATCAAAATGTTGATAAAAAACCACTGTTGATTTACCTTTTGGGGGATCAAATGAATTCATTTAAAATTTATGTTTTGTAAGTATGTAGTCATTATTATAAGCTTCCCAAAAAGTATAGTTTTAAATATATTTAATTTGATTATTATATTTATTTTTTATTTCTTGTGAATTTAGGTTTTTCAATGAACATCAAGGTCTTCGTTTCACACATACGAAAAAATATGAAAATAGAGAAAAAAATTCTATTTAAAATACATGTCCTCTAGGTATTGATGTCCTTATTCCAACAACAAAAAATGAATTCTGATACATACAAAAAAAGTTATGTTGGACAGAATACGCCTATGTCTAAATTATAATTGGTTTGACTTCAAAACTTAATTAAAAAAATATTCAACAAAACATTATGAAACCAAATGCATCCTCTAGATATCAATGTTACCAATCTAAATTCAAAAGAATCAAAATTTTATCCTTTGTAGAAAAAAAGTTATGTGCGACAGAATACACATCACTTTAAAAAAATGTTGTTTACTATTAAAAACTAGTTATCAAAGGAGACGCAAAAAAATTTACAATTTAACTCCAAATTTTTTAAAAATATATATATTTAGAATCTATAGACAAAATCTCACAAATCACTAGTTCGCATCATCTTAAAATTCCTAACGGTTTAGCGGCTATAGGTGTCAGAAAGTGGAGATTAGTTCAAAATGTTAATTTCAATGTCAAGTTTGGCCAAAAAGTGTAACCCATTATTGTGGGATGACCCACCCCCTAGTCATGACTTCATCAACTTGCTTAAACTATTTAGAAACCCCAATGCCTTCATTGGTCTAAAGGTGAAGAAGCTTAATAATGGCCACCTTGCCATGATCTTGATGTTTAGCTTCTTTGTGTAGGCCAGTGTAAGCCATAAGGAAGCTAAGGTAGTAGAACAACTTCCTACACTAATCTTGAAAGGAAAGATCTGGAGAACTTTTTAGATCTTTGCAACAGTTATAAAAATAAACACAAATAGAAATCATACCACAACACAATAATTACATGGGGAAACCCTTTTAGGAGAAAAACCCCACACTCCAAAGTCGTCCAATATATTATTTAGGAATCAAGAAGATTACAATATACTTGCAGAGCAAGATTTCACAGGAGTATAACCAACCAGAGATCCATAGGCAACTCAACATCTATAAGACTCTTACACAACCTCCATCTCAAGCTCCTGATATATAGGAGATATAATAGAGTAAACTGTCAACAATAATTACAAAACCATGAGCCAAAACCACCCAAAAGTGGCGCCCAAATTATCTCCATTCAAATATTCCTTGTGATGTGTCAAATCACACACCAACACATGTAACTCTCCCCTTTATAGCTATTTTAATTGTTCAGCACGTTTTCACATCTCCCAAAATAGGAGGTCCAACTTCCGAAGGCCATAACTTTTAATTTGGGTGTCTAATTGATGAACTGTTTGATGCGTCAAAAAGCTCATGAAGAGATCTATCAAGCTATAAACCACTTCTTTGGTTACAACAAATTTCAGGGCATTTACAGACCTCTAAGTGCCTCAAATCTACATTCAAGACTTTTTTTGGGAGTTTCAAAAAATGGAAACTTTAATATCTTGCCATCCAAGTATGATCTTGAGTCTAAACTCACCCAAGATGTTTACTTGGTAGTTCCACACCTTTTGGGAAAATTTTGGGTCCATCTGTGCTCAAATGTAGAGTTACTAAAAATAGTAATCCCTGCCATTTTTATCCCCTTTTGGAAACTTTGAAATTTCTAAACCATTCTTCAAAATAAAGGGTATTCAAAAAGACCAAAACTAGGAAGAATAGAAACCTTTTTACAGTTGCAAGGTTGAGACACCTTTCCTTACATAAGCAACAAATGTAACATCACTATCCATAATACCCAAGTTTTAACATTAATCATGTATCATAATCAAATGATTAGTTAACAAAATGGATGAGTTAATCAAATCCAAACTAAAGCAACATAATATTTTCACCATTTAAGCATGTTAATCTAACCACGATATAACAAAGCTTACATTACAGTAATCATTTACAATGTTTAGTGAGTAACCATCACTAATCAAATACAATATATGCCCAAGGCATCATGAATCAATTTATACATTATAATGGACCAACTGGTCATAAAATGCAAACACTGTATCTGGAACCAATGGCATCTATCTTCATAAGCCTCAGCTTGTCTCATGCTTGGGAAGGAGAGCATCATCCTAGTGCTTTTCCTCCAACCACGGACCTGCGGTCCCTCGCTCATCTTCCTAACTAGAAGAGTCCCTACCCTTCATGGAAAGGTTAGACATTAGAAACCATTTGGATAGCTATCTGAGTATCTAGTGTTGTGTCCTTTCTACTATCTCATAGCCACACACTATAGATCCACTCTAATGTGTATGGCACTACTATAGACACTAGGCCATTTGGAACACTGTGGACCGACAATGCATGCAGAGATGGATGCATTACTTTGGCCAAAGTTTTACATACATACACGTTGCACAATAAACATCATCGTATGTCCACCACCCTAACTCAACTTATAAGCTGTCATGTCCTACAATAAGTTCTTAATGACCTTATTCTTTAGGTCTAGTATGAGTGGGATCCATTCGATTTATTGCCCATACTTGGACATTTGACTCCCATCACAGAATAGTTACAGTTAAATAGGTTATCCTCATAACGAGGAACTAGTGACTCCTCATCACCTTATTTGTTTACATTTCATATCAAATTCGACCATTTTGACCACCTTGGTCTTCCATGGTTCACATTTTTGATAGTAAATCATCACATATGATGAAGTCAATTACATGTACTCAAGGCATACCATGCTTTAGTAGAGTAAGTTAGTTTCATTAGGATTAATAGCTCTTCTTGTCCTAATGAGCTTTAGGTGTTATTCACCAATCCTATAAGCTTACACTTAAGTAAGTAAAGTAAATATAACTCATAACATTTAACAATAAGTCTTAATTAAGACACATAAAGAACAAGTCTACATTCTATTATAAGCACATTCTATCTGTTTCATGATGAGACCATGTTCATAAATGGTCTCACCACCTCCATATTCGAGGGTTTAAATATATAATCATTGACAATTTAAGAAACCCTATAAAAGATTCATAGTCGGCTTTCCATACAAGCCTGACTTGGTATTAGTTTAGGCGTTGTAAACACACTGTCGTTTAATTGCCTCCTTGGCTGTCACCATAGTCAAGTGACTGTATTATTGATATTATTGCCTCCACGACTATCACCATAGTTGGGTGACTATATTATTGATATTATTGCCTCCACGACTGTCACCATAGTCGAGTGACTGTATTATTGATATTATTTCTTCCACGGCTGTGACTACAGTCAAGTGACTGTATTGTTCATTCATGACCATTCTAGAGTTATTCTTTACTACATTTGAGAGCTCTTTAAGCTCCAACTACGTTATTATATGACGTGTGTTTATAATGCATTAATATCAAGCTCAGCCATAGTGGCTTTGAGCACTGCAAAATGTAAAATGTATTATGGCTGGGTCGTAGGACCTAACTCAGATATAGAAAAGAATTCATTTCTAAAGACTCGACCTCGTGGCCTTAAGCAAGTTTTACAAATAAGGCATGGTGCAGTCGATGCTTGGCTTTTAAGCCTTGAACTTAGTCACTGATAGGAATACAATACTTTACTGCCTCAGCCTCACAGCTAGGAGCGCAGTCTCAGATAAGTTTTCAATGTATCAACACTCGACCATACGGCCTAAAGTGTAGTCTCAAAAAGATTACAATGGATTTTAAGCTCGGCTCTATATCCGTGAATCATTCAAAATAAAGTTTGCTTGTTTTCTAGCTCAGCCATTATGGCTTCGAGCCTTTTCTCATCATAAAGATAACATGTAAGCTCGGCCTTAAAGCCTTGAACCATAATATGAAATACAACTTAGAAACATTGATAGCTCAGTTGTAATAGCCTTGAGCCATGACCATGAATAGATTAACATTTATCATGGCATGGCCTCACAAGTCTTGTGCATCAGAGTTAGATATATGAAATATCAAATAATATCACACTATCTCTAACAAAGATTAAACACAGTCAGGGCTCGATATATATATATATCAAAAGTAAATAGTCCATCATATTACCTGGATAATGTTTTCAATGGGAACGTTGTTCCAGTCTTAACCACCTTTGAGCTACACTTAGCTTCAAATCTACCAGTGCTATATCACTGTAGCTTTCGCCACCCTACTCATAAACCCCAACTCACCACACTGAACTCAATCTCTCTGCCAAAATCTACTAACAAAAGAATAATCAAGGCTCGATAGACCAGTCGACTCTTGGCATGCCATTTTGGAAGGTAACTACATTACCATATAGTCTGTTCCACAAAAAGTGGCTCGGTCCCGGCATCATGCAAGATGGGATGAGCTCAAAGCTCTCCATAATTTCTCAAGGTTGACCAAAAACAAGTTAATAGCATTCGATAACAATCGAATATTATGGTAAGAAAAGAAAATAACAATATTATTATTGCAATTCAACCTATTTAAAGGTTTACATCCTTTCTTAAGGATTAACACTATATAATAGAAAATACAAATTGAATCACAACAAAATTGTCGATTGTTGGGGTCGAGTAATACTCCCCCGAAATCGACTATCCCCATTAGTTTAATGACTAGGGAAATAATAATCACTGAGAACAAAAGGATAATGAGAGACCTCCTCATCTCTTAACACTATTGTCTCTTGACTAAGGATGATGTTCCAATAACATCACTTGTTCATCACAACTTGTCGTGGTAACTCCAATGACATAATGACTGACAAAGAACATGGAAGCTAAAAAAAGAGACAAGACACGTGTCAACTACTGAAAGAATTAAGAAGGACATAGAAGTCGATACTTAGATGGCAAGTCAACCTTTTGCTTTCATAATGTCTAAGCCTTCCTCTAGGATGATACTCTCCTTCCTTCTTCGAAGGATGTTCATTTTCCTGTTCACACTCAGGACCACAAGATTATGATCAGTGCATCATTAGCATATCTCGTAATATAAATCAATTAATTTACAAAACTAATTAACATCAGTAACTACTCCATAATCAAGAGTTAAATCAGATATTTCCCCAATATCAAATCAACTAACTATGACTAATCCTCCTAATTATCATGCCAAGGTAATGATTAAGTTTAATTGTAAGTTGGGGATGTAACATATCTCCCCCCATAAGAATCATCATCCCCGATGATTAATTGTCTTTAAGATAAATCAACATAACATAAAAATGTTTTCAAAAACATAATATCAAATGTCTCATAAAAGATGAGGAAATCTAGCATAGAAGTCATCATAATTTTCCCAGGTGGCATTTTCCACCGAATATTGGTCCCACTAGACTTTGGACTGTGTTATTTCCTTGTTACGTAAGCGTAGCTTACGCATTTCAAGCACCTTGATGGGCTCGATCACCACCACTCCTGGGTCTTTCACTTGTAGCATATTCCAATCAAGCATAGGAATTTGATTCTTAGCAGAACTAAACTTTTTCAAATATGAAACATGAAACACATTATGCATCATGGCAAGTGCTGGTGGTAGAGCAATTATGTATGCCACTGGGTTGACTTCTTCTTGAATTTCAAAAGGGCCCACATATCTTGGTGCCAGCTTGGACATTTTTCCAAATTTAATGGAGCTTTTCTGAGGTTTTACCCTTAGGAGAACTTTATCTCCCATGGTGAAATGCATTTCAATATGCTTTGCATATGCATAACTCTTTTATCTATCATTGGCTTCTAGCCTCCTTTTAATTAGATGCACTTGTTCTTCCATCTCAAACAAAATTTCTGGACCAAGCCTAACCCTATCTTCTAGCTTATCCCAATGTATAGGGGTTCTGTACTTCCATCCATATAATACCTCAAATGGTGCCATCTTAATAGCTGAGTGATAAGAGTTATTGTAGGCAAATTCCACTAGAGGAAGGTAATCCCATTTGTATTGTTGATCCATGCAATACATCCTTAATAAGTCCTCCAACACTTGATTCACCCTTTCAATTTGTCCATCCGTTTCAGGATGATAAGCAGAGCTTATGTTCAATTGTGTACCAAGTGAAGAGAACAAGGTTTGCCAAAACCTTGATGTCATTCATGCATCCCTATCTGAGATAATCTTCTCAAGAATGCCATGCAGTCTAAAAATTTCTTGAACAAATTTTTGAGCAATGATGGGTGCCAAATCCGTCAAGTTTCCAGGTATCAAATGGGCTAATTCGGTGAGTCTGACCACCACAACCAAGATAGCATTGTGCCTATTCCCTAACATAGGAAGCCCTTGCACAAAGTCCATGCTTATAATCTGCCATTTCCACTTAGGAATTTCATGAGGGTATAATAATCTTGCGGGGTGTTGGTGTTTCACCTTCACCCTTTGGTATTCAATACAAGTAGCTACAAAATTTATAGCATCCCTCTTCATTCCTTTCCAAAAATATAAAGGTTTCACATCAGTGAGTAACTTGGTTATTCCTGGATGCCCAGAATATGGTGCAAAATGAACCTCTTTCCAAACCATATTCCTTAACTCTGTTGAGTTAGGTACATACTGTTGGAATTAGGACAAACAACTAAGAGTGGGGGTGAATCAGTTGTCACCAAAATCCTATTCCTCATTCACTTTAAAACCTTCTTATATTTCAACAGCATATCAATGATTCAATCATGAAAGCATAATGCAATAATTCAAGAGCAGAAACAAATTCAACACATATAACACTAAGATTTTAACATGGAAAACCCGGTTGAGGGAAAAACCATGGGGTGACTAACCCAAGATTGTATTCTCTGTTAAAAGAATAAGAAGAATAAAATGGCACTTGCTAGTTAGCGCTCACTGCCTAAGCACACTGCTCACAAGAGACCCACTGCCTACAAGAGACACATTGTCTACAAAAGAATATGAGTATTACATACTTGAACTAGAGATTAGCATCTTCACTATGCTTGAGTTAGTTCCATTTAAGCTCAACACCTCTGCTCTACTTTTCGCTCCTCTTCACTACCACCTTCTCATCATGACCAAGAGGATACATTTGAATGACTTCGCAACTCTTATTTATACATGACATCAACTTTGGAATGATCATCAAAGTCGACACAACATACACTTATTTTATTACAGAGCAATTACAAAAATACAACTTGACTTATTACAAAAACTTCATGCACATCACTACACTGTCGGCCACACATAGCTGGGACTTCAATCTTCTTCGAGGAACACGCCATGCTTCACAAAGCATCTTCAAGATCATCCACAACATGCGTAAATCATCCGTCACCCAAGACTAGGAAGAACACCATCACCCAATGGTAAATCTTCAATTATGAGCTCAATCTTCAATGCAGACTACCAACACAAACTGGACACAATCTAGAGACCCCTACAAGCTTGCTTGAATCACCAAGAACATAGGCACCACTTCTGCTTACTATAATCATTCGCATCTTCATCCGAAACCTCAAGAACATAGTTGGTCATCACTATCACATTAGAAGGATTGCTTGTGGACCTACGAACCAATTGAGTTGTCAATTCACATTAGCCTCCCAAACATGCCACCAGATCCGCAAAACATGATATTGTATTTCCAGATCTCACTGGATCTATTTGTATCACTCTGTCACCTTTGAACAGTTGCTAGAACTGGTTTTACTCTCATGGCCATAAGTCCTCCACATTTTTATTCGGACCTCTCAAATCTTGGTTGGATCATCTTCAAACACATATCTACAAACCCTTTGATGCACATACTTTGATCTTTATCTAGCTCGGATCTTCACTTCATAGAGCTTCACTATCTTCACTATTCTTCTCTGTTTCTGATAGGACTAATTTTCTCAATATCCTCAGCACACAACTCATCCAATCCTTGACATTAATGCAACAGGAGTATGTTGACATCAATGACAACACCAGTTAGGCCCATACTTGCAACAATCTCCCCCTTTGTCATTGATGGCAACATATGATGTGAAAAACTGTTTTAACCATCAAGACAAGAATTTCTCCTCACTTACTGACATAGCTCCCCCTATCAACATCAACCATTCATATGTCTTCTCTTCCTTTATTGCTCCCCCTTTGATCAACAACCACTTTTGTTTTTCACATGTCTTCTCTACCTCTTTGACATCAATGCCAAAGGGCACATACTTGCAACCACTTCTCATACTTCAGAATTATACTGACTACTCCCCCTGAGTAGCAGCCTCCTAACATCAATCTGGATCACAAGATATGACTGTGGGCTCCACCGGACTGATGCACATTAGTGCACCTTAATTCATAACCGGAGGGGTAATAACCCCTAACTTCTCCCTAAGATACTCAAAAGAGTCCTTAGGTAGAGGTTAGTAAAAATGTCTGCAATCTGATCCTTTGAGGGCATAAACTCCAATCTAACTTCATTCTTGTTCACCTGCTCTCTCAAAAAGTAGAACTTGATGGATATATGTTTTGTCTTTGAATGAAACACCAGATTTTTTGATATGTTTATTGCACTTGAATTATCATAGAAGATTATGATAGGTTCTTCATACTCAACTCTGATATCTCTTAGCATTTGCTTCATCCACAATACTTGAGTGCAACTGCCTGCTACTGCAATATACTCTGCTTCTGCAGTGGACAGAGATATTGCCTCTTGTTTCTTGCTTAGCCAAGAAACCAATCTTTTTCCCAAAAAGAATGCACCACCATTGGTACTCTTCCGGTCATCCACATCTCCTGCCTAATCAGCATCTGTATATGCATGAAGAGAGAAATCATGATCCTTAGGATACCATAATCCATATTCAACTGTTCCCTTTAGATATCTGAGAATTCTCTTGATTGCCATGACATGAGACTCTCTAGGATCACCTTGGAATTTGGCAACAAGACCAACGACATTCATAATATCAGGTCTAGTTTGAGTAAGGTAGAGCAGTCCTCCAATCATTGACCTGGACTTTTTCTGATCAACCTTAGGGGATTCATCATCTTTACTCAGCTTACATCTAGTTGCCATGGGAGTATTCATGGCCTTTGAATCTTCCATCCCAAATTTCTTCAACAATTCTTTCACATATTTGGTCTGTGATATGAAGATTCCTTTCTTTGTTTGAATGATTTGCAGACCCAAGAAGAAATTTATTTCTCCAAACATAGACATCTCAAATTCACTTTACATTTGATTTGCAAAAGTCTTCCACATACTATCATTCCCTCCAAAAATGATATCATCAACAAATTATTCAACAATCAAGATATTTTCATGATTAATCTTAAAATACAGATTACTATTAGCAGTACCTTTGTTGAAACCAATCTTTGAAAGATGTTTGTCCAATCTTTCATACTAGGCTCTTGGGGCTTCTTTGAGTCCATACAATGCCTTCTTCAACTTACAGACCATATCTCCATGATCAGACAATTGAAATCCATCCGGTTGCTCAATGTATACCTCTTCTTCCAAATCACCATTTAGGAAAGCAGACTTGACATCCATCTGATATACCTTGAAATCTCTAAAGGCAGCAAAGGCAAGAAATAATTTGACTGCTTCAATTCTTGCCACCGGAGCAAAAGTTTTCTCAAAGTCAACTCCTTCTACTTGAGAATAACCCTTACAGACCAATTTGGCTTTATTTCTTACTACTTCACCATCTTCATTTAGTTTATTCCAGAAGACCCACTTAGTCCCAATCACATTTTTGTCCTTAGGTCTGGAAACAAGATCCCAAGTGTGATTATTTTCAATCTGCATCAATTCTTCCTCCATTGCTTTAACCCAGCTTTCATCATTGCATGCTTCACTTACTATTTTTGGTTCAATCTTTGAAATCAAATAATACTTAACTAGATCTTGAGCAATTTTTCTTCTTGTTTGAACACCTTTGCTTCTATCTCCTATGATTTGATCTTCAGAATGATTCAGTCTTACATACCTGGGAGTTTTGGGATTCTCTTGCACTTTTAATTCTTGGACAGGTTCATCCAAACTTGTCTCTTCTTCTTGTATTTTAGGATTCTCCAGATTAGTCTGAATTTGAACTGGAGTTGGGACTTGTTCTCCTTGGTCTGAGACATCATTCTGATCATCTGCTTCATACTCATAATACCTTGAGGGTTTTCCATGCCTTCATCAACCTTCACATTTGTACTTTCTACAATCTTTCTCAATCTCTTGTTATAACACCGGTATGCTTTGCTTTGAGTAGAATATCCCAAGAATATTCCTTCATCGCTTCTAACATCAAACTTGCCAAGGTCTTCATCTCTTTTAATATAACATTTACTACCAAAGACTCTAAAATACTTCATAGTAGGAGTGATGCCAAACCAAAGTTCATAAGGGGTCTTACCAGTATTACCTCTGATTTATACCTGATTAAGAGTATAGACAGCAGTGCTTACAACTTCTCTCTAATAGATCTAAGGAACATTTGCTTCCATCATCATGGTCCTAGATGCTTCCTAGATGGTCCGGTTCTTTCTCTCCACTACTCCATTCTGTTGTGGAGTCCTTGGAGCAGATAATTGTCTCTTTATCCCATGTTTCTCAAAGAATGTTATGAACTCACCAGATGTGAATTCTTCACCTCTATCAAATCTGAGGCATTTTATGTTTATGCTAGTTTCATTTTCTACCATAGCCTTGAATATTTTGAACTTCTCAAGTGCTTCAGATTTATCTTTCAAGAAAGTCACCCACATCATCCAAGAGTGGTCATCAATCAACAACATGAAATACCTATCTCCTTGCAGACTACTGGTTCTTGCTAGACCACAAAGATCAGTGTGCACCAAGTCTAACAATCTAGTTGAAGGTTGTTCCTTACTTTTGAATGGGACTCTGTTCTGCTTACCCAACTAACATTCTTTGCAAAAACTGTTAGCAGGTTTCACCAGTCTTGGAAGATCTCTTATAGCCAGAGTGTTGCTTATTGTTGGCGTTTCAATTTGCACCTCTGGGATGCAAGTTGGAAACGGACAGCTATGCACAGATAAACTGCTCTTCTATTGGAAGGGGGAGTTCCCTTTTTGCTGATGTTAGCTAAAAAGATAAATAAAACAAATTTTGCCTATCTTCTTTTTGATTCTCAACTACGAGCACAAGGTTATAAAACTCTAAACGCTGTAGAAGAGGTTTTTTCCTTTTTAAAACTTCTACTACAACTAGGCTTAAACTAATGACACTTTTAATCTCCTAAGTAAATTCAAAGCAAAGGGATTAAGAGTGGACAAGGAATAATTGTTTTAACACAAAAACTTAAGTAAATTTCTCCCAGATTTACATCACAAAGTCGATACAACTTCAGGACAACAATACTGTAGCAAAAGGCAAGCATACAGTAAGGGATCAAACACTAGAAATAGATTACATAGAGTAAACAAGCACTTTCAACAACAATTTTTTAGGCTAGAACATGCACAACAAAATATGTTATCTTCAACATCGTTCCCTTACAATGAACACAGAGTGAACAAACACTTGGAATAACAAGATTTGTAGGCTAGAATAGGCACAACAAATTTGCTATCACAAAAGTAGCTCTTTTACAATGGGCAAGGCTGCCCTTATTTATACTAAAATCAAAGGAGCAGGGAACCCTAAAATCTCCTTGATTAACCCTAACTTGCCAATTTGCAAGCTTTATTTCTATTCTAAGACAAAGATACAACTAACAAACGCTTTAAAGCAAAGAAAATTCTAACTAATACAAAGTGATTTCTTTCTAAATAAAGAATGGATGAGCTTAGGATGAAAGAAAATGCTTTAAAACAAAAAGAATCTAATTTAAAGTTGCTTTCTTTTGAATCACATCCTCATCAACATTCTTGCTTTTTGGTGATGTCATCCATTGATATTCTGGGAAACAATATCTTCTAAAAAACAAGTGACCGCATCTTTACCAGGAACACTGATACTCTCTAGAATGATATTCTGATTCTCTAACATTTCTTCACCATTGGCAACCATCTGAAGAAATTCATGAACTTTGCCCACAACCTTGTCAAACTTCCTTGTCATTGCGGCAAAATGACCCATCTTTCCGGTACTGATATCATCATTAAAATTGCTACGGACGAATGTCTGGAATTCTGCTTGCACTTCCCTGAGATCATACAGGGTACCATCTTCTTTTTCATACGAACACGGGATCTGAAAAACAAACGATCTCACAAACTTGAGAACATATACTACCTTTTCTTTCCATTCTATTAACTCTAAATTTATACTGTCATAAGTTTTTACTGTGAAAAGATATTGCACTTTCCAAGTAGAAACTGTCTTCTTATCATCAACTGAATCAACAGAATCATGTGCTATCTTCAAGTCAGAGATAATGATCTCAAACACCGGTCTATTTTCTGCCATAGTCTGCTGCAACCCCTGGATGCCTTGCCATAAATCATTAAAACTCTAAAAGTACAACTCTCCCTTTAATCACAAATTCTTCTACCCAATTATTCATGTGCCTCCCATAGAGGACCAACTGACTAAACTGCCGCTGATCGACTGGTGATTCAAGATTCAGAGGAAGCAATAAATCATCTTGTGATGTGCCATGGAAAAGGTTTGAAATATACTGCCGCAACTGCCTAACTTCAGCCTTGAGAGCTGCTTTATCTTCTCCATCTTTCAACACCCTTTCCTTCAAACTATCCGTTGCAACCTCAAAGAGATTTACATCTGTATGTTGGGTACTCCTACCAAGGTTAGCTTTGACAACCTTGAAGTCATCAACCTCAATATCATCAGCACTTCTATCTTCTAGCGATGTTGCAGTTTCAAGGATCATTTCTCCATCTGCATTCTTTTCAATGCGAACCTGCTTCTTCAGCTTCTTGTCTAGCGTGTCTTGGTAGACGCTTTTAAGCTCAGTTAAATCCAACTGATATGAAGGTTTTCTCCTCTTCCTTCCCAGAATGTTTTCAAGCCAGGATGAACCATCCTCACTTGGAAACTTGGTTCTAACCTCATCAGCTCCTGATGAACCAATATGTGTATTAGAGTTACGAACCAGTGAATATGGCTCTAAATCTATGTGGATAGGATAAGTGCTCGGTGAGGAAGGCGAAGAGACATGATTTGAAGGTAATGCTTCAACATGTGGTGCTGGTTCAATAGGAACTTTTGATTCAACTGTTAGTTGTTCCTGCTGGACATGAGCTGGAGACTCGTCCTTTTTCCTTTTTAACATAGCCATTTTTGTTCCTTCTAGAAGAAGACTTATAGCTTTAACCCTTCATTTTGGTTTGGAAGTGGAAGGTTCTGATGGTTGTACAACTGGCGGCTCTGCTACTAGAATATCATCATTCTACTTATTCTTCAAGAATATCAAACTATTTTTAACAACTCAACTCGTTCTTTCTTCAATGGAAGTGTTCTCTTCTATTGACCAATTAACTGGTGGCAATGGTTGTTGCTCAACTTGATCTTTGAAATACGTGGGAAGTAGAACTTCACCATTTTCTGTCAAACCCTCTACATCTTCTGACAGGATATCAAACATCTGCTAAAGAGTAAACTTGTTGTAATTGCGTTCTCGCACTTCAAATTCATCAACACAATTAGCCGAGAAGTCTTCAACTGCATGCGTATGCACTCAATTTTGACCAAGATGTGATGCAAAAACACCATAAGGATCATATGAAGATCTCCTGTCAAAAAACTTGAGACCATACTTGGATGATTCATTACCAATTACCTTGGCATCTACTCCATATCTACATCTGTAAATACTCATCCCAATTGGAAAATTGAAAGCTACCTTGCATCTACTACGTAAAAATGTATGAACTTCATAGGCTTGCCTCAAAAATTCCATAAATGCTATTTCATCTGTAGGATATCTCGGCAAGATGGTTGGTTCTCTTGAGAAGCCATATACTCTAATGTAGGAAAAAGTGAGAAAGTGGATAAACCAATCAGCCCATTTTGCCATCGCCATTCGGGCATCTGCTGAAAACCGTATATGCAACTCATTATCCATATCTCGCACTGCATGCATCAGGAATGTATCATTTACCCACCTGTAATGTCATTCAGCTTGGGAAAATTCTAGTTGCGGGAAATGGTGATATACATGCTAAATACCCAGAGTTCCAATAACATTCAAACCTCTAAATTGACCTTGAAAAGCCATCAAATACACAAGGTATGACATCATGTGGAATTCATGAGCCCTTTGAAAATCAAGTATTTGTTGGTGGAGACTATCACTGATAAATGCCGACCAGTCATAGGATTCGGTTCCATCAACAATCTGGGACATGATGTAAAACATCCAAGGCTAGAACTTGTTAGCATCTGCTTGACCTGTGATCGGGCTTAGTAGAGTAATCATTATTGCATGTTCCTCCTTGAATTCTCCACGTCCAACATTCTTTGGCATGACATTCTTCTTTTCCTTCAACCACCTCTGAGCAATCTTTTTCCGGTATTTTTCTTTATCATTGTTCCAAACCCTCTTGCATTCTTCAATTGAAATAGTTAAGTTCTCCCTCTAGACTAGTATTGAAAAACACTTCTTAATGTCATTCGGCCTCAGACTATAGAGCACACGTCCATCTCTTGATTGGATTTCTCTTGTGACCGAATTGTAATGGATCATGCAAGCAATTACAAATTTGATACTTTGCACTGTGATGGAGAAGGATGCTACTGCAAGCAAACTGGAGTGTCCTAGATTCCTAATAGCATTATTTCTTGCATCCTCCAAAGAATGTAAATTGATCATTTGAAGTACTTTATGCAAGTCTATCTCACAAGTTCTCAGGTAATCGTGAGCCAACGCCGTCTTGGGCTTGATTTGTGTTGGAGAGTACTGCATACTGAAAGATTTGAAAATTGACTATGAACACGCTTATGTTGAAAAAATCTTAGACAAATGGCTGAAAATTACTTGCCGATTTTTGAAAAAAAGTAGAGTGTGAGCAAAAAAGTTGGCACATGAGTTTTGTAGACAATTCTATTTTGAAGCAACCCAGATTGTCAGATTTTGAAAAAGCGGAAACTTTCTCGAAAAAGTAGCAAAAAATCAAAACTCCCAATCTTCAAGAGGATGAAATTCTGGATGGACCCATATCGACGAAAACTGAAAAAGCTTCGATCCAATTTCTAAAAAACAATCCCCTAAAAAAACGGACCTTGAAAAAGCATGCCTCCCTACTTTCTCAACCTGAAACTATGAAGAATGCTGAAAAAGCACTTTGTTTGAGCCTTCGAATCTTCATTGAAAGAAAAATATGTCTTCTTCCTCTGGATGCAACCTGCAAAAGATAATGAAATAAAGAAGCCAAATGCTTGTCTTTACAGATCTTTAGGGTGAAAAAGAAGCTTTCTTTGTGAAGAAATAAAACTTGGATCTTATCCATGAAGAAAGCAACTTTTAAAGCACAAAACTAAGTGGATGTATTTGAATAGGAAAAATCCCTATTTTGTAGCTGCCTATGGCTTCATGTGTAAGATGACGAAAAATATCTTCTTTTGATGATGTCATCGAACACGCGAGTTGACAAAAGTGTTAGCCAAATTTTCTTTCATTTTCGACACTTTTGCACTCGTTCTAACTCCAGTATGGCCTATCTCTGACTTCAACAAGATGGCAAAAAGTCACCATTGACTAAAAAAACTGACTGATCCTGACATTTTGGAGACCTATCAACTATGATCTCATCCTCAGCCTCGGACAGACGATCTAACGTCGTTCAACTGCGAATCTGACTTCTGGAAACTGCTGCCAGATGAAGTTCTGGAAATGACTGTCGAAAAACACTATCAAACACAAAAAATTCTAACTCTGATGAACTTGGGTGCCCCTAGCCTCCAAGGGCGCTTGGTTTTTCATGCCTTAACCATTTTTCTAAAATTTGTGACTTTTTCAACTTTTTGATTTGCGTGCGCATTCCAATGGCTGTGGACCCCTGTTTGGCTATCAATTTTTGTTTGTTGGGACAAAACTGGGTCTGATGATCTGGCAGCTAAGCAGGCCTGATGAAAATTGAGCTGATTGTACTCTCTGTCTGCCTCAGGAAACATGCCAAACTGATCTTCTGTGAACCGGACCGGGCTGACAAAGGAAGATTTATGTTTTCTAGAAAAAACTCAGAAAATATTCTAAGTCTGGTGAACTTGGGCGCTCCTAGCCTCCAGGGGTGCCTGACTTTTAGTGTCTTAGAATTTTTTTGAAAATTTCAAATTTTCATGTCATTTCTCATTTTCTGTGCCAATAGCTCCTGTTTGATCCTCATTTTTAGTCATCTGGATGACTACTGAGGTGGGACGGGGGATGATCTGAGTAGTCTGAACATATCTGTGATGAAATCCTAGCTTTTACCAATGTTTGACTGAGTTTGACCAACTAGGAACGAGCTGACGGAGGCATTTTTGGTGTTTCTTGAAAAACGTGAAAAAAATCTAACACATGAGAAGTTGGGAGCCTCTAGCCTCCAGGGGCGCTTGGAATCCAATGCCTTAGCCAAATTCTTGATTTTCAACTCTCGTTTGCAATTTGCTTCATTTTGCATGCCGGCAGTAGCTTCCTTATGTCAATTTCGATGATTTCATCAGTCAACTGCCACTAGATGATGAATGAACTGGGTAGCCTAGGTACATCTGATGTGTTTTCCAGCTTTTCAGGGCCTGATGATCAAAATGACTACTTTTACACCCACCGGAATGGATCGACGGACACACTTCTTGCATTTTCTTGAAAAATGCAAAAAACTTCTAATACTGGTGAACTTGGGTGCCCCTAGTCTCCAGGGGCACCTGGATTCTCCAGACTTAGCCAAATTTTATGATTTTCAACTTTCGTTCTCACTCTGGATTGACCATGCTCCGTTTTGTGTGCTTCATTGAATTGACGACTATTCATCGGTTATGTGTCATTGGAACAACGTTGAAAACCTGAAAATGAGCTTTGGTAGATGAACTTCCTCCATTGATGACTTCAGAGCTCATGCTTCACCTTCCAAAAAAGTAGAAATGACCTAGTAGAGAAAACTTGACCTTTTGCAAATTCCGTCTGGACCACGTTGATCGTGAATCAAAATCAACCAATGAGAATCAAGCGCGACACCTGAGTCAGAGATTCTATTTTTAGAAACTTTCTATTTTAGAAAGTTTTGCCAGCATCCGTATCTCAAGAAACCTAGAAAACCTAATTTGACGTCTATTTTTAGAAACTTTCTAAAAATAGAAATTTCTATTTTTAGAAATTTTGCTTTTTTGACTTTTTGACGAAAATTTTTCTAGACTTGCTCAAAATGCCATAATGAAGCAAAAATTTTGATTGGGTACAACAATTGGCTCTGTCTAGGGACCATGTCAGATACTTACGGCATAGGAGAACTAAGAATCTTTGGACTTTTAAAGCTTTGACTAGTGCCTTGTCAGTTGGGGAATAGAGTCAGGTCACTTTCCTAATCACCTAGAACAAGACTTTTCCCTGCATCACCTAAAACTGGACTTCCTAAAATCACCTAAGATTTGGAACTTTCCAGAACACAACTGTCACATTACGAAAAAGGGAAAAAACATTATGACATAATGATTACATCACAGAAAGGGGAAACACATTATGATAAGAAAAGGTGTTCACACAAACGCTCTTTTTCCTGAGCGAGGATGAGAAGAACAAAGACAGTTACATAAAACCATCAACCGACTTAGAAAAGTAAGAACCATTTCTTCTTAGCTGTGAAGATTGTCTTGGCAGCACATAACTTTTCTTTCTCTGTAACATCTCCTTAAAGAGCCACAGTTCAGGAGGGTATTCACGTTCAGGTCACGAGAAGTTCATGAGGAACTGGTTGATACACCAGAGATCAGGTGGAGCATCTTCTTCTAAAGCAAGCAACCTTTGCAACAGGTGAGGGTACAAAACCTCCTTCTGAAGATATGTAGGAATGTCTTGTGGCCAAAGTATATCTGTGGGAATGGTTATCACCACATATTGAATATGAGTTTCATTTATAACTTGTACACACGCAACTTTGAACTCAGTTAATGCATCATCTTCTGGAAAAGGTGCAAGATGCTCATACACGACTCTCATTACTGATTCTTGGCTTATAGGATCCACAACTGTCATCACCCATTTTTCTAGTGCTTCAGGAGCTTCTTCTTCTTCATTGGTTATGTTTTCGTCCATCCAATCTTCAGAGTCTGACTGATCATCCAGGTCTGAATGCTCAAACTCTTGATCATTATCGATAACATCTTCACTGGACAACTCACTTTGCCATTCATTATCTTGAATCTCGTCATCCTCTGTAGAGTAACCTTCTTTAATGCGGATATTTGGCATCATTTCATCTTTAGCATTCATGTATCTTTCTTCTTCTGGTAAGTAAGCAGAATCAAATACATATTCATCTAAGCTATATGCTTCTTCTTCATCTTCTTGATCGATCTCACATATGGCATATCTCACAAAACATTTGTCAAGAATTTCTGACTTTTCAATATCATCCTCTTTAGTGACCAAAATTGAATATTCCATGAACTCCTCTTCTCCATCAACCCCTTCATATGTTGCATTTCACACTAGTTGCATAGTATCAGTGAAGTCTTTTTATTGCATAGTTCATAGACAAATTCAACCTCGTCCTCTTCACTAGTGTGTATTAAGGATTCTTGGGACACAGGTGAAGACGGGCTATATTGTAAAGGAAAATCTACAGTATCTTCTGTTGAAAAATCACTTTCCCACTGATGTAGAAAACAATTTAGATCTGATGATGAATCTTCCATATGATCTCCAGCTCTGAAAAATTCTTCCAGGAAGAAATTATCTTCAAAATGAAGATCATATTCTTGCTCCAATTGCAATGCTTCTTTGGATATATCTGACACAGGTTGTTCAAACCAACCTTCAAAAGATGAGAAAAATAAATCTGATTCATCATTATTTTGCTCTTGAGAAGATTGTCGCACTTCTTCTTCAAAGAAAGTTTGTAAGTTGTACATTTCTTCGGATTCTTCCTCTGATTCGTCAACCATACAGACAACTTCTTGATTCTCTTCAATTATTTCTGACAGCATAACATATGTACCAGGACCCATTTCTTGATATAGCACTTGTGCTTGAGGATCCTGAGATTTCACCACCGTGAATTGTGACTTGGTTTCTGGTTCCAATTTGAAACTGCCTTTCTTTAATGGAATGGTCACAGATGACCAATCTAATTGTATTTCTCCTCCAAGATCTTTGCAGAAACTTCTACTTAACAGCATCTCGTAACTGGCTAGAATGTCGATTACCAAGATAGTCATCATTGTTTTGTTCTCAGGACAAGCCGCCAACTATACTTAAGCATCCTTCAATTGTCCAACCAACAACACTGACTTAGACTCAAGAGAATAACACTTGTCATGCATTTTGGTGCATGAGAGTCCCAAAGCATTCATCACCTGGAAAGGCATGATGTTGTCCGAGGCTCCTAAATCAATGATACAATTGCTCAATTTATAGCCTCCTATATACAAAGAGATATAGAAAGGCTTTGGTTTCTCTTCTTCTGGAATGGAAGATTCAAGCAATGTGGGTTGTACAACAGTCTCCTTCTTGACATACTTAACAATTCTATCTAGCTGATCTAGATGGTCCTGAAGATATTCCAGCTGGGAAATTTACACCTTTGTCTTCATCATGGAATCCACTATATCAAAATTCACTAAAGATGAATCTTGAGCAGCCTTGACATTTTCATGTGGTGACTTAACATTGGAAGTGGAACCCACCTCCTTCCCCTTTTCTTTTGATCTTTGCTTATCCTCTTCTTCCTTCTGTGCTTTGAAATGTTGAGCACATGTAAACACAGGCGTCAAAAGATTTTCATGATTCACTGCAAGAGAATATTGACAAAGATCCTCTTATTCTTCCCTTATTATAATGGGTTCATTATAGATGTATCCCATAGTAGAGTCACCATCGAAGTTGTCCATCTGTGGTAAGACAACGTTTGCACTTGGGGAAGGGACAATGCTTGAAATGGGTGCAGCATCAGCATATCCCATGATTTGATTCATTCTTAAATTTTTAGGACATGTGGCTCCAGTATGTGCATCAGTCTCATGAAAGGAACAAAATACTACATTTTGAGCAGCATCAACTGCTTGTCTTGGTGGTGGTGCTAGCAACCTGGGCTTGTAGTTATTGAAAGGCTAAAAATTGTTCCTCTTAGGATGATATGGTTGTTGTGGTTGGTACTGTTGCTGTGGTTGGTATTGTTGTTGTGGTGACTGATATGGCTATTATGCAGGTTGCCCCTGAGTAGGCAATTGTCTCTTCATAATAGTCACTTCATTTGCCACCTTCAATAGTAGTGGATCCATAGAACTCTGAACAAGAGGCCTGATTGAATCCGTCTTCATCTTGCCAGAGGTAATCATGTCATCCTCTAACTTGATGGCATTTTCTTGTGCATTGGATAATTCTGTTTCATTAGCCTATCTCAAAAAGAAGGCTATCTTAGAAGGAAGAGTGTTAATGAAACTGCTCAATAGAGTTTTCAGAGATGGATTGAGAGTATGAGAAAGGCATGTAACCAGGTGATTAAACCTTGCCACGAACTCCCTCATTGGTTCATTGTTTTCCATCTTTGAATTTGAGAGTTGGGCGAACAATTTGTGACCATCTTCGGTAGGCTTGAACCTTGCCAAGAATTTCTTGCTCATAGTTGCCCAACTTGTAATGATGCCTGGTTCCAGATGATTGAACCAGTCGGCAGCATTTCCCACAAGAGTCTCAACAAAGAGACACACAACAACATCCTCATGTGATACATGCAAAATGGCGCAAGCTGTTGTGAATGCAGAGATGTGTTCATCAGGATGTTGAGTTCCATCACCGTGGAACTAGGGAAAGTGCTTCCTTGACCCCTTTGGTAACTCATGATGTGCTTGTAGGGCCAAAGGTCCAATGTTATTACCCCAAGGAAATGGGGGTGGTCGCCTCTGATTTGCATCATTGTGATTGTTATTATTTGCATCACCCATTGCTCTAGGCTGGATTACTGGTTCTTCTTGTGGTTCTTCCTGCTTGACTTCAGGAACTGTCTAGACTTTAGGAACTATGTTGGATGCTTCTCCAACTTTTGTAGGAAAAAGATCTTGGAAGAAAGGATCTGTAGCACCATCTTTTCCCCTTCTTGAATAAACCCTGTGAGCCAGGATTATCTACTGCCACGCAGGAGGTGGTAATACTGGTCTTCTTGCCTCAAGATCCACTTTATGTTCTTCTTCGTCAAGAATAGTAGCCGCATTTCTCCACTGATCAAGACTTTCCTTTTGTACAAATATGAAACTCCTCAGGCTACTAATGATGTCTGTTTGCTCTCCTTCCACTCATACAAGATTTGGTTGAATAGCAGGTGGTGTAAGATTTGGTTGTTGAACTGGAGCAAAAGGACGCCAAAGAGTCATTCCCGTGACATAAGCCTAAGCTTGCTTGAAGTTTTATGCCTTGTGCCCCACGGTGGGTGCCAAAAAACTGTTGGCATTTCAATTTGCACCTCTCGAATGCGAGTTGGAAATGGATAGCTTTGCACAGATAAACTGCTCTCTTATCGGAAGGGGGAGTTCCCTTTTTGTTGATGTTCGCTGAAAAGATAAATAAAACAAATTTTGCCTATCTTCTTCTTGATTCTCAGCTGCGAGCACAAGGTTATAGAACTCTAAACGTTATAGAAGAGGTCTTTTCCTGTTTAAAACTTCTACTACAACTAGGCTTAAACTAATCATGCTTTTAATCTCCTAAGTAAATTCAGAGAAAAGGGATTAAAAGTGGACAAGGAATGATTGTTTTAACACAAAAACTTAAGTAAATTTCTCCCAGATTTACATCACAAGACTCATTGTACTTTAATGATGAAAGCTGAAATAAGAGTTACACAAGTCACACATCTGATGACAAAACTTGATGATCTGAGATAGAATATCAGAGCAAAGGCAGGCATGAGATTTATATTCCAACATCACAAAGTCGGTACAACTCCAGGACATCAATACTGTAGCAAAAGGCAGGCATACAACAAGCGATCAAACACTAGAAATAGATTACGCAGAGTGAACAAGCACTTTCAACAATAATTTTGCAGGCTAGAACAGGCATAGCAAAATATGTTATCTTCAACACCATTCCCTTACAATGAACACAGAGTGAACAAACACTTGGAATAATAAGATTTGCAGGCTAGAATAGGCATAGCAAATTTGCTATCACAAAAGTATCTCTTTACAATGGGCAAGGCTACCCTTATTTATACTAAAATCAAAGGAGTAGGGAACCCTAAAATCTCCTTGATTAACCCTAACTTGCCAACTCGCAAGCTTTATTTCTATTCTAAGACAAAGATACAACTAACAAACGCTTTAAAGCAATTTGCTTTAAAGCAAAGAAAATTCCAACTAATACAAAGTGATTTCTTTCTAAATAAAGAATGGATGAGCTTAGGATGAAAGCAAATGCTTTAAAACAAAAAGCATCTAATTTAAAGTTGCTTTCTTTTGAATCACATTCTCATCAACATTCTTTCTTTTTGGTGATGTCATCCATTGATATTCTGGGAAACAATATCTTCTAAAAAGCGAGTGACCGCATCTTTACCAGGAACACTGATACTCTCTAGAATGATATTCTGATTCTCTAACATTTCTTCACCGTTGGCAACCATCTGTAGAAATTCATGAACTTCACCCACAACCTTGTCAAACTTCACTGTCATTGCGGCAAAATGACCCATCTTGCCTGCACTGATATCATCATTAAAATTGCTGCGGACGAGTGTCTGGAATTCTGCTTGCTCTTCCCTGAGATCATACAGGGTACCATCTTCTTTTTCATACGAACATGAGATCTAGGAAACAAATGATCTCACAAACTTGAGAACATTTACTACCTTTTCTTTCCATTATGTTAACTCTGAATTTATACTATCATAAATTTTTACTGTGAAAAGATATTGCACTTTCCAAGTAGAAACTATCTTCTTATCATCGACTGAATCAACAGAATCATGTGCTATCTTCAAGTCAGAGATAATGATCTCAAACACCGGTCTATTTTCTGCCATAGTCTACTGCAACCCCTGGATGCCTTGGCGTAAATCATGAGCGTTGTACTTTAATTGATAAAACTCTGAAAGTACAACTCTCCCTTTAGTCACAAATTCTTCTACCCAATTATTCATGTGCCTCCCATAGAGGACCAACTGACTGAACTGCCACTGATCGGCTGGTGATTCAAGATTCAGAGGAAGCAATAAATCATCCTGTGATGTGCCATGGAAAAGGTTTAAAATATACTATCGCAGCTGCCGAACTTCAGCCTTGAGAGCTGCTTTATCTTCTCCATCTTTCAACACCCTTTCCTTCAAACTATCCGTTGCAACCTAGAAGAGATTTACATCTGTATGCCGGGTACTCCTACCAAGGTTAGCTTTGACAACCTTGAAGTCATCAACCTCAATATCATCAACATTTCTATCTTCTGGCGGTGTTGCAGTTTCAAGGATCATTTCTCCATTCGCATTCTTTTAAATGTGAATCTGTTTCTTCAGCTTCCTGTCTAGCATGTCTTGGTAGACACTTTTAAGAGCTGTTAAATCCAACTGATATGAAGGTTTTCTCCTCTTCCTTCCCAGAATGTTTTCAAGCTAGGATGAACCATCATCAACACTTCTATCTTCTAGCGGTGTTGCAGTTGCAAGGATCATTTCTCCATCCGCATTCTTTTCAATGCGAACCTGCTTCTTCAGCGTCTTGTCTGGCATGTCTTAGTAGATGCTTTTAAGCTCAGTTAAATCCAACTGATATGAAGGTTTTCTCCTCTTCCTTCCCAAAATGTTTTCAAGCCAAGATGAACCATCCTCTCTTGGAAACTTGGTTCTAACCTCATCAGCTCCTGATGAACCAATATGTGTATCAGAGTTACGAACTAGTGAATATGGCTCTGAATCTATGTGGATAGGAGAAGTGCTCAGTGAGGAAAGTGGAGAGACATGATCTAAAGGTAAAGCTTCAACATGCAGTGCTGGTTCAATACGAACTTCTGATTCAACTACTAGTTGTTTCTACTGGACATGAGCTAGAGACTCATTCTTTTTCCTCTTTAACTTAGCCATTTTTGTTCCTTCTAGAAGAACACTCATAACTTTAACCCTTCATTTTGGTTTGGAAGTGGAAGGTTCTGATGGTTGTACAACTGGCGGCTCTACTACCGGAATATCATCCTTCCGCTTATTCTTCAAGAATATCAAACTATTTTTAACAACTCGACTCGTTCTTTCTTCAATGGAAGTGTTCTCTTTTATTGACCAATTAACTGGTGCCAACAGTTGTTGCTCAACTTGATCTCTGAAATATGTGGGAAGTAGAACTTCACCATTTTCTGTCAAACCCTCTACATCTTCTGACAGGATATCAGACATCTATTGAACAGTAAACCTACTGTAATTGCGTTCTCGCATTTCAAACTCAACTGCACAATTAACCCAGAAGTCTTCAACTGCATGCGTATGAACACAATTTTGACCAAGATGTGATGCAAAAACACCATGAGTATCATATGAAGACCTCCTATCGAAAAACTTGAGATAATACTTGGATGATTCATTACCAATTACCTTGGCATCTGCTCCAGATCTGCATCTGTAAATACTCATCCCAATTGGAAAATTGAAAGCTGCCTGCATCTGCTACGCAAAAATGTATGAACTTCATAGGCTTACCTCAAAAATTTCATAAATGCTATTTCATCTGTAGGATATCTCGGCAACATGGCTGGTTCTCCTGAGAAGCCATATACTCTGATGTAGGAAAAAGTGGGAATATGGATTAACTAATCAGCCCATTCTGCTGTCACCATTCGGGCATCTGCTGCTAACCGTATATGCAACTCATTGTCCATATCTCGCACTGCATGCATCAGGAATGCATCGTTTACCTGCCTATAATGTCGTTCAGCTTGGGAAAATTCTATCTGCGGGAAATGGTGATATACATGTTGAATACCTAGAGTTCCAACAACATTCAAACGTCTGAATTGACCTTGAAAAGTCATCAAATACACATCATGTGGAATTCATGAGCCCTTTGAAAATCAAGTATTTGTTGGTGGAGACTATCATTGATGAGTGCAGACCAGTCATAGAATTTGGTTCCATCAACAATCTGGGACATGATGTAAAACATCCAAGGCTGGAACTTGTTAGCATCTGCTTGACTTGTTATTAGGCTTAGTAGAGTAATCATTATTACATGTTCCTCCTTGAATTCTCCATGTCCAACATTCTTTGGCATGACATTCTACTTTTCCTTTAACCACCTTTGAGTAATCTTTTTCTGGTATTTTTCTTTATCATTGTTCCAAACCCTCTTGTATTCTTCAATTGAAATAGTTAAGTTCTCCCTCCAGACTGGTATTTAAAAACACTTCTCAATGTCATTCGGCCTCAAACTACAAAGCATGTGTCCATCTCTTGATTGGATTTCTCTTGTGACCAAATTGTAATGCATCATGCAAGCAATTATAAATTTGATACTTTGCACTGTGATGGGGAAGGATGCTGCTGCAAGCAAACTAGAGTGTCCTAGATTCTTGATAGCATTATTTCCTGCATCCTCTAAAGAATGTAAATTGATCGCTGGAAGTACTTTATGCAAGTCTGTCTCACAAGTTCTCAGGTAATTGTGAACCAACGTCGTCTTGGGCTTGATTTGTGTTGGAGAGTACCGCATACTAAAAGATTTGAAAATTGACTGTGAACACGCCTATGTCAGAAAAATCTTGGACAAATGGCTGAAAATTATTGCTAATTTTTGAAAAAAAGTAGAGTGTGAGCAAAAACGCTGGCACATGGGTTTTGTAGGCAATTCTGTTTTGAAGCAACCTAGATTGTCAAATTTTGAAAAAGCAGAAACTTTCCTGAAAAAGCTGCAAAAAAGCAAATTCCCAAAAAAAGCAAAACTCCCAATCTTCAAGAGGATGAAATTTTTGATGGACCCATCTTGACAAAAACTGAAAAATCTTTGGTCCAATTTCTGAAAAACGATCCCCTAAAAAAAAGGACCTTGAAAAAGCATGCCTCCCTGCTTCCTCAACCCAAAACTATGAAGAACGCTGAAAAAGCACTTTGTTTGAGCCTTCGAATCTTTGTTGAAAGAAAAATATTTCTTCTTCCTCTGGATGCAACCTACAGAAGATAATGAAATAAAGAAGCCAAATGCTTGTCTTTATAAATCTTTAGGGTGAAAAAATAGCTTGCTTTGTGAAGAAATAAAACTTGGATCTTATCCATGAAGAAAGCAACTTTTAAAGCACAAAACTAAGTGGATGTCTTTGAATAGGAAGAATCCCTATTTTGTAGTTGCCTATGGCTTCATGTGTAAGATGACGAAAAATATCTTCTTTTGATATGTCATCGAACACGTGAGTTGACAAAAGTGTTAGTCAATTTTTCTTTCATTTTTGACACTTTTGCACTCGTTTTGACTCCAGTATGGCCTGTCTCTGACTTCAACAAGATGGCAAAAAGTCACCGTTGATTGAAAAAGCTGACTAATCCTAACATTTTGGAGACCTATCAACTGTGATTTCATCCTCAGCCTCGGACAGACGATCTGACGTCGTTCAACTGCAAATCTGACTTCTGGAAACTACTACCGGATGAAGTTCTAGAAATGATTGTCAGAAAACACTGTCAAACATAGAAAAATTCTAACTCTAATGAACTTGGGCGCCCCTAGCCTCCAGGGGCACCTGTTTTTTCATGCCTTAACCATTTTTCTAAAATTTACAACTTTTTCAACTTTTTGATTTACGTGTGCATTCTGGTGGCTGTGGACCCCTGTTTAGCTGTCAATTTCTGTCTACTGGGACAAAACTGGGTCTAATGATCTGGTAGATAAGCAGGCTTAATGAAAACTAAGCTGACTGTACTCTCTGTCTGCCTCAGGAAACGTGCCAAATTGATCTTCTGTGAACCGGACCGGGCTGATAGAGGAAGATTTACATTTTCTGGAAAAAAACTTAGAAACTATTCTAAGTCTAGTGAACTTGGGCGCCCCTAGCCTCTAGGGGCGCCTGATTTTTAGTGCCTTAGAATTTTTTTGAAAATTTCAAATTTTCATGCCATTTCTCATTTTCGGTGCCAACAGCTCCTATTTGATCCTCGTTTTTGGTCGTCTGGATGACTGTTGAGGTAGGATGGGGGAAGATATGAGTAGCCTAAACATATCTATGATGAAATCCTAGCTTTTACCGATGTTTGACTGAGTTTGACCAATTGGGAACGAGTTGATGGAGGCATTTTTGACGTTTCTTAGAAAACGTGAAAAAAATCTAACACATGAGAAGTTGGGCACCCCTGGCCTCTAGGGGCGCTTGGAATCCAATGCCTTAGCCAAATTCTTGATTTTCAACTCTCGTTTGCAATTTGCTCCATTTTGCTTGCCGACAGCTGCTTCCTGACGTCAATTTCAACGATTTCGTTAGTCAACTGCCACTGGATGATGAAGGAACTGGGTAGCCTGGGTACATCTGACGTGTTTTCCATCTTTTTAGGGCTTGATGATGAAAATGATTGCTTTTACACCCACCGAAACGAATCGACGGAGACACTTCTTGCATTTTCTTGAAAAACGTGAAAAATTTCTAACACTGGTGAACTTGGGTGCCCCTAGTGTCTAGGGGTGCCTGGATTCTCCAAACTTAGCCAAATTTTATGATTTTCAACTTTCGTTCTCACTCCAGATTTACCCTACTCCATTTTGCGCGCTTCGTCGAATCGACGGCTGTTCGTCGATTCTGCGTCATTGGAACAATGTTGAAAACCTGAAAAATGAGCTTCGGCAGATGAACTTCCTCCATTGATGACTTCAGAGCTCATGCTTCACCTTCTGAAAAAGCAAAAATGACCCAGTAGAGAAAACTTGACCTTTTGCAAATTTCGTCTTGACCACGTTGATCATGAAGCAAAATCGACCAATGAGAATCAAGCACGACACCTGAGTCAGAGATTCTATTTTTTAGAAAGTTTTGCTAGCATCCATATCTCAAGAAACCCAGAAAACCTAATTTGATGTTTATTTTTAGAAATTTTGCTTTTTTGACTTTTTGACAGAAAATTTTCTAGACTTGCTCAAAATGCCATAATGAAGCAAAAATTTTGATTGGGTACAACACTTATCTTGATGATATTATCAAAATTCACATGACACATTCTCATTGCCACAACCAACTCTGATCAAATTGAACAAATAAGCAACTTTTGCCAGTACCAACCAAGTGAAAGATGTTACCTTTTGTCTGTGTACCGGATGCAATCTCAGTTCCAAAGCTTTCAAAGATCTTGCATTTTCTATTTTTGAATCGGAGATCATAGCCTTTGTCCACCAACTGTCCAACACTGAGAAGATTATGCTTCAGACCTTCAACATATAGAACATCACTGGTTTTGTTCTTTCCATCAAAAGAAATGGTTCCTCTGCCTTTAATTCTGCCAGCAGAATTATCTCCAAACTTTACAACTCCACCTTCATATCTTTCCAAGCTTAAGAACTTACTCTTGTCACCAGTCATATGATGAGAGCATCCACTGTCAATAACCCATTCATCATTTTCTTCAACCTGAGCAACCAAAGCACTTTCTATCATCTTATGATTGGCAGATTCAATAGGCATTAGATCTTCTTCTTTGATGGCAATAAACACCCAGTCACTTCCGGGTTTGTTTCCTATCTCAGATTCATCATCTGTTACTCATCCATCATCATCTTCTTGAACATAGTAACACTTCTTCTAAAACCTTGATCTATTAGGGTTTGGCCTTGAAAACCTTTATGGACATCTTGAGGCAAAATGACCAATCTTATTGTAGGCAAAACATTTGAAAGGTAATTTTCCTTCATACTTACCGGATCCTCTTGATAGTCTCTTTGTAATAAGGGCTTCAAGTTGTTTAGCTTCTAACTCATCTTCTTCCAGATCTTTCCTTGCTTTATCATACCATGATTTCCTTGAGGAACTTTCTCCCGGATCATATCTCTATTTGTCTTTTGTAGAGGCACTAGCTTTGAATGCAGATTCAGTCTTGGGAAGTGCATCACCAAAATCAGCCAACTCAAATGCAAATATCTTACCAACCAATTGATCCCTTGTAATAGTTGTTAAAGATCTGATTTCCTCAATAGCAACAACTTTGTGTTTGTAAGTAGGAGGTAAAGATCTGAGAAATTTGGCAACAATCTCATCTTCATCCAATATTCCACCAGCACATCTAATGCCACATACAAGCTCATTTACTTTTGACATAAATAAAGTGATATTCTCATCTTCACTCATCTTCAAGTTTTCAAACTTTCCTTTCAAACTTTGCAGCTTGGCACACTTAACATATTTGTCTCCTTCATATAGATTTTCCAGCTTTATCCAAATTTCATAAGCAGTCTTCAATCCCATAACATTTGTCAACTCTGAATCAGTCAAGGCACTCAGTAGGGCTTCTTTAGCTTGAAGAGTATTCCCTGCATCTCTAACTTCATCTATAGTTGTTGGACCATTCTTTGGGGGAATATATTTATTTGTAGTTATGTTCCAATACTGATCTCCCATGCATTGTAAGTGACATTCCATGTGGCTCTTCCAAAGAGTGTAGTTTGTTCCATCAAACCTTGGGTTGTCCTTCTTGTAGGTCGGCATCTTGGATCTCCTCAAGCAGTTAAGCTTCTTCTAGAGGAACTTAGCTCTAATACCAATTGTTGAATTTAGGATAGACAACTAAGAGGGGGGGTGAATCAGTTGTCACCAAAATCCTATTCCTTATTCACTTTAAAACCTTCTTATATTTCAACAACATATCAATGATTCAATCATGAAAGCATAATGCAATAATTCAAGAGAAGAAACAAATTCAACACATATAACACTAAGATTTTAATGTGGAAAACCCAGTTAAGGGAAAAACCACGAGGTGACTAACCCAAGATTGTATTCTCTGTTAAAAGAATAAGAAGAATAAAATGGCACTTGCTAGTTAGGGATCACTGCCCAAGCACACTGTCTACAGAAGAATATGAGTATTACATACTTGAACTGGAGATTAGCATCTTCACTATGCTTGAGTCAGTTCCATTTAAGCTGAACACCTCTGCTCTATTTTTTGCTCTTCACTACCACCTTCTCATCATGACCAAGAGGATACATTTGAATGACTTGGCACCTCTTATTTATACATGACATCGACTTTGGAATGCTTATCAATGTCGACACAACATACACTTATTTTATTACAGAGCAATTACAAAAATACAACTTGACTTGTTACAAAAACTTCATGCACATCACTACACTGTCGGCCACACATAGCTGGAACTTCAATCTTCTTCAAGGAACATGTCATGCTTCACAAAACATCTTCAAGATCATCCGCAACATGCGCAAATCATCCAGTCGGCCAAGACTAGGAAGAACACTATCACCCAAAGGTAAATCTTCAATTACAAGCTCAATCTTTAATGCGGATCACCAACACGAACTAGACACAATCTAGAGACCGCCACAAGCTTTCTTGAATCACCAAGAACATCCACACCACTTCTGCTTACTATAATCATTCGTATCTTCATCCGGAACCTCAAGAACACAGTCAGTCATCACTATCACATTAGAAGGATTACTTGTGGACCTACTAACCAATTGAGTTGTCAATTCACATTAGCCTCCCAAACATGCCACCAGATCCGCAGAACATGATAATGTATTTCTGGATCTCACCGGATCTATTTGTGTCAATCTGTCACCTCTAAACAATTGCCAGAACCGGTTTTACTCTCATGGCCATAACTCCTCCACATTTTCATGCGGACCTCTCAAATCTTGACTGGATCATCATCAGACACATATCTACAAACCCTTTGATGCACATACTCTGATCTTTATCTAGCTGGGATCTTCACTTCATAGAGCTTCACTGTCTTCACTGTTCTTCTCTATTTCTGATAGGACTAATTTTCTCAATATCCTCAACACACAACTCATTTAATCCTTGACATTAATGCAACAGGAGTATGTTGACATCAATGACAACACCGATTAGGCCCATACTTGCAACACATACATCCTTCCTTTAAACCTTAATAACTCATCTAGTTCAAGGTTGAATCCTTCATATTTCAGATTCTGTGGTTCCTTCTCAAGGGCTTGTTTTACCTACTCATAAAACTCATCTCCCTTAGATTTTTTTAACACCTGATTTCTAAAATCAGAATTTATAGAGATCATAGAGGAGATATGCCTTCTCCTACTTAAAGCATCTGCCACTTGATTTTCTTTTCCTTGAATATATTTAATCTCAAAATCATAATCCAAGATAAATTCTAACCATCTTCTTTGACAAACATTAAGATGGGGTTGAGTGAACAGATATTTAAGTCCCTGGAGATCTATTTTCAACTCAAATGGTTTTCCGAGCAGATAGTGTCTCCACATTTGAAGTGTGTGAATGACTGTTGCCAGTTCTAAATCATGTGGGGCATAGTTTTGTTCATATTTTTTCAATTTGCACAATTCATACGCAATGACATGTCCATCTTGGACTAGTACACCACCTAAGCCTTCCCCTGAGGCATCAGTAATTACTACAAATTGACCTTCTAGGTCAAGTACTTTCAATATCAGGGCAGAAGTCAATTTTTCCTTCAGTAGGTCAAAGGCCTCCTGGCACTTTTTTGACCATTCAAACTTCTTGCCCTTTTTTTGCAAAGAAGTTATAGGATGTGCAATTTTAGAAAAAAAATTCACAAAATTTCTATAATAACCAACAAGTCCCATGAAACTTTGGACCTCATGAACATTTCTTGGTTCTGGCCATTCAGAAATAGCCTTAATCTTAGTTGGGTCCACAGCTATTCCCTTAGCTGAAATTATATGACCCAAATATTGTACTTCTTTCTAAAAGAAAGTACACTTAGAGAGCTTGCCATATAACTTATGCTCTCTTAATCTCTGAAGAACAATTTTTAAATGCCGCATTTGTTCTGTCATGCCCACATTTTCCATGTGGTCACGACACACAACACACGTGTCATGTCCACATTTGTCATTTGGTCATGACACGAAATATCAAAAAAAATTTCCACTCGACTCTAAAACCCTCTCACGCACAACATGCGCGCTTGGTGGCATACGCGCAAAGGCAAAAAATGTCAATCAAACATCGGGGTAATACGAACTCCTTTCGCAACCCCTACGAAATGTAAGCCTACTAAGGGGGTTGTGCGACGTGAAGAGCGTCGCTAAGAGGCTAGATTCCAAAATAGGAACTAACCCTAGGGTTCCTAGATGAGGTGATGTGATTTCGATATATATCAAAATATAACCCTAAGAATCTATAACATAATTAAGATTAATTAACTCCATCTAAGACTTAATTAAAGTACTCAATCATAATTAATGTGATAGAGTAAAAAACATGAATTAAATCACTTAATTAATATTTTCACTAATCTAGGGAAATTTCGGCAGCATAACGCTACCTCAACAAGTATGAAAAAAAATGGGAAATGAATTAAAATAACATAACCCAACATCTTTCCAAAAATTATAACAATCTAAATAAATATTCACTAAGTAATTTCTCTTCAAAATTAATTACATTAATAAATAACAATACTCTAAAGTCTCAACATTTACCAATGTCGTAAAATAAAATATACACATTAGCTAAATAGAACAAATAATTAAAATTACATTAAAGACAACTACTAGTTAGATGGGTTTGAAAGGGTGTAAATTAAATAATATACTAAATACTTTCCTCAATATTTAAAACTAAAGTAAATGAAATAACTAAGGGGTCTACTTAAATTAATTCTAACCGTTTAAATTAAGAGATTTAAATACACCATGGGGGTTAATTAAATAACTATGAAGCATTAAACAAAATAACCATATTGCTTTAAATACATTCCTACATAAAACAAAAGATAGAATTAATTAAAAAACATTAAAACACTCCACACTAAGTCTAAAAAGATAGAATTAATTAAAAAGCATTAAAACACTTCACACTAAAGTCCAAAAAGATAGAATTAATTAAAAAATATTAAAACACTTCACACTAAAGTCCAAAAAGATAGAATTAATTAAAAATAAGTTTAATGATTAAGTTAGCTACTAATCTTTTTAGGGCAACACAAACCCCTAAATAAAAGTTTAAAAAAAGTATTACAAAAGCATGGTGGCACAAAAAAAAGGATGAAAAAGCCCAAATGATGAAATGCTTTTCAATTGTCTCCAAGTTGTCAAGAGAAGAAAACAGGGGGAAAATAAGTGTCACATTCACAAGGAGGTAAATTTCTTTTCCTATCTATTTTTTTCTTCATTAGTCTCCAATATGTGTTTTATATTCACTTCTCTAACCCTAATTTTTATATTTCATTTGCTCATATATTTTACTCCTCTTCAAACCCTAACCTATTTTCCTTTTATTTTCTCACTCTCTCGTTGTGTAGATTTCTCTCTCAAGTTTTGGCATGGAGGCTTCTCTCTCTGTTTTCTTTTGTTGGTAATAATTTTGTGCAGGGCTATCCCCTTTTTTTGTTTTGCAGTGTATATAAATTTTTACATACTGTTATTATTTTAAAATAGAGTATAAAATCATAAGGAAGTTGTGCTATGCTGAAAATGAATATTTGTTATTGTGTGTGTGTGTGTGTGTGTGTGTGTGTGTGTGTGTATATATATATATATATATATATATATATATATATATATATATATATATATATATATTGTTATGTCAGAAAAATGCACCCTTGGGGACTTTTTCCTATTAAGGTTTAGCTCCCGGGTCTTTAGATTGCATTTAGAGCATCTTGCATAATAATTCAGACTCCTGATGAGAAAACCCTTGGGCCTTATGACAAATGGGACCTAAGGGGGATTATTTTGATGATCCCAGAACAAAGACAGGGGGTGGAATTGGGTGCTAGCGCCCTAGTCCAGCCTTATTTTGGGTCTTCCCTAAATTCAAATGTCGGGTTTGTGACCATTATTTGGTTTCCAGGCTGACATCATAAGTTTTAATTATGAAATTCTTGGCGGGAATCTTAGTAGTTGCATATATAAGCATGTTTAGGTTATCATTTGAAAAACTAGAGGGACATTATGATTCATAAGCTTATGTTAAAGTGATCAAGGCATTCATTGTGTTGCAGAGCATAGCATTGTTATTGTGTTTGTTTTTGTAGGTTGGATTACATCTTCTCCTCATGGAATTGAAGAGCTTCTTCCTTCCATGAGAGCTTCATCATCAAGGTGACATTTATTGTGCTTTATCATCATTATCATTTGGATTTTGCCTCTATCCCACAAGGATAGGCACTCTCTCTAACAACGGTGTTTGGTGGTGCAGAGCACACAACGAAACAATGGAAACAGATTAAAAATGCGGAATAACTGTTGTGGTTGAACCTTTGAACCACTTGAAATCTCCAAGTTCATTGAACCCATGAACCTGTCAAACCAAATGAACCCCTTGAATCTTTTGAGTCGGGTGAACTCATTGAACCAAACGGACTAAATGAACCATTGAACCTTTTATACCGTTGAACCGTTGAACAGTGGAACAGCTAAATCGCTGAACCACTGAACCGTTGAACCGTTGAATTGGTTCAACCGTCGGTTCAACTATCGCAACACTTAATACTATCGGCGATGAACCTACTACACCCGTTGAACCATTGAACCGATTGAACCCTTGAACCTTTGAACCAGTTCAACTGTCGGTTCAACTATCGGCACCATTTACTTCGTTGAACCAATGAACCCGTTGAACATTTGAACCTTTGAACCGGTTCAATCGTCAGTTCAACCAAACGCTTTCGGCCTTCTTAAAAATTCTCCCGATGGTTCTTCTCGCCCCGATGCATTACTTAACTTTCTATTGCCAGTTCCCTCTACTGATTCTTTCGGTCATTCCTTGTATCCGTAGAAAGTGAACTTCCAACATACACTAATTGCGATAAACACAAGAAAGGTATCTCCAATGAAACAATGCCAAAATTTTATGCCGAGGACATCCTCCGCAACCAAACTCACAGTCTCTAGTCTGTTGAATCCTAGCACATAGAAATGCTAGGCTCTCTACTGCGACAACTTTTCCAGAGATTTGATCCTCTATCCCATTCCGCCATAAACACAAACAAAAAGAAAACAAAATAGAAAACTATGTACAGGGTCCATTCCACTGATTTCAAAGAAATCCACCAGTGGAATGGTCTCAGTCTAACACCTTCGACAACAGAAAAACTATATTATGCAATGAACAATTTGATACGGAGAGTATACACAGAACAAGTTAATACACAAAGATTTTTCACAGAACTTGTAAAACACAAAAATGACAGAATTTTCTATTTCTTCAATCAAACTTTATCCTCCCTTCTCTACTTCCAAGAATATGTTTATATCTCTCCCCATTCAGTTCCAACCGGAACACCAGAAGTTGGAGTCGTTACAACTTCCATCCGGAATACTAAAAAATCACACGACACATGTTAGGCATACGACAGATTTAAACACATTAACAAGACACCTAAACATAACACACTTGATTTAATCATCCACATACCCCAATTGTCCAAGATGTCCAAATTGGCTTACCAGGGTGCCAAATTCGTGACACTTGTTCACATGGTGGGGTCTTTATTACAAACATGAAATCATGACACAAATACTACATGACAACATGAACATACATAGAAATGCATAAAACATAACAAAATATTAAAACCTTAGTCTTCTCCCTCAGATGTATATTTGTCTTGTTGAAGGGGTGCTCCTGCACCATTTGGAAGACTTGAATGTCTCTCTGAGGCTTGACTAAGGTAAGCCTCTAAACACCACAACCCCCTCCCACACTCCTTGTGATTGCAGGGTATAGGTATCAGATTTGGAGAAAGTGGAGTTGTAGGGAAGATAGGGAAACATTGAAGATTCAGGATCTAAAAAGAAGCGGACACTTGCGGGATTTCGGGACAAGGGCGCCATCAACATTGTCCTCCATTGTCACATCATCAGAAACATAAGATATAGCAGGGATTACTGTCAGAAGGAGATTGGGAATCCACAGAAAAACCTGCACCTTGGACTAGGGCGCCATCACCATTGTCCCTGACTTTTCCATTTTCCAGACTGTGAAAAATAGTGAGTTAAGATTCTCTGCCCTTTGTCTAATTATGGTAGCATTTGTCGTAATTTGCATATTTAATTACTGTTTTACTTAAATTAGGGTTTCAAGAGCATTAAAGCATTAATTGGCAACATTGTGTGATAACTTCTAAATTTTGCAACACAAAACCAAGTGGCAACCCAATCTGATGGATGACTCTCCTCTCGATAGGAGAAGCACTCGGTTGAAAATCCCTTGGAATGTTTTATGGAAAGGAGGATTCAAACTAAAACCCCACATTCCATCATTCCTTCTTTTCATATTAAACATTTTGGTGAACCAGTGTTTTTGAACTTTTTGGCACCTTGCTAAGTGTTGTTTCATAGATTCGCATTCATTCATTCTATTGCATTGGAAAAATTACAAAAAATTGACAAAATTTGAAAAATTCAAAAAAAAATGGCATATTAGACTTGCATTCTTGTAAAAATTGAATTAACTAACATCTAATTTAATTTAATTTCTATTATTTGCATTAGATCTGATACAAAATACAGAAATTCATCATTTACAATTCATTTGCATTGCATTTGCATGCTTGATTTGTTAGAAATTGCTTAACATTTTGCATCTTTCTTGAAACCTAGTTTTGCATAAGCTAGGGTTGTAGTCAAAATCTTGTTTTAGATTTGTAATTGTAGTGTGGCATTATAGTGGCCTCCTTGTGAAATTTCATGTTTAGGGTTTGAAAACTTGCATTTTTTCACTAGATTTGGCCTTACCATCTCGTTAGATTTGCACTCCAAGAATGTTGTAAGAGATTTTGCTGCACTAATTGGCTGTTATTAGGGTTATTATCTACTTCCCCTTTTCATTTTCCTTACAACACCTTTTCTTTTGGGACTTTGCATTAAAATTTTGTGAAAATTTGCATATTTTTGCTATTTATGCACTAGGGTTTGATCTAGAGTGGCATTATAAGCATGTTGTAACAGATTTTTTCTCATTAGGTTGCTGTTATTACTGTTATAAGTTGCTATCCATCATAATTTTCCTTACAACACCCATTTCCCTACTCTTTTGTATTGAGATTTGGTGAAAAATCGCATATTTTGGCCTATTTTCACTAGGTTTTGGCTTATCGACTCTCTAGAGTTGATTCAAAAGCGTGTTGTGAAAAATATTTTTGCATTAGTGGACTGTTATCAGACATATAATTTGTTGTCCCTCTTGAAAAAATTTACAACACCTCTTCTTTCATTTGTTTGCATTGAGAAAAGTTGAAAAATCAAGCATTTTAGAGCATTTTGGCATAACTTTTGCATTTACTTTTTGCATAAGTTTTTGAGATCTTTGAAATCTGATTTGGCACTCATTTGAAAACATACATCATGGACACATCTTGTTATTCATCTTTGGAAGCTTTTTTTGCATACATCATAGACATTGATAAATTTTCCAAGTTTACTCATGAATATCCTCAAGTCTTGGAACGAATAGCATGCATATATGATGTTGATACTTCTATGTGTTCCACATATGAAGTCCTCTACTATATATCTGATTTTGATAGCTTCACAAACTTCATGGGAATATATCCTCAGATATTAGCTGATCTCACTAAATTCATAGCCAAAAATACATTTAGTAGTGATGACTTCAATATGTTAGATGAGCCCTTAGACGACCTTATCTCTATTGAACATTCCACTACGACCCCTATTGCTAATGCATGTGATGATAACTTTGGCGATCTCTCTCCCAAAGTTGATCCTCCTTATGAGGACACTTTGATGTAATATGATGAATTCATTGACACATCCCTTAAAATCATACCACCAAATCTTCATTCTAATGCTCACTCTAGCCAAGATGAAGCATTAGTAAATGAAGAGTCACCACCATCTCCCCAGTCCAATGCTCTCTCTGGCCAAGATGAAGCATTAGTGAATGAGGATCTCCCTTTAACAAAGAACATTCCATGGATAGATAATGAGCATTCATTTAACAAAAACAAAAACCCTACCCTAGTGCATGAAACCTCTATGGATCATCCCATTAACCTCCTTCCTTCAGTTGATTGTTCACACACCTTGGATATCACTAAGGAAGAGAAGACCTTTAATATCCCTCCTTTGATTGAATATTCAAGTCATTTGGACATCACTAAGGATTTAAAAACATTGACTACCTCTCCTCACAACACCTTACTTTCCCCTCATCCCTATGCTCTCTTTTCACAAGATGTCACATTAGTGGATGAGGAAAGTTCTCTCACATTAAATCCCTCAAGGATGGATGTTGAGCTCACTCAAAACAAATTACTTCTTCCACCTCCTAAGAGGATAGTGAGTAAGTATGTTAGTAAACTTCAACAAGAGAATATTTCACCTAACATTGAGTCAAACCAAGAAGCATTTAAGAATGAAAAAAAGAATAACGACAACGACTTGGCAATGATACCTTACACACCTCTTCCCTCTAACATTCAAGATTGGAAAGAGGATGATTTAATTGTTGATAACCTCTAGCATGAATCTCTCTATAGGTAAGTATTTCTAACCCTTTAACTCCGTGTTGTGCTTCCCCCATGATGTGTTATGTGTTGTTAGGCCTCTCAGGATGACCCTTGATTCTCTTGTAAGGTCAAGGATACTAGGAGACCGCCTCTATTGTGACCTTCTTCTATTTGTATCATCATTCTTCTATATTACCTCTCCTCTAATTTGATTGTTGTGTGTTATGTCTTACAGACATAGCGTCGCAATTGGTGACTTGGGGACACTCTCCTATGTGACTGTCCCTAAGGAACTTGTTCTCCTCTCTAATTTATTGTTTACCTTCCTCTAGTGTTTCCATCTAGTTGGTGGATGATGAAAAAAAAATTATACTGACGCGGACCTAGTGTCCCTTTAGCAAGTAATCAAAAAATGGACCTAGTCCATACATGACGACGAGGTTGTTACATATTATCCAACGCTTGGCTAGTGGAATCACTCCATGTGATTTCTCTATCTTGATGTTGATGTCGATGTTATCTTATCTTGCTGACAACACTTTAACAATACTGCTGCTCTGTGCACTTTATCTTTTGCCTTGTTTGGCTCTTTCATGTAGTTGATCATATGCATTGTTGTTTATCATGATTATGTGGACACTAACATTTTTCTTGCAGGAATGTGTTTGTGGGAACATTCAGTGATCGTAAAGTACATGTCACCTCTAGGGGGCATGGGATTTGTAAGAGCTCATGTTCCCTTGTGTGTTTTCTTCCTACCTTAATGTGCTTGATATCGATGCGTGATATCAACCACCTTAAGGTGGGGGCATATATAAGGTAAGTTATCTGCTTTAGATGATAGTAAAGTGTGTTTGAACAATTTGAAAATCAATCACAATCATTTAATCCCTCTGCGGAGGTGGGATATCGAGCATATCCTTTTATCTTAAACCCTCATCGCGAGGCGGGGATGGTGTATTTCTAGGAGAGATTGCACTATCTTGTCATTTTCAAAAGTCCTCATCGCAAGGCAGGGAGTGGTTCTGTGACAAACTCAACCCTTAAGCGTGTTTTCGGTGGTTGTTGTGGCAAAGCCCAATCGTCGGTGTGTGCCTGTAATGTGCTCGAGATGGTGATGAACCTAGCAATAGTTTCACTCCATTGTTTGTCTGTCATGTTTTCTCCGTGTCTTCCATGTGTGTGTGTATGGTGTGCTTGTTCTCAAAGTGCAAGAACGGTGGTGATGAGCTCCTCTACACTTTGGGATTTGTTTGGTGTGTTTGTTCTCAAGGTGCAAGATCGGTGGCAATGAGCTCCTCTACACCTTGGGATTTTGTTTCGCCTGTCTGTTCTCAAAACATGCAAGACCGGTGGTGAACAACTCCTCTACACTTTTTTGGACTTGTTTGTTTTCTTTCCTTGCATTTGCATTTTGCATTTCATATGTGAAAATCAAAAAGAAAATAATCACTGCATTCATTGTATTCACTGTGCCCTGCGTGTCTTTAATGTTGTATTCTCCATATTTTGCATGACTGTAACTATCTTCTCCATGTTTTGTGTGCTTGTTATTGTCTTCAATATGTTTGGCATGTCTTCTCCATGCTTGGCGTGTTTGTTGTGTTTGCTGACCTTACTTTAATGCATGTATTGGCCTTGCATTTATACATACATTAAAGTGCGGGCTAAATGTTATGTTGGAAAAATGCACCCTTGGGGGCTTTTTCCTATTAAGATTTAGCTCGTAGGTCTATAGATTGCATTTAGAGCATCTTGCATAATGATTCAGACTCCCGATGAGAAAACCCTTAGGCCTTGTGACAAATGGGACCTAAGGGGGACTATTTTGATGATCCTGAAACAAAGACAGGGGGTGGACTTGGGCGCTCGCGCCCTAGTCTAGCCCTAGTTTGGGTCTGCCCTAAATTCAAATGTAGGTTTGTGACCGTTATTTGGTTTCCAAACCGACATCATAAGTTTTAATTACGAACTTCTTGGTGGGAATCTTAGTAGTTGCATATATAAGCATGTTCAGGTTATCATTTACAAAACTAGAGGGACATTGTGATTCATGAGATTATGTTAAAGTGATCAAGGCATTCATTGTGTTGCAGAGCATAGCATTGTTATTGTGTTTGTTTTTGCAGGATGGATTACATCTTCTCCTCATGGCATTGAAGAGCTTCTTCCTTCCATGAGAGCTTCATCATCAAGGTGACATTTATTGTGCTTTATCATCATTATCATTTGGATTTTGCCTCTATCCCACAAGGATACACACTCTCTCTCTCTGACAACAGTGTTCGGAAGACTTGAATGTCTCTCCAGGGCTTGACTAATGAAAGCCTCTAAACACCACAACCCCCTCTCACACTCCTTGCGATTGCAGTTTACAGGTATCAGATTTGGAGAAAGTGGAGTTGCAGGGAAGATAGGGAAACATTGAAGATTCAGGATCCGAAAAGAAGCAGACACTGTACGGGATTTCGGGACAAGGGCGCCATCAACATTGTCCTCCACTGTCACATCACCAAAAATAGAAGATATAGCAGGGATCAGTGTCAGAAGGAGATCGGGAATCCACATAAAAACCTGCACCTTGGACTAGGGTGCCATCACCATTGTCCCCGACATTTCTATTTTCTAGACCACGAAAAACAGTGAGTTAAGGTTCTCTACCCTTTGTCTAATTCTGGTAGCATTTGTTGTAATTTGCATATTTAATTACTGTTTTGCTTAAATTATGGTTTCAAGAGCATTAAAGCATTAATTGGCAACATTGTGTGATAACTTCTGAATTTCGTAGCAGAAAAGCAAGTGGCAACCCAATCTGATAGATGACTCTCCTCTCAATAGGAGAAGCACTTGGTTGAAAATCCCTTGGAATGTTTTATAGAAAGGAGGATTCAAACTAAAACCCCATATTCCATCATTCCTTATTTTCATATATATATATATATATATATATATATATATATATATATATATATATATATATATATATATATATATATATATATATATATATATATATATATATATATATATATATATATATATATATATATATATATATATATATATATATATATATATATATATATTTCCGTGTATATGCCGCAGGATTCTCAGCGGGGAGATTTTATTTTATGAGAGGCGGATATATGAAAACAAATGGTGAAATATGTGGAGCGCCAGTGGCGTAAAGGACACATGAGAGGAGAGGCAGCTGAAATAAGTGTTGAGCGCCATAGGAATGGCGAAGGTAGATATTGGGAATGAAAGAAGGGGTGGTCTCCCCGCCCCCTCCCCTTTGTGCCTCCTGCGGCAGTGGCCATGGCCGCCACCCTTACATTTTTTGTTTTTTAAAAATCTCTTTACAAAGAGGAAACCCTAATAGGTTTACCCTACGTCGCTTGAGCTTAAAGTTTAATGTGTTCTTTTAATTATAAACTACAACGTATGTTATATATATATATATATACTGGAAGTTTGTTCTCTGTATTTTTCTTTTTCTTTCAAAAACAAAATAGTGAATTCAATCTTAATATTAAAAGGACATAATATATATATATAAGTATATATATCAAAAGGAAATTTACTCTCTGTATTTTTTTGTTGTATAAAACCAGAGAACTACAATATAAAAACAACAAGTATAACTATCTTTTTTTTTGTATAAATGTTTATATATATATAACAACTACATGATTTATTAACACAAGATCATTTTCCTTTCTAAAAATAGCAGCTACATTTTTATATTATTCTTTTCTTTAAACTATAAATAAAACATATGTTCTCTTTTCTTTTCAACAACAATATTTCTCATGCATATACTATTAACACAAGGTAGAGATAGAGAGATTTTCCTTCCACATGAATGCATTTTTTTTTTAAAGCACAATATAGATAGAAATTCTTAACCATACATTTTATTGAGTTCAATAATCATTTGAAATTACAAGAGTGAATGAACAAAATACAATAACATACTTAAGAGAGGAGATATCTCTCAAGACTACAAGGAAGAAAATAAACCCATTACAAGGCCAAATATGCCATGGCAGCCATAATGCCATACAATACAAAATAAATCAAACCAAATTTCTTCAAGTTCTCTAAACTCCAATGCTCCACCAAAAATCATTGAAGCTACAAAACGACACAAGGAAGGTTTCCAAATGCCCATGGGAGCTTGCCTCCCAACCATAGACTTGGAACAAGTCACCTCCGAGCTTGGAGGTCACCCATATAACCGGGTTCAAACCACAACAAGAAAATAACACCAAATAACACTCTCACAAAGCAAGAAATAACAAATCCATTTACATGGATATTTAGGGGTAGGAAAGTGGACTACTCTCAACTCAAAAGGACAACCCAAAATCTCAAAACTTATAATACCCAAAATCACAAGGCCTCTTACCTTAGTACCTCAATATGTCAAAAATTCCAAGGCACTGTTGCCTTCACAAAATCTCAATACTTCACAATATATTTCCATGGTCATCAACACCTCCAAATATAGTGAGGGTGACCCCAAGGAGGTTCACTCCTCTTCCACCCCAAAACAAGATGAGCTCTTCTCAATGGAGAGATTCATCAACACCTAAAATGAAAACCCACACAACACAAAAACCAAAACTCAAACAAACACAAAGAAACTTCTCATACAAAGAAAATTAAAAGCATAAGGAAGGCATATAGCCTTGGGTGCTTACCTTATAAGCCCAAATTTGGCAAGAGGTTGAAGAAGAGCTCCCAAGCCTCCTTCCAATCTCCTTGCCTCCCAAAATCCTCCAACTTTAGCTACCTCCCCCAAATCAATAACCACAAAGAAAAGAACCAAAAATGAAGAACCCTCTCCATCTCTCAAAGATGGAGTTTAATAGGCTAAACCAAAGAGCCTTGAGGAATGAGAAGGTGAAACATGTCACCTTGTCCTTCATCCTCACAACCCACTCACAACACCCTAAGGGATGAGGAGGTGACACATATCACACTCCTATCCCATAAAGCCTCACACTCTCCCACATATGCTCTCACACATGTGTGAGATCATAGTGGAGAGGGGAATCCCACATGGAGGACTGCATAAGGATAAGGATAAGAAACATGTCATTCTCCTATCCAACAAGACAAACCCATTCCCTCAAAGATGCCCTCACACATGTGTGAGAGCATAGGAATGAGGTCTCTCACACTTGGGGACCTTGGAAGCTTCCCAAGTCTTCAAGATAAGGGAGACCTTATCCTGGGGATGTGGAGTTGGTCATGGTGGACTCTTGACTTGTCCACCACCTCACCCAACTTCAAATTTCGTCACTTAACTTCAAGGTAAAGTTAAGGTGACCAAAAGAAGGTTAAACTAAGGTTTCACATGTCTAAATTGGTCCTAGACCCTAGGGGTATGACCTAGGGTCATTATTTGACCAAAATAAACACCAAGTGGTCCATAAATTCACATAAAAAGGCCCAATAAATAAAAAGCATCAAAATAGTGCAACTCAAACATTACAATTCACAACACATCAATAAATCAATTAAAAGGATAAACCCTAATCAAAGTAAACATCAATTAAAGACATTGCAACTCATCATGCTCCATCACAAATGACCTTGGTCCCTCTTGGGACTAGGTTGGCTAAATATGGATATCACATAGGGTTACTGGAATGACCTCCAATTTTCCATGGGCATGGAAAATTACTTGCACACTTCCACAAATGGATCAATAGCACATGTTCATTATAGCCGAAGCGAAAGGAAATGCACACACACACACAGTCGCATAATCACCAATATCCTCAATTATACACATGCTATCATATATATGATTCATAATTCACTTGCATTTTCTAAACATCAAATCAAGATCAAAACTACGTAATATTTCATTCATTTACTCATCAACTAATATTCCAATTTGCATCAAAATAAATATCACATAACATCATAACGTCAAGTGAAATCTAACATGCGAGCTATAACAACATCACATCATAATCCATAATTCAAATCAAGGTGTGAGGTAAGTCCATGAATGTCTGAATCTATGGGGGTCAACAACCCCAAAATGTCCACATGACAAGATAATCTGAACAATAAGTTTCATAAGCAAATCAAGAAGCACAACACATGGTAGCCTCGCACTACAACACTAAAGGTTCCAAATTGAGCACAAACAGGTGATATTCCAACAATCCTAGTTAGTGTGTGCATCACCTACACATACCCAAACTAACACAACCACCTTAAACCAAAGATCCAAAACAACACTACACTGTCTCGAAGATAGGGTCACACTCCCATAGATTGGACCCTTAGCTAGGTGAAGAAAAACAGCATGGTCTAAAGGTGCACCTAATCCATTCGCACAAGGGTGGGCCTCACATGTTCTTCTTCATTCTTAGAATAGATCAAAATATCATCTAGAAATACCAAGACAAACTTGTCTAGACAATCTCTAAACACATTGTTCATAAGATTCATAAATGCCGCTGGCGCATTTGTCAATCCAAATGGTAGGATTGTGAATTCCTAATGTCCATATATGGTTCTAAAGGATGTCTTATGGATGTCTTTATCCTTTAGCCTCAATTGATGATATCCTAATCAAAGATCAATCTTGGAAAATAATGTTGCACCCCTCCTTTGATCAAAAAGATCATTGATGCAAGGTAGAGGATATTTGTTCTTAATGGTTTTTTTGTTTAACATGCGGTAATCTATGCACAACCGCAAAGTGCCATATTTCTTTTTCACAAAAATGACAGGCGCTCCCCATGGCGACACACTAGGTCTAATCAACCCTTTATCTAGCAGTTCTTGCAGTTGAGCCTTTAACTCCATTAGTTCTGTCATGGTCATCCTGTAGGGGGATTTAGAAATGAGTTCTAACCCAGGAATAATATCAATGGCAAAATCAAAAGCTCTCTTAGGGCATAACCCTAGTAGTTCATCTAGAAATACATCCTCAAAATCTCTAAGGAAGGGATACTTGTGCATATCAGATCTTTCCTGACCTAAGGACTCCTTCATCCCTACTTCATTAAGTTTATGGGATTCATAAAACATCAAGTCATCTTGGAAGTAAGTTTCCTTTGTTTCATCTATTTTGTCCATCTTGACAACAAAAAGTTGGCATCCTTTTCTCTTTGCCCTTTTCATTTGTAAGGCAGAAATTTGCCTTAGTTTGACTTCTCTAGGTTTCCCTTGGAGAAAGACTTGGTTTCCTAAATCCTCCAAACATTTTACTGTCTTGGCATAACAATCAACTTTGGCTCGATGTTTCCATAGCCAATTTATCCCTAGGATAACATCATACAAGCCAAGTGGGGCTACATATAAATTTACTTCTGTGGAAAAGTTTGGAAGTTCAACCCGAGCTTCAAATAGGCATTGCTCTACCTGAGCCTTGGTGTGATTTGCATATTCTACAAACCAAGTGTTTGCCATGAATCCTGCTTTCCTAGGTATCTTATTTACAATTTTGGGAGAAATAAAACATTTCGTGTCACCTGTATCAGTTAAAACTAAAATGGAACTCCAAATAAAATACATGTTGTCTCTACTGGAGTTATTTGGTACTCGGCTTGTCGATTGTCCAAGGCCACATGGATACGTTGTTGGAACGCCACTTGTTGGGAGGGTAGAGGATTCCCTCTTGGTTACACACCCTGTGATTTGTTGGGACACTGATTGGTGTAGTGATCTCTGCCACAAGTGTAGCATCCACCAACTGGTCCTCGCCTCTCTTGAGGTTTGCCAGAATTGTTTCCATTCTTCCTGGAGTGGTTGTTCCCCTTTTTCTCTCCCTTGGACTCAGTTTGTTTATTTTTGGTCCCTTTATCATTCTTCTTAGTATATTCTTGTTTCTCCCCCTTTTTCCTTGAGGGTTGAGAAGATTGAGACCAGTTATATCTCTTTTTGTTTCTTTCCCTATAGGCCAACATAGCCTTTAGGTTCTACTTTTGTCTGACAGCCTTCTCATAGGCCTGTTCCATGGTAGTAGGATCATGAATATTAACCTCACCCCCAATTTGGGCATTCAACCCCATGATGAACTTCTAGACACAAAATTTCTCGTCATGCTGATACTATGGCACATGTTTCAATAGTCGAGTGAATTTTTCCCAATACTCATTTACAGTCATATCAACCTGTTTCAAGTTTTGAAAGTCTATAAGATTTTATCATAATACAATTGAGGCAACCATCTTTGCCTAAACAGTTCTACAAACCTGTCCCAAGTAAGGCTTGTAGGCTCAAGCCCAATTCCATCTTTTTGTTCATCAATTATGTGGATGCTTCACCCGCTAGCTGAAATGCTCCCCAAACAACTTTGGTAACTGTTGATGGGTGTTTTAGCACTCAACAACACAGGTGTGATTGCTGGTTTCACAGCTCTCTTAAAAAGTATCCTACCCTAGGTAAGACTACTCCAAGGTTTCTACAACTAGGTCTTAGCTTGCATATAACGACTCAGTTGGAATGATTAGCTATGCCGACAAGGGGTCTTACATGTAGTCAACAGATTTAAACACTTTAGAAAATAATTGATGCAAACCCTTTATGATTTCAACTGATAAGACAATGTAAAATGCTACTGAAATACCTAAGCTAACAATTGTTTTCAAAGAAAATGCAAAAGGAAATAGGGTTTTAGAGAAATCCTAAGTGACATTCACAATACACGAAATGCTTTAGGTAGACAAATGTTCTAAAATTTAACTAGTTCTCTAAGTTACCAAACTAAACGGATGTTACAGTACTGCAGAAAATGATGCTATCTTCAATGGAAATCAAGAAATTTTCAGATTACATTCATTCATCAAATACCCAACAAATAGCATAATTTAATTTATGAAATGCAATTGAACTAAGCACAACTAATCAACCCAGACTAACTTTGCACAGCTACCTACCATCAGCAAGTAACTAAAAGTATGGACTAAGAGCATTCATCAGATACCTTTAACAAACCACGTATATTGCAAAAGCACAATTAATTCACTATTGGAGATCAAGAAGCGAACCATGAAAACTAGATAAGCAAATACAATAGACAAATTCTCAATAGAACTGCAGAGACTTGCTTTGTATTAACTTTAAATGGCAGAGTGTCAACAATTTGGCATCAATAGACTTCTCTCAAATAATGGAAATGGCAACCCCTTTATTTATGAGAGGAGCCATACCAAATTTTTTAACAGACGGTGGAGATTAACTCAACACCAATGGTCCAGATTTACATCATTAAATACTTTCATGACATCTCATAACAATCCCGAATTACATTTTGTCCCTTATGAAAAAGATGAAAAATGACCCCCAAATATAGTGAATCTAGACAATTTGACTACCCAACTGAATATATATATAGAAAAAGGTCATTTTTGAAGCATAATAAAGAAAAAATAGTGTCACATGTCACTCTAAATATAGCAGTTTACATTAGTGATGGGATTACATTTCAAACTATTCAAAAAATATACTAAGATTCATCATCCAAGTCTACTTTGTCTTCTTCTGCTATCTTGTTGCGGTAGCTAACCCAGGCTGACAGTGCCGGATTGATATCTGCAGGGTCTAGGTTCTTGAGGTGATTGGCCCGATATCTAAACATTTCTAATTCTTGGCTATACCGATTATATATTTTCTCTATCTTTGTCTTTGCCTTATGGAATGCATTAAATTTAGTTCTGAGGTCATTGACTCTGTCCAGCCTAGCCTCCACATCTAGCTCAGTATCTTCAAAAACTATCTTATGTAACCTATCTTTACATCCTTTCACATCATATGGCTCCAAATCATTACAGCCCATCTCTAGGCAATCTTTCAGAGTGTCATTTATTTCGTAAATAAGAGCCAATAGGTTTTCATCTGCTGTTTTGTGGGCTTCCCTGATGCCATCAAAGACTTCTTTTCTCAACTTTATTTGCTGGTACCAATCAATGGCTTTGTGCAATCTATCCCCTGTCAAAATATTTTCAGACAAGAGTGTCTGAGAAGGCAAGTCTCTAATTGCTTACACTCAAGGAAATATCTGAGAATAATATTCATCAAAAGAATCACATTCCTCATGCAAGTCCTTCCAACACTCCCGAAGTTGGACCAAATTCCTATGAAATTCGGCTACAGCATCAATTGCTTTACATCCTTTCTCGCACACGCTGATCATCCAACTTTGAGTGCCTTTTGATAGAGTCTGGACTTCATTGAGCTTGGACATTTCATCTATTGACAAAAAGGTGGGCACTGTCCTTATCTCACCATCTGAATCTACTGGTTTTATCAAAAATTGCAAGCATGCTTGGAGCTCCTCATTCTATTGTTTCAACTCTTTCTTTGAGAGTTCATCTTTGTCCAGCTGTTCCAGGATTGAAGTAACAGAAGCTTTGAATTAATCAACCCTCTGAGCTCTTGTAGCTGGTCCCAAATCTACAGTTGTTATGGTGTAATCTTCTGTTCTAACTTGCCCTCTGTTTGCATCAACTAGTGGGACAGCTATTTCAGCTATTCTAGATCCAGCCTCATCCTTGTAAATCCTGGATTGCACCTTTGCTTTCTTCTATTTTTTTGGCTTTTGGGCATGTGATAAAATGGCACTTAGATCTAATTTCATTATTTCCACTTGGGGTTTTGGGTATGCCACTCTGCTTTGCAGCCAGTTAGGTGCTGAGGAAGAAGGCTCTTTAGGCCCGTCAAGCTTTTCACTATCAGTATTGGGAGGCCCTTCAAGTAGCCCTTGCTCTTGTTCTGATCCTTTATCTAAATCCTCTTCCTCATCTGCAAGATTCCTCCAATTTATCACTACATCTTTCTGAGTTGCCTCGAGGATTGCTTCTGTTTAGCTCTTTTCTGGAGGACTATCTGATATTTCAATTATTTCTGCACTGGCAATTTCAGTCAAAGGTTCATCAAGTATCTCATTCTCTGCCTTGACAAATACATCCTTCTCTAGTTATTTCTCTTGAAGACCTAGTTCAGCACACACTTTCTCAATACCTGGTAGCAATAGCACAACCAAGAGAGTTGAATCTTGGCCCATGGGTGCCAGGGAGATAGGAGCAATAGATGATAAAGGCATTGCAATTGAGGACAAATTAACTTGTGTCAAATTAGCAAACATAGCAGACCCTAGAGCTGGTGAGATGGAAGAAGTTGGCAAGATGGAAGAAATGACTATAGGTGAAGTGATAGACAAAGAGGGCAAAGAAGGTGAAAGAATGGTAGAAATGGGAGGTAGTGTAAGGGAAGTGGAAAGTGGAATAGAAGATAAGGATGTGGAAGTGGTGGAGGAGTATGACAAGGCAGCCATGGAAGAAACAGGGCTGCTAGGAGCACTAGAGGCTATTGCCAATGAAGAAGAGATAGTTGAAGCAACAATTGTGGGTGAAGAAACAGTAGAGGCAATTTCCTAAATGATAGTTGCTGAGGAAGTAGGAGAAACAACAGAAACAGTAGCAGCAGTACCAACACTTGGATTAAGTATAGCAACATTCACATTTGGGGCAGCAGGAGGTGGAGAAGCTGGCAAATTTACACTATTAGTAATGGCAGTAGCGACTTCTACTGTTTTACTAGTATCTTTCATTCTAGCTTTCTTCATTTTTGACCTTTCTCCCGGCCCACTAGGAATATCTCTCTTCTTTGAAGCTCTTGTCCTAGTGGAAAGAGGCATATTCTTCTTCTGAGTCTTTGTAGAAACCTTCTTACTCTTTTGTGCTTTGGCCTGTTCTACCAAGGGTATGTGATCTTCACTATCTGATTTGATTCCTTGGGCTCGTTCTACTTCGTCAGTGATCTCTATGGGTTCATCCTTCTCTCCTCCAAATTCTTTTTCTAACTCAAGTGCGGTGTATGTGAGCTGTATCCCTTGTACCTCCAAGGTGGCAATTTGACCTCTTGCCCATGCTTTGCTTAATCTGATCAGTTCCTTCATCACAACATCAAGGGAGCTTTCCTCAGCATTAGCCCAATTAGGCAAGGGAATTGGTTGGTGGTATTGTGCTTCCCAGGCACCCCTATGCATTACATTTTCATCATCTTCTAGTTGATCAGGAACTGCAATAATATGAAACTTTCTTATGAATGCCAATGATAATTTGGAATGGGCTTTCTTCATGACTTCATAGTCATCCATGCAATTTCCCCAAAAGTCTTCTATATGCATCTTATGAAATAATTTCTTACTCACAAACCTCTCCATCACCTTAGTTGGATCAAAATGATTTCTTTTGTTTTAATAATGGAGGTTAAGAAGTTGAAGTTCTATGTTAGAGTGCTCAGCTGATGCCAATGAAGGACATGCATAGTTTCCTCTACCTAATAGGATGGAAAATTGGACATTCGTTATATGCAAATGCTTGAGTTTTTTAGCACAAGTTAATAGTTGTCTAGACAGTTCCAGGAGCACTACTTTATATGTTGGATATCTAGGGAGTCTATAAGCCATTCCCGTGAAACCTTGTATTCTCAAATATGTGAACTTCTCAAATTGAATATACCACCTCCCATACTTAGTGACTTCATTCATGGCTTTGGTGGATATCCTTAGAGCTGTGTTGCCTTGAAATAATCTAGTTATGTACATAGTAAAGGCATCATTTACCCTCTTATAAAGCATAAGAGATTGTGTCAATGTGAGTTGTGTGTAGCATTCATAAACCTTAATCTGAATTTGCTCATCATTCCCCACTTCTCCCACCTTGGACAATCTAGCATAATGATTCTTCCTCGCCAATGCGTAAACTACATAGGATGTCCATCTGAAGAATTGTTTCTCTTTGAAGTTACTGAATGCCTCATGGATGTTATCACTTAGGATTTGTGTCCAATGAAACTTAGTACCTTTTAATATCTCCTCAATTATAACAAACATCCATCCCTCAAAGATTGATGCTACAGGTAACCCATATATTCTGCTCAACAAGGTTACTAGATCACCTATTTAATCATGAAAGTCACTCCTGTATAGCACCTGAGGAAACTTGACCAAGGTAGACCTTTTACTTTTTGCCCACTGTTCATTCATGTGTTTTCTACATCCATTTTCATATTTCTTATAGGTGGCTTCTGATCCTACCTTATCTTGCATAGGCATCACTGAATGCCATGGGATGCCAAAAATTTCAGCTAAGGAGGGTGGACTTAGGTCAGCTAACACTTCTCCACTAGCAGTTTGTATTGTTCTTGTCATGATGTCATATCTCTCTGCACAAGTAACAATCAACTCCACACATTGAGCAGATGTGGGAAAGGCAACAGCTTCTGCAATCCCACTATTCTTCACTTTCTTGGCTCTCAGGGTTAGATTTGGGCCAAATATTTTGAGTCTAAAATCATCCAGGTCGATATGACCTAGGTCTGTATCTCCTACATTCTTCCACCCAGTAGCAATCTTTGTTTCCAAGGGAATACCTTTGAACTCGTATCTCATGGCTTGAGCTCATGCAGTCATCTAACCTGCAGGACTAGACCTTATAAGTCTTGATGCCTCTGAGATAGTTTTCTCTAACTTCTAAGTTTAAACTCTATGGTTATCAAGTGGACTACTACACTATCAAACCCTGTTATAATAAATGAGTCTAAAATGAATCTACCAAGTTACCATTATATGCCTATGAGAACATAGGTCTAAAATTTACCAACTATTGCGTTTGTCACATGATCAAATAATAAAGCAATCTTATACTAATGCATGTAATAAATACTCTAATGCTACAAAGTCCTAGTTAAAACATGTAAAACATCATAATTTACTAACAGTAGTCATTACTTCCCTCTCACAGGCATTTCTCCTTTTGAAATTTCTTCAAAAACTATCATTTTACCTAGTTTGCGCTAAATTTAGGGTCAACCGACCTACAGAAGAAAAAGTGCTAATTTCAAGGTCAACCGACCTGACGGAGAAATCAGGACAGTTCGACCAATTGATCTACAACATCTTGCAGGGGTTTTATAGTCAACCGACTTAGGTTAGTCATTTGGGTCGGTCGGTTGCAAGTTTAACGCGACGCGATCAAACAAACCTTACCACCTTTGCGCGAGATTGGATATCACTTGACATTGTGGAGTTTTCGAAGCTAACCGACTAAGTCGATGGTGACGCATTTTAGTGCAAGGTCAGAGGGAGTCATTTTTGGTGCAAAGTTGTCCTTCTACAGTTTGGCGAAGGTTTAGGGCATAACGGACTTGCAGAACATTTAAGTGCATCCGACCTAGGTCAAAGAGGGGATCTTTTAGCGCAAAGTCAGAGTGTCAAACTTTTAGCGCAACATAGTTTTTGAGTCTTGGTGGGGGTTTTCTAAGCTGTCGACTGGCCTGTCTGATCACAAAAGTCTTTCGGAGGTCAGTCCGGTGTGCTTTTACCGCAATTCTCTTTTTCACTTGTTTTGTTTGATCGATTCAGTGTGTTAAGGCGAGATTATTTTTGTTTCGTTAGGGTTTGATAAATATCAATTTCATTTTGCCTATGGGAAGGACTTTAGATGATGTTCAAAAAAAGTTCTACCTCCCCTCTGTCTGACATTAGGGTTTATAGAAGACAGTTCGAAAGTAAACCCTAATTTATGTGACCCAAATCCTATCTTCAAGGGTTTGCCATGCGTTTAAAAGAAAATACATTTGATTTCCAACTGAAACCCTAACAAAAATCCCTAAGTGAAGAAATGAACTCCTACCTAGTTCGCAGGGGTGAAATGAGTTGAAATGTGCAGGCGGGGAGGATGTCTTCAAGTCAAATCCACGAGAGGTGCAGGGCGATCGATCGTTGCCGTAGAGTTCTTCGAGTGTTTCTTTAATGAAAAATGAGCTCGAAAACCATGAAAACCCCTTTTATTCTCCCCTGAATTGATCGCCATTAATGTAGAGTGTACGAGGTGTCAGTCACTAGATTCAGCAGAATATTAGGGTTTGCACGGAATTGGGTTACCTCCGACTTGGCGGGGTTTTAGGACATTACCGACTTAGTTGGTGGATAGTATTCTTAGTGCAAAGTAGATCTATGCAATACAAGCCCTTTGTAGGACTTGGGGGATCCTCTGACTTGCGAGGTTTTTGGCATTCCCTGACTTAGTCAGTGCATGAGCTTTGTAGCGCAAAGTCGATGGCGGTGAACTTTGACGCTAAGGTTGGTGGATACGAAAAGCAGTGCTAAGGTTGGTCATGTAAGAATACAGCGTTGGGGTCAGAGGTAATACATTCTAGTGCAGAGGTCAGTTGGGGATCTTTTTAGCTCAAGGGTTGGATGGAAGCAATTTTAGCGCAAAAGGCAATCAGACCTAGTTTTATGAAATGCAGAGACTTGGACTTAGTAGATTTTGGAATGACCTATTAACATCAATTTTCCAACATGGCTAGAGATGCACTTTGACCACTTGACCACTTAGGAGATGGAAACCCTACTTGATACTCTAAGCCAAAATTTGGAAGAGAGGGGGTCTCTGTTTTTCGAAATAGGGCATGTGTGCAAGGCACAATAGTAACCTCATTGTAATTTCTAATTTCAAAATACTTCTCCATCTCCGTAAGCCATGCCTTTGCGGCATCTCCACTTACAGATCCATCAAATTTAGGTGGCATGACCTTTTTCATGTCATGAGACAATTCTATAGCCATAAGGCTCCTCTTATCCCCTTCATGTCTAGTTGTAGAGTTATTTTCTCCAAGTTGGCTTTGGGTGGCGTCATTATGGCGTTCCTCGCCATCACCCCCATCATAATCATCTTGCCTATCTTCTGACTGGCCTCCCACTTTGTGTTCGAGGGTTTCCACCCTCGCCCTTGTTTCTTTCAACAAAGTCAAGATTTGGTCAAATTTAGACGCGGATTGCCCTAAAGGTGCTCCTTCATCTTGGCTATCTGCGATTCTGGTTCTAACTTGAACCTTTACTGCAATCTACTTCTTCCTGAAGTTTGCAGATTAATCACGGATTAGTTTTCCATGCTATGCAATTCATTCATTTTACAAATCTATTCACATTCATGTAATCTTTAACAAGAAAGGAAAGATTGTCAAAATTTGCCATTGCATTACAGTTTCCATTGGATTACATATATAATCCACCAAATTACAAAATTGTGTTCACACCTTGCTTCTGCAAGTCATTTACAACTTGGGATAACTTCCCATATTCATGTTTTCTTTTCAGTCTTAGGAGGTGAGGATACACACTAGTATTCCTTCACATCCTCCTTAGATACATTACAATCCTTAGGGTTACTTCCCTCAGCTAGTGCTTTAGGGGCAGAGGGTGTCATTGATGCTTTAGTAGAGTTAGGGGCAGCCAATCTTTCAACTTTCCTTAATTCCTGCTTGATGCATCTCACGGCATCAGTGAAAGTTTCCTCATCAGATAACCATGCACCTACCAAGCATCCAGTTTGTTCAAGTTTCTCCTTCATGGAGGCTTGTGCCTTCAAAATCTTTTGTTAGTGTAGGTAACGTCCATGTTTCATTACCTTCTTTCGAGGTGTGGTTCCAATTTTTACCATTCTAGCATAGAACATCCAGTCATTACCATACTTAATGTTGGATACAATAATCATCAAGTAGTGAGCTCATTAGGTCCATGTATTGAACTTGGCTCTGATACCATATGTAACATCACTATCCATAATACCCAAGTTTTAACATTAAACATGTATCATAATCAAATGATTAGTTAACAAAATGGATGAGTTAATCAAATCCGAACTCAAGAAACATAATATTTTCACCATTTAAGCATGTTAATCTAACCATGATATAACAAAGCTTACATTACAGTAATCATTTACAATCTTTAGTGAGTAACCATCACTAATCCAATACAATATATACCCAAGGCATCATGAATCAATTTATACATTACAATGGACTAAATGGTCATAAAATGCAGACATTGTATCTAGAACCAATGATATTTGTCTCCATAAGCCTTAGCTTGTCTCATGCTTGGGAAGGAGAGCATCATCCTAGTGCTTTTCCTCCAACCATGGACCTGTGGTCCCCCACTCATCTTCCTAACTGGAAGAGGCCCTACCCTTCATGGAAAGGTTAGACATTAGAAACCATTTGGATAGCCATCTGAGTATCTAGTGTTGTGTCCTTCCTACTGTCCCACGGTCACACACTATAGATCCACTCTAACTTGTATGACACTACTAGAGACACTACGCCATCTGGAACAATGTGCACCAACAATGCATGCAGAGATAGATGCATTACTTTGGCCAAAGTTTTACATACATACATGTTGCACAATGAACGTCGTCATATGTCCACCACCCTAACTCGACTTATAAGTTGTCATGTCCTACAATAAGTTCTTAACGACCTTGTTCTTTAGGTCTAGTATGAGTGGGATTCATTTGATTTATTGCCCATACTTGGACATTCGACTCCCATCATAGAATAGTTACAGTTAAATAGGTTATCCTCGTAACGAGGAACTAGTGACTCCCCGTCACCTTATTTTTTTTCTTTTCATATCAAATTCGACTATTTTGACCACCTTGGTCTTCCATGGTTTACATTTTTGATAGTAAATCATCACATATGATGAAGTCAAGTACATGTACTCAAGGCATACCATGCCTTAGTAGAGTAAGTTAGTTTCATTAGGATTAATAATTCTTCTTATCCTTATGAGCTTTAGGTGTTATTCACCAATCCTATAAGCTTACACTTAAGTAAGTAAAGTAAATATAACTCATAACATTTAACAATAAGTCTTAATTAAGACACATAAAGAACAAGTCTGCATTCTATTATAGGCACATTCTATCTATTTCATGATGAGACCATGTTCTCAAATGGTCTCACCACCTCTGTATTCAAGGGTTTAAATATATTATCATTGATAGTTTAAGAAACCCTATAAAAGATTCATAGTAGGCTTTCCATACAAGCTCGACTTGGTATTAGTTTAGGTGTTGTAAACACATTGTCTTTAATTGCCTCCCCAGTTGTCACCATAGTTAGGTGACTGTATTATTGATATTATTGCCTCAATAATTGTCACCAGAGTCAGGTGACTATATTATTGATATTATTGCCTACACGGTTGTCACCATAGTCAGGTGACTGTATTATTGATATTATTGCCTCCACGGTTGTGACTATAGTCAAGTGACTGTATTACTCATTCATGACCATTCTGGAGTTATTCTTTACTCCATTCGAGAGCTCTTTAAGCTCCAACTATGTCATTATATGATGTGTGTTTATCATGCATTGATAACAAGCTTAGCCATAGTAGCTTCGAGCACTGCAAAATGTAAAATGTATTATGGCTGGGTCGTAAGACCCTAGCTCAGATATAGAAAAGAATTCATTTCTAAAGACTCGGCCTCGTGGCCTCAAGAAAGTTTCACAAATAAAGCATGGTGCAGTCATTGCTTAGCTTTTAAGCCTTGAGCTTAGTCACTGGTAGGAATACAATACTTCACTACCTCGGCCTCACGGCCTAGAGCGCAGTCTCAAATAAGTTCTCAATGTATCAACACTCGGGCATACGGCCTAAAGTGTAGTCTCAAAAAGATTATAGTGGGTTTTAACCTCGACTCTATAGCCGTGAATCATTCAAAAGAAAGTTTTCTTGTTTGCTAGCTCAGCCATTATGGCTTCGAGCCTCTTCTCATCATAAAGATAACATGTAAGCTTGGTCTTAAAGCCTTGATCCATAATATGAAATACAACTTAGAAACATTGATAGCTAGGCTGTAACAGCCTTGAGCCATGACTATGAAAAGATTAACATATTTATCATGGCATGGCCTCACAGGCCTTGTGCCTCAAAGTTAGATATATGATAAGTCAAATAATATCACACTATCTCTAACAGAGATTAAACACAGTCAGGGCTCGATATATATATCGAAGGTAAATAGTCCATCATATTACCTGGACAATGTTTTCGATGGGAATGTTGTTCCAGTCTTAACCACCTTCGAGCTGCACTCAACTTCAAATCTTCTAGTGCTATATCACTATAGCTTTCACCACCCTACTCATAAACCCCAACTAACCACGCTGAACTCTCTCTCTACCAAAGTCTACTAACAGAAGAATAATCAAGGCTCGATAGACTGGCCAACTCTTGGCATGCTGTTTTGGAAGGTAACAACCTTTTCATACATCTGTTCCACAAACAGTGGCTCGATCCCGGCATCATGCAAGATGGGATGAGCTCAAAGCTCTCCATCATTTCTCAATGCCGACCAAATACAATTTAATAGCATTTGATAACAATCGAATATTATGGTAAGAAAAGATAATAACAATATTATTATTGCAATTCAACCTATTTAAAGGTTTGCATCCTTTCTTGAGGATTAACACTATATAATAGAAAATACAAATTGAGTCACAACAAAATCGTCGATTGTCGGTGTTGAGTAATACTCCCCTAAAATCGACTATCCTTATTAGTCGAATGACTAGGGAAATAATAATCCCTAAGAACAAAAGGATAACGAGAGAACTCCTCGTCTCTTAACACTATTATCTCTCGACTAGGGATGATGTTCCAAGAACATCACTTGGTCCTCACAATTTGTCGTGGTAACTCCAATGACATAACAACTGACAAAGAACATGGAAGCTAAAAAAAAAGAGACAAGACATGTGTCAACTTACGAAAGGATTAAGAAGGACGTCGATACTCAGATGGCTAGTCAACCTTTTGCTTTCACAATGTCTAACCCTTCCTCTAGGATGATACTCTCCTTCCTTCTTCGAAGGACGTTCATTTTCCAATTTACACTCAAGACCACAAGATTATGATCAGTGCATCATTATCATATCTTGTAATATAAATCAATTAATTTACAAAACTAATTAACATCAGTAACTACTCCATAATCAAGAGTTAAATCAGATATTTCCACAATATCAAATCAATTAACTATGACTAATCCTCCTGATTATCATGCCAAGTTAATGATTAAGTTTAATTTTAAGTTGGGGATGTAACAACAAAGGTCCCCTCAAGAACCTGGTCAACCATTTTGGTGAGCCCGTAAATTATTCCTAGGCTTATGCCACCAACTTCATCCTCTATAAGTGACCATCTTGTTCACATGCTTGTAACAAGATTTGTTGATTCCTATCTACTACGATGGACTTTCTTTTATGTTACTAGACTACCTACAATTGACATCCATTATTTTCATGATGTTAACTTTTTTTTGATATCATTACTTCTATTGTAGATGATTAATTATTGTTTGACAAGGATTTGTGTGTTTCATCAAAAGGATTGAGTTTTGTTGGTCAATTTTTTACCATCAAATGTCATTGGAACAATGAAGACCATGCTCACCTTTCTTCATAAGTTTATTTGGCTTTATATTTTAGCATTATTTTAATATTTTTCTATTATGTTATTTAATTTTAATTTTAACTTTATTCTAATATTTGTTTTATTCTATTGTGTTTTACATTTTTATTTATTTATTTGTGATTTATGTACTTAAATAAAGTAACTAAAATGTTTTTTAAAAGCAATTAAATACAAAAATGTTTATATTTTGGCATACAAGCCCATCTATCAATGCTCACCCTTGGAGCACAAAAGGAGCTAAGTCAAGCTTGTGGAGCCATTAGCAAATCAGATTTCTATAAAACTCTATAAATTATAGAGATTCGACATTCTTATCCTCCTTATGCCTATGCTTTGTCTCTTCCAGAGAATGATGCATTTTCTCTTGCAGGTATCCCTAAATCAATTTCATTACACCACTTAGACGTTCTTCTGAATCATGAGTCATGGAAAAGTCATCATGGGTTGGGCTCCTTGTAATTGCTTTTCTCAAATGATAATAGAACTATAGGTTTCCTTTGTATAGTATAATTATCCTCAATGGTGTGTAATGAGTGTCATGATTGTTCATCGCTTTATGGAATGTAAATTGGTTTATACATATATATCTTAGTAATTTAGTTTCAATTCCATGTGTTTGATGTTATATAATTTTTTGATAAAAAGTAGAGTGGAGTCTACGCATACTTAAAAACATTTTCCTCCATTATGGTCTTGCTTAAGAAGACAATAGGATTATCTTTAAAAGTATCCTTTTAAATTATGAGGATTGATCTGGATGAACAATTCCATTAGTTATGTTGCCTATTTGGAGCAAGTTCAAGGACTTGAAAAGGGATTTTTTCCTCTCTTCAATCACTAATACCTCTTGCCAAGGGACTTCAAGAGCATGATGGGATAATTATTTGTCTATAGCCATGAAGGGAAGTATGCCCCTTCACAAATACTACCTGCTTCTTGTTAAAGAATAGTTTTTACTCTAATTAATGGATTCCCCCAAAATAGTAGGATGAGTTGACAATTTACTTCATGAATATCTATAAGATAAGTAATATGTTGAGGCCCAATTGGATAGGGTAGAAAACCCTCTTAGGAAATTGTAGCATCCTCAAGCTTAATTATGATAAATAATTAAAGACTAACAAGTCCTATAAGATTCAAAAAGTTGTAAATAACAATCATATAATTAATCTAAACCATTTTTTCCCCAGGGTAAGATTAACGACATGTTACTGCAATTTTTTTAGGTAAATATTTTGCTAGAAATCAATAAGCCCTTGTGGCATGTCACTGGACCTAAATAATGAGGTGCACCCACCCACCACCAATGATTAATCTGTCAAACCACATTGCATCAATTCTACCATTGTGTGTTGTTTTAAAGATTTAGTGTCTTTCCAAGCTCTATTGGTTTATTACCTATGTCCTCCCTAGTGCTAGTATTTTAAACCAAGATTTAAGGCTCTTCTTCATTGCCCACTTAGATATAGAAATCCTTTAAATCATCTATATAAATATATATAAAAAGATAAATTACCATTGACGTATCCATTGCACCCCAAATGCTAATTTTACATAAAACATATTGTGACTACTAATCAAAAAATATTTATTATTATTTAGTGATATATCTGTAGGGTGCTGCTATATTTATGGAAATCCCATCTATAGAGAAAACACAAATCACATTTAAGGAATCACAACATTTGATTATGTTGATGTTGGACGAGCAACATCGGGCTCCCACTTCCAGCCCAACTTCATGCATTTTTTTGGAGACACGACCTTTGGTGGAGGGCGACATGGAGATTAAAGAGATGCACATCTCTTTCTTCTCACTTGTATATATAATTCTTCCTCATTGTTCAAGACACACATTTTATATACATTCAATCACAAGCATAATTCACAAGGTAAAGCAGACTTCTAAGGAGTAGATCAAGTTATTTCAAGAGCAAATCAGATTTATCAAGTGTGAACTTATTCATTGTGCTTCAAGAAGTGAAGCCATACCTGTAGGCCTTGGATTTGGCCATTGTAAAGTAGATTATTGTTCTTATCATTCAATATATAAGAGATATATTGTTGCTGGGTTTTTCCCCTCAAGTTGGAGGGTTTTCCCAGGGTATCTTGTTGTGTTCATTGTTCATTGTGTTGCATTTTCTGATTGCTTTAATTCTGATCATAAAAAATCAACATGGTATCAGAGCGAGTTTGAAGAAGATCGTGGTCAGATTTTTCATTGCAGCAATACTCTCTATTTTTTTTAATATCTCTTGTCTATACCTATTTTAGTCAAGATGGTGAATGGTCTTAAAACTGAGGATAGAATCGAAGGAGCATCCAACTTCACATCATGGAGGTTTAGAATCATGCTCACCTTGGAAGAAAATGACTTGGCTGAGTTTGTGGAAACCAAAGTTCCTAAACCTTCAGAGGAAGAAGAGAAGTTGCAGTGGAAAAAGAAAGACATCAAGGTGAAGAAGATATTGGTTGACTCCGTTAAAGATCATATTGTTCCAACTGTCTCCAAGTTGAAGACGGCAAGGGACATGTTCAAAACCTTGGAGGAGATGTACGAAATCAACAACACCAGCTGGGCTCTTGCACTGAAGAAACAACTACATCATGTGAAAATGTCGAAAGGAGAAACGGTTATTGCTTACTTCATGAGGATTTCAGAATTGAGAAATCAACTCTCTTCAATTGGTCATGTGGTTGATGACAAAGACTTGACCATGCTTGCTCTCAATGGTCTTCCTTCATCATGGGAATCCTACATTCAAGGAATCAGTGCAAGATCGAAGCTTCCCAAGTTTGATCGATTGAGGGTAGATTGCATTCAAGAGGAGTCTAGATTGGCCACTACAGGAATTGGTCAAAGCTCTACCAATGAAGACATTCATGTCCTTGCCTCTCAATCATCTAAGAAGAAAGGAAACAATGGGAAGAAAGAATTCTTTAAGAGGATCAGAGATAATGGAACTGATGGCGCTCCTGCATTCAAGAAGAAGAGGAACCTCTCCAAAATCCAATGCTTTAGGTGTGACAAGTATGGTCACATTGCCAAGTATTGTCCATCCAGGCCTAAGCATCAGGCCACCATTGCAGACATTGATGATGCCTCTCCTCAGAAGGACTCATGTGAATACTTGTTCTATTCAGCATTGTCAAGCAATGTACCTACCGATACTAACACTTGGCTAATTGATAGTGGTGCATCTCGGCACATCACTGGTTTTAAGGAGCATTTATCAAACTTGGTGGAGAGAAATTCTAGTGAACAAGTCATCATTGGAGATGATACTAGCTATTCGGTGAAAGGGACTGGGATCTCTACTCTCCACTTGGATTCTAGCATTACCCTAAAGTTAAGTGATGTTCTCTATGTTCAAGGCATCAAACAAAATCTGGTTTCTATTTCTTCCTTGGAAGACAAGGGATACCAAGTTGCCTTCTCTGAAGGCAAAGTTCTTGTGTGGATGAAGAATTCCAACTTCAAGACTGCTCGAGTAATTGGAGTTAGACATGAGAGCCTCTATAGGCTACTCACTCATCCACTTCAAGCATTAGTACATGATTCTTCAAGCTTGTGTGATCTTTGGAATCAAAGATTGGCTCACCTACACTTTCAGGCTCTACCTTTCATGCAGAAGATGGTCATGGGTCTTTTGAAATTCAACTAGGAGCATGAAGGTACCTGCAAAGGTTGTGCCATGGGTAAGAATACTAAAAGTCCATTTCATAGTAGAGAAAGTAGACCTAAATGTATTCTAGATCTCATTCATTCTGATTTATGTGGTCCAATGTCTATTGCTTCCTTGAGTGGTTTCTTGTATTACATTATTTTTATTGATGACCACTCTAGAAAGACTTGGATTTATTTCTTGAATTCTAAAGAATCTAAAGAAGTACTCAAGAGGTTCAAAGAGTTTAAAGCTTAGGTAGAGAACTTATCTGGGAAGAGTATCAAAGTTCTGAGATCCGACAATGGAGGGGAGTACACCTCTGAAGGATTCCGTAACTTTTGCATTGAAGCAGGAATTAAGAGGGAGTTTTGTGTCCCTTACAATCCTCAATAGAATGGTGTTACAGAAAGGAAGAACAGATCTATTGTAGAAGCCGCCAAAGCTATGATTCATGACCAAGATCTATAAACCTTCCATTGGGCTGAAGCATCTAGGACAGCTGTTTATGTTCAGAATAGAAGTCCTCACCGCATTTTAGAGAATATGACTCCCGAAGAAGAATTCACAGGGGTGAAGCCAGAAGTAAGTCATTTGAGGATCTTTGATTGTCCAATGTATGTTCATATACCGAAAGATAAAAGGACAAAGTTGGATCCATCTGGCAAGAAGGGAATATTTATAGGCTACAGTGAGACTTCAAAAGCCTATAGAGTTTACATTCCAGGTCAGAAGTTGATTGAGATTAGCAGGGATGTTACATTTGAAGAGGATGTTGCATTCAAAAGATCTAAGGGCATTCATATGGAGATAGATAATGAAGACCAAGAGTCTCCTCGGGATATGGAAGTTGACCATACTCCTGAGATTCAGAGGGAGGCTACTGATCCAAAAGAAAATGATGATCTAGTTGAGCCTTTGGAACCAACTGATGGACCTAGTGATATTGTTTTAGTACGAAAAAGGCCTCTGTGGACTCGAGAAACCATGCAAGAGGCGAGAAAATATGCAGCTCCCAGAAGATCTGATGCAAGGACTTCTGGAGGTCATAACTTTTGACTCGGATGTGGGTTTTCTACAAAATTTTACAGGTGGATGCATTATGAGGTGGCCAGTGATTTCCCAACCCACCCTAGTCAATTGGACCTCGTCTTGGAACTTTTTCGGGGCTTGAAACTTTCATCTTGGCCCTCAAAATGGCAAATTAGTGTTTTTTTTCTAGTTTTTTAAAAGTTGCTTTTTTTAATAACTCGAAACTCATGTTTCAAATTTAGGATGTTAGTTGGTTTTTTGTCCTACCTTAGCTTTATGAGTTTTTTGGGAAAAAACTGGATTCTCAAGATATGATTGTAAAATTACCTAAAATGGCAAAATTTGACAATTGTCGAAATCTGCCAAAAAAGGTAATTTTTTTATTTTTTTTGTTTTCTTAGATATAAGAGAGTTTTCTCTCATTGTAGCGGCAGAGTTGATGAATAGAAGTTTTGGTATGTTTCAGCTTTCAAATATTTGTCTCTCATGTTTAATGGCACAATTCTGTTGAGTGTATGTTGTGTGCTGCATCAAGATCTCTTAGAGAAAGCAAGAGACCTCATAAGTTCTTAGATTGTGTTATTAATGAGTCAAATTATTGAGTTTGAGCCTTCCAGTGTTGAGGAAGCTACTAGTCAGCAAGTTTGGAGAGATGATATGGCTGAAGAGTATCAATCCATCCTCAAGAATGATGTTTGGGATATCGTACCTAGACCTAAAGGAAAATCTGTTGTTTCTTCTAAGTGGCTCTTCAAGATCAAGCATGCGGCTGATGGAAGCATTGAGAAGTACAAGGCTAGGTTCATGGCTAGAGGATTCTCTCAGAAAGAGGGAGTAGATTATGAGGAAACCTTTGCTCCAGTTGCTCGTTATACATCCGTAAGAACCATCATTGCTATTGCAACATTTAAAGGATGGAAAATACACCAAATGGATGTGAAGATAACATTTCTAAATGGTGTAATCAAGGAAGAGGTATATATTGAGCAACCTGATGGCTTTGAGGTTCATGGGAAGGAGTCTCATGTTTGCAAACTAAAGAAGGCTTTGTACGGCCTTAAGCAGGCTCCTCGTGCTTGGTACGAAAGAATTGATCAATACCTGATGAGCTTGGGTTTCTCCAAGAATGATGTTGATTCAAACCTATACTTCAAGGTAATTGATGGTGAAGCATTAATCTTGGTTCTCTATGTTAATGATCTACTTATTATCAGAGAAGATCACCTCATTTTCAAATGTAAGAAGGAGTTAGCTTCATAATTTTAAATGAAGGATCTTGGTCTCTTACATTAAATCCTTGGTTTAGAAGTATGGCAGAAACCAAATGAGATCATCCTAAGTCAAGGGAAGTATATTATTGACATCTTGAAGAGATTTGGTATGATGGATTGCAAACCTATGTCTACATCGATGGAGACAAATTTGTTGAAGTTAAAAGAGGCTACAGCTAGTTCAGATCTGGTGGATCCTAGCATGTACAGACAAATGATTGGATCATTGATGTATCTAGTTAATACTAGACCAGATATTTTCTATGCAGTGAGTGCACTTAGTCAGTTCATGTGTGAACCAAGGCAAATACATCTAGTTGCAGTGAAGCATATCCTAAGATACTTGCGTGGCACAATTAGGTATGGCTTGAGATATACTTCTGGTGTAGATTTGAAGCTGCATGGATATACTGATTCTAATTGGGTAGGGTGTGTCATTGATCGGAAGAGCACCTCTAGATGTTGCTTCAGTTTGGGATCTACAATGATTTCCTGGTGCAGCAGGAAGCAGTCATTTGTAGCATTGAGTACAACAGAGGCAGAGTATATTGCAGCTTGTATGGCAGCTCAAGAAGCAGTATGGCTTCGTAAGCTCCTTGTAGGATTGTTTGGACAATCTATGGAGCCTACTATTATTCATTGTGATAACTAGAGCTATGTGAAGCTTTCTGTCAATCCAGTGTTTCATGACAGAACCAAGCATGTCAAGATCAAATACCATTATATCAGAGATATGGTATTGAGGAAAGCTATAGAGTTGAGGTATATCAGTACTGATGAGCAGACGACAGACATTCTCACCAAGCCTCTCTCCAAGTTAAAGTTTGTGTACTTTCGAGATAAGCTTGATATAGTGGAGAATATAGCCTTAACTGAGAAAGAGTCTCAGTATCAGTGATCCTCTATAACGAGTTCTTCTCTATGAGAGAAGTTCAAGGTGAAATCCCTTGATAACGAGTTCTTCTCTATGAGAGAAGCTCAAGGTGAAATCCCTTGATAATGAGTTCTTCTCTGTGAGAAGTTCGAGGTGAAATCCCTTGATAATGAGTTCTTCTCTGTGAGAGAAGTTCGAGGTGAAATCCCTTGATAACGAGTTCTTCTCTGTGAGAGAAGTTCGAGGTGAAATCCCTTGATAACGAGTTCTTCTCTGTGAGAGAAGTTCGAGGTGAAATCCCTTGATTCCACCCTCTGGGAGAGCCATGGTGGATGTCATGTAATTGATGAACACTTGTACATACTATACATTGTTGTAGCCATTATGGTTGATATCATATTGAGGTGATATTTGATATCACAATGTGGTGGTATCTTTCTTTTCACATATGAGTGTAGCCATTGTGGCTGACATCACGATGAGGTGATATGTCTTATGCAGCTGTGTTACCTTTTGAGTCGCCCCTTATTTATTTATTCATTGGTAATTTTTCCTGAGCCAAGAGCCGGTTTACCATGTTATATTCTTGGTCATACCTTTGTTTCGTAAATCGGCTCTTGGTCCTTCAATTTGTATTCGTTTGTTGTCTTTGTAGACAAGGTTACTTAAGGTTTGAACCTTTGAACCTGAACCATTCTCAAAGTTCAAAGTTCAATGGTTCAATATGTCTAAGTGTCTCATAAAGCAAGCTGTCATTTTGTTTGTCTTATGCACCTTTGAACTTTCGGGTTGAACTTGAACCTTCCGCTCGTACTTTATAGCGGGGTTCAAGGTTCAATGGTTCAATGGTCTTAAGGTTCAACACTCTCTATCTTCTTATAAGTCAGGTCACGCAGTTACCTTGTGTAATTATTGTATCGTTGAACCTTCCGCTTGTACTCTGTAGCGGGGTTCAAGGTTCAAGGTTCGACAGTTCATTGTTTCATAATTGGAAGCCTTTTACCAAAGCTGCATAACTTTTGTTGGTCTACATAACCCTTGCATCTTTGAACCTTCGTATTGAACCATGTCTTTACAAGTTCGACGGTTCATGAGTTAAGTTCCTGTTTTAGTAAGTCACTCCTTTGCTTATCTATATGGTCCGATTGGCATGTTTGAACCACCACATTGAACCAACGCATTGAACCACATCCTAAAGGTTCAATGGTTCAATAGTTCAAAGATTTGGTGATTTTGGTCCCGTTTGTTCCCACAGCTTTCTAAGTCAAATTTAGTGGGAAAGTTGGAGGAAATTATGTCAGAAACTCATTATGAGACTGAGAGCTCTAATTTAGCAGAGACTAAGGATAATCATTATACTTCATGATGGCACGTGAACACTACTTGCTATTAATAAAGAAATCAGAGTTCACGTCTTTTCAAATATTTTTGGCACGTTTGTTCCAAGCGATAATTATTCATTCTGGTTAGTGCCATTATTAACCAAGAACAAGCCAAGTTTAACAAATAAACATACTGTGCAACGCGGAGGAGAATAGTGCCAGAAGTGTAAGGCTCTTTTTATTCAAGTTTTCATAGTGAATTCAGATATCTTGAAGGTGAGTTCTATTTCCCATATGCTATTCCTAGTTCTTATGCTAGAAAGAAGAATCTCTGGAATTTCTGTTGTTTTCAAAATTCCAAGTGTTTTATTGTAATTCTCCAACTATGTCTTTGAAATCTACGTGTTTGGGGGATGAACATGGTCCTGGCCTTACTTATTCTCACTCAAAATTTGGAGATACTGCATTGGTTCAATATGATTTAGAGGAATTTAAAGAAAGAGCTAGAAACCCTGTTCAAACCCCTACAATGAAGAAAATTGTAGATAGCGGCTTAGTTGAAGCCGCAGCTTTTCCTCAGGCTATACTGTGCCCAGAATTGGTTCAAGAGTGTATGAATAGGTACGACCCCCAAGACAGATGTGTCAGAAATACAAACAGGGATGTGTTATTTTATGTCAACAGACAAACCCTCATGTCTGTGATGAAGATACTGCCTAAGGAGGTGTATTCCAACCTTGACATTACTGCCTCCAATGGGTATTTCTCAGAGAAGAGACCAACTTACAAAAGTGTAATAGCGAGGAACTGGCTGCTAAAATTTCAGAAGGGCGGTTCAAGGTTACCCAGGCCACTTACCAAAGATCATTTGATAAAAGAAGTAAGGGATATTGTAGTATTGTTACACAGATTGAGAGGCAATCAACATGCCTATTATTGGGAGGATTGGATGTACTTTTTCATACAAGTCATCCTTCAAGGAGAACAATATTTGGATTGGGCCTAAATAGTGGCTGACTATCTACATCAGGGTTTGAGCAATTATCTAGGCAACAGAGATTTCTATATGTCTTCGTACCTGTTCTATTGTCTAGCATCTACAAGAGATTGGTTTGACCTACCCCATGCACCCATAGCTGAGAATAGTAAAATTTATAAATATTATTCACAGTTGCAGAGAAAGAATTGTTATGAAAATTACAAAAGGGTTAATGATGTCTTCACTGGGAAAATGACTTATGAATTGGCAGGGAACTTGAGTAAAAGAATGTCCAGTGAAGCAATGCAATTGATTAGTATCTATGGTAGCTTCTTCATCCAATTTTCTAAGTTCACTTACATCAGAGTTGGAGGATTTGATGGTGAACCTGTGAAGTTACCTAGATATGTGTTTGATCGTTTCGTGCTGATGGAGGTATGTAGGCAGCTGGCACATGTTGATAAGAAATTCCCATCAAAAAGGGGTTTTGGTATTTCTTTTCCTATTAAACTTGGGCATTATTCATGCCATTCAAAATCTGATGCCTTGAATTTGGAGGTGAACCTCAAAAGATTCAATTTTCAGTCCTTCACTGCCAAGACTCAATTCAACAGTAAACGATTTGTCAAAGATAACCTAGATCCTGGAACAAGGCACTCACACCTTCCTAAGCTGGAGGATTACTGGGAAGACTGTCCAGATGAATTTGAGGTCAGAAGAAGGCTGTGGTGTAGGTTTTCTTTGGGGCAGATAATTACACTCAATTTAAACATGGATATTTCTGGAATTTCTGATGATGGAGAACAGGTGGTTGACCCACAGTTTGAAAAAGTAAAACACTTACCCATTCCAGAGGTGGACTAGAGCAAAAAGGAAGAGGACAGAATTGAAGTTAAAACTCTTCCAGCAATAAGAAGAACTGAGAAATGGTTGAGAGAAAAGAGACAAGAAGGGCTTCAAGATAAAAATGCCCAACAATTCTCTTCAATGGTTGGATCATCGCTTCCCATAGACTCTTCTAATCAACCTCTTGCTATCTGTGGTGCAGGTGCTTCCAAGCCATCAACTGAGAGAAGCCCTATCACTAAGAGATCTAGAAGGGTCCTCACAGATATTCTGCCATCTCGTGTTACCAGGTTGAGGACTAAAGGAAAAAGAAAGAAATAGGCTTCTGAAACAATAGTTGTTGATTTGAATTTAGAAGAAGATTCAAAAGGACCTATGGGTGACAAGGAGCTAAGCCCAAACAGAACAGAGGAGGTTGACACTGGGTTACAGTCAGAGGCCATTCTGGAGACCCCTGAAATATTAATGATTTCAAATAAATCCTCTGATGAAGTGAACCCCGAGAAGACAACCTCAGCCCCTGCACCAAAGTGGCTAGAAAGTTCTATTTCTGATAAGAAAAAAGTGATTCCTTTTGTTGTCCCTTTAGAGGACATGGTAAGCAAATGTTTGGGGAAAACCCCCAAGTCCAAGAAACTCAAGATGACATCCAAAATAAATATTGATCCAAACACTGGTAACTGGAGTGCTGAAATTGCTAAGCCAGTGATAGAGGAAGAAGTGCAGGACCCAACAGTGCATGATTTCACTGTGGAGAAAGTGGATCTCGGTGCTGCCTCCAGAGCTGCAGATGTCCACCACCTTGAAGCTTTTACTAAGAGGATGGTCAGTCGAACATGGAAAGATGAAAAGGACAAGAAGGAATTGAAACAAACTCTGCGTTTAATGGCAGAGTACATTGAGGCCATTAACAACCCTAACCCGCAGCTGATCTCACAGCTTCCCCTGTCTTTTGACCCGAAATCGCCTGTCAACCAAAAGATGTTAGATCAGGTTCATAGAAGCAAAATGGTGACAAAAACATTTAACAGTTGGTTGGATAACATTGAGCAGAAAGGAACCGAATACATCCGCGAGCTCAAGGGTATATATGACCTGACTACTGCCACCGTTGAAGATTTCAAAGCACAGGTTGCTGTTTGGGTGAAAGATGAGGGCAAGTGGACGAATGTAATAAACCAGATGGATGAAGTTCAAAAATATGGGCTGGCGAAGTTTTTGACAGAGAAAAGCCTGACTGGTTTGGACAAGGATTTGTTATATGTGAACAAAAAGAATATTGAATGGAGGAACTCCATATCCCGACAAGGTCGTTTTGAACTTTCAAAGTTAATTAAGGAAATAACAGAATTCACTCAATTGTTGGAACATGACTTGCAATGTATTGATATTAAATACATTAAAGATGATGGAAAACCAATGGAAGACATCGATGCAGTGGTCTAATCTTTCAAAGATAAAATCAGCTTCGTCAGAGAAAATGACAATGTTTTAATTGAGGACTTCTCCAGGATTTCTAAAGTTGAATCACTACTTTACCTCTGCATCAACGCACTTCTAGAACACAAAGAAAAATTTGGTAAAATGCGAAGGGAAAAAGAAGTTTGGAAGTCAAGAATGAAGCATATAGGTATTCCTAACTTCCCGAAGATTCAAGAGTTCATTGCTGCTTTTCAGGAATGGAAGACCCAACGTGCTTCCTAGGCCACTGATAACAAATCCGGAGATACAAACCCATCATCCCATTCATGACCTCATTGGCTCATTTTCTCTATTTCAGTTCCTTTATCATGTTATTTTCAGCATCTTGATCTTTAAATTCAGTTGTTAAAAACTAAATCCCATACGGGTCAGAGTTATGTTAACTCTGGGTTTAATTTACTCAAAGACATGATTAAGGCATTCATATTTATAGGTTTTTGAAATCTTTGAAGAGAGAGATACAGAAGTTTAGAAAAGGAAAAGAAGGGAATTTTAGCAAAAACGGTTCATAGTTTTACATTATGTGTGATGATTGTCTGAGTAATTTTCATCTGTGAATGAGAAGAAGAAACAATTGCTACTTATTTGGATCTGTGCGTCTGAATGTGTGGAATTAGATTTCTGTGTGAAATCTCCTTTCATCTGGTAATTGTTCTTTATTTGGACAATTCGTTATATGTGTTTTATTATTTACTGGTTCAACAAGTTCGTATGAATGTATCCATGTATTTGAATATATCAAAAGTAGAATCTATGCATTCTATTGCTCACTATTACTATATAAATTTATCGTGTTCATTACATAGTTATGTATGAATATCAGTCTGCCTTAAGCATTTTCTGGTTAAAGTGCGTTTAGATACTTGAATAGATTAAATTCACTGAAAATCTTAAAGGGAGCTGTACCTAAATTCAGAGGGGAACTAATATAAAAGGTTCACCCATTTGTTGTTTAACTCATTTGTTCTTCAAAAGAGGGGTATAGAGTCAGAGTAAATTATTTTCAGAATAAGGACAAATATGTTAACCAACAAGCTAGAAGTATCCTCCCTAGCTGAGAGGGAGTGTTGATGTTGGAGGAGCAGTATCAGGCTCCCACTTCCAGTCCAACTTCATGCATTTTTTTGGAAACACGACCTTTGGTGGAGGCCGACATGGAGATTGAAGAGATGCGTCTCTTTCTTCTCACTTGTATATATAATTCTTCCTCATTGTTCAAGACACACATTCAATATACATTCAATCACAAGCATAATTCACAAGGTAGAGCAGACTTCTAAGGAGCAGATCAAGTTATTTCAAGAGCAAAGCAGATTTATCAAGTGTAAACTTATATTGTGCTTCAAGAAGTGAAGCCATACCTGTAGGCCTTGGATTTGGCCATTGTAAAATAGATTGTTGTTCTTATCATTCAATATATAAGAGATATATTGTTGCTGGGTTTTTCCCCTCAAGTTGGAGGGTTTTCCCAGGGTATCTTGTTGTGTTCATTATTCATTGTGTTGCATTTTCTGATTGCTTTAATTCTGATCATAAAAAATCAACAGATTAGACATAATCACATGTCGCTCTGTGCAATAAACGACATCTAGTGCTGCAACTCCCAAGTTCAAATGCATCCAAGAAAATGTATCTGTCGACAACTCTTTGCCCAATTCAGTGCAGTACGCCTGTCCATGTCATTTCATTTAACAACCTGGTGGGAAAACTAAAAATTAGTACTCTTTCTAAAATTGTTGCTAGGCCTTTGAATTCAGAATGTACACTGTAGTGTTGATAGGCTTTAACATTTTTCATATGACCTGCAACTTAATACTCAAATAAATTATACTTTGTATTTGGTTGACAAAATTCTCCACAATGTTCTCTTCCCATCTATCAACAAAACATATAATTGATTAAACTGTCAATTATACCACAAGGTTTAATGGGCACAAAATTGATGTATTAAGAACATTTTTCTATGACAGAATATTAATTCAGTGAACTATTTGATATAGTATGTCTAAATAATAGAGTTAATATAATAAAGCATGTAGTTCTCTTAATTTCAGTAGTTATATTTAATATTTATTATTTTCTCATTTTATTGTGTAGTTGTAAATAGGTTAAAAATATTTTTATTGTTTATATTTAATGATGTAAGTTTTAAATAATGTGGTTAGACAATTTTAATTGTAGTTTTTGTGATGTTTAACTATATTAAACTCTCTATAAGAGTCCATTCAATTGTTGGAAGGTTTAAACGCATTCAAATCCAAAAGAACACTCTACCTTTAATATCATTGGAAGCATATATAAAGTAGAATCCTAAGATGTGTTTATTCAGAAAACTTTGGACTATGCATGTAATAGTAAGGGGGGCTCAACCTTTAGTAAGGACATTCGTAGCTAGCCATGGTACTAGCCTAAGAATTGCCCCTGCAGTCCCATCAATTTAGATGTGTGATGTTTCTTAATAGAGTAAATAGCTGGAAGTATCTCTAAGAACTTTGTATTACCAATATAGTAAAACATTTTATCTTGATCCAAAAATATAATTGGCTACCCCATTCTCTTACCACGAGGAATATAAAGTGCAGGAACTTAAGCTATGATTTTGTTAAAGTGAAAGTGAAAGCAGTTTGAATTAAGACCCTCAAATTAGTTTTATTTGCATGTCAGATAACTTATAAGAATTGATAGGACACAAAGAAGGAACTACAATGCTTCCATAATAGTAGATATCCTGGAACATGGAAAACATAAACAATATGAATGGCTAAAAATTGTTGAGAAAAGAGAATTCTAAGTTAATTGTAATAGATGTAGCTTGACCTAGTTGCACTAATTGTACTTTGAGATTTTGCTATTTGGACATAAATTTTTCTAAACAAATACCTTTGAAAAGACATGGCTTGTCAAATTATTAAAAGTCTATAATATCTTTTGATTCAAATATGTTTAAGACATGCACAGAGGATCAAATGATCAGAATTCACTCCAATAACATATATATGAAATGAAATCTTAAATACAAGAATTATGAAAACTACATAAAAAAATATCATATTCATTCAAATGGTTTAATCTTATTTATTTAGCATGTCCAAGGATAGTAATCATAAATAAATTTACAAATTATAATACAATTCAATAGATCACAAACACTCATATGTTTTGACATCATCTACTAACTCAAAAGTAACAATTACACTTAATTCACACATTTGCTCAATGATGACAAAATGTAGCAAATTGACTAAACAAAAACTAGGAACTCACCAAACCCTCAAATAGGTCATCATGGCTTCATTCCATAATCCAATCATGGTAAGTCTATGACCCTACCATTTGGAACTAAAAGGTCCACCCCACTTGACTACAAAGATAAGCTCATGGATTACAAACACACAAGTTTGGCAATATGCAAATACACATTTAAACATGGTTTTCTCAAAACAATTAGAATCTTCACAGACCCAAGCTAAAAACAATGAAAAATGTAGGATAACACATTGGAGCATTATCCATCTTGAGCTATCGATCCTAAACAAATAATAGGACCCATTCCACAAAATGGATCAAATGGAAGATATAAGAAACACACAAGAAATAGCTTTTCCTTGTCCATGCTATTTTAGAAATAGCCACAAAATAGATTCCATATTTTATTTATCGACAAAAATAAAATCATACAAGGTTTCCTCAAAAAAACATAAGACTCTATTAGTGTCTTCTTCCAAGCTTTTCTCAAGAAAATGAAAATATGTTTAATAACCATTTTGAACACACAAAATCCTTAAAATGAAATAATTAGCAAGAAAAATCATATGTTATCTTATTGTAATTTTCTTATTGCGTAATGATTGAATGAATCTAGGTTGTATGGTTATATGAACTTAATCTCTCTCATGTACTTTTGATTTAATAAGAAAAACCATATGTTATATCCTTGTAATTTTCCCATTGTGCAATGACTGAATAAATAGGCAATATGGTTAAAAGACCTTAATCTCTATATTACGATTATGAAGAAATAATAGTTGTAGGATGGTTATACTATATACTTCTACACATATCTAGCATGCTAAAATAGAAGGAAATATCATATTACACATTTATAACTATATCACATTTTTCTAAGGCAACATAAGCCTAGAATATTGTTTCTTTAATATCTTTTGATCCAAACAAATTTAAGAGATGCACATAGAACCAAACAATTATGAATTCACCTTATGAAATATCAATGAAATAAAATCTTAAATACAAAATTCTGAAAATTACATTAAAAATATATTGATTCAAATGGTTTTATCTCATTTATTATGTGTTTCCTCTAAATATGGTGATCATGAATAATTTTAAAAATACTCGTACCATTCCATAGAGCACAAATACAAATACTAATATGTCTAAATATCATCTACTAGCTAAAAGTAACAATTACACTTAATTCAGATATTTGCCTTATGATCTAACAAAACACGACAAATTAACTAGATTGAACTTTATATTTATGTGTATATATTGGTTTATCAACCAAGATTGAATAAAGTTCTTGTTTCCATTTAAAGAAATTTAATTTTAATATATAAATAAATTTAATCTCAAGACTACCATAAAGAATTTGGTTGTCAGTATCACAATGCTTCATGACAAATTTTTGAAGAGGAAAACACCTTGGAGGCTATGGGGCCAAGCAAAAGGACTAGGTCCCAAATGAATTAGAAGGAGATCATGGTTATTGATTTGTATAGCAAGACTTTGAGCGACCATTTAGGTTTCCTATGGGAAGAGCGGGATGTTATTGATTGCTTGAAAGACCTTTATTTTGCTTAGTCCTATTTGTTGACTTCCCTTACTATAAGTGTGTTTCTAATCTATTGTTTTTGTTGGATTATAACTTTTGATTTCCACTTCTTGTGGTGGGCTATTTTTAATTTTTTGATATAAATGGGATTTCTTAGTCATTCCTATGCCTATTGTTAAAGGGTTTGGGCCCTTTCAAAAACCATTTTACCAATAATATCAAAAAAATGTAATCTCAAGATATTATTTCTTCCCATTAATTTATGACTATTTAAATAATATTGTTTTATAAAATGTAATAAATGTAAGGTCAATATTTTTTACCCATCATTTATGACTATTTAAATATTATTATTTTTAAAATGTTATAACTGCAAGGTCAAGAACTATTTTGTTTTCTATCATTTATGACTAGTTAAATAATATTGTTTGGAATTTTTTGATGGTAAGCATTTTAATCTCAACCACCAATCTATGTATTTGTTCAAGTGCTCCTAACTAAGGGAATGCTTACCAATGTAAATATCTAAAACTTCTTGAATATATATATATATATATGTATATGTATATGTATATGTATATGTATATGTATATGTATATGTATATGTATATGTATATGTATATATGTATATATATGTATATATGTATATGTATATATATGTATATATATGTATATATATGTATATATGTATATATGTATATATGTATATATGTATGTATGTATATATATATGTATATATCTATGTATATATCTATGTATATATGTATACATATATGTATACATATATGTATACATGTATATATGTATACATATATGTATACATGTATATATGTATACATATATTTATGTATATACATATACATGTATACATGTATATATACATACATACATGTATACATGTATATATATATATATATATATATATATATATATATATATATATATATATATATATATATATATATATATATATATATATATATATATATATATATATATATATATATATATAACATCATTTTCTCAATTAGAGACAAATTAAAACTCCCCCAACTTCTAAAAACCTTTTCTATCATATTAGTTTATAATTGGTTACCTTTCTATTTTAATTTAAAAATGTTCTTCTAGTTTTTGGCAAAGAACAATTTGAAAATAATGGTTTTTGGACCCTTTTTCAATTCTAGGTTATATTTTACAATTTTAAAATTTATTAAACAATATAATATAACTTTATGAAGTAAAAGTAAAAATATGGCCAAGCATATCACAATTTCTTTTTGTGTGTATAGTATTGAAAACATCATGTCATTGTTATCGTAGACTACCTATCTTTTTCTATTTATATTTCTTGCATCCTCTATTTCATTCATTATATAGACTAATCTTTTATTAGCAAGAGGATTGGAAAGTAATGATTGTAGGAAAATTTTCAAACATATTGAAATGATATTGACAAACAATTAGCAATTCAATTACTATTATTTTTACTTTCAAACATTTTGCAATGGTAGGGACTAGAGACTACATGATCCTTGTTAAATATTAGAGTATTTACTGTATCATTAATTTATATTAGCATTTACACTTAGTGACATTTTAGGGTATTTAGCATGATTTTTAGTCATCTTCAATTCTTGTTAAAAAATCATTGAATTAGAGACCAAAGGAGAATATGCATGCCATGCAAACTCCTAAAGTTGTTCATCACCACTATCTTGATTTGTAGACATAGATTGCAAAAAGCAAGGTGAATATATTCTAGACATTTAGGAGAGCATAGTTCATTTTTAGGGGTAGAAAATAATTTTCATAAGTGTGGAAATCAGTTCCATAGATTTGGATTCCCAAGATAGAGAACAATTTAATCAGTTGTATATAAGAGTTTATGAGGCACAAATCTACTCATAGAACAATTTACATCATTAGAGCACAAACTACAATAGAAAGTCTTTAAAACACACATGAAGCTAAGTCTTAATCCCTCTACATCCATTTGAAAAGTATTCTTATATAATAATTATTAATCTCAACTCTTTGATATAAAAATAACTAGTTCTTTGTATTAAATTTATCTCTTCACCCTTAATTATTTGAAGATTTTATTTTATTTTATTTGAACTATATTTTTTAAATAAAAAACTATAGACTAAAACCATTAGTTAAAATATATAGTCATAATACTCAAATAAACATGAGTAGCATGGAATCACACTCCAAAGTCAAACCAACAAAGTTAGAAAACAACAAAAACACATGGTTAGGCAAGAAATAAAAATAACCATAAAAAACATAAGAACATGTCCCCGCTCGGGAAATAGCCATCAAGTCACTAGTTCAGTACAAATATATACAAAAACCATTAGAATTAAGTAGAAAGGGAAACTCCAATGTCGGAAGGGGTGGTATTGCTAACCAGGTTTATCTAAAGCACAATTAAATAGTTTTGAGTTGATGAAAATTGAGAGAGGTTATTGTAGAGGACCTGACATCCAGCTTTAGGTCTAAACAAAACATTCCTAGGTGCCAAGGATTCTAAGAACCACTCCATCAAAGTTTGAAAGTTTTTTACTCTTAACTTGTCTCTTATGAGACTTTTCTTGGAACAATGTAGCCTAGAAGGATCGAGACACTTGGGGAATGAAATTATTCCTCCTCTAGTATTCACTTATCCACCTTGATGTGTTATAACTATCCATTCAATCCATGAGGTGAAGAAAAAAAATGTGACTCTTGCCACTATTACACTGAATGCCACTAAGGCATTTTGCAAGAATGCATTCATTGTTGGCATAGTCAAATAATCTTAAGCTGATGAAAATTGAGACATGTTATTGTAGAGGTATTTGACATTCAACTATTGGTGCAAATATAACATTAGTAGGTGCCACAGATTCTGAGAATTCTTTTGTCAAATTTTGGCCCATTTTTGCTCTTAGGGCTCTTAAGAGACTTTGTCAGCACTGTGTAGCCTAAAAGGATTGAAACACTTGGATAATGAAATGAGGAATTCTCTAGCATTCATCCACCCACCCAGACATGTTGACCCCATTGGTTTGGTCCCACGAGGTGAAGAATGAAAAATGTGACTCTAGGTACCATTTAGTAGATGCTATATTTCTTTTGACATCAAAGGGACTAGTTCTTTTGATTAAATTCTTCATCACTAAGTATGTAGATTGTCAATTTTAATTCTCGGTATTTGTTAGAATGAGTTAAAGGTGGTCAAGGCCTTGAATGGTTTGTATGAGTTTTTGTCATGTCCTCATTTTCAGAATGATCAACAAGTGGTATGAGTGTTTAGCCTATTCATCATTCCCGTAGGCTAAAACACATGGTAAGGGAATGAAAGTGATTTTGGTTAAATAATCTTCATTGTATTTTTCTTATAAGCTAAAATTATAAGGGCTTAATCATGTGGGAATTGCAATTCCTATTGTAATTTCTCATATTCAGGTGGGGTAGGACCTATAATTGAGGGGCCAAATTCATAAGTGTTTTCTAAGGCCAAGTTGTAAAAGGGAAAATGAAATCTTTAATTACATTTTCTCTAATCTATTTCTTATGGAGTTTGAGATAGGACCTATTGACAGTATGTGTTGATTGTGTTTGAAGAAATAGATCCAAGATAAAACAAAAGGTGTTCAAATGCATCATGAAAGGAATCAAATTCAAATTCAAATAATCCAACGATTGCACAAGGAGGGAAACTCAATCGAATGAAAGGCAATTCAAATTCAAATTAAAGCAATCGATTGTAAATGGGTCTTTGGATCATACACCAAAGATAGGACACTCGCCCATGATGAGGAATAGGTACAAGCTAAGAAAAAAGGGGTCAAAGGCATCATAACACTCAACATGGAGGGAAAATTATTTAAATTCAAATTATCATTCAAAAAGAAGCATTCGCATGGGAGAAGGCATTGATTCCAAGGAACAAACAGCCATCTAAGGAAGCAAAGCACATTTGCATAGGAAAAAGGAAGCATTCAAACCCAATGGCTATGAGGAAGGAGTCATGTTGATGATGACTGAAGCAATGGTGTCTTTTCCAGTTCCGCCCTCCTTCTAGCACCAATTTATGTTGATGACTGATGTTAGTCATAAACAAACATAGAATAAAAGTTACACAACAACCTTTACTCATCTTGAAAGATACGATGAATTCAGAGAATTCATGATCCCAAGTCTCCATTGATTAGGTCTTAATCTACTGACGTTACTCAGTGGTTGATGTGTGTTGCTGTTTTCCATTTAGGGGCCTTACGTTCTTCAGTAATTTCTGCAAAATTTCATCAATATTCCTCCAAATATCCTGTTCTTTATGTCTGCCCTGTACAAATCTTTAACAATTCTACCTCTGCACTTATGGATTCACTCAAATAATGTGCCTATAGGCCGATATTTACATGATTTATAACCAGTATTTATGATTCTTTGCATGATATTTTCAATACTACATGCATTTAACTCGAATATGCTAAGGGTTTTCGATTATCTACGAGATGTCAGCATATTTCTCTGTTCTGCTTGTTATTTATCATGATTTGTAGTTATGGTGATGAATTTATGAAATTAAAAAAAGGAAAAGGGTTAAAGAATGAGATTCCCAAAACTACTTGACTGAGATCACTGATCCACATACAAGCTCCCATACATGCAATGAAAAGAAGGAAACTAGAATCATACTTCACCAGGACATTCCACAAATCCGCATGATCCAGTGCAAATCTTCAAAGGAAAAGTTGATAACAACATGTAATGAAATGAAAGCGCTTCTAGTTGAACACAGCATTCACCAGTACATATCCGGAAATCAACATGAAGATTACATAAAATTTACAATCAGGATGTAATCTGAAACTTCATATCCATTTAGTATGCTCAAGAACAGGTACATTTACAGTGATCTGAAGAAAGAACCTTGACATTTCAACAATTCAATCCTCATTAGTCTCAGTAATCCGATCTCCTATTTGATTCTACAGTAATTGGCCTTATTGTGCCAGATGTTCCAATGTATCTCTCTCTCTTTTTTCGACAAGCTCTGGCTCTTATATAGAACAAATGCCAGAAAATAGTTACAATGATCCAAGGATCAGGATCCTCCCAGAACAATCAATGGTCCAAATGAATAGCACATGCTTCGCCAGTTGGCAAATGTATAGCTGGCACAGAATATTCCAGCATCTTTGATTTGATTCGGTCTCCAGCTGGCAAACAACATATTTGACAATATCCTCCTCACTTCTGGTTCATGTTGCCTCCATGTGCAACTTTGCAATGTTCAGCTTCAAACAGCTCCGAGACTTCCTGCAATAAACATAGAAGCATTAAGCCCAGCATCATTTGATAAACAACAGGAATTTAAACATTTTATTAAACAAGCCTCAAAATGTGCAGCTAGAGGCAATCGGGCCCCAAATCAGTGGAAATTATGCATTAAATGCATAAACAGCATCAAAAACACTCGAGTCAACCATCGTTGACTAGAAAAATGCATTCTGGTGATCTAAATTTCTATCGCTTTGCATTCCCGCCCATTTCCTTGTATATCGAGCTTCAAATCTGCTGATACATCGTAAAATATACAAGGAATTAATTGCTTTTAACTTTCCTTCGAATCCGCTCCTTGTACATTACCGGCTTGTATATCGGGTTCCAAATTTGCATATACAAGCGCAAAACATACAAGGAATTAATCGCTTTTTATATGATTTCAATTCCGTCATTGTATAAGTTCAATGTATATCGCAATGTATGTCTAAACATACAATCACGAAAGATACAACGAACTTTCGCTATTTAATAACCATTTCAATTCCGGCCTTGTATATTATGTATTGTATGTTTCAAACCCTTCATACAAGGCACCGGATATACAAGCATTTAATCCCATTTAACAAACCCTTCGCGTCCAGCCTGCATATCCGCTTGCATCTCGGGTCAGCATCATATTTGCATCGGTGTGACCACATATGATCAGGATGACAAAATTAAACTTCACCGATAGCTAACCCTATGCCGATAGCCACTTTCATCGGGTAGACTACAACATCGGGGAGAAAATCTAAGACTCTGCCAATAGTTAAAACTATGCCGAAGAACTACCATATCGGCGAGACTACTCCCATCGGGGAGACAATACAAAGCGTGGCCGATAGCAAAAGCTAGGCCGATGGACTTTTCCATCGGGGAGACTACCTTAAACTTGGCCGACGGCAAAAGTCAGGCCAATCACCCTCCATATTATATATGACGTCACTGTCATGTTTAGCTTCTGTATATTGGGAAAAGAATGATATCATCATCATCATCATGTCGAAGGAAAATAGGAGGATTTGAAATATGATCCTACTGCTGAGAGTATCACCCCCCCTTAAAAGATAGGGTGATCATCATGATCATGCAAAAGGAGATCAGGAGGATATGATGATGTCATCATCATATTAGCGAATACAAGCAAATATGACCCTCCCTTGAAAGATCAGGATGATGACCCTCCGATAGGACTTTGACATGCGCATGCAAATATGCAGATGGTGGATTTTCTAAGCAGGGTGATATTATAATATCAGCATGATATTATAATATCGGGTGATGTTATAATATCATGATGCTCGTTGTTATGAAATATGACCCTCCTAAAATCATGTTTGACCAGACCTTTGACTTGTCATAACTTTCTCATATGGACGAATTTTAGGGTGATGTAAAAGGCAAACCTGCCTAGAATTTCAAGCTCTTTCACATGGTAAGCTTTCTGAGGATAGATTCAGACTTTCAAATTTGGCTCAGACTTCAAGATCACAAATATGCCTAAGATTAGGCATATGCATACTGACTGATACTGTTTTACCATTACCGCCCAGAGCACAAAAGCAAGGGAACAAGCAGCAAAGTTGGGTCCCTGTTTTGCTAAGTCAAAATGGGGCATGTTGTGTAACCACACAACAAGTCATTTATTGGATCATGCGCCAATAATGAGGAACTTCACCCAAGGTTCACCAAGCTAAAGCATCATAGGAGTTTTCAAGAATCGGCCAAAGACTAGTAGTTATCATTCACCAAAAAGGAAATAATATCCAATATCATTTGCCAAGGAAAAAGAAGACATCAAACACCAAGGATAGTGATTCGCCTAAGGAAGATTGCATTTCTAGGGGTGCGAATTGTATTGAGCAGGATCTATTTGCATTCTCCAACAGTTAAAACAAAGATATTCGCCCAAATCAATAATCATAGGTGGTTTCAAATGCCAAGACACATTCAGCTATGACAAGAGGCATTCACCCAAGATGGAAGTTCAGCCAAGAGAAGGATTCGCCCATGGAGAGAAGAAAAGCATTTAATTAATGTTAACACATCCACAAAGAAGAATTCACCATAAACAAGAGGAAGGCAATTGATAAACCCTATGCAATTGGAAATAAATTAAATGTAAGGAAACATCCATCAAGGATCAAGCTCAATCAGCCATAAGAGAGAAGAATAAATAGAGGACAACATCTTCATTTGGATTCATGACTGATTTGGTATGTTTTTACTTCATTTGCAAGCTTGAAGATTCTGATTTTCATGCTTTATTGCAAGGAGATGACCTCTTGCCTTGTAGGGTGATGACCCCCTACGAATTGTGAGGTGATATTGCTTCTAATTTCACCATTGGATTGAATTTGTAGGTATTAGGGAGATATTGCAGGTCTTGGATGATCATTCTATCATTGAGAATCATTGAAGAGGGCTTTGCATCAAGTATTTTGGGGTGATTTGAACAACTTCCAGCCATTCATTATTCAACCATAGTCGATTGTAGCCACCTACAGGATTAGCACAGTCATACAAACATTGTGTTTGACATCCATCATAGATTTGGCACTTGTGGTAATCATTCCCAACCATTCGCTCGAGCCTAGGAGCTATCGTTGGGCTTCTTGAGGGAGATTTTGCCATCTTTCATCTTGCTGGAAGAGGACAGTCATATCAGTCCTATATAACAATTATATCATACCACCTACAGTCACATTTCATTGTGTTTTAGTGGTCAACTAGAGCTGGAATCTTTTGGGGATCGATTGGCAATCATTTTTTCATTGTTTAGTTATCTTTTGTCAAGAGTTTGAAGTCATTTTGTAATAGGTTGAAGGTCTGATCTAAAATTTGTGTATGACTGTCATAGAGGGCAGTGAACTATTAATTTGTAATTGCATCATTTGAGCAAAGGAATAAAGCTATTTGAATTTGGGGTTTCATTGACTACATGTTGTACTTGTTCCTTTTTATTTGAATGGTTATTTGTTGCAAGTATTCTTAGCTAAGTTGGAATAAAATTTTAGTTATTACCACTAAGGAACATTACAGTGGTATCAAAGATTTGATCTTGCTAGCCTATGGGTGACAAGTACGTGGAACCACTTCCTCATCATATAGGAGAGGACAAGGAACAATGGGTGACAGAAGGTCGGGTAATTCACAGGTTGATATTGAAGAAATGATGAGAGAGATGGTGGAGAATCAAAGAAGAATGGCCGATAGTCAATATCAAATGGAGGCTCATCAACAACAAGCCAATGAAGGCATGCAACAAACCAATGCCAACATTGAGAGGATGTTCCAAGTGTTGATGAGGAATAACAATAACAAGAGCAATGCAAATAATAGAGCTAATCAAGATGATGTGGTTAGCAATGCGGGCTCCCAAAGAACAAGAGGAGGAGATCGTACACCCACCGTTGATAGGCCAATGAGGCCAACATTCCTTCCTAGAGAAGAAGAGTTCCAGGATGAAGAAGAATTGTAGAATGAAGAAGAAGAAGATGATAATCTTGAGACACTTCTCAACAAATATGACTCTTTGCCAGATTATGTTCGTGATAGGATCACACTCAACAACTTCTTGAGCCATGAAGAACAAAGGAAAAGAAGGAGAGGTCATCAACCAAGACCTAGGAGAGCACCACCAACTCAACCAAAAGAGTATCAAGATGCTTTGAGCAAGGTACCAATTCCTATGTTTGATGGAAGTGGAACTATGAGTGCTAGAGCATGGGTCAACAAGTTGGATACTTTCTTTTCACTCATGTCAAGCCCATGAGTGAAAAGAAACCTATACATTTCACTACTATACATTTGGATGGATTGGCATATGAATGGTGGCACCATGGACTTGTATCTCAACATCACAATAAGATTACTTCTTATGATGAGTTTGTTCGTAGACTCATTGCTTGGTTTGAGAGGAAAGATGTGGAGGTCTACTATTGTGAGCTTGCATAGTTGAAACAAAGTGGAAGAGTTGAAGCATATGTGAATGAGTTCCAAAAGATAACAGTGATGGTTCTTGACATGACAGATAAGAGGATCACAATGTTGTTTGTAGAAGGGCTCAATGACAGAATTCGAGGCTTGGTGAAGGTCCACAAACCTTGTACACTTGAGGAGGCTATCGATTTGGCACTTGAGCTAGAACTTACACCTTCATTCACACAAAAGAAGAGATTTGTCAAGGGCTCTAGTCCAAACCAAAGGAGAGCATTTCAGCCAACCAAATCTAGTACTTCTTCCACAGAATGTGATGAATTGAGGAGAAAGAAGTTGTGCTTTGATTGCAAGCAACCATGGGAACCAGGGCACAAGTGCAAAGGCAAAGGAAATGCATATCTCATTGAGGTACTTTCAGATGAGGAGGATAATGATGACTCAGCACATGAGGAGAATCGCTCTTTGGAGCTTGAAGCAAGTGATGACCTTGCTAATTCCATGACTATAGCCACTATGTCAGGAGTTCCTAGATATCATGCATTCAGAATCAAAGGAGTTCTCAATGGTCAACGGGTCATATGCTTAGTGGATAGTAGAGCTACACATAACTTCATTGATGAAGGACTTGTGATGAGGCATGGTTTGAAACCAGAGGATTTTGAAGGATTCACAGTAGTTGTAGCAGATGGCTTCACAATGAGTTGCCAAAAGAAGATTTCGCAACTTAGCATCCAGATGGGAGACTACACTTTGACAGATGATTTCTACATGGTTGGTTTGTCAAGTATTGATGTTGTTTTAGGGATGCAATGGTTGCATTCTATCAGTAGGTACATTTAGGACTTGAAGAAGATGAAGATTGAGTTCATGCACAATGGGAAGAAGATAATTTTGAAGGCTATTTCAGAGAGTTCACCCAAAGTTGTTTCAGCCAAGAGTATGAAGACAATCTTTCATGATGACTTAGCATGGATCGAGGCTACAGATCATGAGAACATTGTTGTGGATGCACTTTCTAGGAGGCCTAATCTTTTGGAGGAGATTTTAGTTGATTGGAAACTATGTAATAAAAAATTTGGATAAAATAAAAATGATAAAACAATACAAATGCATAACCTAAACCCAAATCATTCAATACCTCAAAGATGCAAGATGAGCTTGATTGATTGATCACTTTGTTGTGTTGATTGCTCAATTCTGTAGCATAACATTGATAGGGAGATAGATGATGGGTGATTGATGGTTGATAGATGCAAGCTAGATAGATGAAAGAGGATGGACGATGGCTTGAGATGAAAATTCAGCAAGGTGAAGTTGCATGAAGAAGAATCCGCGCAAATGGCTCAAGAGAGGCTTGCTTTATAGGATTGGCTTGGTTCTAATGAATGGCTAGGATCAATTAGGGTTTAGGATGAAATGGATGGATAGGATTATGTTAGGTTTCCTTGCAAATTAAGAAATTGTAGTCAATTGACATGTGTCAAAGGAAATAGGTCTCATGTGTGATTGTGTACACAAAAAGTACTACATGTGATTGTGTACATAAAAAGTATTTTAAATGAGTTGTACTACAACACATGATTAAGGGGAAATGGACAAGTGTCAAGGTGAGATAAGGATCATGTGACTTAATTCAAATTAAATATTTGAATTAGTTGGGAAATTAATTAAATAAATAAGATTTTATTTAATTAATTGGGTAGATGAATAGGATGGGATAGATATGATGTGGGAATTAATTAAATAAATAAAATTTATTTAATTAATTGGCTAAGTGGGATTAGGGAAATTAGGATGGGAATTAGGACAAAATGGCTTATGATGTCTCTAATAATGTATTGACTAGGTGTTGCAGGACATGGACAAATTTGGGACAAATTTGGGTGTCTACATTTTGCCCCTCTTTGAGATGATGTTTGAGATGATGAGATTTATGTCAAGTAACATCATTTCAAAGAAGCTAAGGTATGGATGGAGGAATAGGATAGGCTGAAGAAATGAGATGATGGAAAAATAGGATGATGATGATGTAGGATAGGTTGATGACGGAAAGATAGGATGATGATGCCCCCTCGAGAGGATAGGTGGGTTGGACAAACACAAGTAGGCTCTTGAAAAGAAATGTCTTGGCTACAAAAGAAAGATAAGGGGATAGATAGAAGAAATGAAAGTGCATTATCCTACAATGAAAGTGAGCAACCATGATGTTTGATATAGCACTAGACAGTATGCACCAAGGTATAAGGACCAGGGTGACGATGTGTCTTGTGCCCTAGCATAATACAACCTTGTCTAGATACAAGATATGAATATTAGCTGGATTGATACCGATATGATGCAAATGCAAGATAAAATGATAACACACACAAGAAAGCATGCACAAATGATACAAAAACAAACAAGGTATTGCCCCTGTCAAGCTATAAACCAATGATTGATTGTTTAATTGATGATGATAGTGTTGTCATTGCGAGGAACGCTATATACCTAGATCAACACAAGGTTGTTTGCTGAGTTGGTTGGCTGATTGGTTGATTAATTTGGCTTACAACATGGCTAAGATCAAGACCATGGATTGTGATTGAATAATTTGGCACAATTGATTAGCTTGATTGGTATGGATTGAGGATGACTTGCATTAAGATGATTAGATGAAGTGGTTGATGAACTGATTTGAAGAATTGATTTGATTGGTATGAATTGATTGGAGGAATTGGATTGATTCGGTTTGATGAATTGATTTAAATGAGTGAGTGATTTGATTGATTTGAATTTTGATGGAGTGGATTGCTTTGGATGATGATAGTGATGGTGTGATGATTAGAGTGTCCACTCAATCTAACCATAAGAAAGTGTTCTCAATGTGCTCAAAGGATGTAAAACAAACAAGGTATTGCCCTTGTCAAGTCATAAACCAATGATTGATTGTTTGATTGATGATGATGGTCTTGTCATTGCAGGGAAAGCTATATCCCTAGATCAACACAAGGATGTGGGAATGCTATATCCCATTAATGATGATTGATTTGGTTTATGACAAGATTAGGATCAAAAACTTGTTGATTTGATTGGATAATGTTCCTTGACTGATTAGCTTGCTTGATATGGATTAGTGTGACTTTAATTTAAGATCATTGCTTAGATTGATTTGATTGGAAGAAGTGATTGATTGAAATGGATGAATGAATGTTATTGATAGGAAGAATTGATGATGATGATGATGATTTGATTTTGATTAAATGTTGATGGAGTGGATTGTTTTGGATGATGTGATTGGTTTTATTGCTTGGATTTTTTGTTGGATATTTAATGTTTTGCATTTTTTGACATATTTTGATTTTTTTGTGTTTTTGAATGTTTTGGGATGTCAATGGATTTACAATTTGGGTAGCCTTTGTGCTAGACAAGGGAGAAAACCAAGTCTAGGTGCAAAGATGTAGGAGGATGGATAAAAGGATGGGCTCATAGTAAATGTGACGGCAAGATCATGAGAGTTGGATGGGATGGAAGGTTCATGAGAGTTGGATGGATAGATAAGAGGATAGGCCATATAAGGGATGGATGCATGCCTCATGATAAATGGATAGGTAGGCTATAGTGGAAGGCTCATGATAAACGGATGGGGATAAGCTATAAGATGGAGAGCTCATGATAAGGGTACGCCATAGTGGATGGATCATAAGGGAGATAGGATGCGATCTTCAAAGGCTATGTTGCATAGGAAGAACTTGCCCCATTCTAGGTGGTAATGCTTAGGATTCTTTGCATGACAAAGTTCATGACCAAGGGATGACATGATAGATTGGTTTGGATAAGATGGATAAATAGTCAATGGATAGGACTTGGTTTGGAAAAAATGGTATGCCAAGAGATATCCAAACATGTTTCAACATTTTACCCCTATGTCTTCATCAAAATCAAAAGGTGGAAGGAAGGGTAAATGGGGTCAGTGGAATAGGTATGTTTATGTAATGGCTAAGGATGGTAGAATAGAATGTAGCAAGATAGGACATGCTAGGATGGAAAATGATAGTGTGGTATGGATGAGACAATGTGCCCCCAAGTGTAATTGGCATAGAAGATCAACTACGTATGACGTCTGTTTGCCAGCTTTTCATCATGGTACTTATCCAAGGCGCCTGTTTACTAGGTTTTCACCATTGGACAAAAGGATTTCTCTTGACTTTTTTTTTTTTTTTTATATATATGTTTTTCTAAAATGGGATGAGAATTACACATGGCGCCTGTTTGCCAAGTTTCAACCATGGTAATGGATAGGAGGGACTCAAGTGTCTAGTGCTATGAAATTGATAGTGTCATTTAAGACAGATGTCGCATGGATTATGTCAAGTGTGCTCATGTATGTTGGCAAAGGGATTGCCTGAAAGAGGGTGATGGATTAGGTAGATAGTGGATTACAATGTGGATTATGAAAGGTTCATGCAAGGACGGATGGATAGGGAATAGTGGATTTTGAGGCTTATGGTAGGGTAGGCTAGTGGATTGTGTAGGATGTATGCAAAAGGATGGATGAAAGGTTTATGCAAAAGCATGGACCATAGGAAGGTGATTGGGGAGATATGTAAGATAATGGATGTAGGATGGAGAGATGGAGGTATGTAGAAATGTTGTGGAATGGAATGGAACCATGACCAGCTGTTGCACATACCATGATAAACATTTAAGCTTTTGATGGGAAGGTGGTGTACTAAGCAATGGGGATGTTTGCTTAGGAGATGTGTGATGAAGTGTTTTAGGGACCCACATAGACTTAGTATTTTTATTATATTTGTTTTTCTTGTGGGATTTAGGAAGTTGAAACTTTTGTATGGAATGACATTTTTTTATGGAAGGGGATTTTTGGATGGAAGGGGATGATTGCAATTTTTCAGAGGTGGATGCCTCATTTAGTTTTCTTTCTCTTTGCTTAGGGACCCAAACCATTTTAGTTTTGGATTTTTGTTTTGAAGATATGGGCTTGGATAGCTTTTTGGATGGATTTTGCTATGACTTTTTGAATTTATGTCATAAGGCATTAGGACCTTTAGGATTTTTGGTAGGATTTTTGGCTTTATAGGTAAAGGCATCCAAATGTTTATTTTGGAATCCCATGGGGTTGGTGGAATGGGTGAAAGCTTCATGTTTAGACGATGTGTGCATTTGTTGGCCATGATTAGGAATGTGAGGGGATTTACGGATAAATGGATAATTAGGTGTTGGTAGAAGTGGAGGTAAAGTAGATGGAGGGATATTAGGAGTTGGAAAGAGTGGAGGTAAAGTTGATGGAGGGATGTTAGGAGTTGGAAGAAGTGGAGGCAAAGTTGATGGTGGAAGGTGTATGGTCACATGCTTTTGACATTTGTAGGATAATGGAGGTGGAATGGCTACATAAGTTTTAGGTATATGATGTGGCTTTTGATGGAAAGTGGACTTAGGAGGGATGGAGGGATTACCAACATCTTTAGATTGCTTACCTTGGGTTGTGTATCCAAGGCCATATGAGCGTGGGGGAACATTGACATGCACGGGCCCCAAAATACCTTGTTCATAAAGGCCTAAGCCTTTACGTTGGTAGTTCATGTTTTGGAGGATGCGATGGACTATGGGCTAGGTGTAGTTTGAACACTAGACTTGAGTTCTTTATTGGATGGAGAAGGTGAAGTGGTAGACAAAGTTTGTTGTTGTCCTAAGGAGGAACATTCATGAATGAGGGTGGTAAGACCAATAGGATATGATGGTGGATTTGAAATGGGATTGATGGTGGATGTGGATGGAGGATCATTAGGATCTTGATCATCATTATGCTCACTAAGATCAAAGGTATTGATTTGATCTTCTATGCTTATGTGTTCTTGGGAGGCAATTGTCTCATCATGACAAGTGGATGTTTGCTCATTATGAATAGGGCTAGATGGAGGATGACTAGGAGAAATTTGGATATCTTGCTCATGGTTTATAGGATTATGGATAGGATGAAGGTACTCATGGATAGGTTCTTCATCATAGATATCATCTTGATCATGAGATGGATAAAGTTTGGCCACAAGGGTCATCATGATCTTCATTATCTTAAATAGAGCCTTGATCATAAATATGAGCAAAAATAGGATTAAGTGGGCTATAAAATGGATAAATTTGCTCATGAATAAGGTCATGGTGATGGCTAATAGCTTGAGGGCAAACCATATGTAGGTCATGGATAGGTGGAACTTAGAGGTGCTTTGATCTTGATTAAGATTAAGGTTCGATATTTCCACATGTTTAATATTATGCTCTTGACATACCTCTTGACTTTGGATGGAAGTGGAAGGCTCTAGAGTGGACTTGATAGACTCTTGAGGGTTATCAACATGAGGGCATGATGGCTCTTGACTTAGGCTTGTGGTTGGAGACTCTTGAATAGACTTGTTGGCTTGTAGGTCACATGATAGGCTTAAAGGGCTAGGTATGTTAATGGAAGGCTCTTGGATAGGCTCAAGGATATGCAAACCATATGACAAGATTATAGGATTGGACATGACCTTTGGAAGTTCATTGGTAGGCTCATGAATGGGTGTTTGACATGGGGGTGTTCTATTCCTTGCTAGTAGCCAATGGATCACATCCTTTGCAAGTGTATGGGTATAAGGACAATATAATGGATGGATGATAAGGGTAGATGGCGTTGGATTAGGATTAGGATTAGATGGAGGAATAATGGGATTGGATGGATTAGGATTTGGACTAGATGGGGGTGACACATGGGATTGGGATGATGTGGCATGTTTATAGAGGCTCTGTATGTACATCTTAAAGAGGAGTGGCCTAAATATGGGGCATGCATTTGTATTATGACCTTTGATCCTATGGTATGCACAATAATGATGTTCATTGTATGGACTTCCCTCACATGGTTTGACTTCAGGTAGTTCAATGAGTTTTGCTTCAAGCATCCATCGTAAAATATACTCAACATTTTTATTTGGTGGAGGATTGGAGTCCCATGGTGGTAAAGGTGATGAAGGGCTTGATGGGCTAGAAGATGGAGGGATCAATGGACTAGGATTGGGATCACATGGTGGTGTTGGGATAGGATAAGTTGGCTCATGTGTTAACATGTGATTGGATGATGGAGGCCACTCATAGGATGAATTAACTAGGTTGGTATCTCCCTTGTCAAAGGTAATTAAGTCGTGTTGCATTAGGCTCGCATGGTTTATATATAAAGGGCCACTTGGAGCTGCATATGCTTCTTATTGAAAAGGTGGACTTGGGCTCATTTGTGCTTGTTGGGGAGGCCATTGATAGTCTTGGCAGCTAGGTGTAATGGTAGAATATGTAGAGAAAAGATCTTCAGGTGGACTCAAAGTTGAGGGCATTTGATCTTGTTGGCAAGGTTGACTTTTGCTCACTTGATTTATGTACAAAAGGCCATTTGGACTTGCATGTTGTTCTTGTGATATCACTTGATTGCCTTGTGGATGGGCTTGGTAGTGCATTGGAACGGTGGCATGAGGGATTGGATAAGCTTGAGGTGGATATTCATAGGTTGATGTAGCATTGACTTGGTAGATAGGTGGATTAGGTTGATAGGAAGTGGATGGATATGACATGTGGCAAGATGGATTAGGTTGGGAGTGAATGGCTAAGGATTGTTGTACTTATCGGGCTTGGCTAGTGGCTAAAAGGTGTTGGACTTGGGTTATAAAGTGTTGCAGTTGAGGTGATTGGCTTGCATGGGGCTGAGCTTTTTGGATGAAGAATTGTAATGTTTCAATGGCATCTTGGTTTAGGGGTTGTGATCCTTGATAAAGATTTTGGAGGAATCTTTGGAATTTGATTTCTGGGTCTTCTGATGTAAACATGTTGTCACCCAAGTGTTTGTCTTAAGTCCTTTTACCAAGTGCTTGTTTAGGGATTTGGATGATGATGTGGTAGACATGATTTGGCTAGGATAAGGATGTGACTAGGATAAGTTTAGGATGGTTTGAATGACTTGGCTATGAAGGGTTGGATGATGACTAGGCTATGTTTTAGGGTTGGTTTAGATGACTTGGATAAGCTTGGATGATTAGGATATGACAAGATTGGATGACTTGGGTACGGTTAGGGTTGACTAGGATGAAAATGATGGCTTGGATAAGTTTAGGGTGATTAGGATTATGACAAGAATGATTAGGGTGAAAGTGATTGAATTTAGATGTTGTTGGAGGAATGTGTAGAATGACTTGTCTTTATGTGTTTTGGTGTTTAGAGCTTGATGTGGCAATATTCAAACAAATGATTATGCATATACACACATGAATCACTCACGCAAGACACATAACAAAGTTGTTAGTTTGGAAGAATGTGATGATGGTTAAGCAAGCACGTGAAGACACTTCAACAAGTCCTAGTCAAGGCAAGGCCACTATCACAAGGAGGTTCTAGTGAAAATTTAGGGGACCGGCACCCCACAAGCATCCAGCAAGCCACTTAAGGCTTTAACTAACCCTACTAGGAGTTTAATATACACAAAGGTACACCTCCTTTTGAGCTAGCACTGTATGGTGAGCGCTAATACCAGTTAGACTTGGCTTTCGCCTTATCCTCTAATTTTTATAGTGGACCGGATGAAAGTACCACTTAAGGTCATTCCCTTGGGGTGAGTACCTCTTTTCCCACCAAGGCAGGCCTCTCTAAGGTTTAACAAAAGTAACACAAGTAAATGTTTTTGATCTCCAAGTTCATGTTAGGACATGAGGAGAGAGCATACACATTTACTTGGTCACACTCGCATGGGGTTCATTAACCTTAGAAATTTAATGTGTGGAAGACAATGCAAGCACTTGTTCATTTTTAAATCCTAAATCCAAATGTGATAGAAGACAATGATTCATTTTAGCCTAATTTCAATGGTGTGATTGCAAACAAGTTGTTAGTTTTATGCCAAAAGTCCAAATGTGTGATTAAGCAAGATTGGAAGATAAGAGATGAAATGATTGCACCCGGTTAATTCGTTGTCCAAATCTACTGTAGATGATGATGCCAATGCTTCTCTATCTCCATGAGTTCACCTAATAATAAAAATTGATCCATTGCAAAGTTTGTCCTCTTAGCTTTCCAATGAGTGTTTGTTTGCATGATTTCAATACCGTATGCAAAAGTTATGGTAAAAAGAAAAACAATACCCCCTGTTGTGCCAAATGCGACCTGCTTACTGCCAAATGTGACTAGTTTTTGTTCAGAAGTGAGGAAAATTTACCAGATGCAACCAGTTGTCAGTCAAAAGTGATGCGAAAAAACCAAAAGCGGTCTGTTATTGCTCAAAAGTGACCTGAGGCTACCAGATGCGTAAAGAAATGTCTATTTCTACAAAACTAGGCTTAGGGTCATAAAAAAATGACTATCAGAGATTGTAAACCCTAGAATATGAAGTCTAATGGATGAAATTTGATCAAATGGACACCCTGCAACCATAGATTGATCAATTAAACCCCTAGAATGATAAATTGACAAGATCTTGCAAAAATCATGGATGTTAGCTCAATGAAATCAAAAACCCTAACCAAAATGAGTGACTGATGATAATAAGATGATTAGGGACATGCAAAATACAGATTAAAACCCTTGATTAATCAGTAAAATTCTAGCAAAGCAACTTGCAAGATCAATTGTTAACAGAAAAACCCTAGACTGCCAAAAGCGATTGAAACAACCGAAAGTGATCCATTTTCAATCAAAAGTGATTCACTATAAAGCAGAAGCGATGCAAAAATGGCCAGAAGTGATTGGTTTTCACTTAGATGCAATTCAGGAAAAGCCAAAAGCGATGGGTAATAGCTCAAAAGTGATCTGAAAAGTTTCAGGTGACATAATGTAAATGTTAACCAGAAGCGACCAAGTTTACCAAAGGCGACAGGTTTTCATTCAAAAGCGATGCAAATTTTGCCAAAAGTGATATACTTTTGTTCAAAAGTGATGCAAATTTTACCAAGATCAATTCTTGATCAAAAGCGAGCTAAATTTACCAAAGGCGACTAGTTTTTGATCAAAAGCGAGCTAAATTTACCAAAGGCAACTGGTTTTTGATCAAAAGCGAGCTGAATTACCAGAAGTGATTTTATGCAGACCGGTTGTTGTTTTCTTCACCAAATGCTCTATTTTTCACAAAATCTAGGCAAATTTGTACTCAAAATTTATGGAAATGCCCCCTCGAACGCAATGGTGAGGTTATATTTGAGCTAGGAGATCATATACATACATTTTCATCCAAATCTTAACAAACTAGGGTTAGAAAAATGCAAAATTTTGACAACAAAACCCTACAAAATGAATGATTAGATCAAGGATGCGTGTTCATGTCGGGTTCACCAAAATGTATAATGAAAAATTTGGATAAAATAAAAATGATAAAACAATACAAATGCATAACCTAAACCCAAATCATTCAATACCTCAAAGATGCAAGATGAGCTTGATTGATTGATCGCTTTGTTGTGTTGATTGCTCGATTCTGTAGCATAACATTGATAGGGAGATAGATGATGGGTGATTTATGGTCGATAGATGCAAGCTAGATAGATGAAAGAGGATGGATGATGGCTTGAGATGAAAATTTGGCAGGGTGAAGTTGCATGAAGAAGAATCCCCCCAAATGGCTCAAGAGAGACTTGCTTTATAGGATTGGCTTAGTTCAAATGAATGGCTAGGATCAATTAGGGTTTAGGGTGAAATGGACGGATAGGATTATGTTAGGTTTCCTTGCAAATTAAGAAATTGTAGTCAATTGACATGTGTCAAAGGAAATAGGTCTCATGTGTGATTGTGTACACAAAAAGTACTACATGTGATTGTGTACATAAAAAGTATTTTAAATGAGTTGTACTACAACACATGATTAAGGGGAAATGGACAAGTGTCAAGGTGAGATAAGGATCATGTGACTTAATTCAAATTAAATATTTGAATTAGTTGGGATATAGTTGGGAAATTAATTAAATAAATAAGATTTTATTTAAATAATTGGGTAGATGAATAGGATGGGATAAGATATGATGTGGGAATTAATTAAATAAATAAAATTTATGTAATTAATTAGGATGAGGATAGGATAAATGGGATTATGCATGTGAAATTAATTAAATAAATAAAATTTATTTAATTAATTGGCTAAGTGGGATTAGGGAAATTAGGATGGGAATTAGGACAAAATGGCTTATGATGTCTCTAATAATGTATTGATTAGGTGTTGCAGGACATGGACAAATTTGGGTGTCTACAGAAACTACAGCTTTTAGTTGAGTATTCCAAGTCTTCATTTGCATGTGAGATCATGGATGACATCAACGAGTTAACATGCAAGGTAGTGGATGATGTGATATACTACATGGATAAAATATTTTTTGTGCCCGAATCCAAGCTCAAGCAACATATATGGAATACCATTTGTGACACGTCTCCATTTGAACATCCAAGACAAGTTCATGAGGTAGGATTGCTTTGTGATGATTTTGAGGGGTTTGATGATGGTGGATTGACTTTACCATGCAAAGAGGAAGTATGCAAGCCTAGCATATTGATTGGTGAGTATGCTTCTTGTGAGGATTTTCACATGTTCGACTTGATGGATAATGAGAAGATGGAAAGCATGCAATGGCTACATCCTTTGCAAAGGATCATGGAAAAACATTTCCAACACAATGGGAAACAAATGGAGTTAGTTGCTAATAATCATGAAGACATGTTTGATGGTAAGCTTTTAATTTTTCACATTGGTTGGTATTCTAATTGGTTGGAGGACAATAGCTATACGACTTTCAATTTGGATGATATGGACTTGCTAACACTTTTGAAGGAGAATCATTTGTGTTCTACTAATGTTGGCATGAAAAATTGAAGCTTTGGAGATGGTTATTTTGTAAAAAAATAGGGCATTACACGTTCTAATTTCTCATATCAAAATTTTGAAGATGGGAAAAAGATGCAAGTGAAGTGGAAATTTTGGTACAATTAGGCTAAAAGAGTCATTAATCATCATGAACCAGCCTTTGGAGACACACACGAAGACTTTTTTGAAGACCAATCAGCCTCGAGGGATACTTGGATTCCTCTTGACTAGCCCATTCATGTTCTTGGTGATACATTCTTGATGGTTTCATGGAATGCTAATGATGTTCTATTGCTGGACATTTGTAATTTTAGTTTCAGTACAACAGAATTGAGAGCACTTTTCAATGAAGAAAAGTGGGCTATCTTTGTAGGGAAAGATCCTAATATTGGTCCTCTATCTTCAATCACCTTTTGTGGCAATCTCTACAACATTTTTGGTGATATTTTCAATGGGGATGTTGCTGGTCTGATTTCAAAATAGAAAGAGGATATGGAGAGATGCACCTTCATTCAAGGCTACACTTGGCATCTATAGTGAATTCATGAAATCACTTTGCATTTTTAGTTTGGATGGATCATGGTTTAACATTGGCATCTTTGATTTTGAATTGATGGTTTGCTTCATCACTTGGATCATCATTGGAGATTGTGCATGGATATGTTTACTTCATCTTTTGATAGGAGAAGAGGTCCCAAGATCGTTTACTCCGACAGGTTGAAGCATCATAATATTTGATTTATTGAGGACAAACAATCACGGGAAGGGAGGATTGTCATGTCCTCATTTCTGGAATGATCAACAAGTGGTATGATTATTTAGCCTATTCATCATTCCCGTAGGCTAAAAACACATGGTAAGGGGAATGAAAGTTATTTTGGTTAAATAATCTTCATTATATTTTTGTTATAAGACAAAATCATAAGGGCTTAACCATGTGGGAATTGCAATTCCTATTGTAATTTCTCATATTCAGGGGGGTAGGACCTATAATTGAGGGGCCAAATTCATAAGTGTTTTCTAAGGCCAAGTTGTAAAAGGGAAAATGAAATCTTTAGTTATATTTTCTCTCTAATCTATTTCTTATGGAGTTTTGAGATAGGACCTATTGACAATATGTGTTGAGTATGTTTGAAGAAATAGGTCCAAGCTAAAACAAAAGGTGTTCAAATGCATCATGGAGGGAAATCAAATTCAAATTCAAATAATCCAACGATTGCACAAGGAGGGAAACTCAATGGAATGAAAAGCAATTCAAATTCAAATTAAAGCATCGTATTGTAAATGGGTCTTTGGATCATACACCAAAGATAGGACACTCGCCCATGATGAGGAATAGGTCCAAGATAAGCAAAAAGGGGTCAAAGGCATCATAACACTCGACATGGAGGGAAAATGATTTAAATTCAAATTGTCATTCAAAAAGAAGCGTTCGCATGGAGAAGGCATTCATTCAAGGAACAAATAGCCATCTAAGGAAGAAAGCACATTTGCATAGGAAAAAGGAAGCATTGGAACCCAATGGCTATGAGGAAGGAGTCATTTATTAGATCATGCACCAATAATGAGGAACTTCACCCAAGGTTTGCCAAGCTAAAGCATCATAGGAGTTTTCAAGGATCGGCTAAAGACTAGGAGTTATCATTCACCAAAAAGGAAATAATATCCAATATCATTCGCCAAGGAAAAGAAGACATCAAACACCAAGGATAGTGATTCACCCAAGGAAGATTACATTTCTATGGGTGCGAATTGTATTGAGGAGGATCTATTTGCATTCTCCAATGGTTAAAACAAAGATATTTGCCCAAATCAATAATCATAGGTGGTTTCAAATGCCAAGACACATTCGCCTATGACAAGAGGCATTCATCCAAGATGGAAGTTTGGCCAAGCAAGGATACATTCGGCCAAGAGAAGGATTTGCCCATGGAGAGAAGAAAAGCATTTAATTAATGTTAACACATCCACCAAGAAGAATTCGCCATAAACAAGAGGAAGTAATTGATAAACCCTATGCAATTGGAAAGAAATTAAATGCAAGGAAACATCCATCAAGGATCAAGCCCAATCAGCCATAAGAGAGAAGAATAAATAGAGGACAACATCTTCATTTGGATTCATGACTGATTTGGTATGTTTTTACTTCATTTGCAAGCTTGAAGATTCCAATTTTTATGCTTTATTGCAAGGAAATTACCCCTTGCCTTGTAGGGTGATGAACCCCTACGAATTGTGAGGTGATATTGCTTCTAATTTCACCATTGGATTGAATTTGTAGGTATTAGGGAGATATTGCAGGTCTTAGATGATCATTCTATCATTGAGAATCATTGAAGAGGGCTTTGTATCAAGTATTTTGGGGCTATTTGAACAACTTCCAGCCATTCATTATTCAGCCACAATCAGTTGCAGCCACCTATAGGATTAGCACAGTCATACAAACATTGTGTTTGACATCCATCATAGATTTGGCACTTGTGGTAATCATTCCCAACCATTCGCTCAAGCCTAGGAGCTATTGTTGGGCTTCTTGAGGGAGATTTTGCCATCTTTCATCTTGCTGGAAGAGGACAGTCATATCAGTCCTATATAACAGTTATATCATACCACCTACAGTCACATTTCATTGTGTTTTAGTGGTCAACTAGAGCTGGAATCTTTTGGGGATCAATTGGCAATCATTCTTCATTGTTTAGTTATCTTTTGTCAAGAGTTTGAAGTCATTTTGTAATAGGTTGAAGGTCTGATCTGAAATTTGTGTATGACTGTCATAGAGGGCAGCAAACTATTAATTTGTAATTGCATCATTTGAGTAAAGGAATAAAGCTATTTGAAGTTGGGGTTTCATTGACTACATGTTGTACTTGTTCCTTTTTATTTGAATGGTTATTTGTTGCAAGTATTATTAGCTAAGTTGGAGTAAAATTTCAGTCATTACCACTAAGGAACATTATAGTTTTTCAAGTTTAACCCTATTATATTTTTACTGAGATTTTTATGAAGGGATTGAGGTGGTGTAACTATGTTGAGATCTTTGAGTTCTTATAAGGGTTTTTAATGTTACAAACCCTAGGGTTTACATTATATGATAAAAAAAAGAAACTTAGACTTTGGAAATATGGTTTTATGTTTTGTATTACATATTAGAAATGGTTTTTTTATGAACCTTTCCCCATATTTATAGGTGACAATCTCTAATGTTGGGAGTTCACTTTGAGATAAAATTATATCTCTATAGTGTAACTCTTGGTTTTTTATTGCAACCATAGCATATGGAAATGTTGAATTTAATGTTAAGTTTAATTATAAATGTGTTATATATGTAGCCTTGGGTCATTGAATTGTGTCATGATGATGAAATTTATTTAAGATGGTCCTTGGAATTACACCTAGCAAGAAACATATGTAAACACCTAAAATTATTCACTCATCATCTTGTCACTATTCATCTGATATCAGGACATCCCTAAACCATCCCTAAACTGCATTTTCTCCACAATTAATTGAATAAACACATGTTTAGACAAGTAATTGATTAATTCCCCTTTAAACTATGATTCAACAATATTTTATTGTTAGTCACTATTCATGTACTTTTCACTATTCATTTGTACCTACATCGGTACCTACATTCGTACCTATCCCTAGCCTAAATGATTAATTAATCATTTATTAACCTTTTCCTATAGTCCAAACATTAGATAAATTTTATCTATCTAATGTCCCCTTTTCCCATCCATGAATTAAATAAATATATCTATTTATTTAATTCCCTATTTTCTACACTTTTGATTAGGTTGCCTAAACCTAATTAACTAACTAATCCTCCACTTGAACTTTCCATTATCCTAATCTAATCCTAGTCAAACCCTCACAACCCCTCATGTGTACAAAGGTATGGCCTTTGTACAAGCCCACATGGATCTCTTACAAAGTGATGGGCAAGTCCTTTTTACAAAAGGTCCTTTTTGTCCTCATTTGATCCCCACCATCCCCTTCCTCCAAAATCACTTTTTCACCATTGATTCCTCCTTGATCCAAGGGCATCCCTCATCCACCAACCAAATCAAGACACTTGGCAAGCTCTCCTTTCTTGAAAGCTCTCAATCAACCTCAACGCTTGATCTCTTCAATCAATCTCATCCCTTCATCCAACATCTAAAAACCTATAAATAGCTACTCATCCTAACCATTTTCAAGACTCCATGAATTGCAAAGTAATGTTGTCCATTTGAGGAGACACCTACATCACAACATCAAAGGAGCACATCCACACAACAAAGGTTTGCATGGTAATTAGTTTGTGTTAGTTTCCTTTCATATTTGCATTCCTTTATTTGCTCAATCCAAGGTATATTTGAGGATGAATGAAGCAAGATAATATTGTTTTGTCTTATTTCCTAATGTTCATTTTCACATGCATACAATGTATGCTTTAATGTTGTTATCCTAGTTAATTTTTTATTTGACATATGAACATCTTATGTGGAACCCTAGTTGAATTGTATTGATAATTCCTAACATTTGAAGCACTATCAATTAGTCTATAATTGGTACATAGGACTAATATGACTATTGATTAATGTTATAAATTTGGCATGATACTCAATGCTTTTTTTATATGCAACAAGAAGTCAAACCACAAATTTTATTAATTATTTCAATCAAAAATAAACAATTTAGACTACTAAATAAAAAAATTTGAACTAATAAACAAACATATACCATCAATGAGGCCTCTACCATTGACTAAGAAGAAGATATTATGGATTGATGAACAAAGAGTTCCTATATGAAGATTGACAAGAATGTAAGACTATATGTACATAATCATAATAACTTAGATTAACACCTAAATCAATACAAAATGATGAATGAGTGACACACCCTAACTATAAAATGATCAATGCTAAACCTTGGATGAAGCACCTAGAACAATAAACCTTCAAACAAAAACCTTAGATGAACTTTGAATGGTAAACATTGAATATTGAACAATTCAAATTAAAATTTGAAACTCAACAGTCACGAATAGAAAAGGCTACTACTTACATTAAATCTATATCTATTTATCTCCTTGTCTCTATATCTCTATATCTCCCCCTCTCCCTCTCTCTATCTCTCCCTCTCTTTATCTATATCTCTCTATCTCCCCTTCTCTCCCCCTATCTATATCTCTATCTCATCTCCCTCTAGCTCTCTAGCTCTCTAGCTCTCTATCTCTCTATCTCTCCCTCCAACCCTCTCCTCTCCCTCGCCTCCTCTATATTGATGTCTCCCTATCTATCTCCCCACCTCTTTATATATATATATATAAAGAGGTGGGGAGATAGATAGGGAGACATCTATATATCCTCTCTCTATCTTCTCCTCTCTTCCCTATCTATATCTCTATCTACTCTCGGATCTATCTCTCCTCACTTTCTCTATCTATCTATCTCTCTCCTATATATATCCCTCTCTCCCTTCCTCTCTTTATCTCCTCCTCTCTCCCCTATCTATATCTCTATCTACTCTCCCTCTGTCTCTCCTCAATTTATCTATCTATCTATCTCTCCCTCTCTATCTCTCTCTCCATCCCTCTCCATCTCTCTCTATATCTCCCTCTCCTTCTACCCCTCTCTCTCTCTCTCAGTATGTATGTATGTATGTATGTATGTATTTATGTATGTATGTATGTATGTACATATATGTACATACACAATTCATGACACAATTCAATGACCCAAGGCTACATAGATAACACATTTATAATTAAACTTAACATTAAATTCAACATTTCCATATGCTATGGTTGCAATAAAAAACCAAGAGTTACACTATAGAGATATAATTTTATCTCAAAGTGAACTCCCAACATTAGAGATTGTCCCCTATAACTACAAACAAAAGGTAGGCCCAAAGCTCAGATAAACCACTGAAGGTAAATTTTGATGTTACATTATTGAAAGAGCTGCATGAAAACGAAGAATATTTCTCTGAGAACAGGTTGATTGGTAGGATTAATCAATTTTGGCCCAGTCCTCCTGTATTACATGAATGGATCTCAAATTCTTAGGGTCCTTTGATGGAAAAAAATCTAGAAATGTATCCGAGTGCAAAAGGTTTTTTTATAGTGCTCTTTGACAGTAAGCAAGATAGAAAGGTCATTCTCAATCGCACTTGGATGTGGGGAGATAGTACATTGCTAATAAAATCATGGCATCCAAACTTTGATCTAGCCACTGAATCCTTTTCTGTTATGTCGATCTGGGTTCGCCTCCCAAATCTTCCCCTACATTACTGGTTTGAATTATGTTTTGCAGCCATTGGTAATTCTTTTGCCAAATTCATATGCATAGATGTAAACTCAAAAAAATTCATTCACACAACCTTTGTGCGGATTTTGGTTGAGATGGATACCTCCAAAGCCCTCCCAGCATAAATTAACTTGGATACAAATGGCAAAAGTTGGATGCAATCACTGGACTATGAAGGTTTAAATTTCAGATGTAGAAGATGCTACAAAGTTGGACATGTTGCAGCAGATTGTTCAATTGGGAAGTCTCAAGCTAATTGGGAGGCATCATGGTGGAAAGATGCTTCCCCTAAGCATTACTCTGTCTCAAGCTCACCCAAGAAGTGTGGACTCTTGAAGACTGATCTCAACACAAAAGAGGAGAGGCAGTTGGGTGAGATCTCTTCCGAATCTAGGGTTACCACTGAGGGTGCTCAAACTACAGTTGCTAAGTGTTCCCTCTCTTAGGTTCTGGCATATGCACAAATGGATTCCACTGATGAGGTTGGGAAAAATGATTGGAAATTAATAAGGAAAAAGAAGTAGTGCAAAAATCCAAATAGGGACATATGTAAAGGAGTTTAGCTTCAGCCTCACTCCATTCTTGTCGCTAAGGATAAAAAGTTGGGAGGTGAGGTTGAACGGCTCAATGCTCAAAAAAAGGAAAATGTTTTCCTTAAGTTAAAGGAGATCGGTGACAATTTGCATTATCAAATTAATTTTGGTGTCAGCTCTCAGCAAACAACTCCTGGTCAGAAGGGTTGAATTGATAATTTGTGATCTGTAAACTTTTCTGATTGATCAAGTAGTATGTAAATGGTATTCTTTTGGGGTTAGTCTGATACGTTGGAAGGATGGGTTTGAGCAGTTGGATCTGCAACTATATCTGCATAGCAGAAAGATGTACTCCTTTCTTTTGATTTCAATATAAAAATTCTACTTACCAATTTAAAAAAACATTTTTTAACTTCAACATCATTATATTTATTCACTTTATAACAAACTTTGATGAAACCACCACCAAAATGATGATCTAATTCTTAGCTTTCTAACCATATAATTTTTTTAATATTTTAAATAAGTTAAGGTACTTATGTTTATTTTATTTGAACAGTGCCTTCATATTCCCCAATCACATATGTATTAATTTTTCTTTATAATTCTTGATCTTCTTATAAAAAAACTTATAAAATTATGTAGGATTGTTTTGCGCTTCATTCTTTACACATTTAAAAAAATTACATTTTCAATTATTTTTGTGCAAGTTATGTGACACACATTCTTAGAAATGTAAATTTCACGATGCATCCACTTTGAAAAATCACAAAAAGAAATTCAATAAAAAATATATGAAAAAATACATAGCTCATAGTACTCATTTTAAACTATATTTCTACCAACTAGTTTATAAAAATAATAAATGCAACAGAAAAATGGGGGGTGCACACTAGACATTATATTATATTTTAGTGAGAAAACAAGATAACTTTTGTGTGCACATAACATTTCACACTCTTAATATTAACCATTTAAAAAAAATAGTAGTTTAGAAACTAGATTCAAATTACTACAATTCTTGTTCATGTGGTATTTTCAAATTTTGAGTGCATGCATCTCAAATTACTCATTTAAGTTAAGGTTTAGCTAATTTTAGGAAAAAGGTGGCCACTTTGACTCTCTTTTTGTCCCCCATTTCCATGCACTTACCCCAATGTTAAATAATTAATATTTAATAATAAATATTAATTATTAAATGAGAAAAATCAAATAAAAATGTAGAAAAGAATAATATTAATGAATAAGTAGAATAAAATATATTAAAATTACTATGTTTGAATTGTTTTTCATTTAACTATTTCATAAAAATTTAGAAAAGATAGAATAGACTAGTATAGCTATCTTAAATACATCCATCTAAAAAATGTTGGGAGGTATCAAAGTTCTTTAATTTATTTAAGAGTTATTTTATTTTTCTTTAGAATAAATTTTAATTTTGATGTCTCATTTGTATTGTTTTTCTACCATGACTTTCCCTAAATAGATATTCACTTTTTCATTATCATGTTTAATGGTATTATAAGGGGAATGAACTATATTCCTTGTCAAAGTTATTTTATTTATTTGAGATTTATTTGATTTTGATCTTGTTGCCACTGCTATAATAGTAAATGGCACTACAAACTACTAAAAATTCCAATGAAGTGCTTATATTTTGTTAGCAAACACGATGAGATTGAAAACTTAACACCCTACACAATGTTGACTATTGAGTCTCTACTCTTCAACAAACACTACATACACAATTACTTTCACAATCTCTTCTTGCTTCCCAAGTCTCGTTATTTATTTATTTCTAGGACTTTATTCAACATTCACAATAACTTGGTTTCTAATTCTTCTATTAATAAACTGCACACTTCTCATGGCAAGTGAAATTCACCTACCTACAATTTCTTTTTTAAAAATTAATGTTAACCTTAACTAGTTCATGACTAGATATGTTTAGTAGAGGTTTTAAACTAGGTGTGTTTAGATTAGGGAATATCTCAATTACTAGACTCACTACAATGAAGGGTTACCCTAAAAAACATGAGACAGTGGCCTCAATTATTTAATACAATTCCTTTCATAAGTAGAGACATTCTCATTACAAGGTAGCATAGCCTGAAGAAGGAAATCATATGAGGGGATAACTTGAATAGTTGATGAGATGGTCTTAGTTAATTACAACGTTTCTCATGAGTGGATGAGTGTTTCACTCATTAATACAAGTTGAGGGAAGTTCCTTATATTGTCAAGATGTTTTGTGGACCTTTCTTAGTTTAACTACCTAGAGTATTTATAGTACATATAAGATCATTCTCAAATTACTAAGAGGATATAACACTCCTCTAGATGAGGGTCCCTCTAAATTATATAATAGCATGGATTGATTTGAACTAATGTTCAAAATGTTAGAAGATAATGTTTATATTTGACTTATTTTCAATAAGTTATATAGTCTTCGCATGTATGAGCATATGATGGACCAAGGAAGATCAGAATCTATACACTGTTGGGTAAAGCCTTCATCTAAACTCATATTAGGGTTTCCATGTCACCTTTTGGTCAAAATTTATGCCTTATGATTGGGCCCACAATCAGACAACTCTAGTAAGCCTTAAAGTACATTTACCACTCAAAGCACTACATCTATCCGAATAAATTAACTCACATTTTACACATGAAATTAAATATTATTTGTCTCTATCTAATGAAACATTGCCACTTTTTATCTAGAAAGTACATGGAATGCTTTCAAGATAGAGTAATAATATATGTTGGTGGATATAATGGTACATGCTACCATCACAAGTTTAGCTTGATTATTTTTTTATAATTTGTTGTCAAAATTTAACCCATTAGATAGAGATGAGTTGATGACATTTTTTATTATCTGTTTTGGGTTTAAAGTCAGAAAATAGTTTATCATTTGTCTTTGTTTAGATAGCAAGTTATGGTAGTTTATTATATTTTGTAATTGGGTTTATAGATAATTGGCCCTTTTTTATTAGTAGTTAATGATTTTTTTTTAATAAAAGAGGGTAAAAACTTTATTAATCAAAGAGAGTAGTACAAATCATAAAAGTAGCAAGAGGCCCAAATGGGCCCAGAGACAACAAACAAGAAATCAAGAAGTGGTCATGCAACATCTCACATCCTCCATGACCAAATCCACCAAATCCTGACCAAGATCCCCAGGTAAACTGTCCCAATCATCCACCAGCCAGGTCCCATTCTTCTTAGAAGCCCATTTGGCCAACCCATCAACTACCTTATTCCATTCCCGAGGGATATGAGAGAAGGTGATAGAATCAAATAAATCTCCAAGACTGGTGATTTGCTTAGCCACCACTGCAAGCTGCCAACTAACATCATCAAACTGCCTTCTATTTATCAAGTCTATCACCACCTGAGATTCTAACTCACAGATAATCTTATTCTAGCCAAGGGCATATGCCTTCTTCAAAGCCAAAAGAATAGCCAAGGCCTCCATAAGATTATTAGAGTGCAACCCCCTATATTCTGAGAAGAAAAACACAACCACCCCAGAACTGTCTCTGCCCACCCCACTAATGCCAACGTGCCCAGGGTTACCCCTTGCAGACCCATCAGTATTGATTTTCAAGACTCCAGTGGGAGGGGGAAACCAATGCCCTTCCCTAGAAACCTTCCTTCTAGAACACCTGCTCCACCCAATCTTGGGCCTTCCGGGACCCCCAACAAGAATCACCAGATTACGAATCACTATAGTATCACCAAGATCCACCTAGGTTGACAGATCACATTTAACATACAAGGTCTCCTACAAAGCCCCACGAATGCGAGACCAAACTTGACCCACCAACAACTTCTTATCTAGAAAGACCCTGCAGTTGTGCTCCAACCAGATGTGCCATATAATCAAACTAGGGCCAATTGGCCATGCTATGTGCAGAAACGAAGTCCTCACCGAAATAGGCCCAAAGTCCCACCAAAACTCCTCCAGAGAAGAAGGGTGCCTGCACTGCAAACTCCAGGGCCCCCCACCAAAAATGCCAAATAGTCCTAGCAAAAGGGCACTAGAAGAAAAGATGTGAAACAGTCTCAACATCTTTTAGACATAAGAAGCATAAGGAAGGACCTTGGAAGCCATGCTTACAGAGGTTATCCCAAGTCAAACACCTGCCATAAACCACTAGCCAAGAAAAAAAAATTGCATTTTGGCCAAGAGAATTTATTCCAAATATTTTCCCACCAAGGAACCTCAGCACTACCCCAGGCCTGTCTGCCCAAAACATGATACCTTGAAGCAACAGTGAACTTCTCTTTTGGATCTGGACCCCAAGCCAGCACATCCCGCTCTGGGAGAGAACAACAGACTCTATCAGCCAAAATGGAGGACAACTCCCTCCTATCATCCAAAGATCCACCCATGGGCCATTCTTGCATATCCTTCCACTAGTAAACAATAGTCTGCCCCAAAGCCTGAGGGGCTTTGAAATCCATCACTCTACTCCAACCAGCCTGAACAAAAATCCTACATAAGTCCCCCAAGTGAGGGTGCGAGGAGAGGATAGGCGGGAAGCCAACCCAGGAGTCATGCCAAAAAAGAGCATTAGAGCCTCTATTGCAGATCCAAAACATGTCTTGTTTAACCAGCGTAGCCCCCCTCTTGAGAGTATCCCAGATCATAGAACCTCTCCCCGAAAGACTAAAACGAGGCACCTCAGTGCCCTCCACCTCCCCAAGGTACTTGAAGGTAAGGATCCTGGCCCAATACTGATACTGATATGAACACCATCTCTAGTATAGATTAGCAGCCAAAGCCTGTCCATTCCAATATGTCCTATGCAAACCCAAACCACCATCCTACTTTGGCCGGCAAACAACTTCCCACTTAATTAAGCTACACTTCTTCGAAAGGAGATTACCCAACCAAAGAAACTACCGACAAAGGCCCTCAAAATCTTTGATGAAACTTGAGGGAGCCGTCAACACAAAGCACCTGTATATAGGAAGGGCCTGTACCACGGACTTTAACAGAGTAACTCTTCCAGTTGTAGATAACCATCTATAGGTCCAGTGACAAACCAGCCCATGAAATTTATCCATCACATCCTGCCAAAAACACCTAGGAAGTGGGCGCACATCTAGAGGGATGCCAAGGTATACAAAGGGAAGTTTCCCCACCTGAAACCTTAAGATCCTGGCAATACACTGTTGAATAAGCTTGGGATTAAAGAAATAAATGCAAGACTTACTTTCATTAATGCTTTGACCTGAGGCAGCCAGGTAACAATCCAAAATTTGATGCAAAGCAACCGCTTCAGCCACCTTAGCAACACCCATCAAAGTCGTATCATCCACAAACTGAAGATGATTTTAAGGAGGAAGAGAGTTGCTCCATTTCCATCTCTGAAAGAGTCCATCCATAACACGGGACTTAATGAATCTCTCCAAGCCTTTAGCCATCAAAATGAACAAATATGGGGATAAGGGGTCGCCCTGTCGAAGATCTCTAAAAGAACCAAACAAATCCGAAGACTCCCCATTTATGAGAATAGAAAAGGAGGAAGTCCTCACACAACTCATGGCTCAATCAATCCACTCACAACTGAACCTGAAGGCTCTAAGAATTTTGATCAAAAAGCCCTAGTTAACTCTGTCATAAGCTTTAGCCATGTCCAACTTTATAAACATAGCCTTTTCCTTAGAAGAGGCCATAGAGTGAATAGTCTCAGCTGCAATAACTACTCCGTCCAAAATCTGTCTACCCACAACAAAGCCCCCTTGTTCCTCTGAGATCAACTTATCCAGACATGGCTTCAAACGTTCAACAATTAGCTTTGTAATGATTTTATACACCACATTACACAAAGCAGTTGGTCGAAAAGATCCAGAGAATCAGCACCCTCGTGTTTTGGGATAAGAGAAAGAAACGTGGCATTCATGGATCGCAATATTTACTTATTCCTAAAAGACTCCTACACCACCTCCAATAGATCAAGGTTGATGACTTCCCAAAATTTCTGAAAGAACTCAGCCGGGAACCCATCAGGACCAGGAGCCTTCCCTTTTTTCAACTGAAACACCACATCCTCCAACTCCTTCAAAGAAATAGGTTTAAGAAGAGAAGCATTCATATCCATAGTCACTAGAGAGGGAATACAAGCCAGGATAGAAGCTTCCTCCTCACTAGCAAGTGGGGTATCTTCAGAAAAGAGAGCAGAGAAAAAATGAACTGCCTCACTAGAGATCCCCAAAGAGGAAGAAAGAACAGAACCCTCAAGAGAGCGGAGAGAAGAGATAAAGTTACCTTGTCTTCGACCCTTCACCGATTTATGAAAGAAGTATTATTGTCCCCTTCCTGAAGCCAATCAACACGGCCCTTCTGTTTCTAAAAAATTTCCTCATGAAGCTCCCATTCCTCGAGGTCTTTAACTGCACTAACCTCAAGCCTTCTTAAATTCGCATCAAGACCCTGGTCCCGAATCTGCCTGGTAATAGAATCCAAGCGCTCCTGGGCAACCCTTTTCCGCTGAAACACGGTGCCAAACTGATACTTATTTCAATGTTTCAATTTATATTTCACATATTGAAGCCTCTTCACAAATGAGTACATAGCTGTACCAAAAGTAGGTCATCCTTTAGTCCACCATCTAGAAACCAAGTCAAGAAGACTCTCCTCCTTGAGCCACATAAGCTGAAATATAAAAGTTTGTTTCTTAGGACCACCAGCCAAACGGGTAGAGAATTTGATCAGCCAATGGTCTAATCCTCGCCAAGCTAAAATTTTAGAACTTGACAGCCACTTGTCACCCACCCAAAAATAGGAAACAAGAAATCTGTCTAACCGTTCAAAAATGGCATCATCCCCAAGCCTCCTATTATTCCAAGTAAACATGTCATTCGAAGGTTTGATATCCACAAGCCGGAGCTGAGCCAAATTATCCCTTAGAAGATCAGAAGAGGGGTCCAAACGAGGCACACCCCCCTTTTCTCCTTGAGGGAGGCAATTGTATTAAAGTCACCTACCATAATCCAGGGGAGGAAAGGATCCAAAGATCTCAGAAGATTGATATGAGACCACAAGAGAGTCTTACCAGGGACATCCGTCGGAGCATAAATGTTAGAAAGAAGAATTCTTTCCCCCGTCTCCAAACTAATTGCAACCAGAGAAATGGAAAATCTACTAGAGATCCACCAAATAGGAGAAATTCACCGAGGATCCCAGAGGCAAGGAAGACCCCCTGAGCTGCCTTGCGCACCCCTCTATTCCAAATCTTAGAAACACACTACATCATACCATCCACAGATAACTTCGTCCCCTGGAGGAAAACCGCATCCAGAGAATGAGCACTAACCAAATCCCGAATAGCATTTTGTTTAGGGATGCTATTCATACCCCTTACATTCCATGATAACACAATCATCGCGAAGGGTGAGAGAAGTGAGTATCTAATGTATTCACCGACCCAGATTCCACCAATGTCTCTCCAACCATCTTAACTTTCTCCTGATCCTTCTTCCTCCCCACCTTCTGGGACTTATCAGGAGCACACTTTTTCAGGTATTTTTTCTATAGACCCAGAATAGGAGAAGAAGAGAGGGCTTTTTTCTTGCCAGAGTCTTCCAAACCCGGTCCACAAGCTAAACTCACCCTTTCATTTGAAGAGGCCATGGGGATTTCCACCAAACCACAAGAGTCCCCAAACCCAGCATCGGGGGGAGAAGCAACTGAATCCATCCCCACCCCGGAAGCCACCATAGGAACTAGGACCGAGGTAGTGACAGGCAAAGACTCAGAATTATGATCAACTAAAGGAGAAGCTTCAACATGCATGTCAGAAGAAACCCCCTCCTCATGGACTAATTCATCCAAAGCCTCAAACTTGTTAAAAGTCTCCTTCTCTCGACGATCCCGAAGAGTCCTCTTTTGACCTCGATTCTTGTTTCGTGCTTTAACTGGCACAAATCCATCTTTATCCAGTACCACCCCCTGCATGGGTGCTTTACCCTTTTCCACCCTTGGATTAGACGGAGCCTTCACATTATCTGAACCACCAGCACCCGAGGCACGAGGGCACCTCCTTTGAAGATGGCCATACTCATGGCATAGCCGGCACCTGAAAGGTGAAGTCTCATAGTCTAACTGTTGAGTCCAAGAGCTAAACCCAACAATCAGATCAATAGAATCTGACAGAGGCTGGCTCAGATCAATCTCCACACAGACCCGAGCATAGGAAAAAAATTGCTTCTCCAGAGTTTGCTGAGATGGACCAATAGGCTTCCCCAGTCACAACGCAATTGATTGCAGAATATCCTGTCTCCAACATTCCAACGGCAACTGAGGAAAATCAACCCACACCGGCACCTTCGAGGGAAGCTCCTCCACCTAATTAAAGCCTGCATGCCAAGGCTTTATGAAAAGGCCAACTTGATTATAAAAGTAGGGCCCTCCCTCAAAAACCTTGTTACGATCGAAGATACACGAAAAGACCACTAGAAAGAAGTTATTCGCAGCTAGCAAGATTTCAAAATCACCTTCTGGATTCCATGACTTGCGAATCCAGGGTTTCAGAAAAGGCATCGAAACCCTCAATCCCATAAATTTGCAGATTAAAACATGTTTGCTATAATACTCCAGGTCCTCGGCTACCGCCTCTGTTTGAATCACCAACTTCGGACGAACTTGAGCTCTTTCCAAGCATCTGTTTATCTTGTGCAATTTCAAAGTACCAGAGCTAAAAACCCCAACATCAGGCAGGGATGGATGGGGAAACCCGTCACCAACCCCTACCAAAGCAGCATCCCCCGACGTCTCACCCAAAGGCACAGACCCTGCCATTAGAAAATCCTCTCAAGCCCTCATACCCCACACCTGCACCAAACAACACACACACTCAAGAAACCCCCCCCCCCCCACCGAAAGCTAAAAAACCCCACCCCTTGCTGAAAACAACCCCACAGAGCCCGATCTGCAAAGAAAAAATGCATGCAACAGAGAACAAACACATGTAGACCGCGACCTACTACAGGTCGCAGGACTACACAGAGCTCCCGCGCACACGCTCCATCCGTCCCAGCCCACCTCAGTCACATTGCTTCATCTAGTAGTCAATGATTGAGGGGTATTTACTAAGTCAAATTTATTGGGTACAATTCCTACTTCCTATTAAACTAATACATTTAACAAAATTTGACTTCTAATAAACTTATTGTCAATGAAACTTCTTTACTATTTAATTAACATTTATTTGACTAGTAACATATTTTAAAATTTATTGGTATAACATTATTTAAAAGTATTTACTTTGTCAAATTTATGAAGTACAACTGATACATGTTCCACATTCTTCATTCCATACATGATTTTGACCCAAAAAGAAATTGAAAAAACATTAATTTTATCATTAGTTTAACCTTTACAATAAATAAATAAGGTTACAATTGAAAAACAGTTGTTAGGCCACCACTCTAGTTAAATATCATCCACTTCAATGGTCAAACACTCAATAGTAATTTTACACCTCATTCGTAATAAAAAGTGGTAAATATTTATGTTATTTTAATTGACTAAAATTGACCTTTGACTGTTGAAGTAGATGACCCACGCCATACTGCCTCTAAAATGTTGGGCAGCTAGCCACAATTAAACACAGACAACGCTTCGTTTGTCCCACCTGCCCTTTGCATTCTCAAGCTCATCCAGCAGTGGTAATGGCGCTGATATTTTTTTATTGCACCGTCCGATCATGCAATGATGTTACACAGAAACTCTACAAACAGTTTGCAAACAAAGCACATGCATATCTGCAAACTTTTCCCATGGCCCACATCTCACATAGCTCAACCCATAATAGCTTACACTTCACACTTTGCATTTACTCTTGCTCTGAGTCTGTTGCTTCAGCAGTCTGCAGCTCCAGCTTAAATACACTTTCATCTACAGACTTTAGTTTCACTTGACTGCAACTAATCCATATTTTCTAGAATAGCCTAACTCTACAGTTCACATCTCACAACCCACAGCTCAAAGATTCTAACCTCTCTAATACCACGATGAAAAAAACAAAGAGACAGATATTAGTACAGGGTGATGGAGGCAAATGGACAATTCATCTACTATAGAGCATTCATTTAAATGATGTGATGGTATGTTAAAGGCATGTTAGATGGTACATGTAATATGGAACTTAGCTCTCTCATATAAATGAACCCAACTTTACCCTATAATTGATATCCTTGCTCCTCCTATTCCCAAATACTTGAACAGATTCACAATTTAGATTTTCCACATCTCATATCAGATTATTAATGAAGGTTGGTTGAATGTTGCCTGGGAGCGGCAATTCATTTATTCTAACAGGATGAAGATATGAGCTAAAAACTCTCAAATTTTTTAAAACCTCCATATTGACTATTCAGGAACAAGAACAACTGCCAGAAGACAGTTGAAAAAGAATACAAATGCAGTATGCATATAATCTGAATGAATAATGTCAGGCCAGGATGAAAACTGCAGGGAAAGCAGAATGGAATATTTTATTAAATCTACAAGAAGATTTACAAATTTATTTCTAGAACTAGCAAAGTAGGATTTAGAAAACTACCAAAACATACTAAACTGAATGTTATATTAGCCCATAGGATTAACCTGCAAGATTAATATTTACAAAAAAAAAAGGACATTTCTATTCAGTTCTCCTCTATTTCCCACCAGCTTCGGTCCAAATCCAATCTGACATCATTGTCGTTGATGAAATGGTCAGAAAATAAGAAAGAGATGAAGTGAGCATTGTCGTCCTCCATTAAAGGAATGTTGTGGGGCAAAGGAAGGGCAGAAGGGGCGAGGAGGCACGATATCCAGGAGCAATTGTTGTTGGTAGCAGCACACAGGCGTTTGGCTTCAGGCTTCAACAACACGGCCTTTTTAATGGACACTTGATTCTTCTTAGCCTGTTTTGGCAATCCTGTTAATTGCTGTACAGTATGCTGAAGTTGGACACATCTGTGGTCACAACTATGTCTGTGCACGCTTTCCTCTTCATCTTCTTTCAAATTGCAAGCACAGGGAGAGTGACAAAACCCATCTGATGGGCAGTTGTTGCAGTTCATCCATTCCCTACCACTCTACTTAAATGTCTTCATTTCAATAGTTAAACAGTCGATAACAATTTTACAGTGGATCCACAACCAAAGAAATGGTAAATATTTATCCGACCTTTATTGACCAGAATCTAATCATCATGGAAGTAAGTATCAAACTTGTTCAAGATTCCAACTTATCTGGCGACTGTTTAAATAATAGATGTTCCTGTTTGACCATGCCTTTTGTTTCAATGAACTCAGTTTCTGGATAGTTAGTACATCGCTCTCTGTCATTATTATATGTAATTGCAGCTTTCTGGAAGTCGTACAAAATAAAAGATCTGAGAATGACAAGATATCTCTAATTATTTTATTGCAGCCGCCTTGATATGACCTAAGTACGATGACGCACGCCTCTTTTATATATACATAGAAAGGCAATGTATAAACGATGTCGTTCGTTCCAAATTGTTTTGGAATATATACTATATGTGTATATATTCGGCCGACACTAGGCCACCATGTGAGTACCTGTGATGAAGGTTTAAAAAGAAGTCATTTAATTTAATAGGTACTAGGAAAGCCTATTTTCATGGTATTGGTCATAGTGATATACATTTTATTTAAATATCATTATAATTTATTATAATGGTCAAAAGTCAATAGCAATTTTACATTTTATTCACGATAAAAAGTGATAAATATTTGTCTTATTTTTTAATGGTTAAAATTGATCTTTGATTCTTGAAGTGGATTATATTTAAAAATAGTTGTGGATATATATCTCCATGAAGTGAGGAGTAAAGGCTTTATTCTATTGCTTATGAAAAGTAACGCTTTACATTTTAAATAAGGGAGCAAAATGATTTTTGTTAAAAATAATACTAGATTAGCATATTTATATTAAATATAATATATCTAAAGTACGCCGAGAGATTTCTCAAGGCGCCTATTTTTTAATCACTAATCCTAGCATTAGGCACCTCAAGAAGGATATCTATCCGGCGTACTTTAGATATATTATATTTACTAGTAAAAGCACCAAAGATGCTATCAAATGGCCGATAGGCACAAATATTTATAGGTCTATCACTAAATAGTTTATATTTTTATTTTTATGGAAAATCATTTCATGTAGTTGTTGGTAGACAAGGCTATAAATACTATAAGAAATTCAATTATTTTTTCGCAAATAAAAATAATGGAGTGGTATTAAATGAATAAGCACGTGAAGTAAATCATGAATGAACTAAATAAATTTTAAGCAATCAAGAGATTATGTGAACCGTGCAGTACCTAAATAATGTAGGATAATAAAAATCCATGTTACTAATTTCCTATTGACCAAGTATTGCACAAAATAACTTTTAAAAAACAATATGCATGAAGTGTGTGTTTGAATCAACTATGTATGAAGTGATTGAACTAACTTTGCGTGAAGAGTGTGCTTTAACTTTGGCATTCAGTTTGTGTGTTTTTGTTCTTTGGCATATTTCAACTCGAGTGTTTACTTGTGTGTGATTGAACTAACTTTGTGCATGAAGCATGTTTAAAATTTGGCACATGTTCACTTTCTATGTGTGAAGTGTATGTTTTAACTTTGACATTCATTTTGTGTGAATCATGTGTGTGAAATTTAATTTGGGCATTCACTTTGTCGTGTGTGTGTATTTGTATTTGTACTTTACATTCACATATGACTACAACTCTTATCAACTAACACTACATAAAAATCATATCAAGTTAATAATTAGAACATAGTAGAATTCATTGAGTGAATCATAATATCATAAGGGTTTTCAAAATATTTTTTTTTTGTATTTTTTGAGAGAAAAATAAGCAACATAAAAGTAGTTTGTTGCAAGATTCAAACAAGTCATTCATTAAAGGGGATCAAATAGTTGATAATGAACACACATGATTTTTTTAATCATTTGAAGTCATTTTTAAATATGAGGGTTCCTTATCTCTCCAAAAAGGTTTCTTTTTATTTATACTAAATTATTTTTTAAAGAACTAAAAAAATTATAATGTTAATATAAATAAACACTATTTTCATATATATCAATGTAAAATCTCCTATATTTATAGAAATTAATGAGGCAGGCAACCATGGTGACCCAGGGAATACATAAAATTCAATAAATCAACCTAACATAGTTTTGCAATTTTAAAAAGTAACTTAGTGTATTAAAAAAATATATTTTAAAAAAGTACTAAAATAAAATTAATTTTTTTCTAAATTATAATAAAATTTATTTTATATGTTATATTTATTTTATATTTGAGAAAAGAAACCTATAAAAAAACTTTCTAAATACAATAAATCAACCTAACACAAATGTACAATTTAAAAAAGTATCTTTCAACCTAACACAAATTTGCAATTTAAAAAAGTATCTTTCAACCTAACATAAATTTGTAATTTAAAAAAGTTATCTTTAGTGCATAAAAGATATATATTCAATAAATCAACTAACATAGTTTTGCAATTTTAAAAAGTAACTTCAGTGTATAAAATTAAATAAGAACTAATTTCAAACTAAACTAAATAAGAGAGAACTAAAAAATTTATATTTTTTAAAGGACTAAAAAAAAATTATAATGTTAATATAAATAAACATTATTTTCATATATATCAATGTAAAATCTTCTATATTTTTAATAGAATTAAATAAGAACTAATTTCAAATTAAATAAAAATCTTAATTAAATTATTTTTTAAAGAACTAAAAAAATTATTATTAATTTTAGAAGAATAATGGAAAAGATAAAATTAAATAAATCTAGAAATTTTATTTAATTTTAGAAGAATAATGGAAAAGACCAAATTAAATAAATCTATAAATTTTATTTAATTTTAGAAGAATAATGGAAAGACCAAATTAAATAAATTTAAAAATTTTATTTAATTTTAGAAGAATAATGGAAAAGATAATGATAAGATAGATGATGGAGGAAAAAGCTGAATTTAGAAAATTAGAAAGATCAATTATAAATTAAATAAATAAATTAAACCAATTTCAAACTAAATAAGATTAAATTTAAATCTTAACTAAACTATTTTTTTAAAGAACTAAAAAAAATTAACCATCACCAAATATTTTTGGTTTTTATTTTTTATTTTGTCCAATTTCTTTTTTGGTTTTTATTTTTTAGTTTTTCCAATTTCTATTTTAATTTCTATTTTTTATTTTTTCAAATTTTTATGTTTGGTTTCTATTTTTATTTTTTTTCCAATTTTTTTTTGGTTCCATAGTTTTTGTTTTCTTATTTTCAATTTCTTTTTTTGTTTTTATTTTTTATTTTTTCCAATTTCTTTTATTTTTATTTTTTTTATTGTTAAAACGCCGAGGCCATTAATACATAAAGTCAGTAATAAAATACAATAAAATACAACTTTGTTCAATGCGGGCACCGGTAGGAACAGAGCAAAGAAAACCTCCAGTCTAGCCCCAGACTTTTGCAATCCAGTACATACTGTTTATTTATAGATCTTATACGGGGTCAAGCCCAACAAGGACTCATCCTTTCTTATACAATTTCTGGGGTACAAGTACAAACATTGCCCTATGCCAAGGCCTTTCTTCTGATATTCTTTTATTGTATGGCTTATTGGTTCTCTGGCTCCTGGGATGTCCTCGATGACATATAGTATTAGATCAGTTGTCTATTATCAAGTGAGGGGCTTCTTTTGTCTAGCTCCTACCAGATTACCTGTCTTACCTGAAACCACAAGGAAAACTTCCAACTCTTTTCACATGTTAGCTAAACAAAACAAAGATATACATAGACTTCTCTTCCTACAAACACCTGTTAGTCCTCTAAATCCTTTTCTTGAGAGGAAAATTAAAATACTTTCTCTTGCCAATCTTATCATAAATATTCAAACACACTTTCTTCGAAGTTAACTTGAATCCCATAGTAGTTGACTGATCCCCTATATATGCCAACATCTAAATATATATACTTGTAAAAATGCAAATATATATACCTAAATGTGGGCATAAGTGATCGATCAAGTCACTGATAATGTTGATGAACCATCTAAACTTTAACCCATCAAAGAAAAACATTATTACCTGTCAAATCTGTAATATCTCTCAAATGAGCTGGAATGGCAGCCAAAGCTTGACTCGAAACCTCATTATTACTAGTCTAATTTCCTGCCTTCTCACATGCCAGTAGTGATTCAAGTTTCAATCAAAGTGTTGGGACAGGAAAATTTAAAATTTTCTTGTATTCTTACTCATCCATACCCGACCAAACCAAAAATATTTCGCCCAAAATTAGAATAAAACAACTGATATATCCCATAAAATGCTATGACTTTTATCATGAATAATGTAAAGGGCCTCAATTTCTTACATCGGCAAGACCTCATGTTAGTTATACTGATCCATGGGAAACTTGTTAAAAAGGCTATCGGCATGAGAATAAGGGTCGGGGAGAAGATTTCAAAAGTCACCGATGGAGAAAATGATACCGATGACCTTTCGTCAGAGAGAAAGCTACCAGTCACGCCAATCGGTATAACTAAAGCCTATCGGCGAATACTCTACAAGACCTCCCGACGATGTAGATCATACCGATAAGAAATTTTGGTAAGACTCTCACCGATCATCCAGTAGAACAGAGGAGACTAGCAGTCTCGGTAGGAGACAAGCATCAGAAAGAAAGATTAAAGACTCTCTGATACTCTAATGTCTCACCGATTGAAGAAAAGTGCTTCGGTGTAACTTACACCGATAAGTGTGAAGAATAAGAACCATCAACGAGAACAAGTGAATCGGAACAAGGCTTACAAGTCTGACCGAAGGAATTCTCATGACAATATTGATGACATGTTATAAATGTCTTTCCGATCCAGGATATAAAATGCTATTGGGGAGACGACTACGATCGGGTAATCCTAAATATGTTATCCCGATGACTTAGATTACCTCGATGATAATGATAGTCACATTCATCGACGAGACTCTCACCGATAGCCATATTGGTGACACTTGAGAGATTGGGGAAGAATATTAATCACACAGCGATGAAGAAAGTCATGCCGATGGTGAAGTCGGTAGAACTCTCACCAAGCATCCAGTGGAACCGAAAAGATTATGAAATGAGGTTTTATTGTTGTATGTTTTGTGCATTGTATATATGTTTTATACATTTCAATATACATACAATGCAGAACTCAAGAAAAGTTGAAATTTGGTTAAAATGATGCATCATGACTTAAAGTATATCGGAAGATGCATTGCACTTTATATACATCGTGGATATACCAAGATGCTTTGTATATTGAAATGTATAACATAACAATGTATATTGAAATGTATAACATAACAATGTACATCTTTGATATACAAGCTGATATACAAGATGCTTTGTGTATTGAAGTGTATAACATAACAATGTACATCTTCGATATACCAGCCGATATACAGGAAGCTTGTATAAAAACAATGTATATCTTCGATATACAAGCCGATAGACATATAACATAAGATGCATGTATAAACAACAATGTATATCTTCGATATACAAGCCGATATACAAGATGCTTTGTATATTTCAATATACAAGCCGATATACATGTATAAAGAGAGGGTTTGTATAAGATGCTTTGTATGTATTTTGAGTTTGTATGTTTGGCCAAGGGAAACATACAAGATGATCTACAAAGCTATATGCATATCGCAAGACCGAAAAGATTATGAAATGAGGTTTTATTGTTGTATGTTTCGTGCATTGTATGTATGTTTCAGGTTATACATTTCAATATACATACAATGCATATCGGGCTTGTATAAATAACAATGTATATCTTCGATATACAAGATGCTTTGTATATTGAAATGTATAACATAATAATGTACATCTTCGATATACATGCCGATATACAAGATGCTTGTATAAATAACAATGTATATCTTCGATATACAAGCTGATATAACATAAGATGCTTGTTTAAATAACAATGATATACAAGCTGATATACAAGATGCTTTGTATATTTCAATATACAAGCCGATATATCGGGCTTGTATAAATAACAATGTGGGCTCCACCGTTTGCATATCGGGCTTGTATAAATAACAATGTATATCTTCGATATACAAGTCGGTATACAAGATTCTTTGTATATTGAAATGTATAACATAACAATGTATATCTTCGATATACATGCCGATATACAAGATGCTTGTATAAATAACAATGTATATCTTCGATATACAAGCTGATATAACATAAGATGCATGTATAAACAATCAATGTATATCTTCGATATACAAGCCGAAATAAGATAAGATTCTTGTATAAATAACAATGTATATCTTTGATATACAAGCTGATATACAAGATGCTTTGTATATTTCAATAGACAAGCCGATATACAAGATGCTGTATATATTTCAATATACAAGCCGATGTACATGTATAAAGAGAGGGTTTGTATAAGATGCTTTGTGAGTATTTTGAGTTTGTATGTTTGGCAAAGGGAAACATACAAAATGGTATACAAAGCTATATGCATGTCGCAGAACCGAAAAGATTATGAAATGAGGTTTTATTTGGTTAAAATGATGCATCATGACTTCTAATTATAATTTTTAGTTAATTTTGTATGAAGGACTACAAATCATTACCAAACATCAAACCTTTAATTTGAAGTGATCTACACTTGATAAATAAGAATATGATTTCATCTCAGTTGTTCTTACCTTCTCCAATTCTGTCCTAAAACTAGGACTCTATGGAGACTCAGTATTCGTTCGAATATGTGATTGAACTAGTGGAGATCTTATTGGCTACATAAAGGTATACGTGTCTTATGAGATTGTAAGCAGTTCTAAATAGAAAAGTGAGCATCCCTCCTTCAGATTTTCAGAAGAAGTTTAAAATTCCTTCTTTAGGGTTGACCTTTAGTAGAAAGGCATATGCCATCAGCCCCTTTATTAGCCAAGGAGTCAGCTTTATTATTACCTTCCTTGTAAATATGGTTAAATGTGCACCTTCTAAAAGAAGCAGTGAAGTCTAGGGCAATAGTCAGAAGGGAATTTAGTCTCCAATTAGGCATACTCCCTTTACGTAAGGCGTTAATGATGATTGCGGAGTCTCCTTCGACCTCAACTTTTGCAATTTTCAAGTGTTTGCAGATTTTCAAACCTTCAATTAGAGCAGTCAGTTCTGCTATATTATTTGTTGTTTCTCCTAGTGGTTTGGCTAAGGTTGCAATTACTCTCTCTTTAGAATCATGAATTATACAGCCTATACCTACTGCTCCCAGGTTGCCCCTAGACGCCCCGTCAAAATTAAGCTTGAACCAACCTTCTTTAGGAGGTTGCCACTTACATTCCTATCTCTTATTAGTAGTGTTATGGCTGCCTAGTCCCACAAAGGAGGGCAATTTTAATCCTACCCATTTCCTGCACATCTTATCATCCCAGTGAGACATTGAGGTATCTTTTTTAGGGTTACTAAGCACCCTGCTATTGACAATTTCTATGATAACGACTTCAATCTTACTAATTAGCTATTCAAAAATCAATTTTCTGTCTTTAAATATTCTTCTATTCCATTCTTTCCAAATTTCCCATATCATAATCAAAGGGGTAATTGTCCATAACATATGGTAAATGCTTTGTTTGTGCATATCAGGCCAACACTGGAATAGGTTTAGTATGTTATTAGGAAGGGCTGTAATCCATCCCATCTTATTGCTTAGCTAGTTCTAGCATTTATTAGAAAATTGACAATCGAGAAGAATATGATCTGTTGTTTCTTGCTCATTTTCACATAGGCGGCATCTACTAGGCCCTTCATAACCCATCTTCGTGAACCTATCCACTGTTAATATTTTCTTCTGTAGGGCCATCCATGCAAACATCCCATCTTTTGGAAGACAGTTCTTATCCCAACAGAGTTTCAGTGGGACCTCTGATTTTGGTCTGAGCTGTTCTTTGATTAAAATTTTATAACCATCCTTAGTTTTATAGTTTCCTGATTTGGCCCCATCCCAAACTAATCTATCTAAGCCTCCTTTGAGGGATACCTTCCTGTTATTAAGGATGTCAATCAATTTCTTTTTTTCATTATTCGGGAGGTTCATATTTTCCAGGGATTTCCAATTCCAACCCTGACTCTCCCCATTATTAGGGAAATCTATGTAATCTTTTACTTGCTTTCCCCATCAGGATTCTAGGATTCTTTTGGCATTTTCTAAGTTACCCAAGCTACTTAACGTCTCGAACCCCCCCAGGAGTCATCCCAAAAGAGTGCTTGATTTCCATCACCAAGACTCCAAGTTAGTTTGTCCATAATGAGCTTTCTGCAATCCATCATGAAATTCCAAAGGCGAGAGCCTTTAGGGGGATTGGCCATTCTGAATAGGAAGGCCGGTTCCTCACCTCTAAGATATTTGTATCTAAGGATTTTAACCCACTTTAAATTAGGCTGCTGATACATTTTCCATACGAGTATAGCACCTAATGCCTTTCTTTACTCCTTGAAGTTTTTCAAACCCAAGCCACCTTCCTCTTTTGGTCTACAGATTTTATCCCAGGCAACAAGTGCCATTTTCTTTTTATCCTCCGAGCCCTACCATAGGAAAGTTCTTAGAGTTTTGTTGATTTCTTCACATTTTTTTGTTGGCAAATTCATACGGGATAATTGGTATACTGGGATAGCTGAGATAACTGAATTTAGCATTGTAACTTTGCCTGCTAATGATAGCCACTTGCCTTTCCATGATTCCACCTTTTTCCTGATCTTAGAGGTGATATGGTCCCAGAGAGCATTAGTCTTGTTGCTTTTACCCAAAGGTATACCTAAATTTTTACAAGGCATCTCTCCTCTTTTAAAGGATAAAATTTTGCAGATTTCCCTTTCAGTTTCTGGCTCTGTATTGAAAAAATAAATTGCAGATTTATCAACATTAACCTCTTGTCTAGAGGCCCTATAGTATGAGTCCAAGATTTCTTTGAACGCCTTAGCTTCTTCGATGCATCGCATACCAAAGAGCATAGTATCATCAACAAACTATTGATGAGTTGTAGGATCTACACCTGAAGTGATTTTGATTCCTTGAACCTTTCCTTCTACCCTTGCCTTGGTGATCATTCTCCCTAGAACTTCTGCCATTATAATAAAGAGAAAAGGGGCTCAGATAGGGTCCCCTTGTCTCAATCCTCTTGATATACTAAAAAAACCTTCAGGGGTCCCATTGACTAAAACTGAAAATTTGGGGTTAGAAATGCATGCATAAATGAGTTTTATCCATTGTTTAGAAAATCCAAAGGCTTCTAAAGTTTTGCAAAGGAAACGCTAGTCAACCTTGTCGTAGGCTTTACTAATATCTAATTTAATTAACATACTAGGCTTTGTATTTTGCTGTATGGAGTGAATGGCTTCTTGGGCTATAATAATTCCGTCAAATATGTATCTTCCTGGGACAAACCCTGTTTTCTCATCACTTATGATGTCTGGTAGAACTGTTTGAATTCTGTTCGCTAAGGTTTTAGTGAGGATCGTATATATAGTATTACAAAGAGAAATAGGCCGCAGATCCCCCAGATTTTTTGGCTTCTCTTTTTTTGGTATGAGAGAGAGAAAATTATTATTTACTTCGTTTAGAAGGTTGCCCGAATTTCTTACCCCTTCTAAAGCATCGACTATTTCATCTCCTATGAAGTGCCAGCATTTCTGACAGAAAAATGTTGGGAAGCCATCTGGTCCCGGAACTTTGTTTAGCTGCATTAGAGAGATCGCTCAACCTCAGTTTCAGTAAATTTACCATTGAGGTCTTTGTTTTGATCCTCTAAGATAATCCTTGGAATATCTTTCAGTATGGCTTGTTGGTGCAACCAATTAGATCATTCCTGATTGTTAAGAATATCCTCAAAGTACCTAACCGTTTCATATGTAATTTGTTGAGGATCTTCGATCCAGAAATTATTCACATCTTTAATTTTAAATATCCTGTTTACATTTCTGCGTGCTCTCATGCTGTTGTGGAAGAACTTAGTGTTCTTATCACCCGCTTCCAGCCATGTCTCTCTGGACTTTTATCGCCAAAAGATTTCGTCTTTGGCTAGGATATCTTCATATTCTGTTTTCAGCTATTTTTCTTTTGCATATGATTCTGCGTCCAAGCCTTTAGTTATCACACTTCTATTGAGGTTTTCAAGTTCCTCTTCTAACTTAGTTTTGATTTCGAATATATTACCAAAGTTAGTCTTATTCCAACTAAGAAGCTTACATTTGATAGTTTTTAATTTGGATACTAAACAGAAAACCTTAGATCCAGAAACTCTAGTTTCTTTCCACCATTGCTCAATTAAGATTAAAAGGTTATTATCTTTGACCCACATTTGTTCAAATTTAAAGGGGCACCGTTTGGGTTGGCAGTCTTCTGATATACTTAGCTTGACTGGGTAGTGATCTGAGCCCGAGTATGGTAGGATCTCAGCCTTCAGAATAGAAGAGAGTTGTGCCCAGTTGCCCCTGACCAGGAATCTATCCAATTTTTCTGCAATATTGCTAAAGCCATTCCTTCTATTGTTCCATGTAAAACCTTCTTGTGCAATTTTGATTTCTGTTAAATTATTCTTATGAACCCATTCCTTAAAGTCAATTGCTGTTGTGGATAACCTCACAGATCCTCCCAGCTTTTCTTTAAGGTCTAAGATCGCATTGAAATCTCCACCCAGAATACAAACCTAATCTTGTAAGGTTCCAAAGAATTGTTCTATTTCTGTCTAGACTAATTTCTTGTCCTGGTTCTGGGAAGGACCATAGATGTTAATAAGAAAGAAGTGTAGATTGCTTCTGATGCTTCTGATGTTCCCCACCATCCAGTTCTTTTTACAACTTGTTACTGAAAATGAAACCATTCTAGGATCCCAGATTACCCCAAGGCCCCCCGAGGCACCCTCTGCTGGGACTCCTACTAGTTCCCATATTCCTAGCTTCTTATTTAGAGTGTCTATCTCATCTTTATTTAGTTTGGTTTCTTGGAGCATTAGTATGTTTGGTTTTGTGTTGGTTATACAGCGTTTTATGATTCACTGTTTGTTAGGGGCGTTGAGACCCGTAACATTCCAAGTGTATACTCTCATGGCGCCGTGGGAAGGTCATTCTCCTTCTGTGCATTAAACAGTGTGGTAATCTTAGTCTGATCTATTGCCTCGCCTGCTTTCTCTCTTAGTACTAGTAATGATTTCCTGCCCCTTTTTTATTACTTTTGGCACAATCTGGGGTTTCTTTACTAAAATCGGTAATGGCAATTCCCAACTACGGGTCTGCTTCCTCCAGCTCTCTATCTCCCTGCTCTTTTCGGTCCTCTTTACCATTCTCCTACCTTTTCTCTAGTTCTTCCAGTTCCAAGATCTTGGTGATAAGTTTTTCCTTCTCTTTGTTTACTTCTTCGATTACTACTTCCTCTATTGCCTTGTCGAGGATCTCATTACAAATCTCCTCTAAGTCCCTATGGCTGACCTTATCTATGGGTTTCTTATGATTCCCATTCTCCTTATGTTTTTCCTCTATTTCATAAGTGTTTGGGACCCATTCTAGTGTTTCTGAAACCTCTGGATCTGAGCTTCCTCCCCCTACTTGGGGGTTAATATTACTAGTTTCTTCTACAGGAACTTCCCCCTCCTCAAGCTCCATCCTAACCTTGCCTATCTGAAGTTCATAACTCTTCTTTGTAGTCTTAGCCGCTACCGGTGTTCCTTTATCTGATATTTCCTGTGTGGGGTTCATATTCTATATAGTAAGTTCATGACTCTACCTCTATGTATTCCTTTTGGAATTCTGAGATGGTTTAGGGCATTTTTTGGGCTGAGCTGTTACCATACTCGGGTTCTGATCTTGTCCAGTTAACTCTCTTCTACCACAATGGTGTTGTTTAAGGGAAGGAAGGCTAGTCCTTTGGTAATCCACTATAAATCTGCCTTTGTTATCATTGAATCTAATGTTTACCTCCGCTGACTGGGGTTTGGGATTCTTATTAGTATGTGTTTTTGGTGTACTATTGATAAAATTACTGTGGGGAGGGCCCTTATGAAATACTGGCTTAATATAGTAATTGGCCCAGTTAGTTTTAATTTCAAGAGGTTCGAGGGTTACCATACTTATATCCAATTTTACTAACAAGAGAACATTAGAGTTGGATAAGAAATCATTTTCTATTCCTATGAATTCTCCCAGGTGATTACCTATCTCCCTTACGATTTCTCTATGGATGAGCTCAACCGGGAGGTTTGGTAATTTGACCCATCTGGCTGATTTGAGTTTTATTTTACTGGGGTCAAATTTTGGTTGCCAGTCTATATATTCAAAATTATGCCCTTTGTAGACCAAATTTCTACTATTTAAAATTTCTTTTTTGAGATTTGAACTTTTGCAATCAACATATATGAAACCTTCAGAGGTGATAGTGATACTTACATAATTTTTGAGGAGAACTTGAACCCAATCCACAATTACCTTTGCAGGTTGCCCTATCCCACACCATCGGATAAAAAAACCGTGGGTTCTACAATGATTCCCCAGACCATCTGAGTAAATGTTGCTAAAGTTTATTGGCGCTTTCTTCCCCATGCCTCCATTTTTTGATAATGTCTTGATCTCGCTTGTTGGTTTGACCATGGGGGTATGGGGTTTGCCTGTCCTTGAATTACTACCTGATTGTTGCCCCTCCCATGAGTGTTAGACATTGTGTATCTAAGTTTAGGGTTTTGAGAGACTGGCCGATGGTGGGGTGCTCTGGGATTTACCATATTGCTTATCAAGGGCTTTTCTTGCGAATGAATGATCCTGGGGGCCGGTTTCAAAAAACCCTCCACAACTCTTTGCCTTGGAAGGGAAGGGTGGGAGACCACAGGGGGTAGTTGAGCAATGTGGCTTCTTTCCCTGCCCAATGAAGTGTTGTTAGCTCCAGTTGCAAATGCTGGGGTTGCTGAGGTAATTGGGATAGCCCAGATCTTGGAAGCCCTGGCTTGGGCATTTTCTCTGCCAGCATTTGCCCTAACTCCCCTCTACGATTTCCTACTCCTAACAATCTACCAGCCCTATTCCTCATATTGTTGCGAAGGGGGAGCCCAGCCCCCCTGAGAAACCTTCTCTTTCCAGTGTGATTCACATCGAGGGTATTCTGCCCTAGTTTCATTCTGGGAAAAATTGTTAATGCAACTTTGTTGTTGGCACTCTGCTTTTTTTCGCATTTTCGTTTCTAAGTATAGTATTGTCATATCTTTCCAATTTCTTTTTTGGTTCCATAGTTTTTGTGATTTTCTTATTTTCTTATTTCAATTTCCTTTTTAGTTTTTATTTTTTATTTTTTCCAATTTCTTTTTTTGTTCCATAGTTTTTGTGATTTTCTTATTTTCTTATTTCAATTTCCTTTTTAGTTTTTATTTATTATTTATTTTGTCCAATTTCTTTTTTGGTTCCATAGTTTTTGTATTTTTTTATTTTCTTATTTCAATTTCCTTTTTAGTTTTTATTTTTTATTTTTCCCAATTTCGTTTTTGGTTCCATAGTTTTTGTTGGACTACCAAAAATTTGTGGGACTACCAAATTTTTTTATTGCTAAAAAATGTGTGCACATATAATGGCCTATCGACCAAAATATAAATATGCTAGTTTAAAAAATATATCTAAAGTACGCTGAGAAATATCCTTCTCGAGGCGCCTATTCCACTTGTGTGGTAAATTGATTAAAAAAATAAGCGCCTCAAGAAGGATATCTTTCAACATACTTCAAATATATTTGTTTAAATATAGATATACTAGTAGCATCTAAAACAGAAAGCCTAATACTAACTATATTATATAATTATATGACTTAATATAATTATATTATAATATTATAATATAGATTAGATATATTATAATAATTAAATATAATATATATAATAATTAAAGGCACCTAAACATAGCTCTAATTTTAACCCTAAGGCTAATCCTAGCATACCTCTAACCCTAACCCTAAACATAGCCCTAACCCTTATTATAACCCTAACCATTATTATATAATTGAAATCCTATCCCTAACCTTAATACTAAACTGTATATAATAATTAAAATTATATAGTATATTATATAATAATTCTAATTATATATTATATTATATAATAATTATAATTATAATTATAATATACATTATATCTAGGATTAGAGTTAGAGGTTAAAATTAGGGTTAGGTTTAGAACTATGGTTGGAATTAGAGTTATTGTTATTATTAGAGTTACAGTCAAAATTATGGTTAGAATTATGTTAAATAAGGTTAGATCTTCTGGTTGTTATAACAAATAGGGTTAGATTTAGAATTAGAGTACCTATATTTAAGGAATATTTTAATCTCAATGTTGAACCCTTACCCTAACCTTAATTCTAATCATTACCCTAAATCTCACCCTAACCCTAACCCTAGCTTTGACCCTAATTCTCATTCTAATTGTCACCCTTTCTCAAATTGTAATCCTAATTCTAATTGTAATTCTAACCATAAATCTAACCCTAACCCTAATTATAACCCTAACATAATTCTAACATTAACCCTAATTCTAATCGTAACACTAATGCTAACCACTTTGCTAAGTGTAATCCTAACTCTAATTCTAATCCTAACCCTAATTCTCATTCTAATTCTCACCCTATTTCTAACTGTAACCCAAATATAAATTATAATTCTAACCCCTATCCTAACCCCAATTCTAACTACAATTCCAACCCCAAATATAAATATAACCCTAACCCTAATTCTAACATTAACCCTAATTATAGTCATAGCCCTAATTCTAACCCTAACCCCAACTCTACTTGTAATCCTAATCGTAACTCTAATTCTAACTGTAACCCTAACCCTAACCCTTATTCTAACCCTAAACATAGCTCTAATTTTAACCCTAAGGTTGATCCTAATTGAAACCCTATCCCTAACCTTAATACTAAACTTAACCCTAATTGTAACCCTAACCCTAACTTTAATTCTAGCAATAACCCTAATTATAGTTGTAACCCTAATTATAACCCTAACTCCAACCCTTATAATCCTAACCCTAACCCTAACCCTTATTCTAACCCTAAACATAGCTCTAATTTTAACCCTAACCCTAACCTAAATTCTAATCCTAACTCTAACCCTAACCTTAACCCTAAATGTAACTCTAATGCTTACCCTCATTTAGTAACCCTAATTCTAGTTCTCTAGCCCTAACCTCAATTCCAACCCTAACCCTAATTATAACCCTAACCTGATTCTAACATTAACCCTAACCCTAACCCTAAGCCTGACTATAATTCAAACCCTAACCCTAACCTTAATACTAACCATAAACCTAATTGAACTCTAACCCTAACTCTAATTTGAACCCTAACCCTAACTATAAATCTAATTCTTACCCTAATTCTAATAGTAACCCTGATTCTACCCTAATTTTAAATCTAACAATAACTCTAACTCTAACCTTTACCTTAATCCTAATTCTAACTATGATTTTAACCCTAACTCTAACCCAAATTCTAACCCTAACTCTAGTCCTAACCCTAACCCTAACCCTAACTGTAACTCTAATGCTTACCCTAATTTATTAACCCTAATTCTAATTCTAACCCTAACCTCAATTCTAACCCTAAGCTTGATCCTAATTGAAACCCTAACCCTAATCTTAATACTAAACTTAATCATAATTATAACCCTAACCTTAACTCTAATTCTAACATTAACCCTAATTATAATCATAACCCTGATTCTAATCCTAACCCAAACCCCAACCTTAATTATAATCCTAACCCTAACCCTAATCCTAATTTTAACTCTAACTATAATTCTAACACTAATTATTACTCAAACCCTAACCCTAATTCTAACTGTAACCCTAACCCTAACATTTAGGCCAATACTAACCCTAATTTTATTCATGACCCTAATCCTAATTCTAATCATAGTTCTAACCCTACTCCTAACCTAAACCTTGTTTCTAACTTTATGATTAGGGTTAGGGTTCCATTTATGGTTAGGATTATAGTAAGGATTTAAATTAGTGTTAAGGTTGGCATATTTATCTTTATAGAAATATATGTTAATTCAACCTTAATTTTAAATCTAACCATAACCCTAATTGTAATTCTAACCCAATTTGTAACCTAACTCTAATTATAATTTTAATAGAAAATATAATTCCATCATAATAATATCAACACCCATCATTAAAGACCTCATCAACCACTCCAAAATAAAAAATCAATTCAAAATGTCATCTCCCACAACTCTAAAATCAAATCCTTCATCCTCTAGTGCACCTATGTAATGCCCACCCATACACACATGCACATATGGGCATAAACACAATGCAACTATTTTTTTAAAATACTATGATACTAAAAGTTAAATTACTCATATTCCTTAATGAAAATAGTAACTGGTGACACCTTGGAGTGATTAGAAAAAAAAATTAAACTCAAATTTAAATATAAATTTTAACTAAGCATCTAGCTTTAATTTAATTAATAATTAATTAAATACCTCTTTATCTCATTTCATAATAATAACATAATAAAATCAATTACATAGAAAAACAAAAATTAAATTAAATATCATGCAAGAATATATATTTTTGTTATATTAAATAACTACTAATTTTAATTAAAAATAAATAACAATAAATTTATTAAATCAACCAACACTCATTTTATTTGTTCTCAATGGTGACTTACCCTTAATAGTGTTTCATTAAATAAAAATAATTTAAAATTATTTTAAAAAGCACATCATAATAATTCACCCTCTAATTAAGCAATCCATAAACTGAAATTTAAGGATATGATGGCATATTGATTTTTTTTTTTAAATCATTTTTAAATATAAATTTAAATGTTATCACTATCTCTTAAATTAGTTTAAAAGGCATGTTATAATAACAAAAATTTAGAGATATGACTGCATATTGAGATTTTTTTTTTAAATCATTTTTAAATATAAATTTAAGTGTTATCATTGGCTTTTAAATTAATTTAAAAAGGATTTTTATAATAAATCAATCCACCAAATGGGAAATTGTTAGCTACTTTTAAGGAGTAGATTTATGCATTAGAAAGAAATAATTTTCTAGAACTTACTAAAATAAATTTATTCCTTAAATTATATCATTTCATTTTTTTTCTTTTTGCCTTTTCTCTATTCTCTATTCCAGGTTTTGCAGGTTTGAGGGAAGAAGCTATGAAGAGATGTTAAAGAAGATCTAAGTATGTCATTCTCTCCCATCTTCTAAGTACTATCTTAAAATATATTTATTTATCTAACTTAATATATATATATATATATATATATATATATATATATATATATATATATATATATATATATATTATGTTGCAATGAGTTCTATAATAACTTCAAGATTTTTTAAGCATACAACCTTATGAAGATTTCTAGAGCTCGAAGGAGCAAAGGATTGGAAGAGTTAGGGTTTCCTTTCAGAAAAAAAGGGGAAAGATCATCAATTCTCTACAATTGTTTTTAGATTCTAAATAAATAAAAATAAATAAATTTTCCATTCATTTTGCAGCAGAGATTGCCCTTAAAATAAACCTTACGTTTGCTCCCTCCTAATTTCTTTTAAGCAAAAATATGGAGAGAAAATCAAATTTTGTGAAATGCCTCTCAATATTTTTTCATTCTTATTTAGATTTTTCAACCGTTTCATTTTGTTTTCCTTTTGGGCACCCACTACACTACTAGCCATTTATTATAGCGCTTCAATTTCTTTTTTCTATTTTTTAAATTTATTTTTTTAGAATTTTTTGAATAATATTTATATGTTTATTTGTTTACAGGATTCACCTCTTTCCTACCACTGTAGGACGCATCTCCACGTAATTAGTAAAATTTTTTTAAAAAAATGGGAAGTAATTACTACACCTTGCTCTCCCATCTTTCATCTCTTTCTCATTTTGTCACAAGAGAAGAGAATCATATTTTGTGGATTTTTCATTTTTTGGAGGATTTTTTATTTCTTTGGACAACTATCTAATCTTCTTTATCCATGATCACTTAAGCAGCAATAGTGGATTTAGAAGAGGCCCAATCATACGAGGTGTCTTCTCTTTTTTGTAGGGAGCTTGACGAGAGTAGGGAGTAACACATTTTGGGGCTTTCTTTGACTATGAATGCTCAACCATACCATCATCTACTAGGACATGGGAGGTTTGAGTGAACTAATTCCCAAATGACTAGGAGGGAGAGTTTACCTTCTGAACTAGGTGTGGACCAATCCAATAATGGTGAAGTTCAACCCCTTGCCACTAGGTGGCTTTTGAAGAGATATTTTTCTTCTTGTGTACTTTGAATAAGGTGTAGTCATATTCAAAACACATGCAACACGTGAAAGAGATATTCACATAATCAAATGCTTGAGGCCAACACCATCCATTCTTCTTTAAAGATATTGATTCTAGAGGGCCCTTGTCTAAGTCCATTTCTTGACATAGATTTTGACAAAAATAGTGTGGTATTGATCTTTAAACTTGCAAAAACTTTCCTACCAAATTACTGTTGAGTATAAAGAGCGGATTTCAAAACTAAGCAAAACAGAACAGCAATAGAAAACTTAAAACAAAACACACACAGGAACAACAACAAAATAAGTTATGTGGTTCACCAATGTTTGCCTACGTCCATGGGAAAAGGAGGGAAAGCTATTTTATTATATGCACCAGTAAGAATACAATGTCTTTATCAATCAAAATGATTGGGATATAAAGTTCTCTTCAGGGCAATCGAAGAGTCAAGAGAAGAGGAAGACAAAAAGATAGAGATGGTTGGACTTCACAACCAACAATCTTCCACTTGAAGTCCATACCATGCTGTGATGTACAGAATTGTCCCCACTTTTCAAAACTCGTGGTCATTTGATAACCAGACCAAGAGAAGCTCTACAGAACTCCAGCTTTGCTTGTGAAACAGGTTTTGAGAGAGCATCAACAGGATTGAAATCGGTGTGAATCTTCTCCAACTTGACTTGGGGAACATACATCCAGCCAAGCAAGCACACAATGTTTCTATGGCGCACAAACTTGAGAGTTTCTAACTCACGTCTCAAACTGCTACTTGCATTTTTCCCAGCCCACTGTAAATTCAAAACCTTCACCGCCACAACCATATTATTTTCACCTCCTCCTTCCTCATTTCCCAGATTAGCCGTGTACACTTTACCAAAGGAACCAGAGCCAACTAGAAAATTATTATTGAAGTTCTTTGTGGTGTTCACAATTGCCTCGTATGTAATTTTATGCTTACCTCCGACCAAATCCATGCTCTCTATATTGTTCATATCCTCATCTTCCTGCTCTTTTTTGTCTTGAGCAATATCCTAGTAATATATAAAAGCTATAATGAGAAGCGTAATGCCTAGGTCTTTGAAGAAGAAACTTCCAGTTCGAATATGAACTAGCATAGCCATTTGACAAATTAGAGGCCCAAAAGACTTCAACTTATTCCTTCCCATGCGTTGTCTCACATACTCATTATGAAGAAGATTTTGTGTCCTGCCACCATATTTAATGCAGAGAAACAAGCATGATGGGCAACTCGGATCTGAAGGACGCATTGCCCTTTCCTCTTGAAGTATGGTAACAGGACATAGAATTGAATTTTGTCTGTTAGGATAGAATATCTTTCTTTGAACATCAGGTTACTCATACAATACATGCTCCCCAACATCTTTTGGAGACACATAAGCCTCTCCTTTCCTGAGAATGGCGAAATGATTGAAATCCAATTCATACATATCTTCACATCCACGTCTTTTTCTCAGCAAAGCAAACACTATAATTTTACGCATTGTATGTGATCGTGCATTTTTAAGTGCAAGAACTCCTGATTCCATAATCCTCCTAACCTCTCTGGGACAAAAGGCTATTTTTGGTGGCTTCTTATATGAAAGAATGACCCCTAGAGATTTTGATAGATCCATTTCATAATAGGGATATTTTTCCTCATAAAAAGACTTTTCACAACTTTTTTTCTTCCTCTCTTTCTTCTTCTTCATTCTTTTGACTTTTGTCTCATCTCCCACATCTTTCATATGACAATCAGTGATAGATAGAAGATGAACTTAATCTTGCTCCTCCTTTACCTTCACACCTGAATTCTTCCCATCATCCAGAACATTAGACACACTCTCTAATCCTTGAATCTCTGTTCAGGTTCATCCGCTATTTGCCTAACTATAATATTTCTTACACTATCCTTAATTTTGTATGCTCATACTCATCTACTTCATCAGCATCATATGCATTATCAGAATCATCATCTGAATCATTACTCTCATCATATTCCTCCTCAGAAGCACCATCTTGGAATTTACCAGAACCAAGAATTTGCATCTCCTCTTGGCCCATCCAATTTATGATGGTATCTTGTTGAGCAATCAGTCTAATACCTGCTCTTGTGCCTTCATGTTTGTTGTGCAACACATTATAGGCGGTTTTCTTATTCTCCGTATCTTCACCCTCGCCACCTTCCTCTCCATTCCCGCCCACCGTAAACAGCCGGTGAGTTGTAACTCACCAACTGTACGGTCGGCCAGTCGACGGGAGCAGTCGACAAAAATTAATAAATGATTGCATTCGGATTTTCGACCTGATCCAGTAAACAACATGCCGTACGCCAGTTTTCGACGGGAACAGTGTGCCGTACAAATGTCGACCAGCCGATCGCTTACAACGCACCAGCTGGTTAAGCTCTTCCCTCCATTCCTAGTTCTTTTGAGCTTCTTGATATCATTTTGCATGATCCCAGGAGAATCATCCTGCAATCTCTGCACTGCAACTTCTTCCAATGCGCCCATGATTCTCATAAATGTCTCCTACAGACTTTTATTTGAATTTGGATGCATACCAAGTGGGATAGGCACTGGCAGATGTGAGGTACTGGGCGGCGCATGAGAGACAAATTCCTGCGCTGAATTTCTGTTGACTTTATCATGTGCCACACTCTCATCACAATGAGGCCGCAAGTTGAGATTTAGAGGTTGCTGGTCAAATATAAGGAGCAGCAGATTTAAACTAATACCCTACACCAAACTTGGTGACTGCAAACTTGTATAATTTGGCGCCAGAGTTTGATGACTGTCCTGCATCAAACTTGAATCAATATTAGGCAGATTGTGATGTTTGTTAGACACCAGACTTGCAGTTGTATGTTGCACCATATTTGGATGTGAAAACTGCAGTTGTTTTTTAAATACATCACCTCCATTTGAGATGTCTTCCAATGGGACATATTCATTTACTGACTTCCCCTATTCTAGCAGACTTGGCATTACCTTTTCGTAGAAGATCACATCTCTACTACGAATGACTTGTTTGGAGACAGGATCCCACAGGAGATAACCATACTTCTCGTCACCGTATCCAACAAAGATATATCATTTGGATTTTACATCCAACTTCATGCATTTTTCCTGTGGGATGTGAATAAAGGCCTCACACCCAAACACTCGCAGATGGTTGTAGATCTTCCTACCAAGCCATTTCTTCTTTGGAATCTCAAAATCCAACTGCGATGATGGACCACGGTTGATCAAATACACAGCTGTATTAACAGCTTCTGCCTAGAACTCTTTGCCCAAACCTGCATTAGAGAGCATGTTGTGAGCTCTTTCCAAGATTGTTTGATTCAACCTCTCAGCTGCACCATTTTCTTGAGTGAATGGAACAATCTTGACTTGTTTAACACTATTATCTGCACAAAATTGATCAAACTCCAAAGAGAAAAACTCACCACCATTATCAGTTTTGGGGCACTTAATTTTGTGACCAGTCTGATTTTCAACTAGTGCCTTAAAATTTTTGAACATGCTAAATACTTCAGATTTCCTCTTTAACATGTAAACCCAAACCTTCCTAGTACAATCATCTAAGAAAGTAACAAAGTAATTAGAGCCACCAATAGAAGTTACCTATGTAGGATTGAAGACATCCGAATGCACTTGCTCCAATGATGTTGACTTCTTTTCATGTGCTATGGTGGAGAAGTTGATCCTCCTTTGTTTTCCATAAATACAATGCTCACACAAATCCAAATCAACAGATTTTAGACCTGGAAGTTGATCTCATTTATGCAAAATCTCAAGGCCCTTCTTGCTCATATGAACGAGCTTCTTATGCCAAAGTTTCGTACCAATGTCTGCAACTACCATCGCAGCTCCCACTTCAGCGTGACTCTATAGCACATACAAATTGCCTAATTTTCTACCTCTTGCAATCACCAAGGCTCCTTTGGTCACCTTCTAACTGCTTGACTCAAAAGTGATGCTACAACCATGAGCATCTAGCTGTCCCGCAGAAATCAGATTTCTTTTGAGTTGAGGGACGTGTTTCACATCCTGCAGCAACCAACTATTGTCATTTTTTAATCTCAATGACACATCTCCTTTACCGACAATGTTGCAAGGTTCATCATCCCGAAGGTAGACTTTACCAAAGTTGTCTTCTTGATAGTTTTTGAGAACTTCCCAGCATGAAGTAGCATGAAAAGAGGCACCGGAATCCAACACCCACACATTAGTTGTAGCTTCTCCAATAGATAAAACTAATGCACTTGCATCATCTTCATACGCTGCATTAACCACATTTTCTTTTTCTTTTTCTTTTTCTTGACTCTCTGCCTTCTTGTATGACCAACAATTCTTTTTAATGTGACATTCCTTGCCACAAAACCAACAACCTGAATTTCTGCCCCTTGATTTAGATCTTTTGAAAGATTTAGATCTTCTTCTATTGTTATTTCTTACTCATTCTTGGGATCTCCCCCTATTGCCGAAAATCAAAGCCTCTCCAGATGAATTGTTTTGATCTTTTCTTCTCATGTCTTCGCTAAGAAGAATTGCAGCCACATCATCAAGTTTCAACCCACTTTCATTCTCATCGGATTCTTTATTTTTGAATACTGAATTGCTAATTGTCATTACAACACCTTCCAAACTATCGGGAAGAGAACACAAAAGCAAGATGGCTTTGTTTTCTTCTTGAAAATTAATGTTAACAAAAATCAGTTGGTTGATTAGAGTACTAAATTCATTTAAATGATTCGAAACATTGATACCTTCCTTCATTTTCAGATTGAATAACTTTTTCATCAAGAAGACTCTATTAGTAGTAGAAGCCCTCTCATACATACCTGACAATCGGTCCCATAAACCCTTCATTTTCTTCTCCGTTGCAACATTAAACAAGACATTGTTGTTAAGAGAGAAAATGATGATTGCCTTCACTTTCTTGTGCAATTTGTCCCAATCCTCATCCGCCATATCAACAGGTTTCTTGGACTTTCCCTCTAACGTAATTGAGAGGTCTTATTGAATTAGCAAGGCTTCCATCTGCAGCGTCCACATGCCAAAGTTCTAGCTCGAGAACTTTTCAATTATGAACCTATCTCCATCCTCCATCTCTTCACAATTTTGCCTCGGCTCTAATACCACTTGTTGAGTATAAAGAGCAGATTTCAAAACTGAGCAAAACAAAACAGCAATAGAAAACTTAAAACAGAACACACACAGAAACAACAACAAAAGAAGTTACATGGTTCACCAATGTTTGGCTACGTCCACGGGAAAAGCAGGGTAAGCTTTTTTATTATATGCAGCAATAAGATTACAATGTCTTTATCAATCAAAGTGATTGAGATATAAAGTTCTCTTCAGGGCAATCGAAGAGTCAAGAGAAGAGGAAGACGAAAAAATAGAGATGGTTGGACTTCACAACCAACAATTACCACACACTAAAATTGTAACCGTAGGTATGGAAGGTAAACCCAATCAGTGACTATGGTAAAAGAGTCTTTGTTGGGGTTGAAAGAAGTGTACTAAAGCTTTTTGCAGTGTTTATCCCAAAACCATGGCCTTGAATCCAAGATTGCATTCTTGTCTTTTTTAATCTGGCAATAGATTATGAAAATCCCTATGCGCCTGGAAATAAATCAACTTGTGCCTTAAGTAGATGTAGCCATGCCTTGGTGGACCATTCATGTAATCCTTGAGACTGGGCCAAAAGTCATGGAACTTGCCGATAAGTGATTTGGCACTTTAAACAAATTTTCACAATATCAACACCTTTGTCTGAATGGAAAATAATTTCAGAGACGAGGTCAATTCTTTTATTTTTTATTTTTTATTTTTTTTCCCAAAATAATGGATTCGGCCATTTGAATGCCCGTTTGATATTGGCCTATCTAGGGTTTCCAAAGAGGTCAAATGTTTTAGAGATGAGCCCACAACCTCTGGACAGTAAAAGGTTTTTGACTTCAACGCCGCATCCAAACACTCCTCTGAAATCATGCCATCGTAATCGGATAGAATAATGTTTTCCTTTAGGGCTTCCAAGAATGTTCTACAAGCAGAAAAACCCATCTCAACGGATTCTGACAAAGCATGAGGAAGTGTTTTTTGTTAGGGATCGAAGCGCCATTGACTGGGAGATTTTGAAATTCTTAAATGCATCTATGTCGACCTCTTAACCATACCATACTGTTTGTTCATTCAGTCCACACAAATCGACGGAGAAGATTTCGACCAGTCTACGGAAAAGGACGGCAGTTGGGAGGGATAAGGGTTATGCCCTCTACTCGAAGGAGAGGCGGATGAAAGGCTTTACAAACAACACCCTATAACCTCTCAAACCCTACTAAAAACTATATAACCTCTCAAACCCTACTAAAAACTATTTTTAAATTGAGAGACATTCTACAGTCACAACAGGAGTGAAATCCAAACGTCCAAAAATAGAATGTTTGGTCGTGGCATTCCCACCATAATGGCCCTTTCTTGGCCTTCAAGCATATTCAGACGTTGAAACGTGAGTTACATGGGCATCCTTTGTATGAGCTGGAAAGCGCCGACCCATGTGTATAGCGAATTTTTTCAATGTCTTCTTCTACCTCATGAATGGCATCTACGAAGGAGGGCATGGGATTTCTTGTTGGTTGCTTTTATTTTACAATACAAACTATGGCGCCACAATTTTGTGTAGTGAGAAAATGGAGGATGGTGCCATGAAGGAGGAATATAATTTTAAATTCATGACTGTTTTTTCATTAAGTTTTGCTCACTTTCAGGCAGAGGGGGCGCCATGGTTTTGGGGTTTGATTTCTTTTGAACCTGCAGATGTAAATCCATTGAGAGGAGCCTTGATTGGTTTTTTTTTTTAATTAATCTTTTAGATGCAGGTGTATGAGCTGTCACTTCCAAGTTCCAACCATATTTTAACTTTAAAATGAATTTTCAGACATGGAGGTGCACAGAGGGAGGCGCCACTTATTGTGGCTGCATTATTTTTTGAGATTTAAATTTTTTTACAGCAGCAAGGGAAGTACAGAAGAGGAAACACCATTGTTTCAGTGGCTGCATTTTTCTTTAAATCTGAAATTGTTTACAGAGATGTAAGGAAACACCATGTTCTAGCCATTTTCGTGTCTTGTAGTTGGTAACATACTCAATCCATACTCAGATAAGATTTTACTGGGGGTGATTGTGGGTATTCTTGGAATAGCATGCTTCTTCTTTTCACTGGTAGACACCTTCACAGATGCCTCCACGGGCAAGGTGTATTATGGGATTGCCACCATTACTGGGTTAGCCACTGGTAATGGAATTAAGCCTTCCAATGAGTCTGAATATAAGATTAAATCTAAGGATTTGGTTCATGCAGCTGTGGCAGTTTTGGTGTTTTGTGTGATAGCCCTTACAGACCAAAAGGTGGTGCATTGTTTATATCCGTCGGAAGAAGATAATATACAGAAGATGTACCAGGCTCTTCTTGTTGCACTGGGTGTACTTAGTATCATAGTTGTTAAGATTCCCTCCAAAAGGCAAGGAATCACTAGTCCGGTTACCACAGCATGAGGTCAAATCTTACACATTAAGAAACATGCATCTTATTTTCATATGCTGCGGAAGCCTCAAATTTTTTATCCAGAAATGTTAAAAGTGTTTGTTCTTCTGAATTTTATGATCATAACTTGTGTCATCCAAGACATTATTTGTAACTTCATTTGAACTAAATTAATATTCTATAAGCATGCTGAGTTGAAAGGTGTGGTTGGCACTGCTCATCTACAATTCCATCTGTCTAGGATAATTATACTCTCTATTTTATGTGTAGATGAATGTTGTTTCAATCCCTCTCATGATATTGAGATTATGTGTATTGTTAAAATATAAATCTATTTCCGGGTTAGGTCGGTTTGAGACTATGGGGTGTGATCTTGTATCCACCCAACTTTTTTTTGCCTATATGTGTACTTTTATTAATTTTTAATAGAAACTGGCGCTTATACATTAAAAAAAAAAATTCTATAAACATGTTGCCTTTAAAGTTGTGGGTGCAAGGGTTCCAAAACATTCCATCTATGAGGAATAATAATATGTGTATATTATGTGGGAGGAAAGGTTGTACTCCATAAAGTCATCTTGATGCCTTTTATTTTTAGTATGCATTATAATAAGCTAGTACGAACACCCATAGGTAGAACAAACACACAAATATAAGGAAATTTAAGCTCCACAATTAAATTAAGTATGTAATAATAAGAAAGTAAAAGCTTTATACAATGTTGAATGTTGAATCTTTGAATGTTTAGAATTGTAAGTGAAAAATAAAATTTAAATGTTGTATTGACTTTATATTATATTGATTGAATTAGCAAATGGAAATATTTGAAAACTAGAAATACAAGAGAGGGAACTACAAAATACATAAATGAATATCAAAACAACAAAATACAATAGAAAAGGAACCTAGAAATAATTGAGAGGAGCTTACTGGCCTAGACACTAGCACACCACACTATCATCCTATTTCAACAATGTCATATGACGTGAGCTATCATCTGAGAGGCACTCTTGTCCAAAAAGGTCAAAAAAGTCAAATTTTTATCCAAAACCTGTATGATCTACACACAAGGAGGCAAATACACACAATATAATATTCTAGAAACTAATAACAAGGTACAAAAATGCTAAAAACCAATCTAAGCTCACTAATTTAAATAAAATATTGAAATGACAAGAGAAGGAGAAGAAAAGAAGAAAACCTCCATGTGAAATAATCTCCAAGAAACCGATAGCTAGGACAAAGGTTGGGATCGCTTAGGAGATTTTCTTCAAGTCAAGCCCCTATTTTAGTTTTTCGGCCTCCACATGTAGCTAATTTCATGACAGAAGATTGGAAAGTGTGTGCACTTGGCCTATGTGTTTCTAGGACTAAGAAGGATAGTAATAAAGCAAATAAATCTATAAATATTAATGCCTAGTTTATGTAGAGAAATATCCTAGTGTGTATGAAAGAAAAAGGGATGTGATAGCTCTGCTAAAGGAAACAAGAAAAATTAAATAGGGAACAAAGAGAGAAGAACAAAGAATAGAAAATCAATCTACATGATAACAATGGAGTATGCTTGTGAGGCCAAGGAGGTGCAATAAAGTGCTGGAATGCTGCAACATGCCATAGAGTGTTGGAAAATAATTTAGGTTGCATAGAAGAGCTCATGCTTGCATGAGGAATGAGGACCCGATCTTGGAAGAAAAAGAGGGAACCTCAATAGACATTCAAAATGCAAAGGTGATTATTCAACTTCCAAAAAGTGGGCATATAACAATTACAAAGAAATATTTGGAACTTGAAAGGGCACTGACAATTGAAAAAATAAACTTGCATGTTGTGCTAGTGTCCAAGTACAACATGCTTAAAAGCTTCACAAGATGGAAACAAAACATAAAACAAACATAGGAGAACACATGGCAACACATAAAATAGGGCTGAACATACAAAACACAACACAACATTAGCACTAGGAGTGGGCAAAAGGTTAAGGATAGGCTAAAATGATCCTAGCACATGTTACAAGGAATAGACACCAAAGTGAGCCCAAAATATAATACAATAATTATAGGGTGTGAAATTTTTGACATTACATTTTGCCCCCATTTTAGTGAGATAATGTCACTAAGTGATACACTAACATATAGATATGAAATGCTAAAAGTAACATCATAAAAAGAAAAATTAAAAAGGAGACACAATAGTTCATCAAATGAGGAACCCATGCCCCTAGGATAAGATCTACAAAATAAGCATGTTAGATAAATAATACCTACAACACAAACATATTAGAGACAACAATGTTAGAGAATATGGCCTACAACACAAAGATATTAGAAAGCGCAAAACTTGAAAAATAAATGTGTTAGAAAATCAGAAACATGTATCTAGAAAAGAAAAAAAGCACACATAATGAAACAACCAAAGAGGAAATCTTAAACAATAAGGATGATGTGAAAAATAGAGTATTTGATTAAAAAAGAATAAACCAATGCTTATGAAGAGAAATAATGCATGATTTAAGATCTAGGCTAGTCTATTTCTAGGAATCATGAGAAGAGAATGCATGATTCAAGGTCTATCATATGATATCACTAGGAATCATGAAAATCAATGAATCACTTGTACTAGTATGCTCTATTGCTCGGTGATTTGAATGCATTGAAAAAATTTAGGATCACTTGGACTAGCATGCTTTTTTGCTAGGTAATCCAAGATATATAGTGGTAGATAAAATACTCCTTGTTGATTAGTCACCATACATGTGCTTTAATTTGGAAAGCACATTAATAGTATGTGTTTGCAATTATGATTAGAATATATGCCCCCTTATGCAAATATTTTAAGGTAATGTTAAGAGGGAAGAAAGAGGAAAGGGGTCTTTAGGAAGGATGTGTGCCCCTAGAATAAGTGTTCCATGTCCCCCAGAATGTAGGTGAGGCAACAAAGATGTAGATGGTTGTGCTTTTACCAATGAAGAGATTATAGTAGCACCTAAAATTGTGTCCCCCATAATAGGGAAACATGCATATGTGTCACATAGTGGGTAACAACATAATAGATGTAGAGAGGCTCAAAGGCACATGAGAAAACATATGAAAATATAAGAGAGCAATATTGAGGTAATCTCAATATCATGTGTTAGTAATTGAAATGAAAAAGGTAATCTCAATGTGATGATAAACATAATCTCAATATCATAAAAAAGGGGTCTCAATATTATGATAGAGGTAGTTCTCATATTAGGATACAGGTGATCTTAATGCCCTAATAAAAGTTTTATAGAAAGGACGAAGAAGAATACATATAGTGTAGAATGAACTAGACAGAGGTGATTCTCACTATCATGTATCATGTGAAGAAAAAAAGGGTGCATTAGTAGAAGGAATAGTGATGACACTTGTATTAATAAGGTTTTGGATTCTATCTTGTAATGGTTAACATTGATTGGTAAAATGACCTAGAAGTCAATGATATGTCAAGTGGGAAGTCTTGATTGATTGTGTTTAGGAAATTTCTTGCATGTGGGACGAGGGAGAGTGATCAAGTGGATTTTAGGAGCATAGGAAGAATGTGTTTAGGAGGATGAGAAAGCTATGTGTATCAAATGTTTTCTTGTTTAGATGGAATAGAATAAGGTTGAATTTTTTGAATGGTTTTAGAAGAAGTAAATGGAGGAGGAGCTAACCCTTTCTGTTGGGGAGAAAGATGTAATCCATGAAAAGAAGTTATGAAGATATCAACTACTAGAGAAAGAGGAGGTTACTAACCTAAACCCATAGTAGAAAGGTGTAGTGTAGGTTCCACAAGGATGTTAACTCCTTTCTCCATGCACCCAATACCATTTCCATTATATCTATGTTTAGAAATAATTTTGAATCCAAGCCCACAATGTTTTTCGAATTTAAAAAGAGGAGGAAACACATTACTAGCTATGTTAAAACAAGATGTATATTCACATTTTTGAGAAGTAGTAGTAGAATTCATAGAAGATGAAGGAATGATTCCACCATAAGAATGTGGGTCCATGTTCCATATAGTTTTTTCTAGAGGTAAATCTGAAGATTTATGTGGAGGTTGTTGAGGAGATGACAAGGGTGCTTCAGATTCAGCAGGCTTCTCTTGGTTACTTCCTGCGGTTTGCTTTGAAGGTATGGGAGTCGTCTTTGTTTATTCAGTGGACTTCTTATTTTGTTCTTCCAAGATCTCAACAATGGTAGGCTGCTGGAGTGTTTTTCCTAACCTTAATTGTAGGTTCCCACAATAGATAACATTAACCCCAGCCATGTTTTCTTGTACAGTGGAATACACTAGTGCGGTTTGACGGTTATTCTTTGGATTAGAAATAGTTTGCGCTGGTAATTGGGGTTGATTGACCTGCTCATTTTGTTGAGTATTTTGTGGAGCTAGTAGGAGATTCTATTGTGGGTTTGGCATATGCTATAGACCATGATAAAATTGGTTTAAAGGTTGATTCCATTGTGGGTGAGGATTTTGAGGGTACCATTGTTGTTGATTTTGATTTGCCCATTGAGGATTTGCCCAGGACTAGTTTGCCCACTCAGGTGGTCCCCAAGGATAAGGTCCCCAGTTAGGTGGTGTTGGAGGCCAAGGTGTCGCCCACTGATTTTTATTCCAATTATTTGGAGGGTGCCATGACTAGTTTAATTTTTGACGATAGGAGAAATTCCCTCCTAGTCTTTGGCCTACATAATTGACCTCTTCCTCTATTTGAGACATGTTTTTATTTGAGTTTTTAATTGCATTGAGTATCTCACACTGATCGATGGCATGGTTTTTCTCACAAATTTGACAACTGTCATCTTTGTCTAAAGGACACAGTAAGCTCAAAAATCATGCATAGCCTCCACGAGGATCCCTATGATGATATATAATCCTTATCATATACATGTAAGCATGAAATAACATCCTCTCAGTAGCAATCCTCTTGGTGATATCTCTCTCTCTCTCTCTCTCTCTCTCTCTCTCTCTCTCTCTCTCTCTCTCTCTCTCTCTCATCGACACTTTTTGACACTTTTCGATAGTTGTCGATTTACATTTTCTAAGCTTGCAACCCTATTCCTTTAAAGCCTTGTATGCATCTTGTAGGTGAGATTTCACCTTTCCCCAATGTTTTTGATCTTCTCCACCCCATAGAAGCCTTATAGAGGTCCCCCCTAGTCGTCTCCCACTATTAGTTTTCAACTTCACTCAACCAATCCAAATCTCCCCCTATTGTTTCTAGATCTCCAGCCGGGAGATCCTACTTTGCAAGTGGAGATTTGGATTCTTGCACATGATTGACCTATTTTCAGAGGCAGAACCCCTTCTTTTCTCCTCCTCTTCTATATCCCATCCAGAACTCCAACCCAGGTGCTCTCCTTAGTGGGTCGCCCATGGGTCACCCCCGAGCGACCAAACTAATGTAAAAGGTTAGACAGAGGACGGTTACGTGGACTCCCTTGACTCTCGAAGTCTTCATTACCAGAGTTCCTAGGTCTTTGAGAGGAGGATAGAGGAGAGGGAGAGGGACTCCTTCCTGAGCACTTATTGTGGTCAAGGACTCAGATTCTACTAAAGAGGACTATATTCCTAATGGGGATGATTCGTCATATGAGGGCCCGCTAGATGATGCACAAGACGATGGTTTTGATGATGCTAATGATGCGGATGATGCTCATGATGTTCTAGAGGGCCCACCTGTGGTTCCTAGACCTCCTCACTCTAATGAGGTGATGCAACAGTTTGACTCTGCCTAGTAGCCTGGTGACCCATGTAAGTCTATGTTTGTTTTACTATTTTCGTATTTTGTCCTTCCTTTTCTTTCCTTTACTTTCATGGAGAACTAACACATTTATTGCTTTTGGTTAACTTCACAGGTAATGTTGAGGAATGGAGGGATTTTGTTTATGAGGTCAATATTATCTTGGTTGCCCCCTTCACTAGGATGACTCGGGAGACACTTTTGACTGATCCTAGTGTGCTTCCTACTGCTGGGTGACACACTAACATTTTTCTCCTGCCTATCATGGATGTCAAGTGACTGTGGATTTGAAGGCCGAGAATTTCATCCTTATGGGTGGGAATCAGGTGCTTCGTGAGATGGCTCATCTTGTATTTGGACAACGAGATGCTAGTGTTGCGGGGCCTTTGCAATCACACACTCATAGCAGGATGCCTCACTCCCATAGGTCTCATGGAGCGACTAGTGGCACACATAGGAAGAGGAGCAAGAGTCCTGAGGGTTCCATCGAAGGGAATCATCCTTGATTTTACTTTGCTTTTCTCTTGAAATAGTGCCCCCTTGCATGAGGAGCCTTTACTTTCCTTGAGAGCATTTTGTCTTAGCTCTTTGTACTCTTATATACATGTAAACTTCTGATATATCAATGAAAGTTCATCTTTTTATGGTTTCAGCTATCGAATGGGTACTCATCTCTTGTGCATTATGGAAGTTTAAGAACTTTTTGATTATGTTTTTGACCTTCAACTCTCACCATGCAAGTATGATAATGATGACATGTTTTTTGTAATTTTTTGGCATATATATGAGATGCAGTTTATGATATGTATATGCAAGAACACAAGGGATGCTAAAATGAAACTTTTACTTCTACAGAACACCATGAGTTATGACATTCATTTTATTTCTTTGAGACTCCTTTTTTCTGATTTTGATATGAATGCAATGCGGCACAAACAATATGACTGCTCTTTAATATGATTTTCAATCCAGGGGATTGCAAGTTGTCCTGATATAAGAGACCTATTCAAGGCTGTGAGATAGGAATTTAGAACTCAAGTGGGGAGCAGGAGTGACAATGGAGTGTTTCAAAATTTAGGCTTTGCTAAAGGCTAAACACTGATCCTTATCTAGATAAGATAATCTGACAAGCTTTCAACTTAGACAAATAACAATTTTATTGATGTTCACTAGACTTAGATCATAGATGGAAAGAAAGATAGACCCGAGGTAAAGGATAAATGGGAAAAAAATAGGGTCCCTAGATACAAGATGATCCTAAAGACTACTAGACTCTTTCCTTTGCTCAGCTAGTGCATGTGTGTGCTTTGTACCTTTCTTTTTATTTTCTATGTTAGAATGTCACCCTTGAAGCTTTGAGCTTAGACTGGTCTCCACTTAAGGGTATGGACATTCAACAATCTTCTCTCTTTCACTCTTTTTTTGTATCTCTATTTTTTGCTTTTTCTCTTTTTTTGTATTTCCTCACTTGATTTTCTCATTTTTTTGGATTTTGCCTTTTTATGAAAATGAATGCTTTTGGAACTTTTGATATGCAATAGTTTGGCCTCTCAATTCAATACTTTTCTCAACACTCTTATTTTTATACTCATTTTTTATTCATTCGGATTTTAGATTGCTTCCTTAAGAGTTTTGATCTTCCTGACGTTTTTGGCTAAGGAATATAAGGAGCTGAGCACCACCTAAAGTTTTTGTAATCTATTTAGACTTCTCTTCTATTAAAGAAGAATTGGGAAGGTCTTCTTGCAAGCTTCCTTTGAAAATTGTAGATTTGAATACTAACTTTGTTTAGACCTAACAGCTTGGCTCATTAAGACTGGGATCAGTGTAAAGCTAAGAGCTAGGATTTGATTAGAATCACTAGGAATGAAAAGGGACATGGTGATTGTCAAAATGGGGAATCTCTAGGACCTGAAAGGATCACGTATACCTAGGCAACCTTAGACTCCTTATTGAAGTGAAAATAATATAAGAGCAAGTCATTGACTATAATGTAAGATGAGCAGAATAATACTAAAATGTAAGAAACAAATTCTTTTTGGTATTTTTATTTTTATAAGTTTTTTGTATTTTTATGTTTTATGATTTTTAGACATAGTATTTCTTGAGGGGAAGGGCATTGACTATTTTGCCAAATTCTTCTCCCTTGTGCACAAGAGTTAGGCACTATTTTCGATGTCTTCTTTAACCATGTAAGGACCTTTCTAGTCCTCCGTGAATGTTCTTTTCCATCTTCTTTTTTTGTTTTTCGTGCTACCTCTTCTTAGGACTAGTTATCCTATTCTGTAGGGTTTGTTGTCAGATTCTATTGTTTCCAGCTCAGTGGTTTCGCTTGGCAGTGTGAGATGAAGTAAGTCTCGAAAGTCTTGTTGATGGGAAGGGGTCCAATATAGGACTCCATTGCACCTTAGCAATTCCATCAGCATGTCGAATTGCTCTTGTATGTAAACTTTCACATCTTATCTATCTTGAATGCCTTGTAAAAGCTAGAACAATTTGAAGGGAGTTTGTGGCTCCCTTTGCTCATTGGGAGGGATAAAGCTTATACTTGTTCTCCCATTTGGTTCTAGCCTTAAATCCATGGAATACCTGATGTAACTTCCTAGCAACTCAAAGATGACAGGATCATCAATGCTGACTAACACTCTCATTTTCCATTCCTTGTGAAATGTACCCTCACTTTCTTCATCTTCATCTGGGAGTCTTTCAACCATTTCAATTTATACTAAAGGTGCTTCCCACTCACCAGGATCGTTTGATTACACCGAGGCAGAGGTGGTCGACCGCTCTTATGGTTGAGACACCATGAACATCCTAGAGAGCATTCCTATTGTGTTGGTTGATTCATTATCAATAGAATGCACCTCCTCCATGGGTGTCAATGGTCTATATGAATCCTCTATTGGTGTGAGAGGCTCGTATGACTCTGTTTCCTCCAATGTCTCAGGGACACGTGACTCACTCAAGGGTGACAAAGGGGTGGAACTCTCTGTCATGTCTTCCTTAGGATATGAGAAAGTGTGAGGGTCTACATTCCTCAAGTCTAACATGGTGGTTTCAAACACTGGACTTTCATTTCTATGAGGTTTCTCCCCTATGCAAGGGAAGAGCTTGTAGGCAGGTTGAATATTGATCATGAGTACTTCTAGAGGAAATTGGAGGGGTCCATCCTACTCTATCCATTCTATGATCTTGACTGTCTTTCCCTTGGAGATGATTTCCTTTTTCTTTGACAATACCTCATTCTCTAAATTTTTCATCTCCATGGAGTTTATGGTCTTTTCTGGAGTTTCTATTTGCTTGATGCATATTGATTGAGGCGTAGGACTAGAGATAGTCAATTTGTTGGTGGGAAGTTCATAATCTATAGGGATGCCTATATGCTTGTTTGACATGTTTGATTTCAACATGCTGAAAGGTTCTGGATCCCCTTTCGCAACGTATACCTTCCCCAGATGTAGTAATCGAGCCTCTTGAAATAACGTTGATGGCACGGCTTTCATCCTATGGATCCATGGTCTTCCAAGCAGTAAATTATATCTTGTGTCCTTATTGATGACATAAAATGTGGTTGGGACAGTCTTGGGCCCTAGAGTCATGGGAAGTGTGATCTTCCCTATCATAGCAACCTTTAGATTATCGTACCCACTCAGAGTGTCTCGTGAAGCAATGATATTAGTACCCAACTAGATTATCATAGCAACCTTTAGATTATCGTACCTAACTACCAACGCAAACTATTTCTAATCCAAAGAATAACCATCAAACTGCACTAGTGTATTCCACTGAACAAGAAAACATGGTTGGGGTTAATGCTATCTATTGTGGAAACCTAGAAATAAGGTTAGGAAAAACAATCCAACAACCTGCCATTGTTGAGATCTTAGAAGAATAAAACAAGAAGCCCACTGAATAAACAAAGATGACTCCCATACCTTTAGAGCAAACTGCAGGAAGTAACCAAGAGAAGCCTACTGAATCTGAAGCACCCTTGTCATCTCCTCAACAACCTCCACATAAATCTTCAGATTTACCTCTAGAAGAAACTATATGGAACATGGACCCACATTCTTATGGTGGAATCATTCCTTCATCTTCTATGAATTCTACTACTACTTCTCAAAAATGTGGATATACATCTTGTCTTAACATAGCTAGTAATGTGGTTCCTCCTCTTTTTAAATTGGAAAAACATTGTGGGCTTGGATTCAAAATTATTTCTAAACATAGATACAATGGAAATGGTATTGGGTGCATGGAGAAAGGAGTTAACATCCTTGTGGAACCTACACCACACCTTTCTACTGTGGGTTTAGGTTAGTAACCTCCTCTTTTAGATCTCCTCTTTCTCTACTAGTTGATATCTTCATAACTTCTTTTCATGGATTACATCTTTCTCCCCAACAAAAAGGGTTAGCTCCTCCTCCATTTACTTCTTCTAAAACCATTCAAAATATTCAACCTTATTCTATTCCATCTAAACAAGAAAACATCTGATACACATAGCTTTCTCATCCTCCTAAACACATTCTTCTTATGCTCCTAAAATCCACTTGATCAGTCTCCCTCATCCACATGCAAGAAATTTCCTAAACACAATCAATCAAGACTTCCCACTTGACACATCATTGACTTCTAGGTCATTTCACCAATCAATGTTAAGCATTACAAGATAGAATCCAAAACCTTATTGATACAAGTGTCATCACTATTCCTTCTACTAATGCACCCTTTTTTTCTTCACATGATACATGACAGTGAGAATCACCTCTGTCTAGTTCATTCTACACTATATGTATTCTTCTTCTTCCTTTCTATAAAAATTTTATTAGGGCATTGAGATCACCTGTATCCTAATATGAGAACCACCTCTATCATAATATTGAGACCCCTTTGTTATGATATTGAGATTATGTTTATCATCACATTGAGATTACATTTTTCTTTTCAATTACTAACACATGATATTGAGATTACCTCAATATTGCTCTCTTATATTTTCACATGTTTTCTCATGTGCCTTTGGGCCTCTCTACATCTATTATGTTGTTACCCACTATGTGACACGTATGCATGTTTCCCTATTATGGGGGACACAATTTTAGGTGATGCTATAATCTCTTCTTTGGTAAAAGCACAACCATCTCCATCTTTGTTGCCTCACCTACATTCTGGGGGGCATGGAATACTTATTCTAGGGGCACACATCCTTCCTAAAGACCCCTTTCCTATTTCTTACCCCTTCACATTACTTTAAAATATTTGCATAAGGGGGCATATATTCTAATCATATTTGCAAACACACATATCTCTATTCACACATGCAAACACACACTATTAATTTGCTTTCCAAATTAAAGCACATGTATGGTGACTAATCAACAAGGAGTATTTTATCTACCACTATATATCTTGGATTACCTAGGAAAAAAGCATGCTAGTCCAAGTGATCCTGAATTTTTTCAAGCATTCAAGTCACCGAGCAATAGAGCATGCTAGTACAAGTGATTCATTGATTCTCATGATTCCTAGTGATAGCATATGATAGACCTTGAATCATGCATTCTCTTCTCATGATTCCTACAAATAGTGTATCCTAGATCTTAAATCATGCATTATTTCTCTTCATAAGAATTGGTTTATTCTTTTTTAATCAAATACTCTATTTGTCACATCATCCTTATTGTTTAAGATTTACTCTTTGGTTGTTTCATTATGTGTGCTTTTTTTCCTTTTCTAGATACATGTTTCTGATTTTCTAACACATTTATTTTTCAAGTTTTGTACTAAAGTCTAATATCTTTGTGTTGTATGTTATATTCTCTAACATTGTTGTCTTGCATGTTTTGTGTTTCTAATATGTTTGTGTTGTAGGTATTATTTATCTAACATGCTTATTTTGTAGATCTTATCCTAGGGGCATGGGTTCCTCATTTGAAGAACTATTGTGTCTCCTTTTTAATATTTCTTTTTATGATGTTACTTTTAGCATTTCATTTCTATATGTTAGTGTATCACTTAGTGACACTATTTCACTAAAATGGGGGAAAAATGTAATGTAAAAAATTTCATACCCTACAATTATCATATTATATTTTGGGCTCACTTTGGTGTCTACTCCTTGTAACATGTGCTAGGATAATTTTACCCTATCCTTAACCTTTTGCCCACTCCAAGTGCTAATGTTGTGTTGTGTTTTGTATGTTCAGCCCTATTTTGTATGTTGACATGTGTTCCCCTATGTTTGTTTTATGTTTTGTTTCTATCTTGTGAAGCTTTTAAGCATGTTGTACTTGGACACTAGCACAACATGCAGGTCTATTTTTTCAATTGTCAGTGCCCTTTCAAGTTCCAAATATTTCTTTGTAATTGTTATATGCCCACTTTTTGGAAGTTGAATAATCACCTTTGCATTTTGAATGTCTATTGAGTTTCCCTCTTTTTCTTCCAAGATCGGGTCTTCATTCCTCATGCAAGCATGAGCTCTTCTATGCAACCTAAAATATTTTCCAACACTCTATGGCATGTTGCAACATTCCAGCACTTTATTGCACCTCCTTGGCCTCACAAGCATACTCCATTGTTATCATGAAGATTGATCTTCTATTCTTTATTCTTCTCTCTTTGTTCCCTATTTAATTTTTCTTGTTTCCTTTAGCATTTTGAAGCTATCACCCCCCTTTTTATTTCATACACACTAGGATATTTATCTACATAAACCAGGCATTGATGTTTATATATTCATTTTCTTTATTACTGTCGTTCTTAGTCCTAGAAACACATAGGCCAAGTGCACACACTTTCCAATCTTCCCTCATGAAATTGGCTGCATGTGGAGGTCGAAAAACTAAAATAGGGGCTTGACTTGAAGAAAATCTCCTAAGCAATCCCAGCCTTTTCTTTGTCCTAGCTATCGGTTTCTTGGAGATTATTTCACATGTAGGTTTTCTTCTTTTCTTCTCCTTCTCTTGTCATTTCAATATTTTATTTAAATTAGTGAGCTTAGATTGGTTTTTATCATTTTTGTACCTTTCTATTAGTTTCTAGAATATTATATTGTGTGTATTTGCCTCCTTGTGTGCAGATCAAATAGGTTTTGGATAAAAATTTGACATTTTTTTCTTTATTGGACAAGAGTGCCTCCCAGATGATAGCGCACGTCATATGACATTGTTGAAATAGGATGATAGTGTGGTGTGCTAGTGTCTAGGCTAGTAAGCTCCTCTCAATTATTTCTAGGTTCCTTTTCTATTGTATTTTGTTGTTTTGATATTCATTTATGTATTTTGTAGTTCCCTCTCTTGTATTTCTAGTTTTCTAATATTTCCATTTGCTACTTCAATCAATATAATATAAAGTCAATACAGCATTTAAATTTTATTTTTCACTTACAATTCTAAACATTCAAAGATTCAACATTCAACATTGTATAAACCTTTTACTTTATTATTATTACATACTTAAATTAAATCTTGGAGCTTAAATTTCCTTATGTTTGTGTGTTTGTTCTACCTATGGGTGTTTGTACTAGCTTATTATTATACATAATAAAAATAAAAGGCATCAAGATGACTTCATGGAGTACAACCTTTCCTCCCACATAATATACACATATTATTATTCCTCGTAGATGGAATGTTTTAGAACCCGTGCACCCACAACTTTAAAGGCAACATGTTTATAGACTTGCTTTTTTAAATGTAAGTGCCAGTTTCTATTAAAAATTAATAAAAGTACACATATAGGCAAAAAAAGGTTGGGTGGATACAAGATCACACCCCATAGTCTCAAACGGACCTAACCCAAATATAGAATTATATTTTAACAATACACATAATCTCAATATCATGAGGGGGATTGAAACAACATTCATCTACACATAAAATAGAGAGTATAATTATCCTAGACAGATGGAATTGTAGATGAGCAGTGCCAACCACACCTTTCAACTCAACATGCTTATAGAATATTAATTTAGTTCAAATGAAGTTACAAATAATGTCTTGGATGACACAAGTTATGATCATAAAATTCAGAAGAACAAACACTTTTAACATTTCTAAATAAAAATTTTGAGGCTTCCACAGCATATGAAAATAAGATACATGTTTCTTAATGTGTAAGATTTGACCTCATGTTGTGGTAACCGGACTAGTGATTCCTTGCCTTTTGGAGGGAATCTTAACAACTATGATACTACTAAGTACACCCAGTGCAACAAGAAGAGCCTGGTACATCTTCTGTATATTGTCTTCTTTCGATGGATATAAACAATGCACCACATTTTTGTCTGTAAGGGCTATCACACAAAACACCAAAACTGCCACAGCTGCATGAACCAAATCCTTAGATTTAATCTTATATTCAGACTCATTGGATGGCTTAATTCCATTACAAGTGGCTAACCCAGTAATGGTGGCAATCCCATAATACACCTTGCATGTGGAGGCATCTATGAAGGTGTCTACCAGTGAAAAGAAGAAGCATGCTATTCCAAGAATACCCACAATCACCCACACTAAAATCTTATCTGAGTATGGATTGAGTATGTTACCAACTACAAGACACCAAAATGGCTAGAATATGGTGTTTCCTTACATCTTTGTAAACAATTTCCGATTTAGAGAAAAATATAGTCACTGAAACAAGGGTGTTTCCTCTTCTGTACTTCCCTTGCTGCTGTAAAAAAAAATTAAATCTCAAAAAATAATGCAGCCACAATAAGTGGCGCCTCCCTCTGTGCACCTCCATGTCTGAAAATTTATTTTAAAGCAAAAATATGGTTGGAAGTGACAGCTCATACACCTGCATCTAAAAGATTATTTAGAAAAAAAACCAATCGAGGCTCCTCTCAATGGATTTACATCTGTAGGTTCAAAAGAAGTCAAACCCCAAAACCATGGCACCCCCTCTACCTGAAAGTGAGCAAAACTTAATGAAAAAATAGTCATGAATTTAAAATTATATTCCTCCTACTAGGAAATGAGTCCAACGGACATATTATTTTTCCCGCCAATTCTTGTCTATTCACATTCCTTCTTTGGTGTATGATGAAGCATTATATATGCTGGACATCTCATTGTAAAAACCAATTTCTTTAGCAATAACAAATTCCTCTGCTCAGTGTGGATGTAGCCAATTTTGGTGAACCATGATAAATCTGGTGTCTCTTTTAATTTTTCTTTCTAATTTGTCTGTGCTCTGTTTATTACTCTATTTTCTGCAATTCATTTGTGCTTCCAGCATTTACAATTGGTATCAAAGCTGTACGGTGATGGTATAGCTGATTGCGAAAATCAGTGTTGAATTTTTCGAGTCATGGAGGAACTGAAGATTGAGAAATTCTCTGGTCAGAATTTTGGTCTGTGGAAGGTGCAAATGGAGTCTTTGCTGATAAAACAAGACCTCTCACTTGCACTTGATGGGAAAGCAAAGAAGCCAAGTTCGATGACGGATGAAGAGTGGGACAAGTTGGATAAGAAGGCAAGAGCTACGATTTTCCTCTCGTTGTCCAGCAATGAACTGTTTAATGTTTCAACAGAGAACACTTCGAAGGAGTTATGGGATAAACTTTCTAAAATGTATGAGATGGCTTCAGCATCTAATAAGGTATTCATTATGAAAAAGCTTTATAACCTGAAAATGAAAGAAGGCGGAATTATGTCAAACCATCTGAATGAGTTTAATACCTTAGTTACCCAATTGACTTCATTGAGTATAAAATTGGATGATGAAATTAAAGCAATCTTGCTGCTATGTTCTTTACCGAATCGCTGGGAAGGTGTCATGATGGCTGTAAGCACTTCAGTTGTAGCCAAAACTAAATTAGTTTTTGATGACGTAGCAGCTACACTCCTTAGCGAAGATATGCGTAGAAAGAACCAAGAAACATCTTCTGGCAAAGCCTTAACTGCTGTCAGTAGAGGAAGGCCTCATAATAGAGGCAAAGACAATAACAAAAGAAGATCAAAATCAGCAAAGAGGTCAAAATCCAGAGGTAGAGTTGGCGACTATTGGTTTTGTGGTAAGCCCGGTCACACCAAAAAAAATTGTTATTCCTATAAGAAGGCACAAGAGAAGGTTAAAGACAGCGAGGTTAATGTTATTTATAACAAGGATGATAATATTATGGTTTTATCTGTAAGTGAAACCACTTCAGATTCATGGGTTCTAGATTCAGGTGAATCTTTTCATGCCATCTCTTGTACGAATGCCTTCTCAAATTATCAAGGAGGACAGTTCAGGAAAGTCTACTTGGGGGATAACAATTCATTAGACATCATTAGTAAAGGTGATGTTCTCCTGCAATCCAAGAATGAAAGAAAATGGTCTTTGCAAGATGTTAAGCATGTCCCAAAACTAAAAAAGAATCTAATTTCTATAACCCAACTGTTCTCACAAGGTTGCAATACTACCTTCTATCCAGATTCATGGAAGGTTACTAAAGGTGTCCTGTAGATTTCCAAAGGAAATAGAGAGGGCAGTTTATATGTTTTTGAGAATGACTCTCAAGTGGGAGCTGCTATGATAGTGACGGACAACGAAACCGAGCTTTGGCACCAATGGCTTGGACATATGAGTAGGAAAGGTCTTGAAGTGATGATCAAAAGAGAACAATTACCAGGGTTGAAATCCATGGATTTGGATTTTTCCAACATTATCTTTATGACAAGCAAAAGTGGATCAATTTTATGAAGACAGGTCATGAGAAGAACACCTCACCTTTGGAGCTGGTTTATTCAGATGTTTTTGGGCCAACCGAGGTAACTTCTCTTGGAGGTTCTAATTATTTTTTCACTTTCCTTGATGACTGCACTAGGAAAGTTTGGATTTTTATGCTCAATAAAAAATCTGAAGTGTTCAGCAAATTTAAAATTTTTAAAGCTCTAGTTGAAAATCAGAGTGGGCATAATATCAAGTGTTTACAAACAGATAATGGCAGCAAATTTTGTTCACTAGAGTTTGATAATTTTTGTGCTAAAAATGGTATTCGAAGAACCAAAATTGTTCCTTTTACATCGCAAGAAAATGGGGCTACGGAGAGGTTAAATAGAACGATTTTGGAAAAAGCATGATGTATGCTTTCCAATGCTGGACTGGGAAAAGAATTCTGGGTAGAAGCTTGCAACACAGCGGTTTATCTCATTAATCAAGCTCCTTCATCTTGGTTAAATCTTGACATTCCTGAGGAAAGGTGGTTGGGCAAACGTATTTCTTATAATCATCTACGGGTGTTCGGATGTGAAGCGTTTGCTCTTATTCCCCATGAGAAATGATCCAAATTGGATCCCAAATCGCAGAAGTGTATTTTTGTTGGGTATGGCGAGGATCAGTATGGATTCAGGCTATGGGATCCCATCGCCTAAAAGATCACTCGCAGTCGGGATGTCATCTTCAACGAAAAAGTTTTCCCAGGTTTGCACATAGAAAATACATCTTCAAATGAATATATATCAGTTGATTTGTTTAATAATGGAACTAGTGTGGCTAAGAAATAGGGCAATATTCCCACCATCAGTATGCAGCCTCCTCTATTTTCAACGATTGATAATACCCAGACACATTCAAACTCTTTGTTTGGTAATACACAGCCTTCTATGGTGTCATCACTGCCAGCAGACCCCTTCAATCTTCCTTCACTTCCAACGCTGCCTCTAGTAAATCCAATGCAGCCTCTACTTAATGATTCGCAGCTTTCTTCATATCCTATGCAGCCTAGTCAAACTTGTTCTCTAACTTCCCCAGCTCCCACGTAGCCTCAAACACATATGCCACCTCTTCTTACTCATACACTGCCTCCTCAAACTCATACGCTGCCTTCCTCCAATCATATGCAGCATTTGTTTGGTCAAACTTAGTCAATTTTGGACTATATGCAGCCTCCCTCACATCCAATGCAACCTTTACATTTGCAGTCCTCGATGGTGGCATCGCTGCCTGTACCTGATGCTTCGCAGCCTCTCAACACTCATACGCTACCTTTGCTAAATTCTCAGTTTTTGTTGCCTCAGCTAATTGGTGAGCAGGGGCAGAACATCGGAGAAATTGCACAAGCACAAGGAAATGTGCAAGCACAGGGGACTGTAAACATACAGAGGCAGAGTCATGAAGAAAAGGTTTAGAACAAGGGTAATTTGCAAAATGAGATAGCAAACATTCAAAATCAGTTACACAGAATGAATCTGGATGATTCAAATTTGCAAGAGGAGGGTTCTCACTTAAGGAGGTCTACCCGGGAGAGGAGACGTCCTTCTAAATTCTCTGATTATGAGTTATTGTATTCAAAGGAGGCAGAGCCTGAACTTTTGATTTCTGATCAACCTAAACCAGCTACTTATAAACAAGCTTGCAAGGCAATTGACTCTTTGAAATGGCAAGAGGCGATGCAAGATGAAATGAGTTCATTGCAGGCTAATAACACTTGGGATTTAGTGCCACTTCCGCCTAATCGAAGACCCTTGACAAATCATTGGGTATACAAGTTGAAAGAGGAAGATGGGCACAACAAACACTATCGTGCTAGACTGGTTGTCAAAGAGTATGATCAACAGAAAGGTATAGATTTTAATGAGATTTTCTCACCAGTTGTGAGAATGACCACAATCTAGGTAGTTTTGGGTTTAGTTGCAGTTTGGAATCTTGAACTTGATCAGTTGGATGTCAAGACAGCCTTTTTACATGGTGATGTTGATGAAGAGCTGTACATGGAGCAGCCAGAAGGATTTAAAAAAAGGGACTGGAACATCTTTATTGCAAGTTGAAGCGCAGCTTGTATGGGCTCAAGCAAGCCCCGCAACAATGGTATCTCAAGTTTGATCGCTTTATGACTGAGCAAAACTTCTTAAGATGTGAATCAGATCCTTGTGTCTATTATAAGCAACTTCCTAATGGTGAGTTTGTCATTCTCTTGCTCTACGTTGATGACATGTTGGTAGCCGACACAAGTATGAGAATTGTTTTTGAATTGAAGTCACAATTAGCTAAGAGATTTGCTATGAAAGACTTAGGCCCAACCAAGAAGATTCTTGGAATGACCATCACTAGGGATAAACAAAAGAAGGAGATCATGTTGTCACAAAAGGCATACATTGACAAGGTTGTAGACAGATTTGGTATGGCTGATGCGAAGGTTGTTTCTACTCCTCTTGCTGCCCATTTTCATTTATCTTCTGATTTGTGTCCAAAAACACAAGAGGATAAGGAGTTTATGCAAGGTATTCCTTATACATTGGCTATTGGTAGCATTATGTATGCTATGGTCTCCACTCGTCCCGATATTGCTCATGCAGTGGGAGTTGTGAGCAGGTTCATGAGCAATCCCGGTAAGCCTCATTGGGAAGCCGTTAAATGGATATTAAGGTATCTTAAAGGTACTTCTGATTATGCTTTATGTTTTGGTGGCAATAAGGTACAGCTGTAAGGTTTCACTGATTCTGATCTTGTCGGAGATTTAGATAAACAGAGATCTACTACTGGCTATGTTTTCATGTTTGTTGGAGCTGCCATTAGTTGGATCTCGAGGTTGCAACATTCTGTTGCTCTTTCTTCTGTCGAAGCTGAGTATATGGCTCTTTCCGAAGGTGCTAGGGAGATGCTTTGGTTACAGCGATTGTTTAGTGATTTGAGATGTCAACAACGTGACTATGTCTTGTTTTGTGATAGTTGCAATGCCATTTTTATGGCTCACAATCATTCATCTCAGCGTCGTTCTAAACATATCAACATACATGCTCATTTCATTCGTCATGTGGTTGAAGAGGGCAAGTTACAAGTTGTAAAAATTGACACAAAGGTCAATCTGGTAGACATTTTCACCAAGGTTGTTCCCAAAGAGAAGTTCGAATGTGCTAGGACTTCTCTTGGTCTGGTTAAGAAGAAGTGACCGAAAGTTTAGAGTAGGGGAATGATTGGCGAGTTGCAGCATCCGTTGGCCTTCAAGTGGGAGATTGTTAGGAAATGAAGTCCAACGAACATATTATTTTTCCCGCCAATTCTTATCTATCCACATTCCTTCTTTGGTGTATGATGAAGCATTATATATGCTGGACATCTCATTGTAAAAACCAATTTCTTTAGCAATAACAAATTCTTCTGCTCAGTGTGGATGTAGCCAGTTTTGGTGAACCACGATAAATCTGGTGTCTCTTTTAATTTTGCTTTCTAATTTGTCCGTGCTCTGTTTATTACTCTATTTTCTGCAATTCATTTGTGCTTCCAGCATTTACACCTCCTTCATGGCACCATCCTCCATCTTCTCACTACACAAAATTGTGGCGCCATAGTTTGTATTGTAAAATGAAAACAACCAACAAGAAATCCCACGCCCTCCTTCGTAAATGCCATTCATGAGGTAGAGGAAGACATTGAAATAATTCGCTATACACGTGGGTTGGCGCTTTCCAGCTCATACAAAGGATGCCCATGGAACTCACGTTTCAGTGTCTGAATATGCTTGAAGGCTTACCCAGTTGGGCTTCATACGCCGTCGACCAGAGTAGCGCCATGCTCTCCAACGCTCTCATGTTCAATCCTTCGTTATCTTTAATGGCAGCTCTTACTTCTTCTGTCAGATCTGTGTGCAGTTGGTTGCCTGCCGCTGCAATGTGTTGATGGTTTCAATAGTTTGGGCAGTAGGCGGGATATGCAGAGTCAAAATAGAAATTCAAATTTGACCGTGACTGTTGTAAAGGGCGGGAGAGAGATTTTAAAATAAAAGTAAACTTAGCCGTGACAGATAACCATGGCAGTGACGTGACATGGAGAGGAAAATGGAAACACAGAGAGGAAAACGGAAACGGAGATAGGACTTTTGACTCGTTTAAGCCCAGCCAAATATTTACCACTTTTTACTGTTTGACCATTAAACTGAATGATATTTAAATAGAGTGCTGTTCATCTATTCCACGTTGAGGCTGAGCCTGCTCCATGCTTAACAACAACTGCAAAGAAAAATCAAAAAAAGAAAGCACAAAGGACAAGATTTCCTTTCCTGAGACAGAACCGTTACAACTCTGTCAAGAAAACAGAAAACAAATATTGGTGTTTTCTCCGTCCATGCTGATCGTGCAAAACATAAACAAATAAATGAACTTCTCTGTTTTGGTTGGAAAAATTCTCAATATCATCTGCAAATCCATCAATGGAGCGATATGGTGAATAGGCAATGAGATCAAATCCCAGGCTCTGAAGAACAAGCATCTCATTTCTCAAGATGACTTGGTGGTCTTGTTGAATGCCCTTGCCAAGCTCCTCTGCTGAAACGTGGAACTCCTCCACTTTGAAAGAAGTGTATATACAAGTTAACATAATATGCTTAGGATCGTGCTCCATTACTCGCCACAGTAAATAAAAACGTTTGAAGTATATTATCACTGTTGCCTGAATTTTAAGTGGAAATTTAAAAGCTCCACAGACTTCTTGTGTTTTTTTTGTTCATAAAATATCCACATAAGTAACTCTTCCTCGGTAAGAGGCTCCGGGAGATGCACCTGCCTAACAAAACCTTTTTCTCCTGCAGCAATTGATTTTCCAGGGTACTCCACTGACCCATCAAGTTCGACTTCTAATTTTGAAGATCCATACTGTCTTAGTGTTGTTGCAGCTCGGTCATTTGCAGCTCGATATTTTTCGGCCTTTGTCAATCCAAAGAAGCATGAGATCATAAGATTTCTGAATCCATATCGACACTTTAGTATGTTGGTGCAAAACTACAGAAACAATTCATTTCAATCGAGGTGAACTCTAAGGTGACAATGTACAATGCAACTGCCAATACATCGAATCTACAAACTGAGACTACAAAACTAATGGTGAAAAACTGAACTTGTTTTTGTGTGACGTAGGATTGCTCGTACAGGCTGCCCCTGCATCAATAAGGTGTAAAATTGCTATTGACTTTTTAATCATTGAAGTGAATGATATTTAAGTAGAGTGCAAACCGGTCCCATTTCTTATAGTATTGGACATTTTCAAAAGATAAGTGATCCTCATGATGTTTTTTCTGAGCCAAAAAATTCTATCAATAATTACTTGTTGCTTAATCTCTTTTAATTCTGTAGTCCAATCATGTATTTTAATTCACCTTCGACATAGATTCGGGAGGTTTGAGGTTCGAGTCTCAACGAGTTTTATTGGCAACTCAAAAAATAATGGAGAATAGAACAAATAAAAGCAATAGATTAGGTTAGGATTAATAATCGATATTAATTTGCATATCAGATGAGATTTTTGATTAAGTTTCTTTAGTTTCCATTTTTAGATTCGCACTTGAATTTCAAACAAAAAAATAAATACTTTTCTATTTATGAATAAATAAATACAGTATAAATTTATTATATTAAATATTATTGATTTATCTAGTATTTAAGAATATTAAAAAAGAGGTGCAAGTAAAGTTTATATGTATAGTTATAATTGTAGAGGTATCAAAGAGATAAATTATTAACAAATGAGTATCGAGGACATTCAAAAATCATCAAAGTTGGGTCAAATATCCAACCATTAGAGGGGCTCACGATGACGTCTTTCTTAGTCAAGAATATGAAATCCAAAAGGTCAATCATAGAGTGAAAGTGAATCCAAAAGTCTAAAAGAAGGTCCTTGGTTCGATCAAACTATGTTTATTTCCACTATGTATATTACTATTACTTTTTAATTTGGTGGTAGGGGTGGTGATAGTGGTCCTACCTTTTAAATTACCTTGAATTTATATTTTGAGTTTAATGCATCATCACATATGTGTCTAAAAATAGATTTCCTTATATCTCATATGGATAAGACTAAATATAAATTTTTGACTCGTTAAAGTTTTGCATGTGTTGTGATCTAACAAAGGATAGAGAGATAATGATAGAGATAAAGAGAGGGAGAGAGATAGAGAGAGAGAGGGAGAGGGAGAGGGAGAGGGAGAGAGGAAGGGGTGTAGAGGGAGGGAGGGGGAGAGAGAGAGAGTAGAGCAGATAGAGAGAGGGACAAATAGATCTAGATCTAGTGATGCAGGGGCATTCCGTCCCTCTCTATTTTTGGTTTTGTTTTAACATTTTGGTTTGTTTGAATAAAGCATGTTATTTGATACAGTTTTGGTGTGTCGCTCTTGTCGTCTTTGTGCCAGGAACTCTTTTGCTTAGCTTTATTTCTTTTTGTCAATTGTTTCCTCAATCAATTTATGCCTATTTTTAAGGAGGTCATGGCTATTGTTATCTCTAGTTTTAGAAAGGGAATTAAAAGCCAACCATCGTGCATATCAAGAATGAACCAGCTAGTGAATATGATTTCTTTCCTTTTTGGATGGCTCGACCAATTTGGAAACAACAATAAGTCTTTTTTAAAGCTTTTCTTACGATGGGAGTTGTGCTTCTACCAAGAACGCTTTCTTTTCCTCTACATGGTGCTCACTTTCTCTTTCTGATGATAGTCTTAAATTTTCTCTTTTGTTTTAGGGCGATTAGGGAGAGGATGTTAGACTTCGTGGGGGTTGTACCTTTCTGGTAGCGATCATTATATTTTGGCTTGGTTTTGCAAACTTAAATGTGTGGCATCATGGGTTCATGAACCGGAGGACGACATGTTAAGGTTGGATGGTTTCGATGAGAGAAAAATAGAGAGGATTGAATAGAGGGAGAAGTCTGTTTCAAGGGGGACACCGTTCTAATGACAAGGCCATGGTTCTAAGAGCCAATCTCGAGCATAAAGACATAGACTGTCAATAAAAAAAGGCCGATAGTCTGAGATATAGAGAGGATTTGCTTCAATGGAATCTCGATAGAGGCAGAGATCAATGCATGGCTGGTATTTGGTTATGTAATAGACTTCTATAGAAATTAATAAAAAGCATTTCACCGTCACATTATTCTATGTGCAAAGATACATAAATTTCTGTAGCTTATGTAATTTTCTTTTGTCATTTTTCTTATTTCCTCATTGTGATTGATATCTGATAATAGAATTGTGAGGTGTCTAGCAAGATAGTGCTATCAGTTTGGTATCAAAGTGAAGGTTGAGATTGGGCATTGGAAGTGGTCAATATGCCTCCAAGAATGAGGGGCAGAGGCCGAAGGGACCATGTAGACCCTGATTTGATGCAGACTTTGATTGAGAGGATGGATCCTCTTGAGAGGGCACAGAGGAGAGGAAACCCTGATATTGAAGATTTAAATGATGAGGAAGAAGAACCTCAGAGAGAAGTAAATGAGGAAAGACAGGCAGACCTAGGAGATGAATTTGGTGAAAGGCTGATAAGGTTAGTCATGAGTTTGAGATCCAAACCCAAGATTGATGTACCAACATATGCTGGAATCTTAAATGGTGAAGACTTGATCAATTGGATCAATGATTTGGATAAGTATTTTGAATATGAGAATGTAGCAAAGGAGAAAAGAGTGAAGTTTGCATGCACCCGATTGAAAGGTCATGCTACTATGTGGTGGGACTTTGTCCAAACTGAAAGGAGGAAGAGAAATAAAGTAAAGATCAACTCATGGGATAGGATGGTAGCCAAGATGAAGGCTAAATTTTTGCCTAGTGATTATCAGGCTAATCTCTTTAAGAGATTACAAAATTTGAAGTAGAAGGAGATGTCAGTAAAAGATTACACAGAAGAATTTTGCAAGCTCATAATCAGATCTGGGCATGCTGAAGAATATGTGGAGAAGATAGCTCATTATGTGAATGGTCTAATATACAGTTTACAAGATGAGATGAATCTTTTGTCTCCTAGAAGCCTAGAAGAGGCTTACCAACTTGCCTTAAAGGCAAAAGAAAAGCTGCAAAGAAAACAAAGTCAGCAAGAGAAGAAGAAAAGAAGAGGTTTTAGAGAAAGAGAATAGCAAATAAAGGACAATAGAACTATCAAAGTGAAGAGGCTGGAAGTTCCAGTGGGACAACCAATAATGAGAGAGGTGGTTTTCAAAATAGAGGTGGAAGATCTTATGGAAGAGGTGGTTCACTAGGCAGAGGAAGATGATTTGCTAGAAAATGTTACACATGCAATCAATATGGACATAAGAGTTGGAAATGCTCTGAATTATCACAAGGAGGACATTTTAAGTTTGAGAGAAGCAATCAAGTTGTTCATGTTGATCAAGAAAGTGTGGGATCTCTGGTGCATCACAAGGATGAAGCAGAATCAGGTGAGTCTTTAATTCTTAAGAGAGCACTGTTAAAGCCACTGAAGGAAAGTCAAGAGCCAATTCAAAGGAGAGCATTGTTCAGAACAAAGTGTAAGTCACATGGTAAATGTTGTAAGCTCATTATAGATAGTGGTAGTACTGACAATATTGTTTCAAATGAAATGGTAGAGAAGCTGAATCTTAAAATGATTAAACACCCAACTCCATATAAGGTAACTTGGTTACAAAAAGGCCATCAAATATTGGTGAGTGAGTAGGCCTATGTTGATTTTCAAATTGGTAGTTATAAGGATTGTGTTTTATGTGATATAATGTCCATGGATGTGTGCCATGTTTTTCTTGGAAGACCGTGGCAATTTGACAGAAATTTAGTCCATGATGGAAATGAGAATACATATACCATTATGAAGGATGGAGAGAAGCATACCTTGCTGCCCATAAAGGAGAAAGAAGAGGACAACAACAGTAGCAGTCAAGTAATGATGGTAAGTGGTAAGGAATTTTTGAAAGATTTGAAGAATGAATAAATTGGTCTTGCTTTGGTTCATAAACTACAATGTGTAATGATTTCTACAAAGTTGGATGATTTACCTATGGAGATACAAGATCTGTTGAATGAGAATGTGGATATTGTTGCAAATAAGTTGCCTAATGAATTGCCTCCTATTAGAAGCATAAGTCATCATATGGATTTGATTCAAGATGAGTGTGGAATGGATACAAAGAATGAATTAAATGGGAATAATGGTAAGAAGGAATGGACAACAGAAGAATGGTATGATATAGGCATGAGAACAGAAGAAGGGAAAGTAAAGTTAGAAATTTTAGAAGCAGATAATGTTGCAATTGAGAGTGTAGATGGTGAAGGCAAAGAGATTCATAGTGAGAACATGATAGAGGTGGATGAAGAAAGAGGAGCAGAAAGCTAGGATAGTACCGATAATCTATGCATAAAAGTCTCAGAGATAGAGCAAGAGTGGAAGATGAAGATCGCCAATGAAGGAAGAAGTACAAGTATAACAGTGAAAGAAATAGAAGAGAAGTTTGCAGCTGTCAACAAAAACGATGGAGCCCCAATTGAAACAGAGTTAATTATGGATGTCTTCGAAAAAGATGTTGTGAATTTATTTTCTATGTTGAGTGATAAAGAGTTTGGGCAGGATCCTAGAATAGTGAGTGTAAGTTCCAATGAAGACATTAAGGATTGTGATGAGAATGAAGGAATCATGAATGATCTATTGTTAGGTAGTTTGTTTATTGCAAAAGAAGAACATAAAATGGTGACTGTAGATTTGTGTGAGGTTGTGTATGAGTTTGGTGAAGTAAATAGATAGTTAAGGAAAGTGGAACTGTTTGAGAAGATAAATGTGAAGACCTTTAGACTTGTTGAATGGAGTGAGATTGTGTGTGTAAGTAAACTCTAGCAAAGCTATCTAGGACTGCTCAAGCTAAGGAGGGGGTCACAGTGTTGGGAACACATGCTTATTCTTCTAGCGCAATCATGGAAAAAGAGAAAGAAAGACTGGTAGAGGAAAAGTGTTGAATTGATAAGGCACATGAGCCAGAGCTCATGATTTCTTCCTACCCAAGAGTTTGATGCAGGGGCACTCCGTCCCTCTCTATTTTTGGTTTTGTTTTAACATTTTAGTTTGTTTGAATAAAGCAGGTTATTTGCTACAGTTTTGTTGTGTCACTCCTGTTGCCTTTGTGCTAGGAACTCTTTTTCTTAGCTTTATTTCTTTCTGTCGACCGTTTCCTTCATCAATTTCTGCCTATTTTAAGGAGGTCATGGCTATTGTTATCTCCAGTTTTAGAAAGGGAATTAAAAGCCAATCATCGTGCATATCAGGAATGAACCAGCTAGCAAATATGATTTCTTTCCTTTATGGATGACTCAACCAATTTGGAAACAGCAATAAGTCTTTTTTAAAGCTTTTCTTGTGATGGGAGTTGTGCTTCTACCAAGAATGATTTCTTTTCCTCTACATGGTGCTCACTTTCTCTTGGCGGCGATAGTATTAAATTTTCTCATTTGTTTTAGGCTAATTAGGGAGAGGATGTTAGACTTTGTGGGGGTCGTGCCTTTCTGGCAATGACCATTATATTTTGACTTGGTTTTGCAGACTTAAATGTGTGGCGTCGTGGGTTCATGAACCGGAGGATGGCATGTTAAGGTTGGATGGTTTTGATGAGAGAAAAATGGAGAGGATTGAATAGAAGGAGAAGACTGTTTCGAGGGGGGCACTGTTCTAATGACAAGGCCACGGTTCTGAGAGCCGATCTCGGGCATAAAGAAAGACAGACTGTCAATAAAAAAGGCTGATAGTCTGAGATATAGAGAGGATTTGCTTCGATGGAATCTCGGTAGAGGCAGAGATCAATGCATGGCCGGTATTTGGTTATGTAATAGACTTCTATAGAAATTAATAAAAAGCATTTCACTGTCGCATTATTCTGTGTGCAAAGATACATAAATTCTTGTAGCTTTTGTAATTTTCTTCTGTCATTTTTCTTATTTCCTCATTGTGATTGATATCTGATAATAGAATTGTGAGGTGTCTAACAAGACAGTGCTATCATCTAGGGAGAGATAGAGAGGGGGAGAGGGGAGGAAGGAGATAGAGGGATAGATAGAGGGAGAGATAGATAGAGATATAGAGAGGGGGAGGGGGAGGGGAGAGAGATAGAGAGGGAGAATAGAGAGAGAGAGAGAGGGGGGGTGATGCCACAATATTGTTTCCCACTTTTTGGCCAAAGTAGGACATTGAAATCAATATTTTTAACCAAATTTTCACTTTTTGACACCTATAGCAACTAAACTATTAAGAATTTGAAAATGATGTGAACCAGTGATTTTTGAGATTTTGTGTGTAGATTCTAAATATATATTTTTTCAAAATTTAAAAAAATTGTGATTTTTTTACGTAACTTTTAATAAGTTGTTTTTTATAGTTAACAGTATTTTTAAAAAGTGACGTTTATCCCATGTATAGTATAACTTTTTTTACAGAAAAGATAAAAATTCTAAATTTATAATATAGATTCATAACACCAATATTTATTAATTTTTGAAGTGAGCTTATTATAATTTAGACATAGTTTTATACCATATAGTGTAACTTTTTTCAGTATCCAAATTCACTTTTTTTTTTGTTGAAACAAGGACATCAATAGCTCTTGCGCAGATATTTTCAGATTTTTTTTTCACAATTTTACTATTTTTCCATATGTGTAGAATAGAGAGCTTGATGTTGGGTGAAAAACCTATGTTCGGTAAAAATAGAAAATAAATATAACAGTCAAATTAAATATATTCAAAATTATACTTGTTGGAAAGCTCATTTCGAGGGCTACAATCCTGCAAATTATCTTGTCAAGTTCAATCCATTTGGATGTCCAACCCCGGGTTTGAAATTGAAAATTCTAAAGAAATCTTGAGGCCTAAAGTGGGAGAGGCCATCCAAGGACCTTTGTTCGAGGGTACTTTCAAACAAAGGTACCTCCGCACAAAGGTAGGACCTTTTTTTTCAAAGAGACCTTCGCATAAAGTTACCTTTGTTCGACGGTCCTTTCGTCCGCTTAAAAAAATAAAAAAATTCATAACTATCCACCTTCGAACAAAGGTCACTGAGTAAAAAAAAAATTAAAAAATGCATAACAAAATACCTTTGTTAAAAGGTTATGAAGCTGACTAATATTTTGTAAATGTAAAAAATTTAAGCGAACTACATATATAAATAAGAGGTCAAACATTTTGTAAAAACTGTAGAAAAATATATGTCCTAATTTATTTGCATTTTTCAAGTTTGGACGTTTTTTAAAGGAAAAATATTTGGTGAAGGAGTTTTTGACTAATATTTTTTGAAGGAGGAAATGGGAAATAAAAGAACAAGGAAAAATAAAGTTATGCGATCATATTCCATAGAAAAGGAACAAAAATTATTTCAAGAAAGGATGCAAAGATATTTCAAAAAAAAAAATGGTATGTATTTTTTAATTTGTATAAAATTATTTCAAAAATATTAGATTCCTACACGTTCTAAATACTTTTAAATAGTCTAGAATTAGATTCAAAAATATAGTTTTCAATATAGTTTGTAGATTTAGATTTAATTTTAAACTAGAATTAGATTCCTACATGTTCTACATTCATCTAAATTGTCTAGGTTAAATTCACTAGATTCCATATATATTCTCTCTAAGGTTTGTATCTCTTTTCACTACTTCCTCAAATCTAGGGTTTGAGTATAGTATCTAATTTTAGATTTAATTTTAATACAAATTAATGATTACTACATGTTCTACATTCATCTAAATTTCTAAACCTAGCAACCACCACAAAGAGATATCCATGCACATTTTTTGTCATAGGTGAATCACCTACAAAATCTCACTATATTTTCACATGTGATAGTGTTTGGATTTGAAGTGGTTGATATAGTCCTAGTTTCCAATTACTCAAGCCAAGTAATAACATCTCACCTCAAGTACAATACTAAACATGTTAGCATCATCAAGTCTAATTAATGTAATACTACAAATTCTCTATATGTTTTAGTGTCCCCAAAGTTCCCATCCACCTTAGGGGTACATGTTGCTTTCATCACATCTTGTTGATCTCAAATTATGTGTAGTCACTATCTGATCTAATATTCATTGTCTAGTAAAATGTTTTTCCTGCTGCTTTCATCACATTCTTTTCAACCTAAGGATAAGAAAATTAAATAGCTATTATACATAAAAGGTCACTAAAATGGTTCTACCTGAAGAAACAGGAAGAGAAAGCACTAAAAACATTGTACTTCATTTTGCATTAAATGAAATAGCTATGACAATTTACATTATCCAATGTTGGATAGGTGGAATCAAATAGGTATATCTTTATTTACTTGCTCAAACCCTAATCAAGATATGATCAAAAAAGATAAACAAGGATGAATACAAATCCTAGGGTAAATCTAAAAGAAAAAGATCAAAGTGAGAAATTAGATAGATAAGAACCATTTAATTAAAATAAAGGCCAAACTTTGTACTATAAATCCTAGGTCATGATGGAATGTTAGGTTCACCAATAAATGTAAAGGAAAACAATTTGACTATTACCATGTATAATTGATACATCTAACAATTGTGTTACACAAAATGAACCCCTAGTCAATTATCATAGTGTCTTACAATAATAAGATCGGGGTCCATCAAACTTGATGTCTTAAAGTTTTGGTGAGTATCATGTGGATCTTAAAAGGCTTATGGTAATTTCCATTATTATACATATGACCAAATAACATGATATTTTAATATGGACCCTTAAATAATGTGTTCTTGCATAGGAATGGAAAGAGTAGGAATTCAATATAGTTTATGCACATATGTAAATAATTTCAACAATATAGTTAAATAATACCTTCTCTAAGTGTTCAACAATTTCCTCATATAGTTTTAGCTAAAAATTAGAATTTTGATCCAAGTAGTAAAGACCTATCACATACTCTTAAAACATGAGTGTGTAGCACTTTAATCATAAGCCTTATTAATGTTGTGAAAACTAAATTGAATTCTTGGTTGAATTTGATGCTAAACCTTTGTTCTCTAGATCTCTAGAAAATCTTGTTACTTATTTTGCAACAAAACTCCTTCAAATGTTCTCAAAGTTTAATTGTTTAAAAATTGTGCGTACACATTTGATTTCTAAGGTTCTCTAGATGTTTGTAGCATAGTTCTATAATTTAATCCTATAGATCACATACACTAGAAATTAGATTTAATTTTAATTTACTAGAATTAGATTGGACTACATGTCCTACATTCATCTTTCATATATGCACATGGACAAGCAATATATGCACATGGACAAGTACAATATTTCATATATGCATGGAGTTGAGTAATATTTCTTTCCCACATCATGGGCATCACATCTTGGATTCAAACAAGTGTATGTTATCTAAATAATTTAAAATGATATGCTTGAGTCACCTCAAACTATCTGTGTGCACCTAATTTATGCCACCATTACATGCACTTGTATATATAGATCTACAAGAGGAAAATGATGTTAGAATTTTCTATAGTGATTTGAGATTAAATTGAAAAACAATGCTATACGTTTAAGATTATATAATATCTACAAAATAATAAAATATTAAAATGTTAAAACTTACATCTAGTTTTTTGAAAATGAGTTTATATATCCATCCCTTAAATATATTATAAAATCTTCTCTTTTATATGATATGTGTAGGGGCTTAACATACAGAAATTGGAGTAGAAGTCATTCTAGATACTAGAGTAGAGGAGGCCCAACCACACATAGTTTCTGTTAGGGAGGAGGCCCGACCACACATAGTTGATGTCAAGGAGGAGGCCCAACCACACACAATTGATGTTAGGGAGGAGGCCCAAATAAAATTTGATGTTGGAGAGGGGTTGGGATCGCTTCCTTCTACAAATATGCATATGAATATAATTAAAGAGGTTAAGAGAAAAATTTCTTATAGAAATATAGATCATTTACTTTAAATGGATGTAGAGAAATTGAAATTTTATGTTGAACAACCTGCTCATGTTATTAAGAGGTCATTGAGTAGAACTTCAAAGGAAATACTTGATAAGCATTTCAATCATCATGATACACTTGGTCAAGCCCAACTATTATCAAGTATGCTTCTTCATGATGAGCTAAAAGAGCCATTAAAATTTTTGGGTGTAGATTTCTCAAAAAAGAGGAAGACACATAGAAAAAGACATTATTCAAAATGTTACAAAAGGTTTGACTTTCATTGGCAAAAAGTCTCGATTAGTTGATAAGAGAATTTCAAGAAGAGTGATGTTGACATCTATTGTAAGTCCACAAATGCCAAGAAAACATCAGATCTCTTCACTTTCAAGTGAAACTGGCTTTAAGTAGAAATATAACAACAAGATATGTGAAAGGGAGAAAGATTTTGGATGATAGTATTACAGAAGGAATTGGGCAATTATGTGTAGGGCTCCTCGTTCTAAAAATATTGAAGATGGTGTTAGGAAGTTGATCTCAAATTTTTGGCACAATCATACCCGTCGTTCATCAAATGGTAGAGATGTTCTCGAACACAAGATTGGGCCAAATGATTATGAACTGCATACAAAAAGTTGGTTAGACATAACACAGCATGAGATGTATGTAACATTTTGTGATGCAAATCCTCATATAAAGATTGGGAAAACAATGTTTGAAATGTTAAGGCCATGGCATGTGAAGGCAAACAAAGTTTTTAAAACTTGTAGTTGTTGTTATCATATTGAATTTGATCTTTACTATCAAGTGTTTCGAAAGATTAGAGAAGAAAGTGATGGTGTTTAAAATGCACCTCCTAAATGGTTAAGTCAGTTCAGAGCATCCAACTTATGTGATAAATCTAATGACGATCCAGATGATCCAATGAAATGCATAAAATGACTTTGTGAAACATGTGGAAATTTGGCTAAAATGTCTTTGAGAAATGAAGATACTGACATAATGAAGATGGTAAATTGCAAAAGTTACAAGTAAATAAAGAGTGAAATAAAATTTGGAAAAGAATCCATAAGGTTAGATTATGTAGAAGAGGAACTACCTATTAGAACATTTATGGAAAATTTCTATAAATTGATACAACCATACATACATCATGCATTTCTTTCTAACTGGAAATCAAAAAAAATTCAATTGTTGAGAGATACTTTCCCACTTGGAATAATTTTATCAGTAGTGAACTTTGCAGAAAATTACTCTTTTACCCATAAAAAGAGATTCAAACACAATATTATTATTCAGAGCAACTCACTATTATGGTGCATGTGTGTTATCGACATGCACAATTGGATTTGGATGGTGTTGAGAGTACATATCTACAATGAGTCATTAAAAAGAATGTCACTTTTATATTATTGATAATAAAGAGCATGACATGCATTTTGTACAACATTGATTTAAGAAGTTTTTTGAAGATTTGGTAAGAATGGGTGTCAAAATTGAAAAACATTTTGTATGGTCAGATGGGCGTGCGTCACAATTCAAATCATCAAGGCCATTTTATGCACTTTGTAGTTTTCATCGACATGACAATATACCACATGTTTGGAGTTTTTTTGAGAGTGGGAATGGAAAGGGTGAACATGATGGTGCAGGAGCTTGCATCAAACGTGCTCTAAGAAAACATCAAATGAATTATGAAGGAGATCGTATAAATGATGCACATGATGTTGTTGAATGGTGTAAGAAACACTGCACATGTGAGGTCGACACATCTTCAAGGAGAAACCCACATCCAAATAGAGTGTTCTAGGAAATATCAGGTATGTATTGTTTGAAAAATATTTTCCTTGTTTAATATTTACTTAAAAAAATATTTATTTTATTTGATTGTGATTATAATTTTATAATTTCAACAAAATTGTTTAATTGTAAATCATATTTGATGTATATGTAAAATTTGTAGGTGTGGATAGAAGAACATTGCATGGATGTAAGAGGGTAGAGAAAATAAGATCTTTGCATCGTGTCATGAGTACAGATAGCCACACATGGATTTTGTGCACTAGGGATTACTCTTGTTTTTGTTATGATTGCATGTTGGGAAATTGTGAGAATTACAAGAACCAACAACGTGGATATGTCAGTGAATGGAATTTGGTCCCACTAGTTGTTATTGACACATATGATGAAAATGAAGATGAAATATTTGAAGACATACCTTTGATTTCAAATGATTATGACCACATTTCAGGATTGATTAAAATAGGTATATATATTGTGCAACTTGTAATTCAATTTTTTAATTTTTTATAGGTTGATAAATTTTAATTTTAATTTCATTCTTAAATATTAGAATTCATGACAGGAACTTATATTTTTTTATATTTCATTGTGGTGCAGGAGATGTTTTTGCAGTCATAGCAGAGGCTAGAAACATAGAAGGAGTTAGTTATTATTTATTACGTTGCATAGAAGAGAAGAAGTTAACAAAACCAAAAACAAGCAATGAAATGTTGTTTCCCACAAGTTCAGTTGTAGTACAATGGACATATCTCAAACAAGTCAAAAATTACTCGATGGGATTCATTTTATTGATTAACAAAATCACAACATGGTGTATCATTATAGCCACCTAGTAATTGCTACTAGCTTGTCTCTTCATCAAGTTCCATGTGCACGTGGACCACATAATTGGAGACTAGATAGAGATGACCTTAAGAAAATATTAGATGTTATTGAAGAGCGAGTTGAACCAATGAATGTGGTATGCAAAATGTGGACAACATTTTTCATTTCATTTCAAGTATTCATTAGACCTACTATGGTATAATATTGCCTTATGTAGATGTACTATAGGTGTCTTAGGTCTACTATATCTCAAGCACGTCTTACTTGTAGTTCACTTTTAAATTATTTTAATTTATGCTTCAATAGCTTTTTCATGTATTTAATTTTAAATTCAGTGGTTCTTAAAAAATTTAGAATTCATCATCTCTAGTTTCTAATTTTATTTACATTTTATCATGGCAGGAGATTTGTTCTTGCAATCATGTAACTCAAAGGATTTGAAGTTATTGTTTCATTTCGAGTACATGATCTCTACACTATCTAGCATAATATTTTATTACATGTATGTAGGCTTTTTAAGTTAGGCACGTGTCTTAGACATGTCTAAGAATGATATTTATCTAATAGGTGTCTTAGATATGTCTTAGGTCTAGACTAGAATAAGGTATAAAATCTAGGTGTCTTAGGACTACTACGTCTACTAGAAAATCTAAATTTGTCTTAGATATTTCATAGGTCTAGACTAGAATAAGGTATAAAATCTCTAGGTGTAGATTAGATATGTCTTAGCTCTAAGTTACATTTACTAGAGAATCTAAATATGTCTTACATCTAGACTCTAGAATAAGGTATAAAATCTAGGTGTCTTAGATATGTCTTAGGTCTAAACTTTATGTCTACTAAAAAATCTAATTATGTCTTAGGTTTAAACTCTAGAAATAAGGTATAAAATCTAGGTGCCTTAGATATGTCTTAGGCCTAAACTTTATGTATACTATAAAATCTAATTATTTCTTAAGTCTAGACTAGAATAAGGTATAAAATCTAGGTGTAAATTAGATATGTCTTAGGTCTAGACTAGAATAAGGTATAAAATCTAGGTGTCTTAGGTGTCTTAGTTATTAGGTGAGGCCACATGAGCTTCCACCTTCACGCATGTTGGTTCCCAAATCTGTACACATCAAACTCTAAAGATTTTCCAATTCTTATAATCAAGTTCAATGGGAAACTTGGCCAACAAATTGGAAGATTGTTTACATCTATCTCCCCTGCACTTTAGGCTCTACCAAACCTAGGGGACCGTATCCCTTATTTTATAGTCAACAGATTTGTCTTTCACAATATTAGGCAAAAATGTTCTCATAGGTTTGCACCAAGATATGTAAAATTATCCTAAAATTGGGAAAGTTCTTGGAGATTTCAACATTGTTGGCTTCTAAAACCCTACCTAAGCTAATGCTAAAAAATAAAATGGTTCAAATTGTATTTATTTTAAATTATTTGTTCTTTCTGAACCTTTGGGCAAATAATTCCTTAGATCGGTGTTGTATCAAGGTGACATAGTCAAAATACTATACTACAAATGTTTCCTTTTGACATCAAAACTTCAAATTTAGAGAGTATGTTTGTATCACTACCTTACAATGACACACCTAAGATAGAGTATTTCCTGCAACTCTTCTTCAACACTCCCCAATGTAATATATCACTCCCTATATCTTAAAGAATATTTAATCCATTCCTTAAATAGCAGTAGTAAATAAGACATTCAATACAACAAGTGTACATAGATGAAATCCAAAATCCTTGATTCCTTCATTCACAAAAGAAATGCATACATTCAAGGAGATAATTGCAAAAAACACACACATGTAGTGTTATTGATATAACTCAATCTGAACTGAAAATGTCATACATAACTTTATTCATCTACATGCAACATTTTGCCCTGCAAACCTGACAAAATGAACCTGCTTTACAACATAAAACTATTCCCCAAAATGTTAATATCTTGTATCCAAAGCCCAGAATCTTGCCACTAACTACAACTTTTCAAGCCCTATATAAAGAGACACACTATGTCAGCCAAGACTGCCACATTACAAAGTTTTTAATTACATTTTTTACTTTTTATTTAATATTTGTGACTCAGGGATTTGCATCTCTTCTTTGATTGGCTAATTTTAAAACAATTTCCTCTAACCAATATCTCCATGACATGAACTGAGATTGATACTACTCCTTAAAAAGGTTTACAACAATATTTTGGTTTACAAGATATTCTGATAGGCCTAAAAATTCCTAGACAATTCAAGACAAATGCCCCCCTTTTGCTTCAAATTTAGACTTAGAGCATAGGTTGTCGAGTCATCAACATGACTCCCCATCTTTAAATCTCCAGTCGTTGAATGTTAGGGCTCCTGGAATATTTCAGCTAGCTACCAACAGTTGAACTAGAAAGCAATCAAGACTACCTTTACGAGGGAGATCCTGTAGATGTCTCCAAAATTTAGGTGCTTACTTCTTTGACTCTATCAATAGAGTCCTAAATCTTCGTCACCAATCAGGCCACCTGAACATGATATCCTTCCTCTGTGACATCTGTGTATTTAACAAGTGTCATCAAGCACAGAGAAGCGGGGAGAGAAAAATGATGCCTCTCTATCTGATCATATGGGTCCCTAATGTGACTAAGGTTTTTGTAATTTCATCAAGTTTGTTTGCCTCAGCCAAGCAATCAGATTCTAAATAACCTACACCCTTCCTCATCAGAATGACACTAGTCAGCAGTGGTCCTGAGGAATTAGCAAGGATGTTGATGCCAAAGACTCCCATTCTTACCAAATCCTCCCATCCCCTAGTCAGCATTTACCCCTTCCTTAATTCAGAATGAGCAAATAGGGACATATTGCTTCAGGAAGCAAAAGATAGTAAGGTAGAAAAGAAAATATTATGCATAGTACCCATGGTGAAAAATGGTGTAGACAGTCCACAAAAACACTTCTACTTATAGCAAATATGGAAGGAGGCCCTTTTCCCGAGCATTTTCCACTTTCCAACAACCTTTATAATTACATTCTAGCTATTTGCAAGCTTCACACGCTTGAATCTATATCTAGAAATATTTGAAGATCATGTTGCAGCCTCCATAGTAGCAAATGGAGGTGCAAGCTAATGGTGACTTACTAAAATCTGACTGCAAACATCTCTTGTGCAAACAAAAAATGTTCGGCCTATTTACCAAAGTCCAACTGAAGATCCGGATCTGCTGGAGAAGTGTGCTACCTATCAAATCATTACTCTCTATACTCAAACGACACCCTCCAATTGTGTAGGCTTGAGCTAACACCAGAGCATAGCTAATAATCTCAAAAACTAGGTAGAATTTTTCATGCTACAGTTGTTTTGTTATTTATGCCAGCATACTCGACCAGAATCCTTACAAATGAAATTCAGAATTCAAATGTGGACCGTCAATTTAAGACACATCAGAATAAAATCAACAGCTAAAAATAAAAGAAGGTCCACTGGGAGTGTTGAAAAACTCATCAGCCAATCAAGAAGTGCCAATAGAGAAAGCCCTCCAAATTGAAGGAGCTATGGTCATGCCACATGTTGTCTTATCGATGCAATACAGGATCAAAAGGGACCCACACCACCCCCCTTGCGCTTGCGTATTGAGTGCTAGCTTCAACTTTCTTAGACAGGTGCGGGCCCTACCTTCCACTTGGCACACCATCTCAACAATGCAAGGAATATTCCATATCATATCTCCATAGCGCGCTACCGCAATACAATGGGAAGCAAGCATGTAACGAGTGACTCAGTAGATAATACTTTGGGCCTGCCATCTTGAAATCTATGGTTAACGCATCAGCGCAGCTTTGACAAATCTGATAGATCTGGAGCCTGTGATGCCACGACAACCGTCGATCTGTCTTCAAAGACCTTAGACTCATATTTGCATGCATGGGGAAGCTGGTGACTAGGCTCAAGGGGCTAGTTTTGAATGGGAATCAAGACATAAGGTTGTAACTTAAGTCCAGGATGACCACCTATTACAAGTCAACTAAAAATTAGAACATAGGCTTACATAAAAGGCTTAGGGGTTTAGCGTTTAAGCTTTTTACACTCAGACATAGCCAATTGTATGGGTTTTAGGCCAGAGAGGAAGGAAATTATGGGGGGTTCTACCAGTGGCTCTAGTTGGGGGCGCATTGCAGGTATGGCGAGATTCCAGATGTCTCCGGGGTGTAGACCATGTGCCAAATCCATTCTGCATCAAAATTCTTACCTTCCATTTTCATTTGGTGGCCCCGGTCCACCAAAAATGAAGAGCCAATAGTTGCCTCTGTCAAATATCATATTTTCAAAAGACAGACCCAAGTTCAATATGGAAGCACTACATTCACTGGTACTATCATGAAGGCATATCATGAATCCTATTTCTAACTGTACCACCTTCACTATGCTTTTGTTGATCCATGTTGACAAAAACTAAAAAATCCACATAGATACTATCCCTTTGCATACATGAATCATATCTATGTATTAGTGAAAACATGTCCCAAAGTAAACCATTGGAATCATTAAAAAATAAATAGCTATTCAAGGATATGTTATTAGCATAGACTTCATATTCAAATTCTTCCATAGCTTGATACTTACTCTTATATACTAACCCAAAAAGTGTATCTAGCACAAATCCCTGAATTAGGGCAGCCTCCAAATGAAGTTGTAACTTATTACAAATCAACTCCTCAACTTCTCCATGAATGATCAAAGGCTTACCTAAATCTAAATCACTTATGTCTCCCTCTTCATGTGTGGATATAACACTAGTGGCTGATCCACTAAATGCATGCTTAGCTATTCCATCCTCATCTATGACTTGAGTCCTCAAGGGACTCTCAATCAAAGGTAAATCATGACCCGTATGATGCAAATTAGGTATACAAACAAAATGTTTTGAATCATACCTATTGTCTTGTTCAACCATTACATTTGCAATTCCCACCTCCCCTGGAGTGTCCTCAACATCCACAATCTTCATGGGGGCTTTTCCTTTATCTTGAGGGGATATTTTATCTCGAAGGTCTTCAGACCTTCCTCTTTTTTGTCCTTAGAGGTCTCCTGACATTCCTCTTTTTCTCCTCTGAGGTCTTCTACCTCTTAGCCCACTCAACTTCCATGCTTTCTTCCCTTGGAAGAAATAGAGATCTAAGGTGTGACTCCCTTTGTTGCTTCGCATGATCTAGTTGGTTGCATCATTCCTTGATCTCCTGTAAGTGTTGTCTTTCTTGGGCAGCCAACAACTTTGCCTTCCTAGCTCTTTGTAACCATCCATCACACATATCTTGTGTCCTCTCAACATCCTCCATGGTATGATGTACAAAATCATATTTGTTATGGATTGAATCAATTAAGGATTGATCATAATCACAGTTACCATGACCAACAAGCTAAAGGAGCTCACTTTTAGAATCATCCTCATATCCCTCATTATTGTGCTCAACAATTTCATCATTAAACTCCACATGGAATGCTTGAAAAGAGGGCTTGAAAAATTGAAAATATAGCCCATTATCAAAAGCTTCATAGTCATCCTTACCACAGATATCAACACTATCCTCTGATGTATCAATATGAACATTTGAAACTTGTCCAACCACAACAGAGTAGGCACTTTCATTCATGCATTCATCATTGAAAGTAAATGTTTCCATTTCAGCATTATATACAAACAATCATCATCCCCAAAGAAACATCCATACTCAACACCCATACATACTTGCAAAATTCACACATGGACCTGAGTTTTGAAGTGTATCAACAAATTGTCTACTATTGTGCAAATCAATATCTCCCTTATTCAAAATAAAATTTTCCATATTTGCTTCATACAAAGAGTTGCCTACAATTGAAAAATTGTTACCATTATTATAAGTGGAGATATCAAACCTAACATCCATGTGTTCCTGTGGTTTTTTAATAAAAATATTATTGCAAGAGGCAACTTCATGTATATCTCTGCAATCATTATCTACACATTCTACTCTTACAGGTTGATCACAAACTTCAAGATCTTCATGATGCACCATGAGCTCTTCATCTTTATTCTTCAAACCAAGCCTTCCCCTATTTTCATCAACCAAGAACCTATAACCATTATTATTTTGAGACAAAATATCAGCAACATTTTGAGGCATAGAAAACATATCCCCTAATCTGCTTTGTGTACCTGCATGAGAGATTTTGTAGTACCCTATACTAGCAGTCATTTGTCCTTTTATCATCCCATATTTCTGATTATTTTATGTCCATTACACTTGCAAAGGCTTGATGAAGTGTAGCAAGCTCCTTATCCCATAACATATAACTCATTTCCTCATCTAATGCACTGAGATAGATTGTCAGACATAATGCATCATTTGGCCTCATATATTCTGGAATGTGTCTAGTCATTTTTTAAAACATTAGGTTAAAGGTGTTGATAACTGAGAGGGGGGGGGTGAATCAGTTATCCTAATTATTTCCCTTATTGAACTTTTCTTTTAATTGAAGCAGCATAAAATCAAACACAAAACATTAACCATGAAATAAGAAACACATGACACAGTATTTTTGACGTGGAAACCCTGTTAAGGGAGAAAACCACGGGGTGATTAACCCAAGAATTATTCTCTGTTAGAAGAATAGGAAATTACAAAAATGGCACTTGCCAATTAGGGCTCACTGCCCGAGCACACTGCTCACAAGAGGCCCACTGCCTACAAGAAGACACACTGTCTACAAAGTGATGATAATCACAGTCTTGAACTGATTGGAAGCATCTGCATATGCTGGAGTTCAGTTCCGGTTAGGCTCAGTACACTGATCTGCTGCACTTCATCTTTCCTCTGTTCTTTGTTCTGCTATCTTTCACATACCGGATCCTTTTTGCTACCTCTGCTCTTTCTCTGGACTTATTCGCATATCTCTCCACATCCACACAACACTTCACAACTAAATCCATCCTCTATATATATCCGCACAAGTAGTTTCATCACCTTTCTAGTCGGCATCCGGAACAGTCTTAGTTTCTTACAAACTCTCATTCTGTCGGCTGAATCCTTCCTCACCAAGCAATGCGGATCAAGCATATACTTGTAGATATCATTAATCATGTCGGCCAAACATGATTCATGCCTTCACAACCTCTGTCATCAACAGTAACCCATCCGGAAAGCAGTCTGATACTCTGTCAGTCAATTCTTCCTCTGTTTTCACTGTCTCTCAGGAATCCGGTACTTAACCATTCATATCTTTTTCCTTGTCCATCACCGGAGGCTAAATCCTTGGAATATACTACTAAAGGTAGTCCTCTTGACTTCCCCAAATCCGCACTGCACCAAGACACTTCCTCTGAGAGGTCCGGACCAATCTGTCGGACCTTGCCACATGCTCTGTTCTTCTTCACCGGACCACAACTTTCTTTATTCTGACTTCCGGTAGAGACACATCATGACTTGCGGATGTGTGGGATGACCTTTGTTGCCATCAATGACAACAACCATGAATCCATATAGTGTCTCTTGCCAACAATCTCCCCCTTTGGCATTGATGGCAACACTTAGTGAAAAATGACTAAGTGTTTTCACTATGCTCCCCCTTTGCTGATGCTCTGTCTTTATATACAATTTCCGGAACTCCCCCTTAGTTGGATTCCTCATTTTTCACTGCTCCTCACTCCCCCTTTGACATCAATGGCAAAGGGTAGGGTCCGCATATCAAAATTTTCAAAAATTTCTTATACTTAGCCGCATATTTACATACTCACATATATTGAAGAATGTCTGCAAAGGATGTCTGTAATTGAATCATTTCGGTAGCCCAACTTTGCTTCATTCTGTCCAAAATTGAAATGTGACCACTTAACAAAAATGCAAACGCTTCTGCCCGCTTGAGATCTGTCGGATCTTTTGTTTGGGCGGTGGTCCTAGCATCACTGATGGCCTCATGCATGGTTTCCAACTTAGGGATTATAATCCTTCTAAGTTCTCCCATCCGGTTGGTGATGTTCTTCCTTTCCTTCTCAAGATTCTTTATTTCGTTCAAGACTGCAATAGTCTGACATTCTTGATTTATTATAGAGGAAGAGAGAGGATCAAAACTTTGAGATAAGCTTTGTAGCTTATCCTGTTCCTCTTTTATTTTCTTGTCAAATGCTGCTGTTGCCTTTGACCAGGATATACAAAATTTATAGATATCACCGCCATCCTTAAGAGCATTCTCTAAGCTCTTTATTCCAATGCTTACAATCTTTTTGTCTTTAGAGATTAATTCTAATATCTCTGAAAATCTCTTATCCAAAAATTCCTTCCGGACCTTTTTTTCAGCTGATTTTTCTAAAGAATCAAAATGTGTATCAACACTGCTGACTAAGGTTTTTAGATTACCGGAAGTGGAGGCTGTCGGATCTATCTGGATTGATGGCATGATCTTCACAAGTACTCCGGAAGCAGCCTCTATCAACTCACAGTCTTCCATATGAGACTTCAGGAGCTTTTCATTTGCCTTGGCATTTGCAAATGAAGCTATCTTCATTATTTGTACCGGAGAGAGAGAGTCAAAATCAAATGGGCCTTTTAGAAGCTCCGGTTCATCAATCTCTAGAGTTTCTTTGCTCAAAAATTGTTGAACAGTTTGTGCAGTGTCTCTTGCCGGAGACAGATGTTTCTTCTCTTCTGCAGTCTTAGAACTGTCAACCTCTTTGTCCTTCACCACTGCTTCCTTCTCCTGTAATTGCTCTTCTTCTTTGGATCCGGAGACTGTAGGAGAAACCGGAGGAGAGATGGTAACTTGTTCATGGGCCACTTCTTCTGGAGCAGAGGGTCCCAAGTCCTCACTTGTCTGTTCAGGGCTCACTTCTTCCGGAACAGAAGATTCCAAATCAGCAGCTGTTTCTGTACCTAAGTCCTCTACAACAGGAAGATTGAACCTTTTGAAGGCCTTCCGGAGGATCTCTTCTGTTTCTTGAGCCACTTTGTCAGTCTCACCAAGCATGAGTTGATTCATCCTGGCTTTGCTTCTGAACTCATCTTTGCAGTCCTTGAAGATAATGTTCATTGTCTTGGGATCAATTTGAGGATATAGCTGAATAGCTATCTGCTCCCGGATCTCAAGATCTTTGGCATGAGCATTATTCTTTCTTACTTCCATTTCCTTCTCTAGGCTCTTAGGAATGAGAGATATGATCTCAATGAAAGCCTTATTGTATATGTTCAGATATTTAACTGTGGCTTCCTGCAGAGTCTTTTGGTCTGCCTCACTGAAGTCATCATAGGATTCAGTCATTGGTTGAAGGTTTCCATCCACCGTGACCGACTTGATTATGCTCTCTAGAGACAGAGTGGGCTTCTCAACAGATACCTCTGCCATTTCATCCTTGTCTTGGCCTGTGGAGGGCTTACCGGATCTTTTCTTCTTCTGTTTCTTTACTTCTCTTACTCCCTCATCTGATTCTGTTTCCTCTTCATCCTTTTGGCTTTCATAAGCCCTTGTGGCTTTTGTCTTGGATCTCTTACCGGATGCCTGGACTTCCGGTTTTGAACTTTTGGTTGAGGGAGGTGCAGATCTCTTTGTTGATCTGGTCCGGGTGGGAGCTCCAACCGGAGCACTTTCTTTGCTTTTCTCTTCTTCCTCGGCCTTCCTCCTCTTTTCCCGGCTGGCATCAAGTGCCTCCTTTGAGATGCCAAGACCTTGAGCAATGTGCTCTACTTCTTTTCTCACTTTTCTTTTGATCTCAGGTTCCCTGAGTTCTACATGTAATTTTATACTCAGCTCCTCAAAGGTTCCAAACCTTTCTGCCTTAGGATCTTTGGGCTGACTTAGCATGTGTTGAACATGCAGCTCCACTATCTGTTCATCAACTTCATACCCCATGGGCATGATCCAGACAGTCCTTGGCTCCACTGCCTCCATCAGGCATTGATCAGTGTCAACCATAAAGCACACTAAGTCCTTGTATTTCTCAATGAGAGACTGGGGAATTCTCTCTCTTGCTTGCATCATGCTCTGAAAGTTTTTGAAGTATCCCCATAGAGCTGAATTTCTTGCTTTTGCATCCCCAAGTCCATGCAAGTAGTCTCTTATCTGGACTGCAACAGGTTTGTCATTCTGCCATACCCATCCACTTGTTCCGGGTAGCTCATTCATGAAGTAGAAGAATAGACATACAATAAGAGTACCATACTTGAAGGAATTCTTCTTATCCTTCTTGATTTTCTGTATATTTTCCATTAATTGGCTTAGCAGTAGTTCGCAGAGGTCAAAAGCAGTGTATACTGCAGTTCCGGATACAGAATTCTCCCTGCTGGAGTGATAGATCTTGTATCCTATTATCATTGATGCATATTTGATATCTGGATCCGAAATATCTTCAATGGTCATTGCCCTCTTGTCAAATTTTGATCCGGTGGCCTCAGTTACAATGTTGTTCTTGACAGATTTGAGGATAGGTAGTCCTCCGAAAGAGTATAGGCCAGTTACTGCTCTAATTGCCTCTTTTGTGATCTTGCAGGGTCTATCTAGCCATAAAAAGTTGTCATGCATCCTGCTCAGTACATACCGGACCCATTCATCCTCTTCAAAACAGGGGAAATGAATAAATTGCTCAAATTGTTTCTTCTGAATATCCTTATACTCTGGTTTAAGCTCAAAGGCATTGTCAATCAGCTGCTTGTGATAGAGGTCTCTTAATTTGAATTCCCCAAATTCCTCAATGTTTGCATGTATATAAACCCTAATGTCTTCGGTGTGTAAAACTCCGTGAGGAACACTAGAGAAGGCTCCTAGTGGGTCTACCCCCAATGATTTGTAGGGATGTTTCTTGAATGAGGGGCGAGGTCTATCAGAGATCTTAACTATGTTTGGAGTAGCCATTCTTCAAAGATTTGCAATGAGGTAATGAAAAACGGAGAATACCTTATGCGCCTTCGGTTTGCACGGAGTGGTTGGATTGATTTCTTTATCCAATAGCTTCGGCAGGAGATCCTTGGTGTGCTTGAAGAACCTTGTTGCAGAGCTCCACTTTTCGCTTCTTCTCGAGTGCAGAATGAGCAAATGACCTTTGAGAAATCCCTTAAATTGCTCCGCGAACCCTAATACCTGTCTGCAATAAATGCTTCACCTACATCATTCTGGTTTGCCTTGTCTGGATAGCTTGGAGTATCCCAGATTAGTCCTGATCTGTGGATATCATCCGGATCTTTCAATCATGAATAAATCGAGGTGGCATATTACAAGATCATCTCAAACACTCTGTCCAATCCGCAGAACAAGATAGTGCATTTCCGGATCTTTCCGGACCTTTTTGTAATCCTTTATCATACCGGAGCATCTCCCTGAACAGGTCTTATTTGATCGATCATAGCTTCTTCATAACTCCATGCGGACCTCTGAAAACTTGACTGAAGTATCTCAAGACTCATATCTACAAACCCTTTGATCCGCATCTTGTGCCACATCCGGCACCACTTGTTTGGCTGGGGGAACAAGATTTTCTTTGAGTCTCCCCCTGAGCCTGAGCTCATTTTTAATTTCTGGAAGAAATATCAGCACCAGAGTCTGGTGCGGATCCAACCTCTACATTCTCTGAACTTTTCTTCAAGCAAATCTTGCTCATCTGATTCCTAACCTCATCCGCATTCATCTTTTGTTTACCCTTGTCTTGATTCTGATTATACACCGGACCTCTTTTGTCCTGATTCTTGTTTCTGCAGACTTTAGCATTATGACCGGACCTATTGCAGATTTGGCAAATAACATCTCTTTGCATATTTGACTGATATCCTCTTGATCTGCATTGATTAGCCATATGACCTATTCTATTGCATGTGAAGCATCTACCTTTGAATGATTTGTTTACTTGCATAATTCTGCATTCATGGGATTTGTGTCCATACCTTTTGCAGTTGAAGCACTGTCCGGAGAAGGATGAATTATTCTGATTCATTCTTATCCTACACTGATTAGCTTTGTGACCAAAGTGGTTGCAGTTGTGGCAGTATCCATTGAAGGATGGATATCTTTGAGCATTTGGCTGTCTTACCGGAGGTCTTCTAGGCCTGCTCCTTGGATTTTCTGATCCAAGATTCTTCTGACCGGATCCGGAGCTTTCTCCTTTCTCATATCCCAAGCCATACTTGTCATCTGTCCTCTTTTGACTTCCAAGAAGAACTTCAAGTTGAGCAGAACTTATCTTGAATTTCTCTTTATATTCATTTGCTGTTTGAAGGTCTCTTTTGAGAGAGGCAATTTGATCCTCAAGTTTTCCTTCATTATCTTTGGCATCTTCAAGATCAGATTCAAGATGCCTGATAATCCTGTCCATCTGGTGGCATTCTTCTGATTTTTCTTTGAGAGATTGTCTTAGATTGTCTTCAGCCTTTCTTTTTTCTTCAATTTCTTGAGTAAACTTTATAGTTCCTGATTCCATTTCATGTCTTAACATAATGACTTCTTTTGATAACTTTTCACATAACTTGGTTTGCTCAGTCAATTCCTCATTTGTATTGCTTTCTTCACTTTGTCTTGCCAACTGTTGAAGCAGCTCCTTTCTCTTTTTCATAGAGAGACTTAATTTGTCTTTTAATTCTCTCATGAATTCATCAGCCTGTTTGAGTCTTTCCTTTAATTCACTGACTTCAGAATTTGACTGTTCAAGATCCTCAAGGGCAGTCTTGAGTTGCTCCCTTAAACCATATGCATCCATTTGAAATCCCAGATCTTCCTCAAGCTGTTAGGCTCTATTAGGAGGAACTTAGCTCTGATACCAATTGTTGATAACTGAGAGGGGGGGGGTGAATCAGTTATCCTAATTATTTCCCTTATTGAACTTTTCTTTTAATTGAAGTAGCATAAAATCAAACACAAAACATTAACCATGAAATAAGAAACACATGACACAGTATTTTTGACGTGGAAACCCTGTTAAGGGAGAAAACCACGGGGTGATTAACCCAAGAATTATTCTCTGTTAGAAGAATAGGAAATTACAAAAATGGCACTTGCCAATTAGGGCTCACTGCCCGAGCACACTGCTCACAAGAGGCCCACTGCCTACAAGAAGACACACTGTCTACAAAGTGATGATAATCACAGTCTTGAACTGATTGGAAGCATCTGCATATGCTGGAGTTCAGTTCCGGTTAGGCTCAGTACACTGATCTGCTGCACTTCATCTTTCCTCTGTTCTTTGTTCTGCTATCTTTCACATACCGGATCCTTTTTGCTACCTCTGCTCTTTCTCTGGACTTATTCGCATATCTCTCCACATCCACACAACACTTCACAACTAAATCCATCCTCTATATATATCCGCACAAGTAGTTTCATCACCTTTCTAGTCGGCATCCGGAACAGTCTTAGTTTCTTACAAACTCTCATTCTGTCGGCTGAATCCTTCCTCACCAAGCAATGCGGATCAAGCATATACTTGTAGATATCATTAATCATGTCGGCCAAACATGATTCATGCCTTCACAACCTCTGTCATCAACAGTAACCCATCCGGAAAGCAGTCTGATACTCTGTCAGTCAGTTCTTCCTCTGTTTTCACTGTCTCTCAGGAATCCGGTACTTAACCATTCATATCTTTTTCCTTGTCCATCACCGGAGGCTAAATCCTTGGAATATACTACTAAAGGTAGTCCTCTTGACTTCCCCAAATCCGCACTGCACCAAGACACTTCCTCTGAGAGGTCCGGACCAATCTGTCGGACCTTGCCACATGCTCTGTTCTTCTTCACCGGACCACAACTTTCTTTATTCTAACTTCCGGTAGAGACACATCATGACTTGCGGATGTGTGGGATGACCTTTGTTGCCATCAATGACAACAACCATGAATCCATATAGTGTCTCTTGCCAACAAAAGGTTGGAACCAACTCATCCTTTTCCTTTTGAATGTTCATGAATTGTGTAATTAATTAAATCACATTAATCCTTTCACCAAATTGTTCTATAAATGCAATCTCAAAATCTAGCCATGAAAAAATAGAACACAAAGGTAACTCTGAAAACCAATCCCTAGCATCATCCTTCAATGACTGAACAAAAAGCTTCATGACAACATCCTCAACCTCAATTTCATAATCTCCTATCAAATCACAAAAAACTTGCAAATGCATGTTTGTTGACTCAAAATTCTTTCCACTATACTTTGGTAGATACTTTTTTATTTCACTAGGAATAGCATTTGGATACCCATGAATACCACTAAAATTCAGAGCGTTGTATCTTTCAACAGAGAACAAACTCTTTTGAGAACATGACCAGGAATGTCATTCTACACTAATCATATTGAAAAAAGATGAAGTACTTGGGAATATATTGCAGCTCCAAATAGGTTCAACAACAAAGTCCAACAACAAAGTCGCCGCCTCTTTTAAGAGGATAGAACATCAAGCAGCAAAAAGCTCCTTCAAGATCAATTACATTCTGGATTCACTTCACCAGTAGAGCACCTTTTCTGAAATCTTTCAATAGGCTGCAACAATTTCTTTCTCAAGGTATAAAGACCTATACTATCTAACCCTAATGCTTAGTCAGATAATGGCTTAGCTCTTTTCAAATGGATAACTAATCATTTCCCCAGTACAGTCACCAATTATGTTGGTTCCCAAATCTACACACATCAAGCTCTAAAGATTTTCTAATTCTTATAATCAAGTTCAATGGGAAACTTGGCCAATAGATTGGCAGATTGTTTACACCTATCTCCCCTGCACTTTAGGCTCTGCCAAATCTAGGGGGTATCCCTTATTTTACAGTCAACATATTTGTCTTTCACAATATCAGGCAGAAATATACTTATAGGTTTGCACCAAGATATGTAAAATTATCCTAAAATTAGCAAAGTTCTTGGAGATTTCAATATTGTTGGCTTTGAGAACATATACTAAAACCCTACCTAAGCTAATGCTGAAAAATAAAATGGTTCAAATTATGATGTCTTTTAAATTCTCTATTCTTTCTGGACCTTTGGCCAAATAATTCCTCAGATCGGTCTTTATCAAGGCAACTGATTCAAAATACTATACTACAAATATTTCTTTTGACATCAAAACTTAAAGTTCAGAGGGTATGTTTGTATCACTTCCTTACAATGACACACCCAAGAAAGAGTATTTCTTGCAACTCTTCTTCAACAATCCCTGATGTAATACATCACTCCCTATATCTTACTTAAAGCATATTTAATCCATTCCTTGAACAGAAACAGTAAATAAGACATTCAATACAACAAGTGTGCATAGATGAAATCCAAAATCCTTGATTCCTTCATTCACAAAAGAAATGCATACATTCAAGGAGACAATTACAAAAAACACACACATGTAGTGTTATTCATATAACTCAATCTGAACTAAAAATGTCATACATAAATTTATTCATCTATAGGAAACATTCTGCCCTGCAAACCTGACTAAATGAACCTGCTCTACAACAAAAAACTATTCCCCAAAATGTTGATATCTTGTATCCAAAGCCCAGAATCTCGCCACTTACTACAACTTTTTAAGCCCTATATAAAGAGACACACTATGTTGGCCAAGACTGCCCCGTTACAATGTTTTTAATTACATTTTTTACTTTTCATTTAATATTTGTGACTTAGGGATTTGCATCTCTTCTTTGATTGGCTAATTTTAAAACAATTTCCTCTAACCAATCTCTCCATGACATGAACTGAGATTGATACTACTCCTTAAAAAGGTTTACAACAATATTCTAGTTTATAAGATATTCTGAAAGGTCTAAACATACTTGGGCAATTCAAGACAAATGCCCCCCTTTTGCTTCAAAATCAGACTTAGAGCATAGGTTGTCGAGTCATCAACATGACTCCCCATCTTTCAATCTCTAGCCGTTGAATGTCAGGGATCCTGGAACATTTGAGGTAGCTACCAATAGTTAAACCAGAAAGCAATCAAGACTACCTTTATGAGGGAGATCATGCAGATGTCTCTAACATTTAGGTGCTTACTTCTTTGACTCTGTCAATAGAGTCCTAATTCTTCATCACCAATTAGGCCACCCAAACGTGATATCATTCATCTATGGCATCTATGTATTTAGCGAGTGTCATCAAGCACAGAGAAGGGGAGAGAACAAAATGATGCCTCTCTTCCTGAGCGTATGGGTCCCTAATTTGGTCGAGGTTTTGGGAATTTTATCAAGTTTTTCCACCTCATCCAAGAAGGCGGATTTAATTGGAGCCTCTAGATAACCTACATCCTTCCTCACCAGAATGACACTAGTCAACAGTGGTCCTGAGGAAGCAACAAGGTTGTTGATGCCAGAGATTCCTATTCTTACCAAATCCTCCCATCCCCTAGTCAGCATTTACCCCTTCCTTAATTTGGAATTAGAAAACTTGTAACCAAGAGAACAGGGGCACACTACTTCGGGAAGCAAAAGATAGTAAGGCAAAAAAGAAAATATTCTGCACAGTACCCATGGTGAAAACTGATGTAGATCATCCACAAAAACACTTCTACTTATAGTAAATATGGAAGGAGGCCCTTTTCCCAAGCATTTTCCACTTTCCAACAACCTCCATAATTCCATTCCAAGTGTTTGCAGGCTTTGCATGCTTGAATCCATATCTTGAAATATTTGAAGATCACATCACGACCTCCCAAGCAGGAAATGGAGGTGCGAGCTAATGGTGACTTACAAACATCTCTTGTGCAGACAACAAATGTCTGGCCTATTTACCAAAGTCCAACTGAAGATATGGTTCCACTGGAGAAGTGTACTACCTATCAAATCATTACCCTCTATACTCGAACGTCACCCTCTAATTGTGCAAGCTTGAGCTAAAACTAGAGCATAGCTAATAATCTCAAAAACCAAGCAAAATTTGCCATGGTACAGTTGTTCTATTGTTTATGCCAACATACTCGACTAGACTGCATACAAACAAAATTTAGAATTCAAACTTGGACCATTAGTTTGAGACACGTCAGAATAAGATCAATGGCTAAAAATGAAAAAAGGTCCACCAAGAGTGTTGAAAAATTCATCAACCAATCAGGAAGTGCCAACAAAGAAATCCCTCGCAATTGAAGGAGATACGATCATGCCACATGTCATCTTATCGCAATAGCACAAGCCCAAAAGGGACCCACACCACCCCCTTGAGTTCGCGGACTGGGCGCTAGCTTCAGCTTGCTTAGACAGGAGCGGGCCCTACCTTCCACTTGGCACACCATCATAGTAGCATAAGGAATATTCCATAGCATATCTCCACAGCGCGCTACCACGATCCAATAGGAAGCAAGCATGTAACGAGTGACTTGGCAGCTAAGACTTTGGGCCCGCCAACTCGAAATCTACAGTTAGTGCATTAGCATAGCTTCGACAGATCTAATAGATCTAGATTCCACGATGTCGCAACAATCATTGATCTGTCTTCAGGGACCTTAGACTCAGACGTAGGAAATATTTGCATGCACAGGGGAAATCAGTGACTAGGCACAAGGGGCCGATTTCAAACAGGAATCAAGACATAAGTTTGTAACTTAAGTCCAAGATGACCACCTATTACAAGTCAACTCAAAATTAGAACATAGGCTTACACAAAAGGCTTAGGGGTTTAGGGTTTAAGCTTTTTACACTTAGACATAGCCAATTGCATGGGTTTTAGGCTAGAGAGCAATGAAATTATGGGGGGTTCCACCAATGCGGTTTGCCTTGGCAGTACAAAATAAATATTTCTTGAAGCTATGGGAATCTCTTTTTTTATATCTAGAATTTATGAAACCCTAATAAAGTTTCTTGGTGCTCATGTGAGTAAATGGTATCATTAGAAATTTATAGAACTTAACTTTTTAGTTCACTATATTTAGAAAGGTGTATGTGAGTTTAATTATCATTCAAGTGTCAAACTTAACAAGCCTCTTTTATCTAGTTCATTTACATTCAAATAAGATGAACTTTTATAGATTCAATCTTTGGTATATAAATATGAAATCAACATTGGATATGATACCTCTTCACATGGTCTAGGAGTACAAAATTATTCTAGTTTTGACTAAGATGGATGACTATATACATGATTTCATGACCTTAACTATAATTATGTTAAATTACCCAATTGAGTTCCTACTCACTATAGCTATAGATGAAGGGAGAGATAGTCTTTAATCCTATAGGTACCATCAAAGTTGTACAACATAAGTCAACAAGACCTCTTGACTTGAGAAGGGTGATCTTCAAATTTGTTGTTTCTATGCATTAAACAAGGGAGAGATAGTCTTTAATCCTATAGGTGCCATCAAAGTTGTACGACATAAGTGAACAAGACCTCTTGACTTGAGAAGGGTGATCTTCAAATTCTTGTTCCAATTTTGGGTGCTGCCACAATAATGGGTTACACTTTCTGGGACATCCTAATTTTTGCTGAAATCATATATTTTTAGAAAATATAATGATTTAAGCCTTGAAAGGTTCCATTTAAAGGATTTTAATTGAAGAGGGTATGATCAAACCCCCTTGGATAGAACCCCGCTAGTTTTCAACCATACCTATAATGGAGTCTCCTCTACACCTATCAAAATGCTGATAAAAAACCACTTTTGATTTACCTTTTGGGGGATCAAATGAATTCATTCAAAATTTATGTTTTGTATGTATTCCTTATTATAAGATTCCCAAAAAGTATAATTTTAAATATATTTAATTTGATTATTATATTTATTTTTTATTTCTTTTAAATGTAGGTTTTTCACCGAACATCAAGTTCTTTGTTCTACACACATGGAAAATTATTACATTAGTGTAAAAAAATTCTGAAAAATATCTATTCCCTAGGTATTGATGTCCTTGTTTCAACAAAAAAGAAAGAAAATTTGAATTTCGATACATACAGAAAAAGTTATGTTTTACGGAATATGCATGTCTAAATTATAATTGGTTTGACTTCAAAACTTAATTAAAAAAAATATTCCACAAAACATTATGAAATCAAATGCATGCCCTATATATCGGTGTTACCAATCCAAATTCAAAAGAATCAAAATTTTATCCTTTGTAGAAAAAAGTTATGTGCTACAGAATACACATCACTTTAAAAAAATGTTGTTTACTATTAAAAACTAGTTATCAAATGAGACGCAAAATTTTTTACAATTTAACTCCAAATTTTTAAAAAAATATATATTTAGAATCTACAAATAAAATTTCACAAATCACTAGTTCGTATCATCTTCAAATTCCTAACAGTTTAGCAACTATAGGTGTCAGAAAGTGAAGATTTAGTTCAAAATGTTAATTTCAATGTCATGTTTGGCCAAAAAGTGTAACCCATTATTGTGGGATGACCCTTCTAGGAGATATGAAGGTTGTCCTAAGGAACAATTCCTTCAAATTTTATGGACTACTATGATGTGCAAATAAGATATAGCCTTGATTGAATTGAATTCATTTCATTAAATAAGATATGTTCTTGAATTAGGGCCTCTTATAGAAATTGAGTGACAATTGGGCATGGAATGGATTATAGTTCTTTATATGCATTAAACAAGTTTGAGTTAAGGTTATTCAAATGAATTCTTTGTTCGCAATTCATCATCGTTTAAATGGATATTGTGAAGCCAATCCTTGTTGCTAATGTTTTGGTATTCCAATGTAGTGTTATTATGTTCATGGTGTGCTAAGTGGTTAATGTTACTTGATTAGATATTTGACTTAGAGTCTAATTCATGATTTAAGTGTAATAGTATTTTTTCTAGTAGTGGTGAAAGTAAAATTATCTAGAGGTCTAATTTTATTTTTGAATAAAAAATCTTCCAAGTTTTATTTATATTTGTTGTATATATTGTGTTCGTATGCTACTTATATGGGCCTAACTTATGTTATTCCATCATATAGCTACTGGATTCTTTTCCTTTATCTAGATATTTGAATGGTGTATCATTTCACAGTTATAAAAATTATTTTAAACTACAAATTTGAGATATATACAACTTATAGAATCTATAGCTCTTACATCTAGCATGTGCAGGTTGAAATTTACATGACGTGATTGAGATAAGCATAATATTTTTTAAGCTAATATTTTATTATTTAAAAACTTCTATTACATGTCTTAATACACACATGTGTAAATATCAAATAGATCCATTGAAAATATCAAGAAGCATTTATATGAAAACTTTATTAAATATATCTCAAACATAAATTTGTCCATGTCAAATATAAATATATTTATGTCCATCTAAAACATAAACATGTCCATACATAGATGCATAAATGTCCATACATGTTGAAAATACATAAACATAAATGTTCATACATGTTTGAAAATATAAACATAAACATGTCCATACATAGATGCACATAAATGTCCATACATGTCAAATATATAAACATAAACATCCATACATGCCAAATATAAACATTAACATATAAATGTCCATATCTCAAACATGAGTATAAACTCAAATGTCCATATCTCAAACATAATCATAAGTTACACAAATGTCCATGTCCATATCTCAAACATAAACATAAACACAAATGTCCACATGTCCAATAGATCAAACATAAACATAAACACAAACAAATGTCCACATGTCCATCTCAAACATAAATGTCAATCTCCCAAATATGTAAGTTACTAGCTAGTTTGATCATCATGTCGGCTCCTAGTCGAGTGACCCTCAGAGTGAGAATCCCGCTCTAATATATGAAATGAGCCCTACAAAAGTGTAACTAAATTAGAATATATATACACATGTTTCCTACATATATACACACATACAAACATAAGATATTTATATATGTATATATGTGAATTTTAAAATTTGATAATCAACTCACCTGTCCACTGTGACCATCAAGTGAATCATGTGTGCATACATGCTCTACCCTCAAACTAGGAGTAATACCTACATCCTCAAGCTACACATATACATAAAAAGGAAAAAAATATTTCAAATATAATTTATCTGTGTATAGTCCTACAAGCATATGTTTAAATTTTGCAGTATAAATTTAACTTAAAAAATTAAAAATTATATACATGTGTTGTACTAGGACCTTGAATATCACCATCCTCAACTATATTTAGATAGAATCCAATTGTAGTTGTAGTGAATGCGAGATGGCATCGATCATGTAGAAAGCATCTCTACAAAACCCATACCACCTACATCTTGATCAAGCAAATCAAGTCCCATATGCTAAGCCTATGGAGTGGCAAAATGATTAGTATATGCATGTGATGCTCCAGCATGTGACTCTTGTAGCCCACAAGAGGATCTAATTGTATGATCTGCATCACAACATTGTACGTCAACTACTGGGCTCTCTAAATCTGCAACAAGGCAACCCATGTAAGAACTAACACCTACTAGAGGGATCCCCATCTATGATGATATCACCTAGTATGCTCTCATCAAGTCCTCAGATACACAAGAGGTCACACTCTACATTTGGCCCTCCACTGTAATACACTCCAAATCCTTTGATGATGGAATGCCTACGAGATGATAAGGATCTATGTGAGTAGGTGACCTCAGGGGATGCCTCGTCAGATACTATCCCACATGATTTGTGTTGAACACACCTAGATACTGAGAGGGGGGTGAATCAGTATCCAAACAAAATTGAAATCCTTTGGAGTAGATTAAAACTTAAACATTACAGCATTAACATAAACATGAAAGATCAACATAATGCACATCAACACATAACACCAGATATACGTGGAAAACCCCAAAAGGGGAAAAACCATGGTGAGGATTAACTCACAATATATGAAGCTCACTACAATAAAAGATTACAACTTTGTTTTAGGGTACAACCCAAGGAAGCTACTACTCCCTATTGACTTTGTTTTAGGGATACAACCCAAGGAAGCTACTACTCCCTAAAGACTTTGTTTTAGGGTTACTCCCAAGGAAGCTACAACTCCCTGCAAACTTTGTTTTAGGGCTACAACCCAAGGAAGCAACTACTCCCTAAACTAAGAATAAACTCATAAATGATTACAGTATGATAGTCCTTCTACTGCCTAAAAGCTGACATTGAAGTTCACACCTTTGATGATTGTAATTTGGCCTCTTCACTTCTCTTTTGATGATTGGATCAATTAGGCACACTCTTCACTTCCCTCCTGTCACAAAAATGTCTTCAAGATGAATCAGGACAGCCCTTATTGCTTCTACTCTCTCTCCTTCAGTCACATATCATAATACATATCATATTAATATTCTATTCTTCACACACTCATATTCTCATCTTCGCAACCATACCTCACCTAGATCAACTAGGTTTACAATATATACATGATATTACATTGATTACAAGTCAGCCAATACAATAAGAATATTACAATTTACAAGTCGGCCAGAGATCACACAACATGAAACATGTAGAGGGAAAGCCCTAACATGAACTACATGCAAATCCAAGAAGATAAACATAGCTTACGGACCCCAACACATGCTTAACCCAATCCTAAAATTCTTCATAGCATCATCTTTCAAGGAACACCATCCGTACGCTTCACAAATTTGAATTAGATCACCCTTAAGAAAGAAAATATGAAGCTTGTGGCACATCGGTCTTCACAATCTTGGTGGTACTCATGAATGATTAAACATTACTTGTTCTTCTTCCAGATGAGTTGGCAAGACCTACACAACATCTCCAAACACTCCTTGAACTCTACACAGCAAAAACTTTGTGGTGCACATTGTCAACATTCCTCAATCAGACTCAACAATAACAACTCTTCACAAACTGACTTGAAAACTTTGTGCGGTACTGGAAACATGAAAGATTTGCATGTGCTTCAAACCTGAGAACCATAAAGACATGTGGAATGTCCACTTAACCTCATATAATTGATCTGTACATTCTCCAACTGGTGCAAGTACACAAACATGTCTTCTAAGAACAATCAGGCATCCAGAACCATCTGTAGTACTTCTATCATTTCAAAACTGAACTTACGAACCTCTAAATTAACCAATACTACAAAGTAGCATGCATTGAATATCTCTGATCATATCCTCAAAACTGTACAGCCATATCTATCACTGCGGAGGAATGCGGAGCATTCCAACAATCCTTCATCATTACCTCATTCTACCAGAGCACAGACCAGAACCTTATCACTTATAACTTTCACTACGGAGGAGAAAATGATCTAAAACTTTGAATTTAGCACCTTTACAGCATACTGAACTTAACTTCTAAACCGCATGATCATATCTTCAAATGCGGAGGAATGTAGAGCATTTTACCAGGTAGTCTTCTAAGCAACTTCCTATAGCAAAAACCTTCACCAACTTTCAGAGACCAGAACCTTCTTATATCAACACACACTTCCTTATGATCATCATAAAAGAGCATACAACATGCTACAGGTCATCAGAAACATCTTTTCAACCTCAGTATAGCTTCTAATTCCCATCTTAATATATCATCATTCATCTTAATGCTTCTAATTCCTATCTTAATATATCATCATGAAATCATCTCTGTTGACCACAAACATGCTCACTACAACTTTACTTGACATTAATTAGGGCATGACATCCAACCATGAACATCAGAAACCAACCATGAACATCATCAATATAGCATATCATCATCATAATCATCCAAGCATAGTGTTGACATCAATGATAACCACACAACCACATCAGTGACAAACTTAGATAACATATGTGCAATGCTCATTAATGTTGACATCAATGACAACCACACATCCACATGTGCAACAATCTCCCCCTTTGGCATTAATAGTACACACCTTCTCATTCTCCCCTTTGACATCAAGGACAAAGGGCAACTTATTCTCCTCCTTAAGTTACAAACTCTCCTTTTCAACCTTCTCCCCCTGTCATCAACAACTCTAATACTTGCTCCTCCTGAGAGGTAGCCACCATGTTGGGTGAATATTTTATGATTAACTCACTAATGGAAAAATGGTTATATCAGCCACAGCTATGATGAGACAATATCTCTCCTCTCAGCAAGGGGAGGTTCCCTCTAGTTGCTTAACTATTACAAACAAATAACTCATGAAACTTATGTACACTAAACACTATATTTGTGGTGGTTCCATTTCTCCTATTCTCTTTTTTCAGAATAGATGCTTCTACTTCAAGATGATGATTTTATTGAAACTGATATTAAAGAACTTATAAATTATCACAAAACCACAGAAACACAAAGTCTTTTGTCTCCTCACTTACTAATTGCAAATAAAATTATTTGAAGTTGAATGCAGCCCAAAGTCTTCACTCTTCTCCAAGATGATATAAGTAGATTGAATACAACAACTTGCAGCACAAAGTCTTCAATCTATTTTACTCTCACAAACATAAACACAATCCTCACAAACGATTTGATAACACAAAGTCTATCACAATCAAATTAAGAACGCTCTTTAATCACTTGAAACAATCTCCACTATTCAATTATTACCAAAGAAGATTATGATAGTAAGATGTAAGAACAATGCTATCATAACACAAATAACCCCAAGACAAAGATTGGAATTGAACTTGCTTTCTTGTATTGATAAGTATTTGATAGTTGATTCTCAAAAATAAGTACAAAGTCTTGATTTGCTTTTCAATTCGCCAGAGTTTTCTTACAATAGACCAAAGATAAAAATTACAATAGAGGCCCTCTTTATTTATAGTGAGAGGCCGTGAGAAAGTTTAGGAAAAATCTAACTACTTTGACTTATTAAAAAATAGGAGTCCTTATTGACTTGGGACTTCCTATGTTTTTACATGTAATTACATATAAAAAAATACATGTAAAATTGTTCGAAACTAAATGAAAAGTACATATGAAAATATAGAAAATAAACTAAGGCATGACACTTTGCATCAACTTGCATCTCCATTATTCTTCAGATGAGCATCATACATAGTGATTCTTGCTTGAATCCCACAACTGTTAGGACTAGTAGTGTTCCTAAAGATTACTCGAGCTCTAATCACTGCATCTTTCACTTTTCAGTTGCCTTGTCGTGACTGGTCAACTTGGATTTCAAATTATCTAGTGTTAGTTGATTATCCAGAATATTGTCTAAAGAGGCGGTTGAGAAGGCTTTGTCTTCAAACTCCCTTTGAAACATATTCTTGAACTCTTGAATCATTTCATCAGCGGGGAGCAAATGATGATCCTTAGATGTTAGCTTGCATGGGAGCTCCTCCAGTCTATGCAAAAGACTAACATCACTTTCTTCGCTAATTTCCCTAGCACTCTCCAAGTCCTTGATCAGCTCTTTCAGAACATTACTCCAATAAATTAATGACTCTTTAGATTCCACATAAGACTCATTATTTGAAACAATGTCAAGTGATATCAGAGTTCTTGTTTTCAACTTTTTCATCTCATTCCACTTCTCAAGGCTTTCATCTAGATACTCAATGTGTTGAGAAATGGTATCCACTAAGTCATCCAACTCAACCCTTATTTTTTCCATTCTGCTTGTCTTCTTAGTTGTATTGGCAAGAAGAGACACTCCTTGTTCCTGCATTTTATCAAGATATTCTTCAACAGCTCTTCCTTTCACATGAGTCTTCTCTACTCTCTGAACAATAGGATCTTCCACTATAATTGCCTCCGGTGTGATTGACTTAGATGTCAGTAATTTTTCTCACCACTACAGCCAATTGTGCCACCATTGCTTTGTACTTCTCTTTCATTTCCTTCTCATGATCAAATTTAATAAGGAATTAAGTGTAGACTGGACATCAGCTTTGGCACTTTCATACGTGATCTTACCAAGTTCAATCCTAGAAATAGAATAGTCACTCATGCTGAAATTTTCCATAGTTACATCTGTCGGTGGATGTGTAATTTCCACATATTTATGGCCCTTGTCTTCTAGAACCTGAGAACGAGACTTGGGCTTCTTTTGTGTCTTTGCCTTCACTGGCATTAACTTCCCAAAGTCAAAGTCATCTGGGGACATGCATTGTTTCTTCCTCTTAGGAGTGTAAGCTGAAAGCCATGGAGGAAGCACTGATGTACTAACATTCAGATCAGACCCCATTGTTGGTGTAGAAGGAATTGTACTTACACTTGTGGTGGTAACAATTGGGGGAGTATTTGTAAATATGGCACCTGACACATTCACATCAATAGTTTGCTCAGCACCTAAAACAAAATGATCAAAAATTGTGGAGTCACCAATGTCAAAAGAGGGTGAAGATAAACTAGGAATTAATCCTGAAGAATGAAGAACATTATCAAAGGTCACATTAGGATTATCAAAAATTATTCTTGAGGATGATGGTGACTTAGATGACTGAATATCAATGGGTGAAATTGGGGTTGTAGGACGAATAGGCAAAGAAACTAAAACAGATACATTAGGTTGAGGAGAAGGGATTTCAGTTTCTTGTGACACATTTCTTTGTAGAGACATGGTTGTGTCTTGTATATTCTCCTGACCATCTCCTGCTTCTTTCTCTTGTTCATCCTCTCTCTGCTGAAGACTTATCCTCATATCCATTTCCTCTGTATTTGGTTCTTCAACACCCTATTCTTCATCAACTTCCATTTCCTTAGCAGTAGATTCATCCTCTGTCACTTTGGCCTTATTTCCTTTTGACACAAATTTAATCTTAGGCTTGGGAGCCTTAGATGTACTAGGGGTATCACTTTTGTTCTTAGTTCTCAACTCAACGTTTTTCCTTGTTTGCTCTAAAGCCTCCTCTTCAGAACCAGTTATGAAGTCCTTCAAGGGTATACCCTTACTTTGAAGCCATAGATTGGTATTAGCCAGAACAGGTTCAAACCTCTTTCTCAAATAAGTTAACTCCTTTTTTGACCATTACACAGCAGGTAAGGGAGAGTTAGCAATTTGTTCACTGACATATCTAGTTTTAACAATGTCTTTGTTATCCACCATACCTTCTGGAATATCAGCCAAGCCCAAATATTCAATTTGGCTTAAAGACAACCTGCTGTAATCTAGCTTCCTAATATCCTCTTCTATTCTCAAGTCAACCCAGATATCCTCTACCATTAGTTCATGAAACTGATTCTTTCTCTGAATCTTATATTTCAATCCTCGATAATCAAATTTAGGTCTCCTCTTGAATTGTTTAATAGTAACCATCTGCATTTCAGTTTCCATTGCTTTGGCTTTAGCAGCAGTTGCAACAGAGTACCTACCAATCTCAACAAGAAACTTGAATCCAGGCTTCTTTAACTCTATTTGTTTGTTATGAATGACAATCATTTGCCGACACAATTCCATCAAAATAATTCTATCTTAAGGGAACTTTGGCAACATACAGGGATAACCCTAAAAATAGCCAACTCTTAGATATGTGAAAGTTGAAAACTGAAGAAACAAGCAACCAAAACCATTCACCACTGCCCAGGCTTCATCTGAAATTCTCCTCTGCTCTAACTGGGGGTCAAAGAGGCACAAGAAAATAGCAAAGAAGGCATCATTCACCCTTCTGAAATGATGAATTGAGCCATTCAAATTGATTTGAGGATAATACTAATAGACTGGTACAACCCTCTTATCTCCATTAGATGTTAAACCTAGAAAGTTCCTCATTGAAGCTTCTATATATACCAGGTATGAAGTAATATAGAACTTGAAGGTAGGTGATACCTTACCCAGTTGCTCATAAAGAGCATTACTAATCTATTCTCCCCAAAATATATTTTGCTTACCCTGAAGTATGATCTTGATGTATGGGTACACCCATTCATGGAAAGTTGAAGATGAAGCTAGACCTCTAACTCTATTGAGAAGAGTTATTAAATCACTTACTTCCTCCATGAAGTCACTCCTGGGAAAACTCCTAGGCCATCTAGACAAGTTTGGTCTAGCAGTCTTGAGCCATTTAGTATTGATCACTCTTTTTTCCCTAAGCAATACTGAAATCCAGCTCTGCAATATCTTCAGCAACACAGCACATAAAAACCTTATCTATAAATTCTGCATCAAGTCTCATGATCACATTGCCGTGGGCATCTACCACTATCTTATTGTCTTTATTGTAGAAATGAGCAACTTAGAGAACAAACTCCGTATTGTGTGCAGCAACAGGGAATGAAGCCACCAAATGAATATTGCTTTTGATAATCTTCTACATATAAGGGTTGGGTTTATCTGACTTCATTCTCTCCACAAATTCAGCCATATCCACATGACTGATCTTTGTATCCCATATTTTGTCAACATTTAATGTGACTGATGTTACAGGGAAGACACCTTGATACTTATACTTCATTGCTTTTGCCTTCTTTGGAGACAGGTCAGTCATTTGAAAAGAAGACTACTTCGGATGAATTGATGATCTTGGCAGTTTATAGAAGAAACTACAACAAAAAGTCATGATCTTGCAATTAGGAGAAAAAATAGAAATTTGGGAAACTGCATGTTGATGACATGATCACAGGAATGAGCTTGAAACGGCTAAAGAGCAAGCAAGTCAAAAAAATGGATGGAAGCGGGCTAAGGATAACAATTTGGAAAATTCCCCAGAGTTAGAAAAATTCTGGAGAGTGAGTGCATGGGCAGCAATTTTTGCCACCCTTGCATGCTGGGAGGAATTGCTTATGTCAGGGTGGCAAATTTTGTCGCTCCTGCATATGAGAGGGAAATACAAAAGTGCATAAGCGGCAAAAAATGCCGCTTGTACATTAGGAGGATAAAAGGTTTTGTGTCTGAGTGGTAATTTTGACCCCTATTGCATTAGAGAGTTAAGCAAAGGTTCAAGTGACTGGGTGGAAAAAATGCCCGCTTGTGCATATGAGGGAACAATCTTTATATTGAAATTTGTGTAGGGGTGGCAAAAATCGCCACCCTTACACTTAGGGTAAAATGCAAACACAAAGACATGAGCGGAAAACATTTCCGCCCATGCACTTCTTGATCAAGTGTATTATATGCATTAGTGGTAATATATATCACTCAACCTAGTATTACATGTTCAAAATCATAACTTGTGTAGGGCGGCAAAAATCACCACCCTTATGCTTAGGGACAATCAAAAACAATGTATGGGTGGCGATTTTCACCGCCCCTACATTGTTAAAGGATTTAATAGGTTTGGAAGCACGGGCGGTGATAATCACTGCCCCTACACACATCTAGGGCTTTGCAAACAACACTCATATGAAAAATGATGATAAATCCCTCCTTTAATCACTACAAAATGACTGCAAACCACCTAAAACCAAAACCCTAACATTGCAAAATGACTTAGAAAAAGAGAAACATGAACAACATAAATGATTTAAGAGATTTTTATAGACAAAAACCTTATAAATCAGATGCTATAAATGAAAAGGAAACAAGAACAAGAACGGTTTAGGAGAAGAAATCATGAAACAGGAAAAAGAGGAATAAACATACCCGAGAAACAAGATGTCGGTAAAAAATTAACTCGAATACATGATAAATACAATTCAATACACACGACGAGAGATTCTCAGGGTTTTCACAAGCTCATAGGAACCTCAAAGATGAAAATCAAAGGTAAAAATAAAAACTAAAGGTAATAAAAACATATATTATGTCTTAATAAAAACTCACACGAAGTGCATTAACTGCACTTAGTGTGAACTGGGAGATGCCTGGGTAGCATTTTCTACCGCCCCTGCATCTAGAGGAAAATGAAGCTTAACATGCATGGGTGGCAATTATGGTCACCCTAACATATAGAAAAAACTAACAAACATGAAATGGCGGCAAAAATCACCGCCCGTGCATGTAAAACAAAAATTTTCTAACTCCTTAAAACATCAAATTTACTTATTTGATCAGTTTGCTATTTGACTCAAACTTTGCAAACTTCAAGGAACTTAAATGAGGAGATACTCAGATAGATCCTCAGGAGCTAGAGGACTACGCATGAGGGTAAGAAGACTTGCCTTGATTTGTGTGCTTAGAGTTGTAGGCTATGAAATAGACAAGTTTCGTAGGGGTCATCCTACAAAATGAGCACAATTGATTTTGAGGACAATAGCTGGCTCTAACTGGGGAGCTTCCTTTGATCATTCTTTGAAATGATCAAAGGGAGAAGAATTCCAGTCTCAAAGTGCCTTCATCCATGCCATTGGGCCATAGAGTCAAGCAAACAAAACAAAAGACACAAAAAGACTAAAAATGGAAAAGAAAAACATAAACTGTACAAATATACAAGTGAACTTATCTGGCGCTTCATGGATTGAAAAGCTTCAGGTGTTATCTGCTATGTGGAAACAAGAATGGTGTACCATCTTGATATTCTAGCAAGAAACTATTCTCACCACAGAATTGGTGAATGAAAAATGGTCCTCTCCATAGGGAATCAAATTTCCCATGCATTCCCCTTGGCTCTCTCCTCTTGTCCCACAACAAGACTTGATCAGGCCAATCTAAAAATCTCTGGCCTTCACCTTCTTATTAAACAGCTTCTTGACTTGATTTTGGTGTTCAGCTATATGGTCCACCACCATAACTCGCTGCTCTTCAAGTCCAGAAAGATACATTATGTGTTTATCAATAGAACTTTCAAAAGTTCCATTCTCAACCGCCTTTGCCAACTTCAAAGCTGGAAATTCCAAGGTGATTGGTATCTCTGCATTCAAACCATATAACAACTGAAATAGTGACATACCAATAGCCCTCTTTGGGGTAATTCTATCTGCCCACAAAGCATCAAACAATGCCTTATGCCATGTTCGCTGATTATCATCTACCAGCTTCCTAATAATAGTAAACAGATTCTTATTACTTGATTCTACTTGACCATTCCCTTGTGGATAATAATCAGATGAATGTGAAAGAATAAGTCCATATTCAAAGCAAAAACTAGTAATCTCATTAGAGGAAAAACATGTAGCATTATCTACCACAATCTTGTTTGGAACATCAAACCGGGATATGGTATTTTCTTTGAGGAATTTACACACCACTTCAGAAGTAGCATGCTTAACTGGTATAGCTTCCACCCACTTGGTGAAATAATCAGTCATAGTAAGAAAGAACATAATAGTGTCCCACACTTGATGGTGAATTCACAGTGCCAATGAAGTCAATGCCCCACTACTGAAATGGTTCCTCAATTACAATTGGTTTCAATGGTAGTGCAACCAACTTTGGTCTACCCACAAACTGCTGACAAAGTCCACACTTATGCACCCAATCATATGCGTCTTGGAACAAGGTCAGCCAATAATACTTGGCTCATAAAATATTGTGAGTTACTGGTGCTAAGAAGTGTCCTCCACATGCCAAATATAGAAAGACTCTAGTAACGTACTTTGTTGTGCTTTATCAACACAACGAAGGAAAACCCCATCAAGACTTCTCTTGTACAAACCATTAACCCATAGGACATAAATTGCAGCCTTAAGCTTAATAGTTCACTTTTTTTATAGGACAAATGAGTAGGACACTCACCATACGTGAGAAAATAAGCGATATCAGATTACCACTCATCAGTTGTAGTAACAAAAAGGATAGTTGGAACATCTTCAATCTCTGTCTCTTCATCACCAGTTTCTTTTGGGACATTATCAGTAATAAGCTGACACAAACCTCTCCCATGCACAAGCTTGGTGGGTTTAATATCAAGATCAAATTCCTAAATTTTGGCAATCCAATTGCCTCTCTTAGTTCCAAACTCCTATTGAGTTAGGATCAATTTCTCTGTTGTATCTGGCACCGAAGAAACGGTATGTGAGTTCAATATGTAAAATCTGAAATGTTTCATAGCCTTTACCACAACAAAAGCATGTTTCTCCATGTTAGAATACTTGAGTTCATGAGCTTTCAATGGACAACTCATGAATGAAATTGGAGATTCTACGCCTTCCTCATTCTGCTTAACCAGAATTGCTGACAATGTATGCTCTAAAGCATAACTATACATAATGAATTTTTTGTTATAGTCAGGACACACCAAAATTGGAGCATGGGCTATGGCTCTTTTTATGTCCTCAAAAGTAGCTTTACCTTCTGTGCTCCAATGGAAAGTGGTCTTACCTTTCATCATATTAACAATATGACAAATCTTCTTTGCAAACTCTAGAATGAACCTTCGCATGAAATTTACTTTCCCGAAGAAAGAATGAACAGTCATCTTACTTGCAGGTAGAGTAAGACCTTGGATGGATTTGACTCTCTCAGAGTCAATTTTGGTTCCTTCTTTTGACACAATGTGACCAAGGAGTTTACCTTATGTAACCCCAAAATTTGATTTCTTTGGGTTAAGAGAAATACTATTCTGACAACATTGTTCCAAAACTTGTTGCAAGTGGTAAGCATGATCTTGACATTTCTTGGACAAAACAGTCAAATCATCAAGATATACCACAATAAACTTACCCATTTCATCTCTGAATGCCAAGTCCATTGCTCTCTAGAATGTAGTGCCAACGTTGATCAACCCAAATGGCATCCTGCGATATTCAAAAGTGCCCCATGAAGTTGTGAAAGTGATTTTATACTGATCCACTTCACTAACCTCTACTTGATTGTAGCCTAAAAAACCATCCAACATGGATAGCATCTCTAAACCGGTTACTATTTGTAACACTTGATCCATTATGGGCAAAGGGTAGTTATCTTTCAAGGAAAATTGATTTAGATTCTTGAAATCTACACAGATACAGATCTCTTCGTTCTTCTTCCTTATAGGAACAATATTTGCAATCCAAGTTGAATGATGAATAGGGAAAATTATCCTAGCATTCAACATCTTTTGAATTTCAGCAAGGATGGTACCTGATATTTTAGGATTATACTACATCTGCTTCTATTTCTGAGGCAATGATCCCGCCTTGAGTGGAATCTCTTGTTGGATCTCTGTTGGTCTGATGGACTACAAGTTATCATACGAATATGCCAACACATCAATGTAGTGGTGTAGAAGCATTGTGAACTTGAACTTTTCATCATCAGTGCAGCATTTCCCAATATTGACCATATTAGGATTTGCTTTCATATTCATGTTCACTTGTTCAAATTCCATTAACGAACTTGAATCAAGTTGTTTCTTTTTCTTGATATAACGATCATGTTTATCAAATATCTTTTCAAGGGAAACTAAAACTTTCAAAATTTTATTTCATTTCAATTGGAGAAACTCTTCTCCAGTCTCTAAGTTTACTTCAGAAACATATTCCTGAGGTGAAGAATCACTCCCCTCAAAGTAAAGTTCATCAAAGCTATCTGTCTTCTCTAGGAAAGCTATAATCTAATTATCACCATTAAAAACTTGCCAATGGTCAGCATTATCAGATACACTTGGCCAGAAGACCAACTCAATAGTATACTTATCACCCGTAAAATCCTTATGTGGGACCATAAGGGTAGCTGATATAGCCAAAGAGTCAACTCTGTCATTATACTTTTTAGGAACAGTAGAAATTTCAAATGCATCAAATTTATCAATGCAATCCCATACTCGATTTTGGTAATGCTTTAACCTTTCATTTTTTGTTTGGTACAAATTTCTTACCTAACAAACAATCATCTCTGCATCTCCTTGTGCATGAAGATTTCTGATTCCCTTTGTGCAAGCAGCCTCTATTCCAAGTAGCAAAGATTCGTACTCAGCAATGTTGTTGGTATTGTCAAATTGTAGCTTATATGAAAAGAGAAAAATATCACCTTGAGGAGATATCAGGACTACTCCAGCCCCAGATCTAGTGGAAGAATAACTACCATCAAATTCTAGAGTCCAAATATCATTTGAACTTTCTGGTTCAACATCTCTGTGATCTGCAGACTCTTCACCCGAAGAAGAAAAAGAATCTTCCATCACCATACTTTTATCTGAACTATCATCTAACGAACTAGAAGTATATTCCGTAGTCAGGAAATAGTTACCTAAACCTAAAGATTCAAATAAAATTTGAGCTTTTGGGTCTTTAGATTAAGTGACAATATATTTTGCTTCCCTTTCAAGAAGCAATTTCTGCATGATACCCTTGACGGGTATCCTTGCCTCAGATAAATCCATATTAAGTTCTCCTCCTACATCTTTATAGAAGTTTTGTCCCAATAAAATACCATATGAAGTCGGGACATCAGCAACTAGGACAATCATCTTTATTCTTTTCTCCAGAAAAGCAGCGAATGCGAACTATGCATCCTTAATCTATCCTAACAAAGGCACTTGTTTGTTTTCCATTGAAAATCACCTTCCAAAGGTCTTTGTTAGAGTCAAGCCTAAAGAATCTACTACCTTGGCAAGCATAACATTGTCAAAAGCTCCTAAATCTATGACACAATTACTAAGTTTGTGACCATTGATTAACAAAGCAACATAGAAAAGTTCAATTTTCTCTTAAGCAATAAGAGGAATGGTAACTAGGTTATTCTGAGAAGACCAGGGGTTAGGAATAGTCTTGGAAGTATCTTGCCCTATAAAGGAAGTCTTATTTTTAACAAGTTCCTCTAACCTTTCAAATTGATCGGGGTTAGCTTGCAAATATTCCACCTCAGACATTTGAATTTTGGTTTTCTTGGCATGGTCAATTATATCAAAAAGCTGAAATGAATTGAGCATAGAAGAAGGGAAAATTTCATTCTAAGGTTTCATTGGGGAAGTACTGGTCTGAGGAATGGCAGTAGAAGAAGTAGGAGTATTAGAACTTACTTGTTTTTGACCAGTCAGATCCTTTGATTGAAAAGGTAAATAAGTTCCTCACTTAGCAATAGAAATTACAAGGTGAGGATCTTCTTTTGATTTACCTTTATCAGTCACTTGTTGGTTTAACTGATTTTGAGATCTGGTGAAAATAGCATATGCTCCACCATATGCATCTTCTCCTCTTTCTTCCTCGTCATGATAATTCAAGAACCCAATGTTTGAGTCACAAGCCAATTCCTCTTCTCCTTCCATAAAGAGATTGGCACTGTTTTCCTGATCTAAATCAGGTTGTAAAAAATTTTCATGCTCAGCTTCATAGTAGCCAACTGCTAAGTTAATCGGCGGTGCTTCTATGGCAAGCCTCCCTTGTGTTGGCAGATGCCTATTCTTCCCTTGGTTTTTAGCAACATTACCCTAATATTGAGCATTAGGAAATGTCCTCCATGGTATATCCCTATAGGAAGGAATGGATACACCTTGAGACATTTGTTTCTTCAAAGCTAGCAATTTGTTAGCTAACTTTTACACCATGGGATCCGTGGTGCTGGTAGAAGGTACTTCATTAGAGGCCTGCCCTCTATTTATGTTAGTGTCTTTCCTTATTTTCCCAGCAAGAATGAGATCATCTTCAATTTCTGTTGCAAGATTCTAAGCCACTGTCAAATCTATTGGATTTTCCTACTGCAAAAGAAAACTCACCTCTGGTAGCTGAGTATTTATAAAGAAAAACTTTTTATTCTCAGTCGTGGGCTGAGCATTAGTAGGAATCCTGTTAGTCAACTTGTTGAACTTAAAAATAAATTCCTGCATGGGTTCTTGCGGTTCTTTTCACATCTGAGTTAACTGAGCTAACAGAGCATGAGCATCTTTAGCAGGTTTGAACCTTGCCTCAAACTTAGTTTTAAGAGTATCCCACCCAGTAATAGTTTAGGCTGGAAGATGCTAGAACCTGCAATCTATAGCGATGCCTTGAAGTGTCTCCAAAAAAAGTCTCACAGATACATCCTCATACTCCACCCCTAGCACACCACATGCTATGCAAAAATCCGCAATGTGTTCATCAGGATAGACTTTCCCATCACCATAGAATTGTGGAAAATTCGTTCTTGAACTACGGGGTAGTTCATGCAATGGTGGTGTCAAATTCAGGGGTCCAAAAGAATTACCCCAAGGGCCTTGAGTTGCCATTGTATGCCGATTGAAAGGCGGGATAACATACCTTCAAGGAACCTGAGTAGATAGTATTCTATTAGTATGTTCATTAGAAGCTTCACCTGGTCTAGGAGACCTGACATTGGTAGGAGGGAAACTCCTTGTAGGCTAAAGTCGTGGTATTGGAGGCAAAAGACAAAAATTATTTTGTTGCATTAACTCAAACAAAGGATCAATAATTCCTTGATCTTTCTTACTTCTTGTATACCTTGAGTCTGCCAAAATGTAATATACTTAACAAAGATAAAAACTTGAACAAACTTATTTCAAGCAATGAGGCTGGAATGCTTCAACTCAAAGCGTGAGGCTCTAAGTTGCACGTTGGTCCCCAATAGAGTCGTCAAAAAACTGTTGGGTGAATATTTTGTCATTAACTCACTAACTGCAAAATGGTTATATCAACCACAACTATGATGAGACAAAGTCTCTCCTCTTAGCAAGGGGAGGTTCCCTCTAGTTGCTTAACCATTACAAACAAATAACTTATGAAACTTATGTACACTAAACACTATATTTGTGATGGTTCTATTTCATCCTATTCTTTTTTTTTCAGAATAGATGCTTCTACTTCAAGATGATAATTTTAATGAAACTGATACTAAAAAACTTATAAATTATCGCCTCACTTACTAATTGCAAATAAAATTATTTGAAGTTGAATGCAGCCCAAAGTCTTCACTCTTCTCCAAGATGATATAAGTAGATTGAATACAACTTGTAGCACAAAGTCTTCAAGCTATTTTACTCTCACAAACATAAACACAATCTCACAAATGATTTGATAACACAAAGTCTATCACAATCAAATTAAGAATGCTCTTTAATTACTTGAAACAATCTCCACACTTTAATTATTACCAAAGAAGATTATGATAGTAAGACATAAGAATAATGCTATCATAGCACAAATAACCCCAAGACAAAGATTGGAATTGAACTTTCTTTCTTGTATTGATAAGTATTTGATAATTGATTCTCACAAAGAAGTACAAAGTCTTGATTTGCTTTTCAATTTGCTAGAGCTTTCTTGCAATAGACCAAAGATAAAAATTACAATAGAGGCCATCTTTATTTATAGTGAGAGGCCATGACAAAATTTAGGAAAAATCTAACTACTTTGACTTATTCAAAAATAGGAGTCCTTATTGACTTGGGACTTCCTATGTTTTTACATGTAATTACATATGAAAAAAATACATGTAAAAGTGTCTGAAACTAAATGAAAAGTACATATGAAAATATAGAAAATAAACTAAGGCATGACACTTTGCATCAACTTGCATCTCCATTATTCTTCAGATGAGCATCATACATAGTGAATGTCACTTGAATCCCACAACTGTCAGGACTAGAAGTGTTCCTAAAGATTACTCAAGCTCTTATCACTACATCTTTCACTTTTGTGGTTGCCTTGTCGTGACTGGTCAACTTGGATTTCAAATTATCTAGTGTTAGCTGATTATCCAGAATATTGTCTAAAGAGGCGGCTGAGAAGGCTTTGTCTTCAAACTCCCTTTGAAACATATTCTTGAACTCTTGAATCATTTAATCAGTGGGGAAAAAATGATGATCCTCATATGTCAGCTTGTATGGGAGCTCCTCCAATTTGTGCAAAAGACTAACATCACTTTCTTCACTAATTTCCCTAGCACTCTCCAAGTCCATGATCAGCTCTTTCAGAACATTACTCCGATAAGTTAATGACTCTTTAGTTTCCACATAAGACTCATAATTTGAAACAATGTTGAGTGATATCAGAGTTCTTGTTTTCAGCTTTTTCATCTCAATCCACTTCTCAAGGATTTCATCTAGATACTCAATGTCTTGAGAAATGGTATCCACTAAGTCATCCAGCTCAACCCTTATTTTTTCCATTCTGCTTGTCTTCTCAGTTGTACTGGTAAGAAGAGATACTCCTTGTTCCTGCATTTTATCAAGGTATTCTTCAATAGCTCTTCCTTTCACATGAGTCTTCTCTACTCTCTGAACAATAGGATCTTCCACTGTAATTGCCTCTGGTGTGATTAACTCAGATGTCAAAGTAATTTCTCTCACCACTGTAGCCAACTGTTCCACCATTGCTTTGTACTACTCTTTCATTTCCTTCTCATGATCAAATTTCATAAGTAATGAATTAAGTGTAGACTGGACATCATCTTTGGCACTTTCATGCATGATCTTACCAAGTTCAATCCTAGAAATAGAATAGTCACTCATGCTGAAATTTTCCATGATTGCATCTGTCGGTGGATGTGCAATTTCCACATATTTATGGCCCTTGTCTTCTAGGAGCCGAGAAAGAGTCTTGGGATTGTTTTGTGTCTTTGCCTTCACTGGCATCAACTTCCCAAATTCGAAGTCATCTGGGGAGATGGCTTGTTTCTTCCTCTTAGGAGTGTAAGCTGAAAGCCATGGAGGAAGCACTAATGTACTAACATTCGGATTAGACCCCATTGTTGGTGTAGAAGGAATTGTACTTACACTTGTTGTGGTAACAATTGGGGGAATATTTGTAAATACGGCACCTGGCACATTCACATCAATAGCCTACTCAGCACCTAAAACAAAATGATCAAAAATTGTGGAGTCACCAATGTCATAAAAGGGTGAAGCCAAACTAGGAATTGATCATGAAGAACGAAGAACATTATCAAAGGTCACATTAGGATTATCAAAAACTGTTCTTGAGGATGACAGTGACTCAGATGACTAAATATCAATGGGTGAAATTGGGGTTGTAGGAGGAATACACAAAGAAACTGAAACAGATACATTAGGTTGAGGAGAAGGAACTTCAGTTTCTCATGACACATTTCTTTGCAGATACATGGTTGTGTCCTGTAGATTCTCTTGACCATCTCCTTCTTCTTTCTCCTGTTCATCCTCTCTCTCTACTGAAGACTTATCCTCAATATCCATTTCCTCTGTAGCCGGTTCTTCAACTCCCTATTCTTCATCAACTTCCATTTCCTTAGCAGTAGATTCCTCCTCTGTCACTTTGGCCTTATTTCCTTTTGACACAAATTTAATCTTAGGCTTGGGAGCCTTAGATGTACTAGGAGTATCACGTCTGTTCTTGGTTCTCAACTCATCTTTTTTCCCTGTTTGCTCTAAAGCCTCCTCTTCAGAACTAGTTATGAAGTCCTTCAAGGGTATACCCTTACTTTGAAGCCATAGATTGGTATTAGCCAGAATAGGTTCAAACCTCTTTCTCAAATAAGTTAACTCCTTTTTTGACAATTGCATAGTAGGTAAGGGAGAGTTAGCAATTTGTTCATTGACATATCTAGGATTAACAATGTCTTTGTTATCCACCATACCTTCTGGAATATCAGCCAAGCCCAAATATTCAATTTGGCTTAAAGACAACCTGTTGTAATCTAGCTTCCTAATATCCTCTTCTATTCTCAAGTCAACCCAAATATCCTCTACCATCAGTTTGTGAAACTGATTCATTCTCCTAATCTTATCTTTCACTCCCCGATAATCAAATTTAGGTCTCATCTTGAATTGTTTCATAGTAACCATCTACATTTTGGTTTCCATTGCTTTGGCTTTAGCAGTAGTTGCAACAGAGTACCTACCAATCTCAACAAGAAACCTGAATCCAGGCTTCTTTAACTCCATTTGTTTGTTATGAATGACAATCATTTGTCGACACAACTCCTTCAGAACAATTCTATCAAAAGGGAACTTTGGCAACATATAGGGATAACCCTAAAAATAGCCAACTCTTAGATATGTGAAAGTTGAAAACTAAAGAAACAAGCAACCAAAACCATTCACCACTGCCCAGGCTTCATCTGAAATTCTCTTCTGTTCCAACTAGGGGTTAAAGAGGCACAAGAAAATAGAAAAGAAGGCATCATTCACCCTTCTGAAATGATGAATTGAGCCTTTCAAAGTGAGTTGAGGATAATACTGATAGACTGGTACAACCCTCCTATCTCCATTAGATGTTAATCCTAGGAAGTTCCTCATTGAAGTTGCTATATATACCAGGTATGAAGTCATATAGAACTTGAAGGTAGTTGATACCTTACTCAGTTGCTCATGAAGAGCATTACTAATTTTTTCTCCCCAAAATATATTCTGCTTACCCTGAAGTATGATCTTGATGTATGGGTACATCCATTCATGGAAAGTTGAAGATGAAGCTAGACCTCTAACTCTACTGAGAAGAGTTATTAAATCACTTACTTCCTCCACAAAGTCACTCCTGGGAAATCTCCGGGGCCATCTAGACAAATTTAGTCTAGCAGTCTTTAGCCATTTAGTATTGATCACTCTTTTTGCCTTTTCAACATCTTTATTATACTCTCCCTAAGCAATACTGAAATCGAGCAATGCAATATCTTCAGAACTAGGACACATAAAATCCTTATCTATAAATTATGCATCAAGTCTCACGATCACATTGCCATGGGCATCTACCATTGTCCTGTTGTCTTTATTGTAGAAATGAGCAAATTGGAGAACAAACTCTGTATTGTGTGCAACAATAGGGAATGAAGCCACCAAATGAATATTGCTTTTGATAATCTTCTACATATATGGGTTGGGTTTATCTGACTTTGTTCTCTCCACAAATTCAGCCATATCCACATGACTGATCTTTGTATCCCGTATTTTGTCAACATTTGATGTGACTGATGTTACAGGGAAGACACCTTGATACTTATACTTCATTGCTTTTGCCTTCTTTGGAGACGGATCAGTCATTTGAAAAGAAGACTCCTTCAGATAAATTGATGATCTTGGCAGCTTATAGAAGAAACTACAACAAAAAGTCATGATCTTACATTTAGGGGAAGAAATGGCAATTTGGGAAACTGCATATTGATGATCATGATCATAGGAATGAGCTTGAAAGGCTAAAGAGTAAGCAAGTCAAAAAAATGGATGGAAGTGGGCTAAGGATAATAATTTGAAAAATTCCCCAAAGTTAGAAAAATTCTATAGAGTGAGTGCACGGGTAGTGATTTTTGCCACCCTTGCATGTTGGGAGGAATTGCTTGTGTTAGGGCAGAAAATTTTGCTGCTCCTGCATATGAGAGGGAAATGCAAAAGTGCATAAGTGGCAAAAATGTCACTTGTGCATCAGGAGGATAAAACTTGGTTTTGTGTCGGAGCGGCAATTTTGACCGCTATTGCATTAGAGAGTTAAGCAAAGGTTCAAGTGACCGGGCAGAAAAAATGCCCGCTTGTACATATGAGGGAACAATCTTTATATTGAAGTTTCTGTAGGGGCGGCAAAAATTGTCGCCATTACACTTAGGGTAAAATGCAAACACAAAGACATGGGTGGAAAAAATTTTCGCCCATGCACTTCTTAATCAATTGTATTATATGCATTGGTGGTAATATATATTTCTCAACCTAGTATTACATGTTCAAAATAATAACTTGTGTAGGGGCGACGAAAATCGCGGCCCTTACACTTAGGGACAATCAAAAACAATGTATGGGCAGTGATTTTCACCACCCCTACATTGTTAAAGGATTTAATAAGTTTGGAAGCATGGACGGTGATAATCACCACCCCTGCACACATCTAGGGTTTTGCAAACAACACTCATATGAAAAATGATGATAAATCCCTCCTTTAATCTTCTGAAGAAACACAAAAATAAAAAGGAAAAATCAAACAGTGCTAACCGCCTAAAACCCAAACCCTAACACTGCAAAATGACTTAGGAAAAGAGAAACACGACCAACATAAATGATTTAAGAGATTTGTATAGACAAAAATATTATAAATCAGATGCTATAAATGAAAAGGAAACAAGAATGGTTTAGGAGAAGAAATCATGAAACAGGAAAAGAGGAATAAACATACTCGGGAAACAAGATGCCAAGGAAAACTTAACTCAATTACGTGATAAATCCGATTCAATATGCACGACGAGAGCTTCTGAGGGTTTTCATGAGCTCATAGGAACCTTAGAGGTGAAAAGCAAAGGTAAAAATAAAAACTAAAAGTAATAAAAACATATATTATGTCTTAATAAAAACTCACACAAAGTGCATTAACTGCACTTAGTGTGAAGTAGGAGATGCCCGGGTGACATTTTCTGCGGCCCCTACATCTAGAGGAAAAAAAAGCTTAACTTGCATGGGCGGCAATTATGGCCACCCTAACATAAAGAAAAAACTAGCAACAAACATGCAATGGTGGCAAAAATCACCTCCCGTGCATGTAAAACAAAAATTTTCTAACTCCTTAAAACATCAAATTTACTTATTTGATCAGTTTGCTATTTGACTCAAACTTTGTAAACTTCAAGGAACCAAAACGAGGAGATACTCAGATAGATCCTTAGGATCTAGAGGACTACGCACGAGAGTAAGAAGATTTCCCTTGATTTATGTGCTTAGAGTTGTAGGCTACGAAATGGACAAGTTTTGTAGGGGTTGTCCTACAAAATGAGCACAGCTGATTTTGAGGACAACACACCATTAGTCCAGGAAAAATATATAGCATGAACTCCCCCTAGACATATGCACAAACTATGCATCTAGCAATAAGGAGGGGCAATTACCCCTAGCTTCTGCCAGAGATACTCAAAAGTATCCTTTGCAAGAGCCTTTGTGAAAATGTCTGTAATCTGATCCTTTGTTGGAACATATTCCAACTTCACTTCTTTCTCTGCAACCTTCTCTCTCAGAAAGTGATACCTGATTGATATATGCTTGGTTCTAGAATGAATCACTAGATTCTTAGAAATATTGATAGCACTAGTATTCTCACACAAGATAGGAATCTTGCATCATCTCCCTCATTTTTCTTACACTTTTTGTTGGTATATCTAGAGGGAAAATTTGTTTAAAATAGGGCACTAAAATCCTCACATGCTTTATCATGTTTTGGGCATTCCTTTATATACCATCTAAGTGCTTCATCTCTAAGGATTTCTATAAAATGATATAATATAGTCTAATCATCATCAATGCTACTTCTACTTCAATTAGATTCTAAGATAAATAGATGTTCACTAGCATCTTTGGTGTCTTTTTCAAACATAGGAAGCTTAGTCTCTTTTGTGACCATTTTTGTAGGAGGTGAATGTATTTCTAATTTAGCTTTTTGTGATTTAAGTCTTATCATTATTCTTTATTTATTTTTTAATCTTAGTTCCCCTCTCATCTTTTTTCTAGGTTTCTTCTACCTAATTCTAGTCTTTTGTCGTTTTACTAATCTCCTTTATTTGTCTTTATCTCTTGGCAACTAAATATCAAAGAACTCACTACTTGTAACTCAATGTCTCTTTGAAATCTCTTACCTAATTACTTCTTGCTCTCACTTCTTCTAGCCTAAGAAAGGATTCACTACTTATGTCTTCTTTAGAAATTTTTCTTGTTTTATTTGGCATGGGGGTGACTCTTGATTTGGGAGGTTTATCTCCTCATAGTGTCTCTTCAGCTTGGGGTGTATATTTTGGTAACTCTTCATTTGTTAATAGATTTTTACTAATAAAATTTGTGTTGCTACATCCATCTTCAAATGTTTTTATTGTCTCTATGAAAAATTTAGGATTAATTCAAAGATTTCATTTAAATTTTTATTCTCTTTACTTTCCTTCCTTTCCTAGAGTTCTAGGGTTATCGACAACATATCCTTTTGTAGGTCCACATTCCTACTCACCACATCATCCAAATATTTTGTATTAATATTCAAATTTTTAATTAAGTAATTGGGGTCCCTTGAACCCTTCATTAACTATGACCTTTAGGTGTGATAGATCTAGATCAAATGTTAGTTCTTGAGTCAGAAAATCAAATGTGTTGGGAAATAGGTGTTGTACACCTTGCATAATATTGTATTATTTTATTCATGTAAAATAAATATTTATTTGTGGTGCATCTTAATTGATGTGTTTAATCACATTAGATATTTACTTGGAGGCCACTTGTAAAAGTTGTATGTAACATTGGGATATTATTTGTATTATTTAATTGTTGGGAAAACGTAGTACCAATATTAAATAAGTAGTTCAATGGTTTTGTGTATCCATGGTTTTGGAACACATGGTTTTATCCAATACCACAAGTTGTATTTGTGTGATCTTGGTCTATAAAAGCAAGCATATGGTTAGTGGTTTGCATAAGTGTTGGCTATTTCATTAAAGGTGGATTGGAGGTTTGTGAGAGGCTATCATTATATTGAGCTCTCTCCTGTAAGTGCATATTGTGAAGCATGGCAAGTGATGTGTGGATTCATGCTTGGACACATGGAGGATGCATTGGAGATTTGATGGTTCAGAGGTATTCATGGAGACTCATGGCTTGTATTGTAATATTTTTTGTTGAATAATACATATGAGTGTGGATGCTTTTGGAGGCTAGGTTTTTCCCTATTGAGGGTTTTCCCAGGGTATATCTTGTGTTATCTTGTGTTTGTTCATTTGATCTTTGCATTATGGTTATTTGTTGCATCTTTTTCTCCTATTGGGTTATATGGAATTGGTTTTATTTGACCTACACATTCCTAACATGTGGTATCAGAGCCATGTTTATGGTTGAGGGAGGAGTGAGCTCCCTAGATTTGTATAACCCTTTTGTGTGTAGATCAGTTCAAAATAGAAGCCATGGTAATGCATGGAAGGATTGAGGACATTACAAGGTTTTGAGTAGGTTGTATTGCAGATTGGGGGTTCTAGGTATTGAAGATTTGTTGTGTATGTTGCGGATCTAATGATTGAAAAATCATGGCTGAAAAGGGTTTTCTTGGTTTGGCTTCATGAGGGTTTTGAGGAGGAATTTCTACAGATGACCTCCTGGGACAAAATGGACCCCGCCATTGAGTCCAGGAGGCCCGAGAGGTGAAGGAAAACATATCATTTGTCCTTTTTTGGCCACAGGGCCTAGAAGGAGAAAAAAATCCCCCCTCTTTGGTTCATCGGTATGACCGTATGACTAGGTATGCTTTGTAGCAGAGAAAAAAATTTCTTACACTTGTGGTTAAATTTTTCTATAGTTTTGGTGGAAAATTTAAAAATTAAAATAAAACTATAGTGAGACGAAAAATCAAAATGAACAAGCAAGATATGAAAAAATTAAAAAAAATTTGCAGGGGGGGTCTGCAAACCCCCGTACCTGCAATGATACAGAAAGGGTACCTACGTGTACCACCAACTCAGATCTAGTCGGCCCCGTCGGCCCCCAGTCAGCCACCGGCCAGCGCTAGCTGGGCTAGAAGGCCCTAAGGCCTCCGGCTCCGGCAGCTCAGTCGGGTCGGTCCGGGCCCCTTGGCAGGCCAGTGTGGCCTTTGGCCACCGGTCTGACAAGGTGCCGCCAGAAACTTTTTACGATGGCATTTGAATTTTTTTAATGACAACAAGGCTTTTAAAATATGACAGCGGTGAGAAATTAAAACTTGGACCTTTATTAAACAATTAAAACCTCCTTTAAATATTGTCTGGGTTTGTGGAAGAAATAAATTGTTTTGAAAACCTGATTGAAATCCACTTGTCAAAGACAATGATGTCAGCCCAGCACCACAGTGGACCCCACCACATGCCTAGTCATGCTTGCATCAGCAATGACATCATCAGTTGTACGAATGGGTCCCGCCAGGGGTCCCCTTTTAGCCCTAGGAGGGCATTTTCTTCCAAGGGGCATAACTTTCACCCACAGTATCAGATTTTCAACTTCTTATAGGCGTCAGAAAGGTCTCTCTGAGAACTATGTAGTGGTATAGGTTTCATGACCAGATTTGTCTTCTTGTGTCAGAATTTGGTCCCTAAAGCCAGGCATTGCTCTGGGACATTCTTATGCTCATAACTTTTGCATATGGAATCATATTTTCGATTTCAGATAGGTGTTGGAGAGCTATTATAGTGTACTACAGTTTGGATTGTGTAGATTTTCATTTTGGTGTGCAAAGAGAGATTGGTACTTGTTTGATCACTTGTAGGAGCCTAAGATTCAGAGTGCGTTTATGAGTGCATTCAGATGCATTTTTGGGCACAAACTTGTGGGAGTGCATGTTGCTATGAGACCATCAGCATGGTATAGTAGGTTTTTAGATTTGGTACTTCCATATATAGGTTTACAAGTATTTTTAGAGTTTGGACTTTGATGGAGACAGGTACACAGGTTGTCTTTTGGTTTGAGGACATGGTTGATATGCATGTGAGACTTGGAGTCTCATTTCAGTGGGAGTTGAGTACAAGTACAAGGATGACGAAGATTATGGTGACATGGATATGCAGGTACACTTTTACATTATCACGACATGATCATGTATGGTCTATGATGTTCAATTCATAATTACAGGTGGTGTTGTGGTGTTGTTTTAGGGGATTGTTCTTATCTGTTGGATGATTGATTAGTTCCTCGGCTATAGTTACTCATTTGTGCACTTGTTGGCAAATCGAATCTAGCTTTGATTTGGTGTTTGAGTCTTGCATCTTATATTCTTTGATATCTCAGTTTTGCATATTACTAGTGTGATGATGAGTTTGCATGTTACATTTGTTTTGGATCTACAAGTTATGTAGTTTTGTGGATTAGCTACCCCTTGGCTATAGTGGGATAACTCAGTTGTGGATTGTCTATATCCACGAGATCGATTTAGTGTTTATGTGGACTTTGTTAGTTGACCTTGTCTGTGGTCATTTGTACATTTGTATGTTGCATTGGGATGAGAGGATCGATGATTAGAGTGCCTAGATAGTCAGTTGTTGGGACTTATATCATGTTTATCATGATGTCAAGGATAGCTTGGATACATGGTTTTATGTGAGATTTTGATAGTGATGGTTTTATCTTCTTGGTTGGAGATTATGGTTTACTCGACCTTTTGGAAGCTATTAATGTTACAGTGGGATTCCTTGATTGGTTTTGGGCCATCGATAATTTTCATTGAGGAGATGGTTTCTTTGTTGTCATGGATAGCTCAGTATCATGATTCAATGGGAGCTTTGGCAGTGATATGGATTCATCATTTGTGATGGATGATCTTCTACAGTGGTTGTGGGTGTCTTGGAGAGACTCTTGGATTATGATTCTTGTTTTAGTGAGAGTACTTTGACATCCTGATTTCCATTGTTAGTAGATTGTTATCTTCATGTGATTGGAGATGTTGCCATCTTGTTTTACCATGGAGGACTTTTTTTTTATCCGTACTTGCTTGAGCTCACAAGGGGGACCTCCTCCCCATCAACATATCCACTTAAACATACTTAGTCAACTTAGAAGCCACATAGAAACCACATGTTACTTGGGGGATTCAAACTTGGATCTCCATCGTGAGAACCATTTGGCCTATGCCATTCAACCACAACCCCGTTCACACCATGGAGGACTCTTTTGAGTCTTTGGTTGAGGTGTCGATTTATGACTTGTCAGTTTAACATGTTGATACTTTGTTTAGAGATGTTCATATTCTATTTTGGTGTACTCTTGATACCGGTTTAGAGTTTTGACATGATACAAGTTCTCTTGAGAGGATGTATTGCACTTTTGCATGTGATCTCCTTGGAGGAGATGGTTAGATCATGATGTCATGATGGGCTTCCTGATTATGCAGATGTGCAGTAGGAGCATTGAAAGTGATCTTATTGGTTCTCTTTCTATTGAGTACTTTGGTCATTTTCTTGAGAGCTTCATGATAGTGCGATATTGCATTCTCATTCCCCACTCTTGGTCTACTTGGTAGTTTATCATAGATGAGGTATTTCCCATCCTTTTAGATGTATTTTGCTTTATGTTTCATCTTCTCATAGATATGGATCTTGAGCTACAATTATTAGTTCTCAAAGGTTCATTTGAGGCATGTTAGCATGGTTATCTCCTTGTTCATACATTTGATTTATGAATTTCATTATGAGGAGTTTAGGAGATGTGATTGGGCTTATTCTCTTGTTATGGAATGATTATGAGGTTGATCTACCTTGATTGTTCTTGATACTACATTAGCTTATTGATTAGCCACACCTTGGTTTGAGTGTTGATTGATAGACTTGATATGTCTTGGATCTATTTTCATATTTGACATTACCCATGTAATGGGAGTTCCTGGATGTATGTGTTCTTCATTGACAAGTTTCATATATGGAGCTTGTGATTGTGATATATGGGTTGGATATGTTGTTGGCATGAGTTTATTGTCATTCATACCTATGAGGTATGGATGGTTAGATGTATTAGCATATGTTGTGGGTGTTATTTCCAGTCATGTGGGTTTTTTACCTTTGACTGCAGCTTGGAGCCTTATGTTATCACTTGGATTTGATGCTTGTGTTCTTTGGATTGGTGAATCTTCACCTTGGCACATTAGTACAGAAACAACAATATATGATTAAAAAACTACTAAAAACTACATATAAATGACTAAACATGGTCATGTGACCATTAGTAGTTTTTTGCCAGTCATTTATAATGCGACCAAATTGATGACTAAACCATTTTTAGTCATTTATTGGTTGTTTTGATTGATCGATTTGGTAGTATATTTAGTTGTTAATTTAGTCATTGATTGTTGTAAACTGGTCACTTATTTAGTCATTTTTTATTCACTGATATATTTAGTCATTAATTTAGTCATTGATTGTTGTTAACTGGTCACTTATTTAGTCATTTTTATTCACTAATTTCCATCCATTGGTAGTGTATTTAGTCATTAATTTTAATCATCATTTTGATCAATCTGGTAGTTTATTTAATTATTTTTGTTCACTAATTTACGTCAATTGGTAGTATATTGATACATTGTTTATTAATTGCATAATCATTATATTTAGTCATATTTATTCATTGTTCTGTCAATTGGTAGTATATTTAGTCAATTGGTAGTTTATTTAATTGTTTTTGTTCACTGATTTCAGCCTAAAAGTGCTGGAAATGAGACAATGCTTTTGAGGTTTAAACATAAAACACAGAAAAACAAATCAATCATTCATTTGCACGTAATGAAATAGCTATAATCAAGAAGGCAAAATACTGATATTTTATTGAGAAAAGGTGTTCTTACAATATATACAAGACTTAAATATGTGTTCTTTGCTTTGAAAAATGTGTTACAAAGTGTGTTTCTCAATGCTGTGACTGAGAAAACTGAGTTACAATGCTCTATTTTTTGCTTATACATCTCCAAAAAAATTTTAAAAACTACTTGAAAAATGAAGCCTACGGGTCCTATATCTCATCCCATACATGAATCCTAAGGGTCCTATGTACATCATGACTTCCTTCACTCGCATGATGCTCTAAGAATTGTGTCAACAATCGAAGCCAATTCCTAGAATAAACAAAGACAAAACAAGAACTGTTAGCTTAATATAAACCTTATGGAAATTGAAAAATAGATTTGGAGATTTTATACATTACCATTTTCTCGCATTCTTCAACAAGTGGTTCAACAGGAAGGAGAGAATGAACAGAAAGAATAAGACCCTTGATGCAGTCCTCGGGACAATCATCATCAAGCAACTGACCAACAACTAAAGAAGCATTATCAATTTAGTAAAAATATCATCAATTTCAAATATCATCAAACTTTATAATGTTACGTACTAAGAACATAATATGCTCATATTCTAAGTGCACCTTTAGTAGCATATCATAGTCATAATCAAGATTCTCTTGTTCTAGTAGTTTTCCCACTACAACAGCACCCTTGACACCAACATTGGAAGCAATTATATGTACAGGAGACTTCAAAAAATAGAAAAAATGAATGATTAAACACTGAAATAAATCCTATTTCTAGACATAAACAAAATAAAGTCTAGGTTAGTAATTTATACCTTTAATGCATTCTGAATTATCTGAAATCCAATCTTCTGGTCAAAGTTGGCTATAGGAATTGTATCAAGCTCTTTTGTTGCATAGAGAAGAGCAACACCACCTCCTGGAAGGTATCTTCCAGTAAGCACAGAGCTATAAACTTCCTAACAAAAATATTACCATCTCTAATGCTTTAATGAAATTTACAAATTTGTTTACTCGGTAAAATGCCCTTCTTTACTGTTACCTTCGTTACATTCAATGCATCAGTGACTATCTTTTTTCTCTCCAAATTAAAGTTCACTGGCTCCTCCAATCTAAATTAAATAAAAAGACCATCAAAAATATCTAGATAGACTGTATCATCCTAATTTGAAAATATTAAAAATTATCTTAAGACAACTGATCACAATTTGATTATAAGTTAAACTTTGAGAGCAGCAACTCCTCCTGATAGCTTTGTCAACCTCTCTTGGAGATTTTATTTGTCATAATCAGATGTGCTTTCTTCAATATTAGTATAGATTTGTGACCAAATATTTTGTTAACCATGCCAAGCATACCAACACAAATCTCTTATCAGCTCTATTATATGTTATGCCCTTACTTCTATAGTGTATATGGTTATGAATAGTCAGCTTGTGGCTATCTTAACTCTTAATTAAGTCATATTATCATTATTATATTGCTATTTAGTTGTTTAGGTCGGCCTAAGGCTTCTATAGGTCTATCTAAGTCAGCCTGGGTGATATCCTAGGCATAAATAGGTATATATAGGAGGTAGTGAGTCTCATTACATATCATATTGTGTGTTGTGTTCTTATTGAAGAATATTGGAGGTATCCCCCTCGAAGTGGATTAGGAGGTTGCCCCCTCAAAGTGGCATATTATTATCAAGTATTTGCAGCATAGTTACTATTATATTCAGATATTGTGCAAGTTGTTTCAGTACAAGTGGTATCAGAGCATGATCTTGGCACCGTAGAGGCAAATTTTTTTCTTAACATTGGATGCAATTTTGGGAAGAGCATAACTTTCAAATTTTAGTGAATTTTTAAAATATTTTTAAAGGGTTTTGGAAGACCATATTAAAGAAGCTACGCTCCATATTTTAGAGGAATTGGAGCAGATTTGAGCGAATTATTGTAGAATTACAATTTCTACACAATTTATTTGAGATCTCCATATCTCTCACATCCTACTGAATTGGAGTCTAATTTGTATTGGGTTTTTGAAGAAACAATAGAGGAGCCTACAGTCCAAATCTTGGAGAAATTGAAGCAAAAATAAGTGAGTTATTACAAAATTAGGGTTTCCAACAAATTCACTCTCAAGGCAGCAAATTTGCTAATCTTTTGGATTTTTTTCTACGTAAGTGGTATCTTGGCCCTAGTAAGTTACAGTAAAAATTTTAAAGAATTTACATTTCATTTGTGTGATTTATTTCAAAAATATTGGTTTCCATCATGACGGGGCCTGCAACAAGAGGCAAAAAGAATGCTGCCACACCAGGGAAATCCTCTGATAAGGATGGGGAAACAATAGAGGATAGTAATCCCAATGAGGAAATAAGTAAATTCAAGGAAGAGATTAAGAGGGATATGTGTGACCTAAGAGGAGATATATCAGATTTACGAAGCATGTTAAGCGCCTTTATGAATGAACCAAGAAAGGTGGTCTCAAGCAACCAAGAAGAAGAAGAAGAAGAAGAAGAAGAAGTAGATAATGATGATGATGAAGAAGAAGAAGAAGAAGAAGAAGAAGCAAAAGAAGAAGAAGAAGAACAAGAAGCAAACAAAGAAGAACAAGAACAAGAAGAAGAAGCGGAAGAAGAAGAAGAAGAAGAAACAAAAGAAAAAGAAAAAGGCAATGAAGAAGAAGAAGTGAAAGAAGAAGAAGAACATCCTAGTCAAGTTATTCAACCAATGCAAGGGTACCATGTACTATTCCTCACCTCTTCCTCTATGGCACATCAAAAGGTTCAAGTAAAGGAAGAACACATTCATCACCATCAAGAGCTAGATGCAAAGGGAAGACACATCTTGGAGTTGAAGTTAATTTTCCAGACACACATGAATAAGCTGAGGACATCAACAGTTCCAAATTACCTCATTACAAGGAAATATCTTCTAGTTGAAATTACCACATGGGATGATGAAGATTATATGAAGAAACTACCATGATTGATCAGCGTTGAGGACAACGCTTTTGTAAAGGTGGGGGGCATGTTATGCCCTTACTTCTATAGTGTATATGGTTATGAATAGTCGGCTTGTGGCTATCTTAACTCTTAATTAAGTCATATTATCATTATTATATTGTTATTTAGTTGTTTAGGTCAACCTAAGGCTTCTATAGGTCTATCTAAGTCAGCCTGGGTGATATCCTAGGCATAAATAGGTATATATAGGAGGTAGTGAGTCTCATTTCATATCATATTGTGTATTGTGTTCTCATTGAAGACTGTTGGAGGTATCCCCCTTGAAGTGGATTAGGAGGTTGCCCCCTCGAAGTGGCATATTATTATCAAGTATTTGCAGCATATTTACTATTATATTCAGATATTGTGCAAGTTGTTTCATTACATTATCACCAAGCATTATAGTCTTGCAAAAATATTACCACACTTCACTCTAATAAAACTCACTTGCTCACATCTCCATATCTCTATTGCAAGACTATAATGCTTACAGATATCCCTATTGAAAGACTATAAGTATTTCCAGCAACTCTTCTTATAGATATCCCTATTGCAAAACACACCTCCCCATATCTGATTTAGAGCATTTTAATCTATTTCTTAAATAGAAGCAGTGAATCAGACATGCAATATAGCAAATATATATTCAAGAATTTAGAAACCTTTAGTATCCTCATTCAAAAGAGAAATGAAAACAACATAGGAGACAATTGATGGAAACACATGCTCAGATGCATTTTTCATATCTTGCAATTTGAAACTGATAAAATGCTTATTGAGAACATATATTCAACATGCAAGAAATTAAAACTTACAACTTAGAATTGAAATAGACAGCAACTTAAGCAAGATGGTAACTTCAATTGAAATAGATGCAGCTAGAAAAGATTAAACTTACTAGTTTTACTTGCAGAAGCTTGGAATTTCAGTATTTCTTCGACCAAGTTAGATGACTGGTAACTTAGGCTAGGCAGTCAATGATGGATTATAACATAAAGTAGTAACAACATGACTGCAAGACTTAGGGTTTTAAGGGGAAATAAAGAAGACAATTGATAAAAGCTAACTCAAAACCCTAAAACCTAGACAGGTACCACCACATATAACCAAATTTTAGGTGAAAAGCTAACCTCTTAAGGTGACAAGCTAGTTAAGGTGACAAAACATCATCATAATCATCTGCATTGCTAGCAAGATTAGAATCCTGATCACTCTTGTCTACATATGCTTGATTTTCTTCCTCATCCTCATCTGTGACATGCAATACATTCTCTCTCCCAATCTCTTCATTGGTAATCAAAATCTCTTCTTCAAACACTCCATCATCGTCTTCATCCACTTCTTCTAATGTTTCTTGTAAATTAACATATTGCCCATCAGGCATTATATCAACAACTTCCATGAATTTTTATTTCGAACAAGACTCTGTTTGAATGACATATGACCATCCTAGGCTTCTTACATCATCAATTAGAAATGATTGGTTAATTTGAAGAGGGGAAACATACGGCTCATCCGTCTCTGATAAAAATTGTTGTGTATTTGCGCGTACAAATCCATACTCATCAAATTATACTGCAGATGGTCAGATCCACTTACATTTTAATAATATAGGACTAGAATAATTTCTTGGATGAATCCAACATAAAATTTCTTCTCAGTTTTGTGAAGAAATTCAGCACTAATAACACAATCATAATTTGTCTTTCCTTTGTCTTTTTCTTCCACTCTTAAATGACTACTATAGGCCCACATTCCACTAAAATGCATAGCCCATAAATGTGGAGATTGTGAAAGCTCGCTTTCCTCCGTTGTTATATCTTGACCTTCTTCTTTGGCATCACTGACTGCATTAGCAATCCATTCTTCAAATTTTGGAAAAGAATCACCTCCAATCAAATCATGATGTATGCGCTTTTGAGGTTGATGTTGCATCCAAGCTTGATTCTCTTCTTCATATTTTCTACATAGAATATTAACATACAAATAGTAATAATAATAATATAAATGTGTAAATGTAATTGAGTAAATAAATTATTGTGTAAAGTTTTTTACCTACGCCACTTATCAAACGAAGATGTGTTTTGAAGAATATAGGCATGTATCGCACTTCTTTCTTGATGTGATAGCTTGAAACGACATCCATTGCCTTCTAATACTTCACCTGCAACTCTCTCATCTTCGTCATCATCCCATACACATCGATTGACATTTTTAAAATCCTTCATATATTCTGTGCAAAATCCCATGGACTCTTGCATTGAATATCCCTCAGACATGTTGCCTTCTAGTTTTGCCTTAGTACGAACATTTTTTTTCAAAACCTTCATATATTGTTCTATAGGATACATCCATCTTGTTCTTACTGGGCCACAATGCTCTAGTTCATATTCTAGATGTATCAAAATATGCATAGAAATGTTAAAGATTGTTGGTGGAAATTCTCATTCCAATAGACAAAGGACTTCAACAACCTCCTCCCTCAAACTATCAAAGTTTGAAGGATCTAATACATGTAAACTCGTTCTCTTTAATATTAGGCCCAACCTTATAATTGCCAATCTTGGCCCCTTTACCAAACTTGATATATTTACCACAATAGGTAAAATATTCTTGATTATGACATGATACTCATGGGTCTTGAGGCCTCTTAAGCCATTAATGTCATTTTGGCTTCTAGTACTACTACTTACATATCTAATGGGAAAGTGAGTATGAGACATCAACTGTAAGAATTGTGCACGTTGTTCCTTTGTCCAGACATAAGGAGCACTAGATTTTCTATATTTTTCATCATCACATTTTTCAACCCAAAGATTTTGATAAATCTTTAGTTGTCGAAAGTCTTCACGTGATGAAATAGTATCAAAAGCACCAAAAAGAGTTTCTATAATAGCATAGGCTATATTTTTGTCAGTATGCATAAAGTCAACAGTATGCCTAATGGCTATATCCTTAAAGTATGGCAACTTATAGAATATGCACAACTATTTTACATCGCTTTCATTACATGGATCATATCTACTACAAGCAATCCCATCATTTTCAATAAATGACATTCTTTTTTGTCCATTCTCAATAATGTAATCACCTGTTATTAGCAATGGTGCTTCATGATTCTCTTCTTGACCATTGAAACGTGTTTTTTGTCGACTATATGGATGATCCATTTTAAGGTAAGCACGATGTACACAATAAAAACACTAACGCAAACTTCTTGAGTGCCTCACAAAATCCTTAAAGTTGCAAGAAGGACATCCATGGTATCCATGAACACTAAGACCAGACAATGTGCCATATGCAGGAAGATCATGAATCGTAAACAATAAGGAAGATCTTAAAGTGAATTTGATTGAATGACCATCCCTTAAAGATTGAATTGCTTCAATTCCTTTCCACAATTCCATTAGCTCATCATATAATGGCTCTAGATAAGCATCGATTGTATCTAAAGTCACACTTTTCTTTCCTGGTATAATCAATGATAGCATTAAGAAAAATGGTTTAGTTGCTAACCATGGAGGCAAGTTATAATTTATTAAAAACACTGGCCAAGTTGACCATTTAGTACTTTGATCTGATAATGGGTTCACCCCATCTAGAGCCAAACCCAACCTTATATTAGGAGGATCTTGAGAAAAATCAGGCCATTTGTTATCAAATTCCATCCACGTCTTAGAATCGGGCACATGTCATTGTTTCCCATTGGTGCTCTTATTTTGGGCATGCCATTGCATAAGTTCAGCAATGTCTCTGCACCTATACATTTGGAGTAATCATGGGATTATCGAAAAGTGGCGAAGAACCTTTCTAGGAACCACAGCTAATTTCAACCCTTGTCTATACCTCACTTCATGACATTTCGGACATTCACTCTCACTTGCAAGATTATTGTGAAATAATACACAACCATTCACACATGTGTGGATGTTTTCATACCCTAAGCCTAGATTAGTGATTTGCTTTTTACATTGACTTTGTTTTGTTGGAAATGTGGAGTCAGGTGGTAACAACAAACTCAATAATGCCAATAACTGATCTACACTCTCATTTGTCCAACCAAACACCACTTGCAAGTTAAGAATTTGAAGGATTGTTGTCAAATGACTTAACTTGCAATTAGTATACACGGGTTTTAAAACATCCTCCATCAACTTGGCCCAATCATCATTTAGGCACTCATTCAACATTCTATCAACTTCAAACCCTTCATCTAACATTGTTTCCTCTTCATCTATGTTCGGTGCCACTTCATCTATGTTTTTCTCCTCTTCATCTCTCACACTCTATAATTCTATCATATCTTCATAATAATTGTAATCCCAAGGGCTTATACCACTATGCCCATATCTTATCATATGTTGATAAATCAGATTTCTTTTTCTCATCTTTCCACCAAGACAGTCATTACATGGACATGGATATTTGTCCATGTCCCCCTCATCGGCTACTCTGTCATCAAATACATGATATTGATCCATAGTCAATCTTTGACATTGATCCATCTGTAATGTTCTACACATAGCAAAAAAATCTTTTGGGGAAAAATCGGCAAACCAAAAGTTCAATATTTTTTGAAAAAATCAGGAAAAAATCATATTTTTAAAAAATGTAAAAAATTGTAGACTAAGAGACAAAAACTTTTTTTTTAATTGAAAGGCATTTCCATAGCAATAGAGTTATAGAAAGCAAATAAAATAAAGAGTTTAACTAATGAATCGTAAAAAATAGATTTTTGTAGTTTATATTCAAATTGTTGATTACATTGCATTGCACATCTTTCAAACTCAAAGCATTACTTCACATTGCATAACTAATAACTAGATGCTGATAGATGACAAAATTTCAATTAAAATATAGTTTTTACAAAGTCAGCCTAAACAGTTATGCAATTACTTCACATTGCATAACTAATAACTAAGAGCAACTACCAATTGTATTTGCTTGTCATGGCATTCCATGAGACCACATTTCTTTGAGGTTTTTTTTCAAACAGTTCACTGCCTTGTCTATGCTACCACATTTTTCATACACGTCTACCAAAGCATTTTATCAAACAGTTCACTACCTTGTTGCTATGGCTAAAAGCCTAAAACAAGTGATTTCAAACAAGCTATGGATGCTTGGAAAAATCTATAAAAGCATAATAGTAAGCAATAGCATAGACAAGGTAGTGAACTGGTTGAAAAAATGCCTCAAAGAAATGTGGTCTCATGGTGATGGAATGCCAGGACAATCCATAACAATTCGCTTGTCATGGCATTCCATCACCATGAGACCACATTTCTTTGAGGCATTTTTTCCAAAGCTCATTGCCTTGTCTATGCTACCACATTTTTCATACATGTCTACCAAAGCATTTTATCAAACAGGTCACTACCTTGCTGCTATGGCTAAAAGCCTAAAACAGGTGATTTAAAACAAGCTATGGATGCTTGGAAAAAATCTATCAAAGCATAATAGTAAGCAACAAGCTATGGTCTCATGGTTTTTTTTGGCGTGAAAATCAGCGTGATTTTATTTACATTTTTTTGTAGGTTTTAAATGCATTTTTTTGGCAATTTTGTTGTTTGAAATGCGGAAAAACCTCTGTGGTCAGTTTTGTGCATTTTTTAATTGTAGGATTCTCACAGTTAGTGAAAAAGGTAGTGTTCATGAAGGAATGGAAAAGATGTGTAGAGCCTTTGAAATATACCCATACTATGTAATGGCATTGAATCATTTAGCAAACCATTTTTTCTTCACAGGGCAGCATTTTCTTGTGGAACAGTTGACTGAGATAGCTCTTGTTTCAACTGACCACCCTCTCATTAAATCTCATTCATATTATAATCTTGCATGATCTTATCATAGTAAAGGTGATTATGACACCACTTGCTAGTACTACATGGCATCAGTCAAGGAAAGCCAGAGGCCACAGGATTTTGTGTTGTCATACTTTGGGTTGTGATAGGTTCAATTGAAGCTGGGAGATCTTAAGAGTTCTCTCTCAAAATTTGAAAAGGTTCTAGAGATCCACCCTAAGAACTGTGAGAGCTTAAAAGATGTAGGCCATATATATGCTTAGTAAGGGTAGGCAAAGAAGATGTTAGGACCATCCAAAATTCACCTAGTCCCACTTGGTTTCATACACTTTTCATTCCATAAAATTCAACCTAGGAGTCCATATTCCTTTTACAATTATTCCAGGAGTCATTCATAAGCATCCCATATCATTTCCATGTGAAAGACATTTGTATTTCGATCATTGATGTGTTTTTTCTCTTACCACAGCCCCGCAGTACATTCAAATAGCCTTGGCGGGTGTACAGGAACCAAAGGAAGTGAAAAGATAGTTATTGCTTCCCCACAGCATGTAGGAACTTCACTTGCGGTGTTGCGATATATAGATATTGGTTACCCCAACCCCATGGAGGTCTCAAAAGTAATTGGTGGGCTAGCGGCAAGAGTTTGAGTAACATATAATATTTCACCGTGACCCCGCGACAAACAAAATGTTGACATGCAGTGATGTGGTAAGAGCAAACAACAAAGGTTCACCGCAGCCCTGCGGTGGACAAGAAGATAACTAGTGGTATGGCGGTAAGGGCTAAGCTAATAGATAACACATACCGCAGCCTTGCAATAGTTCAAAGAAGGTCTTGCGGGATAACGGTAAGTGGTAAAAGTAATATAAAGTATGTCCCGCGCTCCCGCCACAGTCAAATCCAATGCTTTCAGTGATGTAGTAAACAATGAAGGAATACCAAAGGATCCCGTGGTCCCGCGATGGTCAGATCAAAGGTTGGTAGTAATGTGGTATGAGGTATAAGGGGTAACATGTATCCCACCATCCCGTGATAATGTGTATCAAGGCTTGCGGGGTGGTGGTAAGCGGTGAAAGATGCGGTATAACTGTCTAGAAGCTCCTGCAGTCCCATGATAGATCTAAATAGGTCTTGTGGTGATGCGATAAAGTATTAAATGCTGAAATGACTATATCTCTACCCTGCAGTGGTTATCATTAATGCCTGTGAGATTTCATTTTTTTATGAAAAGACTACAAATCTTGAAGTGCCCGCCCAGCCATTGGATTGGACCAAATCAACAATCTATGTTTGAAAGACTTGAATGCTGAGATTTGTCAATTTCATGGCATGAACCAGAGTAATAGAAAAATGACCAACTCTGTAGCAGAATAAAATTTGGAATTTCTTTGTATTTCGTCATTCAAGAAAATTTAGTGGTGATTGTAGACGGTGAATTCAAGCTCTGTGTGCACACTTCGGCCATCTTCCAACCGGGTAAGTCTACCTCATCACTCTCTTCATAAAAGTTGGTATTTATTTTTTGCTTTATTTTCAACTGGTTTGGTAGAGCAAGTGACTATCAAAACCCTAGTTCATAAAAGCATCAAACTATGGCACCTAAGAAATCTAAGTCTGCAAGTAAGAGCACTGAACCCCTTGTTCCCAAGAAGTGGTCCCTTCAACAGTCACTATTGGACATTTTGCCAAATTTAGTTGACAAAGGGTATAAGAAACTATTCAAGGATGTAGCAGAGGGGTGTTGAGATGCTAGAGTCCCTATCTCAGGATGGAACTTTTTTTGGTAATTTTGTGAAAAGCAAGATGGACAGGGACCGGTTGCAAACCCATGGAATTTGAATTTGGCTAAGCTTGTGGTGCCAAATGTATTCATTGATGTGGACTTGATCAGGATATTGGCACAGCACTATCATCTAGGTACAAAAACTGTCAAGTTGTCAAATGGGTCACCATTAGTGGTTGTGGACAGAAATATAATCATTGATTGCTTCATGCTCAACAAGCAAGCCCTCACAAAAGTTGACTTGAAGAAGAGTGAACAGGAATATACCAATCTAAGAAATACACATAGGAGTGATGAGTTTCCCATGTACATGAGGAAAGGGGCCAACAATAGAAGGATTTCAATCCCAACCACTGCAGTTGAGCCTTTTCCAGTTGATGACTTTGTTGTGTATTTCAAAAGGACATTTTCTTTGTGTCAAGTGCTAGGAATTGATGCCTAGATAGAATTCCAATTGGCATGATGATGATGCCATGAGAATACAGAACCCAGAGGTTAATGTTGAGTATGATTTTGCATCATTTATTGAGAAGAAATTGCATGACGGATTTTTGCAAATAAGGGAGAACAAGACACCTATGGAGTTCAAATATTATTCTTTGTTGTGTCATTTAATTTTGTATCAGAACAGAAGGAAGTGGACCAACAGGATGGACTTGAGCATGATTGATCAAAAGAGGCAGAGATTGCCTACATAGTGCTGGTGTTACAAATGGGACACTCATTGTCAGAACTATAACTATGTTGTGTTCCATGATGATTTTTCAGTCAGAATAATGAATTCCCTTGGTAGCCTTTCTCCTAGATTGACCAAAGAGGTCAAAGAAATGTTGAGCCCTCTTGCTCATAGGCCAGAACAGGGTCACAAACATAACTTTGTTGATTGGTAATTCTTTCTTGACCATACTATAATCAAAGTATATGGGTGTACTCAGCCAACCCATGTGTTGCCAAAATTTGTGCCACATAGAATTGCTTTTCTTGAATTCATGTGGCAGATGCTCTAGATGGAGAAAGATGTGATGAAAAAATAAAAGAAGGGCATATTTCTTCCAGATTCCATTGTGTTTGGTGAATGGTCCATTGGTACAGATACCTTGGAGGAGTTGCAAGCCTATTTGAAGGCTAAATATTCTTTGAAATCAAGGATAGAAAGGGTTTGTGATCCAAAGGGTCACATGAACTTTGTTAGACAAGTCATCCTTACTAGGATGGGGATATCCCATCAAATCAATTTTGATGAGGATGTGATAAAAAATTGTGTCACTTTTGAAGAGGTATATAATAGGAAAAGAAAATGGGAAATTTTGAAGAAGATTGAGGATGACAAAAGAAAACAAAACCTTAATTTTTTAGGATTTTTTGTTGAAGAGAAGGACCCTTTGAAAAGAATAGATTTGATAATTGGTAATTTTGAAAGAATATATGGCAAGTCTGAGAAGCAGCCTACAAAGGTTATCAAGCTCCTTGTCAAAAAGCCAATAGGAGTTGTGATTCAAGAACCTGCTCCAGATGCAATGTCAGTGCAAGATCCAGTTGTTCTTGATTCACCACCTGCCAATTGGCAAAAGACTGATGATGTTTCTCCACTAGTTTCATATGAAATTACTGAAGGAGTTGGTGACACTGAGGAGGTGGCTAGTATTTTGAGGCAAATGGGAGAGGACAAGGAAGTTGATCAACCCCTTATTGGTCAAGAAACAGAAGCACACAAACTAGAAGCAAGAATGAATGAACAGGCACTAGGTGAGCCCGAACTACAAGAAGATGAAAGGGTTGTGTCTTCTATGAGGACCCTTTGAAAAGAATAGATTTGATAATTGGTAATTTTGAAAGAATATATGGCAAGTCTGAGAAGCATCCTACAAAGGTTATCAAGCTCCCTATCAAAAAGCCAACATGAGTTGTGATTCAAGAACCTGCTCCAGATGCAATGTCAATGCAAGATCCAGTTGTTCTCAATTCACCACCTACTAAAGGGCAAAAGACTGATGATGTTTCTCCACTGGTTTCATATGAAATTACTGAAGGAGTTGGTGACACTAAGGAGGTGGCCAGTATTTTGAGGCAAATGGGAAAGGAAGAGGAAGTTGATCAACCCATTGTTGGTCAAGAAACATAAGCACACAAACCAGAAGCAAGAATGAATGAACAGGCACAAGGTGAGCCTAAACTACAAGAAGATGAAAGGGTTGTGTCTTCTATGAGGTTCATCGAGGATGATGATTTCATCAATACCCCAAAATTTAAAGATTTTTGGCTCAAAATGAAGATGAAAGAATTTGAAGAAAAGGTGGAAATAAATAAAATGGGTGTTGATGAATCTTAGCATGATCAAATTGTGACACAGACTTTCAAGGATTTGAAAATTGATGAAATAAATGTCAACCCTGATGAGGCTAGACAAATGGTTTTGAAGAGTAATGTGTTGATCATCCCTGACCTTGAATTAAAGAATTTTTTTTGTTGGACCAAGTGAGAAATCAAGATGACCCCATGATGGTTTCTGAGTTTGATTATGAGGATGGTGTCAGTGGTTGTGGGTTTAACCCAAAGACAGAGACTCTAGCAATATGGGCCACACAGAAGAACACCAACAAGCCAATATTGATTGATGTAGTCCAAGAGTTGAGGGGAACAGCCGTGGTGAAAACATTTTAGGATACATCAGTGCTTGAAGTTGCCACCCTTACTGTGCACTCTGCAATGTTCACACAAGTTGTTGTCAAGAAAATGGAGCAAAGATTGCTCGACTATGAAAAAACTCAAATTAAGATGAATGATGAAGTGAATAGGTTGTATTTGGAAAATATCAAACTAAAGCAATAATTGAAGGGTGTTTATTCTCAAAGCCAAGAAATTGTGCCATACCAAGCCCCTGTGCCACAAATAACCAATGATAATACAGTCCCAGCTGATCAATTGAATGCATTGAAGTTGAAGTTGGAGAAAGAAATTGAAGATTTGAAAAAGCAAAATGGGAAGACAAAGGATGAGGCCAAATTGAAAATCCTTGAGGTGTTTGAGAATATTTTGGAATACAGAGTAAATTGGTTGTTGACAAGTTGGGAGATGTGCATGAATGATATTCTTCCTTGTCTCAGGCCATTGATTAGTTAAAGGTCAATCTTTCTATTTTGGATCCAATATACAAGAAATGGCAACCTGCACACCATACATTGCTAACCTTGTGCAAAGTTCTACAAAGAGATCTAGGTGCTCCAACCTCACTCAAGCCAACAGAGAAGATGGTGACAATGATCTTGGATGAATTTTAGTATGTGAATGATGAGAGCCAGAAAATGTAGGCAAAGATTGATTCTTTTGATACCTTCAAACACTAGTTTATTCCTTCCATTTTGACAGAGGATAAAAAGATCAAAGATTTTGATGCATGGAAAAGTGAATATGGTCAAACAGTTTCTCAAGTCATTGATTTCTTGAAAAAAGATGAAAACATAAATATTCTCAGTTTCAATGTCATTTTGGATAGAGTAATTGCTTTGGATGCTGGATATGCAAAGTTCATCATTGATGTCAAAGTGTTGCTAGACAAAAGATGGAAAGATCACCAGGCCAACTTGCTCCATATCCAAGAATATAAGTGGCCTAGTGATTTCACAGTGTACCAATAGGAGCATCAGTATTTGACAACTGAAGAATAAGCAGGCCAAGTATGCAGAGGAGCAATGAGCATCAAGCTGGAGTCAACATGGCACCAAAAAATCTTGGACATCCTCCTGTTTTGTCTTTTTCTTATTTTTATGCTTTCCAATATGTATTCAAAATATATTTGGCGATCTTTTTAAGACTTGTCAAAAAGTATATGTTGTAATAGGTCATATTAAGTGGTGAGTATATGAAAAGTCATTTTTTGGAATGTGAAAGGTCTGAAGCTTGTAGATTCCTTCACTCCTATAAGAAGGAAACCAAGACCTTGGGAAATCTCTTTGGGAATTTGATTTTGGAAAAAGACATTGTAAGGCATGCTCTTCAAAGATATATCAATAAAAGCAAACCGCATTTCTCTGATGCCATATATTAGTTCTCAATTGCTTGTTGAATATTCATGTTATACTTTATCTGGTTGTCTCCATTTTTGTTTCTCCTTGTTATTTGAATTAACATATCAAGTATATGTTTAGTTATTCAAAACACATTTGCTATTTTTGGTTGGTTTATCTAATTGGGTTTCCTCAAGTAGGGATTAATTTCCATTGAATAGATCACTATAACTTGGAGGATTCAATTTGGATAATTAAGAAGAGCTAGGGAATAATAATCTTGCATGTCTATGCTAGTCATTGACAATCCCATGCCAAGTAATTCGAGTTGTGGCTAGATAGAAAGCACAAATCTTTCTATGAAAAGACTCCATTACCCAATTGTTGAGAAAGGCACAGATCAATTCTTTTCCAGAATCATTTCCTTGTATCATATTCAAAAATTCCAATTTTAATTTTCTGTTGTGTAGGAGTAGGAGTAATAGTAGAATAGAAAAAAAATTTAAAAAAGCTAATTCAAATCATATGCTAGTTTGGATTAGGGTGAATTGGATGATTCAATTGACAAAATTACATAAATCCCTTAATCTGCTCTAAAGTCACCAACAAATTTGAGGAGTAATTAATCATTGGTGAATATAAGGTAACACCCACCAAGGCAAATTAGAGCCTAAAGTGTAGAGAATCCTAACCACTTGGGTTGATTCTGTCAGTTGGCCAAATTGGTTGCATAACCTAATCATAAATCTTGGCATCCTTTTAAGGTTTTGCATACTACAAATTTGAGAACCAACAAAAGGCTTTGGAAATTTTAAGAAAGCCAACTCACATAGATCCACGTGATGCCCATGCATCTATCAAGATGGGTGAGTTATTAATATCGTCAAACCCTAGTGCAACCATAGATTCTCTTAAGATGCCAAAGTCTCTTCTGAAGAAGAGAAAAGAAGAAGTACCCATTGAATTTTTAAACAACATTGGGGTTCTTCATTTTGAGCGTGATGAACTAGAGTTGGCTCAACAAACTTTTATGGAGGTATTAGGAAATGATGTTCTGCCTCTACATATTTATCTCTATGGTTAGTTTTGTGCATTTTTTACTTGTAGGATTCTCACAGTTAGTGAAAAAGGTAGTGTTCATGAAGGAATGGAAAAGATGCGTAGAGCCTTTGAATTATACATGTACTGTGCAATAGCATTGAATCATTTAGTAAACCATTTTTTCTTCACAGGGCAACATTTTCTTGTGGAACAGTTGACTGAGATAGCTCTTGTTTCAACTGACCACCCTCTCATGAAATCTCATTCATATTATAATATTGCATGATCTTATCATAGTAAAGGTGATTATGACACCACTAGCTGCTACTACATGGCATCAGTCAAGGAAATCCAGAGGCCACAAGATTTTGTGGACATGTTTAATTGAAGCTGGGAGATCTTAAGAGCTCTCTCAAATTTTGAAAAGGTTCTAGAGGTCCACCTTGAGAACTGTGAGAGCTTAAAAATTGTAGGCCATATATATGCTTAGCAAGGGCAAGCAGTGAAGGCTTTGGAAATTTTAAGAAAGGAAACTCGCATAGATCCACATGATGCCCATGCATTTATCAAGATGGGTAAGTTATTAATATCGTCAGACCCTAGTGCAGCCTTAGATTCTCTTAAGATAGCAAAGCCTCTTCTGAAGAAGAGCAGAGAAGAAGTACCCATTGAATTTTTAAACAACATTGGGGTTCTTCATGTTGAGCGTGATGAACTAGAGTTGGCTCAACAAACTTTTATGGAGGAATTAGGAAATGGCATTTGGGTTGAATTCATAAATAAAAGCCCCAGTGCCAATGATGCAGGAGCATCCCGAGCGAATGAGCAATCAGCATCACCCAAAAATATTTCTAGTTGTTTCTTTTAGTTTTGGTTTGCTTGGGTCTATTTTGGCATCTCTCAGCGTTGGGGTGTAAGTAAAATGATCAGATTTGATCAAATTGAGTTTTTGCCATACTTTGACTTTGACACTCCACAGGTAGTTTTGTGAAATTTATTCCCAAGGATCCGTAAGAACTAGATTAGAATCCTTTTGCAAGAGTATTCTGGTAGGGGACCTTGGGACATCATTTTGAGCCTACTTGCCAATTTTTGTTCAATTCTGAGAAGTTTGAATTTTTCCACCCGCAGCACCCAATTCTAGAGTTGAAATTTCTTAAAATTGATTTCCAACTCCATGAGTCATTACAAACTTTGCAAAAGAATTTGAAAATCCATGAGGTTGTGTGACAAAGAGGAGTGACATAAGCAAAGGAAAAATGCAGAGAAGGGGCGTTGAAGAAAGAGGGAAATAGGAATCTTGTGGTAGATTTGGTGAAGCAAAGAAATAAAGGATATGGAGGTGTTGAACAACAAAAAGAAGAGAGATTAAAAATGTAGAAAATAGAGGCAAATAAGGGCTACCGTGAGTTTCATTTGTTTGAAGCTATATTTTAGAGTGCAGATAGTATGAGAGGAAAGGCTGAAATTATTGAATGGAAAATGAAAAGAGTGGTGCAGCAGAGAGGAGTGGACTGTAAGAAGCATTTGAAATGTTTCATGTGGATTGGAGAGGCCAAGATGGCCATAATTTTAATGTTGCAGACTTATGTAATTTTGTGATTGTGCAGATTTGAAATAAAATTTATGAGATTTGTAAGCTATTCCTTGTTTTCATGTGTGTGGTTTTGTGTTGTGTGTGTGAGTGGTTTTGTCTTCATCAAATAGTATCAGAGCCACAAGATCTTGAGAGTGCAGAGTATGCACCAGGACCTGCGGGTGAAGAGCAATGAAGAGTGAAGCGGTGAAGCCACGAGAGAGAGTTGATTCTATGAGAATCATGTTGGTTGTCCTCTAGCAGAGATGAAGCTAGGTAGAAGGTGTGTAGACTTCTTCCATTGAGAGGAAGTGGGTAGAAGAGGTCTTGGAGAGATGCATCTTCCAGAATCGCATTGGGTAGAGGATAATTGTGAGAATTTTGTTGCAGGGAGAATCTGTGATTTCCAAGAGAGTTGGCTCTAAATGTTTGTGTGTGCAGATTGAGAGTGTGCAACAATTGTTTGAAAAAATGTCTTGGAGACATGGAGAGTATTTGCTAATGAAGAAAGAATTTTTGAAGCCATGGAAAGAGAAACAAGAGCCCATCTGAAGGAGTGATTTATTCTGAACTATTTGCAATTCAGGTGGAAAATGTTGCAAGGTGACAGTGGACAGCAGTAGTAGAGATAATTTGGTTGCATTGGAAATGGTTGAGAAGCTAAAAATGTTGAAAGGAGGTCATCAAATTCAGGTAAGTGAACAAAGCATTGTAAATTTTCACATTGGAAGATACAAGGATGAAATTATATGTGACATAGTAACCATGGATATTTGTCATGTTTTATTGGGGCAACATTGGCTTTGGGATAGAGAAGCTATACATGATGGCAGTGATAACACATATAGTATAATCAAGGATGGGAATGAATATGTTTTAAATCCATTGAGGGATAAAAAAGAGGAAGTGGCAAAAGAAATTGCAGCAGTACGTCCTAATGAGTATATGAAAGAAGAGAGCAATATCAAAGTTGCAATGGGTGAGAAAGAGAGAGAAAAATAAAGAAGTGGCTGAGAATCCTTTGAAGGATGAAAAGAAGAAAGAAAAGATTACAGCAAAGATGAAGAATGAACAAGAAAAAAAGGAGATCCTTGTGCAAAAGGATCAAGAGGAAAGAGAAGAGATTGCAACCGAGGTTGCAAAGGAGGAGAAGATGAAGAGTTGTAGCCCTTTGGTAGAAGGGGCATGGAAAGAAGAGCATATGGGAGTAGGCCATACATCCCAAAATGAAATAAAATCATAAAAGAGAAGAAACAATGAGAGAAAAGAATGGAAAAAGAAAGAGTGTTCAGCTGTAGCATGTAAATTTGAAGGTAGAAAAGATATAGAACATGAAATTGCAGCAGTGAAGGACCCATGGGAAGACATGGGATATGTGGGACAGCAATGTGAAGAAGAGGCCATTCATGAAGAAATGAAAAGAGTTGAAGCAATAGAGATTGCAGCAGAGGTATGTCTTTTGAAAGACATAGAAGAAGATGAAATTGATGTAACAACAGTAATAATAGATCCTTTGGAGGATATGAAGATAGAAGTGGAAGAACACAAACTTGCAGCTGAGGAGCTTAAAGTTGCAGCAGATGTAAAGGTAGAAATAACAAAGCTTGACAGCCCCAGGTTTGATAAACAAGTGGATGAAGAAGAGAATGATCTCCTATGGAAAGAGGAGATGAAGAAAATAAATCAGATGCTTGAAGGAGATTGGATAGAAGACCATGAAGATATAAATGATGCAGCTGAAAGTGAAGGAAAAGGAATTGGGACAATGAAAAGAAATGAGGTACAATTTGATAATTTTAATTGTGATTTGTTTCAAATGATGAATCTAGTAGAGGATAAAGGACAAGGAGGAAAGAGTAGATATATAGAATCTTTCCATTTTTATGAGGATGTTGCAGATTTGATTATGGAAGAAGGGCATAATTTGTTTGAAGAAGGAAGTGAAAAGATGGAAGAATTGTTTAGTTTGAGTGAACACTTGAAGGAGATGAATGGGGTAGCTAAAAGTGGAGAGAACTCATGATTTTTCTAAATTGCATGGAGAGGAATTTGATGGGGATTTGTTTGTTGCTAAGGTGGATAAGGAGTTGCAAAAGGATGGGATGAAAACAAATGAAGATGCAGATTTGTATGCAACATGTTATTGTGGAGAAGTTGTTGAAGATGCTACAATTGGGAAACATGATACAACAGTTGATGACATGGGAATGATGATGGGAATATATGGGGTAAATAAAAATCTCATAGCAAAGGATGAGATGAAGGTTGTAGCTAATGAGGACAAAGGAAACATTGTAGCAGTGAACAAAAAAGTAAACTTGTTTGCATTTTGTGATGATTTTGTTTTGCAATCCTTTGTGATGTTGAAAGATGATGAGTATGGAGAAGAACAATTGGGATTTGTTGATTTCCATGAAGATGTAGGGGCAGATTTGTATTTTAATGTTGCATATTGTGGTGTGTATGATGAGGGAATTTGGTGGAGGTGGTCAGATTTTGGTGGGTCAAAACCCACGGAAGAAGAGAACAATAGTGAGTTTGTTTGGTGGAGGTGGTCGGTTGATGATAGTGGGTTGGATCCCATGAAGGAGAAAAGGAGAAGAGAGAATATTTGGAGGAGGAGGACGGTATATGGTGGATGCAAGCCCATGAAAGGAAGAAGGAAGAGAGTGCAGGTCTGTTGGAGGAGCGTGAAGCTTGTTCCAGCAAGATGCTAGAAAAAGAGGAAAAAGAAATCATTTTTGGTGCACACATTTCAGCGATGGAGTTCATTGCAGATTGCTTTCAATCTGGAAGAATGGTCCTACTATTCAACTCCACATTTGTGAGTCTATGCTCACAAACTTCCTACCCACTGTATTTGATGCAGGAGCATCCCGGTCGAATGAGAAATCAGCATCACCCAAAAATATTTCTAGTTGTTTCTTTCAATTTTGGTTTGCTTGGGTCTATTTTGGCATCTCTTAGCCTTGGGATGTAGGTAAAATAATCAGATTTGATCAAATTGAGTTTTTGTTGTACTTCAACTTCGACACTCCAAAGGTAGTTTTGTGATATTTATTCACAAGGATCCGTAAGAGCTAGATCAGAATCCTTTTGCAGGAGTATTCTAGGAGGGGACCTTGGGACATCATTCTGAGCCTACTTGCCAATTTTTGTTCAATTCTGAGAAGTTTAAATTTTTCCCCCTACAGCACCCAATTCCAAAGTTGAAATTTCTCAAAATTGATTTCCAGCTCCATGAGTCATTACAAACTTTGCAAAAGAATTTGAAAAGCCATGAGGTTGTGTGACAAAGAGGAGTACCATAAGCAAAGGAAAAAGGTAGAGAAGGGGCGTTGAAGAAAGAGGGAAATAGGAGTCTTGTGGCAGATTTGTTGCAGCAAAGAAATAAAGGATATGGAGGTGTTGAACAACAAAAAGAAGAGAGATTAAAAATATAGAAAATAGAGGCAAATAAGGGCTGCCGTGAGTTTCATTTGTTTGAAGCTATATTTTAGAGTGCAGATAGTATTGGAGGAAAGGCTGAAATTATTGAATGAAAAATGAAAAGAGTGGTGCAGCGGAGAGGAGTGGACTATAAGAAGCATTTGAAATGTTTCCTGTGGATATGAGAGGCCAAGATGGCCATAATTTTAATGTTGCATACTTATGTAATTTTGTGATTGTGTAGATTTGAAATAAAATTTATGAGATTTGTAAGCTATTCCTTGTTTTCATGTGTGTGGTTTTGTGTTGTGTGTGTGTGAGTAGTTTTGTCTTCATCAGCCAATTCTACAATTTTTTATGTGTGCTTTAAGGATATGGAATTCTTCCAATGACTAGAAGAAGGTGGTGTTTCACTTGAGTTACAAGTTCAATTCCCATATGCTCCAAAATGCATAGAGGAAACTAATGAAAAAATAGTCCCTTAAACCCTAAACTACTTGTATGGTTCTAGTACTCAGTTACCTATGTAGCTACTATAAGTTGCCAATTAGAAAGCTATAGATTTTGTGTTTAATGTAATGAGGGTTTCAAATTACCTCTAAATTCACTGCAAAGGGCGTCCCCAAATCTGACTTCACTATAGAGGGCCTCGCCGACTTCAAATTCATTGCAGCAAACTCTGAATTCTTTACCCACCTTTTTAGAAGTCTCCAAGTCCTCTCCAAACAAGCTTTATCGCCCATGCAAGTAGCTGCTATAACCCAAAATGCCTCAGTGCCAGGCTAACCAACTAACGAAACAAGAATTCAATGAATAATGAATCATGTGCAATACACTCCCGTAGATAATTTCCCAAAATATTTTTTTTAATTTTGTCTAATTTGTGTTGCATGACTAACTATTTAGTCATTTTTATTTGTATGACTAAATAATTTTTTAGTCGGCGTCCAAATTAGTCATCTGTTTACTCAATTATAGCTGAGTTACAAAAAATTAGTAGAATTTAGTCATTTTTAGTTGTTGTGACTAAAAGTTTTAGTCACGTAGTCATTTATTTGTCAAATTCTACTAGTGGCATGTTCCTTTTCTTCCATAGGTGGCACATTAGAGGATGAGAGGAGTTCTTGCTTGAGATGGTGGTCACTTTGATTTTATTGCAGGTATCTTGATGGAGCACAAGATCATGTTGGAGATTCATGTGATTTCATGTTTGCCTATGATGATGTATTTAATTGATTGACCCTTATGCAATGTATACAACAAGTGGGAGAATGTTGGGAAATAGGTGTTGTACACCTTGCATAATATTGTATTAATTTATTCATGTAAAATAAATATTCATTTGTAGTGCATCTTAATTGATGTGTTTAACCACATTAGATATTTGTTTGGAGGCCACTTGTAAAAGTTCTATGTAACATTGGGATATTATTTGTATTATTTAATTATTGGGAAAACGTAGTACCAATATTAAATAAGTGGGTCAATGGTTTTGTGTATCCATGGTTTTGGAACACATGGTTTTATCCAATACCACAAGTTATATTTGTGTGAGCTTGGTCTATAAAAGCAATCATATGGTTAGTGGTTTGGGTAAGGGTTGGCTATTTCATTGTAGGTGGATTGGAGGTTTGTGAGAGGTTGTCATTGTATTGAGCTCTCTCCTGTAAGTGCATATTGTGAAGCATGGCAGGTGATGTGTGGATTCATGCTTAGACACATGGAGGATGCATTGGAGGTGCTTGATGGTTCAGAGGTATTCATGGAGACTCATGGCATGTATTGTAATATCTTTTGTTTAATAATACATATGAGTGTGGATGTTTTTGGAGGCTAGGTTTTTCCCTCTTGAGGGTTTTCCCAGGGTATATCTTGTGTTATCTTGTGTTTGTTCATTTGATCTTTGCATTATGGTTATTTGTTGAATCTTTTTCTCCTATTGGGTTATGTGGAATTGGTTTTATTTGACCTGCAAATTCCTAACAAAATGGACAAACACTCTTACTTTTAGGCACTAGCTAAGCACTAGTTCTTCTAAGTACTCCCCTAACTAATTCAATCAATTCATTGTACTCCTTTAACTTCTCTACTAATCATGTCAAATTGTGCTTTGCTTTTGTTATCAAGGTTATTGATTGCTTTGATTTATTAATGTTAGTGAGCAACATTCTATCTGTTAATCCCTTTAATTTAGGCCTCTCCAAATTCTTAGTAGCGACCCTCTTGGCACACTATAGTGAGGCTTCATTAGCCTTCTCAATTATCTTGTAGTAACACTCTTTGTTTTCCAGAGTCTATTTCAATCCCATTTCTTTAGTAAGGTCCATTCCCTTACTTTCCTCAATAGCCATCTTAATCTCTTACTATTTTCCTTTGTCATTTATGTTTTGATTTAGTTTTACACTAATCCTTTTGTCTATTTCTCCATGGCCTGGACTAGATCTTACTCAACAATCGCATATTTTTGGATCTCCTCCCATTCCATCATCACCCCATAGGTAACTAACCCTTCACCAAGGGTTAGCACCTAATATGTGCTACCACACTAGATTCCATCATCATCATATCTGCCAATAATACTTATTTTTCTATTAGTCTTCCTTACCATAAACTTCTCTCCTTATTTATGTAGTTTTCTTCTTATGCACCCATAAACTCAAGTCCCAACAACGTAACCAAATGTTGACAATAAATATGGACCCAAGGTCTAGATAAATTATGTCATAAAGTTAATCCCAGGGTGATGCAATAAGAAGGAAATTAGAATATTTATGGTCAATGCACATATATTTACATAGGAAAAATTATACTCATTCACACATATTGTAAGACTACTCTATTCATATATTCATTTCATATACTTCTCATATACAATGTACATTTATACTACAAGCATGGATATATACATCACATATGCTCAGGTGATATATCTATTATCTTATATTACATTTATTCATTTATATATCCTTCTTCTCTTTCCATCTATCTTACTTCCTCTCTCTCTCTTTGCCTTTTCTCCTTATGGTATAGATAGATGTTAATATAGCTTCTAAGGATGTAGGGATGTGTCATTTTGTCTATCTTTATGTCTTATTATCTTTCAAAAGGTATTGCACATTGTTGAATGCTATCATAATGTGCTTCTAGAGCCCTGTGTTGACTATAGCTTGTCTATTTTGCTTCATGTTCCTTGTCTACCAACATGGTAGTTAGATAGTTAAATCGTCAAAATTTCTCATTATATGGTTATGTGGTTATATATATCTTCTTGTATGGATTTTCCAAGATTGGATGTTGTTGGATTAATTGTATCCCAAAGGTGTGAAGTCTTGGTTGGAAATTGTATACTATTAGTCTATAGATTGAGGTTGTGTGTGAAGAGACATATTGTATTAGATGCAACTTTCCAAAACTATACAATTGTGAATATCTTTTTGCTAGTAAGTTTTTTCCTGTAAGGGGTCCCACATAAAATCACATATCATGTGTATCTATAACTTATGTATTATTTCATGTGCTTCTTTTATTGTTGATTAATTGAATTGTATAACAAACATAACATTTTTTTATCACATAATCTTAAGGTGTTCCAATATTCCAACTTATCAATTGTCTACATCAAAATTTTATTCCCAAGACCTAAAATTTAAAAATTACAAACTTAAATATCGACCGTTATGAACCAACTAACTTTAATAATATAGAAAATAAATGAATCCAAAACCAAGGGAAAAGTGCAACTATAAAATATGCAAGTTTCACCATTATTAGCAGATATGCTATTTAGTGTGAGAATAGGTCCATAATTGGCCTAAAAAATTATCTCATGCCACCAAACCAAATAATAATTCCAAAAAAATAAACTACCAAACTAGAGCTAGGAACATAAAGGTAAATATTTGTTGTAGATTGATATTTATTAATCTATCATAGAATACACTCTGGAGTTTACTCTGAGAATGATTAGCAAGAAATGAGAGTCAAGTAAATAACAATATGAACTCGATTTGATTTTCCTAGCTACCCCAAGTCAACAAGTATGAGGCTATTTAATAAATATCATTGATATCGATAAATAGCATGACAACTACAATTTGCATATCTAATGAATTTCACCTTGGGCTTTAGTGTTTTGCATGCTAGCATTGTGTCTGTGTATCCCATGTATACCTATTTCAATTACACTTGAAGGGTGGTATGTCATCGCATATAGTACTTACTAAAGTTGTCTATATGGTTCTAATAGTTTACTTTAGATTATGATTAGGTGTGGTTGAACCCTCTGATTCTCTCATCCCCAAGTTTTTTAGTCATCCAAATGATTATGAATTAGTGCAACAACAACATAGATATCAGTGCTTGATTGTTTATTTTGTTTGTTTGACTTGTGATTTTGCATTCTACATTATCTCTTTTCTATCTTAGATGCTTGGGCAAGGCAATCATCAACATGAGCATTCACAAATGTTATTGCAGTTAAATTAAATGTCTTGCAAAATAGGCGAATATGGACTACAGAAGCTTCATCATTGATAATTTTAGAAAGATCATGTGTAACCGACATAGATTTAGATGCTTAAGAATTTAGATTTTAAATATTATTTCTCTCATACTAATTTGAAATGGCTTTAGGTTCCCAATCATGTGGTACTTCTGGAGCCTTTCTTGTTTCCTCATGGATACCTACATCCATAAATATTTGGTAATATGTTTCCTTCAAATCAAACGTAAATCTCCAAGTTGGGCTTTGGTTGAGGAAATATTTGTGCATAAAAATATTTTCTTTTGTGCAAGAGTCATCAAATTTTTCATTGGTCTCAATGGTGTTTATTTTTATTTCAATTTTGAAAAACTTTAACCCCAAAAAATCTTAAACTAAAATTGTGTATAATTTTTATTTCAAATTTGGGGATTTTAATTTTTATACATAACCTATCATAGAAAGGGCCACAATTTCAACATTTTTCTTATGTTGTTAGTAAAATGGTTGTGCTTCTAAGAGAAGGAACTCTCAAAGATCATGGTTGGCATAGAGCACCTAAAACAATATTCAAGTAGTAAGAAAACATTTTAAAAAGATGTTTATTACAACCTTAAACAAATTTTTGGCTACAATTAAATGTAGATAAAACTATGGACAAGAGTATGCTCCTAGTCAGGTCTCCAAGTACAATAGTTGCATAGCCATTCGTCTATCTTGAGATCATGACAATATTATCAACTATCGAGCAAACAAGTTCATAGACAAAGTAATGGTGATTGTAATTGTTTGGTGGAGTGACAGGTTGGCAACTAAGAAATTAGATCTTCAAAATAAAATAAAATCCTTAATTCACCATAGATGTGAATGAATGCATATAATTTTTATTATTGTCAGCATAAACATTTTCAAAGAAATTAAAGTTGTGTTATTTCCTCATCAAAAATATTGTATGGGATGATGTGCATGTACTTCAGGCTCTATCAAATGCACTCAAAGCTCTTTCAATTGAATCCTACTCCTTATCTCAAACCATATTAAATTCTATTGGATGGGGATTCAAGAACATCCATAAACAAAAAGACTAAAATAAGTCCAAGAGATTGAAAAGATTGTTGACTTTCTAAGTCATCTTTGAGTCTTTGCTAGTTTGATGAGGCCTTTAGGGTCCATTCTAGACTTAAACTATTTTTTTGGACTAAAAACCCTCCTAACATGACATGTTAATACCTAAAATCCATTCAAGCCTATAAAAGTTGAATACAATAGATTTGTCATGATATAATGTATTGGAGTGTTAGATATTTGAAGAGGTTTAAAAATTTTAAAAAGGCATGCACACAAATATGGACTTGGAGTCTTAATGTTTTGAAAAGTGAGTTTGAAGTTTTAGGTTAAGTTTTTAAGTCTTTTAGGTTTAGGTCTAAAAACTAAAGGCTATTAGGACTATTTTTCTAATTTGTAGGTTTTCAGCTTCACGAAGAAAGTGTGACAGAAGGTTTCAAGTCCGTGAGACTCCTCAAGAAGATGGGAAGGCCATGAAGACTAAAAGTTTGAAAGGTCAATTTCAAGTCTGCAGATCTATTGAAATACACAATGTGTATCACGATTTGTTAAAATACATAGTGTGTATTCATGAGATTGTTAAATACACAGTGTGTACACAGGCCCATTGAAATATACAATGTATAAGCAATTTAAGGTTTGAAAGGTCTATTTCAAGGTTGAAAAGACTATTTCTAAATGTTTATGAAAGATCATTACTAGATTTTTGTTGTTAAGACTACAAAAATAAAAACCCTAGAAGCTCCATGAAACCCTAGTTCTTGGAGGGACTACTATGATAGACTATAAGGAGACAAGAGAGGTTGTTGGGTGGCAACCTTAGGCATAAGATTACTCTACCATGGTTGCTCTGGAAGTGAATAATCCTTCATCTTTTTCTATCCTTGGGCTCAATCCATATGGCCCTGTAAGAAGGTTTTTTAGTCCCTAGTGTTGCCCCCTGAGAAGACCATCCAAGATTATGTCTTGCAATACATATGGTGATGGGGAAAAGATCAAAGATAAGAAGAATGATGAAATTTTGATCCCTCTGTAATGTGACCTTTAACAATGAGAGACAACATAGCAACCATTCCTAAGCATTGTTGGGTGAAAAGTAGTTAGAGCTCCAAGAACTATTTTGTTACAGATGTAATGGTGGTTATGATGTTGGACAACAAGGAGCTGAGTGCTACTATTAGACATTTGACTCACTCCTTTCTTTTGGTGCCCTATAATGGATGGATAATAAGTCACAAAAATTGTCACCAAAACCATGGCCATGTGAAGAAGGATGAATCTTGGCATCCAATTACAAAGAAGATGTATAAGAGATTGAAATTAGAAACTCAAATGATGTGAGTTTATCCTCCATGGGCACTGTTTATATATATCCTTTCAACCTATGGGTTAAGAGTCTTGGTAAGAGTGGCTCACATTATGATCCTAAGTTTGATCTCTTTGCTCTAGATGAGGGAAATGATGTTCTTATCTCAACCTTATGTTGCACTGCTCGTCAGATGTTAGTTGTGTTGTGCAAATTTTGCACACCATCTTGAAACTTTCAAGATCAGTGAATTTCATTTCAGAATGAGATTCAATGAGGATCATGTTTGCAAGAGACACTGCTAGGCATGACAAGTGTTGTCACTGATGGCAATTAAATCTATCTTACACATCCGTATTGTATCATTTGATCATACCGAAAGTTAGATTGCAGATTTGTCTAAGTCCGGATAGACAAGAACAGAGCATATGATAGGGTTTAGCATTTTGGTCCGCATTTCTTCACAGGTTATCATATTGTGCTGTAAATCTGAGGGTATGTTAAGGGATGTCAAGGCTACCTAAATCCAAAGTTTTAGCCTCCGATGATGAAGGGATTGAAAGTTACAAGCATCTGAGTATCAGGCTTTGGTTAGACAGTTCAATCTGGTGAAGAATAGGCCGACTTGGTGTTTGATCCTTGTGTGGATTAAGAGAAGTGGTTGGTTGAGTAATTTAAGAGATCTAGTGGTATTGGCCAACATGTGTGGTGACTTGAATACATAGGTTTTGGTCCGCATTGATATTTGTGCATGGATTTAGCCAACAGAATAGTGTTCTTGAAAAAGCCTCTAAGTTTTCTTGAGGCTGACTGTAGTTGATGAAATTTCATATAGCAGATATATATAATTGATGGGTGCGAGCATTTTGAAATATGGTTGTGTGAATATGAGATGAGAGGTGCAAAGTGTGGTAGTATCAAGTGCGAAGCAGAGATCTAAGGCTCAGATTATGGCAGAACAGTAAAATAAGGTAGTAAGAGATGAAGTGTGTGAAGTCGTATATTGATCCTAACCGAAACTGTAATCTTGCATTGTTAGATGCTATTCTTCAGTTCAAGCATTCCAGTGAACTCTTTGTAATTAATCTTGTAGGCAGTGAGCCTCCTTTGAGAAGTGAGCTCTGGGCAGTGTGCTCGAAGGCATGTGCCTTCCCATTTGTAATACTTTTAATAGAGTATAAAATCTTGTGGGTTAACCCCCACCATGGTTTTTCCTTAACCGAGTTTCCATGTAAAAATCCTGGTGTTCATGTGTAATGATCTTGTTGTTGTTGTTCTTGAGTTCATGTTTCTTTCTTTTGAATGTATGTGGTAAATTAATAAAGGAACATAATAATAAGTTTTTTAGAACACTGATTCACCCCCCCTCTCAGTGTTCCTTAATTCCAATAGTTCAAAGAGAGTTTCAAGGCACTCGATCTATATGAGTAAATGATCATTCGAGATAAGCCTCTACTTGTGTGCAAATAAAGTGCGGTCTTATATCGATTAAAAATAGGTGCATATATCTGAGAGGCAAATCAATAACTACAACTTGGATCCAGTGGCAAAAAGAGAAAGATTTAATGTAGATTCAATAAAAATGCATGATGCATGAGAGTTGTCAAAGGCACAGCGAAATAAAGAAGGAGCATCTTATAAGTCTAGACTGCAACCATCAATCAAAGGCATGAACCTTAGTCATTTCAAATCCATCAAATTCAACCTATTTGTTGAAGGCCTAAGCTTGAGTCATGGATTAGTAGAGTGAAAGTGCATAGCATTATAGCGTGGGGCCCTTGCGTATGAATTCAGCCATAGAGCAAAATGCAAATCAATACCAAATCAAAAGGAATAGCATCAACTGTATGCATGGCGCTGCTTCTAAACTCCACCGTGGTCTCTATTTCAAGCCATTCAGAAGGTAAAGTCATATCAATTTTATGAAGAAGGCACTCAATACACAAAAGAAAATAGCGTTGCTCTATAAGAGGTATTCAAGACATTTCCAGACATAATTAGAATTATCGTAACTAGTATGTGATGGCACATTTGGATAAAGGCATAGCAAGATTTGTAGGAAAGCGTTAATACAAGGCGCTTCCTATGGCAAAGTGCACTTTCTCATTAAAAAGTCACCAAACTCCAATTTAGCCAAAAGAAAAGTAGTTTCCATCATCATAGAGGCACTGCCAATGAAGGTGTGGCCCATTTCTAAATCAAGGCAATCGTATAAGAAACACCGAGTAGTGATAAAGGTGTCAGCTATGTGTAAAGAATGGACGGCCAAGCAAATCGTGGTAGACATGCAAGAAGCAAAGCTGACACCATGGAGGATGGTCACTCGGCCTACTCGAAGCATGGTGTCATTAGAGAGGAACATGTAAGCAATAAAAAGGCATGGGCATTATTAAACAAGGGTACAACGTTCTAAACAAGCAGACAAAGAAATACAAATCCACTATCATCATAGACTCGGTAAATAAATAAAGGCGGCCAGCTTCAAAAACTAAGACACGACCTTCATATAAAAAAGCTCTGGTGAATAAAATGATGATGCTGCCTATTCAAAGAGTATCAAAGCCCAGCTAGCATGAGATTAGCACAGCCTATGTAAGTAGGGTGCATTCAATCTATGTAATGATTCAAATTGTAGCCTTGGACAATGAAAGGTCATGGGAATAAAGAGAATGGGTGCAGTCCAAATTGATTGCGCAAGCATTATAATAATAGTATGGTCCATTAAAATGGTGTACGGACATTCAATGAAGAAAGGTGGCCATCAAATGAGAGGCGCAACCTCCATAAGTTTCAATGATGTGCAAGTTTCAAATGATGGAGCTAGTTTTGGAATCTATATGATGCACAAGTATTCCAAATGAAGGTGAGGTATGAGAAACAAAGGTGCATACATTTTACAGCATGTCGCAACCTACCAAGCAAAATGAAATCATGGCATACAACCTTTGAGGTTGAGAGGCAAGTATAGTTAGTTGGCATGATTTCAACAGAAGCTTAGCCTATTTGAGATAATGGCAGCCATTCATAAAAGGTGGTATAAAGAAGATACCAGTAACGCAGGAACTAGGGTTTCACAATGCAAATGATGAGACTCAGGGATCGTAGGATCAAAGGAGGATCGATGATTCAGACAGGTTTTCTCAAAAAGGACATGGAAGCCACCACATGGCGCAATCGTAGGCATTTGAAGGCAAAAAAAGAAAAAATTTCTCTAGAATGAGCACAGTGCTTCCACGTGGTTGTCATGGAAGCAAGATAATTGTTTTATTTTGTTTTTTCATAAAAACTCTTAATAGGTAAATGAGTCACATGAAGTCTTAAGCTAAGTCAGATTTAAATAATGTTGAATCTTAGGGTGGGGCCCTCTCCAAACAAGTTAAAAGCTTTCTAAAATAATAAGAGTCTTAGGTAAGCTAAAAGCTCACGGGGAGAGATTAAAATCACATTTAAATGTGAAGAGTCTTTTATTATGGAATTACATGGTGGATCCCAAGACTAATAAAGCTAAGTGCTTTATTAAATTTAATCTACTCTCATATGATTATTCATGGGTAAAAGAAATATACAGCCCTAAGAAAATAAAGCCATGCTTTTATTTTTACAGCAAGTTAACGGAGGAAAGAGCGGGAGTTTTAGTAGAGCCAAGCAATGGAAGCCATAGCTCATGTGGGTTTGAACAGAAAGACCTTGTTAACAGAAGAATTAGTTATCAAAGCCAAGATCAAAGCTAGGATTTACGGGATTGCAGTTGGAGATTTTTTTGGGCAGTTTCAGAGGACTTCAAAGGGTTTTTTTGGTTATAAATACAGAGATTTGGGACAGAGACATGAGATACAGAACCATAGATCAGAAAGTTTTAGTAGCAGAATAGGGACATTTTTCTTGCCTTAGCAGGTGCTTCTCATGAAGGATTCGAATATTGTATTTTGTGTAATTTTCCCTCTTTATTTTGTTCTCCCTCAAATAATGAAGAGAAAGTGGTGCTTTGTGCAAATCTGGATTTGTCTTTGATTCTTGCTTCTTGTTTTCTGTTATGAGCCTCTGATAAATTTGTATGCATGCTAGAATTATTAATTATGCATTTTGCTCTTTGATTCTACCAGTGCAACCTTTTAGGGTTTAATCATTATGTTGTTGGGTAGGTAATGAATCTGGCATATCACCTTAGCAATTTAGGCATTTCTTTTATAATCTTGTTTCTTCTTCCCTTTTTCCCCACAATCCAGAGAGAAGAAACAGCTTTTTTAAAATCTAGAGGTTATCCTAAGAATCATGTCATATTTCTTATGGTTTCCCATTGTTGGTGATTGATTGACAAATTTAAGCATCAACAGATTTTGACACGCCTGGTGGGACTCCAAATCAAAGACTTGGGTCTTTGTTTTCTTGAATCTTTGTTATATATTTTGTGCTTTTGATCAAAAATCACAAAAATATCTGCTCATAGGAGCATGAATCTTCCATCTGGTGACTCTTTCTCAAGTCTTTACTTCTACAGATCATGGTAGCCTCAAATATTTTTGTGCAACTCAATATCCCTGCAAGGAATTTGTCTTTTGTGACTTGGGATTCAAGTCCTCTTCTTTTGCAGCAATAGGGTCAGGTTCCTGGTGCAGCATGGAAAGAATTACCTCATTTTCTTGGGGATGGCTCTATTTGTCCTACAGATCACATTCAAGATGTGGCAAATTTATGCATCATTCACCATGTCATAGCTAAAAATGAGGCCCTCTTGTTGGCATCTTCTCTCAGAGGCAAAGCGAGGGAATGGTATAGAGGTTTGCAATCCAGTTTGGTCACAGGATGGGACTAGCTTGGAGAACTCATCTACAATCAATTCTAAGAGAGGATGGATGTCGCCTCTCTCACTCAAAACCTCATCACGATCAAGAGACATCCTATGGAGTACATGTCTGATTTCAATGCAAGATTTGATAAGGTATGGAAAAAAAAATTAGTTGACATGAGACCTCCTCCAGTTTTTGCATTTCTGTATTATTTGAAGGCTTTAGACCCTAAAATTTCTATTATGATTCAAGCCTTAGGAGGTGAAACCCTAACCCAATAGTATAATCTTGCTATTAGAGATGAAAAGAACCTCATAGAAGTTGGTAAATTACGTCCCATGCCTTTAAAACCATTGTTTCCTCCTAAAAATATTTCATCCCAAGCCCTTCCTCATAGCCAAATGCATAATTGTTCTAGTCCACCCACCCTCCCTACTGAATTGATAAATGATAAGGAGATGTTGGAGGTAAAAGAGCTTATAAAATCCTTTACCCATGAGCTAAATGAGCTAAAATGTCATGAATTTTATCATGTTGATCATCACTTCATACCTCAAAGCCCTTATGAACAACAATATCAATACAGTCAGTTTGTAGAAGAAATTCTCCCTCAGGCACATAAGAGACCCACTTATTTTGAGAATTATACTTTACAAGCCTCTGTGGCTACAAATTAGCCAATAGAAGTCACAGATCAGGTACTATGTCATTTTGATATCAAAGAAAATTCAAGTCTCAAAGATCAAAATACAAGAAAAGAGATAAACCCTATTTATCCAGTGTTCCTAGCCAATTCTAAGCATCATACACATGAGGCAAAGTGTGATTCAGAAATTCAATTAACTGAAATAGGAGATTCAGAGGATGCTTATGACTTGACTCTTCTAGAAGCTGAAAAGTACTTGAAAAGGGGCTTTAAAGCTGAAAAGTACTGGGTGAAGAGTGATGCAACATCTTACCTCATTTTGAAAAAGAAGTTGTAAAGGACATTCTCACAGAATCTATACAGAGTGAGTGTTTTTATTTTTGCAATGAGTTTTCACATCTTGCAATAGATGGTGATGAACATGAGGAGCAATAAAATGAGGATTTGTTCTCAGGTTTTCAACAAGGGTATCAGATTCTTGATGCAAAAGATTCCACTATTGAGCAAGTGAATGGTTGTTTTGTAAAGCCTTTTTTAGGTGATCATGGAGAAAATTTTGAAACAAAGGTAGATGCAAATGTTGATCTTTTTTTTTTTGAAAATGGGTATTCTCTCCTTTTTGAAGAAGAGCTGCAAATACATGAAGCTCCATGATGATGAGGTCCCAAGAGACATTTGCAAAATTGAAGAGTTGCATACAGAATCACATCATAATCTATTCTTCTTTCAAGAGGAAATCCCAATCAGGTTCAAGGTTGTGATAGGTAGTTTCGTCACTTGCAGGACTAACTTTGATACTATCTTTGATACTGATCCTGTAGAAGAACAGGCAAGAGGAGTCACTAGGGAAGTCCTGTCAAAAGATGCTTTCACATACGAGCAAACAAATGAGCTTCAATGCTCAATGTACCCTTCCCACCCTCCGTCAAAGCAAGGATAGCATATAGATCAGCCTGACTGGTATTTTCATGCCAAGGAGGAGTCTCCAGAAAGTAGGAAGGTGAAAAGGTACAAGTTCTTGTTATTCTTCTTCATACATTTCATTTGGTCAATTCTCAGTGCAATATGGATCAATTGGAGCATAATCATCAGATACGGCAGTTATTTTTTTGTCCCTGTAAAGGGGCATGTCCCTATCAGTCTAATTTGAATATAGTTTAGATTTAGTGTTCAGAATAAGTTGCATCTGCAACATAGATTTCAATTTCAATTTGTTTGCTTTCAATAAGTCTCAGTTGCAATAAGGATGAAGGGTCAGTTTCTATGATTCAATCATGTATCAGATTCAATGGTCACCAGTTGTGGTTTCACTTGCAAATTTTCATTATGGTTCACCAGTGTTTTAGTTTCAGAATCAATGTATTTGCTGGGTAGATTGCACAAGCTTTGGTTGAGGATCTATTTTTAGTTTTATGGATGCTTCAATTTTAGTGTAATTGACTCTATTACCCAATGGATCAGGCTCTGGTTTGTGAAACCAAGGATTCTAGGGTTCACAGTGAGCAGGCTCACTTTCCCAACCAGTCACCAAGAACTATTGTACAAATTTTGCACACCATCTCAAAACTTTCAAGATGAGTGAATTTCATTTCAAAATGAGATTCATTGAGGTTCAAAGAGAGTTTCAAGGCACTCGATCTATATGAGTAAATGATCATTCGAGATAAGCTTCTACTTGTGTGCAAATAAAGTGTAGTCTTATATCGATTCAAAATAGGTGCATATATCTGAGAGGCAAATCAACAACTACATCTTGGATCCAGTGGCAAAAGAGAAAGATTCAATGTAGATTCGATAAAAATTCATGATGCATGAGAGTTGTTAGAGGCCGTCAGAGGCACAGCGAAATAAAGGAGCAGCCTATAAGTCCAGGTTGTAACCATCAATCAAAGGCATGAGCCTTAGTCATTTTAAATCCATCAAATTCAACCTATTCATTGAAGGCCTAATCTTGAGTCATGGATCAATAGAGTGAAAGTGCATAGCATTATAGTGTGGCCCTTGCGTATGAATTTAGCCACAGAGAAAAATGAAAATCAATACCAAATCAAAAGGAATAGCATCAACTATATACATCGCGCTGCTTCTAAACTCCACCGCAGTCTCTATTTCAATCCATTCAAAAGGTAAAGTCATATCAAGTTTATGAAGAAGGCACTCAATACACAAAAGAAAATAATGCTGCTCTATATGGTGTAGTCATAGTAGGAGGGTTCACAGAATGAACTATCCAGACCGTGCAGCAAGAGTAAACACAACGGAAATAACTCAAAGATATAGAACAAATGTAGATTCATTCCTTCAGTATATCATAGAGTTCAAATACAGGTCAATCGGCAACATGCGGACTTACAATTAGGGCTCACGGGCCTAATTACAAAATATCAAAATACGCACAAGATATAGCTTTGAAGCTCCTTCGCGCAAACTCCAAACTATGAACTTATGAATCAATTTCTAACTTGATAACTTTCTGACTACTTTCCTAGGCATCTATTGCATCATTATATATCATCTCCACTACAAAAGATCCCTCCACGTCGGCCAAGGAAGATCTCAAATTCCAATGAAGAGTTGTAACGTGTGTACACGGATAGGTCGGACCTAATCATGTAGAATACCTCTGCAAATGAATGGAATGATGTGTGGATCTCAGGAAAGGTCAGCCATGAACCATAGATCATTGAATGATGTGCAATTAGGCTCCATGGGTCAAGAAATGTTCTACAAGTCTTCTCCTTAAACTAATTACCAGAGATTGTCAGGATGCTCTGTTCTGAGAAAACAGTTGATCTTCTAAAAGCGATAACTTTCTGGTACTTGATCCAAATGCTTTGAATTCTAGATATGATTTAGATGAATGAATCTAGATGCTAAGTCTAGCTTCGCAAGATCTGGAATGCAACTGCGATAGAATGCGAACCAAAACATAGAAACTGCTACTAACTAAACTACCTGAACTGAATTGGAAAATGAAAGAAACAAACTAAAATACAAATGTTTTTGGTTGATGTAAGATTGCTCTTAAACCAGGGATGCTCCTGCATCAGGCATCTGGGGTTATTGAAAAAGTGAGTACCTCACTTTGTTGGGGCTAGAGGAAAATCAAGACAGTCTACCTCAGCCTAAGAAATCCAAGATGAATCTTCTTCTGGTCTACCTTTCCACTTCACAAGGTGTTCTCTGTATTGTCTTCCTCTGGTGTTGCGTCCAATTCTTTTATCTAAAATGTCTTCAATTTACTCTGGTGATTGTTGGGGTAACTGCTTCTTCAAGTCCTCTTCAAGGTTGTCACTGAACTCTGCTTCATGATACTGGTACAAGTCTACAATGTTGAAAATAGGTGATATGCCCAATGTCTCTAGTAGCTCCACTTCATATGCATTTCCTGAATCAAATTTTCTGAGTATCCTACAAGGTCCAAACTTCTTCATCTTCAACTTGTTATATGTTCCAACTGGAAATCTTTCTTTTCTCAAGTATACCATCACTTCATCTCCAACTACAAATTCTTTGTGTCTTCTCTTCTCATCTACTTGTTCTTTATATTTTTTGTTCATCTCTTCCAAATGCTTCTTTACCTGATCATGCACTGCCTTCATATGTCCTACAAATTCTTCTGCTTTTGTACTTATCTTTTCCTCTACACTAATGTCTCTCAATTCTACTGCTCCTCTAGGATTCACTCTAATAATAATCTCAAAAGGTGTTCTTCTGGTACTCCTATTCATTGAATTATTGTATGCAAACTTTGCTTGTGAAAGAATTAAATCCCAACTTCATGTCTTATCTCCAACAAAACATCTCAACAAGTTTCCCAAACTCCTATTCACTACCTCTGTCTGTCCATCAGTCTATGGATGAAAAGTTGAACTGGACTTCAAATCTATCTTTATCTTCTTCCAAAGTGTCTTCCAAAAATATTCAAGGAATCTGGTGTCTCTATATGAAATTATGCTCTTAGGTAATCCATGCAATCTCACAATCTCCTTGAAAAATAGGTCAGCTACATGCACTGCATCAGTTGTCTTCCTGCAAGGTATGAAATGTGTCATCTTCAAAAATCTATCTACCACTACAAATATAGAATCATGTCCTCTATGTGTCTTAGGTAATCCCATTAAAAAATCCATACTTATATCTTCCCAAGGTCTCTCCGGTACTGTCAAAGGTTTATACAATCCAGTATTCTGACTACTCCCTTTTACAACTTGACAAACTCTACAACTCTACACAAACTTCCTAACATCCTTATGTATCTAAGGCCAAAAGTAGTTTTCACTCACCAAAGCCACTGTTTTACCCATGCCAAAATGTCTTGTCAATCCACCACTGTGTTTCTCCTTGATCAAATTATCTCTCATTGAACTTCTAGGTATGCATAACTGATTTCCTCTAAACAACATATCTTCTTGAATGAAATAGTCCAACCACTTACTCCTATCTATCACAACAGATTCCTTACATGCTTTCCAAGGTTCTGCAAAATTGGTTTCTCCCTCATACATGTTCTTCAATTCATCAAATCCCAACACTTTAACTCTCATTTTTGTCAGCAAGTTCCTTCTCCTACTCAATGCATCTACAACTTTGTTTGATTTACCATTCCTATGCTTCAATACAAATGCATAACTCTGCATGAACTCTACCCATCTCATATGTCTCTAATTCAACTTACCTTGACTATTCAAATATTGCAAAGCTTGATGATCTGTATACAACACAAACTCCTTAGGAAATAAGTAATGTCTCCATTTCTTCAAGGCTTGAATTATAGCATAGAACTCTTGATCATAAATTGAATATCTTCTCCTTGCATCATTCAAATTCTCACTAAAATATGCTACAGGTCTACCTTCTTGACTCAACACTCTCCAATTGCATTTCCACTTGCATCACAATCAACTTGAAATACCTTATTGAAATCCGGTAATGCTAAAACAGGTTGCTCTGTCACTTTTTGCTTCAACAACTCAAAACTTTTATCTGCTTCTAATGTTCACTTAAAGTCTTTTTTGTCACCTCTCATTGTCTCTATCATAGGGTTATAAACTGAACTAAAATTTTTGATGAACTTCCGGTAGAAACCAGCTAATCCATGAAATGATCTAACCTCTCCAATGCTCTCCGGTGTAGGCCATTCAACAATTGCTCTTACTTTCTTAGGGTTCATCTTCAATCATTCTGTAGAAATCACAAATCCCAAATATACCAATTCTTCTTTTATGAAATTACATTTATTGATGTTGATCAGCAATTTCTCTTCTCTCAACCTCTATAATACTTGTCTAATGTGCCACAAATGTTCTTTTGTTTTACTAAAAATTAGAATATCATCCAAATACACAATAACAAAATTACCCAAGAATTTCTTCAAGACTTCATTCATCAACCTCATAAAAGTACTTGGTGCATTTTTCAGTCCAAAAGGCATCACTAACCAATCATACAATCCTTCATTTGTTTTAAAAGCGGTCTTCCATTCATATCCTTCTTTGATTCTGATCTGATAGTATCCACTCTTCAAATCTATCTTTGTGGAATATTTTTCTCCACTCAAACAATCCATGATATCATCCGTCCTAGGTAAAGGAAATCTATACTTAACTGTGATCTAGTTTATTTCTCTAGAGTCAGTACACATTCTCCATTCTCCATCCTTCTTAGATGCTAACACTGCAGGTGAAAGGAAGCTAGGTGTGCAGAAATCGCTTCCTACACTAATTTAATGAGGAGAGGGCTATGCAAATTCAAATTAATCCTTACAACTATAGCAACATAGAACATCTAACAGAGATATTGCAGCAATACACATGAACCAGAAAGAAGACCAAACAAGAGAGACAAATATATAACGTGGGAAAAACCCTTATTGGGTGAAAAACCCCACACTCAAAAACCTACACAATGTATTATCAAAACTAAAAGTTGTTTACAATACACTTGCATGCAAGCTTCAATGGTCTTCGACACTCGTATTTGGAGTCAATCTAGCAACATAACAATACCTATCAATCCTGTAATACATCTCCTCCTCCAAGCACCTGTTTATATAGAATATACAAGGCAATATTGGTCCTATCTTGGAATGGGCATCCAACTTGGCCTCATGGCCCAAAACCCATGCCTAAGGACACTTGGTCAACATTGTAGAATGTGACTAACACTTGTCCACAGCTCCCATCCCAAAGAGGTCACCTATTTCCAAAATGGGCTATGATAGATGCTCTTACGACACTTATGACCATCATAGAATCTGTCATAGCGGTTACAACTTACAACTGTAAGAGAATCTGTCATACACATGCTATAAATAGCATATTCTCTTACAACATGTCATAGTCCACCTTAGGGTGCCCAAATATGCCTTTTTCAAAGATGCTTCATGACACATGTCTTCACCTGTCTTACAAGCTTCTATTTCTGACTCTTACATGTCATAACTTTGTCATAGGAATCCATCATAACCGTTTCGGTCAAACATTCCCTTACATGAAAGACGCTGACACATGGCAAAATGCTCCTACCACAAAGTGGGATGCCTATCTCCTCATGTGAGGACAAAATTACAAGTTGTCATCTTCCATGTAGGATGACACATCATCGTGCCACATCCCACAATATGACAATATGGAATTTACAATTAATTTACAACATAGGCAATGAATTAATAAATACAAACATAAATAATGCAAGGAATTACCAAGGTTGAGACACCTTAATTCCCAACATTCTCCCACTTGTTGAACACCTTGTAAGAGCCAATAGAATAACAGGATTTAACTACTATAGACCGAGAGGCCCATAGACTCCGAACACCATCTGAACTTCTCTGTGCCCATTGGTTTCGTCAATGCATCTACAACATTCTTCAAAGTATCTACCTTCTCCAAATTTACCTTCCCATCCTCTACCATGTCTCTCATGAAGTGAAACTAAACATCAATATGCTTTGTTCTGGCATGGAAAGTTAGATTCTTCGCAAGGCAAATTGTACTCTAACTGTCACAATTGATCGTGATCTAACCTGCATCAACACCAAAATCTGAACACAATCTATTAATCCAAATGGCTTCCTTACAAGCATGAGTTGCTGCCATATACTCAACTTCTGTTGTGGACAAAGAAACCACATGTTGTCGCTTACTCATCCAACTAATAGTACCACCAAACAGTGTAAACACATAAGCACTGGTGGATCTCCTGCTGTCAATGTCACCTGCCCAATCTGAATCCACAAATCCACGAATATCAACAGAATGTGGAGGTCCTATAACATTAACATGATAGCATATGGAATATTTGGAAGTACCCCTCAAATATCTAAACACTCACTTAACTGCATCCCAATGAACCCATCCAGGATTAGCCATAAATCGACTAAGGACTCCCACTTCTTGGGCAATGTTTGGTCTTGTGTAGACCATAGCATACATCAAACTGCCAACAACTCTAGCATAAGGTACTCTGCTCATGTCCTCCACCTCACTAGGAGATTTTGGACAATCCTCAATAGACAACTTTGTCCCCAAAGAAACAGGAACACACAATGGTCTACAATCTGCCATGCTAAACCTATCCAACACGGTCTTCACATAATTACTCTGGCTTAACCAAAGTTTTCTATTGGTTCTGTCTCTTCTGATTTCCATTCCTAGAATGTACCTAGCTGTCCCTAAATCTTTCATTTCAAACTGTGCTGACAACTGAGATTTAAAATCAGAAATCATATTCTTACCCTTCCCAATGAGCAACATATCATCAACATACAGTGCAACAAATGATCACCATCAAACTTCTAATACACACAATGATCTGATTTTGATCTCGCAAATCTAATTGACAACACAAAGGCATCAAACTTCAAGTACCATCTCCTAGGGGACTACTTCAAACCATACAAAGACTTCTTAAGCTTGCAAACCAAATTTTCTTTACCTTTCACCATGTAATGCTCTGGCTGTGACATGTAGATTTCTTCCTCCAAATTGCCATGAAGGAAAGTTGTCTTCACATCCATCTAATCTACCTCTAAGTCATAAGCTGCTGCAAGAGACAACAGGAATCGAATGGATGTCAACTTTGCAATGGGAAAGAAGATCTCACCATAATCTGTACCCTCCACTTGTGAATACCCCTTGGCAACCAATCTGGCCTTATACTTCTCAACACTGCCATCTGCACCAAATTTCTTCTTGAACACCCATTTGCATCCAACAGGTTTCTGTCCTTCAGGTAAAGGCACCAAGTCCCAAGTTTGATTCTTTTCCAAAGAAGCCATCTCATCCTCCATGGCCTCCTTCCAAGAACCTGCATCTTTCATGTCCATAGCCTCTGATACAGTTCTACGTTCATCATTGTTAGTAAGCAAAGAAAAAGTACAACTAGAATCAAGCAATGTAAAACCAAACCTTTCTAGTTGCTTTCTTATCCGTGTAGACCTCCTCAAGAGCTAAGGTTGAGGTTCAACTTCTTCATCTGAGCTTTTAGAGTTGCAAGAGCTCTCCTCATCATCAGGTCCAACATGGTCTTTCTATTTAGTCTTCTCAGGGGTAGAAGGAAACTGAACAACATCCTCCTTTTCTTTTTATTCTAGCTATAAAATAGTGGAAGAAGGTGTAAGCTCTCTGAAGATGACACTTCTGCTATACAACATTTTTTCAACCACAGGATCCAAAAGCTTATATCCTTTCACACCAACACCATAGCCAATGAAGATACACTTAACATCCTTGTTCTCCAATTTTGATCGCTTCTCCCTAGGCACATGTGCATATGCCTCACAACCAAATACATGAAGATGCCTTATTGAAGGCTTTCTACCAGACCACACCTCCATGGGTGTCTTTCCAACAAGAGCTAATGTAGGAGATCTATTTACAAGATAGCAAGCAGTGGCAATAGCTTCAGCCCAAAACTTTTGTTCTAGGCCAGCTCCACTAAGCATACTCCTAGCCTTCTCCATCAATGTCCTGTTCATCCTTTATGCAACTCCATTTTGCTGCGGGGTGTATGGAGTTGTCTTATGTCTTTTAATCCCAAGTTCCTTGCAATATTTATCAAATTATGTAGAACACAACTCACCACCATTGTCAGTTCTCAAACACTTAATCCTTTTACCAGTCTGATTTTCAGCAAAGGCCTTAAACTCCTTAAACTTACTATAGACTTCAGATTTGCTTCTAAGAAAATAAATCTATGTCCTTCTACTATAGTCATCTATGAAAGATACAAAATCTATAGATTTTGATAACGAAGGAACATTAACATGACCAAATGCATCAAAATGAACAAGGTCCAACACACCAGAAGATTTATGAGAACTTGAATAAAATTGAACACGGTTTTGTTTGCCCTATATGCAATGTTCGCAAAAGTCAAACTCAAGATTACAATCATCCAACCCCTCAACGAGGTTTTTATTTTTTAGGGTACACAGACCCTTCTCACCAATGTGGCCAAATCTCTTATGCCATAACATTGTCTTTTCAGTAGGAAGCTTAACTTCCAAGGCATGATTACAAACATCAGAACTAGAAACAACTGATTTCTTAACTGCTCGTTCAGATGGTGGGGATAAAGTGACTGCTGCCCTCTTCCTTGAGTCAGAAGAACTATTGCATTTTGAAATGTATGCCTCCATCTGAAATAAAGTACCCCTCCTAGTACCCTTAGCAAGCACCATAGCTCGTCTAGTCATCTTGCATCCTTCTTTCGAAAAGACAACCTGCACACCTACATCATTCAACATACTTACAGAAAGTAGATTCCATGCTAAGCCTGGGATGTGCATAACCCCAGAGATCCCCTTCACTCATCCATTAGGGAATTAGATAGAGACTCTTCCATGACCAACAATCTTCAGATGAGAGTCGTCACCCAAGTACACCTTTCCACCATCAAACTCGTCATACTTAGTGAACCAGTCTCGATGTGAGGTCATGTGGAATGATGCACCCAAGTCAATCAGCCACACATCATCAAATGCATGGGTTGCCAGGGCTGCGATGAAAGCATCACCATCATCTTGTGACTTGTCAGAATCTGAATCTGGGGTCTTCTTCTTCTTTTTCTTTTCTTCTTTGCATTCCTTTCAGAAATGCCTAGATTTACCACAGTTCCAATAGATAGCCTTGGACTTTCCAAGAGATTTGGATCTCCCACGGGATTTGGATCTACCCTTCTCAGCTTTCTTGTCCTTCTTGTTCTCTTTCTCCTTGGGTCTTCCATGAACTGCAAGAGCCTCTTTGGCTACCTTAGAAGACTCTCTCCGCATCTCTTCAGACAATAGCAAAGAAACCACTTCATCCATTTTGAATGTGGATGTGGTGCTTCCAATAGCCATGACAAGGTGATCCCATGAGTCCGGAAAAGAACAAAGCAAGGTCATACACCGATCCTCCTCCTCCATCTTCACACCAATAGATGTCAATTGTGCAACCAATATGTTAAAAGCATTCATATGTTTCGTAATGGATCCTCTGTCCTCCATTCGAAGGGAATACAACTTCTTTCTCAGAAAAAAGTTTGTTAACCAAGGATTTGGCTTGATACACATCTCCCAACTTCTTCCAAAGCAAGTTTGTAGTTTTCTCCTCATGGACATGTAACATGATAGAATCAGCAATACTAAGTCTTATGATACCCTTAGCCTTCTAATCCTTGAGATCCCAATCATCTTGTGACATTATAGCTAGTTTAGTTCCATTAATAATTTCCCAGAGGTCTCGATCAACAAGCATGTCTTCCATCTTGAGTTTCCACAGCTCGAAATTAGTGCCATTGAATTTCTCCACTTCTATCCTTCCGGACGTGCTTGCCATTTGCTTGCTACAACAAGATCCAGAATACTCTGCACAGACTCCCACTCAACTTAAGATCAGCTCAAAAAACCCCTACCCAACAGCTAAGACCAAAACTGGTCAGGCTCTGATACTAACTGAAAGGAAGCTAGGTGTGCGGAAATCACTTCCTACACTAATCTAATGAGGAGAGGGATATGCAAACTTAAATTAATCCTTGTAACTACAGCAACATAGAACATCTAACAGAGATATTGTAGTAATACACATGAACCAGAAAGAAGACAGAAGAAAAGAGACAAAGATATAACGTGGGAAAAACCCTTATCGGGTGAAAAACCCCACACTCAGGAACCTGCACAATGTATTATCAAAATTGAAAGTTGTTTACAATACACTTGCAATACAAGCTTCAATGGTCTTCGACACTCATATTTGGAGTCAATCCAGCAGCATAACAGTACCTGTCAATCCTATAATACATCTCCTCCTCCAAGCACCTATTTATATAGAATATACAAGGCAATATTGGTGCTATCTTGGAATGGGCGTCCAACTTGGCCTCATGGCCCAAAACCCATGCCTAAGGATACTTGGTCAACATTGTAGAATGTGCCTAACACTTCTCCATAGCTCCCATCCCAAAGAGGCCGCCTATTTCCAAAATGGGCTATGACAGATGCTCTTACGACACTTACGACCATCATAGAATTTGTCATAGCAGTTACAACTTACAACTGTAAGAGAATCTGTCATACACAAGCTATAAATAGCATATTCTCTTACAACATGTCATAGTCCACCTTGGGGCACCCAAATATAGCTTTTTCAAAGATGTGTCACGACACATGTCTTCACCTGTCTTACAAGCTTCTATTTCTAACTCTTACATGTCATAACTTCGTCATAGGAATCCATCATAACCATTTCGGTCAAACATTCCCTTACACAACATGAAAGATGCTGACACATGGCAAAAATACTCCTACCACAAAGTAGGATGCCTATCTCCTCATGTGAGGACAAAATTACAAGTTGTCATCTTCCATGTAGGATGACACATCACCGTGCCACATCCCACAATATGACAATATGGAATTTACAATTAATTTACAACATAGGCAATGAATTAATAAATACAAACATAAATAATGCAAGCAATTACCAAGGTTGAGACACCTTAATTCCCAACAGAAGGTATTGCACAAGGACTCAAACTTTCTCTGATCAAACCTTTCCTCAACAACTCTTGTATCTGCTTATTCAATTCTTCATTCTCTGCCAGTGTCATTCTGTGTACTGCTTTGTTGGGCAAACTAGCTCCCGGTATAAGATCCATGTGATAACTGATACTCTTTATAGGTGGAAATCCTTTAGGTACATTGTCTGATATGATGTCTTCATACTCTGTCAAAAACTCAGTTATCTCCTCTGGTTGTGATTCTTCAGTTTCCTTCTTCAATGCTTTAGGCTTCTTAGGAATCAAAGCATAACACATATTCTCATATTTCAATCCATCCAAAAATTTTCTTCCATCTACCAAACAGATTCTAGCATTCCCACATACTTCACTCTTAGGATCATCTTCCAAAGGAATCAAGGTAATTCTCTTCCCATTTGATGTTATAGTGTATGTATTCTTTCTCCCATCATGTATAGCTTTTCTATCATACTACCAAGGTCTACACACCAAGATATGACATACATCTATAGGCATAATATCACACAAGACTTCATCATGATAAGATCCAATATGAAATTTCACCAAACATTGTTCACTCACCAGTATCTTATGATCATCCTGAATCGATGCTATCTTATAGGGATTAGGGTGTTTCAACCTTTCCAACTTCAGCTTAGTCACCATCTCCTCTGAAACTAGGTTATCAGAACTACCACTATCAATAACAACTTTACAACATTTACCTCCTGATTTGCATCTGGTTCTGAACAAACTTTTCCTCTATGGTGGTTCTTCATTTGTCTCTGCCTGAAATAGTGCTCTCCTCATCACAAGTTATTCTCCTTTCTCTGGTTTACCAAATAAACTTGGGTCACCTAGTTCAATAGGTTCTTCTTCGACATAAGCTGCTCTTCCATTGTTCTCTATTCTTTTACTTGTACTCCCTTGATTACATTCAAATGCTCTATGTTCTTCACCTCCACACTTGAAACAAGTACCTTTGAATGTTCTCCTATCAGGTCCTCTACCTTCTCTTTTGTACCCTTCATTTCGGTATGAATTGTAATTACCTCTGTGATGAAAATTTTTGTCATCTCTCTAGTATGTATTGTTATCTCTGTCATTCTTCTTAAATAAGTTGTCAAGCTTGTTCTGCTCTGGATGTGATCTGTCTCCTCCATAAAATGTTCTGTATTTCTAAAATTTACCTCCTCTTCCTCTCTGTCTCTGATCATGCCTCTTATTCATCTTCTCCTCAACTTTCAGGGAAAACTGATATGCTTCCTCCAAAGATGTCATCCTTACCAAACTTAGTTCTTCTTGAATGTTCAATCTCAGTCCATTGATGTATCTAGCCACGTTCTCCTTGCTTGCTTCACTATGTCATGTCCTTATGGTCATCTTATGAAATTCTTCAGTATATTCCTTCACAGATTTCTCTGTTTGTCTCAGGTTCTACAATCTCTTCAACAACTCCAACTCATAGTCAGTAAATATAAACTAATTTTTCAATTTTGTCACCATCCTATCCCATTTTGTAATCTTTTCTTTTCCTCTTCTATTTCTATCTAATTGAACTTCTTTCCACCATATAGTAGCATGTCCTTTCAACTTTGTCTTTACAAATTTTACCTTCTCCAGATCTTCAACTTCTTCATATTCAAAGTATTCTTCCATGTCATTTATCCAGTCAATCAACTCTTCAGGGTTCAAATTACCAGTGTAGTTTGGGACCTTAACTCTAGGTCTCTTCCCAATCTTTGAAATAGCTCACAACATCTTTACTTGATCTTATTCTTCTTCTTCATCTCCTCCTAGGGTTTCACCAATTTGTTCAACAGATTAAAATTCTTCTTCATCATCACTTTCAACATTAGGTCTAGGTGTCAATCCTCTTCGCCTATCTTCCTCGACAGCATCCAATCAGATTCGCATTGTTTTCATCATTTCCATCATTTCATCCATTCTACCAGCCATTGTTCCAATAGCAAGGATTCTCCTCAGTGACATCCTTCCTAGGATCAAGTGCAAACTGCCTCAAGTTCGGCGATTAGACTACAAGGTGACAACTACCTCACAATCAAAGATCGGTTGCGACACAAGTAACCTGCCTCAATTCGGTGATCTATCCACATCAAGATCTTACATAATTCTGTTGCCAACTTTGCTCAATTCACTCCCAAATATTCAAACTTTCACTCCGATACCACTTGGTGCAGTCACGGTAGGAGGGTTCACAGAATGAACTGTCTAGACCTTGCAACAAGAGTAAACACAATGGAAACAACTCAAAGATGTAGAACAAATGCACATTCAGTCCTTCAGTATACCATAGAATTCAAATATAGATTGGTCGGCAACATGCAGGCTTACAATTAGGGCTCACAGGCCTGATTACAGAATATCAGAATACGCACAAGATATAGCTTCGAAGCTCCTTCACGCAAAATCCAAACTATGAACTTATGAATCAATTTCTAACTTGATAACTTTCTGACTACTTTCCTAGGCATCTATTACATCATTATATATCATCTCTGGTACAAAAGATCCCTCCGTGTCAGCCAAGGAAGATCTCAAATTCCAATGAAGAGATGTAACGTGTGTACACAGATAGGTCGGACCTAATCATGTAGAACACCTCTGCAAATGAATGGAATGATGCGCGGATCTTAGGGAAGGTCAGCCATGAACCATAGATCATTGAATGATGTGCAATTAGGCTCCATGGGTCGAGAAATGCTTCTCAAGTCTTCTCCTTCAACTGATTACCAGAGATTGTCAGGATGCTCTGTTCTGAGAAAACAATTGATCTTCTGATAGTGATAACTTTTTGGTACTTGATCCAAATTCTTTGAATTCTAGATATTATGTAGATGAATGAATCTAGATGCTAAGTCCAGCTTCACAAGATCTGAAATGCAATTGCGGTAGAATGCGGACCAAAACACAGAAACTGCTACTGACTGAACTGCCTGAACTAAACTAGAAAATGAAAGAAACAAACTAAAATACAAATGTTTTTGGTTAATGCAAGATTTCTGTTGAACCAAGGATGCTCCTGCATCACTATAAGAGGTATGCAAGACATTGCCAGACATAATCAAAATTGGTGTAACTAGTATGTGATGGCACATCTAGATAAAGGCATAGCAAGATTTGTAGGAAAGCATTAATATAAGGCGTTGCCTATGGCAAAGCGCACTCTCTCATTACATAGTCACCAAATTCTAATTTAGCCAAAAGAAAAGTAGCTTCCATCATCATAGAGGCACTGCCAATGAAGGCGTGGCCCATTTCTAAATCAAGGCAATCGTAGAAGAAACACCGGGTAGTGATAAAAGCATCAGCTATGTGTAAAGAATGGATGGCCAAGAAAATCATGGCAGACATTCAAGAACCATAGTTGACACCATGGAGGATGGTCACTCAACCTACTTGAAGCATGGTGCCATCAAAGAGGAATGTGCAAGCAATAAAAAGGCATGGGCCTTATTAAACAAGGGTACAATGCTCTAAACGAGCAGACACAAAAATACAAAGCCACTATCATCATAGACTTAGCAAATAAATAAAGGTGTCCAGCTTCAAAAACTAAGACACGACCTTCATATAAAATTGCTCTGGTGAATAAAATGATGACGCTACCTGTTCGAAGAGTATCAAAGCCCAACTAGCATGAGATTAGCACAGCCTATGTAAATAGGGTGCATTCAATCTACGTAATGATTCAAATTGCAACCTTGGACAATGAAAGGTCATGGGAATAAAGAGAATGGGCACAGTCCAAATTGATTGCGCAAGCATTATAATAATAGTGCAGTCCGTTAAAATGGTGCACGAATATTCAATGAAGCAAGGCGGCCATCAAATGAGAGGCGCGACCTCCATAAGTTTCAATGATGTGCAAGTTTCAAATGATGGATTTGGTTTTGGAATCTATATGATGCACAGGGATTTCAAATGAAGGTGAGGTATGAGAAATAAAGGTGCATACATTTTACACCCTATCGCAGCCTACCAAGCAAAAGGAAATCATGGCATACAGCCTTTGAGGTTGAGAGGCAAGTATAGATAGTTGGCATGATTTCAACAGAAGCTTAGCATATTCAATATAATGGTGGTCCTTCATAAAAGGCAGTATAAAGAAGATACCAGTAACGCATGAAAATAGGGTTTCACAATGAAATGATGAGACTCAGGCATCATAGGATCAAAGGAGGATCAACGATTCAGACAAGTTCGCTCAAGAAGGACACGGAAGCCACCACGTGCTCAACTGCAGGCATTTGAAGGCAAAGGAGAAATTTTTTCTCCAGAATGAGCGTGGTGCTTCCACGTGGTTGCCATGGAAGCAAGATAATTGTTTTATTTTATTTTTTCATAAAAACTCTTAATAGGTAAATGAGACACGTGAAGTATTAAGATAAGTCAGATTTAAATAATGTTGAATCTCAAGGTGGGGCCCTCCTCCAAACAAGTTAAAAGCTTTATAAAATAATAAGAGTCTTATGTAAGCTAAAAGCTCACGGGGGGAGATTAAAATTAGATTTAAATGTTAAGAGTCTTTTATTATGGAATTACATGGTGGGTCCCAAGACTAATAAAACTAAGTGCTTTATTAAATTTAACACTCTCATATGACTATTCACGGGTAAAAGAAATATGCAGCCCTAAGATAATAAAGCCACACTTTTATTTTTACGGCAAGCTAACGAAGGAAAGAGCAGGAGTTTTACCAGAGCCAAGCAAAGGAAGCAATAGGTCATGTGGGTTTGAATAGAAAGACCCAGTTAACAAAAGAATCAGTTATCAGATTCGAGATCAGAGCTGAGATTTACAAGATTGCAGTTGGAGATTTTTTTTGTGCAGTTTCAAAGGACTTCAAAGTGTTTTTTTAGTTATAAATACAAAGATCCAAGATAGAGACATGAGATACAAAACCACAAATCAGAAAGTTTTAGTAGCAAAATAGGGACATTTTTCTTGCCTTAGCAGGTGCTTCTCATGAAGGATTCAAATATTGTATTTTGTGTAATTTTGCCTCTATATTTTGTTCTCCCTCAAACAATGAAGAGAAAGTCGTGCTTTGTGCAAATCTAGATTTATCTTTGATTCTTGTTTCTTGTTTTCTGTTTTGAGCCTCTAATAAGTTTTATGTATGCTGGAATTATTAATCATACATTTTTCTCTTTGATTCTACCAGTGCAACCTTTTAGGGTTTAATCATTGTGTTGTTGGGTAGGTAATGAATCTGGCGCATCGCCTTAGCAATTTAGGCATTTCTTTTATAATCTTGTTTCTTCTTCCCTTTTTCCCCACAACCCAAAGAGAAGAACTAGCTTCTTTAAAATCTGGAGGTTATCCTAAGAGTCAGGTCCTACATTCTTAGGGTTTCCCATTGTTGGTGATTGATTGACAAATTTAAGCATCAACAAGTTGTATGATGTAGAACCAACTCTCCCAAAACTAGACCTACTTGAAAGCTTTGTGAAACCATTTCTAAAGCTTTGTCAGAATATTTTTAAGATTTGTGAAATATTTGGAAGCTCTGTGAAAGTTGTTACAGGTTTGTTAAACCCTAGAAGACCTATATAAACTTTAAAAGGTCTATATAAATCATGGAAGAGTCTACGAGAACCTAGAAAAGCTTTCCTAAGCATTTTAAAATTTGCATAAGCATAGAATGGTTTACACAACCATCAAGAGTCCTAACAATGTGAGGTCTAGTGTATGTGGCATCCCTTCTATAGGGTTGAAGATGTTCAGGAGAGACAACAAGCAGTTCATTGCAATGTTCAAGATAAAAGGCATTGAACAAAGCTAAAGAGAAAAAAGTGATCAAGAGAAGAGGATGCAGCAAGAAGAACTATAAGTTGAGAAAGAGAGAGTTCAGAGAAGACAAGAGTCATACAGGCTTGAACAAGGCTTATAAGTCAAGATAAGAGCTCTAAGAGGTTTGTAAAGATAGTCTATAGATATGTTTAAGGGGTGTGAGACTATTGAAATAGATAATGAAATACACAGTGTGTATAACTGTTTAAAATGTCTGTGAGAGAACTAAGAGGATTAAGATACCTTGTGAAGTATACAGAAGCCTAAAGGACCATCAGAGGTCTATCAAGATTATCTACATGATTATTATTAGTAGAGGATGAACTTAGCAGGACTTTTTTTTAAAAGTAATATTTATGATATGGAGTCTGATCATGAACAGTAGCTTTTCCAACTCAATAAAAAATTTGTTTGCAATGGTGGCAGTGGGTTTGATAGAATTTCTAAAGACACTTTTGAGAGAGCTATAAGCTCTTTGGAGAAGGTGTCTTTCTTTCAACATCATCCTTTGACTACAAATGATGTTATTCAAACTTGTTCTGGTTTGGTTCCTGTAGAGGTGTTGGCATCCATATATTCTTACTAGTTAGAAAAGAGGAAGAAGAAGAAGGATTTGTATTGGTAGGGATGGATTGTAGAAGTGTTGGCATCAAGGCATTGGTTCCACCATTTGAGATGAAAGGGAGTGCAGGGAATTCAAATTAGACTTCAAAGATGAAACAGAAGAGACACCTATGGTGTATCTCAACAATGTTGTGAAAGATGGTTGTGCTGTGAATATTGATCTAGATCCATTGGAAGGTCTACAGTGACTATGTACAAGACTGATGAAATACATAGTGTATGAAACCATGCAGGTCCTATTTCAAGGAGAAGAAAACTAAAACAAGATTTGTTAGGGGACCTGAAAGGTCATGAAGTTGTAGTTGAGAGTTCTCATAGAGAAAGACTTATTCCTACGCCATATAAAGGATTTTAAAGGTATCAAGTAGTTGAAGAAAGTTAGGAAACATGTTCATATTCCTATGCAAGCACCTGAAGGAAGTTATGGCCATCAAGAGTCCTTATCATTGCTTATTTTCAACAAGCACTTATTCAAGTGATTGGTGGTAGTTTTGGAGCCTTTTTAGAAGATTTTCCATCTTGAAGACCCATTCACTCAATGAACCATGGAATCTTAAGTAGAAAACTAGGAAAATGATATTAAAACTACTAGTAGTCTCCTCCATACCCAAGAAGGTTAGATGAAGCATTCAAGAGGTATTTAGCCTCTTTATTCTCCACTTGAAGACAAGTTCTTGATTTTTCTCAAGGATGTTTACTCTTCCAATATATCTTTTGGTATTTGGACATAGATACTCTCTGGATTTTTGTAATAGATTTTTGTAGACATGGATTTGTAATGGATACTAATTCTTCATGATCAATAAGAAGAACTAATTTTTTGCCTTTCTCATATACATTAGCACTGTGTTTTCTTGAAGAGTTGGAAGTTTCTCCTATGGATATCATTCTCTTTTGTAGTTGCACTCTTCTTTTCTAACCTCTATGGAAGTTTTCATGAGTTTGTGTGAATCTAGGTCAGTTTCTTAAGATTGTTTTGTGCTTGAAAAGTAGGTCCAAAGATCCCCTTATCATTGGTGTATCACCTCCTTTGTATTTTTGGCCATTTATTACCCTTTTCATGATGAGGACTTAGTTAGATTGTTGAGTAGTGTTTTAGGCCTGCAACTAATTATAGATTAGGTATTTTTAGTGATAAGTAATAGGGAACAAACCCTTGTCTGGAGGTTAATCTCTAGCTATCAAAGCCCACACTTTGAGAGGTCTTCCCATGTTTCACTGAATAATTGAGCTAGGTGTTTAGCAAGGGTGCATATTCTAGTGACAACAAAGACCTCAATCCAATTAGTACAATCACAAAATGAGGTACATTGTCAAAAGAAGAAAATAATATATATGAGTTGGTGTGAGTAGTTAGATTTTACAAGGGTGCACATTCAAAAGTTTTTTAGCAATGGCAATGCAAGATCTTTGCAGGTTACTAGAAAGCTTACTCTACTCTAACAATCTCTCTTGACTTCTCCTAACCGATATCAAATGCTCCTCCCTTATTTACACTAAATGGTGATACATTTAGACAAAAATTCCCCATCTTAATTTCTCATGATTTTTCTAGCTACATGAGATAGTATGTAAGATGTCATCTTCTATTCAATCTAATAGCTTACACATCAAAGAGATAATAGAGCATATTATTATTCACCATGATGGATTTCATGATAGTTTTCAATTTCATATTCCTAGGAGTTTTGGTAGATCACAGGAATACCTAGCATTTTTTTTTTTAAATAGAATTTTTTAAGCTTGGTTTAGGCAATCAACATTGAGCAATGCATTGACTATGTAGTGAAAAAACTAGTGAAACAAATGGTTCTTCAATTTGTCACCTAGTTGTTGGGAATGAAAATGCATCTACCTCTTATTGTTTATGGTTGTACAACTCTTCTACTCTTGCAACTTGCAAGCTTCATCATTCCATAAATTCCAACCTTGTCTAAATATTTCTCATTCTTGAGAACTTGTTTATTTTAATATTAAAAATTTGACTGATCACAAACCTTTGGAGACTCATAGAGTTATGTCCAATTCTTCAAAAATTGGTGCTTATAATTTGTAGGGAGTTGATTCATTTGAAAGTCCAAGCTACCAATCTCAACTATTTGATTTTAGTAGCTTGCTCTTGTTTAGAATCTATGAGAATAGACTCTCCACAATTTCTTCAACTCAAAACAAGGGATATTTTTATCTTGGATGAATTCCAAGTAAATTCTTTTAGTTTGGTTGATCTTGAACTAAGGGATTGCTACGAATTAGGTAAATTGTAGATAAACCCTTGTATGTTTGTAACAAATGTTGGATGGCTTGGAGGACATTCAAAGAATATTGTCCCTCCCAAGATGCTCATCAAAACTTGTTGGCATCTTTTCAACCCTTAAACAACTTAAAGTATCACCATGCATGATGGTAACATTTTCTTTTAATTTGGTTTTAGTTACCTAATTCTATTTATAGTTCAATTGACCCTCTTTTAATGTTGTCAATAATTTACTATCCTTTCTTATTATTTGTAAATGTGTGAGCAGGAAAAATCAGGTTAATAAGATCAAGCAATACAAATCAAACCTAATCCTACCATCTTCAAAGAATCCATCTAAATGACACAAAATGAAAGCAAAACAAGAGCAATGTCACCTAGATTTGTTGATTCCTTGGTTGGGTGTGGATTGCTTCTCAATAGTGAACAACCATAGTTGCCAAAGCTGCCATGATGATAGATGAAGTGCTCAAAGTGTTCAATGGAAGCTCAATGGATGTGATATATATGAGAGGATACTCTGGATGCTATATGATGAGATGAGATAAAATGAAATGAGAGGGAGTATATATAGTCCTCAACAAAGATTGATCAACGGTTTAGAAAAGGAGGTGCAATGGACGGTTGAGATAATTCCAAAAGCATGGATAAATAAATAAAATATTAATTTTATTTATTTAGAAAGATCAAATTAAATAAATTTAGAAAAATTATTTAATTTTAGAAAAAAAATGGAATAAAATAATGATAAGATAGATGATGGAGGAAAACGTTGGATTTAGAAAATTGGAAGAATAGATATAAATTAAATAAATAAATTTATTTAATTTATATGCATGATGAAAAGATAAATAAATAAAATATTAATTTTATTTATTTATAAAGATCAAATTAAATAAATTTAGAAAATTTATTTAATTTTAGAAGAATAATGGGATAAGATCAAATTAAATAAATTTAGAAAAAGTATTTAATTTTAGAAGAATAATAGAAAAGATCAAATTAAATAAATTTATAAAATTTATTTAATTTTAGAAGAATAATGGAATAATTAAATAATTAAAGATTATTTAATTATAGATAGAAAATAGATGAATAAAGATGATGAAAATAGATGAAAATAATTAAATAAATATAATTTATTTAATTAATGATAGAAGTGGTGATATAGAAGAAAATAGATAGTTAATACAAGTGTACTAGACAAAATCGACATATCCAATGGTGAATAATGTGACAATTTGATAAATGATATGAAGGGTCAATTTTGGGTGTCTACATTTTGCCCCTCTTTGAGACAATGTTCTTTAGGACGTTGTTTCAAAGAAGATGTGACTGATACATTGGTTAAACAAGCTATGTCCCAGTGAAACTGGTGAATGATGCCCCCTTGAGAGGAAAACCAGGCTACTGGGAAAAGATTGGGTTGACTCACGATTAGATGACAAAACAAGGATAAACTAGGTTGACACGAAGAATATGAGGATTGGGTGGGATAAACTAGGGATGGAAGAGAAGAATTGATATAATGATATAGGATAATGATATAGGGTGATGTATGTCTAACACACTTGTTTTGTAGGATAAAGATGATGAATAGAAGAAAGAAGATGATCAATCCTTGCGAGGGCTATGGTTTTATTGCGAGGTAAATGGATGGATGATGAAGGCAGCTTTAACAGCTGCACACAAACTTAGAGATTCACAATCCTTATGTTTGATATAGCACTAGACATTATGCACCAAGGTATAAGGACCAAGGTGATGATGTATCCAATGCGTTCAACATAATACAATCTTGTCTATTGTATGAGGTCAAGATGTTGATCCAACATACACAAGATATGAATATTAGTTGTTTCGAGATGGACTTTGACTCTGCAAGCAATGGTTTGAACTTATTTCCACTAAACATAATGATACCTTGTTGATTATATGTATGGGAAATAGTCTTAGCATAGAATAAACTTAATGCATAAGAGACTGTTTAGCTTCTTAGATGCAAAAGATATTAATATGCAAGATGCTAATCCCAACACATACAAGATACCATTAGGCATAATAGGAGAACAAGATCATCCCACAAACACAACATACGAAAGCAAATGACTATGCCCCGGTCCATACTTCATCGCAACATACCCATATATGATGAATCAAGGCAGTCTAGATTAGGTATTAGAAAGAGACAAAAGATAAATCAAAAAGAAAACAAAAGACACGACCATCATGTTCTCTTGCTAAAAGAGGGTGCTCTTGAATAGATGGGATAGCGCCTTGTTGTGAGGAAAGATATATCATGTTGAAGGTTGAGATGTTGGATTGATATAGCATATGTTGGCTAAAGGCATGGAAAACAAATGTCTTTGTTTACCTTTGATTTGATAAGCGTTTGAGCTATCGAGACATGCATAGTTTGTTTTTTGGTTGAGTTAGTCAAATGGAAGAAGATGGAAGATGAATCGTCTGTACTTGCGTACTAGATACTTCCTTTATATTCCAGACTACCTACATACCCTGTATCCACGGGATCAAAGCACGGTATGATGATGATGAGACATGATGATATGTAGTTCTAGGTGTTTATTGATGATGTGGGAGAAGGACGATAGAAGAAGCGAGATTGATGCAGATAATTTTTGGTGAAGATTAGAGGAATGATGGAAGATGGAAATGGTCTATCACCTATGCCTAAATCTGAGCACTTACTTCGTATCCCAGATTGCCTACATACCTTTTATCCATGGGATCAAGGCACTTAACGATAGAGATGAAATGTAGTTTTGATTTGTGTTTTATTGATGGTGATGATGAAGGTGGATGGATTGATCAGATTATGAATTGATGGGATTGGTTGGATGTTTGGTGATATATGATGTTGATGGGATGTGAGAGATGTGATGTAAGATAAAATGAGAACACATACAAGCAAGCAAGAAAGCATGTACAAATGATTCAAAAACAAACAAGGTACTGCCCCTGTCAAGTTGTAAACCAATGGTTAAGTGATTGATTGATTATGATAGATAGTGTTGTCATTGCGGGGAACGATATATCCCTAGATCAACACAAGGATGTGGGAACGATATATCCCATTGATGATGATGATGATTGATTGATTGATTTAGTTTATGACAAGATTAGGATCAAGACCAAGGATGTGATTTGATAATTTAGCAAGATCGATTAACTTGATTGGTATGGATTAGTATGACTTGCATTTGAGTTTATTGCGTGGAATGATTTATTGATTGTGATTTGAGGAATTGGTTTAATTTGATGAATTGATGGAATTGAGTGATTTTATTGCTTGAATTTTTGTTGGATATTTAATTTTTTTGTATTTTTAAAATGTTTTGATTTTTTTGGGGTTTTAAATGTTTTGGGATGTCAATGGATTTACAATTTGTGTAGCCTTTTATGCTAGATACCAATGACAAGGGAAAACCAAGTCTAGGTGCAAGGAGGTGTTAGGTCTCAAAAATGCAGGTTACAAATCCTAAGAGGATGCCAGGCTCTATGATCAAACTTGCAACGTCCTTGAACCAACTAACAGAGTTAACCTAAATGGTTGATGACTCCCTGCACTTTAGGCTCTGTTAAACCTAGGTGGGTGGACCTTAATCATGAAGCAGATTAAATGGATATGTTATTTTGGTTAAGGGATCTACCCATAGTGGCAAATGGTGTGAAATAGATGAGAGCTTGCAAACTACTTCTACTTCTAATGTCTAAACAATGATTGAAGGTGGTATGGTTCTAATTTGGTATAAATTTTATAAGCAATATTAAGGTAAACTTTATGAATGTGTTTCAACTAAAGAAATGAGTAAGACCAGTGCCTTGTTGGGTAAATGGGGTCAAGTAAGAACCTAAGATCAGTGGTGTATACCTGGCAATAATTCTAACTGTTTGGCACAATATTTTGGTTTATAACTTGTATAAACATGCAGGGATGTGACTGATAGACTCTTCTTATTGATCTAATCAAGATTTATTAAGTTATTGTGATCTATCTAAGAGGATTTTAATCCTTCCTTGGAGGAACCAGTTAAAAGGGATCACACAGTGACAACAAATGTGTACTAACAAAATGAAAGATATACTTGATATATTTAGTTTTGAATAACTTAATAGTATTGACTGGAGATAGTATGACAGCCTTCAATTATAGACTCTTCTTATCTATCCAATTGATATTTCCAAATTACTGTAATTTGTATAAAAGGATTTTAATTCATATTCGAAGAAACCAATCAAGCAAATTACATAGGAACAGAAAATGTGTCTGATGAATTTAATATTCTACTTGGAATATATTCAAATAATAAGGAACACCAACTTGGAGACAATCAAGTAATTGCTTAAATTAACAAACAGTTGATACCAATATAGAGCCACCAAATCAGAGATCTTCAATTGATTTCTTCAAAAAAAAAATCGCTTGCAACATGGTCTTTTTATAAAATTTCTTCTGCTATCTACTTATATCTCCTATTCTAATATTTGATACTTGATGATAACAAAATGACCTTGGATTCCCTTATATATATGGGAAGCAAACAAGCTTCAAGCCGGTTACAATGGGTCACATGATTTCATAACTAACAACATTAAGAAAAACAAACAAATTCCTAATCTTAGAAACACCTATCCGTTAATCTATGAACAAAACCCCGTGACCATTCAAGGCCTAAGAAAGGCTCTCTATTTTTCCATAGGGTGCTTCACTTGTTTGCTAGTTGATTTACCCCCTCTAAAGATTTTGTAGCGGCGTCAGTTGTATCAATTGCTCTGCACAAGAATAGATTAATTTCAAACAAATGTTCAATATACTCTTGTTTTGCATATGTGTTAACATTAAGGGCTATCCCTTTCATGTCATGCTCCATGCTTATCATTTTCTCAAGACATTTGTGAACATTCTGCATGATCACATCTTCATTATTGATTTCTTGTAAAGCAGTATTTAGAACCATGAATATATCTTCCTTCCAATTTTCATATTTTCGTTGTTCTCCAGTATCATCATGAATTAAGGGATCAATATAAAAATAATTCAACTCCTTATTCAATTTATTATGATACTTCTCATGCATCTAGATCAACTTATTAGACACCTGCAGTCCTTGTTCTGTTAAAAGTTTTTTATCTGAAAGTTCCTCTTTCCTTTCCATCATCCTTTCATGCAATCTTTTGTTCTCTGTAATGGCTGAATATGTTTGTTGGAATAATTTCCAACAAGTATCTGCACATTCCCACATCTTATTGAACATTTCTTTTATTATTTCAATGGCCATGGTGTGTCTGAGGGTTTTTATTTCCTTCTCTAGCTTTTCACATTTTTTCTGGGACTTAGCATGGCACTCTTTCCAATAGATTACATCTATCGATGCATCTGGGCCTTAGTGAACTTTGCCACATTAACATTTAGCTCAGTAGTTTCCAAGGGATCTGTATCTCCTAACCTTTTGACCAAAAGGTGACCAAACATTTGATTTGGGTCACTGGCTATTATTGGTCTCCTATCTTGGGGATAAAAAGACCAAATCAATAAGGTGGCTCCATCTAGATTATACCCCGACCATGAGCATATTTTGTCACTTACTTCCTCTGTCAAACTCAGTGTTTTATCTTCCCTCCTTCTGAATGTGTCAAATACAATGGCAGAACTCATATCCCAACCTGGCACAAGTAATACCTTGGCATCTTGGAGTAATTGTCTTCCTCTTTCTGGAGTAATAGACTCCATTTCTCTATCAATCTCCTTTTTTAACTCCTCCAAGGCAGCAGTTTCTTGCTCAAGGGTAGCATCTTTCATTTTTTGCCTCATTTTATTTCCTTAGTATTCATATACAAAAGACTTGAATTCAGGAGTCTTGATAAATTCATCATCAGAGACAAACTTCTGAGTAGCCATAACTCTGATGTCATCAGACAGATAATCAGAAGTCTCAAATTTTATATTGTTTAATTCTACAAGAGGCTCATAACTTGGAACAATAGGAGCACTTTTTGGTTGCATTTGTTCAATCTCATCATCACTCATTTCTTCATCTATGTCTATATCTACAGAAAATGACACTTCAGGGGTTGGCTGTGAAGGTATGTGGGTCAGAGGCTACACCTCTTGAGCTTGTGTCCCAGAGTATTGTATGTAATCTATATCAAAAGCAATTAAAGGCACGCCCTCAATTATCTTATTTGCATGAGCAATAAGATGCTCAACTCTTGATAGTGGGTCTTCAATTTCAGAAAAGGCTCTTGAGTATGAAGGAGCATTCTTGCATTTCCAATCCTCTGAAAGTAGAATTTTATTAAAGATAGCCATTCTATCTTCAGTAGAGGCCTCGTCTTGATTTCGAATTATATCTACTTTTGAAAAAAGATGTTCATAACCAGACAGACCCTGTGATATCCTGGCTCTATGAATAAAACCCTCTACATAAAAACCTTTTCTTTCATCTCCTATTGGGAGATTATATTGTGCTAGTTTGGCATTGATTTCTTCATAGCCCTCATTCATGACTATTGTGAATTCCCCAAAGCACAAAGTGTTCGGCATGAATGATTGTTTGTTGGTCTTCTTTAGATGAATAGCATCAAATTTAGCTAATTGTCTCACAATTTCTAAGTATGCAATTCTATCTGGGACAACCCTAGGCAATAGATAAGGGGAACCTTCAAATCCATAAACTCTTATCATGGTGCAATCTAAGAAGGCATACCAATCTCCCCAGTTATGATCCACCCTAGTCTTTGGATCATTTTCCTTTGGCCTAAGAAACCTTTGTATCCTAGGAGAGATGCTATAGTCATGAGAATATCCCAACAATTGCATTAGAGGTTTCACAAAATATTCTTCGAAGCAAAAATAATGAGATCTGTTAAAACGACAATCCCACAGTGAAGTCCACATTTGCACTGGCTTTGGGTCCCCATTGTCAAATGAGTCTCAAATTTTCATCTCTGAACTCCACCATCCTCTACCATGCCCTTCGTGCAAAAGAAAATGCATTAACAAAGAGTAATGTTTGAAATTAATCTTCTCACTATTATGTTTGATTTTCTCCGATCCTTGGTTCAGAGCATTAGCCATGTAACTTGCACAGTCAAAAGGCCTTGCTCCCTTTGTTTGAATATCTGTAGCTAACACCATAGGTGCAATTGACATTTGTGGGGGAACCTCAAGACCCAAGGTTGACCAGCAGCATAATAAGTGTAACGAAAGTACTCTTCAAATAATTCTTCAGAAAATGGAGGGTTCTCAGCATTGGAAAATTCCTTATCTGACCCTTGTCATCTTTTAGCCTGTGCAGTGCTAATTTGCCTCTTTTATAACTGGTGTCCATATGCCTACACTCCAGCAATAGGTCTCTGACTGTAATGGGCATGTCAAAACCACATTCCAATTGAAAAACATTCGCAATGAAATCCTTGGAAAGCACTAGTATATTTTCACCAGTGTGTGACCTAATAGCCCTTGTTTTTGGATCATATCTGCTAGCTAAGGCTTTAATCAAATCTACGTTGATAAAGACATTAGACATTATTAGCCTTGCTAAATTTAACCTCCAAGGGTTGCAGACAAGGTCATACCTATATTGTTTCTTGTAATGATACAGAAACAATTGATACCCTCGAAGAGGGGTCTAAACATCTCCTAACTCCTTATAGTTGTCCATCAGTTTATCTATGGAGGGATTAGTCTAGGCACTTCTTTTTGGTCTCAGCCTAAAACCTAGGCACTGGTCAATTAAATCTTGTTTCAGTGATCTTTTCTCGACCCTCTGCTTCTTAGCTTTATGTTTCTCTGGATTATCTTCCATAATGCAGTTTCCAAAGCTTCTAGACAGTGTAAATTTATAACAAGGAGTGATATACTTACTTGAAATATATTTCTGGCTAGCCCTTTTCTGCTCTTTGCTCCGCGAGATCAAACTCTTTTCTCCTTCTCTCTTCAGCCAAATCTTACAGGAATAGAATAATCTTATTTCAATATCAGCTCATAAATGTATCATCGATGTGTATCCTACCATCGGTCTGGTTTATTAATTGCAAATATTTGAGTGACATCTTGGAATGTCACATCAATCTTGTCTAATAATCATTGCCGTATCGATGAGACTTTGTTTTATATTCCACCGAAATCCATCCCTTCCATCGATAAATTTCCCTTCATCGATCCATCGGCGAGGTTCCATATGAAGTTGCCCCGATGTGTCCTAGTCCGGCTGATGTTTATCACATCCTCAATGTTTTATGATTATTTTGGGCTATCGGTGGAACTCCATCCTTGGTTCCACTGATCCTTACATGCTACAACGATGCTTTCGTCTTTGTTGGTTTCATCGGCATGTCAAGGGAACTCGTCTATAAGCTCTTCCGAAGTTGACATGTTTTGACGATAAGCTAACTCCTATTGAGTTCATCGACTCATCGGTGAGGGTGTGATATCTATTCCACCGAAATCCATATGTTACAGCAATATAACCTGCTTCTTCCAACTTTATTGGCCTATCGGTGGAACCATGATGTGGTTTCCACTGATGTCTGCATGTTATCCTGATAAGCTCATTTTGTTCCATTTTGTCGGTTTATCGGTGGGATGACCCCAAAGGTTACCCCGATAGATCATTGTTTTTCTGATATAGTGATACCATATCTTTATCGGGCCATCGGTGTAGCAAAGTGAAAGGTTCCAACGATGGGGTCATGTTGGGCCGATATGTTCATAGGAAAGGCAAAGAGCACAATTCGTGGAATAGACATGTAAAACTTAGGTTAATTATGGATTTTGTAACACAATTGATTATTATTATTATGAGATTAAGGGTATAATGTTCTGATCTTGGTTGAAAAGGGGATGGATAAAAGTACAGGAAAATTGTGAAATTTACCTGTCCCAACAGGAGGTAGGTAGGATGGATGGATAAAAGGATGGGTGATAGTAGATGGGATGGAAGGCTCATGATAGATGGATGGATAAGAGGATAGGCCATGGAACGGAAAGCTCATGATAAATGGATAGATACAAGGATAAGCTATAGTGGATGGATGTATGCCTCATAATGGAGCTAGGATGTGATCTCCAAAGACTATGTCGCATAGGAATAACATGCCCCATTCTAGGTATAATACTTAGGATTTTTCATGAAAAGGTCTATGATGAAATAGGATGATAGGATGGATGAATGGAAAGGATGGAGGTATATCAAGAGATACCCAAAGCATGTTTCAAAATTTTGCCCCTATGTCTTCATCAAGATCAAAAGGAGGAAGGGAGGATGGATGTACTCAATAGGATAGGTATATAGGTGTAGTGGATAAGGATGGTAGGATAGGATATGACAAGATAGTACATGATAGGATGGAAAATGTTAGTGTGATATAGATGAGACAATGTGCCCCTAAGTGTAAGTGACATAGAAGATCAACCTACACATGACGCCTGTTTGCCAGGTTTTCATCATGGTACTTACCAAGGCGCCACCAAGGGTGGTTTTCACCATTGGACGAAGGGATTTCTCTTTACTTTTTTTTTTGAATAGGGATAGGTGAATATGGATGAGAGGGACTCAAGTGTCTAGCTCCATGGAAGGTGATAGTCCCATGTCAAATGTCATTATGCTCAAAGATGTTGGTAGGGGATTGCATGAAAGTGAGATGGAGAAGGTAGATAGAGGATTATGGGGGGAATGATAGTGGATTATGATGTGGATTATGACGTGGATTATGATGTGGATCATGCAATGATGGATGAAAGACTTATGCAAAAGCATGGACCATAGGAAGGTGATGGGTAAGATATATAGGATAATAGTTGAATGATGGGATGATGGAGGTATGAAAAGGAATCATGACCAACGGTTGCACACACCATGATAAACATTAAAGCTTGTGATTGGATGGTGGTGTAGGAAGCAATGGTGTTGTTTTCTTAGGAGATGGTCGATTTAGTGATTTAGGTACCCACATGGACTTCGTATTTTTATGCCTTTTGCTTTGCTTGTGGGATTTTTGGATGGAAGAGGATTGTTGTGATTTTTGAGAGGTGGATGCCTCTTTTGACGTGATTGCTTTTTGCTTAGGAACCCATACCATTTTAGTTTTTGACTTTCCTTGTGAAGGTATGGGTTTGGATACTTTTTTGGATGGATTTTGCTTTGATTCTTTGCATTTGTACCCTAAGGCATTAGGACCCTTAGGATTTTTTCCTTTATGTGTAGAGGCATCCAAATGTTTATTTTTGAATCCCATGGGTTTGATGGAATGAGTGGAAGCTTTATGTTTACATGATGTGTGTATTTGTTGGTCATGATTAGGAATATGGGGGTATTTATGGATGATAGGAATGTTAGGTGTTGGAAGCAATGGTGGCATCGTGGATGGAGAGATATTAGGAGTTGAAAGAAGCGGAGGTAAATTGGATGGTGGAAGGTGTACGGTCACATGCTTTTGACATTTGTAGGATGATGGAGATGGAATGGCAACATATGTCTTGGGAATATGATAGGGTTTGTGATGGAAAGTGGTGGACTTAGGAGGCATGGAAGAATTACCAACATCTTTGGGTTGTTTACCTTGGGTGTATATCCAAGGCCATATGAGCATGGGGGGACTTTGACATGTATGGGCTCCAAAATTCCTTGTTCATGAAGGCCTAAGCCTTTGTCATGATAATTTATGTTTTGGAGCATGCGATTGACAATGGGACTAGGTGTAGTTTGGGAACTAGACATGAGTTCTTTATTGGATGGAGAAGGTGAAAAGGTAGACAATGGTTGTTGTTGTCCCAAGGAGGAACATTATTGAAGGAAGGAAGATAGATCGATAGGATATGATGGATTCGAAGTGGATTTGATAGTGGATGAGGAAGGATCATTAAGATCTTGCTTATGTTCATCATGATACAAGCTCTTGGTTTGATCTTCTATGTTTTCTTGGGAGGCATGTGTCTCATCAAAGGAAACGGATATTTGTAGATCATAGATGGGACTAGGTGGAGGATGGATTAGAGCAATTTGAATATCTTGCTCATGGATGGGTATGGGATTATGGATAAGATCAAGGTGCTCATGGATAGCTTCTTTATAGGTAATATCATCTTGATCATGGAAAAGATAAATGTTATGGATGGGTTGCATGGAAAGGATTTGATCTTGATTAGAACAAGGGCATGATGTTTCCACATGCTTAGGATTATGTTCTTGACATACCTCTTGAGTTGCTTGAATGGAAGTGGAAGGCTCTTGGATAGGCTTGACATGCTCTTGAGGGTTATCGACATGAGGGCATGATGGATCTTGACTTGGACTTATATTTGGAGACTCTTCAATAGGCTCGATGGGTTGTGGATTATATGAAGGGGTTGAAGGACTAGACATGGCATTTGGAAGTTCTTTGATAGGCTCACGAATGAGTGTTTGACATGGGGATGGTCTATTCTGTGCGAGTAGCCATTGGATCACATCCTTTGCAAGTGTATTGGTGGATGGACAATAAGGGTGGATGATGTGGTAGGCTTAGGAGTAGGATTTGGATTGGATGGAGGTATTATGGAAGTGAATGGATTGGGAGTTGGATTGGATAGAGGGATATTAGTCCTAGATGGATTGAGATTTGGATTGGATGGAAGGATAGTAGGACTAGATGGATTAGGACTTGGGCTAGAATTGGAGTAACTTGATGATGAAGGTAATGAAGGACTTGATGAATTAGAAGGTTGGTGGATCGATGGACTAGGCGAAAGATCACATGATGGCGTTGGAATGGGACTAGTGAGCTCATGAATTGGCATTTGGGTGGATGGTGATGGAGGGTACGTATAGGATGCATATTCTAGACTGGTATCTACCTCGTCAAAGGATATTAGGTCTTGCATTGGGTAGCTTGGGCTCGCATGTTCTTGTTGTGGAGGCCATTAATAGTTTGTGAATGAATTTCATGAGAAAGTGAAATGGCACTGGGATATGTGGATAAAAGATGTTGTGGTGTGGATTGATATGGATGTTGGTTGGTATTAGGAGAATTGGGGTAAGGTGATGTAGAATTTATATGATATGTGGATGGATTAGATTGATAAGGACTGGAATAAATAGATGTGGAATTGGTTTGATAGGTGGATGGATTAGATTGGTATGACGTGGAGGGGGATGACACATAGGAATAAGGTGGAATTTGTTGATGTTGAATGGATATGGAATGTGTTTGTTGGGTTTGACAAGTGGCTAGGAAATGTCGGGCTTGTGTTAGGAGGTGTTGTATTTGAGGTTATTGGCTTGCTTGAAGTTGTTGGATGATGATATGGAGGCTTTGTATGGTTTGTTGGTTTAGGGGTTGCAGAATTTGGTAAAGCTTTTGAAGGAAGTCTTGGAATCGGGGTACTAGGTCTTCTAATGTTGGCATAGTGTCACAAATGTGTTTAACGATTAAGATTATCTTGGCAAATGGATCAGTGTATTGTGTGAAAATAGATGATAATATTCAGGATTTGGCTGGAAATGTGATTTTGAACCAGATAAATGAAGACTGTCTGTGAGTAACCAGATAAATGAAGACTGTCTGTGAGTAACCAGAGGCGAGGCTGAATGTAACAAAAGCGATTGGTAATAGTTCAAAGACGACTGGGAATAAGCCTAGGGGATGAAGTCCCCCGTATTGTAGTCTCACCGGTTCATTGTTCCGGGCAAAAGCATTCGTGTAGAGCTAAAGGGCGTATCGCACCAACACGCGAATGTATATTTCATAACTTTCTTATGTTTTAGATGAGAAAGATAAAAAAAAATCGGATCAATTACGTCCTAATACTAATATGATCTAAATGCTACTACAAATTAGCTCAAATGCTAGTACAAATCAAAGCTGATCTAAGTACCTATTATTTGAAAGTGTACGCAATGTGGAGGGAGGTAAGGGGGGATTCCTTTCCAACAATATGTTTTTAAGAAATAAAATTGTATATATTAATACACGCAACGTACAAGCACATTGTTGTTATCGGAAACTAACTTTTCTGGTTGAAATGTGGCGTTGGCGCGTTTGTCGTAAAACTTTTCTTCGGAAATTTATGGATAATCCGTCAAAGGGCACGTCTATTTGGTTAACTATTGCTTAATCATGATTACAAGGATATAATTAATTAAAAACTATTAGTTAATATTTAAAAATTAAGTGGAGGTTTTTCATTTAAGGATCTTATTGTTCTTATTTTTATGTTTTGATTTTAATTATATATATCGTTATGTTGATTAGGAAGAGTAAATTTACCCTAATTAATTTGAGGTTTTTAGAATCTGTAATATTAAGAGAGAGGTTATAAGATTAACATATATATGGGTAATAATAAATTGTTAAAATATTTAATATTTTATATCAAATTTGTACTTAATAAAATTTAATGACAAACTCTCATACAATCTTCTATTTTACTCTTGGAAGGGTGAGAGTTTATCCCTTGACCTAATCCATGTCTCTCTTTTAACTTAGGACTCAATACAAAAGTTCATTTTTTTTTATTTTTTAATATGACTATTTTTATTTAACTACATAAACAAACAAAGCACTTGGTTGTTTCTATATGGGTAACTATTTTTATTAAGAGAAATAAATTCTTATCAATCACTACCTATGAAATACAAATAATACAACTAAATTATAATTTAATTCATATATGTAATTAAGTAAACACAAAGTTATTACCAAATCATTACTTATATCAATATAAAAATACGGTAAGCTATGCTACTAACTTTTAGGATGGGATGAAATAAGATTAATGGATACACTTTTGATAGGGTATCAATTTTTTTTTTTTTAAATTGTAAATGTGCAAAATGATAAGCTCTTCTCTCATCATAAAGTTTTATATAGTTTTAAAAAAGGGGTTGCCAACAAAGATTTAGATATAAAGAATATATTTTATTCAATTGTAAATATTTATGGTCAATACTAACAATTTTGAAGTCACAACTACTAGTGTTAAGACTTTTAAAAATATTGGGCATTAAATCCACAAATACTATTATAACTATTGGAACATGCTCAACTACTAGGTCCTCTCCCATCAGTTATATTTTAAATAAGAATATGATTTCGTTCTAACAAAAAATGATATTTTCTTGTTCAACTACTAGGGATTCCATAATAAAGTTTTGGTAGAATCTTTAAAAATTTATTTTAAGGACACTTTTCACTAGACTGTGTGATGAGTCACACCTCCAAACCTTAGTTATAAATAGATAAGAGTCCATATCACATTTCTAAAAAAAGTGGAAGTCCTACAATATTCTACATAACCACTGTATAGTGACAAGGAGCCCTAACCCTAACTATCACTGACCTCTCTCCCCTAAATATATTAAAAAAAACCTGAACTATATCACAAAACAGAAAATGAAATAAGACCAAAATGGACTATATGATTCTTCTATACTTTTCCCTGTTCTCCCGTGTTTTTTTAGATGGTCACCCTCTTCCTCCTTATGACATGCCTTATCCTTTTCCTCTTTTCTTGCATAATTATTCACGTCTACTCACAATTTAAGGAGTGTTCTGAATCAAGAATCACTATCTCCCTGTTTCTCTATCTATGTCCTCATGTTGGGTCAATTGCTATTTGGCAGAATGCCTTGACTGTCCCTCGACAGGACACAGCATTTGAATGGGGTTTCAACCTACAACCACTGTCCCTGCTTTCCAACGACTCAACCATCAGATCTAACCCAAGAATCCAAGTGTTTGTTTCTTATAAATTAATGCTATCATAATGTAAATGTGTTGCTTTTCTTATATAATATGAATTTGCCCTTGTTAAAACCAGTTCTCGAATAATCTCAGTCCAACCTCAATCATAACAACAATTATGGTAGTATGTAACTTTGGGTATAGCTCGGTAAACTCCAGCTCAGGTTAAATTGAAGCATTTTTTAGTTGAGTGGTCAACAATCCCCTGCCCTGTCTCCCACGACTTCCCTCCCCTCAACAAGCCAAAAAAAACATTCATTATCATCTATTACTCTTTTAAAAATAGCCATCTGTAATCAGGTTTCATCTCTGGACTTCTGTACAATGATTTACAATAACAGAAAAAATGATCTCAGAAGAAGTAAATTACATCAATTTTTATGAGCAGTAGTGCATCTTCAACTGCATTGGCTTGTATCCTTTTCACCCTGATGATCAGCCCAGCAGAGAGACCCCAAGCACAGAAAATTAAACATGATACAAACACTGATACAGAAGCACTTAGCAACAAGCTGCCATCAAACTACTGTAAAAAAACAAAACTCTTGAATTCTTGGCATATCTTTACAAAGCTATTGTCTCATTTATAATTGAGTGTGTCTGCAATATCTCTGCTATAGTGTTTCCCTCATCGGCCTGCACAAAGGATTCAATTCACCAAATAAGAAACATTCTAAACTGCAAAACAGTGCCAAACAGTACTCCCCTGTTGAGCCGGTAGCCCATCTGGTATTTTTATTGGGAAGGATACTAGTGTACAAGATTATCAATTTCCTTTCATTTAATGTTAAAAGATTGAGATTAATACCTTTTCATTTTCAAAAATTTGAAAAATGACATATTTGGTAAGCCTTTCCTATATCTGTATAGACTTACATGGTGCAGTCGGAAAAGGAAGTTATTGGGAATGGAACATTAGGGCCACAGAGAACTCGAACCTCCAACAGCTTTTCATTGAATAATCTCTGCCCCTCACCATCAACGCCCTTCAAACAGCTGCAGATCTCATATTTCCTAACTGCAGAGTCGCTAATTATTTGTTCCAGAGTAATAAAGCTCTTACAGCAAACGCTTTCAGCTCTCACAAAATTATCTCCTGACTGCAGAGCAATAAAACAGGGGCTCAGAATAGACAACACTGCGGTATACTTGTCTGAATATGCACCTGCAAACAGACACCAAATAGTTAGCAACACAATGCCTGAGGCTGCCAATGGCTTTTGGGACACCATCTTCTAGATTAAACTCAGTTCCGCTGTTACAAATGAACAATTCCCAATCTGAAGTAATGAGAAAATTTTTTGGGCTGATTGGTTTATATGGGATGAGATTAGATAATGTATATCCAGCTGTTCTTGTAAGACAAATTCTAAGTCAATGGCATCATTTAACCCATGGGTTAATCCTGTGACCTAAGCCAGAATGGGAACCAATATCTTTATTTGCAAACTAGTTTATAATTCAACAACTTTGTCCAGTGCCCTACAGAGCATTTAGATCCAAATCATTTCAAAATTTTCACGCTGGCCATATTTGACTGGTTGAGGAAGATTTTGCTGGGAAACCATTTTAAGAATACTGGTTTTTTAAATCATAAAATATAGAAAAACTAGGGTCCACTCAAGATTCAACTACCAATTATGGAACAATTTAGAATTTCTACTAAAAAAACACTAGATGAAAGCCTGCATGATGTTGAGAACTGCAAATTGGCAATATAGAAAGATTTGAAAGCATGGAAAACACCAAATTATGCATTTGTTTACACTTTTAGCAATGTGACTTTTCAACCAGAACTCATTTTCAAGAAGTTGGAAACGGCACCCGCTTGACATAACGACCAAGTAGTGATTAAAGAAAGGCATGTTGTAACAGAATCATTCATTATCTTGTATTTATTGCAATTTCATACACGTAACTTCACTGGATCAGTATGGCATGGAAAGCGAATCAACTGTTCTATGCGTGTTAAAGTATTTTATCTGTGTGAATGGAATTATTTCTTCTTGGTATGTCACGGGTGGATTCTTCGTATCTAAGGGAGGTAGTTGAATATTTAGGTCTAGGCAGCGAGAAACATGCTTGGGATTTGACCAAGCATCCCACTAGTTTGGTCCACCTTTCCTTTCCTTTGTATTTCAACTAAAACTATGGACATGCCTCGGATGAAACATCAAGTTACTTGTATTATCAAATGTCAAAAGTCTATGTTATCAATAAATAATTAAGTTTTTTTTAGGTGTAATATCACTAGTATATATCTATCTAAAAGATATTGAAAGATTTGTTTGGAAGTGTCTATCTAACTTAGGTCATAAATTTAAAATATTAGATGTCTTTTAAATAAATATATTTAAGATAATAATTTCAATAGTTTTATATGTTATTTATTAAGATATTTATATTAATTTCAATATATATATATACTAGTTTCAATAGTTTTATATGTTATTAAGTAAGATATATATGTATACACTTTTATATATTATTTTATTTGCTAAAATACATAGCTTTTTAAATACTTTATTATTATTGGAAGAGTTGTTTTTTAGGTTTCAAAACGTTAAATGAAAATAAACCAAATTATTTACTTCATATGTTAATTTATTAAGTACATAACTATTTTTTAATAAAGGATTTATAAATAACAAAAAGTGCAAAGATTAGAAAGAAATCATCTTAGAAAAGGGAAAGGAACCAAAATGGGAAGAGCTATTTTATTTTTTTAATTTCAATATTAAATTTTAATCATACAGACACATAAATTTGAACATTTATTTAAAAATTATTTTATTTTATTTAAATTATTTATTTTATTTCTATTTGAAGAGTTTTTTTTGGTAATACATTTGTTTTTTTTACTTTGAAAATCATAATATATATTTATATTCGTATGTAACTTCTTATTTTTATTTTATTTTTTTATTTTTTCTTTTATATTAGAGATCGTATACCAAAAAGAACATGAGCAATATATGGTGAAATCACCAAGTCCAATAGTAGAGATTCAAAATAAGGCTCACACTCACTCGAGTAAGAGTTACATACAAAGCACCAATACATGATCAAAATTTCAAGGAAAGTTTAAACATCAATAACTACAAAAAGTAATCACTCTCACTAGGACCTTTGATTGCTACTATTTTCATACATATCATACTCAAATGTACCAATCATAGGGTTGGCCATGTCACTCGGATCCAAGTCTTTAACCACAGGTTCATATCTTTCCTTGTTAGTATAGTTGATCATATCAACTTTCTCAAGCATGCTAATGTTATGCTTTTCCATATACTCCCTTTGAATGTGCGGCTTTTTTCATTGATTTTACTTCTATCGTGTGGCCTAAAAAAACTTTCTTAACTTATTTTTATAAACTAGGGTGAGTCCTTCCTCCAGCAAGATCATAAACTTGTCTTTTAGTTGATTTTAAATGTACCAATCATAGGGTCGGCCATGTCACTAGGAGCCAAGTCTTTAACCATGGGTTCATATCTTTCCTTGTTAGTATAGTTGAGCATATCAACTTTCTCAAGCATGCTAATATTATGCTTTTCCATATACTCCCTTTGAATGTGCGGCTTTTTTCATTGATTTTACTTCTATCGTGTGGCCATAAAAAAACTTTCTTAACTTATTTTTATAAACCACTTCCTCCAGCAAGATCATAAACTTGTCTTTTAGTTGATTTTATTTTTGGAAAAAACACCATTCATTATTTCGATAATTATTTTGTTTTGTTTTTACTTTGAAAAGTGTAGTGATTATTATTTACTTATAATATTTTAAATAGTTTTATTTGTGGGAATTAATATATATATTAAAATTTTGATGTCTTTATACTTTAAAATAAATGTCATCTCTAAATAGTTTGTGTAAACACACACCATTACACTCCACCCCTTAATTTATTTATGAATAACTATTTTATATTACTAGTATAAAGAAGTATTGTTTACACTATATTCATAAAAAAGATGGGTGGAATGACATCACACCCCAAAGTTTAGGTGACACAAAGATTTATACAAAAGCACCAAAATAAGATCAACATAAACAAGTGGTTAAACTGCTAAGTAGCGAGAGCTATAAATCTAGCATATGGCAAAGATGGACCATAATAATTAGGCTTGCTTTAGCCATCAAGAAGGTCCTAGCTGTCAAGAATTGGCTCCCAATCCATAATTTGACTCCATCCTCATTATATTGCTCTCCATTTGTTGGCTAAGTTTCATTCCTAGTGGAATAAATGGCCAAAGCCAAGTGAGGAACTTTGTCACTATATAACCAACCAAGAGCACTCCTATCATAGAGTTGTGAGGAAACATAAGGAAAATGAGGTTGTTGAGACCGACCATGACCATTGTGACCCTAAGCTTTGTGCAGAGGTGGCAAAGAACCATAACAACCATATGAATCATGTCCATGAGCATTGTGACTATGTTCATGTTGATGCCCTCGAGAAGGGGACTAGCCCCTATGAGAGTTCAAGGTTAGTGGGACTTTAGGAACTATATAAGGTGTGTTACCTTAGTGGTCAAGAAGCACATGTAGGTGAGAAACTTTATTAGCTTGCACTTGTATTTGCGTGAGAATATTAGAGAAAATCATGGATTTAGTATACATAGGGAAATGATTATCAACAAAAGCTCCTAAAAAGAGTGCTAAGTTCCTATTTTTCCAAATACTAAACAAGATTTCCACTTTGAAAGCATGGCATATCTAAATGAATTTAGCAAAAATTATGGGTCAATCCCCCAAAAGAATCATATTCCAAGAAAGAGGCTCTAGTCTAAAAGGCTTTACAAATTCATGGATCTAATTCCATTCAAACCAAGCTTTGGTGCAAAACCAAAAAAGATGTGATCTCGATAGTCTTTTGATGTCCACAAAAAAGACAATGAGGATTGGCAACCCCCAAGTAGATCAATCTAGATCCAATAAGAAGACATTGGTAAAGAATGTACTAAGCAAAGTGAGCAAGCATAGGTTTAAGAATGGTTGTCCAAAAAGTTTGGAATATACATTGCGATGAGCCTTGACCAAGGTCTATAAGGCCCATCTATCATTAAGTTTTTGTACAATATGCAAATGTAGAGAGAGTCATGAATATCCTTTCCAATCTTTCCACCAAAGTTTATTACACCTAACCCCAATTTTGTAAAGCATTTCTATAGGGATATAATCAATAATAGTTTGAAAGAATTTAAGATCCTAATTGGAGAGTCTAAATTTCATTATAGCCTCAAGCCAAGACGGTATATTTCTAATTATCTTTGAAAAAATATCCAAGAGAATCTTAATGCCTGTATGAAAAACTTTACGACATAAACCCAAAGAACTTTAGCAAGAGGACTATCTTGGCAAGTGATCATAGGAGACCATCAAATGAATTGATGATTGATAGATAGTCCATTGTGAAAATCATTCCCTTTCCATAAAATTCACAACTTGATAGTTTTACAAGTCTTCCATATGCTTTTGATCACAAATGCACCCTAGATCTAAACAAGTTCCCTTATGATAAGAATATATTGAAAGCCTAGGTTTTCTTTGACTTCACAACCATAAGGAACACCAAAAGGAATATGATGTAGGAGCAGCCCCATGGCCAATGAGTAATCATACATCAACTAGAAATATTTCCTTTTAGTTGGTTTTATTTTGCAATTCAGTTCCTTTGTTTTCTAATTATTTTGGTTTGTCACACCCTATTTTTGGTATTCATTAGAATATATTAATATGTGGATTTAATATTATTATTCCATTTTGTAATTGCATTATATTGGGGTAAATGGTACTTTGTTATCTCGATAGACTATTCATGATATGGAAATTTATTTTATGCAGTTGATATTTACTCAAATTGTGATTATGATTTATTTGTTTAATGGACTAACTATTGTGTGGATGGATATGAGGTGGACGCAAGATAATCCTTTCCCTACCCACATAGCAAGGAAGAGTATCATCCAGGAGAGGATGATAGATGACAACAAGTTGGCAGTGGAACCAAAATATTTAAGAAGCACACACCCACTCACACAAGTCGGTAAAATGATTCTATGTGATGTTGGATAATCATCTAAAAGCATGTTAGGTATTGACGAAAAGAGTTGCAATGGTTTATCCTTTTAGTCTATTTAATATATAAAGAGTCAATTATTATTATTATTATTATTATTATTATTATCAGTAAACGGCCGAGGCCTTGATTTTATTATATTAATTTTCAATAAATTTACATTTTTTCCTCCGTTCGTGCGGGCACTGGTAGGAAAGAACGGGGAAGAAAACCTCCAGTCTGGCCCGGGACATGAGTCCAGAAAATATTAGCAAGTACAAAATTCCTACAAGCGTAGGTTTACAAACTCCCTTTGATGGAGACGAGAAGGGCATTCCCTTTCTAATACGTCCATGATTCAGAACATGGCTTTTATTATACTTTGATTACATCGCTCTTATAAATCGAGCTGATGGGCATACCCATCTTTTACAATACATAAATACTTATCAATGTTTCGTATTCTAATTCCTTATCTTTTGTAAATAATGTGTCTTGTTTTTCTTTCAGCTGTCCTTTTGTGTGGTCGTGCAATTGCTTTCTCTTGCCATTGCCTTTTATGTCTTGCCCTCGCATTAATGTGTTTTCAAGCCTTCTGGTGTTTGTATCTGCTTTTATGAGCTGTTATACTTTCCCTGTAAACCTGTAAAATAGGATAGCATCCCACCACCTCTATTCTTCTAGCTAAATTTTTATGATTCTGTCTATATTAATTCAATGTGCCAGTCCAATTAAAGAGTTAACTATACTATGATGCTACAAGTATTGACATTTGTGTTAGTAGTCATATTGCAATCAAAACCATTACCACTTTTTACATATTCATTTTCATCATAGACTGATTATTGTTGTTATAACATCATCTTCAGTTTATATACATATGAATACACACTTTTTTGTTCCTGCAAGATAAGAATCTACTACACCAACTCTACTCACCACACGGTTATAAATAATTCTGAATTATTTCAATTCACCTTATTCATATTCATCTTATATTGCATAAAAAGTACTAAACATTAGATATTCATAATGAGAAGTTACTAACATATGTATTTATTTAGCTACTCTCAAATCTTTGGTAACTATACTTTATAGAGGTAGTTTTATTCAACAAGACACCCATAGTAATTAACAGGTAGAAGTTTAGTGACACTATACTTTATACTTGATTTCTTATTATGAAATCACTTTTCTTCACCTTCCGTGTACTTCTCTCACACATACATCAATTTCTTCGATTTCTTGCCCATCGGCTCCTAGGTTAGCTAATTTATCTGCGTCTGTATTGCCCTCCCGATAGATGTGATTCACTGTATAATCTCCTATATCTTCAAGAGTTTCCATTAATTGTTCTATAGCACTATTTAGTTTCCAATTCAGTGTTCTACCCTGTCTTATTGCATTTATCATTAAAGATGAGTCTCCTTCAATCGCTATTCTTTTAAGCTTCCATTTTTTGCACCATGCCAAACCTATTCTTATAGCTTCTATTTCAGCTTCAATTATTATTAATAATATTATTTAAATAGAAAAATATAGCTATGGTATATTTCTAGTGTAGATGCTCATAAGTGTAATATTAATATGGTAGAAAATTTTGTGTAGCTTTAAGGGTCCGTGAATAAGAAGTCTGGATTTTTGTTAAATCTGTGTAGCTAGGAGGAGGTTGAGTGCAATGAGAGGAGCCAACATCTCGTAGGAAAGAACCCGTAGGGTTGAACACTTATTCGCTTGGCCCTATAGTAATACTTTTCCATTATAAACTTATTATACGATAGTCACATAGCTGATTGTATTGCCTTGTTAATGGCTTATTGTATTTGACTATATAAATGATAAAATCTTAGTCATGTTACCTCTAGCATATAGAATTTATTCTCTCTATAGAATTGTAATTTTTTGTAAAGGCTACAGCTTGGAGCTTATGCTTGAATTGTTATCTTCTTATACATGGTATTATCTTCAATAATAACCATGTGTTTTAAATTAGAAATAATATACCATAAATGGTATCACCATAGGGCCATAGAGATCATGGTGATTTATATGTATATGTTTGAAATCTAACGACAAGGCTTAGAAGCTACAAAGAGGATATTGTAATCCTCATCCATGTTGTTATGTAAATATGTGATATGTTCAATGCCAACTATGGCATAGAGTCTGCAAGGAACTATAACATTTCTTGATCGTAAGAGATTTTGAATGCTATCTCTATATCTTAAGTACTATCACAACTGTTGTGTTCTTGATTGTGTCCATGGTGACTGTAGTGTATCTATTGTTAAGAGATATTAAACTAATGGACTATCAATATGTGGGTATCAGTCTAGTATGTTAATTATGTTGTTTTATGTCTTAGACCATAACCAGGGGTCGTAAACCTCTACTAATGGTTAGGAATACCTATGTTCAAATGTACAAATGGTGTTAATGAGTTTGGGGTTCCCATAGAGTCGAATACCTCTATTATTTAGTAAAGTTGAATGCAAATTTTATGTATACCTATGGTTGTATGTGTAGTCCAAACATTTAAATGATCATACAAGTTCAAGTATTGGCAGACTTAACCAATTTGGTTAAGCCACGAGTTGTCTTAGTTAAATATTAACACCAAGGGTCATATATGAGATTCTTAATATTTCTCTTGTCTTCTTAGTAAAGACTATTTGACCCTGTGGTATAGGGGTTTATCTCGATTGGTATGTTATGTAATACTACTTTGTTGAAAGGATATGGAAAGGCTTAGTGATCATTGGTATGTCATTGATATTGCATTTATCATCAAGGGTTATAAGGAACCTAATAATGTCATGTATCTTTCCTATAAATTGCTTGTGCTCAAGTTAGCATTTATTTGTGAGTATCTATGTATCATTAATAGTGTAAATAGTATTATGTGGGTATAGTTTCCTAGGTTTAAACTAAATTTATTCTTACATTATTATAACCTTCTCAAGGGCAGTGGTATACCAGGAGAATGGAAATTATAATTATATCACTTTTTTAGTAATTAAACCATCTTGGGGTAAGAGTATACTAGGAGAATGGAAGAGGTAGCTATTCTTATGCTTATGCTATTATATTCATTGAACCATCTCAAGGGTAGGATAAACCAACAGATCAGAAAATAGTAAACATGATGTCACTAATCAACTTATCAAATCCTAGATTACAAGACTGTCTCAGGGTAAGAGTATATCAGGAGACCAGAACTTTCTTTTTATATAACAATCTAAGACCATCTTTTATAGCAAAAGGCTAGTAGGACCATATCAATCTAGAGAATACCGGGAGATTGATGTCTAAAGAATATTATACATTTTAGTCTATACTTTCATTTTGTCAGTCATTAGTCGTTAGAGAGTCAAGCAAGAGATAGTAGTGCATGAACAAATGACCCGCATTTATGTGACAAAATATTGAAAGCTTTAGCCAAATCTATGATACAATAGCTATAAGCATCGTTATTTCACTATATCCGTAGACTCATGTTAGCTAGAAATCATGATGGCTACAGGGTATCTAGGGACTACCTGATTGACTACATGTGACAGGTATTCACATTTGCACTTAGTTCTCAAATTTGGTTCTACCACAAATGTCCCCATATATCACCATCATCAAATGGTCGAGCCTCTTCCAATAGGAAGATGTGTGAGGGACAACTAGGTCTATGGTTGGAGGTAAAGCACTTGGATGGTGATGTTCTTCCTACATCTGGTCAACCATGTTCCTTGCACTTAGATGAGGTGACTATGACTAATGGTCAACTCTAGATTTAATATGAAAAGTCAACCATGTATATTTGATGTAATTTAAATGGGTTAGAAGGACAATTGTCCTAATCCAGTATTGTATCTTATTATTCCTTGATTGTAAATTTGAATATTGAAATATATGTGTTGATAATATGACGACATATTTAATTAAAAAATGTAATTTATTTGTGCTTTAAGAAACCACATTTTTATTGTGGCATTTATGTATTATTAAATTTCTAGATTTTTTATTATTTGTTATTGTTAAATTGGATAGCTTTTTACATGTGGTATCAAAACCTAGGTTTAAACACTACGGCCTATGAGCCTGCTATGTTTGAACACAAAAACTTTTGAAACCAAGAAAACATAGGGTAATTTAAATTGCTTTTATTTCTCTGAGTACAAAAGATGGGAGGATCTAGATCAAGGAAGTGATCCAGAAAGAAGAGCAAGAGTCAAACCCACTCAAGGGGAAAGTCCACCCAACCACCCCTCAAGGAAGAGGAGATATGGTTATCTGACACTGAGAGCTTAACATGTCAACTATGGATTGTATAAAGTTGAACAAGGAAAAATAAGTTAAACCCAAGGTCAAGATTAAGCCTAAACCAAAGAAACCATTAGCAATGTGTGACATGCCTTTTGACTATGGACACTATGCTTCTATTGTAAGCAAGGAGGTATTAGAGGAGTACCTACATGTATATCCTACCTCTAGAAATGTGGAAGTAAACTCAAAGGTGAAGATTCTAAGGAGTGTGAAATATCTAAATAGCATTCTGGAAAAAAAAATTGTAACTAATAAACGTGCTATTATAAATAAGGATATGTAATATCCAATTTCTATCAATAAAATTTTGCTCTTTCTTTTGTAAACTTATGTGATGGCTCTTTGTCTTGAACACCAAACTTAATAAAGTGAGTTACTTGTGCTAATACATAATGACTTGCCTATACCAGGTCAATATGGTACGAACTAGTATGAATATGGGAAGTGGCCCTACCAATTCAAACCAAGCTTCAAATGATCCTACAACAAAACTAGACCAAATTCTTCTTGCTCTAAATGAGACTAGGGAAAGTGTTGGGAATTAAGGTGTCTCAACCTTGGTAATTCTCTACATTTGTAATGTTTGTATTTATTATTCAATTGCCTATGTTGTAAATAATTGGAAATTCCACTTTGTTATATTGTGGGATGTGGCACGGTGATGTGTCAATCCTACATGGATTATGACAACTTGTTATTTTGTCCTCACATGAGGAGATAGGCATCCCACTTAGTGGTAGGAATATTCTGCTATGTGTCAGCATCTTCTATGTTGTGTAAGGAATGTTTGATCAAAACGGTTATGACAGATTCCTATGACGAATCTATGACATGTAAGAGTCGAGAATAGAAGGTTGTAAGACAGGTAATGACATGTGTCATGAAGCATCTTTGAATGAGGCATATTTGAGCGCCCCAAGGTGGAATATGATGTGTTGTAAGAGAATATGTTATTAATAGCATGTGTATGATAGATTCTCTTACAGCTCTAAGTTGTAACCGCTATGACAGATTCTATGACGGTCGTAAGTATCGTAAGAGCATCTGTCATAGCCCATTTTGGAAATAGGCGACCTCTTTGGGATGGGAGCTGTGGACAAGTGTCAGAGACATTCTACAATGTTGACCAAGTGTCCCTAGGCATGGGTTTTGGTCCAAGATGCCATATTGGACGCCCATTCCAAGAAAGGTCCAAAATTGCCTTGTATGTTTTATTTAAACAGGTGCTTGGAGATGGAGTTTGTATCACAAGTTTACAGGTACTGTTATGCTGCCGGATACTCCAGACACGAGTGTCGAAGAACAGTGAAGCTTGCATTGCAAGTGTGTTGTAAACATTCTTTCAGATTTGTTAATACATTGTGCAGGTTTCTGAGTGTGGGGATTTTTACCCGATGAGGGTTTTCCCCACCGTAAATCTTTGTCTCTCTCTTCTTCTGTCTTCTTTCTGGCTCTTGTGTTTTGCTACTATATCTCATGTTAATGGTTTAATATTACTATAATAGTTAGGATAAATTTGAATTTACATAGCCCTCTCCTCAATAGATTAGTGTAGGAAGCGTTTCCGCACACCTAGCTTCCTTTCAGAAAGAATAGTCACTTTGGAACATCAAATTAGAGGACCGAGGGATCAAGAAGATGAAGTAGATCAAGAACAAGACCCTAGTGTCAATGAAAGACAAGATGAACCTAAACCCAACCAAGAGGAATTTGAAAGACAAGTGTGGATAAGAGACCATCTAGCAAATGAGTTGGCTCAAGATATGAAAAAGGTCAACCCACCTAAATTTAATGGTATAGTTATAGAAGACAAAGCATAAGCCTAAATCAATGAAATGGAAAAATATTTTGAAATCTGCAATTATTCTGAGATAACAAAAGTTGTTTGGAGAGTGTATCAGCAAGGAAGGAATATCAGCATCAAATTCTGGTGTGGATCCATCCCCAACATTTTTTGTACTCTTCTTCACCCAAATCTTGTTCATCTCCCTTTGAACTTCATCCGCATTCACTTTGCCTTTTCCTTTATCTTGATCTTGATTATGATGCACCGGACCCTTTTTATCCTGATTTTTACTTCTGCAAAATTTGGCAATATGACCAAATCTATTGCAATTGTAGCAAACAACATTTTTTTGCATATTTGACTGATGTCCTCTTGATCTGCATTGATTAGCCATATGTCCCATTCTATTGCATGCAAAGCATCTACCATTGAATGAATTATTTATTTGCATATTTCTACATTCATGAGATTTGTGACCATACCTTTTGTAGTTGAAACATTGTCCAGAGAAGGATGGATTAGTCTGATTCATTCTCTTTCTACATTGAGTTTCTTTATGACCGAAGTTGTTGCAATTGAAGCAGTATCCTTTTAAGGATGGATATCTTTAAGCATTTGGTTGCCTTACTGGAGGTCATCTAGGCATGTTTCTTTGATTTCTTGACCCAAAGTTCTTCTGACCAGATCTAGAGCTTTCACCTTTCTCATATCCCAAGCCAAGCTTGTCATTTACCCTCTTTTGACTTTCAAGAAGAACTTCAAGTTGAGCTGAGCTTATCTTGAATTTCTCTTTGTATTCATTTGTTGTTTGAAGATCTTGTTTAAGAGTGTCTATCTGATTCTCAAGTTGTTCTTCATTATCTCTAGCTTCTTCAAGATCAAATTCAAGATGCCTAATTATTCTGTCCATTTTGTGGTAGTCCTCTGTCTTCTCCTTGAGGGATTGTTTTAGATTATCTTCAATTTTTCTTTTCTCTTCAATTTCTTGGGTGAATCTCATAACCCCTGATTCCATCTCATGCCTTACCATAATGACCTCTTTTGATAGATTCTCACATAGCTTGTTTTTTCTCATTCAGATCTTCATTAGTATCATTGGCTTCACTCTGACTTGCTAATTTTTGAAGTGGTTCCTTTCTCTTTTTCACTGAGATACTTAGTTTTTCTTTTAGCTCATTTATGAAATCATCAGCTTGTTTGAGTCTTTCTCTCAAGTTATTGACTTCAAAGTGAGATTTCTCAAGATCATCTAGGGCAGACTGAAGTTGTTCCTTCATACCATACATATCCATTGAGAGTCCCAGATATTCCTCAAGCTGTTAGGCTTTGTTTAGAGGAACTTAGCTCTGATACCAAATGTTAGAAACAAGGTAGATAACTGAGAGGGGGAGTGAATTAGTTATCTCAAATATCTTAACTTTCTTTTCTCCTTTAATATTTAGTGCAGCATCAAAACATATAAGCATACATGATCATAAGAACAGAAATAAAATCATCACACATAACACAAGGATTTTTACGTGGAAAACCTTGTTAAGGGAAAAACCTCAGGGTGACTAACCCAGGATTGTATTCTCTGTTAAAAGAATAAGAAGTACAAAATGGCACTTGCCAATTAGGGCTCACTGCCCGAGCACACTGCTCACAAGAGGCACACTGCCTACAAGAGACTCACTGTCTACAAATTTTATAGAAGGTAACCAGGTGTTTGAACTCATGAGAGGCATCTACAAATGCTGAAGTTTAGTTTTGGTTAGGCTCAATATACTGATCTAATGCACTTCATTCTTCCTCTGCTCTAGTGCTGCTACTCTGTCACATACATGACTTGTATTGCTACTTCCACACTTATCTCTACCTTTCCTCGCACCTTATTTCATCACATATATACAAACACACACCTTCATACTGGAATCCATCTGGTGTATATATCCACACCAAGGATTTCAACAACTTTCTAGTCAACAACTAGAATACTCAAGGTAATTACAAGATACTAATCTGTCGGCTGAATCCATATTTGATTTGTGATGCGTATCAAAAACATAGACATAGAAGTCATCAATTAAGTCGGCCAACACTGTATGATCCCTCAAATAGCTTGATCAACATCAATTTCTCATCTGGATTGAAGTCTGATACTCTACCAGTCAATTCTTCCTCAGTCTGCTCTACCCGTCTAGAACCCAACACTCAGATGCTCATATCTTTTCCATGTTTTATCACCGGAGGCTCAATCTCTGGAATATAGTAGTCATGATACTCCTCTTGACTTGTCCAAGTCTGCAACTTGTTGAGTTACACAATCTGAGAGATCCAGACCTATTTGTCGGACCTTGCTATATGCTATGTTCTTGTTCACCAAACTAAAACAATCTTCAATCTGACTTCCAGTATAGGCATACTATGTGCTGCAGATGTGTGGGATAGACTTCATTGCCATCAATGACAACACTCATGAAACCACATAGTGTCTCTTGCCAACAATCTCCCCCTTTGGCATTGATGGCAACACTTAGTGAAAAATGACTGAGTGTCGCAGCAAACTCCCCCTTGGTTGATGCTCAATCTTATGCACTATTTTACCGGAGCTCCCCCTTAGCTGTATTCCACATTTTTCACTACTCCTCACTCCCCCTTTGACATCAATGGCAAAGGGCGGAATCCGCACACCAAAATTTGCAAAAATTAACCTATATATAGCTGCATAAGTATGTATATACATGTTATACTTACATATACTTGAGTATATCCACAAAAGTGGCCTTCAACTGTACATACTCTGTGGCCCAGCTCTGCTTCATCCTATCCAAAATGGAGATGTGACCACTCAACAAAAATGCATATGCTTCTGGCCTTCTTAAGTCTGCTGAATCACTGGTCTGGGCTATGGTTTGAGCATCTGTTAAGGCCTCGTGCATTGCCTCTAACTTAGGGATAGTTATCCCTCTGAGTTCACTCATCCTATTTATTATATCCTTCTTTTCTTTCTCTAGCCTCTTTATTTCATTTATAATGACTATAGCCTGGCATTCTTGACTTATTATGGATGTAGTGAGGAGATCAAAATTCTAAGATAAACTTGACAGTTTACCTTCTTGTTCTTTCACCTTCTTTTCAATATCCTCTGTCACTTTAGACCAAGATAGACAAAATTTGTACAAGTCCCCACCATATTTAAGATCATTTTCAAGGCTCTTTATCCCAATATCTAGGGTCCTCCTATCATTAGCAATGAGTCCCTATACTTCAGTGAATCTTTTTCCCAAAAATTCTTTCCAAACCTTTTCTTCTGCCAATTTCTCTAAAGAATCAAAATGAGTACTAATAGAGTTTAACAGAGATTTCAAGTTACTGGATGGAGAGGCTGAATAATCCTTTTGAAAAGATGGTATGATCTTCTCCAGCATACTGGATGCAATCTCTAATAGCTCACAGTCTTCCATGTGAGATTTCAGAAGCTTTTCTTTTGCTTTAGCTTGGGAAAAAGATGTTATTTTCATTGTCTGGACCGGAGAGAGGGAATCAAAATTTAGTGGTCCTTGGAATAGTTTCGGTTCATCTATCTCCATCATCTCTTTGTTCAAGAAATTCTTCACTGCCTCTACAGTGTCTCTTGCTGGAGACTAAGTCTTCTTTTCTTTTGGAATCTCTGAATTGTCATCAAAGATCTTCTATGTTTGTTCTTCTTCTTTTCCCTTTACCTCCTCTTCTTGACTCACTTTCTCCTCTTTTCTTCCTTCTCCTTTAGTTCCTGGATCTGGAATGTCTACAGTAGGATCTGGAGGAGAGATGTTAATAGCTTCATGAACTTCCTCTTCCGAAACAGAGGAATCCAAGTCCTTAGACTTCTCTTTATCTACCTCTTTTGACCCTTCTACATTTTTGTCAGAAGATTCTTCATTTGATGCATTTAATCCTTCAACATCCATGGTAGAAGGTTCTTCATCTATTTCCTCTATAATAGGAAGATTGAATCTTTTGAAGGCATTCTGGAGGATGTCTTCTGTTTCTCTTGCTACTTGATTAGTTTCTCCAAGCATAAGTTTGTTCATTCTTGCTTTGCTCCGAAACTCATCCTTACAGTCTTTAAAGATCATGTCCATTTGCTTTGGAGTAATAGAAGGATAGAGCTGAATTGCAATCTGTTGTCGGATCTCTGAGTCTTTTGCCTTTGCATTCTCTTTTCTGAGTTCAAGTACCTTCTCTAGACTTTTGGGAATTAATGAAATAATCTCAATGAATGTTTTATTATAAATATTTAGGTACCTAGCTGTAGCATCTTCCAAGATCCTCTTGTCAGTATCACTATATTCATCATAAAATTCTATTACTGGTTGCAGATTCTCATCCACAGTGACTACCTTGATGATATCATCAATGGAAAGAGTGGGCTTTTCAACAAATTCTTCTATTTTTTCTTCTTTGTTTTCACCTGTAGAGGATTCCTCAGATGTTTTCTTCTTTTTCTTCATTTTCTTAACTTCCTCATCAGACTATTTCTTCATCATCCTTGTGACTTGTGTAAGACCTTGTGGCTTTTGTTTTCGTTCTCTTTTCTCCTTTTCTGGATGTCTTGACTTCCGGTTTGGTGGCTCTTGAGCTCTTAGTAGTGGCAGGTGCAGAGCTCTTGGAGGATCTAGTCTAGGAGGAGGCTTGTACTAGAACACTTCCTTTTTCTACTTCTTGTTTCTCTTTCTCATCTCTTTCTATTTTCTCTTTGTTTGCATCAACTGCCTCTTTTGATATGCCATAGCTTTTGGCAATTTCCTCTACTTCCCTTCTAGCTTTCCTTTTTATCTCTGGTTGTCTTAGCTCAACATGTATCTTTACACTTAATTCTTGAAGGGTTCCAAACCTGTCTACCTCAGGGTCCTTTGGCTGGCTCAACAAGTGTTGAATGTGTAGCTCTAAGATTTTCTCATCTACTTCGTAACCCATTGGCATTATCCACACTGTTCTAGGCTCAACTGCCTCCATTAGGCATTGATCAGTATCAACCATGAAGCACACTGTACCCTTGTATTTTTCAACTATGGATTGAGGAATTCTTTCTCTGGCCTGTTCATGCTCTGAAAGTTCTTGAAATAACTCCAGAGAGCTGTGTTTTAGGCTTGAGAATCACCAAGTCCATACATATAGTCTCTGATCTGTATGGCAACTGATCTGTCATTTTACCATACCCAACCGCTTGATCCGGGTAGCTCATTCATATAGTAAAAGAACAAACATAGTATTAGATAGCCGTGTTTGAAGGAATTCTTCTTATCCTTTTTGATCTTTTGCAAGTTTTCTAATAGTTGATTCAGGAGAAGGTTGCATAGATCATAATCTGCATTTTCCCTTAACATCTGATATGTTGTATATATTGCAGTCCCAGACACAGAGTTCTCCCTGCCAGAATGATAGATCTTATATCCAATTATTATTGAAGCAAACATGACATCCGGATCTGTGATGTCATCAATTGTCATTGCTCTTTTGTCAAACTTAGATCTGGCAACTTCAGTAACTGTCTGGTTCTTGATAGATTTGAGTGCAGGTAACCCACTGGACGAGTGCAGTCCAGTTACTGCCCTAATGACATCTTTTGTTATCTTGAAGGGCTTCATTAACCACATGAAGTTGTCATGTATTATGCTAAGAACATACCCGACCCAATCATCTTCTGCAAAACAGGGAAAGTGGATGCAATGTCCAAAGTGCTTATCCCGAAGGGCCTTGTATTGTTTGAGTTCAAAACTTTCATCTATTAACTGTTTATGATAGATGTCCATCAACTTAGATTTTCCAAATTCCTCAATATTGGCATGGATGTAAACCCTAACATCTTCTACGTGCAGTACCCCATGCGGAATGCTAGAAAAAGTGCCTAATGGATCAACTTCTAGGGATTTATAGGGGTGTTTCTTGAATTTTGGGTGTGGCCTATCAATGATCTTAACAACCATTGGAGTAGCCATTTTGCAAAAGATTTAGAGAGATTTTCAGAATGGAAGTACCTTTTTATGCTTCAGGGTTCGAAAAAAAAGCCGAAACAAATTGCTGGTTGAATTGGATTTTGCAACTGATCTTTGAGAGAGTTGTACACACTAATGCAGAGCTCTTCTTTTCTTCTACTTGAAAGAAAATGTGTGAATAATAAGTGAATGAACCCTTTTATCTCTACGCAAACCCTAATTTCCTTTTGCAATAAATGCACAACTTAAGTCATCTGGTTGCCTTGTTCTGAGAAAGATCTTTTCGAATCACTGAGATGCACTTAGAATCATTTTCAGTGATAATTGACAATGTATCTTCTTTCCTCCAATCATGTCATGAATCTGTAGATCAAGATATTTCAATTTTGAATCATACCAGATCTCTCTATGAAGATCCTGCTTTACCGGATGGTTGTCAAACAGGATCAATCTTGGATGATTAAATTCTTGCAAAACTCCATGCGAATCTTTCATATTTTTACTGAGGGTTATTTGGATATTTCTCTAAGAACCCTTTAATCTACAACATTCCATGTGCCAAATTTAGGCACCAATTGACTGGTTGGGGGAATTTATTTTTCTTTGTGACTCCCCTTGAGCCAGAGCTTATCTATTTAGTTTTCGGAAGGAATATCAACACCAGATTCTGGTGCAGATCCATCCCCAACATTTTTTGTACTCTTCTTCACCCAAATCTTGTTCATCTCCCTTTGAACTTCATCTCCATTCACTTTGCCTTTTCCTTTATCTAGATTTTGATTATGATGCATCAGACCCTTTTTATCCTGATTTTTACTTCTGCAGAATTTGGCAATATGACCAGATCTATTGCAATTGTAACAAACAAAATTTCTTTGCATATTTGCATATTTCTACATTCATGAGATTTATGACCATACCTTTTGCAGTTGAAACATTGTCTGGAGAAGGATGGATTAGTCTGATTCATTCTCTTTCTGCACGGAGTTGCTTTATGACCGAAGTTGTTGCAATTGAAGCAGTATCCATTGAAGGATGGATATCTTTGAGCATTTGGTTGCCTTACTGGAGGTCTTCTAGGCCTGTTTCTTTGATTTCTTGACCCAAAGTTCTTCTGACTGGATCCGGAGCTTTCACCTTTCTCATATCCCAAGCCATGCTTGTCATCTACCCTCTTTTGACTTTCAAGAACTTCAAGTTGAGCTGAGCTTATCTTGAATTTCTCTTTGTATTCATTTGTTGTTTGAAGATCTTGTTTAAGAGTGTCTATCTGATTCTCAAGTTGTTCTTCATTATCTCTAGCTTCTTCAAGATCAAATTCAAGATGCCTAATTATTCTGTCCATTTTGTGGCAATCCTCTATCTTCTCCTTGAGGGATTGTTTTAGATTATCTTCAATTTTTCTTTTCTCTTCAATTTCTTGGGTGAATCTCATAACCCCTGATTCCATCTCATGCCTTACCATAATGACCTCTTTTGATAGCTTCTCACATAGCTTGTTTTTCTCATTTAGATCTTCATTAGTATCATTGGCTTCACTCTGACTTGCTAATTTTTGAAGTAGTTCCTTTCTCTTTTTCACCGACATACTTAGTTTTTCTTTTAGCTCATTTATGAAATCATCAGCTTGTTTGAGTCTTTCTCTCAAATTATTGACTTCAGAGTGATATTTCTCAAGATTATCTAGGGCAGACTAAAGTTGTTCCTTCATACCATATATATCCATTAAGATTCCCAGATCTTCCTCAAGTTGTTAGGCTCTGTTTTGAGGAACTTAGCTCTGATACCAATTGTTGGAAACAAGGTAGATAACTGAGAGGGGGGATGAATTAGTTATCTCAAATATCTTAACTTTCTTTTCTCCTTTAATAATTAGTGCAATATCAAAACATTTAAGCATACATGATCATAAGAACAGAAATAAAATCATCACACATAACATAAGGATTTTTACATGGAAAACCCTGTTAAGGGAAAAACCACGGGGTGACTAACCCAAGATTGTATTCTCTATTAAAAGAATAAGAAGTACAAAATGGCACTTGCCAATTATGGCTCACTGCCTAAGCACACTGCTCATAAGAGGCACATTGCCTACAAGAGACTCACTGTCTACAAAGTTTATAGAAGGTAACCAGGTGTTTGAACTGATGAGAGGCATCTACAAATGCTAAAGTTTAGTTCTGATTAGGCTCAATGTACTGATATAATGGACTTCATTCTTCCTCTGCTCTAGTGTTGTTGCTCTATCACATACTAGACTTGTATTGCTACTTCCACACTTATCTCTGCCTTTCCTCGCACCTTATTTCATCACATCTATACACACACACACACACCTTCATACTAGAATCCATCTGGTATATATATCTGCACCAAGGATTTCAACAACTTTCTAGTCGGCAACTAGAATACTCAAGATATTTACAAGATACTGATCTGTCGGCTGAATCCATACTTGATTTGTGATGCGTATCAAAAACATAGGCATAGAAGTCATCAATTATGTTTTCCATCATTGTATGATCCCTCAAATAGCTTGATCAACATCAATTTCTCATCCGGATTGAAGTATGATACTCTGTCGGTCAGTTCTTCCTCAGTCTGCTCTGCCTGTCTAGAACCCAACACTCAGACGCTCATATCTTTTCCATGTTTTATCACCGGAGGTTCAATATCTAGAATATAGTAGTCATGATACTCCTCTTGACTTGTCCAAGTCTGCAACTTGCTGAGTTACACCATCTGAGAGATCCGGACCTGTTTGTCAGACCTTGATACATGCTCTGTTCTTGTTCACCGGACCAAAATAATCTTCAATTTGACTTTCAGTATAGGCATACTATGTGCTGTGGATGTGTGGGATAGACTCTGTTGTCATCAATGACAACACTTATGAAACCACATAGTGTCTCTTGCCAACAGGTCAAGATTAAGCCTAAAACAAAGAAACCATCAGCAATGTGTGACATGCCTTTTGACTATGGACACTATGCTCCTATTGTAAGCAAGGAGGTATTAGAGGCGTACCTACATGCATATCCTACCTCTAGAAATGTGGAAGTAAACTCAAAGGATGAAGATTCTAAGGAGTGTGAAATGTCTAAATAGCATTATGGAAAAAAATTTGTAACTAAGAGACATGCTATTATAAATAAGGATATGTAATATCCAATTTGTATCAATAATATTTTGCTCTTTATTTTGTAAATTTATGTGATGGCTCTTTGTCTTTAACACCAAACTTAATAAAGTGAGTTACTTGTGTTAATGCATAATGACTTGCCTATACTAGGTCAATATGGTATGAACTAGTATGAATATGGGAAGTGGCACTGCAAATTCAAACCAAGCTACAAATGATCCTACAACAAAACTAGACCAAATTCTTGTTGCTCTAAATGAGACTAGGGAAAGAATAGTCACTTTGGAACATCAAATTAGAGGAGGGATCAAGAAGATGAAGTAGATCAAGAACAAGACCCTAGCGTCAATGAAAGACAAGATGAACCTAGACCCAACCAAGAGGAAATTGAAAGACAAGTGTGGGTAAGAGACCATCTAGCAAATGAGTTGGCTCAAGATATGAAAAAGGTCAACCCACCTAAATTTGACGGTATAGTTATAGAAGACAAAGCAGAAGCCTAACTCAATGAAATGGAAAAATATTTTGAAATCTGTAATTATTCTAAGATAACAAAAGTTGTTTGGAGAGTGTATTAGCTCTCAAGAGAGGCCTCTACCTGGTGGGCTAATAAGAAATAAAAAATGGGAATCAACTCCACCAACTTCACTTGGGATCAATTTGTGACCCTGTTTAGGCAAAGATGGTTGTCCCATCTATACTTTGATAAAAAACTAACTGACTTCCAAAACCTATGACAAGGAGAAATGATAGCAATTGAATATGGGGAGTTTACATCTAGATCCTTAAGAATGATCCTCGATACTAGTAAGATGAGAAGATCAAAATACAAAAAATCATCATGGGACTAAACCCCTAGATTAGAGGAGAAGTAGATGTTCATGGACCCTCATCCATGGATTAGGTATTTGAAAAGGCCATAAAGAAGGAATATATGATTAAGTCCATTTCTGCATCAAGGGATAAGTACCACAAAAGATTTGGAAGTTCAAAATCTTCAACCTTCAAAAATAAAAAGTGGGATAGGAACCAGAATTCTGAATAGCTGGCAAATGGTGCAAAGAATAACAATGATTCAAGATTTAAAGGAAAGAATAATGCGTCTAAGAGAAGGGAAAAAATAAAGAGGAAAGAAGATTCGACATGAAAGGACTAACTAAAGGATGTTTTTCTTGTGGAGGAGATCATTATTCCAGCAACTGTCCAAGCAAGAATTAGAAAAATAACTTTAGAAATCCCTTGTTGTCACAATAGATAACATTTCAACAAAGAATCCATGTTGCAACAATTGATAACCACCAAGAAAAGTTCCAAATTGCTCCAATTGAAACCTCATGTACACTTTTTGGTTGTCTTGTTTCTATATTGATGGCTAGTAGAGATATTGAGTGTTTTATGGCACATAGAGTGCTTAATAAGATTCCTAGGAGAGAAGGATCTATGGAAAATTCATGGTCTATTCAATATGCAAACCAAGCTAAGGCAAGAGTAGAGCAATGCATGTTTGAATTTGAGTTAATACTTCCCACCTTCTCCACTAAAGTGCACCTTTATGTGGCACCCAAGTTAGGATCTTACGATGTCATTCTATGGATGAATTGGCTCTAGATAGTGCCCTAAGGAAAGAGTAGATTGTTTTGCAAAAATAGTTGAATTCTTAGATGATTTGGGAAACCATGTTCAAATCCAAGGGGTTAAGTGCGAAATCAAGTTGAGGTAGATTTCAACTATGCAACTTAAAAGATCTAGAAGGAAGGGGTGCAAAATATATTCCATTGGTGTAGATGAGTTAGAAGAAATCAAAGAACCTACGTGGCAAGATTACCCTTTTCTTCAAGAGTTTCAAGATGTTTTTCTTGATAGTTACCTAGACTACCTCCTCAGAGGGAATTTAATTTTTCAACCTACATAATTCTAGGATCAAAGCCCCAATCCAAGGCTCCATACAGAATGACAACAACAAAACACATGGAACTAAAGGTGCATTTGCAGGAATTGCTTTCTAAAGGATCGATCTAACCTAGTGTGTCTCCTTGGGGTGTGAGAGGTTGTCGTCAGGTCCTAACACTTTAGATGAAAATTATCAATTTATCGACCGGGGTAGTGTCCGAGGTTGTCTGCAATAGGGAGTTTGGATATTTCATTGAGAAATAGTTTTCTAGATCTGTTAAAAATTTGAAACAGTGCATGAAATGAAACAACAATTTTACCCTTCTACAGAAAGCATTCAAATTCTATACTAAGAAGCATGAAAACTCTACACTAGAAAGCATATAAATTCTACACTTAGAAAGCAGATAAACTCTACACTAGAAAGCAGATAAACTCTACACTAGAAAGAAGATAAATTCTATGCTAACAATTCACAACTACAATTTGCTACTGCAAGCACTCCAAATTCTAACCATCAAAAAATAGTAATTCTAACTAAGGCAAATGCACTGAAAAAATTCCAATGAACACAAAAAGTTCCAAACAACAGTACACAATAGTTTAACTTTTACACAACACACCCTGCAAGTTAATGACATAAGCTAAACATAAACTATCTTCAACTGAATAAAAACATCCACAGAAATGAAAATACTTATCTATCCTACAGTATCGCGAGTGGCCAGCTCGTGGGAGAAGTTTGTCCTAATCCAGATAACATTCAATCGCTTCAACAACACATGAGAACTCCATTCAAATCTTCATATATATTGTTTTTAAGGAAACTAAAACTCAGAATATCATTTCCATTCATCAAAATTGCAAGTACACAGATTTGATGATTTTTGAAAACTAAAGGATTTATTTTCATTTATCCATAGTGTCTATTTTATATCCATATTTTGAGAAACAACAAATGATCTACTCCAACAACTCCTAAACTTCAGATGGCAGGAAAATGCCAATTGAAGAGGTCTTGTAACTGAAAAAAGGGAAATTAACTAATGTTGTCTTTTAAACATAAATAGGACTCCAAGTGGAGTCATAATGTCTTTTGGGTAACCACAGAAATAGTAGAATAAAACAAAGTCTTCATTAAACGCAAGCCTAAAATTTCTGGCACCCACAACTTCAGGCACACTCATTCACATCTGCATGATGTCCACTTCTTATGCAATGCATTAACCTGCATAGTTACCCAACTTTTCATGCCATTAAATCAACATTTACAAGCTAGTTTCAATCAATTTAGGAAATCATGATTTGTATAATATTTTATTAAAAATAGATAAATATCGCTTATAAAAATAAATAAATTGGCAAGGCTAGGGAATTGGATAGTGCAAAAAGGCTATTTGATCCATTAAAGAAATGAGGTTATTTATACCTCATCAGGGTGCACCAATAGTTTTTCAAAAAGAAGGATGGAACCTTACACCTATGTATAGATTATTGGATGCTTAATAAGGCAACAATCAAAAATTGATATCCCTTTCCACGTATTGATGATCTCTTTGATTAAATGCATGGTGTGACTATTTTCTCCAAGATTGGCCTAAGAGCAGGGTATCATAAATTAAGAATAAAAGGAGGAAGATATTCCTATGACCACATTCAGAACAAGGTATGGTCATTATGAGTTCATAGTGTTAACCTTCAGACTAACGAATGAACCAACAACATTAATGAGTCTAATGAACAGTGTTTTCAGAGACTTCTTGGATAAGTTTGTGCTCGTCTTTCTAGATGATATATTGATATATTCAAAAAATGAGGAAGAGAATTTGTATCATTTGAGGCTAGTAATGCAGCATTTGAGAGAACATAAGTTGTATGGAAAATTGTCCAAATGTGCATTCTTTCAAAAGGTGCAGTATTTAGGTCATGTTATCTCTACTAAGGGGATCTCTATTGATTCAGGAACGACAAGAGTAATTGTGGAATTGCCTACACAGAAAATTATTCGTGAGGTGTGAAGTTTTATGGTCTTGGAAAGATACTATAGGAAGCTTGTGATGCATTTCTCTATGATGGATAACACCGTAACGTCGCTTCAAACAAAAGGATGATCATTTATATGGTTAGATAAGTGTGAAGAGGCTTTTCAAATCCTAAAGGAGAGATTAATTTCAATGCCAACTATCTGAGTACTAGACCTTGAAGATCACTTTGTGGTCATCACAGTTGCATCAGGAGAAGGGTTGGGTGGTGTACTTATGCAAAATGGTCAAGTTGTGGCCTATGAGTCTAGAAATCTCTACCTAAATGAGAAAAACTATGCCCCACATGATCTAGAACTTTTGATAATTGTGCATTCATTACAAGTTTGGAGGCATTATTTGCTAGGCAAACTATTGTTAGGATTAAGGTGTCATCAACCTTGTAAATCTAATTATTAATTACTCCTAATATTGTAATTGTTAATGCAATCATAAGGGATGAGGAATCCACTGACATGGTAATTTATTTTTACTGGTATGGTAATTAATTATGTACTAGAAATAGTAATTAATTATTTACTGACGGGTAGATACCGAGTTACATTTACTGGTCAAAGCATCTTGGTAATAGTAAATGAGGTGAGTTAGAGAATCTAGGCGTCCATCTTTGGGAGAGCTATTTTTCTCAATAGTGTATTCTAGACTCAGGTGCATCACGTCACATGGGTTCTATCAAAGAACATTTTTCTTTATTGGAGCCATGTTCCATACCCCACATTATCATTGGGGATGATTCTCCAGTGGATGTCATTGGAAAAGGTTCAGTTGATGCTGGCACTAGTACATTTGAGGATGTTCTTTGTGTGCCTAATTTATCAGTCAACCTTCTCTCCATCTACCAAATCACTCAGACTGGTAGGAAGGTTGAATTCACTCCATATTTTGTCACCATAAGGGATCTTCAAGATAATGCACTGCTTGCAATTGGTAAGGTTGATCATGAGTCTCAACTCTATGCTTTCTCTCATTTTGTACCTAATTCACATTCTACTACTTTGCTCACCCATTCAGATTCAATGAGCAAACTATGTCATCAGTGATTTGTCTATCTCAACTATTGCTATCTTCAACAGCTTAGTACGTAGGATATGAGCATAGGTCTTCCTCGTATTAGTTTTTTATATGGGGGTTGTTTGGGTTGTGCCTTGGGAAAGCATCCTAAGGGCAAGTTTGACAAAGGGAAGGCTTGGAGGGCTTTAGAAGTCCTTGAGTTGGTTCACAATGACTTGGCGGTCCACTTTCCATCCTTGTCTTTCAACAAAGCTTGTTATTTACTCACCTTCACTGATGACTATTCCAGATACACATGGGTCTCCTTTCTTCAGTAGAAAGGTGAAGTATTTGACAAATTTAAAGAGTTAAAGGCTCATTTTGAGAAACAATCTAGGAAGTGCATCAAAATTCTTTACATGGACAATGGAAGAGAATACATGAACCATCTCTTTGAATAATTATTTTGTACTCTTGAATGGATTGATCTTCAACATATTGTTGCCTACACACCTCAACAAAATGGTGTGGCAGAGAGGAAAAATAGATCCCTAAAAGAGATGGTTGGCTGCATGATCCATGCACACTCTCTTGCACCTGAATACTACGTGGAAGCTATCAATGTGCTACTCACATCTAGAACAAGGTTCCACATAAGGCATTGAAGGGTATCACTCCCTTTAAAGCTCCTAGTGTGGTAGGAAACCTGTTATGCAACACTTCAGAGTTTTTGGCTCCCTGATCTAGGCACACAATCCTTTAGAGAAGCATTAGGCCTTGGAATCTCAAAGTAGGCCCTACATCTTTGTTGGTTACCCAGATGGTGTCAAAGGATATCAGATTTTGGATCCTAAGTCACATGAGATCTTCATTGAGTGAAGTGTGAAGTTTGAGGAAATCTCTTCTAGGGCATCCTCACATCTTCCTTCCTCCACAATAAATTTAGATGATAGTGACTTAGAGGGTTTTCCTTTAGCTTCCTCTACTTGTTACATCCCCAAATTATGATTTAGCTTATCTTATTTTTATGTGGTAATCGGGATGATTAACCATAGTCTAATGATTAGATGTGGAAATATCTGATTTAATCATTGATTATGTGAATACTAACTAATGTTAGTTAGACAAGAGATTACATGCTCACATGATTATTTAATTATTATGAATTGCAAAATAGATGATGATGCACTGATCATGGTTTTATGGTCCTGAGTGTGAACAAGAATGAATCATCCTTCGAAGATGGAAGGAGAGTATCATCTAGGAGGAAGAGATAGATGTCGGTAAATGGGTCCAATTGCCATCTAAGTGTCAGACCTTATGTCCTTGTGAACCTTTGTTAGGCAGCATAAGTACGTCTCCCTTAATAGTTGATTTTTCCTTTTGTGTTGTCTTATCGATTTAAGTCATCTCGACCATGTCGCATCTACTCGACCTAATGACGTTCTTAGAATGTCAATTCAAGTTGAGTGGTAGTCTTTCTATGCATCAAAGTATCTTCTTCTTATTTGCTTAAAAATATTCCCGATCTAAGAGTATGAATCTATTATTCTGGTATGTTCTACTTTCAGGGTTTAGCGAAGAAGGGGGAGCGATGCTCAACCCCTAAATCACATGTTGATCCTATCGCCATGAAAGTGATGATGTTGAAAACTAACATATTGATTAATATAAGTATTACCATACATTAGGTAGATGCATGGATTAATACTATCCTAAGTTTGTACAAGTCTAATATCGAATTCTTGCTAAACTATTATGTTTAATCTTTTGAAGTGGCGGTTATCACCCTCGAGAGGTGAGTGATTTTATAATTAATCTAAACCTTTGGAAGTTTTAAGCTCACCCAAAGCTTGCCGACGGCAAGTATGGGGCATGATGGGCCCTAATATTTAGGCAAGCTAGCTGAGTGGGGAAAAGGACCCATCGCATTATGGCAGGGTGGTAAACCCAACATGCTCGGCATGTTGAGCTGGGGGGATGGAGACAAGCTTTGTTATCATTCTTTGCAAGGGTAGTTCTTTAGGAAATTAATATTGGGGTATGCTCTCTATGCTTAGAAAAGAGGAACGAAGCAAGAAAAGAACACACAGTCGAGTTGCTCAGGATAGTACAGAATGGATTCATTCAAGTAGAATGATAATCTGTGTTAACCAAACCTTTAATTGCTTACTGATACTGTAAGTATCAGCTGTGTCGATTATTGTATAACATGTTTATTTCATTATAAACTTCATGTTTCCATTGTATGTTGTGGCTCAAAGTTGTTTAAGGCTGAGATTTGAAACATAGAAACCTCCTTTACACAGTGGCTCGAGGCCTGTAAAGGCCGAGCCTTACCATGGAAATGCTTATGCACAGTGGCTCATGGCTGAAAGGCTGAGCCTTTAACTATTTTAAATCTTTAAAAAGACTGTGGCTCAAGGCTGAAAGGCCAAGTGTAATACATTGAAACCGGGTTGAAGTTGTTGTTCGAGGCCGCTAGGCCGAGCTTATTATATACATTGTAATCTTTGTTAAAGCTATTGCTCAAAGCCGCTAGGCCGAGCTTAGTATATACTTTAGAATCTTTGTTGAAATCATGCTCGAGGCCGATAAGGCTCAGCATATTCCCCACTATATCATTTACATGGTGGGTATCGACGTGGGTAATAATAACAACAGTGCTCAGACTTGTATAACAAGTAGAGCCGATAGTGCTCATGGCATGCGAAATGCAGAACTTGGGTATTAATAACATATTCAATGGTACAGCCGACATGTGGCCAAGATAGCCTCTACGAGTTTTGGTGATGGATGGTAAGTCCTAACTCTAAACTATGCTTAAAGCACCACCCGAGTCTTGAATCATTATGTAAATAAAACTTGAATAATGCATAATGGGTTATTAAAATAACCAAGCAGTACTATTTCTAACCCTCGACTAAGGAAAAAGGTATCATATATAAAAGACCACTGTGCTAGTTTATGGCAGCATAGTGTGCTAGTTGATTCACTAGAGAGGAATCTCTTTTACTTTTAATAAATATGAAAAGATGGGAAGCATGAATAGCTTAAGTTTTATATGGGTATTATTACAAGAATCAAACCCCTTTTTCCTTACTTGTGATTGAATTCTGTGAGGAGAGTGTTTATCAATAAAAAATCATATCATGGGTATTTGAGTTGTTTCTTATTAATGAAAGCCATTTTCTTTCTAGTGGCCAAACTCCATGAAGGGAGTATATAATGCTATGAACTCACGTAGAGTCCTTGAGATAGAATCTTTTTAATAGAATCCACCTTTTGGACCTTTGAAAATACCCTTCTAGATGACTTGAACTGAAATTAAACCTTGAGATAAGGCTACAATGTGTTCATCGACTGGGTTAGGTCACAAGTCAAAAACATGATTAAACTTTTGTCATTATGAAAGTATGGGAATAAGGTGAGGTGGAGTCACACATTCCCTATAACAATGCTTGACTTTAATAATAGTTATTATGATAACTATGATGCATCTTAGGTATTTAAAAGATATGTCGACCCCTTGTTAAAGAAGGAAAAATTGGATACGAGGTAAGTTGTATTGCCTTGTAGGTGGCATTAAGTGCCTACCGAGTTTGTTGTAGGAACTATTTATCCTAGATAATTATATACTTATGAGAATGAATACTATGATTAGTATGAAACTCTTGTATTTCAATGTAAATGGAAGCCATCTCTTTTTCAATGGCCATACTTCACGAACGAGGTATAAGATATTAAAACTCATGAGAATACTTGAGATGGAGTCTTTTTAGTAAGACCATCTTATTAGACTATTATTATATAAGTCTTAAATGTCATGAATTTGAATGTAAACCTTGTGATAGGTCAACATGAAATTGTGAACCTAGGAAGGTCATAAGTTGGCAAACTTGTTTTAGCTATTGACATTTTAAAAAGGAGGGAATAGGGTGACGTGGAGTCACAAGTTCCCTGTTGCGAAAGCAACATAACATAATTGAATGTACTCCCAAGATAGGAGTCGTTTGTTGGGAAAACTTGATTTGGCTATTGTCATTTTGAAAAGATGGAACAAAGTGATGAGGAGTCACAAGTTCCTTGTTGCATAAGTAACGTAACATAATTGAATGTGCTCCTAGGATAGGAATTGATTTTCCTAGAATTAGACTAATAATGAACTAAACTCACTTTTACTAGACCTAGAGAGGTCGAACTAAGCATACTATAAGATGAGACAGCTTCTAAGTCAAGTAAGGGTGGTGGACATACGACTATGTTCATTGCGAAATGTATATGTATGTAAATATTTTGCCAAAGTAATGCATCCATATTTGCATGCATTGTCGGTCCACAGTGCTCCAGATGGCATAATGTCTCCAGTAGTGTCATGCATAATTAGAGTGGATCTATAGTTGCATGATCGAGAGGCATTATAAAGGACACAACACCAAATACTTAGATGGAAAACCTAATGGTTCCTTATATCTATACCTTTCATGAAGGGCAGGGTCATTTCTAGGTAGGAAGTTGTGTGGGGGACAGTCGATCTGTGGTTGGAGGAAAAGCACCAAGATGATGCTCTCTTTCCCAAGCATGAGACGAGATGAGGCTTATGAAGACAGATGTCAAGAGTTCCAAAAGTGGTGCTTTTTCACTATATGACTTGATAGTCAGTTATTACATGTATAATTTGTTAGTTGATTCCTTGAGCATAGCTATATACATGCTTAGTGAAATTTATTTCTAATGATATGTAATTGGATATTTTAATTGTAAGCTTTGTTATATTCTGATTTAGAATAACATGTTCAATTATCAAAATGATAATGATTCATTTTTGTTTAACTTTGATTTGGATAATCATGATGTAATCTAATTCTTGATTAAGATGAATATTTATGTTAATTATTGATCATTATGGAATGTGATGTTACACTACTCGTAGGGTTGTTCATGAGGTTCCATCCTCCCCTTTGCAAAGTTTACATTTCGAAGCTAAGGATTCTCCTCCTTCCTCCCCTTCCATGCCTCGATGGGCTTGTCAAACACTTGAGTCTGCAAGAAATCTTGTTGGGGATTCTTCAAATACTTGGAGGACTTGGTCACAGCACCAAGATATTTCACATTCCTACTTTGCCACAACTTTAGATCCACAATCCTTTCATAAAGACTCAGGTATTGGTGAGTGGGATTCAATAATGGAGGAAGAGTACAACTTTCTAATTTGGAACAAAACATGGGATCATGTTCCACTTCCTAAGGGAAGAAAGATGGTTCAGTGTAAGTGGATCTATTGAACCAAATTTGTAGTGGATTGATTAGTTGACAAGTACAAAGCACAACTTGTGGCCAAAAGTTTCTCTCAAGTTCCTGGTGTTGACTACACTAAGAACTTTGCCTCTATCATTAAAATGAACTCCATTCACCTAATACTTTCTATTGTTGTAGTTCATGGTTGGGTTGTACATAAAATGGATGTAAAGAGTGCATTTCTTCATGGGGATCTATAGGAGGAGATTTACATGGAGCAGCCACAAGGGTTTGTTAAGGATTCTTCACCGGTTTATAGATTGAGGAAGTCTCTCTATGGCATCAAACATACCCCACAGGCTTGGTATGCCAAGATGGACTCCTTTCTTCTCTTAGTTGGGTTCTCCAGATGCCACTCAAATTTGAATGTCTACATCTTGAGATAGAAGAATGCTCTTCTATTCATGGTTCTCTATATTGATGACTTGATTGTCATAGGGAGAACCTCATCCATCATTGTGATCATCAAGATTGCTTTGAATGATAGATTTGCCATGACTGACTTGGGTCTTTTGCACCACTTTCTCAAGATTGAGATCACTCAGACCTATTCCAAGATCTCTCTTGCATAGCCCAAGTATGTTCTTGATCTAGCTTGTTTTCACATGGTTGATTGTAAGCCTACACCTACTCCCTTTCTGTCAGGAGTCAAGATTGAGGTGAAGTGTTCCCAACCATTGGTTGATTCCACTTTGTATCATCAACTTGTTGGTAGCCTCATCTACCTAACTCATACTCTCCCTAACATTTCATTTGTAGTTGGCATTATTTCGTGCTTCATGACGAATCCACATGAGCTTCACTACAAAGCAACCAAATGCATTCTACACTATATACAAGGCACTCACACGTATGGGATTCACTATATAGTGAGCATATGTTTAGATTTGATTGGATACATGAACTTTGATTGGGATGGTGATCTTGATGATCGTAAGTCCACATCTAGCTATAGTTTTCACCTTGGTTTCGGTCCCATTTGTTGGTAGAGAAAGAAACAGCATTCCATTGCTCTTTCTTTGACTAGGGCTGAGTATCGAGGGGTTCTCAATGCCACCACTAAGGCTATTTAGCTTCAAAATATCCTCACTGAACTTGGCATCACTTAGTAGGCATGAGTTTTCCACAATCCATAGAATTTGATAAGAATGCTTTTGGATTATACTGTGTGTTTTTTTTTGTCAACGTTTCAGATCACACTTAGTGATCCATCAATCATCTACTGTGACAACTAGAGTGTCATTCAAATCTTGAAGAACTCAATCCATCATTAATGAATCAAACACATCAAGATCCACATGCATATTCTTAGGGAGCTAATTCAAGAGTAGGTCATTGATTTGTGCTATTATTCTACAGAAGAGAAGGTTGTAGATATCTTCACCAAACCTTTCACTAAGAGAAAATACGTCTATATTCAGTCTCTCTTGGGGGTGCGGGACATTTCTTCAAGGGGGTCACTTAGCTCTTCTTTCTTCATCCTCTCATGAGGGATTTTCCCAGTAGGTTTTTTCCTTCTTTTTTGTTTGATGGGATATCTTGTATGGGTACCTCATCAAGCCTTGTAGTTAGGACCCATCTTTGCATTTTCCATACATGTCCCCCTAAGTTGCACTTAAGGGGGGGTGTTAGTGTGAATAGGGTACTTTATCTAACTAGTTCATTTCCTAGCTAGTTCTCTGCTTAGGTCCTTTTCACACTAGGTTAAGTTTACCTAGGGACTTTTTCACTTTATCTCATATTGGTTGTGTTTTTAGTCTCTTGGGTGGTTCCTATATATACTCACCCATCACTCTCATATGAGCATCTCAATCTCATCTCATTATATGCTTTGCATTTCCATTTAATAGAATACAATTTATTCTATCATTTATGATGTTCTATCTTTGCTTTCCTTTAACTCATTTGCATTCTTGGGTGGCTTCTTAGCCAAATCTATGTATCAATCTTTATCTTTTATTTCCATGCCAACTGACTATAATTGGCTCACAATCATGTTGAACTCAACACAAAATCTCCCTCATGCATCCTAGAAGTATACAACTTCCATAGAAAAACTTTCTTAAGAGGGATTTGTCCTAGTACAGGTTCCCCAATTTTTTCTAAAGTCTTTCCATATTGGCTTCTCCCAAAACATTTTGGAGCATTGAGTCAACTAGGTAAATTGTAGTAAGACTTCTCACCTTCCTACCCAACACAACCTAGTCTTCAAGTGCCATTGATGTAGGTTTGTTTGTGGAGACCACAACCCACAAAACTTGATCTATGAGAAAGTCCTCCATTTTAAGCTTCCAAACCTTGAAATTTGTGTTGTTAAATCTTTTCATCTCTAATCTAGACATGTGATATGTCTTCTTGAAGCAAATATATCCTCTACAGATGCTCTTACTCAAACCAAGATTAATTCAAAAAACCATTTTCCTACACCTAAGATCCTAGTTGATTATGCTCTAATACCAATTGAAAGGAAACTAAGATAACTAAAATGCTTCCTACACTAACCTACGAGAGGAGAAATGTATAGAAAATATGATCAAAGAATTTGCAAGAAAGAAAAGATACATGTAAAAATGATTACATAGTGATGTACCCTAGGAATCCCTTTTGGGAGAAAATCATACCTCCAAATATTGAACCAATTGTATTCCTATTGTTCTTGTTCCAAGTCAAATCAATTTTTGGTACATTTTCAAATTTCCACAATTTTGCAATGTCATCATGTTGTCAAAAATTGAATTTTCCTTAAAAGATCCTTCCTTACTTGTTTTGAAATCCACAAAACCTTTATTTTCTTTTATGACATATTTGGATGAAAGATTTCAATGTTTACCAACATTCTGGCTAGTTTTCAAAACAACCCGTTGGAACTTGACATCATTTTCAGAACCTTGTTGGCTCCCAACATCCCTTTCATAGCCTTTCATAAATTTGCTAAAACTTACTAAGTGTTCTATCTAAAGTCTTCACTGACATTTTAGAGAGGTTTCAAAACCCCTGTCGAACCCCATCGTGCCTTTCAAAACTCATCTATGTCAAAAGAATGAGGCTCAAAGTAATTTTAAATCATTCATCAAAGGTTTAATGTGGTTTCAAAATTCTATCAATTTCTAACAAAGTGTTTGAAACCTTGTCGAAGTCTCATAATCTTTCCATAATCAGTTCAAAATTGAAGGAACTGTTGGGAAATAAAGTGTCTCAACCTTGCATATTTCCTATAATAGTTATTTTTCATTGAATATTTTCCTACAACTATTATACATTGTCGATGCTTTGAAAATTGGTTTATTAGGTGTCAAAAGATGCCCACATAGTGGTATATTATGGAAGGCCCGTTTTTAGGCATATTATGACAGATTCTATGACATATGTAAGGATAAAAAATAGGGGATTTCATTTTGGACGTGAGAGCTTATTTTTAGACTAGAATCTTGGCTAAAAGTTTTGCACATGGTTTTGTAAAACTAGAGATGGTTTCTTGTATAGCCATAAGTCTATAAATTGGAGGCTTGAGGAGTAGTTTGTAAGGTGTGAGTTTGCAGGTATTGTTATGATGTTGGAATGCTTTGCAAGTGTATGTAATATTGGTATTGGATTTAAAATACTTGAGCAGGCTTTTGGAGTGTGCGGTTTTTCACTTGAAAGGGTTTTCCCGACATATATCTGATGTTTTGTGTCTTTTTGTTTATTTCATGTTTAAATGTGCTTCTGAAATTTTTGTCATTGTTAGATCAGTTTTTAAAAGTTTTGCATAATGTTTCTCCTCCAAATTAACATAGGAAATTGTTTCCGCTACGTCAACTTCCTTATAGGAACAACCAAGTTTTAAATGATTTCAATGTTCATCAGCATTTTATAGTAGTTTCAAAACTTGAGTCGGCATCTAACACTTATTTCACAATCGAAATGAAGTTTTAAGAGAAAAAAAGATTTTGCAGCATAATTGGTGAACTCGGCGGCAATTTTATGCAGTTTCATTAACAACTTCAGAGCTCAACTCCCCTTTCATAATCCACGTGATGCTTGAAAGAAAGTTCTTAAACAAAGTATTAAAGAGGTTGTCGATAGTTTTATAAGGTTTTAGAACCCACATTGACGCCCGATAAGATTATTAAAACACCATATAATTAGAAGAGAATGAGCAGTGGCAAATAGCTACAATTCTATAACCATCACCAAGATCTGATGAAGGCGTGAAGAATTAACATCAATGTGAGAAAGGTTGTGATAAATGGTTTTGAACTGACAAGCATTTGATTTCAGAGATTTGAAGGGTTATTTCAACTGTTAAAAAAAACCCACACATAAAGAAGAAAAAGCACGATAGATCAAAAGACAAACTTGCTTCCAAAAATAGGTTGAGAGTTCTTCATTAGATTCCCTAGAAGGAATGTATGCAAAATGTGAAAGCTTCTACAGGTCGTGGGTCTCTTTGTAGCATTAAAAACTTTCAAGAAAAAAATGCAATAGGTAGGTGTAAAGCCAAATTCTACAACCTTTACCAGCATCCTTCTAGCCTTACTAGTGACAATGCCCATTATGGTAGACACACACTGACGAAGACTGCTCATTTTTCACGCTTAAACTACTACTATCATAAAATGTCATTGCCATCCACTACAATCTCACAGCATTATGTAGAGAGGGCTAGTTGAAGGAGGCACTACATATTCTGCTTACTGCACACAACTCCTCTGGAAATGGCTATTTTTAAATATCATTTACTTCAACCGCAACAGTCAAAGGTTAATTTTGGCCAATTAAAATAAAATAAATATTTACCACTTTTTATTGTGAATGAGGTGTAAAATTGCTATTGAGTGTTTGACCACTGAAGTGGATGATATTTAAGTAGAGTGTCTAGAAAGGTTAACCTTAACCAGCCGGTGCATTGTAAACGACCAGCTGGTGAACCCTGTATGGACCGACAATAACGGTCGAAAACCAGTAGACTGATAGTACAGCAGCAATGGTCGCAGGCAGTTGAGTCTAGTCGAAATCTAATTGGAGCTGACTGAACGCCACATCGAAAAAGCCGTACAGCCGATTGTTTACAACGCACCGACTGTTTACGGTTGGACGTCTGGAAACTCCTCTACATATCTTCAATTAATACAAACCTGCATTTTCAAGAACACGCTTTAACAAAGGAAAATGTTTACTCTTTCATTGCTCACAGGAGATTTGTATTTGCTACATGCACAACTTTTCATAATAACCTTATCAACATGTATGCTGAGTATAGAAAATTTGGTTGATGCTCGTAATGTGTTTGACCAAATTAAAGAATGAAACATCTACTCATGGACTACCATAATTGCAGCATACCAAAGACATGGATATCCTCGGGAGGTAGTCACACTATTTCAACAAATGTAACAAATAAATCTCCTACCCGATTAGTTCACATTTGGCAATGCACTCCCAACATGTGCCAAATGCGAGCTCTAGAACAAGGCATGGATATCCATTAAAGCATAAAGGATAGGGAAATTTTGTCAAATGTTGTAGTTGCAACTACCCAGACAGACATGTATGCAAAATGTGGAAGCATAGACAAGGCCGCGACTTGTTCAACAGAACGCCTCAGGGATTTCATCCAATGGACTGCAATGATTATAGAATATGTACATAGTGGATTTGTTGCAGACGCTTTTAGAAATATTTCACTTTCAAGAGAATGCAATTAGCATCTTCCCAGTACACTGACAAAGCATCAAAAGAGCAATGAACTCAAGAGGTTGTTAGTGAATTGGGCCTTGAAAGATGCCAAGACAAAATCATTGGAGGGAATTTTTGTTAGGGTTATTTCTGGAGGGCTTCAAGTTATTCAGATGTTGCATGATATAGCTAAGACTAGTAGAACAGTCGTGACCAATTACCACAGTTCATTAGTTATCGATGGTGAAGAAACTCTCAAGCAAATGTTATCAAAAGCTATAAAAATAGACTACACATCCCTGCCGGTATCATCATGACCTATCTCAAAGTTGGAGGCTTGGGACAAGGCATGATTATACATTCAAGCATAATGGAAGGGGCTCTTTGTCAAATATTATGGCTGGAAATGCTCTAATATATAGAAATGCAAAGTGATGTAATCATGCCTAGCACTGTAACCAAAAGTATACTTATAAATGGATATGGAAAAGCAGGTATGTATGAAGAAATGAAAATGTGTGTCACAAATTTTAATAGATTATACTTGTTATCCAGATGTGTGGGAAATGAATGCCCTTCTCGAGGTCTTCGGTTATAGAGGAGAAATTGAGATGATGGAAAAATGGTACAAGATATTTGAAAACATGGGAATTCAACTTGTTATAAGGACATTTAAAACATTAATTAGTTCATATGCTAAAGAGTGTTTATATGATAAAATGGTTGCAGTCATGGAGTATATGCAGAAATCTTCTCTCTCGTGGACAACTAAAACCTATAATATTGTCATTGATGGATTTAGAAGAGCACACAAAATCCATTAGATAGAATTTATTTTAAATTAAAGAGATTGGTGAGTGTCAAGCGAGATTCTACAACTTTCTTTTCTCTTATGAATGCATATGCTAAGCGAGATTCTACAACTTTCTTTTCTCTTATGAATGCATATGCTAAGGCAAGAGTTTGCTTGTGTTTGAGGGGTATGCTTAAAATGGAAATATTGAGGAAGCTCTAAATCCTTTCAAGGAATGAAGAAGGCAGGAGTGAAGCTACAATTTGTGTGTTTCAGAATAGGGAAGGATACAAATTGACTCAAAATTATCATTTTTAATACCAACTCATAAAGTGTTTGACATAATGTTCCAAGAATCAACATCTATAGTCAACACATGCAAACTATTAGACGTAATGTCTTGACAGTCATATACCCATCAAATTTCAAGGAAGATTCGTCATTTTATTATAAAGTTAGTTTTGTTAATGTTTGAAACACATTTCTTTTAATGAGTTTAATATATTTATGCTCATTAAAAGATTTCGTAATATTTATTTCAAATATCTTATAAGGTCTAAAAAATAGTAGTTACGAGTTGGTTATCACAAGAAGGGTTATAAATACAATCATTTCCAATGTAAAGGGGTTCTTCTTGAATAAAAACTAGGATTTTCACAGTGTATAGAAGCAAGGGAGTCGTAGAGCTCTCCTTCTAGATTTAATAAAGAATAATAGGGCTTGTCATAGAGCTGGTATATTGTCTCTTTATGCTATAGATTATTCATGTGTCTAATTTGCAACCTTTCTTTATATATTTTCTATTATGTGTGAAATTTAAATGTTTTACTTTATGCAACTGGGATAAAATTATAGATAGTTTTCTTGTCAGTGAGGCATGGAAATCCTTGTAAATGTATCTTTTGTATGTCAGATGGCATTTCTTCATTAAAACCCTAGTTGTATGTTTCATATTTGAATGTTCTTTCCTAGGAATTGGATCACTATATCGATTCCTTTCCTTGCATAATCTTCAGTTATTTTCTTGTTACGTTGTTAGTCTAGTTTCATTTCTTGCTTTCTAGTAATAAGCATGCCCCAAAAACCCAGAATCATATCATACGACAGAGCTACCCCTCTCAAACACAAAGGAAAGTTGTTAATCTATAACAACTTCTCCAACTATTGGAACGTTTTCCACTACCCATTGGGTGAGTCACATCAAGAATTTGTAGTGACAAATATATTTACCAACAGATTGTTGGTGACTCTAAAGGGGAAAAAAGAACAAAGTGGTGGTACATTTTGTTCCTTAGAAATATACAGGTGTCTCCCCCAGAATGGAGGTTGGAGACTCTATTTAGAAGAAAAACCCAAAAAGATGGCCTAGTATCAAAAAAGAAAAAGAAGTAATGAACACCATTCTATATCAATGGGTGATAGTGACGGTGATGATGAAGATTATTCTTTTTCTACACCTTCATCTCAAGATAATTAGGTTCTTGATAACCCCTTGAAGCAAGTGCAAGTCTTGAAGATCTTTTATGGCAACATAATTTAAACCCAATGAAATACATCCTTCTTTATGTTGGACTTTACAAACAATTGAACAAAGAGATGGAAAAGAAAGTCACCTACTTACTAGCGATCATGGTGGTCCTTACCATGTTAGGGACAAAGAACTTGTACTAGAAAGGATTCATGCATTCGAAGGTACAAGCATCATAAAGATCAAAGGAATGCATGAAAAAGTTCAAGTTGAGATAAATCATTTGTACATCGAACACATCAATGCTAATTCAGAAATTTTTCTTGAAGATGGGCAAGTGTTTGATGAAATGTCCTATGCTCAAAAATATAAAAGGTACAAAGATGAATCAAAAAGAGCTTTCACCCTAATGCACTCACAGTCAGGATACGAATAAGAATTCATGGGAAGATGGAAATAAAACCCTTCTACTTGTAGATGAATTTACATCCATTGAAGAGACTATGAAAATGATAGAGATAGATAAATGAGATAGTGTTGAAGATGTTATCTATATGGTGATGCAAATGATAATGAACATGAAATATTTCTATATGACAGTAGATTCTACTTCAGAAACCATACCCTATGACAAAACTTTCCATGATATGATTTATTTACAAGAATATGTGAATGAATCTTTAATCGTGCCTTCCTCTTCTCTTCAAGTGGAGACACTTCATTTTAAAACCTTTGAAGAATATTTGGTCAACAATGTGCCTAAAAGAAAGAAAAAGAATCAATTTGAAGTTAAAAAGCATAAAGATCAACTACCAAGTGTCCTACTGACATGCATGTAGCCTAAACCTAAAGAAATTGATGAAGAAAGAATGTTGCAAGAACACTCTCATGACATTTTCATCCCAAGTTGGTGTATTAACAATTGAGATGATGATTTTCTTTATGGAGAAGATGTTTTTCCTTACCCATTACTACTAATGGAAGAGGAAGGACGTGTTTATGAAATTAGAGGAAATGATCCTATGACCTTTGAGGAAAATATCCATGAGGTAGTTTTACATCTTGAGCTAGTAGAAGTTTCTTCACCTCAAAGTTTACACAAAGTGACTCATAGCATTAAAAACCCCCCTATGCATGATGATGATAGCAAATGGTAGAACCATTATTCGCAAGGGTAATCCAGTAAGAGGTGAGGAGGTGAGGATGTATCATCGATAAATGACAAAAAAAAATCTTCACCATTATCAAAAAAATGAAAGTGAAGAGACATTATGCACTGACCTGATGCTTCCATATTTTGATTGTTTTTCGATACGTCCCAATCAGATTATAAAGAACAAATTTGAAGATTTTAAATTATTAAAAGAGAGAAGAATAGAAAGCATGCAGCTAGATGGGATTTAGTTAGGTTTGCAATCTTTAGATATACTCATTCCAAGTTGGTTCCTAGAAACTCCAGATGATAACTTCCTTTCTAGGGATGAATTTATTCTTTATCCTTCATTAATCATGAAAGAAACTCCCTCAATTGATAAAACTCATGATGTAGATTTGCTACTTTCACCTTCTAATGTATCATCTTTAGACAATGGTTTCTCTTGATTAATTGCAACTAAGGAGGAAGAAATCTCTTTAACCAATGAAGATCCTACACTTCTAAAAATTGATTTCATAAGGCAGACTTACAACCTATATTAGACTATGATTTCCTTTGTGGTGAAGATATCTTTTTGACCTCTCTGATAAGCATAGATGAAAGCATTTATATAGGTCATTCACAAAATATAAATTTGTTATCTTCTTCTCTCTGTTCATCATCTTGAGATAAGGCATTTTTTGAGTTGCTCATAGTAAAAGAAGAGAGGGGTCTTATAGTCAAAGATGGTCTTATGTTGATGGAAGTTAATTTTCAAAAACTAGATTCGTCGTCTACACTTGCAAGGGTTTCCTCACTTCATTACATGAGGGATGTCGGTTCATGACTTGGTTTCTTCTAGGCCAAATGGTCAAAATATGTTGAGATATGCGATATTGGTATGCTCAATGCAATGCAAGGGGACTTAACTAGTACTACATAAAGCAATGCCAACATGATTCAAGAGACCTCAGAAATTTACGATGAGAAGTGGTTGTTTGGTACATTATGTTGAACTCAGTTGTTGTCCTTGATGTCAAAGACACAAACTCTCTTGGTTGGATACGGTGATTGGATGTGGTTGGTTTGGTGTCCAGTTTGAATCAGTCCAATTGGCATAATATTCATTGGCATTGGTTTTCTTGGTCATGTTAATATGGTTGGCATATTTTGATTATGTTTAATTTGGTTACATAATGACATCTTTCTTGGTGATGATGAACTTATATATGACATCTTTCTTGGTGATGATGAGCTTATATGACAAGATGCTATAATCTTATTTTCTCTCTTGATTGGATACAGTGACTTGGTGGCATTTGATAGTGACTTGGCATTTGACAGTGACTTGGCATTTGACAGTGACTTGGCATTTGACGGTGACTTTGGTATATGTATAGTTGTTATTCATGGTGACTTTGATCTTGACATACATGAGCATAACAGTTGACATCTTGTTTCAGTTCTATGGCATCACCTTGTTTTAATTATGGTGACAAACTCATATACACATTCTTTGTTGGCTCAATATTCTTTATTGGCACAGTATGATATAGTTGGCATTTTGGCTCTATGTTGTTTTGAGCATTCTTCTTGACACATAGTATGGTGGTATTTTTGTGGTGATAATGATACTCATGGTGTTTACTGTTGTTCCTAATGTTCAACCATATCTATTTGGCATATTCATGACACATTGTTTGATGGAAGTGATGTCAAACTCAGTCAATGTGTTGATGTTGACTTGGCTTGGCATAAGGTTTTAACTTGGGGACTATACATGTAAAAGTCTTAATATCATGTGGCATTTTAATAGATGGCAAACCTAGTTGTGGACCCTAAATGACTATTTTTCTAAGCACTTAGTCGAGGGCACAATTGAAATATAAGTTATATCATTGCAAAATGTTAAAAAGCTTACAAAGAAGCTTCAGGTAACTTGGTAAACAAGTTGAAGTGGTCAGTTTGTGTGTGTTGTTTGAGCCCTCTTTAGGGCAAACCGGCACAACCAGTAGAAACTATCAAAAAACATGAATTTGGTTTTTGAAACATATCATTTCATCATTGTTATCTATATCCGCCAAGGGTTTGTTCAACTATCATGAGAAAATCTATTTTCTGGGCTTGAAGGTTGACTATGGGAGACGACATAACTGATTGGAAAGTGGTTGAATCATGGTCATTGACAAAGGACATTGGCATCATGGTTTTATTAGGTGTTTTCAATCCTTTTCCCTATTTTAAATTTGAAGTCCCATTTGTTGTGGTTACATGTCGTTTATTTTTCTAATACCCACAAAAATTTCTTTGTTACTTGGGTTTGTTAATCTCAGTTCTATGATTAAGCAATTTTTGTCTGAGAGGTTACTTTTGTGAAAAATTGAGTCCTGGTAGGGTTTTGTTGTAATGTGGGGTTTTATTTTTCTATAGTCAAAATTAGGTTTTCAAACCCTAACTATAGTCGTTTTATCCTTCGTGCTCAAGTGTCTATGCTGTGTATTAGTTTGGATTTTATCTTTTGTTGATTAAACCCTAATGTGTTGATTGGTGGGGGTCTTTGCTATACCCGTTTGAATCTTGTAACCAACAGTCTCGGTTATGTTTCAAGGCACCAAATCTACTTCAATTTTATTAACCTTGATGGCTCGGTGTTAAACTTGGCAGTCACATAAGTATTTGAACAGTTAAATCTTTTGAGGATATTTCAAAATAATGATTTGATAACTAATGGTATTAACTGTGGTAAAAAAAATTTAGTTATGATTCAGTTTTGATTTTGAGATTATCATTTTGCCAGAATTCATTATACTTTGGTGGCACCCATGTAACAAGGTCAAAAAGATTATATTCTTTTATGGTTGGCATTTTAATAATTTGTGATCATTTAATCTTTGCTAAGTGTCACAAATTATATTGAGCACTTAACTAAGATTTTATGATGCACATTTGGTAACCTGTCGCAGCAATGATACTTTAATTACTTCTCAATCACACGGCAGTTATGGTTTTTGTGGTAGTTGTATTTGCTTGGGTTAGTTCAGTTATTACCTGCAACAGTTTTATGAAAACAGTTATCTCTTCAAACTTTTTCATGAGATGAGGAAGTCATTATGAAATGTATAAAAAGGCTTTGAACAGGAATTGTAATGTGGTTGTGTATACACCTAATGTAATGTTGAGGATATATGACTAAATGCATTATCAATGTTGTTAGATCAGAATTGTATTGGGATTCAGTGAAACAGAGTGTCCCTCTGTATTTACTTTTTCTTCATGATTGAAATGTGTATTGAAAGGTCAAGTCAGTGCTCGACAAGAAATGACCTTTGCCAGTGAGGCAACTGTAGCCAGTGAGGCTTGAGTTAATAGCTAGTGAGGCCTGTAATCAGTGAGATTCTTTTATTAAGCTAGTGATGCACTTTTTTGAGTGGTTTTTATGCCTCAGAGGGTTTTCCACTCAAGACAATATCTGTGTTATGGATTGTCATTGATGAGTTTGTTTCTCATGTTTAGTTGCTTATCATGTGTCATTTGTTTTAAAGTCATTTAATTTACTTTGGTCTATATGAACACATACTTATCTTATATCACTGTCTGAAACAATGATACTATGCATGTCCACTTTATGAACAATCATATTTCACAGTTAGTCTCTATGTGTTAAGATTTATGATAATGAGTCATTGTTTACAGTCCCTACATTGAGTTGATGCATTCTTGACTTTGAACAATCTGTTTTAGTTGTCCAAGGCTGTCATGATGTCATCTACAATCAACAGGAATTGTTTTTGTATCAAATTTTTGAAATACAGATTTTAAGGTTACTAAGTCTTGTTAAAATTTGTATACCACTGATTCACCCCCCCCCCCTCTCAGTGGTATTGTACTCCAACAAGTGGTATCAGATCCAGACCCTTGCAAGAAGTCTAACCAACTTAAGGGTTCCTGGAAGTGGAGTACAATGGGTAAAAAGAATAGGAGTAGAGAAAAGATAGATGATGATCATAAAATTGAAAAATAAGTCTTAGTTAATTCCAGCAATGGATTGTTGCATGAGTCAACCATGAATATAGATACAAAGTGTCATAAAGAAATCAGTCCTGTAGTTAAGAATCATGACAATGTGAATGTGACTAGACATGAATTTGACGATTTTGTAGTTGAATTTGATGATGAAGAAGGAGGTCCCTATTTGTGGATGAATATGATTATGAACAGGATTGTGAGACTAATTTAAAAGAAGAACTCATGTGTGCCTTGGATACAATCAAGGAACTTAGGAAGGAGAATAAGAGATTAGAAGAGCAACTTCAACAAGAGATAGAATTCAAGAACAAGGTATGTTCAGATTTTTAAAAAGCTTCTTTAGATTTTAAAAATGTCAGAAATCAGATTGCATAATTAAAAAGTCATGTTAATGAATCTGATAAATTGACTATTAGTCTAAAAATTGAAATTGAGGAAGCAAAAAGAATAAAAGATGTAAAAAATTATGATCTTGAGGTGAAAAGAATTGAATGTCTGAGACTTGAAAGTGAAGTTGTCAATCTAAAGAATAGTCTGGATGTTGTCAAAATACAGAAGTTTGTGAAAGGAACAAATGCTTTAGATGAAATATTGAGTAGTCAGAAAAACTACAAGGATCATTTTGGTATAGGATATGAAAAAGGGGAAAGCTCTAGTGTTAAATATGAAGTTAAAAGGGAAATAGTTTTTGCAATAGCAGATACAAAGAGTTTCAAGGTTAGGCAGAATCCTAGGCAGAAGATAGATCTGAATTATCATTCTGCTATTTTTGATGATGACAAGAAGAAAGCAAAGGATAAAATTCTTGATATTAGGAGAAGAAGAACTAACCATTTTTCAAGACCTTCATTCATCAAGCAATATCATTCCATCAGGTATAACTATTCTCAGTTTCATGGTTATTGTTATGTCTGTCATAAGTATGGTCATAGAGCTAGGGATTGTAGTTATTATGGTTTGTCAAATCAAAACTACAATGCTGTTTGCTATAACTGCAATAAGGTTGGACCTATGAGAAGAAAATGTTGGATGCATGCAAGATATGATTATAGAAATTCAAGAAATAGACATCATTATTCCTCTAGCAATATCATATGTTATAGATGCAACAGGATTAGACATAAATCACAATATTGCTAGAATAATCCTATGGACAAGCAAAAGAAAGAACCTAGAAAGGTTTGGAGAAGGAAGCAAAATCATGACAAGAAGGATCCTAAACTTGTGCATGTTGCACAAGCTACTTCACCAGTCGCTTGAGAAGTGACATGAAGTTAGGGGGAGCTGTCAAATATCCTATCTCTCATCCCCTAGGAGGTTCAGTAGGTTTTTTTATGGATATTTGTCATAATGAAGTTCATTTTTGATTGATTTGGTACATGAGTTTTCAAAGGAGGAATTTTAGATGCCATGGTTTTAGAGGTAGATTTCAGTGTTTGTGATGTTCATTATGCTTAAGGAACATAGTGATGCCAAGGTTGTATTGACAGATGGTCAGGTTGTCTCTCCTCTATACAACTTGTATACACTTTTCATGTTGTAATTGAGTTGAATTGATGTTGTGGCTTTTATCTTTGGTCTTCATATGTTAGGAGTAATCGGGAGGAGTTGAGTTGTATATCTTCATTATTCATTAAGGTTTCTTGTCACAGAGTTGAGGTATGAATAATGCAGAGAGGGAGTCTGGTTGGTTTGGTACCTATGCTTCAAGATGTGTATATGCTCTTTAAAGGCATCAAAGGAGATGTTTGTCATCATGCTTCATTTAGGATCATCTATTTCAAAAGCGTCAATCTATCAATGATGTATTCTTGTTTGAAATAGTTCTTGTGTAGCAGGAGGGTGGCTCAATGGCTCATGATTGTGAAAGTACTGCTATTGTAAGTGTACTAATTTTTCTATATTCCTTGTTGAAGTTGTAAAAATGCTCTCATATGCAAGATCCTATATGTGATGTCAAAGGTGTCCAAGTTTTAAGTTTTGTCAAGATTGTGTATTGGAGTGAACTTGTGTGATAACAAACTACCAAGAGCAATGTATTGCCAAGTCAGCAAGTTTAATTTAGTCAAGTTGGCAGTATATTAATGTTATTATCATGATGCTCTTAAGGTCATTATTGTATTACATTTTCATGGCACCGGTGTCTGAGAAATTTTCAAAAATCTTAGATGTTAATTTTTGGCAGAGATTGGTAGAGCAGTTGTTCAAAGGCTTCAGATGTCTGACAGAGATTTTTTAAATGGTTTCAACTCTTGTTTTATATATGCCATGATAGTCAGGAGGAGAAAGTCACTGTATAGAATTTTTTTGTTGACTATAACTTAGATGATGGACTGTAATGTGTAGTTATTGTTTCAAGGGTAAATTGCAGTGCTTGTTTATCTTTTGTAATATATCTGAATCTATTTCATGACAATGATTTGTATCACTATTTCAAATATTAGTTCCTCTGTGTTGGGTGATAGTACTATTCAAGGGAGTATAGATTCTCTCTGGTTAGAGTGTTGCTAAATGAGCATACAGTGACAATGATTTTGTGCAGTGACAGTGGTATGACATGATTTGCAATAACAATGGTCTTTTTGCTGACAGTGCAGTGAATAAAGTAGGTACAGGTTCATTTCATAACGAGATGGTGGATAGCTTTAGATGACAAGTTTGTCATCTACATACTTAAGGATAGCAAATGCAAAGTCTAGTGGGTGCATTGTGATGGGCCTATGTCAACAAAGTGTTTATGTTGCAATGATATGTGGTAATAGTGCTAATGTCAAGACAAGACATGGTTTGATATGATAGTGACATTTCTTGCTTTAAGTATATGATACAAATGCTATTTAATCTCTAGATCAAGTTATTTGATGGTGTTTGTTGACCCCACACATACTTTCTTGCACACAACATTTAGTATTTCTAATCTATCATCTTCAGGGGGAGCTTGGATTTTGGTGACATTATGATAGCACAATGTTATTTCTCTGAGCTCATTGATGGTTGCTTGATATGATGGTTTCTTAAATAGGCAAATTGGTCCTTGGCATGGTACTATGAGGTGCTATTTTAACAAGTATATATATATATCATGATGTGTTTGGTATGATCTATATTTTTATTTTTGATTCTCATTTCAGGCTTATATTGCTTATATTCTAGAGGCATTGGCACACTTTTTTCTTTCTTCCTTTGCCTTGATGTCAAAAAGGGGGAGAGAGAGTTGTGTTTTGCCATCATGGACAAAGGGGGAGTTTGTTGAACTCAATTGTTGTTCTTGATGTCAAAGACACAATCTCTCTTGGTTGGATATGGTGATTGGATATGGTTCGTTTGGTATCTAGTTTGAATCAATCCAGTTGGCATAGTATTCATTGGCATTGGTTTTCTTGGTCATGTTAATATGGTTGGCATATTTTGATTATGTTCAGTTTGGTTACATAATGACATCTTTCTTGGTGATGATGAGTTTATATATGACATCTTTCTTGGTGATGATGAGCTTATATATGACATCTTTCTTGGTGATGATGAGCTTATATGACAAGATGATATAATCTTGTTTTCTCTCTTGATTGGATACAGTGACTTGGTGGCATTTGACAGTGACTTGGCATTTGATGGTGACTTTGGTATATGTATAGTTGCTATTCATGGTGACTTTGATTTTGACATACATGAGCATAACAGTTGACATCTTGTTTCAGTTCTATGGCATCACCTTGCTTTAGTTATGGTGACAAACTCATATACACATTCTTTGTTGGCTCAATATTCTTTGTTGGCACAGTATGATACAGTTGGCATTTTGGCTCTATGTTGTTTTGAGCATTCTTCTTGACACATAGTATGGTGGTATTTTGGTGGTGATAATGATACTCATGGTGTTTACTGTTGTTCCTAATGTTCAACCATATCTCTTTGGCATATTCATGACACATTGTTTGATGGAAGTGATGTCAAACTCGGTCAATGTGTTGATGTTGACTTGGCTTGGCATAAGGTTTTAACTTGAGGACTATACATGTAAAAGTCTTAATATCATGTGGCATTTTAATAGATGGCAAACCTAGTTGTGGACCCCGAATGACTATTTTTCTAAGCACTTAGTCGAGGGCACAATTGAAATATATGTTATATCATTACAAAATGTTAAAAAGCTTTCAAAGAAGCTTCGGGTAACTTGGTAAACAAGTTGAAGTGGTCAGTTTGTGTGTGTTGTTTGAGCCCTCTTTAGGGCAAACTGGCACAACCGATAGAAACTATCAAAAAACATGAATTTGGTTTTTGAAACATATCATTTCATCATTGTTATTTGTATCTGCCAAGGGTTTGTTCATCTATCATGAGAAAATCTATTTTCTAGGCTTGAAGGTTGACTATGGGAGACGGCATAACTGATTGGAAAGTAGTTGAATCATGGCCGTTGACAAAGGACATCGGTATCATGTTTTTATTAGGTGTTTTCAATCCTTTTCCCTGTTTTAAATTTGAAGTCCCATTTGTTGTGGTTACATGTCGTTTATTTTTCTAATACCCACAAAAATTTCTTTGTTACTTGGGTTTGTTAATCTCAGTTCTATGATTAAGCAATTTTTGTTTGAGAGGTTACTTTTGTGAAAAATCGATTCCTGGTAGGGTTTTGTTGTAGTGGGGTTTTATTTTTCTACAGTCAAAATTAGGTTTTCAAACCCTAACTATAGTCGTTTTATCCTTCGTGCTCAAGTGTTTATGCTGTGTATTAGTTTGGATTTTATCTTTTGTTGATTAAACCCTAATGTGTTGATTGGTGGGGGTCTTTGATATACCCGTTTGAATCTTGTAACCAACAGTCTCGGTTATGTTTCAAGGCCCCAAATTTGCTTCAGTTTTATTAACCTTGATGGCTCGGTGTTAAACTTGGCAGTTACATAAGTATTTGAACAGTTAAATCTTTTGAGAATATTTCAAAATCATGATTTGATAACTGATGGTATTAACTGTGGTAAAGTTTTTTTAGTTATGATTCAATTTTGATTTTGAGGTTATCATTTTGCCAGAATTCATTATACTTTGGTGGCACCCATGTAACAAGGTCAAAAAGATTATATTCTTTTGTGGTTGGCATTTTAATAATTTTTTATCATTTAATCTTTGCTAAGTGTCACAAATTATATTAAGCACTTAACTAAGATTTTATGATGCACATTCAGTAACCTATTGCAGCAATGATACTTTAATTACTTCTCAATCACATGGCAGTTATGGTTTTTGTGGTAGTTGTATTTGCTTGGGTTAGTTTGACCCTAAACTGTGGTTTAATGTTCAATTATTACCTACAACAGTTTTATGAAAACAGTTCTCTTCAAACTGTTTCATGAGAAAAGAAAGTCATTATGAAATGTATAAAAAGGCTGTGAACATGAATTGTAATGTGGTTGTGTATACACCTAATGTAATGTTGAGGATATATGACTGAATGCATTATCAATGATGTTAGATTAGAGTTGTATTGGGATTCAGTGAAATAGAGTGTCCCTCTGTATTTGTTTTTTCTTCATGATTGAAACATGTATTGAAAGGTCAAGTCAGTGAGACAAGAAATGACCTTTGCCAATGAGGCAACTGTAGCCAGTGAGGCTTGAGTTAATAGCCAGTGAGGCCTATAATCAGTGAGATTCTTTTATTAAGCCAGTGAGGCACTTTTTCAAGTGGTTTTTATGCCCCAGAGGGTTTTCCAATCAGGACAATATCTGTGTTATGGATTGTCATTGATGAGTTTGTTTCTCATGTTTAGTTGCTTATCATGTGTCATTTGTTTTAAAGTCATTTAATTTACTTTGGTCTATATGAACACATAGTTATCTTATATCACTCTATAAAACAATGATACTGTGCATGTCCACTTTATGAACAATCATATTTCACAGTTAGTCTCTATGTGTTAAGATTTGTGATAATGAGTCATTGTTTACAATCCCTACATTGAGTTGACGCATTCTTGATTTTGAACAATCTGTTTTAGTTGTCCAAGGCTGTCATGATGTCATCTACAATCAATAGGAATTGTTTTTGTATCAAAGTTTTGAAATACAGATTTTAAGGTCACTAAGTCTTGTTAAAATTTGTATACCACGGAGTCACCCCCCCCCTCAGTGATATTGTACTCCAACACATTATTCAGGAAATTCTTGCATTTCATAAAATTTAGACCTATCTATTATGATTACAAGGTGGCAACTAAGTCCGCGGGTACTCCATAACAACCATCCATTATTCTGCTCAGGTACATACTTTTCTCAACCTATTAATGGGTTCACATGATACTCTTGAAGGGTAGGAAGATTCCTACCATGTACATAAGTTAAGTAGGAGTTTTTTCGCATCTATTTTGTTTGGTTTTTATTTGTTTTTATCATTCATCCTGTCTCTATGTTTCTCAAGTCTCTTTTACCCTGTTATGTTGTGTTAAATATCTTGACTCTATTTGCCCAATGGATAGAGCATTGGTCCTTGCCAGAGATTCTAAGCACTATTGCGTTCACAAGGTCCTTGTCCCCAATTAGAGCCAATTGTTGTCCTTGTTCCAAGTCAAGTCAATTTTTAGTGCATTTTCAAATTTTCACAATTTTAAAGTGTCGTCATGTTGTCAAAAGTTGAATTTTCCTTAAAATATCCTTACTTAGTTGTTTCCAAATCTCCAAAGCCTTTATTTTTCCTTTATGATGTATTTGGAAGAAAGATTTCAATGTTTACTAGCATTCTGGCTAGTTTTCAAAAAACCCGTCAGAACCTGACAACATTTTTAGAACCTCATTGGCTCCCGACATCCCTTTCACAGCCTTTTATAAGCTTGCTAAAATTCACTAAGTGTTAAGGGAGAGGACCCAGTAGTGGTGCACCCTAACTTCACGCCTGTCAAAATCATAAGTGGCAATTTCTAATCACTCCAAAAAATTTACAGTAGCTTACTTGGCAACGCCCTTGCTTATAACTAAGGTTTCAGGGTCACGTCATCAAATATGATGCCATATCAGCATGCTTTTTGTTGAGGTGTAAAATAGTTCCCAAAAAAAAAAGGGTGGACCAATAGGTGTGCATTAAGTCATGTTTTGATGGTGGGTTGATGTGGCATCACATGATTGGTTGCTTTTTAAAATTAAAGGGCACATTTCATTCAATTATTAGCATATTAATAACACTAACAACCTTAAAGTCACAACTATTAGTACTAAACTTTAAAAATATAGCCTTAAATGTACATATACTAGTACTAAACTTAAAAATATTGGACCTTAAATGCACATATACTATCTCATAAACTTAAAAATATTGGACCTTAAATGCACATATACTATCTCAGCCATTGGAACTATTCCACCTATTGCATCTTTTCCCCTATATCTGAAGTCTTCATCAGCATTTTAGAGAGGTTTCAAAACGCTTGTCGTCCGCCATCGTGCCTTTTAAAAATCATCTATGTCAAAAGAATGAGGTTTGAAGTAATTTTAAAGCATTCATTAGACGTTTAATGTGGTTTTGAAAATTCTCTCAGTTTCTAACAAAGTGTTCAAAACCTTGTCGAAGTCTCATATTCCTTCCATAATTAGTTCAAAATTGAAGGAACAACCAAGTTTAAAAGGATTTCAATGTTCATCGGCATTTTAATTAGTTTCAAAACTTGTGTCGACATCTGTCACTTATTTCACAACCAAATGAATTTTTAAGAGAAAAATATTTTGGAGCATAATTGGTGACGCCCATCATAAACAGCGGCACGTTGTGTGCCAACCAGCTCCCAATTTTTTCGACTTGTTCGATCTGCAATTTGAATCAAACTTGTGCACTGTTTTTGACTTGTCTGTTTGTCCAGAAAAATCTCGACCTGTATGTCTGTCGGCAAGATTTTGACTGCAGTACGTTTTAAAACTTACCAACTGTTTAAATTCTTCCGGTGGTGAACTCCACGATAATTTTATGAAGTTTCATAACCAACTTTGGAGCCCGATGCCCCCTTTCATAATCCACGCAACACTTGACACAAAGTTCTTAAACCAAGTATTAAAGAGGTCATCAGCAATTTTATAATGTTTTAGAACCCACGTTGATGCCCAATAAGATTATTATCCATACAATTAGAAGAGAATGGGTAGCAGCAAATAGCTATAGTTATATAACCATCACCAAGAGATGATGAAGGCATGAAGAATTAATACCAATAGAAGAAAGGTTGTGACAACATGGTTTTGAACCGATAAGCATTTGATTTCAAAGATTTGAAGGGTTATTTCAACCGTTAAAATCGCTGACACATAAAGAAGAAAAAGCACGATAGATAAAAAGATAAACTTGCTTACAAAAATAGGTTGTGAGTTCCTCATCAGATGCCCTAGCAGGAATGTATGCAAAACGGATAAGCATCTACAGGTCACAGGTCTCTTTGGTAGAATGCCTCAAAGAAATGTGGTTTAACGAACGACATGGTTTCAAGTTACACACAAAATGGAACTATTGAACCAGCTTTGGAAACTTTCAAGAAAATGTAGTAGGAAGGTGTAGATCCAAATTCCACAACCTTTTCTAGCATCCTTCTAGCCTTACTAGTGACAATGCCCATTATGGTAGACACACATTGATGAACACTACACATTTTCCATGCTTCAACTACTACTATCATAAAATGTCATTTCCATCCACTACTCATCTCAATCTCACATCATTATGTAGAGAGGGCCAGTTGAAGGAGGCATTGCACATTCTGCTTACTACACACAACCGCTCTGGAAACTCCTCTACATATCTTCAATTCTTGCAGAACATCATTCTCAAGAATGTACTTTCACAAGAGAAAAATGTTCACTCTTTCATCACTCACAGGAGATTTGCATTTGCTACACGCACAACTTTTCATAATATAACCTTATCAACATGTATGTCAAGTGTCGAAATTTGGTTGAGGCTCATAAAGTTTTGACCAAATGAAAGAACAAAACATCTGCTCATGGAATACCATAATTGCAACATACCAAAGACATGGATATCCTCAAGAGGCAGTCACACTATTTCACCAAACGCAACGAACAAATCTCCTTCCCAATCAATTCACATTTGGCAATGTACTCCTAGCTTGTGCCAAAATGTGAGCTCTGGAACAAGGTATGGATATCCATCAAAGCATAAAGGATAGGGGAATTTTGTCAAATGTTGTTGTTGTAGCTACCTAGGTAGACATGTATAAAAAATGTGGAGGCATAGACAAGGTCGTGACCTATTCAACAGAACACCTCAGGGATTTCATCCAGTAGACTGCAATGATTATAGAATATGCACATAGTGAATTTCTTGCAGAGGCTTTTGGAAAGATTTCACTTTCAAGAGAATGCAATTAGAAGATTCCCAGTACACTGACAAAGCACTAGAAGAGCAACGAACTCAAGAGATTGTTAGTGAACCAGGCCATGAAAGATCCCATGACAAAATCATTTGAGGGAATTTTTGTTAGGTTTATTTCTGGAGGGCTTCAAATTATTCAGATGTTGCATGATATAGCTAATACTGGCAGAACAGTTGTGACCAATTACCACAATTCATCAGTTATTAATGGTGTGGAAACTCTCAAGAAAATACTATCAAAAGTTATAAAAATAGACTACACATCCCTACTAGTATCCTCATGAACTGTGTCAAAGCTGGAGTCTTGGGGAAAGGTATGATTATAAATTGAAGCATAATGCAAGGGGGCTCTTTGTCAGATATTATGGCTAGAAATGCTCTAATCATATAGAAATTCAAAGCGATGCAATCATGCCTAGCACTGTAACCAAAAATATACTTATAAATGGATATGGAAAAGCAGGTATGTTTGAAGACATGAAAAATGTCTTTCACAAATGTTAATAGATTATACTTGTGATCCAAATGAGTTGAAAACCAATTCCCTTCTCGAGGTCTTTGGTTATAGAGGAGAATTTAAGATAATAGAAAAATGGTACAATATATTTCAAACATGGGAATTCAACTTGTTATAAAGACATTTGAAACATCAATTAGTTCATATGCTAAAGAGAATTTATATGATAAAATGGTTGCAGTCACGGAGTATATGCAGAAATATTCTTTCTCGTGGACAACTAAAACCTATAATATTGTCATTGATGGATTTAGAAGAGCATGCAAAATCCATTAGATATAATTTATTTTAAATCAAATAGATTTGAGAGTGTCAAACTAGATTCTACAACTTTCTTCACTCTTATGAGTGCATATGCTAAGGCAGGAGTTTGCTTGTGTTTGAAAGGGGTATGCTCAAAATGGAAATATTGAGGAAGCTCTGAAGCCTTTCAACGAATGAAGGTGGTATGAGTGAAGTTGTAGTTTGTGTGTTTTAGAATAGGGAAGGAAACAAATTGACTTAGAAATCATCATTTTTAATACCAACTCTTAAAGTATTTGACATAATGTTATGGGAATCAGCATCTACAGTCAACAAATGCAAATTATACGACATAATATCTTGACAGTCATATACCCATCAAATTTCAAGGAAGACTCAGCATTTTATTATAAAGTCAGTTTTTTAATGTTTGAAACACATTTCTTTTAATGAGTCGAATATATATACGCTCATTAAAAAGACTAATATTTATTTCAAATATTTTATAAGGTCTAAAAAGCAGTAGTTATGAGTTAGTTATCAGGGGAAGGGTCCAATGTAAAGGGGTTCTTCTTAGTTGGAAACCAGGATTTTCACATAGTGTACCAAAGCAAGGGAGTTGTAGAGCTCTTCTTTTGGATCGAATAAATAATAATAGGACTGGTTGTAGAGCCAGTATATTGTCTCTTTATGTTGTAGATTATTTGTGTGTCTAATTTGCAGCTTTTCTCTGTATATTTTTATGTTATGTGTGAAATTCAAATGTATTACTTTATGCAACTGGGATAGAATTATAGGTAGTTTCCTAATCAGTGAGACATGGAAGTCCTTGTAAATGTGTCTTTCATATGTCATATGGCATTTCTTCTATAAAACCCTAGTTGTATGTTTCCTATTTGAATGTTCTTCCTTGGGAAATGGATCTCAGTATCAGTTCCTTTACCTTGCATAATCTTTAGTTTTTTTTCCCATTGCATTGTTAGCCTAGTTGCCTCTCCTACTTTCTGGTCAAAAGCATACCCCAAAAACCCAAAATCATATCATACAAGGGAATCACCCCTCCCAAACGCAAAGGAAAGTTATTAATATATAACAACTTCTCCAATTGTTGGAATGTTTGCGACTACCCGTTGGGTGAGTCACATCAAGAATTTGCAATGACAAATCTATTTACCAAAAATTCCTAATAACACCAACCACTATAATACAACTCTAGGCTCAAGCCTTTATAGCAAATAATATCAACAACAAATATGGAGTGTTTTTGGCAACACAATAGTACCTACAAATACATTGTATGAAACCTCCATTTCAAGCACCCAATAAATAAAGAAGCCAAGAAGAAAAAACCACAACAATTTTCACGAAGCATGAGCCTACACATGAAAGCTTTGGTGCCCAAACCCTCATGGCTCAAATTCCAACACCATAGTCCAAGATGGTCTTTAACTCTTTTTAGCAGATTCTCTTACACTTGTCAAAACATGTCATAATCATCTCCCCAAGTTAGGGGCTCCATTTTAGCCTTATTCATCCATTCAAAGATGCCTTGGGTGTAGAATAACATGTGCAATAATTTGATCAATATTCCAAGTCAACAATGTAATCTCCCTCTTACATGCTCTTATTCACATCATAGATTCCCTTACACATCTTACATGACAAGAGATGCTTACATATGCCATACCAATGCATAAACATGACAAAATGGCCATGTTATAGTGGGACAACCTTTTCCATGAGGGATCACAAATAATTAAATAATATATAATAAATAAATTGTTAGAATTGCAAGGTGTATGACACATCTATCTCAACATAACTCAACCTAGACTAGATAAGTGTCAATTAGGTGCATAAGACATGGCAACATGACTAAATTACACAACTACCTAAGTGTTCTTAAGTAAGTAGAGTGAATAAATAAATATAATTTTAGGAATTAGATCCCAATATGACTAATAATTGATCATTGCAAAACCTTAAAGCTAATTCAACACTCTTCCAACCGTCACAACCATAATATGACCATAAAATGACATCATTGTGCCATATTCCACTCCAACAAGACATCTCCAAATGCATAATCTACTCATTAGCTTAGATCTTCCCACAATGACTTAGGTAATGGTTGTTCACTAAACACAGAATATATCTTCTTACAATACCACCAAGAACAAACTATCGCTTGAGGTAACAAAGATATTTGTTTTGATAACCTATAGTACTCCAAAGTATCTCCTAGAGCATATACTTATCTTTTGTTGTTGTCACATGCACTCCAACAATGTTGCATGCGCATATGCATTGCCATACATACTACAACAACATACACTATTTATGATACAATGACCAATTCTTAACTAGACCTCATGCAATTGCTCACATGGCAACGTTAGGCTATAAGACAACTCCATGCAAAACTACAAAGTCTAACTTCATTGTATTCTTACAACATAAGCTTTTGATGTTGTTTTACCATTCTATGATCAAACTTGTCAAGAGGAACTAGAAATTCCCAAATCCTTCTCACTCAAGAACTCTCTATAAGTGAATAGCATACCCAAGTTCCAACATATAAGTGGTAGTTATAGTAGCTTAGTGAAATAACACGAAGACCTAACCTAATGTGAACAATATAACACTTTAACACCCTCCTTAAGTGCAACTTAGGGAGAAAAAACAAAAGCAAATGAGGCAAATCGTCAAATATGGGTTCCCAGCAAAAAATCATGATTAGGTACCCATGTATAATAATAGAAACCCCCTCAAAAGAAGAAAGAAAAGAGAAAAGACAAGAAGTACTACGGAGCTTCCCAAAAGAAGAAATAGTTAGGAACATGAATATGAATAAGAAGACCTCCATTGAAAGAAGTATGAAGAAGCTATAAACATCTACTAAAGAACAATTCATATATTATTGGAACTGAAGAACCTCCATGAAATCAAGATCAATATTAAGATCAAAGAGCTATAAATTTGCATGAGTGAACAAAACAACACTACTTGAACAACATATAGATGGTGAATACATGCTAATATATTGCAACAATGTAATAATCAGGCAATTGAAGATGTAGATGTCAAACCAAAAGGTGTCAACTTGCTCATAAATGTTGATCAACTAAAGAAGGTAGAAGGTGGAAGGTGGATTCCATAAATAGGTATCCAAGAGTGTTTATATGGTATATGTTCCATCTCACCAAAATGCATGGGTAACTAGATGCTACATCCAACTAGAATATAATAAAAAAAACTAGATGCATAGCTCAAGGACATTAATATGATTAAATCCTCCTTTCACATATAACATTCAAGGACATTAAACCGAGTCAAGTCACAACTTTTACAAGAGGACTCAGCTATAAGTTTGGTGTCATTTAGAATGATAAGGAAATTTGTAATTTGTTGATTTATTTATTAAACCCTAATCTGATTATGCCTTAATTCCTAATTATATGAAATCGTAAACAAGCAGACGAAGCATGACAAATGCTCGCATAGAAATGCACTAAATGTAGATTAGAAACATACCAAGATTCAAATTCCAAAAAGTGGAAACATCGGGGACACTAGGGCGAGCGCCTGTGTCTAATGTGGTACTTTTTATGAGGGCTTGGAACCAAAATATGCTTCAGATTGTAACCTACTCAGAGATTTCCAAAGATGCAAAACTAGAGGACACTAGGGCAGGTGCCTGTGTCTAATTAGGGCTATTTTTTGCTCTTTTCTTCATATTTCAAATCTTTATCCTCTGCACTGATCTCCTACAACTCCTACCTGCAAGATCCGACACCTGTAACCTGCAATCACAAGAGAGGGGTTGGGGCTTGTGGTGTTTAGGAGCTTGCCTTAGTCAAGCCCTGGAATGGTATTCAAGCCTTCCAACACCGTTATTAGATAGAGTGTGTGTCCTTGGTGGACAAAGGCAAAAGCAAATGATATGATAAATTGATTGAAACACAAAGTAGATGTCACCTTAGTAGGTGTAAATCCTCACAGAGATGAAATGCCTTCACATCATGAGGAAATGAGTTGATGGAGCCAAATCTACAACAAACACATACAAACACAACACAATGAATGCCTTGAATGCTCCTTGTTTGATGATCATAAGTTCACCTTAATGAACTAGGAGTAAAATGAAGTCCTAAACATGTTTATAGATGCATTCCTACTAACATTCGTAATTCAAATTGAAAAGGTCGTCAAAGGGAAACCTTTTAACGATCATTTTGCTGACATTTAAAATTTGGGTCCTAACAAAATAGGTTTGGACTAGGGCACAGGTACCCAAGTCCATGGGCCTATTTTGGGACCTGATTAAGCTTAAGAGTGGCCCCTAATCCCCATTTGACATGGGTTTCAGGGGATTTTGCTCCAAGATTCATTTTTAACGTGCATGATTAAATCTAAGGGACCTGGGAGGTAAACTTAGGAGGTAAAAGTCCTTGAGGGACATTTTATGACATAACATTTAGCCCCCACTTTAATGTATGTATGATCTTATGACCCATACATGCATTAAAGTATGGTCAAAAATACATCAAACACGCCATGCACTTGAAGCTAAGGCATACACAAAGATTGAGGAAATATTTCTAGCCCCCAGTCTCAAGTAAGCACTAGAAGACACATTGCAGACACGTAAAACACAATGAAGACAGTACAAAGAATGCAAGACACAGAGAAGACAATATTGAAGACATGCAAAACACGATGAATACAGGAGAGCAGTCACACAAGACACGATGACTACATTGTTATAGCATTTTCATATATAAAATGAAATTCTAAAAAGCATGAAAAACAAAACCCAAAATGTAGGAAGAGCTCATCGCTACACCCTTGATACTACACCTAGGGGAAAACACACCATACAAAACCTGAGTGTGGGAGGAGCTCATCGCTACACCCTTGAAACTACACATGGGGGAAAACACACAGAAGACACATGGAATACATGAGCGTCGTATAGCATGCCATAAGCATACTATACATCTTAAACATGACAAACATTGGCGATGGGAGGAGATTATTGCTAGTCCTACCATCTCAAACATGCTACAGACACACCTGACGGTTGGGCTTCTACCACAACAACCGCCAAAAACATGCTTAAGGGAGGATAGCTCAAGATCCAACCCCGCCTCCCGATGATGACTTTGTATAAAAAGATGTGCACTAGCTCAAGAGATACACCATCCTGCCTCACGATGAGGGCTTTTGAATAAAAGGATATGCACTAGCTCAAGAGATACGTTATCATGCCTCGCAAAGAGGGCTTTTTTATTGCAATAGATATAAGGATATGCACTCATGCCAGAGATGCAACATCCTGCCTCGCGGAGAGGGCTTACAAACACACTTTGTTAGTATCAAAATCATCAGACATATATCATTATATATGACCCCACCTTAAGGTGGTTGATGTCTCTTACCGATATCAAGCACATTAAGGTAGAGAGAAAACATGCAAGGAAACAAGAGCTTTCGTAAATCCCATGCCCATAAGGTGACATGTGCTCACGATCGTCAAATGTTCCCACAAACACATTGATAAGATATGCTAAGATAAACAACAAGATGGTTAGAAAATCTTACTCTAAGATAACAATCATATCACATCACAAAACTATGCATGAAAACAATCACATCAAGGACCAAGGCTATACTCACAGGTTTGGAGCCGAGTATAACCGTTGGGCTATACTATAGGTATATCAGAATCAAGCGTAACAACAAGGTGAGATACCATTCAAAGTGTACAAGAGTAGATTGAGTGGATTGTAAAATGTTAGTTACACAGAGTGATTCTACTAGTCAAGCGTCGGATATATATAGATCAACCCCATCTTCATATATGGACTAGGTCTATTTTTGCTTTCTCACTGAAGGGACACACGGTCTATATTAGTATTTATTTGTTTTCATCATCCACTAGCTAGGCAGAATCATTGAAGAAGGTAAACAATAAAAATGAGAGAGGATGACAAATGCCTTAGGAACATCATGTAGTAGGATTCCCCCAAAACACCCTCTACCATGCTATGCCCCTAAGGCATGACACACAACAATAAAATAGAGGAGAGGCAAGATAGAAGAATGATGAAACAAATAGAAGAATGGTCACAATAGAGGTGGTCTCCTAATAGCCTTGACCTTAAAAGAGTATCAAGGGTCATCCAAGGAGTAGAAACAAAACATAACACATCACGGGGGAGCACAACACACACACACACACACACACACACACACACACACACACACACACACACACACACACACACATTTATATTTTATCTAAGAGAAGTCCAAACTTGTGAGCATCTTAGAAAGGTGCTCCATCAAGTTTTGTAAAAAGTGTGAGTGGTTTGTGCCTGATTGATTCTTATTTCCAGAACGGTCGTGCGGTGCTTGTTTCTCAAATCATTGTATATTTGAAATCTTTTGTTGCTTGTGAGGAGGGGAATTAGTGTTATTACCCACTAATGATAGCCTCTTGTTCTTTTTTGATCTTTTGTTTTCTTATTTCGATGAATAAACCTTTCACGGTGGAATGGAAATGTTACTAAATTTTTGTTCACACTAAATTTAGTTAGACCTAAGTGTTGTTGATTCAGGAAGAATAAAAGAAAACTTTGAGGTTATTGCATTTAATGAACAGTTGATGTCTTAACAAAGCAAAGATAGATATGCAGTTGTCAAGACAACCCATCAGTCTAATCAGGACCAATGAATCATCACAACAAGTGAATCAAGATGTCAAGGAATCAATCATTCAAGAAATACAGTTGATCTAACATAGTATTATCTTTCAGGAGTTATAAGACAGATTGATTATTCAGTCGATCATATTTGAAAGAAAGGAAGAAAGGTATTTTTTTGAACTGATATTTCATGTCATATTTGGAACATACAATTCAGTATCTCTTACTTTATCCTATGCATTGATTAAAAAGGAAACATACATACATCAAGTGCATAAGATAAATTAACTAATCATGTTTAAAAGAAGTGTCCAAATGTGTCCCACACAAGCCGTGGGAGTAACTAAACTGAGCAATGTAGACAATTGCAAGCTATATATCTGATGATAAAAGAAATAAGGAAGAACACATGATAAAACTAAATATCCATCATTGTCTGAGCAAGGAGGTTGTTGAGTAGTTGGAAAGTTGATCTCCAGTCCTCATCTTGAGCTCTTGTTGTATCAGTTGAACCTGCAAAAAATTGGAGAAAGTCCCGTAAGAGCTCTAGATATTTAATGTTATCATATTCTTTTATCAGCAAACATATCAACTTGTCACATCATGCATTTCATATAAAAGATCAAATTAGACATGTGCTATAAACCAGAATATCATGAAGAGGATCAATCAATAGCATCAGGTATATTTTTATGTTAACTTCTTTGTTCACTGTGCAGGTATAGGAAAAGTAATGTTGTCGATTTGAAGACAAATAAACATGTGGAGAAAATGTGGCTCCCACAAGGGTTGAGCCCAGCATGTTTCCTTTTTATTAATTTAAAAAGGAATATCAGAAAAGATAGGATGCATCATTCAAAGTACATCATGCATCATTCAATCAACTTACAGAGAAAGTGTGTCATCATGACATTAATTACAGTTGATTGAAACAAATCAGATAAAGACACATATGCCAATCAAGTCTCAAATGCATATCAGATAGAAAGAATAGGCTACAGGAGCCATCTTAAAGTACAACAGGTATTTATTTCATCAGTCACACTTAAATATGTCATTGAGATTACCAGTCATATAAGTGTGTACATTGCTACCTGATGAAGTTAAGGTTACAGAATAGTGCTTACAGGAGACAGAATTGTGTATCATTTACATGAGTTACAGGATATAAATATGAAAAGCATTATCTAATTATGATCAGAAGGATAATTTAAAATGATTAGATACAAGTGTTCATAGAGATCAAGTACAGCTAAAACAAGTGATACAGGTCTTGCCTCTAGAAGGATAGAATCTACAAAGTTCATCATGAATAGCATATGACAAACATAATTGGAATGAGGTACATCATATGATAGATCAAGTAATGCTACAGTTTCAGAGAAATATCAAGTATAGGTATCATTATCTCTGAAAAAATGATAAAAAATCTCTACAGATATCTGATACACAAGAGAGATCAAAACAACAAGGCAGTAATACCTCTGACCGGTGACAGTCAAGTATTTCTTACTCATACTTTATAGTTGTTAATTGTTATAATGATGGAAGTGAAACAGTAGAAGACTTGTGATATGCTATATGCTACAGTGGTACTATTGACAGAGATACTATAAGACAAGTATTCATTATTCATATATCATTATTTCTGATTGATACAGTTATGATAGGCATATGCCATGATGAAGGACAGGTAAAGAATCATTGATAGGTTAGGCATGCTATAGAAAACACATTCATAATGAGGAGCATTTAACAGTTGATCAGTTAATACAAAATGAAATGCCAAGTTAAAATTCCATGCTCAGAAAATACATTCATGTATACAAGACTGTTTCAATATCTCTTCACAGAAAAGGAATACATATTGTTGCTCAAAGTACAGAAATGACATTAAATATCACTCAAGAAGTGTCCAGAGACAGTCAAAGAAGCTACAGGTTTAAAAGATTAAGTCTCAAAGATGACAAAAAAATATTTCTGTATTATAAAAGTTAAAACCCTAGTTCCAATTTTCTGAACAGAATCTTGTTTTCATGCACAGAAATGAAGGAGAATGCTCAGAAAAGACAGTAAATACCATGAATGTTGTAGTGGAACTTCTTAAAATGCAAACACTTGAAGAGGGTTTGAAACCCTAACACATTTCTTGCATACAGTGAAAAGAATCAACACAAGGTATTTGTTTGCCATGGCCATGAAGAGGAAATGAGTTTTTATGCCTAAAAGAATATGCCCTCATGTAAAATCAAAACCCTCATTTTCATGAAACCCTAAGTTTTCATCTTATGTGCACAGTGAAAGGAGAAGTTACAGAGAAGTGTTTTTACATCATAGGCATGCCTGAATGAGTGTTTTTCTAAGATACCCATATGGTTTTTTTGTGAAACTCTAACACAATTTTTGCAGTTTCAAGAAAAGAATGGAAATACGGTTCATTTTTATCATGGTCGTGCCATAGAATGGTAGATATTATACATTTAAAAGAAAACCCTAGTTGCAGGTTTGAAACCTTTTTCTCATTTTTTGCAAGAACAGTCAAGAAGAAATAATACATGCATTTTCTGGTATGGTCGTGTTTATATAATGCATTTTTGTGCATTTCTGAAAGAAACCCTCATGACAAAAAATTGAAATCTTTAGTTTCATGTCAAAAAACCAGTGAATATGCTACAAAAAGTGACAATGGCCACGACCATATGAAAAAGGAGAGAAAGAATCAATACCCAAATGATAAAGGTTGAAACCATTATATTCTTTTTGCATTTACAAAGATAGTCAAACATCTACAGCAGAGAAAGGTAGAGTTACCTTCAAGTAGCAGAGAGAAGAAGAATGCCATGGCCGCGGCCTCCTTTAGGAGGGTTTTCTTTTCTTTATCAATTTTTCTCACATTTTGTAAGAGGATTTCAACACATAGAACAAAGGTATGGTCAAAGAAATGCTACAGAAGGAGAAAGAAATCATGTGATGGCTGCGGCCATTATTAAAGAAACCACACAGAAAATGATAAAGGAAATGCCAGTCAAATACAAAGATACAACACTCACCATTATCCGCCACGTCATTTCACTCAGAAAATGTAAGAGAAACCACAAAGTTCGACACAGAGAACCCAAGGAGAAGCCATGGAGACCAAAGAAACCCTAATGCCGTGGAAAGTTGTAAAGCAGTGATCGGAGGAGAAGAACAAAGTGAAATGACTTAGTGATTAGGGTTTACTTACCCTTTTTGTTCGAAAGTTCTTTTTCCTCTTTGATTTTTGACTTCTCTAATACTTATCATTACATTATCCAAATGTTGATCAGGGTCAAAACATCAATAATGTATCTCCTAGCAATCATGTTTAGGAGGGGCCGACAGAGGATTTTTTTTTTGCATTTTGTGTGAAGTCAAATGGTGGTCGACAGCATATGGTGAGTATTATACTTTGCAAACATTCAAACAATACTCATTACCTTATGTCGACTATTATAATTGAATAATGCTCATATGACATGGTTGAAGATTGGATTCCTTTTCCAAGAAAGCTTTTGTTTAACATGACTTTCTTGTAATCATTGATTGATGCAAAGTGACCGAATGTGGTCAAGGAGAGTATTCCTTATTTCTTGCAGAGTCGTCATTCAAAGTCAAAGTCAAAATGATGCATGAAGACAAATTGAGTTTACAAGGTGGCAAAATATGTGGCAGTAAGGCCATTTTTTGCATTGGAAATGGAGAGATAAGGTAGAATTGAAGATTTGTTTTCTTTATGTGTAAATTGGAGTCATAAGGGTTTGTAATGTGATGCCTTAGTTTTTTTCATGCATTTTTATGATGTATTTGGAGAGATAAGGGTATATTTTTTCCTTGAGGCATATTGGCATGCAAATGGATATATTTTTTCACAAGGGACTATAAAGGGATTTTTATTCTCTTATAAGTCCTATTTTTGCTCAAATCATGCAAATTAGGCAAATGTATTTGGAGAGATAAGGAGATTTATTTTTCTTTTCATGCATAATTTTACAAATAAATCAAATGTAAATAAATAGTAAAGTAATATTCTTCAAATTACTTTATAATTCTTCACAAATTGTAAAATTAGAAATAGTACAAGTTGTAACTAATAATATACTAATTATTTACTCACAATCAATTTTGCAAAAGCAAAATCATGCAAATTGATGAGTTGAGTTAACTAGGCCATCTAGTGGATTCTTGCATGATTTAAGGAGCATTTTGGGGAATCTTGGTCGAGCATATGGAGAGGACCAAATTGGAGCTATTTTTGCTCGATTTGTGGCAGTTTGAGACCTTATTTTTAGGGATTTCTTAGTTTGCTCGTGGATCACTTTGGAGGACTTATTTTTAGAGGCAGTTAGCTGCAGTTTCATTTTTGCATGCCTCTTGGAGCGTGCAAACTATATATTATAAAGCAAAACTTGGTTTTTGCTAGTTCTTGCATTTTTACTTTTTTACACATTAAGAGAGAAGAAGCTTTTGTAGCTCATTATTCAACAGTTTTATAGAGATCACAGCAGATTACAAGTCCAATTTCTTTGTTTTCATGCAATATTTCCTTTATTTTTTGGAATCAAGTAGTTGCCTTTCCATTTGATGCTAGTTGTATGTAGTGATTTGATGAAGTTTTACTATGTTTAATTATCAAAACCTTTAAAATTATTGTCTCACTCTTACTTGCAATGTTAAGCACAGTGATATTACAGGTCTTAGGTTGTGTTACAGAAAATAGTTCTTTTATGTTGTGAAAAGTCATTTTCCTTCATAAAGAGTTTATTTTCCAGCCTTCCTCAGAAATACTTTTTGTGATATTTATACCAAGATTGGATTGTGTGGGTCAGATTTCTAAATTCTATTGTGAACCAGATTGCAATTTTTCCATCCTTACTAGGTGCATCACCAAATTTTACAGTTTTATTTCCTCATAGTTTCCTTCTTCCCCTTTTCCAAAACAAAAAATCATAGCTTCAAAATAGAATATTTTAAGGGAACCAACCCATAATCTGGAGGTTCAAACTCATTATAGGTCACCCACAACCTAAGCTTGTCCCCATGTTTTGAAGGATTAGAGAGTGTCACAACTTTCCATAAAGGGTGCAATCCTCATCGACAACAAGAATACTTTCCACCATGGCAACCTTTTCTTGTATCATAATATCTTGTTGTGGTTGTTCAATTTGCATATCCAGTACATTTTGGTTGACTCCTGATCCTTGAAGGGATAATGGTAGAGGAACCTTAGCATAGATACATTTTCCTTGTGGACGAGGTGAGTCTTCAATCTTTTCTTTATCCACTTCTATCATGCTGCCTATTTCATCATAATCTAGATAGTCATATTCTTGCTCAATTGTGTTTTGTTTTACCATATTGTTCTCACTATGCCTCAGAAATGGATTAGTGAAAATTTGCAAATTCTGATTCAGAGGGGCAACTGACTTATTTACATTATTGCTCACTCCAGGTACCTATATTATATTAGAATCTATGGGGTCTTGAATTTCATGTTTCAGATGCATACATCATTTAGTGTCATGTCTTGTTGATCGATGATACTGACAGAAAGCATTAGCATCAAAATTAGGTCCTTGTATCATGTTACTATCAAGTGGTTTCACAGGAGGAAGCTTCAAAAGATTGTTGCTTATTGCTTGATTCATAATTGATTGAAGAGATTCAGATAATGGAGTAAACTGTCGATATTTCTATTTGAATTGAAAGGGTGCCTGTTTATGATTACTAATAGCAGACACTTGTGATTGAAAATTGTTTGAATGTTGTCCATTGATCTTGATGAAGCTCTTGTTATTCTTCTTAAATTTGTTTTGTGAAGGTCCATCTGTGGATTGGCCAACTTGAGCCGATGAGTTTTGATTTTCATACTGACTAGACGAAAGTTGGTAATCACGAAGGGTTGTACATAGATGTTGAAAAGAGCTATAATTCATCAAGAGGATTTTATCACAGATGTTAGGTTGTAAATTCGTAATGAATACCTTCTGAAGATCTTCATCTTTAATTGGGTATTGAATTTGAAAGATGAGACCTTGATACCGACTAATAAATTCTGTCAATTTCTCTTTCGAACCTTGTTTACAATGAACCAAGTCAATCAAAGAGACCATAGGTCCAATGTTTGCTTGGAAATGTTGTAGGAATTGATCAACTAGTTGTGAGAAAGAGTTTATTGAATTTAGAGGTAATGAGCAAAACCATTCCAAAGTAGAATCTTTAAGAGATCATGGGAAAATTTTTGCTAACAAGTCCTCTTCAAAGAAGAAATCACTACACATCATTGTGAATATTGCCACATGAGAATTAGGATCACCTTTACCACCATACTTTTCAAAGCGAGGAGTCTCAAATTTTTTGGCCATAGGAATTCTCAAGATTGCATAAGATAGAGGATTATGAGCATGATATGTTGGTAAAGTAGGTTGGGAAGGATTAGTCAAGTTTGTCACCTTCTATTGTAAAGAAGGCATACTTTGCAAGAGTTGGTTTAAAAGGGCATCATTAAGAGATGTGGTTTGTTGTTAAGAAGAATTAGAAGCTGTGGTCATGAAATTTTGAGGTGATTGGTTGTGAGTGGTAATGAAAGGAGGTTGGAAACAATTATAAGTGAAAGGTGGTTGAGAACAATTGTAACTGAAAGGTGGTTGAGAATAGGTGGAATGGAGAGGTGGTTGAGAGTGATTATTCATATAAGAAGTCACCCTAGGTGATAGGTTTTGATAATTGAATCCTACAGCCTTGTAATTCTGTGAATTAACACCATTAGATACTACAATACTATTGGTAGCATTACTACAAGCTTGTGCAATAGTAGTAAGGATTGATGATGTAAAAGTAGACATTCTAGTAGTCGGTATAGGTGTCGATACTTGTGTATGAGTCAATGATGACATATTGTTGATAACGTTAGCACATTTAGTCATAGGCATAACATTATGATTCACTATATGCGCTAATCCATGGAGCATGTTAACACCATCTTGTCCTTCTTTTAACAACTCTCTTAGATTATGAACAACAGGCACAGCTTCTTCTGCTATACTTTCTTTTTCCACAAATGCTTAAAAATCTGCTAGTTCTTTATCAAGTTTGCTTATTTGTTCATCAGGTACATGTGTTATTATATCAATAGGATCTTCAAAGTCATGAAATGTTTTTTCTTCCATTGTAGTTGTAGGAGGTATGATATCTTGCAAAGTTTATGTTTCTCATTTTGTAAAGTAGGTGTTCAATGGATTTTTCGATGTTGGTACACCGTTGCTATCAGGAGAACTAGAACCCATTAATCTAAGACTTCTCCTTAGAGGGATATTTTAATTAGGGCAGCGGGTTATACAACTCATGCAAAATCATACAACACTCAATGAAAAAACTAATAGAACAAACCAAAGGAGCAAGATATGCTTGTTGAAATACATAATGTGTAATTTAGCAAGTAAGCCATTTTCAATCTAAAGCTTTAAATGATGCCAAATTTTCAAATGATCAATGAATATATGCTTGAAAATGAATGTAAGATCTAAAATTAAAGATATTTATGATAAATGCAATGAAACAAAGCAAAACTCTGCTTGCTTATGCACCTAAAATGCTCAATTTTTTCACTTTTAAAATGTTATAAAATTATGCACAATGATGGATGAATGAAATATAATCTGATTTAAGTGTAAAATAACTCAGATCAGATCTAAAAATGATGCCAAGATGCTACAATGCTCGATGCTTGAAGTCAAAATTAAGACACGATGAATGAATATGCTTGTTTTTGTTAAAATACACAATGTGTAAATGTAAAATTTGAAATGTAGATGTAAAAATACACTATGATGAAACACTACAGTCCAAAATTAGATTTTAAAGAGTGTTAAAATGAGTAATAAAATCTGAAATAAGATTTTAATTACAAACCCTAGCTTTTGAAATCACTGGGTTATATGAAAAATGCAAAATTTCATGCAAAACCCTAGCAAATGAAAGATGCAAATGCGAGGTAAATAATCATAAAAGGATGAAATGTTGCAATTTATCTCAGATCTGATGTAAATATCAAAAAATTAAATGTTTTCAATGATATGCAAAGAAAATAGTGCAAACTATGTCTTAATGTAAGCCAAAAATGCCTATTTTTTTCAAATTTATGTAAGATTTTCAAATGTATGATGATGAAAATGAAATGTATGAATGCCAATCTAATTTACAACACTCAAAAAGGTGCAAAATTCAGCAAAAACACAGGTTCACCAAAATGTTATGTAGGAAAAGAGGGAATGATGATGAGGTTGATAGTATGATTAAATCCTCCTTTCACATATAACATTGAACAAGGACATTAAACTGAGTCAAGTCACAACTTTTGCAAGAGGACTCAGCTATAGGTTTGGTGTCATTTGGAATGATAAGGAAATTTGTAATTTTTTTATTTATTTGTTAAACCCTAATCTGATTAAACCTTAAATCCTAATTCTATGAAATCGTAAACAAATGGATGAAACATGACAAATGCTCACATAGGAAGGCAGTAAATGCATATTAGAAACATACCAGGATTAGATTTTGGAAAGAAGAAACTTCAGGGACACTAGGGCGGGCTCATGTATCTAATGTGGTACTTTTTACGAGGGCTTGGAACCAAAATATGCTTCATACTGTAGCCTGCTTAGAGATTTCCAAAGATGCAAAACTAAAGGACACTGGGGCAGGCGCTTGTGTCTAATTCAAGCTATTTTCTTCTCTTTTCTTCATATCTGGAATCTTTATCCTCTACACTGATCTCCTACAACTCCTTTCTGCAAGATCCAACACATATAACCTGCAATCACAAGAGAGGGGTTGGGGTTGTGGTGTTTAGGAGCTTGCCTCGGTCAAGCCCCGAAATGGCATTCAAGCCTTCCAACACCATTGTTAGATAGAGTGCATTTCCTTGGTGGACATAGGCAAAAGTAAATGATATGATATTTATTGATTGAAAGACAAAGTAGATGTCACCTTAGTAGGTGTAAATCCTCACAGAGATGAAATGCCTTCACATCATGAGGAAATGAGTTGGTGGAGCCAAATCTGCAATAAACACATACAAACACAACACAATTCTGCTCTGCAACACAATTAATGCCTTAAATACTCTTTTCTTGATGATCATAAGTTTTCCTTAATCGACTAGGAGTAAAATGAAGTCCTTAACATGATTATATATGCATTCCTACTAACATTTGTAATTCAAATTGAAAAGGCCAACAAAGGGAAACCTTTTAACAGTCACTTTGCTAACATTTAAAATTTGGGTCCCGACAAAATAGGTCTCGACTAGGGCACGGGTACCCAAGTCCAAGGGCCTATTTTGGGACCTGATTAAGCTTAATAGTGGCCTCTAAGCCCCATTTGACATGGGTTTCGGGGGATTTTGCTTCAAGATTCGTTTTTAACATGCATGATTAAATCTAAGGGACCTAGGAGCTAAACTTAGGAGGTAAAAGTCCTATGGGGACATTTTACAACATAACAAAAACAAGGCACACAAAAAACCTCCCATGGCATTTATACAGTAGTGCAAGTACACAATAAGATGTACAGAAGCCCTAAAATGCAAATACAAATTGTGTCATTTTATTTAAGTGCATTTACAAATTTTATAGTATATTTTATTGAGTTTTACAAAGTCTAAAAATAAATAAAGTGCTAAAATATAATTCTACTAAAAAATGAGAAGAAACATAAGGAAATGACGCAAAGTATGTAGAAAATACACATTTTCAAAAAAATGACCTAAAAAGGAGTTCGTACACACAAGATATGACCCTTCAAAGTTCTTAAAATGAGAATTATACAACAAAGTCATTATGAAAACTAAATTTCTATAAATACCAAGCATCCAAATAGAAAACAATCTACACCATCACAAGGTACATGAAAAACTAGCTTATACCAAAAAATGCTCAAAAAAAGAGCATTAAATGAATGAGAAAAGCTCCTCCAAAGTTGATCTACAATTCTAAAAATTATAATGGAGAGGGGTTTGTCCCCCTGGTGGTGCCCTAGTGGCTAGCGGGTGGCCTATGAGTAATGATGTTGATAGAGGTGGCACTTGGGTGGTGAATCCATTATTCATGGCATAACCAAGCCAGGAGACATAGAGGTAATAATGGTGCACCAATGGAGGGTTGGTAACAAAACTAGGAATGGGAACTCAAGGGTTGAGATTATACTTGCCACCCATATATGCATGTGGAGGTATCTCCTTGGAGTGTCTGATGGAGGTGTGTAGAGATCCCACCCACCGTACCCCCTATCGTGGTAGGTGTACAAGTGGGTACAAGGTATATTCTCCCCCCCCCCACAAAAAGAGTTTTTATTTAAAACAAAAAATTTCTCTCAATGCTAGTCATGTTATGCATATGACCTCTAAAACTAAATATAGTTTCAAAATATAAAAATTATACAATAATAAAAATATTTTACATAATACATTGCACAATATTGCATATGAAATCATATGACCTCAAGTTGCATGCCTGAGGCTAATTTTTTGTCTTTTCTTGTAACTACTGTATTTTGGATAATTTTACAATTGACCTATAAGTTTTGATGCCTTTTGAATGTAATGGAACTATCCATTTTACTCAAAAATTACTAGAAAAGTGTGATGTTTACAAAAGACAAGAAATATGCAAGCAACCAAAAATTGAAAATACTTGACTTTCGAGTGTCTAAAAGAGTCAAAATGATAGACAAATTTTGATTTTTTTGCTACTCTAGATGTCATCATTGGATCTAATTTGACCAAAAGCCGCCATTCTTGAGATTTGCAACTAAATCTCCTCCAAATAGGACTCGTGAAAAGTATGACACCAAAAATGAGAAGTTTATAATAGGAATGCGTTTAAATAGATTGGCTCTAATGCTATGTAGGAATAATGAAATATTCTAGTTACCCATAAGCCATCAAACCACAATAACCTTCCACTCAAATCTAATCATAAAGAAAATAAGATGCATAGATAAAACATCAAAGTAATATTATTGATCAAGTTAAATTGATTTTTTCTTAGTAGTTATAAAATACAAATAAGTATGTGCTTATGTAAAGCAAGGTAATGCATGAAAGGTGGAAGCTAACTACAACTAGGAATGCATGATAAGTGAAACTAACTAGAGTTAGGCATACATAATATTTGCAACTAACTAGATGAACTCATGTGATAGAAGAATTATAACTCAACCTAAACTAGATAAGTGTCAATTGGGTGCATAAGGCATGGGCACATGATTGAATGAAACAACTACCGAATTTTTTCTTAAGTAAATAGAGTGAATGAATAAATATAAGTGGTAATTATACTAGCCCAACGAAATAACATGAACACCTAGCCCAGTGTGAAAACTCTTAACATTCTAACATACACATTATTTTATGTTGAATGGAATAGGGAAAAAAACTTGAGAGGACAAATATATGCATACACAAGGCACATTGGAAGAAATACAAGACAAATAAAGAAAGGATTAATGTTATCTCGAATAATGTTAATGCTGTTGACATGTTTATATAAAAAAATTCTTTTCAAAGATGTCAATTTATCTCCTATCAAGATTTGTTCTACTAACTAGTAAGACCCTAATTATTTTGGCCAATCATCCATAAATTAGGTTTTTAATATTTTAAAAAATGATTATATTTAATTATTACAAACAATAAAATTAGTTGAGCAAGCCCAAGATGCAATATAAAATTGTACTTGGTTTGTATGCCACCAAATTTGAAATGAAGCAGAGGTGTGGAATATGCTTCCTACACTAATCTATGAGAGGAAGTATGTGCAAAAATTAAACTAATCATACATTTACAAAGAAATAAATACAAAAGAAATATACCATAACACAGTGATTTTACATAGGAAACCCCGTTTAGGAGAAAAACCTCACTCCAAAGCAACTCAATATATTATTCAGTAATCAAAGGTTATAATATACTTGGAGTCTAAGCCTTCACAAGAGTACCATGGCATATATTAGGCTTCCTACTTCATCTGTGTAGAGTGCTCTGCATCATTACTATACTATGTGTGATATTGTTGGAGTATATGTAGAATTGCCATAGTGTATTACAACATCTGCATGTGATAGATCGATGATTTGGATAGTCCTATATTGTATTATAAACCATGGGAGTGTTACCTTTGTTACCATAATCCATGAGAATGGGCTTGGTAGTAATGCAATCTTAGCTTTATCAATGTTATTTTTCTATATAGCAAATTCATGGTCAACTAATAATGACTTGGACCAATTGTGGGAGCTTTGAGACTGAAACTCTTTTGTTGATTGTGAACACCTCACAGGAGTGACATATGTGATAGATATGACATCATGATATTGTCCTTGTTCAATTATGTGACAATTGACATTCTAATATGCTTTGGATGTGGAGTCAGTTGGTATTCCATGAAATAAATTTGATTACATATAAGTTGAGACATGAGAGAAGAAGGTTGATTAATGTAGGAGGAGAATAGTTTGTGTAGAGTTTTTGTCTATAGATTGAGGATGCCAACATAATGGGTAATTGTTTGTATTTTGATTCAGTATTTTTTAGATTAATACAATTGTTGGCTATGTTTTGGTGCTAGTTTTTTTCTTGAAAGGGTTTCCTAGGTTAAACATTGTGTCTCATTTTTTTATGGATTGTTTGAATCAATTTATTTTACAATTTTATTGTTAAGTGAATTGATTCCTCTAAGGATGCCTCTTTTGTAAGTCATAGGTCAAAAGATGGGGGGTAAAAACAAGACATGAGAAAAAATTAAGTCCAAGACAAAGGGTAGGTCTAAAATCCTAGAAAATCTAAAATAAAATGTTGGAACTATTACAAGATAGGTCACTTGAAGAAGGGATTTAAATCTTAAAAAAAGAAATCTTCAATAACTCCTCTGATAAATCCTCAAACAATGAGGAAGTTAGTAGTGATGCTTTTGTTTCTGCTAACACTGTTGGTAATGATTCTTATTTAATTAACTTGGGGGCCTCGTTTTATATGACTCCTCATAAAGAGTGGTACTCCAAGTACAATAAATGTGATGGAGGACAAGTTTTCCTTAGTGATAATAGCTCACTCGTAATAGATGGTCTCAGAAAGGTAAAACTGACCTTCAATATTGGAGAGTGAAGTCTCTCTTAGATGTGTTGCATATTCTTGATTTGGCAAGAAATTATTTTTGTTTCTAAGATGAATCACTTCAATGTGAATTTCACCTTTGATGAAAAGGGTTGTAGGTTGGCGAGAGGAAACTTGGTGTTGGTTAAACAAATACGACATGATACTCTCTTTAAGCTAAAAGTTTCTACATTGTGTAATTAAACCAATGTAACTAAACCTCTTGAATCATGTATGATATGGCATCATAGATTGTGTCGCATTGGTGAAAAAGGTTTGAAAACATTGATGAATAAATATATAGTAATTGGTCTTTTAAACAATTCTATAGATTTTAAGTTTCACAAACATTGTGTGTTTGGTAAACTAAATATGGTTAAGTTTTCTTCTAGTAGTTCTAGAGCAAGTGAGATTTTAGAAGTGATTCATATTGATGTGTTTGGTCCCATGGATGTTCCTTCTATTGGTAAATCTTTGGACTATATCTCTTTTATTGATGAAATTGCCCTAAACGAACATGGATTTACTTTCTTAAGCACAAATCAAAGGTTTTCTAGAAATGTAAAGAATTTAAGGTGCTTATAGAAAAAATAATAGATAGATAAGAAAATAAAAATGAGGTCAAATAATGGAGTGTATTTCTATAAGGAATTTCAAGAATTATGGAAACACACTAGAATTGCAAAATAGGAAATCTACACCATATACATTGTAATAAAATGGAGTAGCATAAAGAATGAACAAAACTTTAGCAGGTAGAGCTAAAAGTATGTTAAGTAGTGCAAATTTAGAATAAAAATTTTGGGTTAAAGCTATTAGTATTACTTGCTATTATTAAACAAGTCTCCTAATTTTGTGTTTTAGGATAAAACAACATATGAAATGTGGAAAAGCAAAAACCCTATTTCACATCTTATGGTTTTTGGTTGCAAGGCATTTGTTCATGTCCCTAAGGAAAAATGGTCTAATTTGGATTTTAAAGCTAAGAAATGTATTTTCATAGGATGTGGTGAAAATTTAAAAGGGTATAAGCTTTGGAATACTTTAACTCTAAAAGTCACATTTTTGGGAGACATTTTTACGGAAATAGAGTTTAAAGAACAATAAGTTGCATCTTGAGAACAAACAAACAACAAGAATATGCATTTGCAAATGAATAGATTTATGGATAAGAACATAATAGTAAGGATGAAGAGGAAGAATGCCTGAAAGAAATATTGGTCTAGTTCTAGATACGAAGAGCATAGTTTTAAAGAGGCTACTACTCTATAACATGTGAGGAGATTTATAAGACAACACAACCAGATGTGTATATTCCGCTAGATTTTCATTATTTTTACTCTATCTTATATCAATGGTGAATTCATGAAGGAAGCCTCTATCTTCTAAATAAAGCAAGTCTTGGAAGAAGGATATGAAGGAGGATATGTTAGCCTTGGACAAGTGTGAGACTTAGGGGAAAGAAGGTTTAGTCTACAAGTTAAAAATTTCTTCGTATAGTTTGAATCAATCACCATGAATGTGGTATCAAAAATTTAATTCATGTCTTCGAACTAGGATTTACTAGGAGTAAAGATAATCATTGTGTTTACTACAACTAGATTGTTGGAGTATGTAAATGTAGTTAACTCTCTTACAAAGCCAATGAACACCATTGTTGGAGTATGTGCAACATTGTTAAAGTGCATGTGGTATATGTGAAAGACATATGGATAAACTAGACAATGCTCTGATGTACTATAGACCATGGGAGTGTTACCTCTATTACCAGAAGCCATATGTAAGAATGGTCTTAATAGTAATGAAAGAGATTTTTCACAGTGTTCTTCTATGTAGAACATGTATGATCAACTAATAATGACTTGGACCAATTGTGGGAGCCAATTGTGGGAGTTATAACACTAAAAGTATTTTGTCAATTAGGAAAACCTCATGAGAGAGATATGCAGTAGAGATTATGTCATGATTGACATTCCAAGATGGTTAGGATGTGAAGTTAGTTGATATTCCATGAAATGACTCTAATTTGAGGGTAAAAGGTTGATGATGCTAAAGCTAATAAATATGGGAGGAAAAGCATGCACATGTAGAGGATGCACATATAGATTATGACAATTGTTGGCTCTCTCTTTTATGTTGGGTTTTTCTTGAAAGGGTTTCTGTTTGATGGGAAAGAGGGATCTAATTAATCATGTGTTAACTAAGTCAATCCTTTTGATCAAACATTAGAACATAAACCGAGCTTGACTACAGTCCTAAAGGAGAGCCAAGTCATAGGGGTTCTATTCCTTTATTGTAATCAAAAAGATTGAGATGAGGTATGTTAGATCTAGGGTTTCTATGATAAAATATGCTAGAACAGAAATCACTTATCTTACAGAACTGAAAACCCAAAAAACAAGACCTAAAGCGAGCAATGCAGGGCTGTCAGAGATCACTACCCAAAATCAAGGCAGATCTAGGAGGACTATTTCACTTAGGAATAGATGTCCTAGGGTTTGGGGCCCTCTAAAGGTAGATTCTAAGGGTTGGGATTTGTATTCGTTAATTTGCTTTTCGATATGTTCAACCTATCTCTGATCTTCCATAATCTGCACAAACACAAGAGGGAAAATGGTTTGGGTCATTTTAGGAGATTGCCTTAGTCAAACCCCGTGAATGGTGTTCCCACCTACACAACAACCAAGATGATGATAAGAGAGTGTGTGTCCTTACATGACAAAGATAAAATCAATATAAATGAATGTTGTAACAAAGTGCCTTTACCACAACACAAACCCTGGCGGGATGACGCAAGATCACCACAAGGATGATGATGGAGGAAGAGGATTTCTCTAGAACCTACAATAATGTTATAAATATGAAATCGAGAGCTTCGTATAAAGATGCATAACATTCACAATAGATTTTTTATCACTTGAAGTCCTAATGTTTCTTAACCTTACTAGTGTGAGAGGTAGACTTGTTTATATATGCATTTCAATTCATTTTTAGGAAAACGTTTTGAGCAAAGCTGGCAAAATGTATCACCCGAAGCAATAAGGCCAACATCCAAGGCCACACAATATTTTATTTTTACAAATATCAAGGACACTAGTACTTGGGTGCTAGTGTCTAGGTGTTTGGGGTCCTTTTAGGGCCTGTAGCTAGATGATAACACCTAGAGCTAGCATCTGCTTAAGAATCCAATCTTCTTTCAACATAGGTCTACATATCAGTCCATAAAGGTGTTAAACCTAGTGTAAATCACTGGTGTCGATAATTTATGATACTACATTTAGCCCCCACTTTAGAATGGATATGATCTTATGCGCATATGCACACTAAAGTACGAAGAAAAAAACTCCTTCACTATAGTGTTGAAGCCATTAGAATAACGCTAAGTTGAGAACTATGAAATACCCCAAGCTTAGGATTCTAAAGGTCTACAAAGCATAGCAAGAAGAGATTACACACACACTAGATATACAACATAATTCTTACATACATGGAGTATTCATAAAGCATACAATGCATGTGAAGCATGTGAAGCATACACGCAATACACGAAGTAGACATAGAGTATACACGAAGTAAACACATGAAGACATGCATGGAGCAAACATGAGGAATACATGGAAAATAAGAGAAATACAAGGGATACATATAAGCAAGGAAAGGTAAACAATCACAAAGAGAACATGACGCGAACACTAGCTTGCTCTATCACTAGGGGTCATGCAAAGATATTCTCATGGATTACGAGCTAGTAAGGATTGTTGAATTAATAAGTGACCATAAATGTGAAGTTTCATGAAGTGCATGGGCTAGCAAGTTGTGTTCTGCTAGGTGGCTCGTGGACAAGCAACCAAAGGAAACATCACAAGCTAGTAAGGACCATCGAATTACTAGGTGAGTTTCATGTCAAGTGAAGACATCACTGGATAGTGAGGACTGTCGAATCACTAGGTGAGATCCATGCCAACCATAGCAGAGATTATAGGCTAGGCAAAGCGTGATGTTTGCTTGGTAACTCTGGTAAGGTGGTACAAAGATGATCAACAAGTATTTCAATGGTAAAACCAACCACGTGGTGCATGAACAAAGTAAAGCACATAGCATGATGTATGCCCCAACCTTAAATTGATTGCTAACTCTATCAGGGAGCAATTGATTTAAGGTAGAATGAATGATCAATGTAAAACAAACATAAGAGCTTTATGGAAGCACATTCTTAAATGATGTGTGTTCTCAAAAGCTACATCACAACAAGGGGTTACCCCCAGTCCAAGCAAACTACAAAGTGCCACATAGATCAAGCAATATGAAATAACACAAAAGGGATCTACTCGACTGGCATCAGTATATGAATGGCTTATATAGAAAGGGACAATTATTTTTGAAACTATCATCATCTACCAGTCAGTAGAACTATGAAGATGAAGGAAGAAATATCACATAAGAATAAAAAAGATCATAAAGTGGGATGCTAAATCATCTAATGAAAATTAAAATTAACAAATTGCAAATTCTGACATATAGATGAATGAAGATACACAAAGAGGAATGTCATGACAAGTTCAGTCCCTTTGTATCCTTGCACCAACAAGTGTGTCAAGGGTCATCCAAAGAGATATTAACACATAAAATACACATCAAGCAGCACAATACAAGGATAACAATATGTGCAATCATAACACAAAAGAGAGAGAAAGGGGCCACACTTGCAAGTTTTCCTAAAGTAAATCACCCTCCTCCCAATCTTGCTCATCATAAAGCGGTGGAGGACAAGATGTGAGAGGGACTATAGCAAGTGTGGTGCAAGGTGCTAGAGTCATACCTAGTTCACCATTATCTTTTATATCACTGTCATAATAAAGCACAATAGGTGAATTAACAGGGACCACTATAGGTCAAGTGCATTAGTATCATTCACATGAGTAGACAAAGCATCAATAGATATATCCTTTGAATCTGTTAGTGGCTAACACTTGTGAGGAGTAAGGTTCTCTTCTCTTGCAGCAAGTTGGTGAGCCAAAGGTTCTCTTCTCTTGCAGCAAATTGGTGAGCCAAAGCACGACATCACTTGATGGCAGCTTTTTCCAGATTCAGACCAAAAACTTGTTTACAGGAAACACAATCAAATGAGAAACTCACCCACATAGTCACACACTAATGATAGGAAGTTTAGGCTTCCTAATATGAACCACTTAAATTATAAGCATAAAGAAATCAGATATAAAGACAAGGTTTGAGAGGTCTCTCTCACAGCTAGAAACACTTAGCAAATATCATCTGGCAGGAACATGAGAGAAACCAAAAATATGTAGAAATTTATTAATGATGATCACTAACCCAAATATAAGGTTTTTGGAACAGACTATCTATTGTTCAAATCTACTGTCAAACATTACATTTCAAAGCTTACAGGCCTACAACTATCGGCCTCCCTCTACAAAACCAAAAAAACTAAATCTACACTCTTCCTGCTCCTCCTTTCTCTCTCTCATACCACACAACCTCTACCACACACTATGACCTCTTACTAATGACTCTCTCCAACTCTCTCTCTACAACTTCAAAATTCACAATCCATTGCCAACTCTCTATGGCCAATTTGAAAGACCTCCACCGTTCCCAAACATTGAAAGAGAGGTGTATAGAAAATATCTAAGCGATGTCAGCGCCCAGCAATGTGGAGAATAAATGTCATCCTAAAGTGAAACACCAGTAGAGAACAAAAACCAGAAATAGAGATGTTAGAGAGAATCATCAGAAGGAAGCTCCATCAGTACGTCAGCCACCTTCTCTTCTTAATCTTCATTTGGTTGTTTTTAAATCACTTCTTATCACTCCACCTCTCCATAACGATCATTATATTTCTCTTTTCTTTTTATCAATGCCTGCACATTTTAAACTGGTTGATCTTTAGGATTGAAACTGATTTGCCCCTCTAAAATGGTCAAGCCACAACCACCAGCCATGTTCTTTTCCACTCAGTATGTAACTATTGGACAGTGACAGGAAGCAAACATTGTTTCCTCAACGAAAGAAGGATAGAATGCTCAAGCCACAAGAAGCTGCAACGAACACCCATACTGCAGAAACTGAAATAGAAATGCAAACCAAAATTAGAAACTGACGATGCACTGCATCAGATTCCCTAGGCAAAAAAATTCATGAGCTCTTGCTCATGAGGTCCATGAGGGAAACTTTAATTCCTCTTTCGTTTTCCTCATCTTCTAGTTGTTAAGATTTCGTGATTCTTGACATACATACTTGCATTTTTGCCTTTGATATTTCTCAATCTGCATTCGTCTGCCTCATTCTTTTTGCGTATACTTTCTCCGTCGATTCTCTAGTTCAAATTGCCACCATTCTGACTAATCGTCATAGTCTTCTATTGGCATCATCTCAAATGAAAACAAAACTTCATCCTTGCTTTGTGTAAAAGAAATTACCTCCAGGATCTTCATTTCTGCAACCAATAAATCATCTAGACCTTCTCCATCTATTAGCTTGTCTGCAGTAATATTAATTGAAGCTTCAATGTTTTCTTTCTTTGTTGTAATCACCTTTACCAAGTCTACACTTCCATCTTCCAAATGGCCTTTCGAATTGTCCTGCACTTCTAGTTGCTCATCCTCTTTTGCAAACATGGTTTTCTTTTCATCTTCATTACATTTATCATCTTCAAAAATAAAAGCATGAACTATAATTTCCCTAGCATCGAACTCCGAATTACTTTGAGTATCAAAACAATCAATTTTGAACCTCTGAAAATCTACACTTTTGTCATTTTCTATCACTTAGTGGTCTTCTTCCTTAACAAAATGTTCGTAGTCCTCATCAGCATCCTCTGCATTCTTGATGTTAATGTCTTCTATGTCTTTTGTTGGCTTGCTATCTTCCACTTTCTCATTTCCTGCAATCACAACAGCATTAGGAAAATAATACTTTTCCAATGCATCCATTCAACTTGAGATCTTTTGCAATTCCTCATGTAGCTTTCTCTTCTCCACACCATCCCAATATCTATCCCAAGATGGTATAACCACGGGTCTTCTAACTGCAATCTTCATCCTCTTCACTACTGCAATACTTTGCCAACTCGCACTTTGCAACCAAACTTTGGTGCCTTATCCTCTACCCTCTGCAATTACAGGTCTCCTCTTTCCTGCAACAAATTCTCCTAGGATTTACTCAAGACAACCACTTGACTCTTTTCCCACACCCACCAGTCCTGGCATAGGTTGCCTCACTTTCGGTGCTCTACCCATGCACACAGAGCCTTATGTGCTCTGATACCACTTAATGGTAGCTTTTTCTAGATTTAGACCAAAAACTTGTTTACAGGAAACACAATCAAATGAGAAACTCACCCACACAGTCACACAATAATGATAGGAAGTTCAGGTTTCCTAATATGAACCACTTAAATTATAAACATAGAGAAATCAGATACAAAGACAAGGTTTGAGAGGTCTCTCTCATAGCTAGAAACACTCGGCAAATATCATCTGGCAGGAACATGATAGAAACCAGAAACATGCAAAAATTTATTAACGATGATCATTCACCCAAATACAAGGTTTTTGGAATAGACTATCTATTGTTCAAATCTACTGCCAAACATTACATTTCAAAGCTTACGGGCCTACAACTATTGCCCTCCCTCTACAGAACCAAAAAAACTAAATCTACACTCTTCCTACTCCTCCTTTCTCTCTCTCAGACCACACGGCCTCTACCACACACTATGACCTCTTACTAACGACTCTCTCTAACTCTCTCTCTACAACTTCAAAATTCACAATCCATCGCTAAGTCTTTATGGCCAATCTGAAAGGCCTCCATCATTCCCAAACATTGAAAGAGAGGTATATAGAAAATATCTAAGCGATGCCAGTGCCCAACAATGTGGAGAATAAATGCCATCTTAAAGTGAAATGCCAGCAAAGAACAAAAACTAGAAATAGAGATGTCAGAGAGAATCGCCAGAAGGAAGCTCCATCAACACGTCGTCAACCTTCTCTTCTTAATCTTCCTTTGGTTGTTTTTAAAGCATTTCTTACCACTCCACCTCTCCACAACGATCGTTCTATTTCTCTCTTCTTTTTACCAATGGCTGCACATTTTAAATTGATCGGTCTTCAAGACTGAAACTGATTCGCCCTTTTAAAATGGTCGAGCCACAACCACCAACCACATTCTTTTCCACTTAGTATGTAACCGTCGGACAGTGACAGGAAGCAAACATTGGTTCCTCAGTGACAAAAGGATATAATGCTCAAGTGACAGGAAGCTGCAATGAACACCCATACTATAGAAACTGAAACTGAAATGCAAACCAAAATTGGAAACTAACGATGCACTGCATCATCACTTCTTACATTCTCTTACATTTTGGTTTCACTTTGTTCAATTTGTAACATTTTGTTAGGGAAGCCGTGATATCTTACAACATGGCTTCCTTTTCTTCCTTTGCTCGAGGAGCATGAGGAGGAATGAAGGTAACTTCTAAAGGTGAGGAGACCACAGAGGGAAGGTCTCTCAAAGCAGGTTTCTCTTCTCTCTCAACCTATGAAACAAGTGGAGGTACTAAAGCATCCTCAAGCGATTGAGAAACCACAAGAAAATGATTTCATGCAATCCATCACTTTCCACTAGTCTCTGAAGAGGTAGGAGAACAAAAACCATCCTCGAATTGTGAGGAGGTATGGATTGTACTAGGTGTTTGTCTCATGGTCCTAGATAGGATGGAAAGGGTGGAGGTGTACCATAAATACCAGATGCTCAAGAATGGGGAGGATCCTTCGATTCGGGCTTTGGTTTGTTTAACGCCTGCATTGCAAGGGGAACTATTGTCGCAGCCACGGAAGATCGAGAGTCTCCAAGTGTACTAAGAGATAATTCAACAATTTTCTTTGATTTAAAATTTTGATAAGATAGAAACAAGAGATCATCACGAGGTTGAATAGAACCCATTGGTTGTGGCCAGAAATAATCAAGTGAAAAGTGTCCACAACGGGTCAAGGATCAAAAACCGCTGTGATATATAGTGTGTACCTATCCTTAAAATGGGAACTTTAAGCATTTATGAACCATCGAGGGGATGGATTTCATGGAGTTAAGCCATAACTTCACATGAAATAAGTTTGAAGTAGGAATAATAACAAGATATATGTCCAATTTTCTTGGCCCAACCTTGATAGGAAGAGACAAGGCACCAAGAGTTGAACAAATAGACCTATCATATGCTCTAATAGAGATGTTGGATACGTCGTACTTGTCTTGATGTAAATCACGCATAAAGAGGAACTCTTCACTAACCATATTTACCATGCATATAGGATCGATGAGTACTCCTTTTATGGGTTTGTCATTAATCCTGGCAGTAATGTAGAGAGGTCCCTCAGGTGCTTGAATGGAAGCATCATGAGGTGTGAAATAGATAGCATGTTCAGGTTTTGCTCATTCTCAATGAGGGTGAGGATCTACCATAGAAGCCACATTATCAAAACCTTTATCTTGATGATCAAATGATGTAGAGGTTAGTAGTGAATCGATACATGTTTCTATAATGTTTGCTTCATGATGAGGTAATGGATTTGTATAGATTTGTAAATTATGATTTGGAGGAGCAATTGATTTATTTCCTTTGTCATTTTCACATGCTCCCTGGATAACATTAGAGTTAATGAGGTCTTGAACTTCATGTTTAAGATGCATACGTCGCTTGGTGTCATGTCTAGGAGTACGATGAAATTGGCAAAAGGCCTTTGGGTCAAAAAGGTGATTGCATCTTACTAGCATCAATCTGTTGAATTGAAGGAAGCTTGATGAGATTATTGTTTAGAAGCTACAACATTAATGAATGAAGAGATTTTGAAAGATGTGAAAAGTGTCACATATTTGGTTTTAACTTATAAGGGGTCGAAGTAGAAGGTGTTGCGGTTGTAACTTGTGTTTGAATGTTGTTTGAAGATGAATTGATTTTATGAAGTTTTTGTTTTGCTTTTTGAATGAATGATAATGCGGGGCAGAGGCCTTGGACTAACCAATGGGAACCAACGAGGTGATACCCTCATACTGACTAACTAGTAGTTGATAATTGCAAAGAGTCATGCAAAGATGTGTAAAAGAGATATAACACATCAACAATATCTTATCGCGGATGTAAGGTTGTAAGTTTCCAATGAAAACTCTTTGTGCATCAGCATCCGGAAGATAATATGGTATTTGCAAAAAGAGGGCTTGGTAACACCCAATGAATCAGTCACTTTCTCCTTCACTCCTTGCTTGCAATGGACCAAATCAATCAAGCAGACTTGAGGTCTAATGTTCGCTTGGAAATATTGTAGAAATTGATTAATAAGTTGTTGAAAAAGATTGACTAAATTCACAGGTAAAGAACAAAACCAATCCAAGGCCATATCTTTAGTGACTGAGGAAAGATTTTAGCTAGAATAGCATCATCAAAGACAAAATCATTGCACAAAGTTGTAAAGACCAACACATGACTATTAGGAATCTCCTTTCCCATTATATTTCTCAAAACAAGGGGTTTCAAACTTCTCAAGTATCAGTGTTTTTAGAATGGTAAAGGACAATGGACTATGGGTGTAGTAAGATGGAATAGAAGGTTGAGATTGACCTTGACTCAAACTTTCTATTTGTTGTTGTAAGGAACTGACATTTTGTAACTGATTAATTACAGGATCAGGTTGTGGAGTAGCTTGAGATTGGATAGGATTCAAATAGTCAAGGCTAGGAAGGGGTGATGACATTGTGTGTTTGGGCTTTTGGTAAGTAAATTTTGACTAAGGTTGACCAACAAGAGGGGATGACACATTTGAAATGGTATTATGATATGTAAAGGGGACAACACTATAGTTGTGTATAGGATTCCCATTTGATACTCCAAGACGTGTGTTAGCACTACTATTAGGATGTGCAGTGGTGGTGAGAATATAAGAAGTAAATGTTAATATAGAGAATGTCGGTATGGGTAATGACATTTGTGTCCCTATTTGTTTTTTAGGGTACACATTAGTGATCATTTCCACATAACTAGTTAACAACATAATGTTGTTATCCACTATGTGAGCTAAGCTGCATAAAATTTCTATAACTTCTTGTCCTTCGAGAAACAAACTTCTTAGACCTTCAACAAGAGGCATAGCTTCCTCAGCTAAATGTTCCATTCCCATAAATTGCTGAAAATGAGCCAACTTAGTGTCTTGTTTCTAAATTTGTGTTTCAGGGACATGAGCCACAAAGTTGTCTATGTTTATGGAGTCATGATAATTTTGTACTTTAGATATCATAGGTAAAGTAGGCATGTGATCTAAAGATGAACTTTTATGTGCAAGCAAGTTAGCAACATCGAATTCTAATGTGGGAACATCGGAGCTATTTAAAGCACTAGAACCCATGATTGTATAAGTTCTCCTCACAAGGATGTTAGATTTAGGACTCCAGGTCACAAAACTCATAAAAAACTCCACAAGCTTTATGACACAAAATGCACTTATAGAGGAAAGTATTGATAAGACGGAATATCCAAATGATGTGATAGAAGAAAAGGGTTTTGCTTTAGTTTTCTAGATGGATCAATGTTTCTAAATGATTAACAATATGCAACAAATGATATATGTCATAAATGTCTAATCAATTCGACAACCAATTAAGACAATGAAGATGTATAAATTATTTCTATCTAATTCAATCATTAACTAATCAGATCTGTAACAACAAACAAATCATATATGAACAAAGAAGGCTACAAAAGTTCAAAACTCGTCAGGTTCATCAAAATGTTTGACAGAAAAGGAGAGGGGCCTAGTCAAGCATGTGTTAACTAAGTTAATCCTTTTGATCAAATATTGGAACATAAACCAAGCTTGACTATAGTCCTGAAGGAGAGCCAAGCTATAGGGGTTATGTTCCTTTGTTGTAATCAAAAAGATTGAGATGAGGTATGTCAGATCTAGGATTTCTATGATAAAATAGAAATAACATACCAAACAAAACTAAAAACCCAAAAAATAGGACCTGAAGTGAGTAGTGCAAAGTTGTCAGAGATCACTGCCAGAAATCAGGGTAGATCTAGGAGGACTATTTAACCCAGTCACAAGTGTCTTAGGGTTTAGGGCCCTTAGATGGTGGATTATGAGAGTAAGAATTTGTATTTGTTAATCTACTTTTTGATCTATTGTACCTGTCTCTGATCTTCCATAATCTGCACAAACACGAGTGGGGATTTTAGGGGCTTTCCTTTGTCAAATGCCATGAATGGTGTTTCCACCTCCACAATAACGAAGATGATGATAAGAGAGTGTGTGTCCTTATAGAACAAATGTAAAATAAATATAAATGAATGATTCAATAAAGTACCTTTACCACAACACAAACCCTAGTGGGATGACACAAGATCGCCACAAGGATGATGATGGAGGAAGAAACTTCCTCTATAACCTACAATAATTTTATAAATCTATAATAGAGAGCTTCATATAAATTTGCATAACATTCACAATAGAGATTTGATCACTTGAATATCACTCAAAGTCCTCGTGTTGCTTAACCTTATTAATGTGAGAGGTACACTTGTTTATATATGCATTTTAATTCATTTTTAGGAAAATCTTTTGAGAAAAGCCAACAGAGTGTATCACCCAAAGCAACAAGGCCAACATCTAAGGCCACAAAAACTTTTATTTTTGCAAATATCAAGGTTTGGGGTCCTTTCAGGGCCTGTAGCTAGATCATAATACCTAGAGATAGCATCTACTTCATAATCCAATCTTGTTTCAAAAGAGGTTTGCATATCAGTCCACAAGGGTGCTAAACCTAGTGTAAATTGTTGGTGTCAATAATTTATGACACTACAATTTCCTAGGTTAAATGTTACGTCTCATATATTATGTAGATTTCTTGAATATTTTGCTTTCATAATTGTATTGCTAAGTAAGTTGATATAACATATTAAATATTTAATTTGACCACATAATCTAAGGTTCTATTGTAACCATATCCAATAATTTCTACATCCATAAGGAATAGTGCGTATGTCTTCAACATCCTTTTGAGAATCGAGATATTGTTCCAAAGACAACTCAATGCCTATAGGTAAATAGATGTTAACAAGTTTACTATATTTCATATTAAACCTCTAAAAAAACATTTCAATGTATTTCCTCTAGTTCGACCACAACTTTCAATTAGTCTTGCTTATGTTACTTTCCATACCTGCTATGTATTTTATAGCTCCTAAATCCTTCATTCAAATTTCTTTGAAAGCTAAGCTTTTACTTCCTTAATTTTTGTCTTGTTAAATAGAAAGAAGTACTTACAAATTTGATTAAAACAATTATCCTAAATTTGCACTGTTGAACATACTTATAGCTCTATCCATTAAAGTTATGTTTGAAGAACAAGAAAAGTGACGAAAGAGGAATAACACAAAGATAAATCATACACAATTATACCTTCACCTCAATCATTTTTTTCTCTTTGTTCGATCGGAGTAGAATTCACCCAAGTCCTACTAGCTATGCTCGTGGATGAATCAGAAATATGAGTGTATGTGGATTGCTTTAACAAATCAGCATAACCATATATAAAAGGATGTGATTTACATGCAAAGGATGTGATTTTGCAAAGATAATTTGGCAAAGTAAGTGTGCAAAATAGACGTGTTTTTCATGGCTTTAATGAGGATGAATTTATAGATTCTCGAAAACAAGAATCAATGGTGGAGAATGGATTACGAGATCAATGGTTGAAAAATTAGTTGAGGGGAATTTATTAGGGAGTTGACAAAAATTGATTGATTAGTTGCATCATTTGATTAATTAGTTGTGTCATTTGATTGATGAGAAATTAGTGGGGAGAATCGTGGGAATTAAATAAAATAATTTATTTAATTCATGTGAGGATGAAAAATGTGGAAAATAAATAAAATATAAATTTTATTTGTTTGTGGGAAGAGGAATAAAAATTAGTGTGATTAATTAAATAAAATGTATGAATTTATTTGATTAACACTTAGGAAGTGTTAGTATATTAATTAAATAATTTAAAAATATTTAATTAATACAAATAAAATAAATATAATAATGAATGGATGATGAAGATGGAGTGTGATGAAACAGAGAAATATGTTAGTCATTTTCCAGTGTCTACAATGTTTGTTCTTTCGACTACCCCATTCTGTTGTGGTCTATAAGGTGTATTTTCCAATTTTACAACTCTAGTGTGTTTACATAGTTTTCAAATTCCTTTGAGAAATACTCTCCTCCATTATTTGACTTCAATTTTTTCTTATCTATCTATTTTTCTAGAAGTTCCTTAAATTTGCAAGAAACTCATACTCGTGCTTAAAAAAGTAAATCCATGTTTATCTAGAGTAATCATTAATAAAGAGACATAGTAACAAGGTTTACCAATAGAAGAAATATCCACATTACAAAATAAATTACTACAAATCACATCTAAAATCCCACACACTCTAGTAATACTAGCAAAAACTTAACCCTATTTAGTTTATCAAAAACACAATGTTCATAAAACACAAAATCTATAGAATAATTTAAAAGATAAATCGCCATATATTTATTCATCAAATGTTTCAAACCTTTTTCATCAATGTGACCTAATCTATGGTGCCACAACATGCATGATTAAGCAGTTTAGTAAATTAGTTGAATTACATGAAATGGAAGCTTCTAGCTCAAAGAGAGTATCGTGTTGTATCCCTTTAACCAACTCCAAGTCCCTCTTACCAACTTATAGCCCTTCTCATCAAAGGTGACATGCACACCAAAGTCATTAATCTTAGAAATAGAAGTTAAATTTCTTGCCAAACTTAGATTATACAACACATCTTAAAGATTAGTTTTACCTTCCCCAACCAACTGTTATGATTGAGTTGTTATCACCAAGGAAAACTTGTCCTCTGTCACATTTCTTGTACTCAAAGTACCACTCCTTACGAGGAGTCATGTGAAATGAGGCCCTTGACTCAATTATCCAAGAATCATCATCAATAATGTTTGCAAAAATAAAAGCATCACTATTAACTCCATCATTGCCTGGGGACTTGTCAAAGGATTCACTAAATCTTTCTTTCTTTGTATATTTAAATTCCTTCTTTATGGGACTATCTTGCCATAGTGCCAACATTTTACTTTAAATTTTCAAGGAGTTTTAGACCTACCCTTTATCTTGGACTTGCCTTTATCTCCCATATTCTTTTTACCCCCTCAATATTTTGACCTGCCCTTACAAACAAGGAAATCTTAAAGGAATCATCCATGTATTCTCTTGATTTGTTCACTAAGAAAAACTCCTACAATATCTTCAAGTTTAGGTGAAGAAAATTTTCCATTGATTGTCATAATTAGATTTTCCCATGAATTAGGTAAGGAACAAAGTAAAGTGATGCACTTATCCTCTCCCAATTTTACATAAATTGAAATTAGTTGATTTGGGATTAGGTTAAATGTATTGATTTAATCATTTATAGTCCCCTTTTTTCATTTTCAATGAATACAACTTCTTTTTCAAAAATAGTTTATTCACTAGACTCTTGGACTGATATAAAGTTCCTATCTTTTCCTAGAACAAATATGTAGTTTGATCTTCTATTACATTCATCAAAATAGTATCTAAGAGACATAAATGGATAGTACTTCTAGATTTCTTATCTAGTTTAAACCAATCTTCATTTGACATACCATAAATCTTCATTAAAGAAGATATTGTGGTTCATTGATCTCTCTTCACTAAGAGGTCTTCAACTTTCAACTTCCACAATTCAAAAATTTGACCATTGAATTTTTGAATAGCAGATCTCAAGGTGCTAGCCATGATTCATACAACATGAATACCTATTTTTTATAGAATCAAGAGAGGCTCCCACTACAATTAGAGACACTAATAGCAGGAAAAGGCTTCCCCTTTCTTCTAGCATGCCTTCAACCATGGCATGGATACCAAATGTAGAAATTACCAGTCAATGACTATAATAGAACCTTAGATTATTTTGATTTGTAAGCCCACCTTTGTTGACTCATGCCATGTTCTAATTATTCATTAATGCTTATGTTGGATCATGTTTTAGTGCATGTTCAATAGACAAATTATCTATAGAATGGTTGAAGGATAATTTAATTTTGGTGTTTTAAGCATTATTGTAATTATGATTGTATAAATTAGATGATATATTTGAATATCATTGATGAGGGGGTCAAACCTAGAACACGCAATAACACAGATTGCACACAAAAAATGGGAATGTTCATTTATTGAACTGAACAACACATTACATTACAGAATCTGGAATCAAATTAGAGGATGAATCCTTAATAGGTTGCAATGTACATTACATCTCCCTCTAGATTTTGGAACCTTCTATCTTTTGTAGCTTCAAATATGATAGGGTTTCTATTTTCCCTCCTTTTATTGACTCACCACTTTCCCCCTTTTCTCTACCACCCAAAGGATACCAAAAATGGCCATAAATATCCCTTTTTGGCACCTTCTAGCCAAAATTTTGAAATTTGTAACTCCCTCCAAAAATAGGTCAACTTCTGGGAGCCATAACTTTTGATTCAAGTGTCTGATTGACGAACTGTTTGATGCATTGGAAATCTCATGAAATTCTCTATGTGCTTAGAGTCTGCTTTGTTGATTTTGCCTATTTTCTATTGCAAATATGGTTGTTATTGCACCAAAAGATTGACTTATTAATGCCTGATACAACTTCCAAAGTTAATGAATCCACATGAGGTGGTTAAGCCTTGTCATGAACCTAAGCACTGCACTGCACAAGGAGACCAAGGGCGCACACCTTGCAATAATCCCCCCAGCATAAGCGATGGGTTTGAACCCATGACCCAGGCTCTAATACCAATTGTTGCAAAGACGGTTGTCATTGCACCAAAAGATCGACATGTTAATGCCCGATACAACTACCAAAGTTAATGAATCCATAGGGAGGTAGTTAAGCCTTATCACGAACCCAAGCGTTGCGCTACACATCACAGGGAGACCAAGGGCGCACACCTTGGGCTCATGACAAGGCTTAATAGCCTCTCGTGGATTCATTAACTCTAGCGGTTGTATCTAGCATTAACAGGTCGATCTTTTGGTGCAACGACAATCGTCTTTCCAACATTTTTAGGGCTGTACGAGGCCTCTAAGTGCCTCATATTTGACTTTGAAACTTTTTTGGCATTTTTTAAAGAAATGGAAACTTTAATATTTTCATCCCACAAGTGATCTTTGGCTAATTCCTTTACCAAAGGTTATATTTTTCAATTCCAAAGCTTTGAGTAAATTTCCGCTTCCATACATGCTCAAATGCAAACTTTCTAAAAATTGTCGTTTGTTATTTTTAGCACGTTGGAAAAACTAAAGGTTCTACATCATTGTTCAAGAAATTGGGTACCTAAAATACCAAAATTGAAAAGAAAAGAAAACAAAATCATCATTTTTTGGGTGATGCAAGATTGCCCTTACACCACTGGATGCCCCTACATCAATCATGCCTAGTAGTGTTGGTATTCTATTTTCACCATTATATTACTAACATGGTTACATGATTTTATTCATGACATGTTATTTTATAATTGGACCTATATGATTTATTCAACTTTACTATTTTCATTGAATATATATGATTATAATTGAATTATTTGGTTGGTTCAGTATTGTGGAATTGTTTGATGATGAAATGGTCTATCCTTATTATGCTTAATTAAAAGATTAATATTGAGATGTGATTTATATTGCATTTGCGAGATTATTACTTTCTTGATTTATGTTTATGTTGGTTAATTATTTCACTATGCTTTGGCTATTATTATTTTTTGGATCACTTGATGGGTAAATTGAGTGTGCAGGCACAGGGTAAAAACAATGGTGATTAATTCAAAGGTGTTTGTTATGGGTATGTTTTTCTATGTTAAATCTTCTTACTCTAGTAATAGTAAAAGATGTGTGACATGTTAAACCAATAAGCCACCCATCTAAATCGATTGCAATTCAAGATTTCCCTTTTTGTTGTGCTAGACCAATAAATGACATACATTCCATGTGCACTAAATTTATTCTCTTATGTATCTTGTTGATTTGGGTGTCAGAATAGTTTAATATCTTATTAGAATGATAAAAGGCACTTACAAAAATAAGGGGTTCATTTAGATTCTATATGGTTATTTTTCATGTGGTAGAAAATTTAACTTTTACTCTATTATTGCAAAATTATAATGGGTTTTGTATAGCTGCCTTCGAAGTATTTTTGACTTGTTTAAATGTTAAAATGTGGCTTTCATAGAAAGTTAAAATGGTCATTTATAAGTATTTTCTCCAAAATATATATATATATATATATATATATATATATATATATATATATATATATATATATATATATATATATATATATATATATATATATATATAATCTCATTTGAAAAACCTAATGGTGTCAAATGTGAAAAAGAGAAAAGAGATATTATGTTTTAGGGTTTACCTTATAACCAAAAAGGAGTACATTTTTATTATTATGTACAATGCTTATTTTGTGAGAAGTGAAGATAAAGCAAAAGTTTACATTTTTAAACCTTAGAAGTTGCCATCGTGGGGAAAGCTTGGTTAGAGGAAGATTTCCATTTGCTTACTTAGTGATTGTTTGCTTGAAGTGGAAGAGTCCTGAACTCCTTGGTTTTATTTTGAAAACTAGAGGTATTTTCCTTGTAAAATTGTTATTGATTTGTATAGAAAAGATTTTGTATGCATTGTTGGTACATGTAAAAGAGTTTGTTTATTTGCATTCATGTGTGAAAAGAAAAGAGATATTTTGTAGGTTTTTGTTTTCATGTTATACAAATAGCTTGAGGGAATCCATTAATGGTGTCCTCAAGGTTCTTAAAGAAATTTATATGAAATGATATGCTTGCAAAAGATTGCTTGTGTTCTTCCCTTTTGGAATGATTAGGTGTATTCAAAAGATAGGTTTTGAGAAATATGTTTTGTTTCGGAAAAAGCTTTATGTGACTCCATTAATGGAAGTTGTGGGATTTGTATGTGTTCATAAGGAAACTTAAAAGTTTTTATTTTTAAAAAAATTGGAATTATATACGTGTTTCTATTTTATGGGTAGATTCCCAATAAATCAGTAAAGGAAGACACCTAATTTTAGGTGTATGCTTGTTGTTAGGACTTAGGTGATATTAACCTTGGAGAGTCCTAGTGGGAAGATTAATCTACATGCTTCTTAGTGGTGAGGTTTTTATATACTATGGTATGGCTAGCATAGTGGTTTACACATGAGAATGATGGTGTAGTTATTGTGGTACATCATATATGTTATTCCACATGTAGTGGTGCTATGACAGAAACTACAAGGTATTTGGATGGAAAACTCACAACCGCATAGCTGTTTGGCACTTATTGGAGCATAAACCATGGTGCAAGATCACATGCAACAGAACTGGTGAACATGTGGCATGACCTAAGGGTTGACTAATATCCTAGAAGTTGACATATCGTACTGCAAGCATACAAGATTGAATATATGGTTGTATGTGAAATCGCATGCAAGCAGAATCAGTAGTAGTGGATATACTAGAAACATATTTGTACTAATAGTGTAAAGGATGTGACTATAGTTTCATAGTGTGTGGTAGTGTCCAAGTTTACAAGATGATTATCCATGAGGAGATATCATATTTTGTGGAGAGAGTGGTATGTTATCACACATGTACAGAGTATGATTACATCAACTGTTGGTATTCTACAAGTTAGTTATGTGGTTGGGTGGTTGGTATCCTCTAAATATGCCTATATATCAGTTTGTATGAATGTACCAATGTTACTTGAAGTGAAGATTTCATGATATAGACATTGAAGACATTGTGTATGTTGTTAGTGTGAAAACATTAGAGTGGTTGTAGAAGTGGAGTATGTTGTAGATTGAGACTATTGTCCAAAAGATCAATCTATGCTATGTAGCGCAGTGCTTGGGTGGTTGGTATTCTTTGAATATGTGGTTGGGTGGTTGGTAATCTTTGAATATGCCTATGTATCAGTTTGTATGAATGTGCCAAGGTTACTTGAAGTGAAGATTTCATGATATGGACATTGAAGAAATTGTGTATGTTGTTGGTGTGAAAACATTAGAGTGGTTGTAGAAGTGGAGTATGTTGTAGATTGAGATAGTTGTCCAAAAGACCTTGTTGTATTGAATCTATTTTGATTATGATTAATAGAATTGTGAATATCTATATTGTTGGTGAGTTTTCTCCCATAAGGGTTTCCAACGTAAATCTTTGTGTCTTCTGTAATATTGTGACAACATATGCTTTCATTACTTTCATATGTGTTGATGTTTAGATTTGACAAATGTTGTTAACTATCACTAGACACATAATCTTAATAACTTGTAATTTTAATGTGGTTGTCCTAATACAAAAGCGTGAAAATCCCTAACATTTGGCATTAGAGCGAGAGTTGGTTGTTTGGGTAGTGTCTACTTTGTTGGAGTGTAAACCCTAACATGTGTAGTAATGGAACACTACAATAGTTATAAGGTTGTGGTGGGTGTATAACTAAAATAAAACAACATCTTTATGTTAGATAGAAAAGAGAGACTTGCTCAATAGATCAAACTAGGTCAAACCCTCTTGTATCCAACATTAGGACACAAGCCGATCTTGGCTTCTACTCTTGAAGGAGAGCCAAACTACAAGAGCTTTGTCCCTTTTGTTGTATAGAGAAGGATACACCAAATCCAACCAATTTAAAAGCTAGGGCAAAATAAGAGACCCTAATTGAGCAAGATTGGAGCATAACAGACTGTTAGAAGTAGAAACCCAAAAACTAAATGAATAGTAGAGATCAAGGTACAATTTAAAACATAGATTTGGGAGCAAAAATTCCAAGTACTGGGGTGCTTGGGCACCCTAGGCCCATTTAGGGTTTGCAAAAACTAATGCCTTCACTAGGTCTGTACCTACGAGTTATGTCTTCTTCCTAGAGATCACCTTCATAAACATGTTTTTTCGACCTACACACAAGGAAAGAGGAAAGGGTTGGGTGCTATTTATGAGCTTACCTAAGTCAAGCTATATGAATGGTGTTTCCACTTCAACAATAGAAAAGATGATAGATAAAGAACATGTGCCTTAGGAGGGCAGAGGCAAATTTGAAGTAGAATGGAATGCTAGAACAAAGCATGAAGGAAAGAAGTCACCATGAGCATGGAAACCCTAGCATGCTTGATGCAACATCACAACTTGACTCAAGAAGTTGGTGTAGCTCAAAGAAGTAGAAGGATCTTCACAAGACCTACAACAAGTTAGCTCCACAACAATAATTCACCATAGAGAGGTTTGGAGAAGAGTAGAGAGCATGAGAGAGAAGAAGAGGGAGAGTGCAAGAGTGCCTAGATTGCTTAGAGGACTTAGAGATGTTCAAATGAATAAACTAACTTGCTTTTATATGCATTCCCACTCATAAATGATGAATAAAACCAAATAAGGCCGATAAGAGGAACCACTTAAGATGCCTTAAGTTGGCATTCCTATAAAATAGATCAGGGCTAAATGGGGGACCAGGATGCTTGGACACCCTTGTTTTTTAGCCCAAATGTCCCAACACAAGTCACTTAAGGTGTTCTTAGGTCGGTCTCATAGTTATTTTGGTTTTATCATCATGATTGAGAATTATTCGTTTAATGCTCAAAAAGGTGTTAAATTAGGTCCTATTTAACAAGTGTAAACATTTTAGGTCCACCTAGGTGCTAAACTAAGTGCAAAATGCTAGTGTACACATTTTATGACATAACATTTAGCCCCCACTTTAGCGTGGATATGAACATACATTCGAACTCACACTAAAGGATGGAGAAGACAAATTTAAAACACAACAACATAGAACCCATAGAATGTTGCCAAAATTGAGGGCTGATCAAGCCCCCAAGTTTAGGATTCTAGGAGTCTATGATGATTGGTATACACATAAGACACATGACATAACTCACTCATATATGAAGCACTTAGAAAACATGAGATAAGATGAGACATACACAAGGCATATACTTGATAAATCATAATGCATACATGCAACACACAAAGTATACATGCCATAGACAAAGTATACACACCATACACATAGCATACATGATTGGCACGAAGTATACACATAAGGCATAAAGTATACATAGAATACACATGAAACACACATGGAATACATGCAAAGCACTTAAGAGAATACATAAGGAACACATAGAGAGAATATATGTGAGGCACACACGAGGTGTGAAGAATATATAGAGAATAAGAATATATGAGGAGAATACACACATCATACATCAATCGCAAAAAGCACAAGATGGAAGACCTTGATTCAACATGACAAAGGATACCTCAATCCAAATGTTATCTCAACCATCATGCATCATTCCCCAAGATGTAATAAAGAAGATTGCTAAGGGGTTAGTTAGAAAAAAGAATAACAAGAGGAGTACAAACACATCATACACAATCTATCTAAAGAGAAGTGTTTCCACTCAAGGGAATACACAAACTACCTCCCGCAAGAGGATTTACTCGAGGCCTTGTAGAATAAGAAGGCAAAGTGACCTTATTACCATACTCAAGTTGGTAGTGCAACCCTTCTCCCAAACATGCAAGGAGATTCAACTCAGGAGAACAAGATAAACTCAAGACATTGTTTCCAAGCTTTCTATAATCCTTTCCAAGAGAATGTAGTAACAAAGACAATCAACACGTCTATCATATAGAATGATGAGAGTAAGGGTCATAACACGATGTATGCCCCCACCTTAAAGTGATTGCTAACTCCATCAAGGAGCAATTGCCTTTAAGGTAGAGTGAGGAAGAAAATAAAAACATGCACAAGAGCTTTCTAAAAGCACATGCCCAAATGAGATGTGTTTTCAAAAGCTACATCACGACAAGGGGTTTCCCCCAAGACGAGCAAATCGAGGTGATGCTTACGGGCATGATACACAATGGCTTGTGTAGTCAAGGTGTGACACTAAGCATTGCGATAAGGTTCCATATACATAAAACATCGTAACTTATGAAGATGACAAAGGAAAGATCACATACACATAAATTGAATCAACATGAAAGGATGCTAAATCATCCAAGAAAAATAACAAAAATTGCACATCACAACATATAGAAGAATGAAGATACATATAGAGGAATGACACAATACATTATTTCTCCTTGTGCCTTTGTGTCAGTAAGGGTGCCAAGGGAGAACTAATAATCAACAAAACATCACAATATGGGGATAACAATACATACATGCATAACACAAATGAAAGGGAGGGACTACTCTTGCGAGTCAGCCTATAACAAATTATCCTCCCCCAACTTGATTTACAAAATGGATGGAGGACAAGGTGCTCTAGGGACTACATCAATCATGGTGAGAGATGCTAGATCCAAACCTTGTTCAAAGTTGTTGAATTTTATCACCCAAGACTCGACATTCCTTATTGGAATGGCCAAGCACTCGATGACATGCACAATAATGGCATGTTGAATGATTATTTTGTTGAATCTTTTTGTGTTTTGGAGTAGGAAGAGTGATTAAGCAGTTTTTGAGTAAACTCGACAACATACACTCTTATTGAGATAGAAGAGAAGATTTAGGTGGAGTAGGAAGCAATCTTTTTTGTTGTGAAAATGGTGGAGTGAACGTAGGGCCGGAAGCCTAAACCGAAGCCTAAACCTACTTTAGACAAGTGTGGTGTTGGTTCCATGGGTTCCTTAATTCCTTTTTCTTTACATCATAACCCATTTCCATCGTATCCTTGTTTAGAAATAATTTTGAATCCACGCCTGTAATGCTTCTCTAAGTTTGAAGGACGAGGAGAGGTCATATGAGTATCCTTGTTAAAATGTGTTGAAGAAGAACGATCATTCTTTTCATCATGGTGAGGAGGGTCAACCTTTGTTTCAACCATGCCATGGGGGTTGAAATCTAAAGAGACCTCGTCACTACCACGACATGCATTAGAATAAGATGAAACTTTATCATAGATGGCCACCATTTATGTAGAAGAAGGTGGATCATCATCTATCTTAAAGGTTCCATCATAATTAATATTGAGTTTAAACTTTGTAGGAGTATGAGATCGTGTTGAAGAAATTTCATTTACCTTCCAGGTCTTTGGATGTGAGGGTGAGATTTCATATTCACCCGCAAAGGAGGGTGTAAAATCTAACGAATCCCAATCATCACTAAAAAATGCATTCAAAGGACCAACACTATCCTAACCAATATTGTTGTTAGTGGCGAAGAATAGTGGCTTGGTTTTTGTTGATGAAGGGATCAAATTACTTAAAGGAATTTGATATCTCACTTCCATTTGTAGGCGACTTCCTGAAATTGGATCGGCTTCAATTGTATGTAATTTGTTTTCAAATCTTAACTTTATTAAACAATGAAGGGTAGACGGAACTTCCCCCATGGCATGAATCCACAGTCTACCAAGAAGAAGATTGTATGAAAGAGAATTAGGCATGACATGGATAAGGGTAGGCAATGTCACATGACCAACCCTAAGAGGTAAGGTAATAGTACCTAGTGATTTCCTATCAACATTATCAAAGCCATGAATGTTGAGTTTATTAGTTTAATGAGAGAGGTATCAACATTGATCTTATGTAACAAGTCTATGCCACAAACATTAAGACCTGATCCACCATCAATCATGGTATGTCTAAATCTCATATTATTGATGAAGAAAAATATCATAAGAGGCTCATTTTGGCTTTAAACTTCTATGGGAGGTAATTCATGTTGTTGAAAAAGAATATCTGATTTTGTGACATGCATACAATCTTACAGAGTTGCTACACCATTCAGCTAAATAGCAGGTAGAAAAAATACCTTTTGTAAAGCTTCTTGGAGCATTATGTGGTATGTAGGTGATGTTTGTATTAAATCCCATAGAGAGATCTTATCTAGAATAGTGCAGAGCTGCTCAACAAGATTGTATTCTTTGCCAATATGAGTAGGAAGATGAGGTGCTTATAGAAGAGAAATGAGCACACGCGGTGCTTTCTTACTTTGCTTATTATTATGGGTGTTGTATGTGTGAGCAATCACATAATAATGAGATTGTTGTGACACACTTTGAATACCTTGATTCCTTTGAGTAAGTTGTTTTGCATAATTGAGATAGTAACTCGAAGGTCAAGGTGTTGTTGGATCACCTTGAACCATAATCACGGGTTTGAAGTGAGGAGGCATATTAGGTGCCTCATGCACAATAATTTTAGGAACATTAGTACACTTATTCACTATCCCCTTAGTGAGCGAAATGAATCTATTAATGATGATTGAATTGACATTATTTTCCTTTTGAGTAAGCTCAACATCCATCCCTGAGGGATTTAATGTGAGAGAATGCTCTTCATCCACTAATGCTTCATATTTTGAAGGGAGAGCATTGGAATTAAGGGAGGTTAAAGTGTTGTTAAGAAAATTGTTGATGATTGTATCTTCGGTGATGTCCAAGGGTTTGGACATGTAATCAAAAGAGAAATATCAAAGGTCTTCACATCCTTAGTGATATCCAAGGTACTCGAACATTCAATCAAAGGAGGAAGATCAAGGGTCTTCACTTCCTTAGTGATATCCAAGGTACTTGAACATTCAATCAAAGGAGGAAGATCAAGGGGCTTCACTTCCTTATTGACATCCAAGGTACTTTAACATTCAACGAAGGGAGAAAGATCAAGGGTCTTCACTTCCTTAGTGATATCCAAGGTACTTGAACATTCAATCTAAGGAGGAAGATCAATAGGATGATTCATAGAAACCCCATGTACTATGGTAGATATAGAAGTAGTATGCTCAACATCATCTAATGCCACATCTCTAGAAGAGATACTAAGAAGTGTGTCAATGATCTCATCCTCTTGCGCTAAAATATCCTCACAAGTGGGAACAATTTTGGGAGAGGGATCCCAATCATTGGGTGAAATAGACAATGCTAGGTCACCATCACATGCCTTAGAGATGATGTCAATGGTATCACCATGAATTGTAGTATAAGTAGAAGAATATCTATCGTCATCATGAGATATATCATACATGGGTGCTATGCTATCTAAAATGTGAAGATGCATATTAATGAATTTAGAAAAAAATTCAAAATCCATGATATGTGCATGCAAATATTCCAAGAGGAATAACAAGAAGAAGCCATAATGAAATGCCTTGTCTAGTATATGCAAACATGATATGGAGTAGCAACACATAATTCATTAATCAAGTACAACCAACATCAAAACAATATTGCAATTCAATGACCTACAAGTTCAAGAGAAGTAAGGTCTTCCAAAAATGTGATGTTTCTTTAGTAACCACAACAACTAAGTCTTGCAAATGTAATATGTGTAGTATGTGCAAAAGAAGTGCCTAAATACTTTATCCACTTAAATGCAACAAAGATTGAGAGAACTTTACTTTGATGAAGATGCACTAAATGCAAGACTAGCTAGGGTTTATTATCAAAACCCTATATTTTAAATGCTTACTTCCTAAACCACAATTTTTTCGATGCAAGAATTAATTTTGAAAGAAAATGATATCTATGACATGATACAACAATGAAATTGTTGATAATTGAGAGGGGGGGGGGGTGAATCAGTTATCTTAATTACTTTAACTTTCTGATCAATTAGTGCAACATCAAATCATATAAGCAAACATACCCATGAAAACAAAAATAACATCAATACACATGACACAATGATTTTGACGTGGAAAACTCTATTAAGGGAAAAACCATGGGGTGATTAACCCAAGATTGTATTCTCTGTTAAAAGAATAAGATTGTACAAAATGGCACTTGCCAATTAGGGCTCACTGCCCGAGCACACTGCTCACAAGAGGCTCACTGCCTACAAGAGACTCACTGTCTACAAGTTATAAAGAGAGTAACAAGATACTTGAACTGATGAGAAGCATCCACATATGTTGGAGTTCAGTTCTGGTTAGGCTCAGTACACTGATCTACTGCACTTCATTCTTCCTCTTCTTTGGTGCTGTTGTTCTATCACATACCAGACCTACCTTACTGTCTTCACTCTGCTCTTCTACTTTTCTTCGCACAACACAACACACACCTTCACATCCAAATCCATCTGGTATATATATCCGCACCAATGATTTCAACACCTTTTTAGTCGGCATCCGGAATAGTCAATATTTTCCCAAACTCTGATCTGTCGGCTGAATCCTTACTTATCAAGTGATGCGTATCAAAGAGATGCTTATAGAAGTCATAAATCATGTCGGCCAATCATGAATGATACCTTAAGAAACTTGATCACCATCAATAACTCATCCAGATTAAGGTCTGATGCTCTGCCGGTTAGTTCTTCCTCTGTCAATTCTACCAAATAGGGACCCAACACTTAGGTGCTCATAACTCTTCACTCTTTCATCACTGAAGGCTCAATCTCTGGAATGTATCAGTCAAGGTACACCTCTTGATTTCCCCAAGTCCGCACTTTACTAAGATATTCCTCTGAGAGATCCGTACCTGACTATCAGACCTTGCTAAGTGCTCTGTTCTTACTTACCGGACCGCAACACTCTTCAATCTGACTTCCGGTATAGGCACACCATGTCCTGTGGATGCGTGGGATGAACTTTGTTGCCATCAATGACAACACTCATGAAGCTATACTATGTCTCTTGCCAATAGAAAGATCGTATTTGAAATGTAAATGATAGCATAAAAATGAAATGTAAATGCGTTATTGGTATCATATCTTCTTTTGGACCATTTTGTATTGTTTTCCATAATGTTTTCTCAAATTTTCATTTTTTTAAACAAAATGCTTTGGAATTACCTGATCATTGCAAATATAATTTGAAGCTCACAAGGTTCCAGAAGCATCCTTTCAACAATGCTTTGAAACCCTCTTTAGTCATGTTCTGAAAGCATCCTTTCAATGATGCTTTAGAACTCTCTTTGTTCCTGTTCCGAAAGCATCCTTTCAACGATGCTCCATAACTCTCTTTGTTCCTTATTTGAAAGCATCCTTTCAATGATGCTCTGGAACTCTCTTTGTTCCTATTTCAAAAGCATCCTTTCAATAATGCTTTGAAACCCTCTTTGATCGTGTTTTGAAAGCATCCTTTCAATGATGCTCTAAAACCCTCTTTGTTTGTGTTTTGAAAGCATCTTTTCAATGATGCTCTAAAATTCTCTTTGAACATCGCATTTTGAAAGAATCCTTTCAACGATGCTCTAGAACCCTCTTTATTCATGTTTTGAAAGCATCCTTTCAATGATGCTATGGAACCCTCTTTATTCATGTTTTGAAAGCATCCTTTCAATGATGCTCTGGAACTCTCTTTCTTCCTGTTCTAAAGACATTATTTCAATGATGCTTCAGAACCCTCTTTGTTCTTATTCTAAAAGCATCCTTTTAATGATGCTTTGGAACCCTCTTTGTTCATGTTCTGAAAGCATCCTTTCAACGATGCTCTGGAACCCTCTTTATTTATGTTCCGAAAGCATCCTTTCAATAATGCTTTGGAACTCTCTTTGTTCCTATTCCAAAAGCATCCTTTCAATAATGCTCTAGAACCCTCTTTGTTTGTGATCTGAAAGCATCCTTTCAACGATGCTCTGAAACTCTCTTTGTTCCTGTTCTGAAAGCATCCCTTCAACGATGCCCTGGAACCCTCTTTGTTCATGTTCTGAAATCATCCTTTCAATGATGCTCTGGAACTCTCTTTGTTCCTATTCTGGAAGCATCCTTTCAATGATGCTCCAGAACCCTCTTTATTTGTGTTCTAAAAGCATCCTTTCAATGATGCTCCATAATTCTCTTTGTTCGCATTCTAAAAGCATCCTTCAACGATTGTCTGGAACCCTCTCTATTGTCCACAATTCTGATAACATTCAATTTTTGATGCTCCAAGTCTTATGTTATAATGCTTATCTTTGAAACATCTCTTCATCAATGTCGGTACTTGAGATAATAAATCATAATAAATGCAGGATTTCCAAAAGGACTCTGATGATGTCATCTTTTGAAATCCATGCCTTCATCATTAATAAACTGCACCATCATCATTAATAAAAGTGTCTTGTTTGTAGATTGATAGCTATATAAATATGTGTACACATCCACATCAGCTACCGTGCACCGCATCTTCCATTAAGATGCGCAAGTCTCAATTGATGCCAGTTTGGGAAAGAAGGTATGTATATTATTTTTTAATACGTAATAATTATATCATGAAAATCAATAAATTGGCACAAGTATTCTTTTTCCCAAAAATATAAAACCTATAATAATATTTGTTGCGACTGACAAAAATGGCAGCAACATGACTAAGCATGCAAGGAAATTATGATGAGGAAATATAGAACAATTAATGTGATGTGTTTGAAAGGTATAATTTTGTTATGTAGTGATTGTAAAGTTATTTCATTCAAGAAGTTTTCCAAGCATAACTTAGTTTGTCTACCAAGCCTATTCATTCTATCAGTTTTCCAATTTGTTGCTTTAGTTAAGATGCCGAGCCAACTCACACCATTAATTTACCCATCCTTTCTCCTCCATTTGAAATCATGGGTGCCAAGCACAAAGCAGAGTTAGCCACTGTAGATAAATTGTTGGCAATACAAATAGTAACAAAGGTTTTTCAAGCAATTGGGTGGCTAGAATTTTTGAAGAATTTTGAAGGTTACCACATAGAATTGGTGCAGGAGTTTATAGAATTTTTTTAGGACGACCATGTAGTTGTCAAGGGAAAGAAAATTAAGGTAAGTTCCTCAATCCTCTTTGAAATTTCTGGAATTCTTGAAGAGGGAGTAGATTTATCTTAGGAAAAATATGTTACATACCATAAAATGATTGATAGTTTTATTCAGGAAGGGGAACCTCAACCTCAAATGTTAATGGGGAAAAGGGGAAGAATAAAGGAATAATTAGGAAAACCCTCATTGAACCCTGGAGAACAATAGCGGCCTAGATCATAAAATATTTTATCTATGAAGGTCAATGTGCTACAGTTGTAGAGCCGCCATTTCATGTATTAACCCACCTGTGTCACAACGTAGTTAATCCTGAGCTGAAAATCAATGTGCCTACATTTTTATTTCACTCTTTAGAAAATATGATTGAGAAGTATAAAATTGGGAATGGACCGCTCAAACACCATGGGTTAATTACCTTAATATGCAAGCATCAAATTCTAAAAAAGACATAAAATAGAAAAGAGATGGCAAAAATTCCTTCAAAAATTTAAAAGTGAGAAACCTAGACCAAATCTAGAAATAGGGGAATCATCAAGGGTTGCAGTTACAACTCTGAAACTTCAACAAGCATAGGAAATTCCAGAGATTTCAAAACCCTTAAAAGCTCAAAAATCTGTAAATACCCCTTGGTCTCCTAAAACAAAAGAGGTTCCAGAGTTATTTTCTGCACAAACTATTAAAGATCCATTGGAAACCCATGAATCCTTGGCAGAGCCATAAAAGGTTGAAATTGTAGCATTTGATGAGGAGAAAGAAACAAAAGTACCAATTTCTAGAAAGTTGAGGGAAAAAAGGAAAATTCAAAAAACCCCTCCTTTGAGGAGAAGCAAATGGTTTTCTTCAGATCTGGATTCCCCTACAGTATTCACACAAATGCCAACTATGAAAAAGAGTAAAAAATATGATACTCAAACATTTGATAAAATCCTAGTAGGGGACATGGTAGAAACTTCAATTTCTCCTTCGAGAGAAATAAAAGAAGTTGCTCAAATATCTTTTGAGCTAAATCAAACCAATTTAGAAGAGACTATTACAATGGAAGCTCCTGCAACAATTGAGCAATGACTTCCCACTGATTCTAAAAAATAAGAAATTTCAAAATGAGCAAAAACACTAGGAACTTCTAAAGAAGAAGTAGAACAATCAAAATTTTTGGAAACTGTATCATTACTTCAAATGCTTTACACTGGGGTGAATTCACAAGAGTATACTGACACAATTAGGGAGCAACAAGAAAAGAAGATAACTAAATTAGAAGAAATAGTTTTACAACTAGAACAAGTGCTCTCCCAAAATGAGCAAGCAACAAACTACAACAAAAACAAACAAATACTCAATCCGAAGAAACCATTGTGAAACAACATAAAATACAAGAATTAGAAGACTCTGTACAAAAGAAAAGTGGAGAAATTGAAATTTTGAAAAGGTAGTCAAACTAGTTGAAAGGAAAGGGGGTGACAACCACAGAGATGCAAAAAAATTTAGCAGACAAGGACAAACAGATTAAAAATATGACAAATAAATATGTGGATTTTATGGCAACATTAATACAAAAACAAGAAGAACTGACAACCTCATTGATTCAAACTATAGAATTGGAAGAAGAGTTGGCATAATTAAAAGTCAGACCATCCATAGAAGATAAAGAAATCCAAACATAACCAATTTAGATGGAGTAGTTCCAAATCCATATTCCTCCTCTGCTTTGGAAATGGATGGAACATTGCTACTTCCTTAAAAAGGTAGGAAATTAAAATAATAGACTTAAGACAGATCTTGTCATGCTACATGGAGAGTATGATAGATTATATGAAGCCAAGACAAAATTCTACAAAATTGGAGAACTATTATTAGCATGTAGGAAACCCTCCAGGATGTATTCTATGTATTTGAATGAACAAGTTTTAAGATGGAAGTTATTAAGGATTTCTTGTAATTTGCCACATGATCTAGATAAACAATTTATGGAAGCTTTTAAGTCATCTTCTCCTGAGCAACATAGCTTATTGTGTGAATTTTTCACCCACAATTTGTTGCTTGAAAAACATACATATTTTTATATCAATTTGTTTGTAGGAGAAGTCCGGCCGAGATCATTTCTCTCTGCTTTACAAAATCAGATATAGTGGTAGGACAAAACTAGGGATTATCTCCAGGTAGAAAGGAAAATAGGTTTGTTGATGAGACATCACCACCATCAACCTTTTATGTTCTGAAAAGAATTCAGAAGAATAAAGAATTTTGATACCATGAAAGAAAGGTATAATGAAAGCCTTAAACTTTGTTATGAAAACTTTCAAGCAGAGAGTCCCCAATTGATAAAAGAGCATGTGGAGCATGTGAAGATACCCACCCCTACCCATTCATTTGAAAAGAAGAGAAATGATATCCCCCACCAATCTTAAGTGGTCTTATAATAGGGCACAAGGAGTGGCGGAATTAATAAAAGATCTCAAAGTGAAATGGATAGGGATGAGGTTTAGACCACCACTGCTCCTTCAACCACCTCCTCCATTAAATGTGACCTCAAAGCAATTTCAATGGGAATATCAAACTTGGAGGTTAAAAGTACAAATGGGTAAAGGTTTTAGTTGAGATCTAGAGGCATGGGATGACATAGTAGAATCAGTATACGATAACAGCGCACTATTTGAGGAACATAACAAGAGAAGGGAGGTAGAGAAAAAATCCAAATCAAGTGGACCTACTCAACAAAGAGCGGGAGGACCTGCTCAACACTAGGAGGGGGAGAAAGTGATGAGGTAAAATTGCCTCATCATCATTAGCCCAAATGATCCTTTTTCCATAGTTTGACCAAGCTTACTTTGCCAATATTACTTGATTTATATATGATAAATTATTGCTTATTAATTAAAAATGATGTATAAATACTCTATTTTCCATTTTGACTAAGTTAAACTTTGAACTAATGAAATGTAGCTGTAAAGGAACTATTTTTGCTAAACAGGGTTCACAGCGAGGGAAGAAGACTTTATGGAAGAAAGAGTGCTCCGAGAATCCAACTCTGGAAGTTGGAAACTCCAAAAGGAGTCCTAAAGTAGCACGAATAGAAGTCCTAGTTCTCTTTATTATTCCTCACACAAAATATGTTCAATGTTTCTATTTCATAACATACATCAGTATTTTAAGAGTTTCCACTCAAAGCTTTTATTTCTTTTCAGTTATTTGATCAAGAAAGACTTCTTAAGAATTAATGTTTTCAGTTGAAACTATACAGGCAACAAAATGTTTGAAACTACCAACCTCTAGATCATAGGCATAATTCCAAAATTGGAAATATATAGCATTGTTTTCATGTTTTTAAAGAATCCAACAAGAATATGGACTACTTTGATTTTCAATAGTTACTTTGCAAAATTCTCAATACTATGCAATGATAGTATTGGAGTTCTGAAAGATGTTTTGAAGTTTTATAAAGTATTTTTACTACACATTCCAGAGAGCTGGCCACTCGAAGGATTAGTATGTGTTCTTTATGTTATGTTTGTGTTAAATAGTAAAACTTAGTCAAGCATTAAATTATCTGATGTACTGTGCATGATGTGTTGTTCTGTAATGTTCTGTAGTGTCCTATATTAGTGCATTGTAGTATTGTGATTCTAAAATCGATTCTGTGATTTTTGAATGAGATTCTAAAGTTCCAAATTTTTAAGAGTTCATGTTAAAAAAAAGAGTTTTAGTTTGTTGTTCATTATCATAGCTGAAGTTTACATGCTTTCATAGATAAATTTCATTTGCTTCCTATCTTAAAACTGTTTTGTGTTTTCATAGTTAGATAATTTATTCTATTTAATAGATGGTTTCATTAAAAGGCTTTTCTAGAATAGTTTCAGATGCTTTCTAGTTTAGGAATCATTTATTTTTCTAGTTTTTAAGGCCAAACGTTGTTGTACTGAGATACCTAGATTCCTTTTGCAAATAGCCTTAGACACTACCCTGGTTGACAAATTGATAAATCTAGTTAAAGTGTAAGGTTCAACATCACCCTATCAATAAGGTCCTCTTGACACCTTACTCTAAGACTCGTGCCTTGACTAAGTTTAATATTATTTGGAAGACCTGGGAAGCTATCTCACCACAATTGACTTCGTATGACTAGTCCTTGAAACATGTATTAAGCTTTACAACCTCCTCCATTTTGTGGAACTACCTTATCCAAGTGGATGATTTGTAACTCTTTCTCTTTGCAAAGAGTTTAGATTTTTTTTTGAAATTTTAGGAAAGGGATCTAGACTTTTAGAGATTTGTAGGACCCCCCTCCTAATCTTCAATGGAAATAACCAAAATTTTAAATTACCTTCTTTGAGAGAAAATGATCATCTCACATATATATTACTTTGGTCCCACTCTCATTATTGATCAAGGTGTCTACCTTCTACGAATGTAATTTCCTCAAGGAGCAAATATGTCCAAATGGTTGTGAATTCTCTACCTTCTCGTTTAAGCCTATTTACAGATCTTTGCTTCCCCCCTTCTAATTTGACCCAAGGCTTCATGCCAAATGGAAATGCTCTTTTAACAACTCCAAATGGCTCAAACTTCATTCCTCCCTTTGTAAATCCAAAGTAGACTCCCAAACACAACTCACAATGTAGAAATCTTTCCACTGTAGACTTTCCATTAGTGATTGCTTCCATTTCTCTTAATTCTAATCCATTCTTTCCTTATTTTGCAAAAATAAGAGACTATTAAACATGTCTTTTTGTTATACCCATATGCCAAACACATCTTGCACTCAATCTTCTACCTGATCTCTACGTCCTTCGACCATATGCTATCTTGGAAAGCAAGCCTCCTTAGAGTTTTTGTTCCTAAGAATATTATGTTTGAAACTTGTTAGGAAACTATAATCAAACGTAGATTGAGATCAATATGTTAGTTGTTTTTATTAATCCTATATATTCGTAGGATGTTAGTATTTGATCACCTTACTCTAACCTCATTTTTTAGATGATGAACCTTACATGTATTTTTTGGGACACTCTCCAATTTTACTTAGATCTTGCCAATCAAGTTTCCCATATTCAATCGCCACTGAAGGTATTGGAAAATAATCAAGAAGGTCTATCCAAGAAGTTGGAAGAGATCACTATTGGTGTCAACAACTTGTTAATTGGTTGCACTCTACATAGGAAAGGTCAACTTAATAGAGCCAATTAGTTGTACATAAAAACATCCATCAAACTAACAATTAAGTAGTAAAAACGTATAATATAGATACTTGAACTCCTATAATTAAAAAGTTTGATTGGTAGTTTCCTTTGTAAACTAGTTATACTTTGTAATGATACTTCATAGTTTTCATGGCTTAGTAACTCATTTATTTTTTAGTCATAATTGTTTGATAAGTTGGTAAGTTGAATTCCAATATATATATATACTTGCACTCCTATAATTAAAAAGTTTGATTGGTAGTTTCCTTTGTAAACTAGTTATACTTCTAATTATACTTCATAGTTTTCATGGCTTAGTAACTCATTTATTTTTAGTCATAATTGTTTGATAAGTTGGTAAGTTGAATTCCAATATATATATATATATATATAGTTTTATTACTTTTTAAAAACTAGTATATTTATATTTTAAAAAACAGATCTATGAGAAATATCTTCTCAAGTTGTTGTTTTTTTCCTTCAACCCTTTACAATTTTTCTTTTTCCAATTTCTTTTTTTGGTTCTATAATCTTTTGTGATTTTCTCCACCTTTTTTTCCTTGTATCGTTTCCAATTTCTTTTTTAGTTTTTATTTTTTTCAATTTATTTTTTGGTATATATTTATACCGAAAATGAGTGCTCTCATCTCCACCCCACCAGGGATATGATTGTACAATGCTTCACGACATAATTAAAAAGAAAATAACACACTATTCAAAAAAAAGAGAGTAGGTGGTAGAGGACATAATCTCAAAATCTAAGGGGGCCCAAGTCGAAAACCAAAAGACCCAAAAAGTCTAAGCAGGGCCCCCCAAAAAAACTTTTTGATTAACTAGAAGGTAAAAATTAAAAAAAAATACAATTTAAAATAAAACTAAACCCACTAGTATTTATTCATTTTGAATAGTTAGCTTTGAAAAACACGAGACTTATTTCCATTAAATGCATCTGTAAGCCTGGCGTGTGCAGCGACTTGAAGTTAATAGTCAACGTGGATAAAGAGAGAGTGGCGCCCATGGGAAACGAAGATAAATGTCTGTAAAAGAATAACAGCAGATCAACGGTGGAGAATATATCCGCACACACAGAGACAGGATTACAGTTGATGATGTCAGTAATAATGCATTGGATGCTCTAACTACATGGGAAGTGGTGAGAGCTTCGGATATCCAACGGCTATAAAATTAATTGAGCTATCCAATTAAAAAAATAAAAAAGTGAGCCATTCAATAATTATGGCGCTCTGTACTTGTCGGGACAGAGTCCAAGTTGTGTTAGGGTTTTTATGCGCAATTTAGTGTCGGAAAAGCGCGGAGTCAAGTGGTGATGTGGCCACAGGATGCTAGTGATACATACACACGTATATCCCCTAATGCAGTATATACACACTCACTGACACACAGTATGTAGTATACACATAGTCTGACAACCCCTCAAACGCAATTTCGCAGGCGGAGACAGAGGGAAGGGGAAGGAAGCCTTTACAGTGCTTTCTTCATTTAAATTTCGGGGTGAGCTGTCATTTTCCTTTTCTTCTCTGCGCCTCGGGAGGTCTGAGGTTCGATTCCGGTTGACGCCCTGAGCTGGCCAAATTGCCGCGGTTTGACACTCGGTGAGTGGCTTGTCTCTGTTTTTTTGTTGTTGCGCGTTTTATTTAGGCTTAGCATTCTTTCTAGGGTTCGAAGCTCACGGCTTCGGGACTTAGGGTTCACTTCTCTGTTGTTATTTTTATGGGTGGGAGATCCGAGAGTTGAGTTGCAGGAACTTCAATTTTTGTGAAAATTGGAATGCACATTGTATGCCGTCTTATGAAATTTCTTCAATTTAGCTGGTGAAACCCTTCGATGTGCTCCTAGGCAAGGCAAGGTTTTTAGAGGTTCGAATGCTCGACCAACGCCAACGGGAGATGATGCCAATCCAACGGGAGAGGGGAGAGGATTCCCCTGTTCTTTTGCTAGGAGTTGGAGAATGGAAGTGGACAAAGCTTAATTATGGACATAGTCTGCTCGAGGATGATAAGGCGACATTAAAGAGTAATGATTGGATGTCAGAGGATGTGGCCCGAAATGTTTGAGAACATTTTCTTGTTTAGAGGTGAAGGAAGCTCAATTAATCACCACTAGTTTGCTCTTTAAGAGCAATGAGTGGGGTCAGAAGAAGTGGCCGAAAAGGTTTTAGAATATTTTCATGTTTAGGGGCGGGTGGCGCTCACATGGCACCAGGTCGGCATCTAAGAATAATAAGCAACGTCAGTGGAAGTGGCTGAAAAGATACTAGAACATTTTTCTTGTTCAGGGGTTAGGGAAGCTCAATTAACACTAGGGCAACCTGGCAAACTTGTCTAAAGGTGGGATTTTGTTGACGAGGTAAGTTGATAGATAGATAGATAGATACAGAGATTTTAACAGTGTTTCTCCAAGTTTTTGGGGTGGGGGAATGTGGGCATGGATTTGGGGATGGCAAATTTTTTGCCAAATTTTGGAGATGGTGGGGGGATGGCTATATAAATAACTTAAATAAACTAAAAGCAGCTAAAATTGTAAAAAGTAAATGCAATATTATGAGTTGGCAATGTTAATCCCCTTCCCCCTTTTACCTTTTTAAGTTTTAGAGGGTTTTAGCATTTGTTTCTTTAGAAGTTCTGGGTTCCCCCCAATTCCCCATCATCCAAGTCCCTTGGATGCCTGGGATGTTGGGACTTCTCCTGGACCCAGGGGACATGTCCCTGTGGAATGCTGGATTTCAATAATGTATACACGAATACAAAGCACCACTGAATCAGTGAGAAACTGCTGAGAGGTGAGACAAGGGAGGTTATATTCGAGATTGAGTATTGGCTGCTGCTTTTTTCTGAAGTTCTATCCTCCTTCTGTTAAACTAAGTAGATAGATAGATAGATTTTAATAGTGTACCCAACATGAAAACGGTTTGTGGAGAACCACTAAATACAAAGCACCACTCAAGAAGTGAGAAAGTTTTGAGAGATGAGACTGGGGAGTTTAAGATTTGGTTTGAGTTTATGCTGCTGCACTTTTTTCAACTTTGACCATTCGTACTACTAATTTTATCAGAAGTTCCCCCATTAATTTCATTTATTGCTTACCAGTGAGGTTAGCTTCATTAGAGTAAAAGTCAAAGGAAAGTATATTTTTACGTTTCAGTCTAGCCAGGGTATCATGTTTGGTGCATGAGATTCCTAATAGCAATGCACCCTGGGTGCCTACTAGGCTCACCCAACCCTTCTGCAGTGAAAGAAATTTGCCCAAGTGGGGTGGTATTGTATAAAAAGTCTTGGCTTTTGGACTGGCAGTTTAATTCTATGTCATTTCAGCTTGATAGTTCGTAGGACAAACATATTAAATTAGACAGATGGGTTGGCAGATCAGTTATACCTTTTTCACAGCGTAGTGGTCAAGTAAGGTAATGGCAGATTTTTAAGTAATGAATAAGCAGAGTAAAGGTGGCAATCCATAGTCTGACAATTGAGTATAGTTAAGGAAGCTTATTCAAAGCTAATTATTATTGTAATTCAGTGTATATAACCTACAGTTTAAAACTTCATTGCATTATAGTCCACTAGGTATTTTTTTGCTAGCTTTCATGGCTTAAGTAGTTGGCAAAAATTCCTGACTATTGAAAAACCTTAATGCATACATGGTTTGTCATGCAATTAGAGGGAATTTGCTGCCCATTTTGATTTGTTCCAGGAAGGTTTGGGGGACAATGCTCTAAATGAGACTTTAGATGTGTTCTATTTGTTGGAAGCAAATGGAGAAAATGATTTAGATAGAGAAATTACAAGAACTGAAACAAACAGTTTTATTAATCTATGCTTTCTATACATGGCATACTCTCAAGGGAGATGCAAATGTATCCTCTCCTATCTATCCCATATCTTCCTGTATGTATGCCTTCGTCTACCTGATGCTATAGGTATACATTTATAAATTACATGGTCGAGAAGGAAAAAGGGTTGTTATGGAAGTTGAAATGATTGAGATAGTTGAATTCTCATGTGCGAGTCTCTATATGGTTGTTGCACAAACTAAAATGTTGCATGGTGTTATGAGGTGTTGCATAGGGTTCTGCATTGAGTTCTAGATTGTGCAACATGCGTGGTACCATGTGTAGGTGTAGATGTGGTGTAGAACTGAAACAAAGTTGTTTGTGAACCTATGTGGCATGATCCTTGGTGCTATGTGAATGGTGCATGATGCAAAGAGTTGCGCAAGAGTTGTAGGATGTCTTTTGGGTGGTGCGACATGGTTCCCATCATTGCATGAGTGACACATATGGTGAGAGAGGAGTTGTGCATGGTGGTGTGACATGGTTCCTAGGATTGTGTGAGTGGCGTATGACACAGAGTTGTGCGTGGTTGTGTGACATGGTTCTTGGGATTGTGAGTGACGTATGACGTAAGGAGCTGTGTGCAAGGGTGTGCATTGCAATGTGAGAGATTGATGCTTGCACGCAAGATTGCATGGTAGCATGCAAATGATTCACCCCTTTTTGAAGAACAATCATCTTGATTGCATTGAGAGACACTTGTGCAATTCGATTAAGAATTTGTGTGGTATGTTTCAAGTGTGGAATCACTTCAAGAATCTGATCTCTTTTTGCCCAGTGATATGGTGATCCTTCTAGGATCAGATGTATACTCACCTTGGTGACGATGCATGTTTGGATGCCCAAAGATTGTATCACAAGAATCAATTGGTGCTACGTCACAAATTAACTCCTCTCGAAAAGGATGAATAACATACGTGAAGTGGCATTAGTGAGTGTTGTATACCTTTGGTGTTCCAAGAACTGATCCATCTTGAACTCAAGTTGCTTGATAGTGTCTTTGAAGATGAGATTCTTCATGCAACTGCCATCGACCAAGAAGTCTAGTGATTGACCTTGCATCCATAGCTACAAATGGAATAGGTGTGATGCTTGAGCATCTATTACAATTGTCGTTGTTTCGTGGAACAAGCACCTTTGAGGTCCTTCTCTGTCGCTTTTGGCTTGTGGGAACCCTTGGTTTATATGTGCGCAAGTAGTCTTTTTTGCATATGGCACTTTGAGTTTGAGTAATTGCTATTTTTGTGTTTGTTGCACCATTTCCTTGTCTTGGATGGTTTGTTCTTGTCAAAAAAAGGTCTTCCTTGAGGCGAGAGATTTGTCTCATTTGCCATTTAGTTTCAACGATTCCTTAATGATGGTTGTGTAATGATAGGCTTCTCCCATTGTCTTGACCTTGGCCAACATTAGTTTGGACTGGATGAATGGACCCATGCCTCTACAATACTTGAGGAAGCTATGTTGTTTTGATTCAAATTTACCCAACTTTGCATGATCATGGAAGGCATCAATGTAGTCATGGAGTGATTGATCACCTACTTGAAATGATTGTTGTCACTAAATAGAGTGGCCATCATAGACATCTTTAGGATACTATTCATCCTTGAAGGCTTCCAGGAAGTTTTCTATGGTTGGCTCAAATATTCTTTTTGATTGGTCCTTGTCCCACAAAGCATGGGCTTATCACCAATTCATGATGGGTGAAGGAACTTTTAGAAATGTGATCTTGATCTTTTCCTCGTTAAAAAAGTCATTTTTAGAGAAATATGATTGTAGTTGATGTAACAAGTTATCTACTGTATCTATATCTATTGTACCCTCAAACACATGAACATCTAAATTCACTTGGAATATAGGGGGTGCTAGACCACCAAAAGCTTTACACTTGATGGTTGAGTTGATGAACCCCCTGTTTGAGGACTTCAACAAATTGGTTGAACAAAAAAGCCCTTTGTTTCTCAAAGAGCCTTTGCACTTGCATCTTTGATCTTGAGATGGACTGTGTCTTGTGCTTCTTCCATTTGAATTTGCTTGAAACAACTTAGTAGATATTTTGAGGGATCTTGTGGCTTGACATCGAACTTCAAATACTTTGATCTCATTTGATGGGAAATGCAAGATGAATTGCTCTAATACCAATAATTTGGATCCTAGGAAGGTTAGGGTACAACGTTCTAAATGAGGATTTAGATGTGTTTTATGTGTGCGGAGCAAATGGAGGAAAGGATTTAGATAGAGAAAATACTAGATTTGAAACAAAAAGTTTTATTAATCTATGCCTTCTGTACATGGCATTCTCTCGAGTGAGATGTATGGCTGTGTATCCTCTCGTCTATCCAATATCAACCTCTGTCTACTTGATGCTTTAGATATACATTTATAGATTACATGATCAAGAAGGCAAAAGGTTTGTTATGGAAGTTGAAATAGTTGAGACAATTGAACTCCCATGTGTGAGTCCTCAACTTCTGACAGTTTGGCTTTTGGTTGTGCACTGTGCTAATAGGTGTCTTGTCATGGAACAACTCTAGAAGATGTGCCATATGGTTGCTTGTGCAAATTGAAACATCATGTGATGTTTTGAAGTGTTGTGTAGGGTTCTGCATTAAGTTTTTGGGTTGTGTGTTAGCATATGTAAGTGTAGATGTGGCACAAAACTCAAACGGAGTTGTTTGGGAAATTGTGTGACATGACACAAAGGGCTGCATGAGAGTTGTAGGATATCTTTTGGGTTGCATGGCCATGGTTCTTGATGTTGTGTGACTAATGCATGGTGAGAGGAGCTGCCATGTTGGCACGACATTGTTCCTTGCATTGTGCGAGTGGCGCATGACACAAGGGGTTGCACACGGTTGTGTGACATGGTTCTTGGTGTTGTGTGAGAAGCACATCATGCAAGGAGTTGTGCATGAGGAGCGCAAACTTGTGTGATAGCATGTGGATTACATTCTATCTAGATAAGACATGATCTAGTGGAACTTTTAAATTGAGATCGAAAGGTGACTTGCCATGAGCTAATGATTAAGCAAAGTGAAGTGGCTTCCGATAGTCTAACAATTGAGTAGAGTCAAGGAATCTTATTTAAAGCTAAGGTTAAGTTGAGCAAATACTATCCATGGAACTATATCCTCAGTAATGTATTTTAGTGTATACAACCTTCAGTTTAAAAATTCACTGCATGAAGACATTCAGATTATTAAAAGTTGGACCATTGATTACTTATGAAGCATGTTAAAGTGGAGAATTTAAATGGTTAGTTTTAGCTGCTTTTCATGGCACAAATTAACACTATTGAAACATATTTTAAATGAATGGCACAGATTCATACTACTGAAACATTGTTAAACATAGTTCCACGGAGTTTCGGGGGGGGGGGGGGGGGGGGACGGCAGGGGACGCGTTTTAGGTTCGGGGACGGGGGGGCCTAAATTTGGGGACGGCGGCGGGGGGCGAGCAGTGTGTTGAAATACATATAGTACTTGAAAAATTAGTTATAAAAAGATGTATAACTGTAGAAGTCTATAAGATGTATAAATTAGTTATAAATTAGACATGTATGCAAAATGTGGAAGCATAGACAAGGCACATGAATTGTTTGATAGAATGCCTCAAAGAAATGTGGTCTCATGGACTGCAATGATTGCAGGATATGCACAAAATGGATTTGTTGAATAGGCTTTAGAAATTTTAAAGCAAATGCAATTGGCTGGTGTAAAGCTAAATTCCACAACTAACATAGACATGTATGCAAAATGTGGAAGCATAGACAAGGCACATGAACTGTTTGACATAATGCCTCAAAGAAATACATCGGCAAAACTGGGGGACGGCGGGGGACGGCAGGGGATGGCGGGGGGATGGTGGGGACGTTTCCCTGAAGTCTCACCGTCTCGGAAACGGGGAGACGTGGGGACGACTGTATTTCAGGGGGGGCGCGTCCCCGTGGAACTATGTTGTTAAATGAATGACACAGATTCATACTACTGAAACATTGTTAAATGAATGACACAGATTCATACTATGGAATGCCATGTAATTAGAGGGAATTTCCTGTTTATTTTGTCCGGATAAAATATGATGTACTATTTGTTTTGGTCATGTCATCAAGGGGGGAAGTTACTGCCTATTCTGATTGGAGAAAACACAATACATTATTTTTCACAACATTGAAGATAGTTAAATGGCCTCTAGAATTTGATTTTCATGTAAATTACTGCCAAAGAAAGTATGACTTTGCAATGGCAATTGAATGTGGAAGAGCACATGGCATTTGGTGAAAATTTAGATGGGAGAGCATAATGGTACTTTAAATTGCCCTGTCGGTGGAAGGCTCAACTAAGGAGGTTGCTTCCTAATGGCCTATAATTAGGTACAACAAAGATATCTTGTTACAGGCTCATATTTAAGTACACTGTATAATTGATGTAGTTTAAGTAGGTTGAAAGCAGCTTTCAGCTTCCCATAATCTAGTAAATCATGTAATTAATATATCAAGCTAGAGTTCTGTGAAGGTTTAATTTGACAGTTATGTCTAATATTTATGAAAAATATACTTCAAATGTAAAGTGATGCTTTTGCCTTTGTTGGCATTTTGTATGACTTCAAAGGGGTTCATGATGTTTAATTTGAAAAAGTACAAATTGAATTGGAAATTACTTTCGGCACTTTTAGTCTGGCTAATCTCTGCTTTGCTCTCCATTCAAATTGACTCTATACATGGCAATAGAATTGGTAATACATGTGCAAGCCATTTAGAGATGCAGGGCCTCTTACTGAAATGCTTTATGGATTTGAATGTTTAAAGAAAAGTAATGTAAATTATTGCTTTTGGATTAAACTGTGTGAGTATTTTTTCCTCAACGTTTCGGATCATACTCCATGATCCATCATCAGGAGAATAGAAAGCAAGAGAAGAGAAATGTAATGGATAATTTGCAGACCAAGTGGATTAAATAGAAGAAAGAGGCACGGGGATCAAGATACCAAAGGAGAAAGCCACAAAAAATGAATAAAATCTAAACACCTGAGAACAAGGAGTCAACTCATGCACAAGAACCAACATAAACAAACAAGCAATTGAATTAAAACGAAAATAAGTGAAAAAGGAAAACAAGAAAAAGAAACAACAAAAGTATATATATATAAACATAAACAAACGTAAGAATGGAAAAAAGGTATATAAGAAATTAAGAAAATGAATATATATATATATAAGCTTGAAATGTAAGAAGATGCATAATTAAAATAAATAAATATATATATATATATATATATATATATATATATGCAGAACTTATGTTGAGGATGCCTTCCATAGTTCACAGTTGCAAATCTATTGCTCGATATTAGCAAAGTGTGTAAAAGAAATTACTATCCTTTTATTCAGTTTGGGAGTGTGCATTTATGTGTCTTTAGCTTATGTTAATTACTAATATAAAAGACAGTTTCACTCTCATTTTCAAGCTTCAAAAAGAAAGCAAGATTAAAAAGACAAGCACTTGTAACTTTTTCCTCTTTAAATGGGCCACTTGAGATGTCATCTAGTCTTCATCCTGAGGGGATACTGAAAGATACAAATCATGACTTACAAATTGAATCAGTTCAAAACTTATGCTTCTACACTATTTTAGTTCTTACAAATTGAAAGGGATTTTTAAATTAAAAAATATTCAAAGAATATCATAGGTGAAGTCCTTCATACACCACTTGGTCATATCTGACCTAGACTCAAATTTACAAACTTGGGAGAACCCATGGAATCCGTTTTTCGAAAACTCCTACAAGCAAACAATAACTTAGACACCTAAAAATGGCCATGTGTCCATCATCATTTTTGACATTGTTCTAACACCACCTTTCATCCTAACATGTCTTCTAAATTATTTAAATAATTTTATTATTTAATTAATTTATCCCTCTTTCAATTATCCATTTTCTCATATTAAATAAATAAAATTTATTTATTTATTTATTTTACCATTTCCACTTAAATTAATTAATAAATTCGATTTATTTTCTAACAACTTTTCTCCATAAATTGTTCCACGGGACTTTCTCTCGAACTCTTTGTAGCCTGACCATGCATTTGGTCAAGATCTGCCTATTTGGCTACTCCCTAAATGCTTCAAAATCTTATTCATAAGATTTTGGCTGTAACATATATAATCACCACTTGCTTGGAATCCTACTGGAAAACTACAATAAAGGAAATTTTTAGGTGTAGTTAAATATTTGATAAAAGGCTCAAGGCGTTTGAAAGATGCCCACTAGATTTTACACATACCTGGAATTTTACACATACTATGTAAGATTGTCAAAAGTAGGAGTAAATATAAGGGAAACGATCAATTTGTTAACAAAAAATTTAGTTTAAAACGGAGTTGTTTGGTTGATGATCTTTTGCTCTGAAGTTATAATAGAATGGCCTCATGAAGACAGCTTGGAGGCTAAGGTCAGAAGGCAAAAGCTGTGATCAGGGAGGCAACTGGTGGAATTAGGAACCCAATTATCATCATAAGGAGGAACTTGATGTTTCAAGGTGTACTGTCATGCAAAAATATCTTGGTTGATTTGTCAACAAGAAATTTAGTTTTAAATGGAGTTGCTTGGTTGATAATCTTTCACTCTGAAGTTATAATCATGGTAGCAAAAATCTTTCTTGGGAATAAGTCGGCAAATGAAAAGAGAAATTTTCAATTAATTGGGAAAAAAATAGGTTAGGTTTAAGGAAAAAGTTGGGTTAGGGTTAGGGAAAAATCAGCAAAATTGCTGCAGAAATGAGAAAAAACCCAGAAACCCTAAATTTTTTTGGACCAAAAATTTGGAAAAGATTGTCAAAAATAGTGATTTAAACAGGAGTCATGAAAATGAATGATTTAATTGTGATTTTCTGAGTCAAAGATTGTTTGACCAATTTTATTCAGAAATCGCATTATTTCAATGAAAGATTGGCATTTCTGCTGGGTCGAATTTTATCGTAATTATTGTAACTATGGTTATAATAGAGCGGCCTTGTGAATAAAGCTTGGTAGCTCAGGTCTGTTAAGTTTTTCAGATCAGATATACTATTGTATATTTTGTTTCTTACTTATCCTTTTAACTCCCATTCCATCTCCTTTTTATATTTCTTCAAATGTCTCTTCACCCAAGAGAGGCGATCCTCTAAGGAGAGGTGACTATTCACAAAGGGAGGTCGGCCTATTTGTTCTTCTTGGCCGACTTGACTTTAGGCTTACCTCCCGAAGCTACCAAAACATCAACACTCCCTCTTAGCTAGGGAGGTATAACAAAGTCTTCCTTGAGTTCTTATGTGCCTTGAAGGGTTGCTTTCTTACCATCAGCCACTACCCTTTCAAAAGGCGCCATTTCATGGAATCGATTTGTTTATCTTTAGTTTATTTGACCGATTGCTTTCTCAAATCGGTTTTCCATAATCAATAATAGTTATTATCACTAACTATTGTCATTGGAGTGCATAAGGAGGGAATCGACCAATGGATGTATTGTTTTCTCTAGCGCTAGAACCATTTGGCCATGAAATCTGTAACCTCCCTAAGCTACAAACATTAACACTCCCTCTTAGCTAGGGAGGTATCATGTCTTGTCATGGATTCTCTCAACATGACATCCACAATGCTTACACCCAATTGTGGGAAGCACATCTGAGTCTCAGAGATGTGTCATGTTTTGTCATGGATTCTCTCAACATGACGTCCACAATGGCTACACCCATTTGTGAAATAGTTCATCACGGAGTTTCTCAACGTGATATCGTCATGGAGTCACTCAACATGACGTCCACCATGGCTACTCCCATGTGTGGAAAGAAACATGTGCACAAGTGCTCATCACAGAGTCACTCAACATGATGTCGTCATGGAGTCTCTCAACATGACGTCCACCATGGCTACTCCCAGAGGGTGGATAAACACAAGTACAAGAGAATCATCATGGAGTCTCTCAACGTGATGTCCACAATGGCTACTCCCATTAGTGGAAAAAAAACATCGTCATGGAGTCACTCAACATGATGTCCACCATGTCTACTCCCAGAGGGTGGAAAGAAACATGTGCACAAGTGCCCATCATGGAGTCACTCAACGTGATGTCATCATGGAGTCTCTCAACATGACGTCCACCATGGCTACTCCCAGAGGGTGGATAAACACAAGTACAAGAGAATCATCATGGATTCTCTCAATGTGATGTCCACAATGGCTACTCCCATTAGTGGAAAAAATACATAGTCATGGAGTCACTCAACATGACGTCCACCATGGCTACTCCCAAAGGGTGGAAAGAAACACATCTCCGTCTTAGAGATGGACAAGGGCTTTCACCTCAAATTTCTCCGTCTTAGAGAAAAATATCAGATAACACAAATCACTGATGCTGAGACTCCCTCTCAGCAAGGGCTTCATTCTCCACAATTCCAAGCTTGTCTCGGAAATATGCAAACTTCACTCTAGCAATAGGCTTGGTGAGAATATCAGCCGTCTGATCATCAGTGCAAATATACTGGAGCGGATTGCTTTCCTTAGCACCATTTATGACTTTGTCATTCTTGATGCACCCAATGTACCAAACACTGGTTCTCCCTCTTAGTTGTGAGTCCTAGACTTCACAACCCCTTGCAAGATCCCTACCTTGACTTAACCTGATTTGAGTAGATTTTTCAGAACTACTTTCTCCACCACGCCTGCATGACTACAAGCGGACAAAACACTTACAAAGGTTATGTGGTCTGGGTTCATGCCAGAGTCTTTCATTTGTTCAAACAATTCAAGGGCCTTCTTTCCATAGACATGCATGGCATATGCTCCAATAATCACATTCCATGAAGCCAGGTCTCACCAATGCATCTTTTCAAATAATCTCCATGACTTAAGAATACTTCAACATTTGGCATACATATCTACAAGAGAGCTCATGACAAAGGCGTCAGAATGCAATCCTCCTCTAACTATTTTCTCATGGATCTCCTCCCCAGGCTCCAGATATCCCAATTTGGCACACGCAGAAAGAACAGTCGCAAATGTGAAATCATTGGGTTCAATTCCTGCCTGTTGCATCAGGCAAAACACAGACAAAGCCTCACTGGGAAGCCCTTGCCTTGCGTAAGCGGTAATCATCAAAGTCCACGACAACATTTCGTTGAGGCATTTTGTCAAACAATTCGCGCGCTTTCTCTATGCTGCCACATTTCGCATACATGTCGACGAGGGCATTGGCCAGGGCCACATTATGCTCTAATCCACTCCTTATTATTTGTTGGTGGATTACCATACCCTTTTGCAGTGCCTGCAGCTTAGCACAGGCAGAGAGAACACTGCTAAAAGCGAATTCATTCGGCCTGATTTGCTTGCTCTGCATTTGTTGAAAGAGTGCCAACGACTTGAACCCATGTCCTCGCCTGGCATAAGCTGCAATCATAACAGTCCACGAACACACATCTCGTTCAGACATTTCATCAAACACTTTCCGTGCATCCATGCAGAGTGCCGCATTTCACATACATGTTTAAAAGTGTATTACCCAAAACTCCATCTGCAGTAAATCCATTCTGATTGAGGTGGGCATGGATTTGCCTGCTTCCTGCCAAATCTCTGTTTTGGGCAGAGCTCTGCAGTAGGCAAACACACGTAGATGAATGCCAGGCAGTGTGTTTCATATGTAGGATGTTTAATGTTTCTTCCAAACCCCGCTGCTTACATAGTTTTCTGAACTCACAGAGAGAAATGTGGGTTGGAGTTCCAGTGGCAGTCATAGCGGTCCTCAGCAATGTTAAATTTTCATCTGTAAACTTGAACCTGCTCTGATACCATGTTAAGTTTTTCAGATCAGATACACTATTGTTTATTTTTTTTCTTACTTATCCTTTTAACTCCCATTCCATCTCCTTTTTATATTTCTTCAAATGTCTCTTCACCCAAGAGAGGCGATCCTCCAAGGAGAGGTGACTATTCACAAAGGGAGGTTGGCCTATTTGTTCTTCTTGGCCGACTTGACTTTAGGTTTACCTCCCGAAGCTACCAAAACATCAACAAGGTCAGCTTGCAATTGGTGGAATTAGGAATCCAATCAGAATCACAAGGAGTAGCTTGATGTTTGAGGGCATAATCTTATGCATAATTCACCTGAAGACGACAATCTGTCTGGCCTGATTTTAACGTTGTTGATGATGAGTTTATTGAAAGAAGTGAAGTATATCACATTATGTTTATTAGTCCTTGGACCTTTTGAAGGCAATTTAAAATGATGTTATAGTTGATCAATGATATATGGTTGCCAATTTGTGGCTGTCTTTTATAAGCTTTGAAGATAATTTTACAATGATTTAAATATCTTCTTCAATATTAAGAAATGATCAACGGTCATTTTATTTCCAAAAGCAAAAATTTATGTATATCCTTGGGTACAATTGAAAGAAAAGGAAAAAGGATGGCACACATATAAATGATGTAGAAAAATGGCTAGGATCTACTAGTAAGCCTTTTTTAAGAACACAAGTCAAAACAGATGGTTCATGCCCAAGAACAGAATGGGTTGCTGCAATAAGGTTAAGGTAAATCAACAGGAAAAAGACAATGGAGAAGCTGCCTAGAAATCAGGATAACATCATGATAAACATGATATATGGATATGATGCATTGCAATGGAAGACAACAAATTGGTCTACATGCCAACAATAAGTGAGGTACATTGATGTTATTGCATATGACTTTGGAAATGAGAAGGGCTGGCGTAAGCATGAAATGCATAGAATAGTATGTTCCAAGATAGAATTTGCTAGTAAACATATTGAATTTTACAAGGCAAAATGGACAACATATGCCTAGGAACATGAAATTGTAGCAGTACTAAAGGTTAGAAGAAATGAACAAGAACTAAAGATGACAAATACTTGACAAGAATAAATGTCACATTCAATAAGATTAGCTTTTATTGATCCAAAACCAGTGTTTTTTTTTTTTAATTCATGAATTTGATATGTGAATAGTCCCATTACAGATAGAACCATATTTCTTTCAAAGGGACAACTGCCTTTTGTGATCACTAAACATCTTATTTACAAAGGCAAACGTTACATTATTATCTTTGTAAATGCTTTGGAAAAAGACAGTGTACCATGTAATCTGTTTCGTTAAAACTTTGAGGTGTATACCATTTTTTCTCAAAAATTCGCTATGCAATCAGAAATCACATAATTGAAATTTTGATTGATGTCTAAGGGTGTATTATAATTTGTTGTACAGAAAAATGCTATAGTATTTATGTGGTAATTACTTTATATATATAAATGAAGGCAAAGTAAAGTTTTGTACTTTTTGTTTGATTGTGTTTCTTTTTATGTAACCTTTAACAAATTTTACTTGAATGTGCATATACAGGCATGCTAGTCTCCAATGTTTGAACTGAGAACGGCCTCTCTTGGTAGCAGTGATGAAATTTATAGCATAACGAATACAAATTTTCAATGGACATCTGTGCTAATGACAGCTACACAGTTGATCATTATCTTTGTTCTGTTGTGCTTGGCTTTTACAAGCAGTAGCAACGCAATAAATCTGGATGGTAAGTTTTTGCGAAGCCAATCGAACTATGATTTTGCTTTCTTGATGAACATATTGAATCAGTGGGGCACCTAGTAACTTTCTTACAACCTCCAGGTGAAGTTTTACTTGCTTTCAAGTCACAAGTCATTGATTCTGATGGCGTTCTTGTTAAATGGAAGAAAGAGGATCCAGATCCTTGTGGTTGGAAGGGTATTACTTGTGATTCTCGGACCAGGCGGGTTATTTACTTGTGAGTTTGTGTGATGAATAACTTTACTTTTGCTGGATTTATCATTGTTCAATTTGATGTATGTATTAGGTTTGATGAGAGAATTTATTGTCTTTGATTTAAGAATTTCCCTATTGCCTTTAACAGTGATATGGGATCATGGATGAACTCTCTGCTTTCATTCTGCTGTCTTGATTTTTCAGGAACCTTCCTTATCTCAAACTTAAGGGGTCTATACCGTCTGATATCGGCAAGCTGAGTCACTTACGAAGATTGTATGCTCTCTACAAAATCTTGTGTAGTTTTGGAACTGACTTCATCTTGCCTTGATATTCTTTTCCTTTTGTCTAGTGCATTTTATCATATATATTTTATTCATTGTATGAACCCAATGTTTTTGTTGGCGTCAAATTCGCTGATGCATCTGGCATGGCCTTAGAGGCATAGGTTTTATCATAAGCTTTCAGAGTTTTTGTGCTTGTGAGACTCAGGGATCATTCTGATGTTTCAAATGCTACAAGTTCTAATATACAATGCCGAGGATGGATTGGCATCTTTATGAAATTTACATGTGATTACAAATAATTACCTAAAGAGGGGTCTCGAAGGAGACTTGAAATGAAAAACCATTACACAGTTGTATTGAGATATATGATATTATGTATTCCTGTGAAAATCTCAAATCTTAAATGTGGTTACTATGATTTTCAGAGCATTGCATGACAACAATTTTTTTGGCGACATTCCTCCAACCTTGGGAAATTGCACACAGTTGAGAGCTTTGTAAGTAGCTTTACCAACAATTCTCTTTCTTATGTGCCTAGAAAATGATTTATCCACTGCACCGTGTGACATTTGTCTTTCCATTCTTCAGTTGAATTTCTCAAAATCAAGTTTGTTCTACTCATGGTGAAGGATTTAATTGTGTAAGGAATTGTTTTGTAATTTGTGATTTGAATCTGCTCCATCATTTATTGTCAAATGTAAATCAAGGAAAAATATGATACTTACAGAATTAACAAAACTGAATTCCAGAACCTAGGCTTTTACCTTGTTTTTGTTTGTTTGTGATCTTTCATTTGTTTCAGTGCTGATAGATGCTGTGTTTGTATGAAAATTACATGGTTCAGACTCGTGAATTACTGGACAAGCATAGTCAACTTGCTACTGGGAAAAATTTCAACCCAAAGCTGGGCAAAAATCAAAATATTAAGTACATAAAATATTTGAATATTTTAAATTTTTGTTCTTTTGTTGAGTTATGAAATATCCCTTTTCTGAATTCTGAAGCTTTATCAACTGCTGTAGCTGTATGGCCTAGAGGCTGATCTGTACGGCGTGAATTATGAATTTTATGGCTGTTTTTTCAGTCCCAAAAACCTCTTAATTGCTGTACGGATTTCACTGTAGCAGTCCAGATTTACTGTAGTGTGGGCACTATAACAGTCAGATTTACTGTAGCGCGGTACTGTGGTGGCAGAAAAATAGAAAATCTTAAGTCTGAGCACAATATTATTCCTGGGTGGAATCACCATTAGGGGAATCAAAGGGTTTTCGTCCTTCAATCCTCTGGAAACTGGAGGGTTTTCGTCCTCTGCAAAAAGATGAACAAATTGGCCAAGCTCTGCAAATAAGGGTTTTGATTTTGATAATGAATAGAATACCTCTTTTTTTCCATCAATTTCTTTTTTAATCACTTTTCCATCCAAACCATAGAGGTAATTAATATTTTTTTAATTGAATCTCCCCTTTTTTCAAACTTATAATTATTAATTACCTTTTTGGCCATGTATCCAATATTTACTTTTGATCCCATTCAATAATAATAAATTAAGTGTTCTTTTTCCAAAGTTATAACTTAAAATACCTTTTTGGATAACTTAATAAATTGTTATTATATTATTCCCCTTTTAAGTCCCCCCATTGTAGCCTACAGGAAATAAAATAGGCTTCGGGTCCTTTGATTTGATTTTATTTGAAAAAGGGACATTACAAGTTAAGCCATGTGTTGTTGAATGCAAAGTCATTGGTGAGTACTAAAGAGTTTTGCTTAGAGTTGAGTTTGACTGAATGTTTCTAGTTTGGGTCATGAGTCAATTTTGAGACTTTTTACATGTACTTGAACACTACCTACCACTGGAATGGTTACACAGATAATGCAAATTATATGATTCCAGCACATCAGACAGGTTGGGTAGCACCCACACCTTGGATATGTTGTGTATACCTGCACATCTAGAAATTTAACTGAGGAAGTAATGCTTCTTCATAATGGTAACACACATTAATAATATTGAATGGATTGTGATAACATGGCACCTTTGAATGCTATAACTGGGACGGATATAGATACTGCAAAATCTACATCAGATATGTTGGGTATACCCTGCACATCTAGAAATGTAACTGAGGAAGTAATCTTTCTTCATAATGGTAATGCACATTAATAATCTTGTATGGATTGCAATATTAGATATGCCACCTAAACCCAAAATCAACATGGCACCATTGAATGCTACAACTGCTATGGATATAGATACTGCAAAATGCAAATTAAAAGATTCAAGCAGATTAGATAGATTGGGTAGCCACTTGCACATCTAAAAATGTAATTGAGGAAGGTGTGCTTCTTCACGATGATAATGTGCATTGATAATATTGAATAGGTTGCTATATTAGATATGCCACCCAATCCCAAAACTAGCATGGCACCATTGGATAGTGGCCCTCATTAAGATGCCATAGGTGTATTTCCCACATACAAAATAGCATTAGCATATGATGTACTCCCAAAATTACTATTGCTGTTGAGGTAGAAATATATCATATTAGGAGATTGGTTAAGGTAGTCTTCCAAGCAAAACTAGCCATTAATATCTCATCACAAGAGGATTGGATTGGAAATTTGCAACCACCAGGGCATCATGGATTTTTTGCGAACAAGAGGTGAAATTTTCAGGTCATTCTGAGCAAAAGACACTATCGCTTGTTTGAGGTTGGTAGCACATTTTTGGGGTCAGAGGTTCGGTCTGTATGTTAGCATCCGTGAAAGTCCAATATCTAGTCAACTATCTCGGCTCATAGGCTAGCATGGATCTTGAGGTTGTTTGTGTGGATTTTTATGTCACTACATGGTATGTAGGGCCACTAGCTTGGTTTTCTAGGTATCATTGCAACTTCTAGCTTAGGACTGTTTGTTCTAGACTTCTAGCTTACAAACTTCTACCAGAGCTTTCCTTAGCATTTTGCATTTTGCCATCATCAACTGACAAAGTAGTGATGCCCTCTAACTTTTTCGCTTTCCTTTACTGAACCACAAACTTTTCCTAGCTCATAGTGTATTTGTTTAAGTTTAATATTGTTGTTTTCGTCTATCAATGTAGTAAAAGAAATGAATTTAGACTCTTGGGAAAATACATACTAGTAAGTAGATAAACACATTCTTTCATAGCCGTAGTTTATTTCATCTTACAGGATTAGGGTTGTGGAACGGGATTGGGCAACATGGTTGGGTCCCAAAGGTTAGGTTTTGGAACAAGGTTAGTGCATATGTTTGAGGAATGGAATTGGGGCCTAGAGGATGTGGATGAGGTTGGGCAAAATGTTTGGGGATTGACGTTGGGGTCTAGGGTTGGAAAATAAGGTTGGTAAATTGGATTGGTCTCGTGATTTGAGCATTGGGTAAATTGTTTTTGCCTCGAATGCTCCCGGCATCGAAACTAGACAAATTTATATCAAAATTCGTCTGTTCGGCTTTCTAGACTCAATGGCAGGGTCTTTTTTGGTTGCGCCCAATGTAAAGGGGGTTGGAGCCCTTAATAGGGCCAAAGCCCCTCTCTAAACAACACTATAAGCGCTTTGAACAACGGTTTAAAGCGCTTGTTTTTATTAATTTTCTTTACCAAAAATACTTGGAAAGACGTATTGGGGGTCGAAATGACCCTCTGACAATTTTTTTTCCTCAAATGCTCCCGATACCAAAACTGGGCAAATTTTATATCAAAATTTGTCTGTTCGGCCTTCTTGGTAGGGTCTTTTTTGGTTAGAAATGCTCCGTATGAAAGCTAATTGCGAGATCTGAGCTTCAAACCCTCGCTTGCAACTATGTCAAATGATCGATAAATGAAAGCCAATCTTGACTTTCTCGAGCCTCTTAGACGTGCTGGAACAATAAAAAACAGTGCCAATATAACTAGAATAGCTGCAATCACCCAGATCTCACAAAACACATATGCAAAATGAAGAGGTTAATGGGTTTTCATAAATCCTTTCTGATTCTCCAGATCGTTGTAAAATGCAAGAGAAGAGCATACGAGATTTACAGGGACTCACAAAGAACTCAATCTCTCAATAAGAAATCAGAAAACTCAAAACTCTCGAAACAAAAGCTATGATACCATGTTAGAAATCTGAAACATATGAATAACCCAAGAACTTTTTAAGAGAGATTCTAAGCTACAAAAGTTGTAAATGCATAAACAAAAGCAAACCAGTGATTCTAAGAGATACGCAAATGTCAGAATGACAAAATTGCATTATGAGCTCAAAGAAGAAGCTATAAAATATTGGCAGAATTACCATCCAAGATGCAAAATACAAGCTAGGTAGTGAGTTTATATAGACCAGGGAGAGTGGTGGAGGTGGCAAAACCGACCAACAGGGAGAGACCACCAAACGGTCTAAACATAGTAAATGTAACTGCCTTGTAGGATGGTGACACCTCAAATGATCCACTGACTTAATTAAACTCACTTTATTAACCTAAGCAAGCTTAATAAAAGTGTAGGGAAAACCTAGGAAATAGGAAAATAAATAACCTGTAGTAAAATACTCTCACCTTCCTTGTTCTCTATTTGTGGGGGGGGGGGGGGGTGGAGGCTTCTTCTCTTTGGGGGGGAAATCTTTGAACATGGGTACCACTTTAGGTTTAGGCCTCATTTGCTGGGACCCATCTTTTCACCCACCTAAGCTACGCTTAGGGGGGGTGTTAGTGTAGGTTTTTATTTTCCTAGTGGGTTATTTATTTTCCTATTTCCTAGGTTTTTTCTACACTTTTATTAAGCTTGTTGAGGTTAATAAAGTGAGTTTAATTAGGTGAGTGGGTCATTTGAGGTGTCACCATCCTATGAGGGAGTTACATTTACTATGTTTAGACCGTTTGGTGGTCTCTCCCTATTGGTCGGTTTTGTCACCTCCACTCCTATCCTTGGTCTATATAAACTCACTACCTAGCTTGTATTTTTCATCTTGTATGGCAATTCTACCAGTATTTTATAGCTTCTTCTTTGAGCTCATAATGCAATTTTGTCATCCTGACATTTGCATATCTCTCGGAATCATTGGTTTGCTTTTGTATATGCATTTACAACTTTTGTAGCTTAGAATCTCTCTTAAAAAATTCTTGGGTTATTCATCTGTTTGAGATTTCTAACACTATTAATAGTAGACCATAATCGACATGAACAAAAAGAGATGACAAAATGACAAACATGTATATGATTCACCCACCGAAAGACTAGAGCATGGGGTTAATAGCATCTTGATTTAGGGCCGAATGACCTATCTTTGTGCTTGACCAAAGTAGCTTGTTGGGTAAGGAATTTTATGGCCTTCTCTGCCTTAGCCACGTTAAGCATTCCTATAGTGACGAGGACTTCTCAGATCAAGCAAGATCCGCAAGCACCACTGATGTATGATTCCCATCCAACCAACAACCATCACCAAGAAAATGTTGGATGGAAGCCAATTCCTTGATAATGGCCTCCAGACAGTTTTCTCTAGCCTTGATAGTCTAAATAGATGCTAAACCACGAAATTTGTATTTAGTACAAGGCAAAGAGGTGAGCTTGGCTGGATTGCCTTTGTCCACCACTTCCATCAAACCCAATCTAAACTTTTCCTAAATATTGAATCTACCCAAAGCTTTTGCTAAATCTTTATCCCCAGAGAGCACGAGATCATTACTCACAAACATAGAAGATATCTTTGAATTAACTTTGCTCCTTGTTGCGTCCTCTAGAAAGTCGTGGTTTAGAATTTCCACAACGGCCTCTTTGACGTCTTCTTCTTGGAAGAAGAAAACCTTTTGAAGCTTGGTCGAAGAAATCTCACCAATAAAAGCCATTTGACGAATGCTTGAGCCTAGCATTATTGTCTCATTTTCTCTAGGTAGCAAGGAAAACACCACACGCCAATTGCAAAACTGATGGAGGAATGAGAGTTGGTGATTGAAATGAAACCTAGCGACATGTTGTGGAGTTATGACAACCTTGCTGTTGAAAAACCGTACTCCCAGTCATTAAATTTGAGAAAGGTTTGCCTCACTCTCATATTGACACGGGAGTGTGGAGCCCTGCTACCTTGTCAACTGATCGCTTATTATTATGACTTCCATTTGATCAATGCTACAATTCCATAGGAGATCTGCCAACTTGTTGCCCTCCCTATAACAATGGGAGATAAGATATTCCTCAAGGGAATCGAGGAGTATTAAAGCTTCCTTTAAGATATCTTGAATTCACCAATGAGTCGTCCTCAACGATCACCTTATTTGGAGGGCATGTTTTTGTAATGTCCCCCATCTAGCCCATTGGATCAATGGACAGGGATTAGCCTACGACCAGACTCCCGTAGGCTAATGGAGGTGTTTAGGGGGTCATTTCAGGGGACTTACTATTTATGGTAAGTCAGGAGCCAGGCATTTGCTAATTTTGGCAGGGCAGTTGAGGTGGACCTTTGCACATGACTCATGGTTTCGATATGTCTAGAGCATTATTGGAAGTAATCTAAGTTAACTTAAAGATTTAACTTGTGATATTTTAATAGACAAATATAACTTTAAGTTATAAAGTGAAGTTGTAACTTAAAGTCGGGCTACTAGGAGATGGGCGCCCCTCATGGAGAGATAAGGGGTTGATTTTAAAATTAAAATAAACTAAAAACCCTCATCTTGGGCGTTGGGGAAGAGGGAGAAACAAAATGGGGAAAAGGGCTCTCATTTGGATATACGAAGATTATTGATTTTGGCTCTCTTCGTGAGTTTATTGTGCTTTGGTTTTGGAGCTTGGCTCTAGGGTTTTGTTGTTGACAGTGTTGGGACGGAAACCCTTGCATTGATCCTTTTCCTCGTGCGTGGAAGATTGTATCAGGAGAGGTTATTGGAGGCTTCATCTAGAAGTCTCATTTGTGCATTCAGTTGATCTATTTTGGTGAAAAATCGGGCATGGAATGAAGATATTCGAAAAGTATATTGTTGCAGATGAGAATGGAGGTATAATGATCAGATTAATGAATATTTTCTGAGTTTTATTGCTGCTGTAGTGTTTCCCATACAGGCCGTACATTCTCAGCTGAGGCCATACCATTTGGGGGGTTGTTCTTGGCGAGTTTTGGGTGGTATCATCTCTTGTTATTGCAGCATTAAGTCTTACTGCCATAGGCGACCATATTGCAGAGGATTGTGAGGAGTTTCAGACCAGATTCGAAGCTGTTCTTCATAGCTGCATTCCTCCAACAGGCCGTACACATCAGCTAAGGGACGTGGGTCTCTTTGTGAGCAAAACGCCTAGCATTTAGGTTGGATATTGGTTGGAAAAGGGGCGTCTAGAGCCCTATTCAATATTGCAAACTTGTATTTGAGGAGAACTTCATATTTGTGCATTTCCTGGTGATTTTTCTATGACATTGTATGCTGGTGCAATTTCGGCAATGGATTGAAGTTGAAGATTTTCACATGGGTATGTCTCCGTAATTAGTTTTACCATTTTTTATAATCTGGGTCTTCATTAGTTTGTGCATATCTATTTTAGATTTTCTGGGTTTTGTTATATGTTTCATATTTCATACATGCAATGCAAAAACCCTACATGCAAAACCTGCACATAAAACCCTAAACAGCAAAACATCAAAAACAAAAATATACACAGAGCAAACATATACCAGGGGTGTATGTTACAGTTTTGAGCAGCTGTAGACCAAGGAGTAGAACTTCTGCCTTTGCCTCATTATTTGTCGTTGGGGTGAGTTTCTTTGGGGCAAGTTTGATTAAAGATCCATTCGAGTCTTGATCGATACACCCTATGCTTGAGGTCTAGGGTTCCCTTGGGATGCACCATCAAAACTCATCTTCTAGAAGCCGGTTGAGGGAGGGATCCATTTGATCCTAGATCTATCTGTAGAATAAATTGTTGATGAGGACAACCCATGAAAAGGATAAGAATTACCATTTTTAAACTAAATGCAAAATGACACTTATTTATAATGTTTACAAAGCTATTGCATGAAAATAAATAAAAAGCTAACTCTTACTACTACTTTAAGAATAACTGATTGCACAAAATGCAATTTTTATTACAAAATCCTAACCTCCAATAATAAAACCCTGCAACCTAGAGTTGTAGATTGAATTTATTACAAACTACAACTTTATGCTCACATCTCTCGCATGACAAGAGATCTATAGAAAGCTAATCTAAGAATAGCTAACTCCAGGTTATAAATAACAAATACTAAAAATAGCATGAGCTTCTCGTGCTAAAAATAGCGCGACCTTCTCGTGCTAAAAATAGAGGTGGCTAAAAATAGCATGATCTATAAATAACAAATTCTAGAATATGTTCTTTTCTTTAAAAAAGGGGACAGATAAAAATAGCATGCATGCTAAAAATAGACTTCTGAATGGGTGGCTTTGAATGATTCTAATGAAATTTTTCCCTTGTTCTGATCATGGCAGATATTTTGAAAACATTTTGAAACCTTTAGTCATGATGATGTGCCAACCACTTGAACTTGAATTTTCTGTGGTGGCAACTCTATGCCTGAAAGATTTTTCTTTATTGTATGAACTTGTCTTAGGATTCCAAAATGAATTGAAGAAAATAGGTGGCAAAGCCACAAGAAATGTGCTGTAGAGGAGTTTTACATGACATTTATCACTAAAGTGTGTGTCTGGAGGAGTTTTACAAGACATTCGTCACTTAAAAGTGCTTCATCACCAAAAAGTTTGCCTCCTATATCCCCTCTTAACTCTTGGCGGTAATCACTTAACTTAGTGCCACATTTTACCTTGTTGGAGGAGTTTTGAATGGCAAATGCCAATGAAAAGCACACTGTTGTATTGACTGATCTATTATCTCCTTAGGTGCATTTCATTAATGCTTTAGCCTCTTTCTTTTTACTAGGTGCTTTTCACTAAGATCTCTGCAACTTCTCATGATACTTGGGCATAGATTATGAGGGTTATAACCATGAAAAAGAGCACCAAAACTTGACTTAAACTCTTTAGTCTAGTTGGGCTCTAATCACCTACAGTTCTGCCATTCTTCTTGAGTTATTGGTGCTGATTTTTTTTTCTGCTGCTCTCGAAATTCATTTTTGCTGTTGTGGAATTTACTTTCTGCTGTGTGTAATTTTTTGTATTCTTATCAAAGCACCTTTCTTTCAATTTCATCTCTCTTTGGAAGATGACTGAAACACTTTTAGACTTATGCCTTGTTTCCTGTTCTTGCATGCTGCTCTGTTCTTTCTTCCCCAATCTGTTGTTGAACATCATCATTGTTAATGATTCATAGGGTGAAGATCTTTGCAATTGGTTATGCTAATGCATGACATGTATTTTTGGTAGATGCCTTAAAAAGTTGTACTGTTTAACAGGTCCGTGCCATCCCTAGTGCTTGATAGGTTATGTGTGTACTGTTTGTGGCCCGTTGCTTAAAATTATTTATCTATTCTGTGTTGGTTCTAGCTTTTCCTCAAAGCTCAAGAAAAAATATAAGATTTGCATGGAAATACTTTATGTTACTTCAATAAAGGTTAGCTTAAAACATTGTTGATAATATAGAAAGTTATTCAAAAGAGCTTAGATAATTTAATAGAAGGTGTTTCAAAGATCTAAACTTCTTTCTAAGATCTAAACTTCTTTCTAAAGATTCTTTTGGTCTAAAATGTGTTATGCTTTAAAGTGAGCCTTAATTCAAAGTACTTTCTTAGTAGTTGAAGATCTTTTGTAGTATGTTAACTTAGGCTTGAATTGCTCCACAACAATTGTGGTTTGGTAGGTTTTTACATGCATTTAATGCAATGTATTACGTAAAGTCTTCTATATATGTAGTTGCTAGCACATATCATACCATATAGGAGCATGGTTGATAGCATTTGCCACCGATGAGGTCTCTTTTCAATCTGGTATTGATCAATTGTTTGAACTCAGTGGTTCTTCATTATGCATTGACAAATTACAATGGTAGTATCATTAAAGAATGTCTTGTACCATTTGTTGTTGTAACAATTAACTTTTAATAGCATTTGCTCTTTTTGATTACATCTTATTATTGTAAATTACCACTAAACTGTCTATATAAAGGAATGTCTCTGAACACGGATGGGAAGTTTTGGCCGTCTGTAGAACTTTTTCCTTGCATGCGTTAATATACATATTAATTTGAGAAGAACAGTGGGGAATTTTGAATGTGATTTTGAAAATGGAAGATTTTTTTATTATCCCTCTAAAATAAGGATATTTTGACAGATATCTTCAGGATAACTTTCTGAGCGGATTAATTCCTCCCGAGTTTGGAAAGCTTTCAGAGCTAAAGATTCTGTGAGTGTTGCAACTGTTCCTCTTTTTCACCACAGATATATGAGCTAAGGATAATTTTAGTAGCTTAATATCTTTAGAAGTTTATATATTTTTGTGGACTATTTTAAAAATAAGTTTTAATCTTCAGAAATTTGGAAATAGTTTACATATGTTTTACAACTCTCTTCAGCTTTTATTTCATCAAAGCAAGTCTGGCAAACCCAACCAAAAGTTACAGCATCTCTTTCATTTGCACGATCTTTGGGCTTCTTGTCATTTGCTGCTTCAAATTTGATATCCAGCTGCCAATAATTTATTGATGTCTCCTCCCTTACCTCTTTATGCAGATTAACATAAGTATGGTTCAGACATTGAATCATCCTCATGACCATAGTTACCAGGTTCAAAGAATTTGATTTTTTTGGAAGACCAAAAAAATTCTAAAATCCAGAATTAAAAATAAAATTCTGGAAAAATTCTGATATCCAGAATTTAAAAAAAAATTTGGTCAATTGCTATAAGAATTTTAAAATATGGATCGAATAAGTCAAATCTGGCTGGTCCCCAAAAACAAAAATCCTAATTCCAGAATTTACAAATTTTTTTGGTCAATTTCTATAGGAATTGAAAAATACAAACTGAATCAGATAAATCTAGGCGGTCCCAAAAATCTGTATCCAACCAGATCTGGTAATCATGCTCCTGCCACACTTGAAAAAAAGTTAAAAGTAAGGCTTATGTTCTTGGGTTCAGAGATTCCAGTAATCTTTGGAGGCTCACCTTCAGAACCACCATCCTCAGGTTTACCATGTCATTAAGTTTGGCCCTGCTTAACCCTAACAGAGATATCAGCCAGTGTTTTATCCTCTGGCTTTTTCAGGATTTTTTTGGCTCGTTTTCTTACTATTGTTATTTCCTTTGGCATCAGGACAGAAAGCGAAAAATGTGTGGATAAAAATACGGAGAAAGGAACAAAGTAATACTAAAATTTAATTCATAATATATAAATGGTGAGAGCCAGGTATGCCTGAATCCAGCTTCTTACCCACAAATCTGTAGCTACTCTGATTTCCTTCTCCATTTCCAATTCAGCCAGATTGAGTGAGAGCAATGTCATTTCACACCATGATTTTGCAATGCACACTGATTTCTTTCTACATTTCAAATTGAATTAAATTGAGCTAAATTGAGTGAAAGCAGTGACGTTTGATGCCATTATTTTGCAGTCAAATCAGAGGTCGCAATGTTATGAAGTCCTGCAAAAGTAGGATGCCTAAAAATTCTACCATTGGCACTGGTGGTATCATATGACTCCTATGGTTTGTGTTAATGTCATGCTCCCGTAAAATTAAAATCATGATACCGATTAACAAGAAGAACCTGATTACTAACCCGATAATGGAAAGTAATTAAAAGGCAAAACAAAAGACATAAGGCAGCAATGGTATTATGAAAGGATACAAGTATGAAGAGGTGTGCCTGAGCAAGACAATGGCTACTCAATTAAAAGATGCTGACCGTCCCTTTAAATAACAATTAAGAAGATAACTAAGAGGGGTGGACAATCTAAAGAGGATATGGTAATTCCCAAGAATAATACTAATAAATTAATTATTCCAATCAGCATCAACAAGAAGTCGTGTCTCTAGGCCAAGCGATATCTGAAAGGTTATGATCCTCAGGCCATCATGGTATAAAAGAGGAACCATTCAAGGCAGAGAAGGCATCAAATCAAGGAAGGAAAAACAGATATAAAACTAAGGAGCAGATCAGTCGGTATTTCAGAAAAGTTTGCTGCTATCATATATTCCACACATATATAAACCTTCAGGTGTATCTTTTCTGCCATAGATGCTTATGCTTATTGTCACATTTCTGGTTATTCTCATGCTTCAGCTTATTGTCCCATATGATTTATAGATGCATATTTTCCTATGCTAGAATTAGAAATGTATTGGACTGTCTGCAATCCTCTTGTGGGAAGGGCCTGGGGTGGAGTAGGTAAGTAAGGCTAGTAAGTCGCAATCCTAGAGTGTCCGTAATGGCTCCTAGGACTAGAGGGCACTTACCTAAAGAGCCGTGTGAACCACTTACGACCCCCGCTCAATCCCATGAGTTGGCAAGTGTCCTCCGGGAGTCGAGGCTTGATGGGGAAAGCAGATACAAGTCACCAAGGGGGAGGGCTGTGGTATACACCCTCTTAGGCTTGGTATATGGCTTCGGGCGGACTCATAATGTTCCTTCTGCCAATTTCTTTACATGTTTGCATTGTTGATAACCTTTAGATGTCATACAATTGTCTAACCCTAACAATATATACATATTTGCATTTAGTGTTCATGTGGTGAATGCAAGATCCCAATCCAAGATTACTTCACTAAAAGAGATATTTACTGAGTAAAGTGAAACCCTAACCCTAATTTGCCGCAATTTGTGATCAATAGGCAAATTCGAAAGCAAATCAAGATAGGGGACATCACAGTTAATACTGAAAATAATTTTCTAGTTGGGAACACCCCTCACCAGCTGTGTATCCTTATTCCCTTCTTGAGAGACTTTTACTTTGTGATGGCACTAATTTGTAACGTTTTGAAGATGAAGGATCATGGTGGAAGAGAAACTATCCAATATTCGATAGTTGTTTCATCCATAGTTCAAAAACTCAGACTCAGCAAGAACTCGACAGATCCAATTTTGACTTGGACTTGGTGACTTGGCAAAAACTCGACAACTTAATAAAATACTTAAATTCCTTAAAAAAAATAAACTTTATCTTTAACTTGAAATTTTTAAACTAGGTCATTGGAGCATTTACTTTATTTATGGTTTTACATAAAGAGGAAAGGTTTTTTGAGGTATTGAATGTAGTCGTGAAGGAGGAATGAGTGCACCTTTTTCATGAATATCCCAATCACATTTTTGCAATTGAGGGCACACTTTTAAATAGATAGGAAAGCATTGTGTTTCCAATTAGTCTATGGTTCCATTTTTCAATGGGGCATGTTTTTAGACAAGGAGAATAAGGGCACATGAAAACCACAATTTAGGGTATTTGTAGTTGCATTTAGATGCAAAGGAGAGAATCAAAGGGTAAATACTAGTTGCGATTTGCAGAGGAATACATCCAAATCATTTTTCAATTCGAGGGCACATTTTATTTGCAATCATGAGGGTATTCAACAGTCACCAGTGGGCAGCGAAAAATCGGATTTTGCCAATTGGCGAGTTAGTGCGAGTTGCTTGTTTTTCTAGGAAATGTTGTCTGTGAGTACTTGGTGAGTTTTAAAACTATGGTTCCATAATCCTTTGAGTTATGTGTGTATGTGGAAGCTTTGAGAGACAAAATAGTGCAAAGATTAAGAAAGATATAGGATTAAAACAATAAATGTATTATTATTTATTTGTTTGTCTTATAAATGACATACTCTTGAGAAAGATGTATGATTGCTATCTTCTAATCTGATCGTCTTGTACATTGTATAGTCTTGAGAAAGATGTGTGATTGCTATCTTCTAAATGTATTATTATCTAATTGCATTTGTCTATTTGTTATATATATCTACCTATGTTATAGATATCTATATATATAGATTACATGTCGTGAAGGTTGAGCCATTATGGAAGTTGAATGGTTCATATAGAAGTGGAACTATTTCCATGTATGACTCATCATCTCTCAATGGTTGTGCACTGTTGAATTGTGAAGGTTGAGAGTCGTTATGGAATTTGAATTATTCCTATGGAAGTCGAACCGTTTCCATGTGTGAGTCATCATCTCTCGATTGTTGTGCTGGGTTGAACTGTTTGTTGGTAGGTGTGTGATGTGTTGGTGGTTGACTTGGCATAGTGCGAGCCTCAAGGGTGCCACTTGGATTACTACGGTGATGGAATTGTTCGATGGCTGATGTGTGATGCTAGGAATAGTGCAATAAGGAGTGGTGTGAGTTAACCTTTACTGTTTTGCCTAGAGGCATGTTGAACCTTATTGAAGCCGTGGTAGAAACCATAGGTTTGGTGTGGAAGCATAGTTGAAAAACTCGCCAAAAGCAAAAACTTGCCAAGCTCGAAAAACTCGACTCGGCAACTTAAAAAATTGTTTAAATTTCATTAAAAACACATTTTTTTTGCAAAATTCAATGATTAGATGCATCCAATGAGTCAATAAATGAGAAACAAGCTGATCCTAGTTGTATTTGATTGATTTCAAAGCAAATTGGGTACAAAATGGCATCCTCATGTGGAATGCGCTGATATTGATAGTCTGAAACAAAATGGAAATAGCAAATTGTTTTTGTAAAACTGAAAGTAAATACTAAATAGTAAAATACTACATCTCCCTCTTCCCAAGTCTATTGAAAACTAGGGGAGTGGTAGAACTAGAGGGTCTAGTCCTAGGAATCTGCTGTGGCTGCTCCATCCTCGGCATGACAGATCGTGGCTCAACCTCCATCCTGGATGTAGATGCTGGTAGTGGTCCTGGTGGCAATGTCTCTTGATCCCCCTCATCCTAATCCTCCTCATCCTCCTCATCCTCAATGTCATTCAATGAGATTCCCAATCCATCGATTCTAGCGGCAATCCCCTCCTCCATTGCCTGTCTCTCCAAATCATAGATCTCATCCTCAGAAAACAAGGAAGGCTGCTCATCCCGCCCTGTCCAATCACTGTAAGGATCTATCTCATCCAAATCAATTGGATCATCTAATATTTCCTCTACCCTTCTTGTGTGCAGCCGAAGATTATATTGCACATAGACAAGGTCATTGAGGCGTTTCTAAGCTAGCTTGTTTCTCTTCTTCGTGTGGATGGCCTGAAATAAGCTCCAGTTGCGCTCACAATTGGATGAACTACAAGGTTGGCATAAGACATAGAGGGCAAATCTCTAGAGATTTGGGGTATTTCCACCCCAATTTATCCACCAAACCTCTACAAAAAAAATATTGAAGAGTTAGAAACTTTAAAAGGAAAGTCAAAAGTTCAAAACATATTAATTAAGAAATTATCAATAGTTGTAACTTGTAAATTTGAAATTATATACCTGGTGATTGATTGTTTATTGCTCGTGTAGCCAGGTCTGAAGAAAAGAGCCTACCCCTTCTTTCCCTATAAGCTTGCAATTCATCAACAATGAGGGTTGCCACCTTAGCCTGGGGTGTCATCCTCTGAATGCAAGAAGTGAGGCCCTCTATAACCTCTCCAGTAGGATCTGAGAAGGTGCATGAATGGAAGAAACGGGGGTTCAAAAAGTACCCTGCTGCATGGATGGGTTGGTGGAGTTGATTGTTCCACCTCCTATCAATAATCTCCCATATGGGATCAAATTTGGGGCTGTTCCCCTTATAATAATTTCTTATAGCCTCCTTGGCCCTATCCATGGCCTCATAAAGATACCCCATTGGGGTTTTATCCCCATCTACCAAGCGGAGGACTCTAACCAATGGCTCTGACACCTACAATATAAAAATGCAAAAAGATTAAAGTTACAAATTTTACAATGAAAGACATTAAAAATAAATAAATATTCAATTTGAATTTAAATGCGAAGTTTTGAAGTTGTCTTCACAATCTCTGTAGCTCTTTTTGCAAATACTTTGTCAAAGACAATGCATGCAACCCTGTCTCCTTCTGGCTTCTTCGCATAAGATGACTCTATCCATTTTGGGCACACAAACATTTGTTTCAAAGCCGCCAATGCACCAAGAATGCTTTGCAACGTTAAGAAAACCGTTGCAAACCTTGTCACACCAGATCTCACTAACTCTTTCCCTTGGGTGTAATCCCTCATCATGTGAAGAACACAAGGGTGATTGTAGATAAATTTTGTGATCCTCCTTGCATCCTCTACAATCGGTGTGACCCAATCGAGCTTGCCTATGTCCTCCAAAAGAAGGTCAAGGACATGTGCTGCACAAGGTGTCCAAAAAATTGTGCGGTGTCTCTCTTGGAGGATTCTACCAGCTGCTACATATGCTGCTACATTGTTAGTAATTATTTGCGCAACATTTTCAATCCCAACCTCCATGCAAACTTGCTCCAACATTTTAGCCAAATTTTCTGCATTTTTCACTATGTTGGAGGCATCCACTGATTTCAAGCACACCACTTCATTCTTGCAAGCTACCAAAAAATTAATGATGGTGCGGTTTTTACCATCCGTCCACCCATCGGAAAGAATAGAGCAACCATATTTTTTCCATTCATTTCTTTGGTCTTCCACCACTGCCATTGCCCTATCTCTTGCATTTGTAAGCAACCTACAAGTACAAAGTGAAGTTAAGTACACAAATTTTGTTTGTAAACAAAAAATAGCATAAATTCATCATAAATTTCTATAAATTAAAGAACATAAATTTATCAAAAACTTAAAACTTAAAAGATTAAATTAACTAACCTCCCACTCAAGTCTGTGCGAGAAGGTGCCTTGAAGCCCTTTCCTACAACCGTTAGTGCAGTAACCAAATTATGCCAATAAGGAGAATTTGCCACATTGAAAGGGATGTTGTTGAAATACCTAAAATTGGCACAAGCAATGTATGCATGCTCATGCACCTCCTTATTCCACCCAGTTGCCTCTAAGGAAATTTGTGCTCCAGGTGTGTTTCTAGGCACAAAAAAACTATCTACTGTGTGTGTAGGTGCTGACCCTGGTGCTCTATTGGAAGTAGATGAAGGGCTCGCGGTGGTGGTGGGTTGCCTTCGGTTACGTGGACCACGAAGAGAGCCCACTATGCCCTGAAGTGCATCATCATCCGACTCAAGGTTGACTGGAGCACCTTGAGAAGAAGCTATGGATGTTTGCATGGCTGCCTTTGCCTTCTCCCTTTGTAATTTTCTTTCTTCTGCGGCTGCAAGTATGGCATTCATTTGTCTTTTTATTTCTTCCATGGTTTTAGTACAGGCCTTCGCATCACGACGACTGATGCCTGCAAGATGGTATTTGAGGCGGTTAATGCCTCCACGGTATACGTTTTCGCATTGGATGCAAAAAACTGAGCCAAGGTATGGTCTTAGATAGGCATATTTCCACGCAGGATCTCTAGCTCTTGGAGGACGTTTGCCTACAAATGATGATGTTGCAACAGGGCTTGAGGCTGAACCGGATATAGAAGCATCTCTATCTGCCATTATAAATTAACCTGCACATACAAAGAGAAAGCACAAGTTGTTAGTTTTTTAATAGAAAATTAAAAAACAACCTAAATTAGATTTCTACTCGATAGATTAAATTTAAACTAACGTAAAATTCTAAAGTTAAACATTTTGTTCCAAAAAAAAATGGATTCAACAAAAAAAAATTAACTTGGGTTTGGAAAAAATATGAAAACAATGAAGAAATAAAAAAATTACTCTAAATTACTAAAAATGCAAAACTAATCTAAGACTTAAAACATTTTCTTCAAAAAAAAAAATTGGATTGAAATAAGAAGAATGAAGAAAAATGAAGAAAAATGAAAAAAAATGAAAAAAATGTGAAAAAAATGAAAAAATCAGAAAAAATGCAAACAAAACAGTGATGAATCTTGTTTTTATGAATATAAATCTTGTTTTGATCAATACAAATCCATTTATACTACATTCATGATTTTTTTAAACTTAGATGCTTCAAAAATGAAGAAGAAATTTCAAAAAAAGAAAGAGAGAAAAAAAACAAAAACCTACCTGGAAATCTGATTTGCCTTTCAAATTCGATTGGAATCCGCCTCGAATCTTGTTTGGTCGACGCCAAATTGGTGTAAAATGCTTGGGAGGGGTTTTTTTCTCATATGGAGCAAGTGAAATGACCAAAAATGAGTCATAAAATGCCTTTAAACGCCGCTGAAAACACACTTTTGCTGCCGGACGAGTTTTTTTCACGGACTCCCGAGTTTTTCTGAGTTTTTGCTTGTAGTACTCGGCATTAAAAAAACTTGCGAGTTTTTCAGAACTCGACGAGTGTTGCATCTATGGGTGGAAGTATGGTTATTGCAGGAGTGTTTGATCCTATGCAGGGTGCTCTACGCCACAGTTGGAGCATATGTGGCATCTGCTAGAGACGGATGCATGATCCTTGTATTACTGCGAGCATCTTGGAGGTGCTTTGGTGTACCACAGACAACATTAGTGTTAACACAAGTACTGCAAGCCATGAGACTGGTCTTGGATCAATTGCCCTACCTTGTGAAGCAATAGTCCTGATTGCGTTAAGTCTAGGAAGTAGGTGCAGAGCCTTGACTTCTAGTTGTTGCTTGGTGAACCATTTGGCTTGTTGTGGGAGTTGACCTGCTTTGACTACTCTGTACATGGGCATAGAATAGTTTTCTGTAAACATGGTTTCTAGAATCTGATCTGTTTGCTACTACAAGTTGTGTGTTAGTTGGCGGTGAAGTGCGGACTGTTGAGTATGCATAGCTATATGGCACAATCTTCTTTGGAGTTGGTGTGACATGTGTTGAGGAAGGAATCACTTAATGAATAGGGAACATTGATACAACTATGTTGCGGGATTGGTGCTGTACATGCACTTGTGACTATGCATGCATGGATGTTCAAGGAGAACATTATAGACCTCCATTGGCACCACATCACAAACTATCTCCTCCTGAAAAGAACGATTGTCATATGAAAAGCGACATTGGAGAGTAACACATATACCTTGGGTGTTGTAGGTGCTGAACCAACCCAATTTGTATGGCTGCAGATGAGGTATGGTTGGCAAATTTAGTTGCTTGACGGTTGTTGTAGAAACAAGGTTCTTAATCTTTATGCTACTGCCATCAACATGAAGTTTAGTGCTTGCCCTTGTATCCACATCTATGAATGGATTAGTCACTCTATCTTAGCCTCAAGCGTTGTTGTGCAGTGTTGACAAGGCTGTTGGGATTTACACCAATGATTCCATTTGAGGACTTGACATCATCATCCTTTGTTTTGGCCCGCGTAAGCTAAGTCTTATGAACATGGCACTTTGCGTTGGAATGATTGTTGCTTTTTGTCTGTCACACCCTTTACTTGTCTTGGAGAGTTACCACATAGTGATAGGCTTCTCTCATCGTCTTGACTTTATCCAACTTTAGTTTGGATTGAATGGAATGTTGTAGGCAGTTGTGGTACTTGAGGACTCAAAATTGAGCTTAGCTTTGCACATAGGTCATGGAAGGCATCAGTGTAGGCTTCTCCCATCTTCTTGACTTTAATTAACTTCAGTCTAGATTGAATGGATGTTATAGGTAGTTGTCGTACTTGAGGACTTGATTCTACTTTGACTGGAATGAGCCTACCTTTACCTGATGAGGTCGATGGAATTGCTTGTTCAAGGGCTTATGCAAACCGATTGAGCAGAAGGGCCTTTTTTTCTCCAAACGCCTTTGAAATTTCATCTTTGATTAGTGTGTGTGGACTGCTCCTTTGCCATTTAAACACATTTGAAATGACTTGGAAGGTAATTTGATGGATTTTGTGGTTTGACGCCAAGGCTCATACTTCGATCTTGTTTGATAGGACATGCAAGATATCATTGATTCGTGGCCTAGGTTGAAACTGAGTGGACAACTCTCTAGATGAGGGACCTTGATGAAGTTATATGCATGTGTAGAAGCTTTGAGAGTCAAAATAGTGCAAAGATTAAGAGATATATAGAACTGAAAATGTAAATGCATTATTATCTATTTGTTCTTCTTGTACATGTCATACGCTTAAGAAAGATGTATGATTCCCATCTTCAAATGCGTATCTCTTATGTCTATGTCTATCTTTTGTATTTACCTATGTTGCAGATATGTATATATAGATTACATGTCATGAAGTTTGATAGGTGTTATGGAAGTTGAACTATTCCTATGGAAGTGGAACCGTTTCCATGTGTGACTCATCATCTCCCGATGGTTGCATAGTGTTGGTAGGTGTGCGATGTGTTAGTGGTTGACTTGGTATAGCGCGAGCCTCAGGGTGTCACCTAGATTATTGTGGTGATTGCACTGTTTGATGGTTGAAGTGTGACACTTGGAACAACGCGGTGAGGAGTGGTGTGAGTTAGCATTTGCAATTTGGCTTGGAGGTGTGTTGGACCCTATTGAAGCTATGGTAGAACCCACAAAATGTTTGGTGGAAGTATGGTTACTGTAGGAGTGGCCGATCCTGTGCAAAATGCGTTGTGCCATTGTTCAAGCATGTGAAGTATCTGTTGGAGATAGATGCATGATCCTTGTGTGACTGCGAGCGTGTGGGAGGTGCTCTGGTGTACTGCAGACCATAGTAGTGTTATTGCAAGTACCATAAGCCATGAAAATGGTCTTGGTGCTACCACAAGAACTTTGTTTGGTAGATCCTCTTGGATCATTTGCATAGAGAGACTTAAATCTAATATGGTGCATACATGATTTTCTACTATCAATGTTATCTACTTCATATTAAGTCATCTCCATATGGGAGTAGAGATATCAGTTACAACATGTGAATCCGAATGAGTGCAGGTGTCACAAGATAGCAAGTTTGACACTATATACTTATTATGTATAGAGTTCACATGTTATATACTTCTCATTATAATGCAGATGGTTCACATGGACGTTAATCTTCTGTGTTTCTTGTGCAACATTCTCTTCTTCGCTCATTTACGATATACTTATTTAGTTTTATTTGTGATATAAATGCTATTTTGTTTTGCTATTGCATATGACATATCTATGTTCAACAATTAAGATTGTTTCCCCTCAGACTCCCGGGATCTGGACCGAGCATCCTTTACCCCATATCATCTTCTTATGCTATACCATGAGGCAGATGAGAGATTATTTCCGAATCTTCGGAACATAACATCTGATCTGGGGCTTTTTTCTGCATACCAGCCAAGCCCTTTTTTTCCCACTCATATATCCTTTTGCCATCAGGACAGGAAACCAAATAGAGCAATTAAATTTAAAACCAAACACTGAAAATACAGATAACCAAATATCAGGATTGGGTATGCCTGAAATTCTTCTATAGCCAGAATTATGCTGTGAAGTCTTTAGCTCAAATGATTTCCCAGTATCCCCTTATTCCTAAACAATGGAATTTAGCCAAGAAAGGGCTGATAAGAGGTTGCTTTCTTCTTAGCAGCCATGTGTATTTTCATTCTACTGCCATATCCTTTTGTATTGGGACATAAAAGAAAATAGATTGGATAAAAATACAGAAAACACAGGGAACGGTACCAAGGGCCAGGTATACCTAAATCCCAGCTTCTTGTATACAAAGAAACAGTCTTCATTCTGTCAAATCTGTGGCTCATATGAATCATGATATCCCTTCATACCCATCGCTATTAATGATCAAATTGAGCCAAAATGAGTGAGATCCCATATTTTAGTATGAATTTTTGGGTTCCAAAGGTTTATTTTACTCTATTCTATGATTTGCATGGTGGCCTGCCAACTTCTATAAGTGTCTCCTAACATGAAAGAATATAATTGTATCGATTTATCTACTTTGTCTGTTAAACATTCAAGGATCCAAATTAAACAGTTTCCTTTGATAAAATTTTAATGATGGCTTCATCAGTTTGAGCATATTAGGGATAGGGGTAGTCCTTTTCATTTCTCTAACCCCATTAACAGAGGATGTATCTTGCTACAGACCCCTGGAGTTTAGAACACCAACTTCAAAAGAATTGATACTCTCCTCCATGATTGCAAGGTGGTCTGCCAACTACTTAAAACATCTCCTAACATGAGAGAACATAGTAGTACTAACCTAACCTTCATCTTTCCACTTTGCTTAAAATAGTTTCAAGGGTCCAACTTGAACAACTTCCTCCGATTCTTCAGCTTGGACATATTAAGGAGAGCAGGAGTCCCTTTTATGACTCTAATTTAGTAATAGAGGAGGGATGATCATGCCACAGTCTCTAGGATTTGAGACCACCAGCTTCAAATGAATTTATATTTTCCTCTTGCTTCAAACTGGATAACGGTTTTGGATAGTGTTAGCATTTTAATTTGTCCTTTTCAAGACAACTCAAATTGGAATAGTGAGGAAATCCTCTCTTCAAATTTGCTGGGGAAGCTCCCTGATTTAAAATACACATCTTTGTGCAATTCCATTTTTGAAAAATTTGTCTTCTTGATGTCCATGGCTTGGAATATATACAAAGTTTAAAGAACAACAACACTTTAGAAGAGAGATTTATTTTATTTTAATTTCTAATTTTTTTAATTTTAAATTGAAAAAAGTGCTTCATATAAAACTTCCAAGGAACAGAAAGTTACATTATTTAATAGTTACATCATCCAAAGGAGAGATTTGATAGGACAGCAGCATCAAACAGTAGAATTTGAAGCATAAGCTGATGTATATGTTGATATCTTCTTTACTATAGCTTCAACTTTACAAATACTCTTCCATGGTGTAAAAAATCAGACATTTATATCTGCAAAATCAAGTGGAAAGAGGAGTTTTCTGCTATACACAGTAGAAGAAAGAACTGTTTGTGTTTTGAATGAAAGGAAACATGTCAAAAGCGTGCTATACTTTATGTTTCTTAAACTGACTTTAATTGGCACTTTTTACTAATGCTCTTGCCAATGCTAAGTTGTGATTTTGTTTGTCTGTGCCACTTGAAAAGCATGCCATTTTTTACTTCTTTTCACCTTCTCTACCAGGCATGGTTTCATTAGTTATTTGCCTCTTCATTGGTGTGTTTTCCCCATGGCAGAGCCACTCTAATTTAGCACTATCTTCACTTGTTTGTTCTCTTTTGAGGCTGGCATGGTTTCATAAAGCTCATGCCACTTTAGACACTATTTCTGACTGGATTGGCCAAGGCAAATGTGCACCTAGTTGACCCTTAAACTGAATTTCTATCTTGGCAGAGATCCATAATGAGTTTGCCTTATCAAGAGGCTTGGGTGGAGTTTAGACCTGGCGTTGCTACCTTGAAATGGTGCCATTCTTGACTTATTTTCGGCCTCTTTCACTTGGGCATGCTTTTACCTTGCCATTGCCACCCTAATTGTGATTTTGTGCTGGCATTGCGGCTTTAGTGTAGCGCCACGCTTTGAGACTTGTTTTATCATCATTTTTGGGTGTGGAATTATGTTGACATTGCCAAGCCAAAAGTGTGTTGGAGGAGTTTGCTTACTGTCTGCCCATCTTGCTTTGAGATTCAAGTCTTCGTCATTACAGTGTCTTTCATTTTATGCTAGAGCCATCAATCTTTTAAGAACTTTATCATCTTTATTTTCATTCCTCATCCATGATCAATTTGCAAACATTGTTAGTAGACAAACCAGACCAATAGCTGATGATCTTTGTAATTTGACAAGAAGGAAAACTTCGTTGACATTGATGATATGACAAGAACGACAAGATTATTGGCAACAAACTTGACTGGGGGCAAAGTTTCATAGGGGTGTCTTTGATGGCCGCATTAATTCTGGCCAAAAGCATTTCTATATACAAATTTGTAATAAAAATATAGATTTGTTTTTAATACAGCCAAATGAGAAAGCAAATGATGGCTGGTCCCAATATTAAATCTTTCTCAGTTACGCAGAGAAAGGGTGGATGTGCAACATCTAAGCATTTTAAAATTGAATAAGCTCAAACAATGCATGGGCTGGATCATCCACATCTTCCATGAAAAGTTTTATTGAAAAAATGATAGATTAATTGCCTGGTTGCTTGGGAAACAATGTGATCCCGTATAGAGAACCAATTGTACATGTAGACTGGCATATGTACAATTGAAGTGTGTTGATCCATCAAGACCTTATCTAAAGTTGTAGAGATGTGATTTGTCATTTATTTTGTAACGAATAAAAAAGATAGCAGCAATTATACATGCAAAATGGCATATCTAGAATTGAAGTATAAGGATCCATTGAGAACTTATCTAAAGTTTTGAAGATGCGATTTTTCATCTCTTTTGTGATAAAGAAAGATAGCATAGCCTGGACATATTATTGAAGTTCATACACATCTGCCATGAAAAGTTCCATTGAAAAAATTGAATCTAATATTGAAAATTAGAGATGGTTAATTGTCTGGTTGGTTTGGAAACAATTTGATCTCCTATAAATGGTCAATTGAATTAAAGCATGAGGCTCCATCAGTCACTTATCTAAAGTTGTGGAGATGCAACTTTGTCATTTCTATTGTGAGGAATGAAGATAGCAGCATGGACTGGACATATTATTGAAGTTTATCCACAATTGCCATTGAAAGTTACATTTAAGAAAACAATAGGTGGTTTCAGAATCTAATATTTTATATTGAATTTTATCTCCTATAAAGATCCAACTGTACATGTAGACTGCCTTGTCTGGAATTGAAGTGTATGGTTATCTAAAGTTATGGAATTGTGATTTAACATCTCTTTCGTAAATGTAAGGAATAATTCACAAACATGATATATTTTTAAAGTAAATAAAGAGGGAAATCTGAAGTCTGTTTTTCTTTGAAATATATGCTTCTTTGGAGTTATGAATTAACTTGAAGATATTGATCTTCTTCTCATTTTAACTAGTGAAAAAAGTGGTGATATCCTGTTGAATCTCAAGTATAACCAACTCTAAGAATTGAAGTGTGTGATTCTAGAAGTGACTTATCTAAAGTTATGCAAATGTGATTTATCATCTCTTTTGTAAGGAATAATTCAGATACATGATTTGTTTTTAAAATCAAAGTAAAGAGTGAACCCTGAAGTCTGTTTTCCCCAGTGAGATACACTTCTTTGGAGTTTTAAATTATTATTTTTTGATTAATTAGGTAGACTTATGAGTCAGTGTCTCTCACAACTTCTACTTCAGCATGTTTCCCCCTAATCACCGTGGTTATACTTCTTCCCAGCGACATGGTTCAGCTTCTTCTGAATGACATAGGTCTACTCCTCTCCAACCATCCCCCCAACCATGGGGACAAACACATTACGAGCTTCTTCAGTAATACGGGAGTTACTTCAGCGATTTGATACTTGATGAAACTTCCTTCTCTCTCTAGTACTCTTCAGCTTATGCTCTTTGGGGTTCTTGTTCTCCCTACTTGACTGTTTGTATTGGTTTCAGGACTACCTATGTTGGTGGTCCCCTGCTGTTTTGTATTTTGTTTCTGGTTCTTCCCCTTTGTGGGGCCTCTCTAGGCTTCTCCTCCTAGAACTTTCTTTGTAAATTGGTGTACTCTTGAGCCCCATTGACCTACTTTTGGTCATCCACGGACATTAATATAATTTCTTTCTTCCATAAAAATATTTTTGTCATTACATAAAGCTATTAAAAATTTACCCAGCAATCCAATCAGCTTCTTACCACTAGATCTCAAAAGCATAGTAGAATATTTTTTTTTTACATTTGTTTGATTTTCGATTGGAGATCTTCACAAGGGTACTCTTTCCTTTTCAGCTTAATGAGGGGATTCATTTCCCATCTTTAGTGGAGGCTAGCTTACAACCTCCACAACATCAATAGAAGGGGATGAAGGTGAAACATCATCCACTCTAGGAGCATTCATAGGTAAATTGTTTGGGGATAGAGGGAGTTGAAGGAGCCCCTTGAGAGGGGTCTTTAACCCCAACATCTACCTTAGAAGGATGAGAAAGAATAAAAGATTCACCCAAAGAGCCTAGAATAGTCTGTTGGGATTAGGTGTGTCATACACCGTACAAGTCCTAATATTTGAAATATTTGATTTATTTGTATTTATTATGCGTGCACATATTTTGGGCATCCCACTTGGAGTGGCACTATGTGTCACTTGTAGTTTGCATTTTGGCAATTTGTTCTTTATCACTTAGTGTCATGGCAGTTGCTAAATGCAACTATGACAACTTGTAATGTGTAAGAGTTGCTAAAATGCAAAGAGCTTGAAAAAGGAAATTACCATTGGAAACTTGACAAACATGATTTTATGAGATTGTGAAAGCATGGTTTTAGGAGCCAAAAATGGAGTACCATATTTGGAGAGTCAGTTGTGATTTGAGAAACTTTCTATATTATGATGGATTTGATTCTCCATGACTAGGCATTGTAACTCATGGTTTTGAGTTTCCATTTTGGTGGTTTCTTGTATTGGAACTCCTATAAATTGAATGCTTGAAGAGTCATTTGTGAGGAGAGTTTTATGCAAGGTTATACTATCAGTTTTCCTCCAGAGAAGCAAGATGTAAATCTTCATGTTAAGGCTTTGAGCCTGCAAGTGTATTGTAACATTATTGTTGTAGATTAATACATTGGTTCGATGCTTTGGAGTGTGGGGTTTTTTTACTCGAAAGGGTTTTCTATTAGAAAAATTATTTATCCTATTTTTAGTTAATGGTCACTCCTGTAAATTAGCTGTAATTTGTTTGGTAAGATCGTTTGCACGATCTTCTGCAGTTTCTATTTTAGAAACTTGCTCTTTGTAAATCTTGTATATATTTTGTTGAGCGTTTTGCTCTTTGTTAATAACAATCAAATTTTTAACCATTTACTTTCGTAACATGGTATCAGAGTGGGTGAATTGATTTTTTTTGAAAAATCTTGGAGTTTTCGTGGGATTTGTTTTGCCCAAAATTGCATGTCTCTTTTCTGCTAAAAATCGAGGGTTCTTGTTTAAAAAAAAAAAATAAAAAAATTCGTGAGTTCTTTCTCTTTGAAAATCGCGATCCGTCTTCTGCAAATTCGTGGACTTTTCGTGGGCATTTTAAGTCCAAAATCGTGCATCTGTGTGACGGATTTTTTGGCTGTCTTTCCACTTTGTTAGACACGATTTTTAATTGGTTTTCTGGCACGTTCTATCCTCTTTTTCTAGCAGAATCCTGGCATGATTTCTTGTTCTCTCTGGCTGTGATTTTTTTTTCTCTCACGACCCACGTTTTTCACTTGTTCCTAGATGCATTCTGTGCTCCTCAAGGTCGCGATTTTATGAGCTCTTGTTTGGTGCGACCTCTCTGTGTTTACACCTGCGTGGTTTCCTGATCTCTGGTCTACCTTTTTTTTTATGTGCTTTCATGGCCGCCTACCGCCTAGGGCTTTTGAAATTTTCGGCTAGGGTTTTGACCGTCTGGTTCAAGTCCGAAATTTTTTTCAATTGCAGATTCTTGGTGGGTTTTTTGAGACTATTTCTGGGTACCTGTCGGATTTATCTGGGTGTCGAAATCCGTGCCTTGAAATTTGTGTCAACGGATTTGTCTTGAATTTTGTGCCTATAAATTGCCTTAGCACCATGTGCATTGGAATTTGTGCTTCGGGTTTCGTGCATTCAGCCTCTTCTTAGTACCTCATTTTTTGTGCCTCGAAAAGCGTGCAAGATGGCGAGTTTGACCAACATTATGTTGGAAGGTAGTCAGCGATTTAATGGCAAAAATTATAATACCTGGAAGCAGCGATTGATGACCATCTTTGAATATCGCTGCCTCGATCAGATGATTTTAGGCACCACTACTCGTCTTGCAACGGCTGGTAAAGACCAGGACAAGTTTGACGAGCAGAACCGTGAAGCAGTCATGCTCATTAAGCTTTCAGTCATAGATGATCAGCTACCTTAGATTCCGGTTGGAAAAACAACAAAGGAGATTTGGGACCATCTGAAGGGTTTGCATGAAACCTCTAACAACAGCCGTGCGTTCTTCTTGAAAAATATGTTGTTTTCTATCATGATGGATGAGAAAACAACATTGCAAGCGCACCTGAACAAGATCTAGGAGATCAAAGATCCGCTGGAGGCTATTGGTTGAAAAATGGAGGAAGAAGACATGGTCGTGATCACTTTGAAAAGTCTACCTAAGTCTCATGAACATTTCATTGAGACTCTCAACATTACATCAGCTAATGTTGATCTGAAGTTTCCAGAGCTCTGTACTATCCTCTTGCAGCAGGATCGCTGGAAACAACAATTTGGTAGTAGTGCTTCTTCGTCCTCTTCATAGCAGGCTTTTGCAACCAAGTTTTAGGCTCAGAATAAAGGCAAAGGTTAGCCTCCACAGCAGAAAGGCTCAGGTCAACCTCAGGACAGCACCAAGAAAAAGAATATTCAGTGTAATTACTGTCACAAATATGGTCACATCAAAAAGGATTGTCGTCAGCGTTTGGCTTCTGAACAGAAGCAGGGAAGGTCTCAGCAGAAAGCAAATATTGCCGAGCACATTGAGCAGAAGGAATTTGCCTTTTACGCTTTTATGGCTAAAAGACCTGCAGATCATGTGAAGTCCTCTGCCTGGTACATTGATTCAGGTGCTTCGTCTCACTTCACTCATCGACATGATTGGTTTACAGACTTTACTCCCTTCAGTGACTTAGTTATTTTTGGTGGAGGAGAAGAATATACAGTTGTCGGTAAGGGCACTGTTCAGATTTAGTCTGGTGGGAGGAATCTCATATTCCTCAATGTCTACTATGTTCCTGGCATGGAACTTAATCTTCTCTCTGTCAGTCAGATCATGCGACACTCTCCTCAGTTGGATGTGGTTTTCAGTACACACAAATGTTCCATTGTTGATTGAGAGACTCGTAGCACTATGGCTGTTGGTATTGAGGATCATGGTCTATACAGACTTGTGGATACAGGTGATTCTCCAGAGTTAGCCATAGCAGCTCGAAATTCTTCCATCACTAGTCTTTGGCACCAGCGTTATGGGCACTATCTTTCTCAGCTATCTTGGGAGGGCCTTGTAGCCGATTTACCTGAGATCTAGACCTAGCATCATGGTGTTTGTGGAGCTTGTCAGACTGGGAAGCAGCATCGGACACCGTTCCCGACTGGTGACTCATGGCGAGCCTCCAAGGTACTACAGTTGGTTCACGCTGATGTATGTGGGCCAATGAATACACCTTCTGTTACTGGTTGCAGGTACTTTTTGTTGATGATTTCAGTCGTAAAATGTGGGTGTACTTTCTCAGATAGAAATCAGATGTGTTTACTGTATTTCAAAAGTTTAAGGCCTTAGTAGAGAAAGAGTCTGGCTGTTCCATAGTCACTCTTAGGTCAGATAATGGGGGGGAATTTTGTTCTACTGACTTCTCCAACTTCTGTGATATACACGGCATCAAATGCCAGTTAACCACACCCTATACTCCTCAGCAAAACAGTGTTGTAGAGCGGCGCAACTGCATAATCACTGAGATGGCCCGTTCCATGTTAGAACACAGGAGTGTTCCTTAGAAGTACTGGGCAGAAGCAGTCTACACTACCGTCTATCTCCTTAATCGGTCTCCGACTTATGTTGTTAAGGAGAAGACTCTTGAAGAAGCTTGGATTGGCCGCAAACCTCGGATCAGTCATTTGAAAATATTTGGCTCTTTAGCTTATGTATGGATTCCAGATGCCAAGCGCTCCAAGTTGGATTTCAAGAGTCAAAAGCTTATGTTCACAGGGTACAGTGACAACCATAAGGCTTACTGGTTGATTGATATCGATACTGATCGTCTTACTTTCAGCTGGGATGTTGACTTTGATGAAGAACGAGGACCTTTTCTTTCTTCCTCGTCTGTACAACATTCTGAGGATCAGCCTTTGAAGGCTGTTGATTTGGGTGTTCATCTTCCATTAGGTTCCCCTGATGGGAGGGATGATGATGCAGATTCTGATTTTGATGATGTTCAACCCGAATTTCCTCTGGATGATGTTGATCTTCCACCTGTTGCACCTGTTCCAGCTCCTCCTATTGCATCCGATGTTGGCATTTCTACTCTCCGGCCTAAATGGTGGGCTAAGACTATAGGAGATCTTCATGACGATGAGCTTATTGAGGGTAGATCATCCAGAAACAAGAGCAAACAACAACATACAGTTAACTTTGCTCTCATGGCCAACATTCACAGTGTTTACGAGCCTCAAACACATTCAGAGGCTAAAGGAATTCCTAAGTGGGAAAAGGCTATGGAGTTTGAATACCAGAGTCTTCAGAAAAATCACACTTGGGTCCTTTCTGATCTTCCTCCAGGGAAGAAGCCCATTAGCTGCAAATGGGTGTACAAGGTGAAATACAAAGCTGACGAAACCCTTGACAAGTACAAAGCTCGTCTCGTTGCTAGGGGGTTCTCACAGAAGGAAGGCATTGACTACAAGGAGACTTTTGCTCCTACAACCAAGATGAGTACAATTCGGCTTGTTCTTGCCTTAGTGGCCCAGTTTGGTTGGAAAGTCCATAAGATGGACGTTAAGAGTGCCTTCCTCAACGGTGAGTTGAAGGAAGAAGTCTACATGATGCAGCCTCCAGGGTTCAAGGTTGCCGGACAAGGTGTGTAGATTGGTCAAAGCACTCTATGGCTTGAACAGGCTCCTCGAGCTTGGTACATCAAGATTGATAAGTACCTCACAGATCATGGCTTTTAGAAGAGTCCATCTGACTCTAATTTGTATGTCAAACGCACTGGTAGTGATATTCTGATTCTTGTTGTCTATGTTGACGACTTGATCATTACTGGTAGCTTGGCACATTTGATCGCTGAGATCAAATAGGATTTGTGCAACACATTTGACATGACAGATCTGGGACTCTTACATTATTGTTTAGGTGTTGAGGTTTGGCAGACTGAGAGCAGTATCTTCATCTCCCAGTCTAAGTATGCTCGTAGTCTTTTGGATAAGTTCCGCATGCAGGATTGCAAACCTGTCTCCACACCCATGGAAAAAGGGCTTAAGTTGTCAGCCAAGTCAGACTCACCTTTAGTGGATGAATCATTGTTCAGGCAAACTAGTGGGCAGCCTCATCTATCTCACTGCCATTAGACCTGACCTCAGTTTTGCAGTGAGCTACATTTCACGCTTCATGACAGCCCCCAAGGCTGATCGTTGGGTAGCAGCGAAGCGTGTGCTGCGTTATGTGAAGGGCACTTTTGATTATGGACTTCTTTACTCAAGAAGTCACGATCCTTGACTCAGTGGTTTCACAGACTCAGATTGGGCAGGTTCAGTTGATGACAGGAAATCCACCTCTAGGTATGTGTTCAGTTTGGGATTCAGTGCAGTCACATGGACTAGTAAGAAGCAACAGGTGGTGGCTCTCTCCTCGACAGAAGTAGAGTATCGGGGAGCAGTTAAGGCAGCTTGTGAGGCAGTTTGGCTTCGCCGGATGCTTGCTGATATGCAAATATCTCAAGCAGGTTTGACTCCCTTGTTCTGTGATAATCAGGGAGTTCTCAAACTTGCCAAAAATCTAGTCTTCCATGAAAGAACTAAGCATGTAGAAACTCATTGTCATTTCATCAGAAAGCTTGTTGAAGACGGATCAATTCAGTTGCTGTATGTTTCGACGGAGGATCAGATAGCTGATATCCTCACCAAGTCCCTTGGTCCAGATAAGTTTGTAAAATTCAGGGGGTCTCTTTGTGTAGTTGATAGATTGACCATTAAGGGAGGGTATTAGAATAATTATTTATCCTATTTTTAGTTAATGGTCACTCCTGTAAATTAGCTGTAATTTGTTTGGTAAGATCGTTTGCACGATCTTTTGCAGTTTCTATCTTAGAAACTTGCTTTTTGTAAATCTTGTATATATTTTGTTGAGCATTTTGCTCTTTGTTAATAACAATCAAATTTTTAACCATTTGCTTTCGTAACATTTTCCCCACGTATATTGGTGTTTCTTCTCTTCTGTCTATTTTCTTCTTTCATGTTCTTAAAGGGTTAATTTACATGTTATGTTGTTGAAATTTTCTTAGATCTATAAGCTACATTATCTTTCCTCTAAGGGTTAATGTGATGGGAAGTCAACTATGCCTGTTTCCGCTTTAAGGGCATAGTAGTATGTGCTTGCATCAAGTTATTAAGTAAAATATAGGATGTTGTAAGGTGCATGCTGAGTTCTATTTTCCCTTTCAATTGGTATCAGAGCTACAATGGTTACATGGTTGCATGAGATTGCATGTGTTGGTTCCATGGTGTTTAAGGTTCTGAGTATTTCTTTTGTTGTGATTTCTTAGTTTGGCAAACTTGAGGGAATATGTAGGAAGGAATTGGTTGTTTATTAATCCTTGTTTGAGTGGAAGTCTTGTAGTTGATCTTGTTTTTAAGTTACAATAGGCATTTGAAGGATGGAGAAGATGGAGTATTATGCAGTTGATCATGTGGTTACATTTAATATGATATTGATTTGGAGTTCCTGTTTGATAGTATGTAATAACCCTCATGCTGGTTATGTTCTTTCATTCTATGGTTGTTTGCGGCAAAGTATTCATGTTGGACGTTTGTTCTTGGCTCCCTGATCACATGGAGAAACTTGGGTTGTTATGACTATGGTTTGATGTGCTTATGTTGGGTGCTTGGTTTTAGTCCCTGGCATTGGAAGGCATTGTTTTGTTAACCTCGAATGCATGTAGGCTGTGGAGTTGGTCATTGGATGATCTGAAAGCTTATGAAACAGTTGGCCTATGCTTGTACATGATGGTGGTTGTGGAGTTGACCTACAAGTGGAACTGGAGTTCCTGGACCTCTTCTTCTTTTTGGTTGGTTGTACTTGCATGTCTCATTTTCATGTTGGTTGGCTCTAAGGGTTTTGTAGATTTTTCATTCAAAATCTATGGTATAGCTGTTATGGTAATTTTGCAGACTTGTGGGTCTTCCAAATGATAAGTGGATATGGATTTGGATTTGCATGCGTGTCAGTGACATGGTGGTTTTGCAGGCTTTACATGGTTAATCAAAACTTGTGGTTTTGTAGAGCTGCAGATAAACTATTTTTCAGATTACGATTCCTTGGGGTGTTTCTGGATGTAAGATAGTTGCAGATTTGCATGTATGCTTCGTGCAAGGTGTGAGGAGGTTTGTAGCCTTTCTTAGTGTGGAGATGTTGGTATGTGATTAGTCACTTAGCATTTATGTAGTGTTTGCTTGATGTGTTCCTTGACTATGGTTACTCATTGTGGATTTATTCAGCAAATCAGATTAGGAGTCAGTATGGTGTTTGAGTCTTGAAATCTGCATGTTATCTTCTTTGATATCTCAGTTTGCAGGTTACTGATGTGATGATGAGTTTGCATGTTTCATTTGTTTTGGATCTTTGAGTTATGCTGTTTTGTGGGTTGGCCACCCATTGGTTGCAGTGAGATGACTCGGATGTGGACTGTCTATATCAACGAGATTGATTCAATGTTGATGAAAACTTTGTTAGTTGGCCTTGTCTGTGGTCATTTGTGCATTGGGATGAGAGGATGGATGATCAAAGTGCCTGGATAGTTGGCTATTGGGACTTGTATCATGTTTATCACAATGTCATGGACAACTTGGATACACGGTTATGTGTGAGCTTTTGATAATGATGGGTTTATCTTGCTATTTTGGAGATCTTGGTTCTACTTTATTCTTTTGTGTTGCTAGTATTGTAGGTGAATTATTAGATGGTGTTAGAGCCATGGATGATCTTCATTCAGAGGATGGTTATCTCGATGCCTTGATAAGATCAGTATCACAGTTTCAGTGGGAGCTTTGGTAGTGATGTGGATCTGTCACTTGGTGATGGATGTTCTTCTACAGCGGTTGTAGGTGTCATGGTAAGGCTTTTGGATTATGATTCTTGTATGTTGTGAAATTATATTTACACCTCGAGTTCCATTGTTAGAGGATGGTTATCTTCATGTGATTGGAGATGGTATTGTGCCATGATGGACTCTTATTTCTAAGATTTGAGTTTTGGCATGATGGTGCCCCTTTGGCAAGATATGTTCATTGGAGTAGGTAGTGATCTCCTAGGAAGAGATGTTAGATCATGATGTTATGTGTGTTCCTGGATTTTGCAAATGTGTAGTGGGAGCTTTGGCAGTGGTCTGGTGAAGTTCTCTTTGGTTTTGAGTATTAATCATTTGCTTGAAGCTTCATGATTTTGCAGGATGCATTTGAAGTTGGCATAAATTGGTTGATGGATGCTCATGGATGCTAGAGAGACTTAAGGTGAGGCTAGAGATCTCTTGTTGTGTGGATCGTGTGTTGGAATGATGAAATTTTAGTAGAAAGACTGAGGAGCCTTCACTTAGGTATGGACACGAGTTCATGTTTGGAGCTGAGAGGAGATTGTTCTTGGAGATAGTCTATGAGGCTTGGTGTATCTCAGTTGAGCATTCTCATTCCCCACTCTCAGTTCACTCGGCAGAAAATGATCTGATAGGTATTGCCCATGTTGTTTCAGATTCATCTTGTTTTATGCTTTGATTTCTCATGGATATGGATCTTGAGCTATAGTTTCTAGTTCTGGAGGGTTCATTTGAGGAGTATTTGGCATGGTTATCTCCTTGGGTATGTGGTTTGATTTATGAGAAGTTTTGGAGATGTTATTGGGTTGTATTCCTATTTTTGGAATGTTTTTTTTATTTTCATCTTCCTTGGTTAGAGAAGCTTACATCCTTTTTTAGTTATTTGAGCACTTGGTGGTATTGGCAGAAGGGGATGATATGGTTTGTAGTTTCTCTTTATGGTCTCACGTTTCTTCCTAGACGTTCTTATTCATCTAGTATGATTACTGGTTTTGTGGTCATCTACTGTTGTTGTACCTTATTGTTTTTTAGAAACAATATGTGTTCTTTTAATTTATATCATTTGAGATGTGGAGGACTTGGGAGAAGTGGAGGAGATCAAAGGTGAGAGAGTGAGCAGAAAACTGTTTGTGGAAGCATGCTCTATTTTGCAACAGGTTGGTTGCAGTTTGTAGATCATTGTGATTGTTCTTTGTATTACATGATTTGATTATAAGCCACACTTCTATGTAAGTGTTGATTGGTAGACTGTGAGTTGCTTTGGTTGGCATTGCTCACGCAGTATGATTTCTAGGATGTATGTATGTCTTTGGTAAATTGTTTTTCATTGAACTGTAGTATCAAGGGACTCTAGATTTTTTGCACATCAATGGTTTTGGTGTGTTTGTTATCATGGGAGATGGTAACTTTGAGCAGGACAGTGGATTTTATAGGGATGTGAGCTGCAATATGGGCTAGATATATCATGTGTAGAAGTTCTATCAATGGTGGGTTTTTTAGTTGGATGCAAACAACCAGCTGTGGTTGTTCTAACTATTCTGGAGCATTCACGCTCGATCTTGTTTTGGAGGTGTTTGGACTTTAGAGTTGTGTTCTAGTAACGGGTTTAAAGTTGGATACATTGGTGTGTCTATGTGACATTTAGTGTTTCATCATGGGTTTTGGAATTCTAATATTTTGTCATGTTGGTGATCACATGAAGATGTTTGATGAAGGGGGTAAATCACAAAACACACAACAATAGAAATTGAACATAGAAAATAGAACTTTCTTTTATTGATTTGGACAACTTATTACATTACAGATGCTCAATTACAATCAGAGGAATCAACCCTCTACATGCTGCAACACATTACAGCTTCCTTTCGCAAGACTCTGGAATCATCCGCCTTCTGTAACCCCAAATTAGCTAGGGTTTCTGTTTTCCTGCCTATTCTTGACTCTACGCTTCCCCCCTTAACTCTACTACTCCCTAGGGTTCCCAAAAATGGTTATTATAATAGTCTTTTTGGCGGCCAACAATCTAATTTTGAAACTTGCAGCTCCCTCCAAAAATAGGTCAACTTTCGGGAGCCATAACTCTTGATCCGGGTGTCTAATTGACGAACCGTTTTATGCGTCGGAAAACTTGCAGAGTGCTTTACGCGCTAAAAACCCGCTTTGTCGGTTCCGGCCATTTTCGGGCCCGCACGGGGCCATTTAGTGCCTCAAACCTGAGTTTGAATAATTTTCAAGTGTTTTTCGGGAAACGGCAACCTTAATATCTTTCAGCTCGCAAATGATTTTTGTGTGATTCCTTCGCAAAAGGTCTTATATTTCTGTTATGTAACTTGCTATAAATTTTCACTTCAATCCGTGCCCAAATGTAAACTTTCTAAAAATAGCAGGTTACTATTTTTAGCAGTTTGGAAAAACTGAAAGTCCTACATCATTATTCAAGCGATTATAGAACCAAAACAACAAATTTTGAAAAGAAATGGAAAGAACATCAACGATTTTGAAACACATCTTTTTTTGGGTGATACAAGATTGCCCTTACACCACTGGATGCTCCTGCATCAGACACCCAGGGTAATTTGAGAAGTGACCCTGTCAGGTCTCAGGTGTTTGTGTGAGGAAAACCCAAATTATCAACCTCTGCCTTAGACAACCAAGAAGAATCTTCAACAGCTCTCCCTTTCCATTTCACCAGATATTCTTCGTATTGCCTGTTCCGAGTATTTCTTCTCACACAGCGATCCAAGATCTCTTCTATCTCCTACGTTGAAGTAGATGCCGGAATACTCCATTGTTCTTCTGTTGTTCCATCCTTTGTGCCACCCTCATGATATTCTGTTAAATTAGCAATGTTGAACATAGGGGAAATATTAATCCCACTTGGCAACTCTACCTCATATGCATTTCTTGAATCATGCTTCTTCAAAATTCTGCACGGTCCAAATTTCTTCATTTTCAACTTATTGTATGTTCCAATTGGGAACCTTTCTTTTCTCAAGTGAACCATGACTTCATCTCCTACTTGGAACTCCTTATACCTCCTCTTTTGATCTGCCTTAGCCTTGTACTGAATATTCATCTTATTAATGTGTTTTCTTACCTCTTCATGCAAATTTTTCAGATGTTCTGCAAAGTCTTCAGCCTCGGCACTTGTCTTTTCTCCTTTGTCTAGATTTCCTTAACTCTGAAGCATTTCTTGGACTATTTCCATATACAATCTGGAATGGTGATTTACCAGTACTCCTATTGATAGAATTGTTGTAAGCAAATTTTGCCTGTGGTAAAATCAAATCCCATCCCTTGGGTTTATCTCCTACTAAGCATCGTAGCAGGTTACCCAAACTCCTATTCACCACTTTCGTCTGTCCATCAGTCTGTGGATGGTGTGCAGAACTGAACTTCAAATCTGTCTTCAACTTCTTCCATAATGTCCTCCAGAAATCACCAACAAACTTGATATCTTGATCTGAAACTATGCTCTTTGGTAGACCGTGTAATCTCACCACCTCTCTGAAAAATAATTTAGCAATATGAATAGCATCATTAGTCTTCCTGCAAGGAATAAAATGTGCCATCTTCGAGAATCTGTCCACCACCACAAAAATGGAATTATGTCCTCTCTGTGTCCTTGGTAAACCAAGAACAAAATCCATACAAATATCATCTCATGGCTTCTCTGGTACAGGTAATAGTTGATGTAGACCTGTGTTCTGACTTGCTCCTTTTGCCATCTGACATACTTTGCAACTCTGCACAAATTTCCTCACATCCTGTTGCAACTGTGGCCAATAATAATTTTCACCAACAATAGCAATGGTCTTATCTCGACCAAAGTGTCCGACCAATCCTCCACTATGCTTCTCCTTAATTAGGTTCTCTCTCATGGAACTCCTTGGAATGCACAACTGGCTTCCTCTAAACAACATGCCATCTTGGATTATGAAATCCAACCATTTTGTCTTGTCCAAAGTAACAGGTTCCAAACAAGCTTTCCAGGACTCTGCAAAATCTAGATCCCTCAAGATACAAACTTTGAGCTCATCGAACCCAACAACCTCTATCTTCATTTCTGTCAACAAATTTTGCCTTCTGCTCAAGACATCTGCAATTCTGTTGGACTTCCCACTCCTGTGCTTCAAAACAAAAGTATAGCTCTGCAAAAACTCAACCCATTTTAAGTGCTTTTGGTTCAACTTCCCTTGACTATTAAGATACTGCAAAGCCTGATGATCAGTATATAAAACAAACTCTTTTGGCAACAAATAATGGCTCCATTTCTTCAAAGCTTGAACTATTGCATAAAATTCCTGATCATAAACATAATATTTTTTCTTGGCATCATTAAGCTTCTCACTAAAATAGGCAATGGGCTTACCTTCTTGGCTCAAAACAGCTCCTATACCACTACCACTAGTATCACAATCTACCTGAAATACCTTATTGAAATATGGAAGTGCCAAAACAGGTTGTTTTACGACTTTCTGCTTCAATGTATCAAAGCTCTTGTCTGTTCCTTTAGTCCATCTAAACTCTTTTCTATCCCCTCTCATTGTCTCAATTAGGGGTGCACAAATGCTACTAAAATTCCTGATAAACTTTCTGTAAAAAATTGCTAAACCATGAAAAGATCTTACCTCCATTGCACTCCTTGGCGTAGGCCATTCAATGATAGCCCTTACTTTTTTTGGATCCATCTTAAGACCTTCCTCTGAGACAACAAATCCCAGGTATACCAACTCCTTTGCAAAACTACATTTTTTCAGATTAATCAGCAACTTCTCCTCCCTCAGCTTCTCTAGAACTCTTCTGATATGCATCAGATGCTCATCCCAAGTCTTACTGAAAATCAAAATATCATCCAAATAAACAATAACAAAACTTCCCAAAATTTTTTTCAGTACTTCGTTCATGAGCCGCATGAATGTGCTCGATGCATTGGTTAGCCCAAATGGCATGACTAACCACTCATACAAACCTTCCTTTGTCTTGAAGGCTGTCTTCCATTCATCTCCTTCTCTGATACAGATCTAGTGATACCCACTTTTCAGGGCAATTTTCGTGAAGTACTTGGCTCCACTCAAACAATCCATGATGTCATCCATTCTTGGCAATGGAAATCTATACTTGATCGTTATCTTATTGATGGCTTGAGAGTCTGTACACATCCTCCATTCTCCATTCTTCTTTAGTGCTAGTACTGCAGGTATTGCACATGGACTTAGGCTCTCCCTTATCAGTCCCTTCCTCAACAACTCCTGAACTTGTCTGTTCAGCTCTTCATTCTTTGCAGGGGTCATTCTGTGGGCTGCCTTGTTTGGCAAACTGGCCCCTGGTATCAAATCCATTTGATGACTTATCTTCCTTACTGGTGGTAAACCATCTGGTACATTATCAGAGATAATGTCCTGGAACTCTTCCAACATATTTGAAACTTCTGTTGGTACATCTTCACAGTTCTGTTGACTAATCTTAGGGATCAATGCAAAGCAATGACGCTCATGCTTCATACCCTCTCAAAATTTCCTACTATCTACCAAGCAAATTCTGGCAGTACTACATACCTTTTCTTCAACCTCTTTCAAGGGCTTTAACTTATGACGAACTCCATCCTTTGTTAGGGAATATGTGTTTGCACGACCATCATGGACAACGCTCCTATCATACTCCCACGGCCTCCCCAACAACATATGACATGCATCCATCGGTATGATATCACACAACACCTCATCATGGTAGTCACCAATCTTGAACTTCACTAAACACTGCTCATTGACCAAAGCTCTATGGTCCTTTTACAACCATGCAATTTGATATGGATGCGGATGCTTTCTTCTTGTCAATTTCAACTTGTCAACCATCTCCTCTGAAACAAGATTATCAGTGCTTCCACTGTCAATAATAATATCACAACACTTACCTTCACATTTGCACCTTGTGCGGAATAAACTCTTCTTCTGATTGGGTTCTTTCTCCTCATTCAACAAGGTTCTTCTGACAACTAGGGTTTCTCCCATTTTAGCATCTTTAGAATGCTCAGAATGTGCATCTTCATCTACATGTGCAACTCGTGCATTGCCTTCAGGTCTTCTATTTGTCCTTACTTGATGTTGCGGACACTCGTATCCTCGGTGCCCTTCTTCTCCACATTGGAAACAGGTTTCTCTAAAACCTCCTCTTCCGGGTCCTTGCCCAGGTCTGCCTCTTCCTCTTCCTCTTTGCTCACCATTGTTCTGGTCATGGGCGGTAGGTATTATCCTCTCTCTGATTTCAACTGGTGCCGGCTTCCTTACTTTTCTTTGAATCTTCATTTCGGCCCCCCATAGGGTCTTCCACTAGTCCTTCCGCCTTGACCTCTTCCTCTTTGCTTGCTGTCAAATCTTTTATTCAGCTTCTCTTCCACCTTTAGGGAAAATTGGTATGCATCTTCTATGGTGGTCATTCTGACTAGGCTCAACTCCTCTTGAATACTTGGCCTCAACCCATTAATGTAACGGGCTACCTTCTCCTTGTTGGGCTTTGCATGGCCTGTCTTGATAGTAATTTTATAAAACTTTTCCGTATACTCCTTAACAGACTTGTTACCTTGCTTCAGTCCTTGCAGCTTCTTTAGCAACTCCATCTCATAGTCCACAGGAATGAACTGCTTCTTCAGTTTCTCCACCGTCCGATCCCATCTGGTGATCTTTCCTTTTCCTCTTCTGTTCCTCTCTAACTGGACCTCCTTCCACCAAATATTGGCATGGCCCTTCAATTTTGTTTTTGCAAACTTGACCTGATCTGGGTCTTCTACATCTTCATACTCAAAATATTCCTCCATGTCATTGATCCAATCAATAAGCTGTTTCGGATTCAAATCTTCAAAATATGTAGAAACTTTGATCCTAGGCCTCTTTCCGATCTTCGAAATGACCCTCAACAACCTAACTTCTGCAGGATCTCCTGCAGCTTCTTGTTCATCCTCAGATAGCTCTTCTTCAACTTCATCTTCACTTTCTTCTCTTGTTCTTGGCTCAAACCCTCATCGCAGCTCCTCTTGAAATGCATCAATTTGCCTTTGTAGGGCTCTAAAACCCTCTTCCGTCAAAGCATTCCTCCCAATACGGTTTCTTTGTGGAGGCATCTTGATATCCGCAGCAAACCCACAACCTCAGGTCTTAGTGCAAACTGCCTCACGGTTGGCGATCTGTTTACATACTTAGGAACCCTTGCTCTGATACCACTTGATGAAGGGGGTAAATCACAAAACATACAACAATAGAAATTTAACACAGAAAATAGAACTTTCTTTTATTGATTTGGACAACTTATTACATTACAGATGTTCAATTACAATCAGAGGAATCAACCCTCCACATGCTGCAACACATTACAGCTTCCTCTCGCAAGACTCTGGAATCATCCGTCTTCTGTAACCCCAAATTAGTTAGGGTTTCTGTTTTCCCGCCTATTCTTGACTCTACGCTTCCCCCCTTAACTCTGCTACTCCCCAGGGTTCCCAAAAATGGTTATAAATAGTCTTTTTGGCGGGCAACAACTTAATTTCGAAATTTGCATCTCCCTCCAAAAATAGGTCAACTTCTGGGAGCCATAACTTTTGATCCGGGTGTCCGATTGACGAACCGTTTTATGCGTCGGAAAGCTTGCGGAGTGCTCTACGCGCTAAGAACCCGCTCTGCTAGCTTCGGCCATTTTCGGGCCCGTACGGGGTCGTTTAGTGCCTCAAACCTGGGTTTGAATAATTTTCAGGCGTTTTTCAGGAAACATAAACTTTAATATCTTTCAGCTCACAAATGATTTTTGCGTGATTCCTTCGCCAAAGGTCTTATATTTCTGTTATGTAACCTGCTGTAAATTTTCACTTCAATCCGTGCCCAAATGCAAACTTTCGAAAAATAGCAGGTTACTATTTTTAGCAGTTTGGAAAAATTGAAAGTCTTACATCATTATTCAAGCGATTATGGAACCAAAACAACAAATTTTGAAAAGAAATGGAAAGAATATCAACGATTTTGAAACACATTTTTTTTTTGGGTGATACAAGAGTGCCCTTACACCACTGGATTCTCTTGCATCAATGTTACAGGTGCTTCTGTAAAGCTTATGAGCATAGTGGAGTTCAGTTGAGATAGTATGGTAACCTCGGTGGTTCACATATTGGTTGTGTTTCCCTTTGTCTCTTGCAAGGTATACGACAGGTGGGAGAATGTTGGGATTAGGTGTGTCATACACCTTGCAAGTCCTAATATTTGAAATATTTATTTATTTGTATTTATTATGCATGCACATATTTTGGGCATCCCACTTGGAGTGGCACTATGTGTCACTTGTAGTTTGTATTTTGGCAATTTGTGTTTTTTATCACTTAGTGTCATGGAAGTTGCTAAATGCAACTATGACAACTTGTAATGTATTAAGGGTTGCTAAAATGGAAAGACCTTGAAACATTGGAGATTGTGAAAGCATGATTTTAGGAGCCAAAAATGGAGTGCCATATTTGGAGATTCAGTTATGATTTGAGTAACTTTCTATATTACGGTGGTTTCTTGTATTGGAACTCCTATAAATTCAATGCCTGAAGAGTCATTTGTGAGGAGAGGATTTTTATGCAAGGTTATGCTATCAGTTTTCCAACATAGAAGCAAGATGTAAATCTCCATGTTAAGGCTTTGAGCCTGCAAGTGTATTGTAACATTGTTGTTGTAGATTAATACATTGGTTCGATGCTTTGGAGTGTGGGCTTTTCTTCACGAAAGGGTTTTCCCCATGGTTATTAGTGTTTCTTATCTTCTGTCTATTTTCTTCTTCTATAATATCCCTGATGGATATTGGCTATGATTCTGTATATAGCTCTGATACCACTATAATATACCTGATGGATATTGGACTGAAATTTTAAATCTCTGATACCACTGTAAAATACCCTTCTAGAAATGACTATTTTTTTTTGCAAATTTAGATAAGATTTCTTGCACACTTCAATTAAATAGCTTCACCAAATGAATAAGGAATTGTAGCACATCAAACTCACATCAACTTTGCACATATGAAAATGAAACATGAAATGTCAAGTGGCTGGAATTTATTTCAGTCCATGTCTGATTTTATATCAGACTTAATTACAAGTCAATTTGAAGCCCAAATACATCAAACTTTGCATACAAATATAGCCCAAAACCTCTAGAATGATGATAGCTATTAAATGGACACAAGACACCCTTGAAAGAGCTTTAATAAAATTCTGATGTAAACTTTCTGTATGCTGATATGATTGCTGAAAGTGTACTTTTTGCCCAGCCAAGGGTTTACAATGAAATATCATGAAATAACTCCTCCAAATGCATTCTATGGATGCATAGGAATGTCTTCTATCAAACACAACTCTTCAATCTTCAAACCCTTGATCAAATTCACCTAAAAAGCCCTGAAATTCCAATGTAAAGTCGCTATTATAAAAATCAGACCCTGCTGTTGCAAAAGCAGACTCTGCAAAACATGAAAATACCATCCAAAATGTACTCCAAATTCACTAAACTACCTTGGTAGACAATCCTCTACACCAAGAGCTTCAAATAGATATCAATGTCACTTCCAAACTCTTCAAATAACCTGCAAATGTAATCCAATGATGAAATCTGTATGACAACATCTCACAAATTGTTATGGGATCATCACCACAACACTCAAGGGAACATCTCCTTGAAAAATAACTAGAAAATCAGAATTTTCAGTCATAAACAATAATAAAGAAAACATACCATAGCATCATTCATTGCAAAATGAAGCTCAAGTCATCTATTTAAACTTCTCAAGCTTTGATGTCCATCCTCTTGGCAATTTTGGAATGCATTTTGAAATCCATCAATAGAAATTAAGGAAATGGAACAATATTGAATGATCTTCACTTGAAATGCTTTCATTTAAAACAATCTTCAATTATTTTAAATGAATTTTGCTCCTCCTCTATGGATCGATCCTCCTTAAGCTTGGCCTTTGACACTTGCATTGAATTTTGAGATTGCAATCATTTAAAATCTTCCTCTTTGCTTTGGCGATCAGCTACATGCATTTAATTTTGTGTTTGAAATGCATTTAAAATCCTTCTAACCTCCAACTAGTACTTGCAATGATTGGGCGATTGCATTAAATAAACCAATCTATCCAAATGCAAGCATTTAATAACCTTCAAAGCATTTAGAATCTTGATCCTTGACATAACCAACTTGGCATTTAATTTATGAACTTGCATTTAAAATGCTCCTCTATTCTTGCTTCAATCCACAACTACCTCATGTGCATGCATTAAATGATGATATTTGCATTTAATAAAAACCCTCAACCGCTCCAATGCAAATATTTAATAATAAAATTTGCATTTAAAATATTTTCAAAGCTCAATATCAAATTAAATGCAATCATTTAATTTCCACAAACCCAATCGACCTCATATTCCATCGATCCAATGCAATCATTTAATAAATAGATGTTGCATTTAATATATCCTTCCTTCATGTTTGGCGGCCAGCTATGAATCATATGCAATCATTAAAAATCAAAACCAACCTCATAATTGAAAATACAATTCCAATATTGCATTTCCCATGTAGCTCAAAAACACACTTAGCTCATAATTTGGGACATTACATCTTCTTTCATGTTCTTAAAAGTGTTAATTTACGTGTTATGTTGCTGAAATTTTCTTAGATCTATAAGCTACATTATCTTTCCTCTAAGTGTTAATGTGATGGGAAATCAACTATGTTTGTTTCCGTTTTAAGGGAATAGTAGTATGTGCTTGCATCAAGTTATTAAGTAAAATATAGAATGTTGTAAGGTGCATGCAGGGTTCTCTTTTCCCTTTCATAGTCAAGCGCTGGGCTAGGGCATCTTTCCACCAAGATGCTTGTGTAATGTCCCCTGTTTGACACTTGTGCTACATGGGGTCCATTTCTCTAATCCACAACTATTTATTGAATGGAATGTCAGCATAGGAGTAGCATAGTTGGAATTGTAGATACTTTCAGTTAGTTGGAGTAAAGGCTTTGACAGTTAACTAATACATGTGGTCAATTAATTGTTTGGGATTGCATCAATTGATGAAAGGCTTTGACAGTTAACTGTTTGAAACTGCCTTAATTTGGGGGACTAATTTGTGAGTTGTGGGAGCTAGATTTGTTAGTTAACTTACCTAGTTACTGCCAACATTTGAGGGATGTCTTGCGTCTGATTGAGGTGTGCTGGGAAAGGAGAGCTTGAGTTATATAATGTGTTGGGTGAGGAGAAGGGATACACTTGAAATTGGAAAAAACAAAAAAATCGTTTCTTTTTCTGGGTTGGACTTTGTGTTTCAGCAGCTAGAGCTTGGAGACTAAGCCCTTCAGGCATAGAGATTAGGCTTCTTGAGGACAGAAACGCTTTAGTAGTAGATTGACATTCACACTGACATCTAGAATACCAGTAGTCTCTAGTTTTGCATGTGGGCCTTGTTGATGTGTTTTTCTTGCACATGCAAACTCAAAATAAAATACTAAGTATTCTATCCTCTCTTGAACAAAGTCTCTCGAATGCTAAACAATGTGATCAATCGAGACAACTCCAAGGTTCCTGATTCGTGTTTTGCGATGGATAGACTCAGTTGTTGATGTGATCATGCTGGTAATCACAAAGGGACTTACGTTGAATGTGCTCCTTACTCCACTCAAACATGTACTTCTTTCCTTGTGAAATGGAACTTCTAACTGTCTATGAAAGAAAATGCAAAAGACAAGGGTTGAGAAAGCTAATCTAAGGACAATGAAGTGATGGATGATGTCAAGATAGACAAATTCCTCTTATAACCCAACTCCGCTTCGCCATGAGGACCAACAACTACACAAAGTTCGGTGCAATCTTCTAAGGTAACTCAAAGATTTTCAAATTGCGAAGCATTCATCCAAACACCCACACTGGCGCAGCTTGAACAATCTTCACAACCGAACTAAAGCACATGAAGGTTCAGACTAACTTTGCACTGTGAATTGCAAGCCACAAGTCACAAAAAGTATGAACACAAAGGAATTCATCAAATATTTCAACATAAATTCATCATATCAATGAACTTCTAATCTAATTCTACTCTACTTGGAAACATCTCCCCATCACATCCAAGAAATTAGAAACCATGTTAACATTCCGCAACCACACAAAATCACCATGAAACAACCAACAATGAGCTTGTATTGATCTTGGAAGTATTTTTACAACAATTTCAATGTCTCATCAATGACTTTAAGAAGTCTCCTCTACTCTACTTGCTATTCTTCCTAATTCTAATATCCTAATGTATCCCCCCTTTACAAATGAGAGAAGTGAGCTTTATATAGAGCTTGAGAATTACAATGAATGGCCAGGATTGATTTGCAAATCAATGGCCTAGATTGAGACAACAAGACAATTTGTTACAACAATTTGCTATTTTTAGACATGAAAGAGGGAACAAAGGCACGTTTCCCAATGTGATCAATAACATGTCAAAATGTGATTGGCCTGATGATGTGTACATGCCACCTCAGCCTTGGGCGAACCAGTTTGATTTTCTCCCTATTCACATTGCTTGGAGCAACTTCCCAAATTGTATCATCTTTCATGGAATAGTCTTTGAACTTGGATTTTCACCTCTGGAGCTTTGCATCTTTCGAACTTGCAAATTTGGGATTTTGGATTTCTTCTTGTTGTTGTCTTGACATTTTTTAGTTTGAATGTAATTCATAGATTTTTTGATAAACTTGCTCATTTCTCATCTTGTGACATTCTCATTCTTGTGCAGGATTTTAACTCTGGATGGTGCATGAAGTAGAAGATATTTTATGCGTGAATTCTTAGAGTAGACTTCATGATGGATGTAGATGGCTCATGGAATAGATAACTCTGGAGCTTGAAGATGCAAACGAATTCCTGGAAATGGATTTCTGGACGAATGTTCCTCTCATGATGCTGGATTCTTGAACATGCAGGTGGAATGATCTTCTGGATGCTTGGATGATGGCAAACTTGATGATGCAATATTCTTCCTCCATTCTGGTGATGTCGCCTTCTTTGGAGCAAGGTGAATCAGCTTGATGACACTTCGACCCTCTGGATGGCTTGCCTCCACATAATTCGATCTTTCACTTGATCTCGCTCTCCTTCAACATTCACCGCATACATTGCAAACCTACAAGCAAAATACCTCAAGTTAGCACATCAACATGATACATGATATAAAGGAATTTTACCACTAAATTCACCTTCCTTACGAATGTGGGACAAATAAAACAATTTCCATATATTCATCAAACAATTTTCAATTTAAGCCAGCTTATTCAATAATGCAAAGTGATTTTTCATGAAAACTTTCAAAAAGTGGAAATTGTTCTGGTCCATGGAATATGCGCCCTTCTAGGGCGCAAAATGCCAGCTCTAGAACATTTTCCCATTTTGCAACTTCAATACTTAGAATTTTTTCTTGTTCTCTTTTTCAAGTTTCGCTTCTTCTTTGGTAAATCCTCCTTCAATTTTAATGATCTTACATTCAATTTTGCATTTGTAATGAGTGAAATTTTCCGACTTGGCAATCTTCCTTCAATACTTAGGCAATTTTGTAAACTTTCACCTTGTATCAACCTTTGACAAACCTTCACTTGGAGCTTCAAAACAAGACTGGAGTCTTCAAGATACTTCTCACTTAGTTCAACTTCTTTGTGATTATTTGGGCGGAAATTGCATAGAGTAGAACAATTTCCTCCGTTGTAGGGCGGATTTTGCATGCTCCAGAACATTTTCCACCTTTTAACACTTCCACACTTAACACCCTTAGTAAATTTCTTCCAAGTTCCTTGCACTAAATCCTCATAAAATTGTATCAACTTGCAAAAATGGGATGTTTTTCCAAGAGCAAAGATCCTCCTCTAGAAAGGTGCAAATTGTATGAGGCAGAACAACTTGCATCTTGGGAGGGCGGATATTGCATGTAGTAGAACATTATGCATCATTCTAGGTAGGGCGCAAATTCCACTTGGGAGAACATTTTCCACCTTTCCATTTCCCAGACTTAGTCAAATTTTGCACACTTTCACCTTGGGCGCAAATTGTAGGTTCTAGAACAATTTCCTCACTTTGCAACTTATCTCCAACTAGGGCGCAAAATGCAAGGGGTAGAACATTTTCCCCATTTTGATATTCTAACTTCATCTCATATTGGCGAATTTCAAACTTTCTCAAGTAATTCAACATGCTCCTTCAAGTATCCTCAATGATCTTCATTTCAAAAAAACGGAGGTTTCTATCTAAGGCGCAAATTGCACTTGGGAGAACATTTTCCACCCTTTTCAAGTCTCCTTCTAGCTAAAGCACAAAATGCGAGGGGCAGAACATTTTCCCCATTTTGGTATTCTATCATGACCTTCACTTGAACTTTCAAAACAAGGTTAAACTTCCCAAGATGTTTCATACTTAGCTAAATTTCCTTGTTACAAGCTCCTAGGGCGGAAATTGCATGCTCTAGAACATTTTGCACTCCAAGGAGGGCGGATTTTGAAGGTTGCAGAACATTTTCCTTCATTTTGCTACTTAGGTTTTTCCTTCAAATTTCAAATGTTGAGTGAATCTTCTACCTTGGACTTCCTTCATTGCCTTAAACATGGATTGAGTTTCAATATCCTTCGCACTTCATGCATTTATCATGAAATTCCTAGGGTGTATGTTGTAGGTTTAAGAACAATTTGCAACTAGGGAGGGCGGATTTTGAAGGGTGCAGAACATTTTCCTTCATTTTGGTACTTCAACAATTCATCAAACTCCATCTTTCTTCCAACTCCACAAAACAAATTGTCATTTTCTTTGCAAGTATTCTCGAGAATTTGTCTAAGGCAATCATGCATAAAAAAAATGGAGACCTTCAACCTAGGGCGCATATTGCATGAGGCAGAACATTTTCCACCCTCAAACTCATCCTCTAGGGCGGAAATTGCATGTGTGAGAACATTTTCCCCATTTGTCAACACTTAGCCAAATTTTTGAGTTTTGATCTTCTCTGTCGCTTGAATTCTCATTGCTTTTGCTTGGGCGGATTTTGAAAGCTCTAGAACATTTTCCCCATTTTCCTGGGCGCATATTGCATGGTGTAGAACAATTTCCGCCCAAGGTCCAAGACTTCAACTTTTTTTGCCTGATTTTGACTTGTCCTGGATGGAAGTATATTTAAAAATATATTTAAGTATATGCTCTACTTTAAATATTTTGAAATATACTTCCAGGATGTTTGAGATAGGTCTCAGATCCATGGGATTTAACATGCAGATTCTAGATTTTTGAGGATCCACCAGATTTCAGACTTAGTCAATTTCAGGATCTCAGAACATCAGGATTCCAGACTTAGTCAATTTCAGGGCTCAGAACACGCATCAGGATGAGAAGATACAAAATCCTTAGCCAGAATATATCGAGACTTGGGTAAAACAACACTACCAAAACCTTACAAGCTCAAAGAAAACCTAAACCCTAAAGCAAAGCAATGACAGAAAGCAAAAAAAAAGGGGGGGTCCCCATTTGCAATGGGGCGATGTGTGACTACATCACAACAGGCCTGTCTAGTAAGCTGTATTAGTTTGATGAATCTCAATTTGCTTGTGTACTGTTTTGAAGAAATATAAAAAATATAAAAATATTTATTTGCTGTAGGATTTCTAGGTTTGTTTTATTGCTGTTGTTGCATTTTTGGGTTTGTTTTATGCACATTTAGTATAGGTTATTATAGTGGTATCAGAGCTAACATTCTGCTAGCTTGTGAAGTATGGAAGAATTTTGAGAATATTGACAAAAGGAGAAAGGGCATATCTTTTTCAAGATACCTTGATGGAGAAGATTGAATGACAGAGATATTATTGCAGCTCTAGAACAACTTGGCCACAGCCATTCCTTTGCAGAATCCAGTTCAGGCTCGAACATCACAAAGAAGACAAAGTTCACTTGTAAATAACCGACCAATGGCAATTTCCATTCCAAAACTTGTTAGGGCCATGTTTCTGCAAAAAGAACAAAGATTGGAACCAGAGCTACAACAACCTACAGAGGAGCAAATCATCGAGCATGAGCTGGAGAAATTGGCAGATAAAGATGCAGACACTAGCAACAACACTCTTGCAACTCTTTGCACTTGCAGCAGCACTCTTGCAACTCTTTTAAGAGCAGAATCAGACCAACACCAGCAATAGAGGAGTAGATTGTTGAGCTTGAACCTAGCTATTCGGCAGAGGATAACATATTGTGTTTTTCTGCCTCTAAAGCATGCAATGGGCTGCATTTATGTGGAAATGATGTAATGTTAGCCACATCAGATGATTGGAAGGTTTTGCTTAATCACCTTAAGGAGCAAGAATGTATTGGTAACGTGATATATTTAATTGTCCTTGACATCTTAATGTTCCACCAATTATGTTAGACTATAAAGAAGTTGACTCATGGAATACTTATTTGTGTGAGATGCAATATTGCACTGGACTGTGGATTTAAGTATCAAAGCTCTTGTCATCAAGGGATGCATTCTAGTGGTAGTGAAAAAGTGATTGATATAATTTGTGGAAAGTGGCATAGAGCTTCTTTCTACTAAGTCCTAGATAATTGCTCTTGTATAATGGTTTTAAAACCTGGTTCGTTAGACAAATCTACCTATAGAGGATGTACTTGGGAAAGATGAGCAATACTTGGACGTCCAACACTGCATTCCTTGTGGGCAAGTAATTGTGGGAAGGGCAGATTTATAATGTCTCCTTTTTGACTCTCATGCTGCGTGGGGTCCATTTCTTTTGTTCATGCTATTTAGTGAATGGATTGTCAGCATAGTTGGTCCTTTCCGTAGACAATTCAAACATTGCAATGAAAAGACCCTGCATGCAGTGATGCAGAGGCATCTGGGATAAGCTCTACCCTGCTAACAATTCTGGTTTTCTTTCTGATTTTTGTGTGTGTTTGCTGGTCCTGTTTGGTGTGGTTTTCTTGTTTCTTTTGGTTTTGGGACTAGTCTCTTTGCTAGGCGTGGCAGGTTGCTGTCTAGATCTTCTTCAAAGCTGGAGCACCTGCGTGACATCCTTCCTTGAGACATTTCACTGTTGCTGGGTGCCATACCTTTCATTCTTTCCAACGCCTTCTTGGGTTATTCCCCCTCAACGCTATGAAAATATCTATTTATGAGCATTGAAATTCATGGGTCAACCTTGACAGTAGCGACAATCCTTTGCTAGGCATTACAAAATGGGTGTTGCATTTAGACTACATTTCAATCTTCATCCTGAGTTTGCAGCAGTTATATCATCCACTGACTTGTGGCTGCTGGCAGGGCATAATCTATTTTAAGGCAACAATTATCCCCTTGACCATTCAGAGCACCTTCTGACAGGCTGTAGGGCAGTGGCTAAAAACAGTCACTTATCCATCACTCTGGCTAGCGGTTATGACTTGACAGTTACTATTTGGTGGTGTGGGTATTCTGAGAGCCTATCCTGGTCATAACATGGGTATTCACTACCCAACGTTAGCTATTGGCTGCTTCAGGATAGACTTATGGTCATTTTCTCTTAGCTGTCCCACTTTTGATACATTTTTAATTTCTGATTTTCATTTACCATGGTGTGGAGGCTCTCTAGAACCATACATATATTTGTCAATTTGTTGGGGAAGTGGCTGATTATTTAGCCTGCTGAAATATAAAATGGGGTCCTGCTAAAGTATTCTGTTATGCAATTTTTCTGAAAGATCTAATTCTGGTCATCGTCATTTTCTGAGTCAATGTAAAGCTATTTGTTTTGGGTTTTGTGCCTACATATTAAGTTGTAGTTAGAAACCCTGAAATATGATATTGTTTGTTTCTTGGGTCGAGTGCCTACATCAGCACAGTTGATGTTTGGGTAGTAAAATATTAACATATTGTTATTCTGTGTTGTGATCTCTGAGTTAGAGTAAATTGTTGCTGCTGTTGCAATTGTTAATTTGAGTGTGAAGCTGCTTGGACTGGTTGCCTAACTTTAGGCCCCCAATCCCTGATTGCATTAAGTGTTAAAAAAGCTAGTTAAGCTCATTTGGATTGCTCATGGAAATGCTGAAATGACAAAGATGTCGAGGGCAATGGCAACAAGATTAGAAGCATTAGAAACAGCACAAACGAGAATTGTAGCTATTGAGAATGTAAGTGAATAAGAATAAGAAGTAGAAGAATTGATTGGCCAAGAAGGGAGAAGAGAAGATTATATGAATGAGCCTTTTTTGAGGGCTATGTCACTCATTGGTAATCGACCATGGATAGAGACTTCATGCTACAATGGGGAATTGAATGTTGAAGAGGTCATGGATTGGATTGTAGAGATGTAGAAGTACTTTGAATTTGAATCCGTAGAAGACCTGAAGAGGGTGAAGCTTGATAGTACCAAATTGAAGGGTCATGCATCCCTATGGTGGGTTCATGTACAATTGGATAGACAAAGGAGGTAAAACAAAAGATTTGATCATGGGATTGAATGGTGGCAAAGCTGAAATCAAAATTTCTACCAACTTTTTACCACTTGAATTTGCTGAAACAATTGCAGAATTTGAAGCAAAGAGAGCTGATCATCAAGTCTTATACAAGAGAGTTTTATTGGCTCAACATTCGAGTTGGCCATGTAGAAGATGTCGAATAAAAAGTTGCAAGGTACATTAGTAGACTCCGCGTTGTTGATGATTGTTTTCAGACAAGTCAACAATAGAGTAAAACACCAAGTATCCAACTCTCTCTTGAGTAAAGTCTCTCAAAGGCTAAGCTATGTGATCCAGTGAGACAACTTCAAGGTTCTGTATTCGTGATTTGCATTGGATAGACTCAGTGAATACATGTGATCTTGCTGATAATCATAAAGGGACTTACGCAGACTTTTTCATACTTCACTTAGCTTATTTCTTCTTTCAGTGTGGATGATATATATACAATGTCTCAATAGTAAAGAAAAGGAAAAAGGACAAGGGTTCAAGGAAACTAATCTAGGGTCAGTGAAGCAATGATGATGCAAGAATATACAAACTCCTTAATCAACTTAACTCCACTTCTCCAAGAATGCCTACAACTACATGGAGTTGGTGCAATCTCCTAAGGATAGCGAAAGGTTTTCACATCATGAAAGCTCATATAAGCACCCATTAAACGGCGCAGTTCAAACAAGCATCCACAATCGAACTTAAGCAAATTATAATGAAGCTCAGACTAGCTTTACACAACACTTCACCAACGACGAATGTCAAAAGCATGAGCTAAGAGTTGATCAAATATTCAATACAAACATACATCACATCAATGAGCTGCTAATCAACTTCTAATCTATTTTGAAATATCTCTCCACTTCATCAAGATACAGGAAACCACAACTTCTAGTACTCTCAGAGAATTTCGAGAGTCTCTTCTACTCTACTCTTCTATTCTCTAAACTATATATTATATTTACAAATGAGGCAACAAGGGCATTATATAGAAGTCCAGAATTACAATGAATGGCCCAGATCAATTCAAGATAGCCAAGGGTCCAGATCATGCCATCTCAGCAAGTAGTTACAACAATTTGTTATTTTTAGTACATAAGAGAGGCAATAAAGGCACGATTTCCAAGAAGATAAGGATGAAATAGAATCTTTAAAGCATCTTCCACATAAGCGTCTTCTTTGTCTTCTTTCTTGTTGAATGATGTGGTGAACTGTGATTGGTTTGATGATGTGTACCTGTCACGTAGGTGCCACCTCAGCAACTCTTATGGATTCCAACCATTTATTCAATTTGCTATTGGGCATATTCCCAAATTGTATCATCTAGGTGATGTCTTCAAATGTGATCGTTTTGAACTTGTATGTTTGGGATGTACCCTTGTTGATCTTCTTGTAAACTGGATGTGTATGATATATGTTGCTCAATTGACTAACTCTGTATACTTTCTTCTTGCAGGAAGTAAGTTGATCTTCTTTGATGCTTCTTCATGTAGAGTAGTATAGATGATGATGACATGATAATGATTCTTCTTTCATAGCTTGAAGTAAGAGACTTCTTCTGGAGACTTGAAGTTGTATGGAACTTGAAATTGATAGATGAATGCCCTTGAACATGATGCAACTTGATGAAGTATGTTGAACTTGATGTCATTGATAATGAAGTGTTCCAGCATGATGATGGTAAAAGGTTTCTCTGGAATAGCTTCATGATGCCTCTACTTCACTCCTTGCATGAAGGTGACTCTGAGTGCTTAACTGCTTGAATGACTCCTTAGCTTCATCGATGCTCCTACAACACAAGGAAAGAAATAGTATCAATCACTTGATAAAAACTTAATAACACCAAGGAATTATCTTTAAACATCAAAATAACCGTTCTTAAGTCTAGGCGCAGTTTTAGGCAGCAAATAGGTGAAAGTGCGCCTTGACGTATTTAGCTTGCAATCCTCTTCTCTAAAATTCACACCTTGAATAGATTGTGAAGTGAATGATGATTAATGAAATGGGCGCTAGAGTTTAAATAAGCAATTTCCCTTGTTTAAAGTGCTGGTTGGCCAAGGTAAGTCAGCCATCTTTAAGGCATTTAATTCATTTTTGAAATTTGAAAATTTAAAACCATTGGTATATTAGGCGCCAATTTCGAATGATAAACACATGAGATTGCGCCTTGTTTTCTAAGTTGTCTTTTAATGATTTTAAACATGTTTTAAACTCCCAAAATCTCTAAGACCCCAAGCGCATTTTGAGAGTGAAACAAGTATGAAATAGCGCCTTGTTTTGGGTGAGTGTCTTCTTAACTTAGCTGATTACTTGACATTTATTAACTTCAATCTCATGCTCAAATGTTTAAGAGACTCTTTTCCATCTTGGGCGCCACCTTCATATGATGTTCAATTTGGTGTTCTTCACTAAGTTTAGGCACAGATTTGAGGCGCTGAAATCAGTATATTAATGCATGAAATGCGCCTTATTTTGAAGACCTTTTATCACTAATGTTAAACATATTTTCAACTTCAAACTCTTCATGTTTTCTAGGGTCCATTTGAGAATGAAACCAATAGGGATAGGTGCCTTGTGTTGAATAAATGATCTAATCTCAGGCGCAGATTTGAAGCAAAATGAACTAGAATGTGCACCCTTGAATGATGCTTAAAAGACCTCTTCCCACCTTAGGCGCCAAAATTGGTAGGAAAATTCATAATGAGCGCCTTTGCTTTGGAGGAACTTCATATTGACTTCAAACATGTTTCAACCTCAAAACATCATTAGTGACTCCTAGGTGCATTTTGGAGTTGAATTGATCATGAATTGGCGCCTAAAATGCTTAATGTTTCCTTCACTCTTCAAGGCCTCATACTTGTTCAAGGCGTCCAAGCTAGGTGGAATAAGCAAGGAAATGCGCCTAATTTATAATGCATACCTCTAGGCGCTCAAGATGGATTAAACTTCAAGAAATGGTGCCTAGACTTTTAGTGGATGTCATCTACTTCCATATGTTCAATTCATCATAGTTATCAAAGATTTCTCTAAATTGATTAATAACTTGTTTTCTTGATGTTAAGATCCTTCATTCACTCCTCCTCCCTAGGTGCTTGAAATGACTAAAACCACAAGAAATAGCGCCCCAACTCTTAGATGATTTCTTCCTCCATTTAAGGCGCACTTTGGTGAAGATTAGGAGGTGATGAGGCGCCTAAACTCTAAGTTTACTTCTTGAGACTTTAATTCCACATTCCATCAAGGCGCTCCTTCATTAACAATGAACCATGCTTCTACAAACTAGGCGCTAAAAGGTGATCAAAATTTCAAGTAATGGCGCCTAAGACCTAAGATGATTTCTTGACTTACTCATATGCATGGTGATGTTATCTGATCAAGGCATGTTGTTTGAAAGTCTCCTATTCAAGGTGATATTTACAACGTGAGACTCTTAGCCTCTATCTCTTGGGCGCAAATGTAAGGTTGTTTTGAGTTGAATTGGCGCCTAAGTAAGATGAGGTTTCCTTCCACTCACTTTATCCCTCAATCATTGTAGTTAATCTCAAAAGACATCATCAAACATGAGAAACCTCCAAAACTTGTAATTGTAAGTTGATTTCGTCCAAGGCACTCATGTGAGGTTACTTTGAGGGCAAAGGGCGCCTAACTTCATGGTGCTCAATTTAGCATGTTTGATCAATTTTTGAAGTCAAAATGAACTATCTCTCTTAAGGCGCCAGAATGAAGTGATCTTGATGGAAAATGCGCCTTGACTTGAAGGATGGGTGGATGAGTTAAACTTAAGCACTTAGAAACAATCTTGGAGTCCTAACTTCCAGGGCGCTCATTGAGGGTGCTACAAATGATAATAGACGCCTAGGTCTTCTGAACTACTTTCTCTGCAAGTCTTCATTCATTGAAGCAAATTGAGTTTAAAACATCATTCTCACGTATAAATCCCTCCCAACTTGACTTAAGGAATGCTCTATATTACCTTGGCAGATTCATCGACTGGCCAACTCTAAGATGACATGAACAAGAAACCCTAAAATGACTAATCCTATGAAGAAAATTGGGGGTCCACATTTGCAATGTGGTGATGTGTGATTTGGTCACAACATGCGTGGCTATCCAAGATGAGTTCAATATGATTCGGGTAAGAACCGTAGAAGAAGCTTATCAATGTGCCTTGAGAGCTGAAAAGAAGATAGCTAGAAAGCAACAAAACAATTCTAGAGGAAGACGAAGATCCTCCAGAGGAAGAGGACAATATGGTGAAGATAAAAGACAGTAGAATAGTGAAGGGGAGTCTAGCACTTCTTGAAATGAAAAATACAATTGAGATGCAAGAGGAAGAGGAAGAGGAAGACACAGAGGATTCTTCACGCACTACCAATGTGGAGAAGTTGGCACAACAAGACTGTGGAAGAATAAGTGAAGCACAAACGATATTGCACAAGTTGATGAATAATATGTGCCACCACCCTGACATGTAGAAGAACCAGAACAAGGTGACTCTCTCATGATAAAAAAATTATTGTTGAAATTAGAGAAAGAAGAGCATGATCCTGCACAAAGCAAGAGCTTGTTGTCCTAGGGAAAGTGTTGCAAGGTGGTTGTTGATAGTGGGATTGGAAAATCAACCAAGGATTGCTCACTTACCAGAAATTGTTCTCTTTGTAGCCATGAAACCTTGTATGGTTTGGAGTGTGGGATTGTTTTCTTACAGTATTAAATTCGGATTTTACACATAAACATTCATATTTTCACAATAACCCTTATGGCAAACCAGTTATCAATCCAAAAACATAACCATTCAATAAACAGATACAGTTAACGCTGGGTCGCCAGGTGCAAATATATGTAAATGTATTTGTGTGGAATTCTGGCAGTGAATACTGCTGCTGAAATACAGATTCTCTGAACAAATTACAACTTTCTGAGTAATTGGTGTTCTTCTACTTACACATCTCCCTTGAAGGTAACGAGTCTAAGATGCCGCCAAAGACTATGAGAGGGCTCTGTGAAATTGACCTGGAAATTCCCATCAATGAGTGCGTTCAGATTTTAGATGTTGCAACTGCAGTTCTTAACCAAGAACAGCCCAAGGTACGTACACTGTTGTTACACCTGAGTGAGATGTGGGAGGTAGTTCCAGATTAGAAGCTTCTCCTGCAGATCTGGGCGCAAGTCAGGATCTGTATGGAGCGGCTGGAAACACCTTGTATGCAAGAATAACACTCAGATCAGATTTCCCTGTGCCAACTGTGCCCTAGCAACCTTGTGTTCGGCCCTCAGATTTGGTGTGTTCAGCGCCCTAAGTAGGCTCACAATTCAGTTAGGGTAAAAGCCTAGATGACCAGGCAACGCCAAAGTTGTTTCAGTTTCCCAGATCAGCGATGAAGGCGATAATATTTTTTGCCAAATGATGTTGATTGCTGCTGGCAACTTGATGTGAAGCGCCAATGATAGCCCAGCGATGGAGAGGAACCAGATTTGATGCCAACTGGATCTGCTGTCAACTGTAGAGTATTGCAGATGAGAGCTTAGATGAACAGCGGCTAGCAAACTATCTGTAGATCACAAAATTAATCAAAATCTGCATGACTATAGCAGTGGAGTGGAGCTACCAGTAATGAGGATAGGGGCTACATCCTAACCTCAAGGCGTGCAAATAAGGGATTTCGTGCTTTTGCACTTCAAGGAGAAATTCGCTCCAAATTCATGAAATCAGACATGCCAAAGTCAGATGCCCTAATTCCAAATCTGGAACGCCTCTTTATACTCATTGGACTTGATTGTCACACAAGCCGACCTTGATTTGAAATTTGAATTTTGAACCTATCCTTGAGCACCGACCTGGAAAGCTTCAAAACATATATTATTTTTTATTTTTAATAATATTAATATTATTATTGTTATTATAATATTATTTTATTAGTTATTAGTGTTTAGAAACAGTGAACACGATTGTCATATTAAAATAGTAGAACTAGGTCTCCTGAACGGCGGGAACATGACAATTTCAATCCTGATCCCTGAGTGATTACCTGCGGTAGTTATTTCATCCTTTGACTTGTGGCTGCTGGGAGGGCAGGATCTATTTTAAGGCGTCAGTTATTGCTTTGACCATTCAGACTACCTTCTAACAAGCTGTAGGATGGTGGCTAAAAACAGTCCCTTGTCCATTATTCTGGCTGGCAGTTATGACCTGACAGTTTCTATTTGCTGGTGTGGGTTTTCCGAGCGCCTATCCTGGGCATAACATGGGTATTTACTACCCAGTGGTAGCTGGCTGTTGCTTCAGCATAGACTTATGATCATTTTCTCCTAGCCATCCCACTTCTAATACATTCTTTATTGCCGATTTTCATTTACCTGGTGGGGATTCTCTCTAGAACCATACATATATGTGTCAATTCGCTGGGGAAGTGTATTATTTTAGCCTGCTGAAATTTAACATGGGGTCCTGTCACTAGGCTACGTGCCTTAAGTATTCTGTACTGTTACTTGTGTTATGCGATTTTTCGGAGTGATCTAATTCTGGTCATTGTCTTTTTCTGAGTCAATGTAAAGCTATTTGTGTTGGGCTGAATGCCTGCATATAAAGTTGTAGTTAGAAACCCTGAAATATGATATTGTGGGTCATTATAAGGCTTTGATTCTTGGGGTGAATGCCTGCACCGGAACAGTTGATATTTGGGTAGTAAAATATCAACATACTGTTATTCTGTGTTGTGAAATCTGAGTTACAGTAAATTGTTGCTGCTGTTGCAATTGTTAAATTTGAGTGTGAAGCTGCTTGGACTGTTTGCCTAAGTTTAGGCCCCCATTTCCCAACTGCATTACACATGTAAATTTCTATGTTGCTCTCAACGTGTGGTTGCCTGTTGTACACTCGGCCACAAATGGTTGAACCTAAAGATTAAACTATTTTTTGAAGACGGCATCCTGCCTCCCCTTCCAATACTTATTCCCCAAAAACTAAAACAGGGGATGTTTGAGAGCATTTAAAGGGCTGTAAAGCCACCTTATCGTTGGCCTTCAAACCCTTGTTGCTCGAAAGGACAGCAACACCAGTAGTCCCAAAATTTCCCGACTCCAAATGCACAACAGCAGAAGCAAAAGATTTCTGAGATGAGGATCTAGCAGGGAATATACTTAGACCTACTTTGGCTGCTGCCACATTGTTGGCCTATTCAGGTCGCTCCGCCATAGGAAAGAGAGGGCAGGGATCACTGCCAATGATCCCTTTGCTTCCAGAAGACACCTCACTAGCTGAAAGCTTTGAACCAGCAGCAATCCCCTTTTGCAGGTTAGTCTTTTAAACTTTGAAGGGTTATGGTTACGGGAGAGGGCAGGAGCCATCATCGGGAGCATTCAAAGTCTATTCTAATAGAGTAGCTGTTTTTGGAGTTTTGAACTATTAATTTCAAAGCGGTGATATTGATCTTTCTGTTTTGATTATTCACAGTACTTCTTGTCATATAAAATATTTGGGCCAGCTAGATGTTGTCACAATGTCATCAAAAGTGACAGTGACAATTGTCCCTTAACATGTTTAATTGTTTACACTGCCAACTTGCTTTAATGCATTTGCCAGCAAAGATGAACTAGATGTGCCCAAAATGGTAGCAAGCATGACATGTTTATCTGCTACTTTTGCCTTTTGTTAACATATATTGTGTTTGTCATTTATCTTGTGAAAAGCTTTTGCATTATGTTCCTATTTGTCCTCTATAAAATATTCAGTCTGGTTCAAGTTACCCTTCCTGAAATTTTTTAGATCTTTGTCCATGGATTTTGTATTTATGCATGGATTTTGTATTTATGCATGTATCATTTTCACATTTGTATGCCTTGGCAGCAGCTGTTCTGGTTTTGTTTGGATCAACCAAATGTTCTTGTTTATAAAATAAAATTTGATTGCATGGGGCATCTCATTTGATTGTGGCCATTTTTCCCATCTGCAATTCAACATGTTTTGTCTGTCCCAGCTTTGCAGTAGATCTGTGTGGAGTATCATTTGGTTTCTCGATGCATATTAACATCAATTTTTCTATTTACTATAAGATGCATCCATATTCCATTTAACAGTATTTCATTTTATTCTCTGTTAATTTGCAGAGATATATCGAGTAACACGCTCCATGGTCCAATTCCTGCCTCACTTGTAAAACTCACGAAACTCTCAACATTGTGAGTTTATTCATGTTGTAATTAGTTATAGTTGTTTTACTTAACTGTTTTATGCTCACATTATATGCAGGTACACTTTAACTCTTTACCTCTTTTTGATGACAATTTGTTTCTTGTGATCTTTCTTGAAGCAATGTTTCAACTAATTTCTTGGCTGGTCCAATACCGTCTGGAGGTCTATTCAACACATTCTCCTGGAATTCGTAAGTTGCTTTATAAATATAAGCATATTCCTGTGTAATTTTTGCATTTGGAAAGCAGATTATTCAATGAATCATAAATAACCTTACAAGTTCTATTTTCAGCAAACTAGTGTGCATATTTTTTCTTTTGGAAAAAATATGCTCCTACGATTCATAAATGGCCTTATAAATTAAATAATGAGCATATGATCTTTTTATTTATTTATATTGGAAGGCTTTATTTGATTTAGATTGTTCTTTGAACTCTTGTACTTGATTTGCTGAAAAAAAATCCTTTTGTCATGAGGGTCGTCTGCAGCATACAGTTAGTGTGATTTTTGTGAACTTGTCGGCTAAGTCACAGGGTTCACCAAATTTAATGCTTGAAGTTCGAAATTCAGCGAACTTAATGAAATCCTTCAAAAATCATTGCAATTCGCCCTAAAATTCATACGGTAAAGGGCTTAATTTTTTTTATTAAAATATATTTAAAAAAGGGCTGAAAGTCTTTCCCTGGTGTTGACGGGTGTTGACAGTTGCCTGTGTTTAACTCATTGGCTGACATGGGCTATCCTGTTCAATGTTGAGCAAACTGTATGCAATATCTTGGGATTCATGGAACGAGTTCAGCAGTACTGGGAATGATTCACGTGAGCTCAGGAGTCTTTGTTGAGGCAGCAGGGACAAGTTTTAATAGGTGAGCTTGGCCCTTGGGAGTCTGCATTATGGTGAGTTGGCAACTACATCAAAGGTTGTGGGAGGCACGAGAAGAGGTTAAACCTTAGGTTTTCTTATATTTATTTACGGGGGGAGGCAGCTTTACTTTGTTACGTTTCTTTTTTAAAAATGTCTATTATATTATAGTAATTCTGGATTGTCTATTCACCCTATATATATTTACATTTAGCCAAGTCTCAATTCCCATTGATCTTTATTATCATTTTCTCGTGTTTATTTCTAGCATAGTTGAAAAACTCGGACTCGGCAAAAACTCGGCATACCCAAAATTTTTAATAACTCGGTGAAAAACTCGGCAAATTTATCGAACATTTAAAAATGCATAATTTTTAAAAAATATTCTTAAAAAACACACATTTTTGAAATTGCAGAATGCATTACTGATTTCCTTCATATATAAATCAAAATTAAGAGTTTAATACATATCATAGACAAAAAAAAAGAGTTCAACCTTCGAATACATATTAAATTCTAGTTTGATAATACATATCATAGACCAAAAAAAGAGTTCCATTATCACTAGAAAATATAAATCAGAGATTTTTTCTACGACTAAAGCTCAAAAGAGTTTTGTTTCTCTGTGTGGGTGGTGTGGAAGTGGGTGGTATAGCTGCAGTATCCTCAACAGGAGCCTCATCTATAGGATCATGCGATACATGTGAGTAACCCGCCCCTGATGGCACATCAATATCATCATCTGATTCTGTCTCTGAATCCTCATATGCTGCCACATTCGCTTGCCATTCAGCTGTATCCCTTTACATAGCAGCTATATCATCATCATCATATGATGGATCAACATCAACATCCTCAGCAATCCAATCTGAATATGGATCAATGTCGTCAAGGTCCAATGCCTGATGTGATTCCTGGCCTTCTACCTCCTCATGTAACCGAAGGTTGTACCGCACATAGACAAGGTCATTCAAGCACTTTTGAGTCAACCTGTTGCGCTTCTTTGTGTGAATGGCCTCAAAAACATTCCAGTGGCACTCACAACCGGATGCACTACAAGGTTGGGATAAAATCCGGATGGCTAGCTTTTGAAGATTAGGCGTTGAGGCACCATAATCTTCCCACTATAAATCTGCAAGGATAACATTTATAACTTTGTAAGGATTTTAGTAAACTTAAAAATTAAAATAAATAGTAAATTAAAAATAAACATATGTCTTTTACCTGGTTGCAAAGTGGATCTCCTATGAATGCAATCTCTTGAAGAAAAAAAAGGCCCATCCGCAGTCTTATAGGTTTGTAACTCATCAAGTACAAGGTCTCAAAGGTTATCATCAAAGATGAACCTCTTAATACATGTGTTTAGGCCAAGCATAACCTTTGCATCTGCTTTGAATGAAGAGGAGAACAAAAACTTGAGGTTCAAAAAGTAACCAATAGCATGAATATGTTGGTGGAGTTGTCGGTTCTGCCTCCAATCAATAATGCGCTAAATGGGTTCATACTTTGTTTTATTCGACCCATACAAATGCTGAATTACCTCTTTGGCCTTATCCATGGCCTCATATAGATACCCATACAAATGCTAAATTTGACTTAAAATATAAGTAAATTTAAAATTTAATTTAACTATTATAAATATAATAAATTATATATTAAATTTCAATAAGAAAAAATCTAAATTAAATATTTTAAATTTTAAAATATTATATTTTAATGTATTAAATCTTAAAATTAAAATGAGAAGACGACACAGTGATAAATTTAAAAATATATTGGAAGGACTAGAAATCATAGTTGTAAAAATCGCACAAAAATCTTATTTAAAGGTCTCACTTTATAGCCTTAATGAATCACATCACTTATCTTTTTGCCTTTAATTTCTTGTCCTATCTAGTAAAAGACTTTTGTCTTATTCACAAGTCATCATATCTTGATCGGTCTGCTTTCTATCTTTATTAATCACCTCACATCTGAATAAGACTTTTGTCTTATTCTATTGCCTTATACAAACCGCTCAACATTCTCTTTTAATCGCAACACTTTCTCTCATTTAACTTGCTTCCATTCATGTATTTAAACATAATCCTTTGTCTTCTAAATCGTAGTATCCTTCTTATGGTCGGCCACCTCGAGCAAGTTAAATTTGAATTTCATTTTGGCGCTAATAGTATATGTCTTATTTCAATCTTCCAACGTCTTTTTCAAAGACTTTTATTATGTTTAAATCTTTAATTTAAACATATCCATCTCTAAGTCGGCCATCCAATATCACTATCTCTTCAACGGGAATATATAACAGACTTCTCTTATTTTGCTGTAATGTCCCCTTTTTAGCCTGTGTAATGTCCCCTTCTAGCTAGACACCAGTTGTCGGCAGGATTAGCCTATTCATCGACCCTTGTAGGCTAATGGGATTAGATAGAGGGTCTTTTGTAACAGAAACCTAGTCAGTGGATGGTTTATTTCTTCTCTAGAGTTCAGTAAGTTTCAGGGTTGACCTTTGCAAGGGTTTCAGGACTCATTTTCTCATACTTACTATTTATAGTATGTCATTCAGTCAGGGTTACTATTTATAGTAGGGCACCTGAATGGGATATTTGGCAGTGTCGATTCCGGTATTCAGTTGGCTTGGAGAAATAAGGTATTTTTCCTAAGTTATGATGTTTAATTATTATTAAAGGTCAGTTTAATAATAATTAATATTTTTAATGTTATAATATAATGTTATATTTGCACTTTATGCTTGAGGGTCGTTTCATCATTAAAAAGGGGGCCATTTAATTAATTGTTTGGGGCGCCAATTTCAAGGATATATTATAATGTCGAAAGTGCAAATATTATATTATTTTGAATGACATTAAAAAGGCAAAATGGAGGAAATCGACTTCTTGAGGAAATATATAAAGGAGCCAAGGAAAGTTGGAGCTCATTCTATTATGCATTTTTGATAACTCATCTCATGTTTTCTATTGGCGTTGGAGAAGAGAAATGAGGGTTTATGTATTTTCTAGAGCTTTCAGGCATTGGAGAGCGTAGCACCTTCAGTGTATCAACATTCTGAGGTTGTGAGACTATCAGCTGAAGAATGCTTAATATTTTCCTTAATTCAGGAGTCAAGTTTGTGCAGATTGGAGAAGTATTTCCAGGGTTTAAGGCATATTCTTCATCATAGAAGGCGATTTTGACAAGGGCTGCATTATATGATCATCACACACATTTCCAAGGGCCGTACCATTTGTTCTGTAGCTAGCTGTACTACCTCCAGCCATGGTGTGTTTTCCTTTAGGCCAAACGCCTATCTTCTTTGAGGCCTTTCATCACTATAAGGGGCGGCTAGATCTAGGAGGAGATTTGACAGAGTTTTGTGGTGAGAAATCATTTTGAGTTGCCTTTTTGGGAGCCATTCTGTGCTGCTTTTTCATTATGAGTTCTGGGAAAGTCAAATTCAGAAAATGGGTATGTTGGAATTAGATATGTAATCACTTTTTATGAATTGGGTTGTCTTTTGTTTATTGAAAAAGTGATTGTATAAGCGGGAAATAAAATCTGGAATTTTCGGACTCATTGCATGGAAAAAATCAGAACTTTTGATTTATGTGTTTGTTGTTATAATTTATGATATTGTGCAAGATTTTGTTTAAATGTATAAGAGCTTTAATCTTGCCATCCTGGAGGGTTAAAAGCTTCGCATACAGCCACCAAAAGTTGGTCCTCACAGGTATTATGCTCGTAGGAGGGCTTTATTACAGAGAAATCAAAATTTTGATATTTAGCAGCAATGGGTGACAGGAGAGATGGAACCCCTCCGAGAAATGAAAGTAAGAATGAAGATAGGGAAGCAAGAGATATTTTTAGAAATATGGCAACAGGGCAGCAGCAGGTTGCAGATTCTGTGAGGGCACTCACTACTATGTTACAACAAATGAACCCTCAAGGGAGACAAAATCCTGAACCAGATGATAATAGGAGTGTAGTTGGGACTCCAGGGGCACTGAGAGCACCCACCCGTACCTTAGACAGGCCTACACGTGCTACGTTTCTGAGAAATGACCCAGAAGGAGGTCATGTAGAAGAAGAGGGAGAAGAAATGTTCGCGGATACTCTTATGGCAGCGAACGATGAGTGGGAGTTGTTGACACCATAGGTGAGGGAGCGCATGAGCTTTGACATATTGTGAGTCAGAGGAGAGAGCATTATAGATCCAGGCAGGATAGGAGGCCGAGAAACCAAAACAATGATCTGATGTATGCCACCAGCAGAGTCACATTACACATGTTTGATGGCAGTGGGAAGGTTACAACTCAGTCTTGGATTCACAAGCTAGACACTATTCTAAATCTTCGACCCATGACAGAGGAGGATGCAATTAAGTATGCCACTTTTCATTTGGAAGGTGCAACTCATGAATGGTGGTATCATGGGTTGGACACTTTACAACATAACCGCATCACTTCTTATCAGGAGTTCGTTGATAGGTTGATTGAACGCTTTTATAAGAAGGGTCCTGAGACATACTTTAGGGACTTGGCTCAGCTTAAGCTGATTTGAGGTGTAGAGAATTATATTAGTGATTTTCAGAAATTGTCGGTAATGGTCTCCAACATATCAGAGAGGAGATTGGTGGTTCTTTTTATTGAGGGATTATTGGAACCTTTGAAAGGATGGATAAAAGCTTTTGATCCCCCCGACACTGCGGGAGGCAATGAAAAAGGCTAGATGTATGGAGCTTGTAGATCCTCAAAGCAAGTTCTCATCTAGGGGATCTTCTTCATTCAGGGACAGCAAGACATTTCCTAAGAAAAAGGAAAATTCAGACTCAAAGGGGAAATCAACAACACCCTTAGATCATGAGACACTCAATGATTTGCGAAAGAAAAAGTTGTGTTTCTACTGCAAGGGTCCCTATGATGCAAACCATGACTATCCTTTGAGACATAAGGGCAAAGCTAATCGAATAATGTGGGCATTCTATGAGGATTTTGAGTCTGAAAAATCAGACCAGCAATCTGATCAAGAGGGATTCAAGGTGGAAAAGTCCGAACATGAAGCAGAGAAGCCTGAAAATGAGGCTGAAAATGAAAAGGAAGCAAAGCTTCAAGAGGCACGTCTCACTAGCATATAGCGAGAGGGCTCATTCAGGATGCGTGGGGTCTTAGCTGGACAGAAGATCATTACCCTACTTGATACAGGTGCCACGCATAATTTCATCGATGCTAGGTTTGTTGAGAGGCGTGGGATTCAGACAAAGGAATTTGAAGGCATAAGAGTGAAGGTTGCTGATGGCTACACTCTTAAGTGTGATGGGATGATTTCAAGCCTCCCCATGCGCTTGAATAATTTTGAATTCAAGGCAGATTTTTATGTAGTAAATATGGGAGATACTGATATGGTTTTGGGAATGAAATGGCTTCATGACATAGGAAAATTTACCCTTAACCTTCGGGAGATGGAGATGAGATTCAAAGTTGATGGGAAGACACGTGCTGAAAGCCATCAGAGATCGTAGTTTCAGGATGATATCTTTTAGGAGAGACTCATGCGCCATGACATGGTTGAGTGGGCAGCAGCATGTATATTGATGCCATCGCAGGGAGGGCAGCAAAAATCAGATTATCATCTAGACATATAGAAGTTGAGGATTAAACATGGGAAGGTGTTCAGTGACATTCCACCTGGCAGACCTCCAAACAGAGGGATTGAGCACATAGAATTGGAGGGTGCAAAACCCGTGATGATCACTCTTTACATGCACCCAAAACGATTGAAAGATGAAATCGAAAAAACAATAAAAGAGCTGCTTGCCATGGGGCACATTAGACCGAGCAAATCTCCTTTTTGCCTCATCTGTAGTTTTGGTAAAGAAAAAGGATGGTACCTTACGAATGTGTATTGACTATAGAGTTCTGAATAAGAAAACTATTAAGAACAAGTACCCAATTCCTCGGATTGATGAGTTGATTGACGAGCTTCATGGTGCTCGTTATTTTTCTAAGATAGATCTAAGATCGGGTTATCACTAGGTCAGAGTTAGAGAGCAGGACATCGAGAAAATTGCATTCAGGTGTCATTGTGGACATTTTGAGTTTGTGGTTATGCCATTTGGCTTAACCAATGCCCCCGCTACTTTTCAATCTTCTTTGATGACATTTTAGTTTATAGTAGAACTTGGGAGGAGCACCTTGCTCATCTGGATGCAGTACTGGGTATTCTTGAGAGGGAGTCCTTGTATGCCAAGGAATCTAAATGTGAGTTGGGCATGACAGAATTGTTGTATCTAGGCCATATCATCAACGCAGAGGGAGTTCGGATGGATCCTGTCAAGATCCAAGCTATCATAGAGTGGTCTACCCCAGTGAACCTTACTCAGCTCAGAGGTTTTTTGGGTCTATGTGGCTTCTACCACCAGTTTGTTAGTGGGTATTCAGGGCATGCAGCACCTCTCACGGACTTGACATAGAAAGGTGTGTTTGTTTGGACTCCTGAGGCATAAGAGTGTTTTGAGAAATTCAAATGTTTGATGACTTAATGTCCAGTTCTTGCTTTACCGGATTTCAGTAAGCCCTTCGAGCTACAATGTGATGCCTCCGGTGAGGGCATTGGTGCAGTGCTTATGTAGGATAAGCACCCTATTTTGAGAGCAGGAAGCTTAGGGGACTTGAGAGGAGCTTTAGTATATACGATAAGGAAATGTTGGCCATAATGCACGCGTTGGCCAAGTTCAGGCAGTACCTTGTTGGCAGCAAATTTTGTGTTAAGACCGATCATAACAGCTTGAGACATTTCCTGGGCCAGCGAGATCTCAATGACCGTTAGCAGAAATGGGTAAGTACGTTGCAATCATATGACTTTGACATTGCCTATGTCAAAGGGACACAAAACATTGTTGCTGATGCTTTATTTCGCCGACCTCATTTGAGCTCAATGGTTGAGATTTCAGAGGACTGGAGACACATGATTACGAAAGAGTATGCCAAAGACTTTTGGGCTTCTGGCATTGTTGAGGGCTCAGTTCAGGACAACAGATACATAGTTGTAAATGATCTTATCATTTAAAAGGGGAGGATTTTCTTGATCCTAGGATCGGAGATGAAGAGTAGAGTGTTGAGGGCCTTTCATGATGTACCTACGGCAAGACACCCCGGGTATTTTAAAACTTATAAGCATGTACGGGAGCGTTTCACTTGGAAAGGTCTTAAGTCAGATGTTCTTCGATATGTTAGAGAGTGCCCTATTTTAAAACAAGAGCATACTTATCCTGCGGGGTTACTTCAACCACTTCCAATTCTTGATAGGAAGTGGGAATGCTTGTCTATGGATTTCATTACGGGCTTGCCGAAAGCCCAGGGTAGAGACTGCATATATGTGGTTGTTGATCAGCTCACGAAGTATGCACACTTTCTGATTACAACTACATATTCAGCTACACATGTAGCATAGTTGTTTTTCCGCGAGGTGTTCAGGTTGCATGGTCTACCTTGGAGTATTGTTAGCGACAGAGATAGTCGGTTCCGGTTCATGAGTCACTTCTGGCAGGAGCTGTTCAGACTTTGTGGAATCGAGCTTACTGCGAGCACTAGTTACCACCCGCAGACAGATGGCCAGACGGAGATTGTAAACAAATGGGTGGAGGGATACCTTAGGTATTATATAGAGGGGCAGCAGAAAGCTTGGGTGAAGTGGATTCATCTCTGTGAGTACTGTTATAATACCACACACCATACGTCGATTCAGATGACACCGTTTATGGCATTGTATGGATATGAGGCGCCTAGCTTTCTTGATTTACTGCTGAGCGACAATAGAGTGCCTAGTGCTGGGGATCTTTTGCAGGAGAACCAAGATATTACGAGAGCTCTTAAGGAGAATATTTAGAAGGCTTAGAATCAGCAAAAGCAGTATGTAGATCAGAAGAGAATTGAGCGTTCCTTTGAGGTAGGGGACATGGTGTATCTGATGTTGCAGCTCTACTGTCATTCCACTCTCAGGAAGAATGGTGCAGAGAAACTTAAGCCACGATACTATGGCCCTTTCAGGATTATTAGGCGGGTAGGCGAGGTGGCTTATGAGTTGGATTTACCAGTTGATAGCAGAGTACGCAATGTCTTTCATGTGTCGCACCTCAAGAAGGCGTTGGGACATCGTGTTGTTCCTTCTACAGGGTATGGATGATGAGGGGAAATTGATTCTAGTACCTGAGGCCATCTTAGATGTTAGAGAGCGACAGTTGCAGAGGCGGGTCATCAGGGAATATCTGATTAAGTGGAAGGGCTTGCCAGTTGAGGATACTACATGGGAGAGCGAGGAGATTCTGCAGCAATCGGAGTTGAGATTGCTTGGGGACAAGCAATTTCAGGGAGGGCGGACTGTAATGTCCCCTTCCAGCTAGACACCAGTTGTCGGCAGGATTAGCCTATTCATTGACCCTTGTAGGCTAATGGGATTGGATAAGAGGGTCTTTTGTAACAGAAACCTAGTCAGTGGATGGTTTATTTCTTCTCCAGAGTTCAGTAAGTTTCAGGGTTAGCCTTTGTAAGGGTTTTAGGACTCATTTTCTCATACTATTTATAGTAAGTCATTTAGTCAGGGTTACTATTTATAGCAGGGCACCTGAATGGGATATTTGGCAATGTTGATTTCGGTATTCAGTTGGCTTGGAGAAATAAGGTATTTTTCCTAAGTTATGATGTTTAATTATTACTAAAGGTCACTTTAATAATAATTAATATTTTTAATGTTATAATATAACGTTATATTTGCACTTTATGTTTGAGGGTCATTTCATCATTAAAAAGGGGCCATTTAATTAATTGTTTGGAGTGCCAAATTTCAAGGATATATTATAATGTCCAAAGTGCAAATATTATATTATTTTGGACGACATTAAAAAGGCAAAATGGAGGGAATTGACTTCTTGAGGAAATATATAAAGGAGCCAAGGAAAGTTGGAGCTCATTCTATTATGCATTTTTGATAACTCATCTCATGTTTTCTATTGGCGTTGGAGAAGAGAAACGAGGGTTTCTGTATTTTCCAGAGCTTTTAGGCATTGAAGAGCGTAGCTCCTTCAGTGTATCAGCATTCTGAGGTTGTGAGACTATCAGCTGAAGATTGCTTAACAGTTGGCTTCATTCAGGAGTCAAGTTTTGTGCAGATTGGAGAAGTATTTCCATGGTTTAAGGCATATTCTTCATCATAGAAGGCGATTTTGACAAGAGCTGCATTATATGATCATCACACACATTTCCAAGGGCCGTACCATTTGTCCTGCAGCTAGCCGTACTACCTCCAGCCATGGCGTGTTTTCCTTAAGGCCAAACGCCTATCTTCTTTGAGGCCTTTCATCACTATAAGGGGCGGCTAGATCTAGGAGGAGATTTGACAGAGTTTTGTGGTGAGAAATCATTTTGAGTTGCCTTTTTGGGAGCCATTCAGTGCTGCTTTTTCATTATCAGACTTGGGAAAATCAAATTCAGAAAATGGGTATGTTGGAATTAGATATGTAATCACTTTTTATGAACTGGGTTGTCTTTTGTTTATTGAAAAAGTGATTGTATAAGCGGAAAATAAAATCTGGAATTTTTGGACTCATTGCATGGAAAAAATCAGAACTTTTGATTTATGTGTTTGTTGTTATAATTTATGATATTGTGCAAGATTTTGTTTAAATGTATGTGAAGGAGAACTAGGGTTCTTACAGCCTGGGTCAGTGTTTGATGGATTAGCCTATCATCAGGTCCTCGTAGGCTAATATTGGTGATTAGAGGGCCTTGTGGGGGAGTTAATTGGTTCTCCAGATGGCAGTTGGCAATGTTTTCTTCTCCAGTTCCTTGGCATATTCTGAGGTGATCGTCTCCATGGTTTTCTGGCTCCATTTATATACACTTACTATTTTTAGTAAGTCAATTGGATGTTGGGGGCCAACCTTACTATTTTAAGTAAGGCATCCAGATGGGCAGAGTGAACAGTGGGTTAGCTTGTGGTGTTGTCAGAATTAATTAATGATGATTATTAATGGAGTTATGGTATTTAATTATTATTAAAGTCATACTTTAGTAATAATTAATTAATTATAAAAGTGAATTACATTAAATGACTTTATTGACTTTATTATAAAGGCTTATTTAATGTTATAAAGTCAAATTATAAGTCATTGATATGAGTGTCCAAATGAATGATATTATAAAAGCAACAAAGGCAAATATATTTTATTATATTTAAATGACTTAAAGGCCTTGGGTGTCGTGCTTTTTGGGGAGAATATAAAAGGCATTTGAAAAAGCATTATTTTTTCATTTCAACACTTATGAAAAAAATGATGCTTTGGCTGAGGAGGAGAAACAAGGGTTTCATGCTGCAGATTGATCTCGGAGAACGATTTTCTCTCAGATTTGAGCATTCTACAGGTGTTAAATAGCACCCAAGGTTTGCTTATTAGGTGGCTTTAATACAGAAGTCACATTGAGCTCATTGAAGAGATAATTTCAGGGTTTTGACAAGAATATTGACTGAAATCAGAAGTATACCTGTTGCTGCTTGTTTATTTGCTGATCATACTCTTGCTGGGCCGTACCATTGTCCTTTTCCAGGCTGTACATATCTGCAAATTCTGGCCGTACAGTGTCTGGGTTTTAGGCTGAAACGCCTAGAGTTAAGGGCTGTTTTGGTCTTCATTGAGAGCGGCTAGACTTATGATATCACTTTGATGCAATAATAAGGTGGAGAACCCTGTTTTTGAAGCATGGCGTCTATTAATGAGGGGTTCCAGTTGCTGATACAGAATTTCAGAAATGCATCTATTATTGCTTTGGCTCTTTGGGTATGAAAACATTGTAAAGCAATCAATAAATAAATCTGAATCGAAAGTATATTGCATTTGCTTTCATAGTTTGTTGTTTTGCAATCTGTTTATGTATTTCATTACTCTCCATTGCATTCCTGGTAATCTATTTCTCAAAAACACAAAAATCATAAAAACTATAAAACTAAGACACAACACAGGGAGTCAAATTTTGAAATTAAATATGTCAGATTGGGGGGGGGATACTACAATGGTATCGGAGCACAGTTTTCTTGCCATCTTGTTGGGTGAATCAGAAATGTTCAGAGTATGTCAATGGATTACTACAGGTTTGAAGAACAAACCAGGGAAGGTTATGAACGGGAAGCCATCAAGATCAGGAAAGGTTATGAATGAGAGGCCAATCAACTCTTTGAGGACTACTAGAGCATGTTAGATGATTTTAAAAGACAATACTCTTTTAATAGATATCTGAACTTTGTTGTTATCTTGAGTCTTGGAAAGATTGGTGTGGTAAAGTATACTAGGAGGATGTTTAAGGAAAAAACTTCATTTAAAGGTGCAAAATTCAGTCATGGGAAAGATGTTGCAACAGGCAACAAGATTAGTTTTAAGTATGATACACCCCATGGTTCAGTGCCTATTGATGGGCATAGTGTGAGCAGGTATGATGGAACCTTCAAATCAGATAATGATGATGGTTCTACATTTAATCTCAATGACCAGGTTACAGGAACTCCTAAAAGGAGCAAGAACCAAATGAGAAGACAAAATCTTTGCTTCTCATGCAAAGGAATTTGGGAGACTAACCACCAATGCACGGATATTGAGGTAAAGAAGCATGAGGAAGACCTAGTTTTGACACATGGATATATTGAAGAAGAAGCCACTAAGGAAACAGATTTGGAGATGCACATTTTGCATGAAGATGTTGGGGCTCATGAGTCACATCCTCTGGAAGGACAAAGAGGATCCCGTGATGAAGTTATAAAGATTAAGGAGACTTATACATAAGCAGATTTACTTTGCAGCCACGGGACAGAAGTTATGGCACATGACACACTTTATTTTCCATTGAAGAGACCTCTTGAACCAGCATTTGGCAATGGACAATTAACAAAGGATGAAGATTTGGTTGAGTTCCTAGATGACGCTGCAGATAGGTATGGTGTAACTTCTGATTTTCTGTTTTATGACAGCAGTCATAGTGTTGAGCATAACCATGAGTTAGCAGCTATGGTGCATGAAGGGAATGATGAGGAGTCTCCCAATGTTGGCACTCGAGATATGAGTGTCAAAGATGAGGAGCAGGTGGAAGAAAAGGGGTTTAAATTTGAAGTGATTGATGATGAGAATACCTTACATCATGATAATAGTTTGACAGAACCCTAGGATGACATTTTCAGCGCTCATGAAGTTGTTATCAGCCTTGAAAACAAATCAGATTTTATGTTGCATGACGCTGATCCTAAATCAGAAAATTTATATGAGATTGATGGGTCTCAGGAGTGCAATTAGTCGGCAGGACAACTGAAGGTGAATGAAGACCAGATTAGTGCGGCCATTAGATATTTCGATGAGACCCTCATGATGATGGCCAATTGTTGTTGGAGGTATGTAGGAGAACATATGGATCCTTATGGAGAATTTTCCCATTCAAATTCACAGGGGCTTAGAGAAGCGATCATAGAGATGAAGACCAATTACATGTAGCTACTCTCAGATAGAGATCGACTACTCCAGTTTGGTGAGACCTACTATGATGCACTTAAGGGGAAAGAAAGGGAAGTGGACAAGCTTACTGATGAGCTTATTGTCATGGAGGATTCCTTGAAGAGCACTCAGAAGGCCCTTCAAGAATCAGAGGCTCAGATTGACGAGCTTTGCGAGGAGCCGAGCTTGGTTCAATCTTATTCATCCACTGCAGATATCCAGTCTTCTATTGTTGTTATGACACCTGCAGATGGTAGTGGCATTCGTGGGTTGAGGGGAGAACCCCTTACGGTGGTCGAGCACGAGGAGGTTTCGGGGTTGCATGAGCTTGAGGCAGAATGATTCTGACATTTCTGAGTTTTCACACAACTTGTACCATTGTGACCATGAGTCACCTTTGAGGGAGAGCCAATTGAGGGCTCAGGATTCATATCATCCATTATGGGATGGAGTAATTCCATCTCCGGAAGATGGAACCAGAGACTACGGGTATCCAACTTTGTTATTTTCAGATGGTTGTTTATAGGGCCAGGGATCAGATTTTCATCATGCTGATGTGTCCTTGGTAGAGTTTGTGACTTCCTTGTTTTTTGAATTTCCATTGGAGGCGAGGCTACAAGGAAGTTGTGGTTTCAGTGAGCATGATGACATTGTTAGTCCAGCCTGCAGTGATGGAGTTCTACTCCATAAGTTGGTAAGGGACGACTGTTCCATTAATTTGGATGAGGATTTTATTCATAATTTTTGGAGGACAACAACTATACTTGAGTTTTGAGGAGAGTTGTATCAGCTCCTCAGCATTGGAGAGTGGCATAGGGTTGGTACTTTGGTACCCTATGATCTTGGCCATTTTGTATGCATTCCCATAGGTTGGACATTTAGTCTAGAGGGTGCTGATCTGTTTTATATCAGCAATCTAGGAGGAGTTGTTACACCGTTTTCGACACCTATGAGGGATACTCATCACATCCACAGGAGATTTGCAGAGTTTGGAGTGGGGTGTTGTGATGCTGGCACTTTGAGTTACTTCCATCTCCTCATGTTTGATGGATGTGAGGTTCTGATGTGTTGGGATCCAGGTGGTGACAAGGTTGGCATGTCAATTTGGTTGGATTCCGATTTGTTGCTTCACCACTCTTGGCATGGTGAAGATTATGCCAGAGTAGCGCAATGGAAGTTAGCGGGCAATGTGTATGGCAGACTTCCATTCTGGTTGTGAGATCCAGGGATTTCTATGTTTGGTAGGTTGTTCTACATCGGAGTAATTGTTTACAGTGGTGCTCAACATGGTGTTATCTCTACCCAATGGATGCAGTTGATATGTTGTTGGGCATCCTACAGATTGATTTGGGATCCCGACATTCAGGTGACAGGCCAGAGTATCCAGTTGAGATTGCTTGGGGGTCAAGCAATTTCGGGAAGGGTGGATTGTAATGTACCCTTTTTAGCTTGGGTCAGTGTTTGATGGATTAGCCTATCATTAGGTCCTCGTAGGCTAATATTGGTGATTAGAGGGCCTTGTGGGGGAGTTAATTGGTTCTCTAGATGGCAGTTGGCAGTGTTTTCTTCTCTAGTCCCTTGGCATATTATGAGGTGATCATCTCCATGGTTTTTTGGCTCCGTTTATATACACTTACTATTTTTAGTAAGTCAGTTGGATGTTGGGGGCCAACCTTACTATTTTAAGTAAGGCATCCAGGTGGGCAGAGTGAACAGTGGGGTAGCTTGTGGTGTTGTCAGAATTGATTAATGATGATTATTAATGGAGTTATGGTATTTAATTATTATTAAAGTGATACTTTAATAATAATTAATTAATTATAAAAGTGAATAACATTAAATGACTTTATTGACTTTATTATAAAGGCTTATTTAATGTTATAAAGTCAAATTATAAAAGTCATTGATATGAGCGCCCAGATGAATGATATTATAAAAGCAACAAAGGCAAATATATTTTATTATATTTAAATGACTTAAAGGCCATGGGAGTAGTGCTTTTTGGGGAGAATATAAAAGGCATTTGAAAAAGCATTATTTTTTCATTTCAACACTTATGAAAAAATTGATGCTTTGGCTGAGAAGAGGAAAAACAAGGGTTTCTTGCTGCAGATTGATCTCGGAGAACGATTTTCTCTCAGATTCGAGCATTCTACAAGTGTGAAATAACACCCAAGGTTTGCTTGTCAAGTGGCTTTAATCCAGAAGTCACATTGAGCTCATTGAAGAGATAATTTCAGGGTTTTGACAAGTATATTAACTGAAATCAGAAGTATACCTGTTGCTGGTTGTTTATTTGCTGATCATACTCTTGCTGGGCCGTGCCATTGTCCTTTTCCAGGCCATACACATCTGCAAATTCTGGCCTTACAGTGTCTAGGGATTGGCGTCTGGGTTTTAGGCTGAAACGCCTAGAGTTAAGGGCTGTTTTGGTCTTCATTGAGGGCGGCTAGACTTATGATATCACTTTGATGCAATAATAAGGTGGAGAACCCTGTTTTTGAAGCATGGCATCTATTAATGAGGGATTCCAGTTGCTGATACAGAATTTCAGAAATGCATCTATTATTGCTTTGGCTCTCCGGGTATGAAATCATTGTAAAGCAATCAATAAATAAATCTGAATCGAAAGTATATTGCATTTGCTTTCATAGTTTGTTGTTTTGCAATCTGTTTATGTATTTCATTACTCTCCATTGCATTTCTTGGCAATCTATTTCTCAAAAACACAAAAATCATAAAAACTATAAAACTAAGACACAACACAAGCAATCAGCTTTCGAAATTAAATATCTTAGATTGGGGTGGGGGAGGATACTACATTTGCTTTGACATCAGTGACTCCGTTAATGACTCCGTATCTTCAACATCAGTGACAATCTTGCGACATCTCGTCCATCAATCAATCCAACAATCTCCACGATAAACTCTTTGACAACAATGACGACTATCTTGTCTATGCTCCTTTGACATCAATGACACCCAACTTGTCTATGCACTTGACATCAATGACAACAAGTCCTTATACTCTCGTCTATTCATGACTATCTTCTTAATCTCAATGACAACATGTGTATGCACCTTTGACATCAATGACAACATATCCAACAGTTTTTGGATATCTTTAGAGGGTTAGCCATGATCAAAGGAAAAGTTGCAAAATCATCAAAGTCATCTAGAGCTGCGTATTCAAAAGTCTATTTTTAGCACATGTTAAAAATAGATTGCACTATTTTTAGCCATCACCATTTTTAAAGAGGAGCATATTTTGAGATTATTATTTTTAGCTGGAGCTATTTGTAGCTCATGCTAGTTTTATCGGTCTCTATTTTTAGTAGGGAGCTTGTACTATATTTAGCTTTCCACTAGTTTTAGCATTAGCTATTTATAGCCTAGAGTTAGCTATTTTTAGATTATCTATCTTTAAATCTTTGGCCATGTGAGCATTAAGCTTGTAATAAATTCAATCTACAGCTTAATTGGAGGTTGCATGGTTTAGTTTTAGCATTGAAGGATAGATTTTTTTAATAAAAACTGCATTTGATGCAATCAATTATTCTTATAGTGGAAGTAGTAGTTAGTTTTTTATTTATTTTTATGTCATAGCTTTTTGAACATTATAAATAAGTGCTATTTTGCATTTAGATTGGCAATGTTAATTCTCAAGCCCGCATATTAGTGAAATTGCTATTCAATGTTATTGTTAATCCAAAATTCTATATTCGTTCAATATAATTTATTATGCCTATCTTGCTTTAAATAAGTGCCTATGCATATTATTGAAATTGCTATTGAAATGTTTGTTATGTGTGTTGAGAGAGATTAAATTGCTTTTAGCAAGTTGCAAGCTTTGTATTGCAGGTTTACTCGAAGTTGAAGATCATGGCTTTGTATTGATCTCATAATTTAATTTACCAAAGCGTTCATGTCTTTGTATTTGATTTTTATGTGTATTAGTATTGTGTAGTCTTTGCTTTTAACTAAACAATGTAAGCGTATAGTTGAAGGATTTATTTTTATGTCAAAAGACATAAAAACCATTTGCCTTGAGTTGAAGAGTGTCTCAACCTTTTGCCCTAGGTGAATCCAAAAAGACAATTTTATTTGGCATGATTGTGGAACACCCCAAAAAATATTGTAAATAGGAAATATATATTGTACAAATTACGTTCATTTTTATTTACAAGGAACTTCCCTTTTTAATTCAAAGACTATTTCTACTACACATCTATTCTGTTTTCTATTGCATTGGAAGGTGCAAATAATAACACTAATAGTGTTTGGTGACCCTATTGGGGAAAACAACATAAGGCTCCTTATCCATCTTGATATTCAAGTTTGGGATAGAGGTTCTAGAGTTCATAGAGATATTTTTCAGTTTCTGAAGAATCACTACAAGCTATGGCTAATTAGGAGGGTAATTGAATCAACAACAATTGCCTACCTCCATTATTGCCATGGGGAAATCAGATTGGTTCATTGGCATTCATATAAAATCATGAGCCTCCTCATGGATCAAGCAACATCTAGAACAGGATATTCAACTTTCACTACTACATGTGGAATTTTGAATGTAGCATATGAAGATTTTGTAGTTCGCTTATTTGTGAAAACATTACAAGGCATGGCAGCTGATTGGTTTCATCATTTTATTGTCAGTTTTATAACTAGTTGGGAGCTAATGAGGGATAAGTTTCTTGCAGACTTCAAGCCACTTGAAGATAGTCATATCTTGTTTGCACAACTCTCAAATGCCAAAAAAGACGATAGTGAACATATGAGGGAGTTTGTTGCAAGATTCATTTGTCTTGTCACCAGGATTGTTACCACTTTAAATTTGTCTTTTGAAATTTTGTTTAGTGCTTCATAAATGCGATATCTTCATAAATGCTCTATCTTTAGAAGGTGCTTTCTTTCTCAAGATTGGCAATACTACGCAATACTACCAAATTGAAGATTCTCAAGAACATGCCATTGAACTGGAGGATCATATGATTACTTAAATAAAGATACAAAAAGATTCAATCAAGCCACTGGTTCCGTGGTTCATTATTTATATCAATGATGGATCTCATCTACCTACTCCAACTAGGCAAGTAGCAGAAGCTACTTTTCTTGCACACGCATATTGCATGTTTCATGAAATTGATCAACATGATGGAAGAAGTTGTCATGAAATGCAAAGGTTCAAACAAATATTGGCAACTTGAAATGAGTATCAAGGGTTTTCAAGTGATCCTGAATGTCTCTTAGACGAATCTGCTGTCGGCTCTCCGAATGGGATATACTCAATATGAATCTGATATGTTAAGGAATAATTGTCATAAGCATATATTGAATGACATCATGTGTTCACATAACTAGGAATTGCAAATAGAACAAGAATATCCACAATAAATAGGAATTTTGGCTACTTTGCTCTAGTTCTTTGACACTAAAAAATCTTAGTTGCTATCTGTTGAAGAGACAAAGACTTTGATACTAGGGGTTGGTATTTTTGTTCATGATGTCAGTGAAGGATCTAAGCTAGATCAATAATAGTTTCTCCTTCTTGAAGATAAATCAATCCTAAAGGCTTACATTATGTCAGAGACATTGTAACGTCCCGCATAGTTGAAAAACTCGCCAAATTGAAAAACTCGCCAAGTACAAAAAACACGACTTGACACAAACTAGGCAAAAACTCGACAAAAACTCGGCAACTTAAAATTTGCTTAAATTTCATTAAAAACACAATTTTTTTGCAAAATTCAATGATAAGATGCATCCAATGAGTCAATTAATGAGTACATAAAAGAAACTAGCTGAGTCTAGTTGTGTTTGATTGATTTGAAAGGAAATTGGGTACAAAATGGCATCCTCATGTGGAATGCACTGATACTGATAGTCTGAAACAAAATGAAAATAGCAAATTGTTTTTGTAAAACTGAAAGTAAATACTACATTAATATATTTTACAAATTTACATCTTCCTCTTCCTCTACCTTTCTTGTGCGCAGCCGAAGATTATATTGCCAAAACTCGCTGAAACTCGCCAAAACTCGGAGAGTTTTTGCAGGAAAAACTTGCCAGGCAAAAAAACTCGCTGAATACTCGGAGAGTTTTGCAACTATGACGTCCCAAACTGAGATTTTTCATTACTTGACAAATTTTCAATTTTGCATAACTTTAACACCTTTTGATCACTGAGATCCTGAATAGGGCAGTGCGAAAGCATACGGTGATCCAATTAAATCAATTAAACTTGCTAGCAGTAGGCCGCACAACCTGTGAACATGCAATTAGGAAATCTGAGTGATGTTATGCTTGACCTGGCAGAGAACCGCTAGGTTTGTGATGAAACAATAACCCACTGAAACCTCTTAAATGATCAGCAAATAGTAATATATCTAATCAAGCAATTGCTGTTAAGAAATCCTAACATCCAAATAAAAGCCCTCAATATGTTTGTATGGCAGTAATTTCCAATATTTAATATCAAGTTAAGCGAAAGCCCTTAATGAACTACCAATTAATGATGCCACTGTTTATACAGCAAATCCAAATATCACAAATGTCAAAATAATATTAATGGCAGCTGAATACACTTACAGAAATCAACAATGATTATTTAGTCCATCTCACCGTATTGCTGCAAAGGATGAAATGACTGGATAACAACTTAAATCACTTCCAGAAATGCTGCAATCAGGCAGAGACGATCACTACAGATATGTTCAGCAGGTCCAAGGTTACAGCAGCCTTTGAAAAAACCTACAGCAACCCTGTGTAAACTGTACTGCAGTTCTGGACCGTAATGAACAGCTAATAAGGTGGTGTGACAGTCCTAAATAAGGCAGCAATTAATAGGAACTCTTCCAGCAGATGTTAAAAGATTTGCACCATCCACTATAGGGTGCGGCTGGCTGCTACGGCAGTCAAAAGTGTCATGGCAGCCACCAATAAACTACGATTCCCAAGGAATATGCTGTGGTAGGATAAAAAGTGACTCAAACCTCTCCCAAATCTGTACGGCAGGTTTTCCCAATAGGTGCAGCTGATACTCCAATTGGTACGGTTGATATCCCAATTGGAATGGTTGATATGCAGAACAATACTGATATGGGATGTATACGGCAGCTTACAACTTCTATACGGATCCCTCAAATGCTGTGACCAAACTACGAAATGATATGGCCAGTCTTTGGTTGGTATGATACCATCATATATCTGTACGACCAGCTCCCAATCCTCCAAGGTCGATTAGATCTGTTGTGAACAGCAAATATTCAAAAGATTTTAACACCGAGTCCCTACCAATAAAATCTGATATAAACCTTTCAGCAAACTGAAAAATACCAAACTAAACTGGGACAATCTGCAATCCTTGAGTAGAATTACTCTAGTGAATCGAAAGGGTTTTTGTCCTCCAATGCACACGAGAAATCCATAGGTCTTTTGTCCTCCAAATCTCTAACCAAAAGGGTTTTCGTCCTTAGGTAGAAAGATGAACACAAGGGTTCAATCTTCAGAAAAAGGGGTTTAGACAACAATACAATAGATGATTTCTTCTCAGCCCCAACTCCTTTTATAATGACTTATTACTAATTTTAGGCCCCTCTAGAAGTGTCTAGAAACACTCTCTTTTAATTTATATTACATTGGCCCTCATTTCCAGAGACACTTTAATATTTCAATTGGCCCCTTTTCCTAGCGACACTTTTATCATTACTTTGGGCCTTAATTTAATAACAAAACATAAGTTGCCCTTTCTGCAATGTTATAACATAAAGTTACTTAGACAACTTAAGTTATATTATTAATTATTTCCTTTGCTCAAATATTTAGAAGAGGGTACATGATAGACATGTATGGAGGATCGTTATTAGATCTTGATTGTTTTGTGCAACACCTTGGATATGGGTCTTTAGTGGAGAACATAGTGAATTTCCTCCTAAGGTTTGACTCGTCTTCAATAGATCTCATACATGTCAGTGAAGAAGTGGATCTTTTTCTTCAAGATATCAAAGAAGAAGGATAGTTGGTCAAAGAACAATAAATGTTGTCAAAGAATCATAAATGGTGTTAATTGATATAGTTTTGTCATTTCATTTTCAATTAGTATGTATGTTAGTTTGTATTGAAGCTCTGTTATTAGGATGTCTGTTTGGAAGGTTAGTTTTTGGAGCAGGCCAGATCGTAGTGAGTTTGACAAATTCATGTCAGATTTCAACATTCCAAGCCAAATTTACTTTTTATATTCAGACTCAGATCCTTGTGTAATTTTGCCTGAATTTGTGAGAGGAATCTTAATTTGACACTTTGTTCTTCAGAGTGATATATCTCTTTGGCTCCCACCATACATTTTTGGCATTTTTGTGACCAGTCTTGCACTGTCAATCATGTTGGTAGCTGTATTGGTTGATTTCCTCCGTTCAAGTACTTCTTAGGTGGACCACCATGCCTTCTTCCCTCAGAAGGGGTTATTGATAGAAGTTTCAAAGAGGATATGCTGACAAGAAATTGAGATACTTGAACTGATTTATCATTTGTAGCCTCTAAATACCAAATTGGCATTATAACTGAGCATTTCTTATATATTGTGGATGGTAATGTCATTCAGCTTAACTATCTCTATCATTATTAGTTACCTAGTCTGAGGATTCCCATTTGCCAACTGACCAGTGGTCTCCATTAGTTTATTGTTTATAGATTGACCTCTATATTCTAGTGACGGGATTTGTTCTCTCTTCCCCTCTAGGAGCAGGTGTCTTGTCTACGTTGAGATTTGGGTATGGTAAGGCTCTCTATTTAGAGATTCAATCAAATGTTTGGAGTTTCTTTCCTCATCTCCAGCCAAATCAATGGTGCCCAAGATTTTTTCTTTGAGAGGTTGTCACTTTCAAGGGAAGATAAACACCAATCATTTCCTTCTTTCAGCCCATCATAGCCATTGGAGGAATCAAGTGGCCTTTGGAAATTGTTGATTTGCACAAAGATGGGCCTCAACTGCACTGAGTATTCTGTTCTGCCACTAGAATTGTAATATCCCTTCTCAGGAATATCTCTATTATTTCTGAATGCTACTTATATCAATGCTTGTTATGATGAATCTCAGGAACAGCAGGCATAAGATAGAATGAATCGAGGATTCAAATTAAAGATTTGAATGTCAGTCTGAATTCCTGCTACCCATATCAGAGACACATAAATATATCATTCAAAGAAATTAAGCCAATGGATAGAAATGTTTCAGACTATAGACAAGCTGCACCAATGATAAACTGTTTAGTTATGATAAACTGCTCCTGACAATCCAGAACACAAACTGCTAATGATGATGATGCTGATCAATTGCTGTTGTTTACATGTTATTCGATGCAATATCTGGATATTCTTTGTTTATGGAATGCAAATCGCCAGTCTATATGGACGGCGATGAAACTAGGAAGATCGGTGCTAACAATTGTCTTTAAACTCTGAAAGGAAGTCGATTCCCTTGAGCTCATGATTCTCCTTTATTGGTGGATCACTGGTGATTCAAACTGATTGCAAGTAAGATTTCTTCACTTCAATGATTTCTGCGAACCCATTTAGCTTCCCGATCCCTCACGCCGACATCTGGGTGACTCACGAACTGAGGTGAAGACAATCGCTTGAGATCATGTCGAGCTCTAATTACACGACTCCCTGTATGATCTTCCACCTTCTCAAGATGTTCAGCGCTTCAGTGAACTATCACAATAGTGAAGATCCTCGTGCATGCCAAGCCACCGATTTCCTTGTTAATCTCAAAGTCTTCAAAATCTAAACTACTCACAATGCCAATCAAGACCGGCTTAGGAAGAACTTCGTGATTCTTCTATACCGTTGATTTCAACTACTGAGGGGGGAAAGGTCTCAATATTCGTCTCCAATGAGGATGCCGCTACCTTCAGGACATTCGCTCAAGCTTGGAACGTGGTCTCTGATGATTCGCTTCCTTACAATCGGCGACTGTCTTCTTCACATGGATTCCACGATTTGATGGCGTCTTCAATATGTATTACTCTCCCTCTGCAAAACTCACGATCCAATATAGAAGTTACAATTTCTTCTTTTGAAATCCTCTCTCTGCCTTGAGCCGTCGCTAGGATTCCCGAATTATTACTCAAATAAATTAAAACCTTTAAAAAGCTTGAACTCCTAATAAGCTATCAGCTGGGACCCACGAATCCTCTGAAGATGTCAAACTTTGTCCCTTAATATGCAACAGAGATATGTAGTCTAAAATCTGGATAATATAGATAAAAACATCAAACATATATATTGATTCAAAATAGACAAATTTATATTGATTTATCAATCAATAAATTTGTAATGAAACCCTCTGTAATTTATTATCAAATTTCCATACAATCTTCAATGAAGCTTGCAAAATGGTCTCATACCAATTATTGAAATTCCAAATACAATGAAGCCCAAATGTGAAATCTAAATGATTTCACCACAACAATTCACCAAGGGAACATCTCCTCGGTTCAGCAAATGCAAGGGGCCATCACCTTGACAATAGCTGAATAGAACTTGACAAAAGTCATAAATACAAAACCAAAAACATACAGACATCTTCTACCAACACTCAGCTCTCCTTTTAAACTTTCATCAATTAGGACAGGCCCTAATTTTATTAAATGAAAGTTTTTATGTACACAATCACACCTTACAATTTTAAATGCTTTTACATGACCCTTTTTAAATGTGTGTGTACAATAATACTTTATTTAATAAAGTATTTTTCAAGTAACTTAATAAAATATTAATTTTATAAAGCAATTAAAATACTTTATAAAATTAATTTACAATTAGACACATTTAAGTTACTTGCAAAAATTGGGGACATTACAAGACTCTCTAATTTTGCCAACTCTCATTTTAGGTGTTAATTGATATGCTTCATTTTAGCATCAAGGGTTTGCTGGGCCTTAGTGGCTCCTGCTTTACTAGATTTTCCTCTCAATGTCGGAGGTTCATCAACCATCGATGTTAGGATCCAAGCTTGGTACCTTGCTTCTTTTTTGGATTAAACAACCAAACCCTTAGCCCTGGATGCTACCCCATGGACATTATCCAATATTATGTTGGGACTCTCATGGTAGTGTAGAATGACACAGCTGATTGTTTTAGCCTAAGCCCTGCCGATTCGCAGTCTTGGTTTACAATTTTGATTTTCATTCACTCCTTGTCCCATTTCATTAAGGGGTCCACAGTTTAATCTTGTTGTGCTATGTGATGGAAGGCAATATATCATGCTACAAAGGAGGATAATGCAAGTTTAGGACTAGGCGAAACATTGCACCAGTCTCATGATGCCAAAGAGTAATTTCATTGCCCCATGTGATGACTAGATCAAGACGTCTAGTCTTCAGTCTTTAAGCCTGGGTAGTATGATTTATAGGTTGCTGCTTTGTCCCAATGAATTTTTCAGCAGGTCTATCTAAGAAGACTAACTGATGGAGGTGATTTGTGTTTTTGTAGTTTATGCTTATGATCCTTTATAGGTAGAACATGGTATTGACTGATTGATGACTATGGTTGTTGTTTATGGAGTTTAATTATAGGTGTGTGCTTTTGTTTCAATGAACTTTTTAGCAGGTCTATCTTATTGAATTTGGTAGAGAAAATACACAGATTATTACACCATTGTTGCACAGACAAATAACACAGAATAATATGTAATACTATATTGATGTTCGTTTGGGATAATTGTACATTGATATGCATTGGCTTATAAAACCTGTGGTTTCCCGTTCAAAACTTCTCAACCCAATTAGCTACCACAAAACTAACATTTGTTTTATTTCTATACTAACAATTATTTATTATATTTAATTATCTAACCTATATTTACTATACTAAGATGTAATATTCCAACTTATCTAAGAAGGCTAACTGATGGAAGTGAGTTGTGTTTGGTTGGTTGTGCTTATGTTACTTAATAGTTAGAACATGCTATTGACTGATTGATGATTATGTTTGGTGTTTATAGAGTTTGAGGACTCTGCAAATCAATTCTTCGTTTTCATTTATAAGAATCTTTGTGTAGCAGAGGTATTCACTGGTTCCCCTGGTAAATATGTTAGTCTAATAGAAACAATAAGAGGTTTTCAAATGATCCTTCCCAGAGAATTAGATGGTCTACCTGAACAGTCTTTTTATTTGTTGTGTGACATCGATGGAGTTACCACAAAGGCTATGAACTTCAAAGAAATTTAAAGAAATAAAATGAGCCTAAATCTTCACATGCAAATAATCCCAATTGGCCACTATACATTGCCAACATCAAGAAATGAGACAATCACAGATTTTGAGTAACTGGCCAAACAGCTAAAGTAGTTACAAATCCCGTCAATAAAATAGGTCCAATGGAAAATCCATCAATTCCCAGTTTCCAATGAAAATGGATAAGGTGTATCCTGTAATAATGATCTTCCAATTGGATTAATGAATTATCAAAATGATAATGATAATGGAATATTTTGGTCATTAAAAGGAGATCCTGCATCAACCTTACTGTGCGCCCAGAGAATTGAGACTCTGCTTTCTTGTGCTTGCATATGTGTGGTATGGAAGAAACAGATTTCTGTCCTTTATCCCAGTTTCTGGTGGCAGCTAATTACATCAAGTGTCCTTTTTGTAGATTTGTTGGCAATCTTGGGCTATGTGGTAAACAAGTCAATGTAATATGCAAAAGTGATCTTGGTGGGCCTGTTCCAAGTTCTGAACCACCTGTTCCTGGAGTATTTGGTGCACCAAACCAAGGTAAGTTTGTACTGTCTTCTATGCCATATTTTGCATTGTCCGAATTGACTTCATGTGTAAGAAAATTGTCACAGTTGTTAGGCCAAAATCTCAAAGATTTTTGACTCTAATTAGAAAGAACATTAAAAGTATTCATGATTGGCAAAATGAGAGATATACAAGGATAACTGAAAGATTAATTATTCTGCAAATGCTTATATTTATGATAATTAGACAGCCATACACCATCGTAGCTGAGAATTCCTGTTATTAACATTTTTTTGTTAATGATACCTTCTTAGCTGAGAATTCCTGTTCTTAACATTTTTTCTTTCTACTTGGGATGTCAATACCTTTCTTTGATTTGCTTCACTCTCTTCTTCTGCCCTATTATCAGCATTTTTTTCTCAAAAGACTGGACTGCTTCTTTTTATTGCAGCTCGTTACAGCTTACTATTCTTTTATGTTTTATTCTTGTTGATATTGTTGCAGGGCATTTTCCAAGTTCAAAGAGGAATGGTAGATACTCAACTAAGGTGCTTATAAGTGCGGTTGCAACTGTGGGAATTTCACTTCTTGTAGCTCTTATGTGCTTTTGGGGTTGTTATCTATATCACAAATTTTGTAAAGTGCGCAGGAAACCAGCATTGAATGTTGATGAAGGTACATATTATGTGTGTGGTTTTATAGATATAAGGAGCTGGTTTATAAAATTATGGAGAATCTTATGCTCATATTTTAATGGGATTCATCTTTATCCCATGAACAAAAATATTGAATTTGTTTTGTACTTGATTTGGTTGGCCTGTTAATTGTAGTTTTTCTGTAATTCTCACTTTAATTTTAATGATGGCAGGCACATCTGTTGTCATGTTCCATGGGGATTTGCCTTACTCTTCAAAAGACATTCTTAGAAAAATAGAAACTCTAGATGATGAAAATATCATAGGTTCTGGAGGATTTGGAACTGTTTACAAGCTAGTCATGGATGATGGCAATGCCTTTGCCTTGAAAAAAATTGAAAAAACCACTTTAGGCTCTGATCGGGTTTTTGAGAGGGAACTTGAAATCCTAGGGAGTGTCAAACATCGACATTTGGTGAATCTCCGGGGATATTGTAATGCTCCTTTAGCAAAGCTACTAATATATGACTTCCTACCAGGTGGAAATTTGGACGAAGTTCTTCATGGTAAGTAGAAATTCTATCTAATATATTCTGTTTGGCCTTTATTAAGCTTCTAGAACTTTACAAGTATATTGAATTATTTTCAAAATTCATTATTGTCTTTTGAAGATTCAGTTCAGAATAATAGACAATGATGTGACATTTAGCTTTCTGACAATAGTTTGAGTCTGATGCTATTGGGGACTATGTTGAAGTCTTAAGGTTTTAACCTTAAATTTGGGCTTGTTTACAAAATGGTTGGACATTGTGGGATCTCTAGAGTGACATACAAATTAGTTAATTAGGATGGCTATTTCTATATTTAGCAGAAAACAGGGATTAAATTTCATAACAGTCCTTTATTCAATGAAAGACTTAGATGAGGATTCTGGATAGTTTGTGGAACTGTTGGTATCTGGTCCATTCTTCAAGTTCTTCTAATTCTTATCAAGGAAGGCTTCTCATATGCAGCTGTGTTCTTGATCTATATTTGGATACAAAGATTTACTGCTTTTGATGTGGTGGCAAATTCTAAAATTGGTTGCCCTACATCACATGGCTTAAAAAAATTGACTCATGTAATTAGTAGGATTATTTTGGAGTGGTTTAATTTGCTTCTGCTACAATTTCTGAAGTGTAAGATTTCATATCACATTCTTAACTGAAGTTGTAGACACAATTATTCTCGATAAATATCACATCACTGTTCAAATGGTGGGATAGAACAATTAACTTATTAAGTTATAAGTTATCTGCCACGTATCTAATTTCAGTAAGGAAAAAAGATATTACCCATTCAGAATGTGTATGTGTATTAAATTAGAAGCATCAAAACATATAGCAACGAAAGATGACTATCATGAAGAATTTTCATTTTTTTACAACTTTATTGCTTCATGGAAATCTGCTTTGTTTAGTTTAAGGCTGAAAGTTTTCATACCTGGAGATGAATGTATGTGCAGGCCTTGTTTTCCATTAGTTATTAAGTGCATAGTCACAACTCTTCATAGAAATGATGAGTGTGCTTTCCTTGTAGTTTAGGCTTTTCTAGCTTGTCATTCTTTTGGATACAAGTGACCATTGTGCAATCAATTATCTCGAGTAGACTAAGCTGTTGAAATCTACATTTCATTTAGGTACTTTTGAAAATTAAATATCCCATCTTTTATTGTTGCAGTTTTATATGTTTGAAATCAAATTACTCTGCAAACATGAAAAGAAAAAACTTTAATTTGTCAGAAGTTTCAGTTCAATTGTTAATGCAATTATTTTATTGGAACCATACAAAGAGCATTATTACTATTTATCTGCATATAGTTGTGGTTCGTTTCATTAAGGACAGGTTGTTGGCATTCCCTTCACCCTGCACTACATAGGCACATCCTATGGATAATTCCAGATTTGATATTCTTTATTTTCATGGCCACGAGACACTCTTTATTTGTTCTCTGTAGCAACAGAATAATGCATCATGAAAACATTTACAAAAAATCCTTAAAAAAGGGTATTTCCAGAAGACACGATCAGTTGGTCTCATACCCTGTCAAGTAGTACATGAAAAGTCCAAAGTGCCAGCTTTATGTAGCATATTTTGAATAGTAGACCTTATGGATTAGCAACCATCCTGTAACCCGTGTTTAAAAGAGACTCCCCATCGCTAATTCAAATGGTGAGCAATGGTCATAATGCTTTTTAGATAACTGTATCATGACCCTGCTTGCCCAATTTAGAAAGCCGTTTTCTGTTCTAGATTTTATGATTTTACTTTACTTAAAAAGGGAACTGGGCCACTTGCTTGGAAGAACAATATATCATTGCTAAACTGTACACTTTATTAGCTAAGGTAGTCCAGGGAGGAAGACAACTGTGAAGAAACATTAAAGGAAAACATGGTACTTGGTTATAATACTGCAAACATTTTTCATTAGAGCATCCTGGACGGTTAACTACATTGCATGTAGAAATTGTCATCGTAAAATAATGCACTGTACACTTTAAGCTCTAGGAAAATAGAAAATATGCACTTATATTCCCTTCTAGACATATTCGTTAGTCCTGAATGTGTAGGTAATGTTGAATTTTAAACAGTGTCTAATCTGGGCTAAGAGAAGCGTATGTGAAAACTTCAAATATATCATGAAAGTTCCTTGTGTAAACAATTTTTAGTGAGTTAAATGGGGTATTTTAAAGTCATAATGCATGACTTGGTCTTTCCAATGTACTGTTGGTCTATTTATAAAGAGATGAATAATAGGCAATTTTTATGTGCAATCCATCTTGGTAAGTGATATCAACAAATGTTCAATGCAAGTAAATGCATAAGATTATCAACAATGTTCCTAATTGAATTGATTTAACTTAATCATCCAAAGTACAAGACAATGTATTCTTGATTAAATTACATGCACTCAATGCAAGAAAAGGAAATCCAGAGATAACGGAGGATGTTATTTATAGTTTGGATAAATTTCCATTGGAAGTGCTTACATGCAAATACAAGGTCAATTCCTACCTTAAAGAGCCACTTGCAATTTTTAGCATTTTAAAACTTTTTAGCAGGTACATTTCATAGGAAAGTACTTTTTACTTGGATCTTCCTTGGGTTTTCCAGGTGCATTTCTTGCGTAAAAAGCATTATAACCTTCCACCTCGGAATGTCAAATGGTTGAGAGCATTGTTGTTAGAGCATTCCCTGAATTCATAGAGTAAGTGCCACCTGGCTTTTGGCAAAGTCCAACTTTTCGACAACCTTAGGTGCATTTTTTATGATTATGTTTTGGGACAAGCCATGCGCTTGTAAAATAGTTTAATCCCAGGTCCAATGTATTTGCTTTGACCTATATTCTCGGCAACAATTTATTAAAAAGGGATTAACAAGGATTATTTTAAAAATTATCAAAGGGATTTTTCATACAATATGCTCTTGTTGTCACTTCAGAATAAGGCTTTTTATTTACATTGCTGCACAATGCAAGAGAGGACAGATCATGGTGGTATTAATTTCTTCTTATACAAATGATCTTTAAATCGTGTGGAAAATGGAAAGAACATAATTTTCAATTAATTAAACGCTTATTTGACTGTAGGTTTGTTTGTGACTAACTTGGCTGTTCGTCCTTTGGTTTGATTAAAGCACGACTTGTTTCATCAGATAGTAAAGGGTGTTTTAACAATTTGTTTTGCATTAATAAATGCCCGTTGTCTTTACTTATCGAATGCCATAAGAAAAGATATCTTGGATCAGTGAAGCATTTTGTGAAAAAATAACATCACATATTCATGATACTAGAGAGTTATAGGATTTTACCGAGCTGAATTGATGTTAACGTATCTGTACTAAATGATCCATTGGTGAAGCTCCTAGGCAAATTTCTGATCATGAAATCATTTCTATTCTTTAAAGTCTTTGTTTGATTAGCAGAGGGGTGTTGTTGATAATTATTTCCATAAAGGCTTCTCCCTTTATGTTTTTCAAAGATTAAAGACATTTTATGTTGGAGTAATGAATTGTCTGTTACAGAACACACATGCTTGAAAATATGGAAAATTTCAGTGTTGCACAGGGACATGTCCCCCCCAAAATCCCTGTGTTTCTGGGACGAGGATGTCCCCAGGGATGGGGACGAAATGCCCCCCAGTCACTCCCCACCGCTGCCTGCAGGGAGGGATGTTCTGAGGATGTTCCCCTCTGCAGGGGATGGTATGGTGATTCCCATCTGTACTTGGGATGGCCAGGGGATGGCTGGGAGTCTTCCCATCCCAACAAGCCACCACATAATTTAAAAAAAAACACTTTAAAGAAAAACAGTAAAACTAAATCATTTTTTGTGTACTCTCTTATATATTACTCGGTTCTTCACTTTTGCGCCATATCATAACTTCACACTCAAAACTTCTGTCACAAACAATGATATAAGATTTCCTTATGCTGCTATGTTTGGTTTACTGATAATGAAAGACATTCAGCACCATGCTCTCTTTAACAACTATGCAGAGAAGTATGACGAATTTACAGCACAGATCAAACAGCTATAAATGCAAATTGTACAATAGGCAGCAATAGAATGATGATTCAATACTTCTTCATATGGGTGTGACTTTTGATGTTATCTTTTCAAAATAATATATTAGTAATTAACTTTAAAATATATTAACAACTATATGCTAAGAGCACATAAGTACCTTCTAAGCTGCCTACACATGATATCAATAGATGCTATTTAAGTAGTATAAAATATTTCAATTACTATATTATTATATTTTAATTGCAATCTCTAATACATTTTTCTATACCTAATTTTAAAGTACTAAATTATATTTGTGTCACCATCCCCCCACTATCCCCAAATTTTAGTCCATAGTATCCTTGTCCATCTGTAATGTCCCCATTTCTGGCATGATCACCTAGCGAGGAGAGAGTTAGCCTATTCACCATTCCCGTAGGCTAATTCTTTTGGTAAGGGAAGGACAGTGTTGAAGCTTGGAGGATGGAAAGTCAATTTTTATAGCTTCAACTATTTTTCTTTGGCAAAACGAAGTTGGGAGATGACTTTATATATTTTTGTGATATTTTTAGAAAAGTTCAAATTTGTAAAATAATTTGCCAAAAAAGCGACCCACTTGGAGAAGTGGAAAAAAGGAGAAAAAAGAGAAAATAAGGAAAATAAAACAAATGATAATAAATAATATTTTATTTATTAAAATATTATTATTTTTACTCCTAAAGTGGCCGCCCAAGTTTAAAGTGAAAAAATAATAAAATATTATTATTTTTATTCCTCCTCAGGGGCCGCTCAACTTAAGGAAATTAAAATAAATTATATTTTTATGACGGTGGACTTCAAAATGAAATAAAATGGATTGGAATTGGGTGCCCAAGTGAAGGATTATAAAAAATGGTATTTGGTGGTCATTTTCATCGTCTTATGTTATTGTCATTTGATATTTGGAGAGTTTTTCTTGGCTGCAACTTAGTTTCAACAGGTTTCTAAGGACTAAATGTAAGAACCCTATCTAAATCTATCCTGAAAATAACCCTGCTGACCTGAATTTTCTGATTTGTTTTTCTTGAGTTATACTTAGGGTTTTCAAGTTTTGTCTTCACCAATATGTTTGGAATGTTTTGTAGATGAAAAGGTTGCAATATGACAATGAAATAACACCAAATGATGACTGAAAATGAAATAACCAGCTCACTTATACAACTGAATATCAACACAAAACATAATAGAACATACCCAGATAGAAGCTTTGGCCTTTTTATTGAATAGTAGTTGGTTGATTACAAAACAAAGGTCTGATATAAAAATCAGACTTGCATATGAATGCAAATAGTGTCTAAATATGGCCAATAACATGTACAAACGAATCTCCAATGATGCAACAACATATGCCAACTTGTTGATGATGAATGCCAATGAAGATCTAGGTCAAATGCGAATCCTTTGAAGTCTGATTTTAATCATGTAGCCCCTGATATGTAATCAGACCATGAAACCCTAGCCAAAGTCACCAAAATATGCCTCCAAACCCTAGCAATAGGTGCCAATATGAAGCGCTAGTAGTCTATGATGAAAATATGATCATGGAAGCTCAACAAAATTGACAAACTCTTCAGATCTGCAACTGATACAATTTTCAGAGGGCTGTTATAAAAATCAGAATATGTATAAATGATGAAAATCACCAAATGTGGCTAAGCATTCCACCTGAAACCCCTCTCCAAGCATTTGTTGATGAAAATATGCCAAAATATGAACCAAATCTGAATGTCAATCTTCAAACCTTAACTGATTGCAAACATCCTCTTCAAACTCTAGCTGATTGAAGTTTGAATTCATCCAATAACCTACAAATAAGCTCAATGATGAATTCTAAGTGAATCCATCTCCCACGGTGAATTGAGTTTTCGTCCAAATCACTATTATCCAAGGGTTTTTGTCCTTAAATACCGCTGAAACTCTGTAACAGCCAAGAGAAACTCTCCAAAACATGCAAAAGTCAAATGATCAATGATATGAAAAACACTCCAAATGACCTCCTTTTATCCTTTTCACCTTGGGCGCCCAATTTCAACATATTTTAATATCATGAGGTCCCACATGAACAATAATAAAATAATATTATTTTATTATTTTTCTTTTTTCTCCTTTGAGCGTTTACCTTTGGCTTAATAAAATAATATTTTAAATAATAAAATATTATTTATTGTCTTTTGCCATCCTTTTTATTTTTTTCTTATTTTTTTCTCTTTTTCCTCTTGAGTGCCAATTTTGTGGAAATATTATAATATTTTAATTTCACTTCTAATATTCCATTTTTCCATTTTTTTTCCTTTTTTCTATTTTCCCACCTAGGTCGTTTTTCCTCTTGGCATAATATTTTAATATTTTTTGGCTTTTCTAAAAACAATATAAAAATACCAAAAGCCAAAATATAACTTCTTTTCATCAAAGAAAAATAGTTGAAGCCATAAAATTCAACATTCCATTCTCCAAGCCTCAACAACATCCTCTTTTCCAAACCTTGCTCAAAAAGGGGGACATTACACGAAAACCCTTAGAATTCATGGTTTGGACGAAAACCTATCCCACATTGAGAGATGGATCCATTTGGGGTTCATTATTGAGCATAATTGTAGGTTTCTTTTGCATTTTGGAGCTTCAACCAGCTAGGGTTTAAAAGGAGATTTTCATATCAGCTAGGGTTTGCAGTTTTGTTACAGGTTGAGGACAATTTGACTCAAATCTGAAGGTTTATTTGACATATTTTCATCAACAAATGCATGGCTAGGGTTTGGAGGTGAGGCGCCTTGTCTTGGAGGGCAATTTGGTGATTGGCGTCATCCATGTGTATGCAGATTTGTGTTTTAGACCTCTGCAAATTAATAGCAAGTAGCAGATTGGAGGGTTTGGAGGCATCTTTTTGTGTTGCATTGACATATCTTACATCTAGGAATCCATCACTCCATCCCTAGACTTAGCCGCCACCTTTTGGAGGAGTTTAGGGTTTGTTTTGGCAAGGATTTTGCAATCAGATTTGACATCAGCTTCTGCAGATCAGAAATCAGTGTTAGAACAGCAGCATATCATCTTTCTAACCTAGGCGGCCATCATTGGGAGTCATCGCCTCATCTTGGAGAAGGTTTTTTGGCCATTGAGGACCACATTCGTAATCATCATCAGATCTGATTTGTGATCAGTCATGACTGTTATGTAATCAGCTTCCATTTATGTATATGATTGGCATGATATCATCATCTGGGTATGTTGTTGATGTAACATCTTTCAAATCTTCAATTTGAATCTATCTATTTCATTTTCAGTCATCTATATTGTGTGGTTTCTATGCAAATATGTTTCTAGCACATCATGGCAAAACCCTTTATGCATTGAAACATTCAAAAACCCAATCAAAATCAAACAAAAACTAAATCAGAAAATCAGACCAGCAATCAGAAAAAAACAGGGCAGAATTGGTAAGGGTTCTTACACCATCCATTCCAAAACTCCATGGAACAGAGCAATTTTTTTTCTACTGCAAATCAACATGTTTTGATACCCACATATTTGCATCAATTGAGTTTCATTGGTATCATATTTATTTAAGAAGCTTTTTCCCTTTATGATGACAAGGTTATTAATGATATGTCAAATGACATCCAAAAAGTGTGATACATTTCAGATTAAATGAAATGACCCGTTTCAGGGCCTATTTTTCAATCATTTCTTGAAATAATTATATTTTTCTGGTGTTTGTGAGTTTTTGACATGGGTGACATAGTTTTGGGAGCAGCAAAAAAATTCCTGAATTTGGGGACGGTGGGGGGACATCTATTAAAATAACTTAACAAAACTAAAAGTAGATGAAATTTGTAAAAATAAAGACATTGTGCTGAATGTACTTTAAAATTTTTTATGCCCTAAATGAAGCAGGCTTTACAGTCCTGAATAAAAGGGACGTCCTTTTCAAGAGTTTTGAGCAATTTTTTCTTATAAATGTACTTTAAAATTTTTTATGCCCTAAATGAAGCAGGCTTTACAGTCCTGAATAAAAGGGACGTCATTTCCAAGTCCCATAGTCCCCGGGATGCCTGGAATGTTACCTTAAGACAGCAAGAGCAACTCATGTGCTTTTGATGTGGGAGAAACTTGAGTGTGAGTTTTCAGTTGAAAATTTTGAATTTTGCATGGCTTGAGATTTGAAAATTAATATTGGATGTTGCACTTGTATTTGAAAACATGCTAGAATCATGCGGTAGACCAATTAATAGATACCTCGCGAGTGAAAATGATAGACCCAGGACTGTATTATGTGAAATACTTGCAAGTTTGTGTGCTTTCACATTTGTTGTTGGAGTGTTTGTGGATATCTCTTCTCGCATTTGCATATTTATGGGGTAATGTGGGGTTGGACTTGATCATGTATTGGAGATTCTTGATAATTTGATAGTGACATAGGGAGTGAAAATGTTAGATCAATAACTCAATAATGTTAAATTGCAGGACATTATTTTTACATTCACATCTATTATTTGAGTTTTTGTGCGTCTCTTCTTGGGCTTGGGATGGGTAGATGATGCCCTTGGGTTATGAACTGAAAGCCTTTTGACTGCAGTTGAAAATTTTTATTGAGATTTGAAAATTAATATTGGATGTTGCACTTGTATTTGAAAACATGCTAGAATCATGCGGTAGACCAATTAATAGATACCTCGCGAGTGAAAATGATAGACCCAGGACTATATTATGTGAAATTTCTTTCAAGTCTGTGTGCTTTCACATTTATTGTTGGAGTGTCTGTGGATATCTCTTCTCGCATTTGCATATTTATGGGGTAATGTGGGGTTGGATTTGATCATGTATTGGAGATTCTTGATAATTTGATAGTGACATAGGGAGTGAAAATGTTAGATCAATAACTCGATAATGTTAAATTGCTGGGCATTATTTTTACATTGACATCTATTGTTTGAGTGTTTGTGCGTGTCTCTTCTTGGGCTTGGGATGGTTAGATGATGCCCTTGTGTTATGAACTGAAAGCCGTTTGACTGCTGGTTCTTGTTCCATTATCATTTCCTCATTTTGTTTTCTGATAACTTAGATCCAAAGGACTTGCAATTTTATTAACAATCTGTTGCAATTGCTACAAGTTGTAATGACCCTTCTATGAACATGATGTTGTACAGCACGAATAATGTGCATGGTTAAAAGAGTCCTTGCTTGTAGTGAAGCATTTTGAGCTTATTTTCACTTGCCTATTTGCTTTCAAACTATTTTCACAAGAGTTGCATGGAAACAAGTATGGTATTGGCTACGAATACAGTGGATTTTCAAGTTCCCCTGATATAGGTTTGGCTAGATTTGACAATTTAAAAATATACACACATTCAATAATTTATACATCTAAGGGTATAGGTCATAACTTCAAAAGTAAAAATTGTTTTGTGCTTTGCTTTTTTTCTGCTGAGCAATTGAATTCCATTTATACTTTTGGTTTGCCAAGTAAATCTCGATTTTGAGTAATGCTACTATGATATTTGAGATTATTTTGTTATGAGATGCAATATAATTAGTTTTCCTTAAAATCCGCTATTTTTCAATGATTTTAAAAAATTTCGAAGTTTTCCAAGTTTTGGAATCGGGTTCGAGTCTGAGTCTGAGGCAAAGATTGGCTTCTGAGTTTTTGCTGAGTTTGAGTCTCAACACTATGCGACATACACGAGATTGAGATACATTTAAAGGACATTTAGAAAGTAAGTATGTAGGCATATTATGGGTCTTGAAAATACTCCTTGGATCATAAAATAGATTACTGTAAGTGTGTTAGTTTCCTTTATGCCTCGTGTGAAACATGCCTTAGCAAATTAGAAGCAACATGAACTTGATGGCAACAAGACCTAGGATTGACGAAGTGTTCAACAAAGCAGCCATTATAAAATCAACAAACATCAACTAACAATTGTTGCACTTTTGATTGCTTCAAGAGCAAATCATGTAAGGATGGAAGCCATGCTGTGACCTAATCCCAACTTATCTATTGTTGGACTTAATTAAGAGACATTAGGGTTAAGAGCAATGTCAAATATGTTATGCATCACCTTGATAGGTCAAGTAGGCAGGTTACAATATATATGGGCCATTAAGGCCAGACCAGACTACAGATAGAGGCATCAGTTACAAAACAATTCAAAACAATTCCAAGGCATAAACAAAAACACCTGGAAACTCTCAAAGACGGAGTACTAGCTGATCTTACATATTCAGCATGCTAATGAACTAAGTATAAAATTACATAGCAGTTCCATTTTCACTATCAGGTATATCAATTGTAACTAGAGCAGACCCTTCCCTATTAGCAAGAACCATTGAACAAGGGTTATGCACTTCCAGACGCTGCACATTGTCATGCACATTACGTGTTATATTACCAGCACCATCAGCTATAAAATCAGGGTTGGCATATCCAGTAGTTGTTATTGTTCCAGGTGATCCTTGTTGTTATCACTTTATTCAACAGGGTTGCCACCATTTTTTTCTATATCAGGCCACCACTCTACATGCAATATATCAATTTTGTGCACTGTAATCACTCCATTGTCAAGCAGTCTATAAAATTTGCCTTTAGGAATCTCCATTATGACATTACCCTGCAAAACAATGGAAAGTGAACTCACTGCAAAAATCCGTAAGGTACCTTCTCTTGCCCTGAAATACTTGATCATGCCTAGCTCTCCACATGTTTCATAAAATTTCAGTAGAAAGGATAAGCCAAAATTTATTGGACTCTTTATTCAAGCTTTTAATGAAACCAAAAAAAATCTCATGCCATGAAATACCTTGCTTATTCCCCAACCCATAACATCACCAAAAAACTTAGAGCAAATATTTCTTGGAAATTTATATTCAAAGAAGAGATGCTCAATTGACTCAAAATATTATAAAAAGGACAAGCAAAACTAACATCATTAAGCACAAATCCAACAACAATCTTTCAAAAATTAACAACCAAAAGCATGATATTTTGGGTTCTAACCATAAGACCAAATATTGTTCAAAACATAGTTTAAAACTCACTGAGTGCTTGCTAAAGTTTGAGGAAAGTGAGTAAATCGTGCTCAAACTTGTTATTTGGCAAAACTTGTTTTGGCAAAACTTGTTTTCGGTGAGTCTGTGCAAATAGTCAACAAGTTTGCCATGTGGATTCATTGGACGCAGCCGAAAATACATGGAAAAAAATGTGGAAAATACACTGAAAATCTGCAGTTTTTTGGTCGACCGGCTTGTTAGGAACTACTTTCCTCTGACTTTTAATGTAACCTTGTCTGTCACTGTTGCCCTTCCCATCTCTCCAATATGGAAAGAAATATAATCTATTGATAGATCTTTCACAATAATGTAAGTCCACTATATATTTAATGAAAAATGGGGAATGGCAGGTACGTAATCCACGACATAGAATTAGTGCTTGGATTCTACTAAGGGGATAAATATCTAAACCCAAGAGACTAAATTAAATAACAAATCCTGTAGTTTTGCCCTTGCCCTCGAGTCCTCTGTTCCCAATTACTTGTCATCAAGTAAAGACTCGGTCATGTTTTCATGTTTATTTTTGGCAGACCCTTCAGTTTGCTTCAATTACTACGGTCATATCGGGGGTTTGTGAGGATTTGTTTACCTTTCGCATTCGCTCTCAAAATAAGCAACACCCCAAGTTGTTGGAGATTGGCTGAAGAACAGTTTATTTATTTAAATAAATGTTAATTTGTAGTGCGATTTTTCATTGAATGGACTAGTTTCATGTCTTTAAGTCATCACCACATCTATTAGCATTTTAATAATTATTTTAAAAGTATTTTTTACTAATTGTGGAAATGAGACACTAAAGGCCTTCCATTTGTCAATAGAGAATAGGAACTATTTACTTTATTTATTTGAGTATTATTTATAGTATTTACTATGATCATTTAAATATTATTTTATAATTTGAATTTTTCTTTTCTTTTTTTATTAAGGGTAAAAATGGGTTTTTGAAAGGCTCAAACCCTTTTAAAGCAAAACACAACAAGGACAACAATAGAAACACCCAAAAGAGCTGCCTAGTAGAGATCGAGGCAAGAGCTACAACAATGCTAATATAAAGCTGCAATAAGTTAGAGCACCCGCAGCAAACCAAAACAACTAAACCCAGTAAAACCAAAGGGCAGCAGGCTGATAAAAGAAATCCACAGCTCCAAAAAAAGACTGCTGCAACAAAGCAAACATAAGACAGGAGTCTCCTAGCTAGAACAAAATGGGAACAGAACACAAGAAAACAAGGAAGAGGGTACTTGTCATCTGACTTTCTAGACACACTCGTCGTGCTCCTCATTTAGGAACTGTAGATGATCCAATACAAATTTGTCATCTGACTTGCCAGACCCACTTGCCTTAGCCTTCTTCATCCCACAGGTTCTCGCACAAGGGCCTTCTTGCAAAGGGTTTTCCTGATTCCTAAAACTTGACTGAAGTAGCTTAACGCTTTTTGCATAATTCTGAATTGTTGTTCTGCCAACATCAACTACTTTCTCCAAGTTCTCCTTGATAGAATTAAATTTTTTTTCAAGGTAGTTGATCTTGTCTTTCTGCTTTAGATTAACTTCTCTAAGCCTACAAATATCTTCTATAACATTCTACTGCACCTTTTCAAAATTGCCTCTCAAATCTGGCTGGGCACTATCGCCATTCACACAGTGATGTAATAGAGAAACCTTGAGATTAAGTCTCTTATTTTCCAGAAAAAAACCATTTTAACAAAGCTATGATGAACAAAAATTTCATTTTCCAAGCTTCCTATCTTATTGGCCAGTTGCTCAAAAATGGAGGCAAACTCTTCCTCTCTAGAAACAACCTCTCTGGAGCACTCAGGGAAAACAGAGGCACAGGGAAGCCTCCAAATTCCTTGTTTAACCCCCATCTTCCTCGATATACTTATCTTAAAATATCTTCTTTTTACCCTTGCCCTACATTAGGAAATCTTCTTCAACATGCCACTTTAAAACAAATCTAATGGAAAATAAGTATAATTTGAATGTTATTGTACTCTTTTTTACTGAAACCTAATGGAAAACACTTATCCAATGTTTTATAGACTCATTTGATATGTAATTGTTTTGCGTAACTTTTTATTTTGAGGAATTTAAATATTTAAAAAAAAAACTCTTGTTGAGTTTTAGAAAGCATGAGTTTTCTACAGTCCATGTCAGTATTATGAAGAGTTTCTGGATTCAACTGTGTGTTTTTGCATAAAAAAAAAAACATTTTGGATCATGCACAATGATCCATCATCAGGAAGAGGAGTTATGGTTTGAAATGCAGACAAGACCTTTTAAAGAGGTAAGTGGAGAGGAAAAGAAAGGAACGGAAAGTGAGGGATAGGAAGAGAGGAGAAACAGAAAAAATAGAAACAAGAAAAAATAACAAGAAACAAGGAGAGAACAAGTATTGAGTTTTGTCAAGTATTTGCTGAGTCGTTGAGTCCAAGTCAAATTTGGGTTTGCTAAGTTTGAGTTTTCAAACTGTGGTTCAAAATAGATTTCTAGTCTCTATTGGACAAATTGTGCTTCTATTTATGTTCCCAATTGCAATGAAAGATCTTCAAAATTCGCTATTACATAGCTTGCTGAAAGGAAAAATAAAAGAACAAGGAAAGAACTAATTAAGCATGAAGCATTGTTTGAAGTAACTTACCATCCAATGAAGAACCAAACAAGAAGCATGCACCAAGATTCGACAAGGAAAATAAAAATTTGTAAGGGGGAAAAAGCAAAGAAAAAACCCCCATTTTTATGAAAGAGGCATAAGCCTAAGAATTACATTGCAAAGAGAGAGAGAGAGCATCAAACTACTACACGGGAAAGAAGAAGAGAAGCACCTCAAATAAATAGAGGTGAGAGAGGAGTTGCATGTAACTCCCATAGTCTATCCATGCCACATTTCATAATGTGTGTGCAAAGTGTCACAATCCTCATAAGGAGGAGGCTAAAGCCTAAATAATCCTCCAAGAGGAATATGAATGTGAGTCATCCTCACATGTGTGAGGATATACTCAAATAAGACAAAATACTTTGTATTATAAATACAAGTATTTATAAGATGCAAATGATTAAATAACCTTTACCAAAGTAAAGATTAAATAACCTTTACCAAGTAAAGATTAACTTTCTAACACTTGCTGACTATCAATTGGAATTGTTATGACAGATATGAAGCTTTGAGCTAACAAACCGCAAGTGCGGTAAGTTGCGGTGCTGCAAACTTGACGCACATGATTGAAAAACATCTAGGAATATTGGAAAATACTTGCAAAACAAACATTAAAAGAAAATATTTTTGGTTAATGTGAGATTGCTTTTACACTCCCGATGTTCCTACTTTAGACACCATGGGTAATTTAAAAGTGAGCCTCTCGCTTCTATTGAAGGCATTGAGCTAAAGGAAGACCAAATTGGTGATCCTCAGTCAAGGGAGTCAATAATATCTTGGGTGTCAAACAACATAAGATTAAGATAGATCTTTTTATTTGTCACTTTGAGGGGAGATCCATCAGACCATTTAATATTATCCAGGATCTCTATATTAGACTAATAGGAAATTTTAAACTATCAACAACTTTGCCCAAAAGTGAATAAGTTCTTTTTTGAGATTCAGGGATAGAAAATTTTACTTTTATTTCATTCCAAGATGCCAACTTACCATTATCAAATAGGTCACAAAATTTTCTCAACCCTTTTGAAGCCCATAATTTATCAGAACATCCCTTTGTGAAAGAGGCTTATTATTCCAAGCAAGGTTCCACTAGATGGATCTAAAGCTCTAATAAAATCACTCTCTTTCCTAGAAAATGCATCATGCCTAGACAACAAGTGTTTCACTAAAAGAAATTTACAAGAAAAATAAGACCATAACCATAGAAATATGCAGAATATAGAAAAACACAATGCTTTATATTATCTCTACAATGCCACTTCAAGGGGCCAACCTCCCAATAGTGCTTACACTACAATTACAAATATCCGAAGTACCTTCCTCTTGGGAGGTTATTACAATATAAAGAATCTAACTAAAGATGATAACTACTATTCCATACATGTGGGATAAATACTTTATTCTAACTGACTAGTGGGATGACTTACAAATCATATGCACCCAACAAATACTAGCTAATATCAATTACATATAGAAAAATGAGCTTTGTAACAATGTCCCCCCCTTCAAAATGCTTTGTCCTCGAAGATTGAAATGAGGAAACTTGGAGAGAATATTGACTAGTTCCCATGTGACATCTTCAGGTTGCAAACCCTTCCATTGGGCTAAATTCTCATCAATAAAATGAGTGTGAAGGTGCTTGGTGTGTTTGTCCAATATAACCTCTAGTTCTAAAAATATGAATACCTCCTTATCCAATGCTCGTAGTTTCATTGCTATTCGAGCAATGGTCGAATCATTTTCATGAGGCAAGAGACATGGAAAGCTAGGTGGATCTTAGAAGTGGGTGGAAATGCCAGCTTATATGCCACCTCACCAATGTGGGCCATAAATTTTTTGACCCAACTTATGATTGTGCTTGTTCCATAGTGACATCTGCTTGTAGGGTTGGGGGCGTAAAAAGACAGTCACCAACGACAAAGGTATGCAAAATGACTTGTTTACCTCAAGACATTGGAAGCTCCACAATGAAATCCATAGAAATATCAATCCAAGCTTTATTAGGAATAGGAAGTGGCTGCAGAAATCCTAGGGCCTTGATGATTTCCCCTTTATTTTGTCGACACGCATCACGTTTTGCTACAAATGCTTTGACATCCTACTTAAGGCCATCCCAAAAGAAATCTTGTTTTACTCTCATAGGTCTTCAAAAATCTTGAGTGACCTGCAGTAGGTAAGGAATGGAATTCCATGAGTAATTGACGCTAGAGTTGAGAGTCAGGAATTAAGTAAACGCAACCCTAATAAGTGAAGACTTGTGTGGTCCATTGGAACCCTGGTACAATTTGAGGGTCGAATCACATCCATTCAAGTAGGTACTAAGATTGAAGAGAAAACAATAGGCCTTCCTCTTCATTTGATGTGAGAGTGCATCCATGACAACATTTTTCTTGTCCTTCCTATTGACGATCTCATAATCATAGCCCTACATCCCTAGAGGGTGAGATTTAGTGCCACTACTGCTGTAACCACTTTTTGATCACCAAGATCCCTAGAGGATGAGGTGAGAGCATATGATGAACGGTTGCAGAAAGCCTAAACTGACAATGTTGCCTGTAGAAATGGATTTGGAAAGAGCTTTGATACCACTTGTAAGAAACTTGCAAGAAAAATAAGACCATAGAAACAAAAATACATAGAATATAGAGAAACATAATGCTTTAATATATCTTTACAACGCCACTTGGAGGGGTCAACCTCCTAATAGATCTTGCACTCTAATTACAAATATCCAAGGTACCTTCCTCTTGGGAAGTTATTACAATATAAAGAGTAACTAAAGATGACAACTACTATCCCATACATGTGGGATAAATACTTCTAACCAGAGTTGTAGGATACGCCATCCCCTTCCTTGGTACATGTACTAGCGTACCCAATATAGATATGGGTGTCGTACAACTCATATAATGTACCCACTCGCACCCAAACTAGTGTAGATCTGTCTAATCAATCCATGCAAGGTCGTCCTTGTTGAAGATGAGATCCTCAGCCTCAGTGATCCATTCTAACTATGGATCAATCTCTTCTAGATTGATAGGAGATAAGTTAGTGCCCAAGATTTGCTTGTGACAGAGGTGAAGGTTGTAATGAACATAAACAAGATCATTCAACCTCTTGAAGTGTATGTGTTCAAACATACTTCAATTGTGCTCGCATTTTGAAGCATTGCATGGTTGGCTCAAGACATGAATTGCAATCCTCTGAAGATTTGGCACATTAACACCAAACCTTTCCCACCATGCATCTGAAATGAGAAAAAAAAAGAACTCAATCTCATTGCTCAACTTAGAGTTGCAGCATTAGTGTAAAAAAAGGAAAAGTTTTAAACTTAAATTACGTCTTTAATAGACTTTTACTTGGCTACAATGTCGTTCGAGTTGCCTTTCATACGTCTCGTGCAAAGATGTCTCCTTGCGCAAGTCTAAAGATCTCAATCTCAGAGACATCTATGCTCCAAGCTGAGGATCAAGTACCATCCGTTCTATGGCTTTGGAGAGTCCATTCAAAACCTCCTCATCCGCCTTGAAATCTAGGCGGAATTGGAACATCTGATTCAAGAAATATGCATTTGCATGTAAGCGCCTGTGAAGTTGATGGTGCCACTATCAATCAATGATGTACCATATGGGGCGATACTTATCCTCAACCTTGCTATAGATGGATCTAATGGCTTCCTTGGCCCTATCCATGTGCTCATATATATAGCCCATTGTGGGCTTCTCCACATGAGCAACTCGAAGGAGAACTAAAGGCTCTATGAACTGCAATTATTATTAAACATTAACATAAATAAGTATGAACAAAAATAAACAAATAGAATAGAAATATGAACAAAAAAAGAATGGAAATATGAACTTACCTCAACGATCTCTTTCGTTGGATGTTACTCCTCCTTTACCTTTTTCATGATTGGAAAAGAAATATTTTGAGAGTTTTTCCAAACTAATTTCAAGTTATACTCTAACAAAAAACCAGCAAATTTAATCCCTTGCAGCATCAAACAATTTAAACTATTCTTGGAATTACAAAAGGCTCTATGAATATGCTTTCTATGGGGAGCTTCAAAACCCGTAACATTCCAACTCACATAGTAAACATTCATTTAGAATTTGGTGGGGTGGGGCCGGAGGGGGAAGGATTTGGACCTTATAATACAATCTCTCAACACAACTTGGTATTTTTCATCCTTACCTTTGTTGCCAGACTTTGGAATAAGAGAGGAAGGTCCATTTGTTTCCTTTTTATAAACATCATCTTAATTTTCTTCCATTGGAGTATCCACGTTTTTCCTGTTCGCATCAACTTTCAGGATTCCAAGAGACAACCCTAAAGACAGATTTCCTCATGTTCCAAAATGCTTTAGTCAAAACCCCTTTTTGCATATTCGAAGTTTTGAAGAAGACAATTAATGAACCTTTCGGAATCATTCTGTAAAAGGTCACATTTATTCCCATTTTTTTCCCCAAACATTTGGAACCCAATCATCAAAGAAAAGTCTAGAAGGCAAATGTTCTTTATCTAAACATACAAAGAAGATAGCAATGCTTTATAGCCTTTCTTCCTCTTTTTTAACCGTGTGCACCATGTCAGGATTAGGTTTAATGACAAGCGTTTTAGGGTTTGGGGGTTCCTTACCTTGTTCAGTTCCTCTGTTTCTGGGCTCCTTATCTTCAAAGATGCTGTTGACATCTCTGCCATAGCAATAGCTGGCTACAAAGTTAGCAAAATCTACAACTGCTGCTTTGTCTTGCCTGAGCACGTTTTTGTATGTTTTTCTTCCTCCTTGCTGGTTGAAACTTGAAACCCTCTCCTTTCATATCATCCTCAATACCACGGCTCTGCATATTATCAAAACTTTTACTTTCATAACTGTGGATTTGATACAATTCTCACTGTTCATTATAGAAGCTATCAGAGCATATCTTACCATCCAAGATGGAATTGAAACACAATTTAACCAGCATGGTGAGGGGGACAGTCTCAATACATGAAGGGTCTGGTAAACTCCTAACATTAATTTCATGCTACTTGGATAAATCACCATGTCAGCACGACAACCGATGATTCCTGCTCACCAAAAATCAATAAACAAACACTTTACCACATTTAATTTTTGTAAGCTTAGGAGGCAAACTACCATTCAACGTTAAAAGAAATCAAAAAATTTAAACAATATATCCGAAAACCAAAGTAATACAACAGGCACCAAGGAGAGGTAAAGATTGATGAAGCTCAAAATGATGAAGAGTACTAATCAAATTCAAATTGCAGGAGAAAAAAGCGCAGCTCCAAGAGCAACAATGAAAGATAACTATTTGTCTTCCTCACCTAGCTCTAAAGCACCATTTTCCTCAACCCTATCCAGATATATCATTTACACAGTTTTAATCAACTTAAGATGGCATAACAGATTTAAAATAAAGGGTGCTCCTTTAGATAGGAATTATTGTGCTTAAATTACCCCAAAACAACCGTTGGCTGCCTATGTTTAATATGCCAAAAGTATCTTATGTTCTAAAAAGATGTAACTTTCAATTATGTCTGCTGTAGTCAAATTCTATCCAATTTAGGTAAAAGTGCTGATTCTGTCCATTACTTTGAGTGGTTCTAGTCAGATGCTATACTTCCGTTGCAGATATGACAGGATAAATTGCTGTTTAGGTAAAGCTATATAGAGCTTTAAGGTTAAGGCCTATGGTGAATCTTGATTACTATAGTCTACTCTTTAGTGCTAGAATGCTGTATTCTCTCTCTCGGATTACAGGTGTAACCATTTTTATTTTTAGTGATCAGGTGTCCCTTTATTGTCTCTTCTATGGATACCAAGCATTTACATTAATAAAAATGTTTCTTTTTGTTTCTTATTTCTTTAAAAGAAAAATTCTCCCTTTGTTTTGCACATAACATACCATCAAGTACTAATTCAACCTTTATACACATGTAGACAAATTCATTGTTTGAGATTTCTTTGCCTCGAGTAGTAATGGAAAATTTACTTTTACAATATGGCAGAAAGATCCGAGGATAGACCTCTTGACTGGGATGTTAGGGTGAAAATTGCCATTGGAGCAGCAAAAGGTCTAGCATATTTGCATCATGACTGCTCTCCTCGTATCATTCACCGTGATATCAAATCTAGCAACATCCTACTTGATAGAAACCTAGAGTCCCATGTATCTGATTTTGGACTGGCAAAACTACTGGAGGATCAAGAGTCACATATCACAACTATTGTTGCTGGGACATTTGGCTATTTGGCACCAGGTATGTTACACTTGCCAGGGTTTTTCTTGTAGATCATTGCTTTCTGCACTGTAATGTTTACACTTTTTATTTATGCTATTGTAATGGAATTTGGCTATTCTTGATACAGTAATTATCATATCCAACAGTACAGCATGGTGGTGTGATTGAAGGTCTGAAGTTGTCTGAATTTAACGGGGGACTTTCTTATGGATCCTTTTAAGTTTTAACAATTGTATGAGTAGATATAGCAATGCACTAAACTATGGAACTAGCATCTGTAGCAGAAATGATACATCCTGGTAGACAAGAAAAGATCTGTTGACATATGGTATTTTATAAGCTACTACCAAAACTTAGGGGCACACAATGCAATTTTGCTAATGCTAGACAAGGTAGTATCCTATCCAATAGCATGTTAGTGTAATTGAGGGTGTGAAGTAGTTTGAATTTAATAGAATATGGTATGAAATCTGTAAACATGCCTTGTGGTATGTTTGTTACACACATAGAAGCAGATTTTTTGGGGGGATTTCAACATCCTTACAATTATATGAATAGGTAAAGCAGAGCACTGACTTATCTAATTAACATCCCTGCCACAAAGGTGGAATCCTCGTGGACAAAACACGATCTATTGACATGATTTCTTGCGAGCTAATGCTAAAGATAAGTGCTGAAATTTTCCTGCATTTAATTGTGTAAAATGTAATGAACACTGGTGTAGTGAATCATTCTGTGCCATGGGATTTACAGTGAATATGACTATTCCTAGGGCCCAGTCAAGGCATGCTTATCTAGCCATATGTTCAATTACTGCATATGTTATTAATCACTGCCTTTGAATTGTGCTACCACCTAGTCACGCTAGGCCATGTTGCATTTTAGTGTGTTATTTTTGACATATGCCCATTTAGGATTTACTCTGACCTGTGGGACAGTTGAATTTTTGATCAGTTAAAGTTTCTTCCCTTATTATACTGAGAGGAGTACATTAGCAGCAAGGGGGTCTTAATGGCATGAGTGTGTTCACAAAAACTCCTTGCTGCCTGCCAGCATACTAAAAATTAATATAGAAAGCATTATCCTTTAAAATTATAATATAATATTTATTATATAGTATATATATAGTTGATATTTTTTTTTTCTGATATGTGAATTGAGGGATAGGGCTCTCACCCACGGTATAATAAATGAAAATTAAAAATGAGCCAGCATTAATGGGCAAAGGGCTCCATAAAAGTATTGAATATTATCAATTCCTGCTAAGAAATTCAGATGGAAAAACATAACACCCAAAAGGCCAAACTAGATCGTATTGCCCTTCCTAGCCTGTGAACAAAGCAGCGTTTTCCTTTGTTTAGCGTTTTTTTTTTGAAGAAAATTTATTTTTAGCGACTGTGGTCCATTTCCTAGAACTTAAATCTGTCATAACAATAGAGGAGGAGCCCATGTTTGGATCGGGAACTCTCAAAGAAGGTAATCCTTCGCCGGATGATAGAAGTCTAGATTGAGAAGAAAAATCTGAAGAAATGTTGAGTGACCTTGATGTCCCAAGATCCACAAAAGAAGAAGAAATATTTGCTGGACTTGGGGCTGAGCTAGAGCGAGCAAGAAAAGTAGGCAAAGATTCTACCAAGGGGGTAGAAGAGAGGGAAGAAGACCCCTTGGGAGGAGGGGAATCCTTAGGAACTTGTTACAAAGAGACCTTAGCCAAGGAAGTAGGAGGAATACTTGTGACTCACTATCATTCCACGCCGCCAAGAAGCCAGTTTAGAAGAGTCATTTTTTTCTTTGTATGCCTAGGGCACGAATCCATTAAATGGCATGTTGCAAAGCAAGATTTGCATCTAAATGCAACTCCTTCATAATCTAGTTGTTGCTTCCAAAGTCAATTGCCTACCTTAAGACCAATTTTGGAAAGAAGAGAATTGGAAATGTCTAATTCCACCAAAATCTTTACAAAGGTTAATTGAGAGAGCCAAGACGGGAGGAGTTAGGAATCAAAAGTCTTTCCCAAGGAATTACCAATGGAGGAGAGACAAGAAGAGCTCTAGAATTGAATAGGGAGATATGACAAATGCACCCAGATTGGAACCATTGAAAAATAATCCATTAACAAATTAAAATTAGGCAATTAGGACTTTAAACTTAAAGTTGCTTTGCCCCAAAACCATGGACCTTTTGTGATCAATTTCTCCCTATTAGAGGAAGACTCATAGTTTACCAGGAATTGTTGGTTAGAATAGGAGCCCAATTTTTTGAAACCCAATCCTTTAGGGCAGCTAGGTTTGGTCGAAAATTGTAAAAGTGACAAATTAGGGCATTTTCTTTTAGGCCTTCTTTGATTTCTAGGATATCAGAACTAAAATCCACAATCTTCAATGGTTCTCTGTGTCTCAACAATAGAATGGGCTCCTAGCCAAGCACTAGATGATTGTGAAGAAGAGAGCACACATGTGAGCTTGTTTTGCTTCCATTTGAGTGACCAATTTGTGAGTCCCCCTGTTTGAATTGTTGTATTTTTGGGCCTTCCACATCAATCTCCCCACGTTTTGCCTTGAGATTAGAGGTATTTTTGAAGCTCTATGTGTGTGCAGGTAAGAATCGGGCTATAGAGAAATGGAGGCAGAAATTGGGAGTGGCTCATGAAGGGAAGCTTGCAAGGGAATGATGTTGCTATACTCAGAGAGACCTTGCATTTTAGTGAAGACATCATCTGATTTGTGAACTACAGATGGAGACCCAATGACCACATGCTCACACCTAGGAGTAGAAGCAACAAAAGGCATCACATTTAATGTGTAGTTCAATATATATAGTTAATATTAATAATATAATAGATAATCATAATTATTATATTATAATTATGTAAGTTATAATATAACTAATTATAATATTTAATTCATTATATTAATATATATCTATAACTTATATTAACATATTGGTGCAGTCTAGATCATGGTGCCTAGTAGGCTAACAAATTTTGAACAACAATCACATGATAGATGGAACAACAAACAAGTTTACTTGCATTAAAATTGAAATTAGCCTTCAATTAATTACAATCATGCGGAGAATGACAATGCCATAACTATTATAGACAAAAAGAAGCGTTAAGTTGATTCTATTTCTCTAGATGGACGAACACTCTCTAGTTAATCTTTCTTCAACTAGTATCCTTCTTGTTCCCCTATTTCCCCAATGCCTCTTTGTTTCGATGGTAGGCCTCTGCATTCTCACGATTTGTTCTAAGAATGACTTGTTTGTTCTCTTCTATCCACGTTTCCAATCCGCAGAGAGTTCTAGATCGATTCATCTACCCTAAACACCACATGACAACTTTCAAGAAATGCTACTGTTTGCAACTCCCATTTGCTCTGCTTGATCCTAGTTGGAAATCATGATGAAGCTTTAATGATTGCCATGTTGGCAAGAGACACTATATGGATTCATGTTTGTTGTCATTGATGGCAACAAAGGTCATCCCACACATCCATAGGACATGGTGTGTCTCTACCGGAAGTCAGAATGAAGATTATTGTGGTCCGGTAAACAAGAACAGAGCATGTGGCAAGGTCCGTCAGACTGGTCCGGATCTCTCAGAGGAAGTAAGTATCTTGGTGAAGTGCAGTTTTGGGGAAGTCAAGAGGACTACCTTGAGTGATAGATTCCAAGGTTGCAGCCTCCGGTGATAGATGAGGTAAAAGATATGAATACTTAAGTACCGGGTTCCTAAGTGACAGTGTGAACAGAGGAAGGACTGACTGACAAAACATCAGACTATTTTCCAGATGTGTTACTGATGGTAATAAAAGTTGTGAAGGCATGAATCATGTTTGGCCGACATGATTAATGATTTATACAAGCATAGTCTTGATCCGCATTACTTGGTGTGGAAGGATTCAGCCGACAGATCAGAGTTTGTGCAAAGAATTGACTATTCCGGGTGCCGACTTGAAAGGTGATGAAATCACTTGTGCGGATATATATACATGATGGATTTAGTTGTGAAGATGATCATTTGTGTGTTGTTGTGTGCAAATAAAAGCAGTAGTCCAGAGCAGAAGCAGTAAAGAAGGTCCGGTATGTGAAAGGCAAACAGCAAAAGAAAAGAGGAAAGACGAAGTGCAGCAGATCAGTGTACTGAGCCTAACCGAAACTGAACTCCAGCATTTGTAGATGCTTCCAATCAGTTCAGTATTGTATTACATTCTTTTGTAGACAGTGAGTCTCTTTGTAGGCAGTGTGCCTCCTTGTGAGCAGTGTGCTTGGGCAGTGAGCCCTAATTGGCAAGTGCCATTTTGTTTTTCTATTCTTCTAACAGAGAATACAATCTTGGGTTAATCACCCCGTGGTTTTCTCCCTTAACAGGGTTTCCACGTCAAAAATACCGTGTCATGTGTATTTCCATTTCATGGTTGTGTTTTCTTAATTGATTTAATACTGCATTGTTTAATAAGAAAGTTCAAGAAGAAGAATCAATTAAGATAACTGATTCACCCCCCCCCCCCCCCTCTCAGTTATCAACAATTGGTATCAGAGCTAAGTTCCTCCCAACAAGAGTCTAACAGCTCGAGGAAGATCTGGAAATCCAAATGGATACATATGGTTTAAAAGAGCAACTCAAGACTGCCCTTGAGGATCTTGAACAGTCAAACTCTGAGGTCAATGAATTGAAGGAAAGACTTAAACAGGCTGATGACTTCATGAGAGAACTAAAAGACAAATTAAGTCTCTCTATGAAGAAGAGAAAGGAATTGCTTCAGCAATTGGCAAAACAAAGTGAAGCAAGTAATGCAAATGAAGCGCTGACTAAGAAAACCAAGTTATGTGAAAAGTTATCAAAAGAAGTCATTATGGTAAGACATGAAATGGAATCAGGAGTTATAAAGTTTACCCAAGAGATTGAAGAGAAAAGAAAAACTGAAGACAATCTCTCAAGGAGAAATCAGAAGATTGCCACCAGATGGACAGAATTATCAAACATCTTGAATCTGATCTTGAAGATGCTAAAGATAATGAAGAAAAACTTGAGGATCAGATTGTCTCTCTCAAAAGGGATTTTCAATCAGCAAATGAATATAAAGAGAAATTCAAGATAAGTTCTGCTCAACTTGAAGTTCTTCTTGGAAGTCAAAAAAGGGCAGATGACAAGAGTGGTTTGGGATATGAGAAAGGAGAAAGCTCCGGATCCGGTCAGAAGAATTTTGGATCAGAAAATCCAAGGAACAGGCCTAGAAGACCTCCGGTAAGACAGCCCAATGCTCAAAGATATCCATCTTTCAATGGATACTGCCACAGCTGTAATCTCTTTGGTCACAAAGCTAATCAGTGCAGAAAGAGAATGAATCAGACTAGTTCTTCCTTCTCCGGACAGTGTTTTAACTGCAAAAGGTATGGTCACAAATCTCATGAATGCAGAAATATGCAAATGAACAAACCATTCAATGGTAGATGCTTTGCATGCAATAGAATAGGTCATATGGCTAATCAATGCAGATTAAGAGGATATCAGTCAAATATGCAAAGAAATGTTTGCCAAATCTGCAATAGGTCCGGTCATAGTGCAAAATTCTGTAGAAGCAAGAATCAGGACAAAAGAGGTCCGGTATATCATAATCAGAATCAAGACAAGGGTAAACAAAAGATGAATGCGGACGAAGTTAAAAGTGAGATGAGCAAGATTTGGGTGAAGAAAAGTTCTGAGAATGTAGAGGTTGGATCCGCACCAGACTCTGGTGCTGATATTCCTTCCGGAAACTAAAAAGTGAGCTCTGGCTCAGGGGGAGACAAAGAAAACCTTGTTCCCCCAGCCAGTCAAGTGGTGCCGGAATTGGCACAAGAAGAGGATGCGAATTAAAGGGTTTGTAGATATGAGTCCTGAGATGATCCAGTTAATATTTCAGAGGTCCGCATGAAGATGTGAAAAAGTTGTGATCGATCAAGTAGAACCAATTCGAGGAGATGCTCCAGAGTAACAGAGGGTTACAAAAGGGTCCGGTGAGATCCGGAAGTGCATTATCCTATTCTGTGGATTGAACAGAATGTTTGGGATGTCCTTGTGATGTGTCATCTCGATTTGTTCATGTTTTGAAAGATTCGCATGATGTTCATAGATCTGGACAGATCCGGTTCTTCAAGTCATCTGAATAAGGCCAACCGGAATAATGTAGGTCGAGCATTTATTGCAGTCTGATATTAGGGCTTGCGGAGCGATATAAGGGTTTTCTCTTTAATCACTTGTTCATTCTGCACTCAAGAAGAAGCAAAAGTGGAGCTCTGCAACAAAATTCATCAAATTCATCGAAGATCACTTGCAGAAGTCATTACATTCAGAAATCCATCCAACCAACTCCGTGTAACCGAAGGCGCATAAGGTATTCTCCGTTTTCAATATCTCACTGCAAATCTTTTGAAAAATGGCTACTCCGAATATAGTTAAGATCTCTGATAGACCTCGCCCCACATTCAAGAAACATCCTTACAAATCCTTGGAGGTAGATCCCCTAGGAGCCTTCTCTAGTGTTCCTCAGGGCGTGTTGCACACCGAAGATATTAGGGTTTACATACATGCGAGTATTGAAGAATTTGGGGAATTCAAACAGAGGGATATCTATCATAAACAACTGCTAGATGATTCATTTGAGCTTAAACCAGAATATAAGGGCATCCAAGAGAAACATTTTGATCAATTCATTCATTTCCCCTGCTTTGAAGAAGATGAATGGGTCCGGTACGTGTTGAGTAGGATGCATGACAACTTCCTATGGCTGAACAGACCTTGCAAGATCACAAAAGAGGCAATTAGGGCAGTAACTGGTTTAAACTCCTCTGGAGGGATACCTGTCCTCAAATCTGTCAAAAACAACATTGTAACTGAGGCCACTGGATCAAAGTTTGATAAGAGGGCAATGACTATAGAAGATATTACTGACCCGGACATCAAATTTGCATCTATGATAATAGGCTACAAGATATATCACTCCAGTAGGGAAAATTCAGTATCCGGAACTGCAATATACACAGCCTATGAGATGCTGAGGAAAAATGCAGAATATGATCTCTGTGAACTTCTTTTGAGCCAACTAATGGAAAACATACAAAAGATCAAGGAGGATAAGAAAAACTCTTTCAAATTTGGTGCATTAATTTTATGCTTGTTTTTCTATTTCATGAATGAGTTGCCTGGATCAAGTGGATGGGTATGGGAGAATGACAAACCGGTAGCAGTTCAGATCAGAGACTATTTGCATGGGCTTGGGGATGCTAAAGCAAGAAATTCAGCCCTGTGGGGATACTTCAAAAACTTCCAGAGCATGATGCAAGCAAGGGAAAGAATTCCCCAGTCTCTTGTTGAAAAATACAAAGATTCAGTATGCTTTATGGTAGATATTGATCAGTGCCTAATGGAGGCAGTAGAACCAAGGACAGTCTAGATCATGCCCATGGGGTATGAGGTTGATGAACAGATTGTGGAACTGCATGTTCAACACATGCTGAGTCAGCCTAAAGATCCAAAGGCAGAAAGGTTTGGAACCTTTGAGGAACTGAGTGTGAAGATCCATGTGGAACTCAGAGAACCTGAGATAAAGAGGAAGGTGAGAAAAGAAGTAGAACATATTGCCCAAGGCCTTGGGATCTTAAAGGAGGCACTTGATGCCAACCGGGAAAAGAGACAGAAAGCTGCTGAGGAGAAGAAAGAGGCAGAAAAGGGAAGCAAGAAAAGTGCTCCGGTAGAAACTTCCTCCCCGACCAGATCTTCAAAGAGACCAGCATCTGTCCCTGCTAAAAGCTCAAAACCGGAAGTCCAAGCATCCGGCAAAGGAGAGAAAAGGTCCAAGACAAAAGCCACAAGGGCTTATACAAGTCAGAAAGATGAAGAGGAAACTGAATCCGATGAAGTCAAGAAAATGAAGAAAAAGAAGAAAACATTCGGTCAACCCTCTACCGGACAGATGGAAGAAGAAAAAGCAGAGGAGTATGTTGAAAAACCCACTCTTAACATTGATGACATAATCAAATCTGTCACAGTGGATGGAAATCTTCAGCCAATGGTTGAATTTTATGATGATTATGGTGAAGCAGATCAGAAGATATTGCAAGATGCCACAGTCAGGTATCTAAACATTTACAACAAAGCATTTATTGAAATTATATCTCTGATCCCTAAAAGCTTGGAGAAGGAACTAGAATCAAGAAAGAACACTGCCCAAGCAAAAGATCTAGAGATCCGGGAACAGATAGCTATTCAGCTATATCCTTCAATTGATCCCAAGACAATGAACATGATATTCAAGGACTGCAAGGATGAGTTCAGGAGCAAAGCAAGGATGAATCAGCTCATGCTTGGTGAGACTGACAAGGTGGCCAAGGATACAGAAGAGATTCTCCGGAAGGCATTCAAAAGATTTAATCTTCCTGTTGTAGAGGACTTGGGTACTGATCCTTCAACCACAAGTGTTGCAGAAGAAACTTCTGAGAAAGTGACAGAAGAGGTGGGCCCTGAACAAACCAACATTTCTCCTCCGGTTTCCCCTACAGTCTCCGGATCCAAGGAAGAAGAGAAATTACAGGAGAAAGAAGCAGAGGTGAAGGAAAAAGAAGGTGACAGTGCAAAGATTGCAGAAGGACAGAAGACTTCAGCAGAGAAAACCACAACTGCTAGTAGTGGGAATGTAGAAGGAGAGAAAACTCCAAAGGACAGCTCCAAGTCTGCAGAAGAGAAGAAACATCTGTCTCTGGCAAGAGACACTGCACAAACTGTCCAAGAATTCTTGAGTAAAGAAACAATAGAGATTGATGAACCGGAGCTTCTACAGGGTCCGTTCAATTTTGATTCTCTCTCTTCGGTACAGACAATGAAGATAGCTTCATTTGCAAATGCTAAGGCAAATGAAAAACTCCTAAAGTCTCATATGGAAGATTGTGAGTTAATAGAAGTTGCATCCGGAGTGCTGAAAAAGATCATGCCATCTTTTCAGAAGGATCCCACAGCCTCCTCTTCCGGTAATCTCAAAACCTTAGTCAACAGTGTTAATAAACATTTTGATTCTCTAGAAAAATCAGCTGAAGAAAAGGTCCGGAAGGAGTTTTTGGATAAGAGATTCTCAGAGGTACAAGGACTAATCACTAATGATAGGAGAAATATGAGTATTGGGATAAAGAGCTTAGAAAATGCTCTCAAGGATGGCGGTGAAGTATACAAATTTTGTATCTCCTGGTCCAAAGCAACTGTAGAAATTGAGAAGAAAATAAAAGAGGAAGAGGATAAACTACTAAGTTTGTCTCAAAGTTTTGATCCTCTATCTTCCTCCATAGTAAATCAAGAGTGTCAAACTATTGCAATCACAAATGCAATAAATAATTTTGAGAAGGAAGAACATAATCAACCAGATGGGAGAACTTAGAAGGATTATTATCCCTAAGTTAGAGGCCATGCATGAGGCCATAAGTGATGCTCAGACTACCGCCCAGACCAATGATCCGACAGATCTTAAGAGGGCAGAAGCTTTTGCGTTTTTGCTGAGTGGTCACATCTCAATTTTGGATAGAATGAAGCAAAGTTGGGCTGCAGAACTCATCCAACTGAAAACAACTTTTGCAGATATACTACAGTTTATGTAAGTATTCCACATACATATACTTATGCGGCTAAGTACAGTTAAAATTTTGAAATTTTTGGTATGCGGACCCTACCCTTTGCCATTGATGTCAAAGGGGGAGTGAGGAGCAGTGAAAAATGAGGAATCCAACTAAGGGGGAGCTCCGGAAAATGTATATAAAGATAGAGCATCAGCCAAGGGGGAGCATAGTGTAAACACCTAGTCATTTTTCACTAAGTGTTGCCATCAATGCCAAAGGGGGAGATTGTTGGCAAGAGACACTATATGGATTCATGTTTGTTGTCATTGATGGCAACAAAGGTCATCCCACACATCCGCAGGACATGGTGTGTCTCTACCGGAAGTCAGAATGAAGATTATTGTGGTTCGGTAAACAAGAACAGAGCATGTGGCAAGGTCCGTCAGACTGGTCCGGATCTCTCAGAGGAAGTATCTTGGTGAAGTGCAGTTTTGGGGAAGTCAAGAGGACTACCTTGAGTGATAGATTCCAAGGTTGCAGCGTCCGGTGATAGATGAGGTAAAAGATATGAATACTTAAGTACCGGGTTCCTGAGTGACAGTGTGAACAGAGGAAGGACTGACTGACAGAACATCAGACTATTTTCCGAATGTGTTACTGATGGTGATAAAGGTTGTGAAGGCATGAATCATGTTTGGCCGACATGATTAATGATTTATACAAGCATAGTCTTGATCCGCATTACTTGGTGTGGAAGGATTCAGCTGACAGATCAGAGTTTGTGAAAAGAATTGACTATTCCGGGTGCCGACTTGAAAGGTGATGAAATCACTTGTGCGGATATATATACATGATGGATTTAGTTGTGAAGATGATCATTTGTGTGTTGTTGTGTGCAAATAAAAGTAGTAGTCCAGAGCAGAAGCAGTAAAGAAGGTCCGGTATGTGAAAGGCAAACAGCAAAAGAAAAGAGGAAAGATGAAGTGCAACAGATCAGTGTACTGAGCCTAACCGGAACTGAACTCCAGCATTTGTAGATGCTTCCAATCAGTTCAAGTATTGTATTACATTCTTTTGTAGACAGTGAGTCTCTTTGTAGGCAGTGTGCCTCCTTGTGAGTAGTGTGCTCGGGCAGTGAGCCCTAATTGGCAAGTGCCATTTTGTTTTTCTATTCTTCTAACAGAGAATACAATCTTGGGTTAATCACCCCATGGTTTTCTCCCTTAACAGGGTTTCCACGTCAAAAATGCTGTGTCATGTGTATTTCCATTTCATGGTTGTGTTTTCTTAATTGATTTAATACTGCATTGTTTAATAAGAAAGTTTAAAAAGAAGAATCAATTAGGATAACTGATTCACCCCCCCCTCTCAGTTATCAACATGCCAAGTGTTTGATAAAATGCTTGTGAGAGAATATTACCAACCAATAAAACCATACGATTCAAAGATGTTGATTTGGGGAAGGATGATGCCAAGTGTCCTCTAAGATCCATGTTATCAAAAGTCACCTTTGGCAATTGTCATTCACATTTTGCTATTGAAGTCGTCCTAGTGTTGTTGGAGTGAGAACTCATGATGTTGCTGAAGTTACACCTAGGCTTGTTGCCGAAGTGATATGTTGCTGAAGTGACTTGCAAGTTACCACTGAAGCGAATTCTTGTTGGTGCCAAAAGATATAACTGTACTCTCTATTGTTGCCAAAGAGAAGTCAGTCACTATTGAAGATGCGTTATAAGTTTCTATTGCTATTGAAGTCGGATGGAACATTCTTTTGACTCTTTGTTTTGTTCAAATATGTCATTTCACCAAAAAACAAATTAAAACCAAAATTCTTCTCAGCTTACCTTTTTTTATTGTTTTTGGGTGATGTGAGATTGCTCGTGAACCCGAATGCTTTTGCATTAGCCATGCCAAGTAAGGGAAATGTACCATGAGCTTGAGGCTCATGAACATTTTATGAGATCAAAAACTGTGATTCCATGTTTAGCCACTTCAGATGCACTCATGCACGTTTCTTCTACTACTGTTTTATTCTTGCACTTTACTAAGTAATCACTGCACTCTTTTTCTTTAGTCTTCTTAATTAGTCGTGAGTCTATCATTGTTTCAATCTCATCTTGTTACTTTTCAAGCAACTGTTGTACCCGCTTTTCCTTTGAAAAAATTGAAACTGTACCTTCCTTTCCACTTGCTTGCCCTTCATAGTAATGGTACAAGTTTGCCACATTGAAAATTGGGGATATATACTCCTTTTGGTAGCTCTATCTCATAAGCATTTGATGTAAATTTTCTCAAGACTTTACAAAGTCCAACTTTCTTCCATTTTTGTTTGTTGTAGGTTCCTGGAGGAAACCTTTCCTTTTGCAAACGAGCTAAAACTAAATCTCCAACTTGAAATTCTTTCTCTCTTTTTGAGATCATCATGCTACTTGTATCTCACTGTATTTTCTTCCAAATTTCTTCTTACTTCCTTGCGATTCATGCATTTACTCAGTAAAATACTCTACTACAATACTTTGTCTTCCTAAATATGCAATACTTCTCAATTCATCTATCCTTGTAGGGCTAGAACCATACACAATCTAAAAAGGGCTTTTTGTTGTACTCCTATTTACTGAGCTGTAGTCCTTTTTACTGAGTTATTGTATGCAATTTTAGCTTGTGCCAACATAATATTCCACTGATTTGGCTTGTTTCTAACCAAGCATCTCAACAAATTTCTAAGGCTTATATTGACAACTTTTGTTTGCCCATTTGTTTGCGGATGATATGTTAAGATAAAATTCAACATAGTGTCCAACTTTCTACACAAGGTACACCAAAAATGACCCACCAATTTAGTTTTCCTATCTAAGACAATGCTCTTTGGCAAATCATGCAATCTGAATACTTCTCTAAAGAGCAATGTAGCAACATGTGTGGCATCATTTGACTTTATGCAAGGTATGAAGTGTGCCATATTTGAAAATCTATCTACGACAAAAATAGAATCATTATTTCGTTGAGTTCTTGACAGCCAAGGAATGAAATCCATGCTCATATCTTCCCATGGTCTCTCGGGTATAGACAAAGGTTGATTTAAACCTATATTCTGACTCTTTCCCTTGGTGTGTTGGCAAACTCTACAACCCCACACAATATTCACATCTACGCTAATCCTTGGCCAATAATAACTCTCACATAGCTACGTCAATGTTTTGTCTAGCCCGAAATGTTCGACGAGACCTCCACTATGCTTCTATCTTACCAAGTACTCTTTCATTGAACCTTGAGGTATGCAGATACGTCCTTTGAACAATAAACCCTCTTGAATAAAATATTCCAGCTTGAAAGATCCCTGATGGATCCCTCTGCTGAAATGAAGTGCTGTTTTTGTGATTTTTTTTGTTTTATGATTTTTATTAATTTTTTTGTTTTCTTTCAGACTAGAGAGATGCAGAAGGGGTTTCAGTTTTCTTGAGATATGTATTTGCCAAGATGGCAAATAGAAATACATACAGCTGCAATCTCAAATAGAAATGAACTAAAAATAAATATTAACTGATAAAAAGATACCAACTAAGAAATTGAGGCACATACCCATCAGATCTGTATTTTATATTCAATGAAAGCCTGGTTTGCAACCCTACTTGCATACAAAGACAGTATTGGCCTAGAAGAGGCTATACATGCAACTGAGAATGAAGGATCTGAAGAAATAGGCTGATTTGGCACTGCTGCAAGCTTAGATCTGCAATAGCATGCCCTGGAATCTGTCCAATGATGCACAAATGAAGACCCAGAGTAGGCCTCCCACGAACAAGAACTGGGTTGTCGTCCAATTCACCACGATCCTTGAGAGTTTTCGTTCCCAAGAGTCTGAATGCTGCTGCCCCCTTCCACAGAGTTCAGAGCTGCCATGAAGCTTCAAAAGATATGCAAAAAGATAATCCAAAAAGCACTTCAAAGTCACTTTATTCTTTTCCCAAAGTGGGCGTCCACTTTAGGGTTCCAAAATGGCATCAAAAGTAAGAATCTTTGAAAGATTCTTTTATTAATGAGGACTCATAAGTTGGGCGCCCAAGTTGAGGGCCCAACTTCATTATTAAAAGTCCACCTTTTTAACACAACATTGTGTCAACTAGGTGGGGGTCCTTTTAATAACTTATTAATATAAAGTGGTGACAAGTTATTCATTTTATATTATTTTATTTTTTATTAAATATTAAAGCCACACTTTAATATTCAATAATTATTCCAAATCCATCACTTGGCCATCCTGAACTGAGAACTGCTGTAGCCCACGCCACTGGTGATGTCGCCACGTGTCAAGCTAACTGACAGTGCCTCCCTAAAATGTAGTGATACCTCCTAAAAAATAGGGAATTTGACCAAAACTCCAAAAATGCTCCTGGAGGTCCTCTGATGCCTCTTGGTCAACTCTCGGTCAAACCCTAAAAAATAGGAACCCTTCCTAAAAAATAGGAAACTGTTACAAACTGTCTGGAAAGGCCTGTAAAGCTCCCCACCAAGCTACACTGCCTCTGAATAGATCCCCTAACCATTTCGCTGACCTACGGGAACCCGGATGATAGGTCAACTCTCATGTCTCTGCTAGACAACGCTAAAGAGGGGACATGACACAGCCATAGAGTTCTGTCCATGTTGGTTAAACTCTTGCATGTTGTTGACGATTCTTTAAAATTTGAGTCATCCTGATACAACTCTCTTATGGAATTAAACCCAACAACTTTCACTCTCATCTCATTCAATAAAATACACCTACTCAATGCATCGGGTACCCTATTTGATCTTTCATTTCTATGTTTTAAAACAAATGAATAACTCTAAAGAAATTCAACCCACTTCATGTGCTTTTGGCTCAACGTACCTTGTCTGTTTATAAATTGTAGTGCTTGATGATGTGTGAATAGAACAAATTCTTTAGGTAGTAAATAGTTCCTCCACTTCTTAAGCACTTGAACAATTGTGCAAAACTCTGAGTCATAGATTGAATATTTTCTCTTGGCTTCATTTAAATTCTCTTTGAAATGTGCAATGAGCTTACCTTCTTGACTCAAAACCCCTCCTATCGTTGAATCGCTTACATCACAATCCTCTTGAAACACTATGAAAATCCAGCGATTTCAAAATCAACTGTTTCGTCACTTTTTCCTTTAGAAGTAGAAAGTTCTTTGTTGCAACTATCTAATGAAACTCATTCCTACCAACCTTTGTTGTCTCCATGATAGATGCACAAATACTAGTAAATTTTTTGATAAATTTTCTATAAAATCTCGCCAAAACATGGAAACTTCTTGTCTCAAATGTGTATTTGGCCATGGGCACTCCATAATAGTCCTTAGCTTTTTAAGGTCAATCTGCAAACCTTCTGGAACCTACAAAGCACAAGTGCACTAACTCCATAAAATCATACTTTTTAAGTTGAACAACAACTAATCTTTTTGCAATCTTTGCAAAACTAACCTCAAATGCATAACATGTTCCTCTTTACTTTGACTAAATATCAAGATATCATCTACATAAATTATCATGAACTTACAAAGAAATGGCTTCAACACTTTGTTTATTAGCCTCATTAATGTATTTGGTGCATTGGTTAGTCCAAATAGCATAACAAGCCACTTGTACAATGCATCCTTTGCCTTGAATGCTTTTTTCCGCTCATTCCCTTTTCTAATTTGGATTTGGTGATATTCGTTCTTCAAATCAAACTTTGTGAAGTACTTGGCTGATTGCTCCACTCAGGCAATCCATTAAATCATTCATTCATGGTAATGAGTTTTGTATTTTATTGTAATCTTATTAATGGCTTGTAAATGCACATATGACATTCTCCATCCTTCTTGTGTGCTAGTATTGTACCTACTGTTGACACAGTACATGGGGTCAAACTCTCTTCTATCAAACCATTCTCCAACAATTCTTGAACTTATCTTTTCACCTCTTCATTCTCCAGAGGCATCAGCTTGTAAATTGCCATGTTTATAAACTTGACCCAAGAATTAAATCCATTTGGTGGCTAATGCTTCTCATCGGTGGCAACCTATCTGGCAATTCTTTTGAAAGAATTTCAGCAAACTCCTCCAATAACTCCTTCACTTCTTGTGGAACTTCTTCCATTTTGCATGCTGTCCTAATTTCCATGGTCTTGGGAATGAAAGCATAGCAAGCTCTCTCTTTCTAAATCTCCCATAGAAATATTTTTTTAGAAACTAAACATACCTTTGGTCTGCTGTCCACTTCTCCCCCTTTGCCTTCCAATGGACTCAATGTAAATTGCTTTCCATGCTTCATGGGACTCTGAGACCACAAGAAGGGTTTCGAGGTGGACCTTAATGCGCTGCCATATTTTGGAGAGGCGGTAGAGTTCTCTCAATCAGAAAGATCCAAGAAATGCAAGAAATCCACTAAAAAGAACTCATCCACACCACTTGATGAAGAACAAGAAGACATTCCTATAGATAAAGAGCTCAACCTCTCGCTAGCTCCTGTAGAGTTGCAAGATGGGTCAGCTTTATTAATAGAGGATGCCATTGATATAAACTTGGGGACAGAGGATAACCTGAAAGTTACACAAATCACAGCTACCATGGGTCACTCTCATCTCTTGAAGAAAAACACACATTTGCATTGGGACAAGTCATGCCAACAGGCCATTGATCAAACCAAACAATACTTGGCCAATCCCTCTGTCTGCATGCCACCTATGCTTAATAAGCCTTTGTTGCTATATATCTTAGCTACGCAGCATGCTCTAAGTGACTTGCACAACAAAGTCAAAATCCTCTCATGAAATCTGAGCCCTCCATCTTGAGGAAAGATCTCAACCCTTCATCTTGCCCATCTCAACCCTATCAATCCATATCAAGTCAACCATATTCACATCATTCTGCCACATTAAGGACTCCAAAGAGCAATTCAACACTCAAGCACATCAAGAGCACATCTCACACACCCAAGGTTTGCATTGGTGAAAGCTTGTTGGTTTTACATTGTGTTTTGCATTCCTTGTTTGTTCAATCGGAGGTAGTGGTTAGAGTTTGAAGTAGGATTTCATTTTCTTTGTGTTTCCTTGCTTTTCCCTTCAAATTCCGTCTGCTACGCTTGCCATAGAGCCTTTGAAAAATGTCATTTTCACTGATTTCTCATCAACCGAAGCATGCACATTGATGTCTCATTCCACTCTGCACTTTTTCCAACATCAAAGAAACCAACCAATATCTAGAATCATGCCTAAGAGTACAAAAATTGTATCCAGTTTTAGATCAACAATCATTAGTGTGGTTTTTTTCCTTTTTTAAGAGTCGCTTATGTGCTATTGGATATGGCTTCATTGGGTTTGTAAACATGATTTGATTGTATATATTTCTTCCTAAATGATGTGATTTGTTTGCTTAGCACATATCTAGTTCAGGATGCCAACCTCTTGCTACTAAATAATTTGTAGGAATTTTTATTCCTTTTGCACAACGCTGCCATTTTTATTATCAGTTCGAAGGAACCATGCTAATAGTGTATGATGTTTTTCCTTTTGCACGATGATATCTATATTATTATCAGTGAGAATAAACCATGCTAAGGTTGTATGATGTTTATTGTTCATACATCTCCTTACGGGACTATTGAGAAACAAAGTATGTTAACATCACTGAGTGGCCAAAGGATATTGTTAGGATTGGAGATTATAGCAAATGCACAATGTAGTGTTTGTTTCATCCAAACTAGACCACATCTAGATTTCATAATAAAGTAATTGAATAAAACACTCAGACAATGCCACAATATGATAAGCTTTTTTGCTTTTATTCTTCAAGGGACTTGTGGCAGAATAACAAAGTGGCAATGCAAAAGCAAAACAATCTTGGGATGTTAAACGGTAGAAATCTTGCCACCCTTCCCCGCAGTAGTCATATCATCTACCCCTTAACTACTCCACTTAACTTCACACAAACCAAATCCTTCCATTCATGAATAGGGCCTCCCAATAATGACATAGGCTCAAAATGATCTGAATGTCATCTTTATTGATGGATCCAATATCTAGTTTGGAGAAAAGCTGAAAAATTAATATGAATAAATGTTGGACATAATGTTGATGAGTAGGGTAATCTTTCTCTAATAAAGCTTTTAATCACATCATTTTTTCACAATGCAAACCAAAGAGTGAGTTAACTGGGTCCCAAGTAACTCCTGTATTAGCCAAGAGATCTATTGGCCAATTTGCCTCTGTAGCAGTGCTTTAAAATGGCAAGCTCAAATTGTGGGATCATATCTCATGCTTATTTCATAAGACCTCGTAGCTTATTCATGTCAATGATCACTGTTTGCAAGTCCCCATACACAATGAGATGTACACTATCCAAGGATGGTGGCAATTTCAATCCTTCAACCAGTCCTGTAGTCTCTCAGTATAAGGATAGAAGATGCTCCCATCATCCTTCTCAGAATTACTCCCCAAAGAACTTGGTGCAGTAGTACCCAAGTTACATATAGAGGCCCCATAAAAATAATTTTGGACATGTTGCAAGTGGTTTAGTCTTACCTGCTTCAGCCCAATCCAGTTGGCATTCTTATGAGTAGCTTTATGTATTCTTATCCCTTTAATGGGGTTAGTCCCGATCCTTTGCCATCTTCTTATCAGCCTTCTCTTTTTCTGATAAACTGTTCAAATTTACTTATATGTTGGCTGGGGTTTACTATTCTTGTTGCTTACCTTTCCCAAGGGCTGTTCTTGCCTATAAAATTTTAAATAGCCTACTATTCCCTTTCAATTTGTAAATTCTAGTAGAGAGGAGCCTACTATTCCTTTCAATCTATAAATTCTAGATGGGAGCCTACTATTCCTTGAATCAAGTTCTCTAGGCTCACCCATTCCCATCCAATCTCCTTACCATCGACTCCATATTTCTGAAGCATAAGAGCAGTGAGGCAGTAGGCAATCAGCTGACTCCTTATGAGATCTGCAAAGTACTGTAAAGCTAAAGATGGTCACATATTTGTTTTTTACCATAGTTCCACGGAGTTTATTGACGGGGGGATGGGGGGCCTAAGTTTGGGGACGGCTGGGGGAGGGGGAGCCAGAGGGTGGCGCAAATATATATAGTACTTGAAAAATTAGTTATAAAAAGATGTATAAGGAATAAGTACAAGAATTACAAATGAAACTTTCACATACTAAGTAAACTAGTAAGTAGTAACTACTAAACAATAAATTTTAAACTTTAAACACATTGCAACGATTGCATTGAACATTAACAATGAAAATGTGACATGTCGAATTTTCAAAATTTTGAACATTAAGAGGAACATGCTTACCCCTAGGAGGCTAGAGAAGCTTGTGACTAGGGGTTTGGGGGTGGAACCCAAACTAAGGCCTTCGATACCACACAAACCTTCATGGTGCACATCATTTTCACAATTTTATCACTATGTTTTATGCAAGACCAAGTCCTTAGTTTTCCTATCTTACTACTTTCAATCTTGCAGCCTTTTAGCCTTTCTTGTTTTGATTTTTTCACTTTTGTGATTGCTTAGGGTGTGGATAGGGCCCATAGACCATTAGGGTTAGGGTTACTAGCACAAAGATCTAAAAAAAATCTGATTTAAAAAAAAAGAACTTTCTCATTTTGATTTTTTCACTTTTGTGATTGCTTAGGGTGTGGATAGGGCCCATAGACCATCATTAGGCTTAAGGTTACTAGCACAAAGATTAAAAAAATCTGATTTAAAAAAAAACGAACTTTTTGCCTTAGTTGCCATGGGAGACGTTTGGGAGTCTCAAGGACGGTTAGGAGATGTTTGGGAGTCCCCTGGGCGTCTTGGGGACGTCCCAGAGTCTCCAAGAAGGCCAAAAATAAAGGGGACGCCCCAGGTTCGTGGGTGGCGGTGGTGGGACAGCGGGGGGACATTTCCCCCAAATCCCTGAAATGTCCTTGTCTCGGAAACGCAGGTTTTTTCTTTGGTGGGGGGTGGGGGGGACGCATCCCCGTGGAACACTGTTTTTTACTCTAAGAACAAGAATGCTTGCATAGCCATAAATGTATGCTTGAAAGGCATTTGCTTGTGGATCTGACTCTACATTAAGTTATGAATTACAAATCACTGTGATTATGCTTTTATATCTGTCAAAAGGCTTTTTGAAATGGTTGCAACAGTTGACGGTAACTATTCACCTGGACTAGCTTCTTTACCAGTATCAGCACTCTTTATAAGTTTACTAACTATTGATTCACTCTTTACACTACTCACCCCACAAAATTTGGCCAGACTTTTGACTGGCATAGACAAACTATCACTGTAAGGGATTAGGGACACATAACAATAATACTCATCCATGCAAATCTTCCAGGTTGACCGTCATATATGTTGCACATAGCTACTTCTATTCATTTCATATTGTCATAAATTTGAAATTTCCAGTTTAGACTAAATTGAAGAAATGCTGAAGGTATTATTTTTTAAACAATAGGTCATACTGAGGAAATTAAAAGCAAAAGGCATAACATAATGACTTTGTATATGCTGGTCCACTGATTACTATATTGGTATTATTTGTTGAGCATGAGACCTAACATTATATGTATAGACAGAGTTTTGTTAAATTCTGATTCTCTCTTTGCTCATCTGTGTGTGATCTTTTTGACAGAGTACATGCACAGTGGCAGAGCAACTGAAAAGGCTGATGTGTATAGCTTTGGAGTTCTTCTGCTTGAACTTTTGAGCGGGAAGCGACCAACAGATTCAGCATTCATAGAGAAAGGGCTAAATGTTGTTGGATGGGTAACTCTCTCTCTCTCTCTCTCTCTCTCTTGGAGAATTGTTGCATTTGGAATAGTTAATTCGAAGGAAGAGGTGCCAATGAAAGATATGCCACATAACATTATGTCTGTGCTATGATGGCAGAGATACCCTCTGCATCTGGCTACTCTTGGAACCCACATGCGAATTCAACCCGACAATATAAAAAAGATTAAGATGCATATTTCGGCCATGAGTGTATAAGATCACCATTGTGGGAACAACGGGACTTGTTTACTACCTTATATATTCTATTCAAATTTTTGTACCCCATAGGTGTTGGAAAGATGGTTGCCGTTGCACCAAAAGATCAACCTTTTAATGCCCGATACAACTGCTAGAGTTAGTGAATCCACAGGAGGCGGCTAAGCCTTGTCACGAACCCAAGTGCTTTGCATGCACAACACAAGGAGACCAAGAGCGCACACCTTGCAACAATCCCCCCCCAGCGCAAGTGAGGGGTTCGAACCTGTGACCCAGGCTCTGATACCAATTGTTGGAAAGATGGTTGCCGTTGCACCGAAAGATCGACCTTTTAATGCCTGATACAACCACCAGAGTTAATGAATCCATAGGAGGCGGTTAAGCCTTGTCACGAACCCAAGCTCTACGCATGCACAACACAAGGAGACCAAGGGCACACACCTTGCAACAATAGGTTTTGAACTCATGAATTTTCAGTAGTAAACCAAGCCTTGCCTATCAACCTACATGACTTACAAAGATATGCCACACAACATTTTGTCTATGCTATGGTGGCTGATATACCCTCCGCATCTGGCTACCCTTGGATACCGCATGCAAATTTAACCCGACATTATAAGAAAGGTGAAGATGTATATTTAGGTCATGGCCTGCCCACAATTTAGTGTATAAGATCACCATTGTGGGAACAAAGGGACTTGTTTACTTTACCCTATATATTTTGTTCAAGTTTTGTATCCCATAAGTTTTGACCTCATGAAAATCTCAGTAGTAAACCAAGGCTTGCCAATTGACCTACATCAGCTGTACTTAGGAAAAGTATGTCCCCAGGGCAGTTCAGTTCCATTATTCATGACATTCTAGTCTTTATAAGTGATGTGTTGAATGCATATATTCAAACTTGATTTAAATATAGATAAAAACACATAGTTGGTGTAGGTTATCGCATACAAGATTGTTTCTGGGAACAAGGGATCTGTTTCACTTTACCTTGTATATATTGTTTAAGTTTTGTACCTCTGAAGTTTTCAACCTCACGATCAAACTTGGTAATAAACTAAAGCCTTGCCAAACAACCTACATGAACAGTATGTCAAAATCTAATAGAATTAATATCAAGAAATTAATTAGTTTTAACTTTTAAGCAAACAAATAATAGTTTGATCAATCTTGATCCAAATCTGCAGAGTGTTTACAAAGTATTTACACCAACAAACTTCCTGCAACCTAATCTTAACATAGTATCGCATACATTACTTGCAAGCGGACATCTCCCCCAGCTACATAACATACAAATCCCACAAGATTCAACTCAATCAGAAACTGGGAGAAGGGGTCTTCAAGACGTGGACCCTCCATAACTCAGCAACCCTTGAATTCAGACCTTGATGATTTGTGTAATGACCCAGGGCAGGCTTAGGGTTTTCTTTTTGTTTCTTAGGGTTTTGTGAATTGAGTGAAATACTGTTTAATTAAATCAATTTTTGAAAAATCAGTGTGGTTTAACTCAGAAATTGTAACATAACGGATCGGAATCATCAACAAAATCAGATCCAAATTAATGTATTCTGTCAGCATGAACAATTCGTACCAAATAGATCTCAATTATATATATCAATCTGCATCACCGTTTGACCTAAGGATGATTACAAACAGGTATTCATACCTGAGATTTAGTTTATATAGCCAGCACTCCAGGTTGCATCAATTATCTCCAATGAACTCTGAGAGGTTTATATGAATGTCTTAAAGAATTCAGGCACTGCTGGATGACCCTGACTGCCAAACTGATGTTTAACAATATCAGATCTGCTTAAAGGAAATCTTCCCTTGCATTAGCCCAGCCTCCTGTTCGGATCATGCCTCCCAATCATTTGCTGGTCTTGCTCATCACAGGAATAGTTACTGCCAATGAAGACCCTCTTGAGCATCCAATCTGCAATATCTTGATGTTCCCTTGGTGATTGGTCAGTGGCGCAAGGTGATCTGCATTAAGATCTATGGATGGCGCTCCTTTCCACCTGTGAATATAATTTTCTGCTTAGTCGCTGACCTGATCTTGAGCCTATTTGGACTGATTGGTGACAGTTATCTCTCAGCTGGTGGTGGCGAAATGGAATGCTGATCCTTTCCCTGCCTGGCATCTACCTCCGCTTCTAAACTCCAGCGACCTAACAATTAAATAAGGAGAATTATGTGTGGCGAACTATAATAACTCTGAAAATTTGCTCTAACTGGTCCAGTCGCCTCCTCTACCTGTAGCACACCATTGAAACAATTAATTCAAGCTGCAGTGCCTGCCTGGAACTGCCTAGCCAGAGGAAGAGGGGTTTCGTCCTCACCTCTAAATCCACCATCAAGGGTTTGTGTCCTTGATGGATTGAGCTCTTGAAAACTCAAAGCAAAATTGAAAACATTCAAATCGGATCCAAAATGGAAGAAAAAAACTTTGCAGATATACCTTTCCGTGAATAGGCCTCATGTTCCCAATTTGAGCGCCTCTTTTTGAAATTTGAATTTGAGTTTATTTTATTTTATTTATTTTATATAATCAATTATGGGTGGAAAAGAGGCGACCTGACAATTTGGACCCTCCATCACTCTTTCAGTTTCAGCTTCAAATTATGACTATATATATCTCAATCAGCTTTGTGTCGAGCATGATGATTGGATCACTGTTAACAAATTTCTGCATGGTGATTCTGATTGGATGGCTAGGCATTCAGTAAGTGAGGTAGCCAGTTTCTCCCCAGCATTCAAGCATCCAAGGATGCCTATTAGTACTTCTGGAGCATTCTTTAGCTCTGCAATACCAGGCAGAGCCCCATGGAAAGAGAACAGTCTGAAGTCCCATTGTTCATGAACAGTACAGGCATTCCAGTGTCCCAGTGGATGACGCCTTTTAGTACTTCTGGAGCATTCTTTAGCTCTGCAATACCCGGCAGAGCCCCATGGAAAGAGAACAGTCTGAAGTCCTGTTGTTCATTAACAGTATGGGCATTCCAAAGTCCCAGTTAAGTATAATGTGTATTTGAAAACTTCTATGGTACACTTAGTCTCACACAAAGGTTTATGATCAATTCACATTTAACCTTTTTGCTGATTAAAAAAAGAGAGAAGTATTCACAATAACAGGTCAACTGGAAGTGTGCTAGAGAGAAACTTTGAAGAAGAAACTAACAAGCTTGATAAACTTTTCTTCTAATATTGGGAAAAGATTACAAATATGGCTCAAACGAGAAAACTGGAGTACAAAGTTAACATTTGAGCTCCCAAGGAGAATAAGTATAGTATCAAGTTCAACAACTAACAATAACCTGCTCAAACGGAGCAACCAAGACCAGTTAGCTTGATAAACTTATTAAAAAAGGTATTGACAGTAACAGGTCAACTGGAACTGTGCCAGAAAGAAACTTTGAAAAAAAAATTAGGGTAACGTATAACCATGAGCTTGATAATCATTTTGATTGTCATTGTTAAGCAACATTTGCCAAATTTTGCAAGCAGCCACATAGTTGGGTTCCAGGAAACTAATGATGTAGAGAGCTTGATAATCTTTTTGATTGTCATTGTTAAGGAACATTTCCCAAATTTTGCAAGCAGCCGCATGGTTGGGTTCCAGGAAACAAATGATGTACATTGAACTTAAGTGATTCAGTGTTTTGCAACCTGTTTAATTTTCATAGCAGCGGCAATCTGCAGGTCCATTTTGTTTTGAAGATCTTGTAAATGATAATTGATTTCAATCAGACTCCTGTTGGACGAACTTGTTGAAGCATATTGACTTGTGATCAAAATCTTTGTTCACATCATTGACTTTAACAGGATTTTCTGAGAAAGCAGAAAGCTAGAGCCAACTCTAGCTTGAGCAGCATCCATTCTCGACTATTAGTTGATGTGATAAACATTTTTTATCAAAATTGATATCACATCCATTTGTATTGTGTACTGCACACCAAGAAAAAGACTGGAAAGACCTTTTTTAGCAGGACGATCCTGGAGTGAAGGAAAAATGTTATCATACCTGGATTTCACTCATTCTTCGTATTTTCCGTCTGCCACATCTTGAATGTTGTGTAGTTGCTTACGCTTATTCGTTTTTGGAATACAAGCTTGCCATTTGACTTGAGGAACCCATGAAATTTTAGCAAATGGCATAACAATTATTAGAGAACAAATTAGCAAACTGGACATACATGACATTATTTAAGATTGAGATTATCGTAAATATTCTGGGTGAGATTGGCACTAAACTAGCCAAAGCAATATTTAAATTGGTGATGGGAAACACTGAAATTTTGATTGAATAACTTGCTTAAATGTGTGCAGCTTACAGTTGCTAACATGTTTGCTAGTCAATTGGTTGATTTCTCAGCATGTTTAATAATGGTTAGTTAAGGAGTGGTAAGAGTATGGGCTTGCCATGTTAAACATTGTGATTTCAATGAGAATATTGAGAATCTTGTCAGTCTGTAAAAAGCTGGATGACAATGCTGGAATTTTTCTTAAGGATTATTTTCTAGTTACCCAATTTGAAACAATCTTTAAACACAAAGTGCTTTATTATTGCTTGTCTTTACTATTAGTAATCTATGAATAACAATTTTGAAGTACTTCACCAAGTTTGGTGACTCGAAGTAAAATTCACCATCGAAGTTAAGCAAGGGAACTTGGGGACATGTCCTGTGCACTTTTTCAAGTGCCCCATACCAAGGACATGGCGATGGCTAGGCAATGTCCTTGCATCGTCCCCTAACCCGCGCTACATGCACGAAACATTTCTGGAATAGCTAGGGAACGTCAAGGACGGCCAGCCGTCTAGAATTTTTCTTAAGGATTATTTTCTAGATACCCAATTTGAAACAATCTTTAAACACAAAGTGCTTTAGTCTTGCGCGTCTTTACTATTAGTAATCTGTGAATAACAATTTTGAAGTATTCCATCAAGGTTGGTGACTCGAGGTAAAATTCACCATTGAAATTAAGCAAGGAAACTTGTGGACACGTCTTGTGCCCTTTTTCAGGTGTCGCATACCAAGGACATGGGGACGGCTAGGCAATGTCCTCCCTTCATCCCCTAACCCTCACTACATGCATGAAACATTTCTGAAATAGCTAGTAAACGTCAAGGACAGTCATTGGTCACTAAGATGGCTGAGGACATCAAATGATGTCTCTCGACCATGGATGGTTGGTCATCCCCCTTTGGAAAAAGGTCAGAAAAATTTAAATTAGCCTTCGTCTGATTAAAATATTAAAAATAATGATTGCATCTCTTTTTTTCGAGAGGCAATGTGTAATGTCTCCTTTCTAATAATTCAATTCAGGGACCCAAAAGCCCATTCAATATTTCTTGTGGGCTTAGGTATTTTCGTTATTTTCTAATTTTTGATATTTTCTACATTTTCGTAAGTTGCATTTTCAGAGGTCTTCAGAGCATTTCTGCACCCCAGTTTGTCCAAAAATTTTCTATTTTCGTTTTTCATCATAGGTCTTCTAGAGACCTTTCCAACGCACCAAAGAAGTTTGATTTTTGCCCACCGAGCTAGGAGTTAGGACCTCACCAAGTTGGGGTACCTAAAATAAATACTTTTGTACATCTTATTTAATTTTGTAGCTAGTATGACCTCATCTGGTTGTCCATTTCAACTTCCAATGAGGTGTGGGATTCTTCATGGGCCTTGTGTAACTCCTGTTATTTTTATCATATTCTACGACAAACTTTTATGAAGGAGTTATTGTCTATTTTTAGTCAGATATCAAATGAAGGTTATGACTTATCTTTTGGTGGGCATTTTTGGAGGGAGAATATTAAAAATAATATTAATTATTATTTGTTTGAAAAGGGGGTTGTTGGAATTTGGGCACCCAAGGCCTTCAGCATCTATAAAATGCAAGCAATTTCTTCATTTTGGCATCTCATTTTTATCATACCAAAACTTTGCCAAAATTGTTTGAGCACTTGTGTTCATTCATCAATCAGAGGACAAAACCCCTTTGATTTTTTACAGGCAATCTCACACAGGTTGTAATCTGCAGCTCAAAGATTGTTTGGATTCCAGCATAGTTTTTAGTAGGTTGTTTGTAGGATTTGTGAAGGAAGGAGCTCCAGCATATAGAGTTTCGTTTGTAGATCTGCAGGCAATCTCACACAGGTTGTAATCTGCACTTCAAAGATTGTTTGGATTCCAACAAAGTTTTTAGTAGGTTGTTTGTAGGATTTGTGAAGGAAGGAGCTCCAACATATAGAGTTTTATTTGTAGATATGAATATCATTTGTATTGATGTTATTTCTGATTTATGACAGCATTTTGCTGTACATTCTATCAATATAAATCAGCTCTAGTGTTCTGGTGAAGTTTGTTTTATGTGTGCAAACATTGAGTGCTTCTATAACATAATTTATTGTAAAATCAACATTTTATGTTACAATCTTTAACATGCAAATTGGATGAAGGTTATTTCAGTGCATTTCATGTTATATTTGTTGTGTATTCTTTAGATCTGATATTATTTGCAAAAATATATAATTTGGTCATTACACAATGCGAATAAATTGGCTGCGGTAGACTCTAGACAGCGGAGAAGATGATCTAGAAAGTCATGGTTGATGAGGTGGAACTGGAAGAAACCCCACTCTCTACATGCCTTTTCCAGCTCTATGGAGCTCTTTGCCAAGTTTATAACGGAGATTTTCACAAAATTTGTGAGGAGTGGAGAAATGCTTGGGATGATCTATAATGTCCCCATTTTCGTGAGCATCAGAGTTCGGAGGATTAGCCTATCAGTTGACCCTCATAGGCTAGTGTTCAATGATTAGAGGGTCCAGTGGGCGTTAATGAGCTCTTCAGGTGGTAGTTGACAGTGTTTACCTCTCCAGATTGTTGGTATATTTTGTGGCTAAGCTATTTAGAGGTTTTTGGTTCTATTTTGAGGCACTTACTATTTATAGTAAGTCAGTTGAGTGTTAGTGGCCAACCTTTGTATTTTGGGAAAGGCATCTGGATGAGTAGTGGTTTCTGTGGTTGACCACCTGGTTCTAACGGAATCGAGAAATAATGAGTATTTTTGGAGATATGACATTTTAATTATTAATAAAGTAATACTTCATTAATAATCTTAGTTATAGGGTTTTTTGCCCAGAGGCACTGGTTCGGCTGGGAGCGGGAGCGGCCCTGCCACCCCGGGTTCCTTGTGGGTTCTCCGACGGAGAACCCACAAGGAACCCAGGGTGGCAAGGGCGCTCCCAGGAGTTCCCAAGAGCTCCCAGGGCCTCCCAAGCGCTCCCAGGCGCATTTTTGGAATTTTTTTTTAAAATTACAAATTTTCTTTTAAAAAACTATAATTATATAAATTATTAAATACTATATATTATATAATATAATATAATATAGAATATATAATATTATTATATTATGTATTCTATATTATATTAATAATAATATATTCTATATTATATATTATTTGTTATATAATAAATTAATAACATATTATATAATATTATATCACACATTATTATAAATATTAAATTTTATATATGTATTTTTATATATAATATATTATATATTATACATTATTATAAATATTAAATTATATATATATAGTACAGCCGTACACAATTTTTTTTGCCGTACCGGTGTACCAGAACCCCGCTTCCGAACCCGTTCCCATACCAGAACCGGCAACTTAGTTAATAATTAATTAAAAGTGCACATCATTAAATGTTATTTGACTTTATTATTAAAAGGGGTATTTAATGATTATAAAGTCAAGTTATATAAAGTGCATTTAAGTCAAAGTATAAAGTCCATATCATGGGCACCTACTTGTGGAATAATATAAAGTGCCAATTTTAAGGGAGATATAAATGATCATTAAAATAATACTTTATATATTTTGTTGTGCACCAAATGGAGGGAAAAGTAAATGAAATTAAAGTGAAATTTAATGAGATGAAGCCAAATACAAATTGAATATTACACAATCGAAGAGAGGTTACGTTCTCCAAGATTGATATTACAGTGAAACCCTAGGTTTGTTCCTAAAAGCCAAATCTTCTTCAGAAAAGACAATTGTTGAATGATCCAAGAATGAATGAAATCCCTTTTCAAAAAGCCTTTATATAAAATTCAATTTGTATTTGGCTTCATCTCATTAAATTTCACTTTAATTTCATTTACATTTCCCTCCATTTGGTGCACAACAAAATAATATAAAGTATATTTTAATAATCATTTATATCTCCCTTAAAATTGGCACTTTATATTATTCCACAAGTAGGTGCCCATAATATGCACTTTATAATTTGACTTAAATGCACTTTATATAACTTGACTGTATAATCATTAAATACCCCTTTTAATAATAAAGTCAAATAACATTTAATGATGTGCACTTCAATAATTAAAATGTCATAACTCCAAAAATACTCATTATTTCTCGATTTCGTCAGAACTAGGTGGTCAACCACAAAAACCACTACTCATCCAGATGCCTTTCCCAAAATAGAAACGTTGGTCACTAACTTACTATAAATAGTAAGTGCCTCAAAGTAGAACCAAAAACCTCTTAACAGCTTAGCCACAGAATATACCAACAATCTGGAGAGGTAAACACTGTCAACTGCCACCTGAAGAGCTCATTAATGCCCACTGGACCCTCTAATCACTGAACACTAGCCTACGAGGGTCAATTGATAGGCTAATCCTCCGAACTTTGATGCTCACGAAAATGGGGACATTACTTGATGCTCTTTGCTCTATATAAAAGTTGCTTCTGATACCTTTGTATTTTCGATCGTCCCCATTGTTACTAATTTCTTATTTCTACCAAGTTCTTTGTTTTCTCTCTTTCTAGATAGAAGTTGGGGGAATAGTTGTGCAGGTTTTACATAAATTGAACTTAGACAAGGTATACATTGATGGGAGCATATCTTTGTGGGTTATGATGTAATAGGTGACATTTGATCATTTGTCAATTCCATCGGAGCTGGACAAGTGGTTCAATTAATGAAGTGTCTTCCATTTCATGGCCTATCAAGATTAATAAGTTGTCAATATATTAAATTTTAAATTTAAATATTGCTGTCATTTAATTTACAATATGTTTTTGTTTTGTCTGAACTTATTATTAATTAATTAGATTTAATTGTCTACATTTTGTCATTTTGTTTTTGTAGGTTTTCGGCCTTTTCATTTTGTTTTATATGCACAGTAATGAAAACTCGAATGATTAGTCATTAGACATTGAAAATTTGTCGATCTGTATGTGCACTCGTGAATTCTCAATTCAGGTCTAATCTTTCATAATATGGTCATACAATGAAAATAGTGAATGCCTTATTATATGAATATTTCAAATTTTCTACATTTTTAAATTTTCCCCCTTTATTTAATTGACATCCCCTGCCATCCTGGAAGGTTGGTGTAACATACAAGTTAAGCATTAATAATTGCTGGACTGGTGGCACGTATGACTGTCTTGACTGATGTGTAATGTTCCAGACAGTTAATGTGATTCTCCTCTAATAATGTATGAAACAATCTTTTACTGTTCACAGTTCATCACAAAGATAAGCATCCAAATACATATATGCATATATATCATCAGTAACACAACACTTGTATTCTGAAAATGGAGAGTCGCCACTCACAGATTACTAACAAAATATTTAGTTTGAGAGACTCAGAATTGTAGCACAGAGTAATTAATCTTTCAAGCAGTCTACGACAGAATTTGTGATGCCTTAATGTCAAACAGATAGTCAAGTTTAATGTCTTCCACTTACTTCTCCGGAATCTCACTGGGCTCTGTTCCAACCCGAGGACTGATGGAAACCACAACGCCTTTTTGCTGGGTGGTCTTTCACTTGCTAGCTTTAATGATATGCGATGGTAGTGGCCTGCAACCCTCCTCAGATCTCCTTCTGCCAGTACAGGCCTGTGATGCCTCTCTAGATATGCTTCTTGATGGGCGCTGGATACAGGGACGACTTCTTCTCCCAGATGATCAGGTTCCCCTATGTTGCGGCCACACTACTGCTAATATGTGCGCCCAAAAAAACTGCGATCTGCCTTCTTAATCCTGTCAGCTTTGCAAGGCTCTTCAATGCCCAGCGTGTGATTGATATTCCACTTCCGTCGTGCAGATTTCCCAGCACTGAACTCCTGAAAATAGCAAAGAATCAATTCAAGCACAGTGCAAACTCCTGAATGGAACTTGGACAAAAAGGGACCAAGTTGGGTTTGGTGTCCAACCTGGAGTGTTTTATTGGAGATATTCGCCTCAGTAAAAGATAGTAATAGCAGAGTAAAATATCAAAATCGGATGATCAACTATGCTACCACAGTCCGCCTTAAATACCTGAATGTATGCAAAATGGTTTGAGCAAGTCGGTTCATGTGAAACCACCATGAGTTCACCTCACATGAGTCGGCCAAGGAAAAGCTTTTTATTTATTAATATATTGGTATTATATATATATATATATATATATATATATAGTGACAAAAGACACTTTTTTATTTATAACCTGATTAGCTTCAGTTGGGCGGAGGAAGAGGGACATGACAATCCTCCCCTCTCAGATTTTGCTTGTCCTCAAGCACCTTCAAACTAGGACGATTAAAGATTTCTGCTCCTTCCCAAGTGGTGTCCTCAATTGGTAAATTCTTCCATTTCACCAAATATTTAAGAATGACCTTGTTCCTTAGCTTCTTCTCCCTCATGTCTATGATTGCCTCGGGCTCCAAAACCAAATTCCCTTCTTCATCAAGTGGCAGCAATTCCAAACAAGGGGTGATATGTTGTCCCAATGCCTTTTTGAGGCGAGACACATGGAAAACATTATGAATCTTGTTGTTTGTTGGTAGCTCCAGCTCATATGCCACCTCTCCAACCTTCCGTATGACCCTATATGGCCCATAGAATCTAGGCTTAAGCTTTTCCGTACCGCTTCCTTTGAGTGTAGATTGTCTATAGGGCTGCAACCTTAAAAAGACCAAATCTCCTACCTCAAAGGTCCTTTCCAACCGATGACGATCAGCATACATTTTTTGCTGATTTTGGGCCTGCTGCAAGTTCTCTTTGAGAGCATTCTAAATATCCTTACTCTGCTGTACCAAATCTTTTGCCTCGGGGACTCTACCATCCGAAAGAATCAATTCTAGAAACGATAGTGCTTCGTAACCATAGAGTGCTTTGAAAGGTGACATACCTATTGACATATGATGTGTGGAATTGTAGCAATACTCTCCAAGATGTAGCCATTTGACCCATGCTGTTTGCTGCCCTGTAGCATAATTTATAAGGTATCCTTCAAGCCATTTGTTCACAATCTTCATTTGCCCATCCGTTTGGGGGTGATAGCTAGTGCTTGGAGTCAATTCCGTGCCCGTCAAACGGAAGAGTTCTTGCCAAAACAAGCTGATAAACCTACTGTCCCTATCACTCACAATGTTTCTAGGCAGCCCATGTAATATAAATACTTCTCTAAAGAACAAATCAACCACTTGTGGGGCTCTATACTGGGCTGATAACAAAAATGTGGGCATATTTTGTGAGTCTATCTACCACCACAAAGATACAATCTTTACCTTGCACTTTTGGAAGCTCAGTGATGAAATCCATCAATATACTCTCCCATTTCTGATTTGGGATGGGTAAAGGCTGCAACAAACTAGTTGGAAAATTTTGTTCTACCTTGTTTTGTTGGCAAACCATGCATTCTCTCACATGTTTCAAAACATCCCCTTGAGTCCTTTTCACGAAAATTTCTCTCTTACTTGTTTGTATGCCTTGTATTACCCTCGGTGACCCACCAATGGAGTATCATGATATGCCTTCAAAATCTTTTCCTTAATCTTCAATCCTGGGACAAGGTACACACAGTCCTTGTATAGAATGAGCTCCTCACCCACCTTGTACTTGTGATCTTGAACCTTGCCTTCCAAAATATCACTAGCCAAAGCATCCTTAGCATATTCCACTAATATTACAGCTTTTCAATCAGCAGAAATTTCAGTCATAGAACATATATAGGGCCTCCTAGATAATGCATCAACCACCACATTATTCTTCCCTTTCACATATTCAATGTCAAAGTCATAAGCTTGCAATTTGCTTACCCATTTTTGCTGCCTATCATTCAAATCCCTTTGAGGAAGAATCTCAAGCTATTGTGATCCGTCTTCACCACAAACTTCCCACAAACCAAATATTGTCAGAATTTGGCCAAAGCATGATGGCTAACATCTCCTTGTCATAGATGGGAAAACTCCTCTCGGAATCTTTGAGCTTGCGGCTCTCAAAAGCTATCGATTGCTTGTCTTGCATCAATATTGCTCCAATTCCCTCTCCTGAAGCATCACACTCGAGTACAAATGACCGTGAGAAATCAGGAATGGCTAAAACAGGGCATGTACTCATCACCTCTTTGAGCTTGTCAAAAACCCTCTGCGCTTCCTCACTCCAAGAGAATGCTCCCTTCTTGGTCAAATTTGTCAACGAGGCAGCCAACTGTGAATACCCTCTAACAAACCTCCTGTAATAGCTACAAAGTCCCATAAAACCCCTCAAGTGTGAGAGGGTCCTAGGTCGTGATCATTCCTTTATTGCCTTGATCTTCTCTTCATCAACATTGACACCCTCTACACTGATCTTATGTCCCAAGTATAGAATCTCCATCAACCTAAATTCACATTTAGAGGCCTTGGCAAAGAGTGAACGCTGCTCAAGTATGCCCAAAACCTCATCTATGTGTCTCAAGTGATCCTCCAAAGTCTGGCTATAGATCAATATATCATCAAAGAAAACCAAAAGGAATCTCCTAAATTGCTTACTGAATACCTAGTTAATGCAAGACTAGAATGTTGCCGGAGCATTAGTCAATCTGAATGGCATGACTAGGAACTCATAATGCTCGAAATGACAACGAAATGTTGTTTTGTGTATATCCTCCTCCTTCATCCGAATTGGGTGGTACCTTGAACGCAAGACAATCTTGGAGAAGTACACCGCACCATGAAGTTCATCTATCAACTCATCCACTCTAGGAATCGGGTAGCGGTTCTTGATTGTCCTTTTGTTGAGCGCTCTATAATCAATGCGCATTCTCATGGTACCATCCTTTTTTACCAACACTACCGATGAAGCAAAGGGGCTAGAGCTCAGCTGAATATGTTCCGTGTTAAGTAACTCCTTAATGGCCTTTTCGATCTCCTCCTTGTACCTTCTTGGATGATGGTAGGGCGTGGCGATGACAGGTTTTGCTCCCTCCAACTCATTAGTGTGCTCAAAACCCCTCAAGTGGTAATTCCGGGGAGATGATGCTGAAAACCATGCTATGGCTATCTAGAATAGGCTGAACATCAATATGAGTAGTCTTCTCTCCTTCGGGTGAAAGTCTATCGATGATCAAACATTGTGCAGCCCACTCCACTTGTCCATGACGTAAGGCTTCCTCCATCCTATTAACCGAAACAACTTGTGGTTCTCCATTAGATAAGCCTCGAAGAATTACTTTCTTACTGTTTGATTGGAATTTCAGCTCCATAGTCTGATAGTTCTGATAATACCCCCCAGTGAATACAACCATTGTACGCCCAAAACAATGTTGATCTCGCCTATGCCAACCACATAGAAATCATCACATACCTTGTGCTCACCCATTGTGATATCAAGCTGTCAAATCCTTCGAGTGCAAGGAACAGTAAACCCATCGGCCACAACTACATTGAAACCCTCAAAGTCTTCAGCTTTCAATCTCATCCTTTTAACCAAACCTTCATCAATGAAATTATGAGTAGCCCCACTGTTAGTTAATACTACCACTTTGTGCCCTTGTAGCACTCCATGAAATTGAAATGGATGGTATCTAGTTGCTCCTGAGAGAGTAGCAAGCACACCTCCTTTTCCTTCTACTTGGTTCTCTTGTTCCTCTTCATCCACAACAAATTCGAGTTTTGGTTCTTCCTCCTCAATCTCTTCATCCGATATCGCCTCTATGTGACACACTTGTCCTTTCCCAGTACATCTATGACCCGGCTCCCATGGTTCTCTACAAGTGAAACACAATTTCTTTCTTTGGAGCTTGTTCCTAGAATCTTCTTCTTTTTCTTGATTTCAAAGGTAGAACCCTAGGATGTGAGAAGTCCTTGTGGAATGGTTTCCTTCGCTGTCCTAACGAATCGCCCCTCGAATAGGACTTGCTCTTAGCTGTGGTGGTCTCCAACTTAAGTGCCTTTTGAATTGCGTACTTAAGAGTGACGGGCTCCAAGGCACTAAACAAGCTCCCAAGTGACTCTGTCAACCCTTTAATGAACAAGAATAAGAGCCTATTTTCAGCAATATTCGGCACCATGATTGACAGCCTTTGGAACTCAGCAATATACTCCTCCACTGAACCACATTGTCTCAGCCGTGTCAATTCTCTGAAGTACCTCTCTGGGTTCTTTTGATCAAATCTATCTATGAGCCTTTGTGTAAAATCAGCATAGGTCGTGATGTTTTGATGCCCTTGTGTGATGATTCCGTGATGCCACAACTCATGTGCAATGCCATCAAGATGGAAGATAGCAAACTGGATTGCTTCATCTTCTATCATGGGACTGAGTTTGAGATATGTGTCCAATTTTTGAACCCAAGCCCTAGCTGTGACCTTCCCCGACCCATTAAAATTGGGAAGAGACATCTTACTTAACTTGTGTTGGAGGTCTCTGCTGCCTTGCTGCATGATGTGACTTCCCCTAGACCCTCTCATAGCATTGTAGAATTGCATGAAAGGAATGTCCCGCCTAACATACGGATCAATCTTTGCATATTCAGCTACACAATCACTGGGACTAAGTGCTGCTGGGTTTGGAACTTCTTCTGGAGGTGGCGCAGTCCTAGGCAAGATTGTGGGCTGAGTGGGACGGGGTGTTGATCCCCTGCTGTGATTTGAGTGTGTGGCAGCTCCATTCTAGTTGGTATTGCTGCATTCTGCCCAATTATTAAGTGCAGCTCTGTTGGAATTGTTCACGTTCTGCATCATCTGGATGAGTAATTGGTTTGTTTGTTCTTGTTGTCTCATCATTTGCTCGTGTCTTTCTGCCATCTGTTGCATAAACATCCTTCAGTCATCCTGATCTGCTATCTTTGTTTTACCTCTGCCTCCTATTCCAACTCTTATTTGTTGTGCTTCAGCCTCTTGTTTCTTCTTTTCTCTGACTAATGCATCCTGGTCTCTCTGACTCAGACCCTGCCTACACCAATTTTCCCCTCTGGCTGGCAGGACAGCCTGCTCTGATACCAATGCAATGTTCCAGACAATTAATGTGGTTCTCCTTTAATAATGTATGAAACAAACAATCTTTTACTGTTCACAGTTCATCACAGAGATAAGCATCCAAATACATATATGCATAAATATCATCAGTAACACAGCACTTGAGTATTCAGAAAATGGAGAGTCGCCACTCACAGATTACTAACAATATATTCAGTTTGAAAACTGAGAATTGTAGTACAGAGTAATTAATCTTTCAATCAGTCTACAACAGAATTTATGATGCCTTAATGTCAAACAGATAGTCAAGTTTAATGTCTTCCACCTTACTTCTCTGGAATCTCACTGGGCTCTGTTCCAACATGAGGACTAATGGAAACCGCAACGCCTTTTTGCTGGGTGGTCTTTCACTCACTGGCTTTAATGATATGCGATGGTACTGGCCTGCAGCCCTCCTCAGATCTCCTTCTGCCAATACAGGCCTGCAATCCCTCTCTAGATACGCTTCTTGATGGGCACTGGATAGAGGGATTTCTTCTCCCAGATGATCAGGTTCCCCTATGTTGCGGTCACACTACTGCTAATATGTGTGCCCAAAAAGACTGCGATCTGCCTTCTTAATCCTGTCAGCTTCACAAGGCTCTTCAATGCCCAGCCTGTGATTGATATTCTGCTTCCGTCGTGCAGATTTACCCACGTGAAACCACCATGAGTTTGCCTCACATGAATCGGCCAAGGAAAAGCTTTTTATTTATTTATATATTAGTATTATTATTTTTTGTTATATATATATATAGTGTCAAAAGACCCTTTTTTTATTTATAACCTGATTAGCATCAGCTGGGCGGAGGAAGAGGGACATGACATGATGTGTGCAACAAGCAGTAGATAATTTTGATTCAGTGAGCATCAAAGGGAGAGGGCCAGTTGCTGCCCACGCCCCAATAACCGCTATGTTTTTAATCACTTGACCTCCCAATTAAATTTTTAAAAAGAACCAATACATGTAAAATACCAACCAAATAAATTAACACAAACGCACCAATACATGTTCACAAATGCACCAATACATTTGTAAATTAACCAATGAAATTAAGACAAGTGTACAAAAGTGATGGCGAGAAGTTACCAGCACATCGGTGCGGATGTATGGGGCAACATGTTGAAATGACCATTTTTCGACCCATGTGCACGTAACGCATCCTACAAGGAAATGTATAAGTGCCCAGAAGCCGAAAGAATAGCTTTAAGCTTTTCGGTCGCATACGGAAAAACCCAAAAAAAATCGTCGAAATTCAATATGTCTAGCTATGTGCTTGACGTGCGCAAAGTTAGGGTGGGCGGCTACTGGCCCCTCTCCCTTAATATGTGTTATATCCTTGATGGACTAATTGGTTCCTAATTTGAACTAGTTGTAAGTTCATTGATTTCATGCAAGGCATCACTGCCAGTAAGTATGAATTTGATCAGTCCATGTAATCCAGCAAATAAGCCACAATGATCTGGTCCAAAAGATTATCTACAGTTTTCAATTAAATATCCAATCGTGTAAAATTCCAGTCGATCATTTGGGTTAAACTTGTAGATTGTTATTATTTGTTCTTTTAACCTAACTGTCAGGCATTTTTGTTGAACTCTCAAAACGGGAAGAATCTATGTCTTCAATCTTTCTGGTACTTCTAGTTCTTAATGTTAGTGTTTTATAGCTGTGAGGATTTTTTTTTAAAGGAAACGAATACAGCCGACCTGGTCGGCCTAGAAGAATTTGCCCAAGTCTTGTATATATATGAGATGAAGTCTCATTACTCATAACAATTCAATTAAATCTTCTTCAGCAGGAGGTTCGCAGCAGACTCGAGGAGAAGGAATATTATTATTATATCCAAGGAAATCACACTATCTTCAAGTGTAGAATTATTGTATGAGATCTAGCCTTCTAGGGCTTGATTGTGAGTGCCATTTCTGCACTTATATTTCTGATTTATAAGAGAATATCTTGCTGGGTTTTTCTCCCTCGAGTAGGAGGGTTTTCCCAGGGTAAAATACTGTGTTCATTGTTCTATGTGTTGTATTTTCTGCTTATTCATTTCTATTCTATAAAACTAACATGGTATCAGAGCGGGTTCAAGGTTTACAAATGAAAATTAACAAGGACTACTGTAGTTGTGGCTCACAAACTCTCTACAATCCAAAATGCTGATAAAATTGTAGTGGTTCAGAGGGGACAAGTCATCGAATCAGGTGTTCATGAGGACCTTATTAATCAATCAAATGGAGTTTACAACATGCTATGGAGCATGCAGTAGCAGCGACATGCAACTATTGAAGAGGACAACTCTGCAGGACTAGAAGATAGAGCTTCCTCTACAAGGACAAGCAATTTGAGAAGACTGAGCATCTCCAGCCCTGGATCAGGCCTATACACTTACTTGGAGGACATGAGTAGCAAAGCCAACGGGATGAGTGGCAAGCCTCCATCTTTCTGCAAACTGATGGCTTTGGCTGCACCTGAGTGGAAGAAGGCCATAGTTGGCAGTGCATGCGCTCTTGTATATGGTGCAGTGCAACCGATCTATGCATTTGTTTTGGGCAGCATAATTTCTGCATATTTTATTAGAGATCATGAAGAGATGAAATTGAAGATAAGGTCATACGACCTGATATTTTTCTCTCTAGTCTTCATTTCTTTCATGGTCAATGTTGTTCAGCACTACAACTTCACAACAATGGGAGAGTTGATCACCAAGAGGATACAGGAGAGCATGCTGGCCAAGGTCTTGACATTTGAGGTTGGATGGTATGACCAGGAAGAGATATCTGCCGGAGCAATCTGTTCTAGGCTTGCGAATGAAGCTAATGTGGTAAAAAAAAAAAAAAAAACTCTGGTGGCTGATAGGATATCTCTAGTGATCCAGACTTCTATAGCAATTATCCTGGCAACAGTATTGGGATTGTCAGTAGCCTGGCGCCTTGCTATAGTGATGATAGCAATCCAGCCTCTCACAATTCTGTGCTTTTACACCAAAAAAGTTCTCTTAAAGAGCATGTCTAAAAAGTCCGGAGATGCCCAATATCAGTGTAGTCAAATAGCAGCAGAAGCAGTGGCCAACCACAGAACAATCACAGCCTTCTGTTCCAGTGAAAGGGTCCTCTCACTGTTCAGAGCAACAGAGATGCACACCCGCAAGGAGGCCATTAAGCAAATCATGGTTAGCAGGCATTGGAATTGGCAGTGCTCAGAGCCTAACCTTCTTAACCTAGGGTTTGGATTACTGGTATGGTGGAAGGCTTGTGCACCAGGGACTGATCAACCCAGGTGATGTATTCAAGACCTTCTTCATCCTGGTGAGCACAGGAAGAGTGATAGCAGAAGCAGGCAGCATGACTTGAGACAACAGCTCCCAATCTGTAGAAGATGGTGCCCTTTCTCTGAAGAAAAACATTGATAATATCTACAGATTTAGAAATTATATATAATTGATGTGATTGAATTCGTGGGTCCCTGTGAATGTGAAGTGTTTGTTAACCAAATCAGGAACAAAGTCTGACGTGTGGGCTCCAGTCCAGGAGGTGAAGAATTCGCATAATCCATTTCCAGTGGCAAGGAGATCGAGCCCTAAGAAGACTCGTGCTATTAGGTGGTGTCTCACTAAACACCAGGCTTCATTGAAATCAGATTAATAAGAGTTAGTATCAGCTGGTCCATTGATTGAGATATTTATAGCATCAAATAAGGAATCGTTGTCATTTTGCCTGTAGTGCAGTCATAAAGGAATCCGACGCGGCTTGTAACAAAGTTTTGGTTCAACACTTGAAGAGTGTATAGCTTGAATTGGTTTGTGGGTGGAGATAGTTGCGTGAGCATTCAGAGTACCAGCGTGGTTGTTAAGGCAACAAGAACCATCTTACACTGGAGCGCCGATGTGAGTTAGTCACATGTCATTGACGGGAGTCTGACAAACCAACAGAGGCAACCTTGGACAAGGAGGTTACGAGGTTGATGTTAGTACTTGGAGCTTCAGAGGGAGTCACATCATCATGAAGGTCCCTTGTAGTGTATATTTCTTTGAGACGGAGAAATATGAGGTGAAAGCCCTTGTAGTGTATATTTCTCTAAGACGGAGAAATATGAGGTGAAAGCCCTTGTAGTGTATATTTCTCTGAGACAGAGAAATATGAGGTGCGAGCCCTTGTTCATCTCTGAGATTGAGATGGGACATCATGTTGAGAGACTCCATGACAAAATCACGTTGAGAGACTCCGTGATGAATCCTTTGTACTTGTGTTTATCCACACATGGAAGTAGCCATGGTGGACGTCATGTAGAGAGACTCCATGATGACATCACGTTGAGTGACTCTGTGATGGGCACTTGTGCACATGTTCTTTTCCACACATGGGAGTAGTCATGGTGGACATCATGTTAAGTGACTCCATGACGATATCACATTGAGTGATTCCGTGATAAACACTTTTTCACAAATGGGTGTAGCCATTGAGGGTGTCATGTTGAGAGACTCCATGACATGGATATCTGGAAAAAAATACCTCCCTAGCTAAGAGGGAGTGTTAGTGTTTTATAGCTGCGTGAGGATTTTTTTTGAAGGAAAAGAATACAGCCGACCTGGTCGGCCTAGAAGGAATTCACCCAAGTCTTGTATATATATGAGATGAAGTCTCATTACTCATAACAATTCAATTAAATCTTCTTCAGCAGCAGGTTCGCAGCAGACTCAAGGAGAAGGAATATTATTATTATATCCAAGGAAATCACACTATCTTCAAGTGCAGAATTATTGTATGAGATCCAGCCCTTCTAGGGCTTGATTGTGAGTGCCATTTTTGCACTTATATTTCTGATTTATAAGAGAATATCTTGCTGGGTTTTTCTCCCTTGAGTAGGAGGGTTTTCCTAGGGTAAAATACTGTGTTCATTGTTCTATGTGTTGTGTTTTCTGCTTATTCATTTCTGTTCTATAAAACTAACACTTAAGAGCATTGTTTATTGTATACAGTATATTGTTTGTTTATTACAACTGTTTGCCATAAATATGTGTGCGCGAGAGACATTATTTATGTTATAGAAATGCCAATAGAGCTCAAATCTGTCTAGGAGTGGTGTTTAGATGGAGTACCCTAATAAACCTACATGCACATGTACTTTTTTTGGCGGGGGAGACTAGGTCTCTTTTATATGATGGACAAAACCAAAAGTTTACATTGTTTGAATTGATAATACATTGATTCTAAGTAATTTTTTGATGAGAAACTGATCAGCTGAAATAAAAAATTCAGTTCAATAGTTTATAGGAGCAAGAAACTGAGACAAAATTCAAATGCTCATTCTTAGACTCATCCTTCAAAAGACGAAGGCCAAAGACTCAAACATGAAGAAATTAATGATTCTGGCAGGTAAATAGAGTTGAAGGAAGTTGATGGAGGCTCTAAGAAATCATATATGGTATCTCTAGATTTGTCAGTTGATGAAGCTGTCTTACAAAGTCACCACATTCGTTTGAATGTTCCAAACCTATTTGACGGCCACTGAATGCATCAAGCTGATATGTTTGCTGCCGAATTTGTTTGAATATGACCAACAGTGGGAAGCTATGACATTCTCAACCCAACTATTGACATAAATTATGATTCTGGCAGGTAAATGAAGTTGGAGGCTCTACAAAATGTGTTAAGCTGATATGCTGCTGAATTTGCCTGAATGTGACAAACAGTGGGAAGATATGACATTCTCCCTGTACTATTGACATAAATAATGATTCTGGCAGGTAAATAAAGTTGGAGCAAGTTGATGGAGGCTCTAAGGAGTCATATATGGCATCTCTAGCTTTGGAAAACAGTGCTATGAATCACATCTGTCAGTTGATGAATCTATCTTACAAGTTTGTCATTTGTTTGCACAAATTTTTCATTCGTTTGAATGTTTCAAACTTATTTGATGTCCACCAAATGTGTAAATCTAACATGTTTGCTGCCGAATTTGCCTGAATGTGACAAAAAACAAGACCAACAGTGGGAAGCTTTGATATGAAATGGCATTTTGAGTCTTCTTTATTGCTCTAATGATCTAATGTATGCATGAATATTCCCACTGGGCCCTTGCAAGTCGATCTATCTTTATCTATAGTTTGATCTGGAAATGTTGTATCAATTCCAGCTGTGTATAGGAGAGATGTTACGAGGTAGTTGCAGAGTACAACAGTGAGAAGCTATGACATTCTCACCCCAACTGTTGATGTGAAATGGCATTTTCAGTCTTCTTTGTTGCTCTAATAATCCAATGTATACATAAATATTCCCACTAGGTTCTTGTGAGTGGATCTATCTTCATCTAGATTTTGATCTAGAAATGTTCTATCAAATCCAGCTGTGTGTAGGAGAGATGCCATGAGGTAGTTGCAAAGTAGAGAAACTAAGAAGAATTATAGTAGAGGTGCTGATATAGGGCCTCGGTGTTCTTGATGGTTCCTGCCAATTTCAGCTGGACACATTGAGGCACAACCCCAAGTTGCTAGAGTTTATAGTAGAGAAAAATCCGTAAAAGCCAGAATTCTAGAAAAAAAAATTGAAATTTTGATTTTAGGGAATATTATGTAAAAATGAAATAACATAAACAGATATCAAATTTTAACTGGTAGGTTTATAGTAGTAAGATTGCCAGAGCATTGGTTTGCAGACAAATGAAATTTTAATTTGTTAAAAACAAAAAAAGTGTTCAGATCGGATTCAACCATTTAGATATGCCTTAAAATTTTAAAAATTCATCCCATAGTTACAAACTTTGGAAATTTGGATGTTTATGGTAGAGAAAAATCAAGAAAAGCCAGAATTCTAGAAAAAAAACTTGAAATTTTGATTTTATGGAAAATTATGTAAAAATGAAATAACATAAACATATCAAATTTTAACTAGTAGGTTTATAGGAGTAAGATTGCTGAAGCATTGGTTTGCAAATTGCAGACAAATGAAATTTTAGTTTGTTAAAAACAAAAAAAAAAAGTGTTCAGATCGGTTCAACCATTAGGTATGCCTTAAAAATTCATCCCATAGTTACAAACTTTGGAAATTTGGATGTCTATGGTAGAGAAAAATCTGTAAAAGCCAGAATTCTAGAAAAAGAAAATGAAAATTTGATTTTAGGGAAAATTTTAAAATTATGTAAAAATGAAATAACATAAACATATATTAAATTTTAACTGGTAGGTTTAGAGGAGTAAGATTGCTGGAGCATTGGTTTGCAGACAAATGAAATTTTAATTTGTTAAAAACAAAAAAAATTGCTCAGAGCGGATTCAACCATTTAGGTATGCCTTAAAAATTCGTATCTGATAGGATTGGTGACTATGGTTTCTCCGGATTATATATTGTGTCTCTCATGTTGTGATACCTTCGTGTTCTTTACTTGCTCAATTGTTCATTTTTTGCTTTTATTTTGTTTCCAGTACTTAAAGCAAATATGCTAATTTTATTTTAACGTGATTTTAGTAAGTTGGGTAGGCCACACCCAGAATCGGATGTGGTATTTTACCTATTTAATAAACATTCAACATTTGTAGATACAAGCAATGGGATTTGAAAATGGGTCTCCATTATGACATTCCTTATGATTTACCATTTGAGCTCATCATCTTAATTGAGAGTCATGGACATTAATTTATTTTGATCAGACATTAATATTTTTGTTTATTTTCTTCTTGATTGATAATTAGAATTATGTACGTGTATTTGGTTTACTCTTTCTTAATTTTGTAACATCTGTAAAATCCTTTTATAAAATGTAGTGTGTATTTGATTTGTATAAGTTAATATTTATTTATTGTCCTTGGATGTCAAAACAGTTGAACTTACTGGTCAAAGAGAACAGACAAAGGGACCTTATTGATCCTCAATGTGAGGGAGTACAATCAGAGAGTTTTGAAGCAATGCTTCATGTTGCTATCCAGTGTGTTTCTGCCAATCCTGAGAACCGCCCTACAATGCATAGGGTGCTACAGATGTTGGAATCTGAAATTATGACTCCCTGTCCGAGTGATTTTTATGATTCAAATTCAGAATGATTGAACCTCATTCTTGTCAGACCAAACAGCGAAGGCTCCTCTGAGATGATAAAATATATCATCATGAGATGCAAGAGGGTTAGATAGAACGAGGCAGCAAAACTTTCAATGCATTCTTTCATTCTTTTATTCTTTGTAGATTGTATAATATTATAACTTTAAATAAATGGTCCAAACAAGATCTTAAGCACATAAAACATATTCTTCTTGAATATTATTATTTGTAGATAAATGGTCCTGCAATCATTATGTTAAAGCATTCTAATGTTCCCACATACCTGCATCGCACAAAAAACATGATCTGGGACAATTTATATATTTTGAAAGCTTGTAGATGCACATAGAAATGAAATGTACATATGGTTTTCGGGAATGTTAAATTTACCATATAAACTTAAATCTGTTGCTCAAATCCATGATACTTCCCCAAATTTTAATGTCATTATCCATTTCAACTGTAATTTTCTGCTGTATTGTTGTTGGAAGTTCTAAAAAATACAGGATGTTTTTGCTAGTTAACTATGTCTTGGAACGTTAATTTATTTTGAAAAGCTCTAGATTATCTGAGAAATGAATGTGCGTACTGTTTTTATGAATGTTAAATTTAGCAGATTGACATATATTCATGTTACTTTCCAAATTCAAGTTTCTTAACCATTCTAAGTTTCTAACTGTAATTTCCTGCTTTATTCTTCATGGAAGTCTACATCTTTGAAAATGTGGGGTGTTTCTTGCTAGTTTTCTATGTACTCGATGTTTTTGCTAGTTTAACTATGTCTTGAAACATTAATTTATTTTGAATGGCTTTAGATTATCTGATAAACGAAATGTGCATACTGTTTTCATGAATGTTAAATTTAGCAGATTGACATATATCCATGCTACTTTCCAAATTTAAGTTTCTTAACCATTTCAGCTATAATATCCTGCTTTATACTTCATGAGAGTCTACATCTTCAAAAAATGTGGAATGGTCTTGCTAGTTTTCTATGTACTCCATGTTTAAATGTTTATCCTGGTGATAACTTTTTCTTTAAGGTTGACATACAAAAACATTTAATGTATATCCTGGTGATAAGGTTTTCAAGAAAGTTGATATACAAAAACATGTTTGTAACTGTTGAAATTGGTAAAGCAAATGCACAGAAATCAGATTACACTATTTTTGTGGATATTATAAATGAAATATTATATGACATTGATATTTCCTCGATAGATGTTACATTGGTATGCATTGGCTTATAAAGCCATTTATCTTCTGTACTAATCTACATTAATTACTAAAAATACTTATTAACTAACATTACCAATGTGTTTATTTATTTATAAATTCTACTGAGCTAACGTGTTTATTTTATAGAGATGTAATATAAAATCCCTGCATTCCTGGCCACTTTCCCCTCGCCCTATTACATCAATTCAAACAAAGAAGACTACATTGGGTCTAAACATAGTAGCCCCACATGGAAATTTGATGAAGTGGCTCCACCAAATCTCCTAATTCATCCAGAACACGCCAAACCAAACATATCAGTGGATGTACCATTGTTCAACAATACATATGAATTGAGACATACTCAACTACTCACAAGAACACCATTCCTCTTGTGAATCGAGATATACTCAACTATCTATAAGAACACTATTCTGTGTATGATTTAAGATATATTCACTATCCACAATGAAATATTCTAGTTGTGAATTGAGACATATCCAATTATCCACACTAACAACACTCTTGTGGATTGAGACACACTCAACGATCTATAATTACAAATATCTAAGTCTATAGATCAAGACATAACTATTCACAAATATAACACATTTCTTGTGGATGGAGACATACTCAACCTTGCTCCAAAAAGGGGAACTAGTGCCTTTCATGCAATAAACAATCTCTCAAGCTCCCACTTTGTTGTCGCCCCACTTGTCCAAAAAGGACACAAATGAAGATTGGTGCCTCGTGTAATATACAATCTATGAATGAGAAGTTTGTTTGAAATGGAAAAAGATTCCTCCAACCTTTTCTTTTTTCTCTCTTTAGACCTATATTTGATTGAATAAAATAGTGAAGAATAAGCTTGATAACCCAAACAAACATTCTAGTGCAAAAGAGTTTCCATACTCCCACATGGAAGGTTGATACCTCAACTCTTAAGAGTTTGATGGAAAAGACATGTCCACTTAATGACTAATAGTAGAAACACAAGTAGGTATTAAAAAAGAGATGATTTAACATCTAGGTTTGGTACATTTCGCAAGGGGAATGAGGTTGGGAAGGCTTGAGGGCTCAAGGAACATAGTGTTTGGGAAAGGCACAAGGGTTTGGATTTAGGAAAGATGTAATGGCCTTTGAGTTTTGGGAATGTGGTTGGTTGGGCACTTGCAAGGACTTGAGTTTGGCGACGAAGGTTAGAAGGGTGGTTGGGCTTTGTTGAAACATTATTTAGGGGTAGGAGGTTGAAAACATCGATCTCGGAAAGGATTGATGATTGCATATAAATATGTCTCAACATTTGATTACAAGTTGTTTAGGCCCTACCACTCATTAGCAGAAATGTTAAATGCTTTGGTTAATGGCTTTTTGATCTCTTAAAAAATAACCTCAAGCAGCATGTCAGGCATTATGCATTCCAACATGGCATTTATAATTAGCTATAATTGACCTTTCAAATGATTTCCTTCACCTCGTTATTAGTGCTTGCCTAGTTACCATTACATTCTTTGTTCTTTGGTTTTTGATTATTGTATGCACAATAAAACAATAATTTGCTTCAATTTTCTTCATTGATGCTAAATATTTATTTCTCAAATATTCAATCAAATTTCTATTGGTTGTCTGCTTCGAGCTCTTATACTATGAGGCTGCTTGTGGCTCCTTTGTTTCCTTGTTTGATATGGCTTGTTTTCCCTTTGGGTCCCATAGATTGCGGTCTTGTGGACGTCATTAAAAGCAATTCATTCATTCATACTCACCATCATGTAAATTGAGGTGCACATTTTTTTTCCTTGCCATGTTAACATTTGGTGCTTTATTTGGGGATAAATAGTATTGGTTTAGTACTATATTGTTGCAAGGACATAATCTTTTACCTTGTGTTAAATTTAGTGGGCACCCTATACTAGGACAAAACAATCTTCATTATAGTGTTTAAAACTTTTTGTATTATTTCACTTCAAAGACCTTCACAACTCTATACGTAAACTCTATTTTATAATATTAAAAGTACAAAGTGTTGGTACTTCTTTCATGGAATTGACATGTGTGGTGAGTCACCAAGGATAAGGATGTGTGGCCCTATGAAGAGGGCTCTCACTCCTACATCTATGCTGCCAGGTGGTCTATTGTGACAAATTTCTTGCTAACTTTTATAACTGATTTTTCCGCTGTAAAATTTCAATTAAGTTGTCCATTTTCCACAATAGGCTTAGTTGGGACACCTGTAGAATGAAGAGGATTCAAGGGGGTTGGAGAACTTCTTACCTACTTCAAAACAAATGTAGGAAAGTGGAGCTTTGGGATTGGAAAACCAAGAAGACTCTTTTTGGTTTGTTGGTCACGTCAGTTGTCCTATATGGTTGTGAAGTTTGGGGAAGCAGCATGTCAAATCACAAATGGAGACAATTAGAGAGAATTCAAAAGCATCTTACCACTAGTAGTCTTAAAGTCAAGGCTACGGTCCCTTATGAGACCCCTTTGGCTAAGGCGGGCACTTTCCCGACGAAGGCATTTGCAAATATTCGGCTACTTTGTTACCTAATGAAGGTGGGAAACATGGAGAATCAATGTTGGCCTAAATTGGTGGTGGAGGAGTTAGATTGTAGGAAAAAGACATGGATGAAGCAAAATAGCAAGTGTATGAACAAATGGGATATCAATTTCCACAAATGTCCTAAAACCAAAGCAGAAATTAAACAGTTTGTGTTAGAAAAGTTTAGGACTGCCATGTGGACTAAATAGCTTGGCTGAAAAAAATTGCATCATGTCAAAGAGTTCAACCCCATGTGGGAGCATGGGGAAAAAGCCTACTTGCATGCCGCTCTCAAGGGTAAAGCTAGACTTTTAATTGCACAGTTGAGGATCGGTTGTCATCATCTAAGGTGCAAAACTGGTAGATAGACGGTCCCCAAGGAAGATTGGGAAGATAAGATATGTACTTTCTGCAGCAAAATAGTGGTTGAAACTGAATGGCACTTCATCTTTGAGTGTGTTGCTTATGAAGATATCTGTACTCAATATGGAAACAACTTGAAGGTGGGAAGTATAAACGAGCTCTTTGAGGAAGCAATGCTTCACATAATGGTCGATTTCTTGGTCAAGATGCATAGTAGAAGAGTCGACATCGAAAAGATCTTGAAAGTGTCTTAGGGCTACGACTCTTGGTCCCTTAGACTGATTGATCTTGTGGACGTTATTAAAATTCATTCATTCATTCATTCATTATTTCCTCTGTTTAAAGTTGCTCTTACACATGCTTCAAAAATAGAAAAGTGATGATTGTTTCTTATTGGTTGATATTTTGGTTTTGCTCAATTCTTTGTTGTTATTTGTATAAGGTAAAGCTACTATGTTACAGTTATTGAGAAAAACTAGCTTTCTAATGAATAACATATCTTTATCAATAATATTTTAGAGGCACCTATTAATAATAAAGTCTAAGTTTCAAGAGATAAAAAAGTAATAATGAGTATATAAAGGTAGATCCAAACCCTAATTAGATCTATGATATCAGTATAGAATTAGAAAAACTTAGATCTAAAAGCTCAATGTAAAAGATGAACTTTAAGGGTGAAATTTTATGGTGGTAAGAGTGGAGGGGTTCACCAAAATGTAAAGAAATAAGTAACAATTTTACATAAATCTTTAAGTTAAGTTTATTAACCATCATTAACATCAAATATTTTAGAAAAAAGAACTTGGAATGATAAATATGTGAAGATGTAAACGCTGAGCTCTATAAGCTTGATGTAAAATATGACTCTACCAAGTGTTCTAAAGCAATTTGTCACTATTGTAGAAAATTAGGGCAAACAAATGTATTAGAATCTATCAAACTTTTATTCTTCTCTTTGGGTCATTTTTGGGACTGTAGAATCAATCCAATGAGTGTGGATGTGAACTATCAAACCAATGAATTTGATCTCTACCTACAAATCTAATCTCAAATTTAGAATTTCACTTTTAGCTCACCTCAAAATACTCAATTTGAGCTTTGCATAAAAATGTGGTTTGCATGTTTGTGAGTTTTTGCAAGACAACGATAATTATTCATTTGTGTCAGACCCCTATAAGGATGTCAAATTAATGACTTTTTGATGTATTCTAGGTAGGGAGTCCAATGAAAGATAATCTAAACCTAGTATCCTACAAACTTACTCTCAAGTTCATACACCAAATGAAAGCAAAATAATGATATCTTCATTAAATTAATAAAATATGCCCTTTCAGGCTTATAACTGATTAGAACCCTAACTAATTACACACTTAATTTCTCATGCCTTGCCAACTATGCCTTACAACAACATATCTCAACACTACAATGTTCCCCAAGTCCTCACATAGACATGACTCGACACCCTATAGTCCCTTCCCTAGATCTGCACATAGACGTCTACTTGCATGCACCTTCAATGGTTGCACTCTAGATGACCTCACATATTCTGAATGCATTCCATAAGAAAAATTAATGGTTTTATTCTCTACATCACACATTATGCAATAAAATCAATTCTTTTATTCTATGCATGATACTTGGTTTATTCGTAATTGTTGGGCAACTATTTCCTAGTTGCTACACAACCATTCTAGTTGTGCAATTGTTCTTGGTTGCATTTGCTCATTTGACTTGTTGTCACACTTGGTGCACACATAATGATGGTTGGAAGCCCTCAAGCCACTTCAGCCAAAGTAAATCATGTGGGTATTTTAGAGTTTAGTTTGGAGTGTGATGATGTCGGTCTGTCTTCTTTTTTGGCAATCATTCATCTTCATAAGACCATGCATTTTTTTTCCTATTTTGGGTGGTGCTTGGTACAACTTGTTATCTATTGGTAGTTGTTCTTTCTTCCTATAATGATTGTTCACCTCCTCTAGGTCATGACTTTTCACCTTCTTTTGAGTGGCAGTAGTTCATATTCATGTGGGTAGGTGTTTTGCTAACAGTTTTGTTTGTTGGTGGCCATATAGGTCATTGAGTTCTTGGTTGTTAGGAAACCATTACCTAGTGTAGAGTGGAAGCATAATTGATCAAGAAAGAAAAATAGCTAGATCAAGTAATATGTTGATTCAAAAAATAGAACCCATTGATTTCATTGTGTTGAATCAATAAATGTGAGAGAGGGCAGTGAGAGGGGCATAGATTGGGCTTTGGGAAGAGACCCTCAAGTTACTCACTCAAGATAGGGAAATCGAGTTGAGATCGAGTATGTTAGAGAGGGAAGAGATAGGAGAAGACCTAGACTGAGGAAGGATTTAATTATCCTAGGTGTAGATAAGACCTTGTGTTAATTTCTATGTATGTAATGAGTTTAGGCTTCTATCAACATCTAATGGTAGATTTTAATTAATTTAATGAAGGTGAAATTGTTCTTCTTTCACTTTGCATGTGATTATGTGTTGGGTTTTTTGGCTACTAGGTTAGGTTATCTTTAGTTAAGACGCCCTACATAGATTGCATCACATTTTAACAAGATTGAGGATAACAAGCAATTATGCCTAAGGGCTTTGGGTTCTTCCCATATAGGTCCCGAGGTCTATTCTCATCGCTCGTAATAGCAAGGTTGTTCAGGGTGTGCGGGCCATCTCGGCAGCCTCCAGAGGACTAGTCTCACCTCTGCTTGCCTCAAAGTGTCGCTGGGCAGAGTCGAAACGCCCCATAGTGTGGGGCAGGGGATACCTCTACGTTAAAAAAAAAACAAGCAATTATGCAATATGGTCTAGAATGTTGTTGCAATGTTGATATCACTAGATGATTTTTTAGGCCCGTGATGTGTACTAGAAGGTGTTCAAATCATGTGTTCGCTAGATGTTCTAGATGCATTAGGGTTTTTTTAAAAATACAACACCCTAGCATGCAATTCAACTATTTTGCACTTCAAGTCAACTCATAATTGTAATGTCCCCTTCCTACACGTCACATAGATGAGCAGTGGTTGGCCTATTACCAAGGTTCCCGTAGGTCAGCAGAGTGGTTAGGGGATCTATCCAGGGGCAATGGAGCTTTGCTGGGAGTCTTTCAAGCCCTTCAGTTTGGTGTCAGTTGATGAATCCAAGAGTTGAATTGAAAATATTAAGGTTTGTTTTAATGGAATAGTGAAAAGTGAATAGTAACAGAAAATTAGAAGAGTAGTGAAAAGTGAATAATAATAGAAAATTAGAAGAGAAATAGTGAAAAGTGCCCCCATCCTAGTAGCACAATGTTGTTTTTAAAAAAGTGGTACTTCCCTTTTCATGAGAAAAGACCCTCAAGGTGGGAGTGGCCTCTTGGAGGGAATATTTTATTGTTTTTTATGGAAAAAAGGTCATGGAGGCTATAAAATAAGGTATTGGGCTCATTTTTTAGCATAATATTCTCATTTTTTCACAAAACTAAGTGCAGGTTTGGAGCTTTGGAGACGGTTTCAATAGATTGCAGCTCTTCTGAGGATGAAACCCCTTAGAGGACAGTGGATTGGACGATAACCCAGTTCACAAAACAGGAAAATCTACTCTAGGTTTCTGTTTGGGTGTCATTGGACTCCATTACAGGGTAATATTGCACGTTGGAGAGGTTGCAGTAGGGGTTTATCAAGACACATTTGTAGATTGGGCTTCTTATGAGCATATAGCCTCATTTTTGTGCATTCACCTGCTGGCCATTCGATTTGGGGGTTATTCTCAACCAAATCCTAGCTGGGAATTAGGATTTCAACTACTAATTGTTCCACAAATTAAGCATTGGCTCCCAAGTATGTGATTGTCATTTGGATAGTTTATTATTGCGTCCTATAGAGGTTTCTGGGTCGCTGTTATAGTCTGATTTAGTGGAGATCAGACCTCTAAATTTGTAATCAGAATTATGTTTAGTGAGAAATAAAGCTTATTTTGGTGTGGTATTGCAATGTTTATTTGTTGGTTATATTTCTTTTCATTCGGTATGTGAATATTGCAATCAAAACCATTTCATATCCACACAAACATCAAATAACAAACTCAGAAAATTAGAACAGCAGTCAAGAAATCAGAATTCATTAGTCTGCACAACAACTGTTTGACAAATTGCCAAGGGATCAAAATTGAAAAATCAGGGCAGATTTGGTAAGGGATCTTTCAGTGGTATCAGAGCCATAATCCTGCCAGCCTATTGGGTAATGATTGCATTCAATTGGTGTGATATTAGTTGTGCACAAGTCAGTTTGGATTTGGTTTTTAGTCTGGGACAGTGAAAAAGGTCATTATGGCAAAATTGTTTAGCAATAAATAGGCATGGAAGGAATTTGAACAAACACAACACAAGATCATACGTAAATTGCAATGTTTAGATGATTCACTTTCAAAGTTTGGACTCTCTAAAGGACTATCTAAAGGATCATCTTCACTTTCTACTAGCAAAGGTCCAACACCACAAGAAAAAGAAGCGGTAGTGCTTAGCATATTTGAGAAGTATAGCATTCTTCCTCAACAGGTTAAGGAGAATTTTCCCTTCAATGACTATATGGACATGCATCCCAAACTTTGTCACAAAATTGAGCAAGCAAGGAAGAATATCACACTATAGCTTATGAACTATTTATACATGGAATGGATAGAGAATCTTCACATATGGGTGATACAACTCTTCATGAGAATGATTTACTGTCTTCAAGTTCCAATAAGGTATGCAAAAATTTATATTATGAATTTGATAGACATGCTGATTTGACTCAAGAAGACATTAGGACAGCCTTGGGTAATGATTTGTCTACGTCATCCTTGCAAGAGGTTTCACAAGAGGCTTCTACATTAGAAGCTAGCATAGATCTTGTCAGCGATTTAGATAGCAACGGTATGGATTTTTTGGGTGATCATAAGGCATCTTCTAGTGTGATAGTTGATTCCCATAATGTCACATCACCTACACATGATGAAAAATCAGACTATGGCAACCAAGGATATTTGGAACAAAAGCCTTTGGTTTGGGAAGATTTGCAAGACTATTCAGTGGTGAAGGAAGATAAAATAGCTCAAGCATTGTCAAAAACGGATAGCACTCACAAACACCTAGAAGACCTCATTTGGACAACCCAAAGAGAGGAAAGACAAAAGGGAATGGGACGTGGTATCTATCATTCACATTTGCAGTCTTACAAGGAAGCATTGAAATTGATGGAAGATGACTACTCGCAATTGCTTAGAGATAGATACATGGTTGTCAAGTTGGTGAAAGAAAAAGATGGAGAGATTGTTGATCATTGTCTTCTTTTGAGTATGTCCAATAATTCCTTGCATAATTTAGAAAATCAGTCCTTTATAGCAATTACTCCTTGGGTACAAGATGACAAGGCAAATGGTGTAGGAGTTGAACAAGTTGAGAAAAGGATTGAAGAATCATACAATGAGGTACCTTGCAGCCTTGTGACATTTAGTAATGAAGAAGCTTCATTGGAGAATCACATTCACCATGATCATATGGACGAAGAACATGCCACCACGGAGGTTATCGTTCATCAAGGTATGAGTTCATTAGATAATATTGTTTCATTCCCTCTACATCATATTGCCATGGAATCAAATAATGGGGTAGGTATCCTTGAGATGGACTTGGTTCATAAGAAGGGAAGTGATCAAGATATGTTGGACATTCCATCCATCAAAGTTATTCCTGTGGAAGGAGAAGAAGCAACACTTATTGAAGTTCAATCACATGGGAGTAGTAGACCCCACTCACTACTTTGATGGAGACCCCTTGTCCAAGCCTAATGTTGACGTCACTCAATGGAATGAGATTCCTGAGATGGCAGCTAACATACATGGTGAGAAGTTGGAAGAACCCTCTACTATTGGCACTCATGATTTGAGCACTAAAGGTGGTAAGTTTGGGAAGAATTTAGGCTATAACAGTTCTGATTTTGTGCATCAGACCTGGGTAGATGTGAAGAAGACACAAGTCTTGTGTAGCTACTAGGTACAAAGAGCAAGAGAAGCAAAATCAGTGGCTGCCCAAGCAAGACAACACCTTCAAGAGGTCAAGGCAAAACGTGAACAGTTGGAGCATGCAAGAAGACAAAGGGAAGCACACCTGAGATCTTTGTCCCTTCCAAAGGAAGAGTGCATGGAAGCAAGCAAGCAAGACAGAGATGCAGATTTAGATAAGCAAGAACAGAGGTACAAGTCTAAAAATTTTGGTACACCTGATTTGTATCATAAGGATCATGGTTTGTCTTTGTTCGAAAATGCTTCAAGGATTCAAGTAATGAAGATGGAAGGAAAATTTGAGTGAACACTTTGTGAATCAGACACAATCATCAGGATTTCACTTGAAGAGGAAGACATAGGGAATTTAGAATATGATGACTCCTTGATCATTCATAATAAAGACACCTATGTTGAAGACTTCCGGATAATAGGGACACATGTACATGATAATTCAATTGGCAACCCTAGGACAGCATTGATGACACATTGTACACATGATTCAACTTGTGGATCAGCCCTTGTTGATAACCATCCTTTCATAGGAGAAGATATGATTAAATTGGTGGAGGATAACTCACTTGAGTATGAGGACATGTCTGACTTTTTGAGGCATAATGACAACCCTATGCCACACCATGATATGGTAGCGAAGAGGATCAACATTAAGAGATTTCATGGAGACTCACGTAGAACCAGCATTTGATGAAGAGCATGCAACCTGGAACATGAAGGTCTTTGAGAGAGATAAAAGGACTACAAAATGGTATGATAACAACTCTAATTTTCTGGTTGGGGGCAATAGCGTTATACCCTCTCAATTACATGAACTTGTAACCCCTATTCATGGAGTAATTGGTGACAATGAGTTTCCAAATGATAGCTTACATGATGCATTGGTTAAGCATGGCTATTTTGATGTTGCTTCTTCCAAGAGGACTAAATTTGTTTACTTTAGAACAATAGCCATAAATCAGTCCAAAGAAACTTGTAACATACACCACTCTATACATGATGAGAAGTAGGATTTCTCTAATTCTGAATTTGTAGATGATGTTTTCAACATTAAGGAGAATGAAGTGGTGTTAGGTATTCAATGGTTGAAATCTCTTGGAATATTTGTCCAAGACTTCAGCAAGATGATATTAGAGTTTACTCACAGGGATAAACATATTGTGCTTAAAGCACTAAAGAATGAGATAAAGGATGGTACAACTAAGAATATGTTCGTTTGCTCTAACATGGATGACTTGAGAAGCATGGTTAAAAGGGAAAGATTCAGTCTTAATTTTCTGATTTTGAACAGCAGTGGTATATTCTCACTTTCTCACGATATTGCAGCCGCTAATCATTGGGAAATGAGTAATATTGATTCTACTTTGATTGATACACAAGATGCATGCATGGGTCATGGTATTTTATATGATGCATCTCATTATAGGATTGATCTTAGACACTTTGGAGAAACTGAGATAAAACAGTCCCAAGAAATAATTGAAGGATGGCTTGACAAGGCAAGGAAAGCTAAGATGATAGCACAACAAGCCAAGCTCCATCTTCAACAAGCTTGTGACACTCACCACTCCATGGAAGATGATAAGCAAGGGTCTTCTAGTTCTGAAATTGTAGTTGATGTTGGTCATTTCATTGATGGAGATGTTGATTTTATTGATGACATTTATAATGGATCAGCCACTGATGAATTATCTTTAGTTAGTGATGAAGGCATCTATGATATATCTTTAGAGTTGTCAGCTATTCCCTATGATATGATAGTTGTTCATTGGTATGATGGTAGCATAATCTTCATGGATTCTTCATTGGTAAGTGGTTGTCCTGTTTGGGTTTCCATTTCACTTTCGGATTTAGCATGGTCTACAACAGCTATTGAGTTGTCTTTGAGGAGTGTTGATGGCATCTATGCTACACCCTTGGGTTTGTCACCTATTTCTCATGACATGGCAGCGACCTATTTGTTGATTGGTGACTTCTTATTCATAGACTCCTTATGGATTAGTGGTTTTCCTAGTTGGAATCATATAACACATCCTTATTTTTCATGGTTTACATCAGCAATTCAACGGTCTAGGAGGGTGTGGAGTCATGTTCATGGGTTGGACATGGAATTTGAGATGGATTCCTTAGGTTTGTATTGGTTTGATGATATCTTTGATATCACCTACATTGCTAGACTGAGTTATGACAGTGAGATTTGGCAACCATTCGTGTGGGTTGTTTGGCACGTGAGAATCCATGACTACATAGTCTTGTTGATTTGTTTAAATGGATGGATTCTTCATGGTGATAGGATGAGATACCTCTTCTTCATATTTTACAACAGGCTCTATATTTTTGTATGGAATCTAGGTATTGATTTGATTGGTGCATTATTTTACATTGATTTTATTGAGGTTGTTTCATGGCTTGTGGTACGATGTCGATTTCATCAAAGTGGAGCAGCGGGTATGTTGGTAGGATGGACACATTTTCAAGATGATATCTTTTGCCATTTGTTCCTCTATATTGTGTTGTTGGCATGTGTAACCACTTGGGTTATGATTGGATGGAGACTCTTGTCATTGGGCAATAAATTTCAATATGCAGATTTGTTATTGCTTGAGGGCAAGCAATCCCAGGAAGGGAGGACTGTAATGTCCCCTTTCTAGACGTCACATAGATGAGTAGTGGTTGGCCTATTACCAAGGTTCCCGTAGGTCAGCAGAGTGGTTAGGGGACCTATCTAGGGGCAGTGGAGCTTTTCTGGGAGTCTTTCAAGCCCTTCAGTTTGGTGTCAGTTGATGAATCCAAGAGTTGAATTGAAAATATTAAGGTTTGCTTTAATGGAATAGTGAAAAGTGAATAGTAATAAAAAATTAGAAGAGGAATAGTGAAAAGTGAATAGTAATAGAAAATTAGAAGAGGAATAGTGAAAAGTGCCCCCATCCTAGTAGCACAATGTTGTTATTAAAAAAGTGGCACTTCTATTTTCATGAGAAAAGACCCTCAAGGTGGGAGTGGCCTCTTAGAGGGAATATTTTATTGTTTTTAATAGAAAAAGGTCATGGAGGCTATAAAGCAAGGTATTGGGCTCATTTTTTAGCATTCTATTCTCATTTTTTTCACAAAACTAAGTGCAGGTTTGGAGCTCTGGAGAGGGTTTTAGTAGATTGCAGCTCCTTTGAGGACAAAACCCCTTGGAGGATAGTGGATTGGACGACAACCCAGTTCACAAAATAGGGAAATCTACTCTGGGTTTCCATTTAGACATCATTGGACTTCATTATAGGGTAATATTGCATGTTGGAGAGGTTGTAGCAAGGGTTTATCAAGACACATTTGCAGATTGGGCTTCTTATGAGCATATAGCCTCATTTTTGTGCATTCACCTGCTGGTCGTTTGATTTGGGGGTTATTCTCAACCAAATCCTAGCTGGGAATTAGGATTTCAGCTACTAATCGTTCCACAAATTAAGCATTGGCTCCCGGGTATGTGATTGTCATTTGGATAGTTTATTATTGTGTCCTATAAAGGTTTATGGGTTGCTATTATAGTCTAATTTAGTGGATATTAGACTTCTGAATTTGTAATCAAACTTATGTTTAGTGAGAAATAAAGCTTATTTTGGTGTGGTATTGCAATGTTTATTTGTTGGTTATATTTCTTTTCATTCGGTATGTGAATATTGCAATCCAAACCATTTCATATCCACACAAACATCAAATAACAAACTCAGAAAATCAGAACAGCAGTCAGGAAATCAAAATTCATTAGTTTGCACAACAACTATTTGACAAATTGCCAAGGGATCAAAATTGAAAAATCAGGGTAGATTTGGTAAGGGATCTTTCAATAATAGTCAATTTGAGGGAAAACAATTGAACTTGATTTTAAATTTTATTTTTAAAGATTACTTTCACAATTGTGGATTTGATCTAGAACAAGAAATGGATAAATTGAGGATTGAGACCAAACATTGGGAATGTGTGCATATGAGAACAAAATTCAAGATCAAGTTATTTACCAAATTCCATGCAAAAATAATCATTTTTATACACTAGTTATTACATTAGAGGTAAATGGGTCAAAGTGAGTCCAAAATGAAGGGGAAAGTGCAAGATATGTGATTTTCACCATTACACTTCAAATAAGGCATGACAATTAAAGAATGGGTCAATAACAATAAAATCTCATTTAATACAAATGTGAACATGAATGAGTAGTGATTGTATTTTGGCTTGAAGGTGAGCTAGAGTAACTGTGGTATTCTTTTTGGCTAGGATAGCTCCCATTGAGACTAGACAAATGATAATAAACTTTTGTCCAAGCCTTGAGTATGGCTAACGATATAAAATTTTGGTTCAGATTAATAATAAAGACTTGTCAACCTATACTAGTGGTTGGGTTCATTATAGTAAGCTTTTGGTTATTTTAATGGTGAAAATTGCATACCCATGCCCCTTCCCTTATGTTTTGGGGCCACTTTGAATAGGTTGCCCTAAATGCAATAATTAGCTTAAAAGTGGCATATCCATGCAAATCTTAGCTCATGACATCACACATCCTGATCCCAATTATCATTGATCCCTAGACTTTTAGATCTATGCTTCTCCACCATATATAGATCTACTAAACCCAACCCTTGAACTTTTAGATTCAAATTTAATAAAATGGGCATATGTTTCCCTCCCTTACTAGCCACATTGTGAGTTGACCTAGTGCATCTTTGTGTTGATTTGTGTGCTTGGTTGTTGTATTTAAGTATATTCATCCACTCATTTGAAATAATGTTGAAATATGAGAAGAAAATCTAGATCTAGAGTTAAAAGGAGAATTTTTCTGTCTGTTTGTGATATCATCTTAGGGCCATTGCACATTTGCTTGTTCTCTTCGATCTTTCACTCGTAGCTATAAAGCTAGTTTGATAGGAATCTAATTAGGAGAACATGACCCTCACAATTTCATAGATTGTCCAAGGGTATTTGTAAACATTGCTAGTCCTTGTGCATATTTAGACATCCAAAATTAGGGCAAGTGAAATCTAGTAGTTTGCATTCTACTAGATCAAATCCGTAATTTTCAAGTTTAAATCTACACACAAGGCCAAGTTTTCACTTGTGTAGGTGATAAAGAGCAACAAATAATTAATTTTTTTAGAATTTGAGATCTTCTATGTCAATTACAAATGTCCAAAGTATTGGCAAATCAACTTCTAACCTTTGTCACACCATTTCTCCATCATTAGTTTTCAAGAAAAGTGTTGTACCCAACCAAATTCTTTTGCTTCATCAAGGCATTTTGAAACAAGTCTAGAAAATTTTTCGTCAAAAAGTCAAAAAAACAAAATTTCTAAAAATAGACGTCGAGTTAGGTTTTCTGGGTTTCTTGAGATATGGATGTTGGCAAAACTTTCTAAAAATAGAAAGTTTCTAAAAATAGAATCTCCAAATCAGGTGTCGCGCTCGATTCTCATTGGTCAATTTTCCTTCACGATCGGCGCGGTTCAGACGGAATCTTCAAACGACCAATTTTTCTCTACTGGGTCATTTTTGCTTTTTCACAAGGTGAAGCATGAGCTCAAAAGTCATCAACACAGAAAAGTTCACCTGCCAAATCTCTTCGATGAGTTTCCAACGTTGTTTCAACGACACAAAACCAACAAACGGTCGTCGACTCGACGATGCACGCAAAACGATGCAAGATGGATCCAAGGTGAATGGAAAAGTTGGAAAATCACAAAAATGGCTAAGTCTGGTGAAACTGGGTGCCCTAGGAGGCTTGGGGCGCCCATCCTCTTCTGTGTTAGTTTTTTTCACGTTTTTCGAGAAACGTAAAAAATGCTTCCGTCAGCTCCTTTCCGGTTGGTCAAACTTGGTCAAAAGTTAGTCAAAGCCAGGATTTCATCACAGATATGTTCAGACTACTCAGATCATCCTCCGTCCCGCCTCAATAGTCATCAAAACAACCAAAATCGAAGATCGAACAGGAGCTATCGGCACGGAAATCGAGAAAAGGTACAAAATTGAAATTTTTTTTAAAAATGGCTAAGTGTTGACAAACTAGGTGCCCCTGGAGGCTTGGGGCGCCCAAACTCTCCAGTGTTAGATTATTTTTCATGTTTTTCTCGAAAAACGTAAATCTCCTTCCGTCAGCCCGCTCTTGTTCAGTGTTGATCAGTTTGGCACATTTTTCGAGGTAAACGGAAGGTACAATCAGCTCAGTTTTCATCAAGCTTGCATATTTGCCAGATCATCAGACTCATTTTCATCCCAGTTGATAGAAATCGATAGCCAAATAGGGGTCCTGTGCCTCCGGAACACACACGCAAACCAAGAAATTGAAAAAGTTGAAAAAATTGAAAAAAAGGCTAAGTGTTGGGAAACTGGGCGCCCCAGGAGGCTTGGGGCGCCCATCTTGAGCAGTGTTAGAATATTTTTGTGTTTTCAGTGTTTTCCGGCATGCCTTGTTACCAATCTTCGCCCGTTGGCAGTTTCGGGGAGGTCAAACTTAGTCAAACGATGTCAGATCATCGAACGGAGGCAGGGGATGGAATCTCAGTTGATCAATCTCCAAAATGTCAGGATCAGTTAGCTTTTTTAGTTCATGATGACATTTTTCCACCTTGTCGAAGTCGGAGACAGGCCATATTTGAGTCAAAACGAGTGTTGAAGTGTCGAAAATGAAGAAAATTTTGTTAACACTTCTTCCAACTCGCGCATTCGATGACATCATCAAAGAAGATATTTTTTTTGTCATCTTGCACATGAAGCCATAGGCTCCTACAAAATAGTGATTCTTCCTATTCGAAGACATCCACTTGGATTTATGCTTTAAAAGATGCTTTCTTAATGGATGAGGATGAAGTTTTCTTCTCACAAAAATAAAGCTGCTTTTTCGACCAAAAGATTTATAAAGACAAGCTTTGGGCTTCTTTATTTCATTATCTTTTGCAGGTTGCATCCAGAGGAAAGATTTTATTTTTCTTTCAATGAAGATTTGAAGACCCAAACCAGGTGCTTTTTCAGTTTTCTTCATAGATTCGGGTTGAGGAAGAAGAGAGGCTTGCTTTTTCAAGGTCCTTGTTTCAAGGAGATCATTTTTCAGAAATCCGACCAGAGATTTTTCAGTTTTCGTCGAGATGGGTCCATCCAGATTATCATCCTCTTGAAGATTGGGAGTTGTGCTTTTTTTGGGGAAACTGCTTTTTTCCTGCTTTTTCGAGAAAATCTTCGCTTTTTCAAAAGCTGACAATCTGGGTTGCTTAGAAACGGAATTATCTACAAAACCCATGTGCCATTTTTTTTAGCTCACACTCTGCTTTTTCTAAAAATCAGCAAACAATTTTCAACCATCTGTTCAATACTTTTTCCAACATAGGCGTGTTCACAGTTGATTTTCAAATCTTCCAATATGCAGTACTCTCCAACACAAATCAGGGACAAAATAGCATTGGTTCATGATTACCTGAAAACTTGTGAAACAGACTTGCATAAAGTACTTCCAGTAATTAATTTACACTCCTTGGAGGATGCAAGAAATAATGCCATCAGGAATCTTGGACATTCCAGTTTGCTTACAGCGGCATCCTTTCCTATCACCGTGCAAAGTATCAAGTTTGTGATTGCTTGCGTGACGCATTACAATTCAGTCACAAGAGAAATTCAATCAGGTGATGGACGTGTGCTCTGCAGCTTGAGGCCAAACGACATTGAAAAGTGCTTTACAATACCTATTTGGAGAGAGAACTTAACTGTTTCACTTGAAGAATGCAAGAGGGTTTGGAATAATGATAAGGAAAAATACAGAAAAAGATTGGTCAGAGGTGGTTGAAAGAAAAGCAGAATGTTATGCCAAAGAACGTTGGACGTGGAGAATTCAAGGAGGAGCATGCAATAATGATTACTCTGCTAAGTCATATCATGGGTCAAGCAGATGTAAACAAATTTCAGCCTTGGATGTTTTACATCATGTCCCAGATTGTTGACAGAACCGAATTCTATGATTGGTCGGCACTAATCAGTGATTGTCTCCACCAACAAATAATTAATTTTCAAAGGGCTCATGAATTCCATATGATATCATACCTTGTGTATTTGATGGCTTTTCAAGGTCAATTCAGAGGTTTGAATGTTGTTGGAACTCTGGGTACTCAGCATGTGTATCACCATTTCCCACAGTTAGAGATCTCTCAAGCTAAACGACATTACAGGCAGGTGAATGATGCATTCTTGATGCATGCAGTGCGAGACATGGACAAGGACTTGCATATACGGTTTTCTGTAGAGGCTAGAATAGCAATGGCAGAATGGGCTGATTGGTTTATCTAATTCCCTAATTTTTCCTACATCAGAGTATATGGCTTCTCAGGAGAGCCAGCCATGTTGCCGTGATATCCTACAGACGAAATAGCATTTATGGAATTTTTGAGGCAAGCTTATCAAGTGCATACATTTTTGCGTAGCAGACGCAAGACTGCCTTCAATTTTCCACTTGGGATGAGTATTTATAGATGTAGATCTGGAGCAGATGCCAAGGCAATCGATAATGAATCATCTAGATATGGTCTTAAGTTTTTCGACAGGAGATCTTCATATGATCCCCGTGGTGTTTATACATCACATCTTGGTCAGAATTGTACGCACAAGTTTGCAGTTGAAGACTTCTGGGCCAATTGTGCTGATGAGTATGAAGTGCGAGGACGCAGTTACAACAGATTCACTCTTCAGCAAATGTCTGATATCCTATCAGAAGACATAGAAGGTTTGACAGAGAGTGGTGAAGTTCTACTTCCCACATATTTCAGAGACCAAATTGAGCAACAACTGTTGCCACCAGTTAATTGGTCAGTAAAAGAGAGTACTTCCATTGAGGAGAGAACAAGTCAAGTGGTTAAAAACAGTTTGATATTCTTGAAGACTAAGCGGAAGGATGATATTCCAGTAGCAGAGCCGCCAGTTGTGCAACCATCAGAACCTTCCACTTCCAAGCCAAAACAAAGAGTAAAGGCTATGAGTGTTCTCCCAGAGGGAACAAAAATGGCAAAGTTAAAGAGAAAAAAAGACAAGTCTCCAGCTCATGTCCAACAGGAACATCCACCAATTGAACCAGAAGCTCCTGTTGAAACAACGCCGCATGTTAAAGTGTTACCTTCAAATCATGTATCTCCACTTTCTTCACCGATCCCTTCTCCTATTCACATAGATTCAGAGCCAGATTCACCGGTTCACAACTTTGATGCAAGCATTGATTCATCAGGAGCTAATGAGGCAAGAACTGAGTTTCCAAGAGAGGATGGCTCATCCTGGCTTGAAAAACATTCTGGGAAGGAAGAGAAGAAAGCCCTCATATCAGCTGGACTTAACGGAGCTAAAAAGTGTCTATCAAGACACACCAGACAAGCAACTGAAGAAGCAAATTCGCATTGAGAAGAATGCGGATGGAGAAATCATTCTTGAGACTGCAACACCTCCAGTAAATAGAAGTGCTAATGATGTCGAGGTTGATGACTTCATGGTTGTCAAAGCTAACCTTGGCAGAAGTACTCACCATACAGACGTCAATCTCTTCGAGGTTGCAGCGGATAGCTTAAAGGAAAGGGTGTTGAGAGATGGAGAAGACAAGGCAGCTCTCAAAGCTAAGGTTCAACAGTTACGGCAATACATTTCCAACCTTCTCAATGGCACTTCACAGATTGATTTGCTTCTTCCATCAAATCTTGGATCACCAGTCAATCAACGGCATTTCAATAAGTTGGTCCTCTATGGGAAGCACATGGACAGTTGGGTAGAAGAATTTGTGACCAAAGAGAGAGTTGTACTTGCAGAGCTTTATCAGTTGAAGTACAACGCTCATGATTTACGCCAAGGCATACAGGGGTCGCAGCTGATCATGGCAGAAAATAGACCGGTGTTTGAGATCATTATCTCTGACTTGAAGATTGCACTTGATACTGTTGATTCAGCTAAAGATAAGAAGATAGTTTCTACTTGGAAAGCGCAATATCTTTTCACAGTAAAAACTTATGACAGTATGATTTCAGAGTTGACAGAATGGAAAGAAAAGGTAATTGGCATCCTCAAGTTTGTCAGATCTTTTGTCTCTCAGATCCCGTGTTCATATGAGAAAGAAGATGGTACCCTGTACGACCTCAGGGAAGTGCAAGCAGAGTTCCAGACTCTCGTCCGCAACAACTTTAATGATGATATCAATGCCAGCAAGATGAGTCGTCTTGCCGCAATGTCAGTGAAATTTGACAAGGCTGTGGGTGAAGTTCACAAATTTCTTCAGATGGTTGCCAATGGTGAAGAAATGTTAGAGAATCAGAATATTGTTCTAGAGAGTATCAGTGTTCCTGGCAGAGATGCGGTCACTCGCTTTTTAGAAGATATTGTTTCCCAGAATAGCAACGGATGACATCACCAAAAAGCTAGAATGTTGATGAGGATGCATTCCAAAATAAAATAGCTTTAAAACATATGCTTTTTGTTTTAAAGCATGTGCTTTCATCCTAAGCTCATCCATTCTATATTTAGAAAGAAAGCACCTTGTGATAGTTGGAATCTTTTTGCTTTAAAGCATTTGTTTATTGTATCTTTGTCTTAGAATAGTAATAAAGCTTGCGAGTTGGCAAGTTAGGGTTAATCAAGGAGATTTTAGGGTTCCCTACTCCTTTGATTTTAGTATAAATAAGGGCATCCTTGCCCATTGTTGGTAATGACTTTTGTGATAGCAAATTTGTTGTGCCTATTCTAGCCTACAAACATTGTTATTCCAGGTGTTTGTTCACTTTGTGTTCAGTGTTCTCCGGTGTTTGATCGCTTACTGTATGCCTACCTTTTGCTGCAGTATTGTTGTCCTGGAGTTGTATTAAACTTTCTGATATTGAATAGAAATCTCATGCTTACTTTGCTCTGATATTCTATATCGATTCATCAAGTTTTCGTCGTCAAATGTGTAGCTTTTGTGGCTTTCATTTTCAGCTTTCATCATTAAAGTACTCTTAGTCTTGTGGTGTAAATCTGGAGGAAAACTACTTGAGTTTTTGTGTTAACAATCATTCCCCGTTCACTTTCAACTTCCTTTGCTCTGAATTTACTCAGGAGGTTGAAAGCGTCATTAGTCTATGCTAGTTGTAGTAGAAGTTTTAAAAAGGAAAAAACCTCTTCTGCAGTGTTTAGAGTTTTATAACCTTGTGCTCTGCAGCTGAGAATCAAAAAGAAGATAGGCGAGGTTTCACTTAATTTATCTTTTTAGCGAACATCAACAAGAAAGGGAACTCCCCCTTCCAATAGGAGAGCAGTTTATCTGTGCATAGCTGTCCGTTTCCAAATCGCATTCCAAAGGTGCGAATTGAAACACCAACAAAAAGTATCACATTTAATTTTATTAATTTTTGCATTGACTATCACTATTTTTAATGATCAGTCCCAACTCTTTCATCTAGGTTAATTTATGTGTTAATTGAATGCATTTATGCAAGACTGGTGACTAAAGTTAGGGGCTAGTGGGGAAAACAAAATGTGTAGGCCTAGATTATGAATAAAAGTGCAAAAAAGCATATAAATTTGGCAAGGCAAAGAACCTAGGTCCTTAAGGGATAAAGGACTTGCAGACACATACATGCAAATTCCCATGGATACATTATTAGAGCTTCAAACTAGGGTTGAAAAATATGATATCCAAACACCACATAGAAACCTTAGCAACATAGATACACCCCAGAAGTCATAAAACACAAAGGCATCCCCAACCAAAGTATATAAGTTACCACACACACATGTACCTAAGCAACGTAGACCAGGGGTGCACACCCTAATTATAGAGACATATAAAACCCTAATAATGGATTTTTCTAATCAATAATACCATAGGGTTATAGGGACACAAATGGATATAATTTTTAAAAATAAAGTGGGTGCCAATAGTGCTTTTTTATTTCATCTTTGATCATTGTGTGGATTGCATCATCGTTGTACATTTATATTTTACATGATTGCGAAGTAGAAGGTTGTTATGGAAATTAAACCAATTAGTCTTCCATGTATGACAATTCATCTCTTGATATTTAAGATTCTAGTTGCATGTTGTGCTGACAAGTGGCATGTCATGAAATGGCTCTAGAAGATTTCCAATAGTATTGTGTAGTTTTTTATGTTGAGTTCTAAAGTGTCTTCCTTGTGTGTAGCAATGTGTAGGAATGTGTGGTGCAAAACAAAAATAGAGTTATTTCTGAAGTTGTGTGGTATGATCCTTTGTCTTGTGCATACAACACATGATCCAAAGGGTTGTGCACAAGCTATAGGATGACTTATGGTTATGGAGCATGGTTCTTAGCATTGCATATATGGCACAAGATAGAATTGTAGTGTCGATGTTTGGTGGTGTGCACACTTGCATGATAGTGCACAAATCAACTTCACCGTATCCTTGCCTTCTTAAAATATACTTTATCTTCTTCTTCTTCCTTTGATTATTTTGTGGCTTGTCTTATCAAACACCCTATCTTTGCTCATTTGCTTAGAACTTCCCCTCATGCCACTCCTTTTGACACTCATTCTTTTACCTTTTCCCCTTCTCTTTCTCCCTTTTATCTACCTTCTTCCTTCCCTTCTAATCCGACTACACCTATCGTATACATGATGGTGATACACCTCAATTTTCCTTCTCTTCTCTTAATACATGATTCAACCCTATGGATACATCATGTTATGGTGAGGCCTTCTTCTCTTTCCTCCTTCTCGTTGATGATACTCTTCATGTAACATCCCAATTGGAATATTAAAAAAAACTTGAACAAAATTAAGCAAATATTCACACTATTTTTAAAGAGAAGAGAAAATATATATCCATAAATAATATATTCACAATATCCAAACATAGTATACATATTTCAAAAGGAGGTCGCTTCACATGCGACTAACAATTGTACAAATTACACTGGTCGTATTCTTACGACTTCCAATCTTATCAATATCATTTACAAAATAAACAATATATTCTTTGTTCACAAGTCTTCGACAATCAACTGCAAGTGAGAGAGCATCACCCTGGTGCTTTTCCTCCAACCACAGACCGGCGGTCCCCCGCTCACCTTCCATACTAGAAGTGGCCCTACCCTTCACGAGGATAATAGATAATGAGAATCAACTGATTCCATATGTCATCTGAGAACTAGTGATGTGTCCTAGCTAAAGACAATTGGGTTTACAACTCTAGTCTAGCTCTAGCTATGTATGATCCATTCTGATTGTTCAACTATTTGGTACACCGTGAACCGACAATGCAACCAGTGACTTTTGCATTACTTTGGCCAAAGTTTCATATATATAAAAGTTGTATGTTCACTCACTCTTTTCTCGACTCGGAGACAACATTCTTATTATACATTTATTTTATTTATACATAATCACTCTCTCTTGGTCTTACTTATACCACATTATTCATAAAGACATAAAACCTTTATCTACTAGTCATTCTTGACAAGTATAGGGCGAGAGCTTAGATGACTGGTGTAAACATATATTGAGTCCCTCTTTGTATCCTTACAATCATGGGTCTATGACAACTTGTCATTTACTCAATTACTTATTTGCCTACTCCCCGACTCTTTCATAGTCATCTACACATAGAAGGTTTACATTCAATCCATTTAAATTATCTAATAAATACTCTATCTATCTTAACAAATATTCGACTTGGAATTTGTCGATATAAAGCTATCATACAATTAAATACTCCTCTTTATGTATATCAAAGGGAGAACTCAAACTATCACATTAGTTTTAACCTTGACTTATTGTTGGCATAAAGAATGTTCCTTAAGACATTCTAATGACTATATTAGGTCTAAGATAAATAATAGAGTAGATCTATTGTCAAGTGTATCTACACACTGACTTTGTCTTTTATACTAACTCTTCAAGCTTTCGAAATCACATCTTCAATCCTCTTAAACCACTACCGGTAAGGAAAATATACTTCACGAATGATCTTCTCTTAGATCCTTCTATAGACTTGCTATCGATCCTTTTTGGTTAATAAACCTAAACTTAGTTTTCAATATCAATCAATCTCTTAAAGATATGGTTTAAACTTTCCACCCACAACCTTCATGTTGTAGCACATTTGGCTTAGATGAAAACACAGTCGACTTGACTTTATTTACTTAGTCGATTTTTATATAATATCATAGTCGACCAATTGCTTTATCATTACAGTCGATCTCCTATAATATGATCCCATTCGGCCTCATAGTCAACCTCTGTTATTTGTTCATAGTCGGTCTTTGATATTTGTTCATAGTCGGCCTCTGATATTAAGATCACAGTTGGCCTCAATTTGGTTTTGTTATTGGCCTGAGATGTATCAAACACTTAGCTTCAATATTGTTTAACTATTGGCCTGAGACGTATATATACATATATATATATATATATATCATAACAAAACTGGCCATACGCGTAATGTGTGGCCTTGTTATATAGTCAATCGGCCATCAAAATGTATAACTTTGTTATATCCTAAACCAACCTTCATATTGCATGGCCTCATTTTATACTCGACCGGCCATCTTATTACATGGCCTCAACGATATGACAACTTAGTTTAGTCATACAGTCATACAACTGATACTATCCTTTTTAACATATATATACAACAATCTATAAAGAATGTACTATGGTATATCAGAGATATGCAACTCTCTCTTAAACTAGGTATCAATCTCATAACATTTGCTAACGAGAGACAATACTTACATATGCAGAGGTAAACCATAGATGAAAACAATCAACAATAGGTTTTCTACATAAGTCTATTTACAATTTCAATGAATGTAAGGCAATACAAACATACATATTATCACTTTCAACAGTATAAAATAAACTTGCATGTTCTCTGCTACAGGCAGCACACTTACACAGTCCTTTGCATCCTTCGGTCCTTTTCCCCACTCTCTTTTCTTTTTCTTCACCACTTTTCCAAGTGTTGTCCTCTCTTCCAAAACACTCACCTCCCTTTCTAAAGGGGCCTCCACTCCACATTTATGGCGCATCATTAAAAGCATCATTATACCATACTCTCCTTACCCCCACGGCTTTCTCCTACTCTCTACATGTAGAAGATAGTGGGGAGTATGGGGCTATTGCTCCCCTCCTCCACTCCCAAGCATCTAGGGAGTTCACTAGAAGAATAAGGAGACTTCCTTGACTAGCATAATTATTAACTATAATAATAATAGTATAAATAACAATAATAATAATAACAATAACCTTTTAAAAGAAATAACATACATATCTATTGGATGTCGATATTACGTACTTTCGAACACTAAATGTGTTCATCTAAAGCACAATTATCGACAAAGAATCCTCATTTGACAGCTAATATCTTGACAACAAAACTAATCATGTTTAGTCGATTTACACACTTCAAATTATCTTTGAAAAGTATACACCAAGTTTCTATCAGACAACGAAAAGGATTTAATAACCTTCATCTTAACGACGACATAGCTGACAAGAACAAACATACTCTCTCTACTAAGTACATGTGTGTGTATTTCCAGATGGAATAAGGATCATTGCATTCACATGATCAATCATCCTCTCCATGGTGATACTCTCTCCTCATATCAAAGGGAAAACAACGTTGTTCTTGCATCCACCTCAATTACATAACGGTAGTTAGTCCATTTTGTCATTTTAACCACATGTTCAATAATGAAATCATATACAATTATCTCTTGCATATAAATTCATATAAAATAAATGCATTTCCCATCATTCCTATAATCATAATATTTTCTTTGACTAACTATCTGTCTCCACGAAAATATTGAAAATAAATACATTAGTTTAAAAATGGGGTGTGACATATCTCCCCCCTTAGAGATCATCATCCTTGATGATTATGTCCAAACCAAAAATAAATACTTCAAACATGTTCTTATACATCATACTATATAAAAAGATGTGGAAACTTTTGATAGGTAGTATTTTCCTCCAAATACTAGTCCCACTGGACCTTGCATTGGGCAACCTCTCTGTTACGCAGGTGAAGCTTGCATCATTGAGTAGTTTCAGAGGCTCGATCATGACAACCCCTGGGTCCTATACTTGTAGAGAATTCCAATCAAGTACATATTATTAGATCCTTTTATATATTTCTTCAAATATGACACATGGAATACATCATGCATTCTAGCAAGGGCTGGCGGTAGAGCTATCCTATAAGCAATTGGATTAACCACTTCTAGGACTTCAAAGGTCCAACGTATCTAGGTGTTAGTTTGGAAGACTTTCCAAACTTAATTGGGCTCTTATGCGATTTAACTCTTAAGAGAACTTTATCTCCTACTGAAAAGTGTCGGGGCATTCGCTTGGTATCAGCATAGCTTTTCTGTCTATTATTTGCTTCTGTCAATCTTTTCCTGATCAACTTTACTTGCTCTTCCATTTTCGAAAGCATTTCTGGCCCAAGGAAAATCCTATCCTCTAGCCTATCCCAACTTATGGGAGTTTGAGACTTCCTACCATACAATGTTTCAAATGGAGCCATCTTAATTGAAAATGATAAAGAGTTATTATATGCAAATTCAACTAGTGGAAGATACTCTTCCCACTTATATTGCTAATCCATGAAATACATCCCCAACAAATCCTCCAGTATTTGATTTACTCTCTTGATTTGTCCATACGTTTCTAGGTGATAATTTGAGCTTATATTCAGTTGTGTTCCCAAAGTTGAGAACAAAGTTTGCCAAAATATTGAAGTTATCCGAGCATCTCTATCTGAAATTATCTTTTCCGGAATCCCATGCAACCTAAAAACTTCTTGCATGAATTTCTTGGCTAAGATGGGTGCTCCACCTATAATATTACCATGTATAAAATGAGCTACCTATTTGAATATATGCTCCATCATTAATAAATGTAATAGTGAGTTGTTGTGCATGTACACATCTTGCATATATGTGTTTTTAACAGTTTGTTAGATGTAGGTGTATGAGCAATTATAGGGTGGGTAGTTATTGTAGAGATTGGAGACTTCCAATATGACTCTACGAGTATATCTGTATAAATAAACATTTCTATCAATAAAGAATGCAGTGAGATTTGTGAATTTGTGTGCTTGTTTGTGTAAAGTTGCAATCTTTGTTTTATATTATGGTATCAGAGTTGATTTGGATGTGACTCCACCATTAGAGTACCCAAGAATATGAGTGCATCTTGAGAGCTAATTCTTGTAGAGAGAATAGTGTAAATATAGTTTGCAAAAGTATTTATTTTCATTTTAATATTTTTGTTACAAGTAGAAAAGAAAACAGTGACGATAGATGGCTCCAACGTGGCAGAATACGATTTTGCACTACTCTGTGCAGACGCTCAACAATAGGTCTTGCTAGAGGCTGGACAAAGTTCCCTCCTTGGTAGAATACAAGGCTATGGAGTTTATATCATAGATGCCATATGATGGGAAGGAAAATGTAGCCCCATGCAAAGCTAAAAGTCCTAGGCAGAAATGCCCATGCCCATGACTATTGTATATTTAAGCTGCTTGATATTTGTTTGGATTATGAATGCTGAGAGCTAGAGAATGTCATGTGTTGCATAGGCACCATCCATTGATTCCCTTCTAATTATTCCATCTATGACGTTGAAGAAGGCTTGTGCCTTTAGGGAGCTGGAGATTTTCTAGGGGTGAAAATGAAGAAGCAGAAGCATGCTCATTATAAGTTGTCATGAAAAAGAAACGAGTTCAAAGAAACTAAGGAGAAAAGTGTTATTTTTTTTTGTGAAAAGGAGTCCCTTCCATGAGAAAGAGAAGGCTGCCATTGCTTGTGGATCGGAGAAACTATACCTCATTGGGGTTATGAGACATGCATGTGAGGATTGATGTCCAAGTTTAGGGGAGATCTGAAATCTGGAAGTTTGGCATCATACCTTTACGAGGGTGATGAGACACTTCATGTGCAAATGATGTCCAATGATGTTGGGAACGTGGATTATAGCTGGGAGACTATACCTAGAATAGGGAGCAACTTGAAGAAGTCTTATAAGTTATTGGTCCAAGAACTATTTTCAAAGAGCAGTGTCTGAACAATTTATTTTTTGGTTTTAATGTTGTTAGTTAGTTTAGTGTTGTAGCATTAAGAGGGGGTGTTGGAATATATGCTCCAAAATTAATAAATGCTACAGTGAGCTATTGTGCATGTAGATAGCTTGTGTATATGTGTTGTTAACAGTTGTTAGATGTAGGTGTATGAGTAATTATAGGGTGGGTAGTTATTGTAGAGATTGGAGACTTCCAATATGACTCTACGACTGTATCTGCATAAATAAACATTTCTATCAACAAAGAATGCAGTGAGATTTGTGAATTTGTGCACTTGTCTATGTAAAGTTGCAATCTTTGTATTCTATTACTACCTTAGTAAGTTTATCCACTACAACCGGAATAGCATCATGCTTATAGCCGGACATAAGTAATCCTTGGACAAAATCCATACTAATAACCTGCCATTTGCATTTTGGTATGTCATGAGGATACAAAAGTCCTGTCGGGTGCTGGTGTCCAGCCTTAACTCGCTGACACTCTAGGCATCCTGTCACAAATCTTGCAGCATCATTTTTTATTCCTTTCCAAAATATAAGGGTTTTACATCGACTAACAACTTTGTCACTCTAGGATTACCTAAATATGGTGTAGAATGCACTTCTTTCCATACAATTTTTCTCAAATCTCCCTGATTCGAAACATAAATTTTATTATTGAATCTCAATAACCCATTAGGTTCAAAATAAAAACCATCATACCTTGTAACTTGAGGATTTTCTATCAAAGATTTCAAAAATTTCTCATAATTTATTCATCTCAGATCAAATTTTTCAATATTTGAGCTTTGAAATCAGAGTGCACTGATACTATTGTTAGTATGTGCCTTCCTCAACTCAAGGCATCAGCCACTTGGTTTTCTTTACCCTTAATGTAATTAACCTCAAAATCATAATCAAAGATGAGCTCTAACCATCTTCTTTGCTAGGCATTAAGGTTAGGTTGCATGAAGATATACTTCAAACCTTGAATATCATATTTCAATTCAAATTGATTTCTCAACAAATAATGCCTCCATACTTGGAGAGCATGCACAATTACAGCTGATTCCAAGTCATGAGGGGCATAATTCTGCTCATAAGGTTGCAACTTCCTAGACTAATAGGCCACAACTTGGTCTTCTTGCATGAGCACTCTTCCTAACCCTTCTCCCAAAGCATTAGTCACAACAACAAAACGACCCTCAGGTTCTGGCACTTTAAGAATTGGTGTTGAATTCAATTTCTTTTTAAGAATATTAAATGCTTCTTCACACTTATCAAACCACTCAAATCTCTTTCCTTTTCTCTACAAGGAAGTGACGGGATGGGCAATTCTAGAAAAGTTCAAAACGAACTTCCTATAATACCCTACTAATCCCATAAAACTATGTAATTCATGCACATTTTTAGGAGTAGGCCATTCTAAAATAGCTTTTATCTTCGATGGATCTACAACAATTCCTTTAGCTGATATGATATGACCCAAGTATTGTACCTCCTTTTGAAATAAAGTACATTTGGATAACTTTCCATAAAGTTTATTCTCCCTGAGTTGTTGCAGAACTATCCGCAAGTGTTGATGGTGTTCCTCATTATGAGAGTAGATTAAAATATCATCTAAAAACACCAAAAAAAAATTGTCTAGACAGTTTCTAAAAACACTGTTCATCCAATTCATAAATGCTACCAGAGCATTGGTCAAACCAAAAGGTAAGACTATGAACTCATAATGCCCAGACTTTGTTCAAAAGGTTGTCTTGTGAATATCTTCTTCCTTCAATCTCAACTGATGATAACCTGACCTAAGGTCAATCTTAGAAAATACAGCGGCATTAGGCATTTGATCAAAAAGATCGTCTATGCACATAAGAGGATACTTGTTCTTGATCGTTGCTTTGTCAAGCATACGATGATCTATACGTAGACACAATGTGCCATCTTTCTTCTTAACAAAGATCACTGGTGCTCCCCAAGGTGATACACTAGGTCTAATCAACCCTTTTTGCAATAATTCATGGAGTTGAGCTTTTAACTCCATTAACTCAGTAGTAGTCATCTGATAAGGCACTTTGGACACCGGTTTGGATCCAAGAATAATATCTATTGCAAAATTAAAAACTCTCTTCGGGGGTAGACCTAGAAGGTCTTCCAAAAACACATCTCAAAAATCTTGAAGAAAAGGGTACTCTTCAAAATTATTTTCCTTTACTCCTTTCTTCTCTTCATTTTTTACCTCTTCCATTTTCACTACAAACATATGGCATCCTTTCCATTTTGCACTCTTCAATTGCATCGTGGAAATTTGCCTAATTTTCATTTCTCGTTGAAAACCTTGAATGGTGACAACATTTCCATCATCATCAATGCATTCTATTATTTTTGAAAGACAATTAACTTTTGCCTTATGCTAAGATAGCCATTTCATCCCTAAGATGACATCATAGGATCCTAGAGGCACTACATATATATTGACCTCTGTGGAAAAAGTAGGTAGGGTTAATTTGGCTTCAAACAAACATTGCTCTTCCTTAGCTCTTGACTAGTTTGCAAACTCTATTGTCCATGAATTAGCCATGAAACCAACGTTCCTAGACATTTTATCAAGTATTCTAGGGTTCACAAAATTTTCAGTTGCTCCAGTATCTATAAGAATAGAAATTGGGGTTCCAAAAAGAGTACATATGGTTTCAACATGAGTAACTTGATACTCATCTTAACAACTATCAAGAACAACATGAATCCTCTTCTGAAAAGCCATTTGTTGTGAAGGTAAGGGTTTTCCTCCATAAGAATTTTCTTGGCTCTTCATGGGGCAATGATTAGCATAATGATCTCCTCCACACGTGAAACACCCTCTAGGAGGACCTCTCTTTCCTGAAGATTGGTTGGTATTATCATCATTCCTTTTAGGATTAGAATCCATAATTCCATCCCTGGATTCATTTCTATTATATCTGGAACTTTTACCACGGTTCCTTTCTCTAGATTCCTAATTCTTATTTCTCTTTTTAAATGATGTCGAAGGATGACTCCAGTTAAATCTCCTTCGAGATCTTTCTCGATACACAGATAGATTTAAGCTTCTATTCTTGCTTAATGTCTTTCTCAAAAACTTGATCCTTAGTTGTGGGTCCATGAACATTCCCTTCTCTGCCAATTTAAGCATTTAAGCCCATGATAAACTTCCTTATTCTAAATCTCTCGTCCTTCTGATATTGTGGCACATACTTCAATAACTTGGTAAATTCTTCCCAGTATTCAGTAACAGTCATATCTCCTTGACGCATATTTTGAAAATCCGTTAATTTATGGTCAAAGTACAGTTGGGGTAACAACCTTTTTTTGAATATGACTACAAATTGACTCCAAGTTAGACTCAAGGAACTCAATACTAATTCCATTTTCTTGTTTATCCACCATGTGGTTGCTTCTCCAACTAACTGGTATGCTCCCCATACTGCCTTAATGATCTTAGAATAATTTCTTATCTCAAAATATTTTTCCATCTCTATCACCCAAGCCTCAGCTACATCTCCACTCACTACTCCATCAAGCTTAGGAGGTATAACTTTCTTCATATCTCGGGCTAACTCACTGGTAAGACGATTTTTTGCCTCATTTTGCATTAGTGAGTCTTGGTTATTTATTCTTGGTTCTCCATGAAAATTGGATTCTTCTCTTCCTTCAGAATAGTGTTCTTGATTGGTTTATCCCCCTCTAACTTCTTGTTCCAAGGCTTCCAATCTTCCTTTTGTTTCATTTAAGACTGACAAAATTTGATCTAATTTTGCCATAGGGTTTTTCTCAGGATCTGGACCATTTGGGTTCCCTCCTAGTTGGTTTTCAGAATGTTCCATAACAATACCACACCTAATCATTGCCTAGAAATTTATCAAAACATGCAACTTTTGATACTCTATCATAAAAGTGTATGTTCATAAATACATAAACTCAGAGATTCTTTACACAAACATTTGTGTATTCAAAAAAGCCAATTTTTTTTTTACTTTATTCACTTTCTGGATATTTATATCCTTGTTCAATTACAAAATGTTTTGTAAAAAGTTGTCTATGTATCACTTTCTGACAAAGGAAATTCCTCAAGTTCCTCTTCTCCGTCAGAATCAAGTAACACAAACTTAGTTGGTGGATGTACTTGTGAGTACTCCTTCAACACCTCTAGACTCATAACAGGTGCATCTCGACCACACCCAAAAGGCATGTCATGATGGGAAAATGATTTACTAATCTTAACAATAGTAGGGATTGACAATCTTTTTGCATCCTCAAACCGTTTTCTCTTTTCCAGGTGGATACGTTGAGTACATAACCTAGTCTTTCAAAGTCAGCGAGTCAAACTTCTTTTGCATAACTCACTGTATCTTCAATCTTTGGTTCAGAAGATGGCTCTTTCTTAATAGTGATCTTAGGCATTTCACTAACTTTTATTTTCTTGGCTCGCTTTCTTGTCCTTCTATTTCCAGAAACCTCATAATGAGCTCCAAGGTCCAAGTGTTGAACCCGGTAGCTCTGATACCATGTGTAACATCCCAACTAGAATATTAAAAAAACTCAAACAAAATTAAGTAAATATTCACACTTTTTTTAAGAGAAGAGAAAAAATATATCCATAAACAATATATTCACAATATCCAAATATAGTATACATATTTCAAAAGGAGGTCGCTTCACATGCAACTAACAATTGTACAAATTGCAATGGTCATATTATTACGACTTTCAATCTTATCAATATCATTTACAAAATAAGCAATGTATTCTTTATTCACGAGTCTTAGGAAGTCAACTACAAGAGAGAGAGCATCACCCTGGTGCTTTTCCTCAAACCACATACTAGTGGTCCCATGCTCACCTTTCTTCCTGGAAGTGGCCCTAACCTTCACGAGGGTAATAGATAATGAGAATCAACTGATTCCATATGTCATTTGAGAACTAGTGATGTGTCCTAGCTAAAGATAATCGGGTTTACAACTTTAGTCTAGCTCTAGCTATGTATGACCCATTCTGATTGTTCAGCTATCTGGTACACCATGAACTGATAATGCAAGTAGTGACTTTTGCATTACTTTGGCCAAAGTTTCATATATATAAAAGTTGTATGTTCACTCACTCTTTTCTCGACTTGGAGACTGTTGGCAAGAGACACTATATGGATTCATGATTGTTATCATTGATGGCAACAAAGTTCATCCCACACATCCGCAGGACATGGTGTGTCTCTACCGGAAGTCAGAATGAAGATTGTCGTGGTCCGGTAAACAAGAATAGAGCATGTGGCAAGGTCCGACAGACAGGTCTGGATCTCTCAGAGGAAGTATCTTGGTGAAGTGCAGATTTGGGGAAGTCAAGAGGACTACCTTGACTATTATATTCCAAGGATTTAGCCTCCGGTGATAGATGAGGAAAAAGATATGAATAGTTGAGTATCGGATTCCTGAGTGACAGTGTGAACAGAGGAAGAACTGACTGACAGAAAATCAGACTACTTTCCGGATGTGTTACTGATGGTGGTAAAGGTTATGAAGGCATGAATCATGTTTGGCCAACATGATTAATGATTTCTACAAGCATATACTTGATCCGCATTACTTGATGTGCAAGGATTCAACCGACAGATCAGAATTAGTGAAAAGATTGACTATTTCGAGTGCCAACTAGAAAGGTGATGAAATTACTTGTGCGGATATATATACACAATGGATTTAGTTGTGAGTGTTGTTGTTTTGTGATGTGCGAATAAAAGCAGAAGAGCAGAGCAGAAGCAGTAAGGAAGGTCTGGTATGTGAAAGGAAAGCAGCAAAAGAGAAGAGGAAAGATGAAGTGCAGCAGATCAGTATACTGAGCTTAACCAGAACTGAACTCCAGCATTTGTAGATGCTCCCAATCAGTTCAAGTATTGTATAACATTCTTTTTGTAGACAGTGAGTCTCTTGTAGGCAGTGTGCCTCTTGTGAGCAGTGTGCTCGGGCAGTGAGCCCTAATTGGCAAGTGCCATTTTGTTTTTCTATTCTTCTAACAGAGAATACAATCTTGGGTTAATCACCTCGTAGTTTTCTCCCTTAATAAGGTTTCCACGTCAAAAATATTGTGTCATGTGTATTTCCATTTCATGGTTGTGTTTGCTTGTTTGAATTAATGATGCATTGATCAACAAGAAAGTTCAGAAAGAAGAATTAATTTGGATAACTGATTCACCCCCCCTCTCAGTTATCAACAATTGGTATTAGAGCTAAGTTCCTCCTAACAGAGTCTAATAGCTCGAGGAAGATCTGGGAATCCAAATGGATGCATATGGTTTAAAGGAGCAACTCAAAACTGCCCTTGAGGATCTTGAACAGTCAAACTCTAAAGTCAATGAAGTAAAGGAAAGACTCAAACAGACTGATGATTTCATGAGAGAACTAAAAGACAAATTAAGTCTCTCTATGAAAAAGAGAAAGGAACTGCTTCAGCAATTGGCAAGACAAAGTGAAACAAATAATGCAAATGAAGAGCTGACTGAGAAAACCAAGTTATGTGAAAAGTTATCAAAAGAAGTCATTATGGTAAGACATGAAATGGAATCAGGAGTTATAAAGTTTACCGAAGAGATTGAAGAGAAAAGAAAAACTGAAGATAATCTAAGATAATCTCTCAAGGAGAAATCAGAAGATTGCCACCAGATGGATAGAATTATTAGACATCTTGAATCTGATCTTGAAGATGCTAAAGATGATGAAGAAAAACTTGAGGACCAAATTGTCTCTCTCAAAAGGGATCTTCAAACAACAAATGAATATAAAGAGAAATTCAAGATAAGTTCTGCTCAACTTGAAGTTCTCCTTGGAAGTCAAAAGAAGGTAGATGACAAGTGTGGCTTGGGATATGAGAAAGGAGAAAGCTTCGAATCTGTTTAGAAGAATTTTGGACCAGAAAATCCAAGGAACAGGCCTAGAAGACCTCCGGTAAGACAGCCCAATGCTCAAAGATATCCATCCTTCAATGGATACTGCCACAGCTGCAATCACTTTGGTCACAAAGCTAATCAGTACAGAAAGAGAATGAATCAGACTAATTCATCCTTCTCCAGACAATGTTTTAACTGCAAAAGGTATGGTCACAAGTCTCATGAATGCAGAAATATGCAAATGAACAAATCATTCAATGGTAGATGCTTTGCATGCAATAGAATAGGTCATATGGCTAATCAATGTAGATCAAGAGGATATTAGTCAAATATGCAAAGAAATGTTGTTTGCCAAATCTGCAATAGGTCCGGTCATAGTGCAAAATTCTTTAGAAGCAAGAATTAGGACAAAAGAGGTCAGGTATATCATAATCAGAATCAAGATAAGGGTAAACAAAAGGTGAATGTAGATGAAGTTAGAAGTGAGATGAGCAAGATTTGGGTGAAGAAAAGTACTGAGAATGTAGAGGTTGGATCCGCACCAGACTCTGGTGCTGATATTCCTTCCGGAAATTAAAAAGTGAGCTTTGGCTCAGGGGGAGACACAAAGAAAACCTTGTTCCCCCAGCCAGTCAAGTGGTGCCGGAACTGGCACAAGAAGAGTTGTGGATTGAAGGGTTCATAAGGGAAACATCCAAACAAACTACGGTTAAGATTTGGAAGATCTGCATGATGTTTAAAAATCAGGACAGATCCGGTTCTTCAAACCATCCGAATAAGGCAAACCAGAATAATGTAGGTCGAGCATTTATTGCAATCTATTATTAGGGTTTGCGGAGCAATATAAGGGTTTCCTCATTAATCACTTGTTCATTCTGCACTCAAGAAGAAACGAAAAGTGGAGCTCTGCAACGAAATTCCTCAAGTTCATCAAAGATCATTTGCAGAAGTCATTACATCCAGAAATCAATCCAACCAACTCTGTGAAACCGAAAGGCGCAAAAGGTATTTTCCATTTTCAATATCTCACTGCAAATCTCTTGATGATGGCTACTCTGAATATAGTAAATATTTCTGATAGACCTCGCCCTACATTTAAGAAACATCCATACAAATCCTTGGAGGTAGATCCCCTAGGTGCATTTTCTAGTGTTCCGCATGGTGTTTTGCACACCGAAGATATTAGGGTTTATATACACGCAAATGTTGAAGAGTTTGGGGAATTCAAACTAAGAGATATCTATCACAAACAACTGTTAGATGATTCATTTGACTTAAACCAGACTATAACGGTATCCAAGAGAAACATTCTGATCAATTCATTCATTTCCCCTGCTTTGAAGAAGATGAATGGGTCCGGTATGTGTTGAGTAGGGTGCATGATAACTTCCTATGGCTGAACAGACCTTGCAAGATCACAAAGGAGGCAATTAGGGCAATAACTAGTTTATACTCCTCTGGAGGGATACCTGTCTTCAAATCTGTCAAAAACAACATAGTAACTAAGGCCACCGGATCAAAATTTGATAAGAGGGCAATGACTATTGAAGATATTACTGACCCGGACATCAAATTTGCATCTATGATAATAGGATACAAGATATATCACTCCAGTAGGGAGAATTTAGTATCCGAAACTGCAATATATACTGCCTATGAGATGCTAAGAAAAAATGCAGAATATGATCTCTGTGAACTTCTTTTGAGCCAATTAATGGAAAACATACAAAAGATCAAAAAGGACAAGAAAAACTCTTTCAAATATGGTGCACTAATAGTATGTTTATTTTTCTACTTCATGAATGAGTTGCCCAGATCAAATGGATGGGTATGGCAAAATGACAAACCGGTAGCAGTTCAGATCAGAGACTATTTGCATGGGCTTGGGGATTTTAAAGCAAGAAATACAGCCTTGTGGGGATATTTCAAGAACTTTCAGAGCATGATGCAAGCAAGAGAAAGAATTCCCCAGTCTCTTGTTGAGAAATACAAAGACACAGTATGCTTTAAGGTAGAGATAGATCAGTGCCAAATGGAGGCAGTAGAACCAAGAACTGTGTGGATCATGCCTATGGGGTATGAAGTTGATGAATAAATTGTGGAGCTGCATGTTCAACACATGCTAAGTCAGCCAAAGGATCCAAAGGCAGAGAGGTTTGGAACCTTTGAAGAGCTAAGTATAAAGGTTCATGTGGAACTCAGGCAACCAGAAATGAAGAGGAAAGTTAGAAAAGAAGTTGAAGAAATTGCAAAAGGCCTAGGCATCTCAAAGGAGGCACTTGATGCCAACAGGGAAAAGAGGAAAAAGGCTAAGGAAGAGAAGAAAGAGGTAGAAAAGAAAAGTGAGGAAAGTGCTCCGGTAGAAACTTCCACCCGGACCAGATCATCAAAGAGATCAGCACCTGTCCCTGCTAAAAGCTCAAAACCAGAAGTCCAAGCATCCGGCAAAGGAGAGAAAAGGTCAAAGACAAAAGCCACAAGGGCTTATGCAAGTCAAAGGGATGAAGAGGAGACTGAATCTGATGAAGAAATCAGGAAAATGAAGAAAAAGAAGAAAACATCCGATCAACCCTCTACCAAACAGAAGGAAGAAGAAAAGACAGAGGAATATGTTGAAAAACCCACTCTTCACATTGATGACATAATCAAATCAGTCACAGTGGACGGAAATCTTCAGCCAATGGTTGAGTTCTATGATGATTATGGTGAAGCAGATAAGAAGATATTGCAAGATGCCATAGTCAGGTATCTAAATATCTACAACAAAGCATTTATTGAAATTATATCTCTAATTCCTAAATGCTTGGAGAAGGAACTAGAAACAAGAAAGAACACTACCCAAGCTAAAGACCTAGAAATCCAGGAACAAATAGCTATTCATCTATATCCTTCAATCGATCCCAAGACAATGAATATGGTATTCAAGGATTGCAAGGATGAGTTCAGGAGCAAAGCAAGGATGAATCAGCTCATGCTTGGTGAGACTGACAAGGTAGCCAAGGACATAGAAGAGATCCTCCGGAAGGCCTTCAAAAGATCTAATCTTCCTACTATAGAGGACTTGGGTACTGACCCCTCGACCACAAATGTTGCAGAAGAAACTACTGAGAAAATGACAGAAGAGATGGACCCTGAACAGACTAACATTTCTCCTCCGGTTTCACCTACAGTCTCTGGATCTAAAGGAGAAGAAAGATTACAGGAGAAAGAAGCAGAGGTGAAGGAAAAAGAAGATGATAGTGCTAAGGTTGTAGAAGGAGAGAAGACTTCAACAGAGAAGACCACAACTACTAGTGGTGAGAATGTAGAAGGAGAGAAAGCTCCAAAGGACAGCTCCAAGATTGCAGAAGAGAAGAAACATCTGTCTCCGACAAGAGACACTGCACAAACTGTCCAAGAATTCCTGAACAAAGAAATAATGGAGATTGATGAACCAGAGCTTCTACAAGGTCCATTCAATTTTGATTCTCTTTCTCCGGTACAGACAATGAAGATAGCTTCATTTGCTAATGTTAAGGCTAAAGAAAAACTCCTAAAGTCTCATATGGAAGACTGTGAGTTGATAGAAGCTGCTTCCGGAGTGCTAGAAAAGATTATGTCATCGTTTCAAAAAGATCCCACAGCCTCCTCATCTGGTAATCTCAAAACTCTAGTCAGCAGTGTTAATACACATTTTAATTCTCTAGAGAAATCAGCTGAAGAAAAGGTCCAGAAGGAGTTTTTGGATAAGAGATTCTCAGAGGTACAAGGATTAATCACTAATGATAGGAGAAATATGAGTATTGGGATAAAGAGCTTGGAAAATGCTCTTAAGGATGGCAGTGAAGTATACAAATTTTGTATCTCCTGGTCCAAAGCAATAGTAGAAATTGAGAAGAAAATAAAAGAGCAAGAGGATAAACTACTAAGTTTGTCTCAAAGTTTTGATCCTCTCTCTTCCTCCATAGTAAATCAAGAGTGTCAAACTATTGCAATCACAAATGCAATAAAGAATTTTGAGAAGGAAAGGAAGAACATAATTAGCCAGATGGGTGAACTTAGAAGGATTATTATCCCTAAGTTAGAGGCCATGCATGAGGCCATAAGTGATGCTCAGACTACCGCCCGGACCAATGATCTGACAGATCTTAAGAGGGCAGAAGCTTTTACATTTTTGTTGAGTGGTCACATCTCAATTTTGGATAGAATGAAGCAAAGTTGGGCTGTAGAACTAATCCAACTGAAAACAACTTTTGCAGACATACTACAGTATATGTAAGTATTCCATATGTATATACTTATGCGGCTAAGTATAGTACATTTTTTAAAAATTTTTGTATGCGGACTCTACCCTTTGCCATTGATGTCAAAGGGGGAGTGAGGAGCAGTGAAAAATGAGGAACCCAACTAAGGGGGAGCTCTGGAAAATGTATATAAAAACAGAGCATCAGCTAAGGGGGAGCATAGTGTAAACACTTAGTCATTTTTCACTAAGTGTTGCCATCAATGCCAAAGGGGGAGATTGTTGGCAAGAGACACTATATGGATTCATGATTGTTGTCATTGATGGCAACAAAGTTCATCCCACACATCTACAGGACATGGTGTGTCTCTACCGGAAGTCAGAATGAAGATTGTCGTGATCCGGTAAACAAGAACAGAGCATGTGGCAAGGTCCGACAGATAGGTACGGATCTCTTAGAGGAAGTATCTTGGTGAAGTGTGGATTTGGGGAAGTGAAGAGGACTACCTTAAATGTTATATTCCAAGGATTTAGCCTATGGTGATGGATGAGGAAAAAGATATGAATAGTTGAGTACCGGATTCTTGAGTGACAGTGTGAACAGAGGAAGAACTGACTGACAGAACATCAGACTACTTTTCGGATGTGTTACTGATAGTGGTAAAGGTTATGAAGGCATGAATCATGTTTGGCTGACATGATTAATGATTTCTACAAGCATATGCTTGATCCGCATTACTTGATGTGCAAGGATTCAGCCAATAGATCAGAATTAGTGAAAAGATTGACTATTCTGGGTGCCGACTAGAAAGGTGATGAAATTACTTGTGCGGATATATATACACAATGGATTTAGTTGTGAGTGTTGTTGTTGTTTTGTGATGTGCGAATAAAAGCATAAGAGCATAGCAGAAGCAGTAAGGAAGGTCTGGTATGTGAAAGGAAAGCAGCAAAAGAGAAGAGGAAAGATGAAGTGCAGCAGATCAGTATACTGAGCTTAACCGGAACTGAACTCCAGCATTTGTAGATGCTCCCAATCAATTCAAGTATTGTATAACATTCTTTTTGTAGACAGTGAGTCTCTTGTAGGCAGTGTGCCTCTTGTGAGCAGTGTGCTCAGGCAGTGAGCCCTAATTGGCAAGTGCCATTTTGTTTTTCTATTCTTCTAACAGAGAATACAATCTTGGGTTAATCACCCCGTGGTTTTCTCCCTTAACAGGGTTTCCACGTCAAAAATATTGTGTCATGTGTATTTCCATTTCATGGTTGTGTTTGCTTGTTTGAATTAATGCTGCATTGATCAACAAGAAAGTTCAGAAAGAAGAATTAATTTGGATAACTGATTCACCCCCCCTCTCAGTTATCAACAGAGACAACATTCTTATTATACATTTATTTTCTTTATACATAACCACTCTCTTGGTCTTACTTATACCACATTAGTCATAAAGACATAAACCCTTATCTACTAATCATTCTTGACATGTCTAGGGAGAGAGATTAGATGACTGGTTTAAACATAAATTGAGTCCCTCTTTGCATCCTTGCAATGTCATGGGTCTATGACACCCTGTCATTTACTAAATTACTTATTTGCCTACTCCTCGGCTCTTTCATAGTTATCTACACATACAAGGTTTACATTCAAGCCATATAAATTATCTAATAAAGACTCTATCTATCTTAACATATATTTGACTCAGAATATGTCGATATAAAGATATCATACAATTAAATACTCCTCTTTATGTATATAAAAGGGAGAACTCCAACTATCACATTAGTCTTAATCTTGACTTATTGTTGGCATAAAGAATATTCCTTAAGACATTCTTCTGACTATATTAGGTCTAAGATAAATAAAAGTGTAGATCTATTGTCAAGTGTATCTACACTATGACTTGTCTTTTATACTAACTCTTCAAGCTTTCAAAATCACATCTTCAATCCTCTTAAACCACTATTGGTAAGGGAAATATATTTCACGAATGATCTTCTCTTAGATCCTTCTATAGACTTTCTATCAATCCTTTTTGGTTAATAAACCTAAACTTAGTTTTCAATATCAATCAATATCTCAAAGATATGGGTTAAACTTTCCACCCACAACCTTCATGTTGTAGCACATTTGGCTTAGATGAAAACACAATCAACTTGATTTTATTTACTTAGTTGACCTTTATATAATATCATAGTCGACCAATTACTTTATCATTATAGTCAATCTCCTATAATATGATCCTAGTCGACCTCTATTATTTGTTCACAGTCAGTCTCTGATATTTTTTCATAGTCGGCCTCAATTTGGTTTTGCTAGTGGCCTGAGATGTATCAAACACTCAACTTTAATATTGTTTAACTATTGGCCTAAGATGTATCAAACACTCGGCCTCAATATTGTTGAACTATTGGCCTGAGGTGTATCAAACACTCAGCCTCAATATATATATCATAATACAACCAGCCATACGCATAATGTGTGGCCTTGTTATATACTCAGTCGGCCATTAAATGTATAACTTTGCTATATCCTCAATTGGCCTTCATATTGCATGGCCTCGTTTTGTACTCAACCGACCATTTTATTACATGGCCTCAGCCATTTGACAACTTAGTTTACTCATACAGTCATACGACTGATACTATCATTTTTAACATATATATACAACAATCTATAAAGAATGTACTATGGTATATCAAAGATATGTGTAACTCTCTCTTAAAATGGTTATCGATCTCATAACATTTGCTAACGAGAGACAATACTTATATATGTAGAGGTAAACCACATATGAAAACAATCAATAATAGGTTTTCTACATAAGTCTATTTACAATTTCAATGAATATAAGGCAATACAAACATACATATTATCACTTTCAACAGTGTAATAATAAACTTGCATGTTCTCTGCTACAGGCAGCACACTTACACAGTCCTCTGTGTCCTTGGTTCTTTTTCCTCACTCTCTTTTCTTTTTCTTCACCACTTTTCCAAGTGTTGTCCTCTCTTCCAAAACACTCACCTCCCTTTCTAAAGGGGCCGCCACTCCACATTTATGGCAGACCATTAAAAGCATCATTATACCATACTCTCCTTACCCCCGCGACTTTCTCCCACTCTCTACAAGCAGAAGATAGTGGGGAGTATGGGGATATTACTCCCCTACTCCACTCCCAAGCATCTAGGGAGTTCACTGGAAGAATAAGGAGGCTTCCTTGACTAACATAATTATTAACTATAATAATAGTATAAACAATAATAATAATAATAACCTTATAAAAAGACATGACATACATATCTATTGAATGACGATATTATGTACTTTTGAACACTAAATGTCTTCATTTGAAGCACAATTATCGATGAAGAATCCTCATCCGATGACTAAGATCCTGACAACAAAACTAATCATGTTTAGTCGATTTACACCTGTCGACTTATCTTCAAAAAATATCCACCAATTTTCTATCAAACAATGAAAAGGATTTAATTACCTTTGTCTTAATGATGACAAAGCTGACAAGAACAAACATACTGTCTCTACTAAGTACATGTGTGTATTTCTAGATGGCATAAGGATCATTGCATGCACGCAATCTATCATCCTCTCCATGGTGATACTCTCTCTCTTCATATCAGAGGGAAAACAACACTATTCCTGAATCCACCTCAATTACATAACTGTAGTTAGTCCATTTCGTCATTTTAACCACATGTTCAATAATGACATCATATACAATTATCTCTTGCATATAAATTAATATAAAACAAATGCATTTCCCATCATTACTATAATCATAATATTTTCTCTGACTAACTATCTGTCTCCATGAAAATATTGAAAATAAATACATTAGTTTAAAAATGAGACATGACACTTCATATAGTTTCTAAAACTTCTTCCTCTTTACAAGGCTCATGTACTTCTATTGATTATTTCTCTTTTGATGCCTCTCCTATTATTAGATTACATGTTCCTCTCCCTAGTTCATTTCTACACATGTAGATTTGACCCAATTCTCTTCTGGACTCATAGATTCAACCCTTAATGTTTTAAATTCAAATTTAGTTATGGCCCTGTTGTACCCAACCAAATTTTTTGCTTCATTAAGACATTTTGAAACAAGTCTAGAAAATTTTTCGTCAAAAAGTGTAAAAAGCAAAATTTCTAAAAATAGACGTCGAGTTAAGTTTTATGAGTTTCTTGAGATATGGATGTTGGCAAAACTTTCTAAAAATAGAATCTCCAAATCAGGTGTCGCGCTTGATTCTCATTGGTCGATTTTGCTTCACGATCGGCGCGGTTTAGACAGAATCTTCAAACGACCAAGTTTTCCCTACTGGGTCATTTTTGCTTTTTCACAAGGTGAAGCATGAGCTCGAAAGTCATCAACACAGAAAAGTTCACCTGCCAAAATTCTTCGACGAGTTTCCAACGCTGTTTCAACGATGCAAAACTGACAAACGGCCGTCGACTCAATGATGCACGCAAAATGATGCAAGATGGATCCAATCTGAAATGAAATGTTGAAAAATCATAAATTTGACTAAGTCTGGTGAAACTGGGCATCCCAAGAGGCTTGGGGTGCCCATCTTCTCTTGTGTTATTTTTTTTTCATGTTTTTCGAGAAACGTCGAAAATGCTTCCGTCAGCTCTTTTCCAGTTGGTCAAACTTGGTCAAAGTCAGTCAAAGCTAGGATTTCATCACAGATATGTTCAAACTACTTAGATCACCCTCCGTCCTGCCTCGACAGTCGTCAAAACGACCGAAATTGAAGATCAAACAGGAGTCGTCGGCACGGAAATCGAGAAAAGCCTGCTCTGGTTCAGTGTTGATCAGTTTGGCACATTTTTCAAGGCAAACAGAAGGTAAAATCAGCTCAGTTTTCATCAGGCTTGCATATTTGCTAGATCATCAGACTCATTTTCATCCCAGTTGATAGAAATTGATAGCCAAATAGGGGTCCTGTGCCTCCGGAACGCGCACGCAAACCAAGAAATTGGAAAAGTTGAAAAAACTAAAAAAATGGCTAAGTGTTGGGAAACTGGGTGCCCCAAGAGGCTTGGGGCGCCCAACTTGAGCAGTGTTAGAATATTTTCATGTTTTCAGTGTTTTTCGACATGCCTTGTTACCAATCTTCGCCCGTTAGCAGTTTCTAGAAGGTCAAACTTGGTCAAACGATGTCAGATCGTCGAACAAAAGCAGGGGATGGAATCTCAGTTGATCAATCTCCAAAATGTCAGGATCAATTAGCTTTTTCAGTTCATGATGACATTTTTCCACCTTGTCAAAGTCAAAGACAGGCCATATTTAAGTCAAAACGAGTGTTGAAGTGTCGAAAATGAAGAAAATTTTGTTAACACTTCTTCCAACTCACGCATTCGATGACATCATCAAAGAAGATATTTTTTGTCATCTTGCACATGAAGCCATAGGCTCCTACAAAATAGGGATTCTTCCTATTCGAAGACATCCACTTGGATTTATGCTTTAAAAGATGCTTTCTTCATGGATGAGGATGAAGTTTTCTTCTCACACAAGTAAAGCTACTTTTTCGACCAAAAGATTTATAAAGACAAGCTTTGGGCTTCTTTATTTCATTATCTTTTGCAGGTTGCCTCTAGAGGAAAGATTTTATTTTTCTTTCAACGAAGATTCGAAGACCCAAACCAGGTGCTTTTTCAGTTTTCTTCATAGATTCAGGTTGAGGAAGAAGAGAGGCTTGCTTTTTCAGGGTCCTTGTTTCAAGGAGATCTTTTTTCAGAAATTCGACCAGAGCTTTTTCAGTTTTTTGTCGAGATGGGTCCATCTAGATTATCATCCTCTTGAAGATTGGGAGTTGTGCTTTTTTTTGGGAAACTGCTTTTTTCCTGCTTTTTTGAGAAAATCTCCACTTTTTCAAAATCTGACAATCTAGGTTGCTTAGAAACGGAATTATCTACAAAACCCATGTGCCAGCTATTTTAGCTCACACTCTGCTTTTTCTAAAAAATAGCAAATAATTATCAGCCATATGTCCAATACTTTTTCCAACATAGGCGTGTTCACAGTCGATTTTCAAATCTTCCAATATGCAGTACTCTCCAACACAAATCAGGCACAAAACAGCATTGGTTCATGATTACCTAAAAAATTGTAAAACAGACTTGCATAAAGTACTTCCAGTAATCAATTTACACTCCTTGGAGAATGCAAGAAATAATGCCATCAGGAATCTTGGACACTCCGGTTTGCTTGCAGCGGCATCCTTCCCTATCACCATGCAAAGTATCGAGTTTATGATTGCTTGTGTGATGCATTGCAACTCGGTCACAAGAGAAATTCAGTCAGGTGATGGACGTGTGCTTTGTAGTTTGAGGCCAAACGACATTGAAAAGTGTTTTACAATACCTATTTGGAGAGAAAACTTAATTGTTTCACTTGAAGAATGCAAGAGGGTTTGAAACAATGATAAGGAAAAATATAGAAAAAAGATTGGTCAGAGGTGGTTGAAAGAAAAGCAGAATGTTATGCCAAGGAATGTTGGACGTGGAGAATTCAAGGAGGAGCATGCAATAATGATTACTCTGCTAAGTCGTATCATGGGTCAAGCAGATGCAAACAAATTTCAGCCTTGGATGTTTTACATCATGTCCCAGATTGTTGACGGAACCGAATTCTATGATTGGTCGGCACTAATCAATGATTGTCTCCACCAACAAATAATTGATTTTCAAAGGGCTCACGAATTCCACATGATATCATACCTTGTGTATTTGATGGCTTTTCAGGGTCAATTCAGAGGATTGAATGTTGTTGGAACTCTGGGTACTCATCATGTGTATCACCATTTCCCGCAGTTAGAGATCTCTCAAGCTGAACGACATTATAGGCGGGTGAATGATGCATTCTATGCATGCAGTGCGAGACATGGACAAGGAGTTGCATATACGGTTTTCTGTAGAGGCTAGAATAGCAATGGCAGAATCGGCTGATTGGTTTATCCAATTCCCTACTTTTTCCTACATCAGAGTATAAGGCTTCTTAGGAGAGCCAGCCATGTTGCCGCGATATCCTACAAATGAAATAACATATATGGAATTTTTGAGGCAAGCTTATGAAGTGCATACATTTTTGCGTAGCAGACGTAAGATAGCCTTCAATTTTCCACTCGGGATGAGTATTTACAGATGTAGATCTGGAGCAGATGCCAAGGCAATCAGTAATGAATCATCCAGATATGGCCTTAAGACTTTCGACAGGAGATCTTCATATGATCCCCGTGGTGTTTATGCATCACATCTTGGTAAGAATTGTACGCACAAGTTTGCAGTTGAAGACTTCTGGGCTAATTGTGCTGATGAGTATGAAGTGCGGGGATGCAATTACAGCAGGTTCACTCTTCAACAAATGTCTGATATCCTGTCAGAAGACATAGAAGGTTTGATAGAGAGTGGTGAAGTTCTACTTCCCACATATTTCAGGGACCAAATTGAGCAACAACCGTTGCCGCCAGTTAATTGGTCAGTAAAAGAGAGTACTTCCATTGAGGAGAGAACAAGTCGAGTGGTTAAAAATAGTTTGATATTCTTGAAGACTAAGCGGAAGGATGATATTCCATTAGTAGAACCGCCAGTTGTGCAACCATCAAAACCTTCCACTTCCAAGCCAAAACAAAGAGTAAAAGCTATGAGTGTTCTCCCAGAGGGAACAAAAATGGCAAAGTTAAAGAGGAGAAAAGACGAGTCTCCAGCTCATGTCCAACAGGAACATCCACCAGTTGAACCAGAAGCTCCTGTTGAAACAACGCCGCATGTTGAAGTGTTACCTTTAGATCATGTATCTCCACCTTCTTCACCGATCCCTTCTCCTGTTCACATAGATTCGGAGCCAGATTCACCGGTTCACAACTTTGATGCAAGCATTGATTCATCAGGAGCTGATGAGGCGAGAACTGAGTTTCCAAGAGAGGATGGCCCATCCTGGCTTGAAAACATTCTAGGAAGGAAGAGAAGAAAGCCCTCATATTAGCTGGATTTAACAAAGCTAAAAAGCATCTATCAAGACACACCAGACAAGCAACTGAAGAAGCAGATTCGCATTAAGAAGAATGCGGATGGAGAAATAATTCTTGAGACTGCAACACCTCTAGAAAATAGAAGTGCTAATGATGTCGAGGTTGATGACTTCACAGTTGTCAAAGTTAACCTTGGCAGAAGTACTCGCCATATAGACGTCAATCTCTTCAAGGTTGCAGCGGATAGCTTGAAGAAAAGGGTGTTGAGAGATGGAGAAGACAAGGCAGCTCTCAAAACTAAAGTTTGACAGTTGCGGCAATACATTTCCAACCTTTTCCATGGCAATTCACAGATTGATTTGCTTCTTCCACCAAGTCTTGGATCACCATCCGATCAGCGGTATTTCAGTAAGTTGGTCCTCTATGGGAGGCACATGGACAGTTGGGTAGAAGAATTTGTGACCAAAGGGAGAGTTGTACTTGCAAAGCTTTATCAGTTGAAGTACAATGCTCATGATTTACGCCAAGGCATACAGGGGTTGCAGCAGACCATGGCAGAAAATAGGCCGGTGTTTGAGATCATTATCTCCGACTTGAAGATTGCACTTGATACTGTTGATTCAGCGGAAGATAAGAAGACAATTTCTACTTGGAAAGCGCAATATCTTTTCACAGTAAAAACTTATGACAGTATGAGTTCAGAGTTGACAGAATGGAAAGAAAAGGTAGTCGGCATCCTCAAGTTCGTCAGATCCTTTGTCTCTTAGATCCCATGTTCATATGAGAAAGAAGATGGTACCCTGTATAATCTCAGGGAAGTGCAAGCAGAGTTCCAGACTCTCATCCGCATACCTCTGAGAAATTCAGTCAGGTGATGGACGTGTGCTCTGTAGCTTGAGGCCAAACGACATTGAAAAGTGTTTTACAATACTTATTTGGAGAGAAAACTTAATTGTTTCACTTGAAGAATGCAAAAAGCTCTGGTCGAATTTCTGAAAAAAGATCTCCTTGAAACAAGGACCCTGAAAAAGCAAGCCTCTCTTCTTCCTCAACCTGAATCTATGAAGAAAACTGAAAAAGCACCTGGTTTGGGTCTTCGAATCTTCGTTGAAAGAAAAATAAAATCTTTCCTCTAGAGGCAACCTGCAAAAGATAATGAAATAAAGAAGCCCAAAGCTTGTCTTTATAAATCTTTTGGTCGAAAAAGTAGCTCTACTTGTGTGAGAAGAAAACCTCATCCTCATCCATGAAGAAAGCATCTTTTAAAGCATAAATCCAAGTGTAGATACACTTGACAATAGATCTACACTTTTATTTATCTTAGACCTAATATAGTCAGAAGAATGTCTTAAGGAATATTCTTTATGCCAACAATAAGTCAAGATTAAGACTAATGTGATAGTTGGAGTTCTCCCTTTTATATACATAAAGAGGAGTATTTAATTGTATGATATCTTTATATCGACATATTCTGAGTCAAATATATGTTAAGATAGATAGAGTCTTTATTAGATAATTTATATGGCTTGAATGTAAACCTTGTATGTGTAGATAACTATGAAAGAGCTGGGGAGTAGGAAAATAAGTAATTTAGTAAATGACAGGTTGTCATAGACCCATGACATTGCAAGGATGCAAAGAGGGACTCAATTTATGTTTAAACCAGTCATCTAATCTCTCTCCCTAGACATGTCAAGAATGATTAGTAGATAAGGGTTTATGTCTTTATGACTAATGTGGTATAAGTAAGCCAAGAGAGTGGTTATGTATAAAGAAAATAAATGTATAATAAGAATGTTGTCTCTGTTGATAACTGAGAGGGGGGGTGAATCAGTTATCCAAATTAATTCTTCTTTCTGAACTTTCTTGTTGATCAATGCAGCATTAATTCAAACAAGCAAACACAACCATGAAATGGAAATACACATGACATAATATTTTTGACGTGGAAACCCTGTTAAGGGAGAAAACCACAGGGTGATTAACCCAAGATTGTATTCTCTGTTAGAAGAATAGAAAAACAAAATGGCACTTGCCAATTAGGGCTCACTGCCTGAGCACACTGCTCACAAGAGGCACACTGCCTACAAGAGACTCACTGTCTACAAAAAGAATGTTATACAATACTTGAACTGATTGGGAGCATCTACAAATGCTGGAGTTCAGTTCCGGTTAAGCTCAGTATACTGATCTGCTGCACTTCATCTTTCCTCTTCTCTTTTGCTGCTTTCCTTTCACATACCAGACCTTCCTTACTGCTTCTGCTATGCTCTTCTGCTTTTATTCGCACATCACAAAACAACAACAACACTCACAACTAAATCCATTGTGTATATATATCCGCACAAGTAATTTCATCACCTTTCTAGTCGGCACCCAGAATAGTCAATCTTTTCACTAATTCTGATCTGTCGGCTGAATCCTTGCACATCAAGTAATGCGGATCAAGCATATGCTTGTAGAAATCATTAATCATGTCAGCCAAACATGATTCATGCCTTCATAACCTTTACCACTATCAGTAACACATCCGAAAAGTAGTCTGATGTTCTGTCAGTCAGTTCTTCCTCTGTTCACACTGTCACTCAAGAATCCGGTACTCAACTATTCATATCTTTTTCCTCATCTATCACCGGAGGCTAAATCCTTGGAATATAATAGTCAAGGTAGTCCTCTTCACTTCCCCAAATCCACACTTCACCAAGATACTTCCTCTAAGAGATCCGTACCTATCTGTCGGACCTTGCCACATGCTCTGTTCTTGTTTACCGGATCACGACAATCTTCATTCTGACTTCCGGTAGAGACACACCATGTCTTGCAGATGTGTGGGATGAACTTTGTTGCCATCAATGACAACAATCATGAATCCATATAGTGTCTCTTGCCAACAATCTCCCCCTTTGGCATTGATGGCAACACTTAGTGAAAAATGACTAAGTGTTTACACTATGCTCCCCCTTGGCTGATGCTCTGTTTTTATATACATTTTCCAGAGCTCCCCCTTAGTTGGATTCCTCATTTTTCACTGCTCCTCACTCCCCCTTTGACATCAATGGCAAAGGGTAGAGTCCGCATACAAAAAATTTCAAAAATTGTACTATACTTAGCTGCATAAGTATATACATATGGAATACTTACATATACTGTAGTATGTCTGCAAAAGTTGTTTTCAGTTGGATTAGTTCTACAGCCCAACTTTGCTTCATTCTATCCAAAATTGAGATGTGACCACTCAACAAAAATGTAAAAGCTTCTGCCCTCTTAAGATCTGTCAGATCATTGGTCCGGGCGGTAGTCTGAGCATCACTTATGGCCTCATGCATGGCCTCTAACTTAGGGATAATAATCCTTCTAAGTTCACCCATCCGGCTAATTATGTTCTTCCTTTCCTTCTCAAAATTCTTTATTGCATTTGTGATTGCAACAGTTTGACACTCTTGATTTACTATGGAGGAAGAGAGAGGATCAAAACTTTGAGACAAACTTAGTAGTTTATCCTCTTGCTCTTTTATTTTCTTCTCAATTTCTACTGTTGCTTTGGACCAGGAGATACAAAATTTGTATACTTCACTGCCATCCTTAAGAGCATTTTCCAAGCTCTTTATCCTAATACTCATATTTCTCCTATCATTAGTGATTAATCCTTGTACCTCTGAGAATCTCTTATCCAAAAACTCCTTCTGGACCTTTTCTTCACGTTTTTTGAGAAACGTCGAAAATGCTTCCGTCAGCTCTTTTCCAGTTGGTCAAACTTGGTCAAACTTGGTCAAAGTCAGTCAAAGCCAGGATTTCATCACAGATATGTTCAAACTACTTAGATCACCCTCCGTCCCGCCTCGACAGTCGGCAAAACGACCGAAATTGAAGATCAAACAGGAGTCGTCGGCACGAAAATCAAGAAAAGCCTGCTCTGGTTCAGTGTTGATCAGTTTGGCACATTTTTCAAGGCAAACAGAAGGTAAAATCAGCTCAGTGTTCATCAGGCTTGCATATTTGCTAGATCATCAGACTCATTTTCATCCCAGTTGATAGAAATTGATAGCCAAATAGGGGTCCTGTGCCTCCGGAACGCGCACGCAAACCAAGAAATTGGAAAAGTTGAAAAAACTAAAAAAATGGCTAAGTGTTGGGAAACTGGGTGCCCCAAGAGGCTTGGGGCACCCAACTTGAGCAGTGTTAGAATATTTTCATGTTTTTAGTGTTTTTCGACATGCCTTGTTACCAATCTTCGCCCGTTGGCAGTTTCCAGAAGGTCAAACTTGGTCAAACGATGTCAGATCGTCGAACAAAAGCAGGGGATGGAATATCAGTTGATCAATCTCCAAAATGTTAGGATCAATTAGCTTTTTCAGTTCATGATGACATTTTTCCACCTTGTCAAAGTCAAAGACAGGCCATATTTAAGTCAAAACGAGTGTTGAAGTGTCGAAAATGAAGAAAATTTTGTTAACACTTCTTCCAACTCACGCATTCGATGACATCATCAAAGAAGATATTTTTTGTCATCTTGCACATGAAGCCATAGGCTCCTACAAAATAGGGATTCTTCCTATTCGAAGACATCCACTTGGATTTATGCTTTAAAAGATGCTTTCTTCATGGATGAGGATGAAGTTTTCTTCTCACACAAGTAAAGCTACTTTTTCGACCAAAAGATTTATAAAGACAAGCTTTGGGCTTCTTTATTTCATTATCTTTTGTAGGTTGCCTCTAGAGGAAAGATTTTATTTTTCTTTCAACGAAGATTCAAAGACCCAAACCAGGTGCTTTTTCAGTTTTCTTCATAGATTCAGGTTGAGGAAGAAGAGAGGCTTGCTTTTTCAGGGTCCTTGTTTCAAGAAGATCTTTTTTCAGAAATTCAACCAGAGCTTTTTCAGTTTTTGTCGAGATGGGTCCATCTAGATTATCATCCTTTTGAAGATTGGGAGTTGTGCTTTTTTTTGGGAAACTACTTTTTTCCTGCTTTTTTGAGAAAATCTCCGCTTTTTCAAAATCTGACAATCTGGGTTGCTTAGAAACGGAATTATCTACAAAACCCATGTGCCAGCTTTTTTAGCTCACACTCTGCTTTTTCTAAAAAATAGCAAATAATTATCAGCCATCTGTCCAATACTTTTTCCAACATAGGCGTGTTCACAGTCGATTTTCAAATCTTCCAATATGCAGTACTCTCCAACACAAATCAGGCACAAAACAGCATTGGTTCATGATTACCTGAAAACTTGTGAAACAGACTTGCATAAAGTACTTCCAGTAATCAATTTACACTCCTTGGAGAATGCAGGAAATAATGCCATCAGGAATCTTGGACACTCCGGTTTGCTTGCAGCGGCATCCTTCCCTATCACCATGCAAAGTATCGAGTTTATGATTGCTTGTGTGATGCATTGCAACTCGGTCACAAGAGAAATTCAGTCAGGTGATGGACGTGTGCTCTGTAGCTTGAGGCCAAACGACATTGAAAAGTGTTTTACAATACCTATTTGGAGAGAAAACTTAATTGTTTCACTTGAAGAATGCAAGAGGGTTTGAAACAATGATAAGGAAAAATACAGAAAAAAGATTGGTCAGAGGTGGTTGAAAGAAAAGCAGAATGTTATGCCAAGGAATGTTGGACGTGGAGAATTCAAGGAGGAGCATGCAATAATGATTACTCTGCTAATTCGTATCATGGGTCAAGCAGATGCAAACAAATTTCAGCCTTGGATGTTTTACATCATGTCCCAGATTGTTGATGGAACCGAATTCTATGATTGGTTGGCACTAATCAGTGATTGTCTCCACCAACAAATAATTGATTTTCAAAGGGCTCACGAATTCCACATGATATCATACCTTGTGTATTTGATGGCTTTTCAGGGTCAATTCAGAGGATTGAATGTTGTTGGAACTCTGGGTACTCAGCATGTGTATCACCATTTCCCGCAGTTAGAGATCTCTCAAGTTGAACGACATTACAGGCGGGTGAATGATGCATTCTTGATGCATGCAGTGCGAGACATGGACAAGGAGTTGCATATACGGTTTTCTGTAGAGGCTAGAATAGCAATGGCAGAATGGGCTGATTGGTTTATCCAATTCCCTACTTTTTCCTACATTAGAGTATAAGGCTTCTCAGGAGAGCCAGCCATGTTGCCGCGATATCCTACAAATGAAATAACATTTATGGAATTTTTGAGGCAAGCTTATGAAGTGCATACATTTTTGCGTAGCAGACGCAAGATAGCCTTCAATTTTCCACTCGGGATGAGTATTTACAGATGTAGATCTGGAGCAGATGCCAAGGCAATCAGTAATGAATCATCCAGATATGGCCTTAAGTCTTTCGACAGGAGATCTTCATATGATCCCCATGGTGTTTATGCATCACATCTTGGTAAGAATTGTACGCACAAGTTTGCAGTTGAAGACTTCTGGGCTAATTGTGCTGATGAGTATGAAGTGCGGGGATGCAGTTACAGCAGGTTCACTCTTCAACAAATGTCTGATATCCTGTCAGAAGACATAGAAGGTTTGATAGAGAGTGGTGAAGTTCTACTTCCCATGTATTTCAGGGGCCAAATTGAGCAACAACCGTTGCCGCCAGTTAATTGGTCAGTAAAAGAGAGTACTTCCATTGAGGAGAGAACAAGTCGAGTGGTTAAAAATAGTTTGATATTCTTGAAGACTAAGCGGAAGGATGATATTCCATTAGTAGAACCGCCAGTTGTGCAACCATCAGAACCTTCCACTTCCAAGCCAAAACAAAGAGTAAAAGCTATGAGTGTTCTCCCAGAGGGAACAAAAATGGCAAAGTTAAAGAGGAGAAAAGATGAGTCTCCAGCTCATGTCCAACAGGAACATCCACCAGTTGAACCAGAAGCTCCTGTCGAAACAACGCCGCATGTTGAAGTGTTACCTTCAGATCATGTATCTCCACCTTCTTCACCGATCCCTTCTCCTATTCACATAGATTCGGAGCCAGATTCACCGGTTCACAACTTTGATGCAAGCATTGATTCATCAGGAGCTGATGAGGTGAGAACTGAGTTTCCAAGAGAGGATGGCCCATCCTGGCTTGAAAACATTCTAGGAAGGAAGAGAAGAAAGCCCTCATATTAGCTGGATTTAACAAAGCTAAAAAGCATCTATCAAGACACACCAGACAAGCAGCTGAAGAAGCAGATTCGCATTAAGAAGAATGCGGATGGAGAAATAATTCTTGAGACTGCAACACCTCTAGAAAATAGAAGTGCTAATGATGTCGAGGTTGATGACTTCACAGTTGTCAAAGTTAACCTTGGCAGAAGTACTCGCCATATAGACGTCAATCTCTTCAAGGTTGCAGCGGATAGCTTGAAGAAAAGGGTGTTGAGAGATGAAGAAGACAAGGCAGCTCTCAAAGCTAAAGTTTGACAGTTGCGGCAATACATTTCCAACCTTTTCCATGGCAATTCACAGATTGATTTGCTTCTTCCACCAAGTCTTGGATCACCAGCCGATCAGCGGTATTTCAGTAAGTTGGTCCTCTATGGGAGGCACATGGACAGTTGGGTAGAAGAATTTGTGACCAAAGGGAGAGTTGTACTTGCAAAGCTTTATCAGTTGAAGTACAACGCTCATGATTTACGCCAAGGCATACAGGGGTTGCAGCAGACCATGGCAGAAAATAGGCCGGTGTTTGAGATCATTATCTCCGACTTGAAGATTGCACTTGATACTGTTGATTCAGCTGAAGATAAGAAGACAATTTCTACTTGGAAAGCGCAATATCTTTTCACAGTAAAAACTTATGACAGTATGAGTTCAGAGTTGACAGAATGGAAAGAAAAGGTAGTCGGCATCCTCAAGTTCGTCAGATCCTTTGTCTCTCAGATCCCATGTTCATATAAGAAAGAAGATGGTACCCTGTATAATCTCAGGGAAGTGCAAGCAGAGTTCTAGACTCTCGTCTGCAACAACTTTAATGATGATATCAATGCCGGCAAGATGAGTCGTCTTGCCGCAATGACAGTGAAATTTGACAAGGCTGCGGGTGAAGTTCACGAATTTCTTCAGATGGTTGCCAATGGTGAAGAAATGTTAGAGAATCAGAATATTGTTCTAGAGAGTATCAGTGTTCCTGGTAGAGATGCTGTCACTCGCTTTTTAGAAGATATTGTTTCCTAGAACATCAACGGATGACATCACCAAAAAGCTAGAATGTTGATGAGGATGCATTCCAAAATAAAGCAGCTTTAAATCAAATGCTTTTTGTTTTAAAGCATGTGCTTTCATCCTAATCTCATCCATTCTATATTTAGAAAGAAATCACCTTGTGATAGAGGGAATCTTCTTTGCTTTAAAGCATTTGTTTATTGTATCTTTGTCTTAGAATAGTAATAAAGCTTGCGAGTTGGCAAGTTAGGGTTAATCAAGGAGATTTTAGGGTTCCCTACTCCTTTGATTTTAGTATAAATAAGGGCATCCTTGCCCATTGTTTGTAATGACTTTTGTGATAGCAAATTTGTTGTGCTTATTCTAGGCTGTAAACATTGTTATTCCAGGTGTTTGTTCACTTTGTGTTCATTGTTCTCCGGTGTTTGATCGCTTACTGTATGCCTACCTTTTGCTACAGTATTGCTGTCCTAGAGTTGTATTAAACTTTGTGATATTGAATAGAAGTCTCATGCCTAATTTGCTCTGATATTCTATATCGATTCATTAAGTTATCTTCGTCAGATGTGTATCTTCTGTAGCTTTCATTTTCAGCTTTCATCATTAAAGTACTATTAGTCTTGCGATGTTGATCTGGATGAAAATTGCTTAAGGTTTTGTGTTAACAATCATTCCTCGTTCACTTTCAACTTCCTTTGCTCTGAATTTACTCAGGAGGTTGAAAGCGTCATTAGTCTATGCTAGTTGTAGTAGAAGTTTTATTAAAAAGGAAAAAAACCTCTTCTGCAGCGTTTAGAGTTTTATAACCTTGTGCTCGCAGCTGAGAATCAAAAAGAAGATAGGCGAAGTTTCATTCAAGTTATCTTTTCAGCGAACATCAGCAAGAAAGGGAACTCCCCCTTCTAATAGGAGAGCAGTTTATCTGTGCATAGCTGTCTGTTTCTAAATCGCATTCCAGAGGTGCGAATTGAAACGCCAACAGGCCCTAAGTCAACCCTTTCTTGACTAGTAGTTATGTGTTGACTCCAATGCCCAAAAAATCAAATTTATGTGTTAAGTATAAAAGGACATCAACCCTAGGTCATCTGATCATCTAGAATTGATTATCCACTAGTGTTCCATCATCCATTACTCTAGAATCACTTTGGCCTCTGTTGTGACATTACATTACCCCAACTACCCTGATTGCATTACCTCAAGTTTTGAAACCCTAATTCTTACATTAGATCTTTGTGTATACACCTAAAAATGACGCGACTTTATCTAAATAAATATTCTTAATATTTATTTTGTCTAAATTCCTCTATCAATAAATAAATAAATCAATTTATTTATTTGGTTCATATTCCTACCATTAATTGAATAAATTATCTTTAATTAATTTCATCGAAGTCAACTTTATTCTTCCAAACAATTAAATAATTTTAATTATTTAATTAAATCACTTATTCCTCCAAATTTAAATAAATAAATCAAATTTATTTAAATTCTCTCAATCTCTAAAAATAAAATATAATCAAATATTTTATTTATTCTTCTATCTTACACAAAATAATTAAATAAATTTATTTATTTAATTTGTTTTCTTATCTTCAAATTCCTCAAAAATCTTCCAAATCTTTTAAAAATAAATCTTCTTCTTCATGCACACAAAATTAAATAATTTATTATTTAATTTCTCTCAAATCATGCAAAAAGCAAATCACAAGTTGAGTTAATTGATTTCATCAATCTTATTTTTATCAATAACTCTTAAATTAGAAAAAAAACTTTTTAATTTACGAAATCAATTCTTATCTTTATAAAAGAAAGTAGTTAACTCAAACAAAACAGCGTTTGTGTGACACTTGTCTTCTTTTTATTCGCGCACGTCCTCTCAAGTCTTCTATACTATTGATCTTCTTATTCTTTCTATACCGTTGATCTTCTCTCTCACAATTCTATAAATTGAATCCAATTCCTCCATTTCTATCATCCAATATTTTAGTACCCTTACTCTACAGGAATTTCAGCATGTCTTTGGCACCAAATTCCTCCATTGCTTACGATCAACTTGTTACCGTCACCATTACCATTTTTGTGAAGCTCATCTTCATTGCAAACCTATCATAGCCATTCTCCATTGACATCTTGAAGAAATAGTAAGGAAGTGCACTTTCTGAGGGCCATATTCATACACAAGATTGATCAAGATAGGTGACCAAAGGAAGCCATGAAGTAAAGAGGTTTGTTGAGGTATTGTTTATTGTTTTAAATCTTCTTTGTTTCCTTTTCCATTGAGTTTATTGGATTACTTTGATGCTATTGATAATCATTCTAATTTTCTGATAACATTTATGGTGCCCACCATATCAATGTAATCCATAGTATCAATAGTATCAAAATAATCCAATAAACTCGGTGAAATAAGAAACAGAGAAGATCAAACAAACAAAGAAATCAAACCTTGTAAACCTCTTTACTTCGTGGCTTCCATTGGTCGCCTATCTCAAATGATCTTGTGTATGAATATGGCCCTCAGAAGGTGCACTTCCTTGCTATTTTCTAAGATATCAAGTGGGAATGGCTATGACAATTTTGCAATGAAGAGATTATTCAACACAAGTGCAATGATAAAAGGGTGATCAGAAGCTATGGAGGAATTTGGTGCCAAAGACGCACTGTAATTCCTACAGAGTAAGGGTATTAAAAACTTGGATGATAGAAATGGAGGAATTGGGTTCAATTTATAGACTTTTGAGAGAGAAGATCAACGATATAGAAAGAATAAGATCAATGGTATAGAAGACTTGAGAGGATGTGCATGAATAAAAAGAAGACTAGTGTCACACAAAAGCTATTTTGTTTGAGTTAACTACTTTCTTTTATAAAGATAAGAATTGATTTCATAAATTAGAAAGTTTTTTTCTAATTTAAAAGTTATTGATAAAAACAAGATTGATTAAATCAGTTAACTCAACTTGTGATTTGCTTTTTGCATGATTTGAGAGAAATTAAATAATAAATTATTTAATTTTGTGTGCATGAAGAAGGAGATTTATTTTTAGAAGATTTGGAAGATTTTTGAGGAATTTGAAGATAAGAAAGAAAATTAAATAAATAAATTTATTTAATTGTTTTGTGCAAGATAGAAGAATAAATAAAATATTTGATTATATTTTATTTTTAGAGATTGAGAGAATTTAAATAAATTTGATTTATTTATTTAAATTTGGAGGAATAAGTGATTTAATTAAATAATTAAAATTATTTAATTGTTTGGAAGAATAAAGTTGACTTCGATGAAATTAATTAAATAAAGATAATTTATTCAATTAATGGTAGGAATATGAACCAAATAAATAAATTGATTTATTTATTTATTGATAGAGGAATTAAAATAGAATAAATATTAAGAATATTTATTTAGACATAGTCGTGTCAATTTTAGGTGTATACACTTTGCATCACCCTTTTGAATTTATGTTCCAAGTTCTAAGTGCCAAGCTCCAAATCCATGTTACCCTCATTTAGGATAGTGCTTGATGCATTCATTCCATGGTAGTCTTTTACTTTTATAAACAACCATTGAATTAGATCTAGGAGCTTGTCATATGGAGAAGATCTTTGCTTAGCAATCTCTTCAAGGTATTTGTTAACACTACCATTTTTTCTAGTAGGTCCAGAAACCCAAGTGGGTCTTTTTTTGTAGGTACAAAAGATCCATAGTCAACTAATTCAAATTTGCAGGTGAAGGTCACTTCCATGTGCTAGATTCGGATCCACAAGCATGAAGATTGGATCTACAAATGCAAAAGTGATATAGTTTCTAGATAGTTTTAGGAATTTCAAATCTATCACCTTTGTTAGTTCATCTTAGATCTAGTTCTAAAAATCAAGTATTAGTCTCCTATTATAACATTTGTTGTAATGTCCCCCTTTGGGACAACACTAATTTTTTCTTAAATTAATAATTTCCAAGCAAACAAAGGTTTAGAGAGTACCTTGGCTTGATTTAACTCCTGCAAACAAGTTAGAAATCTTAAACATCAATAAGTTCATAACAATTTAATAAACTCAATTAAATCTTACCTTGGGATGAGCAACCATGGGAAAGCATGGAAGAGAGTGACTTGATGGGGTGTCTAACCGCTCTAGGCCCAAGCGCAAAACCCTTCAACTAAAAGGCAAAACCCCCTTGGTCTCATGTGGCCCATGCCATTCTTATGAGGTGGCGTGCCTAGTGAAGATTCCCACATCTTGCCATCTTTCCCTATTTCCTCATGATTGGTCTCCTTATATTACTATACCCATGATAGGGGAGTGAGGTCTCCAACAAATATCCTAGTGATCCAACTCTGTAGGCCCAAAGGCAGAACCCTTAGTGGCGTACTTAGAAGAGCACATCTCTCTCTAGACCCAAAGGCAGAACCCTTCACTAGAAGGCAGAACCGCTTCGGCCCATGTGAACTTATTACTTCCATCATAAGTGGCATGTCTAGAAAAGCACATCCCTGTCTAGACCCACAGGCAGAACCCTTCACTAGAAGGCAGAACCCCTTTGGCTTATGTGGACTTATTGTTTTTCATTATGAGTGGCATATCTAGAAGAGCGCATCTCTTTCTAGACCCAAAGGCATAACCCTTTAATTAAAAGGCAGAACCCATTTGGCTCATGTGAGTTCATTACAATTCCTTTTGGGTGGCGTACCTAAGAGAGGGTCCTATATTCCCTTTTTACTCCCCCTTCCTCCTATCATGGTATAGATTTATACATAATAAGTCTTATCAACTCCATATTTTTAAATAATCATGTCAGCAATGCATGATGAATTATAAACAATAAATACACTATGCATGATCTATATTTAAAGTATACATTACATGCTTACCACAATCAGATTTCAGATCTTATATATCTATATTTTTCTATTTTCTTGTTATACTTCAAGACTAAATGTTTCCTTCTTATGCTCAAATATATATATTTTATATTCTTACAAATCATAAATTGAATAAGTAAATATAAATACTTACTTACCTGTTGTAGCTTTACCTAGGGTTCCTTACCTATTGTTGTCGTCTTCTTTCTATTTTCCAATGTTTTCCTTGCTCGATGGAATGACTAATATAATTTTTATTGTATTGTTGTTGTTGTTTATATATTATATAGTATATACTTCACACCCTTTTCCTATCATACGCCCTTATGCCCTTTTATATATTTCCAAGGGTTTACCGTGGGTAAAAGGATATACCCTTTCCAATGGTTGCGGCTTTAATAATGTTTGTCTTTTTTTATTTATTTTTTATTAAGGTGATCTTGGTGTCAACCAACTTAATAGCTGCATACATACTTTTATTTATATTTGTTTGCCTTATATAAGATCATTGATTTTATTTCATAGGAACTACTTCTCTCACTTTATATAATTATAGTGTAGGATAATAATATTATTATTATTTATTAGATAATAAGTATTAATAATAATATATATTTACTTAAATATATATTTTACCAAAGCAATTTCACCGACTTTTATATGTTGTTTAAATCTTTAATTTAAACAATGTCTTAATATCGGGTCATGATAAACTTTATAATATTTATAATAATTAACTTATAATATTGTATTTATGTTTATTCTTATATAATATAATAATATATATATATATTATAATAATATTTATTAATATTTATATTTATAAACATGTATTGTTATATTATAATCATAATAATAATTAATATTTATATTTATATTTATTATCATATATTGTTATTATATAATAATAATATGTTATTTTAATATTTATATTTATATTAATGATTATAATTGTTATTTATATTTAGAATATTTATAGATAATATCATATAATATTATATATATTTATTAATGGACTATGGCTAAATCTTTAATTTAAATAGTTCCTTGATATGGGGACATGAAATTTGTCATCTCCAACTCCAAGGTGTATTTTTCTTGATGAATGTTTTGGATTCTATTATGAGGCCCCAATCCTTAATGTTACCAGAAGAAACATACAAAAGAGAAAATAAGAATCTTGTATAAACAACCCATGCAGGGGTGCAATAGGAAAGAGTAAAAGTAAAGCATAAAAATAAGAAACATATAAGTACTAGCCAAAAAAATTCAAAGGATAGAAAAAACAACATGAACAACCCTAAAGGGTGTAGCTGGGGGATATAAAGTATATCTCTAATAAAACCAAAACACCATGACGCCACCAAAAATGTGACCAACACAGGCTATAAAAATAACACCCAATCACTAAGTTTTAGTTAATCCCCAACATGCAACACTAGAACTATTTGGAGTTGTCCTCCATTTATCAAATGTCCCATTTGTAAACATCAAATCTAAAAATAAAAACCAAACCAGGACCTTCACTAGCTTTAGTCAAGTCTTCGAACCCATCTAATTATATACCTTTGATAATTTCCACTCGATGCACAAAGTGCAATAAGAGGTAATTTTCTAGATGAGGGAACATGTGCCTAGTAACCACATCAAATAAACCTTTGTTGTGGGATATTACTAAGTGCTTGATTACCAACCATAAATCTTTAAAAACATCTATTAAATTGTCAACATCATGATTTCATTGCATTTCCTTGAATGGCTCTTCATTTGAACTCCTTGGGGTTACACAATACAAGATAACTCTAAACTTGGACCCTCCATAATATTATCTTGTGTTTGAACCAAATGCTCTTCTAAGCTAAGGTACACCTTCACATTTTACATCTGATCCATAAACTCTCGAGAACTATGCTTATAGAAATTACAAAATCAAGATTTAATATTGTGTTACTTAATTCTTGATTAAATGATAGTTGTTTATTAATTGACAATTATGGTATGCTACTTATTAAATAAAGTACTGCAACATAACACCATATTTGATCTAGGAAAATGATAATGTGGGGTAAAAAATCTAGTTGGTAGAGGCAACTACTCTTCTACTTGAGTATATTACTCATAAAAAAGGATGATACAATACATGATTGTTCTCTTCAATGGTGGAGAATGGTACAACATAAGATTGTCCCCTCTTAGGCTTAGAAAAGGTACATACATGATTGTCCTATCTTGGCTTCTTGGAACCTAAGCTCATGTTCCATATATGGAATTTCAAAAAAGAAATGAAGAGACATAACCATTCAACTCTTCATCCCTTATGAATTATCATGTACAACAAAGTCTTCAAAATCTTCCAAGAAGTCTTATAGTCACATGAAATTCCAAACAACATCAATTCAATTTGTATTCCATAATTAAAAATTGTACTTGTCACATGGATGAAACTACAATTGTATTGATGCATAGGCACCCGTGTTAATGTCCAATGTACTTTTCCTTGCTCTGTTCCTTAATAACTTGATTCCCCATCTTTCCTTGCATCTGAACATAATTTTATGTTCACATTTTCTAATATGGTCATGACTGCACCAATTGATTAATCATTGTATAATCCATTTGGATCATACCTCCCTTATTAAAAAATATTTTAGACCCACAAAGCTTACAATTAAGATGGGAAAAATTCCCCCTATTGTGAAATCTTTATGTGTGTCATCTTGTGTTGAAGTTACAACATTTTGTGGTGCTTAAAGCATGCTTCGATGGATGCTATGTTTTAGAAATTTACAAATTTTTGCCTACTTGCTACACACAACAAGTGGTACAAAATTTACATGCTTTCTCGAGGTGGAAACAACCTTCTTGAACATTACTAGATTCATGGAAAATCTTGGTGTGTTAATCAAATGCATGTGCAAGTGACAACAATCTCACTTTGTTTCCTTCTTGCAATTCCAACAACGCCTTTTGTGTAGTTCCACAAATCCCAAAAGTTTGTAATCTTCTTTCCTACTTGCTTGCAACAAGTGTCATCATTTCTACATGCTACAATGAAATGCATTGTGATGGAATAACAAGATACATTCTTACAACATTCAAGCACATGCTCATAATGCTATAGTTCTCTATCTCATGAAGTATATGCGTCTTCACAACCCCCAAGAACTTGCAATAGCTCATGTTACCCAATTTTCTAGTCCTTTCCACAACCATGGAGACTACATGCACCTACAACACCCAAATAAACTTTTTACTATTTACATGTGCTCAATCAACAATTATATATGTGATACAACATTCTATGAACATACCATAGTGCTATCCCATGTTACCCAACTTTTTAATCCTTCATGCAACTATGGAGATTACAGGCTTACAACACCCAAAGAAACTTGTTGATGTTGTGCATGCTCTCAAATAATAAGTATACATGCAATACAACATCCATGAAAATGCAATAGTTTGTTCATGTTACTCGCACATGCTTCATGCCTTACTTGCTCATGCAAATGGAACAAAGTTGCACTTTTCTCCCTTTTTGAATCACATGCATGGCTACAACATGTTAAAATAAATTACTACAAGCTATGCATGTTTCTTTTACATGATTATTATTGCTAGAAAAGTGATGCTTCATTTAACCATTATCTACACTACTCATGCTTGCTACCAACAACAAGTAGACCTATAACTTTTACAATTTTCAAGAAATGTGAGAGATGGAAACATGCATTACCTCATACATTTTACTTTCTTGTCCTTTCTTACTCTCAAGTGACTCACAACTTCATATCACTCATTAGTGAATGAAATATACTCATTTCTTACACAACCAAGTGGAGTTAGCTTGAATACAAACCCAATCTATAATAGAAATTTGGGATTCCACCATATGCCCATACACATTACAACAACATTCTCTCATTTCTTATGCAAATTAAGAAATTATTATATCCAAGCATCATGAAACAAACCCTTACCATTCATTGGTGGTGTATCCTCACAAAAGGCTTCTCCTTTTCATTGCTTGTTGTTTTGTGATTCTCCTCTTTCCAAGTGGACACTCTTTCTTGCTTTAAACATGCTTTGGGTGAAGTTTGGGATGGAATTTCCAACACTTATCATCCCAATGTTATTTAATCTTGCAATGCGAACAATAATTATTAGCTTTACACATGCTCATATCAAATTTTGCATTACCTTCCTTGATTGTACCTTTGTCCTTCTCTTTCCTCAATTCAATTGAGTGGCTCTTTATTTTTCCATCCACACTACAAAACTTATGCTCCTTAATGTTGGTGTTTATTTTACACATAAAACCATATTGGTTATTCATTGCACAAACTATGCATGGAACTTGTAATTTTCAATCTTGTGCTCAATCTTCATTCCTTTTTCAATTTGAACAAAATATTGAATTCATATCCACGTGCTTAATTACCTCTTTAGGCTTGGCTAGTGGAGAATTAGGTGGAGTGAAATCTCCCCGTTTGTTCTTCTCTTCCTTATTCTCTTGAAGTGGGATGTTTTTGTCCTCTTCTTCCTAATTTTTCTACTTCTCTCCATAAGCTTATTGTAGACTGTACTATCGTTGTTTTGTGGAGTTTTAGCCTATGTATTTTCTACAAACATTGATGCAACCATATTAGAGTCTAGATGTTGATGCAACCATGTTGTCATCTCTATGTTGTACAATCTAGTGGCATTGTTAATAGTTTGTTTTGTATCTTCCTTGTGTTATTGTTGATTTATGCACAATGATGAACTTTGTGATTTTTCTCCAATCTCCATGCTTCCATATCCAATACCTTTATATGGTGGTCTTCTTTCCATGCTGATAGATTGGAGTATTTTTTGGCCATTCTTAACAAGCCCTCCTCCTTCATATCTAATCCTTGCAAGTAATCTTGAACCGCCACTCGCCATGTGTCCCTAAAACTTACAAGTGAAATGATTAGTTTCAAAATTATTAAAAGAAATTGGTTCATGAATGCTCTTCCATACCCTTTCTACCTTTTCTCCTTTTTCATGAGAAGGGATTGCTCTACTTTTCTTAGTAGAATCATATTTCTCTTCTTGAATATTTGATAGAAGTGCATCCTTTTCCTTCAACAAGTCTTCAATCGTCTCAATTTAAATGATGAATTTCTTTCCAAGGAGCTCTATTTTCCTCCAAAACAACAACATGGCTTCCTTAGAGATCTTCAAGCTTCTTCATGGATTTGGTCATGGTTGACTCCTTGCAACCTGCACACCTTGAAATTAACAGCATATATGGTTATACACACAAACCCTATGTGTTACCAAACTTCTCGATAAGTCCCAAATAACATGCTCACTTTGATACCAATTGATCTATAAACTGTCAAGAACTATGCTCATAAAACTTACAATACCAAGATTTATTGTTATGCTACTTTTATACTATGCTACTTATTAAACAAAGTACTACAACATAGCACCATATTTGAGTTCAAAAAACCTTGTTGGGAGGTAAAAAATCTAGTTGGTAGACGTAAATGCTCTTCTACTCAAGTATATTACTTATGAAAAGAATGATACAACACGTGATTGTCCCCCTTAATGATAGAGAATGGTACAACACATGATTGTCCTCTTTCATTAGCTTGGAGAAGGTACAACACACAATTGTCATATCTTGGCTTGTTGAAACCCAAGCTTACATTCCATATATTGAATTCTAAAGAAGAAATAAAGAGACGTGACCTTTTAATTCTTCACTCCCTATGAATTCTCATGTACAACAAAGTCTTTGAAATCCTCCAAGAAGTCTTATAGTCATAGGAAATTCCAAACAACATCAACTTGCTTCATATTCCATAATTAGAAATTGTACTTACTATATAGATGAAACTACAACTATGTGGATGTCTGCCCACCTACGTTAGTGTCCAATATACTTTTCCTTGCTTTGTTCCTTCACTACTTGATTCCACATCTAAATCTAATTTTTTGTTCACATTTTTCTACTCTATTCATGACTGTACCAATTGATTAATCATCTTAGAATATATTTGGATCAACATTGAAGCCCCCATTTTTTCTTTAAAATTTGCTAATATTGTAACTCTAGAGTGAAGCATTTCATTAGTACAATTCCATCTTGCCCCATAATGGATTTCACCACTTTTAGTAGTGATGCATTAGGGTCATGGAAGATCCACTTCCTTAAGTGGTCAAACACTCTCCCCTTGCAAAGAGGATCATGAGAAGAACCAACATCATAATAATACCTGTACATAGCAACATGCACTGCAACAACATAGATCACAACTTAAAACATAAAATGCTAGCACACATTGTAATAAAAACATCCGATGAGAAGCCATCATATGTATAATACTTAAATTCTAACATCTCATCATCCATATAAATCATAATGAAAAGAGATATCAAAGGATAACTTGGATGTAACACATGCAAGGCCATCTCATCAAACTCAACCTATCGTGCTCTTAACTAATAATACAAATATTTAATAGCCTACGACATATAATGTGATCACCCTCAAACCATGAGGACGGTCCCCTTTATTGAGGTTAGCTATCCCTTCCCAATTTGACATTTCATAAATTTTCAAAGAAGAAACATTAGTAAGGTCTATGCCATGGTTAGCTAATAGATAAATAACTTCATTTTACTCTTTATATCAGTGGAAAATATCAATAGAATCAAATTTCTTGATCCAAATGAGGACTTCCTCTAGAATGGAGTGAAGCATCTAGTTGCAACTATGGTTTTTTTCATGACATTAATAACAATCAACAAATCACCTTCTATTGTAACATTATGTAACTTGATGCAAGAGCATCCAGATTCATTGGCAATCTTGTGTCACCAAAAATATATTTTATTTTCTAAGATGATTTTTTTGGCTTTATTTTCTTTGCAGTGTTTGTTTTGTCTTCAGGAGAAAATGCAGAATTATTTGGCCAAGTAAGAGCTTCATCATGTAGAAGAGCCTAATGGGTATCCCTAGTTCCAATTTGGTGAAATTTGGATGAAAATGACAAAGTTATGACAAGTCAAAGAATTCTATAGTTCGCGAACTATCCAGTTCACCAATTTGGCAGTTAGCCGATAGCCCAGTTCGCCAATTGTACAGATTGTTGATTGAATAGCAATTAGAAGAGTGTTTTCTTTGTTATCCGAGAAGTTTGAAGTCTAGGAACGTCATCGGTAAATCCATCAATTTGTGAACTCTTAAGTTTTTCGATACGACATTTCATCGATAAAGGTCTTAAGGAAGGAGTTCACCATTTCTTTACTTCATCGATAGGCGGTAATGTTGAAGTTGAGATACTTGAAGGTTTGTGGAATTGGAATGGCATTGATAGAAGAAAATCATAAGTCTCGGCTAGTTCGTGACTTTTAAAATTTGTCAATATGTCAATAATGGTTTGAGAAAAGCATGTTTTTCTGATAAGAGGAAAATGTTAAGTCTTCATCAGTTCAGAATTGAGAGAATTCACTGATAGAAGCAAAGGCAGAAGAGACAAAGTCCAAGTTTCAAAAAGTGGGTTTCTGCTGATAAGCATTTATAACTAAGGTTTGAAAAGATGAACATTTGCTAATAAGCAATTATCACTAAGGTTAGAGAAACTAAACTTTCGCTAATAAACATTTGTGATTGGATTGACTTCGTTTGGAAAAGTTAATATTTGCCAATAACATTTATAAGGTTTTGAAAAGTTTGTTTTCACCGATAGAGGTGACAAAAGAAAAAGACCTATGATTTGTAATATAATCCTTTTGTTGATAAAGGGATCTTATCCTGGACCTGACACATGTCAATTTTTGGTGACGATTCCGTTCTATAGAAGATCAACTGTTTGGTGACTGTTCAACTACTTAGCGATGGTTCAACTACTTGGCAACTGTTATGCAATTGTCAACTTTCAGTTCCTGGTATTAATGGAAAACCTTGCATATTGAGGGAGTTAGTGATTGATTGTGGGTGATTCCATTCAACACAGAGGGTGTTAGTAGTTGTAGAACAGAAGTGGGGTGACAATAGATTGGGGGTGATCTTTGTATCCATTGGAAGGTGTTTTGGTGTTGTAAGCACATAGTTGATTGAACATTACAGTGTAATGTTGAGGCTGTGAAAGGCCAATAAATTTGTAAAATGTTGATATTTTGAAGTTAATAAATTAGTTTCAGATTTCCATGTTGAAGTTATGCTTCTGTTGCGTTGTATTGGCTGCATGACTGGGTAGTTTGATAAAACCCCCTAGTCTTGACTACATCAAGTGGTATCAGAGCAAGGCTTTCTTGCTGGGAGGAGATACATTGTAGAGAATCTAAAGTATTGTCTTAGAGGGCTCGAGAGGGTATTTGCGGGTGTGAAGAAGAGTCCCATAATTACTGAGGGTTGAAGGAGACATTGGTGTTGTGAGAAGAAGAGGATTTTGTTTCCACAGTGTGTGTGGAGAGCAAGCAATAGCGGTTGTAATTTAAGAATATGCCCCCGAGAAGAAGAGTTCCCAAAATGGAGGAAATATTAGAACAGATTCATGTTGAATGAGGAACGAGTTGAGAAATTTAGTTGTTGGATTGAGAAGAAACCCAGATTCTGTGGAAGATCATGCTAATGATGAGGATGAAATTGTGGAGGATGAACGAGAAAGAGAAAATGAACAGCCAGCAGATGCTGGAGAAGAATGGTTCCTGAGAGTGCTTGCCAGAGTTGGAGGAGGTAACAAAATAGAAATTTCTAATTTTTCTAGAACATTAAATCCTGATGAATTGATATATTGGATAGGAGAATTAGAAGAATATTTTGAATATGAAAATATTCGTGACCCTCAGAGGGTGAGATTGGCACAAACAAAACTCAAAGGACATGTTGCTTTATGGTGGAGAGATTTGCAAAGAGAGAGTGTGGCTAATGGAGATGCAAGAATAACCTGGTGGAATCAAATGGTTACTTGATTGAAAGCCAAATTTATTCTTGGAGATTATGAGTTGGAGATGTTCATAAAACTTCAGAATTTGAAGCAAGAAGATATGAGCGTAAAGGACTATACTGAAGAGTTTTATAAAATGGTAATTAGATCTAGGCATCATCAAATGGATAAAGAGAAAGTAGATAGATATATCAATGGGTTGAGATTTAATATACAAGATGATATGAGTATGTTGAAGATTTCTATACTAGAGGCATATCGATATGCTTTGAAAGCAGAGGAAAAGATAGAAAGAAGACAATAAAGTAATGTAATTAAGAGGGAGATTCTCAGCTGGGAGAGGACAAGGAAGCAGTGGCAAAGGCAAACAAGTTTAGGAAGAAGAAATAAATTCAAAATGGAATAAGGATTCAAGTCAAGGAGTGAGAGGAAGAGAAAACTCTATAGGAGGACGTGGTAGCGACAACAAGGGATTCCTTGGAAAATGTTTTCAATGTGGTGAGGCAGGACATAGAGCTTATGAATGCCCACAATTACATTAGGAGAAGAATAAGAAAGTATGGGCAAAAATAACATGGTACAAGAAGATGAATAGAGTGTGGCATCACCGAAAGTTGAAGAGCTTGAAAAAGGAGAGTCTCTTATGTTCGAAAGAGTATTGATAACACCAGAAATGAAGAAGGATGAAGCATCTCAGAGAATTCTTTTCAGAACTATATGCAAATTTGGAGGTAAGTGTTGTAAAGTAATTGTAGATAAAGGTAGTACTAATAACCTAGTTTCAGAGGCAATGGTAGAAAAGCTAGGTTTGAAAAAGATGAAACATCCTAGTCCTTATAAAGCTACCCGGTTACAAAAGGAACATGAACTAATGGTGAAAGAGCAATGCATGGTTAGTTTTCAGATTGGGTCATATAAGGATGAAGTCTTGTGTGATGTTATGTCAATGAGTGCCTATCATGTATTGTTGGGTAGACCTTGGCAGTTTGATAAGGAAGCAATCTATGATGGTAAAAGGAATTTGTATACTATTGTCAAAGATGGGTAGAAGTATGTGTTGAGTTTGGTGAAAGAGAAGAGACCCCATGTGAAAGAAAGTAGTTTGATAGTTTGTTGAAACTCTAATAAACAGTTGCTTAAGGTGACAAGAGAAATTGGGAATGACTCAATGAAGGGTCCCATGAATAGGACTGTGGTTGAAGATAAAGGGAGTGGTACTTGTTTTGTGCAATAGCAACATAAAGTCATGGAAAATGGTGTGAAGATTTTGAGTGTTGAACAAAGGAGTGGTGGTTTGGAGAGGAAACAACACAAGTCACAGTTTGGACACTTGGAATTGTCTCAAGAGAGGTGTATTCCAGGAGTGTAAGTGGGAGTGAAGTATTTCAGCAAGTGATGAAGATGAGAGGTCAAGTAGACAAAGAGGAGGTTTGGATAAAGAACAAGCATGGGATCACCATCCCAAGCATTTTCCAATGTTCATGAGTTTTCCAACTCATGGAACATTTCACTTACCTGACGTGTATGATGCGGGAGCATCTGGGTTTACTGGCAATCTTGTGTCACCAAAAATATATTTTATTTTCTAAGATGATTTTATTTGGCTTTGTTTTCTTTGTAGTGTTGGTTTTGTGTTCTGGAGCAAATGCATATTTATTTGGCCAAGTAAGAGCTTCATTATGTATAAGAGCCTAATGGGTATCCCCAGTTCCAATTTGGTGAAATTTGGATGAAAAATGATGAAGTTATGACAAGTCGAAGAATTCTACAGTTCGTGAACTATCCAGTTTGCCGATTCGACAGTTAGCCGATAGCCTAATTCGTTGATTGTACATATTGTCAATTGAATAGCAATTATAAGAGTGTTTTATTTATTATTAGAGAAGTTTGAATTCTAGTAACTTCATCGGCAAATCCATCAGTTTGTGAACTCTTAAGTTTGTCGATATGACATTTCGCCAATAAAGGCCTTGAGGAAGGAGTTCACCACTTCTTTTTTTCGCTGATAGGCGGTAATGTAGAAGTTGAGATACTTGAAGTTTTGTGGAATTAAAATGGCGCCGATAGAAGAAAATCATAAGTCTTGGCTAGTTCGTGACTTTTATAATTTGTTGATATGCTGATAATGGTTCGAGAAAAGCATGTTTTTTCTGATAAGAGGAAAATGTTAACTCTTCGTCAGTTCAAAATTGGGAGAATTCACTGATAGAAGCGAAGGCAGAAGAGACAAAGTCCAAATTTCAAAAAGCGGGTTTTTGTTGATAAGCATTTATAACTAAGGTTCGAAAACACAAACATTTTCTGATAAGCAATTATCACTAAGGTTAGAGAAATTGAACTTTCCTTGATAAGCATTTGTGATTGGTTTGACTCAGCTCGGAAAAGGTAATATTTGTCGATAACATTTATAAGGTTTTGAAAAGTTTATTTTCACCGATAGAGGCGACAAAAGAAAAAGACCTATGATTTGTAATATAAACCTTTTGTTGATAAAGGAATCTTGTCCTGGACCCGACACATGTCAATTTTTGATGGTGATTCCATTCTATAGAAGATCAACTATTTGGCGACTGTTCAACTACTTGGCGATGGTTCAACTACTTAGCAACTGTTATGCAACTGTCGACTTTCAGTTCCTGGTATGAATGGAAAACCTTGCATATTGAGGGGGTTAGTGATTGATTGTGGGTGATTCTGTTCAACACAGAGGGTGTTAGTAGTTGCAAAATAAAAGTGGGGCGATAGTAGATTGGGTGTGATCTCTGTATCCGTTGGAAGGCATTTTGGTGTTGTAAGCACATAGTCGATTGAATATTGCAACGTAATGTTGAGGCTGTGAAGGGCCAATAAATTTGTAAATACTTATGTTTTGAAGTTAATAAATTAGTTTTAGATTTATATGTTGAAGTTATGCTTCTGTTGCATTGTATTGGCTGCATGACTGGGTAGTTTGATAAAACCCCTTGGTCTTGATTGCTTCATAACTTCAGAGTATACCAACATTAAACTAGTTAGAATCACCTCCCACTCTGCTTCATAATTAGTTTTGATACCAAGATTATGGGATCCCCCAATCAAAAACACTCGAGGTGTCTCTAAACACATAACTAGCTCTTGCCATACCTAGGTTACCTCAATAAGCACCATCAAATTTAAGCTTGCCCCTACACCAAGACTTTCCATTTTTCTCATCTTCCTACATTCTTAGAGAATATTAACCATTGAATGGGAGCTCTAAAGTACCTTTTTTAATTAATATTTTGGGGGTCTATTATGGGATCCTACCCAAAAACACCAACAAGAGAAACATATAAAAAATCATCCAATAGGCTAGTGTTAACAATCCATGTAGGGGTGTAATAAGAAAAAATATAAACATAGCAAAAACCTATATCACTGAACCACCAACACATGAATAAGATAAAACAAAATAAAACTTGCTTCAACAAACCTAAGGGGCGCAATAAGAGGAAAGCATCGAATTGCCACATGTAATGTGAGAATACGAAGCCACAAAAATACTATGAATCCAATATTGAGCCTGCCAACTTAAGTTGCCAAATCATGGGTTTTTAGAGACATCCTATTGAGACACACTAGAGCAATTGGGAAGTAACTTCAATTTGACAAATACCCTATTATAAATACCATTGTTAGACACCACAACTAACTTTACCTTCACTGGCACTAGGACTGTTGAATCCTCTAAATTATCCAATTGTAGATCTTTAATGATTTCTACATGACACACTAAGTGAAGTAGGATTTATTTTCTAGACGAGGGAGCATGTGACCAATAACCACCTCTAAAACACCTCTATTGTGAGATAGAACCAAAATTTGAATTGGCAATCTCAAATCCTAGCAAAACTCCATTAGATTGTCCATATGATGGTTAAACTCTAAACTTGGATTCTTCATTATTTTTCTTTAGTTTGAACCAAAAGTGCCTCTAGACTAAGCTTCACCTCCTCATAATGTACCACAACATCTAGTTTCCTATTAAAGACCACAAAAATAGATGCTTTGGAATGGAACATACCATTATCTACAATTCCATCCTGACCCAATATTGCTTTCACCACCTTTAGTTGAGTCGCAGAGGAGCAACATAAAATTTGCTTCAAATGGTGGTAAAAAATTTCTCCCTTGCAAAGAGAATCATGGGAAGAGCCAATGCCACACCCCATCATGAAAATACCCCCTGTTAACAACTACACAATTCAATATAGAACCACCCAAGACCTAGTGCATAGCATGGCAACACACCATGTAGTCAAAACCAACCAATGGATAGCGACCATCATAAAATTATCATAAACTACACATCTCATCATTTTTAATTAAACATGATGGCTAGAGATATTGAGGATTGCCCGAACTAGACACATGTGAGGCCATCACATCAAAACTAATGCAACTCCCATCATAAACAAGGCACAAAGTGATACAAGTGAATGCCTATGGTAACCAAACTAAACAATCACAAATCATGGATGTTGGTCCTCTTCAATAAATTTATGTAGCCCTACCTAATCAAACATGCCACAACTTTCCTAAGATGAAACATTAGTTAGATCAATTCCATGATTTTCCAAAAATTTGACAACTCTATTTTTCTCTCTAAAGTAGTGGCAAATCTCGACATAATCAAATTTCTTAATCCGAATAAGGGTTTCTTCTAGAATGGTACAATTTTTTTTATTTTGGGCAATGTTTTTTTAAGGCATTAATAACAATTAGAGAGTCACCTTCAATTATAACATGGCATGCAAAATAAACCAACATTAAACCAACAAGAAGCACCTCTGATGCAATCGAGTATTGGGGGTTTTATCAAACAACTAATCCTCGTAGCCACAATCCATTCTCAATTTCAAATTTAATTACACACACAAATTTCTCACAACTAAAAACATTTACATGACAAAATTTAAATATGCATAGTTTTATTGAACTCATGAACAATTATAATTTGTTACAAATAAAATATGCAACTACACATTACATGTATGGCTCTCATGGCCTCTCCCACTATTGTACTTCTATCTTACATTCCTCTCTATCTCCCATCTCTTCTCATGGGCACTCTATCTCTATGTTGAGTGACCTCCTCTAACTTGAGCAATTTGCCCCTTCTACCTTTGTCAAGGGCTCTGCAACTATCTCCTTTCTCTCATGCCTCCTCTTCCCTATCTAGCACTCTCTCTCTTTTCTTCCTCTTGTCATTAATTCCCTCTTATCTTTCCTGGGCAGCCAACATTCAACTCTTCCTATTTGGCACTCTAAAAAACCAGTTCAAATGCCACCTTTTTCTATTTTTAGTAGCCCTCATATCAAATCTGCTAGACGTCCCTTTATTTATTTTCCCCTACAACTTCCTCTTCCTTCCTCACATTTAAAATCTGCAAGCATTTTTATTTTTTAAATATGGTTTGGCACTAGGTATATTTGAATGCCTTTTCAACAATTGGGAAGCTTGAAATATAACAAGTCACCAACCACGCTTCATTCCTTCTTATTTTAATGTTAGCTGGCACAAGAAATGATGAGGCAAAATAGACATCTATAGCCTACTTGTTATCGAGTAGGGGAGAGGAGCCGAAACATGTGCGAGGTCCCTAACGTGCGATAGGACTAGCACACGTTGGGGCCCACACGTACGTGTTGGTCCTCCACAAGTTAGGAAAAAACTCTTGCATAAAAAACAATGATGAGATCAAACACAAATCAGATATTAAATGCACATTTAATCGTATAAATTTGTCAATAAAACAAGCTAAAAATAGCAGCCAAACACGCATGGGTGTTTTCAAGTTGTATCTGACATATCACCATAAAGTAGGAACTTGAAAAATAAACAACTGTAATATAAAAGTTTTCACCTTTCCCCATAAACATTCAAACCCAATTGTCACACCAATCTAGACGTCACTTACAGATTACTCACAACTACACAATAAAAAAACAATGCCACGTCAACACAATTCAAACCCCTCTATCCCATCTTTGACCAAAATGCTAACCCATTACAACCATGTTTCCCACTGTAGCATAACCCAAACAAAACACAAATGCATCCGTCTGTCTCATTAAACATGAGACCTACAACACGTATTGACAGGTTGTCGTGAGGTCCTAAAACTTTAGTTGAAAAATATCAGTTTATCGACCGGGGTAGTGTCTGAGGATGTATGCAATAGGGAGTATTGTTTGGGTATCTCATTTAGAAACAATTTTCTAATTCCTTTGAAAAACTTAAATAGTATATTAAACTAAAAAGTAGTTATATTCTATCCTAGAAAGCATTCGAACTCTATACTAGAAAGCACATAAACTCTATACTAGAAAGCATATAAACTCTATACTAGAAATTCATACATGCAACTTTACTCTGATCTTGAATGGTGACAAATTCTACACTACATAAACATTCTAACTTTCATCTATCAGTAAACAGTAGTTTTAAACTAAAGCAGATGCTCTGGAAATATTTAAACAAATAGAGCTCTAGAACTAACGCCTTAAACAACACACTCTGCATGTTCACAACATAATACAAAACATAAAATAACTTGAGCTAAAATGAAACATTCATAGAAATATAAATACTTATCTACTCTACAATCCCACGAGTGGCTAGCTCTTGGGAGAAATTTGTCTTTAACTCATATCACATTCAATTATTTCCACAACAACATGGTAACTCTATTCAGATCTTTATATCTTAAAAGAAAATACTCAGAACAATACTATTTGCATTCATGGAAAAATTTGCAATACATAGCTCTCACTATTTTCAAAAACCAAAAGATTGATTTTCATCCATCCATAGTATGATATATATGTGTGTCTGTGTGTGTCTGTGTTTTGAGCAACCAACTAAAACTAAACTATTCTCGAACTCCTAAATTTTTTATGGCGGTAAAATGCCATTTGAAAAGGTCTTATAACAAAAAATAGAATCTTTAACTATTGATGTCTTTAAAACCTATGGAAGGCTCTGAGTGGAGCCATAATGTCTTGGATAACCAACAAGAATAAATAGAACTAAAAAGAGTCTTCAATCAATGCATGCCTAAAATTTCTGGCGCCCTCAACTTCCAGCGCACTTGACCTCAGCTACATGAAGTCCACTTCTCCCATAGGCCATGCATTAATCCTACACAATTACCTAACTCTACATACCATTATATCAACATTTAAGAGCTAATTTCAATAAATTTAGGAAATAAAGATGTGTACAATATTTTATTAAAAATAGATAAATATTGCTTATAAAAATAAACAAATTGGCAAGGCTAGGGGATTGGGCAATGCAAAAAGGGTTATTTGTTTCATCAAAGAAATGAGGTTGTTTATACCTCATCATCCTCCCCTTCCTAACCTTGAGCAGGTCCTCCTGCTCTCTAATGAATCCTTTGTCTTTTTGTATCGCTTTTCCTATTTAACTCATCAAACTTTGAACTAAGGTCATGTATTTCATCTGCCTCCTCATCAATATGGTCAGGGACTTTTAGAAAGCCTTTGTGTAGTTTGATTCTCATCTTCCAGGTATATAAGTCTCTAGGATCCTATTCTATAACCACTAAGACTGCAGGGGGTGGCTATAAAAGAAGTGGAGACCTGTAACACATCCCTATCCACTCAGTTTTGAGTTGTTGTAGAATCTTTGTCAATGCCTCAGCTCTTTTGTATGACCATCTAAGGTTGGTAGGGGAAATCATTTCTCTCCTTTTCAAATACATAGGCAGAGGGGTATATCTTTCTTTGCAGACACTCCAAGCTCTATCAATCAATGGTGGTCCATTAACCTTGAAGTCTTCAAAATAGATCCTAATACTTTCATTGTATTTCTCTTTCATATGTTCATAACTTTTAATTCCTCAGAACTGGGCTTTAAAAGCAAAAGGTTTCCGATTAGGATATCTCATTTGTAACCCCACAGTCCTCTCTGCATGGAGATATTCCCTAGTCCTGTCTTGCCACTAAATCTAATTTTGCATGTTTGACATAAATGCCCTTAATTGAACTTCCCCCACAAATAGATTGATGAAGAAATCATTATGTTTTTCAAGAAACAGATTATGAATGAAAAACTCACAACATTTTTTTCTGCATAAGAGATGCTTCTTTAAATGCTTCTAGGAACTGTTGATTGTTTGGGTCATGTGACAAGTTGCAAGAGATTCTTAAGAGCTTCCATCTCAATAGTTGCTCATTAAGGAACATTGAATACAATCTGGATGGTTTCCTACAAGCCAGTAATAGTTCTCCAATTTTACATGCATCTGTTTTAGCCTGATACAATCTATCATAAGATTCCTTTAACAATACCATTTCTTTCTTAAGTCTAGCATTTTTAGCCCTAGCTTGTCTTAGGAAATAGCATTGCTCCATCCACTTAGCCAACATGGGAGGAATATGGACTTGAAACCATTCCATCTTAGTTGGCTGAGTTTGAACCTCCTTTGACTCCATAGTAGGTCTAACATTGACTTCCTGTAAATCCTGTTCCAATTCAACAGTTCTACTCACAACTTTATTTAGTTCCAATTTTTGTTTTTCCTGCTCCTCTGCAAATATTTTCAAGCACTGTTCCAAATTGAAGGTTAAATTCTTAATTTGTCTATCTTTTTCAGATAGACTAGTCAGACAATGCTTATCTTTTTCTTCAATTTGTTGCAATTGGGATTGCAGTTCTCTAATGGTTTGATCCCTCTGTTCCAGAAGCTTTATCTATTTCTTTATCTCCTGTTATTGTTTGTTTAATTGTTCCTCATTCAGTTGTATTTTATTTTTTAGCTACATAATTTCTGCTTTTAATTCCTTTGTTTCAAGTGTCATATACTCATTTTCGTTATCCTCTGCATCTATGGAAAGGGGGGAAATAAAAATTTATGTTTCACTACCAGACACATGTCCTTCATTAATGGCTTCTAATAGACCTTGTTCAATGTTGCCAACATTATTTAAAGGAGACAATTGTCTCACCTCAGGTGTTGTATCAATTCCCTGAATGTCTACTAGCTACTGTGATGAAGGAATTATTTCTACAGCCTCATATTCATGACCCTCCTCTTCTTCAATTAGGACATAATTGGGCATTTGTTCACTAGTTTCCTCTTGTATTTTCTCTCCTATTTCTTTTTGTTCTTCCCTAGATGGGTCAGTTCCTTGTCCAAATTCAGGGAGTTTACTTCTTTCCACGGTTTGGGTTACATTTACATATGTCTGAGATACATTCTTATCTGGTTGGGTTACTTTTTCACAAGGCTACCTTTCTTGCCTCTTTTTCTTGGGAACAGGGGGCAATTCACAGGTTGTGGCATAGCTAGATTCAGCGGCTAGTTGTTTGCTCCTTCTTGGAGAAGGAGGCTTTTGTAGTTTCATTTTGGGCCTCTTATCCTTTTTATGAAGCTGAATATATTCCTCCTCTAAATCTACTAAATCCACATGTTCTCATTTTTCTAGGGTCTTAGGTACATTATGTGGTTTAGGCCTTCCTTTAGGGTCTAAGAGGTTTAGTGGATTTTCTGGCACCTCGCCGCCAAGAGCTTGTCTATCACCTTGAGGCACAGGAGAGAGTCCTCTCACATTTTTGGGTTTCCATACCAGACAACTCACCTTCCTCAAATTGTCTCGAGGGTTCAGGGTTCTCAAATTTATGCAGAAACTTCTTCCATTTTGCATCTAGTTTTCATTTCTTATGGAAATGATATTTGCAAATTAAATGAACAAGACCATGATGTTTCAAAGGCCCAGACCCTATCTTGAACCGCTCTATCATACTAACAAGGGAATCATGGAGGAAGGTAGGAATGTTAACCCTTAATTCAGGGTTTTCCAAGCAATGGCATAGATGAATGAGCAGCTGAAAGGGAGGACCAACTACAGTGGCACATTGCCCTTCACATGTGAAGTACTTAATAATCCATCCAACTATTGTTTACCATGGTTCTACAATAGACATTATGTGGAATCCTTGTTTTGCCCCTGGGTGTTTACCACTAGTAATGGGTGAGGTTCCCCTTCCCGTGCAAAAAAATTCTATCATTTTCTGATAGGAAATGTTTTTTGGTTTTGGACAAATTAACACCTTCATTCCCAATACCAGATAATTTAGAGATAATTCGAGGACTCACTTTCAAACTTCTTCCCGCGCACAATTGACTGGTCGTCTGCAAAGTTCTCGGCAAATTCCTTGACCAGCTGCGCATGGTGTCCCTCAAATTTCTTCATAAATTCTAGCCATCCCACCCTCTGAAATAGATTTGAAATATTCCCTAATGCCAACAATTTATCTGGTGAAGTTGGCTCAGGCTTGTGTTTGGCTCCTCCCATTCTATTTCTTACTGATAATATTGATCAATGACTACTGAAATATCATGGCACCCAAAATGATAAAATTGCTCAAGCAACTGATAGGTAAATTAAAGAAAATGCAGTATTTGAGGCCACTTGTACTTTGGCAATGTTGATAAGACAAGAATTGATCCAGGGTACTTGGCTTCTTAGCAGTTAATTATGACATTGCATGGGATAGCGTGAACGAGCTGCCACCTTCTCCAGTGAAGAAACAGTTCACACATTTGCCAAATTTGGAAAAGAAAAAGGGTTCATGCCAATTTATCTATTTTTATTCACAATAAATTATCTATTTAAAATAAAATATGTATGTACCTTCCATTCCGTTATTGATTTGAAAGTTGCTTGTTTTTGCTGACGTAATAGCATTCTAAGTGGTGGTACCATTGGATTTGGATGGAATCAATTTATTATGACAGGATAATGGGGTGGCTAAATTTATCATGTCGACAAGTCGCCATGATAACACTATTTATTAAGGTAGGGAATGACAAACTCATGATGGCTTAACGTGGTGTATTGCGGGGGTGACAATGGTGTGTTTTAAGAATATAGGAACACTTACACGGAAGTAAATCACAAATTCACAATGGTGGAGGAAGATATCGAAGGAATAGCTATGAAGGTGTTGGCATTTCAATTCGCACCTCTGGAATGCGATTTGGAAACGGACAGCTATGCACAGATAAACTGCTCTCCTATTGGAAGGGGGAGTTCCCTTTCTTGCTGATGTTTGCTGAAAAGATAACTTGAATGAAACTTCGCCTATCTTCTTTTTGATTCTCAGCTGCGAGCACAAGGTTATAAAACTCTAAACGCTGCAGAAGAGTTTTTTTCTTTTTTATAAAACTTCTACTACAACTAGTATAGACTAATGATACTTTCAACCTCCTAAGTAAATTCAGAGCAAAGGAAGTTGAAAGTGAACGAGGAATGATTTTTAACACAAAAACTTAAGCAGTTTTCCTCCAGATTTACACCACAAGACTAAAAGTACTTTAATGATGAAAGCGGAAAATGGAAGCTACAGAAGCTACACATCTGACGACGATAACTTAATGAATCAATATAGAATATCAGAGCAAAGTAGGCATGAGACTTCTATTCAATATCACAAAGTTTAATACAACTCCAGGATAGCAATACTGCAGCAAAAGGTAGGCATACAGTAAGCAATCAAACACTGGAGAACAATGAACACAAAGTGAACAGACACTTGGAATATCAAGATTTGCAGGCTAGAATAGGCACAGCAAATATGTTATCACAACTACCATTACATACAATGGGCAAGGATGCCCTTATTTATACTAAAATCAAAGGAGTAGGGAACCCTAAAATCTCCTTAATTAACCCTAACTTGCCAACTCGCAAGCTTTATTACTATTCTAAGACAAAGATACAATAAACAAATGCTTTAAAGCAATTTTGTTTAAAGCAAAGAAGATTCCAACTATCACAAGGTGATTTCTTTTTAAATATAGGATGGGTGAGCTTAGGGTGAAAGCACATGCTTTAAAACAAAAAGCATATGTTTTAAAGTTGCTTTCTTTTGAAATGTATCCACATTCACATTCTTGCTTTTTGGTGATGTCATCCATTGATATTCTTTTGTTGATTTCTTGTAAAAAAGTTGATTCTGAGCGAAAAAGCTGGCATATGGGTTTGTAGATAATTCTGTTTCTAAGCAACCCAAATTGTCAGATTTTGAAAAAGCGGAGATCTTCTCAAAAAAGCAGGAAAAAAGTAGTTTCCTGAAAAAAAGCACAACTCCCAATCTTCAAGAGGATGATAATCTGGATGGACCCATCTTGACGAAAACTAAAAAAGCTCTGGTCGGATTTCTAAAAAATGATCCCCTTGAAACAAGGACCCTGGAAAAGCAAGCCTCTCTTCTTCCTCAACCCGAAACTATGAAGAACATTGAAAAAGCACCTGGTTTGGGTCATCGAATCTTCGTTGAAAGAAAAATAAAATCTTTTCTCTGGATGCAAACCTGCAAAAGATAATGAAATAAAGAAGCCAAAAGCTTGTCTTTATAAATCTTTTGGTCGAAAAAGCAACTTTATTTGTGTGAGAAGAAAACTTCACCCTCATCCATGAAGAAAGCATCTTTTAAAGCATAAATCCAAGTGGATGTCTTTGAATAGGAAGAATCCCTATTTTGTAGGAGCCTATGGCTTCATGTGCAAGATGACGAAAAATATCTTCTTTGATGATGTCATCGAACATGCGAGTTGAAAGAAGTGCTCACAAAATTTTCTTCATTTTCGACACTTCAAACACTCGTTTTGACTTAAATATGGCATGTCTCTGACTTCAACAAGGCGGAAAAATGTCATCATTGACTGAAAAAGCTGATTAATCCTGACATTTTGGAGATTGATCAACTGAGATTCCATCCCTTGCCTCTGTTTGATGATCTGACATCGTTTGACCAAGTTTGACCTCCTGAAAACTGCCAACGGGCGAAGATTGGTAACAAAGCATGTCAGAAAACACTGAAAACATGAAAATATTCTAACACTGCTCAATTTGGGCGCCCCAAGCCTCTTGGGGCGCCTGTTTTCCCAACACTTAGCCATTTTTTTAGTTTTTTCAACTTTTTTCAATTTCTTGGTTTGCGTGCGTGTTCCGAAGGCACAGGACCCCTGTTTGGCTGTCGATTTCTATCAAATAGGATGAAAATGAGTCTGATTATTTGGAAAATATGCAAGCTTAATAAAAATTGAGCTGATTGTACCTTCTATTTGCCTCGAAAAACATGCCAAACTGATCAATTCTGACCCGGACAGGGCTGACGGAAGGAGATTCACATTTTTCGAGAAAAACTTCAAAAATAAACTAACTCTGATGAGTTTGGGCGCCCCAAGCCTCCTGGGGCGCCTATCTTTCCATGCCTTAGAAATTTTTTTGATTTTTCAATTTCTGTTGCAAATCTTGAATTTCACCAAAATTCGAAGGTCCTGCCTAACGTATATTTCAAAATATATTTAAGTATATGTTTAGATATTGAATTTCCTATACTTTAAATATTTGAAATATACTTTTAGGATGTTTGAGATAGGTCTCAGATCCATGGGATTTGACATGCAAATTCTAGATTCTTGAGGATCCACCAGATTTCAGACTTAGTCAATTTTTCAGGATTTCAGGACATCAGACTTAGCCAATTTCAGGATTCCACGGACAGGCATCAGGATGAGGGTAGATTGGATAGCCTGAGCATATCTAAGATGAATCTCTTGCTTTTATGGGCCTTTTGACTGAGTTTAACCAAGCTTGACCAACCGGGAACGAGCTGACAGAAGCATTTTTTATGTTTCTCGAAAAACGTGAAAAAACTAACACATGAGAGGATGGGTGCCCCAAGCCACCTGGGACACCTGGTTTCACTAGACTTAGTCAAATTTATGATTTTCCAACATTTCATTTCACCTTGGATCCATCTTGCATCATTTTGAGTGCATTGTCGAGTCGACGACCGTTTGTTAGTTTTGCGTCGTTGAAACAGCGTTGGAAACTAGTCGAAGAGTTCTAGCAGGTGAACTTTTTTGTGTTGATGACTTTCAAGCTCATGCTTCACCTTTTGAAAAAGCAGAAATGACCCAGTAGAGAAAACTTGGTCATTTGAAGATTTTGTCTGAACCGTGCCAATCGTGGAGCAAAATCAACCAATGAGAATCGAGTGCGACACCTGATTTGGAGATTCTATTTTTAGAAAGTTTTGCCAACATCCATATCTCAAGAAACCCAGAAAACCTAACTCGACATCTATTTTTAGAAATTTCTATTTTTAGAAATTTTGCTTTTTTGACTTTTTGACGAAAAATTTTCTAGACTTGTTTCAAAATGCCTTAATGAAGCAAAAAATTTGGTTGGGTACAACAGAAGGATATGAACAAAATTCTAGAGCATCATCGCAAGATGCAACCGAGCTGAAGGAACAAAGTTCTGGAGCATTGTTGAAAGATGTAACTAGAATGCAGGAACAAAGTTCCAGAGCATCACTAAAAGATGCAACCGGAATGCAAGAACAAAGTTCTGGAGCATCGCTAAAAGATGCAGCCAGAATGCAGGAACAAAATTTTGGAGCATCGTTGAAAGATGCAATTAGAATGTAGGAACAAAGTTCCAGAGCATCGCTGAAAGATGCAGCTGGAATGAAGGAACAAAGTTCCGAAGCATCACTAAAAGATGCAACTAGAATACAGGAACATGACGAGGGTATGGATCTATTCAGACAAGTTCCGGAGCATCACCAAGAGATGCACTAGAATTTGTAGCAATTCTTTAGGGATGAAACCCTGCAAAATAGTGATGAAATTTAGACAAGTACAAAGATGAATATATGAATTAATGTTTCCTAAATGCTCATACACATACGTAAAAAATTACTTTATTTTTTATTTTTTTAATTTTTATTTATTTACTCATCATATTGTTTCTGCCAAAGCAGAATCAACACATTGAGTTTCTCCTTGCATTTCTACCAGTTGAGTAAACTCCTCTTTGTTGACAGGTTTATGGTAGATCTTGAGTCGATGTCCATTGACTAAGAGAGTTTAAGAATCACCATCAATGGGTTTGAGTTGTACTGCTCCGTTTGGGAATACCTCAGAAATCTCATTTGGATCTAGCCAATGAGTTCTGAGTTTGCCTTTCTGGTCTTTATATCGAGAATCAAACAGCAACGCCCAATCTCCCTCATGGAATTCTCTTTCCTTGATGTGTTTATCATGCCATGTCTTTCGTTGTTGTTGAACTAGCTTAGTTTGATGAATAGCTTCTAAGTAGAGTTCATCTAGTTCACTAAGCTGTAAGACTCTCTCTACCTAAGCCCAATCAAGGTCTAAATCTAACTCCATTGTTGTTCTCAGAGTTTGAAGTTCAAATTCAATGGGCAGAAGAGGTTTCTTTCCAAAGACCAATTCATAAGGAGTAAGACCAGTGGTGGATTTCTAAGTTGTGTTGTAAGCCCAAACAGCTTCAGGCTATTTTATGGCCCAATCCTTTCTGCCTGATGAAACTATTTTTGTTAGGATATTTTCGAGCTCCCTATTAGTGACTTCTACTTCACCATTTGCTTGTGGGTGATAAGGTGACGACTTCTTATGGCTTACCTGGAAATGATCAGTAAAAGCTAACAAAACCTTATACATAAATTGGGGTCCTTGGTCTATGACAATTGACCTAGGGCTCCAAATCTAAGAAAAATCCTATTATACAAAAAGTCTACAACCTGTTCTTCTCTAGCAACTTTTAAAGCTTGGACTTCTGCCCATTTGGTAACATAGTCCGTACAAACTAGAATATATTATTTTCCTTGTGAAGGGGGATTTATAGGACCAATGAAATATAATCCCCACTTTTCAAATGGTTCAAAAACCACCTATGGCTACAAAGGCATTTCGTTGGATGTCGTAGGCCTTCCCACTCGCTAGCATTCATCACAACGGTGAACATAGTTCTTCACATCCTTGTGCATAGAGGGCCAATAGTATCCTGCACCTAAGATTTTATGGGAAGTCCTCTTAGCAGAGTAGTGTCCACCAAATGGATCGTCATGGCAAGCTCTGAGGATGTTGTATGTTTCATCTGGTCTGACACAACATCGCAGGACCAAGTCAGGCACATATCTGAATAACATGCCATTAATCCATTTGAAGTGAGCACTTTCCTAAATGAGGCGTTTCTTTTGTTTTGATGTAAATTCCTGGGGAATCTCATAGGTGGTTAAGTTATTGGCAATGTTTGCAAACCAGGGTGTTTTAATGGAGACAGCAAATAAATTTTCATCGGGAAATTCATCATGTACAGGAGTACAATCTCTATTATCTTATTTTATCTAGGATAGAAAATCTGCAACTACATTGAATTTCCCAGGCTTATCCATTATGGTCACATTGAATTCTTGGAGAAGTAATAACCATCTGATTATTCTCCCATTCATTGAGGGTTTGTTCATCAAGTATTTGATAGCTGAATAGTCTATGAACATAGTCACCTTGTATCCTGTGATGTAATGTCAGAATTTGTTTATTGCATGAACTATTGTTAGAAATTCCTAATCTGTGGTGGTGTAATTCCGTTCAGTGGGGCTCAAGTTTTTACTAATGAAATATATAGCATACTTTCCTCCATTCTCATCTTCTTGACCTAACATTGCTACAATACCATCATTAGAAGCATCAACATAAATATGGAAGGGAAGTTTCTAGTTAGGTCCCCGTAGGACTGGAGCTGAGACAAGCTTTCCTTTAATAATGTCAAAGGATATTTGACATTCTTTTGTCCAGATAAAATCCACATCTTTCTGCAGAAGAGAGAACATGGGAGCTACAATCTTACTGAACTTTTCTATGAACCTCCGGTAATAACCAACATGTCCTAAGAAACTTCTAACATCAGTTTGATTCTTTGGGGTTTCTAGTTGTTGTATTACTTCAATCTTCTTAAGGTCAACCTTTATCCCTTCAGCTAAGATATGATGCCCAGCACTATACCTTGTTCTACCATTATTAGACACTTCTCATGGTTTAGAGACAGTTGATGATCTTCAAATCGCTGCAATACTCTATCCAAGTTTTTGAGGCCTTCATCAAAAGTGGAACCATAGACTGTGAAGTCATCCATATAGACTTCTACACAATCATTTACAAGCTTAGCAAAGATAGCCATAATAGCTCTCCAGAATGTGACAGGAGCATTATAGAGCCTAAAGAGAAGAACCTGATATGCGAATGTTCCCCAAGGATAGGTGAAAGTAGTTTTGTTATGATCCTCCGCTGCCATTTGTATTTGGTTATATCCACTAAACCAATCCAGAAATGAAAAATACTTCCTTCCTGCTAGATTATCCAAAACTTGATCTATGAAGGGTAGTGGGAAATAATCTCTGTAGGTTGCTTTGTTATGTTCTCGATAGTCAACACACACTCTCCATTTCACATTTTTCTTTGGCACTACTACCAAGGGTGAAACCCATTTGTTGTTCGAGATAGGATAAATAAATCCTACTTGTAAAAGTTTCTCAATTTCAGTTTTGACAAGATCTTTGAGAGAAGGATTGAGTCTTTGTTGTGGTAGACGGACCGGTCTAACGTCTTCAGTAGAGATGTGGTGGGTACAAACACTTGGGTGAATTCCTCTCATGTCTGTATAGTCCCAAGCAAAAGCTTTGGACCTATTCATCAAAACATCGAACAATTTGAGCTCATCTGATTCTATCAACCAACTATTGATATTTAAAGTTTTTCCTGGTAATAACATGATAGTCTTGGTCCTAGGGTAATTGGAGGTGACAGTGTGAACTTCTTTTGTTAAAGTGTTGAGAGGACAACTATGTGGTATAGTTCTATGGAGTCTGGCAATATCTTCAAAGAAGTGATCTGTTTTCATAATGATATTTGTCAGGGGACAAGGTAGAGTTGTGAAGGTATAATCATGTTCCATGTCGTCAATGTGGATTGGATGTCCCAAAAAATTTCCACCTCAATCTCTTCATCACTTGAGTCTAAGGAAAGGTCTTGGATGTTCTCTAATCCATCTTCTAATTCTTCACCATGTTGTTTAATAACTACCATAGCAAGTGAAGCTAGATTCTCTTGTTTGTCAGATTCATCTAATTCATCAACCCAAACTTGGTTATGCTCCTCAGGTTGAGCGGGGGTTTATAGACTTAAATGTTTGCTATTGGAACCATATGAAATGATCATTCCTCCTACACTGCAGTCAATCTTGGATGCAACTATAGCTAACCATGGCCTACCCAGTATTACTGGGTAACTATCCTTGGGTGTGACAGACTGGAGAATTTGGAAGTCTACTGGATATTCCCAATTGTCAACCTTGACAAGGATGTTTTCTAAGACACATTTGGGGATGGCTATGGACTAATTTTCCATTTGTAATATGGTAGATGTGGGATGTAAATCAATGAGTCCAATTTTTTCCATAACATCCACTATCATAACATTAATGGTTGCTCCCAAGTCCACCAATGCATTAGGTATTGCTACCTCATTAAATGTTATTGTTATGAGTGGACTACTTGGGTTGCCATATTTTGGGGTTAAGGTTTTTCCAGCCAGAAGGTCAGCTAGATATCCGTTGATGTGCACTGTATTAATCTATTTTGGTTTCCTTCCTAGTGTTTTTGTAAGGTCTAATCATATATATATATATATATATATATATATATATATATATATATATTTTCTAAGACACATTTGGGGATGGCTATGGACTAATTTTCCATTTGTAATATGGTAGATGTGGGATGTAAATCAATGAGTCCAATTTTTTCCATAACATCCACTATCATAACATTAATGGTTGCTCCCAAGTCCACCAATGCATTAGGTATTGCTACCTCATTAAATGTTATTGTTATGAGTGGACTACTTGGGTCGCCATATTTTGGGGTTAAGGTTTTTCCAGCCAGAAGGTTAGCTAGATATCCGTTGATGTGCACTGTATTAATCTATTTTGGTTTCCTTCCTGGTGTTTTTGTAAGGTCTAATCATATATATATATATATAAAAGATTTAATATTTTATAGAAAATTATAATTATGTTATGGGTAACGAAATTTGAAGTGGAGTAGTCATCTTGGACGTTTCAAGAAAGTGAAATAGTGGAATATTGGGAGAGTAGTAATTATTGTATTTTTCAATTTTTATTTATGGACGGATACTGAAGATGCAGGGGGAGGTTTTTCAGATGTAGAAATGGACAGGGATACACTCCCTAGAAGAAGGCAGTAATTATTTTTCATTTTCTTCCATGGAAATTCATATACTGGAAAACCAAAAATGTAGGTATGAAATTTTATTGATAATTAGTTTATGTTACATGTGATTAAGTCTTAAAGGGGGTTTGATTTCAAACTATGAAATTGGTAATATTATTCTTTGTGCATTCAGCTATTGATTGGACTACATTGAGAGCTTGGTTTGTTCTTTCTATTTGAGTTTGTTTTTCTTGATAATATCTATCTGATTCTTTAATCAATCTGGGATCTCCTGTACCAAGAAATACAATCATCACTGGATTTTTGATCTTTGATTTCATTATAGTTATGTTGGTCACAAACATTGAGCCTACCATTCATTATGTTTTAATGTATGTCTAGTCATTGTATTATGAATACATAATTCTTCTAGATTGCTTCAATTGCACTGCCTAAGTGTTTACTTGAAGTTTCTTATACTGCCATTTATTCTTCTACACTGATTATGTATTCATTTCTTTATATGGTAGTTACATTTTCATATGCATATCTTATAATCATTAGTCTTTATGACCCCATAAATAGTTTTTGGTTCTTTACCTATGATTCCATATATTCCCTATGAAATCATTGCAAACTGCCTTCTTGTTTTAAAGGAGTTTAGGTTGCATTTTGACCTTTCTTTGGAGGTGTTGAGTTGCATCGGGAAATTCCTAAAAAAATCACTTCCAGAATGGACATCGACCTATGGTAATTGTAATTAGAATAATAAACTTGCCTTGGATAGGCGTCGTCTCTTTTCAGGAATCTAATGTTTATAGGGCCATTTATGGGCACATAGATTTATGCTAGTTTACTTTAAATGGAACTTTGATAAATCTTTTGATCGGCCAAATAATGGCATTGATCTTCATTTCTTTTTATGCTTACTTTTCTATCATTTATTGGCATATGAATTTCATTAAATCTGCCATATAATGGCATAAAGTTTTCTTATAATATGATGTTAGAAGTTGTCATTTATTAACGATAAGACTTCTATAATTTCATGATAGAGATCGCCAAGTAATGACGTTATGGTTCTCTTGTAATCTAATAGTGGAGTATGGTTTTTCTATGGAAATTTCTTCCTAACTGGGCTACATAATTAGAATGATCTGCTTTCTCTATTAGTTTGAAGAAATTTATGTTAGATGAAAATATATTATCTTTATCTGTGTTTTCTCATTTGCATTTTACGTTATTCACTATTTGTTGCACAACTGCTATACACCTGCTCTGGTAAGGGTCGTGGAATTGGTAAAGCACCTGTCAATTTATGTTTACCTGAAGTATCTAATGCCTCATCAACAAATCCATTTTGTGTATATCATGCATTCCTTGAAATGATTTCTTTTGGGGAGGTTATCTGTCAAATAGTTTGTATGTCTCGTATGTATTACCACTATTTATTCGTATGTCTACCATAAGCATTTTCAACCTTAATATCTAACAAAATCTACTTTTCTTATGTCTTGAATGAAAATCATTACTCTGTCCCTTATTTCTAGCGTAGGCTGAGGGGTCATTTCTAAAGTTATAATTATGCCTTAAGTTAGTCTTGGGTGATATCAGTGATAAGATTTGCCTCCAGTGCTGCGGCGAGTGAAATCGGATCTGGTCTGTATTAGTAGGGTTCATTGTATGATTGTCAATAAGTTGAACCACCAAAACACTTCACCTTCTAACACTTTAGATTGTCAAATATTCCTGGCAGCGGATGATGACTTCACAGATGTGATTTAACCAGATTTCCTCCAAATGAATGGTAGGTGCAATGATCAGTAGGTGCCACTTCTACTACTTTGACTAGCACTAAACTATTGTTCTAAAGGGAAACGAGGCTTCTGAATATTCTCAGGTGTCATAAATGTATCATAGCCTTGAAACCTTGCCATTAAATTGTAGTTCAATTGTTATTCACGAAAGACGGTCGGTAATGAAGAAAAATCTTTTAGTTGAACTCATTAAATGTTATAGGACTGCATGCTTGTTGAGCCTGAGTTTAATGTCAGAGGAGATTTGTTGCCCCCTCAAAACAATCTATGTTTAGAATTTACATTTATTCTATCACAAACACCTTATGATGCTTCAACCATCCAGAAATTGTTAACTCTAGTTTGATTTATATATCCAACATTAATACATCTTAATATATATTAGAGCTCCCACACCTTTATATGCAAGTTCAGTGGAATAATTGTTTGCAGGAAATGGCTTCGTTCATGGACTTCTGAGGTTTGGAAACCCTAGGTAGTCTATCAGTGAATGTTGTGTGTGTATACTACAAGTCTATGTGGAAGAACAAACAATCTTATAATCCTTGTTTTGTTTTGAATATGGACTTCCGTACATTTTTACATAAACCTTATGAAGAGTTATATTATTTACTAAATTCTTGTGCAAGAAAACTAGTAAGATTAATCCAAATCAAGGGTATCTAATAGGGTGAATGTATCATTGTTGATGTAATCATTTAAGTTAGGGGGTTAGTTATAGTTTATATTATTTGGTTATGTTTTGTTAAGTTTCATCACAATTTGATCACTATTTTATTATTAAGTGTGGATTGAATAACTTTCTTTGTTTCTTAGAAACCAAGTCTTCATTTGATAATTATCATATTCTAATACTTATATGTGTTTGAGAGAATAAGTCCAAGAATATACTCAAATTCATTGTTTGACAATCATTGTTTTAGTTTGTGAATTGTATGACATCATTTTACGGCCTAAGTCTTATTATTTGGTATAATGATATTTATTGTGTTAAATTCATTGGATCATAGGAATGTTAATATATTAGGATCTTTAAGGAAATTATGTTTAATGGTTTACTAAATTTGACTTTGAGTTAAATATTATAGTTTAGACCATAATGTGGGATTGCTTCATAGTGTTGATTTCAACGTTCAATTTGATTACTTGATTTAAAATACCACATTATCCTTGAATTATTGATAGATTTAGGAAATGTTTATTGAAAGTTAGTCCTGGAGAATATTAATTGTATCCATACTATTGTGTACAAGCTCTTAATGTATCAATCTTATAATGATGGCAAGTTAGGTCTTTGAATATTGTATAAGGGGTGGTACTTGTTGGCAAGAAGAGTAATTGACAATAGCTTGGTTTAAGTATATGTATGATCCACATGTTATGTGAAATTGGTATAATTAGTTTGAAACAAGTTTTATTTTCTTCTCAAGGAATGAGTAATTGATTTGTTCTCACACAATTAAGTATGAAATTAGAGGAACTAATATCCTTATATTTTGATAAATTTAAGTCAACCTTATAATTGCTAGTCAAATTATTATGAACTACGATGTCTCTGCGCTATGCGTACGTAGGCAAGGCCATCATAGATGAGCGCTGAGACATTAGGTTGGCCCTTAGGGCCTTAGGCTTGTCATTTATGATATTTATTCTATTTAATGCTATATGAAATGTTTGATGTTCAATTTTGCAGATCTAATGTTTATAATGAATGTGCAGATCCAGGTATGTTTGTTATGCAGGTTATCAGAACTGAGAAAGTATCATTTCACATTGCGAAATGATGATCTTAAGACAATTATTGAAAATATGTATATTTGAATATGAAGTAGTTTAATTTGTATATTTGGAAGATATTTATTTAAAAGAAGAAAAAATTTCCACGTAAACATGTTTGATTTTTATTATTTCTTAATATTTTATTAAATTATTAAAATTAATTGGTATTTTAATGAGTGGGAATTATAGTTTTAATCCACAACTATTTAACTAGTTGGTTCAGTTCGGGAATTTCTTTAATTGCTTGTAACAAGGGAATCTCAATATGGAGTCATTTAATTTCTTGCATTAAAGCAATTTTGTTAGACAATGATACTTTCAGAGGGTTCCTCAAAATAGTTGCTTTGAGACATTCCAGAAAGGGTGCCTAAGTTTTCTTTCTTAGCATAGGATCTTTTTCTTAAGTAATTGATGGTCGCTTGGCAACTTCTTCTTGAGATGGTTCTATGGTATGTGGTGGAGTTACTCAAAATTGTGTTGGGGATAATTCCTCCTGATTGTTCTTGAGGTCACGCTTTGTAGGTACAAGAAGAGTCTTTGGTTCTATGTTAAGTTCTTTGTTTGGGTTTTCTGTGACTTCAACAATGGTAGGTTGATTAAGTGTTTTTCCTAACCTCAATTAAAGGTTTCCACAATAGATAGCATTAACCCCTGCCATGTTATCCTAATCAACAGTATATAATGGGGCATTTTGATGTGTGTTCTTAGGATTAGGAATAGGTTGTGCTGATAATGGTGGTTGACTAACTTGTTCATTTTGCTGAGGATTCTGGGGAGTCGTAAGAAGGTTCTGTTGTGGATTTGGCATTCGTCTTGGACCATTATAGAATTGATTTGGTGGTTGGGTCCATTGTGGAGGTTGATTGTGAGGGTGCCATTACTGATTTGGCCATTAGGGATTTCCCCAAGCTTGGTTTGTCCATTCAAGTGGTCCCTAAGGTGGGTAAGATCCCCAACTAGGTGGTATTGAAGGCCAAGGAGCTGTCCATTGTGTATTGTTCCAATTGTTTGGAGGTCACCATGTAGGGTTGGAGTTTTAACCATAGGAGAAATTTCTTCCAGGTCTTTGACCCACAAAATTGATTTCCTTCCTCAGTGTGAGATGGTCATTTTTTAGAATTCTTGATTGCATTCAGGATCTCACATTGATCAGTGGCATGACTCTTTTCACAAATTTGGCAATTTCTAGCCTTATCCAAAGTGCATTCTCTTAACAGATGCTTGTTCCGACACCTAGGGCAATAGATAGATAAAGTATCAGGATTACGTATTTTGGCCTGTATTCCATCCAAAGTAGTGTTCAACTGAACAAGAATGTCAGTGTTTAGATTTGCTATTTCCTCTCATAGTTTACCTATTTCATTTGAACTCATTAAAAGGCTAGATTTTCAGATACCTCCTCGAGTATGGAAAAAATTTCAGCATAACTCAAAGATATCGCCAAGTTCAAGTTGGGACACATCTCCCTTTCCCATTAAATCTAAGCTTCTCCTAGCATCTTCATCAAGTCCTTTGAGAAATATGGTCTTCAGAATTTTTGGACTTATGGCTTCTTCACCACATCATTTGGTTAGAAAGATAAACCTATCAAGGTAATCTTCCAGGCTCTCATCTTCTTTTTGTCTTAACCTAAACAATTCCTCTTTCCTATCACTAACTCTGTAATAACTTTGGTATTTGTCTAAAAAGATGGTTTACATTTCATCCCACGTAGTTATTGACCCAAAAACTAGTCCCATGAACCAACGCATTGCAGCGTCTCTTAGAGTGGAGGAAAAAAGTTTAAGTTTCTAGTTATCATTCTTGCAATCGTATGTTTGACACAAGACTTTGAACTCAAAGAGGAACTGGTTAGGATCTTCAAAGGAAAGTCCCCTGAAAGTTGGTATAATGGATGGTGAAATGTTTTTCATTGGTGCATCGTCATCTTCATTGAGAGAAATAGGGTAGGTAAAGGTTCATGTTGTCAGTCTTCTTGGAATATCACCATCTCCGTAGTTTGCTCTCCCATTGAGAGGGTCATTATGGTGATTATTAGCCATAATGACAAAAGGAATGTTCTCCTCCTCAAAGACTAGGTTGGTTGGCTGAATGACCACCTCCTCAAAGATTTGGTCAGCTGGTAGAACTTCTGGGGTATTTTGGGAGGTCTCAGGTTGATCCTTCTAGATCAATTCATAACTCAATTCTTCAACTGAGACTTCTTCCTCCCTATTTATGGTTGGAACTACTGTTGGGGGATTTCGGTATAAATCTTCCATGTGGGCCTCATTTCTTAACCATGCAGAAAGAGAGGTTTGGTGAAAATTTTTGGGTGTTTACTACAAGAGGTTTCTAAGCATTTCCCTAATAACATTTAGAAAAGAATCACTTCCCTGGCAATGGTGCCAAAAAGTGATAGGCTGTCGTGAGGTCCTAACACTTTAGTTGAAAAATATCAATTTATCAATCGAGGTAGTGTCCGAGGCTGTATGCAATAGGGAGTATTGTTTGGATATCTCATTTAGAAACAATTTTCTAATTCCTTTAAAAAACTTAAACAACCTATTAAACTAAAAAGTAGTTATATCCTATCCTAGAAAGCATTCGAACTCTATACTATAAAGCACATAAACTCTATACTAGAAAGCATATAAACTTTATACTAGAAATCCATACATGTAACTTTACTCTGATCTTGATTGGTGACAAATTCTATACTGCACAAACATTCTAACTTTCATCTATCAGTAAATAGCAGTTTTAAACTAAAGCAAATGATCTAGAAATATTTAAACAAACAAAGCTCTAGAACTAATGCCTTAAACAACACACCTTGCAGGTTCACAATAGAATACAAAACATAAAATAACTTGAGCTGAAATGAAACATTCACAGAAATAGAAATACTTATCTACTCTACTATCCCGTGAGTGGCTAGCTCTTGGGAGAAATTTGTCTTTAACTCAGATCACATTCAATCGTTTCCATAGCAACATGGTAACTCCATTCAGATCTTTATATCTCAAAAGAAAATACTTAGAACAACACTATTTGCATTCATGGAAAAATTGCAGTGCATAGCTCTCACTATTTTCAAAAACCAAAGATTGAATTTCATCCATCCATAGTATGATATATATATATATATCCATGTTTTGAGCAAGCAATTAAAATGAACTATTCCCAAACTCCTAAATTTTTGATGGCAGTAAAATGCCATTTGAAAAATTCTTATAACAGAAAAATAAAATCTTTAACTACTGGTGTCTTTAAAACCTATGAAAGGCTCTAAGTGGAGCCATAATGTCTTGGATAACCAATAGGAATAAATAGAACTAAAAAGAGTCTTCAATCAATGCACACCTAAAATTTATGGCGCCCTCAACTTCTGGCACACTTGACCTCAGCTACATGAAGTCCACTTCTCTTGTAGGCCATGCATTAACCCTGCACATTTACCCAACTCTACATACCATTATATCAACATTTAAGAGCTAATTTCAGTCAATTTAGGAAATAAAGATTTATACAACATTTTTATTAAAAATAGATAAATATTGCTTATAAAAACAAACAAATTGGCAAGGCTAGGGGATTGGGCAATGTAAAAAGGGTTATTTGTTTCATCAAAGAAATGAGGTTGTTTATACCTCATCACATATCAACAAGAGTTTGTCCCATCTCACCAAGTAGGGTGTGCATGTACTGGCTCCTTCCTCTAAAAACCCAACTGCATAAAAAAATTAAAGGTGTAAGGCCACCATTATTCATAAAAAATTTGTGGAAACAAATGCAAACAATACACCAAACCAATCAACTCAAGAATTAATGGCCTAAATCAATCAAATCTGCAATTCATATCACCTATAATTCAATTTCGAAACAGGACAGGGATTTAATTCATCACACCAAACAAGCATCAATCAAATTCAAATAATTCCAAATTCAAATAGTTGTGAAAACCTTCGAGTATTCACTTATTCTGTAGTGAGCGACATAAGAAACGGAGTGACAAGCATAGATTCCAATCCAGCAGCTTCCATATTGTTCCAAGTATTCCTCTTACTTTTTCCATTCATAAGCTTTATATTGTTCTTCACTACAGCCATTATAGTGATAGGTTGGCATTTATCTTTCCATAGGGTTTATATTGCAAATATAAACCCTACAGAAAGACAAATGCCAACCTATCACCAGCTTCCATATTGCAAATATTATAGTCATAGTTTAGCATTTTTGTTTCCCTAGGATTTATATTGCAAATATTACAGTCATAGCTTAGCATTTGTGTTTCATAGGTTTTGCATTATCATTCACTCTGGTTATCTTATTCTCATAGGTTCTGTATTATCATTCACTCTGGTTATCTTATTCTCATAGGTTATGCATTATCATTCACTCCGGTTATCTTATTCTCATAGGTTATGCATTATCATTCACTATGGTTATCTTATTCTCATAGTTTATGCATTATCATTCACTCTGTTTATCTTTTTCTCGTAGGTTCTGCATTATCATTCACTCTAGTTATCTTTTTCTCATAGGTTCTACATTATCATTCAGTTAGGTTTTCTTCGATGCTAGTCATAAATTTGGGGGTTTATCTTTTTATTACGTTTTTGTTTCATCTTTTTCATGGGTTATGCTTCATTAGTTCAGTCATTCAAAATACTACATCAATTAACTTCAAAATAATTTATGCCTGTGAACGAGTTCGTCATGCACAAAAGATGTGAGATCTGTTAAACTCTTATTATTTTTCATTTGTAAGCTTTATACAATGTTTCCCTACTATTTATATTGCAACCATTACAGTCATAGTTAAACAGTTGTGTTCCCCTACAATTTATATTGCAATCGCTACAATCATAGGTTAGCAGTTGTGTTTAACTACGTTTAGGATATGAGATATGTTAAGCTCAGCCTTACTATTTTACATTTGTAAGCTTTTAATTGTTCTTCATCACTAATGTCATTGTCAAACATTTGTGTTTCCATACGGGTTATATTGCAATCATTACAGTCATAGTTAAAATGTGAGTGTGGTTCCCAATTTGTTGTGCATGAGTATGTTTATGTTGTACATGCCTAAGAGATATGAGATATTATTAAACTCTAACTTACTGTTAAACTCTAACTCCCTTGCATACAATGTAATTTTGTGTTTGTCACTCCTCTTTTCCTTATGTCACTCACTATAGAATAAATATAATGCAACCAACTAAAAAGAAAATGTTGTCCTATTTTGTTCCCCAGCCAAATAGCCCAAATCAAAAAAATCTCTAAGTGTTTTCCTTTTTTTCCCCTTTAAGCCATAGGTCATATTCTTTAAACACCAAACCAGATTTTCATAAAATTGTCTTAATCCTTCTGCTACTAAAATCCATTGCTAAATCTATACTAAGTCATTTCTTGTCATGTTGTGCTAAATCTTTGCATAATTAAACTAATATCACATCCCCATGGATATGCTAGATAAACTCTACAGGTTGGTGGGAGCTAAAACATGAAATAAGCCTTTTACTGCACTACCGCAACAGCTTGTGGATGAGCCCGCAAGATAGCGGTGAGGATTTATCCCAAGCATGAAACATATTTACCACGCCACCACGGCCATTAGTTGAAAGGCTTGCGGGCTTGCCGAAATAAAGGAAGTAGTTTGAACCGTTACCACATTACCGCGGCAGTTAACTTGGAGAAGCTCGTGGGATCGTAGCAAGAAAGAAAGAAGTCACCACGCTACTATGGTAGTTAGCAAAAATGTCCGCGGCCCGGCGGTAAAAGTTAGCAATTACCGCGCTACCCCAGCGGTCACAGGATTGGTGTGCGGGCTTGCAATAGGGCTTGAGCTAGGAACAAGGTGTTTCCCGTGGTCCCGCAAGAGTCTTTTCTCTAGTTTGCAAGCCGACGGTAAACGATTAACGGTCTATGGGATGGCAACGAGATTTAAATGCAAGGGGTTTACTACGCTACCGCGACAGTCAAAGGAATGAGGTGTGGGATGGCAGTAAAGGATAGTAAGGCATAAAATGTAGCTTGTAGACCATTAAAGGCAAGAAGATGTGCGAACTCAGTCGAACAGGGTTGTAGGGGCCGATTTTTCAAAGGATTCAGAGGCAATGAAAGACACAAAGATTTAAAAGTTAAAGATTTAAAGTGTTGTAAAGGTTTTGCTCGAGAAGTTTTGTCTCATATGCCATCAATGTAGATCATATGCCTCTCAGCTACCCCTTTTTAGATATTTGTTACATTTATGGTTGCAGGCCGCCGAATCAGTTGCTCGCCTTGAAGAGGGATGGAATATCTCTGAACCACCTATGGACTCCAAATATTTTATGCATTTATTCTTGCAAATAGACATCTTTTAGGCAGAGATATTTTCTGACAAAGCCCATAGGGCAATTTATTGTAACCTAATTAGGTCATTTGGAATCATATGTTAGATATACATGAATGTAAGATGTAAGAAAGGTTAGAAAATAGTTAGTTTTATGCTTTTGTATTCCAAACAAAACTTTCCTTTGCTGTAACTGTGCCTCTTGATCAATACATATGGTGTTTTACTTTTTCATGCTTTTAACTCTATGTAGTCTTATAATTGGTTATTGTTTGTGAATGTTTAATTCCTGGCAATCCATTATTTACCTCTGTTAAAATCTCCATGATCTATGTAAGTTTATTAGCTGTATTTCTTTATTTGTGCATCTTAGCTCTATGAATGTTCTTTATTCAAACCTAGTGTATCAGGTCTCCCCTTCATTTTTAGTTTTTAATGCCTCTTCCTCTTTTCCTAACTGTTAGGAATTTGCAGGTCTAATTAAACCAATTCCACATAACCCAATAGGATAAACAAGATGCAGAAACAACCATAATGCAAAAGATCAATGAACAAGCAAGAAGGAAACACAAGATATACCCTGGGAAAACCCTTTGCAAGGAAAAACCCAACCTCCAAAAGCATCCACACTCAAAATGTATTATTCAGCAATGAAACATATTACAATACAATCCATGAGCCTCCATGAATACCTCTGAACCATCAAGCACCTCCAATGCAACCTCCATGTGTACAAGCATGAATCCACGCATCACCTGCCATGCTTCAAAATCTGCCTCTCACAAAACCTCTGTTCACCTACAATGTCAAAAAATCTCGACAACCTCAAAATAATAACATTGTGCTTGCTTTTATAATATAAGCTCACACATTACATTAAGAAAACCATGTGCCGCAAAACCATGGGTTACACAAAACCACTTGACCCCACATTTGACTATTGGTACTACATTTTCCCAATAAATCAAATAATACAAATATTATCCCAATGGTACAATGCAACATAAAGTGGACCCAAATAATTACCTAGTGTGATTAACCACGCCACCTAGGTGCATCACAACTAAATAAGTATTTAATTACAACATTACAAAATATATATCAAAATATGCAATGGTGTACAACACCATATCCCAACATTCTCCCATTTGTTGTATACAGTGCATAAGGGTCAATACATGAAATACATCATCATAGGCAAACATGAAATCACATGAATCTCCAGAATGCTCTCATGCTCCATTAAGATACTTGCCACAAAATCAAAGTGACCACCATCTCAAGCAAGAACTCCTCTCATCCTCCAACGTGCCACCTATGGAAGAAAGGGAACATGCCAAGGTGAAGATGCACCAGTGCAAAGAACACAAGCATCAAATCCAAATGATAACATAAGGCTCCAAGCTATTGTCAAAGGTAAAAAACCCACATGACTAGAAATAGCACCCACAACATATGCTAATACATCCAACCATCCATACCTAATAGGTATCAACAACATCAATAAAATCATGCCAATAACATATCCAATCCATATATTCCAATAACAAGCTCCATGTATAAAACCTATCAATGAAGAACACATACATCCGGAAACTCACACTGCATGGGTAATGTCAAATTTGAAAATAGATCCAAGGCATACCAAGTCTATCAATCAACACTCAAACTAAGGTGTAGCTAATCAACAAGCCAATGAAGTATCTACATATTCTCTCATAGCATGTCACCACAACTATCTGAAGTCCAACCATATCAACATGATCCTCTAGGAAGTAGTCATAAGACAAAGAGGGGAAACCTGTAAATCATAATGTCCTTCTACAAATACCTCAAAGTGCTAAGTTGTGTCAAGTATGATCTCCTCTACAACCCCAAATGAAAAGCCTCAACAACACCCAACCATTCAATCTCATAAGACCAAATGAACATATGTAACATGTAACCAACATGGATGTAAGCCTCTCTAATCAAGGTAGACCAAACTCATAACCATTCCATAACCAGGAATAAGCCCAATCACATCTCCTAAACTCCTCATAATGAACATCATAAATCAAACCATATGAACAAGAAGATAACCATGCTAACATCCCTCAAATGAACCCTCTAGAACCAATAACTGTAGCTCAAGATCCATATCTATGAGAAGATGAAACATAAAGCAAAAATGCATCTAAAAGGATGGGCAATACCTCATAGATGATAAACCACTGAGTAGACCAAGAGTGGGGAATGAGAATGCTCTTCCAGGATACACCAAGCCACAATGACTCTCTCCAAGAACAATCTCCTCTATGTCCATAAAGAACTCACATCCATATCCAAGTGTAAGGCTCCTCGGTCTATTTGTTGAAACCTCCAAAGAGTAACCATCTCAACAAGTGTCTCTAATCACAAGAGAACTCCAGCCTCACCTAAGTCTCCAAGTATCCATGAGCACCTTTAACTGACCAATACATGCCAAACTCCAAATGCAACATAGCACCATCATGAAGTATCCAAGCAAATGATCAAAGTACTCAATACTAAGAGAACAAACAAGACTGCTGTCAATGCTCCTACTACACATTTGTATAATCAAGAAGCCCATCATGACATCATGATCTAACCATCTCCTCGTAAGAAGATCACATGCAATAAAGCGTACAATGATGCATACATCTTGTCTCAAGAGAACCTGTATCTTGCCAATACTTTAAGCTAGCATCAAGAGTAAACCATGACATAATATCAGCATCTCTAAACTAAGGATAAACATGTCAAATTAACAAATCATAAACTGACACCTCAACCAAAGACTCAAAGAAGTCCTCCACGGTAAACCAAGATGTCAACATCTCCACTCTCATGAAGATAACCATCTACTGACAACTAAACAGAAAATGTCAAAGAACTCTCACAAATAAGAGCTCCTCCATGACACCAACATCCACTACAAAAGATCATCCATCACGTATGATGAATCCAACATGCTACCAAAGCTCCCACTAAACCGTGATACCAAGCTGTCCATGAAAACAAAGTAACCATCTCCTAAATGAAGATTATCCATGGCCCAAACCAATCAAGGAATCCCACTGTAACATCAACAGCTCCCAAAAGGTCTAGTGAACCAAAAAACTCCAAACAAGAAGATAAAACCATCACTGTCAAAAGATAACATAAAACCATGTATCCAAGCTCTCCATGACATCGTAATAAACATGCTACAAGTCCCAACAACTAACTATCCAGGCACTCTAATCATCCATCCTCTCATCCCAATGCAACATACCAATGTACAAATGACCACAGATCAGGCCAACTAACAAAATCTTCATAAACACTAAATCAATCTTGTGGATATAGACAACCCACATCTGAGTTATCCCACTGTAGCCAAATAGGTGATCAGCCTACAAAACTACATAACTTGTAGATCCAAAACAAATGTAACATGCAAACTCATCATCACATTAGTAAATTGTAAACTGAGATATCAAAGAAGACAACCTGTAGACTCTAAGACTCAAACACTAAATCAACTCTAGATTCAATTTGCCAACAAGTCCACAAATGAGTACCATAGTCAAGGAACTAATCAAGCATCCAGGAGCTAAGAAAATCCCCCAAAACAACAGCACTTGTAATCATGAATCGAACATCATAGCCCATACCTGTCAATCGCATACATGATCATGTCATGCCAATGCAAAAGTGTGCCTACCTATCCATGACACCATAATCATCATCATCGTTGTACCTATACTAACTCCCACTTAAATGAGACTCCAAGTCTCACACGAGTATCAACCATGTCCTCAAACCAAAAGACAACCTGTACCTGTCTCCATCAAAGTCTAAACTCTAAAAATACCTGTAAACCTGTATCAGGAAGCACCAAATCTAACAACCTACTAAACCATGTTGATGGTCTCATAACAACATGCACTCCCACAATTTTGTGCTAAAAAATCAATCCAAATGCATTCATAAACGCACTCTGAATCTCAAGCTCCTACAAGTGATCAAACAAGTACCAAACTCTCTTTGCACACCAAACTAAAACTCTACATAATCCAAACTATAGTACAATGCAAGAGCTCTCCAACGCCTATCCGAAATCAAAAATCTGACTCCGTATGCAAAAGTTATGAGCATAAAACTGTACCTGAGCAATGCGGGCTTCAGGCACCAAATTTTGACACAAATAGAAAAATCCGATGACTAAACCTATACCATTGTGTAGTGGTTGAAGAGACCTTTCTGACACCTATAAGAAGTTGAGAATTGATATTGTGTGTGAAAGTTATGGCCCCTGGAAGAAAAGGCACTCCTAGGGCTAAAACTGGACCCCTGGTCAGCCCTGGTACAATGCTGACGTCATCGCTGACGCAAGCGTGACTATGCGCTGACTGGGCAAATATTGTGGTGTTGACGTGGCATATAGTCTAAGCTAGCATAATTTCTTTGACAGGTGGAATTAAAATAGTTTCCAATTTTGTTTTCCACTCCACAGACCTCGGGCAATAGTTTCAAAGGAGGTTTAATATTTTTTATTAAATTCTGAAATGTCAAATGTTATAATCCCTATCCTTAATACTTTTTAATTTCCATAAAAAATTAAATGTCCCCCATCGAAATTTCTCGGCCGCCTTCAAAGTTTCTAAAGGTTTTAAATAAAAGTTTTTTTTGTTTTAAAAAATTCCCTGTGGCGGGTGGCTCCTCTCGCTGGCAGTGGGGCTTCCCTTGCCAACCGGCGGCCGACATAGGGAAAAGAGGTGGGGCTGGCAAGGCTGACTGACGCAAGGCCAGTGGTACCCGTCGGTACCCACTGCACCTGTAGCACAGGTTTGTGGTACGGGGGGTCAGCGTACCCCCTGCCACTATTTTTTATTATTATTATTTCAATCTTTTTTAAAAAATGTTTTTCAATGCACTATAGTTTTTTTTTTAATCAAAAATTTTCAAACAACTATAGTGTGCAGGTAATTTTGTTTTTTCTAAAAAAAATTGCCTCTTCAACAAAAAATCTGTACGACGTACCTAGGAGGGGCATTTTTTTGCTTTTTTCTTCTTGTGACCAAAATAGGTTGAATTTTATATAGATCTTCATCTCTCGGGCCTCCTAGACTCAATGGCGAGGTCCATTTTGTCCCAGGAGGTCATCTATGAAATTTTCTCCTCAAAACTCTAATGAAGCCAATCCAGAAAAACCCTCTTCAACCATGATTTTTCAATCACCAGATTTGTAACATGCACAACAAATCTCTAATACTCAGAACCCCCAATCTACAATACAACCTACACAAAACCTTGTAATACCTTCAATCCTTCCATGCATTGCCATGGCTTCCATTTTGCACTTGATCTACACACACAAGGGTTATACACATCTAGGGAACTCACACCTCCCTCAACCATAAACCTAGCTCCGATACCAACTATTAGGAATTTGTAGGTCTAATTAAACCAATTCCACATAACCCAATAGGAGAAACAAGATGCAAAAACAACCATAATGCAAAAGATCAATGAACAAACAACAAGGAAACACAAGATATACCCCGGGAAAACCCCAGCCTCCAAAAGCATCCACGCTCAAATGTATTATTCAACAATGAAACATATTACAATACAATCCATGAGCCTCCATGAATACCTTCGAACCATCAAGCACCTCCAATGCAACCTCCATGTGTACAAGCATGAATCCACACATCACTTGCCATGCTTCACAATATGCACTTATAGGAGAGAGCTCAATACAACGACAGCCTCTCACAAAACCTCTGTTCACCTACAATGAAAAATCTAGCCAACCTCAAAATAATAACCTTGTGCTTGCTTTTATAATATAAGCTCACACATTACATTAAAAAAATCATGTGCCCCAAAACCACTTAACCCCACATTTGACTATTGGTACTACATTTTCCCAATAAATCAAATAATACAAATAATATCCCAATGTTACAATACAACATAAAGTGGACCCAAATAATTACCTAGTGTGATTAACCACACCACCTAGGTGCATCACAACTAAATAATTATTTAATTACAACATTATAAAATATATATCAAAATATTCAATGGTGTACAACACCATATCCCAACACTAACAAGTGGATAGATTAGGTTTAGTCTTAGGATTGTTGAATCTCTTATTCAGAAAAGGAACCAACCTCTCTCTAGAGATTTGACCTCCCTGTAGGGTCCCACACCTAGAGGTCATCTGAATGTTTCACTAGATTGTTGAAGTCCTAAAAGCCTTCAACACTAGGTGCAAATCTATGTGACAACAAAAAATACGTACACAAACTAATTAATCTTATGTTCAAGCATCAATGTCTTCATACATAAAGATAAACAAGATTCAATATGAAAATGCCTTCCTATTTTTATCACAAGAAGTAAATATATGTTGTTTTCCCTTCTTGGTTTTGATTGTACTTATTCTGTGCAGATGGCTAAGGGTAATGTAGGGGTGACCCATACTGGAACCAAAAGAAACAAAAGAGCCACAACACGATTTCCCTCCCACAAATGAGGTTGTAATTTCCCCCCTAACGAAGTAGATCATGTTGCACCAGTAGAGGACAATTCTACTCCTCGAATACTGCAGAATGTGGTTCCTACACCTCAAAAATTGCAAAGAGTAACAATGAAACAATGACTGTGGTCTTTGGAGGACATGAAAGGGGCACTCTACGACATTAAGGAAAATGACATGTCAATAAGGGGAACTTCTAAAAAGTGGAAAATCCCAGCATCCACACTCTCCAAATGGCTAGGCGGACTAACAACAACATCCAAGAAAGGTCTGCCAATAGTCCTCATTGAAGAGGAAGAACATCTCATTGTGGAATGGTGCAAGGAAATGGATGAGGTTGTCCATGGTCTTGAGATAGTCAATCTTAAGTCAGAGGTTGCCCAAATCTATCAAAACATGCCAAACCCTTTCAGCAATGGGTTCCCGGGGGAGTCCTAGTGGACAGGTTTCAAGAAATGACATCCTGAACTTGTGTTGCAGACTGTTGAAGGCCTAGACAAAGATAGGGCACTCAACCTTAGACATGTTGTAGTATCTTTCTATGATACATTGTTTGCAGCGTATGAAGCACTGCCATATGGTCCATATCACATTTGGAACTACGATGAAACTGGCATCTAGGCAGGCATAAATGGGTCCATGAAGGTGCTGGCTAGAAAAGGTAGCAGGAATGTCTCGTACATCATTCCAAAGAGTCGTGAATGGATAACCATTCTATACTGTGTCATGTTAGAAATGAAAGCAACACTACTTCAATGGAAATCTGATTCGAGATAAATTTCAGCAATCTTTAACTGTATGTTATTAATGGAGATTGTAACAAAACATAAACTCACAATACAAAAATATACCAGAAGTAGAATGAAGCACATAACACAAGTGTTTAACATGGAGAAAACCCTTTCAGGTAAAAAACTCCACTAAGTAAAGAGGCCAAGTTGTATTATCTTCACAAAAGGAGATTACAAATACATTCACTTCCTCTATCCTCCAACCTTCACTTCAGCAGAACCTGGGTACCTGTAAACTGTTATATGCCTCTCATCTACTATGCTATGGTTTATATAGAATTTACACAACCTCAAGACATTAAATGACTTCTTACAATCCCATAACACTTGTCAAGAGTCAACAATACAACCTTGGGCATCCATGGCCAAGAATAGGCTCTTACAGGGTCATAAATGTTGTCATACATGCATCCTACACTTGGAAAAAATTACCCATGCAAGCTTGAACGACTTGGGGCCAAAAATAGCCACTTACAACATCTTATGATGCGTCATATGCTATTATTAGTGTCATAGATTCTTATGACAACTTACAGTTGTTATAGAATCTCTTACACTCTCTTACAACATCTATGACGTGCGTCATAAACTAAAAATAGATTATTCCTCCACATGTGCACCCCACTTTGACCAATTACCATTTACCATAGTAAATGACATCTCATAACTACCACTAGTAACTCTGAGAATTACCGTGTAGTAACTCCATAATTACCGTGGACAGTAAATAATTTTTACTACTGCTAGTGAAACTTGTACATCCCTTATGGGTAATTACAAATTATAAATAATAAATGGAATAAATACAATATTGAGATTTACAAGGTTAATGGCACCTTATCCCAACATTCTCCCACTTGACATTATACATTGTAAATCAACCCATAAGAAATCAAATGAAAAATAATCAAGCACTAGAAACAAGGCCCATGGGCTCTCTGCACCACACGAACTTCTCTGTGATCACAGGCTTGGTCAATGAATCTACAACATTCTCCTGAGTGTCTATCTTCTTTAACTCAATCTCTCCATTTGCAACCAACTCTCGAACAAAGTGATACTGAACATCAACATGCTTAGTTCAAGCATGATACATGGGATTCTTAGCCAAACAAATAGCACTCTAGCTATCACAACCAATCTAAATATTCCTGCAATCAAAACCAATACCTGTACACAGTCTCCTCAACCAAACTGCCTCCTTAGAGACATGAGTTGCAGCCATATACTCTGCTTCTATGGTGGACAAAGCAACTATGGGTTGCCTCTTACTCATCCAACTCACTGCACCTCCAAATAGAGTAAGCACATAGCCACTAGTGGACCTTCGACTATCCAAGTCACCTGCCCAATCTGCATCAACAAAACCCTATATGTCCAAAGATTTATCAGCACTATCAGTACCAGAATAAACCAAACAGTGATCAGGAGCACCTGCAAGATATTTAAATACCCTTTTCACATAGTTCCAATGTTGTCTACTAGGGTTAGACATAAATCTGCTCAAAACTCCCACTGCTTGGGCAATATCTGGTCTAGTGCAAACCATTGCATACATCAAACTCCCTACAACACTAGCATATGGCACATTAGACATATCCTCGAGATCATCCTCAGTCTTTGGACACATATCTAATTAAAGCTTAGTACCAATGGGTAAAGGAACTCTAACTGGATTACAGTCCTGCAAACTAAACCTCTACAAAATACTATTCACATACTTACTTTGTGACAACCAAAGCTTTCTGTTAACTTTGTCCCTCCTAATCTCCATTCCCAAAATATACCTTGCAGCACCAAGATCCTTCATCTCAAATGCACCTGAAAGTTGGGCTTTAAGCTCACTGACCATACCCTTAGTATTGCTAAAAAACATGTCATCAACATACAAAGCAATAACCAGTATAGAATCACTAACACAATGAATGTAAACGCAATGATCCTCCTTGCTTCTAACAAAACCCAATTTCAAAACAAATGAATCAAACTTTTGATACCACATTCTGGGGGACTGTTTCAAACCATAAAGAGACCTCTTTAACCTGCAAACCTAATGTTCTTTTCCTTTTACCTCAAAACCTGTAGGCTGTTGCATATAAATTTCTTCTTCAAGATCTCCATGTAAGAACGTAGTCTTAACATCCATTTGCTCAATCTCTCAATCATAAGCTGCAACAATGGATAAGAGAAATCTAATAGAAGTCAATTTAGCAACAGGAGAGAATATCTCACCAAAATCAGCTCCCTCTCTCTGGGAGTAGCCCTTGGCTACTAGTCTAGCCTTGTACTTCTCCAATGACCCATCTGCTCCAAACTTCTTCTTGAAGACCCACTTACATCTTATGGCCTTCCTTCCTTTGGGAAAATGAATAAGATCCCAAGTGTTATTAGAGTCCAAAGCCATCATCTCCTCCTGCATGGCTAGTTGCCAAGACTCACTGTCATCTGCAGAAATAGCTTCCCTATAGGATCTAGGTTCATCATTAGTACTTAATAAAGCATATACACAGCGGAAATCTGGTGGGCTATACCTGTCAATTAGATTCCGTTGTCTTGTGGATCTCCTCAAGGGTGAAGTAAGAGACTCTACTTGTTCTTCTGCATGATCATCTACACCAACTTCTTCTGTAACAATAGATTCATCTTCATCAGAACTACTGGAATCTTCTTCTTCTTCTTCACCCATCAATCCATCATTCTGTTCTTCCTGAGGTGCATCTTGTTGCACTAAATCAAAGTGTACTCTCTTTACCTTTTCATCTTTTTCTTTTGGCTGCTCAGGTTTAGAAATAGCTCTAAGTTCCCTGAAAATTACATCTCTAGAAAAGATAATCTTGCAAGTTTTTGGATTCCAAAGCTTATAACCTTTGACATTATCACCATATCCAATGAATGCACATTTTTCAACCTTTGGATCCAACTTAGATCGCTTTTCCTTAGGCACATGAACAAAAGCCTCACAGCCAAAAACCCTTAAATGTGAAACAGAAGGTTTCTTACTTGTCCACACTTCATAAGGTGTCAAATCAAGAGCTTTACAAGGAGATATGTTTATCAAGTAGCAAGCAGTACACACAGCCTCTGCCCAAAATCATTTATCCAACTGTACATCACTAAGCATACTTCTGGCCCTTTCCATAATTGTTTGGTTCATCCTTTATGCAACACCATTCTGTTGTGGTGCATATAGAGTTGTCTTTTGTCTAATTATACCTACATGCTTGCAAAACTCATTAAATTGCTTAGAGCAATATTCCCCTCCATTGTTAGATCTTAATATTTTTATCTTTAAACTTGATTGGTTCTCTACTAAGACTTTGAATTCCTTAAACTTAGTGAAAACTTTAGATTTATGCTTCATAAAATAAATCCATGTAAATCTGGATACATCATCAATGAAGGTTACAAAATAACAAGATTTTCCAATAGCTTCATTATCCACAGGCCCAAACACATTCGTATGAATAATTTCTAGCTTCTCTTTTGCTCTATTGCTTCTTGAAGGAAATGATTTTTTGTTTTATTTACCAAACACACAATGATCACATAAAACAAAGTGCTCATCAGAATAAGAGAAACAGTCCAACAAATTTTTATTCTTAATAGTTTTCAATACATTATTGCTTGTGTGGCCCAATCTACGGTGCCACAACATACATGTGTATTTTTAGTAGTGGCCTCAGATACATAGGAGGCATTACAAACTGTAGTGGCTTCAAGCTTAAACAAGTTCCCGAATCTCTTCCCTTTTACTACCACCAAGTTCCCTCACCAATCTGCAGCCATGCTTGTCAAATGTCACATGCATTCCCAAATCATTCAACTTCGAAACTGAAATTAGATTTCTAGCTAATCTAGGAACATGCAAAACAACAGGGATGGTTTTAATCCTCCCATCACTGAAACACAACAATAGCTTTCCTTTCCCAACAATCAGATATGTAGAGTTGTCACCAAAGTAGATATTACCTCCATCATATTCTTCATATGAGGAGAACCATTCCTTATGTGGAGTCATATGAAATGAGCATCCTAAGTCAATCAACCAGTGATCATTAGAAACAAGATTACATGCAAAAAGTAAAATTTCTTCACTTGCATTCAAGGACTTATCCAAAGCACTCTCCCACTGTTTCTTGGGATTTCTGCACTCCTTCACATGTCCCCTTTTACCGTAGTTCCAACACTTAACTCTGTTCTTTTTACCAGGAGTCTTAGACCGGCCCTTGGACTTGTCCTTAGCCCCTTTCTAATCTCCTTTAGGTACCCTTTCCTTAGACCTTCCCCTGACACTGAAAGCATCCCCTGAACTATCCAAACTCTTCTTCCTCAATTCATGTGACAGTAGCACTGAAACAAGAGCATCCAACTTCGGATCTGCAAGGTTAGCAATGATAGCAAGGATAACATTCTCCCAAGACTCAGGTAAAGAACAAAGAAGTAAGATACATTTATGTTCCTCACTAACCTCAACATCTACTGAATCAAGTTGACTCACTAACAAATTAAAAGAATTTAAATGCTCTGCAACTGATTCACCTTCTCGCATTTTCATGGAAAATAATTTTTTTTTTTAAATAAAATTTATTTACCATACTCTTGGCTTGATAGATCTCACCCAACTGTTTCCACAACTTGTATGCAGTCTCTTCCTTTGTGACATTCAACAGGACAGAGTCTGAAAGACACAATCGGATGGTTCCCCGTGCCTTCTTATCCAGTCTATCCCACTCATCTTGAGAGACATCGTCAGGTTTCTTCTCTTTTTGGACAGCCAACCATTGGTTTCTTTCTTCCAACAAATCTTCCATTTTCAGTTTCCATAACGCATACCCTGTTCCGTTGAACTTCTCAATGTCCATTTAAGAGGTTGATGCAATGGTGGATGCAGCCATAATAACAACATAAGATCTGCAAAACAAATGCAACCAAATCTCCCACTGCAGCTACAGCTTCCACACTACCACCCAAGAGTCAAAGTTGGCCAGGCTTTGATACCAAATGTTAGAAATGAAAGCAACACTACTTCAATGGAAATCTGATTCGAGATAAATTTTAGCAAACTTTAACTTTGTGTTATTAATAGAGATTGTAACAAAACATAAACCCACAATACAAAAATATACCAGAAGTAGAATGAAGCACATAACATAAGTGTTTAACGTGGAGAAAACCCTTTTGGGTAAAAAACTCCACCAAGTAAAGAGGCCAAGTTGTGTTATCTTCACAAAAGGAGATTGCAAATACATTCACTTCCTCTATCCTCCAACCTTCACTCCGGCGAAACCTAGGTACCTGTAAACTGTTATATGCCTCTCATCTACTATGCTATGGTTTATATAGAATTTACACAACCTTAAGACATTAAATGACTTCTTACAAGCCCATAACACTTGTCAAGAGTCAACAATACAACCTTGGGCGTCCATGGCCAAGAATAGGCTCTTATGGGATCATAAATGCTGTCATACATGCATCCTACACTTGGGAAAAAGTGCCCATGCAAGCTTGAATGACTTGGGGCCACAAATAGCCACTTACAGCATCTTATGACGCGTCATATGCTATTATTAGTGTCATAGATTCTTATGGCAACTTACAGTTGTCATAGAATCTCTTACATCCTCTTACAACATCTATGACATGCGTCATAAACTAAAAATAGATTATTCCTCCACATGTGCACCCCACTTTGACCAATTACCATTTACCATAGTAAATGACATCTCATAACTACCGCCGATAACTCTGGGACTTACCATGCAGTAACTCCTTAATTACCGTGGACAATAAATAATTTTTACCATTGCCGATGAAACTTGTAAATCCCTTATGGGTAATTATAAATTACAAATAATAAATGGAATAAATATAATATTGGGATTTACAAGGTTAATGGCACCTTATCCCAACATGTCAATGTTGTCGAGCAAAGCATTCTAGGCTTTTACTTGTTCAAGGGGAAACAAAACATACATAATTACATTGTAGATTGTGAACCAGGTGCTTGCATGGTAGCCCAACCCTATGCATGGATGACTGAAGACTTGTTTATTGATTGGTTGACCCACTTTAAAAACTTAGTTCCAAGTGGTGTGTCACCCACCAATAGGCACTTGTTGATTTTTGACAGGGATGAAAGCCATGTAGCACTCAAAACCATCCAAGAAGCAAGAGCGTTGGGTGTAGATTTACTAACATTGTTGTCACACACCTCACATAAGCTACAAGCATTGGATGTGAGTGTCTTTTCACCTTTTAATTCTTACTTCAAATCAGAACGTGCAACATTTGTGGCGAGGTTTCGAAACATTGAAGTGAGGAGGACAAAACTTGCAATGTTGGGTAGTAAAGCATTCATAAGAGATTTGACAACTGACAACATCAAAGCAAGATTTAAAAGGATTGGGATATAGCCACTCAATCCGGATGCACTCATGGACGACATGCATCCCAGCGACACATTTCAAGTCAATGAGGATGCTTGTGCAGTGGAAAACATTCTTAGCCTTTTTGGAGTTGTCGTGTCAAGAGATTATATAGCACAATTGCAACCCACTCTTCCAAATGGAATATTGCAGTCTATGACAGAATCACAGTAGTTGCCTAATAGTTGTCTTGTTGATAATGTTGCACAAGTGGTGGCTGATCAACAAACTCCTCCCATGGTTGATAGCCACGACCAATTTAGTGAGAGTTTAGATCTTCCATCGCAACGAATTGCTCCATCCTGGTTGGTGGAGGGGGCAATGAATCAAGGCATTGATTTGCATGTCCCAAAACAATAGGGTACTTATAGTTTCCCATCACCACCACCTACGATTGACCTATCTGAAGTTGTGCATTACTATGCTCCTTCTTGCACTTCAAATTTAGGAGGCAATCAAGATTTCAATGAGGACTCACATGCAGTGGAGGAGAACATTGTCTTACAATTGGATCAAATAGAACAGACAAAAATAGTTCCGCACATCAGCGAATTCCTCAAGCTACCTGTGCACATTGTCCATAAAAAAATCCAAAGGTGGTGCAATTTGGTTGAGCAGACAGTCTCAGCTGTTGACGACAAATGACTACATGAAACTGTTAATGGAGCAAGAGGAAGGGAAGAAAGAGGTTGAGGACCTAAAAGCCTGAAAGAGATAAGAGAACGAGGAGAAAAAGGCAGCAAAGATAGTGGAAAAGGAGTTGAAGGAGCAGGCCAAAATAGAGAAGGAGATACAGCATAAAGAAAATGAGCAGCAAAAAATATAACAGAAGAAGAATAAAGATGCCAAAAAGTAGAGAGGCTTTAGAGGGAACAAGACTGAAAGGAAAAAGAGATTAAGGAGGTGTAGAGGGCTTTACAAAGAGAAAGGCAGTTAAGGACCCCTACTAATCCCTTGTCTCAAAGTAATGCAGAATTTTGTGATATTCTCAACATCAATATCCCTAACTTCTCCACGGCAATGAATTATTCAACCATCTCCCAATTTGACTTTAGGTGCACTCAATATCCAAATTAGACTACCACTAGGGATGTACAGATGTGTTCACCACCACCCCCAACACATGTCACTTGCACCCAGTTTTCCAAGCCAACTTCCAGTCATGTAAGTAGCACTCCTCATCGATTGGAAGGGGACAAGAACATGGCTAGTGGCGCCCCAAGCAGCCAACTGCCATTTCTCTATCACATTAGCTAGATGTAGCCTTATTTGGATTTCATATGTACTTGATGTTTTGGATAGTTTATAAGTTTTCATATCTACAAATGCACCCTTTTTGTTGACAGTTTGAAATTTATGATAACTACAAATGCAACATTATTATTTTGATTTGCAATGTTTTCTGATCAGATTGCAATGTGTGTTGTATTTATGCTTCTTGTTCTACCAATGTTCAATTGATAGCTTCGCATTATCATTCACTTTGGTTATCTTATTCTCATAGGTTCTACATTATCATCCAATTAGGTTTTCATAGGTTATCACTGTTTATTAGTCATAAATCTTTTTCATTGTTTATTTCTCATAAATCTGTTTCCCTACGCTTTATATTGCAACTATTACAGTCATAGGTTAGCATTTGTGTTTCCCTACAGTTTATATTACAAATATTACAACCACAATTTTAAATTTATGATAACTATAGATGCAACGTTATTGTTTTGATTTGCAATGTTTTTTGATCAGATTGCAATGTGTGTTGTATTTATGCTTCTTGTTTCCACCTATGTTCAATTAACAGTTTCTCATTTTCAATTTTTATTTTTGATTGCATTTGACACATGGGAGGATGGGATTTGTCGGTCAGGAAAAAAAATTGAATTTTGGCCATGTGACCGAAACGTAGGCAGTCGGAGTGCCAGTTAGTGCATGACACAACATGCAAAGTGGAAGGCCCTGCCACATCGCCACCATAACACTCCACTGCATCACATTAATGTCTTGCCGCCCCTTCCAATTCTTGTGTACACTCCTCATTACTACACGCCCCTTCTTGCTGCTTCCACAACATCCCACATAAACTTTGAGCTAACATGCATTCAATGCTCCCAGTGCATCGCACAACTCGCCAACTTTAGAGTCTTTCAATCTACCATCTTCTCAAATTTTTCTAAGTTGTCCACCATAAGGTGCTTGGTTGAGGTCTCTGCAACTTCCATCCCGCCACCACAACATGCTACACTCAGACTCCAGTGTCCCTTCCAGCTTCTTTATATTGTTACATATACATATATGTATATGTTTATGCATGTGGTATATGCATATACATATACATAGACATACACATTTACATATATGTATATGTATACACATACACATACACATTTACATATATGTACATGTATACACATATAAATATACATATACATATATGTACATATATCTATTTTGTTGTTCTTCAATTCAATCATGCAACTATTGTAACTTTTTTACATGCCATTGATTAATTTGGGGGTGTTCTCTTTTTCATAGGTTCTGCTTCATCTATTCAGTCATGTAAATATGTATACACATATATATACATATACATGTATATGAATATGTATATATATATATATATATATATATATATATATGTTTATACAATAATATTTTGTTGTTGTTATTCAATTCGAACATATAAATATTGTTGGTTTGTCCAATGTAAGCAAAACAATGCATAACCAATGTATGCATGTCTATATAAGTATATACCTCTTTTTTATAGGTTTTGATTCATGTATTCACTCATGTAAATATGTATTCACATATATATACATATACATATATATGAATATGTATATATATTTATTTTGTTGTTGTTCTTCAATTGAAAAATATAAATATTGTTCGTTTGTCCAATGTAAGAATAACAATGCAAGTAACTAATGTATGCATGTATGTATAAATCTGGGGTTGTTTTTATTTTCATTACAGTAACAAATAATATTGTTGGTTGTTTTGGTGCCATAGATAAATCTAGGGTTGTTTATTTTTCATTTCAGTAACAAATAATATTTTTGGGTGTTGGGTGTTCTATGGTAATACATGTACAATTCTATGGTAATACTTCACAATATAACATGGGTGAATGGATTTTGGTAATTGTTCAATTTAGTAATGGTAAAACATGTCATAGAGCTAATAGGAGGGGATGTGCATTAAAGACGATTGTACAGAAGAATTGGCAGGGGCGGTGAGAGATTAATGCAAGCCAGTGGAGTGAAAGGGTGGCCAACTTATACTTCATCAAAAACACTTTTAACTTCCAATCATACAAATATTAAAAACAGTGTGCAATGATGAACACACGAATAGAAGTCTTATCTGTCCAGGATATACATGATGTCCGTGGATCAAAACATCCATGGTAGATCACGTATATCTTGAACAAATAGACATCTTTCACGGTCTATCACTATTTGATGAACAAACAATACTAGCAGGACTGAATTGATGAAGTAGAACCTATGCAAAAGAGAACACCCCTAAATTAATCAATGGCACCTAAAAAAGATACAATAGTTAGAGGACTGAATTGATTAAGCATAACCTATGCAAAAGAGAACACCCTCGAATTAATCAATGGCACCTAAGAAAGCTACAATAGCTACATGATTGAATTGAAGTAGCATAACCTATTCAAAAAAGAACACCCCCAAATTAATCAATGACACCTACAAAGGATACAATAGTTAGAGGACTAAAATGATGAAGCATAACCTATGCAAAAGAGAACACACCTGAATTATTCAATGGCACCTAAGAAAGCTACAATAGTTGCATGATTGAATTGATGTAGCAGAACCTATTCAAAAGAGAACACCCCCAAATTAATCAATGGCACCTAAAAAAGATACAATAGTTAGAGGACTTAATTGATGAAGCATAACCTATGCAAAAGAGAACACCCCTGAATTAATCAATGGCACCTAAGAAAGCTACAATAGTTGCATGACTGAATTGATGTAGCAGAACCTATTCAAAAGAGAACACCCCCAAATTAATCAATGACACCTAAAAAAGATACAATAGTTAGAGGACTGAATTGATGAAGCATAACCTATGCAAAAGATAACACCCCCGAATTAATCAATGGCACATAAGAAAGCTACAATAGTTGCATGACTAAACTGATGTAGCAGAACCTATTCAAAAGAGAACACCCTCAAATTAATCATTGGTACCTAAAAAGATACAATAGTTAGAGGACTAAATTGATGAAGCATAACCCATGCAAAAGAGAACACCCTCGAATTAATCAATGCCACCTAAGAAAGCTACAATAGTTGCATGATTGAATTGATGTAGCAGAACCTCTAAAAAAGACAACATCCCAAATTAATCAATGGCACCTAAAAAAGATACAATAGTTGCAGCACTAAATTGATGAAGTATAAGGTATGCAAAAGAGAACACCCCAAATTAATCAATGGTACCTAAGAAAACTACAATAGTTGCATGATTGAATTGATGTAGCAGAACCTCTAAAAAAGAGAACATCCCCAAATTAATCAACGGCACCTAAAAAAGATACAATAGTTAGAGGATTGAATTGAAGAAGCATAACCTATGCAAAAGAGATCACCCTTGAATTAATCAATGGCACCTAAGAAAGCTACAATAGTTGCATGAGTGAATTGATCTAGTAGAACCTATAAAAAAGATAACACCCCCAAATTAATCAATGGCACCTCAAAAAGATACAATAGTTAGAAGACTGAATTGATGAAGCATAACCTATGCAAAAGATAACACCCCCGAATTAATCAATGGCACATAAGAAAGCTACAATAGTTGCATGACTGAATTGATGTAGCAAAACCTATAGAAAAGCTAACACCCCTGAATTAATCAGTGGCACCTAAAAACAATACAATAGTTGTAGGACTCAATTGATGAAGTAGAACCTATGCAAAAGTAACACCCCCAAACACATTCTGGCATCAATGTGAAGAAAATTCAAGAAGATGGTAGATTGAAAGGCTCTAAAGTTGCCATGATTAAATTGATGTAGATTGAAAGGCTCTAAAGTTGGCAAGTTGTGCGAGGCACTGAGAGCATTGAATGTAGGTTGGCTCGAAGTTTACGTGGGATGTTGTGGAAGTAGTATATGTATATGTATATACATATGTATACATGTATGTCTATGTATACGTCTATACATATGCATATACATATATATAAAGAAGCTGGAAGGGACACCAAACTCTGAGTGTAACATGTAGTGGTGGCAAGATTGAAGTTGCAGAGACCTTAAGCCAACACATTCTAGCATCAATGTGAAGAAAATTAATCAAGGGCTATTTGAATTGGGAATTTTTGAATTTGATTGATGCTTGTTTGATGTGGTGAATTAAACCCCTGTCCTATTTGGAATTTGGATTCTATGTGATATGAATTACAGTTTTGATTGATTTGGGCCATTAATTCTTGAGTTGATTGGTTTGGTGTATTGTTTGCATTTGTTTCCATAATTTTTTTATGAATAATGGCGGCCTTGCAGCTTGTATTTTCGGATGCAGGTGGGTTTTTAGAGGAAGGAGCCAGTACGTATGCACCCTACTTGGCGAGATGCAAGAGACTCCTGCTGATATGTGTTGTAGGTCTCATGTTTGATGAGACAGGCGGATGCATTTGTGAATTGTGTTGGCGTTTCAATTCGCACCTCTGGTATGTGATTTGGAAACGGACAGCTATGCACAAATAAACTGCTCTCCTATTGGAAGGGGGAGTTCCCTTTCTTGCTGATGTTCGCTGAAAAGATAACTTGAATGAAACTTTGCCTATCTTCTTTTTGATTCTCAGCTACAGAGCACAAGGTTATAAAACTCTAAACGCTGCAGAAGAGGTTTTTCCTTTTTAATAAAACTTCTACTACAACTAGCATAGACTAATGACGCTTTCAACCCCCTGAGTAAATTCAGAGCAAAGGAAATTGAAAGTGAACGGGGAATGATTGTTAACACAAAAACTCAAGTAGTTTTCCTCCAGATTTACACCACAAGACTAAGAGTACTTTAATGATGAAAGCTGAAAATGAAAGCCACATAAGCTACACATCTGACGACGAAAACTTGATGAATCGATATAGAATATCAGAGCAAAGTAGGCATGAGATTTCTATTCAATATCAGAAAGTTTAATACAACTCCAGGACAGCCAGACTGCAGCAAAAGGTAGGCATACAGTAAGCGATCAAACACCAGAGAACACTGAACACAAATGAACAGACACTTGGAATAACAATGTTTGCAGGCTAGAATAGGCACAGCAAATTTGCTATCACAACTACCATTACAAACAATGGGCAAGGATGCCCTTATTTATACTAAAATCAAAGGAGTAGGGAACCCTAAAATCTCCTTGATTAACCCTAACTTGCCAACTCGCAAGCTTTATTACTATCCTAAGACAAAGATACAGTAAACAAATGCTTTAAAGCAAAAAGATTCCAACTATCACAATGTGCTTTCTTTCTAAATATAGAATGGATGAGCTTAGGATGAAAGCACCTGCTTTAAAATAAAAAGCATATGTTTTAAAGCTGCTTTCTTTTGAAATACATCCTCATCAACATTCTTGCTTTTTGGTGACGTCATCCGTTGATATTCTTTTGGCGATTTCTTCTAAAAAAAAGTTGATTCTGAGCGAAAAAAGTTGGCACATGGGTTTTGTAGGCAATTCTGTTTTGAAGCAACCCAGATTGTCAGATTTTGAAAAAGAGGAGATTTTCTCGAAAAAGCAGGAAAAAAGCAGTTTCCCGAAAAAAAAGCACAACTCCCAATCTTCAAGAGGATAAAAATCTGGATGGACCCATCTCGACAAAAACTGAAAAAGCTCTAGTCGGATTTCTGAAAAATGATCTCCTTGAAACAAGGACCCTGAAAAAGCAAGCCTCTCTTCTTCCTCAACCCGAATCTATGAAGAACACTGAAAAAGCACCTGGTTTGGGTCTTCAAATCTTCGTTGAAAGAAAAATAAAATCTTTCCTCTGGATGCAACCTGCCAAAGCTTGTCTTTCTAAATCTTTTGGTTGAAAAACAGCTTTACTTGTGAGAGAAGAAAACTTCATCCTCATCCATGAAGAAAGCATCTTTTAAAGCATAAATCCAAGTGGATGTCTTCGAATAGGAAGAATCCCTATTTTGTAGGAGCCTATGGCTTCATGTGCAAGATGACGAAAAAATCTTCTTTGATGATGTCATCGAATGCGTGAGTTGAAAGAAGTGCTAATAACTTTTTGCTTCATTTTCGACACTTCAACACTCGTTTTGACTCAAATATGGCCTGTCTCCGACTTCAACAAGGCAGGAAAATGTCATCATGAACTGAAAAAGCTAACTGATCCTGACATTTTGGAGGTTGATCAACTGAGATTCCATCCCCTGCCTTCGTTTGACGATCTGACATCTTTTGACCAAGTTTGACCTTCCGGAAACTGCCAACGGGCGAAGATTGGTAACAAGGCATGTCGGAAAACACTAAAAACACAAAAATATTCTAACACTGCTCAAGATGGGCGCCCCAAGCCACCTGGGGCGCCTGGTTTTCCAACACTTAGCCATTTTTTTAGTTTTTCCAAATTTTCCAATTTCTTGGTTTGCGTGTGCATTCCGGAGGTACAGGACCCCTGTTTGGCTATCAATTTCTATCAATTGGGATGAAAATGAGTCTGATGATTTGGCAAATATGCAAGCTTGATGAAAACTAAGCTGATTGTACTCTCTGTTTGCCTCGAAAAATGTGCCAAACTGATCAACTTTGAACCGGACCGGGCTGACGGAAGGAGATTCATGTTTTTTGAGAAAATCATCAAAAATAAACTAACTCTGGAGAGTTTGGGCGGCCCAAGCCACCTAGGGCGCCTAGTTTTCCATGCCTTAAAAAAATTTTGGAATTTTTCAATTTCTGTCGCAAATCTTGAATTTCACCAAAATTCGAAGGTCCTGTCTAACGTATATTTCAAAATATATTCAAGTATATGTTTAGATATTGAATTTCCTATACTTTAAATATTTTGAAATATACTTTCAAGATGTTTGAGATAGGTCTCAGATCCATGGGATTTGACATGCGGATTCTAGATTTTTGAGGATCCACCAAATTTCAGACTTAGTCAAATTTTTAGGATTTCAAGACATCAGACTTAGCCAATTTCAGGATTCCATGGACAGGCATCAGGATGAGGGTAGATTGGATAGCCTAAGCATATCTGAGATGAATCTCTGGCTTTGACTAACTTTTGACCAAGTTTGACCAACCGGAAAGGAGCTGACGGAAGCAATTTCTACGTTTCTTGAAAAACGTAAAAAAAACTAACACAGGAGAGGATGGGCACCCCAAGCCTCCTGGGGCGCCCAGTTTCACCAAACTTAGCCATTTTTGTGATTTTCCAACTTTTCCATTCACCTTGGATCCATCTTGCATCGTTTTGCGTGCATCGTCGAGTCGACGGCCGTTTGTCAGTTTTGCGTTGTCGAAACAACGTTGGAAACTCGTTGAAGAGATTTGGCAGGTGAACTTTTCTGTGTTTATGACTTTCGAGCTCATGCTTCACCTTGTGAAAAAGCAAAAATGACCCAGTAGAGAAAACTTGGTCGTCTGAAGATTCCGTCTGAACCGCGCCGATTGTGAAGGAAAATCGACCAATGAGAATCGAGCGCGACACCTAATTTAGAGATTCTATTTTTAGAAACTTTCTATTTTTAGAAAGTTTTGCCAACATCCATATCTCAAGAAACCCAGAAAACCTAACTCGACATCTATTTTTAGAAATTTTGCTTTTTTGACTTTTTGACGAAAAATTTTCTAGACTTGTTTCAAAATGCCTTGATGAAGCAAAAAATTTGGTTGGGTACAACAATTGGCTCTGTCTGGGGACCATGGCGGATACTTACGGCATAGGACAACCAAGAATCTATGGATTTTTGCAAGTTGGACCAATGCCTTATCAGTTGGGCAATAGAGTCAGGTTACATTCCTAATCACCTAGAACAAGACTTTTTCCTACATCACCTAAGATCGGACTTCCTAAAATCACCTAGGGAGTTGAAACTTCATAACACAATAGGAAACACAACTATCACATGACGGAAAGGGGAAAAACATTACGACATAACGATCACATCACAGAAAGGGGAAACACATCACGAGAACAAAAAGTGTTTCACGCGCTCTTTCTCCTGAGCGAGGATGAGAAGAGATTAGGACTGTCACATGAAACCATCAATCAACTCAGAAAAGTAAGAACCATCCCTCTTTAGCTGTGAAGATTGCCTTGGTAGCACAAAACTTTTCTTTCTCTGCAACATCCTCTCAAAGAGCCATGATTTAGGAGGGTATTCACGTTCAGGCCATGAGAAGTTCCTAAGAAACTGATTGATATGCCAGGGATCAGGTGGAGCATCTTCTTCCAATGCAAGCAACCTCTACAATATGTGGAGATACAGAACTTCTTTCTGAAGATATACAGGAAAGTCTTGTGGCCAAAGTACATCTGTGGGAATGGTCATCACCACATATTGAATATGAGTTTCATTTATATCTTGTACACATGCAACTTTGTATTCAGTCAATGCATCATCTTCTGGAAAAGGTGCAAGCTGCTCATACACGACTCTCGTCACTGATTCTTGGCTTATAGGATCCACAACTGTTGTTGCCCACTTTTCAAGTGCTTCAGGGACTTCTTCATTGGTTGTGTTTTTGTCCATCCACTCTCCAAAATCTGATGAATCGTCAAGATCTGAATGCTTAAACTCTTGAACATCTTCACCTGATAGCTCACTTTCCCATTCATTACCTGGAATCTCATCACCCTCTGTAGAGTACTCTTCTTCAATGCGGATATCCATCATCACTTCTTCTTCAGCATCCATGTATCTTTCTTGCTCTGTAAAAGGAGTAGAATCAAAGACAGCTTCATCTGAATCATATGTTTCCTCTTCTTCTTCTTGATCAATCTCACACACGGCGTATCTCACAGGACATTTGTCAATAATCTCTGATTTTTCAATATCATCCTCTTTAGTGACCAAAACTGAATATTCCATGAACTCTTCTCCATCAACCTCTCCATATGTTGTATTCCACACCGGGTGCATAGTATCGGTGAAGTATTTTTCTTGTACAGGTTCATAGATGGATTCAACATCGTCTTCTTCACTAGTATGTATGAAAGATTCTCGAGATGTAGGTGAAGATGGGCTATATTGTAAAGGAAAGTCTCCAGTATCTTCCATTGAAGAATCACTTTCCCACTGATGTTGAAAATAATTTAGATCTGATAATGGAACTTCTATATGATCTCCCGTTCTAAAAAATTCTTCCAGGAAGAAATCATCTTCAAAAAGAAGGTCATGCTCTTGTTCTACTTGTAGAACTTTTTGAGTCTCTCCCTTGGATATATTTGACATAGGTTCTTCAAACCAGCCTTCAAAAGATGAGAAAAATAGATCTAATTCATCATTGTTGCATTCTTGAGAAGATTGTCGCACTTCTTCTTCACCAAAGAAGGTTTGTAAGTTGAACATTTCTTCAGATTCCTCCTCTGATTTGTCAACCGCACAGACAACTTCCCGATTTTCTTCAGTTATTTTAGACAGCATAACATATGTACCAGGACCCCTTTCTTGATATAGCACAAGTTCAGGGATAACCTTCAAAAGTTTAGCATCATTTTCTTCATTAGAGTTGATGAAAGCGTCTTGAGACAAAGATGAAGATGGGTTGAACTGTAAAAGAAAATTTACAGTATCCTCTACTGAAGAATCACTCTCCAAGTGATGTAGAAAACTGTCGAGATCCAATGATGAATCTTCCATATGATCTCCATTTTTGAGAAATTCCTCCAATGATGAATCATCTTCAAAATGAAGAAGATCTTGTTCTTGCTCCAATTGCAATGTTTCTTTGGTCTCTTCTTTGGATATATCTGACACAGTTTCTTCGAACCAACCTTCAAAAGATGAGAAGAACAAATCAGATTCTTCATTGCTCTCTGCAACATATTTGATCTCTTCCTTGTAATTTTGCTCTTGAGAAGATTGTTGCACTTCTTCTTCTTCAGGGAAAGTATGCAAGTTGCACATTTCTTCGGATACTTCCTCTGATTCGTCAACCACATAGACAACCTCTTGATTCTTTTTAGTTATATCAGACAACATAACATATGCACCAAAATCTGTTTCTTGATATAACACTTGTGCTTGAGGATCCTGAGATTTCACCACCGCGAACCATGACTTGGTTTCTGGTTCCAATTTGAAATTACCTTTCTTTAAAGGAATGGTCGCAGATGACCAATCCAATTGTATTTCTCCTCCAAGATCCTTGCAGAAACTTCTACTTAGCAGCATCCCATAGCTGGCTGGAATGTCAGCTACCAAGATAGTCATCATTATTTTCTTCTCTGGGCAAGCCGCTAATCGAACTTGAGCATCCCTCAATTGTCCAACTAATGACACTGATTTAGACTCAAGCGAATAACACTTGCCATGCGTTTTGGTGCATGAGCGTCCCAAAGCGTTCATTACCTGCAAAGGCATGACATTGTCTGAGGCTCCCGAATCAATGATACAATTACTCAATTTATAACCTCCTATATACAGAGAAATATAGATGGGCTTTGGCTTCTCTCCTACCGGAACAGAAGATTCTAGCAATGTGGGTTGCATGACAGTCTCTTTCTTGACGTACTTGACTACTCTATCCAGCTGATCTGGATGGTCTTGAAGATACTCCAGCTAAGAAATCTGCACCTTTATCTTCATCATGGAATCGACTATATCAAAATTTGTTGAAGATGAATTTTGAGTAGTTTGAACACTTTCACGTGATGGCTGAGCACTGGAAGTGGAAGCCACTTCCTTTTCCTTTTCTTTTGGTATTTTTCTATCATCTCCTTCCTTCTGTGCTTTAAAATGTTGAGTACGTGTAAACACAGGAGTTGAAAGATTTTCATAATTCACTGCAAGAGAATATTGACGAAAATCGTCTTGTTCTTCCTTCATTATAACGGGTTCATTCTGGAAGTATCCCGTGGTAGAGTCGCCATCAAAGTTGTCTGTCTGTGGTAAGACAACATTCGCACTTGGGGAGGGAACAATGTTTGAAATTGGTGCAGCATCAGCATATCCCATGATTTGATTCATCCTTAAATTTTCAGGACACGTGGCTCCAGTATGTGCATCAGTCTCATGAAAGGAACAAAACACTGCATTTTGAGCAGCATCGACTGCTTGCCTTGGTGGTGGTGCTGGCAACCTGGGCCTATAGTTATTGAAAGGCTGAAAATTGTTCCTCTTAGGCTGATATGGTTGCTGAGGCTGATACTGTTGCTGTGGTTGGTATTGTTGTTGCGCGGGTTGCCCCTGAGTAGGCAACTGTCTCTTCATGATAGTCACTTCGTTTGCTACCTTATGCAGCAGTGGATCTGCAGAACTCTGAACTAGAGGCCTGATTGAATCCGTTTTCATCTTGCCAGAGGTAATCATGTCATCCTCTAACTTGATGGCATTTTCTTGTGCATTGGATAATTCTGTTTCATTAGCCGATCTCAAAAAGAAGGCTATCTCAGAAGGAAGAGCGTTAATGAAACTGCTCAACAGAATTTGCGGAGATGGATTAAGAGTATGAGAAAGACGTGTAACTAGGTGATTAAACCTTGCCACAAACTCCCTCATTGGTTCATTGTTTTCCATCTTTGAATTTGAGAGTTGGGCGAACAATCTGTGACCATCTTCGGCAGGCTTGAACCTTGCCAAGAATTTCTCGCTCATAGTTGCCCAACTTGTAATGATTCCTGGTTCCAGATGATTGAACCAATCGGCAACATTTCCTGCGAGAGTCTCAACGAAGAGACGCACGGCGACATCTTCATGTGATACATGCAAAACAGCGCAAGCTATTGTGAATGCAGAGATGTGTTCATCAGGATGTTGAGTTCCATCGCCATGGAACCGAGGAAAGTGCTTCCTGGACCCCTTTGGTAAATCATGATGTGCTTGTAGGGCCAAAGGTCCAATGTTATTACCCCAAGGCAATGGTGGCGGTCACCTTTGATTTGGATCATTGTGATTGTTGTTATTTGCACCACCCATAGCTCTAGGCTGGATTACTAGTTCTTCTTGTAATTCTTCCTGCTTGACTTCAGGAACTATCTGAATTTCTCGAGCTATGTTGGATGCTTCTCCAACTTTTATAGAATCAAGAACTTGAAAGAAAGGATCCGTAGCACCACCTTTTTCTTTTCTTGAATAAACCCTGTGAGCCAGGATTATCTATTGCCACGCGGGAGGTGGTAGTACTGGTCTTCCTGCTGCAAGATCTGCTTTGTGTTCTTCTTCGTCAAGGATAGCAGCTGCGTTTCTCCACTGATCAGGACTTTCCTTTTGTGAAAATATGAAACTTCTAATGTTGCTAATGATGTTCGTTTGCTCTCCTTCTACTCGTGCAAGATTTGGTTGAATAACAGGTGGTGTAAGATTTGGTTGTTGAACTGGAGCAGAAGGAGGCCAAAGAGTCATTACCGTGTCATAAGCCTAAGCTTGCTTGAAGTTTTATGCCTCGTGCCCCACGGTGGGTGCCAGAAAACTGTTGGCATTTCAATTCGCACCTCTGGTATGTGATTTGGAAATGGACAGCTATGCACAGATAAACTGCTCTCCTATTGGAAGGGGGAGTTCCCTTTCTTGCTGATGTTCGTTGAAAAGATAACTTGAATGAAACTTCGCCTATCTTCTTTTTGATTCTCAGCTGCAGAGCACAAGGTTATAAAACTCTAAACGCTGCAGAAGAGGTTTTTCCTTTTTAATAAAACTTCTACTACAACTAGCATAGACTAATGACGCTTTCAACCTCCTGAGCAAATTCAGAGCAAAGGAAATTGAAAGTGAACGGGGAAAGATTGTTAACACAAAAACTCAAGTAGTTTTCCTCCAGATTTACACCACAAGACTAAGAGTACTTTAATGATGAAAGCTGAAAATGAAAGCCACATAAGCTACACATCTGACGATGAAAACTTGATGAATCGATATAGAATATCAGAGCAAAGTAGGCATGAGATTTCTATTCAATATCAGAAAGTTTAATACAACTCCAGGACAGCCAGACTGCAGCAAAAGGTAGGCATACAGTAAGCGATCAAACATCGGAGAACACTGAACACAAATGAACAAACACTTGGAATAACAATGTTTGCAGGCTAGAATAGGCACAGCAAATTTGCTATCACAACTACCATTACAAACAATGGGCAAGGATGCCCTTATTTATACTAAAATCAAAGGAGTAGGGAACCCTAAAATCTCCTTGATTAACCCTAACTTGCCAACTCGCAAGCTTTATTACTATTCTAAGACAAAGATACAGTAAACAAATGCTTTAAAGCAAAAAGATTCCAACTATCACAATGTGCTTTCTTTCTAAATATAGAATGGATGAGCTTAGGATGAAAGCACCTGCTTTAAAACAAAAAGCATATGTTTTAAAGCTGCTTTCTTTTGAAATGCATCCTCATCAACATTCTTGCTTTTTGGTGACGTCATCCGTTGATATTCTTTTAATGATTTCTTCTAAAAAAATGCTGATTCTGAGCGAAAAAAGCTGGCACATGGCTTTTGTAGGCAATTCTATTTTGAAGCAACCCAGATTGTCGGATTTTGAAAAAGTGGAGATTTTCTCGAAAAAGCAGGAAAAAAGTAGTTTCCTGAAAAAAAAAAAAAAAAAAAGCACAACTCCCAATCTTCAAGAGGATAAAAATCTGGATGGACCCATCTTGACGAAAACTGAAAAAGCTCTGGTTGGATTTCTGAAAAATGATCTCCTTGAAACAAGGACCCTGAAAAAGCAAGCCTCTCTTCTTTCTCAACCCGAATCTATGAAGAACACTGAAAAAGCACCTGGTTTGGGTCTTCGAATCTTCGTTGAAAGAAAAATAAAATCTTTCCTCTGGATGCAACCTGCAAAAGATAATGAAATAAAGAAGCCAAAGCTTGTCTTTCTAAATCTTTTGGTTGAAAAATAGCTTTACTTGTGAGAGAAGAAAACTTCATCCTCATCCATGAAGAAAGCATCTTTTAAAGCATAAATCCAAGTGGATGTCTTCGAATAGGAAGAATCCCTATTTTGTAGGAGCCTATGGCTTCATGTGCAAGATGACAAAAAAATCTTCTTTGATGATGTCATCGAATGCGTGAGTTGAAAGAAGTGCTAACAACTTTTTGCTTCATTTTCTACACTTCAACACTCATTTTGACTCAAATATGGCCTGTCTCCGACTTCACCAAGGCAGGAAAATGTCGTCATGAAGTGAAAAAGCTAACTGATCCTGACATTTTGGAGGTTGATCAACTGAGATTCCATCCCCTGCTTCCGTTTGACGATCTGACATCGTTTGACCAAGTTTGACCTTCCAGAAACTGCCAACGGGCGAAGATTGGTAACAAGGCATGTCAGAAAACACTGAAAACACAAAAATATTCTAACACTACTCAAGATGGGCGCCCCAAGCCACCTGGGGCGCCTGGTTTTCCAACACTTAGCCATTTTTCCAGTTTTTCCAAATTTTCCAATTTCTTGGTTTGCGTGCGCGTTCCGGAGGTACAGGACCCCTGTTTGGCTGTCAATTTCTATCAACTGGGATGAAAATGAGTCTGATGATTTGGCAAATATGCAAGCTTGATGAAAACTGAGCTGATTGTACTCTCTGCCTCGAAAAATGTGCCAAATTGATCAACTTTGAACCGGACCGGGCTGACGGAAGGAGATTCATGTTTTTTGAGAAAATCATCAAAAATAAACTAACTCTGGAGAGTTTGGGCGCCCCAAGCCACCTGGGGCGCCTGGTTTTCCATGCCTTAAAATTTTTTTGGAATTTTTCAATTTCTGCCGCAAATCTTGAATTTCACCAAAATTCGAAGGTCCTGTCTAACGTATATTTCAAAATATATTCAAGTATATATTTAGATATTGAATTTCCTATACTTTAAATATTTTGAAATATACTTTCAGGATGTTTGAGATAGGTCTCAGATCCATGGGATTTGACATGCGGATTCTAGATTTTTGAGGATCCACCAGATTTCAGACTTAGTCAATTTTTCAGGATTTCAAGACATCAGACTTAGCCAATTTCAGGATTCCACGGACAGGCATCAGGATGAGGGTAGATTGGATAGCCTAAGCATATCTGAGATGAATCTCTGGCTTTGACCGACTTTTGACCAAGTTTGACCAACTAGAAAGGAGCTGATGGAAACATTTTCAACGTTTCTTGAAAAACGTAAAAAAAAACTAACACAGGAGAGGATGGGCGTCCCAAGCCTCCTGGGGCGCCCAGTTTCACCAGACTTATCCATTTTTGTGATTTTCCAACTTTTCCATTCACCTTGGATCCATCTTGCATCATTTTGCGTGCATTGTCGAGTCGACGGCCGTTTGTCAGTTTTGCGTCGTCGAAACAGCGTTGGAAACTCGTTGAAGAGATTTGGCAGGTGAACTTTTCTGTGTTGATGACTTTCAAGCTCATGCTTCACCTTGTGAAAAAGCAAAAATGACCCAGTAGAGAAAACTTGGTCGTCTGAAGATTCCGTCTGAACCGCGCCGATCGTGAAGGAAAATCGACCAATGAGAATCGAGCGCGACACCTGATTTAGAGATTCTATTTTTAGAAACTTTCTATTTTTAGAAAGTTTTGCCAACATCCATATCTCAAGAAACCCAGAAAACCTAACTCGACGTCTATTTTTAGAAATTTTGCTTTTTTGACCTTTTGACGAAAAATTTTCTAGACTTGTTTCAAAATGCCTTGATGAAGCAAAAAATTTGGTTGGGTACAACAAATTGTTTAGGTTATGCTATAGTGGGTAACATGGTTGTAATGGGTTAGCATTTCGGTCAAAGATCGAACACATGGGTTTGAACTGTGTTGACATGGCACCTCTATTTTGTTGTGTAGTTGTGATTAATTTGTAAGTGACGCCTGGATTGGTACAACAGTTGGGTTTGAATGTTTATGGGGAAGGGAGCAAACTTTTATGATATGGTTGTTTTATTTCCAAGTTGGATTTTATATTGTTTATTATTAATTTATTTATCTGAATAAGTTGCATATTTTTTACTGGTCCACATGGCATTCAATGTGGACCATCAAAAATTGGGTGTGCATGTTTCGGCTTCTCTCCCCTATGTCAGATACAATTTCAAAACACTTACACTTGTTTGGCTGCCAGCCTTAGCTTGTTTTGTTGACAAATATATATGACTAAATGTGCATTTAAAATTTGATTTGTGTTTGATCTCATAGTGCTTTTTTATGCAAGAAATTTTTCCTAACTTGTGGAGGATCGGCGTACCACTATGGCAAATGAATCAATGGCACCTAAGAAAGCTAGAATAGTTTGAGGACTAAATTGATGAAGCACAACCTATGCAAAGGAGAACACCACCAAATTAATATATGACACCAATCCCAAATTTATGTAAGGCACCAAAAAGATACAATAGTTATATGACTGTATTGATGAAGCATAACCTATGAACACAACTGCAATATAAACCATAGGGAAACACAACTACTAACCTATGACTGTAATGGCTATAATGAAGAGTAATATAAAGCTTACGAATGGAAAACAGTAAGAATTTAACAAATGTCACATCTTTTGTGCATGACCAACTCATTGGCAGGCATAAATAATTGTGAAATCAAATGATTACTTCTTTTTTGCATGACTGAATTGATGCAGCACAACCCACGAAAAAAGATAACACCCCAAAATTTATCTATGGCACTGAAAAAACCTACATGTTTGAAGTTACTGAATAGATTAAGCAAAACCTAATTAAAAGACAAATCCACAAAATTATATTTGGTTTATGAACACAACCTAATATTTGCTACGACATCAAGAAAACCTAATTGTATGATAATGCAGAACCTATGAGAATAGGATAACCAGAGTGAATGATTGCAAATTTAATAAAAAAATAAAAACTAAAAATGAGAAACTGTCAATTGAACATAGGTGGAAACAAGAAGCATAAATACAACACAAATTGCAATCTGATAAGAAAACATTGCACATCAAAACAGTAACGTTGCATCTGTAGTTATCATAAATTTAAAATTGACAACAAATAAAAACCCTAGGGAAACACAAATGCTAAATTATAACTGTAATATCTGCAATATAAACCCAAGGGAAACACAAATGCTAAACTATGACTGTAATATTTGTAGTATAAACCCTAGGGAAACACAAATACTAACCTATGACTGTAATATTTGCAATATAAACCTTAGGGAAACACATTTATGACAAATAAACAGTGATAACCTATGATATACCCTGTGAAAATGATGAAACAAAAACCTAATAAAAAGAGAAACCCCCAAATTTATGATTGGCATCGAATAAAACCTAACTGAATGATAATGCAAAACCTATGAGAATAAGATAACCAGATGTTAGGGATTGCATGCAGAAGATATCAATTAAATGCAAATAAAGATTAAACAGAGGAATGAAAATACATAGAAATAATAACAACGAGAGACAAGTTTTAACGTGGTTCACCCAAACCTGGGCTACATCCACCAACAGAGAGTCCAATATTATTATCCAGTAAATCAAACTGATTACAACCAGCAATCCTTGCAACTCAATACCGCTGCAAAATGCTACAATACATCAACATAAACCCTAACCTTTAGCTGCTTTTATCAAGCCTTATGTCAGCTACAAAGGTTTTTTTTATGTCAACCAATATAAAAATAACTCCCGACTACTTTATAAAATATTAGGCAATTTTTGCTTTAGGGTCGGGGCTGCTGGGGGCGTTACCCCTAGACCCCCACCGTGGGCTCTGCCTTTGAGCCCCTACGGGGGGGTTAAGCCCCCTGGGCCCGACAGGAAGGGCTTTGCCCCCTGCACTCCCCTGTTAAATAATTTGGGGGGAAACCGCATCGATAGAAGTGGGGAAAATTTAACCTCTGATTCTGATTAGGCTCCATACAACAACAATCTCCCACTTGGAGACTGATCAGACTCCACATCATATCATCTCCCACTTGGAAACTGATCATAACACTGCTGAACCTGTAGCTCCCACTGGAAATAAGCACCCTGGACTCTGTTGTCTTGAATTTTTGTTTTCAGTCTTGAAGACCAACCGAAGCTGAAGAGGAGCTCAGCGTCTCCCTTGTCACTGCCTTCGTAAACATATCCACTGGATTTTCATCTATATGTATCTTTTCCAGCCTTAACTATCCATTATCTAACATCGACTAGATGAAGTGATACCAGAGCTGTATGTGTTTGGTCTTTGAATGTAAGGCATAATTCTTTGCAAGATGTATGGCACTGACTATTTGTATATAAAAAATTGTTAGCCTATTGTTTGCCCAATTCTTCCTTGAAAGATTGTAGCCATATCATCTCCTTGCTTGCCTCTGTTGCAGCTACTTACTCTGCATCCGTGATGGATAAAGCAACCACCTTTTGCAACCTAGAGATCCACCTCACCGTTGTCCCACCTACAGTAAAAACATAATCTATAGTACTCCGCCTGGTATCAATATCCCCTGCCAAATCTGAGTCCACACAACCTGCTAAATCAGTATCAAAGCCCCCAAAACATAAGTGTTTATTGGATGTACCTCTCAAACATCTGAGAATCTATTTTACCGCTGTTGGTTTTTCTTCTGAATCAGCATTAGGGTTTGCCAGTTCTAATGCATAGGCAGATTCAGCCAACTGAATACAGGAGGTTGCGTGAGCTCCTCCCCTTCACTTCTGGTTCTGCCGCACCAAGGGGGGTTTCCCTACTTGATAAAAGTATAACCTTGACTAGCTCAATGACAGAAGGATTTAACTTGACATCAACAGGCAGAATACTCTCATGTATGGACCAAGATTTGTGTAACAAATCACAAGGTTGGCAACATTATTGGACATGATGTCTGGTTGGGTATGAGAGCATGCAAGGATCCTAATCCTAATCCTACAACTAACAGATGGAAGGATGAGATGGTTTGAAATGGTGTTTGGAGTTATGGGACTTTCCTAGACCCATTGAACAGACAGATTCCCAAACCAGTGCCTTATCTGGGCAGCAGAGTCATATCTAAGACTGTAAATGTCTCCCCATGACAACATAAATTCATATCCAGAGGACCTAAGAATAATGCTACTGCCTAACAGCAACATGTCCAAGAAAGAGTATCATTAATGATCATACTTAACAGATCCTATGATGCAATCTATTTCCCTTTGTATCTGATCAAAAGCCTATTTAACTACTCCTTGAGCAGACGCAATAAATCAGACACACAGTATGCACATACTGAAAAACTTGGAAGCCCTTGACAACCTTGTTTGAAAGGAAAACAAATGACATACAGGAGACAATTAGAAACAATACACACACAGGTGTTTTTCATTTAAACTCAATCTGCATAGAAGGCCATCACAGAGAAAATCATCATTTACAAGCCAAGATAGATTAGTACACCAGACTAAGGACCGAGTCTGTAGCAAAAAATGCCTTTCAAAATGTGAACACCTTATGTTCAGAGTCAGAGCAGAAAGCCCAAAAACATCCAACCTCTAAAAAGTAACATAGCCAAAACCATTTATACAGAACCGTGTACATTTAGCAATTAATTACATGGCCAGAAGTCAAAAATTCGCCAGATACATTCCTTCCATTTGAAAATGGCCTTCACAAATTAAATGCGACAGACAGGGGGGATCTTGAGCTTTGTGCCACCACTTGAAAGTCTTCATCCACGATCAGGCAACTTAATTGCTTGTACCGTCACCCATACCCCTGCACTATCGCCATTGATGGCTCAACAACCCGCAACCACCCAGAAGACTGTCGCAGCGATCAAAATGGAGCTTCCCGCCAAAAGGTGCTTCCTGAGGTTTCAAATGTGTAGGGAAATTAATCCCACATGCATAGTGCGGAAACCCCTCTATCACTTTAAGAACATCGTCACACGCATACTAAGTGTCGAGCGTTTTGCCGTGCTCGACACACGACCCTTCACCCACAGCCCATCGCCATGACATACATTATCAGCCTACCCCACAAATCTCCTGCCAATCACAGCGGTCTCGCCGATGCCAACACCTCCGCAAGTCACCAACATCCCCATCAGCCAGAGGAGAACCATCGGCCAGCTCCACAAAACTTACCCCGACCTCACAAGTCTCTCCGATCACACACTACACTGCCCCCCTGTCAGTGTGACCTACGCCGATAACATCACATCGGCCAAACACTCTCCATCGGCGGACCTTCCAACGACTAGCCCGATAGTCCCTGTCACGCCGAAACCGAACTCTATTACCACCATCGGCTAGACACTACCCCATACTCGCCGATGGCAACTCCATCGGCCAGACCCGCGCCATCGGCCAACAATCTGCCCGTTCACCCGATAATCCTCCATTACACCGATGGTGCCAACAAACTATACTCTGTCGGCGAGACCTCAGGCGTCGGCGAACCCGGAAACTCTCTCACCGATAGCACTACTCCTGCCGACGACCACCTTGAACATCCCTCATCGGCCAGACAACCAACGTCGGTCCAACACTTGCCCGCTCACTCCGATAGCCAAAGTCTTGGCGATAGCACTCCAAAACCCCCGTCGGCGAGACCAAGTCTGTCAGTAAGCCACAAAACACCTACGCCGATAGGTAAAGTCTTAGCGATAGAAGACAACACGCCATTGGTACCAATCATGATCGCCAAGACACATTCCAAACTCATGCCGATGGACAAAACATGAAGACCCCCCCTTCAAGAAAAAGATGATGTGGATGTTACAAAACACTGAAGGGGTGCCAAAACTGGAAAATTTTTTGGATTTTTTGGGATGGTGCCTGCATAAAAATTGCTCAAGAACTGACAGTCAATTCAGGCACCAACAACCGCATTCCAATGATCCAATCCGGGATGACTCATATACCTGCTTACAACTCCTACAACATGTGTAATATTCAGTCTCGTGCATACCATGGCATACATTAAACTTCCTACAGTTGAAGCATATGGTACCTTGGACATTTTTTCTTTCTCCTCTTGTGTTTTAGGACACATCTCCTTAGTCAATTTCAAATGACTAGGTAAAGGTGTGATAACAACTTTTGCATTCTCCATATGGAATCTCTACAACACCTTTTCAACATAATCGGCTTGAGATAGAGTCAATTTTCTGTTCTTCCTATCTCAACAAATTTTTATACTAAAGATTTGTTTCGCTACCCCCAAATCATTCATAGCAAATGATTGTGCTAACTGTTGGTTTAACTCTCTTATGTGATTCATGTTAGACCCTGCTACAAGCATGTCATCAATATATAAACATAAAATAATGTAGCTATCATTATCCAACCTCTTAAAATAAACACAATGGTCAGAATTACATCGATTGTAGCCTTGCTCAGCCATAAAACTATCAAATTTCAAATACCATTGCTGAGATGCTTGTTTCAAGCCATATAAACTCTTCTTCAATCTACGCACCTATTTCTCCTTACCTTTGACCTTAAATCCTTGGGATTGTTCCATATATATCTCCTCCTCTAAATCACCATGGAGAAAGGTAGTTTTCACATCTAGCTATTCCAAATGCAAATCTTCAACAGCCACAATATTTAAAACAGTACAAATAGAAGTCATCTTAACAACTGGAGAAAACATCTCATCAAAATCAATACCTTTTTTCTATGCAAATCCTTTTACAACTAACCTGGCTTTAAATCTTTTCTTACCTCCATCTTTCTCTTTCAACCTATAAACCCATTTTTTTGGTAAAGCCTTTTTACTTGCAGGCAACTTACATAATTCCCAAGTCTAATTTTTTAGCAAGGAGTCCATTTCTTCTTTCATTGCAAGCTCCCACTGAACCTTTATATCCACCTACATAGCTTTATCATACCCTTCTGGTTCACCAGCATCTGTTAACAAAATAGAATACAAAGAGGGAGAAAACCTTTCAGGAGGTCTACTTAGCCTTGTTGACCGTCTAACATTCACTTGAGTTTGTGGTATTTCTTGTTGTTGTTGCAGAAATTGAGGAACTACTGGAACATTATTATCTGGAGTATCATCTAGCACCACATAATCCTTTTCTTTCTTCTCATGTTGCTACAACTGATCTTTGTACAACACCTTTTCATTGACTACAACATCCCTGCTTCTCACAATTTTTTGATTTTCAAAATCCCAAAGAATATAACCAAATTCATCAATGCCATATCCAACGAAGGTACACTTTTTTGATTTTGCATCCAGCTTGGTTCTATTTTCAGAATATACATGTGCAAATGCTTCACATCTGAAGGTTTTGAGAAAAGAATAACTCACCTTCCTACTTGTCCATGCTTCCTCTGGAATACCACAACCCAAAGGAACTGAAGGACCTTGTTGGGTAAATATTTTGTCTTCAACTAACTGAAGGAAAAAATGGTTATATTGACCACTGTGTAATGAGATAAATCTCTCCTCTCAGCAAGGGGAGGTTCCCTATCAACTATCACAAACTATTTTAAATTAAATACTAATCTAGGGGTGCGACCATATCATCTATTTCTCTTTTTTCAGAAATGATGTTTACAAATGAAAGAGTACTTTCTCGATACAAATTGAATAACCAAGAAACCCACGAGAGCACAAAGTCTATCATTGCTTTTTTTGCTGATTTATAACTTAAAACCAAGTAGAATGAGGTGCAGCCCAAAGTCTTCACCGAAAACTACGACAAAATATATGATCACAAAAGATAACAGTAGTTCAAAGCCTTTCCAATATCTTTCACTTCAAAACATAAAATCACAAACTAAAGATAATTGTTGTAGCACAAAGTCTCCACAATCAACTTTAGAACATCTCCTAGATTATTCACAATCACACTACTATTTGATCAAATAGATAAGATATTATTAGGAAAAGGACATAAGAACAATTTCCAATACACCACAAGTTATTTCAACACAAAGATTGAACGATCACTTGCTTTCTTATTCACTTGATAAAATCTGATTTACAATTTGAACACAAAGTCTCAAAATGCTCTTCAATTTGGCAGAGTTTCGCTTCAATAACTAAAAAATGATATTTACAATAGAGGCCCTCTTTATTTATAGGGAGGAGCCTAGAGCAAAAATAGGAAATTTACAACTACTTTGACTTATTCAACAAAGGAGTCCTTTTTGACTTAGGACTTCGTATGTTTTTACATGTAATTACATGTGAAAAAAGTACATGTAAATATGTCCAAAATTGTTTCAAAAGTACAACTGAAAAATAGAAAATAAACTAAAAGAAAAACTACTTCAACTTGTATTGTAGTCTTTCTTCATATGACCATCATACATAGTGAAAGTTGTGTTGGCGTTTCAATTCGCACCTCTGGAATGTGATTTGGAAACAGACAGCTATGCACAGATAAACTGCTCTCCTATTGGAAGGGGGAGTTCCCTTTCTTGCTGATGTTCGCTAAAAAGATAACTTGAATGAAATTTCACCTATCTTCTTTTTTATTCTCAGCTGCGAGCACAAGCTTATAAAACTCTAAACGCTGCAGAAGAGGTTTTTTCCTTTTTAATAAAACTTCTACTACAACTAGCATAGACTAATGATGCTTTCAACCTCCTGAGTAAATTCAGAGCAAAGGAAGTTGAAAGTGAATAAGGAATGATTGTTAACACAAAAACTTAAGCAATTTTCTTCCAAATTAGCATCACAAGACTAAAAGTACTTTAATGATGAAAGCTGAAAATGAAAGCTGCAGAAGATACACATCTGACGACGATAACTTAATGAATCGATATAGAATATCAGAGCAAAGTAGGCATGAGACTTCTATTCCTGGAATAACAATGTTTGCAGGCTAGAATAGGCACAGCAAATTTGTTATCACAAAAGTCATTCCCAACAATGGGCAAGGATGCCCTTATTTATATTAAAATCAAAGGAGTAGGGAACCCTAAAATCTCCTTGATTAACCCTAACTTGCCAACTCGCAAGCTTTATTACTATTTTAAGACAAAGATACAATAAACAAATGCTTTAAAGCAATCTGCTTTAAAGCAAAGAAGATTCCCTCTATCACAAGGTGATTTCTTTCTAAATATAGAATGGATGAGCTTAGGATAAAATCACATACTTTCAAACAAAAAGCATATGTTTTAAAGCTGCTTTATTTTAGAATGCATCCTCATCAACATTCTAGCTTTTTGGTGATGTCATCTGTTGATATTCTGAGAAACAATATCTTCTAAAAAGCGAGTGACCGCATCTCTACCAGGAACATTGATACTCTCTAGAACAATATTCTGATTCTCTAACATTTCGTCACCATTGGCAACCATCTGAAGAAATTCGTGAACTTCACCCGCAGCCTTGTCAAATTTCACTGTCATTGCGGCAAGATGACTCATGTTGCTGGCATTGATATCATCATTAAAGTTGTTGCGGACGAGAGTCTGGAACTTTGCTTGCACTTCCCCGAGATCATACAGGGTACCATCTTCTTTCTCATATGAACACGGGATCTGAGAGACAAAGGATCTGACGAACTTGAGGATGCCGACTACCTTTTCTTTCCATTCTGTCAATTCTGAAATCATACTGTCATAAGTTTTTACTGTGAAAAGATATTGCGCTTTCCAAGTAGAAACTATCTTCTTATCTTTAGCTGAATCAACAGTATCAAGTGCAATCTTCAAGTCAGAGATAATGATCTCAAACACCGGCCTATTTTCTGCCATGATCTGCTTCAACCCCTGTATGCCTTGGCGTAAATCATGAGCGTTGTACTTCAACTGATAAAGCTTTGTAAGTATAACTCTCCCTTTGATCACAAATTCTTCTACCCAATTGTCCATGTGCCTCCCATAGAGGACCAACTTACTGAAATGCCGTTGATCGGCTGGTGATCCAAGATTTGGTGGAAGAAGCAAATCAACCTGTGAATTGCCATGGAAAAGGTTGGAAATGTATTGCTGCAACTGTCGAACTTTAGCTTTGAGAGCTGCCTTGTCTTCTCCATCTCTCAACACCCTTTCCTTCAAGCTATCCGATGCAACCTCGAAGAGATTGATGTCTATATGGCGAGTACTTCTGCCAAGGTTAGCTTTGACAACTGTGAAGTCATCAACCTTGACATCATTAGCACTTCTATTTTCTGGAGATGTTGCAGTCTCAAGAATTATTTCTCCATCCGCATTCTTCTCAATGTGAACTTGCTTCTTTAGCTGCTTGTCTGGTGTGTCTTGATAGATGCTTTTTAGCTCTGTTAAATCCAACTGATATGAGGGCTTTCTTCTCTTCCTTCCCAGAATGTTTTCAAGCTAGGATGAGCCATCCTCTCTTGGAAACTCGGTTCTCACCTCATCAGCTCCTAATGAATCAATGCTTGCATCAAAGTTACGAACCGGTGAATCTGGCTCTGAATCTATGTGAATAGGAGAAGGGATCGGTGAAGAAGGTGGAGATACATGATCTGAAGGTAACACTTCAACATGCGGCGTTGTTTCAACAGGAGCTTCTGGTTCAACTGGTGGATGTTCCTGTTGGACATGAGCTGGAGACTCGTCTTTTCTCCTCTTTAACTTTGCCATTTTTGTTCCCTCTAAGAGAACACTCATAGCTTTTACTCTTTGTTTTGGCTTGGAAGTGGAAGGTTCTGATGGTTGCACAACTGGCGGCTCTGCTACTGGAATATCATCCTTCCGCTTAGTCTTCAAGAATATCAAACTGTTTTTGACCACTCAACTTGTTCTCTCCTCAATGGAAGTACTCTCTTTTACTGACCAATTAACTGGCGGCAACAGTTGTTGCTCAATTTGGTCTCTGAAATACGTGGGAAGTAGAACTTCACCACTCTGTCAAACCCTCTATGTCTTCTGACAGGATATTAGACATTTGTTGAAGAGTGAACCTGCTGTAACTGCGTCCTCGCACTTCATACTCATCAGCACAATTAGCCCAGAAGTCTTCAACTGCAAACTTGTGCATATAATTCTGACCAAGATGTGATGCATAAACACCATGGGGATCATATGAAGATCTCCTGTCGAAAAACTTAAGACCATATATGGATGATTCATTACCAATTACCTTGGCATCTGCTCCAGATCTACATCTGTAAATACTCATCCCAAGTGGAAAATTGAAGGCAGTCTTGCGTCTGCTACGCAAAAATGTATGCACTTGATAAGCTTGCCTCAAAAATTCTATAAATGCTATTTCGTCTGAAGGATATCGCGGCAACATGGCTGGCTCTCCTGAGAAGCCATATACTCTGATGTAGGAAATAGTAGGAAATTGGATAAACCAATCAACCCATTCTACCATTGCTATTCTAGCCTCTACAGAAAACCGTATATGCAACTCCTTGTCCATGTCTCGCACTGCATGCATCAAGAATGCATCATTCACCCGCCTGTAATGTCGTTCAGCTCGAGAGATCTCTAACTGCGGGAAATGGTGATACACATGTTGAGTACCCAGAGTTCCAACAACATTCAAACCTCTGAATTGACCCTAAAAGGCCATCAAATACATAAGGTATGATATCATGTGGAATTCATGAGCCCTTTGAAAATCAATTATTTGTTGGTGGAGACAATCATTGATTAGTGCTGACCAATCATAGAATTCGGTTCTGTCAACAATCTGGGACATGATGAAAAACATCCAAGGCTGAAATTTGTTTGCATCTACTTGACCCGTGATACGACTTAGCAGAGTAATCATTATTACATGCTCCTCCTTGAATTCTCCACGTCCAACATTCCTTGGCATAACATTCTGCTTTTCTTTCAACCACCTCTGACCAATTTTTTTTCTGTATTTTTCCTTATCATTGTTCCAAATCCTCTTGCATTCTTCAAGTGAAACAGTTAAGTTCTCTCTCCAAATAGGTATTGTAAAACACTTTTCAATGTTGTTTGGCCTCAAGCTGTAGAGCACACGTCCATCACCTGACTGAATTTCTCTTGTGACCGAGTTGTAATGCGTCATGCAAGCAATCACAAACTCGATACTTTGCACGGTGATAGGAAAGGATGCCGCTGCAAGCAAACCCGAGTGTCCAAGATTCCTGATGGCATTATTTCCTGCATCCTCCGAGGAGGGTAAATTGATTACTGGAAGTACTTTATGCAAGTCTGTTTCACAAGTTTTCAGGTAATCATGAACCAATGTTGTTTTGTGCTTGATTTGTGTTGGAGAGTACTACATATTGGAAGATTTGAAAATCGACTGTGAACACGCCTGTGTTGGAAAAAGTATTGAACAGATGGCTGAAAATTATTTGTTGATTTTTAGAAAAAGTAGAGTGTGAGCTAAAAAAGTTGGCACATGGGTTTTGTAGATAATTCTGTTTCTAAGCAACCCAGATTGTCAGATTTTGAAAAAGCGGAGATTTTCTCAAAAAAGCAGGAAAAAATCAGTTTCCCGTAAAAAAGCACAACTCCCAATCTTCAAGAGGATGATAATCTGGATGGACCCATCTCGACGAAAACTGAAAAAGCTTTGGTCGGATTTCTGAAAAATGATCTCCTTGAAACAAGGACCCTAAAAAAGCAAGCCTCTCTTCTTTCTCAACCTGAATCTATGAAGAAAATTGAAAAAGCACTTGGTTTGGGTCTTCGAATCTTCGTTGAAAGAAAAATAAAATCTTTCCTCTGGATGCAACCTGCAAAAGAAAATAAAATAAAGAAGCCCAAAGCTTGTCTTTATAAATCTTTTGGTCGAAAAAGCAGCTTTACTTGTGTGAGAAGAAAACTTCATCCTCATCCATGAAGAAAGCATTTTTTAAAGCATAAATCCAAGTGGATGTCTTCGAATAGGAAGAATCCCTATTTTGTAGGAGCCTATGGCTTCATGTGCAAGATGACAAAAAATATCTTCTTTGATGATGTCATCGAACACGCGAGTTGAAAGAAGTGTTAACAAAATTTTCTTCATTTTCGACACTTTAACACTCGTTTTGACTTAAATATGGCCTGTCTCTGACTTTGACAAGGTGGAAAAATGTCATCATGAATTGAAAAAGCTAACTAATCCTAACATTTTGGAGATTGATCAACTGAGATTCCATCCCCCGCCTCCGTTCGACGATCTGACATCATTTAACCAAGTTTGACCTCTCTGAAACTGCCAACGGGCGAAGATTGGTAACAAGGCATGTCAGAAAACACTGAAAACAAGAAAATATTCTAACACTGCTCAAGATGGGCGCCCCAAGCCTCCTGGGGTGCCCAGTTTCCCAACACTTAGCCATTTTTTCAGTTTTTTTAACTTTTTCAATTTCTTGGTTTGCGTGCGCATTCCGAAGGCACAGGACCCTTGTTTGGCTATCAATTTATATCAACTAAGATGAAAATGAGTCTGATGATCTGGCAAATATGTAATCTTGATGAAAACTAAGCTGATTGTACCTTCTATTCACCTCGAAAAATGTGCCAAACTGATCAACACTGAACCAGAGCGGGCTGACGGAAGGAGATTCACGTTTTTCAAGAAAAACATCAAAAATAATCTAACTCTAGAGAGTTTGGGCGCCCCAAGCCTCCTGGGGCGCCTAGTTTCTCAACACTTAGAAAAATTTCCAATTTTGTACCTTTTCTCGATTTCCGTGCCCACGGCTCCTGTTCGATCTTCGATTTCGGTCGTTTTGGCAAGTTTCGAAGCGGGACGGAGGGTGATCTGAGTAGTCTAAATATATATGTGATGAAATCCTGTCTTTGACTAACTTTTGACCAAGTTTGACTAAGTTTGACCAACTGAAAAGGAGCTGATGGAAGCATTTTCGACGTTTCTCAAAAAACGTGAAAAAAAAACACAGGAGAGGATGGGCGCCCCAAGCCTCCTGGGGTGCCTAGTTTCACCAGACTTAGCCATTTTTGTGATTTTCTAACTTTTCAGTTCACCTTGGATCCATCTTGCATCGTTTTGCGTGATTCGTTGAGTCGACGGTCGTTTGTTAGTTTTGCATCGTTGAAACAACGTTGGAAACTCGTCGAAGAATTTTGGCAGCTGAACTTTTCTGTGTTGATGACTTTCGAGCTCATGCTTCACCTTGTGAAAAAGCAAAAATGACCCAATAGAGAAAACTTGGTCGTTTGAAGATTCCGTCTGAACCATGCTGATCGTGGAGCAAAATCGACCAATGAGAATTGAGCGCGACCCCTGATTTGGAGATTCTATTTTTAGAAACTTTCTATTTTTAGAAAGTTTTGCAACATCCATATCTCAAGAAATCCAGAAAACTGAACTCGACGTCTATTTTTAGAAATTTCTATTTTTAGAAATTTTGCTTTTTTGACGAAAAATTTTCTCGACGTGTTTCAAAATGCCTTAATGAAGCAAAAAAATTGGTTGGGTACAACAATTGGCTCTGTCTGGGAACCATGGTGGATACTTACGGCATAGGAGAACCAAGAATCTCTGGACTTTTGCAAGTTGGACCAGTGCCTTATCCATTGGGCAATAGAGTCAGGTTACATTCCTAATCACCTAGAACAAGACTTTTCTCCTACATCACCTAAAATTGGACTTCTTAAAATCACCTAGGGAGTTGGAACTTCAGAACACAATAGGAAACACAACTGTCACATTACGGAAAGGGGAAAAACATTACGACATAACAATTACATCACAGAAAGGGGAAACACATTACGAGAACAAAAAGTGTTTCACACGCTCTTTCTCCTGAGCGAGGATGAGAAGAGATTAGGACTGTCACATGAAACCGTCAATCAACTCAGAAAAGTAAGAGCCGTCTCTCTTTAGCTGTGAAGATTGTCTTGGTAGCACAAAACTTTTCTTTTTGTGCAACATCTTCTCAAAGAGCCACGATTTAGGAGGGTATTCACGTTCAAGCCATGTGAAGTTCCTGAGAAACTGATTAATATGCCAGGGATCAGGTGGAGCATCTTCCTTCAATGCAAGCAGCCTTTGTAACAAGTGAAGATACAAAACTTCCTTTTAAAGATATACAGGAAAGTCTTGTGGCCAAAGTACATCTATTGGAATGGTCATCACCACATATTGAATATGAGTTTCATTTATATCTTGTATACACACAACTTTGTATTCAGTCAATGCATCATCTTCTGGAAAAGGTGCAAGCTGCTCGTACACAACTCTCATTATTGATTCTTGGCTTATAGGATCCACAACTGTCGTTGCCCATTTTTCACGTGCTTCAGAAGCTTCTTCATTGGTTGTGTTTTCGTCCATCCACTCTCCAAAATCTGATGAATCATCAAGATCTGAATGCTTAAACTCTTGAACATCTTCACTTGTTAGCTCACTTTCCCATTCATAATGTAGAATCTCATCACCCTCTGTAGAGTACTCTTCTTCAATGCGGATATCCATCATCACTTCTTCTTCGGCATTCATGTATCTTTCTTGCTCTGTAAAAGGAGTAGAATCAAAGACAGCTTCATCTGAATCATATGTTTCCTCTTCTTCTTCTTGATCAATCTCACACACGGCGTATCTCAAAAGACATTTGTCAAGAATCTCTGATTTTTCAATATCATCCTCTTTAGTGACCAAAACTGAATATTCCATGAACTCCTCTTCTCCATCAACCTCTTCATATGTTGTATTCCACACCGGGTGCATAGTATCAGTAAAGTCTTTTTCTTGTACAGGTTCATAGATGGATTCAACATCGTCCTCTTCACTGGTATGTATGAAAGATTCTCGAGATGCAGGTGAAGATGGGCTATATTGTAAAGGAAAGTCTCCAGTATCTTCCATTGAAGAATCACTTTCCCACTGATGTTGAAAACAATTTAGATCTGATAATGGAACTTCCATATGATCTCCAGTTTTGAAAAATTCTTCCAGGAAGAAATCATCTTCAAAAAGAAGATCATGCTCTTGTTCTGCTCGTAGAACTTTTTGAGTCTCTCCCTTGGATATATTTGACACAGGTTCTTCAAACCAGCCTTCAAAAGACGAGAAAAACAAATCTAATTCATCATTGTTGCTTTCTTGAGAAGATTGTCGCACTTCTTCTTCATCAAAGAAGGTTTGTAAGTTGTACATTTCTTCAGATTCTTCCTCCGATTTGTCAACCGCATGGACAACCTCCTGATTTACTTCAGTTATTTCAGATAGCATAACATATGTACCAGGACCCATTTCTTGATATAGCACTTGTGCTTGAGGATCCTGAGATTTCACCACTGTGAACAGTGACTTGGTTTCTGGTTCCAATTTGAAATTACCTTTCTTTAAAGGAATGGTCGCAGATGACCAATCCAATTGTATTTCTCCTCCAAGATCTTTGCAGAAACTTCTACTTAGCAGCATCCCATAGCTGGCTGGAATGTCAGCTACCAAGATAGTCATCATTATTTTCTTCTCTAGCCAAGCCGCTAATCGAACTTGAGCATCCCTCAATTGTCCAACTAATGACACTAATTTAGACTCAAGCGAATAACACTTGTCATGCGTTTTGGTGCATGAGAGTCCCAAAGCGTTCATTACCTGCAAAGGCATGACGTTGTCTGAGGCTCCCGAATCAATGATATAATTGCTCAATTTATAACCTCCTATATACAGAGAAATATAGATGGGATTTGGCTTCTCTCCTACCGGAACAGAAGATTCTAGCAATGTGGGTTGCACGACAGTCTCTTTCTTGACGTACTTGACTATTCTATCCAGCTGATCTGGATGGTCTTGAAGATACTCTAGCTGAGAAATCTGCACCTTTGTCTTCTTCATGGAATCGACTATATCAAAATTTGTTGAAGATGAATTTTGAGTAGTTTGAACACTTTCACATGATGGCTGAGCATTGGAAGTGGAAGCCACTTCCTTTTCCTTTTCTTTTGGTCTTTGTCTATCCTCTCCTTCCTTCTGTGCTTTAAAATGTTGAGTACGTGTAAACACAGGAGTTGAAAGATTTTCATAATTCACTGCAAGAGAATATTGACAAAAATCGTCTTGTTCTTCCTTCATTATAACGGGTTCATTCTGGAAGTATCCCGTGGTAGAGTCGCCATCGAAGTTGTCCGTCTGTGGTAAGACAACATTCGCACTTGGGGAGGGAACAATGTTTGAAATAGGTGCAGCATCAGCATATCCCATGATTTGATTCATCCTTAAATTTTCAGGACACGTGGCTCCAGTATGTGCATCAGTCTCATGAAAGGAACAAAACACTACATTTTGAACAGCATCGACTACTTGCCTTGGTGGTGGTGCTGGCAACCTGGGCCTATAGTTATTGAAAGGCTGAAAATTGTTCCTCTTAGGCTGATATGGTTGCTGAGGCTGATACTGTTGCTGTGGTTGGTATTGTTGTTGCGCGGGTTGCCCTTGAGTAGGCAACTGTCTCTTCATGATAGTCACTTCGTTTGCTACCTTATGCAGTAGTGGATCTGCAGAACTCTGAACTAGAGGCCTGATTGAATCCATTTTCATCTTGCCAGAGGTAATCATGTCGTCCTCTAACTTGATGGCATTTTCTTGTGCATTGGATAATTCTGTTTCATTAGCCGATCTCAAAAAGAAGGCTATCTTAGAAGGAAGAGCGTTAATGAAACTGCTCAACAGAATTTGCAGAGATGGATTAAGAGTATGAGAAAGACATGTAACTAGGTGATTAAACCTTGCCACAAACTCCCTCATTGGTTCATTGTTTTCCATCTTTGAATTTGAGAGTTGGGCGAACAATCTGTGACCATCTTCGGCAGGCTTGAACCTTGCCAAAAATTTCTCGCTCATAGTTGCCCAACTTGTAATGATTCCTGGTTCCATATGATTGAACCAATCGGCAGTATTTCCTGCGAGAGTCTCAACGAAGAGACGCACGGCGACATCTTCATGTGATACATGCAAAACAGCGCAAGCTGTTGTGAATGTAGAGATGTGTTCATCAGGATGTTGAGTTCCATCGCCATGGAACCGAGGAAAGTGCTTCCTGGACCCCTTTGGTAAATCATGATGTGCTTGTAGGGCCAAAGGTCCAATGTTATTACCCCAAGGCAATGGTGGTGGTCGCCTTTGATTTGGATCATTGTGATTGTTGTTATTTGCATCACCCATTGCTCTAGGCTGGATTACTGGTTCTTCTTGTAATTCTTCCTGCTTGACTTCAGGAACTATCTAAATTTCTTGAACTATGTTGGATGCTTCTCCAATTTTTGTACAATTAAGATCTTGAAAGAAAGGATCTGTAGCACCGCCTTTTCCCTTTCTTGAATAAACCCTGTGAGCCAGGATTATCTATTGCCACGCGGGAGGTGGTAGTACTGGTCTTCCTGCTACAAGATCTGCTTTGTGTTCTTCTTCGTCAAGGATAGTAGCCGTGTTTCTCCACTAATCAGGACTTTCCTTTTGCGCAAATATGAAACTTCTAAGGCTGCTAATGATGTCTGTTTGCTCTCCTTCCACTCGTACAAGATTTGGTTGAATAACAGGTGGTGTAAGGTTTGGTTGTTGAACTAGAGCAGAAGGATGCCAGAGAGTCATTACCGTGTCATAAGCCTAAGCTTGCTTGAAGTTTTATGCCTCGTGCCCCACGGTGGGCGCCAGGAAACTGTTGGCGTTTTAATTCGCACCTCTGGAATGCAATTTGTAAATGGACAGCTATGCACAGATAAACTGCTCTCCTATTGGAAGGGGGAGTTCCCTTTCTTGCTGATGTTCACTGAAAAGATAACTTGAATGGAATTTCACCTATCTTCTTTTTGATTCTCAGCTGCGAGCACAAGGTTATAAAACTCTAAACATTGCAGAAGAGGTTTTTTCCTTTTTAATAAAACTTCTACTACAACTAGCATAGACTAATGACGCTTTCAACCTCCTGAGTAAATTCAGAGCAAAGGAAGTTGAAAGTGAACAAGGAATGATTGTTAACACAAAAACTTAAGCAATTTTCTTCCAGATTAGCATCACAAGACTAAAAGTACTTTAATGATGAAAGCTGAAAATGAAAGCTGCAGAAGATACACATCTGACGACAATAAGTTAATGAATCGATATAGAATATCAGAGCAAAGTAGGCATGAGACTTCTATTCAATATCACAAATTTTAATACAACTCCAGGACAGCAATACTGCAGCAAAAGGTAGGCATACAGTAAGCGATCAAACACCGGAGAACAATGAACATAAAGTGAACAAACACCTGGAATAACAATGTTTATAGGCTAGAATAGGCACAACAAATTTGTTATCACAAAAGTCATTCCCAACAATGGGCAAGGATGCCCTTATTTATACTAAAATCAAAGGAGTAGGGAACCCTAAAATCTCCTTGATTTACCCTAACTTGCCAACTCGCAAGCTTTATTACTATTCTAAGACAAAGATACAATAAACAAATGCTTTAAAGCAATCTGCTTTAAAGCAAAGAAGATTCCCTCTATCACAAGGTGATTTCTTTCTAAATATAGAATGGATGAGCTTAGGATAAAAGCACATGCTTTAAAACAAAAAGCATATGTTTTAAAGCTACTTTATTTTGGAATGCATCCTTATGAACATTCTAGCTTTTTGGTGATGTCATCTGTTGATATTCTGAGAAACAATATCTTCTAAAAAGTGAGTGACCGCATCTCTACCAGGAACACTGATACTCTCTAGAACAATATTCTGATTCTCTAACATTTCGTCACCATTGGCAACCATCTGAAGAAATTCGTGAACTTCACCCGCAGCCTTGTCAAATTTCACTGTCATTGCGGCAAGATGACTCATGTTGCTGGCATTGATATCATCATTAAAGTTGTTGCGGACGAGAGTCTGGAACTCTGCTTGCACTTCCCCGAGATCATACAGGGTACCATCTTCTTTCTCATATGAACACGGGATCTGAGAGACAAAGGCTCTGACGAACTTGAGGATGCCGACTACCTTTTCTTTCCATTCTGTCAATTCTGAAATCATACTGTCATAAGTTTTTACTGTGAAAAGATATTGCGCTTTCCAAGTAGAAACTGTCTTCTTATCTTCAGCTGAATCAACAGTATCAAGTGCAATCTTCAAGTCAGAGATAATGATCTCAAACACTGGCCTATTTTCTGCCATGATCTGCTGCAACCCCTGTATGCCTTGGCGTAAATCATGAGCGTTGTACTTCAACTGATAAAGCTCTGTAAGTACAACTCTCCCTTTGGTCACAAATTCTTCTACCTAACTGTCCATGTGCCTCCCATAGAGGACCAACTTACTGAAATGCAGCTGATCGGCTAGTGATCCAAGATTTGGTGGAAGAAGCAAATCAACCTGTGAATTGCCATGGAAAAGGTTGGAAATGTATTGCCGCAACTGTCGAACTTTAGCTTTGAGAGCTGCCTTGTCTTCTCCATCTCTCAACACCCTTTCCTTCAAGCTATCTGATGCAACCTTGAAGAGATTGATGTCTGTATGGCGAGTACTTCTGCCAAGGTTAGCTTTGACAACTGTGAAGTCATCAACCTCGACATCATTAGCACTTCTATTTTCTGGAGGTGTTGTAGTCTCAAGAATTATTTCTCCATCCGCATTCTTCTCAATGCGAACCTACTTCTTTAACTGTTTGTCTGGTGTGTCTTGATAGACGCTTTTTAGCTCTGTTAAATCCAGCTGATATGAGGGCTTTCTTCTCTTCCTTCCCAGAAGTTTTCAAGCTAGGATGAGCCATCCTCTCTTGGAAACTCGGTTCTCGCCTCATCAGCTCCTGATGAATCAATGCTTGCATCAAAGTTACGAACCGGTGAATCTGGCTCTGAATCTATGTGAATAGGAGAAGGGATCGGTGAAGAATGTGGAGATACATGATCTGAAGGTAACACTTCAACATGCGGCGTTGTTTCAACAGGAGCTTCTGGTTCAACTGGTGGATGTTCCTGTTGGACATGAGCTGGAGACTCGTCTTTTCTCCTCTTTAACTTTGCCATTTTTGTTCCCTCTAAGAGAACACTCATAGCTTTTACTCTTTGTTTTGGCTTGGAAGTGGAAGGTTCTGATGGTTGCACAACTGGCGGCTCTGCTACTGGAATATCATCCTTCCGCTTAGTCTTCAAGAATATCAAACTGTTTTTGACCACTCAACTTGTTCTCTCCTCAATGGAAGTACTCTCTTTTACTGACCAATTAACTGGCGGCAACAGTTGTTGCTCAATTTGGTCTCTGAAATACGTGGGAAGTAGAACTTCACCACTCTGTCAAACCCTCTATGTCTTCTGACAGGATATTAGACATTTGTTGAAGAGTGAACCTGCTGTAACTGCGTCCTCGCACTTCATACTCATCAGCACAATTAGCCCAGAAGTCTTCAACTGCAAACTTGTGCATACAATTCTGACCAAGATGTGATGCATAAACACCATGGGGATCATATGAAGATCTCCTGTCGAAAAACTTAAGACCATATCTGGATGATTCATTACCAATTACCTTGGCATCTGCTCCAGATCTACATCTGTAAATACTCATCCCAAGTCGAAAATTGAAGGCAGTCTTGCGTCTGCTACGCAAAAATGTATGCACTTGATAAGCTTGCCTCAAAAATTCTATAAATGCTATTTCGTCTGAAGGATATCGCGGCAACATGGCTGGCTCTCCTGAGAAGCCATATACTCTGATGTAGGAAAAAGTAGGAAATTGGATAAACCAATCAACCCATTCTACCATTGCTATTCTAGCCTCTACAGAAAACCGTATATGCAACTCCTTATCCATGTCTCGCACTGCATGCATCAAGAATGCATCATTCACCCGCCTGTAATGTCGTTCAGCTCGAGAGATCTCTAATCGCGGGAAATGGTGATACACATGTTGAGTACCCAGAGTTCCAACAACATTCAAACCTCTGAATTGACCCTAAAAGGCCATCAAATACATAAGGTATGATATCATGTGGAATTCATGAGCCCTTTGAAAATCAATTATTTGTTGGTGGAGACAATCACTGATTAGTGCCGACCAATCATAGAATTCGGTTCTGTCAACAATCTGGGACATGATGAAAAACATCCAAGGCTGAAATTTGTTTGCATCTACTTGACTTGTGATACGACTTAGCAGAGTAATCATTATTGCATGCTCCTCCTTGAATTCTCCACGTCCAACATTCCTTGGCATAACATTCTGCTTTTCTTTCAACCACCTCTAACCAATTTTTTTTCTGTATTTTTCCTTATCATTGTTCCAATTTCTCTTGCATTCTTCAAGTGAAACAGTTAAGTTCTCTCTCCAAATAGGTATTGTAAAACACTTTTCAATGTTGTTTGGCCTCAAGCTGTAGAGCACACATCCATCACCTGACTGAATTTCTCTTATGACCGAGTTGTAATGCATTACGCAAGCAATCACAAACTCGATACTTTGCACGGTGATAGGAAAGGATGCCGCTGCAAGCAAACTTGAGTGTCTAAGATTCCTGATGGCATTATTTCCTGCATCCTCCAAGGAGTGTAAATTGATTACTGGAAGTACTTTATGCAAGTCTGTTTCACAAGTTTTCAAGTAATCATGAACCAATGCTGTTTTGTGCCTGATTTGTGTTGGAGAGTACTGCATATTGGAAGATTTGAAAATCGACTGTGAACACGCCTATGTTGGAAAAAGTATTGAACAGATGGTTGAAAATTATTTGCTAATTTTTAGAAAACGCAGAGTGTGAGCTAAAAAAGCTGGCACATGGGTTTTGTAGATAATTCTGTTTCTAAGCAACCCAAATTGTCAGATTTTGAAAAAGTGAAGATTTTCTCAAAAAAGTAGGAAAAAAGCAGTTTCCTGAAAAAAAGCACAACTCCCAATCTTCAAGAGGATGATAATCTGGATGGACCCATCTCGACAAAAACTGAAAAATCTCTGGTCGGATTTCTGAAAAATGATCTCCTTGAAACAAGGACCCCGAAAAAGCAAGCCTCTCTTCTTCCTCAACCCAAATCTATGAAGAAAACTGAAAAAGCACCTGGTTTAGGTCTTCGAATCTTCGTTGAAAGAAAAATAAAATCTTTCCTCTGGATGCAACCTGCAAAAGAAAATGAAATAAAGAAGCCCAAAGCTTGTCTTTATACATCTTTTGGTCGAAAAAGCAGCTTTACTTGTGTGAGAAGAAAACTTCATCCTCATCCATGAAGAAAGCATCGTTTAAAGCATAAATCCAAGTGGATGTCTTCGAATAGGAAGAATCCCTATTTTTTAGGAGCCTATGGCTTCATGTGCAAGATGACAAAAAATATCTTCTTTGATGATGTCATCGAACACGCGAGTTGAAAGAAGTGTTAACAAAATTTTCTTCATTTTCGACACTTCAACACTCGTTTTGACTTAAATATGGCCTGTCTCCGACTTTGACAAGGTGGAAAAATGTCATCATGAACTGAAAAAGCTAACTAATCCTGACATTTTAGAGATTGATCAACTGAGATTCCATCCCCTGCCTCCGTTCGATGATCTGACATCGTTTGACCAAGTTTAACCTCTCCGAAATTTGCCAACGGGCGAAGGTTGGTAACAAGGCATGCCAGAAAACACTGAAAACATGAAATTATTCTAACACTACTCAAGATGGGCGCCCCAAGCCTCCTGGGGCGCCCAGTTTCCCAACACTTAGCCATTTTTTTTTTACTTTTTTAATTTCTTGGTTTGCGTGCGCATTTCGGAGGCACAGGACCCCTGTTTGGCTGTCAATCTCTATGAACTGAGATGAAAATGAATCTGATGATCTGGAAAATATGCAATCCTGATGAAAACTAAGCTAATTGTACCTTCTGTTTGCCTCAAAAAACGTGCCAAACTGATCAACACTGAACAAGAGCAGGCTGACGGAAGGAGATTCATGTTTTTCGAGAAAAACATCAAAAATAATCTAATTCTGGAGAGTTTGGGCGCCCCAAGCCTCTTGGGGCACCTGGTTTCTTAACACTTAGAAAATTTTTCAATTTTGTACCTTTTCTTGATTTCCGTGCTCACGGCTCCTGTTCAATCTTCGATTTCGGTCGTTTTGGCGACTATCGAGGCGGGATGGAGGGTGATCTGAGTAGTTTGAATATATCTATGATGAAATCCTGGCTTTGACTGACTTTTTACCAATTTTGACCAAGTTTGACCAACCGGGAAGGAGCTGATGGAAGCATTTTCGACGTTTCTCAAAAAACGTGAAAAAAAACTAACACAGGAGAGGATGGGTGGCCCAAGCCTCCTGGGGCACCCAGTTTCACTAGACTTAGCCAGTTTTGTGATTTTCCAACTTTTCAGTTCACCTTGGATCCATCTTGCATCGTTTTGTATGCATCGTCGAGTCAATGACTGTTTGTCGGTTTTGCATCGTTGAAACAACGTTGGAAACTCATCGAAGAATTTTGGCAGGTGAACTTTTCTGTGTTGATGACTTTCGAGCTCATGCTTCACCTTGTGAAAAAGCAAAAATGACCCAGTAGAGAAAACTTGGTCGTTTGAAGATTCCATCTGAACTGTGCCGATCGTGGAGCAAAATCGACCAATGAGAATCGAGCGCGACACTTGATTTGGAGATTCTATTTTTAGAAAGTTTTGCTAACATCCATATGTCAAGAAACCCAGAAAACTGAACTTGGCGTCTATTTTTAGAAATTTTGCTTTTTTGACGAAAAATTTTCTAGACATGTTTCAAAATGCCTTAATGAAGCAAAAAATTTGGTTGGGTACAACAAGTTGCTTGCATCCCAATACTGTCTAGACAAACTGTGTTCCTAAAAATCATCTTGGCTCTAACTATGGCATCTCTAACTGTGGTGACTGATTTTGCATGACTAGTTAACTTGGTTTTCAGATTATCCAAAGTTAACTGATTGTCAAGAATATTGTCCACGGAGGCCATTGAAAATGTTTTATCTTCAAACTCTTTCTGAAACATATCTTTAAATTCCTGAACCATTTCTTCTGCAGAGAGAAATTGGTTATCCTGTGACACAAGCTTGCAAGGCAGCTCCTCCAATTTATGCAAAAGACTAACATCACTCTGCTCACTAAGTTTCCTTGCAGCTTCTAAGTCATTGATCAAATCTTTCAGCACATGGCTCCTATATATCAATGCCTCTTTGGTCTCTGTATAAGAATCCCTAGTAGGAATGACACCAATTGATATTAGAGTGCTTATTTTCAGTTTTCTCATCTCTGCCCATTTATCATGATTCTGTTCTATGCGCTCAATATCTTGAGAAATAACATCAATGAGATCATCAAGTTTCGCTCTTATTTTCTCCATTTTATCTGTCTTCTTAGATAGCTCTGTAAGTAGAGAGATTCCTTGGGTGCGCATCCTTTCCAGATATTCTTCAAGTACTCTTCCCTTGAGATGAGTCTTTTTTGCTTTCTGGATAATAGGGTCTTCTACAGAAATAGTCTCGAGGGTTACTGCTTCTAAATTCAAAGTGATTTTCCTCACTATTGCAGTTAGTTGTTCAACCATTGCTTTGTAGTGATCTTTCATTTCTTTCTCTTTGTCAAATTTCTGAATCAGAATATCCATGGTTGATTGCATGTCAGTCTTGGCACTTTCATGAGTTGTCTTGCCTAATTCAACTCTAGAGATAGAGTAGTCACTCATACTAAAATTTTCCATTGTTGCATCCTGCGGAGGTTTTGCAATCTCCAGAAATTTGTGTTCCTTGTCCTCAAGCATTCTTGAAAGAATCTTTGGCTTCTTTGGGGTCTTGGCTTTTGCAGGCACCAGCTTACTAAAATCAAAGTCATCTGGGGAGATGGCTTGTTTCTTCCTTTTTGGTGTATAAGCTGACAACCATGGTGGAAGCACAGAAGTACTCACATTAGGGTCTGTCCCCATTGTTGGTGTCACCGAAACTACACTTGCACTGGTAGTGGAAAGAATAGGTGGAGTGTTAGTAAAAACTGCACTTGTTACATTTACATTAGATACCTGTTTAGTATTCATTACAAAGTGATAAAAAATAGAAGCATCCCCAATATCAAAAGATGAGGAAGACAAACTAGGAATAGACCCTGAGGAATGGAGAACATCTTCAAAAGTGTTTTGAGGATTGTCAAAAATTATTTTGGAAGGGGAGGGAGATTCAGAAGAGGGAATATCAATAGGGGAAACATAAAAAGGAACTACAACAGGTGTGTCAGGCAAGGGAGAAGAGACTCCTGTTTCTTGTTGATCTGTAGGTCTATCTTCAACCTCCATTTCCTTAGTGGTTGGCTCCTTAGTGTTCTGTTTCTCAACTTCTATATCTTCTATTTCAGACTCTTTCTCCACAGTCTTTGATTTCTTCATCACAAACTTGATTCTAGGCTTATGTGTTTTGGAAGAAGAGGGAACACCACTCTTATTCTTTGTTTTGTTCTGCACCTTTTTACCTATTTGCTCTTGGATCTCAGTCTCTGATCCTGTAAGGAATTCTTTCAAAGTAATTCCCTTATTTGCTAGCCAGTTATTAGTGTTTGCTAATATAGGCTCAAATCTTTTCCTCAGAGAGGTCAATTCTTTTTTAGACCATTGGATTGGAGGGAGAGGAGAGCCAGCAACCTGTTTAGTGTTATATCTGTCATCAATCAATTCTCCATCATCCACTAGATCCTCAGGAATGTCAGCCAATCCCAAATATTCAATCTGCTCAAGAGATAATCGGCTGTAGTCCAACTTCCTGACATCTTCTTCTATTCTCAAATCTACCCAGACATCTTCAACCATAGGTTCATGGAACTGGGTTTTCCTCTTGATTTTGTCTTTCACACCCCTATAGTCAAACTTTGGTCTTCTCTTGAATTGCTTCATGGTTACAAGCTGCATCTCAGTTTCCATGGCCCTAGCCTTTGCAGCAGTTAATACTGAATACTTGCCAATTTCAACTAGGAACTTGAAACTGGGCTTCTTGAGCTCCATTTGTTTATTATACACGACGATCATTTGTCTACATAATTCCATTAAGACCAGTTTGTCTGAGGGGAACCTTGGCAACATATAGGGATGACCTTGGAAAAAGCCAACCCTTAGATATGAGAAAGAAGGAAACTGTAAGAACATGCATCCAAAATCATTTACCATTAACCAAGCTTCATCTGAAACTCTTCTTTGTTCTAGCTGAGGGTCAAAAAGACACAAGAATATTGCAAAGAATGCATCATTCACTCTCCTAAAATGATGAATAGAACCCTTCAATGTTAATTGAGAGTAGTACTGATACATAGGGATTACCCTCCTATCTCCTTCTGATGTTAGACCTGGAAAGATTCTCATAGAGGCTGCTATATACACCAGGTAAGAAGTCATGTAGAATTTGAAAGTAGTAGATACCTTTGTCAATTGCTCGTGTAGAGCATTGTTGATTTGTTCACCCTAGAAGATGGCTTGTTTGCCTTGGAGTATTACCTTGATGAAAGGATACATCCATTCATGAAACAGTGAGGAAGAAGCCAATCCTCTTATCTTGCTGAGAAGAGTTATCAGATCACCAACTTCTTCTATAAAGTCACTTCTAGGAAAACTCTGTGGCCACCTAGACAAGTTTGATCATGGAGCTTTGAGCCATTTAGTATTGATTACCTTCTTTGCCTTCTCAGGATTTTTGTCATACTCTTTTTGTGCTTCAACAAAATCAAGCTTTATCACTTCTGTAGTAGGAGGGCACATAAACACCTTATCAATGAATTCGGGATCTAGTCTGATTATCACATTGCCACTTGCATCCATCACAGCCCTAGTATCTCTATTATAAAACTGAGCACATTGAAGAACAAACTCTGTGTTATGGGCTGCCACCGAGAAGGAAGACACCAAATGAATGTTACTGTCAATTATCTTCTTCATTGTAGAGATGGGATTGTTTGACTTGGTTCTTTCCACAAATTCAGCCATGTCCACATGGCCAATCTCTGTATCCCTAATGTCATCGACATTAGAAGTAACTGAGGTGATTGGAAAAACACCTTGATATTTGTACTTCATCGCTTTTGACTTCTTTTGAGACAACTTAGTCATCTGAACAAGCTATCACTAGAAGATGTCGATGAAGAGAGAAAATCCGCAAAAGATATTGCAACAAAAAGTCATGATCATGCAATTAGGTGAAATACTGGTAATCTAGGGAAATTGCATGTCAATGATCATGACTATGGAGACACACTTGAAAGGGCTAGAGTGCGAGCAGGCCAAAAAATGGAGGAAAGTGGGCTCGGAAAAGCAAAATTGAAAATATCCTAGAGTTAGGAAAATTTGAGAGAATGTTTGCATGGGCGGCAAAATTTGCCGCCCTTGCATGTAAGGGATAATGTGCAAGTGTATTGGCGGTTAAATTCGCCGCTATTACATGCTCTAGGAGAATTGCAAGTGTCATGTATTAGCGGAGAAAAATGCCGAAAATGCATATTGGTATGAATTGTGAGTGTGATGTTTGAGCGGCAAATAATGCCGACATTGCAAGTTGGATATTTCAAGGTTTTCGTGTAGGGGCGGCAAATTTCACCACCCATACACTTGCTTTTTGATACATCTTCAAATGTGTAAGCGGTAAAAACTACCGACTTCGCATCCGATCACAAGTTTATGGAAGAACTCAGGCGGTAAACTTCATCGCCACTACATGGGAACAAGCATAATGAACATGTTTGAGTGGCAAAATTCGACGACAATACACATGACAATGGCTATGAGGGTTTATGTCTCAAGTGGTAATTATCACCAACTAAACACCAAAAGGTTATTTCTTGTATATCGGCAAAATCCACCGATGAAACGTTTACCATAGAAGGATTTTAAAAAAACTAGGGTTTCAAAAATTACTCGAGAAATAAAAATGAAGAAGGGGACGATTTGCCTGAATACAATTTAGAGAAGACACGGGTTTGATTACTTCAAAGAACAAAAAATAGAAAACCCTAAACGAAAACAAATAACAAGAACAATGGTTGGAGGACTTACCAGTCAAAAAGAATGAAACCCTAAGTGTGACGGTGACGAGTCAAAATCTATCTGAATCCAATGTCAGCGCGATCAAGCAGTTTGAGGGAGGGTTCACAAATCAATTGGAAGGTTTAGAAAATAGCAATAACAAAAAGACAATGAGATTATTCATTTAAAAGGTTCACAAGGTGTGATCTTAATGCCAACACGAGTGGCAATTAATGCCAATGGAGGTCGTGATTTTGAAGATTGACCTCGCTCGGGCGATGAAAATCATTGATTGAACATGTGTTAACGAAAATGTAACGGCAGTAGAAACCGCCGACCTTACATTTGCTTTTTGGCGAGGAACATGTAACGGCGACAGAAACCACCGCTCAGGCATGAGTAAATGAAAAATTATGTAAAAGCAGCAGAAATTGCCAACACTACATAGGCAAACAAAAAGATATGCAAAGTCGGCAATTTTTACCGACATTACACAAAGACTCAAAATTTCACTAACACCCCAAAAATGACCAAAATTGATATTTTGGTCAATTTACAACCTAATCAATTTGTGCAAACATCAAGGAATTAATTCGAGGGAATGTTGTAAACTAGTTTAGGATGTCATACAACTTCGTACAAGGCCAAGAAAATCTTTTCTCTATTTGCGAATTTAGAGTGTAGATTACAAAACAGACAAGTTTCGTAGGGGTTGTCTACAAAAATGAGCGTAGTTGATTTTGAGAACAACAGACCTCTATTAATTAAATATACAATGGTGTTGACAGCCTCTGCCCACATGTTTAAAGGCAGCCCAACATGCAATCTCATGGTCCTTGCATGCTCCATTATTGTCCTATTCATATGTTCAGCCACTCCAGTTTTTTATGGAGTCCCTGGAACTGTTTTCTACCTACGAATTCCATTAAAGGAACAATAATCCTCAAATTCTTTGCTACAATACTCATCACCATTATCAGATCTGATACATTTTAATCTTTTACCTGTCTCATTCTCAACCAAGCTTCTCCATTTCTTAAATGTTTCAAATACATCAGATTTCTGCCTAAAGAAATAAATCCAAACCTTCCTAGTTGCATCATCTATGAATATAACATAATACCAAGAGCCACCGAGAGAAGATACCTGAGCTGGTCCCCATACATCTGTATGCACAAGCTCCAACTTTTCATCTTTCTTTTACTTCCCATCCTTGAGAAAACTGACTCTCTTTTATTTTCCATACACACAACTTTCACATAAATCCATATTAATACATTTTAGACCTAGTAAAACTTCCTTAGAATGAAGTACCTTCATACCTTTTTCGCTCATACGCCCAAGTCTGTTATGCCACAGTGTTTTCTTAGAACCTGTAACAACTATTTCAGTCTCTTCCTACGAACCTGCAGCAACTGCTCCTGAACCTGTTTGTTTTTTCTCTGCAACAACTAAAGTAGAAGGAACAGTATGACCTGTACAAAGATATAAGGTGCCTACTTTCACACTTTTTGTTATTATTAAGGCACCTCTTGAAACCTTCCAATTTTTATCAATAAATGTAACAATGCAACCTTCATCAGCTAGCTGCCTTGCTGAAATTAAATTCTTACTCAGTCTTGGAACATACCTTACCTCTTGTAGTAGCCAATGATTCCCATTCTACAACTTAATCTTGATTCTTCCCTTTCCAACAATCTGACAGGGTTCGTTATCTTCCAAATAAACCAACCCAAAATCCCCTTGGACATAATTAAGAAAATAACTTCTATGGGGCGTAGCATGAAATGAGGCCCCTGAATCTAAAACCCATGAATCATCAGCATTATCTAGGGAAAGAATCAAAGCATCATCTTCAGATTTATTACTTACCACATTTGCCTCCTTATTGCCTTTGTTTGTCTCTTTTATTCTTCTGAGACCAACAATCTTTCTTTAGATGACCTAGTTTCTAACAGTACCAACAATCCTTCTGTCCTCTGGATTGGGACCTCTTGTCCTTTGATTTTCCTTGTGACTTCCCATGACCTCCAAAACCTTTTCCTCTCTCCTTTGATCTACCCTTGCTTTCTGCAGTCAAAACACTACCTGATGTGGACCCTCCTGAGCTTTTCTGTCTCATTTCCTCGCTAAGGATAACACCAACAACATCATCAAATTTCAAAGTGTTTGAACAAGAGACAAAGTTACTTACAGCCATTACCAAGCTATTCTAGCTTTCTGGTAAAGAACATAATATCAGGAGAGCCCTCACCTCTTCATCAAATTTCACTTTCATAGAAGTTAACTAACTGATAATCGTATTAAACTCATTTAAATGATCTGTCACAGATCCACCTTCAATCATTTTTAGATTAAACAAATGCTTCATGAGAAATACCTTATTTGAGGCTGAGGGTTTTTCATACAATTTAGCCAAAGCTTTCATCACTTCGCTTGTTTTCGTCACTTCTATTATATTGAACGCCAAAGATGGTGCCAGACACAATCGATTGGTTCCCAGTGCCTTTTTGTCTAGAAGATTCCAATCCTCATCAGTCATTGCTGCCAGTTTCTTGGCTATTCCTTCCAATGGCCTCCATAAATCCTTCTAATAGAGATAATCCTCCATTTGCAACTTCCATAATTAATAGTTCTGCCCATTGAATTTATCTACCTTCAATTTACCCTCATTCGCCATTGCTCCCACTCAACTGTGAGACTCCCACTCAACCGTGAGACCTTCCTACAGATGATAATTGAACACAACCTGCTCTGATACCACTTGTTAGGGATTGCATGCAGAAGATATCAATTAAATGCAAATAAAGATTAAACAGAGGAATGAAAATACATAGAAATAATAACGAGAGACAAGTTTTAACGTGGTTCACCCAAACCTAGGCTACATCCACCAACAAAGAGTCCAATATTATTATTTAGTAAATCAAGCTGATTACAACCATCAATCCTTGCAACTCAATATCGCTGCAAAATGCTACAATACATCAATAGAAACCTAACCCTTAGCTGCTTTTATCAAGCCTTATGTTGGTTACAAAAAAAAGGTTTTTTTAATGTCGGCCAATATAAAAATAACTCCCGACACCTTTATAAAATAATAGGCAATTTTTGCTTTGGGGGCGCTGCTCCCGAGCCCCTAGCTAGGGGCGTTGCCCTTAGGCCCCCGGGCCCCGCAGGAGGGGCTCTACTCCCTCTGCACTCCCCCTTTAAATAATTTGGGGGGAAACTGCGTCGATAAAAGTGGGAAAAATTTAACCTCTGAGTCTGATTAGGCTCCATATAACAACAATCTTCCACTTGGAGATTGATCGGACTCCACACCATATCACACCATATCACTAGAGTGAATGATAATGCAAAACCTATGAAACACAAATGCTAAAATATGACTGTAATACTTACAATATAAACCCTAGGGAAACACAAATGCTAAACTATGACTGTAATATTTGCAATATAAACCCTAGGGAAACACAAATGCTAAACTATGACTGTAATATTTGCAATATAAACCTTAGGGGAACACAAATGCTAAACTATGATTGTAATATTTGCAATATAAACCTTAGGGAAACACAATGCTAAACTATGACTGTAATATTTGCAATATAAACCTTAGGAAAACACAAATGCTAAATTATGACTGTAATATTTGCAATATAAATCATAGGGAAACACAAATGCTAACCTATGACTGTAATATTTGCAATATATTGTTTATGAGAAATAAACAATGGAAAAGATTTATGACAAATAAATAGTGATAACCTATGAAATAACCTTTGAAAAATATGAAACATAAACCTAATTAAAAGAGAAACCCTAATGAAAAATAAACAACCCAAGATTTATCTATGGCACTGAAACAAGCAACAATATTAAATTTGTTACTGTAATGAAAATAAAAACAACCCTAGATTTATCTATGACACCGAAACAACCAACAATATTATTTGTTATTGTAATGAAAATATAAACAACCCCAGATTTATCTATGGCACCGAAATAACCAACAATATTATTTGTTTATGTAATGACAAAAAACCTTTGATTTATCTATGGTATCGAAACAACCAACAATATTATTTGTTACTATAATGAAATAAAAAATGACCTCATTTTTAAAGAGACTGATGCTTGAACAGAAGATTAATTTCCATAAAATTAGTGTGTTTATGAACACAAAATCCATAGAGTTCAAAAACATGAAAGCTTCATACCAACAAGGAAATCTACAACAAATACAAGTCAAAAAACAAATGAAAAGATAGAGTAAACAAGCGAAAACTAAATAATGGCGAGGGCTTAGTGAGCATGCTCACCTGGGTCGAAAGGATTGCCCCTGCGCACGTTGATGAGCATGCCATGACCTTCATGCTTTGTCACCTGCGATTAAACCCTTTAGCATAGACCTTGGGGGCAATTAATAAAAAGAATGTAAACATACCAATTTTTCCTTCACATGCATGGCGTTGACGAATGTGGGAGGAGGTATGGCGGAGGTGGAGCTGGATTTCACGTTCGAAAACTGACACTTGGCATCGCATTTTGTGGAGTCTGAGCATAACATGTTGTGGTGGCGAGATGGAAGTTGCAGAGAGCTGAACCAAGCACCTTCTGGTGGACAAGTTAGGAAATTTCGAGAAGATGGTAGATTGAAAGGCTCTAAAGTTGGCAAGTTGTGCGAGGCATTGTGAACATTGAATGGAGGTTGGCTCGAAGTTACGCAGGATGCCGTGGAAGCACCAAGAGGGGATGTGCAATAATGAGGAGTGTACACCAGAATTGGAAGGGGCGGCAAGACATTAATGCGATGCAGTGGAGTGTTATGGTGGCAGAGTGATTTGTGGCAATGTGGCAGGGCTTTCCACTTTGGACACCGTGCCACACACCAACTGGTACTCCGACCGTCTACGTTTCAGTCACATGGCCAAAATTTGATTTTTTCCCGACCGACGAATCCCATCCTCCCACGTGTCAAATAGCCCCAAATATAAATTTTTTTTATATTGTTTATTATTAATTTATTCATCTGAATAAGTTGCAAATTGTTTTTACTAGTCCACGTGGCACTCCATGTGGACTGTGGAAAATTGGGTGCGCACGTTCCGGCTCCTCTCCCCTATATTTTAATTCACAACCCATCAAATTTTTGGAAGTTAATTTCCTGGTACAACACCAAGTGAACTCCATGAATTTAACAGTGGACAACAATGATGAATGTCTTGCGGCAACAAGAGTTTTTATAATGCCTTTCAAATTAGCATAGAGAAATATTGAAACTGAAATGGAAATAACATACATTACGAAACTTCAACAAGATGTGTCGAATTGCCAAAAATTGCCTTTTCACATAACTTTCAACTGAATGATCATTTTCTCTTGAAAATTTGCTAGGATGTGTATAAAGACCCCTACTACAAAATTGTGTCGAGAGGAAATCAAATTTATGCAAATTAGAGCCAAATTAATAGTTTTCCCAAAGTAGTGAGATGCCGGAAAACCATCAAAGGAAGCCAAAATTGAAAATTAAACGAACAAATGTTTTTGGTTGATGCAGATCCCACGTGCACCCGGATGCTCTTGCATCAACCTCCCACTTCACTTCATTATTTGTTTTAATGTCCAGATTGTGAGAACCCCTATCACAAAGTCACCCAAGGCATTTCTCAACACATTCAGTTCCTGCCAGTTTAAGGTTGCTTTAGGAAGCAACATCGAAATTTAACTTTCCCTTTCTCATCAAAACTATCCATTTTTCTTTTCTTCTAATACTCTCAAGAACTATTAACTTTTAAATAAAAAACTCTAAAATACATAATTATCATCATTGTTTTATTCTATTTTTAATCTACTCATATATATATTAGTAGGCATGAGCTTTCCACAGTCCATAATAATGAGTTAGAGAGCTTTTGGATTCAACTATGTATGTTTTTGTCTCGACGTTTCGGATCATACTCAATGATCCATTATTAGGAAGAGGATAGCAATAGATCAGATCTCTAACTCATATACATATTTCCAATCCCAATTCTTATATTTAAACTAATTATTAACTAGCTTATTTGTTTAATTGTCTTAGATTTTTATGTGTGAATAAGTTCTATTCCTTTAGAAAATTGAAATATTAAATTAATGCCATGTAGGTGCCACTTGGAAATCGAAATTAAGATGCAAGGTCCCCTTACCTAAGATATTGCAAGTTGTCTTAACATAGTTTCCCTAAAATATTGTAAATTGAACATAATCTACAATGATCCTCCGTGCCTAACATAAAAAAATTCTATTTCCATTTCCATTTCCCTTTCCCTTTCCCTTTCCCCTTCCCCTACCTGTACGATGATCCTCCGTACCTAACATAAAAAGATTCCATTTCTATTTCCATTTCCCTTTCCCTTTCAATCCACATAAAGGGACAAATGTCTAGCGATCTTCATTTTCTTTTCAACCCCACAAGGAGAGCCAATAATGCCCGTCTCTATTATACAAGTCTTTAAGGTCTCCCACGGCATTAATCCTTGTATCAATAGAAAACACAGTCTGCTTACTTTTTATTCTTTAGTGGGTACAGCCTATTCCTTCATATGCGAATGGCTGTGGTTGCTCACTTACAATTTCCCGCCAAGTTTTTTCAGCATTCTCAATGCCAAATTCCTGTTAATAATCAAATTTCCATCAGACCCTTTTCGGCCATGACCGCTCCAAATCTTCCCTTAAACAGTAGATTGTCATCCAATCAGAGTCAATCTATTGCCAAATTTATCCTGCCACCAAATATGAGTGCCCTATTGGTAAAGAAATACTTCTCTATTGTTCAGAAATTATTCAACTACCCTGAGGAGAATAATACTTTAGGGAACATTTGGGTGTGGTGCATTTCTCTGGCATTAATGTTTTCTGTGTCAACAGTCAATATAGATGATGCCAATGCCTATGTGGTAGCCTCGCCCAGAAAACTGCAGACTGACGAATTAAGTACAGTTAATCTCTTCAAAGATAGCACTCCATCAGTTGTTTATATTACGAATCTTGCAGTCAGGTATGCTTTCCTTACTCATAGTTTAAGACACCCACTTCTTTTTCTTGGGAGGGAAGACGGAAAAATTAGGTCCCATCAACACCAACATAGATTTCTTTTTTCCCTATCAGATTTGGGTAATTCAGCAATGAAATCAATGTTGACATCTTTCCACTTATTTGGAAGACCAGTTGCTGTAACAAACCTTGATTATGTATACTCTTATAATAAATAGGCGAAATGACATCATTTATCTTTATTGTATTTTCATTTTACTTTCCCATCATAGTTGCAAATTTGGATGCTACAAAGCATTTTATTATAATAAAAAATCACATCAAAATTTGTTCAATACGTGCAGAGCATTTCAATTGACTTAATTTGCATCCAGATAGTGTGCTCGTTTGGGCGTCCAAATTGGATCTGCCAGATCACAAATTACTTTAATTGTGTTTGAACTTTGAATCAACCCCCGTTATACTGTTCTCATTAGCATATGTCAATCAACATTCATAAGAACAACCTTTTTTTGCATCCAAAATTATGTGAATTCCCTAGCCAATATATTACTTTGCAATTGTATCAACCAAGTACGATGAAATGAAAATGAAAAAAAAACTTATTCAAAAGAGGAGCTCAAGTTGTTTCCTTCGTTCCAACAACCTCTCCGGGTGTCTTTCAAAGAATCAGAGTTAGGCTTTAAAGTAAACAGGCATATGGAAACCTGCTCCTTAATTTTGATGCCAAATTAAAGATATTGTAGTATTGTACAATGGTATTTGATCAGGTCACCACTGTTTCTGCAGAAATTAATGCATGGATTTGAGTTTCAAAAGCCATCAATTATGTCTTTTTTTGTTTGCTGTACGCTGCTGCTCTTTATTTAGCCTTAAACTGGGACGTAATGCAGATACAAGACAGCTAAAAATTCAAAAATGGAAATTCCCTGCCATGGATAGTTTATTGAGTTGGTCTAAATGGTGTGCAATCTCTACGATTAATCAATAATATCAAATTTTAAATGACTGATTTATTGTTGACACTGTATACTCCATGAATGCCAGAGTAGGAATGATCAGTAAAATAGGTCACAACCAACTCAAATTTAGTTTAAATCTCAAGGAATTACATCTGTATAATGACCTTAAATTGCAGTTGTAAATAACAGAATTGCTATTTTGTACTAAATAGAGCAGAAATCTGGAAAAAACAGTCTCAAGCCAAATCTATGGGAATACAGAAAAAATCTGAATTTTTCCCTGCAACAGAAAATATGACTTTTGAAATACCAAAAAATGTCAAGAGTTCAGTACAGTAAGACATACTAAACATCGTTGGTCCCCCTTCTCCTTGAGAACTCAATGAAAATTTTGAGATCAAGATAAATTAATCAGTCAGGTGAAGTAATCATTAGGATCAACTGTGGTCAGATTAGATTGAAAAGGGATATATTAACTATGATACTTTGTCCATGTCATTAGATAGCTGGAAAAAGTGGTTACTAAGCTTGGAGTCCTTGGAAAAATGTAATGTCCCCCACTTAGCTCATCACTCCAGGAGATCAGGGTTAGCCTATCACAGGATTCCCGTAGGCTAACGGCAGTGTTCAGGGAGTCAGTTTGGGGACTTACTATATATAGTAAGTCGTGATAGAGGCAGTTTCCATTTTTAGCAGGGCAGTGCAAGAGCCAGGGCACGAGATTTGGGAAGTCGAATCTTCTAGAGCTATATCGATTTAATATAAGTTAAAATTAAAGATTTAACTTATTATTTATGAGGTGACTTTAAGTTATAACTTAACTTTATAACATTAAGTTATAACTTAAAGTGAAAAGTGATGTGCCTAGGGAAGGGCGCCCACTTCATGGAGGGATAAGGGGTTGTGTAAAAATTAAAAATTAAATAAGATTTCCCTCTCATCTTGGGCATTGGAGATGAGGAGATAAAAGAGCAAAAGAAACCTCATTTTGGTTTATGCTTGCTTATGTTATTTGCTTTGATATTGAGTTTGCTCCAGCAGTGGGGTTTGAGCTTGGCTCTTTGGCTTTGATTGTCGATTTGCAGAGACGGAAACCTTTGCATTTCGCCTTTCCTCGTGTATGAGAGAGTGCATCAGGAAGGGATTAGAGGAGGCTTCATTCAGGAGCTTCATTTGTGCATCGAGGAAAGCATTTTTGGAGATTATTTGAAGAAATAATGAAGATATTCGAAGGATTTTAGTGTACATACCCGAGAACCAGAAATTATAGGCAGATTTGAGCATTTAAAGAGGGTTTTTATTGCTGTTTTGGTCATCAGCTGCAGGCCGTACTTCTGCTGGTACGGGCCGTACCCTTTGCAGAGATATTTAGCAGTTTGAAAGTGATATTTGGCCGGGGTTTGGGCTGGAAACTGGTTGCCCAGTCTGAGAGATCAATTCTGAGCAGTTTTGAAGAAGGAATGGACCGATTTCAAGTGACTTTCTGCTGATTTCTCCACTCAGCCTGGCCGTACAGTCCTACCAGGGACGTGGGTATCTTTGCATGCATTTCCTTTCTTGTTGGAGCTTCTATTACTGTCAAAAAAGGGCGCCTAGGGTCTGATTTATTATAGCAGCCATTAAAATCTGCATATTCCTTGTCTTGAGTGAGTACTGAAGCAATTCCCATGGCTATGTAATTCTGCTACAAGTTTCGGCAATCGAACAAGTAGATGATTTCCAAGTGGGTATTTCATTTTAATTAGTTTTAGTGCATTTTATGATCTGGGTTGTCTTTTGTTTATGCAAAATATTTGAATATTTTCTAGTTTTGTTTATCTCCATATATCGCACATGCAATGCAAAAAACACACATGCAAAACAACCCATAAACCCTAAACAACAGAAAACCAAAAAATACCAAACAAATCAGTCAGTGCAAAACATATACAGAGGGGTGCATGTTACAGTGGTATCAGAGCAGAAAATCTTGCCATCATGTGGAGTTAATATGACATGCAGATGATAAAAATAAGACATGCGACCTACAGATAGATATCCCTTTCGAAATACTAGGGCAAGGCAAGGAACACAGTTGCCACAGTTAGAAGAACCTGAGCATCCAATACCTATAGTAGATCCATGTGAGGAAGAGATAGTGGTTGCAGCGACTGACAAAGATTCTTAGGTCTCACGTACAGATCCATTTTCAGGAGAGGTACCACCAGTTCCAGAGCCTACAGACGAAATGGGTGACAGGGAGGTTGAGGAGCCCAGTTTACTAGAGATCCTGAATGTGCTCACTAGGAGCATAGTGGCTTTAGAGAGAGAGTTGAGGGATTCTCGGCGGGAGATGATGGAGACACACGCTGAGATAGGACACACCCTCACACAATTGTGAGATGGATTGAATATCAGGGAAAATCATCGTGATAGGAACAGGTACAATGGTGACAGGAATAGGAACAACGGCGATGATAGGCATAGAAACAATGACGGTGATAGGCATAGAAACAATGACGGTGACAGGAACAGGAACAATGACGGAGACAGGAACAGGCATAATGTGGGAGATAGCTACAATGGAGACAGGAATCAAGGGTACATGAATAATGGAGAGAGGAACCATGATGACAGACATAGATTTAGAGATGATGAGGATGAGGCCTCGGTGACCCACAGATGAGCCTCACAGTTTACAGCAGGTGACAGACCTGGTATCCCTACATTTGCTCCCAGGAACCAAGTTCCTGAGCAAGATCCCACACAGGCTGAGTTTCAGGAGGAGATTCTGAGGGATTGGAGAGCTTCTAATGTAGAGCTCAGGGTAGAGATGACTTTTGCGGAGTACTTTGATATTAGGATGAAGAATAGACCTCGCAGAGGAGGTAGACCTCAGAACCAGGAGTTACAGAAGAAGGTGAGTAAGATGACACTTCCCTATTTTGATGGATCGGGAAAGACCACTGCTAGAGCTTTGGGTGCAGAAACTAGAAAGCTACTTGTAGATCAGTCCTATGCCTGAGGAGGACGCCATTACCTATGCAACTTTGCATTTGGAGGGGGTAGCACATAAATGGTGGAGTAATGGGAAGGTCACACTAGGGCATGATCAGATTACTTCGTATGTGGAGTTTACAGCTCGTCTGATCGATAGATTTGACAAGAAGGATCTGGAACTTCAATTTAAGGAGTTGGCACAGCTAAGGCATAGTGGATCCTTAGACTCCTACATCTCTGAGTTTTAGGACCTATCTGTTATGGTCCTAGACTTATCTGAGCGCAGATTAGTGATTCTCTTCATTGATGGATTATCAGACCCACTTCGTGGTTGGGTTAAGGGTTTTGACCCTGCTACACTCTAGGAGGCCATGAAAAAGACCCGAGACATGGAGTCATTAGTGTGGAGGAGTAAATTCCAGTCTAAGGGGTTTTCACACAGGGGAGACAAGGAGAAGGAAAAGAAACCCTTTCATAGATATACTGAGCAACACAAGGATAGGTCAAATAGGTTGACCGATGATCAGCTCAATGAGTACAGGAGGAAGAAACTTTGCTTCCATTGCAAAGAACCATGGGATCCCTTGCATAAGTGTCTGCATAAGGCTAAGGCCAAACTGATTGAGTATTATTCAGCAGAGGAGACCCAGTTTGATGCATCCGATACAGAGTCTGATCAGCCTTCTGAGCATGAAGATAGTGGAGATGAGAGAGCTTCCCACCACGGTACGGGCAGTGGAGGTTGTATTGCCCAGCTATCTAGTTTCTAGAAGGTTGGTTCATTCGGGGTGTGAGGTGTACTTGGTGGGGCAGCGCATCATTACCCTCATTGATGCAGGGGCTACTCACAATTTTATTGATGAGGGATTGGTAGCTCGCAGGGGGTTGAAAACAGAGGAATTCGAAGGCTTCAAGGTGATGGTAGCCGATGGATTCAAAATGCAATGCAGTCGGAAGATATCGGGACTGAAAATCATCATGGGTGACTATGAGCTAATTGATGACTTCTATGTGGTTGGTATTGGGGATACAGATGTGGTACTTGGCATGCATTGGATGAGCCAGTTGGAGGAGTTCACCATGAATGTTAAGAAGATGGAGATGAGATTCAAATATAATCAGAGGAAAATATGCCTTAGGGGTATTTCAGATGGTGGACCTTGAGTAGTATCACTGAAGAGGATGGAAAGGCTTTTAAGACATGACCAGGTGGAGTGGGCAGCAGAGTGCCTTATTATGCCAGAGTCCCCACCACAACAGAAGGATAGCTATCATCCTGATATTCAGAAGTTGCTAACCAAGCACAGTAAGGTGTTTGGAGATATACCACCAGGAGTGCCTCCTGATAGAGGCATAGAGCACGTCATTGAGTTGGAGGATGGGACCAAACCCATCACAATCACAACATATCGTCATCCGAAGAGGCTTAAGGATGAAATTGAGAAAACCATCAAAGAGCTTCTGGAGATGGGACACATTCGGCCCAGCAAGAGTCCATTTGCTTTTGCAGTTGTACTAGTTAAGAAGAAGGATGGGACAATCAGAATGTGTATAGACTACAGGGCTTTGAACAAGAAAACTATAAAAAACAGGTACCCCATTCCCAGGATAGATGAATTAATAGATGAGCTACATGGTGCCTGTTATTTTTCTAAGATTGATTTGAGATCTGGATACCATTAGATCAGGATGTGGGCAAAGGATATTGAGAAGACTACTTTTAGATGCCATTACGATCATTTTGAGTTTTTAGTCATGCCTTTTGGTTTGACTAATGCACCTGCTACTTTCTAGAGTTGTATGAACCAAATTTTCAGACAGCAACTCAGGAAGTTTGCTTTGATTTTCTTTGATGATATTCTGAGATTCAACAGAACTTGGGAGGACCACATGAGACATCTAGAGGAGGTACTGAGCATCTTGGAGAGTAACTCACTCTATGCCAAGGAATCTAAGTGTGATTTTGGTATGACCGAATTACTTTACCTTGGCCACATTATCAGTGCAGATGGGGTTAGAGTGGATCTAGAGAAAATTAAGGCAATAATTGATTGGCCACCACCCACAAACCTCACACAACTTAAGGGTTTTTTTGGGCTTTGTGGTTTTTACAGACGGTTTGTTAAGGGGTTCTCGCAGATAGCAGCACCATTGACTGATCTGACGAAGAAGGGAGCCTTTGAGTGGAGTGATACAACCCAGTAGTGCTTTGACAAGTTCAAACACTTGATGTCTACATGTCTAGGACTAGCGATCCTTGACATTACTAAACCATTTGAGTTACAATGTGATGCTTCTGGAGAGGGGATTGGGGCTTGTGCTTATGCAGGAGAAGCACCCGATAGCTTTTGAGAGTGGAAAACTTCGGGGTGTGGAGAGGAGCTACTCGGTTTATGATCGAGAGATGTTGGCCATCATGCATGCATTGGCCAAATTCAGGCAATATCTGGTTGGGGGCAAGTTCATAATCAGAACGGATCATAACAATATTAAATATTTCATGAACCAGAAGGACTTGGACGATAGACAACAAAAGTGGGTTAGCAGATTACAGGCATATGATTTTGACATAGAGTATGTCAAAGGGAAGAAGAACATAGTTGCAGATGCCTTGTCACGACGACCTCACTTGTGTTTAGTTGGAGAGATCTTTGCTAATTGGAAAGAGATGATTATAGCAGAGTATGTTAAGGACTCTTGGGCAGTAGGAGTTATTGAGGGCACAATCCGAGATGAGAAATATTCTGTGGTGAGTGATTTGATCACGTACAAAGACAGGATATTTTTGGTGCCCAACTCATAGTTTGAGCATAAGGTAATCAAAACTTTCCATGACACACCAATGGCTAGCCATCCTGGATTCTTTAAGACATACAAACAAATTTGGGAGAGGTTCACATGGAAAGGACTGAAGGATGAAGTGCAGAAGTATGTTCGTGAATGTCCCATTTGCCAACAGAACAAGCATGAGCATACCTTTACTGCCAGTTTACTATAGCCATTACCCATTCCCAGTCAGAAGTGGGAATGTATCTCCATGGACTTTATTACGGGGTTGCCTAAGGTGTAGGGAAAGGACTGTATCTATGTGGTGGTCAACAGACTCACCAAATTTGCACACTTATTTGCAATTTCAGCAACCTTTACAGCTGCTTAGGTGGCTAAATTATTTTTTTGGGAGATATTCAGGTTGCATGGGGTACCCAAAAGCATTGTCAGTGACAGGGACAACAAGTTCCTGAGTATATTTTGGCAGGAGTTGTTCAGATTATGTGGCACAGAGTTAACTCCTAGCACAAGCTACCACCCGCAGACAGATGGGCAAACAGAGGTGGTGAATAAATGGTTGGAAGGGTACCTGCGTAATTATGTTTCGGGGCAGCAGAAGGCCTGGATCAGATGGTTGCACCTAGGGGAGTACTGCTACAATACTACACATCACATGTCTATTCAGATGACTCCTTTCAGGGCACTATATGGTTATGATGCCTCATGCTTTACAGATCACTTGCTTGGTGACAATCGAGTGCCTAAGGCTAAGGATCTTTTGCAGGATAGCCAGGACATTCTCAGGGAGCTTAAGGAGAATATATAGCAGGCGTAGAATCAACAAAAGTTGTATGCTGATCAACACCGAGTGGAGAGGAGTTTTGAGGTTGGAGATATGGTATATTTGAGGCTCCAACCCTACAGGCAGTCCATTGTCAAGAAGAGTGGAGCAGAAAAGTTGAAACCCAGGTTTTATGGTCCTTTTAGGATTATTAGACGAGTGGGTGAAGTGGCTTATGAGCTTGAACTTCCATCAGATAGCAAGGTGCATAATGTGTTCCATCTCTCCAGGCTGAAGAAAGCTCTTGGCCACAATATAGTTTCTTTTGCAGAGCTTCCACCATTGGATGAAGAGGGTAAGTTGATCTTAGTACCAGAGGCCATCATTGACACCCGGGAAAGACATCTGAGGAAACGGGTTATCAGAGAGTACTTGGTCAAGTGGAAGAATCTGCAAGTTGAAGATGCCACGTGGGAGAGTGAGCAGATATTGCAGCATCTAGAGTTGAGGTTGCTTGAGGACAAGCAATCTTGGGAAGGGCTTACTGTAATGTCCCCCACTTAGCTTATCACTCCAAGAGATCAGGTTTAGCCTATCACAGGATTCCCATAGGCTAACAGCAGTGTTCAGGGAGTCAGTTTGGGGACTTACTATTTATAGTAAGTCGTGATAGAGGCAGTTTCCATTTTTAGCAGGGCAGTGCAAGAGCCAGGGCACGAGATTTGGGAAGTCGAATCTTCCAGAGCTATATCGATTTAATATAAGTTAAATTAAAGATTTAACTTATTATTTATGAGGTGACTTTAAGTTACGTTATAACCTAACTTTATAACATTAAGTTATAACTTAAAGTGAAAAGTGATGTGCCTAGGGAAGGGCGCCCACTTCATGGAGGGATAAGGGGTTGTTTAAAAATTAAAAATTAAATAAGATTTCCCTCTCATCTTGGGTGTTGGAGATGAGGAGATAAAAGAGCAAAAGAAACCTCATTTTGGTTTATGCTTGCTTATGTTATTTGCTTTGATATTGAGTTTGCTCCAGCATTGGGGTTTGAGCTTGGCTCTTTGGCTTTGATCGTCGATTTGCAGAGACAGAAACCTTTGCATTTCACCTTTACTCATGTATGAGAGAGTGCATCAGGAAGGGATTAGAGGAGGCTTCATTTAGGAGCTTCATTTGTGCATCCAGGAAAGCATTTTTGGAGATTATTTGAAGAAGTAATGAAGATATTCGAAGGATTTTAGTGTGCAGACCTGAGAACCAGAAATTATTTGAGTATTTAAAGAGGGTTTTTATTGCTGTTTTGGTCATCAGCTGCAGGCCGTACTTCTGCTGGTACATGCCGTACCCTTTGTAGAGATATTTAGCAGTTTGAAAGTGATATTTGGTCGGGGTTTGGGCTGGAAACTGGTCGCCCAGTCTGAGAGATCAATTCTGAGCAGTTTTGATGAAGGAATGGACTGATTTCAAGTGACTTTCTGCTGATTTCTCCACTCAGCCTGGCCGTGCAGTCCTACCAGGGACGTGCGTATCTTTGCATGCATTTCCTTTCTTGGTGGAGCTTCTATTAATGTCAAAAAAGGGCACCTAGGGTCTGGTTTATTATAGCAGCCATTAAAATCTGCATATTCCTTGTATTGAGTGAGTACTGAAGCAATTCCCATGGCTATGTAATGCTGCTACAAGTTTCGGCAATCGTACAAGTAGATGATTTTCAAGTGGGTATTTCATTTTAATTAGTTTTAGTGCATTTTATGATCTGGGTTGTCTTTTGTTTATGCAAAATATTTGTATATTTTCTGGTTTTGTTTATCTCCTTCATATATCGCACATGCAATGCAAAAAAACACACATGCAAAACAACCCATAAACCCTAAACGGCAGAAAACCAAAAAATACCAAACAAATCAGTCAGTGCAAAACATATACAGAGGGGTGTATGTTACAAAAAATAAGGTCCTATTTACCCTTCAAACATAGTTTCCATAAGGACATTTAATTATCATATACATAGCAAACACAGAATAATTAGTGGTATAAAGATGGTTAAATGTAGAGAATAGGGATGAGTTTATGTTGTCAAATTGCCAATCATCACTAGTCAATTGCATTTGATTGACTAGAACTCTGCACTATTGACTGTTAAACAGGGTACACATTTGACCTCTTTGAAGAGGTAACTTGACCACTGCCCCAGGTTGATCACTGTACTAAATTTAGTTAGGAACTTGATATTGTTTGATTATTGTACTTGCTTTGACAAAGGATTAATTTCTAGTTTTAGTTGCTGTATAAACTGCTGTGTTGATTGGAATAGTGATAGTTAACTGTCTTGAATGCTAAATTGTCACTGGCGTGAACATTGTTCTATTTGTTTGATCTATGGTTGATTTACTAAGGTTTGACCAAAGAATTGGTGCCATTTATTTTTGTTGATTTTTTACTTTATTTCATTGGAAGTTGAATGTCATGTTGACTGCTGTATATGTTTGGCCAAGAGAATAATTGTTTGTTTGAACATAATTCTAGTTGACTATCTTAGATGTTGCTATTGTACCATAAATATTGCTACACTTCTTTTTCTAAATCCTCAGCTGAGGTAACTTGTGGGGATAAGATCTGGTTAAAATTCTCAGTCAAAATAACCTGTGAGGATTATATAATATATATCATTAAGGCTCAGCTGAGGTTGTTTGTGGGCCTTTGATATGGTGATGTGATTTATTTCTTAGTAAGAAGAAACTTGTGGAACTAATCAAATCCTCATTTGAAGTAGCTCGTGGGGATATTGCTATGAACCTTGGTTTTGTAACTTAAATAGATCAATGTGCTATTGTAATTGTAATTCTTTGGGATTGATAAAAAACAAGTTGGGTTGGTGTACTGAATTAGTGAGCCAAATATAACATTGGAATTGCCAATGAATGTCAAGGGATTCTTGTCCTTCCAAATGTGGTTTGGTGATGCCCTTCCTCTGTCCTAGACCTGTTGGGGTTGATTATTAACCTTGTGTGTCTTGCTGTTGCATAGATATCCTGATAGGATGATCTATAATGAGGATATTTTCACCTTAAAAAACTCCTTTTTTTCTTCCATTCAAATTATTTTTCTGTGACAAATCTATGAGTGAAGAAACAAGCCTGGCAAATCCTTTCACAAATTGCATTTAACAACTGCATAGGACTAAAATCTGTGTCATAACAATATTCTTGAGTGTTGGCCGCTCAAGAATTATGTTTTAATTTTTTGGGCTCCATTTTCACGCCCTTGAAACTATGTGCCATAAATACTCCAGCTTTGTGACAGAAAAAATGCACATGGATTTTTGCAAATGGCTGATGAGTCTTCAAAACCTCCAGGGCCATGTCTTGAATGTACCACATATCTTGGCTTTAAGCAACTATATTATCAAATACTACAGGTACAAATTTACGAGGATGGTGCTGGTGAATCCAAAAGGCATGACCACAAATGATTAATTCCATGTATTATTGTGGAGAAATTCCTTATACGTCCTTTGCTCTTGCTCGTATCTGATTGTATAGTGGATGCAAATCAACCTTTGAAAATTATTTGGTACCTCCTAGTTCCTGTGACAACTCGTACTAAGTACATATGTGTAACCTCCTAATCAATGCACCTGCAATAGGAACTGTGCTTTTCCTTGACTAACACCACTGGACCGATGGCTGAAGTCTTATTAGCCACACTATATGACCCAAACCAATTAATTATTTTGCTATAGTTTCAATACCAAATTTTAGGAACTTGGGCTGTCTGTATTTGTGTATCTTAATTGCAGGGGTACCTGGTATAGCATTATCACATCCTCCTTACCTCTATCAGGGGAAAGACTCTTACTTTCTTAATTAACTATTGAAATACATGAATGCCTCGGTAAGGTTTGATGTGATGCTCTGTATGTGAGTTTTCAATGTGTTTTCTTGAATAGCCAAAGAATTTTAATTTTCTATGAGGAAACAATTTACAACAAAGTCAATATCTGTTTAAGGGGTTGTTCCAATTCCATAAAGAAATCATCAATTGTCCATCCATGGACATGATACACTCTCATCTCTTTTCAGCTTGTATTCAACTGAGTTTTTTTAATAACAATTATATGCCAAGAACAATGTTTGGTCTGTCAATTTGTATGTGCAAAATTTCAACATTTGATATGGAACCATAAATCTCAAAGAGCCAATCAGAGATTATAGAACTATTAGCAGTTTGAACATTGAATTTCTCAATGGTTTCCAATATTAATACCAAACACAATCAACTATCTCTCCCTATGGAGCTATGTACAAATAGAAAGTTTGTTTCGAAATATTCCCATCATTATTGCAAATGAATTACATGGTTGCTTGGATTCTTCTTGATTATCTCATCCGGCTCAAATAAATTAACAAATTTTTCAGTTTGAGCTTCATTCATTTCCCTGATTTCATGGACTAGGACTTTGTTTTTGAACCTATGGCTAGCCTACGATGTCTCCTTGCATACCAAGTACAAGCCTTTGCTTCTAAGCTCATTCAATCAGTTTTTACTCAGTAAAGTCTCTCTTGCTGATTGTTCTTCTTTGCATTCTATTTTTAGCCACGATCACCCTTCTTGTATTCCTGGACTCCTAGTTATACCAAGACGAATTTGTTTTTTCATTTGATTCTGCATGAGGTTCAGCTAGCTAAACAACCTCATCAGACATTTTGGGTTAAATAGCCTTCACAATTCTCGTGAGACTTAGATGTATTTCTTCAGTAGCCATCAATGTACATATAAAACAGTTCATGGGTACTTCTCGAGTCCAATATCCAAAGTCACCTAAAATTCTTTTACATTGCCTTTTGGGTCAAGTCATTGAGATCAATGTAATAATTATGCATTGTGTTTGAATTGAACGTCTCCACAATTTTTTGTTTGTTGGGCTGTGGTCCAGAAATGAGATGGAGCACTTATTGTAATGAGATGCTCTGTGATCAAAAAAATCTGGACAACGGTTCAATGCTAAAGAGAATGGAGAGTGAAAAGCAAGCGAAGAAATTAAGCAAGATGGTTGCTAAAGCCTAAAACAATCTAAATTAACTTAGGGTTAATGAAATGAACATAAGCAATCAAACTAGGGCTTGGAATAGGGTTTCTAGCATTTGGACAGATAAAGGGTTGCAACCAAAGAAGGCTTTTCAGATAATTCTATCTGCAATAATGAAATGAATGCTAATTAAAATCAGTAGAAATGAAACCTTAATCTTACCTAGAATGCAAATTAGCTGATTACTTTTCTTGTTTGTAAATAAAAAGAAGTTAGGGTTAGAGAATGTAACCTTATATTTTCCAAATTGTAAATTCTAATACAATGAATTTGATTAATCAGAATTCATGAAACCATAGATGCAAATCTAATTGAGACACAATCAACGATCAAACCCCAATGATGCAAAATTGAATTAGAGGAAATCTACTTTTGTACTCTTGGATGCCTATAAAACAATCTTCAAAAATCCCGAGGGGTGTCAGGTTACTAACCCAAATCTTGGAGTCTGATGGCCACGTGATGGATGGAGTTAGGAAGATGCCCATGATACGTGTGTGGATGAATAGCAGCTCCTTCACCAAACCCTATTTGAAATAGATGAGCAGGCAGTTGATCAGCAAAAAAAAATAGCAAAAAAAAATGGTGGAAGGGTAAAAATACGAGGCTGCCAAGGTAGCTCCAATGCATAATGAGAGATGACCTATAGGTCACCCAAATATCTTTCAGGAGTGGAATCACAACATGCAAATGACAGAATATGAGTGCTAGGTATAAGAGCATGAATGTGTAATCCTGATAGTGATCTATTGAAGAATGCTGTCATTTCGAGAATAACTGCAGTGGTGGTTGTAGGTGATTGTGTACAAAAATGCCTTTGCAAAAAATGCTAGTGTGATAAATTCAAGATCAAAAATTAAGGTTTGGGACCATTTATAGGCGGATCTAAAAACCAAGTGGGAGGATAATGACATCACATCTAGCCTAAAGAAGGTCCAGAGTTCCAAAAAGTTTGAAAACTAAAAAGAGCTATTTAGACTCGAAGCGTTCCTAGATGCGAATCATGGTGGTGCTGTGACTGTTTTGAAACATTCACGGTTCAGCAGTGTCTTACACCACAGGTTCTTTTAAGGATTGGCCTTGGGAAGCCTTCAAGGGCCTTAAACATCTGTAACACTGATTGACAAGGTTAGGATGACTTGCTAGAGTTTTCCAAAATGAGTTTATAAGCTTGGACGTAGTTACAAGACTGGCGGAGAGGTATGACATCCTCAAGTAAAATAGGGACACCACAATTAGAGCTGTTGGGATGGATTCCAGGACAAGTGGTAGTTGTGGCAGTCACCGATATAGATGACTCATCATAGGGTTTCACAACCCATGTTAAAAAACAGTGGGTATCCCCCCACATTAAGTGATGATCATATTAAATATGGCTTGGTGAATGTGGTGGAGGAGTTTGATTTCAACGAATCCAAAGATCTGATGGCAGCAGACGAGTTGGCCAGGGAAATATTGTATCATGATTATTATTTAAAGTATAGTGGGAGGGCAACATACTCCTCTACAATTAATGGGCTTGTTGACCTAACAGAAAAGAAGACACAAATATTGTTGCCTATTTAATACATGTTAGTGTTATTATTTTGAAATAAATGAGTTCATGCTCAAAATGTAGAACAACTCTAAAAGAGAAGAGTAAGTGAATAATATTGGCAATAACTCGACTACATGTTGACCCTGTTAGTTCTCTTTGAGAGTAGAGTATAACACGACAGTCAGCCAGCAAGGAACAGTATTGTTTGTTCAAATCGTAGGAGATATCTGGTTGAAAACACTGCACATTGTTGAAATTAGATGTGTTATTGATAAGAAATAAGGAAGACAATTGCAAGAATTAGAAGAGAGAGGCAAGATATTGCTTCAACAGTACATATTATGCATTCATTTCTATGTACTATCATGTATATATAAAGAATACAAAAGATATGCAAGGAAACTTCTAGAGGAAGAAAGCTTCTAAGGGAAGAGAGATGTATATAGAGATATGTACAACGTTTAAGAGTAGACACTAGCCAGTGTGCTTGTGTACAATATTTAATAATATACATTGCATTTAATAAAATACTTTAGCCCATGAGGCTATGTCTCGCATCTGATGTGATTGTCTTAGCATTTTCTTGTTGCTTAGAGAAAATTGTCCCCAGTTTCTGTTGTAGATGTGGGAATGGGCATTTCCTACCAAGTGGTGGTAGAATTTTGCTTAGTAATGCATGTAGGACATCAAGAAGAGTATCTTCCTGCAAGGGAGGTTAAACGGTAGGAATGGTGTCCTTAGGATGAGTGAGAACAATCTCTTCCTCAAAATGTGATGGAACATGGAGTTTGAGTTAATTCACATTTACAACATCATATATACCAAGCTGAGAAGGAAGATCTAATTGAAAAACATTTTCTCCAATATGCTGCAAAATGGTATACCCATACCAAATAAGTTTAGGCTTATGATACTACTGAGATTTTAATCATTGTTTGTTTACAGTTTAGGTATAACCAAATTTTGTCACCAATCTGAAAATGTGGAGAAACTCTATCATCATGAATCTCTTTGTATTTTGACTTGAGTCTTCAATAATGTATCATGAATCTATAAATTGACTTTAGCCAAGTGCTGACCAAAAGCAGATGCCTTATTTTGCTCCTTTTGTTGATGAGATGAAGAATTGTGAGAAGAGATTTGGGGATCTCATGGGGAGGATGGGTTTAATACCTACAGAAACCTCAAATGGATGGCTCTACTGTAAAAATGCCACAGCACATGAAGTTAAGTGTCTCACTACTTATTTTGGTGACAATAGATGCAAAGAAGCAGTTAACTACATTGATTTAACCATCAGTTTGTGGATGAAAAAATTTCAACTGACATCCTAAAAGATTCGACAAAATTTTCCAAAGGTGACCAAAAAATCTGGAGTCTTGATAAAAAATTAAAAAAAAACAATGGTGAGTGGTTAGCCAAAGTGACAGCATCCATACTGGAAAAACAGTTCAGCATCTTGTGAAGTATCTATATTTTTTTACACGGAATAAAAGCAACCATCTTAGAAAACTAACATACAACAACAAAAATACAATCGTGCTTCCTAAGATTAGCATGCAATCCACAGATAGAGTCCATGGGGATGGATTCCCAGGGCTTGAAGAAAATGGCAAGTGGCTGATACAAATCAAGCTTTGTATTAAAAGGTTCAGATTGACTGGACAATGACACCTTCCAATACCATTTGCCATGTGCTTTTTCATAGAAGGTCAATAGAAATGTCTCTGTAAATGCTGCAAAGTTTTCAATGTGACAAAATGATCACCATATGATGAAGAGTGAGCCTCTCCAATGAGTCTGAGATGTAGTGAATCAACTGGACCAAAATGAAAAAGCTTATTAAATTTGTCTAAGAACCATATCTTAATATATAATCTTGATGTACCATTGTAAATTGTTATAAGGAAGTGAGAATTGGCTGAAGCTATGGATCTAATGAATAAAGTGAGTCCCAATCTCCATATTCTAGCGTGTATTGAGAATATGCAGAACCATGGAAGGAGGTGTACTCAACCTATGAGCAAATCTATTAGCACTCCCATTTTTATTCTTTAGTCACAAGATGAAATTGTTGAATGTAAGAAATGCATTTCAGGTTGCTTTGTTCTTGAATCTTTGATTGTGAATTTAGAAACATCAGGGGACGGTGATCAGTTTGAAAGGTAGTTTCTATACCAAGGATGCAGTGTCTAGATTTCTTTGTCATATCTGCTGTATTTCTACTTGGTTTCAGAAAGTGTTTCTGAGTGATATGCAACTGGGTGGCTCCTGTTCTTCATAGCAGGCATCTAATTCTACCTCAGAGGGCTGATGCAAATCAGGTAGAGAAAGCATTGGAGCTGAGCAAAGGGCACCCTTACACTGCTGAAATGATTTTTTGTCTGCCTCATTCCACCAGAAATACTTTTGATTGGTGAGTGGATGAAATGGGTTGGCAATATGAGAGAAATGCCAAATGAATTTCTGGTGGAAATTCATACCACCAAGAAAGCTTTTTAGATTTGTAGTATTTGATGGGGTAAGAAAATCCTTGAGGACATTGATTTTTATGCTTTCTGGAATTCAGATGTGTTACATGCAGAAGCAAATTACAAATACAAGATCAGAAACATATATCACATTCATCCATCAATTGAAAGACAAATATGGAACCGTATCAGATTTCTATTGAATGTTCTGTGTATGTCATTCACTCAAAGGATACAAATACCTTTTTACGTCGCTATAATGCTGTATACATATGTTAATAGTGAAGTTGCAAAAGTGAGATGAAACAATTACTTTTTTTTGTGTGTGACCCCTTGTCTTCTTTTGCATATCAAGGAGCATTATCAAGAAGTAATGGTCAATTTTGCCCCTCAAGTCACAAAGGGTGGAGGAAGATGGAATGGGAGCAGGAGGGGAGAACTGCTCCAATGGGAGAGGCACACAATTGATTTCACAAGCCATGACTAAGTAGAGGTTGGTGTACTGTTGACATTGGCCATGGAATTTGAGCTGCCACTCGGTTTAGTTGTGACCATGCTATATGTAGCCAACAGAAATAGGATAGTATTCTCAAGAGAACATGATTATATTCTCAAGAAAAAAAGATTGTATGCCAGACCAAATACAAATCTACCGTGCAGGTAAACACACACCTGCTATATGTAACCTAAAGAAACAAGATTGTATTCGCAAGAGAACAAGCCTAGCTGTATCCTTATGTTCTCTAGAGTGGTCATTTGCCACTAGTTCCTTCTAGTCCCATCTAAATCTGATATTAGCATGACTTATTGTGTGAAGCATATTTCATCTGATCTACTAAATTCAAAGACTGCTATCTTCTTGTTTTAAATTATTCACAACACTCTCAAGCCAAAATGTGAAAATGCTAAACACAAATTTGGCAGATAGCTTCCTCCAAATACAAGAATCCATATGTTTAATAAACAAGCCTTCCTGCACTCTTAATAGTCCACAAATAGAGACCTCTTGAACATTGGAAAAAAATTAACAGTTTTGGGATGTGCATCTGTTCTGTGGCCTTTCTTGGATCATTCCTCTAATGTAGGATTAAGTGTATGTGTCATTAGCACAAATTTGCATTGAATCTAATGGACTGAGATTAAATGATTCAATTCTAACAACTCTGCATGCAAGAGAAAACAGTAGCTTCACCCTGCATATACATCTAATCGGAGTTGACCTGGTTAGTAACTGGTAAATATTTTCTGTAGGTGCAAGCTCCTCTGCTGCAAACTCATCTATGCAACCTATCTATTCCCTTGGGAGTTTGAGTTGAGTATGTTAACTGTTCACATTTTAGGACAGACTGCTTTTTATTAGGGACTCGCCTAATCAATTCTAGTTTTGAACTTGTTTGTGAGTTTCTAAATATTAACATAAGATGGATAGATATAAACTATATATTTACAAGAGCTATTATTTTCTACAGGGAAGATGTGTTTACACTGGATGTTTTAGAGGTACCTCAAGGTTCTGGATCTGGATTTATTTGGGATAAGGAAGGGCATATTGTGACAAATTACCATGTTATTCGAGGAGCCTCAGATTTAAGGTGAGATATTGCACTTTTATTGATTATTTGAAGGAGAAGTGTTTGATAAATATCTTGTTCTTATATTATAATTCAAGTGCAGGATTACAAGTTCATAGAATTACAACCAAAAAAGTGAAAAAATCAGAAGACACCTTATATCTTCCTGCATTTGGATTTTCTATGTTTATAACTATCTGTTTAAGCAAAAACAGAGAAGTTGATGTTCTACTTTTGCTTTTATATATTTTGTGTCATTTCATATGCAAACTATTAATTACCATTTCTCTGAGGTTTTGGAGGGAAGGTGATTCTCTTCCCTTTCCTTTTGTCCTTTAGATACTCCACAAACTTATCTTTATAGGGTGCTAACTCTTTTGTCTTTCTAAATTTCTCTCTTATTTGTGATGACTTGACATCCATTTTTATCGGCTTGACCCCTCTTTTTGACTTTGACTCTTAGTACAACTTTACACCTTTCTTCATCAAGGCTTTGATTCATAATATGAAAAATATAGCATATTAAATGGAAGTCCATGGAGGCTATTTTTAACTTGTTAATGGTAGAAATTCTGGTTATGACAGGTTTCCTAACCTAGATAGAGGAAACTTCCTATTGGATGTTGACAACTCTGGTAAAAAAATCAATCAAGTATAACAAAACCTGCAAAAACATGATCAAGAATATATTGTATGAGAGATCAAGGTTCAACACATAAAACTCAACCTTAACCATCTTGGGGCTTAACCTGAAGCTTTATATTGCTGACAGCTGATACAATATAATTCTTGACTGGCATAATTTCGCTGGTATAATTCTTAATTGATCTCTCATACACATAATTCTGGCTTGAAATGCATGGAAACAACAATTGTTTTGATGAAATAGATATATACAATATCTCACAAATAATGTTCAAACTATTCACAGAAAAAGGTGGACGGAATGTCATCACGTCCCGAAGTAATGCAAACTTGGCCAAGCATAGGGGAACCAAAATAGCAAAGTATCATGTGGCCCCCAAAAACGAAACAATTGCTGAACATCTCATACCCCCCGCCATAATACATCATATATATAAGAATATTCATGAAGGTGCGATTAGAGGATGATGTAACACGATCAAGGATTATGAGCGCTGATTAAAGAAGATAACAAGTGCGATTTACATCTAAAGAAGGGCAGCGATGAGTATATAGAATATGGCAACGATTAAAAGAAAAGAGGCAGTGATGATTATTTAGACAAGAGCCAGCGATTAATATATGGAAGAAAATGACAAAAAGAGAATAAGACAAACCATTACAAGGCAGCGATTATCAAAGAACAAATTATCATTTTGAATAGACAGCGATCATCTTAAAACTAAGGCCGATTCCCTCCTTAAACACCTATGTCTAAAGGATGCCTCCCTCGGAGAGGGCATGTCCATTGAGAAGAATGGTGTCTCTCAAGAGGAATGTGAAGGTATAAATAAAGCTTGTGATTGAAGATGAAAAGGCAGAACAGATTCAGAAATATATCTGCATTCAGCAGACAAAGACAGAATCAGCAGTCAATGCATTTGCTCATGAGAATATAGCAGTCTTGTGTTTAAATAAATATTGTGGTATGCTCTATCATTATTGTTGTATATAATTTGTTGTATAATCTCTATGAATCTGGATGTATTTAATTCTCATCAAGCAACCAAGGGTGGTAAGATAAGGGGGAACGGCTATAGGATTCCTCACTAGGTACACCCCCTCATATGGATGGCAAGGGCCACATGAGGCCAAGAGGGATGGTATATCCGCTCTTGGGCCTAGGGTAGAGGATTGCTTCAGGCACCCTATCATGCCCCCTTAGGTTTGGCTATTAGGTCAAGGAGTCCCAATCATAGGGAGGAGAATAAGGGTGCTAAGATGAGGGGGAACGGCTATAGGATTCCTCACTAGGTACACTGCCTCATATGGATGGCAAGGGCCACATAAGGACAAGAGGGATGGTATATCCGCTCTTGGGCCTAGGGTAGAGGATCGCTTCAGGCACCCTATCATACCCCCTTATCCTAACCCTATTTGGTTGGACTCCATTAATGAATAAGGTATATCATATGATTAAGATAGTGTTCCTAACCCTAGTAGGAAAGATCTATTTTATGGATTATGCTTTCAATGATTATCTAACATGATTGTAGGTTCTCAACCAAGATCTATCTTGTTCAACAATTTAAATTGGTAAATGATATCGCTAACTCTATTTCATTTCTTGCTTTGCTTGGAGTTGTGATTTTAGGGCAAAAACTAGGGCATTTACAAAAGGGGGACATTACAAAACACCAATGCTAGTTTGCCCCAAAAGCAAAAAGGACATAACTATTCAAAAGTCATTAAGTTAATAACATAATAAAAAGTGTCAAGCAACAAAGGCGATAAAACTGACAGGGAAGCAGATCTTGATAATCCAATGTGGAATCCCACCCCCCATCCAGGTCTTTACCATCCTCTATAGGCTCTCACTTGTAAGATTATTATCATCATCATTCTATTCTTCTTGTTTTGGTGATTGATTGTTAGGAATTTCTCGCCAAGGAGAGATGACAAGAGCCAAATGGGGGAGCTTGCCTTCCTCGAAAGGCGGAGACTGCTTGTGTCATTGAAAGGATGTGGAGGAAGAGTGACGACCAATCTATGCGGGAGGAGACAAACCAACCGGCATTGAGAGCGTAGCCAAGAGCTATCTCTATGCCCACACCTTTGACCCCGACACGGGGAATGACCATGAGGTGGCGAAGGAGGGACCTGACAATAGTGCATGGAGCATTGCCCTAGTGATCTAAAAGGGTTGAAGATGGACCACCTCTAGAGCCATTTTTTTGCTTGCACCCAGATTTGCAAAAATATATTGGAGATAACGAAAGATTTGGAGTAAGTAGAAAAATGCTTATCAACTGCAGTATTAGCAAATAAAGCAACATTTATATCTTTCCAACTAGAAAAAAGAATCTCCCATAAGAAAGTATGCCAATTCTAAGTGAATTGAGTTGGAAGCTTGTGACCATCCCCTAAAAGAACATTGTACCATGAAAAGAATTTTTGGTTTGAAAAGCTTGAAGAAGTTGTGAATCCATGACCAAGCTGATTGGGCTTTGGTGAAGAACTGAAAATGATTTTTAAGAGTCTCAAAATGGCCATACCTTGATGAATAAGCACTTGCCAATGGGAAGACCCTAGTGTGGGCAATTTTGGTTCACAATGACCTTCCAAATTGTTTGAAATCCCCTACTCCAAACAAGTAGATGAGTGAAGCAATCATTTCTCATTCAATTTTTGAACCATAGGCAAGTTACGTGACAACTAGTTATACATTTTACTAGGAGAGTAGTTACGAAAGGGAGCGTCAACAAACCATTTCTAGTCTTTACACCATAACTGATTTAAATGAATGGCAATTTTTGTGTTGTAGATGATAAGGCATTGCCTCAAGAATTTCTTGAAAGATTCCTTGTCTTGATTATTCTACTTATATTTGGCTTTAGCTTCAGGTCATGAAATCCAAGAAGAGGTGGACTTAGAAAAAAGAGTAGGAACAATTTGAATACATCTTCTAAAAACCTTGAGAGCACGAATCCATGGAATTCTTGCTAGTGGAAGATCACAAAAGGAAATCACAAGAGACCAGTAGAGACAATTGACTAACAAAGAACCCATCCTAAAAGCCATTTCCATTCCAAATAAGGCAAGGCTTAATGGCTTCACAAGCTTGCTTAATGCTTTTAGCCACAAAGGTCTGATAAGTTTTGCTAGGCACAAGAGTAATGAGAAGGGTATGAAATCCTAGATTCTTCCAAATTGTGTGATCATAACGAAAACCTAAGGAGATGTAGTTCCTTAGGAGAATTTTCGTTGCTTCGTTCCCTTGAGTAGCCTTGATAACCCATTTAGCACAAAGAGTAGTGCCTTGACGCTACACATCAACCAAAGCCCAAGCCTCCATAATTTTTTGGAAGGCAACAGAAATCCCAGGCCACTTGATCAAAGCCTTTGTCTTGCTTGGAGTTGGCCCAGAGAAAATGGTTTAATTTTGATTTGATGATAAACCCCTAGAAAAGAGCTTGATTTAGCCAAGTTTCTGTGATTTAGTTATGCCAATTCAGATAAATTAACATATCTGTATTTCAGTTGCTCAGAATGAATTCAGGAATCAATTGTATACAGTTATAGTGACCATAAGACGATTAGCCAGCAGACCACCTATACAAATCGACTTACAAATGATTGTGCCGCTGTCCCTAATTTGTAAACTCCTATGTTGCCTTATGTATACCTATGTTAGTGATCAAGTCTGATAATGCTCCTTTCGTGGCTTTTGAGATATGTGTATTGTGTAGAAATTAGGAATGCTCCGTTGGGTATGCGATTTGAATCTGTGCTTGTACTAGTAGTCACTTTCTCCACAATCGCCTAGTTGTTGTTAGATCTAGGGCACACAACTGAGAGGGGGGGTGAATCAGTTGTACAAAAACTTGCTTCTACTTCAAATACTTGATTCTTCTTTGTTACTTAATAGCATATCAATTAACCATTCATGAAAGCATCAAGCATAAACACCAGAGCAGATAAACATCAACACATTAGACACCAAGATTTTGACGTGGAAAACCCGGTCAAGGGAAAAACCACGGGGTGATTAACCCAAGGATTATTCTCTGTTAGAAGAATAAGAAAATAGATGGCACATGCCAATTAGGGCTCACCGCCCGAGCACACTGCTCACAAAGAGGCACACTGCCTACAAGAGGCACACTGTCTACAAGATAACAAGTATTACAAACTTGAACTGGAGATTGACATCTTTACCATGTCTGGATTAGTTCCATTTAAGCCCGAGACACTCCTGCTCTGCCTTTCGCTCTTTCGCTATACCACTCTCATCTGCTCCTCAACACACTTTGAAATGAATTCACAAACCTTTATTTATACAAGGCATCGACTTAGGAACAATCATCTAAGTCGGCAATCATCCACAAGAACATTCGCAAGATGAATAACTCATCCGGTCGGCTAGCCTGAACAAGAACATCTTCATCCGGAAGTATATCTTCAATTCCGAGCTCTAACACTAATGCGGACCGACAACACAACCTCAACATGATCCAAGAACCTTCACAGGCTTGCCTGAAAGACCAGGTACATCCGCACTTCCTCTACTTACTAGAATCTCTTCTCTTCTTCATCCGGAACTTCAAGAACATAGTCTATTGCCACTGTCATACTGAAAAAGGTGCTTCCGGACTTCCAAACCATGAACAAATCGAGATGACACATCACAAGGACATCCCAAACACTCCTTCCAATCCGTAGAATAGGACAATGCACTTCCGGATCTCACCGGACCTTTTTGTAACACTCTGTCACTCCGGAGCATCTCCCGGAACCGGTTCTACTTGATCGATCACAACTTCTTCATATTTTCATGCGGACCTCTGAAATCTTAACTGAAACATCTCAAGCCTCATATCTACAAACCCTTTAATCCGCATCCTCTGATCCTCAACTTATTGAGTATTTTTGCCTTCTTCTCATCACTGTTCTTCACTGTTCCTGATTGAAACTAATTTTCTCAATATCCTTAGCACACAGCTCATCCAATCCTTCTCATCAATGCAATATGAGTATGTTGACATCAATGACAACACTGGTTAACCTCATACTTGCAACAATCTCCCCCTTTGTCATTGATGGCAACATATGATGTGAAAAACCATCAAGACAAGAACTTCTCCTTTCTGTCACAGCTCCCCCTATCAGCAACAACTCTTCACATGTCTTCTCTTCCTTTACTGCTCCCCCTTTGATCATCAACCACTAGTATTTCACATGTCTTCTCTCCCCCTTTGACATCAATGGCAAAGGACTCATACTTGCAATTCTAATACAGCAGAATCATACCAGCTGCTCCCCCTTAGTAGCAGCTCCCCATCATCAATCCGGATCACAAGATATGACTGTGATGTCCACCGGACTGATGCACATCAGTGCATCCTAGTTCATCACCGGAGGGGCCATGACCCCTAACTTCTCCTTGAGATACTCAAAAGAGTCCTTGTGAAGAGGTTTAGTAAAAATATCTGCAATCTGATCCTTGGAGGGTACATACTCCAATCTGACTTCATTCTTGTTCACTTGTTCTCTCAGAAAGTGAAACTTGATAGATATGTGCTTGGTCTTAGAATGCAATACCGGATTCTTAGAAATATTTATTGCACTTGAATTATCACAGAAAATTGTGATAGGCTCCTCATATTCTACTTTAATGTTTCTTAGCATCTGCTTCATCCATAAGATTTGAGTGCAACTACCTGCTGCTGCAATGTATTCTGCTTCAGTTGTAGACAGAGATATTGCATCTTGTTTCTTGCTTAGCCAAGAAACCAATCTCTTTCCCAAAAAGAATGCTCCACCACTGGTACTCTTCCGGTCATCCACATCTCCTGCCCAATCTGCATCTGTATATGCATAAAGAGAAAAATCCTGATCTCTAGGATACCATAGGCCATACTCAATTGTTCCTTTTAAATACCTAAAAATTCTTTTGATTGCCATGACATGAGATTCTCTGGGATTAGCCTGGAATCTAGCAACAAGACCAACAACTTGCTTAATATCCGGTCTAGTTTGAGTGAGATACAACAATCCACCAATCATTGATCTGTACTTTGTCTGGTTTGCCTTAGGAGAGTCATCATCTTTGCTCAACTTGCATCTGGTTGCCATAGGAGTATTCATTGGCTTTGAATCTTCCATCCCAAATTTCCTCAACAATTTTTTCACATATTTGGTCTGAGAAATGAAGATCCCTTTCTTTGTTTGAGTAATTTGCAGACCCAAGAAGAAATTCATTTCACCAAGCATAGACATCTCAAACTCACTTTTCATATGACTTGCAAAAGTTTTACACATACTATCTCTTCCTCCAAAAATGATATCATGCACAAACACTTCAACAATCAAAATGTTTTCATTATCTATTTGGAAATATAGATAACTATCAGCAGTACCTTTGTTGAAACCAATCTTCAAAATATGTTTGTCCAGCCTCTCATACCATGCTCTTGGGGCTTGCTTTAGACCATACAGTGCCTTCTTTAATTTGCAGACCATATCATCATGCTTAGATAATTGAAATCCATCCGGTTGTTCAATGTACACCTCTTCTTCTAAGTCACCATTCAGGAAAGCAGATTTGACATCCATCTGATACACTTTGAAATCTTTGAAGGCAGCAAATGCAAGAAATAGTCTGACTGCTTCAATTCTTGCCACCGGAGCAAAGGTTTCCTCAAAATCAATCCCTTCTATTTGAGAGCAGCCTTTGCAAACTAATCTGGCTTTATTTCTGATTACTTCATCAACTTCATTTAGTTTGTTTCGGAAGACCCATTTGGTTCCAATCACATTCTTGTTTCTAGGTCTAGGAACAAGATCCCAAGTGTGATTCTTCTCAATTTGCATCAACTCTTCCTCCATTGCTTTGGTCCAATTTTTATCATTGCAGGCTTCATTTACTGTCTTAGGTTCAATCTTTGAGATTGGACAACATTCATCTAAATTTTGAGCAATTTTCCTCTTTGTTTGTACCCCTTTGCTTTTGTCACCTATGATCTGATCTTCAGGGTGGTTTAGAGTTACATACCTTGGAACTTTGGGAGTTTCTTGCACTACCGTTTCTTGATCAGACTCATTCAGACAAACCTCTTCTTCCTGATTTACCGGATCAGTCTGAATCTGACTTTCAGAGGAGGTTTGAGCTCCTTGAACCAGAAAACCGTTCAGATCATCTTCATCATATTCATAAAACCTTGAGGGCTTCTCAATTCCTTCATCAACCTTCACATTTGTACTTTCTATCATCTTTCTCAGTCTCTTATTGTAACACCGGTATGCTTTGCTTTGAGTAGAGTAACCCAAGAAAATTTCTTCATCACTTCTAGCATCAAACTTTACTAGATCTTCATCTCTTTTGATGTAACATTTGCTACCAAATACTCTAAAATATTTCACAGTAGGAGTGATACCAAACCAAAGTTCATAAGGAGTCTTACCGGTATTGCTTCTGATTTGAACTCGATTGAGAGTGTAGACTGCAGTGCTGACAGCTTCTCTCCAAAACATCTGAGGAACATTTGCTTCCATCATCATTGTCGTGGATGCTTCCTGGATGGTCCGGTTTTTTCTTTCAACTACTCCATTTTGTTGTGGAGTCCTAGGAGCAGACAACTGTCTCTTTATACCATGCTTCTCACAAAAGTCTATGAATTCACCGGATGTGAATTCACCACCTCTATCAGACCTCAGACATTTCAGTTTTAATCCGGTTTGATTCTCTACCATAGCTTTGAAGATTTTGAACTTCTCAAAGGCTTTTGATTTCTCTTTTAGAAAGGTAACCCACATCATCCTGGAATGGTTATCAATCAGTAACATGAAATATCTATCACCTTGCATACTATTGATTCTTGTCAAACCACATAGATCAGTATGAACTAATTCCAATAATCCGGTAGAGGACTGATTCTTGCTTTTGAAAGAGACTTTGCTGTGTTTACCTAGCTGACATTCTTTGCACAAACTATTTGTAGGTTTCACCAATTTTGGAAGATCTCTTACAGCCTGAGTATTGTTTATCTTGATGATGTTATCAAAATTTACATGACACATCCTTCATGCCATAACCAACTCTGATCAACTTGAACAAACAAACAACTTTTATTAGAACCAACTAGATGGAAGATATTACCTTTTGTTTGAGTATCGGATGCAATCTCAGTTCTGGAGCTTTCAAAGATCCTGCATCTTCCATTTTTGAACCGGAGATCATAACCTTTGTCTACCAACTGTCCAACACTGAGAAGATTGTGCTTCAATCCTTCAACATATAGTACATTACCAGTTTTTCTCTTTCCATCAAAAGAAATAGTTCCCCTACCTCTGATTCTACCAGCAGAATTATCACCAAACTTTACCATTCCTCCTTCATACCTTTCCAAGTCTAGGAACTTGTTTTTGTCACCTGTCATATGGTGAGAGCATCCACTGTCAATAACCCAATCATCCTTTTCTTCAACTTGTGCAGCCAAAGCTCTTTCTACAACCTTATGATTGACAGATTCAGAGGATATTGGTTCTTCTTCCTTGATGGCAATAAACACCCATTCATTTCCGGATTTGTTTCCTATTTCTGATTCATCATCTGTTACTCCTTTATTATCATCTTCTTCATGAACATAATAACAGTTCTTTTGGAACCTTTGTCTGTTAGAATTTGACCTTGCAGATCTTTTCGGACATCTTGAAGCAAAATGACCAATCTTATTGCAGTTGAAGCACTTAAAGGGTAATTTTCCTTCATATTTACCGGATCCTTTTGGTAGTCTCTTTGAAATGAGGGCTTCAAGTTGAGCTGTTTTTGCTTCTTCCTCTTCCATGTCTTTTCTTGCTTGATCATACCATGATAGCTTCCTTGAAGAATTTTCTCCCGGATCGAATCTTTGTTTGCCTTTCACATAGGCACTGGCTTTGAATGCAGATTCAGTCTTGGGGGGATCATCTCCAAACTCGGTCATTTCAAATGCAGCCAGTTTGCCAGCCAATTGCTCTCTTGTGACAGTTGTATGGGCTCTGAATTCATCAATGGCAGCAACCTTGATTTTGTAGGCAGCAGGAAGGGATTTGAGAATTTTGCAAACAATCTCATTTTCATCCAGAACTCCACCAGCATTCCTAATTCCACACACCAGCTCATTTACTCTTGGCATAAAGGTAGTGATATTTTCATCATCTCTCATCTTCAATCTTTCAAATTTCCCTTTGAGACTTTGCAACCTTGCACTCTTAACAAACTCATCTCCTTCATGCAGAAGTTCCAGTTTAACCCATATCTCATAGGCGGTAGGTAGGTCAATAACATTTGAAAGTTCTGAGTCAGTCAACGCGCTTAGAAGAGCCTCTTTGGTCTGCAGATTGTTTTCAGCATCTGTGATTTCATTTAGAGTTGTCGGACCACCCTGTGGAGGTACATATGCTCTTGTGATCATGGATAAGTATGCCTTTCCCATACACTCCAAGTGACATTTCATGCGACCTTTTCAAAGAGAGAAGTTGGTTCCATCAAACTTCGGACTATCCTTTTTGTATGATGACATCCTGGATCTTCTCAGCGGTTAAGCTCCTTTTAGAGGAACTTGGCTCTGATACCAATTATTAGATCTAGGGCACACAACTGAGGGGGGGTGAATCAGTTGTACAAAAACTTGCTTCTACTTCAAACACTTGATTCTTCTTTGTTACTTAATAGCATATCAATTAACCATTCGTGAAAGCATCAAGCATAAACACCAGAGCAGATAAACATCAACACATTAGACACCAAGATTTTGATGTGGAAAACCCGGTCAAGGGAAAAACCACGGGGTGATTAACCCAAGGATTATTCTTTGTTAGAAGAATAAGAAAATAGATGGCACATGCTAATTAGGGCTCACTGTCCGAGCACACTGCTCACAAAGAGGCACACTGCCTACAAGAGACACGCTGTCTACAAGATAACAAGTATTACAAACTTGAACTGGAGATTGACATCTTTACCATGTCTGGATCAGTTCCATTTAAGCCCGAGACACTCCTGCTCTGCCTTTCGCTCTTTCGCTATACCACACTCATCTGCTCCTCAACACACTTTGAAATGAATTCACAAACCTTTATTTATACAAGGCATCGACTTAGGAACAATCATCTAAGTCGGCAATCATCCACAAGAACATTCGCAAGATGAATAACTCATCCGGTCGGCCAGCCTGAACAAGAACATCTTCATCCGGAAGTATATCTTTAATTTCGGGCTCTAACACTAATGCGGACCGACAACACAACCTCAACATGATCCAAGAACCTTCACAGGCTTGCCTGAAAGACCAAGTACATCCGCACTTCCTCTACTTACTAGAATCTCTTCTCTTCTTCATCCGGAACTTCAAGAACACAGTCTATCACCACTGTCATATTGAAAAAGGTGCTTCCGGACTTCCAAACCATGAACAAATCGAGATGACACATCACAAGGACATCCCAAACACTCCTTCCAATCTGCAGAATAGGACAATGCACTTCCGGATCTCACCGGACCTTTTTGTAACACTGTCACTCCGGAGCATCTCCCGGAACCGGTTCTACTTGATCGATCACAACTTCTTCATATCTTCATGCGGACCTCTGAAAGCTTAACTGAAACATCTCAAGACTCATATCTACAAACCCTTTAATCCACATCCTCTGATCCTCAACTTATTGAGTACTTTTGCCTTCTTCTCATCACTGTTCTTCACTGTTCCTAATTGAGACTAATTTTCTCAATATCCTCAGCACACAGCTCATCCAATCCTTCTCATCAATGCAATATGAGTATGTTGACATCAATGACAACACTGGTTAACCTCATACTTGCAACAGTAGTCACTTTCTCCACGCATTGTCTAGTTGTTGTTCCCGATCGACTCACAGCTACTGAAATTTGCTGGTGTCATAGACACCCTAATCGCCTTGGAATCGCAGTGTATTCCCCTTCAATTATGATAAAATGCGTCCTACAAATGAAGGTTAATTTGGTGATCGTTGGTCGATCTAGTTTCTAGTCGCTGGAGTTGTTTATGGAAATTTCCTCCACAGATCTATACCGCTCCAGAATTAGGAATGGGGCGCCTTGCTCTTCATACGAGTCTCTGTAGCAAGGGTCTGTTAGATCTTAGGCGATGTTTCCCACTCACATAGATTCCTCAGTTCACCTTCACCCACCTGAAATGTCACAAAATATGTCAATTCGATGCAATTGCAATTTCTGAATGAAATTGCCAAAGTGAGTGTAGGGGTTTCGTCCTAACTCACAGCTGCCAACTGGGGTTTTCATCTCGGTGAACAGTGATCACAATCAAATCAATTGGAAGATTCTCAAAATTGCATAACCTCAAATGAATCTAGCGCCCCCACTTATACATGCTAGTTTAGATGCTTGGGTCCCAAAGGTCAATGCTAAGATTTAAATTTTCAAAATTTTAAACTTAATTAATATTTTTATTTTATTAATACTTATAATTTATTATTTTATATGAATGGGGGAATGGTGGAACAACCATGCGGATGACCAGCCTCTAAAATTAACACTCCAGAAAGCAAAAGTGGACAAGGTAATACAAATGCCATATTTCATTTTTAGAGATTTTGAAACATTGTTGAGGAGCATGGTGTCGAATTACAATGTGCGCACAAGGCAGACCATCATCAGGTTCATGAACGTCTCCATCAAGATCACATTTACACTTGAGGATTTCGAGAGCGTAATGGGGATCCCTTGGCATGGATTCACAGTCGAAAAATAGAAAATGTCGCCGAAACATAGGGATGCTATAATGGCAAAGATATGTAGGAGTGACCTAAGTGAGAAGGGGAAGGCTCAGCTGAAAGCTACAGGCAACCGAGGGTTGTGACGAGATCATTTGGCGCGAGTGGCAGTGTATTATGGATGTGATTCGGGGGAGATTGACAGGAGCCACTCGCTCATCAGATATTCCATTTTGGATGACCGACTATATGATAGGCCTTAGCCAGGGAGCATTGTACAATTGGGCGACAGTCCTCTTCGAGCGAATACATAAATTCATGAAAATGACTCACAAGTCATTTTATATGACCCAACATGCCATTGCACTATTCTTGGATGCCATTTCTACTTAGGTACCTTCATTGGCGAGAGCTCCATTCCAACTAGATGAGGAGTACAACCCTGTGTGGCCAACTATCTTTCGGTGGACAAATTTAAGGACCTTGACACAAGGAGAAAAAGGGGATGAATCCAGAAGTAGTAGAAAAAGGAAACAACAAGAAGCAACAGAATCCTCCTCAGAGGCATTGTACAGTGCAGCAGAGGGGAATTGCATTGAGGCCTCGTCGGCCTCAGCCACTCCTCGCACACTCGATGACATTGTGGTACTGATGGGGGAGGGTGCGTTGGATGTTGCACTCCGGCGAAGGACTTTTACTTCGAGTGATAGACACACACAGGGGGACACAGTATCGGCTCATAGAAGTCATACACACTTACACTTGGACACCCGTGCACACTTGGATATTCCTGTGAGTACTTAGCCGAGTGCTACTCATGTATCGTGGGGGCAGATTATGAGGATGACGAGGGAGAGTTCAGTACCTCTCCCATCTGGACAGATTGCTCTATTTGAGGGTGGGTCATCAGAGAGCTCAACACAAGTTGATACATGGCTGTAGTCACTTGGAGCACCTTCTTAGCTCGTACACATCCCTCCTATGAGCCCGTCGAGGTCTACTTTACCTCTGCCAGTTATAGAAGGAATGGAGGTAGCAGCGAGATCTACTTCACCGCCGCCAATTACATTGGCACTTAAGGGAGTTGAGGCAACCTCGACACTTGAGGCAGTTGAGGGAGAGATGGTAGAGGTAGTTGACGATATTCCAACCAAACAGATACCTGCTGGTACAATAGTGATTAGTGATTCAGGAGTAGAGGGGACTGCCACAGGTGATTTTGAGGGAGAAGGGACTGATACTAATGACTCGGGTGATTCCCGTTCTTAGAGTACCCGGGACACTTCTACTAGCTCAGGGGATCCCACGAACTTGATAGTTCACATAGCTTAACTTGACGAGAGTGATCCACTTGGCACGATCCTTAGGTATGTGGAGGATCTCGGGTCCATTTGGGCCATCATCCAACGAGTATCAAATATTGCCACCGCAGTTGATCCTCAATACTCCTCATCGACACTTCTTGCCGAGGTACGGAGGATAGAGTAGTTCGTCAAAAATGCCCCAGTAGAATTCACACGTCTTTAGGAGTCGAGGGTGGCCGGATGTTGATATGAAGGAGATGTAGTAGGCATGAAGGCCGGATAGATCGAGTACCAAAGTTGGAGGTAGAGATGAAGAGGTATTGGCAGCCCTTCACACCATCGAAGACCATTTCAGGGCCTTGTACTATTCATGGGAGGAAGACATGGACCATCAGGTTGCATGCAACAAAAGACTAGATGAAGCTGCCGAGATATGCAGGAAATTTCGGGAGAGAACTGACGAGCAGCTAGTTCAGTTCTAGCAACAACTTGCTCAGCAAGCCAAGATGACACAATCAGAGAAGAATAAGGCAATTGCATTAGAAGCGGAGTTGGCAACCAAAGAAAAGGATTTTAATGAGTTGCAACACACTCATGAGGCGACGGAGGAGGAGTTACAGGAGTTGACGAGTACTCATGCCAGTACCACACAGCAGTTGGTTTAGTAGTTGGCCGACTCCCAGGCGGCACATGAGAAAACCAAGAAGCAGTTGGAGGAAGCTGTCCAAATGGTGCGCTTGATGAGGGACAACCATATCATTGCTGCTAGCCACTTGAAGTAGCGAATAGAGGAGGTATACCGATTTTGACGGTTAGTTTCACTACAACCAAAGACGTTAGCTTCAGCTCCTATGGCGGCCACACCTCCAGGGACGTCCACTGCCCCTCATACTTCACAGAAGTTCTTCTGAGTCTTGTTTTGTAGTCGTCTGGAAGACGACAAGTTTTTTCGGGGGGATGATGTTAGGCATATTTTATAATTGTTATGTTAGTTGTAGTTTGGATCGATGAGTATGTTAGTTGTAGTCAGTTAGGATCGACGAGTAGTTACCTCCCGATCGGTGTGTCGTTGGTGACGGTTGGCCATCCAGGCAACTGTCAGCACCTATATATGTACTTCATTTCATTGTATCGGACAACAATTTTTTGGTGTTGATTGTAATTGCCAGTTTTGAACCAATATATATGCATTTGAGTTTTACTGTGTTAATTCAATGTTCATTCTCGTATGATGTGATTATTCAGTTTATATTCCTTGTTTACTCTGTATGAATTCATTAGACTCATTTGACAATAAACACTGATCTGATATTATAAGTCTGAGTTTGAATTATACAACAAATTTGGATCATAAATCACCCTCAAAATACAATAGACTCTAATCACTCATCATAAAAGTGACATGCAACAGCAAAGAAGGCTCAAAACGCCACAAATGATCCCCGAAAAGGGCCCAAAACACTAGGTGATCAGTCCTAGAACCCTCATGCTTGGATGGTTGAGGTGTACGACCTGATATGGAGTTGTATAGCAGCGAATAGCAGCAACAACTTAACAATAAACCCTCCAAGCTCCGTTTCAACTCCTCCAAACACTATGTAAAAATATCTTCAGTCTATGTGCCCAAGTAGACAGTTCTTTTGCCCAAAAATATCTTCAAAAACCCTTCCAAACTGGTACAGCCTGATTTGAGATGGTACGACCAGCTAGGGTGGAAAAACACTGCCCATGAACACTACAAAATCCTTTGGAAGTATTGCTAAATTATCATCAATATCCACTCTAAATTACTGTGCAAAGAAATCAATGATTTTCATGAAATAAACCCTCCGCGACAATGCATCAAATCTACTCAATATGCACAAGCATAGCCTTTGAAATGAGACTATCGGCAAACAACCTTGGGATGTCTTTCAATCTTGCAGCTGTTGATCCTCATGAGGGATTTCGTCCTCACAAAGCCAAAGGAGAACCAAAGTTTAACCAGCATTCACCCGTAGAAGAGAAAATATTTTCCAAGCATGAAGAATGAAATGAACGCACAACTCTTCTTTTATTTTCCTCCAAAATCCCATGCTCCAATTTTTGGGAGTTGAAATTAAATATTTTATTTTTAACTTAACCCCCATACTTCATAAAGTGGGTGCCCAAAAAGGGGAGAAATATGTGACTTTATATTTTAATAAAATTCATCCACCCATTTCATAAAGTCACGTTATAAATAATTCGCTAAGTTAAATATTTAATTTAATTTAATTTAGGAAATACAATGCACCATTAAAATAATAAATCAATTGAACTCTAAATGTGGATTTCGTAGCACTGCTACGTTGGCCAAAATGAAAACTAGTGAGGTCCACCAATTTCGCACCGACTCGCACCAAGTCTCGGGACCCTGCTAAAAATAGTAAATTGGGCCATATGGCTTGGAACACTCCAGAAAGAGGTAGAGATGAAATCCCGCCAAGAAGAGCTCAATTCAAATCCCCCAAAATGCTAACTGAACCTCGACAAGTGCAACCCCAACATGGGTTCCCTAACCATCCATGTTAGTCTACAGGAACCCGATGATAGACTAACCCTAAACACTGAACTGCTTAGGAAGGGGACATTACACTTTTAATGATTACACTATCCACAAATGCTACCAAGAACTGCCAAGCCTCTCCACCCCCACCCCCCCTGCTCCAAGAATAAACACAAATATGGTGGTCCTTCTCAAACAATCTATCAGCTCAGAGCAAGAAGCTCACTTGAGATGGAGAAATTCTTCTAACCTCCGGTGCCTCTAGCGTCCTCTTTGACTTCTTTAAGCTGTATCTGCCATATATAGCATCAGAATCTCTGAAATCCCTGTCAAGTATAACATAGATGGTCCCTAAGAGCACAAACATAAGGTGACATAATAAAAAAATTATTTTCAAGGTGTTAGTTTCCACCAAAAATGCACCTTTTACAAAGTGATCCAAAAATGTATCATAATAAACCTTATACCTCCCAATTATAGTAGTTTCAAAATTCATACCAAAACTCAAATGAATGCATCTTCCCTTGGATACATACTATTAATGTCTATATTAATAACCCCTTTCTAAAACCACTACATGCCTTTTAAACCAAACTACTACGTGCCACTATTATCCAAGGGAAGTTTCGAAACTTATACCTTCTTAACCCTCTTTCAAACTAAGTTTTCCAACTGGCCTATGAAGATTTTTGAAATGTCCAAATAACAATAAAATTAATTATTCTGCCCGAATACTTAGCACTCACTATGACATTGCTGAAGGAAATAAAAACAAAACTTTGTCCTTTCTTTCACTGCGGCAATTTGATTGACTTGTAAATTTGCAGATTTACAGCCTTATTTTTGTTGGCTCTGCTAAAAGCATTTTTGCTTAAAAACATGTAAGATACCCCACTATACTTAACCAAATTTTTGCTAAACTTTTTCTTACTTCTTACTTCAATTACTCAATATCTAACATGAATGAAATCAACATGTATTGAACAAACAATGAAGTTGAGATATCTTATTGCAATTGACAATACAGCTTCTTATTACAATCAATAGATGCTCAATAGCATCAATGTTCAGCTTAATACAATGATAGGCCTTGGCACCTAGATTGAACAATGATTGTCTTCAAACTACAAGTGACTTGACTTCAAGTTGCTAGTGTCTTCAAGATGCAAGTAACTTCAAGCTGCAAGTAACGATTTCAATCCTGCACAATGATGATAACTGAATGTTAACACCTCTCAAAAGATAAGGGAACATCACCTTATCAAGGTTGAGGGAGCATCGCCCCAACAAGCATGAAATTCGCAGATTTCATGAAATGAGCATAAAGCTTACCAAGAGATATCAAATGGCCAAAGATGCCAAATGAAGTCGCTCTCCTTTTATAGTGCTCCTCCACAAGAGGCAAAGAGGCAACCAAGGCATGTTTTCCAATGAGCATATCCTAGAGGAATATTCCATTGGGTGACACACTCTTGAGTTGGAAGCCTCATCCGGTACGCCTCCCAAAGTCATTATGGGACCCACTGCTTGCATGCTTACTCCTCAAGTCTAGGCACTAGAATGATGCTCTATAGGTGAGGAAGTGCGCCCAACATCACAGTTGATCGTTTCATTGTTAGGCGCCCAAACAGGATCACAGGGATGTGAAAATGCGCCTTAGGAAGGTGTCTCAAGCTTAGGCGCCAATCTGGGGTTGTAAGAGCATGGATATGCGCCTAGCTCACTTGGTGAGGTTTTGATGACTCTAGATGCTTGAAAACACTTGTCAACATTCAATGAAGACTCCCTGACTTGGATTGAAGACTCTTCAAGGTTAGGCGCCACAATGAGTTTGTAGAAATATGAAATGGCGCCTTGCTCTAAGGAGAGATATCTTCAAGCTTCATCGTTTCCGGTTGTTGCATCTCTGCTCTGGAAGAAGAATCTACTGCCCAAACATCATCTCAACTCGAAGAATGAAGCTCATCATAGTTAGGCGCTCAAATGGGGGTTTCTTGAGTCTGGGCGTAAGTTGGAGGTTGAAGAGGTGGAGATTTGCGCCTAGCTTACTTAGGCGCACATTTGAGGTGGTAAGAGTGCAAACTGGCGCTTAGGTTTACTTAGGCAATTTTATGATTCCAAACTCAAGTTGAGACTCACAGATGCTCAGCTTGAGATCCAACACGCTCGTTATCATTGATCTCTACCTTCACAAGTTAGGCGCACTTTTGAGGTTGTATAGAGACCAAAGTGTGCCTAAGACAATTGATCACAATTGCTCCATCCTGAGGCTCTAGTTTGAAGTTGTGTAGATGAAGAACAACACCTTGACTTCCTTGAGACAGTTTCACCAAGTTCAAACCTTGACGAAGACTCCAATTGGTCCTTGTGAGTGATGAAACTCTTCATTCTGACCCTAGGCGCACAGTCTGGTAGCTGGGAGTGATGAAGTGCGCCTAAGTCATCTGGATGCCTTTTCTTACTTGTCTGAGCCATGAACTCTTCCTATTGATCCCAGGCTCCAATCTAGACCCTGAGTGATGTTTCCCTCACTTAGGTGCACTTTTGTGCTTCTGGAGACTGGAAAGTGCGCCTTGACAAGGAAATGTATTTACTTTGTCAAATTTCACTGTTCAAAGCCTCTCGTTCATCCTCATGAACTTCCCGACTCAACATCCTTCATTTGACAAGCCATACTTAGTCCATTGTACATGAACCTCATCACAGAAGTACTTGATAAAGGTCTTGACCTGCATTTGCAAAACTACAAGAGTTAGTTAGCCAAAACCAAATTCATTCCCTCATCATATGTATTAGCCCACGAGAATGATGAATAGGCTAATCCATGTTTATTGTTGACTAGGCCGGAAACGGGGACATGACAAAACACCCAGCAATGCGTTGCTTGACTGTATCTGACTGCCACAATTTACATAGTTGATTCGCTATTCAGTGAACTCCATGCTGGGATCTGGAACAAGGTTCTTTTCTGCTTCAACCAACCATGGGATGACTGGATGATCCTAATACAGGTTGGTTTACATCTGAAAATCAAATGTATTCTGGGGTTGTTGCTGTGTTTGGATATATACGGCACTTTTCCCAAAAAATAGCATTTGGTAGTTGATTGCTCACTAAAATAAATGCTTCAAGATGGTGGCTGCAACTCTCAATGAAACTACATGTTCTATTCAGTTATTTGAACTCCTTGAATGCCATAGAATTACAATTGCTGTATGGAACAACATGTATGCACCCCATGCTATATCTATCTATACATTTAATCTAAACCCTCATATTGTCTACACAAACTTCAACAAATAAGAATCCAACTTGCTCTTTGCTGCTTGGATATGTAGGGATCTTTGGCAATACTATCTTCTATCTTCCACAATGCTTGAACGCACAACAATGTTAACAAACACAGCAATGAACTCAAATTATGTTGGTGTCATTCTCAAATCTTCTTCTCCATTATTAAATCTTTGGCACAACTTCATCCTTTAGGATCTCTCATCTCACATTGCTTTGATACCATATTGAAATTAAGAGCACAAAATTGCAAATCTAAACCATATTGCACAGAGAATAATAGCAAACTATATTATGATTCTTCGGGATAGATTTTACATTGTTTGCATTGGTTTTATAAAAGTCTCTTCCCATCAACCGCCCTACAACTACCTCTCCTGCACACAACTACCACACCTAACAATATAATACTAGCAACATCATTAAATTCTAACAAAAGCTAACATGGTTATTTATTTATAAACTATACTAATCTAATACTAATTATAGATGTAATATTAATTCCAACATTAGTGTCTTTTAATTTGCCATGTTTTTTCCATTTTAAACCCGTGTAATTGAATTCCATTTATACTTTTAGTTTTCCGTGCTGTTGCCATGTAAATACAATGCTACTATGGTCCTTTCCTAACAAGGCTCGAGGAAAATATTGCAGATGTCAGTCATGATCAAATTAATATTGGATCAGCCCATGCAGGATGCTCTAACCATAGCAAACACACTATTTATTTTAAGCAAACAAAGGTTTTTTCTAAACCACAATATGTTCATAATATATTGGTTAGAGTCCTTGGATTTTGAACTCAAACCAAATATTATTAATAGAGAAGAAGATTGCCTTACTCTAAGTCAAACATGGAAATGCATTGTTCATAAACTAAGAAAAGGCAACAAACCCAATCCACTTTATAAATTCCTTTCACTTGACCTAAGAATATATATTTTTGTTTAATCTAATGATTGGTGATGAAGGAGCTCATCTGAAATGTACCTGACATGGTAGGGCGAGTATCAGACTAGAAGAGTATTACCCAGCAGGGAAATATCCGTATCATGGTAAAGAAGTTTTGAAGGAGCTGGTAGGGAGAGATTTTCAAGTTGCTAATCAAGATTGTGGGGATCATGATTGAAGCATTGCCGAAGGAGGCCTATCCATAGTAGAGAAACTTCTAACAAGTCATGACAGAAGTATTGCCATATTGCAAATGAAATATTGTCACTTTTGGCAGCTAACTGTTCAATTTTATTTTTAAATAATACTTCTCAGTTTGAAACAAAACTAAAATTATCATTGGTTATACACTTCTCTCACAAACTTCTACTACCAATGCCCTTATTCACTTTCAAGGGCGAAGTACTATATTGTATTGTAGGAGGTAGCACCCAAGTATGCGTGTGGCTAAAATCTCCTCCTGATCATCGGGAGGGACCCATGTGACCAGTACAGGGCCCATGTTTTTTTCCCTCTTACGATGTTTTGTGTGCAAAAGATAATCATAAAATACTTGTACGCTTAAATTTTTTTCATATCTCACAAGACATTACCTGTTCATTGTACTATATCCAAAGTATCTGGGGCATATGTATCATATCATTGTGATTCTTAAAAACTGTTAAGGTCGTAAGATGAATATTAATCTACAAATAATAGAGGTTCCTATATTTCTAGACGTTTTTCGCCAATTTTTAAAAATTATTGTAGCACTTTTAACATTCCTTTTCCTTTGAGACTAGGGACATTGTTTTTGTTGTGGTCACTAAAGAAGAGCTTCAATACAAATTGATTAATTCCTTCACATATTTATTTGATAAATCATCATAGGGTAACTCTTGGTGACCAGTCAATATATGAAGCACAGGTTATTGGATATGATCAAGATAAAGATGTTGCAGTTCTGCGCATTGATGCCTCAGAGGAAAAATTGAAGCCTCTACCTGTTGGAAGCTCAGCAGACCTGTTGGTAGGTCAGAAAGTGTATGCCATTGGAAATCCTGTGAGTGCGTGCTAACTCTCCTATGTATCTTTTTCCTTAGATTCTTTTTCTGTTTTGCTTATTAAGGTTACTTGTTTCATCAATGCATTGAGGATTGTGGACATGCAAGCAACGTACAAGTACACTTAATTTGAAGAAGCTTTTTTATTTGGTTTCATGTTGTCCAATTTTAACTTAGGGTTACTTCTAAACTATTGTTTGGAAAAAGAATGGCAACTCCTTAAGGTTTATATATTCCAATTCTTTTGCAAATATAAACCTCCCCGAGTTCCATTTTGTTGTGATGACATATATTAAAAGTTTATCAAATAATGCCAAGTCTTAGTATTATGTGTATATAAATAATAAATTTGACTCTCAATGTTATGCATGGATGTGCTTGGTAAGTAAGTTTGTGGTGTAATTGTGAATAGCTGATGAGCAGTTGCTTATGATGGTTATGATTTTATCACAATCATTAAATTCCACAAGGGAGCCCTGATCCAAAATAGACTCTAGAGGAATTGCATTGAGATCATTAGTGTGGATATCATATCCCTCACATGGGGAATAACCTTGCACTCTCTTTATTCACTTTTATTATATCAATGATGTGCCATTACATACACTTATGTAGTGCCATGTTTATTATGATTATCTGTGCTCTACCTATGTGCTTTACTCAACTTGGACTGGGGAAAACTACATAATAACTTTCTTGGGGTTGTTTCCAAGTTTAGTGGTCATGGTAGAAATGATGAAGCCATGGATCATGTTTTGAATTCATGATGAGATCTCAATGACATATTGCAAAGCATGGGAATTAGATTATTTTGTAAAAGAACCGTTGTTTGAGTTATAGATTCAAAAAGAGGCTATTGTTTAGGTATTTGGAGACTTGTCACTCAACCTGAGTGGCTAAGTTTTTGCAAGCTTGGCTTGTGACTTAATTCCTGGATTTGATCTTCATTGATAGCTTGAGTACTCTAGAGTGACAAAAGTTATCCTTCCATCCCTGAAGGCTTGTGCAAAGATTTACAAGGGTGGAACAAAGGCTAAGAGAAGGGTAGCTCAACTTGACAAATTTGGCAAAGTATATAAGAAAAGGGGTTTAGATGATGTTGTTAGTATGGGTGGTGAGGAGGAATGTAACAATGAAGATAGTACTAAAAAGGAAATATAGAAGATCACACAAGGCAAAAGCACCCAAGAAACAATGTGCAACCCTGGGGACAGATTGATGTTTAACACATTGAGTAGGATTCAAAGTGGGGAGATGAAAAGACATTACAACATTTATGAGAGAAAAAAAAAGGAATATTCAACCTAACAATGTGTCTTGCGCCTTTCTTATTGAGTGATGGAAGAAAGAAACATTCAGCCCAACAATTTGAGAATGATTAAAACCTAAAGAAATAGGGCCAAACACCTCTAATCAAGGCACTAAAAGAATGTGGATAGTGAACAACTCTAGTCTCTATACAAATATTGTTATCTCCCCTAGATCCATAGTTTGAAAACTCGGACTTGGCAAAAACTAAATTTGACTTAGACTTGACAAAACTTGACAACTTAAAAAAAAAATATACTAAAATTCAAAACTTGGCAAAAATGTAGCAAAAACTTGCAAAACTCAGCAAAAATCTGGCGTGCATGAGTTTCTTCTACAAACTCATCGAGTACTTGCAAGTACTTGCCGCAAATTGGTTGTAAACTTGCCGGAAACTTGGTTCGAAAACTTGGTGAGTTTGAGATCGAGTTACTAGGCATAGGAAATTACTTGCAAATACTCGGCAAGTTATAAATCTATGCCTAGATCTAATAGTATATAGGACACCTAAAAATTGCTACCTAGGCTCCACCTCTTGGAGGGTGTAGTGACAATAGATTCTTCCCTTAGCAGAATATGGTAGTAAGTCTCAACTCTTAACTGGTGGAAACACATGCTCAATTACTCAAAGGAATTTCCTAGGCCAAGTGACCAATGGCATTGGAGAGACTCGTGCTGAATAATGATGCCATCCGCTATTGGCATGTGCATCCAGCACTCCCCGTGATGTTTCGCGACATGGGTTACCCCCCTCTCGTGGATTCTATCTCTGGCGATTGTAGCGGAGATTAATGCCTGCGGGTTTTGGTCTAACGACAATCGTGGTCCATCATCCACAACACATGGGGAATGCTGGACATAAAAAAGAAACTTGGGCCTGAGTGGTTGTGGAGGAGACTTCCATGTGACCTGAATATAGAGTCAATTTATATCTTTGATTCCTTCGTGAAAACCCTTTTGATGATCTCTTTCAAGAGAAAGTAAGGAAGGGCTTCTAAGAAGTGCTTGAATGGAGCAAGCTGATCAGTAGAGATGCAATATATGAAAGGAATAATTTGGCCTCAAGATACCAGCAATGCCAACATTCAGTGGGATCCAAAGATGCATGTATATTTAAAGAACAAAGAGCCAAATATACATACCTCTTTTGACCTAAGGCTGAGTCACAACAAGTTTTTAGTTTGTGAATATAGAAAGTAAGCTTGAATATATGCTTTAGGGGAGGGAATTGGTTATCATACTTGGCTTGGATGATGCGTTGAGGAATCATTTGTTTGCAATAAGTCATATGCTGAAGCATGAACACTAAGACTTGCTTTATACAAGACCCTTTAGTAGATCCCAAATTGGCGTCCAATCGTCAAAACCTTTAAGATCCAATGGATAGATAACTTCATGGAAGAGGTGAATATTCAAAGGAATATCTTGAAAATGTACCTGAAAATGCTACCGCTTGAGGACTGGAACGAAGGCATATCCCTTGCAAAGATGCGACTGAGAGGCAAGCTTTATACTAAAGATAGTAGAGAAAACTGGACCTTCAAGTAGGTGCAAGCCATTGTGATATGAGATATCCACAGGTTCACCTTTGTAGAAAAATTGGAAACAGGAAATAGCTTTTTTTGAGGTGCTAAATGCCATGATCTTAACTTTACTAAGATTCGCCACAATTGGTGAAGCTCACAAAACTGATCAAGGGCATTAATTTGTGTCTACAAACTATCCATAGAGTGAATGAGCAGGACATCATTAGCAAAAGCAGCATAGAAAACAGAACATGATGGAATACACAACTGTCACCAACAAGAGTATTTTGCTAGAGAAAGTACTCAAGCTCATTTATTTAAATACCAAAAAGACTTGATAAGGGAGGGTGCTCTTGCTCGACTCTAGTGGTACTCTTAAGTTGAATTAACAAAGTCAGAGAAACCATGGGACGCCTGGAAATAGCTATTAACTATCTCATAGAGCTATAAAATGACATTAAAAAAGGAATTAGAGATGCCCATTGAACACAACTTTTGGAAAAGAAGATGCCTTAGGATGGAGTTAAAGGCCTTCCTAAACTACAAAGCAGCAAAACAATTTGGAAGACCATCGAGTAACCTCCTCAATATTATCCCAAAGTGTAAAAATGCACTTAATTGTTTAGAAGTTTCTCTTAAAGCTACCCTGCTCTCTTGCTCTAGGATTACCACTTTCCATATACTCTAAGATAGTTAATAGCCTACCAAGACCTCTTCTAAAAGGTTCAAGTTAAGGAGAGACAGAATGACATTAAGGATGGAGCTACCCTTGCAAATGCTTATACTTTAGTTGAAGACCTCTTCTGGAAGGTTCAAGTTAAGGAGAGACAGAATAGCATTAAGGATGGAGCTACCCTTGCAAATCTACAAACCATCAAAGAAGCTTTACAGGTAATGAAATCAGATTATTTGCATTTACTTTTTGACAGGGATAATGCCATTAAGTTTGCAGAGGAAACCTATGATGCCTACCAAGAGAAAGAGAAAGAGGTTGATGGGCTTTGCCTTGATCTTAGCCTAGCTCACCACTCTCTCTACCAAGCTGAAAATCAGTCAACTATTGCAGCCATGAACAAGGAACAAGTAACAGATGCAAGGTTCATGGAGATCAAGAAACTGGTTGAAGGCATTGATGAGCTCCAAAAAGATTCTTATGTGGAGCCAAGTTGTTCACCGATTTATGAAGAAGAATTCAACAAGGATGAATTATTTCATGAAGATTGTAGCATACCGCTTTTGAAGGTTTGGGTGCATATCACAAGGAAGTGCCAAGCCTTGTGGTTGGTAATCCTCCTGGGAGACCACTGGATATGAAATGTGTAAAGGAGACAAAAGAAGATTGGATAATGAGTGTTGTGACACTAGGAGATGCAGTATCTTCATGGGATGAATGTTGTTGATTGTCATTGATGTCAAAAGATTATGATGTGTTCCTTAGAGAGATGTGATGCCCATGATAGTGATTATGTATTGTTGTTGATCATCTTCCAACGATGGTGTTTGTGTTGTTGATTATACAGGAGTTCATGAAGTTTGTGTTGGTTGTTTAGTTGGTCAAGGTGACAAAAGGATGGTGCTTAGTAAGTTCACAGTTCATGCTATGTATAAAGATCTTGCATTTGGTTGTTTCTCTGTCTCTCAGAAGCTCCTATGGACTGCAGTGTTTTAAAGGTGAGTTAAAAGGTTATAAGGCTTAACTCCTGTGTTTAGGGTTTCATCTGGTTAGGGAACAAAACCCTAAACGAGTTCCTAAAAACACATTATGTCTAAGTTTTTTTAACCGTCACTACTTTTGTTATAATTTGTGATTGACTGGGCGAGTAGGTGAAAGTAACTTAAGTTATAAACTTTAGCCATTGTCTTCTGTGAGGTGACTGGCCCCGTCACCTAGGGGAACTAGTAGTATCAAGTTTGTTTTAAACGAAAGCAAAATTAAAACATAACCTTCGATTTTGAAAGCGGGAAATGGAGATCGACGGTCTTAATTCAAACTAAGTTCAAATTACAACGGAATTGTATTGTGATTTATTTTGACGGTTTGTTCGTTTAACTGCCTTGCATTCAGTTTGTCTACCGACCCTAAAGGGCCAGGAAAATTAATTGCTTGGACTGTATGATAGATAAACACATGAGACTTGGTCTGTGTGATGTGAGAGACATATACCTACCTATGCATATGCAAATTGGAGAAAATAGTGGAGGAAAACAGGGGATTTGATGAAGTGAAAGATGGACATTTTTAGTCTTCACAAGGAGGTATAAGAATATTTATTGCTATATGTTTTTGGTTTTGTGTCCATCAATTGTCAGAATGATTTGATGCATTTTGCAAGGTTTTTGTCAAGAGTTTTTGAGAGTGTTCTTTCAGACTAGAGAGAAGATGCAGAAGGGGTTTTAGTTTTCTTGCAAAGTGATGTGCCAGAATAATACAATATTGATCATATATTTTAAACCTAGAAAATATATGAAAGACCCAGATAGTAAAATAGCCAAATATCAATTACTATCACATACCCATATTCAGATTTGCAACTTAATATTTATGCTGTAGCCGGACCAGCCATGGGTATACCAGAAAACACTCCAAATCTCCAAGGAACAAGAAATGTTTTGCATACAAGTTATAACAGCAACAATAGAGGCCCTAGACGCCCCAAACTACGCAACAAAGTGGCCGAAACCAAAGGAAAATAGAAGCTAGAAGTCTCACGCCCCTCTGGTAGAAATGGTACAGCTGGGTATGTCAGCTACATCAATGAAAACTCACTAAACAAGTCTGCAACCCCATGGAATATCTCTGCACAGCTCAAATGACCTTGGGCACTTAGTATAGAGTGAAGAAATAAGACTAAATTGTCTGCAAATGCCTCTTATTGTTGGTACGGCTTGGCTGGTTATAGTACGACCAGTGAAAATATATAGATATAGCTGCAATAATCACACTTTCCACATTGAAATCAGACTTCCTTCCATCATCTTCAGTTGCATTCAAACTTCACAATATGTATTTGATTTACTCCTTCAAACCCTCAGCATATGAATTTCAATGAAGCACCAATGTGAATACTAAATGCATCTGCCTCAATGGTATTTGCTAATGGAGGTTTTCGTCCCCAATAGCCAAGATCAAATCCTATCTTGCAGAGGTTTTCGTCTCAACAAGTTCAGTCCAACCCTCAAAGCTCTTCAAGCTCCAAGAACAAGAGAAGAAAATAATAATTCCAAGCCTATATCAAAATGAGAGCTCTTTACCTTCTTTTATGCTTTTCTCCAAAAAGACGTTGCTTTTTTGAGGGGAATATTATATTTTTGAATTACTTTATTTTCCCCTTGGGATGGGCGCCCAACTCGTAAGTGACCCTTTTAATATTTATTTCCATAAAGTCACTTTACTTTAATATTTCTAAAGTCCAAATTAAAATAATTAATTTAACTTTCAGACTTTAAAACGGAGGCCAAGATGATGTCAGAATTTGAAGTTCTATAGCTCGTCAGAAAGGGCTCGATGAGACACTTCCACTCCCAGTCTGAAAATCCCGAAATGACACTGTTCCCGAATTTACTAAAAATAGCATTTCCGGCACCGAACACCTCAACCATTATTAACAGAGCCAACTGTCACAACTAACCCAAACCGACATCCCACAATTGAGTAACGCATTCAAAGCACTGCCCTCCCTAGTTCCCTAACCACAATAGTCAGTCTACGGGAACAAATAATAGACTAACTCAACTGCCTAATTGGGCTAAAAAGGGGACATTACACCTAATGTTTTATGTTTGATCAAGGTCTTGAACATTCTTCTTATCATTATACTTGTGTATATGTGTTCAATGAATCTTTGAGGTCTCTCTCATTTTCTATCTAGTGAGTTAAAAAGGTGCAAAAAGTGTTAAAAGTTTATAGACCACTGATTCACCCCACCACCCCCCCTCTGTGGTCCTGTATTCCAACAATGAATTGATTCATGGAGACTTCTTCATTTCTGATTTTGAAAAGTTTCCAAATAATGTTCTTAAGCTTGCTGGAATTTTCAGAACAGCAGCAAGTAAAGGAGTTTTCAAGTTTGTTACATATGCAGGCCTGGAGAAAGGACCTAAACATGATATCTACATGTTTGGCAATCCATTCTTTGGATTGAATGATGTTTTATCTCATACTAATCTTTCTTTGGGGTTGGTTTTGAAGACAACAATTGCTTCTTGCACCTTAGTTGTTGGTACTTTAAGGGATGGGTTACAAGAGATTACCAAAAGGGGCACAAACTTACTTGATATGCATGTTGTTATGGATGGCACTTGGAGTTATGATGTGTACTTTTCTAGTTATGTTGGAGTTTATTCTTGGTTGGGTATACATGCTTGGGATCCTCAACAAGGATTGATGGAGCTCATTGGGAAAGGTTGGTATGACCTTTGGAGGTATAAGGATGAAAATTTCAGAATTAATGATGTTGTTCCTTTCTTTACCAGCCATTTGGTGATTCCATTTGCCTATCTACAAATGGATTGGAGAGAGATTTTAAGGAAGAATTGGAGTAAAAAACCAATGGTTACTTTTGGGAGTGTTACTTGGCAAAGCATGGATCAAAATTCCAGTGTTGAGCTTGTTTTTGGGTTGCAGGTCAGTCACTTCACTTTTTGGTTTGCTCTCATTTAAGGGAGTTGGCACTTTCTTCTTTGTCAAGGAAGTGATAGATTTTAGTTGGAGATTGTTTGGAGGTGTTTCTTAGCCACTTCTGAGTTATTTTGATGCAACAAAACATTTTTCACGCATGCTTATACTTGGGAAATTCATTGGTGTTGTTGTCGTCCTTTGTGTAGAGCACTAAAATTAGATTGTACTCCACTGATTCTAGTTTTGAACAACAGACATTATTATTTACTTCAGACCTTCCTAACTTAGGGAGTTCATCTTATGAAGGTTTGTGATGTAAACTTTAATAGATTACTCTTGGTGTGGGTTCAGGACAACGAACTTTCGCAAGCTTTGGTTCATCATTCATTGACCCTTGGAGTTGGAACAGTAAGTGTTTTTGCTAGTCTTCATGGTTGTATCAGATTAGCACAAAGGAGACATGTTAGATCCATATGGTGTAATGTTGAACTCTTGCAAAGGATTGCTTTCCTTTTTGCAAGAAGATTGGAGTTCGGATCTGCAGTTATAACTTTGCATGACACCTTGAGGAGGTATATTGAGGAGTATGGTTTTGGGTTGAGCAGATATTTCTTCTAGTTGCCCAGGATCATGTTAGGTATAGGGATTACAATTATGGACCTTACTGAGATGCTTCAGCAAGAGATGTTTCATGGTATAGATTTCAGCCCTTACAGGTATCTCAACTTGGGATTTTATGATTATTACCTTCCTAGGTTCCAGGAGAGGAGAGTGTTGTTGTGGCACGATGTTTTTACAGTTTTTATCAGAATGGCGCAGCGTCAGCGTGGTGGTTTTGTTTTGACATTGACTTGGAACTCTGGGATCATGTTGGGTTGCAGTTCAACAGTTGACGGGAGTGAGTCAATGTTAACTTTCCGGAGATTATCCCTATGATATCTCAGTTTGGCTCTCTCAAAGAGCAATTTCCAGAGGAGTTGATTGAGTATAGTCAGTCTCTGTGTACTCTTCTTACAAGAAATTTTTAGGAGGTCTCTTGTGTTGGTACCTGGCAGGCCAGTGCTTTGAGCAGAGGGTGCTATAGATCTCCTAGGTTGACTTGGGACCTGGGAATCATTCTTGATTCTAGTCGAGATCAGTTGGTTGTTTGGAAGTTGTATTGGCATTGCTTGAGGACAAGCAATCTTTGGGGAGGGCAGACTGTAATGTCCCCATTTTCGGGTCCCCTTGCATCACAGTTGGAGTTGACTTTCTGGGTTAGTGACAGCCTGATTAGAGGAGTATTTTGATGTCACTAGTGTGCTCAGGTGATCCAGTGGACCTATATGACACTTTCCGGAGGGATTTCAGACAACTTGTCTGTACTTACTATTTGTAGTAAGTGCTTGCATGGCGACAATCTTTCTGGGTTTTTCTGGGTTTGTTCTCTTTGGTCCTCGGAGGACACTGCTATTTATAGTAAGTGTCAGTTTGGACATTATTTTGGTGATATGGCAGTTCAACCGTCTCAGGCCCTTTTTAGGTGTTGCATTGAGCTTAGTAATGTTAGGAGGTTCGCGGTGATGTCTTTCCAAGCGTTTTGGACCTTTTGAGCCATTCTTACTATTTTTAGCAAGTTGCTATTTTAGCAGGGTCTCCGCTCAGCACTGACTTCTCATGTAACATAGTTTCCATGTCATTGCATGATTGGTCACTCTTTCGGTTGCCCGTTGGAGTTTGTGGGCAAAGTTATATTATTTTAATAAACATTAATGTCATTTAAGTTAAATTAAATATTTAACTTAATGTTAATTAAAATATTAAAGTGACTTCATAAAAGGGTGTTGCGGATTAAAAATTAAAAGACATTTTTAATAAAGTAATGTGGAGCGCCCAACTTAGGGAGACATAAGGGAAATAAAGTGAAATTTAAAATGTTATTTTAATTGCCCAAGTTGTGCGTGGAAGTGAAGGAGAGAATAAAAGGGGGTTTGAGTTCATTTTTGTATATGCTTGGAAAATATTTTCTTCTACAAGTTGGAGACTGAACTTTGGTTCATGGCTTTTTGAGGATGAAAACCCTCAAGAGGAACAATATTCGCAGGTGTGAAAGATCACCCAAGAATACTCTGCTGATAGCCTCACATAGGGGTTATGCTGGAGCTGAATAGTTGAAGATTTTTCAATGATTTGAAGCAAGGGTTTGGATGCAGATTTTACAGAGTGATTTAGAAGAGCATAGCAAAGGATCATTGCTGATTTTAAGTGTTTCTTGGAGCTGTACCTTCTCCATTGCTTGCTGCTCCAAGTGTTGTAGCTGAACGTTGGAATTTTAGGAGTTATTTTCAGATGATTTCAGTGTTATTTCACCTTGAATGTGGATGCCTAGGGCTGAAAAATAAAGGGTTTTGAGCATTTTGCTAGGGTTTTTTGGAGCTTCCATTGCTGTTCACAGACTGTTTTAGACCTACACATTGTAAGGCAGCAAATGGGTATGTTTCAAATATGATGTTTGAGTGATTTTATCATCTGGGTATTTGTTATAATCCCTCTATTTAATGTATTCAGCAAATATATCTCAAAAAACATATGAAAACAGCTAGGGTTTTGAAATATCTGATTTCCTAGGGTTTCCTATCATATGGGTATTGCTGATTTTATGTTTTTAGTGGTTGTTTCATTTCATATAAGCTTCTGGGTATTATTGGAAATGCCTTTTTATTGTTATATTTTAATTATATGCAAATCAAAAACCACATGCAAGCCCTAAACAACAGCAAACAATAGAAAACAAAACAAAAAAAAATTAGGGAGGGACATTACAACTTTCGAAGGAATGCAAAACAGATTATAAGGTGTAAAATATCTGTCTGGTATTCATCATTTCTGTTGTTTGAATTTCAATGTTTTGTGTGATTAATTCAATGTTTTCTTTAGCATTAGGTAATTAGTCATCGTGATTTGAATTTTTAACATGGTATCAGAGCCTGAAGGGTTGGAGAAAATTCGTGTAGCTTAGATAAGGGATTTCGGGGGTTTTTGTTGCAAAATCACATAGGTCTTTTGCTTGTAAAATCATGGTAGTTTTTTTAAAGGGAAAAAATTGCAGGTTCTTGGTATTTTTTTTTTTTGCGTGGCCAGTTTGGTAAGAAATCGTGGAAGTTAAAGACCAAGAAATCGTGCATGATTTTTAGGTAAAAATTGTGGATGAGGTTAGAAAAGAATTGTGGAGTTTTATGTTAGACATTCCACTAGTTTTATTGAATCAGAATCACGCCTGAGTTTTGTAGAAAATTCACGACCAGTTGAAGGTTATAATTGTGCCGGTTATAATTAGGTAATTAGTCATCGTGATTTGAATTTTTAACATGGTATCAGAGCCTGAAGGGTTGTATTGATGTGTTTTTCTTGCACATGCAAACTCAGAATAAAATACTAAGTATTCTATCCTCTCTTGAATAAAGTCTCTCGAATGCTAAACAATGTGATCAGTCGAGACAACTCCAAGGTTCCTTATTCATGTTTTGCTATGGATAGACTCAGTAGTTGATGTGATTTGCTGGTAATCACAAAGGGACTTACGCTGAATATGCTCCTTATTCCACTCAAATGTGTTACTTCTTCCTTATGAAATGGAACTTCTACCAACTGGGAACAAAAAGAAAATGCAAAAGACAAGGGTTAAGAAAGCTAATCTAAGGACAATGAAGTGATGGATGATGTTTCAATAGACAAACTCCTTGAACCAAGCCTCGCTTCGCCATGAGAGCAACAACTACACGAAGCTAGTGCAATCTTCAAAGGGAAATGAAGGATTTTCAAACTGCAAACATGCATCCAAATACCCACAGCTGGCGCAACTTGAATGAACATTCACAATCGAACTAAAGCACATGAAGGTTCAGACTAACTTTGCACTGTGAATTGCAAGCCACAAGTCACAAAAAGTATGAACATAGAGGAATTCATCAAATATCTCAACATAAATCCATCATATCAGTGAACTTCTAATCTAATTCTACTCTACTTGGAAACATCTCCCCATCACATCCAAGAACTTAGAAACCATGTTAACATTCCGCAACCACACAAAATCACCATGAAACAACCAACAATGAGCTTGTATTGATCTTGGAAGTATTTTTACAACAATGTCAATGTCTCTTCAATGACTTTAAGAAGTCTCCTCTACTCTACTTGCTATTCTTCCTAATTCTAATATCCTAATGTCCCCTACTTACAAATGAGAGAAGTGAGCTTTATATAGAGCTCAAGAATTACAATGAATGGCCAGGATTGATTTGCAAATCAATGGCCTAGATTGAGACAACAATACAATTTGTTACAACAATTTGCTATTTTTAGACATGAAAGAGGGAACAAAGGCACGTTTCCCAATGTGATAAGTAACATGTCAAAATGTGATTGCCCTGATGATGTGTACATGCCACCTCAGCCTTGGGTGAACCAGTTTGATTTTCTCCCTGTTCACATTGCTTGGAGCAACTTCCCAAATTGTATCATCTTTCATGGAATAGTCTTTGAACTTGGATTTTCACCTCTGGAACTTTGCATCTTTTTGCAAATTTGAGATTTTGGATTTCTTCTTGTTGTTGTCTTGACATTTTTTAGTTTGAATGTAATTCATAGATTTCTTGATAAACTTGCTCATTTCTCATCTTGTGACATTCTCATTCTTGTGCAGGATTTTAACTCTGGATGGTGCATGAAGTAGAAGATGTTTTATGCGTGAATTCTTAGAGTAGACTTCATGATGGATGTAGATGGCTCATGGAATAGATAACTCTGGAGCTTAAAAATGCAAACGAATTCTTGGAATTGGATTTCTGGACAAATGTTCCTCTCATGATGTTGGATTCTTGAACATGTAGGTGGAATGATCTTCTGGATGCTTGGATGATGGCAAACTTGATGATGCAATATTCTTCCTCCACTCTGGTGATGTCGCCTTCTTTGGAGCAAGGTGAATCAGCTTGATGACACTTCGACCCTCTGGATGGCTTGCCTCCACATAATTCAATCTTTCACTTCATCTCGCTCTGCTTCAACATTCACCGCATACATTGCAAACCTACAAGCAAAATACCTCAAGTTACTACATCAACATGATACATGATATAAAGAAATTTTACCACTAAATTCACCTTCCTTACGAATGTGGGACAAATAAAACGATTTCCATATATTCATCAAACAATTTTCAATTTAAGCCAACTTATTCAATAATGCAAAGTGATTTTTCATGAAAACTTTCAAAAAGTGGAAATTGTTCTGGTCTATGGAATATGCACCCTTCTAGAGTGCAAAATGTAAGCTCTAGAACATTTTCCCATTTTGCAACTTCAATACTTAGAATTTTTCTTGTTCTCTACTTCAAGTTTCGCTTCTTCTTTGGTAAATTCTCCTTCAATTTTAATGATCTTACATTCAATTTTGCATTTGTAATGAGTGAAATTTTTCGACTTGGCAATCTTCCTTCAATACTTAGGCAATTTTGTAAACTTCCACCTTGTATCAACCTTTGACAAACCTTCACTTGGAGCTTCAAAACAAGACTGGAGTCTTCAAGATGCTTCTCACTTAGTTCAACTTCTTCGTGACTATCTAGGCGGAAATTACATGGAGTAGAACAATTTCCTCCGTTGTAGGGCGGATTTTGCATGCTCTAGAACATTTTCCACCTTTTAACACTTCCACATTTAACACCCTTAGTAAATTTCTTCCAAGTTCCTTGCACTAAATCCTCATAAAATTGTATCAACTTGCAAGAATGGGATGTTTTTCCAAGTGCAAAGATCCTCCTCTAGAAGGGCGCAAATTGCATGAGGCAGAACAATTTGCATCTTGGGAGGGCGGATATTGCATTGAGTAGAACATTATGCACTCTAGGATGGGCGGATTTTGAAAGGGGTAGAACATTTTCCTCCATTTTCAACTCAATCATGACTTTCACTTTGAATTTTCAAAACAAGGATGATTTCTTAAAATGTTTCATACTTAGTCAAATTTCCTTGTTCCTTCTAGGGCGGAAATTGCAAGAGGTAGAACATTTTCCACTATTTCCAAGTCTCTTAGCTAAAGCGCAAAATGCAAGGGGCAGAACATTTTCCCCATTTTGGTATTCTATCATGACCTTCACTTGAACTTTCAAAACAAGGTTGAACTTCCCAAGATGTTTCATACTTAGCTAAATTTCCTTGTTACAAACTCCTAGGGCGGAAATTGCAAGAGGTAGAACATTTTCCATTATTTCCAAGTCTCCTTCTAGCTAAAGCGCAAAATGCAAGGGGCAGAGCATTTTCCCCATTTTGCTACTTAGGTTTTTCCTTCAAATTTCAAATGTTGAGTGAATCTTCTACCTTGGACTTCCTTCATTGCCTTAAACATGGATTGAGTTTCAACATCCTTCGCACTTCATGCATTTATCATGAAATTCCTAGGGTGCATGTTGTAGGCTTGAGAACAATTTGCAACTAGGGAGGGCGGATTTTGAAGGGTGCAGAACATTTTCCTTCATTTTGGTACTTCAACAATTCATCAAATTCCATCTTTCTTCCAACTCCACAAAGCAAATTGTCATATTCTTTGCAAGTATTCTTGAGAATTTGTCTAAGGCAATCATGCGTTCAAAAATGGAGACCTTCAACCTAGGGCGCATATTGCATGAGGCAGAACATTTTCCACCCTCAAACTCATCCTCTAGGGCGGATATTGCATGTGTGAGAACATTTTCCCCATTTGTCAACACTTAGCCAAATTTTCAAGTTTTGATCGCTTGAATTCTCATTGCTTTTGCTTGGGCAGATTTTGAAAGCTCTAGAACATTTTCCCCATTTTCCTGGGCGCATATTGCATGGTGTAGAACAATTTCCGCCCAAGGTCCAAGACTTAAACTTTTTCGCCTGATTGTGACTTGTCCTGGATGGAAGTATATTTAAAAATATATTTAAGTATATGCTCAGATATTGAATTTCCTATACTTTAAATATTTTGAAATATACTTCCAGGATGTTTGAGATAGGTCTTAGATCCATGGGATTTAACATGCAGATTCTAGATTTTTGAGGATCCACCAGATTTCAGACTTAGTCAATTTCAGGATCTCAGAACATCAGGATTCTAGACTTAGTCAATTTCAGGGCTCAGAACACGCATCAGGATGAGAAGATACAAACTCCTTAGCCAAAATATATCGAGACTTGGGTAAAACAACACTACCAAAACCTTACAAGCTCAAAGAAAACCTAAACCCTAAAGCAAAGCAACGACAGAAAGCAAAAAAAAGAGGGGGTCCCCATTTGCAATGGGGCGATGTGTGATTACATCACAACAGGTTGGAGAAAATTTGTGTAGCTTAGATAAGGGATTTTGGGGGTTTTTGTTGCAAAATCACACAGGTCTTTTGCTTGTAAAATCACGGCAGTTTTTTTAAAGGGAAAAAATTGCAAGTTCTTGGTATTTTTTTTTGCGTGGCCAATTTGGTAAGAAATCATGGAAGTTAAAGACCAAGAAATCGTGCATGATTTTTAGGTAAAAATTGTGGATGAGGTTAGAAAAGAATTGTGGAGTTTTATGTTAAACATTCCACTAGTTTTATTGAATTAGAATCACGCCTGAGTATTGCAAAAAATTCACGACCAGTTGAAGGTTATAATTGTGCCGGTTTTTAAGCGGATTTTAGGTGTTCTTTATAAAGGAAAAAAATGCACCAATCTGAAAAATAAATCGCAACCAGCGGTTTTTTAAGAATCACGATTTTTCCTTTGTGAAAATTGCAAAAGTTTGAGGAAATAGAAAATCGTGCTATTTTTTTTAAACCCACGCCCAGTTTGCAAGATTTCAGGACTAGGATTCTAATTTCTTGGCAGCTAGGGTTTGGAGTAGTTTTTTTCTTTTCGCAGCTAGGGCATTTCTAGCAGTTAGAAGTGAAAACTAGGGTTTTGAATAAACTAGCAAGCTAGGGTTTGAATTATTTTTTCAAAAAATTTTGCGTAGTTTTTTTATTTCTAGATTTCAGTGAGTTTGTTTTACGAAAATATTTTTAATGGCATCGCCTAGTTTTGAATTCAAGGATAGGTTGGATGGCGTAATAACTTTCTTGCCTTGGAAAGTTAGGGTGATGTTGCTTTTGGAGGAAAATGATCTTTGGGAAATCATAAAGTATTAGGTGTCTCCGGCGACAGATCCACAAGTGTTGGCAACTCATAAGAAGAAAGAAATTAAAGCCAAGTGAATGATCCTAGATGTGGTGAAGGATCATTTAATTTCACACTTGTCAAAGAAGAAAACAATTCGATGCTCTGGTTAGTCTTTTCCAGAGTGAACTTTAATAGGAAAATGATATTGAGAAACAGACTCAGATCAATAGAGATGTCTAGTTTAGACACTGTTACTAGTTACTTGATGAAGGTCACTTAGCTTCGTGACGAACTTGCAATAGTCGGGGAAAAGGTGGAAGGTGAAGAGCTAGTGAACTTAGCTTTAAATGGGCTCTCATCTTCATGGCATGCTTTTGTTCAACGCATTTGTGCCAGGGAAAAGCTTCCTTCCTTTGAGAGACTATGGGATGATTCTATCCAGGAGGAAGCTCGGATGGAGTCAAAAGCCAACAAGAAGGGTGGTGACGATAATCTAGCCCTCTATGGACAAACAAAGGGAAATAAAGGAAAAGGGAACAACAAGGAGAAGGGAAAGGATGAGGATTCATCCTCATAGTCTTGGAAGAAGGACTTGAGTAAAATCGAGTGCTTCAGTTGTCATAATTTTGGTCATTATGCATCACAGTGTCTAGAAAAGAAGAAAGGCAAAGGGAAACAACAACACAAGCAAGTGGCAACCTTTGTAGAAGTTCAGATGAATGAGTTTGTTGCCAAGTTTGAGAAAGATTTCTTAATGGTTTCTTGTCTCTCTACCACCACAATTTCAAAGGATGCTTGGTTTGTGGACAGTGGGGCCTCTAGGCATATGACATCAACCCAACAGTGTTTTACCAAATTGGAAGAACACAACTCCGGGGTTCGGGTTGAGCTTGGTAATGATACCAAGTATCCAGTAGCAAGAGTTGGTACAATTCACTTTTTATTACAGTTAGGTAACTCATTGGAGTTTGACGATGTTTGGTTGTTCTTGGTGTTAGGAAAAATTTGCTTTCAGTTTCGGTAATAGAGGATAAGGGCTTTGTAGTTGAGTTCAAGGATCAAGAAATTCTTATAAGACCGAAGGGATCTAGCCCAATGACAACACAGGTTATAGGGGTTAGAGAAGGCAACTTTTATAGGTTATAGGGTGAACCAGTTTCAACTTTAGTGCATAGCAGTGACAATTTGTGTGAGTTATGGCACAAGAGGATGGGACATCTGCATCATGCAACATTGCCTATTTTGAGGGAGATTGTCACAAGACTTCCAAAGTTCAATATTGGACAACAGGGAGTTTCTAGAGGATGCACACTTGGCAAGCATGTCGAGGCTACTTTCCCAAGTAGTGAGCATAGGTCTAAAGGGATTTTAGACTCAGTGCATTCAGATGTATGTGGACCGATGTCAGTGGGATCAATTATAGGAAGCATGTACTATGTTTCCTTCATTGATGATTTCTCTCGGAAGACATGGATCTATCTCTTGAAGACCAAGGATGAGGACTCTAGCAGGTTTCAAGAGTTCAAAGCTCTTGTTGAGAACTAGATGGGGAAGAAAATCAAGGTCTTGAGATCAAACAATGGGGGAGAGTAGACCTCCAAGGAGTTTGAAGGTTTCTGCAAGGAAGTAGGGATAAAGAGGGAGTTGACAGTTCTGTACAACCCACAATAGAATGGGATTGTAGAGCGGAAGAATTGATTAGTTATAGGGGTTGCTAAGGCCATGATTTGTGACTTGGACTTGCCGATGTTTCTTTGGGCATAAGCATGTCTTACATTAGTTTACATTCAGAATAGGTGTTCACAGGATTTTGCAGGACAAGACACCAGATGAGGCATTTAGTGGTGTGAAGCCAGAGGTGAGTCATTTCTGTATCTTTGGTTGTGCAGTATATATCCATATACCTGTAGAGAAGAGGACAAAATTGGAACCTTCTAGTACGAAGGGTTTATTTGTAGGTTATAGTGATACTTCAAAGGCCTACAATGTCTACATTCCAAAGCTAAGGAAAGTTGTAGTCAATAGGGATGTCAAGTTTGAGGACGTTGCATCCAGAAAATCTCAGGAATTCATTCTAGTAACAGAGGACGAGGAGCAAGAAGCTCCGAAGGTTGAATCTCCAAAGATTCTAGTTGTTTCTAGTTCAGTATAGCAACCTTCAGATGAGGAGGGAGAAACTTTAGCCCCTTCTTCTGTTAGGAGACCTTGATGGTTTGAATAGACATTGAAGGATGCTCAGGAGCATGTTGAGGCTCCTAGGAGCACATTCAAAGAGAGTAGGCCTTTGAAGAAGTTTCCTAGCTACATAGCGTTGATGAGTGCCATCATTGAGTCTTCCATCCTCTAGGAAGCAGCGGATCAACAGGTAGCTGATGTAGAACTCCTTTGCTAAGAGGGAGTGTTGAGTTTTTAGCTCAGCTTGGAACTTCTACACAGGCTCATTATGAATGTGCAAGTAGTTTGAGTTATTTCTATTTTGTAATTCACTTAAGTGATAAAGTGAATTTCTTTTATTTAGTTAATTAAGTCCAATAAAGTGCGGATAAGCACTAAGGACTTAGACTTATCTTTCAAGTCATCTCTTGCATGAGATAAGTTTGCTTTGTTTGTGAGAGATAAGAATGTTTTTTGGAAGATTGGATTTTTAGCTAAATAGTATAAAGATAGGTGCAAGATAGAAAGGTTGTAACTTAGAGCAGTGTAATTTATCCGTGCAATTGAAGGACTAGTTGTGGAGGTTTCCTTGTAAGCTTTCGAAGGAATGCAAAGTAGATTATAAGGTGTAAAATGTCTATGTCCGATGTTCATCATTTCTGCTGTTTGAATTTCAATGTTTTGTGTGATTAATTCAATGTTTTCAGCATTAGGTAATTAGTCATCGTGATTGGAATTTTTAACACTAACAAACTCCCAAGCTTTCTAGATGCTACCAGACATCAAAGACCTTGCTGGCTTGATTGGAAAGAGTGCCCAAACAACAAATCAAAGGGGTGAAGCACCTTCCAATCCCTCTTATTCTTAGGAACAACACTGCAGATATTATTTCTAAAAAAAAAATTTCCAAGGCTTTCCCCCATCCAAGGCTCCTAGAATCCATTTGACAACTAGAGCTATACCTTGAGTTCTCAAGTTTTTGAGTCCCATGCCCTCCAAATGCTGAGGCAGACAACACCAATTTTAAGCAGCAACATGCCTCTTTCTATTACCTTTATCATTAGACCACAAAAATTCCCTCAACAAACTATGAAGTTTCTCCATGTGAGTTACAAAAAAGCCATGCCAAGGCATAATAATTATTGAATGAAGAGAGCACTTTCTGGAAAACGTGAAATCTGTCTCCTAAAGAAAAGAGATGGCCCTTACATTTAGTCACTTTTTTTATTGATCTTTTGAAGACCCAAGTCCATGTCACTCAAAGAAGGAGAAAGAACAAAGGAATCCCCAAACACTTAATCATCTTTTAAGGATTCCACCAATCCAATCCAACATCTCTAAATCATCGAGGAGACTAATCCAACCAAATAAACACAATTGATTTTTGAGAGATCTTGGAACTAGAAGTACAACAGTATAAATCAAGCCTCATTAGCAGGTGGGAGAAATTATTTGGCTCCAAACAGGGGAACAAGGAAGTGTCATCAACAAATTGAAGATCTAACAATTAGCCATTAGGGAGCTTAATAACTCTCACCAAGGGACTAATGGATGCATCTCTAAGCAGATAATGAAGAGCTTCAGTGGCAATGACAAACAAAGAGAGAGCAAGAGAACAACCTTGCCTAATGGACCTCTACAATTCAAAAAACGCATTAAGGGAACCATTGATCTTAACTTATGGAGTTGCATCTTGAAACAAAACTTCTAGCATCCCACAAAATCTCTCTGTGAAGCCTAGGGTTCTAACCACCAACATAATAAATAGTCACTCAATCCTATCATATGCTTTCTCAAAATCTAGCAAGGCCATACAAACCTTCGGTCTCGACACTTTAGGCCCTCTATACCTTCCCAATTTGTTATAAGGCTACCAAGAATATGTCTATCTTGCACAAAACCAGCTTGAGAACAAAAGATTATCTTGGGCAGAAGCTTTTGCAACCTAACTGCTAAAACCTTAGCCAAGATCTTATATGAGACATTGAGAAGAGTAATTGGCCTTCAATGTTTAATAAGAGACTTATTGCCATCTTTAGGAAGAAGCTAAATGATTGCTTTATTCAGGTCTTGGCCTAGGAAGTCAACTTGTAGGGCTTCTTTGTAGACATTACCCAATCCTTATTTGCCTTGTAAAACTCAATAGGTAAACCATTAGCTCTAGAAGACTTATCATTATTCAAGGAACGAATAACAAATTGAATCTCTTCAAGAGATAGGTTGCCTTCCAATCTGAAAGTATCATCATCAACTTTTCTAGGACTAATATTGCTACACAAATTCTTGCACCTCCCATTTCCTCATTACTGCCATCAGAAGAAAACAACGAACTGGAAAAAGAGAAGAAGACTGTCTTAGTCTCAACAAGATCAGCACAAAAAGACACACCAAATTTAATAGACCCAATTCTTTCTTGAACCATTTTAGCTTTGAGCATTTAAAAAAAATATCTGGTACCCTTATCCCCATTTTTAAGCCAAGACATCTTGGATCTAATTCTAGCACCATGAGCCACATGATTTTTAAAACACCTCAAATCATGCTTAGAATTGATCAATCCTTCATGCAGATCCTTGTTACAGGGATCAACCTGAAGCCTCTCTTCAATCGTGATGAGGTCTTCTTCCAATTCCCTAGCATACTACCTCCTTCTCAATACCTTAGACTTCCCTATCATACAATTGACCTGTAACAAGGATCTGCATGATGAGGTCCTCATCCAGTTCCCTAGCATACTTTTTCTTTCTCAGTGCCTTAGACTTCCCCAAAGTCCCAAGGAATATCTGCATAGCAGAAATGCACTCGTTCCATAAATCAACACTCCCAAATGTTGTTGCAACACGCCTTGATCTAGTCCTAGACGTATGAATGTGGGTGGACATAAATTGGTCGATCTTGGTCGATCCAACCTCTTCCATTTTTCTTCTAGTTGGGCATATATGCTCGATCCTCCATCAACAATCACATTTGTAAGGGTTGACACTAGAATTTCCAATTATACTTCTCTTTCGTTTCTTCATTATCAATACTGTGGGGTGGACCATTTACTCCCCCTATAGGTTGCTTTGGCTCCACTGAAAATAAACTAATGATGTTGCTTTGGTCTGGGATGCTTTGAAACTAGATTCTTACTATCATTGGCACTAGGGTCTATAGTAATTTTTTTGCTATATCTTTATTGAACTGTTGACTACTAGTTTAGGCTTGGGATGAACTACTCTTCCTGGCAATAAATTAGTCTACTTTTTCTTTTCTAGTTCTTCCATGGTCTTAAACTTTTTATTTGGCCTTGACCATGCGATGCTTTTCTGATTGGGCCAGGGTATTGCATCTTCTTGGTCTAGGAGTGAGTTATTGCCATCAAGCCTTAACTATCAACCATATTGAGGTTTCCCTAGTTTGGTTTAGACCATAGTTCCACAGAGTTTCGGGGACGAGGATGGGGGGACGCGTTTCGAGGACGGGGGGGGGGGGGGGGGGGTGGGGGGTCTAATTTTGGGGACGACGGGGGATGGCGGTGCGCTGAAATACATATAGTACTTGAAAAATTAGTTATAAAAAGATGTATAATTGTAGAAGTCTATAAGATGTATAAATTAGTTATAAATTAGACATGTATGCAAAATGTAGAAGCATAGACAAGGCACGTGAACTGTTTGACAGAATGCCTCAAAGAAATGTGGTCTCATGGACTGCAATGATTGCAGGATATGCACAAAATGGATTTGTTGAAAAGGCTTTAGAAATTTTAAAGCAAATGCAATTGGCTGGTGTAAAGCCAAATTCCACAACCTTTGCCAGCCCAGCATCCTCCATGCCTGTGTCAAAATGGGAGCTTTGGAATAGGGTATGGACATCCATCAAAATATAAAGGATAGAGGAATTTTGTCAGATGTTGTAGTTGCAACTGCCCTGTTAGACATGTATGCAAAATGTGGAAGCATAAACAAGGCACGTGAACTGTTTGACAGAATGCCTCAAAGAAATGCAGTGGCAAAACTGGGGGGCAGCGGGGGGACGACGGGGAGGTTTCCCTGAAGTCTCCCTGTCTCGAAAACGGGAAGACGTGGGGGACAGCTGTATTTCAGGGGGGACGTGTCCCCATGGAACTATGGTTTAGACAACTCTCATCATCATGGCCTTCTAGACTACACCATCCACACAACCTACTTGTGTTGTTTTGGTTGCTCTACCAAATGGTAATATTTGTTGCACTGCTTGCATTTAACCATTGGTCTACCTTTTGGGTCATACTGGCTCTTATCATCACCATTGTTGTTGTTCTGGCAATTTTTTATTAGTTCCAATGTTTTTGGTTATGCCACAGGGGACACTCAAGGAGTCTACATGTCATGTCCCCGTTTCCGTCTTGATCATCAAGTGAAGAATGGATTAGCCTATTCCTCATTCCCGGAGGCTAATTCTAAATGATGAGGGAATGAATTGGTTTTTGACTAACTCAATCTTATTGTTTTGCAGGATCCAAGTCAAAAATTGACAAATTGGCTAAGTCTGGAAGCCAAGTTAAGCAAGAACTTGAATCCTAAAGCCAAGGCGCATCTTCTGTCTGTCCGGCATCAAAATTGCGCCTAGATGAGGAAATGATGTTTTGGGTTAGCAAAGGCTAAGTAGATGTTATGAGATTACGTTGAGAAGTGCAAGATTGAAGAATTGGACCTTGGAGTAGCTAGGTGCCCAAACTTACTGGTGCAACTACCAAATGCGCCTAGACTAAAGGACATCAAATGGCACCTAAGTGCATTTTGATGGAGAGTTTGACTGATGAAGATGATTGTGGTATAATGAATCCTCCGGAGAACATGGATAGGCATCCAAGTGAATTGTAAGGTTTCAAAAGGTTCAACTAGAGTAAGGCACACTTTGCCTTCCAACCTTCCCAAAAGTGTGCCTAGAAACACAAGGCGCCTCTTTTTGTCAGAATCACCTCAAAATGGCGCCTAAAGGGAAAATGGGCTTCAAGACTTCCTACATAATCAAGGCACTTGCATTGAAGAAGATATTATCACTTCAGGAAGTCTCAAGCTCTGCAAATCATTGGTAGAATTAGCTAAGTTACACTAGGCGCAAATTCCATGTCAAATTGACCAAATGAGCGCCTACCTTGTAGATTGATGAAATGAACACTTTGGGGTCACTTGGTTGAAAGAACATTACTCTAAGAATGCAAAGGTGAAAGATGAAGTTAAGGACGCGTTATGATGCCTAGGCGCATCTTTGGGCAAAACACACTAATTTTGGCCCCTAGGAGTTTCCAGACTAGGCGCACATTTAGTCACACTCTGCCATTTCTAGCGCCTACTGACATTTCTTTCATTCAAGTGGCGTGTGGCACTAAAGAACTTCAAGTGTTGGAAATGATCAAGTTGGAGAAGAGTAGGCTCAATTTCCACTTCAAACCAACTCAAAATGCGCCTTGAGGAGTTTGCTCACTTTGGGACTTTGAATTCACAGTTGTTTGTCATAGGCACCTTGGGAAGCAAGTGGACATCATTGAAAAGCCTTTTTCTAGCAAGGCGCAACTTCTAGTAGTCACCATCTCAATTGGCGCCTAGCAGTGGTAAGGCGCAAGTCCATGATCAAACTACCTCAATTGGGCGCCTAGAAGTACCTGAGCTCTCATTGGTAAACAAAATGATATTGGGATCCGTACTGGTTCAGTGGGTAAGGTTGCCACCTCAGTCTGAGTTGTCAGATGGAATATTCTCCATGGATATGCTTCTTGGAAAATGTGCCTTGATTCCTCTTGTGCATTGGGAAACATGCCTTCATTGCCTTGAGGAGCACTATAAAAGGAGGAGAGGCTCTCTCGTTTGACATCTTACATCTTTTGGCGAATTTTCTCTCTGTAAAGCTTTATGCTTGTGATCTTGAGGCCTGTGAGTTTCAAGAGTTGGGGTGATGCTCCCTCAACTGACAAGGTGATGCTCCCTTGTTACATTGTGAGGTGTTGACATCCAGTTGACATCATTAGGTTCAATTGAAGTGATCTACATCAACTAGTGAGATAGAGCTAGTTGTGAAGAAGTTGAAAGCATTGTATACATCTAGGCTTCAAGGCCTTTCCTTGTAATCCTTTGAATAAGATTGTATATTCATGCTCTTGAGGGCATCATCATTGTAATAAGACATTTGCATTGAGTTGAATCAACTAATAATACAAGTTCCCAACTTCAAAGTTGATTCATGCAAGTTGCCTTTGTTATCTTTTCATATGTGATGTTAAGTAAGAAAAGATTTTAGTTAGTACTAGTTGGGTATTTTACACTACATTGGACATAGACTCTCCTTGTGCTGTTTTATTCCTCCTGTTGAAGGAGCAGTTCTTCACCGTGTGACCCACAACTTGGCATAGGTCACAAAAGGCATTCTTCGGGCAGATATGATATTCCATTTGACAGTTTGTATGCCAAATCTTGTTTGCTTCATTTTCGGTGCCCTCTTTCAGTTCTTTCATCATGCACATCATGCCTTTTCTTAGTGCTTCAATTGATACTGTCTCATCTATGTCTTCCTCCTCAAAGCTGCTATAGGATTTCAATCTGGAGAGGTTCTTCTCATCACTCTCCAAATTTCATAGCTCTGCCATACGCTTCTAGTATGACATTGGAGGGATTTGTTTCATCTTCCTCAACTTTGTAACTTGTAAGGAATAATATAAATCATTACTTCTTGAGGCTGTTTATTGGCTTCGCCTCAACTTACTGAGCACTTGTAAGATCCCTAACAAGATCTGCCCTAAAATTCTGATTTTTATTTTCTGAATTCTGCCTTAAATTTCTGCACTTTAGATTTCTGCTCAAAACCCTAGATTCTGATTTTATTTTCTGATTACAAACAAAGGTGGACAGCGAACATATATATGCCAATTTGCTCAAATAAACATGCCAATAATGAACCCTTATGATAATAGTATCAAGTTTCAACCATAAACTCATCCACAAGATATGATCATCCAAATGCAAACAAAATGGCAAACAAGTCTGATTTCTGAATATATCAATCTGCTGCTACAAATCAGAATAATCTGAATTGCAATTACATCAAATACATGGGCTCAAACATGCCCAAACATAGCTCAGAATTCTGCTATGACAAATCAGACCTAATTATAAGCTTGTACATATCACAAACGATGAAGAATGATGTCACAAAACAAACCCTAGATGGGCGAACTCCTTCGGCTACGCGACGCTTCCTTGGAAGTAGCAAAACACATGCAAAATGGGGGTGGTGGTGACGGCTAGGGCTTGGCTCCCAACATCCACAATGAAGTTGCCCTTCTTGGCGCTCAATCTAGGGTGAAAACCCTAGCACAATCAATGCAAAAGCTCTCCAAAATGATGGCGCTCCAAGTCTGATTTGAAATCTGAATATATCCTTTGATCCTCCAAATTGTATTTAGCACAAATCTCACAATTTGGCCTTCGGGTTTCTACAGAAACAAATATGGCTTTATCGCTCCTTATTTCCTTCCAAATCTTCAATGAAGTACAAATATGAACTCTATATGAGTCCACCTCCAAGATGAGATTGGGTTTTTGTCCAATCCCCCTATATTCCTAAGGGTTTTCGTCCTTGGAATATGCTAAACCGAAGTTGCAGCCAAAGAGATAAATCTCCAAAGAAAATGATATGAATGAATGATCCTCCAAATGCATCCAACAACCTTGTATTTATACACAATACTTCTCTCCTCAAGGCCAACCTCCTCTTGGCATTTCTTATTTTATTTCACTTTTTTCCCTCTCATAGGGCCGACCTAATGCTAGGCGCCCAAAATATCATAAAGATATTTTAATTTATCCTCTTATCTCCTTCTTGGCTGACCAAAGCAAGGTATTTTATTTTTATTATTTATTTTATCCACTCTCCAAGTGGGGCGAGCCACTTGGTATCTCATACATCATGATTTTTGACCTTAAATTAGGTTGTCCATCTCCAAGGGAAATAATTTTATTTTATCCTTATTTTTCCTCAAAATCTCCAAGTATTTCCATCATTTTTCTTCCTTTAATTTTTTCTTTTCTCTCCCTTGGTCGCTTATCACTAGGGCAAATTAATTAAATTACTTGACTTCTCCAATAAATCCACAAAATACACAAAGTCATCCCTTATGATCATTTTGCCCTACAAAATTGGCTAAGTATGAAATCTCGCCAATCGGGTTATTCCCTTAGCCCTCCGGCCTAGCCTATGGGAATGGAAATAGGCTAGCCAACTCTGCTAGGTGATCACTCGGAAAATGGGGACATTACAGCACTTACTTGAGCTGCTGGGTGTGTACACAAAAATTCTTGGTCTTGCTTTCTGGTGCTATAGATTTTCAGTGGTGATGCCATTGTTGTCATGCAACAGTAACACCATGAACTGCACAAATCCCGCTTCTCCCATGTAGTAAACTAGGTGGTTGGCAGTTTTATCAGTTCCATCTACCAATCTATGACAATGCTTCTTTGGGTGATTGGGAATGACATCAGCTGGTATGCTTCACCATTTTCACGTGTGCTTTCCAAATGTCAACAGACATCCTTCAATTTTGAATAGAATCCTTCTTGCTTCACCATAGAACTTGGGAAAGTTTTGTCTGTTGTGATGATTTGGACTTGTCCTTGTTTTTCTTGTCTAGTGTGTATTCTAATGATTGTCTTGGTTGTGGTTCCAACCAATTCTGTTCTGTGATTGACTAAATAGGACACATTGTGTCTTTGCTACTCTCCCAGCAATTGCAGGATTCTCCTTCTCTGGCAGGCTAAGAAAGCTTGCTCCCATGTTGTACTCATGTTCTCAGCATTGCCAACTACGTCCTATTCCTCAGCTATTACCTGCCTTGGGAAACCTTTTCAGCTTGGGCTTCAACATCCATACCTTCTGTTCCTTATCCAAAATCACCCTCTTTGAGTTTCTCAGTTTTCACAACCCTTTGTTGCTTGGTTGTCAAGAAAATATAAACCAGCTACATGTGGGCTGCCCAATGTAAGAGGCGATGGGAATGCTTCTTCTCTTTGCTGATGAGAAACTGTTCTTCGTGTTAACGAGCAGCCATTCAATGACTTAGAGGTTCTCCGGGCCTGTAGGCAGATCTCTCAGCATCTGAAAGGGCTCCGACCACTCCCTTTCTATGAGAAGGCTTTCCTTGTTTAGAGGGGGCTGTTCAATCTCCATATTCTCAGCTTCTTGATCTGTAGGGCCATATTTCCTTCCTTTTTGCATGGGAAAGTTTCTGCCCAACTTGAATAGTTCTGATAAAATCTATGTAATACATGACTAGGTTTTTGCATTTATTAACTTAAAATATGTTCTTTTCCTAGCAAAAGAAAAGAACAATGAACTGGAAACTTATAGGGCTCCTGCTTCCTCGATGTTAATTAACCCTCTCACCTCCTCCCAATTTTTAGGGCCTACTTTTTTTATTTCAAGAATTCATCTCATAATCTCAGTTGTCCATTTCTGGGTTTGAGTAATGTGTTTGTAAATTCAAAAGTTTTGTTCTTCATATACTTAATGCCTTCTCTGAGTTGGGGGTGTCCTTTCCTGGTCAGTCGATGTCTTCTTCGGTTTATTCTTTGTTTTCCTTGCTTTATTATAGCTAGCTTGAGACATCTATGTTGCTGATGGGGTTTTTACAACTTGATCTATGAAATTGTGTTTAGTATGCCATGACTGTTCTCATGGTCTTCTCTTATTGTAATATTTTTTATGTTTGGTATGCCCTTGTAAATGAACAGCACATATAAATAAAGCAAATGGGTTATTTTCTCTTGTTCTTCAAAAGAAGAGAGGGATGCCCTCATGGTCATGTATTAGTTTGCAAATGCCATATAATTGCAACTGATCTTCAGCGGATATTCTGCCAAAGCATAGGATGAAAGTTTATGAAATACAAAATTCCATGCAATATAATTAGCATTTAACATTTTTATAAACTATACCAGTAATATGTAATGGGTACATTGAGGTAGGGCATTAACAAGACTTAGGTAGCAATTGCTCACATATACAGAAGTCTGAAGTTGCCTTAACTGTATCAAACTACAATATACTATGTTTTTACAGTCCTGATCAGTCAAACAGTCCTATAATCCAGTGACGCACAGATTTGGACAAACCACAACATAGGCGATCTTGGTCCATCTATTGTCTATGTTTCAACATCAAACACAATAAAATACAAACTCATAAACAATATCCAATACAGAAAAGTACAACAACATAAATATCTTGTATGGTTTACTGATTTGTGAAACACATAAATAGAGTGGAATGGCAGCTGTTAACCTTCTAGTAAGACCATTCATTTCAGCCCGTGTCAAGAGTGGAGTAGCCTATGTTAACATCACTTCTTAGCTGGTATCATGTGAAACCTAAATATACTTAATTTCCAAAATTTTGAACAGCAAGGTCTATTAGCAATAGATTCATTAGAAACCTACAATTGTAAAAGATGCCATTGAGCTGCCTTTTCTTGCTTATTCTCCATAAATTATTAGTTATGGTCACTTTCTTTATGTGTATACTAAATACCGATTCCTGAGATTAATGAATTATTCTTTTATTTGCTTTGTATGGAAGAGTATCATTGTGTTTTGGATTAGTTGAAAAAATAGACCAGTATCATTGTATTGTGGTTCTTAGCTTGTTGACTTTGCATCATTGTCTTTAATGAACTTCTTAGTTCATGATCTATGCATCGGGTTTTATGCATGTATATCCAGTAATAAAATTGCTTTACTATGGGAGGATAACTAGTTCATGTGAACTATTTGCAGTTTGGCCTTGATCACACTTTGACAACAGGAGTTATCAGGTATTATTTCGTAGCATTTCATTTCTGAGCATGGCCAACAGCTTATTGCATTTTAGTGTTGGACATTGAAAATAAACCAAGACATAGATAGACTCCTTTTTAATATCAGAGTGAAGACTGATTATTGTCTCTTTTAAAGTGGACTTGATCGGGAGATTAATTCAGCTGTAACTGGTCGTCCCATACAAGATGTAATACAAACAGATGCAGCCATAAACCCAGGGAACAGTGGTGGCCCATTACTTGATAGCTCTGGATATCTGATAGGCATAAACACTGCTATCTACTCTCCTTCAGGAGCATCAGCTGGAGTTGGATTTTCAATTCCAGTAGATACGGTCAGTTGTATTATATCTATTATTTCATCTTCCTATAAATGGTGTATTAGCAAAATGAAGCAGAAGTATTATAATATTTTAGAATTTAACATTCGACAAAACTTGGTTCTAATCATTACAGATTGTAGTTACTTTGGTAGATTGCTCTAATAATACTGCATTACTCTCAATTTTTCAGGTGAGTAGCATTGTTGATCAATTGGTTAAGTATGGGAAAATTACAACACCTATTCTCGGTATTAGGTTTGCACCAGATAAATCTGTGGAGCAACTAGGTGTAACTGGAGTGCTTGTGCTGGATGCTTCTCCAAATGGACCTGCTAGCAAAGCAGTAAGCCTTCTGCCTAACCAAATAGATTTCAACAATTTATGAAGATCCATGACAGGCAGTGTTGAACATAGTTGTGTGATGTAGACTTGCTTGGACCCAGAAAAGCAAGACTCTTGACAAAACAATTGGGCATAAAATATTGAATTTTTCACAGAAAATACGAGAGATTTTTTTCATTAGAAGAGAGTTTTTCCCCATAGAGATCAAATCCACGTCAAATTAAGTAATAAGCAAAGAAATGTTTATCAAATACTAAAAGGTTAACCATAAAATAAACAAATTAAAAAATAAACCATGAAGTTTGGGAACTTACTAGAAGAGAGAAAAAAACAAACTGACTGTTTTTTGATTTAACTTCTTAGACATCAAAATAGACATAAATTCATCTCAAATTAGTAATTCTATAGTATGTAGTCACATTCATACTTTATATTTTCAACTTTCAAACTATATTTGTGTGCTTTGTAAAAATTCAGCACATGGTATACAGATTCTGCACTCTAGGATTTGAAACAAATTGATTAATTTAACCTTCGATCAAACCTGCAATTCTGAGTGCACTAATCTGCATACACAAACTTTTGAAAGTACAAAATAATAAAACTGAAATTAGAATTCTGCAGTTGCTGGAAAATAATTTTTTTTTTTGCTAGATGAAATTGGCCTTGGGGACCATACCCGTAGATTAATTTGGAAAATTTACATGAAGAGGCTTCTCCATAAATGGAGGGCCTGTAACCAAAATGCCTTAGGAATAAGAACAAAAACCTCAAAGGCAATATATATTTACATATTCAACAGTCAATATATTTATATTCTATTCTAACATCTTAATATAAAAACATAGCATTCTGTTGAACTAACCCTGCAACCCATTGTCCTCCTTGCCTTCTCCATCGCTGGCCAAAGTGTCCTCATCCACAGCAAACACCTAGTCAACCTCAGCAGATGTCATTACACCCATGGCAATTTTAAAAAAAAGGCAATGCCCCATTTTGCCTAGTTTTTATGTGGGCCATCATTATATCCATAAGTGGAAATGACAAACTGAATCCACGGCATTACAGTAAAGGAGTTGAAAGTGGGCCAAAGCCCATTGCCACCAGGAAAACCCAACCCAGGAACAGCTGTGTCCAAAATAGTGTTGAGACCCATCTGCCAATGAGGCTTGATCAAAGACATGGAAATCAACTGCATAGTGTCGACAGACTCCCCTGCTTCTAAAAATAACCCCAACAAACATTGAGGCAATGTCGTTATTGACATGATACCTGTGTGAGGCAAAAAGGAACAAATCACCCAACACCATTTGTATAACATGGACCATAATCACCGCTTTCACCTTGAAAATTTTCTTAGACATAGGTCAGAAATCTCCCCAATAAAGGAGATTTGTCACTTAGCATAAAATTTCACTGTAGTACCCATTGAGTACTTGTTTGGAAGCGTTCGACAAAGAATGGGATGTGATCTCTTTATTAACCCGCTTGCCAAAACCAGCCATGATCTGTTGTTGTTAGTACTGTAACCTCGAGAGGATGAAATGAAAGCATTCACATGCATAGTAATCATTCTACGTTGACGTTGGGAGAAGCCTGTAATCTTGATGATACAGGATCATTATTAAATAGAGAGGGAAGCCTGCATGTCCAACAATCCAATTTATTACCAACTATATGCCTTGTGTCATGATCAATACTGTAGTTGGCTAGCACATCCGCAAGACAGCTCCCCTCCCTATACATGTGTTTTATTGTGTAAGCCTCAAGCTAATCAAGCAAAGGCCAAATTTGGTTTAATATTCTATTGATTTTCAAATTCTGAGCCCCTTTTTTCCTTATTGCATTTACAATAATCTGGGAATCTCCTTCGATCTGCAACCTCTTTATGCCAAAATGAAAACATGTTTGTAGGCTTATTACGAGCACCATGGCCTCAACTTCATTATTTGTCCCTTGCCCAAGACCCTTCGAAGCAGTGCTAATCAAGTGTCCATCATGGTCTCTCACTATGCATCTTGCCCCGGATATACCCGGATTGCCCCTGGAGGCCCCGCCAAAGTTTAGTTTGCACCACCCCGTGGGAGGGGCCAACCATTTAATGTCTTTACTTGGGTTTGGAAAACGATGAACCCTGCTATCCCTATGAACAGGGGAAAAATAAATTTTATTATTCCAGAAAAGGAATTCTGAATACAAAAGATGGATGCCACAAGGTCATAAATAACCCATGAACTTGGTGCTCCAAAATAGAACAAAGCAACCGTAATCTTAGCTTGTTTTTCATCACAAAAGAAACATCTAAAAATAAGTCAGCCACCCTGAGATATCCCTCTGTCCTCTGAGATATTTTTCATGCAGCTGATGACTGATCTTTTTTTGTGTTTTTCTGAGTTTTAGGCTTTTTTTTGTATTTTTTGATATAAGATGCAATGATAAAGGAAATAAATAATTACAAACAAGAAATAAATTTGCACAACTATGATATTAAGTTTCAGTTCTATAACAGCAATACAAATGAGAACTAATCTCAACACTTCATACCCAGGAAGCAACCAGCACTTGTATAATTCTGAAATTGATGACATGCAGATGCTTGAAACCTTCAGAATGTTTATATGCAGCAAATGAGTGATTCGCCACCTCAAAGATGTCTGCAAATGATAGATAACTCTCAGCCGCCTCAAGATCTTGAACAGATGGCACAAGAAACTAAGCGCTTTGGCCTGGAGACCAAACGCCTGCACCTAGGGCTTGTACGGCCATGATCAGCAACAGTACGGCCTGTAGAAGGACTGTACGGACCAGTTTAAAGAGCATTCATCCTCAAAAAAATAATCAAACACTGATCTTCAGGTCTGCCATGAATATCTTCAGTTTGTCTCAAAAAAACTTCACAATCTATGCACCATTTTGACCTCTGGATGAAGCCAAACTCACTAGCAACATTCAGAATGATATTGCACACCTTCAGGAAGCAAAGACAATGAAGAAGCTCGTTCTCCAGTGCTGGTAATGGTATCAAACCTACAGAAACCCTTGGTCTCCTCACAAATCCCAATCTTCATACACGACAAAGTTTTCACAAAGCCAAGAACTCACAAAATGACAAAGTCAAGTGTTAAAATGATATGAGGTCAATTTGCTTTTTGGAGTCCTTATATACTTCTTTCATTTGGTCGATCCACTGGGATGCTTTTTAATCATTAAAAATGACTTTTAATATTTGCTTTTGTTGGCTTATGATATAAGTCATAAATGAGGTGTACTTTTTTTCATAAAGTCGTTAATAACTTAAATGGCCCCACTTTAATAAAGTGATATTATAAACTTATATTATGCTTTAATATAACTCCTTGGCGTGGGCGCCCAAAGTAATGCATTGTTGAATCATTTAACATCATACTTTATAATTGCCCTTTGACTTTATTAAATGCATCCATAAATGGCCTCCCCTTTTTAATATTTCATTAAAGTACTTTAAGTGACTTAAATTGAGGGTCATGGCCCCATTGGACATAAAGTGCACATTAAAACTTTATATTATGCCTTTATAATATTTTATTATCATTAAAATGTCTTTAATGATAATAACTCCATAAATACTCATCGGCTGGCCAAACCAATTGAACTAGGAGATCGACACTGTAAACCCACCACATCCAGGTGCCTTACTATTTTCCCTCTCTAACATCCACTGACTTACTATAAATAGTAAGTATGAGAAGTTGAGTCAAACGAAGGCCAAACCTAAACCCAACTGAGCTCGGACGAAGAAGTCAACCAGACAACTGCCAAACAAGACCCCCTGAACAACTCCATTAGCCTACGAGGGTCAAAGGATAGGCTAATCCACCAAACTTTGATGCTCACGAAAATGGGGACATTACAGTCCGCCTTCCTTGAAATTGCTTGTCCCCAAGCAATCTCTACTACAAAGAAACACCGCTCCACTGGAGGTCCAAAAGAAGACTGTGTAATGTCCCACACAAGAACACAATTGTTGTAGCACCAACATGAACACAACTTCGCAAACATAGACAACAGACCAACTGTCCAAACCATGCGCTTTGAAACTGTGCATCAAACTCAACTCATGTACATGAGAACCCAAGGTGAGACTACAAACAATCCACACCATGTACATAGTGCAATACTCACCAAAGAACTCCAGCTGGAAACCTGATGCGCATGAAGGATCCCATAGCACACTAGAGAGTGTCCAACAAAATATACCTGGATCCCAAATCCAAAATGGAAGTTTGCCATGTATGATATCCTCCGACTTCCTCTGTGCAAATCTGATCTCAACTTCACCATGCTGAAAATGGTGAAGCAACCCGTTGGGACCCATCCAAACTGCATTGCCAACCCTATCACCACCTGGATCCTGATACAAACGAAACTCACATCCATCCGCCATGAAGAGATGAGAATATTTGGACGTATCTGCAACACATCTCTCCCTAACCTCTGCAAACTCCCATGGATGTGATAACTAACCAAGCCATCATGCCTATTGACACCATAATCTCCCTGAAACCCAGAAGTAGTAAACTCTGTCAGGCACTCATCCGTATGATGGTAATCCAACCTCTGATCCTGTAAGTACTCTCTCGCAAATAGCTGAGTCAGGTACTTGCAGCCACTAACTCCATTTACTGAAGATGGTAAATATCCATCCCACAAAGGATGGTATAACCCTGGAGCCAATCCACACCGATGCATCATCAAATCCTCCATGTGTGGATCAAAAGAAAAGTGATGAGCACTCCTCACTATGTAGTCGCGATAAAAAACTCCAACCTCGGTCGATGGCTGATTGTCATAGCCCTGTATAACTCCCTCCTCATCATCACTTACAACATTGGAATCAGAAGATGGCTCTGGTCTCTGATCTCGAATAGCTGATTGGGTAGGGGCTTTGGTAACCCTCTCTGCAAACCCAATCACAAATTCTCTATCAGGAAGCATTGAAGTCAGAATATCTTCAATTGCTCCCAAAGCACGCTTAATGAAGCGCAAACCTCGAATGTGAGTACCCTCTGTGGCTCCATACTGACTCTCTTGAAACTCTGCACACTCAAGTAGGTACTCAACAAACTTATTCGTGCAATAAAAGCGATATAAGTCTGAATCAACCTTATTTCCCGTACCCTGCAACTGATCTCTCCCACTCTGTGGCTTGACAAGCTGTAACCCAAGATCAGCTGTATGGGATGAAGTAACCGATTTGCTTCCAGGGGAAGGAAACAAATCAATACGAGAGAGAAACTCCCAACTAGATGGCACTCTGCGAATCCCCTGTGAAGAAGATGGCGTAGTGTCGTGTACTATCACACAACTCTCTGGTGAATCCACCACTGCAACACAAGAGCTATCAGTACTCGGACTTGTAACACCTGTCATGGGACTAATCTCAAGAGAACTTGGTGTAACATTGGGTTCTCTACAACTCTCTACTACTGTATTCATCCCATCGGAATCAACTGCACTAAAAATTGTGATGGATGTAACCATATTCTCCACCTGCATCCATGGGATATGCTCCTCACCAACTACTGCCATGGAAACTTGAACTGTATTTAGAAGTGGTGAAGACTGTGCTAGTCTCAATGCCACGGTAAGCTCCTCAACTTGTGACTATGACACCTAAAGGGCCAATTGGGTGCTCTTCAAAGATTCCATGGTCACCTCAAGCTCATGAGTGAGCTCATCAACCTCCTCTTCCTTTCCCTTCAATGCTTCATAACAAATGCAATCCCACTCGAGAAGATAATCTTTGTCAACAAGTACCTGTAGGTAATTTTGTTTCATTATTCCAATTGCTTCTCGGAGTGCATGAATCTCTGCAAGGGAAAGGCCATTATCACAGTGCCCATCTGACACGAAAGTACTCCAACCATGAGTAGCCAACATTTGACGAGCAGCATTGAAATGCTCTATGGCTGTGGCAATCATACAATCATTCACCTTTAGTTGCCCAACCAAATGATGAGGACTCTGCAACTTAGGACTCCCATACAAGTTTGTTGATTCAAAATCTACACTATGATATGAGGCTGTATCAACATCACTTACCTCATGATAAGCAGCATCATGTGTGCTATCATCAGTGCACACATCAACAACAAAGGTACTGCTGCTATGTACCTCAAAGGATGGCTCAACTGGTAATGTAGAAGCTGCTGATATAACATTATCTTCACACACTTCTACTTCCAATGTAACTGCATGTCCATCCAACTCACGATCCTGGAATTTAATGTCACTAATTGAATTTTCCAACTTGTTTCCTAAGGTCTGATATGAAAAATCAAACTCATAATGGCATGAATCTACATCATAAATTGCATCATTAGTACCCGAATCTTGAGTACCAACATGTGACAACTCTGTAGAAGCTATTTTCCTCATGTGTAGTAGTTGTCTCATGCTGATGCAAAGATTTTTTACAGCTGTCATGAAAATCAGAACTGTTATGGGTCAAATTTACCATGCAATCTTCATGTTTGACACCCTTATCTTGTGCGTCAATACTCAAAATTTCTTCCACAACACTTTCTGAACTTGCCATGACATTTAAATCATCATTACGCTCATGCAAAGGACTGCTGTCATAGAAATCAGAATTGTTATCATGACTGATAACAACTTCTTGAGTGCTAATAATGTCAACATTCTCTTCAAATCTCACCTTCTTTTCCTACACCTGCTCCTCCTCAACCAAATAGGGCCTCAGCTTGTCTTCATACTGATCAAAGACACTGCACACCAAAACGTAAGCCGCTGGAGATGTCAATTTTTCTTGCTTATGAACAACTAGAATTAATGTCATGATAGGCTGAGATACATTATCACTGTTGTCAATAATGGAAGCCAAAATAACTCCCATGTAGTCTTGAACAAATTTGTCATGCTTCTCACTGATGGACTCCAAGAAGAGTCGGAACAATTGCAAAACAAGATCATGATAATCAAAGTCAATCATGGCAATGCATGATCTCACCTGTGCCATCAGCTCTAAAATCTTTACCTTCTCTCCAAAGGTAGGACTACTAATATCATCAATCCCAACCAAACTGTCAATAATCAGCTGAAAAACCTCACCCATGGTGATCGCATCATAAGGCACCTGAGGAGCTGTGATCGTCATGAAGTGACTGATGCATAGGGCAACAATGAGCCTAATCTCACTGTCACTGTGTCTCAAGTACCTATGCTCACCCAATGCTTTCACTGCAGGAACCATAGCTATCTGAAGCAATGCTGAAGGTGACTGTTCTACAAGACTTAAACTCTCTTCCAGTCTCCTAAGAATACATAATGTATTATATCTGGATTGTGAAATTGTGCCAAGTTTTTCACCCTATTCATATATTGTTCTGGCTAACCACTTCCAATCACCTGATACAATTTGTTTGTCACTGGTTGAACTCATTTTGACTGGAAAATAATGAAGCTAAATAATTGAGTGTTGATCACTCGAGTTTCAACTGTGTGAACTCAATGAATTTTTAAAATAAACCCCACTATTAAGCTAACATGCAATAGTTGATACCACACATGCAACCATTAAGACTGACATGCAAGTGCTGATCACTAACATGCAACCCCAAATCTTGACATGCAACTGAATAGTTTCGATTAACCCAACAGGATGGCAGGAAACCGCTCTGATACCACTGAGATATCCCTTTGTCCTCTGAGATATTTTTCATGTAGCTGATGACTGATCTTTTTTTGTGTTTTTCTGAGTTTTATGCTTATTTTTGTATTTTTTGATATAAGATGCAATGATAAAGGAAATAAATAATTACAAACAAGAAATAAATTTGCACAACTATGATAATAAGTTTCAGTTCTATAACAGCAATACAAATGAGAACTAATCTCAACACTTCATACCCGGGAAGCAATCAGCACTTGTATAATTCTGAAATTGATGATATCTGTAATGTTCCTTAGTGGTTATACTGAAATTTATCTTTCAACTTATCTAAGAATATTAGCAATCAATTTGCCCACTCAAGTAGAATTAAACGAGTACACAAATATACAATGAAACCCCACTCCGAACTGCTTTATTCTTTCAATAATAATGATGCAATTACAAACATTAGTTTGCTGTCCACTGTGACAGTCACATGCAGAAATAAATCAGTCTTCTTACAAATAGACCCAAATGGTAACCCAATAATGAAGACTTATTGCCAACTTGTTGCCAAATGTCTTCAGCCCTTGATGATCCTTGCAGCACCTCCGAAGGGCACTCAGATTTGACTGTGGGACTGTTGCAAAAGTCTGATATGGAGCAGCCACTGAGAATGCCTTCCAAAAGAGTATCTTCAATGCAAACCCTCCAACTGACTTTTCAATGATGTTCTATGATTATCAAACTCTTCCCCAAACCTGCAATAACACTCAATACCTGCAAATTGAATAGCAATGGTGATATTAGAAGCAATAACACCTCAAGAGGGCATAGGGGGTCATCACCCTATGTGCAAGGGCACATCTCCTTGCAATTAAGTATGAAAATCGGAATTTTCAGACTTGAAAAGGAATAAACAAACATACCAAATCCGTCATGTTTTCTTAATGTGATGAAGTCTCCTATTTATTCCCCTCCTTAGCTAGCCGTTTCTCTTCTTCATGGCCGATTGAGCTTGTATTGGCATAACAGCTTCTATGCATCGATTCTTGAATGCATTGTTCATTGCATCATGTCGTGGGTGAATGGAATAGAGCTATGGTTTCTCCTTGGCGAATGCACCTTCAATCTCCATTGAACCTTTACTATGGCCGAATGGTTTCCTTGATCTAGGCGAATGGATTGTTCTTCATTATGGCCAATCCTTATCCTTGGCTGAAGCATCAGCTTTTACCTTCTCCTAGGGTGAATGATATTGATATTTGCAACTTCTAAGCTTTGGTGAATGCCTCATGATTGGCGAGTGCATACCCTTAAGTCTCCCCATGCTAGTCAATCCTCTTGGCACATGATCCTAGGCGCCATTTCTTCTTCTTCAACCGTTGGCATTTGAGTGAGGTAAATTCGAATTCTTTATATTTAGGATCCCCTTTTAGTTTTGGGCCGATCCTCACATATGGCTGGGGCGAATGCAAATGGACCCTTCTTAATGGCGCATGATCCAAGACCCTTGTCCAACTATTACTTTTGTTTCTTTTGAATGGCCGTTGGAACTAGCACATGATCCAATGTATATTCCTCTCCTCCAATCGTTGGCACATGCTTCTATGTAACCGTTTGAGTCTCCTTTGTTTTTAGTGCATGATCCTAAGCATAGCCGTTGGGGCTATTAGTATGATCCCAAGCCTTTTGTAGTCGATGCTATCTTGGAGTAAGTGATATTCAATTTTGAATTTGAACTCCCTCCTTTTATGAAACCGCTTACTCTTTTTTTTTGAAGGCTCATTTGAATTTGAATTTTGTTTCCCTCCAAATCGATTGGTGAAAGATGCATTTAGCTTGGACCTATATTAAACTCCATAAGAATAGATTATGGAAAATGTAATTGAAGATTTCATTTTCCCTCAATTGAATTTGCTTTATGAAGTGCTAAAATAATACTTAGCTCAAATTTGGGGATATTACATGCAGATGCTTGAAACCCTCAGAATGTTTATATGCAGCAAATGAGTGATTCTCCACCTCAAAGATGTCTGCAAATGATAGATAACTCTCAGCCACCTCAAGATCTTGAACAGATGGCACAAGAAACTAAGCGCTTTGGCCTGGAGACCAAACACCTACACCTAGGGCTTGTACGGCCATGATCAGCAACAGTACGGCCTATAGAAGGACTGTACGGACCAGTTTAAAGAGCATTCATCCTCCAAAAAAAATCAAACACTGATCTTCAGGTCTGCCATGAATAGCTTCAGTTTGTCTCAAAAAAACTTCACAATCTATGCACCATTTTGACCTCTAGATGAAGCCAAACTCACTAGCAACCTTCAGAATGATATTGCACACCTTCAGGAAGCAAAGACAATGAAGAAGCTTGTTCTCCAGTGCTGGTAATGGTATCAAACCTATAGAAACCCTTGGTCTCCTCACAAATCCCAATCTTTCATACACGACAAAGTTTTCACAAAGCCAAGAACTCACAAAATGACAAAGTCAAGTGTTAAAATGATATGAGGTCGATTTGCTTTTTGGAGTCCTTATATACTTCTTTCATTTGGTCGACCCACTTGGATGCTTTTTAATCATTAAAAATGACATTTAATATTTGCTTTTGTTGGCTTATGATATAAGTCATAAATGAGGCGCACTTTTTTTCATAGTCATTAATAACTTAAATGGCCCCACTTTAATTGACATTATAAACTTATATTATGCTTTAATATAACTCCTTGGCGTGGGCGCCCAAAGTAATGCATTTTTGAATCATTTAACATCATACTTTATAATTGCTCTTTGAAAATAGTGACCTCGTTGCTTTCTGCAGATTCGCGTTTTTTAGGAACCGCGACCTTTAGCTGCACGATCTCTGTTCGTGGCTGTGTTTTTCAAGGTTTTCAACGTTTTCAGCCCGTGTTTACTGAAGGCCGCGCGAGGGTTTTGTGTGGTCTTTCGTGGGTCTTCTGGAGGAATTTTTTTTCTCTGCAATTCGTGGGAGTTTTTGACCTTTTCTGGTTCTGGGTGTAGCCGACTAGGGTTTTGGCAATAAATCCTCTGATTCCAGTTGAAATTTTATTCTGATCACAGATTATTTATGGGTTTTTCAAGACCTTCTCTGGGTTACCTTCAGATTTTTTTGGGTGTCTCGAAATCCGTGCCTTGGAATTTGTGTTGATGGATGTCTCGAAATTTATGCATGTAAATTGCCTCAACATCATGTGCATTGGAATTTATGCCTCGAGTTTCGTGCATTCAGCGTCTTCTCAGCACATTTTTTTGTGCCTCGAAAAGCGTGCAAGATGGCGAGTTTGACCAACATTATGTTTGAAGGCAATCATCTATTTAATGGCAAAAACTATAATACCTGGAAGCAGTGAATGATGACCATCTTTGAATATCGCTGCCTTGGTCAAATGATTCTAGGCAATACTACTCGTCCAACAACGGCGGGAAAAGACTAGGGTAAGTTTGATGAGCAAAATCGTGAAGCGGTGATGCTCATTAAGCTTTCAGTTACAGATGATCAGCTACTTCAGATTTCGACTGTAACATCAACAAAGGAGATTTGGGACCATCTGAAGGGTATGCATGAGACCTCCGAAAAGAACCGTGCGTTCTTCTTGAAAAATATGTTGTTTTCTATCATGATGGATGAGAAGACAACTTTGCAGATGCACTTGAACAAGATCTAGGAGATCCGAGATTAGCTGGAGGCTATTGGTCGGAAAATGGAGGAGGAAGACATGGTGGTAATCACTTTGAAAAGTCTACCTAAGTCTTATGAACATTTCATCGAGACTCAACATTACGTTTGCTAATGTTGATCTGAAGTTTCCGGAGCTCTGTACTATCCTCTTGCAGTAGGATCGCTGGAAACAACAGTTTGGTAGTAGTGCTTCTTCGTCCTCTACAGAGCAAGCTTTTGCAGCCAAGTTTTAGGCTCAGAATAAAGGGAAAGGTTAGCCTCCGCAACAGAAAGGCTCAGGTCAACCTCAGAACAGCACCAAGAAAAAGAACATTCAATGTAATTATTGCCACAAATATGGTCACATGAAGAAGGGTTGTTGTCAGCGTTTGGCTTATGAACAGAAGAAGCAGGAAGGGTCTCAGCAGAAAGCAAATGTTGCTGAGCACACTGAGTAGAAGGAATTTGCCTTTTACACTTTTATGGCTAAAAGACCTGCAGATCATGTAAAGTCCTCTGCCTGGTACATTGATTCAGGTGCTTCGCGACACTTCACTCATCGATGTGATTGGTTTATAGACTTTACTCCCTTCAGTGACTCAGTTATTTTTGGAGGAGGTGAAGAGTATACAGTTGTCGGCAAGGGCACTATTTAGATTCAGTCTAGTGGGAGGAATCTCATATTCCTCAATGTCTACTACGTTTCTGGCATGGAACTAAACCTTCTCTCTGTCAGTTAGATTATACGGCACTCTCCTCAATTGGATGTGGTTTTCAGTGCTCACAAATGTTCCATTGTTGATCGGGAGACTCGCACCACTGTGGTTGTTGGTATTGAGGATCATGGTCTATACAGACTTGTGGATACAGGTGATTCTCTAGAGTTAGCCATGGCAGCCATAAATTCTTCCATCACCAGTCTTTGGCATCAGCGTTATGGGCACTTAAATGTGCACTATCTCTCTTAGCTATCTCGGGAGGGACTTGTAGCCAGTTAACCTGAGATCCAGACACAACATCATGGTGTTTGTGGAGCTTGTCAGGCTGGGAAGCAGCACAGGACACCGTTCTCGAATGGTGACTCATGGCGAGCCTCCAAGGTACTATAGTTGGTTCACCCTGATGTATGTGGGCCAATGAATACACCTTTTGTTACTCGTTGCAGGTATTTCTTGCTTTTTGTTGATGATTTCAGTCGTAAAATGTGGGTGTACTTTCTCAAACAGAAATCAGATGTGTTTACTATATTTCAAAAGTTTAAGGCCTTAGTAGAGAAAGAGTCTGGCTGTTCCATAGTCACTCTTAGGTCAGATAATGGTGGGGAATTTTGTTCTACTGATTTCTCCAACTTCTGTGATATACATGGCATTAAACGCCAGGTAACCACACCCTATACTCCTTAGCAAAATGGTGTTGTAGAGCGACGCAACTGCACAATCACTGAGAACACAAGAGTGTTCCTAAGAAGTATTGGGCAAAAGCATCTACACTGCTGTCCATCTCCTTAATCGGTCTCCTACGTATGCTGTTAAGGAGAAGACTCCTAAGGAAGTTTGGACTGGTCACAAACCTTGGATCAGCCATCTGAGAATATTTGGCTCTTTACCTTATGTATGGATTCCAGATGCCAAGCGCTCAAAGTTGGATTCCAAGAGTCAAAATCTTATGTTCACAGGGTACAGTGACAACCATAAGGCTTACCGGTTGATTGATATAGATACTGATCATCTTATCTTCAGTCGGGATGTTGTCTTTGATGAAGAACGAGGACCTTTTCATCCTTCCTCGTCTGTGCAACATTTTGAGGATAAACCTTTCAAGGCTTCTGATTTGGGTGTTCATCTTCCATTAGGTCCGCCTGATGGGAGGGATGATGATGTAGATTCTAATTTTGATGATGCTCTACCGGAATTTCCTCCGGATGATGTTGATCTTCCACCTGTTGCACCTGTTCCAGCTCCTCCTGTTGTATCTGATGTTGGCACTTCTACTCTCCGGCCTAAACGGTGGGCTAAGACTATTGGAGATCTTCATGACGATGAGCTCATTGAGGGTAGATCATCCAGAAACAAGAGCAAACAACAGCATACAGTTAATTTTTCTCTCATGGCCAACATTCACAGTGTTTATGAGCCTCAGACATATTCAGAGGCTAAAGGAATTCTTGAGTGGGAAAAGGCTATGGAATCTGAATACCAGAGTCTTTAGAAAAATCACACTTGGGTCCTTTCTGATCTTCCTCTAGGGAAGAAGCCCATTAGTTGCAAATGGGTGTACAAGGTGAAATACAAAGTTGATGGAACCCTTGACAAGTACAAAGCTTGTCTCGTTGCTAGGGGGTTCTCACAGAAGGAAGGCATTGACTATGAGGAGACTTTTGCTCCTACAGCCAAGATGAGTACCATTCGGCTCATCCTTGCCTTAGCAGCCCAATTTGGTTGGAAAGCCCATCAGATGGACGTTAAGAGTGCTTTCCTCAACGGTGAGTTGAAGGAAGAAGTCTACATGATGCAGACTCTAGGGTTCAAGGTTGCCGGTCAAGAACACAAGGTGTACAGATTGGTCAAAGCACTCTATGGCCCAAAACAGGCTCCTTGGGCTTGGTACATCAAGATTGACAAGTACCTCACAGATCATGGCTTTCAGAGGAGTCCATCTGACTCTAATTTGTATGTCAAACGCACTGGTAATGATATTCTGATTCTTGTTGTCCATGTGGATGACTTGATCATTATTGGTAGCTCGGCACATTTGATCGCTGAGATCAAACATGATTTGTGTAGCACATTTGACATGATAGATCTGGGACTTTTGCATTACTGTTTAGGTGTTGAGGTTTGGCAGACTGAGAGCAGTATCTTCATTTCCCAGTCCAAGTATGCTCGAAGTCTTCTGGATAAGTTTTGTATGCAGGATTGCAAACTTGCCTCCACACCCATGGAAAAAGGGCTTAAGTTGTTAGCTAAGTCAGAGTTACCTGTAGTGGATGAATCATTGTTCAGGCAACTAGTGGGCAGCCTCATCTATCTCATTGCCACTAGACCTGACCTCAGTTTTGTAGTGAGCTACATTTCACACTTCATGACAGCCCTCAAGGCTGATCATTGGGTAGCAGTGAAGCGTGTGCTGTGTTATGTGAAGGGCACTTCTGATTATGGACTTCTTTACACTAGGAGTCACGATCCTAGACTCAGTGGTTTCACAGACTTAGATTGGGCAGGTTCAGTTGATGACAGGAAATCAACATCTGGGTATGTGTTCAGTTCGGGATCTGGTGCTGTCACATGGACTAGTAAAAAGCAGCAGGCAGTGGCTCTCTCCTCGACAGAAGCAGAGTATCGGGGAGCAGTTAAGGCAACTTGTCAGGCAGTTTGGCTTCGCCGGATGCTTGCAGATATGCAAATATCTCAAGCAGGTCCGACTCCCTTGTTCTGTGATAATCAGGGAGTTCTCAAACTTGCCAAGAATCCAGTCTTCCATGAAAGAACCAAGCATGTGGAAACTCATTGTCACTTCATCAGAAAGCTTGTTGAAGACGGATTAGTTCAGTTGCTGTATGTTCCGACAGAGGATTAGACAACAGATATTCTCACCAAGTCTCTCAGTCCAGATAAGTTTCTAAAATTCAGGGGGATTCTTGGTGTAGTTGATAGATTGACCATTAAGGGAGGGTATTAGAATAATTATGTTATATATCTCTTTTTAATGGTCATTTATGTATATATTAGTAGTTTCTTTTTTGGTCTCTGTTAATGATTGTTTCGTAATAGAAACATCGTTCCCTGTAATTGCTTTATGTACATTTCATTCGTTTAATAAAATTTATGCATTTACTTCAAATCTTCTTCCGTTTCATAAATAAAGTTTGCTGTCTACCCAGAATAAACCTGAAGTCTACTGTTCAGAATAGAGCTAATAATAAATTAATGATAGAAACTAAAATCAGCAGCTTTGATTTCTAAAAAGTGAGCAGCTTTGACTACTAAAAAATAGCGCCTAACATTGAGACAAAATTTGCTCTACACATTCACATTCTGCTTGCACACTAGTGTTCTATTGCTGCATAGGATTTTTTGCATTTTGCACACTCATGTTCTGTTGCTGTGCTCAACAACACCAAGCGACAAAAAAATTATCATTCCCTTGTCGTGAGGAAGGTGTTCTCTATCAACTTCAACTATTCTCTTAGCATTTCAAACTTCTCTCTTGATAGGGGCTTTGTCAAAATGTCTGCAACCTGCTCATCTGAAGGAACATACTTAAGAATTACTGCTTCTTTTTTGAACTCTGTCTCTAAGAAAATGATAATGAATATCGATATACTTGGAGTGATCACAAAACACTGGGTTTTTAGAGAGTTTGATGCAACTTTGATTGTCACAATAAACTACTGTAGGCTCTAAAATCTGATTGGTAAGTTATACTATCAACTTGTAAAGCTAGATAGTTTCACAACTAGTAGAAGAAGCTGCTATGTACTCCACTTCAACTGAACTTAATGCTACAACTGCTTGTTTCTTGCTGAAACAAAACCCTAAAGTGCTCTTCCTAGCACAAGCATCACTTGCCCACTTTGAATCTACAAAGCCATGCAACACTAACTCGTCTCCAACATATCTCAATCCATAATGAATTGTGCCCTTCAAATATCGAAGCACATGTTTTGCAGCAGTTCAGTGAACTTGCCTTGGCTCAACCATAAACTGACTTAATTTGTTTATGGCAAACTAAATATTAGGTCTAGTATTTACCAATTACATTAGAGAGCCTATCAGCTACTAATATACAAATGAATCCACCAAATCTGATTCTAAATTTGAAAACTTCAGAATTGGAATCATTGGAGTAGCAAGGGACTTGCAATTCAACATCTGATTTTAAAAAAAAATTTCTACTATAGCATTCACTTGGCTTAGGAACACTTCTCTTGTACCTTGGCACACTTCAAGACCCAAGATATGATGCATAAGATTGATATCTTTCATGTCAAATTTGGATGCTAGCTCCCTCTTGCACTGTGCTATGAGCTTCTCACTACTTTCCACAAGAATAATATCATCCATATATAAGACTAAAACCAATAGATTAGATTTACCAAACAAATAATGAAGATTAGGATCTGCAAGAGTTTTAGTGAAGCCCAAACTTAATAAGTACTCATCAGTTTGAGAGTACCAAGCACAAGGTGCATGTGCTTTATCCTATACAGGGCTTTTTTTAGCCTGTGTACATGGGTATCTTGCTCATGCACTTCAAATTCATTAGTTGATTTATATAAACCTTTTCCTTTTTGTTACCATTCAGAAAGGCTGTTTTTACATCCATCTAATATAAAGGCCAATCAAATGAGAAGCAAGAGACATAATTAACCCGTCCAGAACTATACCTTGCATCTGAAGCAAAAGTTTCCAACAACTTTATAAATTAGATGCGAATGCCCCTGTACTAATTGACTTAATTCTGTTTCAGTTCTGGATTAACAAGGGGCTATCGTTTGGCTCTTTCATCAAGGGGCACATGTTAGCTTGGGATTAACTTCGAGAGATCTATGGTCTAGAATTTTCCCAACTAATTGATGGCTAGGATTTTATGGTGCCTTTGTATAGATTTATATGAGACAACATTAAACCTTAGGTCTGGAAACAAAGTTTATCCAATTCACCTTTCGTGGAGGGGACATGAGACTTGTTAAGAACTTAGTCTAATTTCTCTTTGAGGCTCGATTAACCAGACATATGAATACAAGATCATGATTGAGTGAGATGCAAAGTTAATCCTTCTGAATTAGCACGGGACATCAAAATGTCAGACTCAGTTAAGGACTCTTAGGATCCCTTCAAGGAATTATTTTGAATCCACTCCATTTGAATGTCTAAGAACAAGGAATTCACAGTGTTTCTAGTCTTATACGTAATTTAGGGAAACATTAAACTCGTTACGGGGAATTATAAATCTCTAACATCAAGGTCTTGGTTCATGACTATAAGACTTGTAGTATTTGAGAAATCCCCAAGTTTTACAGTCTATAGGCTTGAGATATAGTCCATATGCTCTAGTTTTGTAATGTCCCTATTTTTGGAGCAATCACCATTGGAGAGCAGAGGGATTAGTTTTCACACTCCGGGATTTTTGGAAGAAAAATTGAGAGTTGGGGATGTCCTAGCATATTCTTCCGATGATATTGATATGTTCCTTCCATTTATTGCATTTTTCTATCCATTGAAGCGAACCACCTTGAGGAGTTTGAGTGTGGAAAACTTGTCTTGTTGAGGAGGTTGTTCCAGGAGATGAATTTGCTAATATGTTCTATGTTGATGCCACTTTGATGAAGGATAAGTGTTATTGCTTTGATTATTTGTGTGCGCCATCTTTGAGGAGAACCTACTTGATGCATGGTTGGTTTTGGATGACCTATGAAGAAGTAAATAATAAAATAATATCTACCCTTGGTGCATTGAGAAAGAAGACTTGGAGGGAAGAAAGGAAGATAAATTCAAATCTTCAATTTAGATTTTGGGTGCTAAAGATATCCAAAGGTGGTTGGCCCATTAGAGAAGGAAAACAATTTTAAATAAAGAAAATGCAAAGTCCTAGGTCGGCTAGAGCCACTTGGGCACCCATAAGGCATATGGGGTTGGCCTTGAGAAGGAAAAAGGTGATAAAATAATTGCATTTCTGCCTAGGTTGGCAAGCATTTGATGGAGGTGAAAACATGTATAAATATAAGGTTTTTGTGTGGCATTTCAGCATCATTCATTCATCTTTTGGAGTTTATCTCTTGGCTGTGTAATGTCCCAATTTTGAGCTAAGTACTAGTTGATTTTGTTTTATGCATTGAGAATCGGAAAGTTGGATCAACTAGTGTGTTTTGGGCTATATGGGAAATGCAATATTGAAATTGTATTTTCAATTATGTGGTTTGAATTTTCAAATGATGGAATAAGAGGGAAAATGAAATCTTTAATTACATTTTCTCTAATCTATTTTTATGAAGATTTGGTAAATAAGGATTGCTCTAGGTGGGACCTATTCATCCAAGTGGCAAAATATCATTCAAATGCATTTCAAGATGGAGATTCATTGCTCATTGTGCCAACGCCCAAGCAAGGAGTTAATACTTAATTGGATCATGTGGATAAAAATGTACACAATTGCATATATTTGAATTTTGATTGGAGTAAGGAGCCAACGCCTATAAGGAAAACAAAGACATTGGATTATGAGCCATTTCCAAAGGCCACTAGAAGGTAAATGAATTTTAAATAAAATATTATTATTTTTCCAAGTGGAGCGACGGCCAAGGAAGATGAAAATATATTTTTAAAATGCATTGTTAATGATGGCTATGGGGCGTTTGGGATATAGAAATTATTTTAAATGCAATTTTCAATATTAATTGCATTTGCCAAGGCGTGAGGAGCGATGGGAGTTTTGAAATATTTTTTAAATGCAATATGATGGAATTTAAATGCCAAACGTCCAATACAAAGGAATCGATCAGCTTGAAGGTGTAATTTTAAATGTTTGACAAAACAAATTTCAATGCAAGTGCCAACGCCATCATTGAGGAGTATCAATCGCCCAAGTAAGGATCGATGGAAGACATTTTTAAATGCAAAGTTGATTTATTCAATGTTTGCCTTAGAGCGATTGGGAATTTTAAATGCTAAACACTCCATTTGAAGATATTCGCTGAAGCCAAGGAATGGATTTCATTGATATTAAATGATTGCATTCAAGCAACCGCCGCCAAGCAAGGAGATAGTGGATCGATGCATATGAGGATGATGTTAATCATTTAAAATAATTAAAGATTGTTTTAAATGAATGAGTTTAGATTGTAATTCATTTACAAAGGTTCAAGTCAAGCAAATTCCATTGGTGGATTCCAAATTCCAATCAATAACACCAAAGAAGAGGACGTCCATGCTTGAGGAGTTTAAATAGAAGACTTGGACTTCAATTTGGTACTTTTGATGCATTGGTATGTTTTCTATCTTTTTATTTTAAGCTGATAATTCCGATTTTCAATTTAATTAACAAGGTGATGACCCCTTGTTCATGTATGGAGATGACCCCATACAATGTGTGAGGTGATATTGTTCTAATATCTACCATTGAGCTTAATATTGCAGGTTTAGACAAGTATTGGGAGCTATTTGATTGATATATTGAAGCCCTTAATCCATTGGTGTCACTATCAAAGTAGCAATTGGGCTTATTATATCATTGGAGTGAGTTTTCTATATGTTGCAGGGACTGAAATTTCATAACAACGAGATATTCATTTTGTTTCAGGGCTTCTTGAACATTCTATAAAGATTCCAAGGGCTGGAAATTGCAGAGGAACATCATCATTTGGCTTAGGAGTGAAGTTTTGAAGGTTTGGCGAAAATACACTTTCAGCAGTTGGAATAGCGAATTGTCATTTTATAACAGTCAATTATATCTTCATTTCTAGAGCTGTTTTGTTCAATCTTTGACTTGGAATCAATTGCCAAGTGTTTGTACATGATCCTACTTGAAGGAAGAGACAATTGGATGTCATTTTGATGTGGAAAACTTGATGTATAATGGTCTGATCAGAATTTCTGAGTGACTGATTTTTGTAATAGTAGTGAATAAATAAAATTATTTGGAGCTCCTTTCATCATTTATCCATTGGTTGATCATACTTTCATATGTATTTGATTGTGTGTTGAATTGGATTTTCATTATCTAAAACTTGGTTACATTTTCAATCTTTCATAATAAGGTCTCTTACAGGCTGCAACGAAAATTGGGTATAAGGAACCAAGGACGGAAACCCTTGAGTTTCTAGGAGGAGTTGGGCGAAAACCTAGCTTTTCCTTTGGAGGATTCTGCTACGGGAGTTCACTTGTGCTTCATTGATATTTGTGGAGAAGAAGAGCAGAAATCTAAATCAGATTTGAAGCCTTCCTTTGGCATGGATTGTTGCATATTGCCTGGGGTTTTAACCCTACCTTGGAATGCCACCATTGGAGGACGGATTCCTGGAGGTTTGTTGGCTTTTGTGGCATCATTGACATCATTCTTTCGAGCAGCAGACATAGCAGACTTGGGCGCACTAGTTTGGAGCAGATTTCCTTGGTGTTGAAGATTTTAGAGGCTAGGGTTTCATGCCCTAATTGGAGCAGCACTCATTGGAAGTCATTTGTCATCATTTTCAAGGTCTATTTCATTGTATTTTGGTATGTACAACCCTTAGGGTTTGATAGTAATTTGTATTGGGCATATTGGCTTGAGTGTCCATATTTCTATGTATTTGAAGACTTGAATTATTCAGAAATTGTAGCAGCAGACTTCTGATTTGAATTTAATATAGAAAATAGAAAATAAAACCAGCAGCAGATTTAATATACCAGAAACTCCCTCCCAATTTGTATTATGATAGCTAAATCTTCATCCAATAAAGGTACAACAATTGTTAAAATGCTACGACCAAATCCTAATGTTTATTTGGCAACGCCCAACATACTAGGACACTCCACAATGGTGCACTACTCTCCCTTTCACCGATTTGATCATAATACACTCAGAGAGGGACAAATACTTCTAAGACTTAGAGCGGTTGATTTTTGAAGCTGTTGGAATCACAAAGTCATGCATACAAGGCCATGACCAGCAAATGGAGAGATTTCCCTTCAAAATACAAATAATGAGGATATATAAACTGATTTCAAATGACCATTGAAAATTAACTCTTTCCATCACTCAAATACAAAAAACTAGAAAACAACCAAATTGGAATCCATAACCAAATAATATATTTGTATTTTCTAGAATAAATTGCACCACATAACAAATTGAAATCAGGTAAATTACAAAGCCACATTGCAATTTGTAACACACTGCAAACCCAAAAAATCTCTGCAAACCCAAAATATTGAAAACCACAACTGAAATCCAAATTTCTAAAAATTGAAACTTCACGAACAACATTTGGAACAAATCATTCAGCTCAAAGGAAATTCCTAAATTAAATCTCTCAAATGATTAGGAAGGTTTTCGTCCTCGAAATCATTCTTGCCAATAGGGTTTTCATCTTAGGCAAAGGAAAGATGAAATAGGGGTTTTGGTTTATCAAATTCATGTAACTTGTTCCAATGCATTACTCCTCTTTTTATAGGCACAATGAGAGAATAAAATATTATTTCCATTTATTTTCACTTTTCCCTTCAATAATAAAATAAAACGACTTTCGAAAAGTGTCCTTTTAAAATAATCACTTTTGTATGCCCACACCTAGTGACACTTTAGAAAATAACTTAAGTCACCTTTTAAAGTCACTTTTTACGACCCTTTAGATAATAAAAAATAAGTCATCTTTTAATTTATAATTCAAAGTTACTTTTTCAACAACTTAATTTCTAATTATTTTATTATTTCCAAGGTCTCGAAAAAGGGAACATTACAGCGGACTACGTTTAGAGACTAAATAAGCTTAGACATCAGGCATGGGCTTCCTTAGAGGAACCCATATCCATAGTCCGATTATTGATTAGCTATTCATTACACACTGATGAACATTAATATAAAATTCTTTTAACTTTGCCTTGTCTAGTTTTTGTTTCCTTTATAGTTTTGGTTAGGTTATTCATATTGGTTGGTGGTTAGGTTTCTTGTAAATATGTTTTTTTTTTTTTTTTTAATGCTTTTATACTTTTCTCAAGCTACATTTAGGTTATAGTTCTTTTCCCCTTTTGAACTGAAACTGGTTTTACTCATCTTTCCAACATTCTTTGCACATATATGCTTCTAAATCGTTTTGGTTCGACTTCTGTTCAGGGTCTGCAGCCAACTAAACGAGATGCTTATGGACGACTTGTTTTGGGGGACATTATCACAGCTGTAAATGGACAGAAGGTTAGCAATGGAAGCGATCTTTATAGGATTATTGACCGGTGCAAAGTAGGAGATAAGGTAAGTTAATGGCTTTTATATTTCATTTTAATCTATCAGTCTCCAGATTGGTAGGAGTCTGGTTTGCATCTGTTTACATGTGCTTTTAATCTCAAAGATTCTAACAATTACTTTCAATTTTTAAGATCTGATTCTGTTTTAAAATTCATGGTTTTTAAAAAAAATGTTATCCTATGAATTGTTTGCAACCAATTTGTAACTATGAACTGTTTTATCCTACTGAACACCTAATTGTGAAATTTCAGAACAATCACATTTTAAATCAGGTTCTCTAGTGCATTTTCTATATTTAAACAATCATATTCTTTATAGAAACCATGAACCAGAAGTAGATTCAAATTGAGCAGTCATCAGGACACTCCAAATCACGTGGCTGTAACTTTGAGGATTTTCTCTACACAGTAACAGAATCTGATTGCCTGTTTTTATTAAGATGTCAATTTTCCAGATCTGAGCTAATGCTGCAGGTGATCTATGCATGATATCACTGGTACTACAGTAATTATTATTTTTTATTGATAAACTACCCCTTTTAGCCACAGCAGAGGTATAACTTTGGCTTAGATGCCACAACTGAAATGTATCTATTCCATCAATTTACCCAGGACTTTCGCCTGGCCTCATACATTAATGTATGCTATACCCAGTATTGCATGCCATATGTTATTCAATATTATACATTAACATGTCTTTCAGGGGTTCAAACATGGGGTTTTTAATGAAATCCCTTTGATTCACTACTTGACATTGGAATGCTGTTCGACTGGAACTTAAGTATTTTTTGCCAAACTTCAAATTTTATAAGAGGGATGAATCAATTGAATGGAATCTACCACCATTAAGTCAACACTGGACTGTGACACAACCCCCATTTTCATCAGGTAAGTTATGTTTTCTAGACTGCATGCTTTGGAGACCATGATAGACTTAGTGAATATTGAAGTGGTAGTGCAGATGCATTGGATTAGGATGATAATAATTGTATTAATGATGATTAATTCGTTCAAGTAGGCAAATTTTTTTTAGAAGATGATTAATTTGTCATTTTAGAGCCTAGTGCCACTAGGGCCTAGACTATGGAGACCTAGGAGCAAGTGCCACTCTCAAAATATTATATGATAGTGTAATTTATCAAATTTCCAACTATTGTTAAATGCTGGACATTGAAATATTTCTTTTATATCATTTTCATATATCCATTTATGTGATTATGCATTATTTTATATTCTATATAGCTTTGAACCTTTCCAAGTGTTATCCAAGTTTTGTTTCTATGTTTCAGGAGCCATATCTTTCATCCTTTCCTTAACTTGGGTTGTCTTGCACTTTTTCTGTTTGGTTACCTTTGTGAAAGCTTCTAAGTGAAAAGCATCTTTGTGTCCTTGTCGACAATTTTATGTATTCACAAACCTTATCGTTGGGTTTGCTTGTTCGCGAACTCAACAATATAGCGATAATAACCCAAGGTTTTATCAATGTGTTCTTTATCGACGTATGCTATCCTCAGCAAACTTGTCTTTGTTGCCATCCCCTTGGCTGTCAGTTCTTAAGTTCGTGAATCTCCAGACTGGGCGATGACTTCGCCTTCTCATAAGCTTAGTGTGTAAGGTCATGCTTTGCCGATAAAGGAAGCTTGTCAAACTCATATCACTCATTTTGAAAGTTTGTGAACTTCAAAGTTTGCTGATGAGCAGAGTCCCCGATGAGCATGTGCAATGTGAAGATCGCTTGACTGCAAATTGGAACAACATCCAACCCACGAACCAATTGGTTCGCCGGTGAAAGAGTTTACCGATAGTTGAGGTTACCAATAGAAAGAGTCCATCAACTGAAACATTCCTTGACTTTGCGGTTCACAAAGAGTGATGTTCACCGATAAGAAAGTTCGGCGAAACATTCTGCTGATTACAACAAATTTTATTTAAAAGAAGATAGTCAAACCACCAAAGGATTTGAGTTCGCCAACCCAGTGTTTGATCGATAATGGAGAAATCGTCCAGTGAACTACCTAAAGATCTATTTAAAGAACTGGAGTTTAGGTGTAAACTACTCTAGTAGCCCTCACTTTCCCAATCCAAGCAAAGGAGTACACAAATTGTAATATTACAGTCAAAGGAAAAATGACATATCTTAATGTTCCCGTCCCTTGAAGTTTGTTATAGATGATCTGTGACACTTTGAGAATCATCAACATTCATTTTTATCCTCTTTCTTTACTAGTTAGGATGTGTTGGCCTCATTTCTAACTTGCCAAACTTTAAATTTTTATGTCAAAATTCCTATGTTGAGTCACCTCTAGTCACAAATTCTCCTGAAGTGTCAAGTTGCTTTCCAGTTTGAAGGAGGAATTGTCTGTCTATTCAATCGAACTCCCGAGAGCAATTCTACAGTGCGGAAAATCACAAAAACAATTAAATTTCAAAACCCACAAGGGATGGAAAGAAATCCTTTTACAAGGACGTTTCTATGGCTATTACGGACACTATGGCAACTTTTCAGGTCATGATGTTTTATGGTTTGGGAGATTTTAAAGCTTCAAGTTTTCGGCGGGTAGTTTGCGAAAATGATTAAATCATGGTTTCTGTAAGGGCTGGAGCAAAATTGTCTAACAACAGGTCTCATGATGTTATTACGGACAATGTGGCAAGATTTCGTGAGAAAATATTAGCTTTGTCAAAAGTTATGCCAGTTTTCCTTTATTGCATTCATAGGCTTGATGAACAAGTGTTATAAATTTTCATGAGTTTATAATTTCAACAAGTTTAGTATTTCACAAGTTATAACGAGTTGTGAAAGCACACCAAAGTGTTGATAAGGGAGATAACTTAGGAATTTTCACAAGTTATATGAAGGTTAGTCAAAATCAGAAGTCAAAAGTTAGTTATTTCAAGTTGTAGATTTGGCTAACTTCAAAAGGAAACTTGAAAAGGGAGAAATTAGTTATTCTAACTTGTAGATTTGGCAAAGTCCATAAACGAACTTGTGAATTTGGCTAACTAATGCGAAGAGAAATTTTAAATTTTTCAAAGTCATCTTTGGCATTTGAATTAGTTGTTTTAACTTGTAAATTTGACTAACTCATTTCTTTTTGACCATCCAAACTAGTCTTCAAGGAAATTGCAAGTTATAATCCAAACTAGTCTTCAAGGAAATTGCAAGTTATACTTTTTGATAACTTGTGAAAAGTTCTACTAGTCTTCAAAGTGCCGATAAATAAATGAAAGCAAGTAGTTATTATAACTACTTGAAAAACTAAAAACCTCCATAAGATGGGTCTGTTGAGAAGGTTTTAAAAATTTTCAAGCAAATCCAATTTGCAGGTGTTGAAGCCAAATTCCTACAACCGTTGTTGGCATCCTCTCGGCCTGTGCTCGAACCAAAGCTTTACCACGAAGTATGGGTGCTCATCGAAACCAAATGAGGAGGATTTGTGTTAGATATTGTAACTGCATCAGCCTTGGAAGACATGTATGCATAACGTGTAAGCATATGCAAGGCACGCGAGCTGTCTAACAGAATGTCTCAAAGAGATGTCATCTCACGGAATGCAATGAGTGCAGGATACTCACAAAATGGATTTGTTGAACAGGTTGTAGAAAACATTCAAGCAAATACAATTCGCAAGTATAGGGCCAAATCCCTGTCATGTCCCTATAATGATTTATAATTGAATCGTTTATTTAAATAATAAGTTATCTTTATATAAATTAAATATATAATATATTTATTTAAAATATATTATTAATATGTATTATTTAATAAATAATATTATTAAATTAATATAATATAAATATTATAAAATATATGAAATATATATATTTAATTAACTAGATATATTATAAATATAAATATTTTTAATATAATATTTATGTGAATAATTAATAAGATTTATTATTATATATATAAAAAATAAATATTATGAAGAGTATTATCCATTAAAGCTTGAAAGTAAAATAATTTAGAATAAGGCAAAGTAACATATAAAGATAATAGTCTACTAAGACAAAAATATTATCCCACGATATATGCTTGTGAATAAAACAAGATAAAAGAGCTCCCAGTACTTAATAACAAATGTATTTATTTATACTATATTTATTATATAAATAATATACTTTAATATATAGTATATTATATAAATAATATAATATATATATTATTCAAATTAATATCACTCCTTAATATGTGAGGAAGGAGGATATTTATAAGTGCAGCAATTAAGTTGGTTGACACCAGCAATCATATTAATAAATAATATATTATAAATATATCTAATAATATAAATACAAATATTATTATTATTATCTTATATTGTAATATAAATATAAATAATATAATATAAATCATATATCATTTATTATGATATAAATGATATAATATAAACAATACAAAATAAATAATATATCATTTATTATAATGATATAATATAAATACAAATAATATAAATGAATAATAAGATAAAATAAATATATTTTAACCTATCCTCTTATGATAAGGGAGTTACGTATGGTTAGAACTAGTTTTACCACAAAAGGGAATTAATATAAAGTAATAAAAATTATAAGAGGGTAAGTATGTCTTTTACCACCAAGCATAATAAGAGACATACCTTTTCGAATATATCCCTTGAAAGAGAAATAAATAAAGGTTGTGAGATAGAACGAAAACATTATCGGAAGAAAATATAAAGAGTATCGGATAAATAGATATATTTAGATCTGCATTATATATAGATATATATATTTCTGATTCATAAGTAGGAAAGATGTCATAAATTAATATATAGAGATATGTACATCAGCAGGAAAAGGGAGTGAAATATATATTATAAAATATATAAACGGCAACAACAAAATAATAAAAATTATATTACGACAGCATAGGTAGAATTCCAGGTAAAGCTACAGCAGGCAAGTAAGTATTTATATTTAATTTGTTCAATCTATAATTGGTAAAAATAAATAGTAAGATTGTTATATATTAAAGAATAAATATATATATGTATGCAATCCCTATATCAAAATAGTAAGATTATTATATATTAAAGAATAAATATATATATGTATGCTATCCCTATATCAAAATAGAACTATACTATGTGAACAAATAGTTGATTGAAAATACATTCTTAAATAAAGAAACATGATTGAGACATATATGAACATATATATACATTATGAAAAGAAAAACATAACCATCCCATCACTTCCATTTCCTATAACTATAGGAGAGGCGGTCTTGTTAGGGAAAGGCGGGGTAATTCCATCACGATGGATTGGAGAGGGTTTAACGCACCCTAGACAAGGATGCTAGGGAGAGGCGGAGTAATTCCATTCCCAATCGCATTGGAGAGGGTTCAACGCACCCTAGACATATAATTTCCCCATCCATGGTTAAGGAATAGAAGGAAGATGATATGGGAAGATGAACTTAGATTATTACTTCTATATTTCTCTATTACTTCATCCTTAAAGGAATGTTAGGTCTTGTGGGGAGAGGCGGAGTAATCCCATCCGTAAGAAGGCCCGTAGGCTGGGTCAAGAGATAAGCCCGTAGGCTGGGACATAGTTCTCGTAGGCTGGGTCAAGAGATGGTTTCAGTGCCCCGATACATATAAAGCCTAGTTCCATGGGGAAAAGTAATAAGGAAATATGCATGATTGAATTATGGAATGTATTATAGAATAGTTATCAATAATAAGTAACAATTGTGAAATGAATAATCCGTCAACAAGGAATGATATAATTATATTATCATTGATCTTATTTGATCTTATCATCGAAAATTATTAATCTATAATGTTTCTAATGTCTCCCTAGAATCACTTTGAATGCATATTTAGGTTTAAGTGTTTCCACTAGAAAGGGGACATTACAATCCCACAGCTAGCTCCAACATCCTCTCACGCCGAGCTGAAGAGGGTTTTCGTCAGATTTTATAGTTAGATATACTCTGTTAAACATGAATGAGAAAAGTGGTCTCATATGATTACTAAATAAACATAGAATGGGTATGCTAAAAAGGTTTTAAAAAGATTTCAACAAATGCATTTCGTTGGCACAAAGCCAAACCCCACCACCTTCACAACTTGTGCCAACATCTTCACGCAGCTTGTGTCAAAATGGGAACTTTAGAACAGGGTATGGACATCCATGAAAGCATAATCGAAAGTGGATTTTTGTCAGATGTAGCAGTTGCAAGTGCCCCAATTGACATATATGTAAAACGTGGAAACATTGCCAACACACATGAACTGTTTGACAGAATGCCTCAAAGAGATGCAATCTCATGGAATGCAATAATGTCAAGATGTGCACAAAATGGTTTTATTGAAAAGACCGTGGAAACTTTCAAGGAAATACAACTGGCGGGTGTAAAACCAGATCCTATAACCTTTGTGAGCATTTTCTCGGTTTGTGCCCGAATAGGAGATGAAAACAAAGCATAGACATCCGTTAAAGCATAATGCAAATGGAATTTTTATCTGTTATTATAGTTGGAAATGCTCTCGTAGACATGTCACAAAATGAGGAAGCACAAAATATGGTAGCAAAGGTGTAGACAAGACACATAAACTATGTGATAATGTGTCTAAATAAACTGTGGTCTCACGTGGATGTAGATAATGCATGTAAACTATTTGAGGACATATATAAAGTTGAAATCAACAACCTTTACCAATGTCCTTTATGCCTATGCCAAAATGCAAGACGTGGTGCAAAATGTGGAACCATAGATGTGGTCTCATAAAATGTTTGACAAAATTACCTCAGAGAAATCTAATCTGATGGAATGGAGCAATCGCAAGTAATGCACAAAATGTATTTATTGAAAAGTCTTTAGAAATAATTCAAGCAAATGCTTTTGGCGGATGCAAGGATGAACTCCACAACTAAGTCATACAGCCCTTATGGAGGCATTATAAAAGGACATTCGGTCAGTTTCTATTTGAATGATCTTGGTGATTCTCAGCACAGGCTTGCACAAAACGAGTGAGATTAAAGCAAACCATTCGTGCCTACAAATTCTCTTCCTCAAAGCTTAAATACACAAATGGCTTGGTTCGATTTGCTAAATGCTACCATGCTTTCACAACAAGTGGAAGAATATGAGTGGAACTACAGTGACGGTTATAATTCTCATTTTGGAAATGAATGCTATTATAATCCAATATTTGATGCAAGGATCCCTAGAGGATATTTTGGGACCTTCCCTAGCTCACCCACCAAGCTCAATTATCTCAATAAGAAATAATATGAATGGGGTATTGAATGTTGTGGGAACCTTGAATGATGAGGCCTCCTTTGCATTGACGTTTCAAGGTTTGGAAGCTTCTTGCATTGGTGGTGCTAAGCACAGAGTGTGAATTAGATTGAAAATAATGGAGAGAAATGTGTAGAGAAATGGAATGTGAATAAGTACTCCATTTGTGCTAAAGTTGGTGTTGCAGATACTCCAACAAATAGTATTGATTCTGGTGAAGTTAGTCTTGTTGTGCCTGTTAATAACAACGACGGGAAGAAGCATGTCCGTGGTTTGCTTGCAAAGAATCTAATGGTAGAGAGGCATCAAGGGAGGCAAAATCATATGTGAATGTACATTTTCGAGAGTGGGTAGGAGGGATGAAGTTCAAGTAGGAAGGAAATTGTTAAAAGAAAGAGGAATTAAAAAGAAACTTGGAATTAGCTGGACTGAGTACCGAGAAATAGTACATGATTTTTGTGGAGAACATAGATTAAGAGTTGGCTTGGGAGATGATGATAGTAGCATTTTGTGACTGTATTAGAGCAAGAAAATGTGCAGCTTTTCTTTGTCCATGTTTTGTATGTGCGAACACAGGAGTCTAAGATTCATGTATTTAGAAGAATTGTCAAGATCTGGCAAGGTTTGACCCACCAAAATGGAGCAAAAGAAGAAGTAACTTAACAAAATCCATAACCTGAAGGTTACAAGTTCTAGTTACCTTTTTCTAAAAGTGACTTAAGTCACTCTTTGTAATGTAAAGTTAGAAAATGAACTTTATTTCCAGAAAAGTGATGTAAAACATAACCGAAAATAAGGTTTATTATTCTATTGTATTTCAAAAGGGTAGTTATGAATTAGTTATCAGGTGGTTACAAGGTAGTTACTAGGGAGAAGCCTATAAATACAAGGCTATTTCAAATGTAAAGGGGACTTTTAGAAGGGACTTTTATAGGGGAACTCATGGAGAAGCTTTTCAGAGACCTTTGGTCTAACACTTTGTAAATGGAGGCTTTTGGAGTTGTATAACTTCACAAAGATAATAAAGAGTGCATTTGGTTCGTGTGTTCCAATGGCACTTCTAAGTTATTGTTACTAATTTCTCGTATGTTAGATTGGTAATACTTCTGTGTCGTGTAAATCATAGGTCATCCATTGAAACATTTAATTGTGCAATTGATGTAATGGAGCACAACCATTTCTTGGTATCTTGATTTGAATGTGTTTAGATAACCTATCTCTTTGTGTGTTGAGATCTGTGTGTTATCCTTCTTATCGTAGTCGCATGTTAAAGCATTCGTTTTGAAACTCATCATATAAGTTCAAGAACGTGGTTTCTAGCTTGTGTGGTGAAACCCCCTTACAATTTGTCATAAGTTTGTGGAATCCAAACCAGTATTCGTGTGTCTACTGTTAGGGTTTCAGTAAATCATCTTTATTGTTAGTTTGCATTTTCTTCCTTTTTGTACTTTCAGGTTAAAAGTACACAAAAAATACAAATACCTCCATCATACGAGGGAGCTGCCCCTCTCAAACGTAGAGGAAAGTTGTTAGTCCGGTAACAACTTCTCCAATTGTTGGGACATTTGTCGCTGCTCATTGGGCAAGTCACTTTGAAATCTGTAGTGACAAATCTGTTTACCAATAGGATGCAAGTTGCTTAAGCTTCGGGTGTGTCAACAAGTCCAGATTACAATGAGGGATTGGTTGCAAAATATGCACATCAATCTCTAGATAAACAACTACAACCCATACAACAAGGGAGATAGTCAGTTGCTAGTGAAATTCAAACTGCAACATACCTTTTTATTATAAAGTGCATTTTATTAATGTTTTAACTCATTAATGAATTAAAATATTTTATGCACGAGAAAGTACAAAGTTTATTTATTATTTGTAGTTGTTTTTCAAGAAGTGGTTATGGAAGAAAACAAGGTTATAAATTCAATAACTTCTATTGTATGGGGATCTTTTTTTTCAAACTTCTCATTGGGAGAGCTTTGGGGAAGGGCTTTTTCTTTTTTGCAAACTTCTAGTAGCGGCTGTTCATCTTTCCAGCAGAACTATTATACAGGAATTCCTAGGGAACAGTGTGTTCTCTTTTATTGAAGATTGAGGGATATTTCAGGATATTGTGTCCTTTTTTTTGCTGCATAAGGATAATTGTATTGATATATAAAAGTTTTACAGAATATCTGCCCTTGGGCCTGCTTGCATACAATTACTGAAACTGCCAAAATTTAGGGCAGAAAACAAAAACCCTAATCCCCTTCTTCAACTAGGAAGAGCCAAAAAGACCTCTCTGGGTCTTATATACAAAATCAACTATTACTGTTCTTATCACATACACCAAGCTATAACCCCACCACCCTGCTACAACAAACTATATCATAGTATATCAGTTGTATTAACACCCTAAAAACTACTTACATATCCCTCTGCTCCTAAATATAGTTGACAAATTCTTGAATCTAGTCGAAATCTTGCACCAGCAAGAGCTGCAACATCTTTTTTCAGAAAGATTGCTCTGATGGCGACCTTCTCTTGATGAATCAATAAGGCTGCACCTTTTACGTCCAGTAGAAAAGGGAAGAACGTTACCACCTCTCCTGGGACTTTCAACAATTCCAGGTCCCGAGGCCTAGGTATACCTAGACCCAGGGAAGCTACCTCGATAATCTCATCTAGACCCCCCAGAGGTTTTGGCTTAAACATTTTTCACATGATCAAGGTCGTCTCGGGTTTCAAAATTTTTAGATCCAACACTACCATGAGAAACCTAGAGACGATGTCAGAATCCATCCTGTAGCGCTCTCCATTCGACATATAATTCTTCCCCAACATTAATTTCACCGCTCCAAGGGTTAGAAAATCCGCCTCCAGCATAATACATTACAGGTGAAGGTTGGTCACTTCACCAAGAAACACCATTTGTCTCATTGCTCCAGTGAGTCTAATTGGCGTATCCATACCTTCTCACATTAGGCTATCAACAGACATACGAACAACAAACTTGGTGCGCTCTGCCATTAACAAAGCCGAGGGAAAGTTGTGAGTTGTGCTCCAAAAAAGGAAGGAACTTGAAGCTTTATAATCCCTTCTCATCATTTCTCAAACAGATTTTAATCGGCCTCTACTTGGAATGTCTTTCCCACATGTGAAGAGTCTTTCCACACTTGACGTTGCTCTTTGAAAGTCTAATCACATAACCATCCCTTTGGCCCTTGCAGATTAATCATTTTATTGAGAGGTTATTTGAAGAGTAGCCGTACCTTGCCTCATTATTGTAACGTGGGGGATCGGGGAGGCCCAAGAGAAGCCATGGGGGCACTAACGTGGAGTTGACTAGCTTTACGAAAGTGACAAGAGCTCTCAAGCTCAAGTGAACCTGCTTTTTCCTATGCTTCAATGATGGAAGTTAGATCCTTCTTAATCGGGCCCACTAGATTCCATGAATCTAGTTCACCATTCACAATATAGTTTCTAATTCTCTAATAGCAAACCTGTCGGCCCCTTTATTTGCCAAGTCATCTACATCCATGTTGCCTTCGCGGTATGTGTGATTTATTCTGTATAACTCAAGTTCTTTTAGGCGTTGAATTGTTGTTTCTAACATCGCCCATAACTGCCAGTTCAACATTTTTCCGGATCTCAGAGCATTTATAATCAGACTCAAGTCCCCTTCTATGATTATCTTTTTTAACTTAAGCTCAATACACATATTCAATCCCAAAATTAAGGCTTGCAATTTTGTAGCATTATTCGTGCCTTCTGAGAGATACTTAGCCATTCTTCCCACCGTCCTTCCTTGCCAGTCCTTGATGATGCATCTAGCCCCTGAAATGCCAGGATTGCCTCTGGTTGCACCGTCAAAATTCATTTTATACCATCCATGTTCTGGAGGATGTCATGTAACTTTGCTTCTATCTACTTGTGATTTCCTTCATCCTTCCCCCACAAAAGAAGGGATCTTGAGACCATGCCAATTTTTCCTCATTACTGCATCCCACTCTGAGAAATTCGAATTCTTTTGGCTCTGATCACCAATTCTGACATTGACTGCTTCTACAATCACAACCTCCACTTTATTGAGCAAAGAGATCAGGGGCATCTCCTTATCTTGGAACAGTCTCCTGTTCCTTTCTTTCCAGATCTCCCAAGCCAAAATAGAAGGGGTGATTAACTAGAGAATAGAGAGCATTGCTGATCTGTTTAGGTATGGCCATGCCTTGAATAGGCTGAGAATATCATTGGGCAAGGCACTTTTCCAATTCAATTTTGCACAGAGCCAATGCCAGCATCCAAGTGTGAAAGGACAGTTCAAGAACAAGTGATTTACTGTTTCTTCTTCTTGTCTGCACAAAACACATCTGGAGGGGCCCAACCATCTTAGTGAACCTGTCTGCAGTCAAAACTCTATTCTACAACATGGCCCAAGTGAAGATCCTAGCCTTGGGCATACAGTTCTTGTTCCAGCATAGATTGATGGGGAGTGTGGAGGCTACATCTGAAAAATTAGGACCAGGGATGTACCCCTGGGCGACATGCAAATGCCCCACTCCACATGCTGCGGGTAAGTCAGGATATAAGATCCTGGGGGCCCCTCAATTATTGACGCGGTAGAGGGCAACCCTGTGAGGTTTGAACTTGGGTTGTTGGCACTACAGGCAAGAAGCCCCACCATTTCACCATAGGGTCTCCCCAGGATATTGTGTCCGTTTTGTTTCCTCTTGGATTGAAGGTTTTCTTACATCAACTTGTTATCGTTCTTTGATATATCTTTGTTAAACTGGCTGCATCTGAATGTAAGAACCCTTAACCCAATCTGCCCTAAATTTCTGATCTCAAAGGTTTGACATTTCGTCAAACACTTGTCATGTAAATGGACTGAGTTCTGATTTCTGAATTTGTATTTGGTTTTGATGATTGTTTAAGATGATTTTTCAATGGATACACATATGCCAAAACATAGGAAACATAACCAAATACCTTACATGCATAAACATCACAATGACAACACCAAATACGCTTTATTTTTTGTAATATTCTACCTCTGATTTTTTTTTTTTGAAAATCACAAGATGACAACATTGAATGTTATGAGCAATGTTCTTCCATACCTTTTTGATCACCTAGATCTCGATGTGGGCAAGGTGAGAGCATACAAGTGCTTCCGAGTTAGCATTCAAGCATAAACCAACTAAAATATCAATCTTCCATTTATTCAGTAGGCATCCACTTATTCAGTGGGAAATACAATGAAAGGAAACCAGGTGCACCAACTTATTAAACGGGAACTTGAGCTATGCATGAAAGTAAATCCAGGTGCATCCACTTGTTCGGCGGGAACCTGAACTTAGAAATACTGAAAGGAAAGGCACATCCACTTATTCAATGGGAAGCCATTATAAGATTTGCACTGAGAGTATTACAATGAGAGTTCATCATGATGCAACCTTTAGGAGATTAGTACATAAAAACCAAATTCAATGATGAAGAACATAATCATGAATAAGTCTGGAAAGATGCAATAAAGCTGATCATATCATATTACCATGCTCACTGTTGGCTGTTAGAGATCAGAAATGGTACTGCTACTGCTACTGCTATACGAAAATCCCAGCAGAGATGAATGCCTGCATCAACCGAATGGAACTTCCTTTAAACTACCTTCCAACGCGCCTAAAGTACTGATTTCCAACTCTCAAGTTGCAGCGAACAAGACAATGACTCCACACGTCCGTACTACCCTGGTACGGCCTGCTGGTGGGTACGACAGGGCTGGAAACACCTATAACAGCATAGAATGGTCTAAAAATTGCTCAGAATTGAGTGTAACCCTTGCACAATGAGGTTCAATCATCAACAAAGACATAACAATCAACTCCCATGCACTTGCACCTCAAACCCCACTGCTACAGTACGACAAAATATGTACGGCTAGGCTGAAGACTTAAGGAACTTCAAAGGAAACTATCAAAATCACTTCAAAATGCCATTATGAAACTCACACAACAATCCAAAACTCCACTCAAACCTAAACATAGTCAAAATACATCAAAATCCATTTTTGCTCAATGCAACCCCTGTTAATGAAGTTGCCTTTTCCAGCTAGGGTGGATATTTCACCATCGAAACTAGACTTCTTCAAGAGAGTTTTCGTACTCAAGAAGGATGAAGATCTCACAGGTCAATTCCTGCAGCATAACAATATCTCAACAAGCATGAAGAGCCAAATGAGCTCTCAACTCCCTTTTATAGGCACTTTTTAGGGGTTTGCACAATAAAATGAATTATAAAATAGAGAAAATATACTTTTTCCCCTCAACTCCAATATTTCATCACTTTATCTCACACTTTATGTGCCTAAATAAAATATTAACTTTTCCCCTTTCCAAAGAGCTATCATACCCATGTACTTTATAATCATTTGCCAACTAATAAGTCTAAGTGCAAATAATTAACTATTAGCTCATTAAATATATGCTTTTTGTGGAAAATCCCAAGCTTTACCAAAATGCCAAATAAACTACACCAACATGCTCCACAGTGTTTGGGATGAATAACGATGCCTTCTGGGTGACTTTTTAAAAATAGACGGCTTCTCCAAGAATCTTGGAGAGCAATCTGGGAAGTCGAACAAACTTCCGAAAGTTGCATAGTCATCCTGAAACAATACCGAGCCCAAAACCAACATCAGATACCAACAAGAATACTAAACCAAAAATCTTCACGAAGGGGAACCCCTTACCATACCACATAGCCTATCGGGATTCAGGAAAATAGGCTATTGGGCCCACAACTAACTAGGCTGAAAAAGGGAACATTACATTTTTCCTCTATACTAGGTGTGATTACAAAGATGTCAGGTCTGATTTAGACTAAGATAGTGTTTACAATGTTAATTCACCATACACCATCCTCAAACAAGTTGGTGAGAATGCTTTTGAACTCAATTTGCCATCTTTTCTTGGACTGCATCCTATTTTCAATGTTGAGTTATTGCGTCCATATTTTCCACCATTGTTGGACACCTCAGAAAGAACACATTAGTAGCACAGAGTTGAATCCCAACACTACTGTCCCTCTCACATGTGATCAGATTACTGATTTTTTGGTCAAAACGTTGAAGAAGCAACAAATTCCTCTTTACCAGGTGGTATAGGCAGGACAATTCCCTCATCAGGGCAAATGTTTCACTAAGGACTAGATTGAGAAGCAATTTCCTCATCTGTTGCAACACATAGGTGCAATGGGGCCCATTGTCTCTCAAGGAGGAACGAATGATCCCACAGAGATCCAGGAGTACTAGGGTGGCATCTGTACAGGTAACTAAGTTTTTCATATTTTCAGTATTTTTTTCAGAATTTTCTACATCTCACTAAATTGCATTTTCGAATGCCTTTGGAGTGGAATTTGAGGTCAAGACTTTCATCGGTTGCTTTGAGTGGTAGCCACAGGCAGGGCTTGACACAACTCAATCTAGCTTTCTTGGAGATCTTCCCAACGATTTCGAGAAGTTTGAGTTATGACTAGCTAGTTAGGAATTATGACCCTGCCAAGTTGGGGTTCTGAATTTCATAATTTTTTGAAAATTTAGAATTTTTGAAATTTTGTTAGTTAGTTGCTTTTTGTCACCTTCCAACTATCCATTTCAAATTCCATGGATAAGGTGACTTTTCAAATTCTTGGTTCATTGTCTATAAACTCATTTTGATGCAAATAAAGTTCTCTTTGGTTACCTGCAACTCTCCATGAGTTTTGCACATTGAGCTCCTATAAATTTTCACAATAATATAGGCTTAGCGCTAGGTATTGTTCTCTGATTTCTCAGCTAAATTCAGATTAGAGAAAGCTCATTTTGTGAGGAAGCTTAAGAAAGGATCCAATAAATACAAAGGTAATTTGCCCTTTAAATGCTTTAATTGTGGGAAAGTAGGACATTTTGCTGCTAAGTGTCCATATGCAAAAAATGAAAATAGTGAGGATGAAGAAGATCATAACATGAAGAAAGGTAGCAAAAATCATCAATATAAAAAGAGCTACAAATAGGGAAAACTTGAGAAAAAGAACTTTCATAAGCACAAGAAAAGTCTCTATTCCAAAGAGGAAAGTAGCTCATTTGAAGGGAGTAATGAAAGTATCTCGGCTAGTGATAGAGAAGAAATTCTATTCATGGCAATAGAAACAAAAGGGGATATCTTGGAAAGTGAAGACAAAAGAAAAGAAGAGAAGGATTCAGAAGAGGAAGGAAATGTCGAAGTAGATCTAGAAGAAGAACTCATTTGTGCCCTAAGTGAGATCAAGAAGCTTAAGAAGAAGAATCTGAAACAAAAGTTATAGCTTTAGAAATATGAAGAAGAGGGTCGTGATTCAAAAGCAAAAATGTCACAAAGTATTGAGGAATCAGAAAAATGATTATTAACCTACAAATTCAACTTGAAGAGGCAAAAAGAATAGAGGAAGAGGTGAGAATCCAATTGAAGACAAAAGAAGAAAATTGTGAGAGGCTAGAGTCCAAAATTGTTTCCTTGAGGAAGGAACTAGAGAAAAAAACTACTAAGTTGAACAAAAGCCTCAAGTTTGAGAAAAGTACTGAAATCTTAGATGATATCATTAATGGCCAAAGGTCACCATTCATTAAGACTAGTCTTGGCTATGAAGAAAACCAAGAGAATTTTAAAGAAGATCAAAATCCTAAGACTACACAATCACCAAAGAAGATAAATGAAGAAAAGCCTCAAAGCCATGTAGATGCACTCAAGAGGTCCACAAATAATAGAAGTAGCAAGGAGAAAGAAAATGATATCTCTCAGAAAACCAGCACACATCACAACAAGGATAAATTCAGGAGATTTTTTCCTCCAAGGCAGACTCACATGACTAGGTTCCAAAACTCTTTATTTGGTTATTGCTTTTTCTGTAATCATTTTGGTCATAAAGCAAAGGATCGTAGGGCACTCGCAATAAATAATTTTGTTCATAAAGCAAGAGATTATAAGACACAAGAAATAATTTTGCTTGGAACAAAAACGGAAGCTCTTATGGGTTCTTAAACAGAAATTACAATTCATTTGCTTCTTTAGTGGATTACAATATTATGTGTTATAAGTGCAACAACTATGGTCATACATCACACTTTTGTAGAAGTGATTTTTTGGAACCTCCTAGACAAAACACAGAAGTGAACACCCTTGCTAAACATAAAGGAAAATCTACAAAAGTTTGGAAAAGGAAGCAAGAGAAAAATAATTCAAAAAGAAGGTGAGAAGACTCTCACAAAGAGATAAAAAAGGATGACCTTCTTCATTTAGTAGCCATGGATAGAGAAGGAAGAGTTGAAGGCATCCTCCATCTTATAAGATGCGTAGAGAATGATGGGTAGTAGAACCAATTCTTGATTTGTTAAATTTAAGAATTATTTTTGGACAGCTATAGAGGAAGCATGTCACCCAAGCAACATAGAAACAAAGGATAGAGAAGAGAGGATATTATAGTAGATGTGAGTAATGACCATAGAAAAGATGAAGAGGAGACTTTTAATAGTCAAATATTACCTTGTGTACATACTTGAGCAATGAAAGTGCAAATTTTTTTGCACAAGGCATGCATGCAGTGCTTGAGGAGGTGAAAATAGTTGAAGCGGAGGTAGATATAGCAGTCACAAAGGTTGGTGAAATTGAGGTGGCAAAGGATGGACCTTCTATGATAGGACAACCTATATTGAAAATGTAATCAGTGGCGAAGAGTTGTGTAACATGCTTATAAGGCATGGTGAAGAGATGAAGGAGGTAAGTAGAAGGGTTGAGAATGCTATTGTAGCAATAGTGGAAGAAGTTTGGTTGATTATGCCATGAAGACAAGAAAAGAAAATGATGTGTTAGAGCAGAAATCCAGAATTACTAACAAAACTAATTACCATCGAAACTACAAGGGTTTGTCCTGTACATGTCACAAACCATATCTTGATCCTGATGGAGAGGACAAAGGAGAGATCAAATGCAAAGGAGAAAGAGAAGATCAAGGAATGGGACATTACAAAATGATGTATGTTCTTTTTTATCCAATTGATTATTCATGGGACATTATCTTTTTGAGCCAATCACTAAGCTCTTGAGGAGAAGCATGAATTCAGGGGGAGCAAATCACTATATTATCTTTCAGCTCTGTGATGTCTTTGCCATTGATGTTAAAGGGGGAGAGTTATAGAAAGGGGGAGAATTATGTTCTTGCAGTATCCGTAGATTATTTTCTTTGCAGGGTTGCCATCAATGACCAAGGGGGAGATTGTTCGAAATATTGCCATTGATGTCAAATGAGTCTTCACCGAAGTCATCTGACAAAGTAGCAGAAGTTGCAAAACAACCAAAGGAAAGAGTCAACTAGCAATAAAAAAGATTCCAAAGCAGTATGGTGATAGAGAATGTATTGAAGATGTTGTAGGCAAGAAGAGGTTTCAATATGAGGAGGAAGTCAAGAAGACTTCTCTTAACTATGATGTCTGGTTTGATTATGTATGCCTTGATAAATCACTCTCCTATGTAGCATTGGAAACTAAATATTGATTATGGGGCAGACCCCATTAAGGCAGCGCTGTTTTATGAAGAACATTCATTATGATGTTGACAGACTAGGACATGACTGTTATAAACATTTATTATATTTTATTTTGCATGTTTAAGGGACGACCCCTTTCATGGTAGCGCTCAAAACTAAGGGACAAGTCGTCCCACTTTGATGGTTATGAAGAGGTGCCTCTATAAATAAAGACGCCTCCTATATGATGAGTTATGTCTTTTAAATGAGTTGCCCCTCTCCAAGCAAGTATAAAGGGAGTTTGTAAGGTGTGGTGAAGAGTGTGGAGGAATAAAGATATATCATTCAAACACAAGCAGATTTTTGAAGGAGAGAAAATGTAAGTGAGCAGAAATGAAAAATCAGTCTAATTAAAGGCAGATTTTTGAGTATAACAGCAGATTTATGGATGTGTTGAAAATGTTATAAGCAGATTTGTGAAGGGGAGTATATGCAGATTTGAGAAGGAAAGTATATGAAAATGATTGCATCAAATTTGTGAAGAGTGTATCATCTACAAGAAGATCTTTATGAAGGCAATTCAAATGATCATCCATTGAAGAAGCAATACTCAAGAAGGCAAATACTTTGTTCCTCTGGAATATGGTGCTTCCCAAAAGAAGAGATTGGTGACTCTTGCTGAGTTGGTGCTTAGCAGTGGGGATTGGTGTAGCCAGTGGGTTGGTGCCTATAAATCTTTTGTAAGAAACATTTTATTTTTATGATTGGATTTGGACAATAGATCCAAGTAGTCTTTTCTCCGTGTTTTTCTCCTGAAAGGGTTTCCATGTAAATCTTGTGTTGCATAATTGTTAGATCTTGTGTGATTGCTATTGTTGTGGTTGTTAAGTTTTAAATAAGTAAAAGATTATCTTATATTGATTCATCCCCCCCCCCCCCCCCCCCCACAACACACACCCTTTTCTCAGTATAAGTGTGTGTTCATTTTTAACATAAGTCCAATGCTTCTTACCAGGGTTAGATGTAAACCTGCTAAGAACTCCCATTGCTTGGGCAATATCCGGTCTAGTGCAAACCATTGAATACATTAGGCTACTGGCAACACTAGCATAAGACACATTAGACATCCTCAAAATCATTATCTAATTTAGGACACATGTATGAAGAAAGCTTAGTGCCAACCGATAAAGGAATACTAACTGGTTTACAATCTTGCATAACAAATCTTTGCAAAATAGTATCAACATACTTACATTGACTTAACCAAAGCTTTTTGTGTACCCAATCCCTTGATCTCCATATCAAGAATGTATTTTGCAACCCCTATATCTTTCATATCAAATGTGCTAGAAAGTTGAGTTTTGAGATCTCTAATCATCACCTTGATATTACCAGTAAGCATGTCATCCACATACGAGACAATGATTATAATTTGATTATCAATAATTTTAACATAAACACAATCATCTTCTTCGTTCTTAACAAAACCCATTTTTAATGCAAAGGCATCAAACTTTTGGTACCACATACGGGGTGATTGCATCAGACCATACAATGACCATTCCAACTTGCAAACCAAATGTTCCTTAACTTTAACCACAAAACCATTAGGTTGTAACAGATAAATCTCCTCTTCAAGATCTCCATGCAAGAAAATAGTTTTAACATCCATTTGCTCAATCTCAAAATCACAAGCAACAACAACAAATAACAAAAATCTAATAGAAGATAACTTACAAGTGGGAAAGAGAATTTCACCCAAATCAATTCCCTCTATCTGGGAGTAGCCCTTGGCCAACAATCTGGCCTTGTACATCTCTAGCCGTCCATCTACTTTGATTTTCTTTTTATACACCCATTTGCAACCAATGGGTTTTCTTCTCTTGGGAAAACTAACAAGATCCTAGGTGTCACATCTATTTAAGGCTATCATCTCCTCCTGCATGGCTTGCATCTAAGACTCACTATCCTTTGAAGAGAGAGCCTCCCTGAAAGATCTTGGTTCATCATCAGTACATAACAAAGCAAATACACAACTAAAATTTGGTGGACTATACCTGTCAATTGGGTTTTGTTGTCTCGTGGATCATCTTGAGACTGGAGTAAGGGGCTCTTCTTAATCTTTTGCATGCTCAACCTACTCATCCTACTCTAAACTCTCATTTGAACCCTCTTCTTTCTCTCCATCCTCTAATCTATCATTTTGTTCTTCAACATGTGCATCTTCCTGCTTTTTGACCTTGGTTTCAAAATGCTTTTTTTTTCCCTCTTTTTCCTTTGGTTGTATAGGATTCAAAAATGCTATAAACTCTCTAAAAACTACATCTCTAGGATAGATCATTTTTTGGGTTTGTGGATTTCAAAGCTTATAACCTTTTACATTCTCACCATAACCCACAAAAATACATTTTTGTGCTTTTGGATCCCTATTTAGATTGCTTTTCCTTAGGCATATGAACATAAGCCTCACAACCAAACACTTTTAAATGTGAAATAGAAGGTTTCTTGTCTGTCCACATTTCATAAGGAGTTTTATCAACAAGAGTCATACAAGGAGATCAATTTACCAAGTAACAAGCAATACTCACAACCTCTACCCAAAAACACTGATCTAACTGTGTACCACTCAACATACTTTTGGCTTTTTCATCAAGGTTTGGTTCATTCTATCTGCAACTCCATTTTGCTATGGTGTGTAGGAGTTGTCTTTTGCTGAACAATATCTGCATGTTTACATAACTCATCAAATTCTTTGGAATAATATTCACCGCTATTATCAGATCTCAAACACTTTTATTTTATTATCTAATTGTTTCTCAACTAAAGCTTTAAATTCCATGAACTTAGAGGAAATTCAGATTTAAAACACATAAAATAAACTTAGGTGTATCTAGAGGCATCATCAATGAATGTAACATAATAGTGGGATTTTTCCATAGAACGCAAATCCATTGGACTAAACACATCCAAACGAACAATTTCTAATAATCTCTTTGCTCTATATAGCTTCCAATAGGAAATGAAGATCTATTCTGCTTACCAAACATACAATGTTCACCATATTTTTATTAATCATGGTCTGAGAATCCTTTTCACCAACGTGGCCCAAACATCGGTGCCACAACATACATGCATTTTTAGAATTGCTAGTTACATTGGTTGAGTTACAAAATGTGGAGGCATTCAGCATAAACAAAGTCCCAACTCAAGATTCTTTAGCAACCACCAAATTTCCTCTAACCAACCTGCAACTACACTTGTCAAATTTCAAATGCAATCCAAAATCATTCAACTTGGATACAAAAATTAAATTTCATGCAAGTCTTGGAATATGAAAAACACTAGTAAAATTTTTACCCCCTATCACTAAAACACAACTGTACCTTCCTACGGTCAGCAATCTGATACAAACTATTGTCACTCAGATACACTTCTCCATCATAAGCATGGCAGGGTGAGAACCACTTCTTGTGAGGAGTCATATGATATGAGCAACCTGAGTTAATCAACTAGGATTCATAAAAAATAGTATTAGCAGAAATAAACAGAGCTTCATCACTGTCATTAGAGAATTTCTCAGTGGAGGAGACATAAGTTTTTTTCTTATTTCAGCACTCCTTAACATGGCCTCATTTTTGAACAGTTCCTATATGCTTTTGACCCTCCTTTATCCTCGGGCCTTCCCCGAACATGTAATGCATTCTTTAAGCCCTCATCCATGGATTTTCTTCTCATTTCCTCTGTAAGCAAAGTAGCAACAAGGGCATCCAACTTTGGGTCTGTCATTGAACCACTTAGAGCAAGGATTAGATTTTTCCACGATTCTGGCAAACAAGTAACAAAGTACACTTATCCTCTCCATCAAGTTTAATATCAATGGATCTTAACTGACTTGGAATCAAATTAAATGAATTCAAATGCTCTGCAAGAGAGGTTCCATCTTTCATTTTAAAAGAATACAATTTCCTTTTCAAATAAAGTTTATTTACCACCCTCTTAGTTTGGTAGATCTCACCAATCTTTTTCGATAGGAGATATGCAGTGGCCTCAAAAAAATTTAGTGGGATAGAATATGCAAGACACAATTGAATGGTTCCTTGTGCCTCTTTGTCCAGTTTCTTCCAATCATCATCGGATATACTCTGTGGTTTCACTTTGCTTATAACAACTCTGCACTGATCTCTCTCTTCAAGGAGATCATCTTCAGCTTTCACGACTCATACCCAATGCCATTGAACTTGTTAATCTTTGAACGATAGGTAGAAGCCATGGTTTCCAATTACTTCACAAATCTGCAAAATTACTCAAATCAAAATCTCTTATTGCAGCCAAAAAACTTTAAACATTCTAAGAAAGGTTTTCCCTTCTCAACAGAACCAAGGCTCTGATACCAAATGTTGTTAAAACAAGGTAAACTATTACAAATGAAAGCTCTTCAAAGAGTATGCAAATCTAATTTTTCGTAATACAATGTAATGCCTTACTTCCTCCAACATAAAGGGTGGGGAAATGTTTTTTTAACTAAGAAATCCAGCAGAACTGCAGAGGCAGCAAATGCATTTGCATTTTTCTAGCACATACAGATACAGTGCAGTATTTGTTGAGTTGGATAGGAAAAAGGCTGATATCAGAAGGAGTTTAATTAGCAATGAGATGCATGGTCTATCAGTTAAGAAAGACATTAAAATAATAAACTAATAAAGTTATGTTGAGAGTGAAGATTTGAGCTTAGAGAAAAGCTGTACATAGAGCCCACTAATATAAAAAAACTGAACATAGAAGTCCACTAGAATATTTTGGTTATCTGATCACAATTATCTAATCCTGACTTTCCACCCAAGTACTTAGTAATGAGATGCGTGGTTTATCAGTTAAGAAAGACATTAAAATCGTAAAAAGACGTGTGATTTTTTTCTCTAGAGTGTAAGGTTGTTGTCTAAACTATTTACTGGATTGTTAAAACATGAATTTGCAGTCTTCTTAGTTTCTACAAAAATATGCAATTCTAGTTCTAGTGGGATTATCTCTTTATCTAGAGTATCAGGTCATTGCCCAGACCATTGACAGTACTGTTGAAACTTGAAACTCATGCTTCATTATTTGTTTGCAGTCTTCAAAAACTCAGAAATTAAAACCATCTTCTTACATGAAAACTTATTTATAATTTTATATTGATGATTTTTTTTTGGTTGAGTTTAGAAGCAAACTTGCTCTATCTGTAGACTGCAAATTGTTTATAAGAAATCACTCTTAGCTTTGGCTCTGGTGCATAACCCTGAAAAACATAAAAAATACTTCCAATTTGCTCAATAATTTTGTATGCAAGCTCCTCAATGGTTGAAGCATTAGCATAAAACAGTTCCAGTCAAATTCCACGTCAGAAAGTAAGAAGGAATGAAAAACCATTTTGTTTTCCTCATTCACAAGTGCATTTAGTCTTCAAGAAATTGATCAAATCTCCAAGATAAGTGTCATATCCTCTTTGACAGAGAAAATGCCCTTAACAAAAACATGGAAGCCACAGTTCTGTTTTGTTTGTGTTTATAGGGTATATCCTATGAGTTTTACTTACACAATCGTGAAGTTTATGCAAATTCAGTCAATGTTTGCCACACTACAGAATCGCTAAGGCTTGTCTTTGACCTTCGAGTTTAGGAAAGTTTTTCTGGTTCACTTGTTGAGATCTATTGACTGCTGTTTGTTACGTGCTAGATTTTTATTTGTCTCCTGGCTTTTTCATGCACTATTGACAATATTAGTAAATAAAAAACATGCATATGCCTTACCAGGAAGAACAATTGCCTATCTGCTTTGTTTTATCTTTGAAAATTTCTAAGAAATCTAGAAAATTTTGTTAAGTGATGAACTTAATCTATCTGAGATCAATTGACTGCTGTTTGTTACATGCTAGATTTTTATTTGTCTCCTGGCTTTTTCATGCACTCTTGACAATACTAGTAAACAATAAACATGCATAAGCCTTACCAGGAAGAAACAATTGTCTTTCTGCTTTGTCTTATCTTTGAAAATTTCTACAGAAATCTAGAAATTTCTGTCAAGTGATGAAAATATGTGTAGTTCATCTATCTGAGATCCAGAGACTAATGTCCTAAGCAGGGTATGCATTGACTTTACAACATACATAATTAATAATGGCAATTGTTTGAATGCAAATGAGAAGCAAAATTCTTTGAGCCCTGAGCCTCACCAGCTTAAAATCAAATTTTATCTTTGAGCTGGTTTGGTTCCCCAGTGGGTCCTGCCAAATGGACCTGGATTCATCCCTATACACTCTGCAAGCATACCCAAGTGCATTTGGGAGTGTACCAGAACCGTGCACCCAAACAATTTTTGATGACAATGATGATCTTTATGAGCACTCTTATGACATTGATTGCTGATTTATGATTTTAATATTGAACAGTGAATATCTATCATGACATTCAAGTTTGACAAATTGACATCGAAGTAGTATTTTTAATTTAATGGTGCTTTGTTTATTATATGCATGTTATGTGGTATTCTGAACTTAATTCCTGTTTTTAGGCTGTAAATATGTTTATTTTTATGATTTTCATATGTTTTTCTGTACCCAAAACAAACCCAACACCATTTATGTTCTCTATACCAGCATTCCCGAACCTGCACAGGTAACTTGGAAAAAATTAATCACACAGTTCCAGAAACTATTTTTTTTGCATTTTAAAACAAACTAAAGTATAATGCTTTTTGAATTATAATTTCTGTGTTTGTTTTTGACTTTCTATGTGTATATCACATAGGTTACAGTAGAAGTTTTACGTGGAGATCACAAGGAAAATATACTGGTGACTCTCGAACCAAAAGCTTGAGATATGGAACCAAATTTATACTGAATGGAGTTACTCTGTACAATATTTCTATGCCTTTTTGGATATCCAAACTTATCTGATAATGTGTATACCAAGCTCCAAAAAAATAATAAAATCTCTATTGCATCTGTAAATAATATTATCATTCAATGCTACAGAGATCTCTCTTAAATTTTTTAATTTCGTTAGCTATCTTATTGCCTTCCAAAAATTTCAATAATTTCATAATTGAAAGCTATCAAAGAATTCATTTTTTTTTAAAATTTTGACGGCAGCTAAACTATAAATAGAAACAAGAAAGCATGCTATGATGGCATTATATTTTATATAGGAGAATAGGAATTGAAATTGGGGTGCCTCCTCAACAACATGAGGGAATAGCTCGGAAAACATGGTAATGGTATCATAAACCCCTGCTTGGTTAATCACCCGGACATTATCAAAGTACAAAAACCAAAACATAACTACTAATTGCTATAAGAATACCACACGGCCACAGACTTTACACTATGATAGCATTGTTAACACTTATAGTGGATTTTTGAAAAATGAAGTGATAATGGAATTTTGGTCCTGGTTCTGCATCACCTTTTCATGTAAATTAATAGTTGCAAACCTTTTTTTCAGCTTTATTAGGTGGTTATCTAAATTTTTAGCTATTGAAATTTTGAAAGCTAGTAAATATACAAATTTCATTTGTTTCCTATTATAAAAACAAATCTATTCTATAGAGCGGAAATGGAAACGAAAGGTGGGAGGACGATTTCAAATTTGCAGGCAGGGGTGGAGGCTACAACGGTTGACGGTGAGGTGTTGGTGTCGGCAGGGGGTTGTCTCCTGTGGCCGTTGAGGATGTGGGTCTGCAGGGTGGGTCGGTTGTGGAGCTCGCTGTTCCTGCAGCTACTGTCGATGGAGCCTCAGGTGGGAGTGAAAATATTAATGACAGAAAGACTTGTGGCCCTGGTGCAGGGGACGGTGGTTTAGATGGGTCTGTTGCGGGTTTTTGGGCCCTGGGGGGCCCTCGGAAGTCTTTTTCAGCTGTTGTAACTGGCACAGGTGCTAGGTCTTGCCCCTAGCTTGGTTCTCGGCCTTTCCCTTGCGCCCAGGAGTCTCCTGTTGTGGTGTGTGGCTCGAAGATCACAGAAAATGAAGTTTTCTACCGCAATATAGGAGTAATTTGCAGATTCAATTGTTTTTGGCCCTCTCTGCCCAATCTTCACAATTGGGTCATGGAGTCCTGGAAGCCGTTAGTTGAAGGTAAGATTGAGTTGTTTCCTTGTGCTAGAGGATTCTTTATTGTGACTTTTGCTTCTTTGGAGTAGCGAGACTTAGTGCTCGACGGCAGGGTTTGGTTGTGGGGTGAGCATTCCATTTCTATCAAACCCTAGACTTTGTCCTTTAATCCCCTTACTGAACCGCTTAACATTAGACCCATCTATAAGCATGAAGTCAAAACATTATAGACTCTAAGGATGAGCGGGAGCGGGAGCAAGCAGGGGGTTTCAAACTTTGCTCTGGGCAGGAGCGATGTAGACGACAGTGGTGACGATGAGGACGACGATGATGACGAAAGGTTTTTCCCTGTAGACTGGGATTTACCGAATGATGATGAGGATGTGCAGATTATGGACCTTTCGCTGGAAGCCTAGCGATCAGTTGCTCGAACGAGGTTGGTTGCTGCAGTCCTGCCAAAATCTTTTCCTGTTGCTGGTGATGGCGTGTTTTGCTAGGCCCTTAAGCAGGGTTTTCTCTCCCCCAAGGCTGGCTTTGGGGCGTCTTCAGTCGGGAAGATTTCGACTTCCCCTGTTGCAGGCTCTGTCCCTAGCAATCTGATGTAGTCTGGGGTTTGTTTGGAGGAGAAATCCCCAACAATCCTAAAGAAAGTGTGTTTGGCGGATTCCCCTTTCGGAGGACCTGCCCGTGGCCAAGTTGTGGGAGTTTCTGGTGTGCATTCTTTGCCTCCGCCTGATGTGGGTTTGGAGAAGTGTGTGCTTGCTGGGGACAGCTCTTCTGGGGCTTTTGGAGGTCTTTTTGTTGGGCCTGTTTCTCCACAGGCCCAAGGGCTTTCCTTTTCTCAGCAAACGGAGGACTCGCTTGGGAATGTCTCTATTCCCCCTCTTGTTAATGAGGCGGATTTGGTTTCTGGTGCCGCTCATTCATGCTTTGTGGGTCAGGATGTCCTGTCTCCTTTGTTGGGCCATATGCCTAGGGCCTTGATCTACAATGGTCTTCCTGAGACCCATGTTTCTGGGGCTTCTGCTGGGGAGTCTCGTATTCGCATTCCAGACTCTATTTTTGATAGATCTATGGCTTGGCTCTGGAGCTCTCTTGTTGGGAGATTCAGTGGTAATCGCCCTAACATTGATGTGATCAGAAGATGGGTGCTGCGAAAATGGAAGGTTTGGGGACAAGTTGAGGTAATAGCTTTACCTAGCAATTTCTTCCTATTTTCATTTTTGAACTCTGAAGATTGTTCTAGGATCCTCTTGGGAGGTCCCTGGTTCATTGGGTAGAATGGTCTTTTCCTAAAAAATTGGTGTCCTGGGTTCAAACCTGAGCAATACTGTATCAACATGTTTCCAATCTAGGTTAGGTTGCCAGGGTTGCCTTTAGAATACTGGGATGAGGAGATTTTTATGAGCATTGCTAATACGTTCGGACAGTATAGTGCGGTTGATGTTGTCACGAAATTCAAGAGATGTTTGATTGCTGTGAGATTTTGTATTTTTGTGGAGGTTGATAGAGAGCTTCTTTCTCAAATTTCTCTATTGTCCAAACTGGGAAAATGGGTGTAGCATTTGTTTACGAGAATTCTCTAGTTATATGCGATAGCTGCCACAAAGTTGGCCATGTTGCTGTTGGTTGTTTGAGCCTAAAAACAAATCATCTTGTGTGGAGAAAAAAGGTGCAAGCATTTGGTTTAACTTGCAAGACTTCTAATGAGGATGAGAGAAGTAAGGAGAAGGATGCTGAGGACCCAAATGAAATGTTTGAGACTCCTTTGATGGAGGTGTCAAGCGAAAAGGGGACTTACAAGAAATGAAGATTTGAGCAGAACTTCAACAAGCTGGGTGATTTCACTCAAAAATCTTTGGAGCATTTTGGCTTCAAACCTCCTTGATTCTGGGTTGGTTGTTTTTCTGGGGGTTTCTGCCTCTTGTTTGTCTTGTTGTAGTTGTGCAACTGATGTGTTGTTAGTGTCCTGTGTTTGTTCTTTGTTGTTTTATGGGCTTCATTGATTTATCTCTCTTTTTTGTTCAAGGGTTAGGGCCCTTTCAAAATCCCTGCTTACCATTATCAAAAACATCAGACCCATCTGGGTCCGTCTCCCCAATCTCCCTCTCCAGTTTTGGGAGGACTCTTGCTATGAGGGCATCGGCAATGCCATTGGTCGGTTCCTAAAAGTTGGTTCTACTACTTCTTACATGGGGCATTCTATGGTAGCCCGCATCCTAGTGGACATTGACATCTCCAAACCTCTTCATGGAGATGTGGTTTTGATGGTAGGGGATAGGCCCTAGAAACAATTATTGGATTATGAGGGTATCCCTTTCAGATGCATAAAATGTTTTGCTACTTGGCATTTGGTTTCGAGTTGTCCCCTCACGCGCCGCAAAGGTGCTGCAACTTGGTGGAAGGATGCTCCCCTGAATCATTTGACTATCGATGCTTCTTTGGAGGATGGTTCGTCTAGGAGGATGGGTCCTTTGAGGAGGGTGGGCTCCTTGTCGGAGCTGTTCCTGAGGGGGGTGTGCCAGTTGCTGTGGTGTCTTCCTCATGTTCGCTGGATTCTTCCAATCATTCCTCTGCTCACTTGTTTGCTCCGCCGGTTTCGGATATGATTACTGCTCGTCCTATTTCGGGCTCTATTGCTTGTCCTATTTCGGATTCTTTTGCTGCGGCTTTGCCTCCATCGGGTTCGGATTCTCTGGTTGTGGTGGCTACTATGGGTCTTGCATGCTCAGTGGTTGTGGCTTTGGTGGAGGATCCCCTCTCCCCGCGTTCTGCTGATTTGGATTCTGAGCCCTCTTGGACTGTGGTACATCGCAAGAAAAAAAGAACTTCCTCGTTATGTGGCTGTTGTGCACCCCAGAGTTTCAGGTGTTAGATTTGTTGGGTCTAGTTCTGGTTTTGTGTAGTTTTTGGCTTTTTGCTGGGCTTTTGGGCCTGTGCCGTCTGTCTACTGTTTCTGGTCTGCCTAGACCATCTGTTTGGTTCAGGTTTTTAGCTGATGCTGTTAGTCTTGTTGTTCTGCCCTTGAGGCTTTGTTTGTAAAGGGTTCAACCCCTAGTTAAGTTGCTTATCTTTATCAAAAACAAATCTATTCTATCAAGAAATTTAATTAATTGTTTTTGTTATGAGACTTTTTCTCTAGAAATGAATTAAATAAGTAAAGTTTATGAAAACTTTAGAGAGTAAAAAATAAATATATAGATGAAAAAGAAAAGAAAGAAAGAAGTTACCTTATTTATAAGTACACTCGTATTGGAGTGTGTTTGAGGGGAAATTACAATTAAAAGGTTATTTGTAATATTATTTATGTAAAGGTGCGATGGTTGGAACTTTGGATTATTATTTTAACTCTTGAAAAATAATGTAAAAAGGGAGATATAGGAAAAAAATAATAAAGGAAAAGATGAGGTGTAGAATTCACGAAGGAGAAAGGTTATAGACTTGACAGTCGTTGAGCATTGGAGAAGGGGCACACAACGTGTGTCCAACTAGGGGTACAACATACACCTGAGATTGTCCTAGCCAAGGTTGGCATGCTGCAATGCACGATGAGTTACTTGTGGGTTCTGAACAAAAACCGGATTCCTCCTGATGAGTTACTTGTGGGTTTTGAACAAAAACCGGATTCCTCCTGGAAGTGCTCACTTGTTGAAAGGGGGTTGAGTCTATAATCTATTCCCCTGAGTGATATCCACTATGATTCAAAAGATATGTATTTTCTTCTCAGTTATACCAATTGTTGAGATTGAATTCATATATTTTATTTGCATTGTTTAATATAGTTATTTGCATTGTTGAAATTGAATTAATATAATTATTTGCTGCGGAAAAATTGTTAAATTAATTGTTTTATATAAATTTAATAGGAAATAATGCCGTTTAATTATCTCATTATGATTTAAATTATAATTTTTTGTATTGGGAAATTGTTAATTTACATTAGGTATAGAGCCAACCTGGAAAAATAAAAAATAAAAAGATTATAAATGTTAAATAGAGATCTAAACTTAAAATAAATTTAATATTGAATGAAAAATATGCTGCAAAGCACGATGAGTTACTTGTGGGTTGTGGGTTCTAAACAAGACCCAGATTCCTCCTCGAAACCCTCACTTGCTAAAAGGGGTTGAGTCTATAATCTATTCTCTTGAGTGATATTTGGAAAACCACTATGATTCAAAAGATAAGTATTTTCTTCTTAGTTATACCAATTGTTGAGGTTGAATTCATATTTTTTATTTGCATTGTTTAATATAGTTATTTGCATTGTTGAAATTGAATTAACATAATTATTTGCTGCGGAAAAATTGTTAAATTAATTGTTTTATATAAATTTAATAGGAAATAATGTCATTTAATTATCTCATTATGATTTAAATTATTAGTTTTTGTATTGGGAAATTGTTAATTTACATTAGGTATAGAGCCAACCTGGGAAAATAAAAAAGAAAAAGATTATAAATGTTAAATAGAGATCTAAACTTAAAATAAATTTAATATTGAATGAAAAATGGTAATATAAATATTTATTTGTTAAATTATAAACAATTAAAACAATTAAATGAATATGAGATTAAAATCCATATGTATTATTAGTATATATGTGGTTGTAAAAAAAAATGATATAATTGAAAAAGTGGAAAACCATTAGGTTAAACAAGTGAAAAGTGTAAAGTGAAATGGTTTATACTATCACTTGAGTAAAGTTGGGTAAAACGTATATATTCTTGGCTTCCCCATTTATTATAAATATCGACATAGGTGTATATGATTGTATATACTTAGTATAAATTGAATTTAATATGATTATTAGTGGATGTTTATGTAGTAGAAGTGTTAGGTTAGATTTTCCATTTATTATAAGTATTGACATAAGTGTATATGATTTGACATAGGTGTATATGATTTTATATGCTTAATATAAATTGAATTTAATATGATTATTAGTGGATGTTTTTATAATATAAGTCTTAGGTTAGATTTTAAGCAAGTATAATAATAATAATAAATAGAAATGTGGGTCTAATCTCATTGTTTGTTATGATTACAAATACATAGATCATTATTTATATGTATATATATAATTTTAGGGTTTGAGTTGTATATGTTGAAAATATATCTATCTATATAAAAACTTTATGTTATATATTTATGCCTCATAATTTAGTGGATGTAATATATATAATATGATATATAAAATAATATTAAGTTGAAAATAAATGTGTTTAATATATTAATGTATGAGAACTTTAGTAGATATATCTTAATATATATTTAGCTAAAAAAAATAAAAATGTTATATTATCTTCAATAGATAAAGAAAAGTTATAAAGCTATTTTAATTACTTAAATTACTTTATTTTATTATTGCATTTAACATAATTACCTAAAGTAATTTTATTATTATTAAGAGTTATTTTATTTTTGAACATTATTTACTAATTATTTATTACATATCTTAAATAAATAACTATTTCAATTATATTATTATAAATACTATATCATATAGTTATATAGTTATAAATTGAAGTGTATATAAGTAAGGGTTAATCATCATATCACTTAAACTATAATATACTATTATATAAATTTAGAAAATCTAATATATAGGATAATGTGTATTTTAGAAACTTAAATTGCCCATAAGAAATATTCTCACCTTATATTTATTTGTATAGATATGAATTTAAAAGGTAATTTATTAAGATCAATAAATATTTATAACCAAACAGGTATTAATATATATAATTATTTGGGCTACTCTAAAAAAGTATATATTATATGTAGAGGAAAAAATTGACTATTATTTTTGCTTACTCATAGGTACGTTCCTTTATAATTATCTATATTATAATTTTAATGTGGTAATTGATGAAGAGAAACTTAGATTATTAAGTAGCCCATTCAATTATTAATTTTATATTCATATATAATTATCTATATTATAATTTTAATGTGGTAATTGATGAAGAGAAACTTAGATTATTAAGTAGCCCATTCAATTATTAATTTTATATTCATATGATAGGCAATTAATAATATATTTTGGTATAGTATATTGGCTATTTATATTATTTTATATTTATGTATTTAAGATTGGCCAAATCTAAGTGTGTATGTTAATTAAATTATAGTTTGAGAAAAAAAATATTTTCACCAACTAATCTACACTTCAAATATATAGAAAATTTTACTTAAAAGAACATTAGGCTATGACTATCTCTAATTCAACACAATCTAAATCCACCCTGAAATAAAATTGCTTACAAACTTAAGGTAAAAAAAAATTAGGTGTGCCTCCAGGTAAAACCAATGAAAGGGTAAGTGTAAATTCCTATTAAAAAAAAATCTTTCCATGAGTAGAACTCGAGACGTCATACTCTAAATGATAATCTTAAATCTTACTATCAACTCACACATCACTTTGTGATTTCAACTCATTATAAAGGAAGAAAAACTAGAAACTTTATTGGAAGTTTAATCCTAACCTCATTGTTCTCTTTGCTTTTTCCTAGTAAGATTTTTTTTTAAGAGTCTCTTGTAAGGGTAACATGCAAAAAAAAAAAAACCACCATCTAGAAATTAGTGTGATGGTATGTGCTACCCCAACATGCATCCATCCCAGACGATGGTTGCATTGTAGAACAAGATGACTATATACCGCTTCACACTGATCATCCCCTCTATGAACCGCTAATACTTAAAAGTTAATCCATTATAATGAAAGGTTCATAGGCATTTGCAACAAGGAGGATGAATCGACCCTCTTCACAATAGCATGGAACGGTAATCTTAACACCATATACATTTTGATATGGGTAGTGCCGTATTTGTAAACATCAGAGGGTGAATCACCTTGTACCATGCATTGTACTGTCAACATTATGGATTGTTGAAGGTGGTGGAATAGGCTACGCTTGTAGAGGAAGAGGAGGATATGATTAGCACATAGATCTGGAATAATTTGTAAACCAGATTGATCATAATAGGTTCAAATCATTACCACCTCATCTGGTTAAGGAAGTTATTTGCATTCATGTTAAATTGTCTGCAACATAAATTATACTAAGTTACCTTATATATCAACAAAGGAGGGAAACACCCAAACTGTGAAAAAAACAAAAACAAAAACATTCTCGAGTTTGGAAAATATGAATATTATTAATAAGGCTAGGCCATTATTATTAATTCTCATTGTGATTAGAAATTGGTTTGTTACTATCTTATAAGGCAAATGTAATAAAACCATAAAATTATTTGTGCTATTTGTCCTTCACTATTATTCGTTTCCATTGAGTACATTTAAATAAGATAGAAGCCTTTATACACAAATTCATGCCTTATTCTAGATATAATTATAAATGCTAATCATGAGACTAATAAGGTTACTAGAATCTGAGCAAAGATGTTAAAGGGGTTGGTAGTGAATCAAGGTTTTACTATTAGGCACATAAACTATGATGATTATGATGAGAATATATACCCTATCCAAAGCTATGGAAGATATTCCACCCAATCATGGTTTGAGGTTTCATTAAGAGTCAATATCAAGATTATCATAAATAGTTGGATAATGGGGTACTCCATTCTATTTCACCCTAGTAGTAATAAAACAAGATAAGAAATTGCATGTTTCTTGAATATTGGAATATGCCAAATATCATAATTTTTATTAGGTAGAATTTTTATTAGTTGAATTCAAGGAGCACAAGAAGATAAATACACTAAAAAAAATGTAGAGTTTCATATGATCCAAGGAATAGAGGTCATGAAATACCCACAAACCTTCATTTGCATCTTGCAACCAATGTTGGACTATTATGTTAGTTATCGTGGATTTTGATTCACATTTACTTTTCCTTCAATACCCAAGGAAGTTGTCTTGGAAACATAGAGTTAATAAGTTAAGTCTTTCTAATAGTCAAATTTGTAAATCCATTCCAATTTTCGTTTAGTTTTATGTCTGTTTCGTAGGAGGTGGTGTTACTATAATTGTTGATAGCTAAAAACACAAACTTGATACCTAGATTTATTTAACATATGATGCCTACTTGTCCCATATGTTTTCCTTGTACTATGTTAAGTTGATTAATCAAAGTTGAATAAGGTAGTCATACTATGAGTCCAACTTAAGTTACATTGTGGGCCCATAACCCAAAAGTCCAAGGATCATTTTCACTTTGGAAAGAATGATGTTTAGGTGAAATGAAACAATGCTTTTACAAGAGATGAAACCAAAGTTATTATCTTAGCATCTATCATGAGGACATGTTGGAATTTACAGAGGGAGAGCCAATCCTAAACTCAAGCCATTCTTAGATTAAATAAAACCTTTTTGTGATATGCAAGTTCCTCAAGAAGTTATTTGGAAAAGAGCTAGTTTATGTAATGTTTAAATCTTTAACATGTTTTATTTTTTATAGAATTTTTTGTGAATTTATTTATTTATAGAATTTTTTGTGAATTTATTATGTTGTCAAACTTCTAGAAACACATTAGTTATTACAATTCAAATCGGAAATATATTTCTTGAGCTCATTGTTGTGAGTAAAAATCTCATCATCTAACACATTCTAGGCACATGGATATTTTATCGAAATTCCTATAAGTTTAGTACATAAGATTAAAATATCACCTCACGGAAAGGCACACGATAAAAAAATCCATAATCATAGCTACTATAATTTAAAGACTCCAAGGGAATAGAAATATTGGTAACCCATCTTTTGAAATATTGAGTTTTTAAAACATCGTTTGGGAATAAAGGTTAGGAAAATCAATCAAAAGACTTCGAATTGTGTCTTTAATTATTTTAGGAAGTCATAATTAGATGGTTGTGAGATCAATCAGGATGGAAAAGATGAAGAAAGATATTCAATTAACCTAATCACTTAAAGGAAATATTAGCCCTAGTGTTTCTCTATGAAGTACTTTACGATGGTCATAATTGTTGATGTTTTGTTGTTTAAGTTGCTTTGTAAGATTGCTTTTCTTTTATTGTACTTTGTTATTGGACTTGATCAACCCAATAACATTATACATGTTTATTTTTGTGTGCAATATTATATCAAAAGAGAGGATAGTCATTTAGTCTGGAATGCATGATTATCATCTTGGAATATATGAGTATGTAAGTTATATAGTAGTAAATGGTGGGTGAATGCATAGTATGAGATATGCATGTTATTTACTAAGTAGTAGATGAGTGACCAAATTGAAAAGTTATTAGGGGATTTAGTTTATAGAATTGAATTAACTCCTTAATTACATGTAAAAGTATATATAGTCATGATTAGGTTATTGAATAGAATTATAGATGAAGTTAAGTGAAATTAATTCTTAGTGATATTGATAGTGCTACATTCACATTTATTTAACTAAATGTTTTTGCATGTTTTGTTATAGATTCTCCTTGAGCTATTGAAGCTAAGCTAGAGGGGGAGAATTGTTATGAGACTTTTTCCCGAGAAATGAATTTATGAAAACTTTAGAAAGTAAAAAATAAATATATAGATGAAAAAGACAATAGAAGAAATGTAAAAAGAAAAGAAACAAAGAAGTTACTTTTGAGTTAAAATAAAGGTTAAAGAACCTTATTTATAAAGTACACTGTATTGGAGTGTGTTTCACGGAAAATTATAATTAAAAGGTGATTTGTAATATTATTTATGTAACGGTGTGATGGTTGGAACCACCATTTGGATTATTATTTAAACCTATGAAAAATAATGTAAAAAGGGAGATACAGGAAAAAAATAATAAAGGAAAAGAGGAGGTGCATGAATCACGGAGGAGAAAGGTTATAGACTTGACAGGCGATGAGTATTGGAGAAGGGGCACACATTGTGTGTCCAACTTGGGGTACAACGTACACCCGAGATTGCCCTGGCCAACGCTCATGTGTTGCAAAGCACGGTGAGTTCTGCATAAGAACTTGTGAGTTTTGAACAAGAACCAGATTCCTCCTGGAAGTGCTCACTTGTTGAAAGGGGGTTGAGTCTATAATCTATTCTTCTGAGGGTTATTTGGAGAATCGTCATGATTCAAAAGATATGTATTTTCTTCTTAGTGAATTCATATATTTTATTTGTATTGTTTAATATAGTTAATTGCATTGTTGAAATTGAATTAATATAATTATTCGCTGTAGAAAAAAATGTTTTTGATTAGATCAACAGGAAAAGAGGGTCTTGAACCTTATTACAAAGCAGTCTCTAGGGCAAAAGAGGCCCACATGGCAGAAAAACAAGCCACAAAAAGGCCGGAAAAAGAATAGAACAGGAACAACAGAGGAACAACAACTGAACGACAAACAGAGCCAAAGGATCTAAACAAAACCAGATTTAGAAGGCGGTAATCTAACTCCCTTGACCCTCTATTGCGAAGCTGTGACAGACTTGGGGAGTCTTTTCTGCTTTCTATGAACAACAATCCAAGAAAGCCTAGAGTCGAAGTCATCAGAGCGAGGAGAAAGGATGGGCCCCTCACTAGGCCCCGCATCCAAGGGGCAGCCACGCGCAGAAGGGGCCAACAACACGGATGAGGAATCTTGAATCGTCAAAGGAGTAGAATGACTCGCAGCAAGGGAAGCCACCAAACTGGCAGAGGCAGCAGAATCAGCAAGAACAATAGCTGGGACAGCCTCCAGAGCGAGTCCAGCAGGAACAATGACAGCATCTAGACAAGGACCGGCAGCAGCAACCAGACCAACACCGACAGTAGGGACAACAGCAGCAGAAGCGAAAACCAAGGGCTCCCTAATCACATGCCCCAGAGGAGAATCACACTCCAGAGAAGGCTCGCCCTCCTGAGAAGAGTCATTAGAAGGGGAAGCAAGAATAGTTAAATGATCTGAAAGTGCATCTTTCCACCATGTTGCCGCACCCTTACACTGAGAATGAGGGCAACCGGAGGCTAAGTGTCCAGTGGAGAAACAACGCTTGCACCGGAAGGGGAGACCCTCATAATCCAAAAGTTGCATCCATGGCCTATCCTCCACCATTAAAACAACCTCTCCAAATAGGGGTTTGGAGAAGTCGATATCCACTAAAATGTGAGCCACAGTAGTATGCCCCATATCCGAAGTTGTAGCAACAATCTTCAAGAAACACCCTAACGTGTTGTTGATGGTTTCATAGCAGGAATCCTTCCAAAACTGGAGGGGAAGGTTAGGAAGACGAACCTAAATTGGTTTGGTATTAAGCGGCTTGGTGAGAGGATTGAACGAGCGATCCCAAGGCTTGATGGACAACAAATGACCCCCCCACATCCATTCCCTGTCCATCATAGAATCCCTCTCCACAGAGGACCCAAAGGTAGCAATGAAGAACCCCCTTGCATAGGGGTAAAGATCAATCTTACCATCCACAACTAGTTTCCAAGATTCTGAAATCCAGTTGTGCAGATTGGGGAGAGAGGGCCACAACCTGTTGAATCTGCAGATCACCCATTTTCTCGAATAAAAGTCTTCATTTTCGAAGACCTCTGACCAACAAATCATGACCAGAGATGAGCGGTTGCAAGGCAAGGTCCAAGTTCTTAGCCGTGGAGAGTGAATAGCTTCAGAGAAGGAACGACCAGAAGTAGTTCCAGCAGCGCCCAGACCTAAAGACCTCTGATCAGTCGCTGGCATAGAGCCCTTATGCAAAGAATCAATCTGCTTACCTTGGGGTAAAACCTTTCCTCCGACATCCACCAAGCTCCTTATTGTACCCAATCAAAATTTTTGCTTCATTAAGGCATTTTGAGCAAGTCAGAAAATTTTTTGTCAAAAAGTAAAAAAAAACAAAATTTCTAAAAAATAGAAATTTCTATTTTTAGAAAGTTTCTAAAAATAGATGTCAAATTAGGTTTTCTGGGTTTCTTGTGATACGGATGCTGGCAAAATTTTCTAAAAATAGAATCTCCAATTCAGGTGTCGCACTTGATTTTCATTGGTCGATTTTGCTTCACGATCAACGTGGTCCAAACAGAATCTGCAAAAGGTCAAGTTTTCTCTACTGGGTCATTTTTGCTTTTTCGGAAGACGAAGCATGAGCTCTAAAATCGTCAATGAAGGAAGTTCATCTGCCAGAGCTCGTTTTCAAGTTTTCAACACTGTTCCAATGACGCAGAATCGACGAACAGTCGTCGATTCGATGAAGCATGCAAAACGAAGCAAGGTCAATCCAGAGCGAGGAGAAAATCTAGAAATCATGAAATTTGGTTAAGTCTGAAGATTTCAGGGGCGCCCAACTTCTCATGTGTTAGATTTTTTTTCACATTTTTTGAGAAACGTAAAAAATGCCTCCATCAACTCGTTCCCAATTGGTCAAACTTGGTCAAACTCAGTCAAATGTCGGTAAAAGCTGGGATTTCATCACAGATATGTTTAGGCTGCTCAGATCATCCCTCGTCCCGCCTCAGCAGTCATCCGAACGACCGAAAACAAAGATCAAACAGAGGCTGTTAGCACGAAAAACAAGAAATGGCAATAAAATTTGAAATTTTTAGAAATTTTTCTAATGCATTAAAAGTCAAACGCCCCTAGAGGCTAGGGGCACCCAAACCCACCAAACTTAGAATATTTTCTGAGTTTTTTTTCCAGAAAATGTAAATCTTCCTTCGTCAGTCCGGTTCGGTTCACAGAAGATCGGTTTGGTGCGTTTCCTGAGGCAGACAGACAGTACAGTCAGCTGAGTTTTCATCAGGCCTGCCTATCTACTAGATTGTCAGACTCAGTTTTGTCTTGGCAGACAAAAATCGACAGCCAAACATGGGTCCACAGCGACCGAAACACGCACGCAGATCGAAAAGTTGAAAAAGTTGAAATTTTCAAAAAAATGGTTAAGGCATGAGAATCCAGGTGCCCCTGGAGGCTAGGGGCACCCAAGTTCACCAAAGTAAGAATTTTTCTGTGTTTGACAGTGTTTTCCGACAGTCATTTCCAGAGCTTTGTCCGGTGGCAGATTCCAGAGGTTAGATTCGTGGTTGAACGACGTCAGATCGTCTGTTTGAGGCTGGGGATGAAATCACAGTTGACAGGTCTCCAAAATGTCAGGATCAGTTAGCTTTTTTAGTCAATGGTGACATTTTGCCATCTTGTTGAAGTCGGAGATAGACCATACTTGAGTCAAAACAAGTATAGAAGTGTCGAAAATGAAGAAAATTGTCTAACACTTTTGTCAACTCGTGTGTTTGACTACATCATCAAAAGAAGATATTTTTCATCATCTTACACATGAAGTCATAGGCGGCTACAAAATAAGGATTCTTCCTATTCAAAGACATCCACTTGGATTTGTGCTTTAAAAGTTGCTTTCTTCATAGATGAGATCCAAGTTTTATTTTTTCAAAGAAAGCTGCTTTTTTGCCCTAAAGATCTATAAAGACAAGCATTTGGCTTCTTTATTTCATTATCTTTTGCAGGTTGCATCTAGAGGAAGGATTTTTATTTTTCTTTCAACAAAGATTCAAAGGCTCAAAGGAAGTGCTTTTTCAACGTTCTTCATAGTTTCGGGTTGAGGAAGCAGGGAGGCATGCTTTTTCAGGGTCCTTTTTTCTAGGGGATCGTTTTTCAGAAATTGGACCAAAGCTTTTTCAGTTTTTATCGAGATGGGTCCATCCAGAATATCATTCTCTTGAAGATTAGGAGTTTTGCTTTTTTTTGGGAATCTGTTTCTTTGCTGCTTTTTTAGGAAAGTCTCCACTTTTTCAAAATTCAACAATTTGGGTTGCTTCAAAACATAATTGCCTACAAAACCCATGTGCCGGCTTTTTTGTTCACACTCTGCTTTTTTCTAAAAATCAACAAGTAATTTTCAGCCATTTGTCTAAGATTTTTTTGACATAGGTGTGTTCACAATCAATTTTTAAATCTTTCAGTATGCAGTACTCTCCAACACAAATCAGGCCTAAAGCGACGTTGGTTCACGATTATATGAGAACTTGTGAGACAGACTTGCATAAAGTACTTCTAGTGATCAATTTACATTCTTTGGAGGATGCAAGAAATAATGCTATCAGAAATCTAGGACTCTTCGGTTTGCTTGCAGCAGCATCCTTCCCCATCACAGTGGGAAGTACTAAATTTGTAATTGCTTGTATGATGCATTACAATTTGGTCACAAGAGAAATCCAATCAAGCGATGGACTTGTGCTCTATAGTCTAAGGTCGAAAGACATTGAGAAGTATTTTTCAATACTAGTCTGGAGGGAAAACTGTCTCAATTGAAGAATGCAAGAGGGTTTGGAACAATGATAAAGAAAAATACTGGGAAAAGATTGCTCAGAGGTGGTTGAAGGAAAAGCAAAATGTCATGTCAAAGAATGTTAGACGTGGAGAGTTTAAGGAGGAACATGCAATAATGATTACTTTGCTAAGCTGAATCACGGGTCAAGCAGATGCTAACAAGTTCCAGCCTTGGATGTTTTACATCATGTCCCAGATTGTTGATGGAACCGAATTCTATGACTGGTCAGCACTCATCAGTGATAGTCTCCACCAACAAATACTTGATTTTCAAAGGGCTCATGAATTCCACATGATGTCATACCTTGTGTATTTGATGGCTTTTCAGGGTCAATTCAGAGGTTTGAATGTTGTTGGAACTCTGGGTATTCAGCATGTATATCACCATTTCCCGCAGTTAGAAATTTCTCCAGCTGAACGACATTACATACGGGTAAATGATGCGTTCCTGATGCACGCAGTGCGAGATATGGATAATGAGTTGCATATACGGTTTTCAACAGATGTTAGAATGGCAATGGCAGAATGGGCTGATTGGTTTATCCAGTTTCCCACTTTTTCCTACATTAGAGTATATGGCTTCTCAGGAGAGCCAGCTATGTTGCCGAGATATCCTACAGATGAAATAGCATTTATGGAATTCTTGAGGCAAGCCTATGAAGTTCATACATTTTTGCATAGCAGATGCAAGGCGGATTTCAATTTTCCAATTGGGATGAGTATTTACAGATGCAGATCTAGAGCAAATGCCAAGGTCATTGGTAATGAATCATCCAAGTATGGTCTCAAGTTTTTCGACAGGAGGTCTTCATATGATCCTCGTGGTGTTTTTGCATCACATCTTGGTCAAAATTGTGCGCATACGCATACAGTTGAAGACTTCTAGGCTAATTGTGCTGATGAGTTTGAAGTGCGAGAACGCAGTTACAACAAGTTTACTCTTTAGCAGATGTCTGATATCCTATCAGAAGATGTAGAGGGTTTGACAGAAAATGGTTAAGTTCTTCTTCCCACGTATTTTAGGGATCAAGTTGAGCAACAACCATTGTCGCCAGTTAATTGGTCAATAAAAGAGAACACTTCCATTCAAGAATGAACGAGTTGAGTTGTTAAAAACAGTTTGATATTCTTGAAGAATAAGCAGAAGGATGATATTTCGGTACCAGAGCCGCCAGATGTTTAACCATCAGAACCTTCCACTTCCAAACCAAAACGAAGGGTTAAAGCTATGAGTGTTATTCCAGAAGGAACAAAAATGGCCAAGTTAAAGAGGAAAAAGGATGAGTCTGCAACTCATGTCCAACAGGAACAACCAACAGTTGCATCAGATGTTCTCGTTGAACCAACACCGCATGTTGAAACATTGCCTTCAGATCATGTTTCTTCGCCTTCTTCACCGAGCACTTCTCCTATCCACCTAGATTCAGAGCCAGATTCACCAGTTCGTAATTCTGATACACATATTTGTTCATCAGATGTTGATGAAGTTAGAACCGAGTTTCCAAGAGAGGATGGCTCATCCTGGCTTGAAAACATTCTGGGACAGAAGAGGAGAAAGTCTTCATATCAACTGGATTTAACAGAGCTTAAAAGCATCTACCAAGACACGCCAGACAAGAAGCTGAAGAAGCAGGTTCGCCTTGAAAAGAATGCAGATGGAGAAATGATCTTTGAAACTGCAACATCGCCAGAAGATAAAAGTGCTGATGATATTGAGGTTGATGACTTCAAGGTTGTCAAAGCTAACCTTGGTAGGAGTACCCGACGTATGGATGTAAATCTCTTCGAGGTTGCAGCGGATATTTTGAAGGAAAGGGTGTTGAAAGATGGAGAAGATAAATCAACTCTCAAAGCTGAAGTTAGGCAGGTGCGGCAATATATTTTAAATCTTTTCCATGGCACATCACAGGCTGATTTATTGCTTCCATTGAATCTGGAATCACCAACTGATCAATGACAATTCAGTCAGTTGGTCCTCTATGGGAGGCACATGAATAATTGGGTGGAAGAATTTGTGAGTAAAGGGAGAGTTGTACTTTCAGAGTTTTATCAATTAATGTATAACGCTCATGATTTGTGCCAAGGCATCCAGCGGTTGCAGTAGACTATGGGAGAAAATAGATTGGTGTATGAGATCGTTATCTTTGACTTGAAGATAGCACATGATTCTGTTGATTTAGCCGAAGATAAGAAGACAGTTTCTACTTGGAAAGCACAATATCTGTTCATAGTAAAAACTTATGACAGTATAATTTTAGAGTTGACAGAATGGAAATAAAAGGTAGTAAATGTTCTCAAGTTTGTGAGATCTTTTGTTTCTTAGATCCTGTGTTCATATGAAAAAGAAGATGGTACCCTGTATGATCTCAGGGAAGTGTAAGCAGAGTTCCAGACTCTCATCCATAGTAATTTTAATGATGATATCAGTGCCGGCAAGATGGGTCGTTTCGCCGCAATGACAGTGAAGTTTGACAAGGCTGTGGGCGAAGTTCATGAATTTCTTCAGATGGTTGCCAATGATGAAGAAATGTTAGAGAATCAGAATATCATTCTAGAGAGTATCAGTGTTTCTGTCAAAGATGCGGTCACTCGGTTTTTAGAAGATATTGTTTCCCAGAATATCAATGGATGACATCACCAAAAAACAAGAATGTTGATGAAGATGCATTTCAAAAGAAAGCAGTTTTAAATAAGATACTTTTTGTTTTAAAGCATTTGCTTTCATCCTAAGCTCATCTATTCTATATTTAAAAAAGAAATCACTTTGTGTTAGTTGGAGTTTTCTTTACTTTAAAGCGTTTGTTTGTTGTATATTTGTCTTAGAATGTAAATAAAGCTTGTGAGTTGGCAAGTTAGGGTTAATCAAGAAGATTTTAGGGTTCCCTACTCCTTTGATTTTAGTATAAATAAGGGCAGCCTTGCCCATTGTAATAGAGGTACTTTTGTGATGGCAAATTTGCTGTGCCTATTCTAACCTGCAAATCTTGTTATTCCAAGTGTTTGTTCACTCTGTGTTCATTGTAAGGGAACGGTGTTGGAGATAACATATTTTGTTGTGCGTGTTGTAAGCCTGCAAAATTGTTGTTGAAAGTGCTTGTTCACTCTGTGTAATCTATTTCCAGTGTTTGATCGCTTGTTGTATGCCTGCCTTTTGCTACAGTATTGCTGTCCTGGAGTTGTATCGACTTTGTGATGTTGGAATAGAAATCTCATGCCTGCCTTTGCTTCGATATTCTATCTCAGATCATCAAGTTTTGTCGTCAGATGTGTGGCTTCTACAACTTCTATTCAGCTTTCATCATTAAAGTACAATGAGTCTTGTGATGTAAATCTGGGAGAAATTTACTTAAGTTTTTGTGTTAAAACAATCATTCCTTGTCCACTTTTAATCACTTCGCTTTGAATTTACTTAGGAGATTAAAAGCGTCATTAGTTTAAGGCTAGTTGTAGTAAAAGTTTTAAAAAAGAAAAAACCTCTTCTACAATATTTAGAGTTTATAACCTTGTGCTCGCAACTGAGAATCAAAAAGAAGATATGCGAAGTTTAATTTATTTATCTTTTCAGCGAACATCAGCGAAAAGAGAACTCCCCCTTCCAATAGGAGAGTAATTTATCTGTGCATAGATGTTCGTATCCAACTCGTATTCCAAAGGTGTGAATTGAAACGCCAACACTCCCAACAACCCCACTGCTAAGTGGAGGAAAATCTGGAAGCACCGCATAGCTATTAGCCGGAACCGCGTTTGGCACGCGACCATGCACGGGAGTGCGTGCGGAGACCATTTTGAATATCTCATTGCGGAAAAATTATTAAATTAATTGTTTAATATTAATTTAATAGGAAATAATGTCATTTAATTATCTCATTATGATTTAGATTATATTTTGCTGTGCATTTTTTGTATTGGGAAATTATTAATTTACAGTTTCTAAGAACTTCTAATAAGTCAATGGCTTATCTTTTTGCCAAACTGGCTTAAGCTTTCTTCTTGTTAGACTAATGTTTTAAAAAAGCTACTATTTATAATTTATTTTTTATAGTATCAATCTTGTGTATTTTGTATCTTCAAAATTTCTTAACCATATAATTCTTTTATAAAGATTTCCTTACTGGGTTTGTTTTTAATAATTGTATAAAATTTACACACAACTTTCCTTATTCTTTCTTTGGAAAGAGCTTTGGCCTACTATAAAGTACCATCTATTTTGTTGTCTGCAGTCAGTGCCAAGTTTGAATCTGTTCTGTAAGAGAAGCATTAAAAACGATATAAAAAATAAATAAAAGCTTTACCCTACTATAAAGTACCATTTGTTCCCTTGTAGGCACAATCAATGTCAAGTTTGAATCTATTTTGTAAGAAAAGCATAAAAACAATCAAAAGAAAAGCTTTACCCAACTATAAAATAACTTTTGTTTTGCTGTAGCACAATCAATGCCAAGTTTGAATCGGTTCTGTAGGAGAAGCATTAAAAACAATTTAAAAAAAATGCTTTATCCTACTATGAAGTACCATATGTTTAGGTGTAAGCACAGTTAGTCCCAAGTTCAAATCTATTCTGTAAGAGAAGCATTAAAAACAATATTTAAAAAAAGAAGCTTTATCCTATTATAAAGTACCACCTGTTCGGTTGTAGGCACAATAAGTGTCTAAGTTGGAATCTGTTCTGTGAGAAAAAACATTAAAAACAATATAAAAGAAAAAAGCTTTACCTCTTATTATAGAGTACCATTTGTTTTGATGTAGGCCCAATCCCAATTAGTGTGTAAGTAGGAAACTATTCTATAAGAGAAGCATTAAAAACAATATAAAAGAAAAAAAACTTTACCTTACTGTACCTCCATTGTAGGCACATTCAATGCTTTGAATTTCTTCTATAAGAGAAGATTAAGAATAATAAAAAAAATACTTTACCCTACTATGAAGTACCATCTGTTCAACTATAAGCACAATCAGTCCCAAGTTGGAATCTCTTCTGTAAGAGAAGCATTAAAAATAATAATAAAGAAAAAAGCTTTATCCTAACATAAAGAACCCCCCGTTCGGCTGTAATTCACATTTAGTGTCTAAGTTGGAATCTATTCTATAAGAGAAGCATTAACACATTTAGTGTCTAAGTTGGAATCTATTCTATAAGAGAAGCATTAAAAATAATATAAAAGGAAAAAGATTTACCTTACTATAAAGTACCATCTGTTTGTCAATGCCAAATTCGAATACCTTCTGTAAGAGAAGAATTAAAAACAATATTAAAGGAAAAAAAGCTTTACCCTATTTTGGGCTCTGTAGACCCCTTTTTTCAATTTTAGACCATATTCTACAGTTTAAAAACTTATTAGACCATATAATTTGACTTACTAAATTTTTATATAAGACCCGATAACTTGACTCCCTAAATTTTATTATATGGAAATGTAATATAGTATTCTTATTTACAATATAATATCATTATATATATATATATTAATTTAGAATATTTTCAAAAATAATTAAATTTTCTTTTTTTAGAATGTTTATCTTAACTTGAAAAAAAATCAATCTAGAAATAAATTTTTGTTGTTAGTTGTTATTCATTGTATTTTAGTACAAATTTATAAATTACAATAGAGTTGATTTACAATTACAAGAGAAGAAGAAGAGTTGCTATGTAAGTAACATAATCATATTTTTATTTTTTAATGTTTCATATATATATATATGGACGATGGAGCAAAGAAATAAATATTTCTAACACTTACTTTGTATTTAGGAACGAAGAAATCATGGCGATTGAAATGCCAAGTTTGATTTCTTTGCTTGGATAGTGCTTGCCTCCAAGTAGAGTGGATTGAAATCATATCCATCTTTAGTCTATCTTTGTGTCGTTGCCTAGGGGCTTAAAGCCAAAGAGTAAGACAATAACTTATGAAGTTGAAGCTTCAATTTCACCAATTAGACCTATCAATTTATTTTTTCAAATTACGTTGTAAAAATCTTGCAAAAGTTTATGCTACAATATTATATATTTTTATTGTTTATGGGCATTTTTAAGCTAATTTAAATTATAGATAATCATATATTTTTAAATAATAAGTAAACTATTTACAATACTTTATTAAAGATAAAAAATTATAATAAAGCTTGATAAAATTATTTAAAATTCACTTAATTTTTTGACAATTTATATTTTTCTTAAAATGTCAATTGAAAAATTAAATGACCAAACCATCATAAAATTTTAATAAGACACACAAGGTGACCGTCAAATTTCAGGCCTACCCTATTATACTTGTAGCTGGTGGAGAATTGTAATCATCTTTTAAAAACTTACTGTACTATATATTCAATTATCTAAAACCTAATATATATGTCATGTTCCATAATTTATATGATTTTTTCCACTATCTATTAGAATGAATTTTAAAGTTTAGGCATACCAAAACTACTACACAGTTTTAATCCAAAAACTCTAAAATTCATGTATCATGATATAGAAAATTAGAAATTGTTTTTTTTGATGATGGTAAGGTTGAGATTTCATTAATGTATAGGCATGTATATTTTTCATCGATGTGTTTCAATAATTGAAAGCCAAATATATATTTCACTCTCTACTATGCACTCATCGTGAATGCATGCCATTCTTAGAGAGTTGTGTAGATGGGTGATTGTTGTTAATATAATATTATATATAACTAGTACTTGTATCTTTAAGAGGTGTACAGGTTTCATCAGAGGAAAATAATGATATTAGTAATTTAGATGCATTAATGATGATTTGATATTTCTACATTGCAAAGATTTTATTTGTGGGTAGATATGATTTTTCACATTATTGATTTTCGGTGATTGACTGCGAAGTTCGATTTGTTGGAAGATTTGATTTCCACATTATTGATTTTTGGTGACTTGAAAATGATTTATTGGCTAGCTAAAAAGTTGTTTTGCAGAGTGAAACAAATTTTCAGTAGAAGACTAACAATAATATACCTATCGGTTAATTAATAATATACATAATTATTAGCTATATAATGAATATAATATAATTATAAAAATTAATATTATATTTAATTATAATATTATTTTATTTATAATTGTAAAGGAAAATACTTTTTCCTAAGAAATTATATAAACATATAATTAACCTAACTTGCCACGGTGTTGAAAATTAATGACCTTGGAGTGCTAATTGTCTTGACTTCTACATAGATTTGGTATTTTTCAAAGGATTGATCCTATAGTTCAGGGTCCCTCTCGCATGCTGCTTATTTGATCTTCGATGTGTGGTCTTTATCTAGCTTAGATTAGACTATCAGGATTTGGTTTTCTCTGATTCCTTTCCTTTGTTGATGTGTGAAGATTGGTGATATTTATAAATACCTTGGGAAAGTTGTTTTTGATTATATAGGTAAAATAGGTTTTGAAGGGACCCCGAAACTCTTTACAAAAAAGAAGCAGACTGAAAACAGTAAGCCAACCAATCGCCAACCGAAAGCTACATAAACAACTAAAGCAAAGAAAAACATAGCAAAAAACAACAGACCAAACTAAGTCATTTTCTTTAGGGTCTCTGCTGCCTCAATTTCCTGCTCGTAGAATTTCTCATGCAGCTTGGCAAAGTTTATCAACTCTTTTTTCTCCTCGTCAAATTGTTTCTTTTTGCTTCCCCTCGTGCGAGTTGAAGGGCCACTTGTATCTTCCATGACCACCTATTTACCTTTTTTTTTAGTGCCTTCCTCTTTGTCTTGCATGCCTAGGTCTACCACATTCAAAATGTCTTCAGCTCCGAAATCTTTGAACTGATCTTTTTTGAGCTCTTTGAGTTTCTTAGTCAACACCCTCATTCCCTTTAAACTATTCTGAATGGTTAACTTACTTATATGGATCATCTTCTCCAGATTATTATTGACTTCCATTAATTTTTCCTCCAAGTACTGGATTCTCGTGCCAAATTCTTCCCTCATCCTCACCATTTCACACTCAATTTCTTCCATTTTAGGTATGGCTTCCCAATTCTGGAATATCAGTTTGTCTTGTTCCACCGAGGTATCACCTCCTTTCGCCAGGCTTTCCTATATCAGCTGCAATTTAATGTTGATTATGTTGATTTCAGAAAAGATCCATTTAGTCATTTTGTCTTGGGAGACCTTGGGAAAGTTATTGAATCTTGAGGGTCAAGTTATTCTTAGTCAACTCCTTCGAAAGACTGACTTTATGACCTTGAGCATGTGCTGGCAAACAATAAGCAAGCATGCGATGGTCTAGATGCAAATTTTGATAATTGTTGATTTTTTTAAAGCTCCAAATCCAAATGTTCCTAGGATTGCTCCTTCTAATGGGTAATCATTGGGATGATTTTGGAATATCAATTAATGCTTAAATGAATGTCTAACTACCATGACATAAGCAATCGTTGCACAAATGTGCACCAAGTCGGCTTCCAACAACTATTTGGAAAGGGTGGGAGTCAACAACTTGAATTTGAAAATTTTAAAATTTGGGTCAAATTTGTGTTGTGTGAGATTGTTTCTGCACGTTGTGGGATTGATTCAAGGTAGGAAATACTAAATCTCAAGATTAAGAATGGGTGTAGAAGTGTGGACTAATAATGAGGTAAACGCATGGGAATAGGTTTTGATGAGGGTAGGAAAAGGCCAAATGTATATAAGTGTGTGTAGTTGAGAGCAAATGAGGATGTATAGGATTGAGAAAGGAGTCAAACTTAGCACAAAAATGTGCCACATGTCAATATGTCATAAGTGCTTGAATATGGAGATCTCATGAAGAAAAAGGGCCAAGTGACTCTGATCAAGGTTGTGGAAGAAAGTGGAAAAGCAACCACTAAAATCTCTCTATAGATAATAGTACCTCCCATAGATTTAATAGTAGACTGTGCACTGAAAAATAAAATATTCCTTAGATTGTGAAAGGAGTTAAACTTAGCACAAAAATGTGCCACTGGTTCACTCTGGGCTTTGGAATGCCAGTCATGAATAGGCCCCAGGTGCCAAGGCCAAACCCCCAACCTTCATTCAGAACCCAAACTCTACCACCCCATCACCTAAGACCCTCACCAATAGAGGATGAAAGGCTAGGGAACTCCCAACTCTAGTACGCTTGAAGGCCAAAAGATTACCTCTCCTCCTTACAGCCCAACCCCTTTCATCCGTTCACATCATGAAAGAGATATTTCAGTTGAATGTGGAAAGTTTTCAAGTTTTAGATGATATCAAAAGTCCTTTTGCTAAGAGGTTACGATCTAAAAAACTGTTGCGAAAGTCAAATCATATGTTGTGATGATCTTATTCTTGAAATGTTTTAGCATTTCTTTGCAACTGTCAGTAAGAATCATGCAGAAAATGTTGTAACTTCTATGCAAACCATTATGGATTTGGTTCTAAATGAGAGATGATATTTTCCAGCCACTCTTATAAGTTTTATTGGCTAGTTTGAGAAAAAAGATGAATGTTTCTCCAGTTGTGCATGTGCTAGCTAAAAATGTTGTTAAACAATGTTAGAAGAAGTTGAAGCCATACTTAATAGTTGAAATGATAGCTAAAGAATTTATTCCAAGTAATCAATTGAAGAAGATTTCTCCTATTACAAGAAAGAAAGAACCAAAGCGCCTAGCCAAGGAGCAAAGGACTAAGGAATCACTTCTGAAGGAAGAGGAATCACAAGGAGCTGCTAAGAGGAAAGAGTCCAAGAAAACATTTCTGAAGGAAGAAGAAAGTCTAGAACTTGGGTCTTCGATGCTTTGGAACAAATTTCATTTTAAATCACCTCCTTTCAGCGAACAGAAGAAGACCTTCCCTACCTCAAAGGAGGAGAGTAGATATGAATTGAGAAGAAATAATTATTGCTTTTCATGCAAAGAACCTTAGGATCCAAACCACACGCCTTGGGAAAGGAAAGGTTCACTATGTGGAAGTGATATTAGATGAAGAGTTAGTAGTGTCAAACAAAGAATTGAAAAGAAGTTTAGGGAAGATATTGTGGAGCATGTGAAAAAAAAAGAGCTGCAAGAAATTGAGAGGAAGCATACCTTGGAGAAATCCACCATTCAAGTGGAAAGTATGGAATTTAATGAAGGAAAAAATATCCTATTGACTTCTGAGTTTGCAGATCAACAAAAGATGCATCTTAATGAAATCAAGGAAAAATAATAACTTGATAAATGAACAAGTGAAAAAGATGTTCATGTTTAAGATGCACCTATCAACCTCCCAAAGATTGAGTTTGTGCCATATAAGGGTGATTTGCAAGATAGTTGTAAAAATGATAGTGAGAAGAACCAGTTGAGTTACCAAAATGATGATGTTGATTTCCAAGAAGTATCAACAAAGGAAGTAGGCATTTTGAGCATTCTTGGGATTTTAGATTGGAAACTCAAGAAACATATGAGGTAGAGATTTATGATGACCTGATTGAAAGGCATGCACATTACAAAAGTGTCTCAACAGATACTAATGTTGGATTTGAGCTTGCTAAAATTTTTAGATCAGCAACTAACAAGAAATAGTATGACTATCTTTGTGATTGTAGTATTGATTCTAACAAAAGTTTGATTTCATTGCAAGATTCAGGTCATCATGAGGGTGAATGGGTGAAGAGCACAACTTGTAACAAGGGGTACATAGATCCTTTCGTACAATTTCAAAATTGTTGGTACATAAGAGTTTGGGATCTGGGTGATACTTTGAGACACCTGATATTGAAGTTTGAAGTGGAGCAGTCAATGGTTTCTCACCTAATGACTCATATTTTGATTCAATCCTAATTCATGGTGTCATCATTCCATCTACTCAAGAAGTTTACAAGACAACTCTCAATGATATAAAGGATGGTGATTTGAAGGAGATAGTTGATAGCCTATCATATGATGTTTGTGAAACAGTGAATTCAAAAGTAGTGCTATCTTCCATGGTAGAGAATCAAAATCTAATGATTCAAGATCTTCTTGGGATGGCCAAATTTAGAATCTTATGAGATGGTTGCCCATGAAGCAATAGTTAATCAGAAATCTGCAACATCAAAATTTCATCAACTATGTAGATCACTTTCACAAAGGGAAGAATATCCTTGAAGATCATGTTGCACCTACAAGTCTTTTTCTTCCCATCTACGGGGATACTTCAAAGACATTCTTATGTGAAGATGTTGATGGTGCAGCCAAGAGCAAGCAAAGAAAAGTTAGAGGCCCAAGGAGTTGCATGAGTTGAAGAAACAATTGTTGGTAATAGAAGAGAGACGTGCAAGTACTAATAGAGTTGGATAGCACCAAAAAAATTATTGAAGAGCCTATGATTAAGATTGAAGACAACTCAAATTGAGGAAAACAAGAAAGACACCATGGGTGAAGTAAATGTTGCCATTGCTAAGCATACAATCACTCTTGCAAATTTGCAAGTGGTGAAGAATACATTGGAAGCAATGGAAGCAACATATCTGCATTTGATTAAAGATAGAGATATGGTCATTCGATTTGCAGAGCAGGCCATAAATGCATCTAAAAAAAAGAAGGGAAAGGTCGATGTACTCGCTTTTGAGATTAAATCAAACAAGGACTCTTTAGAAAAGACCCAAATTGTACTTTTGGAGGCAAAAGATTAGCTTGATGCTACAACAATTTTCAGGGAGCAAGACATTGAAGCAAAGGTTAAGAAAATTAAGCTAGTAATTGAAGAGTTTGATAAGTTCCAAGACGATTTTGGTTTAGAATAGTTTCTAGGGAAACCAAAAGTTGCAAGTACAAAGTTAGGCATAACTGAGATAGTTTGGCAAGAAATTAAAGATCAACAAACAAAGCAACTTGAGAATGAAACAACTAATCGGGAATTAGAAATGATGGCTTTTGAAGACAACTGCATAGGATTGGGTCAATATGAAGATTGGTTTGAACAGGAAAACAAGAATGTTTTTCAATTCTTTTTAGATAACCTATTTTTCGAGATGGATGCAAATATATCTTCTAGTTCAAGTTCTTTGGCTTGTGATACTATCAAAGTGGAGCAACAAAAGCGGACTACATCACAAGAAGGATCGAGTATTGGGAACTGTAAATTTCCAAGATTGATTTGGGATCTTGGAGGTTTTGATGAGTTGAATTAGCATTGCTTGAGGACAAGCAATCCTTGGGAAGGACGAACTGTCATGTCCCATTTTTCGAGTTAAGGGTATTAATTTTTATACAATAGTTCATATAATATATTGGAGTGAATTCATATACTACAATTCATATCATATGTTGGAGTGAAGCCATATACTGCAATACATATCATATATTAGGGTGATTTTATATATTGCAATACATTTAATAAATTAATAATTTAACTTAAATTGTTGAAAGTAACTTTATATTATTAAAGCAACTTATGTTCTATTATTATAAATTGTTTTTAAAAAGAGGACCTAAGTGGTGTTATAAAGCGTCGCTAGGCATGGGTTACAAAGAGATATTATTTTAAAAGGTCCTTAAGTCACTTTATTTAATTATTGAAGGGGAAAACTGAAAATAAAAGGAAATAATATTTTGTTGCCCTAGAAGTTGCCCTAAAAGTGTATAAAAGGGAATTGAGAACAGAAAGGGTTATTGTTGATTTTCATAAACCCTTGTTTTCTCAAGATTGAACTTTGTTCATCTTTTCATCTGGAGGACGAAAACCCTCTTGGTGCGAAATTAGAGGACGAATACCCTCTTGATTTCTAGAACATATTGGAGGCCGAAAACCCTTTGATTCATAAGAGTAATTCCATCAGAGAATTAGCCGTGCGCTGCAAGTTGGACAAAAACCCTCGATTCTTTTAGAGTGATTTCATGCAGGAATAACAAGGGGCTGAATGTTTCCAATTCATTTTGGTTTTTGGTGTTTGGTGTTGTGATTTTCAAATTTGGAGATTTATCAGAGGTGAATGTTTGTATTTTGAAGTTATTTGGTATTGTAGTATTTCAAAATAAATAAATATTGCAGTTTGGTTGAGTTACACATTTATTGTGAAGTTATTATCGATTTTTGTATGAGATTCAAATTACCAGAAAATATCAATATCAATTTGCTTTAAAATCCTAATCTTTTTATTGTGAGATGCTGCAACATCTAAAAGCCAACCCATACAATTCCTTGTTTCAATTGTACCTCATTGTTGGTTGCTATTAATATTTATTGGTTTGCTAGCCATACAAGCCTATGAGGGAGGTGTTTGAACTATGAATGATTTGCAACATGTTTGAATAGATTTAGAGGGTACCATGCGGTTTTGTAGATTGATTATATTTTACATTATGGTGGGTCCCAAGAAAGTCACTTTATTACCTATGCATATAATATATGAATCGTAGCATTCATAAGATTTTGGGAGTGTATTTTGTGCTGCCATGTAGCTTGGCAACAAAGTCTGACTTTTTGGTCTACTGCTCCTTCATATCTCAAACAAATAAAAAGAAAATCAGCTTTTGGGAATATTTTATTTATTACAGCCTTTAGCATCTATTTGGGACTGATTTTCAATCATTTAAGATTGCGACAATATTTCTAGGTGATTCCTAAGCTATAACAACAGTATTACAACAACATAACAACAAAAAATCAGAGGTATTTATAAGTAGTTTTTCGTGGTATAGTACAACATACTGGTGCTTTAATTTCATAAAATATCAACTAATAACATTCTAATATTTGTGATTTAATTTAGACTTTCTAACAAGCAGTAAATTGGGAATTTCCAGATATATTTTCAATTGATTAAAATATATGTCAGAAAGGTTATATCCGTAGTTATTAAAATCAGAAGTTTGTGAGTGCTTTCAGCTTAATATTGTGTTGTTTTTTGTGTAGTTTGCTGCCAGAAATAATTTAAGATTTATAGCTGATTTTAATTTGTATGTTTTGGATGGCTCAGCCGCCAAAAGTATCTGCATTTCATTATTTGTCATTTTGGCGTTGATCCAGACTGGCTTGTAGGCTGTCATTTTGGCATTGATTCGATCTATAGTTGTAATCAACCAATTTGGCTTGAGCATATACACATACTTGTCCACCAAAGAGGTGTTGATCTAGTTGGCTATGCCGCCTATATGCTCTAGTCGGCTATGTTGCATTTACTTTATGAGCATTGCATTCCTCTAAATAGTGTTTCCAAACACTATATGCTCTCAACTTGCCCACATCGGGACCTAGGTGATGAGAAAGTGCGAGGGCTTACATTGGCATCTTTCTATATTGTGAAATTTCAAATAAAATTAGTTGGGGACATTAGGCCAAAACCTTCCAAGGTTTCTCACCATTGAAGGATCTTAGAATCCACTTGACTACCAAAGATATCTCTTGAAGCCTCGAGTTCTTAAAGCCCAACTCTCCAACTTTCTTAGGAAGAATACAAATATTGCAAACAACTGCATGACTATTATTTTTCCATCAAATCACAAAAAAATTCTCTAACCATCTTATGCAGTTGATCCACATTAGAATTGTCATCTACTCAACAGGAAGCATAATACAACCCATGGGAAGACAAAAACATTTGGCATACTTGCAATCTACAAGCCATAGATAACAAGTGGCCATGCCACTTGGTGACCTTCTTGTGAATTTTCTTAAACACTCACTGCAAAATTTCCTCAAAAGATGGTCAAGGGCAAAAGAAATCCCAAGATATCTCACTACCTTAAAAGGACCATACTAATTCTACCCATGATCAACTACCCATAAAGGTGGAGTGTCCTACTAACCCAATATAACTAAGTTTTTCACTAAGACCTTGAAGCCAAATGCATTCACAAATTCACATGGATAATATAGGCATTTTGACAAACTGTTTGCAACCTTCTATATAATTGAAATTTTACACACATGAGTAATACAACTTGTTATAAAAATCAGAATTACAAAGATGGTAAAATTTAATCTCTAACCTTAGAAATGAAGCTAATGAGGCTTGATGAAGTCACTGTGGTAAGTGAAGGCTCCTGGAAATTGTAGGTACAACTATGGCAATTATGTATACCCAAAGTGTGATCAGCACCACTCAAATAATATTTTTAGATCTTTGATATTGTTGTGACATTAGATATTCCCCTTATTCCTCCAAGAAAGACCACCCACATGCTTGAAGTAACATTGCAAACTTCACAAGAGTGAAGCGATTCACAACTTGAAGCAAATTTAAGTTAAATGAGGCAGCACCTCTCTCCTTATTGATCACGTGGGCCTTCAAACAGCTCTTACGCAACCCTGTAAACCACATTCAAAGCTTGCCCAATGATGCGCCTCTTTTGGGAGGCTCACATACCTCTCTTTGATGCTTACGTCGGTCTCCTGGATGAGATATATGGTACGCCTTCATTCAAGGGGGCTCCCTAATTAAATCGGTAGGGTATTAAACCCTATAGATTCCAATCTACATCCTTTATCAATCACCTCCACACTCTGCCTTAAATTATAATCTAATTTATTTGTAAATATACACCACACACAAGCACTGAAAACCCTCCAAATTTATTATTTGCAAAATCTTCAATAAATTTGATATAAATAAACCCTTCTGAATGCAAACTCTCGAAACTGGAAAAATTTGTGAAATGCAATGGTGATACCTGAGTAGAACCACACCGAGCTAGCTAGGAATTATCTCTCAAATTTGAAGCTAGGAATCAAATGAGGGTTTTTGTCCTCAAATGATTATTGGAGAACATGCAGGTTCAATCCGACAACATAACCTTGCAAAATAAAATCTTCTGTATCCACAAGTGAAAGCTCAAACCTCCTTTTATATTTTTCTCTTGGACGGAAAAAACATTAGAAATATTATTAAATAATCTCCATAGTAAGGACTTTTTAAAATAATATTAAATAATCTCCATAGTCCCTTTTTTTAGAAATTAAATAATATTATTTATTTTTTCCCGCACACTTGCTAACAGCTACTTTTAAGCGGTCATAACACCACTTTATAATTATAGCACTTAAGTTAATAATAAAATATTAACTATTAGAACTTAAGTGTATAATTACGATATTCCATCCCCGCTACAGAAAATCACCACCATGACACTGGAAACTATAACTGGACATGCCATACCAAACGATAACCGGTACTCTCCAGAAACCCAAGAGTCCCCCCTACCACACCAAATAGCCTACGAGAACTTGATGAATAGGCTAACTGTTGCCAAACTGCCTCGGCCTCAGAAGGGGACATTACAATCCTCCCTCCCCAGAATTGCTTGTCCCCAAGCAATTGCAAATCTGGATGCTGTAATATCTGATCACTCTCCCAAGTAGCATCCTCCACTGGCAAATTCTTCCACTTCCCTAGGTACTCCCTAATGGTCCTAAAAGTACAATCCTTGTAATTAATAACTACATCTGGAATCAATACTAACTTCCCTTCATCCAAAGGGGGTAACTTAGAAGAAGGATCAACATTATGCTCAAGCGCCTTCTTGAGACGAGACACGTGAAAAGACATTTGCACCTTGCTACTCTCAGGTAGCTCCAACTCATATGCCACTTCTCCAATCCTCTTGAAGATCTTGAATGGTCCATAAAAATGTGGCTTAAGCTTCTCTAATCCACTCTTCTTGAGAGTGTATTGCTTGTAAGGGTGCAATCTCAAATAGACCATGTCACCCACTCAAATGCACACTCTATATGATGCTTATCTCTGTACAATTTCTATTGATTATGAGTATGCTGGGGGTTGTCTTTCAAAGATTTCATTATGTCTTGGCTCTGCTGCAATAAAATCTTTAGCCTTGGGTACTCTACAATCATCAAACAATAGATCTATGAAGCTAGGAGCCTCATATCCATACAATGCCATGAATGGAGACATCTTAGTCGACATGTGGTAGGTAGAATTATAACAATACTCACCCAAATGCAGCCATCTTACCCATGCCTTATGTTGTCCCGAAACAGTTCCTGAGGTACCCTTCCACCCACTTGTTGACAATTTCTGTTTGCCCATCAGTTTGTGGGTGATAACTAGTGCTAGGGGTGAGCTCAGTTCCACTCAATTTGAATAATTCCTGCCAAAACAACATCAAGAACTTGCTTTCCCTATCACTGGCAATGTTTCTAGGCATCCTGTGCAACCTGAACACTTCTCTAAAAAACAAATCTGCCACCTATATTGTTGTAAACACTACTAAAATAGCATAGAAGTTTACAAATTTGGTCAATCTATCAACCACCACATATATACAATCCTTACCTTGCACTTTGGGAAGCCCTGTAATGAAATCCATCGAGATACTTTCCCATTTCTGATTGTGAATAGGTAGGGGCTACAACAAACCAACAGGATATGTATGTTTACTTCTATTTTGTTGACATGTAGGACACTCTCTAACATACTTAAGCACTTCGTTCTTGAGTCCTTTCCAAGAGAATCTTTCTTGGATCTTCCTGTAAGTCTTAAAATAACTCGGGTGACCAGCCATACGCGCATCACAAAATGTTCTCATAATCTTAATCTTAAGCCCCAATTTAGGTACTAAAAAGATTCTTTGTAAAGTATGAGTTCACTCACCACTTTGTACCTGTCATCTTGAAAAGTACCATCAATAACACTAGTGGTAAAGGGATTCTTAACATACTCTACAAGTATTTATTCTTTCCAATCAGCATTGATTTCCATCATAGAGCATAAATGTGGCCTTCTTGACAATGCGTCAGCCACTATATTTATTTACCCTTTGACATATTCAATGCCAAAATCGTAAGCTTGTAGCTTACTAACCCACTTTTGCTGCCTATCATTGAGGTCTTTCTGATTTAGGAAGTACTTAAGGCTATTGTGATCAGTTTTAACAATAAACTTACCACCAACAAAATATTGCTTGAATTTTGCCAAAGCATGCATTATAGTAAGCATTTCCTTATCATAAATGGAATACCCCTTTTCTGCACCTCTCAATTTCCTGCTTTCAAAGGCAATATGAGGCTTATTTTGCATGAGGACATCACCTATCCCTTCACCGCATGCATCACACTCAAGCTCAAAAGGCTTAGTGAAATCGGGTATAGCTAAAACAGGACATGTGCTCATGATTTGCTTGAACTGATCAAAACATTTATGCGCTACATTAGACCATGCAAAGGCCCCCTTTTTGGTTAAATATGTAAGTGGGCAACCACTTGTGAAAATCCTTTCACAAACCTTTGATAGAAACCACAAAGGCCAAAAAAACCCTTCAATTATGAGAGATTAGTAGGTGTAGGCCAATCAATTATTGCCTTGATCTTATCCTGGTCAACACTAACACCCTTGGAGCTGATTATATGGCCAAGATATAGGAGTTCTGTCATATCAAATTCACATTTTGATTCCTTTGCATACAAAGACTCCCTTTCAAGAATGCTCAACACCTCATCAAGATGACGCATGTGCTCTTCCCGCGTCTTGCTAAAGATCAAGATGTCATCAAAAAATATTAATACAAACTTACGAAGTTGCTTGTTAAACACCCGATTCATGCAAGACTAAAAAGTGGCAGGTGTGTTAGTTAAGCCAAAAGGCATAACCAAAAACTCATAATGCCCAAAGTGACACCTGAAAGTTGTTTCTCAATGTCATCTTCTCGAACTCGTATCTGATGGTAACCATATCTCAAGTTTATCTTAGAGAAGTAGACCGCTCTATGTAGCTCATCAATCCTTGGAATAGGATACCTATTTTTTATAGTCTTCTTATTCAAGGCCCTATAATCTATGCCCATACACATAGTCCCATCCTTCTTCTTAACTAGAACAACTGAGGATACAAATGGGCTCTTAGGTGAATGTGACCCATATCTAGGAGCTCCTTTATTGCCTTTTCAATTTCATCCTTATGTCTCTTTGGATGCATGTATGGATTGGCGATGACTAGTTTGGCACCCTCCTCTAACTCTATCACATGCTCCATGCCCCTCTTAGGAGGCCTCCCAAGGGTATACCACCAAAGACTTTGCTATGCTTGGCTAGCAAACCCTACACATTTGGGTGATAACTTCTCTTTTCTTGTTCTATGATAGTAGGTATAATAATACACTCTGTTAGCCACTCAACTTGATCATGCCTAATCAATCTCTCCATCCTTTTGAAAGTGACTACACGAGGCCCACCATTAGACATCCCCCTAAGCACCACTTTCTTACCATCTGCTTGGAACTTCATTTCCATTGTTTGCAAGTTCATAGTAAACTCCCCCAAAGATCGCAGCCTCGACATGCCAAGTACTACATCTAAATCACCAATACTCACCACATAGAAATCATCATTGACTTCATATTCACCCAACTATATGCTCATTTGAGGAATCTTCCTCGTGCATGTAAGGGTGAAACCATGAGCTGCCATAACTTTGATTTAGTTTTAATACCTCTACTAGCCACAACTCCCTCACCAATGAAGTTATGAGTGGCACTAGTATCAATGAGAGTGACTATTCATTGTCCACATAGGACTCCATGAACTCTAAAAGACCAAGTTTTTTGAAATCTAGAGAGTTGGGCAAGTGCATCTTCATTTTCTCCCTCTTTTGATTGACTCTTCCTTCTCTTTCTCCTCCAAACCAGACTGTTGTTTTGATTTTTCTGATGATGATTCATCAGCAAAATAAAACTCTATTTGATGTACTTTGAACAAAGCACTTATGACCTGGGGCCCATGACTCCTTACAATTGAAGCATAGTTTCTTCTTCCTCAAGTCATTTAAGGTCTCTTCATCCATTTTTGATGATGTCTTCTTGGTCTGATTTGAATCTTTTGAAAAGTGTCTTATCTTTCTTTTGTTGGAAGGTCCTTGACTGAAATTCATTTCTAAGGGCAACCAACTCCATACTCCTTGCCTTTCTTATTGCTTCTTGTAAAGATGGTGGGTCAAATGCCTTAACCCATCCCTTGAGTGGCTCCATTAATCCCTCACTGAAAAGGACTACAAGTCTTCTCTCTTAGATGCTAGGAACCTGTTGGCGTTTCAATTCGCACTCTAGAATGCGATTTGGAAACGGACAGCTATGCACAGATAAACTGCTCTCCTATTGGAAGGGGGAGTTCCCTTTCTTGCTGATGTTCACTGAAAAGATAACTTGAATGAAACTTCGCCTATCTTCTTTTTGATTCTCGGCTGCGAGCACAAGGTTATAAAACTCTAAACGCTGCAAAAGAGGTTTTTTCCTTTTTATAAAACTTCTACTACAACTAGCATAGACTAATGACGCTTTCAACCTCCTGAGTAAATTCAGAGCAAAGGAAGTTGAAAGTGAACGAGGAATGATTGCTAACACAAAAACTTAAGCAGTTTTCCTCCAGATTTACACCACAAGACTAAAAGTGCTTTAATGATGAAAGCTGAAAATGAAAGCTACATAAGCTACAGATCTGACGACGAAAACTTGATGAATCGATATAGAATATCAGAGCAAAATAGGCATGAGACTTCTATTCAATATCACAAAGTTTAATACAACTCCTAGACAGCAATACTGCAGCAAAAGGTAGGCATACAGTAAGCGATCAAACACTGGAGAACAATGAACACAAATGAACAAACACTTGGAATAACAATGTTTGCAGAATAGAATAGGCATAGCAAATTTGCTATCACAAAAGTCATTCCAAACAATGGGCAAGGATGCCCTTATTTATACTAAAATCAAAGGAGTAGGGAACCCTAAAATCTCCTTGATTAACCTTAACTTGCCAACTTGCAAGCTTTATTACTATTATAAGACAAAGATACAATAAACAAATGCTTTAAAGCAATCTGCTTTAAAGCAAAGAAGATTCCAACTATCACAAAGTGATTTCTTTCTAAATATAGGATGGATGAGCTTAGGATGAAAGCACATGCTTTAAAACAAAAAGCATATGTTTTAAAGCTGCTTTCTTTTGAAATGCATCCTCATCAACATTCTTGCTTTTTGGCGATGTCATCCGTTGATATTCTTTTGCTGATTTCTTCTAAAAAAAGCTGATTCTGAGCGAAAAAAGCTGGCACATGGGTTTTGTAGGCAATTTTGTTTTGAAGCAACCCAAATCGTCAGATTTTGAAAAAGCGGAGATTTTCTCGAAAAAGCAGGAAAAAAGTAGTTTCCAAAAAAAAAGCACAACTCCCAATCTTCAAGAGGATAATAATCTTGATGGACCCATCTCGACGAAAACTAAAAAAACTCTAGTCGGATTTCTGAAAAATGATCCCCTTGAAACAAGGACCCTGAAAAAGCAAGCCTCTCTTCTTCCTCAACCCGAATCTATGAAGAACACTGAAAAAACACTTGGTTTGGGTCTTCGAATCTTCGTTGAAAGAAAAATAAAATCTTTCCTCTAGATGCAACCTGCAAAAGAAAATGAAATAAAGAAGCCCAAAGCTTGTTTTTATAAATCTTTTGGTAAAAAAAAACAGCTTTACTTGTGTGAGAAGAAAACTTCATCCTCATCCATGAAGAAAGCATCTTTTAAAGCATAAATCCAAGTGGATGTCTTCGAATATGAAGAATCCCTATTTTGTAGGAGCCTATGGCTTTCATGTGCAAGATGACAAAAATATCTTCTTTGATGATGTCATCGAATGCGCAAGTTGGAAGAAGTGTTAACAAAATTTTCTTCATTTTTGACACTTCAACACTTGTTTTGACTCAAATATGGTTTGTCTCCGACTTTGACAAGGTGGAAAAATATCATCATGAACTGAAAAAGCTAACTGATCCTGACATTTTGGAGATTGATCAACTGAGATTCCATCCCCTGTCTTCGTTCGACGATCTGACATCGTTTGACCAAGTTTGACCTCCCGAAAACTGCCAATGGGCGAAGATTGGTAACAAGGCATGTCGGAAAACACTGAAAACACAAAAATATTCTAACACTGCTCAAGTTGGGTGTCCCAAGCCTCCTGGGGCGCCCAGTTTCCCAACACTTAGCCATTTTTTCAGTTTTTTCAACTTTTTCAATTTCTTGGTTTGCGTGCGCGTTCCGGAGGCACAGGACCCTTGTTTGGCTGTCAATTTCTATCAACTGGGATGAAAATGAGTCTAATGATCTGGCAAATATGCAAGCCTGATGAAAATTGAGCTGATTGTACCTTCTGTTTGCCTTGAAAAATGTGCCAAACTGATCAACATTGAACCGGAGTGGGCTGACAGAAGGAGATTCATGTTTTTCGAGAAAAACATGAAAAATAATCTAACACTGGAGAGTTTGGGCGCCCCAAGCCTCCTGGGGTGCCCAGTTTCCCAACACTTAGCCATTTTTTAAAAAATTTCAATTATGTACCTTTTCTCGATTTCCGTGCCGATAGCCCCTGTTCGATCTTCGATTTCGGTCGTTCTGACGACTGTCGAGGCGGGACGGAGGGTGATCTGAGTAGTCTGAACATATCTGTGATGAAATCCTGGCTTTGACTGACTTTTGACCAAGTTTGACCAATCAAAAAGGAGCTGACAGAAGCATTTTTGAAGTTTCTCGAAAAACGTGAAAAAAAAACTAACACAGGAGAAGATGGGCGCCCCAAGCCTCCTGGGGCGCCCAGTTTCACCAGACTTAGCCATTTTTGTGATTTTCCAACTTTTCCATTCACCTTGGATCCATCTTGCATCGTTTTGCGTGCATCATCGAGTCGACGGCCGTTTATCAGTTTTGTGTCGTTGAAACAGTGTTGGAAACTCGTCGAAGAGTTCTGGCAGGTGAACTTTTCTGTGTTGATGACTTTCGGGCTCATGCTTCACCTTGTGAAAAAGCAAAAATGACCCAGTAGAGAAAACTTGGTCGTTTGAAGATTCCGTCTGAACCGCGCCGATCGTGAAGCAAAATTGACCAATGAGAATCGAGCGCGACACCTGATTTGGAGATTCTATTTTTAGAAACTTTCTATTTTTAGAAAGTTTTGCCAACATCCATATCTCAAGAAACCCAGAAAACCTAACTCGACGTCTATTTTTAGAAATTTTGCTTTTTTGACTTTTTGACAAAAAATTTTCTAGACTTGTTTCAAAATGCCTTAATGAAGCAAAAAAAATTTGGTTGGGTACAACAAAACCATAACTAAAAGTCTCTGAAATTCTAAAATGTAAGTATCAAGTGACCCATATTGTTTCAACTGTGCAAGCTCTCTAAAGTGTAACTCGGGATCTTTCTTGTCAAATCTTTCAATGAGCCTGTTTGTAAATTCATCATAGGTGGTGATCAAGTTGTGGCCTAAGGTAACCAAGCCATGGTACCACCACTCATGGGCTGCTCCATCTAAGTGTAGTGTAGCAAAGTTAATTGCTTCACCCTCCGGCATGAGTCTAAGTGCCAAATAATTGTCTAACTTTTGCAACCGTGCTCTAGATGAAGACTTATCACTCCCATCAAAGTGTGCCAAAAATACCTTTCCCAATGCTTGTTGGTAATCTCTTTGCATATGTAGTCCTCTATTTTCAGCTCTTCCACCCCTCTTCTTCTTTTGGTTCATAAACTGCTCTAATGTGAACAAATCATAGATTTCAGCTAGAAGAGTTATATATGCTGCATAGCTAGCCCTTACTTCATCTACCATCGGTATTTGGGCCTCCTACATAGGTGGGGTCTCCTCCCTACGAGTGAACGTAGGTTGGAGAGGTCTAGAAATTGATCTTGAAGCTGCTCTAACAGTGTGTCCATTATTTTGATGATTATTGGTGTTAGAACCACTAGCTTCCTTGTTATGAACTATAGGTGCTTGAGGCACATTTTGGCTCATCGTTGCCAACAACTAAGACATCATGTCTAACATAGTATCAAATTTCCTCTTTGCTTTGGAATTAGGACTATCTGGTTGTTTTGGTGTTTTATCCCTTTTTGTCATGTTCTAAGAAGAAATTTCACTGTCACATGTATGTATTTGACAAACTCTTAAGACCTCAGAAAAAGTTTCTTCTACTGGAGTTTGTGGTCTCTGGAATACCTGTCATCTCTTTTCTCTATTATAACATCTAATTTCCCTTTCACTCATAGAAACCACTTCAGCTGCATGCAATGTAAATGATCACAAGTTGGCAGGACAAGCTAGCTTTAATACCATTGTAATAACCAACCCCAATTTACAACCAACTTTTTTTCTGAAACCCACAGACTTCTGACTCCTATGATGCAGGTATTTTGCCAAACAGTTTGTATTTTCCTCATCCCATAGTATTTTCAGGATACTTTATCATAGATGAACATATCATATAGTTTTGCGCATAAACCATTTAATATTGCATTCACAAATTCACATGGATAATATAGGCATTTTGACAAACAGTTTGCAACCTTCTGTATAATTGAAATTTGATGCATAGGAGTAATACAACTTGCTATTATAAAAATTAGAATTACAGAGATGGTAAAATTTAATCTCTAACCTTAGAAATGAAGCTAATAAGGTTTGATGAAGTCACTGTCGTAAGTTTGAAGGCTCTTGGAAACTGTATGTACAACTGTGGCAATTATGTATACCCAAAGTGTGACCGACACCACTGAAATGATATTTCCAAATCTCTGATATTTCTATGCCAAAAGATATTCCTCTTATTCCTCCAAGAAAGACCACCCACATGCTTGAAATAACATTGCAAACTTCACAAGAGTGAAGCGATTCACAACTTGAAGTAAATTTAAGTTAAATGAGGCAGCGCCTCTCTCCTTATTGATCATGCAGGGCTTCAAACACCTCTTACGCAGCCCTCTAAACCACATTCAAAGCTTGCCCAAAGATGCGCCTCATTTGGGAGGCTCACATACCTCTCTTTGATGCTTACGTGGGTCTCCTTAATGAGATATATGGTACACCTTCATTTAAGGGGGCTCCCTAATTAAATCGATAGGGTATTAAACCCTATACATTCCAATCTGCATCCTTTATTCAATCACCTCCACACTCTGCCATTAATTATAATTTGATTTATTTGCAAATATACTCCTCACACACAAGCACTGAAAACCCTCCAAATTTATTATTTGCAAAATCTTCAACAAATTTGATATAAATAAATCCTTCTGAACTCCTGAAACTGGAAAAAACTGTGAAATGCAATGGTGATTCCTGAGTAGAACCACACCCAGCTAGTTAGGAATTATCTCTCAAATCCGAAGCTAGGAATTAAGTGAGGGTTTCTGTCCTCAAACGATTGTTGGAGAATACACAAGTTCAATCCGGCAACATGACCTTGCAAAGTAAAATCTTTCGTATCCGCAAATGAAAGCTCAAACCTCTTATATTTTTCTCTTGGAGGGAAAAAACATTAGAAATATTATTAAATAATCTCCATAGTAAGTGTTTTTCAAAATAGTATTAAATAATTTCCATAGTCCCTTTTTTTGATAAATTAAATAATATTATTTATTTTTTTCTCACTTGTTAAAAGCCACTTAAGAGGTCATAACACCACTTTATAATTATAACATTTAAGTTAATAATAAAACATTAACTATTAGAACTTAAGTGTATAATTACGATATTCCATCCCCGCTACAGAGAACTGTTGGAGTCCAGGACAACACTGAGAGGGGGGGGGGGGGTGGGGGTGAATCAGTGTTGTGTAAACTTTTACAAATTTTTACACCTTTTAAATTACTAGACAGAGAGATGAGAACATCAATAATTTGTTAAACGCAAATGTACAAGTATGAATTAACACAAGATATGAGACCAAGACACAAAAGATTATACGAGAGGAAAACTCTCATGGGGTAGAAAAACCTCTCAAAATTGCCTCACTGGTTACAACTAGGTCTCACTGACCAAAGAAGCTTCACTAGCTTTACAAAATGCCTCACTGGCATACATTGTGCCTCATTGGCTGATACAACCACCATCAAAACAATACAAGTAATACAGAGGGTTTCTTTGTTTCAATACAAACCCCTGAATCTACAATCATACTCAGTTCAATCTTCATATTTCTTTACAATCATATTGCACTTCATTCTCATTATCTTTGCAAATAAAATATGTTTTCACATTCTTCTCATCTTTGCAACCATACTTAATTCAATCTCTGATTCACAATCAATTGCATATTGTCTTGATACTTGATATGATTCAATCTGAAAGTGTATTGCATGATGTCCTCATACTGTGTTTGATCCATTCCTACACAAACATGATCTCACATACAATATCATAAATTCATTTGTAGAATCTTTACAAAGAAATATCTTCAACACTACATATTGATTCACACAACAACTCTCTCTTACAATGAACCTGCAAAACCAATATATATGAGATGACCATTCATATTCTTCTCTGCATAAACATTTCCATCCTGGAAGAAAAATTAAATCAATCTTTGAAAGACCATTCCCTTTCCTCTCACATTCTCTACAAAAACCATCTTGGAAAAAATCATTCATATTCCTGTATCAAATGTCTTTTCATTTGTCAATCTTCCTTTTTTTAAAAATAACAACCCTTCATCTAAAAAAAATATAAATGATATCCATCATATATCATTGAATAAAATCTTCAATGAACTCCAATTTGAAAATCTTCTCTGCATTTTCATCTTCTCTGCAAAAATCAACTTCCTCAAAAAGTTCCCCAAAAGAAAAATACCTCTAAAAACTTCCATCACATTAAAAGACTTTTATTGCCTTTAAAAAAACTTCCATTATCTCGAACCAACTCTTCTATGAGAAAGAGAAAGAGGCCCATTTGAGTTTTAAAAAATGGAAACAAATCTTCACTCAAATAAATCTGCCAAAAAATCTCCTTAAAATCTCCGTACAAAAAGAAACTCTCTTTTTAGTTTTCAGAGGTAAATGAAATAAAAAAAATCTCCAAAAAAAATGCTTTCAAAAGCATTAACTAAATGCCTTTAGATCAGGCTAAAAAATAGACTTTAAAATTCCTTCAAACAAACTTTAAAACTACAGTCTTCAAGTGCTTTTGACATCTAGAAACCCGTTAAAATAGGGGATAATAAAATGTTTCAAAATTTAAATTAAAACCATTGAAAACTCTTTTGCGCCCTCTTCACTTTTAAATTTGAGCCTTTGATTTCAATATGAGCACTCTTGTAACCTGACAAACTGGTTAAAGAAGGTTGGGGCTGGTCCACTTAATGTTCTAATAACCCTTTAGGCGGTTAGTATAAGTGGTAGTGACTTGTAATTGCAAGTCAACAATGATTTAAAACATAAAGCATAATTTATGAGGACAGGTAGTTTAGGTCTTTTAGAATGAGCCTTGTATGATGCATTAAGACCATTTTAGGATATAGACTTCACTTCTACATTCTGCTGCAAAGACTTCAATTTTCCATTTCTGCACTCTGCCATGAAAGGCATCAAGTTTAATATCATTACTTCCAACTTTGCAAACTCTGACCATGAAAAAAATGTGTAATGATGAAAGCCATAATCTTGCCACAAGCTTGCCAATCTTCACATTGACAATTGAATGTCAACAAGCATATCAATACCAACTTTGCATGATTAGTATCAGTCTATAACAGAGATATTATCAGTCTTTAAAATCTTTAAAACAACCCCTTTAACACAACTCTGATCATACTAGATAGCACAATGATAACATGAAACAAGATCTCAAATCTCACTGTTCAATATGTCCTTTCCAATGTGAAAACAATCTGAGACATAAGACAAGGCATACTATCAAGAGAGCATATCAACTGTCAAGACCATCTGCACCTTGAACTCCATCTTGAGATGTGTCTTGTTGTAGAAACATGTGAACTATTTATGATGATGACATCCATAACATAATGATCCTGATTGAAGACCACATTTGAATTCTCCTCAACCATATGAAGACCAATTGTGAGTTCTCTTGGTAACACATTATGAAGAATTGCATCTTGAACATCCTGAGCATGAACCTAATCACCAAAACTCCATAAAGACCAAACCTATGAAGAAGCATCCTATTGAGACACAATCAACATGAAGATCAAATCTCTATATATCTTGTCATGACAACACAACACCTTTTTGACATCAATGACAACCAATCTCCATCAAAAACCACCACCATGACACCGAAAACTATAACTCGACATGCTGCACCAAACAACAACCAGTACTCTCCAAAAACCCAAGAGTCTCCATACCACACCAATTAGCCTTCGGGAACTAGGTGAATAGGGTCGCCAAACTGCCTAGGCCTTAGAAGGGGACATTGCACCCAATATAGCTAATTCTTTCACTGAGACCTTGAAGCCAAATGCAACACCATAGAATTTTAACCTCTTGTCTATTTTGCAAATTTGTCCATATCTACTTCTAGAAACAGAGAGGTATCATCTACAATTTATAGCTCTAGAAAGGATTCCTAATTATGCAACTTGATACCTCTCATTGGAGCACCTAAGAAGTCTCCCTCAAAAAGAAAATGATTGTTGTAGCAACAATAACAAACAATGGAGGAGTAAAGTAATGAGACACCCTTGTCTAATGAATCTTTGAAGGGTGGTGGACTCAAACAATTCGCCATTGTTTTTCAATTGAGCAAAGGCATCTTAGAATAAAACCAAAACCATTCTAACAAATATATCCCCAAGGCCAACAATCCTTAGCATTAATTATATTAAAGGTCATTCAATTTTGTCACGAGCCTTGTCAAAATCAATTAATTCCACACAAACATTTTTCCCTTGATCTTGTGTCCATTGCATTCCTTCCAAACTGATGATCAAATTGTCCAAAATATGCCTTCCTTCCAAAAACCCAATTTAAGTAGGAGACACAATCTTAGGAAGCACTCTATTCAATCTATTAACCAACACCTTAACAAAAACTTTAGAAGACACATTCAACAAAGTTATTATCCTCCAATTTACAACTGGAAATTTGTTAAAAATCTTTTGAAATTAGTTTTATAGCACCTCCATCTATATCTGGCCCAAGAGAACTTGTAGAGCAGGCCTGCTACCAAGCAAAACCCTAGCAACCAAGCCTTTGTTCACCTTGTAAAAGTTTGCTAAAAACCCATCATAGACGAGCTTTCCCAAGAGGTAATCCATTAGTAACATTAATGATTTCCTCCAAAAGAGATATGTTTCCAATGCCCTTCTTTCAACTGCAAAGATTTTCCTTGGAACAGACTTAGCACAAATTTCTCTGTTAAGTTTAATGGTATTAGATGAGCCCTCAAAAGAAAACAGACTCTTTATAGAAAGAAAAAAAGACCATACTAATATGTTTTGGATTGAAGAAATTGTCCCACCAATATCTATATCTTTAATCTTCTAGAATGTTTGGCTTTGAGATTATTGAAAAAATATTTGGTGCCCTTTCCCCTTCTTTAATTCAAGTCATTCTAGGCCTAAGCCCAGCACCTCGAGCAACATAAGATTGATGCACTCTAAGAGAATGTTTTAACTACACCAATAGGATCCTCGGGGTGGTTTTGGATACAAGTCTCAGCTTTTATCAATTCCTCTTGCACCTCTCTACCTCTTTTTCCTTTCTTTTGCCTTAGTCCTCCCATAACTTCTCATAAATTTCTAAGATGCATCCATACAACTTTGCCACAGAGAGATCAAAGATCCACCTATATTCAAGATTTTGATGGCTTCCAAACAGTTTGCAGCCCAGTCAAACATTCCTCACTCTTGAGATGCAAAACATTTAACTTATTCAACCCCTTAAACTTAAGTTTAGTTTTGGAAAGGACAAGAAACCAATCAAATTCCATTTCAATGGGATGATCAGACAGTTTATGAGGAAAACTTAACTAAGTTGTCATTAGCCCCTACAGGAATTAAAAATCAATCTCTTTTCAACAAAAATCTATCAAGTTTGCGGTACAGTCTACTACCGCTTTTCTGTTGTTTTTGATTAATTCAGCTGAAAAAGAGGGTCCAGAACCCTTTACAAGGCAATCCCACAGGCAAAGCAAAGCAAGCAGCAATAGGGGCTGCACCCAAACCAAACAAGCCAGAAAAAGAACAGAAACAATAGAGGAACAGTGGTCGAATGACAACCAGAATAAGGGAACCTAAACAATACCAAGTCCCGAAGGCAAAAATCTTACTCCCTTGACTCTCTGTCGTGAAGCAACAACATACTTGGGGAGTTTTTTCTGCTTTCTTTGGACAATAGTCCAAGAAAACTCTGAGTCAAAATCCTCAGAGCGTGGTGAGAGAAGGGGCCCCTCAGCTACCCCCACAGCCAGAGGGCAAACACATGCTATAGATGGAAGCGTAGGAGAATCAGGGATAGACAACGAGCTAGCAGCAGACAAGGGGGCTGACAGCGCATCAGGGGCCGCTAGAACAGATTCGACAGGAGCAATGATATCAACAACAGTCATAGTCGCCTGAGGCACCACAACAGGCTGGGGGAGAACCTGCTCCCGAGAAGAGACACTCACTCCGGACGGAACACCCCTCCTGGGAAGAGTCATCAGATAGGGGAGCATTAACGGTTAGGTGATTCGGAAGCGCATCCTTCCACCAAGTTGCTGCACTCTTGCGCTGAGACTGAGGGCAACCAGAGGCTAAATGACCAACATAGAAACAATGCCTACACCGAAAGGGGAGACCCTCATAGTCCAGAAGCTGCATCCAAGGTCTGTTCTCCACCATCAAGACCACATCACCATGGAGGGGTTTGGAAATGTCTAAATCCACTAATATATGAGCCATTGTAGAGTGCCCTATCTTCGAAGTTGTAGCATCAACCTTAAAAAAATGCCAAATATCCTCCCAAGATTGGAGAGGGAGATTCGGTAGTCATACCCAACTAGGTCTGATACTTGCGTCTCAGTGAGTGGATTGAAGGAATGGGACCAAGGCTTAATGGACAGCGAGTGATCACCCCACATCCAACTCCTGTCCAACACAACATCTCTCTCCTCAAAAGAATCGAATGTCGCTATGAAAAATCCCTTAGCACATGGATACAACTCGATTGGTCCAACAACAAGAGGCTTCCAAGATTCCGACACCCAGTTATGTAGGTTGGGGAGAGACAGCCACAACCCATTAAATTTGCAGGTAACTCCATGCCTTAGATAATACTTCTTATTCTTAAAGACCTCTGAGCCACAAATCACCACTGGAGAGGAACAATTGCAAGGCAGAGGCTTAGCTATGGCTTCCAAAAAACCTCTAGCAGCAACATCATGGGCCCCAGAGTTGAGGACAGCTTTAGAAAGCGATTTTTGAGGGCCTCCCGAAGCGACAACACCAACCAAAGGCACCATAGCTGGGCGCAGAGTTCCCCTGTGAGGATTTCCATTCTCAGCAGGGGTAGAGGAGCTGCCAGTCTGAGGAATTCCTTTCCCAGCAGACACAGCCAAGGAAACAGAAGGGGAATCTGTCACCAGATCCATCCTCCCCGCAGCGACTACCCATCAATTGGCATTCGAAACCTGCGAATCTAGCACGCCAACGGTCTCCTACGTATCCCGGTCACCAACGGTCACCATTCACTCCATTCTCCTAAAGTTATTTGAAGTTTCCTTAAAACTTACCAGGAGGTTTGAATCAAGGTTGTTGGCTCTACAGGCTGACGCCCCACCATTTCACCACAGAGTCTCCCCTCTTAGAGGGTAAGCAACCTCAATTTTTTATGCGGTAGAGGGTTACCCCGCGGGATTTGAACCTTGGTTATTGGCACTATAGGCAAGAAGCCCCACCATTTCACCAAAGGGTCATCCCCCACTGCTTTTTTGTTGTTGCACCAAGTAAACCAAACTCCTTTTCCATTCCTCTTCCCCTTCCAAAAGGAATTAATGATTTTCAAAATTCTCTTTTATTTTGCACCAACCTAAGAAATTTTTTTCAATCAAATCTTGAACCTCCTAGCTTATCCTCCCTATCTTCTACCATGTTAAAATCACACCCAACAACCCAAGGATCATTCCGAAAATACTCTGCCACTTAGTTCCACATCTCATCCCTATCTCTATAATCATTTGAATCATATATTAAACATATCCTAAATTGCACACAACCCTCTTTAATTATCACCCTAGCCACCCTCGAACAAGGTGAAAAGCCGCTATCCACCACCTTCCCTTCTCATTTCTTACTTGAGTTTAACAACCTCCCCTACTCTTTTCTTGAAGAGTGGAAACTTATACAACCTTAACCCAGATAATCTTGAGAGCCCAATTCAAAGTACTCAAATTAAACTTGACTTCTTGTAGAAGCATCAAGTCAATATTTTCTCTAGATTTCTAAATATTGTCACCATAGCTCTTATATCTTCGGCTTCTAATCCCCTAACATTCCAATTGATGATCTTCATGAATTTTTAGGATTAGAAGATTTGGGGCTATGCTTAGGCTAGGCCTATCTCTGAAAGAAGGTGGTAATTTTCTCATATTTTCCTCTCTTCCCCTCTCTAGACTACAAAGAAGGAGAAGATGGTTTCCTCTTTTTGACTTCCTCAACTAATTGCACTAGATCCTGCACAAGCAACCAACACTCTTCATCAAAGATCATAGGATTCACCCCTAAAGAATCAACCGAGTTCACATCATTCCCTTCATTATATTTCCCAATTTAACTCCTTGTGCACTATTCCTGGTGATTGGTGGATTGACTATGGGCCTCTACTACACCCCTAGTTGAATCAACAATTTTATTGCTCTCTACTAGAAGGGGAAATTCAATCAACAACTTTGTAGGATTGCCTTTAAAATTATCAAATTCTAAAATCTTACCAAAAAGGCTCTTTTCTAGAGAATCTAATTTGGACATCGATTTATTAACTACTAGGAAAGGTGTCTCAACTTTGCATCTTACTATTGATAACACTAAAATGCAATTTCTAGGCTATGGAGGTTGTTTTTGGCTTTGAAAATTGATGAAATGAGCTTTAATTGACTAAGTGGGTTACAATGATGTGGAGCTGTCTAAGATCTTTAATTTAAAAAAGGGCGGCTCAATCAACTTCCCCAATCACAGGATATGGCCTTTAGAAGTTAGCCCCCCCACATCAACAATACAAGAGCATATATGACACATAAGAGAGTTGTGAGAGGGAGTTGCACATGTTGACCAAGAACATTCACCAACCTATAACATTTCATTATGACTATCATAAAGCATCTTTGAAGGGTTTGAATAAGACAAATTGGAGCACCCAAGTTGGGAAGCTAACTATGACATGTTATGATATATCCTTATAACAAACATAAGGAATATGTTATATTTAGCATAAGGACTCTACTTGGGATTTTGGTGCCACTTTTGGGTGGTATTCACTCATGGTTGTGTGATTCCTCTTTGCTGGTTTCATGTATTGGTTTCTCTAATTATTAGGTTCTTGGGATGGAGTTTGCATAGTGTATTTTGTAGGTATTATCATTGTTGTTGGTGTTGTCTCCTATGAAGGCTCCTTGCCTAGATTGTATTGTAACCAATATTGTTGTTGATTAATACATTGGTCTGGAGGCTGGATTTTTTCTCGAAAGCATTTTCTTGGGATACATTATTGTGTTATGGTGAATGACTTTATTGTGGTGTTTATTTCCTACAGATTATTTAATTTGTATTTTCTATTCAGCTAAGTTACTGAGTTCTGCAGTTTTGAGGACCGGTCCCGTACTGAACTGGTTCGGGTCTCGGTCCAACGATGGGAGCGGCCAAGGCATGAGCTTGCTGCCTCAGGTTCTTGTGGGTATGCCGGTGTACCCACAGGGAACCCGGGGCAGCAGGGTTGTGCCCTAGCCGCTCCGAAGCACACCGACATGAATTTAAAAAAAAAACTATGAACTATATATATACGTAGCTGTCGTACCCAAGGAATTTTTTTTTGTTATATTGTCGTACCAGAACCCTATACCCATACCCAACCCCATACCAGAACCAACAACTTAACTATTCAGCTCTCGTCTTAGATTAGTGTAGGAAGCATTTCCACACCTTTGCTTCCTTTCATTAACATCCAACAAGTTATTGGCAAGTTGTGAGGTAGCCTTGGACAAAGTTTTTGACTAATCCTTGGCAAAGATAACCACGTATTCTTTAGAAGTTCTAGCATCAATTAATTCATGTTCTTCTAGGAAAGGAGGTAATGGTCCGAGAAGAAAAACTTTGACATGTTCCCTAAATTGTGAATTAGAAGTTTCTATCACATCTAGCATACCCACATCTTGAAAAACATCCAAATTTTTAGTCACAATAGAGTTTCTTTTAACAACCAACAAACAATCTTTTGTAAGATGTCCATCTTTCTTGCAGAAAATAAAGTGGAAAGCACTCTTAAGCCCACATATTCTTCAAAAGGTAGCATCAATTAAATTCATGTTTTCCAAATTCCCAAAGCAAACAATCTTTTGTAAGATGTCCATCTTTCTTGCAAAAAATAAAGTAGAAAGCCATCTTAAGCCCACATATTCTTCAAAAGCTCTAGCATCAATTAAATTCATGTTTTCCAAATTCCCAGAGCAAACAATCTTTTGTAAGATGTCCATCTTTCTTGCCAAAAATAAAGTAGAAAGCCATCTTAAGCCCACATATTCTTCAAAAGGTCTAGCATCAATTAAATTCATGTTTTCCCAAAGAGGAGGTAATGGCTCAAGAGGAAAAACCACATGTCCCCTAACTTGTGAATTAGAATCTACTATCACATTTGGCATACTCATATCTTAAACAACATCCAAATTTTTAGTCCCAACAAAATTCCTTTTAACAAACTGCAAACAATCTTTCCTAAGATGTCCATATTTCTTGCATACAAAACCGAAAGCCCTCTTAAGCCATTTACCTTAAACAGAAATTTCTTGCTTCTAAAACATAAATTTTAGGGCCTCTAGAAAAGTATTTGGAGGATTTAGTAGGGTAACCCTATCTTATTCCACTTTAAGAACTTCACCAATAGGTTTAAGCGCTTGAGATAAAAATGACCAAAGTTGCAAAAGAGCACATTTCTCAATTCTATTTTCCACACAAGAAAAATTTTGGACCAAAATTTGAATGCCTCCCACCATCAACTTTATGCATCATGGTATCCACTTAGAAACATATTAAATTTTAACACCTTTTTTATCTCAACTTTTACCAAAAAGCTTCTACATGAATCCCAAGATGGCAAGACCAACATACAAATACAAAAAACACCAAAGACAATAAAAGTCAAATAATAAATAAGATCAACAACAAAATTCACATTTCACTGGTCAAGGGATAAGAGGACATCAATCTAGTAAATTGCAAGAAGCATATAAGAAGAAATGTCTGGAACCAAAAAAGGAGATTTGGTCTCCATCTCCAAAAGGGTTTATGAAATTGAACTTTGATGGGACATATAAAGGAAATCTTGGTAAAGCAGGTGGAGGTTTGATTCTGAGAAACTCAAATGGTAGTTTCCCATATAGGGGATCTTTATTCTTTGGTAGTAAAACTAATGATGAGGTGGAATGGGAGGCGCTAATAGCAAGAATTGGGGTAGTAGTATCTCAAAATTTTGCAAAATTTGTTAGTAGAGGGAGATTCATTGATAGTGATAAATGCTCTTATAAAAGGTTTTACCCCTAACTGGTGCTCTAATCATTTTGTTGAAGAGATGCAACGCTTGAAAAGGAATTTCTCTAAAATCAGTTTCCTTCATTGTCAAAGATGTGTTAATGCAGTAGTTGATTACTTAACAAATATGGGCATAGAGCAAGAAGCTCTCATAGTGATGTATAGTCATCATGCAAATACTTGGAAAGTCTTAGAAAGGAATATAAGACATCATCCTCCAAGATTCTAATAGTGATTTGCTAATTTGGTAGAGCATTCCTTAGGATTAATCTCATCTTAGTCTTGTTAGAGGTTTGTTGGTAGAGAATGTTTGTTTTGTATTAAATACATTGCCTTATGAAGATTACATTCAAGGTGAAATAATGTATGGTAATTATGAATTACGTTAGTCCATAGTGGATTGGAGTTCATTTCAGCTCTAGTGGGCTCTGGGTAGCATGGGAAATAAAGGCTTTTCAATTTTCCATGGTATTGAGCCTCTATATAGTATTATCAACCTTTAGCTTGTGAGGCAATGTGGCATTGGGTGTTTTCTTTTCTCGGTGGGCTTCTTGCAGGTGGTGGTGGTTTCTTGGCATTAATGCAGGTAAAGGCAAGGATCTCAAGCATAGTGGCTTGGTGTTAGATAACCATCTAAGGCACATTTTTCTCTATGAGAGATGTCGCATTAGTGTTTGTTAGAAGAGTATTGGGTGATAAGGGTTTGGAAGCAAGATATAGACCAAAAATGGCTTTGTGTGGTGATTTTGTCGGATGGTGATTTTGTCATGAATTTGGCTTAGTTTGTCCTTGATGCAAGCTTAAGATTTTGTTTGTTGAACATGTTCCTTTTGGATTAGTTTGGTGACATGGAGATTGCAAAGTTTGGAGAAGTTCCCAAAGGGTTTATTGAGGAAGTAATAGGTTATGAGGGTGTAGAGTTTGTGATTTGTTGGTTGCGTTATTGCATAGTGTTGTGCCAAATCAAAATTTTTGCTTCCTTAAGGCATTTTGTGAAAGTCTAGAAAACTTGTCTTCAAAAAGACAGTCAAAATTTCTAAAAATAGACGTCAAGTTTAGGTTTCTAGGATTTTTGAGATACAGATGCTGGCAAAATTTTCTAAAAATAGAAAGTTTCTAAAAATAGAATCTCTAATTCAGGAGTCCTACCTGATTCTGATTGGCTCATTTTGCTTCACGATCAAGGTGGTCTAGACGGATTCTGCAAAAGGTCAAGTTTTCTCTACTGGGTCAATTATGTTTTTTCAGAAGGTGAAGCACGAAATCTAAAGCCATTAATGGAGGAGGTTCATCTGCCATGGGTCAGTTTCAAGGCTTCAGTACTGTTCAGAGTTTGAGGAACCGTTGAACAACCAACGACCAAAATGAGAAACGCAAATCGAAGCACAACAAATTCAAAAAACAGAGAAAAGTTGGATATCATCAAAATTTGGTTAAGTTTGGAAATCCCAGGCACCCCTGGAGGCTAGGGGTGCCCATTCCTTCCAGTGTTAGATTTTTTCACGTTTTCTTGAAAAATGTCAAAACTGCCTTGTCAGACCGCTTCCGGGTGGTCAAAATCAGTCCACCCTTCATCCAGTGTCAATTGTTTGACAGATCACGAAAATCGACGACATGAAACAGTTGTCGGCACACAAAACGAGGTAAACTACAAAAAAAGTTCAAAAATTCCAAATTTTTTCTAAGGCATGGAATCTCAAGCGCCCCAGACTCGATTTATTTTTCATGTTTCTTCAAAAAATTGCAAATCTTCCTCCATCAACTCGGTCGGATTCACAAAAAATCAGTTTGGCTCAGTTTTTGAGGTAGCTAGAAGGTACAATCAATTCATTTTTCATCAGGCTTGCCTGATTACCTGACCATTAGTCTCAGTTTTGCTCCGTCAGACAAAATTCAGCATTCAAACAGGGGCCCACAGTCATTGGAGCGTGCGCGAAAAACAGAAAATGAGAAAAATTGAAAATCCTGAAAAAATGGCTAAGGCATGATATCCCAAGTGCCCCAGGAGGCTAGGGTTGCCTGGAGTCTCCAGTGTTAGAATTTTTCATGTTCCGGCAGTGCTTCTTGCAGCTGCTTCCCAATCTTCATCTGGCGACAATTGCTAAAAGTCAAAATTGTAGTCAAACGTCGTCGGATCGTTAGTTCGAGGCTTGGGATGAATTTAGGATTGATAAAACTCCAAAATGCCATGATTAGTCAGCTTTTTCAGTCAAATAGTAATAGTTTGCCGTCTTGTTGAAGTCAGAGGCAAGCCACGCCGGAGTTAGAACGAGAGCAAAAGCTTCAAAACGAAGGAAAATTTGGCTAACACTTTTGCGGCCTTGTGTGTTTGATGACATCATCAAAGAAGCAATTTTTTATCATCCTCACACGTGAGCCATAGGTTGCGATAAAATAGGGATTCATCCTATGCAAGCATATCAACTTAGATTTGTGCTTTAAAAGTTGCTTTCTTCATGGATAAGCTTCAAATTTTATGCTTTCATAAAGAAAGTTGCTTTTTCGCCCTAAAGTTCTATAAAACAAGCTTTTGGCCTCCTTTATTCATTATTTTTGCAGGTTGCATCCAGAGGAAGAAAACATCTTTTTCTTCTCATGAAGATTTGAGAACCCAAATGGAGTGCTTTTTCAGTGTTCTTCGTGGTTTCAGGATTGGGAAGCAAAGAGGCATGCTTTTTTGAGGTTCATTTTTCTAGGGGATCACTTTTCAGAAACAGAGCTGGAGCTTTTCCAGTTTTCATTGAAATGGGTTCATCTGGAATTACGTTCTCTTGAAGATTGGAAAATTTCAGATTTTTCAAAATCTGTTTTTGTTGCTTTTTCAGGAAATCCTCTGCTTTTTCAAAATCCGACGATCTAAGTTGTTTCAGAACGGGATTATCTACAAAACCCACGTGCCAATTTTTTCTCTCAAAATCTACCTTTTAAAAGAAATCAACAAACGATTTTCAGCGTTTTGCGCAAAATATTTCCAAACATAGGCGTGTTCATAGGCATTCTTCAAGTTTTTTAGTATGTAGTACTCTCCAATAGAAATCAAGCCTAAAACGACGTTGGTTCATGATTACCTGAGGACCTTCGAGACAGATTTGCATAAGGTGCTTCCAACATTTAATTTGCAAGTTTTAGAAGATGCAGGAAACATCGCCATCAGGAATCTGAGTCACTCTGGGTTGCTTGCAGCAGCTTCATTCCCTGTCACAGTGCAAAGCATTGAATTTGTAATCGCTTGTACTAAGCATTACAATTTTGTTACAAGGGAAATCCAATCAACAGATGGGTGTGTTGACATGGTTGTCATTGATGTCAGAAGTGTTAGGATGTCAGGAGGTTAGATGTTTCTGATATGGTGATCCTAGAGGTGAGGTCAGATTGGTTTCTTTGGTTGTCTACTATCTAGGATGTGTGTGGTCTTAACAAAAAGACATCATGGTTCATGTCAGGGTGCATGGCTGTGATCATGGCACAAGTGGATGTCAAGGCACATATGAAAGGAGGTTCATGCAATGCAAACAAGTTAATGTTTTTAGATGATGTCTTCATATGGAATTCATGTCTTGACAATGCTAAAGTGGCTTGAGGTTGTTTGGATTGATGTTGAAAGACCCATGTTTCAGGAGTTGCCACATTGTTGACAATGTTCACTTGGTATCTACAGTGGAAGGAGAATGTCACTATATTGAGTTGCTTTCTTCTGTGATCTTCAAGTATCTTGTTGTCTTCTTTTACAGTCCATTTGATCTATGTCCAACATTTTGTTTATATTCAAGGTTTTGGTGTCAAAATGTCTAAGCCCTCAAACCCTAAGTGCTTTCTTGAAGCCCTAAAACCCTATGCAAAGCTCTCAAAACCCTATTGTGCCTGTCACATTATGTAGTTGCTTTTTGTTATGTTTTTGCTCTGACTTACAATAGGCACTTAAGTCACTTAAAGTGACTTATTGAAGGGTCTTAAGTCATTCAGAAACCGGCCCTCTTTCCCCCTCAACCGGTGCTCTTCGGTTACATCAAGTGCATTTGAGTGGTAAAAGTTATCAAGGGCTTACATTTAATCTCATAAGCCTGCACAGAAAGCAATCAACAGTCCAAATTTAATTTGTTTTGAAAACCCTAACAGCTGTCTGGTATGGATGCAATTTGACGGCCTTGTAGCTATGCAGCGATAGGTAGTTAATAAAACTATTTAACTTCTCTCTTTGATGTGTGTGGAAGTGGAATGAAACTCTAATTTTTCATATATATTGGAGGACGAGTATTGTTGTATACTGAGAATGCAGAATAGTTGTTTTTGGAGAGAGTATGTTTAAGCTTTAACAATATGAAATACAGATGTATATGGTGTTTTTGAGCTTAGTTCTTGAGCAAGGGAAATGCAGCTGACAGAAAAAAAAAAAAATACATACAAACCCTAAATAGAGTAGAGGTTTGTTCTTCATTGGATGAAAAGAAAATACATGTGTAGGAATCTTTATGATGTGTTGGAGTGATATTTTTGTTGTCAGAAGATTGATATGTATTACATACAAAGACAAAAGTATCATGATGCAGAGTTATCAATCATGTATATAGTGAAATGGAGCAGAGTAGAGTCATGTTTCTCCTGTTTGTAAGACAAGATAGTGTGATTCTATAACATTGAGATTGAGGTTCATTAACAATGATTTGATGCTCGGCATCTTTGAGACAAGGTATGAAGATATTTTCAGTATGAGAATATGCTGCAATGATATGAAAGAAGGATTATATAGTTTGATATACAGAGAAAAACTTGTATAGTGAAGGGATATGAAGGTTATTTGTTTGCAGGGAAAATGAGATGGGTTTTCTTGAAGACTTGATACAAAGAAGGTGCAGCCAAGATACAACATGGTGATATTGGTAAATAAGGAAGATGGTTTTTGTAGAAGAACTGATGCAGAGATAGAACAATGAATTGTCTAGAAATAGAGTAACCCTCTAATTTTGTTTATATCTTATGTAAGTAGTGTATGTTTGCTAGTGAGGCATGTTATTTAGCCAGTGAGGCATATTCATGTCAGTAAGACTTCTTGTAGTCAATGAGACATCATTTTGCCAGTGAGGCTGTTGTATTTGCCAATGAGGCATGGTTTTGGTTAAGCTAGTGAGGCATTTTTTGAGTGGTTTTTCATCCCTATGAGGGTTTTCCACTCATGAAAATCTTGTGTTATGGTTGATGTTGATTGTCTTCATGTTTTGTGCCCTAGTGTCTCTGTTTAAGGTCTTGATCATATCATTTGTCATTATACTTGTGCATATGTGTTTGGTGAATCTTTGAGATCTTTCTCTTCTTCCATCCAGGGATTAAAAGTGTAAAAACTTGTTAAAATTATTGAAACACTAATTCACCCCCCCTCTCAGTGTTTCTCATACTCCAACAGGGCGTGTACTCTGCAACCTCAGGCCTAATGACATTGAGAAATGTTTTTCAATATCATCGTGGAAGGAGAACTTTGTCATTTCAATTGAAGAATGCAAGAGGGTGTGGCACAATGACAAAGAAAAATATTGGAAAAAGATTGCTCAAAAGTGGTTGAAGGAAAAGTTGAATGTTTTGCCAAATAACACTGGACGTGGAGAGTTCAAAGAAGAATATGCTATAATGATTACTCTGCTGAGCCGGGTAATAGGTCAAGCAGAAGTCAATAAATTTCAGCCTTGGAAGTTTTACACCATGTCCCAGATAGTTGACGGAACATAATACTTTGACTGGTCAGCATTCATCAGTGATAGTCTCCACCATCAGATAATTGATTTTCAAAGAGCTCATGAATTCCACGTGCTATCATACCTCGTATATCTAATGGCCTTTCAAGGTCAGTTTAGAGGTTTGAATGTTGTTGGAACTCTGGACATTCGACATATCTATCACCATTACCCGCAGTTAGAGTTTTCTGAAGCTAAATGGCATTATAGGTGGGTAAATGATGCATTCCTTATGCATGTGGTGCGAGATCTTGACAATGAGTTGCATATACGATTTTCAGCTGATGCTAGATCGGTAATGGCAGAGTGCGCTGATTAGTTTATCCAGTTTCCCACTTTCTCCTACATCAGGGTATATGGTTTTTCAGGAGAACCAGTCATGCTACCAAGATATCCTACGGATGAGGTAGCGTTCATGGAATTTCTAAGGCAAGTCTATGAAGTTCACTCATTTTTGCATAGCAGGCGCAATGCGGCTTTCAGTTTTCCAGTTGGGATGGGTATATACAGATGTAGATTAGGAGTAGATGCCAAAGTAACTGGTAGCAAATTGTCTAAGTATGGCCTCAAGTCATTTGACAAGAGGTTTTCATATGATCCCCGTGGTGTTTTTGCAGCACTCCTTGGTCAGAATTGTGTACATGCGCCTGTAGTTGAAGATTTATGGGCTAATTGTAAAGATGAGTTCGAAGTGTGGAAACATAGCTACATCAGGTTTACCTTGCAACAGTTGGCTGATACCCTGTTAGATGATGATGGTGAGGTTCTACTTCCCATGTATTTCAAAGATCAAGTTGAGCAAAAGCCACTATCGCAAGTTGATTGGTTCGCCAAAGAGAACCTCAATTGAGGAAAGAATGAGCCATGTTATTAAAAATAGTATGGTATTCTTGAATAATAAGAAGCGGAAAGAAGTCATTCTAGTTATAGAGCTGCCATATGTCCAACCATCTATACCTTCCACTTCCAAACCAAAACCAAGAGTTAAGGCTATGAGTGTTCTTCTAGAAGGAACGAAGATGGCCAAGTTGAAGAGGAAAAAGGTTGAGTCTCCAATCCATATTCAACAAGAACAACCAGTAGTTGCATTAGAAGTTCCGACTGAACCATCACCACATGTTGAAACAGTGCCTTCAGTTCATATTTCTCCACCTCCATCACTAAGGTCTTCTCCCATTCACATAGATTCAGAACCAGATTCGCCAGTTCATAACACTGCGACACACATTGATTCATCAGGAGTTGACGGAACTGGAACTGAGCCTCCCAAGGAAGTCAGCTTTTCTTGGCTCAAGAACATCTTGGGTAGGAAGAGGAGAGAGCCTTCATACCAATTGACCTTGACAGAACTTGATAGCGTCTGCCAAGACATACCAGAAAAGAAACTTAAAAAACAAGTTCACATGGAGAAGAATGTTGATGGAGAAATTATTCTTGAAACTGCAACATCGTCGGAAGATAAGAATGTCAATGAGATTGAGGTTGATGACTTCAAAGTTGTCAGAGCCAATCTTGGTAGAAGTACCTGGCACATGGATGTGAATCTCTTTGAGGTTGCAATAGATAATTTGAAGGAAAGAGTGTTGAAGGATGGAGAAGATAAAGCAGCCCTCAAGGCTGAGAATAGGCAGCTGCGGCAATATATTTCCAATCTTCTTCATGGCACTTCATAAGCCAACTTATTGCTTCCTCAGATTCTGGAATCACCGTCTGATCACCAACAGCTAAGTCAGTTGGTCATTTACGACAGGCACATGAAGGATTGGGTGGAAGAGTTTGTAACTAAAGGCATATTTGTACTTTCACAGATCTATCAATTGAAATACAATGCTCATGATCTGCATCAAGGCATTCAGGGGTTTGAGCAGAGTATAGCTGAAGACAGGCCAGTATTTGAGATCATAATCTCCGACTTGAAGGTAGCATATGATTTTGTCGATTCAACAGAAAATAAGAAGGTTTCTACTTGGAAAGCACAATATCTTTTCACAGTAGAAACCCATGAGAGGATATCCTCAGAGTTAGCAGAATGGAAAGAAAAGGTGAAAAGTGCTCTCAGGTTCATGAATTCTTTTGTTTCTCAGATCCCGTGCTCATATGAGAAAGAAGATGGTACCCCATGTGATCTCAGGGAAGTACAGATAGAATTTCAAACTCTCGTCCACAGCAGTTTTAATGGTGATCTTAGTGCCAGCAAGATAGATCGTTTTGCTGCTATGACAGTAAAGTTTAATAAAGTTGTGGACAAAGTTCGTGAATTCCTACAGATGGTTGCAGATGGTGAAGATATGTTATAAAATCAAAATATCATCTTGGAAAGCATCAGTGTTCCCGACAAGGATACGGTTACTAGCTTTTTGGAGAATATTGTTTCCCAAAATATCAATGTATGATGTCACCAACAGGGCAGTGATATAGATAAGGATGGGACTCAAAAAACAACTTTAACTCAATGCTTTTCGATTTAAAGCATTTGTTTTCATTCAAAGCTTATCCATCCTCTAAATAGAAAAAAATCACTATGTAATAGTTGGAGCTTTCTCTGATTTAAAGCAAATTATTTTAAAGCAGGTGTGTGTTAGAATCTTTGTTTAGAATAGAAATAAAGCTTGCGAGTTGGCAAGTTAGTTAGCTAGGATCAAGAAGATTTTAGGGTTCCCTACTCCTTTGATTAGTGTATAAATAAGGGCAGCCTTGTGTCATGTCCCTTAATTTCAGCCCATAACAAGTTTGCAGTTTTCCAAATAAAGATTGAAGAGAAGATTAGTTATCTTTAAGGTTACATATGTCTTCATACTTAGCCAAATTTCATGGCAAGAAGAAAAGACAAAATAAGAATAAGACAAGGCTGACTTGGCACTAAAAGACAAATTATATTTGTTTTAATAAAATGAAGGCAATTATGAAGAGATCGAATAAATCACTAAGGATCGATCATCATTAAGAAGATAAATATAATTAAATGAGTTTAACAAAAAGGCACGAAGGCCTAAGGGTCTCCACCGATGGCTCCTCCACACCATAAAAGGAGGATTCATCATTCATTATTAAAAGTAGCATTTGACCATTCAGCATTTGATAATTCATATTACATTTGAAGGAAGAAAAAACAAACCTGCATAAGGAATACGATAGAGCAGTGATAAGAAAAGTCTGAGATCTGGAGACATCCATCCAAATAATAGATACTATTATTAATTCATCATTGCCAGACTGCCATACATCTTCTATCACAGGTAAGCACTCTATGTTTATTAATGCTGATGGCAGCCGTATGACACAGGTATGCCAAATTCATATTCATGTTTCATCATTGATAGTGAATAGAATGCTGACAGACATATGTAGTTACACATGTTAATGTATTTATAGTGATTATAACAGTTCTTGATAATCATATGGTAACTCTCATAAATGTATCGATTCTGATATATGACAGTCATCATATGCTTATACTCAAAATGCCTTTGTCATGATACTATTGATTTGTGCACAGCCATGCTTAGTAAGGCAATGTCTACATCCCATTATCCATGATGATATAATCATCATGAATAATGTCATGTAGACAATCATATAGAAGAATCATTTGTAATGTATTTATTGTGCGATATTTCAAGTGAATCATCTTGTAAACAATCATATACCATGATATGTGATTTGCTAACCTCCTATGAGAGATGGAAGGAAATTACCAAGAGGCCACATGGGTAGTATTGAGGCCTTTGTCACATGAGGTATAAGGTACCCATGATGCAAAGGATGATTATCACATAGAGGCCTTGTCACATGAGGCATAAGGTACCCATAGTGCAAGGATAGTGATATGAAGGCCTTGGCTACTTGATATAAGGCATCATAAGAGTACCAAGGAGTCTCATAGAGGCCTTGACTCTAAGGTATTAAGGATACCATATTGAGTCTAAGGATAGAGACCATAGAGCCCCATAGTGGATAATGGTAACTATCCTCCAATCTCCCATAAGCTGTTAGTAAATGACATATAGACCAATAGATTATAACTTGTATTGATGGATATCCTAGATCATGAGAAATAACATGAAAAGAATATGCAAAGCATATTAGTGTTGATCATGAAAGTAACATATGAAATGTTAATGATATGCAAGGCATATGCATGATGATCATAAGGCTAACTTGTGAAATACAAAGAGCATTGAAAGCAATAATGTTATGCATTGAAAATAACTATGAGTTCATACTAGTGATATGCATAGAAAATGATCATAGATGAATAATAGTAACTTGCATAGCAATGTATATTGATAGAAATCAGTTTTGAACTAAATGATAAAGCAATGTTCTATGTATGAATTTTATATATTGGCTTTAAATGAAAATGTACTAATGTTCCTTTGTTACAAGTTGAAATTTTTGGGCAAGGGAAAACAGGAATTCTGATTTGTGACAAGGGGACATTACACCTTGCCCATTGTTTAGGAACTGTAATTGTGATAGCATAATTTGTTGTGCCTATTCTAGCCTACAAAGTTGTTATTCAAATGCTTGTTCACCTTATGCCCATTGTAATCCAGTGTTTGATCGCATGTTGTATGCCTGTCTTTGCTGCAATACAACTGTCCTGGAGTTGTAACTACTTTTGAATATTGAGAATAGAAATCTTACACCTTTCATTGCTTTGATTCTCTGCCTCAAGTTCATTTAGTTTGTCGTTTATGTGTTGCTTGCATATGCTTAATTTCAGTTTACATCTTTAAAGTACAATAAGTCTTAGGATGCGATCCGGAACGAATATATTTGAGCTTATGTGTTGACAAATCATTCCTTGTTTACTTTTGACTCCTAAGTTCTGAGTTTGCTTAGGTTGTCAAAAGTGTCATTTAGTTTAGGCCTAGCTGTAGTTAGAAGTTAAAAAAAAAAAAAAAAAAAAAAACCTCTACTGCAGCTATAGAGTTTTATAACCTTGTGCTCGTAGCTGAAAAACAAAAAGATAGGCAAATTTATTTTATTTATCTTTTAAGCAATCATCACCTTTCCCTCCTAATAGAAGAGCAGTTTATTTGTGCATAGTTATCTGTTTCCAACTCGCATTCCAGAGGTGCAAATTGAAATGCCAACACATAGGCAGGGAGAGCAAGAGGAGCTTTGCCACAAGGTTTGAGTTTTGGGGGCCTTCTATAATGATACTAACAAAGTGTTGGTAGGGTTCCAAGTTACCCATCGAAATGGTTGTGTTGAAGTTGGAAGTGACTTCTCCATCCTGATATTCTATGGAGGCTCAATTCATATAGCCCATTGCTGTAAAGATTCGTGCTTTGGCTTGCCTTTTCCATTGTTATCAAATGCAGACCAAAACAATATGCATATGGACAAAGCACCAAGAGTGTTCACGAGGGTGGAGGATGGTGGATAGATAAGATGTAGCTTCAGATAGAGAGTGCTGAGGTCGGGTGGCGTGTGAAGGTGGTGCAGTTGGTGGTTTTGTGTTGCTTGAGTTTGGTTTTGAGAGAATATTATGGCAGTTTTTGGTTTTATATCTCTTTTTACATCTATTAGCATGTTATAGTGTCTTCAGTTTAAGGTATTAGGAGTAGCATGTAGCAATCTTGGCCTTCTATGGCATTATTGCAAGAAAATTCTGATAGTTCCAAGGGTGGGGGCCCAATAGAAACCCCGGATAGTTTATCTGAAAACAACAACAAAGTTCACATTAAAATTTAACACTATCAACGAGGCAAAATCAACAAGGAGAAACTCTCATGGAGAAGATGAATTTTTGTCTCTTGTCACAATTAGAGCTCCTTCTCTACATCCATCAGACTTTTAGGCTTGACATTTGTAGATTGGTATAGAATATTATAATTGAGACTAACACTATTTGCAATGAATATTGACTTCATTAATCTCAAGATTTGGGGCTGCCTCCAAAATCCCAATTTTCATCTACCATAGGGTTTGCTGTTGTTTGCAAAGTGTCATTTTGACTTCAATAATGTAGACAATAAATTGGTTTGATTAAATGTCATTGATTAGGTGAATAAAATCCTTAATTGTTGGGATATGATACTCTGTTTGGCTCATGGGCACAGCAAATCACTGAGATTATATGTCCTTGATTGGGTAAACGAATCTTTAATCCTTCAGGTATGCTACTTTGTTTGGATCAAGCTTGTAATTTTAGAACACTCACAATTGCAGTAATCACAAGGCAATGTACCCAATAAGCACATAAACACCTCTAAGCAATGTGAAGTAATGGAGAAGGAGGATGCTAACACATCAACCCAAGGACTTTGCAACCCAAAGTCATACTTCCAGATTTTTGTCCATATGTACTGCCTTATAAACCTTCTGGATTTTTTAAAAAAACCAACATTTTTTTCCTTTTTTCACATATTTTTATTTACTTAAACTATAAATAATTCAGCTACAAGTCACATATCAAAATTTATAATGAAGCAAATACTGTTTGGATTTCCTTTACGTATAAGAATGCAAATGAAAGTGACAATCAGAATTTTCTTCTCGAAGACTTTGCCATTCTGATCTATGTTGCTCCATCTTCCCCTCAAAAGTAAAAGCTGAATTGCAAACTTACCTACTTTATATACAATGAATTAAGTGAATGAAAAATGCCTGCACCTTACAATCCATACCAACAAAGGATGATTTACTTGTGAGCCTCACATAAAACTCATGAACTAAGATCTAGATCAAGCTTCTCTAAACGCCACCCAAATCCATGTTGGCTTCCATCAAGATATAAACCAACAGAGTGAAACCTGGAAAATGATTCATAAGAGAAAATTAGAAACAAAAAGTTGAGTTGAATATATCTCCAACTTTTGTTTCCAATTCAAAAAATTTATAAGGTGACCAAACTGTAAAGTATCTGGCCAACAAAAGGACAGTACATCCAGTTGAGTCTTCCATTCATTGCAATATCCTAAGGAAATATGAAAAAATTATAGAACCAAAATAATACAGAAGATATTATGAAAATATTACTTTTTCACAGCTGGACGATGAGCAATGGATAGCATTGTGATGCCACTCTCATGAATTCTTTTGTAGAGTTTTTCCTCCCCATCCATACTAACTGCTGATGTACATTCATCCAAAATTGCAAACCTGTATATAGAATGAATACCCTGTTATACACAAGTGGCAATACTATAAACCAAAATTTTCAAGTAATACATGATACCCATTTGAATACTGAAGGTAAACCATATTAAGAAACCTACTTTGGGCAATGGTACAGAAGTCTTGAAATGGCAAGTCTTTGCCTTTCTCCTCCTGACAAGGTCTCTTCCCAGTTCTGCAAAAAAACAAAAAAAAAAATCTTTTAAAAATGTGCTCAGTTTTAGACATTCACAAAATCAAATTGAAGCAGAACTCCAATTTCCACACAAAGACTAAATAAGACCAATTTTATTCAAAATATGATAACTCCATTATGCTTATCAAAGTTTCACTCTCATTCAGCTTCCCCTAGAAGACTTCTAATCTCTTATTTTAGGTCAAAACACTATAGAGTCATAGACAAAGTAGCAGGTATGAGCTCTCAATTGTATGCACGTTGATTGCATGGATGTTACACTAATACAAATCTTTCCTATATGTTTTTTCTAGACTGGTCGTAACTTCTTTTAAATCAAATATTTCTGTAAGACTAAAACAAAGATTAACTGTTTTAGTAATTTATTCTAATAAAGTATGCTCCTACCTCAAAAATCATACAGTTCTTTATCACAATAAGCCCATAAATTTACAACTGAAACAAACTTAAATTTTTGTCTTACTCAAGACCATGAGTGAAACCTAGTCAAATGAGAAGAAAGAATTTCATTAAGGATAGACTCAACATTGTAAGCTACAATCTACATGCACCAATACAAACAAGAGACATGCAAAATTGTACGAAATATGATTTTGATAGAATCCCTTGACTTAGTTCTAGTTGAATGATAGTAAAATTGGCTGAAATTAGAAACACACATGCCTAATCTAAAACATCATAAAACTTTTGTAAAATATATATTAGCGACTAGAATTTTAATTAACTTTAGCTGCAAGATTTAAACATTACGGAAAAAATTGACTTCACAAAATGAATATCAGTCATGTGACTTAACAGGTAGACTTGGCAAATATCATTGATGACATTCTTTGGCAACTAGCACTAGTGTACCCTTCCTCTTAACAGTTCATACGAGAGGTATCTTGAATGTCTTTTGATTCTTCCATACACTCTTGAAACATCCACATCATGTCATTTTTTCCATCATTGTCATCCAAGTCACTTCCTACTCAGCCTCACATGCCGCAAATCTCTTCCTTTTCAGTTTTCATTGGCTGGTAAGATGCTTCTTGGTGTGACATCGGTGGCAAAACTTTCCTCTGACAATAAACTATTGTTTCTTCAAACAATCTATTGGATCTTTCTCCATCTTCCCAAGTAATTCCTTGAGGCACCTAATGTATGTGCATACAGATTCCATCTTTTCCTACAGTGTACTGTATATCTTTGCAACAATCCCATTGTCACCATGCAACAACTTGAATTCAGCCTGGAATGCTTGCTTTAGCTTCTACCAAGTGTCTAAATTATTTCTTGGATTTGAGTAACCTATGTACGATTTGATGGATACTCAAAAGCACACAATGCCAATAGGATTTGTGAGTGTAATGTCTCCAATATAGAATTTTGTATTTTCTAATTTTTTTTGTATTTTTTTTTACTGCTGGAAACAAGAACAAAGGTAGAACAACTCAAATGATGCTGATATAAACTCCTTTAATAATATCTGAAAGTTTGCAAACTGAAAATATGGGAAATGCAAATAGCTACAGCACTCTGACACTAAATCTCCATCTTATATAATATTCAAACCAAATCAACTTTGCATAAATAGCTATCTGTGCTTGAATGTTTATAATCTGAAATAATATTGCTGATAGTATAATACTTCTGAATAGCAGATATAGTGCACAAACTGAAATAGGAAAGCAATAGCTATAACATAATGGAAACTTCTTCTCATACCATATTCAGATTTAGATATATTTGCATATTGGAAACAATGAACAGAAATCCGTGCATACAGCACTCTTATTCTATATGAATCAATGAATTGCAGCTTCAAAATCTGCAATTTATATTTATATTCTGCACTTACATATGGTCTGCAAATTACAATGTACAATCCCCTGCGGCTAGCTGAAATTCTGCAACTTCTATCCCACAGGCCACAGTCGCTATGAAGGTATTCGTGTCAATTGGAACTCTATAGCATTCAGCACTTAACCTGATGTTAAATTTCAACTCTGCAACCCACTTAGGCAGTGCCCAATGACAATCGTGTGGGTATGATGCTGGTGTCTTCACAAATTATGATCAGTACTCAGCTCAGTATGCTCCAGAATGGCACAACTGATGTTAGCAAACAGCTGCGACTAGACTCTAAATATTACTGCAACAGATAGGTGTTAACAGCATACAATTAGCAACTGTGAATACACTAGTGATGCCGATAGAGTATGGCGATAGATCTATGAATTGGTGTTTCTTTGAAATTCCACGGCTCTCCTCCAGCAAACTATAGTTTAGGGACTGCAGTGATCAATCTCTACTTCCCTGTGAGATCCAATGCAATCGAACTCTCCCCTAAACAGTTGCGACCACTCTTTGAATGTGTAAGAATGCTGTGGTTGGATAATGGCCTGATGCAGCTCACAATTTCAGTGATAGGAAACTCTGAAACCTCAATGATGGCACCTTCACATGCACAGCAATAAATACTTTGATGAGCTTATCAATCAACTGAGAATCAACAATGAATATGCCTAGAACAATCCCTACATATTTGCTTGCAAATCTTGATTGCCCAGGCCTGAAACTGAAGATATTTTGACAAATTCTACTCCAATGCAACCACTGAATGAAGTTGCCCTAGGTGGAGTTAAGGGTTTTCGTCCCCAAATATGGGGATGGAACCTAAGAGGGTTTTTGTCCTCCCAGACTCCGCAGCCAAGGGTTTTCGTCCTTGGATGAGAAATCAAACACAATGCTCAATTCCGGAAAGTGAAAATGCCAAGTGAAGCCAAGCGCCACCTTTTTATTCTTCTCCGAAACAGGCCCTTGAATTAAAAAATTCCCACCAGAGTATTTAAAAATACTTTTTATAATTATGTGTTTAAAAACACTTTTTTAAATATTAAAATAATATTATTATGTTGCCCCTTAAATATAAAATTATTGGGCCCAACTTAAAATAATATTATTAATTCTTTTAGTCCTGAAAAGGGGACATGACAATCAGTTTGCCTACTGACCGGGGACCACCCAAATTGTTTCACTTGTCCTGCAATGTCTTATAACCTTCTTCCCTTTACCATAAATTTTTCACAATTTCAACTTGTTTGAGGAAGATGAGCTTACCTTCCATTTCTATTTAGTATTTACTCCTTGCACCCTCATGCAATAACTTGGCAATAATGATTTAAGCCCTACCGCCACTTTTTTCTTTGATGCTCAACTTGCTTGATTCTCTTTTGCCGATAGACTAGTATCTCAGGATCCTATGTCAAAATCTCATCTCAAGCACACTCATGCTCTCATGCAAGAGTCCCCTCTTGACACATCTAGACACCAGTCATCTATCAACCATGAACAATCCTCACAACTTGGGCCTCTAACTCCTGGAGTTGTACTTCTGGATCATGACCAGCTCTATTTTAGACCAGATTTTGAAAAGGTTATAGCATTACCTCCTACTCTTCAATGATTAGTAATTCTTCTAATCTCTTGCAGTTTTCTCTGTAACAGTTCTTATCCTCATCCAAGAAGCCTACCTCACTTCTGTAATAGTATTTCTCTCCGCATCTCAAAGGCTCAAAAACTTATGCAAAAGCCATACTTATTTTGTCTAGAAGGGGCACTTGTTGGGTTGCCTCGAGCAACCTATCCATTTGGTCTGTATACTCTAGCAATCATGCAAACTTTCTAACTTCCCTCACTTCATGGACTTGTTGCCGTATTCATGCACATTTTGGATTCCTGATCATAAACTTGAGGGACTACATCAATTTCTATAAACCAATCGCTAATGCTATCTTAATTTCTTTGCTTGTTACCATATGCTGCAAATCAAGTTCTTTCTCATCATGTAAATCTTGCATCCAGTGATACTGGCAGGCCCAGTTCTAGCACAAGGTGTTCATCAACTAGTCAACATGTTAAATCAACACCAGATGATCCTAGATGAAATTAAGGGTTGCTTCAGTTTCCCAGGTATCTTCTCCAGTATGTCCTCAAATAGCAATCTTCAAAAGGAAACCGAAATCTTCAGCCAACTAGGTTTCTTTTTCTTCATTTATTAGTGGATCTTCAAATTTTCTGCCCATGAAAAACTCTTAGATTGATGCTTCATGCTTTCTCTTCAACAAATTCATCATATTTGGCATGCTCTGGTCATCAAGGTGGCATCTGGTATGACACAAACTCAAGAAGGCAATGGTGCAAAAAAGTTAGTATAGAAATTGACAGAAACAAACCAAAGAAATAATGCACAAAATTGGAGTGAGAACTAACCCCTTTATTCATATACCACAAAACAAGCATGTACCAAAGGTTTATTGGATAGGACGAGAATGACAAAGAATAATAACAAGAAAGCTCCCCGAACTCATGGACAATTATAACACTAGGTGTGTCATGTGAACAATCATTGGTACTAAATACAAGTAATAGTCTCAACTATGCAACAATCTCAGCCATGACTAATCTAATAATTTAATATGCCCATATAAATGCACATACTCGATCAAAATATACAAGCTAATTTATTATCTTACTTGAGTATAACAAACATATAACTAACTTAGTATGCCAAGATATCACATAACACAAGATTATTTATGCTTGCTAAAACTCATACATACACAAGCAAAAGGATATGCCCCATTGTCATGAGCTTGAAATAGGTGCGGATCCATTTTGAAGTAGATATTTAGAGTCTGAATGCAATGAACATCATAACTCGTTTCTGATGCTCTTCACTGACTCTATTCTAGAGAAAGCCCCAGAGTATGAAATAGACTCCTCCTTGGATGGATTCTTTTGTTACAAGCACATAAGCATAGCAGATGAAGACATGTTGAAGAAAGCCTTCACAGTAGAAAATGTGAACTATATACAAGTATTCCAGAAATTTCTAACACCAAATGGTATCAATGCACATAATCAGTTGTTTCATTGACTCTACATTGCATCAACAATATTTTATAGGATCATCATACAGATTTTTCCAAAGGTGGACACAATGAATTTAAAGGTTTTCCCTGATGATTTGCCTATTTATGTACCTAAGGAGTAGCAGTTTGCAGTAGTCTTGGCACAACATATGAGACTCTGCAGGTAAGCCATATTGGACCTAAATCCAAAGAAATGTTCTCTTATTACAATAAGTTATTAGGCCACACTATGTGCCAAGCAGGATTGAAGACTGGTGTAGTTAAGATCTCTGTGCTGATGCAGATGCAAGTACCCCCTGGCAAGGGGACAGCTTGATCCTTTTTGGTTCATGTAAAGAATTGTACAGATTATTCTTCAAAAATGTCACCCAGGTCTCATACTCCTTGCAAACCTTGACAAAAAGTAAAACTTGTCTCATTTGCTTAGACCAAAAAGCATTAGAGGGCATTTGATGAGTTGAAGACCATTGATTAGAATGCCAATTCGTGTACCCTGATTGGAACAATGAATTCAATTTACACATAGATGCCTCAAATTTTTATATTGGTTGCACATTAACACAGAAAATTCAGCACAATGAAATGCAAAGCATACATTGCATATGATCTATTCAGTCAAAAGTTTTGACATTGCCTATTACTTAAAAATCTGTTCATTTTTTATGTCGATCAGTGCCTATTGTTGCACTTGATCAACAAGCTAGTAACCCACGAGATGGTAAGAAGATGGATCCTTTAACTGCAAGATTTTTCCTTTAAAATGGTTATTTGACCAAGGAATATCCATGTTATTGTAGATCAAATGTTAAGGATGCAATTATAGGGCAACTTTGTAAAACTTATAAATGAGAACCTAAGCGCAGTACTGTCAGTCAGTTTAAGGCTGAAACACATGACACAAGCAACTTTGAGCCTAAAATATTGGTGTCAGTTATTGTGAGTTCAAAATTTCAAATGCATGATGCAGGCCACTTTAATCCTAAACAAGTTAGTGTAGGCCACTAAAATGTAATAAGCCCTGTTGGCTTACAACTTTGTTTTCCCTGACTTTGCTGATATAAATTTCTGAGTTGGATTTTCTTGTTTTGTTTTTATGTCTTTTTGCTTTTTTTTGTGTTTTGTGATGCAAATAAGATGTAAAAGTAAATGCTAAAGAAACTAGTTGCAGCAATGAATATATATACAATGATTCAAATGGAAAATCAAATGCAAGAGCTCTTTTTCATCTTCTTTGAAAAGGCAAATTTTATATAGATTTTACACAAGCTGGAAATGCAAACAAGTCTGAAATTTGAAACCTGGGAATGAAGATTGCATGTGAAAAAACCCTTGAATAATTGCTGCAGCCAAGACCATTGATTTTTCCCACCTTTTTATGCTGGTACAAGACAAATCTATCCTAGCCGCGACCAAATGAAGAGAAATCAGACCCAACAGTGAGGCGTTTGGCCCTAGGGAAAAGACGTCCCTGCCCTAGCTGGTACAGCCCAGCCAGCCATTAATGCCCTCTGAAAATTGTTTCCAAAACAATTGAAAATGGTTGAAAATTAATCACGATTGTTTGCTTTTTATTTTCTTTGATCTCATTCCATCAATTTCTTCTTGATTTCTTCAAAAAATCTCTGCAATTTCTTGATCCTGTGTATTGTCAGATGTGATAATTTAACCCAGCAACTTTAGTGGATCTTGCACCACTTCAGATTGCCATTAAACCTGAAGATTCCTCAATCTCCAAGCCCAAAACCCTTGAATTCTCCAACGCCAAGCTCTCAGACCAATTTCACACAAATATCAAATGCTCATTTTTCATATGAGGTCGATTTTTGTGAAGAGACTTATATATATCCATTGGAAATTCAATTTGTTTCTCAAATGCATAATTCCAATTATATTTGCTTTTATTGTTTCTCTCAAACTTTGGTTTATGTGCCAAATATAAAATGAATCCATTTAAGTGACACTTAATGAGGGTATTGGCCTCATGGGCCCCCTTATTAGTTATAAAGTGTAATTATAACATAAGTTATAATATAACACTTTATTAATTAACTCTATTAGAAAAATATGAACTCCCTATGAAAACAATCCACCAAGTCACCAAATAAATATGGAAGTCCAATCGACTAGTGCCCTACCTAAAATAGCAACCCTCAGCATACGACCTTCTAAAAATAGTAAGTGCCTCCAAACATGACCAATGCCCGCGATGAACCCAGGGTGCAAAAACAGCACCCGCGATGAACCCACGACGCACCCGGCGTTAAAAACGCCAAAAATAAATTTTTTATTTTTTATTTTTTAACAGTTAAGTCACTTTTATGATTTTTTATTTCTTCTAAAAAGCAAAACTAACCCTAAAAACACATTATAAACACAAAAGCTTTGCCATTTCAACTCATTTCTTTCCAAAACACAAAAGCTCTCCATTGTGGTTGAACTCAAAAATTTCTTTGTGATTGAAGAGAGAAGCTTGAAGATTGAATCTTGAAGGTTGGAAATCTATTGCACCACCATTCTTACTCATTTCCAACGGTTTAGAGGCTGCCAAGAAGATCAAAGAGGAGATTTTTGCAAAGAGGTAGGTTTTTTTTTTTTTTTTTTTTTTTTTTGCATTTTTCAGCAACAAACAAATTCTTTTCAACTTGTTTTTTTTAATCTTAGTTTATATGAATCATGAATGTATCGCCATGCTTTAGTTTTTGTTTTGATTCTTGAATGTTTTCATTGTTTTGTTTACAAACTTATTGCCACACCCAGAGGAATCACAATGGCAGCTAGTTCTAGCTCCGTATCCCAATCAAAATTCAAAATCAATCCACACTCACCTCTTTGGAGGCATGTTGAAATGATACAACAACAGCCAAGTGGTGGGTGTTACATTTGAAAATGCAAAGGTTGTGATGTGCAATATAATAGTTCATTTAGTCGGGTGAAAGCCCATTTGTGTAACATCCTTGGGATGGGGATCAAAGCTTGCCCAAGAAAAAATAAAAAACCTATACCACGAGAGCAAGTGATGGCATATATCATGGAACAATAAGCAGTAGATGAAGCAGCAGGTCATAAATCAGTAGCAAACTTGTCAAGGAAAAGAGGCAGAAATCAAGGAATGGAGCCTCCATCTATTCCCAGTTCCAATGTTGTGATAGAGAGCCACCCATTTTTGGTCACTCCTCAAGAGCAACCCACAAGCACTACAAACAGAGACCAAAGGGACCTGTGGAAACATCATTTCAAAATGAGGCTCGAGATATTGCTAACCAACATATAGCCAGATGCATTTATGCAAATGGTTTGTCATTCAATGTTGTTCGCTCACCATATTGGAAAGAGATGGTGAGAAAAATTAATGAGTCTCCAAAAGGGTATAAGAGTCCAGGTTATGAGAAGGTGAGTGGCACCTTATTGGAAAATGAGGTCAAGGGTATAGAAGATGCATTGAAGCCCATAAGGGATTCATGGAGTGAGACAGGGGTGTCGATTGTCTCTGATCGATGGAAAGATGCAAAAAATCGGCCTTTGATCAATGTCATTGCAGTGTCCCCTAAAGGGGCAATGTTTTTGAGAGCTATGGATTGTGAGGAGCAGGTGAAGGATGGAGAATTTATTGCTAAGATCCTCATTGCAGCCATTGAGGATGTGGGACCTCGTAATGTTGTTCAAGTCATAACAAACAACGCAAAAAATTGTAGAGCTAATGGTTTGTTGGTTGAGGAATGATATTCACATATTTTTGGACACCTTGTGTTGTCCACTCTCTCAATTTAATGCTATAAAAGATTGGGAAAAAAATTGATTGGATTAGAGAGTTGTATGCAAAGGCTGAGGAGATACAAATGTTCATCACCAACCACCACATGTCCCAAAGCACATTTAGATCATTTTCTACATTGGAGTTGTTGAAGGTAAGTGAAGCAATATATTTTTAAATTTTTCATAGTGCTTTAATTTCACATATTCTAATTCTTCTTAAAGTTTGTTTTTAATTTTTTAAATGTTTAAATTTTAATTATTGTACTTTTTATTTTTGATATTTCAATAGGTTGCTGAGACCCGTTTTGCCTCAAACACAATTGCCTTGAGACAACTTGTGAAGGTCAAACAGGGTCTTATCAACATGGTAACAAGCACTAATTGGTCCATATGGAGGCAAAGCAACACTGAGAGGGCAGCAAATGTTAAGGGGATGATCCTAAATGACTATTGGTGGGATCGTGTGCAGTATCTCCTTAGTTTCATCGAGCCCATTTTGAGCATGATTCATTATACAGACATGGACAAGCCTTGCATGGGGGAGATATATGATGGCATTGATTCAATGATAGAGAAGATAAAGACCATCATAAATGAGGAGAAAGATCCTCAAGAAATTCTCTTCAACTAGGTGCATGAAATTATTGAGGGTAGATGGAACACAATGACAACCCTGTTGCATCTTCTTGCATTTGCATTGACTCCAAAATATTACAATAGTGAGATTCTTTCGGTGCCAAATAGGGTTCCCCCGTGGAGAGATTTAGAAGTGTCTGATGGGTACAAGGCAGCATTTCGTAGACTCTTCCCTGATCCAGATTTGCATGATATGGTCACGAATGAGTTCACTGATTTTGTACACTCCAATGGTCAAAGCATTGAGGCTCTTCATGATAAATTCAAGAAAGATGCTCACAATTGGTGGTACTTTCATGGCCAACAATTCCAGTGCCTACAACCTCTTGCAATCAAAGTTTTATCACATGTAAGTTTACTAAATTTAAAATTTATATGATTTTTATGATTTATTTTAAAGACTTTTAAAAATTTGAACTTTGAATTTTCATAATTTTTAATTATTATAAATTTTATAACTTGTAAGTTTTTATTTTTAACTCTTTCTCTTTACTTTGTCTTCATAGGTTGCTAGTTCCTCTACATCTGAGAAGAATCGGAGCACGTACTCTTTTATCCACTCGATAAAGCGCAACCAATTGCACTCTAAAAAGGCGGAGAATTTAGTGTATGTGCATTCCAACTTGTGCCTCCTTTCGCACAAAAAGCAAGACTCTAAGGAGGGGGAATCAAAGTTGTGGGATGTGGAGCCAAAGCATATTGACATGGATGCTTCTACTTCCCAATTCCAACATGTTACACTCGAGGGATCAGAGAGCGAGCACACTTTTTCAGCAAGTGCTGCAAGTGGTAGTGGTGTTGGTTTGGTTCTTCAAATGATCCTACTAATGTCCAAGATGATGATGATGATGTGGAGGATTTAGCAAATCCATATGATGATTGACATTTGTCATTTGACATTGAAACAATGAAAATTGATTGTTGAACATGATATTATTATTTTGAATCTTGTTATTGAACTTGAAGTTCGAGTTTTATGATATTCAAGTTGATGGTGGTTTTGTTGATTATATGATGCTATGTGGTGTTCTACACTTTATTCTTGCATTTCTACACTTAATTCTTGCTTCTATGCTTAATTTTTTTGCATATACATATATTTATATATATATATAAACGAACCCAACCCCAAAAAAAAAATTTGGCCGAACCCGCAAACCCGAACCCTAACCCGCACCAAAACTGGCAACTTAGGCTATTATTAATAACTCTCATGTATTTGGTATTTTAATCAATGTTACAAGACTCACCCAGACTCGGTGAGTCCTGACGTGGGCAGACCCAAACGAGCCCTAGGGACTCGTGACTTGGGTACCCAGCGAGTCTGGTCAAACTCGATGAGTCCACCAGACTCACTAGACTCAGAAAGTCCTGTTGGGAAGACTCGGCAAAGTCAATGAAAATCAAGAAGAAAAAAAGGAAAAAAAAAATAGAAAACAATTAAACATAAAAGCGTGAAAGTCAAGCGCTTTTTTTAAGGGTTTGGAGGACTTTTGGAGCACAGTTAAAAGTGATTAAATTATGAAAAATGGCATGCACCATGAAGGTCTGTGTGGTCTCAAAGGCTTTAATTTGGGCTCAAAGGCTGCCCCTCAACCCCACTAGGGGCGCTACCCCCAGACCCCCGCGAGGAGCAATGCCCTTCAACCCTGTTGGGGGCATTGCCCCAAACCCCCACAAGGGGTGCTACCCCAAAGCCCCGCTCTAGTTTTAAAAAGAAAAAAATAAAAATCATTTTGGGCCATGCCTGATGAAAAAGCAACATTTTTTATTCTTTTGACTTTTTTCCAAGTAATTGAATTACATTTATGCTTCTGGTTTGCTAAGTCAATCCCTGTCCTAAGTAATGCTCCTATAGCTATATAGCAACATTTGCAGACTTGTTTGAGATACATTCACATGACTCCACATAGAGCTAACAATGCTAGGCTAAGCGATACAAGCTCCTTTCTACCATAGTTCATGACTCCATATTTTGATTCTTGTTTTTCATGCCATGGATATCATAATCCAAGAGTTTTGTACACCTAAAACACTCTACAATATTTATATATTGTAATATCCCTAAATAGGATATTCTCTAGATATACTGATAACAACAGCAGTAATAGAATGTATACATTCAAATTAAAGATTTGAATGAAATTTATATATCATGACCATAAAATTTATTCAGTCAATGGCTCAAGATAGCTTAGTCCAGTTTGTTAAGTTGATCTGTTGTTACAATGTCACAGGCAAGACTGCCTCCAATCTGTATGTCACTTGCTACACCCAAATATCTCTGCGACTGAACTGCAAATGGAGTTCCAACCTACCATACAATGATGGCACAATTCCTGACAAATCTGTAGTGGGTTCACTATCCCTGATGATGTCACTCTGATGATTCGATGCCACTTCGTATGCAAGTTAACAGCTGTCCTAGGAATGGTGATCACTCCACAACAAAGTTCAATATTTAATGCAATCAATGATATCTATTACCATCGGCTGAGCAGTGATATCTACACACTCATTGATAGATTTGTGAATGCAAAATGCCATCAATGAACATTATGTGATTTCCTTCAAGTACATCACGATTTATGCCGATGCCATGATCATCTAAGTGTTGAATTGTCCCAGGTCAACGATCTGAGATCATATAAATCTGCTAAGGTGATACCAATGAATGATGGAAGATTGATCAGGTCGTGGCTATGATCCAGTCTCGAACTAACACTCCTAGCGCTACTCAGCATCCACGATTTCTTCTCAACTCAAAATCGCTGATGAGTGGAATCCAATCTATTAAGTCTTCTTCAATGAGGAATTCCTCTTGACACTCTGCATCTGTGATATCTGTCCTAATCGGCGCCCTTCAACATATATTGTTGTCCCTTCACATAAGTGGTGCTCTGATGATTTCTATAGAAGCGACAACTTAGATGAAAATGCCCGATTCTTCAAGATTGTTTCGTCTGCAGCAAGATGAGGATCGTTGATCATTCAAAATGCTCTGAATTAATACTCTAGCGACGCTCCTACTATTTGTAGCCTTTGTATTTAGTAATGTGTAGATCCTCCACAACAATATGCTATAGCCTTGTTAGAAGATGCACTTGATGCTCAGCACGCTACAACTCCTTATAAGATGTTCACTCCTCCTGGATATGGCATTGAATCTGCTACAGTGTATATATATTCCTTCAAGACTTTACACAAATAACATACTAAGCGGCTAGTCAATAGCAATATCAATGTTTAACATACTCAAATGCAAATCCTGAGGGCTAGTTGGGTCTCGCAATCCACTAACCAGAAGTCCATATTATTCATTTTTCCCTGGATTATATTAATATTTGAACTGGATTATTGTCAATAATCATCTCCAACAATCAATCGATATTCTCCAACCACAAAAAATCTAGAACAACACTTTGAAGTACAATTGTGAAATCTAAGTGATTTCACCTCCACGATTCACCAAGGGGTCATCTCCTTGATTCAGTGAATGCAAGGGGACATCACCTTGTCAATTCAGCTGATTGCAAAAACTTGACAAAAGACAAAAACAGAACCAAGCATGCTCAACAATGACTCTGACCTCTCCTTTTAAACTTTCATCAATTAGGACTAGCCTAATTTTATTAAATGAAAGTTTATGTGTACACAGTCACACTTAACCTTTTTAAATGCTTGCACTTGAACTTTTTAAATGTGTGTGTACAATAACACTTTAATTTATAAAGTGTTTTTTAAATGTTCAAGTAACTTAATAAAATATTAATTTTACAAAGTAATTAAAATACTTTATAAAATTAATTTACAATTAGAACCCATTTACTTGCAAAAATGGGGACATGACAGCCCTCCCTTCCCGACATTGCTTGTCCCCAAGCAATGGGAAGAAAAAATGAACTCAATCAATCCCTAGATCCCAAATCCAGCAAGGCTCCTCTAGCATGCTCAACTGCATCTCTTCAAGGCTGCTGACGAAGAAGATCCTGGGACCGCTTCCGTTGTCGCACAATCAAGCAAACACAAATGTATCCAAACTGTCATGAATTAGAACAGCACTATGCAATCTGAAAATATCATTCCAAGTGATATGCAAATTGTCATCGTCAATGCATGAAGATAGGGACTCATCATGAAACCAATCTTCAATAAGATAATAGTGATTTCTATCAAAGCAAACTCTTCCATGTACTGCTGTAACAAAACTGAAATCACATTTTTTCATGCTCAACAATAGATAGTAGTCATCAAACATGAAACAATCAAGCCATTCACATGCTCCAATAAGAGAACATCATCAAAATGATGTTGTGTCATCTCAAGAGTAGGCTGATCCTCTTCAATGGAAACCACTGTATCCTGCAAAATTGATTTACCTTCATTATCACATACTTGCTTATCAACCATGTATTTCAACAAGAAAGCATCATCAACATCATGAGTAAGCTGATTTAGTTCACCAAATGGAACTGATGCATCAAACAAAACTGAATCCTCTTCATCACCATTGTGATATTCATGCACATCATCATTGGCTGCCTCAAAATCATCAAGTAGAGCTGATTGCAAAGGAATAGGACTGCTATCCTCAAACAAATCAGGGATTATATCATACCATTCAACTTTATGATCAAAATATGTCTGATTAGCTCTGTTGTTGTTGTTGTTGTTGTTGTTGTTGTTGTTGTTGCCCATCAAAGCTTGACACAATCTATCAATGGTTGCATTTGTTCGCTGTAAGTTTGCATTTGTTTGTTGTTGACTATCCATCATTCTATGCTGATAATACACCATCTCTCTCATCATTTGCTTATTCAACGGAAATAGACCCATTGTTCCAATTCCACAACAGAAACCTGTTGATTGATGACCCTCAGGCTGGCAGGATCATAGCTCTGATACCACTGTAATATCCTTGAATAGGATATTCTCTAGATATACTAATAACAGCAGTAATAGAATGTATACATTCAAATTAAAGATTTGAATGAAATTTATATATCATGCCCATAAAGTTTATTCAATCAATGGCTCAAGATAGCTCAATCCAATTTGTTAAGTTGATCTGTTGTTACAATGTCACAGGCAAGACTGCCTCCAATCTGTATGTCACTTGCTACACCCAAATATCTCTGCGACTAAACCATATAAGCAATTAAATGCCAAATTATAATGCAAATGGAGTTCCAACCTACCATATAGTGATGGCACAATTCTTGACAACTCCGTAGTGGATTCACTGTCCCTAATGATGTCACTCTGATGATCCAATGCCACTGTGTATGCAAGTTAACGGTTGTCCTGGGAATGGTGATCACTCCTCCACAACAGACTTCAATATTTAATGCAATCAATGATATCTATTGCCATCGATTAAGCAGTGATATCTACACGATCATTGATAGATCTGTGAATGCAAAATGCCAGCAATGAACATTATGCGATTTCCTTCATGTACATCACAATTTCTACCAATGCCATGATCATCTAAGTATTGAACTATCCCAGGTGCACGAACTGAGATCATATAAATCTGCCAAGGTGATACCAACGAATGATCGAAGATTGATCAGGTCGTGGCTATGATCCAGTCTCGAACTAACACTCCTAGCGCTACTCAGCATCCATGATTTCTTCTCAACTCAAATCGCTGATGAGTGGAATCCAATCTATTAAGTCTTCTTCAATGAGGAATTCCTCTTGACACTCTGCATCTGTGATATTTGTCCTAATCTGTAATGTGCCCTACCTGTTTGTATTTTTTTTAAATCTTAATTGTGTGATTTTTATTAGATTTTTGTGTGTTCTTTCAGATAGACAGAAGATGCAGAAGGGGGTTTTATGTTTTCCTGCAGATGTAGTGCCGGAGCACATAATATATAGCATAGAATCTAAACCCAGAAAATATACAATGAATCTGAAGAAACTAAAGACAACCCAGATAGTAAAATAGCCAGGAAACAATTACTATCACATACCCATATGAAAATATGCAATTTGATACGGCCGCCGGAAATGGACCAGCAAGTGGGTATGGCTGGAAATGCATCAAATTTCCATAGAATGTCACAAATAACTCATACAAAATATAAGAGCAACAACTGAAGCACTAAACACCTCCCAAAGACCATGAATGAGTAGTAGAAGCAAAGAGAAAAGCTTCCCTACAATACTCCAAACTCCTCTTTATGCAGTACGGCGAAGCAATGGAAAGGTACAGCAGCAAGGAACTACTTCAAACACTCTGATTTCTGCCTTCTATATCATCCATTATCAACTTATAATAGCAATAGAAAAAGATCTTTCACTCAGCACAAGGAACAACCTCAAACGTCTCCATTTCAGCACATATGTGAATGCCAAATACATCCACCGTCAATGGCACCGTTGGGTGGTCTTTCACACCTGTGGGATATCGTCACTAATGGAGGTTTCCGTCTCCAATAGCCTGATGCAAATTTTCAAACTCCAGAAACCCTAGCAGAGCTCTCACAAGCAAATATCAAAACATAGCATAATCCCAAATGAGCTCCAATTGACCCTTTTTATCTTCCTCCAAGATAGGCGTTGGGCATTTAGGAGAGAAAATAATATTTAATTTCACTTTATGCCTCCTAGGGATGAACGCCCAAGGTCAAGACATAAGCTTTTGTCTTTATTTCATTAATTTCACTTTTCCAGCAAAAATATAATAAAGTCCATATTAATATAAATTAATAAATCTTCGGACTTTAAAATAAGTATGAAGACGGTGTCGGAATTCACTGATCTTTAGCTCGCCGGAAAGGTCTCGACGAAACGCATCTGTTCCAACTCTGAAAATCCCGAACCGACACAGTACCCGAACTTACTAAAAATAGTAACGGCCAAGAGTCCACTGAACCAACCACGAGGATGCCAACTGGATCCACTAAATGCGAACCAAGACTCTGTCACTGCCAAGGACCTCCAGAGCCAAACTAACCACAGTTCCATAACCAAACTACTAGCCCACGGGAACTCCATGATGGACTAACCATGTGTCTAGAAGGGGACATTACATAATCGGTGCCCTTCAACATATATTGTTTTCCCTTCACATAAGCGGTGCTCTAATGATTTCTATAGAAGCAATGACTTAGATGAAAATGCCCGATTCTTCAAGATTGTTTCGTCTGCAGCAAGATGAGGATCGCTGGTCATTCAAAATGCTCTTAATTGATACTCTAGCGACACTCCTACTATTTGTAGCCTCTGTATTCAGCAATGTGTGGATCCTACACAACGATATGCTACAGCCTTGTAAGATGATGCACTTGATGCTCAGCACGCCACGACTCCTTATAAGATGTTCGCTCCTCCTGGATATGGCGTTGAATCTGCTACAGTATATATATATTCCTTCAAGATTTTACACAAATGACATACTAAGCGGCTAGTCAATAGCAATATCAATGTTTAACATACTCAGATGCAAATCCTGAGTGCTTGTTGGGTCCTGCAATCCACTAACCAGAAGTCCATATTATTCATTTTTCCCTGGATTATATTAATATTTGAACTAGATTATTGTCAATAATGGTCTCCGACAATCAATCGATATTCTCCAACCACATAAAATCTAGAACACTTTGAAGTACAATTGTGAAATCTAAGTGATTTCACCTCTACGATTCACCAAGGGGTCATCTCCTCGATTCAGTGAATGCAAGGGGACATCACCTTGTCAATTTCGCTGATTACAAAAACTTGACAAAAGACATAAACAAAAACCAAGCATGCTCAACAATGACTCTGACCTCTCCTTTTAAACTTTCATCAATTAGGACTAGCCTAATTTTATTAAATGAAAGTTTATGTGTACACAGTCACACTTAACCTTTTTAAATGCTTGCACTTGAACTTTTTAAATGTGTGTGTACAATAACACTTTAATTTATAAAGTGTTTTTTAAATGTTCAAGTAACTTAATAAAATATTAATTTTACAAAGTATTTAAAATACTTTATAAAATTAATTTACAATTAGAACCCATTAAGTTACTTGCAAAAATGGGGACATGACATATATTTAAAAATCTTGCTTCCTTCAACTAAATTCCGCTTTTATACTCATGTGATCGATGTACACTTGTTTATGTGATCAAAGTAGCTTCTATTTGATTAGTTTATTGTCTTTAAAGTTTATTTATTGAAGAGTGCATGATAAAAGTTTTGCATCCTTAAAAATCTCTATCTTCTTTGTTTTTTTCAATTTGCCGAGTCTTGGCCGAGTCCGAGCACCGAGTCTGAGTTCGGGTCAAAAATCAGCTTGCCGAGTCTAAGCCGAGTCCAAGTCTGGTAACACTGATTTTAACGTTATGCATAATGAAAGAAAAGGAATGATATGTAACAAGTGGAGGATCTTTAATTCCTTTCAAACTAACACATCTATATTTGTTGTCCCTACTGTGTATTTCAAGGTACTGAGAAGGCAGTCTCTAGCAAAGCATACCAACATTCAATTAGCTTCACCTCTACAGCACCGTAGGAAATAAGAGAACACAAGTGAATAATGACACAGGCTGAGAGAAGATTATAAAGATATACAATCCAATAAAGACCTGTAGAACCATTCAAAAGCTAAAGAAACAATGTTTCATCTACAAGAAACCACTAGTATCTATCTCTTAAACTTTAAGCACACCTGCATTTGGTCAAGACCATCTCCTCGATCAAGTAGATAGCCAATTTCTGTGGCTTCTAAAACTTCCATTACTCTATTATCATCGAGATAATATTGCTGCAATGGTGTAGAAGAAACAAAATTTGATTGTCCCTGAGTAGCAAGTTTCAATGAGTCCTGCAATAAATTTGGGTAACAAACTTGGTCCCTCAAAGTTCCACGCACTACATAAGGCCTCTGCAAAAATAAACAGATTGAAATTTTTAGTAAACATGATACTAAATCTAGGTATGTCTTGAATCGCACAAAACTTTTGGTATGCCTTGTCAAATACAAATGTTGATTTAAGGAAATACTTGGGAAAGATAGAAGATTTTCCCCATTGGTGGTTTGCTGATTGTTCCACTGTGAAGAGGCCATAATTCTGCTAGTACACGTAGAAGTGAAGACTTTCCACTGCAAAAGGTATACATTAGACTCATATCTTGATGTCAGCATAATTATACAGATTGAATAATATTGGATTATGATTCATAAAACAAACCACAAAGCCATCAAATACTGCATCCTCAGCAGACTCGGAAACCTTTACTTGTACAGTTATCAATATTCCTGTACAATTTAATTGCTTGAAAGAATGTACAATGTAGATTAATGTCAATGAAAAAGAACATAGAAGGTAACCCTACTACAAAAGGGGAGGTGAGAAGGCAGATGCAACACTATTCTTGGGGTGTCCTCCTAAGGATAAACTAAAGAAGGGCCATGATTGAAGCCTTCTTGTTTAGAAACAACATTTGGATCATGAAGAACTTGAACGAATTTTAATGACCAACTCTCCTACAGAGATATCTGGAATAATATTTGCCGTGATATGTTAAAGGGCACTCTTCTAGAAGGTTTGAAATGAATAGAAGGTGGGCTTTTGGGAGTATTCATGGATTGAATTTCATCCTTTATCCTTGCATACAATCATCAAAAAGCTGCAAAGGAGGTTGTCTACAGAGTGAGGTCAGAAAATGAAGGATTATTGAAATATTGTGGATGGCAATGGGTTCAAGAAAAGGGTTTGGAAGGATTTTGGGTACCTAAAAAGTATTACCAAAATTGTTCAACTAGATTTTCTATTCTCTTAAGCATCCTTAGGATTCCTTCAAGTACTAGGAAAGACTCCTTGAATTAGAACTACAAAGGTTCATGTGATTACTCAGTCTCAGTTGGTTACGATATGTTGTTGTCACATCTACTCATGCTTTGTGATGTGTGGAATAAGACTCTTCCATCTAACACCTGGCCCATAGCTAAAGTGTTCCTTTGGTTAGCTACTCGTGGAAAGATTTTAGGTGGGAAAAAACTGAAGCAACAGGACTTCGGGGAGCCTTCTGGGTTTGTATTATGTTTTAATTCTGACAAAGGTAACATTCTGCTGAACTCCATGGCCGCTACTATTGAGACATTTAGTATAGATTCATAGACAATATAAGTATGTCATGGACCAGTTCACCAATCTACATGCTCGGCACTAACAGAACTGAGAAGAATGCAAGTGGAGTATTGTGCATTAAAGCAGCAGAATGCTTAACAGATGCTGTTGTGCACTCAATAGTATTTGACTGGGCAAGCTCTTCATGAATAATATGTACGGCATGGTTCCCATCCCTCTCCCCGGCCCAGGCCCATTGGAAAAGGTCTAACGTAGTACATCCATGTTATTTGTTATTGGCGGGCTTTTATGCACTATTTTCATAAACTAACAAGAGGTTTAGCATGCATATGTTTTAAACTGCATGATTACCAAGAGACAATGACAAATACTAGTACCGGAGATAGGAATGGATACTGATACATGATTTTTCAAAAAATAGAAGTTGGGTACTTGGAGAAAAACAAAATTAAAGATATATGTAAAATTTAAATTTAGAGGAGAAGATTGTTACACAATAGTTATGCAACTTAAAAAATATATAAATGCTTAAAAATGAAAAAAATAACATTTTAAACTACAGAAATAGATGTCAACAAAAGTCTAGATTAATCATATTGGTATTTAATAATCTGAAATCATCATCATGACATAAACAGTTAAAGTTTAAACACAATAACAGTCAGGGTCCAAGGACCAAAGTAGTGTCAAGAGTAGATAGTGAAATGCTGACAATTAAGCACACAAAACACAAAATTCATATATATGAATCATATCTCATCCAATGGAACAGGTCCAAGTTCCACATCAGCTAGGTGATCAATCATCAGGTCCTCTTTTACTATGCTCTCTATTCTTTCACGATGCTCTCTTGACAGTCATTGCTATCATGAATCACACCTCTTTCCCGTTTCAATCAATTGATTAAACTTCAGTGCAATTAGGCATCTTAAGCTTTTTTATTGGTTCTCTTCTTACTGGTACCTCTTTGGGCTTTGAAAAGAAAAATTTCTACTACAAAAACACTCGTAAATTTTCATGCAAAAGATTAAAAATTACAAGTCTATTAGTGTATTTCTTTAGTTCTTTTAGCTCTTGCCAACTAAATATTAGCACTTGACAAAAAGCCAAAGTAATTTATATGATATATCTAAGAAATTTGAATAGGAAATTTCCTGATTTTCAAGAGATGCCTCAATGAGACATATGGAGATGCTAAGAAACTTCATATGAAATCTCCTAACATTAGGAGACATCCTCATATGTGTCTCTGAGACAGTGACATCTTTCTGATATAGAAGATGAGTACAGAAGGTCAAAGTATGAGTCTGCAGTAACTATGTGTTAAAGCTAATACTCATTCATATGCATACACAAGGTTAAGCTTCTTTTCATGGAAAACCCTCAAATCCCTACTCCGCAAAAGCAGGCATCCTGCCATGATCATATACCATAAGAATAAAATGCAACATTATTCAGTTTCAGATCTAGGTAGGGCAAACAAAAATTCCTTACCTGCCATTTGGCCCCATAATGATGACAGGATTCCTAGGCAGTACCTCAAAGCTAAGTCCACGAACTAATAGAGTCCCATCTGGTGCGTAGACAGTTACGTTATCAAATCTGGCAACAAAAGAGAGAAAAGTAAACTCAATGAAATCTTGGGAAAGGAAGCAAGATAGATCAAAATCAAGTAATGCAGACCACATAACAACAACGAGATTCAAAACTACTTAAAACAATATCAAAGGTTTTTGACAAGTTAAATCGATAAATAATATATATATAATTGCCCAATACAAAAAGAGAAACATAAAGTTGATGATTTGAAAGTAAAAAGTCAATCAGAAATGACAAGGATACTCCTTTAATACTCAGAATGAAAATTATTTCATTCACATACTTGATTATTTCATCCAACACAATACGTGCAGGCTGTGGCAGTATGTCATTGGAAGCTTGAAAAAATGGATCATTTTCAATTGGCTTTGATGTAATATTTGCTTTTAGCTTTCCTCCTTTTACACTTAGCATTTTAACCTGTCATCCATGATTAAGAAAAACTTAAAACATAGTTTAAATGTTCCGAAGCTGGAAAAATTACAGTAATGTTTAGAAGCCAATTTAATTACCATTACTACACTGTTCACAAATGAGAAACACATAATACACATATATGTCACATCTTTATGAGCACTTTTATATGGTTAAAAGGCATATAATGATAATCCGCAATGTTATCTATGTTATGGCAATGCATGGACCAAAGCCCACCCCTATGTTTTGCCATCGCAACACCTTGAGGTACAGTTGGGCATAACCACATTAAGGAACCAAACCCACCCCTATGTCTTCTATGAGCTCTGCCACGAAATTAAGCCGCTAAAGGCACGGTAAGCTAGTTCAGGTGCGGCGGTGTTTCTAACCACCCAAATTCACTCCCCCACAAGGCTATTCAGCTCACAGACTTCGTGCCCCTGCTGGGTCACTGTGCTCACAGGTTTGGACAGTGTGTCTTAAAACAAGGGATGGGGACCCCATTTGTGGTCCCACTGGCCAGGCCCATTTAATGCCCACAGTTTATGAATCAAAAAACAATTAATGTTACCTATGTTATTTATTTTCTTGTACATACAACAGAATTAACAAAAATAAGGAAAAGCAAAAGCAATTAAACAGAGACAAAACAGCTGAAAATATGAACATCTTGTTACATAATTGTTGTACCCAATTCAAAACTTGATTATGTTACATGATACTTCTTCACCGTCAAAAATCAATCATTTGTGTCAAAGTTAAAGTAAAAAATAGTCGTTTCTGGTCGAGTCACATTTTGTTGTGTTTCGAATTATCAAATTATTGTAAATTGTCTATCAAAAAATTATTAAAATCAAAATTTAAAATAAAATAGAATTTTATTTTAAAAATTTAAAAATAAAGAGAAAAAAGAAGCGGCACACTTTTTAGCATATGATGTACTTTTTAAGAAGCAATCAAACTCTAAAGGTCACATCTATGTCAAAACTCAAAATAAAGCGCACCTTGTAGAATGTTTTGTCTTTTATAAATTTTTGCCACCTTAAAAAAGGATTAACTTTCATTAAAAAAGACAAATCAGGAAAAGACAATGTCCAGGTCAGTATTTTGAAGGAGGCGGCTAGCATAAGGGGGGAAAAGCACACTTCCAATAAGATTTTGTTATTGTTGCAGTCAACAAGGAAAACTTGCACCTAAGGAAATATGAATTAAAGTGCACATTTTATTATTCTTTGTCTGTTATAAAAGTGACAGTCAAACTAAGTAAATCGCACCATAAAGAAGACTTGATGAATAAAAAACAACCCAAAAAAAGAAAAGGAAGTTTTGATTGTCATTGCTTAGTCTGCATATGAAGTGGTGAGCAGCACAAGAAGTCACACCAAGAAAAGATAACCGTAGAAGAGACAAATCTAATGTCCAGTCAGCTCAAAAAGTGATGCGTTGCCTTAGTGAAATCACCCCTTGAAAGAGACAAAAGATGTCTTAAACCAACATCAATGAGTCCATCAAGTTATATGGGTAGCATTCTAAAAGATTGGTGCCAACTGCCAAGTTTAGAAGAAGTAATAAATAAATTCTAAGCATCTTCAAAAATTCATCAACAGTCTATCACAATAAAAATGAACAGCAAAATACTGAAGCAAGACAGTGATTGATGATCAACATGAATTCTTTCTTTTACAAGCTTCAACAAACAATTTTCAGATTCAAGGCTTCAAAAGTGGATTATTGGAGTTCCAAAACAGAGGATCCACCATGATCAAAATCATCAGCTTCATCAAAATCAATCAAATCCACCTATCCAAAAGTCTATTTTTAGCCCGCACTAAAAATAGCTCATCACCATTTAAAAAAAAAAAAGAACATATTTTGAGTTTGCTATTTTTAGTTGGAGTCTACGCTATTTTTAGCTTTTCGCTATTATTAGCATCCTCTATTTATAGTTTGGCTTCAGCATCTACTTCATCATCCAAGAAACATGAACGATAAAAGATAAATTGTAATGATTTTAATCGTCAATTGAAAGATAGCCACATGTTGTGATATTAGAATTAGTGGATATGATTAATTGGTAATAAACCTTGCACATCATGCAAGCAATTGTAGCTAGAGTTGAAGTCTAGTCAATTTATTTCATTTATTTTCATACAACTTTATAAATAGTATAAAAAAGTGTATTTTTGCACTCAGTTTTATCAATAGTAATTCTCACACCTGCATATTGCTGAAGTTGCTATTCACCGAGTATTCAATGTTATTGTTATCTAGAATTTTTTACTCAAATTTATTACACATCTTGTTTATAAATGTTTATTGAGATGTCTCGTTATGTGTGTTCAAGGTTAAATTGCTTCAGCGAATTTACAAGCTTTGTATTGCAAGTTAGCTCAAAGGTGTATATCATGGCTTTGTACCGAGTCCTACATTTAATTTACCATAGCATTCGTGCTTATATGTCTTAACCTATTCCAATATCTATGTGTACTTGCATTGTTCAATCTTTAGATTTAACTAAACAATGCAAGCATGAAATTGTAGAGATTTCTTTCAGTCAAAAAACCCAAAAATCTATTATCTAGTGCTGATGTGTTGAATCGCCTTGTGCTTTAGATTAAGAATTTAAAATGATAGGTTTTATTTAGTTAGTTTGTATTGCATACTCAAAATCACCCCAAAAAACACTCTAAAGATTGTAAATAAGCAAGTACATATTATGCAATTTAGGTTAGTTTTTATTTAAAGGAAGCTTCCTCTTCTAATTCGAAGAGTTGTTCTACCGCACATCTGTTCTGTTTTGTGTCACACTAAGAGGTGTGAATTAAAACGCTAACAATTTTTGGCAACTCCGCTAGGGAAACGACATAAGACTACCGTCTTATCTATCAAGTCACAAATGGCCTACAAGCTGAATTCTTAAAATGGGGCGTAGATTCTCTAGCACCACACATCAAAAGGATATTCAACAGGTTCATTCAGAATGGTTTCCCGACAAATTGGACAACTAGTGTCATCATCCCTCTCCTCAAAAGCAGGGATGTCAACAACTTGTCAAACTATTGTACTATCATGATTAACCCTCTTTTTGAAAAACTCTTTGGAAGTATGGTGGAGCATAGAATTAGCCTTCGAGTTGAAAAGGAGAGTACGAAGGCAAAAGGGCAAGCAGGGTTCGAATCAAAGCACTCTACAATTAATCACTGCATCACCCTCAAACATTTGATTGAAAAAGTCTAGGACAAATAGGGGGAAGAGGTTTATTGTTGTATTGTCAATTTCAAAAAAGCATTTGACACGGTGCCTAGAAGCAAACTCTGGAACAGAATGGAAGAGTCGGGAATACTGGAAAAATATAGAGCAACTGTTCACAGGCTTTACGATCAAGTTCAGGCCAAAATCAGAGCAAAGGATGGCTTATCAGAATGCTTTGGGAGTGACATCAGGGTCAAGCAGGGGTGCCCATTGTCTCCCACTTTGTTTGGGCTATACATAGACAAGTTAGAGGAGTGGATAGACAAGATGGGTGGTGGAGGTGTTCACCTGGCCACCTACGTGGTAAAATTGCTACTTTATGCCTAAGTCACAGGGTTCGCCGAATTTCGGCTATAGAGTTCGAAATTCGGCAGACTTCAAAGCAATATTAAAAATTCGTTGAAATTTGCCTTCAAGTTCGTACGGATAAAGGGTTGTTTCGGAAAGGCGTTTTTTTAAGGTTTTTCTCTCGTTTTTTTCCTTTAAACTAACAGGGCACCTGCAAATATACTCGCGAGCCTGCTAAGACTGCCATTGTTTGGTGATCGCGACTGCTATTTGACCTGGTATACGTCATTGCGTTCGAATCCTTGGGCACATTTCACCATCCACAGCTTGGGGTCCCTCACATGGCAAATTCGCTTGCTGTTCCACTTGCCAAATTTCTTCGCCATATTCCACCTGCTCTCTGTATGTTGCGTATCTTTCATGAATTTGTTGTTCCAAATCTTCCAAATCCGTCCGCCCTCAATATGCGTCGATGGATGATAACCAGTTGTGGGTGCGGGCGACAAAGGCAACAGGGCCGCGTATTAAGACTTCAACTTTTTTCATTTTAATTTTTAGGTTTTTCTTTTGTTTTATTTTTAAATAAAATTTAATAGCTATATTTTTAATGTTTTTTAAATAAATTTTTAATTTATATTTGTTATATTTTTATTTATTTTTCTTTAAAGTTAAAAATAAATTTTAGTATTTAGTATTTTTTATATTTTCATGTTTAATTTACTAAATAAATTAACTTATATTATATTAAAGTAGTATGTTTAAATAATTATTATATTCTTATGTTTTTATAAATAAAATTTGGTATACTTATTTTTAAATTAAATAATTTTTTGTTATATTAAATATAAATTTTAATATATTTTATTTTTATATTTTTATTAAAAAAATTAAAAAATCTAATATATTTTTATTTTTATGTTTTTTAAAATAAACTATAGTATTATTTTTTTTTTTTTTTTTAAATTAGTATTTAGCAATGTTAAACTAATTTGACAATTTTATGGATTTATTACTTATATTTTAAAAAAATCAAATTTATACTAGGCGAATTTTTTTTCCCTTGCCGAACTTGATCCGAATTTTATCGTTGCCGAATTCGAACTCGAACTCGAACCTTGTGACTTAGCTTTATGCAGATGACCATATCCTAATGGAAAAAACAACGCATAATCTGCAAGAGCAACTGAGAGCTCTAGAACTTTTTTGGCAGGAGGTGCGAATGCAAGTGAACATTGGCAAATCCAAAGTCATGATCTTTACCTTGAGAAGAGAAAAGAATCAAACAATTTTTTAGTTCGAGGGAAGCCCCTTGCAAGTGGTAAACGAATACAAATAATTGCGCCTTGATTTCCACAACTATCTCAATTGGGAGGCTTGTAGGGCTAAAAGGATACAAGGCGGCTGGAAAGCCTTATACATGCTTCAAAATAGATGCAGATGTGCTAAATTATAGGATTGGAAAACAAAGATGACTCTTTTTGGGCTGCTTGTTACACTGGTGGTGTTGTATGGTTGCAAAGTTTGGGGTGGCAACAAGTTAGTGGCGAAATGGAGACAAATAAAATGGTTACAAAAGCATTTAATTACAAACAGTTTGAAAATAAAAAACCACGATCCCATACAAGACCATATTAGTTGAGGTTGGAGGCTTCCCAGTTGAGGTGATAACAATGATTTGGCTATTAGGATACTTGAAGAAAATCGAGAACATGGAAGGATACCAATGGCCTAAAATACCAACGGAGGAAAAGCTAAATAGAAGGAAGAATACATGGATGAAACAAAATACCAAGTGGCTGAGTAAATGGGGTGTTAGCATGCAAGAGTGCACAAACAATAATGCGGAAATCAAAAGGTATGTGAGAAAGAAAGTCAAAGCTGCTTTGTGGACAAAACAACGCGGACAAAAATGTCACAAATTCAATCCCACATGTAACCATGAACAAAAATATTATATAGGAGCGGAAATAAAATGGAAAGCTAAAATGCTAATAGTCCAATTGAGAACTAGTTCACACCATCTTAGGTTTGAAACAAGGAGATGAAACACCCAAAGAGGAATGGACAGAAAGGGTTTGTCACCTTTGCATGTCAGGATTGGTGGAAATATAATGGCACTTCATCATGGAATGTATGGCATATGAGGACATAAGGCACAAATACACTGTACTCTAAAAATTGAAGCCTTAACAACCCTGTTTGAAGAGGAAAGGATAGCAAAACAAAACAGACTTCTTAATCAAAATCCATAACAGAAGATCCAAGATCAACAAAAAAAGAGAGGATAGTTAGAAGTAACGGTTGGGTGGTGTTTTTGTTTCTTGCTAGGTTGTTTCACTCCCAGGTTCCATAGCTGCTTGGTCTCGCAGACATCATTAAAAACTTCCATTCCATTCCATTTGACACAAAGGTTCCAAAGTTCATAGAAATATTGTTCAACTTTGTAGCAATCTACCCCTAAATTTTTTGAAAAAAATGTGAACAATTATTATCACAATGTTAGCACAATATTACATGAACAACTAGGTGACCTCCACACTTCTGATCACCAAGATCCCAACTGGTTGAGGTGAGAGCATAATGTGCTTTGGTTTACAATCTAAAACATTGTGCAACAATTAAATACATTCATCTACTGTGAGCAGGCATCCACTATGCAGTGGGGATTCACCACTTTTCAGTGGGTATGAATGCAAGAATGAAAATTACAAATCATCCACTTATTCAGTGGGTAGCAACAAAGAAAGGGTTCATGTCACGTCCCCATATTAAGGCATTGTTTAAATTAAAGATTTAAACATCATAACGGAAAAGTCGCTTTCATTAAATATATTTAATAAACATATAAATGTTATTAATATATAATAATATTATTACATAATATATTTATTGTATTTATTAATAATTAATATAAATAATATAATATTATTATAATATGAATTAAATATTATAAGTTGAATATTATAAATTAATAATTTATTATAAATCAGATATTATAGATATTATAAATAATAAGTATAATTATTAGTATAAAATAAATACTAAATGAAATACTATTATTAATATTATATTTAATACTATAAAAATAAACATATTTTATAAAGGTGATAAATGCCAAAATATATGGCTGACGCATCAAATATCATAAGCAGCAATCTTTATTAAATAAAGTTGACTGCATATAAAGGTTTATTTCTAGGTTTATTACAATTATAGAAGGCAGCCATTAGTGTATATTTTAAGGTACTTCCATAATAGTGGCGGACCTTCATATAGAATTAAACTTATGTTTGATTCAGTCTAAAGGGTTGAGATGTGGCTATATTTCGAAGGTATTAACAATAAAAGAAAACTATGATCGCATATGCTTAAGGTTATGATTAGCGCTTAAAAAAGGGAGACTTTATATATATGGCAATGCTAGGATTAGTAGTCGATGGGCTGACTATACCTTGGCACGAAGTCAAAAACTACATATTAATACATATTTAAATTGCCCAAGGAATGTATGCAAAATGAATATAAGATAACAATTATTATCTATACAAAGCAACAATTGTTATTTGTAAAGCAGTGATTATATATTGGGATCATCATTAGAGAAGCGAGTCATTGTGAAAGGACAGTAACTATATTTCAAAAGGGCAGCGATTCATTAATTAAAAGGTGCAATGATTCTTGAAGGGGAATGTTAAAATGGTATAAAGGAAGCATTTTCATTCAATACAAGGACATCATCGAACAATCATCAGCATTGATCAGTAGGAAGAAATTGGAGTTTTCAGGAGATCCTCAACCAAGTTACTCCGACCCATTGATCAGAAAATAATAGACATTAATACATATTCATTATCGAATCTGGTATTCCAGCGAACCATATATATACTTGGGACAACAGAAGATTACAATTTGAATTATTACTTATAAGTACCACGAACATCATATATATGAGAACTATACGATTGGGATATGTGCTGCATTCAAGACAGCAGAGGATTGATAAATAGAGTATGAAGTTAGAATCCTTTATACATAAGGAATTAGATATTGGATCTGATCATCAGCATTGAAGTGTCTGAGTTATATATAATTGGATAAGGAATAAAATGGCTTATGGATTATGATCTTACAATGGTCTTAAGAATAACGGCATGAATTCCCAAGGGTAGATATGAGACTTCCTTATTAACCACCTAACACTAAGAAGGTGAGGTAGATAGTTATGGTAGGTATTGATCAATCCATGGGAATGGGCCTTGATTGACGAATCAAGGATATTATGGGCCTTGGTTGACGAATCAAGGATATTGCTATGGACCCTCGATTTAAATATCGAAGGAATGGGCCTTAGTTGACGAACTAAGGAATAATGTTAATGGACCCATAGGATTGAGATGACATCACCTTCCTAACGAATATTCTCTCACAAGGTGGGAGGTGAGGTTAATAAGAGGCCTAAGGATTATCTCACCCAAGGAGAATCATGAAGTATGGAAAAGTGGATTAGTGAAATGGCAAATAGTGTATCGTTATGTTTATGATTATCATTAAGATTAAGTGGAAATGGGATATGGAAAACTAATGTGCTTTTTTACAAGTGGAAATTGTTTGCAAGGTTGCGAAAATTTTGTCTTGCTAGAAGGGGACATTACAGTTCAATTACTCCACACTGGCGGTTGAACCATCTAGGGGTACTTTAATGAATTTTGCAAGATAAAGAAAGATTACAATGACATCAAATGCAATACAGCTTAGAAATATTGAATTGAGTTGGTTCTTGGCATCATGATGGTGTTGTAAATCATTGAAGATTACCCTACATACAATCAACATCATCAAATCCCAAACTAAGACTGTCCAATGCAAATAACCTTATAATATCACTGTTGATCAAATCTGAGTGTGTAAATTCAGACTTTCATCATGTTGTATGGCAGTCCTGAGTCAAGGGAAACATCCACAGTGAAGATCATAAACATTAAACCCTTTTCAAAATACTACAAATCAAATATCGGTCCATAACACAAGTCCAAATCAATAAAGACTCTGCCATAACAAGGATTGTTTGCATCTGAAGATCATAAAACATTTATCAGGTCCGTACAGCCCTGAGGCATTCATAAACCCTTCAATGACTCCAATCACTGCCCAGTTTTCAGAGATTTGGTTCTTAAAACATTTCTAACTTCATACAATTGATTTCCATTTATTAAAGATGCACCACAACTGAAATCAAACTCAAAATCAGAAAATCAACCTCCAGCAAATGTATGACACTCACAAGGTATGGTTGCATTAACTACTTTCCAAACCAAACACAAACTCCACAATCTTAACACTAATACTGTCGCCTACATCAGCATAACAATCTCCAAACAATAACTGCTTCAAAAAGACAAGAATCAAGTCTTAATAAAATATGCCCTCCATGGGTGGTACATCAGCTCTACGGCCCAGCCATGGAAATGCTCAAAGAACAACATAAACTACTAACATCAATCACTCCAAAACTCCTTTACAAACAGATAATTAGAATCATAAACCAAAACTTCATACAATCATTCAACTCCATTAAGATCCATGTGATTTCCTGAGTGAAAACCACCATTATCAGCTAGGGTGTATATTCCACCACCGAAACTGATCATCCTCTAGAGGGTTTCTGTCCTCAAGAAGGTATGATGAACTCTCCAGTTCCATTCCAGCAGCATATCAGTACCAAATCCAAGTATAAGCCTCAACAATGAGCTCACAACCTCTTTATATAGGCACTTTAGGAGTTACAAAGGAAATGAATTGTTTCTTGAAAATAATAACCTTTTTCCCTCTGACTTAAATAATTTCTTTTTTCTCCACTTAAGGCTCACTTTTTAAGTGCCTAAATAAAAGAATATGTTTTCCCCTTTCTAATGAGCTATAACACTAAATCACTTTTTTTAATTTTTTCACCTTTAGGAACTTAAGTGAAAAAAAACAATTAAATAGCTCATTAAATCACCTGACTTTGCGGAAAATCCCAAACTTAGGCGAACTGCAAAATAAATCATACCATTGCCTTCTATGATGTTGGGATGAAGAACGATGTCATCTGGGTGACTTACTATAAATAGACGGCTTCTCCAAGAATCTTGAAGAGCAATCCGGGAGCCCGATCAAACTTCTAAAAACATCATTGTAACCCTGGACATCCACTGAGCTCAATGCCATAGAAAATTAGCCCATTACCAAAAGAAAACCCATCCATCTGCTTTGCAGACTGAACCACGACCACTCCAAGAACATTGGAGTTCTCCCAGACATGTCGGATAGCCTCCTAGAGACTAGGAACAAGCATAATGTGCACAAAAACTTATGCGCCAAAAAAAGGAACATTACAGTCCTCCCCGCTCAAGATTGCTTGTCCTCAAGCAATACATGCTATCCAACAGGGATCCTTGCATGATTATCAATAATATACCTGGATCCCAAATTAACCTCAAGAATGTTCCACACCATTTCTGCTATGCTACTCTGATATATCTGGCAACTGCACAACTGACACTCTATATAATAGTCTGAAACATTCTACCAATCACCCAACCTTTTGGACTCCAAACATCTATATCATCATTAACCATGAAAGTGAAGGAGTTAGCATCCTCCAACAAGTCATCAATACAATTCATCCATGATGAAATCAATGTTGGGAATCAAAATCTAAGATGTTCCTCCAAAGAAGAACACAAATCAGCTTGAACACAAGCTGAAAATAACTCTGAACAGCCATGAATCACCTGATTCCCACCAACCAATAGAGCAATATTAGCTGAAACACTTGTCTTTTTCAGCTGAACCCTTCTATCACCTTCCCACAATGAGCTAAAAGCAACAAAAAGATCAATCTCATGGCTGCAAAAATCTGAAATAATCTCCTGAAAATCTGGTTTCAGTAATTTAAAAATAGAACAACAACAATTCTGAAATCCTCCAATAATAACAAGAGATTTGGGCAAACTACACCCAAAATATTTCAAGGTCATGGCCAAAATTTCTCTCCAATCCATAAATATATATGCAAATGAATACTTATGATGGCGGATTGGATGAAGGACAGCAGCTTTATTGCAAAAATTTGACTTCAAAATCATCCATGAAACATTCCTCTCATCATCCCTATCCTCTACAAAACCCTGAGGATAAACTCTTGCATACATACTCAACCAAGAAGTAGCCTCACCATGCATATGGAACGCTACTTTGTGATGGAAATTCCAACTTGATAAATTTAGACTTGGAATTTGGAATACCATACAAGGAGAATGCAATGTAGGACAAACTCCATAATGAAAATGAGGCACCATTGAACTCAACTCATTGCATATCTTGACTTCAACTACTGATGGTAAAATCAAGTTGGTGAGGTTTATGTGCAAAATCATATCCCATGAGTATACTTCACCTGGATCCCATATCTTGTTACTATCTTCCTCCGTGTTGCTAACATCAAATTGGTCTTCATTATTCAACACAAATAGAGGATTGTCAAAAGTTAATTCAACTTCCATATCAAAAAAAAGATTATCAAATGATTGGAAGTTGTTTTCAATTGCATGATCAGAAAAATTGTAACATACACCCCTGGTATATGTCTGCCCTGAATGTGTTTTTGTGTTTGTTTTGATGGCTTTTGGTTTAGGTTTTCAATGCATGTTTTTGCATGTATGATTTTTGCAACATTGACATAGAAATGCAACATATATGGAAAACCCAGAAAAACTAGAATAGATATCAACAAAGTAACACTAACCCAGATTGTATTTAGCCAAAATATGAATTATGAGTACATACCCATATCACAGTTTACAACTTTGTCTAGATGTTGTAGCCGGACTAGCAACAATAGCCATAGAAATGTGCTCACAACTCCATAGAAATGAAAGATTTTGTGTTACAATCAGCAACAGCAATAGATAGAGCACTGGACGCTAAAATCTGGATCAATAGACACCACAAATTGCTGAAGAATGGCAACCAATAATACCCACATCCACCTATGATGGTACGGCCTCTATGGCTATATCTATCAGCATCAAATACACCAATTACAGTCTGAAATAACTTTGTTTTTCATCAGCAATACTCCTACACAATAGGCGACTAATCTCCAGCCACTAGACACTCCAAACAATTGTTAAATCTGCTTCCATTGAAGAGTACGGCCTTCTAGGAATGTACGGCCTGTAACAAAAGGGTACGGCCAGCATATGACTATTATAAACTGCAATAAACTCTTCAAAATCTCTCAGAATCTATCCTCCAACATTCTGTTAATGGCTGCATAAACAATCTTCAACAGATAACTTCGTTTTCAAGCTCAAATCTACACAAAATGAATTCCGCTAAAGCACAAATGGAACTCCTGTGTGAAGCTCCTCTAATCCTCTCCTGATGCAATCTTTCATGCATGAAGAAAGGCGAATTTGCAAAGGTTTCCATCTCTGCAAATCAATCTTCAAAACCCTAGAGCCATACTCAATCCCAATGCACAAGCAAACTCAATATGAGAGCAATTTTCATAAACATAGCATAACCAAATGAAGTTCCTTTTTGGTCTTTTATTTGCCTCCTTACTCAACGCCCAAGAGGGATTTGTTTTTATCAGTTTTAAATTATAATCCAACCCCTTATCACTCCATGAGGGGCGCTCATCCCTAGGCAAACAACTTTAAGTTACAACTTGTACTTTTTAAAATAACTTTACTTTATAACTTAAAGTCATATCGAGGCCTCATAAAATAATATAAGTTAAATATTTAATTTGACTTATATTATATCATTTTAGGCTCTAGTCATATCGAGACCATGAATATTGTGCCAAGGACCCCCACAACTGCCCTGCTAAATATAGTAACTGCCCGGCTCATGACTTATTATAAATAGTAAGTCCCTTTAATGACTTCCTAAACACCTCCATTAGCCTACGGAAGTCGAATAATAGGCTAACCCTGGTCCACTGGTGCAATGAGCTAGATGGAGGACATTACAGTCCACCCTTCCCAAGATTGCTTGTCCTCAAGCAATCTCAACTCAGGATGCTGCAAAATCCGCTCTCTCCCAGGTGGCATCCTCCACGGTAAATTCTTCCACTTGACCAAGTACTCTCTGATAACCCGTTTCCTCAAGTGTCTCTCGCGGGTGTCAATGATAGCCTCTGGTACTAGGATCAATTTCCCCTCATCCAATGGTGGAAGCTCAGCTAAAGGAATTATGTTATGGCCAAGAGCTTTCTCCAATTTGGAAACATGGAACACATTGTGCACCCTGCTGTCTGATGGTAGCTCAAGCTCATACGCCACCTCACCCACTCTTCTGATAATCCTGAATGGACCATAAAATCTGGGCTTTAGTTTCTCTGCTCCACTCTTCTTGAGAGTAGACTACCTGTAGGGTTGGAGCCTCAAATACACCATGTCTCCAACCTCAAACTTCCTCTCCACTCGGTGCTGATCAACATACAACTTCTGTTGATTTTGTGCCTGTTGTATATTCTCCTTAAGTTCCCTCAGGATGTCCTGGTTGTCCTACAAAAAATCTTTTGCCTTAGGCACCCAACTATCACCAAGCAAGAGATCTGTAAAGCATGGGGCACCATAACCATATAGTGCCCTGAAAGGAGTCATCTGAATAGACATGTGGTGAGTAGTATTGTAACAGTACTCCCCTAGGTGCAACCATCTGATCCAAGCCTTCTGCTGCCCTGAAACATAGTTGCGTAGGTACCCCTCTAACCATTTGTTCACCACCTCTATTTGACCATCTGTCTGCGAGTGGTACCTGGTACTAGGAGTCAACTTTGTACCACACAGTCTGAATAGCTCTTGCCAAAATATACTCAGGAACTTGTTGTCCCTGTCACTTACTATGCTTCTGGGTACCTTGTGTAACCTGAATATCTCCCTGAAAAACAAATCAGCCACCTGAGCAGCTATAAAGGTTGCTGAAATGGCAAAGAAGTGTGCAAATTTGGCGAGTCTATCGACCACCATATATATACAATCCTTTCCCTGCACCTTAGGCAACCCTGTAATGAAGTCCATGGAGATACATTCCCATTTCTGATTGGGAAAAGGTAATGGCTATAAAAGACCTACAGGAAAGGTATGCTCGTGCTTATTTTGCTGGCAAATCGGACACTCACGAACATACTTCTGCACTTCATCCTTCAGTCCTTTCCATGTGAACCTCTCCCGAATCTGTTTATATGTCTTGAAGAATCCAGGATGGCTAGCCATTGGTGTATCATGGAAAGTTTTTATCACCTTGTGTTTGAACTGTGAATTAGGCACCAAAAATATTTTGTCTTAGTGCCCTCAATGACTCCTATTGCCCAAGAGTCCTTAGCATACTCTGCTATAATCAACTCCCTCCAATCAGCAGAGATCTCCCCAACTAAGCACAAATGAGGTCGACGCGACAAGGCATCTGCAACTATGTTCCTCTTGCCCTTGACATACTCAATGTCAAAATCATATGCCTGTAACCTGCTTACCCACTTTTGTTGTCTATCGTTCAGGGCCTTCTGGTTCATAAAATATTTGATACTATTATTCAGTCTTGATTATAAATTTTCCTCCAACCAAATAAGGCCTGAATTTGGTCAATACATGCATGATGGCCCACATCTCTTGGTCATACACCAAGTAACTCCTCTCCACACCCCGAAGTTTTCTGCTCTCAAAGGCTATCGGGTGCTTCTCCTGCATGAGTACTGCCCCAATCCCATCTCCAGAAGCATCACACTGTAACTCGAATGGTTTGCCAAAGTATGGGATTGCTAGCACGAGGCATGTAGACATCAAGTGCTTGAACTTGTCAAAGCACCGCTGGGCTGTGTCACTCCACTCAAAGGCTCCCTTCTTCGTCAAGTCAGTCAAAGGTGTTGCTATCTGTGAGAAGCCCTTCACAAACCGTCTGTAGAAGCCACAGAGTCTAAAAAACCCCTTAAGTTGTGTGAGGTTTGTGGGCGGAGGCCAATCAACAATTGCCTTAATTTTCTCTGGATCCAATCTAACCCCTTCTGCATTGATGATATGGCCAAGGTAAAGTAACTCTGTCATGCCAAAATCACATTTCGACTCCTTGGCATAGAGTGACTCACTCTCCAATATGCTCAATACCTCCTCAAGGTGTCTCATGTAGTCCTCCCATGTCCTGCTGAAAATCAATATGTCATCAAAGAAGATCAAAACAAATTTCCTGAGCTACTATCTAAATATCTGATTCATACAACTCTAGAAAGTTGCAGGTGCATTGGTTAACCCAAAAGGCATCACCAGAAACTCAAAGTGACCGTAATGACACTTGAAAGGTGTCTTCTCTACAACCTCGACCCTCATGCGAATCTAATGGTATCCAGACCTCAAGTCGATCTTGGAAAAGTAACAGGCACCATGTAGCTCGTCTATCAGCTCATCTATCCTCGGAATGGGGTACCTGTTCTTAATAGTCTTCATGTTTAATGCCTTGTAATCTATACACATCCTAATTGTCCCATCCTTCTTGACAAGAACAACTGTAGAAGCAAATGGGCTCTTACTGGGCCGGATGTGTCCCATCTCCAGTAGCTCCTTAATTGTTTTTTCAATTTCATCCTTGAGCCTCTTCGAATGACAGTAAGGAGTGATCATGAAGGGCTTGGTCCCATCCTCTAACTCAATAACATGCTCTATGCCTCTATCAAGAGGCACTCCTGGTGGTATATCTCCAAACACCTTACTGTGCTTGGATAGAAGCTTTTCAATATCAGGATGATAGCAACCCTTCTGTCGTGGTGGGGACTCTAGCATAATAAGGCACTCTGCTACCCACTCTACCTGGTCATGTCTCAATAGCCTCTCCATCCTTTTCAGTGATACCACCCGAGGTCCACCATCTAATATGCCTCTCAAGCATATTTTCTTCCCATTGAATTCAAATCTCATCTCCATCTTTTTTACATTCATGGTGAACTCCTCTAGCCGGCTCATCAAATGCATGCCAAGTACAACATTTGTATCCCTGATGCCAACATAGAAGTCATCTACCAGCTCATACTCTCCCATGATGATTTTCAATCCTGATATCTTCCTGTTGCACTACATTTTGAATTCGTCAACTACCATTACCTTGAAGCCTTCAAATTCCTCTGTCTTCAACCCCCTGCGAGCTACTAACCCCTCGTCAATAAAATTATGTGTAGCTCCTGTATCAATGAGGGTAATAATGCGCTGTCCATTGAGTACACCATGCACCCTAAAAGAACCAACCTTCTGGAAGCTGGAAAGCTGGGTAATAGTACCTCCACTGCCAACACTGTGCTGTGAAGCTCTCTCATCTCCACTATCTCCATGATCTGAAGGCTAATCTGACTCTGAATCGGATGCATCTAGCTGAGTCTCCTGAGTTGAATAGTACTCAATCAACTTGACCTTAGCCTTGTGTGAGCACTTATGAGAGGGATCCCATGGTTCTTTGCAATGGAAGCAAAGTTTCTTCCTCCTGTACTCGTTGAGCTGATCATCTATTAACCTATTTGATCTATCCTTATGCTGCTCAACCTCTCTATGTTAGGGTCTCTTCTCCTCTTTATCCCTCCTGTGTGGAAACCCCTTGGACTGAAATTTGCTCCTCCACACTGATGACTCCATATCTCAGGCCTCCTTCATGGCCTCCTGGAGTGAAGTAGGGTCAAAGCCCTTAACCCAACCACGAAGTGGGTTTGATAATCCATCAATGAAAAGTGTAATGTCCCGATATTAAGACATTGTTTAAATTAAAGATTAAAACATCATAATAAGACTAAGAAGTCATTTTTGATAATTATGCATATTATAATATTTAATAAATATGTATAATTATTAATATATAATAATATTAAATAATATTATTTTACTGTATTTCTAAATAATAAATATAAATACAAATTTATATATTATTATAATTATAATATAATATTAAATATATATTATATTAATATAAGCATGAAATAGAAATAATTAATATAAATATTAAGGATTATAAATATTAATAATTAAAGACTCATAATATATATTATTATAAATCTATTATAAATTGATTATTTTTAAATATTATATATATTTTAATATACTCATAACACAAAGCTATAAGACAATGATTGTCTTTATAAAGAGAAAAAGTCTAAGGACTCTAATAAGACTCCCAATCACTAAGTGACAAACATAATATACATATATTAAACTGAATAATATATAATATTTGAATCGAAGCCCTCAAAGGTCAATATGGGCAGCGATCCCATATTAAATATAAGCTAAGCTTGTCACAGCATTTTTAAGAAAAGCTTTAAGACTAAAATAAATAAGTAAAGGGGCGCCTACTCTCCCAAAAGTCATTCCTTTTCATAAGTGACGTGGGGAAGGAAAAAAAAAGACGTATAAATGATATAAATCGATAGTGGGAAGAGGGGATAAGAAGAGGGTTTTATATTGGTTACCTATCAAGAGACAAAATCTAATAATAAATTAAGTTTGAATAAGGCTGAGTGGACCTTTGAAAATACAGATGGTGCTTTGCAAAACAGAGATAAACTTGTAAATTCATAGTTTGATATTTGTTGACAAATAGGAGACAATTTCTGACAGGTACTACCGTGGGCCCCAGCAGACACCTTAGAAGGAATTTGAGAAGTCTCAAAAACATATAATTAGAAGAAATTTGTGGGTTTATGAAGAATAGTTTGTGGTTTTAGAGTTTATTTTTGCTGTTGGCAGTCAGGGGACAAGTCCTGACAGCGTGGGCCCCTCAAGTAACTCAAACTTGTCTTTGAGATATAAGGGTTAAACTGCCATCATAATTGGTATTGAAAGGCTGCCTATATCTATATATTTGCATTGGTTAGTTTCATTTGTAATAGCAGCGGTTGATATTCAATCACTCTCTAAATCTATACAGTTGATGGAAGTGTGTTACACATTTTTTTATAATTGATATTAGCTTGGTGATCAAATCATCGAGTAAACTCCATAAGCAATTTGATTAGCATCAGCATTGAGGCTAGAGTTTTTTTGAGGATCTACAAACTGGTTGATATGATATAATTCCCTAACAACTAATAGACAGAGGCAGTGATCTACCATAGACATATCAGCATTGGGACTGCTAGTCAAGACAAGAATTGGAAGGTGCAAGGTTTTATTGAGAAATTGCAAATCATATCAAATAATCAGAAGATTAGTCAATATCCATTCGGGACATTACAAGTGGTATCAGAGCAGAAGATTCTGCCATCCTGTGAAGAAATTTAATGCAACATTATACAAGACAAACAGTTCGGAACAACAACAACATGGATGCTCAAGATATGAGGTCATTCATGGAAATGATCACCAAAAGCATGATGGAACAAAATGAAAAGACAACTCAATCCATGATGGGGCAAAGTAAAAAAACTACACAAATGTTCCTAGAAGCACTCCAAAAGATAGGAAACACCATGGAACAACTCAAGGCTCCATCGACAAATGGAAGGGAAGTAGCTTCAAACCAAGCCGAAATTAGCAACTCTTCCTCAAGTTCACGAATTCCACTACCATCCTTCCTACCGAGCGAGGAAACTCCAAGAAGGGAAGAAGCAAATACACAAGTTATGAGCATTGAGGACATGGCTAGAGCCTATGCAAATTTAGAACCCGAAGTAAGAAGAGCGGTTCCCTTCCATGAATTTAGCAACTCTAAAAGGAATGAGTTAACACGAAGTGAGAGAAGACCTCTCCATAAAGACTTAAAACAAAAGGCTAATAAAGTAAACCTTCCTCACTTTGACGGAACCACTAAAATCACCCCACATGCATGGTTTCAAAAACTTAATGAATATTTTGCACTTAGCCCCATGACCGAAAAAGATGCCCTCCAATTTGCAATCCTCCACTTAGAAGGGACTGCCTATGAATGGTGGCATAATGGAAAAAGCACCCTAGGCCATGAAACCATTGCATCATATGCTGAATTCTCTAAAAGATTCCTTAAGAAATTTGATAGGAGACATCCCCAACAAGACTTTAAGGACCTAACCTTGGTAAGGCAAAAAGGAACGGTGGATGAGTATATAAGTGAATTCGAGAAAATAGCTATTCGAGTTACCGGAATTGAAGATGAAAGACTAACATTTCTATTTATTGAGGGCTTAGATGAGAAATTGAGAGGACTAGTGGGAGCACTTAAACCCACCTCATTGGATAATGCCATTGAAATGGCAACCCGTTTGGAAAAGAACAAACCCACAAATCTCTATACAAACCCATCCCACAAGAAGGAAAGATTCCATAAACCTTCCTCATCCGAGAATGAAATAAAGGAAAAAAACTTATGTTACAAATGCAAGGAACCCTGGACTCATGGACATACTTGCAAAGGAAATGGGAGACCCTAGACCAGAGATGATACGATGAAAGACGATTTCCGAAAAAGGAATCTATGCTTCAATTGCAACGAAAAATGGGAGCCAGGTCACCGGTGTGCAAGAAAAAGAGAACACCACCTAAAAATCTTAACAAATGAGGAATTGGAGGAAAATTTTGAACCAAAAGAAAAGAAAAAGAAACATAGTGAAGAAGAATGTTCATGATGGCTCAAGCACAAGCAAACCCTGTTCAAGACATGATAGGTAGGAAGTGTGCCCTCCATCATGTTCTTGTCAAGATGTGATAGGTAGGAAGTGTGCCCTCCATCACACTCTTGATCCTTAATATTAAAGAGATGATAGGTAGGAAGAATGCCCTCCATCATGCTCTCATCAAATTATGTTAAAGGGATGATACATAGGAAGAATGCCCTCCATCATCAAGACATGATAGGTAGGAAGTGTGCCCTCCATCATGTTCTTGTCAAGATGTGTTAGGTAGGAAGTGTGCCCTCCATCACACTCTTGATCCTTAATATTAAAGAGATGATAGGTAGGAAGAATGCCCTCCATCATGCTCTCATCAAATTATGTTAAAGGGATGATAGGTAGGAAGAATGGCCTCCATCATCAAGACATGATAGGTAGGAAGTGTGCCCTCCATCATGCTCTTGTCAAGATGTGATAGGTAGGAAGTGTGCCCTCCATCACACTCTAATTTGCAAGTATTTCTATGAATTCTATCAAAGGATCGACTTGAGGTATGGATAACTATATGTTGAAATTAAATGTTATTTATGTCATATCATTAATTATATTATGATGTATTGATTTCATTACTAATTATGGATCCTTAATGTTACTAATGTTCCTTTCTAGTAGTTATTCTTGTGTGCAGGTTAATAGATCAAGAATATCCCAAAAAGGGGGGGACATTATCTCATCATCAACCCCCAGAATCATGCTATATGTCATCTTATCATCAACTTGCTTAAGCAAGCAAGGTCTTGCTTACAACATCGTTAGATTCATCTTTTGGGAGTTTCATCCATATTATTCCAAATCTCCAATCTCAGATTATCAATACTCCCAAAGTTTTCTTTAACATTGAAAAATTCTTCCTCCCTGCATTCATTTGATTAACTACCTTTCCGTAATCATATTGCTATTCAAAATCAAACCGAATCTTCTTTGATCATAAAATTTTCTGTCCATGACATCATATAATCAACTATGCCTCAAGAACATAACTCTTCGCAATTTTGAGATCAACAATACATCAAAAGGTAAAACTACAAGATGACAAGTACAAGACTAAAATCTCAAGATGCATCTTGGAATCTCAATACTCTCAAATCTTCTTAATCTATGATACTTGCATCCCATCGTTATTATTCAAAACATCAAACGAATGCTCTTTTGATCACAAATTCTCTTTCATGGAATTACAGTCAATTTCTTTTCACTAAAGCAATATTCATTCTAGGTCAAATCCACAATTTCGTCTCAAACGCATCGGAAAGTAGACATTAAAAATGCAAGGTAAAGAAAGAAATTGTGATTGCTTGAGGACAAGCAATCTTGAGTGGGGAGGGCTGTCATGTCCCGATATTAAGACATTGTTTAAATTAAAGATTAAAACATCATAATAAGACTAAGAAGTCATTTTTGATAATTATGCATATTATAATATTTAGTAAACATGTATAATTATTAATATATAATAATATTAAATAATATTATTTTACTGTATTTCTAAATAATAAATATAAATACAAATTTATATATTATTATAATTATAATATAATATTAAATATATATTATATTAATATAAGCATGAAATAGAAATAATTAATATAAATATTAAGGATTATAAATATTAATAATTAAAGTCTCATAATATATATTATTATAAATCTATTATAAATTGATTATTTTTAAATATTATATACATTTTAATATACTCATTACACAAAGCTATAAGACAATGATTGTCTTTATAAAGAGAAAAAGCCTAAGGACTCTAATAAGACTCCCGATCACTAAGTGACAAACATAATATACATATATTAAACTGAATAATATATAATATTTGAATCGAAGCCCTCAAAGGTCAATATGGGCAGCGATCCCATATTAAATATAAGCTAAGCTTGTCACAGCATTTTTAAGAAAAGCTTTAAGACTAAAATAAATAAGTAAAGGGGCGCCTACTCTCCCAAAAGTCATTCCTTTTCATAAGTGACGTGGGGAAGGAAAAAAAAAGACGTATAAATGATATAAATCGATAGTGGGAAGAGGGGATAAGAAGAGGGTTTTATATTGCTTACCTATCAGGAGACAAAATCTAATAATAAATTAAGTTTGAATAAGGCTGAGTGGACCTTTGAAAATACAGACGGTGCTTTGCAAAACAAAGATAAACTTGTAAATTCATAGTTTGATATTTGTTGACAAATAGGAGACAATTTCTGACAGGTACTACCGTGGGCCCCAGTAGACACCTTAGAAGGAATTTGAGAAGTCTCAAAAACATAGAATTAGAAGAAATTCGTGGGTTTATGAAGAATAGTTTGTGGTTTTAGAGTTTATTTTTGCTGTTGGCAGTCAGGAGACAAGTCTTGACAGCGTGGGCCCCTCAAGTAACTCAAACTTGTCTTTGAGATATAAGGGTTAAACTGCCATCATAATTGGTATTGAAAGGCTGCCTATATCTATATATTTGCATTGGTTAGTTTGATTTGTAATAGCAGTGGTTGATATTCAATCACTCTCTAAATCTATGCAGTTGATGGAAGTGTGTTACACATTTTTTTATAATTGATATTAGCTTGGTGATCAAATCATTGAGTAAACTCCATAAGCAATTTGATTAGCATCAACATTGAGGCTAGAGTTTTTTTGAGGATCTACAAACTGGTTGATATGATATAATTCCCTAACAACTAATAGACAGAGGCAGTAATCTACCATAGACATATCAGCATTGGGATTGCTAGTCAAGACAAGAATTGGAAGGTGCAAGGTTTTATTGAGAAATTGCAAATCATATCAAATAATCAAAAGATTAGTCAATATCCATTCGGGACATTACAAAAAGGATAACCAATATGCGCTCGGTGATATCAGGGACCATAACTGACAGGTCCTGAAACTCAAAAATATAGGAGTCTACTAATCCACTTTGCCTTAGCTGTGCCAACTCCTTAAACTGTAACTCTGGGTCTTTATCAACCCTGTCGATCAGTCTAGCTATGAACTCCACATATGAGGTGATCTAATCATGACCCAGTGTGACCTTCCCGTTGCTCCACCACTTATGTGCTGCTCCCTCCAAGTGCAAAGTTGCATAAGTAATGGCGTCCTCCTCAGGCATGGGACCAATCTGCAAGTAGTTGTCCAATTTCTGGACCCAAGCTCTTGCGGTGGTTTTACCTGATCCATCAAAGTAGGGAAGTGTCATTTTGCTCACTTTTTTCTGCAACTCTTAGTTCTGAGGTCTACCTCCCCTACGAGGTTTGTGCCTTATCCTAATGTTAGAGTACTTTGCAAAGGTCATCTCGGCCCTGAACTCTACACTAGAAGCTCTCCAATCCCTCAGAATCTGCTCTTGAAACTCAGCCTGAGTGGGATCCTGTTCAGGAACTTGGTTCCTGGGAGCAAATGTAGGGATACCAGGTCTATCACCTACTCTAAACTATGAAGCCCTCCTATGAGTAACCGAGGCCTCATCCTCATCATCTCTGAACCTTTGTCTATCCTCCCGGTTCCTATCCCCATTATTCCTATTCCCTTGGTTCCTGTCACCATTGTGTCTATCACCCACATTATGCTTGTTCCTATCTCCCCCATTGTCTCTGTGTCTATCACCGTCATTGTTCGTGTTCTTGTCACCTCCATTGTACCTGTTCCTGTCACGGTGATTATTATTATTTTCCCTCCTATTCCTTCCATCTCGAGGTAATGCCTGTTCAAGGGTATGTGCTATCTTCGCCTGTGATTCCCTCAACTCCTGTCGAGACTCCCTCAATTCTCTTTCTAGTGCCAACAAACTCTTGGTGAGCACATTTAGGATCTCACGCAAACTAGGTTCCTCACCTTCCCTGTCACCCATTTCTCCTGTAGGTTCTGTAATTGGAGGTAGTTCACCTGAAAAAAGGTCTGTTCTGGGAACTTTGAAATCTTCCTCACTATACAATACTGGTGTTTCTCCCTCAGTAGCTACAACCTCTATCTCTAACTCAAATGGATCAATCTGTGGTACTTCTTCCTGTATTCTCTGTGGGTTTCTAGTTCCTGGTCTTGGTCTAAAATTATATCTATCTGTAGGCCGCATGTCTCATGTTCATCTTCTGTATGTCATATTAAACCTCACAGGATGGCAAGATCTTCTGCTCTGATACCACTGTAACATACACCCCTGGTATATGTCTACCCTGAATGTGTTTTTGTGTTTGTTTTGATGGTTTTTGGTTTAGGTTTTCAATGCATGTTTTTGCATGTATGATTTCTGCAACATTGACATAGAAAATGCAACATATATGGAAAACTCAGAAAAACTAGAATAGATATCAACAAAATAACACCAACCCAGATTGTATTTAGCCAAAATATGAATTATGAGTACATACCCATATCACAGTTTACAACTTCGTCCAGATGCTGTAGCCGAACCAACAACAATGGCCATAGAAATGTGCTCACAACTCCGTAGAAATGAAAGATTTTGTGTTACAATCAACAGCAGCAATAGATAGAGCACTGCATGCTAAAATTTGGATCAATAGACACAACAAATTGATGAAGAATGGCAACCAATAATACCCACGTCCACGTATGATGGTATGACCTCGATGGTTGTATATATTAGCATCAAATACACCAATTACAGTCTGAAATAACTTTGTTTTTCATCAGCAATACTCCTGCACAATAGGAGACCAATCTCCAGCCACTAGACACTCCAAACAATTGTTAAATCTGCTTCCATTGAAGAGTACGGCCTTCTAGGAATGTACGGCCTGCAACAAAAGAGTACAGCCAGCATATGGCTATTATAAACTGCAATAAACTCCTCAAAATCTCTTGGTGTCCTCCAACAGTTTGTTAATGGTTGCACAAACAATCTTCAACAGATAACTTCGTTTTCAAGCTCAAATCTACACAAAATGAATTCCGCTGAAGCACAAATGGAACTCTTGTGTGAAGCTCCTCTAATCCTCTCCTGATGCAATCTTTCATGCACGAAGAAAGGCGAATCTGCAAAGGTTTTCGTCTCTGCAAATCGATCTTCAAAACCCTAGAGCCAAGCTCAATCCCAATGCACAAGCAAACTCAATATGAGAGCAATTTTCATAAACATAGCATAACCAAATGAGGTTCCTTTTTGGTCTTTTATTTGCCTCCTTCCTCAACGCCCAAGAGGGATTTGTTTTTACCAATTTTAAATTATAACCCAACCCCTTATCACTCCATGAGGGGCGCTCATCCCTAGGCATACAACTTTAAGTTACAACTTGTACCTTATAAAATAACTTTATAACTTAAAGTCATATCGAGGTCTCACAAAATAATATAAGTTAAATATTTAATTTGACTTATATTATATCATTTTAGGCTCTAGTCATATCGAGACCATGAATATTGTGCCAAGGACAGCCACAACTGCCCTGCTAAATATAGTAACTGCCCGACTCATGACTTACTATAAATAGTAAGTCCCTAGAATGACTTCCTAAACACCTCCATTAGCCTACGGAAGTCGAATAATAGGCTAACTCTGGTCCACTGGTGCAATAAGCTAGATGGGGGACATTACAAAAATCTTCATATTGGTCCAACTTTGAATCTACATACTTAGGAAGTTGTCCTAAGTCAAAATCCTCTTTGATCCAATCAAGCTCTTCAATCACCACCTTGATTTCATTTGCTCTTTCGGCATTTTCTTGCTCCCTTAATTGATGTGCAACCATAAGCTGATTTTCAACTTCTGAGAGAGCCTTTTGACTATACTCCAAAGAAGTCATAGTTGACTTAAGCTTGGATGTGAGCTTATCAAATTCTACCTCTTTTCCTTACAATGCGTCAAAGGTTCTTTCAGTAAACTTAATGACATGATCTCTATCAGAAAGCAGATACAAGTAATATGATTTCAATGTTTCTAAAGCCATTTTGACTACATGCCAATCATCAAGTGAAGATCTTTCTTCCATGTCCTATTGTCTCCTCACAACTTGTGCCTTACAAATGTGATCTTCAACAAACTTATGTGTGCTGTCCAAATGCATTAAAGCTTGCACAATCTTGTCTTTTGTGACTAACAACTGATTTTTAAAATCCAAATCAACTGCACACAACAAATTTTCTGTTATGTCCTTAAAGGCATGATTCTTGAAATCAGTTGCTTTTAAGTTATCTTCTTCATGGCCACTTTGATCAAAAGAAGTGGCATCACCAAAAACCAGCGATAGCCAACAATTGGGGCTAAATCAAAGCTTTCAACAAGCTCCTTTTCATCATGCTCAACAACTAACTCCTCTGAAAAAACAATTGGTCCTTCAGTTTGCATGGGAAATGAATTTTCCTCTTCTTCGTGACCATTAAGTCCCACTAAAGTTGTCTCCTCTTCACTATCACTTTGATCAAAAGTTATGGCAGCTCCATACTCAAGCATAGAGTCATCATTAAGGGTTGATTTAACATCTTCAACAAACTCCACATCATCATGCTCTCCAACCAAACCTTCAGGGAAATCAAACTGTTGCTTTGCATACATGGGAAATTCCCACTCCATATCTAAATTATCTTCATGGAAGTGACGTATATGCACATCACAAGTTGTTCTTGTAATTCCAGCCAAGTCAAACTCTTCATGGGTAGTTGAATAATGTTCAAATAAGTCTTCTTGGAGCTCCTCTATTGCATGCATCTTGATTTGAGACATTGCCTTCATCATAACTAGGTTCAAAACTAGTTTTTTCCGCTGTGAGGTCTTCGTCTTCTTCCCGCTTTGCTGCCATGTAAACTTCCAACTTTTCTTCACATTGATACACAACCATTTCAGCTAGCACATTAGCAGCTGATAGAGAATTTTGTTCTTCCCTTCTCAAGTTGTTCAATAAAACTTCTATAAGAGGATGTGGAATATCATCTCTGTCATTAACCACCAGTGCCATGATATTTTGCATGGCTAGCATAATACTCATATCATGATCTTTTCTAACTTCGTCAATGAAAATGCCAAACATTTGAAGTATGAGGTCTTCACACCCACAGTCTAGCATCATTACACAAGCTTGAATCTTGGCCACCGTTTTTAAAATTTTAATTCTTCTAGCAAAAGGACTATTGATGCCACCCAATCCTTGAAAGCTTCCCACGAGCAATTGTAATATCTCCATCTTGCCATCATCATAAGGAGACTCTGGAGCTGAAATTCTCATGACTTCACTGATACATGTGATAACCGTCAATCTTACATCCTTATCTGGATGCGTCAACAACTCCGGCTTACACAACAAAGTCTTTGAAGGAATCAATGCCATCCTCATTACCTCAGAAGGAGACTGAGGAACTTTAGACAAACACTTCTCAACTTCTCCCACAGTACTAAGAAGACTCTCATTTGACCAATGCAGAGATTTCAACTTCCATCCTGCATCAAACAACCTTTCACACAAATCATCCTTCATGAGAGATGCCATGAAATCACATTCGTTGATCATAATCTTTCATATGCCACACACTGAACACTCATGCAAGTGCTAATCACCCACATGCAAGGCTAAAACTTGACTTGATCTTGAAAAATTCCAAGGAATGAGTAGCAACCCAAACAGGCTGGCAAGATCACGAGATCTAATACCACTGTAGCAATCTACCCCCAAATTTTTTGAAAAAATGTGAACAATGATAATCACAATATTAGCACAATATTGCATGAACAACTAGATGACCTCCACACTTTTGATCACCATGATCCCAATTGGGCAAGGTGAGAGTATAATGTGCTTTGGTTTACAATCTAAAACATTGTGCAACTAAGTTACCGGGTTCTTCTCAAATGCCCAACGTGCCCGTATGGGTTCTGCTCGGGTACGGGTACGGTTCGCCTGTGGGTTCTCTGTGGGTTCTTCCCAGGGTGCCTAGGAAGAACCCATAGAGAACCCAGGCAGAACCCAGGAGAACCCAGTGGAGGGATGCACAAAATGATTGTCAAAATCAACTTTTTTAAACATTTTTTTAACTTTAAAAAAATCCAAATGAGTCTATTTCGCCCTAAAAGTGAAATTTGTCCAAGTATGACTAAAAATGAAATAAAGTTTTTAAATCATAACTCGACAGTTATCAAAGTCTACACAGACATCTAATCTTAACTCAGTTTATTATTGATAAATCTGATTTCAACTTAACAAGGTAAACAAGGGATTCATAATACCTAGTAAGTATAGAACAACATAATAATACTTGACATCTGATTTGTTCAACCAACATCTAAAGTATTTAATAATCACCTAGAACTATCCTCTTTCAAGTACTTTCCAATATACATTAACTAACTTGTAATCATGGTTTAGCAAATAACTTATTTCCTTACAACATTAAACAACATCCCAATGATCTTAAGTATAAGATGTAGTTTAGCTTAGTCTGCAACAAGCAACTATATTCCTCATTACTTCATTTTTGCAATGTTCAACAACATAGATGAGCAATACACAACATAACCCATAAAATAAACTGAATTAGCATAAGTACAACCTTACAAGGTCTGATAATAACTTTTATCAATATGCTAAAATTTCTACCATTACCTTCAATGAGTACTCTAGAACGTCACAATTCCTTTGTCAAACTCAACTAATGCAAAGCCAAGTTGCAATTTACATTTATCCCTAATCCAGTTGAGTATTTTGATTTCCCTTCTTGCAAGTTATGAAATATGAGGTATTTTGATATTTTATTTTGTTGTTTATTGGCAATTATCATATTATGAGTATTACTGTTTTTAAGTTTTTTTAGTCTTAGAGTTTACTGTTTTAAATATATATATATTGCCGTACCGTACCCGAGCAAAAAAAAAAAAATTGCCATATCCGCGTACCCGAACCCCGTATCCGTATCTGAACCCGTACCAGGATCGGCAACTTAGTTGTGCAACAATTAAATACATTCATCTGCTGTGAGTAGGCATCCACTATGCAGTGGGGATTCACCACTTTCTAGTGGGTATGAATGCAAGAATGAAAGTTACGAATCATCCACTTATTCAGTGGGTAGCAACAAAGAAAGAAAGGGTTCAATTACTCTACAATGGCGGTTGAACCATCCAGGGGTACTTTAATGAGTTTTGAAAGATAGAGATTACAATGACATCAAATGCAATACAACTTAGAAATACTTAATAGCATTGGTTCTTGGCACCATGATGGTGTTGTAAATCATTGAAGATTACCCTGCATACAATCAACATCATCAAATCCCAAACTAAGACTGTCCAATGCAAAGAACCTTATAATATCAATGTTGATCAAATCTGAGTGTGTAAATTCAGACCTTCCTCATGCTGTACGACAGTCCTGAGTCAAGGGAAACATCCACAATGAAGATCATAAACATTAAACCCTTTTCAAAATACTACAAATCAAATATCAGTCCATAACACAACTCCATATAAATAAAGACTCTGCCATAACAAGGACTATTTGCATTTGAAGACCATAAAACATTTATTAGGTCTGTACGGTCCTGAGGCATTCATAAACCGTTCAATGACTCCAATCACTGCCCAGTTTTCAGAGATTTGATTCTTAAAACATTTCTAACTTCATACAACTGATTTCCATTTATTAAAGATGCACCACAACTGAAATCAAACTCAAAATCAGAAAATCTACCTCCAGCAGATGTACGGCACTCACAAGGTACGGCTGCATTAACTATTGTCCAAACCAAACACAAACTCCACAATCTTAACACTAATATTGTCGCCTACATCAGCATAACAATCTCCAAACAACAACTTCTTCAAAAAGACAAGAATCAAGTCTTAATAAAATATGCCCTCCATAAGTGGTATGGCAGTTGTACAGCCCAGCCATGGAAATGCTCAAAGAACAACATAAACTACTAGCATCAATCACTCCAAAACTCTTTTAGAAACATATAATTAGAATCATAAACCAAAACTTCATACAATCATTCAACTCCATTAAGATCCATGTGATTTCCTGAGTGAAAACCACCATTATCAGCTAGGGTGGATATTCCACCACCGAAACTGATCATCCTCTAAAGGGTTTCCGTCCTCAAGAAGGTATGATGAACTCTCTGGTTCAATTCCAGCAACATATCAGTACCAAATCCAAGCATAAGCCTCAACAATGAGCTCACAACCTCTTTATAAAGGCACTTTAGGAGTTACAAAGGAAATGAATTGTTTCTTGAAAATAATAACCTTTTCCCTCCGACTTTGTAATGTCCCACCCAAGGTGGACACTTGCTAACACAAATTTTCTACCTTGTTTGGTTTGTTTTGATAAATGTTTGTGATATATTAGCAATGTTTGATACAACAATTTAATGCAGAAAAACAGGAGATGTTGCAACATTCCATACTCATCAACGAACAAAATCGACATCCATCTAGGCGTTGGAATCTTAGGAATGCAAACAAGAGATCAACAACTAGGCCCCTTTGGGTCATAGGGTTATCTCCATTATAGAACAAACATCGACACAAACTAGGCCCCAAGACCGGCCAACCGCTCTCCACGACATTCTGCTTCCACACAAACAGAATCACCCCGAGTTACACCTCCAATCAACTAGCTTTTCCACAAAAGCGGGAGTGACTTGGAGGTCACCATCAGCAAGGAGAGGGTTCATGTGCTATATCAAAGCTGACTCATCTGTGTTTGTGACTGAGTCACGTTTTGAGGAGTACAGGATTGATGAGCTAATTGATGAGTTGCATGGAGCTATGTATTTTTCAAATATTGATTTGAGATAATGGTACCATCAAATCCATGTAATGGATGAGAGCGTGCACAAAACAACATTCAAATGCCACTTTGGGCACTTTGAGTTCTTGATCATGCCTTTTGGCTTGACAAATGTTTTAGCTACATTCCACTTATGCATGAATCAAGTATTCAGTAAGCAATTGAGAAAATTTGTTTTGGTTTTCTTTGATGACATTTTAATATACAGGAAGAGTTGGGAGTGTCATTTGAAGCATTTGGATACAGTTCTAGGTATATTATAGCAATAAGCTCCTTTTGCAAAGGAATCCAAATGTGAGTTTGGGGTGACAGAGATCCTGTACTTAGGTCATGTCATCAGTGCTCAAGGTGTTTAGGTGAATCAATAAAAGATCCAATCCATCTTAGATTGGCCTCCTCCTACCACATTGACACAGTTGAGGGGATTCATTGGCCTTTGCAGTTACAACAAAAGATCTATTAAGAGGTTTTCACAGCTTGCAGCACCCTTAACAAATATCACAAAGAAAGGACCCTTTGCATGGACAAATTCAGAACAAGAAACTTTTGATAAGCTTAAGGAAGTAATAAGTTCATGTCTTGTACTTGATTTTCCAGACTTCTCACTTCCATTTGTTGTAGAATGTGATGCTTCAAGGGAGGGAATTGGAGTTGTACTAACACAGAAGGGGCATTCCATAGCATTTGAATGCAGGAAGTTGAGAAAATCAAAAAAAGAATCTCCATCTATGACAAAGAGATGTTGGCCATTATGCATGCCTTGGAAAAGTTTAGATAATACTTAGTTTGTAGGAGACTTGTGGTGAAGACAGATCATAATAGTTTGAAATTCTTTCTTCGCGCACGAAATTTGAATGACGAACAACAAAAGTGGGTAAGTAAGCTTCAAGTTTATAATTTTGAGATAGAATACATGAAAGGGAAAAAGAATGTAGTTGCTAATGCAATTTTCAAAAAGCCTACTCTATGTTCCATTTCTATCATTTTTGCTAATGGAGGGCTACTATTATGGCAAAATATCTTAAAAATTCATTTGCTACTAATCTCCTTGATGGGATAGTGAAGGATGACAAGTATACAATGGCAGATGGTTGTATCCTCTGCGAGACCAAAAAAAATTTAAGCCCTGAATCCAAGATGAAGGAAAAGACTTTAAGAGCCTTCCATGATACACCACTAGCAAGGCACTCAGGATATTATAAAACATATAGATAGATCAAGGAGAGATTTCTTGGAAGGGACTTAAGGAGGATGTCCTCAAGCATATTAGAGAATCATTTGTCAACAAAACAAAGCAGAGCATACTTTTTCTGCAGGTTTGTTACAGCCTTTGCCTATTCCAAATCGAGTAGAAAAGCATATCCATGGACTTCATTACAGGCCTCCCCAAGGTACATGAAAAAGATTGCATTTATGTTGTGGATATGCTAACTAAGTATGCACACTTCTTATTTCTTTAGAATTCAAGGCTCCTCAAGTGGCCAATTTATTTTTCAAAGAGGTGTTTCGGCTACATGGATTGCCTAAAAATATTGCAAGTGATAGAAATAGTAGATTCCTTAGTGTTTTTTTGCAAATTTTTTTTCATTTGACAGGTACAAAACCCACTCCAAGTACAAGCTATCATCCTTAAATAGATGTACAAATAAAAATAGTGAGTAAATGGGCTGAGGGTATTTGAGGAACTATGTTTCAGATTAACAATCAGCTTGGGTTAAATGGTTGCATTTGGGAGAATACTGCTACAACACTTCTTAGCATATGTCTATTAGTACGTCTCCATTTATGGCACTATATGGTCATGATGTTATAACCTTTGTAATGTCCTCTTCTTAGCCATCTCAATAGGTGGAGCAGTTAGCCTATTCCAGGGTTTCCGTAGGCTAATGGAGGTTGGTTAGGGAACCTCTTTGGTCACATTTTTCTAGGACAGGTAGGGGGTCACTGGGAGAGTTTACCCGACTTTCCATATTTAGTTTTGCCAGTTGGAGTATCTAGCACACTTTACTTGGCATTTGAGTGGATCGAGGAATGAAATATTAATGTCGAGTATTAAGTTAAATTATATATATATATATTACTTTATATTATAAAGTAATGTCTTAAAAGGGGAGATATAAGTTATTTTTATAAATTAAAGTGCTAGGTGATATGGGTGCCAATTTCATGAGGATATAAGGGGACTTGAGTTATTAAAAATAAAAATAATAATAAATTATTCCTCTTGGGCATTGGGAGTGAGGAGACAAAGGAAAAATGAGAAGTCATTTGCATCATTCATTCATTCTTGAAACTTTGTCATGCAAACTTGGAGCTTTTGCTTTGAGGCTGAAACAGGGATTTTGCAGAGACAAAAACCTCTGTAGGATCACTCTCTTCTTGCTTGAAAGATAGCATCAGGAGAGTTACTGGGAGTTTCACTCGGGGACTTCGCATTGTGCTTACTGGATGGTTTAGTGAAGTTATTTTGTAGGGTTTTGATCAGTTTATGAGCTGCTATTGAATACTTCCTGAGTTGCAGATTCGAAGAGTTTTTTGAAGAGTTTTGGTGACTAATTTTACTCCTCTATGTTGGGCGTACCTTTACCCAGGCCGTAACATTAGCAGGCTGTTAGGAGTGTGTTGTGATAGCTGAAAACTCCTTCCTTTCTGAGCGATTTTGATTAGTAGTTTGTTGTGCTGAAGAGGACTGAAATATACAGAGGGAACAAGGATTTTTATGCAGATTTGCTGTTGTTATAGTCACTAGGTGAGCTGTACCAACCACACTAGGACGTGACCTCTTCATAGGCTGAAACGCCTATCACTTGGGACAGCTTTGGCATGGGTTTTGGATGCCTAGGGCATTGCATTTCATCACTTCAATTTGCAAAGTGGAATGTTTGACGAATCAAGCATACAGAGCATATTTTGTAATTAAACCCTAGCTGGTCTTGTATTTCAGACTTACATTATTGAAGAAATGCAAATGGGTATGTTGTCGTTTTGATATTTGTGCCATTTTATGATCTGGGTATTCATATTTTAGGGTGTTTATGCTTTATTTTCATCTGGGTATATTTGCATGCTTGTATTTCATTGTTATTTTCAAACATCATATGCAAAACACAAAAAGAAACAAACTAACATTCAGTAGTGAAACCAGAAACCAAACAAAAAAACTTGGCACCAAAAAACCATAGAAATAGGGTGTATGGTACAGAAATTTATATGGAGAATTCATCACCAGATCTTAATAAATTTCTACTACACCTAGAAAGTGAATCTTTAGCCAAGAACACAATGAATTTTCTTGAGTTTTCACACATCCTCATTTCCAACATATCCTATGCATAACAATGAAGAAATTGATGTCAAACATTCGATAGTTATTATTGAACCTGTGTCATATGATAATGTTCCATTAATAATGAATGCAACTCAAGACATATGTTTCAGCACATACAAGTAAAGAGAAAATTATCGAACATCAAATTATGCTCAATGAAGACAATAGTACTGAAAAATCAAGAACTCTCAATGAGCTTATGGAAAAGTGTGTTGAGGAAGTAGTATGTGAAGGGAATTAAACATACATAAAAGTGAATACATGTAATGTCCCCTTCCTAAGCTAGCACATGTGCGTCGCGCAAGTTCTTATATTCGGGTTCCCGTAGACTAGTGAGTGTGGTTTGGGGACCCACGGTGACGTGGCTCATCCAAGCTCAGACAACATTTTCAAAGTGATGAAATGGATTCCTTGTGGCAGGAGTTGCCAGTTGGCTTTTTCTAGAGTGAGTTTCAGCCATTTGGCCAAACTTACTATTTATAGCAAGGGCTCACAAGACTCCGAGCTAGTCGGTGCAACGGTCGGAATCATGTCGACTTTCCATTGGCCAACTCAGCGGTACTACAGAGGCCAGAGGAGACCGTTTGAGTTAATATTTAAATAATAGACATATTTAAGTTAAATTAAATATATAACTTAATATGTTTATTATTAAAGTGGCTTTATTATGTATTATTAACTTAATGTAATATTTTAAGTTTATAAAGTCACTTTATGTGGGCGCCCAAGACATGAGAATAATAAAGTTAAATTATTTAATTTCCCAAGAAAAGGGGCATTGAGGGAAGAGGAATAAAAGAAAGAAAAGTGAATTCATTTTCATTCATTCCCTATTGTTATTTTCTCTAAGTCTGAGCTTTGTTCATGAGTGCAAGGGTTTTGAACCAGCTACTTTGGAGATGAAAACCTCCATGGTTGAGAGCATCTGCGGGGTTGAAAGACACTCCTAGGGTGTTGTTTGAGTGACTTCATTGCAGGGGTTACCATTGAGCTTCATTGCATTAAGTTAGATTGTCGCAGAGGAGATTTCACAGGGATATCATCAGTTTATTGCCATGATAATTGCTAAGGGATATTGAAGAAAATATTACCCGTTGCTTGTATGCAAAGGGGAGTGCATTTAATGTGGTGCGCTCTCCATATTGACAAGAGATGGTTAGGTCAATTAATGAGGCCCCAAAAGGATACAAAAGACCAAGCTATTAGAAGGTCCATACCACTCTTTTGGCTAAAGAAAAAGATATTATTGATAGACAATTGCAGGTGACTCAAGCTTCATGGAAAATCTCAGGAGTTTCTATCATTTGTGATAGATGGAAGGATGCTAGAAATAGACCATTGATCAATGTGATTGCAATGTCTCCAAAGGGGGCAATGTTCTTGAAAGCAGTTGAATGCAAGACCGATGAAAAAGATACCGAATTTATTGCCAATATTCTAATTGAAGCAATTGAATCAGTGGGGCCAGAAAATGTTGTTCAAGTGATCACAGATAATGCAAAGGTATGCAGAGCAACAGGGTTGGTCGTGGAGGCAAGATTTCCAAACATTTGGTGGACTCCATGTGCAGTTCATTCTTTGAAGTTGATGCTACAAAAAATTGGCAAAATCCAATGGATAGAAAAGATTTATGAAGAAGCCAAAGAAATTCAAATGTTTATTTGTAATCACCACATGTCACAAGCCATTTATATACAATTCGCTAAGTTGGAGCTACTGAAGGTAAGTTGGTAACTTTTTTATATTCTAATTTCTAAACTATATTTTGTATTTTGAAATATATTCTAAACTATATTTTGTATTTTCTTTTTATTTTTTAATTGAAGGTGGTAGAGACTCGCTTTGCAACACACTACATTGTTCTTAAAAGACTTGTGGATGTGAAACAAGCCTTAAAAAGCATGGTGATTAGTGATATTTGGGTAGTTTGGAGACAATCTCAAACAGATAGAGCGAATAATATCAGAACAATCATTCTTGATGATGATTGGTGGGCTAAAGTAGACTACTTGCTCTCTTTCACTGTAATGTCCCCTTTTAGGATATCCTTGATTTCTTAACCTGCACACAAGAATAACTACTAGAAAGGGACATTAGCAATATTAAAGATCAATAAATTAGTAATGAAATCAATACATAAACTAATGATATACCATAAACAATATTTAGTTCAACATATAGTTACCCATTTCTCAAGCCGATCCTATGATAGGTTCCAAAAGAATACTCGCAAGTTAGAGCATGATGGAGGGCACATTTCCTACCTATCACCTCTTATGTCCACCTGCAAGGTTCAAGAGTGTGATGGAGGGCATACTTCCTACCTATCACATCTTGACAAGAGCATGATGGAGAGCACACTTCCTACCTATCATCTCTTGATGAGGGTATGATGGAGGGCACGCTTTCTACCTATCATCCCTTTAACATAACTTAATGAGAGCATGATGGAGGGCATTCTTCTACCTATCATCTCTTTAATATAACTTAATGAGAGCATGATGGAGGGCATTCTTCCTACCTATCATCTCTTCATCAATATATATAGTTCAGTTCAGGGATGACAATATATCCTTTGGTCGTGTCACAATTATTTATATGATTTGATTAATTGATGATTCCAATCTGCTATATATATATATATATATATATATATATATATATCTGTGTGTGTGTGTGGATGATTGATTGATATTTCTGTATGATCCTTCCTCTTAATTGAATAGTATATTTAGTCTTCTCTCAAATATGCATTTATGCTTCCCACAGTGATGACCTTATCTTTCCAAATGTATATCAGAAAATATATATTCTATTCTCCTTGATTGAATATTTATTCTTCTTTTGTGCAGATCTGAATATTCAAATATTGTTCTTTCTCTTTTCCTACCTCTATAGAAATCAGATCCTATTCTTATACTCTCCAATATATATCTTTATATCTTTTATGATGAGAGATCTCTTTTGAGAGGGTGATGTCTCTTCAAAGGTTCACGTCTCTTTATTGGATTGCTGCCCTTTCCAGGCTGATCGCAGTCTTCTGACTTAGTTTGACTTTGCAATATATAATAATTGCTACCTTTTATAAATGTTTTTGTTTGTAAGGCTGGCCACCAATCACTGCCTTTTGTAATGAAGCCCCTTCGTATAAATTATATCGCTGCTTTCTGCCTATATATGATTCGCTGCCAATAAAATAAGAATCACAGCCCTTTGTATAGTCTTTTTCTCCTTCTATGAATCGCTCCTTTATCCTATATCTTACATTAATATTTATATTAATATCTATAATTATTATAATAATATTTCAATTGTTAATATTTATATTTGATTTATTAATATTTTAGTATATAAAATATATTATATATTATATTTTATAATATATTATATATTTAATAATATATATTTGATTTATTAATATTTTAGTATATAAAATATATTATATATTATATTTTATAATATATTATATATTTAATAATATATATTATATTATTATTATTATAATATTTAAATTGATAATATTTTTTTTGTATTTATACAATAAATATATTATATTTTAATTATATAAAAAAGGTTTATATAATAATATGATTTATTAAATAGTTTATATACGCAATCATCATTTAAATTGACCGTATTTCTAAGAAAGCAATTTTATTGTTTATCATGATGTTTAAATCTTTAATTTAAACAATGTCTTAATATCGGGACATGACATTCACTAAGTCAATATATGCCCTCATTCGTCGTTGTGACACAGATAAGCCAATATTAGGCGACATCTATGATTGCATAGATACAATGGTGGAGCAAGTTAGAGACATAATAATAGCAAAAGAGCAAGACCCATCTAAATCTTTTTATAACCAAATATATGACATAATCAAGAAGAGGTGGGATAAAATGACAACTCCTTTGCAACTTTTGGCATATGCTTTGAACCCCAAGTACTACCATGCCGACATGTTGGCAATGCCAAATAGAACAACACCAAATATGGATCTTGAGGTAGTTGATGGATATAAAAAGCTTTCAAGAAGATGTTTACAGATCCTAGAGTTGCAACAGAGATTCGAGATGAGTTTAGGAGCTTTGCATCCTCTAATGGAACTTATGCAGTTGTTGATGCAATGGCAGATAAGAAAATAATGGACCCTGTGAAGTGGTGGAACTTCCATGGTGCCACAAGCAAACATTTGCAAAAATTGGCTATCAAACTTTTATCACAGGTTTAACATTATATGAATTATATTCTAATTCAAGTTATTTCTTATTTTATTTTTTAGTTGATTGTATTACTCTTTGTAACTTGTAATATCAAATTGTTTTCACAGGTTTCGAGTTCTTCTGCATCTGAGAGGAATTGGAGCACATATGGCTTCATCCATTCTGTGAAACGAAATAGGCTAGCAGCTAGTAAAGCAAAGGACCTTGTATATGTCCATTCCAATCTTCGTCTCTCGTCACATTCCTCCACAGACTACAAGAAGGGACCTAGTAGACTTTGGGATGTGCAGCCCTAGATGAGTGACATCGATGTATCCATAAATACATTGACACATCTCAGTCCCATTGTTGAGAATTTTGACACAGCAGGGGGATCCTCTAGTGCATCTTCGTTTGGTTTTGAGAGTGCAGTTGATGATCTAGAACTCCAATATCAGGAGAATAGTGATGATATTTTTGATAAGATGTGATTCTATCAATATATCTTCATTTGGTTCTGAGAGTGCAGTTGATGATCTAGAACTACAATATCAAGAGAATAGTGATGATATTTATCATAGTTTTGATAAGATGTGATTCTATCAAATTATCAATATATATAATTTTTTCTTTGATGATGACATCATATCTATATCAATTATGTGTTTGTATTGCTTCTAAAGTAAAGGAAATATATTCTAATAACTTTTAAAATTGTGTTATGTGTGTGTGTGTGTTTTATGAAAGCCGTATCCAACCGTATCCATATTAGGAGCCCTGAAAAATGGTCGTATCTATATCCAATACCGTATCCGTGTCCATGCAACTCTGGTTTTATTTAGTTTGTTTGTATTGCATACTCAAAATCACCTCGAAAAACATTGTAAAGATTGTAAATAAGCAAGTACATATTGTGCAGTTTAGGTTAGTTTTTAGCTTAAAGGGAGCTTCCCCTTCTAATTCGAAGAGCGGTTCTATTGCATATCTGTTCCATTTTGTATCGCACTAAAAGGTATGAATTAAAATGCTGACAATATTGACAAATCTATATGTAATAATGTTTCAAGGAAATAGCTAAAGACAACCACACAAATCAAAATCTTCTACTAGAAACCGGCTTACTCACAGATTCTAGAAGTTCTGAAACACGCGAAGTATGTCCAGCAAGGGTGGTAACTCTTTTGTAAATGAGTACTAGTTGACCAATTGCATTGGATGTATTCTACATATGAAAATTGAATTCAATTAGCATCATGTGAAAAGCTAAGTAAATTAGCACTAGCAAAAACTGATATCTAATCTGGCCAAATTCTTGCTTACCATCAAAAGACGAATTGAGCGGACATATTCCTCTGTAGATAACTTGGAGTCAGACTGCCAAAAAACCAAAAATCATTACCCAATGAACCCATTTGATAAATTTTTGGTATATGCTTGGTATGATTGTGATCCCAAAAATATATAAAAAGAAGCATAGTTATAGTGTTATTGTTTCAATCATTTTCCTTGTGTCTATGCTTCAGTGTGTGAGGAAGAATTATTTCTACCTCCTTGACAAAATAGAACGGTGCAGCAAAAACACAAAGGCCAATAATTGAAGCCAAATACTTGACAGCATAACCATCTGCCACCTGAAAATATTAAAAAAACATTGAAATTGTTGATCAAGAAATAGACTAATAGTTTATCTGAAACTCTGAAATAGAATAATTGTAGATAAAAAATGTAATTTACTGATGCATTTTGTCAGAAACTTGAAAACTCTAGTCATTTCTCAAAGAGGTTTCAGCATAACAAATAAATTCAATTTAGATGATTTCAAAATAAATGGAAAGATGATATCACCTCATATATTATAAACATTTAATTTTTATATCTGAGAACAGTGTTTCAGAAATTTATCTTATGCATTTCTGCCTGAGCCTGATGGTTTTCTATGATTGTCCCAGAAAATCTCTAGCTTTTCAACATGCATGTTGCAAATCATTCAACTTGAAATTCATTGCCACACCAACTGGACATCAAATTCAAGAATTCTGCAATGTTATCTGTTGAACTATCCAAACTTTTTGACCTCCATCTAAATTTTTTGGTTTGCAGGTTCAAAGTTTGGCCTTCTTGGAGTTTGCTTGCTGTGATAAATTTAAGGTGTAACAAATCAAGTATGATTTCAATCCTTTAGATGAACCCTTCAAAGAAGATTGCCCATGACAATCCCTTTAAGTGTAAGATACCCAACTAGTTCTACTAAAATTTTTCCTTAACTTAGATAAATTTACTTGTACTTAGCTTATCAACTACTTAACACTTTATGACAAACATCAAAGATAGCTACTTGAAAGATTCAAACTTGAAGCCGGGTACTTGTCTTCTACTTGATTCAATCTTATTGCAAATGTCTTATTACATAGATAATGCTTTCAATAGCATGAAGTTACGACTTATTCAAAAGGAAATACAAAGGAAAGGCCTTGAAGCCTTGATTTTTACAATAGCGTCTACACTTGATCAATTCAATCAAACTCAATGATGTCAACTGAATGTCAACACCTCACAATATCACAAGGGAGCATCACCTTGCTTGTTGAGGGAGCATCACCCCAACACTTGAAACTCGCAGGCCTCAAGATTACAAGCTCAATAGCTTTGCAGAGAGAATTTTGTCAAAATGAATAGATGCCAAATGAATGAGAGCTCCTCCTTTTATAGGCCTTCCAAAGGCAATGAAGGCACGTTTTTCAATGCACTAGGAGGAATCAAGGCACGTTTTCCAAAAGCATATTCCAATAGCATATTCTATTTGATAGCTCCCTCTGAGGTGGCGGTCTTATCCACTGAGCTGGAACGGATCCCAATGATGCCACTTGGACCAATAGGAAATTAGAGATCTCAGGCACCAAAATGATGTCAGAGTTGCAAGGTTCCCTAGGCTAGGCACCAACTGGGAGCAGAGGAAACTAGAATAGGCGCCTTTTAGGCTAGGCGCTTCCTTGATGTGGCAGAGGCATGAATAAGCGTCTGGTGGAGATTGGAGACTCCAAATGTCCTCAAAACACTTAACATTACTGAGTGAAGACCTCTTAATCTCTAGGCGCCATCTGGAGATTGGAAAGAGGAGAATTTGACATCCAACTTACTTAAGTGCAATTCTAGTGTTCCCATAACTTGGGCACTAGATTTGGAAGTTTTGCAGTGGTTTTGGTGCCTGGAAAAGGATTAGACATTTTCCAACAAATAGATGAAACTTCTGAGTATGGATTGATTCCTTGAAGAGAGCGCCCATATCCAGAGTGTTTAAAACTTGCTTTTTAGTCTTCATCTTCATTGAGGCGCATTTATGGGTAGGAAAGAGTGCAAATTGGCGCCTTAGGAAGGATGGGGTCTTTCCTTGCTAAAATCTTCATCTCAAGCCATATCTAAGTCAAAAACACCAACTTCTGCCAAGCACCTTTCATTTTGAGTAGATTGAAAGATCTTTTCATGCTTAGGCGCACTTTTGGGATCAATTTCTTAGGCGCATCATGGTGTCTGTGGAAAGGTGAATTGGCGCCCTCCCTTGAATGGCTCATCCCCATGCAAGTGTTCACTTCCGGAGGCATTGAGGTAAATTCAGAACATCACTCCTATTAGTGCCTACATGATTTGGAGGGTTTGAAGTCCATTTTATCCATGAGGCGCATTTTTGAGATGAACTGATATGAGTTTGGTGCCCAGCATTGAATTGCCCAATTCTTCCTAGAGAGCGCTCACACTTGAAGTCTTGAAATGAAATTAAACACTTGTTCTATCAAGCGCCCTGGCTTCTTGAGGAGCTTGAGGATAATTCACCCACTGGAGTCTTGTTTAGGCGCCTTGATATGCCTAGGCGCTCAGTCAATGTGGTTTGATCACAACTTGGCGCCTAAAATGACTTTACTTAGCTTCCAAGCCTTCAATCTATCCATTACCCCTACTAGGCGCTCAAAATGGAGTGTTTAAACTTGAATTAATGCCTTATGAAGGTTAGGCGCATTCTAGGGTTTTGTAAAACTAAGAAGGTGCACCTAGCTCAATTAGGCTCTTTCAATTACCACAAACATATGTTAGGTGAATGAGCAGTTGCCAGTGATGCTAAATTAGTTCATAGATGACTTCATCTTCCTGATTGTTGCCTTCAAAACCCAAGGCGCTCGTTTAGGTGAGTTCAACCTGCTATTGGCGCCTTAGCATGAAACTTCATTCCAAACCTACTTAGCTTATCTCAGAACTGGGCGCCAGGTTGGAGAAGGTTAAATCACAAGGAGCGCCTCAATTGGATGCTTAACTGAGTCCCAGAATAGACTTTGGAAGTTGGGCGCCAAAATGAGCTTGACTTGTCAAGGAAGGCGCCTAGAAAAAATGATCACTGGAGTTGATGAAACCACTCCCAAACTTAGTCAAATTTCAAGTTTCTGACTTTGCTCCTGCAAAACAAAAGGTTAAGTTAGTCAAAAACCAGTTCATTCCCTCATCATTTAGAATTAGCCTCCGGGAATGAGGAATAGGCTAATCCATTCTTCACTTGATGATCAAGCCAGAAACGGGGACATGATAGTCTCCCCTTCCCGGGATTGCTTGTCCTCAAGCAATTGAAGGTTAGGATGCTCTAGAATCTTTTCTCCTTCCCAAGTAGCATCCTCCATTGGCAACCCTTTCCACTTAACCAGATATTCTCTTATGCTTCGGTTGCAAAGTTTCTTCTCCCTTATATCCACCACATTTATAGGTTCAAGTGCAAGCATTCCTTCTTCATCAAGTGGTGGTAGTTCATTAGTTGAAACCACATGTTGACCCAGTGCCTTTTTGAGACATGACACATGAAACACATTGTGGATGCGGCTTGTCAAGTTCATATGCCACTTCCCCTACTCTTCTCAACACCTTGTAGGGTCCGTAAAACCTGGGTTTCAATTTCTCTGCACCTGACTTCTTCAAAGTACTCTGTCTATATGGCTGAAGGCGCAGAAACACCATGTCACCTATTTCAAAGCTTCTTTCAACTCGATGTTTGTCAACATATAGCTTCTGTTGATTTTGAGCTCTTTGCAAGTTGTCCTTTAGGACTCTCAAAATATCTTGAGTATCTTTCATCAATTCACTTGCTCTGGGAGCTCTACTGTCATCTAGTGCCAGATCAATAAATGAAACAGCTTCATATCCATACAAAGCTCGAAAAGGAGTCATGCCAATTGACATATGAAAAGTAGTGTTGTAGCAGTATTCACCCAGATGAAGCCACTTAATCCAAGCACGCTGCTGATCAGACACAGTTCCTTAAGTACCCCTCAAGCCATTTGTTTACAATTTCAGTCTGTCCATCGGTTTGAGGATGATAACTAGTGCTCGGTGTTAAGTTAGTTCCAGCTAGCCGAAATAGCTCTCTCCAAAACACACTGATGAACCGGCTATCACGATCACTGACTATGGTTTTAGGCAAGCCATGTAGACGGAAGACTTCATGAAAGAATAACTCAGCTACTTGCAATGCTGATGACTCAATTGGGATTGCAAAGAAGTGAGCAAACTTGGTTAATCTGTCCACAACTACATAGATACAGTCTCTTCCATTCACCTTCGGAAGACCCGTGATGAAGTCCATAGAAATACTCTCCCACTTATGTTCAGGAATTGACAATGGTTGGAGTAATCCTGCTGGAAATGTATGTTCTGTCTTATTTTGCTGACAAGTCAGACACTCCCTGACATACTAAAGAACTTCTTCCTTCAGACCTTTCCAAGTGAACCTCTCCCTGATCTGTCTGTATGTCTTGAAGTAACCAGGGTGTCCTGCAAGTGGAGCATCATGGTATGTCTGCAAAATCTGTCGCTTTAGCTCCCATTCAAGAGTCAGATAGATTCTGTCTTTGTAATAGATGATTTCATCAATCACCTTGTACCTATCATCCTGAATGATTCCCTCCATGATCTCACAAGCAAATTTAGATTTGGAATACTCAACTAGAAGCTGAGCCTTCCAATCCACTGAAACTTTGCTTAGGGCACAAACAGCGGGTCTTCTAAACAGGGCATCGGCAACCACATTCTTCTTGCCTTTCACATATTCAATGTCGAAATCATATGCCTGTATCTTCACAACCCACTTCTGCTGTCTTTCATTCAAATCTTTCTGCCCTAGAAAGTATTTCAAACTGTTGCGATCAGTCCTGACCACAAACTTAGATCCAACTAGATACTGGCGGAACTTAGCCAAGGCATGCATAATTGCCTGCATCTCTTTGTCATAAGTTGAGTATAATCTTTCTATATCCTTCAACTTCCTGCTTTCGAATGCGATGGGATGTCGATCTTGCATCAAAACAGCTCCAATACCTTCTCCTGAAGCGTCGCATTCTAGAACAAAGGACTTAGTAAAATCTGGGAAAGCCAGTACTGGTGTTGTACTCATCACTTCCTTCAACCTATCAAATGCAGCTTGGGCTTCTATTGATCAAATGAAAGCTCATTTCTTTGTTAGATTTGTCAAGGGTGCAGCAAGCTGTGAGAATCCCCTAACAAATCTTCTGTAATAGCTGCAGAGGCCAAGGAAACCTCTTAGTTCAGATACGTTCCTGGGAACTGGGCAGTTGCGAATAGCTTCAATCTTTTCCTCTTGAACTTTCACACCATTTGCTCCTATCACATGACCCAGGTACAGAATTTCCTTTAAGTCAAAATCACACTTAGACATCTTAGCATACAAAGATTGATTCTCCATGACATTCAATACTTCGTCTAAGTGTTGAAGATGTTCTTCCCATGTCTTGCTGTAAATCAAGATGTCGAAGAAAACCAACAGGTACTTCCTCAACTGCTTGTTGAACACATGATTCATGCAGGACTAGAAAGTAGCTGGTGCATTTGTCAGTCCAAATGGCATCACCATGAATTCATAATGCCCGTAATGGCATTTGAATGCTATCTTTGGAATGTCCTCTTCTCTGACACGAATTTGATGGTAACCAGATCGAAGATCTATCTTTGAGAAATAGACTGCTCCATGCAGTTCATCAAGGAGTTCATCAATCCTAGGTATTGGATACCTATTCTTGATGGTCTTCTTGTTCAATGCGCGATAGTCAACACACATCTGCATTGTTCCATCCTTCTTCTTCACTAGCACCACAGATGATGCAAATGGACTTGATGATGGCCTTATGTGCCCCATATCGATCAATTCTTTGATCGTCTTCTCAATTTCAATCTTAAAATGCCTAGGATGCCGATAGGGTGCAATATTAACAGGTTTAGCCCCATCCTCCAATTCAATTACATGTTCAAAACCTCTATCAGGAGGTATTCCTGGAGGTATGTCCCTAAACACCTTACCATGCTTATCCAACATTGCCTGAATATCTGCAAGATAAATTTCTTCAGTAGAGAGGATTTGGTTGTCCTTGATGCAAACCTGTGCTGCCCATTCGATGTCATTATGTCTGAACAATGCTTCCATACGTTTAGTCGAGACAACTTTGGGATTTCCATCAGACACTGACTTCAGTTTGATCTTCTTTCCTTCATGCATGAATTCTAACTCCATCTTCTGAAAGTCCTGGACAATTCTTCCAAGTGAATGCAACCATTGCACCCCAAGTACTACATCAATATGCCCGAGTCCAACCACATAGAAATCATCCTGTAAAGAATAATCTCCCATTTGAATTTGCAATTGGGACACTTTTCTGGTACAACTCATTAGGAATCCATCAGCAACAGCTATTTGAAATCCTTCGAAGTCTTCAACTATTAGACCCCACCTCGCTACCAAACCTTCATCTATGAAGTTGTGAGTAGCACCACTGTCGATGAGACAGGTGACTCTCTGACCTTTCACAACTCCTCTAATGCGGAAGGCATGATACTTAGGTACTCCTGAGATAGTTGCTAATGTTATTTTGTCAGATGTTTCTCTCGAAACAACCTTAAGAGTTGGTTGTACATCCTCGTCATCCTGAGTGGATTCTTCTTCACTCAGTGACTCTTCTTCGCTCCCATCATCAGATACAACTTCAATCAGATGTGCTTTACCTTTACCAAGGCATCTGTGTCCTGGTTCCCAAGGTTGCTTGCAAGAAAAGCAGAGTTTCTTCCTTCTTAGCTCGTCTCATTCGGCTGCAGATGGACCTTGAGTTATCTTCTGAGGAAAAGAGGGTCTCCTTTGGGTAGAGCTAACTCCTTTATAGAACTTTTTCTTAGGCTAATAAACAGGAGTAGTATCAAGATCTAGAGCAAAGTCAATTGCTTCTTCCAGGTTTGCTAGCCTTTGTACCTTTACCAATGGCTTGATCTGATTGTTCAATCCCTCAATGAACAGCATAGTGATTCTTCGGTCAGTCATATCAGGTACCATTACTGCGATCTTCTGAAAGTCATTAACATACTGCACAACCCTTCCTTCTTGCTTGAGTTGAGCTAGTTCATGATAGTACACTTCAGTGTCTTTTCTCTCAAACCTTTGAATCAACTTGGTTACAAACTCATCATAGGAAGTTATCCGATCATGATGTTGAGAGACTAGGCCATGATGCCACCATTCATAAGCCAATCCTTCAAGATACATTGTCGCAAATTGAATTGCCTTCTTCTCTGTCAAAGGCTTAAGTGAAAGGTATGTATCCAGCTTGTTTACCCAAGCCCTAGCACTGAGCTTACTACTTCCATCAAAGGTAGGGATGGGAACTCGATTTAAGGCTTCCTTATACTCCTTTGTATCATCATCCCTTCTCGGACGAAAGCCTCTAGTTCTACCTCGCCTGTCTCTATCTTCTCTCTTCTGTTGGCAATATTCATTGAAGGTCATCATATCCCGAACACGTTCCGGAAGTCTAGCATAAAGATCTGCAAAGAGAGCTATCTCATCTTCAAAATTATTTGGTTCTTCTTCGTCAAACTCTTCATCAGCTTCATTGTCCTATTCAAGTGGTGGTGGAAGGAATGTTGGTCTTAAAGGCCTATCAACTGTAGGAGTTCGTGTGCGAACCCTTCTGCCTGTTGCACTAGCAGCATCATCATCAACTTGTCTTTCTTGTCTCTCAGGTCTAGCTGCATCTTTACGACCTTGTCCAGCTACTTCACCCTGATTCATATTTTGAAGGGTTTGTAGGACTTGTTGCAGAATTTGAGCTGTTTGTTGATGTCCAACAGCCATGTTCCTGAACATATCTCTAGCTTCACGTTCACCATCTGCAGGTGGACTTCTACTTCTCCTTTCCTCAGCCATGTTAGCCTGTCTAGCTACAATTGCTCCTGAAAGAGTATCTTGTTGTGGGTAAGGATGAATCCACTAGAACTGCCTTCTTTGTTCACGCGCAATGTATCTCCTTGTTCTATCACTTTGTTGATCACCTTCTTGCATGAAAACCCCCAAAGGCTGGCAAGATCCAAGCTCTGATACCACTAAGGCCCAACCACTACACCAAAAGACCGGCCTGGTGGTGAGGGCGGCACCCCAAGGTGTTCAGGGTGGTATGTGGGTGGATCTTTCACCACCGACACCCCCACCGGAGAATCCGAGGCCTTACGCAAGCCCAACGGACATGTGGCCACCGAGGCACATCACTTGTGCACAGGGACATTACAACCCACCACGCTCCGCAGGCCTCGACCTCGAGACCTCGGCTCTAATACCACTATAAGATACCCAACTAGTTCTACTAAATTTTTTCCTTAACTTAGATAAATTTACTTGTACTTAGCTTATCAACTACTTAACACTTTATGACAAACATCAAAGATAGCTACTTGAAAGATTCAAACTTGAAGCTGGGTACTTGTCTTCTGCTTGATTCAATCTTATTGCAAATGTCTTATTACATAGATAATGCTTTCAATAGCATGAAGTTACGACTTATTCAAAAGGAAATACAAAGGAAAGGCCTTGAAGCCTTGATTTTTACAATGGCGTCTACACTCGATCAACTCAATCAAACTCAATGATGTCAACTGAATGTCAACACCTCACAATATCACAAGGGAGCATCACCTTGCTTGTTGAGGGAGCATCACCCCAACACTTGAAACTCGCAGGCCTCAAGATTACAAGCTCAATAGCTTTGCAGAGAGAATTTTGTCAAAATGAATAGATGCCAAATGAATGAAAGAGCTCCTCCTTTTATAGGCCTTCCAAAGGCAATGAAGGCACGTTTTTCAATGCACCAAGAGGAATCAAGGCACGTTTTCCAAAAGCATATTCCAATAGCATATTCTATTTGATAGCTCCCTCTGAGGTGGCGGTCTTATCCACTGAGCTGGAACGGATCCCAATGATGCCACTTGGACCAATAGGAAATTAGAGATCTCAGGTGCCAAAATGATGTCAGAGTTGCAAGGTTCCCTAGGCTAGGCGCCAACTGGGAGCAGAGGAAACTAGAATAGGCGCCTTTTAGGCTAGGCGCTTCCTTGATGTGGCAGAGGCATGAATAAGCGCCTGGTGGAGATTGGAGACTCCAAATGTCCTCAAAACACTTGACATTACTGAGTGAAGACCTCTTAATCTCTAGGCGCCATCTGGAGATTGGAAAGAGGAGAATTTGACATCCAACTTACTTAGGCACAATTCTAGTGTTCCCATAACTTGGGCGCTAGATTTGGAAGTTCTGCAGTGGTTTTTGCGCCTGGAAAAGGATTAGACATTTTCCAACAAATAGATGAAACTTCTGAGTATGGATTGATTCCTTGAAGAGAGTGCCCATATCCAGAGTGTTTAAAACTTGCTTTTTAGTCTTCATCTTCATTGAGGCGCATTTATGGGTAGGAAGGAGTGCAAATTGGCGCCTTAGGAGGGATGGGGTCTTTCCTTGCTAAAATCTTCATCTCAAGCCATATCTAAGTCAAAAGCATCAACTTCTGCCAAGCACCTTTCATTTTGAGTAGATTGAAAAATCTTTTCATGCTTAGGCGCACTTTTGGGATCAGTTTTTTAGGCGCATCATGGTGTTTGTGGAAAGGTGAATTGGTGCCCTCCCTTGAATGGCTCATCCCCATGCAAGTGGATGTAGTGCCCCTCAACTAGTCGTCTATCGGATTGATGTTTGCTTAGTAGTATTAGACATTATGACAGTATCTTAAATCGTTTGATGATGGATTCCTTGTTATTTTGTTAACTCATTATGGACCTAATCGTTATGATAACAGTTGTTGATGTTGGATTCTGTTATTTTATGCTTTACAATTTGATAAATAAACTAGATGTTACAGATGTTTTGATGTTAATTGCTATATTTGATTGTCAAATAATTGATTGTTTTATGTTGTTGACTAGTAATCAGAAATCTTGTTCAATATAGTTAATTGTTTAAACAGGAACGTGAATGGAACAGTGTCGTATCACTCGCTCTCGAGTACCCTACCCCACTGCGATTTCCATTCACTATAGGACTGCATGTGGATATATATCTTGTTATGTTTAACCGTGCGTTGTTGCAGGATGCAGGTACTAGGCACCGACTCCACCTGATTTACCAGGTCTGAGCGTGCCTTCGTCAATGGATAGTTGTTTGGAGTTAACGTGGGGTCCCTTGTCAGTGTTGTCTGGTTGTCAGTTTACCCTTGTGGTCATTGTCTGTCGTTTGATCATGACTTGCAGACAAGTAATGTTATACCTTGTAGTTTAACCAGGTCAGAAGGTGTTCATGTGTGTAAGGTAGTGTTGTACTTTAATTAGAATCATTATACGGGAATTATAATGTTGATAATTGAGCATAATTGTAAATGTCGATAATTGTTAATAATTGTTGTAAATAAATTATTATTTTATTGGAAGTAAAATTGTTAAATAAAAGTTGTAAGAAATTTTCTATTGTTTAATATAATATTATTTACAATAAATATTTAAATAAATAAATTAGTTGTAAGTCATGTTGTAATTCGTGATTTACAATTTAATTGATAAAATAAATTAAAATAGAGTTGTAAATTTACAGAGAGATGCAATGTTATAACTTTATTAATAAAAATATAGTTGGTTGTTCATAAAAAGAATAAATTTGGTTGGAATCACATATTTATATTAATAAAAATCATAAATTTTAATAAAAATCAACTTAGTGGGATCATTAAAATAATAAAAAATACATTTTGAGGATGGAGGAGGCATAGGATCGCGTGTCGCATCCTTACAAGGTGGAAGGGTTTGTTTAATAAAAAGGGAATGGCAGAGAGGAGGGGATTTTGGCAGGAAGAAGAAGGATTGAGGAGGAAATTGCAGGTTTTGGGAAAGAGAAGAGGTGGCTGGTTGAAGCTGAGGAGTAATTACATTTGTCTGTCAGACAAGCGTGGGAATCCAGGTCCTGTGAATTCTTTTAAACTCTTACCTCTGATCCTTGAATTTGTCTGTGATAAAAATTGATCATTCGTTCTCTAGTTGAATCTCTAAAGTATGATCAATCCAATTCATGTTTATCCTGCAATCATTATTTTTTTTAAAAATGATGCATAGAATCCACGTGTCCATATATGCGATTTGATTTTCTTTTCAATTTGCAAGAAGTCTTTTCAATTTATCTATGGATGCGATTATCTGTTCTTTTTTTTTGTCTCAGTCTGTGGATGCGGGAAAATCAAATCTGGGCAGATTAAGGGGTTTGATTCAGTATACTTCCACTGTAAATGGGGCCTTTCTTAATATCATTCTCAGTAATTGACGACATGTCTGACCCGATTGACTCCTCAATTCTCTAGCATGGGCGATCTGAACTCAGTCTGTGGGTGATAGGTAATTGTTGGGTAATGAATGACCTTGAATTTGTGTGAATTCAATCACCTTGAATGTGTGTGTTAAGTTTGTCTATGATTGTGACCTCTCACGTGAACTGTTCGAAGTTAGCTGATGCGACACTCAAACTCAACCCTTGCGACTAGTTACTCAGATCGCTATCCACTCCTTATACACCCTTATGTGCCAGCGTCCAGAAGTAGGGCGACGATCAACATGAAATCAATGTCCTGATTTTTTTTAATTCCTCCATCCCACTCCAATCACCTGGTCTCTTCTGTCAATTCTACATAGGTGTTGAGTGCAGGTCAGAACTTATAAAAAATAGGCGATACCTTTTAGAAATGAAATTTTGATGAATCTGCCAAAATAACATTGCATAAGATTTCTTAATCCTATTAACAAAGCCATTATGGTTTTATCCTGCAAATCATTCCATTTTCTTTAGATCGCTATTTCCAGCCAGTCGCCATTTTGTGTATACCAGCGACCATTGCAAACATGGCCATACAACCACCGCAGATCTAACTGGTATCTCAATGAAAAAGTTAGGGTGTCCTCAAGATAGCCAGTGTAGGCAAGATGGTCAACCATGCACACATAATAACCAATTGTTGGTGTAATGCAATAATGGTTACTAACGTGATTGGATCACTCTACTATTTCAGTTCAACGTTTTTTTTTAAGTAATTCACAAAACCATTGCAGACTTAATAGTTGTCTTAATGTGATATCTAACGCTACCCTTGCAACAAATCCATTTCGTATATATCCTGCAATCATTCTATATCTATAGATCGCCGTCCTCAGTTGGGCGCACTCCTGGAGGGGTGCCACATATAGATCACATCTTTCTTATTGTAGCTCAATGTGGATCGATTTACCAGCCGATGACTGAGTTCACTAGATGCCTTCTCTATAGTGCAAATCACACCATGATCTGGGCGTTCTAACTAGAATGGATCGCTACTTTTACAGTTAATCCAGTTTGCATATATTCTGCAGTCCTTTTATTCATATAGGTCACGGTTTCCAATTAGTTGTATGTCTAGAAAGATTTATGCATACAGATTCAATCTTCATTGCAGTTCAACGTCTAGTGATCATTGCTTAACAATAGAAATTAGCATTCATATGAATGCAATTCAACGTTTTTCTTAAAACAATGCATACAACCAGTGCAGATTTAACAGATATCTCATTGATTGGGTTCAGCATTTCCTTTGAAGGGCCAGCGCTGCCAAAGGAAACTATTATGCACACACAGCAATCAGCTGGTTGTAAATTGCAAAGAGTTTGTAATCTGATAATTTCTGTCAGAAATAAACATGATGCATCAGTCAACTCTGTAGTCACCTTTTATAGATGGAAATTTGCACAACCGTGAGGAGTATCAATTGGACGTTGTGCAACAATAAGACCATTTATTAAAATTGCTTATAGTCTATACAACAAATCCAAATTGCTGTTATCATTGCCTTCCGTTAGATATATCTAAAGAGAGAGAAAACCATCGAAGTTGATACCGATTTGCAAGGCGCTGACAAAAGTCATGAGACTAAATAAACATCATCCATTTCAATGGTAAAACAGTCAATAACAATTTTACACCTCCTCTGTGACATATGATTGCAGCCGAAACGATTGTAGTGGAAGCATCTACGTGGGAATCGGAATGCCACGGGAACAAAAAAAATAATAATAATAACTACAACGATCAAGTGATGATCACTTGTGAAATGACCATTCCGATCTTCTTTTTGGCAGAAGTAATCACTCTTAATAAAATCTTTTCCGAGACATCGTTACGACGAAGACATGCAAGCATATTAAACTATCTTGAGGTTGATCGAATATCTGGAATGACCGTATGAAGGCAGTATCTTGAGGAACAACAAACATTAATGTTCGTCATTGAATTTTCCTCGTGTAATTGCCGTATAATTATAAGATATCCATCCTGCGTTATTATTCATTTCATCATTTAGAGTAAAATTAATTGGTCAAGTTTGAAAGAAAGATGATAACATCGTATTGACAGGATAATGCGAATGTCGTAAGGGTAAGTAGGAATTAAATAGTATAATTGACTTGAGTGATTCTTTAAAGAATGAATTGTTGTAGATGTTTAGTTAATCATGTAAATTATCTTTTGAAACAATATGAAGAGTAATTCGATAATTTAAGTTGTAATGTATTAATATAATTGTTGCATTAAATTTAAAATCAATTGGTTCGGTTAAAAGAGTTAATGTAATTCGTTATTGATTTTATGACAAAGTTATTTACAAGAAGGAATTTTAGTGTAGTTCTAGAACTTGAATTGAATTGTATGAATTAAGAATTCTTGTTGTCGTAATATGGTAAATTGTTAGTGGTCAAAATTCCAGAGGCATAGTATGTCGTGTTTTGAGTACAACCAACATGTGGATAGGTGTTCTAGTGTTGTGGTGTTTTAAACATGTGATTCTAATTGAGTGTGAAGTACAATTTATTACGAATGTAGAATTGTCAAAAGTTGTTAATGTATTTTGTGGATATAATAGTCTCGGGATGAGATATTTAACCACTTGTGACTATCTTGTATCCGTTTTGTCGAAAATGTCGTATGGAGAGACTTGGAATCTGTAAAAGAGTAAAGTGTTGTAATGTTATAAGCGATGGATAACAATTGGTGTTATGATTCTGTTTGTAATGCAAGAGGGTTTATGCCTTGCAGTGAACATGTATGTGTATTGTTATAACGCCTTGTATGATGGTTAAGGTTTACTAGGTGTTAGGAAGGAGAGTGGCTTTCAATGTGGGGCTGGAACCCAAAGTGGTCGCCAGGGTAACCCATTGAAAGTGGATTAATCAAGTGATAACCTAAAATGAACTAGGGGGGGTTAAGGGTAGATTTCACATTAAACAAGATAAATGGATTCCTCTCCCATGGCCTGTAGTGCTCGTTTAGACTAAGGATGGGTAGAGAAGGCCTGGTCGGCAAGATTGACTTCCTTGTCCTCACGAAAGGAAGGTCGATTCCGCATGTGTCACCTATGGGGCCGGAGTCTAGTGAGAGACTGCCAGGGTAACCCATGCTAGGACCGTGCGATGACACTCTCCCTACTACAACCTAGCATTCCTTGTTTGGTCTCTCCATTTATGTTATGTGTCACCTCTGGAAGTTGTGTTGTGTTGTTATGTTATTGCTATGTGTTGTATTGGAGTTTGGTCATCCTTTGTTCATGTTAGTCTTTTGTCTACCTGACTGTGATTGGTTGGGACCTCATGTTAACTCCTAGCTCGGGGGGTGGACCTTAGGGTTCCACATGGTCGGGTGGAAGAGCTTTCTTATCCATTGGTTATTCCTTGTCAAAGTTCATGTGCAGAAAAGATTTATCTCAGTTTACAGACAATTGTACTTGTACCAGTTGATGACGATGATGTGTGTATAATCTTGTACCAGACTTGTGTATCAGATCATTCATAATGTATGTAATTTTGATGTAGTTTGAAAATGGCAATGTAATGATGTAATGATGTACTTATGTGTAAGGAAAGCATTTCAGTTATGTATTTGATCATGTAGATTGTATTATTTGATGACATGTAATGAATATGAATAAGTTATTTAATTGTGCATTGGATTCAGATCAGTTACTGATGTATGTTAAATTATGTTAGTTGATTTGTAAAGTAATGCAGCCTTGAATCCTTAGAGAATATGTCGTAACTAGTTATGTTAACATTACTTGTTATCTTAATCATTTAAAAAAAAAATTCCTATTTCAAATAGCATAAATGTGAATTTCTCTAAGGTGTTCAAGGCGGGGCGTTACAAAGTGTTCACTTCCGGAGGCATTGAGGTAAGTTCAGAACATCACTCCTATTAGCGCCTACATGATTTGGAGGGTTTGAAGTCCATTTTATCCATGAGGCGCATTTTTGAGATGAACTGATATGAGTTTGGCGCCCAGCATTGAATTGCCCAATTCTTCCTAGAGAGCGCTCACACTTGAAGTCTTGAAATGAAATTAAACACTTGTTCTATCAAGCGCCCTGGCTTCTTGAGGAGCTTGAGGATCATTCACCCACTAGAGTCTTGTTTAGGCGCCTTGATATGCCTAGGCGCTTAGTCAATGTGGTTTGATCACAACTTGGCGCCTAAAATGACTTTACTTAGCTTCCAAGCCTTCAATCTATCCATTACCCCTGCTAGGCGCTCAAAATGGAGTGTTTAAACTTGAATTAACGCCTTATGAAGGTTAGGCGCATTCTAGGGTTTTGTAAAACTAAGAAAGTGCACCTAGCTCAATTAGGCTCTTTCAATTACCACAAACATATGTTAGGTGAATGAGCAGTTGCCAGTGATGCTAAATTAGTTCATAGATGACTTCATCTTCCTGATTGTTGCCTTCAAAACCCAAGGCGCTCGTTTAGGTGAGTTCAACCTACTATTGGCGCCTTAGCATGAAACTTCTTTCCAAACCTACTTAGCTTATCTCAGAACTCGGCGCCAAGTTGGAGAAGGTTAAATCACAAGGAGCGCCTCAATTGGATGCTTAACTGAGTGCCAGAATAGACTTTGGAAGTTGGGCGCCAAAATGAGCCTGACTTGTCAAGGAAGGCGCCTGGAAAATATGATCACTGGAGTTGATGAAACCACTCCCAAACATAGTCAAATTTCAAGTTTCTGACTTTGCTCCTGCAAAACAAAAGGTTAAGTTAGTCAAAAACCAGTTCATTCCCTCATCATTTAGAATTAGCCTCTGGGAATGAGGAATAGGCTAATCCATTCTTCACTTGATGATCAAGCCAGAAACGGGGACATGACACTAAGGAATTCAATGGAACAGCAAGAACAATAAGACTATTTTGAATCTTGATAATTAAGTGAATGAAATAGTTGAGCACAACCTCCAAGACCTCATCAACACAGCTATAGAACCTTCATCTTGGGCCAAGAAGCATGCATATCAGAATAAAGCCTCTGCATTAAGCTACTGTGTGAAAACATAAGCAGAGAACAGAGCAAAATTATTAGAAACAAATGCTTTGAATATTGAAAGCAAGAAGAACAAAGGGAACTAGTGATAAAGGCTGAGACCTTGAACTGCAAAAATAGAAAAACTGCTTTAATGGTATTCTCATCCAGAGTCAGTTGAAAAGATGAATGAGTTTTGCTTCCAGTTCCAACCAGTTCAGGAGGAAATATTGGTTTCCCCACCAGTGCCAATCAAGTTTGACAGAATTTTTGTTGGTTGCACTATTGGTTGAGATAGATGATTACTCTCACAAAGACCTTATTAGTTGCTTTAATGAAAGTGTTTTTTGTTGTTAATCAGCTCTAAGTAGCCCCTAAAAGAAGTAAATTATGTAAGCTATAAATTCAACCTCATTTTAATAAGTGCTATTTATGTAGATGCAAATTTTGGCATATTCACCCCTTGCTAGTGTGACACATTAATCTTTTCTATAGCTGTTCAAATCTGGCTATTCAACATGCCTGCATCATCAGAAGCCCTATAGAACCTGGTATAGGGTGGATCTTGAGAGGCAATGTGTGGAATGTAGTGGTAGTGGATATGAGGTCTAGCAAAGCCATAGGAAGGAAAAATTGCTCATGCTGGTCACATGGGCAATCTCTCTAGCTGGTGGTATACTGTGTTAATGCTTACACATCGATCAACCCTGACTTGGTTACACATCTCAAAACGACCTTTCCATCAATATTTAGTCCTTTATGAAAAGATATGATAAACAATAAAACAGCTGTCAATGTACATTTCAGTCCTTTTGATAAGACATAAAAATAGGTAGTACTTCTGTGATAGATTGGTATAACTATAAAATACCAGCTAACTGAGACTTGAACAAGTGTATTACCTTATGCAAACTTCTCAAAGAAATCTCCAAATATCAAATTATAACTTTTTAAATTCTTATTATTCACTGTTGCCGAGAAAATAAAGTTGAAGTGTTGATTCCTAGAACTTGTAAATATACAGTTTGATGGTTTCATGGATAAAGAAAAGAACAGTAATCCAAAACTAACCTGCTGGAGAAATCTTTGCACTGCAAACAGTTGTGAATGCCAGATTAATTTATGCAAATGGTCATTCAGAATTTTGCACTCTGTGATTCCTCCAGGTGGATCATTAAATGCTATCTCTTCAGCATGTGCAACAATTCTAAGGCAAAAGAAGAACCAATTAGTTAAGTGAATGAATAGAAGAACAAATTTCATCATCAATACACAGCTAATGACATTGCAACAATCACAAATACCCATATAACATATCGGACAAGCAGAACAGAAGTCTGATTTTTCATACTTTTCCATGTCTGGTAAATAAACAGCTTGATGGTCTTGGTCCATCTTAACTGCAGATGTTTTCAAGTTCAAATCTTAATGCTCAAAAAATATTGAAACATCATAAACATGATACTTAATTATCCTTGTGGAGAACTAAAATGTAAAACATAATACAAGGATAATGAAGAAAAAATGTAAAAATAAGGAATTTCAGTCTTCCTCAATTTTTTTTAATTTTAAGAACGTGAGCGTATGTTTTAGATTATCTCTAGGCATCCTTTGAGGACAGCTTTGGACTGCCCAATGGATATCTCACTAGAAGTTTCTTCACAACAGTCTGGAGACTAGCTTCAAAGGCTATGAGAAAGAAAGAAATTATATTAATGTCCCCAGGTGACCAAAAGTAGGTCGATGGGACTTGAGAGTACATCAGTATACAATAGAAAGTTCTAGGAAGAGAAAATGCTAGAGGCCAAAAAGGGGGAAGAAACAAAAATAAAAGTACAATATATCTGTGGATCACTAACATGTGGTCAAGAAACCAATGCAAATAGCCAAGTAGGGAGAACAAGATCCCCAAAGAGCAAAAGTTGAGGAGTGTTGGAGAGATAGGAGGCAAGTCTCAACAAATATCTTTGTCCGGGCCTAAAATGGAGAAGTCATCTATGTCATCATCGAGCATTATGAAAGGACCACTACAAGATCTGATAGTGCTCATTAGGGAGTGTCTAAGGCCAAGAGGGCTGAGCTAGGGGATTCTACGAGGAAGCAAGGCCCTCCCTCCAAAATCACACCTAACATCCAATGCCGATATAACTCCAGTAGTAATGAAGAAGCTCGTAATATGCATCTATCCCTGTGCCTGGAGGGTTGGCGGAGAGAAGTAAATCTATGTCGTTGAGAAGAAGCCAAGCCGTGATGTAAAAAAGAAGTAGAAGCACGTTGTCAAGGGGGAACATGCTAAGGCATTTGAGTAGAAGCTAAGTTGCCGAATCGCCCTATCCCTATGCCGATTCCGAGATGGAATCGGAATCAGGTCGGATAAGCCTATAGAGTCATCTAGGGTTTCAAATTTTGGATGTTGAACCTTTTCCAGAAAAACCAAAACATACCCAGTCAATACAAGCCCTATGTGGCGATTTCGTCACGATTCCGATGTGATTCCAGGTGTTTGAATGACCATTTTAATGATGAAAAACCTAAAAAGTGTTTGCTATTTCATTTTAAAGTCATTTGGACATCGTTTTAACTCATTTCGAGCACACAAGAAAGGATTTTGACGCCATTTTAGCAGCAAACACAAACAGGAATGCGATTGTGGGATTACCTAAGGATTTTGCTAGGGTTTTTAACTTTTTTCTGCTCGCTAGGATTGTGGGATTTATATCGGTAAGTTATTAATGTTTTTTATTAAAAAAAAATTGTATTCTTAGATTCTATATAGTATATAAGTTTATAACTTATAACTGTATATAGTGTATACTATATATTATATTAAATTTTAAACATGTAACTAAATAATTATATAGTATACTTCAATTGATAAATATATATATATTAATAATTATATCTTAATCTGTATACTGTACAATGTATACCTTAAATTTTAATAGATAATCTATATATATAATTATATTATTATTATATCTTAATAATATAGTAAATTGTACAGTATATAGTAATATACCTTTAATATATATATATATATTATTCTTATATCTTAATCTGTATCGTTCATTATTATTATTTTAGTTTATTTGTATATATTTTTATTAAATTATTACTTATTAAATAAACAATTCAATTTTAATTTTTAATTTGCATTTCAATTTTATAATTTATTTCATGAGATTTTAGAATAAATTGTTCAAATTTTCAATATTTGTTTTTCAAACTTTTTAATGCAGGCCTGCTACAGGTAGAGATTGTTACAATGGCAGCCAATTCTAGATCTATCGGCAAACCCTCCTTCAATATTGACCAAAATTCACCTTTGTGGAGGCATATAGAAATGTTACAGCAGATTCCAGGTGGTGGGACATATGTTTGGAGATGCAACGGGTGTGATAAGTAGTATACAAGTTCATATAGTTAGGTCAAAGGCCATTTATGTGTCATTCCTGGATTAGGAATCAAACCCTGTCCAGGAAAGAATAATACACCTATCCCACCTCATAAAATAGCAGAATATATCAAAGAGAAAGAGGAAGCAAATGCAAGAGTTATGAATAGAACAGGACATCCTTTGAGGAGAGGAGGGGGCTTGTGGAGGCCACTTGGTTTTCCATCACATAGTCGTATTGTCACCCCTAATGTTGTAGTAGAGAGCCACCCATTTTTGGGTAGGTATGAAGATGAGCCTGATAATGTGAAGAGAGCAAAGGGAACATTAGAGAGAGCATTTAAAAATGATGCTAGAGAGACTGTTCACCAAACCGTTGCAACATGCCTAATGCAAATGGTTTGTCCTTCAATGTTGTTCGATCTCCGTATTGGCAAGATATGATAAGAAAAGTAAATGAAGCTCCAAAAGGGTACACGGGCCCAGATTATGAGGTGTGTAGCACCTTATTGTCAAAGGAGGTCAAACATATAGAAACTTCATTGTCTCCCATTAGGGCCTCATGGAAAGAAATAGAGGTGTCCATTTTCGAAGGATGGAAGGAAACAAAAAATAGGTCGTTAATCAATGTGATTGCGGTGTGCCCTAAAGGGGCAATGTTTTTGAAAGTTGTGGATTGTGAGGGGTAGGTGAAGGATGCACAATTTACTGTTGACATCTTTATATAGTGCATTTAGAAAGTGGGTCCTCAAAATGTTGTCTAAGTCATATGGACAATGCAAAGAATTGCAGAGAAGCTAGTATGTTGGTTGAGACATAGTTCTCACATATAACTTGGACACCTTGTGTTGTCCACTCACTCAACCTCATGCTACAAAAGTTGGGTAGGAAAATAGATTAGATCAAACAAATCTATGCTGAGGCCAAAGAGATCCAAATGTTCGTCACAAACCACCACATGTCACATGCCATTTTTAGATCATTCTCGCAATTAGAGTTGCTGAAGGTAATTCAAACAATGCAATTTTTTAATTTTATGTTTAACTTTAGTAATTTATTTTTTATTTATTTTTGGATCATTCTCGCAATTAGAGTTGCTGAAGGTAATTCAAACAATGCACTTTTTTAATTTTATGTTTAACTTTAGTAACTTATTTTAAAAATTTAAGTTTGCATTCTTCTTTGTCTTTAATTTTTTAATTTTTTGTTTTCAAATAAGTTGCTACGACCAGATTTGCATCCAACACAATCGTCTTGAGACAACTTGTGAAGGTGTGAGGGGCACTTTCTAGCATGGTCATCAGCCAATCATGGTCCATATGGAGACAATAAAACACTGAGAGGACAGCAAACGTCAAGCAAATGATTCTAAATGACACTTGGCGGGATCGCATGGAATATCTTCTTAGTTTCACCAAGCCCATCATGAGTATGATCCGCTCTACTAACATGGATAGTCATGTTTGGGAGAGGTTTACGATGGTATTGACTCAATGATTGAGAAGATGAAATCCATCATAAATGCAAAAGAGCAAGATTCTAAAGAAGCTTTCTTCAAAGAGGTGCAGTCAATTTGTGTTGAGCAGTGGAACAAAATGACCACGCCACTCCAAATTCTTGCCTTCACGTTGACTCCCAAATATTACAGCGAAGAGATCCTTGCTATGCCAACAAGGGTACCACCATACCATGATGTAGAAGTCAACGAAGCATTTAGTAAAGCACTTACTAAACTCTTCCCTAATCCTAATATAGAGGATGCAATTACAACTGAGTTTGCTGATTTTGCAACCTACACTGAGAAAAGTATTTATGCTCTCCACAACAAGTATAGGAAGGATGCTCACTCTTGGTGGTACCCCCATGGCCATAAATTGCCACACCTTCAAGTTCTTGCAATCAAAGTTTTATCACAAGTAAGTATATCAATTTTTCCCACCCTCTAAATTTGATTTTTTTTCATCTTAAAAATTACTATTTTCAAATTTGAAGTTTGATTCACAATTTCTTAATTTTAAAACTCTAACAAGAGCTCCCTTTGCTTCAATTGTTTGCTAGCTCTTCTTCATCTAAACGGAATTGGAGTACATACTCCATCCACTCAATGAAACAAATTTATTGTAAATCTAGATGGTTCAACCGCTAGATATGTAATGTCCCCTACTTAGCCCAGCCAGTCAGATGAGGAGATTAGTCTATTATCAGGTTCCCGTAGGCTAATGACATTGGTTAGGGAGCCTAATTGGCTCATTTCACTAGGACTTACTATTTATAGTAAGTCAGGCAAGAGGGTTCGTGGGCAGTGCGGATCGACTTTCTATTTATAACACTGCAGGATTGGAGTACCTAGCACATGGTTTGTGGTTTCGAGATGGCCAGAGTATCATTTGTTGATGTATAAGTTAAATTGAATATTTAACTTATAATATATACATGGCTGAAGTGACTTTATTTTATTAAAGTGACTTTACTTTATAAAATATAAGTTATAACTAAAAGTGTTTGTGCTAGGAGTGGGCGCCCCTCATGGAGTAATGGGGACTTTATGAAAAAGGCATAAAATAATAAAATACTCCCATCTTGGGCGTTGGGTTGAGTGAGATAAAAGAAAAAGGAAAAGTTCATTTTGCATTATTCACTCACTTGGAAAATTGAACATTGTCGTGCATTGCTTTGGAGCTTGAGCTTTTAGGGTTTGTACTTGATTCTGCTGAGACGAAAACCTCTTCAGAGTCACCTTCTTCATGCTTGAAAGATAGCATCAGGAAAGGTTTTGAAAGTCTCATTCAGGGGCTTCATTTGAGCATCAATTTGATTCATTTGGAGGAGATTTGATGGGTTTATTGCATACATCTTAAGCAGATTTGTGAACAGTAAAATACGAATGTTTAGCAGCTGATATTGATGGGTTTTGGCACCTTGAAAAGGACTGTATTATCTTCTTGCTAGGGCCGTACATCTCCAAACCTGGCCGTACTGGTTTAAGGTCTCGTTTGTGGATTTTAATGAAGTTTTTGGCATTGATTGGGGTCATTGGAGTTACTAGAGGAATAGTAGATCATCACAACACAACTGAAACAAAGTTACACCGTTTTGGAAGGGTTTTTATTTGTTGCTGAGTCACCCAGCTGAGCCGTACCATTCTAGCTTTGGCTGCACCTTTGACTGGTATCATTTGGGGGTTTCATTTGGGAAATCTTTCCTTTGTTTGGGGTCGATTTGGACCATTGAGATCATACATATTGATTCTTGTTTGAGATTTCTCCTCTATTGTGGCATTTAATGCGATTTCACTCATGTATGTTGCTGGCCCATGCACAGCGGATGTATCAAGTTGGAAACTAGCAAATGGGTATGTTCTTGTAATTCATATTTATGCATAATACGATCTGGGTCTTCGTTATTTTGTTCATATATGCTTTAGATTTTCTGGGTTCTTGTTATATGCACTATATTATGTCGTTTCGATGCAAAAACAATACATGCAAAACACAATATAAACCTAAACCAAACATCAGTCAAAAAAACAAAAAACTTAGGCATAAAACCTTAGCCAGAACATTGTATGTTACAAGATAGTCATTTGCATTTGTATTTCATATTGTAAGGATTCTGGAAGGTTTACTGCCTGATTCTTTTGTATTTGCATTTTCTTTCCATCTTGTTTTGGCATTGATTGGGTCCGCTTGTTATCGGTCAATTTGGCTTGATTGAACTTGCTTGTAATCTGCCAATGGCTTTGTGCATACTCGTCTACCCAAGACATGTTGATCTCGTTAGCTATGTCGCCCGTATGCTCTAGTTGACTATATTGCCTATTTACTTTTCCATCATTGCATTCAACTAGATAGTGCTTCCAAACATTGTATGCTCTCACCTTGCCCACATCAGGATGTAAGTGATAAGAAAGTGTGAGGGTTTGCATTTGTATAATTCAAATATTGCAAAAATCCATAAATTTTGGTTGGAGATATTACAGTGGTATAAGAGCTGGTGATCTTGTCAGAGTATTCAAAAGCTAACAATTTGTTGCAACTTATATCCCTTGCATGTTAATGTTCAATGTTTGCATGCCAATTTCAAAAGTTGCATGTTAGTGATCAACACTTGCATGTCAGTTTCAGAAATTGCATGTTACTGATCAACACTTGCATGTCAATGTTCAGAGTTTGCATGTCAGTTCCAGAAGTTGCATGTTAGTGATCAACACTTGCATGTCAATGTTCAATGTTTGCATGTCAGTTTCAGAAGTTGCATGTTAGTGATCAGCATTTGCATATCAGTATTCAATGGTCACATGTCAATTTCAACAATTGCATGTTTGTGTTTCAACAATAATATATATTATCAGAGTTGGTGATCTTGCCAACCTATTCAGAAGTAAACAATTTGATGCAGATTATAGTCTAATGACAAAGTAATCATAAGAAGTCATGACGACAAATAAGATAAGATCTATGCAGGAAGCCTTGTTACATCCCACTTGTGCCCTAGTCATTTATGTTTTCTTTCAAACTGTAAACATGTGAATACATAAAATGATGCTAATCAATAGATGAATAGATATATGCAATGTATATAAATGTTTTGTTTCTATTAAGTACATTGATGGATGTCTCGCTATTATTTTAATATAGACGCAACATTTCAATGTGTTATCCGACTGACTATTCATGTTGATCTAGTGATTGCAGGATAGATCTCCTCTAAAGGGGGAGGAAAGGTATCATCAGGTACGAGAGGGATGAAGGAAGAAGAATCCAGTGCCAATTGAAACCTTCAGTAGGTCGAAAAACTGTCGTTACAATCTTGGGATGGGGATGTCCAGACTCGAATGGTCAGATAAACCTTAAGTCAAAAATAAGATAAGACCTCCCTAGCCTAAGTCAATAGATGAGTAAACATCACCTTGTCAACTTCCATATGGACTAATAGTTGATCGACTCTTCATGTATGAGTTTAACATTTAGCAATTGCTATTCATTTATTTTATTCTCAACTTTTTGTTTTACTTCTCTTAAACCTCAAGTTCGTGACTCAAGAAATATTTCACTTTTTTCTTTAATGGAAATAACCTCAATTATTGAGGTATCCTACTTGGCGGAATTCATATTCTTAGTAGCCTATTTCTCTAACTTTAAACTTTTTAAACTAAGTCACGTTATAAGTCCTCTATATTTTATTATTATGGTTTATGTCTATTGGAATCCTTAGCAACCGGTCAGGGGTGTCGACCTCACTTAATGTTAACCGACAACCAAGTTTTATGTTATATGTGGCAATGGGATTCGAAGGAGATAAAAGTGAATGGCGATAGTAATTTTTCTATTTTTGGATGCGTTGGTAAGAAATATTCGAGGGAGTGGCTTCTTGCTCGGGGTGACGGAGTATAGTTAGAGCAAAACCCCTTTCTTTGAAGGAAACTGTTTCTTGTTTTTGAGCTGGAGAAGAACGAAGTAAGAACAACAGGAAAAGCACTTGGGGAAAATTCGGGAAAAATACTGAGAACAAGATTTGAGACTATTGGCTTTTCAAAAAATAAAAGGGAAAGCGAACACTGAAGACGACGAAGGAGAGAGTCAAGCTAAACGAAGAAATTTTCAAGAGCAATCGTTAGTGGAACAGGCATGTTTTTCCTTCTGCCGAACGTAGATTATTTTTCCTTGGCATGCAGGGTCTTTAGTCTGAGAATCCCTTCGATGAGTCTTTTTATTCTTTGTTTTTGTATAGAACTTTCCTGAGCCAGCCTTGTAAACATTTTAAACTCTAAAATGACAAAAGAGTATAATCTTCGCAATATCGCTCAAGGATTAAATGCAAAGACTTTAAACTCTTCTTTGTTTTGTTGCACCCGACTCTGGTTTAGGAAAGGGATTTATAATAATCTGGCTATTAATTTGAAAGAAATTAGCTATTCATGCAAACATATCTTGTGTACGTAAAAGATCTTTCTGTGAGTTCTAGAACCGGTTTGGAAGTATATCTAGTAAATAGCTCCACCTAGTCGTACCATAATATGGGGGTTGTGATAATAACTATTTGTCGAGCTCTATTGCTGGGAGCTCCTCACGTTTACTGATGCAGTCTGTCTCTTCATTTGATAAATTCTTACTTCCAAATTCCTTGTTTCTGAACCAAGTATTCGTGCTGAATGAAAAGACATAATATTGAGAAGTCATAACTATTCGGAAATTTAACTTCAGAGATTCTGACCTTAAGAGAAGGATGATATATTAGAAAGAACCAACTAAAGATTTCTGTCTGAACTATTTTCTTTTAGCAAAACTCAAAAACATCCCTAGAAATAAGACTGTATAAGGGAAAACTAACATTACAAGTTGGGCAGAAGCACACATGGCCATACATTTAGTGTGCAGAAGCACGAAGATTAAAATGGAAGTTTTCCTTTATTTGGAAACTATGCCGAGTAGGGTGCAAACTGTACCACATGACCAGTTGATTCATGTTGCGTTCATTTGAAAAACCTTGGCCAAGGTGACGCTAATAGCACTAGTAGTGTCGGTCAGTTTTCCTTCTCAGATACATTTCCAGTCAGCTGGTCACACTAGTTAGGAGTTACCTATAGAGTGTGACCGACTAGGAAAATGTAGTGTCAGACACCAGTCTCAGTTGGCATTGGATTCTCTTCTTGCTACCTCTCTGCGACGGGCCGGGTCATTCCAGTGGGAATGACACAGGGGACTAGATGGTCCATGGTTGGGCGGATAAACGCCCTGATGATATCTTTCCTCCCAAATAGTTGATTAAAAGAGAGATTAAAAGTCTATCAAGTAGGACAAAAGAAACTTATGGAGCAATGAAATTATCATGCCATCAAGTATAGATAAGGTACACTAATCTTGTTCAGCTATTTTTCTTCTCTTCATGTTGTAACAATAAAAATAAATAAATGAAGTTTTATGAATTTGTTTACTTACGTTGAAGGTTGAAACATATTCATATTCATAGTCAATTTTTCTGTTCATCTATTTATGTATATAATCATGCTCAATGAATTTGTGCTGAACTACTTAGTAGCATTTACGTTTATGTTGCAATAAATTTTATTGTGTTCAGTTGTTCTACATTGCTTACTTAAGTTAGTTGTTACAAGCCTTTAGTCAAAGTCAGGAGTTGAGAGAGTCTATGGCAGAAATAACACAAGCCTTGCGGGAGTTGGACCAAAATCAGAGTGCCCCCAATCCCATGGGTAAAGGAAGTACCTCAACCATGTAGAACACAATTCAGAACAAGGTTACTCAAAGGAGTCCTCCAACAGATCATAATCCTATTTTTCTTCAAGCAAAGTTCTTACAGAAAGAAGAAGATAATGATCCTATTCAAGAGATATTGATGCAAATACATAAGGACAAAATGAACTATGAATGTGAGGCCACCAAAGTTCTTGATCAGTATCAAGAATCTCCTGATGAATTCAAAGACCAAGTTTCCTTTGATGGTTACTTGGAGTTACTTGAAGTGGGGTATCCTAACAAAAAGGGCCTTTATAATTACATAATAAAGTCACGAAAGAAAGAGGAGAAGACAAAGGTTTCCAAGGAGTTGGAGACAAAGAAAATGTTTTTGAAGGAAGAAGAATTAAGCGAAATTCTTTTGAAGCAAGAACCCATGAAATCATTTCTGAAGTAAGAAGGAAAGCCAGAGTTAGAGTCTTCAGTGCCAAAGACTCGACTCCACTCTAAGACATCTTCTTCCAGCCAACAGTAGAAGAGTTCTCCTATTGCAAGAAAGAAAGATGACAGCAAAAACGAACTTAGAAGGGAGAATCTTTGCTTTTTATGCAAAGAATCTTGGGAGCCAAGCCATAAATGTCAAAGCAAAGAAGAGATAATGTCAGAAAAAGAGTCAGAGAGTTTAGATGAAGAGTTGGAAAAGAAGATGACAGAACCAAGAAAAGTGATGGATATTCCTGAACCACAACTTCAAGTTGAGGTTAAGGAAGAAGTTGTAGAACATGAGCTGAAGGAAGAAGAGATGCCAGCATCCAAAATACCAGAAGTTGTTATGGAGCTTGAGCCAAAGAAGGAAGAACACACAAGGCTGCATGAAAGTGAAAGAAAGCAGACCTTGGAGGAATCCACCATTCAGATGGAAAATATGGAATTCAATGAAGAAAAAGTTATCTTATTGACTTCTGAGTTTGAAGATCGGTAGAAGAATTATGTTAATGAAGTCAAGGAGGAAGCATCACTTGTTGAATGCACAAGTGACGAAATAATCCTATACAGAACATACCCATCAATCTTCAAAAGATTGAATCCATGTTGCATAAGGATGATTTGCAAGATATCTGTAAACATGAAAGTGAGAAGGATCTGTTGAGTCACCAGAAAGATGGTGTTGTTATATTAGAAGCACCAAAAAAGGAAGATATACACCCAAAGCATTCCTGTGAAAATAAAAAGAATGCCTCGAATCAAGAAGCATGTGAGAAAGATGTTCCAATTCAAGAAACTCATTAGATTGATTTTCACAAACAATCTATTGAGGAGAATATTCTTGAGAAGAAGGTTGATTTTGACCTTGCTAAAATTTCCAGGTAAGCAACTAATGAGAAGCAATTTGACTATCTCTGTGATGGTAGAATTGATTCTAGCAGAAGTTTGATAATATTGCAAAATTCTGGTCATCATGAGAGTGTTTGGGGGAGGAACACAACTTGTACCAAAGGATATATAGATCTTTTTGCTCAAGGTTATCTACTCAAAAGAATATGGGATCTAGGTGATTGTTTGAGACACCTGATTCTGAAAACCGAAGTGGAGCAAGCAATGAATTTTCATAAAGTGCAACATCTTGTTGGTACATTGCATGTCCACAGTGTCATCGTTCCAAATGCTTGGGGAGCTTGCAAGGCAACTCTCAAAAAGGTGGAGGAAATTCTAGAAGAAGTAACTGTTAGCCAAACATATGATGCTTGTGAAGTAATGAAATCACAAGTAGTGCAGTTTTCCTTGGTAGAGAATCAAAGTCTAATGATTAAGGACTCTCCTCGGATGGCCAACATTACTGAATCATATGAGATTGCTGGCAGAGAGGCAAAGGATAATGAGAAATCTGCAGCCTCAGAATCTCATTAGATTGGATATACAAATCTTTTCCCGTGGAGGGAAAGGTAACTTAGTAAGTCTTGAAGATCATATTGAACCTACAAGCAATTATCTTTCTATCAAAGGAGATACTTCAAAAACATTTTTATGCAGAAATGTTGGAGTTTGCAGCCAAGAGAAAATAAAGAAAAGTTATTTTTAAGAATTTGAGCAGAGGCCCAAAGAGTTGCATGAATTGAAGAAACAACTATTGGTAACAAATGAAAAAGAGGTGTAAGTCCTAACAGAGTTAGATAGCACAAAGCGGTTCATTGAAGAGTTAACACTAAATTTGAAGAGAGCATAAATTGAGGAAAAGAAGAAAGACAAAATAGATAAAGTAAGTGTTGCCAAGACTAGGCATACAGTCATTCTTGTAGATTTACAAGTCATAAAGAATGCATTAGAAACAATGAAATCTGAATACCTGCATTTGATAAAAGATAGAGATGCTGCCATCAAATTTGTAGAAAAGGCCTTAATTGCATCTAAGGAAGCGAGGGAAAGGTTTGATGAACCCACTTTTGAGCATAGTTCAGCCAAGGACTATTTTAAAGATTCGGTCGTAAGGGAATCAAAAATGATGATTTCAGAAGATTGTACAGAATTAGGCCAACATGAAGAGTGGTCTAATCAGGAAACTAATCTCCAAGCTAAAGACAAATGATTTTCAATCTTTTCTAGATCCCAATTGGTTCATGATTTAATCATCATGGGGGAAAATTTAGATGATTTTCTCCCTAAAATAGTTGAAGAGGCTTTGCCTGGTGAAGGGTTTCCAAATTATATCATAAAAGCACAACAGAAGCCAATTGCATTAAATTAAGGTTTGGAGGATTGGGAATTGCGAATTCCCAAGATTTATTTGGGATCGTAGTATTTACAAAATGATTCAATCAGATGAAGTTGATGAGCGAATTTGTTATTGCTTGAGGACAAGCAATTTAGGGAAGGGGGGACTTGTAATGTCCCTTTTTCTGGTCCATTCCAACATTCTTGAAAAGCACAAAGATTTTTGGAGAATTCCATCATCCTTGGAGAACGCCAGCTTTTTGTGGATGAAAGACCTATACACTTAAAGTGTTGGTGGAGTTATCAAGAAAATATAATTGATCCTGTAATGTCCCCATTTTTGGAATGGTCGCCATTAAAATTGATTTGGGCTTTTCACCCTACTCCGAGACTTTTGGAGGACATCAAGAGTAATGGAGATGACTTGTCATATTTGTATGATGCCTTTGGTGCACTCTTCAGGGATGTGGTAATTCGTCTTCCTAGGAGCAAACTATTTGGAGAGCCTTTCATATGGATTTGTCATGTGTTGTGTGGATGCCATCATTACATCAAAGGATGCTCTCATACGGATGCCTTGTTTACACCTTCACGGTCACACAATGTACATCATTATGGAGGTTACTATAATTATCATTATCTTGGGCGACTTGTGATTGGAGACCAATTATTCAATAGCACCTCACCTAGGCGCCTAATGGATGGAATAAAGTATATTATCCCTTGCATTAAAGTTGGCACTATAAGTGGAGATAAAATAATAATAACTTCTCTTTAATTTAATTTATTATTTGGGCACCCATGTGGAAAGAGGGAGGTCAGCCCTATTGGAGGGAAATCCCATTCAAAATAAACATCACTCTAGCCTAGGTCAGCCCATTGGGGGAAGAGAGGGAATTGCATATAAATACATGATCATTTGGCATTTGGAAGGCATCAATTCAGCATTCATTCATCACACATTGGAGAGTGATCTCTTGGAGAGGATCTGGGGACGAAAACCTCAAGCATCCAAGGAGGAGTTGGGCACCAATCTAGCTTCTCTAATTGAGGATTCCATGATGGGGATTCACTTGAGCTTCATCATCACCAAAGGCAGAATTCTACATCAGATTTGAGAGCATTTATCATGGGCGAATAGACTAGGGTTTTATCCTAGCTTGGAACTCACCTCTTGGAGGTAAAGGCGACTTGATTTGGTGGTGTTTTGAGTAGTTGTTGGCTGCTAGAGTTTCATGCTACAGAAGTTAGGGCAGACCTCATTCGCCATCCTTTCAGGGCATATATTGGCATATTGTGGTATGTAATTGATAGTAGATACTTTGCTATGTAATTTGTGACTTGTGGCTGTTTGCCCTAGTCTTTTATTTGTCATTGTGGACTGCATATATTGTCCTGTCCCGTTCTAGGGTTTGAAGGCAATTTTCTGAATCTTTGCAATTTTTTGTATATAAACCCTAGGACTGAAATCTGATTTCTATTTGTACTATTGTATTGTAAATTGCCAAACATATGAAATGAACTAATATTTGCAAAGATTGATGGTAGAATGAAATATAACTTGACAATCCAAATATATATGATCAACTATGTAAACACTGATGCAACTGCTGTTCCAAATTATATTATCATAGAACGAGTGTACAATCAGATTTGAGGCTTCGATGATGCCTTACAACCATGATGAATACTGCTGTTTCAGAACAGAGGCAGAAATTGTATGTAACATACCAATTTATTGATGCCAATGATGATGCAAGATGATTGAACCCTCTGTATACTCAGATCTGATGGTAGACTGTCTACAAATGATGAGAAATGATGTTTCGCTGACCCTATGACAGCTGATCGCTGTGTATAAACTAGCCGCTGCCTGTAGATGGTGATCCCTGTCAACAATATGCTGATCAGCCTGCAATTTTCCCATGATTTCCCTTATATAACAGCTGCGATCCCTTGGATGAAAAGTCGCTGATCCCCTAGAGTGAATTCGCTGTCAATGATGAGCAATCCACCTTGGGTCTGACTGCAATATATTTGTCTTCAATGATGGCGAGTGTCTTCTACCATGAATTGGCTCCCTAAGTAGCAATGAAACCTCAATGATATCCAGCGATCTTCAAAGTCTTCACTTCAACCAAGTCTTCAACAATTGCAATGAAAGATATTCAATGAAACTCCTCCAATGGTCTCCGACCAATATTCGAATGAACCTATGAACTCAAGCAATCTTCAATGATGCACAAATGCGAACTCCGTGTGAATCTGGCTCCAAATGTGATTGGGTTTTCGTCCAACACACAACTCCGCAAGGGTTTTCGTCCTTGAAAGAACAAGCAAAGCAAATGCCAAGCATGAATGTGAAAGTTTGTAAAAGATTCGTGATGCCGAAAATAAGCCTTCAAGCCTTCTTTTAGACCAATTGAAATTAAAGATTTGAATTTGCATTTCCCTCCTTTCAAATTTGAAATATTTACTCCTCCAAGGCGATGCTCAAGATCCAATGTTATATTTTTATTATTTAATTTGAAATCCTTCCTCCAATGATGAGCGCCGCATTTCAAGGAACCAATATTTGTTACTTTTCAAACCCCAAAATGAGTGCCACCCTCTATTTCAATTATTTTATTGTTGTCACAATCTCCAATGCGAGCACTCACTAGGCAAGGCCTATTTTTTTAATATTATTTTGAATATTCCAATCCTCCAAGTTGAGCACTCCAAGGATATTATTTTATTTTATTTTTTCCCACAACAAGCGCTCATATTAAAAAATATTAAAATAATATTATTTAATTTATTTTTATTATTTCTCCCTTGGCGCTAAAATTAAATAATAATAAAATATTATTATTTAATTGTCTTCATTTTTATAATTAATGCGAAGTGCATTAATTCATTTTCCATCTTCGCCAAAATATTTCCTTGTTTTGACGAACTAGCCTACGGGAATAAGGATAGGCTAACTCCATTCTACATTTTGTGATCACGCCGGAAATGGGAACATGACATATATTCAGTTAATAGCAGCAGATTGGATTGCTTCATTTGGGCATTGTTATCATGGTTGCAATTGTGTGTTCCATGGTGTAATTTACTCCTATGTTTGGGCGAATTATGCATGATGTTCATTTGATGCTTGGAATGATTTATATTGGCTGTTATAAGTGTTGCAAATCTGAAAATTGTTGGAAATCAGAATTCAGTCACCTAGGGTTTGAGCAGAAATTGAAGTAAGAATATTTGGAAAGCCCAAAAATCCAAACTAGGCCAAAATATCCCTATTTGGGATATTACAGACCCATTTTAATATTTTCCAAGACTTTTGGAAGATGTTCGCAAAATAATTAAATAATCAACTTAAGTTGTCCTCAGGCAACTTTATATTATTTTCTTAACGGCAACTTATGTTTAGTTATTTATTTAAAAGAAGGGTGGATTTATCAAAATCTGAATCATAGTTCTTATTTTTCTTCTTCTCCTCCTTGCACTCCTTGCAGAAGTGACTAGGTTTGCCATAGTTCCAACGTAGAGCTTTGGACTTTCCAGGAGACTTGGATCTCCCACGGGATTTGGATCTTCATTTTTCTTCCTTCTTCTTATCCCTTTTTCTTTCCCTTCTCTTTAGATCTACCATGAACCGCAAGAGCCTCCTTAGCTGATTCAGAAGATTTTCTCCGCATCTATTCAAACAACAATGAAGAAACCACTTCATCCATCTTGAAGGTGGTAGTGGTACTCCCAATGGCCAGAACAAGGTGGTTTGACGAATCTAGTAAGGAACACAGTAATGTCATAAATCGATCCTCCTCCATCTTCACACCAACAGAGGTCAACTAGGCAACAAGCATATTGAATGTATTCAGGTCATCAGCGACAGATCCCCTGTAATATACACCCTAGTTTGTAACAAGTTTTTTTTCTCAAACACCCAATAAGATTACTGACTTCTAGTGAGCTAACATTTCATCAAACACTTTTTTGTTTGTTGTTTTGGTGTTGTTTCAGATGCATTTCAATGTATTTGTGTTTGGGATCATTCAATATGCGGTTGGGAATTGAAAGTACACAAGAAACATCTCAAATTTGTAGATAAACAGCCCTGACATTATAACAAACACTTTGCATGCAATAGAAATAACAATGAAACACAAATCTGACTTTGAATCTTGCAATAATATATTGATCTGTGATAGAATAGCTTGCTGTTACAAAGTTCAATCATCCACCATGGAAGTACAATGCCAAAAGAACACTCAACAAATGAAAATATGTAATTCCCAAGTACACATAAGTTGTTGTAGCATGATATCAGACTACTGTCATAAACATTTACAGTTGTAGCCCATGTGAATGGTTGCGCGCCAAAAGCCAAATGATAAAACACCAAAAAATCACACTCCAAAATCTGCCTGTGAACTCACAACTTCATAACATCCATGAAACCAAACTGTTGCAACTAAAAATCCCAATGCAAAACACCTAAATCTGCCATTTGAGGTTCAATGTGACTTCTCTATGAAATCACTCACAAACCCTCCAAATCTGCTCCAAATCACTTGAAAATCGGTCACCATAATCTCTTATATATATATCAAATTATCATGGAAAGAAATCTGATATCAGCAATGAATAGCTTCTCCGCGACAACCTATAAATGCTTCCAATCAACTCAATATAATCCCTGAAATGAAATCACCAATAAATCCTCCAAGCTGGCCTGCAAATAAATAACTCCTTTGAAACTCCAAACAATGCCAAACCTGCAATGAAGTGCAATGCGTAAACTCTGAATAAGTTTACCAGCAATCAACCTGAGAGGGTCTTTCACCACCGAGGTTGATCATCTCCAAGAGGGTTTTCGTCCTCAAGAAGGCTGAGATGAACCAAGTTCGATCTCTAGTACCACAAGGGTTTCAATCAAAGAAATAAAATAAACTGTCTAATCCAAATGAGCCCCTCAAATGCCTTTTTATACTTTTTCTGCCAAACTCTCCAAAAGCTTCTATTTTAAAATTCACTTTTTAATTAAAACTCCATTTTGGCTCCGAAAAAGACCTTTTAATTAAAATAATGATAATTTCACAAGGTCCATGTTTAATGCATCCATAATTTAAAACATTTCATCCCGGTTCCGATGAGCTATAACACTAAGGTGCTTTTAAAATATTTTAAATAATATTTAGCAACCTTAAAAAAATAATAAATAAAGCCATTAATACACTCATTTTGCGGAAACTGTCGGAATGCATCGGAATCAAAAACTAACTGCATTGGCCTTATCCCGATAAAGAATAATGATAAACGGAGCCAACCAGGCGACTTACTATAAATAGATGCCTTCTCCAAGATTCTTGGAGAGCACACCAGAAGCTGGAAATCACCCCGAAAAGTGGCATATGAGTCCTCCAGACCAACTGAGCTCACTGGAGTCCTTAAATAACCCCTCTGATAATGTTGACACACGCCCACAAGGTTAGTGCCAACTGCACTACAAGAGAACCTGAAAATGGAGACATTACATGTTCACCCTCCCCAAAGATTGCTTGTCCCCAAGCAATGCCAAAACAACCCCTACAATCATCAAACTGGTCCAACTAAAACCAAAAATGATCCCAGGGTCCCATGTCAATCCTAGGAAAGAACCACAATGCTGACGTTGCGCCACTCTGATCATGATTGTAAAATCATCGTGCCAAAACTGCACTATCCTCTTCTGGAACCCCCAAAAGCGACCAACGTTAAAACCCAAATTGAATACATGTAAAGGTTGAAACCTATACCATGAAACAACTCCTGTTGAAACAGCATAGTAAGGCCCACATTTGCAATCTCACTGCCTATCACGATTTTGGGCAACAGAAAATTAAACCTGCTTCGCCATAAGGAAATAAACTCAACAAAGCCTCTCATAACATCCCAAAGATGAAGCAATCCAATCACAGTTATCACTCTGAAATCTGCCAAGGAGGGAATGTCTCTACTGTTGCCAACTGAAATCATATCACCGACACGTAACCTCCAAGTGTCAAAAGAACGGTTTTAAACACAACACACCCAACCCACTGCAAACATCAAAGCATCATCTGATGATATATGTGCCAACACCATGAAATGTCTGCAATAACCATCACTCACCAAAGTGGAAACAAGAAATAACTAAACTGTTGCCGGAAAAACTCTCACAACCAGCTGCCCAAAAGCCTGCCAAAGCTCAGAACCAATCGGCTCAATAAAAGATGTCACCTTAACTATCGTGGAAATATAAGGACAGTAGCAATCCAACTGAAAATATAGGAGGCATGAGTATGGAAGTAACCAAAAAGTCATCTCCTATGATCAAGTCACCTCCAACAACCAACTCCAACCACCAAATACCCCACTACTATTCTGAAAAAGACAAACCAACACAGCTGCGGGTCAAGAGCTGACATCATGTGTAGGCTGATTGGAAAGTGGACAGCAGTGCTAACACTCATGGTTACAACTCCAAGACCCTCTAAAAGATGAATCATAGCATATGGAAACTCACTGTCCTGAACCCACACTGAGGGCAAACTATCAAAGTTTACATCACAAACCTTCATAAGATGAACTCTCTGAGTTAGGAAGGTCTAAAGTAAACAGTAATGACTGCTGTCCAAAACCGAAATCAGAGAGGTACAATCTGATTTTAGTGCTCTACACCAAGGACAACAGCAGCCCCAATACATTTCCCAAATATAAGCATGTGTGAAAAGCATTGTGCTGGCCCAAATCAACTCAGAAGTGGTTGGAAAACACTTCCAAGCAATTTCTAACTAAAAAATTTTACTTCCCTGACAAAGAATAATGTGCCAACTTCTCTGAATGAAAAGAAACCAAAAAATGAATTGGCTGACCTGCCACCAAACAGCAAGCTCAAAACGGAAAGACTGATCCAATCTTTGCCAAGGAAGACACCCAATAGTGACCATTCGTTCACTGACCCAATCCTTACTTGAAATTTCTCTCCAATCCATTTGTAGATGAACAAAAGGAATAACCAGATGGCTGGTAAGGGAAGGAACAACATTATTAAGTCTGAAATTTTGATCCTTATCCCTCCAAAGATCACTCTTATGACTCCTCTCTGACAATTCTTGTTGAAAATTCCAAGCATGGATACCCAACCAAGAATAATCTCCCAGAATCAATACATCCCATGAAGGAAATGCACCACCAACTACATATGAAAAGCATGCAATACTACTCATCAACTCAGTTAACGTATGAAATGACACACTTGTTGGCCAATTCCAAAACTCAAGACCAAACCTCATGCAAGAATGAAGCAACTTATAATGAATACCAACAAGGAAATGATTCTCAACTGAAATCATTGATTTGCATACCCAAGTTACCTTCCAATTCCTCATGTAGCAAGGAATGATAATGCCTCTACGTGTCATATCATCCCAAATGCAAACTTCATTTGTCTCCTTATTTGCACATTTCATATTCAGTGGTCTCCCAAGAGGGTAACCAAACTCCTCGTAAAGTGAACCTTAACCAAAACCAAGTTGAGTACCACACCCCAACTCAAGTTCTGAATCTTCTCCTGGATCCCATACCTTTTTATTTTTCCCAAGTGCAATACTACAACCGGAAACAGCTCCATCATCCAACTCAAAGAGTGGATTGTCACAAGTCATCTCAACACCCATCTCAAATAATGGGTCATCACCAATCACCACAAATTTATTCTTGCAATCATATTCATGCAAAGGAAATGAACTGCTGCTATGATGAATACTAAAATTAGAACCTTCATACCTGTCTTCAATGACTCCAAGGCTGTCCCAAATCACTTGAGGCTTCTCATCATTTTCAGCAGTAAATTGTGGATTCACATCATCGAAATCACTAAACCTCTGCTCAAAGTTAGCTTCATGTGTTGATAAATCAGATTTGTTCTCAAGAAATAAATCAACACCATCAATGCCATCCTCGCTGCATGCATGGTGTTCTAAAATTCGAACATCATCACGATCAAAAGGAAATTCATCCCATGTAGGATCCTCATCATACTTAGGTGTCATCACACTCGGATCCCATGTGTCAAAAGACTGATTGCATTGTTCACTATGCTCCTCCTGTGATGTTGTCTTTCTATATAAATCACTCTCCATAGGCTTGGTTTGAAAGTTAAATCCAAGGCCACCTATATTAAGCTCACCGGAATAAGATAAAGGACCATCAAAAGTTGTTTTGAAGTCATCATCATATTTGTTTTCTCCATGCCCTTCATTTGAAAATACATGAGTGAACTCAACACAATCATCTGCTCCATAGGAATCATCAAGGAAGTCATGAGAATCATCACTAGTTGAATACGAACTAGGATCCAAAGCTGTTGTTTGGTCCTTTTCTTCATGCACCACCTCATCCATAGTAGCTACATGCATGACCAAAGAATCATCCTGAAGCCCTGTCACATAGTCCTCATGAGTCAAGGCACCATCTCCATCCAAATGTTCTGCCATAATTCTCTTTTCATTTTCCCGCTTCTCACTATCCAAGAAAGGTTTCAATTTCGTATCACATTGATCAATCGCCATTCTAGCTAATCTCCCTTTAACTAATGGAATTCCAAGAATCCCATTTTTCCTATTAGCTGATAGGATAGAAAATAGTGGATGTGACACATCTTCAATGTCACTAATAGTCAAAACCATAATGTTTTGCATGGCTGCCATAACATCGTTATCATGTTCTCTCCTGATTGAAGTAAAGAAATGGTGAAACATGATCTAGATCAAATCATGCAATCCCAAATCCAATACAAGGTTACTCAATCTGATTTCTGCAAATGTTTTAAGTATAGCAACTCTTCTAGAAAAATGAGAACATGTGATATCATCAATATCCAAAAAACTATCCACCATCAATTGAATTACCTCTTTCATTGTGTTATCATTGTGTAGTGTCCCACCCCAAGTGGACACTTGCAAACTAAATTTTCTGCCTCAGGTTATTTTTTTTGTTTGCACTTCCAAAGTTTGGGTTTTGAATGTTTTGTATGGTTTATGCTTGTATTGTGTTTTTGATAGGATAATGCAATAATGACAAATGCATAGAAATTAAATGCTCAGCAAGAAGGTAAAGCAACTACAAATGAATCTGCTGCAAAGAAATATCTTTATTGGAATTCATCAAAAAGGTCTCTACAACCAAATGCATACCCGGCAATGAAAGAGATTATTATATCCTGAAAATCTGAGTTGCTGACAGTAATAAAAATGACTGATGAAAAGCTCGACCTGCTGCATACAATACTTCTCCACCTTAAAAATTTACCAAACCCCTTCCTTGATGTAGCCGCCCATGATAGAGAAGATAGGGCTCAAAAAGGCCAAGCGATTCAGCCTTGGGAAAACACGCCAAGCATGATGAATGGTACGGCTGGGAGAAAAATCAAATGGTACGGCCTTGGAATGTGTGCTAACAATCACAAAAATCTGCTTGGAAACCCTTGATGTATCTCTCCAATCTGCTCAATATTGGCCTCTGAATGAAACCAATTCTCATAGGCTAACTTCAGCTGATGTTGCACAACCTCAGGAAGCACAAACAATGAAGAATGAACGTTCTCCAAGGTCTGAAAGCTCTAGGAATGCAGAAACCCTAGGTTTCTCTCCTCCAATGCCAAAGAACTCGTAAAGGACAAATTATCAAATGCTCATGAATGAATTTTCATTTGCCTTTGAAAAAGCTTTTATACTCCCCTAGATAGGCACAATTTCCAAGAAGGCTTTTAATCATTAAAATAATATATTAAATGTGCTTTGTTGTCTTTATGATATAATATCATAAAGTAGGCATGCTTTTCTATGACACACTAAATGCTTTTAAATATAAATGGCCCCCACTTATATAAAGTTAAATTATAACTTTATACTATACTTTTATGTCATTAAATACATAATTGGCCCCCACTTAAATGAAGTCATAAAGTGACTTTATAACATGTGCATTTAAATACATTAATTATTATTAAAGTCAACCTTAATAATAATTAAAATGCATAACTTCATTAATACTCAACATTTCTCAACCCCGTTTGAACCAGGAGGTCAACCATTGTATCCACTGTGCACCCAACTACCTTACTAAAAATAGTATGGGTCCCTCTCTAACATCCACTGACTTACTATAAATAGTAAGTATACGCAAATAAAGCCATAAACCCCTGAATATCAATTGCCTCAGAATATATGAAGGATCTGGAGATGGAAACACAGACAACTACCCTCTGGAAAGCTAAATAACTCCACAACAGGGTCCTCTAAACACCGATATTAGCCTCCAGTGATAGGCTAAATCATCCAACTCTGATGCTCACGAAAATGGGGGCATTACAGTCCACCCTCCCTAAAATTGCTTGTCCCCAAGCAATCTCCACTACAAAAAAACTCCACTCCTCGGGAGGCCCAAAAGAAGTACTGTGGAATGTCCCACACAACTCCAACTAACTCCTGTAGCACCAACATAACCCAAACTGCACAAGGATAGATGTCGGACCATCTATCCATCTCATGCACACAAGAAAAGTGCATCAAAAACAACTCATGTACATGTGAACCAAAAGTGAAACTGTAAGCAATCCACACCATGTACACACTGCAACACTCATCAATGAACTCTGACTGGAACCCCGATGCACAAGAAAGATCCCTCAATACACTGTAGAGTGTCCAATAATATATTCCTGGATCCCAAATCCAAAATGGAAGTCTGCCATGTTTGATATCCTGCGCAAATCTGATTTCAACTTCACTATGCTGAAAATGGTGAAGCAACCCGTCAGGACCCATCCAAACTGCAGTGCCAACCCTATCACCACTTGGATCCCAATGCAGCCAATACACACATCCATCCGTACTGTGGAGATATGAGCATCTGAAAGTGTATGTAACATAACAACTATCTCCATCCTCTGCTAGACTCCCATGGATGTGTTGACTCTACAAGTAAATTCCCACAAATGTCGAACTCGGGTACTTGGAGCTACTGATTCCATCTACTGAAGATGGTGAATACCCATCCCACATAGGATGGTATAACCCTGGAGCCAATCCACACCGATGCATCATCAAATCCTCCGTGTGTGGATCAAAAGAAAAGTGATGAGCACTCCTCACTATATAGTCGCAATAAAAAACTCCAACCTCAGTCGATGGCTGACTCTCATAGCCCTGTATAACTCCCTCCTGATCATCACTTACAACACTAGAATCAGAAGATGGATCTGGTCTCTGATCCCGAATAGCTGATTGGGTAGGGGCTCTGCAAACCCTCTCTACAAACCCAATCACAAAATCTCTATCAAGAAGCATTGAAGTCAGAGTATCTTCAATTGCTCCCAAAGCATGCTTAATGAAGCGCAAACCTCGAATGCAAGTACCCTCTGTGGCTCCATACCAACTCTCCTGAAACTCCGCACACTCAAGTAGGTACTCAACAAACTTATCCGTGCAGTGAAAGCGATATAAGTCTAAATCAACCTTATTTCCCGTAACCTGCAACTGATCTCTCCTACTCTGTGGCTCAACAAGCTGTAACCCAAGATCAGTTGTATGGGATGAATTACCAATTGGCTTCCAGGGGAAGGAAACATATCAACACGAGAGCGAAACTCCCCACCAGATGGCACTCTGTGAATCCCCTGTGAAGAAGATGGCGTAGTGTCGTGTACTGTCACAAAACTCTCTGGCGAATCCACCACTGCAACACAAGAGCTATCAATACTCAAACCTGTAACACCTGTCATGGGACTAATCTCAGGAGAACCTGGTGTAACATGTGGTTCTCTACAACTCTCCACTACTGTACTCATCCCATCGAAATCAACTGCACCAAAATCTATGATGGATGTAACCACATCCTCCACCTGCTCAGAACCATAATCCGTGGGTATATGCTCACCAACTGCTGGCTCAGAAACTTGAACTGTATCTAAAGTGGTGAGAACTATGCTAGTCTCAATGCCACAGTAAGCTCCTCAACCTGTGACTGTGACTCCTGAAGGGCCAACTGACTGCTCTTCAACGAGTCCATGGTCACCTCAAGCTCATGAGTGAGCTCATCAACCTCCTCTTCCTTCCCCTTAATGCATCATAACAAATGCAATCCCACTCGAGAAGATAATCTCTATCAGCAAGTAGCTGTAGGTAATTTTGTTTCATTATTCCAATTGCTTCTCGGAATGCATGAATCTCTGCAAGGGAAAGGCCACTATCACAGTGCCCGTCTAACACGGGAGTACTCCAACCATGAGTAGCCAACATCTGACGAGCAACATCGAAATGCTCTATGGCTGTGGCAATCATACAGTCATTCACCTTTAGTTGCCCAACCAAATGATGAGGACTCTGCAACTTAGGACTCCCATACAAGTTTGCTGATGTGTTGTACCCATACGAAATTTTTTGTATATGTGCCCAAACACACCTCCCAAGCACCATGTAGCCTTGTCATTACTGCGCTAACCTTGCAGGTAGAAGACATATCAAAAGATGGATCCAAGGCTCAAATGGAGGGAGATTCTGACAAGCGAATCAAGCCTGGAGCAGTGAAAAAACATCTAAAAGAGGTGGTCAAAGTGATGAATTGAAGGCCAAAATGACAAAGGAACCAAGGGAAGCAATGCAAATACATCTAGCAAATCAAAATTCAATTTTGAAAAATTTCAAAAAAAATTGTAAGGCATTTTTTAGCGTTCTTGGCGAAATGTGCTCCATCTTGGAGTATAATTCATGGAGGAGAGGCTTGGATAATAGTTTCAGATCATATGACCTTGGTTTCCAAACTTCAAGACATTCCGTCATCAGATGAAGAAGTTACGGCAAAAATAAGCTCCAAAGGCAGAGGCAAACGGCAATGATCTAGGCAGCCTCCATCAAAATGGTCAAGGCCAACTTCAAAGTTTTTGAAGGTCAAGAATCATTAATTTGAGCCCTGAAATTGGCTAAGTCTGGTGTCCTGAAACCTGATGTTCTGAGATCCTGAAATCTATCTAAGTCTGAAATCTGGTGGGTCCTCAAAAATCTAGAATCTGCATGTTAAATCCCATGGATCCGAGACCTATCTCAAACATCCTGGAAGTATATTTCAAAATATTTAAAGTATATGCTTAAATATATTTTGAAATATACTTCCACCAAGACACTCAAAATCAAACTTCAAAAGGCGCTCATATCCAAGAAATCCCACGCCTTTTTACTTGTCTAGAAATGGTGCCCATTTTTGCTAAAACTCACGCCATTTTGTGATCTCCAAATAAGCGCCCAATTTGCCTAATTTCCACGCCTATTTACCACCCCTGAAAAGTGCTCAACTTAGTCATTTCTCACGCCTTTTACCTCCTTCAAGAATGGCGCTCATATTTAAGGGAAAGCATGCCTTTCTCAAGTATACCAAAGGTGCCTAAAAACTCACAATCCCACGCCTTTTTGAGGCACTACCAAAGGCGCCTAAAATACCCAATTCTCACGCCCTTTTGCTATTGGTAAATGGCGCTCAAATACACCAAAAGGCACACCTATTTGACCCAAGGGAAAAGGCGCCTATTTTGCATCATTTGCACTCCTTTTGAAGGCGCCTAGGTTGCATGAAGATTGATGCCAGGAGAGAGAAAGGTTGAGTGATGAGTCCATAAATACATCTCTTCCTTCTTCTCATTTCATTCATTATTTTTGCAAGGTTGGAGTGGCAGTGCAAGGTTGGAGTGGCAGGGCAAGGCTAAAGTAGAAGAATGAAACCCTAGGAGGAGGGCGTTCACCATAAGGAAGGTATTTGGCATAGTTTTCATCATTTGTTTGGCAAGAAGATGGTACATGGAGCTAAACCTCTCACATGGCGGCCATTAATGGACAAATGAAAACTTGCATAAGGCGAATTTGAAGGCTTTGAGGATTGGATCTTCACACACAGGGCAAAGATTATCTATCCTTGCATCATTATTCATCTTTCTTTCACTCTAAGAGGAAAATTTGTCCACCAGAGGGTCTCTTTCTTGCACTGGCGGCCATTGTTGAGAGTTTTTGAAGCTTTTCCGGATCAGAGAAGCGTAAAGAGGGCAATTTGATCACTTCCATTCTTCTTTTCCTTCATTCTCTTCTTTCACAGGGTCCATCTTCATGTTCCCAAGGCAACGTCCAAACCCAGGAAGCCATTTTTGGCAAATTTTCAAGGATTTTCACTGCTGGTCATGACTGTTTGAAGGCAAAATGTCCACCTACAGCCAAGATAAAATGGATTTTTGAGGCTTATTTGTCCAAAATTTCCCATTTCCGGCACATACCCACCTCGGCAAAAGGCATTTTCCATCATCCTGGACCAGTTTGAGCTCAGATCTGTAGAATCTTTGAGGGTGCAGCTCCAAAATTTCATTTTCCAAAGGGCAAAATTTTAATTTTTTCACAAAAATTAAATTTTGGACAGTGAAAAGAAAAAAAATTTACTTGGGCAGCGAACACACAGAGGACTAGATTGTCCATTTTCAGTGCATAAAGGTCATCAAAACTAACCTCTTCAAGTCATCATGCAATATTCATCAGTCACCATCAAGGCCAAATCTTTGCTCAAACATGATCTTGTCCAAAACATTCCATGCAGGTATTTCAGTGAGGAAGGCGTAAATTGCCTCATTCATGTTTTATAGGAGTTCATTCAGCTGATCCATGGAAAGTTTTGTGGAGACCCTCATGTTGACAAAATGTACCTCCTAGTTGATATTGCATCAAAGTGCGCCAAGGCTGAGAAAGACTTTGAAGTGTTTGAGAAAATCATGAGGATGCTGCCATAGACCTACAAATGAGAACGGTTCACCTTGAGTCCATGATTATACCAGATGAAGTCAAAGTTGAGGAATTTGAGAAAAATCTCAATTCTCAGACTTACCTTATTTTTCACATTTTGCAGGAGGGAATTATTTTTGGTAGCAGGAGAGATTTCCAAAGCAACTTCTATTTTGAAAACTGTCTTTGTTAACTTAAATTAAATTTATTTTTAGATTTTGCTTTTGGAAATCATGCAAAATATGTTTGAGTTGGAACTCAATGTGTAATAACATGCAAGTTTAGTTAACTGAATTGCATGACAAGATACTTTTAGTTTTAATTGCTAATAAGCTTGCATGCTTCCCATGCAGCAATTAGATCTAGAGTGAAGAGTGTTAGTTAACTCTTCCTTTTATTTCCTTGCATCTTTGCTTTTCAAGTATAAATTCTACACACTTAAACTATGAATGGTAAATGTTGAGACTAATTTTGCTCGCATTTTATTGTCCAAGCATTGTTATCATGGTTTCTAAGATCTAGTTTATTGTCAAGAGTTGTGAAAATCGTTCATGACTTTGTGCATGAACAGTTGTTGTTAAATTATCTTTGTTCTTTGCGTTGAAAATCTTCAAGTTGTCCCTTCGATTTCTTTATGCTCTGGATTTACTTAAAGAAATTGGAAATGTTTTAAGATAGAGTTAGTTATTTTCTTCTGTAATGCTGTAGAAAATCTTATAGCCTTGTAGAAGAGCTTCATTGCCTTGTGCTCGTGCCCTGAAAAACCAAAAAGATAGGTTATTTTTGTAAACGTCTTTTTAATTTCCTTGTTGAGGGAGCTTCCCCTCCTAATTTGAAGAACAGTCCTACTGTACACGCTGTCCATTTTTCTCTCACCGAAAGGTGCGAAATTAAACGCTAACATGATGTATAGTCTGCACTATGATATGAAGCTGTATCATCATCGCTCACTATATGAGAAGCAGCATCATGTGTGCTATCAACTTTACTCAGAATATCATCAATGGTACTGCTACTATGTACCTCAAAGGATGGCTCAAAAGACACTGTAGAAGTTGATGATTTAACAATATCTTTGCACACTTCTTCGATAGTAACTGCACGTCCATCCAAAGAATGATCCTAGGATTCATTGCCAACTAATGAATTTTCTGATTTGTTTTCTATGGTCTGATTTGAAAAATCAGACTTGTGGTGGCATGAATCCTCCTCACACAATGCATCAACAATACCCAAACCTCGAGTATTTGCCTTTGACAACTCCATGGAACCATCACCTTCATGTGAAGTAGTTGTCTCATGCTGATGCAAAGGAACCTCACTGCTGTCATGAAAATCAGAACTGTTATGGTTCGTATTTTCCATGCATTCTCCATGTTTGACACTCATAACTTGTGTGCCAACATTCAGAGTTTCTCCCACAACATTTTCTGCACTTGCCATGACATCTAAACCAACGTTACGCTCAAGAGGACTGCTGGCATAAAAATCAGAATTGTTACCGTGACTGATAACAACTTCTTGAGCATTGAAAGTACCAACATTCTCTTCAAATTTCACCCTCCTTTCCTGTACATGCTCGTCCTCCACCGAATAGGGCCTCAACTTGTCTTCACACTGTTCAAAGACACTGCACACTACGTCATAAGCAGTTGAAGATGACACATACTCTTGCTTACGAACAACTAGTAAAGACCTGATAGGCTGAGATAAATCATCACTGTTATTAATAATGGAAGCCAAAATAACTCTCATGTAGTCCTGAACAAATTTATCATGCTTCTCACTGATGGACTCCAAGAAGAGTCGGAACAACTGTAAAACAAGATCATGATATTCAAAGTCAATCATGACAATGCATGATCTCACCTGTGCCATCAGCTCTAAAATCTTTACCTTCTTTCCAAATGTAGGACTACTAACATCTCCTATCCCAACCATACTGTCAACAATCAACTGCAAAACCTCTCTCATTGTAATCACATCATAAGGAGCCCGAGGAGCTGTAATCCTCATAATATGGCTGATGCATAGGGCAATAGTGAGTCTCATCTCACTGTCAGTGTGTCTCAAATACCTCTGCTCGCCCAACAAAGTCACTGCTAGAGTCATAGCTATTTGTAGCAACGCTGAAGGTGACTATCCAATAAGACTTAAATTTTCTTCCAGCCTTCTCAAAATGCACAAGTATCATATCTGGATTGTGATGATCCGCCAGGTTTACTACCCTATTCATATAGCATTCTAGCTAACCACTCCCAATCACCTGATACTATTATTTTGCCACTGCTTGAACTCATTTTTAAAACTAGACTGGAAAACAATGTAGATGAAAAAGAAAGAGTGTTGGTCACTCTAGTGTGTTAACTGTGAGCTCAATGAATTTTTTTTTAATTTAAACCCCCAACAGGATGGCAGGAAACTGCTCTGATACCACTGTAGTGTCGCACCCCAGGTGGACACTTGCAAACTAAATTTTCTGCCTCAGGTTATTTTTTTTGTTTGCACTTCCAAAGTTTGGGTTTTGAATGTTTTGTATGGTTTATGCTTGTATTGTGTTTTTGGATAATGCAATAATGACAAATGCATAGAAATTAAATGCTTAGCAAGAAGGTAAAGCAACTACAAATGAATTTGTTGCAAAGAAATATCTTTATTGGAATTTATCAGAAAGGTCTCTACAACCAAATGCATACCCGACAATGAAAGAGATTATTATATCTTGAAAATCTGAGTTGCTGACAGTAATAAAAATGACTGATGAAAAGCTCGACCTACTGCATACAATACTTCTCCACCTTAAAACTTTACCAAACCCCTCCCTTGATGTAGCCGCCCATGATAGAGAAGACAGGGCTCAAAAAGGCCAAGCAATTCAGCCTTGGGAAAACACGCCAGGCATGATGAATGGTATGGCTGGGAGAAAAATCAAATGGTACGGCCTTGGAATGTGTGCTAGCAATCACAAAATGCAGCCCTTGATATGTACTCCTTTCACAATGAAAAATCTGCTTGGAAACCCTTGATGTATCTCTCCAATCTGCTCAATATTGGCCTCTAAATGAAACCAATTCTCATAGGCTAATTTCAGCTGATGTTGCACAACCTCAGGAAGCACAAACAATGAAGAATGAACATTCTCCAAGGTCTGAAAGCTCTGGGAATGCAGAAACCCTAGGTTTCTCTCCTCCAATGCCAAAGAACTCATGAAAGACAAATTATCAAATGCTCATGAATGAATTTTCATTTGCCTTTGAAAAAGCTTTTATACTCCCCTAGATAGGCACAATTTCCAAGAAGGCTTTTAATCATTAAAATAATATATTAAATGTGCTTTGTTGTCTTTATGATATAATATCATAATGTAGGTGTGCTTTTCTATGACACACTAAATGCTTTTAATTATCAATGGCCCCCACTTATATAAAGTTAAATTATAACTTTATAATATACTTTTATGTCATTAAATACTAATTGGCCCCCAATTAAATTAAGTCATAAAGTGACTATTACATGTGCATTTAAATACATTAATTATTATTAAAGTCAACTTTAATAATAATTAAAATGCATAACTTCATTAGTACTCAACATTTCTCAACCCCGTCTGAACCAAGAGGTCAACTACTGTATCCACTATGCACCCAATTGCCTTACTAAAAATAGTAAGGGTCCCTCTCTAACACCCACTGACTTACTATAAATAGTAAGTATATGCAAATAAAGCCATAAACCCCTGAATATCAATGTCCTCTACCAAGGCATCGGTGACCCGACTCCCATGGCTCCTTGCAAGATCAGCATAACTTCTTCCTCCTAAGTTCATTCCTTCACTCATCTTCCTTACTTGCCTTACATGATATCTCCTTGGGATGTGGCACTACCTTCTGAAATGCATTCTTCTATGGAGCGAGTGGTGCTTTATGCTGAAATTTGCCCTTGGGAATGGTTGTCTCCAAGGTGAGTGCTCTCCTAATGGCCTCTGATAGTGATGGTTGATCAAAAGCCTTAACCCAACCTCTAAGAGGCTCAGTCAAAGCCTCCATGGAAAGAACTATAAGTCTCCTCTCTGAAACATCTAGAACCATCACTGGCAATCTCTGAAACTCTACCACATTACTATCCATTGAACCACTCTGTCTCAACTAAGACAACTCCCTAAAGTAGATCTATGAATCCTTCATGTCAAACTTGTCAATCAATCTCTGAGTGAACTCACAAGTACTAATCAAGTTATGCCCTTGGGTGATCAATCCATGATACCACCACTCGTGCAATGCCCTCCAAGTAGCAAATTTGATGGCTTCCTCCTCATACATCGGATTAAATGAAAATCAGGTATCTACCTTCTGGATCCACGCCCGTGCAATGCATCTATTAGAGCCATTAAAAGTAGGAATGGATAGCCTACCCAATCTATTCTACAAATCCTTATGAGGATGATGTGCTTCAACTTCAAACTGCAAAAATCATTAAGTGACGTTTGGGCATGAAACTCTGATCCAAGTGCTCTATACTCTACAAAGAAGGAAGCAAAGTTGTCCTCATCTTGATTTTGCTCTTATTCCTCATGTGGATCTGCCTTTTGTAAGAGATTGAGTTGTGAAGGCCTAGGTGTGGAACCCATGATGGTTCTATGGTTGGTTGTAGCACTTCCTTCACCTAGAGGGTAAGGTGTTGCCTTGGCCAAATTGATGTTTCGCATAGTCTGAAGTAGCTCTGCCATAAGTTGTGTCATCTGTTGTTGGCCTTGGCTCATGCTCATAATAGCATTATGTATCTCATCTTCTGACAAATCCCTCTTGCTTCTTTCTCCCATCTCTTCTTCAACTATCTCTATCTGTAGTTCTTGTACCTTTCTTCTCTAATAAGTCTTGTATTCTCTACCTCCGGGATGTATCACAAACAATTAGATCTAACCCTGCAGGCTAGCAAGATCACTGCTTTGGTACCACTGTAATGTCCCCAATCAAGTTTTTTGCAATATTCTGATTTTTTTGTTTTTTTTAATTTTGGAATGAAAATAAACTGGAACAGCAAAGTAAACTTGCATACAAACAATTGAATATACTTGATCAAACCCTTAATCACATCACATGGTAAATCTGAACCAATTATTCTCAATGTGATTTTATTCTCAATTATGATTGAAATCACACCAAAATGCAGATATGAATCAAATATGAATATAGAAGCACTCCAAAGTCTGATTTTAGTAGTATGCAACTCCTAGGAATGATTTACAAGGCTGAATACATCATCAAAAAGTCCAGATCTGATTTTTATACACTATCAATAATTACAATGTTGATCATACATAAAATATTTAGATTTTTCATCATTAAACCAACTCACAAATTGATTGCAAATGCTGATCAGACCCCTGTAGTTGTAAATCAGACTTGTATGGCTGCTAAAACCTCCAAATGTGACTTGTACGGCTGATGGTACAGCTGGCAACTGAGTGCTACAGGGATTGTACGGTCACAGCAAGGTAATGGCAGTTGATAAAATGATAAATTATGATGTTGCAGCACTAATAACTCCTCAAACCCTGTATGTTCTCTAAATGTTGGCACCCAGTCCAAAATTGAATGAAACTTGCAGATCGCCCTCCAAATTAATTAGTAAAATAAGGCATTGTAGGTATTGGATCAGAATGTAGGTTGGCCAGAAATGATTAATAAAATTTGTCAAAATTTTCCCTTTGGTTGGCGCACCAATTTTGTCAATGTAAATGGCAGATCAACAACAATCTCACTCCAAAAATCACCATTGAAGCCTCCAAAAAACACAAATAATATTTGCTTGCAAATCCAAATCAATGAATCCCTGAAATTTCACACAAATCGCCAAATTAGCTCAACATGCAAACCCTGGGTAGAATTCGCCAATGCCAAAGATGAGGGTTTTCATCCTCACCTCCGGAATCAAGAGCCAAGAGGGCCTTCATCTTCCCGAATCACCGAAAACAGCCAAGGGTTTTCGTCCTTTGGATGCCAAAACTCAAATGCCAAAGCTCACAATGAAATGCCAAATGAAAACTCGATGATACAAATGGAAGCCAAGCACCTCCCTTTAAACATTTCTATTTTTGAGCCCATGATTAAATTCCCTCCAAGATAGTATTTAAAAATACCTTTTATTTTTAATTTTATTTTATTTTATTTACGTATTTAAAAATACTTTTATTTATTAGTAGTGTTGAAAAACACTTTTTATTTTATTATAATAATATTATTTAAGTTGTCCCTTAAATTAAAAATTGTCGGGCCCTACTTAAAATAATATTATAATTTATTTCCCTTATTTTTCCTCTTAGCCTACATGAAATAAAAATAGGCTAGATGTAATGTCCCCATTTTCGAGTTCTCTTGCAGCTCAGTCAAAGCTGACTTTCTGGGTTGGTGACAGCATAATCAGAGGAGTATTTCGATGTCACCAAGGTGTTCAAATGATCCAATGGAGCTATATGACACTTTCCGAAGAGATTTCGGACTTGTCCATACTTACTATTTATAGTAAGTGCTTGCATGGCGATAATCTTTCTGGGCTTTTCTGGGTTTGTTCTCTTTGGTCCTCAGAGAACACTACTATTTATAGTAAGTGTCAATATGGCGTTTTGGTGACTTGGCAGTCAGTCGTTGGCCATCCCCGATGTTGCATTGAGCTCAGTGATATCAGATGATTTGCAGTGATGTCTTTCCAGACGATTTCAGACTTTGGACCCCGACTTGCTATTTTTGGCAAATTAGGGTTTTGGTCCGTTACAGGATTTTCAGTGTTGGAGATGGAGCATTTTGACGAGACCTTTCCAAAGGTCTATACATCACTGAATTCCAAGTTCATTAAGACCTCCATATTAAGGTCTGTAAATTAATAATATTATTTAATATTGGACTTTGGGTTATAATGGTTAAGTGATGAAAAATAAAATATTTTAAAGACACTTAAGTCATTTTGTGGAGCACTCACCTTGGGAAATATTAAAAGTGAAATTAAAAGAAATATTTCCCTCCAAAGTGAATGGACCCCTCTTGTGGAATTATAAAAAAGGGGTGAATGGGAGTCATTTGATATGCTTGGATAATTAATTTACTCTCCTGTTTGGGATATTCCTGTGCATTGGCTTTGGAGCATGGCTCTAGGGTTTGATATTGGTTGTGTTGAGATGAAAAACCTCTTCATAGTCCTCTTCTTCGTGTGTGAGAGGCCACATTAGGAAGAGATTCTTGGAGGCTTCATCTAGAGCCTTCAGTTGTGCATTCGCCAGAGACATTTTGATGAAGATTTGAACATGATTCGATCATATTCGGAGGAGTTTTATTGTTATAGCTGTTAGCAGATTTTTGGAGGGCAGATTTATGTATTTTTCCTTGAATTTAATGCTGTTACAGTCTTCATAAGGCAGGTCGTATTCTTGCTATGCTAGTCGTACACCATCTAGAGGCCGTACACTCTCTTAGCAGCAGATATTGGGAGGTTATGTAGAGTTTATGCATTGATTTGAGGTCGCCATCAGGGTGTAGAGATTTGCTGTTCAAAACAGAGATCTTAGTGGTTGTTATTTAATAGTTTGGAGCTGATTTGTACTCCAGCCTGACCGCACAGCACAAGAGGAGTTGTGGGTATTGAAGGAGTGGATTCTTCTTGATTTGCAGCTGCTTTAACTTGCATTGTGGATGCCTAGGGTTTAATATTGAGTAGTTTCTGTTTGTAAAACAATATCTCCTTTCCTAGAAGTTTGGAGCATATTTTTGTGGCTCATATTGTTGGTCCTCCATCAGCACGAATATGAAGTTGAAGATTTCCATCTGGGTATGTCATTGTAATTCATATTATGTCATAATACAAACTGGGTCTTCAATATTTTGTTGCTATCTGCTTTAGTTTTTTTGGGTTTTCAATATATACTCTATATTTCATATTATCAATGCAAAATCAAAACATGCATAAACATGCAATGAAACCCTAAACCCAAAACAGTCAGAAAACAAAAAACTTGGCACAGAACAAACATATATCCAAGGGTGTATGTTACACTAGAGGTCTTCTCCATGGCTCTATTTTGAGAAAGGGGACATGACACATAAAAATAGAATTTGTTCAATTTTACTAATTACAAATTGCAAACTTTACCTCAAGCCTCCTCTCAAAGTCTCACAAGTCTCAAACTCTCAATCAAGTACAACTTACAACTATACAAACAAAACTAGTAAACACAAGCAGCCTAATGAGGCTGTGAGGCAACAAAATGTGAAGCCAATGCTCCAATGTCCTAGTTCTCCTAAATCTCCTCCCAAGGCTACAAAATGTGAAGCCAATGCTCCACTATATTAGTTCTCTTTCCTACAACTATGATCATAAAATGCCTCCTCAAAGATGGCCAAACCTCCAGGCATCAAACAGTGGCTTCTTAAACTTGAAACAAATAGAAATGTCCTACACCTTACAGACCTTCTCTCTTTTATGTGGCGGGTTGAAGTCAAAAGGAATGCAGAAAACTCAAAACAACAGAAATGACATGCTCTGGGGTGTGCCCTAATTATTGATGCCAACAATCCTCCAGATCCTTGATCTACAAATTATTTATTGCACCTATGCTCTGAAAAATTCTGATTCTTGAGTGTAAAACAGTAAAAATGATGCAACACTGAAGAAAACCAATATTTATAAGGAAAGGAGGCAGTTTTTTGAAAAACCCACTAATAACCAGTGAATTATTAAATAAGTAGCGAGTTTTTCAACCAAAAATTGGTTTCAGCAAAAAAAACCCAGCCCAAGGATTTGAATCGGTACAGTTTTTCTGCTGAGCAGTGATTAACCGCAATTAACCACAGGTTGTTGCTGTTTTTTCTAGTATGGAATTTTAAACAGTTTATCAATGCAAGGAAAATGTGATGGGATTGAGGAGAGCGCACCTGGGATTCATTTGGATCAAACCCCTCAAGATTTCTAGGGACTATGCAAGGTGGTTGAGGAGTCATATCGACTCAAGAAATATTGGCTAGAGCATGCTCACTAGCCAAAGTGCTTTCCATTCCTTCAAGGAATAGTTGAAACCTTTCTTCTTGAAGGTCGGTAAGAGAAGTTCCTAAAGCAGGTCACAATCCATTCTTATAGAGTCAAAAGAAGGTCAGAGCCAATGTCTTGTTCTTCATCATGATGGGTGAAAGATACTTGGTTATCACAAGTGGGAAACCCTGCCATTTTAGACTCTAGCCTATCCAATTCCAGCTCAGCCAGACAGCCTTGGAGAGTTGATTGGAAGGCCTATTGTTCCTTACCTAGATTTAAATGAAGGAGAGTTGTTCTTCACTGAAGGGGAGTTGGGTTGCTCCATTTACCACTGAGTCACTTGTAGCAATATCAGTACAGCTTTACTGAATACCTGCGATCACGTCCATTGTAATGTCCCCAATTTGTGGATCATTCAAAGAAGGAGAATTTCAAATCTTTAATTTGAAATTTTGCATCAAATTTGTCTGTCTTGGTCGGCCTTAAAAGAAAGTCAAACAAATAATTTTATGTGCCAAGTTTTGAAGAGGTTTCTAAGTCAGCCAAAGGAGGGTATTGGAAAGCAAGTTGGCCTTAGGGAAAAACAAACAAAAGTCAAATTGATTATGGCGCCAAAAATATTGGATAGGTCAGCCCATCCATGGAAGGACGGCCCTTGAAAAGCAAACCACTCAATTTAAATTTTATTTCACGCCAACATTAAGGTCGGCCAAGGAGAAGATAAGGGTGGTTGGCCCAATTTTGGAGAATAATGTTAAATCAAATATTTGAATTGATTTGGGTGCCAAAACAAATAAAGTAAGTCAGCCCTATTTCAAATTAAGGGATTCAAAATTGTTTAAGCACCAAACTCAATTAAGGTCGGCCTAGAGGGAGACTTAAAACAAATAAACCAATAGAGTTTTCTTGCTGGTCGGCCAGCATATGATGAAAAAGAGATTCATGTATAAATAGGAGATTTTGATATCATTTGGAGGCATCTTTTGGCTTGCTAACTTTTGTATTGTCTGCAATTTTATTGCAATTTATTCCAAGGATAAACCCTTGTGAATAATAGATGTATTGGACGAAAACCCAACTACATCAAGGAGGTGATTACGGAGTTCACATTTGCACCTCATTGGAGTTTTGTGGACCTTCATCGATTCATCTTTCGATTATTTGGTCGGTGACCATTGTTGGAGATACTATTGAAGACTTGATTGAAGATCATTATTGTAGGTTTGATTTCATTGAAGATCATTTGCTTGTTTGAAGATTGGCTCGTCATCATTGACGATCCGCCATTGCTAGGAGAGCCGAACTGTCAAGGAATATTTGCATATGATAGATCACCATTGTTGAAGACTATAACTGAGTGCCGAACTGTATTACAGCCTTGGGTTTTGGAGGATATCGCACCATATTGGAGGTTGTTGTGATGTCATAACAGGCCGATTTGACTATCTTCTGTGGCAGTGAACAGTCAGAGGCAGCAAAGTACCCTTGAAGAACAAGCACTCCATACTTGAGACCAGCGATCAGCCTCATAGGAATTCACTCCAGCATTTGTCATTGTTTGAAGACTTTATATCAGATCTGAGCATTGAAATTGGTATGTCATCATCATTTCATCTTGAATTTGTAACAGCATCTTGACATTTGTATTTGGCTATGATAAGCCCTCCATTATGATGTAATTGAAGATTGAACAAACTGAAATTCATGACAGCGGTGATCTGATTTGGCTATCATCATCTTCTTTGATCCTTTATGTGTATTTCATAGTGTAATTCAACGTGTTGATTTGATGTATTTGCATGATAAGTGAATGAATAAGAGTATGATTCAGATCCAAAGTAATAGAACTCAGATTTCAGTCCTAGGGTTTTCATTTTTGAAATAGCAAAGTTCAGAAAATTGTATGCAAATCGAGAATGGGACATTACATCCATACCATACAAAGTGCAAGTACGACAGCAGAATGGATCCCCCCTACTAGATACAGTTTGGTGACAGTGAAATTGTGCATAGTCTATATTGCCTGTCAATCAAACAGACAACTATCTAGTGGACACAGCTGACATGTAATGGACACAGCTTCAAAGGTTTCTCTGTCTGATAGCAACAAGGATCGGCACAATTAACAACCCATATGCTCTACAAAACATTGAACAAACAAGTTTAATAGCAAACCTATTATAAGATAAAAAATTTTAAGTCTCGTCACCTGTCAAAAATTGTCAGATGATTGTCAAGCAGTTTTACCATACAAAAGAACTTTAAGAAAGCTCTTATACAAAACAGATGTTAGATTTGCAAAGTAAACAGAAAAAGAAAAAAAATGAAAGCTATGTTGAACTTGATAAGTGAAGAAAATACGGTTGCCTTTCCAAATGAATACGGTCAAGGCAATGTCTAAATTTATACTAAGAGAAAATAAGTATGGCCTGCCTGGTAAAACCTTTGATGTGCATTTCTGAAATTCCCAGATAAAGCTGCTTCTTGTGCTGTGAGAAGTGCTAATGGTGGGCTAATGGCACGCAAAAAGCTTGAAGATAAAAGGAAGTAACCATACAGTACAAACTGTCCTTTATACCTGACATAGAAAAGCATAAGACACATTTAGTAATGAGTCTGCTGAGATGTTCCAACACTTGCTTCAACATGTCATGCTGGATTTCTGAGAAGGCAAGTACCCAATCGTCTTTGCTAAAGAGCGGCTGAAGAGTATGACATCTAATACAGGCTTAAAGGTGTATGAGTATAGCTCACTTATTGATGAACAGAACTTTGCAACATCTTCTGTAATTCGCTGCCAAAAAAGAAATCTCTTCAGATACCAATGTATGCAAAAAAGAGGAATAATAGGACAAAGTTTCAAGAAAAAATTATAAAGCAAGAAAGAAATATCATTGACATAGCACATTTTGTCTTATTAAGAAGCAATTCAATATTCAAAGTAGAAGCTCATTATACCTGATCTGGATTTGAGAGCCCTCTTAAATTAGAAGCCACATAATATACATGGTTTGTAAGGTAAGCTTGGTGCAGATGCTCTGTGAGAACTTTCTGCAATGAAAGACTGATAATAGTCTGAACTTGGAGTAAACAAAGAAAAGTCAGATAAAAGACCATATTGAGCATGCCTCAAAAACCAATCAACAAAATTTCAGAACAAGAACATCAGATTTCAGATGCATATTATCGTTGGGAAACCAATACGATCATACAAGTGATAATTTATAAAGTATTTATACATATCTTTTTCACTTAAAAAGCCAACTCGTCTTGTAGTATTTAATAGCATAGTACAAGTTGAACCACAAAGGCCATATGGGGAGAGCGAGGGAGAGAGAGAGAGAGAGAGAGAAAGAGAGAAAGAAATAAGGAAAGAAATCGTATTAATGTCCACAGATGACCAAAAATAGGTCAATGGGACTCAAGAGTACATCAGATTACAATAGAAAGTTCTAGGAAGATAATCCTAGAGAGGCCCACAAAGGGGAAGAACCAAAAACAAAAATACAATATCACTGGGAGCCACCAACACGTGGTCAAGAAACCAATAGAAATAGCCAAGTAGGGGGAGCAAGAATCCCAAAGAGCATAAGCTGAGTAGTGGAGAGATAGGAAGGTATGTAACATCCCCAATGGGATCTGCCCTAAAATTCTGATTTTCAAATTCTTATTTCTGCCCTAATTTTCTGCACTTTTGAATTTCTGCTCTAACCCTAGAATTCTGCTCTGATTTTCTGATTGCAATTAAACAAGGACAGCAAACACAAATGCAACCAAATGCTCCAATAATAAACCAACCATGAATCCTTATGATTATATCTTCAAACATGAACTTATCCAACCAATCATATCTTCAAATTGCAAACATAAACATGGTACAAAACCTGATTTCTGAGCTGTACAATCTGCTGCTATAAATAAGAATTCTGAATATGAAAGTTACATTCAAATCATAGGCCAAACATGCCCAATAATAAATCAGATCTCTGCTGTTGCAAATCAGACCTAATTATTAGGTTGTTACATACCAAAATGAAGAACGATGATGCTCCACAAACCCACCAAAATAATGGCGCTTGGACTGCTGCTAGGGTTAGGGTTTTAGAAACCCTAATCAATGGTAAAATTGCCTCCAAATGCCAAATCGCCATCCTCTAGGTGTGGTGCTCCAATTAGGGCAAACCCTAATGCAAGAAACACACAAAATGCCACGAAATAGATCCTCCAAAGGTGGCGCACAAGTCTGCTCCAAAATGTTGTTCAATGCTGCTCTAAAATGATGATCAAGTGCTGCTCCAAAAAATGTTCAAATGCTGCTCAAAATTGATGATCAAAAGCTGCTCCAAAGATGTTATGGCTTGAATGCTCCAATCCTCCAAGTGTGGTGCACCAACCTAGGGCCAACCCTAGCTCCAATGAAGTACAAATGCCACAAGCAACCTCCTCCGAAACTGATCTAAAATCTGGGTATGCAAATCTGCTCCAAAACTTTGTAGATCTCCAATGAATTGCAATTGTGAACTCCGTATGAATTCACCTCCAAGATGAGATTGGGTTGTCGTCCAATCCACCTTATATTCTCAAGGGTTTTCGTCCTTGGAATATTGTGCAACAAGTTGCAGCCAAATATGAAGAAATTATATGATCAATGATATGTTAAATGCCTCCAAAAGTACCCTTATTTATACATGATCTATCCTTCTCTCTCCTAGGCCTACCTAGGCAAGAAATCCTTTTTAATTTTTATTATTTTCATCTCCAAGAGGGCCGACCCTCTTCTAGGCGCCCAAGTCATAGATAAACAATTTATTTTATGCCTTCTCCTAGGTGCTCACATCCTGGCCGACCTCCTAAAGGCAAGTTAGGCACTCAAGGTGGCAAATTAAAGATTTGCATTTTATATTCTTTTTTCTCCTTATGTCGACCTCCTCAAGGCGCCCAAACAAAGATAAAGTCTCATTTTATTTATGCCTAATTTCCCACTTTCCAACCTCCAAGTGGGTCGCTCCTCCTCAAGGCAAACTATTTTATTACTTTTGCCTTAACCAAAAATGCCACCAAATTATACCAAGTCAAATTCTAACATCCTTTTGCCCGGCAAAATTAGTTAAATGCATGATTTAAATACTTAAGAGTATTCCCTTGCTTCTTCGACCTAGCCCACGGGAATAAAATAGGCTAGTTGACACATGGTGAGTGATCACTCGGAAAAAGGGGACATTACAATAATCATCAAGTATCACAGTCCGGGCCTGAAATGGAGGAGTCACTAGTATCATTGTTGATCACTGTGAAAGTATCGATACAAGATCTGATAGTGCCCATCAAGGAGTGCATAAGGCCGGGAGAGCCAAGCTGGGGGATTCTAAGAGAGAAAAAAACCAACAGTCCATCCTTAAAACCTCCAAGGTTTCCACCAGTATTTAAGAACACAGGGGGTAGAGAAATTACTTTTCTCTTTCCTCTCCCCCACCCAAGCTCTCCAATCCCATCTCCCATCATATTCAGAGATTTTCTATTATTTTTCACATGTTTTTGTAGAATACAGATGCATGCCCTGTCACTTCCAAAGGACTCCTAGACCTTGATCTCTTCAGTCTTCTGGAAGGCATCTGCTAACCTTCTTTATAACAGTTTGTTTAGAATACCAGCTAGCTTGTGTCCACAGGGCTGCCACTAAACAATTATGTGTGTTTTACTCTGACCATGGGAAAAATCTATTGTTTCTTGTCTTCACACAAAGAAAGGACATGGCATTAGCATGTGGCAGTATTACCTTTATGGGACACTTATCAGAAGGCATTTATTTCTCTTCTGAGTCAAATTTATGTACTACAGTTTGGCCTTTGCTGCACCCACCTTCCTTTGTGTCCTCTTGCTATAAAGGACAGAGTTTTAGAAGATCTATTGAGACTAAAAACAAGACTCCAGAGCTTCCTTGATCCAGCGATGAGAGCTTTCTGATTTTGGTTTCAGATCTAATTTCTCAGTTCACGGAATGGCATATGTTACTGCTCATTGTGCATGTTCAATGACCTTTGATCATCGGTCAATGGGTTTTGGACATTCCTGCCCTTTGAGGATTGCAATTTCACTTTTTGATTTTGTTGTTCTTGGAATGTTATGGCTCTTGAAGGTTATAACTGTATTTAGAATTTCTTCTCGACTCAAATTTTTGGACTCTCATATCTTTTATTGTATTACCATTTTTATTTCCATTAAAAATCTTTGGTAGGGTACTAATATTTGGGGTTCAAGACCACAAACTATGCATAAACTTCATACATCTGGTTGTAACATATCTTAATGTCTGGTTTCAACCACTTTAGGGCGGCTAGGGCTGGAATGGATCAGCAATGTTCCCACACAAAATCACCCTTCTTTGGTGCTCACTTAGGGTGAAAACCCTAACACATATGGCTTTGCTGCTCCGTCTTTCCTTGCAAATCTCCAATGACGCACAAATATGAACTCCGTATGAGTCCACCTCCAAAGTGTGATTGGGTTTTCATCCAACCCACCTATCTTCCTTAGGGTTTTCGTCCTAGGAAGGTGCTGAACCAAAGTTGCAGCCGAGAGATAAATCTCCAATGGAAAGGAATATGAATAAATGATGATGGAAATGCCTCAAAACATCTTATATTTATAATTGTTTTCTCTTTCCTTCTCAAGCTGGTGGACCACCTTGGGTATTTTCTTTTTATTTTCTTTTATTCTTTTCTCCCTATGTCGACCTCCCTTTGGGCACCCAAACATAAGAAATACCATTATTTTATTTTATGCTATTTTCCCAACTTGGGCGAACCTTTTAGGCACATAATATTTTATATTTTTGACCTCAAATGAAGTCGTCCTCCTCAAGGTAAAATCATAAATTATTCTTCATTTTTCCAAAGGCATTTTCCATATTTTCTTCTATTTTCCATTCTCCAACTTAGTCGTTCCACCTTAGGGCAAATTATTTTATTAGTGTTGACTTCATCAAAAATCCCACAAAATTATGCCAAGTCATCTTCCACAATCATTTTGCCCTGCAAAATTGGCTAAGTGTGAAAACTCGCTAATTAGGTCATTCCCTGAGCTCTCCAACTTAGCCTACGGGAATAGGATAGGCTAGCCAACTCCACTAAGTGATCACTCCAAAAATGGGGACATGACAAAAGTAGAAATGGAGATTTTTCGAGATATAAACAAAACACTAAAACTAGATGCTGAAATACAAATTTCAAAGAGAATATCAATAGCTAATCTTTTTTGAACATAGGAATGAAAGGCAACTCATTGCAACACAACGAATCTTTTAAGAAACCAACAACGCAGCAAATTCTGACATATGATAGAAGACATAGATGATGATGCAGATATATGTAGAAGCAGGTTATCAACAATCTATATGATGCAGATAAAAAATCTTTCTATCCAAAGGTATTATAAATTCAACATAAATGCAGAATCAATGACAAACATGAAGAAAATGATTCAAAGTCCACTATTCTTCTATATTAATGGCTACCAAAACTGAAGCTCAAAGTCTTTTTTGAAAGATTCTCAAACACTGTACAAAATGTCCCCCTTACACCCAAAAAAAAAAACTATCCTCCAATTGGTTCTCAAAAACCAATATATAGTTACCACCTTTGAAACCGATCTTGCATGTAACGACTTCTTTAAAATAAAGTCGATAAAAATAAACTTTACAAAATATTATGAATAATAGTAAAGTTTAATTTTAAAAAGTCAATGAGATTAATGCCAATAAAAGAAATAAATGCCAATTATGCGGGTCTATCCTCTATTCTTTCATCTTCTTCCTTTTGCTTTTCTTGATTTTCTTTTTCAACCCAATCATCTTTCTCCTTGGTAGAAGTTTTTGCCTCTGTCGGATTCATTTTCACCTTGTAGTTTCTGAACCTATTCACTGATGCAGCAATAGTCTTCCCATTGGGAACAATGATAATGCTTAGCCTAGCCTTCCACATAGCAATGGTATCATCTGCTTGTTTCAATTTCCTGTAGAAACCAGTGATCTCTTTTCTGAAGGATATGAGGAAAGATGATAGATGACAAAGTTTTTCCACCGTGACACCATTAATGGTCTCTTTGTTACCCAATTCTTTTGTTATCAACTTTTTGAATTCCACCTTAATTGAACTGATGTCAATCAGATTTTCCTCTTTCTCATCCATAATATTAATCTCTAAAGCCATACAATTAGCTTTAAGATCCAATACTATTGAATTATATGTACTCAATGCTTTGTTTAAATCAGTTAAGAATTGTTTGATAACTATTAGTCTTCACTCTACCGCATGAAGCCATTTAGCTGTCTCATTCTCCTCAGGTAAACTGAACACATTCTCAAACACAAGAGTACTAGTATCCACTTTATTTATTTCTTGCAAATCCCTTAAAACAATCATAAGCAAAGATTCATCTTTCTTAGCAACTTGAACATCAGATGTCGCCTCTTTTCTTTTGCTTATAATATTCTCGTACAATGACATGGCCTCCTCAATATACAGTAACCCATCAATGAGCAATTTTTCTATCCACTCTTTTTTTGCCTTCCCCAAGGTCCGATATTTGTCAATTTGGTCAAATACCTCAGGAGCAATCCCTTTGGATGTATCCATTGAAATGTTTAGAGGTTGGGAAGAAGTATCTACAATTGAATTGATGTAAGATGTGAGAATTGATACCTACTCTTCAAGAATTTCTTTCTCTTTTCTTTCCTCTTCTAACCTCTTGGTGATGATTTCAACAAACAATTTTGCATTGTGTGTATCCCCTTCAATGGTAGAAGGTCCTAGGTCAATCTTGCTAACATTAAAGTGGGGTCAGCAATCTCAACAACTTGATGGCTAGAGGAAGGATCAACCATCATCCTTGATACTCTTTGTGCTTTCCTAGGCTGATAATCACGTTGCAACAACTTAGCCAAAGCATCGTAACCAGGGTCTACCATCTTGGTATATTTCCTTTTTTTACTAGTGGTTTCCTTTAACCAAGTGGGTGGAGGAAGGACTAGTTGAGCATTAGTTGGAGTGTCAGGCACAACATCTGAGGCATTATCTGTTGTATCATGTTGTGGAGGTGGGGTATCTGAAGAAATGGGAACCTTACCTAGAGAAACAGGGCCAAATGGAGTCCCTTGACCTACTTGTTGGTCTATTTGTGAGACATCCTCAATAGTTACCTTAGGTGTTCTTTTCACCTCTAATTTCTTCCTTGGTTTTTCACTATCTTGCTCACACTTTGTCTTCAACTTTTCTCCTTTCTCTAAGTCATTATCCTCACCGTCATTCCCTTTTTGTGGGACTTTCCTAACTCTAGTGGCAGATACATTGTTGGTGTGAACAGGTTTATTACCTATCCGGTTTACCCCTTGTAGTGTGAACTAGGCACATTATCTAACTAATTATTAGTTGGTGCTATTCACACATGTTCACATGTTAAGTTGACTTAGGAAGCATTCTAGTTGTTTCTAGATGTTGATAGTTGTCTATAGTTGGCATCTTATCCTCTAGTTGTCTCATGTCATAAAAATTAAGACACTTGTCACATGACTACAACATCCTACATCTCATACTTGTCTTTATAAGCAAGGTATATCATGTACATTGTAACAATCTTTTGCATTCCTTGATAGAATAGAATTATTCTTTCATTTGGTCTCTCTTGTGCTTTCATGAAATCCTAGATCTTGGGTGGCTACCATCATAGCCAACTCTTACATGGTATCAGAGCTAAGAAGAATCACTTTATGTTAGTCAATTTTGTGAGAGATTTGAATGCAAATTCATGGCGGATCTTGATAGTTGAGAATGCTCTTCTCTTGCATCGAATGATCACCTGGAGAATCAGAAAGACTTGATAGAAAAACCAAATTTGAAGGGCTTTCCTCTTTGTGGCCTTGTATTGCAGGTTCTTTTTGGAGTGTGTTGTTCTAAATCTGAGCACACCATTGTGTTTAAAAGGTTTGAGATAGTCAAGATCACCTTTTGTTTCATCGAGATCGGACACCGAAGGCCAAATCTATGAGGATTTGAATTTGGGAGGTGCAAATCCAGCAAGTACCTAATCTTTCGGAGCAGTTTGGATCAAATCTGACCTTGCCATCACGCTCAGAAAGCCCAAAAACCCCAAGATTGACTATCAATTCGTCGAAATTGAAGCAGTTGCAGCAAAAGGCATTTTTTTTTACTTTATTATGTCGTACGGAATCATCGCAGAGCATATTCTACAGGAATATTCCGCAGGCAGAATATTCTTGTGCAGGCGTAGGCACGGGCGTCATATCGTACGGGTAAAAAAATAAATAAATCTAATTTTATTTTTTAAAAGTTTTTTCAAACATTTTAAAAAAAAATGTGCAGAAGTACCCGGCCTACGTAGGGTACACAAGGTACCCACCAACCAGCAGACGCCGTGGGGCATAGCGGGCCCTGTACCCGCTGCAGGGAGCTTGTAGGGGTTTACCCACCCACAAGACTGTCATGTCCCTATATTAGTAATTCATAATTGAATCCAATATATATTATTCATTCAAATTAAAGATATCAATAATATTATAAATGGAATATATTTAATATATTTAAATAATATTTATTTAAAACAATTAACAAGATATATTATTATTATATTTATAGACAACACATATAAATAATATAATATAAATCATATATCATTTATTATAATGATATAATATAAATAAATAATATATTATAAACATATCTAATAATATAAATACAAATATTATTATTATTATCTTATATTGTAATATAAATATAAATAATATAATATAAATCATATATCATTTATTATGATATAAATGATATAATATAAATAATATATCATTTATTATAATGATATAATATAAATACAAATAATATAAATAAATAATAATATAAATAAACATCTTTTAACCTATCCTCTTATGATAAGGGAGTTACACATGGTTAGAACTAGTTTTACCACAAAAGGGAATTAATATAAAGTAATAAAAATTATAAGAGGGTAAGTATGTCTTTTACCACCAAGCATAATAAGAGACGTGCCTCTTCGAACATATCCCTTGAAAGGGAAATAAATAAAGGTTGTGAGATAGAAGGAAAACATCATCGAAAGAAAATATAAAAAGAGTATCCAATAAATACATATATTTAGATCTACATTATATATATATATATATATATATATATATATATATTTCTAAGTCATAAGTAGGAAAGATATCATAAATTAATATATAGATATATGTACATCAGCAGCAAAGAGGAGGAATGATTCAAGAAAAGAATAAATAAATAAATATATATATACTAAGTTGTAGGGTTCCCCTGCCAGAGGTGCGGGTGCGGGTGCGGTGCGGGTTGGGGTGCGGGTGCGGGTGCCCTGTGGGTGCGGGCAGGGTGTGGTGGAAGGGGGTTGGGTGCGTCCCAGACGCACCCAGGTTCGCTAGGTTCGAACCCAGCCTAAAAAAAGAGAACCCACATAGCACCCGGAACACACCCACGCCTCCATTCATTTTTTTTTTATTTTTTTCAACTTAAACATCAATTTTATATTTTTTTAAACATTCTAAAATGCAAATGAAACCCTAAAAAGACATAATAAACACAATTTTGCCATTTTCAACTGATTTCTTTCATTCCAAAACAAAAAAATAAATTTAGTGTATGTGCATTCCAACTTGCACCTCCTTTCGCACAAAAAGCAAGACTATAAGGAGGGGGAATCAAAGTTGTGGGATGTGGAGCCAGAGCAAATTGACATGGATGCTTCTACTTCCCAATCCAAACATGTTGCACTTGAGGGATCAGAGGGCGAGCACACTTTTTCAGTGAGTGCCGTGAGTGGCAGTGGTGTGGAGGATTTAGCAAATCCATATGATGATTGACACTTGCATTTGACATTGAAACAATGAAAATTGATTGTTGAACATGATATTATTATTTTGAATCTTGTTATTAAACTTGGAGTTCGAGTTTTATGTTTTATGATATTCAAGTTGATGGTGGTTTTGTTGATTATATGATGCTATGTGGTGTTTTACACTTTATTCTTGCAATTCTACACTTAATTCTTGCTTCTATGCTTAATTTTTTTGCATATATATATATATATATAAAAACGAACCCAACCCCCCCAAAAAAATTTGGCCGAACCCACGAACCCGAACCCGAACCCGCACCAAAACCAGAACCGGCAACTTAGTATATATATAGTAGATAAAGGATGCGATGTCCCGATAGAGATCGGCACCATTAAACATTATTAAAAATTATATTCATGATAACACTATAATAATAATGATATTATAATAGCAATAATAAATAATATTGAATATATATATATATATATTAAATGATATTTATATATATTTATAATAGTAATATTATAATGATAATGAATAAGTAATATATTATATAGTTATGTTAATAATAAAATAACAATAGAATTCAAGTGCTGGCAAGCAATCGAATATATATATATATATATATATATATATATATATATATATATATATATATATATATAATATTATTAATAACATATATAATAATACCATATAGAGATATTATTAATATTATAACAAATACTATAATATATAAATATTAAAGAATAGGCATGGGGACATTTCAATATCTCATGTTGTATCATATATTACTGTATAACACCATTCATAATAATAATGGCAAATTGTATGTTCTGGAAATGTGTGTGGAAATTGCATGTATTGCGTTTGTGGTTCAACCAGGAAGCGAGAATGTAGAAACCTTAGTAGATTGCCTATAAACCCCATCTAGGTTCCGTCCCCATAGGCCCGAGATCAGGATTGGGCGTTATGCCCCGTAGGCCTGAGTCAAGGGTTTGGATCATGGAGGGATGGGGGTCCCACATTGTAACATGCCCCTATAGGCCCAAGGGATTGGGCAAAAGGACCAGCCCCCATAGGCCCGAGTCAAGGGATTGGGCAATAGGACTGTGGTAGGCCTTAAGCTACTAAGGGCTTATGTGTTTACCTCCCCTGGCATGATGAATGTTTTCTTTTACCTATGTGTTTCAAAATGCAAGTGTGTTTATGTTGGACTGATGAATACTAGATATTAAAACTAACATGTAGCAATATGGACTTAAATATACATGATGCTACAGGTACTAATTCAAAACGTGTGATCTATTCAACCCAAGGTTACCCCATTAAAAGAGAAGAAACCCTAAACCTAATTCACAAGTGAATTTTAGGGCAAGTCGGGTAAGGCACATATCAAATTGCCATCATCCACGTCATCTTCCAACAATGTGTGAGCTAAAAACCAATGGATCAGAGCTGGAAATTTTCTACTCTCATGCTCATCTCCATGCCTTGGACTATAGTCCAGCTGAAATCCAATATCTACAAGCACATGCCACTCAAAATCAAATACCTCCATGACATCATCTTCACATACCTCAAGTCCTAAAATTAGGACAGCATTACGCTCCATCAAAGAATCATCATCATGACAGTGTAGTGTCAAAACACAAGTAAACTCATTGAGCTGTCCAAGGATGGTTAGACTCCCAACCAAATTTGAGTTACACGGGGACGCGTCCCCACCTCCTCCAGCCCCGGAAACGTCCCCTGTGACGTTTCCGAGACGGGGGGACGATTGGGGACGTCCCCTTGGCATCCCCTGTAAACTCAAAAAATTCAAAACGTTTCCGAAACATCCCCTTCTTATTTTAGTTTAGTTTAAGTATATAATTTGCCAGACACGTTTGGTCAGTATATTTCAAAATATATTTAAGTATAAGAATTTCTTATACTTTAAATATTTTGAAATATACTGTCAGGATGTTTGAGATAGGTTCTAGATCCATGGGATTTAACATGCAGATTCTAGATTTTGGAGGATCCATCAGATTTCAGACTTAACCAATTTTTCAGGGTTTCAGGGTTTCAGACTTAGCCAAATTCAAAGTTTCAGGGTTTTAGACTTAGCCATTTTGTACCCAATTTGCTTTCAAATCAATCAAATACAACTAGACTCGCCTTGTTTCTTTTATGTACTCATTTATTGACTCATTGGATGCATCTTATCATTGAATTTTGCAAAAAAAATGTGTTTTTAATGGAATTTAAGCAATTGAGTTTTTCAATTTGGCGAGTTTTTCAACTATGATATATATATATATATCGCCGTCCCCAAAAATTGGCCCTCGAACTACCGTCCCCGAAACGCATCCCCTGCCGTCCCCCCGTCCCCGTCCCCGAAATGCCATGGAACATAGGTTTTCTTCTACACATGCATACATATCATTATTTGTTGGTCCACAAGGTGTATGCACAACTACCTCCTCCTTAGCCATGACTTGAGCCTTCAATGGGCTCTCCAAATGGTGTGACTCATGAACCTTATGATGAAGATCATTTGCACAAAATGAAATTTCAGAATCATACCTCTCAACAAGTCCATGCAAATCTGATTGCTCCTTGTGTTCTACTACCATAAGAGGTTCATCCCTCACATGCTCAACCTCCATAGCTTCTTCCCTTGGAAGAATGAGGGATCGAAGAAATGTCTCTCTGCTGCCTCTCGTGATCCATGTGACTGAATTGTTCTTTGATCTATAGATGTTGTTTTGCTTGGGCAGCCAGCAACTTGGCTTCCCTAGCCCTCCTTAGCCATTCATCACACCTACTTTGAGTCCTCTTTACATCTTCTATGCTATGATGCACAAAATTATATCGTTTGTAGCTTGGATCCACAACCATTACCTCATGCTTAACCATCAAATCTTGAGTATCAACAAGGTAAGGCTTCTAACCACTATCATCCTCATATGATATAGCTACGATCTCATGATTATGTGAAGGTTAATGAACTGTTGTTTGTAATCAAAAAATCAGAACTGTCATCATACCTTTTTGTTGTGTCTTCATAGGTCTCAAGCACTCCTTCCTTCATTGTTTGATGCTCATCATCAAGTGCTGGTCCAAGAAGTGTGTCAACTTGAAAACCAAGTGTATTACTTGTCATAACTTCTATCCCATGGTTGCAAGTTATATCTTCATGAGGACATCTCTCCTCTAATCTCAAGACTTCACATACCTGATGTACTACTTGATCCTTGTCAAAATATTGAATCATTGTGATATGATGAGTGCTTGAATCTTCATGCAATATCTCACCCTTATGGAGTTCATCAAATTCTTCACCCATTTGTCTATTCTCCATAATCTTTGTGTTGTATTGTTGTTCTTTGGATGTGGCGGCCATAGATGACTGAATTTCTGATTTGGATGATGAAAAATGTATCAAGGTCAACTCTAAACAAACCTCATCAACCTGATTTTCTGATTCTTGAAAGGCCATTTGAGTACTCTTCAAAGAAAACTTAGTAACCTTAAGCTCCAAGGTAAGCTTATCGACTTCTTTTCCTCTCAATGCATCAAAATATATTTCATCAAGCTTGAAGAGATGATCTCCATTTGAAAGTAGGTGTACGTAATTTGATTTCATTGCTACCAAAGCTTCTTTGAGTACCTGCAAATCTGCAAGAGATAGTTCTGTTTCAATGTCTTTTTGTTTCCTTTGAGCCTTCCAACAATAATTTACAATCATCTTGTGAGTATTATCAAAATGTGTTAAGGCTGCAACAATCATATCTTCATTGACCTTCAATTGATTTTCCAAACAATGAGACTCATGGACCTATCAACTTCATATAAATTTTCTGATTGTTCTTCACAATCATGCCTCTCAAAACAGCTACTTCCATGACACCTTCTCCACATAATTCATATTTTGAAGCTAGGTCAACATCATGCTCAATCAAGAAATTATCATAATAGTAAGTAGAAAAATATTCAACATGCGCTTCTTCAATTGCTGGTCTAGAAAGTGTATGCACAGCCATTACTTCCTTAATCATAAAGTGATCCTTCAATTCTTGCAATGCTAAATCAATTTTATCAAAGTCACTTTGTTCACTACATAACAAGTTTTTTGAATTGCCTTCATATGTATGAACAACATCACCTTCAAAGTCACCCAATTCACAAATTGATTCCTTGCCACTATGATGTAGAGATGGTGAGGCAATGCTATGCTCAAGTAATGGATCATTAAGAGAATTAATATCTTCATATAGCTGATCAATCACTGTTGGTTTGGCAAACTCCGTGACAACATACCCTTCAACGTCGTGGTCATCATGAAGGCACATGTGCTCTTCACTTGTGGATGCAAGAGGCGATTCTTCATTGTCCATATCATCATCCCGCTGAAATAAACTTGTGAGCATGGCTTCATCTTCTTTAGGGCTTACACATGTATGGCTAGGTGGCCAAACTTCTAAGCATGTGAAGCAAAGTTGTTCTCTCCTTAACTGATTTTTTCTCTTCTTATGATCACCTATAGGCTGCAAATCAGAAGGAAGCAATTCTTCTTTCTTCTCTCTCTTTTCTTTTTTCTCAATGATAACTTCTGATTTTTCTTCTTCTCTTCTCAATTTTCTGATGTAGTTATATAGATCTCTCTTTCCTGGATTCCGATATTCATGTATTCTCAAAAAAACATCAAAGGAAGTGTGATCCTTGAAATCATTTGATAAGCCCTGATATTCATCAATGATTTTTGTGGCCTCTAGTTCATACCTCCATTCATCAAACTCTCTTTCCAATTCAGCCCGATTTTGTCTAAGAGATTCAAGCAAAGAATTTATTGTTTCTCTATCTTCCATGATTGATAAATCAACCACATATGCAAAACACAAATATACACCCTCCAGGCTAGCAAGATCAAAGCTCTGATACCACTGTAATATCCCAATGGGATCTGCCCTAAAATTCTGAAAATAAATTTCTGAATTCTGCCCTAGTTTTCTGCTTTTTAGTTTTCTGCTCAAAACCCTAATTTTCATAACAAGCATGAAATCCACCATGAAATACACAATGTAGGGCATCCAATTGCAACAACAAATCTGATTTTCCTGTAGAAAACTCTGCTGCTACAAATGTGAATATTCAGATCTAATTTTTACAATAAATTCTACAGCACAAACATGACAAACAATGCCCAGATTTCTGCACTACAAATCAGACCTAGAAAGTATGATTGTACATACCAAATACATGCAAAATAGATGACAAATGACCAACCCTAGCTGGGTGAATCCTCCATGAAGTGCGCCTAGGGTTTGCTGCTCCAAATCAAGCCAAATTCGCCCTCAAAGATGGGCACTCCAATCTTCTCCAAATGTGGCGCTCAAAATTAGGGCGAACCCTAATGCAAATATGCTCCAAAATGCCACCAAAGTGTTGCTCCAAAACTGATCTTCAAATCTGAATTTGCAATGATGCTCTTCTTCTCCAAATGTCATCAGTGAAGCACAAATAGGACTCCGTGATGAATCCTCCACAAGAATGAGCTAGGGTTTCGTCCAACTCACCACATTCACAAGGGTTTTCGTCCTTGGATTGAAGGTTAGCAAAGTTGCAGCCAAAGAGTATAAACTCAAGAAGAAATATGATGTGAATGATGATGAAATGACTCCAAGAAACCTTATATTTATAGCCACTTTTCCTTTCATCTCAACCCTTGCCGACCTCCTCTTGGCAATACAATTTATTTTGTTTTTCTTCTTTTCCTCAAGGCTGACCTCAAGATAGGCACCCAAACAACAATAACATATTTTATTTCTTATTTTTCCCAAGGGAGGCGAACCTCTTTGGCACTTATTATTTCATGTTTTTGACCTCACACTAGGTCGTCCCTCTTCAAAGATAATTATCTTGATTTATTCTATTTTTCCCATGACATCACAAAATATCAAAATCATTTTCCATCCTCTATCTCCCTCCTGGGTTGCTCACCTCCTTTGCCAATTTATTTAATTATTTGTCCTCTAGCACATGGCTCACAAAAATATAAGAAGTCACTTCATATCTTCAGTTTGCCCAATAAAATTGATTAAATAGAACATTTAATCAATTAGGTCATTCCCTTACCCTCCGGCGTAGCCTACAAGAATAGGATAGGCTAACCAACTCTATTAGGGGATCACTCCGAAAATGGGGGCATTACATTATATCTTGGATGATTTATTTATTTCAACATTTTGTTCTAGAGCCTATTCTATTACAAAATTTGAACAAACAAAGAAATGCAATAAGAGGGCCAAAATTGTAGTCCTAGAATGCACTTGGTCAACTAAGAAACATTATCAAAGCAAAATGTTGTTTCTCCCAAATTTCAAAAGTTCTCACACTAGTTTAATACACAAAGCACCCCTTCCATCTTCATACATTAGATCTAGTCATTTATCTAGGATGCAAGAAGATAGAGAAGAAAGAGAAACCATAGTGAGCAGTTAAACTGCAAACAATCTAGAAGGTAGCATAGCATTCATTACCCAAGGCTTCTATTCCTATGAATTTCAAGTATAAGCAAGCAAGGTGAAAGCAGAAAGGAAGCTTTAGCAAGGCATCAAAAGCTACATTAATATCATTAGAATCTAGTATTTCTATTTTCAGAAGAATATTTTTTCAGAAGTTAATAAATAAGCATAATTACCAAACAAGGTTGATTACATGTTACTTACCCTCATAGCCTTTAAACCACTGTTCACTACTGCAGCAGGTAAAGATGTCAAGGCAAATGCTATTAGATATTTGAAGAAACTGGACCAATTCTGTTACAATAATGTAGTAAGAAATAAACAAGTCAGTAGAACATACATCAAATAACACGTCCAAGATATAGAATATGACTAGGCTTGTACCTTTGATATGATTGCTTGTGCTGATTTTCCTTCTAATGAAGCAATCCTATCTGTCCAGTTTAATCAGGGTATACATTAGATATAGATTAAAGTTTATTTGTAGCAATTCTGCTTGACTATAAGATGTCGATACAAAGGAAATAATATTAAAAAACATTTCCAAAATCTCCTAGTTCTCCATAATTGAATCAATCAATGAAATATAAATTAATCCAGAGCATAAACACTTTCCTTATTATTCTAATCAACATTGGTGACATAAAAAGGTACTTGAAATTTTTTCATTCCCACAAGAATTCTTTGAGAAAATACAAATTGCCTTTAGGCTACATCATAGACAATGAATTATTTTATTACAAGCTTTTTATTTCCAATTACAGACACTAACTGATTCCAAGTGATATAAATCTTTGATAATTATGTTGTGAGTGATTCCTTTCTCTTAATCAGAGATTTCATCAATAAGTACTGAAAATTTATGTAATATCCCAAATGGGGATATTCCAGACAATTTTGGATTTACGGGCTTTCCAAATGAAACTTGCTTAGAATTTTCTGATTTGCCTTAATTTGAATTCTGCCCTAATTCCTGCACTTTAGTTTTCTGCTTAAACCCTAACTTCTGAAATTAAAATCAGACTGAAAATACCAACTAGGGCAGCCTATAAAACACTTCAAAACATCATGAATTTGCCCTAGACATAATCAATCATAATGTATTTGCATTTCACCATTAAATCCACTTCATTCAACCAACACACATAACTGAAAAAGAAAGTATAAGTCTGCTGCTATAAACTGGGTATGAAATGTCTTCAAATACATCAATAGATATAGGCTAACACATAAGAAACAGCCCAGAAAATATCTGCCCTAAATTCAGAAACAAAATAACAATTTCTTCTTCTAACCTTCTATCACAAATGAGTCTCCAATCACTCAAAAATGTGGTACACAGGTCTTCTGGTCTGCTACTCTGAAAAAGATGGAAGAATGGCACAAAGATGCTCACAAACAAAGCCCAAAATGACTCCCAAGGGTGGCGCTCCAAGTGAGGGTTAAACCTTAACCCTAGGCATTATCCCACATAACCAACCAAAGAGAGGCCTTCAAATCTGCTCCACAAGTCTGCTCCAAAAATGATTAAGTGCAAATGAATCCCCATCACGGAATCCTCACAAGAGCTAGGTTTTTGTCCAACTCCTCCAAGGTACTTGAGGTTCTCGTCCCAAGACCTTCACTAAAGATAAACTCCAAAGATGAATGAGAGAATGATTGATTGATGATGCAAATGCCACAACTTAACTTGTATTTATATATGTTTTCACTCTCTTCTTCATGATGGCCGACCTAGGGTAGAAATCCTTTTATTTTTAATAATATTCTCCTCCAAAGAGGGCCGAGCAGCCTTAAGGAATTCTAGGCGCCCATAACTCAAATTAAATATTTGAATGTCCTTTCCTCTTTCCAAGATTCTTTCTTAAGCACGCCAAGGATATGCATTTATTCTCCATCCTGGGCCATCCCAAATCAAGTTAGATCTTCACAATGATTGGCATATACAAAAGATCGAGGGATTATAATTTATCCCTTCACCAAAGTGGCATTTGGCATGAAATGTGCTAGCAAAATTTATCATCGACATGGCAAGTCTCTATACTCGAACTCCTCAAGAAGGTTCACTTCAATGGGAAGAGAAATATATTAATTGCAAGGAACACATCAAACCCATTAGAAAAATATGCCAAGTCATCTCCAACCCATAGTGTATCATCCAAACATCTTGGAGAATGAAAACCAACCCCTCTATTCTCCAATGGCGACCATTCCGTAAATGGGGAGATTACAATTTACAATAAGGAGCAAATACTATCCTGCAACTACTAGATACATCAAAAACGCAGTCTAAGTGAAAAATTCTATAGGGGGCCAAGTTCAAGTATTGATCATAAGATGAACGGAAAATTTCCATTGATCCTTCTAAAGTCTACCTATGGTTTCCTTGACATACATATGTCTGGAGATCAGGTTAATGCTAATGATCATGAAAGAATTAAAGACAGATCTTGAGAGAGAGATTCATACTAGTACTAGGAATCAGTCGCATTTTAAGTATAGTAATAAAATTATGTTACCAATTAAAAGACTTAAGATGAAAATATAAACAAAATGGAATCCAGACATCTTATAACAACTTATAGAGGGCGGTTGCCTCAATTCCAACTTTGTGTTTGTTTCTGATGCTGTAAGATACCCAACTATATTTAACTAAAATTTTTTCTGACTTAGACAAATTTACTTGCACTTAACTCTTCAATTACTCAATCTACTTAACATCATTCATGAAAGGTAACAATGACAACTTGCATGAATCAACTTGAAGTTGGGCACTTGTATTATTACTTGATTCAAATCAATACAATTGTCTTATTACAATAGATGATGCCCTCAATGGCATGAATATACAATCTTATTCAATTGACTACAAAGAAAGGCCTTGAAGCCTAGATGTATAAAATGACTTCATACATGAACAACTTCTCTTGAACTCAACGATGTCAACTGTATGTCAACACCTCACAACTTGACAAGGGAACATCACCTTATCACTGTTGAGGGAGCATCACCCCAACTACTTGAACTTGCAAGCCTCAAGAACACAAGCATAAAGCTTTACAGAGAGAAAATTCGCCAAAGATCTCAAATATCCCAATGAAAGAGAGCTCCCCTCCTTTTATAGGCCTTCCAAAGGCAATCAAGGCACACTTTCCAATGTACAAGGAGGAACCAAGGCACGTTTCCCAAGGAGCATATCCAAAGAGAATATTCCATTTGATGACTCATTTTGAGTTGGCAACCTTATCCAACGAGCCGGAATGGATCCCAACGCCAACACTTGGATCAACAGGCGATCAGATACTTGCAATGTGCTCATCCAAACCAAGGCGCTAGAATGATACTCCACAGGGGAAGCAATGTGCCTAACATCCCAATTTGATGTCTTTCAAAACTAGGCGCTCAAACTGAATTGCCAGAGGGTAGATATGCGCCTAGCATAACCTAGTGGCTTCACATGCATGAAATCACTTGAAATGTTCAGTGATGGTTCTTCGATGTCATTTGAAGTCATCTTAATGACTAGGCGCCAAATTGAGAAGATTTCTTCATGAAGTTGCGCCTTGCTATGGTTAGGCGCCAATTGGGGTTTACATAGACTCAAAAGTGCGCCTAGTGTTCTAGGCTACATACTTGTTGACCTTCATTGTTTCAATCAATGGGAAACACTCTAAAATGCCTCCTCCTTCAAATACCTAATCTCAAATGCAAGTTTATATGATCCTTGGCAGGGCGCCAAAACTAGGCTATTCAGACTGAGAAATGCGCCTAGACTCATTTAGTCATTCTCTAGCAAAGTTTTCAATGTTTGAAGTCTATTGGAGATTGAAAGATCAACTCGCACCAAGGTATCAAGATTTCATGTTGAATTGGACATGTTTTGGTGAAGGCGCAAATGTGAGGTTGGAGATGAGGAAAAGTGCGCCTCACTCTCTTAACATTACTCTTGTCAAAGATGATGATTTCAACTGAGTAGATGATCTTTGGAACAACCTTCAATCTTTTGATAATCAATTTAGCCTTCCAAATCACTTCCTTGCTAAGGCGCAATTCTAGGGTTCCAGAGGCATGATCTAGTGCCTAGGCGCCCATTGTGGATTGCTTGATCAAGAAAGGGCGCCTTGATCCTTAGGCACATATTTGATGTGGTAGGAGTGCCAACTAGTGCCTAGGTTTACTTAGGCAAATTTATGATCTCCAAACTTGATTTGATACTCTCGGATGCTCAACTGGAGGTCCAACACTCTTGATATCATTGAATTTTACCTTCACAAATTAGGCGCTCTTTTGAGGTTACACAAAGGCCCAAGGGCGCCTAAGACAATTGCTCAATTCACTTAGTCAAAAATCATCTTTGGAATCAATCAATCCTTTCCTACCAAGGCGCCTTGTTTGGAATGATAGATGTGCCTCATAACACGATGTTTCTATGCTAGGTGCCATTTTGAGGTTGGAGGAGAGAGAAAGTGTGCCTAACCTATCTTGGGTGACTTCTGGTCTTCAAATTCCCTTGTTAGGTGTGGACATGGTCAAATGGTGTTGCCCTTAACATTTTTTACTTCCGACCACTGATTGAAGACTCCACATCCTTGGGCGCACATTTGGCACCAGACAGATAGAAGATGCGCCCTGGCTTTAGGAGTCAAGTTCCTGCTTACTTGGCTTCCAGACTTAGCCAATTTTACCAGTTTTGTCACAAGTTGATGGTTTTTAACTTTGTACCTACAAAACAACTCATTCAGTTAGTCAAAAACCAGGTTCATTCCCTCAACTTTGGTATTAGCCTCCGGGAATGATGAGTAAGCTAATCCATATTCAATCACTTGATTCATGCCGAAAATGGGGACATGACAAATGCCTCTCCAAGCAACATCCATGTTCTCACCTGCATTGATGGGGGATTATTTCCATGTTCACCATGTTGAAAGATATCCCAGGAGTGGGGGATGTAGTGTTCAGTTAGTGACATGGTTTCTGTTCTAGTGGTGTTAAAGATAGATCCAGCTCCAGGTTCCAGATGAGATAAGCATGGAGATTTGATCACCTCCAATTTTGAATGTCTTTCAAAAGACATTTGCATGGTGCTTTCATATAACCATATTCTACCTTCTTAAACAATGCTTTTTGAATTTTTGCATATCACTGGATACACTAGCTTATTAATTCATTGCTAAGATAAGCAGATATTCCAATTTTCTCTAGTGTTTCCAAATCTCTGTAAACATAAGCAGTTTCAGAAATTAAAATTCCTCTAAAAATACACTTTAAAGGGGTTCACCCACACTATCGTCAAATGTTCCAATTTGATGAAAATATTGTAGAATGCGAACAATACCACACATGGGCATGCACCTCAGCATGCTAGATTTCAGAAGTTTTTTCTTGTTTACATTTTTTTATTGATAAACTGCAACCTTTGGGGGTTGCTCCCTCTGTGTATATATCAAAAATTATAAAAGTATGAACAATTCGAAGTTTTGCATATTTCCAGAGTCTCAGAAAACCAAATATATACAAAATCCTGGAAGATTGTCTTTATCAACTACGTACTATTAAACAACTATCACAGAAAGAATCAAAAAAATTCACAACTATGCACCAGTTTCCACCATCCTTCGCTCCTCAAAGAAAGCCTACATCCATTCAGCTCCTTCGCCGTCCATCATTCCCAACACCCTCTTCAAGAACTCCATCCCCATTGGAGCCTTCTTGCACCGCCGAGTCTCCCTTGCAGCCTGAGACACTGTGACAAAGGGATGCCACATCACCATATCCCCTACAACATTGAGCCAGTGAAAATCCTCCGAAAGAGGCACTCCATTGCTGTAACGAGCTACTGCCAGGGTCTCCTCCAAACCTCCGAGAAATTGCTTCTGTACCAAAGCTTGCACCATTGCCTTGACATCCTCTTTCAATTCACCCAAATCCAAGAGAACCGCGATAAACATTGAAGCCAAATCTGTATTTACCCTGTATTGGTTGGCAATGAACATGAACTCATCTCCTAGCACCCACTCAATGGCAAACAAAATGAATTCGTTCTTCGACTTGAATTCGTTCTTCGACTTGAACACACTTCAAACGCTTCTCCAAAATCTTCCCCAAGAAAGCCATCTGGCATTGTTCGGAGACCAGCCGAATTGGGGTGTCCATTTCACTGCTCAACATGCCGAAAGAGCTGCAAAGCCAAACCCAGTTCAATGTCACAGGGGAGACCAAACTCATTAAAATAGCCACCACAAGCTACCAACTATGATCTTACAAATAGGGTGCAAATTAATGCTCATCCCTTGAGCAGTCAGTTCCAAATGCTTTAATCTGTTCGACCATGAAAGATTCTAAGTCATTTATCGCCCAGCTCACTCGCCACCTTGGGCAATGATGAATCTGTCACCTCACTCCAGTATTGTTGCTTCCTACTCACCGCCAAGTTGGCTAACCCATCCACTTCACAATTAGCTTCTCTGAACGCATGAATAATTGTGAAACAATCTAGATTTTTTAGTGCCATCATCACCTCGGCTAAGAGGCCATTAAGTTTCTAGTTATGTATGAAATTCCTCCTCACCGCATTATCGTTATCTAAGAATCCCCTTCAATTTCGACCTTATGTAGATTGAGCTTTGAGCACAACTGCAGCCCCAAGAGTAATGCTTGAAATTATGCTTTGTTGTTGGTCCCTGGAATGAGTTCCTTAGAGACTTGCCCGACTATCTAACTATTCCAGTTCCTAATGATACACCCTACCCCAGATTCACCCGGGTTACCCTTGAAGCCCCATCGAAATTCAGCTTAAACCAACCACCAGCTCGAGGGGACCATTTGACTTCCAATCATTTGTTCCGGGACTCATCTCCCCCAGCCCCATTAACAGGGTTCTTGTTTACATTTTTTGTAAAAGAACTAGAATTCCTTTTTCATGAATCACATCATTAGATCATAATGCCATTTCAATCCACACTTTTCAGTGAAGCTTGGATATGTAAAATATTATATTTTCTGGTCCTGATTTCCATATTCAAAACAAAATAGAGATGGTAGTTTTTTTAATAATATTTGGGTACATAAGTGATGACAAAATGTGTGCCCATGATCTGATCTTTGGATCCCCAGGATTCTATAGTTAGAATGGTTTTTGAGAAAGCCTTAAAAGAAAGCACACCTAATCATCAACATCTAAGTCAATGAAGAAAAAACTCTACTAAACAGAAATATTTGCTCTCCTATCGAGCAGCAAACCTATAAAGCAGCCAAGAGCAAGTATCAAGGATCGGTTCCAAATAAGGACACAATAAGTAGGCGAAGATCATGATGTTGCAGGATTACACCATGCCACAACCAAGCTAAAGTTGATGACACTATTAACATGACTAATTCTCATTATCCACCATCTCCCCAAGTGCGACCCTCAGATTTAGAAATTGATGAAAATCTTACAGCAGATCAGATTTCCCATGAGCAACCTAAGTCTCATCAGTAATACAAGAAGCCTAAACATAAGCTACCTGAACAAGGTCAGAGTGAATAATCACAGAGGCAAACTGAAACCCTACAATAGCTTGAATCAAATTTATCTATGCAGGTAATATGCAAATTGTCCCTTGGGAGATGCAGGGTAGTGCGTGGGAGAGGGGAGAAAGGCAGAAGAAAACGATTCAGTCTATTGAAGAAATTAAGGCAATATATTCAACTTACTCAGTTTCACCCCAAGGGCTTAACAACTTGGGGCATTCAAATTTGACAAAATAGCATGCTTGTACAGAAAAGCTAATGGAGAAAGAAAGACAAATGTATGTGTTAGAAAAGTATGGAAAGAATGAACACTTTGCAAAACCGTATTGTAAGGAACACCATTGTGCTTCCAAACACAAAGGTAAGAAATTTCTATTTCAAAACTCTGGACACAGTTATCCAAGCAGCCTTGGATCAACTCTAAGTTTTACCAATGGAAAGTGAACACAGCTAAATTGTACAAGATTGCAACCAAGTTTAATGAAGATAATGCAGAATTGGAAGGCAGATTGAAGTCATAGAAAGAAAGAAAGAAAGAAAGAAATTATATTAATGTCCACAGATGACCAAAAGTAGGTCAATGGGACTCATAAGAACAGCATACAGTAGAAAGTTCTAGGAAAATAAACCTAGAAAGGTCCTGCCAAGGGGACGAACAAAAGTAAAAAAATACAAAACAACAGGGGACCACCAAAACAAGTGGTCAGGAAATAGGTACAAATAGCCAAGAAAGGGGAACGAAAACCCCAAAGAGCAAAGAGCAGCCGCAGAGAAAAACTAGTGATCGTCAAGTATCGTTGTTTGGACTAGAAATGGTGCAGTTGCTAGTGCCATCATCAATCACTATGAAAGGACCGATATAAGATCTAATAATGCTCATCCAGGATTGTCAAGGGTCGAGAGGGGTACTGCCACTACAATCACATCTAACATCCAAGTTCGAAGTAATCCCTGTAGTAGTGAAAAAGCTCATAATATGCATTTGCCCCTATGATTGGGGAGGTGGCCAAAGAGGAGTAGATGTATGCTGACAAGAAGAAGTTGAGCCACACTCTCAGGAAGAAACAATGCCATGATGCTGAGGGGAAACATGTTGAGGCCAAAGCTATGAGAGATGTCGTCTCACAAGTCTATCCATGTCTATGAGAGAAGTAGCAGTATCCAAAGGCCGTTTAGGGCTGCTGGTCTCCTGGATGTGCTAAAAGGAGGAGGTGATCAACCTGGGGGCTCTAGAATCCCAAGAAACCGCATGTAAGGATTTCTGCCGAAGGGTGATGGCCTCTTGAAGATAAAGAGCCAAACACTGTTGGTCTAAATATCTAAAGAAAGTACAGAAATTGTTTGCTAAGTCCCTATAGAGGCAGTAACATCTCCCTCGGATCTTATAATAAATGGGGCATCTGAAGATGAAAATTATAAAATTATACTCTTAACAGATAAATTTGAAAATTATAGACTATAATTGCCCTGGTCGATATAAGTGAGCAAAGCCAACCTATCAAATCTTGATCCTCTGTCTAAATAGCCAATATCATTCTTGAATCCAACCCTCTTAGCAACAATAATGAAGCAGTCTACTTTACAAACTAAATTGCTCCAAATGAAGGTCAGATGATTCTCCTTTGTCTTGAGCTTGCATCACAATGGGAGAGAGATACCAACTAGTTGAATAGAAGACCAAATTGTCTCATCATGTTGTCACACCATCCAATGTGTCTCCAAGCACAACCCCTTTCGAATTACAGATAACAACAAAGAAGAGAGCATAATCATTTCCAAAACAATCTTGCTATCCAAAAAAGTTTCTTCTTTATGATATATTTCATAAGCTTCATTAGAAAATCTGAATTTGCTGAATAATGTTTTAGTAGACAGGCTTTAATGGATAACTAAGCAGCCAAAGTCCCACATTTCGATGGATGCTCCCTTTTTGTTTGCATGTGAAGTGTCATGTTCTCAATTCGTAAGGTGCGATAACAATGTCATGACCTCTTTTCAGAACTAAAAAAATTAATGAAGACCCATAGCCTATTTTTATTTCCCGTAGGCTAAAGGATAAAATAAGAAAAATAATAATATTTTAAGTTGGGCCCAACCATTTTATTTTACAAAAGAGCGACTTAAATATTATTATAGCGCCTATGAAATATTTAAAGTGTTTTAAACACTTAATTCAATATGTAATTCAAAAAGTGTTTTTTAAACACTTAATGTAATTTAAAAGTGTTTTTAAACACTTGGAGGGAAAAGTCAATTCAAATGAAGGGCCCAAAAGGCAACTATAAAAGAAAGTCATTGATCTGATTTTGTCATTTCGCTTTTCCTTCCAATTTGAAGTTGAAGCATTCAAGGATGAAAACCCTCTCATCCATTAGAGGTGATTCCATCCGAGGATCACAATTGTGCTGACTTGTTGAAGGTTGTTTGAAGATTGATTGAGGATTTGAAGTCATTTTTAGTTGCTACATTGGCGCTACAGTGTTGTGTGTGTTTATTTGCTAATTTTGAAGAGGTTTAATGCTACTGCTGTTCATAAAACTTTGGATCTGCTCAAGTTCATTGTTCCAACCATCATAATTTCAGTGTGTGTGTTTCCAGATCAGTGCTGCAGTCAGTGGTTTGTGTCTACTTCAGATTGTTCTAGTTTTCAATGTGTGAGAGGAAGATTTTCATATCAGATTTGTACTGTAGCGATGCCATATCTTTATACTTGCAATATCAAATAAGTGTGCTGTTGTTCCATCTATTTTTCTATGTATTCATCATTGTGTTCCAATCCTTAGCATATTATTGTTCATATTTCTGTTATTGCTGGCATTGTAATGATCATATACCTGCTGTACCATTATTCATGTTGATGTTATTACTTCCCACATTGCCATACAAAATGTACTATCAGTCTTGAGCAACTATACAACTAGCTGTACCGTTACAAGGTCCCCAAAACCACCGTATAGTGAGCAGCAAATTCCTATGAGTATTTTCAGTATATTATATTGCTGTTACAATCATTGTTTACTGATTAGCAGTCCATATTAGTGCCCATTTGGATTACGGCAATTCTGTAACAATCCTTACAGAAGCATTGTTGCGTATTAATAGTCCGTATAGTAGATATTGCATCACTCCATACAGCTTGCTATTGTTCCAGTATCAGTTGGCTTATGGTTTGTCTTGTGCAAGTAGATTGTTGTTCGTCATCATTCACTTGTGGAGTTAGGGTTTGATAAGTGACATATTTTCATGTGTTGACATTGGACTGTGAATTAAGTAATAATGTTGTTTATGAAATGTTCCTTAGTGGTTGTACTGAATTTTTATATTGCAACTTAGCCAAGAATATTAGCAAACAAATAGCCCACTCAAATCAGATTGAACAAGTACACAATTATTCTGTGAAACCCAACTTCAATTAGATTTATTCCCTTGATAGTTCACTGTCCACTGTGACAGTCTCATACAGAAAAAAAATCAAGTCCTCTTATCTTATTACAAATAGGTTCAAATGATTAACCCAATGATGAAGGCTTATTGTCACGTTGTTGCCAATTGTCTTCAACTCTTGATGAACCTTGAAACACCTCCAAAGGGCACTAAAATAGGACCGTGGGACTGTTGCAACAGTCTGATATAGTGCAGCCAATACCGCAGTCTGATATGGAACAGCAATCACAACTGTCTTCTAATGATGGCCGAATCTGCTCCAGTCCTCCAATAATGATACTTAACCTCGGGGAATGGATCTTAGGAATGGACAAGAGTGAAATATAAAATGATATCTCCTTCTTAATGGATGTAATGATGTTGCAATGACTGTAAGGAAACCCCTGTGACTGAAATAGGGTGGAATCTTCAATGCAAAACCTTTCAACAACTCCTCAATGGTGTTCAATGCCAATCAAACTCTTTCCAGACCTGCAACAACAATTGATACCTTCAAATTGAATAGCAATGAAGATATTAGAAGCAATATCTCCTCCAATAGCATAGGGGGTCATCACCCTATGTGCAAGGGCACATCACCTTGCAAGAAAGTAAGAAGATTGGAACCTTCAAACTCAGAAATGAATGTAAAACATACCAAACTCAGACATGCCCCTTTGATATGCAAGACTCCTATTTATTCTTGTTCTTCTTGGCCGATGGCTCACATTGGATTCCCCTTGCATTGGATCTTGGGCAAATTCATCTTAGGTGAATGTGTTTGCATTGGGCATTTAAACGTTTTTCTTCTATCATGTTTGATCCACTTCATGTCTTGGCAAATGGCATTAGGTACTTGTTCTTCAAGAATGCATTGATCCTTCTTTGGTTTGGCGAATGAGCCTTTGTTTGGCTAATCCTTCTCTTTATGCTTGGACGATTCTTTATTGGAAAAAGCATAATATAGGCGAATGTCCCCAAGGCGAATGCTTCCTCTTTGCATAGCCGAATGACCTCTTGCATGGGCAAATGTGTTTGAATTTCCTTCATGGCAAATGCATCTTTTATGGCGGATGTATCCTCTTCCTTCAACCATTGGCATTGGGCTTTGAGTCTTCTTCATAGGCAAAAGCGTTGGTGAATGTATTTGAAGTCGTCTTTGTCATGGGCGAATATGTTAAGAGCCCTCTTTTTCCCTTGGACGAATGCATCTCCAACTTGGCCGAATTTCCCCTATGATCTTTTCTTCAATCGTTGGCAATTTATCCAAGGCATGCATCATATTTGAGTTCCTTTATGAAATCGATCCTCTTTTTCCCTCCAATATACTTTATTTGAATCTGAATTTCTTTCCCAATATTCGTTGGGATTTTCCCTCCAAAATTAAAGCAAGTGAATTTGAATCTTCCACTTATATGGCCAATTCCCTCTTATGGGTATTCGCTTGGACCTATCCCTTCACACACTCCACACGAAATGTTAATAGGTCCTATCTAAGAATAGATTATGGAAATCTAATTAAAGATTTCATTTCCCTTTTACAAATTGGCCTTATGAAACCATTATTAATCTGGCCCCTCTGATTATAGGTCCTACCCCCTTGAATATGCAAAATTACCATGGGAATTACAATTCCACATGATGGAGTCTCCATGACTTTGGCTAACATGAAAGATATAGTGAACATAACTTAACCAAAATCACCTTCATTCCCTTACCATGTGGTTTAGCCTACGGGAATGATGAATAGGCTAAACACTTGTGTTGTTTAGTGATTACTCTGGAAGTGGGGACATGACAGTTTACAGCATATTGAAGGGTATTGAAGGGTTCAAATTTGGTGTTAAGTTTCATACTAACCCTCTCATTCATAACAGAATTGGTATTTGATTGAATATAATTCATTAGTGATGATTATATAAGAAATTCAGCTTGCACATGTTTGGAAAATCGTCTATTTCCCAAGGTTGTCCAATTGGGGACATTACAAACAAAGGAAGAAGGTCTCATTAAGGAACACGAAGGAAAGTTTGGATTCATCTCTACCCTTACTCAGGAGGCCTTGGGGAAGACATTGGGTCATTGTGTGCCTCAAGGAGAATGTTCAGTGGAGGAATTAAGTGAAGCGCTACTTCTAGAGTGTTGATGCCATCAAGTAGTAGACAGTTGTGGGACCTAGTTGAGTTGATATGTCCCCCTGGGCATCCTACAAGTTGGGAATGACTATTTCACCCTCCCTGATTGTACAGGTCCAGAGTAGTCCACAAGGAGTTTATTATTGAATACCCCTAGGTCTGCATAGGAATGCATTTATACTACAGCATCATATTGAATACCTTTTCTATACATTGTTTTCATCTATTCTCTCTTTCGGGTACAGATGGAGGAATTGTTAAAAATCAGTAAGTAAATCTTACTACTACATAGAAGGTCCTTTCTATACTTCTTTGAAAATGTGAAAAATAATCTTCAACTACTAGCAATGGGATTTTCAAAATCAAATGTAGTTTCACACCATTGCACAATCACTATGCATATTAAAATAGGAAATAATCTATGTTCCACCAAGTTTTGGGGACAGGGACGGCAGAAAACGAGGAGACACATTTCTAGGACAGCAAGGAATGGAAGGCCTTTTTTGGGGGGGACAACAAGGGATGAGAATTAAAAAATAGGGAAGTTTAAATATATAGAAAATTTCAAATATTCATATGATAAGGCATTCACCATATTCATTGTATAACCATATTATGAAACACTGGAGCTGAATTGAGAATTCACTAGTCGAGATACAAATTAACAAAATTTCAATGTCTAATCATTTGAGTTTTCATTACCAATGTTCATATACAACAAAATGAAAAGGCCAAAAGGCTACAAATACAAAAATGACAAATTGCACAAATGCTTTCAGACTATTGATCCTTGACTTTGAAATATATACAAGGGAAGCTTTCAGACTATTGATCAGACTATAGTTCAATGTTACTTATGTAGTGAGATTGATCCTTGTTAGTCCACAATATGTAAATTCAACCTAGCATACCTGAACTCCTAGCAGCATTACTGTGTTTATCATGCATCTTTTAACATACTTTTCCATGAGTCAACATTAGTTTAAGTTGTGGAAATTCACATATATTCATTTACACTCAGAAATAGAGTAGAAATGTGATGGAGCAAAACATCAAAGGAAACTATAATAAATCCTTCATTAAATTCAATATATAAATACTTATTTTCTTAGTAAATAGGTTAACAATGACAATGCAAGGGGCAAAAGACTGTAGCACCAAAGATGAAATCTATTCATGATACATATTCAGGAGTTATGGCTAACCTGTAAGCAATGTACGACTATATAAGAAGCATGTTTGGACAAGAATGAAAAAAGCTTCCTTGGACCAAAAATGTGGAACACACAAGTGTAAGATCTCACAGATTCGTTTAGCAAATAGCGCATTCACTGCAACCTGAAAAAATATGTGAATTAGAATTCATATAAGAAAATAAAATCATTGTTTATATCACTCGAGAGCAACTAACAGAAAGACAGTAATGACCAAACTTCATGAATACGATTTATAGGACATAATCATCTGTCATTTTAGTAAATCAGCAAGCAAATAATATCAGCAACAATCGAGATTTTAATCATAATCAACCAATAAGAAACCTTAAAAAAACGAAGCAAATGAGCACACATTCTTTACAAAGCATAAAATTGGAGCCTTTAACCATATGTTCACTTGCATTGAAATATATTATCCATTATCTTAAGATAAAAGTCTGCTCCGTAACAATAGTTCTGTAGTTCGTAACATTCTAATCAAGTGTTGTAATCAGCATATGAATAAGACAAATATTTTGTTGTCAACTGATTGTATTGTCACCTTAGGTAATGTATTAATCACCTTTAACAGTCTTTCCGAGTTTTGGGGTGGAGGAACAGGGTTTTTAGGGATGGCAAAAAATTTCCAAATTTTGAGGACAGCGAGGGGACTGCTATTAAAATTTTAAATAATATATAAAATTAATATTTGAATTTTTAAAATACAAATAAATTAAAAATGTCTAAAATGACTTAAGTTTAAACAAACTAAAAAAAAATCTGAAATTTTGAAAGCCTGAACATTTAAATATATCTACTAAAAACATTACTATAAACATGAGCCCATACAAAGTATATAACCCTTGAATAGATGCCTACATTTGGAAGGGAGTGACCACATAGGTGTCTGAGTCAATGTCAACCTGAACTGGATTCAATTACGATGAAATTTTAACCAAAAAATAAAGTTTGAATGGTTCAATGTACTTCATCCGGTAGCTTAGGATAAGGATCTCTTCTTGTGGCAGCCTCCCACACTTCTGTAATTTCATGTTGATTTAACCTCCATCTAGAACAAGGCTCTTAGCTAGCATTTGAATAAACCTTTGACAACTACCAATAACATGAGATCACAAACCTGCTTTCCATTAAAAAAGTTCCTGATTTTCATAAATGGTTGTGTATTTTATTCCTTGCTTCTAACCAGCAATGCTCTCTTGTCTATGTTCTTGCTTTTGGATAGCAAAATGGATGCTAAGGAGTTGATGTTTATCATTTTGTTTGTGAATGAATTTTGGGTCAATTGGAATTTGTCTAAGGAACAAGTCTTCCCAGTTCCTGTGGGAAAGGACGAGAATCCCAGTTCCAGCAAGTGAGCTAAATCTGGAAGGCTACCTAGATTCCTTACTTTCCTCTCTCTTTGCTTGAAAAGCCTTGATCTCAATCACAACAAGCTCGCAAAAAGCCTTCCACGTTATTTTTTCTCTTTAAAAGGTGTAGGCATGGTGGGGTGTTGTGACATCCTCAAGACACAAGGGTGTCCCCAATTTCAACAAAAAATACAGGGGCGTCCCATTTTTTACCAAGTTAACAGGTTCTTGTGTTTACCTTGCGGTGCCCTATGGGTCCAGTTCGGGTATGAGTATGGGGACGGGACACGGGGGGTTCACCCAAGGTTTGGCCCAGGCACCACAGGTTCCTTGTGGGTTCTTCCCACGCAAGGGGGTTCGCCGAGGTTCATCTCGGGCACCACAAGTTCTTTGAAGAACCTACAAGGAACCTAGGGTGCCCAAGCCAAACCAGGGAGAACCCAAGGATGCCGTGGTAAGGACAACCCAAAACGTGTCTAAAAAGCATTTTTTAACATTTTTTTAAATTAAAAACCCTAAATTGGTCAATTTCGCCCTAAAAGTCAAACTTATAACATCTTTTGCCTCCATTCATCAAAACAAAAGAGTAAAACTGCATTTTTTGCCTCCAAGTTACAATTGTTGATTGTTGAAGGTTCCTTCATTTTTCTTTGAAGTTGAAGGCTACGGGAGTGAAAGAGCTACACCAATAGGAGAGAGAGTTGCACGAGGAAGATTTATCTACCAAATGTAAGTGAATCTTGTAATTTGTTTCAAGTTTTCAAAAAAAAAATTCAAGATTTTTCAAAAAAAAATTCAAATTTTTTTTTAAATGTTATAAATATTTTTTTAACCTTTTATACATAATATATGGGTTATAATGCTGATTTTTTTTAAAGTTGTAGAGTTGTAAATTTGTAATGTTTGTTTTGTTTTGTTGTAGTCATACAGAATGGCTGGTACTACAGAGTGTTTTGTTGTTTCATTGTATTCATACAGAGTTTTTGCTGAGTCGAAAATTTTGGGCTTGTCGATACTCTCCGAGTCCGAGTTTGCAAACTATGGTTGGTAGTTCTAGTTCAATTGCTCCACCTATAGAGAGCTCGTTTAAAATTGATGTAGCGTACCTCTTTGGTGACATACAACCATGATCGAATGACTACCTAGTGGTGGAGGTTATCATTGGCATTGTAGCCACTGTTCGAAAGAATATATGAGCTCGTATAGTTGAGTGAAAGCTCACTTCTGCGCTATTCCCAACTTAGGAATAAGAGTTTATCTACGGCTGAATAAAAAAGGGTTGCCAAAGCAACACATAATGGGATATATCAAGGAATAAGAAGGTGCCGACATGGTAAGTAACAAAACAAAGGAAAGGGTACATCCTCTTTCCAAGAGAGGATTGCAAAGACCTCCTAGTGGCTTAACAAAACAGTTGGCCCACATACTTTTATGCCACCACCATCTTCCGGAGAAGACACTACTCTTTCCCATAAAAGAGGCCCATTGGAAAATGCCTTCAAGAATGAGGCAAGGAAGCTTGCAGATGAAAGCATTTCTGATTGCATTTATAGCAATGGGCTTCCTTTCAACCTTGTTAGCTCACCATATTGGCAGGATATGGTGACCTCAATTGCCAGGATACGGTGACCTCAATTGCCAAGGCACCTACTAATATGTTTACTTCAAAAGTCTAAATGTAGTCACCATCAAGGATCCATTACCTACTCCATTTGCAAACTCCTCAAAGTAGACAAACACAAACTCTATTCTTTTGTGGATGGCCTATTTGGATGCAACCAATTTAGTGTGACAGAAGAAGATAAAAATGAACACCAGTTTCAATGTGGAATATAGAGTTTATGCATACAATAAAATTTTGTTCAAACTTTGTAATGTACTAGCTACCTACAAATGAACTATCCTGCATATCTTTGACAAGACACAATTTATGCATACAATAAAATTTTGTTCGAACTTTGTAATGTACTAGCTACTTGCAAATGAACTATCCTGCATATCTTTAACAAGACATAAACAAGAAATTCCAAAGTTTCCTGGTTGATTGGTCCATCTATAGTGGCCACATCTCTTTAAGGTGTTGATGTACTTCCCGTTGTTGACGAGACAAGAAGCACTAAGTTGACACCAACATGTGCATAGTAGTATAACACAATGTCTTGTTTTCAAGAATGTTGTTGATGTTGAAAGCTTCGTGCTTATAATAGAGCTTACATGTGGAGGTAACTTTTCTCTAACTGTCATGATCCATCCACCTACAATGTAATCTAACGAAATAGTAAGTTCTTAGTGTGTGGATATCAAAAAACCAACAATTGAACTTGCAACAGTTGCTTCTTCCACAAAGGCTACAACGATGACGATCCCAAGACTGTTCAGAAGTATGAAATTCACATTTGCAATTGTCGCTTATGGTCATCGTGTGATGTGAGCATCTTTCTCGGAATTGTCAACATGTTGAGATGCAGACTATTCTTGTCAATGTGTGGGGTGCAATTGAGATGTGCATCATTTTGGCATCATCATTGCATAGGGCATTGTCAAGTAGCTTGTGTGATTTCTCAAGGTGGTTGTTAACAAAGCACTTTCGAGAGGTTTGCATCTTTCCCAAGTTGGATGTCTAGCAAAGCACTGCTAAGGTACTAATGCACTTTCTTCAACATTGTCAAAGAACCGTTGGGTTGAGGTCCTTGATGCATGAATAGAAGCATGTGGATGGTGTAGGGCAAAGTGTCATGTGGAACCAGCATTGGTGCTTGATTGTGGGAGGTAAGTGTGCTAAATACTCTCTACATGCATAGGAGCCAATGTATCCCAAACCAACATTTTGCAGTCTCATCTACACTTGGAGGGGATTAATAATATATTTGCCCTCTTTGCCCAAACCTCAACCATCCTAGCCCATTTTATTTAGCAAATTTAAACCAATGTTGTTGGTGTGTTGCTCAAAGCTACAAAATAGACTTGATAAAGAATTAGGATGTTGGAAATGACAAGGATTAACAAATGCTCGTCCATCATGGTCTATGCGTCACATGTCATAATTTAAAGCTGTCAAATGCTGGAAACTTGTTCAGTAGTGTGCAACTTTTCACACTCTACATGAAGTTGCACTAGTTCTTCCTCCATGGAATTCAGTTCTTGTTGCAAATTTTGCATGACTTGGTTACATTTCTCCTTCGTTTGAATTTAAACCATCAAGGACAAGATCAGCAAGATGAGCATTTCACAACATGAGGCCTACTAGCTTTCCAAAGTAGTTTGACCAAGTAGATGTGGATTCCAATGTTGGTAGGGACTGCAGAAGGCTAAGTGTTGTTTGTTTCTCATTACTTGCAACATAGCCTAATAATAAGTTGCTCTTAGACAAACTTGTTAGTGTTGGTTGTTGAGTTATCTATCAATGTTCACACTTCTAAGCACTTTGTTAGATACTCCGTTGCAACAACAATGCAACTAAATTTTAAATCATAGCAATCAATATGGTTTTTTGAATGGACCGATGAAGTTAAACTAACATCTTGAAGAGTTATAGAGGTTGCATTGCATACAAAAGCACATAATTATGTTTCAAAGGCTTACCCATCCCCTCCCAATATTTCACACTACAAGCCACTCCATTGCATCTTGGCTTAACATGACCCACCATAGCCCAATGAGAACTTTTCTAATTGTCACATCTAGCTCCATGTGTTGTCTAGCAAAGCTTTCATGTGCTTCACTAAGTATTGCTTATATCTCTTTCCTTAGTGCACATTATAGTAACACTTAAAATGGCCCCATCTTGTACAACCACCCATTTATGGGATGGAACATCCTTGACTTCCCAATAATCTTCTTCAATTCTAACTTGCTCCCAACTCTAGAAAAATACCCATTGAAGGAGATTTCCACTATTTTCATACCATGGTGGTACGACAACCATATGGAGGAGCTAACTATTTGGACATCTATCAAGAAACTTGTTTGAGCTTATCCTTGATAATTGGTCTACATGATGTTTTTCTGCCATTACAATGATTCTGAGTGTGAACTACTGGAGCAGGAGAATCCATCTATTCATGCCTTGTGATCATACTTGTTCACCAAATACATCAAAGCCCGGTGGACAACATAGAACATAGAGGGATTCTACCACAAATAGTGTTGAACTTGAAACCTTCAAACAGCATACACCATTTCCAATGTTTCTCATCACATTATATATTATATAGTCTCTACTTTGGACAATAATCTACTTGTAAAATAGACAAGGTGATCTGACTTATGGTCACCTTCGTACACCAACAGTCAACCAATCCTAAAGTTATATAGCTCCACATGAATGTAGAACTCTTTGCCTTGATCAAAGTAATGCTGATTACTGGTGCACTTATCAGTCTTAAGCTTTAACTCCTCAAAAGCTTATTGTTAATATTCTCTACAGATGAAAGGTGCTTCTTTCCGCATTAGAAGATCAAATGGATAAGATATCTATGAAAGGTTCTTTACAATCTCTTGTAGTACCCCATGTATTTTACGAACGATCAAATCACTCCAAAATCTTGTGGAACCTCCATCTACTCCACCATCCACACTTCGTCACAATCTAGTTTCAAACCTACTTGGCATACAATGTACCTTAATAACTTTTCAAACAAAATCCTGAATGAGCACTTCTTGGGGTTCAATGCATGGAAGATTTGATGTTCCCTCTAGTCGTCCTTTCAACTATGGGGTATAATGTGTTTATTCATTTATCTAATAAGATTAATACTTGCATAAATGAACATAAAACACAATACATACCAGATTGAATAACAGATGTATAGCTTTATTCATATGAAGTTCTTTACATAGAAGTAGACCGGGGATGATGAGCCCCTTTGAGGGGTTGTGACCCTATGGTGGTGCTGCCCCCCACGGGCCAAGCCCCATTTTTATATTATTTTATTTTTATATATTCTTTTTTCTTAGTTTTATTTTTATAAATCTGCCTTAAATGAAAATAGTTTTTGTTTATATGGCCTGTTTATATTTTTTAAAATCTTTTTGTGTGATTTTTATTAATTTTTAGTGTGATCTTTCAGACTAGACAGAAGAATGCAGAAGGGGTTTTTAGTTTTCCTGCAGATGTGTTGTCGGAGCATACAATATAGAGCATAGAGAGAAAACCCAGAAAAAGTACAATAGATATGAAGAAAATATCAAAGACCCAGATAGTAAAATGGCCAAATAACAATTACTAACACATACCCATGTTGAGATTTGAAACTTCATACAACAGTTGTTGCTGGACCAGCAATGGGTATGGCTAGAAATCACTCCAATCTTCCCCGCAATACAGAAATGAGCATAAAATTGATAACCAGCAATACAAAGGGCCCCAAACGCCTCTTACAATGCAAAATACACAATACCCACAAAGAGGAAAGAAGCCAAAATGTCTCACGTCGCTCCTGGAACTGTACGACCTTGGCTGGGAGTATTGAACAGCAACAATGCACACCAAAATACCTCTGAAAATCTCTGATATCAATCTGCAAGCTGAACTCCAAGCTGGGCAATCCTTGTATGAAGTAGAAATAGCAATAAAGAAGCACCAAACAGCCACTAGAAGTGGTACGGCCAGTCTAGGAGAAGTACGGCCAGCATGAGCAATATATATCAGTCACAAACCTCAAGAAATCTGCCTTGTTTCCACCACTATACTGATCTCCATGGCTGCAATGGACTAAAATGAATGTGCAATGAATAGCTCAAACTCTTCTTCAAACTCTCAACTATTGACTCCAATGAAGCACAAATGTGAATGTCGAATACATCCACTCACAAATTGGGTGATCTTTCACACCTGTAAAATGTCGTTACCTATGGAGGTTTTCGTCTCCACAAGCCTCTGGTTCGAATCCTCAAACCCTTCACAATAGCAAACCCTAGCAGAGCTCACAAGAAGAAAATATCATAAAGCAAGCATAATAGCAAGTGAGCCCTTCAGCACCTCTTATAATTTGCTCCAAGCCCAACGCCACTTTTGGAGGGAATTTGCATTTGTTTCAATATTTAATTTACATCCCCTTATGACTCCCCATGGGCGCCCACCTCCTAGAGCGTCACTTATATGTTATTACTTATTTTTATAAAGTGACCAAATAATATTTATTTGTAAAGTCCCATCACATAATTATATTAAACTTCGGACTTTAAAATAAATATGAAGACGGTGTCGAAATGCCATGTTCTTTAGCTCATCGGAAAGGTCTCGACGAGACAATTCTGACCCCACTCTGAAAAACCCGAACCGACACTGAACCTGAACTTACTAAAAATAGTAATGCTCAAGATCAAATTGCGCCAACTCTAAAGGTGCCAACTGGATCCTCTGAATGCGAACCAGCTCTCCATCATCGACAAATGCCTCCGAGCCAAACTAACTCCAGTTCCCTATCCAAACTGCTAGTCCACGGGAACTGAGTGATGGACTAACCATGTGTCACGAAGGGGACATTACAATCCGCCCTCCCTAAGATTGCTTGCCTTAAGCAATCTCAAGTCAGGATGCTCCAATATCTGCTCATTCTCCCAAGTAGCATCCTCCACTGGCAGGTTCTTCCATTTGACCAGGTACTCTCTGATGATCCTCCTCAAATTACGTTCCCTGGTGTCAATTATAGCTTCGGGTACCAATATCAATTTCCCCTCTTCATCAAGAGGAGGCAACTCAACTAATGTTATCACATTATGTCCCAATGCCTTCTTGAGGCGAGATACATGGAATACATTGTGTACCCTACTACCTGCTGGAAGTTTCAACTCATAAGCCACTTCTCCAATCCTCTTAGAGATCCTAAAAGGTCCATAATACCGTGGCTTCAACTTCTCTGCTCCACTCTTCTTGAGAGTGGACTGCCTATAGGGCTGCAGCATGAGGTATACCATGTCACCAACCTCAAAAGATCGCTCAGTCCTCTGCTGATCTGCATACTGCTTCTGCTGATTCTAAGCCTTCTGTATATTCTCCTTCAAAGACCTCATGATGTCCTGACTCTCTTGAAGGTCTTTGGCCTTAGACACCCGACTATCACCAAACAACAAATCAACAAAGCTCAGTGCCTCATACCCATACAGAGCCATAAATGGTGACATCTGAATCGACATGTGGTATGTGGAATTGTAATAGTACTCCCCATATGAAGCCACTTAACCCATGCCTTCTGCTGCCCTGAAACATAATTGCAGAGGTATCCTTCCACCCATTTATTAACAATCTCTGCCTGTCCATCTGTCTGGGGGTGGTAACTCGTACTGGGTGTGAGCTCTGTCCCTGTCAACCTGAAGAGCTCCTGCCAAAAGTTACTGAGGAACCTGTTGTCCCTATCACTGACAATGTTACGAGGCAACCCATGGAGTCGAAACACCTCACGAAAGAACAACTCTGCTACCTATGTTGCAGTGAAAGTGGTGGGGATGGCAAAAAAATGTGCATACTTTGTCAATTTGTCCACTACCACGAAAATGCAATCCCTGCCTTGGACTTTTGGTAACCCTGTGATAAAGTCCATCGAAATGCTATCTCGTTTCCTCTTAGGAATGGGCAGGGGCTGCAATAATCCACCTGGAAATGAGTGCTCTTGTTTGTTCTGCTGGCATATCGAGCACTCTCTCACATACTGCATCACCTCTGTCTTGAGGCCCTTCCAGGTGAACCTCTCTTTATAACCTGCCTGTAAGTTTTGAAGTACCCCGGGTGTCCTGCAATCGGCAAGTCATGGAATGCCCTCAAAACTTTCTGCTTCATCTGAGATCCTGACACCAAAAAGATCCTATCCTTGTAAATGATTAAATCATTTACCACTGTGTACCTGTCATCCTTAATGGTGCCATCAATTATTCCAGTAGCCCATGCATCCTTAGCATACTCAGCTGATATCATCTCTCTCCAATCATCTGCAATGGCACCCAGTGCACACAAATGGGGCCTCCTGGATAAAGCATCGGCAACAACATTCTTCTTACCTTTGACATATACAATATCAAAGTCGTAGGCCTATAGCTTGCTGACCCACTTCTGTTGCCTCTCGTTCAAATCTTTCTGTCCAAGGAAATGCTTCAGACTGTTATGATCTGTCTTGACTACAAATTTGCTACCCACCAAATACTGTCTGAATTTAGCCAATGCATGCATTATGGCTAACATCTCCTTGTCGTAAATGTTGTAGCTGCATTCCACACCCCTCAACTTCCTGCTCTCAAATGCTATGGGGTGCTTATCCTACATAATTATCGCACCAATGCCTTCTCCTGAGGCATCACACTACAACTCGAAAGGCTTGCTAAAATCTGGTATTGCCAACATAGGGCATGTACTCATAATCTGCTTGAATCTGTCAAAGCACTCCTGTGTACTCCCTGTCCAACTAAAAGCATCCTTACAAGTCAAATCTGTGAGGGGTGCAGCCGACTGAGAAAACCCCTTCATGAACCTGTGGTAATATCCACATAAACCAAGGAATCCATTCAACTGAGTGAGATTCTTTGGTGGCGGCAAATCCACTATTGCCCGAATCTTCTCCAAGTCTACCTTCACGCTACCAGCATTGATAATGTGACCCAAGTATAACAACTCGGTCATCCCAAACTCACACTTCGACATCTTAGCATATAAAGATTCTCTCTCCAGGATGCTCAGCACAATGTCAATGTGTTTCAGGTGCTCTTCCCATGTCTTACTGTAAATCAGAATATCATCAAAAAATATCAGAACAAACCTCCTCAACTGTTCTCTGAAGACTCTGTTCATGCAAGACTGGAATGTAGCTGGTGCATTAGTCAAGCCGAATGGCATGACCAGGAAATCAAAGTGCCCATAGTGACACCTGAATGCTGTCTTCTCCACATCCTCATCTCGGACTCTAATCTAATGGTAGCCGGATCTCAAATCAATCTTGGAGAAGTAACAGGCACCGTGTAACTCATCAATCAGCTCATCAATTCTGGGAATAGGATACTTGTTTTTGATTGTTTTCTTATTGAGCTCCCAATAATCAATGCACATCCTAAGAGTTCCATCCTTTTTCTTTACTAACACCACTGATGATGCAAATGGACTCTTACTCGACCTTATGTGTCCCATTTCAAGAAGCTCCTTAATAGCTTTCTCGATTTCATCCTTATATCTCTTTGGGTGCCAGTAAGGTGTAGTTATCACTGGTTTCGCACCCTCCTCCAACTCAATCACATGCGCGATACCCCTGTCGGGTGGTCTACCTGGAGGAATGTCACTAAACACTTTGGTGTGTTTAGTTAGGAGTGCCTGTATGTCGGGTGGATACTCCCATTTCTGTTGCTCTGAAACTGCAGGTATCACCATTATCTCAGCTGCCCACTCAACCTGATCATGGCGAATCAACCTCTCCATTCGCTTGAGAGAAACAACCCTCAATCCACCATCCGAGATGCCCTTGAGCACATGTTTCACTCTGTTCACTTCAAACTTCATTTCCATTGTCCTCAAGTTGATAGTGAACTCTCCTATCTCATGTAGCCACTTCATTCCCAGCACAACATCCATTTCACCCATGCTAACCACATAAAACATTGACTGGCAAGTATAATGGTTTAGCTAGATTGTCAAGTTGGGAATCCTCCTAGTGCAGGTAAGTACAAACCCATTGGCTACCTTTACCCTGAACCCTACAAACTCCTCTGTCTGCAATCCCCTCTTAGCAACCAAGCCCTCATCTATGAAGTTATGAGTGGCACCTGTATCCAACAGTGTAATGCATCTATGTCCACCCAGTACTCCTCGGATCCTAAACGACCCCTCTGAATGCTAGAAATATGGGCTGTGGGTAGGGAGGTATCCTCATCCTTATCTAGTACTTTAGATGCAACATCTGTCCCTGAATCATCATCCTCTAAATGCTGCTTTGAATGTGTGTCCGACTCCACAGACTCGTCGGCTGAAAAGTACGCAATCTGTTTTGCCTTTCCTTGGGCAGCACACTTGTGCTTAGGATCCCAAGGCTCTCTGTAGTGGAAACAAAGTTTCCTCCTCCTAAGATCATTCAGCTGATCACTGTCTAATCTAGAAGAACTCTTCTAAGGCTGGTGTCCTAAGTCCCTATGGAAAGGTCTCTTGTCTCTCTCCTTATCCCTCCTATGCTGAAAGTTCTTGTTCTGAAATTTACTCCTCCATGCTGAAGACTCCATATCACAGGCCTTCCTCATGGCCTCCTGTAAGGACATAGGGTCTAAACCCTTCACCCATCCTCAAAGAGGATCAGACAAACCATCAACAAAGAGCACAATCAACCTCTTTTCAGATATGTCTGAAACCATGACCGAAAGATCCTGGAACTCTGAAATGTACGAGTCCACTAAACCACTCTGTCGAACCTATCAATGAGTCTGGCTGTGAACTCAACATAAGATGTGATCTGGTCATGTCCCAAGGTCACCTTCCCATTGCTCCACCACTTGTGCGCACTACCCTCCAAGTGTAAGGTTGCGTACGTGATGGCATCCGTCTCTGGCAAGGGGTTGGTCTGAAGGTAACTGTCCAACTTTTGTACCCATGCTCTTGCTGAAGTTTTTCCCGAACCATCAAAGTGTGGTAAGGTCATCTTACTGACCTTCTTCTGCAGCACATTATTCTGTTGCCTACTACCCCCTCTGGGTTTGTGTCTCATCCGAAGATCTGAATAGTCTCTGAAAGACATTTCGGCTCTAAACCCTTCGCTAGATGCCTACCAATCTCTAAAGATCTCCTCTTGAAACTCTAATTGTGTAGCATCCCTCTCGGGTATCTTGACACTCGGTCTGAAAGTCGGAATGCCTGGTCTATCCGCAGCTGCAAGCTGTGTAGCACCCCGACTATTCACCGAAGCCTCTCCATCATGATTCCTATGTCCGTTCCTATCACCAATGTTTCTGTCACCGTTCCTATCTCCATTACCTCGGTCTCTCTGTCTATCATCCTCATTCCTGTCTCGATCCCTGTCACTCCGATATCTATTCCGGTCTCCATTCTCCTCTTCCTCCAACTCAAGAAATAATCGGCCAAGGAGTCGACCAAGTGCCAACTGAGACTTGTCAAGCTAGCAACGATTTGTTGTTGTCCTCTAGCCAAGTCATTAAGGATATCTCTGGTGCTCAGCTCTTCAATCTCCCTGTCTCCCATTTCCCTTGTATGCTCTGGGAAAGGAGGTAACTCTCCTGAAAAGGGGTCTGTCCGTGACACCTGAATCGTCCTCTGTAGCTGCTACCTCTATCTCTAGATCTGGCTCAAATGGATCAATCTGTGGTACTGGATTCAACTGCGGAAACTGTGTTCCTTGTCTTGCCCTGGTATTTCTGAAAGGATATCTATTTGTCGGTCACATGTCTCATTTTCACTTCTGCATGTCTATTTCAACCTCATAGGATGGCAAGATCATAGCTCTGATACCACTGTAATGTGTCGTACCTGTTTATATTTTTTTAAATCTTTTTATGTGTCATTTTTATTAATTTTTAGTGTGATCTTTCAGACTAGACAGAAGAATGCAGAAGGGGTTTTCAATTTTCCTGCAGATGTGTTGTCGGAGCATACAATATAGAGCATAGAGAGAAAATCCAGAAAAAGTACAATAGATATGAAGAAAATATTGAAGACCCAGATAGCAAAATGACTAAATAACAATTACTAACACATACCCATGTTAAGATTTGAAACTTCATACAACAGCTATTGCCGGACCAGCAATGGGTATGGCTAGAAATCACTCCAATCTTCCCCGCAATACAGAAATGAGCATAAAATTGATAACCAGCAATACAAAGGGCCCCAAACGCCTCTTACAATGCAAAATACACAATACCCACGAAGAGGAAAGAAGCCAAAATGTCTCACGTCACTCCTGGAATTGTAAGACCTTGGCTGGGAGCGTTGAATAGCAACAATGCACACCAAAATACCTCTGAAAATCTCTGATATCAATCTGCAAGCTGAACTCCAAGCTAGGCAATCCTTGTATGAAGTAGAAATAGCAATAAAGAAGCACCAAACAGCCACTAGAAGTGGTACAGCCAGTCTAGGAGAAGTACGGCCAGCATGAGCAATATATATTAGTCACAAACCTCAAGAAATCTGCCTTGTTTCCACCACTGTACTGATCTCCATGGCTGCAATGAAGGACTGAAATGAATGTGCAATGAATAGCTCAAACTCTTCTTCAAACTCTCAACTATTGACTCCAATGAAGCACAAATGTGAATGCCGAATACATCCACTCACAAATTGGGTGATCTTTCACACCTGTAGAATGTCGTTACCTATGGAAGTTTTCGTCTCCACAAGCCTCTGGTTCGAATCCTCAAACCCTTCACAATAGCAAACCCTAGCAGAGCTCACAAGAAGAAAATATCATAAAGCAAGCATAATACCAAGTGAGCCCTTCAGCACCTTTTATAATTTGCTCCAAGCCCAACACCACTTTTGGAGGGAATTTGCATTTGTTTCAATATTTAATTTACATCCCCTTATGACTCCCCATGGGCGCCCACCTCCTAGAGCATCACTTATATGTTATTACTTATTTTTATAAAGTGACCAAATAATATTTATTTGTAAAGTCCCATCACATAATTATATTAAACTTCGAACTTTAAAATAAATATGAAGACGGTGTCGGAATGCCATGTTCTTTAGCTCGTCGGAAAGGTCTCGACGAGACGCTTCTGACCCCACTCTGAAAAACCCAAACCGACACTGAACCTGAACTTACTAAAAATAGTAATGCTCAAGATCAAATTGGGCCAACTCTGAAGGTGCCAACTGGATCCTCTGAATGCAAACCAGCTCTCCATCATCGACAAATGTCTCCGAGCCAAACTAACTCCAGTTCCCTATCCAAACTGCTAGTCCACAGGAACTGAGTGATGGACTAACCATGTGTCATGAAGGGGACATTACAGATATCTTGATTTCATGATCATGCTGATGGATTAGTACATTCTATGTGTGCTGCCTAAAGGATATGGTAAATTGATTATTACTTATGGATTATAATATCTTAGATGTGTAATCAAATTCATGATGTACGATGGATAGTTAACTGATAATCTTCCTGGACTTACTTTTCTTGTAGTAGTTAGTATGTATATGAGGTACTAACCCTGATATCATGTTTCATACAACATAACAAATTAAATGTAATTCCACGTGATTATGATTTTTACAAGTTTTAAATGAGTTGTAAATAGAATATTAGAAATTAGAATAACATTTATGACAATTTGAATTTGATTATGATATGATAATTCTACATGATTAGTGATTTACGGAAACATGGTTATGGACTAACATGGTATTTTATCATAGCACTTTCACTATATATGTTTTGGACGTATTGATGTGTGCTTTGAGTGTGCAAGTGTTTCATATAGTTGGTCAACGGGAGACGAGATCATACTAGAACCCCAATCACCCTAGTCACTCCTCTCACTTCACCTTGTTAAGTAATGGGAGCCCCTTGTGGTTCCCAGTTCATCAATTGTCATAGTCCAAGAAGGGACTAGAATGCCATGTGTCAAACCCAACTTGCCTAATGTCCTACCTATCTTAAGTGGTCATTTGATTTGTTGAATTCAATTGTGATATTATAATTTATGTTTAGGAAAATATCCCCTAATATGGAAAGCCGGATTTGCATAATTATGTAATTTTAAAAGAGGACTAAATATGTCTTTTGGAAGAGAAAAAAAAAAGTAAAAATAGCACCCTAGGCTAAGTACTTTGGGGTTGGGTGCTCCTAGGGCCTTGTGTGAAGGTAAGATAGGCTGGCCAAAGAGATGGGAGGGAGAGGATGACAACTCAACTCATCCCTCCTACCCATCTTAACCATCAAATGCCAAGTGTTGGTTGCACGCCTAGGAGTTTGAGGAAGGAGCCATGTGTCCCAATGACCTGGCACCTTCTATTTTCCAAGGAGGTCCTTGGTTTATGGGCTTTAGTGCTCTATTTCTAAATTTCTAGTGTGCTTGGAAAAACTTGATCATCTCATTGATTGGGAAGGAAATTACCCTAAATGGTCTCATACATATAGGTTTTCTAAAGAGCGGCAAAGAGAATGGGGATAAATGAGGAAGAAATTCATGGGCATTATCCCCACAGATCCAAATAGTGAAGACAACTTAATTTAGGGCGAGACAAACTCCACAAGAAACTACACAATCCAAGCTGGTGCTCACTTTCTCCTTAAAGGGGAACCTCCTTGCCACATTTTAAACAGCATATGGTCTTATAGTATCACCCCCAAAATCAAAAATGTTCAAGTGGCTTGTCCAGCAGAACAAGATTCTTACTAGTGAAAATCTCATTAAGAGAGACATCTTGGGACCTCATATTTGCTTCATATGTTTCAAAGCCTGTGAAACCCAATCTCACCTTTTTTTGATTGTGAGGAAGCCTCTTCTATTTGCATCTCTCTATCCCTCAGCTTTGAAGTCCACTTCCTAAACGGGCTAAATTTAGAAATTTGAACACAACATTGGAATTCATGCTGCAACAGGTCTCTCAAAGGCAAGCCTCTGATTAAGCTTTTATGGCCTTCTTTACCTTTCATTTGCATGTGGTTCATATGGAATGACCAAAATAAAAGAATTTTTGAAGACATTGCCTCCTCGAAGGACACTTTGATTTTCAAGATTCAACATGCTATGGTGGAAAATATTAATAGTTAAGGCCCACTTCAAGAAAAAACAAAACCTGATCATGCTATCTAGGGCAGAAATTTATGTTCTTAAAAAATGAAACTTAGATGTCTTTTATCAGCAACTCTCTGACTGGCTGCCCCCTCCAGAAGTTCATTTCAACTACCCTGCTCTCTTTTTTGACTGTGCCTTGAAATCCAACACTAGTATTGTCAGTGCTAGTGGTGTGCTTTGGTTTGGACCTTAGCTTAAGCTTTTGGATTTCAATATGAACCTTGGGCAGGCCTCAAACAACGTTGCTGAATTGATGGGCTGCATGTACAGCCTTCTTGTTGTCGTCAAAGAAAAGCTCAAGAATCCCACCATTTACAGGGATTCCAAGTTGATAATCCAATGTCTCTCAGGTAAGCAAGTAGCCAGATCTGTCCAACTCCATCTTTTGTTAAATCAAGCCTCAAAGATCCTCCATAATTTTGACCAGATTAGCTGGCAACATATCCCTAGAAATTTGAATTCTCTGCCTGACAAAAAGGCCAATGAAGGCATCCAATTACGTCCCTTTTCAGCCTGCACAAGACACTTTCGAACTAGAGGAGCCGACTTAGATGATGATATTTGAGCATCTCTCTGGCATTGCTGGACAGTGGACTCCCCTTGGTTTAGCCTTTTTGTATCATTTGTCATGTCTTTTGTAATCTTTGTAAATTACTACCATGATATAATATAATCTTTCATTTTATAAAAATACTTAACAGCTATTTTATAGAGATCATTTATTCAACTATGAAAAGTTAAAACTTGTCAATAAAATTGTGGGGGTTTCAAGCTTTAAAATGTGGGTGCAGAAAGAAAGTAGAATAATATTAATATTTACACAACTGCTACAGCGAAGGTAAATACTGAAGAAAAACAATAAAATTTATAATGTACTTTTGTTAATGGATTAGTTGCTCCTAAGAATATTGTAGTACAAGAAAAATAGCCACCCCCTTCTCAAGGCTATAAATTGAACTTTGATGGGACATCCTGCAGGAATCCGGGCCCCTGCGGATGTGGGATATATCTTGTGTGACTCTTCAGGTTCATTCATCAAGAGTGACTCGAAGCTATTAGGAAGGAAAACTAACAATGAAGCTGAATGGGAAGTGGTTCTGGCTGGCATGATCTTGGCATTCTCTGAAGGTTGTTGAAATCTTGTGGTTGAAGGTGACTCTTTGGTCATCATCAATGTGCTAAAAAAAGGTAGCTGCCCAAATTGGAAACTCGTGGCTATTCTAGAAGAAGTGTTAAGCTGGAGTAAACCTTTTGATTATATCTTTTTCACCCATTGCTACAAAGAGCAAAACAAAGTAGCTGATTTATTGACAAATTATGGCAATGACCTTTCTAATATCTCTATATTAGAAAGTTCTAATTTTCATGATTGGGATAATCTAATCAACTTTATTGAAGCAGATCGACCACCTTGATAGTTCAAGGGTGTCTTGCCTAGAGTTTATTCCTAAGCTTTTTTGGCTTGTATTGGTCCCTCTCCAATTGGTTGCATTAGTGGTCATGATTATGATTTTTGTTTATTACTGCTTGATGGTAATTGGTGATTTTCTTAGTTGTGACATGATCTTTGATAATGAAATCCTTGCAATGGAATGGCTTTGTGCGTGGGTAGTGGTAGCCTAATCAAGTTGCTATCCCTATATTTATGTGTTGCCTATGCTAGTTTCCTTATTTGCAAGTGGAGGTATGAGAATGGGTGTTTGCACATTGTTTGCTCTTGTCTCTAGGTTGTGCTTCCACTATTTTGGTTGTTTCCCCTTCAATTTTCTTCTAGGTTATTTGGTTGGTGTAGAGGTTACCTCCATGGCTACCAAATGGGCTTGTTCCCTCGCTATCCCCTGCATCACAATAATGTTTCAGATCATAGGCTGAAAAAGGCTTTTCATTGTGCATGCCCAATGTTGTTGAATGCGGTTAAGAGTAGACTAGGACCGGAGGGGTTGGTAGATAACGGCACTCTACAAAATAGGGCTTCCAACCTAGCAGAATTCAAAGATATTTTGGTGGATATTATGTATGTGCCATCGATGTGTGATGCGTTTTATAATTATTGGTGCTTCCAAGCGGAGAGATGGAGACAACTCTAGAACCCATGGAAATTGAAGCTAGGACCCTGCTAGTGAATGCAAAGTCTCAAGGATTTCAAGCTTGACACACGAAATTATGAGATGTCATACTGGAAGTTAAGAACTTGGAGGTTTTTTGTAAGGATTTAAGGCTGGTAATGAAACATATGCTGATTTCCCATCATCATGGCCTATTGGAGGTGTCTAGTGGTTACACCATGCCATCCCTTGAAGAGGGTAATCTGTTAAGCTTGGAAATGAGGGTGGAAATTATTAAAGGATTAGTTTGAAGGACTAGACACTTTGGTGGACCTTGACTTCATGAAGGCAAAATTGGCGACAATCTTTGGCTCAAGAGTGTATAGCATATGACCGTTGGTCAACCATGCCCAATTCTTCTAGTGTAGACAGTGGGGAGTATCACAACTCCCATGAGTATCTCAATTGGGGTGCTTGTTTTGTGGATGTATGATGGGCAGTTGTCGGTTGTGGGTGCATGATTATTTTCAAGTGCATATTAGTAGTTTCAATGGTGGTGAGCATCAAGGGTTCTCATAACTCTACTGTTGTTCTATCTGTGGCTTTTTGCGGTGGTGCCTTGTTAAGTTTTTTTGGCAGTTTCATTTGTAATTTGGTAGTCTTTTTTTGTATTATTGTAATGTCCCCTTTTTGAGCTAGACATGTGTTTGGGTTGAGCTTGGGTTTTGAAGGATGGAAAACTATAATGTTGGCTCAATACTTGTTTTATTTGGATTTTGGCTAGTATTATTTTATGATATTTTCCATAAAGCCAAACTATTATCATTTTCAAGCCAAGACAAAAAGTGAAGGATGGGAAAAATAAGCATTGGACAACTTGAAGATTGAAAAAGGTGAAAAGATGGAAAAAAGGAAAATAAAATGCAATCTTTAATTGTATTTTATTATTCTATTACTTTATTATTTTTTCCCAAAGATAAAATCAATGCCAAGGAGAAATAAAAAATAAAATAAACTAATAAAATATTATTCTATTGGCAAATAAGGGTGACGCCCAAGGAGAGAGAAAATAATTAAAAATTATTATTATTTTGCCAATTAAAATTGGCCCTCATGGAGAAGGCAAAAATAATAATATATATTATTTGCCCAAGAAATCGGCCCCTAGGAGAGATAAGGGAAAAATAATAACATATTATTATTTTATTATTTTAAATGTTGGCATCTCAAGGAGAAAATCATTTAAAAATATCAAATTGAAACTTTGATATTATTGGTGGACTTGAAATTTGTCTGTTTTTCACCTAATTGGATCGCCCTTGGAGAAATGGTTTAAAAGGAGGTCATTGGCATCAATTTTGAGATCTTTGCTTATGGTAAACTTTGCATTTTGCATATTGTTCTTCGCTGAAAGTGATTTTCAGTTGAATCAAGGTGGTGTTCCCCTGATAATTCGTGGTTTGGAAATGATCCCAATCCACCAAGTGAGGTGAATTCGTATGGGAGTTCATCATTGGGCTTCATTGGTGATTTGAATTGGTATTTTGGTTTCATTCACGCTAGGGTTTGACATGGATGTGCATTTTCAGCTAGCTATGAAGAATGGAATTCATATTTGAAGATAATTTTTGATGGCATTTTATTGTTAGATAGATGTATGAAGGTTTGGCATTGAAGCACTTGGCAAAGAAGAACATTTTTGGTGATCTCAACCAATCATACATGGTCTGATTTTATTACAGCAGGGTCTGATTTTATGACAGCAGTCTGAAAGTGGATAGAAGTTGTAGATCTGAGGAGTTTATGACAGTTATACTGAGCTTCCATGATCATATTTTCATCATAGACTACTAGTGCTTCCATTTGACTCCTATCGCTAGGGTTTGAAGGCATATTGTGGTGATTTTGGCTAGGGTTTCACGGTCTGATCACATACCAGCAGTTACAGGATTGAAATCAGATTCCATAGGGTTGTTATTTGGTTTAGATCTTCATCGGTATTCATCACCAACAAGTTGGCAAATGTTGTTGCATCATTGGAGAGTCATTTGTGCATGTTATTGGTCATATTTGGACACTAGTTGCATTCAAATGCAAGTCTTATTTTTATATCAGACCTTTGTTTTGTAATCAGCATTCAATTCAATAAAGGAGATTGACTTTTCAATTCCGGGTATGTTATTTATATTCATGTGTGTTATTTGATGATGTAATTTCCATGTCTCATGTTCATTTCATGTATGCTTGGAACCTTTCCATCTACATTACTTTCTAGACATATGGGTGAAAGCGGTTTGTGAAAATATTAAGTACTTTGCAAGATATCTAAATCAGAAAATTCAGGCCAGCTAGGCAAAAATTTCAGTTAGATAAGACAGGGTTCTTACAATTATGATCTACTCCACTCCTTTTGGAGCTGTTCACACCGGTTTTTTGGTTCGCTTTCTAGTTCACTAGTATTTTGGTTTGCTAAGGGTTGGAGCTGCATAATTGATCCCCATAATTATATCTAAAAATAAATAAAATATATTGTGTATTTCTCCTAATAATGTTCTTAACCAATTTAAGAGCATTGGCTATTCTCAAATTAAATACAGCAGTTACCTTAGAGATAGAGGCCTCAATATAACAATCCTACAGTATTACTTCTTCGATCTTGATATCAATGTCATAACGCCATCTAGCTCTAACATAGGAGGATGGCTGAAGGATTAAGCACTATTTCCTTTTAAAGAGGTTAATTGGGTTCTCAAAGCTTTAGTATCAAATTTTGTTTTGCTGGTTTTGACCTTTGATTTTAGATTGGATGATTGCATCCTTTTCGTTTCTCTGTCTGCCTTTCAGGTTAATTTGGTTTCTCTACTTTCTCTCTTTGCCCTTGCCACCCATATACTTGCCTTCGGCCTCTTTTTTATCACTACAATTTCATAACATAAAAATAGCATGCAAATGTTACACTAAGGTGCATTCCACCATAATCCTCTAGATTGGTGCAAATTTTCAATTGAGGATACAAAAGAGCATGCAGTTGTAACACTAAGGCGCATTCCACCATAATCCTCTAGATTGATGCAATTCCACTCTAGCATACAAAAGAGAATGAAATTGCTGCACTAAGGTGGCCTCCATCATAATCCTCTCTATTGTTGCAAATTTTCACTTGAGGCTACAAAAGAGCATGCAATTGCTACGCTAAGGCAAACTCTACCATTATCCTCTACACTGGTGCAAATTTTCACTTGAGGATACAAAAGAGCACACAATTGTCGCACGAAGGTGCATCGTACCACAATCCTCCATATTGGTGCAAATTTTTGCAGAGGATACCAGCGCCAGTTTACATGACAATACAAAGTATTTATCTAGGACCTAGGTTAAACTTAATACAATGAAACAGATAAAACCGAGTCAATCTGAATCAGACTAAAATTCTTCACATTAATTAAAGATTTGATGCTTTCGCGGTCCATAACATTTAGAAATAAGATTTTGGAAATAACTGCGTAAAATCTTATTATCATGGACATTTTGGACCGCTTTATTTTGTCCATGCTCGGGACAGAACGAATTGGAAATTGCTTGCTAATATTTCACGGGCTATGTGCTGCCTTCACAAGCTAATGAACCTCAAGGGTTGCTTTTATTTTTGGAGATTTAGTTGAAAAATACCTTGGATTTAGCCTCCACAGAAGAAGGATAAGGCTTTTTTTTGCGCGGCGTCATAAGTCCTTGACTACACAAGTTGTCCTGCTCATTCTGCAGAGCTTTCATTTTTATGCTCAACAGCTTCCCTCCGACCAACACAGCAACACTTCCCGCCACAAGCAACACGCCCACCCTTTTACTACTCTGCGACTTACTCATACCCGCCATTCCTCACAACCTCTGTAAATTCTCGCTCTAGTCAATCTTTCTTGGAAACCAAAGAAAAAACAATGCAGGCAGTGGTGTTCGACCCCGACACATATTGCTCCCTTTTTAATCATTTACATTGTCACACGTTACACGTTAGCAATGCGAGGGAATATGCGTAGACGACAGAATGCATGCGACTGATGTCTGTTCCTACAAATTAGGAATGCCATTACCAATCTTTTTATTTTTGAGAATTCGGTTTCTTGTTGGAGAAGAAATTCAACAGTAATATACTTTGACTGAGATTGATATTAGGGGAAGTACCCTCCTTCTAAACCCCTTGTGTTAAGGGTTTTAGTGTTTAATAACTATGGAATACGAATTCAAATAATGTGTAAAAAATACAATCGTTAAGGTTATTTTATATTAAATTGTTATTTTTGTTTGGCATATTTAATTAAGGATAAAAATATTTTTTGAATTAATTTATTGTAGGAGATCCGACCTCAAAAAGAGGCTTCAAACTGTTTAGTGTGTCGCTCCCTGATTCTTTGGCTCGCATTGTGCGGTTCTGGGTCCCTTAGGCTACTGTGGCCTCGTGGACGTTATTAAAATCTTTCATTTCATTTCACATCAAGAACTACATAAATTAATGGTGGAGATTAAAAGGACTACCATCTAATAGATTTGGACCTTACTTTTTTTTAAATAATTTTACTCAAATAGTTATAAAAACCTCACATTTATTACACTCTCCAAAACAATATTACTTCTTTTTTTAAGATGCTACAGTGGTATTTGCCATGGGCTTATTTTTTATGCCAGGTTTGGGGGGAAGGAGGAGGCGAGAGTCCACTGCGGGTGTACTACGCAACCCGCAAGTGCATATACCTTTTTAACCTGGGAGCGAGGTCGACCTCAGGACCTATATGGGATGAACCCAAAGCCCTTAACTGACTACGCTACCCGTGCGGACTAAAACAATATTACTTACTTAATCATAAATGAAATTACATTTTAATCTTTATTCAAATTAGATTATATAATAAAATTTTAATACATTATTATATAATGAAGTTACTTAAATATCCCACTAAAGATATGACCAATCATAATCACTCAAGAATTATTAAAAAAAAGCACAAGGCTATGTGGCAAGGTGGGACCTAAAACTACTTCTAAAACTAAAGTGAACAATGTATTTTAAAGTTTGGAAGGGTGGTAGAAAGACAAGCTACAACATATTGGTACCTTGATCACATGGGCAACAAAGTCAAATACTACTACCCCCCACAAACACATTTGCTAATTTAACACGAGAACTAGGCATACAATTGAAAATTATAAGCTTGGATGTAAAATAAATAAATATAGACCTATATGCTAACCAAAAACATTCATGAGTGAACTTGCTTTAAATAATTCATGATTGAACAAGACAAACCCATATGTTACATTCATAATGCTTGCTCAAATACACTTTGAGACAAATTTATAGATCCTTGCAAGGACTAACTAGTCAATGCAACACTATATTAGCAATTGTAATCTCAAAAATACACATAACATGTTTATTCCCTGACTAATTTTAGACAATCATGGAAACATTCACAACACATAGATGTTTCTATGTTTAAAATCCTCTCTAAACTAACAAAAAATGATTGCATGAGAAAAATAGAACATGACTTGCAAGAATTGATTTCTTAGATTATAGTCAAGAAAGATTCACAAATTTACAAAAGGCTAGGTCCAAGGCTAACCAATTGACCCTAATTACAATAGAAAATCACATATATAAATCCCAACATACAACTCCAGGGGTTTACAAGATTTGCAATTAATTCGATAGAGACTGGAGGATGTGATCAAATTTGATTTTACATTGGTAAGGATGTCCTTGGGATCAACTTCTATAGGATCAGGGATCAAGACAGGGGAAACATTGTTTATTTGCATAAGGAGCCACTTGCATACCTCTCCCTTGCAATAAACTCTCTAACTTCATTCATTTCAATCATGGTGCACATGCATAGAGATTTAATTTTGTCACATACTCCCTGATTACACACATGAACACCCACCTGAAGGATTTAGATTTACACTTGTAACTAACTACCATGTGGTACTAGGTAGGACCATCACCATGGCCATACAACCATCATACTGAGCCCAAGAGAAGCCATTAACTCCCAACAACCCACTTTCATATTTGTCTTCCCTATCACTTTGCAACTGTGTATGAAAAAAATCTTAAATATGGTGCATTATGTTAAAAAAAGTGTAGGCAACAATGTTAAAAATCTTGAATTCAAGAAGAGATCCATTACCTAGAAGGTTATGGAGCATTGCAAAGTAGGTCAACAGTCTAGCCACATGGGCTCAAGAAGCAAAATTAGAATCACTTTGAAGGACCAAGCCAATAAGAATTGAGCACATGTTTCAATGAGAGCACATTGAAGGGTCAAACACAACCACAAAATTAGTTTGGCCCCACCAAGGAGAACATTTGTCACCACAAAACACAACGTAAAACATCTTAAAGTGCCTACAACAGTTTAGTTGTGATGCCAAAATTAGACATTGGTTTGTATAAAAAATGCCACCTCACCTGTGATAAATAATCCACTACTTGTGCATTGAAGAGGTGTTAGAACGCTGTCAAAAAACAAAAATGTAACTATCAGGCACCAAAAAGTCATTACTGCCATTTAGATGTGACATGACACCTTGCCACTGATTAAATGTTGCCATGAGGTATATTAATAACTCCACCACAATATGACACAACCACCATGTATATGCCACCACATAAGGGAATACCATTGCGCATATTAATCTAGTGCTAATTAATGTTGAGTGGCTAATGGAGGGTCATTGGTCCTACCCATTAGTCATTGTGCATTGAGAAGTAAAACCGGTATTGCAAGGCCTTATAGAATATGGCATGTGCACTTATTTACATGGAAACTAGTCATGTAAGTCATTGCAAGATTAGAATAAAGCACTAAGACGGGCATATATGTAAATAAAGGCACTTAGGAATTTTTAAACATGCTCAAGTAATATCAATGTAAGATAAGACATGGTTGAAAAATGCAAGGTGGAGGGAATAACATGTAAGCATGTTGACCATGAGGACCATGCAGGTAAAACGAGAGGCATTAGGCACGAGTATTAGACATTGCATGAGCTCTCCATACATATAAAGACATTAATTAAACCCTAATAACACATAACGCATAGATCTAAAGGCATGAAATGACAACACCTACACAAAATAGATTAGGCCAACATAATGGGACCCATTAATTGGCCACCATTAGAACATGGATAATACCAAGATAAGCCAACGCATGCCTACAATATGAATAATCCAACAAAGCAAAATAAAAAACAAAAAATAGTGCCAACATAGGCTCTAGTTGGGGAAATGTATCCTTAGTGGATATGATGAGAATCTAGAACAACTCCAGGAAGCAAACCAAAATCCAAAATGGGACAAGAGCGAGGGAACATAGGGGAACAAACAAAAAACACCAAGAAGCGATATATGCAAACACAAGAAAGGAAAATCACAAAGCTAATATACATACAATATACTTGCACGCAATTAAATGACATGGGAGCATGAACAACCAAGGTAAGTCATGTGTAAAACTACATATAGTGTGAGACAAGAATCACAAGTCAAGCTTTGCAAAGAAAATCTATGGCCCTCGACCATAGAAAAATCAGGACCACAACTTGCCCTGATCACACACAAAATCCTCAATTAAACAACTCCATCTTGGGTTGATGATGCACATACCACCCAACTCCTTCAAATTTGAGAAACCAAATTATGCAAATAGATCGTAGTGAAATTGACTGCCACAACTGTGCTCATTCTTAAGGCATGAAAATCATAACACAAGATCATAGGGACCCATCAACACATCCATAGTGATGGGAAAGAAGAACATCCCATATTTCACCTTTGCAACAGAAAGCTCACCATCCACATGAGCACCACCAAACACCTTAAAGTGAAAAATAAATGCCACATACTTAGGTGACTCACAACAATATTTATGCTCATCAACATGTATCGAGAGCATAGAGACATTGATTATATCATAATAGAAAGACTGAAGCTTGGGTACACAATTAGAAGAACACACTTTGTGCATCAACTCCATGCCATACGAGCAAGGAAATCCACTATCATATGATGTGGCATTGAGGTCCCAAGGAAAATACTTGGACTCACATGCAACACAAGCCCTATCCAAAGCAAAACTTGAGCCTTCCACAAAATAAAAGACTTCATACTTTGTGGCACACACCTCCAGATCAAACATTACAAGGGGCTTGTAAAAAACAAGTCATCATTTTCTCCTACCTGTTTCACATCTATAACGCACTTGACATAAGGAAACTAGCAAGAACAACACCACATAAATAAATCATCACATAGAACAACATGGTTGTCAATGTGTATAGCATCTAGCTCCCACGGAGCATCCATTAGATCATTACAAACACAAGAGTGTGATGATACAAAACATGAATCCAAAGAGTAGAGTCACCACCTCATCTAGTGAGGCAAACCTTCAAGCAAAAGATATCTCCAAGGTAGAAAAATTGTTGGGCTTGAACACGACCAGTAGAGTCTTTAAGATTTAAATAGTGTAGTCAAGGGAAAGCCAAAACTAGAAACTAGTCCCTAGCAAAGTTGCAATTTGTTGGCTCTTAAAGGTACAATTCATTTTTGCTAGAATAGACACTTGATGCCAATGCAGGGGGAGAAGGAATCAGGGATTTGGAGGCAAGACTCGTTAACAAAGAAAGGCTAGTTAGAAGCCAATACATAAAAACGAGCATATGCTTTTTCTTCTTTTGGCTCTGCTAGCCCAAGGGGATGTTCCCTAAGATCTCCAACAAGGCAAGTAAAGAGACAAAATTTATAGCTCAGGTCTTGACTGACCATGCCCTGTGGCAACCATAAACAAACCAATGGGACCTTAGATTAAGCATATTTAAAGTAAGTAAGCACGTGCAACACTAGATATATAACAATATTAAATCACTTAAGGTGACATATCATACACATGTTACTTGGATCCATGATGCATATCCCACCAAAGACATAACCAATCATAATCACTCTAGATTTTTAACACGTGATTTATATTGCTATGCAGCAAGGTGGTACCTAAAACTACTTTTAAAACTAAAGTGAATAATGTGTTTTGAAGTTTGGAATAGTGGTGGGAAGACAAACTCCAGTAGATTGGTGCCTTGATCACGTGGACAAGGAGTAAAATACTAGCCCCCAACACAAACACATTTACGAACTTAACATGAGAACTAGGCATACAATTGAAAATCATAAGCTTGGTTATATAGCAAACAAATGTAAACATGTATGCTAACTAGAAATATTCTTGAGTGAGCATGCTTCAAATAATCTATGATTGAATAAAACAAACCCATATGTTACATTGATAAGGCTTGCTCAAATACACTATAAGACAATTTTACAAATCCTCGTAAGGACCAACTAGTCAATGCAACATCAAATTAGCAAGTGTAATCTTAGAAATACACATAGTGTGTCTATTCCCTAAATAAATTAAGACAGTCATGGAGACATTCACAACGTAAAGAGTTTTATGCATTTAATATCTTCTCTAAACTAACAAAATATTGATGCATGAGAAAAACCAGAACATGTCTTGTAATAATTGATGCCTTAGATTATACTCGATTAAGAGTTGGGAATTTACAAAAGGATAGGTCCAAGGCTAACAACCCAACCCTGATTACAATAGAAAATTACTTATCTAAAGCTTAACATACAGTCCCAATGGCTTATATGATTTTGCCACATGGCATAATCTTAAGACGCGACCAAATAAACAAGCTTCTAACCATTGCAGTTAATTTACAAGTGACACAAGGATGTGATTCGATTTGATTTTACACTAGTAAGGATGTCTTTAGGATCATCTTCTATAATAATAGAGCTCAAGACAAGATAAACATTCTTCATTTGCATAGGGAGGCACTTGCATACATCTCTCCTACAACAAACTCTCTAACTTCATTCAATTTGGATTTTCTAATCATGGTGCATAGGCACAAAGATTTGATTTCGATGCATATCTCCTCAATGTACACATGAACACCCACTTGAAGGATTTGGATTTGTACCTATAACTAGCTACCACGTGATAGGACCATCATCATGACCATACAACCACCATACCAAGCCTAGAAAAAGCCATTAACTACCAACAACCTATCTACATGTTTATCTTCCCCATAACTTTGTAACTATGAAGGAAAAATCCTAAATATGGCGTGCTACATTAAAATGTGCAAGTAATAGTGTTTATAGGTTTGAATTTAGGTAGAGATCCATGACCAAGAAGATGTTGGAGCATTGCAAAGTAGAACAATGTTCTGCATAGAGCCACATAGGCTCAAGAAGCATAATTAAATCACTTTAGAGGACTAAGCTTATTTGGAAAAGTTCTCTCAACCTTGTATTCCTGATATTCATTTTAATACTTTTTGTATGCATTCACTGTTTTCTCTTTTGTGTATTTTGTCTTCTTGTGGGAAAGTTTGTGTCCCATTTGGAGGTGACATGGAATTTGTTTTTAGTGTATTTTATCCTCTCATGAGGAGGTAGGCATCTCATTTTGAGGTGCCATAGTTTGGCCATGTGTCGACATCTTGTGGAGTTGTTAGATCGTTATGAATATGATAGATACTTATGATGCATAGGAGCATGTAAGAGAGATTACATTAGAATCCTGACCAACATTATGACAAGTGCGGATACTTGTCACAAAGCATCTTTATGCATTGGGCATGAAGACAAACTGGGGTGCCCAAGTTTGGGTGGTCAAATATGACATTTATGGCATATGACATGTTTAAGAGAATATGCTAAATATGGTCAGGATGACCAAGACCAAAGGACAACATTGGAATATGGGCTTTGAATTTGGTTTCCATACCTCTCTTGTATTGACCAGTGGTTTTCACTAAACATTTATGGTTTATGGTTTGTGCTTCACATATTTAATGGTCCTGGGAGTTATAGTTTGTATGGGTTAATTTGCAGGTACTGTTATGCCATCGAAATCACTAAAGATATGAATGTTGGTGATATTCCTGTAAAGGCTTGCTTTGCAAGTGTATTATAAATGTGTCGTTTACTAAATAATACATTGGGTTACTTTGGAGTGTGAGGTTTTTCTCCCAAAAGGGTTTTCCCATGTACACCTTGTGTTATGGATATTTTTTATTTGGATTTTATGTGTTTCTACTTTTTATAATTGTAAATATTTAAAATTTGTACAACACTCTCCCTAGAATATCAGTGTAGGAATAATTTCCATGCAAGTTGCTTAAAGTCAATAATAATTGAGCACATGTTTTGGTGAGAGCACATTAAAGAGTCAAATATAGCCATGAAGGTAGTTAGGTCACACCAAGGAGGACATTTGTCACCATAATACACAACACAAAAAGTATTAAAGTGCTTACAACAATTTTGTTGTTATGCCAAAATCAACTAGTAGCCTATATAAGAGATGCCATGCCACCTATGATACACAATCCACTGCTCTCATGTTGATGTGGTAATTGGGCCTACCATGTAGCAAAACTGTCACCATTAGGGACAAAATGTTATCATTGCCATTTAGATGTCATGTGACACCTTGTCGCTGGTTGAAAGTTATCATGAGGCATATTAATGGCCCCACTGTGAGGTGAAATAATTGCCACATATATGTTACCGCATAAAGGAAAGCTAGAATGCATGTTAAGCTAGTGAACAATTAAGGCCAAGTGGCTAATAGAGGGTGTTTGGCCCTACCCATTAGTTGTTGTGCTTTGGGAAGTAAAGCTAGTATTGCAGGGCCTTATAAAATATATGTGCATTGAGTTACATGGATACTGGCCATGTAAGTTGCCATGGGATTATAATAAAGCACTAAGGACTAGAATGGGCAGCCATGTATTTAAATAGAGGCAACTAGCAATTTTTAAATGTGGTTAGGCAATGTCAATGCAAGATAAGACACGGTGACAAAATGCAAGCCTAAGTGAGTGACACGTAAGCATGTTGGCCATGGGGGGCATGTGGACAAAAATAGGGGTGTTAGGTACAAGCATTAGACACTATATGATCTCCCCAGACACACATGACATTAAATTAAACTTAAATAGCACATAAAACATAGATCTAGAGGTATGACATGACAACACTTACACATGAGATAGACCGGGCCAATACAATGAGGCCCATTGATTGGCTAGCATTGGAACATGAGTAATACTAGGGAAAGCCAAGACATGCATGCAACATGGATAAGACAACAAAGTAGAATGGTAGATTGGAAAAAGGTGCCAAGAAGGAGCACTTGAAAAATACATAGATTGATGGTTAAAATTAAAAGGACTGCCATAAAAAAAATCTTGAACATAGAATTTTTAATGAATATATGATTATGATGTGAAAATTATATAAAATTCTATTATTAGGATTTTGGCTTTATATGTGTCTTTCAAGCCCACATAGTTTAGTCCATGGAATTTGTGTCACCTTGCCAAAAGTGTTTTACAGTTGCTAGAAATGTCTCCTATCGGGAAGGAGGGGCTTTGAGATTTTATTTGGGAGAAGAAAATCAAATTTAGTTTGGGACTTGGTCATGTTGAATATAGGGTCAATTAAACAATGAGAATATTAAAAAAATAGTGTTTCAATCCAATTAAGCATGTGATTAAACCAACAAGATTAATGTAACAAGAAAGAAGAAAACATAAAATATGCAAACCATATGAACACTAGATATATATGGAGAAACTCTTGCGGGATAAAACTCCACTACTAAAGACACCCAAGCTTGTATTAATCATAATAAAGTGTACACCAATACAATTCACTTATCTCTTTGACATTAATCTAATAACATGAGAGTATCCACAAAAGAACCTTGCAAACCTTTATTCCATGCTTCCAAAATATAGAAAACTCAAAAATTAGAAACCACCAAGTGGTATCCCAAAACTACAAGTCAAAATCATGAGCCATAACAAAAATCCAATACCCCCATAGTCATGGCCAAGCATCATAGATTATGTCATAATAATCAAATAAACTAGTTTCCCAAATCTAGGTGCTCCACGAGGATAATCAATGGTGTTATAACATCCAAATTGGGAACACACTCTATAACACTTGTTTTAATCTTTTCAATGTAACATCCCCATTTAGTGCCTTCTTATACAATATCACAAGCATCCCAAAGAATAAATAATGTGCCCACCCTCACATGGGTATCCCATTTTGCCCACTCCATGTTGTTTGAAGATCATACCTTATTTAACATCTACATAATCAAATACAATTTACAAGACTTATGGTTTGCAAGGTGAATGGCACACATAATCCTAACATTCTCCCACTTGAAATTTATAATGCTAGAAGAAGCAAGGCCTGTGACCTCTCTACACTAATCAAACGTATCCATGCTAACTAGCTTAGTGTTAGAATCTACAATGTTAACCATTGAAGTGTCAACCTTTTGTATAATGACTCTGCCACCCTCAATCATCTCATGGAAAAAGTGTTACTGAACATCAATATGCTTCATATGAGCATGGTATTGTTGTCCTATTTTCCTCTGCCCAGAGTTAAACAGTTCACCTTGCATTTTCCTTGAAAATCCTTTAGAAGTGACCCTACAGGCTTGAATCCTTCAAATACTCATGTTGTGCCTTGTAAAAAATCCTAAAAATCTCACCTTGAGAATCTTTGCAGAAAACCCAAAAAAACCCAAAAATCTTTTAGCTTCAAGTTTTCTCTATCGCAGGAATTTCTCAATTTCATGTTTAGTATTTGTGTATGCATTTTTTCAATGTATATTTGCATATACATTCGCCATTGTATGTTCATATGTACAAGTGCAATATACAATGACAAAAATGCAAAGTAAAGATGCAAGTCATACATACAGGAGTGAATGAACAGTGCAATGTACATTGGCGGGATGCAACAGTGGCTTGTATATGCGATTGTATCTTTGTATATACAATTGCACAAACAAAGGTTAACATGCAAAGGCCAATGTACATCGGAGCATATACAAGGGGAAGTATGCAAGGAAAAGATACAAAAGAGAATGTATATTGGCGCACATGCAAAGTCAACATACAAGGCCGAATATACAAAGGAATGTGGGGTCTGCTTGGATACAAAGGTGATTGTATATTGGGCAGTTGTGTCTTACATACAAACAACAATATACAAAGCTCATATACAAATGTAAGATGCAATTGGTGGGGTCCGCTGAATGTACAATGGCATTTGTATCTTCTATACAAATCGCATTGTATATGCGAAGATGCAAGTCAAATATACAAGGCCGCATATACAATCAAGAGATGCAAAAGGACATACAAAGACTTTTGCATATGTGCCGACATACAAAGGTGAATGTATATCAGCCGATATACAAGGCAAATGTGAATCGGGTTTATATGTATCTTCAGTTTGTATATTTGCTTTGTATGTTTGAACATACAAAGAAATATACAATGGAAAATATGCAAAGCGCCAGACAAGTAGGAGATACAAGAGGTGGGGCCCGCAAATATACAAAGGAGATTGTATGTGTTCGACATACAATATGACATGCAAATCAAAATGTATATCGGGTAGATGCACAAGCAACAAGTAAAGAAAAGATACAAGGCATGGGGCCCACCAGTTGCATATACAAGTGTGATTGTATGTTCGCACATACAAAGGAGCATGCATTCCTAATATGCATTGGCCGGACCCGAACGGGTATGCAATATAGTTGATAGGGGGCAAAGGTCCGGTAGATGTATGTTTTTGCTTGTATGTTTGCATTGCATGTGCGATATACAAGGCGAACATACATGTGCGATATACAAGCTGAACCCGATGGTATTTTCAGAATGCTTCATAATGTTTGAGATCTGCAGCTTGTATGTCAAGTGCATTGTATGTATGCCAATATACAAAGGGTGTTAGATACAAGCCAGGTTTCAAAATGATTCGAATATGCTTCATAATGTTTGAGATTCGCAGCTTGTATGTCAAGTGCATTGTATGTATGCCAATATACAAAGGGTGTTAGATACAAGTCGGGATTCAAAATGATTCCAATCTACTTTATAAATGTTTGAAGTCCACAGCTTGTACGTATAAGGGCATTGTATATTGCGATATACAAGGGTCAGATACAATAGAGAAGATACAGGGCGGACCTGACCCAGAGATCAAGTTTGGCATATTCAGCGATTGAGTCTGCAGTTGCATGTATATTTGTGATTGTATGTTGGCATATACAATTGAACATACAAAGACATTTTAGAGGCTGACTCGGATGCCGAATAAAAGCACATACAAAGCAATTTGTATATGGCGATATACAAGTGCAATTTGACCGTAACTTTGACCTCCTGTATCTTCCACGTCCTGGCGAATTTTGACATGATTCAAAAGGCAAAAGTGCTTATTTTTGCCTCCTCTTTCATTTGGCAGGGCTCTCAGGGGAAGTTTCACACTTTCAGTTTTAGGTCTGGATTTGTATGTTTTGGCTACGAGACGTTTCAGCAAATCATTTTTGAGCAGGATGCAGATATTTGTTGCATTAATTTGCTACAGGTAGAGGATGTTGCTCGCATTCAATGATAAAAAAATATCTCTCCAACGCCTTGTTTCAGATACTTCAGATATTCATGGTTGAAGATAGACATGATGGAGCTGCTCACATTCAAGGCACAGAATATCTCCCACCTACCCCTGTTCCCGATATTTCCACACCATAACTTCTGCAGGTGGGCAGTCATTCGAAGGCAGATATTTTTCTAATACAGCTCATGGAGGTGTTTTTTGTAACCGACTTAGGTCAGATTGAAATACTATATAAGCATAAGGATGAGATGAAAATAAGGTTGGAAATTTTTTGGCATTTGAGGCTTTTCTGTTTCCGAACAGAGCTTTCTACTACTGTAACTATGCCTTCCCACTGATATATGCAAGTTATTTTACCTCTTTTACTAATTTTTTAGTTTTAGTGTGAATCTTCATGTGATTGTCTGTGAATATTTCATTCCTCTCAATCATTATGTTTCTCACCTCTGCTAGGATCATTTGAATTTGTGTATGCTTACTTTTTGTATCTATTTATGTTGTGCATTTTCTCAGTTCTATGAAAGTTTCTTTTAATCAGTCTGGTGCATCACCCTTACTTTCAGTTTTCCTGTTTTTATTTTTCATTTAAAAGTGCTCCTTCTCCCTTTTCCTCTAAAGATTTAGTAGTTTTAGGTGATAACCAGTCAAGGAAGCTAGCCTTCTCCAGAGGTCTGATCTCATTTCACAAGGTCCCACACTTCGAGATCATTCCCATGTTACTCCAGATTGTTGAAGTTTCACAACTGCAACAAAGGGTGCAAATCTGGGTGATAACAGTTTCTAGCACACCCGATGGGACCCTAGAGTTAGAGAAACAATCATATACTATCTCTTATTGCTGGTTTTGATGTGCAGCCGGTGATTTTTAGACCTGTAAGAGGTTAAAACTTGCATATCTGGTGACTCATACTAAGGAAAGACAAGCAAATCAGTGCTGCTGTTACATTTTATGAGAAAGATTCAAACTCGGAGTTCAAGTTCATTTGATTAATTGCAGCTGTCTCCACCTAGAAGACAGAGTAGAGCTGTGGTAAGGACTCCAGTTTCTAAAAGAGTACAATCAACTCCACCGAGTTTCAGGCCGGTTGCACTTGTAGTCCCTATATCAACTCAAAAAATCCTACCTCTAGCCGTTCAAATGGCAAGAAATCAGCCATTTGTGGCTTTTGATGGGGGCAGCCCATTGAATTTGATAGTCCATGATGTTATACCTATGGCAGCTTTGAAGAGTCTGCCCTATTTTATAGGGGAGAATCAAACTACCCTAATCAAACACATTAGAGACGTGGCTTCTCTATGCAGAGTTCTTCATGTAACCCAAGAAAATGTAGCCATCAAGTTGTTGGCTGCCTCATTTAAAGGAAAAGCATTACAATGGTTTAGGAGTTTACCAGTGCAGACCATAGGAACCTGGGATGATCTTGGTGATAAATTAAATAAGCAATTTCAAGATAAATCAGACAACTTGTCATTGGTTGAACAGATGACTACAATAAGGAGAGCTCCCCAGGAGCAAATGATGGATTTCAACTTCAGATTCCAGAAGACATGGGACAGAATTCCTGTCATGGTAAGACCTCCATCAGAATATGCATTCTTGTATTTTTTGAAATCTTTAAATAGTGATATTTTAGTAATGATTCAATCATTGGGAGGCACAAGCCTAACTGATGCATATGAAATAGCTATTAGAGCAGAAAATAGCCTGATTCAGGCTGGTAAAATAGCTCCTCGACCACCAGTACCCATCTTCCCCAAGATTCAAGCTTCAATGCCATTGTTAATCCCATATTTTGCCCCTTTACCTGCTACTGCAGCATTACCAAGTACTACCAATTCTGAAACTATTGCTTCTAACTCATCACAAGAGTTGAAAGATATTAAAAATAGCCAACAGAAAATAGAAAATATCCTACAAACTTTTGGAAATGAGTTAGTAAACATCAAAAAGTAGCAGTCCTAGAACAGACAGCCCTATCAACAACCTAGCCAAGGGCAAAATCAGCCTTATCAAGCTAACAGGCCACCTTATCAAAGCAATTACCAGGGTACCGGGTAGAACGTGAATCAGAGGCCTTTTCAACCTTACAATCTGGTCCCCATTAATGTTGTTAAGGACCTTGTCCCTGTTCAGAATAACCTTGCAGCTAAGTATGAATGGTGTTCTCCATGCAATCAGCCACATAATTAGGGAGCCTGTTCAAATAGAGTTATAAATCAGGCTTTAATGGTACAAAATGTTGCAGTCTCACAGCCGAACATACCCAATAATGGGGTTGTGCAACAACAAGAGCAGCCTCAAAATGATTCTGCCTTCATAAATTGGCAAGAAGGTGAATTCTATGGTGTAAACAACGATAATACTCCAATTGCAGCAAATACAAGAGCCAAGAAAAGGGGTTATGAGGTAGATCAAGCAACAAATAAAGGAAAAGCACATGCTAATGCTTTTACATCTTAGATTCCCCACATTTTACAAAGGAATACTTCAGCAACAGCAAGGGAGATGCCTCATTTGCAGGCTGACATTGTTGCTACAAAGTCACATCAGAAGGTAAGTGTCACTCCACCTTTCAATATTATTGAGAATACGAAGAAGATGAATGTGACAATGTCTATGTGGGATTCCCTAGCCATCCCAGGCCAAAACGACATATTGCAATCTGCCTTGTCTGATTTGAAAGTGTCCAATGATACAACTGTTGACCCAACTAGAGTTGTCCTTACCAATTCATCCCAGGACAACAATAAACAACCAAACAAAAGTGCCAAACCACTTCCATTTTATGAGTCTTTAATAATTGGAGACAAGTTGGTACATAACTCCATGGTAGATAGTGGTGCAAGCAGTTCTGTGATGCCAAAATAGATTGCAGATCAATTAGGGTTGAAATACCAGCCCCTTGAGAAAGGTGTACTCCAACTAGATGGCACAACTATTAATACTATAGGTGTGATCAAAGACTTAGGTCTCACTCTGTACACTTGCCCAAATGTTTCCATTTCCCAAGAGGTGTTCATCATAGATTTGCCTCCCTATTTTGCTATGTGTTTGTCAAGAGAATTCACAGCCAAGATAGGAGGATATTTATCCTCAGACTGGTCCCACATGTTTTTAAGGACCAGATATGGCACAAAGGTGACCCCAAATTTTGAATTACTTGCCAAACATCGCATAGAGCCTTACACACCAAGTGTTGTTAACGCAGATTGCATTATTTCTGATAATACTGAACTTGTTGCTACCCAAGAACTACAAGCTGAAAGTATACCAGAGGTGCTATTAAAGGAGTGGGCCTCTGAAAATTTTGTTGATGATCCTGAGGGACACATCCAAGAAACTGGTATGGGGGTTTACATACTGCATGAGCCTGAAGCAGCAATTCCAAATCTGGTAAAGGATGTAGAATAGCAGACAGAACAACAAAATGAGGTGTGGAAAATGTATTTTGATGGCTCTAGGAATAGAAATGGATCTGGTGGTGATGGCTCTAGGAATAGAAATGGATCTGGTGGTGGTGCAATGCTTGTGTCTCCACAAGGTGAAAGATATTTTTCTTCTTTCCATTTTGCCTTTGCATGTACAAATAACACTATTGAGTATGAGGGATTGATTCAAGGTTTGCAGTGGGCAAGAAAGAGGAAAATTGGTTGTTTACAGGTGTTTGGGGACAGTGAACTTATTGTAAATCAGGTAAGAGGGTTGCATGTCACAAAGAATGATGTTTTGAAATGCTACAAGCATAGGGTACGGGACATGATTGAAGAGTTTGATGCTTTCAATCTGATCTCTATTCCAAGAAGTCAGAACTAGCATGCAGATAGGTTAGCTGCAATTGGGGCTAAATTTGACATCCCTAGTGATATCCAAAGAGAAAAGGTGTAGCCTCACGTGAAAATAGTTGATAGGCCTTCTATCCCTGACAATAACATTTATTAGCAGGTTTTTGAGAGTGATGAGCAGATCCTGCATTTCCTGTTAGAGGAGGATGAGTTTTCTATGGTGAATCAGGATAAACTCAAACAACAATATGAGGATGGGCAAGTTATTTAGTTAAGGACAAACAAACTGCCCAAAGGATTGGTAACCTTGGAATCCATTTTTGGGACTGATGATCAGCTAAAGAAGAGTAAAACCAGCATGCAGGTTAAAGAGGAACATTATGAGGAGCTAGTAATTTTTAAGGGTAAGCTTCTTAAAATTGGTAAAATTTGTTCGTCTGAGGATAGGAGAGCTTTTATTGCTCTTTGTCAAGAATTTGAAGATGTGTTTGCTTGGGATTATTCAGACCTAAAAGGGTTTGACCATCATATTGCCCAGCATACCATAGAATTAGAACCAGGTACAAAACTTGTGAGGCAGAAACAAAGGCCTCTAAATTCAAAACTAGAGCCCCTGACGATTAAAGAATTGACTAAGCTGATCGAGGGAAAGATCATTTTCCCGATCAAGTATACTTCTTGGGTCTCCAACCTTGTCCCTGTGAGGAAAAAGAATGGAGAGATTAGGCTGTGTGTCAACTTCAGAGACCTTAATAGAGCCTCCCTAAAAAACCACTACCCGCTGCCCTCAATGGAACAGATTATGCAAGTAGTGGCTAGTTCTAAAAGATTCTCCTTGCTTGACGGATATTATGGCTATAATCAAGTGTTAGTCAAGGAGGAAGATCAATTTAAAACTGTTTTACTACCAAATGGGGCACCATGGCCTACAAAAGGATGCCTTTTGGTCTGTCAAACGCTGGCTCTATTTTTCACAGAGCTATGGATATGGCTTTTAAGGGTTTGCTGTATAAACTGGTGCTAGTGTACCTTGATGACATAACAGTTTTTTCCAAGGATGCGTTTGAACATTTATCCCACCTGAGGCAGGTATTTGAGAGATGCAAAGAGTTTGGGATATCTCTCAATCCCAAAAAATGCATTTTTGTTGTGCATGAAGGCAAGCTGTTAGGGCACGTTGTGTTGAAGGAGGGCATTACCATTGATGTAGAAAGAGTAAGGGCTATTTTGGAGTTGCCTTTACCCAGCCACAAAAAGGGACTACAAAGTTTTATTAGCAGAATTAATTTTATGCGGAGATTTATACCCAACATTGCATATCTATTGAAGCCTTTGACGTCTATGTTGAAGAAGAGCACAGTTTTCGTTTGGACAAAAGAGGCCAAACTCAGCTTTGAGTCCATAAAGGAGGCATTATCGACTGCACCAACCTTGGTAAATCTTGATTTCTCCAAAGATTTTATCTTGTATGCTTATGGCGGTCTAGGTACAATCTCTGCGATTCTGGTATAGTAGCAGAGTGACAACTTTGAATAGCCAATCGCTTTCTTTAGTCGGGGCCTGGAGGAGTATCAACAGAGGTATAGCTTCATTAAAAAACATGTCCTTGTAGTGGTAAGGAGCCCCAAGAAATTCAGGCATCTTATTTCTAATAATAAGATACATTTGATGGTTGCTCACCCCAGCGTGAAAAAGTTCCTGTTAGGTAAGGACGTGAATGAGAAAAGGGCTGGTTGGATCACCAAAGTCATGGAATATGACGTGGAGATCAAGATAACCAAGCTTGTCAGAGGTAGAGGACTCAGTGAACAACTTGCTACCAGTTCTAAGAATGAAGTAGAAAAAGAAGAAGAGGTGCTTCTGACCATTAAAGATGCACCTCAGGATGATACAGCAGCAGTGGGCACAAGTTGGGTTAATAACACGACTTAATTTTTGCAAACTAGCAAATGTCCAGCAGGTTTAGATAGAACCAAGAGAAGGTATTTCAGACTGCAGTCTGTTCCATATGTTTTAATAAATGGCATCCTTTTCAGAAAAGATTTTAATGGTGTATTGTTAAGATGCATTGATAATGATCAAACTGACAAGGTGCTGCATGAGTTTCATGATGGAACAGCAGGGGCCATTTTGCCCCAAAGACTACTGCTTGGAAAATAATGAGACCTAGATATTACTGGCCCAGCTTATTCAAGGATGCCCATGCATGGGCTAGAAAATGTGTAAAATGTGCCCATTTTACAGGCAAAGAGAGGCTGCCAGCTTTACCTCTATAGCCAATTCAAGTAGAACGACCCTTCATGAGATAGGACATTGATCTTGTAGGTCCCATTAACCCACCATCAAGTGCAGGCCACAGGTGGATACTTACAGCTACAGACTATTTCACAAGGTGGACTGAAGCAATGGCTCTGAAGGAATCCAATGAAAATACTGTTTTGAATTTTTACCAAGATTTGATATCTAGATTTGGGGTGCCTGAGTCAATCATCTTAGATAATGCTTTATCCTTTGTTGGATTAAAGATGATGGACTGGGCTGTTAAGAATGGGATCTATTTGAATACTTCATCAAATTATTACCCACAAGGTAATGTTTGGCTGAATCTACAAATAAGAACCTCATAAGGATTGTTAAAAGATCAATGGAAGACAACCAGAGGACTTGGCACACTAATATGAAATATGCCTTATGGGAAGATAGAATAACTCCCAAGAGGTCTATTGGGAACTCCCCATATATGTTAGTTTATTGGAAAGAGGCAAGATTGCCTATATCTATGGAGCTGCCAGCACTTGATATCATAAATCAACTGGAGATGTTTGAAGAAGAGGATCCCATGGCTGTCAAATATGCTCAACTTATGGAGCTTGAAGAAATCAGAGATAAGGCTATGAAAACTATGGAGTATCATCAGCTTCAGACCAAAAGAAATTTTGATCAGAAGGCTACACCCAGAATCTTTAGGGAGGGAGAGATGGTGCTCAAATGGGATGAGTTGAAAAGCAGACCAGGAAAGCACTCCAAGTTTGACAACATGTGGAGTGGCCCATTTCTCATTATTGAATGCAAGGAGCACAATCCATTTCAGTTATAAAATATGGATGGATAAAATTTGCCTATCTCAGTCAATGGGATACACCTAAAGAGGTGTTTTGAGGTATGAGTGCCTTGTAAATTAGTAGATTAGATTTCTTGCTTTCAATAAGTGCTGCTACACAATAGTTTAGATCTCTTTTTGTTTTCCCTAAGTGTTGTCTAGCACAGTTGGAGGGGTTGCCTTCACCATTTTTGTCTTGGTTTGGTCTTCCAGATGTTCTTCACTGCTAATATGCTGAGTTGCTAAGGTCAGGATTGTTTGTCAAGGTATATTTTTAGTCTCTGTATGACTCCATGCCCAATGGATGCTTAAGGCCACTAATCCAATTGTTTAGCAGGCAAACATCCCATAGAGGTCGCCAAATTGTTGACCTATTTTCCTCTGCCCAGAGTTAAACAGTTCACCTTGCATTTTCCTTGAAAATCCTTTGGAAGTGACCCTACAGGCTTGAATCCTTCAAATGCTCGTGTTGTACCTTGCAAAAAATCCTAAAAATATCACCTTGAGAATCTTTACAAAAAACCCAAAAAAATGCAGAAATCTTTTAGCTTCAAGTTTTCTCTATCGCAAGAATTTCTCAGTTTCATGTTCAATATTTGTGTATGCATTTTTCAATGTATATTTGCATATACATTCGCCATTGTATGTTCATATGTACAAGTGCAATATACAATGACAAAAATGCAAAGTAAAGATGCAAGTCATACATACAGGAATGAATGAACAAGGCAATGTACATCGGCGGGATGCAACAGTGGCTTGTATATGCGATTGTATCTTTGTATATACAATCGCACATACAAAGGTTAACATGCAAAGGCCAATGTACATCAAAGCATATACAAGGGGAAGTATACAAAGAGAATGTATATCGACGCACATGCAAAGTCAACATACAAGGCCGAATATACAAAGGAATGTGGGGTTTGCTTGGATACAAAGGTGATTGTATATTGGGCAGTTGTGTCTTACATACAAACAGCAATATACAAAGCTCATATACAAATATAAGTTGCAATTAGTGGAGTCCATTGAATGTACAATGGTGTTTGTATCTTCTATACAAGTCGCATTGTATAAGCGAAGATGCAAGTCAAATATACAAGGCTGCATATACAATCAAGAGATGCAAAGGGACATACAAAGACTTTTGCATGTGCCGACATACAAAGGTGAATGTATATCAGCCGATATACAAGACAAATGTGAATCAGGTTTATATGTATCTTTGGTTTGTATATTTGCTTTGTATGTTTGAACATACAAAGAAATATGCAAAGCGCCAGACAAGCAGGAGATACAAGAGGTGGGGCCCACAGATATACAAAGAAGATTGTATGTGTTTGACATACAATATGAGCATGCAAAGCGGAATGTATATCAGGTAGATGCACAAGCAGCAAGTAAAGAAAAGATACAAGGCATGGGGCCCACCAGTTGCATATACAAGTGTGATTGCATGTTCGCACATACAAAGGAGCATGCATTCTTAATATGCATTGGCCATACCCGAACGGGTATGCAATATAGTTGATAGGGGGCAAAGGTCCGGTAGATGTATGTTTTTGCTTGTATGTTTGCATTGCATGTGCGATATACAAGGTGAACATACATGTGCGATATACAAGCCGAACCCGATGGTATTTTCAGAATGCTTCATAATGTTTGAGATCCGCAGCTTGTATGTCAAGTGCATTGTATGTATGCTGATATACAAAGGGTGTTAGATACAAGCTGGGTTTCAAAATGATTCCAATATGCTTCATACTATTTGAGATCCGCAGCTTGTATGTCAAGTGCATTATATGTATGCTGATATACAAAGGGTGTTAGATACAAGTTGGGTTTCAAAATGATTCCAATCTGCTTTATAAATGTTTTAAGTCTGCGGCTTGTACGTATAAGGGCATTGTATATTGCGATATACAAGGGTCAGATACAACAGAGAAGATACAAGGCGGACCTGACCCAGAGATCAAGTTTGGCATATTCAGCGATTGAGTCCACAGTTGCATGTATATTTGTGATTGTATGTTGGCATATACAATTGAACATACAAAGACATTTCAGAGGTCAATTTGGATGCCGAATGAAAGCACATACAAAGCAGTTTGTATATGGCGATATACAAGTGTAATTTGACCGTAACTTTGACTGCCTATATCTTCCACGTCCTGGCGAATTTCAACATGATTCAAAAGGCAAAAGTGCTTATTTTTGCCTCCTCTTTCATTTGGCGGGGCTCTTAGGGGAAGTTTCACACTTTCAGTTTTAGGTTTGGATTTGTATGTTTTGGCTACGGGACGTTTCAGCAAATCATTTTTGAGCAAGATGCAGCTATTTGTTGCATTCATTTGCTGTAGGTAGAGGAAGCTGCTTGCATTCAATGATCAAAAATATCTCTCCACCGCCTTGTTTCAAATACTTCAGATATTCATGGTTGAAGATAGACACGATGGAGCTGCTCGCATTCAAGGCACAGAATATCTCCCACCTACCCCTGTTCCTGATATTTCCACACCATAACTTCTACAGGTGGGCAGTCATTCAAAGGCAGATATTTTTCTGATACAGCTCATGGAGATGTTTTTTGTAACTGACTTAGGTCAGATTGAAATGCTATATAAGCATAAGGATGAGATGAAAATATGGTTGGAAATGTTTTGGCATTTGAGGCTTTTCTATTTCCAAACAGAGCTTTCTGCTACTGTAACTGTGCCTTCCCACTAATATATGCAAGTTATTTTACCTCTTTTACTAATTTTTTAGTTTTAGTGTGAATCTTCATGTGATTGTCTGTGACTATTTCATTCCTCTCAATCATTATGTTTCTCACCTTTGCTAGGATCATTTGAATCTGTGTATGCCTACTTGTTGTATCTAGTTATGTTATGCATTTTCTCAGTTCTATGAAAGTTTCTTTTAATCAGTCTAGTGCATCACCCTTACTTTCAGTTTTCCTATTTTCATTTTTTCATTTAAAAGTGCTCCTTCTCCCTTTTCCTCTGAAGATTTAATAGTTTTAGGTGATAAGCAGTCAAGGAATCTGGCCTTCTTCGGAGGTCTGATCTCATTTCGCAAGGTCCCACATTTCGAGATCATTCCCATGTTACTCTAGATTGCTAAAGTTTCACAACTGCAGCAAAGGGTGCAAATCTGGGTGATAACAGGTACATTGGGTTATTTGCTAAATTGATAAAAATCTGACTATCATATTCTATCCTAACCTATTTGCGCTTAAGACCAATACCTAAACATAATCTTTGTAACCATATAGCCTCCTTATAGGCATGTGTAGCAACCATGTATGATGCTTATGTAGTGGATAATGCAACTATGGACTACCACTTACTCATTCAACTAATAGCTCCTCCAAATATAGTGAACACATAACTACTTGTGGACCTCATATTATCTAAATCACTAGTCTAATCTAAATCAGCAAAGCCTTGTATATCAAGCAAATTTCCTACACCATCAGTCTCATAATAGTAAATACAATAATTAAATGCCCCTTTATGAAAATCCTTTTCACATAATTCCAATCCTCTTTACTAGGTTTAGGCATAAACTTGCTAAGAACTCTCACTACTTGGGCAATGTTTGGTCTTGTACAAATTGTAGCATACATTAGGCTACTTGAGATACTAGTATAATGAACATTAAACATATACTCCAAATCATCATCTAACTTAAGACATCAATCTAAAGATAACTTAGGAATATTCACTAGCTTACATTATTGCATTGCAAACTATTGCAAAATAGTCTAAACATATATGCTTTGACTAAGCCAAATCTTTCTACCAACTTAAACTTTATTAATCTCCATACCCAAGATGTTTTTTGTAGCCCCCAAATCCTCCATGTTAAAGGCATTAGAAAGTTGCGTTTTGAGTTCCCTAGCCATACCCTTACTATTTCTAATCAACAACATGCCATAAACACACATGACAATGATTAGTAATTGATCATCAATCAATTTGAAATAAACTCAATGATCACAATCAGTCCTAGCAAATCCTTGCTACAATGTGAAAGCATCAAACTTGTAATACCACAAATGAGGTGACTACTTCAACAAATAGAGTAAACATGTAACTACTCATGGACCTCCTGCTATTTAAATCACTAGTGTAATAGGAATCAACAAAGCCCTGTATATCAAACAACTTGCCCACATCATCAATTCTACAATAGAAAATACAATAATTAAACCTCCCTTTATGAAGACCCTTTTCACATAATTCCAATACTCTCTACTAGGGTTACACATAAACCTACTAAGAACTCTCACTACTTGGGCAATGTTTGGTCTTGTACAAATTGTAGAATACATTAGGCTACCTAAGACACTAGCATAATGAACATTAAACACATCTTCAAAATCATCATCTAACTCAAGACATTGATCCTAAAACTTAGAACCAATAGGTAAAGAAATACTCATTGGCTTATAATCTTGCATAGAAAATTATTGTGAAATAGTCAAAACATATTTACTTTTACTAAGCCAAATATTTCTACCAAGCTAAACTTTATTAATCTCCATACCCAAGATGTTTTTTGCAACCCCCAAATCCTTCATGTGAAAGGCACTAGAAAGTTGAGTTTTGAGTTCCCTAGTCATACCCTTATTATTTCCAATAAACAACATGCCATCAACATACATGGCAATGATTATTAATTGATCATCAATCAATTTGAAATAACCTCAATGATCACAATCATTCCTAAGAAACCCATGCTACAATACAAAATCATCAAACTTCTAATACCACATCTAAGGTGACTGCTTCAGAGCATGTAAAGACTGCTTTAACTTGCAAAACATGTTTGTGTTCCCTTCTACCATAAAACATCAATATGTTTCATATAAATTTGTTTCTCAAGATCCCCATACAAAAATGTAGTTTTAACATCCATTTTCTCTACTTCTATGTCATAAGCAACAATAATAGAAAGTAGGAATTTAATAAAAGTTAGTTTCAATAGGAGAAAAAATCACCAAAATCAACTCCCTTGACCTGAGAGTAACCTTTTGCCACTATTAACCTTATACCTTTCCAATTATCCATCTAATCTAAATTTCTTATTAAACAACCATTTGCAACCAATGGGATTTCTTCCCTCGAGCATTTCAACTAGATCTTAGGTCTCACATATGTCCAAGGCCATCATCTCATCCTACATGGCACCCATCCAAGACCCATGCTCCTTTAAAGAAAGAACTTCCTTCACATATCAAGGTTCATCATTAGTACAAGGTAAAGTAAATACATAACAAAAGCTTAGTGGGCCATACCCATCAACTAATTTATGTTGCCTTGTGGACCTTATCAAGGATGTAGTAAAAAGGTCCTATTAAACTTCATCTAAACTCTCTAGATATGAACCTTCTTATTCCTCTAAATCCTCCTGTCCACACCTCATATGGTGTTTTATCAACCAAAGAAAACCATATAGATCTATTAATCAAATAACAATCAGTACTTATAGCCTCAACCCAAAGACATCAATCTAATTGAATACTACTTAACATACTTCTAGCTCTATTCATTAAAACATTCCCCTCCCTTATCTAACCGTATTACTTTTATTTTCTAATTCATTTAATTTTTGAAAAGGATTTAAAAATCTTTAAATTTGCTAAAAACTTTAGACTTATGCCTCAAAAAATAAATCCAAGCACAACATGAGAAGTCATTGATAAAGAAAACGTAATAATGAGATTTACCAATTAAAGCAACATCCACAAGACCAAAAACATCACTATGAAAAAATAAATCCAAGCACAAAATGAGTAGTTATTGATAAAGAAAACACAATAATGAGATTTACCAATTAAAGCAACATCCACAAGACCAAAAACATCACTATGAATAACCTTTTATAATCTCCTTGCTCTAGTTCTACTATAATTAAACTTAACTCTACTTTGTTTTCCAAACACATAGTGCTCATAAAAATCAAAATCCATATAATAACTAGATAAAATATTCACCATATTTTTATTAACCTGGGTCTTAAGCCCTTCTTCACCAATGTGGCCCAACCTGCAATGCCACAATATACATGAATCATAGTTCTCAGTTAAATAGGTAGAGTTATAATATATCAATGCATCAAGCTTAAACAAGGTATTGCACTGAGTGCTCTTAGCTAGAACTAAATTCCCTCTAATTAACTTGCAACCACTCCCATAAAACACTACATGCACTCCAACATCATTCATCTTGTAAACTAAAATTAAATGTCATGCTAATCCTAGAATGTGAAAAACATTTATTAGAAATTTTACTCTCTCATCATTAAACATGGATTTTACCTTCCCTTTGCTAATAATTCAATGAAAAACATGATCGCTGAGGAAGACCTCACCACCACCATAAACTGTGCAAGAGGAGAACCACTCAGTGTGAGGAGTCATGTGAAATGAGGCACCCAAATTAGTCAACCATGATTCATCATTAGCAATGTTGGAAAAACTGAATAAAACATCATTTTCATCAATAAATAAATTTTCATTAGAGGAATTTTAGAATTATTTTCTTGTTTCTACATTCCTTCTTCACATAGCCCCTTCATATAGTCCCAACATTTCACTCTACTCTTAATAGGGGTTTTTGACCATTCTTTTAACTTGGATATCTCATTATATCACTTTTTCTTACCACTTTTTCCTTGGGTATATCCTAAAAATGCAATGCATCCTTAGAACCCTTGTCCATGGATTTCCTCTTCATTTTTTTTACTAAGAAAAGTAGCAACAATAGAAACCATCTTTGGCTCTACACAACAACCATTGATTGCAACTATTAGATTCTACCAATATTTAAGTAAAGAGCAAAGCAACAAAATATATTTAGCCTCCTCATCAGTCTGTACATCTATACTTTCTAGTTGATTAAAATAAGACTAAAATCATTTAAATTCTCAGCTACAAAGTCTCCTTATTTCATTTTTAAGGAATACAAATTTCTTTTTAAATATAACATGTTTACAAAACTCTTTGTTTGATAGATCTAACCTATTCTTGTCCACAAATTATATGTGGTAGTCTCCTCAAAGACATTTAGAAGGATGGAATTAGAGAGACATGGCCATATAGCTCCTCGATCCTTCTTGTCAAGCTTCTTCTAGTCATCATCTAATAACCCAATAGGCTTCTCTTTGTCTTTCAAAACTCTCCATTAATCTCTTTCCTCTAAGATATCCTCCATTTTTATTTTTCACAAGTCATACTCAAACCCATTGAACTTTTCAATCTCTAAACGCGATGTTCTTGCCATGACTTCTCTAACCACACTCAGATCTACAAAACTAAGAAACAAAATACTCCATTACAACCACAAAAAACTTAGAACACTACAATAAAGTGTTGGGAATTAAGGTGTCTCAACCTTGAAATTCCTAGAATTGATTATTTATTTATTATTTATGTATTTGCTCAAATTTGTATTTACTTGCACATTCAGTTTTGGCATTTAGTTTGAGGTAGCATTGTGACATGTCATCTTACTTGGAATATGCTTTGGATGGTCAAATCAAACACGTGGATTTGGGCATCCCATTTGAGGTGGCACTAATATGCCATGTGTTGGCATCTTGGATTATGACGGAGGAGTTATTTTGTATGACAGAATCTATGATGTGGAAGAGCCAAGTATAGAGATTCCTATGACAAGTGAACACAAGTGTCGAAAAACATATTTGCATGTGGAGAAGGCATCTTTGGGTGCCCAAGTTGGGCTATGACATGTTGTAAGAGGAATATGCTATTTTTAGTCATGTATGATGGATTCTCTTACAACATTAAGTGTTGTCATGTTGTTTTTTATGACAACTGTAAAATTCGTAAGAGCATCTGTCCTTGCCTATTTTTAGCCTAGAGCGCTCTACCTTGGGAAGTCAAATATGCCATGTTATGAAAAATGTAAGAGAGTTGAAAACATGTTGGACAAGTATCCTTTGAGTGAGTAAATGGCCATGTGGCCAAGATGGATGCCCATCTCTAGAGGCTTCTCAATATTGCCTTGTAACTCTATATAATGCAGAGTTTAGAGTTGTAGTTTACATAGTATTAATACAGGTACTGTTATGCTGCCAGAATTAGTCCATAAATGACATTTGCAGACTTTTGGAAGAACTTGCATTGCAAGTGTATTGTAATCCTTTTCAGATTTGTTAATACATTATGCAAGTTTTGGAGTGTGGGGTTTTTTACTTGAAAAGGTTTTCTCCACAATATATCTTGTGTCAATCTCTTTCTATGTGTTTTGTTGTTGTTGTAATCTTTATGTTATGTGTTTAACATTGCTACAATTGTAAGGATTTAAAAGAATTTGCATACTATTCCTCTCATTAGGTTAGTGTAGGAAGTGTGTTCCGCATAGCTTGCTTCCTTTCAGTTGGTATCAAAGCTTGATCACCTTTGATCCTAGTTATTGGGTAGGGGTTTTTTGAGCTAATCTTTGATTGAGTGGGAGTCTGTGCAGAGTATTATATAATCTCATTGTAGGAAGAAGATGGCAGGCACATCTGGAAGGATAGAGTTGGAAAAGTTTAATGGCAACAATTTCAAGTTGTGAAAACTTAAAATGGAAGACATGCTTGTTGATAGCTCGATCTATGGGAAACAATTTCTGGAACAAAACCAATGGCAATGGCATAGGAAGATTAGGATCTCAAAGATCATAAAGCTAAGGGTCTTTTGAGACTCTATTTAGCTGATTCCATCCTGTTAAATGTTCATGAAGAGAAGGCCACAAAAGAGCTATGGAAGAAACTTGGTGATGTTTATCAGACCAAATCCTTGGTAAATAAGTTATTCCTAAGGAAGAAGATGTATTCTATGAGGATGGAAGATGGAGAATCAGTTGTAGATCACCTGAATGCCTTCAACATGTTAGTTGCACAGTTGACTTTCATTGGTGTGAAGATGGAGGAGGAGGATTGTTGCATGACCTTGCTTTGTTCTTTGCCAGAATCATGGGACCACCTTGTCATCACCATTGGGAGAACTACTACCACCTTCAAGATGGATGAAGTGGTATCTTCATTGTTATCTGAAGAGATGTGGAGAAAGTCTTCTAAATTGGCAAAGGAGGCTCTTGCAGTTCGTGGTAGGCCAAAAGAGAAAGGGAAAAAGAAAGACAAGAAAGTTGAAAAAGGCAAATCCAAATCCCATGGAAGATCCAAATCTCCTGGAATGTCCAAGGTAGTGTGTTGGAATTGTGGAAAAACTACGCACTTCTGAAAGGAGTGCAAGGAGGAAAAGAAGAAAAAGAATAACACATCCGATTCAGATTCTGACAAGTCACAAGATGATGGTGATGCTTTTGTTGCAGCCTTGACAATCCATGCATCGAAAGATGTGTGGCTGATTGACTCTGGTCCTTCCTTCCACATGACCTCTCATTGAGGTTGGTTTACAAAGTATGAAGAATACTATGGTGGGAAGGTGTACCTGGGTGATGACTCTGACCCGAAGATAGTTGGTTGTGGAAGAGTCTTGATCTGATTCCCTGATGGATAAGTGAAGGGGATCAATGGGGTTATGCACATCCCCAGTTTAGCATGAAACCTTCTTTTTGTAAGTAAATTGAATGATGCAGGTGTGTAGGTTGTCTTCTCGGGTGGAGGATGCAAGATGACAAGAGGAGCTATGGTGTTTGCTAAGCGTACTTGGAGAGGTACTCTATTTCAGTTGGATGCATGCACTACTCAGTGCAATATTTATTTTGTTTCAAAGAAAAGAGCTTTAGATTATTCATCCTCACCATTAGAACCAACATTAAAGAAATGTGTTGCTTCAACTTCTGATGGTAGTGCTTTCTAGGTACCTAAGGGTGCTCATGCTTTGGAAATGAAACTTCTTACTGAGAAGACAATGTTGTGGCATGAGAGACTTGGTCACATTGGTGAGAAGGGTCTTAGATCCCTAAAAAATAAAAACTTTGTCGAGGGGTTAAATGATTGTAATCTTGAGTTTGACTTTTGTGAACATTGTGTATATAGAAAACAAAACCATGTTCAGTTTTACTCGAGTTCTCATAAGTCTTCTGGTGTGTTGGATCTAGTTCATTCTGATGTGTTTAGTCCTGTGAATGTTCCTTCAATTTCTAAATAGTTATATTTTGTATCATTCATTGATGATTACAGTAGAAGGACATGGATTTATTTTCTCAAAAGCAAATCTAAAGTCTTTAGTCAATTCAAAGAGTTTAAAGCTTTTGTTTAGAATCAGACTAGTAAAAAGATTAAGTGTTTGAGAACTGATAATGGTGGTGAGTTTTGTTCCACAAAATTTGATAAGTTCTGTAAAGAACATGGGATTGAAAGACATAAGACAACTCCATACACCCAGCAACAAAATGGCCTTGCAAAGAGGATGAATAGAACGTTGATGGAGAGGGCTAGGAGCATGCTTAGTGGAGCTAGCCTCAAAAATAAGTTTTGGGCTAAAGTTGTTGCCATTTTTTGCTACCTGGTTAACATGTCTCTTACTTCAGTGCTCATTGATGAGACACCCATGGAGGTGTGGTCTGGTAAGAAGCCCTTGTTGAGACATTTTCATGTTTTTGGTTATGAGGCATATGCACATGTGCCTAAGGAAAAGAGGTCAAAATTGGAGAACAAGGCAGTTAAGTGTATCTTCATTAGCTATGGTGTCGGTGTGAAAGGGTACAAGCTTTGGGATCCTGTAGCTGAGAAAGTGTTGTATAGCAGAAGTGTTATTTTCATAGAGATATCTCATTCTCTTATTGTTTTACAACTGGAAGAAAAAGAAAAGAAAGAGGATGTGGTTCAGTTTCCCACTACCCCTGAGAAGACTGAACCGAAAGACCCTATTGGACATGATGATGAGGAGAGCTCTAGCAACTCTGAAAGTTCAAAAGAGGAAGAATGTAATGTCCCCTTGTCACAAATCAAAATTTCTCTACCTTGTTCACAAATTTCAACTTGAAAAAAGAGAACATTAGTACATTTTGCATTTATAGCCACATATATGATTCACATAAGAACATTGCTTTTATCATTTCTATGACCAAATGCCAATTCATATCTTTAATTCATCATTGATTACTTTCAATACACATCACTATCATTAATCTATGATTACTTTCAATACGTATCACTATTACTAATCTTATAATTACTTTCAATGCACATTCTCTATCATTAATATTTCACATGTTACTCTTATGATCACTATCCATATGCCTTGCATATTCTTTATCATGACATTTCACATGCTCTATTATTTAGTCATGATCTCTATCAATATATATTGCATACTTGCTATCTCTTTAACAGCCTATGAGAGAGATGAGATGAGATTTGCCACTATCCACCATGGGGCTCTAATGTCTCCTATCCTTAGACTCAAGTAGTACCCTTGGTACTCTTAGAGTCAAGGCCTCTATGAGACTCCTTGGTACTCTTGTGATGCCTTACATCATGGTATCCAAGGCCACTAAATCACAATCCTTTGTACTATGGGTACCTCATACCACATGTGACAAAGGCCTCTATGTGATTAATATCCTTTGCACTATGGGTACCTTATACCACATGTGACAAAGGCCTCTAAATACCCATGAATGGCCTCTAGTCATCTCATTCTCATTCTTCCCATAGGAAGTTAATGTGTTTAATATAACATTTTTCATTATGATATATATGATTGATATAAGCTTCAGTCTTTTCATTATGATACCTATATAAGATTACATAAATGCTATAGTACTTTCATTATAATCAGATTACAACATATAGAATCGATTTCTAAGAATAACAGTATTCAAAGGAAATGTAATTATGCAAAGAAATATCAATATACTATCATGCTTGTATGTTCAAGCTGTATAATGCTGGTACGATCCAATGATATCCTTAATAGAATGTAGATATAACTCTTATTATGTTGTTCATGGGAATATCTGAATGCTCTTGCTTGATATTTAGGATTGCTATATATTCAAGGAATCTTGTTTGTTGATCTGATTTATTGTTTCTTGGCAATGGTGATATATATATATATGTGTGTGTGTGTGTGTGTGTTCTCAATGTATCTTTAATGTTGTACTCCTTCGAATGATGTTCGTTGAATTGCTTCTCCCATGATGATCGGCAAGTGATCTTTATGGTGATTATATATCTATTGGAATCGCTGTCCTTTGGAAATGGACGTGTCTTTTAGAGAGACGAATGCCTCTTTATGGATCGACCTCTTTGGAAAATATCATTATTATGATTTGTTAAACTTCCTTTGTCTTGCTCTTAATTTATCTTTAACCTTATTTTGTTCTTATCCCTATTTTGTCTTTTTCTTCTTGGCCTCAAATTTGACTAAGGGAAGGTAGAGAGAGTGATAGGGAGAGATACTCAATGCTATTCTTTCCAATCTTTAATTGGAAAATATCAGAGCATTACAAGCCTCCCCTCTTGAAATTGCTTGTCCTCAAGCAATGTTTAAACCTGGATTTTGGAGAATCTCTTGTCCTTACCATGTGGCATCATCCTCAGGTAGGTTCTTCCATTTGATAAGATACTCCATTATAGATCTATTCCTTGATTTCCTTTCTCTGGTACCCAATATCCTTTTGGGTTCTAGAATTAATTGTCCTTCATCATCTAAAGGTGGAAGATCTTTGCATGGAGTGACCCTTTGACCAAGTACCTTCTTGAGTCTGGAGACGTGAAACACATTATGGATATTGTTGTTCTTTGCCAACTCCAATTCATATGCATCCTTGCCTATCTTTCTTATTACCTTATAGGGTCCATGAAATCATGGTTTAAGATTTTCTGCACTATTAGATTTTAAGGAGGGTTGCTTATAGGGTTGCAATCTTAAGAATACCATGTCTTTAGCTTCAAATGTTCTCTCAACACACTTTGAATCAGCATATATCTTTTGTTGGTTTTGGGCATGGTCTAAATTATCTCTAAGTACCCTCATGATGTCTTTGTGTTGCTGGATGAAGTCTTTTGCTTTGGACTTCTAATTTCTTGGAGTATCAAGTTCCCGAATGAAGTAGGATCATATCCATATAGAGCCATAAAGGGACTCATCCCGATCAACATATGATGTGTTGTATTATAGCAATGCTCCCCATGATGTAACCATTTAATCCATGTATTTTGTTGCCCGGTGACATAGTTTCAGAGATATCCTTCGATCCACTTGTTTACAATCTCTATTTGACTATCCATTTGTGGATGATAACTTGTGCTTGATGTAAGTTGTGTGCCTGCCAATTTGAACAATTCTTGCCAAAAGAGACTCATAAACCTGCTGTCCTGATCACTAATTATGTTTTGTGGTAAACCATGGAGTCAGAATATTTCTTTGAAGAATAACTCAGCTATTTGAGGTGCTTTATAATCACAGGATATGGCCATGAAATGTGCATATTTGGTAAGTCTATCCATGACCACATAAATGCAATCTTTCCCTTGTACCTTAGGGAGCCCGGTAATAAAATCCACGGTGATACTACATTTTTGCTTCGGTATGGGTAAGGATTGTAGAAAACTGGCAGGATGTGTATGCTCTATTTTATTCTTTTGGCAAGTGGTACATTCTCATACATATTGGAGTACATCCTTCTTTAAACCTTTCCACGCAAAACTTTCTTGAACTTGTTTATAGGTTTTGTAATTGCCTTGGTGTCCCGCAAGTGGGCTATCATGGAACTCTTGGATGATTTGGTGCTTCATCTTGGACCCTACGACCAAAAATATTTGATCTTTGTATAGGATGAGATCCTCCTTAACTATATAACCTTCAATATGTCCCTCCATTATGTTATTTGTGAAGGGATCCTTTACATATTCTATTGTAATCAAGTTCTTCCATCCAAGAGATATGCATGACATGGCACATAAGTGTGGTCTTCTTGATAGAGCATCGGCTACCACATTATTTTTCCCTTTCATGTAACTAATATCAAAGTTATATGCTTGAAGTTTGCTAACCCATTTTTGTTGTCTATCATTTAAATCGCACTGCTTAAGGAAGTGCTGCAGGTTGTTGTGATCCATTTTGATGGCAAATTTTCCACATACGAGATATTGGCAAAATTTGGCCAAGGCATGCATGATGGCCAATATCTCTTTATCATAAGTTGAATATAATCTCTCTGTGGCTGTCAACTTGCGACTTTCAATTTCTATGGGGTGCCTATTTTGCATTAAAACAACGCCAATACCTTCACCGGAGGCATCACATTACAATTCAAAAGGTGAAGAGAAGTCGACTATGGCCAACACTGGACAAGTGCTCATGACAATTTTCAACTCCTTGAAAGCTTTCTCAACAGCATCATTCCATTGGAATAGTCCTTTCTTTTTTAGGTCGGATAAAGGTGATGCAATCTTGGAGAAATTTCTTACAAACCTTCGGTAATAACTGCATAGTCCTAGAAATCCTCTTAAGTGAGTTAAAGTCTTCGGTCTAGGCCATTCCCTTATGGTCTTAATCTTTTCCTCATCAACCTTGACTCCTTCGACACTAATTTTGTGCTCTAAGTAAAGAATTTCCTCCATTCCAAACTCGCATTTTGAAGCTTTGGCATAAAGGGATTCTTGTTCTAGTATGGACAAGACCTCATCAATATGTTTCAAGTGCTCCTCCCAAGTTTTACTATATAGTAATATGTCATCAAAGAAGATTAGGAGGAACTTCCTTAGTTGCTTCCAGAAAGTATGGTTCATGCATGACTGGAAGGTTGCCAAGGCATTGGTTAGGCCGAATGGTAGGACTAAGAACTCAAAATGGCGATAATGGCATCGAAAAGCGGTTTTAGGGATATCTTCCTCTCTCATTCAGATTTGGTGATACCCGGACCTAAGATCAATCTTTGAAAAGTATTTGGCTCCATGTAGTTCAATAATTAATTCACCTACCCTAGGTATGGGATATCAATTTTTTATAGTTTGTTTATTTAAAGCTCTATAATCTACACACATTTGCAAAGTTCCATCTTTCTTTTTCACTAGTACTACGGAAGATGCGAATGGGCTACAACTAGGTTGTCTATGTCCCATTTCTAGGAGTTCATTGATGGTCTTTTCTATCTCCTCCTTAAACTTTTGAGGATGTCTATATGGGGTGGTGATGACAGGCTTTGCATCCTTTTCCATCTCAATGACATGTTCAAACCCTCTCTTTGGTGGCAAACCCGGTGGTATGTTTTCAAACACCTTCTTATGTTTTTGTAGGATAGGTTGAATGTCTATGTGGATTGCTTGCCCCTCTTTAGCTGATTTATCTAAAATCATACATTGGGCTGCCCACTCCACTTGGTTGTGTTAGAAGATTCTTGCTATTCTCTTGGAGGACACTACTTGGGGTGATCCATCGGAGAGTCCATGTAAGATGACCTTATTTCCTTGATCTTCAAAGTGGATTTCTAATTTGGGAAAATCTATGGTGACTCATCCTAGTGAGTGTAACCATGGCATTCCTAGGACAATATTGGTGTCTCCTAAATTCACCACATAGAAATCATCCTTAACTTGGTGTTTTCCTATGGTCATCTCTAGTTGAGGTTGTATTTTAGAACATCCCCTTGTGGAGTCATCAGCTAGGGACACCATAAACCCATCAAAATTTTGTGTATCTAGTTTTATCCTTTTTGCTAGGGACTCGTCTATAAAATTATGAGTGGCCCTGCTGTCCACTAAGGCTGTTAAATTGTTTCCCTTTAAGTTACATCTAATTCTAAAGGGGTGATGTTTGGATACCTTAGATATGGAAGCTAGGATGACCTTTTCCTCGAGTTCACATCTTCTTTTCTTAGGAGGATTTTCCTCCTCCTTATTGGTTAATGCCTCTATGGTGCAAACTTGCCCACATCTATGACCCGGTTCCCATTTGTTTTTGCATCAGAAATACAAATCTTTCTCTTTCAAGTCTTGGAGCTTTTGACATTTGTGTTCTTGTGTCCATGGTGCTCCGCATGAGAAACATTTCTTTTTATCTCTCCTCTCATCTTTGCGGTGGTAGGACCTGTAAAATCTTCTTTTCTTATGGAAGGATTTAGTGAATGGTTGGGGGGTTTGGGTTTGTTCTAATTGGGTTGCCATTTCTATGGCATCATCAAGAGTAGTGGGTCTAAGTGTGCCCACTAATCCTCTTATTTTTTCATTCAAGCCTTGGATGAATAGGAATGTGAGCATTCTATTCTCTATCCCTATAACTTGGAGGGCTATTTTCTTGAATTCATTCACATATTCGTCCACTGTCCCTCTTTACCTTACTAGGGTTAAGTCCTTAAAATCTTGCTCAGGATGCCTGCGATCAAATTTCTTAAGGAACCTTTTGGAAAATTCCTCATAGGACTTAACGGTTTCATGATCTTGTGTGTGCTTTGCATGATGCCACCATTCGTACGCCAGTCCCTCCAAGTGTAGAATGGCGAATTGAAGGGCATCTTTTTCGGTCATGGGATTAAGTTGAAAATAGTCATTTAATTTTTCTAGCCATGCACACGGAGTGATCTTACTCGTACCATCAAAGTTGGGAAGGATTACCTTATTAGCCTTTTGCTTCAAGTCTTTTTTGACGGGTCTCTTTTCCTTTCTTGCTAGTTCATTCCTTTTGGAATTGCTAAATTCACTGAAGGATACAAGACTTCTTAATTCGGGGTCTAAGTTTGCATAATCTCTAATCATATCTTTAGTGCTCATATCTTTGGTGGTGTCATTTGTCGTTATTGGATTGTCTTCGCTTGGTAAGAAGGGTGGTAGTGGAACCCTTGTACTTGATGAAGAATTGTTGTTTTTATCTTAGTTAGAGGTTACTTCTTTTCCATTGGTTGAGTGAGTTTTTGGATGATCCATGGTGTCATCCACCTTTTGGAGTGCCTCCAGAAACATTTGTGTTGTGTTTTCGCCTTGCTCCATCATGGCTTTGGTGATTATTTTGTTTTGGTCCATCATTGCCTTGGTAGTGGCTTCCATGAAGGCCCTCATTTCATTGTTCATTTGTTCTTATAGGAGTTGGAGGTACCTTCTAGTGTATGCTTGCATAAGATTGCTTCATAGGATGGTAGGAAGACCACTCTGATACCAATTGTAATGTCCCCTTGTCACAAATCAAAATTTCTCTACCTTGTTCACAAATTTCAACTTGCAAAAAGAGAACATTAGTACATTTTGCATTTATAACCACATATATGATTCACATAAGAACATTGCTTTTATTATTTCTATGACCAAATGCCAATTAATATCTTTAATTCATCATTGATTACTTTCAATACACATCACTATCATTAATCTATGATTACTTTCAATACGTATCACTATTACTGATCTTATAATTACTTTCAATGCACATTCTCTATCATTAATATTTCACATGTTACTCTTATGATCACTATCCATATGCCTTGCATATTCTTTATCATGACATTTTACATGCTCTATTATTTAGTCATGATCTCTATCAATATATATTGCATACTTGCTATCTCTTTCTCACGTATTACTCATTAACAACCTATGAGAGAGATGAGATGAGATTTGCCACTATCCACCATGGGGCTCTAATGTCTCCTATCCTTAGACTTAAGTAGTACCCTTAGTACTCTTAGAGTCAAGGCCTCTATGAGACTCCTTGGTACTCTTATGATGCCTTACACCATGGTAGCCAAGGCCACTAAATCACAATCCTTTGTACTATGGGTACCTCATACCACATGTGAGAAAGGCTTCTATGTGATTAATATCCTTTGCACTATGGGTACCTTATGCCACATGTGACAAATGCCTCTAAATACCCACCAATGGCCTCTAGGCATCTCATTCTCATTCTTTCCATAGGAAGTTAATGTGTTCAATATAACATTTTTCATTATGATATATATGACTGATATAAGCTTCAGTCTTTTCATTATGATACCTATATCAGATTACATATATTCTACAGTACTTTCATTATAATCAAATTACAACATATAGAATTGACTTCTAAGAATAACAGTATTCAAAGGAAATGTAATTATGTAAAGAAATATCAATATACTATCATACCTGTATGTTCAAGTTGTATAATGCTAGTACAATCCAATGATATCCTTAATAGAATGTGGATATAACTCTTATTATGTTGTTCATGGGAATATATGAATGCTCTTGCTTGATATTTATGATTGCTATACATTTAAGGAATCTTGTTCATTGATATGATTTATTCTTTCTTGGCAATGGTGTGATATATATATATATATATATGTTCAATGTATCTTTAATGTTTTACTCCTTCAAATGATGTTCGCTGAATTGTTTCTCCCATGATGATCGGCAAGTGATCTTATGGTGATTATATATCTCTTGCCATCGCTGTCCTTTGGAAATGGACATGTCTTTTAGAGAGACGAATGCCTCTTCATAGATCGACCTCTTTGGAAAATATCATTATTATGATTTGTTAAACTTCCTTTGTCTTTCTCTTAATTTGTCTTTATCCTTATTTTGTCCTCGTCCCTATTTTGTCTTTTTCTTCTTGGCCTCAAATTTGACTAAGTATGGGAAGGTAGAGAGAGTGATAGGGAGAGATTCTCAATGCTATTCTTTCCAATCTTTAATTGGAAAATATTAGAGCATTACAAAGAACAACCTCCACCTCAGCCTTTGAGGAGGTTTACATGAAACAGGAAGCAACCTGATATGTTTGGTTATTCATTGCTTGATTCTAGTTGTGCTTTTGCCTTGATTTCTAACACTGATGAGCCTGGAACTGTAAAAGAGGCTATGGGTATGAAAGATGTAGGTTCCTGGAAGGAGTGAGGCCATGGAAGAGGAGATGGATTCTTTGGAAAAGAATAAAACTTAGGACTCGGTGCCTTTGCCTGAAGAATGAAAACCTGTTGGATGTAAATGGGTGTTCAAGAAGAAATTTGGTGTAGATGCCAGTGTTGAAAAGTTAAGGCTAGATTGGTTGCGAAGGGATATTCACAAGTGGAGGGAATTGATTATGGTGAGATTTTCTCTCTTGTTACGAAGCTGACATTTATTTGATTCCTATTATCTCTTACAACAACTTATAATTTAGAAGTGGAACAAATGGATGTGAAGACAACTTTCCTTCGTGGTGATTTGGAGGAAGAAATCTACATGTCACAACCAGAGCACTACATGGTAAAAGGTAAAGAAAATCTAGTTTGCAAGTTAAAGAAGTCTTTGTATGGTTTGAAACAGTCTCCTAGGATGTGGTACTTGAATTTGTTGCCTTTGTGTTGTCTATTAGATTTTTGAGATCGAAATCAGATCGTTGTGTGTATTACAAGTTTGACAATGATCATATTCTCATTATTGCACTATATGTTGCTGATTGGAAATGGTAATGATATTATTTCTGATTTGAAGTCTCACCACAGTTTGAAATGAAAAACTTAGGGACAACAGGTACATTTGGGGGATGGAGATTAGAAGAGATAGAGCAAACTAAAAACTTTGATTAGGCTAGAGTAAGTTTGTTAACACCGTGTTGGAGATATTTAGTATGGTGGATTGCATATTGTTAACTGTTCCTGTTGTGATGGGGACAAAGTTATCTATTGATGATTGTCCAAAGTCTCCTTCTGAGATGGAGGATATGAGCAGAGTACCTTGTGCTAGTGCAGTTGGCAACTTGATGTATGCTATGATCTGTACAATACCAGACATTACCCAAGCAGTGGGAGTCCTTATTCAGGTTATGACTAATCCTAGACGGGTACATTGGGATGCAGTGAAGAGAGTGTTCAGATATTTGAGGGGCACTTCCAAATATTCCTTATGCTATCATGGCTATCCTACAGGACCTTAGCATTCTGTTAGTATTCGTGGGTTTGTGGATTTTGATTGGGCAAGTGACATTGACAGCAGGAGATCCACCAGTGCCTACGTGCTCACTATGTTTGGTGGAGCTATTAATTGGATGAGCAAGTGACAACCTGTGGTTGCTTTGTCCATGATAGAAGTAGAGTACATGGCAGCAACTCATACTTGTAAGGAAACCATTTGATTTAAGAGGTTGTGTTCAGATATTGGTCTTCATGCAGGATAGATTACTATCTATTGTGACAGTCAGAGTGTGATTTGCTTAGCAAAGAATCCTACTTTCCATGCTAGAACAAAGCACATTGATGTTTAGTATCATTTTGTTCGTGATATGGTAGAAGATGGGAAGGTGATGTTGGAGAAGGTTGACACTTTGAAGAATGTTGCAGATGCATTGACGAAACCTATTGGCATAGATAAGTTCAGATGGTGTTCGAAGTCTATCGGCCTCTTGGTCCCTAGTAGTTAAATCTTGTATTTCTATTGGCTCTTGCAAGGTGTTCGACAAGTGGGAGAATATTGGGAATTAAGGTGTCTCAACCTTGCAATTCCTAGCATTGATTATTATTTATTTATTTGCTCAAATTTGTATTTACTTGCACATTCAATTTTGGCATTTATTTTGAGGTGGCATTGTGACATGTCATCTTACTTGGAGTATGCTTTGGATGGTCAAGTCAAACACATGTAGATTTGGGCATCCCATTTGAGGTGGCACTAATATGCCATGTGTCGGCATCTTGGATTATGACAGAGGAGTTATTTTGTATGACATAATCTATGACGCAAAAGAGCCAAGTATAGAGATTCCTATGACAAGTGAAGACAAGTGTCGAAAAGCTTCTTTGCATGTGAAGAAGGCATCTTTGGGTGCCCAAGTTGGGCTATGACATGTTGTAAGAGGAATATGCTATTTTTATTTGTGTATGACAGTATCTCTTACAACATTAAGTGTTGTCATGCTGTAATTTTTTATGACAGTTGTAAGATGTGTAAGAGCATCTATCATTACCTATTTATAGCCTGGAGCACTCTACCTTGGGAAGTCAAATCTGCCATGTTATGACAGATGTAAGAGAGTTGAAAACATGTTGGACAAGTGTCCTTTGAGTGAGTAAATGGCCATGTGGCCAAGATGGACACCCATCTCTAGAGGCTTCTCAATATTGCCTTATAACTCTATATAATGCAGAGTTTGGAGTTGTACTTTGCTTAATATTGATACAGGTATTGTTATGTTGTCAGAATTACTCCAAAAACAACATTTGTAGACTCCTGGAAGAACTTGTATTGCAAGTGTATTGTAATCCTTTTCAGATTTGTTAATACATTGTGCAAGTTTAGGAGTGTGGGATTTTTTACCTGAAAAGGTTTTCCCCAAGATATATCTTGTGTCAATCTCTTTCTATGTGTTGTGTTGTTGTTGTAATCTTTATGTTATGTGTTTAACATTGCTTCAATTGTAAGGATTTAAAAGAATTTGCATACTATTCCCCTCATTAGGTTGGTGTAGGAAGTGTGTTCCGCGTACCTTGCTTCCTTTCATAAAGGTGTCCCTCTCTAAAATCAAGACATAGCTTTGGTACCAAGTGTTGAATAAAAGGTGAGTGACACTATGAGAATATTAACAAAATAGTGTTTGGATCCAATCAAGCATGTGATTAAAACAATACAATTAGTGTAACAATGGAAAAGCAAACATAAAAATGGAAACCATATGAAAACTAGATATACATGGAGAAACCCTTGCAAATAACTCTATCACTAAAGGGACCCAATATTTTATTAATCACAATAAAGTGTAAACCATTACAATCCAATTATCACTCTAATACTAATCTAGAAGCATAAGAGTACTTACAAAAGAGCCTTACAAACCTCTATCCCATGGCTCTAATATATTGAAAAGTCAAAAAGTAGAAACTACCAAGTAGTATCCCAAAGCTACGAGTCAAAACCATGAGCACTAGCAAAAATCTAATGCCCCCATATAGTCATGATTAAGCATCCTATAATATATGCTCCTCTTAAACCTCTTACACATCGTACACCTCTCTCATGCATTATAGATTTTGTCATAATGATCAGATTGAATAATTTCCCAAATCTAGGTGCTCCATGAGGATAAATCAATGTTATTCCATAATATCCAAATTGGGAAGATGCTCTATAACTCCCATTTTAGATCTTTTCAATGTAACCTCTTTATTAAATACCTTCTTACGCAATATCTCAAGTATACCACAAAATAATTAATAAATAATTTCCCCATCCTTAGATAGGCATTCCATTTTTCTCACTCCATGTTGTTTAGAGATCATACATTATTTATCATATACACAATTAAATATAAATTACAAGTATTAGAATTTACAACATGAATGGCACACCTAATCCTAAAAATTCATACCTTGGGACATAAGTTAGTGTTACTTGATAGAGGTCGAGGTGGTGGAAGAAGTTAAGCCTTTTGAACAGTTGGTGCTTGAGGAATCTATCTTTTTGGTCGAGCTAAAGGAGGTTTACCTTAGGGGAATCCCTCTACTACCTAGCAAGTTTGATGAGTGCACCAACATGGTACTCTTTGTTTATGTTGTTTGCAACACATCCTAAACTTCTACTAAAATTAGGGAACCCCTTAGTTTTGTGTCCTCTTCTTTACCTTAGACCCTTAGGTTGCCCATTGTTGATAGTAGATTTGATATTTTCTTCAAAGGCACCCCTTTGATCAATTTAGGTTTAGTATTGTGCTTTACCTCCACTTATACTTCAATCATGTGCCCAAATTATAAAAATCCAAAAAAAAATCTAAGTATGAGGTTGTTTCAACCAATTTCTAGCCTTGGGTAGGTTTTTAAATTTTTCTATGTTAGTATGCCTTTCTGCAACCCTTGCTTCCACACATTCCCATGCTTCCTCTAATTACTCGATTTCTTTTATGTTTTTAGACGTTTCCTTACCTACATACCTTGTCATGAATTTTCTATATTCCTCGAGTCCTCACTTTACCTTTGCTACCGCATTTCAAGCCTATGGAATTTTGCTTCTCATCACACCTCTTCTTCGATTCCTGCTTTCCTTCTTTACATTTGGGTTTGGGATTTTGGGAATGCAAATAATCATATATCGTGTAATTGCTATTACTAATCCCTAATCCCTGGTGTCTCTTACTTTATTTCTATCAAACTTTCTTCTACCTCAATAACTAGGATTTAATATCTTTGAGTCTTGACCTCCACCCTTTAGCGAGCCTCTAGGATTTTCCTTACCATTTTACCTTGAGGAAAATGGTATCATGAATCCTTGATCCCCGAGTCTTGTTAGAATTTGTTATGATCAACAAACCTACCCAAGACCAAATACATACAAGCTAATTACAAATCTAGATAAACAAAATAATTGCTATTCTATATTCAATATTATGAGACAAAGTTACAATGAGCAACATACATATATATAGGCCTCTTTGATGCATGAATCAAGGAGATGAATTGCCCAAGAGGTATGACTTAACTCACAATCAATCTCAACCACTCTCAATCAAGAGGTGAGTTAACTCATCCTAACTAAAAATTCAAGAGTTGAACTGCCAATCAATGGATCAGTTCACTCAACCTAACTAAGACAGAGGTGGCCTTGATTGAATATAGGTTGCACCTAAATACCATCAATAAGGAGTTGATGAGGTAGTGGTGGCATTTGTGTACCTCAAGTCAAGGTGTACACATGTCATTATTAGCTACTTAGGTGAGAATAATTAAGTATTCATATTATCTTAAGTAAACTAATTAAATCGGAGCAATATCACACTTAGGAGATATAATATATCAAAGTTGAACAAAATATTACACCAACACCCCCATAAGTGAAACTTAGGAGAAATGAGAAATGAGAAATGGGTCCAGACTATTAGGCCATATTAGGTACCCATGTACAAAAGAATCTCTCACAAGCAGAGAGAAGGAGAAAACCTCGTAGGAAAAAGCACCTCTCCAAAAGAGAGAAAATGAAGGATGCTCTCTAAGATATGAAACAGAAAAAATACATGTGAAGAAAAATTCCCCCCATAAGAGTGAGGAAGAGAGACTATGTAGTACCCCTCCAAATGTGTAGTCTCCTACACTGATGGTGGATGCTCGACAATGAATGTTGAAGATGATACACAACCTCCAAACAACATTTCTCCCTTTAGGAAGAAACAAGGCCAAAGATGTGTCTTCACATTCCTGAAAGAAATATGAGGGAAGAAAACACAAGATGTATGATGTCTCTAGAAGCTACTTAGGTATCACCATGTTGGTTTTGAGAGATGCCACAATCAAATTAGGAGTCCTAGGCCTAACTAAATAATGTGACAATCTATAACCTAGTGGAAATAGAAGTAGAACATGATCCAAAGATGAAGATGTGACAATAATAGTGATCAAACTATCATCGAAGAGGATATGAATGTCCTTGATGGCATCCTCCAAATCTATAAGAAGGGGCTCATAAAATAAACCTTAAAGATCTGTCAGGTACTCATCCCAATGAGCTCTCTCTGGAAGACAATGAATATCCTATTGTATTGAATCACTAGAAGCTCCATCTAAAGCATGTCACACCTCAAGATTTTTTCTATGTTTTACTTTTTACTTCCACGTAATTAGTAGTTAATTATGCATGAATTAATGATTTGACGTTATGTGAAAATGTCAGGATAAATCAATGATATCATAAGTTTATGTTTATATGAATAGAATTTAGACATGTGATATAAGATGTCATAATTATTTATTCATAAGGTTTATGAATTGACTAACAGTGAACTAATCCCAATTTGGTGAATGCAAGTTGTAACTAGGAAACAAGTTTCCACCCTCCGAGAAAGAGAGGTAGAACATCATCAAAGAGAAGAGAATAGACGTATAGATAAGAAAAGATTGTTTGCCATCTAAGTCTCATGCTTTCATAGTTTAGTGAACCTTTTTCGAGTTTGGTAAGTTTTGTTTGACCAATTGGTATGAGTTTGGTTTTGACTTGACAAATCGTCGATTGTCAACTAGATCCATTAAGTTGAGGTTATTTTTGAAAACTAAGTCAGGTTAGAGCATGACCATCAACAAGGAAATGGTCGATAGTTGTAAACTATTTTATTATCAGAAAATTCCATAGTAGAATTTTACTATGTTATTTTTTGTCTATTTTGATTTTTACGCAAGTTTGAAAGGGGGAGAATACCTTGACCCCATTTTTGTATCATGTCGAGAGTTAGAAAGAACATAACTATACGTTGTATGTACCAATATTATGTTGTTATATATATATATAGTATGAATTATTAGTTTAAACTTATTGTTTTGATTGTCGATGAGCTTCTCATGGGTACGTGGTTAAGTTGCAAATTAAATGCAAATCACTCCATCATAGTTATGGATGCTTGAACCCCCTTAATCCATGTTGGTTTTGGAGAGTATGGAGGAGCTATCGATCTGTTAGGGAGTGTTCATAATGACCAGTTACTCCATTGTTATTTTTGCATGCCACTTAGATTGAAATCAGGCTTAAATGTAAGAGGAATCCATGGTATTGTGGAGAGTTAATCCTTTTAAAAGGCTACATTATCGAAGGTATGATATGCATTGGATATAGACTGTTTGGGGAGTGACTCCAAGCACATAGAAAAGGGAAGGATTGTGTTAGACACATGGCTATATATTGTGCAAGAATCCACGGGGCAAGGAATTTGGTGAGACACAGAGAGCACTATTATTAGCGAGAATACAGAGTTTAGTTCATAGTAAGTTGAAGGAGAGACAATGTAGAGGTAAGGATATCTCATTTTAAAACATTTGTTTCATTCTTATACTACACTAAATTTATCCTATATAAACTTACATAGATGTATTTATGTAGAGCAAAGTATTTAGAGATATACAAATAGTGAGGTTAGGATCTCAGGGACTACGTAAACATAGGTATGTATGAATTAGAGTAATATCATCTTGTCATGAAACGAAAACCACACTATGAGTGCATGAGTCATTAGAGTCTGAAATCATGATAGAGTAAATGTCTTTGATTCAGATGTTTAAAACTGTAGAGTATAAACATCATAATGTTGTAGTTGCATTAAGAAAATTATGGATGATAACTCTCTCATACCATTTGTTTTATCTTCAAGCTCATAAATTAAATAGGTAGTAAACTTTATCGTTCGATAGACAATGAACTATGGTAAAAGGTTTGAATTTAACATTGTTTATTCAAAGGATTCTGGTCTGTTGAAAGTTATCTTTTACCTATTTATTCATTCGAGCAAACATAGATTGTTGTTGTGTCGTAAAACTTTGTAGAATTCTATCTTATATATTGCAGAAAATTAAACCTTTTGAGAACTTTGTTTTAGACCTAGGATTCGAGATCAATAAGTTTAGATAGAGATAGATTTATATCTCACAATGATTTATATATATAGTTTATTTGTTTACAATCATAAGATTTTGTGATAGATATTCACTTATTTTATATTATATAGAAATGAAATTGGTATCGTTAAAACACATATTTAGATATTTAATATTGTTCATATGCATTCTACAACCATGATAAGTATTTTCATTATATTCAAGGATGTTTTTCATGAGTTCACAACCTAGTCTATAATGAAAGTCAGCAGACTTAAGAAGACCAAGAGGTCGAAGATATTGTAATATTATTATTTTAGACTCAAACCTATTTAGGTTAAAAGATCAAACTTAGTCAAGAGAACTTATGATAATGACAGTATTAATTAAGATCTTATATGAATGAGGATAAACCTTGTGTTCTATGTTTATATGTGATATGAGAAATGTGAATTCGAACAATGCCCAAGTGGTCAAGAGTAGACTAGAGGTTATCGTTTCCATGTTATATTATTATGAATTTTGGAAAACAAGAGTATTTGTTATTACAATGTATTGGGTTAGAGAAGTTAAAACCCTAAAATCAACCCAGAAGGGTTTAGGAAATTGGAAAACCCTTAAATCAATTATAACATCAAACTAGTCTGTTGTTTATTATGGTCGATAGTGAATAGTAAAGAAACCATTGATCAAGACATGTATATTTTAGGAAGAATCTATAAAGCACTTATGTTAAATAAATGATTTCTTGTTAGAGTCAGAAACTTGATATATATAACACAAGAGTGCTCAATCTTTGGGTCATTGAGTAGAATGACAGGAAGTCATAAGACCATGGTATTTTCAAGTATGCAAAGAGTGATTCTCTGAAAAGGTTAAATTCACCTAAACCCATATATTATGTATATCCTAGTTTAAGGATTAATTATAAGTTAGATTGACTGGGATTTGAGTTTAGTCAAAACAATTTATGTCTAGAGATACTAGTGAAGAAAGTCAAACTATACGATGAGTTAGTTTCTAAGTCGAGTTAGACGTGTGTGAACACATGACCACATTTATTACAAATGTCTGTTTATAGAGAAACTTTGGCCAAAGTGATGCATTTGTCTTTGCATGTATTAGTCGGTTCACTGTGTCTATATTGCATGATCCGTTAGAATGATCATACTTAGCTAGAAGATATTATAGAGTTGAAAGGTTGATTGAGTTATGTAGGACACAACACTGGGACTCAGATGGCAACCTTTTGGTTCCTTATGTCTATACTCTTCGTGAAGGGTAGGGCCACTTCCAAATGGAAGATGAGCGGGGGACCGCTAGTCTGTGATTGGAGGAAAAGCACTCGGATGATGCTCTCCCTCTGTAGTAGAAGACTCATTGAGACTTGTGAGACATATATCAGATTCTAGATGCAGTATACTTCATGATTGACTTTTGATTTTCAATCTTATGTAAACTTATTCATATTGCCACGTGCAAATTATATGTAATTGTAAAGTGAAATGATTTCACTATGATTTTATCTTTGAATGTATTATATTTTCAAGGTTGAAAAAATATTAAGAAAATATATGCATTTAATTATATGAGATTATGCAATTAATAAAAAAAAATGCATTCATGTTTAAACATGTTCATTTACTTTCTTAGTAAATGTTGTGAGTAATTCTTAGTTGTATGAGTTGGTATGTTACAAAGCAACACTAAACTCTAAAGAAGCAATAGGCAATGGAGATGAGATCTCAATGCATGCCATTTGACTACACTACTCATCCCTGAATGATGTGTCCACACAAGATGCCCAAGTATGAACATCTTATGTATTTTCTAATATTGGAATACAATATTCCTCAGCCTCAAGATGTTGACTCATAGATAAAGAAGATGATACCTTTGAATCTTGATTAGGAGTTAGAGAAGCCAAAGTTTGAATAGAAGTCTCTGTAGGAGGAGAAGGAGCATTAGGAGAAGCCTAAATGTCATCTCAATGTTCAAAATTTTCCCATCCATTTAGCACCACAACTTTTTTATGATCATATGGTCAAAAAACATCAAGTGGAACAAGACAATCCAAGGTAGGATCTTCTGGGAATGGAGGATCAATTGGATCTCCATGCATCTCCCAAATTTTGATCCAAAGGTCATGAGGGAACTCAATGTTAGTGGTATCCATCTGTGTGTCAATATCAACACCATAACCAATCACTCCTATAATTTGTTCAATCTTAAAATCCCACACAAGTTTCAACTAATAGGATGTAGGTTTAGGAACAATTCCATAGAGATAGGGCAAAAGATGAAGCCACCTGAAATGGGTCAATATTCCATTTGTACAAGACATATAGTTCCATCTCTGCAATCTTATTACAACAAGATGTCTTTTGATACCCATGATAAACAAATCTACCCAAGACTAAATGACTACAAGCTAATCACCAATCTAGATGAACAAAATAATTGCTATTCTATATTCAATATTATGATACCAAGTTACAATGGGAAACATACATATATAGGCATCTTAGATGCATGAATCAAGGAGATGACATGCCCAAAAGGTATGAGTTAACTCTCAACCACTCTAAATCAAAAGGCAAGTTAACACAACCTAATTAAGAACTCAAGAGTTGAACTACCTAGACCAATCAAGAGACTCAATCCAAGAAAAGAAAAAGATTACCCCCCAAATTTACTCAATCAATTATCCCCAAGCAAATGATCGTGATGGAACTTTATAATTAGTACAATTATAGTTTCCACTTGCCAAATCAACGAAGCGGTCTTGATCTCAGTGTATTACAAATGCCAAAATAGGCCATGGAGCTAAAACTATATTTTTTGATATAGAATGGAATCGATCAAACTATACCAATAAAAAGTACATGAAAAATTATGCACTTTAAAAAATTGCACCAAAAAAGATATTGTATGAGCCCAAGTGGAGCCTTGGAAGATCCCTAAATAAGAAATACTCAGCATCACCTATGAGAATCTACAATTTCTATAAAAACTAGACACCAAAATTAGGAACCATCTACACTACTATGAAGCTCTCAAAATTCTACCCCAAATAAAAAAATTCTCATAAAATAGAGTCAATTTGACCCAAAACAGAGCCTCTAAAGTTTGCCTCTCAAAACCAAAATTGCATCTGTGAGGGGGGCAAGAGTGAGGAGGAAATGTAATGATGTAATGTTGATGTCAGCAAGGGAATATTCTAAAATTCTCCCAAAATATTTTCTAGCACTGAAATATTCCAAAACTACCCTTAAATTTTTTTAAAACTATGTTTTTGGTCGAAACTGCCCTTTTCAAAAGTGAAACCATCTATTTTGGGTGGGAAACTACCTTTTGGCATGTTGAGTGGTTTTCTGGAGAATATTCATTGAGATTCCTCTACAAGCGAGGCATCGCTGGTGGCGAAGGCAAGGAGATGGGTCGCCCTGGTGGCGGTGGTGGGCATCGTTGTTGCCACTGATGGTGGTGGAAGCATGTTTAAAACCCACCGCCACTATAGTACCCGCATGTATTGTGCAAGTGTAAGGATACACAATAATTTTTTTTCTTGATTTGTGTGTCATACGATTGCAAAGAAGAGAAAAAAATAGAATTGCTCTAGTCTCCAAATTAAACAAGATTTATATGGAGGGGTTTTTTAGCCTTCTAGACACAATGGCATAATCTATTTGGCCTAAAATGCCCCAAATAAAAGTTGTTCACTAGATGCACATCCAAATCCCCATTTGTAAATCTAACCTCCGGTGTTCAATTTGAATGCTTCAAAAGGCAAACTTGACTTTATCGTACACTATGAACTCAATATTGAGTTTAGGTTTGCTCCAAATATCAACTAGAGTTGCTAGAAAAGAAAAATTAGAAATAAACCCCCCAAAATCTGGTATTTCTTATCAAGTTTTTTTATTCTCCAAATCGTCATTTGATGCAAGAGAAGGGCATACTCAAATTTTAAGAGCAACCATGTTCTCAAATTCTAGAAATGGACTGTAACAACACCCATTTCAACCCTGATAAAATAATATAAGATTTCTACATTTAATATCATTATATCATTTATAACCCCTTTAGACACTATGTCTAGGTAAGGTTAACAAAATATGAATTAATCAATAATAGATCAAACTATGTTCATTATCCATAAGTACATCATATGAAGAAGAACAAATGATAAAACATCTTAGTGATCACACAACTTGCAAAAATATGTCATGTAGCTTCACCATTTAATTTCCACCATAGAACAATACAAGAATGCTACATAATGCATTACTCTAATTTAAAACTTATTTAAATCCAAATCCATGTAAAAGAAAACATAAAGGTTAATTTAACCATCTTAAGGTAAGCTACACTCAACCTCCTCAAATCATCATACAGATGCACAAAATCTATCTACAAAATTTCCATTCTTGTAGGAAAGTAAAACATATTATACCAATCATGAGTTACTTCCAACCCCTTATGAGCATAGAGTCATACATCTCTATAGTATCACCCGGGTTCTTTATCAAATCAATGTTTATTACAATATCTCATAATATACCAACACATAGTGGCTTTGTTGTACATATAGCATTGTCATGATGACGATGAATACACAATAGTGGAACATATTACAAATTAAAAACATTTCCATTTAAATCCATTCATATTTAATGTAGTAAATATTAGGTGTTATCATGGCATCTCAGTGCAATCTCTCGCCCTTAGCTCCTCCTTCGTAACCTGAAGATGAGAGAGCATCACATAGGTGACTTCCACCGTACCACAAAGTTGAAAGCTTCCCCATGCTATCCACATGAATAGCTCGACCTATCCCAAAGAAATTAGTTCTTCAATGCCGACATGCATGAAAGTGAAATTGAGTTTAACTAATGCATTCTACCCATTGCCCACAAACAAACATATAGATATGCAAACTATAAACCCATGCAATGGTATACAACTGAAGATTCCAATCTCTGGAAAATATTTTGCTTGGAATTAGGCCACCACTCATTATACCATGCATGCCTCAGTTTATTAATTATTGTTTACCATAGTATCAGTAATGTGTAAACCAACCCAATTGATATTTAACACAAGTAAATATTAATTCCAATCACAAATAGATAATTACACTATGTAATTATTAATTCCAAACACAATTTAATTAATCACCTTAGGTAATTATTAAATGTGTACACAATAAAATTTTGTCGTATGTAAATATTAATTCCAATCACAATTAAATAATTACCCTATATAATTATTAATTCCATTCACAATTAAAATATTACCCCATGTAATTATTAATTCCATGTAAATATTAATTCCATTTACAATTAAATAATTACCCTATGTAATTATCAATTCCATGTAAATTTTAATTTCATTCACAATTAAATAATTACCCTATGTAAATATTAATTGTAAACACAATAAATTTTTTTGATTCCTTGGTTAAACTTAACCATTCTCTTCTCATTAGAAAGAAGCTAATTAATATTTTTATCCTTCTTTCCTTCCAAAACAAAATACTTTCCAAACCTTATAATAAACAACACATAAAAGACTTCAATCTTTAGGGTTAAGAAGCTACTTAAGAAAGAAAGAATGGCGCTACCATTTGCTCATGCCACGAGGAGACAGGAAGGACAACAAGCCCTTCTGTTGGCGCCTGCATATTGCCAGTGTATCTAATTTCATGTGTTTTATTTGCAGATTTAGGCATTATTCGGAGCGCCAATCCTTAGAGTATTCTATGTTTCATTTTTTTTTTAATTTATTTATCGTAGGCTACGCTTGGGCATTATTTTGGTTGTGAGTTTTGCAAACAACAATTTCCCTATTTCATGTCTTGTATCCTCTAGTGGCACATAGAATAACCACAAGTTTGATTGGTTTTATTATTTAAGATGTAGATTTGAGGTACTAAGGGTGGCCAGATACGAGGCACACCTCTTTGACTGAAGGCACCTACTTTTATTATCATTTTTCCCTTATTTCAATGTTTGCCAAATTTATGGTTGGCTAGAAACATTTTGAGTATCTATGTTGGCTCTGTTAATTTGAATCTTATGCGTCTATAGTTTTGGTAAAACTAATTTTGTGTTGCCCTTTGATAAACCTCATTAGTTTAAATCTCTTAATACTCTGTTGGATTTGATGGCTGCAGACAAAATAGTGAAATTAGTTGCACAAATTGATCTCAAGAATGGAAATTAACTCATTGTTCTCTCAATAATGTCAAGCATTTATTTAAGGAATGCATTCATTCGTATTAAAACTAGTACAGGAAGTTGTTCATACTTGTACAAAGCTACTAGTCTAAAAACAATTTATTCTTCCTGCAACTCCCTTCTTTCCCTTCTCCCTGACAAAATCCCCTTTCTAGAATTCCTCAACTTTTATTTACCCAACGAGACTGGCAAATTCCAGGTGTTGATTTAAAATAATTTTATTGACAAGTATGCTTGGGGATGGCTCTCTTGCAATAACTAGGTCAAATCCATGCATATTTTATATTCAGAAAAGGACATCTTAAGGAAGACCATTCCTAAGCATGATACATATGTTACATTTGAAGCTTACAACTATTGCCAAAAATATTAAAATAATGGAGCTTACAGCTATTGCCAAAAATATTAAAATAATGGAGCTTGCAGATGTTGCTGGAAATATTAAAATAATGGAGTTTAATTTATTTCTCGTGTTCGAGATCCAAGAAAAAATACATTCTTTATTCCTTGTAAATTCCTAACGAAATGAGATAATTACAATGGCCAAAGTCATGGGTAAATGATCAAGTATTACCCTTGTTAAATTTAACTATATAATATGTATATTTTCCCATGCAATATTTAATTAATATTTGCACGAAAAATGTTTATATATTTATATATAATTTAAAATCAATTAATTAATAAAAATAACCCCAATAAACCATCTATTCAATTAAAATCCTATGTGTGTGTACACACACAGAGAGATATATATTTGTGTATATATATATATATATATATATATATATATATATATATATATATATATATATATATATATATATATATATATATATATATATATATATATATATATATGCATTCAATTTCTTTCCGATAATTCAAATTGAGAACCATAAAATACACATTTTAACATTTAATAACCATCTATACTAACCATAAATCCCCAATCCCATATGCAGCTATACAGCTAGTAGAATTTTGTGTGTGTGTGTGTGAGTTCATGCATGATGGCGTTAGAATAGCTAATTCCCTCTCCTGTATGATACTCTCCCCTTGAGAGGGATTGTGATGGTTCCCGTTGCACTTAGACATCCATTAAATTCATTCAATATCCATTAATAACAAATATACACAAGTCATATCCATTCATAAACATAACATATCTTAATCTATTTCAATAATGAAGTAGAAAATAGTTAACCAAATAGTTCAAGGATAGCATAAATCTCTAGCATAACATCATACGTGTCTAGTGCAATAAATCGATTGTGAAAATATTGTGCCATATAAAAAATGGGCTATGACATCCTTCCCCCTAGGAGTAGTCATCGTCTTGATGATATCCAGGATGTATAGAAACAAAACTAGAAAAGGTGAGGGAAAAATCATTGCATCTCTGCAACATCCTCCTAAGTAGCATTATCTACAGAGAACTAGTCCACACACACAGAGATATATATTTGTGTATACACACACACACACACACACACATATATATATATATATATATGCATTCAATTTCTTTCTGATAATTCAAATTGAGAACCATAAAATACACATTTTAACATTTAATAACCATCTATACTAACCATAAATCCCCAATCCCATATGCAGCTATACAGCTAGTAGAATTTTGTGTGTGTGTGTGTGTGTGTGTGTGTGAGTTCATGCATGATGGCGTTATAATAGCTAATTCCCTCTCCTTTATGATACTCTCCCCTTGAGAGGGATTGTGATGGTTCCCGTTGCACTTAGACATCCATTAAATTCATTCAATATCCATTAATAACAAATATACACAAGTCATATCCATTCATAAACATAACATATCTTAATCTATTTCAATAATGAAGTAGAAAATAGTTAACCAAATAGTTCAAGGATAGCATAAATCTCTAGCATAACATCATACGTGTCTAGTGCAATAAATCGATTGTGAAAATATTGTGCCATATAAAAAATGGGCTATGACATCCTTCCCCCTAGGAGTAGTCATCGTCTTGATGATATCTAGGATGTATAGAAACAAAACTAGAAAAGGCGAGGGAAAAATCATTGCATCTCTGCAACATCCTCCCAAGTAGCATTATCTATAGAGAACTAGTCCCACTGCACGTTGCACTAGACCACTTCTTTGTTGCACAACTGAAGCTTGCGTTGCTCAAGGATTCACAGTGGCTCTACCGCACCACACCTAGATCTTGAACCTGCAAAGCCCACCAATCCAAAATGTGAGTGGCATCAGTATGGTAGGGTTTTAGCAAAGAAACATGAAAAACATCATGCAACTGAGAGAGAGATGGAGGTAAGGCCAATATATATGCTACAAGATTTATCACATCTAAAACATCGAAAGGTCCCACATATCTAGGAGCTAGCTTAGCTAACTTTCCAAAAGAGATGGACTTTTATGCAGTTTTACCCTAAGGAACACCTTGTCCCCTTCCACAATTTGACGAAAACTCTTATTTTTATCAGCGTATCTCTTCTATCTATCAAAAGGTTCTTTTAGTCTTCCTCTAATAAGTTTCATTTGCTCATCCATTTCTCTGATCATTTCAGGGCTAATAGTTACCCTATCTTCTATTCTATCCCAACTGAGAGGGGTACAACATTTACTACCATAAAGGGATTCAAAATGAGCCATTCCTAATGCAAATTGATGAGAATTATTGTATGCAAATTCAACCAATGGAAGATATTCTTCCCATTTAGTTTGTTGGTCCATACAGTACATTCGTAGTAAATCTTCAACAATCTGATTAACCCACTCTATTTTCCCATTCGTTTGCAGATGGTATGCTGAATTGAAATTAAGACGAGTACCCAGAGAAACATGCAAGGTTTTCTAGAACCTAGATGTCATCCTAACATCTCAGTTGGAAATAATTGTTTCAAGTACCACATGAAGTCTAAATATTTTCTTACATAAATCTCTTGGCCAAAGTTAGTGATCCATCTGTCAAATTCCCTGGTATAAAGTGGGCTACCTTGGTTAGTTTGTCAATTTCAACCAAAATTACATCATGTTTAGATTTGGACATAGGTAACCCCTGTATGAATTCCATACTGATCACTCGCCACTTTTTTCTGGTATGTCATGTGGATACAAATATCAAATTGGGTGAACATGCTCAACCTTTACCCATTGGCATTGCAGGCATCTTGCCACATACTTGGTCACCTCTCTTTTCATACCAGGCTAGAAGTATAATGGTTTTAAGTCAACTGCAAGCTTTGTTACTCTGAGATGACATGAATAAGGAGCATTGTGAGCTTACTAAAGAATTTTTGGTCTCAACCCACCATGTCTTGATATATACATTATGTTATGAAACCTAAGCAAACCATCTTGCTCGAGCTTGAATCCTTTAAACCGGTAGTTAGAAGTATCTTCTTCTAAAGCTGATCTAACCTTCACATATAACTCATCATTCTTAAGTTGTTCTATCACTTGCTCTCTGAAGATAGAGCAAAAAGTTGCTATAGCCATAATGTGTCATCTTCAACTTAAGGCATCGACTACCATGTTCTCTTTTCCTTTGATATAATCAATATCAAAGTTGTACTCACTTAGAAATTCAATCCATCTTCTTTGACATGCATTTAAATTTGCTTGAGTGAATATGTACTTAAGGCCTAAATGGTCAGTTTTTAACTCAAAAGGTTTGCCATTTAGATAGTGCCTCCACATCTGCAGAGCATGCACTATTGCAGCTAATTCCAAATCGTGAGGTGCATAATTTACCTCATAAGACTTTATATTTTGGGATTCATATGCCACAACTTGGCTATTTTGCATAAGAACCCCACCTAAACCATCTCCTGAAGCATATATTATAACTGAAAATCTCCCATTCTGATATGGTACAATGAGAATAGGAGCGGTCGTGAGTTTGTGTTTTAAAACTTGAAAAACTTGCTCACATTTGTCTGATCACTCAGACTTCTTCCATTTTTTATGAAGGATAGTGATAAGATTTGCTCTTTTGGAGAACCCTTCAACAAATCTTCTATAATATCATGCTAAGCCCATAAAGCTATATACTTCCTAAACGTTGGAGGGGGTTAACCATTCTATTATGACTTTAATCTTAGTTGGGTCGACTGATATTCCTTCTGCTAAAATGATGTGACCCAAATAACGCACCTTCTTCTGGTAGAAGGAACACTTAGACAAGTTTCCATACAAAAGATGTTTCCTTAAACATTGGAGAACTATTCACAAATGTTGTCCACATTCCTCCTCATTCTTGGAGTAGATGAGGATATCATCAATGAATACTATAATAAGATCATCTAAGCAGTCCCTGAACACATTTTTCATCAAATTCATGAAGGCTGCAGGTGCATTGGTAAGGCCAAATGGAAGAACTATAAACTCGTCATGTCCATAACGAGTCCTGAAAGCAGTTTTGTGTAGGTCTTCTTCCTTAATCCTTAATTGATGGTATCATGATCTTAAATCAATTTTAGAGAACACGAGTACACCTCTCATTTGATCAAAGAGCTCACTAATTCTTGGCAAATGGTACCTATTTTTGATAGTCATCTTGATGATCATTCTATAGACAATGCACATTTAGAGGGTACAATCCTTCTTCACAAAGAGTATGGGTGCTCCCTAAGGTGACATACTTGGTCGAATCAAATGCTTATCAAGCAACTCCTACAACTAAGCCTTCATCTCATACAATTCGAAAGTGGTCATCTTACAAGGGCTTTTGATTGTGCTTCAGTACCAGGTAGAAGGTCAATGGAGAAGTCAAATTCCCTCCTAAGTGGTAATCCAGGTAACTCTTTTGGAAACACATCTCAGAATTCTTGGAGCACTGAAAATCGTCAATGGAGGGTTCTTTACCTTCTCCCAAATCCTCTATATGAATATCGTATACAGTGCATCCATTCCTTTGAGCTCTCTTTACTTGCATGGCAAAGCCTGTCTAAGGCTTATGCCCCTTTGAATGCCACAAACTTTGGTTAAGTTCCCAAAATCATCTCTACAAGTTAATGTCTTCTCAAAGAAATTTACTATGGATTTGTGCTGAATTGACCAATTTATTCCCAGGATCACGTCATATGATCCTAGGGGAGCCACATAAAGGTTAACTTGAGTTACAAAACTTAGCAATGTCAATTCACTACAGGATAGACACTGGTCTACCTTTCTCTCATCTCGGTTACCATACATCATTGTCTAGGAGTTAGGCATGAAACCATCTTTCCTAGGCAATCTTTCTACTACTCTAGGATCAATGAAACATTCAGTAGCACCAGTATCTATAAGCACATTAATTGGAAGGCCATAGATCATACCTATCAACTCAATAGGAGTGAAATGATAATCGGTCTGTGTATTATGTACTACAGCATGAATGCGGTGTTGGAAGGGTTGTTGTTATCGATTCCCTTCTTCATTTTCAACTATTCTCAAGGGGCATTTATTAGCATAGTGATCACCCCCGTAGTTAAGACATCCACCTCTCGGTCCTCTAGGTCTTGAAAATTTTCCTTTGTCACTACTATCATTTGCCCATTCATTGAAAGTTTTGGGTTTGGCATAAGGTTTACTCTGCTCACCCCCTTTTGCAAACTTATTCTTATTTTTCTTGTCACCAAACTGATTGCGCTTTTCATTCTTCTATTTAGAAAAATTTGCAAGAGGCTGATTCTGATAGATTTTACCTTTCTCTTGTTTTCTCTTCTATATTCTACAATACTATGAAGTTTATGTTCTTGTTTTATTGCTTTCTCAAAGGCTTCATCCATGGATTCTGGACCTTGGAGATCCACCTTCGAACCAATTTGGAGTTTTAACCCCCAAAAATAATTCCTCACATAGAAGCGTTCATCTTACTGGTAAAGGGGAACATATTTGAGAAGTTGAATAAACTTCTCTGAATATTGAATTACCGAAAGATCTCCTTGTCTCAGATTTTGGAACTCATTCATCTTCTTGTTAAAGTAGTGTTGTGGAAGCCATTGCTTCCAGAATTGGGATAAGAAAACATCCCATGTCAAATTCTCAGGTGAAAGATGTTTCTCCATTTTAGCATTATCCCACTAGGTGGTTGCTTCCCCTTTTAACTGAAAGGATGCCCATACTTCTTTAGTTTCATCAGAGAGGTTACACAGTTCAAAATACCTTTCCATTTCCACTATCCATGCTTCAACACCATCCCCTATAGCTTTACCATCAAATTTGGGCGGTGAAATTGTCTTTAAATCCTTGGCCAATTCTATCTCATTTTTGGCCTTTTTTGCTTCTTGGTAGGGACTTAGTTTCATCTTGAATCTATTTAGGTTGAATCCTATTCACTGAGGTTTCCTGTTGTTCATTCTAATTGGGCATGGACCTAGTGGCCTTAACCTCATGCTCCAGGGCACTCATTCTAGCCCTAGTGCCTATCAACATAGCCAAAATTTAGTCTAATTTATCCCCCTGAGCCCTCTCATCCCTGGGTTCATTCTGATTTGCTCTATAAGATGGTTCCATTATGTTCTTCCAATGGCAATTCCTGAAAGTTCACGAGTTTCATTAAAGCAAGTAGACACAAAAGGCTCCAGAGTTTAACCCAGAGCTCTAATACAACATGTAATAGCACCCATTTCAACCCAAATAAAATAATATAAGATTTCTAGATCTAATATCATTCTATCATTTAAAACCCCTTTAGACACTATGTCTAGGTAAGGTTAACATAATATGAACTAATCAATAATAGATCAAACTATGCTTATTTTGCATAAGTACATCATATGAAGAAGAACAAATGATAAATCATCTTAGTGATCACACAACTTGCATAAATATGTCATGCAGCTTCACCATTTAATTTCCACCATAGAACAATACAAGAATACTACACCATGCATTACTCTAATTTAAAACTCATTTAAATCCAAATCCATGTAAAAGAAAACGTAAAGGTTAATTTAACCATCTTAAGGTAAGCTACTCTCAACCTCCTCAAATCATCATGTGTCAAAGGTATGTTACAACATACAGATGCACAAATTCTATCTACAAAATTTCTATTCTTATATGAAAGTAAGCCATATTATAGCAATCATGAGTTACTTCCAACCCCTTATGAGCATAGAGTCATACATCTCTATAGTATCATCTGGGTTCTTTATCAAATCAATGTTCACTATGATATCGCACAATATCTCAACTCATAGTGGCTTTGTTATACATATAGGATTGTCATGATGATGATGAATACACAATAGTGGAACATATTACAAATTAAAAACATTTCCATTTAAATCCATTCATATTTAATGTAGTAAATATTACGTTTTATCATGGCATCTTGGTGTAATATCTTGCCCTAAGCTCCTCCTTTGTAACCTGAAGACAAGAGAGCATCACATAGGTGACTTCGACCCTACAACGAAGCTGAAGGCTTCCTCGTGCTATCCACATGAATAGCTTGACCCGTCCCGAAGAAATTAGTTCTTCAAGGCTAACATGCATGAAAGTGAAATTGAGTTTAACTAATTCATTCTACCCATTGTCCACAAGCAAACCTATAGAAATGCAAATTATAAACCCATGCAATAGTATACAACCTAAGATTTCAATCTCTAGAAAGTATTTTGCTGGGATATAGGCCACCGCTCACTATACCATGCATGCCTCCACTTATTAGTTATTGTTTACCATCGTATCAATAATGTGTAAACCAACCCAATTAATATTTATCAAGTAAATATTAATTCCAATCACAAATAGATAATTACACTATGTAATTATTAATTACAAGCGCAATTTAATTAATCACCTTAGGTAATTATTAAATGTGCACACAATAAATATTTATTGTATGTAGATATTAATTCCAATCACAATTAAATAATTACCCTATATAATTATTAATTTCATTCACAATTAAATAATTACCCTATGTAATTATTAATTCAATGTAAATATTAATTCCATTTACAATTAAATAATTGCCCTATGTAATTATCAATTCCATACAATGTAACTCTTGACTTCTTAGTTAGGTGCATTCAATTTCTTTCTGATAAGTCAAATTGAGAACCATAAAATACACATTTTAACATTTAATAACCATCTATGCTAACCATAAACCCCCAATCCCATATGCAACTACATATATATATATATATATGCATTCAATTTCTTTCTGATAAGTCAAATTGAGAACCATAAAATACTCATTTTAACATTTAATAACCATCTATGCTAACCATAAACCCCCAATCCCATATGCAACTATACTAGTAGTATGATTTAGTATGTGTGTGGTTTCATGCATGACGGCCTTAGAATAGTTAATTCCTTCTCCTCTGTGATACTCTCCCGTTGAGAGGGATTGTGATGGTTACTGCTGCACTCAAACATCCATTGAGGTTAGTCAATATCCATTAATAACAAGATATACACAAGTCATATCCATCCATAAACATAACATATCATAGTCTATTTCAATAATGAAGTAGAAAACAATTAACCAAATAGTTCAAGGATAGCATAAATCTCCAGCATAACATCATGTGTCTAGTGCAATAATACAGTTTTGAAAATATTGTGCCATATACAAAACGGGTTGTGACATGGACTAACGTTAGGACATCATGGCTCTAATACCATGTTAGAATTTGTTATGATCAACAAACCTACCCAAGACTAAATTCCTATTAGCTAATAAAAAATCTAGATGAATAGAATAATTAGTATTCTATATTCAATATTATGAGACAAAGTTACAATGAGCAACATACATATATAGGCCTCTTGGATGCATGAATCAAGGAGATGACATGCCCAAGAGGTATGAGTTAACTCTCAATTACTCTCAATCGAGAGGTGAGTTAACTCAGCTTAACTAAGAAGTCAAGAGTTAAATTGCCATCAATGGATCAATTCACTCAACCTAACTAAGACAAAGGTGGCCTTGACTGAATAGAGATGGCACCTAACTACCATCAATCAAGAGTTGAGGTAGTGGTGGTACTTGTGTCCTCAAGTCAAGCTGTACACATGTCATTATTAGCTATTTAGGTGAGAATAATTAAATAATATATTAATCTAAGTAAACTTATTTAATAGGTGCAATATCACACTTAGGATATATAATATATCCAAGGTGAATTAAATATTACAACAACAAGTCTTAAGATCCTATTTCCCTTAAGATTCTCATGAGAGTTATTGGAAGACAAGCAAACATATCTTGAGGTATGTTTAGGGAACATCACAATTTGGCATTCACTACATAGCAAGAGTTTCTTGGATTGTGGACTTCATTGACTCAAACTGGGCTAGTGATGTTGATGATTAAAAGGCTACTTTTGGTTTTGTCTACTACCTTGGTTTTGGTTTGATTGCATAGTCTTGCAAGAAGCATATTGTAGACACATAAAATTGCCTCATTGTCATTCTAGCCTTAATCAGGACATCACTTGATCACTTTCCTCTACAATTAATTAGATAACTTCCTATTTAGACAACTAATTATCCATTTTTCATCCCATCATTAATTAGATGATATTTTATTATTTAATTAATAAAATCACTATACATCTGTACCTCTTCCTAGCATAAATCATTATTTAATCATTTATCATCATTCTCTTGTATTCCACCTTAGGTAAATAAATCCAAATATTTATCTACCTAAGTCCCTCATCCTCATCTCAGAAATTAAATAAATATTCCTATTTATTTAATTCATGTTTTGTCCACTTTCCATTAATTTGCTTAAAACCAATTAAGAAACTTAATCCCTAACTTGCACATTCCAAATCCATCATTAATCCATTCAAACCCTTTACATTCCTCAAAAAATACAAATACATGGGTCCTTGTACAAATCACAAGGTCCGGTTACAAGGGTATGGGCAAGTACCTTGCACATCCCTTTAAAAGGTCCTTTTGGTCCTCTTTTGACATCATCCATCCAATTTATCCAACACGCTCTTCCACCATTGATCTTTCCTCAATCTACGGACTCCATTTTTCCTCCAATCCCATCACACCACTTGGTGGCTTCTCATCAACCCAATCCTCTCAACAAATATGAGCCATTGATCTTCCAAATCAATGTCAACCCTCCAATTCCTCACCCAAAAACCTATAAATTCAACTCAACCCAAGCCATTTTAATAAGATCTTGGTATGCAAAGTCATGCTACAGGTTTGAGGAGCAATCAGACATCCAACATCAAGGAGCACATTTAAAACAATCAAGGTTTGCATGTGATGTTCATAGTTTAACTTCACTTTGTTTATGCATTCATTTTAGCTCAACCATGAGGTTGCATTAGATGTGAATGGAATAGTCCAATTTAGGTTAGTTTATTCTCTTTTATGTTCACATTTTTATGTAATACATTTTGGCAATGCCTGGTGGGACCCCATTTCCCTTATCTAACCTCCTTGTAGTGTTTTTAAGCCTCTTGAAGTTTGTAGAGTCTACTCTAGTGCATGTAGGTTTATTTGGGCACGTATGTGACCTATTCAAGTATTTATGTGTAATCCCAGGCGTCTCTGATCATAGACAAGTGCCTTTGTACCTAATCAAGCACTAGTGTGATATACTCAAGTGCCTCTAACATAGGCTTGGAAGCCCATTTCCTCAAAATTTCAAAATTCTTTTTTGGGATGAAATTTAGTGTCTTTGTAGGGTTTGTTCATCGTTAATACTTTCATATCAATCTAGCCCCTTTAATTTGAACCCTAACCATCTTTTTTGTAGCCCCAAACATAATTTTTTTGGCCCTGATCATGGATGGGCATTTTTTTCACAGACAAGCATGAGTGTGACCTGAATAAGCACCTTTGTATTTAGGCATTAAAACATCATTTTTACAACATTTGACAAATCTAACTCTTAGTTTTTTTTATAGGGGGTGCCTTTTAGTGTTATGATGTCAAAATGTCATCCTAACACATTGTTTTTGCATATCTAACCCCCTTTTTGTTAGACTTTTGTCAAAATCATCCATCCACATGCGTATTTTCATATTTTAGCACCTTTGTGCATAAACAAGAATTTTTTTAGTTGAGTGTATATGTAAAAGTCAATAGTTTGTATAGGGTAAACACTTATTTCTGCATACAAATGTTTCTATAGAACTTAAAAGCGTCCATAGGATTGTTTGAGTATTTTTGTCCTTGCATAATCATTTATCACTTTTCTTAGATTTGATCAATCTAACCCCTTCAACTTATCATTTGTTGGTTGTTCCTTATCATCTAACATCATTTTTTATAGGAATCACTTACAACATATCAAACTAATAACTTGTGTTTTGTAGCATGTTTGTCAAAGACATTATCTTTTTATCACTAATCATTAGGCACACTTAATTTTCTAAGGGGAATTAATCATTGTATGTCATGTTTGTGATCAAGTCTTAAGAGTATGCTCTATCCTCACACTTTTGAGTGAACTTGGAAATAAAAAGCTTTGACTTGGTCTATATTTTATCATTTTCAATCCTAAGAACTTGGTGTGTGTATGCTCTCCCTTCATGTCAAAAGTTGATCTTGGGGATTAAAAGCACCTAGGTCTCTTTCCTCTTTGTGGCCCTGCCTATAGATTTTATCACCTTAGGGAACAACCTGAACCAACGTGTTCCGGTGGGGTATACCAATTTGGGAGAGAATTGAAAGACTCTCCCACTAGGGGACATTTGTCGCTCTTAGCTTAGCTTCCAAAAACTTTATACCTTGAAAAGTGAAGGAGGAGGGTGGGTTACCCTCTTGAAACATGCCATTAGACATACCCCTCATCACATAGACATTGGCCTCAGGTACATTGCATATATCGAGGATGCCATTAGAAGCCAAGTTCATCCTAGCTTAAGACCAATCGATTGTATATGCTTGTAATGCACTAGTAAGTGGTTAGCCTTTAAAAGTTACTCACCACATGCAAGTTTTTATTCCCTCTAGAAACATACATGCACAATGTGTATGTTCTCCCCTCACACCTTCGAGCGATCTTGGGTGATCAAAAGTGATTAGTTTCCTCCTCATGGGACTTGCATGTTACACCTAATCAAAGGCAACAAGGTGGGATTACAAGTATCTAAACACTTGATTAAAATCTAGGTTCTTCATGTTCCTTGCACCTTTTCTTGTTGAAACCTGTGCATCCCATTAAATCCAAAATCAAAAAATCAAAATCTTTTACAAACTTCTGCATGTTGTGTAAAATTTATTTTTTATAAATTGCCCTAAGGTCAAGCATCCATTCATCCATAATCATCCAAATCTACCTCATCCTAACCATCCATCTTGTCCTAATCACCCCTTAATCATCCTAATCATCGTAATCCCTCCCTCTATGCATCATCCTATTCCAATCATTCATCATCAAAGACCCTAATCCTAATCAAGTTACCCAAATCTAATCAAGGTCCCAGTCCTAATCCATCCAACCCACTTAACCATCTCCCTAATTATCATTATAATCCTTAATCAATCCCATCGTTGAGATTTATCATCCATCCCCTAATCAAATCATAATCCACTTTCCTTAATACAATTTCATCTCCATCCTAATCTAATCTAATTATCACAATCAACTATCCATTGTTCATCCCTAATCCTATTCATTGTCCACTTAATCCAATTTCAACCATTATCCATCCACTTAATCCAATCCCTAATCCATCTAATCCACCTCAATCCTAATCTAATCAAGTCCCTAATCTACCCCAATCATCCCAATTCCAATCTCATTTATCACCTAATCACCTCACCCACACTTCGCTTAATCCATTATCATCTTAATCAAGTCCCTAAGCGTGTCTATCATCTAATCATTTCATCCAAATCCCAATCAAAGCCTCAATCCATTATCCTTATTTCATCCATCAATCCCTAATCCAAATCTAATCTCCATCCTTGATCACCTCATCATCCTAATCTAATACCCTTAATCTTAGTCCCATTTCATCCAAATCCCAATCCCATCCAATCAAACCTTCTTCCAAAATCCCTAATCCCTAATCCATCCATCTCAATCAACATCAAAACCCTAATCCTTAATAAAAAATCATCCATTGAAAATCAAAATTGGTCAAATACTTAACCCTTTCAACCCTCTCCAAACACAACACCAAATCACCCAAAACCCTGATCACATTCCATCCTAAATCCATTATTATCATCCAAAATCATCATACAAAGGTCCTAGACCTAATCCCTAATTAATCCTCATCAAATCCATCAAATCCAATTCCTAACATCAAGTTTAAGGCCTTGTTTCCACAAACAAGCACCTTTCTTCCTACTTGGGTATTAATAGGGATAAACAAGTGCCTTCATATCTAGACAAGCATCTTAGTTCATACTTGAGTGATGGTAGGACTATCTAGTCACCTTCATACACAAGAACCTCTATCCCACACAATCGTTGGTGTTACATATAGTGGTGTTTCTGTAAAACCAAGCTAAATCATCCTCACCTATCAAATTAAACATCAAAGGCTTAGCCTACTCAAACCCTAATCAATCCAATCACCAAGTACCATATGTCCTTGGACTTGATTAATCAAAATTAATCAAATCCATCTAGAATCAGTGTCATGAATCCTTGACCTTGATTAATCCGAAATCAATTTGAAATCAAATTAATCAATACCCTATCAAAGACAAATCTAGAATCTAAGTTCATTTTAATATCAAAACAAATCTTAGGTCTGAAACCTTAGAAAATCAAAGTCATCAAATTCAAAACCATATCATCCAACTCATTGAAGAGTCTAAGTCAAACATCATGAATCCATTTCACTACAACGAGTCTCCTTGCCATAACCATCACAAAAATCCATTTGATTCTAATGATGATGTAGTCTTGTTGATCAAAACAAATATGAAATTGACAACTTTGATGACATATTCTAATAAGCTTCCATCCCCCATCCATGCATAGCCCAACACCTTTTGATCATGAATCAGCTTGCACAAGCTACTCGTCGGTGCTTAATTGTGGTCCCCCTTATCATACCCTTGACAAGGGAAATCAATTCTATCCCCCACTCATCTTCCAATACCCATCTTTGTATAACATCCTTGTCACCTCCACTTCTTACTCAAATACATTATCCCCTCATCCCTCCTATCCAAATCGACCATTTAACTATCCACCAATCTAACCACCTAACCCACAATCCAATTCTCCCAATAAATCCAAATCATCCTTTTCAGGTTTCCTCCAAGGACTCTTAGCAAAGAACCTCAACCAAAATCACAACAAAAAAGTTGAGGAATCATGTCACCCCACTAATCCAAAATCACCTAATTGTGTCATTGGCAATGCCATCATCTACTCCTATCCTATCAAAACCTTTAAAATCCTATCACACCCATCAAATCCCAAACCCTCAAACTTGCAACATCAACCATCCCTCCATCTATCCAAATAGAAGAGTCTATCCAAATGACAATTGGATTTTAACACTCCTCTCCCATTGCACCACTTGAGAAAACCTGGTTATGTCAAGAGCCTAGTCCTAAGCATGCCAACATATCCCCATCCACATCAACATCCAAACATCCCATCTAATTCTTTTCACAATCCCCTACCATCTCTTATTGACCCTTTACCATCCCTCATCGACCCCATCCCACAACCATGATCCTATCCCGTTGGTCCCAATACCTTTATCTGTGGTGGTTCTCTCACAGGAGAAGACCAACTTATATCCACCACCAATCCCTCCCCATTTCAAACTGGACTTGCTTCTTGTTTCCAAAACAATAAACATCCCATTGCATATCGCATGCTCCAAATCATGATCTATCAAGGCAAAGGTTTAGGCCTTTATGAACAAGGCATCTTGGAGCCCATGCATGTCAAAATCCATCCACGATCACATACCCTTGGTTTTACATCTCAAGGCAAACAATCCAAACATGTTGGTACCACCTTTATGCCTTCTAAGAAGGCTTCTCGCAATCCAAAAATAGGTGCCTCTCATCTTTTCTTTAAAATGTTTCCCACCATCCCCCCTCCTCCACCATATCAATCCAATTTTTTTTCCAAAATCCCTCCACCACATCATTGTACCCATTCTTCCATCCACAAATCCACTAATCCTTTCATCCATAAATCCCTTAATCCTTCCACTCACAAATCCACTAATCCTCCCATCCACAAATCGACTAATCCTTTCATTCATAAATCCTCTAATCCTTCCACCCACAAATCCATTAATCCTCTCATCCACAAATCCTTTCATCCATAAATCTCTTAATCCTTCCACTTGTAAATCCACTAATCCTTCCATCCACAAATCCACTAATCCTTTCATCCATAAATCCCTTAATACTTCCACCCACAGATCCACTAACCCTCCCATCCACAAATCCACTAATCCTTTTTCAGCCATAAATCCCTTATTCCTTCCACCCACAAATCCACTAATACTCCAATCTACAAATCCTCCATCCCAATTACCATTCGTAATCCCCCATCCCCAAAAATCCCTAATCAAGACAAACAAATGCAAACATCATTTAATTTTTTTTTAAATGATGAAGCTATCACCACCCTCATGGGATTTAAAGATAATATCTCCCCATGGGACTACCCCATCCACTTTGGAATCCCTTTGGATGAATCCACATATAAAGAAAAAATCCCACAAAAATTAAAAGATCATGATGTTGCACCATGCCGACATGTAAAAATAGATTCAAAATACAAACAAATCTAAAAGGTTGCAAAGGCCCACCACTCTAAAAGCAAAAACAAAAACAATTTGGGTCCCCAACCAAAAACTACCCATAACCCAAATGGAGCATCCACATCCACACTTCCAAATTCCCACTCCATCCCCAAATCCCCAAATCCCCATCCCGCACCCAACCAAAAAATCATAAAAATCCTAAGTCCATTTGGGTCCCCAAAATGACAATCCTAAAATCCCCCATTTTGATCCCATAATCAGAAATTCACCATCCCCATACATCTCAAATCTCGTACATCCAAAAATATCCCATCAACCTCACAAGCTCCAAAAGCCCACATGGTGTGGGAAAATTTTGGTCATGGTTCCCCTCAAGCCCATGACATTATCGCATGCCTCCATCCTCCCATCCTATATCCACTATCCAACATATCTCCCCCTCACATCCCTGTAATCCATGATTTCACACAATCCATGTCTATCCTCCATCCCCTATATCTCCCTATGCAACATTCTCTACAATTAAACCTATGGTGGCACCTCATTTACACCTTGGAGAAGCCCACTTTGCCATCTACCAACATCCCTGTGAGCAACAATAATTGACATGGTCCATATGTAAAAGTAATTCCAAATGGGATGCCATCACCTCACTATGAAAACAAATGCTCAAGTTCCCATTCCTAATCCTCATACCCATACGAATCCACCCAATTCCTATCCTCAAAGAAAAAAATTCAAAAAAAAAAGAAAATTGTCAAAAGTCTAGAAGCAAACAAACAAAAAACTCAAACGGCAAAAAATCAAACAATAAAAAAAAGTAAAGAGAAAAAATTGTCCAATGGTGAAAACCATTTCTATGGTGCCTTGGACAAGTATGATGATGAAAACCCTTAGTGGGCATGATGCATAATTTGCTATCATAGGGCAACATACACTTGGGGCAAGCCTCATTTATCCTATCACCCCCTCCATATTTCAATAGTGATTTATGTATATACCATCATAAATTCTTTGCCAAGCCCACACCTTCCACTTGGGGGCAATCCCCAACTAGCCTATCCATCCATTCTACCTATATTTATCCTATTGCCTTCCCATCCACCCTCCCTTCCCACTTTCAATCATGATAAGGATAGGGACATCAATGTTAAAACATGCTTTGGACACCTCTTGGCATATATCCATTTCCAACATATCCTATAACGTCCATCTAACCCCAACATAGCAAACACCCTATCTAGAGTTGGGCATCTTATTCCTACGTGACCTAGTTCTTGGAGATCATATCCAAACCCCTCCATCCATTTATCCTAAATCCTCTATCCATCATGAACGCCTATGCCAATCCCCATCCTACCCTCTCCCCTACTAAACTTCTAGATGCCCAACATGGTCTTGACATACATGGATATAGTTTGAGCACTCCATTTCCCCCATCCATCACCAAATCCCTTTATTGTTCCATCCAAATCCTCAACAATCCCTTATCCATATAATCAATTTTCCCTTGTCATTGATATCAAGCTATATGCTTCCCACACACGAACCAAGGCAATCCCTCCTAAAAATCCAATTATCCTAGCAATCCAAAAATCACAAGCAAATCCTAATCCACATATTGAGTTAAGCAACCTATGCAAACTCATCCAATCACATCCACCGGCCTTGTTCCAAAACTTGCTACAAGGCTTAATCCAACTTAAATCATCATCATTGAGATACATCATTCCCGATCCTCATGTTGTTCTCAGGATATAACCTTCTCACCTCAACAACACTATCCTCAATCTTTTGCTTAAAATCTTGACTAGGAGCAACATCATGTTTGTCTTTGCATGATTTTGTGCATGCATGCTTTCTTGTTTGTATGCATTATCATTTGGTGTTGCATTTGCATCAATCCCTGCGGCCTACTTGCCATAGTGGTATCATGGTACTATATGGAATAGGGTTGCCCATGACCTCGTTGGTTGCCTCATCACAATATCCACTAAGGTCATCCAACACCTTGTGATGTGTCGAGACATCCTTTTGTCTGCTACACACCGGACACGTCGTCACCCTGGCTCTTTATATCTTGGTGCATAACATCTCGTGCTATATCAAATAAGGTTGCTTAATCCAATGCAACATGACACATCATTCCACCCCCATCCATCATTCTCCATCCACCTTATCATCCCAATCAATCTATCCCCCCTTTTTAATCCTCTATTGCCCCTTTCCCCCACTCCCATGCATCCAATCTATTCTATCCTCCACATCTATTTTATTTAACTTCCATTCTCATCTTTCTAAGGATTCCCCTCTTCATCCATTTCAAGAGCGCACCGATGTTCTTTGAACTTGTCTGCTCTCTCAAGGGGGCACCATCATCCCTATCACTATTCCTCCTCATCACTCCTGTTTCAAGAGGTTGGGGCATCTTCATCCTTAATCTTATCATTTTCTTCCAAAATATTCTGCTCATTCAACCAAGTGCTATGCTTTATCTTTCTTTGAAATGATGCTACTTCACAACATATCAAATAGGGACAAAATGTATACACCTAAAATTGCCTCATCATCATTCTAGCCTTAATCAAGACACCACTTGACCACTTTCCTCTATAATTAATTGGATAAATTATTATTTAGACAATTAATTATCTATTTTTCATCCCAACATTAATTAAATAATAAAATTATTATTTAATTAATAAAATCACTATTCATGCATTATTCATCCATACCTCTTCCTATCATAAATCATTTATCATCATTCTCCTATAGTCCACCTTAGGTAAATAAATTTAAATATTTATTTACCTAAGTCTCTCATCTTGATCCCGAAAATTAAATAAATATTCCTATTTATTTAATTCCTTTTTTGTCCACTTTCCATTAAGTTGCTTAAAACTAATTAATCAACTTAATCCCTCACTTACACATTCCAAATCCATCATTAATCCATTCAAACCCCAAGCACATTCCTCAAAATGTACAAAAACATAGGTCTTTATACAAATCACATGGTTCCTCTTACAAGTGTATGGGAAAGACCTTGCACATCCCTCAAAAAGGTCCTTTTGGAACTCTTTTGATCTCATCCATCCACTTTATCCAACACACTCCTCCACCATTGATATTTTTTCAATCCAAGGACTCCATTTGTTCTTGAATCCCATAATGCCACTTTGTGGCCTCTCATCAACCCAATCCTCTCAACCAATATAAGCCATTGTGTTAGGAAAGGTGTCTCAACCTTGCAATTACTAAGAGTACAATGTTTTAGTTATAAAATTAATTAAATTCAATTTTTGGGCTATAGAAGTGGTTTTTGGACAAAATAATTATTCCAAGCTATTTGGCACTACTTGAAGGGCCCAGCACATAGATTTATTTGAGCTCTACAATTTTAAAAAAAGGGCCCAATCGACCTCTCGGATTAAAAGTTATGGCCTCCAGAAGTTGGGCCTCCTGTATTGGAAATGTAAAAACATGTTGGACATAGAAAAGAGTTGTAAGGGGGAGTTACACGTGTTGACCAACTTATGATGCATGTTACAACACATCATAGGTCATATTTGATTGGAGATAATGGAACCTAAGGATTTGGGTGCCACTTTTGGGTGGTTTTGGCTCATGATTTTCTAATTACAGTTTGACAGTTTCATGTATTGTATCTCCTATATATTAGGTGCTTAAGATGGAGGTTGAATGTGTGAGAGTCTTATATATGTTGTTAAGTTGCCTCCAAATCTTTGGTTGGTGATACTCCTATGAAAGCTTGTTATGCAAGTCTATGGTAATCTTGTTAAGATTTAAGAACAATATATTGGGTTGCTTTTGGAGTGTGGGGTTTTTCTTCGGAAAGGGTTTTCCCCACGTAAATCATTTTGTTGTGGTATGACTACTATTTGCATAATTCTCCTCTCAAGATTAGTGTAGGAAGTTGTTCCACTATGTTAGCTTCCTTACACATTGATCTTTCAAATCAATCTCAACCACCCTCCAATCCCTCACCTAAAAATCTATAAATTCAACTCAATCCAAGCCATTTTCATAAGACCTTAATGGAACGCAAAGTCATGCTACAGTTTTGAAGAGAAAGCACACATCCAACATCAAGTAGCACATCCAAAATAACAAGGTTTTCATTTGTAGTTATATAGCTAACTTCATTTGTGTTATGCATTTCTTATTTGTTCAATCAGAGGTTGCATTTGATTATGGATGAAATAGGCTAAGATAGTTTAGTTTGTTTCTTTATGTTCATTTTCTTAAATACAACTATTACATTTTCATCTACTGTAATGTCCCCTTTTTCATGAGCATCAGAGTTCGAAGGGTTAGCCTATCATTTGACCCTCGTAGGCTAGTGTGGTGGATTAGAGGGTCCAGTTTGGGCAGTATGGAGCTCTTTAGGTGCCAGTTGTCAGTGTTTATCTCTCTAGATCCTTCATATGTTCTGAGGCATTGGTATTCAGAGGTTCTTGGTTCCATTTTGAGGGATTTACTATTTATAGTAAGTTAGTGGATGTTAGAGAGGGACCCTTACTATTTTTAGTAAGGCAGTTGGGTGCACAGTGGATATAATGGTTAACTCCAGGTTCAGATGGAATTGAGAAATAATGATTATTTGTGGAGTTATTTTATTTTAATTATTAATAAAGTGATTACTTTATTAATAATTATTTATAAAGTGCAATTATAAAGTTTTAAGTTCACTTTATGTCCAATGGGGCCATGACCCTCAAAAAGGGCACTTAAAGTACATTAAATATTATTATTATTTGAGAGCCCATTTATTAAAGCATTTATTAAAGTGAAAGGCAAACATGAAATACATTTTTAAATGATTAAATGCCTCATGAGAAATCGTGCCATCTTAGAGAAGGTATAAAAGCATGTGAAAAAGCAAATGGAGGATTCATTCTTGATATGTTATTTTGAAAGAAACTTTTCCTTGAGAGCTTTGGCTTGCAGGTTCAGTAAACCTTAGGATGAAAACCCTAGAGGTTTTGGCTATTTAGACAAAAACCCATATCAACCCACTTGGTGAATTCATCTTAGGATTCATAGATGCATTAAATTGTTTAGTATTTGTGTTGATATTGCTGGTTCATCATTGTGGCAGCCATTAGAAGGGTTTGATATTGCTGATTTCTACATATGATGGTGGCTAGGGTTAATGGGTATTGAAGCTAATAGCATATTCTTTCATGGTAGCCCATTAGCAACATTTTGGTATCATGTTTGTGGCATTTTGATAAAATTTGTGGAGATATCAGTTTTGGCACCTAGGGTTTTGATGGAAATTTGAGTTTTTGATCATTCTTTGGTTCCAAAATAATTTATAATAATTTTCCAAAGTGGGGCAACCAACTTTGGGAGGATTTTGGAGGGTTTGTAGTAGATTTCAGATTTTACTGAAGCCTAAATTAATTTATTTGAATATTTCTTCATTTGGACAGATGGGTTTTGAAGGAGAAAATTATATGATATGAGCTAATTACACCTAGGTTTTCATTATTCTTCATTGGGTATCAATATCATAAATTTTGGCACACATTGGCAAGGGTTTTAGGTTGGTTCAGTCACATGTATTTACATATCAGTCTGATATCAGTTTACAACAACCAATAATGGGTTTTATTGTATGAAGAGAAGATCAAACTTGCACAAGGATAACTTTTGGTGTCTAATGCTCCATCATTGGACTTCATTTTGAAGACAAATTTGGAATAACAAGGTGTTTGGAGGTAAAGTTTGCATCTGCATTAAATATCAGACCAGTAGCTGATCATTGGACTTCATATCAGTCACATACCAAGGTTCCAAGTGCTCTACATCAGCACTTTTTAGTCATAACTCATTGATGGTGAAATCGGGTATGTTTGATATGTGAATTACCTTTCAAATCTTCAATTTGAATAGGTAATATCAGTCTGATTTCTTTATATCAGACCTCTGTAATTTTGTAATCAGACCTGATTTAGTTGCAATAAAATGACTCAATTAAAGTAGAATCATTATCTTTCATTTGTGCAATGATTCCCTTTCACTTCTATGTCATTTTATATATTTATGCAATGAAAACAATGTGAACTAAACCCAAGCAAGCAATCTGAATACAAAAATTAGAAATTGGTATGACAATTGTTTGACAAAATTACATGCAAGCAAGAGGTTCAAATTTGGGTCAGTTTTGACATATTTTAGTTGTGATATTACATCTACAAAGGTTGAGTATTGAGGTGTGGTTCTTGCTAGTCAAAATGTTCTTTGGCTTCGCCAGTTGATGATGGAGTTTTGCTTTCCTCTTGATCACCCACTATTTTTTAGTATCATAATCATAGTGTCATGCGCATTTCAGGCAACTTAATGGAGCATCAATGGACGAAACATATTGAGATCCACATGCACTTCATTCGGTAGATCATCTAAGATGGTGTTGTTAGCTTGGGGTATTTGCCCATTGAGGAGCAAGTTGCAAACATTTACACTAAGCCTTTGGCATTGCCTTGTTATGTTCACTTGCGATCGATGCTTGGGGTGAAGGAAGTTGTCCTCAGGGGGTCATCTTGAGTCCTCTCTCCTTCACTTGTACATGTTTCTTTTCACATTTTCTCTTTTTAGGGGAGGAGTTTCTTCCTACACATTTTGCTCCTTTTCTCCATTTTTGAAAGATCTTTTGTTCATGGGTACCTCATTAGGCCTTATTGTTGAGACCCTTATTTGATTCTTTTTCCTCTTTTCTTTTTTCTCACTAAGTTGTATTTGTTGGAGTACCAGAACCATTGAGAGGTGGGGGGTGAATCAGTGGTCCATAATTTTTAACTCTTTATACTACTTGATTGCCAAGAGAGAGAGAACTAGGATACTTCAACCAATTTGATTGGAAACACAAAGAAACAAGATTAATAACTTGATCATGCAACTAATTAGACCACAGACAAGAGGCACCATAACACAGACATTTATGAGTGGAAAACCCTCATGGGGTAGAAAAACCACTCTAAAAATTTTGCCTCACTGGCTTAACTGAATCTCCCAATTACAAAGCCACACTGGCACACTCACAAGCCTCACCGGCATACTTACAAGCCTCACTGGCATACTCACAAGCCTCACTGGCAAAACCACAAGCCTCATTGGTAAAACCACTCCAATATCAAAACTGGAAGATAGATACAGAGTACTACTCTGTTTACATTGAAGATCAAAGGTTATAGATGTGTTCTATAACTCTTATACAAACTCCTTATCTCTCCTAATTTGACAAAAAGAACCTCCATACATACAATTTACATTAAAACCACCTTTGTTTCACAACCTATTCCAAGAATAAAAAACCCACATTCATTGATTTTACAAGATCATAAAAGTACTTGACTTATATGCAAGATCTCCTGAAACTAGAAGACACTTCACACTAAGATAGACAACTTCTTTTTTACATGCTACATCATCTTTGTTACAAAACTTTTTCATCAAACCAATTCAACTAAAAATTATATATAGTCAACATGAAGCCCAAAAAGGTTTATGAGGTCTTTACCAATTTCTGCAAACCTCCATGCATTCTGCAGTCACAAGTGCCTTATCAACTCTCTGCTTCTTTCATCTATTATCTCTCTGATAGAATATTTTGCAAGAAATCATTCCACTGTAAACCTCGTCCCTATCCTGCCATTGCTCTGATATATGCCTGTACTCTATTACTTTTTCTGACATACAGCAACCCTTATGTAGATTAAACTCATGGCAAAGTTGATCATTCACAAAAGTGTTACATCATATATAAAACCTCTGCTCACAATATACACATTTAACATATGAACACTATGGCCATTTACATGCAAGTATCACTGTTACCAACTCGAATTACCAAAAAAAAAACTCTACTCAAAACATTCATTCTATCTTTTTAACAAAGATCTTTGGCTCTCATATTGGTTTCAAGCAGTTGTAAAAGGTAGTTAGGGCTTCATGTTGCACACAGCCCATCAAACTTCATCGTGCATAGGAACCCGTTACGTTTTGAATTTCTTTTGAACCTTCCACCATTCGATCTCTTTTCCCTCCTTCAAAATCAAAGGATATGATTTAAAATTGTATTTGTTTGAAACTTGACTTGTTGTGACCGGTAAGAGGATAGTAGGGGCCAGTTAGAAGAAATGACATAATGACCCTTTAAACGGTGCCCATTAGTGATGTGACCTGAGATAATAGGTCAATTTCAAATTACAAAAAAAATTGATACGGGTGAATATAACAAGGATTTAGTATTACTTAAGGGTTTGTTTTAGGGTTTAGATCCCTAAATACTAAAAACATCAAATCCTAGTCCAAATGACATATACTGAAGGAGATCATACCTTTGTAAACTCCTGTCAGCCTCATCATCAAGAAATGAGTTGAGATACTACAATAATTCTCTCTTTGTGACTGCTTGATGAATCAATCAATATAATCAACCTCCCTCCTTTGGTCTCAATGACAAACACTTGGACATCAGTAAACAACAAGGGACAACTCCTCCTTCACTCCAACAACATGATCCCTGAAGTGTGATCATCAAGACATGAACATTATATCATATTGACAACAATGACCTTTGCAAATCCATGGTGGACATTAATGACAAACTTTGATATCTATAATTCATCAACCTGAGATCAGCAATGCAAAGACCCTAACATGCATGATACACAACATGATATCCACAACTGGTATCTTCTCATGATTCTAATAGTGTCCACAAGCTGTTCTTTCCTGATGATGTTAACATGTGTCCACAATAGGTTTGCACAAGTTGTAATTATGTGAACCTTGTTCTTTTCTACTTGTTGCATCAAGCCAACCAAACACCATGAAATGACAAGAACCTGAACCTGTGACCTTCCTTTTGACATCAATGACAACTATGGAGATCAACAGTATTTAAGTTGGGTGTTGGTGTGAATGGAGTTATTCCCTAACCAGTCTCCCTTTTGAGTCCTTTTCACACCTAGTTAGTTAAGTTTACTTAACATTTACTTTTTGTGTCTCAAGTCATGAGATCATGACAATTATCATAATCTCATGTTGTCCTATGTTTCACCATTTCATATATATATATAAGGGTCCTCTATGTACATTTCATTTCATTTCATTGTATACTATTGTATGAGTATTGACATTATAGTATTTTCATTACTTCTCTCTTGTGTGAAAGGTTATTTTGGTGTTGCAGATGATTCTTACTCTTGTGAGTCCTTTTTAGTGAATCCAAGAGTATACATGGAGAAACCCTTTCAGGATAAACCTCCACCACTAAAGAGAGAGATCTTGTATTAATTAAAAGAATTAGTTGCATCAATACAATTCACTCATCATCCTTAGTCTAATAGCATTTCAATTGCATTCTAATTCTTTTCCCGCATAACATTGTGAAGTCTCTATCTCATGCCTCCAATTTATAAAGCAAAGGGAAACAAGAAACCACAAGTAGTTTCAAAAACTAGTGGCCACCAAAACCATGGTTCGTGTAAGTAAAAAACCCTACCCCATTATGCCATTCATCAAGCACCTAATATATATTAATTATTGCAATATCTTTGACCCATAACTCTTGGTAGACACACTTCCTCAAGTCTAGCACTTCATGATGAAGATGAGAATTAATGAGGACCCCACCAATTATGACAAGATGCTCCACTCTTGGCAATGTAACTCCCTAGGACCTGAGGAGAGAGAAAGAGAGTGGCATTCAAGAATTTCGATTATAACTCCCACTATTGAGCTTTTTTTGTAACCTCCTTATTCAATGCCATCACAACAATATCCCAAGTATCCCAAAGAAAAAAAAACAATTAAATAATTTTGACCAAACTCTCATGGTCGTCCAAGTACCCCATTCTAGGGTGTTTGGAGACAACAACATTATATATAGGATTACAAGTGAATAGCACATTAAATCCTAATGTTAAAAACTATGGGTGTGTCTATTAAATCTGTGGGTTCAACTGCTAATAAAATTAATCATTACATTAAGTACACTAATCAAAACGAGCTCAAAACATAAGGCAAAAGGGCATATGTAAGCATTTTTCACCATTTTTTATTGGAATAATACATATATTAATAATATCAAAAAGAATATAAAGAGAGAACAATGTTCTTAACTAAAACAAAACAACTTCAGGGAAAGAGCCTATGAAGGCCAGGGGCAACAAACAACCCCCAAAAGCAACTTATATATTACAATAAGAGATTATGTATGTTTTCTTCAAGAGTAGACAACACACAACCATTCGTAATAATATTATTAGCTTTAAGAGTAAAGCCTTTGTGATCTTTTGCAAGAGCTGTTAGATGGGATTGTACATTGATTACTTGAGCTTGGAGCTCAACATCACATTTTAACATCTCTTTTAGATCTTTGATGAGCATTAACAACTACAAAATAATATTGGAGAAAAGATCATGCATGATCACTTCCATTGGTGAAAAGGTGTTAGAAAAAATAACTTTACATTTAAGCATCCATATATATAATAAATCTTATTTTGTGAACAATGTAGCCCTAAAAGTGTAGATTTCCAACTTAATATTTTGTTAGATATAATAGGAAGCGAAGTCATGATCATGTGCAAAATTGTTGTACATGATTAGAAGTCCATAAGGCATGTTTAATAGTTTCCATTTTGTGATAAAATGAGTAAGGAAAGTAAAGCATTCTCTCATAACAATTCTATAGTGCATAATCTTCCAAGCTAGAAATTGAGCTTTAGCCTCAACTTTTGATTTCCAAATGGCAAGGCTTAAGTTGAACCACTCGGACTCAAACCAATTCACTCTCCATTTCATATTAAACCTCGATTTAATTTGGATTGGAAGGAGTTTTAAGTAGATTAACTTAAGGAGAATTTGTTTTTCAATATTACAGCCTGGGAACCGCCTCCAATATTAAACTTTTTTTTGCAATAGATGGGAAATGAAAGTTTTAATTGTAGAGCTAGAGGAACCGAATCTTGAACTTTGTGGATGCCATTAACAAGAGTGTTGGACAATTTTTAATCATGTTTAAGCTATATATCACTTTTCCAAGTTAACGTTGTGAAGTTCCAAATGTCCCCAAATTTTGTGATTCTTTTTTTAGAACATGATCTTGCTACATAATTGATTATTAAGAGTTAGAGGTTGATTATTTATGTATATCATCTTACTCCACCATATTAACAAAGAGAAGCTTAGCCCATGACTAAGTGATTGTCCTTTCCATTCAAAGAGAGGACAGATTGACTGCCAGGCTTTCCATATACTTAAGAACTGTATGGAAGTTTGAGGTTTGAAGTACTTTGCCATAAGGATTTTATCCTTCATCCAACCTCTTTCCAAGCATTATTGGCCTTGGTTGTAGCAAATCTGTGCCTAATAAGTGTCTTCCAAGGTGCAGATTCTTGAAGAGCTCTAATTATCCATTTTACTATAAGGCAGGTTCCTTGTGTAAAGGGAGTAATCACTCCTAAACTCTTTTATTTTTTGGCTCAATATAATATAGCGAATAAGTAACTAGCTAATGTTTTTGGTTGTTCCACTTTCTCTAAAAGAATCCTCTAATAATTATAGTTACTTTTTGATGGAAATTAACAAAATGGAATGTAAACGCAACTAACAATAAAATATTTGTTCACAATTTAAATATATCTAACCATTAAACAAATTGTTTAAACAAAACTTGAATTTTTTTTAAATTAATTTATTGATGAACCATTTCCACATTGTCCAACAAATAAAACCATCAAATATATTCTCTCACAAGTATTTTTTATTTAAACAAGTAAACCCTAAAAGCAAATGGTAAATCCATGAAAGGAATCTCTAATGGGGAGACTTCACTTTCAAGTGCCTTCTATAGTAAAAGCAAAAAAATGGAAATATCTAATTTGTGGGCCTTCCCTAGTCTTGCCACGTAGACTTTCTAACTTTTATGTCAAAAGCAGTGTTGAATTTACAAGGAAAGTTTGACTCACGGTTTTGCTTTGAATGAGAGATATTTATTTGAATAGAAAACACCCTATCATCTCGTGCCTTAAAACTTTATCCATAATTTTTTTTTTAAATGAAAAGGGAAATTATTAATAAAAAAGTTTAAAAGGTCTTAAATACGAGGCAACTTAAAGGCGAAGTGGTGATATACACGGAACAAATTAAAAATTTGGAGATAAGATTGCTTATAACGCTGCGAAAGCATAAAGTTGAGAATATAGTACGATGTGAAGACCGCATAATCTATCATTTCCATTATCACCTTTCTAGTGACTCGTTAGGTAGTGTTAATTTATACAAAAGCAATTGCCATAAAATTACGGCAACTAGGGGAAACAGGTAGTTGCCGCCCAAGTCGCAATAATCGTTATGTTTTTAATCACTTGATCCCAATTAAATTTTTAAAAAGAATCAATACATGTAAAATACTAATCTAATAAATTAACACAAATGCACTAATACATGTTCACAATATTTGTACATGTTCACAAATGCACCAATACACGTTCACAACTCTAATAAATTAACCAATGAAATTAAGACAAGTGCACAAATGTGATGGCGAGCGGTTATTGGCACATCATTGCACATGTATAGGGCGACATGTTGAAATGACACTTTTTCGACCCATGTGCACATAACGCATCATACAGTGAAATGTATAAGTGCCCATAAACTGAAAAAATAGCTTTAAGCTCTTCGGTCACATACGAAGAAACCCAAAAAAAATTGTCAAAATTTGATATGTCTAGCTATGAGCTTGACGTGCGCGAAGTTAGGGTGGGCGGCTACTGGTCCCTTTCCCCTATTTTGTGTGTGAATCCCAAGTGTGACGCCATGGATGTTGAACAAGTGACTTTTCACACTCACTCAAATGACATTATGTTTATAGCAAGAGACTACGTCGTCGTTTATGTTCTGCTCTTTGTAGAAGAGTGAGTTATTTTACTTAAAATTTCGAGTATATGTTTTTTTTAAAAATCTCTTTGTTAAGTAGTTTTTGGTTTATTGTGTAAAGTTGAATGATTTGGAAAGAGTCTATTAGGGATTAGTTGAAAGAGGTCGATTATTCGTGCAACTTTGGTTCGTGCTTCCGATACCAATGAGTTGTAAAAATGATCAAAAGTTGTTATAGAACCTCTTAACAAAAAAAAATCTCTTTCTTTTACTTCAATAAAGTATCCCTTTAGACATGAATTGGTGGTAATCGTTCTTACCAAGAATATACAATTGATTGGTTGTGTTTCATCCATAATTAAGCATATTTAATTATCTATGTTGTTGAGTATGAATTGAGGATAAGATGCATTATCAATTCATTATTATATGGCTCCCAATTTAGCCTTTGGTTTTTTGAAGGAAGTTGTTATGCGTTAGGTCCTATTAAGGGCATGGAGGGTAGCAAAGACATGATAATTTTCTTCCAACCTCTCTATCTCATCAAATCTTTATGCTCAAACTTTCTTCCAACCTTTTAGTGTGCATTTGAAGGATTCTCTCTAGTTCCAGAATCATTTGTCCCTCCTCATAAAGCTGCAGTAACTTAGTCTGGGATGCAACTCTTTGTCCAATAACCTTATTCAAACATGAAACATGGAAGATTGGGTGTATTTTTGTTAACATAGGTAACTCCAATTTGTATGCTAAGTTACTAATCCTTTGCAAAACCTTATAAGGACCATAATACTTAGGTGCAGGCTTGTTATCCTTCTTTTGTTGTTTCAGTGACATGTGCTTATATGGTTGTAATCGTCCAAAGACCTAATCTCCTACTTCAAAATTCTTTTCATTGTAGTGTTGATCTACTTGTTAGTTCATTCTATTATGTGTCATTGCCAAGTTCTCCTTGAGACTAGCAAGTGCCTCTTTTTGATGTTGGACTTTCGGTGTGCCCACAATGGAGCTGATTGATGGTGGATGGTACCCATATGGTGCCAAAAATTGAGATATTTTGGGTGAATTATGTAAAGAAGTGTTGTGCCACCATTTTGTAGGAGTCAAGGACAACACTGAGAGGGGGGGTGAATCAGTGTTGTGTGAATTTTCAAATCTTTTTACAAACTTTAACTTTTAGAGCACAAGGAGAGAAAGATACCATTGATTTGTCAAATACATATGCACATGACTGTGAATGCAGAAAGAGAACAAAACTTCATAAGTAAATCAAACACACACAAAGAAGATCAATATGAATCATGACACAAGATATGCATGAGTGGAAAACCCATCAGGGGTAGAAAAACCACTCCAAAACCGCCTCACTGGCTTAAATGAAAAACTTCTTACAAATGTCTCATTAACATATACAGAGGTCTCACTGACCACAAGCCTCACTAGCATAGGAAGGTCTCACTGACCATAAGCCTCACTGGCATACTGTGCCTCACTGGCAACAATGTTTAGAAGCATCAACTTCAAGGAGCACCAACCCCTAATACAGAACAAACTGAAAACAAGAACTCAGAGGGTTTCTCTGTTTCAATACAAAACACTTCTTCTCTCACATGTGTCTGTCAAATGGCCATTCTTTTCATCAACCCAAATCATATACAAACTCAGATATTCAAAATCAATCCTGTATCCTGATCCACTCAACAACAACGCATCATTTTGTATGTTTCATCTCTATCTTTCAAGACATCCAATCAATGCACCTGAAAAATAATTTTATACAAGTTGAATGTCTTTTCACCTTTCATCTTCTGTATGTTTCATCTCTATCCAATTATGAAGTTGCATCAAAATAACCTTTCATATTCTATGATCTGAAGAAAATGATTTATCCTTTCATGTTTGAGACCTTTTCAATTTCCTTTTCTTCAACTCCCCTGCAAATAAAAACTCTTCATCTCCAGAAATCCTTTTCTTAAAGAAAATTAAAACAACCACAAAATATTTCTCCAATCTCTTCATATCCACCGTGTTTATAACCTGCAAGAAATCTTCAAAGACTTTTCAATCTTTTCATCTTCTCTTTGACAAAATCTTTTTCATCTTCCTTAAATCCTTCATTTTCTTTTCAACAAGACTCTTCAATCTGCAAACATCTGTGTATAAACAATCTTTTTCATCATCTAAATTAGTACCAAGAAGAAACTATAATGGCTCACAAAATAAATCTATTCACAAATAAATGTCTATGTTAGATTCCATCTTTTGTCTTCATATCCATGAGAGGAGATAGATTTAGAATTAAATCTTTTTTAAGAAAGTTGCTTTTTCCTTAAAAAAAATCACCACCTTTTAATCGGGCTCCCTTATTAAATGAGAATCAAAGCACAAAAGCACATAAGGTCGATTTATGTCAATGCCCTCCTTTTAATATCATTCATTTTCTAATTCATAAAAGCATTCAATGTTTTTTCTTACAACTCGTGCTCCCCACAAATAGCAACCTTCGAATATAGAAACTCAAGCAAAAAAAATCAATAGTCTTTTGTGAATGATGCCCTTTTTAAAACATAAGATCTTCTCCAAAGAAATCGGGCTCTACCTTAGAAGCTTTATAAACTATAAACTATGCTTTCCTTAAAAAATATTCGAAGATCTCTATTTGCTGTTTTTCCTATCATGTTCTAAAACATAAACAATTTGTGCCCTTTTAATTTCTTAAGAACATGACCTTCGATCACCGTGAGACTTGTGCCATTGGAGGGAAGAGGCCGGTCACCATAACATTCATAGGACCCTTAAGAAAGTCACCTTTAGTGACTTAACCTACTATGAGAGGTTAACTTGAAAACATAACATAGAGTGCACTTCATTAGTGACGGTCATGAGGTTAGGATTTAAAAAAATTATTTAGAATGTTAATTTTATAAACCCTAGTAAACAACTTATATCTCCATCAAGGATTAAACAAGCTTGTTCCTCTGCATGAACCTTCTTGGTACTGAAGTCAAAACCATCATGGAACCAATGAAGTATGGCGAACCAATTAATACCAAATGAAACCATCATAAACACACTTCAACTCAACTTCTGAAGCATGTGAACTTTGTTAAACCAAGATAGATTGAAACATACATTGAAACACCAATGATAAACAACCTGATTTAACAAGTAAGGCAAGATCAACCAGTGTCAACATTGCTTGAATATGAACATGCATGTAAACCATTTGAACTCCTATATGATCAACATCCTCAACACATCACTAACATCCCGATGTAACTCAATCTTGAGGATCTATTCAAGAAGACTTTGCACAAACACAATTGATATCCTTAAAGCAACATTCTTTTCTTTACCAAACCAATCATACCAATCCATATGATCACAAACTAACTCCACAAATCTGACATCCATAACATGAGCAACAACATCAACCCAAGATCTTTTGAACACAAAACTGAATAAACATATGAAGCAAGTCCTTATTTTTTGAAGTATAACCTCCTGAGTAGTGACCTTCAGATGTTTACAAGATCAACCCAAGATCCTGCAAGACCTTTTTGACATCAATGACAATCTGACACCATCACATTTTTCTAGTGGCAAACATTGCACCCATCTTTCTTGTTTATGTGAAGTACAACATTGAAGATAACCCTCCAAGCACTTGTTAACCACCTTAATTTGTCCATTTGACTAGGGATGATATGATGAGCTATGAGGAAGTTGAGTGCCCAAACATGAAAATAAGTAAGGTCCAAAAATTACTTGTAAATATAGGATCACAATCACTTACTATGAATTTTGGAGTCCCATGCAGTTTTTGAATAGTATCCATAAAGGTTGTTGCTACAATGCTTGCTACAAATGGGTGTGACAGAGCACAAAAATGTGCATATTTGGTGAGTCTTGTGATGAAATCCATGGACACATCCTCCCACCTCTAGCTTGAAATAGATAAGGGTTGTAAAAGATGTGAAGTCTTAATTGTCTACCCTTTATTTTGTTGGCATACCATGCATTCTGCTACAATTTTTTGAATATCCCCTTTGAGGTCATCCCAAAAATAAATCTTGCTTGATTTTATGAGAAGTCTTCAAGAATCTTGAATGCCTAGGCCTACTAGAGAAACATGTAGTTCTGCCAAAATCTTAAACTCAAGGTTTGAGTTCTTGCATAGGTACAACCTGTCCTTGTACCATAAAACATTTCCTTTCCATGCAAACTTGTCTGACACACTTGAATCTTGTTAGAGTTTCTTAATGAAAGTTTGAGTATACATGTCCTTCTCCCACTCTTCTTGTGCCTCATTTATCCAATCTACTAATAATATGGAAATGACATTCAGTAGTGATTGTTGGTATCTGAAGCTAATTTTCTTCTTCCAACATTGATAAAGCAATTGATGACAAGTTCCATGCAGTTGTACGACATATGTACGACATGCAGTTGTACCACTCATGCTTTATATTTTTATAAATTCTTCTTCGAGAAGGATTTGAAAACTTAGATGCTTTTTTGGCTTAGTTAGTCGCGCTTTAGAGTGATTGCGGATTATTGTAACAACAAATTGTTCTTGAGATCAATAAAATTATTGCGAGACCCTTGCCCTTGGTTTTTCCTAGTACATAACTAGGTTTCCATGTAAATCTATGTGTTGTTCATTTTTTATGGTTTATTGCTTTTCATTGTGTTTTTTTTGTATATTTTTGTATTGTCTATTTTCTCAATAGTGGCTCTGTGGGTTCATCCCTCCTAGATAGAGCATCAACCACAACATTCTCCTTTCCTTTCTTATATACAATCTCAAAGTCATATCCCACATCTTTGTTACCCATTTTTGTTGTTCTTTAGATGACAACCTCCATTCCAAGAAGTATTTTAGATTATCATGATCTATCATTACCTTAAAGTGTCTCCCGATTAGATAAGACCTCCATTGTTTGACTACATGTAGGATAACCAACATTTCCTTCTCATAAATTGGCTTCAATAAATTCTTACCTTTGAGTTGGTGACTCTCAAATGCTATGGGTGGGTGATATCACAATAGTGTGTCTCACTTATGGGACATCCTATTTTTGTCTGAAATCACATATTTTTTAGAAAAATTAATGATTTAAGCCTTGAGGGGTTCCATCTAAAGGGGTTTAAAAGAAGGGGGCTTGATAAAAACCCATTAGATCAAATCCCCTCCTCTAGTCTTAAATCAAACCCTCAATGGAGTCTCCTCCGCACCTATCAAAATGTTAACAAAAAACAAATTTTGCTTCACCTTTTCGGGGATCAAATGAAGTCATTTAAAAATTCTATTTTGTAAATATGTAGCCCTTTGTATAAGCTTTCCAAAAAGTTTGATTTTGAAGATGTTTCATTTGATTTTATATCTATTTTCTATTTTCTAGTGAACGTAGGTTTTTCACCGAACATCAATGTCTCTATTCCACACACGTGGAAAAATTAAAAAAAATAGAGAAAAAAATTCTAAAAAATATCTGTGCACTAGGTATTGATGTCCTTGTTTCACCAAAAATAAATAAATTTCGATATATACACAACAAGTTATGCTTGATGACATACACCTGTGTCCAAATTATAGTTACCTTGACTTCAAAAATTAATTTAAAAAATATGTAACAAAAAATTATGAAAAAATAAAGAACTTTCTTACGCATTAAAAAAAAATTATGAAAAAAAATCCATGCATTAGATATTGATGTTAAAAATCTATATTTTAAAAATTAGAATTTTATCCTTCCTAGAAAAAAAGTTATGCTGGACGACATAAATGTTACTTTCTGAACATGTTGTTTACTATTAAAAATTAGTTATTAAAAGAGACATTGAAAGATTCATGATTTATTTTAAAAAAATTAAAAAAATATATTTATAATCTACACACAAATCACCACAAACCACTAATTCGCATCATCTTCAAATTTTGAATGGTTTAGCTGCTATAGGTCTTAGAAAGTGAAGATTTAGTTAAAAATGCTGATATCAATGTCTGGATCTTGGCCAAAAAGTGGGACTCATTATTGTGGGATTACCCAGGTCTTTCTTCTTGCATGAGTACTACTCTTATGCAATGTCCTGAAGCATCACATTCCACAATGAATGTCTTATAGAAATTTTGAGTAGCTAGAGCTAGAGTTGTACACATGGCTTCCTTTAGCTTCTCAAGAACCCTTGTAGCAACCTCATTCCATTGAAAGAAATCCTTCTTCAACTAAGTTGTGGGAGGTGATACTATGTTACAATAATTATTTACAAATCAATGGTAATAATGAGTAATCCCTAAGAAACCCCATAGGTTCTTAAGGGTCTTAGACATTTTCCATTCTCTTATGCCCTTGATCTTGTGAGGGTCCACCTTGAATCTCTCATGTGAAACAATATGACCTAGGTATTACACTTATTTAACTCTAAAAATACACTTGGATGGCTTAGCAGAAAGATGATGATGTTTAAGAATGTGCAAAACCCGATCCACATGCTACAAGTGCTCCTCCCAAGTTTTGATATGTATTAAGATGTCAAAAAATACCAAAAAAAGTTTCCATAGAAATGGTTTGAAGATAATGTTAATCAAACTTTGAAATGTAGATGGTGCATTTGTGAGCCCAAAAGGCATCACCAAAAAATTACAATGGCCCTTATGGGTTTAGAAAGTTGTCTTACATGTACATCCTCATCTCTGATTCTGATTTGATGATAACCAAAATGGAGATCAAGTCTGCTAAAATAAATAGCACCATTAAGCTCATCTAACAAATCACCAATTACTATAATTGAAAACTTATCTTTTATGGTGCACTTGTTGAGCTCTCTGTAATCAAGACACATCCACTAGGTGCCATATTTTTTGCTCGTCACTACCACTAGAGATGAATAAGCACTCTACCTATACCTGATAATACATGCCTCTAGCATCTCTTGTACTATCTTCTTGATCTCACTTTTCTATACATATGGTTACCTATAGGGCCTGGTGTTGGGTAGTTGGTTCCCTGATACTAGTTGAATGGCATGATCACGATCTCTTTTAGGTGGCAATCCTTTGGTATATCTCCAAAAACTACAAAGTGACTATCTATAAATGCTCATAGATTTGACAATGTAGGAGCTTTTGACTAATAGGATTCTAAAGAAAATAATTGGGCCACAACCCTTCTTTCCTCCTTTTTAAGCATATTTTGCATTTGATGACAACTTATCATCTGTAGAGACTTTGCATGCAATCATCTTAGTTTAATGATCTTGCCCTCTAAGTAAAAATGCATGAATGACTCTTGGAAGTTCATCCCAATTGTCCCAATGTAGCAATCCATTGGACTCCCAACACAATGTTTGTTGCACCCATGGAGATAGCAAACACAAGGCAATCAAGTTTGTATCCTCCCATGGATAATTTAATTCTATGTCATTTCCCAAAACAACTGATAGTGTCCCCATATGTAATCATGACCTAAAATTCTAGAGTTGGATAGATAATAATTTAGATGAACGACTAACTTTTGTTGATGAAGTTGTGAGTTCTTCTCGAGTCTATCAACACTATTACTCTCTCTTTCCTCAATAAACCCACTTCCTTGATAGTTTATGGGGTACTAATTCCAGAAAGTGCATGATAAAAAATGGTCAGTTAGGGATCTCCTGATTCCTCATCTAGCTCATTACCAAACTCTAATATTTCTTTTTCATTATCTTCTTCCTCACTGGACCCTTCAATGTAGAATAATTTATTTTCAGCACATTTATATCCTATACTATATTTGCTATCACAATTAAAACATAACCCCTTTACCCTTTTTTCTTCAATTTGTTGAGGAGTCAATCTAGTGGTTTGAGGGAATGGTTGTGCTGAAAAGCTCTTCTCTCTTATGCCATTGAATCCTTGCCTTCTAAGAGCTAACAACTTCTCCTATACCCTACATGCCAGGATAAAATAATTAGATATACAAGTAGGTCAAACCATGCATACCTCATGTTGGATGTGATCCTTGAGCCCGTCAAGAAACAAGTCATTCAATTTCTCCTTTGTAATGGTCTCTACTCACAAGTATAGGTTTTGGAATTATTGAATATAATCCCATTTAGGGTGAAAAAGGGGGGATTTGCGAATGGGGTTTGATTTGGTTTAGATCCTCCCTTCTCACCAAACATTCAAGGACATATCAACCGATTTGAATCTCTACTAAGTGAGAGCATTCACCTAATAGGTTGGGCTATCACTTGGAACGATGCGGAAGCTCAGATGTTATCAATCAATATGCTTAATTACTCTTAAAACCCTAAATAAGCAAAACAATAAGCAAATTGATAAATTGCAACAACTCCTTTCAGATTAAGATAGTAGGCAAAGGATTATAATTGACTATTTTTCAAAGTTTGGGATGCGAAACAGTCAAGGACACCTCCACTAGCACCCTTGTCCAAGGTACTATTTTTTGCACGGAATTTGGATCTCCTCCTAACATTGATATCCACTGTATCTTTTGTTTCTATCCTGGAAAAGGTAGAGGACACTAGCACTAGCGCCCTAGTCCTAGGCCTGGTGTTTTTCAGGGTGTTGGAAGCTCTTCAGATGATGATTACCACTATGAAATTTGTTTATGTGTTAGTGACTCTAGAGGACACTACCACTAGTGCTCGTGTCCCAAAATGTTAAACTCTATCCTATTTCTTTCGGATCCTGAATACTTGTCTTCTGCAACTCCACTCCGTAAAATGTGGTACCTGTAACCTATAATCACAAAGGAGTGTGGGAGGGGGTTGTGGTGTTTAGAGGATTGCCTCAGTCAAGCCCAGGAGAGACATTCAAGTCTTCCAAACACTGTTATTAGATGAGAGTGCGTATCCCTATGGGATAGAGGCAAAATCCAAATGATAAATGATAAAAAACATAATAGATGTCACCTTGAAGTGTAGGTCTCATAAATAAAGGCTCTTCAATCACATGAGAAGATGAAGTCAAATCTGTAATCACAAACATAATAACAATGCTTTGCTCTACAACAATGAATATCTTGAATCACAAATATGCCTAAAGTTCACAATCATCTTCTAGTTTACAAATGAAAACCTAAACATGCTTATATATGCAACTACAAACATTCCCGCTAAGAATTTTGTAATTCAAACTTAAGATGTCGTCATAGGACCTAAATAATGGTCATAAAATCGACATTAAAAATTTAGGGCAAACCCAAAATAGGGTAGGACTAAGGCGCTAGCGCCCAAGTCCACCCTCCCATTTTTGTTCAAGGATCATCAAAATAGCACCCCTAGGTCCTATTTGCCATAAGACTTCAGGGTTTTCTCATCTGGAGTCAAAATTAACACACAAGATGCTCTAAATGCATTTTAAGGACCCGAGAGCTAAACCTTAAGAGGGAAAAGTCCCCAAGGGAACATTTTCTGACATAACATTTAGCCCCCACTTTAATGTATGTATAAATGCAAGGTTGATACATGCATTAAAGTACAATTGACAAACACAACAAACACGCCAAGCATGGTGAAGACACGCCAAACACATTGAAGACAGTAATAGGCACACAAAACACGAAGAAGATAGTTACAGTCACGCAAAACACGAAGAAGACAACATTGAAGATAGGCAAAATATAATGAATACAGTGATTATTTCTTTTTTATTTTCTCATATATGAAATGCAAATGCAAGTATAAGGAAAGTAAACACACAACCCAAATGCAGGACGAGCTCATCGCCACCAGTCTTGAAACTACATAAGGGGCAACAAACACGCCAAACAAATCTCAAAGTGTAGGAAGAGCTCATCACCACCAGTCTTGAAACTACACTTGAGAACAAACACTCCATACAAATGCCAAAGCATAGGAGGAGCTCATCGCCATCGGTCTTGAAACTATGCTTGGGAAAAAACACACCATACACACACATGGAAGACATGGAGAAAACATGACAAACAAGTGATGGAAGAAACCTATTGCTAGGATCGCAGCCATCTCAGGCACATTACAGGCACACACTAACGATTGGGCTTTGCCACAACAATCATCGAAGACACGCTTAAGGGTTAGGATAGTCTCAAATCCATCTCGCCTACTCGGAGGACTTGTAGAAAATGACAAGGTGTGCAATCTCCTCAAGAAATACACCATCCCCACCTCCACAGCGGGTTTAAAATAAAAAGGGTATGCTCGATATCCTACCTCTGTAGAGGGATTACAATAAAAAGGATATGCTCGATATCCCGCCTTCGTAGGGGGCTTAATGATTGCAATATAGAAAAGAAAGATGTGCACTCGCTTGAATATACAACATCCCACCTCTGCAGAGAGATTCAAACATGCTTCATTAGTACCAAAATCATCAAACATCTTACCTTATATACGCCCCCACCTTAATGTGGTTAATATCGTGTACCGATATCAAGCACGTTAAGGTAGGAAAAACACACACAAGGGAACATGATCTCTCGCAAAGCCCATACCCCCCAGAGGTGGCATGTACTTTATGATCGCCAAATGTTCCCACAAACACACAATTTCCTGCAAGAAAATGAGTTAGCATCCATATAATCATGATAGACAACAATGCCTGTAATCATTCACATAAAGAGCCGAGCAAGGCAAGATCCAAGATAAGCAAAGCGCACGGAGCAGCAGTATTGTTATATTTTGTAAGTGCGATAAGACAACATCAAAATATCACACAGAGTGATTCTACTAGCCAAGCATCATATAATATATATCAACCTCGTCGTCATGTATGGACTAGGTCCATTTTTTGATTTCTTGCTGAAGGGACACTAGGTCCGTATCAGTATTATATATTTTTCACCATCTACCAACTAGATAGAACCACTAGAGGAAGGTAAACAATAAACCGAGAGGAGAAACAAGTGTCTTAGGGGCAATCATGTAGGAGGGTGCCCCCAAGTCACCAATCTCAACGCTATGTCCGTCAAACACAACACACAACAATGAAAATAGAGGAGAAACAATATAGAAGAATGATGATACAAATAGAAGAAGGGTCACAACAGAGGCAGTCTCGCAGTATCCTCAACCTTACAAGAGAATCAAGGGTCATCCTAGGAGGCCTAAACAACACATATCACATCACAGGGGAAACACAACACGGAGGTAAAGAGTTAGAAATACTTACCTGCAAGAGGGTCCTGCTAGAGGTTATCAATGATCAAATCATCCTCCTCCCAATCTTGAATGCTAGAGGAGAGAGGTGTGTAAGGTACCATAGCCCAACTTTTGTTCTTGTCTTCAAATTGTTTATTGTTAAGTCGTCTAGGTTTGATTCAATGTTAGGTTGAATGTTTTCTTGTTGAATTGCATTTCAATGGGCAAAGGCTTGTCTTCTCTTCCTCCTTTCTCTTGCCTGTCTATTCCTTCTTGTCTTACTATTTATCTCTTCAAAGGCATTGTTATGTTTTCCATAGGATTTTGCACATTAGAGGGGCAAGCACCATGTTCAAATCTCATTGGTCTAGATGAAATGTTTCGTTGTCGATGAATACCTCCCGATCCCTATAAGGATGGCGAGGGAGGAACCTCAGCGTAGATACCATCTCTCCGTGGATGAGGTGAGTTATGAAATGTTTCCTTATCCACTTCTACCATGTTAATTATTTCATCATAGTCATAATAGTCTTATTTTATTCTTATGTCATTTTGTCGTTTTCCTTTTGCTCTAAGTGGATCTTCGAATGCATGTTGTTCTTCTCTTATTGTTTGTAAAGGAGGCTTGGCAACTCTAGCTAGTTGTTTTGCTTTGTATCGTCTATATTCTAGGAGAGATTGGTCTCTATCAGGTTGCAGCCAAAAGTAATCAAGAGTGAAATTCTTGTTCTTAGCCAGAGGTTGATATGAATTACAGTGAATAGTACGTATCTCTCCATGCAAAGGGAATTTTAGGCATTTGTGAATAGTTGAGGGGACGACATTCATAGCCTTAAGCCATGGATGTCCTAGTTTTATACAAAAGAGGTTGGATAAGGGGATAACATCAAATAACTGATCCACAACTTTATCATATACCAAGACCAATAAGATTATCATTCCAAATGTATTCATCAATGCTCCATTATGTGTTTTAATTCTCAAATCTGACGGTTCATAATAATATTGTGATTAATCATGTTTAAGAAGAAACTCTTCCGTAACCACATTAGTCATGCAATTAGGGTCTACAAGAGTTCCATGCACAGATCTTTCCATTGTGTTCACTATAATGTAAAGAGGCCCTTTAGTATCTACCATTTATTTGTCATGAGGTGTAAATGTTATTTGAATTTCAGGGGCTTTTCTTTTCACATGAGGCCTAGGGACAAACCTAGCATTATTTTTGTATTGAGAAGCCATGTGTATGTTTTCAAATGAATACCAAATCAGATTTTGAAGATGTTCAACACTCAGGCAAGAAACAAGTGCAAAAGTATGTATGAAAATGACCTAAAATGCTTGATTTTTTCAACTTTTTTTTTTCTCAAAATTTCAATCCAAATGACTAAGAGAAGAGGTGTTGTGAAAAATTTCAAGAGGAAAAGTAAATAATATGCCTAATAATAGTCCAATGATGCAACAATATATTTCACAACACGACTTTGATGCAATTCTAGAGTGATGACAAGTCAAAACCTAGTGAAAATATACCTAAAATATGCAAATTTTCACCAATTTTCAATGTAAATGCCTAATAGAAAGGGTGTTGTAAGGAATTTGAGGAGGGGAAGTATATTATAACCCTGATATCACTCAAATAATGCAGCAAAATCCCTCACAAAATGCTTATAATACAATTCTAGAGAGACGGTAAGGCCAAATCTAGTGAAAATGCAAGGTTTTCAAACCTTAGACATGAAATTTTGCAAGAATGACACTATGATGCAACATTAAAATTATAAATAAGTCCTAATGAGTGTTTTAAAAGGGTAGTAAAATTTGAAACAAGATTTTGACTACAAACCCTAGCTAATGCAAAACTAGGTTTTTATGAAAAATGCATAATTTCAAGTAATTTTTAACAATTTAAGCATGAAAATGTAATGCAAGTGAATATTAAATAATGAATTTCTATAATTTAAATCAGATCTGATGAAAATAACATAAATTAAATGAAATGAAATGCAAATTAGTTCAAAATATGCCAAAATGCAAGCCTAAGATGCCAATTTTTCAAAATTTCAATTTTTTTTTGTAATTTTTCAAATGCAATAAGATGAATGAATGCAAATCTATCACACAACACTCAGCAAGGTGCAAAAATTCAAAAACACAGGTTCACCAAAATGTTTAGGGTGAAAAAGGGGGGATTTGTGAATGGGGTTTGATTTAGTTTAGATCCTCCCTTCTCACCAAACATTCAAGGACATATCAACCGAGTTGAATCTCTACTAAGCAAGAGCATTCACTTAATAGGTTGGGCTATCACTTGGAATGATGCAAAAGCTCAGATGTTATCAATCAATATGCTCAATTACTCTTAAAACCCTAAATAAGCAAAGTAGTAAGCAAATTGATGAATTACGACTTTCAGATTAAGATAGTAGGCAGAGGATTATAACTGACTATTTTTTGAATTTTGAGATGCAGAACAGTTGAGGACACCTCCACTAGCGCCCTTGTCCAAGGTATCATTTTTTGCACAAAATCTGGATCTCCTCTCGACATTGATATCCACTATATCTTCTGTTTCTATCCTGAAAAAGGTGGAGGACACTAGCACTAGCGCCCTAGTCCCAGGCCTGGTGCTTTTCGAGGTGTCAGAAGCTCTTCAGATGCTGATTACCACTGTCCAATTTGTTTCTATGTTTGCGACTCTGGAGGACACTACCACTAGTGCCTGTGTCACGAAATGTTGAACTTTGTCCTCTTTCTTTCAGATCCAGAATCCTTATCTTTCGCAACCTCCTTCTGCAACTCCACTCCGTGAAACTTAGTACCTATAACTTGCAATCACAAAGGAGTGTGGGAGGGGGTTGTGGTGTTTAGAGGCTTGCCTCAGTCAAGCCCCGAAGAGACATTCAAGTCTTTCGAACACCGTTGTTAGATGAGAGTGCATATCCTTGCATGATAGAGGCAAAATCTAAATGATAAATGATAAAAAACACAATAGATGTCACCTTGAATTGTAGGTATCACATAAATGAAGGCTCTTAATCACATGAGAAGATGAAATCAAATTTGCAATCACAAACACAATAACAATACTCTGCTATGCAACAATGAATATCTTAGAATCATAAATATGCCTAAAGTTCACAATCATCTTCTAGTTTACAAATGAAAACCTAAACATGCTTATATATGCAACTACAAACATTCCCACTAAGAATTTCATAATTCAAACTTGAGATGTTGGCATATGACCTAAATAATGGTCATAAAACTGACATTAGAATTTAGGGCAAACCCAAAATAAGGCAGGACTAGGACGCTAGCACCCAGTACACCCTCCCATTTTTGTTTAGGGATCATCAAAATCGCACCCCCTTGGTCCTATTTGCCATAAGACTTTAGGATTTTCTCATCGAAAGTCAAAATTAACACACAAGATGCTCTAAATGCATTCTAAGAACTTGGAAGCTAAACCTCAAGAGGCAAAAGCCCCCAAGGGGACATTTTCTGACATAAGAAATCCTTGACTAATCATATTTGTCATAGTTTAGATAACCGGTTGAAGTAGTTTTTTGACACACTATTGCTATAATGTGACTATAGCTCCTTTGTAAAAACTAACCATGTGATAGTAAGAGCCTTTTTTTTCTTTGAGCACATAGCCATCAGTACCAAATGAATTGCTCTGGTTCTAGATAAGGAATTCATATTCACTTTTTTCCCACTTGGAATTTGATGTACATCAAAATAATTCTCCATTTGATTTATCTAGGTTAATGGATCCTTGTCATCAAACTTATGCATATCCACCTTTGGTAGCTGGTTCTAAGATCTCATATGAGTGATAACATTTGGATTGTGATTGGCTTATCTTGATGATCCACCTTGATTAAGTGGGTTTTGGGTTGTTCCTTTGGTTATGAGAATGGTATCTTTTGGATTGATTCTTGGATATATGCCATTGCCCTTTCCCACTATTCATTCATTGCAGACTTGATGCTATCCATTTCTTCTTTTATCTCATACTACATATTGCACATACTTTCTTCCAACTGGATCACTTTGTCATCTAATAGGAAGGGAGTTACATTCAAGACCCCACATGATCCAAACTCCAAGTATGTATCCTCTTTGTGAAGACTCTTTCCTAGTGTGTAGGAATTCTCGCCCTTGCCTCTAGTCTGTGGTCTTGCCATGCTGAGGCTTGATCATGCAAAATCTAAAATTTTTGTTGACCAACCCTTGATTGAATGAATTTAGAATTTTGTTAGCCACAAAAATAAAATTTCACAAAGCAAACCCTTAATGATTTTTTCCAAGCTTTCAAAAAATGTATTATGAAAAACTCTAAAATTGCAATAACTTATTGAAAATGACTTCAAATTAGGACTGTAGGTGGATCATTTTTCCCTTGCTCAACCTTCTATAATTAAAAATAATCGCTATTTTGCATCCGCAGGAGCAAATTTGGTGGAAACCCTAACTTTGTAATAACTCCCTCAAATCTGGTCCAAATGACTTCAAATATGGATTGTAGTAGCTTCAATATGTCCTTGATCAACCCTCTAAAAAAACATTTTTATCCAAATTGAGAGAGATATGCAGTTTACAAATTGATCTCCTAGATCAAAAAAATTGCCTTGTTTCTTGTCTTTCAGGTGCTAAGATCATGTTCTAATACCACTTGTAATGAAATAACTTACACAAGAGAAGAATATAATAAGAAATATGTTGCAAAGACTTTATAATACTTGAGAATAATAAGTCACTTCAACGGGGAAAAAACCTCCAAAAGTCTCCAATAAGAACACAATTCACAATATGATCATAAACTAACCACTATCTCCTATATATACCATACTTATGCCTTGGATGCCACCTAAAATGACTTAACTACCTATATAGGACTATATAAATTATATAATTTAATTAAGGGTTATTCAAGCCACAAGTTGGTGGTCACACATGCTAATACAATCAATGGGTTAATGGTGTGGTAGATCATGGTTTTGGTTAGACATTACTTACATGTCATTTTCAAATGTTAAGTAAAAGAGTGACTTAACACAAATACTAATGTATACTACCTTTTTTGATAATGCATAAAATACATCAAACACACTAAATATCAATTGAATGAAGGAAAGGAAGCATCATGGGAGCACTTTACCACCAACCATATAGTTGTACAAATCTCCTATATTCCACCCCAAAAGGTGGGACCCTATCCTTCACAAATGGGGTCACAAGAGCATACCACATAGGAAGATACCACAACATGTGCAAACAACCACTATGACTCAATCACAAATACCAATGCTTTCATAATCACACTCCTTTGGCCAAGGCTTTTTAAAAGCATGTGTAGATCTTGATTTGTTCTATCACAAGAATAAGAAGATTCTAAATATTATTTCATTTAGATCATCAGTGCCAACATTGCCTCATCCTGCTCAAAATATAAATCATATAGTACTACTGATATGACCACTAAGTTTCCATCTAAAATAAATTACACGGTGTCAATAATGATCATAATATTTCCTTTGTAGTAACTCTTGGATTTCAATTTCAACCTCATTTAGAGTTTGAGCTAATTCAAAATGATTGATTAAGGCCTCAATAAGCCCCATAATTCCTTTTGATTAACCAACAATTTAAATAGGAGGAGAAGAGATATCCATAATCAATTTCCCTCTACATGTGGTTGTTCAACCAATACAACAAAAATAGCAAAGGCTACCATAAACCCCTCCATTTTATTTGGTTTCTTGAATGACTTGCCATGAACATAATTAAAGTATTTTTTAAAACACATTAATCACATAGAATACACAAAAGAACTTATAAAATGAATCAACTCTAGTATTTAAATGAAAACAATATAATAGTGGGCATGCCAATCCTTTCCAAGATACACCCAAGATAGTAAAAAAAATCAACAAGCACCCACCAAGATTTTATAAATCAACAAGTTCAGCTAAGTTAAGACTATATTTCTCTTCCACAATCACAACTAAGATTTTTATTCTTTTATGACAATTATAGAAGGTTCAAACAACCCTTTTCAAATTATGCCTTATAAACTAAGTTATCTCACATAGCATGAACATAAGCTACAAAATGTATTAACATTTGTAAATGGAAGATAATAAAAGCTATCTCACATAGCATGAACATAAGCTACAAAATGTATTAACATTTGTAAATGGAAGAGAATAACTACTATATTGTTGTGTACCTTTCTCGACAATCCTCTTTAACATGCTCAGAGTCAATGCACATTCAATGCAAAGTCCAATCATTCACACTATGTGCGTGTGTGTGCATGCAATTTACATGTACATATGACAACCAAATGCAAAACAAATTCCCACTTCATATTGATATAGTATCACATATGTATGCAACAGATCAATACACAAAAAAACATGTTCCATATATATCTAGTATCAAAAATATATACACTAGCAATCACACCTTAGTGTGCAATGGGTACGCCGAGATAGCATGTAGATAAAAGTAATAAGTAATTTATTGAGAAGAGAGCATACAGTTTTGTTGATGGTGAATGGTTGTTGTCCATCCATCAGTTGAATTGAAATAATGTAGTGATATGTGTTGTTGAGACATTTCTAAAAACACAAAATCATTGGCCATCATAGGATTACAAAATTAAGCTTAACTATATAAACATTGTGGCAAAAAGTGTTACAGGCATGAGTTTTCCATAGTCCATTATGATAAGATAATGCTTCTGGTTTCAACTATGTATATTTTTGCATTAGTAGCAGGCATGAGTTTTCCACAGTCCATTGTGATAGTAGGCAAAAAGTGTTACGTTGTGTGATAGACTTGAGGCTATGGTCAAACATAGTAATGGAAAACCCTACATTAAAGATTAGGCTATGGTACTTTTACAATTTAAAAAGTGGATCTTGGTTTGAAATGACACTTTTAAAAAATAGAGAGATAAAGAAAAGAGAAAGTGACTCTCTCTCACTTTGTCTCCCCTTCTCTCTCTTACTCTTCTATATGATGACATTGGTTCTAAATTTTTCATCATCAATGTCTGTTAATGGATCTGGAGATGTACAATGCAAATTCCATAAACGGTAGTTGTTTGAAATTCTTTCCCAATGGGCTATAATATCTTGCTCCAAAGAACCAACAAAATTCTTGAAAATATTGATCATCTACTATTAGGATGGTGTTGAAACAAAGACAGACTCAAATAGTAGGTGTTAAGTGATGTTTCCATTTGTTAGACTTTCGCTCAATGCTACAAATGTCCTTTTTGAGGCACTTCAATAAGTGGCATTGTTTCCAACTGTATTGGTCATGCCATGTATTAATGAATGAAGCTTGGAGACGAGATGTTGCTATTGTTAGAGATAGCTAAACTTTAGTGTGCAATGGGTGTACTAAATAGGTCTTAAAAGTGAATTATTAGATCCTTAAGAAAATGACGTGTTTCACTAATATATTAAGGTTTACTTTTGGTGGTGGGTCTCTTACTTAGAAGGGGTTTTCCAATATATATGTCGTCTTATCTTCTCTATCTCCTTCACTTATTCTTCTATGTTTAATTAAGGTTACATGTATTTTATGTCAACAGATTTTTTTACTTTCCATTTCTCCTAATTAAGGGATAAGCATTGTAAAACCAACATTTGGTATTGAATCTTTGTTTTGATTAATCCCATGAAGGAAGGGATACATAAATTCACAATCCTAAGGTTATTAGTTTGATTAGTCATGCTAACCATGGTTTCTTTTTGCAAGGATTGAATGAAAGCCTAGATGATTGCAAAAAAATAAATTTCATAAAAGAAAGCACTTAGATTTAGAAAATGATTACTATGAAACCCATCACAAGAAACCATCTCAGAAGATAAAGCTCAAAGAAAGTATGTATTCCAAATGTTTGTTTACAGAAAATAAATATATAAATTTTTATTTACCACAACATGTTAAAGGATTGCTTGGAGTAGGAGTTCCAGATCACTTTGTGGGTTGGTAGTGGAAGTTTAAATAGTTTGATCAAGGCCCACCATACTTTTACTTTAAATATGTGTATAGTATGCCAAAGGGTAACTATAATGTATGGATTGAAAGTACTTTTCAATTTCAAGTAGAAAAACATGGCTACATGCACAACCTTCATATGAATATAATTATTTTAAGATTTACTATTAGGTTGTGTCTTTCTAATTCAATCTTCATGAATGTTTTAGTTCAAAACTTTGCTAAGAGTTTATGAGAAAATTATTGCAGCATATCAAACTACTTGTCTTCTAAATACATTTTTCTTGAAAAGAAATTTGTATTCTTTAAAGATGCATGAAGGAGACAACACTAAGCTTAACTACATAAACATAGTGGTAAAAAGTGTTCTGTTGTGTGATAGACTCAATTGGTGTTAAGCATTCTTTCCATATGTTGAACTTTTGAGTTAGTTGTTGCAAATGTCCATTTTTGAGCCACTTCAATAAGTAACATTGTTTCCAATTATGCCATGTATGAATGAAGCTTTGAGATGGGATATTACTATTGTTAGAGATAGCTACACTTTAGTGTGCAATTGGTATAGTAAAGAGGTCTTAAAGGTGAATTATCAGGTCCTTAAGAAAATGATGTGTTTCACTTTAATATATTAAGGTTTACTTTTGGTGGCGGGTCCCTTATTCAGAAGGGTTTTCCCAAGTATATATGTGTCATCTTATCTTCTTTATCTCCTTCACGTATTCTTATATGTTTAATTAAGGTTACATGTGTTTTAGATCAACAAATTTTATTACTTTCCATTGCTCATAATTGAGGAATGAGCATTGTAAAACCAATATTTGGTATCAAAGATTTGTTTCGATTGACCCCATGAAGAGAGGGATACATTTCTTATGTTGCTTTTTATTTTTTTTGTGGGATAATTCATGTGATTTGAAATAACAATTGAAAATCAGAAATCATGGCCAACGCCTTGACAATTGAGATTGAGAAGTCCAGTAGGTAAAAATTTGAGTTGTAGAAATTAAAGGTTGAAGGTTGAAGGTCTTTTAGTGGAGACAAATTAGTGGATCATAATGATTGTTGCACTTAAATTTCTACCATTAGCAATGGATCAAGAAGAATGGGACAAGTTAGATAGAAGAGATAGATCTACTATTAGGTTGTCTTTCTAATTTAGTCTTAATGAATGTTTTAGTTTAAAACATTGCTAAGAGTTTATGAGATAAAATTATTGTATTATATCAAACTAAATGTATTGTAAATAAGTTATTTTGAAAAGAAATTTGTATTCTTTAAAGATACTTGAAGGAGACTTTGTAACCAAACAATTAAATTATTTTTGTCTAGTAGTGAGTCAATTGGAATCCATCTATGTAAAAATGGAAGAAGAGGATTTAAATGTATCGCTTTGATTTATTCATTATAGGATACCATCTTTCTATTTGGAAACCTATCTATCTAAAGGGGATCAATATCCTTTCTTTGCTTTCTAGAATTGGAGGTGCAGAATTTGCTTTGCATCGTTTGGGTATACCACTCAAATATGTTGTATCTACAAAATTTTATAAAGAAAACAAGCTTATCCTCAAAAGTTGGGTGGAAAAATACATAAAAAGAGTAAATTGATTGAGGTGAAAGATGTGCATAATTTGACAAAAGAAAGACTTGATGAAATGATTAATTTAATCAGAGGTTTTGATATGATAATAGGTGGAAGCCCCTATAATAATATGACAAGCAACAACAGGAACACAACGGATGGGCTAGAGGGGAGGCATTCCACTATTTCATATGAATTTTCATGAATTACATGAATTATGTAAGGCAGGCGATGCATTCAAGTGTAACTTGATAGAATAATGAAACCTTCATTTTGTACTAATTTGGAATTCAATAGATTATAAGTTCATTATTTTTCATATCCAAGTTCCAGTCCAATTTGAAGAGTCTACTAAAAAAAGTATTGAAAATTATGGACATTAAATATATTATTATTTTGATTCTATGTAGCAAATTTGTTTGCACAATCAACATGGGACTAATTGCAAGTATGTATGTTGCCAATTATAGACCCGTATGAACATTATTTTGATTATACGGAGCAAAATTATTTGCACAATCACCATGGGACTAATTTTAGGCTTGGATGTTGCAAATTACAATCCTAGGGTTATTAGTTTTATTAGTCATGCTAACCATGGTTTCTCTCTCTTTGTCTTCCTCTCTATCTATCCACGTCTCTATCTCCCCTTCTTTCTTCCTTTTTCTCTCCTCTCTCTCATTCTCACTCTTGATTTCTCTTCTTTCTTATTTCACTAGTAGAAATATGGCAAATAAATGACCACGTGACTAAAACTTTTAGTCACGTGACTAAAACTTTTTGTAACACAGCTATAAATGACTAATTTGGTCATCGGGCAAAAAACACAACTAAATAATTGGTTAGACAAATAAAAATGACATATATTATATTATTATTATATATATTATATAATATATAATAATAATATAATATTATAATACAATATAATATTTATATTATAATATAATTTTTTTTGTTAACCCAGGGTGTCCCTGCAGCCCTCCGCCCAACATCACTTAGAGGCGAGCGGAGGGGCGAGACTAGTCCCTGGAGGTGGACTCGACAACCCACAAGCTGGATCCACCAAGGTAAACCCGGTAGGGAATTGAACCCATGAGCTTGAGAAGCCATCCCAACTCACAAGCCAACTCCGCTACCCGTGCGGGCTATATAATATTATATTGTTATTATATATAATATAATATAATATATATTATATAATATTATATTATAATATAATATAATATTTATATTATAATACAATATAATATTTATATTATATAAGAATATAATATAATATTTATATTATAATATAATATAGTATTTATAATATAATATAATATTATATTATAATATTATATTATAATATTGTATAATATTATAATATAATATAATATAATATTATAATATTAAAATATATTTAATATTATATAATAATATAATATAATATATTATATTATAATATGGGCGCCAAACCTATTTTAATCATATGGGTGCCAAAATTTTCATTTCATTTTGGCGCCCATTCGTTGAAACCCTAAAGTAAACCCTAACTCGGAAAGACACAACACTAACCTATTTTGTTTCATCCCCTTTTTATTTTTTTGTAGGGCAGAGGGTGTATTCGACCGGCGGCTGAGTTCAAGATTGCAGAGCCGAGTATGGATTTTGAAGGCGCTGAGCGTCATTATCAAAGGGCGAAAGCACAGATGGACAAGCAAAAGCCAAGGCCACCGCCCCAAACAAAAGACTTCTCTCTTTTTTGAAATTTGCTTCAGAACCACCCGTTAGGGCTTGAAGCCCTACACACAAATAAGAATAGAAATTAATTGTCCATGTTTGGTTCTAATTGAGGATGTGTCTTCCCTTGATATTTGTCAAAGGAGAAAGTCCTTTTCACTTTTCATTGCTTTCAACTCTTTTCTTTCTTCCTGGTAAAGGGAACGAAACAAGGAAAGAAGGAAAGAAAGAAAGATGGGGCGACAGAGGCACTCAACACAAACATTGGCAATCGCAATTGCGCGCTCTCCACACCTCTATTTTCATGGTCTCACCAACAATCTGTAATTAAATGCCTTGGTATTATTTTAGTTATCTTGTTTGTCACAGATGGGCGCAGAAGAGCAATTGAAAGAGGAAATGGAAGACATAGTAGCTCCTTGGGAACTCAGAGACTTGGAGCAACTCATGAACAAATTGCTTGCGCCACAACCTGCTGGAGGTTAGGTGATCGATCCCCTCCAAGAAGAGAATTCTAGGTTTTGTTCGTCTCGTGATGATGAGGGTTTGGGTGATGTTATGAACAAGGTGGATTAATTTCTTAGAGACGCGCTTCAGAATCCTAGGGAGCACTTGACAAGTAAGTGCCTATTTCTTTTCGCTCCATTCCCAGTTAGGGTTTATTTTATTATTTCTTTATTTTGTTTGATTGCTTTGTAAATGGGTGTGGGTAGTGGGGTTAAATCACTGGTAAATAGTGGCAGCAAAATTCACCTTGAAAACTTGTGTTTTGTTTTTGTGAATGGTTTGAGTAATGTGTAACCCTATTGTTTAAATTTTTCATTCAATTGTGTATGTGGATGCGAAGGGTGGGTCAAAATTGTTGATAAATGTTATTGTGTATTATGTAACTCTGCAAAATTCACCTGTTAAACTCATGGGGGATGATTTAATTTTTATTTATTGAAAGAATGCAAAAGATACAATAAATGCACCTCTATTTGACTTCACATTCTATACACAAGTGTGTCAAGACACAAAAAGCACCTGAAGTACCTTTTTCTTCTGAGCATATTCACTGAAAATAAGAAAAACAAAATACAAAATTACAGTTTGAATTCCTCTACTTAACCTGGCATTGAGGTTCTGTTATTGAAATTGCAGTTTTGCTATTTTATCTATAGAAGTTTAGACTTTAGATATTGAAGTTAATTTTCCTATTGCTGTATGTTTTCCATGGTAAGAAGATCAATCAGTTTGGTGAGAGCTTTGAATAACAACATACAATTTAGCTTTGAAACACTTCAAAAGTTCTTCTGGTTGTATTTAGGTTTGTTCTTTTCCATGCTATCCTCTTCACTGTCTATAAATATATTCAGAGTGTATGCTGAAGAGACAATCCTGAAATATCAAAAATTTTGCTTAAAAACCAAAGAAACAATGGGTTATCTCAATAAATAAACCTTCAACTTATGGGTCTGATCCTCATGACCAAGTTTAAACAAATTGAAATGAAATAGAACTGACGAATGCTGTAGATGTGGCAATCTATGGTAATTTTTCAAATGTGATGACAGTATTTGCATCTTAGTCTACCTTGAGTACTAGTTTCTATTAATTACATTTTCATCTTTACAAAAAATTACATCCACACAAATGTAGAAGTCATTCCCTTAAAGCTTAGCTATTTAATGGCACACCATTTGGTTTCAATTGTGTTTTGTAACTCAATGTTGTATTTATATAAACTTTTATGGACACAGCAAGATGCTGCAAAAGTAAACAAAAAAACCACCACTGCTATTATTAATAGCACTACCATACTAAGGTGAAAGTTTGTCAATAATTGTTTTCAAATTTTAGACTCTCTGGAATGACATGCTATTCCTCTAGCCTTCAACCTGTATTTATAAGTGATTGTTGGACCATACAATGCAAAAGCAATATGATAGAACTATACACCTTGCACTTTAATTGCCATTCCACTCAACAAATCCACCACAAAGTTGGTGAGAAATGCTGCTCCTTATGCCACAAAAATCATACAGAGACCTACAAGTAGCACTAGAAGCTGATGATAGTGACCTGCAAGACCAACATGACTTGTAAAATGCAATGAAAACATAATATATTCCACACAAAATGTTCTTGCTGCAACCAGTTCTAGTCCATCTAAGGTACCTATTCAACAATGCTTGTAAATGGTTGTATATTAATTATGCCTATTTTTAGGAGTTTGGTTATCGGATAATACCGTGAATTTAAATAACTTTGCCTATTCTCAAAAGTAAGTGTAAGAACTGAGGAAGCCATGAATACAAATAATTGGGCCTATGTGTAAGAAACATGAAGGTCTCCAGCTCAGATGTCTTGATCTTTTGGTTTTTGGGTTTACATGATTACAAATGGATGTAAAATAATATTTGCATATTCTGAAAAGCTTTCAGTATGGAGCTTTTAACACATAGTTTGGGATTTTGAAATAATAGTTCTCTACCAATTTTTTAAGCATAGTGTTTGGAACTTTGAAGTGTTCAAAATATTGTGGTTGTAGATGGATCTTTGATTAAATAGTCATTATGCATGTATTACCGCTCTTTTTGTTTTGTATTTACAGGCTGATGATTTGAATTGGACTACAAATCATCTTGTGGTGCTTGGTTGTAGTAACATCTTTCCAAATATTACTGTGCTCAGCTATAAAGATGTTAATTTTGGATTGAGTCAGATCAGGGCAGGTGTTTTTATTTATAGAGCTTCAACTTTAACATCAACTATTCAAATGTGTAGGGCATGAAAAATACTTAAATGTATGTAAGAAGTAACCGCCTCTAATGCAAGTAAAGGTCCACATGCAAGAATAGAGTAGAAGAGTAGTGGATACGATAAATGCATGGGATGATGTTACAAGTTGGATAATTTCAGAATGACCTGCACATTGGGCCGTTGTATTAGTTGGGCCACAAGGGGATGATTTAATTTTGTAGCTGGTTAGAGGCAAACTATATTAAGTTTTTCTTTAAAAAAATCTGAGGCGATGCTATGTTTCTTTTTGTTAGATAAATATTGGACGAGTTTCCTAGCCGTGTGAAATTCCTTATCATCCCACTTTATTTTTCATATTTCAAAGTTTCATAAATCTTTTAAAAATATTAAAAAAATTTTGAATTTTTTGATTGTGGACAGGTACAAAGTAGGGAGAAAATGCAAAACCCGTGCCTTCTAGATGCATTTACAGCCCACCCTATTAGGGTTAGTTGGCAGAAGATATCAATTAAATGCAAATAAAGATTAAACAGAGGAATGAAAATACATAGAAATAATAACAACGAGAGACAAGTTTTAACATGGTTCACCCAAACCCAGGCTACATCCACCAACAGAGAGTCCAATATTATTATCTAGTAAATCAAAACTGATTACAACCAGCAATCCTTGCAACTCAATACCACTGCAAAATGCTACAATACATCAGCGGAAACCATAACCTTAGCCACCTTTATCAAGCCTTATGTTGGTTACAAAAAGAAGGTTTTCTTATGTCGGCCAATAGAAAAATAACTCCCAACACCTTTATAAAAGAATAAAAAATCATTGGAGGTTTTGAGGGTGCTACCCCCGAGCCCCCGTGGGGGTGCTGCCCCTTGACCTCGCCCTATATCACGACAAGGAATGCGCCAGGGGCGCTGCTCCTTGACCCCATTAAATAATTTGGGGGAAACCAAGCCAATAAAAGTGGGGTAAATTTAACCTCCGAGTCTGATTAGGCTCCATATAACAACAATCTCCCACTTGGAGACTGATTAGACTCCACACCATATCATCTCCCACTTGGAGACTGATCATAACACCGCTGACCCTGTAGCTTCCACTGGAAATAAGTACCCTGGACTCTGCTATTCTAATTTTTTTTGTTTTTAGTCTTGAAGACCAACCGAAGCTAAAGAGGAGCTCAGCTTCTCCCTTGTCACTGCCTTCATAAACATATCTGTTGGATTTTCATCTGTATGTATCTTTTCCAGCCTTAACTATCCATCATCTAACACTGATTGAATGAAGTGATGTATGTGTATGGTCTTTGAATACAAGGCATAATTATTTGCAAGATGTATGGCACTCTGGTTGTCCATTAACAAATAACTGCTAGCCTGTTGTTTGCCCAATTCTTCCATGAAAGATTGCAGCCATATCATCTCCTTGCTTGCCTCTGTTGCAGCCACATACTCTACCTCCGTGGTGGATAAAGCAACCACCTTTTACAACCTGGAGATCCAACTCACCGCTGTCCCTCCTACAGTAAAGACATAACCTGTAGTACTCTGCTTGGTATCAATATCTCCTGCCAAATCTGAGTATACATAACCTACTAAATCAATATTAGAGCCCCCAAAACATAAGTGTTTATTGGATGTACCTCTCAAATATCTGAGAATCTATTTTACCGCATTCTAATGCTCTAATCTGGGATGACTCATATGCCTGCTTATGACTCCTACATCATGTGCAATATCCAGTCTCGTGCATACCATGGCGTACATAAAACTTTCTATAGCTGAAGCATATGGTACCTTGGACATTTTTTCTTCCTCCTCTTGTGTCTTAGGACACATCTCCTTAGTCAATTTCAAATGACTAGGCAAAGGTGTGCTTACAACTTTTGCATTCTCCATATGGAATCTCTACAACACCTTTTCAACATAATCAGCCTAAGATAGAGTCAATTTTCTATTCTTCCTATCTCTGCAAATTTTCATACCAAGGATTTGTTTTGCTGCCCCCAAATCCTTCATAGCAAATGATTGTGCTAACTGTTGTTTTAACTCTCTTATGTGATCCATGTTAGACCCTGTTATAAGCATGTCATCAACATATAAACATAAAATAATGTAGCTGTCATTATCCAACCTCTTAAATAAACACAATGGTCAGAATTACACAGGCTATAGCCTTACTCAACTATAAAACTATCAAATTTCAAATACCATTGCCGAGGTGCTTGTTTCAAGCCATATAAACTCTTCTTCAATCTGCACATAAGTTTCTCCTTACCTTTGACCTCAAATCCTTGGGGTTGTTCCATATATATCTCCTCCAAATCACCATGGAGAAAGGCAGTTTTCACATCTAACTGTTCCAAATGCAAATCTTCAGCAGCCACAATACTTAAAACAGTACGAATAGAAGTCATTTTAACAACCAGAGAAAAAATCTCATCAAAATCAATGCCTTTTTTATGTGCAAATCCTTTTACAACTAACCTGGCTTTAAATCTGTTCTTACCTCCAGCTTCCTCTTTCAGCCTATAAACCCATTTGTTTGGTAAAGCCTTTTTACCTACAGGCAGCTTACATAATTCTCAAGTCTGATTTTTCAGCAAGGAGTCTATTTCTTCTTTCATTGCAAGCTCTCACTAAACCTTTGTATCCACCTACATAGCTTCATCATACCCTTCTGGTTCACCAGCATCTGTTAACAAAATAGAATACAAAGAGGGAGAAAACCTTTCAGGAGGTCTACTTAGCCTTGTTGACTGTCTAACATTCACTGGAGTTTATGGTATTTCTTGTTGTTGTTGCAGAGCATGAGGAACGACTAGAACATCACTATTTGGAGTATCATCCAACACCACATAATCCTTTTCTTTCTTCTCATGCTGTTGCAATTGATCTTTGTACAACACCTTCTCATTAAATACAACATCCCCGCTTCTCAGAGTTTTCTAATTTTTAAAATCTTAAAGCCTATAACCAAATTCGTCAATGCCATATCCAACGAAGGTACACATTTTTGATTTTGCATCCAACATGGTTCTATTTTCAGAATCTACATGTGCAAATGCTTCACATCTGAAGGTTTTGAGAAAAAGAATAACTCACCTTCTTACCTGTCCATGCTTCCTCTGGAATACCACTGCCCAAAGGAACTGAAGGACCTCTATTAATTAAATATACAACAGTGTTGACAACCTCTGCACACATGTTTAAAGGCAGCCCATCATGCAATCTCATGGTCCTTGCACGCTCCATTATTGTTCTATTCATGCGTTCAGCCACTCCATTTTCCTGTGGAGTCCATGGAACCATTTTCTGCCTACGAATTTCATTAAAGAAACAATAATCCTCAAATTCTTTGTTGCAATACTCACCACCATTATCAGATCTGAGACATTTTAATTTTTTACCCATCTCATTCTCAACCAAGCTTCTCCATTTTTTAAATGTTTCAAATACATCAGATTTTTGCTTAAGGAAATAAATCTAAACCTTCCTAGTTGCATCATCTATGAATGTAACATAATACCGAGAGCCACCAAGAGAAGATACCTGAGCCGGTCCCTATACATCTATATGCACAAGCTCCAACTTTTCATCTTTCTTTTGCTTCCCATCCTTGAGAAATCTGACTCTCTTTTGTTTGCCATACACACACCTTTCACATAAATCCATATTAATATATTTCAGACCTGGTAAAACTTTCTTAGAATGAAGTACCTTCATACCTTTTTCACTCATATGCCCAAGTTTGTTATGCCACAGTGCTGTCTCAGAACCTACAACAACTGTTCCTTAACCTGTTTATTTTTTCTCTGCAACAACTAAAGTAGAAGGAATAGTATGGCCTGTACAAAGATATAAGGTGCCTACTTTCACACCTTTTTCCACTATTAAGGCACCTCTTGAAACCTTCCAATTTTTATCAGTAAATGTAACAATGCATCCTTCATTAGCTAGCTACCCTGCTGAAATTAAATTCCTATTTAGCCTTGGAACATGCCTTACCTCTTGTAGTAGCCGATGATTCTCATTCTACAACTTAATCTTGATTCTTCCCTTTCCAACAATCTAACAGGGTTCATTATCTCCCAAATAAACCAACCCAAAATCCCCTTGGACATAATCACGAAAATAACTTCTATGGGGCGTAGCATGAAATGAGTCCCATGAATCTAAAACCCATGAATCATCAACATTATCTAGGGAAAGAATCAAAGCATCATCTTCAGATTTATTACTTACCACATTTGCCTCCTTATTGCCTTCTTGTTTGTCTCCTTCTTTATTCTTTCGAGACCAACAATATTTTTTTAGATGACCTGGTTTCCCACAGTACCAGTAATCCTTCTGTCCTCTGGTTTGGGACCTCTTGTCCTTTGATTTTCCTCGTGACTTCCCATGACCTCCAGAACCTTTTCCTCTCTCCTTTGATTTGCCCCTGCTTTCTGCATTCAAAACACTACCTGATGTGGACTCTCCTAAGTTCTTCCGTCGCATTTCCTCGCTAAGGATAACACCAACATTATCAAATTTCAAAGTATTTGAACCAGAGACAGAGTTACGTATAGCCATTACCAAGCTATTCCAGCTTTTTGGCAAAGAACACAATATCAAGAGAGCCCTGACCTCTTCATCAAATTTCACTTTCACATAATTTAACTGACTGGTAATCGTATTAAACTCATTTAAATGATCTGTCACAGATCCACCTTCAATCCTTTTCAGATTAAACAAACGCTTCATGAGAAATACCTTATTTGAGGCTGAGGGTTTTTCATACAATTTAGCTAAAGCTTTCATCAGTTCACTTGTTTTCATCACTTCTATTATATTGAACGCCACAGATGGTGCCAGACACAACCGAATGGTTCCCAGTGCCTTTCTGTCTAGAAGATTCTAATCTTCATCAGTCATTGTTACCAGTTTCTTGGATATTCCTTCCAATAGCCTCCATAAATCCTTCTGATAGAGATAATCCTCCATCTGCATCTTCCATAACTGATAGTTCTGCCCATTGAATTTATCTACCTTTAATTTACCCTCGTCCGCCATTGCTCCCACTCAACTATGAGACCTTCTTGCAGACGATAATCGAACACAACCCACTCTAATACCACTTGTTAGGGTTAGCCGGAAGAAAATATCAATTAAATGCAAATAAAGATTAAACAGAGGAATGAAAATACACAGAAATAATAACAGCGAGAGACAAGTTTTAACGTGGTTCACCCAAACCCGGGCTACATCCACCAACAGAGAGTCCAATATTATTATCCAATAAATCAAAACCGCTTACAACTAGCAATCTTTGCAACTCAATACTGTTGCAAAATGCTACAATACATCAACGGAAACCCTAACCCTTAGCTGCTTTTATCAAGCCTTATGTCAGTTACAAAAATAGGGTTTTTTATGTCGACCAATAGAAAAATAACTCCCGATGCCTTTATAAAATAATAAAAAAATTATTGGAGGTTTCAGGGGCACTGTCCCCGAGCCCTCGCGAGGGTGCTGCCCCTCGACCTCGTCCTATATCACAATAGGGAGCGCGTCAGGGGTGCTGCCACTTGACCCCATTAAATAATTTGGGGGAAACCACGCTGATAAAAGTGGGGTAAATTTAACCTCCGAGTCTGATTAGGTTCCATATAACAACACACCCCATGTGCAACAATGGCATCACTGAAGACATGCATTCACACAGATGGCTTTTTAGCTTTAGTTTTAGTTTTTTTTTCAGTTTTAAAAGCCTAATAAATCAACAGTTTGCATACTATAGAAAGATTCTGTCCTCAAAACTCTATATATAGAGTTCTTTGTAACATATTTTATATACAGTTTGAATATACAGTGAATTATTTTTTAGCATTGTTGTTTCAATTTTTTGAGCAGAATTGTTGATAAACGAGTTCTTTGTAACATATTTTATATACAGTTTGAATATATAGTGAATTATTTTCTAGCATTTTTGTTTTAATCCTTTGAGCAGATTTGTTGAAGTTTATCAACAAAAAATGGCATAGTTGATGTTTATCATGTACTAGTTGTTTATATATGACTAGTTAATAGAAAAATAATGATTAAAATGACCAAATATACTACCAATGGATGGAAATTAGTTAATACAAATGACTAAATATACTACCAATGGACGGAAATCAGTGACTAAATATACAACCAATTGGCGGTAATTAATGATTAAATAAATGACTAGTTAACAACAATCAATGACTAAATTAATGACTAAATATACTACCAAATTGATGACTAAATATACTACCAAATTGATGACTAAATATACTACAAAATTATTGACTAAATTAATGACTAAAATTTGTTTGGTCATAAATTTGGTTGTGAGATAAATGATCGGCAATAAACTACCAATGGTCACGTGACCAAACTAATGATCACATGACCAGTTTTTGGTAGTTTTTTTAGTCATTTATTTCTATTTTTCTACTAGTGTTTCTTACCACCTCTCTTTATCTCTATTTCTCTACCTCTCTATATCTCTTTCTCACCACTTTATCTCTCTATCTATCTCTCTTCATCTCTATCTTCTCTTTTTTCTTCCTCTATCTCTGCTCTCTTTTTCTCTCTCTCTCTTGATCTCTCTATTTCTCTTTATATATCACTCTATCTCCCCTTTTCTCTTTCTCTCCTCCTCTCTCTCTCTCACCATCTCTCTTTATTTCTCTCCCCCTCTTTATCTCTTTATATCTATACCTCTTTTTGTGTCCCTCTCTATCTAATTCTTTGTCTCCTCTCTCTTTCTTTCTATCTTTATATATGTCTTTGTATCCTCACTCTTTCCGTCTATCTTTATATATGTCTCTCTCTCACACTCTCTCTTGATATCTCTTCTTTCTTCTTTCTTACCATCTCTCTCTCTCTAAATTTATATGTCTCTATCTCCCCTTCTCTCTTTCTCTCTTCCTTTCTCTGTGTTATCTCTACCTCTCTCTATGTCCCTCTCTATCTAATTATCTATCTCCTCTCTTTATTTCTATCTTTATTTATGTCTTTCTATCTCCCCTTCTCTCTTTCCCTCTTCTTTCTCTATCTCTCTCTTACCATCTCTCTTTCTTTCTCCCTCCCTCTTTATCTCTCTCCTCTATCTCTTTGTTTCCTTCTCTATTTGTCAATTTCTCTTTATCTCTCTTGGTAATATCCTGAATGGAATATTATTTGATATATGATCAAATTTAATTCACTTCAACAAATTTCAATAGTTAATTCCACAAACAAAAAAAATCAAATAGTCTCAAAATTGGATATTATTATTGCTCTACAAGAATTACGTGTGCAAAAGTTATGGATATGTGAGCTACTTTAATGTATAACAAATATGCCAAGTCAGTACAATGTACATTAGATCTTGATACTAATATGATTTTCTGATGGTAGAAATGAGATGTTGATTTGTACTAAGATGAAATGTTCATAGTTTTTAGCATGCCTAATTCTAGTGTATTGGTGTCTCAACAAATTGTATTAGAAGAAGTAATGTTTGTTTAGGATATACATGATCTGCATAGATTACAAATTAGTGATATAAAAGTAAATTTCAAGCAAGCAGTGGCTATGAAAGTAGATCCAATTGGTTCTTTTGAAGAGAAGGTGCATCTTTATTGCATATGTCACATTTTAATTTTTCTTTGTTTTATTATTTTTAAAATTATTGCATCATATATTACATGTACAAGAACAAAAGAGTTACATATGGGTGCCACATTTAAGAGGCCCTATCTACAAAATGGAAAGAAGGGCCAACACATTTGCTCTTTCAAAATTTAATATATGCAATGGGTTAGCCAAAGAGGTCTTAAAGGTCAATTCTCAGATACTTAATCAAATGACATGTATTCAATGTAGCTCCCCATGAACAATCTCACCTTTTTCAATTGTTTATACATATATCTCTCCATCTCCCCTTCTCTCTTTCTCTATTTCTCTCTTACCATCTCTCTTTCTCTCTCCCTATTTATCTCTCTATATTTCTATCTCTCTTTCTCTTCATCTTTATCTTTCTATCTCTCTCTATATGTTTGTATCCCTCTCTATCTATTTCATCAAGCTTCTTGGTTGGTCCAAATATGATTCAAAGGAGGATTATCGTGGATAGCCTGGGATAACTATCTTTGAATTCCTTTGCTGGATCATTGAAATGAAGGCATGGGAAAAGCATTGGATGCAAAGTGCTAAAGGAAGCTTAGGGAGCAAGAAGATTGTCAAGGACATGTTGAGCTTGGAGCAAGGACGGTAGGGACATGTGAGATTTGGCTGACCATGTCAGGGTTTTGAGACACGATTGAGAAAGTCAATTTTTAAATAGTATTTTATTATAAATATATAATGTTATATATGTACTTAATAATTTGTATTATATATAATATAATATTTGATTATAAATATAAGTATAATATAAATTATATATATAATTTATAATAATAAAATAACAACTATTTTGAAATATTAAATATTAAAATATAAATATACGATGTTACAATATATTATTATTTTAAAAGTATATTAAATAATTTACAATATATATATTGTTATAATAGACATTATATATTATATTAAAAATATATAATTAAATATTTAATATAAATATACAATTTATAATATAATATTATTTTAAAAATATAGATAAAAGTAATACAAACTAAATACCATTGTTTCTATTTTTATTCTTACATATAATTATTACAAATTATCAAATTTATTAATATTCTAACTCTCATTATTAATTAGTTTAAATTAATTATTATAACTATTATTAGCATAACATAACGTACCTTAAAAGGAAATTAACAAGTTCTTAACATTAATTTACCTATGGCATACCCACTCCAAGCACTAACATCCTTCTCTCAAACATTAATCTCTTACAAATATATGTATGCTTCACGTGCACCTTTGTAGGTAGGAATGACAGGTCCTTTACAAATGGCTTTTAATAGTCATCCACTTGTGTACGTCATGTAATGAAAGACCCCATAAAAATAATTAAAAAATAATGGGAAGTATGAATGGGAAAATCTACATTAAATAAAAGACGTCTAAACCAATAAAGAAAACTCTCTCGTTAGTAATTTCCTACAGCCACGAAATATCCAGTGATAATATATAGGGTTTAATCGTTCACACGGACAATGTCTGTCACCCCCTTAAAAATGGAAATTCCGCTTCTGCCTCCGCATCCACATCTACCAGAAATCTATTGGTATAGTAAATGAAAAAGGCAAATGACAAATAAAAAATATGAGCGGCTCAGATGATTTAATCGTCTTGCACGTTTCTCCTGAACTATTAACCGTTGATCTGATGAGTCAAGTATTGGTTTGTCAAAGGGAACACCTTCGACGTAATTAGTCGGATTCACTATGGATAGTTATTCCATTTAAATCTTATAAATGCAATTATCGAGTAAATTATTGACAAATCCTTCTAGAGGTATTTAATATCAAACACATGCCACATTCAACTACACAGAAGACAAATCAATTCACACACATATAAGCAAAAAATGAATTTATAGGTGATATTCATTTGCATATATATCCAATATCATATATGTAAGCACCAGTCAAATATAATAGTCAGTCACTCCAAATACACATAAGACATTACATGTATATAACTGTTAAATATGACATTACACATATATCTTTTGAATGAATAGCTAATATGTACAATCATGTATATATGTGTGTATACACCATAACCAACCAAACTCAAAATAGGACAAGATGTAGTCCTTGCTAGAACAAAATCAATACCCAACACATACTCTTGAGCAAATGTTCTTCATATGAGATTTCACAATTGACTAGGGTTCATATAATTTGAGTGTTAATGAGCCAACCTTATCTTTGGCTCGACTCGTTGCCTTAATAAAGAAACTACTCTACCTATGCCCTATTATAAGATTTTAACATTTAATCTCAATAAAATAGGTTTGAGAATCTATACATGTAATACACCTAGAATTCAATAACAACCCATTATTTATTTTAGAACAAAATATTTATCTCAATCCCATACATGACATTATAATATATTTCACATTCAAAATGAAACAAATCAATGATCTAAATATGCAAAATGAGGATTGAGATGTTCATACCCGTTTACTCCAAGCTAGACAAAGCCAAATTTAGAAAGACAAACCTTCACATTTAAACACCACAATCCCCCTTTTCCCAAAAAAGACTGTTCCAAAACTCTATCATCCCATCTTTCATAAAATGAGTTGCCCACAAAATTGGGTGATACAAACAATAACAAAACCATTATTCTACTTGAACACCACTCAGTAGAACTTAATTCAATTCCTTAGCACATGACCATGTTCACATTAGAGCTTAACTACCAACTATAATCCTTCAATAAGCCAAGAACTTAAGTTTTTTACCCAAGTTAACCCTGGATTCTATTGGTAGTGCCTTCTCCATCAATGCCAAGTACTTCTCAATAAATGAGTAGGAATGCTTGGTTGGTGAAGCATGTGGCCAACTTACCATTTTTCCTTTGTTTTTTTTATTTCATAAACTTTTAAATGCTTTCCCCTGAAATCTATAACCAAGTCAAATAAAATCATTCAAATATTCCAAATACATTATAAACCTTCAAGTAAAATGCCAATAATGCTCATCACAATCATAAAAGCACATACTCAATAAATATAAGAAAAGCGAAGCCCCCACACACATAATCTATAATCACTCAGTCACAAAGCAAGACAAAATTGATGAACATAGAATCAATGACCACACGATTGAAACGAAAGATAGTTAATCAAAATATATGTCAACAACACAAGTTCTTCAAGGCGAAATAACAAATGACAATTGACCACATTGCATTCATAAAATAAGATGACTGAAATATGCCACCCATTCAATCACGACCAAGATCATTGACAACATCACACACAAGGATGAAATAGATAAATTGTTTGCACATGGATTAAGTCTTTATCCTCAATGCTACGTTGATGTGACATTGTCCTCCTCCATGACACTCTCCCTTGCAAGGGACAAACCTCGTACAAAACTAAAAGAGTCGAACAATACATTAGTCAAGAGTTTATACATATAAAATCAACATCAATGTTGATGTGGCATTATCCTTCCCCATGATACTCTTCCTCCCCAGGGACAAACCTCACACAAAATCAAAAGAGTTAACAATACATTAGTCAAGAGTACATACATATAAAATCAACATCATATAAAAACATATACATATTTGAAAAAAACAATATCAAATGCCAATATATTAGTTATAAATATCAACCAGACATAAATAATATCTAACTATCTCAAATTAGGTTTTTATATAAATATTAATATTTCCTAACTATTACAAATAATACCTCAAATACAAATATATCAAATCTCAATAATTGTCTAGGTCAAATTAAAATTATCACAAACCAAATATTAAATATTAAATTATCGAAAAATGAAATATTATACATTCAACTTTTCATATTTTGTTCTTTTAAGGCAATATATTTCCATTAAATATATTTGCCTTATTATGCCTAGAGGCGATCTAAGTGGCATCAAGAAGTATCATGTTGTGACCCTGTAAATATAAATAAAATTCCTTAACATAAACTGGAGAGCCATTTACATGTCAAATAATTAATATTTAATAATAAACATAAATTTAAATACATTATAAGATGAGAAGAACTACATTAAAAAATCAAAACACTATCTCAAAAAGATGGCCAAAGACATTTCTTGATATTTAGGGTTTTTTTATATAGATATATTTAAGATATCTTTTATCTATAATTTTAATAAATTATTTACTCCATATCTTAAGTACATAACTATATCAAGAGTAGTTGACATGAGTTTTCCAAAATCTATGAAATTATGTAAGAGTGTTTTTGGATTTAATTGTGTATATTTTTGTATTGACGTTTCAAGTGATCCATTAAGAATATGAGAGTTATGGTTTAGATAATGAAAATATACATAGTTAAATTCAAAAGCACTCTTACATATGAAAACAAATTATTTCAATAGTTTATATGTTATTTTATTTCTTATAATATACACTTTTGGGAGAGCTTTTTTTTCTATAGTTTTGAAAAAGTTAAATGAAAAGAAAACAACAGATACATACAACATGTACACACAGATACATTTATTTACATTCATTCTTTGGTCTTGTGTACTTACTTTTACATTCTTATTCTTAAATTTTTGTTCTTTTTCTTTGATTTTTTTCACCTTACTTCATTTAACCCTTTTCTTTATAATTATTTTCTTGCCGAGGCTTTTGTCCTTTTTATTTTATTAGGCTTGTTTGTTTTGGGTGTTCTTCTTGTTTTTCCCCTTTCGGATTCTTTTTATTCTTCTTCAGATGTGCTCTTGTGTTTACTTCTTTATTTCTCTCTTTGTAGTCCTTTTGTTATGAATTTTCTAATTTACATATATTAGTTTCCTAATAATTGGTTTGACATATTTTTAATGTTTCTCCCTTTGTTTACTTAGTGCACATGTATTTATACATATATATATATATATATATATATATATATATATATATATATATATATATATATATATATATATATATATATATATATATATAATTAGATCTAAATTATATATATTAGTATCCTAATTATTGGTTTTACGTATATTTATGTTTCTCTCTTTGTTTACATACATACATACATACATACATACATTAATATCCTAATAATTGGTTTTACATATATTTTGTTTCTCTCTTTGTTTACTTTGTGCCCCTGTATCTAAATTATACTTATTAATATCCTAATAATTGGTCTTATATATTTTATTGTTTCTCTCTTGGTTTAATTTGTGCGCATGTGTGTGTGTATATATATGTTGGATGGTTTATTTTTATTGACTTCCTCTTTGGTACTTTGAGTCCTATTGTTTGGGGTTGGTGCTTGGGCTTAGGTGTTAGTGAATATATTTATTTTTGGGAGTTTTCTTCCTTTAGGGCCCTTGGCCTTGTGCCACCTCCCTCACCCCTCCCTTTCTATTTAACCTGTCGGGTCTACAAATTATTCTTTCTACTTCTCCTCTCTTGCTTTCTATTCTCCTAATGACGGATCATGGAGTGTGATCCGAAACGTTTCTTTTTTTGAGGGAAAAAATAACACACAGTTTAATCCCAAAGCACTCATTATAATATTATGGACTGTGGCAATCTATGTCTACTAAATTATCAAAAACCAAGAATATTTCAATTTCAACCTTAAGTAATTGTAATAAAATAAACAAAGAAAAACCTAAGTTACTAACTTGTAATTGTAATAAAAGAAAACCCTAAGTTAACTATATTATCATTTTATTCATGCCAACCCTAAATCTTCTTTGTATGTTTTTTTTTTCTCACCTCACTCTATATTCTTTTCGTTGTTTTTTTTCTATTCAAATAAACTATCATTTTACCCATTACAACTCTATAATCTTTTCATTGTATTTCATATATTTATATTTATATTTATTATTAAGTATTAATATTTTGACATGCAAATGGATAGCAAATTTAAGATAAAAGGTAAAATTTTTTGTTAAGAGACAATAACTTTAATATAATGTTTTTTAAATAGATATATTTAAAATATCTTTTAAATTAAATCTCCCTTAACCAAAAAAAAAAATTTAAAAGATAGATAATTATCAACATGATAGATAGAGTATTCCCACTTCCATAGCAGCTACTTTGCTTGAATGGCAGAAATCCTCACCTACATTGTTTCATAGTAAATGGGTTTAACATTGCCATTATCTCTTGGGATGCTCTAATATGCTATTTGATGTGGAGGTGTAATTGAACCAGTGTTAAATTTATGCCAAATTTTATCTAGTTTACTGAAAGGGAGGGTGTTGCATTCTCTTTTAAAAAACCCAAAGTCTTTTAACATCCCATTAGCGTAAGTGTATGAACAACGATTTTTTATTATTTTTATTCGTATGGACAACGATATTCTTACACAAGTATGATTGCTCCAAATTTAGTAGTGTATTTAAAGATCTTCCACAATTTATAAGTATAAACAGATAAGATATTTTAATCGATGCTTTGGAATCTAATGATGAATCGATGCTTTGGAGTCTAATGATGAATCGATTCAAATAAATGCCTAATTTTGGAAATAAGGTTCTATTTATTTCCCCATCTTTACCATATGAATTCTCTTGAAACGTGAATGTCTTATCTTTAGTAGATACTTAGAAGATGTCAAAAGAAAATGAGAGAAGATGGATATGTTTTTGGTATATTTCAGGTGGTTGACTCATAGATATTTTATTTTTAAATGTGAAATTTACAACAACATTTTTTTGGAAATAAGGTTCTATTTATTTCCACCATCTTTACCGTATGAATTCTCTTGAAACTGAATGTCTGATCTTTAGTAGATACCTAGAAGATGTTAAAAGAAAATGAGAGAAAATAGATATGTTTTTGGTATATTACACGTGGTTGACTCATAGATACTTTATTTTTGAGTGTGAAGTTTACACTAACATTTTTTTTTTGGGAAATAAGGTTCTATTTATTTCCACCATCTTTACCATATGAATTCTCTTGGAACCTGAATGTCTGATCTTTAGTAGATGCCTAGAAGATGTTAAAAGAAAATGTGAGAAGATGGATGTGTTTTTGGTATATTACATGTGGTTGACTCGTAGATATTTTATTTTTGAGTGTGAAGTTTACAATAACATTTGGGTTAAATATGTAGACAGGGACAATTTTTAGCTTTTAAATTTTTTCTATTCTTTCTTTTTTCTTGAAAGTTAAGAATACTCACCCTCTCCTTCAAAAGATGACTCATACTCACTGTCCTCTCTAAGGTTGCAGTCCCATGGAAGGGGGATTTCTAAATTATCTTAGTGGTGTTGTAGAATTTCTTTAGGAGCATTTTAAAATAGGTGGTCCCATGAATTTTGTAGTTGCAGGTAGGCTTAAAACTTTAAGCTTCCAAATTTATGAACGCCCATGGTCTCATGATGTTTTTTTTACGATAGTTTAATGTTAAATGATTTAGGAGAGATTTTTATGACTTATAAATAAAAGGATTAAAAATGATTAAATAATTTTTTTTAACTCCATTCTTTTTTGTAAAATAAATGGGGGGAATCTAAAAATTGAGTGAAAATCCCTAAGTTGATGGGGAAAGTTTTAGCTGACTCCAAATGCACCAGCTCAAAATCAACAAGCTAAAAAGTAGGAGCTTTTTTTTGGTTTCATGAGACTCCTTGCTCCACAAAAATAGATCTTCTAGCAGCTCCATGGGACCCCTTCCTAAGGCTACAATTCCAGGGAGGGGGGCTTCCTAAAATATCTCAAGGAGTGTTGCTAAGAATTTTTAGGAGCTTTCATAGAGGTGGTCCCATGGATTTTGTAATAATAAGGGAGCTTAAAATTTTAAGCTCCAAAATTTTAGGAACGTTAAATCTACAAATATATAGCTAAATCTACAAAAAATATGTGTAGAAATTTAAAAAACTATAGATAAATGACATATGATAGCAAAATTTTAGGATGCTAGTGGGGAAACTTTCATCCCCCCTTCCCCCTTTGTAGTGTTGTAATAATAGTGTGTGTTTAGTAGTTGTTAGATGAGGTAGCATTTTAGAGAGGAGGTGAGAAGAAGTTTGAGAGGAATAGATTCTTGCAAGTTTAATGTATTATAATTATAGTAAGTGGGTGCAGATGATAGTTGTGAATGATTTATTATTAATATAAATATGTTTTTAATATTATTATAATTAATAATAATAGTAATAATAATATGATTATAGTATAAATAACATAATGTTAATGCAGTGACATAATATATAATTATAATAATATTGCTTTTAAAATAGTTAGAAATTAACAAGTAAGATTAGCCTTTTCAAATGAAACTTGTCTTGTACTTCCATTTTTTTAAGGCATCAAGACATTTGACACTTGTTAATTTCTAACTATTTAGAAAATAGTATTATTATTTTTAGATTAGTAAATTATAGTCTTGGGGATTGCTCCCTTTGAATTAAAATAACTGGAGTTTAACATACATATATAACAATTCCTGCTAAACAATGACCAAGTAGCTAACCTAAACTTGGAATTATACTATCTACACCTATCAATTAATAATGCATGAGACCTATAAACAAAATGATTTCAACCATTCATAGAACTTTCAAAGAAGCCAAAGAACAACTCTTATTATTTGTTGCTACAGACGATTTTGTTGCTCCACATTTAGTGTGGGAGCGAAGGTGCATATTGAACAAAACCTCCCATTTCTTTCTTTTACTTTGCACCACTGTCCAATTTCCCTTTGAAGCCCCTGCTTCCTTAGCCTCATCTAGTTTCTCCGGGTGATTTTCCTTACCCCCAAGCGATGAAATTTCTGAGCTCTCTGTCTAAATTGCCAACTCCTCATTAGACTCAGGATCCAAATAAGCCTTAACGTTGTCCCTCTCGTCAGAAGAGGATCCCACAATGGCTCTCGATGTGTTCTATAAATCTTTTGATACATCCTTGTGGTTGCTAACTGGTGCAGGAGCACCCCTTCAACAAGATAAATACGCATAAGAGGGAGAAGAATAAGGTTTTAATATGTTGTATACATTTTTTGATTATCTGTGGTATAAATGTGTTAACATTTCATGTTTGTAAACATGACCCCACCATGAGATTTTAGACATCATTAGACATAGGGTTATGAAAAGGATTAAACCAAGGTGTCGTATTAGGAGGTGTTTTGCTGTCTTGTATAAAACATGTGTCGTGTGATTAATTAGGGTTTCTGCTAATAATCTTGGTTAGAACAAAATTTTGAAAACAGAGGAGGGTTCGGGGAACAAAAACATACAGAGGTGGTTTTGAAGAGAGATCATCCTCCTTCTAAAATGGAACAAAATATATGAAGCTGGAATGAAGAAATAGAAATTCTGTCAATTGTGTCTCACAAATTCTGTATTCTGTGTGAAATCTCTATATATTGAATTGTTCTGTATATTATCTGTATAAAATCATTTTATATTTAACTTAGTTTTTTTTTCTCTTGCCGTGATGCATGATTAAATCCATTCCACTGGTGGATTTCTGTGAAATCAGTGGAATGGATTGTGTATATTAGTTTTCTATTGGTTTTCCTTTTTGTTCAATGGGCATGGCAGAATAGGAATCGTGGAATCCATTACAGAGGAAGTTATCGGCGGGAAATACAAATATACATTTTATGTATATCCGTCAATTGTATGTTGGGAACAGTCTGTGGATATATCGCATTTGCATGCGAACAACCCCCTGTGTATATGCTGCAAAGAATGGCATGTATAAAAGTCTTTTTTTTTGGATCAAGTTTATGTTGTTTGCTGAATATACAATTCCTGTATATATCGCAAATGTATGAAGGTACCTTTCCTATGTATATCGCTGTCACATCTGAGTATCATCTTGTGTATATCCTGTGACGAAATGTATGTGTAAGAGTCCATCCGAGTCAAGTTTATGATTGTTAGTCGAATATACAAATAGTGTGTATATCGCTAATGTATCTGAGCCTATTCTGTGAGTATCTTGCAATTGCATGTAAAGGTCCGTTGCCTGTGTATATCGCCAAAGCATATTCTGTGTGAATTCTTGTGTCTGTCAAAAGTATCTGAGGAGATACATTTTCTGTGTATACGTCCTTTGTATGTCATAGACAGTTTGTGAGTATACTGCAATTGTATATCGTTGTTGTATGTTGTGAAGATACAATGAAAATATACATTCCATATGGTACAAAGGATGACCGGCCGAGGTGGTAGATAATTTGTATATTGGAAGGAAGTTTGTTTGTAGATATAAGGAATGACCAGTGATAGCGGGGTGGAGAATCAGCGATAGGAAGTCGCAGTTTGTATATTCCGGTTGTATATTTCATTTGTATGTCGAGACATACATTTGTTTTTGATACAATTGTTGATCGACAGAAATTGTGGAAGGAACCGATACGGCCGGTCAAGTAATGTATTTACAGATTCAGATGTACCAAGGAGATGTCAGGAAGACAAGGCAATTTGGAAGGATATTTGAAAAGGAAGCCGATGGTATAATGCTTGGCCGATGCATCGAAAGGTAACGGTGTGAAGGAAACCATCGGGAAGACAATGGATAGTGAGGTTGGCAAGGTAAGTCAGGCTGACAAGAAAAGAGTGCAAGCAGTTCGATGAGACATTTGAGATCTCTTGCCGATATTGACAGAAAGTAACATTTTGAGTGTGTGTATTTCCGCTGTGTGTCGGCTCTGCAACACTAACCCTGCCAATTAGGGAAGCCATGAGGGTTTGATCAGATTGGCTAGAAACTTCGTTTTCCACCAAGTAGCCTGACTGTCCATTCTACGCTTTGAACAATGAGAAACAATGTGACAGGTGTTGAAGCATCTACAACAGTGGAAGGGTAAACCCTCATAATCTAGCATCTAACTCCAACACCTGTCTGTAAGTTTTAGGGAGATATCTACCGAAAGATCTTTGGTAATATCCATCTCCACCAGGATACGGGCGTAGGTGGTACACAAATAGTTGGAAGAGCCCTTATCTACCCCAAAAAACTTCCCCAATGAGTTACCTATAGCTTCAAAACATGAATCAAACCAAAATTGTAAAGAAAGATTTAGAAGTCTCACCCAAATTGGAGTAGCATCGAAAGATTCAGAGGTAAAGTTGAAAGAAGGATGCCATGGTTTCAGCATGAGTAGGAAATTCTCACAGAACCACTGATAATCACACAAAATTTTATTTCTATCCCTAACATTGTTGAACGTCACCACAAGAAACCCTCGCGCACATGGATATATTTGAGTATCCCCTTCCAAAAGGGGGTTCGAGGTGGCTTTAACCCATTGATGTAGCTCAGAAAAACTCGGCCAAAAACCTCTGAATCTTGGGCCAACCAAACCCATCTTTGCGAAATACGCTTCATTCTTAGCTACTTCTCTACAAATTTCCTCTCCAAAAATCATAGAAGGTGAAGATCTGGCACATTGGAGAGCTGAGTTCCAGAGAGAGGATGGTCTCCACACCTTTGGCCATCTGCAATCATCTAGAAACCCCCTGCATTGCTCTTATTTGTTCACCACTTGCTAGAAGAAGCCTTAACCTCCACAACTTCGTTAGGTTTAGAAAGAGGTTTTTTACCTTCGGGTCCTTTTCTAGAATAACCAGTGCTAAAAATTGAAACCCTAGTGCCCCTCCTAGATCTACCATTAGACCTAACATCCGCCACAAAATTTGAATCCTTGCCCTCAACCACCTCCACAATGTCTTTGAAAGATTTGATTGTCGAAATACCTGAATCACTCGCTGCCTTTGAAGGCACCAAACTACGTGCATGAGGAGACCTTCCAAACCGATCGATCTGCGTGGAGAAAGGACATGCTGAAGCAATCGCTGTAGAGGAGGAAGGCTTCGCTAAGAAGCTCGGCAGATTCGGGAGTGACTCCATTTCTTAAAAGAGCTCCTTAATGTATTATTATAATTATATATTATTTCATTATATTTACTATTATGTTATATTATATTATTTTTTTGATACGTTTTATGTTATATTATATTATTATAATTGTAATAATAATAAAATATTAGCAGTATTAATTATAATAATATTAATGACATATTTATATTAATAATAATATAATAATATAAATGGGAAGGTTATTATGATAATAATATTAATATTAACTAGTATAGATATCTTAAATAAATCATGAAAAAGTAACTTCATCCAAATTAAATTACTATATAATGAGATAAAAATTTTCCATCACTTAATCTATTTCTATTAAACTAAAATAGATTAAACCAAAATGATTTGTTTTGGGTAATTTTTTTACATTTTGGTGCATGAGGTAAGATAGTGTTTAATTAGTATTCACTATGGATAATTTTTATTTTTCTTTAGTTTTTCCTGCCCCTAATTTTGGGCCTTACATAATATCTAAAAAAAGTATTCATTATGGATATTTTTATTTTTCTTTAGTTTTTCCTGCCCCTAATTTTGGGCCTTAACATAATATCTTAAAAAAGTAAATCCACTCTAATATTTCTATTTATTATAATATAATTAAACAAGTTAATCTTCAGTTCTCTTCATTCCATTCCATACTTCCCCATACTTTCCTTCTGAGTGTATTTTTCTCCTTGATTTTAGTGTGTTTGTTTTACTCAAAATAATATTTAGTAAAATTTGTCTTAAGAGCTCAAATTTTGAGCCAATCACAACATAGCTACATGATTTTCCCAATAATTTTTGGTAAAATTTTCTCATGTAGACTTAATGCTCTGTTTTGAGTGGTTTTTTCTAGATAGATTAATCACTAGATAAAAAAAACTCATTGCAATAGTTCTACAAAGGCAGGTACTAAAAAGTAGGGGCTCTTATTTTCTTGCCAAGATTCTAATTTATGGCTACAAAAATAGTTCGATGAAACCCCTTCCCATAGCTTAAATTTGACAGTCAACCTTACCTCTCAAACAATTTTTGTATGACAGTTATCTATTCAATTTTACCTTTAAAATACTATGACACACTTTAGTATAAGTAAATTATATAAAAACTAAATACATCTATCATCATAATTCTATATAAATTTTGCCAATTTGTCCAAAATCTCTCCTTTCATATGATACAATCTTTTCAAAATTTCAATTGTATTTTACAGCTAAAATGCCTAAATACAGCTATACAACTGTCAAATTTAAGCCCCACCCCTTCCTAATAAATAAAAAGTTATTTGCCGCCTCACTTGAACGAATAGGTTGCTCCTCCCTTGAACAAGTAACTCAAATTCAAGAACAGTAGCCCTCTCCATTGAACCCCACGCTAAGTGCCTTGGCCACAACACATGTGGTATAGATTTGGCACATAGATTGTTTAGCTCCTAGATTAGGTTTGGTTTGAATACTTTTGGGCACATGTAAATTTCAAAATTTTGACTGGTTATGACGACGCATTGATTTACGGGGTCTTGGGTCTTTCCTCCGATGCAGCGGCACGCGTTTTCAGCTCAAATAAAAATTAGGAAAATAAAATTAAAAAGCAAAGAAGTTTCTTAATCCAACTCGTTTCATTCCGCGTTCACATTGGGATTGCCAACACGGTCTATCCGCGTTGAAACTAAAAAAAATGTACAGACTCGTCTATAAAACCCAATTATAAGTTCTCAGTAAAATCTTGCAAAACATACAACATAGAAAACACAGGCAAAACAGCAGAAGAGAAAAAGGCTCCTGGGAAAGTTTGTCTCAGACAATTTTGGGCGTTTTTTTTCCCCTTAATTTGGGTTGTCTTTTGTTTTGGGTTTTGAAATTTTGAAGCAGAAAAATGATGATGGGCAGTGGGGGAGAAGGTGAAGGAGGAGGAATGGGTATAGGCATGGGTATGGGAATGGGAATGGGCATGGGCATGGGCATGGGGATGGGGGGAGTCATGGCTGCCCTGCCTCTGCAGTTAACACCCACTGTTGCAATCTCAGGCGAGCATGTTAACAATAATAGTAATAATAATAACAAGAAGGATGACAACAGGATTCCTCAGTGGGGGTTCCACGAGACCAAAGAATTCATTGCAATCAGGGCCGAGCTTGAGAAGGATTTTACACAGACAAAAAGGAACAAAACTCTCTGGGAGCTCATTGCTGCAAAGATGAAGGAGAAGGGTTACAGGAGAAGCTCAGAACAGTGCAAATGCAAATGGAAGAACCTGGTCAATAGGTACAAGGTGTGATTTCACTTCCTGACTCCACTATCCCATTTTTTCTTATGAGGGTGTGATTTATATTTAATTCTTATTTTTCCATAATTGATTGTAATGAATGTTTTGGTTTTCATCGTTGTCCTTCATTTGGGTTGGGTTTTCTTTAAAATTTCGAAATGAGATGGGAATTCGAATTTTGACCCCTCGTGGGTGTGGGTGCAAGTTGGGTGTTTGATTTAGCTGAGTTATGGCTCAAATTGAACGGGAATGTTTAGGATTCACATGGATCAGTCTGGAGTTTAATATTTGTTTGGGTTGTGGTGTTGAATGTTGAGCTCCTATTAACTCATAATATTATTTGCGGTTCAAATTGAATGGGGATATCATGTTAGAATTTGTGTGGATCAGTTAAGTTCAATATTTGTTCTGGGTGCAGTGCTGTATGTTTAGCGCCTTTTAATTTATAATACGGGGTTAGACTGTTTTTTTTGTTGTGCTGGAAATTCATAATATGGGGTAAGACTCTTTTTTCTAATTCCACGGATTACTTCCCTTATTGGGGAAAAGGAGATACACGAGGTGGAAAACTCATGTACGGCTGTGGAGAGGAGATCGGTTTGTTGTGTGACTTAGTATAATTGATGTCTGTGCGCACTTATGATTGATTCAAATCTGATCAGTGACAACAGTATATAATTGAAATATTTATAGAAAAGGAGGAGCTATAGGAGGTGAATGAAAATCGCATGTACTGTACTGAATTGGAGATCAATTTGGGTGGGTAAATCTCTGCAATTATTATGTGGGTTATATTTGATTCATATCTTTAAACAGTGGTATAAAATCAAACCCTTTGCCAATGCCATACAATCAAACCCTTTATGAAAAAGGAGCTGTATGAGGTGAAAATCTCATGCACAGTTTTAAAGCAGACATAGTTTAATTACATTGTAGGCAGTTTCATTAGTTATACAAATTTTGGAGCCTGCAGCAAAGCCTAATGTTTGTTTGGTGTCTATCAAAATGAATTTGTTTCTAGTGGGATTTCGTTAATGTCATAATTTTGGACGTGTTTTTGTAGAGATGATGTTGGGTAAATCTCAGATTGTTTTTATGGCTCAGGATTTGGAGGCTTTTTTGTTGAATGTTTTAATACCAGTTTCCTTCTTCACTGTTATGCATATTTTTTAATTTTTGCAAGACTTCAGTTTGTCCTGTTTGTGGAGGTCCACTGATATTGATCTCTAATCTGTGCAGAGATTTGAATAAGCTATGTTCATTTGAAACTTTACTTGTCCAGATTATGGATACTTTTGTCAGATCCTGTTTAAGCATAAGTACGTGAAGTTTGATAACATGCAAAAGCATTATATCTTGCGGACCATTGCCTTTGCTCGTGTGTCAGTCACCTTTGTATCTTGATACAACTGCACTATTTCCTTCATGTATGACTACAGTCGAGCAATTCCTTGGTTAAAATGGCATTTTTATTTTATTTGTGTATACATTAAAATGGAGTTTTGGGTGTTATTATGGGGTACACGGGTGTGTATAATCTTTTGTAACATGCACATTATATTGGTTATTTGGATGCTTTGATACGGATCTTGTGATACTGCTTTCTCGTGGTTTGTAAATTCTTTGATTTTGCATGGACTGCGACATATAGAATGATTATGTGCAACATGATTGGTGTCAATCAAGCACAGCAGGCTTTGCTGATGACAATTTATCATTTGCTGTTTCTAAAATGTTTGATATATGTATATATCAATTCCTTTTTGTTAACTCTGCTCTAGGGCATTAACATGGATATAATAACAATGTTTCATTGATGTATGCTATTCTTTTCTGCTAGGGGAACATCTAATGGGATATCTGTCTTCCTGGGTACATCAATACATATTTTATGAATTTTTTTTTTGTGTGTGTGTAGGGTAAGGAGACTTCTGATCCAGAAAATGGCAGACAGTGCCCATTTTTTGATGAATTACACGCTATATTCACAGAACGTGCAAAGAACATGCAACGACTCTTGCTAGAATCTGAAGGTGGAAGTGGTCAACCCAAGAAAAAGCTCAAGAGATTGAAGGGCTTACATGGGGAGAAATCCTCGGATGAATATTCCGATGACGACGATGATGATGATGAAGACAGCGAAGAGGAACGCATAATGAGAAATAAGAAAAGAAAGGCTGATCGGGAACGTCAGAGAGTGACTGCAGAGAAGAGTCGGGCAAATAGCATGCAGGAAGTTCTCCAGGATTTTTTTCAACAGCAACAGCGCATAGAAATGCAGTGGCGTGAATCTATTGAAAGGAGAGAACAGGAGAGGCGCATGGTTGAGCAAGATTGGCGGCAAGCTATGGAAAAACTGGAGCGAGAACGGATAGTTATGGAGCAAACATGGAGAGAGAGAGAAGAGCAAAGGCGCATTAAGGAAGAAGGGCGTGCAGAAAAAAGAGATGCCCTTTTAAATGCTTTGCTTAATAGATTAATTCGTGAGGAACTATGAGTCCCAGACTTTATGTTTCCAGGTTTTTTCCACTTAGAGAGGGTCATACCCATAACATAATTTGAAGGTCCAGATATCATTTAATGTGCAATATTTACCTGCAATCTTCCTGCAACTTAATTTGTGGGTGCCTGCAGTTTATTTATTTATACTGTATACATGACTTTTAGAAGCAAAGAGGGAGTTGGAAATGACAGAAACACAAACAAGATAGGTTGATAAAGTGAGTGCATGAATGCTTTGTGAATCTTTGTATTTTTAGACAGGTGGCAGTAACTGGAGGGTTGAATACTGGACGGTTGGTTAATGGGTTGTTATTTTATACTGCATTGTACTATTTGGTCCATTGTTCCAATTGTTTCACAGAGCTTTGCTCATTGAAACAGATGCAATGGCTGAATTCAGCAAAGTTGCCAATAAATTAGTATTTTTTTATTTCTTCTCAACTCGTTTGTTGAGATCTTTTGGTTTAAATGTTATGGATCACAGCATTTAATTTTGTTAAAATAAAATATAGTTTATTGTAAGGCATATCATTGATTTTCATTATGCAGGATGCAATTATCAGACTACTGTTCTTGTTTTATTTATTTCAAAACTTATGCTTGCTAGTGGAATGACTGATCAGACTACTGTTCTTGTTTTATTTATTTCAAAACTTATGCTTGCTAGTGGAATGACTGATCTCAGCAGCTCAAGAGGCTCAGAAGGGCATTTAAGCTGCCACTTTTGAGATTTTCCTTTTTAATGACATTGGAGGTATTTTGAGGGAATAAAATGGTAGGTTAGGGTTTGTGTCTGAAAATTTTATTGGTGTAGCAAGCTGTTAGAAACATCTCACAGAATCATAGGAATAGATGAAATGAATGATATATCATATAATACACTAATTTAAAATTGCTCTCGAAAAAATATGTGCTCTCAATTTTAGTGTTATTAATTGTTTATAACTTAAATGACTTTGCTAAATTGCCTGTAAGCTTTCTAGTCACATGGCTGGTGTTTGTTTTTTCCCTGACATTAGACATGGAATCAATAGTTTCAAACATTTTCGTATTTCTAAAAGCTGACAAGCGATTCCTCCTGGCTTCCATTGTCTAGGGATAGATTATATCATTATACTATATGCAACCTTATTGGTTTTGATTGTTTGCTGTCACTTTCTATATAGAAATTGAAATGAGAGCCGTTGGAGCAGTGCAAAGGTTCAACTGTAATGCTGTCTCTTTTTGTTCAATTATTCACGTGGTTGTATCAGGCTATGAAAGTTTCATAATGGTCAGCATTAACAATATGATTGTGTTACGAGTCCATTGTCCTTTCCTTTTCACAGTAATTACTAATAATGTCTTACCAGATCCCATTCCCTTTTGGGGTAATAATGTCTTACCAGACCCCATGTTTGGGTTAAATGGAAGATACCTGAATTCTCAATGTTTATGTAAGGATCGGGAGGGGTTTGGTTGCTGAGTTGATTCCAGTGAATTGTTCAATTTAAATTGTTGTTTGTTGCGTCTTCACTAGTTAAGCCTCTTACTTTAACATGGAAAGTGAAAACAGACAAAGGTGAAACTTTAATCTAAACAACATTTGGTTTATATATCTAATTTACAGGTTTCAGGTTGTGTTTAACCTGTTAGAACTTGGTGTACCAGATTGGTTTGTGTCATATATCTTGTACACATTTTCTTGGAAAAACCTTATTAAGACTGATCATGAATATTAAACATTTATGAAAATATGCTGTGTGCTCATCTGAGTTGCCTTTGCATGTCTCTGGCGCAAGATAAATGTATAAATCTCCAACTGTATGAAATTGGTGGCTGGTGTAACCTGATGAACCTGATAATGAAAACATTACATGCAGGAGCCCGTAAAGGGTGCATACAGATTCTAGTTTCTCTGTTAACCTTCAATATCAGCAACTAGCTTGGCAGCAGCACACATTTTGCAATTATAGCACTTCCAAAGAATTATAATACTAAGTAGATGTTACAATTATTCATTCAATTAATTATTTCAATTCCAAGCTGTGCAAACTTCAAGCCTGACCGGAGGATCAAAATAATCCATTTCCAAGCCATGCAATTTCAATGCTGGCGATGAGAAGGGATCAGATGACTCATTTTGTGTCTTCTTATAATGTGATTTACTGTCCCATATAATTTTGCTGATGTAGACTGACTGATTGCCAAGCATGGTAGCAAAAATCTTTCTTGCCAATATCTTGGCAAACCAAAAGATAAAAAATTGGGAATCCAAAAAATGCAGGTTTTTTTTGAAAAAAATGAAAGAAAAGGGAGGGAAGAGAAATGAGAGTTTACACCATGAATTTTTGAATATATTTTTTTCATTAATTTTCAGATTGCTAATTACTTTACAAAATGCATAAGATGATATGATAGTCCGTTACTATATAGTAACATACTGCAAGTACATAGTTAGACATTAAAGTACGAAATAACAAAAAAAATGGATTGTAATTACATATTTCAGGAATTAACTCTGTGCGAGTTTTTACCTCAACGTTTCGGATCACACTATGATCCATCATTAGGGGAAGGAGCAAGAGAACAGAAGTAGAAAGGTAATTTGCAGACTGAGATTCTAAATAAGATGGAGGTGCGTGGAAACCCAAAGGACTACTAAGAATAAAGATGTCAAAATCTTATTCTTTATTCTTGGTAGTTCTTCGGGTTTCGGCACACCTCCATCTTATTTAGAGTCTCAGTCTGCAAATTACCTTTCTACTTCTCTTCTCTTGCTCTTCTCCTGATGATGGATCATAGAGTGTGATCTGAAACGAACTTGCACATCCTGAAATATGTAATTACAATCATCATGGACAGTGGAAATCTGATGTCTCTTATTAAAAAAAATGGAGTGAGCCAATTACTCTTGCTGCTGTGAAGTATGCCACACTAGAGTTCTGCAGGTCCTGATGACGAAGCTCCAGGGGGATAGCCTCTCCTAATTCGATCAATCTGCTCAGGATCAATTTTCAGCTTCCCCCAACATGCCAAAATCTTATCAAAAACTGGTTCCTCATCATTTGCTATCCATTCGAAATCTGGATTGAGCCGTTTTTGCTGACAGGAAGACATAAAATGTTGAAATTAATTAACAAATAAATTTTGATTTCTGATCACAAAACAGTAAGATAAAATTTAGAAACCGATTTAACATAGACATAAATTTAAAATTTCCATTTTTTTTTCAGAATCGATTTCACAGTTACACATAAAATTTTAAAATCAATTCAAAAGCCAATTTAGCTGTTAAATATTCTGAATTTTATTTTGAAAATTTATTGAACATTTAAATGATATAACTGTTGAATTATAAATTGTTTAATGATTTCGAAAATCTATTTAACAGTTAAATCCATAGAAGCAAAACTGTAAAATTTCCAGGAATTTAATAAATAAAAAGCTCTGAAAATCTCCAAACCCTGCTCGAAAATCTCCAAGCCCTGCTCGAAAATGTATGGACTCGAAAATCTATTCCACAATCTCGTGCAAAGCCTGCCGAACAATCTCTTTTTTTGTGGCAAAATAAACCCGTGCAAATGCGAACGAAAATAAAGAACGTTTAAATGTTCAAAAAATCGTCCGAAATCATAAAAAACGGTCGAACTCGGCGATTTATCAGTCAACCTCGCGAGAAATCGCGATCCTACCAGTTTCTGCTGTTATTTAAAACGATTTTTGGGGAAAAAAACCGTCCGGGCCGAGTCTATTTAAAAACCGCGATTTTACCAGTCAAAAAATTGCCCTAGAACGCGGTTCGCGAGTTTGACCATTTTTGCTACTACAAAATTTCAAGAGTACTAAATTGAAGCTGACTGAGCATTTGTTTTGCAGATAATGGTCAAACACTGTCAATGAGGAAAAAGACATTAAAGTACTGTTTCATTTTTTCAAGCTGGCCTAGATTCTGCTTAGATCTTGTAGAAAATGACCGTCCTGTTTGATTTGGAATGTTTTAGTGGTATTGGTCGCGGCTACTGCTCAAGTCACATGGCCGGTGTTGTTTTTATATGGGGTAAGGTATCAATTGTTTCGACATTTACTTATTTTTGAAGGCTGATTAACGGTTTCTTTATGTTGCCGTTTTCTGGGAATGGACTATGTAATATATTCATTTTCGGTTTGATTGTTTGCTGCTGCATTCCATATGGAGATTGAAAACGACAACCATTGAAGCAATGCACTTTTTATGTTGTTATTTGTTTGATTTGATTCATTCATCTCTCTGTATCTGGCTATGGAAGTTTCACAATGGTCAGCAATATGATTGTGTCGTAAGCCGACTGTCGATTTCATTTTGCGACAATGTCTTATCTGACCTAATGTCTGGGTTGGATGGAAGTTGAAACGGAATTCTCAAGGTTTAGTGTATGGATTGCCGAGTTGATTCCAGGTATTGGTCCAATTCCTAGATAACTCCTTAATCTATTGTCTTCTGTGTCTTTACCAGTTAAGCCTCTTAGATAAAACAAATGTGCAATCTTTGACTTGAACCAACATTCGGTGTTCAAATCTAGTGTTCAGCTTTAGGTCGTGGCTGATCTAAAAAAGCTTGGACCAAGTTGTTTTGTATAATATGTGCTGTATGCAATCTTCAAAAAACCTTAATAAGTCTAGTCATGAAATCCTAATGAGTGCACGGCACCATGTCTCCTCTGCACAACTCCAGCACTGCCACTTCTGGCAACTTTTAGTGTTTTCCTTCGTATTATATGATGTATCTGCTTAAGTGTACTACCATCTGTATAGAGGGCGAATAAGAGAAATGTATAAAATGTGTAGCAATAAGTAGTGAAATTTATACATTATAAACAGGAGCAATAAAATTGCATAGGGATTCTCACCGAACCTTAAAAATCAGCAATTTTATTTGCAACAGTTACATTATTTTCAAGGCTGACCGAGAGAAGGGATCAGACAATATCTTTTGTTGTCTTCTTCTAGGGATTCACTGTTTTTCGTAATTTTGGTTTTAATTTGTTGATGTGGATTGGTTGATTTTTCAAAGCTGTTTGGAAATGTGCTCTATACTCTGCATGTTTTTACACCTTGTATACACTGTACACCCCACCGCAACTGGGCGTTCCAGGGCAACACCCTTGCTGGGGAGTACCAATGGCCTCTGATGAGGAGGTTTGGGGAAGGTAGCCTCTGAGAAGAATTCTTTGGGCCCTTAAAGGTGGTTTTTTCAGGCCATGTTTTTATATCCATTGTATTGTAATACAGCTCGGGTTTCCTATATTGATGTCCCTGTAAAAATTGACACATGGATTAAGATCAAGGACAAAAGTATAGTATCTTATTGCATTATGGTTTTATTAATACAGTGAGTGCTGATTTGATGGTTTTTTTTCTGCAAGGGTTTCCTAGGGTTAAATCTGTTGTTATATAATTAGTGTGCCATTATCTTTTTCTGCCGCATTTAAGATTTTATTAGTATTGCTTCCCTTGCATAGGCTTATTGGTATTTTTCACTTCAAAAGCTTACCATATTGCAGCTGAGCAAAAACACACTGAAAAGTGGCGGTTAAGATCTTGTACAGATTGTGTGTCATGTTTGATGTGGGATGTTGTAGTCGTGTATTTGATCTGGCTATTGTTCTTGATGAAGTTTGAGGGTAATTTACTAATTTACCTTATCGCTCAAACTGTTTGAAGAGATTTTGAAAATTTCACATTTCTTGTTCACACTTTATGACCCAGGAGGAAGTTTGTTTGAGTTTGACACAAGTGCCAACCTGCATTAAGGATATTAATTGCAAAAACGAGCACACACATGGTGATTGTTACTAACTCACCTAGTTGTTGTAGGTGAAGGGTGGACTTAGCATTTCACTGAGGTGCAGGGAAGATAAGTTTTTTGATAAAACCAAGAGTTGATACTAGCAAAAAGAAAACAGATTCTAGAGTGAACTGCAACTGCCAATACCATCTTATTCAGGTGTGCAGGGGTTATGATGAGAAGCAGATTTTTGCTGATAGACCGGGCATCCCTGAAATCTGATGTTCAACCTTGCAAGTCACAGAAACCTTAGGTGACGGTAAATTCTGGTAGTTGGTTGGTGGTCAAATTTTAGTTGTGGGTATCAAAGTATAAATAAACATAAAGAAAATGAAGATGGACGGAAATTTATCTGTAGAGTAAAAATGGGCTAACAAAAAGAAAAAAATAAGATTCATTGTTTTCTCTCACCTCACACCAATCTTTAGTTCCTTGCATAACTGATTAAATTCCAACTGTTCTATGGAGATTGGAGAGGAATCGACTCTTCTACTCAATTGTCGAGTTTTAATAACCCAGGGTGTTATCCTCAGTTTGTTATCCTTTTTTTTCCTTAGTCACACACAACTGAGCGTTGGCAAAGGAAACTAGAGATGGTTGTAAGACTGCACGAGTATAGGAAGTATAGCACGATTCTCAATCAGGCTAGTGAATTTGTAAGATTACTTCAACTCTTTGATCAATTGGAGAAAGGAAAATTTCTATATTATATCTTAGATGGTATTCATTTGGGAATTTGGGTGAAGTTTGGAGATTTCTAGAATGAAAGTGGTCTCGAAACCTTTGTTTGGACACTATTGTGCAATTTTAGTGGGGCATCTCCTGAGGACAATAACTTTATCATACAGTCTCCATTCTTCGTACTGGTTGACTTGTTGGAAGGATATCAAAGAGGTCTATGCTTTGGTGAGGCTGATAGAATACTCACTATCACTTAGAGGGGGGGAGGGGGGGTGAATCAGCGATATACAAAAACCTTATTCAATAATCTTAAAAACTTTTCACAAGAAAGAATATAAGTGCACATCAAGTAAAACATCCACACATAACACCAAGATTTACGTGGAAACCCTATGAGGGAAAAAACCACTGAGAGTTGCTTGAGTCTACTGCTCAAATCCAACCTCAAAAGAAAGAAGAGTACAATTGTTTTTGAAGCTCCAACTCCAAGGTACAAAAGACACCTAAGCACTATTTTTCACGACTTCAATCTCTCAGGTACAATGCACATCTAATCAGAACAATATCACCTTAAAACACCAATCACTACGAGGCACCAACCTCAATCACCTAAAACACCCATACATCACAAAACCCTTGAAAGAAACAAATGAATGTGCAAGAAATGATTCTATAAATAATCTGATTTGCACCAATAAAAATAACCCTCTCTGCATATACACCTCTGATCAGTAAATCATCTTCACAAGAATGTATCTCAGTTCACCTCTATTCACTGTTCACTGCATAATAAAGTCATTCCATTTGTCTTCTGTTCACCCTCTCTAAACAATACAATAATATACAAATAAAGTTTGTATCTCATACATAAGTCAAGATTCCTATGTATACATCATATTCTGCCTCAATCTAAACAAAGATTCAATATATTCTAACAATGTTATGATCCTCAACAAAACAAATCTTTGTATCTTCTTGAGTTCAAGACATCCATGTCAATCCAATGCACAATAAGAGCATCAAGTCCAATGATGAAGACAACACATGATCTCAGTACTAATCTACCTGTGAAGACATCAAAATACAACTTCTGCAAACATATCATATTCCTTTTACACATTATCATAACTTCCATGACAAATGACTAACATTTATTTACCATACCTCTGTAATTATCCTCTGTCAAACTTCTGCAACCATTGCAATACACTGTCTTCATATTATCCTGCAATCTTTTTCATATCATTTCTCTGGTTGATTCTCTGGTAGAGGACTCTATACGAACATCTTTTCAAAAACTCTTCAACACCTATGTCATTTCCTCTGCAGTGAACCTCACAATACACTCATCACTTTATTATAGATACTTTTACAGACTTGTAACACCCATCACAAATGCCCTAACATCAACACTAGCATTCAATGTATAAATAGTAAATACCTATAACCAAACTCCTCACAATGCTCTCTCAGAGATACTAATTCACTGTATTTTCTACTTCTATGTGTGTAATTAAAAACCCTAAAAACTGTGATGAAGTATCCTCTGTTTTCATTTTTTCTGAAGTCTTCATTCACCAAAAAAATCTTTTTACTTCTTCTCAAAAAAACACACATATTAGGGTTTCTTTTTCCTTGAACACCCGAGAAGAGAAAACAGTTACAGAACTGTTGAAAACTGCCTTCTAACTGATCAGGCACAAAAAGACTTTCAAAAGCCCGTCAATCTTAACTGAGGAGAATAACCGTTGATTTTTTTAAATGAAATTGAATAGAAGCCTTTGATTTTGTGTTACGCGCCCCCGCAGGATTGAATTCTATCTATTGATTCATCTTTGGCGCCCGATGGTAAGTCTATGACTTGTTTGCACCAGTCATATAGGAGGAAGGGGCCGGTCATGAACGAGTATTGAACCCTCAAGTTCATAACTTATGAGGAGGTTGACCTATAATACCCGGTCACCAATGAATTAAAACAAAAAGAGACTTACTTTTGTGACGGGTAAAACACCCTTGACATAGGTTTAAAGGCATAGAAAGCTCCTAGGGTTTCTTAGGGTTTTAAGACTTGAAGCTTGAAACAAAACATGACTATAGGTAAGATTTCAACCCTAGATTTTAACACAGACCTGCAGAGATAGAAATAGGACATAGAGACTAAAACATGACATCAAAGATTCTAGGGTTCCAAAGCTTTAACACTTGAAGATTATGGATGACAACATATAGCAAACCCTAATGCATCAAGACATCAACTACAAGAAGGAGACTTCCATTCTTCTTGCAAGCAAATCTCATGAACTCCCTTATACTGATCACTGTGAAGAGCATGTTCAAGGATGTGAACATCATTTCATTAATGAACTCCTTGTAACTCCTTGTACTTATCCTATAACAAAATACATCACAAACTCCTATTATGGCATGAGTGACAATCTGAGATCCTGAAGCAACACATGAAGAACCAAATCCTGTTATACATTTTCACTAACATCCTGAGGTTCTTTGAGCAACTGAGATCCTGAAGCATAGCATGATGACCAACTCCTCATCACTTCAACCAACATCAACATGATGTCATGATCCTGAAGCATTGAAGGCATCCTGATTCTTTGACAACAACTCCAATATGGATATGATCAACACCTTATGAACATTATATCCTGACATGTATCATGATAGATGAGATGATCAACAAGACTAACTTACTGTCCCAAAGCAATCTGACCTCCAGGATCACCATACCAGAAACATCTGACCTCCTGAATCAAGAACACTAAAAGCAATGTGAATGACCTTGAAGCATTCAACAGTTATGAACTCCATCCTATCACTCCAAATCCCACTGAGAGTTGACATCAACTAGCAACTACCATCTTCATAACCACTGACATCAACTAGCAACTACCATCTTCATAACCACTGTGATCCTGACCTCAGTACTCAATACTTTTGACATCAATGACAAATATGTTCAACAGAGGCTACATTAGATTTTAAGCAGACGTTACAGACTGCCAAAAGAATCAAGATACGATCCGGGATAAGAGAAGTTGCCATCTAGAGAAAGATAAGTTATTGAAAAGATAATCTGAAGTTTGTGAACTCATTATCCATCATCATGTTTGCAAAGAACCGCAATCCTACATAAAATATAAAGATACTATTAACTCTAATATGTGGATTGCTGCTTCTAGCAATGATAGTGGAAACTTGAAGATTGTACGAGGAAAGTGAGAGACAGCAAAATTGTTTTCCTTAAATCTATGGTGATGGGTTTGTCTAAAATATTAACAGAATTTGACATGATTAATAAAGAATACACTCACTCAAATAAATAAAATGATTTCTTAGTTAAACAAGAGCTGCAGGGCGGCCAAGTTGCTGCCAAGACAGCAAGGGCAGTTTTCTTTTCGACCATAGCCTTTTTTTGTTGTTTTGATTTTTTTGTTCCAGGCATGATGGAATAGCAGGGCTTGTCAAGCCAAGTGCTGCAAAATGGCTATGATTAGCACTGCAGCTTTGAAAATTTGGTAACAAAGACCACAACAGACAACACAAGGCTCATGCCTCCTGTGAAAAGGATAGCACTGGTGGCATAAACACGTTTTGTGACATCTATGCTATGCACTGCAAAGTGTTTGGTCCTCACCACCAAATCATCACTAGAGACGTGAACATCTTTGAATAAAGCTTCCAATTCAGCATAAATTGCTCTGAAATCTCTGTTTTGAGCCTTGCTACAAATGTTTTGAATCTTTAGAGTGAGCAACTTAGAGGATGTCAGCTGGTTTTTCTCATTCCTTGTGTTGATTCATAATGAAGATTCAGATATATGGACTTAACAATAGTAGTTTCACACCACAACAAATGGTCATAATTTCTGTAGCTTTATAACACAAATTCAGAGACCATGGGCATAATAATGGTAGATTCACAGCTCAAATTCAGTCATATGGGCATAATTTCTGTAGTTTCGTAGCACAATTCAGATGTGTATAATGTACTAGTTTCATGGCACAACAATTGTAGTGCTATAGGCAAAATTTCTGTAGCTTCATGACACAAATTCAAACACATGGGTATAACACAAATTCAGGCACATGGGTATAATGATAATAGTTTCGCACCACAAATTCTGTCTTATGGGCATAATTGTTGTAGTTTGACAATGCAAATTCAGAAATATGGGTATAATGTTAGTAGTTTCACACCACAAATCCAGTCATATGGGCATATTTAGTCTAGTTTCATAGCACAAACTCATACATACGGGTAGTAGTGTAATACTTCTATAGCACATATTGTGAAAAATGGTTGTAGTTGTTATAGCATAATTTAAAAGATCCTATGCTCTCTTGCACATGGAATGAAGTTAAAAAACCATGATTGGGAATTGGGAAAAGTTAAGAAAATGTTCTTTCAGCATACCCAACAGCTTGTGCTTAGCCTGTGAATTAGTTGCAACTTGTGATAGGCTATTACTCCTCAATGATGTCAAGTGATATGAGCCAGAGAATGTTGAAGTAGCTCCCATGGTTCTAGCAATCAGGGGAAAATGGTATGACTGGCTTTAATTTTACGGGCTTTAAGTTTGGTGCTTTTGGGAATGGCATACAGGGGACTATTCAGATTTGATATTAAGCCAATGAACTACAAAGCATACAAGGCCTTGTTTAACTTAGTGGAATTCACCATGAGCAGTTCTCTTTAGCTTCATAGCTGTTGTTATAGAGTCTTATTTAACCATAGCACACCTGTGATAATCCACTAACAACTTAGAGGATGTTAGCTACTTTTTCGCATTTCTTGTGTTGTTTTATAATGCAAATACAGACACATGGAGTTAACAATAGTAGTTTCACACCACAACAAAGGGTCAAATGGGCATAATTTTTGTAGCTTTATAACACAAATTCAGAGTCAGACACATAGGCATAATGATGGTAGATTCACAACCCAAAGTCAGCCATATGGTATAACTTTTATAATTTCTTAATACAATTAAAATATGGGTATAATGTACTACTTTCATGGCACAACAATTGTAGTGCTATAGGCAAAATTTCTGTGGCTTCATGACACAAATTCAGACACAAAGGTATAATGATAGTGGTTTCTGTTAGGACCCGTAGTCCTAACTGTTTCTCCCTAGTAAATTACTTTTGTATTAAGCTCTATTAATAAAAGTATTGGATGCATATGCTTTGTAAATCCTCCCTTCTGCTAAGTAGGTTTAGCCCACATGCATGGAAAATAGTAGTTCTCTTGGGTAGAATTAATTTAAATAGAGGGTTTTGATAGAAGAATGGGTATCCATGAATTATTTTGTATTGAGCATTGTTCTAGGAGGTTTCCCTCTTGAAGAGGCTAGCGATATGTCAATGTTAATCTTTTATTCCAATGCAATATTCTTTTTGTGTTTCCATTTGCAACACTTACTTTTTATTTTATTTTAGTTATTCTACTAATCTTTTGTGGGGAGACATATCATTTGGTATCAAAGCTCTTTCTAGGGTTGCTTTCTATTGTAGCATTTTCCATTTAGGGCCTTATATAACTGTCCACCGTATTGTCTCACCTCACCCTCTTGGGATCTTGGTGGTCAGAAAGTGGCTACAGAAGTAGTGACACCATTATTTGACTTGAAATTTACTAGTTTATTATTTTTATTTTTTCTATTTTTAAGGTAGAAAGCTTGTATTGAGGGTTTTCAAATATCATAGAAGAGTTGTCATTCTGGGTAAAGCTAGATTCTCCATTAGGTTCTAGTGAAGGTTGGAGGGATTGCCCTCCCAAACCATGCCATGAGATAGCCCTTGTATACAATCTTATGTTTCCATGTATCCTTGGTAGACCCCATAGGCTTTTTTGAAACCTAGCCCTAGGAAGCCATCGACTGTTTGTCACCTAGGATGCTTTGATAAGTAGTTAGTTCTAGAAAATTACTCACACCATACTAGATCCGCTTGGATCTATATATTTGCGGGCTCATAGACTAGATAATCCCTATAGAAACCTTCCTTTTTACCTATTCTCTCTTCTTGGCCTGTTTGGAAGCTAGAGAATACCACCACTAGTCACTGTTGTTTTTGGACTAGCAAAGTATAGTTTGCAGAGGCACACCATTTCAAAGGGTTGTAGCATGGGCAGTGAAAAGTTAGTAATTCTTAAATTGGGCACCATATTAAATTTTTGGCCAAAGATTTTCCCTAGAGGGATCTAACATTGCAAAAAAACCCTATAACAAAAAAAGGAAAAAAATAATAATTTTCCTCCTCTCCGACCGATTGTCCCGTTATGATTCTCTTTTCAAATTGATCATTTTGATATATAACTTCGACACCTTTTTAAATGGCAACCCTCGGACCCCTCCTATGATGGTGAACACTCGATCTAAGGAAATGGATGCAACAGTAGTTGCTAAACTGGAGGAATTTGACTCACATCTCCTCCCTTAGTGATGGACAAGTCTAAATATTGGAATCTCTTAGTCACATAATTGACCGAGACTCATCCCATGATTGCTCAGATAACCTCAAATTTGATTTGCACTCCAGCTAAATGTCTTGGTGTCTAACACTTGATTTTCCCCAATTTGATTGTATAGACCCTACCAATTGTATTTATCATGTTGAACAATATTTTACTCTCCATAGTATTCTTTGGGGGAATATGGTCCCCATTGTCTCATTTAACTTGGAAAAATAATCAATCTAGTGGTATAAATGGTACAGAAAGGCCAATCTTGAACCTAGTTGGACTAAATTTATAGAGCTTCTCTTGGTTTAATTCAATACCAATGCATATGAAGACTTTACAAGAGTTTTAACCAAACCGAGGCAACTTGGTTCTATTTGTGACTATTAGATTGAATTTGAGAAACTTGCCAACTAAACTAAAGGATTGACATATGACTTCTTTACCTGTTGTTTCATAAGTGGCCTCAAGGAGGAAATTTGGGTCGAGGTCAAAATGTTCAAACCCAAGGATATGATGGCATCCACAGGTTTGGCAAAGCTTGCAAAAGATAAATTCATAGCTCAGTGTTGATTCTCCAAGTTGAACCCATTCAAAAGCACTATGTTGAATCGTCCTGTCTCCACCTAACAATAACTCCACATTTGTCAAATATCTCACTAAAGAAAAGATGCAAGATCGTCAAGAAAAGGGGTTGTGTTACAATTGTGATGACAAATTTACTCCTAGCCATCACTATGTAGAACAAAAACTATATTTGCTTGATGGGGAGTCTCCCCTAGAGGTAGAGGAATGGGAAGATGCCAAATAGGCCTAGAAAGAGGAGTCACCACTAATTGAGGATTCAAATGTCGACCTTACCCCTGAAGTCTCTATGCATGTAGTGGCCAAGATCTCTAGTCCTTAAACAATGAAGGTCAAAGGTTTTTTTACAAAACATGCTCTCACAATTCTCATCGACTCATGTAGCACTCATTATTTTATTAACCCAAGATCAGCCAAACAAGTAGACTATTTTGACCACCACTATTCTAGCTTTGAAGTAATGATTGCCAAAGGAGGTACCTTACCTTGTAAGGGCAAGTGTCAAAATGTTCACATCTCCATGGGGGACTACACTCTCAAATCTGACATGTTTGTCCTACCCCTGGTTAGTTGTGACATTATGTTGCAAGCACAATGGCTCCACACTCTTGGTCCTATCTTGTGGGATTTTTTGAACTTTGGATGTAATTCATAGATAATGGCCAAAAACACACCTTACAAGGACTAACCCCTGGATCTATTAGTCTCATTAGCTCTTTTTGCATGGAAGGGTTACTTAAAAGGGATCTCATGGGATTATTTTACAACTTTTTGCTATTCAGGTTATCAACTCTTTTGCCTCAAACTAACCCCAAGATCTCCAAGAGCTTCTACTTCACCATTGAGTGGTCTTCCTAGAGGCAATTGGTTACCACCAACCTGCATTGAAGATCATGCCATCTAGTTATTGCCTGGGAGCATACCTCCAAATATCTGCCCCTATAGGTACCCATTTTTGCAAAAGACTTGAGATCAAGAAATTAACCTAGGAACTACTATACCAGGGGGTGATTAGGCCAAGCACCAGTCCTTACTCCTCAGTCCTATTGGTATGCAAAACATGGCTCTTGATGCCCCTACATTGATTTTTAAGAGCTAAACAAAATCGCCATCAAGGATAAATTTCCAATTCTAGTGGTCGATAAGCTCTTAGATGAACTCCATGGTGCTTGCTTCTTCTCCCAACTATATTTATGGTCAGGCTATTATTAAATTTGCATCAAATAAGAAGAAATTCCAAAAATAGCCTTCTGCACTCACAATAGTCATTATGAGTTTCTTGTCATGCCATTTGGCCTCACTAATGTATCGTCTACCTTTTAGACTTTGATGAATAAGATTTTCTACCCTTTTCTTTGAATATTCATCTTAGTTTTCTTTGATGATAGTCTTATTCATAATCAAACATGGGTAGACCACCTCTTGCATTTGGACCAAGCCCTTCAAATCCTTTTTTCTGACCACTTATGTGCCAAATGCTCCAAATGCTCCTTTGGCCAGAAAGAGATTAAATCCTGGGGCAAATTGTTTTTGAAGATGGAGTTAAGGTGGATCCAACAAAAATTGATGCCATGTAGAACTATCTTAAACCAAAAACACTAAAGAGCCTTTGGGGATTCTTAGGCCTCGTAGGATATTACTGCTGCTTTGTAAAAGACTATGGAAAGATTGCAACTTCCCTCACAACTATGGTGAAAAAGGTCCTTCCATTGGTCCACGACCGTGGAAGCAACAGTTGCTCTACTTAAGCAAGCTATGTGCACCACACTAGTTCTTGCTATGCCGGATTTCTCCAAAACATTCATCATTGAAAGTGACACTTTAGGCTTTGGATTGGGTGCTCTCATGCAAGAAGGGCAAGCCCCTTCCTTTACAAGGAAGGTCTCACTGACAAAAATCTCACCTGTTGCATCTATGAGAAGGGGATGCTATCCATTCTTTACACAATCAACAAATGGTGTCTATATCTTGTTGGAAGACACTTTTGCATTAAAACTAATCATCATAGTCTCAATTATTTTTAGACCAACGAGTCTTTTCCCAGGGCAATAGAGGTGGGTCACCAAGTTGTTAGGTTATGACTATGAGATAACCTAAAAAAAGGGCAATATAATGTTATGGTAGATGTGTTATCATGTCAATTTGAAGACCATCTTACTCCGAGTTCTTTATCAATGCCCACCCCTGCTTGGCTAAATGACTTTTGCTAAGAGTGTTAGCAAGACAATCACATGCAACAACTCATCCGCTAGGTGTCCAATCACCCCTCTTCAAAGCCCAATTACTCATGGGGTGGATCCTATTTGCAGTATAAGGGTTGTCTACTATAGTCCTCCCAATTGACTTTGTTACCAAAACTTTTGTTTGAGTTCCATGCCACATCATCGATTGGTCACTTTGGGTTTCTCAAAACATATGAAAGACTTTCTCAAACAGCACTTCCAAACGTTAAAAATCAGCATAGAGGGCAAAGCAACAAACAAGGAAATAAAGAACAATATCAGCAGTGGTCTCAAGAGAAAGTCGACCCTCCTATAGTCAACACTTCTATTGAGCTTTCTCGGAAGAAGATATCAAGCAGGGTATAAAGAAGTTGGCTAGTGGCAAGGCACAGGACGTAGATGGGCTACAGGTTGAATTCTTAAAGTGGGGAGTCAAGTACCTTGCACCACACATTAAAAGTATATTTAATGGCATCACTAGAGAGGGCTTTCCGACCAAGTGGGCTACTAGTGTCGTTATCACTGTCTACAAGAGTGGTGATATCAATAACCCATCCAATTATCGAACTATCATGGTGAACTCTCTTCTTGGAAAGCTGTTTGGGAGCCTGTTAGAGCATAGGATCAGCAATTGGGTGGAAAAAGAGGGAAAAAGAGCCAAAGGGTAGGCTGGTTTTAGACCAAGACACTCTACTGTTGATCATTGCATCACTCTTAGGCATTTGATTGAAAAAGCTTGGGATACACAGGGAAACGAGGCCTTTTGTTGCTTTGTTGATTTTAAAAAGGCTTTTGACACTGTCCCCAGGGCTAAATTGTGGAAAAGGATGAAGGAGCTTGGGATTCCGAACGAGTATAGGGCAGCTGTTCACAAGCTTTATGAGCTAGTTAGAGCTAAAATCAGAACTAAAGGGGGCATGTCAGAGTGCTTTGGCAGTGACATTGGGGTCAGACAGGGCTGCCCCCTCTTGCCCACTCTATTTGGCATTTACATTGATAAGCTTGAAGACTGGTTAAACAATACCGTGGGGGAGGGTATTTAGTTCGCAGGCTTTGTGGTGAAGTTACTCTTGTATGTTGATGATCTTATTCTGTTGGCCAAAACTGCACATGGTCTGAGAGAGCATTTGAAGGAGTTAGAACTCTTCTGTCAGGATGTAGGGATGCAAGTCAACACTAGCAAAACCAAAGTCATGATTTTCTCTCTGAAAAGGAAGCAACAACAAATTAACTTTATGTTTGAAGGGAGCTCTTTAGAAATAGTTGAAGAGTACAAGTACCTTAGTATCGTTTTCAACAACAGGCTTTGCTAGGACACCTGTAGAACGAAAAGGATCCAAGGGGGTTGGAGAGCCTCTTACCTGCTACAGAATAGATGCAGGAAAGCGGAGTTATGGGATTGGAAAACCAAGAAGACTCTCTTTGGTTTGTTAGTCACCCCAGTTGTCTTATATGGCTGCGAGGTTTGGGGGAGTAGTGTGTCTAACCACAAGTGGAGGTAGTTAGAGAGAATTCAAAAACATCTTATCACTAGCAGCCTTAAAGTCAAAGCTACAGTCTCGTATGAGGCCCTTTTGGCCGAGGCGGGCTCCTTCCCGTTGGAGGCATTTGCTATAATCCGGCTCCTTTGTTACCTAAAGAAGGTTGAAAACATGGATAATCAGCGCTGGCCTAAACTGGTCTTAGAGGAAGAGTTAGTTCGCAGGAAAAGGACGTGGATGAAGCAAAACAACAAATGGTTGAACAAGTGGGGTATTAATATGCAAATCTGTTCTAATACCAAATCTGAAATTAAACAGTTCATTTTAGAAAAATTCAGATCTGCTATGTGGACTCAGCAACTTGGCCGAAAAAACTGCATTATATCAGAGAGTTTAACCCCACGTGGGAGCATGGGGAAAAAGCCTACTTACATGCCAATATTAAAGGTAAGGCTATACTTTTAATTGCGCAGTTGAGGACTGGCTCTCATCATCTAAGGTGCGAAACTGGCAGATGGATGGTCCCCAAGGAAGTCTGGGACGACAAGTTATGCAATTTCTGCAGCCAAAGGGTAGTTGAAACTGAATGGCACTTCATCTTTGAGTGTGCTGCCTATGAAGATATCCGCACTCAATATGGGAACAGCTTGAAAGAGGAAAGTTTAAAGGGGCTATTTGAGGAAACCAATCTCCACATAACGGCCGGCTTCTTGGTCAAGTTACATAGCAGAAGAATCGACATTGAGAAGATTCGGAAAGTGTTTTAGGGCTGCGGCTCTTGGTCCCTTAGGCTGCTGGCCTCGTGGACTTCATTAAAATTTCATTCATTCATTCATTGCCACAATTTTTTCACACCACAAATTTAGTCTTATGGGCATAATTACTATAGTTTGACAACACAAATTGAGAAATATGGGTATAATGTTAGTAGTGTCACACCACAAATTCAGCCACATAGACATAATCAGTCTAGACTTAGACATATGGATAATAGTGTAATACTTTTACAACACAAATTGTGAAATATGGTTGTAATTGTTGCAGCATAATTTTATGCATCTGTAGCACATAAATTAGATGGGAAATTCCAACATTTCTATACCCAATGCAGATTAACCTATAGACAAAACAAGGCCCGAAAAATCCCTATTATCAACACACAAACCAGAAAAGTTGCTAGCAACAAAGCTACAACAACGCCAACAACTATCGCCACAAAAACAATCACGTTACTCTTTTTTTTTTGGGGTTTTGTGAGCTTTCTTGGACACACCAGTGGCTTGACAACGGGAGTAATCTAGCAACTAGGGAAAATGGTCTGACCGACTTCAATTTTTTTTTGGCTTTAAGTTTGATGATTTTGGGAATGGCATACGGGGGATTGTTCAGATTTGATACTGAGCCAATAAACTACAAAGCATACAAGGGCTCGTTCAGCTTAGTGAAATAGACCATGAGCAGTTCTCTTTAGCCTCATAGTGGGTGTTATAGAGGTTAGAGAGTCTTATATAACCGTAGCACCGCTGTGACAATGCCACTAACTACTTAGAGGATGTCAGCTAGTTTTTTTGTATTTCTTGTGTTGTTTCATAATGCAGATTTAGACATATGGACTTACCAATAGTAGTTTCACACCACAACAAATGGTCAGGTAGACATAATTTCTGTAGCTTTATAACATAAATTCGGGCACATGGGCAAAATGATGGTAGATTCACAACCCATATTCAGCCACATGGGCATAATGATGGTAGATTCACAACCCATATTCAGCCACATGGGCATAATTTCTATAATTTCATAACACAATTTAGATATGGGTATAATGTACTAGTTTCATGGCACAACAATTGTAGTGCTCATAGGCAAAGTTTCTGTAGCTTCATGACACAAATTTAGACACATGGGTATAATGATAGTAGTTTCGCACCACAAATTCAGTCTTATGGGTATAATTACAGTAGTAGTTTGACAACACAAATTCATAGTATGGTATAATGTTGGTAATTTCACACCACAAATTCAGTCATATGGGCATAATTAGTCTAGTTTCATAGCACAAACTCAGACATATGGATAATAATGTAATATTTTACAACACATTGTGAAATATGGTTGTAATTGTTGCAGCATAATTTTAGGCATCTATAACACATAAATCAACGACGGGAAATTCCAACATTTCTACAACCAGTGCAATTAACTTATGGACAAAACAAGGCAATAACAATGCCTAGAAAATCCCTGTGATCAACACACAAACTAGCAAAGCTGCCAGGAACAAAGATGCAACAACGCCATCAACTATGGCCACAAAAACAATCATGTTACTCTTTTTCTGGGTTTTGTGAGCTCTCTTGGACACATGAGTGGCTTGACAATGGGAGTGACTGTGTTGGGGTTGCAAATTGGCAGCTAAAATATTTCCTTCGACGACAGTTTTTTCATCAGAAATAGCTAGTAGACATGAAGGTAATCGTCCTGTCAAAAGGTTTGCAGAAAGGTCCACAAACTTGAGACTATGACTGCAAGACATGTTTTGAGTCATAGTCACACTTAATGAATTACCTACCAAATTTATATGGGCAATGGCAAGTAGAGAAAATAGGAAAGAGGGAGGTGGCCCAGTTAGAGCATTGAAAGATAGATCAAAGTATTTCAATTGATTTAATGCCCTAATATACAAAGGTATGTGACATCTGAACTTGTTTTTCCTCAGGAAGAGTGTAATCAATACTTTTCCAAGCATTTGGAAGCGACGTCCTAGTGCATTGCCTCCTACATCTAAAATGTTCAAACCCATCATGGTGCTGAAATCAAGCAAGTTCCCATAGAGATTATTACTTGATAGATAAAACTCGTTCTTGCATGCTACTAAGAGAATGTGGCACATACCCCCTTAGCCTGTTATTCTTCAAGCTCAACAACTCTAATCTTGGAAGGGCACTGAACCGATCTAGAACACTCCCACTCAACATGTATTCATCCAGTATGAATGTCTTGATTTTCCTAAGCTGAGAGAGCTAGTATGGAATGGTTCCATGTAAGAAAATTGAGGTTAAATTTAGCATTTCTTAGAGGACAAGTAATCTAGCTTGCTTGAGAGACAACCCCATATGCCCAATGACACCAAGGACACGGATTTTAAACTATAGAGCTTGGTGAATGTAGTGAAAAATGAATCTACTGAAAAGGCCTGAGATAAGGTCTGGTTGGAAACTGCAAATGCAATAATGTTTTCATAAGGAGCTGGAGAAGGTCTGTCACCAACGAGAGTTAGTTGAGTTATGATGTTTTCATTGCATACAATGGTTAAGGATGCAGAAGGGTTAATGCTACAAAAGTCCATGGTATTAGTAAGGCTATCCAAAGCCTTGGGTGTTGGATGTGAAGTCCGGCTGTCCATTTCATCTTTCTGGTTTTGTCTCTTTGTCTTCTTGAAGGTTATTGTATATATTTGGGGAAAAAAGCTTTATGTATGTTCCCTGCTTTCCCGTGGATGTAGCCACAGTGGGGAACCACGTTCAACCTTTTGTCTATATGTGCTAAATTTTGTCTATGCAGATTTAGCATTGATGTACTAAATTTTGTCTATGCAGATTTAGCATTGAAAGATACATCAAAGTATTTCAACATTGGGGAACTCAAGAAGCTTCTGAATTCTTAGTAGAGTTACAGCCTGTGAGGACTGCAATTGATAATAGTGAAAGTAAAAATAAAACAAGAATTGTTACTAGCATATTCTCAGACTGCCCGTGATCCATGCCCTTCAGTGATTCACACGCCCAACGACATCTACCTACAAATTGTGTATCCATATTTCAACTATGTAAAGGGACAATTGTGGGTAAATCTAGCATCTTTGTTGAATAAAAAATGTTTTGACAAAAATGCCTAGTAGAGCACCACAATGACGAGTTTCCTCTCTTTAAAGTTGTACGATGCATGCAGCATGTTATATGGCTGGTACATAATACCCTATGTGTCATGTTTCTAGTTTCTTCTGTTTCAACGTGGCAGGCAATAAACTTGACAATAGACTTAAGCTTGATTTTACAATAGTCAGGCCTTCTCTTGACTCGAAATCTTGAGAGTAGACTTAAAGCTTGATTTTATAGTCAAGCCTTCTCTTGCCTTGAGATCTGCACATTAGCCAACCCAAATCTAATAGATTTTTTTTGAATTTTATTATTATTATTATTATTATTATTTTTTAACTTAGTGTATTCTTGCGACTCAGCTCAGCGTCATACGGGTGAGCTGAGGCGATACTAGTCCCTAGGGATGCACGCAATAGCACCTTGGGGAGCAAACCCAAGACTCAAGCCAACTCCGCTTTTGTGTGGGGCTCGAATTAAATTTTAATTATAAATAGTTAAAATTTGAGAAATTTATGTCATAGACATTACAAACGAAATTTAGAGAAGAAAATTTTGAATTCTGAATGGATACAAAACAAAACTTTAACCACACATTAAAATCTGCACGACCACTATAGTTCCATGGCAAGAACTAAAAATAATCTATACCCCAAATGATTGTTGTTGTGATCCAAATGATTTTATTAGTTTCAACAAAAATCTAAGAATTTGTTAATGAAAGACCTTGTCATCATGAGAGGGGTCCAAGTACTTTATCTCTAGTTAATTCCCTAAAGGGTTATTGATTTAAACAAGATATTATTTTCCTTCAAAGATCGATATCAAGACCGCTTTTAGCGAGGGTGATGAACAAGACACAAGAGTATAGTACTCTTCTCGACACATCAAGCTATGTAATGGATCATCTAGAGATAGTGAAAAGAGAGAATAAAATCATTTTCCATAAATTTTAGGATTAAAATAAATAAACAATATTTTAGGATTAAATAGTCAGCATTAGAAATTATTTGAAGCAAAGTGTTGAAATAAATAAATAAAAGGTATTTCATTAGACATTGGATGTAAATATGTTGTGACATGTGGTGGTAATTGATTCATTAATATGCAAAAAATAGGATTGATTAGGGGAATGATTTGGAATCTAAAATTCATTGTCTATCATTGTCGATCATTTTTGTGACTGTGGAAGTGATATGTGTCAAATATGGATTTGACTCAAGTTTGCAAATCTAAGCTTTAGTGCACATATCCAATATTTGATAAACTTTGATACTTGGTTTTTAGTTTGCCTGGATACTTGGAATCTGTTTTGTTTGGCTAGCGGTGTCGAGAACACCTTTTGAGGAGTTTGCTAGGTAGGAGGGTATATTCTCCCCTGGTCAAATCCCTACAATACTGATTTAACGACTTTTGAAAAATATTGAAAACAATAGATAGTCATGCTCGGAATACCCTAGATGTTGATGCAAGTAGGGAGTGCAGTAATGAGTGGATAGCCAACCCAATCTTTAAATTTGAAATTAAAAAATTCTACATTCATTTCTACAAATTGTGAAATTGACCCAGGGTCAATCCCATAAGTTATAGATATGAACATGGGTAGAAAAGTCCCTAGGCATGAGTGCAAATGGGATTAGATAAGGTTCTTGTTATGTGCTAGCTCTTAGCAAAAATCATGCCATTGTATACTTGTCATTGCATAAGGAATAGCTGAATCATAGTGAGTCCAAAATGAAGTGAAAAAGTGCAAGGTATGAAATATTTTCCATTACATTTTCCCCCCACTTTGGCTTGGAGACAAACTATTATGAAGATGCATGTCCCACTACAAGCTAAAAAATAGAAAAGTTGAATGAGTATCATTATATAGGCATGAGAGAGAGAGAGAGAGAGAGAGAGAGAGAGAGAGAGAGAGAGAGAGAGAGAGAGAGAGAGAGAGAGAGAGAGAGTTTTTCATGCTTTGTGTACTCGGGTATGGATTCCTTCAGAGTAGGAATATAAGTGTCCATAGTAAAATGACTAAAATTTGAAAATAAATCAGAGGAACATGATAATTCTTCCTTCATGTGGGATTTTAAGCCTTGATGTATTGCAAAAGACACAACTTTCACATGTTCAAGCCATGACCTACTAAGTGAAATGTTAAACCTATTCGAAGAAGAAATATGGAAAAGTACCAAAACCTCTTTGTAACCCACTTTAAGAGGAAAAATGATGCATCATAAAGTATTAATCCATGTACCATTTGCCATCTTAAGGGTGAATGCACAAAGATGAGTACACATTTCGCAAAAGTTTTCCGCGCAAGGAAAAATGTGATTGGAACGGGAGCTCGAGCCTAAATGGGTGCCTATTAAGGAATAGGCTCCCGTTTAGGATCGGGCACTCGAAGCCAAACGTACACCCTTACGAAACGGGTACCCATTTTCGAAAAACATTTTTTTTGAAACAGGCCTATGGCTTCATTTTTTGAAAGTATTTTATTTTTTAGAAATGGGTACTCGTTATTTTTAAAATAGGTACCCATTTATAACGGGCACTCGTTATGAACAAGCACCTGTTTATAAACGGGTACTTGTTTCTTAAAATTTGAAATTGCAAACCTGCGGATTTGCATTGGTTTTAGGCTTGGAAACCTAGGCCTTAGCCTTGGACCCGCAACTAGGAGACCATGAAAACAACAAGAGAAAAAATTAGTTTCACCACTATGGCTGACAATTTTTTTTCAAAACCTTTAAACGAGATTGAAACCCATTGTAGATCTCAAAGTCTAGTTTTCAAATATGTAATTTTTTTTAACTATTGGACATAAATTTCTAGTTATTAATTATTTTTAAACAAAGAGACTCATAAACTTGAAATAACATACGTTACTATTTTTTAATAACTCTGATTTTGAAAGTTTTTTGAAGAAAAAAGTTATGTCTGACCAATCTAGACATCATTCTCTACATGATGATTTTTTTTTAGTGAATTGATTAGTTTAGCTCAAATTATGTTGGCCATACATGAGGGGTTTTAAAAAACACTAATTAGGGCCATTAAAATTTTAAAAAAAAATATTTATCAAAAATTACAAAAAAATATCCTGACCAAAATTCAATATCCTGTGCATATTTCCACAAAAGGAATTAGAAAAATACCATCATTTAGGTCAAATTATGATGGTCGTACACATGTATGCTTTGGCCAAAAACACAAGACTTTTAAAAAACTATTTTTTTGTACAGCCTATAAAAAACCAACTTTCATCATCTGGGTGTTAGAAAAAATTACATATTTGAAAACTAGAAACAAAATCCTACATTTCATATTTTTAGATCATATTAATATTCTATGTGCAAGTGCTTCAAATTTTCACTCCAAATATGACAAAATTTGAAAAATAGGAAAAACACTTCCACTTTTTGGCAAAAAGGTGAACTCATCTTCTTGCACTTACTCTTAAATGATACCCCTAAATGGACATAATCATGTTGTATGTTACACACAAATACTCATGTTCATGCATATACTAATTTGATTTGTAGGATTGGTGAGAATACCATTGGCAAACTTGCAATGGATACTACTATTCATATGTAGTAGGGGGAGAAGGGGCTCTACCATGGGCTATTTTGACAAAAGTATCTGTGTGAAACTGAAAAAGTAACATGTTGGCCAATAACATCTCTATCCATATCATTGTGTGTCATGCTAGTATGTAAATACTAGGGCACTTGTTGGAAATCCACATTCTTAGATTGAGTATGTGAAGGAAAAAGATTCAAATAAATGTGTAAATTTTGATTAGGTGGAGTAATCAAATGATTGTCCCCATCATTAACACCATCAACATGTATAACATTGTTATCTATTAAATCTTATACTTTATGCTTGAGATCCATACAAATTTGTGTGTGACAACCATTAATCTTATGATAATTACAAAAATCATGCTCATTATATCCTTTAGGGTGTCCTCTAGATATATCCAATGGATAGATGGGAGGAAGAGTAATCAAATGAGAATTCAATAAGATTTTAAGCACATTACGTAGAAGTTCACTTAATATTATGAATTTTCTAGCTATTTGTGGCTTAAAAAAATGACACTAGAAGTGGTAGCCACATGATTAGAATTAGATTTGGTTACTTTCTTGTCATTACTGTTTTGGAAAGTATTTGGATTTTGAAACTTTGATGGGTAAGAAGGCATGGGAGATGTATGGGAGGAGCCATATTTCAAACCATTAGAAGCAAGTAACTTTGTCTCCACATTCTTTACATGAGTAGGTAAATCCATAAAATATATGTACCTATTAAGATAGACATTGTTCTTAATTGGTGGCAATAATATTTTGACAAAAGTGGTTTGTAATTCTTCGTTAGAAGATGATGTTTCATTTTGGCACATAATGAATGAAATCTAATAATAATCATTAATTTTCTCATTAGATCCTTAGGCACAATCAAATAAATCATAAATTGTGATTTTCAAGCCCACATTCACACACAAATGATCAATAGAGGCCTTGGCCAAGTGTAACATCTCAAATTGAAATGCTAAATAAAACACTTACTAATAAAAGCATTAAATGCCAAAATCTCATAATAGAAATTTACTTTTTTTTTACAAAGTAAAGTAGATACTTTTGCATTTACAAAATACATGGTATATTACATCCGCTGATGGTCACTTTACATGTGACTTATGAGTTTTTACAAATTTACATGTACAATAAAATGATGTTTTCCGCTCACAAGTCTTCGACAGTCAATTGCAAGAGGGAGAGCATTACGTTGGTGCTTTTCCTCCAACCACAGATCGGCGGTCCCCCACACACCTTCCTACTGGAAGTGGCCCTTCTCTTCGTGAGGGTATAGATAATGAGAATCAATTGATTCTATGTGTTATTTGAGAACTAGTGCAGTGTCCTAGCTAGGAACAATCAGGTTTACAACTTCTAGTCTAGCTCTAGCTATGTACAACCCTCTGACTGCGTGAGCTATCTGGAAACAAAGTGAACTGACAATGCAAGAAGTGATTTTGCATTACTTTGGCCAAAGTTTTATATAAATAAGTCGTACGTTCACACACTCTTTCTTGACTTGGAGACAACATTCTTTTATTTCAATAGATAATATATCAATATACTTTGATATGTTTACCCTATATCTTGTCTATTTGACATTAAGTAAACCCACTACTATAGGTCAACTAGTCAGGTATGTGGTAAGAGCCTGAGTGACTTATGTACTTGCATCGAGCCCCTCTTTGCATCCTTGCAATCTTGGGTCTATGACAACCTATCAAACCCGATTTCCTGCTCATGGGTAAATTAGATATTCATTCTTTAACATATGCAAGATTTATCATAGAACTTAATCTTTGTCAACCTTTGGCCTCTATGTCTTTGCCACCAAGGAGCATTTGCCTTAGTCTAAGATTATACTCGACTTACTACTTGTCGGGGCCATCAAAATAGTTCATATTCCATCATATTTGATATTTATACACTTGTATTACAAGAGGATATTTCTAAATAAATGGTGGTATCATTGTCATCATTAAATTATATTCATATATCATTTTTCCATAATACTTCCATCTGCAAAGTATAGGCTAAACTTAGCCACTTTCAAAGATAACTCATGACTATTGTTAGTTGCAGATAGAGCTTATTAAAGTCCGTGGTAACAATAGCTTGACATAGATTATCTTTATGTTTCTAATTCACATGTGGTGTATACTTCTTGGTCTCATGGCCATATATAACTAGCTGGGTCACACTTGACCTACTATTCCATAGTGCTGGTAAAACAATATCTCTTAAATGACTATAGTTGCACTAATTCCAAGCTATCGGCCTCTCATGGTGAATAGAAACCATATTGAAAAAATATAAAATAATGTAAATAAAAGACAAGGGTCTCGATCTTTAATAGATGACTTGATAGCATTAGTCAATCGGTCTTAATTTTCCTAGAGAAACATCTATCTTAGATGACCTATACAACTGTTGGTCTCACTCAACTCCTTCAAGTGCTTAATAGTTATCATTTTATAGGTCTAAGGAAGATAAATGACCTTTCAACCTTTACAGAGGCACAAGAGTATATTCCTATCATTTGGCCTTACATAAGTATGAAAAATACTATCACTATTCCTCCCTAGAACAAAGATACTAATTTAAAAGAGTCTTAGCCATTTCTTATCGGCCTTTATAGGCTCAAGTTTAAAATTTCAGAACATAAATATAAATACATATGTTTCGCTGTTTAAAAGGCAATCTCTTACACACTTCTTATTGTGCATGGTTGAATAAAGATTGGTTAGACTCTACAACACAATGATGGTTTATTCGCTAAACTTAAACCATAATTAGTAAACAATAAGGGAGTTTGGCCTGGTTCCAAAATGGAAACAAGTCTAAGAGCAAAGCTCTGGGCCTCATATAACTATCGGCCCATGTGGCCTTATAATACAATGAACACAATATAAAGACTTTTAGCCTTTACACATACACAAGGATATGTAGAGCCAAAGTATCTACACTGCATTTATCTAAGTTTTAATGTTCCTACGAATGCATTCAACATTCAATGTTGAATCCCACAATAATAACAAATATACTTTTTAACTGAGAATCAAAGAGAACTTGTTTATGCAAATGTAAATGGCTCAAACTTCTACTTTACTCCCACAACGCTTCTCCCTGCAGGTATGAGAGCTATGTTTCTTCTTTCTTGATGTTAAAAGTCTCCCTCCAATGTTGTAGCACACCCTTCTTTCAAACTCCAACAAAGCTTTCCAAAATTTCAAGATTCTATATATTTTTTTTAAATCAGAAAAGCTCCTCTCCTCCTTTCCACGCCCATGCCTATATGCTAGGATTAAGGGAAGTGATTGTTCCCCCATATCCCTCCAGGAATATAGGAGGTGTTGGGTAGCGAAGGAAAGTTCTATTCCCTCTACCCAAAACTTTGGGTGAAAAAGAAATTATCCCGAAACAATAATTTATTCTCCCATATGCTTGGGAATAAAATAATAATATAAATAGACGTAATAATAATAATAATAATAATAATAATAACTAATTATAATAGTAACTTTAAATAGATATATATTAAGTCTAAGGGTCTCCAGAATTAACAAGAGATGTAAACATTATACCAGAGCTCAAAAGACATGTGCCAGCCAAATCATGAGGTATTAGCATTGATGCACGATTCCATAATTCTCGTAAAACATATGTGACGAGAAATAGTCGTCAAGCTAAAATCATGACTCAGACAGGAGGTAATCACGACTCAGACAGGAGGTAATCACGACTCCGATCAACATCAAATCAACAAAAGAAGAGAATATGAAAAATCAAAGGGCATACCAATGCAATATAACTACTAAGTGCGTGTGTGGTTCTCAGATGGCACAATGATCACTATATTCACACGATCTATCACCCTCTCCCTGGTGATGCTCTCCCTCCTCTTCTGGGAGGGGGAAAACACTATTCCTGCATCCACCTCAGTTGCACAATGGTAGTTAGTCCATTACATCATTTAACCATGTGCATAATAACATAATCACATACAATATTCATTGCATATAAAATAATATAAATCAAATGCATTTTCTAATCTAGCACAATACTACTTTAATCAAAATAATTTCATCGACTAACTATTTGTTTGCATGAAATAAAATGTTAAATATGTTTGCTTTGGAACGAGGTGTGACAAAAACAAAGAAAATGAGTAAATAGATCCATAAGGTAATGAAAAGAACCACTATATGGCATAATATTTCAAGGTATGTAGAAATAACTTAGCAAAATTTGATTTTCATAAACAATGTCTAGGCATGCTACTTTGAATGATTATAAATGTGTATGAAGGTCCCCTTTTCCCTTATACATCTCGAAGTGAGGGGCCATAAAACCCTTTGGTAAAGGATAGGTAACAATCTCAAAGGCAAGTGGTGTATTTCACACTTCAACATAATCATCCTTATTTTGTGCACTAGGCATGGTATTGACCTTTTTCTCTATTCTATCTAGCTTTTGTATTAGCGCATCAAGAGTGGTGGTAGGTACAATGATAGTGGGAACATGATAAATAATGGATGGAGTGTAAAGAGGGTGAGATGTAGAGAGATGAAGGGTGCCAATGCTGGAAGGTAAAAAGAAAGATGGGAACACTAGTAGGATGGAGGGAATGGTACTAGGAATGTGGAAAGGGGATGTAGCATGAGTGGAGAAAGGGGTAGATGAAAGAAAAAATGATGGAATATGAGAGACTATGGAGATGGAAGGGATGACAACACCAGAAGAGGAGGCAGGAAGAGGAGAAGATGCACCATGCAAAGAACACGAAGGGGTAAATTTGGCACCAAAGCTTTGACAAATTTTAGAACCAAATGGTGCACCAGTAAATTATGAAGAATTTCAACTAATTTTGTAAGAAAAGTAACATTAGAAAGCTCTTGGAAAGTGGCTTGTGTGGTAGTAGAAAGCTCATGCTTATTTACATATTTATCTATTAGAATATGAAATCCTACCTGTTGGGCCTAATTTGAGTTATAGGTCATATCTGACTCATTGAGATAAGTAATATGCCCTTTTAAACTTTAAACTTTATATGGATAGGTAATGTAGTGCCAGTAATAGGTCAAATGAACAACTAGTTAATAGATGCATGAAGTACATGACAAAAAACAACACAAGAGATTTTAAATAATTATCACCATGACTATCAAAAATATCATTACAAATGATACTAGTCATTTATAGCAGATGACAACATAGGCATACAAAGGATTCTTGCAACTTGAATCCAATAGAGCGATGACCATCAAATTCAACCCATTGTTCCCAAATGGCAATCCCCTCACAATTTATGTATGGATGAATCACATGTCTATAACATGAATTATTGATGCCAAACTCTAGTACTGACCTTGTGCTAGTATCTAGTGCCAACCCTTTGTATTTTTATTTGTTGCATATATATATAGGCTCACGAAAACACAACCTCTTTAGCCAATATCTTTTTCCAAGATTAAAAATGGTTAGCTTCCTTGAGGTGGTTGACCTTTCAAAATAACCACTATAACTTCCAATCCCCTTCCAATGAATTGTTTGAATTAATTAGCCAACAACTATTAGCATTGTGATACATTACATGGTTGGTGATTTATTATGTTTTACCAACACATCATCAAGTATGTGTGAGTGACTGTGTCGAACCAACCCATGCATGTGGACTCAGAATTATACTACACCCTTAAAAGAATGTGTGTGGTCAAGAACCATTTGTGTGAGCTATGGAACTTTTTTGTATAGCTTTTGAAGCAAATGCTCAAATACCAAAATTACACCAAAAGTCTTTGTAAACCAACTAACGCAAGTGCATAACAAAAGTTGGGCCAAAACATAATAAAGAAAATAGAGAAACATGTACACATAAACCTTGTGTATCAAACATATTTTTGGGTGATAAAAGAGTGCATGACTCTTGAGATGATCCTACATTAGACAACCCAAGTAACCAAAATTTGAGTTGTGTGCTTAAATTTATGATTGCATAGAATATTGACCAGACTATCCAAGATGACTTAGTTTTGCATCAAAAATCCATGAAGGGCACGATTAATTGATACATCCTTCAATTTTATATGAAGATATATATGTCCACTTGGCAAACACTTTACAAATTCCTAACACCAATCAAATGTAAAATCTTAAGATAAATCACACTTTGGGTAAATATTCTCTTGGTTGAGAAGCACATGGAGAATTTTGCAATGGAGTATTCACCTCCTGTGTAAAAGGTTCATGGATGAGAGGACAATTATTTCATGAAGGAGTACATAAGTTAATATGGAGACCAATAGTGTTAATGAGAAATGCTAGGAGTGCAAGGAAAGAAATGAGAGATGACATGAAGCTACACTAGCCACATTGGAAGTAGGATGACCCAACTCAATACACTATGTGCAAAGGAGGTGGACACAATAGTGGAGGCATTGATATCGTAAATCACACAAAGGTGTTAATTGTGGAAGGATGGGTCAAGCATGTTTCGTTGAAGATTGACAACCATGCTACAACTTGAGGCCACCACCCTATGCAGATCTAAGTAGGAACCAATCTTCACTAAGTGATACTGAAGAAGCACATTGATATGCCAACATACATTACATCAACAAGATAGAGGGAGTATTGAAGGTGAAGAGGCACCCCCAAAAATAATTTTAATAGAATTGTAATTGATTTTAAAGAGTTTCCTCAAGTCACCAGTTCACACATGGATATATTAATAACACAATTAGCTAGATGGTATAATACCATGCATAATCTTGTTATTATATATGAGACCATGCTTACAATTGTCAAGCAATTCACTAGTGATGAAGTTGCTACAAGATACTAGAAGACATGCAAGATTGCTTGGTGCACCTAGAATATAACCAATGATTCTCATAAGATGTGCTTATTTATGACTACAGTTAATAGACACATGCAAGATTAATACTCATGCTATGTCCTAGATGGAATAAAGATTGATCTTTATTGTAACATGCCACTTGTTCTACCAAGTAAAAACAACTAAGTTTTAACTCAAGAGTAAATAAATCATGAATCCAAAACATGTGTAATAATTTTTTTTCTTTCTTTCATTTGATACAATGCACATTTGAAACATTTTTCAAACTTAACCATTGGACTATCAAATTACATTTCAACAATTACATGAATTCAATAATTCTCACTTACAATATTTCAAGAGATAGTTACATACAATGCTTCATAAAGCTATTTGTCAATAGAGATACAATGGTTTTGATGTCTGTCTTCAAATCCTAGCCGCCAACTGCATGAGGAGAAGCATCACTCAAGCACTTTTCTGGCAACCATGGACTAACTGTGGTCCCCTGCACATTTACCAAATTGGTAAACGACCCTACCCTTTGATGAAGGGATTGGTATGGTAACCTCAGAGAATAGCCTATATTGAGCTGATGTTGTGTCCTACACATCTAGTACTATCATACATTGTGTCTCCAACCTACAAGCATGATTGCCCTTCCTAGCATGTAAACCTGGATCATAGTGAATTGACAATGTAAACGTTGGTTGTTTACACTACTTTGGTCAAAGTTTCATCACCCCTAACTTGGAATAGATGTCACATGCTCACCCATCATTCTAGCTCGATTTGGAAAGACATCAAAAGTTATTCCTTTACCCATGGATCAACAAATCCCAGGAATAACCCCACTTACATTTTCAAGTTTACTAAACCAAAGGTTATTCCCTTAACAGTGGATCCACAAATCCCAGGATTAACCCTACTACCATTTCAAGATTACTAATTCTAAGGTTATTTCTTTCCATGGATCAACAAATCCCAGGCATAACCCCACTAACCTTTTAAAGTTTACTAATTCTAAGGTTATTCCCTTCCATGGATCAACAAATCCCAGGATTAACCCTACTACCATTTCAAGATTACTAATTCTAAGGTTATTTCCTTCCATGGATCAACAAATCCCAGGCATAACCCCACTAACCTTTTAAAGTTTACTAATTCTAAGGTTATTCCCTTCCATGGATCAACAAATCCCAGGAATAACCCACTTAACAATTACATAAATCTTTATACATAGGTAATTCCTTTTCCATGGGTCAACAAATCCCAGGGTTAACCTATTCCCAAGTTTTACAATGACACATATGTCGAAGTAATACTAGTTGCAAGATACAGTTTACTATTCTTTCATATTGTACAAATAACTAATCATACTCAATTTAATATTTAATCGTAAAATCCAATATAGGCGCAAATATCTACTACGGAGATTAATTTCACATTCAATACCTAATATAATTCTCATACTAGATATATATACTCTTCTTAGACAAACAAGAAAACACCCAAAAACGATAACCAAAACAATTCATTTCTCTACAATATTCAAACTCATATCGACTATCAAACATAAAAAGGATAATGGATAAGAATTCCGCATGCCTGTGATATTTGCTCTAATAGACCAACGGAATCCCTTGCTTGTGATCCTTCAAACTAACTAAATCTCCCCCTCCAAAGCAATCCAACTCTCTCTCTCTCTCTCTCTAACTTTCTTATGCTTCCTCTCTAAAAATCACAACAAAATAACAATGCACCCACAACACCCAACTCAGAATTACAACAGAAAAATAATGAAGTACTTGGCTGAAAAAAATTGTGTGCAATAGAATAAGAAAGCTCCCCTTTTTATACAAGAAAACCGAGTGAACTAAGGCTACAAATTAGCTTGTAAAATTGCCACAACTACCCCCTTCATCAAAACAGATTTAGAGGTGGCAAAAGGAAATCAAATGAAAATGACACATAAGAGGACACTCATAAACAATTCAACAAAACAAAGAAAATAGACTTTTAAAGGGTTAAAACCTCTTCACAAAGGCGACACACAAATAACCATGTTTCGTATTTACTTTCAAAATTGGTTACAAAGAATAAGTCAATGTATACGTTGGAAACCACATGAAGACTCCTTAAAAACATAATTGTTTTAGATTTATTCCCACGGCCATGACAAAGTCAAAGCGCTACCAAAGAGTTTGTTTTTGAATACATTTTGAAATGATAACAATGCTCATAGATATGCGCTGCCTATAACGCTTCTAAAGGCACATAAAAGGCTTCATTAAATATGTTTGATGAGATATAAACATAAGCTCCAAGTTAAGTTATGCTAAGTGCTTAAAAACCAATGCTATTTAATATGCAAACCTTTGTATCATGGCTACGTGCCTCTTTATGGCAGCGCCCTAATCGTTATGCCACACACACACACACAGATATATATATTCTTTAAAACATATCTTTTCGATAATAGAATTCAAATATTCTCATTTCACTAAAACACATAATAATTACATGATTATAACTATATGAATATAATAATAAATAATATATATATATATACACACACATACATAAACCACATAGATGACATGAAATCCTCATACACATAAATGACATAAATTCCACATGGTCCAATCCGATATCCCCATACCTATGAGCAATATGCTCATGAGTGTGCGTAGGTACGTCTACCCACGTGCACTCATGCTCATATTGTCTCATACATATAAGTCTATCGTGGACTTGCACGAGTTGAAAACCATTTCACAATAAAACCCCACCTTGGCAATCATAAACTTATCAAAGAAGACTTAAATCAACATACAGGTTAAATCACAATTTTCACTCAAACATCCATATAATCACATCCAAACAAGCATTCTGGATCCACAACACATATTACTTACCGCTACCCCCACGGACTCGACATAACCTAGGTTAAAATAGGACAGTGTGTGTGTGTTTGCTCAGTTTAAGCTTCCTCCAATGTTTACCAAATCAAGTCCTTCTCTTGAGTAATACTTCTCCTCCTTTCTAGAGGAGCAACTTGCTCTTGTACCCATCTTACATTACCACAATAGTAGTTAGCCGTTCACAAAATAATCATATGCTTCATACATTTAATAATAATAATCACTTATAATACATTACATTGCATAGTTCAATTTTTCAAATACATCTAATTCAAAATTCACATCACATTGATGTAGAGATTCACAATCATTCATTTATCCAAGTAAATTATCCAGTCTAGGTAAATGGTAAATAGTTAGAAACACACGGGGTGTAACATATAGTACCTAAAGAGCAAATTACTCATGGAATTTGACTACCTAGAGATGTTGTATCACAATATAGCCACCCTCAAAGACATCAAACAACTTAGTAAGTTGGTAAACATATATGATCAACGGTTCACAGAGCTTATCTCTAAGACCTCCCAAATAATTGATGATGTGATTTAGAAATAATGTTATTAGAAATTTGACTACACATTAAGAGAGGATTAGTGCAACACATATTGCCTACTCACAATTAGGCCCTTGAAGTCCCTCTACAATTAGAGGCATTGGGATAAGTATAGTGTTACGACCTAATTACACATTTGGAGGAGAAGATTGGATAGATGGCCACATGAATGGAACAACTTGCAGGTCAAAAAGAAGTTAATAGAGGTCTCTAGTGTACTAGGTGCTAGAGAAAGGGTCACATAGTAGTTGATTGGCTAACAATTAGAGCTTAGGTTGTTAGCATTGCTCTCTTTCCTTTAGCCCTACACATTAGTGAATGGACAATTTTCCATGATGCTCATGAAACTTTAATATGTAAATTTCTCCAAAAGCTACATGGTGTCACCATAAATGTTTGGTGTGAGGTTCGTCAAAGTACCACCCATGACACCAAAGTTCCTACCGTGTAGCGCAAGCACTCTTGAATCATGTAACAAGCAAGTAGTGACCACTGACACCCAATCCCAACTTGAGAATTACACTATGTTACACTACCAAGGTCGAAGATTTAGATGAAATGGAGGAAGAGGTAGATGAGAAGGAAGAGGTAGCAATTTACTTGCTTAGTTACTTGTTACAATTATATGGTGAACTTCATCATACTTTACCAAAATGTGCCAAATTTCCCTTCTGCAAGTATTATGATGGAAAATATAGAACATAGTAGTGTGCTACACTCCTACAACACATGGAATCACACAAGAAATTTTCTTAGATGATCAAGAAGGATCGCTCTTGCTACTCCTAATAAACTTATGCAAGTATTAACATGTAGTGGTGAGAGAATATAGGAGAATAGGAATATGCATAAGTAAGATACACATGCTTCTTAAAACCCCTAAAAGAGAAATTGCTAAATTCAATGACAAAAGTAAACGCTTCAAGTTAGATGAACATAACCAACTATATTACGATGATATGCACATGCTCTGCACAACTCAACAAGAAGTTACTAAGGATTGGGCTAAAGAATGTGATGAACTTGGATGTGGTGTATGCTATTCTAAAACTTCTCTATCATAGCAAAGTTCTTTCTAAATTCAAGCTATTACTAGAGAAATTAGCTACTTAGGATGATTCAATGATTACCTTGTCAATGTATACACGAGATGCAAGATACACAAAGTTATGTGCACTCTTGAACCTAGGTATAATACATAACTACTCCTGCCTTTGGAATTGAATGCATTCTTGTTGTGTGATGTATTAGTTGAAATAGGTGCAAAAGTGAATGTCCTTATGGAAACTACATGGAATGCCATGGGAGAGATCATGTTATTCTCATCACCACATGTTCTCTACATGGAAAACACCACTATGGAGAGGCCACTTGAATTGCTATGCGATGTAAAGATTAGCATCCAAGGGATCAAAGTTTAGGTGGAATTTGAAGTCATTGAGATGGTGGATGCAAAGAGGAACCCTATACTCTTGGGCAAATCCTTCTACTTCTAGAAAAATGCTGATATGAGGTTCCAACATTGCACAACGAGGTTAAAAAATGAACAATGTGATCATCCCATTGGATCGTGCTCACGATTCCCCTTATGTGGACATGGTTTACGTTGAAGAAAAGTACCTCGAAGACAGGGTATACTTTAAGAACTATCTCATAGAAAATTCTATAGAAACCTCGACGAATCCTTTCTGTAGAGGCATAATCCCCCTCACTATTTTTTCCAAAATTTACTTGAGGTGATATAGTAGGTAGCTATTTTATATTAAAATATAAATTTAAAAATAAAATGTGGGTGATCGGAAACCAAATGTCATGCTAGTTTGTAATCAATTTAGTGAATTAGAACCTAAATTTTCCATAAATTTTTAATTGAGGTGGTTAAATAAGCCTAAATTTCCCATAAATTTTAAATTGAGGTGGTAAATTAAGTGTAAATTGCCCATAGTTTTTTATTGAGGTGGAAAATTAAGCCAAATTTTCCAATAAATTTATTATTGAGGTGATGAATTAAAACCTAAATTAATATAAATTTGGAACTATGGGGGTGAATTAAATCTAAAATTCCTATGAAGTTTTAATGGAGGTGGCAAATAAGAATGTAAATTTCCCATTATGTTAATAATTAAAGTGACAAATGAGTGCCAATTTTTTTGGTAACCATAAGTTATAACTAAGGTGGTGAAATATGATCCTTGTATAACAATTAAAAATTGTGTCCATCATGTTGGATTTACATTCAAGGATCATAATAATTAAAATTGTAATGACATGACATAAATTGAAACCCAAAAACAAGTGGCGATATCAAAGAATCAAGATACAAAGTATGTGGGTACATGAGTGAAAAAATATATAGCCTTGACAAACTGCTTGAGAAAGTAATGTATCAAATGAAGTCTATATTCACAGAGACATCATGGCTACTAGTGTGTATCTAATCTTTGAGAAGTGACAAATTGCATTCCTTTAGAGGCATCACAAAAACTCACATCAAGAAGGTTTTTGAAACAAAAGTAGGAGTCGTTATTCATGCTATTTTATGGGTCCTTGAAGGGTGAAATGAGGATTGTGAATCATGCCAAATGTACATCTCTCCCTATGTGTCTCTCTCTCTTCCTCTCTACCTCATTATGCTCTTTCCATGAGCCATATAAAGGTGAAATGAGGCTATATTAGACCTATAGATGATGGAATGATGATAGAAAAATCATGTTAAACATATAGAAGGTGAAATGAGGGTAAGCAAATAATGTCAAACATATAGAAGGTGAAATGAGGATACGTTATACATTTAGAACGTGAAATGAGGATACGTTATACATATAGAAGGTGAAATGAGGATAAGTGGATCATGCCAAACATGTGGACCTATGAAATGAGGATATGCAAAGTATGCAGACCATATAGAAGGTGAAATGAAGATATGTGAATCATGCCAAATGTACATCTCTCTCCCTATGTCTCTCTCTTCCTCTCTTCCTCTCTACCTCATTCTGCTCTTTCCATAACCCATATAGAAGGTGAAATGAGGATATACTAGACCTATAAATGATGAAATGATGATAGGAAAATCATGTTAAACATATAGAAAGTGAAATGAGGGTAAGAAAATAATGTCAAACATATAGAAGGTGAAATGAGGATAAGCAAATCATGTCAAACATGTGGACCTATGAAATGAGGATATGCAAAGCATGGAGACCATATAAAAGGTGAAATGAGGATATATGAATCATGCCAAACGTGTCTCTCTCTCTCTATGTCACTTTGTCTTCTTCTCTAACTCATTAGATGCTCTTTCCATAACCCATATAGAAGGTGAAATGAGGGTATGCTAGACCTACAGATCATGAAATGAGGATATGATATTGGAACATACTTCCATTTAAGATGTACACTTATTTACATTTCCAAATGCAACGGCTATTGAATTTGGGTTGTGGATGACATTTCTTTGCATAAACTAGATAACGAAATGGGTAAACACACAAACTGTTAGTGTAGGTTTTTATTTCCTAGTGGGTTATTTATTTTTTCCCTATATTTCTAGGTTTTTCCTACACTTCTATTAATCTCGCTTAGGTTAATAAAGCATGTCTTATTAGGTGAGTGGTTGCGAGGTGTCACCATCCTACATGTGAGCATCCATTAGCTATCTTGGGAAGATACTTTGCTATCTTTAGTCCGATAGATGGTTGCTCTTGTTTGGTCAGTGTTGCCACCTCCTCCCTCTTCCTAGTCTATATAAGCATGCTACCTGGCTTGTATTTTGTATCTCTTGCTTTTTGCATCCTCTTAATGCTATTTTGCTTCTAGCAATTGCATTACTCTCTTGGATACTAACTCTATGTTGCTATTTTGATTTCGTATCATTTGCATTCATAGTTTAGATATCTATTCTTTGCACTAATTTTCTGGGTTAATAATCTTTTCAGATTCTAACATGGTATCAGCGTTATTCTATGTGCAATAGTAGATTTTAGTTTCCATATTTGAGAGATTCGAGGGGGGCTAATAAATCTTATTACAGTTTTTCAAAAAACCCAGTATGCTCTTCTCTTGCATCTTTGGATGATCTTGAGAATCAAAAAGGTTTGACATAAACTTTTTTAATCTCTGGGGTTTGCACATGTGTTTTATGAAATCTGGGTGATTGCAGCATTTCTAGTTATACTGGTAGCATTTCTGGCTGTTCCAACGCGTCCAGGAGGCTTGAGAAAGTCAGATTTGGCTTTCATTTCACCGAAATTAGAGATCGTCATACATAGTTGCGGAACCGGGGTTTAAAGCTCAAATCTGACAACCATCTTGCAGAATTGGTGTTTTCAATCAATATTGCAGGTTTCAACATGCCATTGCTTGTCTTAGGTAGCTGATTGAACCTTTGCATGTCATTTTTTGGTTGCTAAGGTTATTTTTTGTAGCTAAAGGCATTTTGTTTACACTGGATCAACATCTTCTGTACATCAACAAGAAAAACGCCTTCTGGGTTTTGTTCGTAGAACAGAAAAACCATCTAGGTATGTTTTAGTTTTTGCATGAAGTCTATATATTTTGCAGAAACGCACTCAGAAAGCTACAACAAGACCTCTCTCCGTTGGTAGTTGTAGTTTTGAAGGCAGTTTTCAAATGCTCTATTCTTGCTCATACGGACTTCGTTTCCCACGATTTGTTTTTTGATTTTGGCTATTTTTTGTGTTGTATGCACTAGTGTAGTCATTTTTTGATTTTGATGTAAGGATTTTTCAGAAACTGTAGATTATCAGTCATGACACTGCACAATTCTTATTTTGGGAACTTCGGAGGATCATAACTTTCAAATATGACCTCATATCGAGACGATTCTTTTTTGAAAGTGCATGATTTTTCGAGTAAATCGTAGTGGTGCTATTTATTTCTCTAGGTATTATGCCAAAGTTGTATTTTTAGCATATGCTCTTCGTGAGGGTTTTGTAATTCATTAAATCAAGACCACTTAGTATTTCTTGCTAGTGGCAGTTGTAATCACACTAATATAAAGTGCCAAATCATATTTTCTTGGGAGGGTTCTTTGATTGAGTGAAAAGGGGGGGGTTGTCTTGGTTGGGTTCTCTTCTTTTCGGCATTTCTTCTCTGCATTTCTTCATCATGGATCAAACAAATGTGCCCATCCTAACTCCATACAATTACTTTGAGTGGAAATCACGCATGACAATTCACTTAAGGAAAGCTGGATTAAATAGGATAACTATGGGACTTGAATCTGAATCTGCTAAAGATGAAGATAAGCCTAAGTGGTTTAACAAATGTGATGAGACATATGGAACATTGTGTTTGTCTGTTTCTTCTGATTTTCTCTTTCACATTGAGTCTTTGAATACACCAAATGAAATCTGGACAAAGCTAGAAACACTATTTAGCACACAAGATTCAATGAGGGGTCATATGTTGGAAAATGAACTAATTAGTTTAAGTCCAAGCAATTTCAATACAATCCAGGATTTTTTCACTAAATTGAAATCACTAAGGTTGTAGTTAAAACAATGTGGAATTGAAAAGAAAGACGAACAACTGATTCTTAGTATTCTCTCTAAGCTAAGTTCAAAATATTCTGTGTTTGTTTCTACTTTCTATGCTACTAAGGGTGCACTTAGTACTTAATTCACCATGCTATCTTTAGATGATTTTGTTGTCAATCTCACTCAGGAATAGGAAAAGCTAATCCAGATGAGCACTCTTAAGTCCTCTAAGTCACATGCCTTGGCTGCCAACCAAGGCACAAAAGAACAGAAAGGACAAAGTAGTAACAACAATAGTAAGGATAAGAAACAGAAGAATAGCAAGGAGAAGAAGGATTAGATATCAGTTGCTTCAAAAGCAACTAATGAGACCCAATCTTCCAAGGACGACAAGCCTAAGAAAGAGAGGGTCCAATGTGCCTATTGTAAGACCCGGTCATGATGAACATAAATGTCTGAAGAAACAAATTGATCACTTGACACACATTCTTGAGAAGAATAATATCAATGTTCCTGAGTCTATCAAACATAGTTCTAATGAGGGGTCTAATAAGGCAAAAGAAAATAGCAAGGGGAAAGGAAAGGGCAAGGCCCTTGTTAAAGTTGCTTTTTCACCATCCACTTGGGTTCTTGATTCGGGTGTTTTGTACCACATGGCTTCATCTAAAGAAGAACTTGCATCTTTGGAGCCGTGTACTATGCCTTCTATTTTGATGGGTGATGACACTCCTGTTGTGGTGTGTGGGAGAGGGTCTATTGATGTGGGGGATGGCACATTCCATGATGTTCTTTGTGTGCCCTCATTATCAACTAATCTCCTATCAGTATACCAGATCACTCACACAGGTTTAGGCAAGCGGGTTGAGTTCACTCTTGATTCAGTGGAGATTCGTGAGTTGCACAGTGGTTTTACAGTTGCAGTTGGGAGAGCAGATCATCAGTCACGACTCTATCTATTTTCTCACTTTGTTCCTGATCCTCCTTCGACTATTTTTCTCACTCATTCTAATGATGTGAGTAGATTATGGCATGAGCGGTTTGTCCATCTTAACTTCTGCTACTTGCAGCAGCTCAATAGCAGAGCATGGTCACAGGGTTGCCTTCAGTTCAGTTTTCAGGTGGTGTTTGCCAAGGTTGCATTCTTGGTAAGCATCCTAAGGAAAAATTTAACAAAGGTAAGGCATGGAGAGCTTCAAAGATACTGGAGTTAGTTCATAGTGATTTGGCTGGTCCATTTCAGCATCCTTCTTTCAGCAGGGCCAGATATGTCCTCACATTCATTGATGACTTTTCTTGATATACTTGGGTGTACTTTCTCAAACAAAAGTTAGAGGTATTTGATCATTTTCAGGACTTCAAAACTTTTGTAGAGAAGCAATCTGGGAAAGCCATCAAAGTTTTGCACACTGACAATGGTGGTGAGTATGTCAACCATCGGTTTGAGAGGTTTTACACATCAGAGGGGATTAATTTGCAGCATTCAGTTCCACACAATCCTCAGCAGAATGGTGTTGCAAAACGAAAGAATAGGTCCTTGAAGGAAATGGCAAATTGCATGATTCACTCCAGATCTCTTGCACCACAGTATTGGACAGAGGCCATTAACTGTGCTTGTTATATCCAGAACCGTGTTCCTCACTGAGCCTTGAAGGGAGTCACTCCTTTTGAAGCTTAGAGTGGTCAGAAACTATTAGTTAAGCACTTTCAAGTTTTGGTTCTCCTGCTTGGGCCCACATTCCTGCAGAGAAATGCAAGGCCTTGGATCTGCAGAGAAGACCTTGCATATTTGTAGGTTATCCTAATGGTGTGAAGGGTTATTGGTTGCTCCACCCTACTACACATGAGTTGTTCATTAAGAGGAGTTCAGTTTGAGGAGGGCTCCTCGAACTCACTTTCTATCACTTCTCCAACTCCTACTTTGACATTGGAGTCACTTGGGACACATGACAGATCTTCTGATGAGTCAGATTCACCTGAGCAGTCTTCTACCTCCACTTCCGATGCAGAGAGCGATTCAGAGGACTCACCTCCTTCCTCTCCTAGTCATCTTTCAGAGGTTGATGATTCTCCTCCAGATTCTTGATGCAGGGACTTCCGAAGGTCATAACTTTTGACTCGGATGTGGATTTTCTACAAAATTTTACAAGTTGGACCCCGTCTTGGCACTTTTTCAGGGCTTGAAACTTTCATCTTAGCCCTCAAATTGGCAATTTAGTGTTTTTTTCTAGATTTTTAAAAAGTTGTTTTTGTAATAACTCGAAACTCATGTTTCAAATTTAGATTATTAGTTGGCCTTTCGTCCTACCTTAGTTTTAGGAAGCTTTTGGGAAAAAAATTGGATTCTCAAGATATGATTGTAAAATTACCTAAAATGAAAAAATCTGACAATTGTCAAAATTTGCCAAAAAAGGTAATTTTTTTTTGTTTTCTTGGATATAAGAGAGTTTTCTCTCATTGTAGTAGCAAAGTTCATGAATAGAAGTTTTTTTTATGTTCCAACTTCCAAATCTTTGTCTCTCATATGTTTAATGGCACAATTCTATTGAGTGTATGTTGTGTGCTGCATCAATTCTCTATCTTCCAGTCCACTTTGGGCTAGACAGAGCTTGCATTCTGTAGGTGATTGGGTTGGGGATCCATCAGACACTAGGCAAGCTCGTTCACAGTTCGATGATGCTCCAGATGTCTTCATTGCTACTGCATCAGATCCACAGTCTTTTCATGAGGCTTTTGGTATTCCTGAGTGGGATACAACTATGTAGGAGTATAGTTCCTTGATGAGGAACCACACTTGGGACCTTGTCCCTCTTCCTAAGGGAAGAAAACTTGTTCGATGTAAATGGATCTATCGAACAAAATTTACAACAGATGGGTCGATTGACAAGCATAAGGCTCGCTTGGTCGCCAAAGGATTCTCTCAGGTTCTTGGGATTGACTACAATGAGACTTTTGCACCAGTTGCCAGAATGAATTCCATCTGACTTGTTCTTGTCATTGCTACAGCCAATCGTTGGGAAGTACACCAGATGGATGTGAAGAGTGCTTTTCTTCATGGTGACCTTCAGGAGGAGATCTACATGGAGCAGCCATAGGGGTTCATTCAGGATTCTTTACTTGTGTGCCGTCTTTGGAAGTCTCTCTATGGCCTCAAACAGGCTCCTCAGGCCTAGTATGCCAAGATGGACTCCTTCCTTCTATCAGTTGGGTTTACTCGGTGCCATTCTGATCCCAATGTCTACATTCTGCAGCAGGATGATTCACTCCTATTTCTGGTTCTGTATGTTGATGACTTGCTGATCACAGGGAGTTCTTCATCCACCATTGGGGCTGTCAAAACTGCCCTTCATAACAGGTTTTTGATGACTGACTTGGGCTTGTTGCATTACTTTCTTAGGATTGAGATCTTTCAGTCTTCTTCTGGGATCACCATCACACAGTCCAAGTATGCTCTAGATTTGCTCTCGAGGTTTCATATGGTTGACTGTAAGCCTGCTCCGACTCCCTTCCTTTCTGGAGTCGAACTTGAGGCTCAATGTTCTTCTCCACTTGTTGATGGCACTTTGTACCGACAGCTTGTTGGGAGTCTCATTTATCTGACTCATACGAGACCCGACATTTCATACGCTATAGGCATGGTCTCTTGATTCATGCAGGAGCCTCATGAGCTGCACTGGAAAGCAGCCAAGCAGATCCTTCACTACATTCAGGGTACTCACAGTTTTGGGATTCACTATGCAGCAGACATTGAGCTTGACTTGGTGGGCTACATAGATTCAAATTGGGTAGGTGATTCTCAGGATCGCAAGTCTACTTCAGGTTACAACTTCTCACTTGGTTTAGGTCCTATTTGTTGGTCAAGTAAGAAGCAGTCTGCTATTGCTCTATCTTCTACTGAGCTCGAGTATCGGGGGGCTGTGAATGCCGCCACTGAGGCCATTTGGCTTCAAAATCTTCTCACTGAGTTTGGTATCCAGATCAAACGTCCATCAGTCATATTTTGTGACAACCAGAGTGCCATTCAGATCTCATGGAATCCGGTCCATCATCAGCGGACCAAACACATCGAGGTCCACATGCACTACATCCGGGAGCTCATCCACGGCCACGTCATCGACCTTCGCTACTATCCGACTTCTAAGCAGGTTGCTGATATCTTCACCAAACCCTTCACTGAGAGCAAGTTCCTTCATTTGCGAACTTTGTTGGGGGTGCGGGATGCTTCATCTTCTGGGGGGCTTCTTCCTCTCACTCAAAGTCCTGACTCTCTCTACTTCTGGGGGGGTCTCTTCTCTCTCTATTTTGGGGAGGGATTTTCTCTCTCTTCGGGGGGGGGGGGAATTTTATGTACATGGGTACCTCATCAGGCTTGATTTGCCGGGACCCATTTCTACATCCACCTAAGCTTTGCTTATGGGGGGTGTTAGTGTAGGTTTTTATTTCCTAGTGCATTATTTATTTTTTCCCTATATTCCTAGGTTTTTCCTACACTTCTATTAATCTCGCTTAGGTTAATAAAGCATGTCTTATTAGGTGAGTGGTTGTGAGGTGTCATCGTCCTACATGTGAGAATCCATTAGCTATCTTGGGAAGATAATTTGCTATCTTTAGTCTGATAGATGGTTGCTCTTGTTTGGTCGGTGTTGCCACCTCCTCCCTCTTCTTAGTCTATATAAGCATGCTACTTGGCTTGTATTTTGTATCTCTTTATTTTTGCATCCTCTTAATGCTATTTTTCTTCTAGCATTTGCATTACTCTCTTGGAGACTAACTCTGTGTTGCTATTTTGATTTCATATCATTTGCATTCATAGTTTAGATATCTATTCTTTGCACTAGTTTTCTGGGTTAATAATCTTTTCAGATTCTAACACAAACATGTCTTTGCTCATTAATACAAAAGTGACTATCTTTGATTTAATGAAAAACATCATAGGTTTTGTCATTTTTAACATGTATCTTGCATGTTTAACATGTAAGATGAGAAATTATCAATGATTATCATATCAAATCTAGTAGTTTCAATATCATGATTATTATGAGATGTATACAAAAATAGTCCAGTACAATAAATATGTTAACTAACAGTAAGCATCCATGTAATAATTTAGCATAGACAAATTTTGAACAAGTATGTACTAATTTAGCATAAATTAAAATGAAATGTTAAATATAGATTTCATATGATTGCAATTATGCTTCTTTTTTATTGATTATTACTAATTAGGGTATTCATCTATAGAAATATATAGTAACTCATGTGTAACATCTACTTATGTACAAATCTTTGGGTTTATGCTAGTAAAAAGATAGTCATCAGTATGAAAACAACAAGAAGGTCTTCTTAATGGTGTTTGGACAATGCATTATCATTTGAAGGAAAAAAGGTCACATGTCATTCTAAGAATATCCTATATCTAACTAAAACTACAATCACGTGGCAATTAAGATCAAGATATGTATTGAGGTATGAAACTACATATATCATCTTTCTACCAAAAAAAACAATCATATATAACAAGAAATCAATTTATAACATGTTATTGATCATAACTCAACCATTGTAAAGTGATTATAGATTAAACTTTTAAGTTTCAAAGCAGGAATACATGCACATAAGGAATTTAAATTATATTGTATATCGAGGTGTATATATATATATATATTAAAATCTAGTTCATAATGGTAGACATATACAAATATTTGACAAATATTGCCAACTCAAAATATTTTTACAAAATGTGGCATATGTCATCTCAAAATCTATATACAATCTACATGCCAAATAACTACATCAAATACTAAAGGTCCACTTGACCCTATGTCTCTGGCGAATCCTCAACCTGTGATGGATCGTCAAAAAGTGTCATCTTCGTGCCATGATGTCTAGTAGTTGATGGATGCAAAGTTGACTGCATTAACAAGTCAAATTACAAATTTGATTAGTTAGTTCAATGGTAAATATAAATAATTTAGAGTTAGTAAATAGAATCTTATCTACTACAATTTAGAACTTTCATTTATTAACATACATTTAAATCACTACAATCAACTATAAGACCTCTCAAATATATTAATTATTTAGAAAAATTCAACTCAATTACCTCAACTCTTTCTTGTTGTTCAGAGAGTCGTTCTACAAATGATTGTCTCTTAAGATGATCAAGTGTCCTATTGAAGCATGATGGCAAAGGTACCTCATCACTCACTTTCGTAATAGACTATAATAGTAAAATAACATTGAAATAAATTAATATATAATTAATAACAAAAAAGGAAATGTATACATTGAAAAGGTTAGATGTGTTACAAATAAACAATCTATAATGCACTAAACAAAAACTTATGTACTAGAAAACAAGCACATACGACCAACAAGGCCTCCTGCATCAATTGAGAAGGACTCATCATGGATGAACCAACTAATATTTCATGTATGAAAAATGACAAGAATGTAAGACTCTATGTGTAGACACTAAAAATTGTCTAGGTCTTGTTTACACATGACCTTGTGTGTTTTTCCCTAAGTCCTAGTTCATCTAACCTCATCCCACTTAATCCCATTTATCCCTAAGTCCTAGTTCATCCTATCTTTATCATCTTCCTGATTGATTAAATAAACCACTTTATTTAATTAATCCCACTTGATCACATTCCAATTAACTAAATAAATCCCATTTATTTAGTTAATAACCCCCTTCACATGTCTCACATAATTCAAATTAAAAATTTGAATTATTCCCTCACCTCTCATCACATTGTGACACATGTCGCATGTCTCCATCTTCCACTTAATATGCCTTCACATGTCAAAGTAATTCAAACATAATATTTGAATTAGATTCCCTTTCATTCTCCATCGCATACTTGTCATGTGACTACAATCCCTCTTTGAGTGGGAAACCCTAATCCAACCCTGATCGATCTTGACTGTCCATATCCCCCAACATAACATGCAATCACAACCGTCCATTCAAATTTGCCTTTTTCTATAAACCTAGCCTCTCTTGAGCCATTTGCATAAAAACGAATCTTCTTCTAGCATCCTTACTCTGCCGAATTTTCCTCCCAATCTCTCATCCACCTATTTTGCATTCATCCAATCATTCATCTATCAATATCCATATCATCGTTATGCTGTTGAATCGTGCAATCAACATTCATCTATTTGGGTAAAGCTAGAGTGCTTTAGGTGCGGCATTCTCAACCCTATCAATGGATTGTGAGTCGACATGAGGTTTGCATTCATTTGATTTGCATTTGTTATCATTTTCCTTCATGTCAATTTTCCATGATTTCATTTGGCACGCTCGGATCTAACCCTTGTTTTTTGCAGGTTTTTGCTTTAAAATTTGCAAGTTTCTAACCCTAGTTTTTGTCAAGTTTTGCAAATTTTGGGAGAAGTTTTTTTGCAAGTTGCCTCCTGGGCAAAAATAGACTGCACCATTGCAATTAGGAGGCCTAAGACGAAAATTGACATAAAATTCGATATATTTTGCTCACTGTGAATTTTTGAAAAAAATTGAATTTTTTTTAGTTGGCAGATCCATACAATACGGATCCGTACCATACGGATCTCGCAGTACGGTCTGCGCATCTTGTTGTTTATGTTGCCATTATTCATGCATATTCTGATTTGTAGGGCTTGTTTTGATTTTGTTTGGAATTTTTGAAGGTTTATTTTAGTCTTTGTCAACCCCTTCTTCTAAACCCTAACACCTGATCCTCACTGGTCACCTCTGCCGCCTTCCTCCATTCAAATCCCCCGCCTGCGTGTAACCCTAATCTCCCCAAGTCTCTTTCACCATTGTCGCCAAGTTACCACCATTTTAGACCATCCATTAGGCCTGCGTGTAACCCTACCGCCTTACTGTCACTGTTTCCGCCGCCTTTTAAAACTTGTCACCACTTCTGTATGCGCAGTCACCCCTTTTAACCCTGACGCTCCCTCAAAACCCTTACCTCCACTCTTCCCATCCTTACATCGTTGTCTGCAACTCACCATCGAGTATTCCCCATCGGCACCATATAAACTTTACTCCACTATCTGGCGGCTCTGCATCTCCATTGTATGCTTTATCGACAATGTTTGTCGACGCTAGCAATTACCTCTCATTGCCTCTTAAGGTTCCGTTCACCACTCATTTGTAAACCATCATTGTTTGACCCAACTCCTGAGCACTTCCTAAGCTTTGTCGACCCATCCTACCAAACAAATCACCCCTGTCACTTCTGAGGATTCGTCAACCTCCCATATGCTTAGATCCACATTACAATCGACCTCCCCACAATCTATATTGATCTCAAATCTAAACCCATGAATCTTGTTGTTCGTCACTTTAAAAAACCCTCATGGTATCTACTGCCCACGATTCCTTAGTCGCTAACAATGTCTAAGCTCACTTCCACTCATTGAAATCTCAAAACATAGGTTAAAGTCTTCCACCGTCGCTGTCGCCTCTCATAGATTATAGTCAGCCACTCTTTCAGCAGTTGACAACCCCCTGCCATTCCTCCCCACGCCACCACTGTTATCGATCTCTGCCTGTGCCGTATCATACCGACCTCTACTCAGCCTTCAAGCCCCTGTCGTTTCAAACCCTAACCGCCCAATGCAATTTGTATATGGTTAATCCACATTCATTCCATTGTTTATCATTGCAAACATTAAGTGGTCCATAGGATTTGGTCCTATTAGTGACCGCGAGTGCAAGGAGGGGAAGGGGCTTATAAGCCCATTTCATATATCTTCTGTTATTTTTTGCTTGGATCCAGCCCCTGGTCATATCAGCGACCAGGGGCCTATTTTGCCTCTAACCACCAACATAGACATTAACCGCCAGAGGTAATTGTAGACAACAGACCACTCATGTGAGCAGGCTTGGGCTTAACCGCCAGTTACAGTCAAATAGTCAGTCTACCCCTTTTTCATCCATAAGCCCTAAAGGAGAGGACTTTTTCTTTTTCTCATAACTTTCACATACAGAGGCAGATTTTCGCAAAATTGGACTCGTTGGAAAGCTGGAAGAGCGAATTACGTAGTGGTGAAGAATTTTTTAGGTGACTACCTTTTTCTATCCTTTTTTTACAGTCAAAGTCAAAGGTAATTTAAAACTTCAAACGCACATAACTTTTGCATATTTCATCCTTTTTCAGCGAAATGTTTTTTCAAAGTGCATAGAATTTCGTAGATAATCTATTCATGCAACTTATTTTGTTGTATCAGTTCATTTTTCATCAGATTTTAGCAGATTCTCAATTTTCGCATAACGGTCTTCTTGGCTCGTCTTCTTGGTAGGTGACCTTACGGGGCTGGAACGACATCAGGATCAGCATCTACAACAACTTGGGACAACGAATTAATCAGGTGTATCCATTTCATCATTCATCTCTTTCATTTGATCAATCAATCTTGTTTGCATCACACGTTTCAATTTGGGCTTAAAACGAATATTGCTTTAGCAATCACATCAAAAAAATTGGGCTAAAATTAACCAGTGTCTTCATCACACATTTGGACTTGGGCTTTAAAAGAGAACAAGTTCTTGAAGTGTCTTCCTCACATTTTGATTTCTAAGGGCAATTTACACGTGCGAGTGTGAATCAAGTGTGCGTGTGTATGCTCTCTCCTCGCACCGCAAGGTGATCTTAGAGATCAAAAACACCTCACTTGATTTGCTTTTGTTTACCCTTTCCTAGGAGGCCTGTTACAAGATTTCATCACCCTAGGGACAACCTCATTCAAGGCTGAATCGAAAGACACCCTCATTGGGAGTTGGAATCTTGTCACTCTTGGCTAAGCCCCAAAGAACTTTATACCTTGGGGAAGTGAAGGTGAAGGGTGGGTTACCCCTTTCTCCTAGCTGTGTGGCAGGATTTCGCTTCCAATTCCTTAGTCAACCTCGTCTAAACATAGCCCAAAACCTAATTGGCCATACCCCACTTGACTAGTCATAGGGCTCGTTGATGTGTCTTCCACGTGTGCTTGCTTAATAATCATCATATTTCGTTTTCAAAATCCAAAATTGCTTTTGTCTTGCGTGAGTGAATCATGTTTGTACATGTGTGATCATTTGATTGAACATTGCCAAATCAAGCTAAACACTAAACACATAAGACAAGTCATTCAACTCATTCTTCCAATCACATTCATCCTAATCACTCAGTTTTTTAGCCATTTCATTCCTAATCATATCCAAGTCACCATAATTCAATCCCTCATCATTCCAAACCACCTTCTTTCTAATCAACCCTTAATCATCCTAGTCATCATCCTAATTAATCTAGTTCATACAATCTTGCCATTCTTAATCATATCCAAGTCATCATCCCATCACATCAATCTCATCCTAATCATCATCCTAGTCATTACACATCATCCAATCATTCCAAGCCAAGTCACATCCCAACTACTTTCATCCCAATCCAAATCCAAATCAACCCAATAAAAAATCAAGACCTTAGTTGATCATCATCAAACGTTATCCAAAATTGCTTGAGATCATTAGTCTATCTTAAGTAAGTCATCCAATCAAATCAATACAATCAACCCTCTATTACTTAAGTGTCATTAATCTACCTTAAGTATAGATAATCAATTCAATCAACCCTCTTACTTGAGATCATTAGTCTATCTCAAGCATAGAGAGCCATCCATAAAAAAAAAACAAATCAAATCATCCTAAGGTCTTGAAATTTGATCCTAATCACTCCACATCATCACCTACATCTCTCATTTAAACCACTTTCATCCCAATCCATTCATGCTAATCACCTCAATCCAAGTCATCCCACCTTGTTATCCCACATCACCCTTACCATTATCCTAAATCATCCTAGTCACCTACCCTAATAATTCCACCATCATTCATCCTAATTCCTTCAAGTCATCCAATCTCATCATCCTAGTCATCTTTGACATCCTAATCATCATCACCATAGTCCTCATCATCCAAGTAAAACCCCTAATCATTTCTGGCCATTACACATCATCAAATCTTCAGCCAACCAATTCTCCACGTCTACCACTTGTAAATATGGACATGGAATTTCTAAACAAAACCTATGAGAATGATCCTTATGGAACCAAATGAATGCTTAACCAACTTAGGCAACTTAGTTGGTTATATAGAAAGGAAGAAGATCCTATGTCACCACAACATCAACAATTCCCACAACATCAAGTCCTAGGACAATATCAACGCTCCCACATTCCATCACAAGCCCAACAAGCACATAATCCAAACACTAATGCCACCACATCCATATCGCAAATCATCCTCACTGTTCCTAAAAACACCCCAAATGCAAGTACTTCCATAAGTCTACCATCTGACGATCCTAACTCCATTGCCATCATATCACAACTACTTTCTCAACAAACTTCCAACATCAACCAATGTCCACAACAATCCACTTCATAAAACCTTTCACCTATGAATCCTATCATGCCACCTCATCACCAAACCTATCCACATGGCAATCAAATGTCCTTACAAGAACAACAAGCAAGTCCAAATGGCCCTATGTACATAAATCAAGAAAGTCCAAGTCATCTTATGCAAGCCCTAAAATCCTTTGACAAGGGAGAAACCAACCTAGAAACTACCTCCTTTGAGTCACCTTCACCAGCCAATCATATGCCAACACATGAGCCAACTAGTCCCATCTCAACACCTTTATCAAGCCCTTCATCTCCTTCATCACCTTCATCCCCATGTTCCACTAATCCTTCATTAAAAGATTCCATGGAGATATTTTTAGAAAAATTGGTCCAAGCAAATTTGATTAAGCTATACCCACTCAAAGCATATTCTCCATTTATGATTAAACCTAGAGGGTATAATGAAAACCATTATTATGCATACCATAGGTATAGGGGCGATACCAAATCCACTTGTGTCTGATTTCAAAGATTGGTCAAGAACCTAGAAGATTGTTGTAAGGTTGTCTTGGATAAGACCAATCCCTCTAATTCCATTATCTTTCCATCTAGCCCAAATACTAATCCCATTATCCATCCAACAAATCCCAATCCTAAGCCTTCAACTTCCACTATTACCATCCATCCACTATATTGCCCATTCACCCATACCATTGCAAAGGATGTGATCCATTGGCTACTAGCAAGGAATAAAACATTGCCATGTCATCAAACACCTATTCTTGATCCTCCCCATGAGTCCTTAAACACTTTGTCTAGTCTTCTAACCCCATCATGTGATCTACGAGCTATCAAGCTTATTAAAGAGCCTTCCACTTCCATTCAAGCAAGTCGAGTTTAATCCTAATCATGTGAAAATGTTAAGCCCTAGTCCTAATCAAGATCAAATCACTTCCATTTACCCTATCCATAACATGCACCTTTTCTATGATCAAGATGATACCTATGAAAAACCTATCCATGAACAACTTGATCCTAGTCATACCCCCACAACTATTCATGCCCAAGACACCCAAGACCTACATGCTCCCTCTAATGGAAGTCTTGTTGACTTACTTGAGCATTCACCCTATTTCATGGCCTTCATTCAAAGAAAAGAGACCTCTCCAGCTAGCCATGACCCTACACCTTCCACTTGTCATGATGAGACATGTGCCTCCAAAGCAAAGGTAGAAGATCAAACAAATAACTTGGATCTAAATGAACATAAGCAAGATCCCAATGATCTTTCCACATCCACCATTGATCCCATTTCAAATCCACCGTATCCTTTTAGCCTATCCACATTCATTCATGAGTGTTCCTCTTTAGAACACCAACAACTATTATCCACATTACCTTCTCCATCCAATAGTCAACTCAAGTCTAGTGTCCAGCCTACACCTAGTCCTATAGTCAATCACATGCTCCAAAACATGAACTACCAAGGTAAAGGTTTAGGCCTACATGAACAAGGCATTTTGGAGCCAATCCATGTCAAGGTCCCTCCTCGTTCATTTGGCCTTGGATATACACCCCAAGGTCAACAATCTAACGATGTTGGTACTTCCTCTACACTTCCTAAATCCACTTCCTTCCATCACAAATCCGATCATATTCCTAAAACATACGTTGCCATTCCACCTCCCTCATCCTACAAATGTCAAAAGCATGTGACCATTCACCTTCCACCATCCACTTTACCTCCACTCCTTCCAATTCCTAATATCCCTCCATTCGCTTTCCCACCATTGCTTCCAACACTTAACATACCTACCATCCATAAATTCCCTCACATTCCTAATCATGACCAACAAATGTAGGCATTGTATAAACAAGGAGCTTCCACTCATTTCATGCGCCACATGGGATTCAAAAATAAACATTTGGATGCCTCTACATCTAAAGTCAAAAATCCTAAGGGTCCTAATACCTTAGGAAATCAATCCAAAAATTCAAAGCAAGGTACATTCAAAAATACATCCTAACCCATACCTCCAAAAGTAAAGCCAAAAACTAAAATGATATGGGTCCCTAAACGAAAATCAATCAAGTCAAATGAGGTATCCACCTCTCAAAAATCCCAACCATCCTCCTCCATTCAAAAATGCCATTCCATTCAAACATTTCAAACATCCCACATGAAAAGAAAAAATTAGAAAAATACTAAGTCCACATGGGTTCCAAAAGTCCTAAATCATCCATCTCCTAAGCAAACATTGCCATTGCTTCCTACACCTCCATTCACTCAAAAGATTCCACGTTTATCACGGTGTGTGCAGCCATTGGTCATGATTCCTTTCCATACCTCCATCACTCCATCATTAACTCATTATCCTACATATCTTCCCCATCACCTTCCTATGGTCCATGCTTTTGCATAAGTCCATCATAATCCACTTTCACCCCTACATAATCCATATCATAATCCACTATCTACCTTATCCATCTTACTTTCACGCAATCACCCTACCAACATCTTGAGCATAATGACTTGACATGGTCCATTTGTGATGACATCCTTCTCTAATGGGATTATACCATTACATGGAACTAGACACTTGACTCCCACCCATCCATATCCCCCCTTTCCCATTTAATAGTCAAAAGAGTCACAAATTTTATTTTTTTTAAAAGTCAAAAAAGTCAAAAAAAAAAGTAAAGATAAATCCCTTCGTCCAATGGTGAAAACTTGGTAAACATGTGCCTTGGATAAGTACCATGATGAAAACCTGGTAAACATGCATCATGTGTAAATCGATCTTCTATGTCACTTACACTTGGGGGCACCTTGTCTCATCCTATCCATTGCATACACATTCCTAACATAGCAAACCCATCCATGCTCCCTTCCTCTTTTGATCTTGATAAAGACATGGGGGCACAATGTTGACAAATGTTTTGGGTATCTCTTGACATACCTTATCTTGACATTATCCTATGGTCCTTTCCAATCCAATCCTATCATTATCCTCTAGTCATTACCCATTTATCCATCTTATCCAATCCATCCTATCATCCCATTGTCCTAAGCATTATCTTGAAAAAACCTAAGTCTACTATCTAGAATGGGGCATGTTATTCCTATGCGACATAGTCCTTGGAGATCACATCCTTGCTCTTTTACATCTATATCCATTTCATTCCATAGGGCCTATCCTTTTATCCTATCCATTTATCATGATCCTTTCATCCATCCACTATCGTCCATCCTTTTGTCTAATCCCATTCATTCCCTTGCACCTAGACTTGGTTTCCCCCTTGTCATTGGTACCTAGCATAAAGGCTATCAAAATGATCATCCAATGCAAAACATTTCAACAAATATAAAAAAATCAAAACATTTCAAAAACTCCAAAAACGTCAAAACATTTCAAAAATCTAAAAAAATTAAAAATCCAACAAAATTCAAGCAATAAAACCATTCCACATCAAATCACCAAAATCACATTCTTCCAATCAAATCAATCCCAATCATCAAATTCATCACATCATCAAATCCATCAAAACAAGTTCAATCATATCATCAAATCAAGCCAATCTATCCATCATCCAATCTATCAAACAATCAATAGCAAATCAAATAACATCACATATCATCAATAATCCAATCAATTCTAATCAATCCATAACTTGATCAATCCAATCCATATCACCCCATCAATAAAACATAAATCAGAACTACATCTCATCTTTATCGTTAAGTGCCTTGATCCTGCAGATACAGGTATGTAAGCAATCTAAGATACGAAGGAAGTGCCTAGATTCAGGCATAGGCGATAAATCATTTCCATCTTTCATCATTCTTCTAGTCCTCATCAATTCAAATCATCATCATCTATCCTTCAAATCACTTCTTCCATTTCATCCTTATCAAATCAATCCAAGCAATGATCCAAATGCAAGTCATCATTTATCCATAGCAATCAAGTTAATCAATCAAGTCAAATTATCCAATTACATCCTTGGTCTTGATCTTAATATTGTTGTAAGCCAAATCAATCAATCAATCATCATCATCAATGGGATATATCGTTCCCACATCCTTGTGTTGATCTAGGAATATATCGTTCCCCGCCATGACAACACTATCTTTATCAAATCATCAATCAATCAATCACTTAATCATTGGTTTACAGTTTGACAGGGGCAATACCTTGTTTGTTTTTGTATCATTTGTGCATGCTTGCTTGCTTGTGTGTGTTATGTTTTTATCTTGCATTTGCATCAAATCCAAATCAACCCAGCTAATATTCATATCTTGTATTTAGACAAGGTTGTATTACGTTGGGGCACGAGACACATCGTCACCTTGGTCCTTATACCTTGGTGCATAACGTCTTGTGCTACATCAAACATCATTGTTGCTCATGTTCATTGCAGCATAACACATCCTTCTATTTCTTCTATCCATTCCCTTATCTTTCTTAGCCAATCCATTTCATTTCAAGAGCATACCCGTGTTTGTCCAACCCGCCTATCCTCTCAAGGGGGCATCATCATCCTATCCTTTTCCTCTATCCATACCTTAGTTTCTTTGAAATGATGTTACTCGACATAAATCTTATCTCGCAACATCATCTCAAAGAGGGGCAAATGTAGACATTGAAAATTGTCTAGGTCTTGTTTACACATGACCTTGTGTGTTTTGCCCTAAGTCCTAGTTCATCTAACCTCATCCCACTTAATCCCGTTTATCCCTAGGTCCTAGTTCATCCCATCTTAATCATCTTCCTAATTGATTAAATAAACCCACTTTATTTAATTAATCCCACTTGATCACATTCCAATTAACTAAATAAATCCCATTTGTTTAGTTAATAATCCCTCTTCACATGTCTCACATAATTCAAATTAAAAATTTGAATTATTCCCTCACCTCTCATCACATTGTGACACATGTTGCATGTCTCCATCTTCCACTTAATATGCCTTCACATGTCAAATTAATTCAAACACAATATTTGAATTAGATTCCCTTTCATTCTCCATCACACACTTGTCATGTGACTACAATCCCTCTTTGAGTGGGAAACCCTAATCCAACCCTAATCGATCTTGACCGTCCATATCCCCCAACATAACTTGCAATCACAACTGTCCATTCAAATTTGCCTTTTTCTATAAACCTAGCCTCCCTTGAGCCATTTGCATAAAATGAATCTTCTTCTAGCATCCTTACTCTACCAAATTTTCCTCTCAATCTCTCATCCACCCATCTTGCATTCATCCAGTCATTCATCTATCAATCTCCATATCATCGTTATGCTTCTGAATCGTGCAATCAACATTCATCTATTTGGGTAAAACTAGAGTGCTTCGAGTGTGGCATTCTCAACCCTATCAATGGATTGTGAGTCGACATGAGGTTTTCATTCATTTGATTTACATTTGTTATCATTTTCCTTCATGTCAATTTTCCATGATTTCACTATGTATACATATAATCATAATAACTTTTAAATTAATATGTCAAGTTAAACAAAACACAAAAAAAATGCTCACTAGCATTAGGGGAGAGGAGCTATTAGTCATTAGGCATAACTTTATGACCATGTAGAAGTTACATGGAATATTGTAGGACCTCTATTTTTTTAGAAATGTGATATGGACTCTTATCTATCTACAACTAAGGTTTAGAGGTGTGACTCATCATGCAACTCTCCACATCAGCACATCTAGTGAGAAGTGTCTTTAAAATGAATTTTTAAAGATTCAACGAAAATGAGCTATCATGGAATTTTTTTTACAACCTCTTACATTTCATGAGAAACTACAAGGTATTTATTTTACTCACCTTTTACATTTGTCATAGGATAAACATATAATATGAAGTATTCCAATGCATGTATATTGCCACCCCAATAGTTCTACACATAATAATAGTATTTGTCTACATATTTGGAGTGTTTTCATTATAAGTGGGTCCTCAAATAGTTTGTTATCTAGTAGGATGTTCCCCTAACACCTCAAATATATAGGAGGCACCAAAACTCACCATTTAGGCCTTGGGAGATAGACAGACCACCATTTTCCACTCAAGAATTTACTAATGACTATGATGGAGATGAGCCAATTAAAGTTGTAGTTGAGGATGAAGCAGGTTCACAAATGCATAGAGATTATTGGTAGAAGATGGGTCCCCACTATTATATCCATTAGATGTAGGTAGAGGAGTGGGTTCAAGAGGATCAAAAGGAGAAGGAGGATTAGAAGGAGCAATTGAAAAGATACGATGGGAAAATAGGTGGTCACAAGGCCATGGAGGTGGATAGAGGAGAGACAACATTGAATGTATTCCCAATGCAACAAAGATGAGGGGACTAGGGTGATGATATAGGCATGCAATATATAACATTAAAATTATATTCCCTCACATTATAAATTATATGATATCTCAAGATAAATGACCTAACACATAGATCATGTGTAATATGTAGGTGTCTTAGATGAGTGGTTGTATTAACCATAGACCATTTGACAAGTGGTGTTCCTATGATACTGATAAAGTGGATAGTGAAATAATATACATGTTCCAGTCAATTTTCTCTACTATTAAATCTTATGAGCAAGGCTCATGGTAGCTTGGGAGGAGAGGAATGGAACTTGATAAAGAGAGATGTGTCATTACTATAGCAAGACATGCTTTCTTTGGAGCTAGAACACATGTACAAGTGAGGGTAGCCCCGTCACCGCATATAGGTGTCATTATTGGTACAATGATATTCTATAAGTTGATAGTAACACAACAAAATTATAGAGTGCAACAAGTAGATTATAGTGACACAAGTAGATTCTAAAATAACATGGGTAGAGATTTCCAACCTCTGAAGGGAGGTGGGTAGGTTATGAGGCATGATAAACTTTCATGAGCAAGTCTAAATCTAGGAGTAGAATTAAAGGAGTAGGGAAATATCACCTACAACGTCTAGGTTGATGGCCAATGTTAGGAGTGAGATGGGGGAGTGGCTCTCAATGCTACCTCCTCCCAATTGATATGTACCTGATCATGTTATGATTTTTGTTATGTTGATGGCATTTGGTATTGGATACTTTGATATGTATGGTTGGTCTTCATATTTATTGGGTTATGGCATGGGCATCTATATGATCTATATTTTTTATGGAATTTTAGTTTCCTTGTATGTTTATGTGTTTTCTATATGTTGATGTGTGTATGTAAATGATATAGTATCAATTTATCAATACACACAATTATCTTGGCGATCAATGAACTTTGTATGTCATAATGGAATCCACATAAGATGAATCAACCAATGCACTAAAATGGATCACATAATCATTAGTTGAATCAATTGCAAAATCTATATGAATATTTAAATGAATAATTGATGTATTAGTAAAGCTCAAATCTATATGAATAATGGATAATACATGTTTCTTTCTTTCTTTCTCATTTTCATTCTTTTTAACCATTATTTTATATGATCAAACATGTAACAAACACCATGATTCTCTATTTTATTATTTATCTAAATCACTATAATCAAATATTTAAGTTTTCTAAATTATCAATTAAAGTACAGTTCAATTGAATTACCTCCTCCCTTTTTTGGCGTTCTAAGAGCCTTTGGACGAATGATGGTCCCTTGGGTCGATCAGGAGTTTGACTAAAGAATATTGGCAAAGGTGCCACATCATTCACATTTTGGATAGACTATAAAAGTAAAGCAACATCAATATAAAAATTAATATATAATTACTAACAAAAAATGAAATGCATACAATAAAAAAGTTAGATGTGTAGAAAGATTTATACTGGCAAGTCTAGGCCAAATTGGATGGCGGAAAGAGTTCCATGATGAATTTCTGTCAACTCCTCTGTCATCAACTGTTATCCCGCTTAGATACATTAGTACTAATATTTGTTTATATTATATTCAAATGGAATACACCATGAAATATAACTTCAAATTTTACCTCTAAAAAAGATTGGCCTTGCTCGTCTCCTTCTCTACCCCCTGATACATGTGCTTGTGCTCTTGTCCCTGACCCCTCAGCGTGAGTTCTGTACACTGTTGCCTCATCTCATGAAGGTGATGTATGAGGTACATCATACTCTGAAGTGTTAAGGGGTGGATCACTACTCTCCTCGAGAGGACCTAAGCACAACTAATTGCAAAAAATGCAATGATGAGGCACATAAACATGTGTGGACGAGGAGGGTCTAGTAATATCAGGTGATTCAATATGACCACCAATATCATATGGCTGTGCAAGTTGAGAGGTCTGTGTAATCAAGTGCTCAATCAAAGAGTGTATGGCAATGAGGCTTTACTGTGTTGCATTTGCAACGTCTAGGTGCTGAATTGGAGGTGGAGAAGGGATAGTAGGAGGGGGAATAAAAGAAACTTGCACTTATCTCAATGCCCCAAGTCTATCTTGAGACATTCCTTTACCTACTCCCTGGAACTCTCTAAAGTCAAAATAATTCACATGGTGACCCATTAAAAACTCTGCATATAGTTTATGAAGGAAATATAAAAGTACATCAAAATTGTTGTTGGGTGGTTTATCAAAAACCATCCACCAACGATCCCAAAATTTTTGAGTAATACCCTAATGTGTACACCATTTGATTAAATACTTCGGCTTACGAACATCGACATGCAATCTAGTTTTAGGGTTGACAAAATATTGGGCTAAGATAGCTTTGGTAATGCCTACCTCTTTGACTTGGTCATATGATAAACCATTAGAATATTTTGCCTTCTTCACTTCTCACCATTGCCTAAATGATTCATGTTGGCTTGTGAGGGTTTGAACATGAGTAATAATTCACTCTAAGCTCGATGTCATTGAAGACAATCGATGGTGGTAGCGATAAACTTCTATAATCTTACTTATTTCATCAATATTTCTTTCAATTTGCTCTTGGATTGTTGGAGGGTTTGGTGGGGGAGGGTTTGGGTTTTGATGTTCTTCATCCATTTTACCTATTTCAAATTTAAAACATACAAATTTAGGATTTAAAACAAAAAAAATTCATTTGATTTACAAAAAAACAAAATAAAGATGAATTAGACCCTTACCTCTTTGAATTTGCCTCCTCCAAATCGGATATCTGTTTCTCCCACTCTACGTTTTGCAAGTCGTGGATTTTGCAAAACGCGGGCTTTTTTTCACTTTTATGGTTTACAAAATGGATATCCATTTTAGGTTTCACAAAACGGATATCCATTTGGAATGGATATTATTACCAACCCATAAAAAAGTCAAAGAATCATTTCATGATTTTGTTTATGTAAAACACATTTTTTTTCTCCTATTGCCATTGTTTGGCCCGCGATGATCTTGCACTCACCCATGGACAAAGGATCATTCAATGATGTCCTTTGTGTGCCTTCATTGTCAACTAATATCTTTTCTATCATATCACACATGGTGGAGCAAGGAAAAGTGTTGAGTTCACACCAAATTTTTTGATAATTCAAGATTTGCATAGTAGAGATATTGTTACAGCTGGGAGGTAGATCAATCTCAAGTGTAAACCTTCTCACATTTTACTCCTATTGTTCCTTTGGTTGATGTACACACTCAGGCATCTAGCGTGGACACTTTTTAGGAGATGTAGTATGGTCATTTGAATCTTGGTGTTCTTTCATCCACTGAAGTTCTAGAGACATGTTCTAACATTCCATATCCTCCACTTGTTAGACTTAGGGCCCACAACTAAGAGGGGGGGTGAATCAGTTGTGCAAAAATTTCTTTCTATTAAACACTTAATTCCACTTTGCAATTCAGCAGCTTAACAATAAATCAATCATGGAAACATAATGCAACAAATCAAGAGCAGAAACATATCAACACATGAGACACCAAGATTTTGACGTGGAAAACCTGGTTAAGGGAAAAACCACGGGGTGATTAACCCAAGAATGTATTCTCTGTTAGAAGAATAGAAAGAACAAAATGACACATGCCAATTAGGGCTCACTGCCCGAGCACATTGCTCACAAGAGGCTCACTGCCTACAAGACACACTGTCTACAAAGAAATAAGTATCACCTACTTGAACTAGAAAATAGCATCTTCACCATGCTTGAATCAGTTCCATTAAGCTCAATACTTCTACTCTACCTTTCGCTCTCCTCCTCGCTACCACACACTCATCTCCATAAGGAGAACTTTAAAATGACTTCGCAATACCTTATTTATACAAGGCATCAACTTAGGAATGATCATCTAAGTTGGCAAACATCCACAATAACATCCGCAAGATGTATAACTCATCCGATCGGCCTATTTTAGGAAGAACACCATCATTTGGAAGTTGTTCTTCAAAAGCGAACTCCAACTTCAATGCGGACCACCAACATGAACTAGACACGATTCAAAGACCACCACAAGCTTGCCTGAATCACCAAGAACATCCATACTTCATCTGCTTATTTGAACCCTTCTCTCCTTCATCTGGAATCTCAAGAACACAGTCTGTCATCACTATCACAAAGGAATAGATGCTTACGGACCTTCAAACCACGAACCAATCTAGTTGACACTCCACAAAGACTTCCTCAGCACTCCCTCAAATCCGTAGAACATTATAATGCAATTCTGGATCTCACCGGACCTATCGGTCTCACTCTGTCACCACTGAACACCTGTCGGAACTGGTTTTACTTAAATAGCCACAACTTCTTCAGATCTCTGAAAACTCTACTAGACTACCTTAAGACACATATCTACAAACCCTTTAAACCGTATCCTCTGATCCTCATCCTATCATGGACTTTTACTTTACTGTCTTCCATGTTCTTTGTTCCTAATTGAGACTAATTTTCTCAATATCCTCAGCACACAGCTCATCCAATCCTTATTATTAATGCAACAGGAGTATGTTGACATCAATGACAACATCGGTTAGGCCCATACTTGCAACAATCTCCCCCTTTGTCATTGATGGCAACATATGATGTGAAAAACTGTTTTAACCATTAAGACAAGAACTTCTCCTTACTGTCACAACTCCCCCTATCAGCAACAACCATTCACATGTCTTCTCTCCCTTAACTGCTCCCCCTTCGATCAGCAACCACTTGTTTTTTACATGTCTTCTCTCCCCTTTTGACATCAATGGCAAAGGGCACATACTTGCAATTCTAACACTTTAGAATCACACCTGCTGCTCCCCCTGAGTAGTAGCTCCCCATCAACAATCTGGATCACAAGATATGACTGTGATAACCACCGGACTGATGCACCTTAATGCACCTTAGTTCATCACCGGAGGGGCAATGACCCCTAGCTTCTCCCTGAAATACTGAAAAGAGTCCTTAGGTGAAAAGAGTCCTTAGGTAGAGGTTTAGTAAAGATGTCTGCAATCTGATCCTTGGAAGGCACAAACTCCAATCTGACTTCATTCTTGTTCACTTGCTCTCTCAAAAAGTGAAACTTGATGGATATATGCTTAGTCTTTGAATACAACACCGGATTCTTAGATATATTTATTGCACTTGAATTATCACAGAAGATTGTGATATGTTCCTCATACTCTACTTTGATATCTCTTAGCATCTGCTTCATCCACAAAACTTGAGTGCAACTACCTACTGCTGCAATATATTCTGCTTCAGTTATAGACAGAGATAATGCCTCTTGTTTCTTTCTTAGCCAAGAAACCAATCTCTTCCCCAAAAAGAATGCTCCACCACTGGTATTCTTCCGGTCATCCACATCTCCTTCCCAATCTGCATCTGTAGATGCATGAAGAGAGAAATCATGATCTCTAGGATACCACAAACCATACTCAACTGTCCCTTTCAGATATCTAAAAATCCTATTGATTGCCATGACATGAGATTCTCTAGGATAAGCCTAGAATCTAGCAACAAGACGAACAACCTGCATAATGTCTGGTCTAGTTTGAGTGAGATACAATAGTCCTCCAATCATTGACCTATACTTTGTCTGATCAGCCTTAGGAGAATCATCATCTTTGCTCAATTTACATCCGGTTGTCATGGGAGTATTCATTGGTTTTGAGTCTTCCATCCCAAATTTCTTCAGAAATTTTTTCACATATTTGGTCTGAGAAATGCAGATTCCTTTCTTTGTTTGTGTGATTTACAGACCCAAGAAGAAATTCATTTCACCAAGCATGGACATCTTAAACTCACTTTTCATTTGATTTGCAAAAGTTTTACACATACTCTCTCTTCCTCCAAAAATGATATCATCAACAAACACTTCAACAATCAAGATATTTTCATGATCAATTTTGAAATACAAATTACTGTCAGCAGTACCTTTGTTGAAACCAATCTTTAAAAGATGCTTATCCAATCTTTCATACCAGGCTCTTGGGGCTTGCTTCAGTCCATACAGTGCCTTCTTCAACTTGCAGACCATATCACCAAGATCAGATAATTGAAATCCATCTGGTTGCTCAATGTACACTTCTTCTTCCAAGTCACAATTCAGAAAGGCAGACTTGACATCCATCTGATACATTTTGAAATCTTTGAATGCAGCAAATGCAAGAAATAGTCTGACTGCTTCAATTCTTGCCACCAGAGCAAAGGTTTCTTCAAAATCAATTCATTCTATTTGAGAGTAACCCTTGCAGACCAATTTGACTTTATTTCTGATTACTTCACCAACTTTATTCAGTTTGTTCCGGAAGACCCATTTTGTTCCAATCACATTCTTGTTTCTAGGTCTGGGAACAAGATCCCAAGTGTGATTTTTCTCTATTTGCACTAGCTCTTCCTCCATTGCTTTAGTCCAGTTTTCATCGTTGCAAGCTTCATTCATTGTCTTAGGTTCAATCTTTGAAATCAGACAATACTCTTCTGAATCTTGAGTAATTCTTCTTCTTGTTTGTACTCCTTTGCTTTTATCACCTATGATCTGATCTTCAGAGTGGTTCAATCTTACATACCTGGGAACTTTGGGAATTTCTTGCACTTCTGATTCTTGATCAGGCTCATTGAAACTCATTTCTTTTTCCTAGTTTACCGGATTAGTTTGAATCTGACTAACAGATGAGGCTTGAGTTTCTTGAGTCAGAACACCATTCAGATCACCTTCATCATATTCATAAAACCTTGAAGGCTTCTCAATTCCTTCATCAACCTTCACATTTGTACTTTCTATCATCTTTCTCAGTCTTTTGTTATAACACCAGTATGCTCTGCTTTGAATAGAGTAACCCAAGAATTTTCCTTCATCACTTCTAGCATCAATCTTTCCTAGATCTTCATCTCTTTTAATGTAACATTTGCTACCAAAAACTCTAAAATATCTCACAGTAGGAGTGATGCCAAACCAAAGTTCATAAGGAGTCTTACCAGTATTGCTTCTGATTTGAACTCGATTGAGAGTATAGATTGCAATGCTGACAACTTCTCTCCAATAGATGTGAGGAACGTTTGCTTCCATCATCATGGTCCTAGAAGCTTTCTGGATGGTCTAGTTCTTTCTCTCCACCACTCCATTCTGCTGTGGAGTCCTAGGAGCAGACAACTATCTCTTTATTCCATGTTTCTCACAGAACTCTAAGAATTCACCGGATGTGAATTCTCCACCTCTATCAGACCTCAGACATTTCAATTTTCATCTGGTTTCATTCTCTACCATAGCCTTGAATATTTTGAATTTCTTAAAGGCTTCTTATTTCTCTTTCAGAAAAGTCACCCACATCATCCGGGAGTAGTCATCAATTAGTAACATGAAGTATCTATCACCTTGCATACTCATGATTCTTGCCAGACCACAAAGATCAGTATGAACTAAGTCCAATAATCCGGTAGAAGATAGTTCCTTACTCTTGTATGTGACTCTGCTCAGCTTACCCAACTGACATTCTTTGCACAAGTTATTAGTAGGTTCACCAATTTTGGAAGATCTCTTACAGCCTGAGTATTGTTTATCTTGATGATATTATCAAAATTCACATGACACATTCTCCTATGCCATAACCAACTCTGATCAACTTGAACAAATAAACAACTTTTACCAGTACCAACCAAGTGGAAGATATTACCTTTAGTTTGGGTACCGGATGCAATCTCTGTTCTAGAGCTTTCAAAGATCTTGTATTTTCCATCTTTGAACTGGAGATCATAGCCTTTGTCCACCAACTGTCCAACACTGAGAAGATTGTGCTTCAATCCTTCAACATACAGTACATTACCGGTTTTGTTTCTTCCATCAAAAGAAATAGTTTCTCTACCTCTGATTCTACCAGCAGAATTATCACCAAACTTTACTACTCCTCCTTCATACCTTTCCAAATCTACAAACTTATTTTTGTCACCTGTCATATGGTGAGAGCATCCACTGTCAATGACCCAATCATCATTTTCTTCAACTTGGGCAGCCAGAGCTCTTTCTACAACTTTATGATTGACAGATTCAGAGGATATTGGTTCTTCTTCCTTGATGGCAATAAACACCCATTCATTTTCGGATTTGTTTCCTGTCTCTGATTCATCATCTATTACTCCTTCATTGTCATCTTCTTTGTAACATCCAAATCCGAGATGACAAGAAGTAACTAAGTTTTTACAACGGTAATTTTTTTTTTACTAGGAAATCACATGCAAAAGTTACTCATCTATAATCCAATACAACATTTTCCATTTTATCATACACATGCTCTCATTATCATAAAGCTGAAAGAAATGATATACATTAAACATTTTGTTTTCTAACAAATGAAATTTTCTTGAAACAACATAAATTGGAAACATACCATTATCATGCATCTCGATTGTCGATCCATCATATTCAAGACTCGGCATTCCTCAGTATTTGGAAAAGAAATTATCTTCAAGGAGCTTAACCTCCAACCACAGACCGTCGGTCTCTCGCACTCCTTCCTAACCGGAAGTGGCCCTACCCTACTCAAGAGGATAGACTTAGGATAACCATCGGCGTTTGCCATCTGAGCTCTAGTGTTGTAACCTACGTGTCTTGTTATCGCGCAGATCCCTAGATACCCTCTAGTCATGCACGACACTCCACAAGAAACGCCATCCAGTTACGGTGAACGTTCGATGCACTTGAGGATAGTACATCACCTTGGCCAAAGGTTTTGTTTGTAATTAGCGTTCTAAGAACGCATAAACTTGGTTCACCCACCCTACTCGACTTGAACTGGTCGAAATCCTACAGTTTCCTATTTGTTTAGTTTTAACTATTTGATGACCTTGATGACCTCAAGGGTTTAGGATATCCTCCTACAATAGCGCATGGCGCACTTTTTACTCTAATCTCGAGTTCAGAGTTTCATAATCCATTTCAGATAAAACCCTTGCTTATAAGCGTCCACTCCTAAGTGATTTCATATTTGTTTACTTGGTTCTCATGTTTACACAACATACTCTAATATATAGAGCCTTTACCCGTTATCCCGAAATTCGAGGATTCTAGACTCATATGGTCTACAAGGTTAAACAATTATAACACCGTCGCATGCAACGTAATTTCAACTCACATGCCGTTTTCAACTCAAATGGATCGTTTCAGACCTATGACGGTTTCCTAACCATTACTAAAACTTTATCATCCTATTCCTCTTTCCATGTTATTAGTTTCACATGGATCAATAAAATGAGAGTCGTAAATAAAATATAAATGATTATGGAATCTTTCCTATGTCATAGAGATGACCAATGCATGGTCGACCTCTAACTAAAGATGTACGATGGTTAAGACATCAGTTGCTCTCAACTGCATTTTCCGGCTATCAAACACACAAATTTTACGTCAAAACGTGCTTAAAAACTGCGGTTTTGACTTTACACAGCATGCACGTGGAACAGCGTGTTTACTTGCTGTGTAGCTATCGTTCAAGGGAGGTAAATTTACATCTTGCATCAAGATAAGTTCGTTTCTAAATGAATATACGTTAGAGAACTGCGTTCTTTTATTTTACAGTTTCTTCAAGGCAAGAAATGCTACCATTTCTGAGTTTACGAATTCTAGAAGACAGCATACTTCTTTTTCTGAGTTTATAAAATTACGAACACAGCAATGAGACAGCCACACTTCTATTTCTGAGTTTTTAAATCCTAACACACAGTAATGAAACAGCAATACTTCTATTTCATGGATTAACCGCACACTGAAAAACATAGTAGAATTACGTTGACCTCCTATTCTACTCATAGTATACGTTTACATCATTCGCAAACATAAAACTTGCTTACATACTGGTCTAAACTGAGAGAAGAAAACAAAGGAAATGAACCTGTGGACGATAATGGAGGTTGCTGTGACAAATTTGACTTCTCCTCTTGGTTAAATGTCCTCCTCTCTGCCGTGTTATTCTTGCTTGCCACAGCGAAAGCTCTCTACAAATCGTGTATGCTTTCACCACAGCGAATGCTCTCTACAACCGTGGATGCTTTCACCACAGCGAATGCTCTCTACAACCGTGGATGCTTTCACCACAGCGAATGCTTTTCTACAACCGTGGATGCTTTTACCACAGCGAATGCTTTCCTCACAGCGAAAGCTCTCTAAAAACAGTCTCTCTTCTCTACCACAGCGAATGCTTTTCTCACTACCCTACACACAGTTATCCTATCCCTTACTACGCAGCTTCCCCAACTGCCCGCCAACCTCCTCTAACTTCGCGCGACCGTCATTACTCCAACACTCCCTTACTCTACAACGGGCTTCCTCTTCCGTCGACAGTGTCTCCACTACTAACTACCTTCCAAACTAACTACCCTACCACGTAGGAAACTCCCTGCGATTTCTCACAACCGCTTTCATGATGCTTTCGCACCCATCATAATGATGGGGCATCTGCCATAACTGCGACGTCTCACAACTCAGCCGTCCATCTTTTTCTCTCTCGAGCTATGGTGAGGTAGAATCTTAACTCTCATACGAGGCTAAGCATAAAGGTTAAAATGGGTAAATGATTTTTAATAACATCCCGTAACTTAACAATCAACAATAATAATAAGGAAAGAAAGGAATACATGGCATAAAATCTAAGCCATTCTTGCACGGTTTACACACGTTTGGCATCTCAACGCCACACACTTGCCTACATAAGGACACGCGTCATGATGACATGCATAGACCCAAGGTTCACGGATTACCATGGTAAACGTTTAACTCATCGCGACGGATCCAATCATGGTGAAGACTTCGTTAACCAAAACTCACTCGAACACAAAGCATCTAAAAGCTAAAAGAGAGGTTAAACTTGACAAGACGACGGCGATCAAGTCTCTAGAGCAACTTATTGGCCAAAAAGGAAAAGAATACATTCACAACACAAGTTCGACGCGTTTTACGACAATCACGACGGATTGATTGTAACGCGAACGAGTTCTACAACGTTAGACGGACCAAGCCGACTTCTTGCGTTTTTCGACTACGAGACTAGATTTACAATTTCGCCACAAGATGGTTCAATAAACACTTATAAACGAAAATATTAAACATCTAAATAAGTCGACTTGCTATGATGGACTTACAACGACATCGACGACTCCAAGATTCTACATGACGACTTTCGACTAGGATGTCACACTTTATCCTTTGACGTCGACATCTAGCTAACTAACCCAACCGGCAAACAAGACTAACTGGTCGGTTCCAAGGTTTATCTACCTGTTTGGCGATCTCAGTAACAAACGCCCATGGATAATTTCCAGAGTCTATACTCTCTCTCGAAGATACTTTCTCTTCTCGTCGAACACGGTCCACCTGTTCCTGCATCGACAGACTCACATACAATTTTGTGGTCAAAGCACCTATGTTCAAATCAAAACATAATATATCCAAACATCATTGCATTTATTATAAAAACATTTAGTCTACAATATCGCCTTGATCGTAATCATTAGATTTCACAATACAATATAACAACTTTGTAAGATAAATCGTCAATTTCCATGTCATTCACAACATATTAAATTACTAAAATTCGCAAGAAAGTAAATAGCATAATTGTTTTCAAAAAGAGGGATGTGACATTCTTCATGAACAAAGTAACAATTCTTTTGGAATCTTGATCTGTTAGGATTTGGCCTTGAAAATTTTTCCGGACATTTTGAGGCAAAATGACCAATCTTATTGCAGTTAAAACACCTAAAAGACAATTTCCCTTCATACTTACCGGATCCTCTTGGCAGTCTCTTTGCAATAAGGGCTTCAAGTTGAGTAGTTTCTACTTGTTCTTCTTCTAGGTCTTTTCTTGCTTTTTCATACCATGATAGTTTCCTTGAAGAGTTCTCTCCCAGATCAAACCTTTGTTTACCTTTTACAGAGGCATTGGCTTTGAATGCAGATTCAGTCTTTGGGGGGTCATCTCCAAACTCGGTCATTTCGAATGCAAGCAATTTGCCAGCCAATTGATCTCTTGTGACAGTTGTATGGGCTCTAAATTCATCAATGGCAGCAACCTTGATTTTGAAACAGGCAGGAAGGGATCTGAGAATTTTGCCAACAATCTCATTTTCATCCAAGACTCCACCTGCATTTCTAATTCCACAAACAAGCTCATTTACTCTTGGCATAAAGGTAGCAATATTTTCATCATCTCTCATCTTCAGGTTTTCAAATTTCCCTTTCAGACTCTGTAACCTTGCACATTTAACATACTAGTCTCCTTCATGCAAAAGTTCCATTTTTTTCCAAATCTCATAAGCAGTTGGTAGGTCAATAACATTTGAGAGCTCTAAATCAGATAAAGCACTTAGAAGAGCTTCTATAGTTCGCAGATTGTTTTCAGCATCTGTGATTTCATTTGGAGCTTTTGGACCACCTTGTGGAGGTGCATACTGTGTTGTAGCCATGGTTCAGTAAACCCTTCCCATACATTGCAAGTGACATTTCATCTGACTTTTCCACAAACTAAAATTAGTTCCATCAAACTTCGAACTATCCTTCTTGTAGGACGACATCCTGGATCTCCTCAAGCGGTTAAGCTCCTTTTAGAGGAACATGGCTCTGATACCAATTGTTAGACTTAGGGCCCACAACTGAGGGGTGGGGTGAATCAGTTGTGCAAAACTTTCTTTCTATTAAACACTTAATTCCACTTTGCAATTTAGTAGCTTAACAATAAATCAATCATGGAAACATAATGCAACAAATCAAGAGCAGAAACATATCAACGCATGAGACACCAAGATTTTGACGTGGAAAACCCGGTTAAGGGAAAAACCACGGGGTGATTAACCCAAGAATCTATTCTCTGTTAGAAGAATAGAAAGAACAAAATGGCACATGCCAATTAGGGCTCACTGCCCGAGCACATTGCTCACAAGAGGCTCACTGCCTACAAGAGACACACTGTCTACAAGGAAATAAGTATCACCTACTTAAACTAAAAAATAGCATCTTCCCCATGCTTGAATCAGTTCCATTAAGCTCAATACTTCTGCTCTGCTTTTCGCTCTCCTCCTCGCTACCACACACTCATCTCCATAAGGACAACTTCAAAATGACTTCGCAATCCCTTATTTATACAAGGCATCAACTTAGGAATGATCATCTAAGTTGGCAAACATCCACAATAACATCCGCAAGATGTATAACTCATCCGGTCGGCCTGTTTTAGGAAGAACACCATCATCTGGAAGTTGTTCTTCAAAAGCAAACTCCAATTTCATTGTGGACCACCAACATGAACTGGACACGATCCAAAGACCACCACAAGCTTTCCTGAATCACCAAGAACATCCATACTTCATCTGCTTACTTGAATCCTTCTCTCCTTCATCCAGAACCTCAAGAACACAGTCTGTCATCACTGTCACAAAGGAATAGATGCTTGCGGACCTTCAAACCACGAACCAATCTAGTTGACACTCCACAAAGACTTCCTCAGCACTCCCTCAAATCCGTAGAACATTATAATGCAATTCTGGATCTCACCGGACCTATCTGTCTCATTCTGTCACCATTGAACACCTACCGGAACCGGGTTTACTTAAATAGCCACAACTTCTTCAGATCTTCATGCGGACCTCTGAAAACTCTACTGGACTACCTTAAGACACATCTACAAACCCTTTAAACCGCATCCTCTAATCCTCATCCTATCGTGGACTTTTACCTTACTGTCTTCCCTGTTCTTGTATGTTCCTGATTGAGACTAATTTTCTCAATATCCTCAGCACATAGCTCATCCAATCCTCATTATTAATGCAACAGGAGTATGTTGACATCAATGACAACACCGGTTAGGCCCATACTTGCAACACCACCATCTCCTATTGCATCTACAGAGTTTAGTGTTGCCACATCCATGTTTTTCAGTGCAACAGGTCATTCATCATCTTCCAGATATAGCTAATTGGGATGAGTACTTGACAGGTATTGCAGATTTGTTTGGTGAGTCCCATCTTACAGACTTGGAGGACACTATTGAGGACATTCATCTCCTCTTTGATGTTAGCTCTCATGGAGTTGCATCATTTTCTTTGGATGACTTGTTCTTTCTCCTCCTTTTCATTTGTCACAATTTAGCATCGGATTGGAGAACCTTGAACAACATTCGGAGGACCCTTCATTGCCTTTGGATCATGTTCTACATATGTTTCTACTAGGTTCTAGATTGTCACTTTTTTTAGTTTGGCCTGGGACTCTTGATTTGATTGTGGCACCTTTCAACATTGACATGGCGACACCTAAACAAAGTTTAGAGACATCATACATCTTGAGTTTTCTTCCTTCATATTCCTTTCAGGAATGGAAAGTCATCTTGCATACATCTTTGGTTTTGTTTCTTCCTAAGGGGAGGAACGTTATTCGACGTTCTTGGATCATCTTCAGCATTCATTGTCGAGTATCTACCATTAGTGCAGGAGATTCTACATTGAGGGGAGGCTACATGGTCTCTCTTTTTCGTCCCTCTTATGGGGGAACGTTTTCCTCACATGGGGTGGTTTTTCCTTATCATACATTGGAGTGCATCTTTCTTGTGTTTTCTCTCTTTTGGAGAGGGGTTTTGTCTTATGGGTTTTTCTCTTTTTCTCCATTTGTGAGAGATTGTTTTGTCCATGGGTACCTAACATGACCTTATAGTCGAGAACTATCTTTGCATCTTTCATTTGTTTCATTCTCCCTAAGTTGCACTTAAGGAGGGGTGTTGGTGTGAACGAGGTATATTACTTAACTAGTTCCACATTAGGTCATATTCATGTTGACGTTTTAGCAGCGGGAGATGTTCTTCTCCCAAATTTCAATAATAAATGAAAAGTCACAATGAGGCCGATGCATATGAAGAGACGCCTTGCTTTGTATATATACAAGGCAATGATCATTCATTTGATCATCAATTTTTTCATTAAAACCAATTCGCACTTCAAGGAGGAATTCGCACATTTGCAGCAGATCAACATATTTCATCAACAGATTGATATCAAGAAGAAATCATATTTGTTTTTATATTCACCTCTAAGAGAGGTGCAATCTTTCATTACATCAAATCGATCTTGTATTTGAGCCAAGTTGTAAGCAGATTTCTGCTCTTTTCATTCAATATATAAGAGATATTTTGGCTGGGTTTTTCTCCTAGAGGAGGGGGGTTTTCCTAGGGTATTTGTTGTGTTTGATTGTTCATCATTTTGTATTTCTGCTTATCTTCATTTCTCGTCTAAAATTAACATGGTATAAGAGCCAAGTTTCAAGAAAACTGATCAGATTTGACTAAGCTTAATTCTGGGTTGTGTGGAAGACAATCCTTTGCTTAGGGTAGTTACTCAAAAAAGAAGATGGCGACCAATGTCAAGATAGAAGATAGACTTGAGACAACAGCTCCCAATCTGTAGAAGATGGTGCCCTCGCTCTGAAGAAAACATTGATAATATCTATAGAGTTTGAAATTATATATAATTGATGTGCTTGAATTCGTGGGTCCCTGTGAATTTGAAGTATTTGTTAACCAAATCAGGAACAAAATCCAACACGACTTGTAACAAAGTTTTGATTCAACACTTGAAGAGTGTATAGCTTGAATTGGTTTGTGGGTGGAGATAGCTGTGTGAGCATTCAGAATACCAACGTGGTTGTTAAGGCAACAAGAACCATCTTACACTGGAGTGCCGATGTGAGCTAGTCACATGTCATTGACGGGAGTCTCATTTCTGAGAGGCAATCACATTTGATGATCCCAACGAATGATACAGTCATGGCATGGTGAGTTTAATTTTATATTTCATAAGTATCACCCTGCTTAGTGGACATTGGCCACTTGATGATAGTGACTCTGCAAATTTCTGTTGATAACTGAGAGGGGGGGGGTGAATCAGTTATCTTAATTATTTTAACTTCATGTTCTTCTTTAACAACTAGTGCAGCGTCACATCATATAAGCATGCATAATCATAAAAGAAGGAATAAAATCATTACACATGACACAATGATTTTGACGTGGAAAACCCTGTTAAGGGAAAAACCATGGGGTGACTAACCCAAGATTGTATTCTCTATTAAAAGAATAGAAGTATAACATGGCACTTGCTAATTAGGGTTCACTGCCCGAGCACACTGCTCACAAGAGGCTCACTGCCTACAAGAGACTCACTGTCTACAAGGTATAAAGAAAGTAACCAAGTGTTTGAATTGATGAGAAGCATCCACATATGCTGAGGTTTAGTTCCGGTTAGGCTCAATACACTGATCTACTGCACTTCATTCTTCCCCTTCTTTGTTGCTGTTGTCCTGTCACATACCAGACCTGTATTGCTGCTTCCACACTATTTTCTATTTTTCTTCACACAACACAATACACCACACACCTTCACATCTAAATTCATCTGGTATATATATCCACACCAAGAATTTCATCATCTTTCTAGTCAGCATCCAGAATACTCAATATTTTTCCAAACTTTGATCTGTCAGCTAAATCCTTGCATACTAAGTGATGCGTATCAAGGAGATACTTATAGAAGTCATCAATCATGTCGTTCTCATCCGGATTAAGGTTTGATGCTCTGCCGGTCAGTTCTTCATCAGTCTATTATACCAAATAGGGACCCAACACTTAGGTGCTCATATCTTTTCATTCTTTCATCACCAGAGGCTCAATCTATGGAATGTATCAGTCATGGTACTCCTCTTGACTTCCCCAAGTCCGTACTTTTCTGAGATACTTCCTCTGAGAGATCTGGACCTGATTGTTAGACCTTGCTCCATGCTCTATTCCTGCTTCACCGGACCAAAGTACTCTTCAATCTGTCTTCCGGTATAGACATACCATGTCCTGCGGATGTGTGGGATGGACTTTGTTTCCATCAATGACAACATTCATGAAGCCACACAATGTCTTTTGCCAACAATCTCCCCCTTTGGCATTGATGGCAACACTTAGTGAAAAATGACTAAGTGTCACACTACACTCCCCCTTAGCTGATGCTTTGTTCTAAAGTACACTTTTCCAGAGCTCCCCCTTAGCTAGATTCCACATTTTTCACTGCTCCTCACTCCCCCTTTGACATCAATGGAAAAGGGTAGAATCCGCACACCAAAATTCCCAAAAATCCAACTATACTTAGCCGCATAAGTATATATACATGTTATACTTACATACATTGAAGTATATCTGCAAAAGTTGTCTTCAACTGGACAAATTCTGTTGACCAACTCTGATTCATCCTGTCCAAAATTGGGATGTGACTACTCAACAGGAATGTAAAAGCTTCTGCCCTCTTTAGATCTGTCGGATCACTGGTCTGAGCTGTGGTCTAAGCATCAGTTAGGGCCTCATGCATGGCCTCTAATTTAGGGATAATTATCCCTCTAAGTTCACCCATCCTACTTATTATATTCTTCCTTTCCTTTTTAAGTTTCTTTAGTTCATTTAGAATGACAATAGTCTGACATTCCTGGTTTATTATGGATGTGGTGAGAGGATCAAAATTTTGAGATACACTTGACAATTTATCCTCTTGCTCTTTCACTTTCTTCTCAATATCTTTTGTCACTTTAGACCAGGATAAACAAAATTTATATATTTCTCCACCATCTTTAAGAGCATTTTCTAAGCTCTTTATCCCAATATCCATAGTTCTCCTATCATTTGTTATTAGCCCTTGTACTTCGGAGAATCTCTTACCCAAAAAAATTTTCCGGACTTTCTCTTCTGCTGCTTTCTCTAAAGAGTCAAAATGTGTATTAACAGAATGAACAAGAGACTTTAGATTACCGGATGTGGAGGCTGAAGGATCCTTTTGGAAGGATGGCATGATTTTCTCTAGCACACCAGATGCAATCTCTATTAGCTCACAGTCTTCCATGTGAGACTTTAGAAGCTTTTCTTTTGCTTTGGCTTAAGCAAAAGATGCTACCTTCATTGTCTGGACTGGAGATAGGGAATCAAAATTGAATGGTCCTTAAAGTAGCTCCGGTTCATCTAATTCCATCATTTCTTTTGTCAAGAAGTTTTTGACTGCTTCTGCAGTGTTTCTTGTCGAAGATAGAGTTTTCTTCCCTTCTGCAGCCTCAGCATTGTCACTTGTGGTCTTCTCTGTTTGATCTTCTTCTCTCCCCTTCACTTCTTCTTCTTGATTGATTCTCTCTTCTTTTCTTTCTTTTCCTTCAATTCCGGAGTCTGTTGGGGGATCCGAAAGAGAGGTGTCTACTTCTCCATGGACTTCCTCTTCCGGAACAGAGGAATCTAAGTCCTTAGTCTTCTCTTTATCTATCTCTTTTGATTCTTCTGCATTTTTCTCTGTAAGATCTTCCTTTGATGTACTGAGTCCATCATCCATGACAGAGGGTTCATCACCTAAGTCCTCTATAACAGGAATATTGAATCTTTTATAGGCATTCCAGAGGATGTCTTCAGTCTCTTTAGCCACCTGATCAGTGTCTCCAAGCATAAGCTTATTCATTCTGGCTTTGCTCCGGAACTCATCCTTGCAATCTTTGAAGATCATGCTTATTTGCTTTGGAGTGATGTAGGGATAGAGTTGGATAGCAATCTGCTCTCAGATTTCTAGGTCTTTTGCCATGGCATTGTTCTTTCTCATTTCAAGTTCCTTTTCTAAAATTTTAGGAATCAGAGATATAATTTCAATGAATGCTTTGTTATAGATGTTTAGATACCTGACTGTGGCATCTTGCAAGATCTTCTGATCAGCTTCATTATATTCATCATAAAATTCAGTCATTGGTTGCAGGTTTCCATCCATAGTAACTGATTTGATAATATCATCAATGCAGAGAGTAGGCTTTTCAACGAATTCTTCTACCTCTTCTTCCTTGTTATGACCATTAGAGGGTTCATTGGAAGTTTTCTTCTTCTTCTTCATTTTCTTTACTTCCTCATTGGTCTCAATTTCTTCATCATCCTTCTGACTTGTATAGGACCTTGTTGCCTTTTTCTTGGTTCTCTTCTCTCCCCTTCCAGATGTCAGGGCTTCTGGTTTTGATGCTTTTTGGCTCTTGGAGGTGGTAGGTGCAGAGCTTCTGGAGGATTTGGTCCGGGAGGGGGCTTGCACCGGAGCACTTTCTTTTTCTGTTTCTTGCCTTTCTTTCTCTGTCCTTTCCATCTCTCTGTTGGCATCAACTGCCTCCTTTGATATTCCATGCCTCTTGGCGAATTCTTCTACTTCCCTTCTTACTTTTCTCTTGATCTCAGTCTGTCTCAGTTCAACATGAACTTTTACACTCAGCTCTTGGAAGGTTCCAAACCTTTCTGCCTTAGGGTCCTTGGGCTGACTCAGTAGGTGTTGGATGTGTAGCTCTAGGATTTTCTCATCAACCTCATACCCCATTGGCAGGATCCATACTATTCTCGGTTCCACTGCCTCCATCAGGCATTGATCAGTGTCTACCATAAAGCACACTGTATCCTTGTACTTCTCAACCAATGATTGGGGGATTCTTTCTCTGGCTTGCATCATACTTTGAAAGTTCTTGAAGTAGCCCCAGAGTGTTGTATTATGTGCCTTGGCATCACCAAGCCCATGCATATAATCTCTGATTTGTATAGCTACTGGTTTGTCATTTTGCCATATCCAACCATTGGATCCAAGTAGCTCATTCATGAAGTAAAAGAACAAACACAGTATTAGCCCACCATACTTGAATGAGTTCTTCTTGTCCTTCTTGATCTTTTGTAGGTTTTCCAATAGTTGGCTCAGAAGAAGCTCACAAAGATCAAAATCTGCATTCTCCCTTAACATTTGATAAGCAACATAGATTGCAGTTCTGGATATAGAATTCTCCCTGCTGGAGTGATATATCTTATAGCCAATTATCATAGATGCAAACTTGATATCCGGATCAGTGATATCTTCAATTGTCATTGCTCTCTTGTCAAATTTTGATCCGGTTGCCTCACTCACTGTCTGATTCTTGACAGATTTGAGAGCAGGTAACCCACCGGATGAGTGTAATTCGATTACCACCCTAATTGCATCCTTGGTTATCTTGAATGGCCTCATCAACCACATAAAGTTGTCATGCATTCTACTCAGAACATACCGGACCCATTCATCTTCTGCAAAATAGGGGAAATGGATGCAATGTCCGAAATGCTTATCCCGGATGGCTTTGTACTGAGGTTTGAGTTTAACTGCTTGTGGTAGATATCCATCAGCTTGGATTCCCCAAATTCTTCAAAGTTTGCATGAATGTATGCCCTAACATCTTCTACATGCAAAACCCCATGCGAAATGCTAGAAAATGCACCTAGGGGATCAACTTCTAGGGATTTATAGGGATGTTTCTTGAATTTAGGGCGCAGCCTATCGGTGATCTTCACAACATTCGGAGTAGCCATCTTTCAAAAGATTCAGAGAGATTTTCAAGAGCGGAAAATACCTTTTACGCTTCTAGGGCTCACGATATGAGTCGGATCAGATTGCTGGATGAATCGACTTCTGCAATTGATCTTTGAGAGGCTTGAGACAATTTTGATGCAGAGCTCCTTCTCTCTTCTTCTCGAATGCAAGTGTACAAATGATGAACAAAAGAACCCTTTTATTTCTGCGCAAACCCTAATTCTATTTTGCAATAAATGCACAATTTAAGTTATTCTGGTTGCCTTGTTTTCTTTGTTCTGAGAGAGATCTTTCCAGATCACTGAGATGCACCTAGAATAATAACTTACAAAGTATCTCTCTTTCTCCAATAATTCCATCTAACTACAAATCAAAATATTTCAATTTTGAATTATACCAAATCTAACTGTGAGAGTCCTGCTTTTGTCGGATGACTGTCAAACCGGATTAATCTTGGATGATTAACCTTTTCAAATTCCTTGCAGATCTTTCATATCTTTACCAAGGGTTATTTAGATGTTTCTCTGAGAGTCCTTTCAATCTGCAACTTTCCACGTGCCAATTTCAGGCACCAATCGACTGGTTGGGGGAATTTAATTTCCTTTGTGACTCCCCCTGAGCCAGAGCTCATCTTTTTAATTTCTGGAAGGAATATCAGCACCAGATTCTGGTGCGAATCCATCCCCAACATTTTCTGTACTTCTCTTTACCCAAATCTTGTTCATCTCCCTTTGAATTTCTTCTGCATTCACTTTTCCTTTTTCTTTGTCTTGGTTTTGATTATGATGCACCGGACCCTTTTTGTTCTGATTCTTACTTCTGCAGAATTTAGCAATATGACCGGATCTATTGCAATTGTAGCAAACAACATTTCTTTGCATATTTGACTGGTATCCTCTTGATCTACATTGATTAGCCATATGTCCCATTCTATTGCATGTAAAGCATCTACCATTGAATGAATTGTTTATTTGCAAATTTCTACATTCATGAGATTTGTGACCATACCTTTTGTAGTTAAAACACTGTCCGGAGAAGGATGAATTAGTCTGATTCATTCTTCTTCTGCACTGATTTGCTTTATGACCAAAGTTATTGCAATTGCGGCAGTATCCATTGAAGGATGGATATCTTTGAGCATTTGGTTGCCTTACCGGAGGTCTTCTAGGCCGTTCCTTGGATTTCCTGATCTAGAGTTCTTCTGACAGAATCCGGAGCTTTCACCTTTCTCATACCCCAAGCCTTGCTTGTCATCTACCCTCTTTTGGCTTTCAAGAAGAACTTCAAGTTGAACAGAGCTTATCTTGAATTTCTCTTTGTATTCATTTACTGTTTGAAGATCCCTTTTAAGAGTGTTAATCTACTTCTCAAGTTGTTCTTCATTATCTCTAGCTTCTTCAAGATCAAATTCTAGATGCCTGATTATTCTATCCATTTTGTGGCAGTCTTCTGACTTCTCTTTGAGAGATTGTCTTAGATCATCTTCAATTTTTCTTTTCTCTTCAATTTCTTGGGTGAATTTCATAACCCCTGACTCCATTTCATGTTTTACCATAATGACCTATTTTGATAGCTTCTCGGCTTCACTTTGACTTGCTAGTTGTTGAAGTAGTTCCTTTCTCTCTTTCATAGAGATAGTTTCTCTTTTAGTTCATTTATGAAATCATCAGCTTGTTTGAGTCTTTCTTTTAAGTCATTAACTTCAGAGTGAGATTGCTCAAGATCATCTAAGGCAGACTGAAGTTGTTGCCTCAAACCATACATATCCATTAAAATTCCCAGATCTTCCTCAAGCTGTTAGGCTCTGTTTGGAGGAACTTGGCTCTGATACCAATTGTTGATAACTGAGAGGGGGGGTGAATCAGTTATCTTAATTATTTTAACTTCTTGTTCTTCTTTAACAACTAGTGCAACATCAAATCATATAAGCATGCATAATCATAAAAGAAGGAATAAAATCATTACACATGACACAACGATTTTGACGTGGAAAACCCTGTTAAGGGAAAAACCACGGGGTGACTAACCCAAGATTGTATTATTTGTTAAAAGAATAGAAGTATAAAATGACACTTGCCAATTAGGGCTCACTGCCTGAGCACACTGCTCACAAGAGGCTCACTGCCTACAAGAGACTCACTGTCTACAAGGTATAAAGAAAGTAACCAAGTGTTTGAATTGATGAGAAGCATCCACATATGCTGAGGTTCAGTTCCGGTTAGGCTCAATACACTGATCTACTGCACTTCATTCTTCCTCTTCTTTGTTGCTGCTATCCTGTCACATACCGGACCTGTATTGCTGTTTCCACACTATTCTCTATTTTTGTTTGCACAACACAATACACCACACACACCTTCACATCTAAATCCATCTGGTATATATATCCGCACAAAGGATTTCATCATCTTTCTAGTCGGCATCCGGAATACTCAATATTTTCCCAAACTCTGATCTGTCGGCTGAATCCTTGCATACTAAGTGATGCATATCAAGAAGATACTTATAGAAGTCATCAATCATGTCGACCAACCATGAATGATCCCTTAAGAAACTTGATCATCATCAACTTCTCATCTGGATTAAGGTCTGATGCTCTGCCGGTTAGTTCTTCATCAGTCTATTCTGCCAAATAGGGACCCAACACTTAGGTGCTCATATCTTTTCATTCTTTCATCACCGAAGGCTCAATCTCTGGAATGTATTAGTCATGGTACTCCTCTTGACTTCCCCAAGTCTGCACTTTTCTGAGATACTTCCTCTGAGAGATCCGGACCTGATTGTCGGACCTTGTTGCATGCTCTGTTCCTACTTCACCGGACCAAAGTACTCTTCAATCTGACTTCCGGTATAGACATACCATGTCCTGCAGATATGTGGGATGGACTTTGTTGCCATCAATGACAACATTCATGAAGCCACACAGTGTCTCTTGCCAACAATTTCAATATCACTGTGATTAGTTGGAGATTGTAGTTAGTAGAGTTATCATATAATTACAAGTTATCTCTTCATATATTCAAATCTTTAATTTGAATATATTGATCTATTCTTGGCTTTTGTAATTGTCTGGGGGAAGTGATATTATATTTATGAACAAGTTACAAAATATGGTTAAAGCAAATAGATCAGAAGTTCAATCATAATTCAATTTGAGAATATCCTAGGCTGCGATAGTACAGTGAATATAGAGACTTTGAATATTAAAGGACAATTTGGGAATCGTTCGGTCAATTGTTTGAATTTATCTAGTATAGAAGAAGACAAACAGACCGTCCTTGTGGGCAGAGGAAAGAAACAAATCTAAGATCGCCCGATAAGGACAAACCAAGGAGCAAATTGATATTCTATTTGGAGGAGCGATGAATTTTAAGGGTCACAACTATTGCACTTCAAGTTAACAATGCCAGTTATCATATTGGGCCATGTATTATGCTCTTGCCACTGTCAACATTGATGTCCAGTGACCATTCTTATTCTAGAACTTCAGGTAGAATTGCGGACAACCAGTGATAGCATGGGGTAATAAAGCATTGGAATCTATCGGCCTTTGTAATCAACACACACCCATGTGGAAGGGATCAAAAGGGAGTTCTGTGTTCCTTACAACCCTTAGCAAAATGGAGTTGCCGAAAGAAAGAATAGGTCTATAGTAGAGGCAACAAAGGCTATGATCCATGATTAGAGTTTGCAAAATTTCCTATGGGGCAGAAGCTTCCAGAACCACAATATATGTTCAGATCAAAAGTTCTCATTGGATATTGGGGACTTGAATTAGTCACTAAGTTCAGGGAGAAGGATGCTGTCAGGACAGATCCGAGTGGCGGATAGGCCTTGAGGCGGGAAAGACCAAGAGGAGGCCAGTCACAAGGGAAAAATCCTGGATTGGACAAGATTAGGCTGAATGGAAAGTTTGTGGGGACAATGCTGAACTAGGAATTTTGGTAGAGTCAAGTTGATGCCATAAGGTATCGACCATGGTGTTTGCAAAGGTTTCATCCAGGATGAGTGAGCACAAGGATGTTGGGCGGAGCTTCTAGTGCAATGTTACAAAATCCACCTCATCAATCCACCTCACCAATCCACCTCACAAAATCCACCTCACCAATCCACCTCATCTCTTCCACCTCACCATGTTGCACATATAATTAAATATTCTTAATATTTAATTAGCTAATATCCTCCATTTTCCAAAATAAATCTTTAAATCAATTATCCTCCACAAATTGAATTTTTAATTCAATGTTCCCCATTATCCTCCACTCTAAATTTTTAATTCAATGTTCCCCATTATCCTCCACTCTGAATTTTTAATTCAATTGTCATAACCCATTGTCCCCCACTCTGAATTTTTAATTCAATTGTCATAACCCATTGTCCCCCATTCTGAATTTTTAATTCAATTGTCATAACCCATTGTCCCCCATTCTGAATTTTTAATTCAAATGTCATAATCCACTGTGAATAAAAGATTCACTTTTATTCCTAGCCATTGATCTTCATATCTTCTCTCAACCGTTGATCCTCATTCTTCCAAGTCTATAAAAGAAGCTTCATCCCTCCATTCTATTCATCTAGATTATTTGTATTGTTACTCTGCAGGATTCTACTCACACACCTTTGGCATCCCAATACTATTTGCTTGAGATCACCCTCTTGCTTTGAAGCTCTACTTCATAGCAATACCTATCCATGTAGCCATTTACCATTGACATCCTACAACACAGCTAAGAGAGTGCACTCACTGAGGGCCTATTTCATCAGCAAAAGACAGTTGTAATAGGCAAACAACAGAAGCTTTGAAACAGGGAAGGTTTGCATTGTTATTCATTTGTTTCATTTCCTTCTGTCTTTCTTGTTTTCATTATTCTGTTGGTATTTGGGTTTTGATATTGTTCATTTGATTGAATCTCACTTTCCCATCTACAGGTGTAGATTGAGTTGTACTCGTGGTGGAATATGAATGGGCATAGGGAGATCCCATGGAGTCCTATGACACAAGGAATTGGAGTGGCTCGATGAGAAGAAGTTGACACTGAAAAGAGACTAGAAAAAGTATGCCTAAATGTTTGAACTCGTAAAGAAGTTACATGTAGATCTTGCAAGGGGTTGTGAAGTTTGGGACTCACAGCTAAGAGGGAGAACCAGCGTCTCGTACATTGGGTGCATCAAGTATGACAGGGTCAGAAATGGTGCTGAGGAAAGAAATTCAACTCAAGTACATCAGACAGCTGATATTCTCACCAAGCCTCTTGCTAGAGTGAAGTTTGCATATTTTCAGGACAAGCTTGGAGTAGTGGAGAATGTCACCCTTGCTGAGAGGGAGACTCAGCATCAGTGATATTTTCTATAATGTATATTTCTCTGAGACGGAGAAATATGAGGTGAAAGCCCTCATCCATCTTTGAGATGGAGATGTGGTTCTTTCCACACATGGGAGTAGCCATGGCGGACGTCATGTTGAGAGACTCCATGACAACATCACGTTGAGGGACTCCGTGATGAATCCTTTGTACTTGTGTTTTTTCCACACATGGGAGTAGCCATGGTGGACGTCATGTTGAGAGACTCCATGACGACATCACGTTGAGAGACTTCGTGATGGGCACTTGTGCACATGTTTCTTTCCACACATGGGAGTAGCCATGGTGGACGTCATGTTAAGTGACTCCATGACGATATCACGTTGAGAAACTTCGTGATGAACTATTTCACAAATGGGTGTAGCCATTGTGTATGTCACGTTGAGAGACTCCATGACATGGATATCTGGAAGGATACCTCCTTAGCTAAGAGGGAGTGTTGACATTTTAGTAGTGGGAGATATTCTTCTTCCAAATTTCAATAATAAATGAAGAGTCACAATGAGGCCGATGCATATGAAGAGACGCCTTGCTTTGTATATATACAAGGCAATGATCATTCATTTGATCATCAAATTTTTCATTAAAATCAATTTGCACTTCAAGGAGGAGTTCACACATTTGCAGCAGATCAACATATTTCATCAGCAGATTGATATCAAGAAGAAATCATATTTGTTTGTATATTCACCTCTAAGAGAGGTGCAATCTTTCATTACATCAAATCGGTCTTGTATTTGAGCAAGTTGTAAGCAGATTTCTGCTCTTTTCATTCAATATATAAGAGATATATTTTGGCTGGGTTTTTCTCCCTCGAGGAGGGTTTTCCCAGGGTATTTGTTGTGTTTGATTGTTCTTCATTTTGTATTTCTGCTTATCTTCATTTCTGGTCTAAAATTAACAATTCACACTTGTCTAGTGAAGTTTACTTAGGGCATATTTAGGGTACAGTGAGGATACTTATCACTTTGTGTCTCTTGTCATAAGATTAAGACATTTGGCATAATCTTATGTTGTCCTATGTTTCATCTTGGCCTATCCAACAAAAGGCTTCTCATTGTAGTTTCATTTGTTGTACATTATTTGCATTCTTTGATAGGAATACAATTTATTCTTGTCATATTGATCTTCTCATTTCTTTGTACTTTCCATTAGGCCTTTAGATCTTGGGTGGCTATTTTCATAGTCAAATCTTACAATTACAAAGATCTTTAATATATAATAAACATATACAATATTTGATAGGTATCTATTCTATAAAATTTGTTTGGATTCAAACCCAATAGTTTATTATTTAAATCATGATTTTGGCAATATTTCTCTAGCCAATTCTTAATAAAAGTAACATCACTTTAAAAAGTGAGAATGTCATCTTCTTAACATATGAGAAGGTATGAACTAAAAACTAGGAGTCTTAACTAATCCAACCTATTATTTAGTGGGCTTAAATATGATGGTTGACACTACTTGTCAAGCAATTTTTTCGTGGTAGTTATTTATTTGAAGTTGCTCTTCCACTACTAAGGCCTAGCTTATTTTAGAAAAGAAAAATATATAAAATATATATATATATGTTTTGATGGTCTACCTAAAATCCCTCCTTTCAAGTGATACCGTCTTCTTAAAATTGTAATTGTATTCTGTAATTAAAATGACTAAATACAACTAGACGACCATCAAATTTAAACCTTGATCTCAATCAATGTGACCTTGAAATAAAGTGATTTCTAGATAAAGTTGTGTATTACTATATTTCCTTTCTTTATAATACAAAGCCATCAAAATAAAAATAGATGCTTCCCCACATGAGAACCCCTGCCTATATGTTATTATTATATTTTTTATATATATCGAATCAAAGCAAAATGATTACAAAAGAATAAGCAGCAGAAAGCTGCAATGAAAACCACAATCCAAAACAAAGAACCCTGCAATCTACATTAAATCGGGCTCTCAACATAGCAGGTAGTTTAAACAAAACAAATAAATATCTCTCCAAACAACGCTGAACAAACTCCTCTGATAACCAACAGACTTTCAAACAGTACAGCCACTGGGACTGTCTGTAGAGTTCATCTACTTGGAAATCTACAACAAAAAACACATTACTAAGCTCAGACAAGACAGGGGCAGTATATAAACAGTAATGTTCCCTACCCTGTTTTACTGGCAGACAAGCTCCAAGTCTAAAATAAAAGGATACACTATTCACAATAACCCTGAGACATATGTAAAACATATATCTCTGGACCCAGTATATAAAAAATGACAGAGATACAAATGAGAAACTGAAATCATATGCCTCAGAATAGCCATACAAAAATCAAAATGTGTCTGATAAAGAACCGAGCATAACCGAAAGAACAAATTCCAATGCCAAAGAGAGAGAAAATAGCTTTCACTTCAACAGCAGAACTGGATCCGAACACACAAACTATGAAGCCTTCCTAGGATCACCAGCAGAGGGAAAGACAGAAGATTTCTGCCCAAGAGCAAAGACGTGAAGCAGAATAGCAGAATAAGCCATCCATAGCCGCAAAACCTTTTCTGAGTAAACATAGAAGCAAAATAAGCCATCCACATGAAATACTGTAGACAAGAACAACATTTAATGTATATTATTGACTTAAGACTTGATCAGAGCCAAGAGTATCACGAGGATTGTTAATCTTCAAACCCTGTGGCTGCGCACATAACGCAACAATTTGGAGAGAAATATTAGAGTAAAGTTTAGCAGTTTCAATAGCCGAGTGAATGTTAGTTTTAGAAAAAATAGCAGTGCATCTGGTTTTCTAGATGTGTAATAAGATAACATGGCTCACAGAGTCCGCCACACTATTCTTTGCTAGTCCAAACCCAAGAAGGATTTTTTTTCCAATTTAGGTGATGGCCAAAGAGAGCAGGTATATTACTGAAACCAGTATTCCAAACCCTATAGCACAGTCTCAAAAAAATATATGTAATAGTTTCACTCTGGGCCTAAATTTGATGGCTGCATGGCTGTATTTAGACATTTTTGCCGTAAAATACAATTAAAATTTTAAAAAGATTGTATCATATGAAAGGCGAGTTTTTGGATAGACTGTCAAAATTTATATAGAATTGTCATTATATATATATTTGGCTTATATATAATTTTGATTATACTAAAATATGTCATAACTTTTTAAGGGCAACTTTAAATGAATAATTGTCAGAAAAAAATTGATTGACAGGCAGGGTCAACCATCAAATTTAGGCCCTGACTTTCACTGACTTGACAAATGGGACATTTGACAGGTTGGATGGGCAAAAAAAAAAATATTTCTTCAACCACAAGTTTAGAATGCAATAGTTTCCAGCCTTGGATTTCCATATTTGGACAAGTTATTATTATATTCTTGGACGTGGTTGTAAAAAATCAATACCCAGTTATACAATAATACTTCCATTTTATAAGTTGTTAAGGGCATGTTTGGGTGGTTAAGGCATTTGGTTATAGTGGCGGTCACCAAAGTTCAAATCCCATGTGTTCATGCTTGGGGTTTAGGGATGAGGTCCCCCATGTTTTCTTCTATTTTTGCTGCATTTGGGGAAAGAGTCTATACAACATTGGGATGTAGGATGAGGTCCCCCATGTTTTCTTCTATTTTTGCTGCATTTGGGGAAAGAGTCTATACAACATTGGGATGTAAGGTTGAGACACCTTTCCCAATGGGCTCTATTTTTGAGTTGACTATTAGGAACAAAACTAAACCAATTCCTATATACTTATCAACCCTTATATTATCTAATCCCCTCTCTAGTTTAAATTTGCACCCATAGATTTGACCCACATGTTTGGGTTCCAAATTTCTCCCCAAGCCCAAGTTGACTTCTTTCCAACTAGTTGTTATGTGTTAAATTCCTAAACCAAAACTTTCAAATTGTGTTCAACTTAAGTATAAAAGGGCATCACCCCTTGGTCATTTGCATCTATTAATTTCATAATCATTTTCACCCTTGTCATAACATTGTGCTACACTAACATATTCCAAATACATCATTTCTTTGCTAAACAACATTCTAAACCCTAGTTTCACATTAGATCTTTGCATCACCTTTTTGCATTTTGTTCAAGTTACCCCCATTAGGAGAGTGTCTCATGCATTTATTGCATATTGTCTTCTTTATTTTCTTCAAAAATCATTAAAAGGAATCCAGGGGCTTGTCATAAAGAGAAGATCTTAACTTAGCAAGCTTCCAAAGGTGTTTGTTAAGACTACCAATCTCTATTGCAGGTTTACATGTTAGGACAAATATTTGTTTGTAGGTACAAAGGTTTACAAGCCATGGATTTATTTTTGTACATCAATTTCAAATCTGAGAGAGTAAAGATTGATTCTGTAGATGCAATTTTAACCCAAAATTACAAACAATTATAATAATTCAGTTGTCATATTTTATTCATTTCAAATCTGATATCAAATTCTAGTATTAGTTATTTATTATAATATTTTCCCTTCTTAATTTTAAAATATACATTTATCATTTATTATTTCATTCTATTTTTAAATCCAAACATTACTATCCAAAAATCAATAATTATAAAAATGCTTTGTTCATCATTGTTTGATTAATTAATTAACCTATGAATATTATGAATGATTAGAAGTAACATTGTTAATTTCTAATTATTTGTTTCATTTAACTCAGCTTGTGATTGCTATTATTATTTGTAATTTGTATAGCATGTATATGGTATTCTTTTAACGCATATCCCGTCTAAACTAGAGAACATAAACTAAAGATAAAACATGGAATTTGAGTGTTTGGAAATGCTTGCCAACGATTTGGATTATATGATGAGAGATAAGAATTCGTGATTATGTTAATTTGATATTCACCTGTCTCAATAAAACAATCTCACATTCTAACTCCTTTCTTAAGATTCAATTAACTAAATTTTATATATATATATATATATATAAAAGATTGTAAAAATTATTTATAATTTTACAAGAATAATTTTATATTTTGTATAAGCTTGTCATATATATAAAAAGAGATCACTTTAATATTAAAAATTATATAGATAGATTATTAACAATTTTATAAGTATAATTTTTCTTTTGGATTCAGGACAAAGAAGGGTTTTTAAAGGGGACCAAACCCTTTTACAAAGAGGAGTTTAGATTTAATAATGCAATCCAACAAATAACCATGAAACTATTTCAAGATCAACAACACTAAGGCTGTAAACTAACATTTAGAAAAACAAATTAATAATCCAAAGACCACATGAAAAGCATGAAGTTGAGATACAACTCTTATAGCACCAAGCAAATCAAGGTAACTTGAAGCCAAAGAGCTCCAACGAGCTCTAAATTCCAACTATGATCCTTCCCTCTAAAACTTTTCTGCAGGAGTTAGCAACAATCTTGCCCACTAAGTTGGTAAAGTAGATTTCCTTCCTTACCAATCTCCCTTTTTTGACAGCCAAACCTAGCTTAGAAGATTTTGAAGGACTTCTAGAAGACCTTATGTTAGAATGACCTCTACAGCTTGTATCCTCCATATTTCCTTTTTCCTTGAGAGGAGTGTTGAAAGAAGATTGGGTAGCTCGCAGAGGGCTAGAAAAAAGATCCACTAGAATTTTGTGACAAACAATCCCTCCCCTCCAACCACCTTTGAACACCTCTCATCAACAATGACCAAATTTTTTATTTTGTCATCCTCCAAATTATTAATCGCTTTATCTTTCTCTGCAAAAGATGCCTCTTCATTATCCTAAGGAAGACAACACATTTTTTCCTTCATTCTCCATATATTTTGCTTGCTTCTATTAACCAAACAAGCAACATTTGAATGGCTAGCCTTGTGGCACTTTTGACAAACATTTGAGGCCTCCTCAAGCTCTATCTTCTACACCCAAACACCAAACTTTGAAGATGAGGTAATCAAAATTGAGAGCTCCTTATTTACCTTTGCATTCACTCAAAACCTAGCAAACAAAAGGCACTCCCTAGATCTGGTCACATAATCAAAAGTAATGAGCTAACCAAAAGAACTAATAATACCCATCATAACCTCTTCCTCCCAATATTCCAACAATAGGCCTAGAAGCCTAACCCAAATGGGGATCCTATTAATGCACTCCTTCTCTGGATCAAAACTTGGTTTCCATTTTCTTAGGAAGAGCCCTATTTTCCCAAGAAACCAAGGACCATCCAAAAAGGTTCTAACATAGTCATCATGATTCGAAAAAGAAATTAGAAAGAAACCATTAGACAAAGTCAGGATCTCAACTTGACCATATGATTTCCATTTCCTCTGAGCCCAACTTTTGACCACATCAATGTTTGGTCTAGAACCTAAAAACTTCCCAATAAGAGCATTATGTGGCCTAGAGGAAGATCTTTCCACAAATGGGTTAGGGACCCTAATATGAATGTACTTTTTGATCACAATCGATTCCAGGGACAAGACTAGAACAAGATTACCATTGGCCACATCTGCCCAGGATCTCTTACTAACACCAAGGTCCTTGTTAGCACTAATAGTATTTGGAGATACCAAAAATCTCTTGCCTGTGTATTCTCCCTTGCCACCAAAACAATAGAGCTTCAGAACCTCCACTAACCCAGCTAGAGAGAGGAAACATGTAGCTCCTCCTCTTCCATTTGAGGGAGAGGAGGCCCATCGATAGCCACACCGACAACCTCATCAATCTTTCTACTGACAACACAGTAATATGGGCATCTGCGCAAGACCTGGAGCTAACCTCGTGCTCAGTTGCACAAGAGGGGAGGAGGATACCACTTTTCAACCCCTGTTACAAGCCAGAGCCCACTATGTTTCCTTTCCCAACAGAAGTCTCCTTGGAAGAAATAGCCCTGAGGCCTTTGACGCCATAAGACGCCGCATTTGAAGACAACTTTGCAACCACCTTCATCGATGCACAAGCAATTTGACAGACTTGAAACCAAAGATCTATTAGATTTTTTTCCTCGACCATCCACACTGATCATCCTCGTCCTCACCTTCTACTTCATCTTGGTCACCCTTCAAGCCTAGCCATGGAGAATGCCTACTCGCTTGTCTAGAGTTTTTTTAAAAAAATTAGATTGTTTTTATTTATTTTTATAGTAATATATAGATTTTTTAATCAAAAAAGATTTATTTTTAAAGTAAGATATATATATCTGTGTGTGTTTTGGATTTATGATGATTGTATTATTCTTTTGCATTGATCAGTGTGAAAGATGGCATATTTTGTGTGGAAGTTTTCAAATAACCTTATCATAGTACTATTCCATCTTCACACATGCCAAGAGTCTAGACTCACTTGCTAAATCTATCATTCATCACTTTGGCTCATATTTGTAGGTGTGGAATTGATTGAGGTCACTTTTGTGCACATGGATCTACACCCTAAACTTTTAAATTCAAGTTTCATAAATTGGGTCAATATTTCTATCTCTTACTAGCTAATATGAGTTAACCAAAGCATAAATTATTTCAACTTGCATGCTAGGGTGGTGTATTTAAGGACTAACCTTAATTCATTTGAATCATCTAGGATAGAGAGAATCTTGCACATGCATGCATTGAAAAGAATAATCTTGTGACACCAACATTTGCATTGGCATCCTAAGAGCATATTGCATGGTTGTGTGTTGTTTTTGAACCTTGTTCATTGCCATTGAATTGGCCCACCTAGGGGCTTGACCAAAGGAGAATTAATCCTTGTCTAACAAGTTTCTAGACACCATTTTCCTAGACACAAGTGCATTTGATTGAGGTGAACCATTTCTAGTCATCAAAATTCTATCAGATCATTTCCATAGGTGAAATTTAGATTAGTGCATTATGTAGACTTCCATAGGCATGAAGTTCACTTGTGCACACACTAAGATTAGATCCATAGGCATAACCTCAAACTAGATAGTCATTAGAAAGATTTATTGTTCCAAAGTCTTTGTCTACAAGCCCAATTTTTTAGTATAATGGCAAACTAGTTTATGACATTTGTGATATTATTTTCTTCATTAGAGTAAGAGTTAAGCATCTTTAATTTATTTGATTTAATTCCCACATTAATTACAATATTTATTGTATTATCAATTATCAATCCTAGCTTTAAATCCTAAGGTTTTCTTAATGTTTAATTATTGCTCTAAGTAAATTATAGTAAAGGCATTTCTTTTCAATACATAAATCGGTGAACTTGACATTCCTACACAGCCTAGGGTCTTTCCCTTAAGATTTATCCTTCCTTTATTAGGGATTTCAAATCATTTTTTGAGATACAATTCATATAAGATCTAATTAGGTTTCGATCCACCCTTATTGTGTATCATTGCATTATCTTTATTAGGATTTGGGCTTTAATTGTTTGATCTCTCTTTGATCCCTCCCACTAACCCTTGGTTTGTGCTTCATTGATACATTTCACATCATGGATTCACCTAGACCTTTATCTCTACCATATCTACATGCATACTTTACTGATTTTGATATGTTTTCATATTTTGTTACATCTAATTCATCCATCTTGATTCCTCGATACTTATATGTCTTTATATGCTATGGATGAGGATATACTTTCTACAGAGGTTTTGTTCTCTCATGCCTATGCTTTCTCCCCCTTTATAGAGTTAATTAGTGTCGTCCCTTCCCTTTTGGATACACTCACTTCATTTGTCCACGAGCTTTATCTTGTCTCTCCTCTTTCTATGACTAGTGATAGTGGTTTGTATGAGCATGGTGATTATTCCCTTAAGGTATCTTTCTTTCTCGTGTTTTAGATAGTGATGATGATATGGACCTTATATGATAGATATGGGTGAGGTAGCCATACCCTTTATTATTACATATATGACTAATACATATTGTGATGTGATTTCTTCTCCATTAGCTATTCATGATGGCATGCCTTGTGATGATCACCCATTTACATCTCATGTTAGTTCTATGGATGTTCAGAATAATCTTTCACCTAGTGATACATTACATGATGATAACATGCATTATGATGTTAGTTTAAATTTACTTCTCAAGTAGATGTTTGTATGTAATCAAGGATATTCCTCACTCTATTACGAGTAAACATAATCTAATGAAAATAACTCTTCAAACACCTTATATATGCACTATTAACCACTTACAATGGATGTCAAATGAACCTAGACATGTGCAAATCTAGACAACAAATGAATGTCTTCTTAACACATGTAAAAAAAAAAAAAGAACATACTCAGACTGAAACACACATATCTTGCCCTAGAGAAAACCCAACATGGGGTGAAAAAATCTAACTCTAGAGAGCAAATACTCTTTGTCCCACTATCCAAAGGATTAGTACAAATATTTTATAATGCCAACATGACATCCATGAGCTCACACAATGAATTTCCAACTCCTAATACACTTGCAACTACTTTCAACATGAATAGACAAGCCACTCCACACTTGCAACTGTCCAAGAATGGTCTACAACCACCCTACAAATGAGAGATTCCGCTTTCCCAAACATGGAAAAGCAACATATGACCTTCTTATAGCCTCCCAATGTAAAAAATATGGAAAACCAGTTGACCAAATGGAAGATCAAATGCTTAAACTATTTGTATTCCACTTGTCTGCATTAAGATGAGTTCACCAATTCTACTAGTACATGTTCGTTAGTTGTCAACAAGTTTGTTGTAATGAACACATCATTCATCACAATGACCACATCATTCAAGCCTCTTGGAAAGCATCAAACTCACCAAAGTGATTTGTAATGTCCTCTTTTGACTCATAGCCGATTTGTGCGCATTTAGCCAGTTTCCAAGTCTTCTGGAGGCTAATTAGTTAGTTGGGGAGAACTCCAACGTTCTTGGAGAAGCTTTGATCAGTCTTGTGGAGCAATTGTTCTTGGCAATGAGCTCAATTGGTCTTAAAGACTTTCATGACACTTTCATAAGAGATTTTCGGCTTTCGACTTTCGGTGTGTTCTCCGAACTTCTTGGAGAGAGCATCTATTTTTAGTAAATCACCTGATTAGCTCCGATTATCATTCTTCATCATCAGTGTCATTCCAGTATAGTCAAATTTTGATTTTGATACTATTTCAGTGGTTTCCACAACTCGAATGAGTTAATGAGTAATTATTTAATTATTTCACTATGGTTGCTTAATTTTATGAAATAATTTTAAAAGCAACTTAGTGTAATAGCTCTTTGGAAATGTGTTGAAAAGTATTATTTGATGCTCACATAAAGGGAATGCTAGACAAGGGAGACATAAAGTGAGCAATTAAAAAAGGTTATTTTTATGTGAGGAGGAAATTTTAAAAAAAGTGAAATTATTATTTTATTTCCTCGTCGCCCTAAAAGTGTCTTTAAAAGAAGAGTTGGGGCTCATTGTTGAGGTTGTTGATGAATTGGATATTTGTTGTTGCAAAATGAGAGAACCTGTGTTCTTCTCCATCTCTTGAGGACGAAAACCCTCTTGTAGATTTCTGGTTTTGGTGGTGAAAAATCCTCCCTAGTTGGAGTGGTGTCGTTTCATACAGAAATCACCTTTGGTGTTGAATGCTGAAGATATTTGAGCAATTTCATACAAAGATTGCCTTTGTGTTGAATGCTAAGGAATTTGAGCAATTTCATACACAGATTGCCCTTGTGTTGAAAGTGGAGTTTAATATTTTGTTGTTGAAAGCAAACACTTTGATGTGTCTAGAAGCATATTGTTTTTGGTGTGAGTTGTTGCTCTTTTGGATTGTGTTTTCAGATTTGAAGAACACTAATGTTTTGGTTTGAAGTTGTGAAGAGTTTTAATGCCAGACGTACCCCTTTTTGCTAGCCGCCATATCTTGTTGTTGGAGGCTAGATGTGAAGGTTTGGGGATAAATCACCCCTTTTCTTGCAACTCCTACCTTGTTTGGAGGCACCTAGCACTGAGATATCATATTACAGGAGTTTGGGAGTGGAAATCTTCAGCTGTGAGAAATTTGGGGTTGTTTAGTGGGGTTTCTGTGCATTTTCAATTTGTTGTTCATGCATATTAGACCTGCATATCTACTGTTACAGTGATTTCAGAGGGTTTTACAATGATTGTTCAGGGTTCATCCTTCATCTACAACATCAGAGCTTTGTGGGTATAACTTCTTGTGATGTTTTGCAAAGTTTGTGTTATTTCTTTATGACTCTATGCTTCATCAGTGTTTATCAGACTGAAATCAGAAATAATACTATATTGCAGCCTTTATGATGATTTATAATGCAATATCTCTATGTTCGTAACCCCAAAAAGTAGTATCGTCAGTGGATGTTAATGCATGCTTCATTTTGTAAGATTGGATGGTTTACTACCAATTCTCCTAGCATTTCATAACTGGCCAAGTCTGGAACTATCGACCATTTTGGTCTGAATCGAGACTTGCATCATGTCAATACCTTGCATACTTATTTTGTTTATCATGCACTCCACTAAAGAAGCGTAGAAGTGGTCGACTATGCCGTCTAGTGCATGCTTGTGTTGCACATTACACACTTTGCTGAATAAGCGAGGCATGTGGTCCTCGTGGATGCCTAGTGTGTACATAAATATATGCATTGTATTCAATGTAGTAGATTGAGTAGAAGTGTGATTCAAACACTATATAATCTCAACTTGCCCACATCGGGATTTTGGTGATCAGAAAGTGCTTCAAAGACTGTTTGTGCTTTGGATTTCAGCTAACATTATTTAAAAAAAAAAAAAAAAAAAAACTAGGGTGGTCATTACATGATTTTTCTAGGTCATTTTGAGGTTTGTAACTTTGATCAAAGATTTTTTGAAGATGCCCCATTCCATCCCTGATCTTTCCTAGTCAAGGCAACAGGCTCAGTATAAAAATTTAAGACCTGTCAAGGCAACAAGCTCAGTATAAAAAATTAAGACCTATCAAGGCAACAGGCTAAGTATCAAAATTTGAACCCTGTCAAGGTAACAGGTTCAGTTCAAACAAATTTCAGACCTGTCAGAGCAACAAGCTCAATTTCAATTATAGACCTTGTCACAGTAGCATACTTTTTTCAAGACGCTTCAGATCATATTCTCACCAAAATGCTTGGCCAAGAGAAGTTTGAGTTCAAAATACTGCTTGGTTTTATAATGACCCCTTCAGATTAAGGAGGGGATGTTAACATGTTAACAATTATGAAACATAGCTATGATTCGATTCTTCTTGGTTAGCGTATAGAAAGTTGAGTGTAATAAAAGAAGTGTATATTAAAGCAAGTTGTAGCAAGTGTCTCCAGATTTTTTTTAATAACAATGAAGGTGTCCTTGCAGGCCTCTAAAAGTCAGTAGCTTTTAATTTATAACTCACATAGTGATATGAAAAGACAGGCCTTATTCCTGTGAAAAATCTATTGCAACTATTGATTATTAATTACCTATCTTAAGTAGATTATTTGGCTGCCGAAAAATAACTTACAGCAAATATTAATTAATAACACAGCTGCAATTTCACGGAAAAATCACGGAGACAGAAAAATAAAATCAACACAATATTTTGGACAAATTGTCCCTGGAAAAACCCCAAAGGGAAAACCAGTCAGCAGATAAGAATTCTATTCAACTGCAGAAAATCAAGAGATACAAAATTGCTTGCCTCTTACTGGCAGAGCTCTGGAAATTTCTTTCTTATAAATTCTTTTCCCTCAATTGTTCCTGCTAAAATTGCTCCGGCAATATTTTCCTTCTCCAGCAATTCCACTGCTCTCCAACGCTATCACTGCGCCCTTTGCTCTCACTGCAAATCAATTTGCTATTGCCGCAAATTTATTTATTTGCTATCACTGCAAATATTTCTCGGATCTATGTTCTCCAAATGCCTATTGATCCTCTTTTATAATCCCCTCATTGAAAACCAATGGCCATGATTTAATCTTAATCAACGGCTAGGATTAATTAGACTCTAAACCCTAATATCTAGAAGTCTCTCGAGAAATCAATTATCTAGGTATGGAGATAATTATTCCAGCTGTGTTTCCAGCCTCGTAATCACCACCCGAGACTAGAACACCTGTCCAAGCTACATAAAAATTAACACTCCCTCTTAGCGAGGAAGGTGTTCTGCATAACACCCAACTTACCTCTGAAGAAGATGAATTTCGCCTTCCCCAATGCCTTTGTCAAAATGTCTGCTACCTGCTGATCTGTAGGTATATACTGTAGCTGAACAATCCTCCGTTGTACACAATCCCTGATGAAATGATATCTGATGTCTATATGCTTAGACCTATCATGAAACACTGGATTCTCTAATAATCTGATGCAACTCTGATTATTACAGTGTATCACGGTAGTCTCAACCCTCTGACCAAACAAGGCTACCAGCAACTTCCGAAGCCATACAGCCTCACACGTTGCCATGCTAGCTGCTATGTATCCTGCTTCTGCAGAACTCAGAGCAACAGACTTTTGCTTCCTGCTGTACCAAGAGACAACTCCTGATCCCAAACTAAAGCAGCACCCTGAAGTGCTTTTCCTGTCCACTGTACTACCTGCCCAATCTGCATCAGTATAGCCTATCAACTTGATACCATCACCTCGAGCATATCTGATCCCATACTCGATTGTACCACGCAAATACGGCAACACATGCTTTGCTGCTATCCAATGCACTCTCTTCGGCTCAACCATGAACTGGCTAAGAGAGTTTACTACAAAGGATATATCTGGCCTAGTGTTGACCAAATACATGAGAGATCCAATCAACATCCTGTATATGGTGGGGTCTACATCCTTTTCCTTGGATGCATCTACCTTCTTCCAATTCGTGATCATAGGTGTAGACATGGCTCTGCAATCTTGCATCTCAAACCTCTTCAAGATTTCAATGCAGTATTTCCCTTGTCCAAGGAAAATCTCTCCATCTGTCTGCCACACTTCCATGCCTAGAAAGTAGTGCATAAGCCCCAAATCCTTCATCTCGAACTCTGCTGCAAGGTCCCTCTTGCACTCCTCTATAAGCCCCAGTGAACCTGTTAAAAACAAGTCGTCCACATATAGAACAAGAATGAGAATTTCACCCCCAACCACCAAGTAGTAGAGGTTAGCATCTGCCTCACTCTTCACAAAGCCTATTCCCTGCAAGTATCTATCAATGCACTCATACCACGCCCTGGGAGCCTGCTTGAATCCATACAAAGCTTTCTTCAATCTGCACACGTGGGTTTTGCTGCTGTGTGCTACAAAGCCCTCTGGTTGTTCTATGTATACCTTCTCTAACAATTCACCATTAAGAAATGCCGTCTTGACATCCATTTGATGGATCTGCCATCCCATATGCGCTGCAAGTGAGATTACGGCTCGTATAGAAGTATACCTAGCCACTGAAGCGAATGTCTCCTCATAGTCTATTCCCTCCTTCTGAGAGAACCCCTTGGCCACGAACCTTGCCTTGTATTTCTTGATGCTACCATCTGCACCATGCTTAATCTTATAGATCTAGCGTGATCCAACCACTGCCCTATCTGTCGGTCTAGGCACAACCTCCCACACATCATTCTGCATTATTGAGGTATATTCCTCAACCATCGCATCTTGCCACACCTGTTGCTGTGCAGCCTCCTGATAGCTGGAAGGTTCACTATCTACCAATTGACTAACCAATGCCACATAGTCATTATACCTGGCTGGTTGTTTCCGCTGTCTACTACTCGTCCAGGAGCTCCCACAAACTCCTGAGTATCCCTATGTGTCTGTTGAACCTCACGATTTCTCCTGTCAACTATAGAGGATGAAATATCAAACTCCATATCTTCTTGATGCATCTCTTGGATTTGCTGTATCTGTTGTTCCATACTCTGCGAACTCTCAGCACCTGAGCCTGTGCTTGTACTAGTGACTGTACTCGTGCTTCGTTGCCCCTGTTCTGGTTGAACAATCCTTGGAGCTTCTGTTGGCTGCTCATTCTGATCATCTGCTGGCAAATCTCTAGACCTCCTATATGCCTTGTCCTCCATGCATTTGACATCACGCCTGACTATAATCCTCCTGGTCCCTGGAATAAATATCCGATATGCCTTTGAAGTCTCGCTGTACCCCACAAAGTACCCTCTCTCTGCAGTCTGATCTAACTTGGAACGTGTAGCCCCTGGAATGTGACAAAATGCTAAACTCCCAAATATCCTGAAGTGACTGACATCTGGCTTCTTCCCTGAGAATGCCTCCTCTGGTGTCATCTTGCCCAATACCTTATGTGGAACCTTGTTCTGTATGTATACTGCTGTACTGCATGCCTCTGCCCATAAGTAACGTGGCATATCTTGGTCATACAACATAGCCCTTGCTGCCTCCGATATAGAACGATTCTTCCTCTCAGCAACCCCATTCTGCTGTGGGTTGTAAGGAACGGTCCACTCTCTCTTGATTCCTTCCCTGGTACAGAACTCCTGGAACTCTTTCCCTTTGTACTCGCCTCCATTGTCTGACCGAAGAACCTTTACCTTCCTACCTGTCGAATTCTCCACAAGAGCTTTGAACTCCTGGAAGTGACTGAAGACCTCATCCTTAGTCTTCAAGAAGTATATCCAGGTCTTCCTAGAGAAATCATCAATAAAAGTAACAAAATACTCATATCCTCTGAGAGACTTTATTGACATTGGTCCACATATATCTGAATGTACTAGATCAAGAACCCCCTTGGATCTGGTGTCACTCCTTGGAAAAGCTACTTTCACAAACTTCCCCAATACACATCCCTTACATACATCATCATGCTCTGTGCTTACGTCTGGAACACCTGTCACTGTCTCACGAAGCAATTTAAGTGCTCCATGATGTATATGGCCCATCCTCCTATGCCATAGCTCTCCTTGATCTCTAGGATTACTGCTGCTCACTAGTGCCTTAGGAGTATCAAACTGCAACCTATAAAGTCGGCTGCTCCTAACTCCAATAGCTATGGGTGATTTCCAATCCTTATGCTTGATTAAAACATGGGCCCCTCTAAAGAGTACATTGTAGCCTTTATCCTGAAGGACAGATACGGAAATTAAATTCATGCCCAAGCCTGGCACATACAACACATCATGAATGGAAATAGGCTTGCCATTCTCCCTCTGAAATAGAACAGTCCCTCTCCCAACTAGATTACACTTGGACTTGTTCCCCATCTGAATCTAGAATCTGATGTCCTCCTCCTTGTAGCTGGAGAAGTACTCCCTAACTCCTGTCATATGAAATGACGCCCCACTGTCTATATACCAAACACCCTGTGAGGTTGAGCTAGTCAGGCAAGCTATGAGTGCAAACTCATCCTCCATTCTACTAGAAAGCTCATCTACACTTGCTGAAGTTGCCGTCTGCTTCTTGCCTTTCTTTTCATTTTCTGGATTTGATCCTTTGCCAGACCCCTTCTTCGCTTTCCCTTTTCCTGCTAGGGCAACGTTTTCCTGTTCCACCTCACTTTTCTGACTATTACTGCTGGTTCCATTGACAAGACTTAGTCTAAGCTCCTTCTGAGTGAAGTCACTCCATAGTCGATCCCAACTCGGTAAGGTGTCTCGTCCATTAATAACTTGAACAAAGACATCCCACTGCTTAGTAAACCCATTCAGGGCTATTCGTACTAGCTCATCATCCTTTGGTTTGTCTCCAACAGCTGCCAATTCATCTTTGACAAGTCTAAGTCTAGTGAGGTAACTTGTGAGGTCTTCTCCCTTATTCATCTGGGTATTCCTTAACTTTTCTCTGAGAATCAGCTTCCGATTAAGGGTAGCATTCTGGTACAGATTCATAATGGCGTCCCACATCGTCTTTGCTGTATCTAACTCTGCAATATGCGGAACAATATGATCCTTAACACCGTCAAGAATCAGCCTCCTTGCCTTGGCATCTTCCTTCTTATATGCTAAGAGTTGTGTTGCATCTGTAGGTACAGGTACAACAGTGGTCACATAATCCTTGATACCATTCTCTTCCAGCAATAAAGAAATTCTGGCTTTCCAGACACCAAAATTTGAGGCTCCATCCAATCTATCCTGATCTCTTAAACCTGCTGAGGCCATCTCAAAAGAAAATAATAATTTGAAGAGGTCAAACTGGGTTTTATAAACCCTAGATTTTTTATTTATTATTTTTCCTTTCTCCCTGTGCCTGTTCTGTCCTCAGATCCGCTCTGATACCATGTGAAAAATCTATTGCAGCTACTGATTATTAATTACCTATCTTAAGTAGATTATTTGGCTGCCGAAAAATAACTTACAGCAAATATTAATTAATAACACAGCTGCAATTTCACGGAAAAATCACGGAGACAGAAAAATAAAATCAACACAATATTTTGGACAAATTGTCCCTGGAAAAACCCCAAAGGGAAAACCAGTCAGCAGATAAGAATTCTATTCAACTGCAGAAAATCAAGAGATACAAAATTGCTTGCCTCTTACTGGCAGAGCTCTGGAAATTTCTTTCCTATAAATTCTCTTCCCTCAATTGTTCCTGCTGAAATTGCTCCGGCAATATTTTCCTTCTCCGGCAATTCCACTGCTCTCCAACGCTATCACTGCGCCCTTTGCTCTCACTGCAACTCAATTTGCTATTGCCGCAAATTTATTTATTTGCTATCGCTGCAAATATTTCTCGGATCTATGTTCTCCAAATGCCTATTGATCCTCTTTTATAATCCCCTCATTGAAAACCAATGGCCATGATTTAATCTTAATCAACGGCTAGGATTAATTAGACTCTAAACCCTAATATCTAGAAGTCTCTCGAGAAATCAATTATCTAGGTATGGAGATAATTATTCCAGCTGTGTTTCCAGCCTCGTAATCACCACCCGAGACTAGAACACCTGTCCAAGCTACATAAAAATTAACAATTCCTATGGAGTTTCTTTTCGTATTGGTTTCTTTAAAATAATATCTTGTATTCAGCTTTATTTTTAACTGTTTCATTTCAGTTTAGGTATACAATTTTATCTATATCTATAGGATGTTGATGGGAAAAATATAGATTCAAGTAGGAGAATTGGTTATAAAATATATAATAATATTAACCAGGCTAAAAGGCTAAAACATTTTATTGCAAGAAAATTTAAGTGGTTGGTACTTTAATTTTTTCCAGTAACATAACAAAGAACTGCAAGCTGCCAGTCTATAATTGTATTTTTAGGAAAAGGATTGTGCTTGTGTGGAAGTGAATTACGTATTGATTGAATTTCTGAAAATGGCCCTAAGTTAATTTGGTTATTAGTAAAAGTGGTCGATTATATGAAGGAACAACGTTTTTTAAAGAAAACTACAATGATGGTGACTAACAAATTGTCTTAAATACAAACTAAGAAGATTCCTTGTCTGAGTTATTTTTCATATGTTTGTTCCAAAAATTGTTCCATACGATGAACACAAATCCATAAACAATGGAAGACAAACACTCAATAGGCATTGGGAAATTCACGTAAGTTTGATGAGAATTATGTGTACCTAGTAAATGTGAAAATAACAACAAATTGAATGGAAATTATGACGATTCAGACATCTTACAACTTAGTCTTCTGTCCATGGAGCAGAAGCAATTTGTTAGCTTTGCATCCCTCCTAAAGAATCATTTCTTAGATATATATGTGAGACACTTTTATACTCATTGGGTACAACTTATATATGGATAAATTTGTAAGAATTCCATTTCATCAGTATATAAAACCTTTAATTTAATAATAAAAATAAAGGAAACCATGAAAAATGTATACATATATTTGTACATCATGAATAGGTAATGAACCTACTCAAGTAGGCCTCTCTACCCAGAATTTCCAATGAAACTATTCTTGCAAGGTAGAAAACACCAGCATCACCAAGCCACATTTTCTAAGTGGAATTCATGGCTTCCACATAGAGCAAAAGGTGACAGGATTATTCTTCCAACACAAAGAAACACAACCCTCATCCAACCTCATCTCCCAGTTGGAATCGTGTTTGCGAAGCATGATTCTTGCACCTTCTAATATTTCATCACTAGGCATGTCAGAGACAAATCCCCTTTCCATAACTCTCTTGCCCCATTTTGCATGAATCTCATTTCTCTCCACACGAGAGGCATCATCATAGGCAACATTATTAACCAAGGCCATGGCTGCCTCCCCCTCTACCACCCTCCTCTCCTCACACTCCCTCCCCTTGAAACATGCACTAGTAGAGTCCAAGAATCTCCATAGATGGTCCACTGCCTTTTGAAACCTTTCTAAGAAATCAGGGGATGAATGATCCACATCATTGTCACTCAACGCAAACAAGAGGGGATTGAGGCTTCTTACAAACTGGATAAATTTGTCCCTTGGTGAGAGAGACGTTAATTGGTCATCCTTTCCATCACTTTTGTCCAAACCCTCTTGTAGGAGTTGATGACCCCTAAACTGCAGACAAATGGCCAATGCTTCATCGTCTTTAACCCCTAGGGCTTCTTTGGTGAGTGACTCAAGGGGTTGTGCAACAACATTGAGCTCCATATTAAGGTTTAAGGTTTTTGCAAACCAATTCAAGCGGTTAGCAAAGTCATTGGAAGGGGGACCAGCAGAAAAGGGTGCTCCTAGAGTGTCTGATACAACAGTTAGCTTGAGCAGACTAGGAGGCCCAGATGGTCTTTGGGCCACTGCTTCAATGAAAGTAGGCCACTGCATTCCATGAGAAACACCAATGTCTATTACGTGGAGGGTCCCACTGGTCCTGTCTTCAAAGGCCTCAAGTAGAGCTCCATTGACTATCTTGTAGATCAACTGATACCATGGGCTCACCTCATGGAACTTGAGGAGAGCCTTGAAGAACAACTTGGGATCTGCAGAGAGGAATTCAGAGCAAGGGAAAGTGCCCCCTGAGTGTGTAATTTTAGCAGTGAGAGCTCTCAGCCCATGTGCTGCAAGCCTATGGTTTGCATCCCCTGAGGCCGAGGCCAGGTCATGCAGGACCCATATGAGGTGTTGGATGCGAAAAATGTTGTTGTTGGCTATGGCTACTGCACATGGGTTCAGTAGCTGTTCAGCCCATCTTGAATCCTTAGATGGATTAGGTGAACCATTCTGTTGTCCACCCAATTTGCCTTTGTTGTTGTTGTTGTTGCCACCATTGTTACATTTCTTACTTGCACTGTCTATATCCATTTGGTTGTCTGACTCTGCTCCATAACGAGCACCTAACTTGGTGGTCTCCGGGGAAGAGGATAAGTGAGCGTCCTGGTGGATGCTCTCTCCTGTGTGGGGAGAGTTTACATTGTTCTCCAAGACATTTGATAGCTTCCCTGGCTGATCTAAAGCCGAATTGTTAGCATTCACAGAGTGTTTACCTCTTTTTCTCTTCTTGCCTGCCTTAGCTAAATCCTCTATATCATTCTGCATTCCAGAAAAAAATAAAAATGGATTAATCCTTTGTCATTTTGTAATATCCCTTCCACAAATGGCATTTACATAATCGATCTTCTCTAAAAATTACCCCTTGGACTGTCGAGCCTAGAAATCAAAATTATAAGATGAATTAAGAATAGCCAAGAATACAAAGAAAGTAAACCTCGTTCCATCGCATGATTATTGTTCACTGTTTATTTCAGAGCATAAACCTTGAAGCTAAGCTAAATAGCAAGGACAACATCATCTACCCTTTTACAACCTATTCCAGAGCACAAACCAACAAGTCACAAAAAGTCAAGAGGACTCTCACCAAAGATTTACCTGCAATCTAACCAGTTCCTCTAGCATAAGCACCACATATTTTTGAAATGACATAAAAGCAGTCGAGTTGCAACTACAGCTTCAACACAAATGGACTGCCCCTAGCACAATAAGTACTTTGGTACTAAATGTCCCGACATAACAAAACACATCTACTTTCCAGAACCTTATAAAGTTGTCCCTTAATATGGTTATTCTGGTCTGTCATACACACTAAAGTTCTCCCATAACACCCACCACACGCCCATCTTTAATCCCTTCGTGGGGACACAGGAAAGGTTTGAGATTGAACCCTTAAGAAGTTAAGCGTGATTGGTTGGATAGGATCCACACCCAATTTGGATTTCAGGGTCGAGCTCACTTCTATGACTATCTCCTTTGGGTTTTGAAAAAGAACCCACTCCACCAGACTCGCATGAAACGGCACACTACCGAAAGTCACTCAAAAAATGCCTTTTCTTTTAAGGGAGAAGCTCTCCATTACATCTGCCTGCTCACCTAAGAAAGGTATATTCCAGGAAAACTTGTATTAAGCCTGAACTTTAGATGTATAAATTGCATCCAAGTAGTCAGCTTAACCTATGACCAGCTAAGACTCAAACCTAAGACTTTCCATTTTCATGCTAATGACTATATTACTAGGGCTTTTTGACAGTTTTCTTATTACAGTTTGGGAATGATACACCAATTTCTCCATCCCACCTTGAGCCATACTTTAGTGCCTGAGGCTCCTAGTCCGACTTCTGTGTTTTTTTCAATGGAGCAACTAAGACTCAGAACCTAGGACCTGCCATTTGTATGCTAGGGTGCTCTTCTATTAAACCACCTGCCCTCTTTGTGACAAAACTATTTAGCAGGCTCCTTTTTATGGCTTGGGCGTGGCTCATTATCCTAATCATCATCCCCATATGCTAGAATCTTGTTTTCTCCTCCTCCTACCCTACAGCTTCTAGAATCGAAAATCTATGAATGATCAGCAATAAATTAATCCTAGATCATAAGTGTTTCCCTGTAAAATATACAAGCAGAAATCACGCAACAAGACCTATTAGACCAAATAGGTCCAGGTGAATTCTAATGTAATCCATTCAATAACATCTAAGGAACTAACAATCACTCACCCCATCAGGATCCCACACACAATAACACAAATTTGACTGAAAGCAAACTACCCACAAACAAAAACAGAGCCAACAAAACCATACCTTAACAGGATCAGCCTTAAAACTGTTGTCTTCGGCATCACCCCAATGCGCAGTGAGACAGGGTGAACCATTGCTGCTAAGGGATGGCTCCATTAGAAAGTGAGTCTCAGGGCTCATCCCCATTGTTGGCAATGCTGCAGCAGCAGTTTCCCACAGGGAGGCATCATGGGACCCATCTACATCCACAAGCTGGAATGGATCCATTGATGAGCACTCATCCCCAATGTCAAGCCAGTCCAGCAGAGATCCATATTCCGCTCGTTCTCCCATACTTACTATCAATCACTACTACTGCTCTGATTAACCCTTCTTAGAGCCTCTCATTTATGGTGTTCTGACCTACTTTAACAGTGACCGAAATGTATATATGATCAAAGATCCTAAATACATATATACAGTATATGTACCACGCCTTCTGGTTTTTCGTTGACTTGATCTAAGGACGGTTTCTGTGACGCGCACGTCCCTTTTGAAAACTGCAAGAGATTAATTTTTCAAGGAGGATTACATAGACATTATGTAACGTGGCTCCCATCCAAGACAAACATGATTTAGACATCGACTTTTGCACGTATCTTGTACGATTTCTCTAATGAGATTGTTGGTAACGAAAGCTTTGGAGTCAAAATTTTGCAACTTGATCGGATGTTTTTATTTTATTTTGAATGGGTCATTTTCCGGCAATTGTATAGTTGTGGGATGGTGAAAGGCACTTCAACTATTTGGTTGGGGTGAAAGATTTCACACAGCTATGATCTGTCATTTGATCATCTGTAATTTTTTAGCTTTATACAATATTAAAAAAAGATTTCACACCGTAGACAATGTAGTGGATTTGCCTTGAGATACCTTAGGATTTCCTACCATGAGATCTATACCTTTGTTTGGACTTTGTATGATAGATCTTCAAGGATCTGTTATTTGGAGGAGATCTATTCAACTACAAAAAGAGATAAGAGAGGTAAGTTCACGCTAGGTTCAAATTGAAGTTTATGTCATTATTACTATTTTTTAAGTTAATATTTTTACTACTAAAGTGAGTCGGTTGTGTTTCAGCCTCACTAGTCGCTCACCATGATTATTAATATTAATTTTTATTGAAAATATTTGTATGAGTATTATATATTAATTTTTAAAATAAAGTATTTAATAAAAGGTTTATATTAAAAAAGTGGTTGGTAGGTATGTACAATTCATCAAAATATAAGTGAGACAATTAAAATTAGAGGCACAAGTAGTTAAATTAGATAGCATATATCGTTATTAAATATAACTTGTTGTATCAAGAGGATAAGAACGTAGATCGACTTGTTAAGGTACCACCTAAGGGGACGACTAATCGAAGGGAGGATCAAGGACCTCCTAGCCATCCTAAAAATTTTAAATAGCTCGCAACACCAAAACTCCCAATTCGAAGGTAAAGGCACGATAGAAGCCTCAATGCCACTTGACATTGACCTAGTAGCTTTCCCCTATGGGGAAGTATTCTAGCCCCTCTATTGAGGAGGAGGCAGAGAGACACTTTTGGTTGTGGCAGTGACTTCACTACCAAGGGGGCAAATGCAACAGTCTCTGGGAAATGATATCAAGCAAAACTCTACTCATGGTACACAATGCACTCCCCAATGATTGAGAAGGTCATGGAGATGCTAGAATTCCAATGCCGCCTTCTTTAAATTATTTACATACGTATATGAGCATATAAAAAATATAAAAATATGAGCATACGTATATATAAGCATATAAATAATGCAATAACATCAAAATAGTTGGACATAGTATATCCAATATTATAACAATGAGTACATAAGATCATAAAAAAATGTATCAATACATAATTAGGTTGGAGGATGTTGCCTCAAGGTCCCCTCTCCTATCTTAGTCCTAACAAATTAGGTCCTATTGAGAGACCATGTTTGGGATCTGGACCATGATCATGACTTACTCATAATTGCAGTGATCCCTCAGAGTTATCTAATATCCTATTGCAAGTTATCAATCTATGCATGTAAGGCTCTATATTATTGAAAGAGGGTGGTACTCATAACATATCCTACACATAGGGGCATCACATCTTTGACATGTGCTTGTGCCAACTCTCCTCATAGTATTTCTCTTTTTGCTTCCATAGTCTCTAGTGCTACTAAGTGTATCTCTTTGCCCCTAGTCTCTCACTATCTCCCCATGATGCATATCTATCTAAATGTAGCATCTTGACCTCCCTCTTAGTTCTCAACCCTAGAATACTTTGTGGATACCTTGGCAATGGTTGCTATTTAGGTTACTCAAGAATGACTCACTAGGTTAAATAATTGGGCAAAATGATGTGTATATTGATAATCGTTGTTTATAAGCTCTATTCATGCACTTCTGGAAAATCATGAGTTAGGTGCCCCACTGTGTTAGAGATTAGCTCTACCACTCCACTATTATGGTTGTATATCACATATGCGATACAAGTTATATCTTTCATACATATATATGTTTTATAGTAAATAAATTTTGGTTGGACTATATTGCATACCTAGGTCATCATCCTGCTAGTTGTCATCCTCTATGATCTATTATAGTGGTGTGATTTCTAGTGAGGCCTCCTCACCCTCTACTAGGTGCATGGCTCCCTCTCTTGTCACTGCTCACGATGGTGCAACCCAACTTAGAAGCCTCCTAAGCATCTAATGGATATAGCAATGGAGACATACTCTCTCCTAATAGCAGCATCTTCACCCTATGTCAATGTCATTACCTCATCCTCCTCATCTTTAAGCACCCATGTACTAAATGATAGAACCTCTATCTCACTAGGCTTGTATGAATATCGTTAATGTCTCCTATAGATAGGAAACTCTAGAGGTGTAAGTGCACAAAGATGGGGGCTTAAAAGTGTTAAAAATGTTTTGAAGGTGAAATAGAACATAACATGCACACCATAATACATGTGCATTATAACTATCAAAAAATAAAGAAAATATTGAGAAACCTTTCCCACCTTATGTCTTTTTTTCAAATTATTAAATGTGTGCATTATAATACACATGAGTTTAGTTTGAATTGCTTAAGAATCCCAACCTTTAGGCTAGGATTTGGCTTCGATATCTAAGCCTAAGAGTTGGACTTGCATGTAGTGTGTCCAAATCCATGTTTTGCAATAGACATCAAAAAACATACAAATGACAAGCATGTTATCCATCAAGTTTGCATATTTCAAGACAATATTCTAAAAAAACACCACTATAATGTCAAGATCCATCGTAGCTTTCTAACCATGTATTTTTTCTAAAATCCAAATATATTAAGTTTTTCATCTTTAATACTTTTAGTAGTGTCTTCATTTTTTGCCAAAAACACATGTATTGATTTTTCTATAAATAATTTTTCATTCGTCATCCAAATTTGAAAAATTTACATTTTCACATTCTACAAACATTGAAAAAATATTTTTTGATTATTTTTCTCAAACTTAGGGACGATCACACTTAATTTTCTATTTTTTAGGATGCATCCACTTAAAAAATTAGTAACAAATAATATATTCATTAAAAATTAAGGAAAAATCACTTGTAGTAATACATGATCTTAACTAACTTTCCACTAAATGGATTTGCATAATAATTAACAAAACTCAAAAAATGGAGGGGAGCACACCCAATGCTATGTTATATTTTTGAGACAAAAATAAGACCACTTTGTGTGCTCTCAACATTTGACCACCTTAATCTCAACCATTTTTAAAAAAATTATTAGTTTAAAAACTAGATTCCAAGCACTAGTATTCTTATTCTTATCGCATCATCACATTTTAAGCACAAGCATCTTGAATTATTCATCAAGCTTTAGTTTTTGTTGATTCCAAGAAAAGTGGTTGTTTTGGCCCCCTATTTCCATGCACTTACTTAGAGGCACAATCTATTGAATACCAAACTATCAAAGGCTACCTCCCATAGTACCATTGGAATCTTCTAATCCTCCTCAACTACAATGTATCATCTAAGTTCATCAATAAGCCTCAATATGGTCTCTAGATAATATTCGTAGGTGATAACATATCAAATGCTCTCTCTCTCTCTCTCTCTCATGTTGATATCCTAATGATAGGCCTAAGGCATGGCATGAATAACCAATGGTAAACTAGGTGGTCATGGGATCCAAATACACTCATACGACGAGCACTATATAATAATGTCATGGCTCATAAGCTAGATCCACTAGCTATTATGAATCTATATAAATCCTCATATAAATAGGAAAGCATACACCTGCCCTAAGAGTACATCATCTAGTGCTCCTCCATCTTAGACACCATGTGAATCATACTATAACTCAAAGAGACTCCTCTCCTATCTAGAAGAATTGATACCACAAGAATAAATAATAAAAGCTTCTACCCTCTAGAAGCAAGCCCTAATGTTATATCTACCAAAGAAACCCCATCTTATGCATGTCCCACTCTCCCTATGCAATAAAGATACAACTATATATCATGTTGTAGAGTGGTCTAATAATCAACCATCACTTGTCTACCCCAAATAGGTAACCATAAAATCCTCCATACATCCTCAAGGGTGATAGTTAGCTCACTACTAGGCAAATGGAATGTCTTCATATTTGAATCCCACCTCTTTGACAAGGTACATCAGCATACTAACATCATAACTAAAATTAGTAAATTGTTTTGTATGTGCAAAACCCATGAAATCAATCAATTAAATCCCTGCAAGTGACAAATCTAATAATTGCACTCTATAATTGGCGATTATGGGACCGCTCCCTAATCTCTAGTTCATTCTGCATTCAGGCAAAAAAAAATAAAAATGGTAAATTAGTACACCATCAAGATTATGAATTTGATAATAGATGATTAAAATATCAATTTTTCACATTAGATTGTTGTAGTTCATGTCCACGAATATAGGATCATATACATGGGTTAGATTTGTGAATATTGACCAGGTTCATGAATTAGTTATATGGATATTGGATCAATTCTACGTGGAAGGGTCACATCCGTATGAATGAGGTCAAATCTACAAAATCAAAAAATAAAGATGAAAATAACTTTTGTATACACTTATGCATTCTAAACAAATTTCAAAATTTTGAGAATGTGCTAAAAGAGGGAAAAATTTGACATACAAAGATAGGGAGATCCTTGGCAGCCACCTATGCTCATACTAGCATGGATATTGCATTAAACCATTAAGTCTCTACTAGATAGCTCTCTTACAAGGGTGATGATGAATGAATGAATGAAGGCTTTTAATAACGTCCACGAGACCAAAAAACCTATGGGACCACCAAAAACCAAAACACGCTGCTAAGAGAACCAGAACATGTAGGAAAACCAAGAACCACAAAAGACAGACTGCCCACACAACACCTAACTAAGCTTCCTTTCTTTTTGGATCCTAGACCTTTTGCTATGAATCTTGGTCAAATAAAACACAAGTTTAGTTATCCTCTCTTCTTCAAACAAGTTGGTCAAGGAGCCCACATTCAAAGTATCAATGTAATTGGCCTGAATATCCTTGTAAGTTGGGCACTCCATGATGTAGTGTCATTCCATCTCCACTAACTCCAAAGTACAGAAACAACATATTCTCTCCACCCACTCTTCTTTAGGCCTCATCCACCTTCCGGTTTCACACCTAAGTTGGTGTGAAATAGTCCTTAGCTGGGCCATTAACATTTTCGCTTTCCATTTTATTTTCTCTTCTATGTAGTTATTTTCTGTGTGGTCATAAAAAGGATTGAAACATTTTATGTAGTATTCTCTTTTCCTCCCCAATTGCATTGTCTACATGCTTACTTTAACTTTTTCTTGCACACACATTTTAATATCCTCTTTAGTATTCAGGCACTCTTTTGTGCTAATACCCCATTTATTCATCCACCTATCATTTTGTTTCAGCCACATACTCTTCCTTCTCTCTAGTTTTTCCTCTACTGCTATTCTGGGCCATCGAAGCAGCTCCATGATCTTGAGCCTCTTTAAGTAACTTAGCATTTGGGTCAGCATCAATGCCTCCATAGGAAAGACACCAATCTCAGCTAGTGCAATCTCATAAGGAACCAATGCTTTTGTTCTAAAACTACTTGTGATTAGATGCTTTTGTAACCTCTCTATCTATCTCCACTTCATCTCTAACATGTTGCCAATAGCACCACCGACACCACTAGCAACCCAAAAATAATTTTCTTAGTTTTCCAATCCCATAATTTAGCCCTTTTGCATCGATTTTGCAATGAGCATAAATCTTTCCAACCCCCATGTATCCTTTTTGCTCTACATGTCTCCTAGCTGAGATTATTATGGAAATCAAGGCCAAGATATTTGTATTCATTGACGACTTGTAGGGGGCTATCTTAAAAGACAAATTCCATTGGAGCCTTCTTTCTTTTCAAGGTGAAGATCATGATCTTAGTTTTGTTGGTGTTCACTTGCATCCCAACCTCTTGACAAAACAATTCTAGAGATTTCAAGGGTTCCTCAAGTTGTGCATTGTTTTTGCCATTACAATAAGATCATCTGCATATAAAAGCAAATTTATTACATAACTGGCCAAGTGAACACCCCTTCCACCAAACTTGTCTATCCACTCCTCTAATTTGTCAATGTACAAACCAAACTGGGTAGGAGATAGTGGAAAACCCTATTTGACCCCAATGTCACTCCTGAAACATGCAGATAAACCTTGTTTGGTTCTAATTTTGGCTCAAATTTGATTATACAACCTATGAACATCAACCCTATACATTTCTAGAATTCCCAGTTCTTCCATTCTACTCCATAATTTGCTTCTAGAAACACTGTAAAACACCTTCTTAAAGTCGACAAAGCAACAACAGACCTCTTCTTGTTTATCCCAAACCTTCTCAATCAAGTGTCTGAGGGTAATGCAACGATCAATTGTAGAATGCTTTGGTCTAAAACCTATTTGTCCTTTCACTCTCTTTCCCTCCTTTTCTACCCACATACTGATTAAGCCTTCTACCATACTCCTGAAGAGTTTTTCGAAAAGAGGATTGATCATTATAGTACAATAGTTCGAAGGGTTATTGACATCTCCACTTTTAAGCAAAGGGATGACGGCAATGGTTGTCCAATTTACTAGGAAACCATTCTGAATGACCCCATTAAATATTCTTTTGATATGTGGTGTGAGGGCTTCCATGCCCCATTTTATGTACTTCGCTTGTAAGCCATCTACGTCATGCACTTTACCCACTGCTAGCTTGTTAATTCCTTCTTTAATGTCTTTCATAGAAAATAGTTTGGCCATTGAATTGATAACTGGGGGGACGTCTTTATTTTGATCATGCTCATACAACAACTTTGCATAATCCAGTCATTGGGAGTCTATAATGTTGTTCTCCATAGTTGTGTTTTTTTGTTGTAATTCTTTCTAGAAGCCTCTCGGGTTGTTTCCCAAAAAAATCAGCTCTTTCCTTCTTGTCTGCGTGTAAGTCTCTTTTTTTATTCTAACTAGATTTTCATATTCCTTTTTATTTCCTTGGATTTTCAACATTCTCTTTGCTGTCTTGCAATCTTCATCATACCACATATTAGTCAAAAAGTTATTTTTGTTACTTCTCTTAGGCCTCGACCTTTTGCACAAATTGAGAGTTTGGTGAATTATCAATGTCAACTTATCATTGCCTATTATTCTCCTATTTATATTGGACATCATGTTATCTTTTATCCCTTGCAGTTATTTTTCAAGTGATGTTCGAAAGATCTATTGGTTCTCTTGTGTCAAGAGGATTGTGCCTCGGGGAGCCATTTTCTTTTGGTTTTGTTGTGATCTATCTTGATGTTGATGTTGAGTGTCTTTTTGCATGTTGATCTTTACATAAATGAGATTGTGATCAGATTTCATTTCTATAGGACAATCTCTCACCTCTACTTCTGTTAACCTTGTCAAAAGATTCTGGGAACAAATAACATAATCCACCACTCTTTGCCCATTGAAAAGAAATTATGCTTTACCCTTTTACCTCTTCACTATATATTATGGGACTATACTAAGTTTCATATCTGAAAATGAATTACACTTTTACCTTTTTACCTCTTCTTTATATATATTATGGGACTATACTAAGTTTCATATAATAAATGCCATGTTATACATGTTATTTCTCTTTATGATGACTTACATGCTTGTCATAACATGTGGTATTTTTTTTCTATGATTGAGGTAGCCCATCTACCCACATTAATTATAGGGGTTCATTATTTAAAAATCTAGATACAAGTACCATATTCTTACATGCAGTTTACCTTCTATGATACATCAACATTATGCATTTACAAGGGGCATTATATGTTTGCATTAATATTTATTCCTTGTTTTGAAAATAACATTTATTTTGAGTTCATTTTAAGGAATATATGGGTGAGGAAGAATCTCTTTTATGGTTATTAATACATGATGGCACATCCTACGTGGTTATATAGTATGATTTTCATGTTTATCATCTATATTGTTGCTCACATGTTGTACTAACGATGATCATTTTCCATGATGATTATAAAATCTTTAGTCATTGCAACACTTACATCCAAGTTGCTCAAGCTTATATTTTATGGTAACTCATTAATGATTATTATGGTTTTCCCTAACACTTATCATGATGATATCTAACATACCATTTATGCTTACATGATCTTTTTCGTTGTTCCACAACCCTCACTGGGGGTAACATTAGGGGTAATGTAGCATCTTCACCCTCTTTGTGCTTTCATGATATATTATATCATCCTATAATTTAATTGTATTTTGTGCATGCAACTAATTGGAGGGAGGCATACAGGGTTGCTAGTGCCACTCTTTTGAATTTGGTATCACAAGATTATTCAATCTTATAGATGCGTATGTAGTATCATGTCAAGTGTTCCTTGGCAATATCCTATAGTTGTTGAGTTGCAATGAATCTACAAGACAAAATATGTTGAACAAACAGAAATATTATAAAAATGAGAGAAATAGAAATGCTTTAATTATCTTCATGGTGCCATTTCGAGGAGGCAACCTCCAAATAGAGCATACACTCGAAATACAAATATTCCAAGATGCCTTTTGAATTGAGAATTCATTACAATATATAGAATTTTTCCAAAGACAACTACTATCGTTCCATGCATGTGGGATAAATACTAAATACTCTAACTAGTGGGATGACTTACAAAACATATGCATCCCTTTATTAAAGTTATCTAAGTGTGACTTACAAAGCACATATACCCAACTAATACTAGCTATTATAAAATAGAATGGGGTACATAACATTACCTCCCCCTTCGAAAAGCTTTATCCTTAATGCTTGTGATGAGGAAACCTAAAGAGATTGCTAGTAGGCTCCCATGTAACATTTTTAGGTTGCAGGCCCCTCCACTAGACTAATAAATCCTCAATAGAGCAATTATGAAGGTGCTTGGTGCATTTCTCCAAAATAGCATTAGGTTCTAAAAATATTGAGAACTCCTCATCCAACTCAAGTAATTGTATCAACGATCGAGTAATCATCCCAATCACTTTCTTAAGATACAAGACATGAAAAATTGGGTGGATTTGAGAAGATGGTGGAAGTACTAACTTGTGTGCCACCTCACCTATGCATTGGATTACCTGATAAGGACCATAAAATTAGGATCCAACTTATGATCACTCTTGTCTTTTAATGAAGGTTGCTTATAGGGCTAGAGATATAAAAAATCCAATCACTAATATTAAAAGTGTGCTCTATCCTATGTTGATCTACCTATTGTTTCATGTGATTTTACAATGTTAGATTAGCCTTAAGTAGTCAAGAGATGTCTTCCCACTTGGCCAAAATGTTGTCAACAACTACAAACTTCGAAGACCCTAAAACATAAGTATGTATAAAGAGGGTGAAAGAGTACCATAGAGGACCTTATAAGGGCTCATTTTGGAAGCACTATGATAAGTGGTATTGTACAACCACTCATCCAAATGTAGCCACTCATCCCACTATCTCTGCTACTCAGTCACAAAATAACTCAAATAAGTCTCAAGACATTTGTTGACATCTCTATTTGACCATTAGTTTGAGGATGATAGGTTGAATTCATGTTCAAGGTAGTGCCTTGTAACTTAAACAACTCCTGCCAAAATTTGTTGGTGAAGGATGGATCACGATCATTGGCAATAGAGTGAGGCAACCCATGGAGTTTGAAGACTGAATCCAAGAAGTGTTGAACAACCATAGCAACAATCTTGGATGAGGTAACACACATAAATGCACATATTTGGTTAAGCAATCCACCACCACCAAGATAACCTATTTACCCCCTAAGAGTGGAAGCCCCACAATGAAGTCCAAATAAATATTAGTCCAAACTTGCTCGGGAATAAGAAGTGGCTGCAACAATCCTGGGGCTTTGAGAGTTTGCCCTTTAGTCCTTTGACACACATCACATTCAACTACAAATGCCTTAATATCCTACTTAAGGGTGTCCCGAAAGAAATATTGCTTCATATGGTCAAACTAAAAACTAAATACCTTATCATATTTATTAAATTTATCTACTCCTAAAATATTTGTTTATCCATACTTTTTTTATTAATAAATTGTGACCATGGGGGTCGCTCTTGTATATATTATTTTCAAAATAAGACATAGTTTTTAATAGCATCTTAACCAGACTAGAGTGAACCCTATTTAACATATGGGGCTTAATACAAAACCTAGAATAATACATATTTCATATATCTATTGCCAATATAGAGCCTAGGCATTAGTTATTTCTATGCTAAAACTAGAACGTAAAATAGTAACAGAACTTAGCTTTCAGTATCATCATTAGAGCTCTTCGAGATGAGAGAGTTGAGCCACTCAATTTCGTCTGTTACCACCAAATCCATAGATTGTTTCAGAAATTCCACCCCTATTGTAGCCTTCTTCCTCCTTCTAGCCTCTCTCTGCGGCATGCTTGTGCTGATGAACAACTGCTAATCTACCATAATATCGTCACACATCATGAGATTAATGTCACCAGGAAGGGGAACCCTAATTCCATAATTGGCCACTATCAAGATTTCATCTAGCCCACCTATAAAACATCCCTTAATCAACGAGGTGGTCATATTCCTTATCATGTCCTTCACCTCACCTAAGTCCAATAGAATTGTAATAAACATGGAAGAGATATCAATGCTTACCTTATACTTGTGCTTTGTCGCCATGAACTCCTCTCCCAATACCCACTACAAAATGTATAGCAATAGACTACTCTAAGTTTTTAACACACATTTTAATCTTTTCTTCGAGACATTCCCTAGAAAGGACATCTGCCAATGGTCACCAACCAAATGAACTACTGTGTCCATTGCAAATATCCACCTGTCAATGTCAAGGAAGCCTTCTCCAAATAATCTAGCTGCTAAAGAAGGCTCATGATAATGTAGACACCACAACCCCATGTCATAGCCTATAATCACTAGGAGATAACACTTCGCACAGGTTAGCAATAAATATGTGGATTTAACAAGCTTTGTTTGATCTCTGCATATGTAGTAATTATTATCCTTTGGGCAGCGAGCAATTATGAGAGGAACCCCCAACAACAATTGAGTGTCAAGAATTTTTTTCAAAGGTGGCCAAGAATCGACTGCCGTGCCAACTTTGAATTCCTCCTTTGATTCAACTGCCAAGTTGGAGAGCAAATCAACTTCAACATTGATTTCCCTATATACATGGTTGATAATATATTCTTCCAAGGAATCCAACAAGGATAAAGCACTTAGGAGAAGGTTGTTGATCCACCAACTAGGGGATGATCATTTTCATATGGCATTGACAATTATCATTGAATCCCCTTCCAGTTCATTATTTTTGCATCCATGGTTGATGCAAAATTTTAACCCTAGTATGAGTGCTTGCATTTCTGCCTCATTGTTGGGGCCATCTTTAAGTCTTCTAGACCCAGCACAGACCATTAGTCCAACAACATTCCTGACAATGCATCATGCCCTGGAACGCTCTGGATTGCCTTTTGAGGTGCCATCGAAATTCATTTTGTGCCAGCTAGGGGACAGTGGCGTCCATTGGGATTCTTTTCTTTTCCTAGAATAGTCAACTTCAGGTAACCCATTAACAAGGGGAGAAGTAAGCCCTTGAGCCTTGATCATCTCAACATCCCAGGGTATATAAGATTTTCCTTTGGTGGAGGAGTGAAGAGCCCAATTATTCACCACTTCAGTTATTGCAACTTCCAATTTGTTTTAGAAAGAGGATTCAAAAAATTCCTTATCTTAAAAAATTCTCATATTTATTTCCTTCCATAATTTCCAAACCAAAATTTTTGTTTATCCATACTGATTTGATCTATATATACAAATAATTTCTTTACAACTTAAAAAAATTGAAACCTTAGACCTCTAAAAACTATTCTAGAAATCAACCCTAGATTTCCAAGTCCTTTTCTTAAGTGAATGGTCAATGCAAACTTAACATGCTTGGTTAGAAAATATGTGAAGTCCGGATTAGGTTGATGATCGAAAGTTGAAAATTGTTAGAATCGAGGTTTGAAACCTCAAATTTCCCGTGGGGAGAAGTTCTCCCACATTTTATATCACTTGTTTGAATTGGGACAGATTTTTGGCGTGGGCAAATGAAATTTCCATCCACCTCGTGCCATTGACTGAAAATAATATGTAACCACCTTGACTAGAATTGCCCACTTAACCTTGACGCAACTAAGACATGCTAAATTTTCGGTTAGAACTTTACAACCTTTGACTATGCTGCCATACATGTTTGGTGCACGTGTCGTGGGGAGGCAATATGATGTAAATTTATTCACCAATACATTTATGAAAGGGCGCTCTATTATTTATATAAGTCAATAGCTTCGAGTTAAGTTGGTGAGTGGGTGTACTTTTTCCTTCATGACCTAATTGAGTGGGTGTATTTTTCCAATTTTTGGTTTAGACAAATGGGATGTAAATAAGTGTTATGTTGTTTTTGGAATATTGTAATAACAGAGTTTGTTTTGTTCTATTGAGTAGGAATTGTATATTGTTGTTGAAGAATCTATGTAATGTGTTTGAATTTATATTGTATTCATTCCTATTAGTGAATTTTTTTATTTTTTATTTAATGATGAAAGCAATTTACAAATAAGAATGCAGTCAAAGACTGCTGTAAAAAATTTCAGCCATAGACTAACAGCAACAAACTACAATATAACACAACAAATGAACAATACATAGTGTTGTAACCATGCAACCAGTCACATATGGCCAGCAACCATTAAACAATATCAAACACTATAACCCCTTGAGAACAGAATCCATGACTGAAAATTCTGTGTGTTCTCGACTGGAGCTGAAGAATAACATAAGGATTTTGATCTTCGAACAAGATTGCAGAAATAAAGTGCACACCCCCAAACAACTAAACAAGCAAATAATTAGCAATTGCTGATTTGGAAATGGAGTTTCTTCCTCTGAACTTTGAGATTGCTAAGTTGAGCTTTGATCCGATCCAACTGGAATGCAACACTGGGATTGTTATTGAACAAAATCTTCAGCTGAGAATAAAGGGCAGTAATTTACAAATAGATGTTAGAGTAAAACTTCACAATTTCAATCGCCAGGTGTGTATTGAATTTAGAAAAAAACAACTGAGCATCTTATTTTCCATATGTGTGAAAGTATAACATGTCTCACAGAATCAACAACAATTTTATTCACAAGACCAAAACCAAGAAGAGCTTCTTTCCAGTTCAATCGATGACAAAAATAGTTGGAACATAGGTGAACACTGCATTCCAATTTTTTTTAGCAATAATACAATCCCAGAAAATGTGTTTAACAAACAACAACTTGACAAGTGTGGCATCTGACATGCTATATGGATAAGAATCTAATTCTTTCTCTGACATGCAACTTATAATGTAACAATTTCCATGCAAGCATTTGATCATTAGCATCAACTTTAGTTTTCCAGATTTGAGCACTGAGTTTGGTCTAGAACTTATTAGTAAATCTGCATTTCCATTTAATATTAAGGCGGGATGAAAGATTGAGAGAAGGAAGGAGATGTCGACACACTTGCTTTAGGGGGAAAAAAGAAAAGTGATGGGTAGATAACTAGCGCCAATCTTTGTAAAAGTTGCAAGATAGGGGTGTACAAAGTTTGATGGCAAGATTAGGAGGCACAAGAGATTGCACAAAGACCGAAAAATGTTGATATTTGTCACTTAGACCAAACCGATCTTTTATAGTAGTCCAAGAATGCCATTGCATCAATGAAAAGTCCTATAAATCCCTAAATTCTTTGATGTCTTTTTTGAATAAATATATGGCGGGTTGCCCTCTTGAAAGAGAGGTCATGAGTTCAAATCCTGTAGGGGGTAGGATATGTATGCCTCATATTTGAAGCACAGTTAGGTGCCTCCTGCATACTAGGAGTATGAGGTAGTCTCATATGTTATAAGCCACATGTAGACCCAAAATCAGGTCGCCCGACATCGTAGACTATAAAAGGATCCATATCCATTTCCATTTCCATTGATAGTGAAGTTAGAAAGAAGTAGAAGATCATCATTGAAGTGTGGCTTAAGTAATACTTGACCAATAATGTCGATTACTTTATCATTATAGTGATTCCTCAGTAGAGTGCCTTTGTAGATTTTATTTCTTTACACAATGATTAACATGATATCCTACAAGAGACTTAATAAGAGGATAAAATATTATCATCAATGAATTTAAAATTTTATAAAACTTTTTTTAAAACCCTGCAAGTACTTGAAAAATTAATGGCAGACAAAAAAATATTAGATAGCTCAATTGAAAACTCACTCACATGGTAGATAAGCAATGCCCAAAAAGAATTATTATAAATTAAAAGATATATAAGGTTTAATTAAAAGCCACACATTTGATCACACCACCACACACTTGCCCAAATTTGCTTGGTCTTTAACTTTGAGTCCTCATTGATATTACGACAAGTTACAATCTTGACTTAATATTTGAGTACATTGAAGTTGGAACCCTGCAAAAGTTCGTGACACCATCTACGTCTTTCCCTTACCTTTGACATGTGTGATGTTTAATACATTGTACGCTCTGCCATACAAAGATTTTGTCAACCCATGTACATAGGAATTGAATTAGGTACCTACTACACTAGATACACCACCCATGGAATCCATATTTCAATACACTAACAAGTCATAATTGAACAAAGTTCATTATTAATTATCTTGAACAACTTGAAGTTTGCAATAAGAAGTGAAACTTTTTAGCCAATAGGAATGCCAATAATTGATTTTTAACTATTTTGTTTAAAAAGTTTGCATGTTTACCTTTTTTTTAAATTACTTTGGGTAAAAGTTTATAACATATAATTGGTTAATAAGTAAATATAATAATAATTGGTTAAGTAATTTTGGTTACAATAGTATTGCCAAAGGTAGATACTAAAACAAGAAAAATCTTAAGTATAAAACTCTATTAATTATATATTATTAAAAGATAGTTCTCCATGTTTATATATTTTTATTATATTAAGAAAATATTACATCAAGGATTAAAGATAATAGTTTTAAGAAGTCAAAAATTAACATCATCTAAAAATAGGGTAGTGTAAGGGATAAAGTGCTCACCTTGTCTTTTACTCTTTCATTTTATATTAACTTTTAGTATTGTCATAAATGTATTGTTGTAGTGTTCAATTTATCTTGTTTGGTGCACAAAATAGACATTATCCTTGAACTTATTAGTTAACTACCACTTCAATTCTCAATGGTTTGAACTGATCATCCCTCACAACATTCCCTCACCCTGGACTATACCGTGGGTGCCCCCTTGTTCCTAGGATTAGACCATGTTGTAGTCTTGTCCTCCCTTTTTGAAATATGAAATTCCTAATTCTAGAGTTGACATTTCTAGAATCTAACCATTACCCTATTGGTTCACGCTCTAAAACATCTTGAGTTGAGTATCTAGGATCATGCATTTATAGGAAATCCTAGGAGATTAGTACTCATCATATAATTATGAAATAACCTATCATAAAGCAATTGTAAAAGGCATTACAACACTACATCAATACACACAACAACATTTGAAATCATCCAATGAGCATCACATCTCTTGATTGGTGTCTTTGATTATCTAACATTGGCAAAGAGGTTTAAATTGTTATCAAGTTAGTCAATAAAGCTTCCCTCTACACACAACAAACCCGCTTGTGCTTTTCAACACAACCCATGTTTTAGATGCTAGTCAAAGACAAGAAGATCCCAAAGATCACATCAACAAATGAATAGACTACATAGGAACAAAGCATCCTTGGACTAAATTGCTATTGTGACCTAGTTCACAAAAACATAGATTCACAATGCAAATTCGTCACAGTTTGAGTACTATAGATCCAATCCTATTTTTTTATTTCAATTGTTGATCGTGACATAGAACAAAAAAATTATATTTCAACAACATGAAATTGATAAATAGCTAAGCAATGATAATCCCTCCCTTGTCATTTACATATTTTTGTCTCCAATTTGATTAATTTAGGTCTGATTGTGCAATTTTTGCTTATTCATTCTATTGAAATTATAAATTGATTATAGAGTGTTTTATTTCAATACATTGTGGTGAACCCATGATTTCGAACCTACCTATTTGCAATATCATAGGGTTGTGCCTTATTTTCATTTTTTTAATTTTTAGACCTAATTTTTTTCATCTTTATTTTAGATCTAAAATTGAGCTTACATAATGTGGATTCCTCCAAGCCCTCACTCATTATGGACACACAACATATGATTAATGATGATAAACATTCTTTGTGCATAATCCATGATGATAGCCTTGTTCCAAACTCATCACATTCTTATGATGATACATCTAATAATATGTTTAAAAATGATTGCATTTCTATGATGCTATATTCTTTGGTATCTCTTCCTCTTCTCGCCTCCCCCCATCCCTTATTAGGTTCATATTTCTTATGATACACATCTTCTTTAAGACCCTAACATGGATTTTCTTGATGATACCTATATATGCACAAGTTCTAATAGATTTATCTTACTTGCATGTACATGGTAATAATTTATTACTTATTTCATTTCAAATTAAATTGGTTACGCATGCTTTACAATGGTGGAATATTTTAGTTCATGTTTGTCTTGTGCTATATCATTGTTTAGAAGATACTTGTATGTATTTCTTCAATAGATGGAGTAGAGTATTTTGTTCTCATGATTTATATATTCCGTCCTCTAGTGATGATTCCTAAAAGCCTATCATGAACAAACTTATGATTTCAAATGATTTTTCATCATTGAATATCCTTCATCAACCTTGTACCATTTTCCCTCCATCATGTCAAATGTCGTACCATACAATAAGTTATGTGTGATCCTCATAGCTCTACTTTAATTGATATTACAAAGAATCCTAAGGTTGTGCATAATAATGTGTTTACTTCTAGGCCTCCACCCTTAGTATTATAAGTGACACCTCTAAAATGGGTTCCTTTTACATATACTTATATATATGTTAGGATCTTATGTGCAAATATTATTGAACATAAACAATAATATGCAAAAAATAACGCAATGCTTGGAAATAGTTATAACTATGCTTACAGTGATGAATCTAGAACAAGTATTGCAGGCCTCTTTGAAGGAGCAAACTCCTTAAGAGGAAATATCTATTATAAAATATGATTCCAAGATGATCTTATATTCATTACAACATTAATATAAAGACCTCAAAGAGTGACTTATGAGGTTCAACCAATGTGGGATAAATCTGTACAATGTAATATTAACTAAATAAATAAACTATGGTTATTACAATGCTCAAAATAATAAAAGGCTAGGACATAAGGGTCCTAAAATGCCCTCTCCCTTCAAAAATCCTTGTCCTTAAGATTTTAACTATGGAAACTCTTATTAAAGTTGATGGAGATGTTCCCAAGTGGCATCTTTCAACTGCAACCCTTGCCACTAAACCAAAAACTTTGTGATGGTGCATTTATGAAGTTAGTATGATTATTGGCCTAAAATATCTTCCAACTCAAGGATGGTGGAAACTTCTTCATCCAATTCAAGAAGCATCAACTAAATGTGAATGTGTTGTCCATGGACCTTCTTTAAATAAAGGACATGGAAAACATATATTTTTGAGGATGGGGGAAATCCAACTTGTAGGCCACTTTGCCAACCCATTGTAATACTTAGAAAGGTCCATAGAGTTTTAGCACTAACCTTTGTCTTCTTGTAATATTGAGGGATTTTTCTTATATGTTTGAAGATGTAGAAAGGTAAAGTTTCCTCCAATGAATGTGAACTCAAAATGATGTTGATTTGCCTATTGTTTCAAATGATTCTAAGCTAGGGCTAAGTTGTCCTCAATAGTTTGGAGGAGATACTCCCAATGAATGAGAATTGAATAAATGACATGTACCATGGAATTTACTGGTAGATAGGATGTGAGTTGTGATAGAGGTTGGCCATACACAACTTCACATATTGTCATCTTGGTGGAAGAATTATAGGAGGTGTTGTACCACCATTCTACAAGGGGTATCTATTTAGCACATTAAGCCTATTTTTTTGATGCAAAGTAACACAAATAAGTCTCCAAGCATTTATTTACTATCTATATTTGACCATTAGTTCCTGGGTGGTATGCTAAGTTCATTTTCAATTATGTTCCTTGTAGCTTGAATAGTTCCTACCAAACGTTACTAGTGAAGGTGGGGTTATGGTCATAGATAATGGAAATGGGAATACCATGGAGGTGGAAAATTTGTTTAAGGAATACTTGGGCAACAATTATTAGGATAGTGTGATATTTAATTTTAATCCTAATGTACTAATGTTGTATCTTGAAATGTCTTAGAATGACTACTTAGACTCCCATGTAGGTGGTTGAGAGATATTAATATTTCATTAATCTCCTTGTAACTTGTAAATATTAGTAGTAGTGGCATTCATGAAGGAGGCAAAGCATGACAATGGTGGTTACAAATTAATTAAAGCTCATTAACATCATTTTCTTATTTCTAGGGATTAGAAGAGAGAGTGGAGAGTCTTTCTTATGATAGGTGGGGTCCACTTGAGGTAGTGGTCTCATTTTGGACTTTTATCCTTGGGAGTGGTGCCTACTAGATTGAATAAGGTCAAAGATGCTTGGGAGTTACATTTTCTATTCATGGATGCATTGATGATTCACATGGGGCATTGGGTTTTTTCCATGCCATGGTTTTGGGGTATTATGGTTTCAGGAATCCACTTATGGTTTCCTCTCAACTCTTCTCTATTTTATTGTATGCATTGGTTAGAGGTTTTATTTATTATTTATAGGTACATAGGTACTACTAGAATGTTGTCAGATTGAAGGGAGAAGTTTTTTAATTATGTACTCTTGATTCAAAGATTAATACAAACTTGTGCTCTCTTTGGTGGTCGAGTTTTTTTTGAAAGGGTTTCTCTACATACATCATTTGCTGATTTATACTTCCACACATTCTCTTAATGGTTAATCAAATGATCATATAAACAAATTTTAGATTTGCATACTCTTTTGAGAAGTTTACATGGGTAGTAGTTTACCATATTTACAACAACAATAGATGCTTTATAAGGATGGGCTAATGAACTGAAGTGTGTATACTTGGAGAGACAACTAACCACCATAAAAATGACCAATTTGCCACTTGAATTAGGCAATCCTCCAATAAAATCCATAAAAAATGTATGACCATACTGCAGTCAAAATTTACAACAATTCTAGAGTGCTTAGAGTCCTAACAATTTCTCCTTTATGGCATTGGCATGTAGCACATTTGATAAAAAAACTTGATATCATTTTACATACCAACCTAGAAAAAAGTGTGTTTTGTTCTTTCACACATCTTTAAAAACTTGAATGGCATGTAGAAGAATACGCATACAACTCCTATAACACTTGGGCTTGAAGAGCATAATTTGTAGAAAGAACAATTTGCCGTTTGTAACACAAGTATTGACCATCCCAAGTGTATATGAGTGTAGTTGTGGGATCAATTTCTAGTCGATGAACGATTTGTTGAATCTATGCATCCTCATGCCATTCCTGTTGGAACTCCTATAATCAAGCTAGAGTTTGTAAGGATAAAGAACATAATGACCCATGGTCTTCAAATTTCTAAGATAGGGGTAAGAACATAAAGATGGGGAAAAAAATGGCCAAATGGATTTGTAATTTTTTCAAGGAACACGATCATATTAATTTATAAAATGCTTGTGTTATGGTCCATAGGTATCCCAGCCATAATGAATTTGGTATACCCAAGCCATAGCATTCTTGTGCTGTATTGTAATCATGTTATTCTAACAAAAATGTAAATAGAAAACAAGGTTGAGAGGCCCCATTTTCATTTCATTTTTTCCCAAAACATGACTAGTAGAAAAATGTGCTTGCACATTGTTAGTTTCTCCTCCCCTAAGCTTGTAGATTCATAATTTGATGCACCAATTCACCAATTAATAATGTTTCATGCTTGAAGAAGTAAATTTCAACATTTTATTGTCAATTATTTGCATTTAAATTCATGCTTCCATGTTTTTATTTGATTGCTTATCATTGGTTTTTATTTTTCAAACCAACTATTCATAAAAAAATAGCTACTCATAATCCTCAACCTAAGCATAGTGACGAAAATAGAGAAGAAAACCCTCCAAACCCTTAAGAAAAACCTCAACAAATCCCTCAATCTCCTCCTACTCCTCCTATTATTTGTCCTAAAATACAACATAATTTGATAGGAAAAATAGTAGAAAACAAAGGTTGGATTAAAGAATTAACTCTCATTTTGAAAAACTCTAGAATGATAAACCTCCATTGTGTAACTTTACCTACCACATTAGAATCATTTATCGTTTGACTTAGTGAAATGATATATAGGTACCTATACCACCTATAGAGAGTCTTGTCATTAATTCTATGTGTCAAATTTGTCTTATGATGACATAAAACATAAAGAAATAACAAACGACAAAATATGTTCTCTTTTTATTGATTTGAAGATTAATGCATCTCCTCCTCTTAACAATAAGAGGTTTCCTATACATTGGTGCAATCACCAGGGGATAAAAACTAAATTTTGGGATAGTTGGTAGATGGTATTTGGCCAACCTCCTTACAATAATTGTGAGGTCCCACTGTATTTCTTGAAGAAACTCTACTATGAGTTTTTATTGCACAAGATCCCTCACTATTTTGACCATAGAGATTTTAAGGGTTGAAGTAGAGGATCAATATATGATAGAGAGAGGTCTTGCTATATATTTGACCAACCCCATAGACTTCTCACACAAAAACTAGTTCACCATCTAATAATCTTATTAATGGTGAAGGAGACTATGGAGGTTCAATCCTTCCAAGCTTTGAGTTCACTCATAGACTTCCTTGTCCACCACGCCACATACATGTCTCAGGATGATATTAGGGAGGGTTATAGTGATGAGGGGCCTTCCAAACCTCATGCCATTCCACACATATGTGATAGTTGCAGGGTTTTGTGCATTGGAGTTGTAGAGATCTAGGAGGAGGATGAACAAGATATGCCACCATGTTCCTTTGTATTAGATGGGATGGTCCAAACATAAGACTTAATAGAGAAAACTTTGGTATTGACCCACATGTATTTTTATATGAAGTTATAATTTGGTTTTTTTCTTGAATTACACAATTAAATATATAAAATCAGATCATGAATGAAAAATTGATTAAAAATAGTACTAGTTAGAGGGGAATTAAATGTTTATTGAATCGGTCAAATAGATTGGATGGGCATGAACCCTAAGTTGAAAGTTTCAATCGATGAGGGAATCCTAGTGTGATAGGTATTTTAAGACAACATAATACTGCCTTGTCATTGGACAAGGATGCCACTGATTTGGATAATATAAAATATAAATAGAGATCAAAGGAGGCTCACCATCATCATCCTTATCCCAAAATGTATCATCATAATGTTCATTGATTATTGTATTTTCTTCTTCAGGATTTCTTTCTTGTATCATGTGTTTCTTTTTTATTAGTAATTGGTTGCACATTATGTGGTTTCTCTTTTATTTCATGTGTAACCTCAACATGGGGTGTGTTGTTTTGAACAAGACCAATATTTTGAGGTACATCATTTGATTTTATATGATTTGTGGGCTCATGAGTATGCTCAATGTTTATCTTCCCTTTATCTATAAGATCTTGAACTTTATGTTTGAATAGCATGCTAATCTATCTATAGAATGTACACATATGTGATGCTAGAAACATAAGTACTTAGCCTTGTGTAGTGCAAGCTTAGATTTATCCATTAGTTTGACAAGAGGTAAGAGAATGAGATTATGTTCTAATAGTTGTTCCAATACCATATGTGGAGGATTTTTCAATATAGTGCATTCTCTAAACTACTTTGGTTTATAAATTGTATCATGATCATAATTTATATCATTAGTTACATTCTCATCTCCCCTCCATTTTCTAAATGTGTGATGATGTTAACTCGTGAAAAAAGGAGGAAGTGCTATAAATACACTAATATAAAAGGGGATTTGTTAATAAGGCACACTCACATTTACATACAATAGCACAAAATATGAAAACAAGTGAAGAGGCATGCGATTTACTTGGCTCTCAAAGATTGAAAGTAAGCCATCCATAAGTATATGTTGAAGTTCATCATCCCCTAATGAACACAACATATTAGAAGCCAAATCATGAAATCTGAAAATATAATCCATAATTAGCTCTTATTCATTTTTTGCATTGCAATAAAAGTATTAGGCTCAATATTGTAATGGAAATGTTTCATGAAAGCAATAGCCATATCCTTAAAGGAAGTGATAGAAGTGTGAGGCAATGAATAAAACCATGTAAGTGCATGATCACTCAAGCTTGATGTGAACACCTTAGCAAGTAATTGATCCTAATGAAAATACAAGACACATCACTTGGAAGTATTGTACACATCATAATGGATAACATCTACCATCATAATTTTTAAAACAAGGTGCCACAAACCCATTTGGTGAAGGATAAGGATAAGTCTTTGTGTCATATGTCAAAGGATTTTGGAATATTTTAGTAGGGTTATCTTGTGGTTGAACTCTTTGTGCGTAAGTATCAGCATATCATTGTATATTGTCAATCCTTGCAATGAGGTAGCTCATATAAAGTAAAATCTAATCCTCAACATTTCCTATATTCATATATGTATGCATATCATCTATAATGGTAGTGGAGGATGTGAAAGATGTATGATTAACTAATGGTGCATTATCCTCACATATACCAAGTAAAAGTTGTAAAAGATCCTCATGTTTTTCTTCACCCTTAGATATGTCTAAACCATGTGCAAGATAACATGTAGGTATAGGTATTCTACAAGTACTCAAAGATGTCATCCTAAAAGCATAAATGGATTCAAAGGAAGGTCTTTATCAAAAGATTGTAATCATCATGACACACATAGAAAATTATGTGGGATCCACTAATAAAGGGCCACTAGAAGAATCAAAATCATAAGTAAAACATGGTCTAGGGCCACTAATAAAGTGATATATGAAAGTGCAAGAGAAAGCATGGAAGGATGTACTAAAATCATGACATGAAGTAAATGATTTTTTGGTTCTATCAATCAAAGTATCACCAAAGGCATGTATCTTGAAGTACAATCATCATGCATAGAAGCATAATGTGAAGATAAGAATGATCTAACATGTATCTTTTCATCTTCAATTCCACTAAATGACTTTATTGTAGGTGTATTACAAGAATGCCCATCATAAACCACATCATTATGAAAAAAGAGTCATCATATATAGACATCTTAAGAAGATAAATACGTATCACTATGCACATCACTAAACATATCACCAATAGACCATGATCCAAAAGATAAAGAAGAGGGATTATTATGAGATACATAGTGGGTAATGATCTCATGTGAAGGTGAACAATGTGTATCATGTGTAGGCATATCACTAGTGATTGAAGAAGTAGTATCATCATAAAGCTCATCACTAGGATAATCATCATAGATAAGTAATCCAAAATCAACAAGTATATCACTAGGCATGGGTGAAGGTGCATCATCATCATATGTAGGTGAAGCTAATACATGTGTATATACATTGTAAGTATCCATAGGTTCAACATGAGATATAGAAAATTGATCATCATCATATGCATCATTGGGTATAAAAGAAGGTAATGTATTTAAAGCACATGAATCCATGGAGATAGGGATATCATGACATATAAGAGATTTATTATCAAAAGGTGTAATGATTTCATGTATAGGTGAAGGAGGTAAAACTATATCATCTATGTCCATCCTATAAGGTGTATCACATGTATATAATCACTACGTATATACTCATCGCTATCATAATCCATATGATCATCATTAAGCTTATGGATAAATTGAAAGGAAGCAAAGTACACAAAAACACTTACTACACTAATCTTAGAGGAGAGTATTGTGCAAATTTATGATCTTTACAATTACAAAGAAAGGAAACACATACACAAATAAAACAATCTACCACACCATGAAGATTTACGTAGGGAAAACCCTTTTGGGAGAAAAACCCCACACTCCAAAAGCACAACCACTTGTATGATCAAAGTATCAAGCTTCTCTATGCTCATAAGCTTTTTCAAAGAGTTTGTAACATTCATCGAAGTATCAACCTTCTCCAACATCACCCTATCATCCCCTACCATTTCATGAACAAAATGGTATTGGACATAAATGTGCTTTGTCCTCACATAAAAGGTCAGGTTTTTTCCAAACATATGGCACTCTAATTGTCACATAGAATTGTAATAGCTCCTAGATTTATCCCTGCATCTGAAAACAATCGCTTAAGCTAGATGTCTTCCTTAAAGCACGAGGAGCTACCATGTACTCTACTTCTACAAGGGACAAAGTTACCATAGCCTGCCACTTGCTCATCCAACTGATAGCTCACCACTGTTACCCAAGAAAAGAATTTTATAAAACACTATTAAAGAATAAAAATAGAGAAAAGAAAAACAAATTATTTAATAGTAAAAAGAGACGTGTAAAAAGGATGAAAAGAAAGTTACTTTCAAGTTAAAAAGAAGGTTAAAGAACCTTATTAATAAATACACTCTTATTGGAGTGTTTTTTAGGAGAAGTTACAATTAAAATGTAAAATATAATATTGTTTATGAAAGGGCATGATAATTGGAACAAACCACCCTTTGGGTTATTATTTAAACCTGTGAAATGTATGTAAATGGATATAGAGGAAATTTTGGGAGATCATTGAGGAAAGGATTTTTGTGTTGGCAAGCCGTGAGCATTAGAGAAGGGTCACACAGGGTGTGCCCAAATTGAGCTACATGGTACACCCGAGATTGTCATGGCCACGACTTATATGCTATAAAGCATGGGATTGTCATGGCCAAGGCTTATGTGTTGTAAATCATGGGTGGTTTTGAATAAGAGATGGGTTGTTTTGCATAAGAACTAGTTGGTTCTGAATAAGAACTGGGTTCCTCCTAGAGTGTTCACATGCTTGAAAAGGTTGAACCATTAATCCCTTTCCGAACTAAGGACAAAAAATAAACTATATCCAGAACAATGAGTATCACTTTACTTCTTAAATCTCAAATGAAATATTTGAAGTTGATGATAATAGATTATTTTTAACTTATTTAATTTGGTATTTTATATTTAAAGGTTTAATATTGTATTTGATTAAATATTATTCATAAATAATTTGATTTTCTAAATGAATACTACATTGTGTTTAAATATATATTATTCATATTAATAATGGGAATTCACCACGTTACATTTGGTATGGAAAAATATATCATTCATTTATTATTAAGAATAATATCTTTATTAAGATTTTGAGTGCTCTCCAGTGTGTAAAAAATAAGATTATAAATGTTGAATTAAAATATAAGATAAAGAGATCTAACTTTAGAATAATATTGAAGTAGGTAACATAAATATTTATTTGTATATCAATAGAGAAATAATTAAAGCAAGAGTTATATATATATGGTTGTAAAAATATATGGGATAATTGAAAAAGTAGAAAATCATTGGGTTAAATAAGTGAAAAATGTAAAGTGAAATGGTATATAACATCACTTGAGTTAAATTAATAAAGTTGGGTAAAAAAATATATTCTTCACTTCCCCCTTTTATTATAAATATTGACATAGGAGTATATGATTTTATATATACTTAATATAAATTTAATTTAATATGATTATTAGTAGATGTTTCTATAGTATAAGTTTTAAGTTAGATTTTAAAACAAGTATAGGTCATGTTTTTGATAAAAGGGGTAAAATAAGTTTTGAAGGGACCTTGAAACCCTACAAAAAAATGTTGCACCAAAGACTAAATAACACACATGCATCCAACACACAAAGAGCACAGCCTAACAACTAGATGTTGCCCATCAGATGAAACAATATAAACTGGCACCTAGCAAACAAAAAGAAGACAAACAAACAATAAACCAACATAAAATCATCAGCAAAGTCACAACTTCTGAAGAGTCTCGGCTGCTTCCAGTTCCTGTTTATAAAATTCTTCATGCAACTTCATGAATCCCAGGAGCTCTTCCTTCTCAGCTTCAAACAACTTCTTCTTGCTACCCCTGGTCTGAGAACTCAGGCTACCCTACTCAATGCTCTTACCCTATTTACCTTTTCCACCACTTAGCTTCTTCTTGACCCCCTCATCCTTTTGACCATCTTTACCAATAATTTTCTCCTCTATGAGCTCCTTCAAGTTACTAGTAAGAATTCTAATACCCTCAGCATTGTTATGAATTGTGCACTTACTTTTTTTAACCACCCTCTCCAAGTTTGGCTTGATCTCATTCAGTTCATTCTCCAACTTGGCAATACAAGTATCAAAGTCATGGTTACATTTCTCCAAATCCTTTTCCAATTGACCAACCCTTGGAATGACATCCCAACTAAGCTGGATTTTGAAGTTGAGCATGTCATCTATATTATCTTGCTACCATTTTCTCCTACAGAGCACTTAACCTGATGTTAATTATGATGATTTCAATAAAAAACCAATTGGTCATGTGGTGCTAACTGGCAAAAGCATCCCTGACTAGTCCAAGCACCTCTGATAGCTCCTCCCTATTAGCAGTAGAAGACAGTAAGTGTAATGTCATAAAATGCCCCCCTTGGGGGCTTTTCACTCATAAGGCTTAGCTCCCAGGTCTTTAGAGTGCATTTAGGACATTTTAGATCATAATTTGGCATCCTGATGGAATGAGCCCTAGGTAACATGACAAATGGGACCTAGGAGGACCCCTTGAGCTGTACCCTACCTGAAATGGGGGGGAGGACTTGGGTGCCCGCTTTCTAGTCCTACCCTATTTTTGGGCAACCCCAATTTTTAGGTATCGGTTTATTATCGTTAGGTGGTTATTTTGCTGACACGGTAAAGTTTGATTTTTAAAATCTTGGTGGGAATGCTTGTAGGTGATGAAGGGGGTAAATCATAAAACATACAACAACATAAATTGCACCTAGAAAATAGAACTTTCTTTATTGATTTGGACAACTTATTACATTACAGAAGCTCAAAAACAATAAGAGGAATCAACCCTCCATAGGCTGTAACACATTACTGCTTCCTATCCCAAGACTCTGGAATCATGTAGCTTCTATAACCCCAAATCAGCTAGTGTTTCTATTTTCTCGCTTATTCTTGACTCTACACTTCCCCCCTTAAATCTACTACTACCCAGGGTTCCTAAAAATGATTATTAATAGCTTTTTTGGCGGCCAACAACCTGATTTTGAAATTTGCTTCTCCCTCCAAAAAAATAGGTCAACTTCCAGGAGCCATAACTTTTGATCTAGGTGTCTGATTGACGAACCATTTTATGCGTCAGAAAGATCACAGAGTGCTCTACACGCTAAGAACCTGCTTTGCTATTTGTGGCCATTTTTGGGCCCGTACGGGGCCATTTAGTGCCTCAAACCTAAGTTTGAATAATTTTCAGGTATTTTTTGGGAAACAAAAACTTTAATATCTTTCAGCTCGCAAATGATCTTTGCGTGATTCCTTCACCAAAGGTATTATTTTTCAGTTATGAAGCTTCCTATAAATTTTCACTTCATTCCGCTCCCAAAAGCAAACTTTTTAAAAATAACAGGTTGTTATTTTTAGCAGTTTGGAAAAACTGAAAGTTCTACATCATTATTCAAGCGATTATGGAACCAGAACCAAATTTTTTGAAAAGAAATGGAAAAAACATCAACAATTTTGAAATACATATTTTTTTTTGGGTGATGCAAGATTGCCCTTACACCACTGGATGCTCTTGCATCAAACACCCAGGGTAATTTGAGAAGTGACCCTATCACGTCTCTGGTGTTTGTGTGATGAAAACCCAAATGGTCAATCTCTTCCTTAGACAACCAAGAAGAATCTTCAATAGGCCTTCCTTTCCATTTCACTAGGTATTCTTCATATTGCCTATTCTGAGTACTTCTTCCCACACAGCTATCCAAGATCTCTTCTATCTCCTCTGTTGAAGTAGATGCCGAAATACTCCACTATTCTTCTATTAGTCCATCCTCTGTTCCAACTTCATGATATTTTGATAAATCAATAATGTTGAAAACAGGGGAAATGTTGATCCCACTCGGCAGCTCTACCTCATATGCATTCCCTGAATCATGTTTCTTCAAAATTTTGCATGGTCCAAATTTCTTCATTTTCAGCTTATTATATGTTCCAATTGGGAACCTTTCTTTTCTCAAGTGAACCATGAATTCATCTCCTACTTGGAATTCCTTATATCTCCTCTTCTGATCTGCTTTGGCCTTGTACTAAATATTCATCTTATTAGTGTGCTTTCTCACCTCTTCATGCAAATTCTTCAGATGTTCTGCAAAGTCTTCAACTTCAGCGCTTGTCTTTTCTCCTTTGTCCAGCTTTCTTAACTCAGAAGCATTTATTGGGCTATTGCAATATACAATCTGGAATGGTGATTTACTAGTACTCCTATTGACAGAATTGTTGTAAGTGAATTCAACCTGTGGTAAAATCAAATCTCATCCCTTCGGCTTATCTCCTACTAAGCATGGTAGCAGGTTACCCAAACTTCTATTCACCACTTCTGTCTGTCCATCAGTTTGTGGATGGTGTGCAAAACTGAACTTCAAATCTGTTTTCAACTTCTTCCACAATGTCCTCCATAAATAACCAACAAACTTGGTATCTTGATCTGAAACTATGCTCTTTGGTAGACCATGTAATCTCACCACCTCCCTGAAAAATAACTCTGCAATATGAACATCATTAGTCTTCCTGCAAGGAATAAAATGTACCATCTTCGAGAATCTGTCCACCACCACAAAAATAGAATCATGTCCTCTCTGTGTCCTTGGTAAACCAAGAACAAAATCTGTACTAATATCATCCCATGGCTTCTCTGGTACAGGTAGTGGCTGATATAGACCTGTATTCTGACTTGCTCCTTTTTCCATTTGACATACTCTGCAACTCTACACAAATTTCCTCACATCCTGCTGCAATTGTGGCTAATAATAATTTTTACCAACAATAGCAATGGTCTTATCTCGACCAAAGTGTCCGGTCAATCCTCCACTATGCTTCTCCTTAATTAGGCTCTCTCTCATGGAACTCCTTGGAATGCACAACTGGCTTCCTCTAAACAACATGCCATCTTGGATTATGAAATCCAACCATTTTGTCATGTCTAAAGTAACAGGTTCCAAACAAGCTTTCCAGGCCTTTGCAAAATCTGGATCTTCAGGATACAAACTTTTGAGCTCATCGAACCCAACAACCTCTATCTTCATTTTTGTCAACAAATTTTGCCTTCTACTCAAGGCATCTGGAACTCTGTTGGACTTCCCACTCCTGTGCTTCAAAACAAAAGTATAGCTCTACAAAAACTCAAGCCATTTTAAGTGCCTTTGATTTAACTTTCCTTGACTATTAAGATATTGCAAAGCTTGATGATTAGTATATAAAACAAACTCCTTTGGCAACAAATAATGTCTCCATTTCTTCAAAGCCTGAACTATTGCATAAAACTCCTAATCATAAACATAATACTTTTTCTTGGCATCATTAAGCTTCTCACTAAAATAGGCAATGGGCTTACCTTCTTGGCTCAAAACAGCTCCTATACCACTACCACTAGCATCGCAATCTACCTGCAATACCCTATTGAAATCTGGAAGTGCCAAAATAGGTTGTTCTACGACTTTCTGCTTTAATGTATCAAAGCTCTTGTCTGCTCCTATAGTCCATCTAAACTCTTTTCTATCCCCTCTTATTGTCTCAGTTAGGGGTGCACAAATGCTACTAAAATTCCTGATAAACTTTCTGTAAAAACTTGCCAAACCATGAAAATATTGTACCTCTATGGCACTCCTTGGAATAGACCATTCAAGGATAGCTCTCACCTTCTCTGGGTCCATCTTAAGACCTTCCTTTGAGACAACAAATCCCAGGTATACTAACTCCTTTGCAAAACAACATTTCTTTAGATTAATCAACAACTTCTCCTCCCTTAGCTTCTCTAGAACTCTTCTGATATGCATCAGATGCTCATCCCAAGTCTTACTAAAAATCAAAATATCATCTAAATAAACAATAACAAAACTTCCCAAAAATTCTTTCAATACCTCGTTCATGAGCCGCATAAATGTGCTTGGTGCATTGGTTGGCCCAAATGGCATGACTAACTACTCATACAAACCTTCTTTGGTTTTGAAGGCTGTCTTCCACTCGTCTCCTTCTCTGATACGAATATGGTGATACCCACTTGTCAGGTCAATCTTTGTGAAGTACTTGGCTCCACTCAAACATTCCATTATGCCATCCATTCTGGGCAATGGGAATCTATACTTGATCGTGATCTTATTGATGGCTCGAGAATCTATACACATTCTCCATTCTCCATCTTTCTTTGGTGCTAGTATTGTAGGTACCGCACATGGACTTAGGCTCTCTCTTATCATTCCCTTCCTTAACAGCGCTTGAACTTGTTGATGTAGCACACAACATACACTCAACATAATTGTGCCATTAAACATGAGAGACAAAGATTTGGAAGTTGAAACATAACAAAACTTCTATTCATCAACTCTGTCGCTACAATGAGAGAAAATTCTCTTATATCTAAGAAAACAAAAAAAAACACAAAATTACCTTTTTTGGCAGATTTCGACAATTGTCAGATTTTGCCATTTTAGGTAATTTTACAATCATATCTTGAGAATCCAATTTTTTCCCAAAAAACTCATAAAGCTAAGGTAGGACGAAAAACCAACTAACATCCTAAATTTGAAACATGAGTTTTGAGTTATTAAAAAAAGCAACTTTTAAAAAACTAGAAAAAAACACTAATTTGCCATTTTGAGGGCCAAGATGAAAGTTTCAAGCCTCGAAAAAGTGCCAAGACGAGCTCCAACTACCTAGGGTGGGTTGGGAAACCACTGGCCACCTCATAATGCATCCACCTATAAAATTTCGTAGAAAACCCACATCCGAGTCAAAAGTTATGACCTCCAGAAGTCCCTGCATCATTCTCCTCTGGTTGAAAAGAACGCAGCTCCTGCAAGTGAGTGTCTTCAAACTACTGCAATTTGACTGGATCTAACCTCTACACTTCCCACTCTATAATCCACGTGCTATCTGTTGGTGGCAATCCTTCCCACTGTACTAAATACTTGTTGTAACGCCCTTGCCGAGTGTAGATAGTGTTCTTATCAAGAACCTGTGCGATCTTTTCCTTCTTCTTATGGGGAATGTGATTGTGCCATGCCACCTCTGGTTGACTATTTTCAGCATCATCCTCACCATGGAATGCATACAAATCATAGATATTAAACACAGGAGAAATATCGAGATCATCTGGTAAACTGACCTCATATGCATTATCATTGATCTTCTTTGTAATTCTGCAAGGACCAATTCTCCTGTACTTCAACTTGTGATATGTTCTAGTAGGAAACCGCACTTTTCTCAAATATACCATCACTAAGTCACCTTCACTGAATGTCTGATGTCACCTACTAGTATCCACTGAATTCTTGTACCTCTCATTACTGTCCTGCAACTTCTGTCTCACTTCTTTCTGCAACTGTTGAAGGTGTTCTGCAAATGCTTCCCCATCATCATTGACCCTATCTTTCATTGGTAGCTGTACCAAATCTAGAACACCCTAAGGATTCCTGCCATACACAATTTAGAAAGGGGACTTTCCTGTTGATCTGTTAACATAACTATTATAGGCAAATTCGGCCTGGGGTAATGCCAAATCCCATTGTTTTGGCTTTTCTCCAACAATACACCGCAGCAAATTTCCCAGACTCTGATTGACTACCTCTGTTTGCCCATCTGTTTGAGGATGATAGGCACTACTAAACTGTAACTTGGTCCCCATCTTCTTCCATAAAGTCCTCCAGAAATGACTGAGGAATTTGGTATCCCTGTCAGAGGTAATAGTCTTTGGAACACCATGTAGTCGAACAACTTCTAAAAAAAATAACTCTGCGACCCTCGTTGCATCATTAGTTTTCTTACAGGCAATAAAATGAACCATCTTGGAGAACCTATCAACAACTACAAAAATCGAGTCATTACCTCATTGAGTATGTGGAAGTCCCAACACAAAGTCCATGCTCAAATCTGTCCATGGTGCAGCTGGTACTGGTAAGGGCATATACAACCCTGTATTCTATGAATGCCCCTTAGCCACTTGGCAGATTCTACACCTTGTTACATACTTAGTTATATCCCTTTTCATCTTTGGCCAATAATATTTATCTTCTATCAAGGCTATTGTCTTGTCCTTGCCAAAATGTCCAGCCAACCCACTACTATGAAATTCTCTAATAATGTTTTCCCTCATAGAGCCAGCTGGTATGCATAGTTGTTTTCCTTTAAATAAATACCCATCTTGCATAAAATATTCACCCTGAAAGTGATCCAAGTTACCAAATACTGGTGCCTTCAATTGTTCCACAATCTCCCAAAAGTCATCATCAGACTCATACAAATTTTTGATGGCATCAAAACCAATCACCTCAGTTTCCATTGTGGTCAAAAGTGCAACATGCCTACTTAACGCATCTGCAACCTGATTTGTTTTCCAGACTTATGCTTCAACACAAAGGTGTAACCTTGCAAGAAAGAGACCCACTTGGCATGCCTACTAGTCAACTTTTTCTGTGTGTTCAAGTATCTCAGTGCAATATGATCTGTAAACAATACAAACTCCTGGGGAACTAGATAATGTCTCCAATGCCTCAATGCTTGAACAATTGCATAAAATTCCAAATCATAAGTAGAATAATTCTTTCTCACTGCATTCAGCTTTTCACTAAAGAAAGCTATAGGTTTTCCAGCTTGGCTAAGCACAGCACCTATTCCCACATGGGAGACATCACATTCTACTTCAAATACCTTATCAAAATTTGGCAATGCAAGTATAGGTGCTTCTGTTACCTTTTTCTTCAAGTACTTAAAGCTCTCCTCAGCATCCTTGGTCCATACAAACTCCCTCCCTTTGGTGCAATCTGTTATAGGAGCTACAATACTACTGAAATTTCGAATGAACTTTCGATAGAAAGTGGCCAAGCTATGAAAACTTTTTACCGCTGTGATGCTGCTTGGACTAGGCCATTCTAGAATTGCCCTGACCTTTTCTGGATCCATTTTGACACCATCTTTAGAAATGACAAAGCCTAAAAAAACCGAACTGTCCTGCATGAACCTACACTTTTTCAAATTGGCATAGAGCTCCTCCTTCCTTAACACACCATATATGATCCTCAAGTGTTGTAGGTGCTCTTCTTTGCTATTACTAAATACTAAAATATCATCAAAATAAACTACCACAAACTTACCAATGTAAGGGCGTAGTATAGTGTTCATCAATCTCATAAATGTGCTAGGTGCATTTGATAACCTGAATGACATAACCATCCACTCATATAATCCATCTCCAGTCTTAAAGGCTATTTTCCACTCATCCCCTTCTCAAATCTGGATTTGGTGGTAGCCACTTCGTAGGTCGATCTTGCTGAAATATTTAGCCCCTGCAAGGACATCCATCATGTCCTCCATATGAGGTATAGGAAACTGATACTTGATGGTAATCTTATTAATTGCTTTGCTATCAGTGCACATCCTCGATGTTCCATCTTTTTTTGGGGTTAACAATGCAGGTACAACACATGGGCTCATGCTCTCTCTCACCACACCTTTACTTATGAGTTCTATTACTTGCTTATTCATCTCTGCATGTTGTGTTGGATTCATCCTATAAGCTGCTTGGTTGGGTAGAGTTGCTCCTGGAATCAAATCAATATGATGCTGAATATCTCTCTTTGGCGGTAGACCATCAGGCAATTCATTAGGTAAAACATCAAAAAATTCTTTCAATAGCTCGACTACTTCTGGGGGAACTGAAATGTCTTCCTCTTCACCTTTTTTCACTACTAATGCATAGCAACACCCTGTCACCTTCATTTCTTTAACAAGATCTCTTTTAGACAACATGGTCTCACCTTTTCCTTCATCCTTGAGAGGCAATAAAATCACCTTAGCGCCATCTTTCCAAAAGGTGTATGTGTTTTTCTCTCCATCATGCATAACTTTTCTATCATACTACCATGGCCTTCCCAATAACACACGACAGGCATCCATTGGGACAACATCACACCATATCTCATCCTGATAGATCTTCCCTATGCTAAACTTAATTAGGCATCTTTTATCAACAGTGACTTCATTTCCCTTTTTAAACCATGTAATGCGATACGGATGAGGATGTTTTTCACAGTGTAAATTCAATTTTTCTACCATTTCTTTAGAAACCATATTTTCACAACTACCTCCATCAACAATGACTTGACATACCTTGCCACCCGAAGTGCATCTGGTTCTAAAGATATTGGTTCGAAGCCATGAACCATCAGAGCTTTTGGCTTGTGTTTTCTCCTTCTCTGGAATCACCATTGCTCTTTTGATCATGAGACTTTCTCCCACATCTGGTGGAACCTCCAGTTCTGTCCCTTCCACTTCATGCTGCATTTGAATCATGTTCACCCTAGGTTGTCCTCCTTAATTTCTTTCTTGCATGTTATAATTTGAGCATTCAAATGCCCTATGACCTTCTTCTCCACACTTGAAACAAGTGAAAGGCCTTCTCTGGTTTTCCCATCCTCTACCGCTACCATAACCTCTACCTCTTTGAAATCCCCTTCCGCGTTCTTGATTCGGAGGATCTTGTCGAGTGTCTACTTGTTTTTCCAAACCATGGGATGACTCTCCCCTGCCATAATTTGAACCTCCTCGAAATGGGGTTGATGTAACCCTTCTTCCTCCTCTATTCCTATGATGGTACTGTCTGTTTTGTTTTTCTTCAGCCTTTAGAGCTAATTGGTAAGCCTCTTCCATATTGTTGAGTCGATGCATGCTCAATTCATCTTGACTAGAAAATTTCAGGTCATTCACATATCTAGCAGCCATCTGTTCATCAGTTTCTTGATGCTCTATACGTATAGATAGTGTATAAAACTCATTTGCATAATCTTGCACTGAAACCTACGAAAAAGGGTTTGCGCATAATCTATGGGCAAAAATTTTTCTCTCAACTTCTTCTCCATTTTATTCCATGTCCTGATCTTATCCTTGCCTTTCCTTGTTCGTTCCTTTTGAAGATGATCCCACCAAATCATTGCATGACCCTTTAATTTGGTGCATGCAAATTTTACCTTCTTCTCCTCTGTCATGGATTTCCATTCAAAAAAATTTCTCATGCCATTCAACTAGTCTATCAACTCCTCTAGTTTAAGACTACCTGCATAATTTGAAACATCTACCTTGATCCCTTCATTTTTTCCTTCTAAGGCCCTGAGCATCCTCTCTTCAAAACTCATGCCTTCTAATTCTTCTTCTTCATGTTCTGTATCTTGATTTGCACCTCCTTGACCTATCTCTTCATTAGATTCATCTCCTCCTCTACCCAGTCTTTGGTTTTCCATCCATGTTGTAAGTTTTGCTATTTGCCTTTGCAGATTTTGCATTTCTCTATGCATCTGGGCAAGACCGCCTCTTCCTCTTCCTCTCCCAGCCATCTCCCTGCTCTGATACCAAATGATGCAGCACATAAATTACACTCAATAGAATTGTGCCATTAAACATGAGAGACAAAGATTTGGAAGATGAAACATAACAAAACTTTTGTTCATCAACTATGCCGCTACAATGAGAGAAAACTCTCTTATATCTAAGAAAACAAAAAAAAAAATTACCTTTTTTGGCAGATTTCGACAATTGTCAGATTTTGCCATTTTAGGTAATTTTACAATCATATCTTGAGAATCCAGTTTTTACCCAAAAAACTCATAAAGCTAAGGTAGGACGAAAAACCAACTAACATCCTAAATTTGAAACATGAGTTTCGAGTTATTAAAAAAAGCAACTTTTAAAAAACTAGAAAAAAACACTAATTTGCCATTTTGAGGGCCAAGATGAAAGTTTCAAGCTCGAAAAAGTGCCAAGACGAGGTCCAACCGACTAGGGTGGGTTGGGAAACCACTGGCCACCTCATAACGCATCCACCTATAAAATTTCGTAGAAAACCCACATCCGAGTTAAAAGTTATGATCTCCGGAAGTCCCTGCATCACTTGTCTGTTTAGCTCTTCACTCTTTGCAGGAGTCATTCTGTGGGCTGCCTTATTCTTCAAACTAGCTCCTAGTATCAAATCCATTTGGTGACTTATCTTCCTCACCGGTGGTAAACCTTCTGGTACATTATCAGAGATAATATCCTAAAATTCTTCCAACATATCTGAGACTTCTACTGGTACATCTTCACATTTCTCTTGACTAATCTTAGGAATCAATGCAAAGCAATGACGCTCATGCTTCATACCTTCCAAAAATTTCCTAACATCTACCAAGCAAATTTTGGCAGTACTACATACCTTTTCTTCCACCTCCTTCAAGGGCTTCAATTTATGACGAACTCCATCCTTTGTTAGGGAATATGTGTTTGCATGGCCATCATGGACATCACTCTTATCATACTGCCACAGCCTCCCCAACAACATATGACATGTGTCCATTGGTATGATATCACACAGCACCTCATCATGGTAGTCTCCAATCTTGAACTTCACTAAACATTGCTCATTGACCAAAGCTCTATGGTCTTTCTACAACCATGCAATCCGATATGGATGTGGATGTTTTCTTCTTATCAACTTCAACTTGTCAACCATCTCCTCTGAAACAAGATTATCAGTACTTCCACTGTCAATAATAATATCACAACACTTACCTTCACATTTGCACCTTGTGTAGAATAAACTCTTCCTCTAATTTGATTCTTTCTCCTCATTCAACAAGGTTCTTCTGACCACTAGGGTTTCTCCCCTTTTAGCATCTTCAAAACACTTAGACTGCACATCTTCATCTACATGTGCAACTCGTGCATTACCTTTAGGTCTTCTTTTTGTCCTTCCTTGATGTTATGGACACTCGTATGCTCAATGCCCTTCTTCTCCACATTGAAAAAAAGTTCCTCTAAAACCTCCTCTTCCAGGTCCTTAACCAGGTCGGCCTCTTCCTCTTCCTCTTTGCTCACTGTTGTTCTGGTCATGAGAGCGGTAGGTATTATCTCCTCTCTAATTTTGATTGGTGCCGACTTCTTCACTTTTCTTTGAATCTTCATTTCACTCCCCATAGGGTCTTCCACCAGTCCTTCTGTCTTGACCTCTTCCCCTTTGCTTGCTGTCAAATCTTTTATTAAGCTTCTCTTCCACATTCAGAGAAAACTATTATGCATCTTCTATGGTGGTCATTTTGACTAGGCTTAGCTCCTCTTGAATACTCGACCTCAACCCATTAATGTAACGGGTTACCTTCTCCTTGTTGGGCTCTGCATGACCTATCCTAATAGTAATTTTATAAAACTCTTCTGTATACTCCTTAATAGACTTGTTGCCTTGCTTCAATCCTTGTAGCTTATTCAACAACTCCATCTCAAAGTCCATAGGAATGAACTGCTTCTTCAGTTTCTCCACCATCCAATCCCATCTGGTGATCATTCCTTTTCCTCTTCTATTCCTCTCTAACTGGACCTCCTTCCACCAAATACTGGCATGGCCCTTCAATTTTGTTTTTGTAAACTTGACTCGATCTGGGTCTTCCACATCTTCATACTCAAAATACTCCTTGTCATTGATCCAATCAATAAGGTCTTCCAGATTCAAATCTCCAGAATATGTAGAAACTTTGATCCTGGGCCTCTTTCCAATCTTAGAAATGGACCTCAACAACCTACTTCTACAGGATCTCCTACAGCTTCTTGTTCTTCCTTAGATAGCTCTTCCTCAGCTTCATCTTCACTTTCTTCTTTTGCTCTCGGATCAAACCCTCTTCGTAGCTCCTCTTGCAATGCATCAATTTGCCTTTGTAAGGCTCTAAAACCCTCTTCTATCAAAGCATTCCTCCCAATACAATTTCTTCATGGAGGCATCTTGATCTCCGCAGCAAACCCACAACCTCAAGTCCTGGTGCAAATTGCCTCACGGTCGGCGATCTGTCTACACACTTAGGAACCTGGCTCTAATACCACTTGATGAAGGGGGTAAATCATACAACACACAATAACATAAATTGCACCCAGAAAATAGAACTTTCTTTATTGATTTGGACAACTTATTATATTACAGAAGCTCAAATGCAATTAGAGGAATCAACCCTCCACAGGCTACAACACATTACCGCTTCCTATCCCAAGACTCTGGAATCATCTGCCTTCTGTAACCCCAAATTAGTTAGGGTTTATGTTTTTCTACCTATTCTTGACTCTACACTTCCACCCATTAACTCTACTACTGCCCAAGGTTACAAAAAATGGTTATTAATAGCCTTTTTGGTGGCCAACAACCTAATTTCAAAATTTGCTTCTCCCTCCAAAAAATTAAGTCAACTTCCAGGAGCCATAACTTTTGATCTAGGTGTCTGATTGATGAACCGTTTTATGCGTCAGAAATCTTGCAGAGTGCTCTATGCGCTAAGAACCTGCTCTATTGGTTCTGGCCATTTTCAGGCCCATACGGGGCCATTTAATGCCTCAAACATGAATTTAAATAATTTTCAGGAAACAGAAAATTTAATATCTTTTAGCTCACAAATGATCTTTACGTGATTCCTTCGCCAAAGGTCTTATTTTTCAGTTATGAAGCTTCCTGTAAATTTTCACTTCATTCAGTGCCCAAATGCAAACTTTCTAAAAATAGCAAGTTGCTATTTTTAGCAGTTTGGAAAAACTGAAAGCTTACATCATTATTCAAGTGATTATGGAACCAGAACCACAAATTTTGAAGAGAAATGGAAAGAACATCAACAATTTTGAAACACATCTTTTTTTTGGGTGATGCAGGATTGCCCTTACACCACTGGATGCTCCTGCATCAGTAGGTGCATATATAAGCATGGTTAGGTTATCATTTGTAAACTAGATGATCATTGTGAACTCTAGGCATTCTCAAGGTGATTCAAAGATTTCTATTGTGTTGCAAAAGAAGACTTGTATGTTTTATGTGTTGATATTTGTAGATTTGAGCATCAATTTCCTCATGGCATGAAGAGCATCTTCCTCCATGAAAGCTTCACTACAAGGTGACACTATATTATGTTTTTATCATTGATTCCTTTGGTTTTTGCCTCTGCCTCACAAGGGCATGCACTCTTTGTCTGACAACAGTGTTCAGAGACTTAAGTGTCCTCCGGGGCTTGATTGAGTCAAGCCTCTAAACACCACAATCCCCAAACCAAGTCTTGTGATTGCAGGTTACAGGTGTCGTATTTGGGGAAAGTGGAGTTGCAGGCATCAAGTATTCAGGATCGAAAGAAAAGTCAGACAAAGAAGCACTTCTAGGACTAGGGCACCTGTAAAAGTGTCCTCCGCAGATAGATTTCAGAAAATAGAAGTTACAGTGCTGATCAGTGTCGGAAGGAGGTCCAGATTCCCCAAAAAAGCAAGTACCTTGGACTTGGGCGCCCGCACCAGTGTCTCTGATTGTTCCTCCTTGAATCCTTGAAAACAGGTATTATGTGATTTGTCATTTTACTCCCGTCTACAAGAGCTTTTTCTATCTTTTGTCAATTTGTTGCCGTATTTGCATAATTAGGGTTTTAATGGTTAATTGGACATAAGAGAAGGAAAAATTGATAATTAATTCCCTAATCCAAGCTTCCCTTCATTTGCAAGTGACCTAGGGTATGATAGTGCTCGCCACTCGACCCTAGATCCTTCAATGTTAGGGTGAAAGGAGGATTCAAACATCTAAAGAACAAAAGATTAACAAAATCCAATTTTACCCTAAACATTTTGGTGAACCCGTGTTTTTAGACTTAAATTGCAACTTGTTGAGTGTTTGTCTTCAGATTTGTATCAATTTCATTCCTTCATTTGGTCATTTATTTTATTGCATTGAGAAAATTTAAAAAAAATTTAAAAATTAGAAAAATACAAAAAAAAAATTGTATTGTTTAGCTTACTAAATTGCATCAATTCTTTCTAAATTTTCCTAATTCATGATTTTTGTATCAGATCTGATATAAACTACAGAAAAATACAAAAAATCATAAATTTACCTTGCATTTTCATCTTTTAATTACTAGGGTTTTGTGGAAATTTTGTCAATTTTATAAACCTAGTAATTCCAAAATCTAGGGTTTGTAGGCAAAATCTTTTATCAATAATTTCTACTAATTTTAGAGGCTCATTCAAATTTGCATTTGTCTGTAGTGTTGCATTTTACTATGAATTTGCATTTAGATTTAAAATATTTACATTTTTGCATAGAAAATTTTAACAAAAACTAGCAATTTTGGTACATTTTCATTAAATTTGCATGGGCATTTTGCATGTTAAAGCTTGAAAATTATTTTAAGATATGAGAGTAAGTCAATTTAATCATTAATCAGACTTTAAAACATTCACATAGAATTTTGTCCCAAGATTTCAAACCTGGGGCTTCAAAAACAACAATTTTCACTAAAATCGGCCTTATCGACTCTCCAAACTTGCACTATAGGTGTGTTGTGAAGGATATTTTTGCATTAAATTTGATTTTATCAGGGTAATAATTTGCTTCCCCTTATAAAAACCTTCACAACACCCTTTTATCAGGCTCTTGTAGTGAAAATTTGGTGAAAAACTACACATTTTGGCTATTTTGGCCCTAGGGTTTGACCTAGTTTGCACTCCAAGCGTGTTGTGATCAATTTTATGGATTGGGGTGACTAATATTATTGATATTATTTTCTATACCTCCTCAAATTCCTTACAACACCCTTTTTGCTAGGTCTTGGAGTTGAAAAATCGTGAAAAATAGCTTATTTTTGCTATATTTTCACTAGGGTTTGACCTTAAGTAGCGCTAAAAGCGTGTTGTGCTGGATATTTTGGCACAAAGTGGCTGTTATTACTAATATTATTTTCTTTCCATCATAGTTTTACTTACAACACCCTTTTCTATGCTCTTTTGCATTGAGTTTTGGTGAAAAAAATGCCTATTTTGACATATTTTCACTATATTTTGACTTGGCATTATCTTGGATTTGCATCAAGAGTGTGTTAAGAGTGATTATATTGCTGTTTTGGACTGATATTAGACATATAAATTTCTTCCGTTGACTGAAATCCTCATAGCATCCTTTGTTTCATTCATTTACATTGAAAAGTCTCAAAAAGGCAAGCATTTTAGGCTTTTTTTTGCTCTTATCTTTTGCACCAATTTTGAAAAGCTTTCAAAATATGATTTGGCATTAGTTTGAGCATAAAAACATGGCCTCTAATCATAACAGAAACAATAGGTTCCCTCCTAGATCTTACATGAAAAGAAAGGCTCCTGAACCTGAAATTGTCTTTACTCCTCATGATAGAACAACTGGAGAAAAAGAAGGACCTCTTTACATTACTGTGAAAATAATGGGAAACCTCGTGAATGGAACTCTTATTAATCCTAATTGCATGACTAATATTTCCACTGAGGAGTTTCTCTTTTCACATCAATTAATGCAAGGTTCTTATTGTCATGCCCACATTTCCCATGCGGTCACAACACGCATCACACGTGTCATGTCCACATTTGTCATGTGTGATGCGTGTTGTGACCGCATGGGAAATGTGGCCATCATATGCATTTCATATGTGGCCATAGTAAACTCAACCTGTAGATTGAGAAAACGTCCAATTGAGAAAAATGAGAGAAAAAGAGAAAGAAAGATAAAAGTGAAAACAAAGAGGAGAAAATACGTGGCATTTCTGAAATAGGCTAAGAGAACTAATTAAAAATTAACTTTCCATTAATCTTGATTGGGGGCGATTTAATTAGCAAGTTAATTCAAATGTTGAATTAAACCTAGAGCAGAAACCTAGTGGATTTCATCAAACGAAGTTAGTAAGCCCTGTTTATGTGATCTGATCTACCAAGAAATTAGGAATAATGAAAAGGATGCAGAGATAACTCTGATGGATAGAGAACTGATCTACCAAGAAATTAGGAATAATGTAAAGGATGCAGTGATAACTCTGATTGATAGAGAACGTGAAAGAGAGTAAAATAAAATTAAATTTCAGAGAAACGGGAAGGAGAACAAATGTGTAGGCTTTGTTGAAAATGCTAAAATTAGAAGGAGAAGAAATTAATATTAAATTTTAGAAAATGTGAAGGAGACGAGATGATCAGGCTTTGTCAAAAAATGTTCCATTAATGTGATCAACTGTAATTTCATTGTAATTATGGAGTTGTAAGAAATTTGTTAACCCTATCAGGAGACCTTGTGATCAAGATTAGTGTTAGTGCAATAAACCCCACTCACGCCCATGAGGCGTTATGCTACCAGAATTTTCTAGAATTTAGGGTTTACTAGTTTAGTAAGTGTAACCCTTGTAGCGATGTTAACCGTGTCGCGATGACCCCTTTTTGGCCTTTTTGTGTTTGGGAATGCATACGTGTGCATATTTCCCCATTGACAACTGTATTGTTTATGCCTTAAGCGTATGCCACCGAGCACGCTTATGCGTGCAAGGGGGTCTCTAGGGAAGCATGGGAAATTTTTTGATATTTCGTGTCATGACCACATGACAAATGTGGACATGACACATGTGATGCGTGTTGTGACCGCATGGGAAATGTGGGCATGACACTTATGACCTCTCAAGCATGATAATTAAGACGCATAAGGGAACCTTTATCAAGCCTTTGGGTAAGATATCTTTGTTAGTAACATTATCTAGAAAACATGTCGAACAATGGTTTGATGTTGTCCCTGTTTCTGACCTATTTCACATTAAATTGGGACATCTATGGCTAAAAGAAATGAAAGCTATCCCTTCAACAATACACCATTGTCTAAAATTCCCTCTGGATGGCCATATAATCACTGTCCCTTGAAACAAGTACAAACCTTTGGTTCAGCAAAAACATTACAAGTTGAATTACTTTTGGGATAAAACTGAAGTACCTAGTCCTCCTACACAAGAAATGACAAAAGATAAACAACCCACATGTGAAGAGAACTTTAGACCAAAAGGACAAGGTCCCTATGCTGAGGTTCCTCCCCCGAAATCCTTACTAGGATTGGGAGGTCATTGTCAACAATAAAGTGTTCCACCGCGAGAAATGAGGTTTGATCCCAGTGCTTCATCTTCTAATTTGCACAAGCCTATGAAAGAGGATAGCCCTATCTTACAAAAGATAAGTGGTAAAACAAAATGAAATAGAAAAGCAAGAGAAAGAAGAAAAAGAAGACAAGAATATGTTATAAACCTTGCCTCTCAACAAGAAAACATCGATCCTAATATTCAATCAAACAAAGACAATAGTAATGATGAACAAGATATGAATGTGGCTATGGTATCTTATGTCCCACTATCCTCCAACATTAGGGAATGGGAAGATGACGACAATGATTTGCTTATAGACAACTTCTAGCATGGCAGGGGCCCTACAGGTAAGTATATCTAACCCTCTATCTCTCTTGTGATGTGCTTCCCCCGTGATGTGTTATATGCTATTTAGGCCTTCTGGGATGACCTTATATTCTCCCGTAAAGTTTAGGATACCAGGAGACCACCTCTGTTGTGACCTTCTTCTATTTGTATCATCATTCTTCTATATTGCCTCTCTCTGATTTCATTGTTGTGTGTTGTGTCTTATGGACATAGCGTCGTGGTTGGTGACTTGGGGGTACCCTCCTATGTGACTGTCCCTAAGACACTTGTTTCTCCTCTCTTATTTATTGTTCCCCTTCCTCTAGTGTTTCCACCTAGTGGGCAGATGACGACAAACATTTATACTGATGCGGACCTAGTGTCCCTTTCAAGAGCAATCAAAAAATGGACTTAGTTCCTAATATGACGATGGGGTTGTATATCTTATCCGATGCTTGGCTAGTGGAAGCACTTGTGCTTTCTGCATAGTGAATTCTATGATGTTTCTATCGCATTTACAAACTTTAACAATACTACTGCTCCGTGCACCTTTGTTTGCCTTTGAATCTATCCTTGGCGGTACTCGATTCAGAGAGCTTCATGATATAACCCACGGTTATCCTCGAACTCCAAGTTCGTTGTATAACCTTGGCTCTTTGTGTGGTTAATCATATGCATTGATGTTTTTGTTTATCATGATTTTGTAGACACTAACATGTTTCTTGTAGGGATGTGTTTGTGGGAACATTTGGCGATCATACAGTACATGTCACCTTCGAGGGGCATGGGCTTTGCGAAAGTTGGTGTTCCCTTGTGTGTTTTCTTCCTACCTTAATGTGCTTGATATCGATAACTGATAGCAACCACCTTAAGGTGGGGGCATATATAAGGTAAGTTATTTGTTATAGATGTTAGCAATGTGTTTGAACTCAGATGCAGAGACTTGTGTCCTAGAGTAGTGCATCATGCATCCTGAGTTTGTTTGCAATCAATCAATCATGTAAGCCCTTTGCGGAGGCCGGATATCGAGCATATCCTTTTTCTTAAGCCCTCTGCGGAGGCAGGGATGGTGTATTTCTCGGAGCAGATTGCATCATCCTGTCATTTTCAAAAGTCCTTTGCGGAGGTGGAGAGCGGTTTTGTGACTAACTCAACCCTTAAGCATGGCGATTGTTGTGGCAAAGCCCAATCGTCAGTGTGTGCCTATAATGTGCCTAAGATGGTGTTGGACCTAGAAATAGGTACACTCCATCGCTTGTCTACCATGTCTTCTCCGTGTCTTTAAGTGTGTGTGTTTTGGCATGCTTGTTTTGTGTGGCGTGTTTGCTGCCCCATATGCAGAGACTAGTGCCTTTGAGTAGTGCTTTGTGCATTTTGGGAGGTTTTGTGTGTATTGCGTGTGTATTGCCCCATATATAGAGACCAGCGCCCCTAAGTAGTGCTTCGTGTATTATGGGAGATTTGTTTACTTTATAGTACTTGCATTTGCATTTCATATATATGAGAAAAAGAAAAGAAAAGATATCATTTCTGTCTCCCATGCATTAATGTGTCTTCTATGCATTGACTATCTTCTCCGTGTTTTGCATGACTGTAACTGTCTTCTCTGTGTTTTGCGTGCCTGTTACTATCTTCTATGTGATTGGCGTGTTTTCTCCGTGCTTGATGTGTTTGTTGTGTTTGTGACCTTACTTTAATGTAAGTATTGGCCTAGCGTTTACACATACATTAAAGTGGGGGCTAAATGTAACGTCAGAAAATGTCCCCTTGGGGGCTTTTCCCTCATAAGGTTTAGCTCCCAGGTCTTTAGAGTGCATTTAGGACATTTTAGATCATAATTTGGCATCCCAATGGAATGAGCCCTAGGTAACATGACAAATGGGACCTAGGAGGACCCCTTGAGTTGTACCCTACCTGAAATAGGGGGGAGGACTGGGGCGCCCGCGCCCTATTCCTGCCCTATTTTTGGGTAGCCCCAATTTTTAGGTATTGGTTTATGACTGTTAGGTGGTTATTTTGCCGACACGGTAAAGTTTAATTTTTAAAATCTTGGCAGGAATGCTTGTAGGTGCATATATAAGCATGATTAGGTTATCATTTGTAAACTAGATGATCATTGTGAACTCTAGGCATTCTCAAGGTGATTTAAGGCTTTCTATTGTGTTGCAAGAGCAGACTTGTATGTTTTATGTGTTGATGTTTGCAGATTTGAGTATCAATTTCCTCATGGCATGAAGAGCATCTTCCTCCATGAGAGGCTCACTACAAGGTGACACTATATTGTGTTTTTATCATTGATTCCTTTGGTTTTTACCTTTGCCTCATAAGGGCATGCATTCTTTGTCTAACAATGGTGTTCGGAGACTTAAGTGTCCTCTAGGGCTTGACTGAGGCAAGCCTCTAAACACAACAACCCCAAACCAAGTCTTATGATTGCAGTAGGGTGTCACGTTTGGGGAAAGTGGAGTTGCAGGAAGGAGTGGCAAGCATCAAGGATTTAGGATCTAAAGAAAAGTCAGACAAAGGATCACTTCTAGGACTAGGGCACCCACAAAAGTGTCCTTTGCAGACAGATTTTGGCAAATAGAAGTTACAAGGCTAATCAGTGTCACAAGGAGGTCCAGATTCCCTGAAAAAGCAAGTACCTTGGACTTGGGCGCCCACACCAGTGTCCCTGACTATTTTGCCTCCGAACCCCGAAAACAGGTATTTTGTGATTTGTCATTTTACTCCCGTCTGCAAGAGCTTTTTCTGTATTTCATCAATTTGTTGTCGTATTTGCATAATTAGGGTTTTAATAGTTAATTGGACATAAGAGAAGGAAAAATTGATAATGAATTCCCTAATCCAAGCTTCCCTTCATTTGCAAGTGACCCAGGGTATGATAGTGCTTGCCACTCAACCCTAGATCCTTCAATGTTAGGGTGAAAGGAGGATTTAAACATCTAAAGAACAAAAGATTAACAAAATCCAATTTTACCCTAAACAATAAGAAAGAAAAGTTCTCAGGTAAGTTACATGAGGGGTCGGGAATCAAGGGGAGAGGCACCCCAATACCTGGCTCATTAGTAACAAAGCCTTTAGTCATCTTAATCTTACCTTTAGGCTTCCCTTCCAGCCCCCTCTAGCCACTCACCTTACCTTTCCCTTTCTTGTTCTCACCAACCAATTCCCCTTCCAGGTCACCACTAGCATTCTAGCTAAGGGTACCCCTATTGTCTTGGGATCCCTTCTCCTTCCTTTTCTTACATATATGTTAAAATGATAATAATTTTAAATTAATATTAAAATTGATACATATTTTAATAAAAAAATGGGTGATCCCATAATAGTGGGTTACACTTTTGTGGACGAAGAAAAATTGAAGGTGCCAAAAAATCTCTAGCAGGCGCCATCGCTCGAAGGTCGAATCTTTGAACGAAGTCCTTGTCGGCCAAATCAAAAAGCAAATCAAAAGAGCCTTTGTTCAAAGGGGGTCTGGGAACGAAGGCCATTGAATGCCAAATAAATAATAATAAAATAATGCCTTCGATCGAAGACAATCTTCGATCGAAGGCATTATTTTATTATTTTTTTATAAAATAGGTTAAGACTCTTAAATGACATTTTTTTGTCATTTGAGAGAGCATCAGTTGAAGGAAGCCACGGATGAAGGTGACAGCACCCGCAGATGAAGGTGACAGGGAACGAGACAAAGGTGACAGGGTCGAAGGTGACAGGTGGGAGCTCTGCGATAGGCGAAGACCCCACATCAGCATACATGTCGAGCTCCCACAGGTGCATAAATTTGCCATGCCATTTCTATACATATATGCAATGCTTGGTATGAACTTGAATATATATATATATATATATATATATATATATATATATATATATATATATATATATATATATATATATATATATATATATATATATATATATATATATATATGCTTTCCAACATTTCACTTGGCCCTGGATATGCTTGTTGACAAGGGCTTCCATTACAGTCAATTAAATATAGAAAATTTGCTACTATGAAACCTTAGTTTGGCAATAGGGTTTGTCATTACAGTTAATGAAATATAGAAAAATTCAATTAAATGCAGGAACTTTGATGAATTCAGTTAAAGAACTAGATCAAACCCTAGTTTTCCAAACTAGGGTTTGTCATTACAATTAATAAAAAATAGAAAAATTTCTTGAGACAATGAAAGAACTATCAAACCCTAGTTTCAAAAGAAATTAGGGTTTGTCAAATTAGGGTGGAAAGATGAATTTAGTTTTACCCTAATTTGATAAACCCTAAACTAGGGTTTGTCAAACCCTAGTTGGGCAAACTAGGACCGTTTATCTTTTGATACTTGTTCTCCTACTTCCCATATGGCTTATACATATACTAAACCAACTAAATTCATCACACATGGATATTCTAAGTATAGAGGCATTGCATCGATATGTAAAGTTCAAGAAATTATAGACAAATGGAAGATAAACATTACACATAATCATAAGCACAAAAATCCCTCATTTGATAAGATGAATCATGGAAAAACAAGTCACATGAATGTCAAGATCCTAGTCTTGTTCACCATAACTTGTGCACTATATTGAGGTTACATGACATAAAATAGAAACCACCCAATATGAGCAGGTACATTGATATATCACATTTTTAGAATTACCACATTAGATCGAGGGTATATAATGCCTCCCCCCCCAACATATTGTACTCTTATTGCCACATTAATTTACAATAGGGACATCATGTTTTCCCTCCTTTCACATCTTACATGTCTATATTGAGCTATATATTTATATTGATGGACATCTTATCTCCCCACTCACAAGCTCTATTGTGCTATTTTCCCCATTAAGGGCTATTTAGCTATACATGTGATTTGATAATCACACCATTACACACCACTTTTTTGTGCCTTTATGCTTATCTATGACCATTATTGGACATTGATTATGAGTGTATAGTGACACATCTTTCAACTTATATTGAGGGTGACCACACTAAATCAATTTTAACATAATATAAATTTTGGGAAGACATGTTAAAATATAGTTCCAGTCAAGGTAGGATACATAGTGAGTGGACTACTTCATTTTTTGACATGGGTTACATTGTTAAAGATTTAATATTTATGTTTATCGTAAAGGTCAATGCTAGAGAGTTTGATTAGAGAAAATCCTATTGGAGGGATGGATAGAGGCATTAGAGTGGACAAGACATTGACACTTTTGAGGAAGAAATTATTGGTCATAAATTAGAGCTAAAATGCAAAGGACTACATATAGAAATTATGTCAAATTTATTGGTTTGGTAAAGGGGAATTCAAGATTATGGATTGTCTAGTATACCAAGAAGCATTATTTGGATAGTGACATAAATTTTGTAGTTTACATGTGTAAATTTATGTATTTTTGTGATTTTTCTTGTATTGGATATGCTATAAATCATATTGAGTTACCATGGAAATATATGAATGTATAATTTCATCATTTTTCTATTCTAAACATAAGTATGACAAAAATAAACAACTAAATAAACAAAAAAAGGTTCTAGGAAGGAGGGTTATGGCAATTTATCTTTACAAATGATGTAGATAAGATAACAAAAAATTGCACTAAAGGTATTAGTCTTTGATTTTCAATCACATACACAAGCCACTTTAGAATCCTTAGTAGTATCTTTCTTCTTTTGTGGCATTTGCCCATATATAGATGGATCCATGTATAAGGCAGATTATGAAAATCACGATCATTTATCTTATACTCTCCCATAAAGGAAGATGCAAAATCTAAAGAACCCAAAGCATCTCCATAATTAACATTAATACCATCTTGTGGGGAATCATCTTTCTTTTCCCCTTTCTATTCTTTTGTATGACTATGTTCTTTATTTTTAGGCATTTCTTGTGTTGACTTCTTCTATGTAAACATTTTTTCTTCCTCAACCATCTAACAATGAATAAATGGATGTTCATTTGCATATTTAGTATAAAACTTATTCCCATACTTAAACTTTAGCTTTTGATTTACATTAGATGGAATTTAATTCATTGCATGAATCCATGGATGCCCCAATCAAAGAATTATGTTAAATGCCTTGGAATCACATGAAATAGCGCATTAATGGTACAAACAATCCCACATGATAATAGGAAGAGTAATAGTTTACCCATAAGTTGTTGACCAATATTATCAAACACTTTGATTATAACTTCCATTTTTTCCAATTTTAGCATATCTACTTGAAGGGTTTATATAAATAATCCTCACTACATATATTCAATCTATATCCATTATCAACCAAGACATGCTTTATATTCAAACTTTAATGAACCAGTATGATACACATAGGTAAATGCTCTTGAATAACACTATCACGTGGAAGTTCCTTAGAGTCAAAGAAAATGTCATGAACATTTCCATTACCAATCGACCCTAATATAGAATCAACTATTTGAGGTGAAGCATTTGAATTAAATTTAATATTTTCCAAAGCATTCTATAAAATATCTCTATATGTCATGTTGATGTGTCCAATAAATGCCAAAGAGAAATCTTAATTTGAGTATTTTGAAGCTGATAAATTAAATCTCTTTGTGTGTCTTTGTTGTTAACTTAGGTGGAGGAAAATAAAGATTTGTAGGTTGTAAATTTAGATGATTTGATAAAATACATGATAATTATATGAAGTAGATGTTGCATGAAGTACTATAGGATTATTTTTAGGTGTATCGGTTAGTGCATGCAACACATGAGGTTTAAAGGTTGGTGCCAAAGAAAGAACAAAACTTCTTAGGTGTGGTAGTGTGAAAGACTAATGGCTTCATAGGAGTGAAAGTATAAGTTGCATTAGCATTAGGGGAAGGAGATGGACAAGTATCTAAAGATGTAGCAAGAAAATATAGACAAATTCATAGCATCCTTAATCACTCAAGGTCAAGAAAAATACATTAATAAAAACATGTCTAATTTAGTGAATGTACTATAAGTAATACAAGATGAATCAAACCATATTATATAATGCCTAATCAGTTAAAGTAATGTAATAGTCATATATTTCCATGGTAACTGGATAAGTATAGTCATTGGTTGTATCCATGTTCTTAGTGTGTAATGTTCATTATTTTATATCTTTAATTGCTGAACCTATGTGCTATAATGATTTCAAAAGAAATCTCTTTATCTCTCTCTCCCTTGGTAAGTGTGTGAACACAAAGAAAGAAAGTGTACATGGAGTAGGAATGACTTAAATGTTTTATTGTGCACACAGTATTCATTTTTATGACACTGATACATGTTCAACATTACATGTATGTGTAGATTTGGAAAACTTAAAATCTCTCTCTCTCTCTCTCTCTCCAAGTTGAAAAGGAAAAGAATCATCCATGCATTTTAGAAATGAAATCTTCCCTCTTGTTCAACTATTTAAAATGTGTTGGAATTGCATTAGGATCCAGCCATGTTTAACCAATTCTTTACAAGATGACTGATATGCATCACCAACACCAGTGATAACTAGTGTCTAAGTTTGGAAGTTGTGGAACAATGTATCTAATGTACACACCTATACATTAGAGAAGAAATTGTATGTTGATATACGTGAGCGCAACACAACATCCCTATCTACTCTGATGTAGGACGTGTATGTTGATACATTTGTTCCACAGTCCAAAGTAGACATTATCATGTTATGATGTTGGTGTGACATATCTGTCATATTTGTAGATAATTGGTTCAACATGGCCATCCTAATGCAATTATCTAGAGGTATAAATAAGCTTTTGTACAAGTACATATTTTCAAAAAAAATTAGTAGATGACATAGTCTACACGTAAAATTAAATTGTTTGAAATAGACATATGTTTCTATTTTGAAAACAATTTAATTTTATGTGTAGACTAGGTACATCATCTAGTAATCTTGAAAGAGATATAAGGGGCATGCTAATCAAAAGAGAAGATAAAGTGAATGATTTGGCTCGTCCTGAAATTCCTATCATTATTGTGGGAAGAAATACTTGATTTAACCTTATTTATACAGAGCTATAGTTGCATTAGGATGGCCATGTTGAACCAATTCTCTACACTTAGATGACTGATATGTCTCACCAACATTAGTGATAACTAGTGTCTACTTTGGAAGTTGTGGAACAACATCAACATACACACCTACATAAGAGAAGAAATTGTATGTTGATAGGCGAGCTTAAATCACTAGGGATAAGCGAGCTCAACAAGTCAGAAGCAAGAAACTGTATATCATCAAGATAGGCTCGAGCATGTAACACATTCCTATCTACTCTGATGTAGGTGTGCATGTTGATACATTTGTTGCACAACTTCCAAAGTAGACACTAGATCAATGATGTTGGTGAGACATATCAGGACCATCAAGTGTAGAGAATTGGTTCAACATGGCCATCCTAATGCAACTATAGAGACCTATAAATAAGGTTAAATTGTAAGTACTGCAAGTCCCACAATAATGATAGGAATTTTAGGACTCCAAATCATTCACTTTATCTTCTCTTTTGATTAGCAGTGATCTTGAGTCTCTGTTCAGCTTGAATTTCATCTTGTGATCAACAAGTCTCCATCATTTTTTCCTTCTTGAAGCGGTCCTTTAAGTTATTGCACTTGCTTTTCATGTTATCACTTACATTTCAAACATGTAAATTACTTAGTGAACTAGAATGTATGTTCCTGGCTTCCAGATGATAAATTTAAAAATTAATTTAGATACATAGTAAGTTAAAGATGTGCATGCACATGTACATTGGAATAAGTAATTTATTTTTGTGCACAAAAATTAGGTCAATATATATCATGGCACATGCATCACCACCTAGACCTAGACCCTCTATATTTGTGCGTATAGATATTGAGATTCAGAAATTGACAGGTATTCTTTTTGACCCCAACACAATAGGGGTTTATAGGGACACATGTCAATCAATTTTATCTAGCTTGCAGCGCATTAGACAGAGTCTATGAGATACCCATGTTTATTCAGGTGATACACTTGTTGCTATTCTTGCCCAAATGTGGCAAGAGGTTACTGGTGATGTTTCTCTTGCTTCTATTCATCTTTCGTCTCGAAAGAGACTATCAAATCCCAATGTTTCCCATATTATGTTGGTAAGCCTAAGTGAGGGGCTACCAAGTGACTAGATGTGTAGACCCTCTTATGGCCCCATTAATATATCCACATTTTCTTGCTGCTCATGGTCGTTATCCCAATAACGACCAAATTCCTTTATATTTTGCACAACAGTTATATGGAGAGGTTCATATGGGCCTCAAGGTCAACTAATTGGATTTGCTAGCATATTTTGGTTAGGGGAGGGGCATGGTTGCTGATAGAGATGCCTATGGTTGACTAGATCGACAAGCTCTAGTTTATAGGGCCTTGGTTGGGGAGAGTATGCCTGCTATCTCCCCAGCCCTGGCCCCTGTTGCTAATCAGGTTGTCATTACTTCCCAAAGGGAAGCAATCAACAGTGTTGGTGATATTGTAGCTGCCACATCTATTATATCTTTTGATCTTATGGGAAGATATTTGATGAGTCATCCTAGATGATCCAGACCATCAGATCATACTACTGATCCTTATGCTATCGTGTCCCATCACCTGTAGACATAGATGGTCTGATGGGAGACCATATGCTTTAGACTACAGTGAGTTATCTTTCTGAGGACCTATTAGAGTCATACGCTTTTATTGCATCAGAGCTTTGTATCCCTTTACATGAGGTTAGAGGACATGTGGGTAGAGCTTTCCGTTCACAGAGTGGGTCACAATCTAGTCAGGCTATGAGACCTTCTCATCAGGTGCCTAGGAGTAGTCCACATCTTGATCCACCCACAGATCATTCAGCTACTACAAAGGCAGATACACCTACCCCTTGTGTTGAGCATCAGACATCCCAGCCCTCCCTAGATTCACTTGAGGAGTTGCAGTTGCAGAGGGGATCGTCAGGTTTTGTGGATATGCTTCTACATTTAGGCCCTTCGATGCTGACTCAATTGCATAGTCCACTTCACTCTTCATTACTTGAGTAGCCAAGGAGGCATCAGATACAATCATTGCAGTGGATCATCCTACAACACCTGATACACAGGTATGCACATGCGTATGTGCACGTACGCATGATTTAAACTTGAACTTAAATTAAATTAAGTTAAATTACTTTGCTAGATAAAGTCCTAATGTTGTATATATATATATATATATATATTGTAGGGGTTAGCTCATATTACACCTAGTTTGGGGATGGATTGTGTATGCAGGCGTGATTCAACTGATGGCAGTAATGTTAGTGGACAGGTGAGATTTAAAATTTCAAATCATTACAACTTACATGTGTAAATGCATATAATTTGTACATGTGCACATGTACACATATATATATTTTGTTGTTATATGGGGCCTAATCAGACTCGGAGGTTAATTTTTCCCCTCTTTTATCAGCGCGGTTTCCCCCCAAATTCCTACGGGGTCAAGGGGCAACGCCCCTTGCGAGGGTTTGGGGGCAATGCCCCCAAGATGGGGTCAAGGGGCAGCGCCCCTGTGGGGGCTCGGGGGCAACACCCCCGAAACCTCACATGGTTTTTATTATTTTATAAAGGCACCGAGAGTTATTTTTTCATTGACCCACATAAGAAACCCTATTTTTGTAACCGACAAAAAGCTTGATAAAAGTGGCTAAGGGTTAGGATTTTTTGATATATTGTATTGTAGCATTTGTAGTGGTATTGAGTTGTAGGGATTGCTGGTTGTAATCGGTTTGATTTATTGGATAATAATATTGGACTCTCTGTTTGGTGGATGTAGCCCGAGCTTGGGTGAACCATGTTAAAACTTGTCTCTCGCTGTTATTATTTCTGTGTATTTCTATTCCTCTGTTTAATCTTTATTTGCATTTAATTGATATCTTCTGCCTGCTAACCCTAACATATTTAACATTATTCTAAAATTTTAACATAATTTGTACACTTTTATACATACATGTGTTGTACTATTTCCAGGGCTCAGTGCATCCATCAGAGTAGGATGCTCAATCAGACTCGGGTCGCTCAACTCGCAGCCGACATGATGGCCAAGCTATTGGTAGCACTTCCTAGACATGTTTCTCTAGATATTTCTCTAGATATATTTGTTTTTAGACATTTCTATCTGTACATGTTTACATGGACATTTCTATAGATACATTTGCACATGTGTGTTTGTGGACATTTCTACACATAGTTGTGGACATTTATATGTATGTTTGAGGACATTTCTAGATCTATATGTATGTGTTTTCAGACATTTCTCCTAGTATCTATATGTTTTCATCTACATTTCTAGATCTACACCAATTTTTTGACTATCCCTTAGTACCATTCTTTTGTGCTTTTTATTTTATGCTATCACTATCTAACAATGGTGTATACAAATACAATTATCACATTGAATAGAACCTAATTTATGGTGTGGATTTGTTAAAAAGAAATTATCATGTAATGTTTTGTATATTTTATTTCATTTCTTAGTATTCCTTACTTATTTCCTTCAAAATTGTTATGATTATATTACTATTACTCATACTTCTATAGATTGTTTTTGTCATGAGAAGTTATTATATGTGAAATTAAAACTATAGTGATGATCTAGAAATAAGTTGAATAAAATTTCAAATGCATAACTATGTTTCTAAGGGTATTCTTTTGTTTATAAAATTGCTCATTGTCAATTTAATTTTGATCCTATTATGTTATATCTTGGTTCATAGTTCATTTAAGTGGAAATTATGTTATTCTACGGATAGTTCATTGATGGCAAGTAGTCACTAAGTGGAATGCAATGTTATTACCTTTAATTCAAGAAGTGAAAATATGATATCGCCCTAATATCATCTCCTAACTTAGTGATTATGTGGTGATATTTGATCGATATCATAGAAATATTATGATATGTCTAAAGATTATAAATCTTGTGTTAACTAATATTCTAGCTTATTGATTGATACAAACTCTTTTGGTTAAGTTAGTTGTTATGAGTAGTTGGTTTCGGCTAAAAGCATGTTAAATACAATGACATTGGTAATTAATTCCTTGATGTAAGGTTGAATTTGTTGGATAAATCACAACTTGAACATTCACAACAATTGGAAGAATCATTTTTGTAATGAAAATTTTCCTCTACATTTATGAGGGGAGCTCCTTTGTGCACTTTTAGCCTAAAAGTATGAGGAATTAATTCCATATTGAACATAAAAACATTATGCAATAATAGGTGAATAAACAAAAAACTTTTCAAAATTAATCTTCTCATTACTTATAACAATCTAAGCATAAAGTCTTAATTCCATTTATGTATAGCCAAATGGGCAACAAAAACATGAAGAAAAGATTACAAGTTAACATACAAAAAACATGTGTAACTAGTGAAAGTATAAATAACCTTAAGTTTAGAAATATCATGCATGAGCATGAAGACCATCATAATTTTTTTGTGATTTCATTTGGCCTCAAAAATGATCCATCCACTTTCCAAAGTCTAATGAACTTGTAAGCTCAATAATTGCCTACTTTATATAACTTTCACATTACATTTTCTACGCCCAATTTAATGCTCATTCATGTAAGTGTTTTATAGGATCATTTATCATGTTTCTAATCATTTTCCCACATATTGGATTGATTTATAGCCACTTCTAAACTTATTTTCACACCCAAATATTGGATTCATTTCTAGCTACAAATTTGTTTGAATAAAGCATCCAAGTTGGACATTGGTGTCCACCAAAATTCATAGAGACACCAAATTTGGTAAGTAAGGATCTCTAGTTTTCCTCAATAGTCACATCAATACATCATTAGTCTTCAAATTATCCATGGACAAGTAATCTTATTCTTTCTTGTTTTTTACTAATTTGCAAGTTTAATATTTTAGCTCTCTCAACACTAGTTGATTTAAGCTATAGACTTGAAGTCTCATTTACTATTATATCAAGAAATTTAGTAGTATATCATATTAGCTTTTATTTATTAGTGTATGAAAATTGGACCTAGGTTAGTGTTAAACACATTAAGCTTAAACAAACAACCCAGGATTCACAAAATGATATTTTTTAATCTTTCATAAGCATATTTTTATCACTCCTTTAGAAATTCATATTACAGTCTTTTTGAATCACATTCTAATATATACAATAGGACATGGAAAGAACATCTCACACACTTGGATTAGATCCTAAAACTTCTATCCGCAAATTAGTTATTTGTAAAGTGCTCCAAATCTTCTTTTGATACAATGAAGGTGGAGTATCTTGGCCATATTGTCTCCATTGAAGATATTAAGGTTGATCCCAAGAAAATTAAGGATGTATACAAAATTGGCCCAAACCACTTGGGATTTTTAGGTCTCATAGGATATTACCATAAATTTGTTCAAAAATATGGTAAAATTATAAATGTAGGCATGTTAATAAAAATATCTTCACGTGGTTTGAAGTAGTAGTGCATGTCTCTATCCTTCTTGACAAACACATACAATCCACAATTACCAAACAATGTTTAAAGAATTATTAAAATAGACAAGTGGCCTTGATGTTAACTTATTCAAAATTTATTTTATCAAAGGCCTAAAGGAAGACATCAATGCCAAAGTCATAATGTTTAATCCTACCATATTTATGGAAACTCTTGGGTTGGCTAAATTAGTTGAGGATAAATTTTTAACCTAACATCATGTAACAATAAAGGGAATTTTATGGCACTTGTATAGAGGTAAAAGAAGATTTATCTCCTTTTCTTTTGTAATAGCAGGTTTCCATTCATCCTCAATTTCAAGAATCTCTTCATAGATCTAGTTACTTTGATGGTAATCAAATGAATTACTTCCATTGATAGCATATATAGCATTAAATAAAAGCACATTTCAATGAGCATATATAGCATTAAATAAAAGCATTCAAAAATTATCTTATCATGCATGGTTGAAAAAGAATCTAGGGCATTTTCTACATGACTTCTAATAGAGAGATCATTTGTACATTAAGAATCGCATGTTGAAATTTAAAATTTGTTCAACAAAAGAACTATTAATTTAACTTGCATAAATTGTAAAACAATTAATACATTCAAACATAGATCTAGATAGTGAATTTAGGTGTTCAAAACATTAAAAATTGTAAGTTCTTCATCCATATTTTTCATACTACATCAAGTGGTTCAACTTGCTCTTCAATGACATCTAATATTCTCTGATGTCATCACTATCTAGTCTCCACTTACGACATCCACATGTGTTTGAAACTGTATGAAGTGATAGGCCGGTAGCAATTACTAGGTGGCTATACTGATATACCTTGTTCTTAGGTTGATAATCAATAAAGTGAATCCCATGTTGAACAATCTTGACTTGTTTGAGATATGTCCCTTGCACTACAACTAAACCTGTGGGAAACAACATTCCACGGTAAGACATAACATTTTCAAGGTAAATGTAACCTATGTATCTATGAACATGTATAGCTCATTATCATTGCTTGATAAGACATAGTTCATAAATTATAATATAGAAAAATTGAATTTTTAAATCACTCTCGAGGTACTTGACCTGTACATATGTAACAAATTCAAAATTATTTAAAAATATATTAAATAAAGTTAAACCTGTGGGAAACATCATTCCATCACTTGTTTATGGATTTATTAGCTTTTGCCTCTCTTCTGTGCAATGCAATAAATAGTAAATAATGTCTTCTATATTTCCAGCCTCTACTATGATTGCAAAAACATCTCCTGCACCAAATTTACATGTCCAAAATTTGTAACTTAAAAGATTTAGAGATACCTTATATAATATATATACACACACACACACATACCTTTTTTAATCAATCCTGAAATATGGTTATAATCAGTTAAAATCAAAGGAATGTCTTCAAAGCTTTCGTCCTCATCTTCGTTGTATGTTTTGATAACAACTAGTGGCACATTTTCCCATTCACTGACATATCCACGTTGTTGGTTCTTACAATTCTCAAAATCTCTTGACATGTACTCATAACAAAAACAAGAGTAATCCCTAGTGCGCAACGTCCATGTCTGGCTATCTATACTCATGACACAATGCAAAGATCTTGTTTTATCGACCCTCTTGCATCCATGCATTGATCTTCTATCCACACCTACAAATTTATTATATTGTATATTATGAATATAATAGAAATAATTAAATTCAAACTAAAATAAACAAACTCATGTACACATATCATATATGAATATATATATTTAAAGTACATTAAATAAATTCAAATAATACATACTTGATATCTCCTAAAACACTCTATGTGGAATGTATCAGTTTGTTCTTGAAGATGTGCCGACCTCATTTGGTGCAAAGTGTGACTTACATCATTCAACAACATCATGTGCATCATTTATATGATCTCCCTCATAATTCATTTGATGTTTTCTTAGGGCACATTTGATGCAAGCTCATGCGCCATCATGTTCACCCTTTCCATGCCCACTCTAAAAGAAACTCCAAACATGTGGTATATTGTCATTTCAATGATATCTACATAGTGCATAAAATGGCCTTGATGATTTTAATTGTGACACACATCCATCTGACCATACAAAATGCTTTTCAAAATTTACACCCTTGCTTACCAAATATCCAAAAAAATTGTTAAAGCAATGTTGTACAAAATGTGTGTAATGCTCTTTATCATCACTAATATAAAAGTGATATTCTTTCTTAATGAATCATGCTTCAAATTTACTTTCAACACCATCCAAATCCAATTGTGCATGCCGATAACACACATGAACCATAATAGTGAACTGCTCTGAAAAGTAATATTGTGATTGAATCTCTTTTTGATGTACAAAAGAGCAATTTTCTGCAAAGTCAACTACTGATAAAACTGTTCCAGGTGGGAAAGTATCTCTTAATGTTTTAAATTGTTGTGCTTGCCACTTAGCAAAAAAACATGATGTATGTATGGTTGTATCAATTTACAAAAATTTTCCATAAATGTTCCAATAGGTATCTCCTCTTCTACATAATCTAACCTTGTGGATTCTTTCCCATTTTTTGTTTGAAACTTTATGTACTTGTAACTCTTGCGATTTACCAAATTCATTGGGTCGATATCTTCATTTCTTAAAGGCATTTTAGCCAAATTTCCACATGTTTCACAAAGACCTTTTATGCAGTTTATTTGACTAGTTCCATTATCATCATATGATATATCACATAAGATGGATGCTATGAACTGACTTACCTATTTAGGAGGTACATTTACAAAACCATCAGTGCCTTCACAAATCTTTTGAAACACCTGATAGTAGAGATCAAATTCAATATGATAACAACAACAAGTTTCAAAAACCTTATTTGTCTTCACATAATATAGCCTTAACCTTTCAAACATTGTTTTCCCAATCTTTATATTTGGATTTGCATTACAAAAGTCCACATACATCTCATGTTGTGTTGTGTCTAGCCAATGTTTTGTATGTAGTTCATAACTATTGGGCCCAATTCTGTGTTTGATAACATCTCTACTATTTGATGAAGCACGAGCATTTTCATTCTAAAAGGTTGAGATCAAGTTCCTAACAACATCTTGAATCCTGTCAAATCGAGGAGCTCTACACATAATTGCCCAATTGCTTTCCGAGGTACTATCATCCAATAATTTTCTCCTTTTCACATATTTTGTTACTATCTTTCTACTAAAACCAATTTCATTTGAAATTGAAGACAATTTTCTTTTTTTGGAATTTCTTTCACTTAAAATACCTGTCAACATCAGTCTTCTTGAAATGGACTTATTCGCAGATCAAGATTGTTTCCCAATGGAAGCCAAACCTTTTTTAACATTTTCAACAATATCTTTTCTAGGTGTGAACCTTTCCCCCTTTTCAGTGACAAATCTACACCCAACAATTGTAATGGCTCATTTAGCTCCTTACTAAGAAGTACAATTGATAACAATTGGGTTCGGCCAAGTGTATCAAGATTATCAAAATGAGCAATTATTTCCTTTGCAGTTTTATTCATTGACCTCATATCAGTATGTTTAGGTTGTCTAGCATAATGTTTCAATTTGTCAATATCCATTAAAAGTAAAAGATCTAAATTTCTATAAGAAAATTTTCCCTTCACCTCTTTAGTTAGATTAATATGCTCATCCATACCAGTCAAAGGAAGTGATCTTGACCCCTCTCCAACATCCATTGTTTGCACTTGGGCCTCCTTTGGGCTAACATCAACTATGTGTTCTTCAACAACGTTTGCTCCAGCTTTTGTATCACACATTAAGGAAATACATATTAAAGAAAACTTATAAAAATTTAATGAACCAAGTCTTGATATATTTTAAAGAGACTCCATATGATCAAATTACCATAAAAATTAATATACATACATGTACATGTAATAACTAATATTTATGACCACAAGCACAATATATATGGACTCATGCACATAAGTGATGTAAATATTCAAGTATGTAAGATACATCTAGGTAGTTATACCATTTAGGATAAGTGTGTAAGAGTGCACAAATACTATCATCTCCATTAAAGATGAGCAGGAGAAGAAAAATTTCCTATACAATTTTTTCTAGAGATCTAACTAATGAAAAGAAGGATGATCTGACTAGAATTTTAAGGACTAACCTTTGGATCTAAATGGAGTTCTAGCTTACAATATAATTAATCTAGTAGCTACTTGTTAAAGACGTTCAACTATATTTTATATGGTGACAAAATCTAATCTACCACAAGGAAAAAGTTCCTTTTGGTAATGTTTGGAAATTAGAAGCATGACACACTTCCTCTAGGTTTACTAACACATAACCCACTTGTTAAAGATGGAGTTGAGAAAAATAGTATAAAAGGAAGAAGAGAGAGAAGGTTGGAGAGAGGGAGCTTAGGATATGGAGAGTTAGAGAGGGAGAGAGATAGCTAGGGAGGCCCCAGTGAGGGAGAGGTAGAGGTAAAGAGAGTGGACAACTTGAGAGAGAGAGGGAGTGGTGGACAGAGAGAGAGAGAGGTAGTTATCTCTAGGTAGAGGGGTGGGGATTATAGCCAAGAATGAGGAATGACTTAAACTAAATGACATCCCAGCTACATGAAATTAATGCGTATATATTTAAGCATAAATCACTTAGTGACCTAGATTAAATGATTTTCTACTACATGATTCATTAATACATGTATATATTTAAGCATAAATAAAATGACCTAGATTAAAAATAGAAAAGAAAATATATGCATACCTTGTTTTTGTTTATGATATTTTTGCAATCTTTCTTCATTTGAAATCTTTCTATAGTTTCTTCGGAATACTTTCGTGTAGTCTTATTTTGTCTTGTCTTTTTGTTTCCCATCTTATTCTTTGTAAAATATGACTTGAAAATTCTTCTCTCAAATATTTCCTCCTCCCTTTCAGAACAAAAATGTGAATTTATCTTGTTACATTGATTTGTAAAAATGAAAAAAAAAACATCCTATTTATATGCAATAGGAAAAATTAAAACATTAAAAAAAAACAATGTCAGCATGCCTTTGAACGAAGGTCAGCTGTTAAAAAAGATAATATTTTTTTAATGTAAGGGACCTTCGAGTGAAGCAGGTCGTTACGTGGATTTACACGCCATGTTTGGGCCTTCATTCAAAGGACACTTTACTTTGAATGAAGGACGTTAGCAACCTTAGTTCGCAGGGGTCTTTGCACGAAGACCCCCACTAGACACCTTCCCTCCTTCCCTTCCCCTTTCTTCTACAAAATTTTGGCTTCCGAAGCCAGGTTGAAGGTCCAAATGGATTCACATTTGCCAAACCAAATTGGAGGATCGTAGTCCTCGAAACAAGCTTTCCAACGAGTATAGTTTTGATATATTTTGATTTTATTATGATTGTTTTGTTTTAGTTTTACTAAACATAGGTTTTTCACCAAACATCAAGTTCTCTATTCGACAAACATGGAAAAGTAGCAAATTAGTGAAATTTTTTTTTGAAAAATATGTATGCCCTAGGTATTGATGTCCTTGTTTCAACAAAAAAAAAAGAATTTCGATACATAAAAAGTTATGTTTAAATTATAAATGGTTTGAATTCAAAACTTAATTAAAAAAAATATTCAACAAAACATTATAAAACCAAACGCATGCCCTAGATATCAGTGTTACCAATCTAAATTCAAAAGAATCAGAATTTTATCCTTTGTAGAAAAAAAGTTGTGTTATGGAGTACACGTCACTTTAAACAAATGTTGTTTGTTATTAAAAACTAGTTATCAAAGGAGACGCAAATTTTTTTACAATTTAGCTCCAAATTTTTTTTAAAAAATCTACAGACAAAATCTCACAAATCACTAGTTCATATCATCTTCAAATTCCTAACGGTTTAGTGGCTATAGGTGTCAGAAAGTGAGGATTTAGTTCAGAATGTTGATTTCAATGTCAAGTTTGGCAAAAAAGTGTAACCCATTATTGTGGGATGACCCAAATTATAGCTATGTTTAATAGGAATGTGGGTCTAATCACATTGTTTGTATTTATATTCATCATAGATGATATTATATAAATATAATTTTAGGGCTTGAGTTATATATGTTTTTTAAATATATAAACTTTATATTATATATTTATGCCTCATATGTAATATATATAATATGATATATAAAATAATATTAAGTTGAGATAAAAATAAATGTGTTTAATATATTAATCTATGAAAACTTTAGTAGAGATATCTTAATATGTATTTAGTTAAAAAAATAATGTTATATTATCTTCAACACATAAGAAAAAAAAAAGTTATAAAGCTATTTTAAATTACTTTATTTTATTAGTGCATTTACTATATTTACCTAAAGTAATTTTATTATTACTTAAGAGTTGTTTTATTTTTGAACATTATTTAATAATTATTTATTACATATCTTAAATAAATAACTATTTCAATTATATTATTATAAATATTATATCATATAGTTATATTATCTTCAACACATAAGGAAAAAAAAAGTTATAAAGCTATTTTAAATTACTTTATTTTATTAGTGCATTTACTATATTTACCTAAATAAATTTTATTATTACGTAAGAGTTGTTTTATTTTTTAACATTATTTAATAATTATTTATTACACATCTTAAATAAATAACTATTTCAATTATATTATTATAAATATTATATCATATAGTTATAAGTTGAAGTGTATATAGATAAGGGTTAATTATGCTATCACTACAATTATTTTACATTCATATTAATAATATTTGTTTTTCATGAAGAGTAAAATTTAAAAGTTATAAGAGAAAAAAAATAGAAATAATAAAATATAATGTTTAAGTATTGAAAAATTATTTACTAGTAACTAAAACCAAACCTTAAGAAGATATAAGAAAACTACAATATACCATTATATAAATTTAGAAAAATTAATATATATGATAATGTGTATTTTAGAACTTAAATTAGCCATAAGAAATATTCTCACCTTGTTTCTCTATTCTTGTAGACATGGGTATAAATGTAATTGATTAAGCCCACTATTAAATATGTATAACCAACTTATTCAATATGTAGAGTTATTTGAGCCTCTAAATATTGGCTAAAAATATATATATTATAAGTAGAAGAAAAATTTTGACTATTAAATTGGTTGTAATTATTTTTTCTTACTAACTATATATTATATATAAGCTATATATATTATAATTTTAGTGTGTGATAATTGACCAAGACAACTAACTAAAAATATATATATTATAAGTAGAAGAAAAAAATTGACTATTAAATTGGTAGTAATTATTTTATATTACTAACTATATATATTATAATTTTAATGTGTGATAATTGACCAAGACAACTACTTATTGGTTTTGCTTGAACGCATGAAAAAAAATTAGATTATACTTGACTAAGTTGTTTGAGTGATATCTCAATTATGGGGCTAAGTTATTGTTTATATTCATATGCTACTAATATGAATATGAATAAAAAAATTTAGATGGATTTATTAGCATATTATATCTTGGTATATTATATTGGTTATTAATATTATTTTTTATATATTTGAGTATAGTATAGTTGGTGAAATCTAACATATATTAGAGTAAAGATAGAAATACATATTAAATTATATTTTGAAAAAAAAAAGATTATTTGTCCTCACCAACTAACTTGCACTTTGTAAATAAGTTGAAGATTTTACTTAAAGAACATTAGGACTAGGAACTAGTTGTGGCTATCTCTAACTCAACTCAACTTAAGAAAACAACCAATTAAATAAGTTATCATAGATGGGACATTGTGAGTTGGAGAAAATTTCTGAACAAAGAATCTTGCTAAAGGAAGAAAAAAAAATGTTTTGAAGAAAAAAATAATATGTTTTCCTTAAACTATGTGAAGTAAGTTAATTGGATAGTGATAATATGCTTATTGTTAGAAAAATTGACATCTAGATTTATTACCTAAAGTCTAACCTAGGTTATATTGTGGGCCCATAACCCACAGGCTCAAGGGTCATGTTAAACTTTGGAAAATATGATGTTTGAATGTGGTGGTTTAAATGAAACTATGTTTTTATAGAATATGAAACCAAAAATATTATTTTAGGATTGGGTACATGTCAAAACTTATAGGGAGAGATGATCTACGATTACAAATTATATATTACTATAAACTAATTATATAAATTTGATTTTAGCAAGTAGTTTATGGTACAAAGATGATTATGTTTTATGGGAAGTTTAAATCTTCCACATGTTTCTTTTATAAATTAATTTTAGAGACTCCGACGAAATTCAGACCAAGCCTAGGTTGTTAAATACTTATTAGTATTTTTGACAAAACAAACTAAAATACTGACTCAAACCAAATCAAGCATGTGAACATAGTCGAAGGTTTTGAATGAACAACATACTTGAGCTCTTTATTGTAACTATGATGCAATCAACTTACACATCCTAGGCACATGGATATTTAATGAAATTCTTGTTGGCTAAGTAGAAAAGATAAAACCTATATTCCCAAGGCCAAGGCATAAGATGAACTTGTCCTAATAAAATAGTCATTACTATTACAAAATTGTCACTTCAAATGTTACATAGTTGGTACAAGTTGTTTCTTGTTATTTAATGCATATTTTGGTTCTTGTAGAATGACATTTTTTTTATATACACTATTATTCATGTATTGTATGCTTTAATCCATGATTGTAACTAACATGTGATTTGAAGGCTCCAAGGGAGTAGACAAATTGGCAAACCATTTTAAGATCAATTTTTAGATAATTATTTGAGATTTGGATTTGGATGGCCAATCCAAAGACTTTGAATTGAGATGATATAATCCATTTATTTTATAGGAGTAGACATAATTAGGTAGTTGAACAATCAATCTATGTGAGTGGTAATAATTTGTTAATGCCTTGTTTTTCTAAATAACTTATAAGATTGTGTGTACTACCTTTTATTCTATTGTGTTATGTTATTTGTCTTGATCAACCCAATAATCTTATACATGTTCTTTGCACAATATTATATAGGAAGAGAGGATAGTCATGTAGTCTGGAATGCATGACTATAATCTTGAAATATATAAGTATGTAAGTTATATAGTAGTGAATGGTGGTTGAATAAATAGTATGAGGTGTGTATGTTAATTACTAAATTGTAGTACATGAGTGTCCAAATTGAAAATTTATTAGGAGATCTAGTATATGGACTTGCATTAACTCATTGATTGTAAATTCATGATCTATTTCATGTAAAAGTATATGTAGTTATAGTTATGATTAGGTTATTGATTAGAAAAGTTTCATGTTGAATCTACTTGTGATGAAATTACATTAGAAAGTGTTACTGAAAAAGATCTAGAAAATTATAAAATAGAATTATAGATGAAGTTAGGTGAAATAAATTCATAGTGATATTGATAGTGCTACATCCACATTTATTTAAATAAATGATTTTGCATTTTTTTTATAGATGCTTCTTGAGCTACTAAGGACACCAACTAAGCTAAGGGGGGGAATTGTTATGGAACTTTTTCCACAATAAAATAATTTTATAAAACACTATTAAAGAATAAAAAAGAGAAAAGAAAACCAAATTATTTAATAGTAAAAGAGATGTGTAAAAAGATTGAAAAGAAAGTTACTTTCAAGTTAAAAAGAAGGTTAAAGAACCTTATTAATAAATACACTCTTATTGGAGTGTGTTTCACGAGAAGTTACAATTAAGAGGTAAAATGTAATATTGTTTATGAAAGGGTGTAATAATTGGAACCTCCCTTTGGGTTGTTATTTAAACTCATGAAATGTATGGAAATGGATATAGAGGAAATTTTGGGAGATCATTGAGGAAAGGATTTTTAGTTTGGCAAGTCGTGAGCATTGGAGAAGGGGGACACAGGGTTTGTCTAACTCGGGGTAGATGGTACACCTGGGATTGTCCTGGCCAGGGCTTGTGTGGTTCTAAATAAGAACTAAGTGGTTCTACATAAGAACTGGTTGATTTTGAATAAGAATTGGGTTCCTCCTAGAGTGCTCACGAGCTTGAAAAGGCTAAACCACTAATCCCTTTTCGAAGTGAGGACAAAAAATAAACTATATCCAGAACAAAAATAGATAAGTATTACTTTACTTCTTAAATCTCAAATGAAATATTTGAAGTTGATGATAATATATTATTTTTAACTTATTTAATTTGGTATTTATATTTAAAGGTTTAATATTGTATTTAATTAAATATTATTCATAAATAATTTGATTTGCTAAATGAATACTACATTATGCTTGAATATATATTATTCATATTAATAATGGGAATTCACCATGTTACAACCACCAAACATACCAAAAATGTATCCACTAGTGGATCTCCTAATGTCAACATCCCCTGCCTAATCTGAATCCACAAATCCATGCATATAAATTGAGTGCTAGTCTCATGTAAAATCACCATGATAAAAAAATAGAGTACTTGAAGGTACCTTGGAAATATCTGAAGACCCTTTTCATCGCATCCTAATGAACTCATCTAGGATTAGCCATAAAGCAGCTAAGGACTCTGATTGCTTGGGAGATGTCTGGTCTTGTAGAGACCATAGCATACATTAAGCTTCCAATGGCTCTAACATAAGGCACTTGGGCCATATCCTCCATCTCACTAAGAGAAGTCAAATACTTCTCAACTATAACTTAGTTCCCACCAAAATAGGAACACACAATGGTCTACAAGTTATCATGTTGAATCTCTCCAACACTAAGTTCACATACTTGCTCTAGCCCAACCAAAGCATTCTACTTTATCTTTCTCTTTTGATCTCCATCCCCAAGATAAACTTAGATTCCCCTAATTTTTTCATCTCAAACTATGTTGAAAGTTGAGACTTCAAGTCACAAATCATATCCTTACCATTACCAAAAACAACATATCATCAGCATATAATGTGATAACAAGGAAATGATCATTTTCCATATTATAATAAATGAAATAAAATGATTAGATCTCAAAAATCCCAATCCAATTAGAAAGGAATCAAACTTTTGGTACCACATCCTAGGAGATTGTTTAAGACCATACAAAGATTTCTTCAACTTACAAACCAAATTTTATTTACCTTTTTCAATGTAGTGCTCTAGCTATGTCATGTAAATTTGTTCCTCCAAAGTATCATGAAGGAAAACTATCTTGATATCCATCTCCTTAACCTCAAGGTCAAAAGTTGTAATATAATAAGAACCAAATGGATATCAACTTAGCAACTAGAGAGAAAATATCACCATAATCAATTCACTTGACTTGGGAATATCCATTCACAACCAATCTCACCTTGTGATTCTCAAAACTACCATCTAAATTGATTTTTCTTTTGAAAAACCATTTGCATCCAACGAGTTTCCATTTATTAAGAGAAGGTACTAAGTCCCATCTGTCATTTTTCTCCAATGCAACCATCTCCTCATCCATGGACATTTTCTATGACTTTGAATCTTCCATACCCATAGCCTCCTTCATATTCCTAGGATCATCAATGCTAGTAATCAAAGGAAAAATACATCTCCTCCTAGGAGTATACTTATCTAGTTATTGTCTTTACCTAGTGGACCTCCTCGAAGATCGAGATGGAGGTTATATCTCTTCTTTGGAACTCTCTGAACTATTTGAGCTCTCCTCCTCTTTAGGTTCTTCTTAGGTTTTTGGTTCAACCTTCTTGGTCTCTAGGGTTAGTTGAACCACATCTTTCTTTCCATCCTGCTATGGGTGCAATACTATAGAAGAAGGCTTAACTTCTTTGAAGCTAATGCTTCTTCCATACAAAACTCTCTTGGCCATAGAATCCCAAATTTGTACTCTTTTACACTAATTCCATACTTGATGAAGATACATTTTTAGTCTTGTTCTCCAAATTTGACCGCTTCTCCCTAGGCATGTGTGCATATGCCTCGCAACCAAAAACTTGAAGATGTCTCATCGAGGCCTTTTTTCTTGACCACACCTCCATAGGTGTCTTCTCAATAAGAGCCGATGTAAGAGACCTATTAACTAGGTAACAAGTCATGGAAACCGCTTCTATCAAAAAAAATTGTTCCAAGCCGACTCCACTGAGCACACTTCTAGCCCTCTCCATCCATGTGTTCTTCATTCTCTCTAGAATTTCATTCTACTGAGGGGTGTATGGAGTTGTCTTATGTCTCTCTATCTTGTGATCCTTATAAAATCTACTAAACAAAATATTGCCATTATCAGTCCTTAAAATCTTAATCTTCCTACTAGTTTAATTCTCTACAAGAGCCTTAAACTATTTAAAACAACTGAAGACATCAGATTTAATTCTAAGGAAATATACCCATGTCCTATGATAATCATCAATGGAATAAACATAATATACATATTTTGAAATTAAAAGAACATTAATAGGACCAAAAACATCAAAATATATCAAATCTAATACCCCAGAAGATTTATGAGAACTAGAGTAAAACTAAACAGGTTCTATTTTCCATGTACAGAATGCTCACATAAATCAAATTCAAAGTTACAATCATTTAACCCCTTAGAAAAGTTTTTATTTTCAAGGTCCTTAAACCCTTCTCACCTATGTGACCCATCCTTTAGTGCAATAACATTATCTTCTCTACTATTAGATTAGTCTCCAAAGTATGAGCACCCTTAGGTACCTAGAAATCATAATCATCAGAAGTAGATGCAATAATTCTCTTTATTGTTGATTCAAATGGTGAAGGTGTAGATTATATAGATCTCTTCATTGTAGGAACAAAATAACTATTGCATAAAATCATGCATGCATCCAACTAAAATAGAGTTCCAATATGGACAACCTTAGCAAGAACCATAACCCTTCTCACCATCTTGCACCCTCCTCTCAATAAAACAACATGTGTATTAGAATCTTTAAGCTTACTTATAGAAAGTATGTTCCATGCCAAACCAAAGATATGTAGTACACAATTGATCCCCTTCACTTGTCTATCCAGGAATCAAATCAAGACTCTTCCATGGCCAACAATCTTCATATGAGAATCATCTCCAAGGTACATCTTCTCACCATCATATTCTTCATATTTGTAAACCAACCCTAGAGACAAGTTTAACTAAGCAATACAAAGGCAATTTAAAAAAAAAAATAGAAGAAATGATAACAAAACATAACATAGACTATTCGCATAAAAGTTAAACTATCATCTCTAGGGAATTACATAGCTGTATTATTGCAATTTAATGACAATCAACAACATGCATGATTCAATCTAACATCTTTGATTCCATCATTTGATCAAAGTTTTTCAATAAGATTATAAATACAATATAGTTTATCTTACAAGAGGAATTACATAGTTTCATTGTTACAAAAGCTCTTTTTATGAACACATTGAATTACATAAGGAAATTCCACTGATACACATAACTAGGTACAAATAGTACAAATAACTGTCTTCAAATACAGGTGCAAACTAGAATCCGCTACGAGAGATACATCCACGAACCATGGCACTAGATAAACCAATGGAATAATGCACATCCACCCGACCATGTGGAACCCTGAGGTCCACCCCCATGCCAGGAGATAACATGAGGTCCCACTACAACAAACAATTAGGTAGACAGAAGACTATAAGGAACAAGGACAACACATGACACTAAGAACACAGGTCAATATCACAAGCATCTCAACAACACTTCCAAAGGCAACAATACTAGGGAGTGCTAGGCTGCAGTAGGGGTGAGTGTCATCGCATGGTCCTAACATGGGTTACCCTGACAGTCTCTAGCTAGACGCCGGTCCCCATCCATGGGTTACCCTAGAAGTCTCTCGCTAGGCGCCAACCCCCATCTATGGTTACCCTGACAGTCTCTCACTAGATGCCGGCCCATAGGGTGACACATGCATAACCAACATTGCTTTCGTGAGGACAAAGAAGTTGATCTTGCCAACCAGGCCTTCTCATCCCATCCTTAGCCTAAACAAGCACTACAGGCATGGGTGAGGAATCCAATTATCTTAATCAGTGTGAAAACTACTCAACCCCTAGATTTTTTATTAGGTTATCACTTGATTACCAAAACTCCCAATGGATTACCCTAGCTAGCCACTTTGGGCACCGGCCCCACATTGGAAGCCACTCGCCCTTCCCTGCGTCTAGATTCTCACAACCCATAACATAAACCAAGCATGATCTATTACATTCTCAAAATAGACATCATTTCACATTACACAAGCAAGACATTCCCATCTTGCATGCTCATCATAATCACATGAATAAGTACACTGAGCAAGGCATTCTCCATCTTGCACATGTATCATACCAACATGAAATAGGAGACAATATTACAAGAGTGCATTTCACTCATCTCACATTCACTCCCTCCTAGGCCTCTGGAAACAACTTCTAAAATACTTGACAACATTAAAACATAATGGTCACACATCATATTCACTTTCCAAAGCACATCCTAAACCAAGATGAATGATTCAATAACAAAACCACAAATATAACATATGATCTGATGCACTAAAATGGTCTTAAAGAATGTAACATTATTCCAAGCATGATCAATCATCTAACAACATAAGGTAACTCTATCCCAAAAATGCAAAACAATAATAACTTGAAGGGTTACCAATTATTCTATAACAGAAAATTCAGTCAAACAAGATATTCCCTATTATTAGACTAAACCACTTTCTACACTAATGTGGATCTTATTAAAATTCTAGACAACTTTGTGATTTCTATTCAAAATAATTGTATAAGCAAAACATAAAGGATCATAAAGTAGATTAAAACCGATCATCCATTTAAATCTTTATAAAGTATATGAGTTAAATGTTAAACATTTTATACCATATCAAACCTAGCCTCCACTTACTCACCCAATTTCATAACTAAACACAATCTTTAATTTAAGTCATAAATAAGATTAGACTCCTTTATATGACCACAAAGTTCCTTAAGGTGAAGAGGAAGCAATATATATATATATATATATATATATATATATATATATATATATATATATATATATATATATATATATATATAAAAGGACAAGTCTTACTAAATCCAAACTAAATGTTATCTTCCACCAAAATATATCAAAGATATCTAAACATATAACAATCATAAATTAAATTCATAGACTAACTCTATGCACACTACTTAAAATATTCTAATTCATACTAAAATTAAAGACTTAACTAAGGTCATCATACACGCCCTATAACTAGATCTAAAATAACAATTCAATATTTATAATATGATAGTTTATATCAATTTGACTAAGACAATTATATATTAAGAAGCCTTATTTATTATCTATATCCTACTCTCTTACAATAGATAAAACTACTAATATTCTTAAATATACAAGATAAAATCATATTTACAATATAGAATCTTTCTATAAATACAAGATAAATAATTTATATATAACAAGATAATTTCTTTCTTTATTTACAAGTCATATTTACCTTCAAATAAACAAGACAAAAAATCTTATTTAATAATTCAAGAAGAATGGTACATTCTAAAGGAATAAAAAGATTGAGTTTCTAAATAAAAGAGGATTCTAAACAAGTCTATTAAGATTTAGTTTCTAATTTACATATTTAAAAGAAGTCACAAAAGAAGACTAAGAAAAGAATGATCTATAAGTTAAATAAATTTGAATAATAATAATTTAAATTCAAAACTAATTTAAATCAATATTTAAAATAATGACAATCTGATAATTATATTATGATAAGGTATATTAACTTAACTAAATAGTTAAGTTATGAACTTTACAAATTTACCAATCTTTTCTAGACACACAACAATTAAATATCATATAATATAAGTAAATATTCTCTAATTATAAACTTGATCACATTCTAATAAATGAATAGATTATTAAAAATGATAAAATCTATGCAATACAAATTCTAATAGTTTTAAAATAGAATCTTCCTAATATGATTTCAATTCATTAACCTTGAAATGAGCTAATTTCTAATTACAAGACTTGCTAACTAAATTCCATTAAAATCCTATGCTAATGGGAAAATAAATTCATAAAATCTTATTCATTTTCCATATACAATGTCTATGTTGCTTACAGATCTCAATAAAAGAATTCTTGAAGAATTAAATGGTTTGATTTGGCACAGGCCAGCATCCTAACTTGCCTCAGAAGGAAAGAAGATATGATTGCACGAGTTTAATGTTTAATGTTTACAGGTTGAGAGAGTTGGATTTCATAGTGTTCTCCACAGAGTTGGAGTTACAGGAGGTTTAACAAGACACCAAAAGATAGACATCAAAATGCAACATGAATATCAAGGATGACCATTACTATTTGGCATGACCAATTTTGGGTGTCACACAACCAGATTGTTTATGTGCACATTTTTACTTGTGGATTCCAAGTTTAGATGAGCCTTTTAATGAGAATACACATTTGCAATTGGAAATTGGCACTGATATTAGCACAACACACTTACAAAAGATATTGTGTCCTTTGCAGTGATTTGAGGTTCTAGCTGGATTCTTGGCGCCTACTGGAAAGCCATTAGCCTTGCCTAAAACTATACATTTCCTTAGCATGCAAAATATTAATGGTCTGGTTATTGTATTTACTTTTGAATTTACAGTGCTAGGGCCTACTTTGTCTACAGTAACATCTATTATATAAATGATAATGTGGACAAGAGAACCTGGACATACATCTTTGGAGCTTGTCGTGTAACCAGGGTCTTTATTCCATCATTCTATAACTACCAAATTTGGTCATTTATTGGGCTTCAAATGACAACATACACAGCATGGTACATGACAATTGCATCACTTGTTAATGGACAGGTAGATATGTATGCAAAACATGCAAGCATAGACTTAACATGCAAACTGATTGATAGAATGTCTCATAGAGAGCTACTTGCATTTTTGTCGAAAATAAGGCAAAATTTTGGAGGATCAAAATGTTCAGCTTAGTGCCACTGCTAAAGATATCCAGGAAGACCATGGATAGAAGGCGACAAGAACACAGACCTACTACCAGGCATGAAAATGACTGATTTGAGGAACAAAGCTCATGCTAACAAGCATGCGAAGATGATTAAAACCACAGAAGAGAAATATAGAGATATTCCTACACAGAGACACAAAAATCACAATTAACATTAATTCAATTATTCAAAGACATATCCACAATTTTTTTGTCCTTGAGCTTCAGAATTCTCTTCCCGTTGATTTCCTTTCTTTCCCCAATTCTCTTTCCACCCGACTTCCCCCAAAAAGTTACAGACCAAACCCCTCAAATATCCCTCATCTCATAAAAATAGACAAATTCAATAAATTCCCACTCAAGATTTTCCCTTACGGGAATCCAATCACACCCAAAAAAATTAAATATATTAATTTTCCATTATCAAGGAGATTCTCCCAATCTCATAAAATACGACAACTCACTATATTAATAATAATCTATAAATAACATAAAATAATGACTTATATATATATATATACACACAAGATTATTCGTTCACTTGCTATAATATCAACTATCTATAATTTATTTATTTATTATTATTATTATTGTTATTGTTATTACTTATTAAAATCATAAATTTAATTATTATTTGAAACAATATTTCAAAATTAACATTACTTATTTAACAACATAGACAAATATTTAATATACTTTAAACCTAATGTTATTTACTTGCAAAATGGATTAATAATCTACTTGATAAAACATTAGATCAACAAAACGACTCAAAGACTTCATACCAAAGAGCAATAAGGACTCGATAATCATGTCCATCCGATCAAACTGACAGAATCCACGACTGAGTACTCATCCTCATAGAGGATGTTGACCAACTGAGGGACCTCATGTCATCTCCATTCCACAACTTCCATTGGTATGAAGGCACGCTTAGACCTACCAATTTAGGTGGAGTCGATACCTGGTACCTACAACCTACAATAAACAAAAGTGTCGAATACAAACATATATATAATCATCAAAATAGACACATAGTGAAAGGGAATCGCAGCGTAGTAGGGTACTCATTATGAGTAATACTACATGTACTTTCAGAAAACACATCACAAATAACCACATTAAACAAGTTCATTAGTAACTAAACAACCAAACAACACATAGTCGAATAGTCACATAAATCACATAGTAAAACTAATCTACATAAGCATAATGTACTAATCATAAAGTATCAACAATATCATTATAGTAAACATCAATGAGTGTCATCAACTACAACATAACAGTAAGCCTACCATCAAGATGTCTATCATACCCTAAGTATTCTGAGTATCTTACTTTCTTCTTCATGCTCCTTAGCCTAACCTCCTGCATATCCAAGGTGAGAATGGAGGGGCACTACATCCTCCCCCCCTAAAACTTGACTTCCTCTTGGAAGTCACAGACTAGGGTGGAAACATAACATATTAGTATTGCAACTTTTTATTGCCTACATACGCATCCATAATAAGCAATTGTTCATAAGACAAGCACAATCATTCCATAACAACAAGAAGAACAACAATTCTTTACATCTAAGGCATATCATGCGATCTACTTATATCTAATTACACATTTTTTTTTTTTGAGAATTTCATCCAATTCAGAGAATTGCATTCACATATAATCAAGGAAAAATTCATCTCATATCTTATTTCTACCATGCTTTCGACTAATTACCAACATACAAAGTATAGTCCTCCGTGGAGTCCTCCCTTGAACATATTATCAGAAGTTCGAAATGAACATGATAGAAGCAACACTTAACACAAAACGGGGCCAATAGAAACAAACATTCGAAATAGCCACCATAGAAATTTTAAAAATAGATGCAAAACCAAGTGGGAAATAATCAAATCCAACCTTAAGTCACAGAGTGTCGGCAATTTCCAACAATAAATCAAGTACAAAGAAAAGAGTTTTGGTGACCATTCCTGTCATAAGAAAGTTTAAAGAAATAAAATTAATTGTTAACCCCCTACAACACATGAAACAACTGTCAACAATTCCAAAACAACCAAATTACAAAACAAATTCACATCACGATGTGACCAATTTTAGCCACAAAAAGGGAGTATCCGCTACACAACACTCAAGGACACAAGGTCCAGAATGCGTTAGAGAATGCACACCATACACAGACAATTAAGTTAGCTACATTCTTATATCTAAGCATCATCTATACAAAGATTTAAGAGAGCACAGTAGCTACTTATTTACTAACAACTTCAATTTTTAATACAATACAATTTCTTTTTATTAAGCTATGGAAATATGCAATTACTTCCTTATGCAAGAAGATATTTACATGTATGATGTCACACACAAGAATAATTGATAATGATAATTGACTTACAGTGTCACATTCATGGTCTCATGGGTCCAACACAAGCTCCAATTTGATCTCCTACACACGGTTCTCACACAAGCATACAAAATGATAATTTTCATAAATCACAACAATTCTTCCATATCAGGTCATGACCAGCTAGGTGATAGATATCAGGTTATCGACAACCACATAAAGATACTCTGCACATTATAACCACATGACTCACCAGATGATTAAGTCATTCCAATACTTAATTACTTATACTATTCAGGAAATTCATATTGGCAAATATATCATCAAATTTTTAGAAATGAAGAAAGAATACATCGTAGACACATAAGTAAAATAGAACATAAAGAATTAATTTCTTAAAGAGCAATCCTGTAAACTTATCAACCTTCTAATGTCATACTAATGCACACAGGTGGGAGGTACAATTGCCAACTCACCATAAAGAGAAAATCGCTTAACCTAGAGCAACAACAACAATCCAAAGGTCTCAATGTTGCAACCTGGCTCTAATACCAAGTTTAATGCCCCGCCATGCAACCCTAGAGATAAGTTTAACTGTAACATCATAAAATGTCCCCTTGGGGGCTTTTCCCTCATAGGGTTTACCTCCAGGTCTTTAGCATGCATTTAGGACATCTTAGTTCATATTTTGGCATCCCGATGGAATGAGACCTAGGTTCCATGGCAAATTGGACCTAGGTGGACCCCTTGAGTTGTACCCTACCCAAAATAGGGGGAGGACTTGGGCACCCACGCCCTAGTCCTGCCCTATTTTGGGGCAGCCCTAATTGCCGGGTGTCGGTTTATGACCATTATTTGGTTTGCCGACACGGTAAATTTTGATTTTTAAAATCTTGGCGGGAGTGCTTGTAGTTGCATATATAAGCATGTTTAGGCATTCATTTGTAAACTAGATGATTACTAGCAAGCTATTGTGTTCTCAAGGTGATTCAAGGCTTTCATTGTATTGCAAGAGCAGAGTTGTGTGTTTTGTGTGTTGATATTTGTAGATTTGAGCATCAATTTCCTCATGGAATGAAGAGCATCTTCCTCCCATGAGAGCTTCACTACAAGGTGACATAATATTGTGTTTTCATCATTGATTCCTTTAGTTTTTGCCTCTGCCTCACAAGGGCACGCACTCTTTATCTGACAACAGTGTTTGGAGACTTAAGTTTCCTCCGAGGCTTGACTAAGGCAAGCCTCTAAACACCACAACCCCCAAACCAAGTCTTGTGATTGCAGGTTACAGGTGTCACATTTGGGAAAAGTGGAGTTGTAGGAAGGATTGGTAGGCATCAAGGATTTAGGATCTAAAGAAAAGTAGGACACAAGAGCACTTCTAGGATTTGGGCGCTCGCTCTAGTGTCCTCCACATCTGAGTTTCAAGAAACAAAAGTTACAAGGCTGATCAGTGTAGGAAGAAGGTCTAGATTATGCGAAGAAATAGGTACCTTGGACTTGGGCACCTACTCCAGTGTCCTCGACTATTCCGCTTTGGATCCTCGAAAATAGGTACTCTGTGATTTGGTATTTTACTCCTGTCTGCAAGAGCTTTTTCCATCATTCGTCAATTTGTTGCCGTATTTACATAATTAGGATTTTAATGGTCAATTAGACATAAGAGAAGGAAAATTGATAATTAAATTTCCTAATCCAAGTTTCCCTACATTTGCAAGTGACCTAGGGTATGATATTTTTTGTCCCTTGACCCTAGATCCTTGAATGTATAGTGGAGAGGCGGATTTAAACATCTAAAATTTAAAACATTAACAAATCCAATTTTCTCCTAAACATTTTGGTGAACCCATGTTTTTGGACTTAAATTACAACTTGTTGAGTGTATGTCTTCATATTTGGATTTATTTCATTCATTCATATAGTCATTCATTTTATTGCATTGAGAAAAATTCAAAAAAATTAAAAAATTGAAAATTTTCAAAAACAATTGCATTGTTTGGCTTACTAAACTGCATCAATTCTTCCTAAATTTTTCTAATTCATGATTTTTACATAAGATCTGATATAAAATATAGAAAAATCCAAAAAATCAAAAATTTGCATTGCATTTTTATCATTTAATTGCTAAGGTTTTGTGGAAATTTTGACAATTTTGATATAACCTAGTAATTCCAAAATCTAAGGTTAGTAGGAAAAATCTTTTCTCAGATTTTTATACTGATTTTAGAGGCTCATTCAAATTTTAATTTGGCTGTAGTCTTGCATTTTAGTGTAAATTTGTATTTAGATTTAAAATATTTACATTTTTGCATAGAAAATTTCAACAAAAACTAGCAATTTTCATGCATTTTCATTAGATTTGCATTGGCATTTTGCATGTTCAAGATTGAAAATTATTTTCATATATGAGAGTATTTAATTTCCATCATAAATCAGACTTCAAAACATTCACATAGCATTTTGTCCCAAGATCTCAAACCTAGGGCTTCAAAAACAACGATTTTCACTAAATTTGGCCTTATCGACTCTCCAAACTTGGACCATAGGTGTGTTGTGAAAGGTATTTTGGCATAATTTTTATATTATCAAGGTAATAATTTTCTTCCCTTCATAAAAATCTTCACAACACCCTTTTAACGGGCTCTTGTAGTGAAAATTCGGTGATAAACTAGACATTTTGACTATTTTTGCCCTAGGGTTTGACCTAGTTTGCAGTCCCAACATGTTGTGACAAATTTTATGGATTGAGGTGACTAATATTATTGATATTATTTTTTTTACCTACTGAAATTCATTACAACACCTCCTATGCTAAGTCTTGGAATTGAAAAACCGTGAAAAATAGCCTATTTTTGCTATATTTTCACTAGGGTTTTACCTTAAGTGGTGCTAAAAGCATGTTGTGTTGGATATTTTGGCACTAAGTGGCTGTTATTACTGATATTATTTACTTTCCATTATAATTTTCTTCACAACACCCTTTGTTATGCCCTTTTGCATTGCGTTTTGGTGAAAAAAGTGTCTATTTTGACATATTTTCACTATATTTTGACTTGGCATTAACTTAAATTGGCATCAAGAGTGTGTTGAGAAGGATAATTTTGCTGTTTTGGACTGATATCAGACATATAAATTTCTTCCCTTGACTGAAATCCTTACAACACCCTTTGGTTTATTCATTTGCATTAAAAAGGTACAAATTTCCAAGCATTTTTGGTCGTCAATCATATCCTTCTCCTAGGATTTGTTCTCTTAGTTTGTGCATTGTGTGTTGTATGCTTTTATAAGATTTATGACATGCTATCCTATAAACAATATCTTTTTGAGAAGAAGTAAAAGATTAATGGGATCTAATGCTCTTGAAGAAGTTGGTACTTTGGACACCTTCTTTACAAAGGGAGAAACTCAAATTGTGTAAGATATTATACATCCTCCAACCACAATGGAAGAACAAAATTTCCATGATGCTGATAATACTATTGAGGCAAAAGGATATGTATCTTATAAGAAAATAGAAAAATTGGATAAGGAGCTAGCTGAATATCAATCATTTATGGAAAATGAGAGAATAGCTGAAGAAACTATCCCTACAATTCACAATATAAGAGAATTGATAAAAGAGGGACAAGATGGTGTAAATGCAATTCGTGGTCTAGCACATATTGTACAAACCAATATCATGCCGGTGACCAAATGTGCACAAGTGATAAATAACACTCTATCACCATCTCATACTCAAGTTTAGCACCTATACCGACTACGAGAATATCTACTTTTACGTCAACGATCTTAACAACTAATGCGAACGCTTGTAGTAATGCTACCACTGGTATTGGAGTATCTAATGGCACTAATTACAAGGTTGTGGGATTCAATTATCAAAATTTGGTTCCCAAAGGGACCTCCTCTATGCATAATTGTTCTCAACCACCTATCTATTCCATTCATTTCCAACCACCTATTACCTAGTCACAACCATCTTCAACCTACCAATATGTCCAACAACCGTTGACATTTTCTCAACCTCCACCTATTGTATCTCAAGCTCATTCACCTCCTCACTTTGGTTTTAATTCCTCACAACAAACCGCATCTCCCAATGATGCCATCCTAAACCAACTTCTACAAGGCATGACTGCTTTGCAACAAAAGGTAACAAATTTGACAAATTCTTTGCAACCTAATTTACCAACATATCATGCCCGTAATTTGTTATCCTATGCAATCTTGAGAACCCCTATGCCTGAGAGGTTTGAGACCCCTCGCTTTGAAACATATGGTGGAAAAGGAGATCCCAATATCCATGTGGCAGCATTTACAACTATGTGTAGTGATTTTTATTTTGAAGAGGATTTGTTAGCAAAACTTTTCCCACGATCTCTCAAAGATACTGCTTTAGAATGGTTTTGCTCGTTGCCTCCGAATTCAATACACTCCTTTTTGAAGTTGATTGATCAATTTTTACAACATTTTCAAGCAAACATCGGACCCCAAGGCACTCTTATTAAGTTGGTTCAATGTAAACAAGGTCCCAAGGAAAAGTTGACTGAATTCATTAGTCGATATAAAGGACTTTATGCATAGATTCAATATCAGATGAAAGATGAGGATGTTCAAAATATATTCATTACAAATCTACAACCTAATATTCATGATAAGATTCTCTTGATGAAATACAACTCCTTTCAACATTTATGCACTGCTCTTCATGATTATCAACTTTCATCTAGTCAGTCTGAAAACCAAAACTCATCAGCTCAAGTTGGTCAATCCATGGGTGGATCATCACAAAACAATTTTAAGAGGAACAATAATAGGAGTTTCATCAAGACCAATGGACCAAATATGAATGTGTCTGCTATAAATAATCCAAATAAAGCATCGTATCAACCAAGAAAGTTTACTCTGATATCTGAGTCTTATCTTTCTATCATGAATCAAGCTGTGAGTAATAATATTCTAAAACTTCCCCCGATCAAGCCTATTGATCCTAATAAACAAGGACCTTACTTCGATGCTAATGCCTTTTGTCATTATCATCGGATGCAAGGACATGACACAGAACGATGTATGCATCTTAAACATGAAATACAGGACCTTATTGATTCAAATGTCATCTAGGTATTGGGTGTGAATGATAATGGAAATAAGTCGGTTGCTTCACCGAATCAGAATTTACAAATCTTCACTAATCCTTTCCCTAAGCATACTGAAAACAATATGGTGGAACAGGGTTTAGTGGAAGTAGACAAGGATGATTACTTGGACTATGATAGTATCGTCAGAATGATTGAAGTGGATAAGAAACAAGTGGATAATTCACTTCATCCATGAAGAAACAAAATTTATGCCGAGGTTCCTCCCCCGTTATCCTTGTATGGATTGAGAGACAATCAAAATGCATTAGAAAAGCAAGAATAACAACCAATATAGACAAGTAAGATGGTACAGGATGATTCTCGTTTCTATTTTAGAAAGATTCAACAATGAGAACTTGCTAAAATTAGAAAAGAGCAAGACGCCAATCAATAGTCAGAAATAATAGTGGTTCTCCCCCTCATAAGCACCAAAAAGTCTCATTTAAATAAGAATTTAAGGAACAAACATCATATGTTAACAAACAAGACTTTCATAAAAACCACTCAAATTTTGCATTAAATATGATCGAATACCTCTCCAAGAGGTTTGCAAGTTCCAAGATCTAATATGAAGACCCTACAGGTAAGTATCTCTAACCCTTGATCTCTCTCATGATGTGCTTCCCCCGTGATGTGTTATATGTTGTTTAGGCCGATGACCTCAGATTCTCCCGTAAGGTTTGGGATACCTAGAGACCACCTCTGTTGTGACCTTCTTCTATTTGTATCATCATTCTTCTAAATTGCCTCTCTCTGATTTCATTGTTGTGTGTTGTGCCTTACAGACATAGCGTCATGGTTGGTGACCTGGGGGGCACCCTCCTACGTGATTGTCCCTAAGACACTTGTTTCTCCTCTCTTATTTATTGTCTCCCTTCCTCTAGTGTTTCCATCTAGCAAGCGGATGATGACAAACATTTATACTAATGCGGACCTAGTGTCCCTTTCGAGAGCAATCAACAAATGGACTTAGTTCCTAATATGACAATGGGGTTGTATATCTTATCCGATGCTTGGCTAGTGGAAGCACTCATGCTTTTTGCGTAGTGAATTGATGATGTTCCTATTGCATTTACAAACCTTAACAATATTGTTGCTTCATGCACCTCTGTTTGCCTTTGAATCTAGCCTTGGTGGTACTCGATTCGGAGAGCTTTGTGATATAGCCCCATGGTTATCCTTGAACTCTGAATTCATTGTATAACCTTGGCTCTTTGTGTGGTTAATCATATGCATTGATGTTGTTGTTTATCATGATTTCGTAGACACTAACATGTTTCTTGCAGGAATGTGTTTGTGGGAATATTTAGCGATCATAAAGTACATGTCACCTTCGGGGGGCATGGGCTTTGTGAAATTCAGTGTTCCCTTATGTGTTTTGTTCCTACCTTAACGTGCTTGATATCGATAACTGATATCAACCACCTTAAGGTGGGGGTATATATAAGGTAAGCTATCTGTTATAGATGTTAGCAATGTGTTTGACCTCAAATGCAAAGACTTGTGCCCCAGAGTAGTGCATCATGCATCTTGAGTTTGTTTGCAATCAATCAATCAATCATGTAAGCCCTCTGCAGAGGCAGGAATGGTGTATTTATCATAGCATATTGCACATCCTGTCATTTTCAAAAGTCCTCTACAGAGGTGGGGAGCGGTTTTGTGACTAACTCAACCCTTAAGCATGTTTTTAGTGATTGTTGTGGTGAAGTCCAATCATTGGTGTGTGCCTGTAATGTGCTTGAGATGGTGTTGGACCTAGAAATAGGTACACTCCATCACTTATCTGTCGTGTTTTTGCCATCTCTTCAAGTGCGTGTGTTTTGGTGTGCTTGTTTTGTGTGGCCTATTTGTTGCCCCATATGCAGAGACCAGCGCCTTCGGGTAGTGCTTCCTACATTTTGGGAGGTTTTGTGTGTCTTGCGTGTGTGTTGCCCCATTTATATAGAGACTTGCGCCCTAGGGTAGTGCATCCTGTATTATGGGAGGTTTGTTTACTTTCCAGTACTTGCATTTGCATTTCATATATATGAAAGAAAAAAGAAAAGAAAAAAAATCATGCCTGTCTTCCATGCATTAATGTGTCTTCTATGCATTGACTATCTTCTCCGTGTTCTACGTGACTGTAACTATCTTCTCCATGTTTTGTGTGCTTGTTACTGTCTCCTATGTGATTAGCGTGTCTTCTCCATGCTTGGTGTGTTTGTTGTGTTTGTGACCTTACTTTAATGCATGTATTGGCCTTGCGTTTATACATACATTAAAGTGGGGGCTAAATGTAACATCATAAAATGTCCCCTTTGGGGCTTTTCCCTCATAGGGTTTAGCTTCCAGGTCTTTAGCATTCATTTAGGACATCTTAGTTCACATTTTGGCATCCCAATGGAATGAGACCTAGGTTCCATGGCAAATTGGACCTAGGTGGACCCCTTGAGCTGTAGCTTGCCCAAATTAGGGGGGGAGGACTTGGGTGCCCACGCCCTAGTCCTACCCTATTTTGGGGCAGCCCTAATTGTTGGGTGTTAGTTTATGATTGTTATTTGGTCCTTTTGCTGACACGGTAAGTTTTGATTTTTAAAATCTTGGCGGGAGTGCTTGTAGTTGCATATATGAGCATGTTTAGGCATTCATTTGTAAACTAGATGATTACTAGCAAGCTATTGTGTTCTCAAGGTGATTCAAGGCTTTCATTGTGTTGCAAGAGTAGACTTGTGTGTTTTGTGTGTTGATATTTGCAGATTTGAGCATCAATTTCCCCATGGAATGAAGAGCATCTTCCTACCATGAGAGCTTCAATACAAGGTGACATAATATTATGTTTTCATCATGATTCCTATAGTTTTTTCCTTTGCTTCACAAGGGCATGCACTCTTTATCTGACAACGGTGTTCAAAGACTTAAGTGTCCTCTAGGGCTTGACTAAGGAAAGCCTCTAAACACCACAACCCCCAAACCAAGTCTTGTGTCAATTGCAGGTTATAGGTGTCGCATTTGGGAAAAGTGGAGTTGCAGGAAGGATTGACAAGCATCAAGGATTTAGGATCTAAAGAAAAGTAGGACACAGGAGCACTTCCAAGACTTGGGCACTCGCTCTATTGTCCTCTACATCCTTATTTCAGGAAATAGAAGTTACAGGGTTGATCAGTGTCGGAAGGAGGTTTGGATTCCATGAAGAAACAAGTACCTTGGACTTGGGCGCCTGCTCCAGTGTCCCCGATTATTCCACTTTGGAACCCCAAAAACAAGTGCTCTGTGATTTGGTATTTTACTCCTGTCTGCAAGAGCTTTTTCCGTCATTCATCAGTTTGTTGCCGTATTTGCATAATTAGGGTTTTAATGGTCAATTGGACATAAGAGAAGGAAAATTGATAATTAAATTTCCTAAACCAAGTTTTCCTACATTTGTAAGTGACCTAGGGTATGATAGTGCTCGTCCCTCGACCCTAGATCCTTGAATGTATAGTGGAGAGGCGGATTTAAACATCTAAAATCTAAAACATTAACAAATCCAATTTTCCCCTAAACATTAACTAAGCAATAAAAAGGCAAAACAAAATTTTAAATAGAAGAAACGATAACAAAACATAACATAGAGTATTCACAATAAAGTTAAACTATCATCTCTAGGGAATTACATAGCTGCATTATTGCAATTTAACGACAATCAACAACATACATGATTCAATCTAACATCTTTGATTCCATCATCTGATCAAAGTTTTTCAATAAGATTATAAATACAACATAGTTTATCTTACAAGAGGAATTACATAGTTTCATTTTTACAAAAGCTCTTTTTATGAACACATTGAATTACATAAGGAAATTCCACTGATACACATAACTAGGTACAAATAGTTGTCTTCAAATACAGGAGAAAACTAGAATCCACTACGAGAGATATATCCACAAACCACGGCACCAGATAAACCAATGGAATAATGCACATCCACCTGACCATGTGGAACCCTAAGGTCCACCCCCTGCTAGGAGATAACATGAGGTCCCACTACAACAAACAGTCAAGTAGATAGAAGACTATAAGGAACATGGACAACACATGACACCAATGACACAGGTCAATATCACAAGCATCTCAACAACACTTCTAGAGGCAACCAAACTAGGGAATGCTAGGCTGCAGTAGGGGCGAGTGTCATTGCATGGTCCTAACATGGGTTACCTTGACAGTCTCTAGCTAGACGTCGGCCCCCATCCATGGGTTACCCTGAGAGTCTCTCACTAGGTGCCGACCCCCATCTATGGTTACCGTGACAGTCTCTCACTAGACGCCGGCCCCATAGGGTGACACATGTGGAACCGACATTCCTTTCATGAGGACAAGGAAGTTGATCTTGCCAACCAGGCCTTCTTATCCCATCCTTAGCTTGAACGAGCACTACATGCATGGGTGAGGAATCCAATTATCTTAATTAGTGTAAAAACTACCCAACCCCTAGATTTATTATTAAGTTATCACTTGATTACCAAAACTCCCAATGGATTACCCTGGCTAGCCACTTTGGGCATTGGGCCCACATTGGAAGCCACTCCCCCTTCCCTACATCTAGATTCTCACAACCCATAACATAAACCAAGCATGATCTATTAAATTCTCAAAATATACATCATTTCACATTACACAAGCAAGGCATTCCCATCTTGCATGCTCATCATAATCACATGAATAAGTGCACTGAGCAAGGCATTCTCCATCTTGCACATGTATCATACCAACATGAAACAGGAGACAAATTACAAGAGTGCATTTCATTCATCTCACATTCACTCCCTCCTAGGCCTTGGGAAATAATTTCTACAACACTTGACAACATTAAAACATAATGGTCACATGTCACATTCACTTTCCAAAGCACATCCTATACCAAGATTTATAATTCAATAACAAAACCACAAATGTAACATATGATCTGATGCACTAAAATGGTCTTAAAGAATGTAACATTATTCCAAGCATAATCAATCATCTAACAACATAAGGTAACTCTATCCCAACAATGCAGAACAATAATAACTTGAAGAGTTACCAATTATTCTATAACAAAAAACTTAGTCAAACAAGATACTACCTGTTATTAGACTAAACCACTTTCTACACTGATGTGGATCTTATTAAAATTCTAGACAACTTTGTGATTTCTATTCAAAATAATTGTATAAGCAAAACATAAAGGGTCATAAAGTAGATTAAAACCGATCATCCATTTAAATCTTTAGAAAGTATTTGAGTTAAATGCTAAACGTTTTATACCATATCAAACCTAACCTCCACTTACTCACCCAATTTCATAACTAAGCACAATCTTTAATTTAAGTCATAAATAAGATTAGACTTTTTTATATGACCACAAAGTTCCTTAAGGTGAAGAGGACGCAAGATACACACACACACACACACACACACTTGATAAGTCTTACTAAATCTAAACTAAATGTATCTTCCACCAAAATATATCAAAGATATCTAGACACACACACACACACACACACACACTTGACAAGTCTTACTAAATCTAAACTAAATGTATCTTCCACCAAAATATATCAAAGATATCTAGACATATAACAATCATAAATTAAATTCATAGACTAACTCTATGCACACTACTTAAAATATTCTAATTCATACTAAATTTAAAGACTTAAGTAAGGTCATCATACACACCCTATAACTAGATCTAAAATAACAATTCAATATTTATAATATGATAATTTACATTAATTTGACTAAGACAATTATATATTAAGAAGACTTATTTATTATCCATATCCTACTCTCTTACAATAGATAAAACTACTAATATTCTTAAATATACAAGATAAAATCATATTTACAATATAGAATCTTTCTATAAATACAAGATAAATACTTTATTTATAACAAGATAATTTCTTTCTTTATTTACAAGGCAAAGTTATATTTACCTTTAAATAAACAAGAAAAAAAATCTTATTTAATAATTCAAGAAGAATGGTACATTCTAAAGGAATAAAAAGATTTAGTTTCTAAATAAAAGAGGATTCTAAACAAGTCTATTAAGAATTAGTTTCTGATTTACATATTTAAAGTAAATCACAAAAGAAGACTAAGAAAAGAATGATCTATAAGTTAAATAATTTTGAATAATAATAATTTAAATTCAAAACTAATTTAAATCAATATTTAAAATAATAACAATATGATATTTATATTATGACAAGGTATATTAACTTAACTAAATAATTAAGTTATGAATTTTACAAATTTACCAATCTTTTCTAGACACAACAATTAAATATCATATAATTTAAGTAAATATTCTCTAATTATAAACTTGATTACATTATAATAAATGAATATATTATTAAAAATGGTAAAATCTATGCAATACAAATTCTAACAGAGTTAAAATAGAATCTTCCTAATATGATTTCAATTCATTAACCTTGAAATGAGCTAATTTCTAATTACAAGACTTGCTAACTAAATTCCATTAAAATCCTATGCTAATGGGAAAATAAATTCATAAAATATTATTCATTTTCCATCTACAATGTCTGTGTTGCTTGCAGATCTCAATAAAAGAATTGTTGAAGTATTAAAGGGTTTGATTTGGCACAGGCCAGCATCCTAACTTGTCTCAGAAGGAAAGAAGATATGATTGCAGGAGTTTAATGTTTAATGTTTACAAGTTGAGAGAGTTAGATTTCATAGTGTTCTCCGCAAAGTTGGAGTTATAGGAGGTTCAGCCAAACACCAAAAGATAGACATCAAAATGCAACATGAATATTAAGGATGGCCATTACTATTTGGCATGACCAATTTTGGGTGTCACAAAACCAGATTGTTTATGTGCACATTTACTTGTGGAATCCAAGTTTAGATGAGCCTTTTTATGAGAATACGCATTTGCAATTGAATATTGGCATTGATATCAGCACAACACACTTATAGAAGATATTGTGTCCTTTGTAGTGATTTGAGGTTCTAGCTAGATTCTTGGCACCTATTGGAAAGCCATTGGCCTTGTCTAAAACTGTACATTTCCTTAGCATGCAAAATATTAATGGTCTGGTTCTTATATTTAATTTTGAATTTACGGTGTTGGGGCCTACTTTGTCTACAATAACATCTATTATATAAATGATAATATGGACAAGAGAACCTAGACATACATCTTTAGAGCTTGTCGTGTAACCAAGGTCTTTATTCCATCATTCTATAACTACCGAGTTTGGTCATTTATTGGGCTTGGAATGACATGGTACATGACAATTGCATCACTTGTTAATGGACAGGTAGATATGTATGCAAAACATGCAAGCATAGACTTAACATGCAAACCGATTAATAGAATGTCTCATAGAGAGCTACTTCCATTTTTGTCAAATCCAGGGAAAAACTTTGGAGGATCAAAATGTTCAGCTTAGTGCCACGGCTAAAGATATATAGGAAGACCACGGATAGAAGGTAACAGGAAGACAGACCTACTACCAGGCATGAAAATGACTGATTTGAGGAACAAAGCTCATGCTAACAAGCATGCGAAGATGATTAAAACCACAGAAGAGAAAGATAGAGATATTCCTACACAGAGACACAACAATCACAATTAATATTAATTCACTTATTCAAAGACATACTCAGAATTTTTTTGTCCTTGAGCTTCAAAATTCTCTTTCCGTTGATTTCCTTTCTTTCCCCAATTCTCTTTCCGCCCAACTTCCCCCAAAAAATTACAGACCAAACCCCTCAAATATCCCTCATCTCACAAAAATAGACAAATTCAATAAATTCCCACTCAAGATTTTCCGTTACAAGAATCCACTCACACCCAAAAAAATTAAATATATTAATTTTCCATTATCAAGGAGATTCTCCCAATCTCATAAAAATACGACAACTCACTATATTAATAATAATCTATAAATAACATAAAATAATGACTTATATATATCTACACACAAGATTATTCGTTCACTTGATATAATATTAACTATCTATAATTTATTTATTATTATTATTATTATTATTGTTATTACTTATTAAAATCATAAATTTAATTATTATTTGAAACAATATTTCAAAATTAACATTACTTATTTAACAACATAGACAAATATTTAATATACTTTAAACCTAATGTTATTTACTTGCAAAATGGATTAATAATCTACTTGATAAAACATTAGATAAACAAAAAACTCAAAGACTTCATACCAAAGAGCAACAAGGACTCGATAATCATGCCCATCCGATCAAACTGATAGAATCCACGACTGAGTACTCATCCTCATAGAGGATGTTGACCAACTGAGGGACCTTATGTCATCTCCATTCCACAACTTCCATTGGTATGAAGGCACGCTCAGACCTGCCAATTTAGGTGGAGTCGATGCCTGGTACCTACAACCATATATATAATCATCCAAACAGACACATAGTGACAGGGAATCACAGCGTGGTAGGGTACTCGTTATGAGTAATACTACATTGTCCCTTCATAAAACACATCACAAATAACCACATTAAACAAGCTTATTAGTAACTAAACAACCAGACAACACATAGTCAAATAGTCGCATAAATCACGTAGTAAAACTAATCTACATAAGCATAATGTACTCATCATAAAGTATCAACAGTATCATCATAGTAAACATCAATGAGTGTCATCAACTACAACATAAAAGTAAGCCTACCATCAACATGTCTATCATACCCTAAGTATTATGAGTATCTTACCTTCTTCATGCTCCTTAGCCAGACCTCCTACATATCCAAGGTGAGAATGGAGGGGCACTACAAGTCATGTGGAAAGAGGCACTAGAGTCTAGCAACAATGCACCTTCCAATGCATATGTAGCCAAGGCTACAACAAAGGCATCACCATCATCCTAGGAGGACTTCTTGGACTCATCATTAGAATCTCTCTTTTTCTTCTTTTTCTCCTCCTTGTAGTCTCTTCTAAAATGGCTAGGATTCTCATAGTTCCAACATTTAGCCTTGGATTTACTACAAGATTTGGATCTACACTTGTATTTCTTCTTGTCTTTCTTCTTTCCTTTCTCTTTCTATCTACCATGTATATCTAGGCCCTCATTAGCAGATTCATAAGTCTTTCTTCACATCTCTTTAGAAAGTAAGGATGCCACCACCTCCATTTTCAATTTGGTGGTAGTGATCCTAATAGCCTTAACAAGGTGGTCTTATGAATTTGGCAAAGAACACAAAAAAGTCATGCAATGGTCCTCCTCCTCCATTTCTACTCTAGTGGAGTTTAGTTGGGTAACAATCATGTTGAAGGCATTCATATGGTTGGTGATGGAACTACCATCCTCCATATTGAGGGTATACAACTTATTTCTCAAGAAGAGTTTATTTGCTAGGGATTTAGTCTGATAAATCTCTCCCAACTTCTTCCAAAGGTTTGTTGTAGTAGTCTCTCCATGAACATTCAACAAAATTAAATCTACCAAACAAAGTATAACAAAACCCTTTGTATTTTTATCCAACAAGCCCTAGTCTTCTTATTTCATTCTGGTAGGCATGGTTCTAGATATTGCAGCCAACAGATCTTGATCTACGAGCATATCCTGCATCTTAATCTTGCACAACTTGAAATTTGTACTTGAGAACTTCTCCATTTCTATTCTTGATGTGCTTGCCATCTCTTGCTACAATAAGATCAAAACTCCTTCTGTGAAAGCTCCCACTCAATCAAAGATTAGTACAAAAAACCCTTTGTCCAACACCTAGAATCTGAGGTGATTATGCTCTTATACCAAATGAAAGGAAGCAAGGTATGTGAAAATGCTTCCTACACTAATCTTAGAAGAAAATATTGTGCAAATTTATGATCTTTACAATTACAAAGAAAGGAAACACATACAAACATAAAACAATATACCACAACATGAAGGTTTACATGGGGAAAACCCTTTCCAAAGAAAAAACCCCACACTCCAAAAGCACAACCACTTGTATTATTCAACAAAAACTATGGTTAGATTACAATGAGGAGGCTAAGCCTCTTATAGGAGTATCATCAGCATAAAATTCTACATCAATTTCGATAACATAACAATACTTGCAAAACAACCATTTGCAAATCTATCTCCAAGCACCATTATATAGGAGAAGCTTCAAACTAGAAACCATGAGCAAGGCCAAGGGAGGTGTAGTACCCAAATGGTCAAGGTACAAATCCCAATAGCCCCCTGGTCTTGGTCTTCTAGGCTATTTTTAGCTTATTCCTTACAACATGTCATATGTGGTAAATGCCATATTTGGTCACCCAAACTTGGGTGCCCCAATTTATCTTCATTCAACCCATTCAAAGATGCTCCATGGCAAGTGTCCAAACTTGTCATAATGCTAGTCAAGATTCCAATGTAACCTGCCTCTTACATGCCCTTACGTGTCATAAGAATCTGTCATAAGTAATTCCCATCATGATGACTCAAGATGCTCTTACACGCCTTCCAAGATGTTGACACATGATGAAGAGTGCCACCTCAATATGGGATGCTAGCTTACTCATGTGAGGACAAAAATCACTAAAGACAAACAATAGTGCCACCTCAAAATAAAACACCAACTTTCCCATGTGAGTATAAAAACACTAAAGGTGAAATAGTAAATGCAAACAAATTAATAAATATGAACATTAGGAATGCAAGGTTGAGACACCTTTTCCCAACATAAATCACATGAGTGTATCTAATAGGCATGGATGATCATTGATCTACTCAATGAAGGAAGGAAACGATGAGACATGATAGAATCAAAACTCCATAGAAGACATATCTCTATCCTTAGTATAATTTGCCATAAGAATATCAAGGACAGACGGATTACATGTAACAAAAGATGAGAACCTATTGAAATATAAAATGTAAGCATGCACATCAACCAAGAAGCAAGACCTAAAAGGAGCCATAATGAGACATAGCAATGAAAATCACTCCAAGGATGGATATCCAAAAGATAATTATGTAAAGACCTTGATAAATGTGAGTAGATGTTATAAAAGTGAGGTAAGATCTAATGTATGTCAAAAAATCAATTCCTAATCAGATCTGAAATAAGTGTAAGATGTAAACCCTAAAGCCAAAATAAGGGTGGGTAGGGTGGGTTAAAGATAGGGTATGTAGATAAGCACACCAAACCTATAATAAGAATGTATGAATAAAGCATAGGGATAAAAGGAAGATCATATCTAAGAATAAGATATAGAAATCAAAAAATGGCATATCTAGAAACTTTAAAATTGAGGAGAAATCCCTAAGAGAAAACTAAGTCGTGTAGAATCAAATGGGTTCACCAAAATGGAAAGGGAAAAAAACTTTCTTGAAACCTAATCTAGGTTAATCCAATAAGATGCATACACAACCATAAATTAACCTAGAGTAATAATTGACAACTATAGGAGAGATAATTAAACAATAAATGCTAAGCTAGGAAATTGAGTGTAATGGATAAGGACACTTGGGTTTATGTATAATGTTGATGCATGAATATGTTGTAAACATTGAAATCCACCTATCCCAAGATTGGAAACTGGTCTCCTCTATTTGTGTTTTGCCTCACAATCAAATTATTTTTTCAACTTTGTGGAGGGTTGGGTCCAAAATTTTGGGTCATATTTGCGAGTGTAGATTTGTCATGTTGCCATAGAAGTGATCTTATTGAGCATGTGCTTTTGCTTCTTGGTTTACCTGATTCATTATTGTTTGCTCTTCTACGAGGACTGTCGATATTTAAAAATATCTTAGAGGTTATCAAATCACTAGGGTACATGTTCTTCTAGGTCAATCCCCATAAAAGAATAGCTTTATGGTCATTCAAATGATCAAGGACAACAATCTTAAAACATGCATATACTTTTAGGATGATTATGCAAATTCTAATTTGTTTTAGTGCACCAATGTAAGTGTTCCTAGCATGCTCCTTTTATAAATGAGAAATAATGTTTGAATGATTATTGGATGTTCAATGATAAATGAATGCAATTGAATGCCTTTAAATACAAGTACATAGCAATATATCATACAAATGTGTGTATAGTTAGGTCTAGGTAGGAAAGGAATTGGTGGGAGTTGATCAAAATTTGAATATGAATTTTGAAATTTCAGGGGTTAAATCGACGGGTGCAGATCAATCTCGTGGCCATGAAAATGACCCGGGACATGGGAATATTAAAATCAAGGTAAATAACAAATGTATGGAGATGGGCGTATGTATATACATAATCTAGGTAAATATGTCAAATTGTGTGTGGTATAGATAAGGTGGGGGATAAATGTGTAGGAATGTGTGTAATTAGATGACTAAAAGTATAGAGGAAGGAGCCCAACTTCACATAAGAGTGCACCATTTATTAATATGTAAATGTATTATGCTATTCTCTTAAAAAAGACAAAAAAAACTAAATAAAAATTAACATAAATATATAAATTTCACCATTACAATTAACTTATAATTATTTGATAGTGATAATAAATATAAAATAATAAAAGCTTATAATAAATTACACTATTATTCTTTATAATTATTTGATAGTGATAATAAATATAAAATAATAAAAGCTTATAATAAATTACACTATTATTCTTTTTAAATCATTTTAGACTAATATGTTGGCATCTTTCTTCATGCTTGCCCCATGCTACCAACTTTTATGAGATGAAAATCATTTTTTTTTTAAATTATGGTTATGAAATTAGTCATTATCAAGTAAGGTACTTAAAATAAATCTGCACTATAGTCTTTACAATTTAATATACACGTACAAATTTCACAATATTAAAATCAGATATTTTGCTTTGTTTACTTTTTGAGGAGACAAGTCTCCCTCACACCGAGGTGGAATGTAGGGAATGCCTCCCCAGGTAGGCTTTGCACCACACCCCTCCAGAGGAATATCTCTTAGTGGAAGGCATATTTCAAATATAATTTGATTATGCCACTCATAATGTTCTTCTCCATTTGGAGAGTCCACGAATTTCTTAGGCTCTTAATTTAATTCACTTGCAAATTACTCGTAAACCATTTGCATTAAATACCATGTTATTTAAAGTTGTCATTGTCGAGAATGATGATACAATTATTTATTTTTTATTTGTTATTTTTAAATTGAAAGAGATGTATGATGGGCACAATTGTGAATACGACTGAATTATAAAATGTTTTTAAATATATAAAGATAGTTTTCAATTATAATTTTTAATTTTTATTTATTTATTTATCATTGGAATGGTCAAATTGGTTGACTTGTGTCATTTTTAATTTGATTTTGTATTTATTAAAGAGTGTTTTGATATATAGATATATTGATAAATGACATAATTGTGTATAAAGTTGACATCATTGCTCTATGATATCCACTTATCTTATTACACATGTTCCTATGCACCTACTACTTATCCCCATTCACATGTTCGCATACCCTTATACATTCTATCACACATATGTTATCCATCGAGATTTACCTTGTTTTTTTGTCTTAGGGCTAGGTTGTGGCCACGAAGTTGCACTCATGGTCACAGACTCATCCTAAACTAATTTAAAAAACTAAATTCAAATTTGACTGACTTCTTTCCTTTACCCGTCTTGCCTAGCGTTGACTAAACACTAGTTTGCATGATAAGTTGATATGCCATTGTATTTAAAGGCATTCAATGCATTTATCCTAATCATCTCCTACTCTCAAGTAATATTTGCATATCATTCTCATTACACACTTAAATTGGTGCACTAAAAGGAATCTAGTTCTAAACAAGCATATGTAGGAGTATTTGCATAACTGAGTATTGTTGATTTGATTATTCATACACATTTTTTAGGGTTAACCTAGGAAAACATGTCCCCTTGTGACATATAGGCAGCCCCACAAAGGTATTTATAAATACAAGTCCATTAGATATTATAAGACAAAGAAGAAGGCAATATTGATTAGGCAAAGTGAAGAACAAAGGTATGCAAAATACACAACAGGGAATCACAATTGCATGACAAGTTTTTGGTAGTAGATTAGTCCTAGGTCATTGAACTTGTCCCTACATAAAATCAACAAAATCTTTTGATTCCTAGGTGATTACCAGTTTATCATCCACACTTCCTAATCCCAGGGCTTATCAAATTTAGTTCGTCATCAGTCTTTGTGCATTCATTGGTTATTGAGATAAGTACAATTGTTTCTATATTTTCATTCCCACATTTTTACTATTGCAAAATATTTAAAATATCAATATTTGGCTATCATAATTAATTTGTCTAGGTTAATTGTGCTTATGTGGATGCATTTTATTGGGTTAGTTAATACTAAGCTTAAGGAAAATTTATTTTCATTTACATTTTGGTGAGCCCAATTGATCCTACACAGCATATCATTCTTCTAGGGTTTCTAATTGATGTTTTCAAATTTGATATAATTCTAGTTATTCATCTATTTTTAGATTCTTTAAGGGTTTTATTTTTATATGCTTATATTTTTTATTAGGTTTTGGGCATACATAATGATTTATTTTTTATCCCACCCTACCATCCTAGATTATTCTATCCTCATGGCATCTCCAAGGGCTTATTCCTTGATTGATATTCATCCATACATTTTAGATTTCGGTAGATTCTTATCTTTTATTACACAGCATCCCTCTGTCCTTGCTATACCCAAGACACATTTTTATAAGGATAAGGATGTGTTGTCTATGAAGGGTTTGCTCTATCATGTCTCTTCTTTTCCTTTCTTCATGGAATTGATTAGCACTCATCCAGGCAAGTATTAGATACACTTATATCATCTACTCATGCACCTAATGTTCATAATTGGATTGAGATAGAGATAAGTACATGCCTAGTGATGACCTACTTTGTGATACATCTTGTCGACTAGACATATGTGATACAGTTTTACCTTCTTCACCTACTCATGACATTGTCACATCTTATGATGATCTTTGTTCCACACGCTGTGTTGATCTTACATCCATAGGATCATTCTTTTTAGATAACATATCTCCTCTCATACATGATGACCCATCTTATACATCTTATGTTGAATCTGTTGATGCTTATATTTCACATGAGGATAGCTTATACCTTATGATCATTCATTACCTTCTCATGTAGACTCTATTGATACTTCATTTCTTATTTTACATTGCATGATGACATTATAAGTTAGCAAAGAATTTTTACATGATGATTATGATGGGTCTAGTGATGCATCCTTACATATAAAATCATTATTTTGCTAATTATGTGCACATAGATGACATTTTTGTTGATTAGTGAGTTCAGATTGTACCTAAGTGGTAGAGCTTATAATGGTTTGATTCATCTTTCTTTCTCTACACTTTTTTCCTAGTTTGACCAATGCCTTTATTGCATATTTTTCTAGACCTAATTCACATGAGGATAGCATGGACTTAGAAATAGCCCCTCATAATCTACCTTTTAATCCTTATTCATCATTTATCAATGTGTCTTATGTCTCTCTTGTACTTACCTTTCATGTGGCACCTAATTCACATGATTATAATCTTGTGGGGCACACTCATCAAAGGTTAGGAAGAGGACAAGATGTTAACCTATTGTAACCTATCTTTCCTAGTAATACACTTAGTTGACCTCCTATGCATTAAGCCACATCTAAAATAAAGGAATATGACATTATTCAATATTTGCAAAGTACTCAAGCTAACATATCTCTATAGGACCTACTGTGTACATCACCTTTTTATAGAGATATTATGTAAAAGGCCTTAGAGAAAATACAAGTTGCATCCAATACTATTTTATAGTTAGTTACATCTTTGATAGAGTTTATTGGCCACATGGATATTCATGATATATCATTTAATAATAAAGAAGTTACACCTAAGAAAGTACTTAAGGAAATATCACCTTTTCACATCATGGTGGAATGTGGTAAAGCAATCATTAAATCATCTTTAGTTTATGGATCTAGCCTTACATATGCACCAGGGATTGCTTAAAGCAATTGGAAGTAGACATGTTAAAGATACAACCATCGGATCTTATTATTAGAGGATTTGATAATACACCTAGAGCTTTTGGGGTACTATTACTCTTCCAATTAAAGTTATTCCATGCAAGCTAGACACATTGTTCCATGTGATACCTATAAAATTAAATTACAACATCCTTCTTAGGTGTCCATGGTTGGATGCTTCGAGAGTGGTTTCTCTTCTTTGCATCAATGTGTTGAATTTTGGCATGATGGGAGACTTTGTCACATATCTATAGATCCTCAATGATACAACAAATGTATATCAATCAACATCTAATGATTGTATTACATAAAATGAGCCTTTAGCACATGACTATAGCACTTTCCATGGTGATTGTTGGGTATCCTTATATTTTACCCCTTGTGGTGTTTGTGAGTATCATGTGGATCCTAAGGCTTACAACATTCCATCTTTGGACATGGATCCTTATATCTATGGAAAAACACTTGAGGCATATAAGGACACAAAGAAGACATGCATGTGTGAGAGTGATACATCTTTTGCATCACTATTACCTTCTCGTAAGTCATCCTTTAAATAAATTTATGGTCTTGGATATAATCTTATGAAAAAGATTGGATATAAAGGTACTAAAGTTGGAACGAATGAACAAGATTATAAATGATCTATTGAACCAAGAGATACTAGAAAACATCATGGAATAGGCTACTAACTTGAGGACATGAATTGATGGTTATAAGTGCAACAAAAAAAGGGAAAAAACCCTACATTGAAATTGATTATAATCTTGAGGCTTCTTATTATTTTATTACATGTGATATTGATTATGGAGTTCCTTTTGGACCCTTAATTGATTCATCTTTTAATGGTTCCATTACATCATTATGGCTCATTGATTACCATATATTACATCTGTTATTATTCATGATACATTTGACATTCACACAAACATACATGTGAACCTTAAAGACATAGAAAAATCAAATCATATTGATGGCATGCATTGACACTTGACTTGCACACACTAGTTGGGGTTATTTTTCATGCATAGTGCATTTATTACAACCTTTTTTCTTACATAGATGACATATGACATGTTTCGGGGACCCCATTGATCTTTGACACTTATCAACACACATTAACATGTCTTGGGACCACATGTGCTGATTTATCATCATTTTTGTTATTCATGCCATGTGCCATGCATATTTATTGTTTTATCCTTCTTTAATCATGAGAGATTCTCGATAGACAAAGATACAATTTCACATGTGTCTTCACAATCACATCTTATTTACACAAATATGCTTTCATACTTATCTATTGACATGATTCACATTATCGTATATCACATAATGCTTATCGAACCATTTAGGGCTATTTTATTTGATTATGATCTTATATTGGTACATCTCATGAGTTACATTGAGAGGCATCATGTATCCCCTTTTTACATTTAAGCCCTCATTTCTTATATCGATACATCATTCAAGTTATATTGTGGGGCATCATGCATTCCTATGCTTTACATTTGAGCTATCATTGCCATATCTTTAAATACGGGGGGCATCAATCCTTCCCCTTTACACACATTTGTGCCTTATCACATTATCTTGCTCATAAGGGGCCTCTTATTCAATACAATCTTTTATGCTTATGTCTTACATTGTTGCACTCACTTGAGGCATTTGATCACATTCAAAGGCATTACACTAAGTGCTTCCCTCTTTACCATATTTATAAGTATTACACTAAACACTTCCATCTTTATCACATTCAAGGGCATTGCACTAAGTGCTTCCTTCTTTACCACATTTAGCCTGAGTATTGTGCTAGGTGATTCCCTCTTTATTGAATTTGAGGAATTGTGCTAATTACTTCCCTTTTTATTGTATTTAGGACTACTGTGCTTAGCACTTCCCTTTTTATTGCATTTTGGGTCATTGTGCTAAGTGCTTCCCTCTTTATCACATTCGGGAGTATTGGACTAAATGCTTCCATCTTTATCACATTTGTGAGTATCGTGCCAAGTGCTACCCTCTTTATCACATTGGAGGATAATCAATCCTTCCTATTCATAAACAATCAAGCTTCCTCTTTACATATTGCACTTTCTTGGACATATCTTTATATTCAAGAGCATTAAAATCACCTTTATCAAGGCATAATGCCATTACATTGACATAGTTGTTTCTAGCCACCAAGTACTACATTGGTCACCATCCTTTTCCCATGCTATACGAAACATTATTATTCATAAATATCATCTCTAGGGCCCATGTTCTTACATGATTCATTAGTTATATTCATTGTCATAAATGCTTATATGATTACATGATTAGATGCTTATATGTTTACATGCTTAGATTACATTTACTTTTCATGCGCTATTTACTTTTCCTCTTCCAACAATTCCTTATATCTTATGGATATAGCCAATTGTTGGGAGGCACATATCTTGTCACTACCATTCCCATGCTTAGATATACAAAAAAATTATAGGTTCTTATAGAGAATCATATTATGGAGAGTATATACATAAAGGCAAACACACATGATTATATTCATGCATGGTCCATTACTTTATATGTAACCAATGGAAACATTCTTTGAGTATCTGAGATATTTTACTTGCATGCATCTTTGTGAGTGCTACATACTTGACATGCACCTCAAAGTAGGGGCAAAACATATTGTAAAAATTTTCATACCCATGTCATTTCCCATTTAGTTTTGTTCCTATTTTGAGGAGAGTACTTTGATACATAGACATTAACAAATTGAGTGATCTTCTAGAAAGTTGGGTCTCTTGCCCTATGCTATCCACTTACCTAATTACACATGTTCCTACTTACCTACCACTTATCCCCATTCACATGTTTGTAAACCCTTATATATTCACCCTACCCACTTGCTCGTCATACCTATGATTGCACTCATTGCCATGCATACGTTACCCACCAAGATTTAGCCCATTTTCTATCTTGATAATATGTCATGATCACAAGTTCATCCTCATGGTTGTGGGATCATCCCAACCTAATTCAAAAATCTAAATTCAAAATCGATTGACTTCCTATGTTTACCATTCTTGCCTAGTGTTGACTAAACACAAGTTTTTACAATACATTTCTATTCCCTTAAATTTAAAGACATTCAATGTAGTCATTTTAGTAATCCCATACTCTTAAGAAATATTCACATATCATTCACATTAAACACTTCAATTAGTACACTAAAAGGAATCTAGTTGTGCATAAGCATTTGTAGGAGCATTTACATGACTAAAAATTGTTGTATTTGATTATTCATAAGTATTTCCAAGGATTAACCTAGGAGAACATATTCGCTTGTGGCATACCAGAAGCCCCACAAAGGTATTTATAAATATCACCAATCATCAGATATTAGAAGAAAAAGAAGACAAGATTGATTAAGTGAAGTGAGGAACATAGGTATACATAATACTCAATACAAAGTTGTGGGTGAAGGACAAGTTTATGATCATAGATTAGTCCCACATTACCAAACTCATCCCTACACAGAATCAAAAGAATATTCTAATTCCTAGGTGATTACCAATCTATCATCCACTGTTACTAATCTCGAGGCTTATCAAATCTAGATCTTCATCAGTCTTTGTATTCATTGGTTATTGAACTAAGTACACTTATTTCTATTTTCATTCCCACATTTTATTACTATTGCAAAAAATTCAGAATATCAATATCCAACTATCATAATTCATTAATCTAGGTTAATTGTGCTTATGTGTATGCATTTTATTGGATTATCCTAGACCGGGCTTAAAGAAAGTTTATTTTGCTTTACAATAATATATTTTATTTAAAACATTATTATGTCATTTAGATAAGTCAATACACTATAGCCAACTCATTCCATTATACATATAAGCTAGGTGATTTAATTTAATTTAAATAAAAAATTGTTATTACTATTTATTTTAAAATTGTAAGTGAAAATAAATCACTTACCTAAATAATTTAGGACTAATAATTAAACAATAAATAAAAGTCTAGATATATGAGATGGGACTAATATTAAATAATGAGATTAATGTTATAATAAAAGTGTAAGTTAAATGTAAGGGTATTTAGTTCTAGATCATATGAAGATATAATTTTTAAGATGTTAACAGTCCATTTGCCATGTTGCCAAAATTTTAGGACCTATCAAATGACTGTTGCTACTTTGAGAATCAGACCATGCACCATTCTAGTTCATTTCTATGAGTACGGATCTAAATTTACGTGTGCAACTAAATATGTAATTGAAAGATAAAAAAGTATGTTACCTTATTGTTTAAGGGGGATTAATTTTAATCTTTCTATTGTGTATTAGTTAGACTAACACTCAAATTACTTTCTCTTAAAATTAAAATATATAAAATAAAAAATAAACCAAAGACTAGTCTAATTAATGTTTTTTTAATTTTAGTTTCCACAAAAAGGGAAATGCTTTGACAATTGAATTAGATTACATAAATGAAATATGCTAAGAATGTAAACAAGAAAAAGAAACATGGAAATAGGTTCAATAATTGATTGAAACTCAATTTTGGTGTAGAGATTGATTTCTAATGCAAGGATGGCAACACACTTGTGAGGATGTTAGTGTGACCATAGTCCAGTCCTTTGTGTAAGAAAATAAAAATAGGTAGAACAAGCAACTAAAGGTCTATAAAAGAAATAAAAGATGACAATGAGTAATATTCTAGAGTATAATAAACTAAAAAATTAAGAAAAACAATTTAAATGAAATGAGATAGTTAGAGGTACAAAACCAACATGTAGAATATCAAACTTGTAAAGGAGAGCACAATGAAAAACTTGTGTCTGGGTCAAGGGAAAAGGGGGTGGCTACATAGGATCCTACCAAAGTGATCAAACCCCTATTTTGATCTTTTGATCTCCATGAGTAGCCAAATAGATTTTGTGTGTGTTTAGTATTGTGACTAGGATTAGCAAATAAAATAGTAGTGTGAAATAACAATGAAATAGATCTAAGGAGATTTATTCCTATTATAGTGTGTAGAAGGAAAGAATGAAAGTGAATAATTGAATTAAGCACCAAGTGGGAGAATACAAAGTAAATATAAATGGACAAGATTATTAAACATTTTGTTATGCTAAGTGCAAAGAACAATTTTAGGAAATAAAATGGAAGATCCCTTGAATTGAAGGATGACTCAAGAGGGAGAGAAAATCCAAAGGAATATTCCTTGAATCAAGAGGGCCTTAAGGGGAGAGAAATCATTTTAAATAAGAAGAGTAAGGGAAATGGAGGGGAGCTCACTCAACAAAAGAGGAGAGACCATATCACTTTTCCAAAATGAGAAAAGAAGAACGAAAGAAGAGGGGATATCACTCAAAGAAAGAGAGAGGAGTAACTACCCACAACCTCTATTTCAAAGATAAAAGAGAAATGAATAAATAATTTATTTTCTAATAGCAATAGTGTTATACATGAAACTCCAATATATAGAATAATGTAAAAACATCTACGATAAATCACACTGTTAGAGATAAAAGAAGAAAGCATAAATTGAAGAACAATTTTACCCAAAAGGAGAGAATATCTCAATGATTGATGATTTTGCTAAGAAACTCAAAAACCTTGAGTTCTACAACAAAAATGGAGACAAAACCCTACAAAAAAGTAAAAGTCCCCATGTGGATGTCCAATGGGTTGCAATACTTTGGGAGAAAGAGGGAGAATGAGATATTTTGGAAAGAGAGAGGATGCAAAATGTGAAGATAGCCACCAAAATAAGAGTGTCATAGCTGATAGAATAGAGGAATGATGTTGAAACCTTGCTGGTGTTGTCATTGATGTCAACCCCTAGCATTGGAGTTGTTGGAGCTGGTGTTGTCATTAGTGTTGTTATTGGTATGTCATAAAATGTCCCCCTAGGACTTTTGCCTCCTAAGTTTAGCTTCCAGGTCCCTTAAATCTAATCATGCATGTTAAAAATGAATCCCAAAGAAAAATCCCCTGAAACCCATGTCAAATGGGACTAAGGGGACCCTCTTGAGCTTAATCCATCCCTAAAATAAGTCTCTAGACAAGGGGGCTCATGCCCTTGTCCTACCCTATTTTGTCAAGGCCCAAATCTTAAGTGTCAGTAAAGTGACCGTTAAAAGGTTTCCCTTTGTCGGCCTTTTCAATTTAATTTATGAATGTTAGTGGGAATGCATATATAAACATGTTTAGGACTTCATTTTAACTAGAGAGGGATAATGCAAATTTGGGATCTTGTACTAAGGATATTCAAGGCTTTCATTGTGTTGCAGAGCAGTATTGTGTTGTGTTTGTACTTGTTTGTTGCAAATTTATCTTCATCAATCCATCTCCTCATGGCGTGAAAGATCTTCATCTCCCCATGAGAGCTTCACCTCTGAAGTGACATCTACTTTGTGTTTTCAATCAATTTATCATATCATTTGCTGTTGCCTCTGTCCTGCAAGGACATGCACTCTCTCTAACAACGGTGTTGGAAGGCTTGAATGACATTCCAGGGCTTGACCGAGGCAAGTTCTTAAACACAACAACCCCCAACCCCTCTCTTGTGATTGCAGGTGACAAATATCGAATCTTATAGAGAGGAGTTGCAGGAGATCAGAGTAGAGCAGGAAAATTCTAGATCTGAAGAAAACAACAGAAAATATCCCTAAAAGGACAAGGGTACCCACTCTTTTGTCCCTCAATTTAGCATTGTTGGGAATCTCTAAAGTGGTTGCAATCTGAAGCACATTTTATCCCGAAGCCCTCAGAAAAAGCACTACATTGAACAAGGGCACCTGCTCTTTTGTCCCTGAAGTTTTTGTCTTTCAAAATCTAAAATTTGGTATGTATCTAATCTACATTTAGTATCTTCCTATGCGAGCATTTGTCAAGTTTCATCCGTTTGTTTATGATTTTACATAATTAGGGTTTTTGGCTTAATCAGATAGAAGGTTTAACAAATTAATCAACAAATTCCAAATTTCCTTATCATTCCAAGTGACACCAAACTTGTAGCTGAGTCCTCTTGCAAAAGTTGTGATTCAACTCAGTTTAATGTCCTTGAATATGTGTAGTGAAAGGAGGATCTAATTAAACTATCAACCTCATCCACAAACCCTCTTTTTTCTACATAACAGTTATTGATGTCAACCTCTAGTGTAATCATGATGAGAAGTGTTTGAGGATGCTGAGAAGTGTTGCTGATGAAGATTACTCACTTGGTTTCCAAGTACTTTTGAGAAAATTTGAATAAGAGAATGTGTAGTATGACAGGGGTGCGTTCAGTGTGTGCTCCACATTTCTTCATGGTTGAAGATATGCTTGTGTGGTTTGGATATGGTGGTTAGAGGTGTTCAGAGGTGTTATATCCAAAGTTTCAGGTCCTAGATCATGCGGAAGTGGAAGATATGTTCTAACAGTGTGCTTTCCTATGAAGAAGGTTGTTTGGGAGAAATGAGATTGCTCTGCATTCCTTCGTGTTGAAGTTTCTGGTCTTACGGATTTGGGAACATGCTGATATTGTCTATATATATCTTTCCTTGAAGTGGTTCATGTTCAGATGCTCCACAAGGTTGGGTTCATGAGTTGTTGTCTATGGCAATTTGACTAATTACACAGGATGGTTGTGTTCTTCAGTTGTATGTGGGTGCGACAGTGTTGTTGGATATTATGTTGATGCTAGAATATTCTGGGAAGATGTGTGGATGATGTGGAGCATTTCCTTGTGGTTCACATGTTATTTTTGGACCTAGAGAGGAGTGTATGTGGCCATTTGTTGTGTTAGTTCAGAACTTTCCAACCTAGCATGCTAGCGCTATTTGCGGAGGTACCTCATGGATTGTGGATGAGATGTGTAGCATGGGAATATAGATTTGGGTCCTAGTTAACCTATGGCATGGTCTTCCTTCACTTCTTTCCACCGTGGAAGTGTTTGGTGTCGACCTATTTTCACTAGTAGAAAATAGAAATAAATGACTAAATAAACTACCAAAAATTGGTCATGTGATCAGTAGTTTGGTCACATGACCATTGGTAGTTTATTGCCGGTCATTTATCTCGTGACCAAATTTATGACCAAACAAATTTTAGTCATTAATTTGGTAGTATATTTAGTCATAAATTTGGTAGTATATTTAGTCATCAATTTGGTAGTATATTTAGTCACGTGACCATTGGTAGTTTATTTCCGGTCATTTATCTCGCAACCAAATTTATTTAGTCATTGTAATCATTAATTGCCGTCAATTGGTAGTATATTTAGTCACTGATTTCCATCCATTGGTAGTATATTTGGTCATTTTAATCATTATTTTTTCATCAATTGGTCATATATAAACAACTAGTACATGATAAACATCAACTATGCTATTTTTTGTTGATAAACTTCAACAAATTTGGTCAAAGGATTGAAACAACAATGTTGGAAAATAATTCACTGTATATTCAAACTGTATATAAAATATGTTACAAAGAACTCGTTTACCAACAAATCTACTCAAAGGATTGAAACAACAATGCTGGAAAATAATTCACTATATATTCAAACTGTATATAAAATATATTACAAAGAACTCTATATAGAGAGTTTTCAAGACATAATCTTTTTGTAGTATGCAAACTACTGATTTATTATGCTTTAAAAACTGAAAAAACTAAAACTAAAGCTAAAAAGCCATCGGTGTGAATGCATGTATTTAGTGATGTCATTGTTGCACATGGGGTGGACTGTAAATGCATCTAGAAGGCACTGGTTTTGCATTTTCTCCTTACTCTGTACTTATCCACAATCAAAAAACTCAATTTGTTAATATTTTTAAAAGATTTATGAAACTTTGAAATATGAAAAACAAAGTGGGATGATAAGGAATTTTACAGCAATATAGGCATATATTATGAAAGTATTCAAGAAGAAATACTTGTAACCATGTATCATCACCCATCATGATCACACGTCTTCAATTCTTAATTAGCTACAAATCAATGAAAACCATTATTTCTACAATCAGTATTCCACCTATCTTTTGAGAGAGAACTGTGGATCAGCTCAACAAAAATAATAGAACAAGCTTATAAATTGCAAAAATGGCCCATAGACATTTTGTCAAACAATTAGCAGGTTATGTAGATTAATTATATTTCTGAATATTAAAATTAGAACAACTGCTACTCACTTCTAGATCTTATACATTTTAACAAACACTTGTTATGTAGATGAAAACATATGGACATTTAATATTATGTACATTTCTTTAAGAATACATAAAACTACAATCATGACATTTAAGAAAATAGTTTGCAACATATGTACAATCACATGTATTTAACTTATACATATCGACATAATAGATTTTTTGAAAAGGCTTTAGAAACTTTCAAGCAAATGTAATTGGCAGGTCTAAAGCCAAATTCCACAACCTTTGCCAGCATCCTCATTGCCTGTGCCAAAATGGGAGCTTTGGAATAGGGTATGGACATCCATCAAAGCATAACGGAAAGGGGATTTTTGTCAAAAATTATAGTTGGAAATGCTCTGGTAGACATGTATGCAAAATGTGGAAGTATAGACAAGGCACATGACCTGTTTGACAAAATGCCTCAAAGAAATGTGGTCTCATGGAATGCCATGATTGCAGGATATGCACAAAATGGATTTTGCAAGGATGCTGTGTATTATCGGCGGGACCCTATGACTTCGGCGAGACTTCGATTATGGTTGCTTCAACAGCCCGACGACAAGTGTATTATTGGCGGGACCCTATGACTTCGGTGAGACTCTGATTATGGTCTCTTCAATAGCCCAATGGCAAGTATGTGCACAGGGTAAAGGTGGGAAAGTCCATATCGGCAAGAGTTTGTTTGTTCGGTGGGACTCACGTTACAGTCTCTTTGAAATACTGATAAGGCAAAAAAATACATATCGGTGGGAATCATCTGTTTGGTGGGACTCACTTGATGGTCTCTTCGAAACGTTGATGTCGGCAAGACGTTGAGGAGAAAAACAGGATTGGCTACACGATTGATGTTAGACATGTTAAGGCATTAAAATCTTTCAAGCAAATGCAATTGAATATATATATACAAAGATAGAGATGTATGTGGAAGCATAGACAAGGCATGTGAACTGTTTGACAAAATCCTTGAAAGAAATGTGGTATAATAGACTACAATGATTGCATGATATGCACAAAATGGATTTGTTGAAAAGGCTTTAGAAACTTTCATGCAAATGAAATTGGTAGGTGTAAAGCCAAATTCCACAACCTTTTCCAGCATCCTCTCTGTCTGTATCAAAATGGTAAGCTTTGGAATAGGGTATGGACATCCATCAAGGCATAATAGAAGGCAGATTTTTGTCAGATATTATAGTTGGAAATGCTCTGATAGACATATATAAAAAATGTGGAAGCACAAAAAAGGCACACAAACTATTTGATAGAATTCCTCAAAGAGATGTCATCTCATGGAATGCAATGATTACAAGATTACACAAAATGGATTTGTTGAATAAGCTTTAGAAACTTTCAAGCAAATGCAATTGATAGTTGTAAATCCAAATTTTGCAACCTTTGCCAGCATCCTCCCTGCCTGTGCTGAAATGGGAGCTTTGAAACAGGGTATGGACATCCTTCAAAGCATAATGGTCATAGGATACATCAACATTGGGTTCTGTTGGTGTCTCATTCTTTGTAGTACCCACTAACTATTTGAGCTTCTTGAACAATATCTTTCTATGCTACAGTACTAAGGGCCTGGGGTAAAAGGTAGTTTAATCATTGAAGGAGGTAACATCTGATTTTGGAGGACTATCCTAGTTCAAGTTCCTTCATAGGATTGTCGTAAATACTATAACAACCATGAGGGTATGGGCACTATTTAGAATATTTCTGACAATGCTTGAAGTGGAGTGACAAGAAGTAGACCCTATCACAAACCTAGAAGGTCCAATACTATGACAACAATCTCAAGAAAGTTCTAATGCAAAGATGAAAATTAGTCCCCCATAAACAATAGTCCTAAACTTTCCACCCCAAGTGTAATCAATAGTGAGACACCAACATGATTTAGTCAAGCATATGTAATCACCACTAGTGTGGGGGTAGTCATAAAACTCCATGGACACTATTGTCATGGACTGTCATATTAAAATAGGCATCAAATCTTGTGATAGTCACATTTTTATGCAGCCAAAGTACCTCCATAACAATCATATATGAATGATTGTTGCACTTATAAGATCATGAGATCCCCACAAAGAGGAATGCTAAAGATTGCTATATCTATTTATTCAAAGCAAAGATGCGAAACATAGTCAAATAGTAACTACAGTCATCACTGCCATTTCATTTTCCTTCTGTCTCTCTCCCACCTTCATGATCTTCCAAATCATGGTTATTATTCAAGGAGGTTGGTCTAAAACTTGATATCAATGATGTTGAGATTTTTGAGATTAGTTCAAACCTATGAATGTTCCATTTAGGCACTTCAAGATGAGGGTGGATGTCTCAAAGACTATCACACATTGATCAGACCACAAGGAGGTTTAACACCTAAAACTTAAGATTTAAAATGCATTTCCTATCAACATAGTGTACAATAATTGATCGTGGAAGTTAGAGATTGCATATGGAAGAAGGACACCTCTATAATCTCATGTGGGTAGGATGGAAGTGTTGGATTCAGGTTAGACAACTGAGAGGGGGGGGTGAATCAGTTGTCCAAAACTTGCTTCTAATTCAAACACTTAAATCCTCTTTGTTATTTAATAGTATATCAATTAATCATTCATGAAAGCATAAAGCATAAACACCAGAGCAGATACACATCAACACATGAGACACCAAGATTTTGACGTGGAAAACCTGATCAAGGGAATAACCACGGGGTGATTAACCCAAGGATTATTCTCTATTAGAAGAATAAGAAAAATAGATGGCACATGCCAATTAGGGCTCACTGCCCGAGCACACTGCTCACAAGAGGCACACTGCCTACAAGAGACACACTGTCTACAAAGTAACAAGTATTACAAATTTGAACTGGAGATTGACATCTTTACCATGCCTGGATTAGTTCCATTTAAGCCCAAAAACTCCTGCTCTACCTTTCACACTTATCTTCGCTATAACACACTTCTCCGCTCCAAGACACACTTCAAAATGAATTCACAATCCCTTATTTATACAAGGCATCAACTTAGGAACAATCATCTAAGTCGGCAAACACCTATAAGATCATTCGCAAGACGTGTAACACATCCGGTCGGCCAGTCTCAAGAAGAACACCAATACCCGGTGGTAATTCTTCAAATGCAAACTCCAACTTCAATGCGGACCACCAATAAGAATTGTACATGATCCAAAGATCACCAAAACCTTTCCTGAGTCACCAAGAACATCCGCACTTTATTAGCTTACTGGAATTCTTCTCTTCTTCATCCGAAACTTCAAGAACACAGTCTATCGCCACTGTCACACTGAAAAAGGTGCTTCCAGACCTCCAAACCATGAACAAATCTAGTTGTCACTTCACACTACTTTCTGCAATACTCCCTCCAATCCACAGAATGAGATAATGCAATTCCAGAGCTCACCGGACCAATCTGTGACACTCTATCACCACTGAACCTCTGCCGGAACCGGTTCTACTAGAGCGACCATAACTTCTTCATATCTTCATGCGGACCTCTGAAATCTTGACTGGAGCATCTCAAGACTCATATCTAAAAACTCTTTAAACCGCATCCTCTGATATTCATCTTATCTTGGACTTTTACCTTAATGTCATCACTGTTCTTCACTGTTCCTGATTGAGGCTAATTTTCTCAATATCCTCAGCACACAACTCATCCAATCTTTCTAATTAATGCAATATGAGTATGTTGACATCAATGACAACACTAGTTATCCTCATACTTGCAACAAGAAGAGCAAAAAAATAAGACTGTCATGATAGTCAGAAGATCACTAAAAGCTCTTTTTAGAGACTGTCATCTTGTTGTGAGTCCAATTTTATGTGGAATTGCGTAAAGGTTTCATTACAATGAAAATTATAATATGGGCTACCAAGTATGAGCTATCACCTCAACTCAAATTTGTTTACTCATTACATCCATTGGTCCCAATATGGAGGCCTTATTATGGGCCTTTCCTCTATATATTTTGGAAAGAAACAATAATGATAAGGATGTCTCAGTGTTGATGCTAAGCCTAAAGATCTTGCAAAGTGTGCAAAGCCTACTACTCAAGGTTCTATGGTGATTATTGGCATGAATGAAAGATAAACCCCTAAAAGGACACCGAATAGAATTGAACTATTTGACAAAATCCTTGAAAGAAGTGTGGTGTCATGGACTGCAATGATCACAGGATATGCACAAAATGGATTTGTTTTCTATAGAAATTTCCAAGCAAATGGAATTAGCAGTTGTAAAGTCAAATTCCACAACCTTTGCGAGCGTCCCCCCTGCCTGTGCCAAAATGGGAGCTTTTGAACATGGTATGGACATCCATCAAAGCATAATGGTAAGGGGATCTTTGTCAGATATTACGGTTGGAAATGCTCTGGTAGACATGTATACAAAATGTGGAATCATAGACAAAGCACGTGAACTATTTGACAGAATGCCTCAAAGAGATGTCATATGATGGAATACAATGATTGGAGGATATGCACAAAATGGATTTTGCAGAAGCACTCCAGAACACATCCTAGCATTGTAAGCTTTGCTTGTGTTTTAGGTGCATGCAACCATGCAAGTTTACTAATATATGCTTGTAGAAGAATTTTTTTTTCCTATGTGCAATCTAGCCTAATCAATTAAATGCTAGGTCGCTGGTTTGGGGACGAGTACGAGTACGGGTAATTCTTTCTCAAATAGACAATTGGGTGCCTCAATGGCACCATTCAAGCAATCTCCTCTAGTACATTGGCATTGAAGTTAGAAATACTGTTCTCCAACAAAAACTTACTTTAACCAACTAAATGCATGACCCATGTATTGTGAAATTAATTACAATGGAAAAGGGTGACTCTGCCAAAAACAAACTCATCAGAGAATGCAAATGAACTAGACATCAAAGAATACCAAGACCCAAAGGAGTTATAGATTCCTCAAAAGAAATTGAGAGAATTTGAGAGAAGGAACATATAAAGTTTTGAATTTTTTGAATTATGGTCGAGTATTGACAATCCATGCTCTGATATTAACAACATTTACTTTACTTTCCCCTACACTAGCATTAACCATATTTAACAAACCTTAGGAAACACATTCATTCTTTGACCACTGTCTTTGTTTTATCAAATTAAATTGAAGCAGTAAATGCCATCTAGAGCTACTAATCTTTCGAAAACAAACATTTGCTACACAAACAAAATAATAGAAAAAGATTATTCCACACACTTTGAATAGCTTAGCCTCTGGGCTCTTTCCCCCAATAAAGAAAATAAAGTGAAAAAATTATAAATTGTAGTAAAAGCTTGAGCAATGACCCAAGATCTCAAATAGCTGTTGCGTATTTCATATTCCTAACATGCAATAGTTGTGCAAACTCATATCCCTAACATGCATTAGTTTCACACACAAAGCACTTATTAATGATGTATTTTAAACTAAGAAGTTGTGTGTTTAAATAGGAATTTGAGAAATGTCACAAATATATGGATTAAAGTGTTTGACTCACAAACCTTTCTCTAAGGAGCTAGCAAATATCAGATCAGCTGAAGTGAGCAAAAGTGATGCCAAATATGACCATCTACCTTCCACCATGAAGGTTTGGGCCTCATCACAATAATGCATCACCTGAGGTTCTACAACCTGCTCAAACAAATTACAAATAGAGCGGGCATTAAAGGGATCAATATCTCTAATAACGTGCAAATATCTATACAAGTAATATATCCACATTCCCTGATCTAAAACAAAACTACAATTGGTTAGCAATTGTTGTGCACTAATCACCATCCAATATAGTATTTTCACATAGGAACATATATATGCAAGTAGTAGACAAACATCTACACATCTAATCTAGTGTTAGCATATGAATCAATCTAGTAGCTAGGGATCAACATATAATGTTGATAATGAATTAAGCAATTGTGATCACAAAATAAATGGGCCTTACAACTACTAATTGATTGAATTTTAGTTGACAAATCCAATATATCTCATATTTTGCTAAGAAAACCAAACAAATTTCTTCATAAGTATGCATAATGTACTAGATCATATTGAAGAATATATTTGGTTTTAATATAGTTTACTTATACCAAGATCTACCATAGTATTATGATCAAATTGGAAAGAAAAAAGAATAGAGGAGTAATAGTCATTTATTTAGTCATTTTTATTTGTCTGACCAATTATTTAGTTGTGTTTTTTGCTCGATGATCAAATTAGTCATTTATTTGGTCATTTATTTAGTCATTTCAACCGATGACCAAATTAGTCATTTATTTAGTCATTTATAGATGTGTTGCAAAAAATTTTGGTCATGTGACTAAAAGTTTTAGTCATCTGGGCATTTATTTGCCATATTTCTACTAGTGTTTGGTGTTGCACATTTGAGGTGCACACATTTGATTAAGGCTAGCCTAATTGAGATTGTTTTAGGTCACTGATGGTATAAATGAAAGGTGAAGTTTGAGTAGAGTGTGTGAAGAAAGAAAATAAGCAAATGTGATCAAGTGTGGTGAATTGAGTGTGAGCTTAAATGCCTATGACTTCCGAATGCAGTGAGCAGAAGGTGTCTACATTTCAGTCTGCTTGAAGTTATTGGAGGCAGTGAACCAAAGGTTGCGGATGGTATTAAGTTGCAGTGGTGGATTTCTCATGTTGCCTTGAGATAGTGAATCTCTTTGTAACAATCTTCTTCTATTATTATTTTTGTCAGATATTGAGTCCTTCTGGCAGTGACCCTTTCCTCTTTTTCTGGGCAGTGAGCCTACTTGTATTCGGTGTTACTATTCATATATATGTAAGCTAATCCTCACTGTGGTTTTTCTCTTCTTGGGTTTTCCACGTAAATCTGGTGTTCTTATGTGTTTAGATGTGTTTGCATTGTTGTTTCATATGTTTACATTCTATTAATGCATAATAAGAGTTTGAAGGCTAACAAGGGTTTGAAAGTTAATAAGGGATTGAATGTTTTAATGTACAACTAATTCACCCCCCCTCTTAGTTGTCCTATGCATCTAACAAATGGTTGAGATAAAAATAAAAATAATCCTTAATAGAGTGAAAAGAATTATTAAGAGCCAAAATTTTGCCACAAAAGGTTCTTCAATAGACAAAAAAGAGAGTCGTTAGTAGAAAAACATGGAAAAGTGACACAGTTAGAATTTTCAATCAACATAAAATAGAAAAAGGTGGGTTTAAACATTTGTATGAATTTTAAAAAGTTGATATGCTAGAATGGTCATGGTGACGTCACTGTAATCATGGTATAATATAAGAATTGTCAAAAAATAAAAGGATTAAAATCAAATAAGAAAAAGTCTAGGTACATCAAAACAAGTGTAAAACCAAATAGAAACATAAAGAACATCATATTTAGCACTTTGAATTAAGGAAAAGGACATGGAAAATGGATAAGTGGAACTTAAGATATGCTATGGGAGTGGACACTAAAATGAGTACAAATTATAGGGTGGAAATTTTAGAGGGTATGCAGGTTTTGACTCTATAGTAATTCACAAGTTTGAAGTGATTAAACTCTATTGACTAAAACTTATTTTCCTCTGCGCATATGCTTTGAATCTCATAAGGAACTAGTGGTGTTTATAAACACCTTTGGGGAATCTGCTAAATTATGAGGATCATGTTCTTTTAAATAGACCTCTAAATGGACAAATTCAATGACTGAACCAAAATCAAGGACAACAAGGAAGTTTGCAATATGATCCTAAAATGATGATGTGGTGTTGATGTAATCCTTTTTATCCTTTTACAATTGAATTATAGATGTTCTCAATAGGTTCTTCAATAACTCCTAGATGATTCAAATGAAATAGGGCCAATCCTTAAATACACTACCCTAGCATAAAATTTGGAATAATTTGCAATTTAGTTGACTCATAATGGTCAATAGGAAAATGTGACAAGGTTTGGATTTTGAAATTTGGGGGTTCATATATGGAAGCTTCCCAAAAATGATGTAGATCAATTCCACACTAATGGACTTGAACCAGTGTGGTGAACGGAGGATCTATGGATGGAGATCAATTTCTAGGGATGAGTGATGATGGGATAGTGGTAGAATGATGTTATTTGCCAACTTCCACAAGAAGTACACCATATTACACACTAGTAAATGCATAAAGGACTACCTAGTCATCATGGGTTCAAAACATAAGAGAAAAGGGCATGGGTATATGATTTTCATCATTGTATTTTCCCCCACTTTGACTTGCATATCAACTACTATCAAAATGCATGCAAAATTAAAATGAAGAAATCAACATATAAATTAAATACTTTTTAGACACTTAAAAGGATACAAATATACTTAAAGAATATAGATCATGGATGTCTATCATGTGTACTCTCCTTGCCATGAGTACTCCATCTTGAGAAATTGAAAGCATAGAAAAAAAATTCCAATGAGTATAATCTATCAAGTATTTAAGAATGAGCATAATCACAACTTGCTAAAATTGCCTATAGAAAAGTAAAAGGAGTGGGTTAAGATATTTTGTCTAAGTAGAGAGTAGTATCACTCTTACAAAGTAGAAAAAGGGCCTTGACCAAGTAGAAAATGTAAATGACTACAACCAAGATGATAAGGTGCCAAAGGAATTAGACAATGCAGAAGAAAGATCTAACTCTATAGATATCATGATAAGGAGTTTGACTATGTCAAAACATACTCTAACCCAATACTGTGATCAAGATTTCTTTGGTACCAAAAAAAAATCATAATAGTCACAATGCATCACTACAATCTTAACCATGAATAAACATAGGTGATTGATGCAGGAGCATCCAGTGGTGTAAGGGCAATCTTGCATCACCCAAAAAGAAGTTAATTCAAAATCATTGTAGTTGTTTTCATTTCTTTCTATAATTAGCATTTCTAGTTCCATAATATCCAGAAGAATGATGTAGGACTTTCAGTTTTTCCAAAACTGCCAAAAATAGCAACCTGCTTGTTTTGGAAAGTGTACCTGCCATTTTAGGAAAGTTTGCATTTGGGCACGGATTGAAGCAAAAACTTACAGAAAGTGACATAACAGAAATATAAGACCTTTGGCGAAGGAATCAAACAAAGATCATTTGTGAGTTGAAAGATATTGAAGTTTTTGTTTTCTGAAAAGCCCCTGAAATTTTTTTGAAATGAGATATGAGGGACTAAAACATCCCATAACATCTTGAAAAGTTGATGGAAATCCATTAATGCATTTTTGGTGTGATAGTTCACATTGCAAGCTTTCCGGCACTTAAAATGGTTTGTCAATCGGACACCCAGATCAAAAGTTATGCTTCCCGGAAGTTGACCTACTTTTGGAGGGACTTGCAAATTTTGAAATTGAGCTAGAGGCCACCAAAAAGTGCTATTTATGACTATTTTGGGAACCCTGGGTGGTAGGAAAGTTAAGGGGGCAAGTGTGGAGTCAAGACTAGGTGGGAAAATAGAAACCCTAGCTGATTTGGGGTTACAGAAGGCAGAAGATTCCAGAGCCTGGTGAGGTGTAGCTGTAGTGTGTTGCAGCCTATGGAGGATTGATTCCTTGGATTGTAATTGAGCTTTTGTAATGTAATGAGTTGCCCAGATCAATAAAGAAATATTCTATTTTCTATATTCTATTTCTGTTGTTGTGTGTTTTATGATTTACCCCCTTCATCAAGTGGTATCAGAGCAAGGGTTCCTGAGTGTGTAGACAGATCACCGACCGTGAGGTAGTTTGCACTAGGACCTGAGGTTGTGGGTTTGCTGTAAAGATCAAGATGCCTCCACAAAGAAATCATATTGGGAGGAATGCTTTGACGGAAGAGGGTTTTAGAGACCTGCAAAGGTAAATTGATGCATTGCAAGAGGAGCTACAAATAGGGTTTGATTAGAAAATAAGAGAAGAAAGTGAAGATGAAGTTGAAGAAGAGCTATTTGAGGAAGAACAAGAAGCTGCAGGAGATCCTATAGAAGTTAGGTTGTTGAGGGCCATTTGTAAGATTGGAAAGAGGCCCAGGATCAAAGTTTCTACATATTCTAGAGATTTGAATCCGGGACAGCTTATTGATTGGATCAATGACATGGAGGAGTATTTTGAGTATGAAGATGTGGAAGACCTAGATCAGGTCAAGTTTGCAAAGACAAAATTGAAGGCTCATGCCAGTATTTGGTGGAAGGAGGTCCAGTTAGAGAGGAATAGAAGAGGAAAAAGAAAGATCACTAGATGGGATCGAATGGTGGAGAAATTGAAGAAGTACTTCATTCCTGTGGAGTATGAGACAGAGTTGTTGAAGAAGCTGCAAGGATTGAAGCAAGGCAACAAGACTGTTAAGGAGTATACAAAGGAGTTGTATAAAATTACTATCAGGATAGGTCATGCAGAGAAAAACAAGGAAAAGGTAGCCCGTTACATTAATGGGTTGAGGCCAAGTATTCAAGAGGAGTTGAGCCTAGTCGGAATGACCACCATAGAAGATGCATACCAGTTTTCTCTGAAGGTGGAAGAGAAGTTGAATAAAAGATTTGACAGCAAGCAAAGAGGAAGAGGTAAAAGTGGAAGGACTGGTGGAAGACCCTATGGGGGTGAAATGAAGATTCAAAGAAAAGTGAAGAATCCAGCACCAGTCGAAATCAGAGAGGAGATAATACCTACCGCCCTCGTGACCAGAACAACAGGTGAGCAAAGAGGAAGAGGAAGAGGCTGACCTGCACAAGGACCTAGAAGAGGAGGTTTCAAAGGAACTTGTTTCCAATGTGGAGAAGGATATTGAGCATACGAGTGTCCACAACATCAAGGAAGGACAAATAGAAGACCTGAAGGTAATGCACAAGTTGCACATGTAGATGAAGATGCACAATCTGAGCGTTCTGAAGATGTTGAAAGGGGAGAAACCCTAGTTGTCAGAAGAACTTTGCAAAATGAGGAGAAAGAACCCAATAAGAGGAAGAGTTTATTCTACACAAGATGCAAATGTGAAGGTAAGTGTGTAGGAGTCAAGGACAACACTGAGAGGGGGGTGAATCAGTGTTGTGTGAATTTTCAAATCTTTTTACAACTTCTTGCAAACTTTCTCTTACAGAACTAATAGAGAGGAATACATTAATGATTTGTGCACAAGATTAATAATGAAGGATGTGAATAAAACTTAACAATCAAAGCACTAATATACACACATACAGATGAAGACACCATGAAACTTAACACATGCTTTTCACGAGTGGAAAACCCTTTTGGTAAAAAACCACTCAAAACTGCCTCACTAGCTACAATATGTGTCTCACTGACAAAAGTTAAGGTCTCACTGACCTGTAAGCCTCACTGGCATACTGTTTAGAAGCACCAGCTTCAAGGAGCACCAACCCCTAGTATAGAACAAACTGAAAACAAGAATTCAGAGGGTTTCTCTGTTTCAATACAAAACATTTCTTCTCTCATGTGTCTGTCAAATGTCCATTCTGTTCAAAATCAATCCTACATCCAGATACACTCAACAACACTGCATAATCATCTATGTTTCATCAATGTCTATTTATATATTTGCATCAATGCACCTGAAATGTCCTTTCGCCTTCAAAACATATTTTCATTATCCTCTTATCAAAACCTTTCATCTTCTCTGAAAGAAAATAGATCTGATTGCATAAAATAGATCTCCATTCTCTATTCTTTTTAAACTGCAAAAACAATTCATCATAATATATTTTGAGTCTGCCCCTGTAATAAAATCTCTATCCTCATTTTCATCTTCTATCAAAAAACCTTCATGCATGATCCTTCATATTCCTGCAAAAGAATCTCCAACATTGCCTTTGTCAAAAATAAAATCATTTTGCCCGTGCAAAATAAATCATCTAAAACTTGTTCAAAAATCTCCAACCCTTTCTCCTTCTCTGCAAAAAATATTCTGTGATTGCAAAATAAAATCTTCTTCAAATTCTTTTCTCAAAATGTCTTCAATAAATCATATTGCCCCAAAATGTCTTCAATAAATCATATTGCCCCTGTTTATTTTTCTCCTCAGATCCAAAAGAAAATTGTCAATTTGCCTCAAATAAAATAAACTTTGAGATCATCATAAACTCTCCATAAAAAAAATTGACACGATCCTTCATCACAAAAATCATCTTCAGAAAAAATCTTCATTAAAAAATCAATCTTGTCATCAAAAAATAATCTTCAATTACGATGAAAAAACCCATAAAAAAAACTTTCCAACTTGGATCTCATGCCTTTTAAAATAGAAATTAAAAATAATTTCTAAATTTCTAATCCACATATTTAAAAGGAACTTTCCAAAGATTATAAATCTTATACAAAATATGCCCACTCATAAGAAATAGAAAGGATGCCTTTTTCCTTAAATCATGCTCCCCATTCGATGTAATCTTCATATGATGACATAATGAACATTTCGATGACTTTTGTTTTTAAAACATGCACAACCTTTATTAAAAATCGGGCTCCCTCTTGGCATCTTTACTATGCTCACTTATCATTCGATTGCTTTCAAAAAAAACTTTATAAACTCGAGCTCCTTTATAAATGGCAAAAAGTGCTTTTCATAAAATAGATGTGGTAACTTACCACCCAAGCACTCACCCTACGTTTAACCATACTTTGGTAGTTTAGTAAACTTTGAAACATATTCATTTAAGTTTTCTTTCCCGCTCAAGAGAAGTGAAGACCGGTCTGATAGGTTAACAAGGTGAAGGGGTTGGTGGAGAGATGTAATGGAGCCCCTTTGGTGAGTCACTTTAAGTGACTTTACCTCCTATAGGAAGTCACTGTTTAATTAAAACAACATTAATCCCACCAACATTAATGAAGTATCAATATATATCAAGTCTGAAATATGTCATCTAAATTTTTGAGCACTCTTTTGATCACTTTACACCTGGTCTCAACATAAGATATGATATCGCCTTAAATTGATGATCCGTGCCAACATCCACATAGAGAACACCATACTATCAACACTGAAAACATTAAATGATCAACATCACCTTGTTTATATGAACACCAAAATGATAGACATCAATAGATCAATCTAGTCCTGCAAACTTATCAACCATGAATGTTACCTTCTATGCATTTGCCAGTCATCATCCTCCTGTTGAAGCATAAACCCTTTGCCTATGACGATAATGATCTTATATCTCTGATGATAATGACCCACATCAAACAAGAATCACTTCATTGCTATGTCTTGATATGATGTCATAAACTCATCCTTGTTCCAACCTTGATGAACAAGTATCTTGTGAAAACATCCTGATACATGATCAACACACTTATTCTGATTCTCCTGACAAAAGTGAACAACTTGTGAAGATGCACAACAATTCAACTCTCTCAATACCTTTTGACATTAATGACAAATTAGCACCATCAATCTCCCCCTTTGTCATTGATGGCAAAACCACCTGATGCAATTTTTCTTTCTCCCCCTTTTTGACATCTGATGACAAAGACTATTATCTCCCCCTGAGAAAATAACTCCACTGAAAGATGTTAAAGCTTGATCATCACAAACATATTGCATTATGAGGGCTTTGAAGGCATAAACTCTTGTTATCTTGTTATCTTCAATAAAAAAAAATTAGAACCACTTACCAAAATCTTTGAAACCACTTGTCTTTCTTGAACATCAATATTACAAACCTTCAAAGAGTCTATTTGTTTCCCTTATGATAAAGTTCACAAACAAATCACTGCTCATAAATACCACTGGTGAACACTGACAAGAATAAACAACATAACTCAACTCAACACTGAACCACTTCCTGAAATAGTCCTGAAGCAACATATCACACATGAAGACTCCTTATCACATAGTTCTCAACAAAAGATGCCAAGATGACCATTTTTGATAAGACCTTTACTTGCCTCTGATACAAGATTCATCATCAATGTCATAAGAAACTCTAGATTATCATAACTTGAAGCTCATACCTGAAACCACCACACAATTTTCACATACTTTTCTAAACCATATTAATGAGGAAGAACATGTCAAATTAATATACCAATGATCACTTCTAAATGAACATTTATTCTGCAATCAAGAATAGAGATCATCCTTCTGCACAAGATACCTTATACAACATACTGTCAAACCTGATATAACCACATCTGCAATCAACAAGAACGAACTCCTTCCTCTTGACTTTATCATTCAAATTAGCCCATCAAGATTGCACAACCTTCACCATCAAGCTCTTCAAGCATTAAATCCTTTAACAACTTATCAACACCTTGCATTCATAGAACATGTCATTTTATTACACCAATGAATCATTCATTCTGCAACCAAGAATTCTTGCACATCCCTTTTGACATGAAAAGAATGAAGACCATCTTGCTATTCCTATACATCTTTTTACAACACACTGTCAAATCTGATATATAAATAATCATATCTGAAACATACTGCAATCAACAAGAACTCTTGCCTCTTGACTAAAACAAGATATTATTGCAACAACACTTTCCAAAACACTTTGGATTGCAATACCATGACAATTCAATCTTTGTAATCAGGATTATTAACAATTTGTGCATTTGAACTCCTAAAACACCTTTTCAATATCTTGAAAGCATAATAAGCCAATGAACACCTGTATCACTATCATACATTGAAACTCAAAAACATCAAAAATTTCATTTCAAACAATATCAGGCAAGTATGACAAACAAAACACAATCAACTGATCTCCTCCTGTAACTTCTTGGGGATAAAAGATAGAACAAGAACAACTCCCCCTCACATCATGCTATTTGTTATGCAACTGATGATGTAACTTGTGCTGGATGCACAAGTTTGGGATTTACCTTCTCATGACTCTTTTGCTTCCACACTTTTACAGGTGCTTTCTTTCTCCAAACCTTTTCAACCTTTTTCTTTTCCCAACCTTTCAAATTAGGTGATGCTTTCCTGCAACTGTGTGCTTTATGACCAAGAGAGTTGCAACTATAACAAATTATGTTGTAATCAAAATCAATTGACTGATAATACTTTTGAGTACTCATATTAAGCTTCTCTGTAGGATTATACCTTCTATGCACTTTGCAATTTCTTTGTATGTGTCCAACATTATTGCACTTGTAACAAATAATGTCAGTATTCCTTCTGCAAACAATTGCTTTGTGTCCAAATTGATTACAAGCATAACAATAACCATTAAAAGAATAATTATACCTATACATGTATGCTTGTCTAACAACAGGTTTTCTAAAATTTCTTCTCTCAGCTTCACGCTTCTTTTTAACTTCAGGGGCAGCAGCATGACTTAAATCAATTTTTCTTCTTGGAATTTCTCTAGCTTTGGAGCACTCTCCTTCTTCAAATCTGAGACTCTTTTCAAACTGCTTCTTAATATCCTCAAGTTCTTTTCTTAAATAGACTTGTTCTCCTTCAAGCTTATGACATTCAGTTGCTTTAGTTTCCAACTCAAACTTTGTTACATTGGCTATCCTTTTAGCTTCCTCAACCTCATCTTTCAAATTGATAATTAATTTGTCGGATTCACCAACTTGACTTTTCAAGTTCATAACCAGATTTCTTGTCTCTTCAAGATCTAAAAGAACTTTGTCCTTGGATTCTTTCTCTTGTTTAAGCTGGTCTTTTAATCTCCTATTTTCTTTACTAAGTTGCTTGATTGTATCCAGGGCACATATAAGCTCTCCTTCAAAATCAACTTCACAATCAACTACATCCACAAAGAGACCTGTTTCTTCATCAACAAAAACATTTCTTTCATTTAATTCTTGTTCTCCATCATTCATAATAATTTCTTCCTTTTTATCAAAATTCTCAACTGCAGCATTCTTTGTATCGATTATCAGGGGTGACATATGCAACAAATCATTGCTAGACTTAACTGAGGCTTGTTTTACTATCTTTTGATCATCATCTTTCTTTTCTTTATTTGAGACCTTAATTCTATTCTTCTTACCCATTTTACTCCACTCACAGGACTTACCCGAGCTGATTAAGCTTCAAAAAGGGAACCTAGGCTCTGATACCAATTGTAGGAGTCAAGGACAACACTGAGAGGGGGGGTGAATCAGTGTTGTGTGAATTTTCAAATCTTTTTACAACTTCTTGCAAACTTTCTCTTACAGAACTAATAGAGAGGAATACATTAATGATTTGTGCACAAGATTAATAATGAAGGATGTGAATAAAACTTAATAAGCAAAGCACTAATATACACACATACATATGAAGACACCATGAAACTTAACACATGCTCTTCATGAGTGGAAAACCCTTCTGGTTAAAAACCACTCAAAACTGCCTCACTGGCTTAACTGATAAAACATGCCTCACTGGCTACAATATGTGTCTCATTGACAAAAGTTAAGGTCTCACTGACCTGTAAGCCTCACTGGCATACTGTTTAGAAGCACCAGCTTCAAGGAGCACCAACCCCTAGTACATAACAAACTGAAAACAAGAATTCAGAGGGTTTCTCTGTTTCAATACAAAACATTTCTTCTCTCATGTGTCTGTCAAATGTCCATTCTGTTCAAAATCAATCCTACATCCGGATACACTCAAACACTGCATAATCATCTATGTTTCATCAATGTCTATTTATATATTTGCATCAATGCACTTGAAATGTCCTTTCACCTTCAAAACATATTTTCATTATCCTCTTATCAAAACCTTTCATCTTCTCTGAAAGAAAATAGATTTGATTGCATAAAATAGATCTCCATTCTGTATTCTTTTTAAACTGCAAAAACAATTCATCATAATATATTTTGAATCTGTCCCTATAATAAAATCTCTATCCTCATTTTCATCTTCTATCAAAAAACCTTCATGCATGATCCTTCATATTCCTGCAAAAGAATCTCCAACATTGCCTTTGTCAAAAATAAAATCATTTTGCCCGTGCAGAATAAATCATCTAAACTTGTTCAAAAATCTCCAACCCTTTCTCCTTCTCTGCAAAAAATATTCTGTGATTGCAAAATAAAATCTTCTTCAAATTCTTTTCTCAAAATGTCTTCAATAAATCATATTGCCCCTGTTTATTTTTCTCCTCAGATCCAAAAGAAATTTGTCAATTTTCCTCAAATAAAATAAACTTTGAGATCATCATAAACTCTCCATAAAAAAAATTGACATGATCCTTCATCACAAAAATCATCTTCAGAAAAAATCTTCATTAAAAAATCAATCTTGTCATCAAAAAATAATCTTCAATTAGGATGAAAAAACCCATAAAAAAAACTTTCCAACTTGGATCTCATGCCTTTTAAAATAGAAATTAAAAATAATTTCTAAATTTCTAATCCACATACTTAAAAGGAACTTTCCAAAGATTATAAATCTTATACAAAATATGCCCACTCATAAGAAATAGAAAGGATGCCTTTTTCCTTAAATCATGCTCCCCATTCGATGTAATCTTCATATGATGACATAATGAACATTTCGATGACTTTTGTTTTTAAAACATGCACAACCTTTATTAAAAATCGGGCTCCCTCTTGGCATCTTTACTATGCTCACTTATCATTCGATCGCTTTCAAAAAAAACTTTATAAACTCGAGCTCCTTTATAAATGGCAAAAAGTGCTTTTCATAAAATAGATGTGGTAAATTACCACCCAAGCGCTCACCCTACGTTTAACCATACTTTGGCGGTTTAGTAAACTTTGAAACATATTCATTTAAGTTTTCTTTCCCGCTCAAGAGAAGTGAAGACCGGTCTGACAGGTTAACAAGGTGAAGGGGCCAGTGGAGAGATGTAATGGAGCCCCTTTGGTGAGTCACTTTAAGTGACTTTACCTCCTATAGGAAGTCACTGTTTAATTAAAACAACATTAATCCCACCAACATTAATGAAGTATCAATATATATCAAGTCTGAAATATGTCATCTAAATTTTTGAGCACTCTTTTGATCACTTTACACCTGGTCTCAACATAAGATATGATATCGCCTTAAATTGATGATCCGTGCCAACATCCACATAGAGAACACCATACTATCAACACTGAAAACATTAAATGATCAACATCACCTTGTTTATATGAACACCAAAATGATAGACATCAATAGATCAATCTAGTCCTACAAACTTATCAACCATGAATGTTACCTTCTATGCATTTGCAAGTCATCATCCTCCTGTTGCAGCATAAACCCTTTGCCTATGACGATAATGATCTTATATCTCTGATGATAATGACCCACATCAAATAGGAATCACTTCATTGCTATGTCTTGATATGATGTCATAAACTCATCCTTGTTCCAACCTTGATGAACAAGTATCTTGTGAAAACATCCTGATACATGATCAACACACTTATTCTGATTCTCCTGACAAAAGTGAACAACTTGTGAAGATGCACAACAATTCAACTCTCTTAATACCTTTTGACATCAATGTCAAATTAGCACCATCAAAGTGTTGTGACATTATTATTGATAGTGGAAATACTGACAATCTTGTTTCATAGGAGATGGTTGACAAGTTGAAGTTGACAAGAAGAAAGCATCCACATCCATATCAGATTGCATGGTTGCAGAAGGACCACAGAGCTTTGGTCAATGAGTAGTGTTTAGTGAAGTTCAAGATTGGGGACTACCATGATGAGGTGATGTGTGATATCATACCGATGGATGCATGTCATATGATGTTGGGGAGGTCGTGGCAGTATGATAGGAGCGTTGTCCATGATGGTCGTGCAAACACATATTCCCTAACAAAGGATGGAGTTTGCCATAAGTTGAAGCCCTTAAAGGAGGTGGAAGAAAAGGTATGTAGTACTTCCAGAATTTGCTTGGTAGATGGTAGAAAATTTTTGGAGAGTATGAAGCATGAGCGTCATTGCTTTGATCCCTAAGATTAGTCAAGAGAAATGTGAAGATGTACCAGCAGAAGTCTTAGTTATGCTAGAAGAATTTTAGGATATTATCTCTAATAATATACCAGAAGGTTTACCACCAGTAAGGAAGATAAGTCATCAAATGGATTTGATACCAGGAGCTAGTTTGCCAAATAAGGCAGCCCATAGAATGACTCCAGTAGAGAATGAAGAGTTGAACAGACAGGTCCATGAGTTGTTAGGGAAGGGACTGATAAGGGAGAGCCTAAGTCCATGTACAGTACCTGCAGTACTAGCACCAAAGAAAGATGGAGAGTGGAGAATGTGTACAAATTCTTGAGCCATAAATAAGATCATGATCAAGTACAAGTTTCCATTGCCAAGAATGGATGACATAATGGATTGTTTGAGTGGAGCCAAGTACTTCATGAAGATTGACCTGAAGAGTGGGTATCACCAAATCTATATCAATGAAGGAGATGAGTGGAAGACAGCCTTCAAGACAAAGGAAGGTTTGTATGAGTGGTTAGTCATGCCATTTGGGCTAACGAATGCACCAAGCACATTCATGCAGCTCATGAACGAGGTATTGAAAGAATTTTTGGGAACTTTTGTCATTGTTTATTTGGATAATATTTTGATTTTCAGTAAGACTTGGGATGAGCATCTGATGCATATCAAAAGAGTTTTAGAGAAGATGAGGGAGGAGAAGTTGCTGACTAATCTGAAGAAATGTAGTTTTACAAAGAAGGAGTTGGTATACCTAGGATTTGTTGTCTCAGAGGAAGGTCTTAAGATGGACCTAGAGAAGGTGAGAGCTATCCTTGAATGGCCTACACCAAAGAGTGCCACAGAGGTACGATCTTTCATGGTTTGGCAAGTTTTTACAGAAATTTTATCAAGAATTTTAGTAGTATTTATGCACCCCTAATAGAGACAATGAGAGGGGATAGAAAAGAGTTTAGATGGACTAAAGGAGCAGACAAAAGCTTTGATACATTAAAGCAGAAAGTTACAGAGCAACCTGTTTTGGCACTTCTAGATTTCAATAAGGTATTTCAGGTAGACTGTGATGCTAGTGGTAATGCTATAGGAGCTTTTTTGAGTCAAGAAGGTAAGTCCATTGCCTATTTTAGTGAGAAGCTTAATGATGCCAAGAAAAAGTATTCTATTTATGATCAGGAATTTTATGCTATAGTTCAGGCTTTGAAGAAATGGAGACATTATTTGTTGGCAAAAGAGTTTGTTTTATATACCGATCATCAGGCTTTACAGTATCTTAATAGCCAAGGAAAGTTGAGTCAAAGGCACTTAAAATGGGTTGAGTTTTTGCAGAGTTATACCTTTGTTTTGAAGCACAAGAGTGGGAAGTCCAATAGAGTTGCAGATGCCTTGAGCAGAAGGCAAAATTTGTTGACAAAAATGAAGATAGAGGTTGTTGGGTTTTATGAGCTCAAGAGTTTGTATCCAGAAGATCTAGATTTTGCAGAGGCTTGAAAAGCTTGTTTGGAACCTGTTACTTTGGATAGGACAAAATGGTTGGATTTCATTATCCAAGATGGCATGTTGTTTAGAGGAAGCCAATTGTGCATTCCAAGGAGTTCCATGAGAGAGAACCTGATTAAGGAGAAGCATAGTGCGGGATTGGTTGGACACTTTGGTCGAGATAAGACCATTGCTATTGTTGGTGAAAATTATTATTGTCCACAGTTGCAACAGGATGTGAGGAAATTTGTGCAGAGTTGCAGAGTGTGTTAAATGGCAAAAGGAACCAGTCAGACTACAGGGCTATATCAGCCATTACCTGTACCAGAGAAGCCATGGGATGATATTAGTATGGATTTTGTTCTTGGTTTACCAAGGACACAGAGAGGACCTGATTCCATTTTTGTAGTGGTGGTCAGATTCTCAAAGATGACACATTTTAGTCCTTGCAAGAAGACTAATGATGCTGTTCATATTGCAGAGTTATTTTTCAGGGAGGTGGTGAGATTACACGGTCTACCAAAGAGCATAGTTTCATATCGAGATACCAAGTTTATTGGTTATTTCTAGAGGACATTATGGAAGAAGTTGAAGACAGATTTGAAGTTCAGTTCTGCACACCATCCACAGACTGATGGACAGACAGAAGTGGAGAATAGGAGCTTGGGTATCCTGCTACGATGCTTAGTAGGAGATAAGCCCAAGGGATGGGATTTGATTTTACCACAGGCAGAATTTGCTTACAACAATTCTGTCAATAGGAGTACTAGTAAATCACCATTCTAGATTGTGTATGGCAATAGCTCGAGAAATGCTTTTGAGTTAAGGAAGCTGGACAAAGGAGAAAAGACAAGTGCTGAAGCTGAAGACTTTGCAGAACGTCTGAAGAATTTGCATGAAGAGGTGAGAAAGCACATTAATAAGATGAATATTTAGTACAAGGCTAAGGCAGATCAGAAGAGGCGGTATAATGAGTTCTAGGTAGGAGATGAAGTCATGGTTCACTTGAGAAAATAAAGGTTCCCAATTGGAACATACAATAAGTTGAAAATGAAGAAATTTGGACCATGCATAATCTTAAAGCAGCATGATTCAGGAAATGCATATGAGGTAGAGCTGCCGAGTGGGATTAATATTTCCCCTATTTTTAAGATTGCTGATTTATCAGAATATCATGAAGGTGGAACAGAGGATGGACCAATAGAAGTGCAGTGGAGTATTCTGACATCTACTTCAATGGAGGAGAAAGAAGCGATCTTGGATGGCCGTGTGGGAAGTATTCAGAACAAGCAATATGAAGAATATCTAGTAAAATGGAAAGGAAGGTATGTTGAAGATTCTTCTTGGTTGTCTAAGGTAGAGGTTGACCGTTTAGGTTTCCCTCACACAAACATCTGAGACGTGATAGGGTCACTTCTCAAATTACCCTAGGTGTCTGATGCAGGAGCATCCAGTGGTGTAAGGGAAATCTTGCATCACCCAAAAAGAAGTTAATTCAAAATCATTGTAGTTGTTTTCATTTCTTTCCATAATTAGTGTTTCTGGTTCCATAATATCTAGAATAATGATGTAGGACTTTCAGTTTTTCCAAAACTGCTAAAAATAGCAACCTGCCCGTTTTGGAGAGTGTACCTACCATTTTAGGAATGTTTGCATTTGGGCATGGATTGAAGAAAAAACTTACAAAAAGTTACATAATAGAAATATAAGACCTTTGGCGAAGGAATCAGACAAAGATCATTTGTGAGATGAAAGATATTAAAGTTTTTGTTTTCTGAAAAGCCCCTAAATTTTTTTGAAATGAGATACGAGGCACTAAAACATCCCATAACATCCTGAAAAGTTGATGGAAATCTGTTAACAGATTTCTGACGTGATAGTTCACATTGTGAGCTTTCCAGTGCTTAAAACGGTTCATCAATCGGACACTTGGATCAAAATTTATGCTTCCCAAAAGTTGACCTACTTTTGGAGGGAATTGCAAATTTCAAAATTGAGCTGGAGGCCACCAAAAGTGCTATTTATGACTATTTTGGGAACCCTGGGTGGTAGGAGAGTTAAAGGGACAAGTGTGGAGTCAAGAATAGGTGGGAAAATAGAAACCCTAGCTGATTTGGGGTTACAGAAAGCAAAAGATTCCAGAGCCTAGTGAGGTGTAGCTATAGTGTGTTGTAGCCCGTGGAGGATTGATTCCTCATATTGTAATTGAGCTTCTATAATGTAATGAGTTGCCTAGATTAATAAATAAATATTCTATTTTCTGTATTCTATTTCTGTTAGTTATGTGTTTTATGATTTACCCCCTTCATCAGTGATAATATGTGCCCTATGCAAAATATGTAAGGAATTACATGCAAAGCATAAGCCAAATTGTCAAAGATAGCATTATATAAGGCATAGTAAATATACGTAGATAATCTCATGTGAGGCACAAAAAGCATGCAATAAATATTAACAAATAATACCATGTAAGGCACAACAAGCATGCAATAAATATTAATAAATAATATCATGTAAGGCACAACAAGCATGCCAATCAATAGGATGAAATTAGGATGTACTTGCACATAAGACCAAGGCTATGAAATACCCCCAGATTTTGTCCTAGTGGTAAGGAAACACAATAATAATGGAAAGGATTGGTCTTGGAAGCACAATCAAACATGTCATATAGGATGTGAAAATTTTGAATGCCAACATCTAGAATAGTTTATAGGGAAGTTTATCAACTAAATATGTGAGTGTCAAGGCACATGGAATAGTTCAAGTAAAGAGACCCACCTAGAGTGATATGTATAGAAATAGATAGTAGATGTAAGAAAATGAAATAATGGGCAAAATATGGTCAACACTTATGATTTGCCCCTTTGTAAGATAACTGATAAATTTAATGCTCAATGTAACCATATGACTCATAAATGTTGTCTCCAAAGATACATACTATAATAAATGCACCATCATATGATTTTTCAAAAAATATGTCCATGTCTCATGGTCACAACTAGTAATATCAATTATCATGAATAGTAATGTCTTGTATCAAGTGTTTGTGATAAGGGTTAAAACCTAGCATAGAGGTAATTACACCCCTACCATATAGAGAAGGGGTAAAAGGTGAAAGGGAAAGGAACATCTCATTTCCATCATCACCCGAGAGAGAGAGAGAGAGAGAGAGAGAGAGAGAGAGAGAGAGAGAGAGAGAGAGAGAGAGAGAGAGAGAGAGAGAGAGAGGACGAGAGAGAGAGAGAGAGAGAGAGGAGAGAGAGAGAGAGAGAGAGAGAGAGAGAGAGAGAGAGAGAGAGAGAGAGAGAGAGAGAGAGAGAGAGAGAGAGAGAGAGAGAGAGAGAGAGAGAGAGAGAGAGAGAGAGAGAGAGAGAGAGAGAGAGAGAGAGATTTGCTCAAATAAATGTAGGCAAGCATAACATTTTTCCATTTCATTAATTTTACAATTTTAAAAATGATCAAAATAGTGTAGGATATCTTTTTAGTTACTATTTGATATCTATGAAAGTGACCTTCCATAGGACAAAACCAATATATGCATAGGTGGTCTATGAATATTTTAGTTAAACACAAAAATGATCTATAGAATGATCCTATTATTATATTTTTTGTCTATTTAGTTATGTATTATTAATTTTTTGTTTTACATGATACTATCAATCATTTTTTGTTAAATTTTTAGTATAGGATGAGGTCAAAGTTAGGGATTATTCCAAAAACTACCAATTGTGGAGCCTTCATGGCTTGGATCTTACACCCACAAACATTTATATGGTGCATATGGTTGGACTTGGTCACATGAGGGAGATGCCATCATTTGGTTATGATGTGTGCATGCTCATGACACTTGCAGGGTGGAATTTTTAACATGAACACCTTCCACCTATCCCCAAGAAAGATGACTATCACACTAGAGGATGTATGGTAGATCATGAGACTACTAGTATAGGGAGACAAGTAGTCATTGATTATTCCACAATATAGTAGCATAACAGTGAATAATACTAGTACTATACTAGGACATTAGTACATGCATGAGGAGTGCATTGTTGGACATCTGAATTGGTATAACATCCAAGCTATGCAAACAATTATTATTAATGATTGTTATATTTATTCTTCTAGAAGGTCAAAGATCATCCATTTCTTACATCTTAATTTATTTAGTTCAAGATATGGAGCAATAGGACATGATTTATTCACCGGGGAGATTCATGCTAGCACATGCTTATGATGATTTAGATAAGATTACCAATGTAGGGTGGATACCTCTAGGGGACTCAACACTACTATAGTGTTGGGCATATGAGCATATTAGGATACCTTATTCCCTAGGTGTACTTATAGACATAGCAAAGTGATATAGTCAAACATAGGGAAACAAATAAATGTTGTCCTATCCCTTGAAGGAATACCTCATAACACACTTCCATAGGGATTAAAAAGGTCTAATAATGTTCTAAAAATTAAATCTATGATCCCAACACTTGGACAAAGCTTAGGATTTTTTTGCCAAAACTAGTTTTCAAATTAGGTGATTTCTGAAATAAGATTTGATAGTTTTCTTTTAGGGTTTTACACATCCAGCTTGCTAGTTCATTATAGAAATTGGACACATTTTATACACATACTATTACTTGTTTTGAAAAATTGATGAGATTAATCATTCTAAAAAACCAAAAAAACTAGAGATTGTACTCTGAAACACATTAAACCAAGGGGAAAATATTGATTTCATTAACAATATGACTACAAGATTACATTAGAGTTTCTTGGAGAAACTTGGATAGAATATCCCAATAGAAAACTAATATTTATTAGACCCCCTACTCCCTACAATATTCTCAAACTAAAAATATGAACTAGATACTCCAAAACAATAGAACGACCAACAAACTATGTGCTATTGATTGATAACCCAAACAAATTCTTTCCCCTTTATCTCTTCAAATTGTATATGGAACTTCCAAATTATTTCTCCAAATTTAACCTCCAATAAAATTATTTGGAATCAAGCCTCTAACCTCTACAAGCTTCCCTTTGTACCTTTTATCAATCTCTTCCACGTGACACCAAAATTGAAAGATTTCTAAGAAGGACAATAGAGAATTGAGGATAGAAATTAGGAGTGTAACTCATCCATCAATGTTCCATCCAACTCCAATTTCAAGGGATAAATTAGGAATGCAACTCCAAAAATTATCTTGAGTGGTTCCATCCTACAAGAGGAGACCAAAGAGACAAACTATAAAAATTAATTGTGGACATGTAAGACTCAAACATGACATCCAAGATTCTCTCTTAGTTACAACTCTCCTTCTGTATGAGCACATCAATTGGGGATCAGGCATGAAAATAGGGTGGAACATGTAATTTGAAACTCCCCTCCACTATTAACTCTTCAAATTTTCTTCCCAAGTTCTTGGATTGCCAACGAACAAAACATAAATAAAATATTTTTGGTTGATGTTGGTTATTCAATTCACCAATAATGCAATCAAGTTCAAAGGGTCCAATTAAGGGTTATCCAACCATGCATCCAATATAAACGTTTAGATCTAAACCTTATTTGAACATGTGGAATTTGCAAAATTAATATGCAATGAACAAATTAATATCATTAACTAAATTCACATAAGAGTTGAATTATAAGTTTAGGCATCAACCTTCAATTACAAACTATATCTTATGATCTCACTTAATGTGGTTTTTCCTTATTCACCTTATTTTTCAACTTCTCTTTGTGCAGCTCTTTCTTCCTCCTTCAATATTCTTTATAAAGACAGGTCTTCTATCTCTCTGTCTCTTCCTTTTCTATCCTTCAATCTATTATGTTTACTTTTTTGTACATCCTCAAATCGTATTTAACTTCCTTATATACATAAGGTGTTCCATGAAGTGTGGTAGGTGGTAACATGATACACACCAATATATTAATGTGATAAGGATCCACGAACCCAAAATCAAATGTTTTTCCCATTGGCCAACATTGGAATTTGTTGCATCATCTAGGTGTAACATGTAGGTTCACTAGTAACATGCAACATCATCATTTCCAATAAACTTAGAGCTAGGAGTATCTAATATTAATGTGGTTCTATATGTGACCCCTTCCTTGGACCTCTAATGAAGTAGGTAACATTAAATATTGGTGCAAGCCTTAAATATGTGCCACATCATTTAAACTAGTTACCGTTATATAGTAAACAACTTGGTATAGGTTCCAACTAAATCTTTGGATGAAAACATACATGTGATTACTAACACATGAAAATATAATAGAACATTCTAGATACATGGTGGAATCTATGATCTCGACCGCAACCAACGATAATCAACTGTGGTGCCTTGCAGTCCACTGTATATCGAAAAATTTGGATTTATAAATGGAAATGATCAAACAATTGAAATGCATAACCTAAACCCAAATAATTCAATACCTCGAAGATGCAAAATGAGCTTGATTGATTGATCGCTTTGTTGTGTTGATTGCTCGATTCCGCAGCATAACGTTGATAAGGAGATAGATAATGGATGCAAAGGCTCTAATGATATTTCAACAGCATGTGGATACTTGAGGATCAATGCCCTTTAGAAAATTTGACAGAATAAGGGTGCTTAAGGCTTAATGCATGCTAATGGCTTGTGAGGGGGTTGATTTATAGGAAAGGCTTGGTTCCAATGGATGGTTAGGATCAATTAGGGCTTTAGGTGAAATGGATGGATAGGATTAAGTTAGGTTTCCTTGCACATCAAGAAATTGTAGTCATATGACATGTGGCAAAGGAGGATGAGGCTTAGGTGTGCTTGTGTAGATAAATACTAAAATTAGGTCCCATTAGTTGTGCATGTGAAAGATAAAAGTTGTAACACATGATTGACTAGACAAGTGTTGGAATGTGATGAAAGATGAGTGTTTAATTCAAATAAAATATTTGAATTAGTTGGGATATGAGTTGGATATTATTTAAATAAATAAGATTTATTTAATTAATTGGATAAATGAATAGGATGGGATAAGATATGGAGGACTTAATTCAAATAAAATATTTGAATTAGTTGGGATAGGAGTTGAAAATTAATTAAATAAATAAGATTTATTTAATTAATTGGAAAGTGGGATTATGCATGTGAAATTAATTAAATAAATAAAATTTATTTAATTAATTGGCTAAGTAGGATAAAGATGGGGATTTTAATTAAATAAATAAAATTTATTTAATTAATTGGCTTAATGGATAAATGGGATTAAGAGTAGGATTTAGGACAAAAATGGCTTATGATGTTTAGGATAATGTTTTAACAAGGTGTTGCAAGACATACACAAAGTTGGGACAATTTTGGGTGTCTACATTTGCCCCTCTTTGAGATGATGTTCGAGATGATGAGCTTTGTGTCGAGTAACATCATTTCAAAGAAGTTAAGGTATGGATAATTGATAGGGATGTTGACGACGACGATGATGATGATAGAAAGGATAGGTTGGTGATGCCCCCTCGAGAGGATAGGTGGGTTGGACAAACACAAGTATGCTCTCGAAAAGAAATGGCTTGGCTACAAAAGAAAGATAAGGGAATGGATAGAAGAAATGGATGATGCGTTATGCTGCAATAGAAAGTGAGCAACCAGGATGTTTGATATAGCACTAGACGTTATACACCAAGGTATAAGGACCAGGGTGACGATGTGTCTTGTGCCCTAGCGTAATACAACCTTGTCTAACGTATGAGGAAGAAAACTTAGAGCATTGAAGTCCTAATGCACAAAAGGTATGATATGACCTCAGATGCAAAGGATAGTGCAAAAAGCTATTCCAACATACACAAGATATGAATATTAGCTGGAATGATATAGATGTGATACAAATGCAAGATAAAAAGATAACACACACAAGCAAGCAAGCAAGCACAAATGATTCAAAAACAAACAAGGTATTGCCCCTGTCAAGCTGTAAACCAATGATTAATTGCTGATTGTTGATAGTTGAGAGTGTTGTCATTGCAGGGAAAGCTATATCCCTAGATCAACACAAGGTTGTTTGCTGAGTTGGTTGGCTAGTTGATTGATTGATTTGGCTTACAACAAGGCTAGGATCAAGACCATGGATTTCGTTTGGATAACTTGGCTTGATTAATTAACATGATTGGTATGGATTAAGGATGGGCTTGCATTTGGATCTTTGTTTGGAATGGTTGGAAGATGATGAAATGTTGATTAGATTGATTTGATGAAGGATGGATGATTTGTGGTGGATTGAGCTACTTTTGATGTGCTAAAGTGATTGGATTTGTTTTAATGGTTGGATTGATGTGCTTTGGTTTTGATGTTTTCTATTGCTGGGTCGATTGTTTCGATGATTGGATTGTTTTGAATGATGATAGTGATGCTGTGATGATTAGAGTATCGATTCAATCTAAGCATAAGCAAGTGTTCTCAATGTGCTCAAAGGATGTAAAACAAACACAGGTGTTGCCCTTGTCAAGTCATAAACCAATGGTTGATTGTTTCATTGATGAGGATAGTGTTGTCATTGTGGGGAAAGCTATATCCCTAGATCAACACAAGGATGTGGGAATGCGATATCCCATTGATGATGATTGATTGGGCTCATGACAAGATTAGGATAAAAAAACTTGTTGATTTGATTAGATAATGTTCCTTGATTGATTAGCTTGCTTCATATGGATTAATGTGACTTGGATTTAAGATCATTGCTTAGATTGATTTGATTGATATGACTGGAAATGGATTGATTGAAATGGATGAATGAATGTTATTGATAGGAAGAATTGATGATTGATGATTGAAGATGATGATGAATTGATTTTGATTGAATGTTGATGAAGTGGATTGTTTTGGATGATGATTGAATTGATCTTATTGCTTGGATTTTTTGTTGGATATTTGATTTTTTTGGATTTTTTTGACATATTTGATTTTTTTTGTAGTTTTTGAAATGTTTTGGGATGTCAATGGATTTACAATTTAGGTAGCTATTGTGCTAGATACCAATGACAAAGGAAAACCAAGTCTAGGTGCAAAGATGGATGAATGGGATTGGATGGATAAAAGGATGGGCAATAAGGGATGGAAGGCTCATGATATATGGATGGATAAAAAGATAGGCCATAAAAGGGATGGATGCATGCCTCATGATGAACAAATAGGTAGGCTATAGTGGAAAGCTCATGATAAATGGATGGGGATAAGCTATAAGATGGAAAGCTTATGATAAGGATATGCCATAGTGGATGGATCATAAGGGAGCTAGGATGTGATCTTCAAAGGCTGTGTTGCATAGGAAGAACTTGCCCCCATTCTAGGTGGTAATGCTTAGGATTTTTACATGACAAAGTTCATGACCATGGGATGACATGATAGGTTTTACATGACAAGGTGTATGATAGGTGGATAATGATAATATGGATTGATGAGGAAGGTATGAGGTATACCAAGAGATATCCAAAGCATGTTTCAAGATTTTGCCCCTATGTCTTCATCAAAATCAAAAGGCAGAAGGATGGATGAATGGATAAATGGGTTCAATAGGATAGGGTTGTTTATGTAATGGCTAAGGATGGTAGGATGGTAAATGATATAATGGGATAGATAGTTTGGAAATGGATAGGTTGGATGAGACAATGTGCCCCCAAGTGTAAGTGACATAGAAGATCAACCTACACATGATGCCTGTTTGCCAGGTTTTCATCATGGTACTTATCCAAGGCGCCTGTTTACCAGGTTTTCACCATTGGATGAAGGGATTTCTCTTTACTATTTTTTTTTTTTGTTTTTCTTTTTTTTGTTTTTCTTTTTATTTTTTTTGCTTTTTTGCTTTTTTTTTTAGATGGGATGACAATTACACATGGCGCCTGTTTGCCAGGTTTTCACCATGGTAATGGATAGGAGGGATTCAAGTGTTTAGTGCTATGAGAGATGATATTGTCCCTTTAGAGATGGATGTCGTCTTTGCATGGACCATGTTGTTATGCTCATAGATGTTGGTAAGGGAGATATGGATGGGAGATGGATAAGGTAGATAGTGGATTATGAAGGGAATGATGGTAGGGTAGGGTAGTCGCTTATGATGTGGATTTATATAGGCTTATGGAATGAAGATGGATGAAAGGTTTATGCCAAAGCATGGACCATAGGGATTGCATGGGGGAGATATGTAGGATAATGGAGGGAAGATGGGGAGATGTAGTTATGTGAAGGTGCTGCGGTGTGGAAAGGAATCATGACCAACGGTTGCACACACTATGATAAACATTGAAGCTTTTGATGAAATGGTGGTGTAGGAAGCAATGGAGATGTTTGCTTAGGAGATGGTTGATGAAGTGATTTAGGAACCCACATAGATTTAGTATTTTTAGTGCTTTTGTTTTGCTTGTGGGATTTTTGAAGGGAATGGAAGTTTTGGATGGAAATAGGCTTTTGGATGGAGGTAGGTGATTGGGATTCTTGAGATGTGGAGGAGGATGCCTCATTTGACTTGCTAGCTATTTGCTTAGGAACCCAAACCATTTTGCTTTTGGGCTTTGTTTTTGGAGGTAAGGGTTTGGATGGTTGCTTAGATGTGGATGAGGATGCCTCATTCGCTTTGCTAGCTGTTTGCTTAGGAACCCAAACCATTTTGCTTTTGGGCTTTGCTTTTGGAGGTATGGGCTTGGATAGCTTTTTGGATTGCTTTGATTTGGTTCTTTGCATTGATTTTTCATGTTTGTGCCCTAAGGCATGATAGTTCTTTAGATTTTTGGTAGGACTTTTAGCTTTATAGGTAGAGGCATCAAAATTTTGCTTTTGAATCCCATGGCATGGGTGGAGTGGATGAAATGATTGGAAGCTTTATGCTTAGGTGATGTGTGTTTTTGTTGGCCATGATTAGGGATGTAAGGATACTTATGAATGATATGTATGTTAGGTGTTGGAAGCAATGGTGGCAAGGTGGATGGAGGGATATTTGGAGTTGGTAAAAGTGGAGGCAAGGTGGATGGCGGAAGGTGTATGGTCACATGCTTTTGACTTTTATAAGTTGGTGGAGGTGGAATGACAACATATGTTTTGGGTATATGATGGGGGGTGTGATGGAAAGTGGTAGGTTTAGGATGCATGAAAGGATTACCAACATCTTGGCCTTGTTTACCTTGGGGTGTGTATCCAAGGCCATATGAGCATGGAGGGATTTTGACATGGTTTGGCTCCAAAATACCTTGTTCATAAAGGCCTAGACTTTTGCCTTGGTAGTTCATGTTTTGGAGTATGCGATGGACAATGGGACTAGGTGTGCTGTGAACATTAGACTTGAGCTCATTATTGGATGAAGAAGGTGAAGTGGATAAAGGTCGTTGTTGTCCTAAGGAAGAACATTCATGGACAAAGGTGGTAAAACCAATAGGACATGATGGTGGACTTGAAGTGGAATCGATGGTCAATGTGAAAGGAGGATCATTAGGATCTTGCTTATGTTCATTATGTTCGCTAAGATCCAAGTTATTTGTTTGATCTTTTATGCTTACTCGGGGGACAAGTGTCTCATCTTGACAAGTGGATGTTTGCTCATTATGGATAGGGCTGGATGGCAGATGACTAGGAGCAATTTGGATATCTTGCTCATGGATAGATATAGGATTATGGATAGGATCAAGGTGCTCATGGATAGCTTCTTCATTATGGATATTGTCTTGATCGTAAAGAAGGTAAATGTTATGGATGGGTTGTATGAAAGTGTTTTGATCCTGAGTTGGACTAGGGCTTAATGTTTCCACATGCTTAGGATTAAACCTTTGACATACCTCTTGGGTTGCTTGAATGGAAGTGTAAGGCTCTTGGATAGGCTCTTGGTCAACAACATAAGAACATGATGACTCTTGACTTGGATTAATGATACGAGACTCTTGAATAGGCTTGATGGCTTGTAGGTCAGATGATGGGCTTGAAGGGCTAAGAATGTTTATTGAGGGCTCTTGGATAAGCTCAAGGATATGTGAACCACATGATGGGATTATAGTATTGGACATGACCTTTGGAAGTTCTTTGGTAGGCTCATGAATGGGTGTTTGACATGGAAGTAGTTTATTCCTAGCTAGTAGCCAATGGATCACATCCTGTGCAAGGGTATGAGTGGATGGGCAATATAATGGATGAATGATAATAGTAGATGGTGTTGTAGGCTTAGGACTAGGATTAGGTTGAGGGCTAATTGGATTGGGTGGATTAGGATTTGAACTAGATGGGGATGATGTGGCACGATTTCCCATTATAGGTGGGTACACCTTGTAAACAATTGAGAGAAATATTGGGCATTGATTTGTATTATGGCCTTTGGTCCTATGGTATGCACAATAATCATGTTCATTATATGGACTTTCTTCACATGGTTTGACTTTAGGAAGTTCAATGAGTTTTGCTTCAAGCATCCTTTGTAAAACTCTCTCAGCCGCATCCTTTGGTGAACGATTAGAATGACATGGTGAGGAAGGTAATGAAGGGCTTGGTGGTGTGGAAGGTTGATGGACCAATGGACTAGGAGTAGGATCACATGATGGTGTTGGGATAGGACTTGTTGGCTCATGTGTTGGCATGTGATTGGATGGTGGTGGCCACTCTAGATTGGTATCTCCCTTGTCAAAGGTTATTAGATCTTGCATAGGATAACTTGGTCTTGTTTGATTTATGTACAAGGGGCCAATGGGATTCGGATATGATTCTTGTTGGAAAGGTGGATTTAGATCTATCAATGGTGTTTGGTGGTCTTGTTGAAAAGGTGTATTTGAACTTACTTGATTTATATATAAAGAGCCATTGGGACTTGGATGTTGTTCTTGAAATATCACTTGATTTCTTTGTGGATGGGCTTGGTAGTGTATTGGAATGGTGGTATGAGAGATTGGATAAGCTTGAGGTGGAGGTTGATAGGTTGATGTGGCATTGACTTGGTGGATAGGTGGATTAAGTTGATAGGAAGTGGATGGATATGACATGTGGCTATAAGGTGGATTAGGTTGATAGGAAGTGGCTAAGGATTGTTGTACTTGTCGAGCTTGACTAGTGGCTAAAAGGTGTTGGACTTGGGCTATGGAGTGTTGTAGTTGAGGTGATTGGGTTGCATGGGGTTGAGCTTTTTGGATGAAGAATTGTAATATTTCAATGGCGTCTTGGTTTAGGGGTTGTAATCCTTGATAAAGATTTTGGAGGAATCTTTGGAATTTGATTTCTAGGTCCTCTAGTGTAGACATGTTGTCACCACGTGTTTGTCTTAAGTCCTTTTAGCAAGTGCTTGCTTAGGGATTTGGATGATGATGTGGAATGTTTAGATGATGTGTTTAGATTGATTTGTTTATGTGTTTGGGTGTTTAGAGCTTGATATGGCAATATTCAAACAAATGATTATGCATATACACACATGAATCACTCACGCAAGACACATAAGCAAGTTGTTGACTTTGAAAATGAAATGTGATGATTATGCAAGCACACATGGAAAACACATCAACAAATCTAATGTGTAGTCAAGTGGGTATAGCCAATTAGGTCTTAGGCTATCTATTGCACAAGGTTGACTATGGAATTGAAAGTGAAATCCTGCCACACAGCCAGGAGAAAGGGGTAACCCACCCTTCACCTTCACTTCCCAAAGGTATAAAGTTCTTTGGGGCTTAGCCAAGAGTGACAAGATTCCAACTCCCAATGAGGGTGTCTTTCGATTCAGTCTCGATTGAGGTCGTCCCTTGGAGTGGTGTGTCTCCAAGCAGGCCTCCTAAGAAGGGTATGACAAAAGCAAACCAAGTGAGCTGTCACTTGATTCACACTCGCAGTTGTTAATTTCCCCTTAGAAACTTGAAATGTGTAACAAACAGTTCAAGCACTTGTTCTTTTTAGACCCAAATCTAAATGTGATGGAAGACAATGGTTTGTTTTAGCCCAATTTTTTTTTGATGTGAATTTGCAAACAATTGTTTATTTTAAAGCCCAAATCCAAGTGTGATGACAAACAAGTTGTTTGTTTTATGCCCAAAATCTAAATGTGTGATCAAATAATGATTAGAGATGAGAGATTAGAATGAGTGCACCTCATAAAAATTGCTTTCCAAGTTGCTATTATGATTGATCCAAATGTTGCTCCAGCTCCTTTGATTCACTTACAAGTCACTGCAAAAAATAAAATGTGATTTGGTTTGCTAGATTGGAAGATATGATTTTTTTTTCTAAAAATCGCGCGTCAAAAATTTCTGAAAAATTAGAATCGCAGGGTCAACTTCAAATCGCCATAACTCTTTGAATACTGAACCAAATCTTTAATGTAACCATTTTTCGGAAAGCTCTCGAAGTCCTCTTTCCAACGAATCTAAGATCTCCTTTTTACAGGATCTGTGTAAAACAAAAAAACCTCTGCAACAGATCTGGTCATAAATTAAAAAAATCAGCAAAAAGTTGCGCGTCAAAAATTTCTGAAAAATTAGAATCGCATGGTCAACTTCAAATCGTCATAACTCTTTGAATACTGAGTCAAATCTTTAATGTAACCACTTTTCGGAAAGCTCTCGAAGTCCTCTTTCCAACGAATCTAAGATCTCTTTTTTCCAGGACCTGTGCAAAACAAAAAAACCCTCTGCAACAAATCTGGTCATAAATTAAAAAAATCAGCAAAAAGTCGCGCGTCAAAAATTTCTGAAAAATTAGAATCGTAGGGTCAACTTCAAATCGTCATAACTCGTTGAATACTGAGCCAAATCTTTAATGTAACCACTTTTCGGAAAGCTCTCGAAGTCCTCTTTCCAATGAATCTAAGATCTCCTTTTTACAGGACCTGTGTAAAACAAAAAACCCTCTGCAACAGATCTGGTCATAAATTAAAAAAAATCAGCAATATAAAATATCTTCAACCTACAAATCAAAGTGCATAAACCTGCAAAAATGAATGATTGACGCTCCAAGAAATCTGATCTTCACAAAAACAACTCAAACAAGAGGGTTAATCAGGGACGTGAGTCCCACCGGGCGTGCCAAAATATATATCAAAAAATTTGGATTTATAAATGGAAATGATCAAACAATTGAAATGCATAACCTAAACCCAAATAATTCAATACCTCGAAGATGCAAAATGAGCTTGATTGATTGATCGCTTTGTTGTGTTGATTGCTCGATTCCGCAGCATAACGTTGATAAGGAGATAGATAATGGATGCAAAGGCTCTAATGATATTTCAACAGCATGTGGATACTTGAGGATCAATGCCCTTTTAGAAAATTTGACAGAATAAGGGTGCTTAAGGCTTAATGCATGCTAATGGCTTGTGAGGGGGTTGATTTATAGGAAAGGCTTGGTTCCAATGGATGGTTAGGATCAATTAGGGCTTTAGGTGAAATGGATGGATAGGATTAAGTTAGGTTTCCTTGCACATCAAGAAATTGTAGTCATATGACATGTGGCAAAGGAGGATGAGGCTTAGGTGTGCTTGTGTAGATAAATACTAAAATTAGGTCCCATTAGTTGTGCATGTAAAAGATAAAAGTTGTAACACATGATTGACTAGACAAGTGTTGGAATGTGATGAAAGATGAGTGTTTAATTCAAATAAAATATTTGAATTAGTTGGGATATGAGTTGGATATTATTTAAATAAATAAGATTTATTTAATTAATTGGATAAATGAATAGGATGGGATAAGATATGGAGGACTTAATTCAAATAAAATATTTGAATTAGTTGGGATAGGAGTTGAAAATTAATTAAATAAATAAGATTTATTTAATTAATTGGAAAGTGGGATTATGCATGTGAAATTAATTAAATAAATAAAATTTATTTAATTAATTGGCTAAGTAGGATAAAGATGGGGATTTTAATTAAATAAATAAAATTTATTTAATTAATTGGCTTAATGGATAAATGGGATTAAGAGTGGGATTTAGGACAAAAATGGCTTATGATGTTTAGGATAATGTTTTAACAAGGTGTTGCAAGACATACACAAAGTTGGGACAATTTTGGGTGTCTACACCCACTAATGGCTTGATAGTCTACAATTATAGATATGAATCTCTAAACTTTGTAAAACATAAGTGCGGTGACATGTGATGTCACAAACTTGACCCACACTACTATAACTATTCTAGAAAATTGGTAAAATACTACAAAATGAACAAAATTTAAATAAAAAATTAGTTGATGCAAGATTTCTCTTACACCCTAGAACTTCTTGCATCACTCAAGATGCTCCTACATCAAACATTTGAGCTAAGAAAGATTGTGATATCCTTCTCACAAGGTATCTTGAAAATATTTTGATTTTAATCTATACCTCCTCACCTCTATAGGACTCACTCTATATGACTCAGCCAAGAAGTATCATTAATTGGTCTATTTAGCCACTTAAGTAGATATTCACTATCCTTTATTACTTTAGTCCTCCTTGCAACTCTTTAATTTTGGACATGAGTTACCTCTTAATTTATCTTTTCTAGTGTTCATGTTCTCCAATACTAAACCTCCTTCCTTTCCCTACCATGCTTGCCAAGTATCCTATAGTTTTGGATGTTCACATTATACTCCCTTAGTTGCTTGTGCATATCATGCACATACTTCAAACTTGGTGTACTTGTATCAATAATTGTCTATACTCTTGTAACATCCTTAGGACCACCCTTGCATATCACCTAAGTTGATGTCCTTCTAATGATTTTATCTACTACACACCTACAATAAAACTTGGACTTAAGTGTATGGTAAACCTTCTCTTCTCTTAAAATATTATGGGATCCCATCTTAATGGTAAGCATCACCCTAGAATATTTCTCTCTTCATCTCATTCTTTCACAAGAATTAGTGTATGTTTCTTCTCATATTTGACAATGGTGTATGTATTTGTTCTACTATCGTGTATGAACTCTCAATTAAATTTCCATGGCCTTCCCAAGTAATACATGGAACACATCCATAGGTATAGCATCACAAATTACCTCATCCCTATAATATACACTCTATAAATTATACAATACACTACTCTTTTACCTTAACATAACAATCCCTCTACAACTAAGAAACATGGTATGGGTTTGACTATGCATATTTCTTTAAACCAAGATTTTCCAGTATATCCACTGAAATTATTTTTTTAGTACTTCCACCATATAAACTTGAAATATTTTCTAATAGACTTAAAATAGTCTAAAATAGATTTCTTCTCTAATATGGCAAGTTGTCCTTCCTTGGTGGTCCAACAAAACCCTCTTCATCAAAAGTGTTTCTCCCTACTCAAGATTCTTGATAGGTGAAGAAATTAACTCATCATAAACCTTGAAAATATGAACACCAATCTTATTTTCCCCATGCTTTTCATTCAAAATCTTAGAGAACTCAAAATATTTGTGACCCTTTTGGCCACAATGGAAGAAATCTTTTAACACATTCCAAAGGATTTTTATTCTTCTCCTCTCTTTCATAATTTCTTATTCTTCTTTGCCACTTTTTTTTTATCATTTACATGATTCTTTCCATGGTCAACTTCTAATGTAGTTAATTTATTTTGGAGTTGCTCAAATATCTCTTCCAATATGGACAATTTGTGCCTATGTTTTCTTGGAGGATTTATTTCACCAATAAACATACACTTACAAACCCAAAATACTAATCTAGAAACTTGAACAAGATCCTACTCACACACAACTTCCACATGACCTAGACCCGTTTAGATATAATTTGATGTAGGCAAGGATAAGGAGCAAAATGAATCTCAAATTTTACCTTGAAGAAAAACCTTACAACACACTTTCATATGGATTAGAAAGGTTTGACAATGTTCTACAAACTAAATATATGATGTAATGCCCTGCCATGCCACCCTAAAGATAAGTTTAACTAAGCAATAAAAAGGGTGAATTTTTGTTTTTCTACATAGAAGTAATGATAACAAAACATAACATAGACTAATAGCAACAAAGTTAAACTAACATCTCAAGGGATTACATAGCTGCATTATTGCAATTTAACTATAATCAACAACATACAAGATTTAGTCAATCAAAAGAATTAAACTAACATTTTAGATTACAACATCAGATGAATATATCAACATTTTTGTGATCAAGATTACAAGTACAAAATAGTTTATCTTACAAGAGGAATTACATAGTTTAATAGTTATGAAAACTCTTTCTTTTTTAATACATCAAATTACATAATGAATTCCACTAATACATAGATTTAGATGCAAATAGTATAAATATCTATCTTCAAATACAGGTGCAAATCTAGAAACATGAGAGATACAACTTCTTTACACATGAGCCACGGTGCCAAAAAACCAATGGAAGAATGCACAACCACCCGACCATGTGAAACCCTGAGGTCCACCCCCTGTGCTAGGAGACAACAATAAGGTCCCACTAAGAAAACACACAAGAAGTCAATAGGCTAACAGGTGCAAGGACTACACATGACTCCAATACAACATTGGTTGAAATGAACACCACAAGAAACTCAAACAACACTTCCAGAGGCATTCACAAAACAAAGAGGAGAACACAACTAGAGAATGTAGACTGCAGTAGGGATGAGTGTCATCGCATGGTCCTAGCATGGGTTACCCTAACAGTCTCTCACTAGGTGCCGACCCCCATTTATGGTTACCCTAATAGTCTCTCACTAGATGCCGGCCCCATAGGGTGACACATGTGGAACCGACATTCCTTTTGTGAGGAAAAGGAAGTTGATTTTGTCAACCACGACCTTCTCATCTCATCCTTAGCTTGAATGAGCACTACAGGCATGAGTGAGGCATCCAATTATCTTGATTAGTGTGAAAAATACCCAACCCTCTAAATTTATTATTAAGTTATCACTAGATTAACAACTTCCAATGGATTACCCTAACAAGCCACTTTGGGCACCGGCCCCACATTGAAAGCAACTCCCCCTTCACTACATCTAGATTCTCAAAACCTAAAACAAAACCAAAGCATGAACTATCATATTTCTCATCATGATACATTCACAACACAAAATATACATCATTTCATATTACACAGAGCAAGGCATTATCCATCTTGCAGTCATCATAACCACATGAATAGGAGGCAACATTTCAAGCATGCATTTCATTCAATTCACATGATGCACACATAGCCAACCCCCACACAATCACACCCTGCTAGGCCTCTAGAAACAACTTCCCCAAATGACACAAACTCTTGACACCACTAAACACAATGGTCTCACATCGCATTCACTCTCAGATGCACATCATAAACTAATATCCTTCCTCAATATTTTCATGATCAATCATCTAACAAATATAAAGTGAATCTATCTCAACAATACAAAACTGTAGCTAACAATTCTCAAGACTTATTTTAATTTCATTTAATTAAAATGAATGTGAACAACATGCAAATAACCCTAAGACATACAAATTAAGCACAACAATTATTTACACTATTTACAACTGATGTAGATTTTATTAATAATCTAGACAATTTTGTAAATACTATTAAATATAACTATATAAGCAAGGATAAAAGCCTATAATATTATAATATTATAAATATCTTACAAGATACAAAACCCGAAGCTACAATGAAAGAACCTTGTTCTAAGGTTAGCGTGGGAGGAAAGGAATACATAACAATAAAACATTCCTATAGATCTAACATCTTCATCAAATCTACCACACTTTTAACCACATGCATAAGATAGGATTATCACAAAATGAATTTGTTGAGAAGGCTTTAGAAGCTACCAACAATGTAAAATGTGAAAGCATAGACAGAGCATGCAGACTGATTGATGGAATGCCTCAAAGAGAGTCATATGATGGAAAGCAATGATCATAGGATATGCACAAAATTAATTTGTTGAAAAATCTTAGAGAAACCCAATTAAAAAATATAGAGTTATTTGTGACACAACTAATTGTTTTAACAGAGACGAAACAGGTGAGAGGTAGACAGTCACAAAACATTCATATCTCTAAAATACAAAACTAGGTATGGATGATTTTCGGATATGATTTAGATAACTAGGTCATGCACCATATATAAAAAAAATTATAAAACTCAGTTCGTAAAACTAAAGTTATGGCTAACACAACAGACTGCTAAAACAAAGACGAAATGGCTGAGAGGTAGATAGTCACAAAACATTCATATCTCCAAAACGACAAACTGGGTATGGACTATTTTTGGATATGATTTAGATAACTTTGTCCTCCACCATATATTAAAAATTTAGAGGAACCCAATTCATAAAACTAAAGTTATGGCTAATACAACAAGATGTTAAAATAGAGACGAAATGGTTGAGCGATAGACAGTCACTTCAATCGGTGATTCCCAGAAATGCAATGATATAGGCATGCACAATTAGATCTAATAACAAGGATTCTAATCTCTCAAACAAATTACAATCAACAAGAAAAATCATAAATCAAACATTGGCTTCAATTGAAAAATGAGACATAAATTAGAACCAAAGGAACTTGATTTCGCTTGCTTGGCTGGGTAGAAGATTCGATGCTGGGTTCAACTACTGCAGCCATAAACCAATCTCTCCCCCAAAGTTCCATCTGCTGAAGATTATTATGAGAGAGAAAACCCCCCATAAATACAGCCCAAATACTCCCTATTATTAGATAAAGAAATCCCCTAAAATCTTCTAGAAGATTCCCCCCATCAGAGGCAATAACTCCTGCATGAATAATATCTTATAGTTTGTTATTTTTAACATTTTACAACCAGACCAAGCTAAATATATTTTATGGCAACACATAAATATTATTTATTTATTTATCTCTAGTTACAATTACATTTATTACTATTATTATTATTATTGATTAACTTAACTTCTAGAATAATATATTTTTCATAAACTAAATTTACATAAGGATATTTATATATTTATTTATTTAACAAAAATGCTTCATAACTAATTATTTTATTTTAAGGCAACAATAACTAAAATAATACCAACAAAATAACCCAACTATCAAAACATACCTGACTACTAAGCAAGATCGGAAAGCAAGACCACCACAACAATGACTGACTATCATGATCAAACTGACAACACTGACAGGGTACACAACTGGATACTCATCCTCTTCAAGGATGATGGCTAGGCTAGGGGACCATATGTTATCTCCATTCAACAACTTCCATTGGTATGAAGGCACGCTCAGACCTACCAATTCAGGTGGAGTCGATGCCTGGTACCTGCAACTTGTAGCAAACAAAAGTGTCAAATGCATACATATAATCATCCAAGAAGGCACATAGTGACAGGGAATCGCAGCGTAGTAGGGTACTCATTATGAGTAATACTACACTGCCCCTTCACAAAACACATCACAAGTATCCACATTAAACAAAATCATTAGTAACTAAACAACCAGATAACACATAGACAAATAATCGCATTAATCACATAGTAAAACTAATTTACATAATCAATTAACCTATAACTGATCACAACATAAGCATAATGTATTAATCATAAAGTATCAACAACGTCATCATAGTAAACATCAATGAGTATCCTCAACTACATCATAACAGTAAGCCTACCATCAACATGTCTATCATACCCTAAGCATTCCGAGTATCTTACCTTCCTCTTCATGCTCCTTAGCCCAACCACCTGCTCATCTAAGGTGAGAATGGAGGGGCACTACATATGATCCCAACACTTAGACCAAACTTAGGAGAACAAAATCACCAAAAATAGTCTTCAAATTAGGAGATTTCTAAGGTAAGATTTCATAGTTTTCCTTTAGAGATTTACACATCCACATTGTTGGTTTATTAAATGATTTGAGTACATTTGAGGCACATCATATAAATATTTTTAAACGTCAAAATAATAGAGATAAATTATTTTAAAATTCTAGAACAATCAAAGATGGTTTTAACACATCGAAGTATGGAAAATTGTTGATTTCATTAAAAATATGGTTGTAAGATTACGCTAGAGTTTATTGGAGATATTTGGATAGAATATCCATATAGAAAATTGATATTTAATAAATCCCCAACTCCCTACAACACCCCCAAACTGAAATATGAACTAGAGACTCCAAAATAATACAATTGTCAACAAACTATGTGTTAGAGATTGACAATTATGAAAAAATCTTCTCCTTGAGCTATTCAACTTACATAATGGAACTTAAATAGTCTTTATACACATTCAACCTATAATAAAATGATCTATAATCCAACCTCCATAATATTCCTTTAACATTTTTATCAATCTCTTCAATGTGGTGTAAAATAAGAAGATTTCTAAGAAGGTTCAAGAGAGACTTTAGGAGAAAAATTAAGAATGTAACTCCTCAATAAATGTGGATTCCAACTCCAACTTAGGAGTGTAAATAAAAAAATTAAGTCTTGATTGGCACCATCCTCCAAGAGGAGTCAAAGAGATAAAATAACAATTAATTATGGACATGCAAGACTCACATATCACATGTAAGACTCAAACATGACATGCAAGATTCTCTCTTATATACAACTATTCCTCCTTATGGGCACATAAATTTGGGATCAAGGTATGCAAATAGGGGTGGCACATAAAATTTGTAACTCCCTAAAAGAACCTAAAAATGAGATTATTTTTAAATGTGTGTTGTTGTGTAAATATATGATAATTATGTTAATTTAAGTGTTTTCTAATATAATTGTGCCTAACAACACAAGATGAGTTTGATACTTAGCTATGATGCATGCAAACAAGTGATAGAAAATATGAAACCAAATGTGCTATTCTAGGAAACTTAAAATAAAGAAGGAACTAGAGTAAATGCACTTGTATGGACTAGGAATGACCAAAATTGGAAGCAGGGTAGTCTGTAAGGTTACAAACTAAGTTTCATTATTTTCTAAGGTTGGGAATTCACTACAAAGAAGTGGCATGCCCAACTAGGAGGAGAGGTTTGGGGTTGAGGAGAAGTCGTTGAGGTCATAAGGCCACTAAACTTTCAAGGTTTATTTGGAAATAGCTTTTAATCAAAACATTGCATGGACATATATCATGCTAATGAACAAAACATGTGTAAAATGACAAAACAGGTGTCAAACTAACTTAAATACACTAAAATCTAATAAAAATGCAAATTTAGAAAGGCACATTTAGATTCTAGTTAGGGACACCCTCAAATTGGCATCAATAGGCCACCTAGAGGTTGTAGACCCAATTTCACTAAAATTTGAGGCTAAGACTTCGTTGCAAGGAAGTGGTGTGTTTAATATAGAGGAGAAGTCCTAGGGTGTGCCCAGGATAGAGAAGTCTTAGGTTATGCCTAGTCTAGAGGAGATGTCTTGGATTATGCCAAGGCTAGAGGAGAAGTACTAAGGTGTGATTAGGTTTGATGAGAAGTATAATACTTCTCTAAACTAGCACTATCTTTGGTTCTTCACATATTTCCTTCAAACCCACCTACGAGCACAAAATATCAATGAGAATACCTACAAAACAAAGGGTTAAAGGGTTAAAGGCAAAGCCACATTGGTCAACCCCTTGTGGGTTTTCAAATAGGGATTCACATGACACAAATATACTAGTAAATATAATAATAATAAGATTTTGTAAGGAAATTAAACTAATTCTAAACACAAACAACAAATTCTGAGTGTATTAGCAATTAGGATGTGACATAAAAAGGTTAACAAAGGGTGACTTGGGAGATGAAAATACTATACAAATAGACACAAAACTTGATAAAAGTGGTATGGATGGAAAGGTATCAAAGGTAGGAAGGTGGAAATTTTGGTTTGGAGAGATTATGGTGGGTTTGTGAGATTTATGAGGGAAAGATCAAAGCTAGGTTTTCAAAAGCTTATAAACGAGATAGGGTGATGGGTAAAGGGAAAAATGCAATCAAATTAAAACCCAAAGACACAAATCCAATATGAAACTAAATATGATTGATATAAAACTTTATATGTAATATATTTTTTTTTATTTTTGATGTAAATGGAAAACAAAACTAAGGCTATGATAACCTAGGGCTTAAATGGAGCTAGAAGGGGATGGGTGCTAGAAAATATCTGATGTAGGAGCATCCAATGGTGTAAGGGCAATCTTGCATCACCCAAAAAGAAGTTGATTCAAAATCATTGCATTTGTTTTCATTTCTTTCCATAATTAGTGTTTCTGGTTCCATAATCTCCTGAATAATGATGTAGGACTTTCAGTTTTTCCAAACTGCTAAAATAGCAAACTACCAGTTTTGGAAAGTTTAACTGCCATTGTAGGAAAGTTTGCATTTGGGCATGGATTGAAATGAAATCTTATAGAAAGATTCATAACTAAAATATAAGACCTTTGGAGAAGGAATCATGCAAAGATCATTTGTGAGCTGAAAGATATTAAAGTTTTTATTTTTTGAAAAGCCCCTAAAATTTTTTTGAACGAGATATGAGGCACTAAAACATCCCAAAAAGTTGACAAAAATCTATTTACAGATTTCTAGTGTGATATTTCACATCGCGATCTTTCCAATTCCTAAAACGATTCGTCAATTAGACACTTGAATCAGAAGTTATGCTTCCCAGAAGTTGACCTACTTTTGGAGGGAGTTGCAAATTTCAAAATTTAGCTTGAAGCCACCAAAAAGTCCTATTTATGACTATTTTGGGAACCCTGGGCAGTAGTAGAGTAAAGGGGGAAAGTGTAGAGTCAAGAATAGGTGGGAAAATAGAAACCCTAGCTAATTTGGGGTTACATAAGGCAGAAGATTCCAGAGCCTAGTGATGTGTATCTGTAGTGTGTTGCAGCCTGTGGAGGATTGATTCCTCTGATTGTAATTGAGCTTCTGTAATGTAATTAGTTGCCCAGATCAATAAAGAAATATTCTATTTTCTGTGTTCTATTTCTATTGTTGTGTGTTTTATGATTTACACCCTTCATTAAGTGGTATCAGAGCAAGGGTTCCTGAGTGTGTTGATAGATCGCCGACCGTGAGGCAGTTTGCACCAGGACTTGAGGTTGTGGGTTTCCTAGGGAGATCAAGATGTCTCCACAAAGAAATTGTATTGGGAGGAATGCTTTGACAGAAAAGGGTTTTAGAGCCCTGCAAAGGCAAATCGATGCATTGCAAGAGGAGCTACAAAGAGGGTTTGAGCTGAGAACAAGAGAAGAAAGCAAAGATGGAGCTGAAGAGAAGCTATCTAAGGAAGAAAAAGAAACTATAGGAGATCCTGTAGAAGCTAGGTTGTTGAGGGCCATTTTGAAGATTAGAAAGAGACCTAGGATCAAAGTTTCCACATATTCTAGAGATTTGAATCTGGAATAGCTTATTAATTGGATCAATGACATGGAGGAGTATTTTGAGTATGAAGATGTGGAGGAGCCAGATCGGGTCAAGTTTGCAAAAACCAAGTTGAAAGGCCATGCCAATATTTGGTGGAAGGAGGTCCTATTAGAGAGAAATAGGAGAGGAAAAGGAAAGATCACCAAATGGGATCGGATGGTGGAGAAATTGAAAAAGCAGTTCATTCATGTGGACTATGAGATAGAATTGTTGAAGAAGCTGCAAGGACTGAAGCAAGGCAACAAGTCCGTTAAGGAGTATACTAAAGAGTTTTATAAGATTACTATCAAGACCGGTCATGTAGAGGCCAATAAGGAGAAGGTAGCCCATTACATTAATGGTTTGAGGCCAAGTATTCAAGAGGAGATGAGCCTGGTCAGAATGACCAACATAGAAGATGCATACCAGTTTTCCTTGAAGGTGGAAGAGAAGATAAATAAAAGATTTGACAGCAAGCAAAGCGGAAGAGGTCAAGGTGAAAGGACTAGTGGAAGACCCTATGGAGGCCATAATGAAGATCAAAAGAAAAGTGAAGAAGCTCGCACCAGTTGGAATCAAAGAGGAGATAACACCTACCACCCTTGTGACCAGAACAATGGTGAGCAAAGAGGAAGAGGAAGAGGCCGACCTGGACAAGGACCTAGAAGAGGAGGTTTCAGAGGAACCTATTTCCAATGTGGAGAAGAAGGGAATTGAGTATACTAGTGTACACAACATCAAGGAAGGACAAATAGAAGACCTGAAGGTAATGCACGAGTTGCACATGTAGATGAAGATGTGCAGTCTGAGCGTTCTAAAGATGCTGAAAGGGGAGAAACCCTAGTTGTTAGAAGAAATTTGTTGAATGGGGAGAAAGAACCCAATCAAAGGAAGAGTTTATTCTACACAAGGTGCAAATGTGAAGTGTTGTGATATTATTATTGACAATGGAAGTACTGACAATCTTGTTTCAGAGGAGATGGTTGACAAGTTGAAGTTGACAAGAAGAAAGCATCCACATCCATATCAGATTGCATGGATGCAGAAGGACCACAGAGCTTTGGTCAATGAGCAGTGTTTAGTGAAGTTCAAGATTGGGGACTACCATGATGAGGTGTTGTGTGATATCATACCGATGGATGCATGTCATATGTTGTTGGGGAGGCCGTGACAGTATTATAGGAGCGTTGTCCATGATGGTCGTGCAAACATATATTCCCTAAAAAAGGATGGCGTTTGTCATAAGTTGAAGCCCTTGAAGGAGGTGAAAGAAAAGGTATGTAGTACTACCAAAATTTGCTTGGTAGATGGTAGGAAATTTTTGGAGGGTATGAAGCATGAGTGTCATTGCTTTACATTGATTCCTAAGATTAGTCAAGAGAAATGTGAAGATGTACCAGTAGAAGTTTTAGATATGTTGGAAGAATTTTAGGACATTATCTGTGATAATGTACTAGAAGGTTTACCACCAGTAAGGAAGATAAGTCATCAAATGGATTTGATACCAGGAGCCAGTTTGCCAAATAAAGCAACCCACAGAATGACTCCAGTAGAGAATGAAGAGTTGAACAGACAAGTTCATGAGTTGTTAAGGAAGGGAATTATAAGGGAGAGCCTAAGTCCATGTGCAATACCTGTAGTACGAGCACCAAAGAAAGATGGAGAATGGAGGATTTGTACAAACTCTCGAGCCATCAATAAGATAACGATCAAATATAGATTTCCATTGCCAAGAATTGATGACATCATGAATTGTTTGAGTGGAGCCAAGTACTTCACAAAGATTGACCTCAAGAGTGGGTATCACCAAATCCGTATTAGAGAAGGAGATGAATGAAAGACAACCTTCAAGACAAAGGAAGGTTTGTATGAGTGGTTAGTCATGCCATTTGGGCTAACCAATGCACTGAGCACATTCATGCAGCTCATGAATGAGGTATTGAAAGAATTTTTGAGAAATTTTGTTATTATTTATTTAGATGATATTTTAAATTTCAGTAAGACTTGGGATGAGCATCTGATGCATATCAGAAGAGTTTTAGAGAAGCTGAGGGAGAAGTTGCTGATTAATATGAAGAAATGTATTTTTGCAAAGGAGTTGGTATACCTGGGATTTTTTGTCTCGGAGGAAGGTCTTAAGATGGACCCAGAGAAGGTGAGAGCTATCCTTGAATGGCCTATGCCAAGGAGTGCCATAGAGGTATGATATTTTCATGGTTTGGCAAGTTTTTACAGAAAGTTTATCAGAAATTTTAGTAGCATTTGTGCACCCCTAACGGAGACAATGAGAGGGGATAGAAAAGAGTTTAAATGGACTAAAAGAGTAGATAAAAGCTTTGATACATTGAAGCAGAAAGTCATAGAGTAACCTATTTTGGCACTTCCAGATTTCAATAAGGTATTTCAGGTAGATTGTGATGCTAGTGGTAGTGCTATAGGAGTTCTTTTGAGTCAAGAAGGTAAGCCCATTGCCTATTTTAGTGAGAAGCTTAATGATGCCAAGAAAAATTATTCTATTTATGATCAGGAATTTTATGCTATAGTTTAGGCTTTAAGGAAATGGAGACATTATCTATTGCCAAAAGAGTTTGTTTTATATACTAATCATCAGGCTTTGCAATATCTTGATAGTCAAGGAAAGGTGAACCAAAGGCATTTAAAATGGGTTGAGTTTTTGTAGAGTTATACTTTTGTTTTGAAGCACAGGAGTGGGAAGTCTAACAGAGTTGTAGATGCCTTAAGCAAAAGGCAAAATTTGTTGACAAAAATGAAGATAGAGGTTGTTGGGTTTGATGAGCTCAAAATTTTGTATCTTGAAGATCTAGATTTTGCAAAGGCTTGGAAAGATTGTCTAGAACCTGTTACTTTGGACAGGACAAAATGGTTGGATTTCATCATCCAAGATGGCATGTTGTTTAGAGGAAGCCAGTTGTGCATTCCGAGGAGTTCCATGAGAGAGAACCTGATAAAAGAGAAGCATAGTGGGGGATTAGCTGGATACTTTGGCTGAGATAAGACCATTGTTATTGTTGGTGAAAATTATTAGTGGCCATAGTTGCAGCAAGATGTGAGGAAATTTGTGGAGTTGCAGAGTGTGTCAGATGGCAAAAGGAACAAGTTAGAATACAGGGCTATATCAGCCATTACCTGTACCTGAGAAGCCATGGGATGATATTAGTATGGATTTTGTTCTTAGTTTACGAAGGACACAGAGAGGACATGAATCCATTTTTGTGGTGGTGGACATATTCTCAAAGATGCAACATTTTATTCCTTGCAAGAAGACTAATGATGTTGTTCATATTGTAGAATTATTTTTTAGGGAGGTGGTGAGATTACACGGTCTACCAAAGAGCATAGTTTCATATCGAGATACCAAGTTTGTTGGTTATTTCTAGAGGACATTGTGGAAGAAATTGAAGACAGATTTGAAGTTCAGTTCTACACACCATCCACAGACTAATGGACATACGGAAGTGGTGAATAGGAGTTTGGGTAACTTGCTACAATGCTTAGTAGGAGATCAGCCCAAGGGATGGGATTTGATTTTACCACAGGCAAAATTTACAACAATTTTGTCAATAGGAGTACTGGTAAATCACCATTCTAGATTGTATATGGCAATAGCCCAAGAAATGCTTCTGAGTTAAAGAAGCTAGACAAAGGAGAAAAGACAAGTGCCGAAGCTGAAGACTTTGCAGAACATTTGAAGAATTTGTATGAAGAGGTGAGAAAGCACATTAATAAGATGAATATCCAGTACAAGGCTAAGGCAAATTAGAAGAGGAGATATAAGGAGTTCCAGCTAGGAGATGAAGGCATGGTTCACTTGAGAAAAGAAAGGTTCCCAATTGGAACTTACAATAAGTTGAAAATGAAGAAATTTGGACCGTATAGAATCCTGAAGAAACATGATTTAGGAAATTTATGAGGTAGATCTGCTGAATGGGATTAATATTTCCCCTATTTTCAGCATTGTTGATTTATCAGAATATCATGAAGGTGGAATAGAGGATGGACCAACAGAAACACAGTGGAGTATTTTGGCATCTACTTCAATGGAGGAGATAGAAGAGATCTTGGATAGTCATGTGGGAAGAAGTACTTGGAACAGGTAATATGAAGAATATCTAGTGAAATGGAAAGAAAGGCATATTGAAGATTCTTCTTGGTTGTCTAAGGTAGAGGTTGACCATTTGGGTTTTCCTCAAACAAACACTTGAGACGTGACAGGGTCACTTCTCAAATTACCCTGGGTGTCTGATGCAGGAGCATCCAATGGTGTAAGGGCAATCTTGCAAAACCCAAAAATAAGTTGATTCAAAATCATTGTAGTTGTTTTCATTTATTTCCATAATTAGTGTTTCTGGTTCCATAATCTCCTAAATAATGATGTAGGACTTTTAGTTTTTCCAAACTGCTAAAAATAACAAACTGCCAATTTTGGAAAGTTTAACTGTCATATTAGGAAAGTTTACATTTGGGAATGGATTGAAGTGAAAACTTACAGAAAGATTCATAACTAAAATATAAGACCTTTGGCGAAGGAATCAGGCAAAGATCATTTGTAAGCTGAAAGATATTAAAGTTTTTTATTTTTCGAAAAGCCCCTGAAATTTTATAGAACGAGATATGAGGCACTAAAACATCCCACAACATCCTAAAAAGTTGATATAAATCTGTTTATGGATTTCCAACATGATATTTCACATCGCAATCTTTCCAATGCCTAAAACAGTTCGTCAATCAGACACCCAGATCAAAAGTTATGCTTCCTGAAAGTTGACCTACTTTTGGAGGGAGTTGCAAATTTCAAAATTTAGCTAGAAGCCACCAAAAAGTGTTATTTATGACTATTTTGGGAACCCTGGGCAGTAGTAGAGTAAAGAGGGAAAGTGTAGAGTCAAGAATAGGCGGGAAAACAAAAACCTGAGCTGATTTGGGGTTACAGAAGGCAGAAGATTCCAAAGCCTGGTGATGTGTAGCTATAGTGTGTTGCAACCTGTGGAGGATTGATTCCTCTGATTGTAATTAAGCTTTTGTAATGTAATGAGTTGCCCAGATCAATAAAGAAATATTCTATTTTTTGTGTTCTATTTCTGTTGTTGTGTGTTTATGATTTACCCCCTTCATCAATATCCAGGAAAAATGAATGTAGGTGTTAATGGAAATGGTTGAGGGATGGGGGATAGCCTACAAGTGAGTGTATGTAGATTAGATAAAAAAATGTAGTAAAAATAAAACTATTATAATGTAAAACCTAAGCTAACCTATGCAAAAACACAAGAAATAGTTACCACATTGGAATGATTCAACTATAGAGATTACTATGGTGCTCCAATTTTTTGTAAAGGCTGAGATTAAAGGTAACACTATAGAATTTTTCTAAACCTTAACATGCACTCACTTATTTGGAAACTGTTGCTCAAAAGTTGCTCTCAAGATGAAATTTTGTTGTTTCTGTGTAAAAACTAAGACTAGGAAGCCTTTTTAACAAGTTTTTAGAGGGAATTAAGGATAGAAACCTAGTTCATCCTATTTATCCTAATTGGATGATCTTGTGGTAAAATATTAATCCTAATTGGAGGATGACGATGTTGTTGATTAAACAAGTGAACAAATGTAGTGATAATATATAATTAAATATTTATTTTCAATTTAAATCCTGTGATAAACCATTATAAATATAAAATAGAAGTTGGAGAAACATGTAGGAATTAAAAAAAACAAATTAAAATTAGAAATCACATATAAATAAATAAATAACACTATATATGTGAGGAGAAACCCTATAGGGAAAAAACTCCACCATCAAAGAGAGGACAAGTCTATATTAATCCGATAGAAGTGTTACTTCAATACATCCAACTTTCTCCCTTCAATTTGATAGCATTCTGGCAACATAATAGTGTTCAACTTGTAAAAGACCCACAAAACAACTATCCAAGGCATCCAATTTATAGATAACCAAAGAGGGAAAACCATGAATGGTTTTCTATAACCAAAACCTAAAATCCATGGTATTGAAAAAATCCAATGCCCCCATGACCAATCAATCAATGCTCCATGAATAGAAAATAGTACTAACATGGAGTGAAGAGTGGGAACACATTACCAAGTATGGCACTCCAAAATGGAGTGACCAACTAATGTGGACCCCACCCATCATAACAAGATACTCCACTCTCTCCTAGTGCCTAGGATTGGGAAAGTGGCATAAATGAAGTCAAATCACTTTGTAACCACCTTTGTCATAAGTAACCTCCCTTATGAATTCCATTATAACTAATATTCTAAGTTACATGAAGAATAATAAAAAAAATCTCTCAACCACCTACATAGGCATCCAAGTACTCATTCCCAAGATGTTGTAGATCCAATAGTAGTACATAGGATTGCAAGGTTAATGTCACCTTATCCTAACATCTCCCACTTGATATTATACATTGCAATGACATAAACATAAAACATCAAAATAATCAAGTATAGGATGCAAGGCACATGGCCTCCCTACACCAAGATAAATTATTCATTCTTACTAGTTTTGTAATTGAATCTACAATATTATCATGAGTGTCAATCTTCTGAATCATGACCTTAACACTCCACCATCTCAAAAACAAAGTGATACTAAACATAAATATACTTTGTATGAGCATAGTACATAAGGTTCCTTGCCAAACATGTAACACTTTGACCATCACATCCAATCTAAATCACTCTACAATTAAAATCAATTCCTAAAGACAATCTCTATAACCAAACCACCTCTTTATAGGCATGTTGATGTAGTCATGAACAAAGGGTCAAATGAAGGATTATCCAACCATGCAATGAAATGAAACAATATACAGTGGAACTCAATTGAAACAACAAAACACCAATATGATCTTTATTGATTCTTAGTCATGAATGACTTACAAACTACCGCTATGGGATTCTAACATGATAGGTTACAACCATTTAATTACACATTGCAAAATTCAAATGATATTATAAGGAAATGCAAAGATGTTGAGCTAGAATCCAAAACTAACTTCCTTTAAATGACTATGAGATTTATTTATATAGCAACTTCTAGCCTTAGGAGTGATATCAGTCAGTCGTGTTGGAAAGAACAAGTGCAGATCAAAGATCTGGGCCTAAGTTACTTTAAATGTTGTATTTATACCCTAATGTTAAGGATAAGAATAAGATGAGAACATGTGTGGTGGATTATGGAAGGTTGCAATAGGAAAGAATATACAAAATTAATAATTATGCATCTACTAACATACACAACATGTATCATAACACCTTATACATAAACTAGATAAACTTGTGGTATATTATATTCACTATATTAAAGTTTGTTACAACATCATGTTGTACCACAACCACATTCTATTGCAGTTCCTTCTATTCTCTATCCATCATGTCCTATATTAAATCATTATCTTGTCTTATTACATCATCTTCTATATATATACATATACATAGATATCTATCTTCTATCTCTATCTATATCTACACATCTCTTTATCTATCTATCATACTACATCTATAGAGATAATACTTATACCCAAGTATAAGTATCCCAAAGAGTGTGTCTACTTGTATTTATTGTGCCCTTTGGATGTGTTGGGTCTACATTCCTTTTACAATGGGTGAATCCTATTGTAAACTTGGCTTTGTCATGCCAACATCATCCCCCCTTTGAAATTATGTCATGTCCTCAAGACATCTTGGCTCTATCCTACCAAAAGTTGTAAAATTGTATAATGTAAAACTTAGGAAGCAACTATTTTTCAAGGAAAAATATGTTTAGGAATCCCCTTCAGCTAGGTGTATGTACTCTCCCATTGTATGATTCCTTGTTGTAGTAGCCGTATTTATCTAGTGATACTAAGTAGGGTCTACTCTCCATCTTCCAAGGTTTCTGTTATCTAAACTCTCATTGTTACCTTATTTGCTTCTAGTATGATTGTGATGTGTGCAAGGTGAAGGCTAACTACTTTATGGAGATGTTTGATTTGTTCTCTTAGCCCTTCCCTCTAGTCTTGTACTTGTTGGTACTGGTTATGAAGAGTTTCAATATACACCCACTGGCTGCCATCTTAGTCTTTTTGTATATAATTATAAGTACTTTCTTTTTGCATTATTTGGCTCTCAATATTTTCTAGTTGCACCTTCAAAGTCTTTGTTATCGTGGGCCATCCAAGACAAAATTGGTATAATGTCTTTATACTTGTTTGGGTAGTCTACATATTCTTTATCTTAAATTCTAATTTGGTGCGTGCAATGTCACACTTCTTCCTTATGTGTTCAATTTGTCTCTTCTTGATTTCTTTCATCAACTTATATTTAATTGTCTCCTCTTGATTACATCTATTGCAATGTGTCATTTGTAAATTGCTTCAATTGTTGTCCCAAGGGAGCTAAGATATCCTTGATAATTTGTGGAGATACCACACGTAGTGTGTTCAATACATTCCCTACAATATTCAATAGATCCACCTATTGTTTGAGCAAATATTCCCTTTCCGTTGATTGTAGCATATCTCCCAATTAAAACTTTTGTAGTGCAAATATTTGCGATAGGTTTGGAAGTGGAATTTGTAAAATTGAAGGAGATGGTAAAGGCTACAATTAAATTTGTTCCACTAGAATTTTCTTTATTTGCTACATTAAATCTTGTGATGGAGATGTAGGTGTGGCTGATAGAGGTGAAGGAGGCTCTTACTCTGATGGGTCATGTTCTAGTTGTTCTTTTTCTTGTTGCTCCTCTTGTGCCAACATTTTTCCCTGTTGTATTGATTTTCCCTTTTCTTCTTGCAACATGTGGTGTAGAATTTATGAGTGTCCTCCATGGTTTCTGGTTTCACCCTTTATACTACTTCCTTTGTTTGAGATAAAAGTGTATCTACTTTATGCTTTGATCACATCTCTTCATTCAAAAGTTGAATTATTTTTTGTCTTTTATTTAGTGATAGGTTCACTGCAACTTCATCTAATGTTGCTTTTTATTTCTTTCTTTATTCTAATTGCTTCATCCCATTTTTTATTCAATGGAGATGCCAATTCTTCTAGAAATACCTCTATTATTTCTACCAATATGTGAGGAGTTCTAGAACCTTAAATTTTAGCATTTCCTACTCAATGACTTTCTTATTAGTAGCACCAACTTGTGTGTACATTTGAGCAAGTCATAAGTGGCATTCCTTGTGTAAAAAGTGATATGTGTAGTTGTATTTGATCCATTAGAGGTTTCTCTTATTTTTGTGCCTCTTCTTTTTAATCTTCTTCTTTCTATTCTATTTTTGTGGTGGTTTTTTCCTCTATTGACTCTTTTGTTTTCTTCAAAGGTGGTTTCTTTGTCCCTACCTCTTCATTCTTTTCAATTGCCTCTATTTGTTCAGTCTCCTCTATGTCTTTAGATTGTGTAGTAGTATAATTTATTTTATATTTTTATTTTTTCCTTGGGTGAGAGGTCTCACCTTTCCTTTTCTCACTGATAATTTGTAATAGGGCCTCTACAGCCTCTCTTATTGGTGACTTAGATGTTTTTTCCTATGTTTGTGGTGAAGACACTGATAATTTTCTCCTTGTTGTTTGGTGGGGATCACTTCTCCAACTCATCTTTTCCCAATGCTTTATGTGTTTGTGAATCCCCAATTTCAAACCCAAGTGATTCTATTTTGAAACATCTAGATCAATGTACTTGTGATGGCATTTCTTCTTCTATGGTGGGAGAATCATAAATTATTGTGACCTCTGGTGTTGTAGGATCTTGTTGTAAACCCCAACTCTTATATAGTTTTCCCTTCTTTTCAAATTTCTCTTTAGCATTTTCCTTGCTTAGTCTATCGATGAACTACTTGTATGTTTTGAACCTTTCCACCTTTGGATCTATGGGGCATGCTAGAAGTCTTTTTATGTTTGCTTCTACAACTTCATTTTATTTATATGGGAGAGGAAGTATCCATGAAGTCCTAGGTTCTATGGATTCTATAAACACATGGTCCTTTTCCACAACACAAGTTATTTGGTTTGCATACTTCCTAACTATTTTATAGGATATTCTATCCCTTTCCTACATCTATTTTTGAAATGATTTGAAGAACCCCCAAAATACTTCAATGTAGGATGTATTGTCTTGGAAATGTTTCACATGATTATTGATTTGGGTGGCCATAGTAGTGTCTTGACTCTAGATTTTTCCTGTAAAACTAGGTAACCTATTCATGAAATAGAATGCAAGATAGATGATGAGTGATCCATACCAAAATGGGTAAGTATTGGTACTCTTTGTGTGTTGTATGTTCCCAAGTAGTTGGTCTCTTAACAACTTACACAAATATATCTCCTTTCCTTGAATAACCATTTGATAGAATGTGAATATGGCAGTGCCAGTTGCAAAGCCCTCAATATTTGTGTAGTATACATTGTGTGTGATGCCTAAGGTTACATACTACACAACATGGTTGTAAAAAAGATACATCTAAAATTTTCCCATCCACTATGGTGTCAATTAGATCAGTGACTTTTGAAGTGCTCGTGCTCTTCTTTGATGATAAATCTCCCGTATTGTATAACCATGTTATTGCATGTACTGCATCCTTGGTAATTTTTTAGGGTTTTTCAAGATACAGATAGTCATCATGGATATGATTAAGGATTATTGATACCCATGCATGATTTTTTATGAAGCCAAGGAAATCCTTCCACACATCTAGCTTTGAATTCAAAATTTGTTGATATTGTGGAAGATATTCTTCTTTCCCTGGTTTCAATATTGTCCTACAAAGAGATTTGAAGTATGTATGATATGTCTTAGTGAATTGGTGCAGGAGCACCCAATATCTCTTTTGTGTCAAATTAGCAAACTAAGTCCTTTATTAGAGTCTAAGTGTTTTTTTGTGTCATTTTGCATTGAATAATGTCACCATAGACCAAGAGGCATGTAATAAGGTCACAATAACCAATTCCATGTGTTTAGAGTCATAATATAGGTGGTTGTCAAAAATAAAGTAAACTAATGCAAGTTGTATAAAGAAGTTGCTTTGTCAACTTAACAAACTATGATAATTATGGCTCCCAACAGTCACCAAGTTTCAAATATGGTTGCAACCGATTGGGAATCACTCCATACATGTAAATAGGCCTTCAACAATCAAAGGTGTGGGGGAAAGAGAATGGTGATAAAACAATGAATAAAATTTATTTTTTTCTATATTTTTCCTGAAGTTTTGATGTTCGTGAGGATGGTACAACCCCATATAGCCTCCAAATGACATAAAATTACCTTTCATTTTATTCTAATTTTATAAATTGTTATTGAGTTTTGCAAAATTTATAGCCATTTTTGTAAAAACTATTTTAAACTACCAAAATCTCTCATCTAGGGTAATAGTCCTATTGTAGAGCGTGGTATGACCTCCTGAAATACTTTCTACATAAATGGTTGAAACCCATTTTAGAGGGCATTCTTAACTCAAATGGGTTTTTTATTTGGTTCAATTTCATTGAGTTTGGAGGGAGATATCCCTATGTTTCTAAAACTGGTCTGAAATAATCTAGTTTTGAAGGGTCATTGTGAAAGTTTGTGAAGCCAATCAAGAGCATAAGTTTGTGAAACTTTGTAAAACCAAGTTGTTGCCACCTTGTATTGAATCAAAGTGGTATCAGAGCTTCAGGGATTAGATCTTTTGAAGGTAAGAAAGTTGAGAGAAATTGAGAAGTAAGGAGAAGTTTGCTTGAGTAGAGAATAAGATGGATTTGTTGAGAAGACTTTTGCAGGTAGAGGGTTCACAAAGGAAGAGGAAACAAGAAGAGAGGAAGAGAAAAGAGGAAAAGTTGAGGCAAGAGAAGTTTGATAGAGAGAGAGCAGCACTGAAGCAAGACATAAGAAGATTTGATGTGGAGTTCTAGGAGTTCTAGATGAAGATGGAGCAAAGGATTGAGCAAATAACAAGTTGGCACTTGAAGATTAAGAAAGAATTACATGGCCCATTAAGGAGATTGTCAAAAGAAGGAAAAGACAAGCAAGGGAAGCAGATAAAAATAAAAAAGAGGAAGAAGAGATGCTGACAGAAAAGAATGAGTTGTTGATAACAAAGCCTGAGATAGAGACAATGAAAGATGAACTCCTTAAGGGAGCAGAGAACCGAATGAAACGTATGGAGGATAAGAGTGAAGAAAGCATAGTTACATGGAAAAGTCAAAAGGTGAAAGAGAACATCTATCATTTCATGATTGCAACCTTGATGGGATATCATCCAGGGTACAAAGTGCAAGAAGGACAAGTTATAGGGATAAAAATTGAAGTGCATCAAAGCATGAAGAATCTAATTTCAAGTGGCAAGACAGGGGGAAGACTAATTTGCATGGATAAGTTCAAGCCAAAGGTAAGGATGAAATCAAGTTGGATCAGTTACAAGAACAAGGAGGAGCATCAAAGCATTGAAGATCAAGGGATTATTGCAGGTCAAAAGGTAGAAGACTTCCAAGGGACTTAGAAGAATTTCATGGCCGGGAGTATGGTGTAGGAGCACCCAATATCTCTTTTGTGTCAAATTGGCAAACTAAGTCCTTTATTAGAGTCTGTGTTTTTTTTGTGTCATTTTGCATTGAATAAGGTCAACATAGACCAAGAGGCATGTAATAAGGTCACAATGACCAATTCCATATGTCTTTAGAGTCATAATATAGGTGGTTGTCAAAAACAAAGTAAAATAATGCAAGTTGTATAAAGAAGTTGATGTGTCAACTTAACAAACTATGATAATTAAGGCTCCCAACAGTCACCAAGTTTCAAATATGGTTGCAACCGATTGGGAATCACTCCATATATGTAAATAGGCCTTCAACAATCAAAGGTGTGGGGGAAAGAGAAAGGTGATAAAATAATGAATAAAATTCAATTTTTTTGTATATTTTTCCTAAAATTTTGATGTTCCTGAGGATGGTACGGCCCCATACAGCCTCCAAATGACATAAAATTGGATTTTCTAGAAGGGTATTTGAATCACCTTTTATTTTATTTTAATTTTATAAATTTTTATTGAGTTTTACAAAAGTTACAACCATTTTTGTAAAAACTATTTTAAACTACCAAAATCACTCATCTAGGGTAATAGTCCTATTGCAGAGCGTAGTACGGCCTCCTGAAATACTTTCTACATAAATGGTTGAAAAAAAATTTAGAGGGCCTTCTTAACTCAAATGGGTTTTTTATTTGGTTCAATTTCATTGAGTTTGGAGGGAGAAATCCCTGTGTTTCTAAAATTGGTTTGAAATAACCTAGTTTTGAAGGGTCATTGTGAGAGTTTGTGAAGCCAATCAAGAGCATAAGTTTGTGAAACTTTGTAAAACCAAGTTGTTGCCACCTTGTATTGCATCATGAATGAAGTATGGATCTACTTCCTCATGTCTTTTACATTTAGGACATTTGATTGAATGAATGAGAATGCACTATCCAGATCCACATCCATAACTTTTAATGGTTAATTTTTATACTTAGGGTGTGGGTTCTGTGTAGCATCAATGAGAATTGGAGTGGCCATCACTATAATTGTTCTTCCTTCTCATGATTTTACTTTTCAACTAATATCTCATAAATTGCATTATTTTCTCTACGGTGCACACTTATCAAATTCTTTTGAGTGAGTTTTTCTTTATTCTGCATTAGTTTTACTTATGTTCAACAGTGTGTTTTTGCATTTATTTCTTTTCACCTACTCATTCCTTCTCACCAATCTTCCTGTTGAAGTACTTTTATGTTTTTGCTTGGTGGTCACACTATCTCCCCTTATGATTTACTATTATACATATGTTACACTTTTTCCACTTTGTATTTCTTGGTTTCCTTCATAGTAATTGGTGCAGAGGCACCTACCTAACAGCTGGCCTTCATGAGGCAGTTAGTTGTTTTAGGTCTTGTTTGTGTTTCCAAGAAGGTCTGTTAAGACCAAATGCATGTAATAAGGTCACGCTGATCATGATAAGATCATGCTGACCAGGCTTTTGCTATTTTTAGTTAGTTGGTTATAACAGCTGTCATGCTGTAGGGTCCGGTTGGATCTCCCAGCCGCCTGGAGAGTTCCCAGCCGCTTGGAGTCGGGTCAGTAGTACTCGTAGGAAAATCTATTTAAGCATGAGATCGGTTGATATTGCATATACAGATAGATATCATCGATCGAGCTAGGTTGCAGAGAGTGAGACTGAGAGAGAAGTTGATCATTGTATTGCATCTTTTGAAATCAATAAAGAGATCCTGTTTGTGTTCTTGCTCTGGTTGGATTCCATTGTTAAATCGATTTGCTGGTTTGAGAGGTTTCATGGATTTACTGATCCATTCCACCGGTTGACTCATCTGATCTGTGGAATGGTAATGTACAGTAGGGTAGGTTGTAGTTTGTTTTCTGTTTGCATGCAGGTGTGCAGGATCGCCGTCAAGAGATGTTGAAGACCCTAGCATGAGTATGTGCTAGGTCGAGCTGATAAGATAGAGTGTGGAAGATCACCCTGAGAGTGGATCGGGTCATCCCTGGAGGATCGGCGAAGTGAAATTTTGCTAAGGCTGGAAATTGGTCAAGACGGCATCATTAGGATATTTCTGCAAATATCCTGCAGTCGGGTTAGGCATCGTCATCCAGATAAGTGGAGGAGAGCATGATGTTGTCGATTGCATGAAGTGCAAGTGCGTCGGGGTGATCATCATCAGGAGGAGCCGAGGAGGAGTGCATCGGCATCAGGTAGAAGATCGGGTCATGAAGCTGTTGGAGTTTGCATGTTGCGAGTGCATCAGGATGTTTTAAGTCAGACATATACTAAGTGTATATATCGCCATCAGGATCATCTCTCGGGAGAGCCCATCATCCGCGTATCGCGAGTAGATGCGGGAGTGAAAGTTCATTTTTTTGACTAAGTGTTGAAGAGGTCATCAGGATATTGGGTGACGTCATCGTCATCAGGATATGACATCATCGTCATCAGGATATTGAGATATCCCCCTACGCGAGTTCATCCTGCTGTCGTTAAGTGCTTAGGTATCGGCGGAAGTCCGTGGCAGGAAGTTGTGTTAACATCATCAGGAGGTTTCGAGAGAACCGGATAAATCATATCATGATGCTGTTGTTTGTATCGTCGGCTAGCGGAGCATTGAAGGGAAGGTGCTGAAGGTGATCGTCATCAGGATATTTGGAGCAACCGGATATTTGGATATCCTGCTGACGAAGGTAGTGTTGAAGATGATGATGATGAGGTTGGGCTGCAGACATCCATGCTATATGCGAAGGTTATAGTGTGGATGCCTCTGCATCAGTAATGTTTCAAACTTGTGTCATTAATATAGCCATTCAATGGTTCATTTTGTAATGTCTTTAGCTTCATGACCCTTGATTCAAATATTTCTACAATATTGTATGGTCATAACCAACACATTTTCAACTTCCCCTATTTCTTAAACTTGTTATCATATAGAAGAACCATGTCACCAATTTGAAATACTTTATACTACAAATTCCTACCATGCCAAGCCTTCTAGTTCTTCCTTTCTAGACTTTGATGATAAGCTACTAACAACCTTTTCTTGTCTAATTTCTCTAGTTCCTTCAATCTTTCTTATAGAGATTCTTCCTCATTCGACTACAACTTAGCAGCCAACCTTAAGTTTGGTACAATATATTACATGGGTAAAGATGCATTAGTTTGATATACTAGTTCAAATAGGTAGAACCTAGATGGTCTTTTGTAGGTTGTCCTATAAGCCTATAATACTATCAACATCTTAATATCCCAGTTTGTAGTGTTACTATTGCACATTTTGGTAGTTGTGGTGCCTATATTCTTAGTTAGAGCCTCACTTGCTCCATTTTCTTGAGGGTGATAAGGGCTACTTCAATTGTGTGTGATCATAAAGTTGTTCAGGAGTTCCAAAAGTGTCATATTCACATAGTGTTTTCCTTGGTCGCCTGTAATACTAAGATGACATCCAAATCTTGTTATAGTATTTTTGTAAATGAACCTTGTGGTGGTCTTGGTAGTACAATATTTTGTTGTCTCAACTTTATCCCATTTTGTAAGGTATTCAATCCCCATTGTGATAAATATTGATTTTGACTTCTTTGTAGTGGGATCAATAGGTCCAATGAAATCAATTGCCCATTTCTCAAATAGGGCTTGTGCTAATACTAGCCAAAAATGAATTTCATCTCTTCTGGTAGGTTTCCCTACCCTCTAGCATATATCACACTATCTCACACAATTTGCATCCTTAAAGAGTGTATGCCATCATAATCCTGTCAACATTACCTTTCTTGTGATGCCTTCTCTTAAGTTATGCCCTCCAGATATTCCTTAATGGGCTTCTCATAGAATGTTCTCTCTTTCATGATCCAAAACAACCTTCTTAAAATCTCATCCCTTCCTATCACATGTAATTCTTGTTTAATCAAAATGTATGGTAAAGACTTCCATAATAATCTACTTCTTTCATTTTTGGAATATTTTTTTTAGAAATTGCCCTATAGAAAGTAGTTGTACTACTTCTATAAGCTCTTTTGTTATCACATTTATTCTAAACAAACTCCTGTTGTGTAACTCTTCCTTAGCTAGCCCTGGATCTTCCCCTATATCAATTTTGGATAGAAAATCTAGCCCTTGGTTGACTTTTTGGGGTTTTACCTTGAGATTTAAATCAAATTCCTAAAATAGGAGCAATCACCTACAAATTATCCCTTGTATTACTAGTCTATTCATTAAGTATTTGAGTGATTCATGGTTTGTAAAGAATATGAATGGAGTTTCTACAAGGTAGTGTCTAAATTTTTGTAGCGCATAGGCCATAGTTAGTGCATCTCTTTCTATTGTATTGTAGTTTCTCTCTACTTGTGATAGTTTGCACATCTAGCATACGTAATTGGATGGTCCTTGTTTCCTCTTGGTTGCACTAACATTTCTCCAATTGTGATTCCTAAAGCATCCACATGTACATGGAAAGGGATGCTCCAATCTATGTATCAAAGACTTCTTGGAACTAGTCTATCCATTGGAAGATTTTATTTGTTTTTCTTTAGGAGCTCTTCTATTGTTCCAACAATTGTCAAATACCCTTTGATGAACTTTCTATGATTCCTTGTATATACCAAAATTATTTTTACTTTAGTTGTTGTTTTTGGGGTTGGAAGATTTAGAATTATCACTACCTTCAATGGATCAACCATTAAGCCTTCCTTGCATATAATATGTTCTAGGAGGGTGTCAAAAGATATTGTGAATATGCATTTCTTCATATTTAGTGAGATTTGTAGACTTCTACAACATTCTAGCATTAGCCTAAGTACTTGAACATGATCTTTAATTATCCCATGTATTGTATAGTCATCCAAGTATGCCTTCAAAAAGTTGTGAATGAAGTCCTTAAATGCATTGATCATGATTTTGTTGAATACCACAAGTGCATTATTTAAGCCAAATGGCATCATGGTATACATGAATGATCCCAATTCAATTGTAAATGTGGTTTTAGTTTGATATTCTTTCTAAATTCTTACCTAATGGTATCTTGAGAACCTATCTGTAAATGAGTAAATTCCCCTTCCTGCTACTAATTCTAGGATTTCTTCTGTGAATGGCATGGGAAAGGGGTCATGTATACAAGCTTTGTTCAATTCTCTAAAATCAATGCATACCCTTATTTCACCTATTTTCTTGTGTTGAAAAACCATAGGGCTTATTCATTCAACATATTCCATTGGTTTGATGATACTGCTGGCTAACATTTTGTCAAGTTCATTCTTCACTCTTATTTTTACATTCAGATTAAGTCAATAAGGTCTCTTCCTTTATGGTTTTGCTCCTTCTTTCAACTATATTTCATTATTCCTGCTTCCTCCTTGATACCTTTAAGATCGGTGAAAGTGCAGGGAAAGAGGTCTTCATATTCTTTCAATACTTCTGCAACTTGCATTACTTACGTTTCGTCCTAGTAATCTTGAATTTTAGAAAATTTGAGGCACCCCTTTGTTGCTATGTTTTCTTATCTTATCTTTAAAGGTTCATTAAAGTACTTATTTTCTGGCACATTCATAGTAGTTATCTCTCTTTCACCTTCCTCAACTTCTATTTCCAAGTTTTGTGGATCCTCTTCCTCATTTTCTCTAGTTTTTCTTGAAGCATAGAATAGTTTTTACGGTGGGATTTCCAATTTATCCATCCTTTCTATAAATTTATAAATACCCTTTTATTTTGGTGGGATGGTCTAGTATCTTTTATTTTCACATAGGTTCCTAACTTCTTCTCTTGGTGAAAAGGTTATCTTCATCTTTTGGAGTGTGCTATGAATAAGTTTGTTGGGGCTATAGAATGAGAATGTATTACAAAAGTTGATTTGTATCAATATCCCATTCTTTGGTTTCTCTTCCCTTTTCTTGGTTGATATACCAAGTTTTTGCAATGGACAATAATGTCCAATAGAATAGCTAAGTATAGAGCCTTTCATTGTATTCCCTTCTATTGGTCCATTCCCTAATGCAATTTTGTAAGTGTTTCTTAGGTTTAATCTCTCCACAATATACTAGAGTAAGTTTACAATCTCCTTCTTCCAATAGGTATCTAGTTTTTATAAGGACTGTAAATGCCTTCCAAGTTGGCGCATTTGGTTTGTGGGTATATCACCATCTTGTTGCATTACACCAATTTATTGTGTAGTGCTTCTAATCTCAAATGTTCCCTTCCAAATATTTTCTCCATACTTTCTATGTATGTCAACAAGTCTCCAACTCTAGAGTACTATGGAAGCTTAATATGCAAAATTTTGTGTGAGATATGGTTCAAATGATGTGAAATTTTGATATGTTGTCCTTCATCATCTCTAGTTTCATTTTCTAAATTTTGTGGTGGGTTCTAATCATTTATAGTAATGTAGCTAGAAATTTTCCCTAATTTTATTCAGCTACAAATTATGTTTTCTCCTAACACTTTTCTAGATCTTATTTTTGGTTCATTCCAAAGCCAAGCCTCCATTACATATTCACTATCAGTGTTGTAGTTTCTTCTATCAAGAATAATTTATCCTTATGAATTAAGTTCATCCTAGGTGTCCTTTGTGGGATTTTTCCTAGAGATTACAATGCCTTCTTATCTTTATCCACACTCTCTTCTTTTGCCACTTCTTCTATATAGGCATTTCCCATATCTATATTAGGATTAAGGTGCCATCAACCTTGTAAATCCTATGTATTTAACTACTCCTAATATTATTTTGTAAATGTATTCATAAGGAATGATTGATCCATTAACAACAATAAATATTTGTGTATAGTGATGGTAAAAAGTAAGTTTCATGTTGGGAGTTACTTCAGGTGAAAGGTGGGCGTCCAAGTTTAATAATGACTTATGACATGTGTAAGAGAATCTTCTATTATTAGTGCCTTACATGTTGTAAGGAATCAACTATTATTGGACCGTCTTTGCATATAATCTTATAACAATCTGTAGGAAGGTGCAAGAGGCTATTTTTAGCCTTTTGTTGACTAATCCCAAGGTGGGTGTTGGGATTTGCATATATTGGGTGTCATATGTTTGTAAGAGGGTTATGACAACTATAAGAGGCTAATAATAGCCTATTGACTAGATTCTCCAAATATGGCATTGTATTTTTCACATGTTGGGCACCACATTCTATGTGCTCTTATGTAGCTTGTTTTTTCTATTTAATAGAAGCTTGAAGAGTGTAAAGTATGAGTTGAAAGTTCACAGGTACATAGTTGCACTCAAATTGGATGTAGGATTGAAGGAAGTGAATGTATTGTAATTTTTTTCACATATAATACAACTTGGCCTCTTTCCTAGTGGAGTTTTTTACCCAAAAAGGTTTCCTCCATATAAACACTATGTTGTGAGATTCTTACATGTTTGTTGATTTCATTATTGTTGATTTTACATGATTTAATCTCCATTTGGCATTTTATGGATTAAATTTTAGGTTTGCAATAAAATTTTAGATTTTTATATTATACCGGTTTGCCTTCATTTCTAACATTTTGTATCAGAGTCTGGCTAGCTTTGCTTATTGGGTGGAAGAGTGAAGGTTTTCTATGTTGCAATGGGAGTTCTAGTTAACTTTTTTCTGTAGATTTATGCGTGTGGAAGTCATGGCTACATCTACATCTCAATTGGATATTGAGAATTTAAATGGCACTAACTTTGAGTTACATGGAAGCTAAAGATGGAGGATATCTTTGAAGAAAGGGATCAATAATTGGCTACAACAAAGGAAAAGAAACTAGACAAAATATATCAATATGAGTGGGATAAGATGGATAAGAAAGCACAAGGAACAATCTGACTTTGTCTTGAAGATTTATTTCTATTAAATGTAGCTAAAGAATCCACTACATATTCTCTATTGAAATTTTTGGGTGAGATCTACCAAGTCAATAGTATGGTAAATAAATTATATTTGAAAAGAAAAAAAAATTCTCTAAAAATGAAGGAAGGTGATTAGATTGTTGAGCATTTAAATATTTTTAATTTGGAGTCAATTAGCCTCTGTTGATATTAAGATTGAGGAAGAAGATAAATGCATTCTGCTTATTTGTTCTTTGTCTAAGTCATGGGAGAATTTTATTCTTGCTATTAGTTATAATCTTGAACATCCCAAGCTAGATGCTCTTGTTGCAACATTGTTGTCACAGGTAATGAGAAAGAAAGCTATGGATAGCTCAACAGATGCTCTTAATGTCAAGGGAAGGTCTAAGGAAAGAGGTGGATCTAAAGGAGAACAGAAGGGGCCTAAAGACAAGTCTAAGCATAGATCTAAAACTCCCCATAAAAAGAATAGAGTGAAGTGTTAGAATTATAGAAAGAGGGGACATGTTAAGAAAGAATGGAAAAACAAGAAGAAATAGTGGGATTCCTCTATAAAACATCCTCAAAATCAAGTGATGAAGTCTTGCTTTCTTCATGTAATATTATTTCTAACAAACATTGGTTGGTTGACTCAGGATGCTCATATCATATGACTTCTCATAAGGAGTCGTTTTCCACATATGAAGAATATGATGGAGGTGAATTCTACCTTGGGGACAATAGTTCATATCTGCTAGTTGGACATGACAAGGTATAGTTGTATTTCAATGATGGGAGGGTAAAAACCCTCCCTAGTGTTTTATATATCCTATTATTTGCTCGAATTTTAATCTATGTATCTAAGTTGAACGACTCAAGAATGCATGTAATGTTTGATAAGCATGGTTGTAGATTGGTGAGAGGGATCTTGGTGGTAGCAAGAGGGACAAGATTTGGAACTCTGTTTAGGCTAAATACCACTACTTTATGTAAATCCACTAGTGTGACTAAAAATTTTGAAAATGCATGTATGTTATGGCACCGTAGATTGGGCCACATAAGTGAAAAAGGTTTAAAAATCATTTTGAATAAAATTTGTTTAACAGTTTCTCCTATTCTAATGATTTTTTAAAATTTTTGTGAGCATTGTGTGTTTGGGAAACAAAATAGAGCATCATTACCTTTGGGAAGTAATAAAGCAGAGAGTAAATTAGAAATTTTTGATATGGATGTGTTTGGACCTATGGATAATGATTCTTTTGGAAAATCTTGGTATTTTGTGACCCTCATTGACGATGCTTGAAGGTCCACCTGGATTTATTTTATAAGACATAAATTTGAGGTTTTCACTAAGTTTAAGGAATTTAAAGTCTTAGTATAGACTTAATTAGAACAAAAGATCAAGGTTTCGAGATATGATAATGGAGGGGAATATTGTTCTAAGGAATTTGATAATTTTTGAAAACATGCAAGTATAATAAGATAAAAGACTACTCCTTACACACCTCAACAAAATCGGGTTGTAGAAAGGATGAACCAAACTATAATGGAAAGAGCTAGAAGTATGCTAAGTGATGCACAGTTGGATAAATGATTTTGGGTAGAAGTTGTGAGTACTGCTTGTTACTTGCTTAATAGATCTCCTTGAAAGGTTCTTGATTTAACAACTTATGAAGTGTGGACAGGTAAGAAACCTTTTGTTTCACATTTAAGGGTTTTTGGCTATGAGGATTTTGTTCATGTGCCTAAAGAAAAGTGTTCTAAGTTGGATCCAAAAGCACAGAAATGCATCTTCATTGGATATGGTAAGAATGTTAAAGGTTATAAGCTTTGGAATCCTCTAACCAAGAAAGTTGTCTATTCTAGAGATGTGATTTTCAGGGAACTTTGAGTTATTTTTGATTCTAAATAGCTAAAAGATAAAGAGTGCATTTTGAATTGAAGTAAGAAGATGCACATAAGGAAGAAAAATGATGAATTTGAGGATGGAGAGGAAGAAGAGGGTTCAAGTGGGAGTTCTAAACAAGATGACTCTAAGATTACTAAAGATGTTGACCATGCAAAAGAACAAGAGGAAGAATCCCTTGTTGCAAGTATGGGCCTAACCGGTGTTGTCATTGATGTCAACATACTCCTGTTGCATTGATGACAAGGATTGGACGAGTTTTATGCTAAGGATATTGAGAAAATTAGTCCTATCAGGAACAGTGAAGACAATGAAGTGAAGATCCCAGCTAAGATGAAGATCAGAGGATGCGCATCAAAGGGTTTGTAGATATGTGTCTAAAGGTGATCTAGTAAAGATTTGAGAGGTCCGCATGAAGATTACAAGAAGTTATGGCCATATGAGTAAAACTGGCTTTGGCATATGTTTAGAGGTGACAGAGTGACACAAATAGGTCCGGTGAGATCCATAAATGCAATATCTTGTTCTGTGGATTTGGTGGAGTGTTTAGGAAGTCAATGTGAATTGACAACTCAATTGGTTCGTGGTCTGGAGGTCTGAAAGCATCTATTCCAATATGACAGTGATGACAGACTGTGTTCTTGAGGTTTTGGATGAAGGAGAGAATGATTTCAGTAAGCAAAAGTAGTGTGGATGTTCTTGGTGATTCAGGCAATCTTGTGGGGGTCTCTAGATTGTGTCCAGTTTGTGTTGGTGGTGAAAGGAAGCTAGGTGTGCAGAAAATGCTTCCTACACTAATCTAATGAGGAGAGGGCTATGCAAATTCAAATTTATCCTAACTATTACAGCAATGTTAAACCATTAACATGAGATATTGCAGCAAAACACAAGAACCAAAAAGTAGACAGAAGAAGAGAGACAAAGATTTACAGTGGGGAAAACCCTTATCGAGAGAAAAACCCCACACTCAGAAACCTGTACAATGTATTAACAAATCTAAAATTTGTTTATAATACACTTGCAATGCAAGCTTCAATGGTCTTTGACACTCATGTCTGGAGTCAATCCGGCAGCATAACAGTACCTGTAAACCTGTGATACAAACTCCATCTTTAAGCACCTGTTTAAATAGGAAATACAAGGCAATATTGGACCTTTCTTGGAATGGGCGTCCAACATGGCTTCATGGACCAAAACCCATGCCCAAGGACACTTGGTCAACATTGTAGAATGTGCCTGACACTTGTCCATAGCTCCCATCCCAAAGAGGTCACCTATTTCCAAAATGGGCTATGACAGATGCTCTTACGACACTTTTAACCGTAATAGAATCTGTCATAGCGGTTACAACTTACAGCTGTAAGAGAATCTGTCATACACATGCTATAAATAGCATATTCTCTTATAATATGTCATATTCCACCTTGGGGCACCCAAATATGCCTTATTTAAAGATGCTTCATGACACATGTCATCACCTGTCTTATAACCTTCTATTTCTAACTCTTACATGTCATAGATTCGTCATAGGAATCTGTCATAACCGTTTTGGTCAAACATTTCCTTACACAACATGAAAGATGCCGACACATGCAAAAATGATCCTACCACAAAGTGGGACACCTATCTCCTCATGTGAGGACAAAATTACAAGTTGTCATATTCCATGTAGGATCAACACATCACCGTACCACATCCCACAATATGACAATATAGAATTTACAAATATTTACAACATAGGAAATTAAATAATAAATGCAAAAATTACAAATGTAAGGAATTACCAAGGTTGAGACACCTTAATTCCCAACATTCTCCCACTTGTTGAACACCTTGTAAGAGCCAATAGAAAAATAGGATTTAACTGCTATAGGCCGAGAGGCCCATAGACTCCGAGCACCATCTAAACTTCTCTATGCTCACTGGTTTCATCAATACATCTACAACATTCTTCAAAGTATCTACCTTCTCCAAATTTACCTTTCCATCCTCAACCATGTCTCTCATAAAGTGAAACTGAACATCAATGTGCTTGGTTCTAGCATGGAAAGTTGGATTCTTCACAAGGAAAATTGCACTCTGACTGTCACAACTGATCATGATCTAACCTGCATCAACACCAATATCTAAACACAATCTTCTAATCCAAATGGCTTCCTTACAAGCATGAGTTGCTGCCATGTACTCAACTTCTATCGTGGACAAAGCAACAAGTTGTCGCTTACTCATCCAACTAATAGCACCACCAAACAGTGTAAACACATAAGCACTGGTGGATCTCCTACTGTCAATGTCACCTGCCCAATTTGAATCCACAAATCCACAGATATCAACAGAATGTGGAGGTCCTAAAACATTACCATGATAGCAAATGGAATACTTGGAAGTACCCCTCAAATATCTGAACACTCGTTTAACTGCATCCCAATGAACCTGTCCAGGATTAGCCATGAATCGACTAAGGACTCCCACTGCTTGGGCAATGTCTGGTCTTGTGCAGACCATAGCATACATCAAACTACCAACAACACTAGCATAAGGTACTCTTCTCATGTCCTCCACCTCACTAGTAGATTTTGGATAATCCTCAACAAACAACTTTGTCCCCAAGGAAACGGGAACACACAATGGTCTACAATCTACCATGATGAATTTGTCCAACATGGTCTTCACATACTTACCCTGGTTTAACCAAAGTTTTCTGTTGGATTTATCTCTTCTGATTTCTATTCCTAGAATGTACCTAGCTGCCCCTAAATCTTTCATTTCAAACTATGCTGACAACTAATATTTAAAATCAGAAATCATATTCTTACCCTTCCCAATGAGCAACATGTCATCAACATACAGTGCAACAATGAGAATATGATCACCATCAAATTTATAATAAACACAGTGATCCGATTTCAATCTCACAAATCTAATTGACAGCACAAATGCATCAAACTTCAAGTACCATCTCCTAGGGGATTGCTTCAAACCATACAAAGACTTCTTAAGTTTACAAACCAAATTTTCTTTACCTTTCACCATGTAATGCTCTGGCTCTGACATGTAGATTTCTTCCTCCAAGTCACCATGAAGGAAAGTTGTCTTCACATCCATATGTTCTACCTCCAAGACATAAGCTGCTGCGAGAGACAACAGGAATCGAATGGATGTCAGCTTTGCAACGGGAGAGAAGATCTCACCATAATCTATACCCTCCACTTGTGAATACCCCTTCGCAACCAATCTGGCCTTATACTTCTCAACACTGTCATCTGCACCAATCTTCTTCTTGAACACCCATTTGCATCCAACAGGTTTTCGTCTAGGAGGCAAAGGCACCAAGTCCCAAGCTTGATTCTTTTCCAAAGAAGCCATTTCTTCCTCCATGGCCTCCTTCCAGGAACCTGCATCCTTCATATCCAAAGCCTCTGACACAGTTCTAGGTTCATCAGTGTTAGTGATTAAAGCATAAGCACAACTAGAATCAAGCAATGTAAAACCAAACCTTTCAGGTTGCTTTCTTATCCGTGTAGACCTCCTCAAGAGCTAAGGTTGAGGTTCAACTTCTTCATCTAAGCTTTCAGAGCTGCAAGAGCTCTCCTCATCATCAGGTCCAACATTGTCTTTCTATTTAGTCTTCTTAGGGGTGAGAGGAAACTGAACAACATCCTCTTTCTTTTCTCTTTCTTCTAGCTGCAAAATAGTGGAAGAAGGTGTAAGCTCTCTGAAGATGACACTTCTGCTATACAACACTTTTTCAGCCACGGGGTCCCAAAGCCTGTATCCTTTCACACCAACACCATAGCCAATGAAGATACATTTAACAGCTTTGTTCTCCAACTTTGAATGCTTCTCCCTAGGCACATGTGCATATGCCTCACAACCAAAAACACGAAGATACCTTATTGAAGGCTTTCTACCAAACCACACCTCCATGGGTGTCTTTCTAACAAGAGCTGATGTAGGAGATCTATTTACCAGATAGCAAGCAGTGGCAATAGGTTCAGCCCAAAACTTTTGTTCTAGACCAACTCCACTAAGCATACTCCTAGCCTTCTCCATCAGTGTCATGTTCATCCTCTCTACAACTCCATTTTGTTGCGGGGTGTATGGAGTTGTCTTATGTCTTTCAATCCCAAGTTCCTTGCAATACTTATCAAATTTTGTAGAACATAACTCACCACCATTGTCAGTTCTCAAACATTTAATCTTTTTACCAGTCTGATTTTCAGCAAAGGCTTTAAAATCCTTAAACTTGCTATAGACTTCAGATTTGCTTCTGAGAAAATAAATCCATGTCCTTCTACTATAATCATCTATAAAAGATACAAAGTATACAAATTTTGATAACGAAGGAACATTAACAGGACCAAACACATCAAAATGAATAAGGTCCAACACACTAGAAGACTTATGAGAACTCGACTAAAACTAAACACGGTTTTGTTTTCCATAAATGCAATGTTCACAAAAGTCAAACTCAAGATTACAATCATCTAACCCCTCAACGAGGTTCTTATTTTTCAAGGTACGCAGACCCTTCTCACCAATGTGGCCAAATCTCTTATGCCATAACATTGTCTTTTCTGCAGGAAGTTTAACTTCCAATGCACGATTACAACCATCAAGACTAGAAACAACAAATTTCTTCACTGCTCATTCAGATGGTGGGGATGAAGTGATTGTTGCCCTCTTCCTTGAGTTAGAAGAACTATTGCATTGTGAAATGCATACTTCCAGATGAAACAGAGTACCTCTCTAAGTACCCTTAGCAAGCACCATAGCTCCTCTAGTCATCTTGCATCCTTCTTTCGAAAAGACAACCTACACACCTGTATCATTCAAACTACTTACAGAAAGAAGGTTCTGTGCTAAGCCTGGGATGTGCATAACCCCAGAGATCCCCTTCACTTGACCATAAGGGAATCAGATAGAGACTCTTCCATGACCAACAATCTTCAAATGAGAGTCGTCACCCAGATACACCTTTCCACCATCAAACTCCTCATACTTAGTGAACCAGTTTCGATGCGAGGTCATGTGGAATGATGCACCAAAGTTGATTAACCACACATCATCCGATGCATGGGTTGCCAGGGCTGCAATGAAAGCATCACCGTCGTCTTGTGACTTGTCAGAATCTGAATTGGGAGCTTTCTTCTTTTTCTTCTTCTCCTCTTTGCATTCCTTTCAGAAATGCCTAGTCTTGCCACAGTTCCAACAAAAAGCCTTGGACTTTCCAAAAGATTTGAATCTCCCACGGGATTTGGATCTACCCTTCTCATCTTTCTTGTCCTTCTTCTTCCCTTTCTCCTCGGGTCTTCCATGAATTACAAGGGCCTCTTTGGCTACCTCAAAAGTCTTTCTCCGCATCTCTTCAGACAACAACAAAGAAACCACTTCTTCCATTTTGAATGTGGATGTAGTGCTTTCGATTGCCATGACAAGATGATCCCATCAGTCTGATGGAGAACAAAGAAGGGTCATACACCGATCCTCATCCTCCATCTTTACACCAAAAGATGTCAATTGTGCAACCAACATGTTGAAAACATTCATATGTTCAGCAACGGATCCTCCATCCTCCATTTGAAGAGAATACAACTTCTTTCTGAGAAAAAGTTTATTAACTAGGGATTTGGCTTGATACACATCCCCCAACTTCTTCCATAGTAGTTTTATAGTAGTCTCCTCATGGACATTTAACAACACAGAATCGGCAAGACTAAGCCTTATGAGACCCTTAGCCTTTCGATCCTTGAGATCCCAATCAGCTTGTGACATTGCAATTGGTCTAGTTCTGTTCACACTATTCCAAAGGTCTCAGTCAACAAGCATGTCTACCATCTTGAGCTTCCACAGCTTGAAATTACTGCCATTGAACTTCTCCACTTCAAACCTTCCTGATGTGCCTGCCATCTCCTTGCTACAATAAGATACAGAATGCTCTGCACAGACTCCCACTCAACCTAAGATTAGCTCAAAAAACCCCTACCCAACAACTAGGATCAAAGGTGATCAAGCTCTGATACCAACCGAAAGGAAGCTAGGTGTGCAGAAAATGCTTCCTACACTAATCTAATGAGGAGAGTGATATGCAAATTCAAATTTATCCTAACTATTACAACAATGTTAAACCATTAACATGAGATATTGCAGCAAAACATAAGAACTAGAAAGTAGACAGAAGAAGAGAGACAAAGATGTACGGTGGGGAAAACCCTTATCAGGTGAAAAACCCCACACTCAGAAACCTGCACAATGTATTAACAAATATGAAAGTTGTTTACAATACACTTGCAATGCAATCTTTGATGGTGACAGGTTGTCATTGATGTCAAATGTGTTGTTGCAGGATTACAGTATCTTGTGTGTTGTTAAATTTGTCATGATTGATCTTTACAAATGCATATATCAATTGAAGTTGTGAGTTGATCATCATACAAACAAATGTTGAAATCAGGGAGTTTGGTTTCCATAATATTTTTTAGTTGGTTTTAACATGTTCCCAGGATGGATTCTCATGTTTAGTGTGTATATTGGTTCATATCTTCAAAGGTCACCATTCAGGAGGTAAGTGCAAAAGGTTGATGCAGAGATATGTGTGTTCATCAAGAGTTGTGTATTGTTGTTGACAGGAGCAAGAGACATCATCTTGTGTGTTCTTTCTATTGTTTGATCTCAGTTATGTTGAGGTGTATTTCAGGTTGTCATGGATGTTGGTATGGTCTTCATGTCAGATGTTCTTTTCAAGAGTTCAAAATATCATTCTTGTTCAAGAGTTTCATATTTGAGTTGAAGAGTGTTGACATGTTGAAGTTGATGCAAGCATATTTTGTTCAAGATCTTCATAATATGCTTACTCAAACAAGGATAATGGTCATCATTCATAGTTGAGGAGATTTCAGATAAGTTGACTTGCTATCTTAATAAAAGGATATTCAAGTTCAATTTATATCTCCCTATTCGCCTCTCCACCGATGAAACAGGTATGTGTGGGTATCAATTTCAAACAAGGGAAAGTTTATTCAAATGAACATTCTATATTCGAAGGTTGCTATTTGTGGGGAGCATGAGTTTTTATGAATTAGAAAAGGCCAATGAATGATATTAAAAGGTGGGTATATGACATAGAAAAACCGACCATTACTTATGTCCTCTTGTGCTTTGATTCTTATATAAGGAGGGTGCCCGATTTCAAGAAATTTATGTTTTATATAAAAAAAATATATGTGAGCATGTTTTTTAAAAAAAATAATGTAAAGTGGGCGACAAATTGGTCATCCCTTATAAGGCTCAAGTAAGACTTTAAAATGATAAGGTTGAAGTGCTTTTTAAGAAAAGCTTACCATAAGTCTTAAAAATTCTTTTGAAAGGAAAAGGCACGGGTTTAAGGAGAGCCCGTTTTTGTTGCTTATAATGTTTTTTTTTAACAAAAAAATCATCGAATGACATTGGAGCCTGATTTCTATAAGAGGGAAGCTTTATGGTTGGGGAGTATAATTCATAAAAAAGAAGGCATCAAATATTTTTTAAGAAAAAAAAAAAACATAGAGAAATGCTTTATGCAAAATGGAGATTTTCGAATATTTTATAGAATGCATTTAAAGTTTAGAAATTTTTAATTTCTATTTTATTTGTTTTTAAAATAAAAGGCATGAGATTTATTATAGAATGTATGAGTTTTTCAAGGAGCCTTTATAGGAGATGGCTGATTTTTTAATAGCAATATTTTTGGAAAAAGCTATTGAAGAATTTAGTGAATTGTTTATGTGAGAAGATTGATTTTTTGATAAATCATTTTGCATAGAAGATGAACAACTTTTTATTGAGAAAAATATAGAGGTTGTTTGCAAAGAAGAATTTGAGGAGATTTTTGTAAAGCAAATATTTATGAAAAATTGGAGATTGATTTTGAGAGGATTCCTTTGACAGAGAATATAAAAATATCAGATGATTATATTGCAGATTAGTGAAGTTATTTATGCAGATTGAAAATATTGAAGAGTCATCTTTGAAGGAATATAAAGAGTTTTTGTTTATACAGGATTCAATGGTTTCAATGAAGGAGTTTGTCTTCTTGCACATGGAGATCAGATGTGAAAGAGATTTTATTTTCTCTTTCAAGAGCAAATTGAAAAATCTTATTTCAATTAAAGATTTTTATATGGCTTTAATTATTGTTTTAGATGATTTGTCTATGCAAAGTAAGTGAAAGGTTTTGAAATTTTTGAAGAAGATTTACATATTTTTGCAAGGGATAATTTGAGATGTCAAAGAATATGAAAGGGCTCTAAAATGGACAGAGAAATAGTTTTTTTTATTACAAGAGATTGATTTTTGAAATAAGAAAAATTGCAGAGAGAAGGTGAAAAGTTTTTTTGTTTGCAGGTTCTTCATTGAGAGAAGATGAAAATGTTCATACAGAAGAGGAAAGGTGAAAAGATATTCAACTGGTATAAAATTGTTTTCCAGGTGCATTGATGAATGAATTAAGAAGGATAGAGATGAAACATACAGTGTTGTGAAGTGTTGTTGAATGGATTAGAATACAAATTTGATATGCAGTGTTGTTGAATGGAGATTGATATGCAGTGTTGATTGGATCAGAATAAAAGATTGTTAAGTGTATCCGGATGTCAGATTGAATAGAATGGGTATTTGACAGACATATGTTTGTATTGAATGGAAACAGAGTATCCCTCTGATTTGCTTATTACATTTGTTGGTAATGTGGTTTGCCAGAGAGGCACAATATGCCAGTGTGGCTTGTGGTCAGTGAGACCTTTCTATGCTAGTGAAGCTTGTGGTCAGTGAGACCTTGTATATGTCAGTGAGACATTTGTAAGAAGTTTTTCATTTAAGCCAGTGAGGTAGTTTTGGAGTGGTTTTTCTACCCCTGATGGGTTTTCCACTCGTGCATATCTTGTGTCATGATTCATATTGATCTTCTTTGTGTGTGTTTGATTTACTTAAGAAGTTTTTATTCTCTTTCTGTATTCACAGTCATGTGCATATGTATTTTACAAATCAAATGGTATCTTTCTTTTTGAGCTCTGAAAGTTAAAGATTAAAAAGGATTTGAAAATTCACACAACACTGATTCACCCCCCCTCTCAGTGTTGCCCTTGATTCCTACAATCTTCAATGGTCTTTGACACTCATTTCTGGAGTCAAACTGGTAGCATAACAGTACCTGTAAATCTATGATACAAACTCCATCTCCAAGCACCTGTTTAAATAGGAAATACAAGGCAATATTGGACCTTTCTTGGAATGGGCGTCCAACATGGCTTCCTGGACCAAAACCCATGCCCAAGGACACTTGGTCAACATTGTAGAATGTGCCTGACACTTGTCCACAACTCCCATCCCAAAGAGGTCACCTATTTCCAAAATAGGCTATGACAGATGCTCTTACAACACTTACGACTGTCATAGAATCTGTCATAGCAGTTACAACTTACAGCTGTAAGAGAATCTATCATACACATTTTATAAATAGCATATTCTCTTACAATATGTCATATTCCACCTTGGGGTGCCCAAATATGCCTTATTCAAAGATGCTTTATGACACATGTCATCACCTGTCTTATAACCTTCTATTTCTGACTCTTACATGTCATAGATTTGTCATAGGAATCTGTCATAACTGTTTTGGTCAAACATTCCGTTACACAACATGGAAGATGCCGACACATGGCAAAATGTTCCTACCACAAAGTGGGATGCCTATCTCCTCATGTGAGGACAAAATTACAAGTTGTCATATTCCATGTAGGATCGACACCACCATGCCACATCCCACAATATGACAATATGGAATTTACAAATATTTACAACATAGGCAATTAAATAATAAATGCAAACATTACAAATGTAAGGAAATACCAAGGTTAAGACACCTTAATTCCCAACAGGTGGTCCACATTGAAGATTGAGCTCGTAATTGAAGAATTACTTCTGGATGATGATGTTCTTCCTAAACTTGGCCAACCGGATGATTTACACATCTTGTAGATGATCTTGAAGATGTTCTGCGAAGCATGGCGGGTTCCTCAAAGAAGATTAAAGTCCCAGATTTGTGTGGCTGACAGTGTGATGATCTGCATGAAGTCTTTTGTAATTAGTCAAGTTGTATTTGTGTATTTTCACTGTAAAGTATGCCGACTTGGATGATTATCCCAAAGTCAATGTCTTATATAAATAAGAAGTTGTGAAGTCATTTCAAAAGCATCTTGGCAAAGATCAGAGTGTGGTAGAGAGGAGAAGAGTGAAAGGCAAAGCAGAAGTATTGAGCTTAAATGGAACTGACTCAAGCATGGTGAAGATGCTATTCTTTAGTTCAAGTATGTAATATTTATTATTCTGTAGACAACGTGTCTCATGTAGGCAGTGGGCCTCTTGTGAGCAGTGTGCTCGGGCAGTGAGCCCTAATTGGCATGTGCCATTTTGTTCTTCTTATTCTTTTAATAGAGAATACAATCTTGGGTTAGTCACCCCATGGTTTTTCCCTTAACCAGGTTTTCCACGTTAAAATCTTGGTGTCATATGTGTTAATGTGTTTCTACTCTTGAATTATTGCATTGTGATTTCATGATTGATTTATTATTATGTTGTTGAATTACAAGAAGGATTTAAGTGGTTAATAAAAGGAAAGTTTTGGGACAACTAATTCACCCTCCCTTCTCAGTTGTCTGTCTTGAAACTAACAATTGGTATCATAGCTAAGTTCCTCTAAAAGAGCTTAATCGCTTGAGGAGATCCAGGATCTCTTCCTACAAGAAGGATAGTCTAAGGTTTGATGGACCCAATTACACTCTTTAGAAAAGCCGCATGGAATGTCACTTGCAATGTATGGGAATGCAATATTGGATCATGGCTTCAAAGAAGTATGTTCCTCCAAAGGATGGTCTGACAAGTATAGATGAAATAAAAGATGTTGAAGACAATCTTCAGGCTAAAGCAGCTTCACTAAGTGCCTTATCTAATTCAAAACTGACAAATGTCATAGATTTAAAAACAACATATGAGATTTGGGAAAAATTGAAACTTCTGCATGAAGGAAACAAATATGTTAAATGTGCCAAGCTACAGAGTCTGAAAGAAAAATTCAAAAACCTGAAGATGAATGAAGATGCAAATATCACTACATTTATGCCAAAAGTAAATGAGCTTGTTTGTGGCATTAGGTGTGCTAGTGGAATCTTGGATGAAGATGAGATTGTTGCCAAAGTTCTCAGATCCCTACCTCCTTACAAATACAAGGTTGCTGCTATTGAAGAATTCAGATCTTTTTCAAATATCACAAGGGATCAATTGGTTGGAAAATTAGCTGCATTTGAATTGGCTGAGTTTAGAGATGTGCCCCCCAAGACTGAATCTGCATTCAAAGCTAGTGCCTTTGTAAAAGGCAAACAGAAGTTTGATCCAGGAGAGAACTCCTCAAAGAAACTATCATAGTATGAAAAAGAAAGAAAAGATCTGGAAGAAGATGAAGCAGAAGTTGCTCAACTTGAAGCCCTTATTGCAAAAAGACTACCAAGAGGATCCGGTAAGTATGAAGGAAAATTGCCCTTTAAATGTTTCAACTGCAATAAGATTGGTCATTTTGCCTCAAGGTGTCCGGAAAGATTTTCAAGGGAAAATCCAAATAGATCAAGATTCCAAAAGAAATGTTACTATATTCATGAAGCTGATGATGATGAAGGAGTAACAGATGATGAATCAAAGATAGGAAACAAATCTGGAAGTAACTCGGTGTTTATTGCCATCAAGGAAGAAGATCCAATGCCCTGTGAATCTGTCAATCATAAAATGATAGAAAGAGCTATGGCTGCCCAAGTTGAAGAAAAGGATGACTGGGTCATTGATAGTGGATGCTCCCACCATATGACAGGTGACAAAAATAAGTTCATAGATTTGGAAAGATATGAAGGAGGAGTGGTAAAATTTGGTGATAATTCTGCTGGCAGAATTAGAGGTAGAGGAACTATTTCTTTTGATGGAAAGAACAAAACCATCAATGTATTGTATGTTGAAGGTCTGAAGCACAATCTTCTCAGTGTTGGGCACTTGGTGGACAAAGGCTATGATCTTCGATTCAAAAATTGAAAATGTAAGATCTTTGAAAGTTTTGGAACATAGATTGCATGTGGTACTCAAACAAAAGGTAATATCTTCCACTTGGTTGGTACTGGAAAAAGTTGTTTATTTGTTCAAATTGATCAGAGTTGGTTGTGGCATAGGAGAATGTGTCATGTAAATTTTTATAATATCATCAAGATAAGTAACACTCAGGCTGTAAGAGATCTTCCAAGATTGGTGAAACCTACCAATAATTTGTGCAAAAAATGTCAATTGGGTAAGCAGAGCAGAGTCACATTTAAAATTAAGGAACAATCTTCTACCAGATTGTTGGACTTAGTACATATTGATCTATGTGGACCGGTAAGAATCAGGAGTTTGCAAGGTGATAGATACTTCATGTTATTAATTGATGACCACTCCCGGATGATGTGGATGACTTTTCTAAAAGAGAAATATGAGGCTCTTGAGAAATTAAAAATATTCAAAGCTATGGTAGAGAATTAAACTGGATTAAACATAAAATGTCTCAGGTCTGATAGAGGTGGAGAATTCACATTCAGAGAGTTTATAGAATTATGTGAGAAACATGCGATAAAAAGATAGTTATCTACTCCAAGGACTCCACAGCAGAATGGAGTAGTGGAGAGAAAGAACTAGACCATCCAGGAAGAATCTAGAACCATGATGATGGAAGCAAATGTTCCTCAGATCTACTGGAGAGAAGTTGTAAGCACTGCATTCTATACTCTTAATCGAGTACAAATCAGAAGCAATACTGGTAAGACCCCTTAAGAACTCTGGTTTGGCATCACTCCCACTCTGAAGTATTTCAGAGTCTTTGGTAGCAAATGTTACATTAAAAGAGATGAATACCTTGACAAATTTGATGCTAGAAGTGATGAAGGAATATTCTTGGGTTATTCTACTCAAAGCAAAGCATATCAGTGTTATAACAAGAGATTGAGAAAGATTATAGAAAGTACAAATGTGAAGGTTGATGAAGATATTGAAAAACCCTCAAGGTTTTATGAATATGAAGAAGATGATCAGAATGATGTTTTGGTCCAAGAAGTCCAAGCCCCTTCTGAAATTTAGATCCAAACTGATCCAGAGAATCAGGAAGAAGAGATAAGTTTGAATGAACCTATTCAAGAAATAGAATTGCAAGAAATTCCCAAAACTCCTTGGTATGTAAGACTGAATCACTCCGAAGATTAGATCATAGGTGATAAAAGCAAAGGTGTTCAAACTAGAAGAAAGATTTCTCAAGACTCAGAAAAGTATTGTCTGATTTCAAAGATTGAACCAAAAACAATGAGTGAAGCATGTAGTGATGAAAGCTGGACTAAAGCAATGGAGGAAGAGCTGATACAAATTGAGAAAAATCACACTTGGGATCTTGTTCCCAGACCTAGAAACAAGAATGTGATTGGAACCAAATGGGTCTTTCAGAATAAACTGAATGAAGATGGTGAAGTAGTTAGAAACAAAGCCACATTGGTCTGCAAGGGTTATTCTCAAGTAGGAGTTAATTTTGAAGAAACTTTTGCTCCGGTGGCAAGAATTGAAGTAGTCAGATTATTTCTTGCCTTTGCTGCCTTCAAGGACTTCAAAGTATATCAGATGGATGTCAAGTCTGCCTTCCTAAATGGTGACTTGGAAGAAGTATACATTGAGCAACTAGATGGATTTCAATTATCTGATCATGGTGATATGGTCTACAAGTTGAATAAAGCACTGTATGGACTCAAACAAGCCCCAAGAGCCTAGTATGAAAGACTGGACAAGCATCTTTTAAAGATTGGTTTCAACAAAGGTACTGTTGAGAGTAACTTGTACTTAAAAATTGATCATGAAAATATCTTGATTGTTGAAGTATTTGTTGATGATATCATTTTTGGAGGAAGAGATAGTATGTGTAAAAATTTTGCAAATCAAATGAAAAGTGAATTTGAGATGTCCATGTTTGGGGAAATGAATTTCTTCTTGGGTCTACAAAACATTCAAACAAAGAAAGGAATCTTCATTTCACAGACCAAATATGTGAAAGAATTGTTGAAGAAATTTGGGACGAAAGATTCAAAACCAATGAATACTCCCATGGAAACTGGATGTAAATTGAGCAAAGATGATGACTCTCCTAAGGCTGATCAGAAAAAGTACAAGTCAATGATTGGAGGAATATTGTATCTTACTCAAACTAGACCTGACATTATGAATGTTGATGGTCTTGTTGCTAGATTCCAAGCTAATCCTAGAGAATCTCATGTCATGGCAATCAAGAGGATTCTTAGATATCTAAAAGGAACAGTCGAGTATGGTTTATGGTATCCCAGAGATCATGATTTCTCTCTTCATGCATATACAGATGCAGATTAGGGAGGAGAGTGGATGACTAGAAGAGTACCAGTGGTGGAGCATTCTTTTTAGGGAAAAGATTGGTTTCTTGGCTGAGTAAGAAACAAGAGGCAATATCTCTGTCCACTGCAGAAGCAGAATATATTGCAGCAGCAGGTAGTTGCACTCAAGTATTGTGTATGAAGCAAATGCTAAGAGACATCAGAGTGGAGTATGAGGAACCTATCACAATCTTCTGTGATAATTCAAGTGCAATAAATATATCAAAAAATCTAGTGTTGCAATCAAAGACAAAACATATATCCATCAAGTTTCACTTTTTGAAAGAGCAAGTGAACAAGAATGAAGTTAGATTGGAGTTTGTGCCCTCCAAGGATTAGATTGCAGACATTTTTACTAAACCTCTACCTAAGGACTCTTTTGAGTATCTTAGGGAGAAGTTAGGGGTTATTACCCCTCCAGTTCTGAATTAAGGTGCACTGATGTGCTTCAGTCTGGTGGATCTCACAGTCATATATTGTGGTCTGGATTGATGATGGGAAGCTACTACTCAGGGGGAGCAGTTGGTATGATTCTATGTGATGCAAGTATGTGCCCTTTGCCACTGATGTCAAAGGGGGAGAGAAGACATGTGAAAAATAAAAAGTGGTTGCTGATCAAAGGGGAAGACGTAAAGAAAGAGAATACATGTGAATGGTTGTTGTTGATAGGGGGAGTTATGTCAGTTAGTGAGGAGAAGTTCTTGTCTTGATGGTTAAAACAGTTTTTCACATCATATGTTGCTATCAATGACAAAGGGGGAGATTGTTGCAAGTATGGGCCTAACCGATGTTGTCATTGATGTCAACATACTCTTGTTGCATTGATGACAAGGATTGGATGAGTTGTATGCTGAGGATATTGAGAAAATTAGTCCTAGCAGGAATAGAGAAGAATAATGAAGATAGTGAAGTGAAGATCCTAGCTAAGATGATCAGAGGATGCGCATCAAAGGGTTTGTAGATATGTGTCTAAAGGTCATCCAATAAATATTTGAGACGTCCGCATGAAGATTATAAGAATTTATGGCCATATGAGTAAAACCAATTCTGGCAGATGTTCAAAGGTGACAGAGTGACACAAATAAGTCCAGTGAGATCCAGAAATGCAATATCTTGTTCTGCAGATTTGGGGGAGTGTTTAGGAAGTCAATGTGAATTGACAACTCAATTGGTTCATGGTCTGGAGGTACGCAAGCATCTATTCCAATATGATAGTGATGACATACTGTGTTCTTGAGGTTTTGGATGAAAGAGAAAATGATTTCAATAAGCAGAAGTAGTGTGGATGTTCTTGGTGATTCAAGCAATCTTGTGGGGGTCTCTGGATTGTGTCCAGTTCGTGTTGGTGGTCCGCATTGAAGATTGAGCTCGTAATTGAAGAATTACTTCTAGATGATGATGTTATTCCTAAACTTGGCCGACCAAATTATTTACACATCTTGCAGATGATCTTGAAGATGTTCTGTGAAGCATGGCGTGCTCCTCAAAGAAGATTGAAGTCCTAGATTTGTGTGGCCGACAGTGTGATGATCCGCATGAAGTCTTTTGTAATTAGTCGAGTTGTATTTTGTATTTGCTCTGTAAAGTATGCCGACTTGGATGATTATCCCAAAGTCAATGTATTGTATAAATAAGTTGTGAAGTCATTTCAAAAGCATCTTGGCAGAGATGAGAGTGTGGTAGAGAGGGGAAGAGCGAAAGGCAGAGCAGAAGTATTGAGCTTAAATGGAACTGACTCAAGCATGGTGAAGATGCTATTCTTTAGTTCAAGTATGTAATATTTATTATTCTATAGACAGTGTGTTTCTTGTAGGTAGTGGGCCTCTTGTGAGCAGTGTGCTGGGGCAGTGAGCCCTAATTGGCATGTGCCATTTTGTTCTTATTCTTTTAATAGAGAATACAATCTTGGGTTATTCACCCCATGGTTTTTCCCTTAACTGGGTTTTCCATGTTAAAATCTTGGTGTCATATGTGTTAATCTGTTTCTGCTCTTGAATTATTGCATTGTGATTTCATGATTGATTTATTATTATGCTGCTAAATTACAAGGATTTAAATGGTTAATGAAAGGAAAGTTTTGGGACAACTGATTCACCCCCCTCTTAGTTGTCTGTCTTAAAACTAACATCCCTTACTCCACCTTTGATAAGATCCATAAGACAACATAATCTAATTGATAGGTATGTCCCACTAGATTTTTGTTTGTGTATTTTCTTTGTTAAGTATTGACGATGAACCTAGATCTTATAGAGAAACTATTATTGCAAATGATAGTGAGTCTTGGTAGCAAGCCATACAGGAGGAGATGATGGCTTTAGACTCGTGTGATACCTAGTATCTTGTTTGTTTTCCCAAAGGAAGGAATTCCATTGGATGTAAGTGGGTATACAAGAAGAAATTTGGAGTAGATGGTTCATTGGAAAAGTACAAGGCGAGACTAGTAGCCAAGGGCTACTCCTAGAGAGGAGTTGATTTCGATGAAATATTCTCTCTTGTTGCTAAATTATCTTCTATTAGATTTCTTTTATCTATAGTTGTTGCTTATGATTTTGAAATTGAGCAAACAGATGTTAAGACTGCATTTTGGCATGGAGATCTAGAAGAGGAAATTTATACGCAAGCCTAAAGGTTTTGAGGTAAAAGGGAAAGAATGATTAATTTGAAATTTAAAATTATCTCTTTATGGTTTGAAACAATCACCCTAAATGTGGTATCAAAATTCTGATTATTTATGTTGAAATTGGGTTTTGTAAGAAGTGAAGAGTATCACTATGTTTAGATTCTAGATGTATTGATAATCATATACTGATTCTAGATGTATTGATAATCATATACTAATTGTTGCCTTGTATGTGGATGACATGTTTAGAGATATCAAGGTACATAAAGCTTTGGTTGTCAAATAGTAAGTATGTGAATATTATTTTGCAAATATTTAATACGCAGGACTATAAGCTAGTTAGAATTACTTTGCCAGTTAGCACTAAGTTTATATTAGATATGTGTCCCAAGTATGAAGATGATTTTGAGGATACGTCTAACATGCCATATGTTAGTGCAATAGGAACTTTGATGTATGCAAAGGTTTGCACTTTTGAGGATACGTCTAATATGCCATATGTTAGCACAATAGGAACTTTGATGTATGCAATGGTTTGCACTAGGCTAGATATTTCCCAAGCAGTGGGAGTATTGAGCAGGTTCATGTCTAACCCAGATAGAGAGCATTAGAATCATGTAAAGAGGGTATTAATATATTTGTGTGGTACTTCTAATTATTGTATGGTTTATTCTGGTACTAATAGTGAGGATAAGACATTGAACATGTAGGGTTTTGTTGATGTAGATTGGGCAGGTGACTTGGCTAGTCGAAGGTCCACTAGTGGGTATGTATTTACTTTATTTAGAGGAGTTGTGAGTTGGATGAGTAAGAGGCAGCCCATAGTTTCTTTATGCACAACCAAAGAAAATTATACGGATTATACCCATGTCTATAAGCAAGTAGTTTGGTTACAAATATTGTGTATAGGTATTGGTTTTGATTGCAAGATAATTCAGATTGGTTGTGATAGCCAAACTGCAATCTCTTTAGCTAAGAATCCTATGTATCATGCTCGAACTAAGCATGTGGATGTTCAATACCACTTTGTTCATGAAATGGTTGCAAATGGAAAATTTGAGTTGAATAAGTTTAACACTCAGGAGAATGTTGTAGAATATCTTACCAAGCTTGTGAGCATAGAAAAGTTCACTTGGTGCAAGGGCCATGGGCCTCGTTTCTTGTACTTAGTTGATTTATGTTTTCCAATGGATGTATTTACAATGTATGATGGCAAGTGGGATAATGTTAGGATTAAGGTGCCATCAACCGTGTAAATTGTATGTATCTAATTACTCCTAATATTATTTTGTAAATGCATTCATAAGGGATGATGGATCCATTGTAAGTAGTAAATATTTATTTAAGATGATAGTAAAAAGTAAGTTTTATCTTGGGAGTTACTGTAGGTGAAAGGTGGGCATCCAAGTTTAATAATGATGTATGATAGGTGTAAGAGAATCTTCTATTATTAGTGTATTACCTATAAGGAATCAACTATTATTGGACTACCTTTGCATATCATCTTATGACAATTTGTAAGAAGGCATAAGAGGCTATTTTTAGCTTGTTGTTGACTATTCCCAACGTGGGCAATGGGATTTGCATGTCTTGGTACCATATGTTTGTAAAAGGGTTATGTCAACTGTAAGAGGATAATAATAGCCTATTGATTTGATTCCCAAATATGGCATTGGATTTTTCCCATGTTGGACATCACATTCTATGTGCCCTTATGTAGCTTGTATTTTCTATTTAACAGAAGCTTGAAGAGTGGAGATTAAGAGTTGAAAGTTCACAAATACACAGTGAACAATCAGATTGGATGTAGGATTGAAGTGAATGTATTATAATCTTTTTCAAAGATAATACAACTTGGTCTCTTTCCTAGTGGATTGTTTTACTTGAAAGGACTTTCTTCATGTAAACACTATGTTGTGAGATTCTTATGTGTTTATTGATTTCATTGGTTCTGATCTTACATACTTGAATCTCCATTGGGCATTTTACGGATTAAATTTTAGATTAGAATATAATTTCATATTTTTCTATTACAGTGGTTTGCCTTCATTTCTAACAATCTATATATAAGGGGATATGCACTATTTTATCTTTATCAAAGAATGATAATTCTTCCTTGTAGGAGTTTATTTTCCCATTACAATTGATGAACCACTCTAAGTTTAGCGAGATGTTAAAAGTTTCGAATGGTTCCTTCATTTCAATTACTTCAAAATATATCTTCTTGTTGATCCCCAATAAGTTAACTTCTGCATCCCTCTAGGTTTTGACTGTACTAATTGAATTACCATCTACAAGGGCAATATTGTAAGGTGCATTGTAGAGCATTGGTCTTCCAAACTCTTCCCAAACTCTTTTGGGTATAATACCAACATATGCTTTCAAGTTGACCAATATATTTTTAAAATGTCTATTGTTTGCTCAAAGTTCTTTCAAGATTGGTCTTTTCTTCCATCTCCTTGGAGTTTTTCTGCACTTTCGATTTGTGGTCTTAAGTTAGTATTTCTAGTCTTGTTCTAGTATTTTGAAAACTGCTTCAATTTTTCTAGAAAACTTTCTTCTTCCACAAAGTTTGCTAGTTCTTTTAATAGTTGTCCTTCACTTTTTGAAAAGTAGGCCTTGTGGTAGTTTTCTTTTCTCCTTTCCTCTAGGATAATTTTTTTGGTTATGCTTTGATTTTGTCAGAAACTAGTCCCTTTTTCATCTCCCTCTTCTTCTTCTATCTCATTTCTTAATGCTTTTCCTTGTGTGGTATTAATTGCTCCTCTAGTTATTACTACATTCTTATTTCTTTCCATATTTTATAATAGCTTTATTTTTAAATTTTCCTTCCTCTGCAAATACTCCTCTAATCACTCTTCTTCTACAAGAGATAGTTTTCTTCTTGCATCTTCCTCGTCAAGTTTAGTTTTCACACACCTCCTGGCTCCTTGAGTGTTCTATTTAGGTACCTTCATTATAAATTTAACTCCTTTTGTTGTGTTAGGTCCCAATAGTTCTTCACTCTTTGTTTGCAATGGCACATTCTTGAAATATTATTGTGCTCTAGCACAGGTAAATAGATCATGACTAGTATCACTGCAAAATCTATAGCTCTTGTTCTTTTCCTCTTGACATTCATTGGTGTAATGTCCCATATGACCAAATCTAAAATAGGTAGTATCTTATCTTATTCTTTTTCCATGGCCTCTTCCTATACCACATCCTCCTCTATAGTGATTATAATATCCTCTATTATCATTCAGAGGATATCTAGCAGGAGTTTGCTCGGTTACAATCTATGGTGGAGCGAATTGTGCCACATGAATGTTGCATTGATGCCTCTATCTTGGATGTTTATAACCATGTTCATAGAAAGCTCTTTTGGCTATTCCTTTAGCCCTAGCCATTCCTTTGTGTATTGCCTCATTATCCTTACATTGGTGATTGCACCAAGGCTCGTGTTCCTCATCTTCTCTTAGTCTAAATAGAAGAGAAGGGCAATCATTTGTTTCATGGTCATTCTATTTTCTACAAATTCCACAATATACACTTCTTAACTTTCTAGGAGTCAATTGTAAGTCTACTCTAAGCATCACAACTCTTTTCTCACCCTTCATCATTCGACATTCATTTCTTAGGTGGCCTTGTTCCAAGTAGTATGTGTACCATATCTTTTTCCTATGACTTGATATCATGCTAGTGTCATCTTTAGCCAATATGTCTTGTTTAATCTTTAATTGTTCCAACACTGGTCTCATCTTTTCTAATTCGTTACTTTCTATTTCCTTATTCTTTCATCTCCAAGGCTATGCTTCTACTCTACATGTTAGTTCTACAACACTTGAGTAAGTATCAAAGGTTCTTTCATCTGATGCAATTCTAAATTTTGGTAGTAATCCAGACACAAACCACTTGATTCTTTGTCTCTTGTTCAAGGGTTCTTCCATATTTCTTACTACTTCCTTAAATTTGTGGTCATTCCTTAACTATTTCCCCTTCTTCCTATACCTTTTATTTCATTTTGCTGATGATCTATGACAGTGTCCTAGGGGATCCAAAGTTAGTCAAGAATTCCCCCTTTATTTCTTTCCATTCCTTATCATGTTGTGGGCGCTTATTCATATACCATTTGAGGACATTATTCCTTAGTGTCCTTACAAAATCATAAAGTCTCACTTGATTGTCCCCAATTCTATTCCTTCTCCAAATAGATTCCCACACAAAAATGTGTTTAGAGGCTTCAATGGCATCTTTGCCAAATATTGGTAATTTCACATTTAGATCAATATCTAGAGTTTGCTCCATGGATCTATTGATACTAGGTAAAAGTTCTACTCTTTCTAGTGGATTTTTCTCTTCTAGCCTTAGATTACTATATGTCTTTTCCTTTGTTAATTTCTTGATGTAGTTTCTTTGATTCATTAATTTCTTTTTATCCTGTTATCTCTTGCTAATTCAATCTCAAAGAACTTAGTTCGTAATATCTATGTGCAATCTCTTACAAAATTCTTGTTTTTGGTTTTCTGTTGTCTCAATTAAGTCGCTATATATTCCTTCCACAAGCACTCTTCTTGTCTTAATTGACATGGGGATGACTCTTGGTTTGAGTGGTTCACCTCTTCATATGACCATTTCAATTTGGGAGACACCCTTTAATTAGCTAATGACATCTCATTCGTTAATATAGGGTTTTCTCAACCTTCATTAATCATTTCAATAGTGTCCACATGGTAAGGTTCTTGAACAAATTCTCAATTTCCCTTTCTACTACATTCTCTTATTTCCTTGTACATTTCAATCTCTTGTCATTTTATTTTTTTGTAAACCTACACTTTCAATTACCACATTGTCTAAGTAGTTTGTACTTAAATCTAGAGGTTTTAGTTTCATAAAAGGGGTTATTAGTTCCTCAAATCCATCATTAACTATGATTTTTAGATTAGACAACTAAAGTTCTAAATGAGGATTTGAGTCAAGAATTCAAATGGTGGAGCACCCTTGCTTATACATCCTTCTTCTAATGACTCATTAAATACCTCACATTCTTCAATATGTCTTGCTAACCCTTGTAGAATTTTAGTTTCTTCTCTTCCATGTTCAATTCCATTACCAATTCAATTTCTTCCCTAATTTATCTCTTCTTCTTGCTATCTCCTTTTGCCATGGGTGGTCATTGATTTGGTGTTCCATTAATCCTTTTATTCATCCCTAATGGCTTATTCTCATTTTTCTTCCAAGGGTTGCATCTCTTCAGAGATCCCTTCAGGGTCCCCCCTTTCCATTTGTCATCCCTTAGGTGCCTAACCCCCTCTCATGAGGCTAGAACCTAGAGTTTCCTGCCACAATTGATATATCTATGTTTTAGATCTCTATTTTATCCCTCTCCAAGAGTCTTGTAAATGTAACCAAAATGTTGGCAAGAATGGGCATAGAACAAAGATCTAGGAATAAGTTACTTGAAATGTTATATTTATACCCTGGTGTTAAGAATAAGAAGAGGATCAGAGAATATGCAATGGATTATAGAAGTTTGCAACAAGAAAGAATATACAAAATTAATAATTATGCATCTACTAATATACACATGAATCATAACACCTTATACATAAACTAAATCAACTTGCGATAAACTATATTCACTATATATAAGTTTGTTACAACATTAGATTGTATCGCAACCACATTCTATTATAGGTCCTCCTATTCTCTATCCATCATGTCCTATATCACATCATTATTTTATCTTATTACATCGTCTTATGTATATATAAATATATATAGACATGGCTATCTCCTATGTCTATCTATATCAATATATCTCTTTATCTATATATCATGTTACATCTGCAAACCAATACTTATACCCAAGTATAAGCATCCCAAAATGTGTGTCTACTTATATTCATTGTGTCCTTTGGATATGTTGGTGTCACATTCCTTTTGTAATAGGTGAATTTTGTTGTAAAGTTAAATTTGTCCTACCAATAGGCTCCAAGAAGGTCAAAGGATCAATGCCAAGTGTCACATGTAGTTCGCCAAACATGTATAAGAATCTTGCAAAATCCTTGTGGTGATGATGGATCCTCAAATATTCATGTGGTTTTATTAGAAATTGGATTTGTTTCTGTTGTATTGGATATTATATTTTGCCTCTACTATAGGGTAGCAACAAATATTGTAATAGTTGGAGAAATCATTATTAGATTAACAATTTTCTTCTATGTTTGAGAGGGGCAACTCCTTCGTACAATGGGATTTATTTTGGGATTTTTTTTAATACTTTTAACCTTAAAGTATGAAAGGTAAAAGAAAACTTTAAAATGGGAAAATAAAAGAGAAACCCTACATAGGCTAATATGAATCATTAAGTCTAGTTTCTCAAAATAAAATAGGGTAAATGATACTGTATAGAGCAAAAACACAAAGTTTTATGTAGATTTACAAAAAGTGGTACAATTGAAAAGAAACGAAAGAACACAACTAAACATAATAAAAGATATATTCTTGACAGAATTTCCCAACAAAAAGTACATAAAATAACTATTTTTCTTATTCAATATTGTAGAATGAATTTATACTTGATAACAATGACTAGTTGCATCCACAAAATATAAAGGAGACATTTGAAAAGTGATGTAAATTTAAAATAAGAAAAATTGACAACACAAGGAACTAGAGTGACACAAAATTCAATAATATTCTTTATTTAACCAAAATGTTAGAGCTTAAACTCTCTTAAACCCCTGTACAATATTTGTGTGTGAGTCAAAAAGTCCATTCTTTACAAAATAGCCTTGTATATATAGGTTTTCCCTCATACCTAACTAGTAACTGATTCTTGAAATTATAATATTCTTTTAAAATAAAATAAACTTTATTTCTTTTTGAGTTATAGAAATAAAGTTCATCTTTTAAGTCATAAAAATGACTTTAGTTACAATTTTGAAAAAGTAACACAAAAAAAGAAGGTTATGAGAAGAAGATAGGGGAAAGAATCATCAATTTTGTTGAGAAGAAGACTTGCTTCTTTCTAAACTCTAATCTTTAAATTGTTCTAATGCTAAAGACTAGGGTTGTTGTGGACAAGACTTTGATTTATAAATCCTAAATTGTTTAACAGTTGGTTCTATGTGTTTACTCCTTGGTATAACAACATTGGAAAGGTGTAGTTTCTAGGTTGTCAAGTCCTTATTTATTTCTTCAACCTGTTTGAGGAAACCTAGTAGATCTTTATGATAGCCCACCAATGAAGAAGAAATGTTGAGTTTCTTCATGGATTCTAAGTTTAAGGACCCATTTTAAACAATTTCTCTATAATTATATCCTTGAAGCTCTTCTTAATAGAATGAATATCAATCAATTCAATTTCATCATCCTTTAAAATCTCCAAATCAAAAGATAAGAAATCTATCTATATTTTAAACTTTATTTGGTCACAAGCTTTAATCAACTTTTTGAATACTATTATTGATTGCCTAAGAACCAATAGATTCTATTCTACTCTCCTAAACCATTACAATTATTCATTCTCTTCTAATTTATTGGAAACTTTTTCTAAGTCAAGAATATTTATATTTGCATTTACCATCTCTTGGAGATCTCAGATCATGACTTGTCATAGTGTTTCCTCTTTTTGGCTATTTGGGTTTCCATGTCTATTTATTTCATTTTCTCCTTTACCTTCTCATAGATCTTTTTAGCTTCCTCAATGAATTTTAGACCATCTAGGGTTATTTATTCAACCCATGATTCTATCACCCTACCATACGTTTGATATTTATTAATTTTCTCAATAGTATCTTTACCTATATCTCTTATAGAGGTTCTTGAAGAGATAGATGGAATGTCCTATATAGATTGTATTGATGTATCAATGATAGATTTTATATATGTGGTTAACGTTTGTACATGTTCTTGTAGTTGCTCTCTTGTATGTTTCTCTTTCTCAATCCCTTCCACTAACATGGCAGCTAGCATTGAGAAATTATGAATGTCACCTTCATGAGTAGGTAGGCCAAGGTCAACTTGAGAGACACTATAATCTGCCTCTATCACATCTTTATTGTTGCCAATAATTGGTTTAGCAATTTCTACATATTGAGCTTCAGAATAAGAGTCAACCATCAATCTTGAGGTCACTCGAGCCTTTTTGGGCAATGGGGACATTTGTAGCAACTTGACTATAGCATCAAATCTAGGAGTGACCACTTGTGTGAAATTCCTCTTCTTGGTGACTATTTCTTTCAACCATGGTGAAGAACTTATAGAAACCATTTGGCACCTTGAAAGAGGAGGAATAATAAGAGGAGTAGCATTTAGGGTAGTGTTATCTCTCGTGGTAGTTTATTGTAGTGAGGATGAAGGACTTTGAGGTGGAGAAGGTGGGTTTGAACAAGGGGGAGGTATTTGTGATGGAGGAGGAAGTGGAGGTGAAGGGGATAAGGATTGGGGATGATGAGTTGTTTTCCAACATCAACATGCAAATGAGGATACACCTTAGTACTTTGCCTACTTATGTTTGGTGGATTTTTTATATCCAACTTCTTTCTAGGTTCTTGATCACCTCCACCACAAGTATTATTTGGATTTACCCCTTTGCATGGGTCTTCCTCATCCCCTCCTCTCATTGAACTTATATTTTACCTAGTGGTGTAGATGGACATGAAGGCTTGAGAGGAAGAGACTTCACCTTGTCTATCACCCTATTTGTTTCTCATGGGAGTGTGCTCTTTAGTAGACTGCTTCATAGCTATGCATTGAGTAATTTTTCCATCAAGCCATTTCCTTATCTTTTGCAACACAAAAAATGTTCATTCACAAATATCTTTAACTTCTTTATCTACCCAATTTATTGGAGGAAGTGTCTTTACATGGATGGTAGAGATAAAGACCAAATCAATCATATCCATGCCATCCTCTTCTACACCCTTTGTAATACAACCTAAATTGAAGTCCTTGACCAATTCAAGAGTTGACCTCATCCAATCCCTCTTCCTAACCTCAAAATCATCTTCACAATCTTCCCAGAAGTCTTCTAGATGAGAGATATGGAAATATGTTAGTCCAAGGCTCAAATTATCTTTGACATAGTTTTTACTATCAAAGGGAAATCTTTATCGATAGAAGTACATGATCAGTTTAGATAGAGATCTATCCATATTTTGTGCATCTATAGAGGTTCTACACATGTAATAATTGAGGCCAACATAAAAGTGTATACCCACCTTCTTCCTTTCTTTACATCTTTTGTTTATGGCTCCTATATACTTGCAGACTTGAATGAGTACTAGTTTATCACTTGCGAAATGAGAAAGTTTGTAGGGGCATCTTTAAAACCTCCAATTCTAATATAAGTAAATTTTGGGAAATGGATAAAGAAACTCTCATATTTTGTGATAATGGTAGTTTCCTTAGGTGATATCCCTACCCCAATTTTCCCACTCAATTCTCTAACTATCAACATTGTAAAGGCATCATTCACCCTCCTAAAGTTTCTATTGTTGATATCCAAAACTATAGTTTAGAGTAATAATCACAAATTTTCATGGTGGCATCATATACTTATTGATTTTATAGGCTTTTTCATGCCTTCATGCTTTCAATAGTGTAGAATAAGTAAGAAAACATATAAAAATATTAGTTTGCTCCAAAGTTTACTAGTTGACTATGTACATTGTCACTTATAATCTTCTCCCGGTCAACAATTTGTTGGTCGTAGTAGATTACTATGATAAAAAGACACATCCAATAATGGAAGGAATTCATGTCTTCATGATCCATCACTATTTTGAGTTGGGTGACCATGTGTTTGATATATCTTCATTAAAATGAGAGTTGTACATGCTCTTAAATAACTATGATTTTCCTTTCTTTGGTACTTTCAACCAAAACTATGTCAAATTGTTAAGGCACATATCCTTCTTATCCTAGAAGAATCAGTCCCCAATTTATTTATTCATTTAAACATCTTTATCCCTTCATGGTAGTCTGAAGGCAATGCTAAGAGATGGGACATCCAACCTAGCAACAAGCCAATCATCAATTGTACTAATGTCTCGAGTATATGGCTTGTAATGTTTCACACAGGCCAACATGAGATTGGTGCATTGCACAACAACTAGGAATTTTGAAACATGATCCAAGAAACTCTCAAAAGTACTTTGAGTCATAGGGGACCTTTCATCTTCTTTTATTCTATCCCAAAAAAATTGTAAGTTCATGTGCCCTAGTTTTGTATCTCCAACCTCTACGACTTCAAAGGTCTTGAAAGAAAGAGAATTATACTAACTAGGGTTTGAAATTACTTGGGTTCTATTAAATTTGGGGGTAGCTTCAACTTATCTAAGAAATAATTATTCTAGGTAATTTTCATTAAGTGTATGAAGATGTGGAGTTTTTTAATGACTAGATTTCATGACAAAGGTTGAGTTTGGTAAGCTTTCAAACTAGTAGTAGTAAAATTAAGTAAATTGTGATGCAAAGGCATTAGGATCACCTTACTACACAATTTGGATGCTTGAAGAAAAAGACAACTTTGATCTATGAATGTAAAGGATTTGAGGTGCAGTGACAAGCTTTGAGTTGTAGAGGGCACGAGAGCTTCTTCATGAACTTATCGGCTTTGTGCTTTGAAAATGAACTTAGAATTTATTTTATATCTTTCCATCTTTTTGAACTTGTCAGACCTATTTTGATGGTTCTTGAAACCATGTCAAATTTCAATGAGGTTGTGATAACCACTTATTATGTTTGAGAAATCTCTTCATGTTTGAGCCTTTGATTGGTTATGAAAACCATGTCAACTTTGATGAGGTTATTAGAACCATGTTGGGGGCCAACATACATTTTGAAACTTATTTGTTGGAAACCTTATGAGAACTTATCCTTTAACTCTTTGTCATTTTAATACATGTTAGGAACTCTTGTGCTTGCATAAACTATGTCAACTTCCAACAAGGTTGTGAGAACCTTCTTGGCTCTTGACGAGGTTTTTGAAACCTTTTGAATTACTAATGATTTTAACAATTTTTAATAACTTGAAGTTTTTCACACCACTTTTATTTTGATTAGAGCTTAGAGAAGTTATGAAAACCATGTTAGATTTTGATAAGGTTGTGAAAACGACTACCCAAATCAATAAATTTTTATTTTTGCTTCAATAATCTGATAAGGTTTTAAAAGTTTCCTTTCTCAAGACTCTTGAAAATTGACTTCTTCACGCGAGTTTACATAACAAGGCCAAGCATTAAGGTGTTAAAATTTTGGAAAGGGACTTTAAAAAATGAGGGTAACCATTGGCTCTAACTAGGAACAAGGACCTTGCAGACATAGTAGGAACCTAGAATCTCAAGTTAAGACCAGTGGCTTGTCCCTTGGGTTATAGAGTCAAAAGTGAGACTAAGAAAACAAGGAAAATAAAGGAACATGAAAAAGGGAAGGAAAGTAACCTCAAAGAAAGATAAACATCCTAGAACAAAATGAGAAGGGAAACACAACAAAAATATCAAAGGAAGACTATGTACAAATATAGGGGACGACAAATTTCACTATTTATAATGTTTGAGATATTGCCCACTATAAGAAAGGGGCAAGTGTGTACCATCAAGATAAGATAAATAAAAAGAGTTATTGCCACAAGTTTTCCTAACCTAAAAAGGGCCTTTCTAAAGAGATTCAAACTTGCCATGATTACTCTTTGGCTCTCTCCTTTTGTCCCACAACAAAACCAAATCGCCAACTATAAAATATCTCCATCTGGCTTTCCTATCAAAAATCTTCTTCACCCTTGTTTGGTGTTCATTGATCATGTCCACGATATTATCCCTTTGTTCTTCTATTTCAGTAAGGTATACAATTATTTTCTCTAAATAATCTTGAAAATGTTCATCCTCAATTATGGTTTGAAGTTTTAAAGCTGTGAGTTCCAATGGAACATGCAATGTTCTATTTATCTCATAAACCAACTCAAATGGGTACATGCTTATTGTATTTTAGAAGTGGTTCGATCATCCCAAAATGCATCATATATCTTCTTGTGCCAACTATCATTAACCATTTTTTGGATAATGGTAGTGAGATTTTTGTTGATTGACTCAGCCTAACCATTTCCTTATGGATAATAGTCTGATGAATGTAAAAGGGTAACTCCATATTTATAATAGAAAAGAGAAATTTGATGCATTATCACTTACAAGTTTTTGCGACACACCAAACCTTACCAGGATGTTTTTTTGATAAAATTACAAAGTACTTTTGAAGTGTTTTGTTTACAGGTATTGTCTCTACACATTTGGTGAAGTAATCTATATCTGTAAATATATACATGTGTGGCTAGCACTTCAAAGAGGGTTGGTGGCTCTTGTAAAATCAAGTCCTCACTATTGAAAAGGCTCATCACTTACAGTTGGTTACAGAGGTAAAGCTGCAAGCTTTGGTTTTCCTAAGAATTGACAACACTCTTTACACTTTTCCACCCATTCTTAAGCACCTATGAAAATTCCAAGCCAATAATAGTAGTCTCAAAATTTCAAACATTGTTATAGAAGAGGAAAAGTGCCCTCCATGTGCTTCATTATGGAATAATTCCAAAAGTTTTCTTTTCTATTCTTTATCTACACACCTTAGGAATGTTCCATCGATACCTTTTTGTATAGTGTATCTCCCCAAATAACTGTTGGCAAGAGACACTATATGGATTCATGGTTGTTGTCATTGATGGCAACAAAGGTCATCCCACATATCCACAAGTCATGGTGTGCCTCTACCGGAAGTCAGAATGAAGAACTGTTGTGGTCCGGTGAACAAGAACAGAGCATGTGGCAAGGTCTGATAGATTGGTCCGGACCTCTCAGAGGAAGTGTCTTGGTAAAGTGCGGATTTGGGGAAGTCAAGAGGACTACCTTGAGTAGTATATTCCAAGGATTTAGTCTCCGGTGATGGACAAAGAAAAAGATATGAACATCTGAGTACCAGATTCCTGAAAGATAGTGAGAGCAGAGGAAGAACTGACTGACAGAGCATCAGACTATTTTCCGGATGTGTTACTATTGATGGTAAAGGTTGTGAAGGCATGAATCATGTTTGGCCGACATGATTAATGATATCTACAAGTATATACTTGATCCGCATTGCTTGGTGAGCAAGGATTCAGCCGACAGAACAGAGTTTGTAAGAAACTAAACTATTCTGGATGCCGACTAGAAAGGTAATGAAATTACTTGTGCGGATATATATAGAGGATGGATTTTGTTGTGAGAGGTGGAATGGTGTGATGGTGCATGCGAATAAGTGCAGAGCAGAACAGGAGTAGTAAGAAAGATCTGGTATGTGAAAGGATAGCAGAATAAAGAACAGAGGAAAGATGAAGTGCAGCAGATCAGTGTACTAAGCCTAACCGGAACTAAACTCCAGCATATGTAGATGCTTCCAATTAGTTCAAGTATTATATAACATTCTTTTGTAGACAGTGTGTCTCTTTGTAGGCAGTGTGCCTCTTGTGAGCAGTGTGCTCGGGCAGTGAGCCCTAATTGGCAAGTGCCATTTTTGTAACTCCTTATTCTTCTAACAGAGAATTATCTTTGGGTTAATCACCCCATGGTTTTCTCCCTTAACCAGGTTTCCACGTCAAAAATACTGTGTCATGTGTTTCTCATTTCATTGTAATGTTTGTTTGTTTAATTCAATATTGCTTTGAATAATAAGAAAGTTCAAAAGAAGAAATAATTAGGATAACTGATTCACCCCCCCTCTCAGTTATCAACAATTGGTATCAGAGCTAAGTTCCTCCTAATAGAGCCTAACAGCTTGAGGAAGATCTGGGAGTTCAAATGGATGCATATGGTTTAAGGAGCAACTCAAGACTGCCCTTGAGGATCTGGAACAGTCAAACTCTGAAGTCAATGAATTAAAGGAAAGACTCAAACAGGCTGATGAATTCATGAGAGAACTAAAAGACAAATTAAGTCTCTCTATGAAAAAGAGAAAGGAGTTGCTCCAACAATTGGCAAGACAAAGTGAATAAAGCAATACAAATGAAGAATTGACTGAGAAAACCAAGTTATGTGAAAAGTTATCAAAAGAAGTCATTATGTTAAGACATGAAATGGAATCAGGAACTATAAAGTTTACTCAAGAGATTGAAGAAAAAAGAAAAGCTGAAGACAATCTAAGACAATCTCTTAAAGAGAAATCAGAAGAATGCCACCAGATGGACAGGATTATCAGACATCTTGAATCTGATCTTGAAGATGCCAAAGATAATGAAGAAAAACTTGAGGATCAAACTGTCTCCCTCAAAAGAGATCTTCAAACAGCAAATGAATATAAAGAAAAATTCAAGATAAGTTCTGCCCAACTTGAAGTACTTCTTGGAAGTCAAAAGAAGACAGATGACAAGTATGGTTTGGGATATGAGAAAGGAGAAAGCTCTGGATCCGGTCAAAAGAATTTTGGATCAGAAAATCCAAAGAATAGACCTAGAAGACCTCCGGTAAGACAGCCCAGTGCTCAAAGATATCCATCTTTCAATGGATACTGCCACAGCTGCAATCACTTTGGTCACAAAGCTAATCAGTGCAGAAAAAGAATGAATCAAACTAATCCATCCTTCTCCGGACAGTGCTTTAACTGCAAAAGGTATGGACACAAGTTTCATGAATGCAGAAATATGCAAGTAAACAAATCACTCAATGGTAGATGCTTTGCATGCTATAGAATAGGTCATATGGCTAATCAATGCAGATCAAGAGGTTATCAGTCAAATATGCAAAGAAATGTTATTTGCCAAATCTGTAATAGGTCCGGTCATAATGCTAAAGTCTGCAGAAGCAAGAATCAGGACAAAAGAGGTCCGGTGTATAATCAGAATCAAGACAAGGATAAACAAAAGATGAATGCGGATGAAGTTAGGAATCAGATGAGCAAGATTTGGGTAAAGAAAAGTTCAGAGAATACAGAAACTGGATCCGCACCAGACTCTGGTGCTGATATTCCTTCTGGAAATTAAAAAGTGAGCTCTGGCTCAGGGGGAGACTCAAAGAAAATCCTGTTCCCCCAGCCAATCAAGTGGTGCCAGATATGGCACAAGATGCGGAGTAAAGGGTTTGAAGATATAAGTCTTGAGATAATCCAGATAAGATTTCAGAGGTCCGCATGAAGATATAAAGAAGTTGTGATCGATCAAGTAAGACCTATTCCGGGAGATGCTCCGGAATGACAGAGGATTACAAAAGGGTCCGGAGAGATCCGGAAGTACATTATTTTACTCTGCGGATTGGACAGAATGTTTGGGATGTTCTTGTAATGTGTCATCTCGATTTATTCATGATTGAAAGATCCGCATGATGTTCATAGATCAGGACTGATCCAGGCTACTCCAAGCTATCCGGATAAGGCAAACCAGAATAATGTAGGTGGAGCATTTATTGCAAACAGATATTAGGGTTTGCGAAATGATATAAGGGATTTCTCAATAATCACTTGATCATTCCACACCCAAGAAGAAGCGAAAAGCGGAGCTCTGCAACAAAATTCATCAAGTTCACTGAAGATCACTTACAGAAGTTACTACATACAGAAATCAATCCAAATAACCGAAGGCGCATAAGGTATTTTTCGTTTTCAATATCTCTCTGGAAATCTTTGAAAAATGGCTACTCCGAATATAGTTAAGATCTCTGATAGACCTCGTCCCACATTCAAGAAACATCCTTACAAATCCTTGGAGGTAGATCCACTAGGAGCCTTCTCTAGTGTTCCACATGGTGTATTGCATACGGAAGACATTAGGGTTTACATCCATGCAAATTTTGAAGACTTTGGAGAATCAAAACTGATGGATATCTATCACAAACAATTGATAGATGACTCCTTTGAGATCAAACCTTAGTACAAAGCCATCCGGGACAAACACTTTGCATAGTGCATCCATTTCCCCTGTTTTGAAGAAGATGAATGGGTCCGGTATGTACTAAGTAGAGTGCATGACAACTTCCTATGGTTGAACAAGCCCTTCAAGATCACCAAAGATGCAATTAGGGCTGTAACCGGCCTGCACTCATCCGGTGGATTACCTGTTCTCAAGTCTATCAAAAATCAGATAGTTAGTGATGCAACCGGATCCAAGTTTGACAAGAGAGCTATGACAGTTGATGACATCACTGAACCAGATGTCAAATTTGCATCTATGATAATTGGTTACAAAATCTATCACTCCAGTAGGGAAAATTCAGTACCGGGAACTGCAATCTACATAGCTTATCAAATGTTAAAGGAGAATGCAGACTATGACTTGTATGAGCTTCTTGTAAACCAACTTTTTGAAAATCTGCAGAAGATTAAGAAGGACAAGAAAAACTCCTTCAAGTATGGCAATCTGATCCTTTGTCTCTTCTTTTACTACATGAATGAGCTTCCCGGATCCAGTGGATGGATATGGCAGAATGACAGACCGGTTGCCATCCAAATCAGAGACTATTTGCATGGACTTGGGGATGCTAAAGCAAGAAATACAGCTCTATGGGGATATTTCAAGAACTTCCAAAGCATGATGCATGCAAGAGAAAGAATACCCCAATCCCTTGTTGAAAAGTACAAAGACACAGTATGCTTCATGGTAGAAACAGATCAGTGTCTAATGGAGGTAGTAGAACCAAGAACTGTATGGATTATGCCCATGGGGTATGAAGTGGATGAACAGATAGTGGAGCTGCATGTTCAACACATGCTAAGTCAGCCCAAAGATCCAAAGGCAGAAAGGTTTGGAACCTTTGAGGAGCTGAGTGTAAAGATCCATGTAGAACTCAGGGAACCTGAGATAAAGAGGAAGGCGAGAAAAGAAGTAGAGCATATTGCTCAAGGCCTAGGCATCCCAAAAGAGGCACTTGATGCCAACCGGGAAAAGAGAAGAAAAGCTGAGGAAGAAAAGAAAGAGGCAGAAAAGAAAAGCAAGAAAAGTGCTCCGGTGGAATCCTCAACCCGGACCAGATCATCAAAAGGATCTACACCTATCAAAACCAAAAGCTCAAAACCGGAAGTCCAGGGATCCGGTAAGAGATCTAAGACAAAAGCCTCAAGAGCTTATCAAAGCCAAAAGGATGAAGAAGAAACTGAGTCAGATGAGGGAGTAAAAGAAATAAAGAAACAGAAGAAGAAAGGATCCGGTAAACCCTCTTTAGGCCAAGACAAGGAAGAAATGACAGAAGAATTTGCTGAAAAGCCCACCCTGTCTCTAGACAGTGTAGTCAAATCAGTCACTGTGGATGGGAACCTTCAACCGGTGGCTGAATTCTATGATGACTACAATGAGGCAGATCAAAAGATCCTGCAGGAAGCTATAATTAGGTACCTGAACATTTACAATAAAGCTTTTATTGAGATTATCTCTGAAATTCCAAAGAGTCTAGAGATGGAACTAGAAATAAGAAAGAACAATGCCATGGCAAAAGACCTTGAGATCAGGGAACAGATAGCTATTCAGCTATATCCTTCAATTGATCACAAAACAATGAACATGATATTCAAGGACTGCAAGGATGAATTCAAAAGCAAAGCAAGGATGAATCAGCTTATGCTTGGTGAGACCGACGAAGTAGCCAAGGACACTGAAGAGATCCTCCGAAATACATTCAAAAGGTTCAACATTCCTATTACAGAGGACTTAGGTGCGGAAACAGCTGCGGACTTGGAATCATCTGCTCCGGAAGAAGTGCCACTTGAACAGACTAACATCTCTTCTCCGGCTTCTCCTACAGTCTCCAGATCCCAAGAAGAAGAGAAATTACAGGAGAAAGAAGTAGCAGAAAAAGAAAAAGAGGTTGATAGCACCAAGGATGCAGAGAAAGAGAAGAATCCAACAGAGAAAACCACAACTGAAAGTGGTAAGAATGTGGAAGGAGAAAAGACTCCAAAGGACAAAACTGCAGAAGAAAAGAAACATCTGTCTCCGGCAAGAGACACTGCACAAACTGTTCAAAAGTTTCTAAGCCAAGAAACATTAGAGATTGATGAACCGGAGCTTCTAAAAGGCCCATTTGATTTTGACTCTCTCTCTCCGGTACAGACCATGAAGATAGCTTCATTTGCAAATGCTAAGGCAAATGAAAAACTCCTAAAGTCTCATATGGAAGACTGTGAGTTGATAGAGGCTGCTTCCAGAGTGCTTGAAAAGATTATTCCATCAATCCAGATAGATCCGATAGCCTCCTCTTCCGGTAATCTCAAAACCTTAGTCAGCAGTGTTGATACACATTTTGATTCTCTCAAAAAATTAGCTGAAGAAAAGGTCCGGAAGGAATTTTTGGATAAAAGATTTTCAGAAGTACTAGGATTAATCTCTAATGATAGGAGAAATATGAGTATTGGAATAAAGAGCTTAGAAAATGCTCTTAAGGATGGCGGTGATATTTACAAATTTTGTATCTCCTGGTCAAAGGCAACAGTAGAAATTGATAAGAAAATAAAAGCGAAACAGGACAAACTACAAAGTTTGTCTCAAAGTTTTGATCCTCTCTCTTCCTCCATAGTAAATCAAGAATGTCAAACTATTGCAATCACAAATGCAATAAAGAACTTTGAGAAGGAAAGGAAGAATATCACTAACCGGATGGGAGAACTTAGAAGGATTATAATCCCTAAGTTAGAAACTATGCATGAGGCCATCAGTGATGCTCAGACTACCGCCCAAACAAATGATCCGATAGATCTCAAGAGGGCAGAAGCTTTTGCATTTTTGTTGAGTGGTCACATTTCAATTTTGGATAGAATGAAGCAAATTTGGGCTACAGAACTGATCCAACTGAAGACATCTTTTGCAGACATTCTGCAGTTTATGTGAGTAAGTAAACATGCGGCTATGTATAGAAAAAAATTTTAAAAATTTTGGTGTGCGGACCCTACCCTTTGCCATTGATGTCAAAGGGGGAGTGAGGAGTAGTGAAAAATGAGGAATCCAACTAAGGGGGAGTTCCAAAAATTGTATATAAAGATAGAGCATCAGCAAAGGGGGAGCATAGTGTAAACACTTAGTCATTTTTCACTAAGTGTTGCCATCAATGCCAAAGGGGGAGATTGTTGGCAAGAGACACTATATGGATTCATGGTTGTTGTCATTGATGGCAACAAAGGTCATCCCACATATCCGCAAGTCATGGTGTGCCTCTACCGGAAGTCAGAATGAAGAACTGTTGTGGTCCGGTGAACAAGAACAGAGCATGTGGCAAGGTCCGACAGATTGGTCTGGACCTCTCAGAGGAAGTGTCTTGGTGCAGTGCGGATTTGGGGAAGTCAAGAGGACTACCTTGAGTAGTATATTCCAAGGATTTAGCCTCCGGTGATGGACAAAGAAAAAGATATGAACAACTGAGTACCGGATTCCTGAAAGACAGTGAGAGCAGAGGAAGAACTGACTGACAGAGCATCAGACTATTTTCCGGATGTGTTACTATTGATGGTAAAGGTTGTGAAGGCATGAATCATGTTTGGCCGACATGATTAATGATATCTATAAGTATATACTTGATCCGCATTGCTTGGTGAGCAAGGATTCAGCCGACAGAACAGAGTTTGTAAGAAACTAAACTGTTCCGGATGCCGACTAGAAAGGTAATGAAATTACTTGTGCGGATATATATAGAGGATGGATTTTGTTGTGAGAGGTGGAATGGTGTGATGGTGCATGCAAATAAGTGCAGAGCAGAACAGGAGTAGTAAGAAAGATCCGATATGTGAAAGGATAGCAGAATAAAGAACAGAGGAAAGATGAAGTGCAGCAGATCAGTGTACTAAGCCTAACCGGAACTGAACTCCAGCATATGTAGATGCTTCCAATTAGTTCAAGTATTATATAACATTCTTTTGTAGACAGTGTGTCTCTTTGTAGGCAGTGTGCCTCTTGTGAGCAGTGTGCTCGGGCAGTGCGCCCTAATTGGCAAGTGCCATTTTTGTAACTCCTTATTCTTCTAATAGAGAATTATCTTTGGGTTAATCACCCCGTGGTTTTCTCCCTTAACCAGGTTTCCACGTCAAAAAATACTGTGTCATGTGTTTCTCATTTCATGGTAATGTTTGTTTAATTAATTCAATATTGCTTTGAATAATAAGAAAGTTCAAAAGAAGAAATAATTAGGATAACTGATTCACCCCCCCCCCCCCTCTCAGTTATCAACAATAACATATTTGGATACTTTGAGCTTGATAGCCCTCTTTTCTTTAGCTTAAAGGTGCCTAGGAAATTCTCCAGAGGTTGGGAAATAAGCTATATTAGAGAGCCGTTCATCAGTTAATCCAACAAAAAGAGTAAGAGGGAGTTCATTTGATTGTTCAAACTTATTTTCAAGAATTAGCTTACAAAGAACTCATCCCCTTACTAATTTTGTGGGCTTGATATCAATATCATATTCCTAGACCTCTTTGATCCATATCCTCTTTTACTAAAACCAATATCTTATTGGGTTAGCACTGTCTTGACCACTGTATCATGTACATATGTGATAGAATGAGAATTTAGAATATAAAATCTGAATTGTTTAACTGCATTTACCACAAAAAACACATATTTTTCCATTACTGAATAGTTTAGTTCATGGTTTTTTGAGGGATACTCATGAAAGTAATTGGGGACTCAACACCCTAATTTTTCTTTTGTAATAAAATAGTTAAAAGCATGTGTTTTGAATCATAGCTATAAATAATAAAATCTTTATAAAATCAGGTTGCATGAGAACTACAGCATTAGCTATGGCAAATTTAATATACTAAAAAAAATTCTTACTCAAGTCCTTCCATTTGAAAACTAACTTCTTTTTCATCATCTATGTAATGTGCCTTATTAATTATAAAAATTTAGGGATGAACCTTCATATTAAATTGATTTGTTCGAAGAAAGATCTGACCCCAGTTCTGTTGGTAGGGAGTTTGAGTTGTCAAATAGCTTTGACCCTATCTTGATCAATCTTTATTCCTTATTTCAACACAATGTGTCCCAATAATTTCCATCTATAACTCTAAAAAAACTTCAATTTTAATTAAATACCCTGCTAATGACACTGCTATAACATGAGTTCCAAATGTTACAGGTGATCTTTCATTTTCTTTGAGAATATAGTTAAATCATCTAGATATATGCCAATAATTTTATTTTTCAGATCAAAAAAGGACAAGTCCATAGCTTGTTGAAATGTTGCACCCACATTTATTAAACCAAAAGGCATACAATAATAAGTAAAGTTCCCCATGGCATTGTGAAGGCTATCTTGTCTTGATCTTTCTAGGCCACACTGATTTTATTGTAACCTGAGAATCCATCAAGCATTAAAATCATCTCAAATCCTAATAGTGTCTACAAAATGTGGTCCATTACAAGTAAAGGATAATTATCATTTAAAAAGGATTGTTTTAAGTAATAAAAATGAACACAAATGTGTATTTCACAATTCTTTTTGTGCACCAACACAATGTTTGTAACCCAAGTTGAATGGTGAATCTAGGATAAATGATTCTTTCTTTTAGCATTTTATCTATTTCTTGAAAAATTACACCTATGATCTTAGGGTTGTATTGGTGCTACTTCTATCTAAAAGGAGAGACTCCTAGTTTAAGAGGATTTTTCCATCCATGAAATTTTTAGGATCACCATAACACCATGCAAAGATGTCTTTATACTTTACCAAAAGTGTGATCAATTGTGTTCTTTCCTCAGGCATACAACATTTTGAAGGGAAAATATGGTTCATCCCAGAATGAGCATCTGAGATTAGTAAGTGTCTACAGTAACAATCATTCTCTCTTATTGCCTCAAAACACATACTACTATGCCATAAAGTGGAATTAGGCATAGTTCATTTCCCACATTAACCCTTAGAGGAAAGTGATTGCAATTTAAACTAGTTTCAACAACATACATTAAGCAGATTCAATAAACAGAATCACTAAACATGAAAGATAGAGCAAAAGACATGAACACAAAGACTTACGTGGGGAAAACCCTTTCAAGTAAAAAACCCCACACTCTAAAACATAGAGCCATTGTATTATTCAGCAACAAGCATACAAGTTACAATACAATATGAGGCTCATAGGCTTTACTGGAGATTTACATCTTGTTCCATCTCTGGAGAAAATTTGGCAGCATTTCCTTACATCCAGTCACAACTCTCATACTTGGTTACAATGCACTGTCACATTAATACAGACTTCACAAACATTCTAGGAAAACCATCGCTTCAACTTCCACACCAGATTAACCATCACAAGTAGCTTAACCATCTTTACTTGTCATTTTCAATCATTACCGCAATACCACAGCCTACTGCTATATCGCAGCACTTCCAAAAGACCAACACAGTGTGGTGGGGTCTATACCGCATCATTGCAAGCCTTCCCCCGAACTATCACAGGGTGGTGGGCTACACTGCAACACCGCAGGCCCAATCCTCTGACCATCGTGGGACTGCAATATGTATACCACATTGCCACAGACAATCTTACGGACTATCGCAAGGTGGCGGGGTAACTCCCGCTCTACCGCAACCACCACCAACAAATCCTCACAGGATGGCGAGGTAACTCCCACTCTACCGCTAGCACCATCCAACATCACTGCGGGGTTGCAGGCTCCCGCACTACCGCCAGTCATTCCATAGACCACTGCGAGATAGCAGTAAGGCCTCATACAACCGCACAGGTAGATGAAGACTCCCGCAGGATGGTGATTAACACCGCGAGCCCGCACCTCTTTTATCTGCACCCAGCAGGACTGCGATAAATTCTGAATGCAACACTTTCAGAAAATCTAACTTTTGATGGCGACTGAACTAGGATTCTACCAGTGAGTATGAGACACAAATTCTCAACATTCTCCCACTTGATGAAGAACTCACTAAACCCCTTCCAACGCTTGAAGTCATTGAATCACATCATCACAGCCATACATGCAATCTCAAGAATCTTAAACAATGCTTCTATGCTCCAACCAAGAAACCTACAACAACATCCAAGATGTCCACCATCTCAGACAACAGTTATAGCCATCCACCAAAGGAAAGGGAACGAGCCAAGGCGTATATGCACCAGTCTAAAGAACACAAGCATCAGATCCAACTGATAGCAAAGGCTACATAATATTGCCACCATTCCACTATGCTCACAAGCTATATAAAAGCATCAACAACATCAACTTCAAAGCTTCAACTTGAACAGAACCGTGAAGACATCCTCCAGAAAAGAAGATAGAACATCAGCCAGAATAACAACTAGGAAACTGACTGCTCTCATCCTACTAATTAACCCATGCAACTAAAAATAGCACACACAGTAAGTGCTAATCCATCCAATCACCCATACCTCTAAGGTATACAAAACATAGTAAACTCATGCCATAAATATATATACACCCATAAACTACAATTATAAACTCCATGTGCAAACCTGTCAAAGAATAACATACACATCCAAGAGCTCCTACTGCATGGGTAATGCAAATCTAAAAAAGATCAAGGCATGCCAAGTCTACCAATAGCGTCATATAGAAAGTGTAAACTACAACATGTAGTACCAAGGAACCATCCACAATGATATGCAAAACCTGTAAATCAATAACATGTAAGAACAAATATCACAAGTCTCCATAGCTCTCCTAAGTTATCCACACTCAGCAAAGGAAAGAGATAATGGAACCTCCATGTCATCACCCAAGAACATAAGTAAAAACACATGACCACAAGCTAGTGATCACAATAGCTCCAACCAAACCTCAAACCACTGTAATGTGAAACCAACTATCCAGGAAGACAACTAAGACAAAGAGAGAAACTATGCACATCATATACCTATAGAAAACCCTCCTACATACACCTCTAAGTGTTAGCTATGTCAAGTATGATCTTTTCCAAAAATCCCCAAAGAGAATGGCATAACAACACCCAAAATCATTCAATCTCAAGAGATCAAACACAACATATGTATCATGTAACTACATGGATGTAAGCTTCTCAAAGAAGATCAAACTTAAAAGATTCATTCCACAAATAGGAATTCAGCCCAATAACATCTCCAAAACTTCTCATAAAACAAACCATATACCTAAGGAGATAACCATGCCAAGTAATCCTCAAATGAACCCTCCAGAACTAGAAACTATAGCTCAAGATCCATATCCATGAGAAATAAAAGCATAAAACAAAATGAATCTGAATAAACATGGGTAATACCTATTAGATCATTTTCTACTGAGTGAACTAAGAGTGGGGAATGAGAATGATCCACTGAGATACGCCAAGCCTCATAGAATCTCTCCAAGAATAATCTCCTCTCAGCTCCAAACATAAACTCATATCCATAAAGGGTGAAGGCTCCTCAATCTTTCTGCTGAAATTTCACCATTCCAACACATGGTCCTCACAATAAGATATCTCTAACCTCACCTTAAGTCTCTCTAGTATCCATGAGCATCCATCAACCAATTCATGCCAACTTCAAATGCATCCTGCAAAATCATGAAGCTTCAAGAAAATGATTAATACTCAAAACCAAAGAGAACTTCACCAGACCACTGTCAAAGCTCCCATTGCATGTCTATAAAATCTAGGAACACACATGACACCATGATCAAACATCTCCTCCTATGAGATCACTACCTGCTCTAATGAATATATCTTTCCAAAGGGGCACCGTCATGCCAAAACTCCAATATTAGAGATACGAATTCATCATGGCACAATACCATCTCCAATCACATTAAGATAACTATCCTCTAACAATGGAACTCAAGATGTCAAAATAATTTCATAGCATATAGGAATCATAATCCAAAGGCCTTACCATGACACTTATAACCACGGTAGAATATCATCCATCACCAAGTGATAGATCCCCATCACTTCCAAAGCTTCCACTGAAATTGCGATACCGAGATTATCAAGGCATCATGATAACCATCCTCTCAATGAAGATAATCCATGGCTCTAACACAATCAAATACTTCGCCTACAATATCAGCAGTACAAAAAAATAAAGTAAAACCAAGATCTCCAAGTCAAGAAGATAAAATCATCAATGTCAAAAGCTCACACTAAACTATGTAACTAAGCTATTCATGACATCATGATAAACATGCTACAAGTCCCAATAGCCAACTATCTAGGAACTCTAATCATCCATCCTCTCATCCCAATGCAACATACCAATGCACAAATGACCACAAACAATGCCAACTAACAAATTCTATATAAATACTGAATCAATCTTGTGGATATAGATAGTCCACATCTGAGTCATCCCACTGCAATCAAATAGGTGATCAACCCACAAAATTGCATAACTCGTACATCCCAAACATGAAACATGCAAACTCGTCATCACATTAGTAACCTATAAACTGAGATAACAAGAAGATAACATGTAGACCACAGGACTCAAACATCAAATCAACCACAGATCTGATTTGCCAAACTAGTCCACATAGGAGTAACCATAGTCAAGGAACCCATCAAGCAAATATTATAGAAATTATGAGTGACTAATCACATACCAACATCTCCACACTGAGAAAGCTACAAACCTCCTCACACCATGCATGAAGCATACATGCAAACCTCCAACTATCTTACATCCAGAACACCCCCAAGGAATCATAATCTGAAAAATAGTTTATCCACAAATCTACAACTCCACAAGTTTTGATTGACCATGTAAAACCTACAAAACCACCATGTCACTGACATACATGCCAATCCATATCCACTTATCATCTGGAAGACCCACAAGTCTAAAACTATTACCATAACAACTATACCAGAACAATGGAATAACATAGATAAGCATAACCATAGATTTTGATCAGAAAAGCTACAAAAGCCTCAGATCAAATCAATATGAAACTGAGACACGCAAGTACAACCAACCAAAAGGCAGTAGAGGTCCAGGAACTCTAGGCACACTTGTAGGCCAACTCCACAACCACCAACATGCACATGCATCTGAGGGAGACAGGCTATTACAGAAGCTTCCAGATCATCCAATGATCAACTCTGTAGCCTATATGCAATTGAGGTAACAAAAAAAATAGTGTCTTCCAATAGCAAGAATAAACACCCAACATAAGCACATTAGTCCATAGCTGAAAAACAACACAAGCTTCTCCATATCACCAAGGAGCCTCTCACACAGACACCCAATATGAAAGCTTTGTTGCAACACAACCACAGAGCAAAAAATCCCACCCCATGATCAAAAAAATTCCACTACCTATCAGGAGCTCCAAATCAACATCATATCAAAGTGACCAACTCCATTTTCTCTGCCTTCTCCATCCTTCAAGCTATGTGTTGTCTCCTGAAACTAACAGAAAAAGAGCAAATAACTTTCACTCAACAAATGATCAATCTTTAGCCAATTCCTTCAAATTTCCTCAAGCTTGCCAGACTAAGAAATCATCACAGAAGGAATACCCAAAACCAGAAACCACGGCTCCGATACCAATTGAACGAAAAATACAATTCATCCCAGAATGCGCATCTGAGATCAGTAAGTGTCTACAGTAACAATCATTCTCTCTTATTGCCTCAAAACATGTACTACTATTCCATAAAGTGGAATCAGACATAGTTCATTTCCCACATTAACCCTTAGAGGAAAGTGATTGCAATTTAAACTAGTTTCAACAACATACATTAAACATAATCACTAACATGAAAGATAGAGCAGAAGACAAGAACACAAAGACTTACGTGCGGAAAACCCTTTTGGGTAAAAAACCCCACACTCCAAAACATAGATCCATTGTATTATTTAGCAACAAGCATACAAGTTACAATACAATATCAGGCTCATAGCCTTTATTGGAGATTTACATCTTGTTCTATCTCTGGAGAAAATCTGGCAGCATTTCCTTACATCCAATCACACCTCTCATACTCAGTTACAATGCACTGTCACATTAATACAGACTTCACAAACATTCCAAGAAAACCATTGCTTCAACTTCCACACCAGATTAACCATCACAAGTAGCTTAACCATCTTTACTTGTCGTTTCCAGTTGTTACCACAATACTGCAGCCTACTGCTATATCACAACTCTTCCAAAAGGCCAACACGGTGTGGTGGGGTCTATACTGCACCACCGCAAGCCTTTCCCCACAACAGGCGGGCTACATCACAACACCACAGGGCCAATCCTTTGACCATCACGGGACTGTGATATGTATACTGCATTGCTGCAGGCAATCTTATAGACTGTCACAGGGTGGCAAGGTAACTCCCGCTCTACCACAACCACCACCAACAAATCCTCATGGGATGGTGGGGTAACTCCCACTCTACTACCGGCACCATCCAATGTCACTGCGGGGTTGGGAGCTCCCGCGCTACCGCCAATCATTCCATGGACCATTGTGGCATAGAGATAAGGCCCCACAAAACCGCACAGGCTAATGAAGACTCTCGTGGGATGGCGGTTAACATCGCAAGACCAAACCTCTTTTATCTGCACCCAGTGGGACTACGATAAAGGCCGAATGCAACACTTTCAGAAAATTTGAGTTTTGATGGCGATTGAACTAGGATTCTACCAATGAGTTTGAGACACAAATTCTCAACACACTTCCCTATGCAAATTAGCTTAGGATGTTCTTTTGTTCCAATGTTAATATTTCATATTCTAAATAAATATTTGATGCCCCTTATGTTTTTTGTTTGATATACCTATCATGTTTGTCAAAAAGATCTTTCAAGGAAACTAACCCTTTGGGAAGTTTGTTTCCTTTTAGATGTATCACCTTGTTTGTAGTGGGATTTGACAAGTTTTCATCAACATTAACATTAGAAACAAACTAATAACATTCTAAATTACTTCCTTCAAAATATAAATTTGTAAATCTCTTAGCCTTTTCAAGGAAATAAATAATTTGTTTGTCATTCTAAAAAACTTGTCAATAATTAACATTGTTTGGAACACTAGGTTTGTATATTAGTTCAATTCTATATGAACCTTCTTTAAAATCAGGATGAGGAACCAAGAGGAAAGTAGAGACAACTAAAGAGTCAACCCTTGTGTTCTATTATCTATAAATAGCCTTAATGGAGAATGCATAAAAAATTCTATGTTTTTCCAAACTTGATTTCTATAGTGCCTCAACCTTTCATTATTCACAAAGAATTGCTTTCTAACCTACTTTACAATCAACTCAACATCTCCCAAGGATTTCAACTTCTTAATTCCTTTTTATTTTGTAATAGATCAACCTAAAAGTAAGACTTCATATTCAGCTATGTTGTTTGTATTTTCAAACTTGAGTTTATAATCCAAGGGAAACTTGTCCTTAGTTGGGGAGATCAAAACTATTCCCACTCCTGATCCTGAGGTTGAACAAATCCCATCAAATTCTAATATCCAAAGCTTAGAGAAAATATCTGGACAAGTGACTTTAGGAACCTCATTTTCTGAGTCAGTAGTAAACATGTAAATCTCTGGCCCTTTTTCTTCATATAGGATCTTTGATCTAGGATCTCCTAATTTGAGAACAATAAATTTAGCCTTAGGTTCAAAATTAAGTCAAACTTTCTTGTCATTTAAATAGATGAAAGGATGAGACCAATCCAACTAGATTGTGCCTCCAAGGTATTTACAGAAACTTTGATTGAGCAACATGTCATAGTTGGTGGTGATATTAGCCTCAAGAGTGGTCAGTTTTAACCTCTTTTTAGGATAGACATCGAGGGCAACTTGTGCATCTTTACTTTTTCGTATCAAGGGGACTTGCTTAGATTCCATCGAGTAGAACTTAACAAAGTTTTTGGTAAGGGAAAGTCCAAAGTCACTAGAAACTTTGGTTGGTAACATTGTCTAATGCTCTAGAATCTATAATAAAGTTGCGTAATTTAAAGCCAACAATGAATAAGCAAATGTAAAAAGGATTTGGCTTTTCATCTAGTTTATCATAAGTGTGATTTTTGTTACTTGAGGATAGACTAGAGGGAGTTTCTTCACATAACTTAGATGCCATAAGTGTTTGGGAAGAATTCATATAATTGGATGAAGAAGGGAGAGAATCATTTTTTATAAAATACACAAGTTTATCTAACTCTTCAGGGTTCATCATAAGGTACTTATCTCAAGTGATTTTTATTTTAGTTCTTTTGCAATGTTCAATAATATCAAATGAATTAACAAAACTATTTACATCTCCAGATGAGGAGTGTTTGATTGTGTACCTATTGGTTTTGGTACACCTACTAAAATTGTGGTAGTAGGCCACTAAGAGGGAGAGGCGTTATTCCTTGACAAGATGTATCTTGGGGTGTTCTCAGCATCATGGATCTAGTTTTTTTGGGATTTATATTCTTTATCAGCTTGTTTTTGTTGAATTCTCATAGAAACAACACAAGACTGACCACTTATATTTGTAAGGACATCTTCCCCGCACTCTAAATGAGACTAATTTTTAAGAAAATTAACAGTGGAGTCACCATAATAATCAATATTGTTATCTATATTGGGTTCTTCTTCAACTTCTTTTAAAGTGTTCATTGCATAAACCTATTCAGTTTTGGGCATGAAGCTCCATCATGATTGATAGTCAAGTAAAAGTTACACATGACATTGTGATTGTGTCCACCTAAAGTTGGTGCTTCAAGAGATAACCTTTGTCCTAGAGGTGGTAATCCAATGGTTTTATTGCTATTATTAGGCTAAGTGTAGCCTCTCCTAGGGATATCTTGATATAGTGGTTGTGGTTGCATGCATTGAACATGCTTCATTAAAGCAAACAAATCATTAGTCAATTTTTGGACTACAAGATCTATGGAAGACAGAGATGGATTATTACTCATTTGTAGTTCTTTTTCTATTTTCTTATTGTAAGCAAATCATCTTCTATTTTAATGGCCATTATCTGAGCAACATCAAGGTCAGCCATCCTTTCTCTTCTCAAGTGGAAACCATGTTAGGAGGATGTACATTTATTAAGAAACACTTTTAATTTTTAGCCATGGGTCTCTTTTTCGCCTTGATCTTATTTACAATTTTATTAAACTTGGCTAGGAACTCACGAATAGGTTCATGTATTTCTTTTTCTAGCTACACAACCTGAGCCAACAAGGAGTGTTCATCTTCATCACTTTTAAAATGATTCTCAAATTTTCTTTTCATGGCATTCCAATATACTATGGAGCCTAGTTACAAATGGTAGAACCATTCTATTGTAGCATTACTTAAAGAGTCCATAAACAATTTGACTACTATATCTTCATGTTGAACACCTAAGATAGCACATTTAATTAAAAATGCATTGATGTGTTTGTCTATGTTGCCTTTCCATCACCTTTGAACTTGGGTAGATTCTTTCTTAAACCTCGGGGTAAATCATGAAGATGATTTCCCAAAACTAATGGGCCAATAACGACACCCTAAGGAACAAGTGGTTGGTGGGCCATAATTTGTATTAGTACTTGCTAAAAATTTAAAACTATGGGTAGAATAGTACCATGCAAAGTGATCTTGACAAATAGACAAACTGATAGTAGTCTTTGTAGGAGAAGTTTGCCTACTTGTTGTCTTAGATTTTTTGTTGACATTTGTAGAGTGTATGGACAAATTAGTTTTTTTTTAAAGATCAAAGATGAGATCTTGGATACCTTTTCTATGATCTCCTCTTATTGATCTCCTAGCAGCTAGTGTGATAATTTACTGTTAGTTTGTCTAATTTGGTTGAATTTGATTTAGTTGATTTCTTCATCCTAGAACAATCAAAACTATTTTAACTATAATCATGTTCTATCCTTTGAGTAAATTTCTAGAAGCTTCTCTTCTTATTTCTTGGGCTAGGTCTTCTTCATTAAAAATTTGTTAACTTTATGGTATTGGTCATTTGACACTCTATTTCTCTGGGCAAGGGTTCTTAGATTAGTAATAATATCTTCTTGTTCTATCTCTAGCCAATTAATGTTAGGTTGTAAGATAGGTAGTCTATTACACTAGATTGGCATACATACATGTCTTAAAGATCTTCTTTTGGATAAAATATGGCAACTACTAATATGATGCAACCATTCAAGTCCCTCGTAGAGTCAACAAAAATCTGTTAGCAAATAGATTTTTTGTTTTTGTATTGGATATTATGTTTGGACTCTATTATAGTGAAACAATAGATGTTGTAACAATTAGAGAAATCATTAGTAGGTTAATGATTTTCCTTTGCATTTGAGAGGGGCAACTCCCTCATATGATGGGGCTTTGGGGTTTTTGGTTTACTTTTGAACTCAAAGTATGACAGGTAAAAGAAAACTTAAAATTGAAAAATAAAAGAGAAACCCTAGACAAGCTAATATGAAGCATTAAGTCTAGTTTCTCAAAAGAAAATAGGGTAAATGACACTGTATAAAAAATGACATAGAATTCATGATTGTAGATGGATGAGGTAGAGACTTAGACCTACCATAGGATGGATGTATTGTTGATGAGTATTTTTAGCACACAACAACACAGGTGTGATTATTGATTTCACACCTCTCTTGAAACGTATCCTACCCTAGGTAAGACTACTCCAAGGTTTCTAGAGCTAGGTCTTATCTTTCTTGGAATTTCTCAATTGGAATGTTCTAGTTGTGCCTACAAGGGGTCTTACATACAATCTTCATATTTTAATGGTTTGAACAACAATTTTTGCAAACCTTTTGTGATTTCAGCTAATAAGACAGTGTGAAATGCTGCTGAAATTCCTAAACTAACAATTGTTTTCAAAGAAAATGTAAAAGGAGATAGGGTTTTAGAGGAATCCTGAGTGAGATTCACAATGTGTAGAATGCTGCAAGTAGACAAACACTCTGAAATTTAACCAATTTTTTGAGTTACCACACTGAAAATAAATATCGCATCACTACAGAAAATGATGTTATCTTCAATGGAAATTGAAAGATTTTAATATTACATTCATTCATCCATCAAATACCCAATAAATGGCACAATTTAACTCATGGAATGCAATTGAACTTAAGCACACTGGTCAGCCCAGAATAACTTTACATAGTTATCTACCATCAGTAAATAACTAAAAGTATGGACTAAGAGTATTCATCAGATACTTTCAGCAAACCATGAACATTGCAAAAGCACAACTAAGTATGGGAGAGGAATAAGTGAACCATGAAAACCAAATAAGCAACACAATACACAAATTCTCAGAACAATTGCAAAAACTTGCTTTGTATTACTTCAAATGGCAGAGTGTCAACAATTCAACATCAAGAATTCTCTCTTACAAATAATGGAAATGGTAGCCCTTTATATAGGAAAGCGGTATATCAAGTTTTTGAATGGATGGTGGAGATTAACTCAACACCAATGGTCTAGATTTACATCATTTAATGCATTCATAACAGCTCATAACAAATCCTGGATTACATTTTGTCCTTTATAAAATACAAAAAATAGCCCCCAGATACATTGATTCTAGACATTTTGACTACCCAACTGAATATATATATATATAGAAAAGCTCATTTTTGAGGCATAATAAAGACAAAATAGCATCACATGTCACTCTAAATATAGCAGTTTACACTAGTGATGGGATTACATTTCAAAATGTTCAAAAGAACACATTAAGACTCCTCATCCAAATCAATTTTGTCTTCTTCTGCCAACTTGTTGTGGTAGTTGACCCAAGCTTCAAGTGTTGGATTGATATCTGTAGGCTCTGGGTTCTTAAGATGATCGACTCGATATCTAAACATTTCTAGTTCTTAGCTGTATTGATTGTATATCCTTTCTATTTCTACCTTTGCCTTATGAAATGCATTGAACTCAGCTCTGAGGTCACTAACCTTATCCATTTTGGCTTCCACGTCTAACTCAACATTCTCAAAAATTATCTCGTGCAGTTTGTCTTTGCATCCTTCCACATCATATGGTGTAAAATCATTGTATACCTCCACTAGATAGTCTCTCAAAGTATCATTTATATCATATATTAAAGCCAAAATGTTTTCATCTACTAGTTTGTAGGCATCCTTTATGCTGTCAAAAACTTATTTTCTCAACTTCAGCTATTGGTACCATTCAGTGGCTTTGGGCAATCTGTCGCCAGTCAAAATATTCTCAGCTAATAATGTTTGGGCAAGCAAATCTCTGATACCTTTGACTCTAGGGAGCATATGAGAATAATATTCCTCAAAAAAATCACATTTTTCCTGCAAGTCTTTCCACTACTCATGAAGTTGGACCAAACTCTTTTGTGATTGACTTGCAGCGTCAATTGTCTCACATCCCCTTTTGCAGACCCTAGCCATCCATTTTTGGGTTCCTTTTGACAGAGTCTAAACTTCACCAAGCCTAGACATTTTGTCTCTTGACAAAAAGGTAGGGATTGTCCTTATCTCCCATTCAGAATCTACTAGTTTTATTAGAAATTGAAGGCATGCTCGGAGTTCCTCATTTTGTTGCTTCAATTCTTTCTTTGAAAGTTCATCTTTATCCAATTGTTCCAGAATTGAAGTGACAGACCCCTTGAATTCATCAACTCTTTGTACATGTGTAGTAGGTCCCAAATTGACCATTGTTATGGCATAATCCTCAGCTCTGACCTGTTCCTTGTTTGTATTAGCCGGTGGGACATCTATCTCAGCTATCCTTGATCCTATTTCATCTTTGCAGATCCTTGATTATACTTTTTCTTTCTTTTGCTTCTTTGGCTTTTGAGCCTATGGCAAAATTGTGCTCAAGTATAATTTCATTATCTCCACCTGGGGCTCAGGATATGATATTCTGCTTCGCAACCAATCAGAAGTAGAAGAAGAAGGCTCTTTAGGCCCGTCAAGGTCTTTCTTTTCTGCATCAGATGGCCCTTCAAGCAGTCTCTGCTCTTTTTCTAATTCTTTATTTTATTTTTATTTTCCTCATATGTAAGATTTCTCCAATTCATCATTACATTTTCCTAAGTTTCTTTGAGGCTTGCCTCTAGTTGATCCTTCTCCAGAGGACTGTCTGATATTTTAATTATCTTTGCGCTGACTGTCTCAGCCAATGGCTCATCAAGTACCTCATTATTTGCCTCATCAAATGCATCTTTCTCCAGTTCTTTCTCTTGAAGGCCTAATTCAGCGCATACCTTCTCAATACTTGGTAGCAATGGCACAGCCAAGGGAGTTGATTTTTGGTCCACAGGAGTGCTAGAAGATATTTCTAATGAACAAGAGATAGTTGAAATAGCAATGGAAGGTGAGGTGGCAACAGAAACAGCTTCCTGGATAATGGTTACCAAGGTCATAGGTGCAACAGTGGAAGCAACATAGGGAGATGCAGCAGAAGCAACTATTGGAGAGAGTACAACAACATTCACATCCAGGGCAGAAGGAGATGGAGAAGTTGGCAAATTAGTATCATCATGAGTACCAACAGTCTCCATAGCTTGTCTATCAGCCTTCACCTTGGTCTTCTTCGTCTTAGAGCTTTCTCCGGGACCACTAGGCATATTTCTTTTCTTTGAAGTTCTTCTTCTAGTAGGAGGCATTTTTTTTTTCGTGGTCTTTGTAGTAACCTTCTTGCTTTTTTGTGCTTTGGCCTTTTCTACCAAGGTTGTGTGGTCCTCACTGTCTAATTTTTGTCCCTTGGTTGGTTCTGCCTCATCAGTGATTTCTATGGGCTTATCTTCTTCTCCTTCGGACTCCTTTTCTGATTCAAGTGCAGTGTAAGTGAGTTGTATTCCTTGTCCCTCCAAGGCAGAAATTTGACCTCTTACCCATGCTTTTCTTAATCTAATTGGTTCCTTCATTATGACATCAAGGGAGCTTTGTTCAGCGTTTGCCCAATTAGGTAGGGGAATTGGCTGGTGATATTGTACTTCCCAAGCTCCTCTGTGCATTACATTTTCATCATCTTCTAATTGGTCAGGAACTGGAATGATATGGAATTTCCTTATAAATGCCAAAGATAATCCGGAATGGGCTTTCTTCATGACCTCATAGTCATCCATACAATTTGTCCAAAAGTCTTCTATATCCATTTTATGGAATAACTTCTTACTTACATACCTCTCCATCACTTTATTAGGATCAAAATGATCTCTTCTATTGTAGTAATAAAGATTGAGAAGTTGGAGTTCTTTGTCAGAGTGTTCAGCAGACCCTAATGAAGGACATGCATAATTTCCTCTCCCTAATAGGATGGGAAATTGAACATTTGTTCTATGCAAGTGCTTAAGTTTTTCAACACAAGTTATCAGTTGTCTAGATAATTCCAAGAGCAATACTTTATCTGTAGGATACCTAGGGAGTCGGTAAGCCATTCCTCCTATGAAGCTCTATATTCTCAGATATGTGAATTTTTCAAATTGAATATACCACATCCCATATTTGGTGATTTCATTCATGGCTTCTGTGGATATTCTTAGAGCTGTATTACCTTGCAATAAGCTAGTTATGTACATGGTAAAGGCATCATTTACCCTCTTATAATGCATAAGAGATTGTGTCAATGTGAGTTGTGTATAGCATTCATAGACCTTGATCTAGGTTTGTTCATCATTTCCTACTTCCCCTACCTTGGACAGACTAGCATAATGATTCCTCCTTGCCAAAGCATAAATAACATAAGATGTCCACCTGAAGAACCATTTCTCTTTGAAGTTACTGAATTCTTCATGGATGTTGTCACTTAAGATCTGTGACCAATGGAACTTAGTCCCCTTTAATATTTCTTCAATTATAACAAAACATCCATCCCTCGAAGGTTGATGCTGCAGACAATCCATATATTCTACTCAAGAAAGTTACTAAGTCCCCTATTTCATCATGAAAATCACTTATGTATAGTACTTGGGGAAACTTAACCAAGGCAAACCTTCTTCTCTTTGCCCAGTGTTCATTCATATGTTTCCTACATCCATTTTCATCTTTCTTGTAGGTGTCCTTTGATCCTGCCTTATATGGCATGGTCATTACTATATGCCACAGAATATCAAAGGTTTCAGCCAAGGAGGGTGGGCTTAAGTCAGCTAAAATATCTCCACTGGAAGTTTGTATTGTCCTGGTCATGACATCATACCTATCTGCACAGGCAACTATAAGTTTAGCACACTGAACAGATGTAGGGAAGGCAACATCTTGTGCAATCCCACTGTCTTTCACTTTCTTTGCTCTAGGGGTTGGACTGGGACCGAATACTCTAAGTCAAAAATCATCAAGGTCAATGTGACCCAAGTCTGTATCTCCAATGTCCTTCCATCTAGTGGAGATATTCATTTCTGGAGGAATACCTTTGAACTCGTGCCTCATTATTTGAGCTTGTGCAATCATCTAACCTGCATGACTGGACCTTATAAGTTTGATGCCTTCAAGCTGCTTTCACTAACTCCTAAGTCTAAAGCTTTAAGATTATCAAGTGGACTACTATACTATCAAACCATTTTATAACCAATGAACTAATGATGAATCTGCTAAATTACCAACATGTGCTTAAAAGAATAGAAGTCTGAAATTCATTAACCATTGCATTCATCACATGATCAAATAATAAGCAATCTTATACTAATGCATGTAATAAATACCCAAATACTGCAAAATCCCATTTAAAGCATGCAAAATATCATCATTTACTCATTGCAGTCATTATTCCATCCTATCAAACACTTCTCCTTTTAAAAATTTCTTAAAAATAGTCATTTTACTCAATTTGCGCTAAATTTGGGGTCAACTGACCTATAGGAGGAAAAGCGCTAGTTTTGAGGTCAACCGACCTTAACAGATAAATTGGATCCGTCCGACCAACTAGTCTTTCAATGTTCATGCCTTCACAAGGTTTTGCATGGATTTTATGATCAAATGACTTACACAGGTTTTCGTATGGATCAACCTAAGTTAGTCATTCAGGTCAGTCAGATGTAAGTTCAACGCAAGATGATCAGGACAATCTTTAGTCCTTTTGCGCGATATTGGGCACTGTCTTACCTTGCAGGGTTTTCAAGGTCAACCTGTTGGAAACAATGCAGATAACTGAGAGGGGGGGTGAATCAGTTATCTTAAATTTCTTAACTTTCTTTTCTTCTTTAACAATAGTGCAGTATCAAAACATATAAGCATAAATGAACATGAGAGTAGAAATGAAATCAACACACATAACACAAGGATTTTTACGTGGAAAACCCTGTTAAGGGAAAAACCACGGGGTGACTAACCCAAGATTGTATTCTCTATTAAAAGAATAAGAAGTACAAAATGGCACTTGCCAATTAGGGCTCACTACCCGAGCACACTGCTCACAAGAGGCTCATTGCCTACAATGGTTTATAGAAAGTAACCAGGTATTTGAACTGATGAGAAGCATCCACATATGCTGAGGTTCAGTTTCAGTTAGGCTCAATATACTGATCTACTACACTTCATTCTTCCTCTGTTTTGGTGTTGTTGTTATGTCACATATCGGACCTGTATTGTCGCTTCCACACTTATCTCTGCCTTTGCTCACACACTATTTCACACACAACTCACCTTCACATCGAAATCCATCTAGTATATATATCTGCACCAAGGATTTCAACATCTTTCTAGTTGGCATCCAGAATACTCAAGATTTTCCCAAACTCTGGTTTGTTAACTGAATCCTTGCTTACCAAGTGATGCGTATCAAAGAGATAGTTATAGAAGTCATCAATCATGTCAGCCAACCATGAATGATCCCTCAAGAAGCTTGATCACCATCAATTTCTCATCTGAATTAAGGTTTGATACTCTACCGATTAGTTCTTCCTTAGTCTACACTGCCTGTCAGGAACCCAACACTTAGATGCTCATATATTTTCACTCTTTCATCACAGGAGGCTCAATCTCTAGAATGTAGCAGTCATGGTACTCCTCTTGACTTCCTCAAGTCTACATTTTGCTGAGATAGATCCTCTAAGAGATCTAGACCTGATTGTCAAACCTTGCTGCATGCTCTATTCTTGCTCACTGGACCAAAACACTCTTCAATCCGACTTCTGGTAAAGACCTATTATGTGTTGTAGATGTGTGGGATAAACTTTGTTCCCATCAATGACAACAATAATGAAGCCACACAGTGTCTCTTGCCAACAATCTCCCCCTTTGGCATAGATGGCAACACTTAGTGAAAAATGACTAAGTGTCATAGCACACCCCCCCTTGGTTGATGCTCTATCTTATGTAGACTTTTTACCGGAGCTCCCCCTTAGCTAGATTCCACATTTTTCACTGCTCCTCACTCCCCCTTTGACATCAATGGCAAAGGATGAAATCTGCACACCAAAATTTGCAAAAAGTAACCTATACATAGCCACATAAGTATATATACAAGTTATACTTACATATATTTAAGTATATCTATAAAAGTGGTTTTCAACTAGACAAATTCTGTTGCCCAACTCTACTTCATTCTGTCCAAAATTGAGATGTGACCACTTAACAAAAATTGAAAAGCTTCTATCCTCTTTAAGTCTATCGGATCACTGGTCCGGGCTGTAGTCTGAGCATTAGTTAGGGCTTCATGCATTGCCTCTAACTTAGGGATAATTATCCCTCTTAGTTCACTCATTCTTCTTATTCTATTTTTATTCTCCTTCTCAAGCCTCTTTATCTCATTTATAGTGGCAATAGCCTAGCACTCTTGATTCATTATGGATGAGGTGAGAGGATCAAAACTCTGGGATAAACTTGATAGTTTACCCTCTTGTTCTTCCACCTTCTTTGCAATGTCTGCTGTTATTATGGACCAAGATAAACAAAATTTGTATAATTCTCCACCATCTTTAAGAGCATTTTCTAGGCTCTTTATTCCAATATTCATATTTCTCCTATCATTTGCTATTAGCCCCTGTACTTCAGAGAATCTCTTACCCAAAAACTCTTTCCAGACTTTCTCTTCTGCTGCTTTCTCCAAAGAATCAAAATGTGTGCTAACATAATTAACAAGAGATTTCAAATTACCGGATGAGGAGGCCGAAAGATCCTTTTGGAAGGATGGCATGATTTTATCTAGCACACCAGATGCAATCTCTATTAGCTAACAGTCTTCCATGTGAGACTACAGAAGCTTTTCTTTTGCTTTAGCTTGAGCAAAAGATGCTACCTTCATTGTCTAGACCAGAGAGAGTCAAAATTGAGTGGTCCTTGAAACAATTATGGTTCATCTATCTCCATTAATTCCTTGGTCAAGAAACTCTTCACTGCTTCTACAGTGTCTCTTTCCAGAGACTTCTTTCCTTTTGCAGCCTCAGAGCTGTCATAAGAGATCTTCTTTGTTTGTTCTTCTTCTCTTAGCTTTTTCTCCTCTTCTTGACTTGCTTTCTCCACTTTTATTGCTTCTCCTTCAGTTTCAGAATCTGCTGGGCGATCTGGCAGAGAGATATTTACTTCTTCATGGACTTCCTCTTCTGGAACAGAGGAATCCAAGTCCTTAGTCTTTTCCTCACCTATCTCCTTTGATTCTTCTACAGTTTTCTCAGTAGAATCTTCCTTTGATGCACTTAATCCTTCATCATTCATGTCAGAAGGTTCATCACCTATGTCCTCTATAAAATGAAGATTGAATCTTTTAAATGCATTCCGGAGGATGTCCTCTGTTTATTTGGCAACTTGATCTGTCTCTCCAAGCATAATCTGGTTCATTCTTGCTTTTCTCTGAAACTCATCCTTGCAGTGCTTGAAGATCATGTTCATTTGTTGAGAGGTAATGCAAGGATTGAGTTGAATAGTAATCTATTCCCAAATTTCTAGGTCCTTTGCCTTAGCATTCTCCTTTCTCATTTCAATTTCCTTCTGTTAGATTTAGGGTAGACAACTAAGAGGGGGCAGTGAATCAGTTGTCCAAAACTTTCTTCCAATTAAACACTTAAATCCACTTTGTAATTCAGCAGCAGAATGATAAATCAATCATGGAAACATAATTGATTAAATCAAGAGCAGAAACACATTAACACACAAGACACCAAGATTTTGATGTGGAAAACCCAGTTAAGGGAAAAACCACAAGGTGATTAACCCAAGATTGTATTCTCTGTTAGAAGAATAGAAAGAACAAAATGGCACATGCCAATTAGGGCTCACTGCCTGAGCACACTGCTCACAAGAGGCTCACTGCCTACAAGAGACACATTGTCTATAGAAGAATAAGTATCACATACTTGAACTGAAGAATAGCATCTTCACCATGCTTGAGTCAGTTCCATTTAAGCCCAAAACTTCTGCTTTGCCTTTCGCTCTTCTCCTCTCTACCACACTCTCATCTCTGCAAGACACATTTGAAATGACTTTACAATTCCTTATTTATACAAGACATCGACTTAGGAATGATCATATAAGTCAACAAACATTACAGAGCAAATACATAAATACATCATGACTAATTACAAAAGACTTCACGCGGATCAACACACTGTCAGCTACATAGATCTGAGACTTCAATCTTCTTCTAGGAACACGCCAATTTCACATAACATCTTCAAGATCATCCGCAGGATGTGTAACTCATTCGGTCAGCCAAACTCAGGAAGAACACCATCATCCGAGAGTTATTCTTCAATTGCGAGCTCAAACTCCAATGCAAATCACCAACACAAGCTGGACATGATCCAAAGACCTCCGCAAGCTAGCCTGAATCACCAAGAACATTCACACTACATCTACTTACTGAAATCCTTCTCTCCTTCATCCGAAACCTCAAGAACATAGTCTGTCATCACTGTCACGATGGAATAGATGCTTGCGGACCTCCAGATCATGAACCATTTGAGTTGTCACTCCACATGGACTTCCTAAACACTCCACCAAATCCACAGAACAGGATAATGCATTTCTAGATCTCACTGGACCTATCTGCATCACTCTGTCACCTCTAAACACCTACCAGAACTGGTTTTACTTGAGTGGCCACAACTTCTTCAAATCATCATGCGGACCTCTGAAATCTTTACTGGATCATCTTAAGACACATATCTACAAACCCTTTGATGCGCATCCTCTAATCTTCATCTTAGTTAGGATCTTTAGCTCACTGTCTTCACTGTTCTTCTCTCTTCCTGATTAGGAATAATTTTCTCAATATCCTCAGTACACAGCTCATCCAATCCTTATCATCAATGCAACATGAATATGTTGACATCAATGACAACACCGGTTAGGCCCATATTTGCAACAATCTCCCCCTTTGTCATTGATGGCAACATATGATGTGAAAAACTATTTTGACCATCAAGACAAGAAATTTTCTTTACTGACACAACTCCCCCTATCACTGACAACCATTCATATGTCTTCTCTTCCTTTATTGCTCCCCCTTTGATCAGCAAACACTTGTTTTTCGCATGTCTTCTCTCCCCCTTTGGCATCAATGGCAAAGGGCACATACTTGCAACTCCACCAGTTCAGAATCATACCAGCTGCTCCCCCTGAGTAGTAGCTCCCCATCATCAATCCAGACCACAAGATATGACTGTGATATCCACCGGACTGATGCACGTCGGTGCACCTTAGTTCATCACCGGAGGGGTAATAACCCCTAACTTATCCCTGAAATACTCAAAAGAGTCCTTAGGTAGAGGTTTAGTAAAGATGTCTGCAATCTGATCCTTGGAAGGCATAAACTCCAATTTGACTTCATTCTTGTTCACTTACTCTCTCAAAAAGTGAAACTTGATGGATATATGTTTAGTTTTTGAAAGCAACACTAGATTCTTAGATATATTTATTGCACTTGAATTATCACAGAAGATTGTGATAGGTTCCTCATACTCCACTCTAATGTCTCCTAGCATCTGCTTCATCCACAAAACTTGAGTGCAGCTACCTGCTGCTACAATATATTCGGCTTCAACTGTGGACAAAGATATTATCTCTTATTTCTTGCTTAGCCAAGAAACCAATCTCTTCCCTAAAAAGAATACTCCACCACTAGTACTCTTCCAGTCATCCACATCTCCTGCCCAATCTGCATCTGTATATGCATGAAGAGAAAAATCATGATCTCTGGGATACCACAATCCATACTCAACTGTCCCTTTTAGATATCTAAAAATCCTCTTGATTGCCATGACATGAGATTCTCTAGGATCAGGTTGAAATCTAGCAACAAGACCAACAGCATTCATAATTTCAGGTCTAGTTTGAGTGAGATACAACAATCCTCCAATCATTGACTTGTACTTTTTTTTATCAGCCTTAGGAGAGTCATCATCTTTGCTCAATTTACATCTGGTTGCCATGGGAGTACTCATTGGTTTTGAGTCTTCCATCCCAAATTTCTTCAACAATTCTTTCACATATTTGGTCTGAGAAATGAAGATTCCTTTCTTAGTTTGAATGTTTTGCAAACCCAAGAAAAAATTCATTTCCCCAAGCATGGACATCTCAAATTCACTTTTCATTTGATTTGAAAAAGTTTTGCACATACTATCTCTTCCTCCAAAAATAATATCATCAACAAACACTTCAACAATCAAGATGTTTTCATGATCAATTTTGAAATACAAATTATTGTCAACAGTACCTTTGTTGAAACCAATCTTCAAAAGATGCTTATCCAATCTTTCATACCAGGCTCTTGGGGCTTGCTTGAGTCCATACAGTGCTTTCTTCAACTTGCAGACCATAGCACCATGATCAGAGAATTAAAATCCATCTGATTGCTCAATGTATACTTCTTCTTCCAAGTCTCCATTCAGAAAGGCAGACTTGACATACATCTAATATACTTTGAAGTCCTTGAAGGCAGCAAAGGCAAGAAATAATCTTACTGCTTCAATTCTTGCCACCGGGGCAAAAGTTTCTTCAAAATCAACTCCTTCTATTTGACAGTAACCCTTGCAGACCAATCAGGCTTTGTTTCTGATTACTTCACCAACTTCATTCAGTTTGTTCTGGAAGACCCATTTGGTTGTTGGCAAGAGACACTGTGTGGCTTCATTAGTGTTGTCATTGATGGAAACAAAGTCCATCCCACACATCCGTAGGACATGGTGTGTCTTTACAGGAAGTCATATTGAAGAAGTGTTGTGGTCCGGTAACCAAGAACAGAGTAGGCAGCAAGGTGCGACAGTCAGGTCCAGATCTCTCAGAAGAAGTATCTTAGTAAGGCGCAGATTTGGGGAAGTCAAGAGGAGTACCTTGACTGATATATTCCAAGGACTTAGCCTCCGGTGATAGAAGAGTGAACAGATATGAGCACTTGAGTGTTGGGTTCCTGATTGGCAGAGTAGATAGAGGAAGACCTAACTGGTAGAGCATCAGACCTTAATCCGAATGTGATATTGATGGTGATTAAGTTTCCTAAGGTATCATTCATGATTTGCTGACATGATTGATGACTTCTATAAGCATCTCTTTGATCCACATTACTTGGTATGCAAAGATTTAGCTGACAAATTAGCGGTGCGAATATATATACCAGATGAATTTAGATATGAGTGTGTGTGTTGTGTGTGGTGTTGTACGAAGAATAGTAGAAGAGTAGTGTGAAGGCAATAAAATAGGTCCAGAATGTAACAGGACAGCAGCACCTAAGGAGAGTAAGAATGAAGTGCAGCAGATCAGTATATTGGGCTTAATCAGAACTGAACTTCAGCATGTGTGGATGCCTCTCATCAGTTCAAGTATTTTGTTACCTTCTTTTCTTATAGATAGTGAGTCCCTTGTAGGCAGTGAGCCTCTTGTGAGCAGTGTGCTCGGGCAGTGAGCCCTAATTGGCAAGTGCCATTTTGTACTATTCTATTCTTCTAACAAAGAATACAATCTTGGGTTAATCACCCAGTGGTTTTTCCCTTAACAGGGTTTTCCACGTCAAAATCATTGTGTCATGTGTACTAATGTTATTTCTACTTTCATGGTAATGCTTGCTTGTATGATTTGATTCTGCACTATTTGTTAAAAAATGACTAAAAGTCAAAATAATTAAGATAACTGATTCACCCCCCATCTCAGTTATCAACAATTGGTATCAGAGCCAAGTTCCTCCAAACAGAGCCTAACAGCTTGAGGAAGATCTGGGAATCTCAATGGATATGTATGGTATGAGGGAACAACTTCAGTCTGCCCTAGATGATCTTGAACAATCTAATTCTGAAGTCAATGAATTGAAGGAAAGACTTAAACAGGTTGTTGATTTCATAAATGGATTAAAAGGGAAACTGAGTATCTCTATGAAAAAGAGAAAGGATCTACTTTAGCAATTAGCAAGTCAAGGTGAAATCAATGATACAAATGAAGACCTAAAGGAGAAAACCAAGCTATATGAAAAGTTATCAAAAGAGGTCATTATGATAAGACATGAAATAGAATCAGGAGTTATTAAATTCACCTAGGAAATTGAAGAGAAAAGAAAAACTGAAGATGATCTAAGACAATCTCTCAAGAAAAAATTAGAAGACTGCCATAAAATGGATAGAATAATCAGACACCTGGAATCTGATCTTCAAGATGCTAGAGATAATAAAGAAAAACTTGAGGATCAAATAGACATTCTTAAAAAGGATCTTCAAACAACAAATGAATACAAATAAAAATTCAAGATAACCTTTACTCAACTTGAAGTTCTTCTTGAAAGTCAAAAGAGGGTAGATGACAAGCATGGCTTGGGATATGAGAAAGGTGAAAGCTCTGGATTCGGTCAGAAGAACTCTAGATCAGGAAATCCAAGGAACAGACCTAGAAGACCTCCGGTAAGGCAACCAAATGCTCAAAGATATCCATCCTTCAATGGATACTACCACAACTGCAATAACTTTGGTCATAAAGCAAATCAGTGCAGAAGAAGAATGAATTAGACTAATTCATCCTTCTCCGGATAGTGTTTCAATTACAAAAGGTATGGTCACAAATCTCATGAGTGTAGAAATATGTAAATGAACAATTCATTCAATGGTAGATGGTTTGCATGCAATAGAGTGGAACATATGGCTAATCAGTGTGGATCAAGAGGATATCAGTCAAATATGCAAAGAAATGTTGTTTTCTATAATTGCAATAGATCCGGTCATATTGCCAAATTCTGTAGAAGTAAGAATCAAGACAAAAGGGGTCCGGAACAGCATAATCATAACCAAGACAAAAGAAAAGGAAAAGTGAACGCAAATGAAATTCAAAGGGAGATGAATAAGATTTGGGTGAAGAGAAGCACAGAGAATGTTGAGGATGGATCCGCACCAGAATCTAGTGCTGATAATCCAAAAATTGAATAGATGAGCTCTGGCTCAGGGGGAGTCACTAAGAAAAACAAATCCCCTAGCTAGTCAATTGGTGCCTGAAATTGGCACATGGGAAGTTGCAGATTAAAGGATTCTTAGAGAAACATCTAAAAATCTTGATAAAGATATGGAAGATCCGCAGGAAGATTTGAAGAGTCTAATCTTCCAAGATTGATCTGGTTTAACAGTCATCCGGTAAAATAGGATTATCACAGTTAGATCCGATATGATTCAAATTCAAGGCATCTTGATCTGCGGATAGTTCAAATGTTTAGGGAGAGTAAGATAGTTTGTTATTAATAACCAAGAATAACTCTAAGTATATCTCAGTGATCCAGAAAAAGATCTTTCTCAAAATAAGAGGAACTAGGCAACTGGAATGACTTAAGTTGCGCATTTATTGCAGTGTGGATTTAGGGTTTTTCTCAGAAATAAAAGGGTTCATTCACTTGTCATTTGCACATTTGCATTCGATAAGAAAACAAAAGGAGCTCTACAACAAATTGTTTCAAATTTCTCAAAAATCAACTGTTGAAGTCAATTCATCTAGCAAATCAATCCAGCTCACTCTGCGAACCCTAGAAGCGCAAAAGGTATTTTCCGTTATTGAATATTTCTCTATAAATCTTTTGAAGATGGCTACACCTAATGTTGTACAGATCACTGATAGGCTGCATCCTAAATTCAAGAAACATCCATATAAATCCCTAGAAGTTGATCCCCTAGGCGCCTTTTCAAGCATTACGCATGGGGTTCTGCATGTAGAAGATGTTAGGACATATATTCATGAGAATATTGAAGAATTTGGGGAATCTAAGCTAGTTGATATCTATCACAAACATTTGATAGATGACTCATTTGAACTCAAAACCCGGTATAAAACCATCTGGGACAAGCACTTTGCACAATGCATTCATTTCCCCTATTTTACAGAAGAAGAATGGGTCCGGTATATTTTGAGCAGAATGCATGATAACTTCATGTGGTTGAATGGACCATTCAAGATCACAAAAGATGCTATTAGGGCGGTAACTGGTTTACACTCATTCGGTAAGCTACCTATTCTCAAATCTGTCAAAAACCAAACTGTGAGTGAGGCTACCAGATCAAAGTTTGACAAGAGGGCAATGACAATTGAAGATATCACTGATCCGGATATCAAATTTGCATCCATGATAATTGGTTACAAGATTTATCACTCCAGCAAGGAAAATTTAGTACCTGGAACTGCAATCTACACAGCCTATCAGATGTTAAAAGAAAATGCTCACTATGACCTTTGTGAGCTTCTCCTAAACCAACTTTTGGAGAATCTACAAAAGATAAAGAAGGACAAGAAGAATTCCTTCAAATATGGTGGTCTGATACTCTGTCTGTTCTTCTACTACATGAATGAGCTACCCGGATCTAGTGGCTGGATGTGGCAAAATGATAGACCGGTTGCCATACAAATCAAGGATTACTTGCATGGGCTTGGTGATGCCAAGGCACAAAACATAGCACTATGGGATTACTTTAAAAACTTTCAAAGCATGATGCAGGCTAGAGAAAGAATTCCCCAATCCCTAGTTGAAAAATATAAAGATACAATATGTTTTATGGTAGAAACTGATCAGTGCCTAATGGAGGCAGTGGAACCAAGAACAGTGTGGATCATGCCAATGGGGTGAAGTTGATGAGAAAATTATAGAGCTGCATGTTCAACACATGTAAGTCATCCCAAGGATCCTAAGGCAGAAAGGTTTGGAACCTTTGAAAAATTAAGTGTAAAAATCCATGTGGAGCTCAAACAACTGGAGATGAAGAGAAAGGTGAGAAGAGGTAGAAGAATTTGCCAAGAGGCATGGAATTTCAAAAGAGGCACTTGATGCCAACGGAGAGAAAATGGAAAGGGCGGAGAAAGAAAAGCAAGAAACTAGAAAAGAAAGTGCTCCAGTGCAAGCCCCCTCCCGGACCAGATCAACCAAAATCTTTGCACCTACCACTTCCAAGGGTCAAAAGGCTTCAAAACCAGAAGCTCAGACATCCAGAAAAGGAGAAAAGAGAACCAAGAAAAAGGCAACAAGGCCTTACACAAGACAAAAGGATGAAGAAGAGACAGAATCAGATGAGGAAGTAAAGAAAATGAAGAAGAAAAGGAAAACATCCAATGAACCCTCTACTGAATAAGTAATAGAAGAATTTGTTGAGAAGCCTACTCTATGCATTGATGACATCATAAAATTAGTTACTGTGGATGGGAACCTTCAACCAATGGCTGAATTCTATGATGATTACAATGAAGCTGACCAAAAGATCTTGCAAGAAACCACGGTCAGGTATCTAAATATCTACAACAAGGCTTTTATTGAAATCATATCTCTTATTCCCAAAATCCTAGAAAAGGAATTAGAAATAAGAAAGAATAATGCTATAACAAAGGATCTTGAGATCCGAGAACAGATAGCTATTCAGCTATATCCTTCAATCACTCCTAGGCAGAAGAATATGATCTTCAAAGATTGTAAGGATGAGTTCTGAAGCAAAGCTAGAATGAATCAGCTTATGCTTGGAGAAACTGAAAAGGTAGCAAAAGAGACAAGAGATCCTCCGTAATGCATACAAAAGATTCAACATTCCTATTATAGAGGACTTAGGTGATGATCCCTCAGCTATAGATGTTGAAAAAGAATCTACTGAGACAGTGGTAGAAGAGGTAAAGAAGACAGGTGAAGAAAAAGGTAAGGACTTAGATTCTTCTACTCCGGAAGAGGAGGTCCATGAACAAGCAAACATCTCTCCTCTGGTTTCCCCTGCAGACTCCGGATCCAAAGAAAAAGAAAGAGTAGAAGAGAAGATCAGTCAAGAAGTAGAGGAGAAGGAAAAAGAAGATGACAGTAGTAAGGCTACATAAGGAGCAAAAACTCCAACAGAGAAGGCCACAGATGATAGTGGTAAGGGTGCAGAAGGGGAGAAAACTCTGTCTCCGACAAGAGACACAGCAGAGGCAGTCGAAGAATTCTTAACCAAAGAAATGATGGAATTTGATGAACCGGAACTTCTTCAAGGACCGTTTAATTTTGACTCCCTCTCCTCGGTTCAAACCATGAAACTGGCATCCTTTACTTCAGCAAAGGCAAAAGAAAAGCTTCTGAAGTCTCACATGGAAGACTACAAGCTTATAGAAATTGCATCCGATGTATTGGAGAAGATCTTGCCATCTTTTCAGAAGGATCCCTCAGCCTCTTCATCCGATAATCTCAAATCTCTAGTTAATAGTGTTAGCACACATTTTGATTCCTTAGAAAAGGCAGCAGAAGATAAGGTCCGGAAGGAGTTTTTGGTAAAAAGATTATCAGAGGTACAAGGGTTAATATCAAATGATAGGAGAGTTATGGATATCGGAATAAAGAACCTAGAAAATGCTCTCAAAGATGGGGGAGATATATATAAATTTTGTTTATCCTGGCCTAAACTGACCAAGGACATTGAGAAGAAAGTAAAAGAGCAAGAGGATAAACTGTTAAGTTTATCTCAAAGTTTTGATCCTCTATCCTCCTCTGTAGTAAATCAAGAGTGTCAGACTATTCCAATCATAAATGAAATAAAGACACTTGAGAAGGAGAAGAAAAATAGAATAAATAGGTTGAGTGAACTTAGAGGGATCATTATCCCTAAGTTAGAGGCCATGCATGAAGCCCTAACTGATGCTCAAGCCACAGCCCGGACCAGTGATCTGACATATCTCAAGAAGGTAGAAGCTTTTGCATTCCTGTTGAGTGGTCACATCTCAATTTTGGATAGGATGAAGCTGAGTTGGGCAACAGAACTTGTACAATTGAAAAACACTTTTGCAGATATACTAAAGTATATGTAAAGTATAACCGGATAATATACTTATGCAATTAAGTATAGATTGAGTGTTGCAAATTTTGGTGTGCGGACCCCACCCTTTTCCATTGATGTCAAAGGGGGAGTGAGGAGCAGTGAAAAATGAGGAATCCATCTAAGGGGGAGCTCTAAAAAATGCTCATAAGAACAGAGCATTAGCCAAGGGGGAGTATAGTGTGACACTTAGTCATTTTTCACTAAGTGTTGCCATTAATGCCAAAAGGGGAGATTGTTGGCAAGAGCCACTGTGTGGCTTCATTAGTGTTGTCATTGATGGTAACAAAGTCCATCCCACACATCTGTAGGACATGGTGTGTCTTTACCGGAAGTCAGATTGAAGAAGTGTTGTGGTCTGGTAACCAAGAATAGAGCAAGCAGCAAGGTGCGACAGTCAGGTCCGGATCTCTCAGAAGAAGTATCTCAGTAAGGCGTGGATTTGGGGAAGTCAAGAGGAGTACCTTGACTGATATATTCCAAGGACTTAGCCTCCGGTGATAGAAGAGTGAACAGATATGAGCATTTGAGTGTTGGGTTCCTGATTGGCAGAGTAGACAGAGGAAGACCTAACCGATAGAGCATCAGACCTTAATCTGGATGTGATATTGATGGTCATTAAGTTTCCTAAGGTATCATTCATGATTGGCCGACATGATTGATGACTTCTATAAGCATCTCTTTGATTCGCATTACTTGGTATGCAAAGATTCAGAGTTTGGGAAAATATTGAGTATTCCGGATGCCGACTAGAAAATGGATGAAATCTTTGGTGCAAATATATATACCAAATGGATTTAGATATGAGTGTGTGTGTTGTGTGTGGTGTTGTGTGAAGAATAGTAGAAGAGTAGTGTGAAGGCAATAAAACAAGTCTGAAATGTAATAGGACAGCAACACCTAAGGAGAGTAAGAATGAAGTGCAGCAGATCAGTTTATTGGGCTTAACCGGAACTGAACTTCAGCATGTGTGGATGCCTCTCATCAGTTCAAGTATTTTGTTACCTTCTTTTCTTATAGACAGTGAGTCTCTTGTAGGTAGTGAGCCTCTTGTGAGCAGTGTGCTCAGGCAGTAAACCCTAATTGGCAAGTGCCATTTTGTACTCTTCTATTCTTCTAACAGAGAATACAATCTTGGGTTAATCACCCCGTGGTTTTTCCCTTAACCGGGTTTTCCAAGTCAAAATCATTGTGTCATGTGTACTAATGTTATTTCTACTTTCATGGTAATGCTTGCTTGTATGATTTAGTTCTGCACTATTTGTTAAAAAAGGACTAAAAGTCAAAATAATTAAGATAACTAATTCACCCCCCCACCTCTCAGTTATCAACATTGGTTCTAATCGCATTCTTATTTCTAGGTCTAAGAACAAGATCCCAAGTGTGGTTTTTCTCAATTTGCATCAGCTCTTCCTCCATTGCTTTAGTCCATTTTTAATCATTGCAAGCTTCATTCATTGTCTTAGGTTTAATCTTTAAAATCAAACAAGACTCTTCTGAATCTTGAGCAATCCTTCTTCTTGTTTGTACACCTTTGCTTCTATCACCTATGATTTGATCTTTAGAGTGGTTAAGTCCTACATACCTAGGAACTTTGGGAGTTTCTTGCACTTCTGATTCTTGATCAGGATTATTCAAACTTATCTCTTCTACCTAATTTACCAGATCAATATGAATCCAAATTTTAGAAGGGGCTTGAAATCCTTGAATCAGAACATCATTCTGATCATCTTCATCATATTCATAAAACCTTGAGGGTTTTTCAATTCCTTCATCAACCTTCACATTTGTACTTTCTATAATCTTCCTTAGTCTCTTGTTATAACACCGATATGCTTTGCTTTGAGTAGAATAACCCAAGAATATTCCTTCATCACTTCTAGCATCAAATTTGCCTAGATCTTCATCTCTTTTAATGTAACGTTTGCTACCATAGACTCTGAAATACTTCACAGTAGGAGTGATGCCAAACCAGAGTTCATAAGGAGTCTTACCAGTATTGTTTCTGATTTGAACTCGATTAAGAGTGTAGACTACAGTGCTCACAGCTTCTCTCCAGTAGATCTGAGGAACATTTTCTTCCATCATCATGGTTCTAGATGCTTCTTGGATGGTCTAGTTCTTTCTTTCCACTACTCCATTCTGTTGTGGAGTCCTAGGAGCGGACAATTATCTTCTTATTCCATGGTTCTCACAGAATTTTATGAACTCACCGGATGTGAATTCACCACCTCTATCAGACCTCAGACATTTTATGTTCAATCTGGTTTCATTCTCCACCATAGCCTTGAATATTTTGAATTTCTCAAGAGCCTCTGATTTCTCCTTTAGAAAAGTTACCCACATCATCCAGGAGTAGTCATCAATTAATAGCATGAAGTATCTATCACCTTGTACACTTTTTATTCTTGCCGAACCACATAAATCAGTATGAACTAAGTCCAATAATCTAGTAGAAGATTGTTCCTTGCTTTTGAATGAGACTTTGCTTTGTTTACCCAACTGACATTCTTTGCACAAACTATTTGTAGGTTTCACCAATTTTGGAAGATCTCTTACAGCCTAAGTGATTCTTATCTTGATGATATTATCAAAATTCACATGACACATTCTCCTATGCCACAACCAACTATGATCAAGTTGAAAAAATAAGCAACTTTTACCAGTACCAACCAAGTGGAAGATATTACCTTTAGTTTGAGTACCGGATGCAATCTTTGTTCCGAAGCTTTTGAAGATCTTGCATTTTCCATTCTTGAATCAGAGATCATAGCCTTTGTCCACCAACTATCTGACACTGAGAAGATTGTATTTCAAACCTTCAACATATAGTACATTACCAGTTTTGTTCTTTCCATCAAAAGAAATAGTTCATCTACCTCTGATTCTACCAGCAGAATTATCACCAAATTTTACCATTCCTCCTTCATACCTTTCCAAATATATGAACTTATTTTTGTCACGTGTCATATGGTGGGAGCATCCACTGCCAATGACCCAATCATCCTTTTTTTCAACTTGGGTAGCCAGAACTCTTTCTACAACTTTATGATTGACAGATTTAGAGGGCATTGGATCTTCTTCCTTGATGGTAATAAACACCCAATCACTTCCGGATTTGTTTCCTATTTCTGATTCATCATCTATTACTCCTTCATTATCATCATCTTCATGAACATAGTAACAATTCTTCTGGAACCTTGATCTGTTAGGGTTTGGCCTTGAAAATCTTTCCGGACACCTTGAGGCAAAATGACCAATCTTATTGCAATTAAAACACTTAAAAGGCAATTTCCCTTCATACTTATTGGATCCTCTTGATAGTCTTTTTGCAAAAAGGGCTTCAAGTTGAGAAGCTTTTGCTTCTTCTTCTTCCAATTCTTTTCTTGCTTTTTCATACCATGAAAGTTTCCTTGAAGAGTTCTCTCCAGGATCAAACCTTTGTTTTCCTTTTATAGAGGCACTAGCTTTGAATGCAGATTTAATCTTGGGGGGGGCATCTCCAAACTTGGTAAATTCAAATGCAGCCAATTTACCAACCAATTGATCTCTTGTGATACCTGAATGGGCTCTGAATTCTTCAATGGCAGCAACCTTGTATTTATAAGAAGTAGGAAGGGATCTAAGAACTTTGCCAACAATCTCATCTTCATCCAAGACTCCACCAGCACATCTAATGCCACAAACAAGCTCATTTACTCTTGGCATGAATGTAGTGATATTTTCATCTTCTCTCATCTTCAGATTTTTGAATTTTCCTTTTAGACTCTGTAGCTTTGCACATTTAACATACTTGTCTCCTTCATGCAGAAGTTCCAGTTTTTTCTAAAATCTCAAAAGCAGTTTGTAGGTCAACAACATTTGTCAGCTCTGAATCAGACAGGGCACTTAAAAGAGCTTCTTTAGTTTGCAGATTGTTTTCAGCATCTGTGATTTCATTTGCAGTTTTCAGGCCATTCTGTGGAGGAGTATACTTCGTTGAAGCCATGGTCCAGTATTGCATTCCCATACATTGCAAGTGACATTGCATGCGACTTTTCTGAAGAGTAAAATTGGCTCCATCAAAAATTGGACTATCCTTCTTGTAGGATGACATCCTGGATCTCCTCAAGCGGTTAAGCTCTTTTAGAGGAACTTAGCTCTGATACCAATTGTTAGATTTAGAGCAAACAACTGAGAGGGGGGGTGAATTAGTTGTCCAAAACTTTCTTCCAAATAAACGCTTAAATCCACTTTGTAATTCAACAACATAATGATAAATCAATCATGGAAACATAATGCATTAAATCAAGAGTAGAGACACATTAACACACAAGACACCAAGATTTTGACGTGGAAAACCCGGTTAAGGAAAAAACCACGGGGTGATTAACCCAAGATTGTATTCTCTATTAGAAGAATAGAAAGAACAAAATGGCACATTCCAATTAGGGCTCACTGCCCGAGCACACTGCTCACAAGAGGCTCACTGCCTACAAGAGACACACTGTCTACACAAGAATAAGTATCACATACTTGAACTGAAGAATAGCATCTTCACCATGCTTGAGTCAGTTCCATTTAAGCCCAAAACTTCCGCTCTGCCTTTCGCTCTTCTCCTTTCTACCACTCTCATCTCCGCAAGACACATTTGAAATGACTTTACAATTCCTTATTTATACAAGACATTGACTTAGGAATGATCATCTAAGTCGGTAAACATTATAGAGAAAATACATAAATACATCATGACTAATTACAAAAGACTTCACGTGGATCAACACATTGTCGGCTACACATATCTGAGACTTCAATCTTCTTCTAGGAACACACCAATCTTCACATAACATATTCAAGATCATCCGCAGGATGTGTAACTCGTCTGGTCGGCCAAACTCGGGAAGAACACCATCATCCAAGAGTTATTCTTCAATTGCGAGCTCAAAATCCAATGCGGATCACCAACACGAACTAGACACGATCCAAAGACCTCCACAAGTTGGCCTAAATCACCAAGAACATTCACACTACATCTGCTTACAGAAATCCTTCGCTCCTTCATCCAGAACCTCAAGAACACAGTCTATCATCACTATCACAATGGAATAGATGCTTACAGACCTCCAGATCACAAACCATTTGAGTTGTCACTCCACATGGACTTCCTAAACACTCCACCAAATCTGGGGAATAGGATAATGCATTTCCAGATCTCACCAGACCTATCTATATCACTCTGTCAACTTTGAACACCTGCCAGAACCAGTTTACTTGAGTGTCCACAACTTCTTCAGATCATCATACGGACCTCTAAAATCTTTACTAGATGATCTTAAGACACATATCTACAAACCCTTTGATGTGCATCATCTAATCTTCGTCTTAGCTAGGATCTTTAGCTCACTGTTCTTCTCTCTTCCTGATTAGGACTAATTTTCTCAATATCCTCAGCACACAGCTCATCCAATCCTTATCATCAATGCAACAGGAGTATGTTGACATCAATGACAACACTGGTTAGGCCCATACTTGCAACACCTTCTCTAAACTTTTGGGAATTAGAGAGATGATTTCAATGAATGCTTTATTATAAATGTTAAGATACTTGACTGTAGCATCTTCCAGGATTTTCTTGTCAGTATCACTAAACTTATCATGAAATTATGTTAATGGTTGCAGATTTCCATCCACTATGACTGCCTTGATAATATTATCAACAGAAGGAGTGGACCATTCAACAAATGTTTCTACCTCTTCTTTATTCGTACCGGCAGACGATCCACCTGATGTTTTCTTCTTCTTCTTAATTTTCTTAATCTCCTCATCTGTCTCTGTCTTTTCATCATCCTTTTAACTTATGTAGGATCTTGTAGCCTTGGTTTTTGTTCTCTTTTCTCCCTTTTCGGATGTCTTTGCTTCCAGTTTGGAGGATTTTGAGCTCTTAGAGGTGGTAGGTGCAGAACTCTTTGAGGATCTAGTCTGGGAGGGGGCTTGCACTAGATCACTTTCTTTTTCTGCATCTTGTCTCTCTTTCTCTGCTCTTTCTAGTTTCTCTCTATTTGCATCGACTACTTCTTTTGAAATGCCATATCTTTTGGCAACTTCCTCTACTTCTCTTCTCACTTTTCTTTTCATCTCTGGTTATCTTATCTCAACATGAATTTTCACACTCAATTCTTCAAAGGTTCCAAACCTTTCTGCCTCAAGGTCCTTAGGCTGACTTAGTAGGTGTTGGACATGTAGTTCTAGAATTTTCTCATCCACCTCATATCCCATTGGCATAATCCAGACTATTCTGGGCTCTACTACCTCCATTAGGCATTGATCAGTATCTACCATAAAACACACTGTATCTTTATATTTTTCAACTAATGTCTGAGGAATTCTTTCTCTATCCTGCATCATACCTTGGAAATTCTTGAAATATCCCCAGAGAGATGTGCTTTGAGCCTTGGCATCACCAAGCCCATACATATAATCTCTTATTTGTATGGCAACAGGTCTGTCATTTTGCCATATCCAGCCACTAGTTTCGGGTAGCTCATTCATATAGTAGAAGAATAGACATAATATCAAGCCACGTACTTAAATGAATTCTTCTTATCCTTCTTTATTTTCTACAAATTCTCTAATAGTTGGTTCAGGAGAAGCTCAGAAAGATCATAATTAGCATTTTCCCTTAGCATCTAATAGGCAATGTATATTGTTGTTCCAGATATAGAATTTTCCCTACTGGAGTGATATATTTTATAACCAATTATCATAGAGGCAAATTTGATATCTGAATCTGTGACATCCTCAATTGTTATTGCTCTTTTGTCAAATTTTGATCTGGTAGTCTCACTTATAGTTTGGTTCTTGACCGATTTAAGAGAAGGCAACCCACCAGATGAGTGCAATTCAGTTACCGCCCTAATGGCATCTTTTGTGATCTTAAATGACCTCATCAGCCACATGAAGTTGTCATGAATTCTGCTCGAAACATACCGGACCCATTCATCCTCTACAAAACAGGGAAAGTGGATGCAATGTCCAAAATGCTTATCTCAGATGGCCTTGTATTGAGGTTTAAGTTCAAATGTTTCATCTATTAATTGCTTGTGATAGATATCTATCAGTTTGGATTCCCCAAATTCCTCAATATTGGCATGTATGTATACCTTAACATCTTCTACATGCAGAACCCCGTGCGGAATGCTAGAGAATGCGCCTAGGGGATCAACTTCTAGGGATTTGTAAGGATGTTTCTTGAACTTAGGGTGCGGCCTATCAGTGATCTTAACAACATTTGGAGTAGCCATCTTTCAAAAGATTCAGAGAGAGATATTCAAGAGCAGAAATACATTTTTACGCTTCTAAGGTTCACGATAAGAGCCGAAAAGATCGTTGGTTGAATCAAATTCTGCAGTTGATCTTTGAGAGGGTTGAAGCAATCTTGTTGCAGAGCTCTTTCTTTCTTCTTCTCGAATGCAAATGTGCAAATGATGAACAAAAGAACCCTTATATTTTTGCGCAAACCTTAAATTCATATTGCAATAAATGCACACCTTAAGTCATTCTGGTTCCCTTGTTCTGACCTTGTTTTGAGAGAAATCCTTCCGAATCACTGAGATACACTTAGAATTATTCTTGATGATAATTAACAATCTATCTTCCTTTCTTCAATCATTCCATTTATCCGCAGATCAAGATATTTCAATTTTGAATCATACCGGATCTAACTGTGAAAATTCTACTTTTACTGGATGACTGTTAAACCGGATCAATCTTGAATGATTAACCTCTTCAAAACTCCTTGCGGATCTTTTATATTTTTTACCAAGGGTTGTTTAGATATCTCTTTGAGAACTCTTCAATCCACAACACTCCATGTGCCAATTTTAGGCACCAATTGACTGGCTGGGAGAAATTGTTTTCTTTTTTGACTCCCCCTAAGCCAGAGCTCATCTATTTAGTTTTCGGAAGGAATATCAGCACCAGATTTTGGTGCGGATCCATCCCCAACATTTTCTATACTTCTCTTTACCCAAATATTGTTCATTTCCCTTTGAACTTCATCTGCATTCACTTTTCCTTTTCCTTTGTCTTGATTTTGATTATGATGCACCTGACCCCTTTTATCCTGATTCTTACTTCTGCAGAATTTGGCAATATGACCGGATCTATTGCAATTGTAGCAAGCTATATTTCTTTGCATATTTCACTAATATCCTCTTGATCTATAGTGATTAGCCATATGTCCCATTCTATTGCATGCAAAGCACCTACCATTGAATGAATTGTTTATTTGCATATTTCTACATTCATGAGATTTGTGACCATACCTTTCATAGTTAAAACTGTTAGACTTAGGGTAGACAACTGAGAGGGGGGGTGAATCAGTTGTCTTAAACTTTCTTCAAAATCAAATACTTAACTCCACACAAGCATGATAGTAAATTAATCATGAAAGCATAATGCAACAAGTTAAGAGCAGATACACATTAACACACATAACACCAAGATTTTTGATGTGGAAAACCCGGTTAAGGGAAAAAACCACGGGGTGATTAACCCAAGATAATATTCTCTGTTAGAAGAATAGAAAGAAAAAAATGGCACATGCCAATTAGGGCTCACTGCCCAAGCACACTGCTCACAAGAGGCTCACTTCCTACAAGAGACACACTATCTACAAAAGAATAAGTATCACATACTTGAACTGGTAAATAGCATCTTCACCATGCTTGAGTTTGTTCCATTTAAGCTCAAACCTTCTGCTCTGCCTTTCACTCTTCTCTTCACTACCACACGCTCATCTCCACAAGTTCATCATTGAAATGACTTCGCAATCCCTTATTTATACATGACATCAACTTAGAAACAAACATCTAAGTCGGCAAGCATCCACAAAGACACCCGCAAGATGTATAATTCATCCGGTCGGCCAATCACAGAAGGAACACCATCATCCAGAAGTTATTCTTCATTTCTGGGACCCCAATTCTAATGTGGACCATACACACGAGCTGAGCATGATCCAAGGACCTCCACAAACTTGCCTGAGACACCAAGAACATCCACACTTCATCATCCTACTGGAATTCTTCTCTCCTTCATCCAGAGCTTCAAGAACACAGTCTTTCATCACTGTCACGAATGAATAGGCTCTTTTGGACCTTCAAACCATGAACCAAACTATTTGATACTTCACAGGGCTGTCATCAACACTCCCTCAAATCTGTAGAATGGGGTAATGCATTATCGGACCTCACTGGACCTATCTGTGACACTCTGTCACCTTTGAACACCTGCCGGAACCGGTTCTACTTGAGTGACCATAACTTTTTCAGATCTTCATACGGACCTCTAAAAATGTGACTGGAGCATCTCAAGACTTATATCTACAAACCCTTTAAACCACATCCTCTGATCCTCAACCTATCTTGGACTTTTACCTTGTTGTCATTACTGTTCTTCACTGTTCCTGATTGAGACTAATTTTCTCAATATCCTCAGCACACAACTCATCCAATCCTTCACATTAATGCAACATGAGTATGTTGACATCAATGACAACATCAGTTAAACCCATACTTGCAACAATCTCCCCCTTTGTCATTGATGGCAACATATGATGTGAAAAACCATCAAGACAAGAACTTCTCCTTACTGTCATAGCTCCCCCTATCAACAACAACTATTCACATGTCTTCTCTTCAATGGCAAAGGGCTCATACTTGCAACTTCATAATCACACCTGTTGCTCCCCCTGAGTAGCAGCTCCCCATCATCAATCTGGACCACAAGATATGACTGTGATATCCACCAGACTGATGCACATCAGTGCATCCTAGTTCATCACCGGAGGGGCAATAACCCCTAACTTCTCCCTGAGATACTCAAAAGAGTCCTTGGGAAGAGGTTTAGTAAAGATATCTGCAATCTGATCCTTGAAGGGCACATACTCCAATCTGACTTCATCCTTGTTCACTTGCTCTCTCAGAAAGTGAAACTTGATAGATATATGCTTAGTCTTAGAATGCAACACCGGATTCTTAGAAATATTTATTGCACTTGAATTATCACAGAAAATTGTGATAGGCTCCTCATATTCTACTTTAATATCTCTCTGCATCTGCTTCATCCATAAGACTTGAGTGCAACTACCTGCTACTGCAATGTATTCTGCTTCAGTTGTAGACAGAGATATTGCCTCTTGTTTCTTGCTTAGCCAAGAAACCAATCTTTTTCCCAAAAAGAATGCTCCACCACTGGTACTCTTTCGGTCATCCACATCTTCTACCCAATCTGCATCTGTATATGCATGAAGATAGAAATCATGATCTCTAAGATACCACAGACCATACTCAACTGTTCCTTTTAGATACCTAAAAATCTTTTTGATTGCCATGACATGAGATTCTCTAGGATCAGCCTGGAATCTCGCAACAAGACCAACAACCTACATTATATCTGGTCTAGTTTGAGTGAGATACAACAGTCCTCCAATCATTGACCTATATTTTATCTGATCAACTTTGGGAGAGTCATCATCTTTGCTCAACTTGCATCCGGTTGCCATAGGAGTGTTCATTGGCTTTGAGTCTTCCATCCCAAATTTCCTTAACAATTCTTTCACATATTTTGACTGAGAAATGAAGATTCCTTTCTTTGTTTGAGTAATTTGTAGACCCAAAAAGAAATTCATTTCTCCAAGCATTGACATCTCAAACTCACTTTTCATTTGACTTGCAAAAGTTTTACACATACTATCTCTTCCTCCAAAAATGATATCATCAACAAATACTTCAACAATTAAGATATTTTCATGATCAATTTTGAAATACAAATTACTGTCAGCAGTACCTTTGTTGAAACCAATCTTCAAGAGATGCTTATCCAATATTTCATACCAGGCTCTTGGGGCTTGCTTCAGTCCATACAGTGCCTTTTTCAATTTACAGACCATGTCACTATGATCAGACAATTGAAATCCATCCAGTTGCTCAATATACACTTCTTCTTCCAAATTACCATTTAGGAAAGCAGATTTGACATCCATTTGATACACCTTGAAATCCTTGAAGGCAGCAAATGCAATAAATAATCTAATTGCTTCAATTCTTGCCACCAGAGCAAAAATTTCTTCAAAATCAACTCCTTCTATTTGAGAGTAACCTTTGCAAACTAATCTGGCCTTATTTCTGATCACTTCACCGGCTTCATTCAATTTGTTCCGGAAGACCCATTTGGTTCCAATCACATTTTTATTTTTTGGTCTGGGAACAAGATCCCAAGTGTGATTCTTCTCAATTTGCATCAGTTCTTCCTCCATTGCCTTAGTCTAGTTTTCATCATTGCAGGCTTCATTTATTGTCTTAGGTTCAATCTTTGAAATTAGACAATACTCATCTGAATTTTGAGCAATTCTCCTCCTTGTTTGCACCCCTTTGCTTTTGTCACCTATGATCTGATCTTCAGAGTGGTTTAGAGTTACATACCTTAGAATTTTGGGAGTTTCTTGCTCCTCTAACTCTTGATCAGTCTCATTGAGACTTATCTCTTCTTCCTGTCTTACTGGATCAACTTGACTTTGTTTCTCAGAAGAGGCTTGGATACCTTGAATCTGAACACCATTCTGATCATCTTCATCATGCTCATGAATTCTTGAGGGTCTTTCAATTTCTTCATCAACCTTCACATTTACACTTTCTACAATCTTTCTCAGTCTCTTGTTGTAACACCGGTATGCTTTGCTTTGAGTAGAATAACCCAAGAATATTCCTTCATCACTTCTAGCATCAAACTTTCCTAGATCTTCATCCCTATTAATGTAACATCTACTACCAAAAACTCTGAAGTATCTCACAGTGGGAGTAATGCCAAACCAGAGTTCATAAGGAGTCTTACCGGTATAGTTTCTAATTTGAACTCGACTGAGAGTGTAGACTGCAGTGCTAACAGCTTCTCTCCAATAGATCTGAGGAACATTTGCTTCCATCATCATGGTCCTGGATGCTTCCTGGATGGTCTGGTTCTTTCTCTCAACAACTCCATTCTGCTATGGAGTTCTAGGGGCAAACAACTATCTCTTTATTCCATGTTTCTCACAGAAGTCTATGAACTCGCCAGATGTGAATTCTCCACCTCTATCAGACCTCAGACATTTCAATTTTAATCCAGTCTCATTTTCCACCATAGCCTTGAATATTTTGAATTTCTCAAGAGCTTCTGATTTCTCTTTCAGAACGGTTACCCACATCATCCAGGAATAGTCGTCAATTAGCAACATGAAGTATCTATCACCTTGCACACTCTTGATTCTTGTCGGACCACATAAGTCAGTATGAACCAAGTCTAATAATCTGGTAGAAGATTGTTCCTTGCTTTTGAATGAGATTCTGCTTTGTTTTCCCAACTGACATTCTTTGCACAAACTATTTGTAGGTTTTACCAATTTTGGAAGGTCTCTTACAGCCTAAGTATTGCTTATCTTGATGATATTATCAAAGTTCACATGACACATTCTTCTTTGCCATAACCAACTCTGATCAACTTGAACAAATAAATAACTTTTACCAGTACCAGCCAAGTGAAAGATGTTACCTTTTGTTTGGGTACCGGATGCAATCTCTGTTTCAGAACTTTCAAAGATCTTGCATTTTCTATTCCTGAATCTGAGATCATAGCCTTTGTCCACCAGCTGTCCAACACTGAAAAGATTGTGCTTTAATCCTTCAACATATAGTACATTACCGATTTTGTTCTTTCCATCAAGAGAAATAGTTCCTCTACCTCTGATTTTGCCAGCAGGATCATCTCCAAACTTTACAATTCCTCCTTCATACTTTTCCAAATTTAAGAACTTATTCTTGTCACCTGTCATATGGTGAGAGCATCCACTATCAATGACCCAATCATCCTTTGCTTCAACTTGAGTAGCCAGAGCTTTTTGTTCAACTTCATGATTGACAGATACAGAGGATATTGGTTCCTCTTCTTTGATGGCAATAAACACCCATTCATTACTGGATTTGTTTCATGTCTCTGATTCATCATCTGTTACTCCTTCATTATCATCTTCTTCATGAACATAGTAACAATTCTTTTGAAATCTTGATCAGTTAGGATTTGGTCTTGAAAATCTTTCCAGACATTTTGAGGCAAAATGACCAATTTTATTGCAGTTAAAACACTTGAAAGGTAATTTCCCTTCATACTTACCGGATCCTCTTGGTAGTCTTTTTGCAATAAGAGCTTCAAGATGAGCAGTTTCAGCTTCTTCTTCTTCCAAGTCTTTTCTTGCTTTTTCATACCATGATAGGTTCTTTGAAGAGTTTTCTCCTGGATCAAACCTTTGTTTCCCTTTTACAAAGGCACTGGCTTTGAATATAGATTCAGTCTTTGGAGGATCATCTCCAAACTCGGCCATTTCAAAAGCAGCCAACTTACCAACCAATTGATCTCTTGTGACTATTGTGTGAGCTATGAATTCTTCGATTGCAAAAGCCTTGATTTTATAAGAAGCAAGAAGGGATTTGAGAACTTTTCCAACAATCTCTTCTTCACTTAGGATTCCACCTACATTTCTAATTCCACAAACTAGCTCATTCACTCTTGGCATAAAAGAGGTAATATTTTCATCATCTCTCATCTTCAGTTTTTCAAATTTCCCTTTTAGACTTTGTAACCTTGCACATTTAACATACTGGTCTCCTTCATGCAAAAGTTCTAGTTTATTCCAAATCTCAAAGGCAGTTGGTAGATCAATAATATTTGAGAGTTCTGAGTCAGATAATGCGCTTAAAAGAGCCTCTTTGGTCCACAGATTGTTTTCAGCATCTGTGATTTCATTTAGGGTTGTCGGACCACCTTGTGGAGGTACATAAGCTTTTGTAACCATGGACCAGTAAGCAAATCCCATACACTACAAGTGACATTTCATGTGACCTTTCCAAAGAGCAAAGTTAGTTCCATCAAACTTCGGACTATCCTTCTTGTAGGATGACATCCTGGATCTCCTCAAGCGGTTAAGCTCCTTTCAGTAGCTCTGATACCAATTGTTAGACTTAGGGTAGACAACTGAGAGGGGGGGTGAATCAGTTGTCTTAAACTTTCTTCAAAATCAAATACTTAACTCCACACAAGCATGATAGTAAATTAATCATGAAAGCATAATGCAACAAGTTAAGAGCAGATACACATTAACACACATAACACCAAGATTTTTGACGTGAAAAACCCAGTTAAGGGAAAAAACCACGGGTGATTAACCCAAGATAATATTCTCTATTAGAAGAATAGAAAGAACAAAATGGCACATGCCAATTACGGCTCACTTCCTAAGCACACTGCTCACAAGAGGCTCACTACCTACAAGAGACACACTATCTACAAAAGAATAAGTATCACATACTTGAACTAGTAAATAGCATCTTCACCATGCTTGAGTCAGTTCCATTTAAGCTCAAACCTTCTACTCTGCCTTTCTCTCTTCTCTTCGCTACCACACGCTCATCTCCACAAGTTCATCATTGAAATGACTTCACAATCCCTTATTTATACCTGACATCAACTTAGAAACAAACATCTAAGTCGGCAAGCATCCACAAAGACACCCGCAAGATGTATAATTCATCCGGTCGGCCAGTCATAGAAAGAACACCATCATCTGGAAGTTATTCTTCATTTCTGGGACCCCAATTCTAATGCGGACCATACACACGAGCTGAGCACGATCCAAGGACCTCCACAAACTTGCCTGAGACACCAAGAACATCCGCACTTCATCATCCTACTGGAATTCTTCTCTCCTTCATCTAGAGCTTCAAGAACACAGTCTGTCATCATTGTCACAAATGAATAGGCTCTTCTAGACCTTCAAACCATGAACCAAACTATTTGATACTTCACAAGGATGTCATCAACACTCCCTCAAATCCGCAGAATGGGGTAGTGCATTACCAGACCTATCTGTGACACTCTGTCACCTCTGAACACCTGCCAGAACTGGTTCTACTTGAGCGACCATAACTTCTTCAGATCTTCATGTGGACCTCTAAAAACGTGACTGGATCATCTTAAGACTTATATCTACAAACCCTTTAAACCGTATCCTCTGATCCTCAACCTATCTTGGACTTTTACCTTGTTGTCATCACTGTTCTTCACTATTCCTAATTGAGACTAATTTTCTCAATATCCTCAGCACACAACTCATCCAATCCTTCACATTAATGCAACATGAGTATGTTGACATCAATGACAACACCGGTTAAACCCATACTTGCAACAAAAACACTATCTGGAGAAGGATGAATTAGTCTGATTCATTCTTCTTCTGCACTGATTTGCTCTATGACCGAAGTTATTGCAATTGTAGCAATATCCATTGAAGGATGGGTATCTTTGAGCATTTGGTTGCCTTACCAAAGCTCTTCTAGGCCTGTACCTTGGATTTCCTAATCTAGAGTTCTTCTGACCAAATCTAGAGCTTTCACCTTTCTCATATCCCAAGCCATGCTTGTCATCTACCATCTTTTGGCTTTCAAGAAGAACTTCAAGTTGAGCAGAGCTTATCTTGAATTTCTCTTTGTATTCATTTTCTATTTGAAGATCCCTTTTAAGAGTGTCTATTTGATTATCAAGTTGTTCTTCATTGTCTCTAGCTTCTTCAAGATCAGATTCCAAAAGCCTGATTATTCTATCCATTTTGTGGCAGTCTTCTGACTTCTCCTTGAGTGATTGTTTTAGATTATCTTCAATTTTTCTTTTCTCTTTAATTTCTTGGGTGAATTTCATAACCCCTGATTCCATTTCATGTCTTACCATAATGACCTCTTTTGATAGCTTCTCACATAACTTGTTTTTCTCATTTAGATCTTCATTTGTATCATTGGCTTCACTTTGACTTGCTAATTGCTGAAGTAGTTCCTTTCTCTTTTTCATAGAGATACTCAGTTTTTCTTTTAATTCATTTATGAAATCATCAACTTTTTTTAGTCTTTCCCTCAGGTTATTAACTTCAGAGTGAGATTGCTCAAGATCATCTAGGGTAGACTGAAGTTGTTCCCTCATACCATACATATCCATTGAGAATCCTAGATCTTCCTCAAGCTGTTAGGCTCTGTTTAGAAGAACTTGGTGTTGGCAAGAAACACGTTGTGGCTTCGTGAGTGTTGTCATTAATGGCAACAAAGTCCATCCCACACATCTGCAAGACATGGTATGACCATACCGGAAGACAAACTGAAGTGTATCTTGGTCTGGTAAGCAAGAACAGAGTATGTAGCAAGGTCTGACAGTCAGGTCTGGATCTCTCAGAGGAAGTATCTCAATAAAGCATGGACTTGGGGAAGTCAAGTGGAGTACCTTGACTAATATATTCTAGAGATTGAGCCTCCGGTGATGTAAGAGTGAAAAGATATGAACACCTAAGTGTTGGGTTCCTATTTGGCAAAGTAGACTGAGGAAGAACTAACCGGCAGAGCATCAGACCTTTTTCCAAATGAGTTATTGATGGTGATCAAGTTTCTTGAGGAATCATTCATGGTTGGCTGACATGTTTGATGACTTCTATAAGCATCGTTTTTATATGCATCACTTAATAAGCAAGGATTCAGCCGACAGACCAGAGTTTGGGAAAATGTTGAGGATTCTAGATGCCGACTAGAAAGATGATTGAAATCATTGATGCAGATATATATACCAGATTGATTTCACTATGAAGGTGTGAGTGGTGTATTGTGAAGTGTGAAGAAAAGTAGAGAGCAGTGTGGAAACAGTAATACATGTCTGGTATGTGACAGGACAGCATCACCAAAGAAGAGGAAGAATGAAGTGCAGTAGATCAGTGTATTGAGCCTAACCGAAACTGAACCTCAGCATGTGTGGATGCTTCTCATTAGTTCAAGTATCTTGTTACTTTCTTTATAACTTGTAGATAGTGAGTCTCTTGTAGGCAGTGAGCCTCTTGTGAGCAGTGTGCTCAGGCAGTGAGCCCTAATTGGCAAGTGCCATTTTGTACTTCTATTCTTTTAACAAAGAATACAATCTTGGGTTAGTCACCCCATGGTTTTTCCCTTAACAGAGTTTTCCACGTCAAAATCATTGTGTTATGTGTATTGATTTTATTTCTGCTTTCATGGTTGTGGATGCTTACTTGTTTTGATGTTGCACTAGTTATAAAAGAAGAACAGAAAGTTAAGTTAATTAAGATAACTGATTCACCCCCCCTCTCAGTTATCAACACTTGGCTCTGATACCAATTGTTAGAAACAATGCAGATAACTGAGAGGGGGGGTGAATCAGTTATCTTAAATTTCTTAACTTTATTTTCTTCTTTAACAATAGTGCAGTATCAAAACAGATAAGCATAAATGAACATGAGAGTAGAAATGAAATCAACACACATAACACAAGGATTTTTACATGGAAAACCCTGTTAAGGGAAAAACCATGGGGTGACTAACCCAAGATTGTATTCTCTATTAAAAGAATAAGAAGTATAAAATGGCACTTGCCAATTAGGGCTCACTGCCTGAGCACACTGCTCACAAGAGGCTCACTGCCTACAATGGTTTATAGAAAGTAACCAGGCATTTGAACTGATGAGAAGCATCCACATATGTTGAGGTTCAGTTTCAGTTAGGCTCAATATACTGATCTATTGCACTTCATTCTTCCTCTGTTTTGGTGTTGTTATTCTGTCACATACCAGACTTGTATTGTCGCTTCCACACTTATCTCTGCCTTTACTCACACACAACTCACCTTCACATCGAAATCCATCTGGTATATATATCTGCACCAAGGATTTCAACATCTTTCTAGTCAGCATCCGGAATACTCAAGATTTTCCCAAACTCTGGTCTGTCGACTGAATCCTTGCTTACCAAGTGATGCGTATCAAAGAGATAGTTATAGAAGTCATCAATCATGTTGGCCAACCATGAATTATCCCTCAAGAAGCTTGATCACCATCAATTTCTCATCCAAATTAAGGTCTGATACTTTGTTGGTTAGTTCTTCTTTAGTCTACACTGCCTGTCAGGAACCCAACACTTAGATGCTCATATATTTTCACTCTTTCATCACTGGAGGCTCAATCTCTGGAATGTAGCAGTCATGGTACTCCTCTTGACTTCCTCAAGTTTGCACTTTGCTGAGATACATCCTCTGAGAGATCTAGACCTGATTGTCAGACCTCGTTGCATGCTATGTTCTTACTCACCGGACCAAAACACTCTTCAATCTGACTTCCAGTAAAGACCTATTATGTGCTGCGGATCTATGGGATAAACTTTGTTTCCATCAATGACAACAATAATGAAGCCACACAGTGTCTCTTGCCAACACAACTGACTAAGTCAGTGATGTTGCATTTTGGCGCAAGGTCGAATGGAATTGGTTTTAGTGCAAAGTCATTTTCTTGATACTTGGCGGAGATTTCGTGCATTACCGACTTGCGAGACATTCTTATGCATCTGACCTAGGTCGGAGAGAGGGTCTTTTTGTGCAGAATTTCAAGGCAGCTGACCGACTGGATTGGTCATGAAGTTTCTAAAAGTCAGTCGGACTATTCTTGGTGCAGACTATCTTCACTTGATTCAAATGCGTTTAAGCTTGTTTTGCTTTGGTAGGGTTTTACTAGTTACTAATTTCTACAGGAGGGATATCAGATGGTGTTCAAAAATATGTATTTACCTCAAAGATTTAAACAAATGGTTTATAAAAAGATGAACAGTCCAGAAACCAAAACCCTAGCTTAGATGCCCTAATTCATATCACCCATACGTCCGCCATGTTTTGAAAGGAAATGCAGTGGATCGAAAAGCAAAAACCCTAAGTGAAGGATGAGCTCCTACCTAGTTCGTGAGGTGAAAAGATGTGAAACATGCAAGTGTGCAAGAGGTCTCTAGGTTGAATCCATGGGTTTGTCTTATGAAATCACTCAAAAAGTCACCAAAAGCTCTCCAAGTATTTGTGAAATGTGAAATGAGCTTAAAAACCATGAAAATCTCCTTTTATTTCCCTGAATCGATCACCATTAATGTAGGACGTACGAAGTATCTATTGCGAGATTTTGAAGAAATTAGGGTTTGCACGACTTTTGATCTCATCCAACTTGGTAGGGTTTTGAGGTGTCACAAACCTAGTCGATAGGTGTCATTCTTAGTGCTAAAGTGACCAATCCATTTTCATGTGTTGCGGGGGTTCATAACTCCTCAGACTAGCAGAGAATTCATCACCCTCCGACTTGGTCAGTAAACAAGCATTATAGCGCAAGGTCGGTAACAATCAGTTTTAGGGCTAAGGTCTGTGGATGCGAAAAGTGGCGCTAAGGTCGGTTAGGTAGCAATACGACATTGGGGTCGAATGGAAAGCATTCTACCGAATAAGTCAGGAAAAGGAATTTTTAGCACAAAGGTCAGATGAAAGGCATTTTAGCGCAAGGGTCGGTTAGGAGCAGTTTCAGCTCAAAAGGACAATCAAACTGACTTGATGAATTGCAAAGACTTGGACTCGGTAGATTTTGGGATGGTCTTTCAACTTCAAATTTCTAACACAGAAAAAAGTGCACTTTGACCACTTGACTACTTAGGAGAGTGGAAAATCTATTTGACACTCTAAGCCAAAATTTAAAAGAGGGGGTCCCTATTCTTCGAAATGGGGCATGTGTGCGAGGCGCAACATGTATGACATTTGATTGCTATCTATATATATGAAGATATGTCGGTACCAGGTATTCATGTGTTGTCTTGTTATTATGATGTGCATATGATACTCTATTTCTACTCTGCTATTAATCTCTAGCTACCTTACCAGGGTATAAACTGACTACAAAGACTTGAATCGGGACTAGATCTCTGGACTAGCATCCCTCTTCATTTCTTGCTAACATTTGGTTCTGTTGCCAAGACCCTGGAAGAAGGTAGTTAAATATTGAAAGGGTAAAACATCAAGGAGTAGAACAGATTTCTGGAGAAAAGAGAAGGCAAGGTTGGCGAAGAAAATTTTCAATTTGTAAAGGAATTTAGGTCTCCTTAAGTTTCTACCTCTATGAGAGGGGGGCATGCACTTAAGGGGATGGCAAGTGGAAAGGGAGTAGGGTCTGCAAGGACCTTTTAAATGATGTGACTCTTCAAATAAGGATACCATGGGATATAATAGGACTAATGGAACACCAAATCAAGAATACCCATGGTGAAAGGGGAGAAGCAGAGGAAAAGAGAGATTAACAAAGAAATCAGAACTGGAATGGAGATAAGTAGAGAACATAGATTGAAGTAGACTCAAGAATGATAAGAACATTACCACAGAAGGACGGAAAGGGCACAAGAGATGGAAAAACGGAGGACAACAGAAGTTGTGGAAGAAAAGGAGGATGAATTCATGGAGTGCGCCATGGAGGGTGTTGCTGGAAGGGAAGAAGAAGACAAGCGCATCAAGGAGGATGTTGTTGAGCGCACCAAGATGGATGCTACTAGAGAAAGGAGGATAGAAAGAGAAGAGATAGAGTGTGTTATGGAGGATATTGTTGAGTGCACCACTATGGATGTTGCCGAAGAAGAATGCGGAAGGGAAAAGGAAGAAAGAGGCAAATTAGGGTTTATGCCACATACTACCATAAAACATGAATTAACACTAAAAAATTTGAATATGGATGAAGAATATATAGAGGAGATAATTTTCCTAAGAATAAAGGAGATAAGAGGAAGAGGAGAAGATGTGGTAAACATTAAGAGGAGTTTTGAGGGTTTTGGAAGGTTATTTCAATCATCATTGGATGCCAATAGGATGACGTTCACAAATGTAAGAGTATCCCATAATTTGAAGAGACACTATGAAGAGACACAACCCCTAGACCATGATTCACCCTGAGTGCCATATAAAGTCAAGAGAATTTTAGTTGAGAAGGAAAATATTCAAGCAAACAAGGAAGCATAGAGAATAGAAGAGATTCAAAGTAATTTTGTAGAGGTTTTAGGAGAAGAGTACTTTGATATCCAACTACAAGGAGATAAGGGAAGAGAAAGAAAGCAAGTTGATAGAAGACAACCTAACCAGAGGAGTAGATCAGAGGAAATCTATTGCAGAGTATCATAGGCTCTGAGAAGAACAATCATGGATATTCCTATCAAGTTATCAGTCTTTCAGAAGAACACTACTGAAGCTATAGAGCACATTTTTGTTTTGAAGTCTGTTCAGAACCAGAAGGGAGTAAAAAGATATGAAATCAAGTTGTTTGACTTCATAGGCACCTTCCAGAATGAAGCATTGAAGTGGTATAGGAAGACATGTCCAAACAGTGATAAGGTATGGAAGGATATCAAGAAGCTATTTTTGGAGAACTTAAGAGTTTTGAATGTTCTGATAGAAGGGTTAAGTAAGATGAGAGATTTGATGCAATTGGATAAAGAATCAATAAAAAACTTTGATAGAAGATTCAAGGAGATAACTAGGGAGTTGGAGGAACCACTGACTGAGAAGCAAACGATAGAATGGTTTATTGTCAGAATAAGCCCCAAAATAAGGTCAGCCCTAGATGGAAGAATATTTGAGACATATGCAGAAGCAGTGACACTAGCCTGCTGGATAGAGTCTCAATCTTGGCTCAGACAAGATAAGATGAAGGAAAACCTAGAATTAGAGAAGTTGAAAGTGGAATTGGAGCAGTTGAAGCTAAGATAGGAGATTTGGCCAAGCAGGAGGAGAGTACACAGAAACAAAGACCTAATATTTTGTGCTCATACTGTACAAGAGAAGGTCACTTAAGAAATGAATTCCCTAGGATGAAAGGTGAAAGACAAGCTACCGCAATAAAAGTAGACATCAAAGCATCAACAAAAAGAGTCAATTCAGTATATTGTGGATTATGCGAAGAATGGGATGACCATGCAACACCAGATTGTCCTTCACAGACCTTCCAGAGGAAAAGAAAATTTGTTGATGAAGAAGATGAAACATGGTACACAAACTCTACAGAGAGCATCAACATGTCATATGTAGAAAGAAACTCACATGATCGTGGCTACAAGCAACCAAATTGGAGAAACCAAAGGAATGTCAATGCAATACAAAATTCAAACTCTGGTGGTCCATCATATGGGAATAGCTACAATAATGATGACAGAGAACAATTTGGTAGTTATAGAGGAGGCAGAGGTTGTGGAAGAAGTCAAAGAAGGAGGGAGGATGCAACATGTTTCAAGTGTGGTAAGCTAGGACACTTTGCTAATGAATGTTGGGCTAAACTGAAATCATAGTGTTCATTTCGTAACAACACAGAGCATGATCTATTTTCTTGTGAGAGAGCACAACAATACTTCTAGAATGCACAACCACAATCTAAGAGTGGTGAGTTACAGAATTTGAACAATAAAAAAGGAGCTAGGATAATAAGAAGAGAGCCTAAGGGTCAAGGAGCAAGAACTTGCCAGAAGAAAAGTAGGGAGGAAACAAACATATCTTCAACTAAATCTACATAAGAAGAAGAGTACTACCATAGAAGCAAGCGAAAACATACCAAAAATGATAGCAGAAGAGGGAAGGAGAAAGTTGTGGTACTGATAAGACAAGAAACAAATACCAGAAGGCATTATATCATTTAGACAGAAGAGGAAGACAGTGTTGAACACCCAATGTACTGAGAGGGGGGGTGAATTAGTACTCTAATAAAATTTTTCCTTATTAAACTAGTAATCCATTTACCACATGCAAAAACAAAGCAAAATAAGCTTAGAAGAAACAATCACAATCTATCACACATGAACACCAGGATTTTTACGTGGAAAACCCAAAACTAGGAAAAACCATGGTGAGTGTTAGCTCACAATATATTATGTAATAACAATAATGGATTACAAGAAGGCTCACTACCTTAGGGCTCACTGCCCAAAGATTTGCTCACTGTAAGAATGGCTCACTGCCTAGAGAAAGAATAAGAGAAGAAAGAATGGCTCACTGCCAGGTTGAACTGCTCAGATTGCATCTACACATGCATGGATTTAGCTCCAATGAATGCTCAAAATACTATCTCAAAATTCTTCATCTTAACTACTATGTTTCACTGCTCTGCTTTTACATTAAGCAAGGTCTCTCTTCTTCTGCTCTTGTCACATGCTCTGTACTTCACATATTTCACATATTCACATTTGCATCTCTTATCTCAAACACAAAATTCAATCCCATATATATATCCACAACAATCAAGGGGTGATCCCACAATAGTGGGTTACACTTTTTGGCCAAAGTTGACATTGAAATGAATATTTTGAAAAAAATCTGCACTTTCGAACACCTATATTTGCTAAACTGTGAGCAATTTGAAGATGATGTAAACTAGTGATTTGTCACATTTTGTTTGTAGATTCTAATATTTTATTTTTATTTTTTGGAATCAAATTGCATTTCTTTTTCCATCACCTTCAATAACTAATTTTTAACAATAAACACCATTTTTAAAGAGTGATGTGTAATGTGTAAAACATAACTTTTTTTCTATGAAGGATAAAATTATAATTTTTTCAAATTTAGATTTTTAACTACAATATCTAGAGGATGCATTTAGTTTCATAATGTTTTATTGAATATTTTTCTTTTAATTAACTTTTGAAGTCAAACCAATTACAATTTAGACATAGGTGTTTTGTGTAAAGCATAACTTTTTTTGTATGTATCAAAATTCAATTTTTTTTGTTGAATCAAGGACATGAATACCAAGAGGATAGATATTTTTCATAATTTTGTTTTGGTAATATACTATTTTCCACAGGTGGAGAACAAAGAGCTTGATTTCCGGTGAAAAACCTGTGTTTAATTAAACTAAAAAAATAATTATAATAAAACCACAATATATTAAATTTATACTTGATAGAAAGCTCGTTTTGAGGACTATAATCCTCCAGATGGGTTTGTCAAGTTGCTTCCATTTTGATCCTTAACCTGAGCTTCGAAACCCAAAAATCTGTATAAAATTGCAGCTAGAGAGGGGTAAGGGCAAAATAAGGGGGTTTGAATGAATGGGGGTTCGAATGAACCCGCCATGACCCATTCAAATGAATGGGGGTTCATTCAAACCCCCTATTCATTTGAACCCTATTAAAAAAATGTTAAAAAATGAATTCAGGGGGGTTCGATCGAATCCTATTGCTTAAAAATCAATCCAGGGGGGTTCGATCAAACCCCCAATGAATTGAGATGACGTTCGGTTCGTTCGAATGGGGGGTTCGAACAAACCCATTTTGGGGTTCGGTCGAACACCCGCCATTTGATCAAACCTGTTCATTTTTTAGGCTAGGCAATTTTCCTTCCTTAATGCAATTGTAACCCAGTGGGTTCACCCCAAGATCTTCATATTAGGTTGGCCTAGTAAAGTGTACCGTGTAGTCATGCATTATGTAGTATGTCGGCCAAAATCATTTACCAAAATACATACCAGATCAGAACAACACTTGAATCATATTCACATATGTTAGCTCCATCCATATAATTACTTAGGGTAAGATTCCAAACAACAAAACTTACTGCACACACATCATACTGTCATGTCGGCCTTAATAATAGACTGTTACTAGTTCAATTCAACTGTTAGACTACATCTTCCACTGTGGACCACAAGACTTGATCAAATCCTTATCAGAGACTCTCCACATATCATAGATCATACCTCTCAAACTGCAAATCAAAATATTCTTTTGTGGTAGAATACTGACCTCAAGAACACTCGCCCTGTCACAGTCAAACATTGTCAAACAATGTACCGATACTCAACAACTTGTAGCTATCTTTCTGGTGGACATTAGGACCTGAAACTATAGATTTAAACACTTCATATAAGTGTTTACAACACCTCAAAACCGCATGACAAAATATACAACAACAGAGGAATGTGGATCAAATCAAATGAGTGTTCTGCTCTGAATCATAGTGTATTCCATTCTTCCAGACTTAGTCTATTAGAGTGTATGCTTTCGGTACTTATCAGGAGCTAAAATATTGGATATAAGTTCTTCTATGGACTACATACATCCTACCAGAACTTCATGATCTTGTCTTCTACTGCGGACCAATATCAACTCAAAGACTATCTCCTTGTCATTATTTCAGTATACTGCCAACACTTAGCCAAAATGGCTAAGTCTTCTTCTCCAGACCAAAAACATTGTTCCAATCTTGTTCCTTTGCTTGTTGCCATCAATGACAACACCATTATGCACAATCATTCATTGTCATACCAATTTGCCAACAATCTCCCCCTTTGGCATTGATGGCAACACTTGTGAAAAACAGTTACAACTCCCCCTTTATCTTTACACACTGCTCCCCCTCTCTTCATGTTTCTCTTATTACTTTTCAAATGTTTTTTGCATGCTTCATTTCTTCTCCCCCTTTGACATCAATGGCAAAGGTGTATGATATAAAGACATGTACAGGTTGCCAAAATTTCAAAATTATTTTTCTACTTTCCGCATATATACAAGTGAAATCAAAATGCTTACTGTTGTTCCAGGATAACATCTTTATAGATCTTTTTCAGTTGCACTTTTTCTTCATCCCAATTGATCTTAGCAACAATCAAAATTAATATGTGTCCATTAATTTGGGACACCAAATCTTCTGCTTTCTTCACTGTATCAGAAGCTTCAGTGATTTGTCTTGTCTTGTTTACCACTACTATTAACTTGGTTAGGGATGCAATTTTGAAACTTGCTACTTCCTAGAGAAGCTCACATAGGTCATAGTCTGTGTTATTCTTGACCATATCATATGTAGTATATATAGCAGTTGCAGACACTGAATTCTCCCTATTGGAGAAATAGACTTTTTACCCAATAACCATTGATGCAAATCTAACTGCCGAATCCACAATGTCATTCACAGTTAGTGCCCTCTTATCAAATTTTGCACCAGTTATCTGCATTACTACATTGTTCTTCATGGTTTTTAGGGTTGGAACATTTTCAGTAGCGCTCATACCAGTTATTGCTTTGATAGCTTCCTTTGTTATCATGTGTGGCACATCAAGCCAAAATAATTCATCATGAATTCTTCTTAGAACATATCTAACCCATGCATCATCTGAGAATGCCAAAAAATCTAACTAGGTATCCAAGTTCTTCTAATGGAGAACATTATATTCCTCTTTCAACACAAGATTAACATTAGTTAGTTCATCCAAGTACAATTTCCCTAATTTCATTTGATCATATTCCTCTAGGTTTGCACGTATGTATGCCCTAACATCTTCAGAAAATGCACCATCCAGATCATTCATCAATGATTTAAAGGGATGTTTCTTAAATTTAGGGCGGGGCCTTTCTGTTATCTTGATTACTTGAGGGGTGGCCATCTTTACAAATTCAACACAGAGAATTTTTGAGAGAGATAATGATAAATACCTTTTGCCTCTGTTAGGGTTTCTTCGTCAGATGCTTGAATTTTCCTTAGCTTGCTTCTCAGGTCTCTTTAGTTGCTTGAAGTTTGAATCCAAATTATTTTTTATTTCAAATGGATCCCTTATATTCTCTTTTCATCAAGGTTTAATCGCAATAAATGTTTCATTCAAAAAGTTGTCAAACCCTTTCTCTACTATCCCCAGTCAATCAAGATTACTTTGCAATTCACCGCATTAGATTCTTTTATGTCGGAGTCTTCTTCATAGGATTTGTCATTCAGTCTTATAACTCATATCTTTGTGTTGGATATCAGCACCACATTTCTAGCTAGGGGAGTAGGATTTTGCATTAAGCTCCCCCTGAGCCAGAGGTCTCAATTTACTTCCTGGAGAAAGTACCAACACTAGAGTCTAGTACAGACTCATCCTTGACTTCCTACACTTCCTTCTTAACCTAAATTTGATTCATCTCTTTCTTTATCTCTGCTAGATCTGTCTTTTGTAGCGGTTTCTTCATTTCTTCCAAATTAGTCTTCTTCATATTTTTGCTTCTGCAGAATCTTGCAATATGTCCAGGCCTATTGCAATCGAAGCATACAACATTTCTCTATCTGCTGTTCCTTTCGTTCATCCTTGATTTGCATTGGTTAGCTTTGTACCCAAATCTACTACATGCAAAACAATTCCCATCGAAAGATTGAGCATTCCTTCCATTGTTATAGTTGTTCCTTATCTGACTTCTGAATCACTAGCTTTGTGATCAAACTTCTTACATATGAAGAAATTACCTTTGAAGGTTTGAGCATTCCTTCTATTGTTATAACCATTCCTTATCTGACTTCTACAATCATTAGCCTTGTGGCCTACTTTATTGCAAGTGAAACACTGACCAGAGAATGATGGAATGTTTTGACTTACTCTGCTCCTACATTGAGTAGCCTTATGACCAAACTTATTGCATGTATTACAATAACAATTGAAAGAAGGGTACCTTTGAGCATTTGGTTGTCTGACTAGTGGTCTTCTAGGTCTGTTCCTTTGATTCTGGATTTGTTTGCCTTTGTCCTTCTTGATTGTAACATTACTTTCCATAATGCTCAAGTTTTAACATAATCATGCATCTAAATCAAGAGATTAATTATCAATAAGATTATCCATTCTAAATTAAACAATAATGATTCACTATCATTTTCTCAATTAAGCATGTTATTCTCACAGAATATAACAAAGCTTATAATTAAAATATCCAATTACATGTCATCAATGAAATACTCTCACTATGTATGTACAAAGTTATGCTCAAGGCATCAATATCAAATTATACATTACAATTGACCAACAGGTCATAAAATGTAAAAACACAGTATCAGGAACATATGACATTTGTCTCCATAAGCCTCGGCTTGTCTCATGCTTGAGAAGGAGAGCATCATCCTGGTGTTTTTCCACCAACCACAGACCTACGGTCCCCCGCTCAACTTCCTAACTGGAAGTGGCCCTACCCTTCACGGAAAGGTTAGATATTAGGAACCATTTGGTTAGCCATCTGAGTATCTGGTGTTGTATCCTTCCTAATGTCTCACAGTCACACAACTATAGATCCACTCTAACTATGTATGAAACTACTGGAGACACTAGGCCATCTAGAGCACTGTGGACCGATAATGCATGCAGAGACAGATGCATTACTTTGGCCAAAGATTTTCATACATAAATGTTATGTATTGAATGTTGTCATATGTCCACCACCCTGAATCAACTTATAAGCTGTCATGTCCTACATTGAGTTTATTTTGACCTTTCTCTCTAGGTCTAGTACAAGTGGGATCTATTTGATTCTTTGTCCATACCAGGACACTCGACTCCCATCATAGGTTGGGTACAACTAAAAAGGTTACTTTTGTAATGAGGAACTTGTGACTCCTCGCCACCTTGTTCCACCTTGCAAATCATATTAAAATCAACCACTCTTGGTCTAAAATAGTTAGGTTTCAATACATCTATGTCCAAACCTTGGACACTCGATTGTTATTTCAAAAACCTATACTTAGGTTCTTGGTTTCAAAGACACTTAGAAACTAGTGACTACATGTCACATTATCCCTTTTGTCTTGAAGCAATAAGTATAATCTTGGTTTCAACACTTACCTTACCCAGTCAATGTTTACATTGTTTACCTATTATTTAGGTTAAAATATAAAAGGCTCAAATCATAATATTTGTTTTAAGGTTCATAAAGACTCGTAGAGTCAAACCCTTTCTAATTTCTTCCTTAAGAAACTTTGATAAAGTCACATATAAGAACATAACTGCCATCTATAAAGTCAGCATTCATATCATATATTACCACTAGCTTCTAATATAACTAGGGTAGATTATTTATCAAGGACATTTCAAGACTCTACTTCTTAATGAGAACAAGACTGCAGTCTTGGCTATCATGAAAGCCTTACTATTACAGTATAAGAATAGTTTTCTTTTACCCTCCTCGAAGAGTCATTATGTTCACAAGATATATATATTTATTGATAACCAATTGATTCCTATCATCTTTTACTATGGAATTGACAAAGTAAGGTATCAAGTGCAATAGTATGACCCAGTTTATCTCTAGTTAACTGTGTTTAAACTTAATCATGGATGTGGCCATAGATATGATGGTATGGATTGCTCCATAGGCTAAAACCATTGAGTAGCCATTCATTACAGAATAATGCCCTGTCGAGCTCATTAGCATATACAAGTTTACAAGTATTATCAACTGGAAATCAAAATAAAAGAAGACATCATTAAAGATGCATGGTGCATAGGAATAACTATATCTCATGGGTGCTCATGCATGCACTCCCATGAAGGCTTTACGGCCTCAAGTTGGCCGAACACCACTATGAATATTAGTTTTCAAAGTATCATTTGTATCTAGGGAAAATCAAATTTAGTGTTAAAAACAACAAACTAACTAAACCCTAACTATGCACCATGAAGGACAAACTAGCATGAAAATAAAAACAAAGAAAATCAAATGTAAACCGAATCCACTCTAGACTTGATTGATCTCCATGGCTCTTCTCAATATTGCATGATAATGCATGATGTCGAAGGGTTATTGATTGCTCATTTTTGCAACATAACAATAAGATGAAGATGATAGAGGAAAATAGATAATGGAGATGAGAAGATTAGAGGAATTTTGGCAAAGTGAGGATACTAGAAGAAGATCCCTCCCAAATGGTCTGTGTGAGGCTAGATTTATAGGCAAGAGTTGATATAATTCGATAGCCAAGATTAAAAGTCAATTATGTAATGTGTATGGCTAGGATTAAAAGTTGATTATAGTGCCTATGACGTACATTAAGTGGGTTGTGACATGAGGCTAAAATTAGGATGTGAGGAAATAAGTGGGATTGTTTTATTTATTTTGAATAGAAAATGTCTTATGACGCACAAATAAGTGGGGCTAAAAATAGGATGTGAGTGTGAATCTCATAATTTAAATAATAAATTTATTTAAATTATGTGCACATGAGAAGAGTTGTAGTCATGTGACACATGTCATAATGAGGGATTTGATTTAATATTTAATTTGAATTGTTTTGAGAGATGTGAAGGGGGATTAATTAAATAAAGGGGTTTATTTAATTAATTGGAAAGGTAATCAAGTGGAATTTATAAGTGGGATAAGTGGGATAATGTAATGACCTAGGGTAAAATATTACAAAATATTTTACAAGGTCATATATGACTAGGTAATGTTATGACATGGACAATTTGGGGTGTCTACATTTTGCCCCTCTTTGAGATGATGTTTGAGATGATGAGATTTATGTTGAGTAACATCATTTCAAAGAAGATAAAGTATGGATAGAGGAAAAGGATGGGATGATGAGAAGATAGGATGATGATGGAAACATAAGATGAGGAATGTAAAGATAGGATGATGATGGAAAGATAGGATGAGGATGCCCCCTCGAGAGGATAGGCGGGTTGGACAAACACATGTAGGCTCTCAAAATGAAATAGATTGGTCAAGAAAGAAAGATAAGGGAATGGATAAATGAAAGGGAAGGATACATTATGCTGTAATGAAGGTGAGAAACCATGATGTTTGATATAGCACTAGACGTAATGCACCAAGGTATAAGGACCAGGGTGACGATGTGTCTCATGCCCCAGTGTAATACAACCTTGTCTAGATACAAGATATGAATATTATCTAGGAATGATACAAATGCAAGATGAAAATAATAACACACAAGCAAGCATGCACAAATGATACAAAAATAAACAAGGTATTGCCCCTATCAAGCTGTAAACCAATGATTGATTGAGTGATTGATTGATGATAGATAATATTGTTGATGTGGGAATTATTTATCATGAGAACAATGTGATGATTGTGTTATTGATATGGGAATGATATATCCCAAGAACAACACTAGGATTGGGGATGATAAATCCCATTGATTATGATGATGATTGATTGATTGATTTGGTTGACATCAAGATTGGAACAAAACCAAGGATGCAATTGGATAATTTAGCAGGATTGATTGACTTGATTGGTATAGATTAAAGATGATTTGCATTTAAGTTTATTTCTTGGAATGATTGGATGATTGAATTGAATTGATTGGATTGAGTGGATTAGAAAAAGTGATTTGATTTGGAGGAATTTGATTAAATGAGCTGATTTTGATGATGTGATTGATTTGACTGATTTGATTTGAGTGATTTGACTAAATTGATTTGAAGAGTTGATGGTTGGACTGATTTTGAAGAATTGATTTGAAGACATGATTGATGATTGGGTTGATTTTATTCCTTGGATTTTTAGAATGTTGTAATATTTGATTTTTTTTGGGTTTTGATATGTTTTGATTTTTTTTGATTTTGAAAATGTTTTGATTGTTTTGGATTTTGAAAATGTTTTGATTTTTTTTGTATTTTTGAATGTTTTGGGATGGCATTGGATGACAATTTGAATAGCCTTTGTGCTAGATATCAATGACAAGGGAAAACCAAGTCTAGGTGCAATGAGCTAGGTGGGATTGAATGAATGGATAAAAGGGATTGGTGATAGGATAAGCAATAGTGGATGGAATGGATGTATGCATAATAGGGAAAGGATGTGATCTCCAAGGCTATGTCGCATAGGAATAACATGCCCCATTCTAGGTGCAATACTTAAGATTTTTCATGACAATGCTTATGAAAATAGGAATGATAAGATGGATTGGTTTGGAAATGATGGAAAAATGGGTAATGACAAGAGGGTAAGGATAGGATTTAGTTTGGAAAGAATGAGGTATGTCAAGAGATATCCAAAACATTTGTCAACATTGTGCCCCCATAGCTTAGTCAAGATCAAAAGGAGGAAGGGAAGAGGGATGAACTCATCATGATAAGTATATGGGTATGATGGACAAGGATGGTAAGATGGTAAGGTGGTAAGGCCATATAGGATATGATATGGAATGGTATGATAGGATAGAAATGATAGTGCGGATGAGACAATGTGCCCACAAGTGACATAGAAAGTCAACCTACACATGACGCATGTTTGCCAGGTTTTCATCATGGTACTTATCCAAGGCGCCACCAAGGGTGGTTTTCACCATTGGACAAAGGGATTTCTCTTTACTTTTTTTAAAAAAAAAAAATTTAGAATAGGGGAATATGGATGGAAGGGACTGTCTAATTCCATGAAAGGTGATAGTCCCATTAGAAAGGAATGTCGTCGCATGGACCATGTCAAGTGTGCTCATAGATATGTTGGTAAAAGACACATTGGAGCTTCATGATTATTGTCATTGATGGCAACAAAGTTCTTCCCACACATCCGCAAGACATGGTGGGTCTATACCGGAAGTCAGATTGAAGAGTGGTGTGGTCCGATTATCAAGAACAGAGTATGTGGAAAGGTTCGACAGTCAGGTCTGGATCTCTCAAAGGAAGTATTTCAGTGAAGTATGGATTTGGTAAAGTCAAGAGGAGTACCTTGACTGATAGATTCCAGAAATTGAGCCTCCAGTGATAAAAGAATAAAGAGATATAAGCATTCAAGTATTGGGGTCCGGTTCGGTAGAACAGACAGAGGAAGAACTGACAGGTAGAGCATCAGAAGTTATTCCGGATGAGATGTTGATGGTGATAAAGGTTCCTAAGGTATCATTCATGCTTGGCCAACATGATTGAAGACTTCTACAAGCATATCCTTGATCCGCATTACTTGGTATGCAAGGATTCAGCCGACAAACCAAAGTTTGAGATAATATTGACTATTCTGGATGCCGACTAGAAAAGTGTTGAAATCACTTGTGCAGATATATATATACAAGATGGATTTAGATGTGAAAAGTGTGTTGCAGGTGTCTAAGTGTGAATAAAAGGAGAAGAATATATAAAAGGCAGAAAAATAGGTTCGGAATGTAAGAGGACAGTAGCACTCAAGGAGAGTCAGAATGAAGTGTTGTAGATCAGTCTATTGACCTTAAACTAGAACTGAACTTCAGCATGTGTAGATGCTTTTAATCAGTTCAAGTTTTCTTCTTGTAGACAATAAGTCTTTTGTAGGTAGTAAGCCTCTTGAGAGCAGTGTGCTCGGGCAGTGAGCCCTAATTGGCAAGTGCCATTTTGTATCTTCTATTCTTCTAACAGAGAATAATATCTTGGGTTAATCACCCCGTGGTTTCTTCCCTTAACAAGGTTTCCAAGTCAAAATCATTGTGTCATGTGTATTGGTGTTATTTACATTTCATGATTATGCTTGCTTATAGAATCTGATGTTGCAATAACTGTTAAGAAAGCACAGAAAGTTAAATAATTAGGATAACTGATTCACCCCCCCTCTCAATTATCAACAATTGGTATCAGAGCCAAGTTCCTCCAAACAGAGCCTAACAGCTTGAGGAAGATCTGGGAATTCAAATGGATGCACATGGTATGAAGGAGCAACTTAAGTCTACCCTAGATGATCTTGAGCAGTCAAATTCTGAAATCAATGAATTGAAGGAAACACTCAAACAAGCTGATGATTTCATAAATGAATTAAAAGAGAAACTGAGTCTATGAAAAAGAGAAAGGAGCTACTTCAGCAACTGGCAAGACAAAGTGAAGCCAATGATATAAATGGAGATCTGAAGGAGAAAACCAAGTTATGTGAAAAGTTATCAAAAGAAATCATTATGGTAAGACATGAAATGGAATCAGGAGTTATAAAGTTTACCCAAGAGATTGAAGAGAAAAGAAAAACTGAAGATGATCTAAGACAATCTCTCAAAGAAAAATCAGAAGACTACCACAAGATGGATAGAATACTCAGACATCTTGAATCTAATCTTGAAGATGCTAAAGATAATGAAGAAAAACTTGAGGATCAAATTGTCTCTCTCAAAAGGGATCTTCAAACAGCAAATGAATACAAAGAGAAATTCAAGATAAGCTCTGCTCAACTTGAAGTTCTCCTTGAAATCCAAAAGAGGGTAGATGACAAGTGGGGCCTGGGGTATGAAAAAGGTGAAAGCTCTGGATCCGGTCAGAAGAATTTTAGATCAGAAAATCCCAGGAACAGGCCTAGAAGACCTCCGGTAAGGCAGCCTAATGCTCAAAGATATCCATCCTTCAATGGATACTGCCACAACTACAATAACTTTGGTCATAAAGCTAATCAGTGTAGAAAGAGAATGAATCAAACTAATACATCCTTCTCTGGATGGTGTTTCAACTGCAAAAGGTATGGTCACAAATCTCATGAATGCAGAAATATGCAAATGAACAATTCGTTCAATGGTAAATGCTTTGCATGCAATAGAATGGGTCATATGGTGAATCATTGCAGATCAAGAGGATATCAATCAAATATGCAAAGAAATGTTGTTTGCCAAATTTGCAAAAGATCTGGTCATATTGCAAAATTCTGTAGAAGCAAGAATCAGGACAAAAGAGGTCCGGTACATCATAATCAGAATCAAGATAAGGGAAAACAAAAAGTGAATGCAGATGAAGTTCAAAGTGAGATGAACAAGATTTGGGTGAAGAAAAGTACAGAGAATGTAAGGGATGGATCCGCACCAAACTCTGGTGCTAATATTCCTTCCAAAAATTAAAAAGTGAGCTCTAGCTCAGGGGGAGACACAAAGAAAACCATTTTTCCCCCAGCCAGTCAATTGGTGCCAGACTGGCACAAGGAGAGTTCCGGATTAAAGGGTTCATAAGAAAAACATCCAAATAAACTATGGTTAAGATTTGGGAGATCCGCAAGATGTTCAAATCAAGATTGATCCGATTCTTCAAGTCATCTGAATAAAACTGGAATGACTTAGGTCGAGCATTTATTGCAACTTGGTATTAGGGTTTGCGGAGTAATATAAGGGTTCTTCCTATCAAACACTTGGTCATTCTGCATTAGAGAAGAAGCAAAAGAAGAGCTCTGCATCAAATCTCCTGAAGCCCATCAAAGGTCTTCTACAGAAGTCAATTCATCCAGCGAATCAATCCGGATCTTTTCACGAACCCTAGACGCGCAAAAGGTACTTTCTGTTATTGAATATTTCTCTGAAAATCTTTTTGAAAATGGATACACTGAATGTTGTAAAGATCACTGAGAGGCCACAACCTAAGTCCAAGAAACATCCATATAAATCCCTAGAAGTTGATCTCCTAGGCACCTTTTCAAGTATTCTGCATGGAGTTCTGCATGTAGAAGATGTTAGGGCATATATTCATGTGAACATTGAAGAATTTGGGGAATCCAAGCTGGTTGATATCTATCACAAGCATTTGATAGATGACTCATTTGAACTCAAAACTCAGTATAGAGCTGTCTGAGATAAACATTTTGCACAGTGCATTCATTTCCCCTATTTTCCAGAAGATGAATGGGTTCGATATATCTTGAGCAGAATGCATGACAACTTCATGTGGTTAAACAGGCCGTTTAAGATCACTAAGGATGCCATTAGGGCTGTAACCGGTTACACTCAACCGGTGAAATGCCTACGCTCAAATCTGTCAAAAACCAAATTATCAGTGAGGCTACCGGATCAAAGTTTGATAAAAGAGCTATGACTATTGAGGATATCACAGATCTGGATATCAAGTTTGCATCAATGATAATTAGATATAAGATATATCACTCCAGCAGGGAGAATTCAGTTTCCAGAACTACTATATATACTGCTTATGAAATGTTGAGGAAGAATGTAGACTATGATCTTTGTGAACTTCTTCTAAACCAACTCTTGGAGAATCTACAGAAGATAAAGAAGGATAAGAAGAACTTCAAATACAGCGGTTTGATACTCTCTCTTTTCTTCTATTACATGAATGAGCTTCCCGGATCCAGTGGCTGGGTATGGCAGAATGATAGACCAGTAGCCATTCAGATAAGAGATTATATACATGGGCTTGGTGATGCCAAGGCATAGAATACAGCACTCTGGGGGCACTTTAAGAACTTTCAGAACATGATGCAAGCAAGGGAGAGAATTCCCAAATCTCTAGTTGAAAAGTATAAGGATACAGTTTGTTTCATGGTAGAAATTGATCAGTGCCTAATGGAGGCTGTGGAGCCGAGGATAGTCTGGATCATGCCAATGGGGTATGAAGTGGATGAGAAAATTATGGAGCTGCATATTTAGCACATGCTAAGTCAACCCAAAGATCCCAAGGCAGAAAGATTTGGAACCTTTGAGGAGTTGAGTGTAAAGATCCATGTGGAACTTAGACAACTGAAAATAAAGAGGAAAGTGAGAAAAGAAGTTGAAGAAGTTGCCAAAGGCTTAGGCATCTCAAAGGAGGCACTTGATGCCAATAGGGAAAAGATGGAAAGGGCTAAGGAGGAGAAGAAAGAGGCAGAAAAGAGAAGTAAGGAAAGTGCTCCAGTAAAATCTTCCACCCGGACAAGATCATCAAAGAGATCTGCACCTACCACTGCTAAAAGCTCAAGGACATCAAAACCAGAAGCAAAATCATCCGGCAGAGGAGAGAAAAGAACTAAAACAAAGGCCACAAGGTCTTATGTTAGTCATAAGGATGATGAAGAAGAGACAGAATCCGATGAAGAAATCAAGAAGATGAAGAAAAAGAAAGTATCCGGTGCATAGGTAGAAGAATTTGTTGAAAAGCCCACTCTGTCCCCAGATGATGTAGTCAAAGCTGTTACTATGGATGAAAACCTACAACCAATAACAGAATTCTATGATGCATATAATGATGCAGATAGAAAAATCTTGGAGGAAGCCACAGTTAAGTACTTGAACATATACAATAAAGCCTTGATTGAAATAATTTCTCTAATTACTAAAAGTTTGGAAAAGGAACTTGAAATGAGAAAAGAAAATGCTAAGGCAAAGGACTTAGAAATCAGAGAACAGATAGCTATTCAGCTCTACCCTTCAATTACTCCAAAACAAATGGATATGATCTTCAAAGATTGCAAGGATGAGTTCCGGAGTAAGACTAGAATGAATCGGCTCATGCTTGGAGAGACTGATAAAGTGGCAAAAGAAACAGAAGAAATTCTGCGGAAGGCATACTCAAGATTCAACATTCCTATTATAGAGGACTTGGGTATTGATCCCTCGGCTTCAAGTGTTGAAAAAGAATCTACTGAGGCAATGACAGAAGAAGTAATAGACTCCGGTGAAGGTAAAGACAAGGGCTTAAAATCCTCTACTCCGGAAGAGGTGGCTCATGCACAAACAAATATCTCTCCTCTGGTTTCCCCTACAGTCTCTGGATCTAAAGGAGAAGAAAGAATAGAGGAGAAAGAAGAAGAAGCGAAAGGAAGAGAAGAAAGTCAAGCTGAGAAGAACATAAGTGACCATGCAGAAGAAAAGAAATCTCTGTCTCTGGCAAGAGACACTGCAGAAACTATCAAGGACTTCTTGACAAAAGAAATGTTGGAGATTGATGAACCAGAGTTACTTCAAGGTCTAGTTAACTTTGACTCTCTCTCCCCGGTTCAAACAATGAAGATAGCTTCATTTGCCAATGCAAAGGCAAAAGAAAAACTTCTGAAGTCTCACATGGAAGACTGTGAGCTAATAGAAGCTGCATCTGGCATTTTAGAAAAGATCATGCCATCTTTTCAGAAGGATCCCTCAGCCTCCTCATCAGGTAATCTTAAATCTCTTGTTAGTTCAGTCAGCACTCATTTTGAGTCCTTAGAGAAATCAGCTGAGGAAAAGGTCTGGAAAGAGTTTTTGGATAAAAGATTCTCTGAAGTACTAAGTTTAATATCAAATGATAGAAGAAATATGAGTATAGGGATAAAGAGCTTAGAAAATGCTCTTAAAGATGGCGGAGAAATGTACAAATTTTGTTTATCATGGTCCAAAGTAACATTGGACATTGAGAAGAAAGTAAAAGAACAGGAGGACAAACTGACAAATCTATCAAAGAATTTTGATCCTCTCTCATCTTCCATAATAAATCAAGAATGTCAGACTATTGTAGTCTTGAATGAAATCAAGAAGCTGGAGAAGGAAAAGAAAAATAGAACAAGCAGGTTGGGTGGACTCAGAGGGATAATTATCCCCAAGTTAGAGGCCATACATGAGGCCATAAAAGAAGCTCAGACCACAGCCCGGACCAGTGATCCGACAGATCTAAAAAGGGCAGATGCATTTGCATTCCTGTTGAGTGGTCACATCTCAATTTTGGATAGGATGAAACAAAGTTGGGCAACAAAATTCGTCCAATTGAAGACAACTTTTGCAGACATACTTTAGTATATGTAAGTATGCTATATGTATATACTTATGCGGCCAAGTATAGTTGAAATTTTGAAAATTTTGATGTGCGAACCCTACCCTTTTCCATTGATGTCAAAGGGGGAGTGATGAGCAGTGAAAAATGAGGAATCCAGCTAAGGGGGAGCTCCGGAAAATGTACATAGAGATAGAGCATTAGCCAAAGGGGAGTATAGTATAACACTTAGTCATTTTTCACTAAGTGTTGCCATCAATGCCAAAGGGGAGATTGTTGGCAAGAGACACATTGGAGCTTCATGATTGTTGTCATTGATGGCAACAAAGTTCTTCCCACACATCCGTAGGACATGGTGGGTCTATACCGGAAGTCAGATTGAAGAGTGGTGTGGTCCAGTAAGCAAGAACAGAGTATGTGGAAAGGTTTGACAGTCGGGTCCGGATCTCTCAGAGGAAGTATTTCAGTGAAGTATGGATTTAGTAAAGTCAAGAGGAGTACCTTGACTGATAGATTCCAGAAATTGAGCCTCCGGTGATAAAAGAATAAAGAGATATAAGCATTCAAGTATTGGGGTCCGGTTCGGTAGAACAAACAGAGGAAGAACTAACAGGCAGAGCATCAGAAGTTATTCCGAATGAGATGTTGATGGTGATAAAGGTTCCTAAGGTATCATTCATGATTGGTTGACATGATTGAAGACTTTTACAAGCATATCCTTGATCCGCATTACTTGGTATGCAAGGATTCAGCTGACAGACCAGAGTTTGAGATAATATTGACTATTCCAGATGCCGACTAGAAAAGTGTTGAAATCACTTGTGCGGATATATATGCAAGATGGATTTAGATGTGAAAAGTGTGTTGCAGGTGTCTAAGTGCGAATAAAAGGAGAAGAATATATAAAAGACAGAAAAATAGGTTTGGAATGTAAGAGGACAGCAGCACTCAAGGAGAGTCAGAATGAAGTGTTGCAGATCAGTCTATTGAGCTTAAATTGGAACTGAACTTCAGCATGTGTGGATGCTTTTCATCAGTTCAAGTTTTCTTCTTGTAGACAGTAAGTCTTTTGTAGGTAGTAAGCCTCTTGAGAGCAGTGTGCTCGGGCAGTGAGCCCTAATTGGCAAGTACCATTTTGTATCTTCTATTCTTCTAACAGAGAATAATATCTTGGGTTAATCACCCCGTGGTTTTTTTTCCCTTAACAGGGTTTCCACGTCAAAATCATTGTGTTATGTGTATTGGTGTTATTTACATTTCATGATTACGCTTGCTTATAGAATCTGATGTTGCAATAACTGTTAAGAAAGCACAGAAAGTTAAATAATTAGGATAACTGATTCACCCCCCCTCTCAGTTATCAACAAGATATTGGTAAGGGATGACATGAAAGAGGTAGATGGAATAGGTAGATAATAGATTATGATATGGATTATGAAAGGAAGGATAGTGGATGGGGGAAAGTGGATAATGATGTGGATCATGCATGGATGGATTATGATGGGGATTATGTAGGGAATGAAAGGCTTATGCAAAAGGATGGATGAAAGACTTATCCAAAAGCATGGACCATAGAAAAGTGATGGTGAAAATATGTAGGATAATAGGTGAAAGATTGATGCAGAGAAGGGGTGGACAACTCAAACTATCTTCAAAAAAAAAAAACTTTCAATCTCTAAGCATTCAAATGGTGGGTTTTCTTTCATTAGCCCTCATTCTTCTTGTAGCCTTTTCAAATTAGTTTTTCCTTCATAACTTTCAGAGGGAGGATGAAATTCAAAATGTAAATGCATTTTTAGATACCCTTTTTAGCATTTACAAACATATCTCAAAACTAAGAATAGTCCTTTTGTATGGAAACCATCAAAAATTGACAACTTGCTCTTAAAAACCTAAAACATGGGAGCGGCAAATTACATTTTTTCGGCCATAATTTTTAGTGCATACATGATATCACAAATGTAAACATAGTTTTAGACACCCATTTGGACCATTTACAACATATCTCAGAATTAAGGCAGGTTACTTTGTACAAAAACCTTCAAAAATTGATTTGTTGCTCAATATTACTTTAACTAGGGTTTCATACATGTTTACAATAAAATGAGCACAACTTGCTTGAAACACAATGAAATTGGACCAAATCAAAAACCTATTAAAGGTAAGAGTGCCCTCTACAATGGGTAATCATCCATTCATCCATACTAAATAGTACAAAACTATACTAAGCATGTTTTATGTTGTTTCACCATAAAAATCTAGAAGTGACAATCAATAATTTGATCATAACTTTCACAAAACACGACGAAAATCAACCAAAACAAAATCATTGGAAAGGTGACTCAATTGTCTTTCCAACAATACCATATGCAAGTCATATAATCCATACAGATTCATACAATGTGAAAGAATAAGACTGTTACAAAAAAATGCACAGAAAACAAGGGTTTCATTTATCAAAACTTCAAATACCCAATATTTTATCATCCTTTTATCATCCCCCTCCCTTTGTTTCAACCATACAAGGCCTTTTAAAACATTTACAACCATTGTCCAATGGTTCTCAACCAACTTTTCAATTACAACTGTTCATATTCTAACATTGTGCAACATTGACAGTCCAACACGTCTAGTGACCTAATATTGACTCAAACACACATGATATGGTCTTAAATGACCTTATTACATGGAAGAACATCAAACAAACCAAAATGCTAATTTTGAACCTACTAAACCTAGGGTGCTCCTGCACCATACTCTCGAGGAAGAAATATTCAATCTCCACTTGAATGGAGGGTAGTACATGAGAACCATGCTTGAAAGCTCCTCCCTGATGTCTTTAAATCCCTTTGCATTATCTTTGAAATAGTCCCATGCTAGTTTCATCTTCACTGTAGTTTTCTTGAACATTTGACAAAGATGTTTGAACTTGTCAATATAAACTTGTCCTCCATTTACACCTCTAAATCCTTCTTTCAACAATGCTTTTACAACTGAAACAGTAACTCTATATTGTATATATGAAGCCGCAAACTCAAGTTGCTTGATTTTTTAAACTTGAAGGGACTGAAATTCACTTATAACTGCTGCTAACCCTTGACAAAACATATGATAGACATATAAACTATGCTAAACTCACCTTCCAGAGATACCTTGTGCAATGACAATTGAAATGGATCAATCTTCCCAGCAGATTGCTCACACTCTTCCCCCTGCACTGTGTTTACTAGCAACTCACTTTGCTCAACTTGCCCATTAGAATCAAATTCATGCTCTTTAAACAACTTTAAATGATTGATCCTTTGCATTGGTAAGAACTCTTTTTGACTCATTAGCATCACACTTGCCCCTACTTCTGGATTTTTGTCTTCTTTCTCTATGATTTGGACAAACTCCTTTTTACCCACAAACATAGCACTAGAACCCATTTGTGATTCATGACTTTCCTCTTCCTCAAATGGATTTTGCTCTTCCTTCATCAACAAATATTCTTCAATATCTAGTGTTGTTGTTCTCTCTTGCATTCTTCTCTTCTAAGTGATCTTCTTGATAGGTCATTTTACCTTCTTCCTTATTGGTAAATGCCAACCATTTTCTTGTTTTGCTCTCTTAAGAACTTGTTGCATCTCAAGTTCCATTCTTTTTCCATTTCTTCCAAAGCTTGGATCAACTTTATTATCTCTTGTTGAATGCTTACTTGTTCTGCCCTCTCATCTTTCTTCTTCATCTCACTTTTCTCTCTTGTTTTCTCTTATTTCTTGCTTGGTACCTCCTTACTCTGAAAGTCTCCATAGACGAATCTTCTCAACATTTCCATTCTTCTTTCTCAAAAAAGTCTCTTTCACCTTGCTTCTTCTTGTCTTCGTGATACCTCACCTTAGGCCCCTTTCTTTTCCCTTTGGCCTAGTCTTTTGGTATCCAGGCTCTTCTGTCAACCTGCAAAAAGACAATACACAAACTACCAAAACTTCCTTGCCCAGATCTTTGTGGGATCTGATACCAATTTGATGTAGAGTAGGGGTGGACAACTCAAACTATCTTCAAACAAACAAACTTTCAAGCTCTAAACATTCAAATGGTGGGTTTTCTTTCATTAGCCCTCATTCTTCTTGTAGCCTTTCCAAACTGGTTTTTCCTTCATAACTTTCAGAGAAAGCATGACATTCAAAATGTAAAGGCATTTCTAGATACCCTTTTCAGCATTTATAAACATATCTCAAAACTAGGCAGTCTTTTTGTATGGAAACCATAAAAATTTGACAACTTGCTCTTAAAAACCTAAAACATGAGAGTAACAAATTAGGTTTTTCGGCCATAATTTTCAGTGCATACATGATATCACAAATGTAAACATAGTTTTAGACACCCATTTGGACCTTATACAACATATCTCAGAATCAAGGCAGGCTACTTTATACGAAAACCATCAAAAATTGATTTGTTGCTCGCTATTACCCTAACTAGGGTTTCAGACCTCTTTATAGTAAAATGGGCACAACTTGCTGGAAACACAATGAAATTAGACCAAATCAAAAACCTATTAAAGGTAAGAGTGCCCTCTACAATAGGTAATCATCCATTCAGCCGTCCTAAATCCTACAAAATCGTACTAAGCAAGTTTTATGTTATTTCACCATAAAAATCTGGAAGTGACAATCACTAATTTGATCCTAACTTTCACAAAATGTGACAAAAATAAACCAAACTAAAAGAATTAGAAAGGTGACTCAATTATCTTTCCAACCATACTACATGAAAGTTGTATAAAGTCCGTACAAATCCATACCATGTGAAATAATAAGACTATTACAAAAAAAATGCACAGAACACAAGGGTTTTATTTATCAAAACTTCAAATACCCAACATTTTCTCATCCTTTTATCATCCCCCTCCCTTTGTGTTGACCATAAAAGGTATTTTAAAACATTTACAACCATTTTCCAATGGTTCTCAACCAACTTCAAATTACAACTGTTCATATTCTAACATTGTGCAACATTGACACTCCAACACACCTAGTGACCTAATATTGACTCAAACACGCATGATATGGTCTTAAATGACCTTATTACATGGAAGAACATCAAACAAAACCAAAATGTTAATTTTGAACCTACTAAACCTAGGGTGCTCCTACACCAAAGATGGGGAGATAAAGGTATGTGGAGTTGTGGAATGGAAGGGAACCGTGACCAACGGTTGCACACACCGTGTTAAACATTTAAGCTTTTGATTTGGAGGTGGTGTAGGAAGCAATGGAGATGTTTTCTTAGGAGATGGATGATGTAAGGATTTAGGTACCCATATAGACTTAGTATTTTTATGATTTTTGTTTTGCTTATGGGATTTAGGAATTTGAGAATTTTGCATGGAATGGGACTTTTGGATGGAAGAGGCTGGTTGGGATTTTTGTGATGTGGATGCCTCATTTGAATTGCTTTCTTTTTGCTTAGGTACCCATACCATTTTAGTTTTAGACTTTTCTTGGGAAGGTATGGACTTAGGTAGCCTTTTAGATGGACTTTTTATTATACTTTGCTTTGACTTTTTGAATTGATGTCCTAAGGCATTAGGACCCTTAGGATTTTTGGCTTTATGTATGGAGGCATCCATTTTTTTTATTTTTGAATCCCATGGGATGGATGGAATTAGTGGAAGCTCCATGTTTAGAAAATATGTGCATTTGCTGGTCATCATTAGGAATTTGAGGGAATGTGCAAATGGATGGATTTGGCATTGGGAGAAGTGGTGGTAAAGTAGATGGAGGGATATTAGGAGTTGGAAGAAGTGGAGGTAAATTGGATGGAGGAAGGTGTATGGTCACATGCTTTTGACATTTTGTTGTCCTCAAAATCAGTTGCACTCATTTTGTAGGACGACCCCTACGAAACTTGTTCGTTTCGTAGCCTACACTCTAAGTTTGCATTTCAAGGCAAGTCTTCTTGACCTCATGCAAAGTCATCCGACACCTAAGAATAGCTTGTAACATTCCCCTAGGTTCCTGTAACATGAGCTTTGACAATTGACTCCAAGATTATCAATTAACCCTTGATAATTTCAAAGACAATCTTGGGAAGCATGAAAAGGTGATAAAGGTGATGAAAGATACAATTGTCAAAGCTCATGTTGTTTCAAACAATACAGTTGGACCGGACATTAATGAGATGGAAGCAGTAAAGGACATGTATCACAATTTTCTGAAGAAGAATGATAGTGGCAGCTGATATTCTTTCTTCAGTACCTTAGTTTATTTTTCCTAATTTTTGTATATGTAATTTGTAATCAGTTTTGGACATATCCATATGTATTTTCCTAAAATGTAATTACATGTGGAACAAAGGAAGTCCTAAGTCAAAAAGGACTCTTTTGTTGAATAAGTCAAAGTAGTTAGACTTTTTCCTAGATTAGCTCAAGGCCTCTCCCTATAAATAAAGAGGGCCTCTATTGTAATTTTTATCTTTAATCTTATGCATCGAAGTGCTGCCCAAATTGAGACTTTGTGTTCAAATTGTACAATCAATTCTAACCAATAAAGAAGGCAAGTTTTGATATCAAACTTTGTGTTGAATCAAATTTGTATGAGTGAGGATGTACATATGGTAGTTTTGCTAATTTCTCTTGTTGATTGATTGGATATAGTGGTGTTTGGTTATTATGATTGGAGAACGTTCAAGATAAGTTATATAAACTTTGTGTTATATTATTTCCTTGAATATATGTATGTTGAAAGTGTTTCTCAGTGGAGGATTATAAAGACTTTGAGCTTGTAGTTATTCGCTTTGTATATGAATCGTGTTGAGAACTTGTAGACTTTGTACCATAATTTTCAATTACATTCACGTGGATTAGTGGTATTGTTAGTTGATAGAATTTGTGCTCCAATTGGTGATGAGGTTACTTTTAAAATCTTTCTGGGGATAATTTGAAGACTTTGTGCTTGAGATTATTCACATGGTTCGTGAATCTTTTTGTGAAGTGAGTTGAAAGACTTTGTCCTTAAAATTACAAGAATATTGGTGATTATTGTTTAGGTTAATATTAGAAGTGTAGAAGCATTATTGAATATTACCTTGAAACATTATAAACATCTTTTTTGAAAGAAGAGAAAAGGATGAATGTAACACACCCCTACATGGTTAGAGCTAGTGTAAATATTGTTACCTTAAAGTAGTGTAATTTTGTTTCAATAAATAGTAAGAAGGGAACCTCCCCTTGCTGAGAGGATAGATTTATCTCATCACGTTGTGGTTGATATAACCATTTTGCCTTCAGTTAGTTGAAGACAAAATATTTACCCAACAATTTTTGGCGACTCTACTGGGGATCGAACATGCAATCAAGAGCCTCTTGCCTTTGGTTGAAGCATATCGGCCTCATCTTTTGTAATATATTTTTGTTATATTTGCTCTATTGTTTGTTAACAGTATGGCTGTCCCAGGCCCATGGGGAAATGTATTTGGTCCTTTGAAATTGGCTCAGCCTCTACATGAACTACCTCGGGGTTCATGCAAGAACTTTCTCAAGATCTAAGGGGATCGCAAATAGCGTCCAGATGAGCACATTGCAACATTTTACATTGCATGTGGTGTTCTCAGAGTGGAATATGAAGATGTTTCTGTGAGATTGTTTGTAGAAACACTCCAAGGTGTTTCAGTTGATTGGTTCTTTCACCTTACACCAGGAATTATCACTGGATAGAATACACTTTGAACTCAATTTGAAGCCAGAATCAAGCCAGCAGAAGATGCTTACACCTTGTTGGCCCAACTTACTCAAATGAAAAAGGAACCGTATGAGCCCATGCATGAGTTCATGGCAAAGTTTAATAAGCTAAAGAATAGGATCCCAAGAATAGGATCCCAACTGTTGCTCAACCCACAGCTGAGAGCCTAAAATGCTTCTTCATCAATTCACAATTACCATAAGTAAGTTTTATTTTACAAAGAGTAGCACCAACTGATCTTGCAATTGCTCAAATTTTGGCAGTTGAAGTGGAGGATGACTTGATCTTAGCAGGAAAGTTGAAGAAGGATTTTATTAGGCCTAATGAGCAGCCTTCTTTGGCTTTACTTTCTACCAACACCATGGATCCTATGGTGCAAAAGTTGGCTAATGAGTTGTTAGCTCTGAAAAAATAGATGTCATAGAGTTTGTCCATTCCCCTCTACAAGGACATTTCGAGGAAAACATTCCCAAATGCTATGAATTACCAAGGCAATGCTTCAATGGATTAGAATCAAAACAAGTTTCCTCCACAACGAGGAATACTTGCTTTGGAAGCACCACCTGTGAATGCAACAATCTTCTATTATGAATCGGAGCAAGACAATCTTCTTCAATCATAATATGATCAAGGAGAAGATGATGCTAATCTTTTCATGGAAGGTGAAGAGCAATTAGCTGGCGACTCTACCATTGGGTTCCTAAACATGGAAGATGAGATGGGACAAGAAGAAGTTACTCTTAGTGAATCCTATGTTGTTCTCACACGGTCACAGAATCAATTTGATCATCAATATGTGGCTAGTGAGAACCAAGTAAGTACATCAGACCTTCATCCTTCATCCCTTGTTCCTAAGACCATTACCCCCAATGTAAAACCTCAAGATGAGAGTTTTTCATCTTCTGTAGCAATTCCATATCAGCTTTTTGATATTGTCGTCTCTCAAATTTGCACCCTTGCTGAGTTATAAAACTAAGCAATCTGGAGAAACATGGGAATGATCTCGAAGTGTGGGACCTTGCGAACTAAGATCAGACCTTTGGAGAAGGCCGGCTTCCTTAATTGGTTATCACCTAAAAACTACTGAATTTGCAGAGGAAAAGGGAGAAGGAATGTTTTTTTTAAAATGAATGATAAAACATGAAAACTTGAAAATAAAGGGTGATTCACCAAGTTGAATAAAAGAACCCTCACAGTACTGAGAAGATGCACAACACAACTAGATACAACAAATAGACATACACAAATTCAGATGATTCTAGCAGAAGTGAGAAACAAAATGGTTGAGAGGAACAAAATGTTCACAGACAATCATATGCAAATTCACACTAAACTAAAAATCAGTAAAAGAGGTAAAATAACTTGCATATATTCAATAAAGAAGGCATAGTTACAGTAGAAGAAAGCTCTGTTTGGAAATAGAAAGACCAAATACTAAAAATTTCCAACCCTTTTTACATCTCATGCCAATGCATATATAGCATTTGCATTTGACCTAAGTCGGTTACAATGAATTTGCCCCATGGGCTTTGTCAGGGAATATCTGCCTCTATAGGGACGTCCTCCTGCAAGAAGTTATGGCGTGAGATATCTAGAATAGGGGCAGATGTAAGATATTTTAAATCATTAATGTGAGCTGATGAATCATCGACCTGCACCCATAAATGCAACAAATATCTACATTTGCATATGCAAAATGGTCGCTGAAACGTCCAGTCGATCAAGCCTATAGATGTGCATCAAATTTTGAAAGTGATAAAATCCTGTCAAAATCCACCAGATGAAAGAGGGAGCAAAAACAAGCACTTTTGCCTTTTGAAGCATGTTGAAATTCGCCAAGATGAGGGAGATATGGGCAGTCAAAATTACGGTCAACTATGTCTTGTATCTGCATATCACCCTGCATATCTACGCTTGTATGCTTCATCGGCCATCGGAAAGACAACAAATTGAGCCGTCGATGCACAATGTCTCGCCAAAAAAATCCCTTTGTATCTGCATTGTACATCGCAATTGTATATGAGATACAATCGCACATACATACAATGCGAAACTCAAATGGATTATTAACCATATTGGAACTTTACAACAGGTCTAGCTTGTATCTCTACCTTTTGCATATTGGCACATACATGCACTTCAACATACAAACTGTAGACCCCAAAATGATTATCTGCTGCATTTGATCCCCCAGTCACGTCCGGATTGTATGTTTTCCCTTTGTATATTGCCTTTGTATATCACATATACAATGTGAATATATAAGCAGAACTACATACAATCGCACTTGCACATACAAACGTTGCATTTGACCTTTGTATGTGACCTTGTATCCTTCTTTTGCATCTACAAACATGCAATGCAAATATACATACAAAGATGCATACAATCGCATCTGCCTTTATAAACCAAACTGCATATTCTTTCGGGTCCAGGCTTTGTATCTCAGGATTGCATATGCCATTGTATATGCGAATGTATGTGCAAAGATACAATTGCATATACATGCAAAAAGTGGACCCCACCTTTTGTATCTCCCCCTTTGTATGTGCGCATGCATCGGTTGTTGGGGAGACCTTTAGCTGAGTCACCGATATGCAAAGTCTCGCCGAAGACACTTGTATCTTTGCATTGCATGTGCCTTTGTATGTCTGCCTTGTATGCTTCACCGCCCATTGGAGAGACTATGAGTTGAGCTGCCGATAAGCATGTCATGCCGAAAATCCTTTGTATGTCTGCCCCTTGCATATTGCCTTATGTATCTTGTTGATGTACATTCACCTTTGTATATGGCCTTATGTATATACAAAATACATACCACAATACATACAAAGGACCCGATGTACAGTAACATTGTACATGACCAAGATACAAGGAAAAAATGTATCTGAGATGCAAATCAACCAAATGATAGAAAACCCCAAAACAAGGATGACATCATCATCATATACATGAAAAATGGCTAACTATAAAACTGAGAAATCTTTGCGATGGAAGGCATTTGAAGACAAAAGATTTCTGAGTTTTTCTAGGTTTTTCTAAGTTTTTCTAGGTTTTATGCAAGGATTCTCTAGGCAAGATTTTAGGGATTTTTGGTAAAGCAGAGCATGGGTAATTGAAGGATTTAAGCCCTTTTTTCCTTCTATTTAGGCTTTCTCTGATCAGATTTCTCTGATAGAAGGAGAGAAACAGAATATTTATGGTCAAGCAAAATATGACAACAACTTTGGTGACTTCTCAGGGATGTTTGCCTGCTAAACATCAGATCAAGTGCCTAGACCTTATCCATTCGACACAGGGTCATACAGAGACTTAAAAATATCTTTTAAGATCAATCTTGACCTCAATAACTCAGCATATCAGCAATGAAAAACACTTGGAAGACCAAAACCAAAACAAAAATGCTGAAAGTAACTCATCTAACTCTACTAAACAACACTTAGGGAAAACAAAAAGGGATCTAAACTATTGTGCAGCAGCACTTATTGAAATCAAGTAACCTAATCTACTGCTTTACAAGGCAACTCATACCTTAAAACACCTCTTCAAGTGCATCCCATTGACTGGGATAGGCAAATTTTCTCCATACATATTTGATAACTGAAATGCATTGTACTTCTTGCATTCAGTAATGATAAATGGGCCTGCTTTTCAACTCATCCCATTTGAGTACCATATCACCCTCCCTAAAAATTCTGGGAGTGGCTTTCTTATCAAAAATTCTTTTTGTCTGAAGTTGATGACAATCTGTAGCCTTTATAGCTTTATCTCTAATCTCTTCAAGCTCCATAAGTTAGGCATATCTAACAGCCATGGGATCTTCTTCTTCAAACATCTCATGTTGATTCATGATATCAAGTGATGGCAGCTCCACAGATACAGGTAATCTTGCCTCTTTCCCATAAACTAACATATATGGGGAGTTTCCAATAGACCTCTTGGGCATAAGGCAGATTTTAGATTGGTGTGCCAGGTCCTCTGATTGTCCTCCATTGATCTTTTGATAATCCTTATGAGATTCTTATTTGTGAATTCAACCAAACCATTACCCTGTGGGTAATAATTTGATGAAGTGTTCAGATAGATTCCACTCTTAACAGCCCGGTCAGTTATTTTCAATCCAACAAAGGCTAAAGCATTGTCTGAGATAATTGACTCAAGTACTCCAAATCTGGATACCAAATCATGATAAAAGTTCAAAATAGCATTCTCATTGGATTGCTTCAGAGCCACTGCTTCAGTCCACCTTGTGAAATAGTCTGTTGCTGTAAGTACCCACCTATGACCTGCACTTGACAGTGGGTTAATGGGACTTATAAAATCAATGCCCCATCTCATGAAGGGTTGTTCTACTTGAATTGGCTGCAGAGGTAAAGCTGGCATCCTTTCTTTGCCTACAAAAATGGCACATTTTACACACTTTCTGGCCCATGCATGGGCATCCTTGAATAAGCTGGGCCAGTAATATACAGCTCTCATTATTTTCCAAGCAGTAGTACTTGGGGCAAAATGACCCCCTGTTGTTCCATCATGAAACTCATGCAGCACCTTGTCAGTCTGATCATTATCAATGCATCTTAACAACACACCATTAAAATCTTTTCTGAAAAGGATATCATTTATTAAAACATATGGAATAGACTGCAGTTTAAAATACCTTCTCTTGGTTCTATCTAAACCTACTGGACATTCACCAGTTTGCAAAAAATAAGTCATTTCATTAACCCAACCTGTTCGAACTACTGTTGTATCATCCTGCTGCTCATCTTCAATGGTCAGAAGCACCTCTTCTTCTTTCTCTGTTTCATTTTCAGACCCAGTATCTGTTGGCAAGAGACACTATATGGATTCATGTTTGTTGTCATTGATGGCAACAAAGGTCAACCCACACATCCGTAGGACATGGTGTGTCTCTACCAGAAGTCAGAATGAAGATTGTTATGGTCCGGTAAACAAGAACAAAGCATGTGGCAAGGTCTGACAGACTAGTCTAGATCTCTCAGAGGAAGTATCTTGATGAAGTGTGGTTTTGGGAAGGTCAAGAGGACTACCTTGAGTGATATATTCCAAAGTTGTAGCCTCCGGTGATAGATGAGGTAAAAGATATGAATACTTGAGTACCGGGTTCCTGAGTGACAATGTGAACAGAGGAAGAACTGACTGACAGAACATCAAACTATTTTCCGGATGTGTTACTGATGGTGGTAAAGGTTATGAAGGCATGAATCATGTTTGGCCAACATGATTAATGATTTCTACAAGCATAGTCGTGACTCACATTACTTGTTGTGGAAGGATTCAGCCGACAGATCAGAGTTTGTGAAAAGAATTGACTATTCCGGGTGCCGACTTGAAAGGTGATGAAATCACTTGTGCGGATATATATACATGATGGATTTAGTTGTGAGGATGAATTTGTGTGTTGTGTTGTGTGAATAAAAGCAGAAATACAGAGCAGAAGCAGTAAGGAAGGTCCGGTATGTGAAAGGAAAGAAGCTTAAAAGAAAAGGAAAGCTGAAGTGCAGCAGATCAGTATACTGAGCCTAACCGGAACTGGACTCAAGCATTTGCAGATGCTACCAATCAGTTCAAGTATTGTATAACACTCTTTTGTAGATAGTGTGTCTCTTTGTAGGCAGTGTGCCTCCTTGTGAGCAGTGTGCTCGGGCAGTGAGCCCTAATTGGCAAGTGCCATTTTGTATTTCTTTATTCTTCTAACAGAGAATAATCTTTGGGTTAATCACCCTGTGGTTTTCTCCCTTAATAGGGTTTCCACGTCAAAAATATTGTGTCATGTGTATCTCTATTTTCATGGTTATGTTTGCTTGTTTGATTTAATGCTCCATTGATTAATAAGAAAGTTCAGAAAGGAGAAATAATTAGGATAACTGATTCACCCCCCCTCTCAATTATCAACAATTGGTATCAGAGCTAAGTTGCTCCTAACAGAGTCTAACAGCTCGAGGAAGATCCGGGAATCCAAATGGATGCATATGGTTTAAAAGAGCAACTCAAGATTGCCCTTGAGGATCTTGAACAGTCAAACTCAGAGGTCAATGAATTAAAGGAAAGACTTAAACAGGCTGATGATTTCATGAGAGAACTGAAAGACAAATTAAGTCTCTCTATGAGAAAGAGAAAGGAACTGCTTCAGCAATTGGCAAGACAAAGTGAAGCAAGTAATGCAAATGAAGAGCTGACTGAGAAAACCAAGTTATGTGAAAAATTATCAAAAGAAGTCATTATGGTAAGACATGAAATGGAATCAGGAGTTATAAAGTTTACCCAAGAGATTGAAGAGAAAAGAAAAACTGAAGACAATCTAAGACAATCTCTCAAGGAGAAATCAGAAGATCGCCACCAGATGGATAGAATTATCAGACATCTTGAATCTGATCTTGAAGATGCTAAAGATAATGAAGAAAAACTTGAGGATCAAATTGTCTCTCTCAAAAGGGATCTTCAAACAGCAAATGAATATAAAGAGAAATTCAAGATAAGTTCTGCTCAACTTGAAGTTCTTCTTGGAAGTCAAAAGAGGGCAGATGACAAGTGTGGTTTGGGATATGAGAAAGGAGAAAGTTCTGGATCTGGCCAGAAGAATTTTGATTCAGAAAATCTAAGGAACAGGCCTAGAAGACCTCCGGTAAGACAGCCCAATGCTCAAAGATATCCATCCTTCAATGGATACTGCCACAGCTGCAATCTCTTTGGTCACAAAGCTAATCAGTGTAGGAAGAGAATGAATCAATCTAATTCATCCTTCTCCGGACAATGTTTTAACTACAAAAGGTATGGTCACAAGTCTCATGAATGCAGAAATATGCAATTGAACAAATCATTCAATGGTAGATGCTTTACATGCAATAGAATAGGTCATATGGCTAATCAATGCAGATCAAGTGGATATCAGTCAAATATGCAAAGAAATGTTGTTTACCAAATCTACAATAGGTCTGGTCATAGTGCAAAAGTCTGTAGAAGCAAGAATTAGGACAAAAGAGGTCCGGTATATCATAATCAGAATCAAGACAAGGGTAAACAAAAGATGAATGCGGATGAAGTTAAAAGTGAGATGAGCAAGATTTGGGTGAAGAAAAGTACCGATAATGTAGAGGTTGGATCCGCACCAAACTCTGGTGCTGATATTCCTTCCGAAAATTAATAAGTGAGCTCTGGCTCAGGGGGAGACACAAAGAAAACCTTGTTCCCCCAGCCAGTCAATTGGTGCCGGAACTGGCACAAGAAGAGTTGCGGATTGAAGGACTCATAAGGCATACATTCAAAGGAACTGTGGTCAAGATTTGGTAGATCCGCAAGTTGTTTAAAGTTTAGGATTGATCCGATTCTTCAAGTCATCTGAACAAGGCAAAACCAGAATAATGTAGATTGAGCATTTATTGCAACTTGATATTAGGGTTTGCGGAGCAATATAAGGGTTTTCTCATTAATCACTTGTTCATTCTGCACTCAAGAAGAAACGAAAAGTGGAGCTCTGCAAAAAAATTCCTCAAGTTCATCAAAATCACTTGCAGAAGTCATTACATCCAGAAATCAATCTGACCTACTCCGTGTAATCGAAGGCGCATAAGGTATTTTCTATTTTTCAATATCTCACTGCAAATCTTTTGAAAAATGAGTACTCCAAATATAGTAAAGATCTCTGATAGACCTCAGCCCACATTCAAGAAACATCCATACAAATCTTTGGAGGTAGATCCCCTAGGAGCCTTTTCTAGTGTTCTGCATGGCGTGTTGCACACCGAAGATATTAGGGTTTACATACATGCGAGTATTGAAGAACTTGGGGAATTCAAACTAAGAGATATCTATCATAAACAACTGTTAGATGATTCATTTGAGCTTAAACCAGAATATAAGGGCATCCAAGAGAAACATTTTGATCAATTCATTCATTTCCCCTGCTTTGAAGAAGATGAATGGATCTGGTACATGTTGAGTAGAATGCATGATAACTTCCTATGGCTGAACAGACCTTGCAAGATTACAAATGAGGCAATTAGGGCAGTAACTGGTTTATACTCCTCCGGAGGGATACCTGTCCTCAAATCTGTCAAAAACAACATTGTAACTGAGGCCACCAGATCAAAGTTTGATAAGAGGGCAATGACTATAGAAGATATTACTGACCCGGACATCAAATTTGCATCTATGATAATAGGTTACAAAATATATCACTCCAGTAGGGAGAATTCAGTATCCAAAATTGCAATATATACAGCCTATGAGATGCTAAGGAAAAATGCAGAATATGATCTATGTGAACTTCTTTTGAGCCAGTTAATGGAAAACATACAAAAGATCAAAAAGGATAAGAAAAACTCTTTCAAATATGGTGCACTAATTTTATGCTTGTTTTTCTACTTCATGAATGAGCTGCCCGGATCAAATGGATGGGTATGGGAGAATGACAAACCAGTAGCAGTATAGATCAGAGACTATTTGCATGGGCTTGGGGATGCTAAAGCAAGAAATTCAGCCCTATGGGGATATTTCAAAAACTTCCAGAGCATGATGCAAGCAAGAGAAAGAATTCCCCAATCTCTTGTTGAAAAATACAAAGACACAGTCTGCTTTATGGTTGATACTGATCAGTGCCTAATGGAGGCAGTAGAGCCAAGGATAGTCTGGATCATGCCTATGGGGTATGAAGTGGATGAACAAATTGTAGAATTGCATGTCCAACACATGCTCAGTCAACCAAAGGACCCAAAAGCAGAGAGATTTGGAACCTTTGAAGAACTAAGTGTGAAAATTCACACTGAGCTCAGGCAGCCAGAAATCAAAAGAAAGGTAAGAAAAGAAGTTGAGGAAGTGGCAAAAGGTTTTGGCATCTCAAAGGAGGCACTTGATGCCAACTGGGAAAAGAGGCGAAAGGCTGAGGAAGAGAAGAAAGAGGCAAAAAAGAAAAGCAAGAAAAGTACTCTGATGGAAACCTCAACCCGGACCAGATCATCAAAAGGATCTACACCTGTCACAACCAAAAGCTCAAAAACATCAAAACCGGAAGGTCAGACATCCGGTAAAGGGCTTATGCAAGTCAAAAAGATGAAGAGGAAACTGAATCAGATGAGGGGGTAAAGGAGATAAAGAAACAGAAGAAGAAATCATCCGGTAAACACTCTACCAGTCAAGGAGAAGTAGAGAAGGAAGAGGAATTTGTTGAAAAACCTACTCTCTCCTTAGATGATGTAGTAAAAGCAGTCACTGTGGATGGCAACCTTCAACCCCTAACAGAATTCTATGATGATTATAATGAAGCAGATAAAAAGATTCTGGAGGAAGCCACAATTAAGTTCTTAAATATTTACAACAAAGCATTTATTGAAATTATATCTCTGATCCCTAAAAGCTTGGAGAAGGAACTAGAATCAAGAAAGAACACTGCCCAAGCTAAAGATCTTGAGATCTGGGAACAGATAGCTATTTAGCTATATCCTTCAATTGATCCCAAGACAATGAACATGGTATTCAAAGACTGCAAGGATGAGTTCAGGAGCAAAGCAAGGATGAATTAGCTCATGCTTGGTGAGACTGACAAGGTGGCCAAGGATACAGAAGAGATCCTCCGAAAATCCTTCAAAAGATTTAATCTTCCTATTGTAGAGGACTTGGGTACTGATCCTTCAACCACAAGTGTTGCAGAAGAAACTTCTGAGAAAGTGATAGAAGAGGTGGGCCCTGAACAGACCAACATTTCTCCTCCGGTTTCCCCTACAGTCTTTGGATCCAAAGAAGAAGAAAAATTACAGGAGAAAGAAGCAGAGGTGAAGGAAAAAGAAGGTGACAGTACAAAGATTGCAGAGGGACAGAAGACTTCAACAGAGAAAACCACAATGACTAGTGGTGGGATTGTAGGTGGAGAGAAAACTCCAAAGGACAACTCCAAGACTGTAGAAGAGAAGAAACATCTGTCTCCGGCAAGAGACACTGCACAAACTGTCCAAGAATTTTTGAGCAAAGAAACAATGGAGATTGATGAACCGGAGCTTCTACAAGGTCCATTCAATTTTGATTCTCTTTCTCCGGTACAGACAATGAAAATAGCTTCATTTGCAAATGTTAAGGCTAATGAAAAACTCCTAAAGTCTCATATGGAAGACTATGAGTTGATAGAAGCTACATCTAGAGTGTTGGAAAAGATCATACCATCTTTTCAGAAGGACCCCACAGCCTCCTCTTCCGGTAATATCAAAACCTTAGTCAACAGTGTTAGTACACATTTTGATTCCCTAGAAAAATCAGCTGAAGAAAAGGTTCGAAAGGAGTTTTTGGATAAGAGATTCTCAGAGGTACAAGGATTAATCACTAATGATAAAAGAAATATGAGTATTGGGATAAAGAGTTTAGAAAATGCTCTTAAGGATGGCGGTGAAATATACAAATTTTGTATCTCCTGGTCCAAAGCAACAGTGGACATTGAGAAGAAAATAAAAGAACAGGAGGATAAACTATCAAACCTATCAAAGAATTTTGATCTTCTCTCTTCCTCTATAACAAATCAAGAATGTCAGACTATTGCAGTCTTGAGTGAAATCAAGAAGTTGGAGAAGGAAAGAAAAAATAGAATAAGCAGGATGAGTGAGCCCAGGTGGTTAATTGTCCCTAAGCTGGAGGCCATGCATGAGGCCATAAAAGAAGCCCAAATTACAGCCCAGACCAATGATCCGACAGATCTAAAAAGGGCAAATGCATTTGCATTCCTGTTGAGTGGGCATATCTCAATTTTGGACAGGATGAAGTAGAGTTGGGCGACAGAAGTTGTACAGTTGAAGAACACTTTTGCAGACATATTACAGTTTATGTAAGTATTCCACATGTATATACTTATGCGGCTAAGTACAATTAAAATTTTGAAATTTTTGGTATGCGGACCCTACCCTTTGCCATTGATGTCAAAGGGGGAGTGAGGAGCAGTGAAAAATGAGGAATCCATCTAAGGGGGAGCTCCGAAAAATGTATATAAAGACAGAGCATTAGCCAAGGGGTAGCATAGTGTAAACACTTAGTCATTTTTCACTAAGTGTTGCCATCAATGCCAAAGGGGGAGATTGTTGGCAAAAGACACTATATGGATTCATTTTTGTTGTCATTGATGGCAACAAAGGTCAACCCACACATCCGCAAGACATGGTGTGTCTCTACCGGAAGTCAGAATGAAGATTGTTATGGTCCGATAAACAAGAATAGAGCATGTGGCAAGGTCCGACAGACTGGTCTGGATCTCTCAGAGGAAGTATCTTAGTGAAGTGCGGTTTTGGGGAAGTCAAGAGGACTACCTTGAGTGATATATTCCAAAGTTGTAGCCTCCGGTGATAGATGAGGTAAAAGATATGAATACTTGAGTACCGGGTTCCTGAGTGACAGTGTGAACAGAGGAAGAACTGACTGACAGAACATCAGACTATTTTTCAGATTTGTTACTGATGGTGGTAAAGGTTATGAAGGCATGAATCATGTTTGGCCGACATGATTAATGATTTCTACAAGCATAGTCTTGATCCACATTACTTGTTGTGGAAGGATTCAGCCGACAGATCAGAGTTTGTGAAAAGAATTGACTATTCCGGGTGCCGACTTGAAAGGTGATGAAATCACTTGTGCGGATATATATACATGATGGATTTAGTTGTGAGGATGAAGTTGTGTGTTGTGTTGTGCGAATAAAAGCAGAAATACAGAGCAGAAGCAGTAAGGAAGGTCCGGTATGTGAAAGGAAAGAAGCTTAAAAGAAAAGGAAAGATGAAGTGCAGCAGATCAGTATACTGAGCCTAACCGGAACTGGACTCAAGCATTTATAGATGCTACCAATCAGTTCAAGTATTGTAAACACTCTTTTGTAGACAGTGTGTCTCTTTGTAGGCAGTGTGCCTCCTTGTGAGCAGTGTGCTCGAGCAGTGAGCCCTAATTGGCAAGTGCCATTTTGTATTTCTTTATTCTTCTAACAGAGAATAATCTTTGGGTTAATCACCCCATGGTTTTCTCCCTTAACAGGGTTTCCACGTCAAAAATATTGTGTCATGTGTATCTCTATTTTCATGGTTATGTTTGCTTGTTTGATTTAATGCTCCATTGATTAATAAGAAAGTTCAGAAAGGAGAAATAATTAGGATAACTGATTCACCCCCCCTCTCAGTTATCAATAGTATCAAGCTATTCGTTGAGTCCTCTACTTCTGATGAGCTTGGTTATCTTGATAATTACATCATATTCCATGACTTTGGTAATCCAACCAGCCCTTTTCTCATTAACATCCTTTCCTAACAGAAACTCTTTCACGCCAGGGTGAGCAACCATCAAATGTACCTTATTATTAGAAATAAGATGCCTAAACTTCTTGAGACTTTTTACCACTGCAAGGACATGTTTTTCAATGAAACTATACCTCTGTTCATACTCCTCCAATCCTTGACTAAAGAAAGTAATTGGCTGCTCAAAGCCATCACTTTGCTGCTGTACTAGAATTGCAGAAATTGTATCTAGACCGCCATAAGCATACAAAATAAAATCTTTTGAGAAATCAGGATTTACCAGAGTTGGTGCAGCCGATAACGCTTCTTTTATGGACTCAAAGGGAAGTTTGGCCTCTTTTGTCCAACTGAAAACTGTATTTTTCTTTAACATAGAGGTCAATGGCTTCAATAAATTTGCAATGTTAGGTATAAATCTTCATAGAAAATTAATTATGCCAATAAAATGTTGCAGTCCCTTCTTGTGACTGGGTAAAGGCAACTCCAAGATAGCTCTTACCCTTTCTGTATTAATGGACACTCCCTCTTTTGACACAATGTGTCCTAAAAGCTTGCCTTCATGCTTTTCTTGGGATTGAGAGATATCCCAAACTCTTTACATCTTTCAAATACTTGTTTCAAATGGGTTAAATGTTTAGATGCATCCTTAGAGAAAACTGTGATGTCATCTAGGTACACAAGTACCAATTTATAAAGCAAACCCTTGAAAGCCATATCCATAGCTCTCTGAAAAGTAGAGCCAGCATTTGATAGACCATAAGGCATCCTTTTGTAGGCCATGGTGCCCCATTTGGTGGTAAAAGTAGTTTTAAACTGATCTTCCTCCTTGACCAACACTTGATTATAACTAGAAAAACCATCAAGTAAGGAGAATCTTTCTAAACCAGCCACTACTTGTAGAATTTGCTCCATTGAGGGCAGCGGGTAGTGGTCCTTCAGAGAGGCTCTATTAAGGTCTCTAAAATCAACGCACAACCTAATCTCTCCATTCTTTTTCCTCACAAGAACAAGATTCGAGACCCAAGACGTGTGCTTGATCAGAAAAATGATGTTTCCCTCGATCAGCTCAGTTAATTCCTTAATCATCAGAGGCTCAAGTTTTGGATTTAAAGGTCTTTGTTTCTGCCTCACAGGTTTTGCACTTGGCTCTAACTCTATAGTATGTTGGGCAATATGAGGGTCAAACCCCTTTAAGTTTGAGTATTCCCAGGCAAACACATCTTCAAATTCTTGACAAAGAGCAATAAAAGCCTTCCTATCCTTAGGTGAATAGATTTTACCAATTTTGAGAAGCTTACCTTTAAAAATTTCCAACTCCTCGTAATGTTCCCCTTTGACCTCCATGCTAGTTTCACTCTTTCTTAGCTGATCATCAATACCAAAAATGGATTCCAAGGTTACCAATCCTCTGGGCAGCTTATTAGTCCTTAACTGAACAATTTGATCATTACCATATTGTTGTTCGAGCTTGTTCTGATTCATCACAGAGAACTCATCTTCTTCTAATAGGAAACACAGAACCTACTCATCACTCTCAAAAACCTGCCAATGAATGTTATTATAAGGAATAGAGGGCCTATCAACTATTTTCACATGAGGCTATACCTTCTCTCTTTGAATATCACTGGGGATATCGAACTGAGCCCCAATCGCAGCTAACCTATCTGCATGATAGTTCTGATTTCTTCGAATAGATATTAGATTGAAAGCGTCAAACTCCTCAATCATATCCCATACCCTATGTTTATAATATTTCAAAGTATTGTTCTTTGTAACATGCAGTCCCCTCACTCGATTTACAATAAGTTCATTGTCCCCATACACCTGCAAATAGCCAATTTTCCTCTTCCTTGCCCACTGCAAACCTTGAATCAACCCTTCATATTCAGCAGTGTTATTTGTACATGAAAAAGCAAAACGGAAAGCGGAATAATATCTGTCACCTTGTGGAGAAACAAGCATTGCACCACCACCAGATCCATTCCTATTCCTAGAGCCATCAAAGTACATTTTCCACACTTCATTTTGTTGTTTAATCTATTGTTATGCATTCTTTACCAGGTTTGGAATTTCTGTTTCAAGTTCATGCAGTATGTAAACCCCCATACCAGTTTCTTGAATGTGTCTTTCAGGATCATCTACAATATTTTCTAAGGCCCACTCCTTTAACAGTACCTCTGGTATACTTTCAGCTTGCAGTTCTTGAGCAACAACAAGCTCAAGATCATCAGAAATAATGCAATTTGCATTAACAACACTTGGGACATAAGGCTCTATGTGATATTTGGCAAGCAATTCAGATTTTAGGGTCACTTTTGTGCCATATTGGGTCCTAAAGAACATGTGGGATCAGTCTGAGGATAAATATCCTCCTATCTTGGCTGTGAACTCTCTTGACAAACACAACAAAACGAGGAGGTAAATCTATGATGGAACACCTCTAGAGAGATGGAAACATTTGGAAAGGTATGCAAAGTGAGACCTAGATCTTTCATCACACCAACAGTGTTAACACCTGTGCCATTTAGCTGGAGCACACCCTTCTCAAGGGGCTAGTATTTCAATCCTAATTATTCTGCAATTTGTTTTGGCATTACATAACTACTTGCACCACTATCCACCATGTAGTTATGTACTAACTTGTCTCCTATTATTAATGACACATAAAATGGAAGTGGTTTAGCACTCTTGTTTAACCATTTGCTGTTGTCCTAGGATGAATTGGTAAGGACAACCCTAGTTGGGTCAATAATTGCATCATTTGACACTTTTAAATCAGACAAGGTAGATTGTAACATGTCCTTTTGACCTGGGATAGCTAAGGAATCCCACATAGATATTGTCACATTCATTTTCTTCATATTTTCAATGATACTGAAAGGTGGAGTAACATTTACCTTCTGATGTGACCTTGTAGCAACAATATCAGCCTGCAAATGAGGCTGTTCTCTGGCAGTTATTTGAGTATTTCTTTGCAAAATATGGGGAATCTAGGATGTAGAAGGACCAGTAGGTCTTTTTCCTTTGTTTACTGCTTGATCTATCTCATAACCCCTCTTTTTAGCTCTTATATTTGCTGCAAGTGAAGTATCGTCTCCGTTTATGCTCTAGAACTCATTTTCCTGCCAGTTTAGGAAGGCAGTATCATTATGAGACTATCCTTTCTAATTTTTAGTCCCATCATTAGGGTGTTTGGCTGTAAAACTGCCACATTTTGCACCATTAGAGCCTGATTTGTCACTCCATTTGGACAGGTTGCCTGACTGTGTGGCTGATTACATGGAAGACACCAGTCGTACTCAGCTGCAAGGTTGTTCTGAACAGGGACAAGGTTGCTAACTGTATTAATGGGTACAGGATTGTAAGGCTGGAAAGGCCTTTGGTTCACATTCTACCTAGCACCCTGGTAATTGCTTTGATAAGGTGACCTATTAGCTTGATAAGGCTGATTTTGCTCTTGATTGTGTGGCTGATAAGGCTGTCTGTTCTGGGACTGCTATGTTTTTATGTTCACCAGTTCATTCCCAAAAGTTTGCAAGATATTCTCTATTTTCTGTTGGCTATTTTTTATCTCTCTTAACTCTTGCGATGAGCTAGACATAACAGTCTCAGGATTGGAAGTACTTGGCAATGTTGCTACAGTAGGTCGAGGGGCAAAATATGGGATTAGCAAAGGCATTGAAGCTTGAATCTCAGGAAAAAAGGGCATTGGTGGTCTAGGTGTTATTTTCCCAGCTTGAATCAAGCTATTTTCTGCTCTAATAGCTATTTCATATGCATCTGGTAAATTTGTACCTCCCATTGATTGTATCATTACTAAAATTTCATTATTAAGATCTTTCAAAAAATATAGAAATGCATAATCTGATGAAGGCCTTACCATGGCAGGAATTATGTTCCATGTCTTTTGAAACTGGAAATTGAAATCCCTCATTTGCTCCTAGGGATTATTCTAGTCAGCTGTTCAACTAATGACAGATGGTCTGATTTATCTTCAAAGAAGCTGCACAACTCCTCTCCCAAATGATCCCATGAATCTATGGAGTTCACCAGCAGGCTTCTGAACCACTGTAAAGCCTTCCCTTTGAGAGAAGCTGTTAATAACCTGATTGTAACATTCTCTTATGTCACATGATGGACAACACATAGGTTTGCAACGTCTTTTATGTGTTCCGCCAGAGTAGTTTAATCTTCACCATTAAAATATGGCAAACTTTTCAAGGCAGCGACAGGAATATCATCATGCTAAGCTAAATTCAGTGGGCTGCCTTGGTTGAATGCAACAAATGACTGATTTCTGACTACAGGAATCATTGTAACTGGCATTCTTGGGACAATATGAGTTCCAACAGCAGGCGAAGTAGACTTGGCTCTCCTAGAATAGACACGAGTCTTCTTGGGTTTCTCAGTTGTTATCCCTCTTCTCTTAGGTGGGGATAATTGCAAATATTCAAAAGATGAAGAACTGCTTCTGGTTTGTATTCTTCTCATAAGCAGAAATATACTGATTTTGCTAAACCAAAGCTCAGAGTCGCCAGATATGCAGGTTTTAACCTCTTACAGGTTTGAAAATCACTGGCTGCACATCAAAACCAGCAATAAAAGGTAGTATTTGAACTATTTCTAATTCTTGAGTCCCATCGGGCGTGCCAAAAACTGTCGTCTCTTAGATTTGCACCCTTACAGAGTTATAAAACTAAGCAATCTAGAGAAACATGGGAATGATCTTGAAGTGTGGGACCTTGTGAACTGAGATCAGACCTCCAGAGAAGGTCGGCTTCGTTAACTGGTTATCACTTAAAAACTATTGAATTTGCAGAGGAAAAGGGAGAAGGAATGTTTTTTAAAAAAGAAATGATAAAACAGGAAAACTTGAAAATAAAGGGTGATTCACCAAGTTGAATAAAAGAACCCTCACAGTACTGAGAAGATGCACAACACAACTAGATACAGTAAGTAGACATACACAGATTTAGATGATTCTAGCAGAGGTGAGAAACAAAATGGTTGAGAGGAACAAAATGTTCACAGACAATCATATGCAGATTCACACTAAACTAAAAATCAGTAAAAGAGGTAAAATAACTTGCATATATTCAATAAGAAGGCATAGTTACAGTAGAAGAAAGCTCTGTTTGGAAACAGAAAGACCGAATACTAAAAATTTCTAACCCTTTTTACATCTCATACCAATGCATATATAGCATTTGCATTTGACCTAAGTCGGTTACAATGAATTCGCCCCATGGGATCTATCAGGGAATATCTGCCTCTGAAGGGATGTCCTCCTGCAAGAAGTTATGGCGTGAGATATCTGGAACAGGGGAAGATGGAAGATATTTTAAATCATCAATGTGAGCTACTGAATCATCGACCTGCACCCATAAATGCAACAAATTCTGCATTTGCATATGCAAAATGGTCGCTAAAATGTCCAGTCGATCGAGCCTGTAGATGTGCATCAAATTTTGAAAGTGAAAAAATCCTGCTCAAAGTCTGCCAGATGAAAGAGGGGGCAAAAACAAGCACTTTTACCTTTTGAAGCATGTTGAAATTTGCCAGGATGAGGGAGATATGGGCGGTCAAAGTTACGGTCAAATATGTCTTGTATCTGCATATCCCCTTGCATATCTACGCTGGTATGCTTCATCAGCCATCGAAAAGACCACAAATTGAGTCGCCGATGCACAATGTCTCGCTGAAAAAATCCCTTTGTATCTACATTGTACATCGCAATTGTATATGAGATACAATCGCACATACATACAATGCGGGACTCAAATGGATTATTAACCATATTGGAACTTTAGAACAGGTCTGGCTTGTATCTCTGCCTTTTGCATATTGGCACATACATGCACTTCAACATACAAACTGCAGACCCCAAAATGATTATCCACTGCATTTGATTCCCCATTCACGTCTAGATTGTATGTTTTCCCTTTGTATATCGCATATACAATGTGAATATACAAGCAGAACTACATACAATCGCACTTGCACATACAAATGTTGCATCTGACCTTTGTATGTGACCTTGTATCCTTCTTTTGCATCTGCAAACATACAATGCAAATATACATACAAAGATGCATACAATCGCATCTACCTTTATAAACCAAACTGCATATTCTTTCGGGTCCGCGCTTTGTATCTCAGGATTGCATATGCCATTGTATATGCAAATGTGTGTGCAAAGATACAATTGCGTATACATGCAAAAAGTGGACCCCACCTTTTGTATCTTCCCCTTTGTATGTGCGCATGCATCGGCTGTCGGGGAGACCTTTAGCTGAGTCACCGATATGCAAAGTCTTGCCGAAGACACTTGTATCTTTGCATTGCATGTGCCTTTGTATGTCTACCTTGTATGCTTCATCGACCATCGGAGAGACTATGAGTTGAGCCGTTGATAAGCATGTCACACTGAAAATCCTTTGTATGTTTGCCCCTTGTATATTGCCTTATGTATCTTGTCGATGTATATTCACCTTTGTATATGGCCTTATGTATATACAAAATACATACCACAATACATACAAAGGACCTGATGTACAGTAACATTGTACATGACCAAGATACAAGGAAAAAATGTATCTGAGATACAAATCGACCAAATGATAGAAAACCCCAAAACAAGGATGACGTCATCATCATATACATGAAAAATGGCTAAGTATAAAACTGGGAAATCTCTGCGATGGAAGGTATTTGAAGACAAGATTTTTGGGTTTTTCTAGGTTTTATGCAAGGATTCTCTAGGAAAGATTTTGAGATTTTTGGTAAAGCAGAGCATGGGTAATTGAAAGATTTAAGCCCTTTTTTCCTTCTATTTAGGCTTTCTCTGACTCGATTTCTCTTATAGAAGGAGAGAAACAGAATATTTGTGGTCAAGCAAAATATGACAACAGATATCATAGATCATGTTGAGGAGACAAAGATTCAAGTGTCAAAGGTAAGAATACCTATTAAGGGTATTATACAAAAACTTCATCCTGAAAAGGAGGCCAAGTACACAATGACAAAATATGAGGATTCAAAAGCTCAGATTCTTTTTGAGTCTTCCAGAATGGGTATTTATTCCTTTCCCACTAATGATGATCCTGAGTCATTAGATAATGCTTCAAATGGAGGTCTAGAAACACATGAATCATTCTCTTCAAGTGAAGAGTGTAAGAGTCAATGTGACTCAACAAGCCAGGATCACCTGCAATCAAGACAACCTTCCACACAAAGATGACAACAGAAGATGCTAAAACAATGGAGCAAGAATCTATACAAAGATCATATGAAGCTGTATGAAATACAATGAGTGGGCCTTGCTTATAAAGGCAAGATGAGAGCTAGAAGGGTGGAGTGAAAGGTGGAGTGAAAAGTGGAGATATTCCTACAACATGTGTCAATTAGAGGATGATAACTAATTGCACATGTGGAGGATAAGACAACTCACTCCAACTATCAACAACTCAACACACAACTAGACTCAACTAGTGATATCTAGAAGACTCACTAAGTCAACTTAACATGTGTGAATTATGTGTCACACCAACACCCCCCTTAAGTGAAACTTAGAGAGTAGTTGAATAAAACAAAGATGTAATGATGGATGGGTCCCGGCTACTAGGCCATGTTAGGTACCATGTACAACATATCTCAAGTGGAGAAAAGGAGAAAACCACATGGGACAAAACTCCTCTCCAAAAGTGAGAATGCAAAAAACAAATGAAGGATGTGATGGAAGGAGTACTCAAGACCCCCCAAGGACTACAACCAACACATATATACAATCAAATACCCCCCCATAGGAGAGAAAGTGTGAGACCATAAGTCCCCCCCACAATGAAGTAGCTCCCATGCCGATGGTGAATGCCTAAAGATGAACGCTAGAAAGTGTCCTGTACCTGCAAACAACATTCCTCCCCTTAGGAAGAAACAAGTCCAAAGGCTAATGTCGATGAAACTCCATCTCAACGTATGAGGGAAAAAGCCTCATGATGTATGTTGTCTCTGAAAACTGCTCAAGAGTCCACATGTCATAACCAAAAGATGCCACATAATCAGGTGCTACATGCGACAATCCAAGACAAGATGAAAACTCAAGATCATCAATCTCCAAAGACAAAGAATTCTCTGAATGATGGTCAAGACACTCCAACTCAATGCCAAACTCTGACAAGTGAAGAGGAGAAGGTGTATGCTCATCCGAAGTAGAAGATTCAACTCCTTCAAAGAGGAGATGAATGTCATCAATGATGTCTTCCAAGTCATCAAGATAGGACTCACGAAACAAGTCTGCAATACCTATCAAGTACTCATCCCACAAACCTATATCTGGAAGACAAACAATGTCCTGCTCAACTGAAGTGGATGAAGCTATGTCAATGCCAATCTATGTAGAAGCAGGAGAAGGAGGAAGCTCAAAACTAGTCTCAGGAACCAAAGTAGATGCAAGAACACCAAGGTTCAAGTGACCAAACTTCTCCTTAGAAACATGATTCACACTTGATGCATGAGTGTGAATATCAATAAATGGTTCTACATCATCATTAGAAAAAAAAAGGGAGAAAGTAAAAAGGTGAGAAGCATGATCAGCCATCCCAACAGCAATGATGTCTCTACTCTCCAAGTTTCAAATAATCATAGAATCAGGAGTGAACTCAACTATCTTCCCTGCACCACAATGAGTAATCTGGTAGATGGAAAGGAGATTGGTTGTCAAGGAAGGTACACACAACATATTGTTGAATGTATTATGACCAACATCAATATTTCCTCTTCCAGTTGCATGTATGTATGTATTGTTACCCATCAAAATAGGTGGCGAAGTACATGACAGAAATGATGAGAACATCCCCTGTGAAGATGCCATATGATGAGAAGCTCCTAAATCAAGAAGCCATCTATCTAACTGTAGACTTGTTGAAGCAAAGAGTGCTTGTCCTTTTCCTTTGTATGACCCATGTGCAATGCCTGTTGTTCCTGTAGATGTAGATGGTGTCGAAGAAGAAGACTTGGGTAAAACGGTTGTTGATGGAGAATACTTAATGTTATGTTTTTGAAGAAGTTGTGACATCTCCTCAAACTTTTTCTGATAACATTTAGTCTCATCATGACCCAATTTCTTACAATAAGAACACTTTCACCTCTTCTTCTTATTGGACTCCTCTTTGGAAGAAGAGTTGGGGGTTTTCTTTAATTCTTTCTCTTGCTCTTTAGACTTTGAATCCTTTTGTTTCTTTCCCTTATTATGTGAAGCATTAGGATCTTTTGTGCCTTGTGTTGCAACTAGAGCTTGTTTTCTAGAAGACTTTAATGTGCCCATGTGTAGTAGCTTGGCTTGCTCTCTAGTGAGTTGTGTAGAAAACTCCTCAAGTGAAGGTATTTTAAACTCACTTCCAAAGGCATCCATTGTAGCATAAAAGGTAGAAACATAAACTGAATATGCAGGACCCAATTTTGCAAGAATAGATAAAATCAATTGTTCATCTTCTTTCTCAAGACTACTTTGTTTGAGTTGCAACCTGAGAGACTTAAACTTGGTGAAGAAGTCTTCAATTTGATCAAAATCTTAAGGATTAAGTGCAATTAGCTGATTCTCCTATTTGAACCTTCTTATTTTATCTTGCTTGCCAAATAGATTGTCTAGTGTTGTCCATATATCATTTGGTGTAATACAAGACTCAACATGAAATCTCAGATCTGGAGAAATAGCAAGACAAAGTGTACCAAAAGCCTCATCTCTTCTGTCTAACCATTTTCTTCTCTCAGTAGCACCTGTGGGTTCAGGATCTGTGCCTAAAGTTATTCTATGTAACTTTTGTTTATACAACACAAACTCCATGTTTTTCTTCCATTCAATATAATTATATGGAGTTAAAAGTGGAAATTGAGGTACATCCATGATGAAAAAGAGAGACAACAACACCCCTTTACTATGTAAGAGAGCCCCCCCAATTTGTTGTGGCACTTTATACTTAGTGTGATTTACAATTGTCCTCAAGGGACCAAAATTGGGAAAATAATGAAATCTCTTAAAAAAAAGAGATCCGAGTGGGTTTACAATCACTCACAATGATGTATTACAACAAACAAATCCTCTCAAAACAAATTTCACCTCCTCAAGTTTCAAAATGCCCAAGTTATCACTTAAATGCCAAAAAACTGACATATGAAATAAAAAACACTTGGAGTAAAATCTGAGAAACGTGCATGGATGGTTGTGTAGAGATCCTAAATACCTTTTTGATGCTGCAAAAATCACAATAATCGAAGTTCGTGGAAAACGTTATGAGCTCGGAAGACAAAAGGGAAGATTTGTCTTCGACCTGCAATAAAATGTTATCAAACAACAAAATCTATGAAAATGACTGACACCACTGTGAAGAGCTCTCTGTCATCTTTCCAACAGTATCTTGTTTGCCCGATTTTGACATCGTGGGCAAAAGTTGTGCAAAAAGAAAAAAAAAGCCCTACTTTAGGGCTTTAAGGGGCAAAACAGGGCCCCCTGATGGACAGAATATTCTCATAGAAAATGGAATATTCTTTGCTGGAAATAGAAAACACCAGTTTTGCTAGGAAACCACCTTTTGGTTTGAAAACTACTAATTTGCTTGCAAACCATCCTCAAGAAAAGAAACAACCTTAGATCAGAAAAAAAAAAACCACTAGTCAAGGTAAAAACTGCTTGTGACTGGTCAAAAGCACACGAGCACTGCGCAAAACCACCTTTGTCTGAAATCGTCGTGGTAGATCTTCAAGGACCGATGGTTAGATCATAGATCACCTTGAAGGAAAGCTAGCAAAGGTTCAAAGACCGCCAGTATATGGATTCCAGCCGGGAGATGGAAAGACCAATGTGACCGGGTGCCAACTATCGATTGCTGGTCGAAATGGCTATCGACTATAACTGTCACTAAAGTATCTAACGCTGAAAATTCCACTGTGGTTTAAACAAGAGCCGCTGCTGGTGGTCAGTGAATGACTGCCTATTGGACTTTGAGGCCACCTGAGATCTCACGTCGAAGATTTGTGGAGACCACATAGAAGACCATTCAAGTAATGCAAACGGTCGCTTCGGGTGGATATAAGACCGCTAATGGTGGCATTGAAATCACCGTGACTACCAATCAAAACACTCCCGCAGACTTTCGATGATTGTAACCAAACTGTTGCTGTCAACTCTGTTACGAAGACTATCAATATGGCAAAGATCATGGAGTGATCAAAGCAAACCGATTACTAAACTGAGAATATCCGCTGAAGGCGGATCTAAAGCCGCCGATGTTGGTGGAAAACCATGGAGTGTGGTACTACCAAGTCACATAAGCTGCCAAGTTTGGAGTTCAAAAAGCAAAACCTACGGATTGCAGATGGCCAAGGACACCCTCGTATAACCATCGATCAAGACAAATAATAGCTGATGAAAGTTGAAAGGGATCCGTCGAGGTAGAAATGTGTAATCGACTGGTTCGGCGTGAGACCAACTGATGCCGACTGCCGAAGTGGTAGATCACTGCCAGTAATGTGGAATATGCTAGACGCTGATAAAACTATCGACTGCCTCAAGAATCAAACGTCGACTGAGACTATAGATGGCAGAGTGGAAGTGGTTTTAATAACCACCCGAGTCTTATGAAACGCTACCTCCACTGGAATCAAAGGTAGTTGATAATGTTGACTACAGATAGTACACTGAGATCTTGAAATGCGACTACCGGATTGGAAAATACTTTGGTCGTTGTAGATTCAGCCGCTTTCGGGCTAGCACAAGACCATGGTTTGTAAAGCCAAAACCGCCAGATGTTTGTTAAAAACCACCGAAGGATCAAAACAATGTTGCCAGAGGGATTACTGTCGATTGGTTTCAAATGAATCTGCTAGCTGAGAATCTATTGACCACTGTGAAATGGCATTATGGCTTGGTAAAAATAATGTGCATACCACCGACGAAGAATGAAGCTCACTGATGCCAAGGAGAAACCGACGATCAAAGACTACACGAATTTGACCAGTATGACGAAGATCTAAAGCAGGTATGGTATGCCTGAATAGAAATGGACGCAGACACAGAGCTAGTGTAGGGTACGGCCATACGGATTTCGCTAAGGCTATCCAGGGGCAAAAAAAATTTGCCAAAATTTTTGATGACGAAATTCAATGAATGAACAACCGATCTATACATATTTGGACCTCCTGATCACAACCGTGATGTCGGATTTTCTCCAAGACGCTCCTAACACATAGCTCCCAGCAAAACCTCTCCAATGAGGGAAGGGAATTGCAGATTAGGCTCCGATGCCATGTAAGAGTCAATGTGACTCAACAAGCCAGGATCACCTGCAATCAAGACAACCTTCCACACAAAGATGGCAAGAGAAGATGCTAAAACAATGGAGCAAGAATCTATACAAAGATCATATGAAGCTGTATGAAATACAATGAGTGAGCCTTGCTTATAAAGGCAAGATGAGAGCTAGAAGGGTGGAGTGAAAGGTGGAGTGGAAAGTGGAGATATTCCTACAACATGTGTCAATTAAAGGATGATAACTAATTGCACATGTGGAGGATAAGACAACTCACTCCAACTATCAACAACTCAACACACAACTAGACTCAACTAGTGACATCTAGAAGACACACTAAGTCAACTTAACATGTGTGAATTATGTGTTCACACCAACAAAGAGATCTTGTAGCTGAAAGGAAATATGATTTCCAAAGGATTGGTTTCTCTAAAGAAACTTTTTGATAAACATGATTACTTTGTCAAACAGCGATGACAGTTGGAACTGAATTCATCAACAAGAGTGGGACAATTCAATCTGGATGTGGAAGAAGATCTCAGAACGTCAAACACTGGGAAATGTTACTCATTCAATAGTAAAAAAAAGGGGGATGGAACATTTTTCTGCTGCCTCATAGCAAACATCATCTGAATCTTTTCTCAAAGTGAAGCAACAGATAAGTCCGTGTATTTTTCTATAGCTTTTGTGTCTTTTTATTTTTAGTCTTTTTATGCTTTTCATTTTTAGTCTTTTTGTGTTTTTTGTTTTGTTTGCTTGACTCTATGGGCCAATGGCATGGATGAAGGCACTTAGAGACTGGAATTCTTCTCCCTTTGATCTTTTCAAAGAATGATCGAAGGAAGCTCCCTAATTAGAGCTAGTTGTTGTCCTCAAAATTAGCTGCACTCATTTTGTAGGACAACCCCTACAAAACTTCTCCATTTCGTAGCCTACACTCTAAGTTTGCATTTCAAGGCAAGTCTTCTTGACCTCATGTGAAGTCATCTAACACCTAAGAATAGCTTGTAACATTCAGCTAGGTCAGTTCCTCAAAGTTCATGAAATTGACTAAGTTACAAGCTCGTCGAAATATCAATTTTGACCTTTTTAGAGTGTTGGGAATTTTTCATAGTTTACATGCAAGGGCGGCCAAAAACCCTGCCCATACATGTAACTTGTTTGTACATATGCATGGGCGGGAAAACTAACTGCCCGAACATGTGTTTAATCAACTTTCATGCAGGAGTGGTCAGAAGTACCGCCCATGCGTGTCTTGTTTTGTAACTTAAACTTTAAAGTGCATGAGCAGCCAATTCTACCGCTCACGTAAGTTATTTTGGTTTTCAACTTTTTGATGTAAGGGTGGTGATTTTCTCCGCCTGAACATCTCTAAGTTAAGTTGAGTGCATTAAAGGCACTTGTGTGATGTTTTAATACGTCTCTTTTTAAACCTTTTAAATCATTTTTAATTGTTATTTTTTACATATTCTTCGTCTCTAAACCGCCTTGGTGCGAATCAAAACCCTCGTGCTCATTTTCGACAATCTTCGCGTGATACTCCATGATCTTCATCAAAATTGTTGTGCTTTCTTACCATAACTAGGTGAGTTCGCCATGATTTTCCTTGTTGCGAAGTTTCTTTGAAGATCATTCTTTTCATGTTTAAGTGTCAATAGTCTGTTATTTTTATGTGTTGTTCAAATCTTAGGGTTTATGTTTTTAGTTTGTGTATTTTCATTTTTGTTTTCTTTTATAGCAGCAAAATTTGCCTTTTATCATTTTAAAACCCTAGTTTTTAGATGTATGGACGATGGATTTTGCCATTCATATTTCTTGTCTTATTGTGTTTTTGGATGTAAGGGTGGTCATTTTAACTACCCATGCAGATCTACCCCTGGTTCTTACCAAATGCACGGGCAATGGTTTTCACCATCGGTGCTATTTTGTCCGTTAAGTTTTTAAAATCTACCAGAGGTGTAATGGCGGCAATTTTTGCCACTCCTACACGGAACTTTCCAAAATGTAATACCATGCATAAGTGATCTTTTTGACCGTTTTGACACTTATAATACCAATATCACCAAGATGCAAGAGCGGTCAAATTGACCCCCTTTACACCTACTAAAGAGATTTTACCCCCACATGCAAGGGCGATCATTTTGACCACTCCTACATGAAACTCATTATTTTTACCTACCTGCAAAGGTGGTCAAATCCTTCACCCTTACACTCAATGCATTACACCCACATGTAGGAGCGATCAAAATGACCGCCCGTGCATGATTTCCTGAAATTTTCCTAACATTGGGATTTTTTTGCAAAATGATGCCTTTAGCCCGCTTTCGCCTAATTTCTTGACTTGTGCACACTCTAGCCCTTTTAAGCTCATCCCTGTGAACATGGTCAACATTACGTAGTTTTCCCAAAATACCAATTTTTCCCCTAATTGTGAGATCATTACTTTTTTACAAATTCTACAAGAAACAACTGTTGTCAACACTAGTTTCAGTGATTCCTTCAAAAGCCAATGTCTGAGCCATCTCCGTCTAAAGCTAAGACAATGATGTGACACTTTTGCATAGGCTTGAAGAGTTCCCATGTATCCTCATAGCTGAAAATCACAAGTTTCTTCCTGCAAAAGAGATGGTCGATGCCTTCAAAAAGATGATCCAAAAGAACTTTGAAGATGAAGCATTTTCAATTGCTTCAATGGATAAACTCCAAGATTATCAATCAACCCTTGATAATTTCAAAGACAATCTTGGGAAGCATGAAAAGGTGATAAAGGTGGTGAAAGATACAATTGTCAAAGCTCATGTTGTTTCAAACAATACAGTTGGACCGGACATTAATGAGATGGAAGCAGTAAAGGACATGTATCACAATTTTCTGAAGAAGAATGATAGTGGTAGCTGATATTCTTTCTTCAGTGCCTTAGTTTATTTTTCCTAATTTTTGTATATGTAATTTGTAATCAGTTTTGGACATATCCATATGTATTTTCCTAAAATGTAATTACATGTGGAACAAAGGAAGTCCTAAGTCAAAAAGGACTCTTTTGTTGAATAATTCAAAGTAGTTAGACTTTTTCCTAGATTAGCTCAAGGCCTCTCCCTATAAATAAAGAGGGCCTCTATTGTAATTTTTATCTTTAATCTTATGCATCGAAGTGCTATCCAAATTGAGACTCAACTTTGACACTTTGTGTTCAAATTGCACGATCAATTCCAACCAATAAAGAAGGCAAGTTTTGATATCAAACTTTGTGTTGAATCAAATTTGTATGAGTGAGGATGTACATATGGCATTTTTGCTAATTTCTCTTGTTGGTTGATTAGATATAGTGGTTTTTTGGTTATTATGATTGGAGAACATTCAATATAAGTTATATAAACTTTGTGTTATATTATTTCCTTGAATATATGTGTGTCGAAAGTGTTTCTTGGTGGAGGATTATAAATACTTTGAGCTTGTAGTTGTTCACTTTGTATATGAATCATGTTGAGAACTTGTAGACTTTGTACCATAATTTTCAATTACATTCACGTGGATCAGTGGTATTGTTAGTTGATAGACTTTATGCTCCAATTGGTGATGAGGTTACTTTTAAAATCTTTCTGGGGATAATTTGAAGACTTTGTGCTTCAGATTATTCACATGGTTCGTGAATCTTTTTGTGAAGTGAGTTGAAAGACTTCGTGCTTAAAATTACAAGAATATTGGTGATTATTGTTTAGGTTAATATTAGAAGTGTAGAAGCATTATTGAATATTACCTTGAAACATTGTAAACATCTTTTTTGAAAGAAGAGAAAAGGATGAATGTAACACACCCCTACATGGTTAGAGCTAGTGTAAATATTGTTACCTTAAAGTAGTGTAATTTTGTTTCAATAAACAGTAAGAAGGGAACCTCCCCTTGCTGAGAGGATAGATTTATCTCATCACATTGTGGTTGATATAACCATTTTGCCTTCAGTTAGTTGAAGACAAAATATTCACCCAACACATTTGTAAGATGATGGAGGTGGAATTGCAACATATGTCTTAGGGGTATGATAGGATTTACGATAGAAAGTGGTGGACTTAAGAGGAATGGAAGAAGTACCAACATCTTTAAATTGTTTACCTTGGGGTGTATATCCAAGGCCATATGAGCGTGGAGAGACTTTGACATGGATTGGCTCCAAAATACCTTGTTCATGAAGGCCTAAGCATTTACCTTTGTAGTCCATGTTTTGGAGTATGCGGTGGACAGTAGGACTAGGTGTGGTTTGGGAACTAGACACGAGTTCCTTATTGGGTGGAGAATGTGAAGTGGTAGACAATGGTTGTTGTGTTTCTAGGGAGGAACATTCATGAATGGAGGTGGATAGACCAATAGGATGTGATGGTGGATTTGGAATATGGTCGACAACGAATGTGGAAGGATCATTAGAATCTTGATCATGTTCATTAGGATCCAAGGTATTTGTTTGATCTTCTATTCTTATGTGTTCTTGGGAGGCAGGTGTCTCATCATGACATGTGGATGTTGGTGGATCATGGATAGGATTAGGTGGAGGTGTATTTGGAATATCTTGCTCATGGATAGGTATAGGATCAAGTTACTCATGGATAGCTTCTTCATGGGTAATATATTGATCATAGAAAATGTATAGGTTATGGATAGATTGGATGAAAGTGATTTGATCTTGAGTAGGACCAGGGCTTGATGTTTACACATGCTTAGGATTAAACTCTTGACATACCTCTTGGTTTGTTTGAATGGAAGCGGATGACTCTTGGATGGGCTTGATAAGCACTTGATAATCACTAACATGAGGGTACAATGGCTCTTGACTTGGACTCATGGTGCAAAAATTTTCAATAGGCTCGAGGGGTTGTGAACCACATGATGGGGTTGAAGAAGCGGACATGACATTCAAAGGTTCTTTGGTAAGATCATCAATGGGTGCTTGACATGGGGATGGATTATTCCTTACTAGTGGCCCTTGGATCACATCCTTTGTAGGTGAATGGGTGATGGAAGCTAAAGGCTCGCGATTGGGATTAGGTGGAAGGCCAATTGGATTAGGTGGATTAGGACTAGGAGTGGATAGATCCCATGGTGGAAGGACAAGAGGGGTGTTATATGGATTAGACTTAGGGATTGGACTTTGATTAAATGGAGGGCCAAAGGGACTAAATGGATTGGTGGATTTGGATAACTCCATAGCTTTTCTTTTGCTTTTAGATTTTGCAAAGAATCTTTCAAGAAAATTGTTCAAGGATTTGTTGGTTGATGGATTAGAGCTTGATGGTGATGTTGGTGTAGGACTAGTAGGCTTTGATATAGGTATTCTCTTGGATGATGATGGAGGACTAGTAGATGGAGTGGTGTATGATTCCAAAATTAAGGTAGTATTTCCTTTGTCAAGAGTATCATTAAAGCTTGAGGGCATTTGACCTTGTTACAAGGAGTGGCTTAGGTTCACATGTGCTTGTTGTGATGTAGATGGATATGAATATTGGTTGGCATGGAAAGAAGTGGGATAGGTTGATGTGGCATTGACTTGATAGGTGAGTGGATTCGGCTGGATTTGACAATTGGCTATGAATTGTTGGACTTGGGCTAGGAGGTGTTGTATTTGAGGTAAGTGGATTTGTTGAAATTTTTGAATGATGGTTTGGAATCTTTGTATGATCTGTCAGTCTACAGGTTGGAGTACCTCATGAAGTGTTTGAATGAGGCCTTGGAGTTCTTGTGCTATGATATTTTGCTCTTGTGTTGGGATGAAGTTACACATAGATTGAAGTTTTTGGATTTTGGTTTGTTCCTCCAAGTATGTCTCAATATCTACAAGATCCTCATCATCACTAAGATCTATAAAGTTCTCATCATCACTAGAAACAAATTTTGGGTCACCTTAGAGTATGTAAGGTTTTGGATTGTTTTCATGATTAGGAGGAGGGGATCCTTGAAGTGTGACCTTGGGCCTTAGATTAGGATTAGGCTTGCTTAGGATTATGGCCATTTTGATAAGTGTTGACTCAGATTAAGATGATGATGTGGCAATTGTTTATTGAAAGTTTGACTTGGGCAATCTCAAATACAAAATTTCACATGTAAATGCATGAACACACACATCAAACACAATGATAAATTTTCCTTTCAAGATTAAATGTTATGATTATGAAAACACTTGAAGACACATCAACAAGCCCTAATGATTAGTTAGGTGGGGTATGGCCAATGAGGTCTTAAGCTAGGTTGCACAAGGTTGACTAGGGAAATGGATTGAAAGTGAAATCCTGCCACACAGCCGGGAGAAAGGGGTAACCCACCCTTCACCTTCACTTCCCAAAGGTATAAAGTTCTTTAGGGCTTAGCCAAGAATGACAAGATTTACAACTCCCAATGAGGGTGTCATTCAATTCAACCTCGGTTGAGGTCGTCCCTTGGAGTGGTGCGTCTCCAACTAGGCCTCCTAAGATAGCGTAAACAAAAGTAAACCAAGTGAGTTGTCACTTGATTCACACTCGCAGTTGTTAATTAACCCATAGAGAAATGAGATGTGTGTCAAGCAATTCAAGCACTTGGTCTTTTTAGATCCCAAATAAAAATGTGTAGGAAGACACTTGTTAATTTTAGACCTGATTTTTGATGTGTGAAGACAAGAGTATGGTTTAGAGCCAAATCCAAATGTGAGAGAAAATAAATGTTCTTTTTACACCCAAATCGAAGTGTGTTTGCAAACAATGATTGATTGAAATGAAAAGAGATGAAAGATTAGAATGAAGGCACCCAAAAGTTTTCACTTTCCAATCTATTGTGTGACTGATCCCAATGTTTTTCCAGTGTTGTATGAACACCTACAAAATTAGAAAATGATATTATAATGCAGTCATAAAAAAATAAGCTCATCAGAAAATTACAATTTCAGATACATATTTTTAACATAGCCGAATTAGATTCAATTATTTGAAGACATTTTCAATCTAAAAACTAAAAAATCAAAGAAGAGACCCCTAGTAATTTTATGAGAGCTTTCCAAAAATGTAAAGAAGTCAGAAAAATTCCGTGTTTTGCACCTAGAAATGCGGATTTATGAAAAACCTATAGTCGGCAAAGATTTGATTTTTTCACACAATATATGAACTCAAAATTAAATCTGTAAAGAACAAATCCCCATTAGAATTTCAAGATCTTTCCAAAAATGTAAAAATTTCTGAAAAATTCACGGATTTGCACCTAGAAACATGATTTTATGAAAAAAAACATAAAATCATGATAACGCCTACAAAAACGGCGATAAACACGTGATTTTTCTACTGTAGCCTCCTGAGATGATGCACAAGCTTATATGAAAATCTTGTAGAAAAACTCATATCTGTTTGGAAGATATGAAGAAATTTGTAAAACCTAGGGTTTTGTCCAAAAATGACATAAACCTACAACAAAAAGTTAATGAAACCCGTGAAAAGCAAGCTAGATCAAGGGATTCATGTCGGGTTCACCAAAATCAAGTATCTTTACGCTGTCGAAATCCCAACTGAGCCTTTGCATCATTCATCTATCTATTTTCTTCTATCATCTTCATCTTATCGTTATGTTGCAACTATGAGCAATCAACAACCCTTCGACATCATGCATTCTCATGCAAGATTGAGAAGAGCCATGGAGATTAATCAAGTCTAGCATGGATTCGGTTTGCATTTGATTTTATTTGTTTTTATTTTCATGCTAGTTTGTCCTTCATGGTGCATAGTTAGGGTTTAGTTGGTTTGTTGTTTTTAAGACTAAATCTAATTTTCCCTAGCTACATCATCAATTATATTTCATTGAGACTTCAAGAGCCTTCGACTATCAAAAACAATCATCAAGACGTACATATAAATATACAGTCACAACTCAATACATCGTAAGCAATGCATAACTTGTTCTCTTAAGTCTGCAATGTGGACGTTCATTCAAACGAAAGGTTTAAAATTGTATTGAAGTCTATCAAACATATGAACTGAGATCTCTAAGATAGCCATAGCTCTATTTATAACACAGAGATAAGAATTTAACTTGTTGATCCTGAGCCTCCTCGTGTTCTCTCATGGTTGAGACTGTCTGTAGCTCTCTTTGATAAGAGGTTATCATTCTTGGTATACACCACATGCACATTCACACTTCTCTTTTGAAGTCTAACCAACCGAAAAACAAAACACAACAAGACACTCCCTGAGCCATCCGCTAAGGCTCAAAAGATAGCCTTCGATAACCAACTAAAACATGTTCTTTGCATATGTTTTGGGCTTACCACCTTGCAGGATCTTTGATCCACACAGTCCACTTGGCCTAACATTTCTCCTTTCCCACTCCTCGTGGGTTTAAGGGTATCAAGCTGGTAAGTATGGGAAAGGATAAGTTAGTTAATAGCATAGTCAAAAGCTATTATCCTTGACCTCTAAAGAGGTTCATATGCATATAAATATAATCACCCTTGACTAACAATAAAGGTTAAAGAACTATTATAATATTAAAGTTCATTATAATAATGAAAGCAAAAGATAACACACTAAAAGCTTAGGATATTCGGGGTCGAGTAATACTTCCCCAACATTGACAATAAACCTTAGTCAAATGACTTGATATAAAGAATTAATATCCCTATTTAAGAATAGGGTAATGAGAGATCTCATTAACTCTTAACACGACTATCACTCGACTTATGATGATGTTCTAATAATGTCGTCTAGTCATTATTTCTTGTCGTGATAGCACCATCGACAAAATGACTCACAAAGAACTGAATTACTAAGAAGGAAGACATAACTCATGACAACTTACAAGGGGTTTGGAAGGACATGGAAATCGATACTCAGATGACTAATCAACCTTGTTTTCTCAGCATCTAACCCTTCCTCTAGGATGATACCCTCCTTCCTTCTTCGAAGGTCGTTACACTTTCATCTTCACACTCAAAACCACAAAACCATGATCAGTGCATCATAATCATATCCCATAATTTAAATTAATTAATATTCAAAATTGATTAACATCAGTCATTAACCTCATAATCAAAAATTAAATCAGATATTTCCACAATATCAAATCAATTAACTATGACTAATCCTCCTGATTATCATGCAAAGTTAATGATTAAGTCTAATTGTATGTTGGGGATGTAACATTGATCTCATCATTCTTTTCTTTAGAACTTTCACCTTTCTCAAATCCCAAGCCTTCTTTATCATCAAGACTCTATTGACTTGCAAGCATTCTATCAAGTTGGGCAGCACTCACTCTAAATTTGTCTTCTTGAATCCATGCATGTTTCAGATCAGCTTTTAGATCCACAACTTCTTATTTAAGCTTTGTGTAGTCTTGAGATTTGTTTTTCACTAAGTGATTTAGTTCTTCTTTTGACTTTGCTCTTTTTACCACTTCTACTTTCAGATCATTCAAGGTTTCATTTGCAGATATCAATTGTTCGTTAGCCTCATATTTTTCTTTAAATTTCTTGACTTGCTCCCTCAATTTTTTAATGCATTCATCTGCTTCCTTGACATTATCTTTCAGTTCCCTATTTTCTATTTCAACCTTTTCAAGATCTTCAAGGGCAATTTTGATTTCTTCTTCATTGAAAAGTGTGCATTCTTCTTCTTCAATTGGATCAATTTCTTCAGGAGGAGTAGGGCACCTTTTACCTGCCATGTGTTCAATCTCCAAGATCTTCCTCAAGCTGTTAGACTTCTTCCAAGGAACCAGGCTTTGATACCAATTGTTGAACACCTAATGTACTAAGACAGGGGGTGAATCAGTACTCTATTAAACTTTTTCCTTATTAAACTAGTAATCTAGTTACCACATGCAATAACAAAGCAAATTAAGCTTAGAAGAAACAACCACAATCCATCGCACATGAACACCAAGATTTTTACGTGGAAAACCCAAAACTGGGAAAAACCACGGTGAGTGTTAGCTCACAATATATTATGTAATAACAATACCGCATTACAAGAAGGATCACTACTCAGGGCTCACTGCCCAAAGATTTGCTCACTGCAAGAATGGCTCACTGCTAAAATAGGCTCACTTCCTAAAGAAAGAATAAGAGTGAAAAATGGCTCACTACCAAATTGAACTGCTCAGATTGCATATACACATGCATGGATGCAACTCCAATGAATGCTTAAAATATTGTGTCAAAACTCTACATCTTAACTACTTTGTTTCACTACTTTGCTTTTACATTAAGCAAGGTCTCTCTTCTTCTACTCTTGTCGCCTACTCTGTACTTCACATATTTTGCATATTCACATTCACATCTCTTATCTCAAACACCGAATTCAATCCCATATATATCTGCAACAATCAAGATCTTCATATTAGGTCGGCCTGGTAAAGTGTACCATGTAGTCATGCATTATGTATCTTGTCAGCCAAAATCATTTACCAAAATACATACCGAATCAGAACAACACTCGAATCATATTCACATATGTTGGATCCATCCATATAATTACTTAGGATAAGATTCCAAACAACAAAACTTACCGCACACACATCATACTGTCATGTCAGCCTTAACCACAGACTGTCACTAGTTCAGTTCAACTGTCAGACTACATCTTCCACTGCGGACCACAAGACTTGCTCAAATCCTAATTAGAGACTCTTCACATATCATAGATCATACCTCCAGAAATGCAAATCAAAATATTCTTTTATGGTAGAATACTAACCTCAACAACACTTGCCCTGTCACAATCAAACAATGTCAAACAATGTAGCGATAATCAACAGCTTGTAGCCATCTTTTCGTTGGACATCAGGACCTGAAACTCTACATTTAAACACTTCATATAAGTGTTTACAACACCTCAAAACCACATGACAAAATTTATAATAGCAGAGGAATGTGGATCAAATCAAATGAGTGTTTTGCTCTAAATCACAGTGTATTATGTTCTTTCGAACTTAGTCTATTAGAGTGTATGCTTCCAGTACTTATTAGGAGCTAAAATCTTGGATATAAGATATTCTATGGACTACAGACATCATACCAAAACTGCATGATCTTGTCTTCTACTGCAGACCAATATTAGCTCAAACACTATCTCCTTGTCAATGTTTCAATATAGTACCAACACTTAGCCAAAATGGCTAAGTCTTCTTCTCCAAACCAAAAACATTGTTCCAATCTTGTTCCTTTGCTTATTGCCATCAATGACAACACCATTATGCAAAATCATTCATTATCATACCAAGTTGTCAACAAATAGTGAGGAGGAAGAAGATTTTGTTCCCTCCAAGAAACAACATGAGGAAGTTGTGAACTAAGCCAAACAAACAATAAGAAAGGAGCAAGAAAAGGAGAAGCAATACTAGCAATTTTTCACTGAAGGAGAAGTAGAATCTCTCAAGAAATTAGCCCAATTGACAAAACAACACAGACTCCTTGAGAAACTAATTTTTTTTTCTAAATATTAGAATAAGGAGCAAGGTCAGAAGAGTCAACTCCAAAGGATGGGAAGAACAGATAGAGTATGGAAGACAAAACCACTTATGGTGGATGTTCACATCAATCATAGAAAGGTCCGGAATGTCATGATAGATCTAGGAGCAAATGTCAACATGATCACTAAGAAGTTGCGGGAGTAGTTAGGAAGACCTAAGTTGACAGAGACAACCTAAAACATCATTTTGGTAGATGGATCTAACATGCAAATAATGGGAACATGGAATCAAGTGGAAGTTAACCTAATGGAGGTCAAACAAGTCTTAGACTTCATTGTTGTAGCTATGAAGGATCAAGAAGAAGCTTTCAATGCACTTTTAGGGTTGAGATGGTTTGTGGATGCAAACGATATCATAGACTCCCAGAGAAAAATGCTATCATTTGCTAATGATAACAAGACTATCAACATTCCTTTGGGATCATCAATGGAGGAAGCATACATAAAAGAAGTCAATCGGACTAAAGATAGTAATAAGGATGCAAAGAATCTCTACACAATTTCAAGGTTGGATGCAGAGAAGACAACAGAAGCTTAATTCTGAGGGAGAATTGGAAATATAGGAGGATCACTATAATACAAATAGCAAGGAGGTTCTAGAAGCCTGGTTGAGAGAAGAATCAGAACTGAAAACAAGATAAATGCTTGTTTACCAGAGCATATTCACGATCAGGACTAGTGAAGAAGATATACCGAAATCCTTCGCACTTCATCAAAACTCACCGGAGATCATATGCGGCACATCTATGGAGGACACGGAAGACACAGCTCAAAGACCTTACCGAGTAAGTCACATTTTAAAAGGCATTTCCCATATCAAGTTTCTTAGGTTTTCAAGAGTACAAAATCTGCATACATATCTAGGAGAAATGGAGATAGTCTTTTTAGAATAAGACATAAGATTACAAATTGTACAACACACATTGGTATGCAATGTCGCAAATTAGTGGAACACACACAAAGACACAATAAACTGATGACCAGTATTCAAAATACTCTTCAAGACAAGATATTTGTCGGAGGAAGGAGAATATGATATCATACCCAAATACTTAGGTTAGATCTCATTACAAGAACATTTATCCATGTGCACAATGGTATGGAGGGAAATAAATGAATACAATGAGATATTGTACACCCCTTTATTCTATTGGACATTGTCCCCAATAGCACAAACATGGTATATAAATCAGGAATGAAGGATAAAAACCAGATACTGGGAAGAACAACAAAAGGAATTCGTTCACACATTCTCATTCTTTATCCCAGACAAGAACATATACATAACACTACTCAGAATCAAGGAGATGATCTTTCAACAATATGTGGAAGAAGAAGAATCAAAACCGGAGCAATGTTCACCACCAATGAAAATAGAAGGCATATGGAAAATCATAGAATGGATGGATAAGGTATCATACCTGGAGAAACACAAATGCTACAAAATAACACAACAGGAGAATGAGGAGGGTAAGGGGCAAGAAATAAAGATTGAACAAGGTGAAAGAAAGTTGGCAGAATCAACAGATATCAAGGAAATATAATACAACAAACCTATCCAGTTAAGGGAAGAGAACATTGCCAAAGAAGGAGATCCTAAGCTAGCCAAGATAGGAGACTATTGGGATGTGAAGGAAGTGGCACAAGTAGTAGAAATCTTGTCTGAGTATGAGGATTTGTTTCCTAGGATGTTTACAGAGACGAAGGGAATCAAAGAGGAAGTCCGAACTATGAAACTTCAACTGAAAGAAGGTTGTAAACAAATCAAGAAAAGGCCATATAGGATGAATGAAAACATGAAGAAAAAAGTTAAAGCAGAACTAGACAAGATGCTAGAAGCAGGGATCATAAAACTAGTGGATGAAGCAGAGTGGATCAATCCAATGGTAGTACATAATAAGAAAATAGGAGAAATCAAGATCTGCAGAGACTATAGAGAGTTGAATAAAGCTTGCATTCATGATCCTTTCCCTACACCATTCATAGAGGAAATCTTGAAGTCAGTTGCCGGCAGGGAAATCTACTCCTTCATTGATGGATTCTCTAAATATCACCAGGTAAAAATTAGAGAGGAAGATCAACCGAAAACAACACTTGCATCTGAACTAGGATCTTTTATAAGTACATTGTTATGCCATTTGGATTGAAAAATGCACCTGCAATATTCACTAAAATCATGATCAATGCATTCAAGGAGTTTATACATGATTTTTTGGAAGTCTATTTGGATTATTGGATTGTATTTGGACTGGTAAAAGATCACACACAGACATTGAGGTTGATGTTGAATAAGTGTAGGAGCTTGCAAATCTCCCTAAACTTGAAGAAGTGTGCTTTTCGGTACCATTTGGAACACTACTGGGTCATATAATATGTAAAGAAGGCTTGATGGTTGATCCCCTAAAAGTTGCAATTTTTAGAACCTACCGCCACCAATAACTACATATGATGTCAAAACATTCCTAGGATATATAGGGTACCACCAAAATTTCATCAAAAGTTATGCAGCCATCTCAACACCTGTAGAAAAACTTTTGAAGAAGAAATAAGGCAAAAGTATTACCTGGAATGATCAGCACCAAAAGGCATTTGACACTTTGAAGCAAAAGATAGTAGAAGCACCAATACCCATATTTCTAGATTGGGAGAACACATTCCATGTTCATGTGGATGCATCAGGGATTGCAGTAGGAGCAGTACTGACTCAGCCAAGGGGTTCTAAGGATCACCCTATAGCATTTGCAAGCAGGAAGCTATGAAAAGGAGAGAAGAATTATACCACAACTGAAAAAGAAGCCTTAGCAATGGTGTATGCATTACAGAAGTTCAAACATTACCTCTTGTCGATACCTTTTGTATTCTACACTAATCATGAACCATTGAAATACATACTCAACAAACTAATCATCCAAGGAAGAATTTTATTATGGCTACTCTTGTTTCAAGAATTTGAATTTTCAATCATGGTAAAACTAAGAAAGCACAATCAAGGACCAGACTACTTGTCCAGAATTGAGATAGGGGAAGATCCAGAGGTACATGAAGAAGAACTACCTGCACAAATCTATTCAGAGTGAATGTGGTACTGGAAGAGTTGATAGATATAGCATACCCATTGGCTATAGGTGAACCTCCAGTAGAGATGTCAACACAAGAAAGACAACCTAATGCAAAAGTCTTTTCCATATACATTGATTGAAGGAGAGCTACATGTCCGAGGAAAGTATGATATCATCATAAGGGTAGTGTATGAACATGAAAGATAAGAAATTCTAAGAGAAGCACATGAAGGGATTGCAGAAGAACATAATGTTGGAGACATGACGATAAGAAAAATCAAACTAGTTGGGTTATGGTGGCCTACACTTTTCAAAGATGTAAAGAGATATGTGAAGAATTGTGATGTATGTCAAAGAACAGGGAAACCTACTGCAAGAGATGAGATGCCACTGAGACTAGTTCCAACACAGTTACCTTTCCAGAAATGGGCTATTGATTTCATTGGACCTATAGACCCACCGGTAAAGCACTCAAAAGATAGATTCATCATTACCGGAGTAGAATATCTGACTAAGTGGGTTGAAGCACAACCAACTAGAGACTATACAACAAAAATTGTCACCAAATTCATCTATGAGAACATAATTACCAGGTTTGGCTACTCGTTGAGTATAACTAGTGATCAAGGTAAAAATTTTGTAAACAAGATGATTTCAAAGCTACTGGACAACTCCATGATAACACACAATAGGAGTTCATCATATCATCCATGAGAAAATGGAGCAAGTTAATCCCTGAATAAGATCATTGGGGTAGCATTGACAAATATATGCAATGGGAACAAGACAAACTGGGATCTAAAAGTACCAGCAGTATTGTGGGCATACAAAACAACCTTTCAAATGAACCACTAAGTTCACTCCCTACGAACTGGTATATGGAATAGATGCTACAATACCCGTACACTTCATATTGTCAAATTTCTAGACAGCAAGGACTCTCAAGCTAGGTGAAGAAGACTCTCACACAGAGGATTGAAGGATTGGAGAAAATAGATGAGGACAGATTGGTGGCAGCCTATAATATGAACTTAGATAGGAAAATACAGAAGGCCTAGAAACTTAAGGAACAAGACATTCAAGGAAGGTGACTTAGTACTTTTTGTTAGATTTAGGGCAGACAACTGAGAGGGGGGGTGAATCAGTTGTCCAAAACTTTCTTCCAATTAAACACTTAAATCCACTTTGTAATTCAGTAGCATAATGATAAATCAATCATGGAAACATAATGCATTAAATCAAGAGCAGAAACACATTAACACACAAGACACCAAGATTTTGACATGGAAAACCCAATTAAGGGAAAAACCATGGGGTGATTAACCCAATATTGTATTCATTGTTAGAAGAATAGAAAGAACAAAATGGCACATGCCAATTAGGGCTCACTGCCCGAGCACACTGCTCACAAGAGGCTCACTGCCTACAAGAGACACACTGTCTACAGAAGAATAAGTATCACATACTTGAACTAAAGAATAGCATCTTCACCATGCTTGAGTTAGTTCCATTTAAGCCAAAAAGTTCTGCTCTACCTTTCGCTCTTCTCCTCTCTACCACACTCTCATCTCCGCAAGACACATTTCAAATGACTTTACAATTCCTTATTTATACAAGACATCGACTTAGGAATGATCATCTAAGTCAGCAAACATTACAGAGCAAATACATAAATACCTCATGACTAATTACAAAAGACTTCATGCAGATCAACACACTGTCGGCTACACAGATCTGAGACTTCAATCTTCTTCTAGGAACACGCCAATCTTCAGATAACATCTTCAAGATCATCTGCAAGATGTGTAACTCATCCGGTCGGCCAAACATAGGAAGAACACCATCATCTGGGAGTTATTCTTCAATTGCGAGCTCAAACTCCAATGCAGATCACCAACACAAACTAGACACAATCCAAAGACCTCCACAAGCTAGCCTAAATCACCAAGAACATTCACACTACATCTACTTACTGAAATCCTTCTCTCCTTCATTCGGAACCTCAAGAACACAGTCTGTCATCACTGTCACAATGGAATAGATGCTTGTGGACCTCCAAATCATGAACCATTTGAGTTATCACTCCACATGGACTTCCTAAACACTCCACCAAATCCATAGAACAGGATGATGCATTTCTGGATCTCACTAGACCTATCTGTATCACTCTGTCACCTCTAAACACCTGCTAGAACCAGTTTTACTTGAGCAACCACAACTTCTCCAGATCATCATACGGACCTTTTAAATCTTTACTGGATCATCTTAAGACATGTATCTACAAACCCTTTGATGCGCATCCTCTGATCTTCATCTTAGCTAGGATCTTTAGCTCATTATCTTCATTATTCTTCTCTCTTCTTGATTAGGATTAATTTTCTCAATATCCTCAGCACACGGCTCATCTAATCCTTATCATCAATGCAACAGGAGTATGTTGACATCAATGACAACATCAGTTAGGCCCATATTTGCAACAATCTCCCCCTTTGTCATTGATGGCAACATATGAAGTGAAAAACTGTTTTGACCATCAAGACAAGAACTTTTCTTTACTGACACAACTCCCCCTATCACCAACAACCATTCACATGTCTTCTCTTCCTTTATTGCTCCCCCTTTCATCAGCAACCACTTGTTTTTCACATGTCTTCTCTCCCCCTTTGACATCAATGGCAAAGGGCACATACTTGCAACTCCACCAGTTCAGAATCATACCAGCTGCTCCCCCTGAGTAGCAGATCCCCATCATCAATCCAAACCACAAGATATGACTGTGATATCCACCAGACTGATACACATCAGTGCACCTTAGTTCATCATCGGAGGGGTAATAACCCCTAACTTCTCCCTAAGATACTCAAAAGAGTCCTTAGGTAGAGGTTTATTAAAGATGTCTGCAATCTAATCCTTGGAAGGCACAAACTCTAATCTAACTTCATTCTTGTTCACTTGCTCTCTCAAAAAGTGAAACTTGATGGATATATGTTTAGTTTTTTAATGCAACACCAGATTCTTAGATATATTTATTGCACTTGAATTATCACAGAAGATTGTGATAGGTTCCTCATACTCCACTCTGATGTCTCCTAGCATCTTCTTCATCCATAAAACTTGAGTCCAGCTACCTGTTGCTACAATATATTATGCTTCAGTTGTGGACAGGGATATTGCCTATTGTTTCTTGCTTAGCCAAGAAACCAATCTCTTCCCTAAAAAGAATGCTCCACCACTGGTACTCTTCCGGTCATCCACATCTCCTGCCCAATTTGCATCTGTATATGCATGAAGAGAAAAATCATGATCTCTGGGATACCACAATCCATACTCAAGTGTCCCTTTTAGATATCTAAAAATCCTCTTGATTGCCATGACATGAGATTCTCTAGGATCAGCTTGAAATCTAGCAACAAGACCAACAACATTCATAATGTCATGTCTAGTTTGAGTGAGATACAACAATCCTCCAATCATTGACCTGTACTTTTTTTATCAGCCTTAGGAGGGTCATCATCTTTACTCAATTTACATCTGATTGCCTTGGGAGTACTCATTGGTTTTGAGTCTTCCATCCCAAATTTCTTCAACAATTCTTTCACATATTTGGTCTGAGAAATGAAGATTCCTTTCTTGGTTTGAATGATTTGCAAACCCAAGAAGAAATTCATTTCCCCAAGCATGGACATCTCAAATTCACTTTTCATTTGATTTGCAAAAGTTTTGCACATACTATCTCTTCCTCCAAAAATGATATCATCAACAAACACTTCAATAATCAAGATGTTTTCATGATCAATTTTGAAATACAAATTACTGTCAGCAGTACCTTTGTTGAAACCAATCTTCAAAAGATGATTATCCAATCTTTCATACTAGGCTCTTAGGGCTTGCTTGAGTCCATACAATGCTTTGTTCAACTTGCAAACCATATCACCATGATCAAACAATTGAAATCCATCTGGTTGCTCAATGTATACTTCTTCTTCCAAGTCTCCATTCAGAAAGGTAGACTTGACATCTATCTGATATACTTTGAAGTCCTTGAAGGCAGCAAAGGCAAGAAATAATCTTACTGCTTCAATTCTTGCCACCGGAGCAAAAGTTTCTTCAAAATCAACTCCTTCTATTTGAGAGTAACCCTTGCAGACCAATCTGGCTTTATTTCTGATTACTTCACCAACTTCATTAAGTTTGTTCCGGAAGACCCATTTGGTTCCAATCACATTCTTGTTTCTAGGTCTGGGAACAAGATCCCAAGTGTGATTTTTCTCAATTTTCATCGGGTCTTCCTCCATTGCTTTAGTCTAGTTTTCATCATTACAAGCTTCATTCACTGTCTTAGGTTCAATCTTTGAAATCAGACAATACTCTTCTAAATCTTGAGCAATCATTCTTCTTGTTTGTACACCTTTGCTTCTATCACCTATGATCTAATCTTTAGAGTGGTTCAGTCTTACATATGGGAACTTTGGGAGTTTCTTGCACTTCTAATTCTTGATCAGGCTCATTCAAACTTATCTCTTCTACTTGATTTACTGGATCAATCTGAATCCAAATTTCAAAAGGGGCTTAAACTTTTTGAATCAGAACATCATTCTGATCATCTTCATCATATTCATAAAACCTTGAGGGTCTTTTAATTCCTTCATCAACCTTCACATTTGTACTTTCTATAATCTTCCATAGTCTCTTGTTATAACACTGGTATGCTTTTCTTTGAGTAGAATAACCCAAGAATATTCCTTCATCACTTCTAGCATCAAATTTGCCTAGATATTCATCTCTTTTAATGTAACATTTGCTACCAAAGACTCTGAAATACTTCACAGTAGGAGTGATGCCAAACCAAAGTTCATAAGGAGTCTTACCGGTATTGCTTCTGATTTGAATTCAATTAAGAGTGTAGACTACAGTGCTCACAGCTTCTCTCCAGTAGATCTGAGGAACATTTGCTTCCATCATCATGGTTCTAGATGCTTCTTGGATGGTCTGGTTCTTTCTTTCCACTACTCCATTCTGCTGTGGAGTCCTAGGAGTAGAGAATTGTCTTCTTATTCCATGCTTCTCACAGAATTCTATAAACTCACTGAATGTGAATTCACTACCTCTATCAGACCTCAGACATTTTATGTTCAATCCGGTTTCATTCTCCACCATAGCCTTGAATATTTTGAATTTCTCAAGAGCCTCTGATTTCTCCTTCAGAAAAGTTACCCACATCATCCAAGAGTAGTCATCAATTAATAGCATGAAGTATCTATCACCTTGCACACTTCTGATTCTTGTCAGACCACATAAATTAGTATGAACTAAGTCTAATAATCTGGTAGAAGATTGTTCCTTACTTTTGAATGAGACTCTGCTTTGTTTACCCAACTGACATTCTTTGCACAAACTATTTGTAGGTTTCACTAATTTTGAAAGATCTCTTACAGCCTGAGTGTTGCTTATCTTGATGATATTATCAAAATTCACATGACACATTCTCCTATGCCACAACCAACTCTGATCAATTTGAACAAATAAGCAACTTTTACCAGTACCAACCAAGTGGAAGATATTACCTTTAGTTTGAGTACCGAATGCAATCTCTATCCCAGAGCTTTCAAAGATCTTGCATTTTCCATTCTTCAATCAAAGATCATAGCCTTTTTCTACCAACTGTCCGACACTAAGAAGATTGTGTTTCAAACCTTCAACATACAGTACATTGTCAATTTTGTTCTTTCCATCAAAAGAAATAGTTCCTCTTCCTCTGATTCTACCAGCAGAATTATCACCTAATTTTATCATTCCTCCTTCATACCTTTCCAAATCTATGAACTTATTTTTGTCACCTGTCATATGTGGGGCATCCACTGTCAATGACCTAATCATCCTTTTCTTCAACTTGGGCAGCTAGAGCTCTTCCTACAACTTTATGATTGACAGATTCATAGGGCATCGGATCTTCTTCCTTGATGGCAATAAACACCCAGTCACTTCCGAATTTGTTTCCTTTTTCTGATTCATCATCTATTACTCCTTCATTATCATCATCTTAATGAACATAGTAACAATTCTTCTGGCACCTTGATCTGTTAGGGTTTGGCCTTGAAAATCTTTCCAGACACCTTGAGGTAAAATGACCAATCTTATTGCAGTTAAAACACTTAAAAGGCAATTTCCCTTCATACTTACCGGATCCTCTTGGTAGTCTTTTTGCAATAAGGGCTTCAAGTTGAGCTGCTTCTGCTTCTTCTTCTTCCAGTTCTTTTCTTGCTTTTTCATACCATGAAAGTTTCATTGAAGAGTTCTCTCTAGGATCAAACCTTTGTTTTCCTTTTAAAAAGGCACTAGCTTTGAATGCAGATTCAGTCTTGGGGGGCATCTCCAAACTTGGTCAATGCAGCCAATTTACCAACCAATTGATCTGTTGTGACACCTGAATGGGCTTTGAATTCTTCAATGGCAGCAACCTTGTATTTATAAGAAGTAGGAAGGGATCTGAGAACTTTGCCAACAATCTCATCTTCATCCAAGACTCCACCAGCACATCTAATGCCACAAACAATCTCATTTACTATTGGCATGAATGTAGTGATATTTTCATCTTCTCTCATCTTCAGATTTTCAAATTTTCCTTTTAGACTCTATAGCTTTGTACATTTAACATACTTGTCTCTTTCATGCAGGAGTTCCAGTTTTTCCCAAATTTCAAAAGCAGTTTGTAGGTCAACAACATTTGTCAGCTCTAAATCAGACAGGGCACTTAGAAGAGCTTCTTTAGTCCGCAGATTGTTTTCAGCATCTGTGATTTCATTTGCAGTTTTTGGGCCATTCAGTGAAGGAGTATACTTCGTTGAAGCCATGGTCTAGTACTACATTCCCATACATTGCAAGTGGCATTGCATGTGACTTTTCCAAAGAGTAAAATTGGTTCCATCAAACTTCAGACTATCCTTCTTATAGGACGACATCATGGATCTCCTCAAGCGGTTAAGCTCTTTTAGAGGAACTTAGCTCTGATACCAATTGTTAGATTTAGGGCAGACAACTGAGAGGGGGGGTGAACCAGTTGTCCAAAACTTTCTTCCAATTAAACACTTAAATCCACTTTGTAATTCAGCAGCATAATGATAAATCAATCATGGAAACATAATGCATTAAATCAAGAGTAGAAACACATTAACACACAAGACACCAAGATTTTGACGTTGAAAACCCAGTTAAGGGAAAAACCATGGGGTGATTAACCCAAGATTGTATTCTCTGTTAGAAGAATAGAAAGAATAAAATGGCACATGCCAATTATGGCTCACTACCTAAGCACACTGCTCACAAGAGGCTCACTGCCTACAAGAGACACACTGTCTATAGAAGAATAAGTATCACATACTTGAACTGAAGAATAGCATCTTCACCATGCTTGAGTAGTTCCATTTAAGACCAAAACTTCTACTCTGCCTTTCGCTCTTCTCCTCTCTACAACACTCTCATCTCCGCAAGACACATTTCAAATGACTTTACAATTCCTTATTTATACAAGACATCGACTTAGGAATGATCATCTAAGTCGGCAAACATTACAGAGCAAATATATAAATACATCGTGACTAATTACAAAAGACTTCACGCAGATCAACACACTTTTGGCTACATAGATCTGAGACTTCAATCTTCTTCTAGGAACATGCCAATCTTCACATAACATCTTCAAGATCATCCGCAGGATGTGTAACTCATCCGGTCGGCCAAACTTAGGAAGAACACCATCATCCGGGAGTTATTATTCAATTGTGAGCTCAAACTCCAATGCGGATCACCAACACAAACTGGACACAATCCAAAGACCTCCACAAGCTAGCCTGAATCACCAAGAACATTCACACTATATCTGCTTACTGAAATCCTTCTCTTCTTCATCTGGAACCTCAAGAACATAGTTTGTCATCACTGTCACAATGGAATAGATGCTTGCGGACCTCTAGATCATGAACCATTTGAGTTGTCACTCCACATGGACTTCCTAAACACTCCACCATATCCGCAGAATAGGATAATGCATTTTCGGATCTCACCGGACCTATCTGTGTCACTCTATCACCTCTGAACACCTGCCAGAACCGGCTTTACTTGAGTGGCCACAAGTTCTTTAGATCATCATGCGGACCTTTGAAATCTTTACTGGATCATCTTAAGACACATATCTACAAACCCTTTGATGCGCATCCTCTGATCTTCATCTTAGCTAGGATCTTTAGCTCACTGTCTTCATTGTTCTTCTCTCTTCCTGATTAGGACTAATTTTCTCAATATCCTCAGCACACATCTCATCCAATCCTTATCATCAATGCAACAAGAGTATGTTGACATCAATGACAACACTGGTTAGGCCCATACTTGCAACACTTTTGTACGACAACAAGTTTAAGAAGCAAGGAAAATTGAAGACAATGTGGCTGGGAGCATTCTACATTGAAGAAATTGTAGATTCTAGAGTAGTCAAACTAAAGAATATGGAGGGTCAGATATCAACTGGCTATGTCAATGGTGCAAGACTCGAGAAATATTTTCAACCAGAGCAAAGCATGTCTTGAGAGAAAGACAAAATTTTTGAGGGGGGAATGATGTTAGCAGGGTGTAGAGCATGGCACAAAGCCAACCGGAAGCAAGTGCATACACTATGCAGAGGCTGGAGCCGACAAGAAACACATCCCTATATCTAATAGATATAGTATATATAGATATAGGACATGCTGATATAGCATAGGAGCATAGAAGTATGATATGAGATAGATTATGATGTAAATAATGACATAGAAGTCATGGATGTAGATGCATGAGGCAAAGACTTAGACCTACCGAAGGATGGATGTATGACTTTTGATTGCTATCTATATATATATGAAGATTTATCAGTACCAGGTATTCATGTGTTGTCTTGTTATTATGATGTGCATGTGATACTCTATTTCTACTTTGCTATTAATCTCTAGCTACCTGACCAGGGTATAAACTGACTACAAAGACTTGACCGAGGACTGGATCTCTGGACCTGTATCCCTCTTCATTTCTTGCTAATATACATTATCTCTCTATCACTGGAGGTTGATATTTTTGACTTGAAGACTATCATCATTCTCAATGTGTCATACTTCTTATGCCTTAGATGACTACATTGTCACCATTCCCACTGTACATTGTCCATCAAAAAAATTTCGTGCATGTTTTGTCAACCATCATGTCATACATATTTTGAACTATACTTTGTTGAAATGTTTATGGTTTTTACTTCTCATGTTTTTAACATACATCATCTCAAGTACATAGCTCAATAGTCTTGTTGTATGCCTAGCCATTCTTTAGTCTCTCATCTTTTCTCCAGTCATATCTTCTCTTTCTCTAATAATTCTCTCCCTTTGATCAAAGACAATGGAATGCTCATATAGAATATGTCTTAGCTGATCTATCTTGAATTGTCTTCTCCATGGAGCTAAAAAATAGTACAATGGTTAGCTCCCCTTGAACTCATGCTTCTTCTCATGAACTTAGTGATACCTCTTGTTTATGAAGTGCATTTTTCACAAGCATAGATTCTTCCTTCTTGTTATCTAGCACTTGTTTCCTTCTCCATACTTTTATAGACTTTCCTTCTTATTCGGTCATGGTATCCTCCATCTTTTGCTATCTAGATAGTTTCACAAAATGACTTCTACAAGATCTTGCTTTATGCCCATAGTTGTTGCAATTATAGCATATGACATTATAATCTACCAAAGGTGCAAAGGAGTTAAATAGTTCCTTCTTGAGAACCCATAAGAACTCCTAGTCTTATTCCAATCAACATGTCTCACTTGAGTTCTACAATCTCTTGCTTTGTGACCAAAGTTGTTGCATTTATAACATATGCTATTGTTCTTTCTATTTTGAAACCCATAAGAACCTCTATTCTTGGTCCAATCAAAGTTTCTTGCATGTTTCCAACAATCCATTGCTTTATGTCTAAAGTTATTACAAGAATAACAATAACCATGGAAGGAATGATATGACCTTTCCATGTGTGTTTGACTTTGTGGAAGGGGCTTCCTGAATATGTTATTCTTAGCTTCCGAAGATGTGCTCGACTTCTTATTCTCCTTCTTGTTGATTTCATTTTTATGAAACTTTTAAGAACATCAGCATAACCCTCTAATTTATCTTCATTTGATGTTTGTGATGTTTTTGAACTTTGACCCTTTTCATAGTCAAGACCACTTTTATCAAAACATTGCATTTGAGAGTTGATAATGTCATCCAACATTTTGGTACTTTTCTCATTTTTCAATCTTCGGTTTAATTGGGCACTTATCTTTTCAAACTCCTTTCTTAAAGAAACAATTTCAGATTCTAACCTTTCACAAATCTCTTCCTTTTCCTTTAGCTGAATTCTTATCTCCTTCTCAATCCTTTTTCCTTATTCAAATAGATTTGTTAGCTCAAAGATTATCTTCTCGAATTCTTCAATGCTTTATACTAACACTACATAAGATTCGTTGCTCTCTTGAAAGTGTAGTTGTAGTATATGATTCTTCTGTTGTGCCTTGCACACACACCCCATTTTTCCAAATGGAGACCCCCTCTTTTGGTTTTGGCTTGGTCTCATTCTGATGTTCTTACTTGAGGGAGAATGAAATTCAAATGATTTGAGGATCTTCTTGCTTTAGGCACTTTGGTTTGATTGAATATCTTTTTGACTTGTGAAATTTCGATGATCAAAGTGAGTTGATGTCATTTGGGCCTAAGAATTGGCCTCCTTGAGAAAATGCGCTAGAAAATTTCTTCTGCTGCAATTTTCTTTAATATCCAGTACTGTCAGATATTAGCATTGAGTCCACTTATCCAATGTTGCACTAAAAAGCCTCCTTACCGTACTTAGTGCTGAAATTAGAGGCTACAGGATATATCCACTAGACACCCAAAACCTCGTCAGAGACTTAATGGCTAAACACTAAGTGATAGCAGGTTTTGATGACGTCATGGGATAAGTGCTAAAAGTGACCATTGTTGGACATGTCCTGTAGGGTCCAAAATCCCTGCCTATCCTGCAGTAGGCAGAACCCCCACTTTTTTGTCCACATGATGTGCGACACTCTATCCTCTGATAGCATTTGTCGCAAGTTTGAAAGGAAGTTTAAATGATCAAATTCGTCGAAAAAGTTATCATTTGCATTCTATACCTTCAAAATACTTGAGCTTTGCATCTAAGCGATTCAATTGCAATCCCATGAGCAATTTAACGAGCTTTTGATCAATCTCGAGCGTGCACCTTCAACAGTTTGTGCTCTTTTGCAGTGGGGTTTGTGTTCACATGTTGATTCTTTTATGGTTTTTTAGCTACATGATTTGCCTATATTTTTTGTAAAGGGGTTTAAGATTCTAGTTGATTTTTGAACTGTTGTGCTTGATTGATTGATTCTTTGAATTCATGGTTTACAAGTGATTGAGGTTTGATGGATTTATTAGTTCAAACATGGTAGATTTCAAAAATTCAAAAAACCCTACATTCCAAACCTAATTCCCATTGATCGTATAATGAAAACACGTAGAAAATTTTGCTTAAAGGTCTCGGAAGCACTTTAGCGCTGATTTTCCCAGGTGGCGGACATGTTCAGCACCCTTAATTTCTTCTGTCGATCCATTCGTGGCCATTTTTTTCACTCAAGCAAACTTAGGACCTTTTGTGCTAAATCTTTTGTCTGGCACCCTAAAAAATCTTCGCTAGGTCCATCAAGGATTTTTCCCACTTGTGTGGGGTTTGCATCTTTAGCGCTAAATTTCCCCCTGCCAGATATATTTGGCAAGGTTGAAAATTTCCACTATCTGGTATCCACTGCAAATCCCGCTAAGAAGGTTGCTCCCGTGTTAGCGCTAAATCTTCAACCTACTGCACATATCTGACAAGGCCAAAAAAACCCGCTATCCTGCACCAGTCCATTTTCCCGTTGACTTCCATAGAGCCCGAGTCTTTAATGTTAGCACTAAAACAACACCTTACAGGACATATCCTACAGAAGCCTAATATCTCGCTTGTCTGGTAGTTGCCTAAAATCCTATTTTCTCATATAATGAACTTTAAAGATTATTTCAAAGGGTAAAATTGGTTTGAATGATGTGTTTTAATTCAATTTCATCTATGGCATTCAAATATTTGTTCATTATGTGTAAACATTATTGGAATTTTAATGAGAATATCAATCATTACACTTTCTAGTATGTCCAGCAGCACAGGAGAAGCTCACTGACTGTTGAATAACTTTAGTTCATGATGTTAGATCAAGGTAATGACTAAGGAAGCTACTTGAATTCATGTCTTATGAATCCTTAGGCAATGGTAATGACTTATAAATGATAAATCATGGATTTTAGTTAGGTAATTGATTGTTTTATATCTTGCAAGGGTTAAAAACCCTGCTTTTTGGTTTAGACCTTGCACTTAGGAGAATAATGAAAGAAAATGGTTAGTATATACTTCATGATATCCCATAGACTATTTTACACCTTCAAGCTTAGGTCTAGGCCAGTTAGCCAGTATTTTGAAGAGATTATTCATTAGACTTTTGGCCTGCGGGATAAATGTTTATCAGAGCTAACAACATGAAGTACAAATTCTAGGGGCTCCCACTTGTTAATAGGATCACATCAGCTTGGAATAACATTGGAGACACTGACCTAGGTCATATAGACATGGATGACTTCAGACTGAGGGTCTTTGGACCCAATCCAACATAATGGGCTAGGATGATTAGGGGCAATGGAATTCGCCAAGCTACTACCTTCCCCACCACAGTACAATGCCCTAAACTTATTATAGCTTGTGGAGAAAGGTACCACCCTTAAATAAGAATAGTGGTAGCCCAAGATGGCAGGCTAGTGGCTGACTTCATTGCCTTGGCCATTGCTAAAGCATTTGATATTCCCCCTGCCCCAACTTTAACAATGTTGAACAACAGTATACTAAGAATCTATATGAACAAGGCCCTGATGCTTGCAGGAGAATAATCAATGACAAATAGATGAAACAAAGGAGGACAACACTATCCAAACTCCCTCGTGTGCTTTAAAGAAGTGATTTCAAAGAGGAGATAGGTGATATGGTTACTCTTCTAAGTAGAATTATGGGACTGCCCTCAGCCTCAACCTTTGAGGGTAGGATGTTTACTTATATTGAAGAGATTTTGAAAGGAGAACTGAAAATACACTGGGCTCAACTCCTGAGCAATAACATTAATGAGGCCTTCATAGCCTTGAATCAAGATACAGTGTTCAGATGGACTTCTTATGTGGTGTATATGCTGGCTAGAAACTTTGTCTACCTTGGTTTGTCTAAGTTTGGAGAAGTGTGCAATGGAGAAGGGCAAGTCAAGGTATATGAATGCTATCCTCAGTTGGAAATCTCCTAGTCCCTTGTACACTACAAAAGAGTTAATGATTCATTTACAATGCACATTACAAGAATGTTGCAAGGAGACGTGTCCAGAAGATTATCTTTGGAGGCCACCAATGTAGTGCAAACTTATGGTAGGTGATACATCCAGTTTCCTAAATTCACCCATCTCAGGATCCAAGGTTTCACTAGTTCTCCCTACAAACTACCTAAATATCCCACAGACAAGGTAGTGCTTTTAGAGTTGACAAGGCAACTATGCACCTGTGCTGAACAATTGAAACACCTACGAAGAGCTTCCATTAAGTTTCCCATAATCTTGGGCAGAGATCTCTTCTCATGTGTCGCTATAGGGTCAGCAGAATATTCAGGTATAGAACTTCAAATGATAAATCTACATCTATACAAACCCAGGACACATTTTGATCCCTTTGGTGTTATGGAGAGGCATGTTAACAAGAAATTGTTTCACAAAGAACATCTAAAAGACTTTTGGGCTAACTGCTTAGATGAACATGAGGTAATACGGAAGAAATGTTCAAGGTTATCCTTGGACTACATAAGGTTGTTCCATATTGTGGAGGTCCCAGATCAACTTATAGATGATGACAATGTAGTACAACAAGATGCATGGAGGGCAATCTTTGGTCAACCCATTCCACCTCCCAACTGGGTAGAAGTGGAGGAAACTTCTTTGGATGATTTGATGAAGCAACCACTTATATATACTATAAATTGGGTTAGAGACCAAGTGGCTAGATTGACAAGAGTACGAGTAGTTTTAACATATACACAACAGCCCCAGGAGAGATTCAGTGATGATGAACAGGATGAACCACTTGAAGTAGAGGAAGAGCCAACATAAGGGGCCACAGAGGGAGAGGATAAAGAAGTACATAGTGAGGCTACAAAAGATGACCTCCCATTGCAAAGCAAAGTAAAATCAAAGGCAGATAAAGAGCCTCCTAAGAAACAAAAGAAAGATGTTAAGTCTTTAGTTAGAACAAGGAGCTCCAAGAGAAAAGATATGTCTGGTGGGCAAGGGGAGTCCTCCAAATCAAATAGGATGAAGGGGCAATTGTCAAAGCCTCCTTCTGCAGATGCAACACCTCCTGCTGCTTCCACTGCCTTTGCCCAAACTATCAATGAGTCCTCAACTTATTCTCCTACAACAAGTGTTGTTCTTCCTATTTCTTCTGCTGCTCCAACTGTGTCCTTGCCTCCCACACCACCAACAAATGTATCTTCCTCTCTTCCTCCACCCACTTCTACCATCCCCTCCATCTCATCCTCACCTTTTGTATCTTCCTTCTCCATTTCATCCATTTCCTCCACCTCATCATCTTTTGTTTCCATTTCATTCATCAGTCTTCCTCTTTTCTCCTTGTCCTCACTTTCCATTTCACTTTCTCCTTCACTTACCTTTCCACCTCTTGTCACCTCTTCCTTACCTCCCATTTCCACTATTCTTTCACCACCTTCCTTTTCCCTACCAATTCTTAGTCTTGATGGAGTCAGGTTGTCATTGATGTCAAAAAGGTGTCCTCAGTTAGTTTGATGTCATCAGGACTTGGTTGATCAGGTTTGGCCTTATGTTCTTTGTGTAGAGATACATATTTGTTAAAGGATCAGGAGGAGCAAAGAGTTCACATCATCCTGTGTAGAGTTTATATCATCACATCATCTTGTGTGTTGTTTTTGTCATGATCTTTACAGATGACTTGTAGTGGTTGTGACCTGGTAATTTGATCTCAATAGCCTTCATCATGTTGTCTGACTTTCTCTACAATAAGGGTTGATAGAAGTGATCATAAGAGTAATCATACCACTGAGTCTACAGATGCAGATATCAGTTGGATTTCATGCAAGTTTCTTCAAGGTGATGCAAGTTTCTTCAAGGTGATGTCGTCAGGTACTACGTGCTCTGATATAAGTTATGATGTAAAAAAAAAAAATCAAAGGTTAGATAAGAGAATCTCAATTGGATCTCAGTTGAACAATACTTGATGTTATTTGATGTCATAATTATCAGTGATGTGTTGAGGATAGTCTTGTGCTTCAAATGTTGATCAAATGTCTCATATTACGTTGAAGCTCTAATGATCTTGCTTAAAGTTGTCATCATCATCAGGGATCTTCACAAGAGGATAGATGTTGTGTATTACATATGGCAGATGTGTTAAGTTTTGTATTATAAACGGCAGATGGCAGCGTACTTCATATGGTTATTCAAAACAATAAATCTCTCAAGTTTTCACAAGGTTCAAGTTCGGAGTTGAATGCTAATTATGGTCAGATGTGATTCATTTGCTTCAGTAGGTGCTTGTTTATTTGTCATAAGTGGATGACAAGCTGGTACATGTTGTTTCACATTATGTCAATTTGAGTGCTTTCTAAGTTGTTTTCCTAAGTCTCTAAAGACTTTCACTCTACATATTCTGCCCTTGCAATGATAGTTATACTTCATGTTCTAAACTCACACTGACCTGTGATAGAAGGTCATTTCATTAAACATGACCTGCAGGAGGGTTCTTATACCATATGCAACCGGCCCCCTTGACATGCAATATCGGTCCTCACTTACCATGAGCGGTGGGAAAGAAACTAATGAAATTACATTGAAGGGCCCGCGGTGTATTAAAAGGAGCAGTTTTTGTTTTCTTTTAAAGTTTAAAACCTTACTATCACCGGTGGAGGAAAATGGGCGGGATTTTCAAATGAGTTTAAATTTAAAATTCACCGCCAAAACTCTAAAAGGGCACGGTTTAGTGTGAGGTCGTGGTTTTAAAGAAAAAGCTTTTTCTTTCTTAAAAATTTTGTGAGAAATTTAGTAACCCGATCTCCAAGCCTTTTTTATGGCTTTAAATTTTTTTAGAAACCTTCTTTATTTTCTAAAATGGTCGGTCCATACCATTTAGGATTTTAAATGGAGATTTTTTTTGGTGATAAGATATTTTTAAAATTAGAAACTTTTAGTCTATAAACTCCAAGAGATGGTTTTAAGGAAATTTTTTTTTAAGGCAAATATTGATGGAGTTTTGGAGATTAAAAGAAAAGAAGAGATTTTCTTTTTGAGATAGATATATTGTCATTTTGGGAGAAGAGATTTTTGTTTGAGAATAAGGCAGATTGGAGACAAATTTTTGAAGACAAATTTTATAGATTGAAGAGAAGATAATAAGTTTGATGATTAAATCTTCTTGCAGGAATATGAAGAAAAAGATTTTTTTTAAAGCAGATTAAGATTTCATAGAAGTTGAAAAGTTTTTAATGCAGAGAATTTTTTGAAGAGGATCTGAAGATATTACTTGCAGAGAAGTTCAAGAGTTTTGAAAAGATAATATTTTCTTATAGAGCTCCGATTGATTTTATTAAAGATTTGTCTTATGAGAAAATATGGATCAGAGATTGAAGATTTATTTATTATTTTGTTTGCAATCAGAGATTGTTTGTTTTGCAGGAATATGAATCAAATTTGAAGAATCTATTTGCAGGAGAAAAGGAAATTTGTTTTTGCAGAAAAGTGAAATTTCAAAAGTCTTAATTGTTTATAATTGCAAAATTTGTGTGATCAGATGCAGGAGAAATTTATGAAGGAATGTGAAAGGTTCCAAGGCAGTGAAAAGACATTCAACTTGTATAAATTTGTTTTTCAGGTGCATTGATGAATGAATGAAGAAGGAAAAAGATGAAACATACAGTGTTGTGAAGTGTTGGATTAGAATACAGATTTAATATGCAGTGTTGTTGAATGGATTAGAATGCAGTGTTGATTGGATCAGAATAAAGGATTGTTGAGTGTATCCGAATGTCAGATTGAATAGAATGGGTATTTGACAGACATATATTTGTATTGAATGAAACAGAGTATCCCTCTGACTTGCTTATTACATTTGTTGGTAATTTGGTTTGCCAGTGAGGCACAATACGCCAGTGTGGCTTGTGGTCAGTGAGACCTTTCTATGCTAGTGAAGCTTGTGGTCAGTAAGACCTCAATATTTGTCAGTGAGACAATTTGTATTGCCAGTGAGGCATGTTTTTCAGTTAAGCCAGTGAGGCATTTCATGAGTGGTTTTTCTACCCCTGAGGGTTTTCCACTCGGTAAAAAGGTTGTGTCTTAATTTCTTCTATGTGTGTGCAAATTATTGGTTTGATCATGTTTTGTTTACATCTGTTATTGTAAGTCTTGTGCATATAAACTCAACAAATCATTAATGTATTCCTTTCCATCTGTTCTGTAAGAGAAAGCTTTTAAAAAGTTGTAAAATGTTTGAAAATTAATACAACACTGATTCACCCCCCCTCTCAGTGTTGTCCGGACTCCTACAAGTCTAACTACCCCTCTTTCCATTTCTTCCATGTTCTCATCTCCTTCTATTCCTCCCTCCTTAGGTTTTGCAGCATTTACAAATCTATCACAGATACATTTACCTGCATCTGCCACTAATTATTTTTCCACCATCCATAATTCATTGGCCCATCTATTCCATGATTCCAAGCAAGTGACATTGCCAACCTCACTCCATGTGACTTTACTACCTGGGGTCAAGAAAGTATGTGCTGAATTAGACATTGTGTCTAAAAAGGAGGTAGAAATTGAGGACATAACTAACAACCCTCATACTAGTCCCAACATAATTTTGGTGGTAGACTTGGAAGACAACCCATCTAAGGGGGTGGCAGATGATTTTGTGTTGAACATTGCTAAACAAGTGATAGCAAAAAATTTGCAACAGATAAATCAAGTAGAGTCTCCTCCTAAGGCAGATGTAGTGGGTGATGAGGATAATCGGGAAGATACAAATCAGGGTCTAGACGTAAAGGGACATATTCATTTAGATTATTTAAATAAGGAGGACAACCATATTGACTCTCTAGAACATTCTTTGGTTGCTCTTGATTGGCTCCAGCAAAGGTTTAATAATCAATCCTCCACATTGGAAGCAGTAGAGCTAGACTTCGACAGTTTTTTGGCCAAAATCAAGAAACCAAAGAAGCAAAAGAAGGTAAAGTTACAATCAAGGATATATAAGGATGCTTCTAGTTCTCATATTACAGAGGTTGTTGTTCCACCAGAAGCTAATAAAGAGGATGTGAGACTGGAAGATTATACTCTTACAACTCTCAACCTGGGGCCAACCTCTAAAGCCCAAGTTGTAGAGGAATTTAAAGATTTTGTGTCTAGCATTCTAGGCAGAATAAATAAAGATGAAATGAATAAGCAATAACTTAGGTAGCAGAATGAAGAACTCAGGGCATGTATCAGATACCTAATAAAGCCCACTTATTTTGAGGACAGAACAACATTAACACCCTCTCTCCTCTCCAAGGAAGAGTTGCAAAATTTTGATAATGTTAGAGCCACTGCTGTAGCTACAGAGAAATGGTACCATAAAGTATATGATGAGGGATGTGAAATCATCGAAGAAGTTGCTAAATTGCATAAAGATTTTTGTACCTTGAAAGTAGAATGGGATGAGGTTGTTGATGATTGCACAAATTATGATGAATATTACTCTAACATACATCCCTGAGTACTTGCAATGAGTAAACTCTCTGAGGAAGTCTTGATAGAAGATAATATTTTAACTAAGGATAGATTTCATATGCCAAAACATTAGATAGAGATGATAAGATTGAGGAGAGAATTTTTTGATAAAGCCAGAAATATGTCCGAGCTAGCTAAAGCACAACTTTTGGAGGTCATCTACAGTTTGAATGATGTACTTAGGGCTTCTACTAAAATGTACCTGGATGATACCACTCCGGTAAATACTCAGGAATACAAGGAGAAGTTGAACTTGCTTATGCAAGGAGACTCATCACCCTACAAAGTGGAGGATCTGGAAAGAATCAGTGACCTGAGAATGCAGTTCAAGGAGTTCAAGAAGAACAAAAGGTCCAGGTCTACTGTATACAACAAATTTTCTCAGGAAGTGGACATAGTGAAATTTAGAATTGATTTTGTTAAAGATCCCCAGCTTGTTGACATCAATCCTACATTAAAAGCATTCACAACTTACAGAAATATGGAAGTGGAAAGAAACAAAGTTAATGTGGACGAAGATGAAAATCAACAGGATGACTCGGCAGCTGCATGACCTCCCGTGCAGCCACATGACTTCATCAGGGTTCCCAAAAATTAGCAACCAAATTCTCTTTAACTTTTGATCTTGGGAAGTGTATCGTTGTTATCAATATTCCAATGTGAAATTCACTTTATTTCATTTGATGCATTGTAAAACTAGATTTTTGTCCTTTTCTTATGAAGACAAAATTGTGCCCGTGAATGCAGCAAACTGTTGTTTATCATCTAATGCAATGTAATCTAGACCCTTGGTGTTGAGTAAAACTCCACCGTCAATTGAAAAAACCGGTATAGTGGGTTGTCTATAAAAGAGCTATCTTTTTTCTCTCTTTATAAGTAAGATTTGATGATAAATTGTTGAGACTCTACCAAAATTTTGATCAATACAAGACAAGTTTTACAAGTTGCTGGAAATTGTGTTTATGTGTTGTCTCATTTTGGAATTCATGGTTCATTTCAATCTGAAATTAAATGAAGTGCAATTGCAATGATGGATAAATGCTTGGATATATGATGAATGCCCTAGTTCATACCATTTGTGCTTATTGACTGTAAGTTACTTTGCATGGTTAGTCTGAACCTCCATTAATGAATTTAGTTTGGTTGCATAACAACAATTAAATTGTGCCAGTATTTGGGTATTTAATGAATGTATGCAATTTGAAAACCATAAATAACCTTTGAAGATTGCATTGATTTTTGTAGTATTGTGGTTCATCCTGGTAAAACAGAAGTTGGTTATAGAGGGTATTTGTATATCCACTTCATATAATCCAGTTGTTATTTGTCACATAGGTTTCAAAATCTCTCTTTACCCTTTACCCTTTTGCATTTTATTTATATACATCTGTTAGAATTAGATTTCAAGCAGCATTCACATTGTTAATCTACCAGTAATTTTAGACTCAGTAGTCTGCATCATTGAAGGGTTGTTGCACACTTTGTTGTCATAGTTTCATAAACCCTATCATTGCATGTAAGTCTCGTTGGTCGAAGTAGCTAAGTACATGTCCACTGAGTTATCTTGCAACCTATTTGTATAAACCTTGGGGCAATCCTATTCTAAAGTTTTGGGATATGATTCCTTTCAAGAGAGGTGAGGCATCCTGTATCTTACCTATGTTGCTGTGTGCTAAAAACACCATCAACATCTTCTTTCTAATCTCTTGATCTCACTTAGGACACGGATGAGTTCTCCTTCCAAATTAACTTATGCATCCATTTCATGATATTCCTCTTCTTCTAAGTTCATATCAACATTCTCATTATACTCTTTTGACTCCATTTCTTCTTTCTCCTCATATTTAGTTTCTATCGCCATGAATTGACCATTGTCTTCTTCAGATGAGAAACTTTCTTCCTTAGAGTAGAAGCTTTTCTTGTTTTTATAATGACTTTTCTTTTTATTGAACTTGCCTTGATTGTGATCTCTTTTAAAAGGCTTGTCACCTTTCTTTGAATCATATTCCTCTTCCTCATCACCATATGGACATTGAGATGCAAAATGACCTACCTTTCCAAAATTGAAGCATTTAAGAGGCAATTTACCTTTGTACTTTCTGGTTCCTTTCTTCAACCTCATTACAAAGTTAGCTTCCTCTTTTTCCATATCATTGTCACAATTGTCACTTGGTTCGGGTTCTTTATCCTTTCCCTTTTTGGATTATTTGAAGGTTGTTTTCCTTTTGTAAGATTTCTCTTCAACCCTCATTTCATAAGCGGTAAGTATTCCATGCAACTCTTCCTTTGTTAATGATGCAGAGTCTAATGGTAGTAGCTGTTGAAGTTCACTAGATCTCAAAGTTTCCTTCAAAAGATATACAAAGGTGTTTGTTATTATAAGCCTACATAAGGCATCTCAAGGAACTGACATAACCCTAGACCACACACAGGTGTCCACCCTCACAGGTTATTCAACTTCCAAAAAGGGGAGTCACTACTCTAACCAACCCTTATCCACCTTCTAGGACAGTAGTCTACCTTCAAGGACTCTCAAACTACTACCAATCTGCCTACCAATCAAGGTCTTTATACTACCATCAACATATGCTTGTTTAGGACATAACTAACATTAGGTCACTGGCCAAAAACTAAGTATTACACTTGCAAAGACAGAGAACAGTAAATTGCAACTTGACTATCCTATGATAGTGCTAAAATGACAGCTTATATCTTGTAGCCTTTTTTTGAATGACTAAACTAGCCTTAACTCCTCTATACAAGCATGGATCCTCACACAACATACACCTACCAAGGTAGGATCAACATGAAATCACAGACCAGCACCTCACTTTTGTATTTGCTCTAATAGAGAACAATAACTGTCTTATGACTGTCTTAAAGAAACAGTATTTAATGAAGATTAAACCTTGTAGCCAAGAGAATGTTTAACACCACACCAAATGCTCATAACTCCAAATGGCCTTCACCTCTTAATACATATCCAAATACCCATCATGAGTATGTACTCCCACCCACACATGCAGAACCGTAGTGTACTGTAGGTGTTCAGAAACAGCAAATTGTCTTTTCCTTGGAAACAAAGGCCTAAATTGAAAGCAATGTGAAATAAAATGCATCCAATATGCATGCACAAGGTCCACCAAGTCCTGCACTAGTCAGTCTCCACCATCAAACACAGACTCCACCTTATATTAGTCAAAACAAATTGATTGTCCTTACTGTCATGATATAGTCCACCATCAATTTCTCAACTAGTCACTAGTAAGACTAGCTAGATGCATGCCATATGCCTTGTAGAGAGGAGTTTAACCTGCCAACCATAAAAAACACTAAATCTACTCTACCTTCCTCCATCCCACCAATAAATGGGTGATCACCTTCAGAGGACAGAGGAAGAATGATGCATTTTGTCCAAAACCCTAGCTATGGAGGGTTAAAAACTAGTTTACACACAATGGGTTCAAACAAAGCAGTAAAAATGTTTCAAAGGCTCTAAATAAATGCAAATGAATGGTGATCCAACCTACAACCACATTTTCCAGACCATGGACCTCTTACTGTCCGTACCAAGCCGTACAAGAAGACTGTTTCCCGCAGAATACAGAAAATTACTATTTTTTCAATCCAAAAACTCCTCTCTTTCATATATCCTAGCATGTTTATACAATATGATGTTTATAGAAACTTCTCCTAACCTTTCCACTTCCCTACAGCTCGTACAACTGCCCATGAAGGTAGTGAATCGTTGGAAAATAGCTTTTTCTTAAAAAAAATTAAGTTTCTAAAGGAGAAAACCTAGAAAATAGGTCTTAACAAACACTCTAGAATGAACTAGTCAAATAAAATGACTAAGTCCTTATTACATAGCAAGAAAATGGCTTTCAAAGCCTTAGGAAAAACCAAAATACTAAGATCACAATATGATATAGTCAAAAAATGACTAAACTGAAGCTCTTGCACCAGTTAATTTATCCAAATTCCTCATTTCTTCAATTGTCGACACTTTTGCATCAAATCTTAGTGAGAAAGATCTTAATATATTTTATATGATGCTTGATTCTTTAACTTCTTCTCTAGGACCTTAGATGGTATTAACAATCTCATTGATACAAAGGAAATAGGTAGCTATTGTTGATAACTGAGAGGGGGGGTGAATCAGTTATCCTAAATATTTCTGCTTTCTGAACTTTATTAATAATCAATGTAACATTAATTCAAATAAGCAAACATAACCATGAAATGGAAATACACATGACACAATATTTTTGATGTGGAAACCCTGTTAAGGGAGAAAACCATGGGGTGATTAACCCAAGATTGTATTCTTTGTTAGAAGAATGGAAATACAAAATGACACTTGCCAATTAGGGCTCACTGCCCAAGCACACTGCTCACAAGAGGCACACTGCCTACAAGAGACTCACTGTCTACAAAAAGAGTGTTATACAATACTTGAACTAATTGGGAGCATCTACATATGCTGGAGTTTAGTTCTGGTTAGGCTTAGTACACTGATCTGCTGCACTTCATCTTTCCTCTTCTTTTATGTTGCTTTCCTTTCACATACCGGACCTTCCTTACTGCTTTTGCTCTGCTCTTCTATTTTTATTTGCACATCAACAACACCCACGACACCTCTCACAACTAAATCCATCTTGTATATATATCCGCACAAGTGATTTCATCACCTTTCTAGTCGGCATCTGGAATAGTCAATCTTTTCACAAACTCTGATCTGTCGGCTGAATCCTTGCACATCAAGTAATGTGGATCAAGCATATACTTGTAGAAGTCATCAATCATGTCAGCCAAACATAACTTATGCCTTAAGAACCTTTTCCACCATCAGTAACACATCCGGAATAATGTCTGATGTTCTGCCAGTCAGTCCTTCCTCTGTTCATACTGTCACTCAAGAACCCAGTACTCAAGTATTCATATCTTTTTCCTCATCTATCACCGAAGGCTAAATCCTTGGAATCTATCACTCAAGGTAGTCCTCTTGACTTCCCCAAATCTGCACTTCACCAAGATACTTCCTCTGAGAGATCTGGACCTGTCTGTCGGACCTCGCCACATGCTCTGTTCTTGTTTACCGGATCACAACATTCTTCACTCTGACTTCTGGTAGAGACATACCATGTCCTGCGGATGTGTGGGATGAACTTTGTTGCCATCAATGACAACAATCATGAATCCATATAGTGTCTCTTGCCAACAATCTCCCCCTTTGGCATTGATGGCAACACTTAGTGAAAAATGGCTAAGTGTTTACACTATGCTCCCCCTTGGCTGATGCTCTATTTTTATATACATTTTCTGGAGCCCCCCCTTAGTTGGATTCCTCATTTTTCACTGCTCCTCACTCCCCCTTTGACATCAATGGCAAAGGGTAGGGTCTGCACATCAAAATTTTCAAAAATTTAACTATACTTAGCCGCATATAACATACTCACATAAACTAAAGAATGTCTGCAAAAGATGTCTTCAATTGGATGAATTCTACAGCCCAACTTTGCTTCATTCTATCCAAAATTGAGATGTGACCACTCAACAGGAACGCAAAAGCTTCTGCCCTCTTAAGATCTGTCGGATCATTGGTTCGGGTGGTAGTCTGAGCATCACTTATGGCCTCATGCATGGCCTCTAACTTAAGGATAATGATCCTTCTAAGTTCACCCATCCGGCTAATTATGTTCTTCCTTTCCTTCTCAAAATTCTTTATTGCATTTGTGATTGCAATAGTCTGACACTCTTGATTTACTATGGAGGATGAGAGAGGATCAAAACTTTGAGACAAACTTAGTAGTTTATCCTCTTGCTCTTTTACTTTCTTCTCAATATCTTTGGTCACTGTGGGCCAAGATAAGCAAAATTTGTACATATTTCTGCCATCTTTAAGAGCATTTTCCAAGCTCTTTATCCCAATATCCATAACTCTCCTATCATTTGTTATCAGATTCTATACTTCAGAGAATCTTTTATCCAAAAACTCCTTCCAGACCTTTTCTTCAGCTGACTTCTCTAGAGAATCAAAATGTGTGCTAACACTGCTGACTAGAGTTTTGAGATTACCAGAAGAGGAGGCTGTGGGATCCTTCTGAAAAGATGGCATGATCTTTTCCAAAACTCTGGATGCTACCTCTATAAGCTCACAGTCTTCCATGTGAGATTTCAGTAGTTTCTCTTTGGCCTTCGCATTTGCAAATGAAGCTATCTTCATTGTTTGTACCGGAGATAGAGAGTCAAAGTCTAATGGCCCTTTTAGTAGTTCTGGTTCATCAATCTCCATAGTTAATTTTGTCAAGAAGTCCTTGACTGATTCTGCAATGTCTCTTGCCGGAGACAGATTTTTCTTTTCTTCTGCAGTCACAGAACTATCTTTTAGAGTTTTCTCCCCTTCCACAACCTTTGTACTGATATCTTCTTTTCCCTTCACCTCTGCTTCTTTCTCCTTTACTCTTTCTTCTCCTTTGGATCCGGAGTCAGCAGGGGAAACTGGAGGAGAGATATTTGTTTGTTCATGAGCCACCTCTTCCTTTTCTGGAACAGAGGATTCTAAGTCCTTATCCTTTTTTGTACCGGTGTCCATTGTTTCTTCTGCCATTTTCTCAGTGAACTTTTCTGCAATATTTGTGGCTAAGGGGTAAGCACCCAAGTCCTCTATGATAGGAAGATTGAATCTTTTGAAGGCTTTTCGAAGAATCTCTTCTGTGTCCTTGGCTACCTTGTCAGTCTCACCAAGCATGAGCTGATTCATTCTAGCTTTGCTCCTGAACTCATCCTTGCAATCTTTAAAAATCATATTCATTTGCTTTGAATCAATTGAAGGATATAGCTGAATAGCTATCTGTTCCCGGATCTCAAGGTCTTTTCCCATGGCATTAGTCTTTCTCATTTCTAACTCCTTTTCTAGGCTCTTGGGAATAAGAGATATAATTTCAATAAAAGCCTTATTATATATGTTCAGATACTTAACTGTAGCTTCCTACAAGATCTTTTGGTCAGCCTCATTATAATCATCATAGAATTTGGCCATTGGTTGAAGGTTTCCATCCACAGTGACTGATTTGATTACATTTTCTAAAGACAGGGTGGGCTTTTCAACAAATTCCTCTGCCATTTCTTCCTTGTCTTGACCTGTGGAAGATTCACCGGATCCTTTCTTCTTCTACTTCTTTATTTCCTTTATTCCCTCATCAGATTCAGTTTCCTCATCATCCTTTAGGCTAACATAGGACCTTGTTGCCTTTTTCTTTGTTCTCTTTTCTCCTTTTCCAGATGCCTGGACTTTCAGTTTTGAGCTTCTTGAGCTTTTGGCTGAGACAGGTGCTGATCTCTTTGATGATCTTGTCTGGGTGGAAGATTCTACCAGAGCACTTTCCTTACTTCCCTTTGCTTTCTTCTCTTCCTTAGCCCTTTGCCTCTTTTCCTTGTTGGCATCAAGTGCCTCCTTTGAGATGCCAAAGCCTTTGGCAACATCTTCTACTTCTTTTCTGACTTTCCTCTTGATCTTTGGCTGCCTTAGCTCTGTATGAATTTTCACACTTAGTTCTTCAAAGGTTCCAAATCTTTCTGCTTTTGGGTCCTTTGGCTGACTGAGCATGTGTTGAACATGCAGCTCCACAATGTTCTCATCAACTTCATATCCCATTGGCATGATCCAAACTGTTCTTGGTTCCACTGCCTCCATTAGGCATTGATCAGTCTCTACCATAAAGCATACTGTGTCTTTGTATTTCTCAACTAGAGATTGGGAAATTCTCTCTCTAGCTTGCATCATGTTTTGGAAGTTCTTAAAGTACCCACACAGAGCTATATTCCTTGCCTTGGCATCCCCAAGTTCATGCAAGTAATCTCTGATTTGAATTGCTACCGATTTGTTATTTTCCCATACCCATCCATTGGATTCAGGTAGTTCATTCATGAAGTAGAAGAATAAGAACGATATTAGTCCACCATATTTGAAGGAGTTCTTCTTGTCCTTTTTGATCTTCTGTATGTTTTCCATCAGTTGACTCAGAAGGAGTTCACAGAGATCATACTCTGCATTCTTTCTCAGCATCTCATAGGCAGTATATACTGCAGTTCCTGATACTAAATTTTCCCTACTAGAGTGATATATCGTATATCCTATTATCATAGATGCAAACTTGACATCCAGGTCAATAATATCTTCAATGGTCATTGCCCTCTTATCAAATTTTGATCCGGTGGCCTCAATTACAATGTTGTTTTTGACAGATTTGAGGACAGGTATCCCTCCGGAGGATTATAAACTAGTTACTGCCCTAATTGCTTCCTTAGTGATTTTGTAAGGTCTATTTAGCCATAGGAAGTTATCATGCACCCTACTCAATACATACCGGACCCATTCATCTTCTTCAAAGCAGGGGAAATGAATGAACTGATCAAAATGCTTCTCCTGGATGCCCTTATATTCTGGTTTAAGCTCAAAAGCATCATCTATCAATTGTTTGTGATAGATGTCTCTTAGTCTGAATTCCCCGAACTCTTCAATATTTGCATGTATGTAAACCCTAATGTCTTCTGTGTGCAAAACACCATGCAGAACACTAGAGAATGCTCCTAGGGGATCTACCTCCAATGATTTGTATGGATGTTTCTTAAATTTAGGGTGGGGCCTATCAGAGATTTTTACAATATTTGGAGTACCCATCATTCAAGGATTTCGAGAGAGATATTTGATAACGAAGAATACCTTTTGCGCCTTTCGGTTTCACGGATTTGGCCGGATCAATTTCTGGATGAATTGACTTCTACAAATGATCTTTGATGAACTTGAGGAATTTTGTTGCAGAGCTTCACTTTTCTTTTTTTTTTGAATGCAGAATGAACAAGTGATTAATGAGAAAACCCTTATATTGCTCCGCAAACCCTAATGTCAGGTTGCAATAAATGCTAGACCTAAGTTATTCTGGTTTGCCTTATTTGGATGACTTGAGGAACTGGATCAATCCTAATCTTTAAACATCATGCGGATCTTCCAAATCTTGACCATAGTTTGTTTGGATGTTTTCCTTATGAACCCTTCAATCCGTAACTCTTCTTGTTCCAGTTCCGGCACCAATTAACTGGCTGGGGGAACAAGGTTTTCTTTGTGTCTCCCCCTGAGCCAGAGCTCACTTTTTAATTTCTGGAAGGAATATCAGCACCAGAGTCTAGTGCGGATTCATCCTCTACATTCTCTATACTTTTCTTCACCCAAATCTTGTTCATCTCACTTTGAACTTCATCTGCATTCACTTTTTGTTTTCCCTTATCTTGATTCTGATTATGATATACCGGACCTCTTTTGTCCTGATTCTTGCTTCTACAGAATTTTACAATATGACCGGATCTATTACAAATTTGGCAAACAACATTTCTTTGCATATTTGATTGATATCCTCTTGATCTGTATTGATTAGCCATATGACCTATTCTATTGCATGCAAAGCATCTACCATTGAATGATTTGTTCATTTGCATATTTCTACATTCATGAGATTTATGACCATACCTTTTGTAGTTAAAACACTGTCCGGAGAAGGATGAATTAGTCTGATTCATTCTCTTTCTGCACTGATTAGCTTTATGACCAAAGTTATTGCAGTTGTGGCAGTATCCATTGAAGGATGGATATCTTTGAGCATTAGGCTGTCTTACCGGAGGTCTTCTAGGCCTATTCCTTAGATTTTCTGATCTAAAATTCTTCTAACCGGATCCGGAGCTTTCTCCTTTCTCACATATCCCAAACCACACTTGTCATCTACCCTCTTTTGACTTCCAAGAAGAACTTCAAGTTGAGCAGAACTTATCTTGAATTTCTCTTTATATTCATTTGCTATTTGAAGATCCCTTTTGAGAGAGACAATTTGATCCTCAAGTTTTTCTTCATTTTCTTTAGCATCTTCAAGATCAGATTCAAGATGTCTGATAATTCTATCCATCTGGTGGCAAGCTTCTAATTTCTCCTTGAGAGATTGTCTTAGATTATCTTCAGTTTTTCTTTTCTCTTCAACTTCTTGGGTAAACTTTATAACTCCTGATTCCATTTCATGTCTTACCATAATGATTTCTTTTGATAACTTTTCACATAACTTGGTTTTCTCCTTCAGCTCTTCATTTGCATCATTTGCTTCACCTTGACTTGCCAATTGCTGAAGCAGCTCCTTTCTCTTTTTCATAGAGAGACTTAATTTGTCTTTTAGTTCTCTCATGAAATCATCAGCCTGTTTGAGTCTTTCCTTTAATTCATTGACTTCAGAGTTTGACTATTCAAGATCATCAAGGGCTGTCTTGAGTTGCTCCCTTAAACCATATGCATCCATTCGAATTCCCAGATCTTCCTCAAGCTGTTAGACTCTGTTAGGAGGAACTTGGCTCTGATACCAATTGTTGATAACTGAGAGGGGGGGTGAATCAGTTATCCTAAATATTTCTGCTTTCTGAACTTTATTAATAATCAATGTAACATTAATTCAAATAAGCAAACATAACCATGAAATGGAAATACACATGACACAATATTTTTGACGTGGAAACCCTGTTAAGGGAGAAAACCATGGAGTGATTAACCCAAGATTGTATTCTCTGTTAGAAGAATGGAAATACAAAATGGCACTTGCCAATTAGGGCTCATTGCCCGAGCACATTGCTCACAAGAGGCACACTACCTACAAGAGACTCGCTGTCTACAAAAAGAGTGTTATACAATACTTGAACTAATTGGGAGCATCTACATATGCTGGAGTTCAGTTCCAGTTAGGCTCAGTACACTGATCTGCTGCACTTCATCTTTCCTCTTCTTTTATGCTGCTTTCCTTTCACATACCGAACCTTCCTTACTGCTTTCACTCTACTCTTCTGCTTTTATCCACACATCAACAACACCCACGACACCTCTCACAACTAAATCCATCTTGTATATATATCCACACAAGTGATTTCATCACCTTTCTAGTCGGCATCCGGAATAGTCAATCTTTTCACAAACTCTGATTTGTCGGCTGAATCCTTGCACATCAAGTAATGCGGATCAAGCATATACTTGTAGAAGTCATCAATCATGTCAGCCAAACATAACTTATGCCTTAAGAACCTTTTCCACCATCAGTAACACATCTGGAATAATGTCTGATGTTCTGCCAGTCAGTCCTTCCTCTGTTCATACTGTCACTCAGGAACTCGGTACTCAAGTATTCATATCTTTTTCCTCATCTATCACCGGAGGCTAAATCCTTGGAATCTATCACTCAAGGTAGTCCTCTTGACTTCCCCAAATCTGCACTTCACTAAGATACTTCCTCTGAGAGATCCGGACCTGTCTGTCGGACCTCGCCACATGCTCTGTTCTTGTTTACTAGATCACAACATTCTTCACTCTGACTTCCGGTAGAGACACACCATGTCCTGCGGATGTGTGGGATGAACTTTGTTGCCATCAATGAAAACAATCATGAATCCATATAGTGTCTCTTGCCAACAGCTATGTCTTCTTCATCCTTCATCTTAAGACTTTCAAATTTAATCCTGTGAGTTTGAACTTTTGCCAGTTTTAATTTATCATCTCCTTCATAGATATTCTTCAACTTATCCCATATTTTCTTAGCAGATTTGCAACTCATTACTTTTACTAACTCTAATTCTAACAACCCACATAAAATATAATTCTTAGCTTTGGCATTATTTTCACTGGCCTTCTTACCATCCTTATCCGTTGGTGGAGTGTCTCGAGCAGTATATCCATTTACAATGGATTGCCATATGTCAAACCCTAGAGCATTCAGATAAGTCTCCATCCTTAAGCTCCAAAAGCATAGTTGGATCCATTAAACAATAGTGTCTTGTTTGAAGAAAAACCATATCCATCCTATCCAGCCATGTGTTCTTTTAAGATCAACCTTCAAGTGATTAAGCTCTTTCCAAAGGAACTCGCTCTGATACCAATTGAAGAACACACAATTATACTGAGAGGGGGGTGAATTAGTATAACACAAACTTTTACTTTTTTACAACTTAACAACCACAACAATATGAATCACATAAGATCTATCAATGATACACCACAAGAAGAACACAAGTTTTACATGGAAACCCTTATGGGAGAAAACCACGAAGAAAATATTCCTTATATATTGATCTCTTTTACAATCTTTGTAGGCTCCAACCTACTATAGACACCAATCCCCTCTTATATGATTTGTGAGCACCAACCCACTAAAGACACCAATCCCCGCTTGTAGATTTCGTGAGCACCAATCCGCAACTAAGCACCAACCCAGTAAGAGACACCAATCTCTTGTTAAGGCACCAACCTTCTGTGGATCTGGATCACTATCTTCTACAAATCTAATCACAAACTTACACAATATGCTTTCTTCACAAATCTGATCCAAATCACACAATTGTTCTTCCTTTCAAATATGATCCAAATGATGCACAATCTCTTTTCACAAACTGATCATAATCATAGCAATGTCTTCCTTTTATATCTACCCAAAACTCTTCCTCTATCTTTGCTAGATCTTCTTCTTTTATATCTTCTCAAATTCTTCCTTGATCCCAGCAAGGCCTTCTTCTTTATCTCAACATAATCTTCTTCTAGATCAACATTATCTTCCTCTATATTCTTGCCTCTTATTTCTCTATATTTCTGCCATGAATCTTCCTTGTAAATATTCCTTCTATTCTCTCATACAAATCTACCTTCAATCCTCTATTTGTAGATCTGTAGGTGTCTTATAGATATATCTTTTTCATTCAACACACTCCACTCTCCACACCTGCATGTTTTCCTCTTTTAAATCTTCATACTCATACTCACATATCAGCTGATGTAAATATAATTTATCTTTTTAAATCCACACACTCATATTCCCTTGAATGATTTCCTTATATATTATATTTCATTGTCCAATTACATCCTTTCTCAAATTTGTATATTATCCATGTATTCTTCTGCTATTATGCTTCAGATATCTACTCTAAATCAGTTAATAATGCATTGTATTTACTACATCCTTTATGTCCTAACTTACCTTGATTTTATAACCTCTTATGCCTCTCATGAAGGGAGGCAACTTCTTCAAAAAGTGGTGAACACTTCCAATGGACACAACTCTTCAAAATGCTCAGCTTGCATAACATTTATTTTATCCTTAGTTTTTCCCTCTCAGTTATTGTCCTTGATGTCAAATACACAAACTCTCAGGTTTGTGGCACAATGACTATTGCATCATGACAGTTGGCATAGCAGAGGTATTCGAGTATTTGGTTTTATGTGACAATGATCTTGGTCTCAATGAGATTGCACTCTTGTTGACTTGGTATGATAGTAAAGATTCAGGAGTTAAAGATGACATCATTACTTCATCTTGCAAGATTCATGGATGTGTTATCATTTGTTTCTATTTGGATGTTTATCTTGTTTAACATATCAGGATCATGAATATTGGTCAAAGTACTTATTGACAATCACATACTCTCATGGTTCTTAGCATATGACAGTTGGCAGACATATGGTATTTGATAGACATATGGTATTCATACTCTCATAATGATATTATAACAGTTGGTATAGTATCCTTGTTGTTACATTCACATGGCTAGGGCATATGGTATTCTTGATGTTCCTTGATATCTTTTTCACATGGTCTACATGTTCTACAGATGTATTTTCTCTACAGGTGCATGTTGGTTATGCTCTACAAGTGCAATGCAAGTTTAGTGATCTCTTGTTTGGCATTATAGTGGATTCACTTGTATCAGTTTCTTTTATTTGGCACTATGATAGCATCTGTATCATGAGACAGCGCAAAGTTATTGGTCTCAAGGTCATTATTGCTATGATGTTTCATTTATTTCTTTAAGCAAAATGCAAGGTTATGCCAATGTCTTAAAGTCTTCATTTACCATATCATTTTTTATGTGATTAAAGTCACTAGAGGGGCATCATATTGTGTATCATTATTTGTTAAAGGGTATTTAGTTGATATAGTTTGAAAATCATTGATAAGCTTAAAGCATTATTAGGCCACTTAAGAAGTTAACCTAATCAGCAGGTTGTCGGCATTCTTATCAAGTCAAAAGGTTATGTTTTTGTATTGATGGTTACCTGCTTCATTTAGGGTTAACTGGTGCTTTCGGTATAGTGGGAAAAAAGAGTGTTTTGTTAATCATTTCATATTGTTGAAACTTTGAGACATGATACATTCAACTTAGGGTTTCATCATTTTGCAAAGTTTTCTTGAAGTTTTTGTATCATGATGGGCATTTTTTTTTATCTGACAATGCTTGGATCAGTGGAGTTGAAGCTAGATAATTATTCTTGAGCTCACAGTCTACTCAACAGTTTCTTTGAGGCATAAAAGACATATCAAAACAGGTGATATTCTTCCTTTTGGGTGCTTGAAGAAGTTTTTATTTTTGGTCTCTTAAAAATCAAAATGGGCAGAAGATCTTAACTGAAAATGGTGAAGCTTTGTTAAAGTTTTTGGTTACAGTTATAAGCTGTAGTCTACAGTGATTATCATTTCATTCATTTCTTATCTTTATGTTAAAGACTAGTTAGGGTTTTGAGAATGGCTATACAATTTCTAAACTTTGGTAAAAGGTTTGAAAATTCTTGTTATACCCATGGTTAGGGCTTGAAATATTTACTCTACCCTAGGATTTCTCACATGGGTATTGAGGACAGTTTAATGGTGCTCTATTTTGGCATGGTTATGTGTTAGTATTTACAGTTTGTCAAAGCATTCTTTAATTCATTAAACAGTTTGAATATCATATATGGTTAAAGATTTATTATTGAAAGACTCCAACTATGGTTAAAGATATCTTATTTCAAAGGCATTGTATTAGGTCCACATGGGTCTATCCGACCATACACCTTTGATAGTTATTTATGCAGTTGCAAACTGCATGAGACAGTTGATGAAGTTCAGTTACAAACTGTTTCATGAGAGAAAGAAGACCTGGTGAAATTGTATAAAAAGGGCATTATGTAAACACCCGATGTGAGTTTTTTATGATTTATGTTTATTGCACTATCATTAAGGTTATACCAGAGTGTTAATAAGTTGTTGTATTGATGCTTGAGTCTCAAATAAAGAGACAGTCAAAGAGTGGATTGTAGAGGAACAGAGTAACCCTCTATATTGATTCAAATTATGTATTGTATTCATGAGACTGTATAAAAGCTAGTGAGGCACAAAAAGCAAGTAAGGCATCTATATTTGCTAGTGAAGCACCTTTTGATTAAGCCAGTGAGGCATTTTTTAGAGTGGTTTTTCATCCCTAGAAGTTTTTTCACTCGTCAAATCTTTGTGTTATGGTCGCTTGTAATTATGTGGCTCATAATATTCTATTCATGAGTTCATGTTCATTATTTTATGATTTAGTTGTTACATATTATTGTTGACATGATGCTCATTTTGACGTACAAATGCATGATATTTTTTTACACCTATCACAGTCCAAAGAAAGTTATAAAATTGCCTCTATTGTTTATCAGTCTTATAGTCATGACTCAACAAATATTAAAATGATGTTCATAAATAGTTTTGATTGCTCATCATAGTTCACCAACAGTTGTCATGTTCTTTCATGTTCACAAGTTTTCATCATAAAAAGAGTGAAGTTGGTAAAAGTTTGTTAATGGTTGTCAAAAACAAGTCTGTTTTATAAGACATTGATTCACCCACCCCCCTCTCAGTGTCTTTCATACTCCAACAAGTGGTATCAGAGTGTAGGTTCCCTATTAAAGTCTAACCAGCTTGGGTAGGTCCTGATAGTGGAGTACCATGGGAAAGGGTAGAAGAAATAGAGACAAGAAAGAGGACAAGCAAAAGGGTGTACAACAAACTTTTGTCAAGTCCCGTGATGAGTTGTTGCCTAAGTCATCTTTGAAAGTTGACACAAAGTGTGATAAAGAAAATGAATTTGTAGTTGAGATTGATGATGCAGAAGGAGATTTCATTGTAGATGAAGATGGACAGGAATTTGATGAAGATGACTGTGAAGTGGATATTGAAGGAGAACTTTTATGTGATCTAGAAATGAACAAGTATCTTGAAAAAGAGAACTAGGAATTAAAGGTCCAACTTCAACAAGAGAGGGATTCCAAGACTAAGGTACTCTCTGATCTTGCAAAAGTTTCTGTTGAATTTGAAGATGAAGAAAGTTGATTGTAGATTTAAGAAGTCAAGTTGATTAATCTGACAAATAGATTATCAGTCTAAAAATTAAAGTTGTAGAAGCCAAAAGAATAATAGATATGACTAAATCTGATCTTGAAGTAAAAAGAATAGAATGTCTGAAGTTAGAGAAAGAAATAGTTTCTTTGAGAAAGGATTTGGAAGAAGCAGCTTCAAAATTGCAAAAGAATATTTAATTTGAAAAGAGTATTGACTGCCTGAATGACATGTTGAGCAAGCAAAGGTATTACAGGGATACTACTGGCTTGGGTTATGAGAAAGGAGAATGTTCCAAGACAAGAGATGCTCCTAGGAAGAAGATAGACCTGACATTTCACTCTGCTGCACTAGAGGTTGAATCCAAGAAGAAAGCTAAGGTTAACATTACTGATAAAAAATCTTCAAGATTTCCACCTATCAGGCATAATTACTCACAATTCCATGGTTATTGTTATGCATGTAATGTTTATGGTCATAGGGCTAGAGATTGTAAAAGAAATGGTTTTGGGTGGAATAAAGAGAAAAGTTTTTATGGCTAGTCAAATCAGAACTACAATAATGTTTGTTATTGTAAAGGATAGAATTTGGATAGTTGAGTTTTTGGTAGTTTTGTGTGTGTGTCCTCCTTTCACCCTTTCATTCAAGGACCTAGGGTCGAGTGGCAATGCACTATCATACCTCAGGTCACTATGAGATGTAGGGAAACTTGGATTTGTATGATTTGATTGTCAATTATGTTCACTTATGTTCAATTATACCTCAAAACCTTAATTATGTAAATATGACAGCAAATAGATGAATATCAGAAAATGCTGCTACAGAAAGATGTAAAATGACAAATAATTATGCACCTATTTTTGAGGTTTAGAAGTCGAATAATCAGGGACTAATGAACGGGTGCCCAAGTCCAAGGCCTAGGTTTTTATTGGGATCTGGAAGCTTAGTCTGCAACCTGTTCCTGTTGTCACAGAGATTTTCCCATCACGGAATCTAGAGGACTAAAGAGCGGGCGCCCAAGTCCAGGGTCCTATTTTCAACACTAATCTGCAAATCTGACACTCTTAATGCCTCTTGAAACTCCACTTTTCCTGTATCTTCAACCTATAACCTGCAATCACAAAACTTTAAGGAGGGGGTTGTGGTGTTTAGAGGCTTGCCTCAGTCAAGCCCCAAAGAGACATTCAAGTCTTCCAAACACCATTGTCAGATAGAGAGTGCATGCCCTCGTGAGGCAGAGGCAAAAAACAAATGATAAATGCTCAAAAACACAAAGGATGTCACCTTGTAGTGAAGATCTCATGGAAGGAAGAAGCTCTTCATGTCATGAGGAGATGGATGCTCAAACCTGCAAATACAAACACATAGACAACACAAATTTGCTCTTGCTACACAATGAATGCTTTGAATCACTTTCAAAATGTCAATACTCATGGAATTTCCATTTAGTTTCTAAATGAATGCCTAAACATGCTTTTATATGCAACTACAAACACTCTTGCCAAGAATTTTGTAATTCAAACTTACCGTGTCGGCATAGGACCCAAATAATGGTCACAAGCCGACACCCAAAATTTGGGACTAACCCAAAATATGGCAAGACTAGGGCGTGAGCGTCCAAGTCCTCCCTCCCTATTTTGGTTAGGGTTAGGTTCAAGGGATCCCCCTAGGTCCCATTTGTCATGAAACTTAGGGATCATTTCATCAGGATGTCAAAATATGATGCAAGATGTCCTAAATGCAGATAAAAGACTTAGGAGCTAAACCTTAGGAGGGAAAAGCCCCCAAGGGGACATTTTACGATGTTACATTTAGCCCCCACTTTAATGTATGTATAAACACAAGGCCAATACATGCATAGCAAACATAGCAAACACGCCAAGCATGAAGAAGACACACCAGACACATTGAAGACAATGACAGGCACGCAAAACATGAAGAAGACAGTTACAATCACATAAAACATGGAGAATACAATAAATGCACAGAAGATAGGTAATGCATAGAAGACATGAATGATTTCTTTTCTTTTCTTTTTCTCATATATATGAAATGTAGATGCAAGTACAGGAAAGTAAACACAACACTCATAATGCAGGAAGCACTCATCACGCTAGTCTTTAAACTGCGTATGGGGTAACACACATGCAAGACATGCCAAACCTCCAATAATGCAGGAAGTATTCATTGCACTAGTCTTTAAATTGCATATGGGGCAACAGACACGCCAAACAAAGCAAGCACGCCAAACACACACACTTTGAAGACACGGAGAAAACATGACAAACAAGCGATGGAGTGTTCCTATTTCCAGGTTCATCACCATCTCAGGCACATTACAGGTGTTAGTACTCATTTATGTTTGGGGTTTTAAGTTTGAACATTTGCTGATTTTCTCGTTCAAATCCTAAATTTTCTAAGGCGTGGGGTCTTGCATTGTTCTGCTTGTTCTGGTCATGGTTTTTTGTGGTGGGTTCCTGGTTGTTCAGTTTTATCCTTGTGCTTAGATGTTCATAGGTTGACCAACCCCCATGTAATGTTTTACCACCTTTTCCTATCGCACTCATGAAAATATTAAGTTTGTATGTGCAATTGATCAAATCTGTTGACAAGCTTGTGAAATCCCAATCGGCTTCCAGAAATGGTGAAAATTTTGAGTAATATGCATTTCTCAATGTATATTAGGTTGCATATACATTGGGGGAATCTTCTAAAACATTCTAGGAATATTTGCCATTTGTATATCGGGCTTGTATGTAGAATATGCAAGCGAAACATACAAAGGAAAATATACATTGCAAGAATATTCTGGAGAAGATTCCTTGTTTGTATGTGCAGGGGAATGTACATTGAAAAATATACAAAGGCCCACGACGTGCAAAGTGAACAGTGCAGCGGATATGCAAGTGGGTTTGTACATGTTCAACATACAAGAGAGAATGTTTTTCGCATATTCCAGGAAAGATTCCCTGTTTGCATGCAATGGGCAAATATATATTCAGTGATATACAATTGAAGATACTAGCAAGATATACAAGGGACTTTGTATATTCTGCGACATACAAAAGCAGAGGGTGAATTTGATGGGGCTCGCCACTTGTATAAAGTGATTGTATGTTCGAGCATACAATGAAAGTGCATTCCAAAGATGCAAGGTGGACCCGAAGTCATTTTCATTTTGTTCTAAAGTAGTGTGGCATCCGCGGCTTGTACATTGCATTTGTATATGCGATGTGCAAGGAAATGTGCAAAAGAAAGAGAAAATGGGTTGGGCCCACCACTTGTATATTTGCACTTGTATATGTGCCGATATGCAAATTCATGAGGATACAAGGCCCAGACTTAAAGGTTTTTCAAATCTGATGGATAGATGCAATGAAGTCCGCCTTGTATATGTTTTGCGCTTGTATGTGTGTAATATACAAAGCGATGGGTGCGGGATGAGCATACAAGCCAGACCCGAACTGAATTCCAATTTGTTCTATAACTTTTGACATCCGCCTTGTATGTTGTATATGCATTTGGATCTGCATATACAAAAGTGATAGAGGCGAAATGAAGGAGAAAAGGTCAGCAATAGAAGGCCAAGGTGCCTACGTGGCATGATATTATTGGCTGGCGACTCTTCATGCATGTTTTGGGACCGTTGATCACAGCGATGGATTTTGGGATCGACGGTCAGGTTTTGAATCTTCAGCGATGGTTTTTTCCTTGTGTCTGTAGTCATTTTTTGAGCGGGAAATTTCCATGGGTGCACTATTATAGTTTCCAAGAGGAGCTATGGGTGGTTGATGTATTAATGACAAGGTGCAGATGGGTATGGGCTGATGGTCGAATGGCCAGGTACCTGGTTTATGATGGAGAGTCTTCCAGCGGTGGCACAGGGCTCGAGCTCAACTAATCCTCGCCCTTCTCTTGCTCTTTCTCGTTTTGTCCCCTGCTGCATTTATGATTTTAAGCACCATTTTCTGGTGCAGTGTATCTAGCAGAAGTTTTGACCTTGCCTTGTAATTAATTTTGTTGAGTACACTGTCTTGGTATAAAAGCCAAACTGTGTTACTCATTGTTGTTGTTGAAAACTAGACAAATTTTGGTGCTGCAGTAGGAACACAATCTTCTGATGACTCTGTTTCAGGTGTCTTATGAGTTTATGAATTGTATGTTGTATGTATTATGCACAGAATTATCAATTTCATGTTGATTTAAATGAGTAATGCTTCATTGCGTGTGTTTTGTTATTTGTCTCTAGACTGAATGTGTTTTTCTTCTGACTCTGAACATCTAAGGGGTGTTATAGATTCTAGAATATAGGTTTTCTATATTGAATACTTAGTCTCTTACTTCTGCTCAAGGAGTAGATTGAATGTTTTGGATTAAGTGTTAAGAAGAATACATTGCAGTAAGGATGTTCATAAGCAGAAATAACTAAATACTCTCTCTTGGGTATTGTCTGTAAGGCAGACATTGTAGAAACCCCTTGAAATCTGATTGTTGTCTTAGGTCTATGGTAAACATTCACATATATATGTCTATTGACTCCGAGCCCCGGATAAGCACTGATCTGGTCTGGTATCTCTGTTGTAACCCAAAGTCCTAGTTTTGCATCCAAATATAAATCAAACTTAAACTTCAAAAGGTTGCTCTGTCTCACAACTGAAAATAGGCCCAAAGCTAGCCCCTTTGCACTTATCTCACAGTTTTGGTCTACATAAGAGAGGATTTATCTGCTTTGTGTCAACATCCCAGTCAATCCACAAGCATATCTCATGGATGTTGAGTAGGGAATACCCCCCTTGGTTTTGCAGAGCCTAAAGAAGAAGAGGAGATATTTATAGAGTCTATCTCCTATACTATTGGCCCCTGGCCCGAGAATCCTGTTGATCAATGATGGCTACCTTGTAGGGATGACTGGGAATAAGCATCCAGTCTGGGAAAATAACCAACAACAGGCACACACCGACAATTGGGCTTTGCCACAACAATTGCCGAAGACACGCTTAAGGGTTGAGTTAGTAACAGAACCACTCCCTGCCTCTATAGAGGACTTTTGAAAATGACAGGATGGACACTCTCCGCAATAGATACACCACCCCCGCCTTTGTAGAGGGCTTAATATGATTGATTGATTGATTGCAAACAAACTTAGAGTGCAACAAGTACTCATCACACTAGTCTTTAAACTGCACCTAAGGACAAGCACATTGCTAACATCTACAATAGATAGCTTACCTTATATATGCCCCCACCTTAAGGTGGTTGATATCAGGTATCGATATCAAGCACGTTAAGGTAGGTAGAAAACACACAAGGGAACACAGACTTTCTCAAAGCCCATGCTCCCCGAAGGTGACATGTACTTTTACGATCACCAAATGTTCCCACAAACACATCCCTACAAGAAACATGATAGTGTCCTCATAATCATGATAAACAACAACATCAATGCATATGATTAATCACACAGAGCCAAGGTTATACTATGAATTCTGAGATCGAGGATAACCGTGGACCTATATCACGAAAAATCTCAGAACCAAGTGTCACCAAGGTGAGATTCAAAGACAGACAAAGTGCACGGAGTAGCAGTATTGTTAAGGTTTGAAGTGAGATAAAGATTGCCAAAATCACTACGCAGAAAGCACGAAGTGCTTCTACTAGCCAAGCATCAGATAACATATACAACCCCATCATCATATTAGGAACTAAGTCTAATTTATGATTTTTTGCTAAATGGACGCTAGGTCTGCATCAGTATAAATGTTTTTCGTCATCTGCCCTCTAGATAGAAACACTAGAGGAAGGGAAACAATAAAATAAGAGAGGAGAAACAAGTGTCTTAGGGACAGTCACATAGGAGGGTGCCCCCAAGTCACCAACCGCAATGCTATGTCTGCAAGACACAACACACAACAACGAAATTAGAGAGGCAATATAGAAGAATGATAATACAAATAGAAGAAGGTCACAATAGAGGCGATCTCCTGGTATCCTAGACCTTACAAGAGAATCAGGGGTCATCCAAGGAGGCCTAAACAACACATAACACATCATGGGGGAAGCACATCATGAGAGAGATAAAGGGCTAGAGATACTTACCTGTAAGATCTTTGTGCTAAGAATCATCATCAAGTAAATCATCATCATCCTCCCACTCCCAAATGCTAGAGGAAAGTGGGACATAAGGTACCATAGCCCAATTATTGTCTTTGTCTATAGATTGTTCATTGTTAGGATCATCTTTGTTTGGTTCAATGTTTGGATCAATGTTTTCTTGTTGAGATGCAAGGTTTATGGCATAAGCTTGTCTTCTTCTTCTTCTTTCTCTTGCTTTTCTATTCCTTTTTATCTTACCACTTATCTCTTGTAAGATAGCGCTTTGCTCTTTCATGGGTTTTTTCATTTTAGAAGAAGAAGCGCCGAGATCAAATCTCATTTGTCTACGTGGAATGTTTTGTTGTTGACAATTACCTCCTGATCCTTGTAAGGATGGCAGGGGAGGAACCTCAGCATAGGGACCTTGTCCTTTCGGTCCAAGGTTCTCTTCAAGTGCGGGTTGCTTGTCTTTTGTTACTTCTTCCATAGAAGGATCAACCATTGGATGTAACTGTTGAAATTAGGGCAGACAACTGAGAGGGGGGTGAATCAGTTGTCACAAAACTTTATCTTTTGCTGCATTTAATCTTCTTTACCACTTATTAATAGATTAATGATATAACCATGAAAGCATGAATCAACAACACATGAGCAGAAACACAATCAATGCACATAACACCAAGATTTTTACATGGAAACTCAATGAAGGGAAAACCACGGTGGGGGTTAACCCACAAGATTTATTCTCTTTTAAAAGAATAGAAAAATGGGAAGGCAGCTGCCTTCGGGCACACTGCTCAGAGCTCACTACTCCAAGAGACTCATTGTCTACAAAAACATTCACATGGTTAACACTGAAAGGTTGAACTAAGAAACAACATCTTCTTAATGCCAAGGTTCAATTCCATTGAAGCTCACAACACCTCTGCTATGCCCCCAAACACTTCTTCACTACCTCCACATCTTCACATACATTTTTACATTTACACGACTTCATTACACTTATTTATACATGACATCGACTTTGGAATGAACATCAAAGTCGGCCTTACAATCATCTATCTGGAACATTCTCCAAGATAGGCATTACAAGCAATTACAATCACAAGACTTGACTTAATACAAAATGCTACATGCGAACCACTACACTGTTAGCCAAACATAGTTGGGACTCAAATCCTCCTCAAACAACATGCCACGCTCCATAGAACTTCTCTTAGAATAGCAACACCCAAGGAGAAATCTTCAACTATGAGCTCAATCCTCAATGCAGACCACCAACACAATAGGCACACAATCCAAAGACCTCCACAAGCACAATGAAATCAACAAGAACAACCTCACCACCTCAAATCACTAGAATCACTTGCATCTGCATACGAGAACTTAAGAACACTAACTGTCATGACTATCACACTAGAAATATTGCTTATGGACCTCCAAACCATGAACCACTTGAGTTGAGGATACACACCAACATCCCAAACATACCTCTAGAACTGTAGACTATAATATTCCAATGAGGAGCAATCTAGACCAAATTCCTGTCACTTTGTTACCTCTGAACAACTACAAAACCTAGTTCTACTCAGATGGCCATAACTTCACCAATCATCCATGCGGACCTCTCAAATCTTAACTGGAGCAACTTTAGACAATCCTCTACAAAACCCTTTAATTCGTAGACTCTAATCTTCATCTCACTGGGAATGCGGAGCAATCTACTTTATTGAACTGCACTGTTTTCACTGTTTCTGACAAAGAGATATGTTGACATCAGTGATAACACATCATAGGCACATATTTGCAACAGTAATAGTTTTGCTTTGTAATTTCTATAGCTCAAGAAGTTGAAGTTTGTTCGTGTCTCTAGTTTCTTTTCAGGTTTGTCCCAGAAGTAATCCAGTGTACAGTGTTTTCTTGTAACCAAAGGTTTATACTTGTTGCGAGGGATAGTAATTATATGTCTGTCAAAAGGAAATTTTAGACAATTGTGAATTGTTGAAGGGACAACTTTCATAGCCTTTAACAAAGGGTGCCCCAATTTAATGTGAAAGAGGTCAGAAACAAGGACAACATCAAACCATTGTTCTACATGTTTCTCGAATACAGTTACCAACAATGATATCTTACCCCAAGGATTTACAAAGGTTCCCTTATGTGTTCTAATCATCATGTCTGAAGGGTCATAAGATCCTTGCATCAAGTTATGTAAATATAGGAACTCTTCTATGGAAACATTAGTCATGAAATTAGGATCAATAAGTGTTCCATCCACATGATTTCCCATTATTTTCATAGTGATGTAAAGAGGTCCTTCAGTGTCTCCAGTTGTTCTATCATTAGGTGTAAACACAATTTCAGTTTCAGGGACCTTTCTCTTCATGTAAGGTCTAGGAGAGAACCTATTATTGTTGTTTTGATTAGAGGCCATGTGTATATGCTCAACTTAATGCAAGATCAGATTTTAAAAGTTTTCCAAAAGTATTCCAAAGACAAGTGCAACACTATATGCAAAAAAATGACCTAAAATACTTGATTTTTTGTACTTTTTCAATGCAAATATATGAAAGCAAAGGTGTTGTAAGGAAATTGGTCAAGGGAAGAAAATTATATGTCTGATATCAATCCAATACAGCAGTAATATCCATCACAACACACTCTTGATGCACATCTAAGATGATGATAGGCCAAAACCTAGTGAAAATACACTAAAATATGCGACTTTTTCACTAAATCTCAATGCAAAAGAGCATATCAAAGGGTGTTGTGGGGAAAATTATGATGGAAAGCAAATAATATCAGCAATAACAGCAACATGCTGCCAAAAAATCTGTCACAAAACGCTTATAGTGTCACTCAAGATCAAACCCTAGTGAAAATATAGCAAAAATATGTAATTTTTCACGATTTTTCAATTCCAAGACCTAGCAAAAGGGGTGTTGCAAAGAATTTTAGGAGGTGAAGAAAATAATAGTGATGATATAAGTCACATAAAATCATAAAATATTTTACAACACGCTTGGAGTGCAAACTAGGTCAAACCCTAGGGCAAATATAGCAAAAATGTGTAATTTTTCACCAAAGTTTCAATACAAGAGCCCAATAAAAAGGGGTTGTGAATACTTTTAGGAGGGGAAACAAATAATTACCCTGATAATAGCTAATTAGTGTAAAAATACTCTTCACAACACGCCTATGGTTCAAAATTAGAGAGTCAATAAGGCCAAATTTAGTGAAAATCAAGGTTTTTCAAGCCCTAGGTTTGAGATCTTGATGCAAAATGCTATATGAATTTATTGTAATCTATTTTATTATGAAAATTAAATTCACTTAGATCTGAAAATGATTTCCAGGTCTTAAGATGCAAAATGCAAGTGCAATGTAGTGAAAAAACAATCAAAATGCTAGTTTTTGTTGAAATTTTCTATATAAAAATGTAAATTTTTGAAATCTAAATGTAAATTTACACTAAAATGCAACACTACAGACAAATACAAATTTGAATGAGTGTCTAAGATCAGTAGAAAAATTTGAAACAAGATTTTGCCTAAAACCCTAGTTTTTGGAATTACTAGGTTATATGAAAAATGCAAAATTTCTAACAAAACCCTAGCAATTTTATGATGAAAATGCAATGCACGCTATTGAATTTTTGTAATTTTCTATAATTTAGCTCAGATCTAATGCAAAAATCAAAAATTTGATGAAATTTAAATTATTTGATACAACATGCAAACCCTAGAATGCCATTTTTTTCTAATTTTTCTAATTTTCCAAAAATATTGTAAGTTTTCCAATGCAATAAGATGAATAATACTATGAATGAATGAAACCACTGAAAATCTAAAGCAAAACACTTAGCAAGGTGAAAACAAGTCCCAACAACACGGGTTCACCAAAATGTAAAGGGTGGAATTTGGATAGTTGAGTTTTTGGTAGTTTTGTGTGTGTACCCTCCTTTCACCCTTTCATTCAAGGACCTAGGGTCAAGTGGCAATGCACTATCATACCCTAGGTCACTATGAGATGTAGGGAAACTTAGATTTGTATGATTTTATTGTCAATTATGTTCACTTATGCTCAATTATACCTCAAAAGCTTAATTATGCAAATACGACAGCAAACAGATGAATATCAGAAAATGTTGCTACAGAAAGATGTAAAATGATAAATAATTGTGCACCTATTTTCAAGGTTTAGAAGTGGAATAATTAGGGACTAATGAGAAGGTGCCCAAGTCCAAGGCCTAGGTTTTTATCAGGATCTGGAAGCTCAGTCTGCAACCTGTTCCTGTTGTCACAAAGATTTTCCCGTCACAGAATCTAGAGGACTAAAGAGTGGGCGCCCAAGTCTAGGGTCCTATTTTCAACACTAATCTACAAATCCGACACTCTGTAATGCCCTCCTACAACTCCACTTTTCTTGTATCTTCAACCTGTAACCTGCAATCACAAAACTTTAGGGAAGGGGTTATGGTATTTAGAGTCTTGCCTCAGTTAAGCCCTGGAGAGACATTCAAGTCTTCCAAACACCGTTGTCAGATAGAGAGTGCATGCCCTTGTGAGGTAGAGGAAAAAACCAAATGATAAATGCTCAAAAACATAAAGGATGTCACCTTGTAGTGAAGATCTCATGGAAGGAAGAAGCTCTTCATGTCATGAGGAGATGGATGCTCAAACCTGCAAATACAAACACATAGACAACACAAATCTACTCTTGCTACACAATGAATGCTTTGAATCACTTTCAAAATGCCAATGCTCATGAAATTTTCATCTAGTTTCTAAATGAATGCCTAAACATGTTTTTATATGCAACTACAAACACTCCCGCCAAGAATTTCGTAATTCAAACTTACCGTGTCAGCATAGGACCCAAATAACGGTCACAAGCCGACACCCAAAATTTGAGACTGACCCAAAATAGGGCAGGACTAGGGCACGGGCGCCCAAGTCCTCCCTCCCTATTTTGGTTAGGGTTAGGTTCAAGGGATCCCCCTAGGTCCCATTTGTCATGAAACTTAGGGATCATTTCATCGGGATGTCAAAATATGATGCAAGATGTCCTAAATGCAAATAAAAGACACAGGAGATAAACCTTAGAAGGGAAAAGCCCCCAAGAGGACATTTTCTGATGTTACAGTTATAACTGCAATAAAGTTGGCAATTTTGCAAGAAACTGTTGGATGCATGCAAGGTATGACTCTCTCAAATTATCTAGAAGAAACTAGTCTTCTCTTGATCAAAACTACAATGTTTTTTGTGTTATAAATGCAATATGTTTGGGCACAAAGCACAATGGTGTAGAGGAAGGATAAAATCAACTATATTCTACATGTTCAAGCAAAAGCAAGTGAATGCCTTGGGCAAAGATAACAAATATCCTATACTAGTTTGGAGAAGAAAACAAAGTCAAGAAGAAGGAAGTCTCAATCTTGTGCATACTGCATAAGAGATATCCACGAGTGCATAAAGAGTAGCATGAATCAAGGGGGAGTTGATTTGTAATGTATCTTTCAAACCCCTTAAAGATTCAACAATAGAGGTTGTCACGGGACTGATATGTTTGGAGGCAATGACTTTAGTATGCTCTTTTTAAGATCTTTGTATAGCTGGAATGGTGTGTCAATGTTGTTTATAGATTGGTGTGCATTTGATTTACAAGGGCCTTTATGCTTCTTCAGGATATTCAGAGACATTATAGTTGTTCATGATTGGCTCATGATTGGTCAAGATGTTGATGTTGAGAGACACAAGTGTTTTGGTCACTTCATGTTATTAGTGCATTGCAGTGGGTTGGTGCATTGCTTAAAGAATAGTAATGATATTCATGTCTCATGATGCTTGTGATTCTTTAGCATGAGTTGCAGAAGATGAATTCTATGTTTGTGTCTTGAATCATACTTTATCTTCTTTAGATAATTCTTTTTTTCATCAGATGTTATTTCTTGCTTCAAAGTCAGATGTTCTTGGTTTAGTGAGTTTCATGCTTCAATCAGTTTATGGTGATTTATTGATATAGTGATGGAACCTTGACATACATTATACTTTATAAAATTATCCTTGTGCTATCAATAAGACCATGGTTGCTTAAATAGTGATTGCTTGTGTTGAGAAGATCCTTTATGCTTGGTGGCTTGGTTAATAGAGCTTGAAGAGATGCTTCAACTTTAAAAGACAGAATGTCACCTTTAGGTGTGTTAGTGGCATCTATCAAAAAGGATTGTTCTTGTCATAGTATATTCAAATAGATCTTTGAAGATGAACGAAAGGATTTTGTTTATTTACTGATGCAGATTGTTCCTCATCACATTGATAGACTTTTAACAGTTATTTTTGGCTAGGAGAGTTGATTCTGATAGAGGTGGATCAGACTTTGTTACCAGAATCATCAATTCAAACTATGATGTTGTCATGCTACTTTTCATGTTCATGTTGTTTCTTTGTGAGAAGTTTGATTGGACTCAAGTTTAGGGTTAGTAGTGTGTTGAGTTGCTTGTTGCCTGGTTTCAAGAGTTGATGTTGATCACAGTTGGTATACATGCTCCATGATAAATGCTTATAAAGGATAGTGATTTTTGATGTCTTGTCGTGATATAGTTGTTTCTTGATGCCTAGGTGCTGTTGGACAGTGAACTTTTTGTTCAGGTTCTCATGCTTGTTCTATTCATAATAGTGGTTGACTGACATTACAATATTTTCTGTTTGGCATTTTAGTGATAGCATTTTGATACCTGTGGTTTGTAGCAGTGATTTCTTGTTATAATGATAATAGGACAAATGATATATTAATATGGACATGTTTCATAATATTCTGTTTCATATGCTTATAGTGGAGTAAATGTTGAGGTCCTTAAGGTCAATGGAAAGTTGCAGCAGGCTTTGATCTCAAGGGGAGCTTCTTAGCATCCTAATGTGACAAGTGATAAACAAACTTTATTCTTTTGTGATCTCTTTTTATGTTGGTACACCATGGATTTACAATGGCAGTTATCATAGCACTTACTTTTTCAATTTGATGGATATATTCCTCTATTTCTTCTAGTAGTTCAGCATTTATGAGGACATTGGTTCATGCACAGTTTTATTAGTTTTTTGACTTTTTGTTGTTGCTTTGATAAGGACAGTTGATACATGGATACAGTGGTATACACAAATGTTATCTTAGTGCTTTGATGTTGTTCTCTTGATACCTACATTTCTTGCTTCTTGATCATTGCTATTTATGCATTCTAGTTGGTTCTTGATAGTGGTGACAGCGATGTTCTACTCAGATGATAGTTCTCTTATCTCTAGTTTTGCATGGCATCTTCAGTTGTTGTCCTTATTTTGATACATGCTCATTTCTATGGTACTACCAGTGCAGTTGTATTTCAGGCCATTCTGGATGTTTCATGCTCCATTGGACAGTAATGGTATGGTTTATATTCCCTATTTTTGCTTGTCATTTCTTTCTGGAGCATACTGGCTTATGGTTTTTGATTTATCTTTGAGGTAATTGTACAATTCTTCCTCCCTTTGTCTTTGATGCAAAAAGGGGGAGAGAGAGTTGTGTTTTGCCATCAAAGACAAAGGGGGAGCTTGTTGCCCTCTTAGTTGTTGTCCTTGATGTCAAATACACAAACTCTTAGGTTTGTGGTATAATGACTGTTGCATCATGACAGTTGGCATAGCAGAGGTATTCGGGTATTTGGTTTTATGTGACAGTGAGCTTAGTCTCAATGAGATTGCACTCTTGTTGACTTGGTATGACAGTAAAGATTCAGGAGTTGAAGATGACATCATTACTTCATCTTGCAATATTCATGGATGTGTTATCATTTATTTCTATTTGGATGTTTATCTTGTTTAACATATCATGATCATGAATATTAGTCAAAGTACTTATTGATAATCACATACTCTCATGGTTCTTGGCATATGACGATTGGCAAACATATGGTATTTGACAGACATATGGCATTCATACTCTCATAATGATATTATGATAGTTGGTATGGTATCCTTGTTGCTACATTCACATGGCTAGGGCATATGGTATTATTGATGTTCCTTGATATCTTTTTCACATGCTCTACATGTTCTACATATGTATTTGCTCTACATGCTCTACAAGTGCAATGCAAGTTCAATGATCTCTTGTTTGGCATTACAGTGGATTCACTTGTGTTAGTTTCATTTATTTGGCACTATGATATCGTCTGTATCATGAGACAGTGCAAAGTTATTGGTCTTAAGGTCATTATTGCTATGATGTTTCATTTATTTCTTTAAGCAAAATGCAAGGTTATGCCAATGTCTTAAATTCTTCATTTACCATATCATTTTTTGATGTGATTAAAGTCACTAGAGCGGCATCATATTGTGTATCATTATTTGTTAAAGGGCATTTAGTTGATATAGTTTGAAAATCATTGATAGTCTTAAAGCATTATCAGGCCACTTAAGAAGTTAACCTGATCAGCAGGTTGTCGGCATTCTTATCAAGTCAAAAGGTTATGTTTTTGTATTGATGGTTACTTGCTTCATTTAGGGTTAACTAGTACTTTTGGTATATTAGGCAAAAAGAGTGTTTTGTTAATCATTTCATATTGTTGAAACTTTGAGATATGATACATTTGACTTAGGGTTTCATCATTTTGCAAAGTTGTCTTGAAGTTTCTGTATCATGATGGGGATTTTTTTTATAAAACAATGCTCGAATTAGTGGAGTTGAAGTTGGATAGTTATTCTTGAGCTCACAGTCTACTCAACAGTTTCTTTCTGAGGCATAAAAGACATCAAAATAGGTGATATTCTTCCTTTTGGGTGCTTGAAGAAGTTTTTTATTTTGGTCTCTTAAAAATGAAAATGGGTAGGATCTTAAATGAAAATAGTGAATCTTTGTTAAAGTTTTTGGTTACAGTTATAAGCTGCAGTCTATAGTGATTATCATTTCATTCATTGCTTATCTTTATGTTAAAGACTAGTTAGAGTATTGAGAACGGCTATACAATTTCTAAACTTTGGTAAAAGGTTTGAAAATTCTTGTTATACCCATGGTTAGGGTTTGAAAGATTGACTCTACCTTAGGGTTTCTCACACGGGTATTGAGGACAGTTTAATGGTGCTCTGTTTTGGCATGGTTATGTGTTAGTATTTACAGTTTGTGAAAGCATTCTTTAATTCATTAAACAGTTTGAATATCATATATGGTTAAAGATTTATTGTTGAAAGACTCCAACTGTGGTTAAAGATATCTTATTTCAAAGGCATTGTATTAGGTCCACATGGGTCTATCCAACCATACACCTTTGATAGTTATTTATGCAATTGTAAACTGCCTGAGACAGTTGATGAAGTTCAGTTACAAACTAGTTGATGAGAGAAAGAAGACTTGGTGAAATTGTATAAAAAGGGCATTATGTAAACATCTGATGGGAGTTTTTGATGATTTGTGTTTATTGCACTATCATTAAGGTTATACCAGAGTGTTAATAAGCTGTTATATTGATGCTTGAGTCTCAAATAATGAGATAGTCAAAGAGTAGATTGTAGAGGAATAGAGTAACCCTCTATATTGATTCAAATTCTATATTGTATTCATGAGATTGTATAAAAGCTAGTGAGCCACAAAAAGCCAGTGAGCCACAAAAAGCCAATGAGGCACATATAGCCAGTGAGGCATTTTCTGGAGTGGTTTTTCATCCCTAGAGGGTTTTCCACTCGTCAAATTTTTGTGTTATGGTCGTTTGTGATTATGTGGCTCATAATATTATGTTCATGAGTTCATGTTCATTGTTTTATGATTTAACTGTTACATATTATTATTGATATGATTCTCATTTTGAGGTACAAATGCATGATATTTTTTGACACCTATCATAGTCCAAAGAAAGTTATAAAACCACCTCTATTGTTTATCAGTCTTATAGTCATGACTTAGCAAATATTAAAATGATGTTCATAAATAGTTTTTATGGCTCATCACAGTTAACCAACAGTTGCCCTGTTCTTTCATGTTCACAAATTTTCATCATAAAAAGAGTGAAGTTGGTAAAAGTTTGTTAATGGTTGTCAAAAACAAGTATGTTTTATAAGACACTGATTCACCCCCCCTCTCAGTGTCTTTCGTACTCCAACACTTAGTGCTAAACACAAGGGAGTTAGCCAAAGATATATTTGTTGTTTTTAACCATTCACTATCATTTAATAATTCTTTCCATTAAATTAGATCGCCGCCTTATGAAATTGTAATCGTTGCCTTATTAATCGCCTTGTCTAATGTAATCGTTATCTATCAAATGAGATTATCTCTTTAATAAAATCGTTGTACATGTAAATCACATACACTCCTTTAATACATCAACTCCACACTTAATGCCTTCATTTTATAAATGAGAGTCGACCACATATTTAGGAAGTCAGCCACCTTTAGAAATAAACCTTTATTTTATTTTGCCTTTGATCTCATTCAAAAACATAAGGACTTCTCTACACTAGTCGGCCAAATTTAGTCCAAAACTTCCAAAGGCATGTAAATGTAATTAATAAAAACTCTTCACTCTTTCTCCAACATCTTTCTCATGATTATGTTTAAATTTTTAATTTAAACATATACATATCTCTGAGTCGGTCCAATTTTACTATCTCTTCAACGGGAATGTATAATGGATTGATTTATGACTCCATTAATGGCTTTGTGCATGGCTTCATGCCTTTGACATCAATTGCAACATATTCCAACAATCTCTTTCAATGATACTGCCTTGTATTCAATCATATTCCTATGCTGACATCAATGACAACCATTTCCTATACTCTCGTCTGTTCATTAATGATCACAACCATGACTACCTTCTTGACATCAATGACAACATGACCAACAATGAGTAGGAAATGGACTAGTTTAGACATCCAAGTGCTTGTTTGTAGATGTAACTGAAGGATTCCCACCATCATTAACATCTTCAATATGAATCGTGTTGTTTTCAACGAGCTATTGCACTATATGTTTCAAACACACACATGACTATGTATAATGTCCCTTAGCCCTATGAAAATTACAAAATGATTGTTCATTATAGCTCTTAGGAAGTGACTTATTATAATCCTGTTGGGTGAATATTTTATCTTCAACTAACTGAAGGCAAAATGGTTATATTGACCACATTGTAATGAGATAAATCTCTCCTCTCAGCAAGGGGAGGTTCCCTATCAGCTATCACAAAATACTTTAAACTAAATACTAATTCAGGGGTGAGACCACATCGTCCATTTCTCTTTTTTCAGAAATGATGTTTACAAAATAAAAGAGCACTTTCTTGATACAAACTAAATAACCAAGAAACCCACGAGAGCACAAAGTCTATCATTGTGTCTTTTGTTGATTTATAACTTAGAACCCAGTAGGATGAGGTGCAGCCCAAAGTCTTCACCTAAAACTACGACAAAATAAATGATCACAAAAGATAATAGTAGTTCAAAGCCTTTCCAATATCTTTCACTTCAAAACACTAAATCATAAACTAAAGATAATTGTTGTAGCACAAAGTCTCCATAATCAACTTTAGAACATCTCCCAGATTATTCTCACTCACACTACTATTTGATCAAACAGATAAGATCGTATTAGGAAAAGGACATAAGAACAATTTCCAATACACCACAAGATATTTCAACACAACGTTTGAATGATCACTTGCTTTCTTATTCACTTGATACAATTTGATTTACAATTTTAACACAAAGTCTCAAAATGCTCTTCAATTTGGCAGAGTTTTGCTTCAATAACTAAAAGATAATCTTTACAATAGAGGCCCTCTTTATTTATAGGGAGGAGCCTGGAGCAAAAATAGGAAATTTACAACTATTTTGACTTATTCAACAAAAGAGTCCTATTTGACTTGGGACTTCCTTTGTCTCACATGTAATTACATTTTGGAAAATTACATGTGGATATGTCCACAACAAAATTCAAATTACATATCATATACAAGAAACATAAACTAAGGCACTAGCTTCCTCCGTCATTCTTCTTTAGAAAATCCTGGTACATAGCCTGTATGGCTGCCATTTCACATGCATCTGGTTTTGCTGTGTTTTCTGAGATGGTGCGGGCCCGAAGAATTACATCTTTTATTGCTTTTATTGCCTTTTCATGTTTATCCACATTGTCCTTCAGGTTTTCAAAAGTTGAATGTTGATCATATAGATTATCCATGGAAAGCACCGAGGGCACCTCCTCTTCGAATTTCCTTTGGACCATCTCTTCAAAGGAACTTACCATCTCCCCTGCTGGGAGGAACTTGTGATCTTCACCTGTTAAGGTGCATGGAAGTTCTTCTAGCCTGTGTAGAAGTGTGACATCACTATCTTCACTAGCTTCTTGAGCTTGACATAGATCTTCAAGTAAACCCTTTATTATGTGGATTCAATGAACTAGAGTCTCCTTGGTCTTAAGATATGATTCCCTGTTTGCGATGACCTTGATGGTGATCAAGTTCTTTATCTTAATCTTTTTCATATCTATCCACTCCTCCAAGCTCTCTTTTTGATCTTGCAGCTCTTGCGAGAATAAGTCAACCAGGTTGTCCAACTCAGCTTTAGCTTTATCCATCTTCTCTTTTCTCTCTACAGTGGTTTTTAGCAAAACTCGTCCTTGAGCTAACAACCACTCCACAATATCACCTACCACCCTTCCTTTGGCTTGTGCTTTTTCAAACTTCTAGATCAGGGGATCTTCTATAGTCACTGCCATGGGTTCTACAATTTCTGATGACTTTACTATCTTTTGAAGAACAACAACAAGTTGTTCTGCTTTGGCCTTATACTATTCTTTTTCTTTTTTGACCTCATCATACTTTTCAAGTAAAGTGCTGGCAGTAGTTTGAAAATTTGCCTTTATACCCTCATGAGTTAGCTTGCCCAACTCAACCCTTGAAATGACATAATCATTCATGTCAAAAGTGTCAATAGTGGCATCTTCTGGTGGTTTAGCTATTTCTATGTATCTGATTCCTTTCTCGTTGACAAGCCTAGAAACAGTCTTAGGCTTCTTCTTCTTGACAGTCTTTGCTTTTACAGGTAACAGCTTTTCAATATCAATCTCATCAGGTGAAATAGCTTGCTTCTTCCTCTTTGGAGTATATGCAGATAACCATGGGGGAAGCACAGAAGCACCAACAACCGGAGGTGAGTCTACCACTTGTTTTGTCGGATCCATGTTTATACCTGTTATAGTCACAATAGGACTGGTGTTGGTAAAAACCACACCTGTATCAACAACCTTTTCTGAAGCATCCAAAAGATTCTCTAAAACAGATTGTTCACCAATGTCAAAAGATGGAGAAGATAAACTTGGGATGGAACCGGAAGAATAAAAAAAGTCCCAAAACTGGTTTTCACAGAAGCAGGGGTATTATCAGAACAAACAACAAAAATAGGTGAAAGAGGAACATTTGAAATACTGGGAAACTACCAGAAACTGAAACATGAAGGGGAGGTGTAGAAACTTGTGTTCCTGTGGGAAGATCTTTCTCAGGAGATTGAGGTGGATCACCAAGTTCTTCCTTTTCTGCATCCTCATCTTCACCTTGTTCAGTTTCATCTTCTTCATCAGATTTATCAGATACTATTGTTTGTTGAACATCCTTAGACTTCTAAATATTTTGCTCTTCAGCTTCAACATCTTCAATCTCCATTTGATCAACATTAGTATCTTCAACATTTGATTCAGTGGCATTGGAAGTTTCTGCAACTTCCTTCTTCTTCCCTCCTTTGGACACAAACTTAATTTTCGGTTTGCGTATCTTAGAAGAAGGGGCATCACTCTTGTTTTTGGTTATGCTCTCTACCTTCTTGCTTGTCTGCTCCTGTGTTTCAGTTTCTGATCATATGAGGAACTCTTTCAATTTAATTCCTTTACTTTCCAACCATACGTTTGTGTTGGCCAGTATTGGTTGAAATCTTTTCCTTATGGATGTTTCTTCTTTGATTGACCATTTTACCTCTAGAAGAGGCGAGATTTCGACATTCTCAGTAGTATATCTGGGATCTAGAACATCCCCATTATCCTCCATTCCATCTGGAATATTAGCGAGGCCCAGCTCTTCAATCTGACTCAGATGAAGTCTGCAGTAGTCTAGCTTTCTGATCTTGTTCTGTGTCATGAGATCAGCCCAAATATCTTCAACCATTGGTATATGAAATGTTGATTTCCTTTTGATCTTATCTTGAACTCTTCTGAAGTCAAAATGGTCTCTTTTCTTGTAGGTTCTCATAGTAACCAGCTGTAATTTAGAATCAACTATTTTTGCTTTATTGGCTTATTGAAATGAATACCTTCCAATCTCAATGGGGAACTTTATCCTTGACTTCTTCAATTCCATTTATTTATTGTGCACTACAATCAGCTGTCTGCATAGCTCCATAAGAACAATACGGTCACTAGGATACCGTGGAAGAATATAAGGGTAACTAGGATAATATCCTACCCTGAGATATGTGAAAGTGGGGAATTGCAAGAACAAGCAACCAAAAGAATTCACAATCTACCAAGCTTCATCTGAGACCCTTTTCTGAACAAGTTCATCATCCCATAAGCACATGAATACTGAAAAGAAGGCATCATTGACCTTTAGAAAATGATGAATTGATCCCTTCAGAGTTATTTGAGGGTAATACTCATATACAGGGATCAATCTCCTGTCTCCTACCTGAGTCAAACCTGGAAAGCTTCTCATGCTTGCAGCAGCATATACAAGATATGAAGTCATATAGAATTTGAATGTTGTATTGACCTTTGTCAGTTGCTCATGCAATGCATTATTGATCTGTTCTCCCCAAAATATTCTCTGAGTACCTCGTAGAATCACCTTGATGTAAGTGTACATCCATTCTTGGAACTTGGAAGAAGAGGAGAGTCCTCTGATACGACTCAAAAGAGTAATCAAATCGCAAACTTCCTCTACAAAGTCACTCCTAGGAAGATCCTTTGGCCATCTAGTCAAATTACTTCTAGGGATTTTCAACCATTTGTTGTTTATGTACCTTCTTGCAGCTTCCACATCTTTATCATAATCCTGTTGCCCTTGAGCAAAGTCAATCCGTCCAATATTTTCAATGGGTGGACACATGAAGATTTTGTCTAGGAATTATGCATCCAATCTCATGATCACATTCCCGTGAGAATCTGTAACAACTCTAGTGTCCCTATTGTAATGGCTGGCTACCTAAAGAACAAACTTAGGATTGTGTGCAAAAACTGGAAATGATGCAACCAAATGAATATTACTATCAATGATTTTTTGCATAGGTCTAGAAGGATTTGTCTGTTTTGTTCTTTCCACAAATTCTTCCATGTCCACATGTCCAATTTCCATGTCCCTAATTTTGTCAATATTTGACTGCACTGTTGTCACCGGAAAGACACCTTGGTACTTGTACTTCATGATTTTCGCCTTGGATGGAGATGGCTTTGACATTAGCTCTGAAGAGAACTCTGAGATTGATATCTACCACAAACACTGGTTGAGAACTGGAAAAGGCCATGATCTTGCAGTTAGGGGAAAAAATTGATAAACTAGGATAACCACAATTCGATGATCATGAATAGGAAAGCATGTATTGAAGGGCTTGAGTGTGCACAAATCGAGGTAAGGGCAAAAGTGGGCTAACAGGTCTTGAAAGGTGAATTTTCCCAGTGTTGGGAAAATTTAGGAAAATATGCATGAGCGGTCAAAATGACCGCTCCTGCATGAGGAAGTACTTGCATGTGTAAAGGCGGATGTTTTAGCCACTAGTGCATGTGTTTGGGAAGAACATTCATTATCATGTAAAGTCAGTGAAAAACACCGACATTACATGTGTATTCTTTTTTGGAAGAATGTTTTACATGTAGGGGCGGTCAAAATGACCACCCTTACATGTGGGTATTTTGCAACCTTCAAGGTATGTGTAGAGTCGGTAATTTCAGCCGCTTGTATAGATATGTTGAATTGCAAGATGCTTTAGCGGTGAAAAATGTCGACACTGCATGTCAGGTATGGTTATAAGTATTTGAGCGGCAAATAACACCGACTCAGCAAGTTTGATATCTTAATCTTCTGTGTAAGGGCGGCGAATTTTGCCACCCATACACCTTGCGTTTGGAAAACTCTTAAAAATGCTTAAGCGGAAAAAATGCCAACTTCGCATTTGCTTGCATATATGCAGAGATCAATGATTTCGCGAGACAAAAATGACGAAAACACTCACAAGATATTATCAACCAAAGGGGGTTTAAACCAAAAATAGGGTTTTGTCATAGAAAGACGAAAAATATAAAAAACTACGATTTGCTTTGAATAATAACAAACAAAATAATCCTCGGAAGGACAAGGGTTCGATCGCTTTAACTAACAAGAAATGGAAGATTTAAATAAGGAAACAATAACAAACAAAAACACTTACCTGTTTAAACCTAAGAAACCCTAAGTTTCAACTGTAACTCAAAATCTGTTATAATCCAAAGGTGCGCGATCAAATGGTTGAAGAAAGAATTCGCGAATCAGCTAGAAGGTTTTTGAACAAAAGAAATGACAGGAAACAATAATGAAATAACACATTTAAAAGCTTGAAAATAAGCCTTTAATGCTTGGCACGAGTGGCCATTAATGCCACTTGAAGTTCAAGATCTTGGAGATCTTGCTCAGGCGGCGATTTTGACCAACCTGACACATGCCTTTACAAAATGCAAACGCAGTAAAAACTGCCGACCAAGCACATGCAACTGAAGTTTTTAACGAGAACATGTAATGGCAGCTAAAACTGTCGCTTAAGCATGTGAAAAAGAAAAATCATGTAAAAGCGGCATTGTTTGCCGACTTTACATAAGTGAACAAAAAGACATGTAAGAGCGGTGAATTAGGCCGACCTTACATGTCAAGACTCAAAATTTCACTAACACCCCAAAAATGACCAAAATTGATATTTTGGTCAGTTTACAACCTAACCGATCTGCTCAAATATCAAGGAATCGATTTGAGGGAATGTTGTAAACTAGTCTAGGATGCCATATGACTTCGTATCGAACCAAGAGAATCTTGTCTCGATTTGCGAACTTAGAGTGTAGATCACAAAACAAACAAGTTTCGTGGGGGTTGTCTACAAAAATGAGCGTATATGATTTTGAGAACAACAAATCCAATGGATTAATAGGAGGAAGAGTAATCAAAATGAAGCTTAATAAACTTTGTAGCACATTGTACAATGATTCTTGTAATTTTATGAACTTTTAGGAGTATTTTGTTTTAAACAAGGAAGAGTAGAAGTAGTAACAACTTGATTGACATTTTCCTTTGAATCATTTTGGGCTTTGAAAAATTATTTGTCCTTTGAAATTTTGAAGGGTAAGATGATTGAGATTATGAACCATATTTAAGTGTATTGGATACCATCAATTTGGATGCAAGATTTTTTAAATGAGTACGCATGTCTCTGAATGAAGGAAAATATATATTATTCTTAATAGTAGGAAGTAGTCTCTCGAGAAACATAATTTGATTGTCAAATTGATGTTTAAGTTTACCAAATAAAGATTGGAAGCATACAATACAATCATTAATTATAGGTTCATTGCTTCGTTGGGTACATGTCGTCAAATCATTATTAAATGATTGAGTAACCATGAGCATCAAAAAAGATCTCATTATTAAATGATTGAGTAACCATTCTAGGGTTAAGATGAGCACTCCTTCTCAAAGGAAGATTAGTGTCACAAGTAGCTCATAGCATAAATAAAGCAATATGTCTATGAGAGGTAAAAATATTAGACAATATAAGTCACTCTCATATTTAAAATAAAAGATTCTATGATATATTATATCTAAAAATGAAACCCTAGAGAGGAATACAGAGGTAGCTAGGGTGGGCAAAAGGTTACACAATGAAACACAAGCCCTATAAGGAAACATATAGCAATGAATAATGAATAAATATGAGCACGACCTTAATAAGTTTTGAGAAATAACAAAGCAACCAGATAATATAGATTTGAAAACCCTAATGATAATGAAGGATAACCCTAAAATAAAACCCTAAGGGATGCAAGAGTAGACGAGTTCACAAAAATAAGGTATTAAAATCTCTTTTACATAAATCTAGGCTAATTAAATACATGTATATAATTAAAGTGCTATTAACTTATATTGAATTAAGGAAGAAGGAGAGTTGGGAATTGATTAATTGAAATGGTATTTTAAAAATTAAATAAGGTCCAAGGGGTTGAGTTCAATTTGTTAAAACATTGGGTTCTCATTGTGGAGACCCAAGTTCAAATCCCCAAAGGGACATCTAATGTGGAATTCTAAGTTGCAACTCTTGGTCTTCTATTGTTGGCTTCTACTGTGGATGTAATATCTAATGTGGTTTTTAAGTTGTGACTCTTGGTATTCTATTGTTGCTTTCTAGTATGGATATATAATGTTAATGCTCCAATGGAGCTAAGTATTTGTCTCATTATTGCTCATAAGGAGCTTAGTACATTGGCCTCATTAGTGCTCACAAGGAACTAAGTATTAGTCTCATTAATACTCATACGGAGCTAAGTATTAGTCTCATTTGTAACCAATTGCTCGCACGAGCCATTAATTTGTAAACTTCTTCAATATAATAACTAAATAAGAAGGTAGGTGTACTAAAAAGATCTCAACTTGATGTGTGAATGTGAGAGTTGATGATGTCCAAAATCAATTCAGTAATGTTCAGAAGATGATGACCTTAGTATGATCACTATCTTGAACTCTATACAGACCTAGTATCTTATGTAGATCAATCTTGAGTGGCTTAGGGTCAAACTTGAGTAGTGTGGAATTGATCTTTGACGCACAAATTTGATGTGATAGACAACAAACTTTTACAATCTAGTTCGTTGTAATTCCTGATATCTGAATATGCACAAGGATGGTGGTATTTAGAAATACCTTAGGGGAAGTTGTTGGATTTCAATAGTCATGTTCTCCTTGGTCAGCCCCTTATCAAATTAACTTTATCACCTTGGGAGAATTTTGGAGGACATACACAAGCATGCAAATGGCCTAGATGTAGATTTTGATTTTTATGTAGATGTGTTTGATTTAAGTTCTAAATTAAAATGTCCTTAGAATGATTGCTCATTGACAATAAAATGTTCCTTATTATTCTTGGATATGTTTAATTTCATAAATGGATGCTTTAGATACTACGACATATCAATAAATCATGTAAATATGTACTAGGTTGGCTCTCAATGACTAGTAGGAAAGAGTGCAAATTGATAATTTGAATTTAAAAAATTAAATTTTGGGGTCAATCCTGAGTCACTCAGTGTTGAACATAAGCACTGTGGGATTAACCTAGGATAGGGAAATGCAAATCTTGGGATTAGGAACAAATGCATAGAAGTTTTGGATGATAATAGTGTGGATGTACAAAAATAAGTGCAAATAGGACTAGAATAAAATTAAATATATAGAAATGTGTGCAAATGAAGATGGATAAAGATCAAGGAATAATTGGCATGAGTTTTCCACAGTCCACGAAGTTATGTAAGAATGCTTTTGGATTCAACTCTATATATCTTGTATCCAAAAAATATACATAGTTAAATTTAAAAGCACTCTTCATGAAAGAATAAGCCAAACTTAATACAAAAATGTGCCACTTATCAATATATAATTACATGAAGGCATTCCCTTTGGCAAACAAAGACCTGACTTGGCAGATCGAAGACTAATATTTCACAAGAAGCATGCAAGACAATCAAAGTCATCTAAGCCACTGATATTTTTTGTTTTCTGTGAACAATTTCCAATAGAGGCAGAGGTGGAAGCAGAACCAGAATTGCCATTCTTTTTATGAGGGCGACATAGATATTGTCCATGTGAACGATTAAACCCTAAATATTATCACAGGATGTTGATCTCCCGTATAAATCCATTTCAAAGTAAGATATGTAAATATTATCTCTTTTAATTTTAAGTCCATTAGAACACGTGGATGTATATACACTACTTTGAGATTTTAAAATTGGTAAGGGGATCAGAACCTAAATTATAAAGGGATTTCCTTTTTGTGGGTATAAAAATTATTGCATGAGATGACCATGCTTTATCTATGTGTGTAAATTTATTAAGTGATGAATATATATAATTAATTTATTTATACTAATTTATTTATTCATGTATTGTTTATTTGTAAGGATGTTATTTGGAGAGTTGAGTTGAGTTGAGTTTTCACCCTTTAGTGAGGTTAGACCTAGGAGTACAAACATCATGCATGTACATGGCCAAGTATGATGTGCATTTCTTTTCGAACTCTAGAATTGAATGAGGGAAGAGAAGGGATGATCCACCTATAAGCCTCTAGGAGTCACTAAAGACATCAAATATACGAGAAACAAGTCTACATCGACCTGATCATGAGCATCATATAACTATAGGGTACTGAATGTATATAAGGGTAATTATAAATGTAGTAATGGAAAAGTGGAACATGAAGGGGCATGCAAATCCAACAATAATACTATTAGGTTAATGAATTATCATGGCAAGAAGAATAAATCATAATGAGACTAATATTGGTATGGATAAAGTAGGCAATCTGCTAGAGAAGTATATGTGGTGGAGTGGAAAAAACATACATAGGAAGATAGTGTTAACAAAGGTTTTATTTTCTATAGTGTTTAAGCTAGGGATATCATTAATGAAATATACTATTGTGTGGTTGCAACTCTAAAGTGTATAGGAACCCTAGCTTCTAGAATTGGAGAAAACCACCATCAATGACCTTTGCATGTAACTTTGGCAAATTACATATCTAAGCAATATTGTGATCAATGGGGTTGCCTCTTAGTGCTTGTGTTGCATTTGTATAGGAAACAAGGTATAATAGGGTACAACAAACCACCTCAAATAACCTTCAATCCAAGACTAACTCTATGGAGGTATGGTTTAAGCTGAATAAGTTCAATGATACTATCATCATGGGGGTTGAGGTATTTTCCTTTATATGAAGAGTTTACAAACATATTGAATTATTTTCTATACAATCTTTCAAGTTTAGGGGAAGACAAAGGGGGATTTGGGATAGTGTGGTTGCTTGAATTAATGTCCATAGGTGAAGAGGAAGGAGAAGATGAAGATGGATCTTTGGGAAAATGATTTTGAGTTTGTTGTATTTATTGAATTTGGTTGATATATATGGCAATCAAGTGGGGCCTCCAAATTTTAATGATTACCTACTCGACTTATTCACTATTTGCTATTCTCATCACATAAAGTGTCCCCACTAGTGAAAATAGTAGTGACGAGTACATTCCTTTGAAGCATTGTAATAATAGTATTTATTTTGTAATAAAAAATTAATTGAAATGTATTTTGAATAATACAATAATTATTACGTAAACTTTTAAATTAACTAATAAAAAATGAAACAAAATTTTCATTTTTAAACACAAAACCCTATTCCGTAAAATTTAAAATTAACTATTAAAAAAATGAAACAAAATTTTCATATTTAAACACAAAACCCTAGAAGATAGCAAGAAGGAAGGACAATAAATGTGAACAAAGAACTATGCATGGATTATCTTTAACATTTGAAGTGCAATAAATTACTATCCAAGGATAGACTAGTTCATAAAAATGTTTATAAAAAGTTTGGTGTGCCAACATTTATTAAAAAATTAAAACCATGAGAGGGGAAGAGAGGAATCTAGAAGAGGGGAGAGATGGAGATATAGAGACAAAGGTATAGAGAGATAACTGAGAGATAAAGAGGGAGAGAGATAAAGGTAGAGAAATAGAGAGATAAAGAGGGGGATTTAGAGAGGAGATTGATAGAGAGGAATAGAGATAGAGAGATAGAGTAATAGAGATAAGAGATAGAAAGGGAAAGAGAGACTAACTTTTGATTAGACATTTCACGCCAACAATCCAAATATGGCATGTCGATGGGAAGAGAGAGGAAGAGAGATAAGAAGACAGAGGCAAAGAGAGAAGGATAGACAGAGAGAGAGGGAAGGATAGAGAAAGGGAGCTAAAGATAGATAGAAAGATAAAACACATCAAAAGGGTAAATTAATTGAGGTGGAAGATGTGCATAATTTGACAAAAGAAAGAATTGATGAAATGATTAATGCAGCTGGAGGTTTTGATCTGATAATAGGTGGAAGCCCCTATAATAATCTGACAGGAAACAACAGGAACACAAGGGATGGGCTAAATGGGAAACATTCCTCTATTTTCTATGAATTTCCTCTTATTTTTATGTAACTTTTTATTTGGTTTTTCAATGTAATGAGCATACCAAGTCAAAGATTACCAATTCAAAATTCTAAAGTATCAGTAACTTAATACTACATTTGTATGCGACATTTGTGTTTGAAAAAAAAAAACAAAACAATCTAAAGATACCACTTGTCTATGGAGACATAGGTTGTACACAAAACATCACTTAATGGCCTCATAAGTAACCTCATGCATTTCCACACTGTATGCTAAAAATATGATGAACTCAACAAATGGAGAGAGAGAGAGAGAGAGAGAGAGAGAGAGAGAGAGAGCCTTAAGATTGTAATTGGAAACATCCAAACCTACGATTTGTCCCATGTTGATTGTGCAAATAGATTTTTTCTATATTATCAAAATAATGTTCATACAGGTCTACAATTGCCAACATCCATACTTGCAATTAGTCCCGTGTTGATTGTGCAAACAAATTTGCTACATCTAGAATTAAAATAATAATAATGTCCATAATTTTTAATACTTGTTTTTAGTAGCCTCTTCAATTTGGACAGGAACTTGGATATGAAAAATAGTGAATTTATAAAATCAAGGTTTCATTATTTAGTCAAACTTGAATTCATTGCATGCCTTATGTAATTCACAATCGATGAAAATTTATATAAAATAGTGGAATGCTTCTCCTCTAGCCCATCCATGTTCCTGTTGTTACTTGTTAGATTATTATAGGGGCTTCCACCTATTATCAGATCAAAACCTCCAATTGAATTAGTCATTTCATCAAGTCTTTCTTTTGTCAAATTATTCACATATTTCACCTCAATCAAATTTTGAGGATAAGCTTGTTTTCTTTACATTTTTTTGTAGATACAAAATGATGCAAAGAAACTTTTGCACCCCTAGTTCTAGATAACAAAGAAAGGATATTGATCCCTTTTAGATAGATAGGCTTCAAAACAAAAAGATGGTATCATATGATGAACAAATCAAAGCGATACATTTTTCCTCTTCTTCCATTTTTACATCTATGGAAGCCAATCAACTCACTACTAGATGAAAATAATTTAAATGTTTGGTTACAAAGTTTCCTTCATGTATCTTTAAAGAATACAATTTTCTTTTCAAAAATAACTTATTTACAAGACATTTAGTTTGATATAATGCAATAGTTTTATCTCATAAACTCTTAGCAATGTTTTGAACTAAAACATTCATCAAGAGTGAATTAGAAAGACACAACCTAATAGTAGATCTATCTCTTCTATACAACTTGTCCCATTCATTTGATCCATTATTGATGGTAGAAAATTGAGTGCAACAACTATTATGATCCACTAATCTGTCTCCACTAAAAGATCTTCAACCTTCAACCTTCAATTTCCACAACTCAAAGTTTTACGTACTAGACTTCTCAATCTTAATTGTCAAGGTGTTGGCTATGACTTCTAATTTTCAAATGTTATTTCAAATCCACATGAATTATCCCACAACAAAAAAACAACAACATAATAAATGTATCCCTTCCTTCATGAGATCAATCCAAAAAAGTTTTGATACCAAATGTTGGTTTTACAATGCTTATTCCTCAATTAGGAGCAATGGAAAGTAAAAAAAATTATTGATCTAAAACACATGTAACCTTAATTAAATAGAGAAGAACAAGTGAAGGAGATAGAGGAGATAAGATGGCATATATACTTGGGAAAACCCTTATGAATAAGAGAAACACCACCCAAAGTAAACCTTAATATATTAGTGAACCATGTAATTTGCTTAAGGAACTAATAATTCACCTTTAAGACCTCTTTAGTGTACCCATTGCACACTAAAGTGTAGCTTTCTCTAACAATAAAAATATTCCGTCTCCAAGCTTCATTCATTCATACATGGCACGACCACCACAGTTCAAAACAATGCCACTTATTGAAGTGGTTCAAAAATGGACATTTGCAGCACCTAACTCAAAAGTCTAGCAAATGGAAAGAATGCTTAACACCAAGTCTATCACACAATGAAACACTTTTTTCCACTATGTCTATGTAATTAAGCTTAGTGTTGTCTCCTTCATGCATCTTTAAAGAATACAAATTTCTTTTAAAAAAAACTTATTTACAAAACACTTAGTTCAATATAATGCAATAATTTTATCTCATAAACTCTTAGCAAAATTTTGAATTAAAACATTCATGAAGATTGAATTAGAAAGACATAACCTAATAGTAAATCTTAAAATAATTATTCATACATAGGTTATGCATGTAGACATGTTTTCTACTTGAAACTGAAAAGTACTTCCAATCCATACATTTTAGTTACCCTTTGGCATACTATACACATATTTAAAGTAAAATTATGGTGGGCCTTGCTTAAACTCTTGAAACTTCCATTACCAACCCACAAGGTGATCGGGAACTCCAAATCCAACCAATCCTTTAACATGCTATGGTAAATGAAAATTTATATCTTTATTTTATATAGACAAACATTTGGAAGACATACTTTCTTTGAGCTTTATCTTTTGAAATGGTTTCTTGTGATGGCTTTCATAGTAATCATTTTCTAAATCTAAGTGCTTTCTTTTATGAATTTGATTTTTTTCAATCCTCTAGGCTTTCATTCAATCCTTGCAAAAAGAAACCATGGTTAGAATGAATAATCAAACTAATAACCCTAGGATTGTAATTAGCAACATCCAAGCCTGTAATTAGTCCCATGTTGATTGTGCACACAAATTTTCTCCATATAATTAAAACAATGTCCATATGTGCCTACAATTGGCAACATCCACTAATTGTGCAAACAAATTTACTACATAGAATCAAAATAATAATAATGTCCATAATTTTTAATACTTGTTTTTGTAGCCTCTTCAATTTGGGCAGGAACATGACTATGAAAAATAAGGAATTTATAATCTATTGAAGTCTAGATTAGTACAAAATGAAGGTTTCATTATTCTATCAAGTTACACTTGAATGCATTGCATGCCTTACATAATTCACAATCCATGGAAAAATTCATAGAAAATAGAGGAATGCTTCCCCTCTAGCCCATCCCTTCAGTTCCTATTGTTGTTTGTTAGACTATTATAGGGGCTTCCACCTATTATCACATCAAAACCTTCAATTGAATTAATTATTTCATCAAGTCTTTCTTTTGTAAAATTCTGCACATTTTCCACCTCAATTAATTTATCCTTTTGATGTGGTTTTTCTACCCACATTTGAGGATAAGCTTGTTTTCTTTACAATTTTTTGCAGATACAACATAATTGAGTGGTATACCCAAACGATGCAAAGCAACTTCTGCACCCCAATTCTAGCGAAAAAAGAAATGATATTGATCCTCTTTAGAGAGATTAGCTTCAAAATAGAAAGATGATATCCTTTAATGAACAAATCAAAGTGATACATTTTTCCTCTTCTTCCATTTTTACATCTATGGAAGCCAATTGACTCACTACTGTTAGGGATTGCATGCAGAAGATGCCAATTAAATGCAAATAAAGATTAAAGAGAGGAATGAAAATACATAGAAATAATAATAATGAGACAAGTTTTTAACGTGGTTCACCCAAACCCGAGCTACATCCACCAACAAAGAGTCCAATATTATTATCTAATAAATCAAACCGATTACAACCAGCAATCCTTACAACTCAATACCACTGCAAATGCTACAATACAATATCAATGGAAACCCTAACCCTTAGCCATTTTTATCAAGACTTATGTTGGTTACAATTTTTTTTTATGTCGGCCAACAGAAAAATAATTCCCAACACCTTTATAAAATAATAAAAACTGTTTGAGGTTTTGGGGGGTGTCGCCCCTCAACCTCGCCCTGTATCGCGATAGGGAGCACGACAGGGGCCCAGCCCCTTGACCCCGTCTTGGGGGCGCTGCCCCTTGACCCCATTAGATAATTTAGGGGGAAACTGTGCCGATAAAAGTGGGGTAAATTTAACCTCCAAGTTTGATTAGGCTCCATATAACAACAATCTTCTACTTGGAGACTGATCAGACTCCACACCATATCATCTCCCACTTGGAGATTGATCATAACACCGCTGACCCTGTAGCTCCCACTAGAAATAAGCACCCTCGACTCTACTATTCTAATTTTTTTGTTTTCAATCTTGAAGACCAACTGAAGCTGAAGAGGAGCTCAGTTTCTCCCTTGTTACTGTCTTTGTAAACATATCCGCTGGATTTTCATCTGTATGTATCTTTTCTAGCCTTAACTGTCCATCATCTAACACCGATCGAATGAAGTGATGCCTCAACTATATGTGTTTGGTCTTTGAATGCAAGGCAAAATTCTTTGCAAGATGTATGACACTCTAGTTGTTTGTACACAAATAACTGTTAGCCTGTTGTTTGCCCAATTCTTCCATGAAAGATTGTAGCCATATCATCTCCTTGCTTGCCTCTATTGCAACTACATACTCTGCCTCCATGGTGGATAAAGCAACCACCTTTTGCAACCTAGAGATCCAACTCACTGCTATCCCACCTACAACAAAGACATAACATGTAGTACTTCGCCTGGTATTAATATCCCCTACCAAATATGAGTCTACATAGCTTGCTAAATTAGTATTAGAGCCCCCAAAATATAAGTGTTTATTGGATGTACCTCTCAAATATTTGAGAATCCATTTTACCGCATTCCAATGCTCTAATCCAGGATGACTCATATACCTACTTACGACTCCTACAACATGTGCAATATCTAGTCTCGTGCATACCATGGTGTACATTAAACTTCCTACAACTGAAGCATATGGTACCTTGGACATTTTTTCTTCCTCCTCTCTTGTCTTAGGACACATCACCTTAGTCAATTTCAAATGACTAGGCAAAGGTGTGCTGACAACTTTTGCATTCTCCATATGGAACCTCTGCAACACCTTTTCAACATAAGCAACCCGAGATGTAGTCAATTTTCCGTTCTTCCTATCTCTGCAAAATTTCATACCAAGGATTTGTTTTGCTGCCCCCAAATCCTTCATAGCAAATGATTGTGCTAATTGTTGTTTTAACTCTCTTATGTGATCCATGTTAGACCATGCTACAAGCATGTCATCAACATATAAACATAAAATAATGTAGTTGTCATTATCCAACCTCTTAAAATAAACACAATGGTCAGAATTACATCGGCTATAGCCTTGCTCAGACATAAAACTATCAAATTTCAAATACCATTTCCGAGGTGCTTGTTTTAAGCCATACAAACTCTTCTTCAATTTGTACACCTGTTTCTCCGTACCTTTAACCTCAAATCCCTGTAGTTGTTCCATATATATCTCCTCCTCCAAATCACAATGGAGAAAGGCAGTTTTCACATCTAGCTATTCCAAATGCAAATCTCCAGCAGCCACAATACTTAAAACAATACGAATAGAAGTCATCTTAACAATCAGAGAAAAAATCTCATCAAAATCAATACCTTTTTTCTGTGCAAATCCTTTTACAATTAACCTAGATTTAAATCTTTTCTTACCTCCATCTTCCTCTTTCAGCTTATAAAACCATTTATTTGGTAAAGCCTTTTTACTTGTAGGCAACTTACATAATTCTCAAGTCTGGTTTTTCAGCAAGGAGTCCATTTCTTCTTTCATTGCAAGCTCCCACTGAACCTTTATATCCACCTAGATAGCTTCATCATACCCTTCTGGTTCACCAGCATCTGTTAACAAAATAGAATACAAAGAGGGAGAAAACCTTTCAGGAGGTCTACTTAGCCTTGTTGACCGTTTAACATTCACTAGAGTTTGTGGTATTTCTTGTTGCTATTGCAGAGCATGAGGAACCATTGGAACATCACTATCTGAAGTATCATCCAACACCACATAATCCTTTTTTTTCTTCTCATGCTACTGCAACTGATCTTTGTACAACACCTTCTCATTGAATACATCCCTGCTTCTCACAATTTTTTTATTTTAAAAATCCCAAAACCTATAACCAAATTCATCAATGCTATATCTAATGAAGGTACATTTTTTTGATTTTGCATCCATCTTGGTTCTATTTTCAGAATCTACATGTGCAAATGCTTCACATCCGAAGGTTTTCAGAAAATAATAACTCACCTTCTTACTTGTCCATGCTTCCTCTAGAATACCACAGCCCAAAGGAACTGAATGACCTCTATTAATTAAATATATAGCGATGTTGACAACCTCTTCCCACATGTTTAAAGGCAGCCCAACATGTAATCTCATGGTCCTTGCATGCTCCATTATTGTCCTATTCATGCATTTAGCCAGTCCATTCTCCTGTGGAGTCCCTGAAACTGTTTTCTGCCTACGAATTCCATTAAAGGAACATTAATTCTCAAATTCTTTGTTGTAATACTCACCACCATTATCAGATCTGAGACATTTTATTCTTTTACCCGTCTCATTCTCAACCAAGCTTCTCCATTTCTTAAATGTTTCAAATACATTAGATTTTTGCCTAAAGAAATAAATCCAAACCTTCCTAGTTGCATCATCTATGAATGTAACATAATATCGAGAGCCACCAAGAGAAGATACTTGAGCTAGTCCCCATACATCTGTATGCACAAGCTCTAACTTTTCATCTTTTTTTTACTTCCCATCCTTGAGAAAATTGACTCTCTTTGTTTTCCATAGACACAACTTTCACAAAAATCCATATTAATACATTTCAGACTAGATAAAACTTTCTTAGAATGAAGTACCTTCATACCTTTTTCACTCATATGCCCAAGTCTGTTATGCCACAGTGTTGTCTCAGAACCTGCAACAACTGTTTTAGTCTCTTCTTGCGAACCTGTAGCAACTTTTCCTGAACCTGATTAATTTTTCTCTACAACAACTAAAGTAGAAGGAACAATATGACATGTACAAAGATATAAGGAGCCTACTTTCACACATTTTTCTACTATTAAGGTACCTCTTGTAACCTTCCAATTTTTATCAATAAATGTAACAATGCAACTTTCATCAACTAGTTGCCCTGCTGAAATTAAATTCCTACTCAACCTTAGAACATGCCTCACCTCTTGTAGTAGCCAATGATTCCCATTCTACAACTTAATCTTGATTCTTCCATTTCCAACAATCTGACAGGGTTCATTATCTCCCAAATAAACTAGCCCAAAATCCCCTTGGACATAATCAAGAAAATAACTTCTATGGGATGTAGCATGAAATGAGGCCCCTGAATCTAAAACCCATGAATCATCAACATTATCTAGGGAAAGAATCAAAGTATCATCTTCAGATTTATTACTTACCACATGTGCCTCCTTATTACCTTCTTGTTTGTCTCCTTTATTTTTCTGAGACCAATAATCTTTCTTTAGATGACTTGGTTTCCCACAATACCAGTAATCCTTCTCTCCTCTGGATTGGGACCTCTTGTCCTTTGATTTTCCTCATGACTTCCCATGACCTCCAAAACCTTTTCCTCTCTCCTTTGATCTGCCTTTGCTTTCGGCATTCAAAACACTACATGATGTGGACCCTCCTAAGCTTTTCCATCGCATTTCCTCACTAAGGATAACACCAACAACATCATCAAATTTCAAAGTATTTAAACCAGAGACAGAGTTACAACAATTACTAAGCTATTCCAACTTTTTGGCAAAGAACATAATATCAAGAGAGCCCTCACCTGTTCATCAAAACTTACTTTTACAGAAGTTAACTAACTGATAACAGTATTAAACTTATTTAAATGATCTATCACAGATCCACCTTCAATCATTTTTAGATTAAACAAACGCTTCATGAGAAATACCTTATTTGAGGCTGAGGGTTTTTCATACAATTTAGCCAAAGCTTTCATCAAACCATCTGTTGTCTTTACTTCCGTTATATTGAATGCCACCGATGGTGCCAGGCACAACCGAATGGTTCCCAGTGCCTTTCTGTCCAAAAGATTCCAATCCTCATCAGTCATTATTGCTGGTTTCTTGGCTATTCCTTCCAACGGCCTCCATAAATCCTTCTGATAGAGATAATCTTCCATCTGCATCTTCAATAACCGATAGTTCTGCCCATTGAATTTATCTACCTTCAATTTATCCTCGTCCACCATTACTCCCACTCAACCGTGAGACCTTCTCGCAGACGATAATCAAACACAACTCGCTCTGATACCACTTGTTAGGGATTGGATGGAGAAAATATCAATTAAATGCAAATAAAGATTAAATAGATGAATGAAAATACACAGAAATAATAACATCGAGAGACAAGTTTTTAACGTGGTTCACCCAAACCCGAGCTACATCCACCAACAGAGAGTCCAATATTATTATCCAGTAAATCAAACTGATTACAACCAGTAATCCTTGCAACTCAATACCGCTACAAATGCTACAATACAATGTCAACGGAAACCCTAACCCTTAGCCATTTTTATCAAGACTTATGTCGGTTACAAAAAAGGATTTTTTGTCGGCTAATAGAAAAATAACTCCCAACGCCTTTATAAAATAATAAAAATCGTTTGAGGTTTTGAGGGCACTACCCCCGAGCCCTCGTGGGGGCGCTGCCTCTTGACCTTGCCTTGTATTGCGAAGGGAGTGCTCCAGGGGCATTGCCCCTTAACCCCGTCTTGGAGGTGTTGTCCCCAAACCCCTGCAAGGGGCATTGCCCCTTGACCCCGTTAGATAATTTGGGGGGAAACCGTGTCGATAAAAGTGGGGTAAATTTAACCTCCAAATCTGATTAGGTTCCATTTAACAACAACTACTAGATGAAAATCATTTAAATGTTTGGTTACAAAGTCTCCTTCATGCAATACAAATTTCTTTTCAAAAATATTTTTTTTACAAGACACTTAGTTTGATGTAATGCAATAATTTTATCTCATAAACTCTTAGCAATGTTTTGTACTAAAACATTCATCAAGATTGAATTAGAAAGACATAACCTAATAGTAGGTCTATCTCTTCTATCTCCCATTCATCTTGATCCATTGCTGATGATAGAAATCTAAGTGCAATAATTATTATGATCCAGTAATCTATCTCCACTAAAAGATCTTCAACCTTCAATTTCCACAACTCAAAGTTTTAGCTAATGAACTTCTCAATCTCAATTATCAAGGTGTTGGCCATGAATTCTAATTTTAAAATGTTATTTTAAATCCACATGAATTATCCCACAAAAAAATTTGAAAGCAACATAAGAAATGTATCCCTTCCTTCATGAGACCAATCGAAACAAAGCTTTGCTACCAAATGTTGGTTTTTACAATGCTTATTCCTCAATTAGGAGCAATAAAAAGTGATAAAATTTGTTGACATAAAACACATGTAACCTTAATTAAACATAGAAGAATAAGTGAAGGAGATAGAGAAAATAAGATGCCATATATACTTGGGAAATCCCTTCTGCCTAAGAGACCCACCACCAAAAGTAAACCTTAATATATTAGTGAAACACATCATTTCTTAAGGACCTAATAATTCACCTTTAAGACCTATTTAGTGTACTCATTGCACACTAAATTGTATCTATCTCTAACAATAACAACATCCCATCTCCAAGCTTCATTCATTAATACATGGCATGACCAATACAGTTGGAAACAATGCCGCATATTGATGTGTCTCAAAAATGGACATTTGTAGTATCTCAGAAGTCCAACAAATAGAAACAACACTTAACACCTTCTATTGTTCGAGTCTCCCCTTGTTTCACCACCATTCCAACTGTAGATGATCAATATTTTCAAGCATTCTGTTGGAGCGAACTATTGCTATACCGTCCATTCATAAACATTCACAATGATATTGGTTCATTGGAGTAAGATATTACAACCCATTGGGAAAGAATTTTAAACAACTACCATCTATGGAATTTGCATCGTACATCTCCAAATCTGTTAACAAACACTGATGATGAAAAATATAGAACCATTGTCATCATATAGGGGAAGAGTAAGAGAGAGAAGGGGAGACAAAGTAAGAGTGAGAGAGAGAAAGAGAGAGAGAGAGGGATATAGACAAAGGTAGAGAGAGAGAGGGGGAGATACAAAACTAAAACGATAGAGATTTCGTGCAATGAAAATCCTATTTGTTCGAGTGCAAGCCAGGCTTTAGCATAATTTAAGCATCAATCATATAGTTTTTGCACTAGCTTCACATCGATTTGTTTCAGGTTAAAAATTTGCTCAGTCTGTGATTGCATTTTTTCTTCAATTTTATATGAATAAACGAATAGTAAATTATAACAATTTGCAAAGAATTAGATAAAATGGCAAAAGCCCAAACAATGAAGGAAAGCAAAGAAGCAGAATCAAACATTCTGACAAGCCACCCAATAGATATTTCAAAAGAATGTGCATAAGAGATCGAAATGCTGTTGAACACAGTGATAATATGTTGCTTCATAGGACCAAAATTTAGCAGGGAGCAGATAAGAAAGTGGATCGAGGAGACATTGCAGGCTTAGTGCATACTCAAATTTCTACCCAAGGGCTTCTTCATTAATGCGTTCCTCTCAGAAGCTGATAGAGTCAAGATCCTAAGGGGCAAAACTTGACAATGAGCATATGCTCCTCTGTACATGCATAAATGGGTGCTAAATTTCTATCCTATAAGCTATGAACCTTATGATGAGCCTAAATGGATTCGACTTTACAAATTACCTTTGAAATTTTGGACAGAGGATTGTTTAGCAAAGATAAGTTGCTCGCTAGGAACCTTAATAGGCATTGACACAGACCTTCTAGACAAAGACTCCTATCTCTATGCAAGAATACAAGTAGCGATGATTAACAAGTTTCTAGAGGAATTAACTCTGTGCTCAAAAGAACACTGATGGACTCAAAAGCTAGAGAGAGAAGAACAAAGGTTTTTTTGTTTAGAATGCAGAAGTTGATTTCATTCACTCGAATGATACCCTAGAAAAGGGAAAAAAGCAGATGGCTAGAATAATTTAGAAACCCTTGTTTTAGACAAGAATACCAATAATGACCTTCCAGAAATAAACAAAGGAGAAAACCAAAGTACCTAGTCACAAGCGAACACTCTAGGCATTGAGGAAAATATGAACAAAAAAAAACCCAAAGTAGGAAGCAAGGACGACATAAGTGCGGTAAAATCAAGTCATGCGAGCGAGGAAATGATAGGACCCTTGCCAACTCAACCTAATTCCCAGGTAAGCACTCCCCAAGAAATCTCAGCTCTGAAGCCAGAATCCCAAGTTGATAAGATGCTAGGAAATTTGAAGGCGGGAGCGGACAAGATTAAGCATTCATTGCCAAAGGACACCACATTACAGATGGGCAATTGTATAAAAGGCATCAAAATTAGGGACTTCCTGAGGGGCACCACCGGCGGTGCTCCCCGCTCATCACTAAATTAAACTTCCTATTAAGGGGCGCATGACCCCTTAATCCAACGTTATTTTCATAAACGCCAGAGGAACATCCATCCTCCCTGCTTCTCGAGAAGGAAGAAAGTGCTTCCTATTGGGATTAGACAGGAAATTTGAATCCCAGATCTTGAGCGAAGATTGTGGATGGATCCTTTAGTTAATCAAAGGGAAAAAAAAAGGAATTCTCTCTAAAATAATTGCAGATAGGTTAGCAATTGCCTCATGGGAGGATAAGTGAACGTCGACTAGAAGAAGATGTCCAAAGATTTTGAGACAAAGAACATCACATGGGAATGTCGTAATCTAGATAGAGCTTTGGGAAACTTCACCGAATCGCCCATTAGAGATGATTTTCCAACAAGATGAGACTAAGCAAAGACAATGGCGAACAAAATGGAAATAGACCATGTCTGCATCTGCCAACCAAGGCAGCCCGAGGAAAATGAAGAAGCGAATGAGGAGGAGGAATAAGGAGAGGAGGAGGAGGAGGATGGAGAAGAAGAAGAAGAATTCCTCATGAACACTATTCTCATTTTGGGAAGGAAAAATTGCGGGAAGATAATGGCAACTAGCTACATCGTGGACAAATGCGGACTGCTGCATTTGAAGCTATTTCCAACTTTGACAAGAGGCCCAAGTATGGAATGATCACCAGGGTTTTCGATGCGGCGACAGTGAACAAGAACAAGGTGTCAGTGTAGGCACTAGTGCTTTTTAGAGAAGGGATAAGGAGAAACAATATGGAAACCTTCTCCTACTTCATTAGCCAATACGGGGATCTCCTTTCCCCTTCCCAGGTTGTCAGGGCTATAGAGCTGGCAGAGGGACTCAAAACCCTCTGGCACAACAACTAAATTGTCTACTTTTATTCTCATATCCTCAATGTAAGCGCTCATATAGCGAGCATAATACTCTATTTCCTATGTTTTATAATATATTTGTTGTCATATGGGCAACAACTTATCAACCTAGAGAGAGAGAGAGAGAGAGAGAGAGAGAGAGAGAGAGAGAGTCTCTTTTCTTTATCTCTCTCTATTTTTGTAAGCTCCACTTTTTACATTGTAAAAGTACCATAGCCTAATCTTTAATGTAGGGTTTTCCATTACAATGCTTGACCATAGCCCCAAGTCTATCACACAATGTAACACTTTTTGTCACTTTTATATAGTCAAGATTAGTTTTGTAATCCCATGATGGCCAATGATTTTGTGTTTTCAAAAATATCTCAACTACACATATCACTACATTCTTTCAATTCTACTGATAGATGGACAACAACCATTCATCGTCAACAAAATTGTATGCTCTCTTCTCAAAAATTACTTATTATTTTTATCTACATACTATCTTGACGTACCCATTGCACACTAAGGTGCGATTACTAGTTATATCAAGTCATTCCATCAAAATGACCCCAAAACTAAATGAGAATTTGCATGGGAATAGGCTATTTAAAAATATTTCATTTCATTTTGTACAGAAAAGGTTGTGGACCCTACTGAATAAATAGAGATTTAAAAAATTATTATTTAAAAAAATACAGTACCCCAATTAGAAAAGTTGCCCTCTTCGGCTTTAGCATTTTGAAATACGAAGTTTTGATTGTAAGCCAGATTGGAGTGCATTGAAGGTAAGCCATTCGGCCACTTGGGTGTTCCTCTTTTCCTCGACAATGGAAGAAGATATTGAGCAGCAACTTGAAAGGGTTGAAGCAGAGTTGGAACAAGTCCAAGGTCATTCCTCTTTCTTTGATTATTGCTGTGTTTGAGGTAGTTGTGTTCTTCGCCTGTACAATCTGCAAAAAAATTATAAACCCCCATTTTCTATTGCTTCTAATACCCGATTTCCACATAACTAGCTCTTTTGAAACCCACGCTATTATAGTACTAGGAGGTGTTCTTTCTTAGCATGGTTTGAGATGGGCACTACTGTAAATGATTATTATATGAAATCCATTATGCAGAAACTTATGATTACAATTTGGCTGTGAGAAATGGATGTCCATTACTCCAAACAGGATGCACTGGGTTTTTTCAGTATTGTATAATTTTAAAGTAGAATTACTACATGTCATGAAGCAACCCGAAAAGCTCAAAACCAAATATTGGGATTTGATTCCGAGCTGATGAGGCTTAGGGTTCAATCGCTTATCCATTCTTATTGGGACGCCTGAGATCTAAGTGTGGGTCTGGAGAAATTCTCCAGCAGTCTGCACATATCACCAGATGCCATGTGACACTGGTGACTTGTGGATTGTACCTAATTGCAGGAGGAATCACTTCAACCTTGTGGATGGTAAAATCTCAATTTCTTCCCTCTACAGATCTGGCAAGATAATTTTCCCCACATGTTTGTGAATTGACTCCAACTTGGAGGGACATTGAATTTGATTCAAATGAGATGCATAAATATAAAATAAGAATGCAAAATTTGCAAAACTCGGAGAGCGATTTTACTTTAAATGGTGACAGCAAGTGCTCCAACAACTTTCACCCAAATTGAAAAAACCTATATCCCGACTGAGTAAGAGTTCAAGATGTGTCTGAGCATTATGCTTAAAATATCCAAGCAGTATTGAGGAAGCAACCCAGATTTTACATATGCGTCAGCTTTTACTGATAAAATCCGACATATATGTAAGGTGCGTGGACTATACGCGGTCCAACTATCTAAAGAAAAGGAGACAATGAAGATGGGATGTAAATCCATGATATAATGTAAGGCTAAGCAATCCCCAAGTACATCCAGATTTAATAATTTGAGGACCAGACAGTTCTATAGCTCAAAAATTTATTCAGGAAACCTTAATGTTAGAAAGAATGAAATAAGTATTAATAATGTTCTAAATGACCAAAGTCGCTTAGGGGGACTCAAGAGTACATGTTATGTATTTCAGCAATTTCTCAAGAACATGTGTTGGCCCTAGTTGGCAAGGAGCACAAACTGAAACTAGCAAGACTATGTTGAGGAGAAATATAACGTTGGCATTGGTTCAGGACCATGCATTAGACATTCTATTTTCCATCAACTTGGCCGCTTGATTGCAATATTTTCTGCAGTTGGGAATTCTACTTGAATATTCTGCAACCTTGCCTCAGATTGGTCAATAGCTGCTTCTCTTGTTATGGTCATTTGTGGACCAGGAGGATGCGTTCAGCGTTTATCACTTTATTTTTGTTAGGGTTTGATCAGTCCTACTAGATTTTCTTCTTTTGACAACAAAACTAACTTGTCATGCCGTGACATATAACAACTTTTGCTTCAGATTTTCAACATTGTTTGCAATACTACAAAGCACTTGGCTTTGTGTTCATATGTTCAAAATTTCAAATTATGCTCAAATTTAGTTTATTGTGTTCATTACTAAAATACTAAGTCCATTCTTAAGAAGTTTCAGATGTTGAGCTTTATGCATATGTGCAAGAGGAGGGCAGCTATTTAGGCACTTATTTAGACAAGGCACGTGTATGATTATCATACTCATGGATGGTTAAGTTCTCCATGATAATGTTGTGATTTCCTACATTTACTGTAGTGTAAGGTGCCTCTCATTGATGTGCACAATTTTCTTGTTTTAAGAAGTTGGCACATGTGCTCTTATGCCATGTGAGAAGTGCAGGAAAATCACTCATAACTTGCTTAAGAAACACATAGGATTCTATCTTATGCAAGAGATCAGCATAAATACAAATCAAATGCTATGAATTTGAATTCAAAAAGTTAAAATGGCATAAAGAGAATATCAAATTGTTCATTCTCCTTTCACAAGCTCCTTAAAATAAGCCTCTCACATTGAGTTTATCACATCTCCTTACATTATGATTTTTAAAGGGAGGAGATTCTAATTTATAGAATTCTAATCTAACCCTAAAAATGTTCCTATTGGCCGTATTATGTCACTCTTGATTTTGATTGGCCAGATTACATGGTTAACTCTTATTGTCTTGCTTGAACAACAATTTCTTTTTCTAATTTCTTAATAACTTAAAATAAGAAAATAACTTTAGTTTTTAACCTAGAATAAAACTCACTACCTAAATAAGCTTAAGTAAAATGGTGTGTGCAGGACTACAACATCTATTACTTTAATTATTCGTGTTAGCAATTTTTTATGAAATAGGGTAATATTTATTTTATTATTATTTTGTTTTTTCAAACATATTAAAGATAACTTTCCTTTTACCAATGATGATGGAACCAATAAAGTTCAACAATGAAGTTAGCTCTTATGGCAGATTGGTCCTTTTTCACATGAAAATCTGAATGGAGTGATGTGTTGAGAATTTAGTTTGGGCGGTTTTCTTAGTGAACACTTGTTTTTCTTTTCTTTTTTTAAGGTATTTGAGGCATTTGAGGTCGTTTATAGTTTATACCACTGTCTTGTTTCTTTCTTTTGTCATTACTTAATATTTAAACACTTCATTTCAGTTTTCATTGCTCAGTACTGCCTTTGCCAACAATGTTCTCTTAATTATAAAGTTATAAACATATTATCCTTCCAAACTCATTAGAGACCGAGCTTCCATAGAGTTGATATGGGCAACCCTTCAATTTCATTTCAGTATATAGGTGGAGCTATCATTGTACATACTTGGGGTCTTATTATCGTTGATATAAATGGAAATACTTAATGTTATGCAATGAACATTTTACTGGGAGAGCTATCATTGTTTCTTAAAAAGATGGTCTGCTAAATGCTTAAAGATTATGCTAATCGGATCATATTGTATTCTCTTTCAGTTCAGATAAGGGATTTGCTTGAGCAGCAGGAGAGATTATATCTGCAGAAATCAGATTTGCAAAGCTTGTTAGAAGCTTGCAAGGAATCCACAACGACTGGAGGCAATGAAAATAGTAGAACAGCTTCAGCATCTGTAGAAAATTGGGCAAGATCATTTGAGTGGGACCAGCAGGCTGATGATATTCGAATGAATGTATTTGGCATTCCTACATATCGTATAAATCAGCGAGAGGTTAGCATACTGTATTAGTTTGATTTGGTTTTAGGGGATCTGCTCTATTGTTAGAGATTTTACTTATCTCAAGTGCATTTGAATTTTATGCGAGTCAACTGAAGGTGAAAGATAATTTAATGGTACTCAGAAATGCTGTCTTGTTTTCATTATGGTGTTTATTCAAATGTTGGTAGCTGTGACAGGCATAACAGAAACATATTTTTGAACTCTCAACCATTTACAACCTTTTCTAAATGAACCTTTGTTTTATATGATCATTAGGTAAAGCTTAGTGCTTAAAAGCTCAAAAATTCGTGACTTGCCAAAACGTGGCAGACCCAATTTCGACTTGGAGTTGGTGGCATGGCAAATTAAAAAATACATAAATTCTTTTAAAAACTTAAATTTCATGCAAATACAGTTACGCAACATATCAAATGACTATGGAGAAAGTTGGGAAAGTGTTTTCTATTTGATTTGAATTAAAAAAGAGTACGATATTGCATCAACATGGGAATACTGTAAGATACCCAACTAGTTCTACTGAAATTTTTCCTTACTTAAACAATTTTACTTGCTAACAATTCATCAACTACTTCAACAACATAAAGATATACATCAAAGATAACTTCTTGAATAAATCAACCTTAGAGATGGGTACTTGTCTTATTACTTGATTCAATCAACTGGCAATGTCTTATTACATGGATAATGCTTTCAATAGCATGAAGTTACAACTTATTCAATGGAAATACAAAAGAAAGGCCTTGAAGCCTTGATGATTACAATGGCGCCTACACTTGATCAACTCAATCAAACTCAATGATGTCAACTGAATGTCAACACCTCACAATATCACAAGGGAGCATCACCTTGTTAGTTGAGGGAGCATCACCCCAACACTTGAAACTCGCAGGCCTCAAGATTACAAGCTCAATAGCTTTGCAGAGAGAATTTTGTCAAAATGAATAGATAACAAATGAATGAGAGAGCTCCTCCTTTTATAGGCCTTCCAAAGGCAATGAAGGCACGTTTTTCAATGCACCAAGAGGAACCAAGGCACGTTTCCCAAGAAGCATATTCAAAGGAATATTCCTCTTGACAACTCATTCTGAGTTAGCTAGCATATTCAAAGACCCTGACACGGATCCCAATGTCATCCTGTCGACCAATGAGAGCTCAAGTAGTGTAACTACCATAACCACCTCAAATCTGGCGCAATTCTAGTGTTCTTCTGACTGGGCGCTAGCTTTGGAGGATCTGCTCATGAACTGGCGCCCTATGAGTCTTAGGCACACTTGTAAGTTTTGAACTGGTGACTGCGACTTAGTAATAACAAGAAGTGATGGAACTTGGAAAATGTTGTCTTCACATTCCAGAGAACTCTATCAGCTCCATGCCAAGTCAACCTGCTTGAGGCGCTCTTCTGAGAGGGTGTAGGAAGAAACTAGCGCCTCATGTTGGATTCACCTTCTGACATGTGGTAGTTCATATTTGAAGGTCTTGTGGTGAATTGAGACATTTACTTACCAAGCGCCTTGACTATTGGAGAGATTGGAAACTTCTTTCCAACTTAGGCGCTTACCTGGAGGATTGGCAGTAGATCTGGCGCCAATGAATAGTTTGACACATTTCCACAAGTTTGGATTACAAATTGGAGCTCCAAGAGTTAGATTAACTCCTATGAAATGAGTGCCCAAGACCTCCCTTCTTTGAAGATGCTTCTTTCCCAACTTGGCGCACTTACCATCAGTTTGGCTAGGAATTTGCGCCTAGGCTACAAATGATTATCTTTTCAGGGTAAATTGAAAGCTACTTGTCTTCAAATTGGATTAATCTTACCTCCCTGATGGAGCGCCTTGTGTCTAGGCTAGACTTGAGGTCTTGCTCCCATCTTAGGCGCACTTTTGGGGTAGTTTCAGCTGATATTTGCGCCTAACATCTTAATGAGAATGTCTTATATTCTTCAAACTTCCAACTATTTGTAATTAAACCTTTGGATGCTCTTTTAAGTCTAGCGCCCTTATTCAGAGTATCCATCATTTTCCTGGGTCCTCCAACTCCATCTAGGCGCCATATAAGCTCTCCAGGGGAAGGCGCACTTATGAGGTAGAAAGAACCTAGATTGGCGCCTTAAGATGAAAGAGATCTTCCTTTGCTAAAAACTCCAACTAAAGTGTGAGCATCATTCAATGATGATCAACTAGCCAAGGCACTTATTGGAGTCTTTGACAAACACCTTACTTGTCTAGGAGCATTTTGAGGGTGGGGTAGGCAAGTGAGGGCGCCCAACCAGTCCTTGAGACTTCTCTCCTCATCAAAGGTTTTCAACCAACACATGCGCCTAGTGCTGGGAGTTCACCCAAAGGATATCTTTAACTTGGAAACTTTCAATCTACCTCCATCTATGCTAGGCGCTCAATTGGAGGATCCCTAGAAACATGTATTGGTGCCTTGAGGTTCTTAGGCGCTCCTACTGGATGATACAACATGATACTAGCGCCTAAGGTGAATAGGCCCTCTTCATCATCCAAATCATTGAGGAAACTTCACTTTGGAGACTCATCAATCTTTTCCATCAAGGTGCCCTGTTGGATGTGCTCCCTAACGTGCTTCTGAGCTAGGCAACACTTGAAGTTGGAGGAAAGAGAAAGTGCGCCTAATCTCATTTAGACAACTTCTGAACTTTGACCGGCTTTGATGATGAAGTGGTTGTCATATTGCACTTCCAAACCCTGATAGCAACCTCAAGTCCTTAGGCGCTCATCTAGGCAGTCTGATGTGAAATTGGCGCCCAGACTTCAAGAGTCAACTTCCTGTTTATTTGGCTTCCAGACTTAGCCAAATTTCAAGTTTCTGACTTTGTTCCTGCAAACAATAAAACAGAGTTAGTCAAAAACCAGTTCATTCCCTCATCATTCTGAATTAGCCTCCGGGAATGATCAATAGGCTAATCCAATCTTAATCTGATGATCAAGCCGGAAATGGGGACATGACAAATACAACAGCCGATAAATGCAATATGTATTATGATGATTGAAAATCATCATAATAAATCACAATTCCATTCAAGTTACAACAATTTACAATTATATCTTATCATATACATCCTAGTGATGGTATGGGTCCTACTCGTAGTTGGATGTTGGTCCATCCTTGACCTAGGTGTAATGTCCCCATTTTGTAAGTAACTTAAAAAGGTTCTAATTGTTAATTAATTTTATAAAGCATTTTAATTGCTTTATAAAATTAATACTTTATTAAGTTACTTGAGTCAATTTAAAACACTTTATAATATAAAGTGTTATTGTGTACACAAAAACAATCATTTAATAAAGTTAAGTGATTGTGTACACAAAAACAATCATTTAATAAAGTTAAGTGATTGCGTACACAAAAATTGTCATTTAATAAAGTTAAGTGATTGTGTACATAAAAACCGTCATTTAGTAAGTGATTGTGTACACAAAAACTTTCATTTAATAAAGTTAGGCCAGACCTATTTGGAGTGAGGGCTTTATGAGGAGCAGCTGGGAGTCATTTGAAATCATGTTTTTGGACTTGGTTTTTGCATATTGAGTTTATCTCTTGGCTGAAGACAAATTTCAGTCCAATCAAGGTGATGATCCCTTGATAACTAGGGTTTGGTGATGGCTGCATTCCCGTTTTGAGAGGTGGATGCAATCAGTATTCATCATAGAGCTTAAATGGCATGTTACTATGGAGTGTTTTTGCAGGTTCTAAGGAGAATAAGGCAGATTTGATTGCATATTGGAATTATTTGGCTTATAGACACAAATTGATGCATTTTGGCATGATGGTGCTTCAATTTTGAGGAGTTTGGCTTTGTGGGTTGTCTGGAAATTCATCACAGGTTGTTGAAATTGTGTTTCAGATTTATTATCTTTCACATTTCATCATATTTTAGTCACGAGGTGCAAGCTGGGTCAAATCGACATCTTTCTAGCATAGGCGATTTCATGATTTGGGCAATTTTTGCATGTTTTAGTGAGCTTCAGCATTTTTGGGCAGATTTCAGTCAGGTACAGGTGTATATCAGACCCAATCAGACTTACATCAGTCATATATTCAGAGCATTGATCATCTCTTATCATTCCAAGGTTCAAATAGCTCAATAGCCAGCTCTATCGCTTCATTTTGGAGAAGGTTTTGCATGGTTTTAGCCTAGGGTTTGAAGGCAGATTTCATATCAGTCACAAGGGTTTTGTTGTAGTCACATGAGACCTGAAAAAGTGTTCTTACAATCACAAATCAGTCAAGGGTTGATGTGTTTTTCATCATGGCTACCTAGGGTTTCATTCTACTATCATTGGACTAGGGCTTTTTATGTATTTTGGGCAAATTTGCATAATGTATGTGATCTGATTTTCAAATCAGACTTGTTGATTGTAAGCTACAGCCAAATGTCATTTGTAACCCAGCCCTTGAAATAAATTAAGAAGTGAAGTTTGTTTCCGGGTATGTCATTCACATGTTTTTATTGATTTGATTTGAGCATAACTTCATCATAAGGTGTTATTTCATTGTGATATTGAAACCTTTCCCTCTACACTACTTTCTAAACATATGAGTGAAAGCGGTTTGTGAAAATATTGATTGCATTAAGAGAAATTCAAATAAGAAAATTCATATCAGCAAGGCAAAAATTTCAATTAGAATTTCGTAGCATTCAGAATTTTAGAGAATATCCTATTCGGGATATTATAGTGGTATCAGAGCTATCGTCCTGCCAGCTTGTGGGTTATTAATTATGGCTTCTAAATTTGTTGATGAGATAATGATTGCTCATAGTGAGTATAAAGCACTTCTGGATAAGGTCAAAGATGATCTAGACTTTGAGCAATATATGGAGTATCGAACGGACAGAAAAAAGTAAAGACAAAGAACAAAGGAAAAGAAGAGTTCAGAGAGCTCGGCTCATAGTTCACAATAGTATGAGGATTCAAGGAAGCCTAAGTATTATAGAGATTCAACAAGATCAACAGGTACAAGGTCAAGTTCATCCAAGAAGGTTAGTTTGACTCCTAATGATAAAGTTATGCAATGGTTTATGAATATCATGAATGATTTCAAAGAAGGGGAAATGACAACCATTGAGTCATTTGTACAAGAAGAAAAAGAAAAGCAGAATAAAAGTACATTTGATGCATCTACAAGTGAAGTTGTCAAAAGTCTCCATGAGGAATTTGAGAAACAAGTTGTAGATGAGTCTACTTTCTATTGTGATGATGATTCCTTGCTTGAGCATGATCTTGACTTAGCTTCACAACATGAAGAAGATATGCAGGTGGTGGATTTTGAGATGGTTAATTGTGAAGACACATCACAAAGGTATGCAAGCAATTCTGATTTTTGGAACAGCAGTTCTATTTCCTTCCATAATCATGACATAACATCCAAATCTATGATAGATATGGGTAATGAATTGTTTCATGCAAGCATAGATGATGCACATGGAGATACTTGTATTGGGACAGCCTTTGATGGAGCACATGTGATGTTTGACATGAGTGAAAACACAATAGAATGGCATGATGTCATTGCTGATTTATTTGAGGACAGCAGCACTATGTCTCATCATTTTAATAAGATGGCAGATTTTGATCATGGAGAGGTCGATGATTTGAAATCATCTATAGATGGCAGCCATATATCAAATGATACACATGAAGTTATTCATTGCAAGAGGACTGATTTTGTCTACTTTGGCATAGAAGAGATAAAAAGGTCCGAAAAGATGAATGAAGAATGGATGAAAAGAGCCAAAGAGGCTAAGTTAGTGGCTGCCAATGCAAGAAAACATCTTCAAGAAGTCAAAGAAAAGGTCAATCTCATCAACATAGAAAGACAAAAAAGGATAGAGCACATTAGAAGTCTCTTTATTCAAAGAGAAGATGAATTAGAAAATGTACTTTGTTCTAATGATGGTGATGATGAGGTTGATAAGTCTTGTTATATGGAGGACTTGATGAAGATTCCAAACTTGAAGGAACAAGCCATTAATGATATGCATGTGTGTGACAATGAGAATGAAGGTAATTCAGATTTGCATGATGCATTAGACCAGCCTACTCATGATTTTGATGATGCTTTCTTATTGGAGTATGTGGATGGTTTGTTAGTTTATTCTCCATGGTTTGATAGTTTTTCTTCATTTCTAGACATTGAAGCATGTGATTTTAGTTTTGAAACAGCAGTGTTTGGGAGAGTTTACTACCTACTCATGATTTTGATGATGCTTTCTTATTGGAGTATGTGGATGGTTTGTTAGTTTATTCTCCATGGTTTGATAGTTTTTCTTCATTGCTAGACATTGAAGCATGTGATTTCAGTTTTGAAACAACAGTGTTTGCGAGAGTTTACTATGATGGGAATCAATATTGTCTTGTTGGCAATAGGTTTAATGATGATTTCATTTCTTCATGCATTAAGGATGGTACTTTGCATATCATTTGGGATGAAATTTTCAGATTGCATACCCCTGTTGTGATTTATGACAGCGAGGTAACAAGGATGGATTCATTTGTGTTTGCATCATTGTGCGACAGTGGAAGCGGTCCCAGGGTCTTCTACACCAACAACTTTGAGGTGATGTGTTTGATCATGATTGAGGAGCCTCGATTGATTTGGGATCTAGGGATTGATTGAGTACAAATTTTCTTCCCATTGCTTGGGGACAAGCAATGTCAGGAAGGGAAGGCTGTAATGTCCCCATTTTGCAAGTAACTTAAAAAGGTTCTAATTGTGAATTAATTTTATAAAGTATTTTAATTGCTTTATAAAATTAATATTTTATTAATTTACTTGAGTCAATTTAAAACACTTTATAAAATAAATTGTTATTGTGTACACAAAAACAATCATTTAATAAAGTTAAGTGATTGTGTACACAAAAACTGTCATTTAATAAAGTTGAGTGATTGTGTACATAAAAACTGTCATTTAATAAGTGATTGTGTACACAAAAACTTTCATTTAATAAAGTTAGACAGACCTATTTGGAGTGAGGGCTTTATAAGGAGTAGCTGGGAGTCATTTGAAATCATGTTTTTGGACTTGGTTTTTGGATATTGAGTTTATCTCTTGGCTGAAAACAAATTTCAGTCCAATCAAGGTGATGATCCCTTGATAACTATGGTTTGGTGATGGCCCCATTCCCGTTTTGAGAGGTGGATGCAATCAGTATTCATCATAGAGCTTAAATGGCATGTTACTATGGAGTGTTTTTGCAGGTTCTAAGGAGAATAAGGCAGATTTGATTGCATATTGGAATTATTTGGCTTATAGACACAAATTGATGCATTTTGGCATGATGGTGCTTCAATTTTTAGGAGTTTGGCTTTCTGGGCTGGCTGGAAATTCATCACAGGTTGATGAAATTGTGTTTCAGATTTATTATCTTTCACATTTCATCATATTTTAGTCATGAGGTGCAAGCTGGGTCAAATCGGTATCTTTCTAGCATAAGCGATTTCATGATTTGGGCAATTTTTGCATGTTTTAGTGAGCTTCAACATTTCTGGGCAGATTTCAGTCAGGTACAGGTGTATATCAGACCCAATCAAATTTACATGAGTCATATATTCAGAGCATTGATCATCTCTTATCATTCCAGGGTTCAAATAGCTCGATATCCAGCCCTATCGCTTCATTTCGGAGAAGGTTTTGCATGGTTTTAGCCTGGGGTTTGAAGGCATATTTCATATTCAATCATATAAGGGTTTTGTTGCAGTCACATCAGACCTGGAAAAGTGTTGTTACAATCACAAATTAGTCAAGGGTCGATGTGTTTTTCATCATGGCTAGCTAGGGTTTCATTCTACTATCATTGGACTAGGGTTTGCTATGTATTTTGGGCAAATTTGCATAATGTATGTGATCTGATTTTCAAATCAGACTTGTTGATTGTAAGCTACAGCCAAATGTCACTTGTAACCAGCCCTTGAAATAAATTAAGAAGTGAAGCTTGTTTCCGGGTATGTCATTCTCATGTTTTCATTGATTTGATTTGAGCATAACTTCATCATAAGGTGTTATTTCATCGTGATATTGAAACCTTTCCATCTACACTACTTTCTAAACATATCAGTGAAAGCGGTTTGTGAAAATATTGATTGCATTAAGAGAAATTCAAATAAGAAAATTCATATCAGCAAGGCAAAAATTTCAATTAGAATTTCATAGCATTCAGAATTTTAGAGAATATCCTATTCGAGATATTACAGAAGGTTATGACTCCTCCTCTGGTTCAATATTATCATCAACCTTGATGTCATCCAGTCCAACGCCTCTTGCCTTTGCTGCACCCTCCTTTGTTTGCCTTTCAAAATCAACAACCTCCACTTTTGTAAACATGGGGTCCTCATCTAGTGTAGTCTAGTTGCTATATGGATCAATGTCATCCAACTCATTCGGCTCATAACTAGTTGTGTCCACCTTTTTTTTGCGAAGCGAATGGTTGTATTGCATGAAGATGAGGTCATTGAGGTGCTTTTGTGCCAATTTGTTGCGCTTCTTTGTGTTAATGCCCTCAAACAAGCTTTAGTTGCGTTCACATCTAGAAGTGCTACAAGGTTGGGACAAAACTCAGAGGGCCAACTTTTGAAGATACAAGTTTGTAAGTAAGCAATAATTGTACACATCAAGATTTGAAATTTTGAAGTGAAGTAAAGATTGAGCTTTTTTGTTACTTGATGTTTGGGTGGTTCTTCCTATGATAGCTAGTGGAAGTGAAGAGCTTCCCTTGATCATGCTTGTACTTTTGCAATTCCTCTGTAATTAGGTTCTTGACCTCAAACTTAGGCACATCCTTTTAATGCATGTTGAGAGGCCTTCCATAACCTCCACGTTAGGATCCTTGAAGTCATTTTAGAAGGAAAAATTGGGGTTGAGGTAGTATTCAACTGCATGAATAGGTTGATGGAGTTGATTGTTCCACCACTGATCAATGATATTACAAATGTATTCAAATTTTGCTTTGCTTTCTTTGTAATAGTTTTAGATGGCCTCGTTAGCCCCGACTGTCATGCCCCCTTCACCCAAAGGGCATAGTGTTACTATTTTTTTTTTTTTTTGATTGGTAAGTGCAAGGATATTTAGGCTGGCCCGCTCCAGTGGAGGTCACAAGGGGGACCTCCTCCCCATCCACATATTCAAGTTAGAGATTAGAAGCCACTTATTCAACTCAATTCAACTTAAGAGCCACAATGGAAGTCTAAGAGCCACAACTTGGATAATGTTACTGTTATTATTATAATAAAAGTGTTTTTGGACACTATTAATATTAAATAATAAAATGATAAAATAAAGTGAGGCGTGCAAATTTGAATTTGTCATTTTAGTGGTTTCTAATGATTGCATGTGTTAGCAAAAGATTGAGGAAGGGAAGGCAAAAAGGGTTCCACTTGTTGGATGCGAAGAGTTCAAGTTGAAGGAAGATGCGCAAAATCATGCACTATCTTTCAAACTTCTACATGGTGAGACGTTGATTGATTTTCAGAAGAGCATTGAGGATGGATATGCATTTGAGAAGAACATTTTGATTAGCCCAAATTCGGAAGTTTTGAGTCACAACAATGTAGGTGTTGAGGATATCTCAACAAATTCTCTTTTGGCAAATGAGGACAAGCATGTTGTTCGCAGCCTAAGGTATGAAAATATTTCAGACTTGTTGCTTCCTATGTCACTGCAAAATTCTTGTCATCATGGAAAGCATGCAAAAAAGGGTGATAGAGTAAGGGATACAATTTGTAGGCATGTGGGTTCTTTGTTTCAAGTTCCAAAAAGTTATTGCATATGGGATTTGAGTCATCTCTTGAGGGTCAAAGTGGATAGAGCATTGATGTTACTATTAAGTTCTCCATCTCTTGCATTCGGAATGAAAGGAAGTTTATGAGAAATCACATAGGGTTTGTTGTGCATTCTAGCCACATTGTGAAGGATCAATGTTCACGATCTATAGATCACTCGTGGGAGCCAAGTACCACAATTGAAGACAAGATCGTGGGTGATGGCCAAACGGAGATAGTCACCTCAGGGTGCTTAATGCTAGATGATGATAAGCAAAATAGATGTCATTTTGATGTTCAAGATTTTGTGGCTAAGTATGGTATGGTGTTTTGGGTATCAAGCTACAAGCAAGTTGGAGGATTCATGAAGAATGAGACACTACAAATTCCTAGCATCATGAAGGCAAGGCAATTGGTCATCCCTTTGGGTGAACAAGAGATGTGTGAAGGCTTCTACATCATGGGTCTTGGAGGGATCAACAAAACATGGACCTTGCATTGGGAGCATTTTATGGGAGAGTTCACTATGGAGTTGGAATCCAAGAAAAAAGATATAGAACTTCAAGGCATTGAAGGAGATCTTAGAGTTGCCATGGCTCCATGGATGAAAGATCATTTGGTGACAATCACAGTTTTTTCAAAAGGTGAGATGCGTAATCATAATGGTATTTGGTCTGTTTTGGTTATGCTCAATATTACACTTTTAAGGTGGCCACCAAAGGGGATAATTGTTAAATGGAACTTTTTTGTTGAGGAACACCAATTTGACAATGCTGAGATGAGTATTGGTTGCAATAGATATGAGCCAAGGGCTATTTTGAGTATGATTCCAAATTTGAGATCTGCTGCCCTCAACATTTCCAGCACTTCCCACACTTTCCTTGCAGCCAAAGAAGAGTTGCCAATCACATGGTGGAGGAGTTTCCAACCCATAACCATTGCCGAAGTGTTCTCAGCTAGTACAGGGCAGTTTCCAGCCTTTACTTTCTTGAAATTGAATAAAGGAACTCAGTTTTGCAGCTAGGATGTTATGCTCCTATTGATCATGTTGATGAATTCTTGTTTTGTGAGGGTATCTTTCATGAGCAGCTACAGATCTGCAGGTAGATTTCTTTGCTTGATGCGGTGTGTAAGAGGCCTCATCCTTTGGGGTTACTAGGTGCCAATATTCCTGCTGATATATTGCTGCTTGAATGGAAATCCCAAGCAAAATGTGGCTGTTACAGCCACCTTCCAGCCCACCAATGTAATGCCCCCCACTTAGCTCATCACTCCGGGAGATCAGGGTTAGCCTATCACAGGATTCCTGTAGGCTAACAACAGGGTTTAGGGAGTCAGTTGAGGACTTACTATTTATAGTAAGTCGTGATAGAGCCAGTTTTTATTTTTAGCAGGGCAATACAGGAGCCTGGGCATGAGATTCGGGAGTCGAATCTTTTGGAGATATGTCAATTAAATATAAGTTAAATTAAAGATTTAACTTATTATGCTTTAAGAAGTGACTTTAAGTTATATTATAACTTAACTTTATAATATTAAGTTATAACTTAAAGTGCAAGTTGTGTGCCTAGGGAAGGGTGCCCACTTCATGGAGAGATAAGGGGTTGTTTTAAAATTAAAATTAATTAAAAATCCCTCTCATTCTTGGGCATTGGAGTTGAGGGAGATAAAAGAGCAAAATGAAGGTTCATTTGCTTTATGCTTACTTTATGATATTTGCTTTGATATTGAGAATTGCCTGTGCCTAGGGTTTGAGCTGGGCTCTTTGGTCTTGATCTTCAATTTGCGAAGACGGAAACCTTTGCATTTCGCCTTTCCTTGTGTATGAGAGAGTGCATTAGGAAGGGGTTAGAGGAGCTTCACACAGAGGCTTCATTTGGGCTTCAACGGGATGTTTTTGGTGTTGATTTGAGCTAGAGATGAAGATACTTAATGGAGTTTGATTGTGCAGCTTGAAGGAGGTTTTAGAGGACAGAGATAAGCATTTGAGGTTTTGTTTTGACTGCTGCAGATTTACCAAGGATTGGCCGTACTACCCTAGCTGGCCGTACATCCTCAAAAGGGCCGTACCTTGCATTGAAGGAAATATTTGAGGTTTAGTACTGTTTTCTGTCATTTTTCCTTGGCGTTTGGGACTGGACAAGAGCTGCAGACAGATTTGAGGAGTTTTGTGAGGGGTTTCCTTGGAGTTTGTTGCTGTTCACATCTCCCAGCTGGCCGTACTATACCAGGAATGGCATGGAGTTTGTATGCTGCTGATAAAGTGACATTTGATGCTACAAAACATTGCATTTGGAGGCGATTTCATCTATATATCTGATCAAACTTTGTACTGCTCACTGTACCTCGTGTTGTAATGAAAAATCAATACATTTCTATGGCCATGTGTGTTGGTTCAGTTCGGCAATAAAATCAAGTTGAAGAATTCCAAGTGGGTATTGCATTTTTATTAGTTTTATAGCATTTTATGATTTGGGTTGTCTTTCGTTTATGCAAAATAGTTGTATATTTTCTGGGTTTGTTCATCTATTTCATATACTGCACATGCAATACAAAAAACACACATGCAAAACAACCCATAAACCCTAAACAACAGAAAAACCAAAAATACAAAAAAAATCAGTCAGTACAAAACATATACAGAGGGGTGTATGTTACAATGGTATTAGAGCAGAAAATCTTGCCATCCTGTGGGGTTAATATGACCTGCAGTTGAAAAAAATGAGACATGCGATTGACAGACAGATACCCTTTCAGAAATACCAGGGCAAGGCAAGGAACACAGGAAAGAGAAATACCACAGTTTGTAGAACTTGAGCAACCAGTGCATATAACAGATCCATTTGAGGAAGAGATAGTGGTTGCAGCTACTGATGAAAATTCCTTAGTTTCACGCATAGATCCATTTTCAGGAGAATTACCACCTGATACAGAAAACACAGAAGAAATGGGTGACAGGGAGGTTGAGGAGCCTAGTTTACGAGAGATCCTAAATGTGTTCATCAGGAGCTTGATGCCTTTAGAGAGAGAGTTGAGGGATTCCTGACAGGAGTTGAGGAACTCACAGGCAAAGATAGCACATGTCCTCGTGTAGCTGAGAGATGGAATGAATAACAGAGATAATCACTGTGACAGGAACAGGTACAATGGCGACAGAAACAGAAACAGTTACGGTGATAGACATAGAAATAATGATGGTGATAGGAACAAGAACAATGAGGGACATAGGAACATGCATAACGTGGGTGATAGACATAATGGTGACAGCAACCAAGGAGGTAGGTATAACGGAGAGAGGAACCAGGGTGAGAGACACATGTTTAGAGATGATGAGGATGAGGCCTCAGTGACTCATAGGAGGGCTTCTCAGTTTACAACAGGTGACAGACCTGGTATCCCTACATTTGCTCCGAGGAACCAAGTTCCTGAACAAGATCCCATGTAGGCTGAGTTTCAAGAGGAGATTCTGAGGGATTAGAGAGCATCTAGTGCAAAGTTCAGGGTAGAGATGACTTTTGCAGAGTACTCTGATATTAGGATGAAGAATAGACCTCGCAGAGGAGGTAGACCTCAGAACCAGGAGTTACAGAAGAAGGTGAGTAAGATGACACTTCCCTATTTTGACGGATTAGGAAAGACCATTGCTAAGGCTTGGGTGCAGAAGTTGGATAGTTACCTGCAGATCAGTCCTATGTCGGAGGATGCCATCACTTATGCCGCATTACATCTGGAGGGAGTGGCACACAAATGGTGGAGTAATGGGAAGGTCACACTAGGGCACGATCAGATTACATTGTATGTGGAGTTTATAGCTTGTCTGATCGACAGATTTGACAAGAAGGATCCAGAACTTCAGTTTAAGGAGTTAGCACAGCTAAGACAGAGTGGATCGTTAGACTCCTACATCTCTGAGTTTCAGGATCTATCAGTTATGGAGCGCAGACTAGTGATTCGCTTCATTGATGGATTATCAGACCCACTTTGTGGTTGGGTTAAGGGTTTTGACCCTGCTACACTCCAGGAGGCCATGAAAAAGGCCCGGGACATGGAGTCATCAGTGTGGAGAAGTAAATTCCAGTCTAAGGGTTTTTCTCACAGGAGGGACAAGGAGAAGGAGAGGAAACCATTTCACCGAGATGTTGATCAGCACAAGGATAGGTCCAACAGGTTAACAGATGACCAGTTGAATGAGTACAGGAGGAAGAAATTGTGCTTCCATTGCAAAGAACCGTGGGACCCTTCACACAAGTGCTCACATATGGCTAAGGCCAAACTAATTGAATACTATTCAGCTGAGGAGTCACATTCAGGGGGATTAGATACAGAGTCAGATCAACATTTAGAACACAGTGACAGTGGGGATGAGAGAGCTTCACATCACAGTGCTGATAGTGGAGGTGTTATTGCCCAGTTGTCGAGTTTTCAGAAAGTTGGCTCTTTCAGGGTACGTGGTGTACTAGGTGGACAACATATTATCACCCTTATTGATAAGGGAGCCACTCATAACTTTATTGATGAGGGTTTAGTTGCTCGCAAGGGGCTGAAGATAGAAGAATTCAAAGGCTTTAAGGTGATGGTGGCCGACGGATTCAAAATGCATTGCACTAGGAAGATATTAGGACTAAAAATCATCATGGGTGACTATGAGCTAGTTGATGACTTCTATGTGGTTGGTATAGGGGAAACAGATGTAGTGCTTGGCATGCATTGGATGAGCCAGTTGGAGGAGTTCATAAATCTTAAGAAAATGGAGACGAGATTTGAGTATAATGGGAGAAAAATATGCCTTAGGTGAATCTCAGATGGTGGACCTCGAGTTGTATCACTGAAGAGAATGGAGAGGCTCTTGAGACATGATCAGGTTGAGTGGGCAGCAGAGTGCCTTATTATGCCAGAGTCCCCACCACATCAGAAGGATAGCTATCATCCTGATATTCAGAAGTTGCTAACCAAGCACAGTAAGGTGTTTGGGGATATACCACCTGGAGTGCCTCTTAATAGAGGCATAGAGCACGTCATTGAGTTGGAGGATGGGACTAAGCCCATCATGATCACACCATACCAGCATCCAAAGAGGCTTAAGGATGAGATTGAGAAAACCATTAAGGAGCTTCTAGAGATGGGACATATTAGGCCTAGCAAAAGCCCATTTGCTTCTGCAGTTGTATTGGTCAAGAAGAAGGATGGGACAATTAGAATGTGTATTGATTACAGGGCCTTAAACAAGAAAACTATAAAAAAACAGGTATCCAATTCCCAGGATAGATGAATTGATAGATGAGCTACATGGTGCTTGTTACTTTTCTAAGATTGATTTGAGATCTGGATACCATCAGATCAGGTTGCGGGCAGAGGACATTGAGAAGACTGCTTTTAGATGCCACTATGGTCACTTCGAGTTCCTAGTAATGCCTTTTGGGTTGACTAATGCACTTGCTACTTTCCAGAGTTGTATGAATCAAATTTTTAGGCAGCAGCTCAGGAAATTTGTCTTGATCTTCTTTGATGATATTCTGATATTCAGCAGGACTTGGGAGGACCACTTGAGACATCTAGAGGAGGTTTTGAGCATCTTGGAGAGTAATTCACTCTATGCTACAGAATCTAAATGTGATTTTGGGATGACAGAATTACTTTACCTTGGCCACATTATCAGTACAGATGGAGTCAGAGTGGATCCAGAGAAAATAAAGGCAATAATTGATTGGCCTCCACCCACAAACCTCACATAGCTTAAGGGGTTTTTTGGGCTTTGTGGGTTTTACAGATGTTTTGTTAAGGGGCTCTCACAGATAGCAGCACCATTGACTGATTTGACGAAGAAGGGAGCCTTTGAATGGAGTGACACAGCCCAGCAATGCTTCGACAAGTTCAAGCACTTGATGTCTACATGTCCGGTATTAGCAATCCCTGATTTTGCTAAACCGTTTGAGTTACAGTGTGATGCTTCTGGAGAGGGGATCGGGGTTGTGCTTATGCAGGAGAAGCACCTGATAGCTTTTGAGAGCAGGAAACTTTGGGGTGTGGAGAGGAGCTACTCGGTATATGTCAGAAAGATGTTGGCCATTATGCATGCATTGGCCAAATTCAGGCAGTATCTGGTTGGGGGTAGATTTATAATCATAACAACATCAAATACTTCATGAACCAGAAAGACCTAAATGACAGACAACAAAAGTGGGTTAGCAGGCTGTAGGCTTATGATTTTGACATAGAGTATGTCAAAGGGAAGAAAAATGTAGTTGTAGGTGCTTTGTCCAAACGACCTCACTTGTGTTTGGTAGGGGAGATCTCTGCTGATTGGAAAGAGAAGATCATGGCAGAGTATGTTAAGGACTCTTGGGCTGCAAGAGTTATTGAGGGCACAGTCAGAGATGAGAGATATTATGTGGTGAGTGATTTGATTATGTACAAAGACAGGATATTTTTGGTGCCCAATTCATAGTTTAAACAGAAGGTTATCAAAACTTTTCATGACGCACCAATGGCTGGCCATCCTGGATTCTTTAAGACATACAAATAGATTCGGGAGAGGTTTACATGGAAAGGACTAAAGGACGAAGTGCAGAAGTATGTTCGTGAGTGTCCCATTTGCCAACAGGATAAGCATGAGCATACCTTTCTAGCGGGATTACTACAGCCATTACCCATTCCCGATCAGAAATGGGAATGTATCTCCATGGATTTCATTACAGGGTTGCCGAAGGTACAGGGTAAGGATTGCATCTATGTTATGGTTGATAGACTCACCAAATTTGCACATTTTTTTGCTATTTCAGCAACCTATACAACTGCTCAGGTGGCTGATTTATTCTTGAGGGAGATATTCAGGTTACATGGGGTACCCAGGAGCATAGTCAGTGACAGGGACAACAGGTTCTTGAGTATATTCTGGTAGGAGTTGTTCAGATTGTGCGGCACAGAGTTGACTCCTAGTACTAGCTACCACTCGCAGACGGATGGGCAAACAGAAGTAGTAAATAAATGGGTGGAGGGGTATTTGTGTAATTATGTTTCGGGGCAGCAAAAAGCATGGATCAGATGGTTGCACCTGGGGGAGTATTGTTATAATACTACACATCACATGTCCATCTAGATGACTCCTTTCAGGGCAGTCTATGGTTATGATGCCCCTTGCTTCACAGATCTCTTGCTTGGTGACAGTCGGGTGCCTAAGGCTAAGGATCTTGTGCAGGATAGCCAGGACATTCTCAGGGAGCTTAAAGAGAATATACAGCAGGCACATAATCAACAGAAGTTGTATGCTGATCAGCACAGGGTGGAGAGGAGTTTCGAGGTTGGAGACATGGTGTATTTGAGGCTCCAACCCTACAGGTAGTCCACTCTCAAGAAGAGTGGAGCAGAGAAGTTAAAACCCAGGTTTTATGGTCCTTTCAGGATTGTCAGACGAGTGGGTGAGGTGGCTTATGAGCTTGAGCTTCCATCAGATAGCAAAGTACATAATGTATTTCATGTTTCCAGACTGAAGAAAGCTCTTGGTCACAACATAGTTCCTTCTGCAGAACTTCCACCATTGGACGAGGAGGGTAAGCTAATCTTAGTACCAGAAGCTATCATTGATACCCAGGAGAGACATTTGAGGAAACAGGTTATTAGAGAGTACTTGGTCAAGTGGAAGAATCTGCCAGTTGAAGATGCAACATGGGAGGGTGAGCAGATTTTGCAGCATCCAGAGTTGAGGTTGCTTGAGGACAAGCAATCTTGGGGAGGGCGGACTGTAATGTCCCCCACTTAGCTCATCACTCCGGGAGATCAGGGTTAGCCTATCACAGGATTCCCGTAGGCTAACGACAAGGTTTAGGGAGTCAGTTGAGAACTTACTGTTTATAGTAAGTCGTGACAGAGCCAGTTTCTATTTTTAGCAGGGCAGTGCAGGAGCCTGGGCATGAGATTCGGGAGTCGAATCTTCTGGAGATATGTCGATTAAATATAAGTTAAATTAAAGATTTAACTTATTATGCTTTAAGAAGTGACTTTAAGTTATATTATAACTTTATAATATTAAGTTATAACTTAAAGTGCAAGTTGTGTGCCTAGGGAAGGGCACCCAGTTCATGGAGAGATAAGGGGTTGTTTTAAAATTAAAGTTAATTAAAAATCCCTCTCATTCTTGGGCGTTGGAGTTGAGGGAGATAAAAGAGCAAAATGAAGGTTCATTTGCTTTATGCTTACTTTATGATATTTGCTTTGATATTGAGAGTTGCCTGTGCCTAGGGTTTGAGCTTGGCTCTTTGGTCTTGATCTTCGATTTGTAGAGACGGAAACCTTTGCATTTCGCCTTTCCTCGTGTATGAGAGAGTGCATCAGGAAGGGGTTAAAGGAGCTTCACACAGAGGCTTCATCTGGGCTTTAGCGGGATGTTTTTGGTATTGATTTGAGCTAGAGATGAAGATACTTAATGGAGTTTGATTGTGCAGCTTGAAGGAGGTTTTTAGAGGACAGAGATAAGCATTTGAGGTTTTGTTTTGACTGCTGCAGATTTACCAAGGATTGGCCGTACTACCCTGGCTGGCCGTACATCCTCAAAAGGGCCGTACCTTGCATGTGGTTTAGGAAATATTTGACTTTGATGATTTTCTGAAGAATGGAAGTTGAGATATTGAAATATATTTTGGAAGTGGGTTTTTCGAATGTTTTCTCTTGTTTTCTTGGAGTTTGGATACTTGTGAGTTTTTCCTGATGATGCCGTACATCCCAGTCATTCTGCAGATGGAGGTCGTGGCATTCTAGCTGAATGAAGTCTATTGTAATGTCAATTTTGAAGCTCTGAGAATACTTTCAGTGGGCAGGCGTCCAATTCTGAGCAATAAACAGCGGTTACAAGACTGGTATAATATTATTACAGCCAATAGTACGACCCAGCAGGCCGTACCTGTTCCCAGCTGTACATATGTTATAGGGTTTGCTATGACTGTGAAGGATTCAAGTGTATGTGCTCTCATAACGTTAGAATCTCATTGTCTCAGTGAAGTGCTCAATTCTGAGCAAAGATCAGAAATATAACTGTTATCCCTTGTTCTCTACCTGCCGTACACTCCTGGCAGATCCGTACATGAACAATCAGGCGTGGGTAACAGCTGAGTCTGATCGCTGGTATTTTAGCATGATACACACCATTCAATGCTAGCACTTTATTGGTGGATGCTTGGGAACACACTAGAGGGAATGATTGAAGCCCTTACTTGCATTTTTACCAGTTCAGGCAGTCCTGAGAGCTGCCGTACATCAGCAAGGTCAATGCAGTCAAAACACTGATGCAAGTCAACACAACTCTCCTCATGGGTATGATTCAGTATTACTGTTTCTATTCCTAATTGCTTGTTTGAATATTCAAAACAATATTGTTAACATCACAATAATCATAAGTGATCAGAGGTAGCCCATTACACAGTTGCAAGAAATAGGAAAAGATTTATTCCCTTTCAACCTAGCTTCCAACAGGTTAAGGCTCTGCCTGCATGGAATAGTAAAGTGAGCCATGATTAAAAAGCAAAATGTTAATAAATGGACAAAAATAAATATAGAAATAAATAAATAAATATACATGCATATTTACATACATACATGTATATAAGTATGCAAACATGTGCACAAACACATGCATGCACACTTGCTCTTCCATGTTCGTATGCACATGCACACACAGATGTATCGATGACATCGCATCCTATATCACTAAAAGACTGCTGTATATGTGTCTTGTTATCGTATTTCTTGGGAAGAAATGTAAAAATCAGAAGAATTCAATATTAGATGATATGATGGTTTGGGAGAGTCTCTCTCTCCTTATTTACATGCATAAGTATATAGGTACACACCCCTTCATCTTAGCTAAGTTATCTTAAGGAATAACTAAGACTAATAAATGAATCTATTAAGGTTAAGCACGGCACAAGTGCTTAACTTATTATAATTAAGAATATATCATATTAGGATCATAACATTCCCATCCCCTTCAGAAAAGCGTTGCCCTCAACGCTTTGCAACTCTAGAATCTTTTCTATGAATTGTTCATCATTCCATGTTTTACTATAGATGAAGATGTCCTCAAAGAATACAAACACCATTTTTTGAAAAAATGGGTGGAACATTGAATTTATGAGTCTTTGAAAAGTTGATTGGGTATTAATGACACCAAATGACATAAATAAATTATAATTATTCATAATGACTCTCATGTGTTCTAAATGTAGTCTTATTTATATCATCTTCCTTTAGTTGAATTTGATGATAATCTAAATGCAAATCTAACTTACTAAAAAAAAACTAGATAATTAGATTCATCTACCAATTCATCAATACTAGGAATATGGAACTTGTCATTAAAAGTGAGCTTGTTGAGCTCCCTATAATGTGGGCATATTCTCCATGAATCATCCTTCTTGTTAACCATAATCATTGGGGATGAATAGGCACTTTTATTGGGATGAACAATACTTTTTGGTATTAATTCAATGGCACAATCATGGTCTTTGACTATGGGTAGATCCTTAGGTTTTTGATGGTGTTGAATGATCTCTTGAATCTTTGGTTGATCTTGAATTTTAACATCTTGTGCTTGTACAAAATTTAGTTGTGCCCTTGTGCTATAAGAACCTTTCATAAGCAGTTTCTCCATCATGTGGGAGCTAATAGTTTGACTTGGTGGTGATTGTATCCCTCTAAGTTTATAATTTTCCCATGTTTACTAAAAACCATGGATAAGTCTTGAAAATTGAAAGTCATTGTTCCTAACTGTCTTAGTAAAACTACATCTGCTCCCCCAGTTGGGATAGAGAGCATTTCTAAATCTATTTGATAATTTTCCATCGAGAGTTTCATATGATGGCATTTACCACCACAAGTGAGATGTTTCCCATCAGCTATCATGACCTGAAAATTAGATATTGGATACACAAAACAATTGAGCTCATTAGCATTCTATCAATAAAGTTGTGTGTACTACCTGAATCAACCGACATTGTCACCTTTCACCTTTTGATATAACCAATTACTTTTAGTGTTTGTGGTGCACTTGTGCCATTTAATGCATGTAGGGAGATAGAGTACATTCTACTTCCTTAGAATTCTCATGCCCAAGCTCCACATTTGTTTCTTTTGTAGCTACTTCTTTCTCTTGTTGAACCTCATTCTTGATAGTCTTTAGTGTTTTCTCACTATTAGTACCCTTATGACTTCTAGGCCATTTCCTACCACCATTCCAACAAGAGGTAGAGAGATTACTAATTTGTCTTGGGTTAAATAAGTTATCCCCATTTCTTTCAATAGAATAATTTATGTCTTTTAATCCCATTGTTTGACCTTGAGTGTAACTTCTAGTGATGGAGTTTTGTTGCTCAAGTTCCACATTTGGTTCTTTTGTAGTTACTTCTCTCTCTTCTTCAACCTGATTCTTGATAATTGTTATTGTTGATGTTATAGCAGCTTCGGGAGGTTATGGATGAAGTGATGCGACCCTACCAAGGTGCCTCCTCCCGTAACACATATGCAAGATCAAATTAAGATATTCACAGCGGAACAACATGATGAACAATACAAGAAACAATTATATATCTGATCTGGAAAAACAACAGTTATTATTGTATCACTATTGGCATAGTTATGACCCCAGACCATTTGCTATCACAATTTGAGCATAGATCTTTTTCTCTTTTGGTTTCCTCTTGTTGAGGAGAGTGCTTACTATTTTTTCTAAGATTAAGTAAGTTGTCCTCATTTCTATCAATAGGATTAGTCACAATTTTATCGTCCAATCTTGTGGTTTGACCTTGTTTGGAACTTTGGTGGCAGATTTATGTTTCTCAATATGCAATGCTTGTTGCATAGCTTTCCTAACTGTCCAAGGTTCCAACAAACGAACATCATGTTTAATTTGGTCATTAAGTCAATTGATGTAGAGTTGTAGCCTCTGATAAGGTGTCACATCTTGAGTTTGAATTGCTAATCTCATATGCTCAGCATTATATTCAGCTACAGACCCTATCTATTTTAAATTTGTTAGTTGGGAAAAATAGCTTCCTTCCATGGTTGCTCATAATGAGTTACTAAGTCATTTGTAAATTCTTTCCAACTAACCATTTGCCCTTGGTTTTTACTCATCATCCATTGGTACCATTGATAAGGTTCATATTCTAAATGTCGTGAGGCTATGTCAACCATTGAATTGTCTATTATATTATGAATTTTAAAGTATTCTTCCATGAGATTTATCCATGAAGTTACATCATTACCATCAAACTTAGGGATATTTATTTTGGGTAGGTTCAATTTTGGATCTTGAAAAGGTTGTTTTATCCCTTGATTTTGTTTATTAGGGTTGTAGTCGCCTAGGTGGTTTTGTTGGGACATCAATTCATGTAATAGTTCTTGTTTAAACCTATCTAAACCTTTATTGAAAGATGACGCAAATGGGTCAATCAAATTATCCTTAATAAAATGTACCATTGTTTCACATCTCGGAGGAATTTTACCTTCAATTTTAGGTGGTGGAGAATAAAGTCATTGAATACAAATTTTTTAGAAAAGTCTTTGAATCCTAAAGATGACATGGATTTTTATGTGTATGTATTTTAAACTCTAGTTTTTCAATATATTTCCAAAAATATAAAAAAATTCCAAAAATTGTGGCCTATAGAGCAGAATAATAAAATATGTTGACCTAACTTGGACCACTAAATTACTGGCTATATTTTAACTCTAATAATAAATTCCAAAGAACTAACCCCACCTAATTTTTCATAAGCTTTCCAAAAATGTAATTTTTTTAAAAAAATTCCAAAATATGCGGCCTGTAGAGCTAATTAATGAAAAAAATGAAATTAAAATAACTTGTGTAAAACTAATGATAAAACTCTGAAATCTTACCTAGAACCTTACCTGCCAAATACCTCAAAACCTAGAAAAAATCAGGTCCAAATTCACAATGGTTTGAAAGTTATGGTGGAAACAAAAATCTTGTTCCAAATCGTAGCTCTGATACCACTTATGATATTTCTTGGAAAGAATTGTAAAAATCAAGAAAATAGTAGACCACTTCGAGGGAGTGACCTTCAATAATCAGAAAATAATATGTGAATTCAATGTTAGATGATATGATGGTTTGGGAGAGTCTCTCTCCTTATTTATGTTACAGAAACTATAAAAGATTTATATTGAATATAATCGAATGTATTACAAAGAAGAGCGAATGCTCTTATAAAGAGAATGAAAACACTAAAAATAGAAGACCAGCTCGCATAAAGTAGAAAGTTGAAGCTAACAAAGCAACATTGATAAGAACTAAACGAAAGACTGAAAAGCAAAAGCAAAAGCAAAAGATTGATCATTATCTACATATTATCTTAATACCCCCCCTTAATGATCAATCCACTAACTAAAACAGAGTTGCCCCCCTGAATGGTGACAACTGAAAATGAGAAAGACAGGTCCATAAGAAATTGAAATAATAGGCAGAAGAGATGGCCTAGAAGGCGTAGAAAGCAGACTCCTTTTGCTCAGTATGCTCTGTGACATGTGCTGATGGTGTTGATGCTTCAGACTTGGATTGTTCAACAACCAAGCGTTTCTGGCAATCCTTTTTCATATGGCCAAACTTGTGGTAGTAATTGCACTGGATGTTGTACTTCTTGGAAGGGTCCTGTGATTGACCCTGACTGAATGGCTGAGAGGGCTGATTGGAGCCCTGATTCCTGCTGAAAGGACTTGGCAGTAAATGCCTGTTCTGAGGAGGAAGTAGCATTGTTACCGAACTGCTGTTTCCAACGATCTTGTTGCAAGAGTTTGTTGCACAGTTCTGGAAACTTCAGAGTAACATTAATTGAAGTAATGTTAAGAGTCTCGATAAAGTGCTCGTAAGCAGATGGTAGGCTTTTTAGAGTGATGACTACCATATCTTCCTCGTCCATGTCTCGACCAATTGCCGTCAACTGATCACGAATGTTGTTGATTTTAGTGAGATGCTCCTACAGAGACATCTGTTCATCCATCATGATCAAGAAGAGCATGTTCTTTAAAAAGAACGCACGACTCTTGTTAGACGTTTCATGAAGATCCTTCAACAGATCCAAAATTTCTTTTGCAGATTTCCCAGACGGAACCTGAGGCAGTTGATCATCGGTCACTGATAACTTGATAAGTATCACCGCTTCACGATTTTGCTCATCAAATTTTTCTTGATCTTTACCCGACAGTTGAGGACGTGTAGTTTTCCCCAGAACTAGTTGGTCAAGACGCCAATATTCAAAGATAGTCATCATGCGCTGCTTCCAGGTGTTGTAATTTTTGTCGTTGAACTTTTGGCTGCTCTCCAACAAAATGTTGGTCAAAGATGCCATGCTTCACGTTTTTCGAGACATGGAAAGACGAATTATAAGCAGTGGGCACAAATACGGAAGCAGATGGACGGCACGGAGAGGGAAAATATAAGTTTTGCACAGATTACGGAGCACTGATTCCAAAGACATGGAATATACTGACTCGAAAATCCGAACACAGATATCGAGGTATGGATCTCAAGACAAATCCGAATTACGAATTTCAAAACTTAGATCTCGAGAGTACGGATAGCGTAGGCTCAGAACATCTGACCATAGATTTCGAAATAAAACAAACTCTGCATGGCTGATAAATGTGGCCTCTTGCCAAAAATCGGAGTGCTGGGCGCTGTGCTTGGGACAAAAAACTGGATGTGTATGAGTGCTGTAAGCGCAAATTAGAGAAACTAAAAAAGTCGCCAACACATACAGGGGGACCTCCAGAGGACATTGACTACAAAGAGTCATAGGGCTACCAAGAAATGAACAGGAATGCCGAAAGAAAGACACCAAAAGGAAGCCTTGTGACTGTCGCTGATAATGATGATTGCTCACAAAGAAAGGCCTTCGATCCTTCACAGCAAAACACAGAGGAGCAACACACGACCCAGAAAAAGAAATGGAGAGCTAGAAAAAAACGCGTCCAGAACCCACGACCCACGAGTTTTCTTCAAACCGTAGCCACCAACATCAAACTCTGCAAAAACAGGAACGTCGTGCCAAAGAACAGAAAACGCGTTGACAAAAAACACGCTTACAAAAATTGCAACCTCCGTTGTGAGGAAAAAATAAAGGAATAAGGAGATTCGTGGCCACGGGAACAAATTTCAAAGAGACGCCACAGGAAGGACCGCAATTTTGTCACTCAAAACAGGGCGACCATAGAAGAATGCACCTACAAGTTGCAAAACGCTATCAGATGTCTTCAAAACATCGAAATAAAAATGTCGCTTGTCCAAAGGAAACTGACAGGGACCTCACACGATTACAAAAGGCTGCAAAATGTGCAAAGTATGAACTCAAATTGCCATAAAAAAACCACGAGTTGATTTTACAACTCTTTAGATACGAATTCCAGAGATGCGATTTTCAGAGGAAAATAAGCCGAGACCACAAAGTCTTCGACGACTTAGAAGAAAGCATATTGCAGAGAATCGCAAGAATGCGTGGAAATAAGCAACGACCAATCGTGATGAACAAAAAGACGATCCAGAAGTCGCGAAAAAAAAGACGGGAAAAATAATTAACCAGGTTCGAACCTAGCTCTTGATACCATGTTACAGAAACTATAAAAGATTTATATTGAATATAATCGAATGTATTACAAAGAAGAGCGAATGCTCTTATAAAGAGAATGCAAACACTAAAAATAGAAGACCAACTTGCATAAAGCAGAAAGCTGAAGCTAACAAAGCAACGTTGATAAGAACTAAACTAAAGACTGAAAAGCAAAAGCAAAAGCAAAAGATTGATCATTATCTACATATTATCTTAATAAGATGATATGATATGATGGTTTGGGAGAGTCTCTCTCTCCTTATTTATATGCGTAAGTATGTAGGGACACACCCCTTCATCCTAACTAAGTTATCTTAATGAATAACTAAGACTAATAAATGAATCTATTAAGGTTAAGCATGCCACAAGTGCTTAACTTATTATAATTCAGAATATATCATATTAGGATCATAACACTTCATAATATAACCTTTCAACTTTACAGAATTGCAAAAAGGATGTAAGTTGACACACCTTTATATTATCAAGATTTCAGTGGGTTTTCGTAAGTTGAGAAATCCCTGGGAATAAAGACTCCATAGGGACCCAGGTCTATAAATCCTAGAGAGGATCTAATATCCCACTTAATTTTTTTTGTATATATTATAACCTAGCACACAATTATAATAATTTATACAATTAATATAAATATGAAATCCTTGTTTTTACTTGAGAAATTACTGTTAATAATTTATTCTGTAAAATTAGATTTCATATTCAGAAATTAGTTCATAATAACCAAATTATTTCTCTTTATCGGCTGATAATCAGTCCCACTTCTGTAGTAATTTATTACTCAATGAAACTCCTTTTTCTGCCTTTTAAACTGCTTGATAATTGTCCTTATAAAGTCACAATCTGCTTCCAGTTGTAAGGATATATTAATTCAAACCCAGATTTGCACGATGGTGATCTCCGTGTGAAATCACTCTTAAGAATTGTGGGTTTTTGTCCTCCAATTCCAGACCTAGAGGGGTTTCGTCTTTAGGTTAATTGAACTGTAGTTCCATGCTCCACAAGGAGTAATAATAAAAAAATTATTCTCAATTGCCCCCTTCTCCTTGTTTGACCTCCCTTAAATAGAACTTTCCTCCTATAGACGTACCTCTTCAAATGCCTCTTGATTGATATTAATAAAAATAAACTTTCATTATAATTTCCAAATATCACTTGGTAATCTTCCCTAATTGGTGCGGCCAACTAATGAAAGGCAATGGCTGTGACTTGTTCTCTATTGTGCTGCAATCCCTCAAGCATACGCATTGGCTATTAATAACCATTTATAATAATAAGTAATGCAGCTATTGTCTTTTTTAACGCAGCTTCCCAACATCTGACATGGGATAACTCAACATCCAAATAAGGAATAAGGCAATCCAAACTGCTGTCCTTCAAAGATATGTACAACTGCAACAAGGAAGAATTGTGATCGGTATTGAATTTAGAATAGCTAATGGGAATATGTGCTACGATGAATTCTTCTAATCCAATTGCCTTACATCATGCTGTTCGACAAGGGTCTCCATGTATGTTGCGCCCAACATATTGGATTTGCGATTATTCTAGGAATTAGTAAGCATATTTTCCTTACATGTTCTGTATATGCATTGAGATCATAGTCATCACATCAAATGATCTTGTATCATGCGTTGGACTTGAGACACCAATTAAACAAATTTAATGCCTTTCTGATATCCACAATCTATGTGTTTTGATGTCAGTGTTTTCCATAGTGTAAAATTCCTAAGACCCATAGAAATGATGGGTGCTAGGTTTATTCTTGGTTTAATTTTGAAGAGGGGGCATTACGGAGGATCGACAGCAATAGGAAGCCCCAAGCTGCCTAGTTCTAGATAATAAAGATCTATTTGCCTCCTACATAATAAACACTAGATCAGGATTAGAGCTTGCCATTATGCTCCTACATAATAACATATGATAAAGCACTCCTTATATCTCCTAGGCATCAAATGAATGTGAAACAACTTATGCCATGCGTTGTACTCGTACAATCTTTAGGCAATCAAGAGAAGGAATACAACTTGCTATTTAATTATTTATTATAAAATCTATGTTACTGGTTCTTCACAAAAACCCCTCGGATCCGGGTACGATCCGCTCTCAGTTCAGATACGGGCGCGGTTTGGCCATGGAGTCGGCTAGGGTTTTGTTTTCTGCTTGTGCGTTCTGCTTTGACGAACTAGGGCGAACTCAATTCGATCCCAACCAATTTTTCTAGAATCTCTTGTGAACTTGACGGAAGTTTGATGGTTTATAATATATATTTTAATTCTTTTGGTTCTTTTTTCCTTGCACTATTTTGTTGAGATTCTAATGGAACTTGCAGATTGCTTTCTTTATGATTAATTCTTAGCCTGCGCTACTTATAATTAATTTATGATGAAGACTTACTGCTGATTGGAAATACTAAATGATGAATATTAATAATAATTAATACTGATTAATATTAATAATAATAATTTATGATTAATTCTTTATGATGATTATATCGAGTCTATTAATATTAATAATAAAAAATTATAGTTATGTATGTTTATAATTAATTTATTAATATTTACTTTATTTATAATTTTTATTATATTATAATATTATATATTAACTTTATTAATATTACTATACTTTAAAAATATTAGGAAATATATAGTTATGTATGTTAATTAATTTTTAAATTAATTTATTAATGTTTATTAATTTTTTTATTTTTATTTTTATTTATTTTTTTATTTTTTGCTCGGTGAACGCTTTTGACCGGAGCTATGAACCGGTGAGGCCACAACACGGGGGTCCTCATCCCCAAGCATGAACACTTAGAAATTTGAATACATTCACATTAGAAGCCAACTATGGAAGACCAAGAGTCACAACTTAGAATTCCACATTAGATGTCCCTATGGAGATTTGAACTTGGGTCTCCTCAACAAGAACCCAATGTTTCAACCAATTAAGCTCAACCCCTTGGACATTAATGTTTATTAATTTTTTTTTTTTTTGATATCTCAGAAGTGTCTCCGGCTTAGCGACTGCGACCCTGTGGCCGAGTTAGTCCAGGCGAGCCGAAACTAACCCTCTGGGCCAATGTGATATCCCATCCCCTGCCCCACGGCGTGCGCGACTGGGTGATTTGAGATTTGAACTCGGGTGGGCGAACTACCACGCACTTAAAGCGGGCAGCCGCACCACTTGAGCTAAATCTCGGGGGCTTAATGTTTATTAATTATTAATATTAACTTTATTTATTATTATTATTTTTTGGTATGTAAGAGGAGCTATTTCTAGCCCGAAATTGGAGGTCACAAGGGGGACCTCCTCCCCATCAACATATTCAACTTAGAAACCACTTATTCAACATATTCAACTTAGAAGCCACATAGATGTTACTTGGGGGATTTGAACTTGGATCTCCATCTTGAGAACCTTATGGCCTTGCCATTTAAGCACAACCCCTTTCACAACTTTATTTTCTATTTTTTTTTATATTATAATATTATACGTTAACTTTATTAATATTACTATACATTAAAAATATTAGGAAATATGTATGTTGCATTTAATATTCCTGATTTTAGGATATATATATGTTATTGTATTGACGAACTCAAAATGAACCCAACCCCCAAAACCTTTTTGGCTGAATCTGTGAACCAAACTGATGAACCTGGACCCGAACTAGTACCAGGATCGGTAGCTTAGTATAAAATGAGTATTGATAGCAATGTAAATAATTACAAGTCATAGTGTCCTTAGAGTATGTCAATTGTAAGTACTTTCCTTCCATGATCAAGCCATTTCACTGTGAAATACCATTTCAGTCCAAGAGCCCTGAACTCTTTCTGAGAGTGGTTGAGTACAAGCTGCTACTTAGGAAGCGTGAAAATGTTATGAAGTATGGCACAGTAGGAATTGAGAGGACTTGTTAAAGGAGAAAAGTCAGCAGCATCTATGGATATTTAGATCATGAGAAACTAGCTTTTCTTAAGGATATTTAGATGCAATCATTACGAGCAACGTGTAACCTTTGCAGATCAGTGCTTGAGTAATTCAATAACTCTTCTAGATATAGGTTGGTCTATGCATATGTGATTCCAACAGTTACTGTCTTATGCAAGTTGGCTTATACGTTTATTAAGGTGGGGCGCTCATATCTCTCTTCCGTTTGCTGCTAAGTACCGTATCATGCTTATATCCTTTTTTTTGTGAATGAGGGTGTCATATGGTAATTCAAATACACTATAGGCATCTTGTTTGTTCAACATAACCTTGTTCAATGGCACTTAACAATCTTCCGTAGCTTGAGGAAGATGTTTGCAAACATGACATCTTTCTTGAAGGAAGAAATCTCAAATATATCTTTGGGGTGTACTGTAAAAATGTCAATGCTGAAGCAATAAGATAAGTAAGGATGCACATTTTAATGTATATCTTTTTTCAAATTTTATCATGTTGGGTCAATATTTTTCTATGTTGAAAAAAGTGTTTATTTTAAAATTATTCTGTCAGATCAATTGGTCTCATGGATGCTAATAAGCGATTTTATTCCACTTATTCTTATAAGAAAACAAAACCAGTATTGTATTTAATCTTTGGATGCATGGCTGTCTTGTCATCTCGTAACTGAAAATTGAATTGAGAACATTTTCATGTTTTACAAAAGAATAAGAGTACAACTATATTGACTATGCCACCTCAAGTTAATACAAGGGCTTTGATTTCTCAATCTATTGACTGACAGATCATAAATGCTGTCATGAGTGGAAAAGATGTTATTGTAATAATGGCTGCAGGCGGAGGAAAGAGTCTCTGCTACCAACTTCCTGCCCTCCTTCGTTCTGGGACTTCTCTTGTTGTCAGTCCCTTGCTTTCTCTTATACAGGATCAGGTATGAAATTTACTAAGATCTGGAATGATGAATTTTCAAGTTGTGTTAGGAATAGGTACCTATCGTAATCAACGCTTTTGAACACAGGTGATGGGACTTGTTGCTTTAGGAATTCCAGCAAGCATGTTAACATCCACAACCTCAAAAGAAGAGGAAAAATCTATCTACAAGGCTCTTGAAAAGGGTGAAGGGGAGCTTAGGGTTTTGTATGTGACACCAGAGAAGATCTCAAAGAGTAAGCGGTTTATGTCAAAACTTGAAAAATGCAATCATGCAGGCCGCCTTTCATTGATTGCAATTGATGTAAGTAGTCAGAGGGAGTTGATTAATGCCATATTTAAATTTTGCAAATTCTTGCTTTTTCGTATATAATGATTTTTTTCTTGTGTGTAATGTTTATTTTCTTTATGATTATACTGCAAACTTTTATCATGCCATTGGACTGCAACAAGGTGCTTATCTTGTTTTTGTTTTCCATATGGAACTGTGTTAAAGCATTGTCTTACTTTTGGTAATGGGAGAAGAAAAGAGAAGCTGTTGTAGCCTTGTTGGAAATGTCATGCATGCAATAGAACGATGGTAAAAGATTGTTAACCATAGTACATGATCTAGTCCATATGATGAATTCAAAGTCATCAAGATCCCACTAAGGACTGAAGTACATGGTGGTTAAAATTGAATTGGAACTATAGGAAGAACATGAAACAATTTTTGAAACTATATTTTACTGAATAATTGTTGTAACATTTATTATCCTCATGAATCTTCATTTTCTTGCATCTTTGAAAATGTATAGCTGGTTTCTAAGTCATCCAAGGATAAGAATAACATCTGGGGACAATTGTTCAAATACCTATAAAGATAACTCTGTTATCCATCTGAGGAGGACCAAAGACAAACTTTTTTGGGTTAAAATTTTCTCATCAAGAACCATTTGGATTATTTAAAAAATGCGAAGCAATCTTGAAAGGTTAATAACCAAAGAGTTGACATTATACCATTCTGTTTGTAACTTAAAATTGTCTAAAGAATATATATAACTTAAAATTGTCTAAAGAATATATATAACTTAAAATTGTCTAAAGAATATATATAAAAGTTAATGTTAAAATACTTATGGAATTGAAAAACTTAATGTGAAACAGAATTCCTATGTGAAAATTGTAAAATAAACTTAGCTGCCTCGCACTACTTGCCCTTTGAAACAAAAATCACATGAAATATAGCTATGGATAAAGCCATTAGGTTGTAAAGCATAAGTTTGATGGAACTAAGCCGATTGACAAAGAGTTTTGGCATAGAACAAAGTGATTTGACATGAGTAGACTTTGTGTTCAGAAAAATCCTCTATTACAAAGTTTTTGTTGGTACACTTTTAAAGAGATATTAGTTGGTTGAGAATTTCTTATGATTCACACTGTTCATATTTTTGGAGAAATAAATTTATGACTGTTTTATTGATTTAAAAAGATAGAGAAAATACTAGTAGCAGCTTGTATAGAACTCTAGTGACAAAATGAGGGTTATTTGATGTCAAAAGACTGTTAGCTAAATGAACAGGACCATGAATTAAAATTGATGGTTGTGAGTATGCTTTCTTCAACATGTGTGGCATCCTCTTTTATCACCAAAACCTGAAGGCTTTTGTTTCTTAGCATTTCAGCTTATTTAGATGATGCTATTTTTTTTCATAAGCTCGAAGCCTTTTGGTTATGATTTGCATTGAATCTTAAAATCGTAAATTCCATTTCACAGGAGGCACATTGTTGTAGCCAATGGGGACACGATTTTCGTCCCGATTATAAAAACCTTGGTATATTGAAAACTCAGTTTCCAAAGGTGTCTATGATTGCATTGACAGTAAGTTATAACTAACTTATTTTTTCCTTTTTCAGTATTCTTGTCAATTTATATATTTAGATGGACAGTATCTGATTAGATTTCTCTTTACTGCAAAGGCAACTGCAACTCAACGGGTGCAGGAAGATTTGAAAGAGATGTTACATATTTCTCGGTGTGTTAAATTTGTTAGCAGTGTGAACAGGCCCAACCTATTTTATGAGGTATATGGTTCTTCCACAGTTATTTAAGCATTATTTCCAAAATCTACCAAAAATGAATGCCTGCAAAATATACTTGCATCTGTAAAGGGATAACAAAAAGAACCATGATTAAAAAACTTTGTTAATCCTTATCCTTTGCAGGTCCGTGAAAAGTCCTCAAATGGCATGGCAGTCATCGATAATATAGCAGATTTTATACATGGATCTTACCAAAATAAGGAGTCTGGAATTGTTTACTGTTTCACACGCAAAGAATGTGAACAGGTTAATTGTTGCCATCCTACATTCCCTACACAAAAGTTACTCATGTGTCATATCTTTTACTATAGAGGTATTAGTACAAAGATTATCACTTTTAATATAAACAAATGTTGAAAATGATGATCCTCATTTATTGCATTTTGTTGTGTTGGCCCTTCTACTGATATGGTTTATTGCAATGTTTAGTTCTGGCAGATTTTTTTTTTAACTCTCTTGTGAATGGCACATGAGAGAGAGAGAGAGAGAGAGAGAGAGAGAGAGAGAGAGAGAGACTTCGAAGGCAGGCACTTATCCATGGATGGAAGTAACCGTGCACGAGACATTGCAAAGCCAGGCACCTCTAGGTTGAACTTTTAAAACATCTGCAAGGGCTCACATGACTCCAAGTGGAGACGCTTTACAGGGCCCACACATAATTTGAGGCTGCAATTACGTCCTTGGATAGCCAAATGATATAGATGGAAATACACATAATTTTAAGTTACAAACAGAATATGCAGCAATTACCATATTAATACTGTCCTTGTATTTCCCACTCAAAATATGCAGCAAATAATATTAGTATATCATTGAAACCTTATACAAATTAATCTGAATCATTCATAGCACATATGAGATTGAAACTCTTCAACAAATAAACATGGAAGTCTTTACCAAGCTGGAAAAGCAAAATCCATAGCAAAATCTGGAAATCTTCACCACACTAAAAATCCAGACTGGATTAGAAAATCTGCGAAGTTCAACACAATGGTAATCCCCAGATGGAATTACTTCGCGTGAATTAGAGGGTTTTCGTCCTCCAACCCAACTAAGGAATTCTAGAGGGTTTTTGTCTTCCAAATCCCAACACCAAGAGGGTTTTCATCCTCAGGTGGAAAAGATGAACACAAGTGTTCGATCTCAAAAAATAGGGGGTTTTGATAACACAAGAATAGATGATTTCTTCTGATCCCAACTCTTCCTTTTATAATCACCTTTTCTAATTTTTAATTTCTTTTTCCGTCTCCTTCTAGAAGTGTCTAGAAACACTATTAGGCCCTCTTTACTAGCGAAACTTTTTAATATTACACTAGGCCCTCTTTTAAAAACACTTTTTAACATTACATTGGGCCCTCCTTTTAATAAAAATAGATAAGTTGCCCTTTTAACAATGTTATAAGATAAAGTTGCTAGGGCAACTTGAAAGTTATTATTATTAAATATTTCCTTAGTCAAATTATTTAGTAAAAGGGACATGACAACTTGTTCTCCTTCACCATTGATGCACCTTCATAAGTTGTTTGCCATCAGTTAGGCGGGGTTTTATGATGCTTTTGCCACTTTTATGTTCTAGGTGCACTTTCATCATTGCTTTGCCATCGTTTGATTTTATCTCCTTGGCTGGTCATCGAATGCTGGGAATATGATTGAAAATACTCTTTAGACTTCTATTGTAAAATCCCCAATGGGATCTGCCCTAAAAATCTGATTTTTATTTTCAGAAGCATAAACCTTAGTTCCGCGGGGACGCGTCCCCCCCGGAAATGGAGCCGTTTTGGAGACGGGGACATTTCCGAGACGTGAAGACGTTAGGGAAACGTCCCCCCACCATCCCCCCGTTTCTCTGCTGCCTCCGAGATGTTTCGCTTTTGTGGGGACTTTTGGACGTCCTAGAGACTTCTAGACGTCCCCCAAAATGCAAGAGACTTCTAGATGCCCCCCTTTAAATGCAATAAAAAATATATTTTTTTTAAACAAAAGCTAAAATTTATAAATTTAAAATTTTAAAGTATTTTTGAAAGCCTAAAAGGCTAAATCGACATGCCTTTGACTTAATTTTTCATCTATAGACTATTTTCATTTTGGTTGAGTGTTTACACGAGTCTGAGCTTGATCAAATGAAGGCTATTGTGCGAGAGGAGGACCCCACAATTCAATTCTACACTGAGCATATTCATCCAATCATTCGGCGTAGATGGGAGAAGCTCAACACTCTCTTACACATGGCTGCCTATGCATTGAACCCAAAGTGGTACGTGCAAAGGCCCGATAGAATCACACCTATAGAGGATGCCGAGGTGAAGGAAGGGTTCATGAAGGCCATTGACAAAATGTATGATCTTATAGAGGCTAGCTTGCTTCGTACTGAGTGGACAAACTTTGCTACTCTTTGGGGATATTCAGAGGCATCTAAGATAGATTTGGAGACTGTCACAGGAGGACCCCAAGTTGTGGTGGACTATGCATGGGCCTAGATCTTTAATTACTACTCTAGCCATTTGTTTGCTATCCCAGGTTTCTAGTTCTTCTGCTGCTAAGAGGAACTAGTCTACTTATAGCTTCATCCACTCCGTTAAGAGGAACAAGCTTACTTCTAGGAGGGCAGAGAAGCTTGTGGCTGTACATAGTGCCTTGCGTCTCATTGACCGCAACACAACTACATACAAGGAGAGTCCAGCAACCATATGGGATGTAGAGCCAGAGGAGCCAGCACAGATAGATGATGATGTTACACAGACAAGGCTGGTTGGTATTGGTTTAGATGAGCTTGAGCATTTGGGGTCTAACAGTTCCAGTGATGAGGAGATTGACATGGAGCTTGGGGATGTTTAGATCATTACAGGCATCAGGCCATTAGCCATTTACTATTTAGTATTTTGTTTTTGAAGTTTGAACATTGTTGATTGTAATTATGAATCATGATTATGAAATTCAAATTATGAAACATCTAGTTCTTGTTCCAATGTCTATTAAGTATTTTCATTTTGATTTTCATTGTTTCAATGTTCACTAGTTCAATGAAATCATTGCAATGTGTTTAAACTCTAAACTTTATTTATTCCTTAGGCTTCTACAATTATACATCTTTTTATAATTAATTTTTCAAGTACTATATGTATTTCAGCACACCACTCCCCCGCCGCCATCCCCCTGCCATCCCCAAACTTAGACCCCCCGCCCCCGCGTCCCTGAAATGCATCCCCTGCCGTCCCCCTATCCTCGTCCCCGAAACCCCGTGGAACACTGGCATAAACATTCATAGGCAGCCAATAAACATGCTCCAAACATCCATAAAATGTATGCCAAATATGTATAATCATCAACAAAGATATCAACCACCCAAAGGCCAAACATGTGCAAAACAAATCTGATTTATGATTAAACAAGTCTGCTGCTGCAAATGTGGATATGCTGATTTGGAATTACACCAAATTCATGGGCTCAAACAATACAAACATAGCCTGGATTTCTGCTCTATAATATTCAACCTAAATTAGGTTAATACATACCATGGAATAGCAAATATGACTCAAAATAATGAAGTCACCCTCCTAGGGAAGTGACACTCAACTTCGGGCATGAACCCTAGTCAATCTTTGTCCAAAAAACTCCTCCAAAGGTGGCTCTCAAATCTGCTCCAAAAATGATCTTCAAAATGCTGCTCCAAAATGATGTGGCTTGAATGCTTGAAATCCTCAAATGCCAATGAAGTGCAAGTGTGAACTCCGTGTGAGTTCACCTCCAAGATGAGATTGGGTTTTCGTCCAATTCACCTAATATTCTCAAGGGTATTCGTCCTTGGAATATGCTGCCCTAAAGTGCAGCCAAGAGTAAAACTCCAAATGCAAAGTTGTGATGTGAATGAACAATAAAATAAGCTCAAACAACTTATATTTATACATGAATTTCCTTTTCTCCTCAAGCTGGCCGACTTCCTTTTGCCATTTCCTTTTTGTTTATTTTTACTTGTCTCTCCTAGGGCCGACCTCCCTTTTAAATCATGTTTTATTTTACTTTTTTCTTCCCAAGTAGGCCGACCTCTTCAAGACAAGATAGGCACCCAAAATACAAATCAAAGAGTTGTTTTTCCTCCTTTCTCCTTGGCCGACTTTCTCCTAGGTGCTCACTTTGTTTTATGACCTTTTTCTATTTTCTTCCCTTCATATCTTGGCTGACCACATAAAAGGAATATTTTCTTTTATTTTCATCTCCAAGAGGCCGAACCTCTCTTGGCACTAGATATTACATTTTTGGGCTCTTTCTTGGTCTTCCACCTTCAATGCCATTTTATTTGGAGTTTACAATATTTTCCCTTGACATCACAAGACCTCCAAAGTTACTTTCTCTCCATTTTCTTCTTCCATTCTTCTCCTTGGTCGTTCTACATTAGGGCAAATTATTTTAATTGTTTTGACTTCATAAAAAATCCTACAAAAATATGCCAAGTCATCTTCCATGCTCATTTTACCCTACAAAATTGGCTAAGTGTGAAAACTTGCCAATTAGATCATTCCCTGGGCCCTTCGGCTTAGCCTACAGGAATTAGGATAAGCTAGCCAACTCCTCTAGGTGATCACTCTGAAAATGGGGACATGACATCTACCCTATTCATTGTTCTTAGTCTTGCATCTTTGATCCATCCTTAAACATCATCATTATTTACTCCTTATTAGACTTGAGGTGATCATCCAACCCTACGAAAGTTGTTAGTTAAAAGACTAGAATAGGACTAACTTTTGCAAACTAACTAGGAAAGGCCACAATTGATTGAATTGACATAAGATTGGGCATCAAAGGATGACAAATGAATAAACAAGGCTCACGAAAGGTGAGTTTCTTATGGGTACCAATGAATTGTACATAAGATTAATTTTGTCTACATAAGCTAGATTTATAGGATTTTTCAAACGCAAATTTCTTAACTAATGAGGAAAATCCAGTCACACTCTATAGGAAGCACATTCTCCAATTGGGTGCATCTAATTTCCTTTTAATTCTGAAAATCCCTCTTTTTTATGACTCCAATAGATTTGCTTGTATCCCTCACAAGGGAGGTGCCAATGCGATTGATAATTACCTTGCTAAAACTTGCATAATAATAAATGCCTTATAAATGTCTGAAGCGGTTGTTTTTTATTTTTATATATAATGGGTGCTGCCCCATTGCAGCTATTTAACTAGAAAAAAAATAATAAATGCCTTATAAAACTTGCGATTTAGCTTGATAAATGTTGGCTTAAATGTAATATCCCGCTTAGGATATTCTCTAAAATTCTGAATGCTCTGATACCACTGTAATAACCCTGCTGGTTCTAACCCAAATTTTCTGATTTTTTACCCTTGGTAATTTTGTCAAATAGTTGTCTTGCAAAATCTGAACATGCTGATATGAATTTTCTGTTTGTTGTTTGGGTGTTTGGTGATGCGAAAGTTGTATTTTTTGAATGCTTCTAATCAATGCAAATTGACTACTAATGATAGGGAGATGAAATGCAAGGTATTTTGTATTTTTTTTCTTATGCAAATACATGAGATTCTAATGAGAAATGCACACTTACAGCCAAGGAGCATTTTCACAAACACTTGGCATGCAATCTAAAGTATATAAATGAGAGCTACAGCCATAAGCATTTTATCAAACATATGAAATGCATCGTTATAACTCCTTTTTATTGATGTCCCAATTATTACAATGTTGATGCAAATATAAATAGCCAAGACTCTTGGCTTATAATGATTTACCAATGCAGCTACGAATATGAGATGAATGATTACAAAGCATCTTCAATAGCTTTCATACCCGGAAGATGAGCTGATTAGAATATTGAATTCCTGATGAAGCTGGCAGCCATTAATGAGCTGATGAAGAAGACGATCTGCAACATATATATAGTGTATTCCACCTTGAAACTCACACCTTACACCTGGTTTGCAATTATCAGTAGCTATGGTGATGAACCAAGCTTCAAACTCTAGGCGATCTCTCGTTACAACTTAACACGCAAAGCTCTGGGATGGTGCGGCTAGGGCAGAGATGGCTGAGTACGGCCTGTAGATGGATGATCAGCAATCATTAAACACGGCCATTATGGTATTTAGTCTTCAAGAAGAAATCTGATCTCAAACCCTTATCAAATCTTCTCTTTACTGCACAGATTGAACCCCTGAATGAAGTCCACGATCAAGCAATGTTTCAGCTAGTCTTTCACAGCCTCAAGATTGCACAAACAATGATGAGTTTTCGTTCTCCAATGCTGATATGAAGACAATCTGCTGAAACCCTTGGTCTCAAGTACAGACTTCAAGAAATTCTCCAAAGCAAAGTCAAATGATCATCAATAATGAGTTTGATTTGCTTTTTGAGTCCTTTTATAACCTCAATCTCCTTAATAGCATTTAAATCCACTTTCAAATCCACTTTTAGGTTTTTAATAAAAACTTTATATTATGTCTTCAACTTGGGCTCTCATATTCAATAAATATAAATGTACTTTAAGTTGTTTTTAATTGAGGGTTATGGCCCCATTCGTTATAAAATACACTTTACTTTACGATTTAACTTTATAATATTAAATATCATTTAGGCCACTTTAAAAATTAATAACTCCTTAAATATTTATGATTTTCCAATTCCGTCTAAACAAGGATGTTCACCATGACACCCTTTGTGTATCCAACCACCTTACTAAAAATAACAGGGGTCCCTCTCTATCAACCACAGTCTTACTATAAATAGTAAGTGTGTCAAATTGAGTCCAACAAAGGCCAACCCCAAACCAAATTGAGCTCTGAGAGAAATCACACATCGATCTTTGCCAAAAGGGACCCTTTAACCATCTGCCTTAGCCTACGAGGGGCTAGAAATAGGCTAATCCCTCTAAAACTGATGCTCACAAAAATGAGGACATTACATTAAACTAGTTGGTGATTTGATTGAAATCATATTCTGATTTTTTTAGTGACCTTGGGTATTATTCGCGAGGTGCCAAAAAATATGATAAAATTACAATTTTCTTCAAAATCATGATTTAATTTGTGTCCCCTTTTCCCTTATATAACTGCCCATTTTCATTCTTCCCCTCATTTTATAGAGTAGATTTCGATTTTTATAGAGAACATTTAGACTTTGACGAAGTAGCATTACTCGAGATTGGGATTGACTTACATTGGATCAATTAGGGCACACTTGTTCTTTAGCAGCCTGATGAATATCCTTCATTTTCGTTGAGTTAAAGGCCTAAGAGTTTTTCTTTTCTTGTTTGAATTCTTAGTTAATTCTAAATCGTAATGGTGAGGGTTTCTAACTTTTAACCCTAGGGCCTAACCATTAGGGCTTTTAATATTAAACCTTAACCATTTAAACTGTAAACTTTAAACCCTAAACCCTAAACACTAACCTTAAATTATTTTTAGTTTGAAAATAGCATTAAGGTTTTTAAATTTTTTAAATTTCTACTAATACTAATAGTTAACCCAAACAACTTTTTATAAATTTTTTAATATGTACTAACCCTAACCCTAAAAATTCTAGACCTTTTTTTAGGGTTTAAGGTTAGGGAGGAGTTTTTCAAAATTTTAGTATATAACATTAATTTTTTGGATTAGGGTTAGGTATTTCCCTTTTTTTAGTATGTACCAACCCTAACCCTAAACACTATATTTTTTGGTTTATGGTTAGGGTTAGGGATCTTTTTAAATTTTTTTAGTATGCACTAACCTTAACTCTAACCTTAAACCCTTATTTTTTGGTTTAGGGATTTTTAAATTTTTTTATTACCTCTAGGATAGTTTGTGATTTTTTAACCTAATTTTTTTGTCTAGGGTTAAGGTTTATATTTTTTATTGTTTTTCGAGCAATGCTAGTGACTTTTTTAATTTTATTTTGTATTTTTAAGGTTCTCATGTCATGAGAAAGGATTTTTGCATGAGCCTTTGACAAATACATCCCCAATTCGAACAAAGTCAAATGTAAATTTTGTGGCTTTGAATCAGGGGCATTTCCCACTTCAAATGGTATTTGGAAAAGGTGCTAGGGCATGATGTTAAACCTTGCAAATTGTGCCTTGCAGATGTCACTATCTAGCTTTGATGGTTCTTGAGTTTTATGTAGAAAATAAAACATAGAAGGCAAGGACAACTATTGGATTGACATCTTCTAAGACCAGAGTTGATCCTTTTGACGGGGTTGAGTGATGACAATCACAACCACTTGTTACATATTCATCTACACCTTTTTGTACATCATAGAGACCTAATATAGGTGAAGACAATGTGAATGCCTTATTTGTGCCTTGTACTACACTTGGAACACAACCATCTTTGGAGAGAATGGGGTGGAAGAAAAATGTTAATGAGTAGGCCAAAAGGGCTATTGCTAATTTTGGTTCTATTCTAGCTTGCTATTCATACTGGCAAGGAATGGTGAATTTAATTCCAATTTCGGTTTTGGATTCAGAGTCCCCTCATTTTAGACTGAGGAATGAAAAATTGAGAGATGTATCGTAGGATGCAAATCATATCTTTACTGAACATTGCAAGGAGTGGTTAAGACAGGGTGCAAATCATGTCAAATGGGTGGACGAATAGGAGAAAACGTACTCATTAATTTCCTTGTGGCATTAGAGATTGGTATGGTTTTTTTGAAATGTGTGGATGCATTAGATAGGGTCAAATCAACACAGGAACTTTTCATTCTATTTGATGAGGTGGTTGTTGAGATAGGGCCACAATATGTGGTTCAATTTATCATAGATAATGTTGCTAGTTGTGTGGTTGTTGGAAGATTTTTGATGTAGAAGCATCCCACATTGTTTTGGAGCACATGATTGACACTTTGTCTGTTAGAATTATTGTCATTGATGTCAAAGGCCTATGGACGAGATTGCTGGTCCAAGAAGAATGTCATTGATGTTGACGAGGAAATCACTGGTTCAAGAAGAAAATCGCTGATTGTTGTTATGGCCAAAGGCCACAAATCGACATACAAAGTCACTCAGGCTGACTTCCCTTCATATTGACATATTTGCAAGACAAATTTCCATTTATGCTGGCCGACTCCCTTTACCCTTGGTGCCTAAGTCTTATGGCAAATAAATTTAAATTACTATCTTATTCATGGCCGACTTTATTCATTACAATATAGAGGACATGTTTAATTTCTTCTTTGGTCGACTTCATGTATGAAAGAAAAAGGCACATATAAATATGATTTAAATCATCCAAGTTTTCATACAATGGAATCATTATAAAGAGCAGAGAATAATATAAGGAGAGCAGCGATTATGATAAGAAGACAATGATTCCCATATTATTAATAGGCAGCAATGAGAGCCTAAGGAGCGATTTATATTGAACAGTAATTAATGATCATTTAGAGCAGCAAATGATTAAAGAAGGCAGCAATTTAGCATTAACAAAAGGGTATGTTTTTAAGAAGGATGCCTCCTTTTGGAAAGTAAGCATTCGTTATGAAGTGTTATCTCTTTTGAGAAGATCGCACCTCTTCCGAAGTAATATAAAGATATAAAAGGAGAGTAAGAATTGAGTGAAGGAAGAAGTGTGGAGTGAAAAAGATATATCATATATACACCAGCAGATTTGTGCATAAAGAAGATAATAGATGATCATTCAAAGGCAGATTTGTGAAGGAGAATAAATGTGTGGAGCGAAGTTGCAGATTTAATGAAGGTGTTGTGAAATGTTCATCATCCATTGAAGAAGTTGTATTTAAAAAGACAAGACTTTGTTTAGTTAGAGGTTGGTGCCTCATATTGGAGAGGTTGGTGCCTCATATCAAAGAGATTGGTGTCTGTTGCTGGGTTGGTGCTCAGTAGTGGCGATTGGTGTCTCCTGTAGGTTGGCTACTACAAAGATTAACGAGGATTAGTGTCTCCTGTAGGTTGGTGCCTACAAACTTGTTGTAAGAGAATTTTATATAAAGCAATCATTTGCCGTGGTTTTCTCCTGAAAGGGTTTCCACGTAAATCTGGTGTTCTTGTGTTCTTAATTGTTGATGTTGTGTGATTGATATTATTGTGGTTATTAATTTGAAAAAATAAAAGATTAGCTTATACTATATTCACCCCCCTCTCTTCCCCTCTTACTATAAGTGTGCTCATCATTGTCTCTTTAATCTTGGAAGATATTGCCAAAATTCCATGAGTTAAATATTATTATGAACACCTTCTTGAAGCCTTCTTGTAGTGCTAATTACTTTCCTAATAGAAAGATATCTCCAACATATTTCTTCCCTATCTCTTGATGAATTCCTCTACTTGGTAGGCATTCCAAAAGTATAAGATCGAACACCATACTATGTTGATCCAAAATAGACCAAATACCACCATGAAAAAGCATCTCTCCTATGGATAAAGGCGTAGTTGTCACCAATTGATTTTCCATTCTCTTGGCCATGACGACTCTTGGAGCTCCCTCTTCTAGGCCTCAAAGTGATGAGCACACGGTTATATTGAGAGGGGGGGTGGGTGAATCAGTATAACACAATCGTTTACCTTTCAAAAATTAATCAACCACGACAATAATAAACATGCAAGATCTAGCAATTACAAACACAAAGAGAACACACGATTTACGTACGTGGAAACCCTTGCGGGAGAAAACCACAGCAAAATGTTGCTTATATATTGATCTTCTTTTGTAGGCACCAACCTACTTCTCTTACAATTGTTCTTTTGTGAGCACCAACCCACTATATCGCCGTTTGTAGAATTTGTAGGCAACAACCCACTGGAGACACCAATCCCCACAACTGAGCTCCAACTCAGCAAGAGACTCCAATCTCTTCTTTGATAGGCACCAACCTATGAACTCTTCAATGGATGATATGTCTTCACAAGATCTGAATATTAATACTCTTCCTTTCACAAAACTGATCACAACCCACACAATATCCTTCCTTCACAAATCTGATCACAACTCATGCACAATTTCTTTTCATAAATCTGATCATAAGTATGTCAATATGTTCACATGTATTTCTGCCTTTATATCTGCTTTAATTTCTTAACAATCTCCTCTTAATCTTCTCATATATTCTTCACATATATTTTCATTTATCGTTCATACATGGGCTGTATATACTCTTTCAAAACAGGTCTGAAATACATTTCATTTTTCTGCCTTTATATCTCTTCTAATTCTGCCCTCAAAGCTCAGAAATAAATCATTGATTGCTTACCTTCCAATCATACTTTCTTCCACCTTTTATATTTCATCTAGAGAGGCGATTTCATTAAGAGATATGTCTTTTCAAAAGAGAGGCAACTCTAAATCAATCGCACCATTTCATACTTAAATCGCTGCCCTTGTATCTTTAAATTGCTGCCTTTGTATATCTCAAACGCTGCCTTTGTATATTATACAAATTGCTCCTTGTAATCATATATTAATCGCTACTATCCATTTACTAAATTGCCTATACAAATTGCATTATTACAAGTATTTGATTGTTGCCTTTGTCCATGCAAATCGTATCGTCTCATGGTGTGTTTAGAGTAAGACAATTTTGTCTTATATACAAGTGTTGTCTTTGCTAGAGGGAGGTCGGCCACTTGGGAGTATAAATAAATTCAAATTTAAATCTCATACTTGGCACCAAGGTATATGGGTCGGCCCATATTGACATTGTCTTATTCCCTTTCTTATTTTGTTTAAATCTTTAATTTAAACAAATACATATCTCTAAGTCGGCCTCCAATTTTATAATCTCTCCAACGGGAATCTATAACGGGCAACTCTTGTTTTGCTTTGACATCAATGACTCTGTGCCTTTGACATCAATGACAAATTTCCAACACAAAGCACTACTGCTTTCCCCTCTAATTTGAATTTCAGCTCCATAGTCTAATAGTTTAGGGTGAATTCACTAAGGGAATATAGCCAGAATATAGCCATTGCACACCCAACACCATGTTGGTCTCTCCCAATCCAACAACATAGAAATCATCACGTATCTTATGTTTTCCCAAGGTGATGTCAAGGTACTGTATCTTCTTAGTACAAGGAATGGTGAAGCCATCTACAACTATGACATTGAATCCATTGAATCCTTCGAAGTCCTTCGTACCTAATCCTCTCTTGGATACCAAGTTCTCATTTATGAAGTTATGGGTGGCTCCACTATCAATCAACTCTGTGATCTTTTGCCCATGCAAAACGCCACAAATTTTGAATGGATGATACTTAGGAGCACCTAAAAGTGAAGGGTGCCCTCTCAAAACTCTTCCTCTTGTTCTTTCTCTTCAACCTTAGGTTCAAGATCCTCTTTTTCTAAGTCTTCATTTGGAAGTACCTCTATGTAATGTACCTGTCCACAACCAAGGCATCAATGACTAGGCTCCCATGGTTCTTTACAAAAGCACAATTTTTTCCTTCTAATCTTATTTTTTGATTCCTTTTCTTTGCTTGCTTTTCATGGCATCTCGTTTTGATGTGACACTCCCTTATGAATTGGTTCCTTCTATGGTGCTAGAGGTGATGCCTTGTGCTGAAATTTGTTCCTAGGAATCAAATCCTCCAAGGTTAGAGCTCTCCTAATGGCCTCTAATAATGATGGTGGATCAAAAGCCTTAACCCAACCTCTAAGAGGTTCGGTCAAACCCTCCATGAAAAGAACTATAAGCCTCCTCTCTAAAACATTTGGGACCATCACAGATAACCTTTGAAATTCTACCACATAACTGTCCACAGTATCACTTTGTCTATCTAAAATAGATCTCTGATTTCTTCCTGTCAAACTATAATGTCCCCTTTTCGGATTACCCTAAATCTTGCCCTAGAATCACAAGTTAGGGTTACAACTTACCAATCCAATGCTGTAAGCAAAATAAATCTTGGTTTAGGCCCTACAATCATGTTAGATAACATTGGAAATACAATTCGTTAGATCAAAACATGTATAATAAATTATCTATTCAAATCATGTAAGAGGTATATAAACCTATTCATGGAAACCTGCAACCACATCATATGAATAAAATATATTTAATTCTAAATATAAGAAAGATCATATATAGCAATGTAACAAGTCTCAAGGATTATGTGGGTTCACCCATAAAGAGGGGGGAGTGGAACGTGATGAGGTGTCCCAAGTTTCCTCTACCCTAGGCCCAACAACAAGACCTTATCCTCCGTTGGCCTCATGTGGTCCTTAACCGATGGTCCTTAACCATCATCATGAGGTGGCGTACCTAGTGAGGGCTTTATGCCGTTCCCCTCCATCACACCATCCCTTCCGCTTATGATCGAACATCCTCCTTTCATTTATTTCAATAATTGATTCAAGTGGGAATAGTTTGGGAGGCTGCAATAGGGTGTCCTAGATCCTCAATCCTAGGCCCAACAGCAGGACCTTATCCTCCGTTGGCCTCATGTGGTCCTTAACCGATGGTCCTTAACCATCATCATGAGGTGGCGTACCTAGTGAGGGCTCATTCACCGTTCCCCTCCTTGCAGTCCTAACTCATCCTTTCCTTGACCAATTATTGCCAAATTCAGATCATTATCCATAACATCAATAATATTGGCATCAGTTACCAGTATAATGGGAGATGTAGGTGAATATATTGATTCATCTTTTTATTCATTAAGTATAGATACAATTATTCTATAGGGGCAGTTTAACTTATACTTATAGTTCTTCTGTCACCTCTATGATAATGTATGTCACAGCTGATATATATATGTGCCTGGCTGTCTGTATTTTTTGGTTCTGTCCTGTACTAGATACTCAGTTCTATATAATCAGAAAATGCATATTTTTTCTCACTCTATATACGTATATCTTTTACTCCTTGCTGTTATGCTTAGTCCAATATATGTATTTCCCTTCTGAGTATATATATGCTTAATTCAGAAAATATCTTATTCTTTTTCCTTCCTTAATTTAATGCCTTTCTCTACATTTCTTTCTTGCAGACTTGTATATCAGTTTTCTTTTGATTGAATATTATATTTATTCTTCAATTTCCATGTGTGTCCTCCCTTTCTAATACCAATCTAAATTTATACCTTTAACTCCCTATGAAGTGAGATATCTCTTTAAAGAGAGATAACCTTTCACAAGGGACATAATCTTTTGCTAGCAATGCTGATTGCTATCTAACCCTGATTGCTGCTGTTTATTGTTTACTTAAACACTGCCTTGTTCTTTTATTAAATCGCTGCACCTTTATCATATTACGTAGCATTCATATTGACTGCATATATATATATTAATCGCTGCATTCTAAAGTATGTAAGTATCCTCCTTAAATATAAATTGCAGCCTTTAATATGCTGCCCTTTGACTTAATACTAATAGTTTGTCTATATATGAATCATAGCACTTTTGTCTTTAATTAAAGACTTTTGTCGTTTATTCTATATCGCTGTTACTTTTATAATTCTAAATATATTGATTTTTATATTAGTTTTATAATTATAATAATATTTAATATTTATATTTGTTATTTATAAATATAATAATATACTTAAAATAAATATATATTATATTTTAATTATATTAAAGTATTTATATAATAATATTATATAATATTATTTATTAAATATTATATATTAATAATATTATAAATGCATTTCGAGAAAACGACTTCACCCTTTTAACATGATGTTATAAATCTTTAATTTAAACAATACTTTAACATTGGTACATCACACAAACCTATCAATCAATCTCTGACCGAACTCATCATAAGTGCTAATCAAATGATGCCCTTGGGCAATCAATCCATGATACCACCACTCATGTGCTACGCCCTCCGAATGTAGTGTAGAAAATTTGATGGCCTCCTCATACAAATGGTTAAGTGAATAATATGTATCTAACTTTTGATTCCAAGATTGAGCAGTACATCTATTGGAACCATCAAAAGTTGGAATAATTAGCTTACCAAATCTATTTTGCAGATCCTTATGAGGTGGATGTGTGTTTGTCCGTCTGTCCTTCTTCCCACGCTTCAACTTCAAGCTGCAAAAGTCATTAAGTGACATTTGGGTATGAAACTCCGGTCCAAGAGCTCTATACTCTGCAAAGAAGGCTATAAAATTATCCTCATCTTGATTTGGCTTTTCTTCCTCATGTTGATCTTCCTCTCTCTGCAAGAATTTGGGTTGAGAAGGTCTAGATGCGGAACCCGCAATAGTTTTGTGATTTGCTGTAGCACTTCCTTTACCTGTAAGGGATTGTGTTGCCTATGTAACATTGAAGTTTTGCATTGTCTGAAGTAGCTGGCCATGAGATGTGTCATTTTTGTTGGCCTTGGCTCCTGTTGACAATGGCATTTAATTGTATTTCAGCCTTCTCATCATCTGTCAAAGACTCAAAACCCTCTTGCCTCTATACCCCATTTTTTCTTCAACTATTTCTTCTATCTCTGGAACTTGCATCTTCCTTCTTTGATAAACTCTGAATTCTTTATTGTTGGGCTGCATCAAACTGATTAGATCTAACCCTATAGGTTGGTAAGATCAAAACACTGATACCACTGTAAAGTCCCTTTCTTGTATTTTTTGTAATTTTTTTTTTGTATTTTCTGAATTTTTGAACAAAATGAAAAACTTAAAACAACAAACTGAAAATGAAATGGAATGCTGGTTACCATAGTAAATAACTGAAAATTACTATATCAAACCCTCAATTTCAATGGATAGCAAATATAAACCATCGTGTGCTGAAATTAACCAATTCTGAGAATAAAAATTGACAATATATTGCTGGATAAATCATGACAGTAGCACACAACATCATAGGAAAACCCAAATCTGATATTTATTTAATTTGCACATGTACAATGCTGGTGTAATAATGCTGGAAACAATTTGCAGAATTACAACAATGACAATTTCCACTCACAATAGATGTAATGATTGAAAATTGACCTCAATGCTGAAGGTACGACACCCTAGTTTGCTGGTAGAAGAAATGTATGACTTGCAAATCAATGTGGAAGAACTGGATCAGACCTGTGACATGTATGGATGGCACCAAATGCATATGACGATGGCTAGGTAGGGTTGCAGGTGTATGGTGATAACATGTATAGCAGATTGGAGGCAGAAAAAGGCATGAACAACAACCTCAATCAGTCGCCCCTCAAAACAAATGCAATCAGCAATTAATAATGCTGTACAGAATTCCCAGATCACCAAAAATGACTGATGCCCTCCCTGAATGCTGGCGCTCTTGAAATCAGCAATAATTACTAGGCGAACAGCAATAAATATGCTTGCAAACCCCTGGAATATGATGATGAACTTCCCCAATATATGACCCTCCAGAAATTAATGATAATCAACAACAAAAATGCAGAAATATCTGGTAAATTAGTAACCTAGGGTTTGAAGATGGTAGTAAATTATGACAATGAATTTCCTCTTCAAAATGGCGCTCCAGATCTAGTGTAAAATGGTGATGAACAGTAGCAACAAACTCTGAAAATTCAACAATGAAACCCTTCAAATGCCAATCACTAAATTTGATTGCAAATCCAATCGCCCAAATTTGAAAATGTGCATGAAAATCAACAATTGCAGCTCACATGCAAGTCTCAGATGGAATTGCCCTTGACAAAGATGAGGGTTTTCGTCCCCAAATCCAATGGAAATCCAAGAGGGTTTTCGTCCTCCAAGACCTTCAAAACCAAGGGTTTTTGTGCTTGGATGCGAAGAATGAACCAAAGTGCTCAAACTCAGAAAAATGAAAAATGCCAAATGAACTTGTGATGCTCCAGATGAACCCAAGCGCCTCTTTATAAAGCTTTCCAAATTGGGCCCTTGAATTAAAATTTCCCTCCAAAAATATTTATAAATACTTTTTATTACTAAGTGTTTAAGGACATTTTTTAATTAAATAAAATAATATTATTTAGTTACCTCTTAAATATAAAATTACCGGGCCCAATGTAAAATAATATTATTAAATTATTTCCCTTGCTTTTCCTTTTAGCCTATGAGGATTGAGAATAGGCTAGAGGTCTTCTCCATGGCGCTAATTTTGAAAAGGGGACATGACATGGAGTAAATGCAAACAAGGGAATGATGCTTGGTTTGGAGTCGGGACACATTGTTAGCCATAGAGTCTTCATTTGCAACAGAAAGAAGGTTGAATGCCTTGCCAGACATTAGACATTTACTCAACAGGTTAGAATTTGTAGAGAATAGATGAGAACTCAAGAAACTTATCGATCTCGAATTTGTCAAACCTCAATTGGCGGTAGTCACACTTCTTGTCTTTGATTTCGGAGATCTCAAAGCTAAAATTCTAGTTCCTAATTCTAGTAATGACCTTCATGGAGAGGCTGTCATTAATACTGTCTTTAACTGCCATATTGGAGGACTACAATGCTCATCTTGGCTTGTGTCAAAGTTTCTTTCTCTATGGTTGCCCAGCACGTCATCAGCCGTTGTTATGATAACAACATTCCCTTGCTTTGTGCAAATCTCTATGACACTTCTATGCAAAACCTTAACACTTATACTCTGATGGGACCTAGGATGGAAGACAGATAATATTTACTACAGTGTTGATGAATAATGGTTGGCTGCTTATGCATGTTAGTGTCTTGAGGATTTGCAAATCAGGAGTAGTTCACCTTTTGAGGTTTATATGTCAGACACATCATCTACCCAGCTACCACCTTGTCTACTCACATGATCTCAAAGGATAATCTTGGAAATCTCCCAAATGATATTGAATCTGAGGATCCTTGCAAAGCTGAAGGCAGATTTGGAAATCCCATTCATGATTCTCCCCGTATATCCTCAAAAATGATGGCCCCTGGCCTTGGAAGGAGCCCAAGATTCCTTGCCAAGGCTATAAAAGAAGAACAACAAAGAAGATCCAGTACCTCTCTTGGAAAAAAATCCTCCCAAAGGGTTTTGTATAGGAAATCAGAGACATATTCAACAAGCAGCACTTTCCTGGCCAAAGCCCCGATGCCTGCCAATTTGCTGTTGGTGGTTCTCCTTCATAAGGTTCCATCAAATTGATGAAGACATCCTTGTTCTCTGCCACTCTCAGCCCAAAAGCCCTCTAAGCAGATTATTGGGTCTTGGTTGCTTCATGCCAGCTTATAACATACGGTAAACTCCTTTTCCACCTTGTAGCCCCTAGATCCCATTATAAGGGTTAACACTTTTGAGGAGCTGTGGGCTAGATCTGTTGGCTTCCTTTCCTATGGCCTAGACCCAGCTGACATATCAATCTTCCTGTACCATCTCATAAAAGCACCCTTTCTCCCTTTGCTTATCTGCAAGGAAACCCTCATTTTGTTAGTCACCAGGCTGGCTATGGCAAGCTCCTTTGGTTTAGTTGGTCATTGGGCTTCCTTACCACTTTTAGAATAATGCACTGCACTCCACATCAGCTCCCAAAGATTCCCCCAACCCCAAAACAATTCCGAATAGGATGTTAATAGTGCTACCTTAATCAACACTTCCATTTCTGGTCTTGCAAGACTAACTGCATCCTCCACATTGCAGCTTGCACTAAGCTGGTGGTGGCTTGTAATCAATTCTAACTGCACTGTATTAGCATCATAGAAGATGTGCTTTACAGAGTCCCACTAAGAGGAGTATGCTGAACTTATACACCAGCGTGGGTACTACTGTAACCTCAACAAATGCCAGAATACACATACTTCCCCAAGCTCAACCTGCTGATAGCACTCCGCATCACATTCATAGTCTGCAGCTTCAGTCCCCATCTTCAGATTGGATTTGCCATTCTGAGGAGGAGCTTGCTCTGAGTTCCTGCAGTGGATCTGGAGATCATTTAAGTTTTTAACACACTCTGAAAGCTAGACTGTGCAATTTGGTCTTTTTATGTTTATTTCTGTTCTACTTATGTGCTTTAAAGTTTTGTTTCTCTGCTATTTTGCTGGAAGCAGCTGTTTTAGTGATTTTAGACAGTTGTTTTCTAATATCTAATGGCACTCTTCTTGCATTGCCCACGTTGATGCTGATGTGATTTGTGTACCAAGTTTCTATTATTATTCTATTTGTCTTATTTTTTAAAAATCGAGTGTTTTTAATGGCATGCCATCTTTTAAGACTACTTTCTTTTTATCACCTGGCATTTGATGTCTAGGACAGTAATTTTTTCCCTAGTAGCTAAGAGATTAGAATCTTTTTAGAGGATTGAAGACGGCAGTCATATTATTTTTCCTTTGTTTGGTTGCTTCTGAGTAATAATTGAATTTACTATTCTGACTGATTTCCAAGTACTTGATAAATATGCTGTGTATCTGTGTATGATTTCTAGTTGTAAGACAACGTTTTATGTTGTTTGAGCTTGAAAATGAAATGATAATTAATAGTTTGTTGTCAGCCAACACAATAACTATTTTATAATTTCCAAGAATTGGTTTTTAGAAGTCCTATAGTTCCTCTTTGATGGTTGCTGAGGAAATGAACAATCTCTTCCCTCATTCACTTGTATTTTTTTCTCCACATGCTTTTGTTTGATGAAGTCATGTCTTATCATGAATGCATTTTCCAAATCATCAATAATTTTCATATTGTTATGATTTTGATTTACATAGATCTGCAATTACAGGTTGGTAAGGAATTGAGACAGCGCGGCATATCAGCTGAGCATTATCATGCAGATATGGATGCAAAGACTCGTGAACGAGTTCATCTTCGGTATGCAACCTACCAATAAATGCTTTGATAGATGTCTATATGGTTCTCCTCAAGCGGCTTCTTATCATTTGTTCTAAGCATTTTCTGCCAATTGCCCCTTTATATCAGTTTAAACATGAAATCAATAGCAAACAAAAAAAACTTGTTAGGTTGTAGCATTTCAAGATTTATTATATTGAGTATATGCTTAGAGGTAGAAATTGAATACATCAAGAATATGTTTTCTAAAATTTATGAGCATGTAATAACTTTCACTATTACTATTGAAATGCAAAATTATCTCCTACTAATTGTTGACAAAGGCACATTCCTGTCATGGAATGCGACTCTTTTAAATGTAATCACTCTCTTTTATCTCAACATGTAATGGAACCTCTATTTTTTAACATGTGTCTACTACTTTTCATGATTTGTTTAATCTTTTAGATTGGACTTGGAAAATATTGATCAGGCTGATTATCAAGATGTTTGTAATGTCCCCATTTTTTGAGTGATCACCTAATGGATTCGGTTAGCCTATCCTATTCCCGTAGGCTAAGCCGGAGGGCTAAAGGAATGACCTAATTGATTAAATATTATATTTAATCAATTTTATTGGGCAAATTGATGATGAGAATTGACTTTGTATATTTTTGTGAGCTTAATGGTGAATTAAAAATAAATAAAATAATTTGCCCTAGAGGTGAGCGACCAAGGAGAGAGAAAAAAAGAAATAAGGGAAAATAAAAGAAAGAAAATACCAAGGATGGTCGGCCAAATTGGGAAGAAGATGGAAAATAAAATGAAGTATATTTTGTGAGGCCAACCAAAAGGAGGAGAAAAATAAAATAAATGAAAATAAATTTCCTTGAGGTGGATGACCTAGGAAGAGGTCTAAGAAATGAAATAATAAGTGCCAAAAGAGGTTCGCTCCTCTTGGAGAAGATAAGAAAAATAAAATAAAATATTTTATGTATTTTCTTGGTGCCCAAGCATGAGATCGGCCTAGTTTGGGTCGGCCCTAATTTGAGGTTGAGGTTGGCTATAAAAGAAGGAGCTTTTGGAGTTATTTGATCATCCATTCATATCATATTTTCTTCATTGAGTTTTCTCAATTGGCTGCAACATTTGTTGGGCTTTATTCCAAGGACGAAAACCCTTGTGAATATCGGTGAGTTGGATGAAAACCTAGCTCATCTTGTGGTGGACTCATAACGGAGTTCAATTTGCACTTTATTGGAGACTTGGAGCATATTTGCATATTCAGATTTTCAGATCAGAATTGTAGCAGCATTCTTTGTGGCATTTTGTGTTGACATTGCACTAGGGTTTCACCCTAGATTGGAGTGCCACCTTTGGAGGAGGGCGATTTGGCTTGTGGGAGGCGATTTTCATCATTGGAGGGTTTCCAAACTTTAATCCTAACAGCCACCATCATTCCTTGCAAGCGTCACCATTTGGAGGGTTTGTGGAGCATCATTCACGATGATTTGGTATGTACAAACCTAGGGTTTAGGTCTGATTTGGACAGCAACATTCCGGGCCATGTTTGATCATGTTTAGCCCATGATTTTGATGTAATTTTCAGTCTTGATACTCAGATTTGTAACAGCAGAATTATATTCTGAAAATCAGACTTTATGTTGCATTTGGATGGCTATATCTTGCGTATTTCATGGTGAAATTCATGTTTGATATGATGAGCAATTAGTAGTATCAATTGGAATGTTTATTTCGCATTTTTTGGCACTTGTATGTTCGCTGTTGTATTTGTTTACAAATCAGAAAATAAAAATCAGAATTCTGAGTTAGGGTTTGAGCAGAAAAATAATTCAGAATTTTAGGGCAGATCCAGTTAGGGATTTTACAATTTTTTTGATAAAACTCTTATAAAATATGAGCTGAAAAGACATCATTGGAGAATGTAATAGTGCCATTTCAAAAGGTAGCAACAGATCAATGTTGCAGAATCGTTGTCTTTATCATTTGAGATCACAAAATTGGCAAGTTTTAGAATACAAAATATAGCAGAATACCAGCAAATGTGTTTTAGAAAGGCTAAACTCACTTTTACAAACTATGATGGTCCTTAGTCCATTTTCATAGAGAGGTGAGAGGCCAACGAGAAATACGAGAGTAATAACATCAAAAAGAGTAACTGTGAAGGAAACATAAGTTTGCAATTTTTGTTGTGTTTTCTGATTTGTGCAAACTGAAATGAAACAGATATGGAATATAGAACAGCAAATGCCACTCCAATAAATGCCAATGAGTGTTTGTTAATAGCAAAATAAATATGGAAACCCTCATACATGAAACATCATGGATATCGCAGTAGATCTGTGTTGTACCCAATCAAATTTTTTGCTTCATTATGGCATTTTGTGAAAGTCTAGAAAATTTGTTGTCAAAAAAATAAAAAAGTCTAAATTTCTAAAAATTGACATCAAATTAGGTTTTCTGGGTTTCTTGAGATATGGATGCTGGCAAAATTTTCTAAAAATAGAAAGTTTCTAAAAATAGAATCTCTGATTCAGGAGTCCTACCTGATTTTGATTAGTTGATATTGCTTCACGATCAAGGTGGTCCAGACGGAATCTGCAAAAGGTCGAGTTTTCTCTATTGGGTCAATTTTTCTTTTTCAGAAGGCGAACCATGAACTCTGAGGCCATTAATAGAGGAAATTCATCTGTCAGGGGTCAGTTTCAAGTTTTCAGTGCTGTTCAGGAGGCGAAGAATTGCTGAGCAATAGACAATTGACGAAGAATGGAGAACGAAGTATGATGAATCCGAAAAACGAGGAAAAGATGGAAATCATCAAAAATTGACTAAGTCTTGGAAATCCAAGTGCCCGTGGAGTCTGGGGGCGCCCAAGCAACCCAGTGTTAGATTATTTTTGTGTTTTTCGAAAAACATCAAAAATGCCTCGTCAGCCCGCTTCCAGGTGGTCAAAATTAGTCGAATTCAGTCAAAAAGCCCGAAAAACCAGGGGATTCATCTTAGATATGCTCAGGCTCTCCTACCCTCATCCTGATGCCTATCCCTGAAATCCTGAAATTGACTGTCTGATGTCCTGAAGCCCTGAAAAATTGACTAACTCTGAAATCTGGTGGATCCTCAAAAATCTAGAATCTGCATATCAAATCCCATGGATTCGAGACCTATCTCAAACATCCTGAAAGTATATTTCAAAATATTTACGTGAGGCAAGGACCTTCAAAACCTGGCGGAATTCAAGATTTGCAGATGAAAATTGAAAAATTCCCAAATTTTTCTAAGGCATGGAATCTTAAGCCCCCCAGGACGCTAGGGGCTCCCATCCTCTCCAAACTTAAGTTTATTTTTCATGTTTTTCCGGAGAATAAAGAGAAAAGTTGAAAACTTAAAAAATTTGGCTAAGGCGTGAGTCCAAAAGCGCCCCTGGAGGCTAGGGGTGCCTAAGATCTTCAGAGATAGTTTTTTCGTGTTCCAACGATGCCTCCTCCCAGCCTTTTTCCGATCTTCGTTCGACGACAGTTTCCAAAAGTCAGATTTGCAGTCAAATGTTGTTAGATCGTCAGTTCGAGGCTGGGGATGAAATCAAGATTGATAAAGTTTCAAAATGCCATGACTAGTTAGCTTTTTCAGTCAACGGTGATAGTTTGCCATCTTGTTAAAGTCAGAAGCAGGCTATGCTGGAGTCAAAATGAGTGCAAAAAGTTTCAAAGCGAAGGAAAAATTGGCTAACACTTTTGCAACCTCACATGTTTGTGACATCATCAAAGAAGATTTTTTTTAATCATCTCACACATGAAGCCATAGGCAGCTATAAAATAAGGATTCTTCCTATTCGAGCATATCAACTTGGATTTGTGCTTTAAAAGTTGCTTTCTTCATGGATAAGATTCAAGTTTTATGCTTTCACAAAGAAAATTGCTTTTTCGCCTTAAAGATCTATAAAACAAGTTTTTGGCCTCCTTTATTCATTATTTTTGCAGGTTGCATCCAGAGGAAGAAAACATCTTTTTCTTCTCATGAAGATTTGAGAACCCAAACAGAGTGCTTTTTTAGTGTTCTTCATAGTTTTGAGATCGGGAAGCACAAAGGCACGCTTATTCAAGGTCCTTTTTTCTAGGGTGTCATTTTTCAGAAACAGGACCGGAGCTTTTTCAGTTCTCATCGAAATGGGTCCACCAGGAATTTCATCCTCGTGCAGATTGGAAATTTTTATCTTTTCGGAAATCTGTTTTTTTGCCGCTTTTTTGGGAAATCCTCAGCTTTTTCAAAATCCGACGATCTGGGTGCCTCAGAACGGGATTATCTACAAAACCCACATGCCAGCTTTTTTGTTCGAAAGCTGTTTTTTACAAGAAACCAACAAACAATTTTCAGCCTTTGTGCAAAATTTTTTCAAACATAGGTGTGTTCACAGTCATTCTTCATTTTTTTCAGTATGCAGTACTTTCCAATAGAAATCAAGCCTAAAACGACGTTACTCCATGATTACCTGAGAATCGTCGAGACAGAATGCAAGAAGGTGTGGCACGATGACAAGGAAAAATATCAGAAAAAGTTTGCTCGAAAGTGACTGAAAGAAAAGTAGAATGTTCTGCCGAAGAACATTGGACGTGGATGACTTTAAGGTGGCCAGAGCTAATCTTGGTAAGAGTACCCGGCACACGAATGTGAATCTCTTTAAGGTTGCAGCAGATAATTTTAAGGAGAAAGTGTCGAAGGACGGAGAAGATAAAGCAACCCTCAAGGCTGAGAATAGGCAGCTGCGGCAATATATTTATATCAGTGGATGATGTCACCAACGGGGCAGTGATGTGGATAAGGATGTAACTCAAAAAACGGCTTTAACTCAATGCTTTTCGATTTAAAGCATTTTCTTTCATTCAAAGCTTATCCATCCTTTGAATAGTAAAAAAAATCACTTTGTAATAGTTGGAGCTGTCTTTGCTTTAAAGCAGTTCTTAGTTGTAATCTTTGTCTTAGAATAGAAATAAAGCTTGTGAGTTGGGAAGTTAGTTAAATAAAATGAAGGAGATTTTAGGGTTCCCTACTCCTTTGATTTAGTATAAATAAGGGCAGCCTTGCCCATTGTTTGGGGGATTGTAATTGTGATAGCAAAATTTGCTGTGCCTATTCTAGCCTGCAGAAATTGTTATTTCAAGTGCTTCTTCACTCTGTGTTATCTGTTATCCAGTGTTTGATCGCACATTGTGTGCCTGCCTTTTGCTACAATATCGCTGTCTTAGAGTTGTAATAACTTTATGATATTGAGAATAGAAATCTCTTGCCTGCCATTTGCTTTGATTCTCTATCTCACGATCATCTAGTTTTGTCGTCATATGTGTGGCTTGTGTAATCTTACTTTCAGTTTTTATCTTAAAGTACAATGAGTCTTCTGATGTGATTTGGAAGAAGTTTATTTGAGCTTTTATGTTAAAACAAATCATTCTCTGTTAACTTTTGATTCCTATGCTCTGAATTTACTTAGGTGATCAAAAGCGTCATTTATTTTAGGCCTAGCTGTAGTTAGAAGTTAAAAAGAAAACCTTTGCTGTAGTGATAGAGTTTTGTAACCTTGTGCTCGCAGCTGAGAAGCAAAAAAAAAAAAAAATTAAATTATTTATCTTTTAAGCAAACATCAGCACAAAGGGAACTTCCCCTCATAATGGAAGAGCAGTTTATTTGTGCATAGCTGTCCGTTTCCAACTCGCATTCCACAGGTGCGAATTGAAACGCCAACAATCTGAGAATAGATAATGCTGATATAATGTGACAGCAGATGCACTAACAGATATATAACAACAACAAATTATGTAACCCTTACATATCCAAATGATATAACTAGTTTGCAGCAATGTGGCACCTACAAAATACTGATACGAACAGAAATAATTGATCAAAACCTCATACATACATCAATTACTTCAGACTTCCACAGGCTAAATCAGTGAACAAACTCACATATTATGCACTCCGGCTAGCTGGAAAGATGAGGATCAGCCATCAAATGTGCAGATCGTCCTGCTGAAGTGGCGTGGCAGCATGTACCAAGGGCAGCGATCAGGTTTGGAATCATACGACAGGTTGGAATGGAAGTATGACGGCTGAAAGCCTAGGTGCAGCAAGAAAGGATGCTGCACAGCAGCATAAAATACCGAAATTTCTTCTACACAGCAATAGAAATGTACGACACCCTTCACAAATGGGTACACCAGCAACACATAATGCTGCACAACAGCGAATAAGCTCAAACTCCTTCATGAACAACAGATCTAACCCTGTACAGCAGCAAATGGTCTGAAAATTCTTTCACAACAGCCACTAGTAAAATATTGATTTGATTTGCTTGCAAATACTTGATCGATCCAATCCCTCCCAACTGAAATCTTCGAAATAAACTTAATAATCAGCACAAATGTGATCCCCGGATAGAATCACCTCACATGGATGAGAGGGTTTTCGTCCTCCAATCAAACAATAGAAACTAAGAGGGTTTTTATCCTTCGGATCTCCCACATGAAGGGTTTTCGTTCTCAAGTGCTCCAACTTTGTTTTGTGACTTTTTCTGCAAAATGGAAAAGAAAGATATTTATGAATAACCCTCTAAAACTATAAGAGGATAATGTTTATTTACCCTTTATAATTAAAAGGGAGATGGAAAATAAAGGATATTATGATCCTTTTGGTTAAAATGGAGATAAATAAAGAATAACTATGGAAACTCATTTAAAAGGGAGGAGTTCCTGTGTTTATTAAACCATTATTAATGACAACCTTTGTGAAAGGGTGTGATGGTTTGGAAACCACCCCTTAAAAGGTTATATAAGGCATTTGCGTGAGACTTGGAAAGGGTATGGAGAACACTCAAGAAAGATAAGGAAAGAAAGGCAAGAAATCACGAAGGAGAAGGATTATAGATTTGATAGGCAGTGAGCATTGAAAAAGGGGCACGCAACGTGTTTCCAACTCAAGGTATAACGTACACTCAGGATTGTCCTAGCTAGGGTTTGTGTGTGCACTTGTGTTGTGCATGTTTTGTTGAACATGGCTTTGGAGCACTTATGTGTGTGTGCTTTCTGAAAAAGAGCAGGATGCTTGGGAAACATGTATGTTTTCTGAAAAAGAGCTGAATGTTGGTGTAATATCCCACCCAGGGGGTATATAGCCAAACAAATTTTCTGCCTTAAATCTATTATGCTTTTTCTGATTGCTTTTTCTGAGTTTTATGTTTTTTGCATTTACTAGCACATATGCATGGATATATTTTGCCAATAATAGAAAATACGAAATATGCATAAACTGCTGAAATTTCTAGATTTTAATATCTTCTAAAATATTCAATGGTTTGATAAAATAACAAAGACCCAGTTGAGAAAATATACTCTAATATTTAAATCACGAATACCCAGAAAATCGTATTGGCAAAATATGAAGACTTTTTATATACTCAGTTTGCTGTTATGAAAAGTACAGGCCTGATATGAATGCAACATCAGCAATAAAAGCTTGAAATCTGATATAAATGGCTGCCAAGAATGAAGCTACAAGTCTGCAATTAATTATTCTTCATTAATCTTCAAACCCTTAATGATATCTTTCACCTATAAGCTCTAAATGGACTCCTGAATGAAGCCCACACTATGGCAATGATTCAGCTGATCTTTCACAGCCTCAAGATTGCAAAACATTGAAGAGTGAACGTTCTTCAATGGCTGATATAGAGAAACCCTTGTCTTCTCCAGAAAACCACAAAGCAAATTCAAATGATCATTCCATAATAATGAGGTTGATTTGCTTTTTGAGTCCTTTTATAACCTCAATATCCTTAATAGCTTTTAAATCCACTTTCAAATCCACTTTAGGTTTTTAATTAAAACTTTACTATAAGTCTCATAAATGGGTGCTCCAATCCATGAAATTTTAAATGTACTTTAAGTGATTTTAATGATGGGTCATGGCCCCATTGAATATAAAGTGAATTCAAAAACTTTATAGTATAACTTCACTTGAGCACTTTAATCCATGAATTTATTATTTGACTTTAATATCATTATATGACCCCCCTTATAATAATAATTAATTATTATTAAAGATTACCTTTAATAATAATTAAAAATCACTTATCTCCATAATTAGACATCATTTCTCAGTTCTGTCTGAACTTGGGGTTTCACCATGACACCCTCTATGCATCCAACCATCTTACCAAAAATAGCAGGGGTCCATCTCTATCAACCTCTGTCGGCTAAAAATAGCAAGAGCCTCCAAAATGGGACCAGAGACCTCTAAACAACCTTATCACCAACTGAAACTGGGGAACAACACTGAAACCACCACATGACCAGATACCCTGCTATAAATAGAAACTCTGGAAAGATGACTTACTATAAATAGTATGTGTGCAGAACTGAGTCCAACGAAGGCCAAACCTGAACCCATACTGAGCTCTGTTGGAGAAAACACACTGATCTCTGCCAAAAGGGACCCTCTAACCATCTGAGTTAGCCTACGAGGGCCAGTGATAGGCTAAACCATCATAAAACAGGATCACGCTAAAAAGGGGACATTACAGTCCGCCCTCCCTGAAATTGCTTGTCCCCAAGCAATCTCTACTGCTAAGAAACACCATTCCACCGGAGGTCCAAAAGAAAACTGTGAAATGTCCCTCGTGGAAACACAACTGCTGCAGCACCAGCATAAACTCAACCGCGCAAACATAGACAATAGACCAACTGTCCAAACCATGCGCACTGAAACAATGAACTCCGGCTGGAACCCTGATGCACACGAAAGATCCCAAACTCTGCGGTCACTACTCAGCTGAATGCCGGGATCCCAAATCACTCTCTAGAATGCCCAACTACTTGTCCACTGCACCCACTGGATAAAGACTGTACCATGCTTAGTACTGCAATGAACAACTACTACCACATAGAGCAATCTACGAAACAAAAGGATTCCTAGATCCCACAACCAGATTAGAAGTCCGCTATACGAATCAACCTCTGACTTCCACTGTTCTAATCTGATCCCAACTTCACCATGCTGAAAAGGGTGAAGCAAACCATCGGGACCCATCCAAACCGCAGTGCCAACTCCGTCACCACCTGGATCCCAATACAAACGAAACTCACATCCATTCGCCATGAAGAGATGAGAATATCTGGATGCATTTGCAACACATCTCTCCTTAACCCCTGCGAAACTCTCATGGATGTGATAACTAACCAAGTCATCATGCCTACTGTCACCATAATCTCCCTGAAAGCCAGAAGTAGCAAACTCTGTTAGGTACTCATCCGCATGATGGTAATCCAACCTCTGATCCTGCAAGTAATCTCCCGCAAACAACTGAGTCGGGTACTTGCAGCCTCTAGTCCCACCTTCAGAAGATGGCAACTCTCCATCCCTCAATGAATGGTACAAACCCTGAGCCAATCCACACCGATGCATCAACAAATCCTCCATGTGTGGACTAAAGGAGAAGTGATGAGCACTCCTCACTATGCAGTCAAGGTAACATGCTCCCACCTCTGTCAATCGCTGACCACCATAGTCGTGGGGAACACCCTCCTCGTCAGTCTCATCACTCACGACACTAGAATCAGGAGATGGCTCATGTCCTTGATCCCGAATGGCTAATTGGGTAGGCACTTTGGCAACCCTCTCTGCAAAATCAACCACCTCATCACACGAGCTATCAATAACCTGCTCTGCATCATTTGTAAGGGGACTATCCTCAGTAACACCTAAAGTAACATATGGTTCTCTGCTACTCTCAAACAATGCACTAAACCCATCTATGTCCCCTGCACCAGTAAGAGTAATGGATGTAGCCACATCCTCAATGTGCCCCTCACCACTACCCGTGGTTGTTTGCTCATCACTAGTAACTGCCATAGGCATCAGAACTGTATCTGCCGGTGATGAAGTCTGTGCTAGTTTCAACTCCATGATAAGCTCATCTATTCGCAACTGTGCCTCTTGAAGGGCCTCTTGAGTGCTCCTCAAAGAGTCCATGGCAATCTCAAGCTCATATGTGAGCTCATCGATCTCCTCCTCCTTTCCCTTCAATGCACCAAAACAAATCCTGTCCCACTTGAGAAGGTAATCTCGATCAGATAGTAACAGTAAATAATTATTCTTCATTATTCCAATCGCTTCTCTAAGTGTATAAAACTCTGTAAGGGAAAGTCCACTACCATCGTGCTCATCCATCTTAGGAGGACTCCAACCATAGGTTGCCAACATCTGTCGAGCAACATCAAAATGTTCCAAGGCTGTAGCAATCATATTATCATTAACCTTCAATTGCCCAGCTAAATGATGATACCCCTGTGACGAATCATCTCCACATAAATCTTCCGATTTGTAATCTGCACTATGGTATGAGGCTGAATTAATATCACTCACTAAATGATAGGCAACATCATGTGTACTATCAACTTTGCACACAATATCATCTAAGGTACTGCTGCTATGTACCTCATAGGATGGCTCAAAAGACATTGAAGAAATTGCTGATTTGACAATATCTTCGCACACTTCTTCCATAGTAACTGCATATCCATCCAAAGAGCGATCCTGGGACTCATCGCCAATAAGTGAATTTTCTGATTCATTTTCCATGGTCTGATTTGCAAAATCAGACTTGCTGTGGCTTGAATCCTCATCACATAATTCATTTTTAACACCCAAATCTTGAGTGTCAATGTCAGGGAACTCCACACATCCATTGTCCTCACATGGAATGGCTGCTATCTCATGAGTAGGCTCGACATTAAGGCCGATGTCATAAAAATCAGAATTGTTATCATGGCTGATAACAACTTCTTGAACACTGTGAATATCATTTTGAAGCTCTGCCAAACCACTATCATGATGTATGGTTTTCTCTTCATCACTTTCCTTCTTTCTGCTCCTCAACGAACAAGTAGGGCCTTAACTTACCCTCACATTGTTCGAAAACACTATGTAACAAACCATTTGCAGCTGGAGATAACTCTTGTTCATGCCTATGAACAGATAGTAGTAAAGACAGGATGGGCTGAGAAACGTCATCACTGTCATTAATAATTGCAACCATGATATCTCTCATGTAGTCCTGGATAATCTTATCATGTTTCTCGCTGATGCAATCTAAGAGGAGACGAAACAACTGCAAAACAAGGTCATGAAAATCATAATCAACCATGACAATGCATGATCTCACCCGTGCCATTAGCTCTAAGATCTTGACCTTCCTTCCAAAAGTAGGACTACCAACATCTCCTATCCCAACCAAACTATCCACAATCAGCTGCATAACTTCCCTCATGGTGATCACATCATAGGGAGCTCGAGGAGCTGTGATTCTCATGAACTGGCTAATGCAATGGGCAACTGTGAGTCTAATCTTACTGTCACTGTATCTCAAAAATCTATGCTCACCCAATGTAGTCACTGCTAGAGTCATGGCAATTTGTAACAATGACGAAGGTGACTGCTCAACAAAACTCAAGCATTCTTCTAGACTTCTCAAGATGCACAAAGTATCATGTCTAGATTGATGTAAACTGCCAAGATTATTACCCTGTTCATAGAGCATTCTGGCTAACCACTCCTCATCACCTGATACTATTATTTCGCCACTACTTGAACTCATTTTCTTTTTTAAAACTGAAGATGAAAGAGTGCTGGTCACTCAAATGTGATCACTGTGTGAGCTCAATGAATATTTGTTTTAACCCACAAACATGCAACCATTAAGACTGACATGCAAGTGTTGATCACTAACATGCAACCTCAAATATTGACATGCAACAAGAAATCTCTGACATGCAGCTGAGAATCTCTGACATGCAACTAAAAATCTCTGACATGCAATTTGATTAACCCAACAGGATGGCAGGAAACCGCTCTGATACCACTGTAATATCCCACCCAGGTGGTATATAGCCAAACAAATTTTCTGCCTTAAATCTATTATGCTTTTTCTGATTGCTTTTTCTGAGTTTTATGTTTTTTGCATTTACTAGCACACATGCATGGATATATTTTGCCAATAATAGAAAATACGAAATATGCATAAACTGCTGAAATTTCCAGATTTTAATATCTTCTAAAATATTCAATGGTTTGATAAAATAACAAAGACCTAGTTGAGAAAATATACTCTAATATTTAAATCACGAATACCCAGAAAATCGTATTGGCAAAATATGAAGTTTACATACTCAGTTTGCTGTTATGAAAAGTACAGGCCTGATATGAATGCAACAGCAGCAATAAAAGCTTGAAATCTGATATAAATGGCTGCCAAGAATGAAGCTACAAGTCTGCAATTAATTATTCTTCATTAATTTTCAAACCCTTAATGATATCTTTCACCTTTAAGCACAAATAGAACTCCATAATGAAGCTCTCCTCGGGCAATGATTCAGCTGATCTTTCACAGCCTCAAGATTGCACAAACAATGAAGAGTTTTCGTTCTCCAATGCTGATATGAAGACAATCTGCTGAAACCCTTGGTCTCATGCACAGACTTCAAGAAATCCTCCAAAGCAAAAGTCTATGATGGAAGCACATGGTTGGTTTTGAATAAGAACTGGATTCCTCCTGGAAGTGCGCACTTGCTGAAAGGGAGTTGAATTTGTAATCCATTCTCTGGAATGACATATTGGAAGAACTTTCCAGAACACTAAAAGATATGTATTTATTCCTTTCTATGATGGAAATTAATTAAACACTAAACGTAATGCTACTAAAAGATATTAGAATCATGATCTATGTGGGTTTTGATGTTAATCTAACTATGGATTATGTTAATCAATTGGCTATGTTAATTATTTACTTTAGAGTTCTTAGTAAAATATTACATGTAATTTTCATTTTCTATTTATATCTATTTGATATCTTCACATATTCTAAAGTATCTTAACTCTAAATATTAACCATAACAAATCCGCTGCAATTAATTAAATACATAGGGGGGAAAGTAGCGTTACAAACTTTGAAAATAGAATTGATAATAATGACAATGGATGGTTTGCTTTGAGGAATTGACTTTCTTTTATAGGCGCCTTTTGGGTCCTCAATTTGAATTTCCTTTTTCCCTCCTAAAATTCTCTGCAAGTGTTTAAAAGCACTTTTTAAATAAAATATTACATAAGGCCTTATGATGTCTCATTTAGACGACCACTTTATATAATTAATGATATTTAAAATGTTATTATTAAATTATTTCCCTTACTTTCCCTTAGAGTACGGGAAAAAAGGAATGGGCTATGGGTCCTCAATTAATTCTTTTAATTCTGAAAAGGGGCCATGGCATACATTTTTGATGAAATTCTGTGTACTCGAATGTTAGTGTCGTTGCTCATTAGTTATGTGTCATTTGGGATTGATAGCCTTGATTTTGTGCTTAAACAATGACTATGGCCTTGCATGTCTTGGGACATGACCATGCACTATGAAGATCTGTCATGTGAGAAGTATTGAGGGGTGTACTTCAAGAAGCACACAAAGGAATAGTAGGTGGCCATATGGGGCCCAATGCCACAACGCAGTAGATACTTTTGGCAGGCCTATGGTGGCTAGCACTTGATAGTGATGCTAGAGAATGGGTAGTTGGATATGATACATGCCAATGAGTAGTTAAGCCCTTGAAAACAGATTTCATGCCACTTCGGCCATTCCAACCCTAGGAGTTATTTGAATGATGGGATTGGACTTTATCGGTCAACTATAGGTAAAAGATGCAAAGGTGTAAATACATAGTGGTGAATACATAATACATGACAAAGTGGGTGAAGGCATGAGCCTGGTTGCACAACACTATACAGAGTACAACCTGGTTTATGTATGAACAAGTGGTTACAAGATTTGGGATCCCACTCCAAATAACTAGTAACAGAGGTGGGCACTTTGTCAACCATGTCATTCGCTTAATGACAAGTGAATTGAGGATCTTTCAACTCTCTCGAGTCCATTCTACTTGATAGCTAGTGGACAAGCAAAGGCCATAAACAAAGTTCTTAATCTTAGTCATCCAAAAATCATTCGAGGTTGAAGGTGTGGATTGGGAGGAACAACTACCTATGATACTATGGGCATACAAGATGATGTGCAAGGTGGCTATTGGACACACACCATTTCAACCAATGTACAGTTTGGAAGCCATGGTACCAATGGAGTGCATGGTGTCAAGCCTAAGGATAGCAACAGAAAACCAATTAGGAGATATTGAGAGTTTGAAACAAAGGCTCCTACAATTGAATAAATTGGATGAATGAAGGGTAATGGCACAATGGGCAACAAAGGTGATGCAAGGACAAAGAAAATACTGGCATGACAAGCACTTACGTAATAACCCACCCCTATTTTTTTCCTGTGGTTTAGCTGACCCTAGTGCATTTTGTGTTTTGATCGTAACATATGTTTTTGCATGCAATAGTATTCACTTGAAAATAAACTTTGAAAGATACCCAGATGCTTATTTATGCAGTAAATGCATTAAACATTAAAGATGAACAATACCCATATTAAAAATATGCAATAAAATCAAAATGGCGATGTACCCATTTGCTGATCTGATATTATAAGTCTGATTTTTGAAGTATTACAGCAATCTGGATCATAAATCACCTTCAATATACAAGAATCTCTAATCACTCCTCATAGAAGTGACGTGCAACAACAAAGAAGGCTCCAAATGTCACAAATGATCCTCAAAGGGACCCAAAACACTGGGCAAACAGTCCTAGAATCCCTCACGCCTGGCTGTAGAAGAGGATGTCCTGATTTGGAAGTGTACAGCAGTGAATAGCAGCAGAAAACGTGAAGCTAAACCCTTGAGATGTTCGCTGGAAACTCCTCACACATGGGCGCCATCATATACTTCACCCAACAGCAAAATAATATAGAAAACCAATTAGATAAAGCTCCAACAAACCCTTCAAACTGTACGACCTGATATGACAAGCTAGGGTAGCCAAAATCTGCCCATAAACACTACAAATCCTCTGAAAATTATTGCTAAATGATCTTCAATATCATCTCTAAATTACTGTGCGAAAAAATCAATGATTTTCATGAAGTTGACCCTCTGTGACAATGCATCAAATCTGCTCAATATGCACAAGCATAGCCTTTGAAATAAGACTATCGGCAAACAACCTTGGGATGTCTTACAATCCTGTAGTTGTTGATCCTCATGAGGGATTTCATCCTCACAAAGCCAAAGGAGAACCAAAGATCAACCAGCATTCACTTGTAGAAGAGAAAATATTTTCCAAGCATGAAGAAGCAAATGAACACATAACTCTTTTTTTTTTTCCTCCAAAACCCCACGCTCCACTTTTTGGAAGTTTGCAATTAAAATATTTTATTTTCACTTAATCACTCACACTTTATGAAGTGGGCGCCCAAAGGGAAATATATGTGACTTTATTTTAATAAAATACATCCATGGTTGTCATAAAGTCACTTTATAATATTTCACTAAGTTAAATATTTACTTTAACTTAGGAAATATAATGCACCATTAAAATAGTTAATCAAATGAACTCCAAATATGGATTTCGTAGCACTGCCATGTTGACCAAATGAAAACGAGCGAGGTCTACCAATTTCACACTAACTCCCACCACATCTCGGGACCCTACTAAAAATAGTAAGTTTGACCACATGACCCGAAATCACTCCAGAAAGAGCTAGAAGTAACATCCCGCCAAAAGGAGTTCAATTTATCCCACCGAAAATGTTGACTAAACCACGAGGTTAACCAACCCAACATGGGTTCCCTAACCATCCATGTTAGTCTATGGGAACCTGATGATAGACTAACCCTAAACATTGAACTGCTTAGGAAGGGGTCATTACAACTTATGAAGAATGAATTCCGAAATTGGTGCATTAGGGCTCAAATACAATGGTTAGCCTGAGATAAAAGTAGGTAAATTTCAAATACTTTGGTTAGGATGGTTTAAAATTCAGGAGATAATGGAAAATGGGTTAGTATGATTAGAAAATTTTGATGGAACGAGTGTGAAGGACACTATGCATGACTCAAAATTTAAAGTTTATCATCAAAGAATGGAAACCATTAATATGATTGACTTTGGCATTCCAATTGAAGCATCAGATCACTTGAAACTCAAGAAATTGATAAAGGTACAACTCAAAATAATGAAATTAAAAAGATATTTGTACTTGAGCCTATAATTAGTTGTTGGCCTAATGAGTGTTATAAAAGACCTCATGCTTGTTGTGTGAATCAAGTCACTTTAATAGGCAACTCTTCACAATTTTTGACACTAATTCCAACTATATCCTTGCACCGCCCTGTTGTGACCAAATCACACATCGCCCCATTGGAAATGGGGACCCCCCCCCTTTTTTTGAAATCCAGTGCTTTGTATGAAGTTTTGATGATGTCTTAGAGCTACTGCATGATGAAGTAAGTGGTGTTTGAGTCTTAGAGCCCCTTTGATCACCTGATCCTGAGTCAAGTACGGATCCTAACCTTGTGAAAGAGTTAGAGAAAATCATCCTTAGATTCTAAAGACTTCCATGAATATTTATCTAATAAATGAACTTAAACATCTATCGGATTATGTTTCTTGAAGCTTCATCACCTTTTCACAACTTGGGAACCCCAAAAAGCAACTAACTACTAAAGCCAACACCCTAAACTACGAAAGCAAACAAAACCAAAGACCACTTGAACACAACAAAATTACTCTAAAGCAACAAAGGAAAACCTACTTCCAGGATGTTTGAGGTGGGTCTCAGATCCATAGGATTTAACATGCAAATTCTAGATTTTGGAGGATCCACCAGATTTCAGACTTAGCCAATTTTCAGGATTTCAGGACATCAGGCTTAGTGATCTTTCATCATTCTTTCCAATTAATTCATCCTTGTTGGGAGGAGTTTAAGTAATGCTTGGTTTGGAAATGATGCATGGAATGTTGCTTGTAATCTACTTAACTTCCCTCCAACTTGCAAACCTTGCTTGAAATTAATCATTTCTCAGTGCCTTGTGCTTGAAAACCTTCTAAACTTAACCATTTTCTCCTACGGTGGATTTGAGGGTTTTGTTTGGACAAATGCATGTGCAGGAGGCTGAGTCCATGACCTCATGCCAAGGCCGCCCAGCCTGGGCGGGTTTGGAGGTGAGGCATGGAAGTTTGATCAAAATCTTAGTTTTAGACTCCATCATCACTCCCTAACTCCCTTCAATCGGCAAAAACTCATGAAAACATCCTAACTTTCCCTGGGCAGGTTTGAGGGTGTTGTCTGGACAAGCTCTCCTGATAGTGAAGACACTGTCCAAGAGGACCTTGTGAGGCCGCCCAGACTGTGCGGGTTTGGACATGGAGTGAGGAATTTCTTGCCTTAGTCAAATTTTGGATTTTCCTGAATGGAAGTATATTGAAAATATGTTTAAGTCAGATATTGAGTTTCTTATACTTTAAATATTTATCAATATACTTCCAGGATGTTTGAGATAGGATAGGTCCTGGATCCATAGGACTTAGCATGTAGATTCTAGATTTCTGAGGATCCAACAGATTTTAGATTGTCATTTTTCAAGATTTTTAGGATATTAGACTTAGTTATTTTCAGGGTCTTAGTGACATGCATCAGGATGAAGGCATATAGACCTCTTGGCAAGAAACTCTCGAGACATGGGCAAAACAACATTACGAAAACCCCACAAGCTCAGAGCAAAACTAAACTTTAAAGCAAAACAAAGCGAGAAAGCAAAAAAGAGGGGGTCCCCATTTGCAATGGGGCGATGTGTGATTACATCACAACATCTAGCGCCAATCCGAATAAATGTTCCTGAACATTTCAAAGAAAAAGACTCAATCTAGACCCAAAAAATTCAATCATTTAGTTGGGACATATACTCGAAAGGGAAAAGACGGCAGTGTAGACTGCTTCAGCCTAGAATTTCTTAGGAACACTTTTATGTTCCAACATAGACCGTGCCATTTCTGTAATAGTGCGATTGCGACGCTCAACCACATTATTCTGTTGAGGTGTGTATGGTGTAGTCAACTGGCGTTTAAGACCATGTGCAGCACAGAAATGAATGAAGGAAGAAGAACAAAACTCCCCTCCATTATCAGATCGAAGAGTGATTATTGGACAGCCGGACTCTTTTTCCACCAAAGCCTTGAACTGCTGAAATGTATTAAATACATCTGATTTCCTTTTTAGGAAATACACCCACATCTTTCTACTGAAATCATCAACAAGTAGCAAGAAATATCGGCATCTAGTAACTGAAGGGGTATTCATTGGTCCACAGACATCAGCGTGAACTAACTACAAAACTTTGGATGCTCTCCATTTATCACCATGTGGAAATGGAGTACGATGCTGCTTGCCAGCCTGACATACATCACAAACACCAGGAATTAGAGTTTGAATTTGTGGAAGACCACTAACCAGACCCTCTCGAGCGAGCTGAGAGAGATAGTACATATTGAGATGCCCATAACGTTGATGCTAAAGTTTGCTGATGGATGTATTCCTGGCTGCCATGGCATGCTTGTGAGAATCACCAGAGTCCACGAGCCTATAAAGATCATGATCCTCAAGACCCTTGGCAACAACAGTACGTGTCTCACGATCCATTATGCTACAAGTATGCATGCTGAAAACGACATCCAAATGAGGTGAATGTCACATTATCTGACTGACAGAGAGAAGGTTCAGCTCCATTCTAGGTACGAAATATACATCGAGAAATATTAAATTTCTCCCGCCAAACTGAATTTGTACGTTGCTTTTTCCAACAACAGTGTATTCTTCGCCTCCAAAGATGATAGAATCCTTGAAAGGCGTGTACTCCGTAAACCAGTCTCGTCGATGTGTGAAGTGTCGAGAGGCACCGGAGTCAATGTACCAAGTAGAAGATTTGACATGATCTTTAGGTCGCTTGGCCATGAAGGCAGAGACCGCATAATCGTTCTGCTCAAGAGACGCCATTTTCATGTTTTTCGAGGCACGAAAAATGAGATGCTTGAGGATGGGTAAGGACCAAACAGTACAAATGTTGAGGCAAAAAGGTTGACGTATAAGCCTGGACACAATTGTTGAGATAAAAAGAAAAAGATGTCTGCTGAGATCAGACATTTTCTACAGGGACTGAGATGAACGAGTTTGCTGCCAAATTTGAGAAAGATTTCTCAATGGTTTCTTGTCTTTCTACCAACACAATGTCAAAGGATGCCTGGTATGTGGATATTAGGGCATCTTGACATATGACATAAGCCTGGCAGTATTTTACCAAATTGGAAGAACACAACTTTAGAGTTCAAGTTGAGCTTGGTAGTGATGCCAAGTATTCAATAGGAGTTGGTACAATTCTGTTTAGATTATAGTCAGTAACTCTTTGGAGTTTGATGATGTTTTGCTTGTACTTGGACTCAAGAAAAATTTGCTTTTAGTTTCGCTGATGGAGGATAAGGGCTTTGTAATTGAGTTCAAGGATCAACAAGTCTTTATTAGGTCGAAGGGATCTATCCCAATTTTAGCACAAGTTATACGGGTTAGAGAAGGCAACCTTTATAGGTTAGAGGGTGAACCAGTTTTAGCTCTAGTGCATAATAGTGACAATTTGTGAGTTATGGCACGAGAGGATTGGGCATTTGCATCATGCAACATTGCTTATTCTGAGGGAGATTGTTACAAGACTTCCAGTGTAATGTCCCTTTTTGGAACCATTCCAACAATCTTGGAAAGCTCCAAGATTCTTGGAGAATTCCATAATCCTTGAAGAGCACCAACTTTCTTTGGACGAAATTATGTACTGTAGACCGTTGGTGGCGAAGTTATGTATTGCAGACCGTAAGTTGGGAAGTTATATTCTGCAATATTTATCGTAAGATAAATAATTATTTTAAGTTGTCAAAAAGTAACTTTATTTTATATTTCTATTTGACTACTTAATTAATTATTTAAAAAGGTACTTTCAGTTGTGTAGTTAAGTGGCACTAGGCTCAAGGGGACAAAAGGGAGACTTATGCACAATAAAACGTTTTATCATTTTGAGGAGAATATGGAGGAATAAGGAAATTAATACTTTATTCTCCCAAAGAGTTGCCCTAAAAGTGCCTTTATAAGGAGGAGTTGAGCACAGAGAAAGGGTTAGACTATTATTTTGTATTTGCTTTTTGCTTTGAGTGAGAACTTGAATTCTTATATTTCTTGAGCATGAAAACCCTCTTGGAATACCAGTTTCGGGGATGAAACCCCTCCTAGTTGGATAGTGTGATTTCACTCTTAAATCACCTTTGTGCTGCAAAGTTGAAGTTTTTCCAGTTTGTGATACAAGTGGAGATTTTACAAGTTTGGTTGAAAATGAATGTTTTTGATGTGTTTTGATGTTGTGGAATCTAAGTTTTATTTTGGTTGAGGCTAACATATTCTGGTTCCTGTATATGCTGGCAAAGAGGCCATACAAATTAGACATGCCAAGTCGTACCATTCAAGATTGGATGTTGAGTTGAAGAATATTGCAAGATTGACTTTTGTTCCAGCCGTACCCTTTGAGATTTATTGTGGAGGCTGACCGTACATCCTTTACAAGGCAGCGCATATATATATATATATTAAAAGAAAGGAATGCGATTTCATGTTTGAAGGGCCCCAAAGGCTTAATTAACAACTGCTGTAGCTTTCTTTCTACAAATTGTTGCTGTTTGAAGACTTTAATAAATACACCAAGGGGTGCATAAGGGGTTTTTGGAGGTGACATGAGGTTCAAAAGGGAATTGGTTCTTATGTAGTGAGGCTCATCATTCTTTGGTATTATGTGGGTGTGGTGCGGCTGCCTACCATTATCTTTTAAGGTGTTTGGGAGTTGGGATTGTACTTTGATGTTTGCTAATATTTTTGTGGTGTTTTTTGGTAATTCTGAAATAGTGTTGAATGCTGTTCAAGGCGGCATATAGGCAGCTTAATTCTGATTTTCTGAGCACCTGGCTGGAGTTATTTCTAGCTAGAGATAGTCATATATGGAGATTTGGGAGTGCATTTTAATAGTAGACCAATGTTGGGTCTTTTTGCCATCATCTGAGGTTATTATTATCAGCTGTTAGAATGTTTTAGTGTGTTTTCTGATGGTTTCAGTTCTGATATATCAGTGGTAACAACAGAGTAGGGTGATTTCAGACTTATAATTGTCTTCTCGATCAACTTGCAGAGTTGTTCTTCAATATGCTTCCGTTATTTGCCAATGTAAGCATGATTATATGTGATTTGATGGTCTAACATTGTTGTTGCAGCAGTGTTCTAGTTTATTAGTAATCATATTTATCAATGTTTGCAGCAGTTGTCTCATTTCTTAAAATATTGTATTGCATTCATGCTTCTGTATAACCCCGGATGGTAGTACCGCCAGAGGTATCTCATATTGTATGCATTTTCATATTGTAAAACTTGATACTCTACCACCAGTTCATATAACATGTCATTCTAGCCCGGTTGACATTGAACAAGCTTGATGGTATCGACCGTTTTGTTTTGAATCAGCTTCGACATTCTATAAGTGGCTTTGCATGCATGCACACTCCGTTGAATAAGTGTAGACAAGGACGGCTCAACCATCTTGTGTGCTTAATTCTGTATTGCATTAAATGCACTCTGCTAAATAAGCGTAGATAAGGATGGCCCAACCACCTTGTGTGTTTTATTATGTATTGCATTGGCACACTCCACTGAAGAAGTGAAGATAAGGACGATTTGCCGCCTTGTGTGCGATCGTGGTAGCATTTAGTGTTTGCACTCATCCTAGTAGCTGTGTGGGGTCCAAAGCACCGTATGCTCACACCTTGCCCATACTAGGATCTTGGTGATCAGAAAGTGTTCAGATATTGCATTTGCATTTTCTTATTGCAAAATAAAAAAAAAAATCGGTGTGCCTATTACATCTAGAGTTCAGCATTGAACAACAAAGAGTTTGTAGAGGATGCATGTTTGGCAAGATTGCCAATGTTGCTTTCCCAAGTAGCGAGCATAGGTCTAAAGGGATTTTAGACTTAGTGCATTTGGATGTGTGTGGATCGATGTCACTGGGATCAGTTGTACGAAGCATGTACCATGTTTCCTTCATTGATGATTTCTCTTGCAAGACATGGATCTATTTCTTGAAGACCAAGGATGAGGTCTTTAGCAGGTTTCAGGAGTTCAGAGCTCTTGTTGAGAACTAGACAGGGAAGATCAAGGTCTTGAGATCGGACAATGGGGGAGAGTATACTTCCAAAGAGTTCGAAGGTTTTTGCAAGGAAGCAAGGATAAAAAGGTAGTTGACAATTCTGTACAACTCACAATAGAATGGGGTTGTAGAGCGGGATAATTGGTCAATCATAGGGGTTGCTAAGGCCATGATTCATGGCTTGGACTTGCCTATGTTTCTTTGGGCAGAAGTATGTCTTACAACAGTTTACATCCAGAATAGGTGTCATCACAGGATTTTGGAGGACAAGACACTAGCAGAGGCTTTTAGTGGTGTGAAGCTACAGTTGAGTCATTTCCGCATGTTATAGAGAAGAGGACAAAATTGGAACCTTCCAGTAGGAAGGGTTTATTTGTAGGGTACATTGAGACTTGAAAGGCCTATAGGGTCTACATTCTAGAGCTAAGGAAAGCTGTATTCAGCAGGGATGTCAAGTTTGAGGACTTTGTGTTAGTGTAGGTTTTTGTTTCCTAGTTGGGTTATTCATTTTTCCCCCTATATTCCTAGGTTTTTCCTACACTTCTATTAATCTCGCTTAGGTTAATAAAGCATGTCTTATTAGGTGAGTGGTTGCGAGGTGTCATCTTCCTACATGTGAGCATCCATTAGCTATCTTGGGAAGCTACTTTGCTATCTTTAGTTCGATAGATGGTTGCTCTTGATTGGTCGGTGTTGCCACCTCCTCCCTCTTCCTAGTCTATATAAGCATGCTACTTTGCTTGTATTTTGCATCTTTTGCGTTTACATCCTCTTAATGCTATTTTGCTTCTAGCATTTGCATTACTCTCTTAGAGACTAACTCTGTGTTGCTATTTTGATTTCGTATCATTTGCATTCATAGTTTAGATATCTATTTGTTTGCACTAGTTTTCTGGGTTATTAATCTTTTCAGATTCTAACATGGTATCAGAGCCTTGCTATGTGCAAGAGTAGATTTTAGTTTCCTTATTTGAGAGATTCAGGGGGGGGGGGGTAATTAAACTTATTGTAGTTTTTTGAAAAACCCAGTATGCTCTTCTCTTGCATCTTCGGATGATTTTGAGAATCGAAAAAGTTTGACGGAAACTTTTTTAATCTCTGGGGTTTGCACATGTGTTTTATGAAATCTGGGTGATTGTAGCATTTTTGGTTACACTGGCAGCATTTTCAGCTGTTCCAACGCGTCCAGGAGGCTTGAGAAAGTCAGATTTGGCTTTTGCTTCACCGAAATCATAGATCGTCAGACACAGTTGTGGAACCGGGGTTTCAAGCTCAAATCTGACAACCAGCTTGCATATTTGGTGTTTTCAATCAATATTGCAGGTTCCAACATGCCTTTGCTTGTCTTAGGTACCTGATTCAGCCTTTGCATGCCGTTTTTTGGTTGTTGGGGTCGTTTTTTGTTGCTAAAGGCGTTCTGTTTACATTAGAACTACATCTTCTGTACATTAGCAAGAAAAACGCCTTCTGGGTTTTGTTCGCAGCACAGAAAAACCATTTAGGTATCTTTTCGTTTTTGCATGCAGTCTATATATTTTGCAGAAACGCGCTCAGAAAGCTACAACAGGACCCCTCTCCGTTGGCTGTTGTAGTTTTGAAGGCAGTTTTCAAATGCTCCGTTCTTGCTCATACGGATTCCTTTTCCCACGATTTTGTTTTTAATTTTGGCTATTTTTTCGTGCTCTATGCACTAGTGCAGATGTTTTTTGATTTTGATGCCAAGATTTTTTAGAAATTGCAGATTCTCAGTCGTGACATTGCACAGTTTTCGTTTTGAGAACTTCAAAGAATCATAACTTTCACATACGACCTCGTATTGAGGCGATTCTTTTTTTGAAAGTGCATGATTTTTCGAGTAGATCGCAGTGATACTATTTATTTCTCTGAGTATTGTGCCAAAGTTGTATTTTCAGCATATGCTCTTCATGAGGGTTTTGTAATGCATTGAAATCAGGACCACTTAGTATTTTTTACTAGTGGCAGTTGTAAACGCACTAATATAAAGTGCCAAATCATATTTTCTTGGGGGGGTTCTTTGATTGAGTGAAAAGGGGGGGGTTGTCTTGGTTGGGTTCTCTTCTTTTTGACACTTCTTCTCTGCATTTCTTCATCATGGATCAAACAAATCTGCCCATCCTAACTGCATACGATTACTTTGAGTGGAAATCATGCATGACAATTCACTTAAGGAAAGCTCGATTAAATAGGATAACTATGGGACTTGAAACTGAACTGCTAAAGATGAAGATAAGTCTAAGTGGTTTAACAAATATGATGAAGCATATGGAACATTGTATTTGTCTGTTTCTCCTGATTTGCTGTTTCACATTGAGTTTTTGAATACACCAAATGAAATCTGGACAAAGCTAGAAAAATTATTTGGCACACAAGATTCAATGAGGGGTCATATGTTGGAAAATGAACTAATTAGTTTAAGTCTAGGCAATTTCAACACAATCTAGGATTTCTTCACTAAATTGAAATCACTAAGGCTGTAGTTAAAACAATGTGGAATTGAAAAGAAAGATGAACAACTGATTCTTAGTATTCTCTTTAAGCTAAGTTCAGAATATTCTGTGTTTGTTTCTACTTTCTATGCTACTAAGGGTGCACTTGGTACTCAATTCACCATGCCATCTTTAGATGATTTTGCTATCAATCTCACACGGGAATAGGACAAGCTAATCCAGATGGGCATTCTTAAGTCCTTTAAGTCACATCCCTTGGCTGCCAACCAAGGCACAAAAGAACAAAAATGACAAAGTAATAGCAACAATAGTAAGGATAAGAAACAAAAGAATAGCAAGGAGAAGAAGGATCAGATACCAGTTGCTTCAAAAGCAACTAATGAGACCCAATCTTCCAAGGGCGACAAGCCTAAGAAAGAGAGGGTCCAATGTGTCTATTGTAAAAGACCCGGTCACGATGAACATAAATGTCTGAAGAAACAAATTGATCACTTGACACACATTCTTGAGAAGAATAATATCAGTGTTCCTGAGTTTATCAAACAGAGTTCTAATGAGGGGTCTAACAAGGCAAAAGAAAACAGCAAGGGGAAAGGAAAGGCCAAGGCCCTTGTTGCAGTTGCTTCTTCACCATCCACTTGGGTTCTTGATTCGGGTGCTTCGCACAACATGGCTTCATCTAAGGAAGAACTTGCATCTTTGGAGCCGTGTACTATGCCTTCTATTTTGATGGGTGATGACACTCCTGTTGAGGTGTGTGGGAGAGGGTCTGTTGATGTGGGGGATGGCACATTCCATGATGTTCTTTGTGTGCCCTCATTATCAACTAATCTCCTATCGGTATACCAGATCACTCACACAGGTTCAGGCAAGCGGGTTGAGTTCACTCCTGATTCAGTGGAGATTCGTGAATTGCACAGTGGTTCTACAGTTGCAGTTGGGAGAGTAGATCATCAGTCACGGCTCTATCTGTTTTCTCACTTTGTTCCTGATCCTCCTTCGACTGTTTTGCTCACTCATTCTGATGATGTGAGTAGATTATGGCATGAGCGGTTTGGCCATCTTAACTTCCGCTACTTGCAACAGCTCAACCAGCAGAGCATGGTCACAAGGTTGCCTTCAGTTCAGTTTTCAGGTGGTGTTTGCCAAGGTTGCATTCTTGGTAAGCATCCTAAGGAAAAGTTTGACAAAGGTAAGGCATGGAGAGCTTCATAGATATTGGAGTTAATTCACAGTGATTTGGCTGGTCCATTTCAGCATCCTTCTTTCAGCAGGGCTAGATATGTCCTCACATTCATTGATGACTTTTCTCGATATACTTGGGTGTACTTTCTCAAACAGAAGTCTGAGGTATTTGATCACTTTCAGGGCTTCAAGACTTTGGTAGAGAAGCAATCCGGGAAAGCCATCAAAGTTTTGCGCACTGACAATGGTGGTGAGTACGTCAACCATCGGTTTGAGAAGTTTTGCACTTCAGAGGGGATTGATTTGCAGCATTCAGTTCCATACAATCCTCAGTAGAACGGTGTTGTAGAACGGAAGAATAGGTCCTTGAAGGAAATGGCGAACTGCATGATTCACTCCAGATCTCTTGCACCACAGTATTGGGCAGAGGCCATTAACTGTGCTTGTTATATCCAAAATCGTGTTCCTCACCGAGCCTTGAAGGGAATCACTCCTTTTGAAGCTTGGAGCGGTCGGAAACCGTCAATTAAGCACTTTCGAGTTTTTGGTTCTCCTGCATGGGCCCACATTCTTGCAGAGAAACGCAAGGCCTTGGATCCGCAGAGCAGACCTTGCATATTTGTAGGTTATCTTGATGGTGTGAAGGGTTATCGGTTGCTCCACCCTACTACACATGAGTTATTCATTGAGAGGAGTGTTCAGTTTGAGGAGGGCTCTTCGAGCTCACTTTCTATCACTTCTCCAACTCCTACTTTGACATTGGAGTCACTTGGGATACATGACAGATCTTCTAATGAGTCAGATTCACCTGAGCAGTCTTCTACCTCCACTTCCGATGCAGAGAGCGATTCAGAGGACTCACCTCCTTCCTCTCCTCATCATCATTCAGAGGTTGATGATTCTCCTCCAGGTTCTCCATCTTCTGGTCCACTTTGGGCTAGACAGACCTTGCATTCTGCAGGTGATTGGGTTGGGGATCCATCAGACACTAGGCGGACTCGTTCACAGTTCCAGGATGCTCCACATGTCTTCATTGCTACTGCCTCAGATCCACATTCTTTTCATGAGGCTTCTGGTATTCCTGAGTGGGATACATCTATGCAGGAGTATAGTTCCTTGATGAGGAACCACACTTGGGATCTTGTCCCTCTTCTTAAGGGAAGAAAACTTGTTCGATGTAAGTGGATCTATCAGACAAAATTTGCAGCAGATGGGTCGGTTGACAAAATTTGCAGCCAAGTAGATCCTTCACTACATTCAGGGTACTCACAGTTTTAGGATTCACTATGCAGTGGGCATTCAGCTTGACTTGGTGGGCTACACAGATTCAGATTGGGCGGGCGATTCTCAGGATCGCAAGTCTACTTCAGGTTACAACTTCTCACTTGGTTCAGGTCCTGTTTGTTGGTCGAGCAAGAAGCAGTCTGCTATTGCTCTATCTTCTACTGAGGCCGAGTATCGGGGGGCTGTGAATGCCGCCATTGATGCCATTTGGCTTCAAGATCTTCTCACTGAGTTTGGTATCCAAATCAGACGGCCATCAGTCATATTTTGTGACAACCAGAGTGCCATTCAGATCTCACGGAATCCGATCCATCATCAGCGGACCAAACACATAGAGGTCCACATGCACTACATTCGGGAGCTCATCCATGGCCACGTCATCGACCTTTGCTACTGTTCGACTTCCGAGCAGGTTGCTGATATCTTCACCAAACCCTTCACTGAGAGCAAGTTCCTTCATTTGCGAGCTTTGCTGTGGGTGCGGGATGCTTCATCTTCTGGGGGGGCTTCTTCCTCTCACTCGGAGTCTTGACTCTCTACTTTTGGTGGGGTCTCTTCTCTTTCTCTTCAGGGGGGAATTTTATGTACATGGGTACCTCATCAGGCTTGATTTGCCAGGACCCATTTCTATATCCACCTAAGCTTCACTTTTAGGGGGGTCTTAGTGTAGGTTTTTATTTCCTAGTTGGGTTATTTATTTTTCCCTATATTTCTAGGTTTTTCCTACACTTCTATTAATCTCGTTTAGGTTAATAAAGCATGTCTTATTAGGTAAGTGGTTGCGAGGTGTCACCTTCCTACATGTGAGCATCCATTAGCTATCTTGGGAAGATACTTTGCTATCTTTAGTCTGATAGATGGTTGCTCTTGATTGGTCGGTGTTGCCACCTCCTCCCTCTTCCTAGTCTATATAAGCATGCTACCTGACTTGTATTTTGCATCTTTTGCGTTTACATCCTCTTAATGCTATTTTGCTTCTAGTATTTGCATTACTCTCTTGGAGACTAACTCTGTGTTGCTATTTTGATTTCGTATCATTTGCATTCATAGTTTAGATATCTATTCTTTTGCACTAGTTTTCTGGGTTATTAATCTTTTAAGCTTCTAACACTTTGCATCCAGAAAATTTTAGGAATTCATAAAACACATTAAAAACAATATAAAACAAATAAATCGCAAACCAAGAAAACAGCCAAAATGACATACCAAAAGAGGCACAAAAAGGAAAAGAAGAAGAGGAAAAGAAGAACAAGAAAAGAAGAAAAACAAAGGAAAGGTGAGTGAATATTTATATATTAATAAGGGGGTATAAGTCAAAGGATATAACCCCTTATTAGGTAGGTAACTCTTCTTACGTAACAAATTAGTTATCTTAATTAATTACATATTAAAAAAGTAAAATAAAATAATTTATTAATTTTTTTTTTTAAATATATTTAAAGCATTAAACATGAAAGGTTCTTGTATTTACCAAACTCTACAAAGCTTGATGCACCAAAGTCCTATATATCAAAATTCACTGGACAACACCTAAATGATGTAGTTGATTGGGAAAATCAAATGCAAACATAGGTTGCAAAAAATGTAATCAACACTGATGTTGATTGAAAAAAAACTATAGCATCATATTTGGATGAAAATGCTTTTCAATTGTATAACTGCTGGTGTGAAAAAAAGAGATGGTTTTAGTACAACTTGGGACAGTTTTTAGTAACAAATTTTGACGAAAATTTATACAATCTAAAACCACCAATTTTGCTCAGTTATTGTGCCACAAACAACCTGTGAATAAATGAATATTAGGATGGTAGGGGATGAAAGTATTGAAATTGAGTTATTAATGATGGAATTGCAAAAGCAAAATGATGAGATTCAAAAACTAAATAACAAAAATGAAAAATTATCACCACAGTTTGACAAATTGAGAAATATTGATAAAACTATATTCAATAAAGATGCAGAGTTTTTGCACCATTGTAACTATAGTCACTTCTTATAGAAATTAAGAGTTTGAAAGAAGGAAAAAATATATTGCCAAATAAAGAAAATTGATATGTCGCTAAATTAACTTCCATTTTTTTTTTGGATTTCCATGCAAGCAAAGTAGTTCAATTTTAAACAAACGAAATTGTATCAAATGATCAATTTTCTATGAAAACAATCCCAACCATGAAGTTGATGAATATTGACACAACCAAATTTTTTGTCCATGCCTTTCCAACTAGGGGGGGGTATGTTACATGCCTAATTAATCATGATTAGTTATTAATTGTCTTTATTGAGAGACACAACCTATCACCTTAATGGGACATATCCTATCGAACGTATCCCTTGATCAACATATAAATAATCTATCACCCTGTTCATTCATTCTCAACTCTTAGATTATATCTTCTATTTTATATTTCAATATATTCTATATTTACTATGCATACCTTGTAGATATGCTGCAGGTAGTTATATGTCATGTCCCCATTTTGGCATGATCACTAGATGGGAGACTGAGTTAGCCTATCCTCATTCCCCTAGGCTCATTCGTCAAAACAAGGGAATATTCCGGTTGAGCTAAGGCTTGGAAAAGATAATGTTGTTCAGAGGATTGAAGAATGGAAGGTTGGCTCAACTAATTTTCATTCACAAGATGGAAAATGAATTAATGCAATTTTTGCATTAAATATCAAAAGACGACAATTGAATAATAATACTTTATTATTATTTAATTCAAGTGCCAAGAAGGAGAAAAAATAAAAATAAATTAAATAATATGATTTTTAATATTATTTAATTATGGGGCTAGTTGGAAAAAAAGAATAAATTTGGGCACTCATTGTGGAGATGCAAAAATAAAATAATAAATAATATATTGGATCTAGGCGCCACATTGAGAAGAGGGAAAAATAATAATATTTTATTATTTCATGTTGGAGCGCTCACCCTTGGAGAAGGAAAATATTCAAAAAAACAATAAAATAATACTTTGTTTTTGGCGCCCTTCTTGGAGAAATAAATAATGAAGGTGTTTTCAAATTGAAAGGAGGGTAATTGAAATTCAAATCTTTAATTTGAATTGGTGGAGATCCAAGTATAAATAAAGCATGAAGGAGCTCATTTTGACATCATGAATACTTTGGCAATTTTCGCATTTATGCTTGGCATTTGTTTGCTTGATCTTCCAAGGACGAAAACCCTTGCGGAGTTGTGTGTTGGATGAAAACCCAATCACACTTGGAGGCGGATTCATATGGAGTTCGCATTTGCACTGAATTGGAGATTTGTTTGAGCTTCATTGATTCATCTTTCGAGTTTGGGTCAGAGACCTTTGTAGGCGATTGAAGATCTTTTGCATCTTGGTTGAAGACATTTGCATATCTTTTGAAGATAGATAATTCCTCTAAGCGCCGAATTCATAGAAGGCCATATTGTGTGGTTAGGTGCCGATTTGCATGACTGCAATATCCCTTTCTAGGATATTTGTTAAACTCTGATTTAAAATAAATTATGATGGGTTCTGAATAATCTGATTTCAAATGATGTCAAACTAATATGCAACATGAACAGTTTCAACAAACAATTGACTAGATAAAATAGATGATTCAAATTGAAGATTTGAATGAACAATCACTGCAATGACAAATCAGACCCTGCAACTTACACTCTGTTAACATTATCTCTGCTGCACTGTTTCCTCCAAGATATGCTTGCAATAACTGTAATACTGGGTAGCCAAGTAAGACTGAAATCTGCACCCATCTAATTTATTAATGATATCAATACTGGTGCAAAGGGTGAATGATGACACTTCTGTATATCAAATGAAGTTGTCAACCTCAGCTGAACAATACAAGATTGATATTATGATTCCATTTGCTGACTCGAAACTCTCCTACAGGCGCCGCTCTGATTTCTAACTACAATTCTTTCTCCAACATACTGGGTCCTACGGCTTGATGATGAAGATTCATGGTTTCCTCTTTTTATCCTTATGCAAGTCTTCTTTCCCGATTCCTTGATGTATGATCTCAGCGATTCCCTTAAATTGACATCTGAGTAAAAATCTAAGCCTCATATAAATGAGACGTCTTCTCACAAATAATCACGATTCTCCTTAAGCTCGATCTATATGTGATGCCAACTCGTCTATGAACATGCGCTGCCTATCAATTCTTTTAAATATTATTGTGGCTCTTTCAATACCCACGAACTGATTTAATGATAATGTTCATCAGCAGCTAAAATGAAGTCTTAAAATATGCATTCACAACCATATACGAGGGGCCCACTTTCCACTAATCTTCTTATATTTCAAATGCAGATGTGAATTTCCACAAATCTATTTTAAATCAATATTTAGACTAGTCCGTCAGATTTTTGTCTCCTTTAAGCCAGCAAACAATATAAACTTCAAAAAAACTACAAATTATTTTTTTTAAAACCCACGAACTATGTCATATCTGCCTTCCTTAAGACATTCACAGCCTTTATGCAATATGGGACCCACGATGCACTATTCCTCTGAAAACAATATTCAAACCTGGAGATTGCTGATTAGGCAGGACTGTCAGAGTTGGTCTCTTATTTACCAGCAACATACAATCTCTAATACCACAAATAAACCCAAAATATTAACTTTAATCTCAGACAAATATTAAAGCTAATATAGATCAACCGTACATATATCTCTTCAAATTCAACAATGAAGTTTCAATTATTCTGAAAATCTACATCCAATGATCTACAATAAATCGATAAAATGGTCTCCTACCAAATATCGACAAGTCCAACAAAATACCAAAACCCAAAACACTTGAAGCACAACTGTGAAGTCTGAAGCAACTTCACCTCAATGACGGTAAGGGAGCATCACCAAACCGACTAGTGCAAATGTTAGGGAACATCACCTTGACATCAGCTAAATACAAAACTTAACAAAATAAACATCAACACAAGCATCTGAAAACATGCTCAACAATGACTCTCAACAGCCCTTTTAAACTTTCATCAATTAGGACAGGCCCTAATTTTATTAAATGAAAGTTTTTATGTACACAATCACACCTTACAATTTTAAATGCTTTTACATGACCCTTTTTAAATGTGTGTGTACAATAACACTTTAATTTATAAAGTGTTTTTTAAATGCTTAAGTAACTTAATAAAATATTAATTTTACAAAGTAATTAAAATACTTTATAAAATTAATTTACAATTAGAACCCATTAAGTTACTTGCAAAAATTGGGGACACAACAATGACATTCATATTTGTGCTGAGCACATCCATTGAAGACTATATATATCATAGCAGATCTGAAGCCTAACGAAGTTCCTTTGCATCTTGGCGGCAGCCGATAAGCATAGATAGAGAACAATCAGCCTTTTGAGGTAGTATTGTAGAACAATCTGCCTTTGGATTGGAGTGAGCAGCTAGCAACATTACTTGGAACTTCCGATCAGCATTGGCGGCCTTCCTTCCCATCACCCGTCAGCCATAAAGGTGGCAGTGATCAGCAGAGCAGAGGGCGATCAGATCTGTGGATCTTCAACAGCACTTAGTTGCATCAATTGAAGTTCTTCCTTGTCATTTTCATCATTCCCTTGAAGGCAGTTTGGACTGAAAGAGGTTCGCCCACTTTGCAATTGCATTTGACATCATATTTGGTATGTTGATAGATATCATTCATTTCTGATTTGTAACAGCAGTGACTTGGGTTTGTCTTGGCCATGTTGAGCCAATGCTTTTGATGTAATTTCATTTCCATACATCTACAAATTTGTAGCAGCAGTCCGTTTATTCAGAAAATCAGAATTGTGCCTTCTATATATATTGTATCTTGATGTCATATACTGTTGAATGGGTTCATGTTTGAAGGCATCATCATAAGGGTTCATTATTTCTATGTAATTGAGCAATTTTTATGCATATGTATTCGCTGTCCATCTTTGTTTAAATCAGAAAAAAGACAAATCAGATCTAGGGTCTGAGAAGGAAAATTGAAGTGCAGAAATAAAATCATAATTCAGTCCTAGGGTTTTGAGTTGAGATTTGCAAATTCAGAAAATTTGGTGCAAAACCTAGAACGGGACATGACATTATGTTTATTTCTTAGATTATTGCTAAGATCATTATTTTGTTTCTTATCTGCTTGCAGAATAAATGGATCATGTGGTTTGTTTTGAATATTTTGTTTTTATTCAGAAATAAGCATTCAAATGCAACAGATTATGATCAAATTCCATTTGACTATTTTGAGCATATGAAATTTCAAATTAAAAAGATGCAACCATGTATTGGATTTATTTTCTTGACGGGGAGGACTGAATTTCCAAAATAACTAAGCTAGATTTGTAATTTTTGGATCGTGTGGGGTGACTACAGTTGGAGTAGTAACAAGATACAAGTTATAGTAGGCACGGTATGTTATTCCAAATTTCCATGCCATCAGTATTATATTGAGCAGCATGCTTTCTTAATCTCTTATATTGATGATCATAAATTTAATGTTTCTGACATGTTATAGGTGGCATTTGGCATGGGAATAAACAAGCCAGATGGTAAGTGTAACGTTTGATATGCCATGCATTGTTGTCTCATTGTTTTCACAATTTCATATTTTTCCTTGTTCATGTTTGAAATAAACAATGGTTAGGACCTTATGACGAGGATGAATAGGAAAACAACAGAGTGATGGTTTACTAATTCTTGAGCATAGGATCTATAAGATAAAGAAATAACTACCTTTTTGGAAGATGTAATGTGCCGTCCCTGTTTGTAATTTTTTAAGATCCTTATTGTGTGATTTTTATTAGATTTTTTTTGTGTTCTTTCAGATAGACAGAAGATGCAGAAGGGGGTTTTATATTTTCCTACAGTGTAGTGCTGGAGCACACAATATTTTGCATATAACAGAAACCCAGAAAATATACAATGAATCTGAAGAAAGTAAGGACAACCCAGATAGTAGAATAGCCAGAAAACAATTACTATTACATACCCATATGAAAATATGCAACTTGGTATGACCGCCGGAAATGGACCAGCAAGTGGGTATGGCTGGAAATGCCTCCAAGCTCCTCAATGTGTCAAATATAGCTCAAACAAATGATAGCAACATAGATTAATGCCTAAAGCGCCTCAAATAGGACCAAATAGGTATTACAAATGAAGGAAAGAAGGCTCCACAAAACCCACGACCTCCTCAGCATGGTACGGCCATGGCTGCCAAGGAAAACTGCACATAGAAGTCTGAAATCTCTTTGTATCTACTGCATACACTGACTGAAATGTCTAACTAAGCCATATGACCAAGCTAGAACAAGATAGCTGCCGGAAATCTCATGAAATGAGCTGCCAAGAGGTACGGCCTACTCCCAAATGGTACGGCCAGCAAGGGAACTCAACACAGCAGCAAGAATTACCTTCTACGCACTGAAATCTACTCTCAACTCCTCATAAAATCAGAACATTCAATCATTGGTATTAGATATGACAAATCAGCACCAAAACTCCATTCCAAAACTCCATTGAAGCACGAATGCGAATGTCGGATGCATCCACTCACAAAGGCACCGTTGGGTGGTCTTTCACACCTGTGGGATACCGTCACTGATGGAGGTTTTCGTCTTCAAAAGCCTAATTCGAATACACAACTCCAGAAACCCTAGCAGAGCTCTCATAAGCAAAGTCATAAAAACATAGCATAAAACGAAATGAGCTCCAAATGACTTTTTTTATCTTCCTCCAAGATAGGCGTTGGGCAATTAGGAGGGAAAATAACAATTTAATTTCACTTTATGTCTCCATTTCATTAATTTCACTTTTTTCGTTATTTATAATAAAGTCCATATTAATATAACATTAATAAATTTTCGGACTTCAAAATAAATATGAAGACGACGTCAAAATTCCATGATCTTTAGCTCGTCAGAAAGGTCTCGACGAAACGCATCTGATCCAACCTTGAAAATCCTGAACCAACACAGTACCCGGACTTACTGAAAATAATAAGTAACGATCAAGAGCCCATTGAGCCAACCATGAAGGTGCCAACTGGATCCACTGAATATGAACCATAACCCCAGCACCGACAAAGACCTCTAGAGCCAAACTAACCACAGTTCCCTAACCAAACTGTTAGCCCACGAGAACTCCATGATGGACTAACCATGTGTCTAGAAGGGGACATTACAGAAGAGGAAGGTCCAAATCTTGAGCTACCTTCAACCTTGGATAGACTGTGTGGGACTTGTCCAAAGACATCTGGTCAATCTCCTTTAGGTCCCCTTGGCTTCTTGCTATTGGTTCAAGGCTAAGTAGCCGAATCGGCTTGCCTGGGACGCCGATTCCGGGTACGAAACGCCCCGGAATCGGATTCAGGTCCGAATCGCCTGTGGGCACGCACAGGGTTCGGTTTTTTTTGCTCTGAAATGATTCCGGGTTTGCTATTTCGTAGCTGGGCGATTTTGCGGGTGACGTGGAGATTTTTTCTCCTCATTTTTCATTCCGCCGCCTCACCATAGACGCCAATACCTGCCGCCCGACGCCCGACGCCCGACGCCCATACCCTACGCCAATACCCGCCGCCCAACGCCAAACACTCTGAGCATTTCGTTTGACACCAAGATCTCTGACCATTTTGCCCGACGCGACACCGACGTTGACTGGGTAATTCGTTGGCTCTTTAATTTTCAATCTCATTCGTCTTTTTGTATAGTTTCAATGAATATATTTTATGAATATAGACTATAGACTATAGACTATAGTTTGTTTATTATTTAATATTAATAATATTTAATATTTATTCATAATTTAATACGTAGGTTTTATTTTTTTTTTCAAGTTTCAATTATTATTGTTTTTTTACATCTATATAGTATTATTAGATTTTTATTATTATTTAATAATTTATTAATAATTAATATTTTTATAATATTATATTATTTAACATTTAAATTAAAAATATAATACTAAAGTCTAAATATTAAAATATATAAAATAGTATAATATTATAATTTATAAATAATAAATTTAAATTATAATAGTATTTTAATTTTTTATATGTATTTTGTACTAACGTACCCAAAACGTACCCAAAACCCCCTAAAAAAATTGCCGTACCGGCGTACCGGAATCACGTACCCGTACCGGTGCCCGATTCCGATTCGGCAACTTAGGTTCAAGGCAATCTTGAACATAAAATTCCAATTGTATGCCATAGAGCCTAATCCAAACTTCAGAGAGTGTAGAAGGTAAAGAAGAGCCTAGAAACCAAGGAGACCATTCTTAGAGCAAAAGCTCCCAGTCTAAAGTCTTAGCAAGAGCACTACAAAGAATTTCGGTAGAAAGAAAAGGTGCGTAATAGGCTTCCAAGTAGATAGAACCCATTTTTGAATATAAGAAATAGAAAGCCATCGATCTTTACATGATCCAATAAGTGTTGTTTCCTACAACTAGAGAGCTTCTTCCTCAACCTTGAAGGGAAAAAGAGGAACCATAGGAGTGGAGTCTAGCACTAGAGCTTTGCAGGGCAAAGAATTTCTGGGAGCCACATGTTCTTGAATCCTTGTGTTCCTCAAGGGGACAACGTTTTCCCCTGTAGCCAGATGCTAAGGAGAGACCTCGGGCTTTCCAAAACTTTTACACTCAAACCTAGATTTGAACAAAGTGTGACGAGGAGCTCTATTCCAGGAAGAGGCATGATGCCCATGGGGGAAGGCATGTTTTTGATCGTGAAATGACAACTTTAGCTAGATTGCTGTCTAAATCTGGAATCGAAGCTCAACCAAGGAGAGACAAATTGCTAAACTTGAGGTGCTCCATTCACACTATTGTGATTTAGATACTTTAATACATTTTAATTTTAGACCACAATATTAAATTTAATAAGAAATCAAATCTAGGTTAATAGTTAGTTGTTGGGTTAAAGTAATTACCTAATTACTTGTGTTTTCTGGGTTGATGTGAGGTTGTAACAAAACCCATGTAAATTAGAAGAGGTGAAATATTTTAAGGGTTTTGTGTATGATAAGAGGTAGTACATCCTAAAAAATAGGATGGGAAACAAACCATACAAATTGTATAAATACCTCTCCTCATTTGATCAATAAAATTATCTTGACACGAGCTTGATTTCCCAATAGTTTACCAAGTACCTAATCAAGAAGAACTTTCCTTGCATGTTGTGGCCTACATAGTGTAGACTATTATTTTCCTTAAGGAGATGAAAAATAAGGACTCTAAGTTTTGAGTAGCACCAAAATCCTCTTTTTTAGCTGCTTCCCTTTCTAGATCAACACCAACTTTCATGTTAATTCTGATGCCAACATTGGAAATGCCAAAACCTTCTTAGCACTAACAACAACAATGAAAAACTCAACCTTGACACTAATACAATAGCGCCGAACCTGACATCAGTGTCAATGCTGAATATATCCAATTCCAACAAATACTAAACTTCAACCACATGAATTGACGCTGCTTTCATCCTTTTTGGCACTAAGTCCATTGAACATTAAACTTAGCTTTTAAGTTGGCATTAGAGTTCAAGACTTTGTGCAAGGACAATGTTAACTATAGATCTAAAGTCGTAATAGATAGAAGTTGAAACTCTTCAACAACTCATCCACATCATCTTCTTGATTCATTTAGTATGTTGTATAAATTCTAATTAACTTATTTAGTTTTCTCTCTTGACTAGGTTCCCTTGTCAAGCATTCCCACTTTTCTTGCTACATAAGAATTTTATGTCTCTTATTAGTGGTTGTTTTTCTATAAAGCCTTTCCTTATGTTTATGTCATTTTATGCAATCTAATTTAAGTTGCATGTGTGATACACTGTAGCTTCCATTATTAAAGATTTGAGGATTCAGATTCACCATGTTGTCCTCCATTTATCTACTAGGATAATGATCAAAATCTTGAATTTTACTTTGGGCCATTTATGGTAATCAAAGAGGATTTAGGAAGTCTCTTTGTCTTGAGATGCCATTTCTCAGGTTTAACTGCGTGCATTATTTAGTGCTCAAGTCACTGCTTCAGTGACCCATTTCTTATGAGTAGTCATTTCTTTTGTGACTGATTTCTCATGAGCTTAAATACGTCACTTGGAACTCGTTGCATCAGGTGATGCTAACACGGGTGAAGCAATGGGATTGGCCCTAGTGAGTCTTGAGCAACCTCCCAATAAGACTTTTTATGGTGTGTGAGTCTCGGAGGTGATAAGTGATGCTACATGATGGTTTATGTTGCTAGTTGCAATCCCACCGCTTCATCCACTGAGAATCACTCAATGTAATATGTTCCAAGTGGACCATTTAAGCTCATGAGAGATCAGGCATAGAAGAAATGACTACTGGTGAAATGGTTCATTGAAGGAATGTTTTGAGCATCAAATATAACACAAAGTGAATCCTGAAAATGGTATCTACATTTTGCATTGAAGAAAATCCAATTGCTAGAAAATTGAATGAGCTAAGGAGCCCTAAATTGAATTATTCAGAACCCATAATACTTGCTGAATGTCTTGAAAATGGGATAGCAAACTAAGAGGGCTTGATTATGGGGAAAACTTGATGGTTAAGCAAGATTGAGCCAGAGTAGTATTGGGATGGGTGACCCTGTATGAAGGCCTAGTTATTTGGTGCAGTTTTGAAATTGACAATTGATGCTATGCTATGGTTACTGCTTCACCTCAATGAGCATCGTCTGATTCAATTAGTGCCAGGTGGATCACTTAAGCTCATTAAAGATTGGTTGGAGAAGTACTGACTATGCATGAGAAATGGGTCATTGAAGGATGGGCTCAAACATTGAGTACTGCATGCAGTTAATCATGAAAATGATGTCAAAGAATGTAAATCCAATTGCTTGAAAAACTTCCCTTTCTTTCTTGCTGGTCAACATGGCAATTGTGATTTGCTTTAGTAGGGGATAAAGCTTACTGGTAGCGTTGGTGTCTTTCTCATGGTGACATTTTTTACTTTTAAGCTTTTTCCAAGCATCATTTTGTCTTTACGGCAGGAGATTCTATAGCTTACTTCCAAAGCTTCTGTAGGAAAAATCGATTAAGTACTACAAAAGATTATCCAGAGCAGAAAGTTTATATCTCTATGTTGATACCCATACCCCAAACTAGGCAGCTATATTGATATTGAGAGCAAATCCTAGAATATATGAGGATTCGTTTTTATGATTTGTGTTGGAAATTGAATTGATTAACTATTTGAAAGCTTCAAATACATTTTTTTAAAATCCACTGGGAAAAATTGCTGACATTTCATCTTTTATCTGCAGTCCGATTTGTCATCCACCATAGTCTTAGCAAATCACTGGAGACATATTATCAGGTAGGAGCACTCTATGATTGTATTTCGCCTTTGTTTCTCATCCATATATATCTTCTGGATTTTCCATTATTCTCTCTGTTCCAAGTACATTATGGTAGATAAGGTGAAATTTCATGTTGTAGCAATATGCATTTGCAGGAAAGTGGCCGAGCAGGCCGTGATGGCTTTCCATCACATTGTTTGCTATACTATAGGCCAGCTGATCTTCCTCGACAGGTACTATTGTAAGCTTTTTTAGATACTGGAGTTTGAGCTTCTTTTGTTGCCTTGTTGGTTTCACTTGATTTATTTCTGTATATTGCTGGCTTTGAGCAATGAAATTCATCTGCTAAATCTTTGCCAATTGTATATACCAGAGTTCAATGGTCTTCTATGAGCATGCTGGTCTGCAAAATCTTTATGCAATTGCTCGGTTTTGTCAGGTGTGCTGCTCTATGATTCTGTAAAAAGACTAATTTGTTGGTTATCCATTTGTTTTTGTCTTTGTCTATTTGATCAGAGCATTCTTAATGAAAGATGAAACTGTATTATTCTTCATGCTTGCTGATAAAAGAGTCTTCGTTATCAAATAGGTGGTGTTATCTGTAGTGTGTCAAATTATGTGAGCCTTCATTTTAATTTTCTCAAGAGTGCATATTCAATACAGATACTTCTTGATCAATTATCATACTATGGAGTCTTAGTTATTATGGTTTTCTTTGTATCGTTGTTGTCAACTAGGTAATGGTAATGCCACTGCCAAGCATGTTAAACTTGGTCTTATGGATTTAGCATTTTTGGCTTTATTTCTTGTCCTATGTTATCTGTTGTTCCATGAGGATGCGTATCCCTCAAAAATCCCCACGTTTTGCAGATGGTGGGATGGGAACGAGACACCCCCCTGCCATTCCATGGGTGCCACCTGTTTGGGTGGCTGCCCTAGGGATAGCCCTGCAGTGCAGATGTCCTTGGGTACAGTCTCCCCAGCAGGGGACATTCAAGGACTCTCTACCGTCCCTGGTATTGCTAATGGACCCTACCCTTGAAAAAAAATCACCATATTTTCCAATCGCCAAAAAAAAAAAACCTATTTTTTAAAACCATAAAAAATCCTTTTTAAGCTTTGTAATTTTTTTCCCTCTTTTTAAAAAAAAAAATTAAAGTTAAGAGTTCTGTAAATCTTCTTTTCATTAATGTTTGGGAGGTTTTGAAAAATTAAATCCATTACTATTTCTTGGGAAGAGGGAAAACGAAAATAGGGAAGAAAATAAATATAAAAAGTTGACGAAATTCCTGCACACAAATAAATTACTATTTACTATGACAAAATTTCTGATTTTCATTTTTATTAATGTGCTATGAAATTTAAATATCAAATATCGTAACATAAATTATAATTCATTATTGACATTCATATGATATAATAATATATCTATTAATAATTATTAATTATTTTTAGATAATAATTATTAATTCCTTTGTAACTTAATGCTCATAAATCCTCCATTGGCAGGAGAAAACGAAGGGAGATGGGATCAATCTTTAAATCCATTGTTGGTAGGAGAAAACAAAGGGAGATGGGATCAATCTTTTAGTCTCTTATTTTTTAACTAATTCAAAGGCAATTTATAGAGGATGACATCTTAAATATTTCCTTAAATCAGGCCATGAGGTATCTAAATGGCTCAATTCTGCTGTTAGAGGGGGTCTTGTGTGACCCCCATATTAGCCAAATAGTCTGCAGCTGCGTTCGTCTTTCTCTTCCAGTTCTTAAAATGCAGATCTATAAAATCTCCTTTCATCGATCAAACTTCTTCCACTAGTCTGTTAAAACACCAATTAGGACTATGATCCTTTTTCCAAGCATTGATCACTATCAAAGAATATTAATAATTATTAATTACTATTAGTTAAATAAATATATTTATATACTTTAATAATATCAAATAGCAAGCCCATGATTAAGTATTGCATATTAACTGTAACAAGCCTCTAGGTCATGAAATATAAGTAGCAAGACTACAACATCTTGCATAAACTAGTGTTTCACTACAAAATAATGATACGAACCAGGGAAGAACACTATACTACTGAGGCAAAACAAGAACCTTAAAGCCTACCAATAGAACCATGATGCTAACTAGAGACACAGGGACTACACAATCCCCTAGCGCTCTTGGGAAGCTGGTTTACCTTTTACCTCCTTAATCACTTTCTCCACCAAGTGCTCGTTGCCAGACCCATACTTGGCCCTGTGATTCCTTGCTAGAGAAGGGAACTAAACTCAATGACAAACCTCCCTACAACGACAAGACTTGTGTACTGAGTTACTGCAGAAGATAGGTATGGTGAAATCACTACCAACTTCAAGCTTACCATGATGATGATGCACATGCAAACCAGCAAGAACTTTGCCTATGTCAAAAGAGACAAATTAAAATGCTAATACTCTTGATGAATCTTAACCTTACCCTAACCCATTTCCATAGTAAAAGTCAATCAAGGGAGGTCTTCCCCCTTACTGCTTTTCCTTGGACTCTGGCCTGTCTTAGTATTTATTGGCTCCTCCAAGAGTTTTTCCAAATTCCCCCTGAAATTGTAACTGTCCAGCATCCCTTCATTATTCCCCCCTTCTTCAAGAAAAATTGGTTTTCCATAACTACATCCTCATTTTCTGCAGTAGTTTGCACTTCCTCTATGCTCTTGTTACTGATGAGCACACGATTATACTGAAAGCGGGGGGGGGGGGGGGGGGTGGTGGGTGAATCAGTATAACACAAACTTTTACTTTTCATAACTTAACAATAACACACACACACACAAGATCTAGTAATTAAGAACATAGAAGGAACACACGATTTACATGGAAACCCTTGTGGGAGAAAACCACGGCAAAATATTGCTTATATATATTGATCTTCTTTTGTAGGCACCAACCTACTTCTTTTACAATTCTTCTTTTGTGAGCACCAACCCACTGGAGACACCAATCCCCGCTTGTAGAATTTGTAGGCACCAACCCACTAGAGACGCCAATCCCCACAACTGAGCACCAACTCAGTAAGAGACACCAATCTCTTTTGATAGGCACCAACCTTCAAATTCTTCAATTGATGATATTTTTCTCCCTTCCTCACAAATCTGATCACAACTTTTGATTTTGAATGATGTATATCTTTACTTCACAAATCTGACCTGAACACGTACACCTTCCTTCACAAAGATGCACACTCTTCTTTCACAAATCTGATCCAGTCTATGGTAATGTCTACCTTCAAATCTGATCACAAAATATCTCAAAAACTTCCTTCAAATCTGCTCTTATTCTTCACACATATACATCAAATAAATCTGCACTTTTCTTTCATTCATGGGCTGCATTTATGCTTCAAATTAGGTCTGAAACACTCTTCATAAATACCTGCCCTAAGTCTGCTCAAACTCAGTAATATATCTTATTCATTTCACACATCCAGCTTACACTTCTATCTACCTCTTATATATCTTCAAGGGATGCGATTCTAACAAGAGACACACCCATTCACAAACATCACACTTCATTAAATCAGATCACACCTCTCCTTAAACTTAAATCGCATTTTTTTGCATTCTTTAATCACACCCCTTTTTGTATATCTTAAATAAGACGATTTTTGTCTTATTTATATTAGCGCTGCCTCATGAAAGGAGTTGGCGACCTTTGATAAAGTTTTTAATTAAAATTTAATTTCACCTTGGCGCCAAAACATGAGGGAGTCCGCCATATCGTAGAATTTTAACTTCCAATTGTTGGCGCTTCTAAGGGAGTCGGCCACACTAGTCTTTTGTTTATTCTTTCAAGGATGGTCAGCTCTACAAGGAGGGTTGGCCAACAATAAAGCATTTTCCATTCCTTCCAAGGTGAAAGTTGGCCCAAGAAATATAAGTTTAAATCTTTAATTTAAACTTCAATACAAACTATAGATTGGCCTTATAAAGAGTTGTTCTTATCTTCTCAACTTTGACATCAATGATAATAATCTCAACAGTTACCTTTAGCTTTTGGATTCTTGTTTCTAGTTGTCTACTTCCTTGTAGGTTTAATAAAATCCTTTGCATCTTTTTTCCTTTCTGTTTTATCTTTCTAGATCTTTCTTTGAAAAGTACGACGTTCTCATATGAGATGGCTGTATTCATGACAACTTTTGTATCTAAAGGGAGGCTCTCATAATCTAAAGCTTGGGACCATTCAAAATCTCCAATTTTTAGAGTGATCCTTTTAGGAAGGGGATTGTTAGATCAAGTTCAACAGATATCCTCACATAGCCACTCCCAAAGATTTGGTAATCATCTCAAAGACATAAGGGGACTAAAACTTTTGGGGAAGGGCATACATGTGGATCTAGACATGTGCAGTAGAAGGGATTTCTTCCAAAGAATTAAAACCCACTTGCCAATGCTTCACAAAAAGGCCTACATTCTGAAAGAAATAAGGCCCTTCACCAAAAACATTGTCCCTATTTGATCCATTGGCAAAAATGGCTATAAAATAAACTTTTGCACAAGATCGGAGCTCATATTCCCCTTTGGTTTTCCAGTTTTTTCCTAATCTACAAATATAACTCTTTGAAAGAGAGTTGAGAACCAAAGAATTGACAGATCAAACTCCTACCTTGGAAGGTAGAGACATTTTTCCAGAATTCTAGGAGGTCCAAGTTAATAATTGGGAAGTCCTTAAGGGTTGGCATGCAAGGATTTTGATGCAGGAGCATCTGGGTCCACAAGCAATCTTGCATCAACAAAAAAAAAACTAATTAAAAAAAATTAAAAAAAATCATGATAAAAAAAGGGTTTTGATCATGTCAAAAACATGGGTATTGTAAAAGAGGTTAATGGGTATCACCAGTTCAAGTTTGGTGCAAACTGGATAAAAATTGGTGAAGTTACGTTAGTTGGTTGGTTCACTGATTGTTCACTCAACGAGATGATGATTGACACACTGGCGATAGACACACTCATTCTCGGCTGCGCGTGGAAGGTCATTCTTGACCGCGCGTGGAAAGTCATTCTTGACCGCGCGTGGAAAGTCATTCTCGGCCGCACGTGGAAAAATAATTCTTGGTTGCGCATGGAAAGTCATTCTTGACCATGCGTGGAAAGTTTGGCCACGCGTGGAAGGTCATTCTCGACCGTGAGTGAAATGTTATTCTCGGACGACTGTGGAATGTCATTCTCGGCCGAGCACTATCTCCGTCGAGTGTTCACTCTCACTAGTTGATCATTCACTCTCTCTCTAATCGAGTGTTCATTCTCTCTCCACCAAGTGTTCATTCTCTCACTAGCCGATCATTCACTCTCTCTCTAGTCCAGTGTTCATTCTCTCTCTGTCGAGTGTTCACTTTCTAACTAGTCGATCATTCACTCTCTCTCTGCCTAGTGTTCATTCTCTCTCCGCCGATCGTTCACTCTCTCTAGCCGAGTGTTTATTTCATCTGCCGAGTGTTCACTTTTTCTCTTGCCGAGTGCTTGGTTGTGGAGTGGTTGGTTTGCCGAGGGGTTGGCTTTTGAGGGGTTTGTTGCTGAGGGGTTGGCTCTCGAGGGGTTGGCTCTCGAGTGGTTGGTTTGCCGAGGGTTTGGCTTCCGAGGGGTTGGCTCCTGAGGGATTAGTTGCCGAGTGGTTGGTTTGTCGAGGGGTTGGCTTCCGAGGGGTTGGCTCTCGAGTGGTTCAAGTGGTCCTATGGTTTGATTATCAAATAGTATTCTCATTAATCCGTTCTGGTAATTCAAAACATCAAGTGGTTGTTAAACATCTGACCTTTTAGTTTTGTAATTGATGTTGGAGCAACTGTTTAACTTCCTTTTGGGAAGTATAAAATGGGATGATTATTCTTGTTAGAGGAAGGGGGAAATTAGACAGAAAATTATTATATTGAAGACTCCTGGTTTGAAGGTCTTGAGACTTGTATTATGTTATTAAAATTGTACTCCTGGAACACTGAGTTGTTGCAAATAATAAAATATTGTTATTCTGTGAAGTATTTTATTGTGTTTTTTAGTATTGATAAGACTCTTGGGATTTGATCTGTGCCAGATTTGATCCTCTACCTAGTTGATCCACCTTCCTTATGCCTCTAGCTACCATCCTAGCATCAATTTCCTTTTCTAGAATCGAAGATCCAAATCCAACTACTATGTACCTAAAAGAATGAGAGGGGGGACGACCTCCCCCACTACTAGGTGCCATGAGAGGCGAAACTAGAAACCAAAGCTCAAAAACAGTTCTAAAACTTAGAGAATGACAAGCAAAACCTAGGAGATCACCAAACCCTAGTAGATCTCATTCTTACCCCTTGACAATTAGTGTACATCAATATATTAATAATATTAAATATTAAATTTTTAGATTAATGATGGTTTTATTAGGGCCCTCACCCATGATATAATTCAAAATGCAATTTTACAAAAAGTTAGCTCTTAGGCCAAAAATGTGAAGGCTAAACACTTAACTGCCTAACGGCTTACAATTTCAAGCACCAAAAACACCAAGATACTAACCAAAAACAATAAGAAAACAAAAGAAACAACCCATTAGAAAACCACACTAGGGCCCATCTAAACTAATCTAGCAAAAGAGGGGCTTTTCCAGCTTGATGATCCATTGCCACATCATTGCATCTAGTCATCTGAGACTCTTTGCTTAGTCCTGTCTCCACTCCTAGCTTTTTGCCACCCTCCGAAACCAAAGGTTTTTTACCAGTTGGTTCCCTCAAATGGGAAAACATTGTAGGGAAGGTCTTCGTCCTTTTCACCTAACGATACAAAATTCCCCCACACATAGAAGGCAAGAGAAGTGGCTGACCAAGACCAACTTCCCACCTTTTTGTGTTACCATCAGAGACTTGTTGACCAAGCGAGGTAAGGTCAACAAAAAATCCACTAGCTCTTCCTTCTGTTGGTACACAATTTGAATTTCTTCTTTGAGAATTTTAATTTCCTCGTGCACACAGGGACTAGGTTGCACCTCGACTAGACATCCATTTTGTCACTCATCTCAATTGTAAGAGGAGCTAAATTGATCTCGGAATTAGGTAAGAAATTTGCAACCTTATTACACTGCCGGTAGCAATATGTGAAAAAAATGTCTTCAAATTGTTTACATAATTCTAACGCCTCTTCCAACAACATGCAAACATTTTATCCAACACTGTCACCACCACCATAGAATCCCCTTCCATAATCAACTTGTTGCAATTCACATAAATTGCTAGCTGAAGGCCTTCCACTACTGCCTCCCATTCAACTTCATTATTAGTCTTGGAACCAAGGAAAAAGAGGCCGTCTTTGCAAAACACCCCTTGTCATCTTGTAACACACAACCGACTCTAGCTTCTCTAGGGTTACCTTGTACGGCTCCATCAAAATTCAGTCTGAGAAATCCTTTAGGGGCTTGAAACATAGACTACTTTTATGAACAAGTGACTTATTGATTACCCCGTTGACAAGGGTATATTAAATATTATATTATAATTTTTATTACTTTAAATTTATTTTTAATATATTTAAATTTATTTATTTATTATCAATGATAAATTATTAAATTTTAATTCTTTTACTATTTTTTATAATTTAATTTTTCAAATATTATAATTATATATTATTTGTGCTGCCAATCCCCCTGCCATCCCTAAATTTTAGGAAAAAAGTTGCCGTCCCCATCCTTGTGTCTCGTTGTTCGTGTGATCATTAAATCTAAAAGTCAGCATACCAGTATTGACAAGCATTTTCTGTAGTCTCAATTTTTACAAATAATAAAATATTAAAAACAGGTGGTAGGGAACCAGAATGATAAAGGAATATGGTAAATTTGATACTATTTGCCAATCCTTCGTCCATTTTATTCTCTTTTGCAGTCAAAGAGAAGTTGTCGTCGTGCAGCATTTTTTCGTCATTTTGGGGAGTCACTACAAGAATGTAATGGTGAGAAGAGCTTTACAAATTTGAATTCCAAACAAAAAGATTCAATTGTATGAAACTCAACCACAAGAGTACAGGTGCTGATCCTAAAGTAGTCTAACAGGTTATAGCTTTTGTACTTTATGTTTTTCCAGGCATGTGTGATAACTGTGCTTTCTCAAAGGAGATCAAGGATGTTGATGTTACTCGTAAGTTCTCAATTTGTTACATCTTTGGCTCTTTATTGTTTATAAATAATTTAAGGATTGCAATATTGATGACCTACTTTATTTGGTATATAATATCTCTCTTCACATGTATCTTGCCTTCCATATGTAGTGATGCAACCATCTGTTTTTAACTTGTAATCATTGTTGAATAATATAATCTTAATACAAGGCATGTAAATTAGTCTCTGGGGCATCAAATAATCTGAACAATGTATGACAGTCGCATTATCATAAGATGCTTTTAGGTCATCTGATTATTTACAATGTGATAACATTTTAATTTGCCCTTTTCAAGACAACAACAAAATGGAACAGTATGGAAGGTAAAACTTTTCTTTGAATTAAAAGGGGAAGTTCCCTGAAAATAAAAATTAACTAAAACCCTAGAAGATTCAAACTATGGACAGAACTTACAATTTTCACAACAAAGTTTGTCTTTGGGTTTTTTAACATGCAACAGAAAATCAACTATTTTGCCACATCTATGTTTGCTTCTTTGGTATGAGCACAAGACTTTACAGTTCATGCACACACAAACAAGAGAATTTATATTTTTAATGACTATTATTAAGCTAACCTATCACAACACACACACACACACACACACACACTTTCTAGCTAAATTGTAGAAACTATAAAGTGTATGCACACGAGCTGAATTGAAGATCTGTAACACACATGAGATAATATCTTACAAACCAAAATACCCTAGTTTTCAAATGCAAAGATATAAATACTCAAATTAACAACAATCACTATATAAAGCTTGCAACTATTGATAATCTATATTTGATAAGCAGAATCACTCTCACACGATGATATCACATAAGCATGTAAATGACAAAACCACATAAATCATAGCAATTTCAGCTTTCACACACAAAGGGCTTGAACAATAAATTTTTGCATAAAGCATAGGAGAATTTACCATTAGTTTGGTTCAAATACAATATAGAATTTACCATCAGCAATATACACAGGTTTTGAAAGTATCACTTCTATGTTAGAATTTGTGCTGGTTGCTCAGCAGTTGTTTTAAGCACAGGCGCAGCAGTTAGAAAATTAAAATTAGAAAATTCAAAATTTAGACTCTTATTTTTACAGGCCTTTTTGGGTGCAGCTATGCATCTTTTCTGGGCACTGAAATAATACATATTGATAGCCTTTTCGTTTGTCCTAATGATAAATGCAAGATCAGTTTATCTTTAGGTGTTGAAGTTAGGGTATCTTGGGCGCAGTTTTCAAATCATTTTTAGGGTTACAATACTTGCAGCTGCAGTACCTATTTTAAGTTGTGTTTTTTTTTTCTTCTTCTTCTTCTTTTCTGGCAACTGTTAGATTATTTTAGGCAGATTTCCTTGGGATTAAGGATGTCTAAAGTGAGATGTTTTTTTATTATCTTTATTCTGCATGGCTGGGATATCTTTAAAATAGTTTTTTTTGTGAAAAGGAAAACGAAAAATAAGACCTTTGGTGCACCAAGTTCATGGGTTATTTATGACCCTTGGCATCCATATTTTTTGTACTAAGAATTATTTTCCAGAATAATAGAATTGTTTTTTCAGACAGCAGGCATATTCTGATTTCAAGATTTATTAGTTTAATTTTTGTACTTTCAGCAGATTTGTGTTTGCAGGTTGAAATAACCCTCCTTGTTATATATTTATGAATATCTGAACTGGGTTTAGTTTTTTCTCACGGTCTTCAATGTTTCCCGCCGTTTAGTTGATCCTGATGTGGTTTTTGGTATTTGCATTTGACAAGCACACATGCATGTATATATTTTTGCAAACACAAGAAATGAGAATACCCACAACTACTGCTGAAAATTCCAGATTTCTATATCTCCCAAATTACTCAGTATTTTGACAAAATATCAAGTACCCAGTTGAGAAAATATCCCCTATTATCTAAGCAACAAATACCCAGAAAATTATATTGCCAAAATATGAAGTATTTTACATACCCAGTTCGCTATCCTTGTTTTTACAGTGCTGGGAAAGAAGGAACAGCAAAGGGCCAAGTACATATCTCATAGGGAAATGCTCTAACTGAGGTCATTGCAAGATAGATTGTAAAACAGCAGTCTTAACCTCCAAACGCCTTCCCAAGAAGGTGAATAACAACCAAAACCTAAGAGAATGGCCTTCCAAAGGACCCACGTCCCAGCTGGACTGTATGGCCTGGCTGTGGTACTGTAGCAGCAGTTAATGACTACAACAGCAGTCAGAAAACTCTCTAAAATCCCTGCAGAAACTGAATACTGCTAGGCACCAAGATGAAATGCAGAATGCTGTCCAAACTCCTCTAAAAATTGCTGAAACTCCCTCAAGCAAGTACGGCTGGCCCTGGATATGATACGGTCAGGTATGGACTTAGCTGCAACTCCAAATCTCTTCCATCTATCACCAAACCCTGAGAATATGATCTTCAATCTGCTAAGATAATTACAGAGGCAATTACTAGATAATATCTTGAAGTTTACTCCTCTACGACAAAGCAACAAGTCATCAAACTGTATAAAATAGAGCACAATAACAGCCACTGAGCATGGCTGTCCTCTAGCAACCTTAGATGATCTTTCACACCCTTGAATCGCTGTTACAAATGGTGGTTTTCATCACCAAATGCCATGGCTGGAAGAAGTTCTCCAAACCCTCAAACTTGCATAGCAAATGCATAAGAGAAAAATATGTCATGAATGAATTCAAAAGCTTTCATTTTGCCTTTTATATTTCCCTCATGAAATAACACCATAGGTTAGAGAGAAAATATTTCATTTTATAAACTTTTATTCATCTCCCTTAGTCACCCAAGTCCAAGTGACTTTATATTTTATTTTTCACTTTTTCCAAAGTCACTACTTAAATATAATAAAGTCCAATTATTTAATATTAAATTAAACTTACGGTCTTTAATATGAGAGGGTAAATGGATTCCGAATTACATGATCTTGAGACTGTTGGAAAGGTCTTGACGAGACGCTCTGCCTTCAACCTTGACTTTCCAAAAATAGAAGAAACCCTAACTTACTAAAAATAGTAAGTTACCACCAATGTATCCGAAATCCACCAAACAACTGCCTGAGCTCCCTAACCACCTTGGTTAGCCTACGGGAACCAAGTTTAGGCTAACACCCTCTCGGAAAGGGGACATTACACAGGTTAACAAACTCAGTGTTACAGTTTTGTTTGAAGTTTCGATTAGACAGTTTAGGTCAATTCCTTGAGTGCAGAATCTGCATACCATGTGCTGAACTTTAACATTCTAAATATAAAATTGCTTAAAAAATAAAAGTTGCATGAAAATTTTAAAACAATAGTTTTGAATAAATTTTGTAAATTGGATAAAACTTATCCTCTAAAAGTAAGTTCAGCTAAATAGAAAATAACTGCTAGAAATGTTTAAAAATAACTTTGGTCTAAATTCCGCCGATTCTATTTTTAGACATTGTCTAGAAAAATTGGTCTATACACTTTCCAAATTAGCAATCACTGTGAGGATTGCTCTGGCTGCCCTGGTGGCAAGGTGATCTGTTGATCAGCTAATTTCTTTCTTCTGTACTATTAAAACACCTTTACTGCAGCCTTTAGATCATCTGGATTTGGCAATGCTATGCTTTGAAGTCTTGATTCACGAATGTTCAATTCTTTGTCATTTACAACTTTTAGTTTATCATACTTTGCAGACCTTTTTGTTTGAATTCAACAATTTCATCAGCTCCATTAGTTCACCTATCTTCTCTTCGCCAAAGTCTGTTGTACCCACCAAATCCTCCATCATGTGCTTTGTGAAGTCTCTCCAAATCACTCTTTTCCCTAATGTTATTTTCTGAATCCTTTGGCAAACAAGAGATAGAATCTAGAAATTGAATAATCTCATACATCATTCCATCTAACTTATTATCATCTCTTTCAAAGAATTGACCTTGACTTGTAAAATTGCCACAAAGAATCTAGTGAATGCATGCCAATCAAAAGAATAGTTTGCTTGGCAAGTGGGAAAAATGCCAAGACTTATCAAAAATTTGGACTCAGTATTAGCCAAGGAAGAACCTTTGCTCATTCTTTACATTCTTCTTCCATTTGCTTCCCTGATTGTTGGATCATTTCCTTTGAGATGTCAAACCTATTACACAGCTTCATAGAACTATCAATCAACTTCAGTCTTAATAATAATGTATTTATCCAAGATTCCCTTCTCCTACAAATACTGCAATTTTGTTAAGTTGAGGACCTGTGGAATCCTACACACTTGGAGGAACTAAAGATGTACCCGGGATTGGATTAACCAAATGTTCAATATAGGCTGTTAATTGTCTGATTTGCTCCTTCAATTCAGCCTTGTCTTTTCCATCCCGTTGTATCCTGTCCTTCACTAAAGCAGTTGTAACATCCAAAAGGTTGAGCTCTGACTGCTTGGTGCCCCTGCCTAAGGGAGTTTCTCTGATTGTGTAGTCTTTTGGATGCAAGTATTGGAAATCTCTATCAGCAAAGATGTTTCCTTGTTCATCTCTCCTTAACATTGTTTGGCCCTTTGCTTTCTTTGCAAGTGACCCCTTGAGCAAGGTGGAAAGTGCCTTGATGTTTATTGGTGCTGTCTTAACTATCATCCTTTTCTTGTTAACAATCTTGGTTAGCCATTCAAGAGCTTGCTGCTGGGTTTCCATCCCTTTCCCTTTTTGTGGACTTATAGAGGGTTGCATTGTAGGAATAGTAGTGGATTTGGGTGAATGTAGTGGTGAAGGTATTGGCATAGGTGGAATAATAGGAGTGGGAATGGGAACAGTAAGTTGTGAAGGAGTAAGGATGTGATGGAGGATAAGGTAAAGGCAAGTTGGGAGAGGGAAAAGGAGTGGTGAAACCCTAGTGAAATATAGAAAAGTTGATTTGTTTATCTAGATGTGTTGAGGTATTCAATTAATTTACTTTACACTAGATAAGAACAGTGAAATGAAATATTTTCTTTTTTTCTGTTGAGATGAAGAGCAATAAATTACTTTAGCCTTATCTAGATTTTCTTCCCCATTTAAACTACGTTCAAATAATAAAGAGGAGCTGAGAATGAAAACTGTAAAATTGAGAATATAGGTATTGTAACTCAAAAGTTAAACACAAAGCAGTAAAATATAAGAGACGAAGAACCTGGAAACCAGTCGAAGCAGCTCACTAGTTAGGATGGTAGTGTGGCGCGCTGTCGTCCATAGTCAACAGAAAATGAAGTCTTCTGTGCAGATTTTGAGAGCATCTGTAATGTCCCCATTTTCTGAGTGATCACCTAATGGAGTCGGTTAGCCTATGCTATTCCCGTAGGCTAAGCCGGAGGGCTAAGGGAATGACCTAATTGATTAAATATTATATTTAATCAATTTTATTGGGCAAATTGAAGATATGAAGTGACTTCCTATATTTTTTTGAGCCATTTGGTGAAGGAGAAATAATTAAATAAAATGGCTAAGGAGGTGAGTGACCTGGGAAGGAGAAAAATAAAGGATGGAAAATGACTTTCCATATTTTGTAAGCCATTTGGAAACATAAAATAAATTAAATAAAATGGGCTTGAAGGTGGACGACCTAGGCAAGGGCCTAGAGATGCAATATCAAGGGTCATAAAGAGGTTTGCTCCCTTGGAGAAGACAATAAAAATAAAATAAGAATACTTTATTGAAGTTGGCCAAGATTGGAGGAGAAAAAGAAAATAAAAGAAATATCTTCCCAAGAGGAGGTCGGCCAGATTTTGTAATGTCCCCATTTTTGTGAGCATCAGAGTTGGAGGATTTAGTTTATCACTGGGTCCTTGTAGGCTAATATCGGTGTTTAGAGGATCCTGTTGTGGAGTTATTTGGCTCTCCAGAGGGCAGCTGTTTGTGTTTCCATCTCCAAATCCTTCATATGTTTTGAGGCCATTGATATTCAGGGGTTTATGGCTTTATTTGCTTATACTTACTATTTATTGTAAGTCAGTGGTTGTTAGAGAGGGACCCTTACTATTTTTAGTAAGGCAGTTGGGTGCACAGTGGATACAATGGTTAACTCCCAGGTTCAGACGGAATTGATAAATGACGTTTATCAATGGAGTTATGAAGTTTTAATTATTATTAAAGTAATACTTTAATAATGATTAATTATTATAAAGTGCACATTATTAAATATTTTATTGACTTTATTATGAAGGGGTTATTTAATGTTATGAAGTCAAATTATAAAAGTGCATATTATGGGCGCCCACTTTGAGGAATATTATAAAGTGTCAAAAGCAAATAAGTTATATTATTTTTAATTTGATTAAATGCCTTATGGGAAATTGTGCCACTTTGGAGGTGATATAAAAGGCACTCAAAAAAGCAAATTCATTATCATTGGATCATTTTTACATATCGGATTTTGTGCTTTGGAGAGCTTGGCTCTTGAGGATGGAAACCCAGGGTTTTCAGAATTCTTGGCTGTGGAGAACGAAGATTCTTGATTGTTCTTGCTACCTGAGGGTGTGAAAGATCACTTGAAGGCTGCATCAGTGGTAGCTTCATGTCAGAGGCTGCATTTGTGCTTCATTGGATTTACAGGAGAGATTCAGAATAAGGGTTTCATCATCAGAAGATTATTATCCGGGTATAAATTTCATGACAATAATAATTCTGATATAATATTACAATTGTGCTTCTGCATTTGTTGTTCTGTGAATTTTATGCATTATCTGGTAAATATTTCAAGAAAACTTCAAAACACATAAAACCATAGACCAGCAGTTGCAAAGAAATTAAGGGAGAACAGGGTTTTTTACAGTGGTATCAGAGCGGTTTCTTGCCATCCTGTGTGGGAAATTAATTTTTATGAGCAAAAAAAAATTCTCAGAAGATAGGGTTTTGAGAATTCATTGAAAATTTTAGAGGTATTCATTATTTTGGTGGAATATATTTTGATAAGTTTTTCAGGGTTTATTTGAGGCTATGATTTATTGGTATATCCGGAAAAGAAATGATCATTCCTATTATCGCAGCCCAAACCAAATTTATATATTTGCATTGCTAAAGACTACCAAATTAGTTCAAAGAAGGGAAGGTGGCTACTTTGTGAGGTGGCGTCTCATCTGTATGGATCGTGGGTCCCAGGCTTAATACACAGCAGCACTCCGAATACCAATTGCAGCCTTATTGAGGCTCTCGACCCATGTTACAGAAGTTTAATAGATGTTTGATATGATGTCATAGAAATCGTGGGACCTAGCAGTGTCTATAACTATAGAATTGCTAGAGTATTAAGGAGAAATCGTGGCTGAAGGAGGGAATACTACAAATCTGCCAGCGCCTCATATAAGGTGACGTGGAATTGTTAAGGAAAGCACGTGATATAAGCATTGGTAAGAAGAATCGTGGGGTTTCAAGGAACGCATCATATGAAGGCAACGCTGAAATACGAGTGGGCCCTTTCAAATTCATATTACTCCCTTTGAAGATTCAAGGCTTACGCGGGGAATAAAGAAGGTTACACAGCCTCTATATTTGTTATATCAGCCTTTAATTCTATTTCATAACATAGGCAGGGGAAAAACAGATTTGTGGGTTCAAGATATATATTTGTGTTGTTTTCAAAGTGGGGAACAAAAATCTGACAAATGATGGAAGGAAATTATTAAAGAATTCTACATGGTAGAATGATAGTGGAGTGTGGGCCCCTTAAACCACTCAGCAACTTTGCAAAGGAATTTGATTTAATAGAAAGAGATTGTGTTTGGAGAATCACAGCTTGTGGTAAGGCATTGATTTCAAGAGGAAACTGTGGGTCCCAAATCCCACTAAGAACTAGCTGCATCATATTTTATTTGGGCTTGTGTTTAAAATCTGAAGACAAAGGAATTCGTAGAAGAATTCGTAGCTTCCCTTGTATCATCTGCCGCCACTTGATAGAGATAGATTGCGTTTGCAAAGGGGTCGTTGGACATCATAATCATAAATAAATTGCATGGCTGGAGAAAAAAGGAAAGCACAGAAACTGTTGATCATATAAGTGGTATGTTGGTGATGATTTTTGTAATCTCTGATATGTATTACTGTTTTGATAAAAAACTGTAATTTCTGATATATGAAATCTGAGTGTCTATAACCCAGATTCATCCCATATTACAATGATACAAATTGCTGCTACATTATCTCTGTATTTCTGCCAATTATAGAAGTGTTCATGTGTTATTAGGGCTGCCAATAAATATTTGAACAGCAGTAGTTGAGTAGTTCAAATCTTTAATTTGGACTTATCTATCATATTATGGATTGTCTCTCTTGGAAATATGCAAATGTTTGTTAGGATGTTTACATGAGATGAAACTGACTATACACAAGAGATTGCATCTTTGGAATACATCAGAGATACAGTGATATACAGTATGCATGTCAAGTATTTGATGAAATGTCAAATACGATAAAAAAAGAAAACTAAGGATTCATAGGAGATTTTGATCAGGGTTTCATAAAATCATATCAGAGATTATTTATAAATCAGAACTTTAGTAAATATTCCTAGAAGGGATATCACAGTGGTGTAATAAAAAAAAATTCATGGAGGTCACACAGTTGATATTTGAGTAATCAGCACTCTTGCATTTGTTTCAGTCATGGGAAAATCTAGGGAAGAAATTGATTGGGAAGCCGATATAATTTTTAAAGAATACCGGATCATGCCAGATAAGTTTAAAATATTTGATGGTTTTGATGGCTTTCTGGATCGCTTGACTTTCTTCAATTCAAGAGTGATTGATACAGTGTTATATATTTGAGGGAAGTATGGGGAAAAAATAGTACAGGGCATATTTGATTCTCCTTCAGGAAACCTCTCGAAACAACCCATAGTCCTAGACAGCTAAGGCGTGAAGTTTGGAAGGAGTTCTTTGAATACGTAGAGAGGTTTGAGGACAATAGCAATTCTGTTTTTCGCAACAGCAGCCAAAACTCTTTGCATTATCATGAGGTAGCAGCCATTTCACTTGGGAAATATGCTTCTAGTGTGTTGTCACATGAAGGTACTCAAGATTTGGGTGCTAAGGTTGCGATTTGTGATGATGGTTCATGCCACACTGAGTCTAATTTCTCAAATCAGACCTTAGAAAACAAAACAGAAAATACATTTGATAGCGATGAATCTCAGGATAGTGTTTTGGATGGTCATGTAGTTACCTTGGAAGTGGAAGTGTGTGAAGATAATGTTATATCAGCAACTTCTACATTACCAGTTGAGCCATCCTTTGAGGTACATAGTAGTAGTGCTTTAGTTGCTGATGTGTGCACTGATGATAGCACACATGATGCTGCTAATCATGAGGTGAGTGATGTTGATTCAGCTTCATACCATAGTGCAGAATTGGGTGGAAAGAATGAGTCACAGGGGTATCATCATCTGGCTGGGCAGTTGAAGGTTAGTGACGATATGATTGCTATAGCTTTGGAGCATTTTGATGTTGCTCGACAGATGTTGGCATCCTATGGTTGGAGTACTCCTGAGATAGATGAGCACGGTGGCAGGGGTCTTTCCCTTCCAGAGTTCCATACACTTAGAAGCGACTGGGAAAATGAAGAATAATTATTTACTGTTATTATCCGATCGTGATTACCTTCTCAGGTGGGATGGGATTTGTTTTGATGCCTTGAAGGGAAAGGAGGAGGAGGTTGATGAGCTCACCCATGAGCTTGATGTGACTATGGACTTGTTGAATAGCACCCAGTTGGCCCTTCAGGAGTCGCAGTCACGATTGGAGGAGCTTATTGTGGAGTTGAGTTTGGCACAGTCTTCACCAGTTACAGATATAGTTCAGTTACCTACAACAGTAGTTGGTGATGATCTTATACCCATAGGTTGTGGTGATGGATGTGGCTACATCTATCACAGATACAGGTGCAGTTGATACGGATGGGATGAGTGAACTAGTGGAGAGTTGTAGAGAACCTCTTGTCGGACTTGGTTCTCCTGAGGTTAGTCCCATGACAGGTGATGCAGGTTAGATTACTGATAGCTCTTGTGTCTAAGTGGTGGGTTATATTGAGAGTTGTGTGACAGTTCTTGGCTCTACTCCATCATCTTCACAGGAGATATTCAGAGCATCATCTGGTTGGGAGTTTCGCTCTTGTGTTGATTTGTTCCTTTCCCCTGGAAGCATTTGATTTTGGGTTACAGCTTGTTGAGCCACAGAGTGGGAGAGATCAATTGCAGGTTACAGAAGATAAGGTTGATTTAGCCTTATATTGTTTTTACTGCGCCGATACGTTTGTTGAGTACTTTCTTGAGAGTCCGGAGTTTTAGGAGGGTCCGTGTGGAGCCACCGAGGATACTCTCATTCGAGGTTCGCGCTGCATCGAGCGTGCTCTGGGGGCAATTGTAGATACTCTGACTACAATGCTTCCTGATAGAGATTTTGTGATTGGGTTTGCTGAGAGGGTTACCAGAGCCCCTACCCAATAAGCTTTTCGGGGTCAGAGATTCGAGCCATCTTTTGATTCCAGAGTTGTTAGTGACGAGCCATTAACCGATGTTGGAGTTTCTTATCGCGACTGCATAGTGAGGAGTGTAATGCCCCGTCATGCAACCCTAGAGAGTTAGATATACAAGAGCAAAATTCCAGAATTTTTTTCTTTTTTTTTTTAAACAAGTAAATGCGATAACAGTAACCAAGATATCATAATACACAACATAAAGAAAAGTGCACATTCAACTCCTCTAGGGAAACATAATTGCATCAGTGAATACAAAGTCAAAACCACACAAGTGATATACGTTATACTGCTGCTACAGATAAGATCAACTTCCACCTTTGCAAGATAGTTAATATAAAAAGTTACAATACAAGATTACAAGACCGATCACGTCGGTTTACAAAAGAATGCATAAGAAAGTATACAACATCACCGAAGGTAGGAAGCAAACTGGAACTGGAACACCTCTGCGCAGAACTTGAACCGCATCTCCAAAAAAGCCCAATGGATAGCTCTGCCACCCAACCATGTGGAACCCTGAGGCCCACCCCTCCGAGCGAGGAGATAACGACGAGGATTCCACTAAGCCAAGAAACAACATCCAAAAATAAAAGAACGATAACTGACTTGACACAACCGACCATATCATCAAAGTTGTACAAGACAAGACATCACTCCAGAGGCACTACCAAGAAACAACAGAACTGCGTAAGGAGAGTGTGATCGCATGGTCCTAACATGGGTTACCCAGGCTATCTATCACCAGAAGCCGGCCCCCATCCATGGTTACCCTAGCAGCCTCTCTCTAGGCACCGGCCCCATAGGGTGACACATGCGGAGCCGACAGGTCCTCTCATGAAGACAAGGAGGTCGGCCTTGCCAACCAGGCCTTCTCATCCCATCTTTAGCCTGTGAGAGCACTCAAGGCATGGGTGAGGTCTCTTACTTATCTTGTTAAGTGTTATAATACCCCAACCTTCTTGATTAAGTTAAGTTTTTTTCACATGTTTACAACTTCCATGGGGTTACCCAGGCGACCTCTCACTAGGCACCGGCCCCACCATGAAAGCCACTCCCTTAGCGTTTCTCTGAACACCAAACATACCACAACATACAGATATAAAAGTCACAACTCAGTTCTGACCCACAACTTACGCCATTCACTAGGCCACAACAAAAGGGTCCTTAGAATTCCATCAAAATTTGAAGCAATACCATTTAGAAACCAAGTACTATATCCAAGGGCCATTCCCCATTCATTACAGGGCACAAAAATCCAAATATCCCATTACATTGCCATGCCACTATTTGGACCAAAGATCAAGACACCTCACCTCTGGAGTTAGGTACAACCAAAGATAGAGAAACCATAATCAGACAAGGTCAACACTTCCACATTGTCAACAAGTGGCCATAACATCACACAAGATTCCTACTTCACAACAAACCAACATAGACCAAACTCCACCCCAAGGCAATATAATACTCCAATACAAACATAAAGGTACGACTAGAAGGATAATCAGACAAAAGATATTCAATGAACTTCTAATTCAATCATGAGAACAACTTATGAGATTTAGGAAAATTCAAGTTCACGGCATTAACAACAATAAATGGTTTAAACTGACAATCGGCTCCAAGTCGCTAAAAGGAAGTAAAATAACATAAACGATGGTATCCACCATTTACGAAGCACGACAAGGAATATCACAAGCGTGACTAGCAAATTAAAATTCAACCAGGAGATCAATACACTATTATTACCCATGAACTAGAAATAGTAATTCAAATCCTTCTATAATTTCTCTCACAATAGTTACCTACTACAATAATATATCATGGAAATCTCTACCCAAAGACATCATTACTTCCAGCAACGAAATTTCCCACAAACCATATTTGAAAACGACTTGACATAACCCTTAATGGATGAAACAGATTGGCTATCATACAAGACTTTTACTTTCAATGTAATGAAATGATTTAACATATGCTATATCATTAACGTGGACATAACTACAGAAATCTAGTATTATAACTCGAAAAACACAAAAGCTCTAACTAATACAATTTCTAATAACATCTGTAAATTTCACAAGGATATTTCTTATGATCAAATATTATCATCAAGCATTTAAAATTTCAATTCAACGCTAAGACATATATATAATTTCCTAGGAGCTAGCATCTTACCAACTTACAAATCCAATTGCAACAGCCATGAGAATCTGTAAGCGCATTTTCCTAACATATACTTCTTATAATTTCAACTAAAGAAAATACATTTCCTAAAACCATTTACCAATCGCAAAAACAACCTTCAAACCTTTAAATTCCCATACAAGCTACAACATCATTCGTAAATGGATCTTCTAAAATTACATTTATGTTTCACAATGTAAATAAATAAGGTTACAAGGCAAGATTAAAAGAACTTTTATTCCTTTTGATTAACTACGTGCATGGAATAATAGACCATTTTATCTAATCTATCCATTTTACTTACTAAGAAACTAATCCATAAATTATAATGCCAAAACAACTAAAAGCATTCATAATTCTAATTATACCTTATTCTAAATAACTTGATTAAGCTTATAAATGACATATTAAATAAACTCGTTAAACTATTAGTTAACTCAACATAGAAAATATATACAATGAAATCGAACTTTCAAAAGAATCTATCCTAGCCAACATAAGAATAATAAGGTGTCATCTAACTAAACTAGAACGTTATCTATCTAGAACAACATTTATTTCTTATCAACTAACTTACTAATACTATACTTATAACATTAACCATTCAATTACCACTATTTCAAGGAGATAATAATAATACTAATAATGTTCCTCCTATACATTTAAACTTCTAGCTCCTACATACATGTCTCTATCAACTGTGGGAATACATTAATAAGTTGTAATAATATAACTAACTAAATTATCAACCCAACATATATCAATTACCACCCGACTAGTGAATTCTAAAAAGGAACTCCAACTAGCGTCAGACATCTTTAGAGGGACGCAGCCCACAACATTCAGCTTCAAGGAGAATAAAGAATGATGCTAATTTTGCGTTAAGGAAAGTGATTTAGAAATAAGAGTAAGAGAGGTAGGTACGATCCAGACATAACGTGATTTGCTGGTATCAAGTTTTCTTATAAGATTCTAGCTGGACCATCGATACGGTGATGCCCAAACATGGAAGAGTTAAGCATTGATTTAAGAGTTATCTCAAGGAAGCAATCATAACCATTTATCAACAGCAACTCTAGACTAGGCAACCAAAATTCAGATGATGCGAATAGGATGAAGCCGCAGGAGGCAATTTAATCGGCCCAGTGGCAGGACAGTCAATGGATAACATGTCTCTTTTGTTTTCTTCATAGGGTGAACGGTCGACAATGCAGAAATTGCAAGTCGTTTGATGAGTAGAACATTTATAATGTACACAGACAATGATGCTGGAGTGCCGTGGAAAAAAAACATATATGAAAAATTGCAATGACAGAGAAAACGCCCGATAGTAAGTCTCTCATAAAATGATCATTGGAATGTAATGATTTCTGAGTATGAGCAAGAATGAATTATCTATAAGAGTTCCAGAGATAGTCAAGTACATGCTTTTGGCAGGTTTAAAACCCATCCACAGCCTTAATCGGCAGCCTGGTCGCAGGTACACAAATGACATAAGTGACACAGGGTAAACATAAAGCAAGACGCTTGCATTGGATACAGTAGATCAAAGCCTAGAAGACATGCATGCAAAGGTGAATTTATATACAGAGTACAAGAGCTGTTAATAACATGCCTTAGAGGAGTGTAGTCTTATGGATACAAAATGGGCTTCAAGATGTATGATTAACATAAATGACTAATGCAAGTGTCCCCTGAGCTCTAAATGTTTACTACCATGCAGATTTAGAGGATAATATCTAAAAGAGATTTCCTATTGTATTATATCTTAATTGATCTTAATGCGGTAAAGATGTCCTCCTTGGTAGTGTGGAATATCTAGAGGTAACTCAATATCTTATTACCAGAATACGATTTAAGCCTATGATAGTTGTTTTAAAAGAGTGCATAGGAGGATAAGGATTTTACGGAGATTTCAGAGGGAATGAAGTTTTGTTTTGCAGAGAATGCCATGGTAATCAATTTAGCACATCATGAAGAATAATAAGGGTTACGAGATCCAAAAGTTATGATTATAGGGGTGTTCCTCCGTGGAGAAATTTGAGAGCTCTCGAGAGTAATCAACTCAAGGTCACATTCAGCGGAATTCAAACAGGGCAAAGACATGGTCACAATAGCTCCTAGCATTCAAAACCTTCAACCCAGACAACAAGTAAAATAAAGAGAAAGATTTCACATTTGAGGATATAGATATGTCAAGAACATACCCTGGAATTATCTTCCAGCTTCTGAATCCTCCTCCGGTTTCCACTTCTTTTTTGCAATTTATTCTTCCCCCCCCCCCCAATCTTCTCTGTAAAAACTCACCCCCTAAAATTTTCCATGAAACCCCCTTCAAATATTCCTACTATCATAAAAATAGCCAAAACCATAAATTCCATCCCATAACTCTCCCCGTTACTGAAATCCACTTCCTCAAAAATTAAATACATTAAATTTTCCACCACCAGAAAGATTCTTCCAATCTTATAATTTATAACCACTCAAACGACAACTCACAATTAATAAAATTAAACTTATAAATACAATATAAAATGGTATCTAACAAAGAATATTTACTCATTTAATATGATATTAAATATTTATAATTTATCTATTATTACTATTAAAATTATTAATTAAATTTCTATCAAATATTTAATATTTCACAAAATTAATATTATTTATTTACAAAATAGATTAATAATCTCTATTAAATGAAACAATTAAACCAACAATAAGCAACTCAAAATTACATACCAAACATTTCCAACGACAACACTCTACAGAACAACAGAGACTCACAACCATGCTCCACACCGACCAAACTGATAGAACCTAAGATTGGGAACTCATCCTTATTGAGAATGATAACAACTGGGGAACCTCATGTTATCTTCATTCCACAACTCAGAGAATTCATATTCGACAACTCAAGGCATTTATTTCCCATATCAAAATTATTTTGAGCCAATATAAATTGATAATCCGTAAATCCAAATTAATGACATAAATGATCTTGAACAACAGATAATCAACTCTAGTCTATTTTAAAATCCAACCAAGGAATCAATCCAAGTTCTAAACCAACTAAATATTATGTAATAATCATAATAGAAGCATTATTAGTTAATAATAGATCATAAAAGTATTTTTCCAACCACAAATAAACATTATTAACACGACTCGACTATACATCACAACACGAGATACCCAACATAACAAGGCAAGACCATGACTCGAGACAACAACAGAATACAAGGACCGACCTAGTGGAATAGACCTCGCATTATCTCCCATCATTAATACCCATTGGTGTAAGAACCCGCTCGAACCTGCTATATCAGGTGGAGTCGAGGTTCGGTACCTGCAGCCTGCATCTGAGTAATTGGTTGTATAAAATCAAACACATATATGCCAACACACATAGAGAGTCAGAGAATCGCGGCGTAGTAGGGTACTCGAAGCGAGTATTACTACACCGTCTCTGCTCTTGAAACAATATCATAACAACTTTTATCTGAATTCAACCACCACAATTCAAATAACACATGATATTAATTCACATCATAACTGAAATAACAGTAGTGCCATCGTAAACTCATAACACCTGTCTAATTATATCAGTCAAACATAGTTCATCAAAATAAACATAAATCATGACCTACTAATCAACTGTCTCAGATTGAATCAATGCAATGAACGACTAACAACTATCACCAATTGACAGAGAGCAATGCAGAACCACCGCTATCACAAGCCAACGACGAGGGGGCACTACAAGGAGTGCTCATCACTTTTCTTTTGATCCACACACGGAGGATTTGATGATGCATTGGTGTGGATTGGCCCCAGGGTTATACCATCCTTTGTGGGATGGATATTTACTATTTTCAGTAGATGGAGTTAGTGGTTGCAAGTACCCGACCCAGTCATTTGCAGGGGATTACTTGCAGGATCAGAGGTTGGTTTCGCATCATGCTGACATGTATCCGACAAAGTTTGCTACTTCTATGTCACAGAGACTACCTGTGTATGCATGGCTTCAAAGAGATTATGGTGTCAGCAGACATGATGGCTTAGTTGGATATCACATCCATGAGAGTTTAGTAGAGTATGGAGGGAGATTTAATGTAGTAGTCTAGCAGATGCTTCCAGGTATTTTTATCTCTTCATGACAGATGGACGTGAGTTTTGTTTGCATTGGGATCCTGGTGGTGACAAGGTTAGCACTGCAGTTTGGATGGGTCCCATTGGCTGGCTTCACCACTTCTGGTATGGTGAAGTTGAGATTAGTGTTGAACAGCGGAAGTCTGAGGGTGTTTTACATGTTAGACTTCTATTCCGGATTTGGGATCCAGGTATATTATGTTGGACACTCTCCAGTGTGTTGAGGGATCCTCTGTGTGCATTAGGGTTCCGGTTTGGGTTCACTGGGGGGTATTGCTACATTTACACGGTGTGATTCGTTTGCAGTTTCACTTCAAGTTCTCATGTACATGAGTTGGGTTTGATGCACAGTTACTGTGCGCATGGATTGGACAGTTGGTCTGTTGTCTTTGTTTGCGTAGTTGTGTTTATGCTGGTGATGCAGCAGTTGTGTTCTTGTGTGGGACATTACACAGTTTTCTTTTCGACCTCTGGTGGAGTGGTGATTCTTTGCAGTAGAGATTGCTTGGGGACAAGCAATTTTAGGGAGGGTGGACTGTAATGTCCCCATTTTCGTGAGCATCAGAGTTGGAGGATTTAGCTTATCACTGGGTCCTTGTAGGCTAATATCAGTGTTTAGAGGATCCTGTTGTGGAGTTATTTGGCTCTCCAGAGGGCAGTTGTCTGTGTTTCCATCTCCAGATCCTTCATATGTTCTGAGGCAATTGATATTCAGGGGTTTATGGCTTTATTTGCATATACTTACTATTTATTGTAAGTCAGTGGTTGTTAGAGAGGGACCCTTACTATTTTTAGTAAGGCAGTTGGGTGCACAGTGGATACAATGGTTAACTCCCAGGTTCAAACGGAATTGATAAAGGACATTTATCAATGGAGTTATGAAGTTTTAATTATTATTAAAGTAATGCTTTTAGTAATGATTAATTATTATAAAGTGCACATTATTAAATATTTTCTTGACTTTATTATGAAGGGGTTATTTAATGTTATGAAGTCAAATTATAAAAGTGCATATTATGGGCGCCCACTTTGAGGAATATTATAAAGTGTCAAAAGCAAATAAGTTATATTATTTTTAATGATTAAATGCCTCATGGGAAATCTTGCCACTTTGAAGGTGATATAAAAGGCACTCAAAAAAACAAATTCATTATCATTGGATCATTTTTACATATTGGATTTTGTGCTTTTGGAGAGCTTGGCTCTTGAGGATGGAAACCTAGGGTTTTCAGATTTCTTGGCTGTGGAGAACGAAGATTCTTGATTGTTCTTGCTACCTGAGGGTGTGAAAGATCACTTGAAGGCTGCATTAGTGATAGCTTCATGTCAGAGGCTGCATTTGTGCTTCATTGGATTTACAGGAGAGATTCAGAATAAGGGTTTCATCATCAGAAGATTGTTATCCGGGTATGAATGTTTTCAATGTAATTTCATGACAATAATAATTTTGATATAATATTACAATTGTGCTTATGCATTTGTTGTTCTGTGAATTTTATGCATTATCTGGTAAATATTTCAAGAAAACTTCAAAACACATAAAACATAGACCAGCAGTTGCAAAGAAATAGATTCAGGGCTAACAGGGGTTTTTACAGATTTGGAGGGAAAAGGTTGGCTATAAATATAAGATCATTTGAGGTCATTTCATCATCCATTCATATCTTATTTTCTCATTGACATTTTATCTCTTGGCTGCAACTTTGGTTGGGCTTCATTCCAAGGACGAAAACGCTTATGAATGTGGTGAGTTGGATGAAACCCTAGCTCATCTTGTGGAGGACTCAACGTGTAAGATTTCTACCCAAGATTGCGAATGAATGAAGGAAAGAAAAAGAAAAATCAGATATGAGCCAAATAAACTGTTTTGAACTCAAGAGAATGCAAACAATACAATAGAATGAGCTCCTAATACAAGCTAGGTAGCATGTGTATATAAAAAAGGGAGAGGGTGGAGACGGCAACACCAACCAATATGAAGCGACCATCTATTGGTTTAATGATAGTAAAGTATCTTCCCAAGATAGCTAATGGGTGCTCCTTTGTAGGAGGGTGACACCTCATAACCCACTCACTTAATTAAACATGCTTTAAGAACCTAAGCAAGATTAATAAAAGCTATAGGAAAAGCCTAGGAATATAGGAAAATAAATAACCCAACTAGGAAATAAAAACCTACACTAACACCCCCCTTTAAGCGCAAGTTAGGTGGGTGAAAAGATGGGTCTTAAGAAATGAATCCTAATGAGGTACCCATGTACATAAATCTCTCACAATTGTTGAAAAGGAGAAATCCTAGTGGGCAAAAATTCGTCCCCAAAAAAGAGAATAAAGCGGGAAGGGCTAAGTGACCCCCCAGAAGAGATGTCCCACACCCCCAAGAGAGACCGAAGTTGAACATACTTTCTCTCAGTGAAGGGTTTGGTGAAGATATCTGCAACTTGGTTTACTGTAGGACAGTACTGCAAATCAACGACTTGCTCTTGAATCAGCTCTCTGAGAAAATGCATGTGGATCTCGATGTGTTTGGTCTGCTGATGATGAACCGGGTTCTTCGAGAACTAGATGGCACTCTGGTTGTCACAGTAGAGGACTGATGGCTTCTAAAAAGTGATGCCAAGTTCAGTGAGGATATTCTAATGCTAGATAGCCTCAGTGGCGGCATTGACAACCCTCGGATACTCAGCCTCAGTCAAAGAAAGAGCAATAGCATGCTGCTTGCTTTGCCAACAAATGGGACTAGAACCAAGGTGAAAGTTGTAGCCAGATGTGGACTTGCGATCATTAAGATCAACAACTGAATCAGAATCCGTGTATCCAACCAAGTCTGAACCTGTTTTCGTTGCATAGTGAATCTTGTACCTGTGAGTGCCCTGTATGTAGCGCAAGATGCATTTGGCAGCCTTCCAATGAAGCTCATGTGGCTCCGTCATGAAGTGTGAAACAATGCCAACTGCAAATGAAATGTCAGGGCAAGTATGAGTCAGGTAGATGAGGCTACCAATAAGTTGACGATACAAAGTGGCATCAACAAGTGGTGTGGAACACTTCGCCTCAAGCCTGACTCTTGACAAAAAGGGAGTTGGTGTAGGCTTACAATGAGACATGTGAAAACGAGCCAGAAGATCAAGAGCATACTTGGGTTGTGCAAGAGAGATCCTAGAAGAGGTCTGAGTGATCTCAATCCCGAGAAAATAGTGCAATAGACCCAAGTTGGTCATGGCAAACTTTTCATGCAAAGCATTCTTGACACTCACAATGATCGATGATGTGCTCCTAGTGATAATCAAGTTATCGACATAGAGTGCCAACAAAAGAAGAGCATCCTCTTGTCTCAAGATGTAGACATTTGGATTTGAGTGGCATCTAGAGAACCCAATTGAGAGAAGAAACGAGTCCATCTTGGCATACCAAGCCAATGGGGCTTGTTTGAGGCCATAGAGAGACTTCCTCAATCTGCAAACCAGTGAAGAATTTTGAACGAACCCCTGTGGCTGCTCCATGTAAATCTCCTCATGTAAATCCCCGTGAAGAAATGAACTCTTCACATCCATCTGATATACAACCCAACTTTGAGTTGCAACAATAGCAAGTATCAGGCGAGTGGAGTTGATCTTGGCGACGGGGTTAAAGGTCTCAGTGTAGTTAATACCAGGAACTTGAGAGAAACCTTTAGCCACAAGTCGTGCTTTAAACTTGTCAATTGATCCATCCACTGCAAATTTGGTCCGATAGATCCACTTACACTGAACCATTTTTCTTCCCTTAGGAAGTGGAACAAGATCCCAAGTTTTGTTCCGAATCAAAGAGTTCTACTCTTCCTCCATTGCCGAATCCCATTGAGCAATACCTGATGCTTCATGAAATGACTATGGATTTGAAGTTGTGGCAATGTAGGAATGTGGAATATCCTGATGTTGTGACCGAGACCTCTGAGTATCTGAAGGATCCCCAACAAGAGTCCCTGCTGACTCAAGTGTTTGACGAGCCCAGTGAGGCATGTGAGGAGATGGAGGAGAACCCTCACCCTCAGAATTTGAACTTTGCGAAGAGGAGGATGAAACCTCGTGATCAACTCTGCGAGTAGAGGCAATTGGACGAAAATCATCTGAGTCACTGTCTGAATTCGTGGTGGAGGAAGGAAGAAGAGAGGATGAGCTAGGAGAGCTTTCCTCAAATTGCACACTTCGCTCAATGAAGAGCTCATGTGTCTCAGGATCCAAAGATGATAACCTTTGACACCATCGGGGTAACCAACAAAGATACAAGGCCGGATCAGAGGTTCCAAGGCCTTGCGCTTCTCCGAAGGAATATGAGCCCATGTTGGAGAGCCAAAAACTCTGAAGTGCCACACAACAGGTTTCTTGCTACACTAGGCTTCAAAAGGAGTCATTCCCTTCAATGCCTTATACAGAACTTTATTCTGGATGTGAGCAACACAGTTGATAGCTTCTGCCCAATACTCAGGTGCAAGGGAGTGTGTGTGGATCATGCAACCAACCATTTCTTTCAAGGACCTAATTTTCCTCTCGGCCACACCATTCTGCTGAGGTGTATAGGTGACAATATGCTGAAGATCTATCCCTTCAAGAGTGCAAAATTGTTCAAAGCGGTGGTTCACATATTCTTTGCTATTGTCAGTGCGGAGAATCTTGACAACCTTTCTAGATTGTTTCTCAGCACGAGCCTTGAACTCTTGGAATATATCAAAAGCGTTTCTTCTGCCGAAGAAAGTAGACCCAGGTGTATCTGGAATAGTCATCAATGAAGGTGAACAAGTAGTGAGCCTTGCTGAAAGACAAGGATGGAAATGGACCCGCCACATCACTGTGAACCAGCTCAAGGACTTCAGAAGCCCTCCAAGCCTTCTCTTTGTCAAAATTGTCCTCAGGATGTTTTCCCAAGGCACAACCCGAACAAACTCCATCTGAAAAATTGATCTTAGGAAGACCTGTGGCCATATCCTGCTTGCTGAGCTGCTAGAGATAGCGGAAGTTGAGATGGCCAAACTGCTCATGCCATAGCTTGCTCACAGAATCTGAATGAGTGAGCAAGGCAGTAGAATGTGAATCAGGTACAAAATGAGAGAAAGGACACAGTTGAGACTCATGATTAGCCTTTCTAATTGCAAGAAGTGCATTGTCTTCAAGATTCCTGATGGTGACAGAATCGAAAGTGAACTCAACTTTTCTACCATTCTGGGCAATTTGATAGATGGAGAGAAGGTTGGCCAACATATTAGGCACACAGAGGACATGCTCAAATGTACCAGTGCCAGCATCAACATAACCTTTCTCGATGACTTCGACATGATAGTCATCCCCAATGAGAATGTGGGGCACCGCACAAGGCTCCAACAAGGAAAACTGTTCTCTGACAGAACCCATGTTATGTGATGCACCCGAATCAAGAATCCACTGCTGAGAAGAATCTGCAATAGCAACTAGTGCAGTTGCTTTCCCTTTGCCTGATTTGGAAGGAGTAGAGGATTGTTGTGAAGAAGGCAGATTAATGTTGTTCCTTGATCTGCTTCTTGTGACAAGAGTGTTTCTCATGAGCAACTTTCTTACAGTAACAAGAAGTTGGCTTTTTCTTCTTCTAAGAATTCCCCTTTGAAGAAGAGGAATTGGAGTCTGCTTTTGGGGCAAATGATGACTGTGCTTGATCTTTCTGTGACTTTTTCTTAAACTTCTTTTGTTTCTTGTTAGGTTTCCTTGACTCTTTCTATCCCTTTGACTGACTAGCCAACAAACCCTGAGACTGATATGGCTTTAAGAGACCCATGGAAAGAAGCTTGCCTTGTTCTTGCATCAACAATTCAGAAAATGAAGCAGAAGAAGACATTGTATAAGCAAAGCCTATAGTCAATTTATGAGTATGAAAATTGGAAACAAAAGCAACATATTCAGGTCCATGTTTGTTAAGGGTACTCAAGACAAGTTGAATGTCCTTTTTTTATATGCCACATGCTTTACATTGTGCTCTCAAATCATTAACTTTTGTTACAAAGTCCTGGATGTTGTCAAAAGACTTAGGATCAAGTGCGATTAGTTAATTATCAATTTGATATCTCCTTACTTCATCAGTTGTCCCATAGAGAGTTTTTAGTTTGTCCCATACATTATGTGAATTATTACATCCATCAAGTTGAAACATTATATCAAGAGAAACTAAACTCCTAAGACAACCTAGAGCTTTTGTTTGTTCAATCATCCAGAGTATTTTGTCCTTAGCATCTACGGGTTCAATTAGTTGAACCTTCTTGCATTAAGAAGTTCCATGCATTTTGTTGCCATATGTTGTAGTTGTATGGTGTTAGCAATGGAAACTTAACATTACCCATTTGTGAAAAGAAAGAGAGCACGGGCAGAAAGAGATGCACAAGCACAATCACACCAAGAGACCCTCTCCCCGAATTATTCAATCAAGAAGTCCCCCCAAGCAAAATGATTTGGCACTTTATAAGTAGTGCGGTTGGAATGGCTTTTAGCAAGAGAATGCTGAGTGGACTTGACTTCAATACTTTTTATAAATCCTCACAAAATGAGCATATATTGAAATTACAATGTAGCTACAAAACAAAGTGAAATTACCAACACCACTGTGAAGTACACGAAAAAACATGCACTTTCAAAAAAAGAATCGCCTCGATCCGAGGTCATATGCAAAAGTTATGCACCTTTGAAAGTCCCAAAACAAGAACTGCGCAAAGTCACCTATGAGAATCTGAGATTTATGGGAAATCGATGCACCAAAATCAAAAACTGTTTGCACCAGGGCAGAGAGTACGAGAAATAAGCCCAAATAAAAAAAAGAAGCTCAGAAATTGGAGGTCAGGAGCCCAAGATAGGAGCTTGCAAAGTTTGTCTTTGAAAACTAAAACTGCATCAGTGAGGGGGTAGGATTAAAAATCATTGTCCGTCAAACTTAGCGGAACTGCCGCCAAATTTGGTGGTCCTGCCAAATGTAGCCCTCTGCCTGATAAATTGGAACCCTACCAAAATTAGCTTTCCTCTAGCCAAATATAGTTCCTGCCAAGACTGGCGGAACTGACAAAACCTCCTCCAAATAGGATGACAAATTTGGCAAAGTGCCATAGTGCATGGCACAGAAGCAGAGGTGACTAGGCACGAATGCTGAGGACCAAAAGGCCGAACAAGCAGTTTTTAAAAATAATGATTTGGAAAAAATGAGCGGCTCAAAGACCGAATGAGCAAGTGGAAAGGGGGCCGAAGCCTCACCCCTTACCCCTTAAGAGGGGTGAGCGGCCTCCTTAGGAGGTCTACAACTCTCTAAGAGGAGGTTGCGGCCTCTCTAATGAGCCGCTCCTCATATTAAGGGGGCGAAGCCCAATAAAGCACTGCGCAGGGTATGGTACCCTGCATACCTCCTGTGCTGGCTTTAATAAACCCCTAGAAATTGGAGTTTTCTCCACATTTTTCTGATTCTCCAGATCATCCGAAGATGCAAGAGAAGAGTAGACTCATGTGCTTCGAAAAAGACAGTCCTACACTCTCAGATTTTTCAAGAAAAATGCTAACCCACAACTCACAACCGCTCTGATACCATGTAAAATTTCTACCCAAGACTGCGAATAAATGAAGGAAAGCAAAACAGAAATCAGATATGAGCCAAATAAACTGTATTCAACTCAAGAGAATGCAATCAATACAATAGAATGAGCTCCTAATACAAGCTAGGTAGCATGTTTATATAGAAAAAGGAGAGGGTTGAGGTGGCAACACCAACCAAGAGGAAGCGACCATCTATCGGTCTAAAGATAGTAAAGTTTCTTCCCAAGATAGCTAATGGGTGCTCCCTTGTAGGATGGTGACACCTGATAACCCACTCAATTAAACATGCTTTAAGAACCTAAGCAAGATTAATAAAAGGTGTAGGAAAAACCTAGGAATATAGGAAAATAAATAATCCAACTAGGAAATAAAAACCTACACTAACATAATGGAGTTGTAATTGGACTTCATTGGAGACATTTGGAGGTTTGGAGCATCGTTGCATAATTAGATTTGCATTTAGATTTGGAGCAACATTGTTGTGGCATTTTGTGAGAATATTGCATTAGGGTTTTGCCCTAATTTGGAGCGCCACTTTGGAGCAGACTTGAGCACCCATCTTTGGAGGACGATTTTGCATTTTTGGAGCAGCAAATCCTAAGTGCTTGCCAAGGAGGAATTCACCCATCTAGGGTTTGATTATTGAAGGCTATTTTTGCATATATTTGGTATGTAAAATCCTAGTTTTAGGTCTGATTTATAGAGAAGAAATTTGGGTATATGTTTGGCATGTTTGAGCCCAAGAATTCATTGTAAAATCAGTCTAGAATATTCAGATTTGTAACAGCAGAAGTTTCCTACAGAAAATCAGATTTGTATATTGCATTTGGATGCCCTATATTGTGTTTTTCATGGTGGATTTCATGTTTGACATGAATATCAATTGGTAGTATCATTTGGCATGTTTATTTGTCATGTTTGGACACTTGTATGTTCGCTGTGATAATTTATTTGAAATCAGAAAATAAAAATCATAAATCTGAATTAGGGTTTGAGCAGAAATAAAAACCAGAATTTTAGGGAAGATCCCATTAGGGATATTACAGTGGTATTAGAGCTTTAATCTTGCCAACCTGAAGGGTTTTTTCAAGCATAAGTCTCGAAGATAGAAGATATATTTGGGCAGTTTGGTTTTGAAGGAAGATTCTACCAAATTTGTGGAGATTTGTATCCCAATACCATTTTGGTATTGAAGGAGTTTTGCAGGTTGTATATCAGATTGAAGAAGATATTTTCAGCACCATATTTTGTGGAGATTGCCAAAGGTTTCGCCCTAGCGTGAGCGCCACCACTTTGGGAGGGCGATTTGTAGTTTTGGGCTTGGAAGGCCATAACCTAGCCGACACCAAGGGAAAGATATATTCAGATTTGAAGAGTAGATTGAAAGCGCCATCTTTTGAGTGGTTGGGTGGAAGATACTTGCGAGGGTGTAATATCCCCTTCTAGGATATTTGCTAAATACTCTGCTTTATAATGAATTCTGATCTGAATCTTGCAATCCCTATCTAAAAGCTTAACTCTACCCACAAAATATTGAATTCCTTAAAGAACATTACATCAAATAGGTTGTAGATAAAGGGGATATTCAAATTAAAGATTTGAATGATGGCAAGTACAATGTATCACAGGCAGATTACAACACCAAATGGCAACCCAGTCCAATCATATACTGCTGTTATAGAATCAAAGATTTCACATACCATAAACAAAACAACTTCTGATCACTCCACTTCAGTTATGAATACAAATAGGCTGCTTACAGTCTACAAATATGCTGACCTGTGCATGCAGATTGCTGACTCAATCCAAGATGAATTCTAATAGCTGTTACATATCAGTACTGCTCTGTCGTCTGCTGTAATTTAGAACTGTGAATGTGAATTCTTCTTTACTGCTCTTATCCACAGATATGCTATCAGTCTTCTAATGATGGCACTTTAAAGGTCTTCAATATAGCTATGACTAAAGATATAAATAATAAGCTTCAACAGACAAAAGAGACCAGAGGGGCGCACATGGCCGAGTTTGTCCCCCTAATGTTATGATGGAAGGTGTACGGCAGTTTAGGGACTGATATATTATTAGAAGTAGCAGCCTTAGTAGAAATTTTTGTGAGTGGTAGGTCCCACATCACACTTCAACATAAACCACAACTCTCAAAGATGGCTATGTCGGATTTGTGTCTCCCAAAAAGGCTTACACTATGCAAAAAACCACCAAACATATGCTATAGACTTGAATCGTCCCCTTTGAATATTGAACAATTAACTTATGAATTTCTTTATACTTCAACATATGAAACGCCTAACATGAAATGGGGGACCCGCCATACTATCAACCAATATTAGTTCTCAGAATTTCATATGGATATGATTTTGATCTTGCACGACTTCCTTGGTGCATATAAAAATTGAATCAAAGTCTTTGCTATGCTGACGGCGATTAATTCAATTTTTCCATATAGTACGACGCATGCTTCCAAACAATCTCTGAATTTATAATGGATGCCGCTGCTTTAATGGCCCATAAAATAATCACAGAAATATCAGGAAATAAATCAATTCAACCTTGCAAATTGATATTTACTCACAAATTACATAAATTTGCATACAAAGACCTTCTGCATAAAACAATGTTCGAATTATTCAGCAATGTCTTCAAACTAAGATCTTCAATGAAGCTTTACAAACGGTTTCCGATCAAATATCGAAAACCCAAATACAATGAAGCACAACTGTGAAATCTGAGATAATTTCACCTCAAGGTTGGTAAGGGAGCATCACCAAACCAACAACTACCAAGGGGTCATCTCCTTGATATCACGAATGCAAGGGAACATCTCCTTGACATTCGCTGAAGTCGGAACTTGACAAAAAAACATAAACATCAACACAAGCATGATCAACAATGACTCTGACCTCTCCTTTTAAACTTTCATCAATTAGGACTAGCCTAATTTTATTAAATGAAAGTTTCTGTGTACACGGTCACACCTTAGAGTTTTAAATGCTTTTACATGACCCTTTTTAAATGTGTGTGTACAATAACACTTTAATTTATAAAGTGTTTTTTTTTTTAAGTGCTCAAGTAACTTAATAAAAAATTAATTTGACAAAGTAATTAAAATACTTTATAAAATTAATTTACAATTAGAACCCATGAAGTTGCAAAAATTGAAGACATGACAGAGGGTTTACATTAGAGTGAGCGCCAACTTCAAAGAAGGACGACTTCATGTTGGAGGAGAAGAATTTCAGACTTTGAAGGTCAACATCATCTATTATTTGGCAATCATATTCCAAGGAGCAGATATTTGTTTGTGTATGTGTATGGTTGGTATTTTCTCATTGCTGGCCACCAAAACTGGATTTGCATATTATACATGTGTGCGGAGTTGCCCAATGCTTGGGTGAGGATCAAGTGCCAAACCAGGTCGCCATTTAGGGTTGGACATAAGACATCATTCCCCACCAGTTTTTGTATGTATGAACAATTGTTTATCAGTATAACAGTCTGATTTGTAATAGCAGGGGTTTGGGCTATGTTTGGGCATGCTTGAGCGCATAAACTTGATGTAATTGCAGCAGTCATCCATTCTCAGAAATCAGAAAATTATGTCATATTGGCAATTGAATGGTCATATGTCATGTCCTTATATTAATGATTTATAATTGAATTATTCATTTAAATTAAAGATATGAATGATATGAAAATATTGTAAAACAAATATGCTTACATTAATAATATAGATTAATAATATTTAAATAATAAATTAAATCTTATATAAATTAATATAATTAAAACATAATATATATTATATTGATATTATTAATAAGAAATATAATTATTAATATAAATATAGATATTAATATTATTATAATATATATTATTATATTATATAAATATAAATATAAATATAATAATAAATTAAATATTATAAAGTATGATCATATTATAAATATAATTATTAACACTAAGGCAGCAATTCTTATTTAAAGGGAGTCATTGAAAGGCTGCGATTCATATGAGACATGCCTATTCATATTAAAAAGAATGACCATAATTAAAGGAAAAGCCATGATGGAAAAGGGATAGAGGGCAGCGATCATGTTTGGTTAAAGTTCTAAAATTATTATGGTATGATTTATTTGTGAAGGTGGGCCCCATTCATAAGAAGACAAATTTGTTATATGAAGGGGGGTTGTTTTATGAAGTGTTGCTCTTGTTTGGTAAGGGTTGCATCTCTTCCTTAGAATTTATATTATATATATAGTGAAAGATGTGAAGATAAAATGGAGGCAGCAATAAGGAATGATAACTGAATTTAGAGAGGAAGAAAATAAGAAGGAAAGAAGAATATATATAATTTCTATATATATATATATATTTATTTCTGATATACATGAGTTTGCAATACAAGATAGAGAGGTATTTACGGAGTTTAATATATATATTTTATATATATAAGAGCAGATATAAATCTGATATATACAGATCAGCAAGAAAAAGGATATACAATTCTGAGATTGGAAGAAGATATCTCTGAGTATATAAAGGAATAAGATCTGATTTCAAATGGTAGGTGGAAAGGAATTCTTAGGAGTTCTAAAAGGCAAGAGTTATCTAGTATGATGTATCTAATCTTATAATTGGTGTCATGTATTAAGTAATGACAAATAAAGGGAAGATTATCATTAGACTTGTATATATAGAGATACATTATGAAATTTGCTATATATATATATATATATATTAAGTAATGTTATGTTCAATCTCGTTGCCTATTTACTCCTATTGCCTGCAACCTTAGGGTAGGTTGGTTTTGTTAGGGAGAGGCGGAGTAATCCCATCCCGATTACATTGGAGAAGGTTTAGTGCGCCCTAGATAAGTAATTCCCCATCCATGGTTGAGGATTAGAAGAATAAGATTGAGATGTACATAGTGATCATTTGGTATGTTGAAATATATTTCTATTGCCTACAACCCGAGGGTAGGTTGGTTTTGTTAGGAAGAGGCGGAGCAATTCCATCTCGATGGATTGGAGATGGTTTAGCGCGCCCTAGACAATGTTTGTTAGGGAGAGGCGGAGTAATTCCATCCCAATTACATTGAAGAAGGTTTAGCGTGCCCTAGGCAAGTAATTTCCCATCCAAGGTTGAGGATTAGAAAGGAAGTAAGGATTAAGACTTGAACATAGTCGATATTGAATTGTGTTATGAATTGAACTAAATTTTATCTTAATTTATTGATCTTTAATATCTCTAATGCCCCTTTCTAGTGATATTATTGTATGCAAATAAAGAAATCAAGAATAGCCTAAAAAGGGGACATTACAAGTGGTATTAGAGCAGTCATCCTGCCATCTTGTGTATACTTTGTGACTTATGTGTATTCAAAGGTTTACCTTGTGGCTTATGTGTATATGTGTATTTGTGCGACTTATGTATTTTAGTGTATAGTTTACGACTTATATGTATGTTTTGTGGCTTGAGCTACTTGCTTGTCTACTTGAGCTACTTGCTTGTCTACTTGAGCTACTTGCCTACTTGCTTGAGCTACTTGCTTGTCTACTTGAGCTACTTGGTTATTTGCTTGAGCTACTTGAGCTACTTGCCTACTTGCTTGAGCTACTTGCTTGAGCTACTTGAGTTACTTGCCTACTTGCTTGAGCTGGTTGCTTGCATGCTTGAACTATTTGCCCACTTGCTTGAGTTGGTTGCTTGCGTTCTTGAGCTACTTGGTTGTCTATTTCAATTTTATTATGTAACTAAATGGCAATGCATGTAACCTACAAATTGGTGCAATACTCTTCATTAACGCAAGTTCATAATAATACTCATTCTGAATCAAACCATGACTTTGTTTCAACACATTGAAGGTAAGCTTTAAAGTGCAAGGTAACTTGTTGTGATTGCTTGAGGACACGCAATTTTGAGTGGGGAGGGTTGTCATGTCCCTATACTAATGATTTATAATTGAATTATTCATTTAAATTAAAGATATGAATGATATGAAAATATTGTAAAACGAATATGCTTACATTAATAATATAGATTAATAATATTTAAATAATAAATTAAATCTTATATAAATTAATATAATTAAAACATAATATATATTATATTGATATTATTAATATAAATATAGATATTAATATTATTATATTATATAAATATAAATATAAATATAAATTAAATATTATAAAGTATGATCATATTATAAATATAATTATTAACACTAAGGCAGCAATTCTTATTTAAAGGGAGTCACTGAAAGGCTGCGATTCATATGAGACATGCCTATTCATATTAAAAAGAATGACCATACTTAAAGGAAAAGCCACGATGGAAAAAGGATAGAGGACAGCGATCATGTTTGGTTAAAGTTCTAAAATTATTATGGTATGATTTATGTGTGAAGGTGGGCTCCATTCATAAGAAGACAATGTTGTTATATGAAGGGGTGTTGTTTTATGAAGTGTTGCTCTTGTTTGGTAAGGGTTGCATCTCTTCCTTAGAATTTATATTATATATATAGTGAAAGATGTGAAGATAAAATGGAGGCAGAAATAAGGAATGATAACTGAATTTAGAGAGGAAGAAAATAAGAAGGAAAGAAGAATATATATAATTTCTATATATATATATATTTTTCTGATATACATGAGTTTGCAATACAAGATAGAGAGGTATTTACGGAGTTTAGTATATATATTATATATATATATGAGCAGATATAAATCTGATATATACAGATCAGCAAGAAAAAGGATATACAATTCTGAGATTGGAAGAAGATATCTCTAAGTATATAAAGGAATAAGATCTGATTTCAAATGGTAGGTGGAAAGGAATTCTTAGGAGTTCTAAAAGGCAAGAGTTATCTAGTATGATGTATCCAATCTTATAATTGGTGTCATGTATTAAGTAATGACAAATAAAGGGAAGATTATCATTAGACATGTATATATAGATATACATTATGAAACTTGCTATATATATTAAGTAATGTTATGTTCAATCTCGTTGCCTATTTACGTCTATTGCCTGCAACCTTAGGGTAGGTTGGTTTTGTTAGGGAGAGGCGGAGTAATTCCATCCCGATGGATTGGAGATGGTTTAGCGCGCCCTAGACAAGGTTGTTAGGGAGAGGCGGAGTAATCCCATCCTGATTACATTGGAGAAGGTTTAGCGCACCCTAGACAAGTAATTCCCCATCCATGGTTGAGGATTAGAAGAATAAGATTGAGATGTGAACATAGTGATCATTTAGTATGTTGAAATATATTTCTATTGCCTACAACCCAAGGGTAGGTTGGTTTTGTTAGGGAGAGGCAGAGTAATTCCATCCCGATGGATTGGAGATGGTTTAGCGTGCCCTAGACAAGGTTTGTTAGGGAGAGGCAGAGTAATTCCATCCCAATTACATTGGAGAAGATTTAGCGCGCCCTAGACAAGTAATTCCCCATCCAAGGTTGAGGATTAGAAAGGAAGTAAGGATTAAGATTTGAACATAGTCGATATTGAATTGTGTTATGAATTGAACTGAATATTATCTTAATTTATTGATCTTTACATCATAGGTTGTATTATGGCATCATTCATGACAAGGGTTTGACAAATTACAAATCAGAGATTTATTTGCAGCGTGATGGCAATGGTTCAGATAGGCAGTTTTGACTACAAGTTACTTGAATCTTTTAGAGAAAGTTGAAATGAGATGATAAGAACTTTCCAAAAGCTCTTACAAAAGGAAGAAGATAAGGAGGTAATAAAAAAAGAGGCCACAAAAATCATTGATGAATACTAGGGTTTATCAGATGATTTTAGGAACTGTTGATGATGTTTTCTTAACAACAACATTAAAATAAAACACCAAGTGTTCTATCCTCTCTTGAACAAAGCGTCTCGAATGCTAAACTACGTGATCAAACAAGAAAGCTCTAAGGTTTCTTGTCCGTGATTTGCAACGGATAGCCTCGGTGGTATGATGTGATAATGCTGTTTACACAAAGGGACTTACGCAGAATTTATTCATCACTCCCTTCAAATATGTACTCTTGTGAAATGAAACTTCTAATCAACTAAAAAGAAAAGGCAAAAAGCAAGGGTGTAGAGAAACTAATCTAAGGTCAATGAGGCAATGATGCTACATGAATAGACAAACTCCTCAATAAACCTAACTCCACTTTGCCAAGAATGCCTACAACTACATGGAGTAGGTGCAATCTCTTAAGGTTAGCGAATGGTTTTCAAATCATGAAAGCTCATATAAGCACCCATTGGACGGCGCAATTCAAACAAGCATCCACAACCGAACTTAAGCAAATTATGATGAAGTCAGACTAGTTTTACACAACACTCTACCAGCGATGGATGTCAAAAGCACGAGCTATGAGTTGATCGAATATTCAATACATACATGCATTACATCAATGAACTTCTAATCTATCAACTAAGCTACTTTAGAAACAATTCTTAACCATCTTGGAGACAATGAAGACCATGCTAACATTCCAAAATCAGATGATCACCATGAAACCTTCAACAATGAACTTGCATTAATCTTGAAGTGTATCTTTACAACAATCTCTCAATATCTCTTCTATGACTTCGAAGAGTCTCCGCTACTTTACTCCTTTCTAATCAAATGTATATCATCTAATCCCTCCTTTACAAATGAGAGAAGTGAGCCTTCTATAGAGCTCAAGTATTACATGAAGGGCCAAGATTGATTTAGTAATCAACGACCGAGATTGAGACAATAGGGCAGTTTGTTACAAAATTTGCTATTTTTAGAACATGAAAGAGGCAATGAAAGCATGTTTCCCAATGTGATAAGCATCTTTGGAGCATCTTTATGGTGGGCCCTCTTGAATGAATGACATGGCAGAATGCGATTGGCCTGATGATGTGTACGTGCCACCTCAACATCTTTAAATGAATTAGTTTGGTTCACCTCATGTTCACTTTACTTAGAATATTTTCTTCTTGTTGTCTTGATGTAACTCATAGATCGCTTTGATGATCATGCTCATCTCTCATCTTGTGACGTCCTTGTGCTTGTGTAGGATTATTCCTCTGGACAGTTGCATGAAGTAGAAGATATGTTGTGCACGAGTCCTTGGAGTAGATTACATGATGATTGTCCCTCTTGGCGCGTGGAATGAATCACTGGAAGATGACTCCCTCTCATGCGTGGCGTTGATGTCTTTCTCATCCAGACATACCAAGTCTTCGAAGTAAGATAAACTTGATGTAAGAGCTCTCCTCCACCTTCCAAACTCTCATGTATGAGCTCTCACCATTCACCTCCTTGGACCCTCTATCACCTACAAGAAGAAACACATCAAATTAAGACTTGATATAAAGGATTTTCAACAACAAATTACATTCATCTTATGCATGTGGGATCAAAAAATGACAGTTCAAAACATACCCTTTCGCGTGAATTCCATGCCTAAGTGCCTAGGCGGGTTTAGAGGGGTAGTGAGGAATGTTTGATGTGAATTCCAAGGGTCATGGTCTAGGCCGCCCAGGGTGGGCAGGATTCAAGGGTAGGCTTCGATTTTTCATGACTTGGGCATTTTTGCTTTGTTTTGATAGTCTAAAACCTTTTACACTTCTTTCATTGATAACTTGACCTCTTTGAATGCAATGGAAAGCTTTGAGAGGATGGGCGGATTTCAAAGGGGTGTATGGATTGTTTAGTGTGAAAATCCATACTCCATACTCTAGGCCGCCCAAGCTGGGCGGCTTTGAAAGGGGTGTTTGGATTTTTCTTCATTTCATAATCACTTGACCCTCGTTAGCATGCCTTAGACCTTTCTCTTCAAAGTTTTGTTGATCACCTTCATTTGAGTAATGTCCTGGAGTGATTTGCATAGCTTTTGACCACTTCTCCATGTGCAGAGGTGAAGGCCGCTTATGTTGGGCTGGATTGTAGATGATGCGTGGAATTTTGCTTTCAAAACTTGTAATTTTCAATTATCTTCACCTTTGTTTGAACTTAGAGGTATGTTAAAGCAATGGGCGAAGTTTTGAAGGCTTTTGTTGAGTGACATAAGTGCTTGAACCACTGATTCGATAACCACCTCTCTTGGCCTTCCATCAAACATGCCCACCATGAAGTCTTACATTTGCAATTCTTTAAATTCACTTGAAAGTTGTCTTAATCATTTTTACCTCATCTTCTAATGGCTAACTTTCTCCAATCTTTCCTTGAGCGGGTTAGAAGGTTGAGTGTGGAGAGAGTGTATGTGAGATGTCAGAGACTCCAAGACCCTAGAGGCCGCTCAAGTAGGGCGGTTTGGAGGATGCCATGGGGATTTTACTCAAAAATGTTCTTGCTTTGCCTCAACTTGCAATTTAATCTTGAAAATTTTCATTATGATCACCTCTCTTGACATTTACTTGCAAGTTTTCATAACACTCATCTCCTTGGGCGGGTTTGAATGCTCTGTGTGGAGAGTGTGATGTGAAGGACATGACAGAGTCCATGAGTATCTCTTGAGGCCGCCCAGGTAGGGTGGGTTTAGACATAGAGAGGAATTTTTTGCCTTAGTCAAATTTTGGATTTTCCTGAATGGAAGTATATTGAAAAATATATTTAAGTATAAGTCGGATATTGAATTTCTTATACTTTAAATATTTTTCAATATACTTCTAGGATGTTTGAGATAGGTCCTGGATCCATGGGATTTAACATGCAGATTCTAGATTTTTGAGGATCCATTAGATTTCAGACTTAGTCATTATCAGGGTCTCAGGGACATGCATCAGGATGAAGTCATATAGACCTTTAGCAAGAAACTATTGAGACCTGGGCAAGACAACACTATCAAAACCCTACAAGCTCATAGGAAAACTAAACCTAAAGCAAAACAAAGACAGAAAGCAAGAAAAAAGAGGGGGTCCCCATTTGCAATGGGGCGATGTGTGATTACATCACAACATGAACGTAATTCCTTTTGATGTTTTTTTGAGAATACATGAAGATGGGAATCTAGGAAAGAGAGATCTATATAACTATATCAGAAAATTGAGAAGAGAAGACGAAAAATCATAAGTTACCCAAAAGATCATTGAGAAAAAGGAAGTAAAGAAGAAAGAAAAAAGAAGAATTGCTTCCTTGTGATTTGTAGCCTACAGGTGATCCTAAGAAGAGCAAAAATCAGCTGAGGAGAGAACAATGCTGTTTCACATGCCTAGAAGTTTGAACACCTAATCATACTTGTGGAAACCCTAAGGAAGATCAAGCGTTGCTCACAAGTTCACTTCAGTAGGATGATGATATGGACAAAGAAGAATCACTTCATGCATCCACAAGTGAGGGGCACATGAGTTATCATGATAACAATAAGGTTGAAGGGTATGCTGTTATAGAGTTTGCCAAACCAACAGTGATTGATCAGCCACATGAAGGTATGAATTCTTTTGATGATCCATTATTTGGGCATAGCATTGTCTCACCATCTCTACATAGTAGTGGCAAGGAATCAATTTGTGAGCTGGGTGACCATGAAGATGATATTGTTCATATGTAATGTCCCCATTTTTGTAACGGTCACATTTAATTTGGGTATTTAGCCTTTTCATTATTCCCATGGGCTAAATCGCATTCTAAGGGAATGATTTGTGGTTGAGATAGGACCTTGAAGGCTTGGAGAATGGAAAGTTGGCTCAACACGCTATTTTATTTGTATTTTTGGCTAGTTATATTTTATAATATTTTATAAAGCCAAAAATAATGCTATTTTAGCCAATGCAAAAATCAAGGGCTTGGAAAATGAAAAGTGGGAAAATAAATAAAATGTAAATTTTAATTTATTTATTTTTCCCAAAGGAAAATCGATGCCAAGGAGAAAAAAGGAAAAAAAAAAAATATTATTATTTTTCCTTCCTAAGCGTCGCCGCCCAAGGAAGAGGAAAAAAATTTTAAAAAAAAATTATTTTGCCATAAATCGGCGCCTATGGGAAAAAAGGCAAATATAAATAATATTATTTTATTATTTTATGATGAGGCGTCCAATTGCTCCAATTGCAATACTTTTTTGGTTTCTTCTCCTTTGAATGTATCTGTCACAAGTTCTTCGAACCATCCTTCAAAAGATAAGACAAACAAATCGGATTCATCCTTTGCAGCATATTTGATCTCTTCCTTGTAATTTTGCTCTTGAGAAGATTGTTGCATTTCTTCTTTTTCATAGAAAGTATGCAAGTTGTGCATTTCTTCAGATCCTTCCTTTGATTTGCCAATCGCGCACACAAACTCCTGATTCTCTTCAGTTATTTTTGACAGCATTCCATAGGTACCAGGACCCGTTTCTTGATATAGGGCTTGTGCTTGAGGATCCTGAGATTTCACCACCGTGAACCGTGACTTGGTTTCTAGTTCCAATTTGAAATTGCCTTTCTTTAATGGAATGGTCGCGGATGACCAATCCAATTGTATCTCTCCTCCGAGATCTTTGCAGAAGCTTCTACTTAGTAGCATCCTGTAATTGGCTGGAATGTTGGCTACCAAGATAGTCATCATTATTTTCTTCTCGGGGCAATCCGCCAACCGTACTTGAGCATCCTTCAATTGTCCAACCAATGACACTGACTTAGACTCAAGAGAATAACACTTGTCATGCGTTTTGGCCCACGAGAGTCCTAATGCATTCATCACCTGTAAAGGCACGACGTTGTCCGAGGCTTCTGAATCAATGATACAATTGCTCAATTTATAGCCTCCTATATACAGAGAGATATAGAAAGGCTTGGGCTTTTCTTCTGCTGAAACGAAGGATTCAAGCAATGTAGGCTGTACGACAGTCTCCTTCTTGACATATTTAACAGTTCTATCCAGCTGATCTGGATGGTCTTGAAGATATTCCAGCTGAGAAATTTGCACCTTTGTCTTCATCATAGAATCCACTATATCAAAATTCGCCGAAGTGAAATCTTGAGCAGCCCTGACATTGTCATGTGGTGGCTTAACATTAGAAGTGGAAGCTACTTCCTTCCCTTTTTCTTTTGATCTTTGCTTATGCTCTTCTTTCTGTGCCTTGAAATGTTGAGCATGTGTAAACATAGGTGTAGATAGATTTCCATGATTCACCGCAAGAGAATATTAACAAAGATCCTCTTGTTCTTCCTTTATTAAAACGGGTTTTTTTTGGAAGTATCCTGTAGTAGAGTCGCCATTGAAGTTGTCCGTTTGTGGTAAGACACCGTTTGCACTTGGGGAAGGGACAATGTTTGAAATGGGTGCAGCATCAACATATCCCATAATCTAATTCATTCTTAAATTTTCAAGACATGTGGCTCCAGTATGTGCATCGGTTTCATGAAAGGAGCAAAACACTGCATTTTGTGCAGCATCAACTGCTTGTCTTGGTGGTGGTGCTAGCAACCTGGGCCTGTAGTTATTGAAAGGTTGGAAATTGTTCCTCTTAGGCTGATATAGTTGCTGGGGTTGATACTGTTGCTGCGATTGGTATTGTTGTTGTGGTGACTGATACGGCTGTTGCGTAGGTTGCCCCTGAGTAGGCAACTGTCTCTTCATAATAGTCACTTCATTTGCTACCTTTCGTAGCAGTGGATCTGCCAAATTTTGAACAAGAGGCCTGATTGAATCTATCTTCATCTTGCCAGAGGTAATCATGTTATCTTCTAACTTGATGGCATTTTCTTGTGCACTAGATAATTCTGTTTTATCAGTCGATCTCAAGAAAAAGGCTATCTCAGAAGGAAGAGCGTTAATGAAGCTGCTCAATAGATTTTGCGGAGATGGATTGAGGGTATTATAAAGGTGTGTAACCAGGCGATTAAACCTTGCTACAAACTCCCTCATCGGTTCATTGTTTTCCATCTTTGAATTTGAGAGTTGGGCGAACAATCTATGACCATCTTCGGCAGGCTTGAATCTTGCCAAGAATTTCTCACTCATAGTTGCCCAATTTGTAATGATGCTAGGCTCTAGATGGTTGAACCAGTCGGCAGCATTTCCCACGAGAGTCTCAACGAAGAGACGCACAGCAACATCTTCATGTGATACATGCAAAACGGCGCAAGCTGTTCATTAGGATGTTGAGTCTCATCGCCATGGAACCGGGGAAAGTGCTTCCTTGATCCCTTTGGTAACTCATGATGTCCTTGCAGGGCCAAAGGTCCAATGTTATCACCCCAAGGCAATGGGGGTGGACGCCTCTGGTTCAGATTGTTGCGATTGTTATTATTTGCATCACCCATCGCTCTAGGTTGGATTACTAGTTCCTCTTGAGGTTCTTCCTGCTTGACTTCAAGAACTATGTTGGATGCTTCTCCAACTTCTGTAGGAACAAGATCTTAGAAGAAAGGATCTGTAATACCGTCTTTCCCCCTTCTTGTATAAACCTTGTGAGCTAGGATTATCTACTGCCATGCGGGAGGTGGTAATACTGGTCTTCCAGATGCAAGATCTGCTTTGTGTTCTTCGTCAAGAATAGTAGCCGTGTTTCTCCACTGAGTAGGACTTTCCTTTTGCGTAAATATGAAACTCTTCAGGCTACTAATGATGTTCGTTTGCTCTCCTGCCACATGTACAAGATTTGGTTGAATAGTAGGTGGTGTAAGATTTGGTTGTTGAATTGGAGCAGTAGGATGCTAGAGAGTCATTCCCGTGATATAAGCTTAAGCTTTCTTGAAGTTTTATGCCTCGTGCCCTACAGTGGGCGCCAGAAAACTGTTGGCATTTCAATTCGCACCTCTGGAATGCGAGTTGGAAACGGACAACTATGCACAGATAAACTGCTCTCCTATTATGAGGGGGAGTTCCCTTTTTGTTGATGTTCTCTTAAGAGATAAATAAAATAAATTTGCCTATCTTTTTGTTTCTCAGCTGGGAGCACAAGGTTATAAAACTATTTTCGTTGCAGCAGAGGTTTTTCCTTTTTTGAAACTTCTAACTATAACTAGGCCTAAACTAAATGATGCTTTTAATCACCTAAGTAAATTCAGAGCAAAGGGATTAAAAGTTAACAAGGAATGATTTGTTTTTAACATAAAAGCTTTAATAAACTTCTTCCAAATTCACATCAGAAGACTCATTGTACTTTAAGATGAAAACTGAAATAAGATTATGCAAGCTACACATTTGACAACAAAACTAGATGATCTGAGATAGAAAATCAAAGCAAATGGTAGGCATGAGACTTCTATTCCAATATCATAAAGTTGATACAACTCCAGGACATCAATATTGTAGCAAAAGGCAGGTATACAATACATGATCAAACACTGGAAAACAAATATCACAGAGTGAACAAGTAGCTGAAATAACAACTTCTGCAGGCTAGAATAGGCACAACAAATTTTGCTATCACAATTACCATTCCTTACAATGAGCAAGGCTGCCCTTATTTATACTAAATTAAAGGAGTAGGGAACTCTAAAATCTCTTTGATTAATCCTAACTAACTTGCCAACTCGCAAGCTTTATTTCTATTCTAAGACAAAATTACAACTAACAAATGCTTTAAAACAATCTGCTTTAAAGCAAAGAAAGCTCCAACTATTTCAAAGTGACTTTTTACTATTTTAAGGATGGATAAGCTTTGGATGAAAGCAAATGCTTTAAAACAAAAAGCATTTGAGTTAAAGTTGCTTTTTTTTGAGTCACATCCTCATCTACATTCTTGCTTTGTTGGTGATGTCATCCATTAATATTTTGGGAAATATCTTCTAAAAAGCTAGTGACCGCATCTTTGCCAGGAACACTGATACTCTCTAAGATATTTTGATTTTCCAACATTTCTTCACCATCTGCAACCATCTGAAGGAATTCATGAACTTTGCCCACAGCCTTATCAAACTTTACTGTCATGGCAGCAAGATGATCCATCTTGCCAGCACTGAGATCACCATTAGAATTTTTGCGGACGAGAGTCTGGAATTCTGTCTGTACTTCCCTGAGATCATACAGGGTACCATCTTCTTTCTCATATGAGCACGAGATCTGAGAAACAAAAGATCTCACAAACTTGAGAACATTTACCACTTTTTCTTTCCATTCTACTAACTCTGAGATTATACTGTCATAAGTTTTTACTGTGAAAAGATACTGTGCTTTCCAAGTAGAAACCATCTTATCTTCAGCTGAATCAACAGAATTATATGCTATTGTCAAGTCGGAGATAGTGATCTCAAACACCGCTCTATTTTCAGCCAAAGTCTGGTGTAACCCCTGAATGCCTTGACGTAGATCATGAGCGTTGTACTTTAATTGATAGAACCTATGAAAGTACAACTCTACCTTTAGTCACAAATTCTTCCACCCAATCCTTCATGTGCCTCCCATAAATGACCAACTGACTAAACTGTTGCTGATCGGCCGGTGATTCCAGAATCTGAGGAAACAGTAAATCAGCCTATGACGTGCCATGAAAAAGATTGGAAATATACTACCGTGGTTGCCTAATTTCAGCCTTGAGGGCTGCTTTATCTTCTACGTCCTTCAACACTCTTTCTTTCAGATTATCTGCTGCAACCTCGAAGAGATTTACATCTGTATGCCAGCTACAACCAAGATTAGCTTTGACAACCTTGAAGTCATCAACCTCAATATCATCAACATCTTTATCTTTTGGCGGCATTGTAGTTTCTAGGATAATTTCTTCATCAGCATTCTTTTCAAAGTGAACTTGCTTCTTAAGTTTCCTGTCTGGTGTGTCTTGGTAGATGCTATTAAGCTCTGTCAAGTTCAACTGATATAAAGGCTTTCTGCTTTTCCTACCCAAAATGTTCTCAAGCCAAGATGAGCCGTCCTCTCTTGGAAACTCGGTTCTAACTTCATCAATTCTTGATGAACCAATATGTGTCTCAGTGTTACGAACCGACGAATTTGGATCTGAATCTATGTGAATGGGAGAAGAACTTGGTGATGAAGGTGAAGCAACATGAACTGAAGGCAATGTTTCAACACGAGGTGCTGGTTCAACGGGAACTTCTGATGCAACTGTTGGTTGTTCCTGTTGAATATGAACTGGAGAATCAACCTTTTTCCTCTTCAACTTGGCCATCGTTGTTCCTTCTGGAAGGACACTCATAGCCTTAGTTCTTTGTTTTAGTTTGGAAGTGGAGGGTACTGATGATTGAACTATTGGCGGCTCTGCAACCGGAATGGCTTCTTTCCGCTTATTTTTCAAGAATATCATACTATTTTCGATAACCCGGCTCGTTATTTTCTCGATCAAGGTGTTTTCTTTGGTTGACCAATTAATTGGTGGCAATGGTTGTTGCTCAACCTGATCTCTGAAATATGTGGGAAGTAAAACTTCACCATCATCTGACAAGCCCTCTACATCTTCTGACAGGATATCAACCAACTGCTAAAGGGTAAACTTGCTGTAACTTCATCTCCGCACTTCAAACTCATCTACACAATTAGCCCAGAAATCTTCAACCGCAGCTGCATGTACACAATTTTGCCCAAGGTGTGATGCAAAAACGCCACGAGGATCGTATGAAGTCCTCCTGTCGAAAATTTTAAGATCATACTTGGACAATTCACTACCAATTACTTTAGCATCTGCTCCAGATTTGCATCTGTAAATACCCATCCCAATCGGAAAATTGACAGTTGCCTTGCGTTTGCTACCCAGAAATGTATGAACTTCATAGACTTGTCTCAAAAATTCCATAAACGCTACCTCATCTTTAGGATATCATGGCAGCATAACTGGCTCTCCTGAGAAGCCATTTACTCTGATGTAAGAAAAAGTGGGAAATTGGATAAACCAATCAACACATTACACAATTGGCAATTTGGCGTCAGCTGAAAATCGTATATGCAACTCATTATCCAGATCTTGCACCGCATGCATAAGGAATGCATCATTTACCCGCCTATAATGTCGCTCAGCCTGAGAAAACTCTAACTGCGGGAAATGGTGATATACATGTTGTATGCCTAGAGTTCCAACAATATTCAAAGCTCTAAATTGACCCTGAAAAGCCATTAAATATACGAGATATGACATCATGTGGAATTCATGGGCCCTTTGAAAATCAATTATCTGATGGTGGAGACTATCACTGATGAGTGTCGACCAATCATAGTATTCAGTTCCATCAACAATCTGGGACATGATGTAAAACATCCAAGGTTGAAATTTGTTAGCATCTGCTTGACGTGTGATTCGGCTCAGCAGAGTAATCATTATTGCATGCTCTTCCTTGAATTCTCTACGTCCAACGTTCTTTGATATAACGTTCTTCTTTTCTTTCAACCACCTCTGAACAATCTTTTTTCGATACTTGTCTTTATCATTGTGCCACACCCTCTTCCATTCTTCAATTGAAACGACTAAGTTTTCCCTCCAAATTGGTATTGAAAAACACTTCTCAATATCATTTGGCCTGAGACTGCAGAGCACCCGTCCATCTGCTGATTGGGTTTCTCTTGTGACTGAATTGTAATGTTTCATACAAGCAATTACGAATTCGGTACTTTGCACTGTGATGGGGAACGAAGTTGCTGCAAGTAACCTGGAGTGATTCAGATTCCTGATCGCTGTATTTCCTGCATCTTCCAAAGGATGTAAATTGAACATTGAAAGCATCTTATGCAAATCTGTCTCGAAAGTTCTTAGGTAATCGTGAACCAACGCCGTTTTAGGCTTGATCTCTGTTAGAGAGTACTGCATACTGTAAGACTTGAAGAATGACTGTGAACACGCCTATGTTGGAAAAATCTTGGACAAAAAGCTGAAAATTTCTTGCTGATTTATTCTAAAAAGCACCTATTGAGGAACATCCAACAATGAAGGAAGATGAACTTGAGATCCATGAAGACACCACAAAAAGGTATGATGCAAGTTCTGATTTTCTGATTATGAATAGCAGTTCTTTATCTTCACATGATCATGAGGTGATAGCTAAATCATATGAGGAGGATAGTCATAAGAAGCCTTACCTTGTTGATACTCAAGATTTGATGGCCAAGCATGAAGTAATGGTTATGGATCCAAGCCACAAACAATCTGATTTTGTGCATCATAGCATAGAAGATGTAAAGAGGACTCAAAACATGTGTGATAAGTGGCTAAGGAGGGCTAGGGAAGCCAAGTTGCTAGCTACTCAAGCAAAACAAAACCTACAAAATATCAAGGAACAATTCAGTCACATGGATCATGAGAGGCAGCAGCAAGATACACTTCATCAATCTCTAATACTTCCAAGGGAAGAAACTATGATGGTTAAACCTCTGCAGGATGGACCTCTTATGATGGTAGAAAATGAAGACCAATCAGATTTGCATGAACTTGTTGAAAGGTATGATTTTGAAAACAAATCAGAAAATTTATTTTGTGCAAATGATTTTAATCATAGTGTTCATGAAACACATCATTTGGAGATCCAATTGAAGGCTCAAGTTAGGGTTAAGGAAGAGGAAGTTGTGCATATACATTGTAGACGAGCAAATAACGATTGTTATGCATATGTGGAGAAGAACATTGGTGATTCAGATTTGGTTAGGAATTTAACCATTCTAGGAGAGCTCAATGAGCCTACTTGTGTTTTGACACCATGCTATCATGATGATGATCCTTTGAGTGAGCACAATGCTGTCCCAGCTTCAAAACTTGAAGGAGATGTCAAGGAGGTATTCGATTTGGAGTTGTATGTGCATGGGGATGTTGAGTTTCAGCTGAACTATAGTCCAAGGCATGGAAATGAGCATGAGAGCAGAAAATTTTCAGACCCAATCTATTGGTTTTCAGCTCACACCTTGATGATTGATGGCTGTTCTACATTGTTGATCATAGAGTTTTCAGACTGTACATTGATGTTTGCAGCTGTTTGGATGAAGTTGGGTGCATGGAATTGTCACTTCAGCCCATGGTGGTTGAGTGTTGAGGAGACTTTATCATTGTATGACAACAACATTCCCATGATGATTATAGGTCTGATTTTGAGTTTTACTAGAGCTGATTTGACTTTAACAGCAGCCTAGAGTGGGTATACATGCTTGATTATGCACATATGATGGATATTTTTCATGTCCATATGGGACAATTCAGATTTAGATGGATAGTTGGTGATGATAACATGATGAGAGATACTTATCTCTTCATTTTCAGCTGGTGTGATTGTATAATAATTTGGGATCTAGGTATTCATATGGTTGATACACTACTTCACAGGGATCCTGGTGAGTTGCTTCACAACATTTGGTTGAATGATATTTGTATCAGAGTGGAGCAGCGGAAGGCTTGGTTCAAGTGGTTGTATTTCAGAGAGCATTGTTATGATATCACCTATCACATGTTGGTAGACATGACATTTTTCAGAACCTTGGATGGATATGGCACTTTGTCTTTGGTAGACCTAGCCTTTGTGGACCGAGGAGCTTCCAGAGTAGAAGAGTTGATGACACTTGAGGTTGGTGATTTGGTATTCTTGTTCCCATAGCTAGACAGACGGATTACATTGAGGAGTGGTATAGGAAGGTTGGTACCTCGCTTCTACAACTCTTACAGGATTGAGGGTGGCATTGGAGAGGATGCATATGAGTTGGAGTTGCCGAAGGGTAGCTGAATTCATAACATTTTTCATATATCTTGCCTTATGAGGGCAATGGAGCAGCATAAGATATCTCCTGAGCTTCCTCCTTTGGATGAAGTAGGCAAATTGTTATTTGTACTTGATACTACTCTTGATGATGGGAAAGCGCCAACCTTGAGGAGCAAAATTTCAAAGTCTGGAGGATGGAGCAAATCTGAGTTTGAGTGTGTATGGCTGGTTTTGTTTCATTGCCGACTACCAGAACTCACTTTGCTTACTATTCTTCATATTCACAATGGGAGAAGTAGCCACAAATTGAGGAGCAGGGTGATCATGGAGTACTTGACTAGTTGGAGAAACTTGCCACTTGAGGATGTTTTGTAGTATCTAGGTTTGCAATTGCTTGTGGGCAAGCAATTTTGGGAAGGGAGGACTGTAATGTCCCCATTTTCTGAGTGATCACTTAATGGAGTCGGTTAGCCTATCCTATTCCCGTAGGTTAAGCCGGAGAGCTAAGGGAATGACCTAATTGATTAAATATTATATTTATTCAATTTTATTGGGCAAATTGAAGATATGAAGTGGCTTCGTATATTTTTATGAGCCATTTGGTGGAGGAGATAATTAAATAAAATGGCTAAGGAGGTGAGCGACTTGGGAAGGAGAAAAATAAAGGATGGAAAATGACTTTCCATATTTTGTAAGCCATTTGGAAAAATAAAATAAATTAAATAAAATGGGCTTGGAGGTGGACGACCTAGGCAAGGGCCTGAAAATGCAATATCAAGGATCATAAAGAGGTTCGCTCACTTGGAGAAGACAATAAAAATAAAATAAGAATACTTTATTGAGGTCGGCCAAGATTGGAGGAGAAAAAAGAAAATAAAATAAATATTTTCCCAAGAGGAGGTCAGCCAGATTTGGAGGGAAAAAGGTTGGCTATAAATATAAGATCATTTGAGGTCATTTCATCATCCATTCATATGTTATTTTCTCATTGAGATTTTATCTCTTGGCTGCAACTTTGGTTGGGCTTCATTCCAAGGACGAAAACCCTTGTGAATGTGGTGAGGTGGACGAAACCCTAGCTCATCTTGTGGAGGACTCATAACGGAGTTCTAATTGCATTTCATTGGAGACATTTGGAGGTTTGGAACATCATTGCGTAATCAGATTTGGAGCAGCATTCTTGTGGCATTTTGTGAGCATATTGCATTAGGGTTTTGTCCTAATTTGGAGCGCCACTTTGGAGCACACTTGAGTGCCCATATTTGGAGGGCGATTTTGCATTTTTGGAGCAGCAAACCCTAAGCGCTTGCCAAAGAGGAATTCACCCATCTAGGGTTTGATTATTGAAGGCTATTTTTGCAAATATTTGGTAGCTACAATCCTAGTTTTAGGTCTGATTTACAGAGACAAATCTGGGTATATGTTTGGCATGTTTGAGCCCAATATTTCATTGTAAAATCAGTCCAGAATATTCAGATTTGTAACAGCAGAAATTTCCTACAGAAAATCAGATTTGTATGTTGCATTTGGATGCCCTATATTGTGTTTTTCATGGTGGATTTCATGTTTGATATGAATATCAATTGGTAGTATCATTTGGCATGCTTATTTGTCATGTTTGGACACTTGTATGTTCGCTGTGATAATTTCTTTGAAATCAGAAATCTGAATTAGGGTTTGAGCAGAAATAAAAATCAGAATTTTAGGGAAGATCCCATTTGGGATATTACAATATATGCACACAACGAAGCAATAGCACAAAAGGCAGACAAAAGATTCGTAGGAATGCACAAAATGAAAGAAACTCACTCTAACAAGTTCATTTTAAATGAAATAAATAAAATAAAGAAAGAAGGTGACATATAAAAAACTTGTTTTGGGACCGAGGAGAAGGTTGGGGCTGCTTAGAAGCTTGCCATGAATGTTCAAGCCCCTTGTTTGGTTGTTTAACCTCTATGTGCAGCCATTGAAACAATGAGAAATCAGATAGTATGTGCTCTTAAAACTCTACGTGCACCTAGAGTTTAATAACAACAATGTAAAAATAACTTTGAGTATTAACCTCTAGTCTACGGAGAGCAATACCCTAGTGTGTGTGGGAGAGGATAGAGAGGAGATGGAGCTCTCAATGTGCCAACAATTGTGCCATGGACACATGAAATCTTACAATAAATGACAGTAATAAAAGAGATTATTCAAAACAATAATAACTTGAACAATGTTACCTGAATCAAGAAGAATGGAGGCAATAACGAAATTGCACAACATTTCATTCCTCTTGTATCCATGTACTTACAAGGGTATCATGTGTCCTCTAGGGGGAATTAACAAACACACAAACGCACAGGGGTACATGAGAAAACACATTAAATGAACATGCTATCTAACAACAGACACGAACAAGCATATAAGAAGAAACCTCAAGGGATGATTTGTATTACACATAAGAGTTGGGTAAATACTTTGGGTGAAAGAAGAACCTAAATAAAGAGAAAGACAAAAATTTTATATGCTAATTTACATCGGTTACCTCACACATAAGGTTCTGTCAGATTTGTACCTTGTTTGGAAGACTTGATAGTTCCTATATCCAAGCATAGCTTACTTGGAACTGTTTTATCACTTTCTTGGGAGATGAGAGTTGGACTCCAAAGCAATTTCGGGTTCAAGGATCTTATTTCCGTTTAAATTAGAATCTGACAGAACCTATTCAGGACTTATCAATGTACAGACAACTTGCATTCTAGTGCTTTAGCATACAAGCTACTGCTCATAGCCTAATTGACTAGTTGTATGGAATTGGATGTTAGAACACAAGCAATCTACTGAGAGGGAGGGGGGTGAATCAGCAGATCAATAAAACTTAAACCATCAAGCCTCTAGAATGCAAATCAAATTAACTTTCAATGCAATAACAACAACTAGAAAGCATGCACACATGAACACCAGATATACATGGAAAATCCAATATGGGAAAAACCATGGTGAGAAAATGCTGCTAGGATCTACCGTCCTAATCCAACTCACAAATGAAACCTTGATTACAATATTTAAGAGCACCAACTTTAAGGAATCACCAAATCCGTGATTTAAGAGAACAAGCTCTAAGGAGACTACAATCCCCTAATCTGAGCACCAACTCAGTCCACAGGAGGCACCAACCTCACTGGTTCATTACATATCCAAGTATTCAGCCATTTGGTTCTTCATAAACCTCAATTGCATCAATTCAAATCATATGTAGTTTTCTCTCACTCTGCTCACACAGATTCTCTCTGTACTGAATTCTTCTCACGTCTGCAACATCAATCTGTCTTTCTGTCACACTAAAAAAAACTAATTCTATGAACAATCACTTATATATATATATATGCATCTATCTGTGCATATACTCGCACATCTACATGTGCGCACTGTAGTTTTTCTGCATGTAGAAACTCTAGCTTTTCTACACTCCCGCTCTTCTCTATGTCCAACAAAACAACCTGTATCTATCAGAAAATCTACTTTTGCATGTAGCTCTGCGCATGCAATGAATTTGCTTTTCTGCTGTTTACTCATCGTTGCCATGCGAAACACTATCAATCTTTAATTGCCAAAAAGCCTCCTGGTTTTGCGTCAAAAATATCCATTTATTCCTTTTAAATCTTATCTGTCAATCTTCTCTATCGGTGAAAACATCATTTCGTTAACCTTGGCTTTTAAGCCACTTTATCGGCGAATCACTTTTTGCAAACTTTTGCTTTTATTACCTTTATCAACGAAAACACGTTTCTTCGAACTAGGGTCTCTTTGCCTTTTATCAATGATTTCTCGAAATTCAGAACTTCTCTTTCTTTGCCTCTATCGGCAAAAGTTCCAACTTACTAATTTTGGCGCTTGTTTCTTTTCTCGGTGAAAAGCTCATTCTCCGAACTTTTCTTCTCTACCGCCTTTGTCGGCAAAAGTTCATTTCTTCGAACTTTGCTTTCTATCGCCTTTATCGGCAAAATCACTTTTACACAAACCTTGGCCTTAGTTGCCTTTATCGGCAAATTCTTGTTTCTCTGAACTTTGCCTTTTGGCCTTCTTTATCTCCTTATCGGCAAAAAAGACAAACCACAAACTCACTCCTTGAGGTCTTTGTTGCCTAGTCTTTCACAAACTTTCCCGACAACAAGTAAAACACTTGTTTTTCTTTCAACACTTTCCTTTGTCAATGCCTCCATCGGCTAGTCGGCAAATCGGTGAAAAACCGAACTTGCGAACTAGTTCTAAAACTAAGAACTTCGTTGATAACTTAAACTTGGAACTTCTAAGTCTTTATTGAAAAGACTTTTCCTCCTCTTTTGTCGACGAAACGCCAAATCGGCGAACCGGCGAAAAACATAACTTTTGAACTGTCGAAACTTAAACTTTTTCTATCTTTCCAAGTCATCGAAAACACTTAACGTTCACCCTCTGTCGGCGAATCGACAAAAAAAAAACTGGCGAACCTACTAGTTCGCGAACTAAAGAAATCTTCGACTGGCTATAACTTAGCCAATTTTCCTCCAAATTTCACCAAACTAAAACTGGGGATACCCATTTGGGTCTTTAACAAAATGAAGTCCTCAGTTTGGTCATATGACCTTAAATGGCAACAAATCAATAACTCTTCTTTTCTTTGCCTTAGACATTTTGCTTCTATGCCCTTCTCCTCTGCCATCCTTGACATCAATGACAATATATCAACATTGGATGGTTGAGCAATCATATATTTGAAACTTAGGCAGTAAAGCAAGTGAGCTTGGAAATCAAATCCTTAAAATAATGCAGAATACTAAATCGAGGAGACAAGCAAATTGCCTCATATACTGACTACATCCTATGAGGCTATGGTGTATCTTATTAGTTTGTTGATCTTTTTCTAAGTTTCCTACTATAACTATCTTGCCTCATGCGGGTTCCTTCAAGCATAGTTGGAAGACTCTGTGAGTCACTGAGTATTCGCCAAAAAAAAAAATAGAAACGAGTTTTGGTGGAGTAAACTGGTGGATCTGCTGGGTGCGAGTTTTTCAGGATATTCATGAATTTTTTAGGTGAGCACTCGCCAATTACCTGGCGAGTCTGAGAATCTGACTTGCCCATGGCAGAAACATGCCAAAAATGTGGAAAATACTGAAAAAATGCCAAAAATATGCAGATTCATGGCTTTACAAGCCCTATTCGGGCATGTTGAACACACATCATCAGCATTTGAGCATTTTAGAGCAGATTGGAAGGATTTTTAAAAAAATGTGTTTTTAAAGAATCTCAAGTATTTTTTTAAGTTGGCTAGTTTTTGCCGAGTTGGAAATTTTTTGTCTGCTGAGTCTGCGTATGCAAACTATGCCTTCAAGCACTGAAAACTCTTTTATACCTTTCTTGGTAATTACTTCTACATAGAAAAGACTCTCCTAGGGATCAATATATGAGTATCTAGGATGGAGATTTGTGCATTTAATTCTGAAAGTCCAGGTATCACCAAGATTAATCTGAGAACTTCATCTGTGCAGCCATGGGTACAGACCGTTTCTGCATGTAGCACAGTAATCAATTTGCTAAAGTTTATCTGGGCATCTAATATCTCTTTTCACAGATCTCAATAGATACTAAATTGGCCACTTGCTATGATAGCTTCCCAACAAATTTCCCAGTAGGCTATGATCCTTGTCTGTACGTTTTCCAGTCAGTTGGTTTTCGATGACTCATTGAGTTGAATTTCTGTTTATCTGTCTCCAATGCTTCTATGTTTGCATATAATCAGTATTAACTTGCCTCACGACTCCTGATAAAAACAAACTTAGTCATGATTCATTGATAAAAGGAAACTTAGTTATTGCATGTGCATAACTAAAAGCATACAGCTACTAATTTTCAATTATTGAAGTTGATTGACATAACATCCAGTTAAAAATTTGCAAGGTTTTGCCCATAGCTTATGATCTATGCATCTTTCTCTTTGTATCAAGTATTAGTTTGTCTGCCTCATATTATTATGACTGTAATTTGCAACGATGTTTTGTTTCTTTCTTCTTCTGTACGTCTAGGTCCTTTTAAGCAGTTGTATGGTAGTTTTTAAAAATGAACATTTGCTGATAAGTTGAATGCTGGAAATAGCTCATGCAAGATCTTTGCTATCATTAGTAAAAGAAATGCAAAGTAATGATCAACGGACTACTTTGCTGCAATTGGTCGATAATTGGAAGACGAAGCATCGGAAAGAAGGTTAGTCAATTTGACAGTTTTATAAATCAAAATTTATTTTCTGAAGTGTAGCTGTAAAGATGCATCCTCTGTTACTGGAAATCATCTAATTCAATCTCCACTAACATTAGAAAAGAAATGAGAGAATAAAATTATATAAATATGCAAAATTATCTAGAATATGTCAATGGGAGTGAATTTCGAAGCCAAGTTATAACAACAAAAGCAGTGTGAAAAACAACTCCTGGCAACTTTGCTTAAAATTTTATACTCTATGCACTTAAAACTGTCTTTTCTTTTTGTAAATGCTAATAATAGTACAATAAAGCATTGTTTATCTGAGTTTCTGAGATGAGGTGGTGTAAGGATGTGGGTATGTGGGGACGGCAATTTATTTCCTGAATTTTAGGGACAGCAAGGGGTGGCTATTAAAATAACTTAAACAAACTAAAAGAAGTTGAAATTTTTATAAGTAAATTTTATGTGCTGAATTTGCAATGGCAATCTTCCGCCTTTTAGCTTTTTACGTGTTTTTACTATTAGCATTTTTTCCCTGAAGAAGTTATCTTATTTAAATTATTATGCACTGAATGGAGCATGTTGTCTATTCCTGAAAAGGGGATGTCTCCTCCAGGTCCCCAAGTCCTTGGGATGTCAACTGGACCCCTTGGGACACTTTCCCATTGAACATCACAATAAATTTATAAACTACATTGCATTTTATACAAAGAAAGTTGGGCAAAGGACATTACATTTAAAGGACTAGCCAGAACAGAAAATGTGATGCATAATCAACTGTCAAGCAAATAACCATGATTATTAAAATCAGTCCTATAAAAAGCTAGTAATAAGTGGATAACAGCAACTTCTGAAGTTGAAAAAAGCAAGATTAAAAAAACATTAAATTCTTTGCCTAGCTGCTGCATTTATTCGTATTCATGCTTAGGATCAAAATGGTGCTCAGCTACTTCCTTGTAGCAATTGATCCTGGGGGCGAGATGAGTAATAATCTTTTTTATTGGATATTCCCTACCTGCTTTGTGAAGTGTCTTCTGGCAGGACAGTAATATCTAATCTATCTCACCTGGCCTGCTGTCTATTATCATTTGCGTGGCAAGGAGAATAGTTGGATTTTTATCATTCCACGATGGCATTGGCAGGGTCTGCGTGTGATCTCAGCATAGGAGGAGAAGCTATTACTACTCTCCAATTTATTTTGTATGGAAGACAGACTCTGATGTTGTCTGAAATGGAGTTTCTAGGGCCTTTGGGAGTGTTCTGTTATGTTTTAACACATCTAGAGGATCCTACTAGATTGTGTGCATGGAGGACTACTCCTATGGGAAATTTGATGGTTTGAGGTGGTCTAGTCCCTGGGCATCTTCTCTGCTTAACATTTCATGCAGTGAAATCTGAATCCGGCATCTGTCCACATATCTTACATGCATTATAAGAATAATGTACTAGGAACTCATTCCTTTATTTATACATTGATTTTGAGTAACCCTAGAGGCTTTCACTTAGAGCCTATTTGGGGAATTGTTAACATTAACCTTTACTAACCCTAGTGACTCTTTCTCTCATTACCAACAGATGGAATCTTGTCAATGCTTATTCACTCTTACATGTCTCCTTAAACTTGACTAGACCATGAACTTTACAACCCTTGGCAACATCACTAACATAGCCAACGTAGGGGACACTCAATCAATGTTCACTCCTACTATTAGGTTAAACCATTCAACCTCCATTTATAAGTGGCATCAACGTCATTTTGCATCTAACATTTTGGCTCTATACAAAACAAGTTAGATACTAATATCTGTCATTGGAGTTATACATGCTTGTGTTTTGTGGTTGTTATGGTGGTTCTCACTTTGAATATATAGTCTTCATCTCATTGTGAAGACACTTAAAACTATTTCTGTCTATTACATATGGAAACCCTCGTTTTAGTGTGTTGTCCCTTGACGTCATAGTTTGCATGCTCAGACTCAACTCAAACTCAGCAGACCAAAATTTTTTGACTTGGCAAAAACTCCATAACTTAAAAAATTACTTAATTTTCTTTAAAAAAATGAACTTAAAAATTCCTTTAAACGAGTCTGTAAAATGTTGTTTAAGTGCCATTTTCGATCTGCATTGTAGATAGGGTTGCCATTATACATTGTAAATCACGATAGACTTTCATTTCATTAAAACATTTTCTTCATCACAACATTTCTTTAAAATCATGACATTGCTTTGCATTGTAAGGGTTTAAGTGCCATTTTTGATCTGCATTTGTAAGGGTTTGCTTTAAAAATTAAAACATTACTTTGTTGCGGCTGTTTTTGGTTGCATGCAAACAATCATGATTTACAGAGCTATGGTGCATTTTTTGTCGCATGCGAACATAAGCGATTTACAATATCTATAGCACATTTTTTTAGTGTTTGGCTGTGACTATGTGCATCTATCCCGCATTTGGTAAGTCCGAGTGTTGAACTTGCCGAGTATTTGCACGAGTTCATTACACATACTCGTCCAAACTCGGGATCAGTGATCCTTGACTCGTCTATCAAATCTATATTGTATATGTAATGTATTGATGGATGGATGGTCCAAAGTATAGACTAAAGACCCCTTTCTATTATATAGTAGGCTGAAAGGTGAACAAAAATGGAGAACAAAATGACTATAGCGGAGAGCGGGCTTAACTCGGCCAAACCACTCCTCCACAAGGAGAGAAGAGGGAGGCAACAACCTCTCCTCTCTCCCTCTCCACGAGCATCCTCTTTAGATCCTACTGTTGGCAAGAGACACATTGAAACTTCATGATTGTTGTCATTGATGGCAACAAAGGTCAACCCACACATCCGCAGGACATGATGAGTCTCTACTGGAAGGCAGATTGCAGAGTATTGTGATCCGGTAAGCAAGAACAGAGCATGTGGCGAGGTCCGACAGTCTGCTCCGGATCTCTCAGAGGAAGTATCTTGGTGAAGTGCGGATTTGCGGAAGTCAAGAGGAATACCTTGACCGATAAATTCCAAGGATTTAGCTTCCGGTGATAGATGAAGAAAAAGATATGAATACTTGAGTGTCAGGTTCCTGATTGGCAGTGTGGACAGAGGAAGAACTGACTGGCAGAACATCAGACATCATTCCGGATGCGTTACTGATGATGGTAAAGATTCTCAAGGCATAAGTTATAATTGGCCGACATGATTGATGACTTCTACAAGTATATCCTTGATCCGCATTACTTGGGAAGCAAGGATTCAACCGATAGATCAGAGTTCATGGAAAATATTGACTATTCTGGATGCCGACTAGAAGGTGATGAAATCACTTGTGCGTATATATATATATATATATATATATATATATATATATATATATATATATATAAGATGGATTTAGTTGTGAGAGGTGTCGTGGTGTTTTTGAGTAGTGCGAAGAAAAGCAGGAAAGCAGAGTAAAAGCAGAAAGGCAGGTCCGGTATGTGAAGGGACAACAGCACTAAGGAAGAGAAAGGATGAAGTTCAGCAGATCAGTGTATTGAGTTTAATTAGAATTGAACTCCAGCATAGGTAGATGCTTTTTATCAGTTCAAGTATTGTATTACACTCTTCGTAAATTGTAGACAGTGAGTCTCTTGTGAGCAGTGTGCTCGGGCAGTGAGCCCTAATTGGCAAGTGCCATTTTGTAATCCTATTCTTCTAACAGAGAATACAATCTTGGGTTAATCACCCCGTGGTTTTCTCCCCTAACAGGGTTTCCACGTCAAAAATATTGTGTCATGTGTATTTCCATTTCATGGTTATGTTTGCTTGGTTGAATTGATGCTACACTAATTATTAAGAAAGTTCAGAACGCTGAAATAATCAAGATAACTGATTCACCCCCCCCCTCTCAGTTATCAACACCTACTGTCTGACTTTTTGCCCTCTGCCCCAATCAAATCTCTCCCTTCATTGGGTTGGTTCCCCTTCTTTCTTTTGGAACTCTCTCCTTCATGTTTCCTCTTTTGATTCTCCCTATCTGTAAATTCAAATCGAACTTATAATCTCTAATTTGGATATTTTCTGAAAGCTGGATATTTGTATTGCAGAGTTTAATTTATTACTGTCTTTTGTTTTCCCAGATGCAATTTCTACTTCTCATACACTTCCGATTTTTGTGTCAATGCATAGTACTGCTGGGCAAAGACATTGATATATATATGTTAGTGATTGTAGGAGTCACATCTGTGATAGACGTGACTCCTCAAGGAGTCACGCCTATCACAGGTGTGACTTCATCACCGTGTCTAATGAAGTCGGTTTCACCGATGTTAACAATTACTAATCGCTGTTTAGAATGCAGACTATGTTTATACTTTGGTAATGTATCATTCGATCATGCTATTGATATTTATTTTAACACACCTTATATATAAAGTACATTATCTGATTGAAGCTACAAACAACTCAACACTCCCTCTTAGCTTGGGAAGATAACAATATCACAATAATCTTTGTGAATATCAATTATCTGATCTGTAATGAATTACTCAAAGTAATTTAATATCACATAACTCATGATATATAGTATCACCTATCTCGTGATACGTAGCATCACCTACCTTGTGATACTAAAAGATATACTATACTTGAGAACATTACATTCTCCTTATATATCCCAGTTATGGTATGTGCACTGACATTAAGTCACATAATGTCTACCATAACTTAATCATGATAACTCCATGATTCATACCAATATCAAGTCACATGATATCAGTCTAATGAACATTATAAGATCGTCACCTTATAATGTTAGGTACAAGTGTAGATTATCCAAAAGATCATCACCTTTTAGAAATAAACACAGAATGGGTAGGCCCATAATGTCATCGAGTCACACATATGACACAAGATGTTTACACATTAAACATCTTTAATATATTAGTACAAATCAATTAGAATTTTGCATTTCAATCATACCAAGATTTTTCCTGAAGTATTCAACTTTCACCTTGAGGAGTGGTTTGGTAAGAATATCTGTAGTTTGATCTCCTGTACTGATATACTCCAACGAATCACATTCCTTTCCACCATATCACGCACATAGTGATGAGGAATCTCAATGTGTTTAGATCTATCATGGAATACTGGATTCACCGATAGCTTAATACAGCTTTGATTGTCGCAGTGGATGATAGTTGGTTTCAGAGGTTTACCAAATAATCCCACAAGCAGTTTTTTAAGCCATACTGCCTCTCTAGCAGCCATAGAAGCTGCAATATATTCGGCTTCTGTAGAACTCTGAGCAACTGATGACTATTTTCTGTTGATCCACGATATCATTGTTGACCCTAAACTGAAACAACATCTGGAGGTGCTCTTTCGGTCATTTACACTTCCAGCCCAATCTGAATCTATGAATCCATGTAGATCTAAGTCAACCTTTTCATATTTTAAGCCATAATTTAGAGTACCTTGAAGGTATCTCATTATATGCTTCACAGCCACAAGATGTATCTCCTTGGGCTCACACATAAACTGACTTAAGGCATTTACAACATAGCAGATATCAGGTCTGGTATTGACCAAATACATCAAGGATCCAATTATCTGTCTGTAAAGAGTGGGATCTGCCAACGGAGAATCTGCTGCTGCTTCCATCAATTTATGAAGATTTGTTTCCATGGGGGAAGACATAGGTCTACATTCCATCATACCAAACCTTTTTAATATATTAATTGTGTACTTCCCTTGGTTTAGAATAATACAGTCTGATTTCTGCCATACTTCCTGTCCAAGGAAGTAGTGTAATAGACCTAAGTCCATGTCAAATTCTGAAGCTAGATTTTTCTTACACTGATCAATAAGGTGATCTCCTGTAATCAATTGATCATCAACATATAATATCAATATTAACATATCACCTTTGCTTTGTTTGAAGTAGAGATTTGGATCTGCATCATTCTTTGAGAAGCCTAATCTCAAGAGGTAACTGCCAATTCTTTCATACTAGGCTCTAGGGGCTTGTTTAAGTCCATATAGAGCTTTCTTTAATTTACATACATGGGATCCTGCATTGTGAATCTCAAATCCTTCGGGTTGCTCTAAGTAAACCTCTTCTTCAATGGTTCCATTTAAGAAAGCAGTTTTTACGTCCATTTGTATTAGTATTTTTTCTATGTCGGCCTGATTTTGTTAATGCTAATCTATGTCGGCCGTTTTCTATTTTTAGGAAACTTGCCTCTTGTACTTTGTATATATTGAGCATTTTTGCTCATTTGTAAATATCAATTCATCAACCAATTCATTTGCATTTTTCAAATCTTTATATAATCAGAGCACAGTGATTTTGGGCGCCAAAAATTGTGAGTTCGAGTTTTTTGTGGCATCCCGTCGCTGTTTGTGAGGGTTTTGGGCGACATTTGTTTCTTTCTGTGGTCGCCGCGACGGATTTCTGTGTTGTGCGGGCATCACAGTTGGAACGGAATCGTCATTGATACACGCTTGGAATGCTCACCTGCTGGGTCGCGATTTTTCGCGGGCATTCCTCTGGTTTTCGCGTGGGTCGGTTCTTGTCTGCAGCGCGAGTTTCTGGCCGCGACCTTTTCCCGCGTGCTGTGTTTCAAGGCTTCGTCTCTTTCTGCTCGTGCTTTCCCTTCGAAGACTCCTGAAGGTTGCCTCAGCGGTGGTCGCGTTTTGTGGATGCGACTTCCTTCCAACTGCGTAACCCCTACTGTGTGTCTCGCCCTTGCACAGAGACAAGGCCGAGGATTCTCTGCACACTCGAATTGCAATGGCGGTTTAAATTTCTGGGTCGGCGCTTGAAGTTTAATCCTTGCTGAAGGGTTTCAGAGGTTTTTAACTGGCCGAAGGTCCATGATTTGCTCGCGACAGGGCCGTGAACCTTCTCACTTCAAAATTTGTTTTGAGTATCTGCATTTTTTTCGAAAATTTCTGAGTGCCTAGGGCACGGAAATTTTTCGTCTAGGGTTTTGCACCCTCAGAATTTGACGAAAATTTTTTTCGAACACATTCCTTCTGGGTTTTTCGAGACCTTTTGTGGGTACCTGTTAGATTTTTTTTCGTACCTCGAAGTTCGTGCCTCGTTTTCCGTGCAACCGTACTTGTCTCGGATCTTGTACCTAAGCTGCTCCTCAGTTAAAATGCTGTTTAGTTTTCTGTCGTTTTCTTGCATTGGGAAACGTGCAAATGGCGTCTTTGACCAACTTGATGCTGGAGGGCAGTCAACGATTTAATGGCAGAAACTATAATATTTGGAAGCAGCGTATGATGACTATTTTTGAGTATCGCCGCCTTGATGAATTGGTTTTGGAGAAAGAAACTTGTCCTCCCACCGCTGGTGCTGATCAGGACAAGTTTGATGATCGTAATAGAGGCTGTTATGCTTCTTAAGCTTTCTGTTACAGATGACCAGTTGCCGCAGATTCCTTCAGGCAAGACAACTGCTGAGATTTGGAAGCACCTGAAGGAACTTCATGAGACCTCTGATAAAAGCCGGGCTTTCTTTTTGAAGAATCAGTTGTTCTCCATCATGATGGACGAATGTATGTCCTTACAGGAGCATCTCACGAAGATTAAGGACATTCGAGATCAGCTTGAGGCTATTGGTCGAAAAATGGAGGAAGAGGATATGGTAGTCATCACCCTCAAAAGTCTACCTAAATCCTACGAGCACTTTGTCGAGACTCTCAACATTACGTCTACGAATGTTGATTTGAAGTTTCCTGAATTATGCAACAAACTCCTGCAGCAGGATCGCTGGAAACAGCAGTTTGGTAGCAGTGCTTCTTCGTCCTCTTCTGAACAGGCATTTGCAGCTAAATCCTTTCAGAAGGATAACAACAAATTTCAGTCATCTCAGTCATCACAGCTTAAAGGTTCAAATCAACCTCCGGGCAACCCTAAGAAGAAGAATGTGCAGTGTAATTACTGTCACAAATTCGGCCATATGAAGAAAGATTGCCGTCAGAGGATAGCTTCTGAACAGAAGAAGCAGGGAGGGTCACACCAGCAGGCGCATGTTGCTGAACTTTCTGAGCAGAAGGAGTCTGCCTTTTACGCTTTTATGGCTAAAAGGTCTTCAAATCCTGTCAAGACTTTTGCTTGGTACATCGATTCTGGTGCGTCATGTCACTTTACTCACAGGCGTGATTGGTTTACCGACTTTTCTCCCTTCAGTGATTCAGTTATCTTTGGCGGAGGTGAGGAGTACACAGTTGTTGGTAGAGGCATTGTTCAGAGATAGTCAGTGAAAGCTTCTTCAGGAGTTTTGTTATCAATATGAGAGTGAGGACATCTGTTCTGTATATAGATAGCAGTACTAGATGCTTCTGCCCAAAGAGAAGTGTCTATATTCTGATCAAGTAGCATAGCCCTAGCACCTTCTACAATGGTTCTATTTTTTCTTTCTGCAACTCCATTTTGTTGAGGATTATAAGGTACAGTGAACTCCCTCTTAATCCCAGTGTTTTTACAAAAGTCTTTAAAAATGTCTGAAGTGTATTCACTCCCATTATCTGTTCTTAAGGTTTTGATTTTTCTCCCGGAAGAGTTTTCAGTAATGGATTTGAATTCCTTAAATCTTTTAAGGATTTCCTGTGATTCTTTACATTTAAGAAAATAGATCCATGTCTTTCTGGAGAAGTCATCAACGAAGATTACATAGTATAGAAACCCACCTAAGGAGGGTACATACATGGGTCCACATAAATCTGAGTGGACTAGTTCTAATACTTTATTTGTTTTGCTAGAACTATTTTGAAATGACCCCTTCGTATTTTTCCCTAAGGCACACCCCTTACATACCCCTAAATTACATTGTGTGAGTTTGGGTAACCCTGTAACTAGTCTTTCCATGGAAGATAGGGCACGGAAATTTAGGTGTCCTAGTCTTCTATGCCATATTTCATTGGAGTCTGCAATTTCATGAATTAGGGCTAGATTTGGTTCCGTACATAACTCGTACAAGTACCCTTGTCTATGACCTATGGTTTTGGCTTTCTTAATAGTAGAATTCTTTGACCATGCCAATACTTTGCTATCCATAACGGTCACCCTATATCCATTATCTTCAAGTGCAGATATGGAGACTAGGTTTCTTTTGATGCCTAGGACAAACAATACTCCAGTAAGTTGGATGGAGATACCAGTCTTTAATTTGAGAGTGCATGTGCCAACACCCTTGACTGGATGCACAGAGTTATCTCCAATTGTTACTTCTTCGTCAGTCTCTTCTACCATGGTGTCTAGTAGTTCCCTGAACCCTGTGATGTGTCTTGATGAACCACTATCTATAACCCAGGTGTTGGATTTATTTGATACTTGGTTTGAAAGTGCAGAGTAGAATACATATTTCTCGGATTCATGCTCCTTTATTTTGGCATAAGATGCTTGTTGTTTGGTTCTGTCAGGACATCTGATTGCATAGTGTCCATATTGGTCGCATCTGAAACATTGGATGCGAGAAATGTCTTTCTTGAATGAAGCTTTACCGTGATAATTTTTCCTCTTCTTGAAGTGATTCTTCTTCTCTTTCTTTTGAGAGTTTGTATTTAGAACATGAAGGTCTTCATCTATATTTTTCTGTTTTGACCCTTTCTTTGTCTGTCTAGATTCTTCTTGAAGATAGTCTGATCTTAAGCGGTCAAATTTTGGAAATTTAGACCTTGCACTAATGCCTTGAACAAATATCTCTCAGGAATTTGGGAGACCATCTAGAGCAATAAGTGTTAGTTCCTTGCTTTCAATTTGGTACCCAAGTGTTGATAGTTGATCCCTTAGTGCAGATATTCTCATAAAGTATGCATTGATAGATTCTCCTTTGTTCATACTTATATGATTTATTTCTCTCTTTAGGGCTAAGGTTCTACTGGAGTTATTAATTTCATAATTGCCTTCAAGTGACTTAAACATATGATATGCAGTCTCATGTTTTGTCAGAATCGGCATGATATGATCTCTAACTCCATCAACTATGATTTTCATGGCTTTGTCATTTCCTTCAATCCATGTCGTTTTATCAGGATCATTCTCTGGTTCCGTTTTGTTTTCTCTCACAAATGAATCAACTTTGTTTTCTTTTAGTATCATCATAATTCTGAATTTCCATGATGAGAAGTTATTTCCTCCTTCCAATCTGTCTTCGAATCGGATTGCTGCTATCATTTGAGCAATGAGATGTATTAACTCTGAATTTCTCAAGTTCGATTTTCTGCCCGGATTCTGCTTAACGTGGCTCTGATACCATGGAAATTCAAATCGAACTTATAATCTCTGATTTGGATATTTTCTGAAAGTTGGATATTTGTATTGCAGAGTTTAATTTATTACTGTCTTTTGTTTTCCCAGATGCAATTTCTACTTCTCATACACTTCTGATTTTTGTGTCGATGCATAGTACTGCTGGGCAAAGACATTGATATATATATATGTTAGTGACTGTAGGAGTCACATCTGTGATAGACGTGACTCCTCAAGGAGTCACGCCTATCACAGGTGTGACTTCGTCACCGTGTCTAATGAAGTCGGTTTCACCGATGTTAACAATTATTAATCGCTGTTTAGAATGCAGACTATGTTTATACTTTGGTAATGTATCATTCGATCATGCTATTGATATTTATTTTAACACACCTTATATATAAAGTACGTTATCTGATCGAAGCTACAAACAACTCAACACTATCTTTGTCCCATCCTCCTTTGGCTTAACTGAGATATTCTTTTCTATTTCTGAATTTTGTTGAACATCCCTTAAGATTCTTTTCAGGCCATGTATTCATTGTTCTACTTCATTGTCTACATAAGAGGGAATCAATGTTGTCATATCTTGATAATTTTGTGTGCCAGCTCTTTGACTTTTTCTAATATCTAGGGGATGGTTTAATGCCTTTCTAGGTTGATCGTGAGCTAGTTGGTTTTGAGCATATGAATTCTACTCCACAACTTCACGCTTGAGTGAACACATTTCAGTTAACTACACATTTCTCAGACATCCTAACAACTGGTCTATGCTTCTTGGACATGGTTGCTATCACAAGCCATAAATTGAAAACCTCATGCTCATTTTAGACCAGCAATAATATAGATGTTAACAGGACAACTTTTGTAAACCCTAGTCTACAATAATATAGGGAATGCAAAGAACCAAATGTTAAATGAAGATGAAGATTCGAAACACAAGCACAGACAAACAGAGGGAAAGTGCAGGACTGTATTATGATTGCATCAGTTTGCATGTGTAATATGATCATGACATTATACTGATCTGACAAGTTGAGCAATAACAGTCACAACATTCTGACCAAAGATGCCTGTTTATATAGGAAAGTACAGTAAAGACGATTAAGTGGTCCACCCAGAAATCTTTGACCACATCTATTAGCTGACACTTTGCAAAGATCCATCATAATATATAAAGAGCCCAAATCACTTATGCATATTTGTAATCAGGCTAACAACCAATAATGTTCAAAATCACAAAATATTTATTGTTAAACTTTGTGGAATTGTACCATGGAAGATTTCTACCAAGCTACTGCTTTGAGATTTTGTAGGTACTGTGTTAATAGCAGATGCTATGCATGTTTAGAGATTTGATGTTTAATTTTCTTTCTTCATCAGTCAAATATTGTTTGTAGATTGTTTTCATTTTCATCTCTTTTTTCATTAGTGCCTATTGCACTCTTCCTTCTTGCATTGTTAATCAACAAATATGTTCCTTAATTTTGTTGAAATTCATTGAATATAAACAAATAATCTAGCACCTCTTCTAACTTTTCTTTTGGGTATATACTTTTTGAGAAATATTATCATTAGAAAGGACCATTATACAGTTGTTTTGACACAATAGAGGGCCTAGGTACACCTTTGACACTAAAGCAAACATAGTGATCAAATGGGATTCCAAATCGAGCCCCTGGATGGTGACTGACAACATATATCCTCCAACAAACTTTCTAGTAAAATAATAAAATATTATCAGATGAGTATCATGATTCTGTAGTCTTAAATGCATGTTCATTAGATAAGATTTGACTTTTTTAAACAGTTACAGTTTTTGTAAACAAATATTTCATTTTTCTGTTATGCTTCAGGTCTATTTTAATAATAATATTTAAGTGTTTATGAGTTTATCCTTATTGTCAATGTTATAGGGGCAAATGTGGCTGCATCTGAGCTCTCAAAAGATTTGAAGAAAGAGGATGTGGAACAAATGATTATTCAACTTTTATTAGATGGAGTGTTGGTATAAACATGCTTTAAATTTCCAAGCAATTATTTATGGCTACCAAAAATCTATAATTTCATTTCCTAGTCTAGATGTTTTAACAAACTATGCTGAGTATTGGTAAGCTGCCTAGTATGCTCCAATATTAGACAAGACAGAATTCAATGTCTTAAGAAATAATTTTCGTGAAACAAACAAGAAAGACAATTATATTGATGTAGGTAAAATCAAAATATTACAATGGAAGTACAACCAGCTGAGATGGTACAAATAATCCAAGAGACAATACAAGATGAGTGATCCTGATCCCAAGAGTATCTTAGGGACAAAATATAAAAAATGCTTGTGGGCGGGCATGTACTATTACTTATGAGTAAAGTTGCATGGATGCAGATATGGCTATGACTGAATATGACATTCATAAAGAAAACACACACACACACATCAAGAGGCATAAGTTTGTAACATAATTTTTAAATACGAATATAAATTATAAGAGGAAATTTTCATTACCAGAGAAGTAATATATGACCATTGCTACCATATTCCAAAATGTTTATAGATATAATTTCATTTTCAAAACAATATATTGATAGTATCACGTGCTATCATTAGATTTAGGATAATTATAAATTAAATTATCTAAATTTCAAATAATCAAACATAATAAAATTAAATATAAAAATTAGTCTTGATCCCCAAGACCACGTTTCATTGACCCAAAAAAAAAATGTAAATTCCATAAAACATTAGAATATAAACTAAATACAAATTTATAAATTAAAGTAATGAAATCTTACATCTCATACAAAATATTTAATATTTAATATTAAGATCATTTTAACATTAAATATTATAAAATCCCAATCATAAATATTGAATAATATTTAACACTTATTTTTTATTATTTAAAAAATAATTCTAATTAAAATCTAGAAATATCCTCCCTAATTTGAAATTTTAAACATTTAAACTATTAAAATAAATTATAATCTAAATACACATTTGAACAACATGAATTTAGTAGTGTATATAATTTTTCACAATCCATTTGATTGATAAGAAGAGGTTTTGGAACAAACTGTGCATGTTTTGTTTACATCCTTACCATTCTCCTTTGATTTCCGTGTCTCTCTTGATATCTCTTGGCACTATATTTGCAACTACTAGAGTCCTACCATATTTTGCCCTCACTTTGATGATGGGTCACACTTTGTGATCTGAAATGTTGATGTAAATAAAACATAGATAATTTGTTCCAAAAGTTCTTCCTATCAACATGGATTTAATTCATAATTTAAGAACAAAATTAAATATAAAATTTTGTCCTATAAAATATAGAGTTCAATGAACTAATTGTAAACTTTATTTAATATTTATTAAATTAGAATCTAAATTAAGCTCATGGTTAAATTTTAAATATTTGAATTATTAAATGTTTAAATCTAAATAAAATAAATAAAACTTAAATATTATGAATATAATTCATAATATAAAGTTAAAGTCAAATAAAAAATCATAGTAGCATTACATTTCAAAAACTTGCGACTAATTTCAAGTAATCTAGTAATCGCTAGCTACAACATTTGTCATGCAAAGAGTTTTCAAAAAGTAGTTCTATTTCTTTTGTATTGATCAGTGTTTGTCTAGGTTTCTGGGACGAGGGGACGTGGGGATGGGTTTCCGGGGACGACAATTTTTTTTTAAATTTTTGGTGATGGCGAGGGGACGGTTATATATATATTTATATATTATAAATATAAATTTAAATAATTATAATATATTATAATATTATAAAATATTAAAATATAAATATAAATATTATATATAAAATTTGGTATTATAATATATTAATATAAGTAATAATAAATATATTAATATTTATAATATATTATAATATTATAAATATACATAGTAATATTCTCATGATAATGGGACAAATCATTAAGTAGGCATTGATTATTATTCACTCCCGAGGAATGATACGTGTGAAACCGTCTGGGGCGAGGCTGGCCGATCATTATTTTTGGTGGCGTGTGGCAGTGTTGATGGTATTTCCTAATTCGATGTGGATTTCTCCTTGTCTTTCTGTGTAATGTCCCCTTCTAGCAAGCCAAAATTTTTCTCGACCTTGCACACAATTTCAACTTGTAAAAGAGAACATTAGTATTCAAGTCTTCTTATCATATTTATCCATAGAGATATATTAAGTCAAGTCTTATGATCATAAGCTATAAGCATTCTATCTTTCATGATATTCATTAAACATATTTCATGATTCCATTTGGGAGAGGTACACTTGGGTCTACATGTTTATCATACCACTTGCCTAATGAGAGGGTTTATAAAGGAGCAATTGAGGGGTCCATATTTTATTCCTTTGACCGGAGACCAACCCAAATCAAAGGCCCATCCCTTGTCCCGGAGAGGTACTCTAGACCAACACGAGACAAGAGCCTATCCATTACTTGATGGTTCTCTTGACCAACACAAGATAATGGGAATGTATCGGTCTTTAGCCAGGTGGTACTCTTGACCAACTTGGGCATCAACCATGATGTCGGTCTTTAGCCGGATGGTACTCTTGACCAACTACGGCATCAACCATGATTATACCTCATATTCTCACCCATATCCCTTCATCTCGATCTATGGGTTTGGTTGATATGCCATGAGCCTCTACTTCTCCTTCTTATTCATCATGATTAACTTAGATACTAGTCATTTAATCCATACCTTATTATCTTAGGCTATGATAATTTGCATTATTATTCATCATGTATTCTATTTACTTATCAACAAGCTTTCTAATCATTTCCAAAGTTCATATGATTCTATTTCCAATTTATATATTTTCATCATGCCATATCTAAGAACTTCATATAGTTATTCATATCCTTATTCATTCTATATACATTTCTATCCAATGTCTAAATATTCTTGTTCTAGTGTACTACGTTGGGTATGACACATTCATCTATTATTTCTTACCATCATAGCATGCTTTCCTTTGCATTTATTCATGGTAAGATTATAATAGTTATTGTCCTGAAGTATATCATTTAGAGACAAGTGACGTACCTTGAGCCTTGATTGAATGCTTGCTGCTGCCAGTTATGTTTGCTGTCCTTCTGTATCACTGTTTGCAGTAGTGTATGATTCGGATCTGAATATAATAGTTTGTATGGGAATTTAGATGATATCTATGGCATTGGGAGGTTTGCCGTTTGTATCTGTTATCTTGCTGATCATGGATGATGAATCCTTTTCTTTTAATATTCATTCCTATGTATTCGTTCCTCTTAGAGGGTTTGCTGTAGATGTATTTTTGTATATGCCATTCCTCCATCTTATGATTGCTGTCTTCATTGATGAAGAGAGAAGTAATACAAGATTGCTGATATGATCGATGATATATGCTGTGTTATTGATTGCTGAGTCCTTTCCGTACAATGCTGATAGATTTGAATTGTATCCCCCCCAGATTTTGTATTGCTTGATTCCTTTAATATCTTCAAAGGTGTATGACCGTTTGGTCAAGGGTCATAACCTTTAAGGGATTCGTTGATTTTCTAAACCAATTCGTATTTGTTGAACCTTAATTTAATTGCTGTCCATTATATATCATTCGCTGCCTTTTCTAATATTTGATCACTGTCTTATATTAGTAACTTTTAATTACCGATCCCTATATTTTGTCTAAGGCAGCTCTTATTATTTGGTGGTATTTAATTAAGGCTTTAACCCCTTGTAAAATGCCCGTCACTTTAAATGAGAATCAACACCCTCTTGTAATGCTTACAATATCAATATATAATATATATATTATTTATAATATTTATTTATATTTGTATAATATGATAATATTTAAATTATTAATATTTATATTTATATAATATATATATATTATATTATATAATATTATAATTGATAATATTATAATTGTATTTATATTTATTATTTATAAATACAATAAATAATATTATGGTATATTATATATTAATTTTATATATTTATTCTACTTTATTTGTATTCATATTTTAATATTACAATTTCAGGGATATGACATTCTGGATTTGGCTTTTTTGAGTGATATTGCTATGGTGGAGGTCGGAGGTTCTGCTGGTAAGGTTGGGATGGAATGCGGAGTTGGTTTCCGTGGCTGTGGCAAAGGTAAAGGAAAGGTGGCGGCTTCCTTTCCTTTGCGGCGTCAAGTTAAGTGGAAGGCTGAGAGCAACACGGTGGGTGGAAGAATGAAGAGGGCGTACACACCTCGGAAGCGGTTAAATAAGTTGTTAGGGGAGAAAGCCATGGCAAACTTTGTGAATCTTGTCAATACAGAAGTCAAAAATCTTATTTTGTGGGAGTGGCTTTGTCGGATGCTCTCCTTAGCTAAGGAAGTGGATAGTCAAGATGGTGGGAAGGTTCGGGAGGCGATGACAACTCTGCTTCTTGATCCTAGTACTTCATGTGGGTGCTGGAACGTCTTTGGGGCGGCTCAATCTTTGACTATGGCGACGTTGATGTCTATTGCTACTGCTTCTGTTTTATCTCATGAAGATATGGAGTCTTCCAAGGCAGCGGAGGAGAATCATGAGGTGATCCTTAGCCATGTTCACGACTTGTTGCTGGGTGTTGTCGAGACATGGAGGACAATGGAACGCATTGCTGTCAAGATGGGGCTGCTTGTGGAGGAACATGGTCAGCCGGACTTCGCCTGTGCCTGTGACGAGGGAGATTTGGTAGATTTGACTGGGTTGGCAGATAAGTGATTTGGCTCTGTTTGTTTTTAGATAGGTGTCGGGGAGAGGGTCATGTAATTTGCCCTCTCTCCCTGTCAAAATGTATATGTCTCTATGCTGTTAAGACTTGGCTATGACAGTCTCTTTTTGATCAAGCATAAGGGCTTGCCTTGTTTTTGATGGGTCCCTGGTCCCTAACCAAGGTTTATACAACAAAAAAAATATAAATATTAATATTTACACTATTACTACTTGCTATATTAATAATAATTATAGAAACTAGTAAATATAAAATTAATATATATGCTATACATGCGTAGGATACCTACAAATGTCTCGTATTGATACCTGCAAATGCCAAATCATGTTGCGACCCGCTTCCTGGTTCGAGCGGCATTCAGGAATTCAAGAATGAAATGTGATGTGTTTTCGGCTTTCACATTCACGCGATGTTTTAAACAAGGATGCAAATTTGGGGGACGCCATTTCGTCCCCAAATGACGGGACGTTCCCAGGGGATGTTCCCCTTGTTGAGGGGGCGTCCTTGGGACGTCCCTAAAACAAAGGCTTGAAGAGGGATGGCGGGGGGCATTTTGTCCTTGTTGTTGCGTCCCTGAAGCGTTTTGGCCGATGGGAGCGGGGAAAAACTAGGGGGGGGGGACGTGTCCCCGCGTAGTACTAGTATTGATGAAAGCTCAATGGTTACCCTGGCTAGAAAAAGGTGACCTTCAAACATAAGTTGTAAACTAACTAGTAACATATGACCTCCAAATATTTTAATTTTACTAAATAACATTCTGTCGTAATAACCAAAGTTTCAAATTATCTATAGACATTAAAAAATCTTTAACTTAAAGAACTATCATTAGTTCTTGTTGGCAGCTAGATTACTAATGCATTCATTCAATTCAATTAGTTTTCACCACTTAGCCAATTGTTTCAATGTATTTTTCTCATTCTTTAAGTTTAGAAAAAGCTTGGCTTGCTTTTACAATATTTATTACAATTTTTAATCATATCAAAAATATTGTCATAAGCATCACTAGGAGATCTTTAGTAGAAGATCTCATGAAAATTAGAGTAGCACAGCATAAGCTTGGTGGAGCTACTTCTTTGGAAGTCTATGATTGTGAAAGAAATGTTTCAGGAGGACTTCAATCCGAAATTTCAAAGTTGATGTTGCTGATTTCTTTTCAATCAGCCATTATATCATTCATTTGGATTCTTGCAAATGGATTGGAGAGAAATTTTAGTCAATAATTGGAGCATCTCTCAATTTGTGACTATGGAGGAGGTAATTTCAGCCAATAGAATGCACACATTTCTTGTTTCGGCTAATATGTTTTAGTTCTGTAGCAGTTGTTTCATTTACAAGGTGCTGATTTTCAGAAAATCAGATTGTGAGTTACTGATTTCAGTCTTGAACAGCTGCAAAAAGATTCATTTTATATGCCACTCAGGCGTAGGAAAAAGATGGCATATGCTTCCAGTTGAAGAGGATGAATATTTCAGCCAGTATAATTCTGATTTGGGTGAAAACTCAGAAGTTTCAGAAGTATTAACAAAGAATTTTAGCACCAACTTTCTAGTGGAGCAGCAGAAACATGGAAGGATAAAACAATTTGATGGAGAGTTTGATAAATTCATGTAGAGAATTGTTATACTTCTGACCATAAGAGTTAAGGAGATCCACTTTGAAGGTGCATCGCAACATAGCACGACAAACAAAAAAATAAACAAACCTCCTAGATTGATTTGGGATCCTGGAGCCACATTGATTGTTCAGAGTTGAACTGTTGGTTGAGATTGACAATTGCTTGAGGGCAAGCAATTTTGGGGAGGAAGGATTGTAATGTTCCCATTTTTAGCAATATTGATTTGTGAGCTTTTGCCTAGTTTCTGAGTTTTCCCGTAAGCTTCTTGGTGAGTTAGGGAGAACTCCAAACTTCTTGGTGTGCTTAGGGTTGGTAAGCAATGACTTTGGTTTATGTTAATGAGCCCAGTTGGCAGTAAGGACCATCGTGACAGTTTCAAAAGTGTTTTTTGACTTTTGGGGTGTTCTCCAAACTTCTTGGAGAGAGTATCTATTTTTAGTCACTCTGTTGGCTCCGAGCATCATCCTACATCTTCTGTATCATCTCAGTGTGATCATAGTTTGATTCTGATGTGGTTTCATTGCTTTCTGCAACGTGGGTAAGCTATAGAGTTATTATTTAATTAATTCTGTCATATCCCTCAATTCCAAACCATAATAGCTCAAAGGTTTCCAATTAAAGATTGGAAAGAAGACTAGTTTGTAATGGCTCAATATGATCTTGAAGACTTCATATGTCTATGATAATGAACTCTCCTTATGATCAATTTCATTGGTTCTTGGTATGATCTAGTCACCTATTGCCGTGCTTCGGAAAATTCTACACCTACTAAATTTTTTGAATTTTCTTCCATGATATTTGAATTATGAATTGACTGGGATTTAGAAAGAGTTTGAAAATCATCCCCATCTTCAATTTGGAATTCAGCTCCATGGTTAGACCACTCGTTTTGTTGACCTTTATAACCTTCAAACACTATTCTTTCTGATCCCCTCACAGATGTGACATCTTGAAGTTGTTTTGTTTGATGGTCCATAACCTCAGATTTACCCAATTTTGTATGTACATCTTCATCTCTAGGTGGTTGCTTTTGATACTAAACAGATTCACCACCATGCTTATGCTGCGTTACTTTGATCTTCATGGAATCCTTCTCTTGATATCTTTTAATGGCACTTGAGGCTTCTTCACTAGGAAGAATACTTCCCACACAACCAAAATCCAACTCATGATAGTGTTCATCTCCCTGTGGCGATCCTGCAAATACAAAGTCTATTACTCTGTCATTTTGTTCCATAGTAGAAAACATACCATCATGAGAAAATTGTTCTTCTAGCCCCGTGAGATTGCACTCTTGATGTTCTTCCCAATTGTTACCAACATGCTGAACCTCCATGGTACTAGAACCACTGAATTCATTGTGTGGTATTCCCTCACCCTAAATTCTTCTTCATGCCTCCTAGAGAAGTTTGAGTCAAATTTTTGTTCTTCTTGAAGCTTAGCAATTCCTTCAACTATTTTCTTGATTTCCTCTATTCTTGCTTTAGAGCTTATTAGGTATTGCTGGCAACATCCATCTGATTTTCAACTTGGTAGAGTGAGTAGTGAACTAGGCTAAGTTCAAGGCTGAGCTCATCAATCTCATTCTCCTCTTTGTATGCATCCATAGTCTCCTCTGCAAACTTGATGGCATGATCCCTGTCAGAAAGTAAATGCAAATAATCTAATTTCATTATCTGTAAAGCTTCTTTGATGGTTTGCAAATAAGGGTGGCTCCGTCCTTAATTCCTTTTTGCCTCTTTTCAATCTAAGCCTTCCAATAGAGTTCTTCAAGGAAGTTGTGTGTGCTATCAAATCTTGTTAAAGCTTGCACAATCTTTTCTTCCGAGACCAAAAATTGATTCTTCAAAATTTGTAATTCTTTAGGCCCTTGTTCCAAATCAGCACCATACATTTGGATTTTTGATTTATCTTCATAATCAAGAATTTCAAAATCAGCAACCTCTCCATTGTTAGCCTTGCTAATTCTTTCAATTTCTGAATAAGCTTCATTAGATTTATCATTTATCTGAGTGCTCAATATCACTTGTTAATCTAGAATTTTCAACCAACCCAATTTCATCATTAGTCACTTCAAAAATTTTATCATTTGCATACCTTCCAATGGTGTCATAATGGAAATCATAGGTCTCATAAACTTCACTGGATTAATCTGAATTTGTATAAAGGGTTGCTGTTCTGCAATTTCCCGCAAGCTCAATCCTGTCATTTATAGTTGCATATCCTTCTATGAAGTCATTTTGGAGCTTTGCCACACATGCCTCTTGAAATAAGACATTTTCTTCTTTAGAGGGAAGGTTTGAATGTTCTTCCTTCTTAAATTTTGGCTCTTCTTTGAAACTTCTGTTATGAACTCTTCTTCTTTCTCATGCCCCACTGTCACATATTCTTCCTCATCCTTATTTGTCAAATAAGGTTTCAATTTCTCTTCACATTGTTTAGGAACAATTTCAGTTAAAACCTGAACAATTGATAAAGATTCTTGATCATCCTTCCACATGTTAGCCAATAAGACTAATAAAAGTGACGGGTACATCATCACCCTCATTTATAATCAAAGTCATAATGGTCTGCATGGTGTTTATAACATTTTCTGCATGATATTTTCTGATGGTGGCAAAGAAATTGTGAAACATTTTGAGAATTAAATCATCACATTTAAGGTCAAGCATCACCATACCTAATTTAACCTTTGAAAAAGTTGCTCGAATTTTTTCCCTCTTAGCAAAGGAAGGATTTCTAATGTCATCCAAACTTTGAAAGCTTTCCATAATCAGCTGAAATATCTCCCTCATTATGTCACTTTGTATGGAACTACATGGGCTGCAATTCTTGTAATTTCACTAAGGCAAGAGGTGACTGCAAGTCTCACATCTTCATCTGATGTCTCACCAGCTTGGGCTGGACCAAAGCAATTATTGATGGCTTCAGAGCCCATTTCAAAATCTCACAATCTGATTGGTCAACCTTGGATAAACAATTTTCTACTTTTTCAAATTGTTAAGTAGAACATCTTTTGATTGATGCAGAAACTCAAGATCTCTTCCTAATGCAAAAAGCATATTTCCCGCTTCCTTTTCTTTATGTAAAGACCTAGGCTGGAGAAACTTGGATGAGTCACTGAAATGTTTTGATAGGGGATTCTTGTTTTGATTTATTCTAGGTACACTCTTATTCTGTGACAAGGCATTTGTCCACTGCTGCTGGCTCCAAGTATGATCATTTAGAATCAATTCCAAACTTGACATTTCATTCCTCTTTTCTCTAACTGCCATATTCTGTCACTGAATTTCTGGTATGTAATGGTTGACACTGACATGTAAAAGCTTGAGCAACTGAAATCTTGCAACAAGGTTTAAACACCAACATGTTGGCAACTAACATGCATATGTAGAACTGAAAACTTCCCAACATGCTGGCAAGACCACCAGCTCTGATACATCTATAATGTCCCTTACTAAATTTTTTCACATAAACTTGCAAATTTCCTCAACAGACATTTCATCAAACAATTTGTAGAAAGAGTACCGCACAATAATTATTGATTAAATGTTCAAGAACAACTGCAACTATGATTTATAAACATGAACAATCTCAAATACAATATACTATGCAAGTTCATATAGGGACATTTTGTCAACAGTTGTACAATGTTTTTGGAATGCGTTGATTCAAATCAGAGATACATACAGAAACAAAGACTCAATTTTTGACCTCAATATGAAGAAATACGTGTCTGCAGATAATGCTGGTCAAGTATAGATACACTTGAAATAATACAGATGCAACTATAGTAATTCTTTGTACTCAGAAATTCTGATCAGCATTGAAGAAACACAGATTTCTGAATTTTAGTAACTTTTATCACAGTAGCAACAACTCCTTATGGCTCCCACAAACAACAACTCATCCTTCAACTCCAAAATTCCTCTCACAAAGGTGCGACTAGCAAGAATATGGTCAAAGACCCAAGTTAGAGGCTGCGCCTCCCTTTTTACTAATAACTACTCTCACTTCAATACCCCACGCACCCCTCAAACACATGAAACATGACTATTAAATGCTGCGTCCACCTTAGGAAATGCTACGTCAGATTTTGTAGAAGCTTTTCAAGCCTTTAAAGTATTATTAATACTTCCTTTATGAATCGCTTCACCCATGTTGCTTGGTACGGCCAGCATTGAGAGCTCTCAATGATACGGCTAGGGTCTTGAGCCCCCACAAGAAAGAAATAAATATTTCTGATATTTAATTTTTAATTTAATCCCCAACATTGCACACACTGCAGTCATAATATTGATAAAATTCTTTTCCAATCCCACACACAACACTTACTGATTTATTATTTGCTGACAAATCTTAATAAATTTTACCTTGTAGCGCTCCAGGAAAACAAACACAAAAAATCAGGTAATGATATAAACTTATTCAACACAAGTTTTGCAAACCAAAAATACTGAAACCAAATTGCAAACTTGGAAAGGAAATCTCCACACAAGATCTCATAACCAAACACTGCAGAACCAAATGGCACAATTGTTCAGCACAAGAGTCAATTCTATATGAATCTACCTCTATATTGGCTAGGGAGAAATCCTTCCCCGAAACCAATCTTCGCCTTAGGGTTTTCATCCTAGGCTGTTGTCGAACAAACCTGCTCAACCTCCACAACTGGGGTTTTAATAAAATGCAAATCCCAAGAATGAGGAAAAGACTTCCTCTCAACCTCTTTTATAACCCCCGTGGAACTTTCGAGAAGTTATATTTTATAATCACTTAAATAATAATACTTTATCTCCTTATAAAGTGACTTTATTTTATAATTTGCTTTTGAACCCTTAAGTTACTTAATGTCTCCTTTTTAAATATTTAAATTATTTGCCGCATATTCATCCAAATTTACGGAAAATATTAAATTGGCCAAAAATGGACATTACACCCTAAGATGTTTTAGGGATGTGGAGACGGGTAGGAAATGTCCCACGACCATCGCCAATCATAAAAAATTTAGTGGACATCCCATAAACATGAAAAATAATGTAGCAGACAACAAAGGGACAGCCAAGTGGTCCCCTACAAGCCAGCAAACAAAAAATGTTAGAAATTGAAAGAAAAAAAGAAGAAAGAATTTAGGCAACAATTTTTTTTTGAGGCTGTTGTAAACTTACTAGGATAGCTAGGACAATTTAGGCAACAATTTTTTTTTGAGGAGGCTGTTGTAAACTTCCTAGGATAGCTAGGATACCAGATAGCTGAGTATGCTTGTGTTGATGCTTCACTTCCACCTATTCTGATTTCATTGATGTTTCTAACTCTACTCATGATTCTCTGATTTTTATTATTGGTGAGCATGCTTGTGTTGATGCTAATCATGTTGTTGATCATGTTTTTAATCTTGTTAACTATGATTATATTGTTGATTGTATTGGTTGTGATCATGCTCTGAATCTTATTGGTGATGGTTGTGTTGATAATGTTGAATGCACAAGACAACTGAGAGGGGGGGGGGGGTGAATCAGTTGTATCAGAAATTTTAAACCCTCACAAACATAATCACATCTACATCAGTTCACTTAAACCCTTAATCTCTTATGAAGAGATTAAACATAAAATACAGATAATGGAAACTTAATCACATCAACACCATGCACAAGAGAACACCAGATTTTTACGTGGAAAACCCTAAAAGGGAAAAAAAACGGTGAAGATTAGCTCACAATATAAAGTAGTAGCAATATCGAATTACAAGAGGCTCATTGCCAAAGGGCTCACAACCCAGAGCTCACTGCTCACAAAAGAAAGAATGCTCACTGCAATAGGGCTCACTACCTAGAGGGTTAACCACCCAAAAGGCTCACTACCCTAAGGACTCACTGTCCAAGTGGACTCACTGCCCACTGAGAAAGAAAGATAGAAGAGAAGAGGTGGCTCACTACCATGAACTGATATGATAGCATCTACCACATGCCTGAGTTCAGTTCCAATGAAGCACAACAAACATCACCTTCCCAGCCTCTTCTGAAAATTGCAGATGACTTCTGCTCATTGCATTAGGTCTTCTACCACATGAAAGTCCTTACTGCCTCTAATTCAAATTCACAAAACAACCATCATCATCCTCGCATATCTTCACTTACATACGAATCCTTTACACTTATTTATATCAACATCAACCTTGAAACATTTACCAAGGTCGGCAACACACTCTACAATCCTTGAAACAATCTCCAAGGTCGGCAAACATACATAATTTAAATTAGGTCTGGACTTGAACATTCCCGTAGAGCAAAGGAACGAAGGTAGACCACTTCACAGCTTAGCTCGGACCTAAAAACATCTTCACACGCTCCAACATGCTTCCTAAATCCACAAATCCGCAATTAGTGTTAACACCCAAGTCGGCTAAACTTGTGTAAACACCAAGAACACTTAGGCACACACTTCCAAGTACACAACCATAACTTGCGGACCAAGCACAAGCCTTTAACACGATCTGGAAACATCCACAAACAATATGAAATCACCTGGCAGCCAACAAATCCAGCTACAACAAATCTCACTTGAAGACAGTTCACAGACTGCTCACAACTAACACTGCCAAGCTCTGCTACTCAAGAGAACTACATTCCGGAGCACCAAATCACAAGTCCTTTGGATAGAACATAGATATGGACCTTATGAACACTTATCCAGAACCGCAAGACCAAAAGCTAAATTGCGGAGCAAAATACTTTCTCCCAATCACACTACAAATATTGCGAGGCACAGTCTTCAAACTGGTGATCATAACTCTCAAACCACAGTGTTCCAGAGCACCAAATTCTGGATTTAACATCTGCAACCACTTCTCTAAAACATATCCAAACCTCACACTCCGGTCTTCAACACAGAGGAAATGCGGAGCAAAAGCTCAGACAGTATCCTGTAAGCCAGAATACTTCTTTACAACACTGTCTTCAGTATTTGTCAAATTTTGTCAAAAGCACTTGGTAACCCAGCAACAAAAAAATATACTAACATCATCAGCACTTTTGCAAGCCATTAAAATCATCTCAACACAATAACTCAATCAACCAATCAACAACAACATTAGAAGATCCAGTTGACACCAATGCCAACACAAACATGTTCACATCAATGACAACACCGATTAGCACATACTTGCAACAGATAATGGGTCAACTTTTCCCAAGGTCGAATCATTTGAGGAACACATAAAAGGAATTGGTCCAAAGTTGTTTCAGAAAATGTGTTATACAAACGGTGGACTTGGAAACAATGGGCAAGGTAATGTTCTTCCTCTATCATGACAAAATCGCGATGGATTCCTTTATAAAACGGGAATTAGATTCTTTAGTCTTTTCATGACAATGGGAAGGAGAAGAGGACATGCTACTATTGTGGCAAAGCAGGGCATTTTGTGAGGAATTGCTTCAAAAGGCAAAGAGATGAGAGGAAGAGACATTATAGGTTCTCTGGTTTATTGATACAGAGGGGTCATTGTGGGATCCAATCATTATCTGGAGGATATAGGATGATTAGATAGCCTTTACTGCTGGTTTGCTATTAAATGTATTAAAATCTGCCCCTACAATTATATGAAGGTTGCATTTTGACTGATTCCATTAGGTCATTGCATTCTAGTAGTCCATTTTGATTGAGAGAATATGAGGAGTGTAAATTATTACAACATATAGTTTCATGTTTAAGTTGGCTGAATAAAATAAACCTACAATTCTCCATTAAAACTCTTGATAGGTCAGAATTTCGTTGTTAGATCTATGCCGGACAATTACAATACATCCTGATCTTCCTTGAGACTCAAGGGCTGTGTAATCAGCAGCATTCCATTTCAACTGATACTAATGTGTTTAATGCTTATTTTTGATATATTTTTCTTGGATGGACCATTTAGGCTTTTAAATCTTGAATATTCCAGAACATAATTTCGTGAATGCTGTCTAGTTGTGGATACCAATGAGTCCAGAATTTTGTCCAGGTGTATGTTCTCCCATGTTCTTAAAGGCTTGTTTGGTTGGCTGGAATTTTCTATGACCTTCCTTTCTATATGTTTGATGCCTGTTGAACTCGTAAACTTTGTTCACCAGATTTTAGGTCTTTAGGCTTCCTTATTGACTTTGGTCTTTGTTTTAGGTGTATGCCATGGTTCTTCTAGACACTTTTTCAATACAGTTATCAATGTCCTCCATGTGTTGCATTTGAAACATTCAAATCTTGACGGGGAATGTTAATTTGGGTGTCCACAATGTCAGTGGACTGAAGTTGCTTTGGTTCTTTTTGGACATATTCTTGTGGGTCAGGCTGTTGAGGATATTGTGGTGCTGTGCTCTATGCAGAGCTAAGTCACAAGGTTTGAATTCGAATTCGAATTCGGCAAGGATGAAATTCGGAATAAATTCGGCAAGGAAAAATGTGGAAAAAAAATTCGTGATTAAATTCGCCTTACCATAAATCTGTTTTTTTTTTTAAATATAAATAATAAATACACAAACACATTGCTACATAGATGCCACATTTATAAACCATAAGAAACATATGAAATCATGATTGCCAATAGCTTCCACATTATTGAGTGTTTATTATTATTTTATTATCTTTAACAAACAAAATAAAAAAACACTAAATTTATTTTAAAAAACATAAAAATAAAATATATTAAAACAAAATTAAAAAATACTAATTTTATTTAAAAAACATGAAAATAAAAAGATATTTAATTTATATTTTTACTTCGAAAAATAAAATAAAATAATTAGTAATTTTATTTTAAAAACATATTAATATTTATATTTTAATTTTAAAAAACAAATTAAAAGAAATACTTATTTTATTTTACAAATATAAAAATAAAATCATATTAAATATCATTTTAACTTTAACCTTTAAAAAAACAAAATGAAAAATCTAAATTTAATTTATAAAACTTCCAGCACCACTAATGAAAGGGAAGGAGATACGGGGATAGAGTCGAATGCAAAAATGCTCTATCCCCCTCGACCCGGATCCACATGGGTTACTTTCAATAATAGTGGCACGATTCTGCCGAACCACCTCCTGTTTAATAGCTATAGAAAGGCGTGGTGTGAGAGCAGCGATTCTGCCAGGCTAAGTTATTCTCCTCTATTTTGTCCGAAATTTATAAAAAACAAAACAAAATATATTAACGATAGATTACATGTGAGCATTATAGTGCTCGGAATTCTCTCATGCCGGTAAATTTTCTAAACTCGTCGGTTGTTCCTATCGGCGTATTCCTTGAACCTCCTAAAATGCGCCGGCGTATTCCTGAATCCTAAAATTTATATATTAAATTTTATTGAAAGAAAAAAACTAAAATGTGCAGGGTCGGCAGAGGACGGGTCGGCAGAGCAGGGTTGAAGGCTTAGACTGAAAAAGGGGCGAAAATCTACCAAAAAAAAATACCATACGAATTTCCAGCAATTTTAAACGAATTCAAAGGTTTTTTAAAAATCCGCCGAATTTCGAACCTCTTGGCCGAAATTTGGCGACTCTTGTGACATAGATGCAGAGACGGTCCTTGAAAGTTGAATGCATTGGTTCAATAAAACTTTCTTTCCTAGTTGAGCATTCTCATTTTGCTACCACCTTTGTACTTGGATTTGTACTCAGCGACAAACTCAGCAAATAAAATAAATTACATATATATAAATAAACTTAAATAATCTAAGAGAGGCATAAAGAATAAATTTAGAGAATACATTAGTTTATTTTGATCATAGTAGCATTACTTGGAATCAGTATTGACTTGGCAAACCAAAAGTATAAATGCAATTCTATTATTCTGGAAAAAATTGGCAAGCTAAAATTTTTGAAATATTCATAAAAACAGAAAAAAAAGTGCTGCTTTTGTTATTTCATGGTAAATAAAGGGAGAAAAATGCTGCTTTTCCATCGGGTGCAGCTCAAAACAAATTTCTTTTTTTCTTTCTAAAAACAGAGCAGTCTGGGGGCAGCAGGGACCTTCATGGTGCATGCAGTTTTCATAAATTTATCTCTTTTAAACATCTGTCGATAAATTCTTCTTATCACCCAACAATCAATTCTAGCTGCCGAGGTCCAACTTGCTGAAGACAAAAATGACAAAAAAAAAGGTTTTATGTAGGATTTTCGGCTTTTTCTGCACCAACCAAGTTCTCTTGTCAGACTTGTTGAGTAACTTGCATAATAGTCACGAGTTTCTGCAGCAGTCTCATCTCTCAAATTAGTTGTTTGAGTCCAGTGACTACTTACCGAGTTTTAGAACAATGGATGAGACAATTAGTTTGGAATCAATGTATACGAGTCCTTGTCCAACATTTCATGTGTAAGCTTGAAATATTTATCTGGAAGCATTTGATTGTCTTGCATGTTTTTTTTTTCTTGATTTCAACATAATATTTATATTTCCCCTTTCTTGGTTGTAGAAAGAAGAGTTCCAGCATACAGCATATGCTACAAATGCATATCTTGCTCTTGGATCATTTTCAAAGAAATTGCTACAAGGCAAGTTACATTCACTTATATATTTTTTGACAGTAGTTGGTATCTTCCATTTTACCATCTTTCGTGTTTTATGGAATTAGATAAGTAAATACGCAATATTTATTTTTAAACCACCTTAATGCTTCACATGGATTTATTGTATTTTTTTCCTGAATTCTTTTGTAGATGAATTTAATATTCTAGATATTTGAGGCTTCTTACAATGATTAGTCATTAGAGTGGGAATGATTTTCAGTGGTCTGTATCATTTTTATAATCCTTTTTCTATGTAGATAATTCTGAAATATCAAAGAAATTCAACGAAGGTGCTCATCTTGTTATGAGATCCTCTATTTGAAAATTATTAACTTTCAAATACTGAATTTTAGCCCCTTTGTTGGAGTATGTGTCTGACACCAATGTTGTGCAGGACAAATGGTGGTTAGGTTGGAGATGGTTCAAGGACCAAAGGCTAACAGTCAAAACATTAAGAAGGGAGCACTTCTTGATAAAAATAATATGCATTCTGGCTTAGCACTCATTCTTGATGAACTCCGCAAGGAACTCTCTCAGAGGCATGGAGGCATTTTTCCTCATGCCGTCTTGTCCTCGCAACATATTACAATGTTATGCAGTCAGCAACCAACCACAATAGATGAGGTATGCCATATTAGTCTCTTATTCATATGATTGGAGCTTGGTCGTCAATGAAAGAGCTATCAATGTCTGTATTTGGTTGGACTAGAATTCTTTAGTTTTTTATCAAAAAGGAAATTATACGAAATAATAATAATGGAGAATTACAAATATATAGGCTGAAAAATTGCCTGGTCATATACATTTCCTAGAAATGAAGTGCCTTTACTTCTATGCAGGTAGAGAAACTACTCGGAAAAAGAAAAGCCGAACAATATGGAAAGGAAGTCCTCAAATGTATTAAAAAATATGCGTCTCAGAATCCTGAAAGTACATCAGGGCAATGGGTTTCACCAAAAAAGCAGAAGGTGTCACAAGATGACAAAAACTGTAATAAAACTACAGAGAAGAAAGTATTGAAAGCAAAGAGAACTTTTGTATGTGTATCTAGCAGCGATGATGAGTCAAAAGGACATGATGAAGCCAGTGATAATGCTGACTTCCAGATCACGCCCATGAAAAGATTGAAAAATACATAAGCAGTTTCTCATTCTTGAACAGAATCCATCATCAGTTTGGCACAAATGCAAGTGTCATTCTGCACTGTTTTACATTTTGTACTGATGATGACAGTTTTATGAATGAAATGCTTACACCTTTGTTTCAGATTTCTGTTAGAATTTAAAATACTTGTTGCTGCACAAGTGAAATGAAATTATATTGCATTATAGTAATGTTCATCCCATTGCAAGTACATCAAGCAAATAGCAACATACCACCTAATAAGAAAAGGAAAGACCAGGATGAAACATAGTAAATGTGATGGACATCAAAACATGAATATATCGAGAATAAATATCATCAGGGAATGTTACAATATACGACCTCACAATTTGACAGTATATTCACTACTTTACACATTAAGACAGTGCGACAACCAACAAATGGTTGTAATCTCCATGATTTGTTGGAATAGATCCGCAATCCTTTATAATTTGAAGGCCATAGATCTTACAAGGATATACCCTGTGAATTTTTCATGACTTTTTAAGACAGTGAATCCTTGCAAAAATGCATTACCACGTGCATGTAATCTTTGAGCCAAGTGGATAATGCGGATCAAAAGACAAAGCATCTTTCGACACTATTGCACAAGGGGAAATGTTCATATAACTCCAATGGTTGAAAATAAATTGACTATCAACTTTTATTCTTATATAATTCTTGTTTAATCATTGTCATTCCCTTGGTCTTTGTAATGTCCCTTTTCTGATCCATTCCAACATTCTTGGAAACTCCAACTTTCTTGGAGTGCACTTGTTTTTTCAAAAAGAAATTCTAATGGTGGAAGCGAAGTCCCTATAGCCAAGACAAGCACAACAATTTTTTCCATGTGTGAATCCGACATTTTAAGAGCACTCCAAACTTCTTGGGGCAGTCCATCATCCTTGGAGAGTGGGAACTTTCAAATGGGCAGTTCTATGCGCTTATGGTGTTGGTGGTGATGACAAAAATCATATTTGGTCTTTTTAATATTTTCCTTAAACTTTGGTTAATATGTGAGAAATAATATAATAATAATTTATTAAGTTGTCCAAAAAAGTAATTTAAGTTTTAATTTTGGAAAATGACACTTATGGGGCCAAAAATAAATATTGGATACATGGTCAAAAAGACAATTAATAGTTATAAGTTGGAAAAAGGTGAATATTCAATTGAAAAAAATATTAATTATCTCTAGGATAATTAATAATTATATGTTTGGAAAAAGGTGAATATTCAATTAAAAGAAATATTAATTCCCTGTACAGTTTGGATGGAAAAATGATAAATAAGGAATTGATAGAAAAAAAAATGTATTCTATTTATTATCAAAATCAAAACCTTTATTTTGTAGAGCTTGGACAAAACTTTTTCCAAAAGACCAAAACTCTTTTGAAAATTAGTTTCGTGCACGAAAACCCACCTCGCTAATTGAGTGATTTCATCCCGAAATCACTATTGTGCTGAATGTTCGAAGTTAATGAAGTTTTGTGATAGTTGAAGATTTCGTTTTGAGAGGATATTGAAATTTATTCGTGCAGCAAATCTCAGCGGAAATATGAAGGAAAGTATATTTTATGCTGATCATATTGATGCTAATCTAGTCGTACTATTTTGAGACTTATTGTTGAATATCCAAGGTTATATGTGGGAAAGCACATTTTAAATATTTTGAAAAGTATTGTGGAGCAGATTACATCATTTTTCATTGTCTTGGCTGGCTGTACCAAGCAGAAATAGTTGCCTAAGGTAGGTCGTACACTATTGGTAGGTTTATGAACTTCAAGGGAGGCGTGAGACTCCCTAGTGTTAGTCGTTGCATTTTTTTTTGGGTTTTAGGACCCTAAGATCTCAACCGGCCCCTGTTATAAGGGGAAATACTTCTTTATAAAGTGGGACGCAGTTGTTCGGAAGGGAGAAAAGGGGGGCCGAACTGCAACAGCAGTGGTTTAGTAGCTTGGTGTGAAGAATTTGAGTTGTTTGGACAATCTTTGGAATTTGTTTGCCATTATCAGTAGTCCCAGCAGCACTTAAAGGCATTCGAATATTCTGATTTGCATCTAAAGAGCAGCTACAACCATTAATACAAACAGGGAAATCAGACTTCTCTGATATTCAGCCTAGAGGTGGTGGATTCATTGTATCCCTTTCTCATTTTCAGTCATCAATGTTATCAGCAAAACATTGGGATTCAACTCAACTATTTAAAGGTTAGATATTTTATTGTTTTAAGCTTTGTATATGTCATGTCCCTCTATTAATCAAATCGATTATGTCCTATTCATTCAAATTAAAGATATGAATGATTTGATATATTTAATAAACCCTTAAAAACAATATATAATATATTTAAATAACAATTATAATTATAAATATACATATTATTTATATTATTATTATATAATAAATATAAATCAAAACCTCCTCATTATGGAAGGGACAATGTTTTAAGACAGAGTCTAAAGATATAAGGAATGCAGTGAAGAATTATTAATACAAGTTATCAAACGAAAGACTTGGACAAAGACCAAAAGAAAGTGCCCAAGACTAGTATTAAGCAACGTTGAATATGATTTATAAGGCAGCGATGATCATAGCAAAGGAAGTAGCGATTTTTAGAAGAGTATGAAGGCATCACATAATGATTATGGGCAATGTTTAATAACAAACGTAAGACAAGACTATTGATTATGGTTTATACTGTGGCAACGATTGAAGGAAACACTCCACAAAGAATCAGTGATAAAGGACATGATCCTAAGGGCAGCGGTGGTGTCTATTGATAAAAAGGCACAAGTCTACGGTATAAGAGGAATCGGCAATCAACTGGAGGATGGGGGGAATTAGAGGAGATCAATTACACATATCTCACTTCATCAATTTACAATAACATCGAATCGGCATACACAATCTTATCTCCTCCCACCAACACATACTCTGCAATTTATATCAAACAATAAAAGAACAAGCATTTTAATATCCATCCTCTCATCAGCGATGCAGATGAATTAAGAAGCGGATCTTCTTGAAAGGAGCATACAAAATCATAACTATTAAAAGCACATAATAAAAATGCTATGAGCAGTTCCAAACCAAGCAAACATTTCATGGAATCATATTATCTATATCAGACTTCTATATATATATTTCAGTTGCTGTTATATCAGACTTATGATGTTTGTATATTGGAGTCATTCATCAAATATACGAAGAAGGATCACACACTACCATTATCGACCATTCTCAAGCATCGACCAATCTGAAATATATATATCAGCAACACCAATCAATTAGCAGATTATATTCATCAAGGAGCAGCCATTATCTATCAATAATATGATCATTATTATCAACAATCAAATCAAAGAATGAATATATATATATATATATACATTGAGATAAACTACTAAGGCATAGTATTGCCATATATACTTATCCATCCGATAGTGATGGTGTGCTATTTAGTTTCCATTGAAGGAATAATATTCATAAGAAAATAATATCTAGTTCCCATTGACGGAACAATATGCATAAGAAAGTATTATCTTTGTGATCCGTAGGATCACTAGAATATCACAAATCATTTGGCGAATTCAATATCGTTGTGATCTTTCTAACCTTACTTATGATATGCTAGGGATGGGTACGACATTGCCACGTCCTTAATTTTATCTAGGGTCCTACGAAGATGGTTAAATAGTTAAGGAAGGGTGGATTTATTAATGATTGATTCTTGCAGGGTAGGTGACTCTCAAGTGGATGAAGTATTGCTAGGTGTGCAATGAAGTCCCTTGAGCCAAGTGGTGAAGTATTACCAGGTGTGTAATGAAGCCCTTGGGCCTATACATTAAGGAAAATTTGCATATAAAATGGGCCTCCTAAGAAACTCTTAAAAAGTAAAACATATCTCAAATAATATAAATTACTTAATTATAAAGAAATAAAAATTAGTTAATTACACGAGTTAAGGGAGTCACATATTTCTATTATAAATACTTTAAGAACTCAAGTTCACTTTTCTTTTATATTATTTTGTTTTTTGTTTTATTTTTTCTTTAAAAAATCTTTTATCTTAAACTTATGTTTCTAAAAGCAAAACTTTCTAAATTTTAAAAAACACTTCATCAACTTCATGCTTTAATTACAATAGATTTTTTCTTTTTCTTTTAATATATAAATATAAATGTTTTTTTTTAGTATTTCTTACCTTTTTATTTTTTTTCACAAAATAAATTTTAAATTTTTTTTGACTTTTAAATATTTCTCTTTAGTATTTTTTAGCTTTTTTATTTTTCTTTCACATAATAACTTTTTTTTGAGTATTTATTATTTTTTAGTTTTTCTTTCTCAAAATAATATTTTTTTTCTTATTTTAAGAATAATTTTGGAAGGAAAAGTGGGAAGAAATTAAAATATTTATATAGTAATTAGATCTATCATTTTACAAATTTAATTATTAATTTATATATATTTAGAACACTATATATATTACTATTTCATATATATTTATATAATTAAAATTTTAAATAAAAAATGTTAGAGCATTTGTTTTTCAAATATCTTTTTTTAATAAACTCATTAATAAATTGAGATTTATTATTTTTTATTTTTTTTAAATTTAAAGGTTTGTTCTATTTTAATCTTTCTTTTATCTCATATTTATCCTTTCTTTTTTCGTTTATATAATTATGAACAACTTGCTATATAGTAAATATATTTTACTTTATTATTTAGAATTTTAATTCTTAACAATTTTCATAATTACATATTTTTTTTATTATGATTCAATATATTTTTAAATTTATTTAGTTTTTATAATTTTTAATGTTATTAAAGAATAAGAAAATATTTTAAAAAAAGCTTTGTTGAAATATTTTTGAAATGCTTTTTTAAAGAATTAAAATATTTTTAAAAAACATAATAATTTCTATAATAGAACTTGAGAATATAAATTTAAAAAATAAAAAGAATATTTTATATTTAGAAAGATGAATGAGATAGAATAGGATATGTAATAATTTCTATAATAGAACTTAAGAATATAAATCTAAAAAAAAAAAAAAAAAAATTATATTTAGAAAGATGAATGAGATAGAATAGGATATGTAGAGTTAAATTAACCATCATGAGTTAATTCATAGGATTTTAGAATTTTTTTTAATAAAATACATAATTTTATTTTTTGTTTTGGATGATGTCACCTGTATAACTTGATGTCATCTTTTAGTTATTTTTTATAACTCAAAAACTGATGATGTCATCCTTAGAGGCCCATTTTTTATGTAAATTTCCCCTAATCTAAGTGGAGATAGTTTGTTATTAATGACTTACATGATAGGTGACTCTCAAGTGAGTGAAGTATTGTTGGGTGTGTAGTGAAACCCTTGGGCCTATGGCAGTGGAGCAATGTTAACCAACATCTTAAAGAGTATAAACCCCACCTCCGCTAGGGTTAATAACTAGGTTAGATTAACGAGCGGACATAACGATTACCATTCCTGAAGTATAGCATGAGGCCTAAACATGATTAAAATATAAATACATTTGAATAAATGTATCATTGATTATGACTATGATATTGCTAACCCTAATGATTATGAAAGAATATATACTTGTATATGTCTTAATGTCTATGGTTGTAAGAATTGAATATATGCACGCAGAGGTAACATTACATTCGTATTCATTGTTATTGATCATGATTAAAATGTATTGATTTCATTATGGAATTGATCTTTAATAGTACTAATGTCTCTTTCTAGGAGTTATTCTTGTGTGTAGGTGAAGAAATCAAGGATACCCTAAAAGGGGACATTACAGTATATGCTTGAAAAATAATATCAGTCATAACAGAAATAGAGTTATATCAGCATGTTGAGTTATTCATGTTGATTTATCTATTGTTATTTCCTCATTGTGTTGTTAAGTGAAAATAGACTCTTTCATATTTACTGTGTAATTGACATATTGTCAAACATTGGTTAAAATACACAAAGAATTAGCTTGGCACATTTTAGCCTTATTCAAAATATGACCCTGCATATGTACAAGAAACCTATGACAGAGAATGCAGGTAGAGGAGAAAAACAAATAGATGAAACTTTAAACTTTATTAAAGTGACTTCCTTACCTTTTATAAAACAGGGGTTTGAATCCCACCATATAGAAATAGACACCTCTAATTGTGCCACCAATTGAGGCTTTATTGATTGAAACAAGACTCAACAAATTTTTGCTAATTTAGCACCTATTGACTAACTCTACCTAATCTAGACTACCAGTGTTGGCAGCTACACTCCCACTTTAGTCAACATCTATTGGTTGCTAGTTTGCCACAATTCCAAAATTTTCAACGCACAATTCATGTTTGAGCTTTGGAGATCTTTGGTGAGCATGTCAGCATATGTGCTTTTGGTGCCACAAAACTTCAACTTCACTTCTCCATTTTTGGTTTTCTAGCAAACAAAGTGGTGTTGGATTTTTATATATTTTGTTCTTGCATGGAACTTAGGATTTCTTGTTAGAGCTATGCAACTTTGATTATCAAAGTATATGATAGTAGGTGGTTGTTGCCTGTATCCCAAATCTTCGTGCAACTTTCCTAGCCAAATCGCTTCCTTTGTTGCTTGCGTTGTTGCTTTATATTCAACCTCAGTGCTAGACAATGCAATTATTTTGATTAAGATAATCGGGAAGGGCCCGAACCCTTACATAGAAGCCACCAAGGCGAACAAAGAGAGTTTCACAAATAGTGAAACAAAGAAAGACAGGTTTTTGAAAGGGCCCAAACCCTTTTACAACACAGCCATAAAGGTAGACGAAACTAGGCCTAAAAGAAAAGGGACAAACAACATAGAGACGGTAGCCCCACTGCAAAACAAAATGACAGACGTCGAGAACTATACGACACCAAAGCCTGACCTAGTAGGACAAACTCCTTTGACTCGAGGGTGCAAATCAGAAATAGACTTAGGGAGTCCTTTCTTTTTTCTCTGGACAACAACCCAAGAACATCTAGAGTCCAAGTCCTCAGAACAAGGAGAGAGAGGGTCATCAACAGACTCTGCACCCAAAGAAAGATCCTGTAAAGAGGGGGAGGCCCTAGAGAAAGAAATCGAAGGCACATCCGTAGTAGGGAACTCTACACTGCCCAAGGGAGGGGCAACAACCATCTGAGCCAAATCAACCTTAGCTCCTAAAACCCCCATCGACGTAGGGGAAATGGGTGAAGAGGAAACAACAATTAGAGAGGGCACAACATCCTACAAGAGAGCATCCTCCGAAGAGTTAGAAGCACTGATGGTCAAGTGGTCGTCCAAGGCATTCTTCCACCAAGTGGCCACCCCTTATGACCAGAGAGGGGACAAATGGAGGTCAGGTGACTAGTGGCAAAGCAACGTCTACATCTAAATGGGAGGCCCTCATAATCTAGCAGCTGTGTCCACAACCTATCCCCAACCTTAAGAATAACCTCCCCTTGTAGGGGTTTAGAGGTGTCAATGTCAACCAAAATACGGGCAAATGTGGAGTGCCCCATGAAAGAGGTTGTGGAGTCAACCATCAAGAAATGACCTATAGCATTTCTGACGTCCTCATAGCAAGAGTCCTAATACTGAAGTGGGAGATTCGGTAGTGTAACCCAGGTTGGCCTGATGTTGAGCAGGTCGGTAAGTGGATTGAAGGAGCTAGACCAAGGTTTAATCGAGAGGGAATGCACTCCCCACAGCCAAAACTAATTGTTGGACACTAAATCCCACTCCTCCTGGGAAGCAAAGATCGCCACGAAGAAACCCCTGGCATAGGGGAAGAGCTCCATCTTGCCTACCACTAAGGGTTTTCAAGACTCCAAAACCCATTTATGAAGTTCTGGTAGGGACTACCACAAGTTGTTGAATCTGCAAACAACCCCATTTGTTTGATAGAACTCCTCATTTTCCAAAACATCATGCCTGTACACCACAATTGAGGGTGGAAGTGTAGAGGGCAAAGGATGTAACCTTTATGAGGGATGAACAGGGAAGCACCTGGGAGAAACAGATTCATTGACTTTTGGGAAGAGGGCCTGAAAGGAGCTGCGCCCACTCAAAGGAGCCTTGAGCTCATGGAGAGGAGCAGACATTACACTTGGAGAGGCCGCATTAGACACATCACCTCAAGCCTATGGCACTGCCGACTTAAGAGGAACTCCTGAAGCAAGAATGCCCTGATCTGAAGTCTAGACGTGCAATCCTAGAGAAGAGGCAGGGGACTATACCTCAAAGGCTAATGGAAGAGCAGACACAATGATTGAAACTCCAGCCAAGCCTTCTAGTGCTGATTATGACGATTTCAAACCAGCTGGCAGGAGTGGGAGAGCCATCATATTGGTTTCCATTTCATCAAGTAGGAATCCTAGACAATGCAACTGTTGGTTGCCTCTTGCTTCCCCAATTGACTGAGCCATTTTAAATATGAAAACAATATCTAGTTGTTGATCTTCTACTATCAACATCACCTGTCTAAACAACATTGCAATACCCCCTTGCTTGTACAAGCTTTGTAGCAACTTTGTTTCCTAGAAAATAAATTCCATGAAAGGTTGTCCCTTTCAAATACCTAAGATTCTCTTAACAATAGTCAAATGTTGTGCTCCCAAATTCGATGAGTATTGGCTCATAGCACTGCATATGCAATGTTAGGTCTTGTACAGACTATTGTGTATATAAGGCTATCCTCTAGACTTTGATACGAGACTTTAATCTTCAGTGGTTTGTGGAGACATATCAATCATTAGTTTGAGACTATTCTCCATAGATGTGCTTATTCATTTTCTCATATCCATAGTGAACATTTTTTGAATGTTCTCAATACAATTGTGCTGATTGAAATGAATGAAACAAGCTCTTCTAACAAAACCAACATTACTTTTAACAAAACCAAGAGAATAAAGATACTTATCTATTCATTGGTACCAAGCTTTTGACAATTGCTTCAACTCTTATAGGTTTTTTTTGTTGTAGTTTGGACACTACCCCTTCATTCCTCATAACCACAAATCCTTTTGACTTGTCCTTATAGATATCTTCTTCAAGTTCCCCATTGAGGAACATAGTTTTGGCATCCATTTGGTGGATTTCTAAGTCCTCAATAGTATTAATAAGAAGCAAAACTCAAATAGATGCGAGTTTAACCACATGTGAAAATGTATCATGATAATCAATACTTACTACTTATGGATAGCCCTTGGCTACTAATTGAGCCTTTTATCGATCAATGGTTCCATTTGCTTTAAGGTTTTGTTTGAACAATCATTTGCACCCAACAAGTTTTCTCCTTGGAGGAAGTGCGGTTAAACTCCAAGTCTTGTTGGTCAATGACTTGTATTGAAAATTCAATGCCTCCTTCCATTTATTTGCTTTGGAATCATTGAGTGCTTCATATAAGCTATTAGGTTCAATTGCAAAGGATGCTAAACCAAAGATGAACTAATTAGATTCCCTTACTTTAAGAAAAGTTTTTCAAATCCTCACTGACCTTCGAAGTTGTAGTTGAGATTCTGCAATTTCTTCTTCACATGCACCATCAACACCTTGTTCTTCTTCACCATGTTGTACACCTTCATCATTACATTGATCAATCTCTTGGTACAGTGGTTGCACTAAGTCAAAATTTAGATTGGCTACATGATGTCCATTGTCTCCCACTTTATTTAGCACACCCATGCTTTCATGAAATATGACATCTCTACTAATTTTCATTGTGTTTAGCAAGATCATACACCTTGTAGCCTTTAATTCCTCATGCATATCCAAGAAAGACACCCTTTTGATTACTCACATCCAACTTCTTCCTTTCCTTATCAAGTATGTGGACATATGTTGCACACCCAAATATACAAAGATGGGTTACTATTGGTTTGATACAGACCAAACTTCTTATGGAGTTTTTCCAATCATTGCCTTGGTTGGAACTCTATTACCAAAGTATGTATTATTAGCAACTGCAACATGGTTTAGCATGCTCCTTGCTTGTTTGACCAATGTTTGATTTTTGTTTTTAGCAACTTCATTATATTTTGGGTTGTATGTGGATTTCCATTGTCTTTGGATTCTTGTATCCATATATGATTTTTCAAGCTCTTTTGAGTTGTACTCTGCCATTTTTTCTCCAAAGCTTCTTTATGCATTTTCCTTGTTTGTTTCTTGACAAGATTCTTGAAGTATTTGACTTATCAAAAACTTAAGACTTTTGTTTAATGAAGAAAACATAAGTATACCTAGAGTAATCATTGATGAAGGTTGCAAAATATTTTTCTCCTTTGATTAACATGGTCTACATTGGCTCGCATATCTCAGAATGCATTAGCTCCAACAACTCCTTTGCTTGAGTGCATCCTTACTTCGGAAACTTTGTCCTTTGATGCTTGCCCAAAGTACTGTAAGGAAACAAGGTATGTAGAAACAAATTCCTACGCCAATATACGAGAGGAGTGTTTTGCAAATAACTTCAAATGTGATCTAAACTTATTACAGAAAATAGAGAAACACATCGAAATTAGCAATAAACAATAAACCATAACATAGTGATATACGTGGGGAAAACTCTTTCAGGAGAAAAACCCCACTCCAAAAGTTGCACAATGTATTATCAAATCAACAAAGGATTACAATATACTTGCAATGCAAGTCTTTATAGGAGCAATACACCAACATTCAAATACAAAGTAATTCTAACAACATTCTGGTAGCACCTGTGTACTTGTAAACTCTCATACAAATGACTCCTCAAGCACTCAATTTATAGGAGTTCCAATACAAGAAATACATCGTAAAATAGAAAGTTATTTACACCTGTTAAATCATAATTGACTCTCCAAACATGGGACTCTATTTTTGGCTCCTAAAATCATGCTTGTTAAGTTTCCAAGGTAACTTCCTTTTACAAGCTATTTCCATTCTAGCAACTTTTACACACCTTACAAGTTGTCATAGTTGCATTTAGCAACTTCCATGACACTAAGTGATAATTAAAAAATTACCAAAATACATACAAGTGTCACTCCAAGTGGGACGAACAAGATATGTGTGTGCATAATAAATATAAATAAATAAATATTTCAAATATTAACACTTGCAAGGTGTATGCCACATCTAATCCTAACAAATACATACTTCACATAGCTTTAGGCTTGATCCCTTGTCTAGGTCTAGTTTTTGGTTATCCACAAGTTTTAAATTTTGCATGTTGATATGCTTGTATCTTTGATCCCAAAACTCTGCATAAATTTGCCTTGCATATTTTCTGTGGCATGCTTGCAACGACATGCTCTTCCAAACTTGAAAATCATAGTTTGTATAGGTTACCACATCATGTACCCCCTTTACTATGAGCTTCCCATTGTTGTTCTTTAGCATACACATGCTTGAGTCAAATTCCACTTTCATTCCCCCATCTATAAATTTACTAACAAATAACAATTTTTTTTTCTTAACCTTGGAACTTGCAAAACCTTAGGGATCTATTTGCATACACCCTCTACGAGCACTTCCAAAATAACTCCTTCACTAGAGATCTTGTGACTTGAGTCATCATCCAAATAAACCTTCTTCTCATCAGAGAGTTTGATAGATGACACAAATAAATCTCTACATGGTGTATAGTATATTATGAGGCTCCCAAATCAATATACCAAAGGTTTTAATCACTTATAGTGGTGGCCAACACTGTTAGTTGAGACTCTTTAATTCCTTCATTTGTTATGTTTGCTTGTAGGTTTTTTATGTTTGCTCCTGCACGATTTGTTGCTTTCTTCTAACAATCCTTTGCATAGTGACCTATCTTCTTGCAATAATGATATTTGAATTTCATCTTCAAAGAACTTTCTCTATTAGTGGTGACTAATTTCTATTTATTTGGGTATCTTTTTTTCTCATGTACAAGTTTCTAACTCCACTCACTTGTCTTTTCTTCTCAACTCCTATAGTAATAATCCAATTAGTCTTTAGAGTTTAAGATTAGCTTGTGTTGCCAGAGAAACCACCAAGCTTTCAAATAATTGTGGAAGACCCCCAATAAGAGTCATAATGTTATCCTCTTCTGAGATTGGAGAAACAACTATGACCAATTGATTGAATAGAGATTTTAAGTTATTGATGTGCAATGACACTAATTCTTCATTAGCCATACATAGATGAAATAATTTCCTTTCTGAGGACAAGCTTATTGTCACATCCTTCCTCTTGAACATTTGACACAATGTAACCCAAGCCTCCTTTAAGATTTTCTCTACTTACATGCAACAATTGTGTATCCTTGAGGGTGAGCAAGATTGTGGCTAATGTTTTGCCATCTCTTTACTCCCACTTGGTTGTTTCTCCATTAATAAGTTTTAGTTCAATCCCATTAATGGTTTTCCACATATCCGCTTCCAAAAGAAACATGTTCATCTTCACCTTCCACACTTCGAAGCTTTCTCCATCAAATTTCTCCACCATCATGATTTATTAACCTATTTGGCCAATGATTTTTAAAAATTTGAATTTTCCCACTTGAGAGTAAACTCTATTTTGTAGTTGCAAATTTTTCCAATCCAAAGGCTTGCCCTCACACCCTCTTTAGTGCAAACTTGGCTCTAATACTATATTCAAAATATAACCCTACATATTACCCGAAACTTGTGTTAGAGAATGTAGGCAAATAGAAGAAAAATAAATAGATGAAACTCTAGTTTTTATTAGAATGACTTGCTAGCCTTTTATAAATTTAATATCACTAGAATAATTGTAATTAGTGTGTGGTTCTGAGAACTCACATTCACGAAATGCAAAGCTTATTTTTATGTTCCCTACTTTCAAATTTTGCTTAATCTTTGGAACTTGTGTACACGTCAAAATAACACAAATACATGGATTGGTTTGACAAAATATATTTTATTATTCTTGCCAAGTTTTGTTTTGGTCTTTTAAAAAAAATGATATATGTGCATAAACTAGATGTTTCTTGGTTTAGTGCTTGATCAATTAGAATGAATGTTTTATATAATATTCTTTTTTTGGGGAAGTGGTTATTCTTTATATAAAATGTATTTATGGCCATCAAATACATATGTATATCTATTTTATAGTATGTTTCAACAAACTATTATGTAAATAAGTTGTGATTCAATCATCTAGCCTATATTTTATTAGCACATGCGTCAATCAACTCTATTGCATGGGTAATGATGCTACTAGATACAGTGGCTGACATTTATTTGAATATAAATGATATTTTAATTTTTTGAATTGACCATACTTCTACCTTTCCTAAAGGCTTTTGATCTACTCCTATTTAGTAGCCAAAACAAACATTAAACTTAATAAAAAAATTTAGAGTTGTATTGAAAAATAATTTTACTAAAAAAATTAGTGTTATAGAATCCAAACATTTTATCAAAGTGTCATAAATAGTAATAACATTAAATTTGAAGATTATAATGATTTAGGAAGATTCTTAACAAAAGAACATGAAAGTTTTAAAAGTAATGAATAACACCTTAGCCCCCAGTCCCCCCTCCCCTACACCTCAAATGTTTATTTTCATTTCTATATTTCAATATAATCAATTGCACTGGTTACAATCCATTTCACCTTTGAAGACTCTATTATAAAGACTAGACACACAATAGCTGACAATTATATTTTTAATATTTTGGCCTTTTTTCTTCTTCATTTATTTATAATTTCACATATTATTCTAATTAACGTAATAATAAAGTTAATATGAATAGTAAAATGTATTATGTAGATAAGAAGATTTTTGAGGCATAGAAATTGTATGGAATTAATTATTTGGATCGATGTTTTGGAATAATAGTTTATTTATGAAAATTGGTGAGGCCACAACTAGAGAGGCTAGAGTTCTGAAAAGTAACTTGGGTAGGTATGAGAGAGCTACTAGCCAAAAGGTTAACCCCCACAAGTCCAGGTTATTCTTCTTGAAGGATCATTGCTTGGAAGGATTGGAAGTGTAAATGCTATCGGGATATGTTATTAACAAACTACCAAGTAAATATTTGGGGATACCACTCATTGATCATAGAACTCTGAAGATAGAATGGAGATTGGTGGGGGAAAAAAATACAAAATAAGTTATCCACTTGGAAAGGGAAATGGATCTCCTTTGTAGGAATGATTACACTCATCAATGCCTTAGTTGTTGTACCAATTTATGTTTTGTCAGTTTTCCATATTCTAAGCAAGGTTGTTAAGGTGATTGAGTCCACACAAAGAGTTTCCTCTAGTGTGGGAGGGAGGCTACAAGGAGATATTGTTTGGTCAAGTGGGATGATGTTTATAGGTCTAAGAAGAATGGGGGGCTTTGCTTTAAACATTGTAATGGATGAACAAGGCCTTGGGGATGAAGTTGGATTGGTAGATTTACAAGGAAAAGGATAGATTGTAGAGCAACATAACCCAAGCCAAATACAATCAAGATAGTGTGGAAATCCTCTATGGGGATGATAAGTTGTTGTCATTGGGGTTGAGCATATGGAACTTTTTAAGAATTTGTTGTCAGTATATTTGGCATGATGCTAGATGGAGGTTGGGGAAAGGGGATAAAATAAAGTCTTGGAAGGATATGTGGATTGAGAAGGTTGTTTTGGCTAAGGTTGAGGGGATGTGGCCCTTGATCACTCATTTTGAAGGGTGTATCGGTCCTAAGGTTAAATATTATTGCAGGGCTACGACAGGTGGGAAGGAGTGGGTTTTTCTCACTATGCCAAGTCATGAGAATAATTCTATGTCTAAAATTGAATGTCTCTCTCTCTCTCTTAATTGCCAATTACATCCATTGAGAAAGAAGACTTTTTGGTATGGGACAAGATTAATAGTGGTAGCATTTATGTGAGTTTGACATACCATTACTTGACCAATATAGAGGGAGTTGGAAGGGAATTCCTTGGTGGAAATATTTGGAAAACTTTTGGCTTCCAAAAGATAATGCCTTTCTCTAGGTAGTAGTTAATTGAAGGGCTCTCACTTGGGATAGATTGTAAAAATTGGGGAAGAGAGGACCATTGAGATGTATATTGTGTAAAAATTAGGTTGAGACTAATGGTCATCTTTTTGTCCATTGTGAGTTTGCTTTACAATTGTGGCATTGGTTTCTTGATAGGTGGAGGATGTTGTGGGAAACTCTAACTAATGTTCTCAACCTTCTCCTAGGATGGAACTTAAGAATCAAGCGTATGGGTCTCAAGCTAATTTGGGATTGTGCTCTAACATTCATCATTTGGAACATTTGGTTAGAAAGGAACTGTAGGATTTTTCAAGAAAGGAAATCTTCAGTGGAAAGAGTTTGGGATAGCATGGAGTTAGTTATGAAGGAACTAGGAGATTGCATATAGAGGGAGGATTGGGATTTAAAGAGTGAGGAGAAAGGTTGCGTGGGGGAATGGCCAAGGTTCTAATTGCTGGACATAGCTACTAAGAGGAAGGTCAAAATGAAAGAAGCATCTAGCTAGAATTTTTCTATATCAGGGTGGGTCAAGTTTAACTTTGATGGTGTGGCCAAAAGGAATCTTGGTGCATTTGGTGGAGGGCATGTCTTCAAAGATAAGGATGAATAACGTCTATGTATTTGTGCCTTTATTTTTGGTGTGGAAACAAATAATATGGCAGAAGAAAGGGCTTTATTGTGGGGATTGAGGGTGGCTAAAGAAAGTGGTTAGGAACACATTTAGGTTGAGGGAAACTCAAAGTTAGTTATTGGTTTTATGACATGATAAACTTGTAACAACTGGATGTTAGACGTGCTATCCTTTTTGAGGCAAAGGAGCTAAATGCTACCTATGAAGATATCAATTTCAATCATATAGGGAGAAAAGGAAATGTGGTGGTAGATTGGGCTGCTAATGAAGGAGTTGGGTTGAAAGGAAAAGAGGATAGATTATGCAAGAAATGGAAGGAAAATTTTCCTAAGGAGGCTTTGGAACTCATTCGTAAAGACATTAGTGGATTATAACTTGATTAGGGGTTGATATAGTCAAGTGTGGCAGATTGAGAAGGGATAAGGAGGACGGTGTAATGATTGTTGTTATTATGACAACATAAGGAGTAGTTAATAAGTGCAGAAGGTGGAAATGATGGCACTACCATATTTAGTTATAGTGAGATAATTGTTTCTATCCTTGATTGTTGGTGAAGGAGTGTGGACATATGACATCTTTTGTGGGTGATAGGCTTAGGAAGACAAAAAAAATGGAAGGTATTAAGGGGAGGGATCCACTTGCAATGAAGAAGGAGAAGTAAATAAAGTAGAGAGTACGAGGTGAGGAAATGATTGTTGATTTATGACATTCATGGAGAGGGAGATGAAGAATCATGAGCTTCGCCATTGGGTTGTTGTGATTTTGGAGCTTGCTAAAGAGATGGATGGCACATAATGTGTTAGAATTAGGTCTACCATGGCATACTTGAAAGGAAGCAAGGTATGTGGAAATGCTTCCTACACTGATCTACTAAGGAAAGATTTGTGCAAATTTTAACTTTTACAGTTACATATTAAGATGCACATTAACAGAAAGGTAATAACAACATCCAAAAGCAAGTACAAAACTCACAACACGAGATATACGTGGGGAAAACCCTTTTGGGTGAAAAAACCCACACTCCAAAACCTACACAATGTAATCAAATCCAAAGAAGATTACAAAACACTTGGAATGCAAGTTTTTTCAGGAGTTCACAAATATCGAATGTTGGAGTAATTCTGGCAGTGTAACGGTACCTACAAATAAACCATACATTTCCCGTTGGCAAGAGAAACTGCTAGGCATGTCAAGTGTTGTCATTGATGGAAACTAAATCTATCTTACACATCCGCAATGTATCATTTGATCATACCGAAAGTCAAATTGTAGATTTGTCTAAGTCTAGATAGACAGGAACAGAGCATATGACAGGGTTCAACATTTTGGTCCGCATTTCTTCATAGGTTATCATATTGTGCTACAGATCTAAGGGTATGTTAAGGGATGTCAGGGCTACATAAATCCAAAGTTTTATCCTCCGGTGATGAAGGGATTGAAAGTTACAAGCATCTGCGTATCAGGCTTTGGTTATACAGTTCAGTTCGGTGAAGAACATGCCAACTTGGTGTTTTATCCTTGTGCGGATTAAGAGAAGTGGTTGGTTGAGTAATTTATGAGATTCAATGGTATTGGTCGACATGTGTGGTGACTTGAATACATAAGTTTTGGTCTGCATTGACATTTGTGCATGGATTCAATCGACAGAACAATGTTCTTGAAAATGCCTCTAAGTTTTCTTGAGGCTGACTGTAGTTGATGAAATTTCATATAGTGGATATATATAATTTATGGGTGCAAGCATTTTGTGATATGGGTGTGTTAATATGAGATGAGAGGTGCAAAGGCAGTATCAAGTGTGAAGCAGAGATCTGAGGCTCAGATTATGGAAGCACAATAAAATAGTGCAGTAAGAGATGAATTGTCTGAAGTCGATATATTGATCCTAACCGAAACTGTAATCTTGCATTGTTAGATGCTATCCTTCAGTTGAAGTATTCCAGTGAACTCTTTGTAATTAATCTTGTAGGTAGTGAGCCTCCTTTGAGCAGTGAACTCTGGGCAGTGTACCTGAAGGCATGTGCCTTCCCATTTGTAATATTTTAAACATAGTATAAAACCTTGTGGGTTAACCCCCATCATGATTTTTCCCTTAACCAGGTTTCTACGTAAAAATCCTAGTGTTCATGTGTGATGATCTTGTTATTACTGTTCTTGAGTTCATGTCTCTTTCTTTTGAATGTATGTGGTAAATTGATAAAGGAACATAATAATAAGTTTTGCAGAACACTGATTCACCCCCTCCTCTTAGTGTTCCTTAATTTCAACAATTGGTATCAGAGCAAGGTTCCTTGGAAGAAGTTTAATAGATTGAGGAAGATCTGGGAAGGTGTTTCAATGGGTTCATTCAGGTATTCTGGTGGCATCAATGAACAACTTCAAGTTGCTTTAGAAGATCTTGACCAGTCCAGAGCAGAAGTCAATGAACTACAAGAGAACCTTAAACATGCTGAGGATTTCATTGAGACTTTAAAAGGGCAACTTAGCAAATCTATGGAAAAGAGGAAGGAGCTACTTCAACAGTTAGCAACTCAGTAGGAAGATAATGGCATGGATGGGGCTCTGAAGGAGAAGACAAAGGAATGTGAGAAGTTGGAAAAAGAAGTTGTCCTAAAATATGAGATGGAATCTAGGGTGATGAGGCTAACCAAGGAAATTGAGGAAAGGAAGAAGACTGAAGAAAACCTGAATCAGTCTCTGAAAGAAAGAATAGAAGAGTGTTGTAGATTGGATAGAATAATTGGTCATCTAGAGTTTGATCTACAAGAAACCAGGTATAATGAGGAACAACTTGAAAGGCAAATTGTCATTCTCAAACATGACCTAGAAGCTACAAATGAATACAAATAGAAGTTCAAGATAAGCTCAGTTAAACTTGAAGTGTTGCTTCATAGTCAGAAGATGGCAGATGATAAGCATGGTCTGGGATATGAGAAAGGTGAAAGCTTTAGATCCAGTCAAAGAAATCCTAAATCAAGGAATCAAAGAAACAGACCTAGAAGACCTCTAGTCAGATAGCCTAATGTTCAAAGGTATCCATCCTTAAATAGAAATTGTTTCAACTGCAATAAATTTGGTCATAGAGCTACTCAGTGCAGAAGTAGAGAGAATCAAAGTAGTCCATCCTTCTTCGGTCAATGCTTCAATTGTAAAAGGTATGGTCATATATCAAATGAATCTAGAAGTATGATGATGAATAACTTTAACAACAAAGGAAATGTCAATTCTTTCAATGGAAAATGTTTTACATGCAATAGATTTGGACACATGGCTAATCAGTGCAGATCAAGAGGAAATCAAGTAAATGAGCCAATAAATGTTGCGTGCTTTAATTGCAATAGATCCGGTCATATTGCAAGATTCTACAAAAGTAGGAATGATGATAAAAAAGGTCTAGTAAACAGAAACTGAAATGTGCAGAGGCAAGATAAAGGCAAGGGAAAAGTAGATGTGAATGAGATCTAGAATGAAATAAACAAAACATGGGTGAAGAAAGGTGTAATGAATGATGGTGATGGGTCCGCATCAGAATCCAGTGCTGATAATTCCTCCATGAATTGAAATAGGAGCTCTGGCTCAGGGGAAGCTGCATTGAAAATCTAATTCTCCCTGCCAGTAAGTGAGTGCCTGAATCTGGCATGATGAATGGAGATCAAGAAGCCTATTACAAATCTGTTGAAGTAATTTTGGAATAAAAGAAGCTAATGCGATTGATTGCGAAGCAAGTGAAGATTGACTATATTCAGAAACAAAGTAACCAGATGAATTAGGGAAAAACATTTATTACAATGGTGAATTAGGTTTTGCAGAGCTTAAAAGGTCATTCAATCAACATTTTAATCACTTTGCATTCAAAGAGAACAAGAAGAAGAGTGCCTGAGATAAGATCTCAAAGATTTGGAGTGCGAAAAGCGAATTCAACAGCTAACCCTAACTGGAAAAACAAGGTATTCCCTGTAAAGCTCTCTGAATTTGCAATTTATGGATATGGTTACTCCGTTGGTTGTTGACATCACTGAAAGGCCTTGACCTAAATTTAAAAGGCATCCATACAAATTTGTAGAGGTTGATCCATTAGGTGCCCTTACTAGTGTTCTGCATGGTGTGTTGCACGTAGAAGATATTAGGGCTTACATTCATGCTAGCATAGATGAGTTTGGGGATTCAAAATTAGTGGACTTGTTTAAGAATCACCTAAGAGGTGAGATTTATGGTCTTAAACCTGAGTATTAGGTGCTACAAGACAAACACTTCATTCAGGTTATTGGGTTCTCATCCTTCGATGAGGACGAGTGGGTCTGGTATGTACTGAGTCAGATGCATGCTGAATTCATGTGGTTGATGAAACCCTTTAAGATCCCTAAGGATGCCATCAAGGCTATAATAAGATTGAACTCATTTGGTGGATTGCCGATGTTAAAATTAGTGAAGAATCAGACTCTAACTAAAGATACCGGATCAAAGTTTGACAAGAGGGCAATGACAATAAATGATACAACTGATCCGAATGTCAAATTTGCATCTATGGTGATTGGGTATAAGATATACCACTCTAGCAAGGAAAACTCAGTGTCTGGTACAACCATTTATGCTGCTTACCAGATGTTAAGAGAAAATGCCGACTATGACTTGTGTGAGCTACTATAAAACCAACTAATAGAGAATTTGAACAAGATCAAGAAGGACAAGAAGAATACATTCAAATATAGTATGCTAGTCTTATGCTTGTTCTTTTATTTCATGAATGAGTTGCCCAGGAAGAAAAGCATGTGTTGGACCAATGACAAGCTTGTTGCCATACAAATAAGAGAACACTTGCACAATATTGGTGACTCCAATGCCCAAAGGACTGCTCTTTGGGGATATTTCAAGAATTTCCAGAATATGATGCAATCAAGGGAAATAATCCCTAAGCCTGTGGTGGAAAAGTACAAGGATACAATTTGCTTCATGGTGGAGACAAATCAATGCTTGATGGAAGTAGTTGAACCAAGGACTGTATGGATCATGCCCATGGGGTGTGAAGTTGATGAACAAATACTGGAAATGTATGCTCAACACCTTCTGAGCAAACCAAAAGATACCTCAGTTGAGAGATTCGGTACATATAGTGAAATCAGTTTAAAACTGCATGTTGAGCTTCGAAAACCTAAATCTAAGAGAAAGATCCAAAGGCAAGTTGAAATATATGTAGAAAGTATTGGAATAACAAAAGAAGCTATGAGACAAAACAGGGAAAGGATAGAGAAAGCTGAGAATAAGTAGGACAAGGAATAGGGAAGTGTTCCAGTAGAATCCTCTTCTAAAGCAAGGACTACTAGGAGTTCTGGTACAACCTCCGGTACATCACCTTCTCCTATGGTAGAAAAATTCAAAGAAAAACCTACCGGTAAGGAAGGAAAAATAACAAAAGTAAAGGGTAAAAGGTCACATGTCAGTGTAGAGAAGGAGGATGAAGAAGAGACCAAGTCAGATGGTGAGGTTAAAGAGTTGAAGGCCTTAGGCACTAAGGTTACTAAAGTGTCTAAGGAGAAGCCCTCTAGAAACATAAAGTCAGAGAAAGCATAAGCATCAAGGGTTGCCAAAGACAAGCCCTTCGGAAGTATAAGGGTAAGAAAAAGACTAAAAACTAAAACTCATGTTGAAAAATCCACCCTATCAGTTAAAAATATTGTGAATGCACTAACTGTTCATGGGAATTTGAAGCCCATAACAAAATAATTATGACAACTTTGATAATGTCAACAAGAAAATTTTGGAGGATGCTACTGTTAAGTACTTGAATACATTCAACAAAGCACTTGTGGAAATTTTGTCAGAAATCCCTAAGAGTCTAAGTGACATTTTGGAGATGAGAAAAGAAGCTGCTAAAGCAAAGGATTTGGAGCTAAGAGAACATGTGTTGTCCAGTAATCTCCAGGAAGGAAGAAAATCAAATTTTCAAACAAGTTAAAGAAGAATTCAGAAGCAAAATTAGGATGAATAAGCTAATGCTTTGAGACATTGATGAAGTGGTCAAAGAAACATAACAAATTTTGAAGAAAGCCCTAGACAAGAAAAAGTTCTATGTTGTCATTGAAGAATCTATTGATGCTGATGATACATCCATTCCAAATGATGAAGAGTTGAAGGAAGATGAGCAACAAGCTGAGGCAAATGATTTCTTTGCTCTGGAAGAGGAAATATTGAATAAAGAAGATGAAGAGATGGTGAAGGAAGATAATGTTGATGGTACAGAGGATACTCAAATTCCTCCAGACCAATCTAGTGAAGAAAATACAGAAATGAATATAAATGCTCCTACTGAAGGTGATTCTGAGAAGAATAAAGAGCATAAAGCAGAAGAAGTTGAGGACAAGGAAGATCAAGAAGAAATTGATGATGGAATTGATTCCTCCATTCTGGATGTTGAGGAATTTGATAATGTTGCTGCTGAGGATACACAAAATCCTTCGGAAAAGAATGTAGAAGACTTTGATGCTGATGCAGAAAGAGTAGACGCAGAGAAAAAGAATGAAAATGATAAGCAAGACAATGTGGTTGACTCCAGAAAGGGAGAAGATGCAGGTTCTAAAGAGCATAAATCTAAAACATCATATTGGGCAAGAGACACTATAGAAGCAATGAAAGAAATTTTGGAGAAAGACAAACAAGTTGTAGAAGATCTAGATATAATACAAGGTCCAATCAGTTTTGATACTCTATCATCGGTACAAAAGATGAAGTTGGCCTCTTTTGCACAAGCTAAGGCCAGAGAGGAAATCTTGAAGTTCCATATAGAAGACAGTGAGTTGCTTGGTCTTGCATCTGGCATTTTGGAGAAAATCATGCCTACATTTCAGAAGGATTCATCAGCATCCTCCTCTGGTCAGTTGAAGAGTCTGATAAACTCTGTAAGTACTCACTTTGAGTCTTTTGAAAAGTTAGAGAAAATCAAAGCCCAGAATGAATTTAATGATAAAAGATTTAGTGAACTAAAAAAGAATAATTGACAAGGATAGAATTATGTTAGATACTAGTGTAAAGAGTATTCAAAATGCCCTCATTGAAGGAGGAGATGTGTACAAATTTTGTTTATCTTGGCCAAAAGTTGTAGAGGATATTGAGAAGAAAATAAAGGAGTCCGAGCAAAAATTGTCAAGTGTATCTCAATCCTTTGATCCTTTGATAGTATTTGCAGCAAGTTAAGAATGCCAAATAATTAGCTTGATTGACGAATTAAAGAAATTGGTGAAAGAAAAAGAAAACATTATGGCAAGGATGTGTGAACTCCAGGGACTGATTTTCCCTTAGTTAGAAACAATGTTCAATGTATTGATAGAAGCTCAAGCTACTGCTCTGACAAGTGATCCCACTGATCTACAGAAGGCAGAGTCACAGACATTTTTATTCAGTGGTCATATTTCAATTTTGGATAACATGAAGAAAAGATGGGACAGTGAATTGGCACTATTGAAAAATATTTTTGGTGATGTGTTTAAGTTCATGTAGACAAGTCATAATGATTGTTTGTATATATGCGCCCATGTACATAGAGATTTTGTGTGAATTTTTGGATCTGGACCTTGACCTTTGCCATTGATGTCAAAGGGGGAGTGGAAAGCAGTGAAAAATGAGGAATTCATCTAAGGGGGAGCATTGAAAATCACAAGGCTACATTGTAAGGAGCTATTCCAACACTTAGTCATTTTTCACTAAGTGTTGCCATCAATGCCAAAGGGGGAGATTGTTGGCAAGAGACACTGCTAGGCATGTTAGGTGTTGTCATTGATGGCAACTTAATCTATCTTACACATCTAAAATGTATCATTTGATCATACTAGAAGTCAGATTGTAGATTTGTCTAAGTTTGGATAGACAAGAACATAGCATATGACAGGGTTCAACATTTTGGTCTGTATTTCTTCACAGTTTATCATATTGTGCTGCAGATCTGAGGGTATGTTAAGGGATGTCAAGGATACCTAAATCCAAAGTTTTAGCCTCCAATGATGGAGGAATTGAAAGTTACAAGTATCTAAGTATCAGGCTTTGGTTAGACAGTTCAGTCCGGTGAAGAACAGGCCGACTTGGTGTTTGATCCTTGTGCGGATTAAGAGAAGTGGTTGGTTGAGTAATTTATGAGATCCAATGGTATTGGATAACATGTGTGGTGACTTGAATACATAGGTTTTGGTTTGTATTGATATTTGTGCATGGATTCAGCCAACAGAACAGTGTTCTTGAAAATGCCTCTAAGTTTTCTTGAGGCCGACTGTAGTTGATGAAATTTCATAAAGTGGATATATATAATTGATGGGTGCGAGCATTTTGTGATATGGTTGTATGAATATGAGATGAGAGGTGAGAAGTGTGGTAGTATCAAGTGTGAAGTAGAGATCTAAGGATCAGATTATGGCAGAACAATAAAACAGGGTAGTAAGAGATGAAGTGTGTGAAGTTGGTATATTGATTCTAACCGAAATTGTAATCTTGCATTATTATATGCTATCCTTCAGTTCACATATTCCAGTGAACTCTTTGTAATTAATCTTGTAGGCAATGAGCCTCCTTTGAACAGTGAGCTCTGGACAGTGTGCCTTCCCATTTGTAATACTTTTAACAGAGTATAAAATCTTGTGGGTTAACCCCCACCGTGGTTTTTCCCTTAACCGGGTTTCCACGTAAAAATCCTAGTGTTCATGTGTGATGATCTTGTTATTGATGTTCTTGAGTTCATGTCTCTTTCTTTTGAATGTATGTGGTAAATTAATAAAGGAACATAATAATAAGTTTTGTAGAACACTGATTCACCCCCCCTCTCAGTGTTCCTTAATTTCAACAATCTCCAACTCCAAGCACTTGTATATATAGAGAAATGCCAAGGATGGAGATAGCTTCTAGAGAAAGCCTCAAAAGAATCTCGTCCAAATCCACATGTCCCAAATTCCAAGGCCTTGAAGCATGCAAAAGACACTAGTCAAAGATTCACTTTCATCCCTTACAACCCTCCATACTTGGGCACCCCAAATTTGCCCAAAATAGGTATGACATATGCTCTTACATTGTTATAAAATCTGTCATTTATGACAACACTTACAACTGTAAGAGAATTTGTCATAACTGACTATTAATCAATGATTCTCTTACAACTTGTCATAGTCAAACTTGGGCACCTATATTCTCCATGCAAAGATGCTTCTTGACACTTGTCACACCTATCATAGAATCTTTATTTTTGGCTCTTACATGTCATATAATCTGTCATATGTCATAACCTCTTACACAACCCACAAGATGCTGACACATGGCAATAATGCCACCTCAAAATGGGATGCCTACATTTTCAAATGTTGACTTGACCATCCAAGTCACCTTCCAAGTGAAATGACATGTCAACATGCCACCTCACACTAAATGACAAAATTGGATGACCAATATTAAATAAAAAGGTTGAGACATCTTAATTACCAACATTCTCCCACTTGTCGAACACCTTACAAGAGCCAATAGAATGACAAGATTTAACTGCTAGGGGCCGAGAGGCCCATAGACTTCGAATACCATTTGAATTTCTCTGTGCTCACAGGTTTTGTCAAAGAATTTGCAACATTCATCAAAGTGTAAACTTTATCCAAGTTTACCTTCCCATCCTCTACCATGTCATGAACAAAATGGTACTGGACATCAATATGCTTAGTCCTTGCGTGGAAAGTAGGATTCTTCACCAAACATATGGCACTTTGACTGCCACAAAAAATAGTTATCTTCCCCGCCTCACACCCAACATCAGAACACAATCTCTTAAGCCAAATAGCTTCTTTACAAGCATGAGTTGCTACCACGTACTCTGCTTTAGTAGTAGACAAAGCGACCACAGGTTGCCGCTTACTCATCCAAATAATAGCACCACTGAACATAGTGAACACATAAGCACTGGTGGATCTCCTACTATCAATGTCACTTGCCCAATTTGAATCCACAAATCCTCAAATACAAAGTGAATGATGAGGTCCTGTAGGATAACCATGATAACATAAGGAATACTCGAAAGTACCCCACAAATATTTGAACACTCTCTTCACCGCATCCCAATGTACCCGTCCAGGATTAGCCATAAATCGACTAAGGACTCCCATTTCTTGGGCAATGTTTGGTCTTGTACAAGCCATAGCATACATCAAGCTACCAACTGTACTAGCATAAGGAACTCTACTCATATCCTCCATCTTAGAAGGAGACTTCAAATAATTTGCAACAAATAACTTTGTCCCCATCATAACAGGAACAATCAATGATCTACAAATTGCCATGCTAAATCTCTCTAACACGGTATTCACATACTTACTCTAGACTAACCAAAGTTTTCTGTTAGCTCTATCTCTTCTGATTCCATCCCTAGAATGTACCTGGCTACCCCTAAATATTTCATTTCAAACTATGCTTACAACTAAGACTTGAAATCAGAAATCAAATACTTACCATTACCAATGAACAACATATCATCAACATACAATGTAATAATGAGAATGTGATCATTATCCATCTTAAAGTAAACACAATGATCTGATTTCAATCTCAGAAATCCCAAACTCAACACAAAGGCATCAAATTTATGATACCACATCCTAGAAGATTGCTTTAAACCATACAAAGGATTTTTTAACTTGCAAACTAGATTTTCTTTACCTTTTACCACATAGTGCTCTGGCTGTGACATATAGATTTCTTCCTCCAAGACACCATGAAGGAAAGTTGTCTTCACATCCATTTGTTCAACTTCTAAATCATATGTTGCAGCAAGTGATAATAAGAATCTGATAGATGTTAGCTTTGCAATGGGAGAGAAAATCTCACCATAATCTATTCGCTCAACTTGGGAATAACCCTGCACAACTAACCTTGCCTTAAACTTCTCAACACCGCCATCTGAACCAAGCTTCTTCTTGAACACCCATTTGCATCCAACAAGTTTACGTCCATCAGGCAAGGGTACCAAATCCCAAGTATTGTTTTTCTTTAAGGAAGCCATCTCTTCTTCCATGGCCTCTTTCCAGGAATCTGCATCACTCATACCTATAGCCTCCCTTATGGTCCTCGGATCATCATTGTTAGAAATACAAGAAAAAATATAACTGGAATCATGCAATGAATAACTAAACCTATTAGGTTTTCACCTTATCTGCGTAGACCTCCTTAAAAGTTGAGGTTGAGGTTCTTCTTCTTCTTTTGAACTTTTAGAGTTACTAGAGCTCTCCTCATCAGGTCCAACATATGTCTTCAGTTTAACTTTCTCAAGGGTGGAAGGAAGCTAAACCACATCCTCTTTCTTCTCTTATTTCTCTGGTTGTAGAGAAACAAAAGAAGGATTGAGCACTTTGGAGATCACACTTTTTCTATACAAAATTCTCTCAACCACTGGATCCCAAAGCTTTTACCCTTTCACACCAATGCCATAACTGATGAAGATACACTTCACTGCCTTGTTCTCCAACTTAGACCTCTTTTGCTTAGGCACATGTACATATGCCTCACAACCAAATACTCAAATGTGTCTCAATGAAATCTTTTTACTAGACCACACCTTCACAGGTGTCTTATCAATGAGCACTGGTGTAGGAGACCTTTTAACTAGGTAACAAGTAGTAGCAATAGCTTCAGCCCATAACTTTTGTTCAAGGCTAGCTCCACTTAGCATACTCCTAGCCCTCTCCATCAATGTTCTATTCATCCTCTCTACAACTCCATTCTGTTGAGGGGTATATAGAGTTTTCTTGTGCCTCTCAATCCCATGTTCTTTATAGAACTTGTCACAATCTACTGAACAAAACTCACCACCATTGTCAGTCCTTAAGTACTTAATATTTCTATCCTTTTGATTCTCTACAAGAGATTTGAACTCTTTAAATCTACTAAAGACTTCATATTTGCTTCTAAGGAAATACACCCATGTCCTTCTACTGTAATCATCAATGAATGAAACAAAGTAAACAAAATTTGAAATCAAATAAACATTAACATGACCAAATACATCAAAATGAATCAAGTCCAACACCTTAAAAGATTTGTGAGAAATGGAATAAAACTAAACACGGTTTTGTTTTCCATAAATGAATGTTCACAAAAATCAAACTCAAGGTTACAATCATTCATACCCTCAACGAGGTTTTTATTTTTTAGGGTCCTCAAACCCTTTTCACCAATGTGACCAAGGCTTTGGTGCTATAACATTGTCTTCTCAGCTAGAAGTTTCATCTCCATAGAATGAGCACCCTTAGGTACCCAAAAAGCACGACCATCAGAAGTAGATGCAACAGCCCTCTTCCCTGCTAGTTCCAATGGTGAGGATGAAGACTCTGAAGTTCTCTTCTTTGAAATAGAGGCACTATTGTACTAAAGAATTCATGCATCAAGCTGAAACAGAGTGCCAATCCGAACATGCTTAGCTAGCACCATAGCTCCTCTAGTCATCTTGCATCCTCCATTAGAGAAAACAACCTACACACCCACATCATTCAACGTACTTATAGATAATAGGCGATGTGCCAAACCAGGGATATGTAGAACACCATTGATCCCCTTCACTCATCCATCAAGGAATCGAATCAAGACTCTTCCATGACCAACAATCTTTAGGTGAGATTCATCACCCAAGTACACCTTCCCACCATCATATTCTTCATACTTTGAAAATCAACCCCCATGAGAGGTCATGTGAAAAGATGCACCAGAGTCAATAAGCCACACATTTTTTGTTGCATGTGTTGCCAAGGCAATGACAAATGCTTCTCCATCATCATGAGAGGACTTGTTAGAATCTGAATCATAGTTCTTCGTCTTTTTCTTCTTCTCCTCCTTGCACTCCTTGCGGAAGTGACTAGGTTTTCCGCAGTTCCAACATAGAGCCTTGAAATTTCTATGAAACTTAGATCTCCCATGGGATTTGGATCCCTTTTTCTTCCTTCTTCTTATCCTTTTTCTTTCCTTTCTCTTTAGATCTACCATGAACTGCAAGAGCCTCCTTAGCTGATTCGAAAGATTTTCTTAACATCTCTTCAGACAACAATGAAGAAACCACTTCATCCATCTTGAAGGTGGTAGTGGTACTGCCAATGACCATAACAAGGTGGTCCCATGAATCTGGTAAGGAATACAGTAATGTCATACATCAATCCTCCTCCTCCATCTTCACACCAACAAAGGTCAACTAGGCAACAGACATATTGAATGTATTTAGGCGATCAGCGACAGATCCTCCATCTTCCATCCTTAGAGAATATAATTTCTAACTTGTTCACCAGGAATTTAGCTTGATAAACATCTCCAAGTTTCTTCCAAAGATCTTTTGTAGTCTTCTCTTCATGGATATTTAGGAGCACTAAATCAGTCTAATAGAGTCTTATCAGACCCTTAGCTTTCCAATCCATCAAATCCCAATCTCTTTGTTTCATGCTTGATTGCATGGTTTCAGATATTACAAGCCATAGATCTCTATCCACCAATAAGTCCCCCATCTTGAGTTTCCACAACTCAAAGTTGCCTCCATTAAACTTCTCTATATCAAACCTCCCAGATGTGCTCGCCATCTCTTTCTTGCAATAAAGATTTCAAAATCTTCTGCACAACTCCCACTCAAATGAAGATCAGCTGAAAAAAACCTCTACCCAACAACTAGAACCAAAGGTGATTAGGCTCTGATACCAATTAAAAGGAAGCAAAGTACGTGGAAACACTTCCTACACTAATTTATTGAGGAAAGATTTGTGCAAATTTTAACTTTTACAGTTACAGATTAAGATGCACATTAACAAAAAGGTAATAACAACATCCAAAAGCAAGTACAAAACTCAAAACACAAGATATACGTGGGGAAAACCCTTTCAGGTGAAAACCCCACACTCCAAAACCTGCACAATGTAATCAAATCCAAAGAAGATTACAACACACTTGCAATACAATTTCTTTCAAGAGTTCACAAATGTCCAATACTGGAGTAATTCTAGCTGTGTAATGGTACCTGTAAATGAACCATACATATTCAACTCCAAGCACCTGTATATATAGAGAAATACCAAGGATGGAGGTAGCTTCTAGAGAAAGCCACAAAAGAATCTCATCCAAATCCACATGTCCCAAATTCCAAGGCCATAAAGCATGCAAAAGACACTTGTCAAAGATTCCCTTTTATCCCTTACAACCTCCCATACTTGGGCACTCCAAATTTTCCCAAAATAGGTATGACAGATGCTCTTACACCATCATAAAATTTGTCATATATGACAACACTTACAACTGTAAGAGAATCTATCATAACTGACTATTAATAAATGATTCTCTTACAACATGTCATAGTTAAACTTGGACGCCTATATTCTCCATGAAAAGATGCTTCTTGACACTTGTCACACCTGTCATATAATCTCTATTTCTGGCTCTTACATGTCATAGAATCCGTCATATGTCACAACCTCTTATACATCCCACAAGATGCCGACACATGGCAATAATGCCACCTCAAAATGGGATGCTACATTTTCAAATGTTGACTTGACCATCCAAGTCACCTTCCAAGTGGGATGACATGTCAACATGCCACCTCACACTAAATGACAAATATTAAATACAATATAGGCAATTAAATAAATATACAATCAAATAATAAATGCTATGAAATTGCAAAGTTGAGACACCTTAATTCCCAACAATACTTGTTTCCCAACCTCGAACACACTTGAGGATGTAGGAATATTTCTTATGTCACACAAACATTGAGCTATTCCTCAATGCTCTCTATTATGGTTGGATCCTATCTATTGTACATGATGATATTGAGGTTGTCATGCACTAGGTAGAGGTTTATTTCAACTATATTTTGGACCACCTACATGCTAGAAAGAGGAGACAATAATGTATGTAGAAGGCAGTTGGTGAGATTGAGAAGGGTTTGATGGTGGTGTTACCAGTGGATGTCATTCTGGCTTTCTCTGATTATTACGATGATGATGATTCAAATGAGTTTGTGAAGGTGTTGATGTCAGGTTGAGTCTCATCTTGTCCTAAATGTATGATTGGTTATTTGAGGGCCATGGGGCTTGCCTAATTTGCCTCCACCCCTGTGATTTCTAGGTTTTAAGATGTTGGGTATTCAATGTTTAATCTTTGAGTATAGGATTGGGGTGGTGTGTCTATTCAATGATATGGTTTTTTTTATGGGGAAGGGTAGTTTTTTGGTTTTCTATTAATATTGGTATGAATGGCAATTTGTTGGGTGGATTTGGGTTGACTCCTCATTAGTTCTCTGCTATGACATTTATATGTTGTTATGTTGGTGGACCTGGCGGCCTCCTTAGCACCAACATCCTAGGGTAATAGCCAATTTTTGTTTCCATGGCTCCTAGGCCTTACTAGGTATAATATAAAAAGGGTTATTTATGAAAAGAACATCTCATATTATGAGTTTCTACAGTTAGATGAATCAACAGAAGAAAATTATCGTTAAATTAGCCAAATATTATGTAAGCTTAGGTGTTTATGATGAAGGAGGGTAAATCACAAAACACACAACAACAAAAATTGAACAGAAAATAGAACTTTCTTTTATTGATTTGGACAACTTATTACATTACAAAATCTCAATTACAATCAGAGGAATCCACCCTCCACATGCTGCAACACATTACAGCTTCCTATTCCCAGACTCTAGAATCATCTGCCTTCTGTAACCCCAAATCAGCTAGGGTTTCTATTTTCCCACCTATTCTTGGCTCTACACTTCCCCCCTTAACTCCACTACTACCCAAGGTTCCCAAAAATGGTTATTAATAGCCTTTTTGGTGGCCAACAACCGAATTTCAAAATTTGCATCTCCCTCCAAAAATATGTCAACTTCCGGGAACCATAACTTTTGATCCGGGTGTCCGCTTGACGAACCGTTTTATGCGTCGGAAAGATTACAGAGTGATCTACGTGCTAAGAACCCACTCTGCCGGTTTCGGCCATTTTCAGGCCCATACGGAGCCATTTAGTGCATCAAACCTGAGTTTGAATAATTTTCAGGTGTTTTTTAGGAAACAGAAACTTTAATATCTTTCAGCTTGCAAATGATTTTTGCATGATTCCTTCGCCAAAGGTCTTATATTTCTGTTATGTAACTTCATGTAAATTTTTACTTCAATCCATACCCAAATGCAAACTTTCTAAAAATAGCAGGTTACTATTTTTAGTAGTTTGGAAAAACTGAAAGTCCTACATCATTATTCAAGCAATTATGGAACCAGAACCACAAATTTTGAAAATAAATGGAAAGAACATCAACAATTTTGAAACACATCTTTTTTTGGGTGATGCAAGATTGCCTTTACACCACTAGATGCTCTTGCATCAGTTTATCTTTTTATTGCAACCACTTCAAAAATAGTGTTTTTCCTTGTCTATATGTACCATTACCTGTGCCTTCTAAGCCATTAGAAATAATCTGTTGATAACTGAGAGGGGGGGTGAATCAGTTATCCTAATTATTTCTTCTTTTGAACTTTCTTATCAATCAATGCAGCATTGAATCAAACAAACAAACATTACCATGAAATGAGAAACACATGACACAGTATTTTTGACGTGGAAACCCTGTTAAGGGAGAAAACCACAGGGTGATTAACCCAAAGATTATTCTCTGTTAGAAGAATAAGGAATTACAAAATGGCACTTGCCAATTAGGGCTCACTGCTCGAGCACACTGCTCACAAAGAGGCACACTGCCTACAAGGAGACACACTGTCTACAAAAGAAAGTTATACAATACTTGAATTGATTGGAAACATCCACATATGCTGGAGTTCAGTTCCGGTTAGGCTCAATACACTGATCTGCTGCACTTCATCTTTCCTCTTTTCTTTATTTTGCTTTTCTTTCACATACCGGATCTTTCTTACTGCTTCTGCTCTGCTCTACTCTTATTCGCATATCTCACACCACACACCTTCTCCCTCACAACTAAATCCATCGTGCATATATATCCGCACAAGTAATTTCATCACCTTTCTAGTCGGCATCCGGAATAGTCAATCTTTTCACTAATTCTGATCTGTCGGCTAAATCCTACCACATCAAGTAATGCGGATCAAGCATATACTTGTAGATATCATTAATCATGTCGGCCAAACATGATTCATGCCTTCACAACCTTTACCATCAACAGTAACACATCCAGAAAATAGTCTGATGTTCTGTCAGTCAGTTCTTCCTCTGTTCACACTGTCACTTAGGAATCCGGTACTCAACTATTCATATCTTTTTCTTTGTCCATCACCGGAGGCTAAATCCTTGGAATATACTACTCAAGGTAGTCCTCTTGACTTCCCTAGATCTGCACTGCACCAAGATACTTCCTCTGAGAGATCCGGACCTGTCTGTCAGACCTTGCCACATGCTCTGTTCTTGTTCACCGGACCACAATAATCTTCATTCTGACTTCCGGTAGAGACACACCATGACTTGCAAATATGTGGGATGACCTTTGTTGCCATCAATGACAACAACCATGAATTCATATAGTGTCTCTTGCCAACATAATCTCCATGGACTTTGTAGGAGTATTTTCTATGTCCAAAAGAGGAAACACATATTTGTTTATAGTTGTGGACTAGTTTAGTAACATGTATGTGCTTATTCCTTACAAAATATCATTTAAGCACATAAAGTAGGTGAATTGTTTCTTGTTAATGTATGTATTCACTTTGGTTTTCCAAGTTCCATTATTTCAAATATATTGTGGGAAAAGATAATATTTAATTCGAAGAGGTTAGCAACATTCCATCCATAGATGTCTCAGTTATATGCTTGAATACTTTTACACTCTTCAGAATAGTAGTTCAAGCAATTCTTTAGTTGTAGAATGATATGGTATTAGTAGTTTATGGGAGGGGGGCCATTAATAAAACCCCATTTATTATCTTAATGGAAATGAATAAAATATTTGTTTAGCTCTTATGAAGGTACAATAGGAAGCATCCTAAGATTTAAGATGAAAATTTGTCATATATTCAACACTCCTATAATAGGACTTTCCATTCTTCAACTAATAAATCTCTTATCTAAAATATGTTTTAGCTACTTATTATAAGTCTAGTCATTTTGATGTTGTGATGGGACAATCACATAGGAAAGAAGATAATGAACTTAAGCGCACAAGACCAAAAGGTTCATTAATTTTTTTTTGTAAAGGGTAAGTGCAAAAAGTTGGGGGGCCAAAAAGTGGCCAAATTTTTTTAAAAAAAAATTAAGAGATAACTTGAGCACATTATAACGTGCTTGTGTTATGGTTTGGTAATGATGTGCCTAAGACTCAGTAAAACCAAATCATAACGTGCTCATGTTATAACACGAGCGTGTTATGTTTTTATATATATAAGGGCATTTCTGCTCATTTGATTTCTTTTTTTTCTCTACACCTACGGCCTGCAAACCCTAAGGAGCACACTCACATTTTTAAAGACCCAATTCGACACCAAAATGTTGCCACGACGTCGAGCAGGCCAAAGGAGTGAGTTTTATTTATTTTTTTGTTTGAATTTGTTTCTAAATAGGTAGGTTTGAGTTGTTTTTGATGTAAATTTTCTTAATTGTTAGGAAATGTTAATCCAGCTCCTCAAAATCCACAAAATCCCGAAGAGGAAATAACTGCCGAAGAACAACCCGAAGAATAAACTCCTCCATCCATTACTCGACATTCCCCTGGAACACAAGAAAATCTAATAGGGCAAATTGAAAACAATACAAAAGAAATTGAAGACATAATTACAAGGTTGAAAGATCCTTCAACTTCAACCTTGCATAGGTCCACACTTTCTCAATCTCTTGAATATATGTTATCAAATGTAGATTCAATTAGCAAGTAAATATCTAGTTGGTCAGATAAGAGGAGAGAGTTTAGAGAGTATTATGCAAACAAACTATCATATGAAGATGTGAAAAAGTTACAAATTACAAAATTAGACTTGTGTTCTATTTTCACAAACCCACAAACAAATCAACCTCCACCCATTACATGCAAGAGTTTCCCTATCCATTGGTGCAACAACCAAGCGATAAAGGACAATTTTGGGCAGAGGTGGTGGATGGTTTTTAACCATCCTCCATGCAATAATAATGAGGTCCTGCAATACTTTTTGAGGAAACTCTACTGCAAGTTTGTCCTCAATAAAGTGCCAAACTATTTTAATATGCGGGACTTCTAGGGTAGAGGTGGGGGGTCAGCACAATGGCCAGTGAGACAAGTAATCAAAAGACCAACCCATGAGCATGTGTCTATCCCTTCCATTATGAAGGAGAGTGTTGAGGTCGATACACTTCATTCCATTAGTGCCTTGACCCAGAGCATCATAGAGCATGCCAGTCTTGCAACACAACGTGGGTTGGGAGATAGTGCAGGGAGTAGGGTCCCACCCCATACTTGTCAGACTTGCGAGTCAGCCTATGGTTATGACCCCATGGATAGTCAGGACGCAGGTGCATAGGCTACATCTGCAGCTGAGCAGATGGTGATGATAGATACCCTCCTGAGTGAGACTTTCAGCCTTGATACTTGAATTTAATTTATTAAATTTTATTTTTGAAATGTAAGATTAACTAATTTAGTTTGATGATTTTGATGAAATTTTAGAGTCATAGCATTGATGCAGTTCTCAACAATACTCCACCTGCATTTTACACTACGACATCTACTACCGGGGTATGTAACTAGTAAACAATTATAAATATTACATGTGAATAGCATTGTTATATGAATGGTATTCTAATATATGATTTTGGATGTTGAATAGGTTAATCTTGGATATTTCATGGCAACACCTGCCAGTGGTGGTGTAGTTCAAAGCTTCACTGAGGTAATAAAATAAACAGTTGAACTAATAAATTGTACTTATTAGATTTTTGTATTTTATATTCATATCATTGATTACATTGCATTGCACATCTTTCAAACTCAAAGCATTATTAAACATTGCATAACTAATAGCTAGATGTTGATAGATGACAAATTTTCAATTATAATATAGTTAAATTTGAAAAAATGGCTCAAAGAAATGTGCTCTCATGGAATGCCATGAGAAGTAGATGCATAGACAAGGACATCACCTTGAGACCACTTTTCTTTGAGTCATCTTTTCAAATAGCTCACTGCCTTGTCTATGCTAACACATTTTTCATACATGTCTACCAAAGCTTGTTGATCCCCTCCACACTATTCTTTAACAAATTCTCTCTAATAATCTCATCCAATTACCACCAATTAGACCCTAGGAAATGACACCAGAGACATCTTATATAGCATATGATTGACTCGAACATCATCTAGGTTTTAGGTATTAATTATGGGGGCAACAAGTCACCCCTAACCGAAATATTCAAATCTACACTAACCCTTTCCCCTACAAACTTATGTCAATCCTATTCGCTCAATTTCTTCCATCCCTATGTCTATAAGAAAGAGCTATAGTATATCACCAAGAGAGAAAAATCTTCACTGTGACTATGTGTATTATGTTTCTAGTTGTATCATAGTGATGCATTGTTGATAATGAATATCATAGTGTGCTTTATTGTGTGTACTTCCATGTTTAGGTGAACATGTGTGTATGTTAGGAACCATGACTTGAATCACTATTCTAGTTTCATAATTGAATAATGTTGTTTTATTTTCAGATGATGCAGGTTGTGGAGACACCTCTCAAAGTTCATAGGGCAATGGAGCATGGTGTGTCCATTGCGATTCATAGCTCCATGCCATTGATGGGGGTATGAGGCAGATTAGTAAATTTCAATTTACATTCATTGTTATAGTTGTTTATTTTTGAAAAATCAAATGATTTTTAATTTTAAGTTTAATTTCTATCTAGATGGTTTCTATAGGACATGACATCACCACAGCCTAATCTTGCTATTAAGACAAATGAGGAGGCAGATTATATGGTAGCGGTAAGTGATTATTTTGTTAAATGTTTCATTTTTTATAACATGTAATTTCTATATATTAATGTCTATACTTTTTATTGTAACAACTTCAGGTCCACGAAGAACTAAATAGGAGTAGACCTCGGGTTCGTAGTAGACCGCCCTCATACACATCTCCATCCTCCCGAAGATCAAAGGCTGCTCGTGATCTATTCCCTTCACCAAACAGAGGGGAATGAATACTTATTGGGTTCTTTTGTTGTATGCCTATATAGCATTTGTGAGTATATATTTTGTATTGCATATAGGAGACATTGTATGCTTATATAGCTATTTTGCATATATGTTATACTTATATTGACAGATATTGATGTATGCCTATATGGATATTTGGTTAATACAAATATTTTTTATTGATGGCATCCATATTTGGATTATAAATCCATGTTTGAATGGATATTTATAGATGGTTACTTGAAATATTTAAAGTCCAAATGTATTACATAGGATGTTTGTTGATCCAATAAGCTAGCTATTGTTATTCAAGTATCACCTAAACCTCATTCTAGAACTAAAAGATAAAAGTTGTGTTTAAAACAAAAATGAATCATCATGTTGAATAGAAAATATTCATATTCTTTATGAGTTGCTCAATTGAAAATATTCAAATGAGTATGTTGATCCATATTCTTTATGAGTTGCTATATTGAAAATATTTCTTAATTTCTTGTTATTATACCATATTGGGATGTAAAGAGTATGTTTGTTGTTTTGAATAAGATAGTCAAAATCATATGCTTATGAGCACCTAATGACCATTGTGGTTATTAAATGTAATTCCTCTTGCATATAAGGTGAGGTTATGAGATTACATTGAGTCTTACCTAATTTTAGCATGCAACATAACATTGGGACTATAGGCTTCCATAAGTCATCAACAATCAAGGTTCAAGGCTGTCATTGAAGTCAAAGGGTCAAGGTTGTTTGTCATTGATGTCAAGGTTGATGCCATGATGTTGATAAAGTGATACAGTGATTCAAGGTAGGTGATGGTCATGAGGTGCATGATGCTGTGAATATGGTTTTCATGATAAGGTCTCTCAATTCATGTTGATGCTATACAAGACAAACATGGTTCATGTTCATGGTGGATGTGGTTTTGGTCATGCAAGGTTTTGTTGTGAATATGGTTTTCATGATAAGGTCTATCTTGGAAGGTTGATATGATGCAAGGTTCATATTCATGGTGGATGTGGTTTTGTTCATGCAATAAGAAGTTAGAGAAGACACAAGCTTTCGTAATCATAATCTTATTGATAGTTAGGGTTTGCATATTGGGCATTAAACCCTAAAAAGAATCTACTTTTCTTAAGACTTTAAAGCCCTCAAATGCCTGTTGTGTGTAAAGTGCACTTTTGTTTTAATTTAATATTGACTTATAATCAAAAGTTACCATCACTTAAATCAACCTACTAAAGGGTCTTTAAGTCATTAGTTCATGAGCCCTTCAACCTAACTCAACCGGCATCTTTGGTAAACTCTGATAAGCTTGAGCGTCATATCATAATCGAAGGTCATATTTAATTGATATGAGGGCGGGAAAAAGGATTGGAAGGTCAATATTTAAAAGGAATTTGGAATACAAACAATAATCACTATGTGGTTGAATTTGATGGGCATGCTTTTATAAAATGCTAAAAGACAACTTTATGCAGGATATCATTGTATTTGTAGTGTTTAGAGATTGAAGACTAGTTAGTGTTTGTAGCTCGGACTGTTTCGGCATGTTTGGGTGCGAAACAGGACCATGCCTAGCCTAAACATACCCATCCAGATGCATTGAAATTGTTGGTTTGGCCGCACGAGGAGAAGAACAAAAGTTACACCCCTTTGCAAGTTTACACTGCCTCCTTTTGACAATTTTTGGGCAGCAAAAAACTTTTCACCACGAGCAAATGCCTAAGAGATATAAAAAACTAAGAGAGGTTATTGTAGAGGGACCTATGTGATCACATTTCCTTAGATGGAATGTATCTAAGTGACACGTTTTCTGAGTAATAGCTCGTCAAAGATTGCTGCCTTTTTGCACTTTGGACTCTTTAGGGATATCACTGGTACAATGTAGCTCAGACTGTTTCAGCATGTTTGGGTGTAAAATAGGACCATGCCTAGCCTAAACGTACCCATCTAGATGCGTTGGAACAATTAGTTTGGTCGCATCAGGAGCAGGATGGAAGTTACACCCCTTTGCAACTTTACACTACCTCTTTCTGATGATTTTTGGGGTAGTAGAAAACCTTTCACCATGGGCAAATGCCTCAGAGATATAAAAATTTGAGAGAGGTTATTGTAGATGGACTCTACATGATCGCGTTGCCTTAGAAAAACTGTTTCTAAGTGACATGGTTTTTGAGTAACATCTCGTCAAAGATTGCTACCTTTTTGCACTTTGGACTCTTCAGGGATATTGTCGGTACAATGTAGCTCAGACTGTTTTGGCATGTTTTGGTGAAAAATAGGTCCATACGTAGCGTAAATGTACCCATCCGGACATGTTGGAATAGTTAGTTTGGTCGCATCAGGAGTAGGATGAAAGTTACACCCCTTTGCAACTTTACACTACCTCCTTTTGATGATTTTTGGGGCAGTAGAAAACCTTTCATCACGGGCAAACGTCTCAGAGATATAGAAAATTGAGAGAGGTTATTGTAGAGGAACCCTACATGATCATGTTGCCTTAGATAAAATGTTTCTAGGTGACACATTTTTCAAGTAACATCTTGTCAAAGATTGTTGCCTTTTTGCACTTTGGACTCTTCAGGGATATTGTCAGTACAATGTAGCTCGGATTGTTTCGACATGTTTGGGTGAAAAATAGGACCATGCCTAGCATAAATGTACCCATCCGAACGCGTTAGAATAGTTAGTTTGGTTGCATCAGGAGAAGGATGAATGTTACATCCCTTTGCAACTTTACACTACCTCCTTTTGACGATTTTTGGGGTAGATGAAAACCTTTCACCACGGGCAAACACCTCAAAGATATAAAAAACTGAGAGAGGTTATTGTAGAGGAACCCTACGTGATCACGTTACCTTAGACATAATGTTTTTAAGTGACATGGTTTTTGAGTAACATCTCGTCAAAGATTGTTGCCTTTTTGCACTTTGGACTCTTCAGGGATATCGTCGGTACAATGTAGCTCGGACTGTTTTGACATGTTTCGGTGAAAAATAGGACCATGCCTAGTGTAAATGTACCCATCTAAATGTGTTGGAATAGTTAGTTTGGTCGTATTAGGAGTAGGATGAAAGTTACACTCCTTTGCAACTTTACACTATCTCCTAACGATTTTTGGGGCAGCAGAAAACCTTTCACCACGGACAAACGCATCAGAGATATAAAAAACTAAGAGAGGTTATTGTATGACTCTATGTGATCATGTTACCTCAGATGGAATGTTTCTAAGTGACACAGTTCTCGAGTAACATCCCGTCAAAGATTTCTACCTTTTTGCACTTTGGACTCTTTAGGGATATCGTCGGTACAATGTAGCTCGGACTATTTTGGCATGTTTGGGTGAAAAACATAATTAGAGACACCTATTATCTAGTTAGAAACCAAGACACCTAGAGACACCTATATTTTATATATTACCTAGATTTTATACATTATTCTCAGGATCAACTTCATCCATCACTTAGGTCTAACCCCATGAAGCATAACATGATGATGTAAAAATGTGTATATGTGTAAAAATGCAGCAGCAAATAAAAAAAGACAAACCTTACAAATTAATGTGCATACTTACAACTTAATGTAACATGACTTTACAAAATCAATGTGAATACTTACAAATTAATCCAATGAACCATCCAGGTCTGCTCTACTCTTTATTGTGTCAAGTATTGCTTCATGGTCAGACTCATGTACCTTCCACAAGGTCTTGTTCAAAGGTCTACCTTGATACTGTATCAAATGAACATTGGATGCCATGACAAGGTTTGAGTAATGAAGAATATTTCGATGTGTGTCAAAGTCCTGAAACAACCGAACATTAACACTCTTATGTGGGTACCTTCTAAGCCATGTTCCAGTAATAACCACTGAGCCTATAGGGTATTCGATGTTTTCTCCATCTGTAATTGGGGCCTCCAATTTCTTTTTGGCCTTAACACAATGACATAAGTAATAATATGTTCCCTCTACGTTATCTTCATCTGCAATAACTGCATATACATGCCCTACATTGATATGTGTAGTAAATTTGATGAAATTAGTCAACATTATAAAAACACTACAAAGTAATATGACATTAGGAATTTCAAAAACTATGCAAATAGATATATTACCTGGTTGAACTAGATCTGATATGTGGTCAAAGTCAATTGATGATTCCATCTGTGTTAGTTCTAGTGCCGTTGGGGGTCGATACATGTCAAGTGGGCTAAGATAACTTAACTACCGTTCGTCAACCCACTCTTTTGACTCACACTCATCCCAGGCTTGAATTGTATAGGAAGAACAAAAGCATGACATCTTTCGCATATGGATACTCCATGAACCTATAATTGAGCTTTTGAAAGAGTGCATCTCACTTGATCCTGTCAGTGTAGAACAATCCTCATATGGTGCAATGTTACTATCATCTATCAACCAAAAAAATCTATAAACTAAAGACTTACCTTCATTACCTGGACCCATGGAAGCATTACACCACTTGATGATCAATTTTGCATCTATCAACTTTGCATTGTCATATTACTTTAACTCTTCTCATGCTATGGCTCTTTTGATACATGCTCCTGCACCATCATTCTCCCCCTTTCCATGCCCGACCTCCAAAAGTTCCACATATGCTGAATACCTATAAAATTATGCCTTCTGCTTAGCCAATAGAAATTCTGTGAGTTCTTGAATTGTGATGCACAGTTATCTGACCATATGATATGCTGATTGAACGATATGTCCCTTCTAGCCAAATCATTGTAGAACATCTGAAAGTAACCTTGCACGAACTCCGTAGAATGTGTGTGATCATCACTGATATAGAAATTATACTCCCTTATGATCTTTCTGTCATCCTTTGTACTATCATTCGCATGAATGAATGCGATGTGCACAAATATAGAAACATGTGTGGAGTTGTAATATTGTGATTGCACCTCACATTGTGGCTGTAGACTGTAGTTCTCTATAAAGTTCACAACTGAAAGAATGCTACCAACTGGAAATGTGTCCTTGCATAACTTGAATTGCAAGTCCAACCATCGAGCTCTATGGGCATGTCTTGCATACTCATACACTATGTTGTCATGAAATATATGCATAAACTAATACACTGGAATCTTTTCAATAACCAATTCACACATCTTTACTTTTTTACCATCTTTTGTATTGTATGCCACTGTTTTATACTTGCTAAACTCTACTAGTTCATTTCCAATTGCATGTGTTCTTTCCATATGTTCACATATTGGAAAATGTTGCAAGCCACCGCAATGATGACATGTGTCATCCAAGCATAATTTCTTGTAGAATATTTGACCTTCCCTCTTTCACATAAAATTCTTGATATGAAGTCTCTTAAAGATGTTGGTGGGGCACATATGCCACAACCTTGCATAACATTGTTAGTATACAAATCTAAACATATAGACCTATAAACATCAAAATGGTTAGAAAATTCAATATGTAATCTACAACAACAAGTAGTGCGTGTGTGATTTATCTTGAAATAGAAAGGTTTTAGCATTTCAAAATATCTTTGACAAATTTTAATTTGAGGATACTTCTCTAGAAATTTACCATAAAACTGTGTTTAAGTCTCATCCAAAAAATGCTTTGGATGTGGCTCACGGTTTCGACTACCGATTCTCGTTCTTACCACATCCCTTTGATTCGGAGATACCCTTGTGTAATTCTTCCAAAAGTCTTCAATTAGTGATCTCAATGCTTCAACAATTGGTTTATCTTTTCGTGGTAGTCTCCCCGAGAAAGCCCATAATTCATTGGCATTAGTATCCTCAATTCTTTGGCATCTTCCAACGGATCTTGATAAAGTTTTCCTATTAATTCTTCTTGACTTGTCTTTCTAATGAGACGAGCTTTCCTTGTTTGACTACTTACTATAGTCGATGCAATCACATGCCATGTTGCATTACTATATTTTGTGCACGAGGTACCCACACTCTCATATGCACTCATTAGATTTTTGACAATAGATTTTTCACTTGAAGCCTCTAATGTTCTCAACCCAAGAATCTTCATGATGGACCTATACTTTATACTTCGCATCATTTCAACAAATAGTTGACATCTTGCAGTCTCATTTAACTTTTCAAAGAACAATCTCTAAATCTTATGAGCATATCTTCTACAAGTGTGTTTTGGAATCTTACCTTCCATTGGCTGCAAAATATTCTCATCAATATCAATCAAATACTTTGGCTTTCTATGCCAAATTCTAGGTGGTGTTAAGTTAGGTAAATTCATCTCAACATTAGGAATTTCATCAATATTTAAATGAGATGGGCTAGATGGCATACCTTTGATCGAAGATGGAATAGATGACATACCTTGAGGTTGAGGTGGGAATGATGGCGTACCTCCTTCATCACATGTGAGTGATGATGTACTCTTAACTTGAGATGGGGTAGATGGTGTCCCTACATGTTGACTTGTGGTAGAGGATGTGTCTCCAACTATGGTATTCAAATCTCTCATAGCACGAAGTTTTTACATTCGTTCTCTTTGTGCCACCAATACCATATCTCTTTGTGATGGTTGTGGTTCCTCTTCAATTAGCATGTCTTCATTTATCGTGTCCAATTTCCTCTTCTCATGAAGTTCCCTCATAATCACTACTTTCTTTGCATTCTTAGCTTCTATATCTTCCTGTGTTGGTTTAATTCTTGATCGTTTCCTTGGCATGACGAAGAATTTGTCTGTAGCATGATAAAGAGACCAATATTAGTTCCTAAGAAATGAATCCATACAAATAACTAAAATCTATGTCATTCAACCCTTCATAGTAAATGTACATACAATCATCATGTAAAAGAGTAAATGTCACTCAACCAAAATAGGTACAAAGCATACAAAGCATACAAAGCAAATTATTGCAGCCATACAAAGCATTATTGCACAATGTTATTTCAGCCATACAAAGCATTATGGTACAAAGTTCACTTCAGTCCTATATGAGGAAAGGTCAAAGGAGAGTCACCTATTGAGGCTACAAGTGAAGAGTACATGGGACTTCATGCTTGAAAAGGTTGAGGAAGACCCAATTTGACATGTTTGTTGTTACTAGGGCTACTAGGATTTGGAATTGAGAAGGTGTTTTGTTGGTACTAGGGATACTAGGATTTGGATGGCTTGTGAAGGAATAGACAACAATTGAAGAGTGTAGACTTGAGTAAGGGTATAGAATGGTTGTGTCTAAGTTCCTGAGGGGTAAGAAGACCTCTAGTAGCCTTGTTAGGTTTTGAAGGATTGAAGACCCTCTTTGTGCCTTTTTATAGGGAGATTGCTTGAGAGGAAAGCTTATGAAATTTGAAGAAACTATTGGTATGATCCCTTTGGATTGAGTTGAACCCTACCTCTGCATCACATACCTAGGATTGTCATAAAAATAATTAGACTAATCTTTGTAATTTAGGGTATTGAATGGTATATAGTCGATCAAGGTAACCACCATCATGTGCTAACAAAGGACAATTACAAAATTTTGAAATATTGTTGTGTCATGTGCATGTACAAATCATCATGAGCAGGTGCATAAGGAATGTCCTAGCCCAAGATATGTGCATACAAATCATCATGTCATGTGCATACTTGTATGATCTTGGCACCTATTCATTTGTATTTTAACTTGTTAATATGACAAGATAATAGTGGGATTGTATTTTTATTATGTTGTAAGGATTTATTCTTGTATAGTTTGACATCATGGTATGTTAAGGTCTGTTTATTACACATAATTATTAAAGAGCCCAAGTGTAGAAAATATACATGGCATCATGTGAGATTGTAGGATGCTTTCTTGATTGAGAATGTGTCTATTTTAAACATGTATGATAAAGCATGATAAAGTAATTCAAATAGAATTAAGGAAAATGTAAAGAACATGCATGTAAAGACTTGACATACCTACAAAATAGAGATTCAAATGGAGAGAGTACCCAATTATGTAGTGTTTTTTTCTTCTTGCATCAAACTCCTCAACAATATGAGTTTTTCACCACTTGCTTCCTTTTCAATGTTAAATTGAATAAGACTCAAATATAATTAGTAACAACAATACTATTAACCAATCTATAATGTTAAATTCCTAAAATTGAATCACATTTAACATTGCAACACTACAAAAATTGAAACTTGAATAGATATATATCAAATTTGGTGTGAAAACTATGTTATTTCCTCCTTCTCAAGTTGGCAAAGCAGAAAAGGTGGTGGAAAGATCATGCAAAGGTGGTAGAATGTGTAAAATGTGCATGTGAACTTCCCAACAACATGAAAGCACTTCTTTTTTGTTAGAACATGCACATAATCAGCATGAAAACATAGCATGTGGGCCTGGATCACGGGGGTCAACACTTTTTTACCGTTTCTATAGCAGGACAAAATGTGCTCATGTTTTGTCCTGCTATAGATTGATCCATAAATATTTGTGCCTATCTCACCTTCGATAGCACCTTTACAATATCTCACCTCTAGTTCCATTAGCTCATCTTCTATATCTCACTTATCTCTCCCACTCACCTCTTTTCCTCTCCCCTCTCTATGTCTCTTAGTCACTCCTTATCTACCTCTCCATCCATCCTTAGCCATCTAGGTATCACTTAATCCTAAACGCTAAAGCCAGCTATCCCTATTCCTAAACCCTCAACATGATTGATCCTATACCTTAAACCCTAATCCCTTATCCCTAAACCCTCCAACCCTATCCCTAATCCTTATACCCTTGACACTCTATTTTAACCCTAATCCCTCGACCCTCAACCCTATCCCTAAACCCTCAACCCTCAATGTCAAACCCTAATCCCTCAACCCTTAACTCTAATCCCTCAACCTGCAACCCTATCCCTAAACCCTAAACCCTAAAACCTCAACCCTCAACCCTAAAACCTCAACCCTTAACCCTCAACCCTTGATGTCAAATCCTAATCCCTCAACCCTTCACTCTAATCCCTCAACCCTAAACCCTAAACCTTATCCTAAAACCCTAATCCCTCAACCCTAATCCCTCAACCCTCAACTCTAATCCCTCATCCCTAAACCCTAAACACTATCCCTATTCCTAAACCCTCAATGGGCTCGATACTATACCTTAAACCCTAACCCCTTATCCCTAAACCCTCCAACCCTATCCCTAATCCTTATACCCTCAACACTTTACTTTAACCCTAATCCCTCGACCCTCAACCCTATCCCTAAACCCTAAACCCTCAAACCTCAAAACTCAACCCTCAACATCAAACCCTAATCCCTCAACCCTTAACTCTAATCCCTCGACTCTCAACCCTATCCCTAAACCCTAAACCCTAAAACCTTAACCCTCAACCCTTCAGTCTAATCCCTTAACCCTAAACCCTATCCCTAAACCCTCAACACTATAGCTTAAACCCTAATCCCTCAACTCTAAACCTTAAACCTTATCCCTAAACCCTAATCCCTCAACCCTCAACCCTAAACGCTATCCCTATTCTTAAACCCTCAACAGGCTTGATACTATACCTTAAACCATAATCCCTTATCCCTAAACCCTCCAACCCTATCCCTAATCCTTATACCCTTGACACTCTACTTTAACCCTAATCCCTCGACCCTCAACCCTATCCCTAAACCCTCAACCCTCGAACCTCAAGACTCAACCCTCAACATCAAACCCTAATCCCTCAACCCTTAACTCTAATTCCTCAACCCTCAACCCTATCCCTAAACCCTAAACCCTAAAACCTCAACCCTCAACCCTCAACGTCTAATCCTAATCCCTCAACCCTTCACTCTAATCCCTCAACCCTAAACCCTATCCCTAAACCCTCAACACTATACCTTAAACCCTAATCCCTCAACCCTAAACCCTAAACCTTATCACTAAACCCTAATCCCTTAACCCTCAACCCTAATCCCTCAACCCTCAACTGTAATCCCTCATCCCTAAACCCTAAACGCTATCCCTATTCCTAAACCCTCAATAGGCTCGATACTATACCTTAAACCCTAATCCCTTATCCCTAAACCCTCCAACCCTATCCCTAATCCTTATACCCTCAACACTCTACTTTAACCCTAATCCCTCGACCCTAAACCCTATCCCTAAACCCTCAACCCTTGAACCTCAACACTCAACCCTCAACGTCAAACCCTAATCCCTCAACCCTTAACTTTAATCCCTCGATCCTCAAGCCTATCCCTAAATCCTCAACCTTAAAACCTCAACCCTCAATCGTCAACCCTCAACCCTCAATGTCAAACCCTAATCCCTCAACCCTTAACTCTAATCCATCAACCGTAAACCCTCAACACTAAACCTTAAACCCTAATCCCTCAACCCTAAACCCTAAACCCCATCCCTAAGCCCTAATCCCTTAACCCTCAACCCTAATCCGTCAACCCTCAACCCTGATGCCTCATCCCTAAACCCTAAACGCTATCCCTATTCCTAAACCCTCAATGGGCTCGATACTATACCTTAAATCCTAATCCCTTATCCCTAAACCCTCCAACCCTATCCCTAATCCTTATACCCTTGACACTCTACTTTAACCCTAATCCATCGACCCTCAACCCTATCCCTAAACCCTCGACCCTCAAACCTCAACCCTCAACCCTCAACATCAAACCCTAATCCATCAACCCTTAACTCTAATCCCTCAACCCTCAACCCTATCCCTAAACCCTCAACCCTCAACGTCAAACCCTAATCCCTCAACCCTTAACTCTCATCCCTCAACCCTAAACCCTATCCATAAACCCTCAACACTATACCTTAAACCCTAATCCCTAATCCCTCAACCCTAAACCCTATCCCTAAGCCCTACTCCGTCAACCCTCAACCCTAATCCATCAACCCTCAACCCTAATCCCTCATCCCTAAACCCTAAACACTATCTCTATTCGTAAACCCTCAATGGGCTCGATACTATCCCTCAACCCTTAACCCTTGAAACTTGAACCCTAAAACCTATCCCTACACCCTTTACACTCGACACTATATCTTCAACCCTAATCCCTTAACCGTCATCCCTAAAGCCTCAACCCTAAATCCTTAAACCTTCAACCTTAAACCCTATCCCTAATCCCTCTACCCTTGACACTCTACTTTAACCCTAATCCCTTGACCATCAACCCTATCCCTAAACCGTCAACCCTCAACCCTTAACTCTGAACATTAAACCCTAATTCATCAACCCTAAACCCTAATCCCTCAAACCTAAACTATTAACCCTCAACACTATAACTTAAAACCTATTCCCTATCCCTCAACCCTTAACCCTTAAAACTTAAACCCTATCCCTACACCCTCAACACTTGACACTATATCTTAAGCCTTAAACCCTCATCCCTAAAGCCTCAACCCTCAATACTTAAACCTTCAACCCTAAACCCTATCCCTAATCCCTCTACCCTCGACACTCTAACCCTAACCTCGACATTAAATGCTAATCCGTCAACCCTAAACCCTAATCCATCAACCCTAAACCCTATCCCTAAACCCTCAACCCTCAACAGTCTACCTTAAACCCCAATCCATCTACCCTAAACCTAATCCCTCAACCCTAAACCCTATCACTAAACCCTCAGCCCTTGACACTATACCTTAAGCCCTAATCCCTCAACCCTCAACCCTAATCCCTCATCCCTAAACCCTAAATGTTATCCCTATTCCTAAACCCTCAACCCTCAACACTATACCTTAAACCCTAATCCCTTATCCCTAAACCCTAAACCCTATCCCTCAACCATTACCCCTTAAAACTTAAACCCTAAAACCTATCCCTAAACCCTCGACACTCAACACTATATCTTAAACCCTAATCCCTTAATGCTCAGCCCTAAAGCCTCAATCCTCAATCATTAAACCTTCAACCCTAAACCCTATCCCTAATCCCTCTACCCTCAACACTCTACTTTAACCCTAATCCCTTGACCATCAACCCTATCCCTAAACTCTCAACCCTCAACCCTCAACTCTCAACATTAAACCCTAATCCATCAATCCTAAACCATAATCCCTAAACCCTAAACCCTATTCCTAAACCCTCAACCCTCAACACTATTCTTTAAACCCTAATCCATCAACCCTAAACGCTAATCCCTCAACCCTAAACCCTATCCCTAAACCCTCAACCCTCAACACTATTCCTTAAACCCTAATCCCTCAACTCTAAACCCTAATCCCTCAACCCTCAACCCTAAACCCTATCCCTAAACACTCAACCCTCAGCAAGTTATACCTTAAACCTTAATCCCTCGACCCTCAACCCTCAACCCTAATCCCTCATCCCTAAACCCTAAATGCTATCCCTATTCCTAAACCCTCAACCCAAGACACTATACCTCAAACCCTAATCCATTACCCCTAAACCTTAAACCCTATCCCTTAACCATTAACCATTAAACCTTAAACCCTAAAACCTATCCCTAAACCCTCAACCCTATACCCTCAACAATATACTTAAGTGCTAATCCCTCAATCATCAACCCTATACCTTAAACCCTGAAGCCTACACCCTCAAACCCTCATCCCTAGACCATATTTAACCTCACCCTTATATCCTAAACCTCAAATATTGTGCCTCAACCCTATACTTAAATTAAACCTAAACCATACGTGCTCTCAACCTAAGTCACCCTATGCCTTATATACCCTCAATCCATATCATAACCCCTAAATCCTAATCCCCGCACCTTACACACTTAATCTTATACACTCAACAACCTGAATATTAACCCTCAACTGTAACCCTCAACCCTCTAATCTCTACCCTCTATGCTCTACCTATTACTTAAGCCCTAATCCCTCAACCCTCAAAACTATACAAGCTCAGGTCCTTATATACACTAAACCCAAAACACTTACATATATATATACATACATACATGCATGCATACATACAAACATACATACATATATACACACATACATACAAAGATGCATACATAAAAGCATGCATACATACCTACAAGAATAGATATAAACATCCATGAAACATACTTATAAAAGTTGAACATATCTCATTCAAAGGAAGGCATAATGCGAGTGCGTTATAACGCGCTCACGTTGTGTCGAACTGGGAAAACATTAGCAAACATGCAAAAAAGCAAAAAAAGCACAACATAACGCAAGCGCGTTATAACGCGCTCGTGTTATATTGTGCTTGGGGAATCCCAAGCCTTGGGCTTGGGATTTTCTTTGGATTTCTAACCCAAAGGCTTGGAGTGCCTTTTCAACATCCACATACGTGTTTTTGCAAATTCTTCAAGATTTCACATAATTTTGTTCATGCTAACCCTCAGATTTGCACGGGTTTCAAGGTCAAACAAATCAAACACTTGGGTAATGTTAGGTTTTCTCTCAGCTATTTAACGATGTAATTTTTTTCACATTTTGACAATGTTAAGCCTTTCATCTTTAATTTCTTTTGTTTGTGTGTCCGTTTTTGGGCAAAAACCACTGTTTGGTCTTTTTTTCATTGTAAATTAACCATTCATTAAAATTTAAAAAAAATTACATATTTAGAAACTAGACTCCATTCTACACATTAAAAAAAAGAAAAAATAATTTTCAATTAGTTTTCAAAATATATAGGGGTAGCACGACCAAAATTCTATTTTTTAGGATGTGTCCACTTTGAAAATTAGTAAAAAATCAAATATTCATCAAAAAATTATCAGAAAAATCGGGCATAAACTATATGTTAGCTAATTTCTCACTGAAGTGATTTTAAAAATACCAAAAAAAAGTTAACCTTTTGAGGGAGCCACAAAACATGCTATGTTATTTTTTTGATAGAAACAACACCAATTTCTGTGGCTCCCTCTTTTGTACCCCTTAATCTATACCATTTAAAAAAAAATAGTAGTTTAGAAAGTAGACTCGGAGCACTACGAACATTGTTTTGGTTGCATCTCCAAATTTTGAGTGTAACTATGCTCAATTTCTCATCCAAGGCCAGCATTTCCTAATTTCAGAAAAAAAAAGTGGCCACTTAAGGCCCCTTTTTGGCCCCCCATCTTCTTGCACTTACCCTAAGTACAATTCCAAGTGTAGGTGAGGTTAAAAGATTTGCAAGCTAAGTACAAGACTATATATGCCTAGAATTGTGTTGAGCACATTTTCCAAGTTCGAGATAAAGTTTGGTTGTACTTAAGCAAGCAAAGACTCAAAGGAGAAGCCAAGACACTTGAGACATTGTGGTGGCTCATTTGAAATTGTTGAACAAGTGGGGAAGAATGTTTTCAAATTTAAATTTCCACCTTACATGAAGGTTTATTTTATAATTAATGTTGAGCACTTATGTTTCTTTGAGCCTCCAATGCTAGATAAAGTAGAACAACTATTGGTGTCTTTTGTTGAAGACCTTGTACCCAATTCTCAAGTAGAATTTGGGTAGGAATGTTGTTCTATAAGTGAAAGAGAGGGTGAAAAGATGTGGTTTAAGGGAACATGGTAGATTGGTTTGAAAGGACAAAAAATGGGCAAAGAAAATTGGTATTCTAAAGATAAGGTGATGGAATTGTTTCCTTATCTATATTGAGTTTTTAAGCTTTTGGGACTTTCCAAAATAGGGAGATATAATCCGAAATGGATTACACATCTTAGTAAACTTAGCTAGCATCACCATTGAATATGAATTCTTGAATATTTCTCATTGACAAGACAATACATTAGACTCATTCCCCAAGGAAAAGATTAAAAATAGAAAGTTTATAGATCTCAAAAGGTGAAAAAAGGTACCAAAATTCACTTGAGTAATTTAGACACTTAGGGAACTTTAATGATGATGTTAAAACTAACATTAGTGATGGTTTCAATCCTAACAAAAAAATTAATATTTTAACTATAGTTAAAATTGTTTATTGATTAAAATTGTGCAGGTAGACAGTTCATCTACAACCAAAACTATCATAGATAAGACAAAATAGAAAAAATTGTGGATAAGGAAGGAAATAGAATGTTTAGAATTTTCCCTCTTAGTGTTTTGAAGTTCTTAGACTTCATTTCAAAAATCTAGCGTGACTTTTGAGATATATTCCCCTTTGTATAACATTGAGAAGGGTTCCTTTTATATTTTAATTAACTATAAGTATATTTGGTTACATTAATCAAATAATCTTATATATTTTAAAATGTAATTAAAAATATAATATTGTTATATATATATATATATATATATATATATATATATATATATATATATATATATATATATATATATATATATATATATATATATATATATATATCCATTTAAATGTGTAAAGAGTCCATGAAAGTCTTAAAAAATAGTAGAACTCTATAAAACTTTAAAACAATAAGGAAATACCCTCACTTCTCTTACATTAAATTTTTGTAGGTCAAACGTAATATTTAACTCCATTTCCATGCTTGATTTCAACATGCTCTCTAGTTACTATTATGGTATTCCTTATGAATGTTTGTACTTAATAACACTTTTCTATTCATTTTTGCTTCATAATCAACAACTTTGTCAGTCTATTAGAATATAGAATATTTGTGTTGATATGACAAGTGGAATGTTTACAATGTTTATGGATAAACATGCTTCAAGACATATACATAATAGACCTTCTCACCTTCATAAGAACTTGTCTCTAAAGAAATTTCACTACCAAGATAGATAAAAGCTTGTTCTTGGACTATTCTCACATGTTCGTGAAAAGCTGGCATGGCACCAAGATAAGAATCGACTCTAGGGCCTACTTAAACCCTTTGATGGGATCAATTTGCAATCTGATCTTGAAGAAAATACTACCAAGGTTGGTCATCTCCAGGTAGTAATTAGATCACATTTTGATCCAACCAAATGTTTTTCCCAGAAGAAAGCAAATCAGGTAAAGCTTGTTACCAGTCTCTAAGTATTTGGAAGAGAAACCAATTGCATAGTTTATCTAGTAAGAAGTAAAATTATCCAAAAAACTAAATGAGAAGTTGGACGACTCCCGTTGTGACCATATCATACAATTGAGGACCAATAAAGTAGAGAATATATATTTAATCGAAGATTTTATACAGTGGTCAACACACAACGTGGAAAGCGTATCTAGGCTTGTAAGAGCATGTAAGAACTACCGTACCATCACCTGCTTATAAGGAAATAATATTTTTGGTGGGTTTTTCCTAGACAAAGGAAAGGGATCTAAAGTAAGCATCAATAAAGATGCATTGCCTTAAGAAGAAAAGAAGGGATTATGAAGAGTCACGAATCAACTCAATCAAGTGAGCAAAACCCACCTCTTCAACAAACTAGAGGACAAACATCCAATGGCCAATAGATAGAGATTTACAATGCAAGTTCTCAGTAAAGTGAGTGTTGAGGAAGAAGCCAAATCTCAAGTAGTCTATCTGTTTACTTCAAAGAAACCAAGGTGCAGGAGCAAGAAAAGGAAAAGAGCCTTCTAGACTCTCTAATCAAATGTCTTTTGCCTTTTTATTTCTCGTTGTGGTATTCGGTAGGTATCTTGTTTGTATATTCTTCTTCTTCCACTTTTTTTCATTTCTACATCATCTATTTCAATGGCCAAACAATCAATAGTGATTTTACACCTCGTTCACAACAAAAAGTGGTAAATATTTGTCCTATTTTTGTTGACCAAAATTGATCTTTGATTGTTGAAATGGACGATAGTTAATCCTTACTTCCTAATAGATAATTAATGATATTTGTATAAATATATTTTTTATTTACAACATAGTTAAATTTTTTAATTAGAAATTGTTGGATATTGAAATTATATTTAGTTAACAATTTCATTCATCGTTATTGTCATATATTTAGTTAAAGATTGAATGAAAGTGCATTGTAAAATTTTATGATCAATTTTTAAAACCAATTGATTTCTTAATAAGTAATGTCTCCATATTTTTAAGGTATAAACAATTTCAAGTAATTCAAATTCATGTACTTAGTTAAAGATCTAATGAAAGTGTATTGTAAAATTTTATAATCATTTTTAAAACAAATTTATTTCTTAATGCCTCCATATTTTTAAGGTAAAAATAATTTCAAGTAATTCAAAATCATGTATGAGATAATTCAAGTAGTTTATGTGGCTCCTCAACTTTTGTAATAACTACAACATGTTTACTATAATTAGGAATACATAAAATAGGTAAAAAAATCAGAAGTGTTAAATGAGTTTATTTAATATCTTATCACACTTAAGAGTCCATTAGCAATGTAAGTCTTTATTTATTAACTCAATTAAAAGAAACTCTAAAACAATTTTGACCTCATAAATATATTTATAGGTATTGCCCATTCTTGAATAAATCTAATCTTAGTAAGGTTAAGAGAAATATCTTTATCTATACTATCTAATGTAAACATTCTTCTCCATCCACCCATAATAAAATAATTTAGACATATATTTCCCCATAATAATGAAAAAACTAAAAAAATATGACCCCCCTCTATTTGATGTCACACAAATTAACTTGGGTGAATATAAAAAATATTGTGTTATGGTGAAATATGTGTAAATTATAATTAATCTCAATTATAAAATTAATAATAAATAAAATATGAAACAAAAAATTATTTAAAAATGCATGCCCTAGACATCAACATTAATGATATATGTTTAGGAAATTATAAAAACTCTTATTTATAGCTCAAGCTATGTGTTATGGGGAAATATTACTCATTAAAAATATTATAAACTATAAGAAACAATTTATTAACAAATATTTCCCCCATTAATGGGGCTCCGAGGGTTAGCCCCGTAGGGGTTTCGAGGAAATAAGTGAGATGGATGGCGCCAAAGGAAGGATGGGCAAAAATCAATTTTGATGGAGCCACAAAGGGAAATCTAGGTGAAAGCGGGGTTGGATGTGTGATCAGGGACCACGTGCGAAGGTAGGACATTAATGGAAAAATCCATCTATCTGGGGATTGGTACAAACAACGAAGCTAAATTTAGGACTACCTTGATAGAGCTTCAATGTGCTAAGAGCAAAAATTTGAGGAAAATTCATCTAGAAGGGGATTCCCTAATAACAATCAATGCTATTAGGACTGGGTGGACTCCTAATTGGAAGCTTAGGAGATGGCTGACCCCATCATTCAAATTCTTTCAGAGTTAGATGCCTTCAAGGTTACCCACATATACTGTGAAGGCAATGGGTTCACAGATGACTTGGCCAAAAAGGCCTCGCTGGTAGGAAATTATTGAAGTGACAATGCCATATCAAGAGATGATGGCCGAGTGTGTGAGAGTGGAGTTGAGAGCACTCACACTCATGATGAGAAGTGTGCAATGTCAAGAAGAGAGCTGGCAGACGGTCTTAAATATTGATGTATGCAGGATAACAGTGCATTTTTCATCGCAGCAGGCTCGATGTGGTTGGCTTAAGGCAATCGGCATGGTCACCCCGATAATTTTGGAAATCTTGATTAGACAGTTGGAGTTCTTGGGGCAGGTGACAGAGAAGAGGCTGGGGTTGATCTTTAAATCGAGGCATGGCCTAATCCTCCAAGCTTTGAAGATGGTGTTGGGGGAGGGATTCTTATGCTCTTATCATAGGTATAGGGTAAATATGGATGTAGCTACCATGTTTTTGGCATCAGTATTGGAGGCAAGGGAATCAAAGGACATGGTGAGGCAACTCTGCAAAAGAATGATATGGGGGAAGTTCTTGGCCAGTTTGGAGGATGTGTTGGCGAACTATGAGGTTGGGAGGGGGATTCCATTGCCAGGAGATTTCTATGTTCTGCACCAACGAGGCCAACCACCAAAGAGGTTCTCTCTAGTTTTCATGAGTGACCTGACTTCTCTTCCAAAGTTTTAAACGACGGCGGTGCGAGGAATAAAATTCCTCAAACAAATTCTAGACCTGATTCTAGAGGACAGCGCGGGTTGGTTGCAGGATTTTATTGTGGAAGAAGGGCTTGCGGATGCAGAAGGTTCTACCAACTGGGGGAGGCCGAGAATCTGTGCCCATTGAGCTTGAGTGCCCCGCATGGATGTGGTGTTGTGGATAGGTGTTAGGTTTGGTCTGGTCTGGTCTAGTTTGGTCTGGGTGGGTAGTCAGGGTTTCTACCAGGGTTTGGCATTGCCACTATGTTCAAAGTATATATTCTGGTGATATGTTTTAGCGGGTGTTAGGGTGGCATGGCACCATTTTGTTCTTGGTTGCCTAATAGAACTTTTTTTGGTTGGGGATGGATATGCTCAAGGTGACTGTTAATGATCCCCTGCTCCTATGTAATGTTCATACTTTTATTATAATACAAGGGTGTAGCCCCTTAGCTACTTTGTATTGATAAAAAACATTATTAAAAAATATTTAAAAAATGAGATAAATTATTTTTAATTTAAAAAAGATTTAGAATCTACACAAAAAATATCACAAATCGTCAGTTCACATTATTTTCAAATTCTAAATGGTTTGCTTGCTATAACTGATAGAAAAAAAAAAAAAAAAAAACCATTGATTTGAGTGGCCCACTTAGGAAAAAAAGTGAGACACACCTTTATGCCTCCACCAATTAGATAAGAAGACAATCTTGTCCAAAGGTTGCTCATATGTTTGAAGCTATGCACGAGGGCATCCATGACTAGTTGACCCTAAATCAACATTTCTTTGGCCTCTAAAGAGGGTTGTCTCAATTTTGAGGTAACAACAAAATGATTACAAATATATCCAATATGGTAAGAAACACCATACATTAAGGTCACAAAATAGTTAGTGCATTGATTGATCCAAAAGGCATTACAACAATCTCATAGTGTTCATATTAAGATCTAAAAGTATTTATAGAAGTGTCTTATTCCTTAATATAAATATGATGATACTTTAATCACAAGTCAATTTTAGAAAAACAAATTGTCATTTAATTGATCTAGCATAATCTATTTGAGAAATTTAGGATATCTGTTTTTATTATGAGCTTATTTAGTTGTTGATAATCAATGTAGAGTCTCATTTTACCATCTTTTTCTTAACAAATACTACACCTAAGCACCCTATGGTAACACACTAGGTCAATTTTTCTTGCTTAAATAATTATACTAATTGAATCTTGAGTTTAATTAAGTCAAGAACTGATTGACAATATAAGGGCACTTTAGAAATAGGTTCTACTCATGAAATTGAGTCAATGGCATGTTTTTGACTACTCTATGTGGGGGTAATTGATTAAATGCTTGAGGAGAGACATCCAAAAATTCTTGCATTATAGATTTAACATTGATATCTAACAAATAAACTTATCACCTTATTGAACTACCATGGTAAAAAAAATTACAATAATTTCTAACACTGCACTTAATTTGAACAAAGATTATTTTAATTGTAAGGTTTCATCTCTCCCCCTTTTATACTCTATTTGTCCCCATTCGATGACCTAAAAAAAATTGTTTGTTTTCACACCCTATGTATGCATTATTTATTCTAACTAGATCATCTGCAATATCACATCATATTTATCTAAATTCAAAACCTAAAGTGATCATTTGGATCAAAGTTGTCTAATTGAAAATTCAAGTTTTTCATAACTGTAGCAGGGTGAAAGCACAAAGTTATGTCACTCTTTTGAGAAACATAAAAAATTGGATGGTTCAATTGAACCTATTTAAGATGAACAACTGTTCGACCCAACCCTTCATATTGTGTGGATGTGGTGGCCACATGACAAAGGGGGTTTGGTCGAACCCCCCTAAGCTATAAAAATATTAATTTCCTCTTTTGTGCTTGTGGGGGTTAGGCCAAAGGATGTTCAACCAAACTCCCTTCGACCCAACCCCATTTGGCTCAGCATGTCCATTTATAGCCTAAGTGGTAGAGTATTGGTGCCAAATCCCCAAGATTTCTAAGTGAGGATAAAATTCATTCAAGTTTCTACCACTTCTACTCAATTTTTACATGTGAAAATTGCATTTTAAAAAAATGAAAAATGCCCTTTTATAGATCTTATTGCACAGATTCTAAAAAATATAATTTTTGTTATATTTTAATTGTATTTACTATTTGTTTTTAAATTTTGATGACAAGTGGGTCAATAACCCAAAAGTTGAGGTTGATTCCACTCACAAAAAATAGAATTAAAAATTATCATTATGTCTAGAGGAGAGAATCCCAATTGAGTCAATATTATATTTTGATTTTTGATAAATAGTCATCAAAATGTTTAACATCCCATAAAAATGTTTCTATTTTTGGGACATGCAACTTGTTTGTTATTAAAAATATTTATCAAATATTTTTATTACACTAAAATATCAAGTTCACAATATGGAAAAAATAGAAGAAAACATGAAATTTGTTACAAATAACTTGGCATCTCATAAACTTCACTTTATGAACTTTTTTCTATCAATTGAATAGTAATAAGGTAAGTGAATGGAAATGGGGGACAAAAAGAGGGTCAAAAGTGGTCACTCTTTTCCTAAAATCAGCTACACCTGAACTTTTATGAGTAATTTAAGATGCATGCACTCAAAATTTTGGAGATATATGACAAGAAAAAGAATTGTACAAGTACTTCGAATCTAGTTTCTAAATGACTTAAGTTTTTAAAAAATGGTTAAGATTAAGAGGGTGAAATGTTGTGTGCACACAAAAGTGTTCCTATTTTTCTCACTAAAATATAATATAGTGTCCGGTGTGCACCCCCTTTTTTTTGCATTCACTATTTTAAAAAACCGGTTGGAAGAAATATAGTTAAGAGTGAGTGCTACAAGTTATGTTTTTTTTCATATTTTTATTAAATATTATTTTTGTGATTTTTCAAAGTCAATGCGTGTTGCATAACTTGCATAAAATAATTAAAAATGTAACCTTTTTTAATGCATAAAAAATGAAGTGCAGAACAATCCTATATATATTTTAAATTTTGATAAGCAGATCAAAAGTTATAAAGAAAAATCAATACATATGTGATTGAGGAATATGAAGACACTATTCAAAGAAATAAAAATAAATACCTTAACTTATTAAAAATATTAAAAAAATTATATGGTTAGAAAGCTAAGAATTAGATTGTCATTTTAGTGGTGGTTTCATCAAATTTTATTATAAAACGAATAAATTTGGTGATGTTGAAGTTCAAAAATATTATTGACTATGAAAAACACATCTTTGGGAGGCATCATAGAGGTTCAATTCTTAGGCTTGGTCGTACAAGCCTATTCCAAGCCTAAAAAGATGGGATTGAAATTTGAATAAATACATAACGTGGCCATGTTTTAAAATGTGATAACATTTTATAAAATGTAAACATGATCATGTTATATTGTAAACAAAGCAAAAAATGAAAAAAACAAAGTAATAGATAAAGAGAGGGAGAGATAAATAAATAGAGTGTGTGTGTATTTGTGTGAGAGAGATAGAGATAGAAAGATATAGAGAGGGGGGAGAGGAGAGATTGAGAGATATAGATAGACAGAGGGAGAGATAGAGAGATATGCAAGGGAGGGAGAGAGAGGTGAGGAGATACATAAGGAGAGATAGATAGAGATAGAGAGATAGGGAAAGGGAGCGATAGAGTTAGAGATAGAGAGGGAGAGGGAGAGGGAGAGGGATAGATAGATAGAGAGAGATGGAGATGGAGGGAGGGAGAGATAGAGGGATGGAGGGATGGAGGGAGAGGTCTTCACCAAACTGATATCTCATCTCTCTATCTCTCCCCCTCTCTCTCCTTCTCTATCTCTGTCTCTTTATCTCACCATCCTCATTCTCTCTCTACCTCTCTCTGCCTCTCTCTCCCTCTCTTCACACTCTTTACCTCTCTCTCCCTCTCCTTATCCCTCCCACCCTCCCTTTACCTTCCTTCCTCTCCTTAATATTGAAATCTTAACTTCCCTAAATGTGAACCCAAAACACTAAACATTGACACTAACGCATTTAAAAAATCTAGGTCTCTCTCTATCTACATCTCTTTATCTCCCTTTCTCTCCCCCTCTCTATATGTCACATCTCATTTTTATCAAATATATAATTATTCTAGATTAGTGAACATTTACTATGGTTGTTTTACTTTGAATAAATCCCACGTGTGTAAAGGTAATTATCAAGAAGTTATATTTTCATAAATTAGAAATTTGATTTAAATATTAAATATTATCTATATGATTATAATGTTTTGCTTTAGCTATGTTTTGGGGAACTAACCTATTGATGTCGAGTTGAGTGCGAATGAATGCAGGTAATCGTTGAAGATGAGAACATGGTTGAGGTAGAGATGTTCTAGCCACTTGGCAAGAACTGTTGGGATGGTTAACCTTGATGCACTCACACACTCACATAGTCTCATATTGAATTATTTTGAATGGTTTAAAATGCATTATTGTGCTGATAACAAATGTGATTGATGGTTAGATACTTAGAAAAATATTGTATTTTAATTATTTCAGTGAGTCTATTTTGAATGTATGATTTAGTCATAATATTAATGATTCTTTTGATTTATATTTAAAATTGTGTGTTCATTCCTGAGAGGTCGATCCTAGATGGTGTTATTGTTGCCCAAGAAGCCATCCACTCAGTAACAAAATTGAAGAAGCTGGTAATGTTGGTGAAGCTGGATATTAAGAAGGCCTATGACAAGGTTAACTGGAGGTTCTTGTTCAAAACTTTGGAAGCTTTTGGGTTTGACAGGTCATGGTTGGATTGGATCTTTGAATGGATCTGCTACCTGAAGTTCTCTATTCTTGTAAAATAGTCTCCCGAAGGCTTCTTTAGTTGCTCTCGGGGCTTAAGACAAGGGGACCCATTGTCTCCCTTCCTCTTCATCCTGATGGAGAAAGCTCTGGGGAGAATGTGCCAAACTTCCAAATAGGAGGGACGCATCCAGGGCATTTAGATTACTCAAGGCTGTCTGGAGGTTACGCATCAGCAATTTGCTGATGACACAATGTTCTTTGGCTCAGCCAAAGAAAGGGAGGCTAAGCATTTCAGAAGAATTTTGGACTTATACTCTGCAGCTTCAGGTCAAGAAGTAAGTCTTCAAAAATCAGAACTCTTCTTCTTCAACATTAACAGGGCCAAGGAATCAAGCATCCTCAGAATCCTAAGATTCAGGAAAGGGGATCTGCCATGCAAATACTTGGGTTTGCCCTTGGCAAAGGGCGTTAGGTCAGGAAGCTTGTGGAATGACCTTCTGGAGAAAATCAAAAGAAAACTTGTCTCCTGGAAGTGCAAATGGTTGTCCTGGGTAGGGCGATTGATAATGTTGAAGGCAGTAATCTCAACCATCCCTGTCTACACCATGTCATGCATCCCTTTGTCCATGGTAGCTTTGAAAAACTTGAATCAAAAAATGAAGAACTTTTTCTGGAAGGGAAATTCGGACAAGCACAAATTCCCATTGATCAACTGGAAACAGGTTTGTGAACCCAAAGAACTCGCAGGTACAGGCTTGAAAAACTTGTAGAATTAGAATATTGCTCTGGGGACAAAATTGGTTTGGGCTATCTACTCAAAACCAGACCTGAAGTGGGTTAAAATTATAAAAGCTAAATACCTGGAAGAGGAGGATACTAGTATTTTTACAATGGATTCCTTGCCAAAAGGGTCGAGGATTTGGAACTTCATTAGAAATTGTAGATTTCTGATTGCTAATTTCTTAATGTGGGATATTCGAGAAGGGGAGAATGCCCTTTTTTGGGAAGATTCGTGGGGAGGAATGCCCAGCTTAGCTGAAAGGATGGACTTGTTTCAGGTCAGGCAAATCACTAAGGCTAGATGGGGCAACAAAGTTAAGGACTACTTGGACCCTTCCTCATTTGAGGCAGGGTCCATAGTCTCTTGGAAGGATGTGAGGATGCTTGGTATTGATAATAGACTAGCTGAAGCTTTTGAATCAGAATTAAAATCCTGCAAACTCAGTTTAAGGGCAGGTGCAGATGAGCTAAAATAGAATCCTTCCCCCTCTAGTTCTTATAGTGTCAAGGAGGGCTATTAGACTCTCAAAGCATCTCCAGGAGAGGAATCAAATCTTCCTGTCACCCTCTGTTAGAATAGGTTTTGTTTGCCAAAGGTAGGATTTTTCACTTGGGCTACAACTAGAGAGAGAACCCTTACTGGGGATAGATTTAAGAAGTTGGGGTATGCAGGCCCTTCCAGATGTATTCTTTGTAAGCAGGAGGAGGAATCCAGAGATCACCCCTTTCTGAGCTGTGATTTCACTTCGAGTTGTTGGAATTGGTTATGTTCAAAGCTACTCTAGTCGTCAGTCTTCCCCTTTAAACTGGTGGATCACTTGTTAGATTGGCCGAGGATTTTCAAGGGATCTCTTTTCAGAGGATTATGGATTACCAGCCCCTCTCTAGTCATTTGGGCCATTTGGAAAGAGGAACAAAATAATTTTTCAGGATAAGGAGATGCCTCTTCACACTTTTTTGAACAAACTTGAAGTTAGCATAGTGGAAGTCATGAATGCTAGGATCGTAGATGGGAGTAACAGTAAAAAGAAGTACACCTCGTGGGACGAGTAGATGAGGAAAAACTGGCAGGGACTCATGATTCCCCTAGTAGGCCTTAATCCCCAAGGGGTTACAGTTAATGAAAGGAACAAGGCTAAATGGATCCCTCCAGCACATGGATGGTATAAATTAAACTTTGATGGGGCTTTACGCGGGAATCCAGGAGCCTCGGGTGTAGGGTGTATTATTCAAAACTAGAAAGGGGACACTATTGGAACATTGGTGGAGAGCTTACTAGAAGGTAAAAATGACAACGCGAAATTGTAGGCCCTCCTTCGTGGTCTCAAGCTGTTTCAAGATCTCAATATCAGGAAGGTGGAGATTGAAGGGGACTCCCTCCTGGTAATCAATGGTTTGAGGATGTGCAAATTGTTAAACTAAAGGTTGCAGGGAATGCTGGAACAAGCAATCTCTTTTCTGGATTCCTTTGCTCAGGTAATGATCAATCATATTTATAGAGAAGGGAATATGGAGGCAGATGCCCTTTCTAACATTGGCAAGGATGGCAGTAACTTAAGAGAAAAAGTAGATCATTTAGTAAAAGAGTAACACCTGTGGCTGTTGGCGGTTGGGAGGGAGTCCTTCCACACTTCAAGTTGTGGAAGGATCAAGGTCTTTAAGGTGACAGATGGTTTGTGAGTTGGCATCCAACTCATCTTCCCCGGTGGGCACTTCCCTTTACATATAATCATTTCCAGCAGAAGTTTTGGGAAGGCTGGCACTTTTAAATAAGCGGCTTGTAATAGACAATGATGGATGTCTTGTCTCTTTCTCACCACGTCTCCTTCCCCTGTTCTCTTTTAGCGATGGCGGGTGGTGCTGGTTTGGGTTTTGTTATGAGGATTGCTACGAAGGGGTTAATCTTTCTGGGCTTTGGGACTTTGGTGCAACTGGAGAGCTCCGTGAGGCAGTTAGCCTTCAAGGGGCCTATCATGGACCAAAGGCTAAAAAGAATTATGAGGGTGCACGATGATTTCCTGTTACTGGGAGTGAAGGTGGTGTTAGATAAGAAGTTTTTGGAGGATGGGGAATTCTATAGGGTAGATACCACTGCTGTCTCTCGTTTCCTTGCTTCAATTCTGGATGCAGGCATTCCTAAACTAAGAGCAGGGCTCTTGGTGCGACATTTATTTATTAATAATCTTTTAGTTGGTCTGGAGGAGATTCTTTAGGTAGCTGAACTGGGTATGGGTATCCCAAGGCCGGCAGACTTCCACCTCCTAGAGGATGATGGAGCAGTGGTGTGTTTCTTCCCATTCCTACTCGACATCAAGGGCATGCCACTCATCTTGTACAGAGAACAAGTTAATCTGGGAGTGGAGTTTCTTTTCAAAATGCTACAAATAGACCCTCATGGCTCCTTCAACTGGATTCTTGAATTCAGAGCCAAGGCAAAGGAATTGGGTTTTGAGTAAGCAGTCCATTTGGCTTTTGTTTCTTGTTTCTAAGATGTGAATAGGGTTTCTCTGATAGTCTCTTATATAGGTGTTTCTTCTCTGTTTCAAGTGATATCGATGTATTGGTTGGGATTTTGTATAGCTAGTTTTAGTGGGTGGGGGCAATAGGATGTCCTGTTTTGGAGAAAGTCAGCTCTTTGTGGCAATTTTGGGTTTTGTAGACCCTGCGTGGTCACCTTGAATAGGTAGGGGTGAATGGTGTAGGGTTGGGTCTTATCTTGGTAAACCGTTAAAATCTACCTGTGTGGTAGTAGTGAATTGTAAATTTCTCTTTGTTAATATAATATATCCTTGCTTACGAATAAAAAAAAAAATTGTGTGTTTTATATTATTTCATAATAATAAACAATGTTTTCCTGTTTATACAAATATGGATGTTTGGAAGACAATATCTAAATTAGACTTAAAACAATTGTATTTAAATTGCAATAATTATATATATATTATTCTTATTATTTTTATATACTTCTTGTTTGACTTAAGTGATTATTTTATTTCGAAAATAAATAAACTATATTAATAATGCATATTATAATTAGAAATCTGATTAAAGGAATTAAAAGAATAATTCTGTCATGCAAGCAACAGGAATAAGTAAATTAATTTTATTTTAATTTTTGGAGGCTTTGAAAAGCCAAATTTCATGCAAACTTAAATAGGATTGTAGTTGATAAAAAGCAATCAAAAACCTAAATTCCCAATGCCAATATTAGAAGAAATTTTTAATAAAAACATGAGGAACAGTAGGAAGAAAAATCACCACTATCATTTTGGGACTGACAGGGCATAGAAAAGGGAGATTTTATCATTGTTTGGAGCAGCGACAAAAAGAAAAGAGGGGATCTGTAATCTGCGACAAGAGGAAAGAAGGGATCAATGCCAAGCAAAGTCCAACTCAGAAGAAGCATTTTATACCAGGTCTTCTTCCTGAATTAATTACAATAAAAATATGATTTTATATGACTGTTAATCTATTGTTAATATAGGCTTTGATCTGACTGTTTCCTTGACCTACAGATGGTGTAAGTGGCCAGTTTTCTGTTCTTGTTTTGAGCAAATGAACCTTTTCTCCTTGTCGGCTAATATTTTTCTTTGTTTTATGCTTGAAATTGACCCCTTTAGTTTCATCGACCTACTCTATTTACCCATGGCCTATCAAACGTAGCCTGCATATAGAACGACCTACTTGTATTTAGTTTGACCTGGCTACTTAAATCAGTTTGGTCGACTGCTATTATTCCTATGTGTTGTGTGAGCTTTGGTTAAAAACCTGTCAATAACTTGCTTTTCCTCTATTTTCCTTTTGAATTGGCCTCTTCTTTGTTGAGCAGCGACCTATCACACTTTAATCTACACCAAACAAACTTACCTGTAGCTTGGTTGTTGTCCCTGAAGCATGATAAAATATAAATTCTGTAGCATCTTGTCATTTATCCTGGCACAGTCTATTTTCTTGTTATATCAAAACTTTTATTATCTTGTAGCTGATTAAATTTCTTGTAGCATTCTGTTATCCCTATCACCATTCTTCTAGTTCCTGTAGTAAAAGGTGTGCTATTATCTGTAGTTGATTTAAGACCTTGTAGCTTGAATAAATTGCTTTTGTAGCTTACTTAAAACTCTATAAAAATAGTTATTTTATTTCACAAAACAGAGACAATTAATTACTGATTATTATTTATGCTTATTTAATGCTGAAACCTGTCTTAATCTCTATTACAATAAAACTCTAGGAATTGTTAAAATCATAAAATGACATTAGATTGGAACAAGTTAAACATAGAATCTTTGAACCTTTTAGACAACAAATTGTTGTTAAATATTATAACCAGACTATAGACATTATATTTATTTTTGCATAAGTGAATGATTGAGTGATGTTCTTCTTATTGTTTATTGAAAGTTTGTCTTCAAGATTGTTGCTTTGGAAAGGGAATTTATAGCTAGTTTATAGGTGAAATGGGTTGATATTTTCTCTTTATTTCTTTTATCATTTTATTTATTTATTTATTGGGGAAAGAAAGTAGATTTTTTTCTAGGAATGTGTTTGGGTTACTTTTGGGCTAGGATGCCGAATGTGGATTATTAGAGATGGCTTTTCCTCTTTTTGAGAATTGACTAGTTATTATGTTTTAAAGGTTTAGATCTAAATGAGCTACCATTGAAATAGATGAATATTTTGTCTAGGAAACTTATTGATATATATCTCTGCCACATCCTATTGTGAGACAATCTGCATTTCATTTGAGAATTATACATTTAGACATCAGGGTGCATTGGCTGTTCCCACCTGCCAATTGTTCCAGGTAGCTAGACATTTCATGTAGGGTTGGGTTTCCTTCGTGTCATGAAGGGATCCTGGGAAGTGTAATTGCTTCATGGTTGGGTGGAAAAGTGCCTGATCCATGTTCTCATCTCTCAGCTCGCAGGAGAACCACTTGGTTCGTGGCGACTGGAGAGTGTATTGATTTATTTATAGTTGTTGTACATGATCATTGTAACTTGTATTTGGATGTATTATGGCATGAATTCCAATGGACTTTATCTATTATTTTATAGTGCTTTCACCTGGATTGAGCATGAGACTTTTGTAAGATTTCATGACTTTTATTGATTCATATTTATGTGATTTATTTGTTTACTTGTGATATTGTAATTAAGCGGATTAATTACATCATTTTACTTTCAATGTTGTAATTTAAATGGATTATTTACTTTATTTACTTTTGTGATGATTTGAGAGGCTTTACATTTGGTATCAAAGCTTTAGGTTGAACACTAGGGCCTCTTTTTGGGACTGTTATGCTAAGTTGCAAACTTGATGTAGATTATTCATCATGAATACTGGAAACATTGATCGTAGTGAAGGATTAGGAAGTGGTCAAATTGGAAGAAATTGTGGAGGTGTAAATAGTGGTCAAAATGCAAGGAATCGTGGAGATGCTAATAATGATCAAGATGGAAGATTGGACTGTATTCTTGCTCTCTTGACTCAACAGGATACTATAATGACTGCCTTTAAGAGATCAGAGGGAATCCTAGGGGGCAGAATGCTAGTGAAAACCTAGGAGGTGCTAATGCAAATGAGAATATGAGGATAGAAGTTCAAGTTCTTGAGGTTGGAGTTAATGCTAACAATCAAGTAAGGATTGTAGAAGAGTTGGGGAAAGACCTCAAGAAGGTCTCACCGCTGAAATTTGATCGGAAGACAATTGGAGATGGAGGTGACGCATGGATCATAGAAATGGAGAAATACTTTGGGCTCTGAAACCTTTTAGATCACATGAAGGCAATGTGGGGATCATATCAGTTGACTGGTGAAGCAACAACATGGTGGGATAATGAAAAGGCAGATAAGAAGTTGTTACCTGGCGAAATAACTTGGGAGATTTTCCTATAACTTTTTAGGAAAAAATGGTTACCACAGCTCTTCTTCGATAAGAAGATGACAGAGTTTCATAATTTGGTTCAAGGAGGTATGCTCGTAACCAGTTATTGGGAGAGGTTCTTGCATCTACTTAAGCATGTTCCATAGTACCAGACATATAAGAGATTTCAGATCAAGAAGTTTATATTAGGCTTAAGGCCTCAGATTGGAGCAGAGGTAGACATTCATAACCCACTTACTATGGATGCAATTTTTGAGAAAGCAATTAAACAAGAGTAGAAGTTACAACAAGTAGCTAGTTACCATAAGTAGAGAGATGCAAAGTTTTCCAATAAGAGACCTTAGAATAATCAGTAGAACTATCAATAGAATTATAATCAGAATAACAATCAAGGTAATATTAATTGGTAGATTAGGAATTTGAAGAGAGGTAACAACTCTTAGGATGAAAATGGTGGAAACTAGCATGGAGGCAACAAAAGAGGTGGTTATAATAATAGAAACAACAACTAGAGGGAAAGAACTGAAGGATAGAGAGCATCTAAGGGTGGATACTATATTTGTGGAGGAGAACATTATGCAAATTCATGTCCTCATAGATCAGCTGGAAGAGGAAATAGAAATCAACAAGGAGTGCCTCAACATCAGATTCATGCTGCAGTGGACAATCAACAAGCTAACTTTCAGGTAGGACCTATTTAATTTCAAGGTAAGCTCTATAGATTACCTATTTCTATTTTGATTGATACTGGTGCCACATAATGTTTTGTAGATCCTAGAGTAGTATCTAAGTTATCTATTAGACCGGGGCATATGGAAAACTCTTGGATGGTACAATATGGCAATAGAGAAGAAAAGAGAGTAGACTCATGTCTAGCATGTAGTGAGTTAGAGCTTCCTAGTTTTTAGATGCAAGTTAATCTATATGTAGTACCTTTAGGGTCTTATGATGTAATTCTAGGAATCAACTGGTTAACTGAACATAAGTCTTTAGTAAACTGTGAAGACAAAGTTGTTAGATGTTTGGATGACCTAGGAAATTAAGTGGAAATTAATGGATCTAAGAGACCTTTAGATCTTAGACAAATCTCGGCTATGCAATTGAAGAAAGCTAAGAGGAAAGGGTGTGACATTTATGTCATCCAAGTAAAGGACCTTGACAAAGAAGAACTAGTGTTCAATGACTACCCAATCCTTAGAGATTTCAGAGATGTATTCCCTATGGAGTTGGCAGAGTTACCACCGAAGAGAGAACTTGACTTCTCAATTGATTTGCTACCAGGGACTGAGCCTCAATCGAAGGCACCCTACATGATGACTACTATAGAAATATATGAGATTAAAGCACAATTGTAGGAGTTGCTAAATCAAGGGTTCATTAGACCTAGTGTGTCACCATAGGGTGCATCAGTTATCTTTGTAAAGAAGGATGGTACTTTGAGATTATGCATTGATTATAGGATGCTTAACAAAGCTACTATTAAGAATAAGTACCCACTCCCAAGAATAGATGAGCTATTCGATTAGATGAGAGTAGCTACGGTGTTCTCAAAGATAGACCTTAGATCTAGTTATCACCAATTGTGGATTAAGGATGAGAACATCTCTAAAATAGATTTTAGGAATCAATATGGTCACTATAAGTTCACAGTGGTACCATTTAGGTTGATTGATTCTCCATCATCCTTCATGAATTTGATGAATAACATTTTTAGAGATTGTTTCGATGATTTTGTGTTGATCTTCCTTGATGACATATTGATATAATCTAAATCAATGGAAGAACATGAAAGACATTTGAGGATAGTCTTGCAATGCTTGAGAGAGTAGAAGCTTTATGGTAAACTATCTAAGTGTACATTCTTTCAAGATAAAGTGCACTATCTTGGTCATGTGATCTCGGTAGAAGGGATTGTAGTTGATCCTGAGAAGATAAAAGCAATAATGGAATGGCTTGCACCTCAGAGTGTGACAGAAGTCAGAAGTTTTATGGGACTTGTGGGTTACTATAGAAAGTTTGTGGAAGGTTTCTCAACTATAGAAGCATCGATTACCTTGCTACAAAAGAAGGGTAAGAATTTTGAATGGACAGAAAGGTGTGAGCAAGCTTTCCAAGTGCTAAAGGAAAAGTGGTGTAGGAGCACCTAAGGGAACATTTTAGAACAAGGAGACACCAGTGACTAAGAGAGGAGCCCATGGAGTCCATCAAGTCAAATGGAACATCATAGAGCCAATTATGGCATGTTATAATGGGCAAAATGATGTAATGATCAAATGTCTTGAGGGTCCTGGTAAGGACACTAGGACCAAAAATAATGTAAGTTGGGCCAATAGTGCCTCTAGAGTCAAATAAGAGTCAAATATAGGTGTCTAAGGCTAGGAACAAGGTATAATGATCCTAAGAAGATCAATTATAATGGTTTGGTAGGGTAGAAATCCATTAAACCAAAGTTTAAAGTTCAAATTTTTGAAATAAGCATTTGGGTGGGAAAATTAGTTTTAAGTAGGTTTGGAAGTTTAAACAACTCCAACCAATGGGAATTGGTTGTGGAAGTTGAACAAAGGTTATGTAAGCCTACTCAAGGCATTTGATGGTACGGTGGAGTCATTTTGGAGGCCTGGGTTGTACGGTTTGACAGAAATAAAAAAAGTTTTTCATCTAATTCCTATTTTTCCTTGTATTTTTTATAATATTTTGATCTATGGTGGCATGGTAAATGTATTAAACCTTCATTGAACTGTATTAGACCTTGTTGAATGCTCTGAGAAGGTTTTTAGAATAAGTTTTACTTCTGTTCAGTTGACTGCTACAACGAACAGTAGACTGTTATGTGAGTTTGGGAGGTGGCAATGCATCTTTGGGCCTTCCCATGAATGTAAGACCCTGATTCTCATGGGATAGGTCCTTTATAACATGTATACTATGATTTCTAACTTTGACAAAGCAGGAGGAGTACAAATTGGAAGGTGATCACCGTTGGAAGTTTAGTTTGCATGTGAAAAGAGCATGGAATGGTGGCACAGTTATAACAGTAGAAGATCTACCTTAATAAGGTAATGGTTTTATGTTTGATTTTGTCTAATATGGTAAAGGAGATGGTGTTGGACCTTTGAATGAGGTCTGGAAGTGACTGGAAGTGGAAGAACTAGTAAACCCTAGGTTTTGGGTCCTAGAAATGGGGGTTCAGTATTTAAACACTTGAATGAGCAGATCATTGTCAGAAACCTTGAAAATCCTCTATTTTGGAACCTCTCCTAAGATTGTTTCAAGGTTTGGAGTGAGTAGGACAAGTATCTAATAGGGTTCCTTTGAAAAGTGGGCAAATTAGGCCTTGTTGGAAGGCAGCAGGGTGTCAGGATAGTCAAGTTTGGTCCAAAACAACTATATATGAATCTTAGGTATGTTATAGAACTTGATAAAGGGTATTTAGATCAATAATTAGTTTTGGAAGTGCTTTGGGAAAGATTGGAGAAAAGTGGAAGTTAGTCGCTGAACAGGGCTACTAGGATTAGGCCTAGTTAAGAAGAGTTGTCAAGAACCGGTTAGATTGGGGTGTGTTGAGACCATAGTAGGTGTAATATTTCATCTGAGAAGTTGGAATCCAAATTTGAGCCTTTGGTGGAGTTTAGGGCAAGAAGAAGAGACTAGTGAGTCTTATTGGTTGAAGCCCACTATTGTTTCAAACCTTTTGATCTTGTTAAATTACCCCCAAAGACCTGACACCTCTGCATCAAAAAGATCACAACTACTCCTATCTTGTCCATACCAGATCCTAATGGTCACTTTACAGTTATAACTGATGCTTCAGGAGGAGTAGGAGTGTTGATGTAGAATGAGCAAGTGGTTGCATATGGGTCAAGAAAGCTAAAGCAACATGAGTTCAACTATGCGCCGCATGATCTTGAGTTAGCCACCATAGTTCATGCACTTTAGATGTGGAGGCATTATCTTCTAGGTAAGCCCTTTGAGTTAAAGATAGATCATTTAGGGCGCAAGTATATATTTACTTGACCTAACCTTAATGCACGATAGAGAAGGTGGTTAGAATTCCTTAGTGAGTATGACCTTGGAATTGAGTATATAAAAGGAAAGGAGAATAGAGTAGGTGATGCTCTTAGTAGAAGAAAACATTTGGCTGCCATGGTTACAACAAGATCCAATTTGAAGCAGAAAGTAATTCAAAATCTTCAAGGGGGTGAGCATTATGAAAGAGTAAAGCAAGATTTGGAAGTAGACCCCTTAGATTACAGGTTTGATGGTTATGTGATTGAGTCAAATGGACTTTTGAGATTTTAGGGAAGGATGTATATTCCTAACTCAGGAGAGTTGAGGAAGTTAGTACTTGAGGAGATCCACAACACACCTTATTTGGGGCACCTTGGAGTGACCAAGATGGTCAAAGGTTTGAGACCCTTATACTTTTGGCCTAGACTTAAGAGGGATGTGACATAATTTGTGGCTCGATGTTTGGAATGTCAACGAGTCAAAGATGAGCATGTGCATCCAACAGGATTGTTGTACCCGCATAGTGTTCCTGAGCATATAAGTGGCAAGTAATAAGTATGGATTTTATTAAGGGGTTGTCCATGCCTAAGAATCGACATGATGTCATTTTAGTGGTTGTGGACAAGTTGATAAAGGTAGCACATTTTATTCCGGGGAATCTTTTAGATGGTTCTATGGTTTTAGCTAAGAAGTTTGTTTAGGAGATTTTTTGATTGCATGGAGTCCCAGAGACGATCATTTTAGATCGAGACACTCGCATGACATCCACATTTTGGACAACTCTTAACGCAACTTTGGGCACAAAGTTGAATTTTAGTCTGGCCTATCATCCTCAAATGGATGGTCAGACAGAAAGAGTCAATCAAGTTGTAGAAGATCTTCTCAGAATGTATTGTATGGATCAATAGTATAAATGGGATGAGTATCTTCCATTGGTAGAGTTTGCATACAATTCATACCATGCATCTTTGGGAATGGCACCGTTCGAAGCTCTTTATGGGTGTAGGTGTTGAACACCTATCATTTGGGATAAGGTGGACAGAATAGTGATTGGTCCTGCTATGTTAAGGGAAATGGATGATTAGATGAAGTTGATCAAAGAAAAATTGAAGCAAGCTTCAAATCATCAAAAGAGTTATGCAGATAGAAATAGGACATATAGATAGTTCTCAGTTGGTGACAAAGTCTTCCTAAGGGTCAAACCTCAGAAGAGTTCAGTTTATTTTGGCAAAGCATCCAAACTTGTTCCTCATTTTGTAGGACCATTCTATGTCTTGGAAGTGATAAATCCTGTAGCATATAGACTTGCTCTATCGCCTACACTTGCCATAATCCATAATGTTTTTCATGTGTCCTTGCTTAATCTTTATCATCCTGATGCCTCACATATTCTTGATTGGCGTGCTTTACATGTTCAGGATCCAGGAGTGGTGGTGGTGGAGCCCACCCAGATTTTAGAGAACCACAATATCAAGTTGCAAAGCACAGATGTGGTACAATATAAGGTCCAGTGGGACCAGTATTCCAAAGACAGTACCACATGGGAGGATATGATGGAGATTGATAGATCTTTTCCTCATTTGAGGATATAGCATAGATTTCTTATTCATGCATGGATTACGATACTTTGAGTTATTGTTATTGTTTTATGATACTTTGATACTTTGTTGGTGGTTGATTGATACCTTGTTATTTTGTTGTGTAATAAGACATCGGGACGATGTCTCTTCCTAGTGGAGAAGGATGTCACGTCTTGTTTTTATGGACTATATAATTATTCTAGATTAGTGAACATTTACTATGGTTATTTTACTTTGAGTAAATTCCATGTGCGTAAAGGTAATTATCAAGAAGTTATATATTTTTAAATTAGAAAGTTGATTTAAATATTAAATATTATTGATATGATTATAATGTTTTTCTTCGACTATGTTTTGGGGAACTAACCTATTGACGTTGAGTTGAGTGTGAATGAATGCAAGTACTCGTCGAAGATGAGAACATGGTTGAAGTAGAGATGTTCTATCCACTTGGCAAGAATTGTTGGGATGGTTAACCCTGATGCACTCACACACTCACATAGTCTCATATTGCATTATTTTGAATGGTTTAAAATGCATTATTGTGTGGATAACAAATGTGATTGATGGTTAGATACTTAGAAAAATATTGTATTTTAATTATTTCAGTGAGTCTATTTTGAATGTCTGATTTAGTCATAATATTAATGATTCTTTTTATTTATATTTAAAATTGTGTGTTTTATATTATTTCATAATAATAAATAATGTTTTCCTATTTATACAAATATGGATGTTTGGAAGACAATATCTAAATTAGACTTAAAATAATTGTATTTAAATTGCAATAATTATATATATCTATTATTCTTAATATTATTTTTATATACTTCTTGTTTGATTTAAGTGATTATTTTATTTTGAAAATAAATAAACTATATTAATATACATATTATAATTAGAAATCTGATTAAAGGAATTAAAAGAATAATTCTATCATGCAAGCGACACGAATAAGTAAATTAATTTTATTTTAATTTTTGGAGGCTTTGAAAAGCCAAATTTCATGCAAACTTAAATAGGACTGCAGTTGATAAAATGTAATAAAAAACCTAAATTCCCAATGCCAATATTAGCAGAAATTTTTAATAAAAATAGGAGGAACAATAGAAAGAAAAATCACCACTATCATTCTGGGAACAACATGATAGAGAAAAGGAGATTTTATCATTGTTTGGAGTAGCAACAGAAAGAAAAGAGGGGATCTGCAATCTACGATAGGAGGAAAGAAGGGATTGACGCCAAGTAGAGTCCAATTTAGAAGAAGTGTTTTATATTAGGTTTTCTTCCTAAATTAATTGTAATAAAAATATGATTTTATATGACTATTAATCAATGGTTAATATAGGCTTTGATTTGACTGTTTCCTTGACCTACGTATGGTGTAAGCGGCCAGTTTTTTTTCTTGTTTTGAGAAAATAAAAAGTTTCTCCTTGTCACCTACTATTTTCCTCTATTTTATGCTTGAAATTAACCCCTGTAGTGTCGTCAACTTGCTCTATTTACCACGGTCTATCAAAATGTAGCCTGCATATAGAATGACCTACTTGTATTTAGTTTGACCTACCTACTTAAATCAGTTTGGTCGACTATTGTTATTCCTCTTTGTTGTGTGAGCTTTGGTTAAAAACCTGTCAACAACTTGCTTTTCCTCTATTTTTCTTTGGGATCAACCTCTTCTCTGTTGACTAGTGACCTGCCTCACTTTAATCTGCAACAAACAAACTTACCTATAGCTTGGTCACTATCCCTGAAGCATGATAAAATATAAATTTTGTAGCAGCTTGTCATTTATCCTTGCATAGTCTATTTTCTTGTTATATCAGAACTTTTCTTATCCTATAGCTGATTGAATTTCTTGTAGCATTCTGTTATCCTTGTCGCCATTCTTCTAGTTCCTATAGCAGAAGGTGCACTGTTATCTGTAGTTGATTTAAGACCATGTAGATTGAATAAATTGCTTTTGTAGCTTTTAAAACTCTATAAAAATAGTTATGTTATTTCACAGAATAGAGACAATTAATTACTAATTATTATTTATGCTTATTTAATGTTGAAACCTGTCTTAATCTCTATTACAATAAAACTCTAGGAATTGTTAAAATCATAAAACGACATTAGATTGGAACGAGTTAAACATAGAATCTTTGAACCTTTTAGACAATGAATTGTTGTTAAAGGTTATAACTAGACTATAGACATTATATTTATTTTTGCATAAGTGAATGATTGAGTGATATTCTTCTTATTGTTTATTGAAAGTGTGTCTTCAAGATTGTTTCTTTGGAAAGGGAATTTACAGCTGGTTTATAGGTGAAATGGGTTGATATTTTCTCTTTATTTCTTTTATCTTTTTATTTATTTATTTCTTGGGGAAAGAAAGTAGATTTTTTATCTAGGAATGTGTTTGGGTTACTTCTGGGCTAGGATGTCGAATGTGGATTATCAAAAGATGGATTTTCCTCTTTTTAGGAATTGACCGGTTACTATGTTTTAAAGGTTTAGATCTAAATGGGCTGTCATTGAAATAGATGAATATTTTGTCTAGCAAACTTGTTGATATATATCTCTGCCACATCCTATTGTGAGACAATTTGCATTTCATTTTAGAATTACACGTTTACACATCAGGTTGCATTAGGTGTTCCCACCTGCTAGTTGTTCTAGGTAGCTAGACATTTCATTCAGGGTTGGGTTTCCTTCATGTCATGAAGGGATCCGGGGAAGTGTAATTGCTTCATGGTTGGGTGGAAAATTGCCTGAGCCATGTTCCTGTCTCTCGGCTCGCTGGAGAACCACTTGGTTCGTCGTGACTGGAGTGTATTGATTTATTTATACTTGTTGTACATGATCATTGTAACTTGTATTTGGATGTATTATGGCATGAATGCTAATGGACTTTGTATATTATTTTATAGTACTTTCACCTGGATTGAGCATGAGACTTTTGTAAGATTTCATGACTTTTATTGATTCATATTTATGAGATTTATTTTACTTCTGATATTGTAATTAAGTGGATTAATTACATCATTTTACTTTCGATGTTGTAATTTAAATGGATTATTTACTTTATTTACTTTTGTGATGATTTGAGAGGCTTTACACTATATCTCTATCTACTCTGCTTCTCTCTCTCTCTATTTCCCTTTCCCTCTCTCTATCTCTCCCCCCTCTGTCTCTCTATCTCTCCCTCTCTTTATCTCTATCTCTCCTTGTCCCTCCCCCCTATATCTCTCTATCTATTTATCTCTCCCTTTCTCTATGTATTGCTATGCTTTTTATGGTTTATTGACTATATAACAAAATAATATACACAATTTCTACATATTATAAGTAATAATAATAGGTTTAAACAAAATGATTTACAATTTAGTGAAAACAATAATATCAATTGAGTGTGACTAAAGTTAAAAGTCCTACCAAATATCTAAGTCAAACTTTATAATTCTAAACAAAAATTGGGTTTTATATAATACTATCACGTTATTGCCAGAATTACTGATTTGGTCACTTTTGTGTCCCCCAATTTGGTGCACTCACCCAATGTCAGTTTTATAAAAAAACTATAGCAAACTAATTTTTATTTAAAAAATACAATTATACACTAGATTGAAATATCTACATTTTATTAGTTAAATTCAAAACATACATATTGATTTTAGGTGCTTCAAGTTGAAAAGGTAGGCTATTGTTGCTCCTTTTCTTTATAAAAATGTGACACAACTTTGTGCTTTCATTCAGTAGTGTTTTTAACAACTCTATCCTTTTCCATTTCCATAGCTATGGGTTCAATGTTTCTAGATGAGAGTTTAAGTTTTCAAACATTTTTAGGAGAGATAAAATTATGAATACTTCTATAATCGAAAAGAAAAATAAGATTATGTCCATTTATTTTCTCTTAATTTTCACTAGTGAAATTTTATAATGTATAGTACCTATGTCAATAGATGAAAGTATATCTTCATTTTCGATTGTACATTAGTTTTTTTAATAATTTTTTAAATGTTGAAATTTTGTATTTAATATTTAAGGACATCATTTTGCATAATGATTCTACCTACAAATCTAACATTTAATTTTTGCATGGTATTTTCTTTTGAAATTGGGGAGAATTACCATTTTTAGAAGGAGACAACTATTAGTTGCTTGGCAATGAACATTATCATGATTTGATAGATTCCTTTCATTTCTTACTCCTTGTTGAAAACTGCTATGACTCCTTGTATGATCTAAATTCTTTTCGATATTGTTATTCTTTTCAAACTACTTAGATATTTTTTCAACATTTTCAATTGCTATTTTTCTAGACCAAAAGTTAATTTTATAGTCACTTCTTAAACCATTTATGAATCTTATGACTTTATTCCTTCCATTTATAAAAAAGGTACAAAATGGTTTAATCATTCAAAATCTTGTTTACATTCATTAATAGTATGCTACTTTTGTTTTAGTTCAAATAATTTATTATGTTATTCTTGAATGAATTGATAAAAAAGATAATTTTATTGGTATAATTTATTTAGTTGTTCCCATTGGACTTATTTTGCTTTCTATAAAAATAACAGATCTTAAGTATGTATCTTGCCACCAATTCATTGCCTTATTCTTCAATTGATATATAGAAATCCATGTTCTTTCACAACTATGAGTGCCCTATTGTAAGGAAGCTAAGGTAGTAGAACAACTTCCTACACTAATATTGAGAGGAGGGTTACAAATTTTTTTTTTAGATCTTTACAACAGTTACAAAAATTATATAGAAATAAACATAAATAGTAATCATACCACAACACAATGATTTATGTGGGGAAAACCCTTTCAGGAGATAAACCCAACACTCCAAAAGTAACTCAATATATTATTCAGAAATCTTAACAAGATTACAATATACTTTTAGAGAAACCTTTCACAAAAGTATCATCAACCAGAGATCTAGAGGCAACTTAACATCTATAAGACTCTCACACTCAACCTCTATTTCAAGCACCTAATATATATGAGATACAATACATGAAACCATCAAATGGTAATTACAAAACCATGAGCCAAAACCATCCAAAAGTCGCACCCAAATCCTTAGGGCTCTATTATCTCCAATTAAAGATGCATTATTATGTGTCATAACACACATCAACACATGTAAACCCCCCTTACAACTCTTTTTTGTGTCCAACACGTTTTTACATTTTCCAATATAGAAGGCCCAACTTCTGGAGGCCATAAGTTTTGATCTGGGAGGCCGATTGGGCCCTTTTTTAAATTGTAGAGCTTGAAGAGATCTACACATTGGGAACCCCCATAGGTGGTGTCAAACAACATAGAATTTTTATTTTGGCCAAACACTAACTCTATAGCCCAGAAATTGAGTTTATTCAATTTTATAACTAAAAAATTACACCTTTTGTAATTGCAACGCTGAGACACCTTTCCTAACACTCTCCCACTTGTCAAACATCTTGAAGCAAAGGGAGTATCAACATGATGATTGAATTACTAGGGGCTGAGAGGCGCATAGACTCTAAACACCATTTGAACTTCTCTGTGCTCATAGGCTTAGTTAATGAATTTGCAACATTCATCAAAGTCTCTAACTTAACCAGCTCCACCCTACCATCCTCAACCATATCTCTAATAAAATGATACTATACATCAATGTGCTTGGTCCTGGCATGAAATGTCAGGTTCTTAGCTAGGTAGATTGCACTTTGACTATCAAAATAATTGTCACTGCACCATATTTTATTCCAATATCTGAACACAATTTCTTAAGCCAAATGGTTTCTTTATAAGCATGAGTAGCTGCCATATACTCAACCTCAATAGTATATAAAGACAACACATCATGTCACTTACTCATCCAACAAATTGTACCACCAAATAATTTAAACACATAAGCACTAGTGGATCTTCTGCTATCAACATCACCCACCCAGTATGAATCCACATAACCATGAATATCAATGGAATGCATGTCTTCTATCAAATTACCATGATAACACAAGGAATAATCTGAGGTACATCACAAATATCTAAAGACTCTTTTAATTCCATCCCAATGAACTCTACCAAGATTAGACATATATCTGAAAAGAACTCCCACTGCTTGGGCAATGCCTAGTCTAGTACAGACCATACCATACATCAAGCTTTTGACTGCACTCTGGTAAGGTACTCTGCTTATGTTTTCCATCTCCAATGGGGATGTTGGACATTGAGAAGTAGATAACTTCATTCCAACTATAAAAGGAACATATAATGGTCTATAATCCTGCATGTTAAACCTTTGTAAAATTGAATTGCATACTTACTCTAGCCAAGCCATAGTTTTCTGTTCAATCTCTCTTTTGATTTCCATTCCAAGAATGGGTTTAGCTACACCAAGATCTTTCATTTCAAATTTACTTGCAAGTTAAGACTTTAGTTCTTAAATCATTCCTTTCCCTTTGCAAATAAATAACATATCATCAACCTATAATGCAATAAATAGGAAATGATCACCATCAAATTTATAATAAACATAGTGATATAATTTAGAATGCTCAAATCCCAAACTTATAATGGATGTCATTTTTGCAATAGGAGAAAATGTCTCACTATAATCATCACCCTCAACCTGAGAGTAACCTTTCACAACCAATCGTGCTTTGTACTTCTCAATACCTCCATCTAAACCAATCTTTTTCTTGAACACCCATTTGCAACCAATAGGTTTTCATCCTTCAGGCAATGATACTAGATCCCATATATCATTCTTTTTCAAAGATGTCATTTCTTCATCCATGGCAATCTTCCAAGATTCTGCATCATTCATGCCTAATGCCTCTTCTATAGATCTTGGTTCATCCATGTTAGTATTCAAATAAAAAATACATCTCCAATCATTAGGTGAATACCTTTTCAGTGGTTGTTTATGCCTTGTAGATCTTCAACCAAGCTAAGTTGGATGTTCTTCCTCCTCTTCTAAAGATTTAGAGCTAGATGAGATCTCCTCAACTTCTTTTCTATCTAGGGGCCTCGATTCAACTTTCTCAGGTGTAGAAGGAATTTGTATCACATCTTTCTATTCACTTTGTTTTGGCTATAATGAAATAGAAGAAGGTTTAGTTTCTCTAAAAATCACACTTCTACTATATATTGTACCTTATGTGTAACAGGATCCCAAATCTCATACCCTTTCACACCATAATTATACACGATGAAGATACATTTCACAGCCTTGTTTTCCAACTTCCTTCACTTCTCCTTTGGCACATGTGCATATGCCTTGCAACCAAAAACTCTAAGATGTCCCAATGAAGGCTTGTGACTTGACCATGCCTTGATAGGTGTTTTATCAACAAGATCTAATGTAGGAGACCTATTAATCAAGTAGAAATCAGTGGTAACAACTTCAATCAAAAACCTTTGTTCTAGAATAGCACCACTAAGCATACACCTAAACTTCTTCATCATTGTCCTATTCATTCTTTCTACAGCTCCATTCTATTTTGGATAATATAGAGTTGTCTATTTTCCCTGAATGCCACAATCTTTACAGAATCTGTCAAAATTATTAGAGATAAATTTATTGCCATTGTTAGTCCTCAAACATTTTATTTTCTTTCTATTTTATAACTCAACCATTGCTTTAAATTCTTTAAATTGACTAAAATCTTCAAATTTACTCTTTAGAAAATATACCCATGTCCTTCTACTATAATCATTAATAAATGAAACTTAATATGTGTATTTCCCAATGGAAGGAACATCTATAGGAAACACATCAGAATGAATAAGATCCAATACATTGCATGATTTATGAGAACTTAAGTAAAATTAAACGCGGTTTTGATTACCATAAATACAATGCTCACAGAAATCAAAATCAATATTACAATCAGTTAACCCTTCAACAAGGTTTTTATTTTTCAAGGTCTTTAGACCTTTTTCTCCAATGTGGCCTAATCTCTAGTGTCATAACATAGTCTTCTCCATAGGTAATCTTGATTTAGAAGAAAGAGCACCCTTGGGTACCCATAAGCCACAACCATCCACCGAAGAGGAAACCCTAACTTTTCCAATGAAGTAGTCACATACTTGCTTTTCATAGAAGTACTATTGCACTTAACAATGTATGCATCAAGCTTATACAGTGTGCCAAATCTGACACCTCTAGTAATCACCATAACACCTCTAACCATATTGCATCCTACATTAGAAAAGACTACTTGCACACCCACATCTATTAGTTTCCTCACATATAATAAATTTCATGTTAACCTAGGGATATGCAACACACCATTAATCCTTTTTACTCTACGATCAAGAAATATGATTTTAACTTCACCACAACCAATAATATTTAAATAAGAATCATCACCCAAGTACACCTTACCTCCATCAAATTCTTCATATTTAGAAAATTAATCTCTATTAGGGGTCATATGGAAAGATGCACTTGAGTCAATTAACCATGCATCATTACTTGCACGAGTGGCCAAAGTTGCAATGAACACATCACCATCTTCCTTCTCGGATTCAGAACCATAATCAAATTTCTTCTTTCTCTTCTTCTTTTCTTCTTTGCAATCCTTAAAAAAGTGTTTAGGCTTACCACAATTCCAAAAAATAACTTTGGACTTTCTGTAGACACTCAAAATTGACCCATCGTATCATTTGTCAATTTGTTGCATTATTCACCATTGCATATGTCAATTTTGTCTAGCACACTTGTATCAATTAATCAATTTTCTTCTAAACCATCCACTTCTATCATTAATTAAATAAATTATATTTATTTAATTAATTTCATCTATATTCTTCTATTTTCTATCTATAATTAAATAATTTTTAATTATTTAATTATCCCATTATTCCTCTAAAATAAATAAGATTAATATTTTATTTATTTATCTTTTCATCATGCATATAAATTAAATAAATTTAATTAATTAATTTATATTGATTCTTCAAATTTTTTAAATTTAGCTCTTTCCTCTATCATTTAAAAATAAATTAAATGAATTTATTTGTTTAAGTTATTTTTATCTCATCATTTCCTTATCTTATCACTTTCTTCTATGTGTACAAGTCATCCTTGTTTATAGTTTGTTGAAATTAAAATACAAAAATGATTAATTGGTTCTAAAATCAATTATCCACATCATCCAACTCTTAAAATAGTAAAGCATCCTATTTTAAGAAAATCAATCCTATCATTACCAACAAACTAACTACAATCATTTAATAAAAGCTTTTCCTATGGACACATGTCTTGTACACATTCATCCAAGCTTCTTGATTAATCTCAACCGTCCACATAGCCACCTTTTCTCCGCCATTGATCAATCTTAGTTGAGAGCTATATATACACCCTTTCATCTCACCTCATTTCAAAAAACACCACACAATCTTGATAGCATCCAAATTATCATCTCATGCATATTGAATCCATTGAGCACTTTAAGCATATTATCTGTCATCATGGTAGCTTTGACAACTATGGTTGTTCACTATTGAGAAGCAATCCACATTCCAACCAAGGAATCAATACAATCTAGGTGACATTGTTCTTTGAATTGCTTTCATTTTGTGTCATTTAGATGGATTCTTTGAAGGTGATAGGATTGGGTTTTGATTATATTGCTTGATCTTATTAACCCAATTTTTCTTGCTAACACATTCTGGCACACTTGGTGGGACCCACGTCCTTGATAATCTTTTTATTTGAAAGTTATTTTTGAAGTCTAGATGCGCAGAGCACATTTGATCCATAGAGAATCACATTTAATCGGTAGATCATCACCTTTGAACGACTCCAAATCATAGTTGGTTAGGGGAAAATCACATTTGCATAATTGTTAGTCGCCTCTGGTCCGCAGATCATCGCTTTTGATCTGTATTGATACATTTCTCTTTTGCAGGGTTTTCTAGGGTTTTCTTCGATCTTTTTGTGTTTGATATGGGTTGCAAGCTAGTTTATTTGTTAGCCCTAAGGGTCTTTTCTCATCCTCAAGTTGGTTTATTTGGGGTTTGATTTGTCTTTGATCTAATAATATCATATAGTGAGATCTTTTGTGTTGTGTTGCAGAATATAGGATCTAGTTCAAGCAATCCATTTTCCTGGGTTATCAGAGCCTTTACATTTGCCTTTTGATCATTTATCTAACCCTACACAGATTTCACATATCTGAGCGCCTTTGGTTAATAGTGAATTGCTTTTGCATAATCTTCAATTGCCTTTGCACCATACATAATCACATTTGCACAACAAGTGGTCACATCTGGTAAAATTACAATTGCATTTGATTTGCAGGAAGTCGCATTTGATCACTGTTCATTCGCCTTTGGTTTATACTATTGCAAGTTGATTTCTTTGGTATCTAAAACTTGTTGTTGCAACATTTTATCATTTGTCAAAGAAAGGTGGATCTAAACTACTAACAAATATGTTTGCAGGATCGATCAGTCAAAGACTCATCACATTTTTCACTAATCTAGGAACATTTGGTTTTGGTGCTTAAAAAGAACCTTGTTTGCTTTGTGTGTGTTTTATCTTTTTTGGTTTGCTCGTTGTGCATGATTGTAACCCTAATCTAATAACAAAAGTATCCTCTCCCCTTGCCTATCAAATGGATCTTGGGTGTAAGAGAACTTGTTATTATCTTTAGAGAGGCCTGCTTTGGTGGGAAAAGAGGTACTCACCCCAAGGGAATAACCTCAAGTGGTACTTTCATTTGATCTACTATATAAAATAGGATAAGGCAAAAGCCAAGTCCAAACCGGTATGACCGCTTACTGTACAGTGCTAGTTTGAAAGGAGACGTACCTTGCATATATGAAACTCCTAGTAGGACTAGTTAAAGATTTAAGTGGCTTGCTGGATGCTCGTAAGGTACCGGTCCCCCGAATATTCACTAGAAACCATTTGTTTAGAGGCTAAAATCCATTTACTTGTTGACGCAAGAGGTTGAACCTTTGAAGCTGCCCTACATGTACTATTCATTGTAGAGACAGAAATTCCCTCAATTCACATGATCTGAAGGGTAAGAGAAGTTGGTGTGCCCGTGCCGTGTAAGGGGGAGGTAGTGTCACCAATAGCTCTAGTTGTCCACTTTGTCTCCGTATTTAGAGAAATACAAGTAGGGATTCAATAGGTAGTATCCTTTCCATCCTAGGTTGTACATGTTTGTGAGTGTCTTGTGTGTGTGTCTTTTGCTGTGTGTTCTCTTGTCAAAAAACTGCCAAAAACAATTCACAGTCATAGAAAATTGCCTTTGAATAGCAGCCAGTCACCTTTGAACAATAGTCAATCGCCTTTGAATCATAAAAGCTTGCCTCTGGTTTGCTTCAAAAATTATCCTCAACCATAACATAGGCACCTTTGAATTATTGGGTGTCACCTTTGAGCCATACCCAGTCGCATTTGAACAATAGAAAGTCACCTTTGATCTATAGACAGTCACCTTTGGCTTATCCTCAGTTGCATTTGAGCTATCGTTAATCACCTTTGGTCTAAACATCACCTTTGGTAAACTACAACATGTTATCATTTGTCCAATCCAAACAACACATTTCTAATCAATCTTGAGTCTATTATCAGTTTCCAGACAATCCATTGATCATTTACAGCCAACATTCATCTTATCCAGCCTGATCATATCATACTTTTTGGACTTTTTGATCCCTTGAATCCTCTTGGGACTCTAAATCAGCCATCAATATCAATCAATCGATCAAATCAACATCATCCTTTGGCTTCGATCACTATCCAGTTTGTGATCATATCACATCAATCTTTTCCAGCTTGAGAGAGTGGTTCCTTTTGAGTTGGTCTATCACATCATCATCAATCAATCTTGTCTACCCTTGAGTTCATGAGTCTATCTCTTGGGGGATAATCAATCAATCAAACTAATCCAACCAATCAACCAAATCAAAACAACCAATTAATCAGTAATCAACAATCCAATCAATTGATCAAGCCAATCAACCAATCAAACAATCCAAGAGTCTCAACGTTGTCACACTAGTCCAAAAATCTCATCCATCATCCAAACAATGCCTCAAACAAGGAGCCAATATAAAGCAGCCATGGAAGCCAACCTACAGCAATTCCAATCCACTCCTCTTAAGGATTCTTCAAAATTCACGACTGGAATGCCTCAAGATATGTTTGTACCCAAAGGTTACACTGCCGGACCCTCATCATCAACCCATCCTTCACAATATAATTTTGGACCTTCATCATCAACCCACACACCACAACACCATTTCAACCAACCACCCTATGAGGAATCTCAAGATGACTTAGTGGATCTACAAGATGTTGACACATTGCAAAACACTAATAGGCTCATAATGTCCGATCTCGATCAATTTTTCTTACAATTAGCTCAAAGAGGAGCCAAATTGCCAAGTGGCTTTGACATATCCAAGATCACAAAACAAGATCCAACCAATGATATTGTTGCTAAGGATACCCATAAGGCTATTACTAGCATGTCTACCAAACCCACACCATCTACACCTACCATCCAAACACCCTCTTTCACCAATCCATCTATTCCTCCATTCATGCACCTACATCAATTGAGCCTTTTCTAACACCATCAAATGTCATTAACTCATATGTGTCACAAGCACCTCAAGTTTCTATCCAAAATGTGCCATATGTCACTCCATCTCATGTGTTTCATTCCGCTTCAACTTCTTCCATCAATGTCACTCCTTCGCATGTCTCCAACCCAAGCGTGTCACATGTTGCTACATCTCATGTATCGCATCCCATGGTATCTTCTTCCATGAACATAACCCCTCCACAAGTAACACAAGTGCCTCATGTTCCTAATCTAATTGTGTCACATGTTGAACCATCCCAACCATCCAATGTCTCTTCTCATCTCAACACCTCATCCATGAATCTAGTCTAAACATCGCATGTGCCATCCAATTCCAATACCTCTGTTATCGACCAAACTTTCAGATCACAACCATATGTCGATCAACTCCATTCACTTGGACCACAATCATCTAACCAACAGATGTCGTATGCTAATCCACCCATTGTATCCAAAGCTCCATCAAATCCCAATCCTCAACATATGTCCTATGCCAATCCGCCCATTGTATCCCAAGCTCCATAAAATCCCAATCCTCAACATATATCCTATTCCAATCTACTCATTGTATCCCAAGCTCCACCAAACAACAATCCTCATATATCTTATGCTATCCACCCGTCATATCCTAAGATCCATCAACCTCTAACCAATACATATCCTATACCAATCCATCCTTTGATTCACATGCGATATAAACCCAAAACGTCAATCCCTCACCAAACACCTACACATTTCCACCATTCAATAGCCAAGGCCAAAAGACCTACACCTCGAAGTATAACACATCACAACAACAACCATCAAATCCCACTCCCGTCTACCAAATACCTCATCCAAACCATCAAAATCCTTTGCAACAACAACAACTATTGGATATGAAGCAGCAATTCAAACAATTACAACGAGTCGAAGATATTAGTATGGGCCAAACAAAGAAAATGTTTTCCTTCGAGGATGTATGCCCATATCTTTTTGACAAGTCACTTCAAATGATACCTTTTCCTCCACATTTTGAGATACCACAATTTGACAAATATAAGGGAAAAGGTGATCCAAATGACCACCTTCAGACATTCTAGTCACTTGCCTTGATGTTGCATACAATGACACATATCTTTTGCGACTATTTCCTCGTAGTATTGGGGGCCAAGCTATGGAATGATTTTCTCATCTACCTTTGGGCTTCAAATCTTTCAAAGAACTTGCAAGCAAGTTTTTCTCACACTTTGCTTTCAACATAGAACATGAGGTAACCATGAATGATCTTGTCAACAAAAAATAATGCAATGGGAAACCTTCTCATCATTTATCCAATGATGGCAAAACATGGCTAGTAAACTTTCATGGCAAATGACCAAGAAACAACAAGTTGATATCTTTGTCCAAAATCTTGATCTTGAGCTATCATTTCAATTACAATTGCAAAGTGCCACTACCTTTGATTAACTCATATCTAAAGGAACCAACATTGAAAAAGCTTTGATTAACAAGGGTGTCATCAAGATTTTCAAGGAAACCAAAGACAAAGCACAAGCCTCAAATGATAAATCTTGCTTTTGGAATAAGAACAGAAACACTGTCAATGATGGTGTTGTTGATGCAAAGAATGTTCAAACTATGAAATCTCCCATTCGTATCCAAGAAGCATCTAAGAATACACCCTTTGTTCCAAGAGGTCGACCAAAACCAAATCAAGCACCTAGATGACAATTCACTCCTTTGATGACAATTCACTCCTTTGGGGGAACCCATTGAAACTATTCTCAAGAAACTACTACAATTAGGCACAATCACACTACCTGAGGCTCGACCAAATGAAGAACCACGGTTTAGACCTAACTGGTACAAAGACAATGAATATTGTGAGTATCATAGAGTGAAAGGACATAATATGACTGGTTGCATGAAACTAAAACATTTGATTCAAAATCTTATCGATCAAGGAGCCATTAACGTTGATCCCCCAAAACAGACCACCAATTATGACCTTGATGCTTTCAAGAATCCACTTCGATCGCATGACAAAGCAAGTACCTCCAATATAGGGAAGAATGTCCAATACACCTATGAGTCCTCCACAATTGGCCATATTGAAAAAAATTGCATATCTACCATTACCATGAGGGGAAAAGAACCTGATTGTGCCGTTACCACTCGTCGAGGTCATGTTACTATCCAAGGAGTACCATCTACCATATGCCCAACTTCTAGCTACAATATTCTCAACCATCTTGGTAAGACTCCTGCTCATATTTCCATCTTGGAGTTATTGCGTATATCCCCTGCTCATAAATCCATCCTTGATAAAGCTTTACAAGAGTCATCCATACCTAATGATAATGATACTACACAATTCTAAACTATGGTAGCAAGTATTGCATCACCTTATTGCTTGACCTTCTCTGACAAAGACCTTTCATTGTCTGATCCATCCCATAACGATGCCCTCCATATCAAAGTCTACATTAACCAACATCGAGTCAAATGAATACTAGTAGATTGGTGGAGCTAGTTTAAATATATGTTCTCTAAAGCTCATAAAATTATTGGGATATTCTAAGGATTACATTGATATTACAAAGAGCATAACCATTAAAGCATATGATGATGCCGAGAGAGATTCTGAAGGGATTATTTATTTTCCTATCAAGGTTGGTCCTATTACCATTGATACCCATTGCCAAGTCCTAGACATCGATTTACCTTACAATATTATCCTTGGTCATCCTTGGATAAACTACATAAAAGTTGTTCCATCCACATACCATCAATGTCTCAAGTTTCCCTATAATGGTGTTGAAGTCACAATCCTTGTCGATCCCAATCCATTTGAGTTTTGCCAAACTTTTCAAGCCAAATATCAAGACCCTAATTGTATACCTATCAATGTTGAAGATTATCCATCCACATCCTATGTCGATCCATCTGACTTGAATAAGCCTTCATCTAGGAAATCCATCCCTAACATTAATGCCAAATACCAAGAGAAAGGACTTAGTGAATACACGCTACAAGAATCTTGTTGTGTAGGAACCTTGCCCTTATCACCTAAATCTTATGGTCAACCATCCGTATCCAAAGCAACTTCATCTGAAGCTATTATCAAAGCACCTCCTACTGTGTTCATCAAATCAAGAATGCTAGATGATGAAGACATTGATGATATCAACTCTTGGCTCTTCTTTGATGAAAATGATCAACTTACTTTAGAAGTAGAGCATTACAATAATGGATTTTAGATCATCAAGAACATGGGCTACAAAGGACAAGGAGGTCTAGGACCACATGGACAAGGCCCTGTTGAACCTATTATTATCACCAAGAAGTTTAATAGGCAAGGTCTAGGGTATGGTAAGGAGGTATCGCCTTCCAAGGACATTGAGTGTATTCCTAATACGGTAGCCAAAGCTTTTCCCATAGAAGAGACTTCTAATTAGGATGCCATTGATGACTCTTCCTTCCATATAATCAAAATATTCCAAGACATATCCATATTTATGTTCTCATCCACCTCATCTATCTCTCAACTATCATCATCTGATCTTCAACTCATATATCTTGACCTCATCAATTGGGACCAATATGGGGCACCTGTTCTAGATATGTTACAGAATGACGAAGCTATAGAAGAATTCAGGGGCTTAAGAAAAGGCATACCATTGGGAGATCACAAAGTGGGCTTTATGATGGATCTACCTTTGTTAGCATATTTTGGTGGAAGTTTCAAATCCTTCAGTTGCAAAAGTGAAATAAATAAAATAAAAAAAGATAGGTCACTAGGTGAAAACCGAAAGGCACCTCTTGACCACAAAAAAGTAAAAATAAAGGACATATCCAAGGGTGAAAACCTCTCTGAGGTGCCCAAGGATGGAGGATTTGACCTTCCTTTGACCACTGAATATCAAGCAAGGTCACCATTGTTGGTGGAAAAATCTCAAGAGATGAATCTAGGAACAACACAAAATCCCAAGATCACATTCTTAGCAGCATCACTCTCAGAGCAAGAAAGAAAAGACTTCACCGTCTTCTTTATGAAAAGAGCAATCAACTTTGTGTGGACGCATATAGATATGCCAAGGTTAGATCCTTCACTTGTTGTGCATCATCTAGTAGTATCTCCAAATGCAAAACTTGTTAGACAAAAGCTTTGGAAAATGCATCCTCAAATAACACTTTTAGTCAAAGAAGAAATTCAAAAATGATTGGATGCTAAGTTCATATAGCCTTTTGATTATCCGGAATGGGTTTCAAATATAGTACCAGTCTCAAAACCTGATGGTTGCATCTGTTGTTGTACTGACTTCAGAGACCTTAATAAAGCTTGTCCTAAGGATGACTTTCCATTACCAAGCATAGATACCATTATTGATCTCATAGCGGGACATGAAATGTTATCCTTAATGGATGGATTTTATGGCTATAATCAAATTAGAATTGCATAAGAAGATCAACACAATAATTCCTTCATATGTCCATGGGGTACCTACTACTCGGTCATAATGCCTTTTGGTCTTAAGAACACCGAAGTCACATATCAACGAGCCGTGACTGTTATCTTCCATGATCTTTTCACACCATAATGGAAGACTATGTTGATGATATCTTGGAAAAATAAAAAACTAGAGAAGGCCATTTACAAGTACTAGAACAAATCTTTGACAGGTTGGAGAAGTATCAAGTGAGATTGAATCCCAAGAAGTGTGTATTCGGTGTAACATCAGGAAAGTTGTTGGGTTACATTGTATCTCGACGAGGCATAGAAGTTGATCCAAACATGGTAAAAGCTATAGTTGAAATGCCTCCACCATCCAATCTGAAATAGCTTTGCAATCTTCAAGGTAGATTATAGTCCATCCATAGATTCATTTCACAGCTAGCAGATAAATGTCATCCTTTTCAACACCTTATTTGGAAGGGAGAACCTTTCAAATGGGATGATAAGTGCCAACAAGATTTTGAGAAAATAAAAGAATATCTAGCTACACCTCCTATCTTGGTACCTCATGTGCCTGATCGACCATTGTTATTATACATCTCCTCAACAATAGCAGCTCTAGGTTCTCTTCTAGCTTAACATGATGATTCAGGGAGAGAACAAGCCATCTACTACATCAGCAGAACTCTTGTTGGCTATGAGCTTAATTATTCAACCATGGAAAAGGCATGTGTATCCATAGTGTTTGCTTACCAAAAGTTGCAACACTATATGCTGAACCAAAGAACAAAGCTCATATCCAAGTTTGACCTCTTAAGTATCTTATGTCCAAAGTAGTACTCACAGGTAGACTAGCAAAATGGGTAATGATTCTAAGTTTGATATAGAATACGTGGATCGAAAAGCTATAAAAGGACAAGTAATCGCAGATCAATTAACAGAAGCACCAATAACAGATATTCATCCTATTCGTCCTGAATTCCCTAATAAAGAGCTATTCAATTTATATCCATCAGTAGTTTGACAATTGTACTTTGATGGATCATATACACAACATGGATTCAGAGCTGGAATATGTTTCATCACTCCTGAAGGAGATTGTATACCAAAATCATACAAGATTATTTTCCCTTGCACAAACAATATTGCCGAATATGAAGCCTTGATCACTGGATTATGCATGGTATTACAATGGGCTATCACACAACTACAGGTCTTTGGAGATTCTTAGTTGGTTATCAAACAAGTCTTGGATGAGTATCAAACAAAAGATGAAAAGCTTCTCCCATACAAGTTGATGATAGATGATTTCAAGAAGTACTTTTCTAAGATCACATTTGAGCAAATCCCTAGAATAAACAATAAAGAAGCAGATGCTATGGCTACAATTGGGTCTCTTCTAGACATGCCTTCCAACGTACACAGATGTGAATTTTTAGTTGAACAACTTTTGGTCCCAGCTTTTGAAGTTCCTTAATCTAAGCTTGTATGCGAAATTGTTGGTCCCAATTCTCCTTGGTACGAGGATATATATGAGTATCTTCACCATGGTACCCTTCCATTCCAACTATCCAACATCCAATGCAAAACCTTTATCCATCCTTGGAGAAACCCTATACCATAAGAGTCTTGATGGTATCCTTCTTAGATATCTTGACTTGGAAGAACCTAAAGTTGCCTTACATGAGGTACACGAAGGTGTCTGTGGTTCGCATTTTGTTGGCCCTAGCCTTATTAAGAAACACTTGAGAGCTAGATATTATTTGCCAACCATGGAACAAGATACATAAAAGTTTTCTAAGCGATGTCTACAATGTTAGAAACATGGAGATTTAATACATGCTCCAACACATGAGTTACAACCTATTACTACTGCTTGGCCATTCTCGTAGTGTGGACTCGACTTCATAGGAAAGATCCATCCATCCTCATCCAATGGTCACAAGTTTATCATTACCATCACAGAGTATTTCACAAAGTGGGTTGAAGTCATACCAATGACTTATATCACTGCAAACAAATATCCAAATTTATCCTTCATTACATCATTTGCCAATATGGAGTTCCACAAGCCATTGTCACTAATAATGGGCATCCTTTTAAGAATGAAGAAGTCTGTGAGATATGCCATAAATTCCATACTCAAGATAGGTTTTCTACACCTTATTATCCTTATAGTAATGACCAAACAGAGGCTTCTAACAAAACAATCATCAAAATCCTCAAAAAGATAGTCAATGAAGCTGGTCGTGATTAGCATTTACAACTTAATCCAGCCTTGTGGGCCTATCAAAAAGTTGTCAGAACTCCCACTGGTGCTACACCCTATGCTCTTGTATATGGCACCAAAATTGTCTTACCTGTTGAGGTCAAGATCCCATCATTGAGAGTGTCACTACAACATATCATTTCTGATGAGGACTATAGAATATCTAGACTAAATGATCTAGAGCTACTGGATGAAAGATGCCTCACAACCCTCAATCATCTTCAAGTTTATCAAAACCATCTTTGCCGTAGCTAAAACAAAAAGATCAGAGAAAGAAGGTTCCAGGTAGGAGACCTTGTCCTTAAAGAGAATCAGAAGAATCAACAAGATCGTGAAAAGAAAGGCAAATTTAAACCAAATTAGCTAGGACCTTTTGTGATCACATTAGTCTATAGATCAAGAGCTTATACTCTCTCAACACTTGAAGGCATTCCTTTGGATGAACCCATCAACAATGTTCATCTGAAGAAATTTTATGCTTGATCCTTGGAATATCCCATTTAAAAAAAATTCCAACAGTGAAAACCACCTTGGTGGCACTTTGGATGGCAAAAATAGTAAAGAAAATAATCCGTCCTCTAGTGAAAACTTGGTAAACAGGCGCCTTGGATAAGTACCATAGTGAAAACCTGGCAAATAGGTGCTATGTGTAGAATTAGCTCTACCATCCATTCAGTTTCATTTATCATACCATCCTACCATCATTCATAATAAAACTTTACCTATCCCATCTATCCTACCATCGTCCATAATAAATGTCACCTATCCCATCCATAATACACTCTTGCCCATAATAAACTCCATCCATCCCATAATAAGCTTCATTTGTTTCCTAATAAACCTATCTATCTATAATAAGATCATTCCTTTTTCCATCCCCATGCTTACTTCTATCATGGTTTGGGAAATTATTAGAGTTGAAATATCATTTTGTCCATCGTCTGCCTAGATCTAGGTCGTCTAATCCATCACCGTTCATAATAAATTCATCACATACTGGGGGCACTTGCTTGCACTTAGTCTTTGGAGTGGATACTTAAAGCATCATCACTGAACATCCCACCACCAGCACCACATATCATCAAACATCCAACCAATCCCATCAATACATAATCTGATCAATCCATTAACTTTCATCATCACCATCAATAAAACAATAAGAACTACATCTCATCTCTATCGTTAAGTGCCTTGATACCATGGATACATGGTATGTAGGTAGTCTGGAATATGAAGGAAGTACCTAGACTTAGGCATAGGCAATACACCTCTTCTATCTTTCATCTTTCATCCAACCTTCACCAATCATCATCTTCATCCATCTCATATTCTTCTATCATTTATCTCCCACATCATCAATAAACACCCAGAATTACATATCACCATGTCTCATCATCATCATAATGTGATTTGATCCCATGGATACAGGGTATGTAGACAGTCTAGAATATGAAGGAAGTATCTAGTACACAAGCATAGATGGTTCATTCTTCGATTTCCATTTCATTTCTTCTATCTTTCATCTTCTTCTCTTTGACTAACTCAAGCAGAAAACAAACTATGCATGTCTTGATAGCTAGCTCAAGCACTCATCAAATCAAAGGTAAACAAAGACATCCATCTTCATGCCTTTAGCCAACATTTTCTATATCAATCCAACATCTCAGCCTTCAACATGATATATCCTTCCTCAACAACAAGGCGCTATCCAATCTATCCAAGAGCACCCTCTTTTGGCAAGAGAACATGATGTCTATGTCGTTGTTTTCTTTTTAATTTATCTTTTGTCCCTTTCTAATACCTAGTCTAGACTACCTTGATTCATCATATCTTGGTATGTCGTGATGAATTATGGATTGGGGCATGGTCATTTTCTTTTGTATGCTATGTTTGTGGGATGATCTTATTCTCCTACTATGCCTAATGGTATCTTGTACGTGTTGGGATTAGCATCTTACATATCAATATCTTTTGTATTTGAGGAGCTAAACAATCTCTTATGTATTAAGACTATTCTATGCTAAGACTATTTCCTATACATATTACAAACAAGGTTTCATTATGTTTAGTGGAAATAAGTTCAAACCGTTGCTTCTAGAGTCAAAGTCCATCTCGAAACAACTAATATTCATATCTTGTGTATGTTGGATCAACATCTTGACCTCATACAATAGACAAGATTGTATTATGCTGAATGTATTGGATACATCGACACCTTGGTCTTCTATACCATGGTGCATAATATCCATATGCTATATCAAACATAAGGATTGCAATCTCTAAATTTGTGTGCAACTGTTGTCAAAAAGCTACTTCCATCATCTATTATCCACTATTCATTTATCTCGCAATAAAACTTATAGCTCTCACAAGGATTGATCAGTTGAATTTCACCTACTTTATTCTGTTCATCATCATCTTTGTCTCCATCATCTTCATCCTGCAAAACAAGTGAGTTAGACATATATCATTACCACACATCATTATATACATATATCTAAACATAAATTATTTTGTATTATCATATAAATCCATTCACATAAGCATATATATATTTCCATAACTATGCATCCATCATAAGCATTACATTATCCAATCATAATCATATCTATGTATCATTTACCATCTATCCATATGCATGTCATGATCATAAAACCATAAAACCATAAAGATAAGCATCATACATCATACATCCATACTCATAACATTACATATTGCCATCAAAATCCATCATATATATACACATCTGGGTCAATATACAAGTGTCTCATCATGTACAAAATGAATTGATATATACAAATCTGACTATCCAAGGGCCATCAAATACATATATTGGCTCGCAGACCTCAAAATGATACAACATGATACAAAAACTGATACAATATATACAAAGCAGGCTATCCCTGATGTCTCGGGTGGGTGGCACTCACTGAGGAAGCCTCACCCTGATCTCCACTAGCTCCCTGAGACCCTCCTGCATCTGCCTATAGGGGTGGGCCCACAACTGATGGCTCAGATCTCCTTGTCCTCCATGAACCTAAAGCCTTGGATCTAGTCCTGAAACTAGGCCATCTCTGATCTGCAGGCACTGCTCTAAAGTATAAACCTCTATAGTATTTCACCTTTGCCTGTGCCATACCAAGCTCACCCTGTACCCAAGTAAGCTCTCTAGCCAAGTATAAGGTAGCCTGATCCGTACTCAATGCAGCTATAGCGGCATCCCACTCTGCTGTCAACCTCTGTGCCCTTTGCATTGCATCACACCTAACCTAGCTTTTTAATCATATGCGACCTAAATGACCAAACGTGACTAACCCACGTTCATATGCGATGCAAAACACCAAATGTGACTTGCTATCACTCAAAAGTGCATGCACTACCCTAGTGTGCCTTTGGTCACATGCATGAATTAATGATGCTTTTGAACCTATTAATGATGCATACTGAGCAAGTTTTTGATACATACCAGTGTAGAAGCTCCTATTGGTCGTCCATAAGTCCTCACCCTCTCTACTCGATGATCTATGTGTGGAATCACCATCTTGAAGCTCTCGGAGGTCTTGATGCACTCTAAATCACTAGAGGTCTAGAATTCTAAACACAAATAGCATAAATGAGTTGAAATGAGCCCTTGAAGCCTATTTATAGAGTCAACCCCTAATTTTTCTTCTAAGCCAAAACCTAGTTCTTCTTTTCTATCCCTAGTTTATCCCACCCAAACCCTAATTCTTCATGTCAACCTAGCCTATCCTTGTCATCTAATCGCGAGTCAACCTAGTCTTTTCCTAGTAGCCTGGTTTTCCTCTCAAGGGGGCATCACCTGCCAGTTTCACTAGGGCATAGCTTGTTATTTCACGTATCAGTCTTATCTTCTTTGAAACAACATCCTAACGTACATTGTTTCAAAGAGGGGCAAAATGTAGACACTCAAAATTGACCCATCGTATCATTTGTCAATTTGTCGCATTATTCACCATTGCATATGTCAATTTTGTCTAGCACACTTGTATCAATTAATCAATTTTCTTCTAAACCATCCACTTCTATCATTAATTAAATAAATTATATTTATTTAATTAATTTCATCTATATTCTTCTATTTTCTATCTATAATTAAATAATTTTTAATTATTTAATTATCCCATTATTCCTCTAAAATAAATAAAATTAATATTTTATTTATTTATCTTTTCATCATGCATATAAATTAAATAAATTTATTTACTTAATTTATATTGATTCTTCAAATTTTCTAAAGTTAGCTCTTTCCTCTATCATTTAAAAAATAAATTAAATGAATTTATTTGTTTAATTTATTTTTATCTCATCATTTCCTTATCTTATCACTTTCTTCTATGTGTACAAGTCATCCTTGTTCATAGTTTGTTAAAAATAAAATACAAAAATGTTTTAATTGGTTTTAAAATCAATCCTCCACATCATCCAACTCTTAAAATGGTAAAGCATCCTATTTTAAGAAAATCAATCCTATCATTACCAACAAACCAACTACAATCATTTAATAAAATCTTTTCCTATGGACACATGTCTTGTACACATTCATCCAAGCTTCTTGATTAATCTCAACTGTTCACATAGCCACCTTTTCTCCAGCATTGATCAATCTTAGTTAAGAGCTATGGTTGTTCACTATTGAGAAGCAATCCACATTCCAACCAAGGAATCAATGCAATCTAGGTGACATTGTTCTTTGATTTTCTTTCATTTTGTGTCATTTAGATGGATTCTTTGAAGGTGGTAGGATTGGGTTTTGATTGTATTGCTTGATCTTATTAACCCGATTTTTCCTGCTAACACACTTTCTAGGAGATTTGGATCTCCCCTTGGACTTCGATTTGTCATGCTTCTTACTCTTCTTAAATTTTTCTTTAGGTATTCCATGAACATTTAGGGCCTCTTTGGCACTGACAGATACCTTCCTCCTCATCTCTTTAGAAACAAGAACCCACAACATCTTCAACTTTCAAGACAACATAAGTACTCCCAATAGCCATAACAAGAGAATCTCATGAATCGGGCAAAGAACAAAGCAGGATATGACATCTCTCCTCCTCATCCATCTTTACACCAATTGATGCCAATTGAGCCACCAACACATTGAATTCTTCCAGGTGGTATGCAATTCATCAACCCTCTTCCATTCTCAAGGAATACAATTTCTTCCTCAATAAAATCTTGTTCACTAAAGATTTGGTTTGATATATCTCACCAAGTTTGTTCCATAGTTTCTTTGCAGAGGACTCTTCATGGACATTGATTAAAATAAGCCTTCTAGGCACAATTTGATTAGGCCCTTGGATTTACGGTCCATAACATCATATTGAGCATCCAAAGAAGCATTCGTAGGCCTTGAAACATGCTCATCAACAGCATCCCATAGATCTCAATCAACTAACAAATCTTCCATCTTCAGCTTCCACATCCCAAAATTGTTACCAAAAAATTTCTCTACCTCTATTCCCCCTGATGTGCTTTCCATTTGATAATTCTTGCAACAAGATCACAAAGTATCTTTTGCACAAGCTCCCACTCAAAACTGGATTAGTTCAGAAAAACCCAACAACCCACAATTGAAACCAAATGTGATCAAGCCTTGATACCACTTGTAAGGAAGATCAAGTAGTGGAACAAATTCCTACACTAATCTTGAGAGGAGGGTTATGCAAAACTTTTCATATCTTTACAACAATTACAAAAATTATATAGAAATAAACATAAACAGTAATCATACCACAACACAGTGATTTACGTGGGGAAAAACCTTTTAGGAGAAAAACCCCACACTCCAAAAGTAGCTCAATATATTATTCAAAAATCTTAACGAGATTATAATATACTTATAGAGAAATCTTTCACATGAGTATCACCAACCAGAGATCTAGAGGTAACTTAATATCTATAAGACTCACATTCAACCTCCATCTCAAGCACCTAATATATAGGAGATACAATACATGAAACCATCAAATTGTAATTACAAAACCATGAGCCAAAACCACCCAAAAGTGGTGCCCAAATCATTAGGGTTCCATTATCTCCAATCAAAGATGCCTTATGATGTGTCATAACATGTATCAACACATGTAACTCCCCCTTAAAGTTCCTTTTTGTCTCCAACACATTTTTACATTTTCCAATACAGGAGGCCCAACTTTCAAAGGCCATAAGTTTTGATTTGGGAGGTTGATTGGACCTATTTTATTTTTAAATTGTAAATCTTGAAGAGATCTACGCATTGGGCACCCCTGTTGGTGGTACCGAACAACCTAGAATTTTTTATTTTGGCCAAAAACCAACTCTATAGCCCAAAAAATGAGTTTATTCAATTTTATAACTGAAAAATCACACCTTTTGTAATTGCAAGGTTGAGACACCTTTCATAATACTTATAAGTCAAAATTTCATTCTAAATTGGCTAACCAATGTTTAATCTCTTTCCTAGTCCTAGCTCCTCCATTATGCTTTGGTAGTTTAACCTTTTGGACAAAACCATTATGTTATTTTAAAATTTTCTTCTTACTATTTGTGTTAGAGGATTTTCATCCTGAATCACTAGAGATTTTATTGTTTGAACTTGTATCCTCATCGATTGTTTTTGTCTCCTTGTATTTCTTTTTGACTTATTTTTATTGTTCTTCTTCTTGACATTTTTATCTCCTTTATTTGTTGTCCCTTTATTCCTATTTTTTTAAAGAAGAATTTCCATCTTCATTGCCTAGTATTTCAACACCATGTCAAGGCCCTTAAACCAATCTAACTTGGATTATTTTTTAAGTTGTTCCACTTTTGAAACTAACTATATGACTTAAGATAATAAGTCCTAATTGGTTTATTCTAGAGATTCATAAAGACTTTTGTCATCATTTTACAAATCCATGATTGGTGATGTCAGTCAATTTGATGACAAAAAATTATCTTAGAATTAGGAATTATATTAAGTACATGGTGGAAACAATCACACTTACACAACATCTATATCCATCAAATCAAATTATCCAATATTCACTAAAGAGTTAAGACACCTAATTTTTACTATCAAATTAATATTTTCAATCTTTATTGGGCATAACTAAGTCACAATAGTCTTCCTTATAAAGGTGTCACATCATCATAATGTTATATTTAATGTAGCGAACTAAAGGATTCCTCGTTAGACAACATGTGTCCTTCCTATCATATTTAATACATGTAATAGTTGTGGGATACACAAAGAGAAAGTTCTAAAGATATTCTAGTTTAATAGACAAGCATATATTATTTACCATTCCATCTTCATATTTCCTTTATCTAAATATTGATACTATAAGATGTCAGCTGTTATGCAAACAAAAAGATATTAGAACTCATTCTTTGGGAATAATATAGGCTTAAACTTTAGTTCATTACCTAGAAGAACCCAAAATAATATGGGTGAGGTGGAAACACCTAGTTCATTGTTATATGTCTTTATGGGAAGGGCATAGAGATAAAACACAAGAACACAAGAACACACATGCATGCACACACACGGGCACACACACACAATGCTTGATAGTCATATAAACTTGGTACATGAACACTCCTAAAAAAGAAGAGAAATGTGAGTTTTGTTCTAACAACATAGGTCGTGCTTAAAGAAACAACCAATTTATATAACCCTAGTACTTCTATGGTTTGTTAGATTAAATTTTCTACATTGCCAATCGATACTACCTTGTGCCATCAAGCTTGATAGTTGTGTCACCTAGAAGGAATTAGTGAAATTTATTGTCTTTTATTTTTTAAACATTTACTACTAATGTTCTTATCATGTGATTTGTAGCCACACAGCCAATGAATTCTTTAAAAAATTATGATAATACATGGTTTACTAATTTTAAATTGCACAAAGGACTTGGAGAACTATAGTTGATTATGTTGAAGGGCTTTAAAGAATCCCTTGTTCATGAGAGGGTCAAGTATACTATGACATGAGTAAGTGAATGGAAAAGGGGGGCCAAAAGGGGTCAAAAGTGGCTAGTTTTTTCCTAAAATTAGTAAAAATTGAACTTTGATGAGTAATTCAAGATATCTATGCTTAAAATTTCAAGATGTGATAAGAACAAGATTACTAGTGCTTGGAATCTAGTTTCTGAACTACTATTTTTTTAAATGGTGGAAATTAAGAGGGTCAAACATTGAGAGCACACAAAGTGGTCATGTTTTTGTTACAAAAATATAATATAGCATCAAGTGTGCTCCCCTCCCAACCCATTTTTTGAGTTCCACTATATATTTTGTAAACCCCTTTGGTGATAGCTAAGATCATGTATAACTTCAATTATAATGTCTTGGAAGATCACACAAGGTACCACAAGCAATTAGGAGTGAAGTTATGTTTTTTATATGCTACCACAAGTGAAAAGATAGTAGTGGTGGCTTTATTGGAAACATATTTGTACTGACAATGTAAAGGATGTAACTATTGTTTCATAGTGTGTGGCAATGGCAAAGTTCATAAGGTTATTATCCATGTGGAGACATCGTATTTGGTGGTAAATATGGTATGCTAATGTCACATATGTATATAATAAGGTTATAGGACTCTTGGTATTCTAAAAGTTAGTTATACTGCTAGGTAGTTAGTATTCCATGAGTTTATCTATATATAATAGTTTGCAAGAATGTGTCAAGGTTACCATAGGTTATGATTTCACTATATAGACATTGAAGACATTCATGTACATTGTTGGTGTGCAAACACTTGAGTGATTGTAGAATAAGGGTATGTTGTAGATCGAGACTCTGTAAAAGGTTTTCCAAAGGCCATGTTGTATTGAATTGGTGTTAATTTTGAATAATACAATTGTGAACATCTTTTTATGGTGGTTTTTCTCACATAAGGGTTTCCCACGTAAAATCTTTGTGTCTTGTGTAATCTTGTGACTACATAACATTCTATTACTTTCATATGTGTTGATGTTTAGATTTGATACATGGTGTTGACTATGAATTAAACACATAATCTTAAGAATTGGTTCTTTCAGTCTTTTGGTCCACTACAATAGGGTGAAAATCCCTAACATTTGGTATCAAAGTGAGGTTAGTTGTTTGGGTGGTGTCTACTTCATTGGAGTGCAAACCCTAGCATGTGTGGTAGTGTAACCCTACAATGGTTAGAAAGTTATGGTTGGTGTATAACTGGAATTAAAAAATCTCAAGGATTTTGTGAGTAAGAAGAACAACATTAAATCTATGGTGAGCACATTGAGGTCTAAAATTGACAAGTTCAATGGTCAAAACTTTGAACTATGGAAGTTAAAGATGGAGGATCTTTTGGTGGAAAGAGATTAGTGGACTATGGTATCTTCTTTAGCTAAACCCTCATGTATGTCTAATGAAGACTGGGTAAAACTAGATAAGAAATCTATAAGCACTATTTGATTATGTCTATCATATTCTATGTTAATGAATGTGTCTCAAGAGTAGACAACAAATTTATTATGGAATAAGTTAGGTATGTTATATCAATCCAATAACTTGGTAAATAAACTTGTTTTGAAGAAAATGTTATGTTCTCTAAAAATGAGGGAGGGAGGCTATGTAACTAATCACTTAAATAGTTTTCATATGATATTGAGTCAATGTGCAATTGCATTAATAGGATTCAAGATGGAAGAGGAGGACAAATGTATTGTGTTACTTTGTTCCTTAGAAGATTCATGGGATAACCTTGTGATGTCAATAAGTAGTAATGACACAACCCTTAAACTAAAAAAGTGATTAGCATTTTGTTAACTAAAGAAACTAGAAAAGGTCCATGGATGATATATATTTTAATGCCCTTGTGGTAAGAGGTGGGTCAAAGGAGAAGAAAGGTAATTTAAGAAGACATGAGATAAGAAGTCTAAGGGTAATGATAGGTCTAAATCTCTAGGTAAGTCTAAGGTAAAATGCTGGAACTATGGCAAGAAGGGTAACATAAAGGAGTGTAAGTCCAAGAAAAAGGATGACTTATCTAATAAGTCCTTTGAGGTTGATGAATATAATGGTGATGTTTTTGTGTCTACTAATATTGATGGTGACGATTTCTAGTTTATTGATTCAAGTGCTTCGTTGCATATGACACCACATAGGGAGTGGTACTTAGAGTGTACCAGAAATGATAAAGGGCACGTGTTTCTTAGTTATAATAGCTCCTTGAAGATTGATGGTCGAGGAAAGTCAAAGTTGCTCTCATGGATGGTAGAGTACGAACACTCACTGATGCACTACATATACTAGGTTTGGTAAGAAACCTTATGTCTGTGTCTAAAATGGCTAATGTAGGAGTTCATGTCACTTTTGATAGGAAATGGTGTAGATTAGTAAGAGGTAATTTGGTGCTTGCAAAAGGAGTGTGGCATGGTACTTTATATAGATTAGATGCATCGACTTTATTTGATTGTGTTAATGTTACTACATTTGAATCAGGGTTATTGTGGCATTTGTAGTGAGGTCATTTGAGTGAAATAGGATTAAAAATCTTGGTTAATATAGATATGGTGGAAGATCTTGTTGAATACATTATATTGGTATTAAATTTTGTGGGAGTTATGTGTTGGGTAAATAGAATAGAGTGTGGTTCAACTCTAGAAACATTAGAGTGGAGGAGAATTTGGAGGTAGTACACAGTGATGTGTTTGGTCTTGTGGATATTCATCCATTAGTAAGTCTATATATACTATATGTCTTTCACCGATGATTATTCTAGGTATAGTTGGATATATTTTCTTAGGCTTAACTTTGAGGTCTTTCTCAAGTTTAAGGGGTTTAAATCCTTGGTTACGAATTAAACCAAGAAGAAAATAAAGGTTCTTGGGATAGATAATGGCACTAAATTATGTAAGCATGCTATAATTGTGAAGTAAATAACTACTCCATATACACCATACTAGAATAGAGTAGCATAAAGGTTAAATAGAACTTTGCTGGATTAGGGTAGGAGTATGTTGACTAGTGCGAGCCTAGGAGAAGAATTTTGGGAAGAGGTAGTGAGTATTGTATGCTACTTGAAGAACATTTCTCCCACCTTTGCATTGAAAATTAGATGCTATATGAAGTGTGGATTAGAATAAAACAAATGGTGACATACTTACAAGTTATTGGCTATTAGGCATTTGTTTAGGTTCCTAAGGAGCGATAGTACAAGTTGGATCTCAAAGGTAAAAGGTGTATTTTCATAGGTTATAGAGAAAATATCAAAGACTACAAGCTTTGGAATCTAGAAATATTTAAGGCTCTCTAATCAAGGGATGTTACATTCAGGGAACTTGGAGTGATGATGAAAATTGAATAGTCAAATGGTACTAAAATTGAGAGGGAGCATTTTGAAATAAAAGTGGATCAATAAGATGTACAGGAAGCTAAAAAAATAGTGGACAAGGAAGTTTGGAAGAGAATAAAGAAAGCACATCTGGTGATAACTCTAAAGAAGAACAAGGTGTAGATGAGGTAGGAAGTTCTTCATCATGAACTATGAGAAGGTCCACTAGGCAATGAAGATCACCTAAGAGATATAGTTCACCAGATTTCCATTGTGTCTTTGCTCTTACTTGTATTGATAGTGAACCAAATTCTATGGAATAGGATCTCACTTCTAAATAGAAAAAGTCTTATAAAAATTCCATGGATGAGGAGATGTTGGTATTAAAGTAGTGTAAGAATTGGAATTTGGTTGATATGCTTAAGGATAGGAAACCCATTGGCTACAAGTGGGTGTTTAAGAAGAAGTTTAGAGCAGATGGCTCTCTAGAGTAGTACAAAGTGTATTTGGTGGCAAAGGGTTATTCCTAGGTTGATGGAATAGACTTCAGTGAGATATTTCCCCTGTTGCTATGTTGAGTTCCAATAGAATGTTGTTTTCTATTATTGTGGCACTTGAAATTTTGAGATTGAGTAGATGGATGCTAAGACAACATTCTTGAATGGAGACTTAGAGGATGAAATTTTCATGGAATAGCCAGAAGGATACAAGGTGAAAGGTAAAGAGAAACTAGTTTGTGATTTGAATAGGTCCCTATATGGGTTAAGGTAGTTCCCATAGATGTGCATTATGGAACAAAAAGTTTGACACACGTGCTAGAATTGGGTTTTGGAAGAAGTGATGTTGATAATTGTGTATATTTCAAAGAAGGTAAATGGTCATATTCTAATTCTTATTTTATATGTTGATGATATGCTTATTATTGGAGACAATAAAACATTAATTCAAAGCTTAAAACTTAGTTGGCTGGTAAGTTTGATATGAAATACTTAGGAGCTTCCAGATAACTAATTTAAATGGAGATATGTAAAGATAGGAGTAAAAGGAAACTATGGCTAAACTAGAGGAAGTATCTTGAGATAGTCTTGTAGAGGTTGAGAATGCAAAACAATAAACTGATAAGTTCACCTCTACCATTTGACACAAAGTTGAGTATGGAACAATATCCTAAATTTGTGGAGGATTTGGAGGAAATGAGGAAGGTTCCTTATGCAAGTGTGGTAGGAATTCTCATATATGCAATGTTCTACACAAAACCAGATATTACCCAAGAAATGGGAGTTCTAAGTAAGTTCATGGCATAGCTAGGTAAACAACCTTGGACACATGTAAAAAGGGTGTTTAGGTACTTGAAATGAACTATAAATTATTTCTTAGCTTATCATGGTACTAATGATATGGGAAATATGTTGAGTGTAAATGGATTTATTGACTTAGATTGGGTTGGAGATCTTGACAACCATATGTCTACAAGCAAATATGTGTTTATTCTATTTGGAGGAGCAATAAGTTGGATGAGAAAGAGGTAATAGATAGTTTCCCTGACAACTACTAAAGTAAAATATATGGTTGCAACAAATGCTTGTAAGGAAGCGGTATAGTTGAAGAGGTTAAGTAACAATATTGGTTTTAAGAGTCAAGCAGTGTTGAAATGCGATTCACAGAGTGCAATCTGTTTAGCTAGGAATCCTATTTACCATACTAGAACAAAACAAATTGATGTGCAATATCATTTTGTGAGAGATGGTTGAGAACAAGAAATTCTAGATGGAGAAAATTGACACTCAACTAAACATTGGATATTATTTGACAAAACCTATAAGTACTACAAATTTCATGTGGTCTAAAGATGAAATGGGGTTATCTCATTCTTGATCATGAGGTTAATTTTTAGGTTGATAGACTGTGTGCCCTCCTATGGTAAATATCAAGTGGGAGAATGTTGGGACTTAGATGATATTAACTCAGGAGAGTCCTGTTTAGTAGAGTTTATCCACAATCTTCATTTTGATAGAATGTGGTCTTGTAGTATGTCATATATGTTGGTCCACATGTGGTGGTTCTATGACAATAACTACAAATAATTTGGATGAAGAAACCACAACTGCATAAGTGTTTAGTACTTGCTAGAGCATGATCAGTGGTACAAGAGTGCTTGCGGTAGAATTGGTGAACATGTGGCATGAATTGAGGGCTGTATAATATCCTGGAATATGACACAAGGTACCAAAAGAAATCAATAGTGAAGTTATGCTTCATATATGCTACTACAAGTGAAAAGATGGTAGTGGTGGCTATACTAGAAACATACTTACACCAATAGTGTAAAGAATACATAACTATTGTTCCATAGTGTGCAATAGCAATAAAGTTCACAAGGTCATTATCCATGTGGAGACATCATATTTGGTTGTAAGTGCAGTATGTTCATGTCACATATGTACAAAGTATGGTTACATGACTCTTGGTATTCTACAGGTTAGTTATATGATTGGGTAGTTGGTATAACATGAAATTGTCAATATATAACAATTTGTATGAATGTGCCAAGGCTAATGGTTATGAATTCATTGTATAGACACTCAAGAAATTCATGTACATTGTTGGTGTGCAAGCACTTGAGTGATTGTAGAAGAAGGGTATGTTGTAGATTTAGATTCTATAAAAGGTTGTCTAAAGGCCTTGTTGTATTGAATTGGTATTGATTTTGAATAATATAATTATTGACATCTTTTAGTGGGTGGATTTTCTCCCTAAGGGTTTCCCATGTAAAATCTTTGTGTCTTGTGTAATCTCATGATTGCATACTATTCCATTATTTTCATATGTATTGATGTTTAGATTTGATACATGTTGACTGTGAACTAAACACATAATCTTAAGAACTGATTATTTAGTTTGTCAATCCACTGTAATACGGTGAAGATCCCTAATAGGTTTTGGTCTAGGGAAACCAAAATTGAAGCCTCTGTAACTTTTCTCTTTAGTGTATCAAATACTTCCTAACATTCCTTAGTCCATTCAAAATGTATCTTGTTCTTCTTCTTTAGTAGCTCTTCAATTGACCCCACAATTATCGCATAACCCCTAATAAATTTATGGCTATAACAAATGTATCCTAGGAATGTTTTTACTTTAGTGACTATCTTGGGGGGTTGTAGATTCAAGATTATTGCAACTTTTAATAGATCTACCATCATGCCTTCTTTACATGTAATATGGTCCAACACTGTACCAAAAGATACTACAAATGTACATTTTTCAAGTTCAGATCTATTTGGAGACTTTGACATCTTTTTTACATTAGTTGCAAAACCTGGACATGATATTTCATTAGTCCATACACTATGCAGTCATCCAAGTACACTTCAAAGCAATCATGGATAAACTCTTTAAATGTGTGTATCATTGTTTTGTTAAATATTGTCTAACTATTCTTTAAACCAAATGGAATCACCGTATACATAAATGAACCCCATTTGGTGGCAAAGTTAGTTTTAGGTTGGTCTTCTTTTTCTATTTTGACCTGATGATATCTAAAAAACCCATCAATGAAGGAGTATACTTCCCTACTAGCAACTGATTCTAGTACTTCCTCTGTAAAAGGTGTGAGGAAGGGGTCATGTACACATGCCTTATTAAGTTCCTTATCTACTAGGGCTTATCTAGTTTGCATATTTTACTAGTTTGACTATTCCACCAGCCAAAATTTTATCTATTTCTTGCTTGACCTTAATTTTGACATTGGGATTTAACCTATAATATATTTTCTTTTGTGCCTTGGCCCCCTCCTTCAACTAAATTTTCATCACACCTGCTTCTTCTTTAATCCCCTTAAGGTCGGTGAAAGTCTTGGGGAATAAGTCCTCATGATCCTTTAGAATTTCCACTACTTGCATAACCTCCATCTCTTTCCAAAAGTCTCCAATTCTAGTAAGTCTCCAATTATAGTCATTTTTGGATCTACCTTAGATGCTATATTCTCCTCTTTTATCTTTAAAAGTTGATAAAACTATTTAGATTTGGCCACATTTTGTATTATTAGCTCTCTTTCTTCTTCTTCTACCTCAATATACAAGTTCTTTGGATCTTCTTCATCATAGCATCTTTCATTCTCTTTTAGCCTTGTAATAGACTCCCCAAGGCACCACATAAGACTCATCCATCCATTCTACCAACTTCCAAATGTTGTGTTCCTTTTGTGGGGCTAACTTCTTCCTTCTTCAAATTTCTCTCTTACCTCTTTTGGGGGTGATATTATCATTTTCTTCATCTTTTTTAATGTAATGTGTATTTATTTATTTGGGTCATGGAATGGATTGTTTTTGTAAAAGTCTTACTCTACCATATTCTAATTTCTTGTCTCTTCCCTCTTTTCCTATTTGATATATACCATGTTTTGACTATGGGCAATAAGGTCAAATACAACAATTGTACCCTTAACCTTTCATCATATTCCTTTGTGTTGTCCCATTCTCTAATGTAATATCTCACGTGTACCCTAAGATCAATATCTCCTCAATATTCAGGTGTGAGTTGTAAGTCTCCTTCTTCAAGTAGGTACCTTGTTTTGACAAGTACAGTTAACACCTCCTATGTTGGAATGTTGGGTTTGAGTGTGCCACAAGCACATCACATTACATACAAGGGTGTCATCTAACACATACCTTCTTAAGTATTCCCTTTCAAATATTTTTTCCATGTTTTATAAGTAGCTTATAAGGTCATCTACTCTTGAGTAATGAGGTAGTTTGACATGTGAAATCCCCTTAGTGATGTGGTATACCCTATAAGTTTGTGGTGCAGTTACTTCCATTTTATCAGTGCCAGTACTTTTTACCCATTATTTTTGTGGTGTAATTTTCTCTTTTGTGGTGCTACATTGAATTGTTTCGTTGACCCTCTTAAGACTATATACCTTCCTAGCTCCTAAAACTCTTCTTACTCTTACCTCTAGTTCATTTAGAAGCCATGCTTCTATCACATCCTCACTCTCTATACTATAATGGTTACTATATACTTCAATCTCCCCTTTTGAATTAGTATTCTCATCTATTTCTATCTTAGGGATTCTTCCTAAGGAGTATAAGCCCTTATAATCCTCCTCATAATCTACATTCTCTTCTTGCACTGTCTTCTCCACATATGTGCCACTTATATCTATGCCTGATGGTATACAGAGTACCTTATCCTCTCTATGGAATATCATTTCCTTTTTTTGGGTGTCAAATACTTCATTACAATTAATGAACTATTCCAAGTTTAGTAGGACACCAAATGCATCAAAAGGCTTTTTCATTTCTATGACCTCAAAGTCTACCCTTTTCTTTATCCCTAACAAATTTATTTGTACATTCCTACAAGTCCCTACTGTACATAGTGATGTCCCATCTACCAACACAATGTTGTATGGGGTACCATATATGATGGGTTTCCCTAATTTTTCCAATGTTAATGTCTGCTCCTAGGTATACCAATACTTTCTTCATCTATTTATCCTGAATTCTTAACTCTATTAAAATAGGGTGTTTACACCATTATCTTGAAATTTTAACCACTCTTCTTATTTGTTGTGTTCTATTAGCCTCTCTATGCTTATTCTAGTATTTGGTAAATTGTCTTAGTTTTTCTAGGATGTTCTCTTCCTCTACAAAGGTAGCCAGCTCCTTTAACACCAATACTTATTTTTCAAAGAAGCATGCCTTGCGATAGTCTTTTTTTCTCTTTTTCTTCCCTGATAATCCTTTTAGATTTTTCTACCACAAGGTCATGACCTCTTTTTGTAGAAAAAGCCTTTTCATCCTCTTCCTCTAAATCATCTATGACCAATTTGCCTTTTTTGGTGTATGTGTTGCCTCTTGTAACTATAGCCACCTTATTCTTCTTATTATATTTTGTTATAGCCTTCCTTTGCAATAACTCTTTTTTTAAATACCCCTTTAATAACTATTCTTCTTCTCTTAAGAGGTTTTCTCCTTTCTCCTCATCATTTTCTACCTCTGTTCTCTAGCACCTTTGATCATTTAAGGGGTTTTCTTTAGGTATTCTCATAATTACTTTTGCCACTCTTGGTGTATTCAACCTAAATAGTTCATCACTCTTAGTGCTTACCTAGCTATTCTTATAATATTGTGTTGTTCTTGGACAAATAAATGAATCATGGGTAGAATCTCCACATAATCTGCAAACCTTAATTTTCTCTTCCCTACAATCATTAACATAATCCCTTGTCTCACCACATCTATAACATGTGGCCTCTTCTCTTCTCCTCTGACATCAACCTCTACCTCTATCGTTTTGTCCTTTAAAATGATTGTGGTAGTTTCTACTATCATTATAATCATCCCTATAGATGGTAGATGGTCTATCATCAAATATTTGAGGTGCCAAATTTTGTATTGTATTGATGTTGCATTGATTTCTCTATTTTGGTTAGCAATACTCACAATCCTACCTATGGAAAGCCCCTTTTGTTAGTCCCTTGGCCCTTGTGATGCAAGAGCATCTAGAGGTGTAAGGGAAATCTTGCATCACCCAAAAACAATGTTGATTCAAAATTGATGACTTTGTTTTCATTTCTTTCCAAAATTTGTGTTTTTTGGACACCCATTTGCTTGAATAATGATTCAGAACCTTCAAAGTTTCCAACATGGTGAAGGATACCAGAATTTACTATTTTTAGTAAGTCTTTATCAGAGAAGTGGTTGAGCCCAAAATTTTCCCCAAAGCTTTAGAATGGTCAAATAAGCATTCTTGGTAAATTTCAGCTCAAGATCATGTCTGGATTTCAAGATATTAAAGTTTCAATTTTGTAAGGTCCCTTGAGAAGTTCTGAAATTAGATATGAGGCACTAAAACATCCCATAATGCCTAAAAAAGTTTATATAAATCTATTTTCAAATTTCTAGCATGATAGTTCACTTCGCGAGCTTTCTGGCGCTTTAAACGATTCGTCAATCGGACACTCGGATCAAAAGTTATGCTTCCCGGAAGTTGACCTACTTTTGGAGGGAGTTGCAAAATTTGAAATTTGGTTGGAGGCTGCCAAAAGGGCTATTAATAACCATTTTTGGGAACCCTTGGCAGTAGTAGAGATAAGCAGGAAAGTTTAGAGTCAAGAATAGGTGGGAAAATAGAAACCCTAGCAGATTTGGGGTTATAGAAAGCAGAAGATTCCAAAGCCTAGTGATAGGTAGCTATAATTTATTGCAACATGTGGAGGAATGATTCTTCTAATTGTACTTGAGCTTCTGTAATGTATTGAGTTATCTAAGTCAATAAAAGAAAATTTTATTTTCTATGTGCAATTTTTATTTGTGTGTTTAATGATTTACCCCTTTCATCAAATGGTATTAGAGCAAGGGTTCCTGAGTGTGTAGACAGATTGCCGACCATGAAGTAGTTTGCACCAGGACCTGAGGTTGTGGGTTTGCAGTGGAGATCAAGATGCCTCCACAAAGAAATTGTGCTAGGAGAAATGCTTTGATGGAAGAGGGTTTTAGATCCCTGCAAAAGCAAATCGATGCATTGCAAGAGGAGCTGCGAAGAGGGTTTGAGCTGAGAACAAGAGAAGAAAGTGAGGATGAAGCTGAAGAAGAGCTATCTGAGGAAGAACAAGAAGTTGTAGGAGATCCTACAGAAGTTAGGTTGTTGAGGGCCATTTCAAAGATCAGAAAGAGGCCCAGGATCGAGATCAAAGTTTCTACATATTTTGGAGATTTGAATCCAGAACAACTTATTGATTGGATCAATGATATGAAATAATATTTTGAGTTTGAAGATGTGGAAGATCCAAAACAGGTCAAGTTTGCAAAAATAAAATTGAAGGGCCATGCCAGTATTTGGTGGAAGGAGGTCTAGTTAGAGAGAAATAGAAGAGGAAAAGGAAATATCACCAGATGAGATTGGATGGTGGACAAACTGAAGAAGCAGTTCATTCTTGTGGACTATGAGATGGAGTTGTTGAAGAAGTTGCAAGGATTGAAGCAAGGTGACAAGTCTGTTAAGGAGTATACAAAAGAGTTTTATAAGATTACTATCAGGATATGCCATGCAGAGGCCAACAAGGAGAAGGTAGCCCATTACATTAATGGGTTAAGGCCAAGTATTCAAGAGGAGTTGAGCCTGGTCAGAATGACCACCATAGAAGATGCGTACCAGTTTTCCCTGAAGGTTGAAGAGAAGCTGAATAAAAGATTTGAAAGCAAGCAAAGGGGAAGAGGTTAAGGCGGAAGGACTAGTGGAAGGTCCTATGGAGGCCGTAATGAAGATCAAAAGAAAAGTGAAGAAGCCTGCACCAATTGAAATCAGAGAGGAGATAATACCTACTACCCTCGTGACTAGAATAATGGTCAGCAAAGAGGAAGAGGTAGACCTGGGCAAGGACCTGGAAGAGGAGGTTTCAAAAGAACCTATTTCCAATGTGGAGAAGAAGGGCATCAAGCATACGAGTGCCCACAACATCAAGGAAGGATAAATAGAAGACTTGAAGGTAATGCATGAGTTGCACATGTAGATGAAGATGTACAATCTGAGCATTTTGAAGATGCTGAAAGGGGAGAAACCCTAGTTGTCAGAAGAACCTTGTTGAATGAGGAGAAAGAACCAAACAAAGGAAAAGCTTATTCTGTAGAAGGTGCAAGTGTGAAGATAAGTGTTGTGATATTATTATTGATAGTGGAAGCACTGACAATCTTGTTTTAGAGGAGATGGTTAACAAGCTACAGTTTAAAAGAAGAAAGCATCCACATCCATATTGGATTGCATGGTTGCAGAAGGACCATGGAGCTTTGGTCAATGAACAATGTTTAGTCAAGTTCAAGATTGGTGACTACCATGATGAGGTGTTGCATAACATCATATTGATGGATGCATGTCATATGTTATTGGGGAGGTTGTGGCAGTATGATAGGTGCATTGTCCATGATGGCCATGCAAACACATATTCCCTAACAAAGGATGGAGTTCATCATAAGTTGAAGCCCTTGAAGGAGGTGGAAGAAAAGGTATGTAGTACTACCAGAATTTGCTTGGTAGATGGTAGGAAATTTTTGGAGGGTATGAAACACGAGCGTCATTACTTTGCATTGATTCCTAAGATTAGTCAAGAGAAATGTGAAAATGTACCAGCAGAAGTCTCATATCTATTGGAAGAATTTCAAGATATTGTCTCTGATAATGTACCAGAAGGTTTACCATCAGTGAGGAAGATAAGTCATCAAATGGATTTGATACCAGGAGCCAGTTTGCCAAATAAGGTAGCCCATAGAATGACTCTTGCAGAGAATGAAGAGCCAAACAGACAAGTTCATGAGTTGTTAAGGAAGGGACTGATAAGAGAGAGCCAAGTCCATGTGCGGTACCTGTAGTACTAGCATCAAAAAAAGATGGAGAGTGGAGAATGTGTACATATTCCTAAGCCATCAATAAGATCATGATCAAGTACATATTTCTATTGCCCAGAATGGATGACATAATGGATTGTTTGAGTGGAGCCAAGTACTTCACAAAGATTGACTTGAAGAGTGGGTATCACTAGATCTGAATCAGAGAAGGAGATGAATGGAAGATAACCTTCAAGACAAAGGAGGGTTTGTATGAGTGATTAGTCATGCCATCTGGGCTAACCAATGCACCGAGCACATTCACCCGGCTCATTGACGAGGTATTGAAAGAGTTTTTGAGAAATTTTGTTATTTTTTATTTAGATGACATTTTGATCTTCAATAAGACTTGGGATGAGCATCTGATACATATCAGAAGAGTTTTAAAGAAGTTGGGGGAGGAGAAGTTGTTGATTAATATGAAGAAATGTAGTTTTGCAAAGGAGTTGGTATACCTAGGATTTGTTGTCTCAAAGGAAGGTCTTAAGATGGACCTAGAGAAGGTGAGGGCTATCATTGAATGGCCTAGGCCAAGGAGTGCTATAGAGGTAAGATCTTTTCATGGTTTGGCAAGTTTTTACAGAAAATTTATCAAAAATTTTAGCAGCATTTGTGCACCCCTAACTGAGGCAAATGAGAGGGGATAGAAAAAAATTTAAATGGACTACAAGAGCAGCCGAGCTTTGATACATTGAAGCAGAAAGTCACAGAGCAACCTGTTTTGGCACTTCTAGATTTCAATAAGGTATTTCAGGTAGATTGTGATGCTAGTGGTAGTGCTATAGGAGCTATTTTGGGTCAAGAAGGTAAGCCCATTGCCTATTTTGGTGAGAAGCTTAATGATACCAAGAAAAAGTATTATGTTTATGATCAGGAGTTTTATGCAATAGTTTAGACTTTGAATAAATGGAGACATCATTTGTTGCCAAAAGAGTTTGTTTTATATACTGATCAATAGGCTTTGCAGTATCTTAATAGTCAAAGAAAGTTGAACCAAAGGCACTTAAAATGGGTTGGGTTTTTGAAGAGTTATACTTTTGTTTTGAAGCATAAGAGTAGGAAGTGCAACAAAGTTGCAGATGCCTTAAGCAGAAGGTGAAATTTGTTGATAGAAATGAAGATAGAGGTTGTTGGGTTTGATGAGCTCAAAAGTTTGTATCCTAAAGATCCAGGTTTTGCAGAGGTGTGGAAAGCTTGTTTGGAACCTGTTACTTTGGATATGAAAAAATGGTTGGATTTCATAATCCAAGATGGCATGCTATTTAGAGGAAGCCAGTTGTGCATTCCAAGGAGTTCCATGAGAGAGAACTTAATTAAGGAGAAGCATAGTGGGGGATTAGCTGGACACTTTGGTCGAGATAAGACCATTGCTATTGTTGGTGAGAATTATTATTGGCCACAGTTGCAGCAAGATGTGAGGAAATTTGTGTAGAGTTGCAGAGTGTGTTAGATGGAAAAAGGAACAAGTTAGAATATAGGGCTATACCAGCCATTACCTATACTAGAGAAGACATGGGATGATATCAATATGGATTTTGTTCTTGGTTTACCAAGGACATAGAGAGGACATGATTCCATTTTTGTGGTGGTGGACAGATGCTCGAAGATGGTAGATTTCATTCCTTGTAAGAAGACTAATGATGTTGTTCATATTGCAGAGTTATTTTTTAGGGAGGTGGTGAGATTACATGGTCTACCTAAGAGCATAGTTTCAGATCAAGATACCAAGTTTGTTGGTTATTTCTGGAGGACATTGTGGAAGAAGTTGAAGATAGATTTGAAGTTTAGTTTTGCACACCATCCATAGACTAATGGATAGATGGAAGTGGTGAATAGGAGTTTGGGTAACCTACTACGATACTTAGTAGGAGATAAGCCCAAGGGATGGGATTTGATTTTACCACAGGCAGAATTTTCTTACAACAATTTTGTCAATAGGAGTACTAGTAAATCACCATTCCAGATTGTATATGGCAATAGTCCAAGAAATGCTTTAGAGTTAAGGAAGCTGGACAAAGGAGTAAAGACAACTACCGAAGTTGAAGAATTTGCAGAACACCTAAAGAATTTGCATGAAGAAGTGAGACAACACATTAATAAGATGAATATTTAGTACAAGGCTAAGGCAGATCAGAAGAGGAGATATAAGGAGTTTCAAGTAAGAGATGAAGTCATTGTTCACTTGAGAAAAGAGAGGTTTCTAGTTGAAACTTATAATAAGTTGAAAATGAAGAAATTTGGACCATGCAAGATTCTGAAGAAGCATGATTCAGGAAATTCATAAGAGGTAGAGCTGCCAAGTGGGATCAACATTTCCCCTGTGTTCAACATTGCCGATTTAACAGAATATCATGAAGGTGGAATAGAGGATGGACCAACAGAAGAACAATGGAGTATTCTGGCATCTACTTCAGAAAAGGAGGAGATAGAAGAAATTTTGGATAGCTGTGTGGGTGGAATCACAAGAAACAGGCAATATGAAGAATACCTAGTTAAATGGAGAGGAAGGCCTATTGAAGATTCATCCTAGTCATCTAAGGCTAAGGTTAACCATCTTGGTTTCCCTCTAACTCCTGAGACATGACGGGGTCACTTCTCAAAATTACCCTGGGTGTCTGATGCAGGAGCATCCAGAGGTGTAAGGGCAATCTTGTATCACCCAAAAATAATGAAGATTCAAAATTGATGACTTTGTTTTCATTTCTTGTCAAAATTTGTGTTTTTTGGACACCCATTTGCTTGAATAATGATTCAGAACCTTCAAAGTTTCCAACAGGGCTAAGGATACCATAATTTACTATTTTTAGTAAGTCTTTATCAAAGAAGTGGTTGAGCCTAAAATTTTCTCCAAATCTTCAGAATGGTCAAAGAAGCATTCTTGGTAAATTTCAGCTCAAGATCATGTCTGGATTTCAAGATATTAAAGTTTTAATTTTGTGAGGTCCCCTGAGAAGTTCTGAAATCAGATATGAGGCACTAAAATGTCCCATAATGCCCCCAAAAGTTTATGTAAATCTTTTTACTAATTTCTAGCATGATAATTCACTTCATGAGCTTTTCGGCACTTCAAATGGTTTGTCAATCAGACACCTAGATCAAAAGTTATGTTTCCCAGAAGTTGACCTACTTTTGGAGGGAGTTGCAAAATTTGAAATTTGGCTGGAGGCCGCCAAAAGGGCTATTAATAACCATTTTTGGGAACCCTTGGTAGTAGTAGAGATAAAGGGGGAAAGTGTAGAGTCAAGAATAGGCAGGAAAATAGAAACCCTAGTTGATTTGGGGTTACATAAGGTAGAAGATTCCAGAGCTTGGTGGAAGGTAGCTATAATTTGTTGCAGCTTGTGGAGGAATGATTCCTCTGATTGTACTTGAGCTTCTATAATGTAATGAGTTGTCCAAATCAATAAAAGAATATTCTATTTTCTATGTACAATTACTATTTTTGTGTGTTTTATGACTTACCCCCTTCATCACCTTGCCATCCCATTGTGGATGGGCTCATTATCTTTGCATCTATGATTACACTGGGGTTTGTGTTCCTCTGCATCTCTTAATTAGAATAATAATGAAGGAAAATCATTTATCTCATGGTCATCCCACTCTCTACACATACCACAGAAAACACTTTTTAACCTCATTAGAGGTCTCACAAATTCCAGTCTTAATTTCATGACTCTCTTATTCCCCTCCATAATTTGGAAATAATTGTTATTTGTCCTTCATTAAAGCAATAAGTGTACCAAATCTTCCTCCTACTAGGTGTCATATCCTAATTGTTGTCTCCTTTCACTAGAATTTCCTATTTAATCTTTAGTTGTTCTAATTCTAGGGTAAGCTTCTCTATCTCAATGAGCTTTCTTATCTTTCATTTTCCCTCCTCCAGGGTTGTGCTTCAATCCTAGAGGCTAACTCCACCACCTTTGTGTATATTACAAAGACTCTCCCATCCAAAGATGCCCTAATTGGAGGTAAAAACTTGAAGACAAACCATTCCACTTTTTGTTTCTTTGATAGTGGTTCCTCAATTTTTCTTACCACTCTCTTGAATCTTTGATCAAATTCCCTTATATTTTCCCCTTTATTTTGTATCATGTTCCTCATGTTACTCACTCTTTCTAAGGGAACCTTTGGTGATTGAAAATTTCTTAAGAATTTTTCCTTTAATTCAGTTCATTCCTTATCATGGTCTGGGAATACGTTCATATAACATTTAAGGGCCTCATCTTTGAGGGTTACCACAAAATCATAAAGTTTAGTTTGATTCTGTCTCACTCCACTTCTCCTCCAAGTAGATTTTAGGTTAATGGCTTCTTCTGTTCCATGGTTTTGGTGGTAGGCATTTTTGATTTATCATTGTTTGTTGATGTTTCTCCTTCACTTACTTTTTTGCCTTTTATTTTCTATCCTTGGTTTCTTGGGTTTTCTCTCCTTAAATCACCTGGCCCTTCTACCACAATTGTTAGTTTCCTTTTCCTTTATTAATTTTCTCAACTTGCCTTTATCCCTAGGCAATTCTATCTGAAAGAACTCTTCCCATAATAACTCCTCACAGAAGATTACAAACTCTTTTATTTTTTCTTCTTCCTCTATTTAGAATGGTCCATTAAATATATCCTTACTTGAAACCCTTCTTGAATTAAATTACATGGGGATGACTCCTGGTTAATGGGGCTTACATCTTCATGTTGTCATTTCAATCTATGAGATGGTATTTTTGATAACTTTTTGTTAGTTAATGACATTTCATTAAATAATATATGATCTTCCCATCCTTATTCATATACCTTAATTGTGTTGATGGATAGGTTAATGAACATGTCCTTTAATTCCTCTTTCTTTGCATCCTTCTCTATTTCCTACAATTCCAAGTTTTTCATCATATTTTCTTTTTGTAATCCCACACTTTTGCTTACCACACTGTCTAAGTAATCTGCACTAAAATATAAAGGTTTTAATTTTGTAATTGGGGTTAGTAAACCATCAAACCTCTCATTAATGGTGACCCTAATGTTTAACATATTTAGTTCCAAGTATGGTTGTCAAGTCAAAATTTTAAATGGTGGAGCACCCCTGCTTCTATGCCCTAGCTAAGCACTATAGCTCCCAAGCCTTCCCTTTAATGGCTCCTTGAATTCATCATAATATTTTATCTAGTCTACTAACCTAGTCAAATATGTGTTTGCCTTATTAATATGGGTGATAAGTTGATCAAATGTTGTGTTGTTGGTGAGCGATGCAATTATTATCTATCCCTCTATTGGGAGAATCTCAACATTTTCTACATTCACAATATTCTCACAATTCTCTGTATTCTCAAATTCCTTAGTAGCAACTCTCCCAGTGTGCTCCATATTGGCTTCCCTCACCTTCTTCACTCTCTTGTAGTATCTTTCTTTTCCCTCTTGGACCTATTTCAATCTTTTTTCTTCCATGTTCATTTCTATGTCATCTTGATCTTGTTAGATTCAAGACAGACAACTGAGAGGGGGGAGTGAATCAGTTGTCTAAAACTTTCTTTCCAATTACACTCTTAAATCCTCTTAGTGATTTAGCAGTATATCAACAGATCAATCATGGAAACATAATGCATTAAATCAAGAGCAGAAACACATCAACACATAAGACACCAAGATTTTGATGTGGAAAACCCAGTTAAGGGAAAAACCACGGGGTGATTAACCCAAGATTATATTCTTGTTAGAAGAATAGAAAGAACAAAATGGCACATGCCAATTAGGGCTCACTGCCCGAGCACACTGCTCACAAGAGGCTCATTGCCTACAAGAGACACACTGTCTACAAAGTAATAAGTATCACATACATGAACTGGAGAATAACATCTTCACCATGCTTGAATCAGTTCCATTTAAGCCCAATACTTCTGCTCTACCTTTCGCTCCCCTCCTTGCTACCACACTCACATCTCCAGCAGACTACTTTTGAAATGACTTTGCAACTCCTTATTTATACAAGACCTCGACTTAGGAATGATCATCTAAGTCAGCAAACATCTACAGGAACATCTGTAAGTTGTGTAATACATCCGGTCGGTCAGTCTTAGGAAGGACACCATCATCCAAAGGTTATTCTTTAATTGCGGGCTCCAACTCCAATGCGGACCACCAACATGAACTAGACACGGTCCAAAGACCTCCACAAGATTACTTGAATCACCAAGAACATCCGTACTTCATCTGCATACTGAAATCCTTCTCTCCTTCATCTGGAACCTCAAGAACATAGTCTGTCACAAATGAATAGATGCTTACGGACCTTCAAACCATGAACCAATCGAGTTGACACTTCACAAAGACTTCCTCAACACTTCCTCAAATCCACAGAATAGGATAATACATTTCCAGAGCTCACCGGACCTATCTGTGTCACTCTGTCACCTCTGAACACTTTCCAGATCCAATTTTACTTGAACAGCAACAACTTCTTTAGATCTTCATGCGGACCTCTGAAATCTTTATTGAATCACCTTAAGATACATATCTATAAACCCTTTAAACCACATCCTCTGATCCTCATCTTATCTTGGACTTTTACCTTACTGTCTTCACTGTTCTTCTCTGTTCCTGATTAGGACTAATTTTCTCAATATCCTCAACACTCAGCTCATCCAATCCTTTTCATCAATGCAACAGGAGTATGTTGACATCAATGACAACACTGGTTAGGCCCATACTTGCAACAATCTCCCCCTTTGTCATTGATGACAACATATGATGTGAAAAACTATTTTGACCATCAGGACAAGAACTTTTCTTTACTGACACAACTCCCCCTATCACCAACAGCCATTCACTTGTCTTCTCTTTCTTTACTGCTCCCCCTTTGATCAGCCTCCACTTATTTTTCACATGTCTTCTCTCCCCCTTTGACATCAATGGCAAAGTGCTCATACTTGCAATTTCACCATTTCAGAATCATACCAACTGCTCCCCTTGAGTAGCAGCTCCCCATCATCAATCTGGATCACAAGATATGACTATGATATCCACCAGATTGATGCACATCAGTGCACCTTAGTTCATTACCGAAGGGGCAATAACCCCTAACTTCTCCCTGAGATACTCAAAAGAGTCCTTAGGTAGAGGTTTAGTAAAGATGTCTGCAATCTGATCCTTGGAAGGCACAAACTCCAATCTGACTTCATTGTTGTTCACTTGTTCTCTCAAAAAGTGAAACTTGATGGATATATGTTTAGTCTTTGAATGCAACACCAGATTCTTAGATATATTTATTGCACTTGAATTATCATAGAAGATTGTGATAGGCTCCTCATAATCCACTCTCATGTCTCTTAGCATTTGTTTCATCCAAAAAACTTGAGTGTAGCTACCTGCTGCTACAATATATTCTGCTTCAGTAGTGGACAGAGATATTGCCTCTTATTTCTTGCTTATCCAAGAAACCAATCTCTTCCCTAAAAAGAATGCTCCACCATTGTTACTCTTCTGGTCATCCACATCTCCTGCCCAATCAGCATCTGTATAGGCATGAAGAGAGAAATCATGATCTCTAGGGTACCATAGACCATACTCAACTGTCCCTTTTAGATATCTAAAAATCCTTTTGACTGCCATGACATGAGATTCTTTGGGATCATCTTGGAATCTAGCAACAAGACTAACAACATTCATAATATCAGGTCTAGTTTGAGTGAGATACAATAGTCCTCCAATCATTAACCTATACTTTTTCTGATCAGCCTTGGGAGAGTCATCTTCTTTGCTCAACTTACATCCGGTTTCCATGGGAGTATTCATTGGCTTTGAGTCTTCCATCCCAAAATTTTTCAACAATTCTTTCACATATTTAGTCTGAGAAATGAAGAATCCTTTCTTTGTTTGAGTGATTTGTAGACCCAAGAAGAAATTCATTTCCCCAAGCATGGACATCTCAAATTCACTTTTCATTTGATTTGCAAAGGTTTTACACATACCATCTCTTCCTCCAAAAATGATATCATCAACAAACACTTCAAGAATCAAGATATTTTCATGATCAATTTTGAAATACAAATTACTGTTAGTAGTACCTTTGTTGAAACCAATCTTCAAAAGTTGTTTATCCAATCTTTCATACCAGGCTCTTGGAGCTTGCTTTAGTCCATATAGTGCTTTCTTCAACTTGCAAACCATATTACCATGATCAGACAATTGAAATCCATCCGGTTGCTCAATGTACACTTCTTCTTCCAAGTCACCATTCAGGGAGGCAGACTTGACATCCATCTGATACACTTTGAAATCCTTGAAGGCAGCAAATGCAAGAAATAATTTGACTACTTCAATTCTTGCCACCGGAGCAAAAGTTTCTTCAAAATCAACTCCTTCTATTTGAGAATAGCCCTTGCAGACCAATCTGGCTTTATTTCTGATTACTTCACCAACTTCAGTTAGTTTGTTCTGGAAGACCCATTTGGTTCCAATCACATTCTTATTTCTGGGACTGGGAACAAGATCCCAAGTGTGATTTTTCTCAATTTGCATCAGCTCTTCCTCCATTGCTTTAGTCTAGTTTTCATCATTGCAGGCTTCATCTACTGTCTTAGGTTCAATATTTGAAATTAGACAATACTCATCTAAATTTTGAGCAATTCTCCTTCTAGTTTGTACACCTTTGCTTTTGTCACCTATGATTTGATCTTTAGAGTGGTTCAGTCTTACATACCTTGAAACTTTGGGAGTTTCTTGCACTTCTAATTCTTGATCAGGCTCATTCAAACTCATCTCTTCTTCCTGATTTACCAGATCAGTTTGAATCTTTTTTTTAGAAGAGCCTTGGGCTTCTTGAATCAGAACACCATTTTGATCATCTTCATCATATTCATAAAACCTTGAGGGTTTTTCAATTCCTTCATCAACCTTCACATTTGTACTTTCTATAATCTTTCTCAGTCTCTTGTTATAACATCGGTATGCTTTGCTTTGAGTGGAGTAACCCAAGAATATTCCTTCATCACTTCTAGCATCAAACTTGCCTAGATCTTCATCTCTTTTAATGTAACACTTGCTACCAAAGAATCTAAAATACCTCATAGTAGGATTGATGCCAAACCAAAGTTCATAAGGGGTCTTACTAGTATTACTTCTGATTTGTACTCGATTGAGAGTGTAGATTACAGTGCTGACAGCTTCTCTCCAATAGATCTGAGAAACATTTGCTTCCATCATCATTGTCCTAGATGCTTCCTGGATGGTCCGGTTCTTTCTCTCAACTACTCCATTCTGCTAAGGAGTCCTAGGAGCAGACAACTATCTCTTTATTCCATGTTTCTCACAGAAATCTATGAACTCACCGGATGTGAATTCTCCACCTCTATCAGACCTCAAACATTTCAATTTTAATCCAGTTTCATTCTCTACCATAGCCTTGAATATTTTGAATTTCTCAAGAGCTTTTGATTTCTCTTTCAGAAAAGTTATCCACATCATCCAGGAATAGTCATCTATTAGTAACATGAAGTATCTATCACCTTGCACACTCCTGATTCTTGCCGGACCACAAAGATCAGTATGAACTAAGTCCAATAATCCGGTAGAAGATTGTTCCTTTCTTTAAATGAGACTTTGCTTTGTTTTCCCAACTGACTTCTTTGCACAAACTATTTGTAGGTTTCACCAATTTTGGAAGATCTCTTACAGCCTAAGTATTGCTTATCTTGATGATATTATCAAAATTCACATGACACATTCTCCTATTCCATAACCAACTCTGATCAACTTGAACAAATAAACAACTTTTACCAGTACCAACCAAGTGGAAGATATTACCTTTAGTTTGAGTACCGGATGCAATCTCTGTTCCAAAACTTTCAAAGATCTTGCATTTTCCATTCTTGAATCAGAGATCATAGCCTTTGTCCACCAACTGACCAACACTGAGAAGATTGTGCTTCAGTCCTTCAACATATAGTACATTACTGGTTTTGTTCCTTCCATCAAAAGAAATAGTTCCTCTTCCTCTGATTCTACCAGCAGAATTATCACCAAACTTTACCACTCCTCCTTCATACCTTTCCAAATCTATGAACTTATTTTTGTCACCTGTCATATGGTGAGAGCATCCACTGTCAATGACCCAATCATCATTTTCTTCAACTTGGGCAGCCAAAGCTTTTTCTACAACTTTATGATTTATAGATTCAGAGGATAATGGTTCTTCTTCCTTGATGGCAATAAATACCTAATCACTTCTGGATTTGTTTCCTATCTTTGATTCATCATCTGTTACTCCTTCATTATCATCTTCCTCATGAACATAGTAACAGTTCTTTTGGAACCTTGATCTGTTAGGATTTGGCCTTGAAAGTCTTTCCAGAGACTTTGAGGCAAAATGACCAATCTTATTGTAGTTAAAACACTTAAAAGGCAATTTTCCTTCATACTTCCTGGATCCTCTTGGCAGTCTTTTTGCAATAAGGGCTTCAAGTTGATCAGTTTTAGCTTCTTCTAATTCCAGGTCTTTTCTTGCTTTTTCATACCATGATAGTTTCCTTGAAGAGTTCTCTCCCGGATCAAACCTTTGTTTACCTTTAATAGAGGCACTGGCTTTGAATGCAGATTCAGTTTTTGGGGGGGCATCTCCAAACTTGGTCATTTCAAATGCAGCCAATTTACTAGCCAATTGATTTCTTGTGACAGTTGTATGGGCTCTGAATTCTTCAATGGCAACAGCCTTGATTTTATAAGAAGTAGGAAGGGATCTGAGAATTTTGCCAACAATCTCATCTTCATCCAAGACTCCACCAGCATTTCTAATTCCACAAACAAGCTCATTTACTCTTGGCATAAAAGTAGTGATATTCTCATCTTCTCTCATCTTTACATTTTCAAATTTTCCCTTTAGACTCTGTAGCCTTGCACATTTAACATACTTGTCTCCTTCATGTAGAAGTTCCAGTTTTTCTCAAATCTCAAAAGTAGCCGGTAGGTCAACAACATTTGAAAGCTCTGAATTAGATAATGCGCTTAGAAGAGCTTCTATATTCCGCAGATTGCTTTCAGCATCTGTGATTTCACTTTGGGATTTTGGGCCACCCTGTGGAGGAGTATACTTTGTTAAGACCATGTTCCAATACTGCATTCCCATACATTGCAAGTGACATTTCATGCGACTTTTCCAAAGATTAAAATTTGTTCCTTCAAACTTCGGACTATCTTTCTTGTAGGACGACATCCTGGATCTCCTCAAGCGGTTAAGCTCTTTTAGAGGAACCTAGCTCTGATACCAATTGTTAGTTGCCATTGCACCAAAAGATCAACCTATTAATGCCTGATACAACCACTTGACTTAACAAGCATGGGAGGCAGTTAAGCCCTTGTTGCAAACCACTGCAGTGCAACGCTAAACAAGGAGACCAAGGGTCACACCTTGCAACAGATCTCTTCCACAATTTCTCTTTCTCTCTTGTTATCTCCTTTAGCCATGGGAGTTTTTGATTTAAAATTTCATTAATACTTTTATTCATCCCTAATGACTCATTCTAGACCTACCTTTAGTAGTCGCATCTCTTCAAGAATCCTTCCTTTCCATTCATCATCCCCTAGGTGCCTAAACCCTCTCATGGGATAAGACCTAGTGTATCTTACCATAAAACATCAAAGTTGTCTCCTTTCTATCTATAATCTTTTACTAGTGAAACAAATCTTATCACAAAACTTTTCCACCACTCACCAGGATTCTAGAAATAGAACCAACATATTGACAAAGAGGGAGTGCAGAGTAGAGTTTTGGGCTTATGCTCTTTAAAGTTGTATTTATACCTTGATGTGAAGGATAAAATAAGGATTATAACTTATGTGGTGAATCATGTATTAGTTCAATGGAGTACAAATCGATTAAATTAAAATATAAACATGTACACATCCATCTCATACACATAGCACATAGTATAAACTATTATGCATTCATCATATCAACTTGCAACATACAATCATTAGCACCTCAATGTATCTTCACTCTTATAAAATATACTTCTCAATTACATGTCATAGCTCGTATTCTTCTCTAACCTCTCCCTTTCTCTCACATATATTTTCTTTTCTTTTCTCTCTTATCCTATTGCCACTACTACTACTTTTTTACATATCATACATGTGGTACATATATATGTATTTTCAAACATAGGGACATGTCCCTCTTCCTTGGTATGCCTCTTTGTCCTTGTCACAAGTTAATTGTATGTGCTACATTTGGCTTGTAGTGAATTTATATTCTAGTATCCTACTTGGGGTGTGTTCTTTATGCTGCCAGCCTTTGATGCCCTTACAGGGCACCATTGGTCTCCATTAGGTTTCTCTTTTAGGTTTTCAACCTAATGGGAATGGTGTGAATTTGTCCTACCAACAAATCTCCTATTTTTAGGAGGTTGTTGGGATTTACAACCAACAACTTTATCACATATTGAAATAGGTTTAACAAGGAGGATTTGGTATTTATGTTATCCCATGGAGATAGATATGGGATAGCCCATAGTTTTTGGTTTCCACGTTTGCCTCTAGAGCCTATATAAATAAGGCTTTGGTGAGGAGTTTCACACACACATGTGTTGAAGAACATTGTTGGGTTGCATGTATGCTCTAAATAGTGAGAGGTTGTTGTTGTAGAAGAGGCCTTGATTAGTTGAGTGTATTTATAGATCCATTTTAGATTAATACACTGCTAAATCTCTCTTTTGGTGGTGGATTTTCTTGAAAGAGTTTCCCACATTATATTGTGTCAAGCTTGTTATGGTGTTTTTATTACTACTCTTTGTGAGATCATTTTCAGTTTGATATCATTATTTTCTAATTTATTTTAGTCATTGAGATTAGATTTATACTATATTTTATTGTTCCTAGCTGAAGGATGAACCCATAAATTCAATACCTATGGCTCTTATTGATATCAAGAGCCTTCTAACATCAACAGTGCATTAACAATTGATTTAAATCACCAATTTCCTCTCCATTGTAGTGTAGCACATTTCACAGTTGAGTATATTGTCTTTTCATTGATGCCAAAATGATGGTGGTTTTCATTGATGCCAAAATGGTAGTGACATCAGTAACATGGTCTTCATCAGTGACATGGTCTTCATCAGTGACATGGTCTTCATGGTAATGACATCAGTGACATGGTCTTCATGGTAATGATTTCAGTGATCAGTGATGTGGTTTTCAGATCTTCAGTGACATGTTTTTCAATGAAATGGTGTGAATAGTTTTTCAGTTAAATGGTGTGAATATGTGACATGTCCTATGTCATGTCATATAATTATCAATTGTATAAAGAGAATGTTGTGACATATATGATATCTCATCTATACTCATCTGTAGTCAGCATAGTTGGTCAGGTAAAGCATATGGTGAAAAGTTAAATCATATGGTGTAAAGATCAAATTGTCATATTTGCTTATTACATGGTATAAAGTTTTACAAAATCCAAACTTAGATTAAAAACCAAAAATCTAACTGTTAAAGCACTTTTGTTCTAATCTCCTGTTGATCGGTCGAGGAGGTTATCGGGTTTTAAGTAACAACTTGAGGGTATGTGCCTTGTTGTTTTTACCGGCCCCTTGTGTTAGGTTTTGGTTGAGCGCCAGTACAAGCTTCAAATGTGGGCACGAAAAAGCCGATCAACAGCTAAGTTTTGAATGACAGTTGGCGGGGGGTGTCCTCATCAGATGGTGGAGGTTTAAACGAAGCCCCATTTAACACATCCTAAATTTGATGGTTTTTGTGTTTAGAAAAGGCAAGAAAATCAAGCTTTTTGTTTCTATTCTAGTGAGACAGCGAAGCCCAAGAGATGTGGAGTGTTGAAGGTTGAAGTTAGAAAGTTTGTTAAGTTTTTTTGTCAGTTTTGGAAGGTTTCTTACGACAGAGAATATGAAAAGAATGTAATCTTCATTTTGGTGTTTTAGTTTTTATTTTTTTTTAGAGAATGTGAGATGAAAAAAATATGACGTTGGAAGTTGAACCAATTTTTTTGATATTATTGATTGATGGAAATTCATTTGGTATATAGAGAGTTTTTGAATGGCAGGTGTGAATTATTGCAGATAAGGGATGATCTTGAAGAGTGTGATAAAGTTTTTCAGAGCAGGAGATACAGTTGATTTTGAGTTGTAGAGTTTTGAGGATGGTTTTTGAGGATGAGAGAGATTTTGAGAAGATGAGAGATTTTGCTATGAGATGAATTTTTGCAGGTATGATGGTGCAATCCAGATTGAAAGATTTTTATGAATGAAGAGTATTATTTCTTGTTGATGGAAGATGCAATCAAGGTTGAAGTGTCACAGAGCAGATTGAAGATTTGAAAGATAATCATTTTCAGAGAAGGTTAATTTTTCAATTTTGTAGTCAGAGAGTTTATAATATTGTAAATTGTTTTTTGGAATTGTGTTGTAGAGGAAAAATACATTTATTTGATTCTTTTTAAAAGGGAGAAATAAGGTATTGTGATTATAGAAACAGGGAAATCCCCTGATTTGTTCTTTTCAATAAATTTCTGATGTTGTAATGTCAGTGAGACATGCAGAGAAGTACAATATGCCAGTGAGGCAAAATTGTAATGTCAGTGAGACAGTTGTAGATCTGAAATTTTGTTAAGCCAGTGAGGCAGTTGAGTGGTTTTTATACCCCAAGAGGGTTTTCCACTCGGGAAATTTCTTGTGTCAAATTTTATGTGGTGATACTTTGCATAATCTATTTATCTATCTGAAGAATTCTATAATTGTGAAGTTAAGTTTATTAAAAGGATTAAAAAGTGTTATAATTTGTTAACAACATTGATTCACCCCCCCTCTCAGTGTTGTGTGTATTCCTACAATTGGTATCAGAGCCTGATACCCTGTCAAAGCTTAATCAGCTTGGGTAGATCATATTTTTGGAATACTTATCATGGCAAGTCAAGAAGGTTACTCAAATTATAAAGCACATGTGTTTGATGGTTCTAACTATGTTTTTTGGAAATTCAGGATGGAGTCATATTTGTCATCTCTGGGGTATGATGTGTATGCTACCATTATTACTGCATATACTGCTACAAATCCTCCTAGCACAGCTGATGAGAAAAGGGCATATGAAAATAATGCTAAGGCTAAAAATGCATTATGTTGTGGTCTTACTAATGACATACTTGTCAAAATCATGGAGTGTAAAATAGCCAAGGAAATATGGGACAAACTGTCTAATATTTATCAAGGAGATGATAAAATCAAAGAAGCAAAACTGCAATCCTACAGAGCCAAATTTGAAAGTCTCATAATGAGTGATGATGAGAAAGTAGCAGAATATCTTCTAAGGGTCCAAGAAATTGTAAATGCTATTAGAGGACTTGGTGATACACTGGAAGAGAAGACAGTTGTTACAAAAGTCTTAAGGACTTTAAATCCAAAATATGAATCCAAAGTGTCTGCAGTTGAAGAAAGAGACTTAAGCAAAGTTACCTTTGATGAACTTCATGGCACTTTCACAGCTTATGAGATGAGAATTAGTAATGACATACCTTCAAGCAAAGAAGCTACTTTCAAATCAGTCAGAAAAGAAAAGGAGATTTCTGATTCTGAAGAATTGGATAATGATCAAGAAATATCTCTTGCAAGCAAGTTGAAGAAGGGATCTGTTGGTAAGTACAAAGGTAAGCTTCCATTCAAATGTTTTGAGTGTGGAAAGATTGGACACTATGCAGCTCAGTGTCCTTACAAAGATCTAGACAGTGATGAAGATGAAAATAAGAAGCAATTTAGAAAGAAACAGTTTGTTTCTAGAAGGAAAAATAATTTCAGAAAGAAAAGAAGTTTGTTCATCAAAAATGTTGATATGACTGAAAGTGATTCAGATGATTTTCTTGATGAAAATGCATAGACTTTATTTATGGCTATTCTAAATGAAGTTCAAAATGAAAAATGTGAGGAACAATCAAACAGTTGTGAAGCTGTTATTGATTTTGAAGGAGAATTGATGTGTGCATTAAGTCAAGTCAAGAAACTTAAAAAGGAAATCATTGCACAAAGAAGTTAGTTTCAAAAGGAAAATGATATCATGAATGATAAATTAACTTGTTATGAGAAACAAATTACTGATCTAATTCTTTCTGTTGAAGAAAGTAAGAAAATTATTGATGATAAAGACAAAGAGTTGAATAACAAGGACAAGGAATGTCATACTCTTGAAGCTGAAATTGTTGATCTGAGAAGAAGACTTGATATGTGCAGAAGTAGTGATAAACTTGATGATCTTCTTGATAGACAAAAAGGATTTAAAGATAAATCAGGTCTTGGATTTGAAGAGGGATAATGTTCTCAAAAGGCTAGTACAAAAGGCAAATCAATCATAAGGACAACAAACTACAACAGGAGTAATACTTTCAGGTATAATGCTCACTTTACTGGATATTGTTTTTGTTGCAACAGGTTTGGACATAAAGCCAGTGAATGCAGATTTGGAGTCAGAAGAGAAATGCATTTATTTCCAAGGAACCCATTCATGTTTTTAAGAAGTTTGAAGTGTCACAATTGTAAGAATTTTGGGCATATTGCCAAATTCTGTAGACCTTCTTTGCAAATACAACAAACAACAAGGAATATTGTTTTAGGTTTGTCTTCTTTGAGTTCTGAAAAGAAGTTGCTTGTTTGGAAACCTAAGGTAATCAATAAGAGCTTTGATGTTATGATTGCACAAGCTGCTTTTCATGCCAAAAAGAAGGAACAGTGGGTGATTGACAGTGGTTGCTCCAACCACATGACAGGGGACAAAGATAAGTTTGTTAAATTTGAAGACATTAATGAAGGTTCTGTTATGTTTGGAAATAATGATTGCATTATGATCAAAGGCAAAGGTACAATTCTTCTTGATGATGAAACACCACTACATGATGTGTATTTTGTAGAAGGACTGAAGCACAACCTGTTAAGTGTCAGTCAAATATGTGACAATGGTTTTAATGTGGTTTTTGATGCACATGGATGTGAGATCAAAAAGAAATCAGGTAAAATTATTGCAGCAGGTCTAAGGACTAGTGGTAACATCTATAATCTTCATAACTCAGAAACTAAAAGTGTTGATAGCCATATCTGTTTCATGGGTCAAATTGAGGAAAGCTGGTTGTGGCATAGAAGACTTGGTCATGTGAATTTTGACAATCTTGTAAGAATCAGCAGGAATCACAATGTCAGAAATATGCCTCATATTTCAAAACCAAGTAATACTATATGCAAAGAGTGTCAGCTGGGTAAGAAAACCAAAGTTAGTTTCAAACCTAAGGAGTATTTTACTTCAAAACCTCTGCAGCTGGTACATTCAGATTTATGTGGTCCTACAAGGACTAAAGCTCTGGGAGGAGAAAAATATTTTATGCTTTTCATTGATGATTTTTCAAGAATGACATGGGTAACATTCTTAAGGCATAAATCAGAGGCATTTGATAGATTCAAAATCTTCAAGAAGATGGTTGAAAAGGAATCTGATTTCAAGCTAAAATGTTTAAGGTCAGACAATGGAGGAGAGTACACTTCAAATGAATTTGAGGAGTATTGTGAAAAACATGGGATAAGAAGGCAATTCTCCACTCCTAGAACTCCACAGCAAAATGGAGTAGCTGAAAGGAAAAATAGGACTGTAAAAGAGATGGCAAGAACCTTACTACATGATGCAAATCTGCCTAATGTCTATTGGAGAGAAGCTGTTCATACAGCTGTATATACTTTGAATAGAGTTCAATTAAGGGTAAAGTCAAATTATACTCCTTATGAACTTTGGTATGGTAAGTCAGCTAATGTTGGGTATTTTAAAATTTTTGGAAGTAAATGTTACATCAAGAAAGATAATGAGAGCTTATGTGGTTTTGAGTCTAGATGTGATGAAGGCATATTTCTTGGTTATTCTACACATAGCAAGGCATATAAGTGTTTTAATAATAGGCTCAAAAGAATAATTGAAAGTACTAATGTTAAGGTGGATGAGGATTTGCAGCCCTGTATGCAGTTGATTCCTGACAAGGAAGTTGATCATCATTCACAAAAGGAAGAAGAAATTCAGGTAGAGGAAGAAGATCTTGAAAAATCTGTTGATGTTAAGACAAAGACTCCTTCAAAGGCATATCAAAGAGATCATCCTCATGAGTTGATCATTGGGGACAAGGACAGTGGTGTGGTAACTAGAAGAAAGCTTGCTGCTGCACATAATCAAGCACATGTGTGCTTGATATCTGAAATGGAACCTAAAAGTTATGTTGAAGCCAGCAAATATGAAGCCTAGATTAAAGCCATGGAAGAGGAGTTAAGCCAAATAGAAAAGAACAAAACATGGGAACTTGTTCCAAGACCAGAAGGTAAGAATGTCATTGGATCAAAATGGGTGTTTAGGAATAAGCTTGATGATAAAGGTAAAGTTGTTAGAAACAAAGCCAGATTGGTTTGCAAAGGGTATTCACAAATTGAAGGTATTGACTTTGAAGAAACATTTGCTCCTGTTGCTAGATTAGAAGCTATAAGAATGTTTTTAGCTTTTTTAGTTTATAAAAATTTCAAAGTTTACCAAATGGATGTAAAATCAGCATTTCTAAATGGAGATCTTGAAGAAGAAGTCTACATGGAACAACCAGAAGGTTTTGTGAATAAAGATAATTCAGATCATGTTTATAGGTTGAAAAAGGCTTTATATGGTTTAAATCAAGCTCCAAGGGCTTGGTATTATAGACTGGATAAGTTTCTGCAGGAACAGGGGTTCACAAAAGGAGGTGTGGACAGTAATTTGTACTATTTAATCAAAGGTGAGGATATTCTGGTTGTTGAAATTTATGTTGATGATATCATTTTTGGTAGTAACAATGATGATATGAGTCATTCATTTCCTAACATTATGAAGTTAGAATTTGAAATGTCTATGTTGGGAGAATTGTCTTTCTTTCTTGGTCTTCAGGTATCTCAGCTTGAAAAAGGAATATTTATCTCACAAAATAAATATGCCAAAGAGATGTTAAAGAGATTTCAAATGGATGATTGCAAACCTTTGGGTACTCCTATGGAGACAGGGCATAAGCTAAGTAAAAATGATGAATCACCTGAAGTAGAACAGTCTTTGTATAGATCTATGGTTGGGAGTATTTTATATCTCACTGCTTCTAGGCCTGATATTATGTAGGCTATTTGTTTGGTTGCAAGATTTCAAGCTTGTCCTAAACAATCACATTTGAATGCTATTAAGAGAATCTTTAGATATATTAAGGGTACACTTGATTTTGGTTTATGGTATCCTAGACAAAATGATTTTACACTTCTTGCCTATACAGATGCAGATTGGGCTGGATGTCCTGATGACAGAAAAAGTACAAGTGGGGTAGCTTTCTTTCTGGGTGGTAGATTGGTTGCATGGCATAGTAAGAAACAAGATTGTGTTTCTCTATCTACAACTGAAGCTGAGTACATTGCTGCTTCATCATGTTGTACACAGGTACTTTGGATGGTACAATCACTTCTTGATATTAAGGTTGAGGTTAAAAAGCCTGTGTCTATTCTTTGTGATAACACAAGTTCTATCAATATGTCAAAGAATCCTATAATGCATTCAAGAACTAAGCACATTGCTATCAGATATCATTTTTTAAGGGAAAAAGTGATTGAAAATGAAGTTGCTTTGGAATATGTGCATACAAGTGATCAATTCGCTGACATCTTCACAAAGCCTTTGCCAAAGGAGACATTTGAAACTCTGAGACAGAGATTGGGAGTTCTGTCTCTTGTCTCTCTTCAATAGGTTACAGAGATATTAGATTCAGGGGGAGTTGTCTTCTAGATTATTTTAATGTCCTGAATCTCATTTGTACATAGTCTGTATATAGTTTTTGTACATATTTTTTGTGGTTGGCAGTGTTACAGTATTGTGCATTTGATCAGTATGAAGTAAAATGTTGGTTTTGGCAAATTGTTTTTAGAGGATTGCATTTACAAGAACAGGAATCTATTGGTTGTGGTATTTTTTTTTGCCTTTGACATTTTTATGTCAAAAAGGGGGAGAAATGAGTTATGGTTTTGCCATCAATGTCAAAGACAAAGGGGGAGTTTTGTAGCACATTTCACAGTTGAGTATATTGTCTTTTCATTGATGCCAAAATGATGGTGGTTTTCATTGATGCCAAAATGGTAGTGACATCAGTAACATGGTCTTCATCAGTGACATGGTCTTCATCAGTGACATGGTCTTCATGGTAATGACATCAGTGATATGGTCTTCATGGTAATGATTTCAGTGATCAGTGATGTGGTTTTCAGATCTTCAGTGACATGTTTTTTAGTGAAATGGTGTGAATAGTTTTTCAGTTAAATGGTGTGAATATGTGACATGTCCTATGTCATGTCATATAATTATCAATTGTGTAAAGAGAATGTTGTGACATATATGATATCTCATCTATACTCATCTGTAGTCAGCATAGTTGGTCAGGTAAAGCATATGGTGAAAAGTTAAATCATATGGTGTAAAGATCAAATTGTCATATTTGCTTATTACATGGTATAAAGTTTTACAAAATCCAAACTTAGATTAAAAACCAAAAATCTAACTGTCAAAGCACTTTTGTTCTAATCTCCTATTGACCGGTTGAGGAGGTTATCGGGTTTTAAGTAACAACTTGAGGGTATGTGCCTCATTGTTTTTACCGGCCCCTTGTGTTAGGTTTCGGTTGAGCGCCGGTACAAGCTTCAAATGTGGGCGCAAAAAAGCCAATCAATGGCTAAGTTTTGAATGACAGTTGGCGGGGGTGTCCTCATCGGATGGTGGAGGTTTAAACGGAGCCCCATTTAACACATCCTAAATTTGACAGTTTCTGTGTTTAGAGAAGGCAAGAAAATCAAGCTTTTTGTTTCTATTCTAGTGAGACAGCGAAGCCCAAGAGATGTGGAGTGTTGAAGGTTGAAGTTAGAAAGTTTGTTAAGTTTTTTTGTCAGTTTTGGAAGGTTTCCTACGACAGAGAATATGAAAAGAATGTAATCTTCATTTTGGTGTTTTAGTTTTTATTTTTTTTTAGAGAATGTGAGATGAAAAAAATATGATGTTGGAAGTTGAACCAATTTTTTTGATATTATTGATTGATGGAAATTCATTTGGTATATAGAGAGTTTTTGAATGGCAGGTGTGAATTATTGCAGATAAGGGATGATCTTGAAGAGTGTGATAAAGTTTTTCAGAGCAGGAGATAAAGTTGATTTTGAGTTGTAGAGTTTTGAGGAGGGTTTTTGAGGATGAGAGAGATTTTGAGAAGATGAGAGATTTTGCTATGAGATGAATTTTTGCAGGTATGATGGTGCAATCCAGATTGAAAGATTTTTATGAATGAAGAGCAGAGTATTATTTCTTGTTGATGGAAGATGCAATCAAGGTTGAAGTGTCACAGAGCAGATTGAAGATTTGAAAGATAATCATTTTCAGAGAAGGTTAATTTTTCAATTTTGCAGTCAGAGAGTTTATAATATTGTAAATTGTTTTTTGGAATTGTGTTGCAAAGGAAAAATACATTTATTTGATTCTTTTTAAAAGGGAGAAATAAGGTATTGTGATTATAGAAACAGGGAAATCCCCTGATTTGTTCTTTTCAATAAATTTCTAATGTTGTAATGTCAGTGAGACATGCAGAGAAGTACAATATGCCAGTGAGGCAAAATTGTAATGTCAGTGAGACAATTGTAGATCTGAAATTTTGTTAAGCCAGTGAGGCAGTTGAGTGGTTTTTATACCCCAGGAGGGTTTTCCACTCGGGAAATTTCTTGTGTCAAATTTTATGTGGTGATACTTTGCATAATCTATTTATCTATCTGAAGAATTCTATAATTGTGAAGTTAAGTTTATTAAAAGGATTAAAAAGTGTTATAATTTGTTAACAACACTGATTCACCCCCCCTCTCAGTGTTGTGTGTATTCCTACATGTAGTGTATGAAACTTACTTCGATAAAGAAAAGCGTACTTCTCTTTACCAAATGATCTCAATGATACCACTAGAAATAACTAGCTCATTTAGGATGAATCTAATTTTCTACTAGCCTAATAAAAGAGTAGATTTAACTAGCTAGACCTAATGTGTTTCACCCTTGAGAAAAACTAAGTTTTCTAGCAAGCCAAAACACTATGCAAACTGAAAGATACCAAATTTATAAGATTACCAGCTATAAATTTAATAAATCAGAAGTAAAATCATAAATATAGTGTTAAGAGGAACCTGTTATAGAAATTTGAGGTTGACTGCCTGATATGCCAACACATCACACTGTAGTCTGTATGGAATGAAAAAGTAAGATTCCAGTCTTTTTCCTTGGGAACTATGCCTAGCCTACATGAGAATAAACATCAGACCATTGAGAAGATATCTAGGTAATAACAAAAATTAAAATGAAGAGATTTTTTCTATTTGTTAAAAATAAATAATGAAATAACAAGATAGAGAAGAAATCAACAAAAATATCATGCAGTTGGATGTCTTCTCCACAAAAAACTTGTGAGCTACAAGAAACAAAAAAATGGTTGGGGCTATAATGTAGAATAGGGGAACACTTATCAAGTCTCACAAACATGAGTGACTGATCTTAGAGGGAAGGACAACAAACTTGCACATCATGACACCTACAACCTCCATTCATGAGCCTAATTTGGTTTGGATGTATGAGATGATTTTCAACACTTGAGGAGGGCATGATACATGTTCTTTTGACCAATGGAATCTTACCAAACTCATAAGTTAGCCTAGCAAGTTGTCCTACCCAAGGTTCCTTCACAAATGGCCTATTTTCCTTGTAGCCCTAGAAATGTGGTTTAGAGGGCTTAACTCCAAACCTTTCCAAACAACTCCCAAAACTATTTAGCTTTTTAGATACCCATTACAGCCCTCTATAACATAATTGACATGCAGCATACATTGTTTTGGAACACAAGCCTCTAAAAATGAATGTTCCTGTTGTTCCAAGGGGCAATTAGCCCTAGGTTTACAAAGGAAGTACCCTACCAGAGTGACCCAGAACTTTATAACCAATTCCAGAAGTTAGTATAGATTTAAAATGGATGGATTCAATAGGTTTTGGACCTCCATGGGCATTAGAAACAAGTTTTCCAACTAAATCTTCCTCTAGCTATCACCAATGGCTTAATACATAGAGATATCAAGCCAAATCTTCCTCAAATCTTGTCTTGGACTGCTCCCTGCACCTGAACACAAAACCCATTGTATTATATACCTATACAGACCCAACAAATCCATTTTGGGGCTCTAACTCAAATATTTGGGTCAGAACCCCATAAAACTCTTAAAACCCCACCAAACCTTCCTAGAAACAACAATTTTGGGACAACATTTTGTTCTTCTTTCTCCTACAATTTCAAGACACCCAAATAGACTCAAATGAAATTTAAAACATGTATTTGCATCATCCAAAATGTGAGAGTCCTTTAAATGGCTGTACGGGTGAGTATTGTCGCAAAGAACATCAAATTTTCACAGTAAAAAGTAGCAAACAATCTTCTTTTCTGTATTTTCTCTTTTCCAAATTCAATGATATGTTTTCCATGACCTCCATGGGATAAATATAATCAAAATCATCACTATGTTTCATGCAAGATTCTTTTCCTATCCAAAAAGGCAAAAAAACTCACTCATTTCCCACTAATTTCACTAATTTTAGCCTCAAGACTATTTTTTTTCCAAATATAGCACATGCTATTTGGAGTTCCACTACTAGTTGACTTCTAGAATGGAGGGAGTGGTTTCTAAAATAGAGAGAGTGATCTGACTCAGAACTTATTACAATAATAAATTAATACATGACTCCACCTAGGCTCATCATGAGCATAAAATCCAAAATTTAAGACTCCTAGTGAGCATACAAGTCAAAATTAGCTATGGTGGTCTTTGCACCATACAACTGGGGTAAAATGATTTCAATCTCTTGATGAAATGAGCTCTTGGATAGAGGCTCCATGTTGTTTGATATCTTCTTCTGCCATCCATGTAGCATCTTCAATTGGCACATCATGCCATTTCACCAAATGTTCATTATAGACTTTGTTTATTGTCCTCTTAATCTCTCTTGTGTCCAAAATAATTTTAAGTTTCACTGGCTGACTAGGTGGAAGATCCCTTATCCAATCCTCATTAGCAACATCTTCATCTTCTTCATCTGCAACATTAGATCCTTTGAAAGGATATAGGTCTGCAACATTGAAAATGGGGGATATAGCAACTCTAGGAGGGAGTTCTATCTCATAGGCATTCTGACCAAATTTGTGGACCACCTTGCAAGGTCCTATCTTCTTCATCATCAACTTTGTATATCTACCCTTAGGTAGTCTCTCCTTCCTCAAATGAGCCAGCACCATGTCACCTACTTTGTATTGAACATCTCTTCTTTTTAGATTAGCTTTCTCCTTGTACTTGGCAACAATCTTTTCAAGAGTTTCTCTTACTTGGTGATGTATCTCCTTCATGGCTGTGGAAAAGTCTTCTCCTTGTGCACTCCTATTGTCTACTCCCCTTAGGTCTCTCAGTTCATAAATGTCTCTTGGCTTCATGCCATACATTACTTCAAAGGGTGTCCTTCCAATGCTCTTGTTAACAGAGTCATTGTAGGCATATTTGGCTTGGGGCAGCAATAGATCCCATGACTGATTATGCTCCTTTGTTAGGCACCTTAATAGGTTTCCCAAAGACCTATTTACAACCTCAGTTTGCCCATATGTTTGGGGATGGTAGGCAGAACTGAAAGTTAGATTTGCTCCCAGCTTCTTCCACAAAGTTCTCCAAATGTGACCAATGAACTTGGAATCTCTATCAGACACTATTGTCAAAGACAATCCATGGATTCTTACAATTTCCTTGAAGAATAGACCAGCAATATGAGAGGCATCATTAGTGGACTTACAAGTAATGAAATGTGCCATCTTACTAAATCTATCTACAACAACAAAAATGCTATCATAACCTCTTTATGTCTTGGGCAGACCTAGAACAAAGTCCATGCTGATAGACTCCCATGGCTGATTGGGTATTGGTAAAGGCTGATATAAACCTACATTAGAACTTGATCCTTTAGCCCTTTGGCATATCACACAACTCTCCACAAACTTCTTCACATCATTATGCAACCTAGGCCAATGATAAAACCTCTTGACCTGCTCCAAAGTTTTGTCATAACCAAAGTGACCACTCAGGCTGCCACAATGTTTTTCCTTGATCAAATTTGCTCTCAGGGAGCATCTTGGCACACACAACTGATCTCCCTTGAACAATAGACCATCTTATACCACAAACTCATAAATTCATTGTGAAAAACATCTTGGGACTGATTACAAACAGCAAAAACAGTACTGAAATCTTCATCATTCTCATACATACCTTTAAGTGCATCAATACCTACACTTTGCAACTTGATCTCCTGCACCATCATGGACCTTCTACTCAGAGCATTAGCAACTTTGTTTTCTTGTCCTTTCTTGTGTTTGATGGTGAATGTGTAGGCTTGCATATACTCCATCCACTTCATGTGTCTGTGACTTAGCTTATCTTGGATGTTCAAGAAACTCAAAGCATGATTGTCTGTGAAGACAATAAACTCCTTAGGCAATAAATAATGCCTCCACTTCTTGAGTGACTGTACCATAGCATAGAATTCAAGGTCATAGGAAGAGTACTTCCTCTTGGCTTCATTGAGTTTTTCACTGAAGAATGCAACTAGTCTCCCATCTTGACTCAGGACTGCACCTATGGCATATCCACTTGCATCACATTCAATTGTGAACACCTTGCTGAAATCAGGGAGTGCAAGAATGGGTTGTTGAGCCACCCTTGTCTTCAAATACTTAAAGCTTTTCTCATCTTCCTCAGTCTATTGGAACTTCTTCTTCTTATCTCCTTTGATAGTATCAAGAATAGGAGAACAAATATGATATAAATTTTTGATAAACTTTCTATAAAATGTGGCCAAACCATGGAAACTTCTTACCTCTGCTGCTATTTTACGAGTTGGCCAGCTAAGTATGGCTTCTACCTTGGATGGATCCATCTTTAGTGTACCTTTGGAGATCACAAACCCAAGATAGACAAGCTCCTCTTTCATGAATTCACACTTCTTGAGGTTGATCATCAATTTCTCCTCATTCAATCTTTTCAACACCATGTCTAAATGCTGCAAGTGTTCTTCTTTGGTTCTGTTGTGCACAATAATGTCATCTAGATAGACTACCACAAACTTGGCTATGAAATGCTTGAGAACTTCATTCATAAGTCTCATGAATGTACTTGGGGCATTTGATAACCCAAATGGCATTACTAGCCACTCATAAAGATCTTCATTTGTCTTGAATGTTGTCTTCCATTCATCACCCTCTCTTATTCTTATCTGATGATAACCACTCTTTAAATTTGTCTTAGAAAAGTAACATGCATCACCCAAACTATCCATTAGATCTTCTATCCGATGTATTAGAAATCTATACCTAATGGTTATCTTGTTGATGGCTCTAGAATCAGTGCAAAGTCTCCATTCTCCACCCTTCTTAGGTGCTAGGACAATTGGAATAGCACAGGGACTCAAACTCTCCTTGATCAGCCCTTTGTCTAATAGCTCTTGGATTTGATTTTTGACTTCTTCATTTTGCTGTGGTGTCATCTTGTATGTTGCCTTGTTTGGCAAACTTGCACCAGGTATGAGATCAATATGATGGCTTACATCCCTGACAGGAGGTAGTGAACATGGTAGGTCTTTCACCACTATGTCTTCATACCTGTCCAATAGGACCTACACCTCCTCTGGTATCTTTTCTACCTCTATTTCTGCCTTGGCTGATATAGGCTTGCCAATGATGGCATATCCTACCTCTTCTTCTTTCAGTGTCTTCAAAAACTCTTTCTCTTTCACCATCATCATGCTTGGTCCTTCATGGATTGCTGCACCATCTTTTATGGGTGTAAGATTGTAGGTCACCCCATCCTTCACAATCATGTATGTATTCTCTTCTCCATCATGCTTGGCCTTTCGGTCAAACTGCCATGGTCTGCCTAAGAGAAGATGGCATACATCCATAGGGATGATATCACACAAAATCTTGTCCTTGTAGCCACCAATGTTGAACTCTACCCAAGCTTGTTCATTTACAAGTACTTGTTGACCCTTGTTGAGCCATGATACCTTGTAGGGTGTAGAGTGAGGAATCTTCTTTATCTTCAACTTTTCTACCATTTCCAGAGACACAAGATTGTCAGTAGAACCAGAATCAACAATCACCTTACATACCTTTCCTTGTGCTTTGCAAAGTGTTCTAAATAAGGCCTTTCTCTGTGGAGGCAACTTGGCTGATGGTACCTTCAACAAAGTCCTTATCATCAAAGACTCTAATGCTTCTGGGCCTGCATGCACAAAATGTGAGTTTACACTTTCTTGGTCCTCCTCCTGTACTATGTGGACTCTTCTATCACTTCTATGTGAACTTGATGCTTGCTTGTCTGGACATTTGAATATAGGATGTCCAACTTGATTGTAGTTGTAGCACTTGACTGTGAAGGTGCTTGACCCTCTACCATGGCCTCCAAACCTACCTCTACTATTTGATCTCCTTCCTCTGACACTGCCTCTTTCACTTAACTCTCCTCTTGGTTCATGGTTCTCTTTGTTGTTATCATTTGTTTCTCCTTGCAATTCTACCCTCTTCCACCAAAGTTTCCTCTTCCTCTGAAGTTCTCTCCTGTACCCCTTCCATTTTGTTCTTGTCTCCTTTTGATCTTCTCCTCAGCTCTCACTGCCAACTGGAAGCATTCTTCCACATTCTTGGGTGTATTGAGACTTAGTTCATCTTGGATATTGAACCTAAGCCCATTCATGTATCTAGCAATCTTCTCAACTTCATCCTCATTATGACCAGTTCTCATACTGAGCTTATGAAACTCCTTTGTGTAGGCCATTACATCCATCTCTTTCTGTTTCAAGTTCTGCAACCTTCTGAAGGTTTGAATGGCATAATCTTTTGGAAGGAATTGACCCTTCACCTTGGACACCATCTAGTCCCATGAACTAGTTTTGGTTTTTCCTTGTCTTATTCTCTCTGACTGAACACAGTTCCACCATGTCAACACTGCTCCCTTCAGCTTAGTCTTTGCCAGCTTGACTTTCTTCTCTTCAGGCATCTCTTTGTACTCAAAATAGTTATCCAAAGAATCAATCTAGTCTAGTACCTCCTCACTGTTCATCTTACCCTCATACATGGGCAACTACATCTTGACATCAGTGTTTTCTCCTTTCACAGTCTACAGCATCTTCATAAACCTTTTTATCATCTGGATCCATCTCTATCTCAATGGATCCCTCTTGAGGGTCTAGATTTTCACCCTCATACTCTTGGTCACTGTCTTCCTCAATGACCCCACCTCTTCTCAGGTTTTCTTCAATGGCTGCAAGTTTGGTTAGGACTCCTTGAGATTCCTTCATCAATCTCACTTCTCTAGTGAGGACTGGACTGTTCTTGGGAGGCATCTTGTACTCCTTCTTCACACTTTCCCAAATTAGAACTTGTGCTCTGATACCACTTGATGTAGAACAGGGGAACACTTATCAAGTCTCACAAACATGATTGACTGATCTTGGAGGGAAGGACAACAAACTTGTACATCATGACACCTACAACCTCCATTCATGAGCCTAACTTGGTTTGGATGTATGAGATGATTGTAAACACTTGAGGAGGGCATGAGACATGTTATTTTGACCAATGGAAGCTTACCAAACTCATAAGTTAGCCTAGCAAGTTGTCCTACCCAAGGTTCCTTCACAAATGGCCTATTTTCCTTGTAGCCCTAGAAATGCGGTTTAGAGGGCTTAACTCCAAAACTTTCCAAACAACTCCTAGAAATATTTATCTTTTAGATACCCATTATGGCCCTCTATAATATAATTGACATGCAAGGTACATTGTTTTGGAACACAAGCCTCTAAAAATGATTGTTCCTGTTGTTCCAAGGGGTAATTAGCCCTAGGTTTACAAAGGAAGTACCCTATCAGAGTGACCTAGAACTTTCTAACCAATTCCAGAAGTTGGTATGGATTTAAAATGGATGGATTCAATAGGTTTTGGACCTCCATGGGCATTAGAAACAAGTTTTCCAACTAAATCTTCCTCTAGCTATCACCAATGGCTTAATACATAGAGATATCAAGCCAAATCTTCCTCAAATCTTGTCTTGGACTACTCCCCTACACCTGCACACAAAACCCATTGTATAATATACCTATATAGACCCAAAAAATCCATTTTGGGGCTCTAACTCAAAGATTTGGGTCAGAACCCCATAAAACTCTTAAAACCCCACCAAACCTTCCTAGAAACAACAATTTTGGGACAACATTTTGTTCTTCTTTCTCCTGCAATTTCAAGACACCCAAATAGACTCACATGAAAGTTAAAACATTTATTTACATCATCCAAAATGTGAGAGTCCTTTAAATGTCTGTACGGGTGAGTATTGTCGCAAAGAACAACAAATTTTCACAGTAAAAAGCAGCAAACAATCTTCTTTTTGTATTCTCTTTTCAAACTTCAATGATATGTTTTCCACGACCTGTAGGGGATAAATACAATCCAAATCATCACTATGTTTCATGCCAGATTCTTTTCCTATCCAAAAAGGCAAAAAAACTCACTAATTTCCCACTAATTTCACTAATTTTAGCCTCAAGATTGTTTTTTTTTCCAAATATAGCACATGCTATTTGGAGTTCCACTACTAGTTGACTTCTAGAATAGAGGGAGTGGTTTCTAAAATAGAGAGAGTGATCTGACTCAAACCTTATTACAATAATAAATTAATACATGACTCCACCTAGGCTCATAATGAGCATAAAATCCAAAATTTAAGGCTCCTAGTGAGCATACAAGTCAAAATTAACTATGGTGGTCTCTGCACCAGGCTATTTAGGAGCTTGCTTTCAGGTCAAGCCTCTATATTGACCTTTCAACCTCCACAAATAACCAATATGATAAAAATGGATAAAAACTAGTGTGTTCTCTCAATCTTATGTGCACCTAAGAAAAATAACAACAATAATAATAGTGATGCTATGAATGCTTAAGCTATGATATATACCAGCCAAACAAACTCATGTATATGACAGAGATGAAAGGAAATGAGAAACTCATAAAGTGCCTTCTATGCAAAAGGGGGTTTTACATTAAGACAATAACAAAAGAGAGGGAAATGAATTTAGTCACCTCCAAGAAGAGAGATAAATGCCACACAATAAAAAAAGACCCAAGAAAAGGGCCCAATTGGAGATAGCGATTCCAAAACCCCACGGAGATATTGAATGCCTAAAAGCAATTCACATGAAGCTTAGAGAAACACATTAATATATCTATTTAATGAAGAATGCTGAGGAAGATTGCAAAGGGTGTTGTAGAATGCCAAGAGTATGAGAGAATGTAATAGAGTTACCAAAAACTTTGATACAATTTTTTTACAAGATTTGCAAGATTAGTTTCAAAATACAAAGTTGGAGGGAAGAGTAGGAAAGGAAGATCAAAATGAGTCATTTAGGTGTGACATAAGCATTACAAAAAATCATGCATGCAAAATAATGATGGATTGAATTATTGACTTCTTTTTATGTTGTTTTTATATGTTTTTAAGACCTTTCCATATGATCCTGTAGATACTTTACAAACATCACCATTACTATATGTTGTTTCTCATATACTTTTCAAAGAATTTAAACCTATGTTGATAATATGGAATATGGTGGTTATATTATCAAGTGAATGATTTAAATTATAAGTATGCATGTAATATAAATAGAATCCTATGGTTTAAATATGAGAGTTATTTTGTGTACATATGTTTGGAGAATTAATCCTGTGCAGCAAGGACGTGGCATCAAGGTAAGAGCAATTGCAGCGAGTTGCAGGATAGGGGAATTAAGTGAAGTGTAGTTTGAATGCCAAGAGTGAAGACAGATAGAGGATGAATCTGAACCATCATGGATTGGAATAAATGCAGAAAGGAAGACTTGTTCTAAACGTAGTCTATGAGTGGTTTTTCATACAAACCGTTTCATGAGAGTTCTTGTTTAAACATGACTTTTCTTCTTTTGATCAGTTAGATTAATAAATCAATCATGCAACTTGTATTCTAGTATCTAGGGTTGAATTGATTGAGGATTAGTTAGTGGTTGCATATGACTCTCTCGATTTTGTATAAGTTAGAGGGAGGAGTTCGTTGCTAAGTTAGTTGCTTTCACTTTCCAGTTACTTAGCCGTTACTCTATTTTTCAAATGTCAATTATCCAGACATGTTTTGATTTGAATAAAATTCAAGAAGATTCTATTTTTGATATGAATTGAATATAATTTGGTGTTATGAGAATGCATGAGAATCTGAAGTAGATTTGGTTTCCAGATTAAGTGAGATAGTTTCCTGAGCTGGTCACTCAAGGTACTAATCCTCACTTCATATATTTCCTTATTTATTTATGCATTCCTAGTTAAAATTGGTTTTCTGTTATTTCAGCAATTGCATTGTGAGACAAGTAAAATATCTTGATTTCTATTACCAGTAGTTCTGATTCATGAACAAGTACATATTTTAAGTCCTCCAGAGGTTCGTGTTAGTTCTTTTATCATTCTAATTATTTTGAGTTAATTCCATAATTTCCTATTGGATATAGTCATCTTCAGCTTATGTTGAAGGTACCCGTAGCAACTAGGTTTTAAATTGTTTTTGTTGTTCTTACATTTCTATGAACTTCAGTAAATTAGGTTAATTAGAATAAGTCTGTATGAGTTAGTTTAGGATAGAAATGAGTCTTGAAGGCATATATAGTGTAGGCATCATCATAAGCTTACACTCCTTGGTTGATAATTCAATGTAGGAATGCAATGATAGAGTGGACTGTTCAGATAGGTTTATCCTTGAATTTTGCTTAAGTCTACAACACATTAGTTTTCCTCTACATTTTTGGCACCATTGCCGAGGATGGTGCTACCTTCATAGTCTTATTAGTTTTATATGCTTTTGTAGTTAAAATTTTGATTCCAACACTACAATTAATAAACTCATTTTTTAGGAAATACCAGACATTATACTAACATTGTGCAGGACTGTTGAAATATCAAGCTAAAACCACTGTATGCGGAGGCAGAGAGATCACCGAGGTAGATTCCTCCCTTCAACTTCTCAGGATAATGAGGACTTGGCTGACTTTATCAATTATATAGTAGAAAGTGTTGAAGAAGAGTTTCCTCTTACATCTTCATCAACACCTCCTACATCTCCATCAACTTCCTCCACAGCTACAGAAGGGACTTTTAGAACCATGGTAGATGTTGCAGTAGAGGATCCTCCAAGACAAGCAACATTTGAATTCCCTATCCCAGACCAAGCACGAGCTACTACTCTAAAAAATATACCACCTTCTACATTGCCTGTTTTCTACGGCTTGGTGACTGAAGATCCTGACACTTTCCTATTCAAGTTTGATGTCTTGTGTAGGAGTTATGACTACACCACTGATCCTTACAGACTCAAGTTGTTCCCTACCACACCAAAAGATGCTACTTTAAGATGGTTTATGGGGTTGGGGAAAGATGTCATAAAGACAAAGTTTCTGGCAAAATATAAAGACTACTGCAAAGGACATGATAGGAGGAGAGATGACATCTTCAGGATGTCACAAAAGAGGATGAGCGATTGGAAGACTATGTTGAAAGATTCCAATTTGCCTTGAAGAAAAACCCTCAAAATAGATTGTCTGAAGAATCACTAAAGCTGGTCTTTTTGAGGGGAGTTAATGATGACTACATGGATGCCCTCAATCTCATTGGAACAGGGGATATATCTCAACTTCCCTTTGAGAATGTCTGCAGAGCTTGCAGAAATTATTCTAGAACCTTTTCTAGAAAACCAAGGGGAGAAAGAGTAGCCATCACAGGCAAGACAACCAATGGGGTTTCAAGAGTGTAAATTAGTAACCTGCTGACCAACATGAAAGAGGACATTATTAGCTATATGGCTACATAGTTGGACACTCTTCACATCAAGAAGAAATAGGAAGAGGCAGATGCAATACTTACTGAATATTGCCCCAACTGTAGACAGAGGAAGGCCAATTGTAAATGCAAGAGGGTGGCCAATATCCAGCAAGAGAAGATTGAAAGGCCAGAATTACATCCATTTGAAGGAGAAGATGGGCAACTGTTCTTTATAGCTCAAAGGAGATCTTGGAAGCAAAGACAAGGTATGCCCATTGATCCACTTAATTTTAATTCCCCTTTTCCTGATGCAAACCAGAATTTCTCTGCTTGGAATACTCAATAGTGGCCTGGTTATCCAAATGCATGGCAAAACCCACAATGGCCTACTCCACAAGCTGGTTGGAACCAACAATAGCCAAACCCATGGACTCAGCAAAATTTCTAAGGTCCCAACTATAACCCCCAGTGGCTTACTCAGCAACAACAATGACAGCCTCAATGAAACAAGGGCCAACAATGGCAACAAAATGCACCTTTTCAGCAACCAATGATTCCATCTTAGCCACAACAGCTAGTCATAATGTCACCCTCAACACCTCAAAATCCACCTCCTAGGCCTACCCAAATCCCTACCCAACCTGCACCTAACCCTAACAACAAGCATGTCCAGCAGGCTTATACTAACGAGGTAATGCAATATCCCACCTATGGGGTGGAAGTGAGTAATGTTCATCTTAGATTAGGGAAGCAACTTGTAGGGCCTTCATCTCCCCAAATCACAAAACTTGAAGATGACAAAACCACCAAAGAAGCCTTAGATAAACCACCTTTGGAACCTGAATCAACCCAAGATGCCCAAACTACCTTACATTAGAAGCCTCCTCCTTTCCCTGAGTGCTTGGCCATGCAAAAACAAACAGCCCAAACTGATATTCTCCTTCTCAGCCAGCGAAAAGATATAAGCATCGAGATTCCTTTAATCCAAGCCATCAAGGATATTCCTATCTACACTAAGACTATTAGGGATCTTTACATAAAGAAGCCAGGAAGGAAGAGAATAAACCCTTAGACAGTACATGTTTTAGGCAATTTTGTTGATATCATGTTGGGTAATATAATTGTTCCCAAATATACAGATCTAGGTAGTCCAGTGGTGGATGTCAAGATCAATGGGACTCTGATTAAGAATACTCTGATAGATTTAGGTGCTGCAATTAATGTCATGACCGAGGAGACAATGCAAACACTCCAATTAAACACCTTAGGCCTACTCAGATAGTCTTGCAATTAGGTGATAGGTCTACAGTCAAACCTGAAGGAGTCATAGAAGATTTGGTCATTGCATTAGATTCTTGGGAATACCCTGCTGATTTTATAATGTTGCAGCCAAAGGTTAATCTTGCTGGTTATCCTCTTATACTAGGTAGACCATGGCTTTCCACTATTGATGCATTTATAGGTTGCGGGTCTGGTAACATGATCATATCCAATGGGACTGTGACCAAGAAATCAGTTTTATATCCACCATCCCAGCCATACCATGAGCTTGAGTAGACCATTTGGCCTAGCCTGGAAGATGAGGACACTTATTCCCTACAAACCCTGATGACTATTGAATGTAGCCCCTTATTGGATATTCTAGATGAAGATGAATTAATTGCTCACATTATACAAAATGATTGTGGGAGTCACCCACATCAGCAAGACTACCTATCCTTCTTACAAGACCCTTTAAGTAGCATAATACCTAGCAGTTCCTTGGAGGACGTATCCCAAATATTTCATGCTTTATTACCCTAGCAATGCTTACCCATATTACCCAACCTTGATTTGTCTTCTATGCAAGAACTATCCAAACAATTAGAAATCAAGCTAGGTAAGATGTTAAATATTAACAATACATTGACTAATGAACAACAACAATCCCTGCATGAAATATTGCATACACACTCAGCAACATTCACCTGGGATTATAGTGACATGAAAGGCATTGATCCTACCTTATGCATGCACAAAATATATATTGATGATGGCTATAGACCCATCAAGCAGCAGCAGAGGCGCATGTGTTGGGATAAGGTGCCATTAACCTTGTAAATCACAATATTGTATTTATTCCATTTATTATATGTAATTTGTAATTATCCATGAGGAGATGTACTAGTTTCATTGGCAGGGGTAATTTTGGAGTAACCGGAGGTAATTACGGAGTGACGTTTACTGTTGGCAAATGTTAAAACTCAAAGTAAATGAGGGTAGGCATGCTCCCTTGAGGAATATACTATTTTTGGCATGTATGACAACTGTCATAATGTTTGGTAAGTGAATCTATGATAGTTGCAAGTTGTCATAAGATTTTTAGATTCTATGACGCATATGACGGATATGTTAGTTGTATATTTGCTATATTTAGCCCAAGGTTCCTATCTTGGAAAGATACTCTTTTGTGGAATCGATGACCATTATGACATGTCATAAGATGCTATAAGAGGCTAGATTTAGTCTTGGGCACCCAACCTTTGCATTACTATTTTTGGACAAGTGTAAGATGCTTGTAAGATGGTAATTAATGTTTACAGGTTGGAGAATCTTAGGAGAGAGAAGCTAAACGTCTAGGATGAGTTGGAAAACATTTCTATAAGTATTTGCCATGCATTTGTTGCTGCAATATAGATTTTAGGTACTCAAGTGCTGCCGAAATGCTATCAGATTGAAGACTAAAGAAGAGATTGGTGGTGTTGTATTGTACAATCTTTTACAGATTAATACAAACATTGGGCGTCTTTCTTGTGTGGAGTTTTTTACCCGCATGGGTTTTCTCCACATTAAACACTATGTCATTGTGTCTTGTGTTGAGTTCTTCATGTTTGGCATTTTTCTTTATAGTGGGTTTTATGTTTTGTTACAATCTCCATTGTTAATGCACACTTAAAGATTGCTGAAATTTATCTTGAATCAGATTTCCATTGAAGTAGTGTTGCTTTCATTTCTAACATTTGGTATCAGAGCCTGGCCATCTGTGACTCTTGGGTAGTAGTGTGGAAGCTATAGCTACAATGGGAGATTTGGTTGTGCTTGTTTTGTAGATATTGTGTTGTTATTATGGCTGCATCCACCATTGCATCAACCTCTCGATTGGACATTGAGAAGTTCAACGGAATGAGGTATGAATTGTGGAAGCTGAAAATGGAAGATTTGTTGGAAGAAAGAAACCAATGGTTGGCTGTTCAAAAAGAGAAGAAACCTGATGATGTCTCTCAAGATGAGTGGGATAGACTAGATAAGAAGGCATGGCGAACCATCCAGTTGTGTCTTTCAGACTCTGTCTTGTTGAATGTCACAAAGGAGGAGACCGCACGCAAGTTGTGGAATTGGTTAGGTGAGATCTATCAAGCCAAGAGTATGGTAAATAAATTGTTTTTTTATGAAAATGCAAGAAGGTGAATCAATTGCAGAGCATTTAAATTCTTTTAATTTGTTATTGAGTCAGCTTGATTTAGTAGATGTTGAGGTTAGTGAGGAAGATAAATCTATCTTACTTCTTTGTTCTTTATCTAAGTCTTGGGAGAATGTTATCCTTGCTATCACTACTAACCTTGCGGATCTGAAGTTGGATGCTCTTGTTTTAGTGCTACTATCACAGGAATTGCGGAAGAAGAGTTCAGATAGTTTAGGGGATGCTCTCAATGTCAAGGGAAGGTCTAAGGAAAGGGGACCTAAAGGAGATCAGAAAGGGGCTAAGGATAAGTCCAAGGACCGGTCTAAGACTCCTAGTAAAAAGAATAGAGTTAAGTGTTGGAACTGCAGTAAAAGGGGACATGTGAAGGAGTACAGAAACCCCAAGAAACAATGGGAGAGTGCTTCAGATAAGTCCTCGAATGCAGGTGAAGAAGTTTTACTTTCTACATGTAATCTTGTTTCTAATGATCATTGGTTGGTTGACTCAGGATGCTCATTTCATATGACCCCGCATAAGGAATTGTTCTCCACATATGAAGAATATGATGGAGGTAATATCTACCTTGGTGACAACTCTTCATATCTGATTGTTGGGAAAGGAAAGGTATTGTTGTGTTTCAGTGATGAGAGGATTAAAACCCTCTCTGGTGTTTTGCATGTTTCTGGATTAGCTAGAAATCTAATTTCAATTTTGAAGTTGAATGATTTGGGAATGCATGTGATATTTGACAAGCATGGTTGCAGATTGGAGAGAGGGAACTTGGTGGTAGCGAAAGGGAAGAGATTCAGAAAATTGTTTAAGCTTAAAGCCACTACAGTTTGTAATGTCTCTTATGTTTCTGAGGCTTCTGAAAACACTTGTATGTTGTGGCATTGCAAATTGGGCCACACAAGTAATAATGTACTGAAAACTATTAAGAATAAAGAATTGTTGAATGGTTTCTCTTATTCCGATGAGCATTTTGATTTCTATCAGCATTGTGTGTTTGGTAAACAAAAAAAATCATTTCCTTTAGGAAGCAATAGAGCAAAACAGAAGTTAGAAATTATTCATATGGATGTGTTTGGACCTGTGGATAATGAATCTATTAGAAAATCTCGTTATTTTGTAACCTTCATTGATGATGTATCCAGATATACATGGATTTATTTTATGAAACATAAATATGAATTTTTCACTAAGTTTAAGGAATTCAAAGTCTTAGTAGAGAACCAATCAGGTTTAAAGATAAAAATATTAAGATCTAACAATGGAGGGGAATATTGCTCTAAGGAATTTGATGAGTTTTGCAAGCATGCAGGTATAATCAGACAAAAGACAACTCCATATACACCACAACAGAATGGTGTTGCAGAAAGGATGAACCAAACAATTATGGAAAGAGCCAGAAGTATGCTTAGTGATGCATAGTTTGATAAATACTTTTGGGCAGAGGCTGTGTGTACTGCTTGCTACTTGATAAATAGATCTCCTTATAAGGCTCTTGATTCCACACCTTATGAAGTGTGGACAGGTAAAAAACCTTTTGTTTCACATTTAAGGGTTTTTGCCTGTGAGGCTTTTGTTCATGTGCCTAAGGAAAAGCGATCTAAGTTAGATCCAAAGGCTAAAATGTGTACATTCATTAGATATGGTGATAATGTCAAAGGTTATAAGCTTTGGAATCCACTAACCCGCAAGATTATCTTTTCTAGAGATATTATTTTTAGGGAACTTAGAGCTATTTCTGAACCTAAGTAGCCAAAAGAGAAAGAAGAAAAGGTAAAGAAGGTGCACTTTGATTTAGAGTAGCAAAGATGCACCTCAAGAAGAACAAAATGATGGATTGGGGGTGAAGAAGAAGAAGAAGATTTGAGTAGTTCTGAGGAAGATGAGTCTGTTGTTACAGAAGAAGTTGGTACAGATGATCATGCAGAAGATCGAGTAGAGTCTCTTACTCCAACCTTAACGAGATCCACAAGACAACAGAATCTAGTTGACAGGTATAGTCCACCAGATTTTCGTTGTGTATATGCTTTATTGAGTAGTAACGATGAACCTAGATCCTACAGGGAAGCTACTTTTGTAGATGATAGTGAGTCTTGGCAATTAGCCATGCATGAGGAGATGATGGCTTTAGACTCTTGTAACACTTGGGATCTTGTTTATTTGATCAAAGGAAGAAAGGCCATAGGTTGTAAGTGGGTCTTCAAGAAGAAGTTTGGAGTAGGCAGGTCATTGGAGAAGTACAAGGCTAGACTAGTAGTCAAGGGCTACTCCCAGAGAGAGGGAGTTGATTTTGGTGAGATATTCTCTTCTGTTGCTAAATTGACTTCTATTAGATTTCTCTTATCCATTGCTACAACTTATGATTGGGAGATTGAGCAAATGGATGTTAAGACTGCGTTCTTGCATGGAGATCTTGAAGAAGAAATTTATATGCAACAGCCTACAGGATTTGAGGTAAAAGGAAAAGAACATTGGGTTTGTAGGTTAAAGAGGTCTCTTTATGGTCTAAAATAGTCCCTCAAAATGTGGTATCAAAAGTTTGACTCATTTGTTTTGAAATTGGGTTTTGTTAGAAGTGAGGAGGATCACTGTGTTTACATTTATTATGTTGATGATTCTATATTGGTTATTTCTTTGTATGTTGATGACATGTTTTTTAGCAATACTAAGGGTATGATCAGTGAGCTTAAAGCCCAACTTTCAAGTGCATTTGAGATGAAGGATCTTGGTGCTGCAAGGCATATTCTAGGAATGGAGCTCAGGAGGGATAGAGTTAACAAAAATATTTGGTTGTCACAAAGTAAGTATGTGAATACCATTTTGCAGAGGTTTAGTTTGCAGGACTGTAACCCAGTTAGAGTTCCTTTACCCATTGGTACTAAGCTTTCATTAGATATGTATCCAAAGACTAAGGATGATCTTGAGGATATGTCTAATGTGCCATATGCTAGTGTTGTAGGGAGTTTGATGTATGCAATGGTTTGCACTAGACCAGATATTGCCCAAGTAGTGGGATTTTTGAGTAGATTTATGTCTAACCCTGGTAGACAGCATTGGAACTATGTGAAGAGGGTGTTTAAATATCTAGCAGGTACTCCTAATCATTGTTTGGTTTATTTTGGTATTGATAGTGCTGATAAATCTTTGGACATACAGGGTTTTGTTGATGTAGATTAGGCAGGTGACTTGGATAGTCGAAGGTCCACTAGTGGATATGTGTTTACTCTATTTAGAGGAGTAGTGAGTTGGATGAGTAAGAGGCAGCCCACAGTTGCTTTGTCCACATAGAAGAAGAGTATATGACTTCTACTCATGTTTCTAAGGAGGTAGTTTGGTGAGGAGACTATGTACAGGTATTGGTTTTGATTGCAGGATCATTTAGATTGGTTGTGATAGTCAGAGTGCTATTTGTTTGGCCAAGAATCCCATGTATCATTGTCAAACTAAGCATGTTGATGTTTAGAATCACTTAGTTCAAGAGTTGGTTGCAAATGGAGAGATTGAGTTGAAGAAGATAGACACTCAGGAGAATGTTGCAGATTCATTGACCAAGCCTGTGAGCATAGAGAAGTTCATATAGTGTAGAGAGGCCATGGGCCTTGTTTCTAGTGCCTGATTATTTTTCATTTGATTTCCTATGGGTTGATTTACAATGTATAATGTCAAGTGGGAGAATGTTGGGATAAGGTTCCATTAACCTTGTAAATCCCAATATTGTATTTATTCCATTTATTATATGTAATTTGTAATTATCCATGAGGAGATGTACTAGTTTCACTAGCAGGGGTAATGTTGGAGTAACCAGAGGTAATTACGGAGTGACTTTTATTGTTGGCAAATGTAAAAAATCAAAGTAAATGAGGGTAGGCATGCTCCCTTGAGGAATCTACTATTTTTGGCATGTATGACAACTGTCATAATGTTTGGTAAGTGAATCTATGATAGCTACAAGCTGTCATAAGATTCTGAGATTCTATGACGCATATGACAGATATGTTAGTTGTATATTTGCTATATTTAGCCCAAGGTTCCTATCTTGGAAAGATACTCTTTTGTGGAATCTATGTCCATTATGACGCATCATAAGATGCTATAAGAGGCCAGATTTAGTCTTGGGCACCCAACCTTTGCATGGCTGTTTATGGACAAGTGTAAGGTGCTTTTAAGATGGTAATTAATGTTTACAGGTTGGAGAATCTTAGGAGAGAGAAGGTGAACGCCTAGGATGAGTTGGAAAACATTTCTATAAGTATTTTCCATGTATTTGTTGCTGCAATATAGATTTTAGGTACTCAGGTGCTGTCAGATTGAAGACTGAAGGAGAGATTGGTGGTGTTGTTGTATTGTACAATCTTTTGTAGATTAATACAAACATTGGGCCTCTTTCCTGTGTGGAGTTTTTTACTCGCAAAGGTTTTCTCCATGTTAAACACTTTGTCATTGTGTCTTGTGTTGAGTTCTTCATGTTTGACATTTTTCTCTGTAGTGGGTTTTATGTTTTGTTACAATCTCCATTGTTAATGCACACTTAAAGATTGTTGAAATTTATCTTGAATCAGATTTCCATTGAAGTAGTGTTGCTTTCATTTCTAATAGCATGAACCCTGCCCTTAGAGAGATTGTGAAAGCTAAGCTTCAAAAGCTTCTGGATGCAAGCTTTATATACCCCATTTCAAACAGTGAATGGGTTTCACAATTGGTCATAGTGCCCAAGAAAGGTGGCAAATGGAGAGTTTGTGTTGATTACACAGAAATCAATACTGCTACCAGGAAGAATCACTTTCCATTGCCATTTATTGACCAAGTTCTTGACTCTTTGGTAGGCAAGAAATACTTTTCCTTTCTTGATGGTTTTAGTAGCTATAACCATATTAAGATTACTCCAGAGGATCAGGATAAGACAACGTTTACTTGCCCTTGGGGTACATACGCATATTATGTCTTACCCTTTGGGTTATGCAATGCTTTGGCTACATTTCAAAGAGCAGTCCTCAGTATTTTCTCTGATTTTGCCCATGACAGCATGGAGATTTATATGAATGACTTCACCACATATGGTGACACATGATGAAGCCTTACACAATTTGGAGAAAGTGTTGAAGAGATGCACAAAGCACAACCTCCCTTTGAGTAATGAAAAGTGTTTTCTGATGATGACATAGGGAATAGTCTTGGGACATTTCATCTCAAGTGCAGGAATCCAAGTTGACCCAAAGAAGATTGAAATCATATCTACCATGCCTATTCCACAAAGATAGAAGGATGTAAGGAGCTTCCTGGGACATGCAGGATATTACAGGAGGTTCATTCAGGATTTTAGAAAGATTGTTGTACCTCTATTTACTCTGCTGACCAAAGATAATGAATTTGAATGGACCCAGATTGCCAGACTTCTTTTGAAAAGCTAAAAACATCATTGACACAAGCCCCTGTTCTCAGAGGTCCAAATTGGACACTACATTTTCACATCCATACAGATGCATCAGATTTTGCCATTGGGACAGTCCTAGGCCAACAAGAAGGAAACAAAGAGTATGCCATATACTATGTAAGTAAAAATCTACATGGAGTTGAGTTAAACTACACTATGACAGAGAAAGAGATGTTGGCAGTTGTTTATGCAATTAACAAATTCATGCACTACATAACTAGTTACAAAGTATTCATACATACAGATCATGCAGCCATCAGATATTTGATGAATAAGCCAATAGTGGATGGAAGACTTGTAAGATGGTTATTGTTGTTATAGGAATTTGATATTACAATTGTTGATAAACTAGGCAAGGCTAATGTAGTTGCTAATTTTCTATCTAGACTACCTACACAGTCCTCAGAAGGAGTGGTTGATGATTCCTTTCCTGATGAGCATCTATTTTCTCTAACTATACACACTCCATGGTATGCAGATATAACCAATTATATGGTTACAGGGCAGATTCCAGGATACTTCTCTCCAAGGGAGAAGAGGCAACTAGTTTACAAATGTTTCTCTTACTCTTGGATTTCTAGATTCCTATTTTACACTGGCCCAGACAATATTATGAGAAGATGTATCAGAGAGGATGAAGTGTTTGATATAATGAAGGCCTGCCATGATGAACCTTGTGGGGGACATTTTGCAGCCAAGAGGACAACCTTCAAAACACTGTCAACAGAATATTAATGGCCAACACTTCATAAAGATGTTGTCAAGTACACTAGGAGCTGTGATAGATGTCAAAGAATGAGAGTGATGAGATGCCCTTGCAACCATAAATCTCATTGGCCCCTTTTGATAAGTGGGGACTGGATTTTGTGGGACCTATATCTCCTACATCCAACAACAAGGAATATATTTTGGTATGTACTGATTACTTAACTAAATGGGTTGAAGTTAAAGCCTTACAGTTTGCTAGAGATGGCAATGTGGCCAAATTCTTGTATGAGGACATCTTCACTAGATATGGTGTGCCAAGGGAGATAGTAACTGATCAAGGACCATAATTTACATCTAATTTAATCACCAAATTGGTAGAAGAATATCAGATCAAACATAAGAAATCCACTTCCTACCATCCTTAGGCTAATGGTCAGGTGGAAGTCACAAACAGAGAAATTGAGAACATCTTGACAAAGACCATGCAGATTCACATATGAGATTGGGTTTCTAGGCTCCTAGAAGCTATTTGGGCATACAGGACTACCTGGAAGACAACTACATGGTTTACACCTTATGAACTGGTCTATGGCAAGACAACAGTCCTGCCTATAGAATTTGAACACAAAACCATGAGGACAATAGTGGAACTAGGGATGGATCTAACAATAGCTCAATAGAATAGGCTACAACATTTGAATGCCCTGGATGAAATCTGATTAGAGGCCATCCATTACACAGAGGTCATATAGAAACAAAAAGACAAATGGCATGATAAATACATCAAGACTAAAGAATTCATTGCTAGTGACTGGGCACTCCTCTATGATTCAAGATACAAGGACTTCAAGGGCAAGCTTCAGTCCTGGTGGTTAGGCCCATATGAGATTAAACAAGTCTTTTCTAATGGTGCAGTTTAATTGTAGACCATTGATAAAGTTTGGTTTTCACTGCTAGTAAATGGGCACATGCTAAAACTATATAAAAAGCCACTTCAGAAGGATGACTTTCTTGTTTCTTTAGCTTCTTAGTATGGTACTCTTGATACTCTTGATGAAGATGATGTAACACCAAATGATACACCTTTCGATGCTGATCCACCAACACTATCTAGTGATGTGGAGGTTGAGTTGCAATACTCAACCCCTATCTCTGAAACATAACTTTCTTTTCTTTAAAATCACATGCACACACGGCACAATATCCATGGTTACTACAATTACTTCAATCAAGACCTATTTACCACTCACATAATAGGGACCTGATATATTGCATCTATAATTACACAGTTGAGACTTGTGCTGGCAGCACCCATAGCCACTCCTGTATGTGGCCTTCTTCCACAGTTTGGTGAACAGTACCCAATTTTTCTTGCCCATTCCACATGCCGCATTCATTTCAAAATCACTATGCTCTATTGCCATAAGTGTCAACTCACATTTATGAGTTGTTCATTTTTCTCTGCCTTTATGCGCCATCGCATCATAATTCTACTACCGTACCAGCCACCTTACCATTCGCCGCATGCATATCAACTTGACTAATCATTATATGTTCACAAATTTTAAGGTGTGTTAATTATTTCTTTCCATTTCATATGTGCATTATGTAACTTTCAATAATTAAAACTAGCTTTCTTTTTATATTCATGATTCCTTGTAGTTTATTTCATGCATGCGAGAATATTATCCACCATTCCATTTAATCAATACTCCTCATTCCGTATTAATTGACATGTGAAGTGAGATCACTTCAAAATTAAGTTGGGGGGAGGGGTTTATTTTTTTTTATTTTCGTCATTCACCATATTTTGCCTTTCAAGAAAAACAAGATAAAACCTCCTTATGCCATGAACTTACCCTGTTTTGCCAATAAGTGAACCTATTACCCGAAGGAAGTTACAGTGGAGAAGAAATGAGAGGTAGAAATTGTAAGTAGTTCTCTTTGGGTGGTGAATTGAAGCAGCATAAATTGTCTTTTTGGGGTGGTGAGTTGAAGTAGCAAATATTGACAGTGTTTAGCAGAAATTGACATTGAAGAGATTGCAATTGCAATTTATAGAAATCATGGCGGGGGACACAATCAAAAGAGAACCCTATGTGCAAAAAGAAATACTGGAAGATGTAATGGTTCTTCCACTCTTTACAAGAGTGGGTTGGTTAGATTACTTTCTAAAACTGACAGAATATGATGATGAGATGGAAAATGAATTTGCATTTACATTATAGTATGATGACGCAATGGTGAAAGAATTGACTGTAGATGCTTCCAAAACAACTATTGCTCAGGTCACAGGGTTGCCATGAATAGGGTCCGAATACCTAGCTAGAGCTGATGCAGTCACGGCGAGGGAGGAATTCTGTGAGAGGGGTGAACACCTGGACTTCACCACACAAGGCACGAAGCGATTATCTCTTCCCTTCTTTTGGGGGAAATGTGCTTCATACATTATTAGATATATTACCTATGATGGTCCATATAACATGTTATATACTGTACATTTCAAATTGCTCAATCATCTACGACATGAAAAACTGGTCAATGTCCCAAATTTTCTGTATAGTATGTCGAAAAAAATGTCTTCTGAATACTAGAAACAATAGTTAGACACCACTCTATCCCATCTTTGTTTAATAGCCCTATTAATAAAGAGAAGTTTGAGAATTCAGTACCCACAGGTTGAGTGGGAAGCTTTTAAGCAATGTGTGGATATTTCAACACTATTAGAGGCACCTGAACCAAAAGATGAGCCTCCATATGAAGCTGAGCAAGAAGAGCCACAAAACGAAAATCCTCCAGAATTTAGGCTTGAAGCAGCAGAAGAACCCTCATCATCCACCCCTAAAGCTAAGAGAAGCACTCCTTCAGCATCTGGTGAAGAAAAGAAGAATAGGAAGGGTGTGAAGAAGAACAAGAGCACAATGAAAGAAGAAAATACAGAGGAAAGAAGGAAGAAGAGGGACAAGAAGAGGAGAAAAAAGGAAGATAAGCAAGACATTGTCAATCCTAGATGCTCAGGCAGGCTAAAGAGGCAAAGTGCCAAGGAAAAAGTTGTTGAGGAACAGAAATTAGAGGAAAAAGATAAAGGCCAGTAGAACAGTGATCCAATTCCATTAAATATAGATTCAGAAAGGGGTGAAATTCCTTCAGAGGATGTCTCTGTTGACGCCTGTGATAATTTCAACATGTCTACCAGGAAAAGAAGGCGTGTTTCTTCTTCTGATTCTGAGTCAGAGGATTTGTTTAGTGCAAAGAAAATGGGGAAGTCTGTACCTAATAATTCTACTCAAGAAGTTTTTGATATTGCTGGAAAAGGTGATGATGAAAATCTAAATTTTGAAAAAGAAAAAGAATTACTAGAGGATAGAAATATTAGAAAAGAACTTGAAAAGGCTTTGGATAGAATAAGACAACTTGAAGAATAGGTAAAGGGGTATGAGGAGAAAGATAAAGAAAAAGAGAAAAGGATTCAAGAGTTGGAAGAGAAAATTCAAACTTATGGCCATGGTTCCAATTTGGATTTATTAGCACAACTGGTTGAAAGTAAAACAAAAATTGAAGAGGATGAAGTACTCACTCTCCAACCTCCTGTGACAAAAACCCCAGGGTACCATACCACTCTGTCTCTAGGCTTTGAATTAATGAAGCTGACTCATAAAACCAAGCAGGAAAAGAAGAACTAGGAAAAAGAGAAACATTTAGTCTTAATGCATCAGTTGAGAAAAAGGATTTGGTAATCAAAAGGTTGGAAGGGAAGCTGACAGAGGTAATTAATAGAGCAATTCAAATCATTGAATGCAAACCTCCACCTAGAGTTTATGCATTATTTCTCAAGGAAAAGTTTCTTAGTTTTTAATTTAATAGATTCATTAATGATCAGTCTATTTCTATCTATTCAAGGCATGATTTTTTCCAGTTATTTCAAGAGGTCAGTTTGGAAGAACAAGATCAGTTGTGTGAATATTATTTGCACAATTATTTGATGGAAGAAGATACATAGTGGAACCCCTTGATCTATGTTGGTGATTTTCAAGTTAGAGCACTAATGTCTTATCTTAGAAATGAGCAGCTTAGAGGGGAGCTAATGGATAAATATGAGGAACAAGAAAAGAAGATGCCATTGCAAATTAGGCAAGAAGCCTTAAATCTCGATGTGATCCTGACCCAATAGTTAACACTCCTCTCTCATAAGGGTCTAGGTAAGGTAATTATGGATTGAAGACTCAGGGATTATAGAAGGATACAACGGTTAGCAGTGTCAATCATTTAGAACTGCAAGAGGTATGTATAGAATAGGTGGGATAGTTTGACTCCAGAATTGCAAAGGAAGGAGCCCCATTCCTTCCATAATTTCATGAACATGTTTGAGAGGCTACATAGGTATATCAGGATTTTAGAGCGGACAGGAGTAGCATGGTTGCCACTCACATTTCACCCTCCTATTCTCCTTTACCCAGTACCATACTGGACAGGAGAAAAGAGTGATAAGTGTAAGAATGTAGAGTTGGTTAGGATGAATAGGCTTGCATGCTACAATGGTTTTTATCTCAAACAGGGACAAGGAGTCAGAGAAGTCATGGACCTCAGACAAATCACTTTGCATTATAATCTTCTCACCTAGATGTTTAGTTCCTTGATTTTGCTTGAGGGCAAGCAAAATAGTACTTGGGGGAGATGATGGGTTGAATTATTGACTTCTTTTTATGCTATTTTTATATGTTTTTAAGACCTTTCCATATGATCCTGCAGATACTTTACAAACATCACCATTACTATATGTTGTTTCTCATATACTTTTCAAAGACTTTAAACTTATGTTGATAATATAGAATATGGTGGTTATATTATCAAGTGAATGATTTAAATTATAAGTATGCATGTAATATAAATAGAATCCTATGGTTTAAATATGAGAGTTATTTTGTGTTCATATGTTTGGAGAATTAGCCCTATGCAACAAGGACGTGGCATCAAGGAAAGAGCAATTGTAGCATGTTACAGGACGGGGGAATTAAATGAAGTGCAGTTTGAATGCCAAGAGTGAATATAGATGGAGGATGAATCTATACCATCATGGATTGGAATAAATGCAGAAAGGAAGACTTGTTCTAAATGCAATCTATGAGTGGTTTTTCATACAAACCGTTTCATGAGAGTTCTTGTTTTAACATGACTTTTCTTCTTTTGATCAGTTAGATTAAAATATCAATCATGCAACTTGTATCCTAGTATCTAGGGTTGAATTGATTGAGGATTAGTTAGTGGTTGCATAGAACTCCCTTTATTTTGTATAAGTTAGAGGGAGGAGTTCGTTGCTAAGTTAGTTGCTTTCACTTTCCAGTTACTTAGTTGTTACTCTGTTTTTCAAATATCAATTATCTAGACATGTTTTGTTTGAATAAAATCTAAGAAGATTCTATTTCTGATATGAATTGAATACAATTTGGTGTTATGAGAATGCATGAGAAGCTGAAGTAGATTTGGTTTCCAGATTAAGTGAGATAGTTCCCCGAGCTGGCCACTCAAGGTACTAATCCTCACTTCATATATTTCCTTATTTATTTATGCATTCCTAGTTAAATTTTTTTTTTGTTATTTCATCAATTGCATTGTGAGACAAGTAAAATATCTTGATTGATATTACCAGTAGTTCTGATTCATGAACAAGTGCATATTTTAAGTCCTTAGAAGGTTAGTGTTAGTTCTTTTATCATTATGAATATTTTGAGTTAATTCCATAATTTCTTGTTGGATATAGTCATCTTCAGCTTATGCTGAAGGTATCCGTAGCGACTAGGTTTTAAACTATTTTTGCTATTCTTACATTTTTGTGAACTTCAATAAATTAGGTTAATCAAAATAAGTCTGTATGAGTTAGTTTACGATAGATATGAGTCTTGAAGGCATATATAGTGCATGCATCATCATAAGCTTATGCTCCTTGGTCGATAATTCAATGTAGGAATTGTTGCCCTCATAGGTTGTTGTCCTTGATGACAAATACATTAACTCTCAGGAAACTCTTAGGTCCACAAGCATTATGATATACTCTATGGTATTGATGTTCAATGACAGAGTGTCATGATAGTTGGAGGATGTTGTTGGTTGACTTGCTTGGTAGCATTTGGTTGACTTGGTATGACAGGTGCATTTGGTTGGTGTGCTAGACGTATCCTTCATTGCAATGGTACTGAGCATTTGATGCAAGTTGGTGTGCCATATAGGTGCATTTGGTTGGTGTGCTAGATGTTGTATCCTTCATTGCAGTGGTACTGATGTTTTTGGGCTCAAAATTGCATGATGCTTCTACTTGCTTATTCTGTAGCACTTGATCAGTTATTATGTTGCAATGATTTTGTTGTTCTTGGCAACATTGCTATGTGGTGTTTGGCATTTGCTGAGTCATTTGTTCAATGCAAGGGCAGTTGATTTAATGTGCATGATAAGATTTTCATAAGGCTACAAATCATGGTGTGATTCTCATGATATCATTCAGCTAAAAGTTTTTGTTTCATTTCTACGGAAGGCATCAATTATTCTTCATTTGAATAGAGGCAAGTCAAATGGTTTTAAATGTCACCAAGAGTATGAGGTTATATTTGCTTTTATAAATCAATTCTTAACATTTCTCATATTCTAAGGAGGTTTCATATTGTCAAAAGGTGTTAAGACTTTGTGAAGGTGGGTGAAAGACATAATGATTGTCTTAAGGTTTCCATATGACATTATTCATAGGGATTGTATGCCTATATCTTAAGGAGATGGTTGTATGTTGCTAAGTCTTGAAAGGTTTTCAATTATCATCATTAACAAGTATTATTTTGTACAAATAATAAAAGAAAACTCTTATCAAAACTTCATTCTATCGGGCATTTAATGAGTATTAACCTACTGGGCAGGTTGCGGCATATACAACTGGTAAAAAGGGTTCAATTTTGTTGTTGTTATAACCAGGCCACTTAGGGCACACCGAAATCATAGGTCACAGTGAATTAACCTAGTAAAAAGCTTTGTTAATGATTCATTTTGCAAAGTGTAATCTTTGGATATGAGTTCTCTCCAAGCTAGGGTTTGACATTTCAGTGACAATGTTGGTAAATCATGAAACATACAATAAGTTTTGTGGAATCCTTGTGTATTTGAAAGAGAATCTATGAGAGTCTAAGTGATTTGACAAAGATGAGAAGTTGAGGAAGCTTGACAGTTACAAGATTTAGGTGCATAGAAGTGTCTTCGTTGACTGTGGACACTATACAGGTGACTTTGTTCCTCTATTCTTTTCTTTTGAAGAAATATGTTTTTTTTTCTCAAGTTTCTAAGTTTTAGCTACATGAAGATAAGAAAATTTTTGTGGTTCAGAGACAACACTCAGTTATTGTTTCTTTTGGTGAGAAGCTTGAAGAAGTCACTGTTGAAATTCTTCTGAATGAGTTTCCTTTACTATGCCCTTGTGATTTCTGTTTGAAAGGTCTTAAAATCTTTTCTATTGGTCTAAAAGCTTGAAGACTTCTTAACCTGAAAGGGCTCACTCTGTCATACTTCTTTTATTTTCATCTTTGTGGACTTGGTGGTTGACTTTACTTTGGGTTTCGGTGATAAGGAAGTTATAACTAAATCAAAATAGTTGCTCTATAAACTACTGTGGTATTGCACAAACACTCGAAGGTTTATCTTCTCTATTGATGGAAAATAGTTAGGGTTTGAGAAACAAAAGATTTACTTAGTTAATCAAACCCTAGGGTTAATCATGGCACTCTTGAATAACTCTAAAATTTTTCTATTGTATACTGCCTTTAGTTGATAAAGAAGGAGCTCTAAGACTTAAACTATTGTATATAACTTGGTTATCAGGAAGCACAGTTTGGTTTGAACCTTGGGTTAAGATGGAACTATTTGGCCATATGGGTCTGGTAGTTATTTGTTCTACAGAGACATTTCTTATGCAGTTACATTGTTTCAGTTACAAGTATAAACTGTTTCATGAAAAGAGAAAAGGCATTTTGTGATGTATTATATTTACACTTTGTATGATATTGATAGGGTGTGTGAGAGCATACACTACTATTGAGATTGTACTAAGTGTTCAGACTAGTATGGAGTCTTGAGTCTCAAGCAATAAGATAGTCAAGAATGGGGCTTTAGTGAAACAAAGTAATCCTCTGTATTGTATTTGATCCTTTCATTGTATTCAGATATTTATGCTAGTGAGGTAGCAAGAAAAATAAGTCAGTGAGGCAGTAATAAAATGTTAGTGAGACACACTTGTAATTGCCAGTGAGGCATTTGTATTTGCTAGTGAAGCATTTCTTCAAATAAGCTAGTGAGGCATTTTGAGTGGTTTTTATTCCCCACGAGGGTTTTCCACTCAGGACAATATTTGTGTTATGGGTTGTTATTATCACCGATGTGTTTGATCCTCATGATCATTTGCTTATCATGTGTCATTTGGTTTTAAAGTTATCCTAAGTTATTTTGGTCTGCACAAACACATTTTCATCATATATCATTGTGAAATGATGTTCTCTACTCATCTTCATTATGGTCAATCAAACTTTACAAGTTAATATTTATCATAGATTGTTTCATAATATTGTGTTGATGCATTCTTGACATTGATCTGTCAGTTTTAGTTGTCATGATACCTATCTTAACTTAACCGAAGCTGTCATGATGTTCATAGTTAATATGATGCCTCATCTCCATTCAATAGAAGTTGCCTTTGTTCAGAGTTTTGAAAGATTATTTCAAGGTCTCAAGGTCTTGTTAAAATTAGTATACTACTGATTCACCCCCCCCTCAGTGGTATTGTACTCCAACAGAAATGCAATGATAGAGAAGACTGTTCAGATAGGTTTACCCTTGAATTTTGCTTAAGTCTACAATGCATTAGTTTTCGTCTACAAAGAAGATAGTAGAAAACTCTCAGAAATGGTTACTAGGCAATAGACAATTGTGGGATGCTAGCACATTGCACGGGTGTCTGCATGTTGTGCTCGTGTCTAGGTGATTTCAATTCTTGAAGCTTTAAAACACCTTAAGACAACAATAAAAATAAAACACTTAAACATAATTACATGAAAATAAATACAAGGACATAACATAAATATAAACTCTGCACTGTGTGTGAGAAAAGGCTAGGACAATGGCTAGAAATAAGCCTAAAACATGCTAAGGGAATGAACACTAAAATGAGTGAAAAACATGGCATAAAATTGCAAGGGTATGCAATTTTCAACTTTAAATCCACTTCAAGTGATTTGTAGTCTTATATGTTGGGAGATGCCATAACATAGAGGTAATAGGCTTCACTTGATTCAACCCAATCCCCTTAGCCTAGGGTTCTCTCATTCAGGGATAATTCAAAGTTGTACTAGCTCCTTTGAGTTGATGCTGATCACGCTTCCTCAACTTATAGTGTGAATTTAGATAAAGAACAATGTTGGTGTCTAGATTTAACCCATTACTCACTTGAGTCTTCATGAACTACTTTTTCATTCAAGTTTTTCTGACAACTAATTATAATTAATTAGGTTCATACTCACACTTAATTAATTGAGTACACTTATATTAACTTTCTCTTTTAACTTTAATTTTAATCTAGAGTCAAAATTTTGATTAGAATACTCTTGTTTCTAACTCTTGTTTAATAGGGTTTGAATGCATTTTGGAGTCTTATTGGCTTATTTAATTCTCTTGTTATTAGGAGTTAGATCACCACGTGAATATGGACAAACATGAATGACTTCATTTCAAAATTTAAATTAATAGGATAAACATCCACTTGTGATTCTAGGAATGAGGGCGAACAAATAACATATAAAACCTTATAAGTCATGGACTGTGAAAATCTTGGATCTTTAAAAGGAATTAAAAACTTTAATATACTTCAAATGGGAAAGAAGATTTGATTGATTTTATTAATTAAAAGGTATTTTACATGCAGTCACAAGCGTCCATTTGGATTATTGTGGATCGTATCAGAGAAAAATCCAGGATCATCGGTCAAACTTGAATCTAGCTTTTTTATATGTTTAAGCTTAGCCCTTGCACATGTAGTTCATGGTCAAAACATGTAAATCTTGTCAATAGTTTGAATGAAATCTTTGCCATCCAAGTTTAGATGCTCATTTTTCTAGTCAATCTTACGAAAGCTTCTGAAATTGAAATAAATCAGAATACATAAGACAAACTAATATATGGATTTGAATTACTGTGTTCTAACAGCAATGGCAAATCACATGGAATGTACGATTAGAATATCTTCTATAAACAAGTCTTCCTAATAAACACCTTGCTTATTTTTCTGTAAGTACTGAATGGTTTATACTATTATAGTATGGAGATGAAACTAATATTTATATTTGGTCAAGCTGTCACTGTATTCGCATTTATCCCTTTCATATCACATGGCTAGATGAAGTTTGAACATGGTCTACAGGCTGCAGTACATGAGATGATAATTCAATTCCTACCATGATAGCCAACCCAATAATTAAATCATTTAAATTGCCTAAAGTCTATAAAAATGGAATGGTCTTGTGACATTGGAATTTGCAGCAAGTCATGATTTCAGTGCAAGTGTACTGGACTCTGAATGCCCTGCACTAGTATTATATTATTCAGGCCACTTTCACAACTGTTATAAAAGTGAGAAGCTCTGGAAGACTTATGGAAATCCCAGTCTTGGTTTCATATAATTTCTTTGTACACTTTCCAATGCAAACTGTGATGTAATATGACCACCCTGTGCATAAACTAGAGAGTTGGAGATAAACAATTGGCAGTAGATTCATATTAATATATACAAGTAGAAAAGCTTGTTGGAGCACGCTTATCTATGCTGTCTGTCTTTTTGTCTATGCATGTGATTTGCTGTTTAAATTAATCAGCTCTTCTGTCAGATATTGCAACTGGGTGCAAAGTTTTTCCTCAGCTTTCAGCTTTTACAACACTTTCCTGGTGAGGAAGCAATCATTGGAGCCACTGTTAGCTAGTTTAATCAGGCATTTGGAGTAGAGTTAGTCATACTGGTGTTAGGTTGGGAATTTATGGTATTTACAGAGCATTAGGAAAGCGGAGGGAAGAATGACGAGGAAGTTTGTATTAGTCATGGAGAAGTTAATGTTGCTTGCAATTTTGCTGGGCATAGTAATGACTGCCTGCTTCTCAGATGGAGTGTCAGATTGTTTCAATGTCTGGACTGGTGATCAGAAAAGCACTTCTGTTGCAAATGGGCATGATAAGGATCAGGCTTTGAATCGAAGGTTTTTAATGGAGAAGGGTGAATTCAAAGGCTCAACAGGATCTGCCATTCACATTCATCATTATTTCCAAGCAGTCATGTTGCATAACGTGCCCAGTAGCCCAAATCCTATCCAAAATAAGTATGTTTTCATTAACTAAGTGTTTTCAAGCTTCATTGTTTTATAGACATGGAAAATTAAAGAATAAAGCTTCTGGATTCCATGTGTAAAATGAAACCTTTAGCTCTGAATATAAAACCCATCATCAATGGAAAGAGACCCAAAATGTGAATACATGTATCATTTTACAAAGGGATTCAGAAGCTTTATTGTTTAATTTAGAATGGACTCTGGAAATCTCTTCCTTTCTGCTTTATCTTTTATTCTCTTATAGTTAAATCATTTGTTGCTCACATTATTGCTAGTTAAGGTTGAAGGTGGAATTCTATATATCTGGGTTCTCATAGTTTTCATCTGTGCTACATAATCTGCAGATATCCCAACTATGGTCACCACTAAAAGATCAGAGATAGAGACCAAAATGCCGCATCCATAGGAAAAAAGTTTTGGGTAATGTTGCATTTACAACTTAACAATTTTGATACCTGATCTCAGATTGTATACAAAGCACGCATACACAGATTTCAAATACTTACCCCAAAGGCCTGTATACTTCAGCAAAGAGTTAATATTTGTTCTTGAAAGTTCTGTTTTCAATTGCTTTTGTTGGAAGTTTGGTAGTAACATGCTTTACCATTAGCATTCCCCTAAAATCAAAGGCCTCATATGTTTAGAAGTTAGGTAAGGTTTGTATGGTCAAAATGGCAGGAAACTTTGTGTTAACTTTGACACATGCAATGGTTTTCTATTGTATATAATTTTCTCAAAGATGTTGTGTCTTGAATGTTTTACTTTAGTGCTTATGGCTTTGAACTGAAATTATGAAAAACATCATTTCAGTTTGAAGCATATGTGGTGTATCCATGAGAGGAATGAATCGATGGGATTAAATCTATTAGCGTTTTTTCGCTATTTTTAATTATGGAAATTATTTGATTTTATATTTTTGTAAAGTAGTTGTGCAACACACTTTACATGGTTAATTAAATATATGAAATTAATAAAGTACAATTAACTTAAATTAAATAATAAATTGGAATATTATTTTTAGAAAGTAAATATAAATGGATAGGACATTTAGCTTCATGAATTATAATGAAGAAAAATATTGATGTTGCACACAATCTACTCACCAATGTGTAGAAAATGATACCTTCAATGTGTTTACAGTATTGGAATACAAACACACTTGGTTTGGGGTCAAAATTTGAACAATGTGAATTTGTCCTCTAATGTACAAATTTGATCTAGTAACAAACTTCTACAACCAAGTTTATTGTGATCTCTGGTATATCTAAAGATATATAAGGATGACATTATTTAAAAATATCTCTAGGGAAGTTGGATTGCTAGGGACAAGTTTTCCTAGGTCAACCCCCTTAGTGGACCAACTTGACGCCCTTGGGTGAATATTCAAAGACAACAGTCTCAAGCATGCATGTGACCTAAATGCAAATTTCAATTTTGATATAGATGTGTTTTCTTTAAGCTCCAAAATGAAATGTTTCTAAAATGATTTTCTCCTTGATCAACCATATGAATTAATTGCATATTGAATGTCTTTAAATACGAAGACATAACAATTAGTCATACAAATGTGTACCAAGTTGGCCCTCAATAGCAAGTGGAAAAGGACACGAGTTGACAATTTTAAATCTGAAAAAAAGAATTTTGGGATCAAGTCACTTGAGGGAGCTATCAATATCACTCTTGCCCCAAAACTAGTCATACATCTAGAACCATAAAAAAACATAGTCCAAGGGGACAAAGATTTAATGTGTAATATATGCTCATTAGGAAGAGATGTATCAATAGGCACAGGAGCAAGATGTGAGTTGTGATTAATTGGTCAATGAATGTGCCCTTTAATAGATTTTTGAGAAACAAATTCAAGATCAAACTCTAAAAGTAAGGTCACCCATTATAGGGCGTGACCTAAAAGATTTGCCTTAGAAATACACATAACATATCACAAGATTGAACCCTCATATTGTGAATAACAAAATTGATAGCAATAAGTAAAAAATTATGACCCAAATAAGGGTGAAAGTTCAATATTGTGTCTCATTTTTATAAAGGAAATGGATAATACAAGTTAGTCTATTTAATTTGAAGCACCCAAAAGTGAAGTATATGTTTTAAACTTTAGAATTTTTAATGTAGTTTATGTTTGTATTTTTAAAATTATTTGGCTATATTTTTTTAATAAAATTGACACTATGATTTAATTACTAAATAAAAAAATGAGGTTGAGAGTGTTAGCAAGAGACACTGCATAACATTGATAGGTGTTGTCATTGATGGCAACTAAGATTGTTCCACACATCCGCAGTGCAGTATCTGATCATATCGGAAGTCAGAATGATAATCTATCTAAGTTCGGGACCCTGAAACAGAGCATAAGCAGAGTCTAGTATTTTGGTCAGTGGATCTCTCCAGTTAATCATTATGTGTTATGGATCTGAAGGAGTATAAAGGGACACCAAGAAAATCTAAATCCAAGTTTTCAGCCCACAGTGATAAAGGAATCAAAAGTTATGAGCATCTGAATACTGGGTCCTATTATGACATAACAGTTCAGTGAAGAACAGACAGACTTATGTAAATCCTTGTGCGGACCCAATAGAAGTGTTTTGATGAACTGTGTATGAGATAGGATGTTAGTGGCCAACATGTATGATGATCTACATGTGTTATTTTTGGTACGCATCAATATTGGTGTATGGATCTAGCCGACAGAGCAGAGCATTCTTAAAAAGTTCTAAGTGTTGTTTATTGTTGCTAACTGGCAAGTGATTGCAATTCAAGATAAGTATATATAGCCGATGATGGTGGATATTTTGTGTATGTATTGCGGTCATGGAGAAAATGTGAAAAGAGCAGAAATCTAATATCTGAATGAAGGCAGAATAGAGAGAAGAGCAGAATAAAGATAAAGTGTACAAAGTCAGTATTTGTACTTAACCAGAACTGATCTCTAGCATTGGCAGATGCATCTTACTAGTTCAAAATCTTTGTAAATCTCTTGTAAACTTTTCTGTAGGCAGTGAGCCTCCACTTGAGCAGTGAGCTCAGGGTAGTGAGCCCGAATGTATGTGCATTCCCATTTGTAAAATACTTTTAACAGGGTATTAATTTTTGTGGGTTAACCCCCACCGTGGTTTTTCCCTTAACTAGGTTTCCACGTCAAAATCCTGGTGTCAAATGTGTCATTCATGTTTTTTGCGCATATGCTATTGTCTAATGTTGGAATGTTTATATCATTGATTTAATTTTAAGTTGTAAAAAGGAATAACAATAGAAAAAGATTAAATAGAGCAACAATTGATTCACCCCCCTCTCAGTTGTCTGGACCTATTCCAACAATTGGTATCAGAGCAAAGTTCCTCTGAAAAAGCTTAACAGCTTAAGGAAGATCTGGGAAGACAGCATAATGTATGAATATGACCTTCAAGGGCAACTTAATCTCGCCCTAGATGATCTTGAGCAATCCAAGGCAGAAGTTCAAGAGCTGCAAGACAACCTCAAAAAGGCTGAAGACTTCATTAAAGTTTTAAAAGAAAAATTAAGCAAATCCAATGCAAAAGGAAAGGAGCAACCTCTTCAACTGGGAAAACCTTATGAAGACAAGGCCCTGGATGAGAAGACAAAGGAATGTGAAAAGTTAACTAAAGAAGTTACTATTCTAAAACATGAGATGGAAACTGGAGTGATGAGACTAACCAAAGAAATTGAAGATAAGAAGAAAGTTGAAGAAGAGTTAAATCAAAATCTGAAAAAGAGTTCTGAAGAATGCTGCAAATTGTATGCGATAGTTGGCCTTCTAGAATTTAATCTACAAGAAAGTAGAGACAATGAAAGAGAACTTGAGAGACAGATTATCACACTCAAACATGACCTAGAAATTGCAAATGAGTATAAGGAGAAATTCAAGATAAGCTCAGCTAAACTTGAAGCACTCATTGAAGGGTAGAAAAAGGATGTTGATAAGCATGAGAAAGGTGAAAACTCTGAATCCGGACAGAGAAATTTTCAACCTAGGAATGGAAGAAACAGATCTAGAAAACCTCTAGTAAGACAGCCAAATGCTCAAAGATATCCATCATTCAATAGAAATTGTTTCAACTATAACAAATTTGGTCATAGAGCTACTCAGTGCAGAAGCAGAGTAAATCAAAATGGTCTATCCTTCTCTAGTCAATGCTTCAAATGTAACAGGTATGGTCATATATCAAATGAATGCAGAAGTATGACAATGAATAATCCCAATATTAGAAGAATTAGCAATTCTTTCAATATGTTCTACTTTATTTGCAATGGGTTTGGACATATGGCTAATCAGTGCAGATCAAGAGAAAATCAAGCTTATAAAAAAGGAAATTTTGTATGCTATAACTGCAATAAATCTAGTCATATTGTAAGATTATGCAGAAGTAAAGACAATGGAAGAAAAGGTCCAGTAAACAGAAAATTGGATGAGCAGAAACAAGATAGAGGCAAAAGGAAAATTGATGTGGATGAGATACAGAGTGAAATGAACAAGATTTGGATAAAGAAAGATACATTAAACAATGATAATGAGTCCACACCGGAATCCGGTGCTAACAATTCCTCTGGGAATTAAGTCAGAAAACTCTGGCTTAGGGGGAGCTGCATAGAACATCAAATTTCCTTGGTCAGTAAATGGGTGCCTGAATCTAGCACATTAACAAGAAATACTCTAAATTAGTCCATAACCTATGGAAGGATTTCTGGAAGAAAAAATGTGATATATGAGGAACTATCTAAACAATGTAACTGGATATAATTAGGGCAACACATTTATTGCAAAGGCAAATTAGGTAATGTAGAGCTTTAAAAGGTCACTTAATCACTCATTTGAATCACCTTGCATTCGAAGTAAACAAGAAGAAGAGCACTTCAGCTACAAAGTCCAGAGACTGAGGTAGAGAGCGAATTCAATCGGCAAGTGATCAACTCGAACGCTGCGAAAGAAAACGGTACCTCTCTGTAAATCTTTGAATCTGAAATATGTTGAAATGGCTACCCCTCATGTTATTGACATTACCGAAAGGCCTCAACCCAAATTCAAGAAGCATCATCACAAATCAATTCAAGTTGATCCATTAGGTGCTTTTTCAAGTGTTTTGAATGGGGTGCTACATGTAGAAGACATTAGGGTTTACATTCATGCAAATATAGATGAGTTTGGAGATTCAAGGTATGTAGATTTGTTTGAAAAACAACTCATGGATGAAAATAAAGAACTTAAACTTGACTATAAGGCTCTACAGGATAAACACTTTGTTCAGGTTATGGGGTTTCCAACATTTGATAAGGATGAGTGGGTCTGATACGTCTTAAGTCAAATACATGATGAATTCATTTGGTTGTTAAAACTGTTCAAGATTACCAGGGATGCTATCAGAAATGTATCTGGTTTAAACTCAACCGAAGGATTGCCCATGCTGAAAGCTATGAAAAACCAGACAGTAACTGATGCTACCGGAGCTAAGTTTGACAAAAGAGCAATGACCATAAATGATATTATAGAGCCGGATGTCAAATTTGCCTCCATGGTGATTGGATACAACATTTACCACTCGAGCAGAGAAAATTCTAGTTCTGGAACAACCATTTATGCTGCATACAAGATGCTAAAAGAAAATGTTGATTATGACTTGTGTGAACTATTGCAGAATCAATTAATTAAAAATCTGAACAAGATCAAAAGGGATAAGAAGAACACCTTCAAGTATGGTACACTAATTTTATGTCTATCCCTTTACTTTATGAATGAGGTACCTAGGGTAAAAGGTGTACACTGGACTAAGCATGGGCCGGTTGCCATTCAAATCAAAAATAATCTCCGTAGCATTGGTGGTTTCAATGCTTAGAAAATGGCAATATGGGGTTACTTAAAAAAAAATTAGAATATGATGCACTCAAGGGAAAGAATCCCCAATTCAATTGTTGACAAATACAAAAATGAAGTATGCTTCATGGTTGATACTGATGTGTTTAATGGAAGCAGTGGAACCCAGAACTGTTTGGATCATGCCCATGGGGTATGAAGTAGATGAAAGGATTTTGGATATGTATGCTCAACATCTGCTAAGCAAGCCCAAAGACACAACGGTTGAAAGATTTGGAACTTATGAGGAGCTAAGTTTAAAGTTGCATAATTTTCTCAGAGAACCTAAAACTAATAGGAGAGTAAGAAAAGAAGTTAAGCAGCTAGCTAAAAATCTTGGCCTAACAAAGGAAGCTGTGAAGAAATTTAGAGAAAGAACAGAAAAGGATGAGAAAGAAAAATAAGAAAAGAGACAAACAAGTGATCCGGTGGAACCTTCTTCCACTTCAAGAACTACTAGAAGTTCTACTACTGCCTCTGCTCCTTCAAATCTGCAAAACCAGAAGTAGAATCATCCGGAAAACATGAGAAAAGGAAGAAAACAAAAGCTTCCCAGACCTATGAAAGCATAAGAGAAGATGAAGTAGATACAGACTCTGACATTGAAATCAAGGAACCAAAAGTCACTGGAACAAAGCTGCAAAGTTAACCAAAGAAAAGTCCTACGGAAGCAAAAGGACTAGCAAAAAGCAAAAGACTGAAGAATATGAAGAATATGTTGAGAAACCCACACTCTCACTAGAAGATGTGATAAAATCAGTCACTGTGGATGGTAACTAAAACCCATGATTGAATTCTATGATGAATACAATGATATGGATAAAAGGGTGTTGGAGGAAGCAACGATCAGATATCTCAACATCTACAACAAGGCACTAATTGAGATAACTTCTGAGTTACCACAAAGTCTGGCAAATATCTTGGAATTGAGAAAAGAAAATGCCAAGTGCAAGGATGTGGAAATTAGAGAACATGAGCTAATAAATCTGTGTCCTCAAATTTCTCCTGAACAAATAGATATGATACTTAAAGAAGTCAAAGATGATTTTAAAAGCAAAAGGAGAACGAACAAACTCATGCTTGGAGAAACAAGTGAAATAGTTGAAGAAACTCAAGAGATTCTTTTGAAAGCATTAAAGAAGTATAATTTTCATATAGTCACAAAAGAAGTGCTGGATGGTGAAGAAGAGAACATTATTGAGCAATAATCTGAGTTGGGTGGAGCCTCTATTCCGGAAGTAGAACAAGCAATTCAGGAGGATACAGATAAAATATTTGATGCAGAAGCTACTCCAAATCCATCTGACACAACAGGGAAAGAGGATAATGTTATTGTTTCTCAGAGCCCTCCTGATTAGATAGCAAGTGATGAACAAACATGAAAAAGTTCCTCTGTAGAGAACACAGAAAAGGATAAAGCAGAGTTAGAAGAAGAAAGAGAATAGAAAGATCAAGCAGAAGAAGATGGTGCAAATGTTGAAGCACCTAAAGTAGAGATTGAGAAATTAGGAGATCAAAGGTTGATTCTGAAATGGCTGCAAGAGACACTACAGATGCAGTAAAAGGTCTTCTTGGAAAAGAAGTGATTGAACTTGATGAACCATAATTACTCCAAGTTCTAGCCAATCCAGATGCTCTCTCTCCAATTCAACTGATGAAGATAACATCATTCACCCAAGTAAAGGCTAGAGAGAAGATGTTAAAGTTCCACATGGAGGAGAATGAGTTATTGGGACTTGTAACTAGAGTTTTGGAGAAATTAATGCCAATCTATTAGAAGAATCAAAATGATTCCCCCTCTGGACATCTAAAGAATCTGGTAAGTTCAGTAAATTCACATTTTGAGCCCTTTGAGAAGTCTGCGGAGGTAAAAGTTTAGAAATAATTCTTAGGTAAGAAATTTTGTGAAATAAAGAGCCTGATAAGGAAATGATAGAAGAATACTTGGTATTGGCATAAAGAGTATTTAGAATGTTCTAAATGATGGAAGTGAGATGTACAAATTATGTCTATCATGGCCCAAAGTTAATAAGGATATTGAGAACAAGATAAAGGAGCAAGAACAAAATTTGTCAAATCTCTCTCAAAATTTTGATCCCCTAACAGTTTCACCCATAAGTCAAGAATGTTAAGTAATTAACTTGACTAAGGAAATAAAGAAACTTGTCAAAGAGAAAAGCAACATTATGAAAAGAATGTGTGAGCTCTAGGGATTAATTGCTCCTAAGTTAGAGACAATGTATAATGCCTTATCTGAAGCCCAGACTGCAGTTCAGACCAGTGTTCCATCAGATCTGTCAAAGGCAGAAGCATACTCATTTGTGTTAAATGGGCACATTTCAATTTTGGATGGAATGAAGAGTACTTGGGCCTCCAAACTTGTGCAAATAAGAGCTAGTTTTGCAGACATCCTCAAGTTCATGTGAATGGAACTTATTGGTTACTAATACATATGCGGCAATGTATACAAAAATTTTGGAGAATTTTGATTTGCAGATCCCACCCTTTGCCATTGATGTCCAAGGGGGAGTGAAGGGCAGTGAAAAATGAAGTATTCAACAAAGGGGGAGCACCAGAATAAGTGAAGTGCACGAATGTACAGACAAAGGGGGAGTTGTATAAAGACACTTAGTCATTTTTCACTAAGTGTTTCCATCAATGCCAAAGGGGGAGATTGTTAGCAAGAGACACTGTATAGCATTGATAGGTGTTATCATTGATGGCAACTAAGATTGTTCCACACATCCGCACTGCAGTATCTGATCATACCGGAAGTCAGAATGATAATCTAAGTCCGGGAGCCTGAAATAGAGCATAAAGCAGAGTCCAATATTTTGGTCAGCGAATCTCTCTAGTTAATCATTATGTGTTGCAAATCTGAAGGAGTATAAAGGGACACAAGGAAAACCTAAATCCAAGTTTTTAGCCTCCGGTGATAAAGGAATCAAAAGTTATGAGCATCTGAATACTAGGTCCTATTATGACAAAACGGTTTAGTGAAGAACATGCAGACTTTTGTAAATCCTTGTGCAGACCCAATAGAAGTGTTTTGATGAACTGTGTATGAGATAGGATGTTAGTGGCTGAAATGTATGATGATCTACATGTGTTATTTTTGGTACGCATCAATATTGGTGTATGGATCTAGCCGACAGAGTAGAGCATTCTTAAAAAGTTCTAAGTGTTGTTTATTGTTGCCGATTGGCAAGTGATTGCAATTCAAGATAAGTATATATAGTCGATGATGGTGGATATTTTGTGTATGTATTGCGGTCATGGAGAAAATGTGAAAAAAGCAGAAATCTAATATTTGAATGAAGGCAGAATAGAGAGAAGAGTAGAATAAAGATGAAGTGTACAAAGTCAGTATTTGTACTTAACCAGAACTGATCTCTAGCATTGGCAGATGCATCTTACCAGTTCAAAATCTCTGTAAATCTCTTGTAAACTTTTCTATAGACAGTGAGCCTCCACTTGAGCAGTGAGCTTGGGGCAGTGATCCTGAATGCATGTGCATTCCCATTTCTAAAATACTTTTAACAAGGTATTAATTTTTGTGGGTTAACCCCCACCGTGATTTTTCCCTTAACCGGGTTTCGATGTCAAAATCCTAGTGTCAAATGTGTCATTCATTTTTTTTGCTCATATGCTATTGTCTAATGCTGGAATGTTTATATCATTGATTTAATTTTAAGTTGTAAAAAGGAATAACAGTAGAAAAAGATTAAATAGAGCAACAACTGATTCCCCCCCCTCTTAGTTGTCCGGATCTATTCCAACAGAGAGTGTTGAATACAAGGAATATTGAGAGGGGGATGAATTAGTATTCCATAGAACCACCTCTTAACATGTTCATTAATCTGGTTACCAAAATTAATAAAATGAAAGGAGAATAAACATGAGAACAACAACCATAAAGACATATAATACATAGACACCAGGATTTTTACGTGGAAAAACCACGGTGAGTGTTAGCTCACAATATATTATGATAACAATATTGGATTACATAAGACTCACTGCCATGGGGCTCACTGCCCAAAGAAATGCTCACTACAGGTGGACTCAGTGTCCAAGCAGACTCACTATCCACAGAGAAAGAAAGATAGAAGAGAGAAGGAAATTGGCTCACTGCTAGTGGTGAACTGTTACAAATGCATCTACCACATGCTGGATTACAGTTCCATTGAAAGCTCAATATATAGATTCAAAGGTCTTCATTATTTTTGCCCTGCTTTTCTGCTCTGCTACCTATACTCTATTTTCTACCCTTATTGTCCTTTTCTGTTCTGCAAATTGCCTTAGATCATGCTCACATTGAATTCACACTATATCTATTTTCCTTCGTGATTCCAAAGACAAAATTAATCGAGTATATATATATATATCTGCATCAAGAATTTCCTCAAACTAGGTCAGCATGCCAAACATGAAACATGTATACAAGTGTTATACCTTGTTAGCTTGATCTTGTGCACAAATAGCAATGTAGACCCAAACAAACATACAAGAGTCTTCATATAGGTCAGGACCTATTATACAACCACTTAGATTGATGATTCCAATCATATACCTTCATCGCATATCGATCTAACATGATTGTCAGGTTAGCCCTTAAGTGCACACACAACTAACTTAACTGTCATACCATAACTTTCAATGCGAACCATATGAGACTTTGAAATTCATAACCAACATTCATTATGGATCTTTTAGCATACCTTCAGAACCACAGAACATAATATTCTTTCATAGAGAAATGTGGATCTCAGAACTATTGTTCTGTCACAGAGAAATACTGTCAACCTAAAAGCTGATACTGGAGAACTTGTAGAATGTGCATTGGTGAACTTCAAGCTCCACAAATTTGGATTTAGATGCTCATTACATGTATCTTTACTCAATCAAAACTACAAACCAAAATATTCATCAAAGGAGGAATGCGGATCAAAATACTCAGGTACTCTGCACTATTTTTGACTTAACTATGTTCACCCAGACTTAGATATTTCTCCATATGACTTTTGAAGGAAATCAAGATTTAAACACTGAATCATAACATCACCAGATAGCTGAGTAAAGATCTTCAATTGCGGAGGAGTACCAACTGAATTACCGTCTTAATGTGTTGTCAATACTTGGTCAATTTGGCTATGTTAACCTTATCGGACCAAAATCATGTACACATCGTTATCTCAGGAGTTGTCTCTAAACATGTTAGGTTGTTTCCATCAATGAAAACATCATATCAGCAGTGTCTCTTTCCAACAAAGAGGCCTCCACTTTTGTATACTAATTTTTTTTCTTCTTTTTCCTTTTCATTTAGTTAACTTGAAGCTTTAGTGTAGGGAAGAAGATAATTTGATAATTTTTAAAATAAATGTTTAAGTCAGCTATACTAAAATTATAATAGTTTTGATAGGCCTCCACTTTATGTCTTAATTATTTATCATAAATAAATAAATTACTCTTTTGACAAGGATTCTCTCCTCTAGTGCATCATTATAAAAAAAAATGTATATTTTTTTGAATTTCCAATCAGCCATATGTTTAACTATAATGACCTATTCGTAGTGAATTTTCATATTATATGATAGTTAATAAAAAAAGTGTTACACAATATAAGCCTCAAAGGCCAAAAGAGTAGTTTGATGGATGCAACACCCATACAACTAGTAAACAACTAGGACCATTTAAACTAGCTAGGGCTTATACACCAAGCAACACTTGGAGCATTATCAAAATCACTTAACAAACAATAGCGGTATTAATCATTAGTTAGATGATATATCTGCTAAATGTCAGAAAAGCATATTTTCCAATCACCAAGGCTTTCATTATAAGTTCACCAATAGAGGACTCATGAGGAATTCTCTACTAGAGTATCATTATCAAAAACATGAACATTATAATCTTGAACATTAACATCCATAGGAATAAGAGTACTGATTGACCAGGTAGGAGCTTGATATCTAACATAGATGTTTCTAGTCATATTTGCAATAAGTATTGTGTTGTCAAAGTCCATAGCAACCACACTCCATGGGATCATCATCTTGTCACTTTCCTCCAGCCATTCCCTATTGCAATCAATGTCCATTAACTACTATTTCACTAACAAAAGAGCCCCTAGGCTTAGCTAAAAATTACCAAACAAGATGTCATGAGGGTGAAGTTCCTTCCAAAGTTTATTTTTCTTTGGGGTGTTTTTTCTAATTATAAGAATTTTTCATGGTTTAGAGCCATTTATAGCTTATAGAATCCATTTAACAACAAGAGAAATACCTTGTAGTTTGAGATCCCTCAACTCCATATGCTCTGACTTTTTAGAAAGGCAACACTAGCTCCACTTGACAGCATGTCTTATTTTACTACCCTTCCCATCAAACCATAAAAAGCACCTAAACATCTTTTTAATCTTTTCAACTTGAGAACCACCAAAAAGCCAAGCTCAAACATAATAGATATCGAATGATATCAAAACCTTATGACATACTTGTGCTCTACCAACAAGAGAAAGAAAATGGTGTTCCACTTAGTGTTCTTTTTTCAAATTTATGATACACCTAATCCCACTTATCTTTGAGGGAGGGCCCCACAATAAAGGGGGTACCTAAATATATAACTATTATGTTAGGTTCTTCTAATCCCATCCAATATTTTTGAATAGTATTTAGGTTGGTCTAAGATCCAACTAAGAATAGTTGACTTGCTAGAAGATGTTGATGTGAATGTTAAGTTTACTTACAAATAAATTATAGTTGTCTCAATTCAAGTGCATATGACATTTGTCAGAACACTTGTCACATGCACATGTGGGATTCTTACCTACCCCAACTACATTCTTGTCTCACTCTTTCCTATATATACAAGGTTAGATCTATGTACATTTGTGTTGCATCAATATTGGAAATATAATGTTTCTTTTTGTTTCTCTTATGGAAGATTCTTTAGTGATGCAAAAGATTCCTACTCTTGTGAAGATTTTTTGTCAACTTCGACATGGTATAAAATCTTGTAGGATTGCTTCTTGTTACCTTTTTGGATATTTAGGTTGCATATCTTATATTTTCTTGAAAATTTGAGTATGCTCTTCTCTTGCATTGAACGATGACCTAGAGAATTAAAAGCTTGATAGAAATATCAGATTTTAGGGATTCCTTTTTTATTAAAGGTATATAATGGATCTTAATGGAGCAATATGAGTTCACCATTGACCTAGAATGTCTAAGATAATGGGTTTTACATTTTATTGTGTCTAAATTAGACACTAGAGGCCACATCCATGAGGGTGTTCATTTGGGAGGTGCTTGCAAGATATAAGAGGTTGCCTTCATTTTGGGTCAAATTTGACCCTTCCATCACATCCAAAAGGCCCAACAACCTATAGATCAACTATCATTTTGTCAAAATTGGAGCACTTGGCTTAAAAGCCTCAGATAATTTATTTTGCTAAATTTTACCCCCAAAATTTGTTTGTTTACAAAAGGTCTATAGTGCCTCATGTAGGTTTTGAAAAAATGATTTTGGATTCATTGGAAACAGGACTTCAAGATCTTTCTAAAATTTGGTCAAACTAAGAATTTGGAATAGTATTGAGAGAGATATGGTGCTCTAAAGTTGACCTCCAATTTTTATTTTTGATAAATTTTCTATCACAAACCTTAAGAAAACTTTTAAATCTTTTTATATGTTTTAGGTTGAAATAGAACTATAGTTTCAACATTGAATCCTTATTTTGACATTTGTAACACAAAAATCAATACCACTTTGGACTTTTTGGCAAGTGGAAATTGTACATGTATTAAATATAAAGTGTCAAAATCATTTTGTGTTGGGGGTTTCATGATTTTGTAATTTGGGGGGGCTGATCTTTTGGTTTAATTTGTTTTGGATAGTCTCTTGATTGGTCTATTTTTTGACTAATTTGAGAAGAATATCATTGTTCTTGATGGGTATTTTAGAAAATCTTTTTTTGTCAAATTAGAAAGAGGGAACTATAAGGCTTGGTTAGATGGTATTCTGAAGCATTTCAAATGCCTTAACCTCAAGTGCCCCATCTCTATGGACTTGTTCCTAAACCAAGCACTCCACATAGGTAGATTGTAGGGAAAGACAAGATTAATCACATCCTTGGATTTATTAGTTGTAATATTGACTAATACATGGATTGTGTCACATTTGGCATTGAGTGCCCTTGTGCTCTTTGGATGAAAATTTGGGAGATGTATGGAGATTCAATTGATCCTCCATTCCTAGATGATCCTATCTTAGACTATCTTATTCCCCTAGATGATTTTGAGAATCCATAATATGACTGTAAAATAACTATGGTACTTGATTGTTGGGAAAGTGATTCAAACATCATTATGACACAATGAATTCTTCTGATACTTTTCTCCCTTTAGAGACTCTTATTGATTCTTTTTCTCTATGACTCCTATTGCAAATTCAAAGGGCTCATCTTTTTTATCTCTAAGTTAGCATCTTGAGGTTGAGGACTCTTGTATTCTAACATTGATAGATACATTTGGCGTTCATAATCAAACATCTTGTGTGGACACATCATCTAGGGACAAGTAATGCAGTCAAATGACATGCATTGTGATCTCATCTCCATAATCATCTCCTACTTCTATTGAGTCTAGTGTTTCTTAATTCACAACATCCAATGATTTAGTTCAGTAGGACATTCATCATCTTTTAGAGTTAGCACCTTGGGATGAGTACTTGATAGATCTATCAGGTTTGTTTGTGAGTCCCTTCTTGTAGATTTGGGGGACATCATTGAGGAAATTCATATCCTCTTCGATGATAGTTCATTGATCACAGTTGTTGTCTCTACATGACCATCTTTGGATCTTGTTCTACATCCATTTCCACAAGGTTCTAGATTATCACTTTTTTTAGTTAGGCCAAGGACTCCTGATTTGATTGTGGCACCCTTTGGCACTAGAATGGTGATTTATAAGTAACTTCTAGAGAAATCATACATTCTAAGTTTTCTTCCCTAATATTCCTTTCAAGAATGGGAAGATACCCTACGTACACCTTTGTGTTTATTTTTTCCTAAGCAAAGAAATGGTGTTCGACGATCATGGGTTCCCTTAAACATTCAATGTCGAGCATCTACCATTGAAGGAGGAGAGTACATCTTGAGGGGGGCCTTCATGGTCTCTCTTTTCTTAGGGGAGCAAAGCTTCTTTCTAGGGGGATTTCTTCCTTAGATGAGGTTTTATCATTCCTAGTTCCATGAGGGATACATTTTGTACATGAGTACCTAGCATGGCTACATATTTGTCAGAATCCATTCTTTCATGGCCACCTAAGATATTTTGATGGGGGTTATTGGTGTCAACATGTCTTTTACTAAACTAGTTTACTTTTGTGTCCTCTTTACACCTAGTTAGTAAGGTTTATTTAGAGATAACTTCTAGTTGTCTCAAGTCATGTGCGTATGACACTCGTTAGGACACTTGTCACATACACATGTGGGGTTCTCACCTACCCCTATTACCTTCTTATCTCATCCTTGCCTCAATATACGAGGGTCGGTATATACATTTGTGTTGTATAATTGGTAATATAACATTTCTTTTTGCTTCTCTTTTGGAAGGTTCTTTGATGTTGTAAAATATTCCTACTCTTGTGAATTTCTTTCCAACTTCAACAAAAGATGCCTTGGAAGCTCAAGCCAAACAATAGATATTGAGCCTTTGCAAAAAACAATTAGTTATTCTCTTCAAATACAAGAAATAAAGGTATGCCATCAACAAATTGAATGTTCAACATTTCATTATTATTAGGCAAAACAAGACCCTTTATAGGAGGACCCACATCAATACTTCTAAGGATATAATGCAAGACTTCATAAGCAATCACAAAGAGGGTGTTGGAAATGTTTTCATTGATGTCAAGTGCATGAGATTGTTGGATTTGATGCCAAGTGCATGGGATTGTTGGAAATGTTGTCATTGATATCGAGTGCATAGACAAGACTGTTATCATTAATGTCAAAACAATGTCAAAGAACCATTATAACTGGAAATAGTTGTTCTTAAAAGTTTACTACATTTGTAGAATTCTGGGAATGTTTGCACTAGTTTTCTAAGGTTGCTGCTAAGAAAGTGTGTTAAACTGTCATTGTTCTTCATGCTGCATTCTACCACAATTAACCTTATGGTCTCATGGTTGGAAGGATGGAGAGAGATAGTTTGGAGACATTCTTGATCCAAATTTTTGGAGGTTTAAATTATTTGAGAGATATCCAGAGGAGTCAGAGTGAAGAATGTGTGACTGGTTGCATGAAAGTTAACAAGGATGCCATGAGAGACTACCACATTTCACCGCAATTATGTTTCTAAGCTCATGGTTTGGAATATAATCAAATATAATCAAGAAGTATGTTATACTCACATTTCAGAAGATTTAAAATACCAAGGAGAGATCTAGAGGTGAAAGAATGAAGTCTGTGTTCGCTGGTTATCTGTACAAATGTTCTAATGGGTGCGCTAGACAAAGCAAACGTGTGCCAAAAAGAGGAAGCATGGGACTAGGAGAGCTCATGGGATGAAGTGCATAACGTGAATTCACTCATATGTTACCGCATAAGGTTTGGAGTCAAGATAACTACACGTTAAATAAATTAAAGGTTGATGGCCGACATAAATTATCTTGGAGAGATGTATTAAGTGTTTCTAAGATGACATTGTGGTGTTAATATTGTGATAAGATGGATATATATACCGCCTCTCTTGTTTTTGAAAGTGAAGGGAAGAATGAAAAATACGGTAAGCTATGAGCAATATTTTTTGTATGGATAATGTGTGAAGGATATGAGTAGAAGATAATTTGGGATTCACACAGAATGTATTCATGTCTGCATGAACATATTGTTTTATTCTAAATTACAGAGTAGAAGAGTTGAGAAGTATGCGATGTTGCATAATTGAATGTATGCGGAATGAAATTGATCCTGTTATCATCTGTTTGAAGTTGGTGCTTCATAATATGAGTTGGTGCTCAGTGGCTGGGTTGGTGCTTAGTTTTGATAAGGGGATTGGAGTCTCCTATAGGTTGGTGCCTGCATATCAGTAAAGGGGATTTGTGTCCTCTTGGGTTGAAACTCTTGTGGATTTGTGCCTACAAAATATTTGTAATACAATATTCTTTTTGTGAGGTTGGAATTGGATAGTAGATCCAAGTAACTTTTCTCACCGTGGTTTTTCCCTTCTGGGTTTCCACGTAAATATTATGTTCTCTTGTGTGGATGTCTGGATGTGTTAATATTTTGAAGTTATTGTTGATGTGGTAAAAATATTGATGTTGTGGTCGGCTTTGAAGTTAACTTTTGTATATACTGATACACCCCCCTCTCAATATTTCTGTGTGTTCTAACAATTGGTATTAGAGCTAAGTTCCTTAGTGCAGTCTAAAAACTAAAGGTAGATCTTGGATTAGAACACATGGCAGGTTACAAAAGATCCTCTTCTAACAAAGCACTAGTTTTTGATGGATCTAACTATGCCTTCTGCAGTATAAGGATGGAAGCCTATTTGACCTCTCTAGGGTATGATGTTTGGAGATATGTGATTGATGGTTACATTGAACCCGCAACTCCTCCAACAGACCAGGCTGGCAAGAAAGCTTGTGAGAACAATGCTAAGGTAAAGAATGCCATCTTGTGTGGTCTGACCAACATAGAGTTTGTCAAAATAATGCAATGCAAGACAACTAAAGACATATGGCAAAATCTCCATAAACTCTATGAAGGAGATGATAAGGTAAAACAAGACAAACTGTAGACCTTCAAGGGTAAATTTGAAAATCTAAAGATGAAAGAATAAGAGAACATAGCTAACTATCTACTTTGAATAGATGAAGTTGTGAATGCAATCAGAGGTCTTGGCAAAGAGGTAAAGGATTCAGTAATTGTTAAAAATGTGTTGAGATCATTCCCTCAAAGATATGGCTCAAAGGTCTCAGCTATAGAAGAAGCCATAGATCTAGATAAACTCACCATGTATGAACTATTTGGTTCCCTCATTGCCTATGAGATGATAAATGCAAGCAAAGACACATCTAAAAGGGAAGCTGCCTTCAAAGCTATAAAGAAAGAAGAAGCATCTAATCCATCCAAGGAAGAAGAGGTAAAATTTGTAAGAAAGTTAAAGAAGGGTTCAAGTAAGTACAATGGTAAGTTACCTTTCAAGTGTTTCAACTGTGGTAATATTGGTCATTATGCATCTAAATGTCCCTTTGGAGAAAGTGAAGATAGTAACAAGGGTTTCAAAAGGAATAACTTCAACAAGAACAAGAAAAGCCTCTACTCTAAAGAGGACTGCAGTTCATCAGAAGAAGTAGATCACTACTCATCAAAAGATGAAAGGGAAGAAGCCCTATTCATGGCTATGGAAGTCCTTGACAATTTAGACAGTACTGACAAAGATGAAGACATGACATTCATTGATGAAGAAGAATGTGAAGTTGATCTTGAAGGTGAACTTATCTCTGCTCTTGAGGACCTAAGATTAGTAAGGAAAGAGATGTTAAGGGCAAGGAGTTGGGTCCACTTTTAGTGGAAGCCTCGTGGCAAAATATTTTTAGAAATGATGGATTTTGGCAATATGGCTAACAAACTTTTTTTTAGAATTTTTGGATGAAATTAAAACCCATTTTAGATGACAATGTCTAGTTTTAAAATATATATTTTTTTATTGTTGGACATATTTATTTATTTATTAATTATTTTTTAAACAAAAAGCTTCAAATTTTTTGAAGAAATAGACTTTAGCAATATCACTGATGACTTTTTTTTAAGAATTTTTTGACGAAATTAAAACCCATTATAGATGAGATTATTTAGATTCAAATGTGTAATTTTTTTTACAATTTGATTATTTTTTCTATTTTTCAAATAATTTTTTATGAAACTGGTCCATAAACTTGAAATATCAGGTTTTCTTATTATTTTAATAACTTTTTATTAAAATAATTTTTTGAAAAAAAATTATACTTCATAAATCTTTAGATAATTCTTTTTAATTTAAAAAAAATTAAAAAATGATAAGTTTAGGTCATCTTATGTGTGATGTACATGAGGGATTTCCAAAACAACAATTATGGCCAATAAAAAATTAATTAAAAAATTATTGAAAAAAAAATTACAAAAAAATATCCTCATCAATCTTTAGTGTGTTACAGATCTTTTCCCAAAAGGATTCATAAAAATACAATTATTTAGGTCAAAATATGGTTGACGTACACATACATGGTATGGTAAAAAAAAGTGACTTTTAAACAGTGGTTTTTAGACATGCCTATTGAAAATCAATTTGTATCATCTAGGTATTAAAAAATTACATATTTTGAAACTAGACTCCAAGTACTACATTTCATATTATTGTCTTTTTTAAAAATTCAATCTTTAAGTGCTTCAAATTTTTAGGTCAAATGTGATAAATTTTGAAAATCAGGCAAAACACTTCCACTTTTTGGCCAAAAAGTGGACTCAACTTCTAGAACAAGGAACAAAAGGCCAAGCTTGAAAAGTCAGAAGAAACAATTGTTTCCTTGAAGATTCAAATTGAAGAAGGAAAAAGGGTTGTAGACATCTTGAACAGTAAACTCAATGCCAAATCAGATGATTGTTCAAGAATTGAAGAAGAAATTGTCTCTCTAAGAAAAGAATTGAAAAAGGTACATACTCAATTGGGTAAAAGCATCAAGTTTGGTAAGAGCTCTGAGATTATTGATGGCAACCAATATTCAGAGACCTCTATTCATAAATTCAGGATTAGGATATGATGATAAAGTCACACAAACTTCTGCTCCTACAAAGAATACTGACTCAGTAAAGACAGTGCCAAATGAAGAAGGAGATTAAGAACATTGAAGAAGTTGACTTCATCTCTATCATCTCTCAAAGGAGAAAATTTAGAAGAACAATCCCTACAAGACAAACCTTCATAAACAAGTTTAACTATGCCTTCTCTAGTTATTGTTTTGTTTGCAATAAGTATAGTCACAAAGCAATTGAGTGCAAATCTAGTATGAAAAGAAGTAGCTTTGTTAGTAGAAATACATTTTCTCCATTAGTTGATTACAACATAATATGTCATACATGCAACAACCTTGGGCACATAGCAATAGATTGTAGAAGTGGATTGGTTAAATTAGGATCTTAGATGATTGACATCAGTAAGAAAAATGACATTCTTGAAAAATAGAAGACAGATCAGAAGAAAGAATGGAAAGTCAAAAAGACCAATCATGAAGGTGAAAATTCAATGATTGTCCAAACTAAATTTCATGCATAAGGGAAAGCAAATCCTTGGGTTATAGACAGTGGCTGCTCAAGTCACAAGATAGGAGATAAGAGAAAGTTTATTAGCCTTGTAAAATGGAATGGTGGATCAATCAAGTTTGGAGACAACACCACTGCAAGAATATGTGGTAAAGGCACAATAAATATTTATTGAACACACATAAGTACTGAGAGGGGGGGTGAATCAGTACTTAATCAAATTTTTTTCTTCCAATTGGATTTAGCCAAATGAAATCATTTAAAGCATGAGAAACACAAGAACACAAAAGCACACACCCATAACACCAGGTTTACATGGAAAACCCTAGGAGGGAAAGACCATGGTGAGAAAGCTGCTTGGATCTACTGTCCAAATCTAGCCTCACAAATAAAACAAGATTACATTATCATTTATGGGCTACAACCCACAGGAAGTTGCAACTCCTTGAACTGATACAACATTTACAGGCTTTACACAAAGAGGATTCAACCTGAGCAACACAATACTTATATGACTCAATAGTTCCTCTCACAAACATTGACTGCTTTAACCTTCTATTGACCTCTACAACCTCTGTACAACTATCTCACCTCTTTACAACTACAATACCAACCTCCACAACATCAAAACAACTTCAAAAACTCTTCTCAGTCATCACAACTTCTACAATCACCTCTGCAACAATATTATTTCACATGAACTGATCCTTTCCACACTTCATCATTATATCTATTTTTGTGGTAATTTTATTCGCACATTATAATGGAATCACACAATTCATAACTCATCCCACACTAAACAACTTTGATCTTACATTTATATCCTCTGTAAGCTTCAAAAACTTTTTCCTTGGTCATGCCAAGATGAAATGTGTAGCATGAAACATGTAATGGCCACAATAGTCGGCCCCAAAACATATGTGCTAATTAGAAATCCAATGTAGTTCAAAAACAAGATATAATAAGGTCCTATTCTACCTTAGTACACTCTTCCAAGCTAGCGCACACTCAAACACATGGCAAAATATTCATCATACACCAAGTCGGCTCTGCAAACACTTTTCCTTCCTTCCATTTATCTCTTGACCTAAAGTGCTACCCGAGGAGACAAAATTACATCATGTGGACCACACAATGAACATTATATGACTTATAAAACATTCCTATACACTTCTTTTATCATTTCAAGATATTTCACGGTCGCGCAAACACTTGAAATCTGATGTTAGTGTCCTTAACAAACTCTGCTTACACAATCTTAAGGTAAAACAATGAAAAACATACTTGCAGTGAACATAATCATTTGAAACTTGAATAGCGCATACCAACTAGCCATATGAACTTATCATTCAATCAACAAGACTAAAATACCAGTGTGCAGTGATTTGTTATGTCGTCAACTATCTCCTTCTACTTACTTCAACCAGCACCAAGACATGTCTTCACACAGCTGACTTTGGAGAAGTAAATGCGATCCATATTATCACTTGAATCTTGAAACATGCATACCTGATGCTCATATCTACCTATCCTCCAAACCACAAAATCATATCTTCATCTGTAGAGAAGTGCAGAGCATTATCCTATCTCTCTGTGATTGCACTTGCCCTGTTTCACTACTACCTTCACACTTCTGACTCCAAAATACTTTGCGGTAAACTTTGTGATTTCAAACTTGAAACATATATACCTGAGTATAATATATCTAGCCATATGTTAATCACAGGCCCATATCTTCAAATGCAATAGAATGTGGTACATTCTTTTGAGCCTGTAACACCTTTCCTAAATTAAACTATACTTAAACAATTCTTCTTCAAGTTTTGTAACTTTCTACATTATGTGTCAATCATCATGAATTCAACATACATCATGAATCTAACTCAACTCATCAAGCACTTCAAACACAATCATTTTCACAACATATCAAAGATATGGACTTTCACATGAACTTCAGGAGATATGGTATGACTATGTACAAATGATACTGATCCATCTCCTTCACTTCACAACTCTTTTGATCAAATTACTTTGTCTGCTTCTTTGACCATCACACCATATGCACATCACTTTTCTTTCTACCTCACAACACTTTTGATCACTTTCTCTATTGTCTTCACTAATCACCATACTGCTACAATCTCCCTTTGATATCTACATCACTTCCAACCTTCCACAATGCAACACTTCATACCACTGTTGACATTAATGACAACACCTATGCAATGGTATTGATGGAAGGACTAGGATAGAAGATATCTTATATGTAGAAGGTCTCAAATACAATCTTCTTAGTGTAAGTCAGATGTGCAACAAAGGATATAATCTTATCTTCCATGCATAAGGTTGTGAGGTCAGAAGAGAAAGTATTGGTAAACTAGTGGTAGAAGCATGTAGGATAGAGAAAACTTGTATAACCTCAGTGAAGTCAATGGAGGGAACTGTCTTCTAGGATAGACAAATGAAAGTTGGTTTTGGCATAAGAGGATGAGACACATCAACTTTGATAGTCTTGTGAAGATCATCTCTAAACATGCAGTTAGAGACATGCCAAAGATTTCCAAGCCTACAAGCACCTTTTGTAAAGAATGTCAAATTGGAAAGCAGACAAGGACTAGGTTTAAGACCAAGGAGTACTATTCTACTAAGATGTTAGAACTAATTCATATAGACTTATGTGGTCCTACCAAAACAAGGAGTCTCTAATGTGAAAGGTACTTTATGTTTCTCATTGATGATTACTCTAGAATGACATGGGTTACATTTTTGAAAGATAAATAAGAAGATTTTAATAGATTCAAGATTTTCAAGTCTATGGTTGAGAATGAAATGAATACTAGAATCAAGTGCTTAAGATCAGATAGAGATGGTGAGTTCACATCAAATGAATTTGAGGAATATTGTGAAGAACATCGATAAGGAGACACTTCTTTGAAGAAAAAGCTCCTCAACAAAAGAGTTTTTGAGAGGAAGAATAGGAAAATACAGGAGATGGCAAGAATCATGCTTAATGATACAAAACTTCCTGATAGATTTTGGAAGGAGGAAGTACACATTGTAGTTTATATTCTTAATAGAGGAAAACTAAGGTTAAATAGCAGTAATACACCATATGAGCTATGGAAAGGAAGATCTACATCTGTCAAACATTTCAGGGTGTTTGGAAGCAAATGCTATATTAGGAGAGATGAAGAGAATCTAAGAAAGTTTGATTCAAGATCAGATGAGGGTCTCTTCCTTGGCTATTCATCTAGAAACAAGGCTTATAAGTATTTCAACAAAAGATTACAGAAGGTTATTGAGAGTACAAATGTGAGAGTTAGTGAAGAAGTACATTTATCCACATATGATCAAGAAGGTCATTTCTCAGAGGGATCTGCCTACACAGAAGAAGATGAAGTTGAAGAAGAAACATAGAAGGAGACTACTAAGACACCTGCAAAGTATGTTCAGAAGAATCACTCTGAAGATCAGATTATTGGCAAAAAGAATGAAGGAGTTGTTACTAGGAGAAAAAATAGAGAACAAGTAAACTTCTCAATATTGTCCAAGATAGAACCAAAGAATTTCTTTGAAGCTAGCAAAGATGAGAGTTGGATTCATGCCATGCAAGAAGAACTAAACCAGATTGATAAATATGAGAGATGGGAACTTGTTCCAAGGCCAAAGGATAAGAATGTAATTGGCACCAAGTGGGTATTCAGAAATAAGTTGAATGAAGATGGAGAAGTAGTTAGAAACAAAGTAAGTTTGGTCTGCAAGGGCTATTCACAAGTAGAAGACATTAATTTTGAGGAGACATTTTACCCTATGGCAAGATTAGAAGCAAAGACTTCAAGGTGTATCAAATGGATGTCAAATCTACTTTCTTGAATGGTGATCTAGAAGAAGTTTACATAGAGCAACCTGAAGGATTTCAACTATTAGAAGATCAGAATTTGGTATGCAGACTTCTAGAAAGGATTTATATAGTCTCAAACAAGCCCCTAGGGCATGGTATGCAAGGTTGGACAAGTTATTACACCAACAAGGCTTCAAGAAAGGTATTGCAGACTACAGTAATCTCTACATCAAGGCAGAAGGTGAGTATATGTTGATAGTAGTATTATATGTTAATGATATTATTTTGGTGGCAATGATGGGATGTACAAGAAGTTTGTAGAAGAGATGCAGAAGGAGTTTGAGATGTCTATGATAGGTGAACTTTCATTCTTTCTTAGACTTCAAATTGCTCAATCAGACAAGGGTATTTTTATTTCACAAGCAAATTATGTCAAGGATATGTTGAAAAGGTTTGGTATGGATGACTACAAACTAGTAAGTACACCTATGGTAACAAGTTGTCATCTTAGCAAGGATGATGACCCACTTCAAGTTGATCAGACTCTTTATAGGTCCATGATTGGAAGCTTATTATACTTGATTGCATCAAGGCTAGATATTATGCAAGCAGTTTGTATGATGGCTAGGTTTCATGTTGATCCAAAAGAGACACATGTGAAGGTTGTTAAAAGGATTTTTAGATACTTGAAGATCACATTGGACTATGGATTGTCGTATAAAAAGGGAAAGGAGTTCTCTTTGACTGCATATACAGATGTATATTGGGCTTATAACATTTATTAGAGGAGAAGCACAAGTAGTGGAGCCTTCTTTCTAGGTGATAGATTGGTTTCATGGTTAAGCAAGAAGCAAGATTTAGTCTCTCTGTCAATAGTAGAAGTAGAATACATAGCCACAGTATCTTGTTGCACTCAAGTGTTGTGGATGAAACAGACATTGAAGGATATCAAGGTAATATATGATGATCCCGTTCCTATTTTGTGTGATAATACAAGTGCAATCAACATATCAAAGAATCCAGTGATGCATTCTCGAACCAAGTATATATCTATTATCACTTCTTAAGAGAAGGTTGCAGATTAGGAGGTAAAGTTGGAGTATGTCCCAACAAAAGATCAAATTGTAGACATTTTCACAAAGCCACTTCCTAAGGATACTTTTGAATATCTCAGGCAAAAATAGTCCTTCTCACAAGTAGAAGTGCAGCTGAAACATCTGTCCAAGGGAATAGCTCAAAGAATATTCATTAGCCTTATTTGAAAGTGGCTACCTCTCAAGGGGAGCAATTAGATAAAAGATAATATAGATAATCAAGTCTAATAAAGATAGGGGGAGACATTTCTACTTTTCATAGCCTCATAATATAGAGTTAGATTCATTTCATTTTTAGCTTGAGCATATTGATAGTACATTGAGAGATTGTTAGTCCTTTGCCATTGATGTCAAAGGGGGAGAGATATAGTAAGGGGGAGCAATGAAAAATAATTTAATTATGTTTGTGTTGCCATCAATGACAAAGGGGGAGATTGTTGGAAATGTTGTCATTGATATCAAGTGTGTTGAACACAATGGGGTGCTGAGAGGGGGGGTGAATCAGCACACTTAAAAAATTTAATCAAACATTTACTGATAAAATTGAATAGCTTTGAAAACATGAAGGAAAACATGCAAATCAAGAGTCAACACATAACACCCGTGTTTTTATGTGGAAAACCCTAAAACAAGGAAAAACCATGGTGAGGATTAGCTCACAATATAATATGCTCACTGCAAAAGTATTACAACATTGTTTTAGGGCTTCAACCCAAGGAAGCTACTACTCCTTGAATTCTCAACTCACTACTATTACAATGATGATATAGATATAAGCATTGCTATGGAGAACACATTTGTTGTATGTTGATGATGCAGTTTGCTATTCTTGCTCAATATCTACCTTCAACCTGATTCTGCACATTTTATATCTTCTTCTACTCTCCTATATTCATATTCACCTTAATTACATTTCAAATGAATTATATCTTCTATATATATCCTCCACAAGATCTTGAAACATTGATTAAGTCGGCATCTAAAATAATATTGAATGTAACGTGTAACTAGTCACTGGTCGGCCTTAACACATGCAAAATGATGACAAAGCTTGTTGTAGATCTCAGGGAATTATGAAACACATCAAGAAACATCATTCCATACCTTCCAAACTTGGAGAAACTAGTTAGAAGTGATGCAAGAGCATCCCAGGCTATAGAGCAATCTTGCATCAACCAAAAACATTTACATTCTTTTTGCTTTCTTTCATTTTCCAGTTCAATTCAATCAATAGCAGTTTCAACATTTTGTACCATATGTTTTTGCATTTTCATTTCAGAGCTTACAAATTAGGATCTAGCATCTAGACATCATTAGATACATCATATCCAAAATTTAGGTCATTTGGGCTTGTCTGCCAAACGTTATCACTATTAGAAAATCATCTATTTTCGCAGAGCAGAGCATATAGACAGTCAGTTGAAGGAGAGGGTTTGCGGAGCACTTTCGTGACTTGCAGAGATAAATGAAACATCATACAATGCACATAATGATCATATGGACCTTCCTTGAGGTTTGCACCAAGTTTCATCATTTGTGGCGCAATACCAGAGGATTGAAGGTTGACCTACTTGTTTCTACATGTTACATTGCTTCATTGGAGTTTGTAACCTTTCTTGGCCAACGTAGAGGATATCTTGAGCTTGGAGATGATATATATAGATCTCTAGGATGTATTAGAAAGTTAGTTAATGATTATGATAGATTAGAATAGGTATTTTGTTCCAGAAGGCGCTTGATTGTCATATCTTGCATATTTGTTGTAACTAGAATTTAGGCCTGTGAGCCCTAGTTTGTAAGCCCGCAAGTTGCTGACATATAAGCATTTTGAATCTATGATATATTGAGAATTTGAGTCATTAATTGTATTTTGTATTTGAGTTGTTTCTGTTGTGTTTACTCTTGTTGCATGGCTTGGATAGTTCATTCTGTGAACCCTTCAATCATGACTGCACCAAGTGGTATCAGAGTGAAGTTTTGAATCCTTTGGGAGCAGAGTTTTTGAAGTGAAGGCATTCCATAAGATCTTGTGGTGAACTGTTCACCAACCTGAGGTAGTCTACTTGTGTTTGTCAACAGATAGCCGAGTGTCAAGCAGTTGATACCTTGTAGCCAAATCACCAAATTTGAGGCAATTGCACCAGATCCTATGAAGAGATGCCACTGAGGAGAATACCTACTGTAGGCACTATGGCTGGAAGAATGGATGAAATGATGGAGATGATGAAAATAATGAAATTTTGATTGGACACTATTGAAGAAGATAGACGAAGAGGACTAAAACCTTGACCTAATGTTGAAAGTGATGATGAAGAATTTCAATCAACTGATTAAAATGATCAAGAAACCCTAGAAGAAGAAGAAGAATCAGATCAAGTAAAGATGTTGAGAGCTATTTAGAAGACTGGAAAGAGACCTGGAGTGGAAGTATCAAATTATATTGGAAATTTGAATCCAGAGGAATTGATTGACTAGATAAATGATTTGGAATAATACTTTGAACATGAAGAAATTAAAGATCCAAAGAAGGTGAGATTTATGAAGACTAAGTTGAAAAGACATGCTGCTATTTGGTGGAAAGAAGTTCAGTTGGATAGAAACATAAGAGGAAAAGAGAAGATCATAAAATGGGATGGGATGGTGACAAAGTTGAAAAATCAGTTTATACCCGCTGACTATGAGTTGGAACTGTTGAAGAGATTCCAAAACCTAAAACAAAAGGAGAAATCTGTGAAGGAGTATACTGAAAATTTTCATAAGATGATCATGATTACTGGACATAGTGAAGCAAGCAAGGAGAAAGTGGTAAGATACATCAATGGAATGAGATTGAACATTCAAGAAGAACTAAGTCTGGTAAGGATGACAACAATAGAAGAAGCATATCAGTTTGCCCTGAAAGTTGAAGAAAAGTTGAACAAGAAGCATGAGCAGAGATGAGAGGTAGAGAAGGTAAATTTCAAATAGGTAGGACATATTCTGGAGGAGACAGATGTGGAGCAAAACAAACAAGATAGCCCATTCAAGAAGGAAGATAGAGATAGCAATTCATACTGGAGAGATGATAGAACTTTCTACCATAGAGGAAACCCTAATTCTTATTAGAGTGAAGGATATAGAAGAGAAGAAAGAGGATTTGACAAGAGAACATTCAGAGGAACTTGGTTTAAGTGTGGAGGTTAAGGACACAACTTTTGAATATCATCAGGGAAGTACAAGCAAGAAGACAGAGAACAGTGGAAGAACAACTTATGTAGAAGAAGAACCTGTTGGATCACCTGATTCAGTTGGAAAACCAAAGAAAGGAGAATCATTAGTCATGAGGAGAGCACTATTTCAAGAAGAGACAAATGAGGAACCACCATAGAGGAAAAGTTTGTTTCAGACTAGATGCAAATCAGGAGGTAAATGTTGTAAGGTTATCATTGATAGTGGTAGTACTAATAATTTGGTTTTAGAGGAGATGGTGACTAAGCTAAACCTAGAGAGATTGAAACACCCTAAGTCCTATAAGATAGCATGGATTTAGGATGAACACAAGGTAATGGTGAGTGAACAATGTTTGGTGAAATTTCATGTTGGATCTTATCATGATGAAGTATTGTGTGATATTATGCCTATGGATGTATGTCATATATTATTGGGTAGACCATGGAAGTATGATAAAAAAGCTATACATGATGGGAGAAAGAATACTTACACTATAATATCTAATGGGAAGAAAATCACCTTGATACCTTTGGAAGATGAACCTAAGAGTGAAGTATGTAGGAATACTAGAATAAATTTGGTTGATGGAAAGAAATTTATGGATGGTTCGAGACATGAGAATATGTGTTATGCTTTGATTCCTAAGAAGCCTGGAACCCTATGTATAGAGATTGAAGAATCATAGCCATAGGAGATAACTGAATTGTTGAAAGAGTATGAAGACACCATATCAGATAATGTACCTGAAGGATTGCCACCAATCTAGAGTATCAGTCATGATATGGATCTTATACCTAGAGCTAGTTTGCCTAACAAAGAAACACATCGGATGACACCAGTAGAGAATGTAGAGCTGAATAGATAGATACAAGAGTTGTTGAGGAAAGGATAGATCAGAGAAAGTTTGAGCCCATGTGCATTACCTACAGTGCTAGCACCGAAGAAAGATGGAGAATGGAGGATGTGTATAAACTCTAGAGCAATCAATAAGATCACAGTTAAGTATAGATTTCCATTTCCTAGGATGGATGACATTATGGACTGTTTGAGTGGAGCAAAATATTTCATAAAGATAGACTTGAAGAGTGGATACAATCGGATTAGAATCAGGGAAGGAGATGAATGGAAAACTGCATTTAAGATGAATGAAGGATTGTATGAGTGGTTAGTAATGCCTTTTGGATTGACTAATGCACCGAATAATTTCATGAGATTGATGAATGAAGTTTTGAAGAAATTCTTGGGTAAGTTTGTTATTGTATACTTGGATGATATTCTGATTTTTAGTAAGATAAAAGAAGAACATTTTTGGCACCTTAGACAAGTATTGCATAGGTTGATAGAAGAGAAATTGTTGATAAACATCAAGAAATGTAGTTTCATGAAGGAAGAATTGGTATATTTGAGATTTCTGATTTCTACAAAAGGATTGAAGATGGACCCTGAGAAAGTTAGAGCAATTGTTGAGTGGCCAACACCTGAGAGCATTGGAGAAATTAGATCATTTCATGGATTAGCAATTTTTTTTACCAGAAGTTCATTAGAAATTTTAGTTCAGTATGCACACCAATGACATAGACAATGAGAGGTGACAGAAAGGATTTTAAGTGGACATCAGGAGCAAATAAAATTTTTGAATTGTTGAAGCAAAAGGTGATAGAGCAACCAATATTAGCATTACCAAATTTCAACAAAGTATTTCAAGTAGATTGTGATGCAAGTAGGAATACAATAGGAGTAGTGTTAAGTCAAGAAGGTAGAGCAGTAGCATATTTCAGTGAGAAGTTGAATGATTCAAGGAGAAGATATTTAGTTTATGATTAGGAATTCTATGCCATAATTCAAGCTTTGAAGAAGTGGAGACATTACTTGTTGCCTAAGGAATTTGTGTTATATACAGATCATCAAGCTTTACAATATTGGAACAGTCAAGGAAAGTTAAATCAGAGACATATGAGATGGGTAGAGTTCATGCAGATTTACACATTTGTATTGAAGCATAGGGGTGGGAAGTCTAAAAACATTGCTGATGCATTGAGTAGAAGAAGGAATTTGCTGATAGAGATGAGAGTTGAACTATTAGGTTTTGAAGAGTTGAAGCACATGTATGAAGAAGAACTTGATTTTGGAGAACCATGGAAAACATGTAAGGAACCTGTTGTGACAGACATAAGTAAGTGGTTAGATTATTTCATTAAGGAAATATGTTGTTTAAAGGAAATCAGTTGTGTGTATACCTTGGAGTTCAATGAGAGATAATCTAATAAAAGAGAAGCATAGTGGTGGATTCGTAGGACATTTTGGAATTGATAAGATAGTGGCTTTGGTAAGTTAACATTAATTTTGGCCTCAGATATATAAGGATGTAAGGAAGTTTGTGCAGAGTTGTAGAGTATGTCAAGTTGCAAAAGGGAGTAGTCAGAATACTAGATTGTACAAATCTTTGACAATACCAGAGAGACCTTGGGAAGACATAAGCATGGATTTCATATTAGGATTGTCAAGAACACAAAGAGGACATGATTCTATATTTGTAGCAGTGGACAGATTTTCAAAGATGCCACGTTTCATACCTTGTAAGAAGACAAATGATGGAGTGCATGTTGCTAACCTATTTTTCAAGGAGATTCTGAGATTGCATTGATTACCTAAGAGCATAATTTTAGACAGGGATACAAGATTCATTGGATATTTTTGGAGGACATTGTGGAAGAAGATGAAGATAGACCTAAAGTTTAGTTCAACATTTCATCCACAGACAGATGGACAAACATAGGTGGTAAATAGGAGTTTGGGAAACTTGTTGAGATGTTTGGTAGGAGAGAAGACAAGAAATTGGGATCTAATTCAATCGTAAGTAGAGTTTGCATACAATAATTCAGTGAACAGGAATATAGGGAAGACATCTTTTGAGATTGTAACTAGAGTAAACCCTAGAGAAGTAGTAGAATTAAGAGATATCAATATGGAGAATAAGAGAAGTGCAGAAGTAGAAGAATTTGTAGGATACATGGAGATAGTGCATCATCAGGTCATAAAGCATTTGGAGGAGATGAAAAATAAGAATAAGGAACAAGCAGATGAGAAGAGGAGACATAAAGAATTTTTAGTTGGAGATGAAGTAATGGTATATTTGAGAAAAGAGAAATTTCCAGTAGGAACATACAACAAGTTGAAGATGAAGAAGTTTGGACCATGTAAGATAATCAGGAAATGCATATCAAGTGGAGCTACCAGAGACACTAGGTATATCACCTATATTCAACATTGTAGACCTATATCAATATCATGAAGGAGAATCAAGTGACATCATTGAAGATGACTTGAAGAATCAGTTACCACAGCAACAACCAGGGTAGATAGAAGACATCTTAGACAATAGAATTGGATGCAGTACCAGAGGAAAACAATACAAAGAATATTTGGTAAAGTGCAAAGGCAGACCGAAAGAAGATTCATCTTGGATTTCTCAGGCTGAGATAGACCACCTTGGTTTTCCTCTAGCCCCAACAAAGTGAGGGACTCACTTTTTCAACAACCCCAGGTATCTGATGTAGGAGCATCGCAAGTTACAGAGCAATCTTGCATTAACCAAAAATATTTGCATTCTTTTTCTTTTCTTTCATTTTCCAGTTCAGTTAGTAGCAGTTTCAACATTTTGTACCGCATTTTCATTTTAGATCTTGTGGAGTAGGACTTAGCATCTAGACATCATCAAATACATCATATCCAAAATTCATGTCATTTTGACTTGTTTGCTAAAAGTTATCGCTATCAGAAGATCACTTGTTTTCATAAAGTAGAGCATATAGATAGTCAGTTGAAGGAGAAGGTTTACGGAGCATTTTCATGACTTGTAGAGCTAAATGAAACATCATACAAGGTACATAATGATTAGATAGACCTTCCTTGAGGTCCGTACCAAGTTTCATTCATTTTTGGAGCAATACTAGAGGATTGAAGGCTGACGTACTTGTTTACACATTACATTGCTTCATTGGAGTTTGTAACCTTTCTTGGCCGACGCGAAGAATCTCTTGAGCTTGGAGATGATATATATATCTCTTGGATGTATCAGGAAGTCAGTTAATGATTATGATAGATTAGAATAAGTATTTTGTTCTGGAAGGTGCTTCATTGCCATATCTTGCATATTTGTTGTAACTGGAATTCAGGCCTGTGAGCCCTAGTTTGTAAGCCCACAGGTTGCCGACATATAAGCATTTTGAATCTATGATATATTGATCATTTGAGTCATTCATTACATTTTGTATTTGAGTTTTTTCCATTATGTTTACTCTTGTTTCACAGCCTAGACAGTTCATTCTGTGAACCCTCCAATCATGACTACACCAAGAAGCCTTGGCATGCAATAGGTACCTAACCAGTCAACTCATATTGCTTGACACTGTTGACTATTCATCTTTCAACTACCAATGAGAAGCCAAAAACTCAATGTGGACAAAGGATTCAATCATGCAAGAGCTCAATAACAATCATACACCTTATCAGAGAAGTATCATACCAACCTATGCATCCCCAATACAAGAAATGTATCAGTCTATAGAGAACAGAGTCTTCCGGACCTTATGTAATGCTTCATACCACAAAATATGATATTGCAGTGAAGTACATGGTCTATAACCTTCTAGAAATGATCAAAGATATCAATGGATGCTACTCATCGAGTCCACACACAACTGTTTGAAGTTTTCTGAGGAATTTAAGAATGGCTTAGGTACTTAGAGTTATGGAAGACAATTATACTTACAACTTTGCTTACAGCTATGACATTTTGATGTGGTACCAGAAAATGAGAATTATCTATATGTGGATAATATCTGATGTGTCTTGGACCATATACCACCTCTGTACAAGATTTTATAATAGATGTATATATGTTTCATCTTTTGAAGAACTTAACTTGTATATTTAGGCTCCGGGATATAATGTGATGCCTATGTCACTTGAGTAATGTCTCTGTGGACCACTAGAACACTTGAAACGTCATCATAGCATATAACATACCGATCTTAGTCATTTCTTAGAGCTGCATGACAAATAGATCTCTTCTAGAGGAATGTAGAGCATTCCATTGACTCCCCATTACTGCTTTGCTCTATTTAGGTGATGGCCGGTGAATGATGCCTTGTAACTTTTCATGCTGAAGGAATGAGAATCAAGTGAAATCATTGAATATGATTTCAAGAATCAGTTACCACAGTAACAACCAGAGCAGATAGAAGACATCTTGGACAACAAAATTGGACGCAGTACCAGAGGCAAACAATACAAAGAATATTTGGTAAAGTGGAAAGGTAGACCAAAAGAAGATTCATCTTGGATTTCTTAGGCTGAGGTAGACTGCCTTGGTTTTCCTCTAGCCCCAACAAAGTGAGGGACTCACTTTTTCAACAACCCCAGGTATCTGATGCAGGAGCATTGCAGGTTACAAAGCAATCTTGCATCAACCAAAAATATTTGCATTCTTTTTCTTTTCTTTCATTTTCCAATTCAGTTCAATCAGTAGTAGTTTCAACATTTTGTACCGCATTTTCATTTTAGAGATCACGGAGTAGTACTTAGCATCTAGACATCATCAAATACATCATATCCAAAATTCATGTCATTTTGACTTGTCTGTTAAAAGTTATCACTATCAGAAGATCACTTGTTTTCATAAAGCAGAGCATAAGGACAGTTAGTTGAAGTAGAAGGTTTGTGGAGCGCTTTCATGACTTACAGAGCTAAATGAAACATCATACAAGGTACATAATGATTAGATAGACCTTCCTTGAGGTTCGTACCAATTTTCATTCATTTATGGAGCAATACCAGAGGATTGAAGGCTGACATACTTGTTTCTACACGTTACATTGGTTCATTGGAGTTTGTAACCTTTCTTGGTCGACACGGAGGATCTCTTGAGCTTGGAGATGATATATATATCTCCAGGATGTATTAGGAAGTTAGTTAATGCTTATGATAGATTAGAATAAGTATTTTTTTCTGGAAGGTGCTTCATTGCCATATCTTGCATATTTGTTGTAACTAGAATTTAGGCCTGTGAGCCCTAGTTTGTAAGCCTGCAGGTTGCCGACATATAAGCATTTTGAATCTATGATATATTGAGCATTTGAGTGATTCATTACATTATATATTTGAGTTTTTTCCATTATGTTTACTCTTGTTGCACGGCCTAGACAGTTCATTCTGTGAACCCTTCAATCATGACTGCACCAAGAAGCCTTCGCATGCAATAGGTACTTAACCAGTCAGCTCATACTGCTTGACACTATTGACTGTTCATCTTTCAAATGCCAGCGAGAAGCCAAAAACTCAATGTGGACCAAGGATTCAATCATTCAAGAGCTCAATAACAATTATACACCTTATAAGAGAAGTATCATACCAACCTATGCATCCCCAATACAAGAAATGTATCAGTCTGTAGAGAACAGAGTCTTCCAGACCTTATGTAATGCTTCATACCACAAAATATGATAATGCGGTGAAGTACAGGGTCTATAACCTTATGGAAATTATCAAAGATATCAATGGATGCTACTCATTGGATCCACACACAACTGTCTGAAGTTTTCAGAGGAATTCAAGAATGGCTTAGGTACTTAGAGTTATGGAAGACAATTATACTTACAACTTTGCTTACAGCTATGACATTTTGATGTGGTACCAGAAAATGAGCATTATCTATATGTGGATCATATTTGATGTGTCTTGGACCATATACCACCTCTTCACAAGCTTTTATAATAGATTTATACATGTTTCATCTTTTGAAGAACTAAACTTGTATATTCAGGCTCCGGGATACAATGTGATGCCTCTGTCACTTGAGTAATGTCTCTGTGGACCACTAGAACACTTGAAACTTCATCATAGCATATAACATACTGATCTTAGTCATTTCTTAGAGCTGCATGACAAATAGATCTCTTCTAGAGGAATGCAGAGCATTCCATTGACTCTCCATTACTGCTCTACTCTATTTAGGTGATGGCCGGTGAACTATGCCTTGTAACTTTTCGTGCTGAAGGAATGAGAGACTAAAACCTTGGATATAACATTTCAATACATGTCAGAAACTATCACTAGAACCGCATGGCCAAATCTCTCTTTGAAGAGAAGTGTAGACCACTTCAAGTTGACTCTACCTTATTTTGCACTGATAATGCCTTAGATTCTTTTCTACTTCTTACTCTTGAGTGCGGTACTCCCAATTGATGAGATATATATGTAAATATGCATGAATCATGCAAGGATATGAGTTTTTTCCACCGCATCATGTTCAAGCCCAAAATTGATCCATACTTAGACCATTTTCACTTCTCTCAGACTGATTTTCCTTTACCATATTGACTCTTCATTTGTACAAGTCTTTCTATGCATTTCCATTTGTTATGTTGACATCAATGTATACTATGTTGACATCAATGACAACACATATTGACAACAATCTCCCCCTTTATTATTGATGGCAACATATGCTCCCCCTTAGACTCTCTCCCCCTTTGACATCAAGGACAAATGGATTGATAAACTTTGTATCAATCCAAAAACTATATGTAGTCCCCCTTACAAAAAGAGATCTAGACTATGCTCCCCCTGACTTAGTTACAAAATTGTATCGTTGAAAACTAAAATGGTACTACCATTTTACTCAATATCTCCGTAATACTATATACATCAAAATTGTTCTAACAACTCACTTGGATGGGATAATGGCTTTATAAATTACCTTGAGTTGTTGAACAGTTGTGGTCTAGATGACACACTCTAAGGAAAGCATTTGAGTCTAACACTCACACTATATGTACATTTCCTTAGCTTCCTCTACATTGCTTGGGGTCTTCATTCTTTGATCTATCTTTTCTACCTCTCCAAACAAACTAGACATTGAGGCAATTCTCAAATTTACTGCCTCTCTTAACTGACCACATTGTTTCTTTATGTTCTCTCTTTGGTCCTATAATTGGGACAGTTGTGCACTCAAATTTTTAATTTGTTCCCTTGTTGCCCCCATCTTGTCCTTTGATAAGTCATATACTTCAGCCACCTCAGGGATCTGTGACTCAATAGAGTCCATCTGAGATTTGATTTGCTTTGTGGAGTTTGGCCAATTTAGGTGGAATAGGTATAAGGATGTGGCCTCCTCAATACAACCTTTAAATTTCTTCATATTTTCTTTGAGCTTATTATGTGCATTAGCACACTTATCATCCATATCTTTCATTCTCTTTTCATTAGTCCTTTGTGCCACCTCTTTCTCTACCTTTTTCTCTAATAGGGAGGAATTATCCTTACAAGAATCCATTAGTACTTTGTGAGCTTTTGTTCTGGAGGCAATGAGGGGTCAATGGTTACCTCTAGTAACCGTTCTTGTACCAACTTCACAGCATCCTCTATTGCACTAGATTTCTTTAGGATTTCTTGTAAAAATTCTTTCCTTGTAGAGGCATGTAGTATGTCTCCAAGTTGTAACTTGCGTAAGGGAGATTAGATCAAGTTGCCCTTCATTTGTTGGAACTTGCAGCAATTGGGGAGTGACAACTGGTTGAAATTGAATTTGCAAGTTTAGTAGTTCTACAAGAGAGTCATTTGAACCTTGATCAGTCTCCTCTACCCTATCCTAACTTCTCTTCAGAGTCTTTTCTTTGTCTGTGGTAGGATCTTCATGTTACCTTAAAGTCTTTGAATCAACCTATGAGTCTTTCACATTTGTGCATGGTCATCCACCTGTTCAGTGTTTCTCAGAATACTCTGTTCATTTTATACTCTCTTGAAGAGTGGGATCAACACTCACGTCTTTTTCCTTTTTAGCTTGTTCTTCTTTCTCTAGAGGTGATGCCATAGATTGATGAGGTGAATGTGGTGGTGAGACATGTGACTGTTATGTAATTTTTATTTCTCTCACCTCACCAAGTATCTTTTGAGTAACTTCTTCAGTTTCCTTTATGATTTGCTCAATGTCCTCCTTTCTATTTTGCATCAGAGTGTCTACTCTATGCTTAGTCCTGATCTCTTGAGCTTGCCTTTGGATCAACTTTTCTTTTTCTTCCTTAGATAGGGAAGCACTGGCTTTATTTAAAGCATCTTGTCTGAGCTTTTCATCAAGTGTCACAGCTTCATCTCTATCCCTTCTTAAGGCTTTCTGCAGACTTTCTGGTGGTTTGACCAAAATTTCTTATAGACTTTGTTGGCAAGAGACATTATATGGATTCATGAATGTTGTCATTGATGGCAACAAAGGTTATCCCACACATCTGCAAGACATGATGACTCTCTACCGGAAGTTAGATTGAAGAAGTGTTATGATCCGATAAGCAAGAACAGAGTAGTCAGCAAGGTCCGACAGTCAAGTCCAGATCTCTCAGAGGAAGTATTTCAGTAAAGTGCAGACTTGCAGAAGTCAAGAAGAGTACCTTAACTAATAGATTCCAAGGATTTAGTCTCCGGTGATGGAAGGGTGAAGAGATATGAGCACTTGAGTGTTGGGTTCCTGTTTGACAGAGTAGACAGAGGAAGAACTGTACCGGCAAAGTGTCAGACCCAAATCCGGAAGAGATATTGCTAATGACTAAGTTTCTTGAGGTATCATTCATGATTGGCTGACATGATTGAAGACTTCTACAAGCATATTATTGATCCGCATTACTTGGTATGCAAGGATTCAGCCGACAGACCAGAGTTTGAGATAATATTGACTATTCCGGATGCCGACTAGAAAAGTGTTGAAATCACTTGTACGGATATATATACAAGATGGATTTAGATGTGAAGTGTGTGTGGTGTATGTATTGAAGTATGAAGAAAAGCAGAAGAATAGTATAAAAGGAAGAAAAATAGGTTCAAAATGTAAGAGGACAGCAACACTTAAGGAGAGTAAGAATGAAGTGCAGCAGATCAGTCTATTGAGCTTAACTGGAACTGAACTTCAACATGTGTGGATGCTTCTCATTAGTTCAAGTTTTCTTCTTGTAGACAGTAAGTCTTTTGTAGGCAGTGAGCCTCTTTTAAGTAGTGTGCTCGGGCAGTGAGCCCTAATTGGCAAGTGCCATTTTGTATCTTCTATTCTTCTAACAGAGAATAATATCTTGGGTTAATCACCCCGTGGTTTTTTCCCTTAACAGGGTTTCCATGTCAAAATCATTGTGTCATGTGTATTGGTGTTATTTCCATTTCATGATTATGCTTTCTTATTTAATCTTATATTGCATTAACTATTAAGAAAGCACAGAAAGTTGAAATATTAGGATAACTGATTCACCCCCCCTCTTAGTTATCAACAATTGGTATCAGAGCCTAACAGCTTGAGGAAGATCTGGGAATTCAAATGGATGTGTATGGTATGAGGGAGCAACTTAAGTCTGCCCTTGATGATCTTGAACAGTCAAATTCTAAAGTCAATGAATTGAAGGAAAGACTCAAACAGGCTGATGATTTCATAAAAGAACTAAAAGAGAAACTGATTCTCTCTATGAAAAAGAGAAAGGAGCTACTTCAGCAATTGGCAAGTCAAGGTGAAGCCAATGATACAAATGGAGATCTGAAAGAGAAAACCAAGTTATGTGAAAAGTTATCAAAAGAAATCATCATGGTAAGACATGAAATGGAATCAAGAGTTATGAAGTTCACCTAAGAAATTGAAGAGAGAAGAAAATCTGAAGATGATCTAAGACAATCTCTCAAGGAAAAATTAGAAGACTACCACAAGATGGATAGAATAATCAGACATCTTGAATCTGATCTTGAAGATGCTAAAGATAATGAAGAAAAACTTGAGGATCAAATTGTCTCTCTTAAAAGGGATCTTCAAACAGCAAATGAATACAAAGAGAAATTCAAGATAAGCTCTACTCAACTTGAAGTTCTTCTTGAAAGCCAAAAGAGGGTAGATGACAAGTGTGGCCTGGGATATGAAAAAGGTGAAAGCTCCAGATCCAGTCAAAAGAATTTTGGATCAAAAAATCCAAGGAATAGGCCTCGAAGACCTCTGGTAAGGCAGCCTAATGCTCAAAGATATCCATCCTTCAATGGATACTGCCACAACTGCAATAACTTTGGTCATAAAGCTAATCAGTGCAGAAAGAGAATGAATCAAACTAATACATCCTTCTTCAGACAGTGTTTCAACTGCAAAAGGTATGGTCACAAATCTCATGAATGCAGAAATACGCAAATGAACAATTCATTCAATGGTAGATGCTTTGCATGCAATAGAATGGTTCATATGGCTAATCAATGCAGATCAAGAGGATATCAATCAAATATGAAAAGAAATGTTGTTTGCCAAATTTGTAATATATCTGGTCATATTGCAAAATTCTGTAGAAGCAAGAATCAGGACAAAGGAGGTCCGATACATCATAATCAGAATCAAGACAAGGGAAAATGAAAAGTGAATGCAGATGAAGTTCAAAGTGAGATGAACAAGATTTGGGTGAAGAAAAGTATAGAGAATGTAGGGGATGGATCTGCACTAGACTCTGGTGCTGATATTCCTTCCAGAAATTAAAAAGTGAGCTCTGGCTCAGGGGGAGACACTAAGAAAACCATTTTCCCCCAGCCAGTCAATTGGTGCCGGAACTGGCACAAGGAGAGTTGCGGATTAAAGGGTTCATAAGAGAAACATCTAAATAAACTATGGTATTTGGAAGATCCACAAGATGTTTAGATCAAGATTGATCCAGTTCTTCAAGTCATCCGAATAAGGCAAACCGGAATGACTTAGGTCGAGCATTTATTGCAACTTGGTATTAGGGTTTGCAGAGTAATATAAGGGTTCTTCTTATTAAACATTTTCTCATTCTACATTTAAGAAGAAGAAAAGAGGAGCTCTGCAACAAATTTCCTCAAGCCCATCAAAGTTCATTTGCAGAAGTCGATTCATCTAGAAATCAATCCGGCTCACTCCGTGATACCTAAAGGCGCAAAACGTATTTTCTGTTCTTAAATATCTCTCTGCAAATCTTTTTAAAGATGTCTACTCTGAATATTGTGAAGATCACTGATAGGCCTTTCCCCAAATTGAAAAAACATCCCTACAAATCCTTGGAAGTAGATCCCCTAGGAGCATTTTCCAGTGTTCCACATGGTGTCTTGCATACAGAAGATATTAGGGTTTACATTCACACAAACATTGAATAATTTAGAGAGTTCAAATTGAGGGATATCTACCACAAACAACTAATAGATGATTCATTTGAGCTCAAACCCCAATACAAGGCCCTCTAGGAGAAGCACTTTGCACAGTGTATACATTTCCCCTGCTTTGCTGAGGATGAATGGGTCCGGTATGTCTTGAGTAGAATACATGACAACTTCATGTGGTTGAATGGACCATTCAAGATCACAAAAGATGCCATTAGGGCAGTTACTGGTTTACACTCATCCAGTGGGATACCTACTCTCAAGTCTGTCAAGAATCAGACTGTAAGTGAGGCTATCGGATCTAGGTTTGACAAAAGAGCAATGACAATAGAAGATATCACTGATCCAGATATCAAGTTTGCCTCCATGATCATCAGATACAAGATATATCACTCTAGCAGGGAAAATTTAGTACCTAGAATTGCTATCTACACTACTTATGAATTGTTAAGAAAGAATTTAGACTATGACCTTTGTCAGCTCCTTCTAAACCAACTCTTGGAGAATCTATAGAAAATAAAGAAAGATAAAAAGAATTCATTTAAGTATGGTGGGTTAATATTGTGCTTATTCTTCTACTTTATGAATGAGCTACCTGGATCCAGTGGATGGGTATGGCAGAACGATAGACCAGTTGCCATACAAATTAGGGATTATTTGCATGGACTTGGTGATGACAAAGCACAAAACACAGCTCTCTGGGGTTTCTTCAAAAACTTCCAGAACATGATGCAAGCTAGAGAGAGAATTCCCCAGTCTCTAGTTGAGAAATACAAAGACACAGTATGCTTTATGGTAGATATTGATAAGTGCCTAATGGAGGCAGTATCACCAAGAACAGTATGGATCATGCCAATGGGGTATGAGGTGGATGAGAAAATCATAGAGCTGCATGTTTAGCACATGTTGAGTCAACCAAAGGATCCTAAGGTAGAAAGGTTTGGAACCTTTGAAGAATTAAGTATAAAAATCCATGTGGAACTCAGACAACCAGAGATGAAGAGAAAAGTGAGAAAAGAGGTAGAAGAATTTGCCAAGAGGCATGGAATCTCAAAAGAAGCACTTGATGCACATAGAGAAAAGATGGAAAGGGCAGAAGAAGAGAAGGAAGAAGTAGAAAAGGAAAGTGATCTAGTAAAAGCCTCCTCCTGGACCAGATCCTCTAAGAGGTTTACACCTACTAAGAACTCAAAGGCATCAAAACTGGAAGCAAAATCATCTGGTAAAGAAGAGAAAAGAACTAAGACAAAGGCCACAAGGTCTTATTTCAGTCAGAAAGATGAAGAAGAGATAGAATCTGATGAAGAAATCAAGAAGATGAAGAAGAAGAAGAAAGTTTCTGGTGAACCCTCTACCGGTGAAGACAAGGAAGAGATGGCAGAAGAGTTTGTTGAAAAGCCCACTCTATCATTAGATGATGTCATCAAATCAGTTACTGTGGATGGAAACCTTCAACCAATGACTGAATTCTATGATTATTATAATGAGGCTGACCAAAAGATCTTGCAGGATGCAGCAGTCAAGTATCTGAACATCTACAATAAGGCTTTTATTGAAATTATATCTCTTATTCCCAAAAGCCTAGAGAAAGAGTTAGAAATAAGAAAGAATAATGTTATGGCAAAAGATCTTGAGATCCAAGAAGAGATAGCCATTCAGCTTTATCCTTCAATTGATTCAAAGCAAATGAATATGATCTTCAAAGATTGCAAGGATGAGTCTCGGAGCAAAGCAAGAATGAATCAACTTATGCTCAGAGAAACTGACAAAATAGCAAAAGAAACAAAAGAGATCCTCTGGAATGCATACTCAAGATTCAACATTCCTATTATAGAGGACTTGGGTGTTGATCCCTTGGCTACAAGTGTTGAAAAAGAATCTACTAAGGCAATGACAGAAGAAGTAATGGACACCAGTGAAGAAAAAGATAAGGAATTGGAATCCTCTGCTCTGGAAGAGGTGGTCCATGAACCAACAAACATCACTCCTCTAGTTTCCCCTGCTGACTCCAGATCCAAAGGAGAAGAAAGAATAAAGGAGAAAGAAAAAGAAGTTAAGGGAAAAGAAGATGACAGCTCTAAGACTGCAAAAGAAAAGAAAACTCTGTCTCCGGTAAGAGACACTGCATAAATTGTCAAAGAATTCTTAAACAAAGAGACAATGGGGATTGATGAACCGGAACTTCTACTAGAACCATTTGATTTTGATTCTCTTTCCCTGGTACAAACAATGAAGATAGCTTCATTTGCTAATGCAAAGGCAAAAGAAAAACTACTGAAGTCTCACATGGAAAACTGTGAGCTAATAGAAGCTGCATCTGGTATGCTTGAAAAGATCATGCCATCCTTTCTGAAGGATTCATCAGCTTCCTCATCAAGTAATCTTAAGTCTCTTGTTAGTTCAGTTAGCACTCATTTTGAGTCCTTAGAGAAATCAGTTGAGGAAAAGGTCCGGAAAGAGTTTTTGGATAAAAGATTCTCTGAAGTACTAAGTCTAATATCAAATGATAGAAGAAATATGGATATAGGGATAAAGATCTTAGAAAATGCTCTTAAAGATGGTGGGGAAATATATAAATTTTGTCTATCATGGTCCAAAGCAACAATGGAGATTGAGAAGAAAATGAAAGAATAGGAGATCAAACTAACAAAAGTTTCTCAAAATTTTGATCCACTTACCTCATCCATAGTAAATCAAGAATGTCAGACTATTGCAGTCTTGGATGAAATTAAGAAGCTAGAGAAAGAAAAGAAAAATAGAATCAGCAGGTTAAATGAACTTAGAAGAATAATCATTCCTAAGTTGGAGGCCATGCATGAGGCCCTAAGTGATGCTCAAACCACAGCCAAGACAAATGATCCGACAGATCTGAAGAAGGCAAAAGTTTTTTCATTCCTGTTGAGTGGTCACATATCAATTTTGGATAGGATGAAGTTGAGTTGGGCAACCGAAGTTGTACAATTGAAAAACACTTTTGCAGACATACTAAAGTATATGTAAAGTACAACTGGATGATATATTTATGCGACTAAGTATAGATTAATTTTTGAAAATTTTGGTGTGCAGACCCCAACCTTTGCCATTGATGTCAAAGGGGGAGTGATGAGCAGTGAAAAATGAGGAATCTAGCTAAGGGGGAGCTCTGAAAAATGTACATAGAGACAGAGCATCAGCCAAGGGGGAGTATAGTGTGACACTTAGTCATTTTTCACTAAGTGTTGCCATCAATGCCAAAGGGGGAGATTGTTGGCAAGAGACACCATATGGATTCATGAATGTTGTCAGTGATGGTAACAAAGGTTATCCCACACATCCACAAGACATGATGAGTCTTTACCGGAAGTCAGATTGAAGAAGTGTTATGATCCGGTAAGCAAGAACAGAGCAGTCAGCAAGGTTTGACAGTCAGGTCTGGATCTCTCAGAGGAAGTATTTCAGTAAAGTGCGGATTTGGGGAAGTCAAGAGGAATACCTTGACTAATAGATTCCAAGGATTTAGCCTTCGGTGATGGAAGGGTGAAGAGATATGAGCACTTGAGTGTTGGGTTCCTATTTGACAGAGTAGACAGAGGAAGAACTGTACCGGCAGAGTGTCAGACCCAAATCTGGAAGAGATATTGCTAATGACTAAGTTTCTTGAGGTATCATTCATGATTGACTGACATGATTGAAGACTTCTACAAGCATATTCTTGATCCGCATTACTTGGTATGCAAGGATTCAGCTGACAGACCAGAGTTTGAGATAATATTGACTATTCCGGATGCCAACTAGAAAAGTGTTGAAATCACTTGTGCGGATATATATACAAGATGGATTTAGATGTGAAGTGTGTGTGGTGTATGTATTGAACTACGAAGAAAACAGAAGAATAGTATAAAAGGCAAAAAAATAGGTTCAGAATGTAAGAGGACAACATCACTTAAGGAGAGTAAGAATGAAGTGCAGCAGATCAGTCTATTGAGCTTAATTGGAACTGAACTTCAGCATGTGTGGATGCTTCTCATCAGTTTGAGTTTTCTTCTTGTAGATAGTAAGTCTTTTGTAGGCAGTGAGCCTCTTGTGAGCAGTGTGCTTGGGCAGTGAGCCTAATTAGCAAGTGTCATTTTGTATCTTCTATTCTTCTAACAGAGAATAATATCTTGGGTTAATCACCCTGTGGTTTGTTCCCTTAACAGGGTTTCCACGTCAAAATCATTGTGTCATGTGTATTGGTGTTATTTCCATTTCATGATTATGCTTGCTTATTTAATCTTATGTTGCATTAACTGTTAAGAAAGCACAGAAAGTTGAAATATTAGGATAACTGATTCACCCCCCCTCTCAGTTATCAACAGACTTATTGTACCTCATCATATACATAACAATAACCTTTTCAATGATGGCTTGATCCTCAAATGTAGATTCAAAATGGAGTGCCATTGTTTCATCAAACACATTGTGATAAATGATTGCATTATAAACATCTTCAAGAGACATCTGTCCCCCGGAGGAAGAAATTGGCTTTTGAGAAATAATTTTATTTTTCTTCTTGGGAGGAGGGCTTGGTTCCTCTTCTTCTTCTTCTTCACTTGTTTCCACACCCTATTTCTTGTTTCTCTTGGCCTTCACTTTGATCCTTGATCCATTTTTCTTCTTTTCCTTCTTCTATTTCTTAGAAATCACTTCTACATCTTTATCACTTTCAATCTCCTCCACAAATGTTTCTTTATTCTCTTTTGAATGTTTTCTCTTGGATTTTGTCTGTGTTTTCTCTTTAGAGACTTGTTTGGTTGGAGATGCCTTTTCAGAGAATATAGATTGAGGAAGGTTGGTGGTTGATTGAGAGGTAGTTCTACCAGATCTCCTTGGTGTTGAATGCATAGTGGGAAGAGGCTTAACAAATTTAGGAGAGTTTTGAGCAGAGAAACCTCCAAATGGAATACCTACCCTCTTGAACAATTTTTCTTTGTTCTTCTCTACCTCTTCCTCTACCCTTTTCTTGGTCAACTTGTCCTTAATTTCTTCACTGGTTCCAAATCTTTCATTCTGAGGGTCTTTTGGTATGCTTAACAAAATTTTTGCATACGCTTTAACTTCCTCATCAGGCACTTCATAAGGAAGCTTGGGAATCCATGAATTTCTAGGCTCAAATGCTGACATATAACAACAATCTTTGTCCACAAGAAATGTTATGTCATCCTTGTATTTCTGAACCAAATCAAAAGAAATTCTTTCCCTTTTATGCATTTCAGTTTGAATTTTTTTGAAGAAGCCCCAAAAAATAGTTTTTTAATTTTGTGAGTCAAAGATTTTTATGTATTCTTTTATTTGTGCTGCTATTGGTTTGTCTTGTTGCCATATCTTCCCTTTAAACCTCAGTAACTCATTCATGAAATAGAATGCCAAAAATATGATTAGTGAACCACATTTGAAATGATATCCTATCTCAGTTTTTCTCATATTTTCTAGCAACTATTCCTTCATTACCTTACATAGGTCAAAATCCTTGCCTTCTTTAGCCATTAGATAGGCAGTGTGTATGGTTGTAACTATGGTAGATCCCTCTCTGTTAGAGTAGTATACCTTGTAGGCAATTCCCATTTTCACATACCTTACATTGGGATCAATAATGTCATCAATTATCAATGCCCTTTTGTCAAATTTGGCTCTGGTTAATTCCATGACCTTTTCATTTTTAATTAATTTCAATTGTGGTATGGGTCCAGTAGAACACAATCCTGTGACAACCCTGATGGCTTCTTTAGTTGTTTGATGGCTTCTTTAGCTTCTTTAGTTGTGAAAACCCTAGATTAGTAAATGATCAACCATTACTAATCTAGGGTTTTAACTAGAAAGATGAAGAGTACGTAGATATGCGATGATAAGTCTCGCTTGGTTCATTTGCAGAGTGCTTTTGGTTCTCCTTTAGTCCTTCAAATATTTTGTCTTCACTTGAATGTGATAAAAAATGAAAAAGCATCACTTATATAAACATTTCACCAAACAATTCTCTGCATTAATTGTAGTTTCTGTTTTAACCTAATTTGCTATCTTTCATATGCAAAACCTTGTAAACCTTCAGCAATCCTCCACAGATCATTCAAATGCTTCAGAATTTTTGTTAAGATCATCTACATGTTCAGTGCTTGCATCATCATGAAAAGAAGATGGTGAATTTTCAAAAATAACTCCCCCTAAGCCCATGTAACCTCTTAGTAAAAATTCTTATCACTGTAAACCCTAAAGTCCTCCGTATTCTACCACATTTAGATATTTTTCTCCAGAATTTTCATTAGACTCCTTTAATTCCTTAATCTTATCATTCTCACACCAACACTGATCCATATGCTAAAAATTCAACATCTTGCATGTTCAAGGGTTTAAAAAATTTCCTGTTGAAACTCCCCCTGACTAATGTTTTTCCTTTTAATTACTTGAGGACCCACTTGCATTAGGAAGAGGTATGAAAATGTCACTAAATTCCTTCTTCTTCTTCCATACTTTGTTCATTTCTACTCTTTGCTGAGCAACATCAATGGGTTTGACATTCTTTCTAGACTTCCTTGTTTGATTGTAATCATGATAGGTGCACTTTGTTTGCTGAGCATTTCCACTCCTTCTTGCCCTTGATCTATAGTTAGCTTCTTTGTGGCCAAAATTATTTCAAGTATAACAATATCGATAAAAGGATTGAGCATTATCCCTACTACACCTTGACATTTTACTTCTACACTCATTTGCCCTGTGTTCCAACTTGTTGCATGCATAACATCTAATAAAGCTCTAGTTTATGCTACTTCTACATTCAACAGCTTTATGACCAACTTTATTGCAAGTGTAACATATTAAAGATTTTTGATTAATCTTGTTTCTACAATCCACAAATTTGTGACCAAACTTATTGCAAATAAAACAATTGCCATTGAATCTTTGAGAATACTTGATGTGAGTTGATTGCCTTATAGGTTGAGGATACTTGAAATTTTTCTCCACATTCTTCCTTTGTCTTTGGATAGGAGTGAATTCATCTTCTTTTGAATCTCTATAAGTTTTTCTCTTAGGAACTTCAATGTAGGTTTCTTCTCTCCTAGATTCAGACTTTCTTGTTGAATGAAACTTATCATATAAGTTTGCAAAGGCATTGATCATAGGACTCTTCCCCTTATCAAAACCAATACGTATTTTTTCTTTTGCTAGCTTTTGAGAACTTATTATTTCATCAAGAATATCAGTTCCTCCTTTCATTTTTAGTCCATTGTCAATCTGTTCTTTTTTGTTTTCTAGTTCTTTCCTTAGAGTGAGAACTTCCTCTTCAAGTTTTAAACATTTAGTTGATTCCTCATTGAGCTTGATATTTAAGCAATCTTCAATCCTTTTTTTCTTCTTCAACCATGACCTTTAACTTTGAGATCATGTCTTCATCCTCCTTGAGCTTGTCACTTCCTTTATCTCCTTCTATCAGAGTTTTTAGTTTCCCAATTTCTTCTTTTGATTCTTTGGCTTTTGTTTTCAACTTGTCAATTGTATCCTTTGCTTTTTCAAGCATGTCTTCATATTCTAAGTTTAGATCTTTTGGTTCCTCAAGATCATTAAGGGCTATCTTGAGTTCTTCTTCAAGACCTATTTCACACTCATTAGAATCAAAGTCCCAACCTTCAGGATCCATTGCTTCTAGATCGTGTTCTAGTACAAATATATCATTGTTCATCACTTCATATTCCATGTGTTCAAGTCGAGGATCTACCTCAATGGTTAAACTTCTCAAAGGTACTTGGCTCTAATACCAATTGTTGAACACAATGGGGTGCTGAGAGGGGGGGTGAATTAGCACACTTAAAAACTTTAATCAAACATTTACTGATAAAACTGAATAGCTTTGAAAACATGAAGGAAAACATGCAAATCAAGAGTCAACACAAAATACCAATGTTTTTACGTGGAAAACCCTAAAATAGGGAAAAACCATGGTGAGGAATAGCTCACAATATAATATGCTCACTGCAAAAGTATTACAACAATTTTTAGGACTTCAACCCAAGGAAGCTACTACTCCCTGATTTACAAATTTGATTTAGGTTTATAACCCAAGGAAGCTATTACTCCCTAAATGCTCAGCTCACTGCTATTACAATGATAATATAGATATAAGGACTGCTATGGAGAACACATTTGTTGTATGTTGATGATGCGGTCTGCTATTCTTGCTCAATATCTGCCTTCAAACTGATTTTGTGCATTTCATATCTTCTTCTACTCTCTTATATTATTATTCACCTTAATTACCTTTCAAATGAATTATATCTTCAATATATATCCTCTGTAAGATCTTGAAACATTGATTAGGTCGACATCTAAGACAATATTGAATGTAACGTGTAGCTAGTCACTGGTTGGCCTTAACACATGCAAAATGATGACAAAGGTTGTTGCGGACCTTAGGGCATTATAAAAAACATCAGGACACATCATTTCATACCTTCCAAACTTGGAGAAACTAGTTAGAAGCCTCTGCATGCAATAGGTACTTAATCGGTTTCAACTCATATTGCTTGACACTGTTGACTATTCATCTTTCAACTACCGGTGAGAAGCCAAAAACTCAATGTAGACAAAGGATTCAATCATGCAAGAGCTCAATAACAATCATACACCTTATCAGAGAAGTATCATACCAACCTATGCATCCCCAATACAAGAAATGTATTAGTCTGTAGAGAACAAAGTCTTCTGAACCTTATGTAATGCTTCATACCACAAAATATGATATTGCGGTGGAGTGCAGGGTCTGTAACCTTCTGGAAATGATCAAAGATATCAATGGATCCTACTCATCAGATCCACACACAACTATCTAAAGTTTCTGGAGGAATTCAAGAATGGCTTAGGTACTTAGAGTTATGGAAGACAATTATATAATTTACAACCTTACTTACAGCTATGACATTTTGATGTGGTACTAAAAAATGAGAATTATCTATATGTGGATCATATCTGATGTGTCTTGGACCATATACCACCTCTGTACAAGCTTTTATAATATATTTATACATGTTTCATCTTTTGAAGAACTTAACTTGTATATTCAGGCTCTGGGATACAGTGTGATGCCTCTGTCACTTGAGTAATGTCTCTGTGGACAACTAGAACACTTGAAACTTCATCATAGAATATAACTAACTAATCTTAGTCATTTCTTAGAGCTGCATGACAAATAGATCTCTTCCAGATGAATGCAAAGCATTCCATTGTCTCCCCATTACTACTTTGCTCTGTTTAGGTGATGGTCGATGAACTATCCCTTGTAAATTTTCATGTTAAAGGAATGTGAGACTGAAACCTTGGATATAAGATTTTAATACATGTCAGAAACTATCATTAGAACTGCATGGCCAAATCTCTCTTTGCGAAGAAGTGTGGACCACTTCAAGTTGACTCTGCCTTCTAGGTTTTGCACTAGGAATGCCTTAGATGCTTTTCTACTTCTTACTCTTGAGTGCAGTACTCCCAACTGATGAGATATGTACATTTATATATGCAAGAATTGACTCATTTATTTATCAATGTTTTCATGTTCTGATAAACTTTTAACAAACATGTTGGCATATAAATACATATTATTATAGTTATATTTGTCTTGAGAATTGTTTATGCTTATGTTTTGTTTCCATTATGCTTTGATGACATTTCTATAGCTTTGATACTTGAATGACATTTTCTATGTGCATATTTCATAATTTGTGGTATAAGTTGTGGATGTTAAATAAGGATTGCAATAGTTGAACTCCAGATAGCTCCGGAGGCTAAAACTTTCTAAGAATCATCCTCCCCTCGAGTCAATGACCTCCAACAAACATTCCTAGGGATACTCTAAGTCTAGCAACACGTCCAAACTAGCGTCTCAATCCTAGCTACAGCTCTTGAATCACACCACCATGTCACTAAACTTTGGTGACTCAGATAACTGACAACAGACATCAATTCTAGCTATCACTACCACTAGGCAGCCCACTATTTTAGAGAACTCATGAAGTTCACCCAGCTAATAACCTTATTCAAATCACGGATCTGGAGTTCTCTACAATTGATTGCGTAGTTAAGTAAATAATACAACTGGTTGTTCCAGTTTGTAGGAATTGGTTAGTAGCTAGATTTTCCTTTCAATAAGCATGCAACTGGCTATTCCAGTTTACTGCAGTTAGACTTGCAATTAGTATCTCTTTCCAATAAGGCTCGACTGTATAAGTAGGAGAGCCATCACATCTTTTTTTAGTTAGTTCTTGTTTTCATCCAACAGTTTGTTTCCAGTAGAAGGAAAACTTCTGAGTTTAGGCATGTATGTTCTTTGACTGAGAATAAAATGCAAATGAAGGGAGATTTCTTCTGAAAGAGTTGTTAAGCAAAGAGGATCGTCTCCAGCTGTGAAAGTAGGGCCTGCTTCCCCATCTTGGAGGAGATCTCTCAGTATTATGTTTGTGTTATTTATGTTCCCATCTATTTCCTTGTTGCAAATTGTTATGTGTGTTTCTACTGTTATCTGTTCTTACCTGCAGGTTTATTCTTCAGAAATATAAAATCATAAAAATTAAATTTGTTATCTCTTAAAGCACTATGATGTCCAGAGTATTGCATGGCTAAGAAATAACAATAGATTCCATTCCTTTTCAAATACTATTTCCGCAAGTGTGTTCATTTCCAGCAACTAGATTAAACATTTATTTCAGCAAGTGTGTTTGTTTCCAACAATTAGATTAACGTTTATTTCAGCAAGTGTGTTTCTTTCCAAGAAAATTAAGGTAGTTTATTTCATGAGTAAGAAGACCAAAACTCCAACTCTGCAAGGGTCCATAAACTGATCCTTGGTCATAAACCATTCCATTCAAAACTCCCCCACCAAATAGTCTTATTGCATATCGTTCCAAACACCTACGGATTGATAAAGATAAATGATGATGTATTAACAAACACTACAACGACCCCATCATTTTTGGCACTGTTGTCAGGGACTAATCTACAAATCATTGTAGGTTTAAGGTGTTGATAAGACTTTCGATCCATTAGTTTATGAGAAAACCTAGGGATGCCTTAGGTCAATTCATTAGACATCCTATAGTAGATATACCTCTGGAAGAACCTCCTGATCACCTGTACTATCAGAGTCTTCCAACTCATCTGCCACATCCTCAACAATGGGTGATCAGGAAGATCCAGCTAATAACAGAACCTTCTCTTATCTGATCGCCATTGTTTTTGGGGTGAATGAACCCCCTATGAAAAACATATCGCCTTCATTTTTACCTACCTTTACGTGAAAAACGTTAGAAGATCCAGACCAATTCCTATTTGAGTTCAAAGTCCTCTGTCAAACTTATGACTATGCTACAGATAACCAGAAATTGAAACCGTTCCCTTCCACTCTTAAGGAGTCAGCTTTAAGATGGTTCATGGGCTTGGCAACAAACTCTATCACTACCTGGGATGATATGGAAATAGTTTTTCTTGATAAATTTTAGGATTACTGTAGAGTCTGTGATCAAAAAGATGAACTTTTCTGCATGAAACAGATAGAGGAGAACTTAGAAGACTATGTGGATAGATTCTTATTTGTCCATAGGAGGTGTGAAAACAACCTAGATGAGGAATTAAGTAAAACCATCTTTCTAAGAGGGATTGACGATGAGAGCAAGGAAGCACTAAATCTGATGGGCAAGGGAGACATTAATAAACAAACTTTTGAGGAAATTGTGGAAGTTTGTAGAAACTATTCTCGTACAAGAGCAGGCAAAAGAATTTTAAAAAGGGGCAGTAACAATGACATTACAAAAGTAATGGAGGAACTAGCAAATCTAAAATCTAACATCCTACTTCATTTGAATACCACTTTGGAGGGCATGCAAGCTAGTAAAAAGAGTATTGAACCCTTAGCTATTTATTGCCCTTGTTGTAGGGAGAAACATCCACTTAAGGAATGCCCCTTGAATAGAACTAAGTTGTGTAAAATCTGTGAGAAAAATCATCCTACCAATGAGTGTGGCCTACTTCTTGAGATTAAAAATAGACTGAAAAAGGTTCTAGCAGATGAGGAAGAGATAAATTTTATTGGTTAGAAACAACCTACTTATAGATTTAATCAGTTTCAAAACCAATATGCTCCAAGAGGAAACTCTTATAATGGGCCCTAGGGAATGCAAATGCCAATGTAATGGGGTCCATGGTCTCAATAAGATTAGACAAATCAATCCTGGTCTAATCCACAATGGTCAAACCAGCAACAGTATCAACAACAATGGGCTCCTCAATATAGCCAAGGAATGAGGAGATTTGGAAACCAACCTCAGGCCTTACTCCCTGGACCTTCACAGCCTGCGAATGCAAATCCCAATGAATAGGTAAACCAACCATCAATGCCTGCACAACCAGTTCTAAATCCCAAGAACAATAGGCCACAACAACAAGTGTACAATACTAATCCAAATAAAACAAACTTGAATGTTATGGAGATTAATGATAGCTAACTCTGATCTAGAAATGTGCCTGTAACTGTACCTATTGAGGAAGTCATTGAAGAAGAAGAAGTGAGTCCTAAAGATGATACACAACAATCCAATAAGAAGGCTAAAGAAAAAGAGATAGAAGAGATTCTGAAGGAAACCTCTGTTCCATTCCTAGAATGATTGAAACAGGTTCCTTCACAATCTACAGAAAACCAGCCCTCACATGATGACTCCCAATTAATTAGGGAACTTAGAAAAATACACATTGAAGTTCCTTTGTTACAGGCAATAAAAGAGATTCCTGAGATAAACCAGACCATTAAGAGTTTGTGTCTAAAACTTCCAGGCAGAAAGAGAAAATTACCCAACAATAGCCAAGTGGAAGGAAAGCTTCTGGATGTCTTATCAGGCAAGTTAATCCCTCAAAAATATGGGGATCCTAGGAGCCCGGTCATTACGGTAGACATAAAAGGGGTATCGGTTTCAAATGTTTTAATAGATTTGGGGGTTGCCATTAATGTAATGGCATTAGAGACAGTAGAAGCTTTGGCATTAACACACGTTCAGCCAACATCAACTGTATTACAACTTATAGACCTATCTATTACCAAACCAGAAGGAATTCTGGAGGACGTCATAGTCACTATTGACACTTGAGACTATTTGGTTGATTTCCTTATCCTACAGACAAGAAATAAACATTCAGTATACCCAATAATCCTGGGAAGACCTTGGATGGCTACAACAACTGCCCTTATTGACTGTAGATCTAGAAGTATGACCATTTCAAATGGAAAAAGGCTTAAGGAACTTTTTATCTATCCTCTGGCCAAACCATTTCTGCAATAGGAAAACAAACCATGGATAGATAACTTGATGGATTTTGATGAAGAAGATGCCTCCTCATTGGCAATGGTAACAATCGTAGAACACTTTGAAGAATGTAATGAGGAATATAAGGAGATAGAACCAAACGGTGAACTCTCTTTATATAGTGCTACCCAGCAAGAGGTCTCTAGATGGCTCTGAAGAGATCTGAAAGGATCCTTCAAAGCTTTTAATTGCCCATACTTTGAAAAGATTGCCTCCCATGTAAGTTACCAACAAGAAAAAACTCTCCACCAAGCTATAGCTCACCTTTGTCCTTTAAACACACTATTAAGTCCTTATAGAGAACTTCTTTCTGTCCATGCTGGCACGAAGCAAATCCCAATCCAAACCAACAAACAACTTTCTATCAGCAGTTGGTTAACAGAAGTGGAAGAAGTTTGATTGGCAAAATTGTTACAAAACCACACCCAGGCTTTTGCATGGGAATACAAAGACATGAAAGGAATCCATCCCAGTGTGTGTACACACCATATTTATATTGAGGATGTCCAACCTGTTAGGCAACCACAATGAAGGATCAACCCAGCCTTAAAAGACATAGTGAAGGAGGACATAGAGAAATTATTGCAGGTAGGATTCATTTATCCCATCTCTGACAGTCAATGGGTATCACCATTAGTAATAGTGCCCAAAAAGAATGGAAAATGGCGAGTCTGCATAGATTATAAGGAGCTGAACAAAGCTACAAAGAAAGATTATTTTCCACTCCCTTTTATTAACCAAGTTCTAGACAACCTAGCTAGAAGTCGCTATTTCTCCTTCTTGGATGGTTTTAGTGGCTACAACCAGATCCAAGTAGCTCTGAGGGATCAAGATAAGACAACCTTCACCTACCCATGGGGGACATTTGCCTACAAAGTCTTTCCATTTGGATTGTGCAATGCACCAGTGATATTTCAACATGTTGTTTGGGCAATATTTGCTGATTTAGCGAATACATGTGTAGAAGTCTATATGGACGACTTCACAGTGCATGGAAAAACCTTTGATGAAGCCCTGAATAGTTTAAATGAGGTGCTTGAAAGATACAAAGAACACCAGTTGTCTTTAAACCATGAAAATGCTTCCTCATAATGACTAAGGGAATTGTACTTGGTCACCACATCTCACAGGAGGGAATGAAAGTAGATCCCAAAAAGGTCGAAATCATTATACAAATCCCCCCTCCTCAAACTCAAACCGAGGTAAGAAGATTTATGGGACATGCTGGCTATTACAAAAGGTTCATTGAAAATTTCAGTCAAAAAACTAACCCTATGTTCACTTTTCTAAAAAAGGATTCTAAATTTAAATGGACACCAGAATGCCAATAGTCATTTGAGGCCATCAAAAGTGCCCTCATAACAGCTCCAGTAATAAAAGGACCAAATTGGGGAGAGCCATTTCACATCCACAGAGATGCTTCCAATCAGGCCATTGGGGCAGTGTTAGGACAATTGAGTGAGTATGGAGGTATGCATGCAATATATTACATCAGCAAAAACTTGAACCCTGTAGAAAAAAATTACACCACAACTAAAAAAGAATTTCTAGCAGTAGTTTATGCTATCAACAAATTTTGCCAATACATCACAGGCTATAAAATCTTCATACACACTGATCATAACAAATTATGGGAAGACAAAATGGATGAATATGAGATTGTTGTAGGGTCAATTGGCCTACTAATGAGGCATGAATTCCCAAAAACTACATGATTCAAAAATACTTTCAGAACCAATATTTACAGGCAGGGTATCACAGGCCAATATATACAAAATTTAAATTCTTGTATTGTAGGTTTCTTTGTTGTTACAGATTTCCTTCCCAATGCAGTTGTGTCAAGTTGTAGAGCACAATTTGAAGCACTCCTCAATGTACTAGAAAGAAGGGAACCCGTTTCCCCTGCAAGCATAAGATGGATGACTAAAAAAGTCAGAAGGTTCATTTCGATTATTCAACAAAAGAAATAAAAATAGATAGGAATGAGGTTTAGGCCTCCACTATTGCTCATGCCAACACCCAGGCTCAGCCATCCTCAAGGTGAACCAATGTGGCAAGAAAAATTTAGTAAATAGTAAAACAAGATTCAAGAGAATGATGGGTTCCATCCCAAGGGAAGACAATTGTTCCAATATAGTGATGACGACTACAACTGTAGTACAATAATGGAGGGGAAGAACATACTTGATGATGTAGATCAGTAGATAGCATGAGGACATGGCATAAGCTAAGTGGGGAGGAGATGATGAGCCAAAGAATTGACTCATTTATTTATCAATGTTTTCATGTTCTGATAAACTTTTATCAAACATATTGGCATATAAATACATATTATTATAGTTATATTTGTCTTGAGAATTGTTTATTCTTATGTTTTATTTCCATTATGCTTTGATGAAATCTCTTTAGCTTTGATAGTTGAATGACATTTTCTATGTGCATATCTCATAATTTGTGGTATAAATTGTGGATGTTAAATAAGGATTGTAGCAGTTGAACTCCAGGTAGCTCCGAAGGCTGATACTTTCTAAGAATCATCCTCCCCTTGAGTCAATGACCTCCAACAAACATTCCTAGGGATAGTCTAAGTCTAGCAACATGTCCAAACCAATGCCTCAATCCTAGCTGTAGCTCTTGAATCACACCACCATGTCACTAAACTTTGGTGACTCAAATAACTGATAGTAGACATTAGTTCTAGCTATCGTTGCCACCAGGCAGCCCACTATTTTAGGGAACTCATGAAGTTCACCCAGCTAATCACCTTATTCAGATCACGAATCTGGAGTTCTTTGCAGTTGATTACATAGTTAAGTAAATAATACAACTGGTTGTTCCAGTTCATAGGAATTAGTTAGCAGCTAGATTTTCCTTTCAATAAGCATGCAACTTCCAGTTTGTTGCAGTTAGACTTGCAATTAGTATCTCTTTCAAATAAGGCTCGATTGTATAAGTAGGAGAGCCATCGCATCTTTTTTTAGTTAGTTCATATTTTCATCCGATAGTTGTTCATCGCAGTTTGTTTCCAGCAGAAGGAAAACTTCTGAGTTTAGGCATGTATGCTCTTTGACTGAGAATAAAATGCAAATGAAGGGAGATTTCTTCTGAAAGAGTTGTTAAGCAAAGAGGATCGTCTCCAGCTGGGAAAGTAGGGCTCGCTTCCCCATCTTGGAGGAGATCTCTTGATATTTTGTTTGTGTTATTTTTGTTCTCGTCTATTTCCTTGCTACAAATTGTTATGTGTGTTTCTATTGTTATCTGTTCTTACCTGTAGGTTTATTCTTCAAAAATATATAATCATAAAAATTAGATTTGTTATCTCTTAAAGCACTGTGATGTTCAGAGTACTGCATGGCTAAGAAATAATGATAGATTCCATTCCTTTTCATTTACTATTTCCGCAAGTGTGTTCATTTCCAACAACTAGATTAAACATTTATTTCAGCAAGTGTGTTTGTTTCCAGCAATTAGATTAACGTTCATTTCAGAAAGTGTGTTTATTTCATCAATGTTAGAATAGTTTCATTCCAAGCAAGTGTGTTTCTTTCCAAGAAAATTAAGGTAGTTTATTTCATGAGCAAGAAGACCAAAACTCCAACTTTGCAAGGGTCCATAAATAGATCCTTGGTCATAAACCATTCCATTCAAACCCCCCCACCAAATAGTCTTATCGCAAATCACTCCAAACACCTCCGAATTGATAAAGATAAATGATGATGTATTAACAAACACTACAACAACGTCATCAAGAATCATGCAAGGATATGAGTGTTTTCCTCCGTATCATGTTCAAGCCCAAAATTTATCCATACTTAGACCATTTTCTCTTCTCCAAGACTGATTTACCTTGACCATATTGACTCTTCCTTTGTACAATTCTGTCTATGCATTTCCATATGTTATGTTGACATCAATGTATACTATGTTGACATCAATGACAACACATATTGCAAACAAAATGCATAGACAAGACTGATATCATTAATGTCAAAACAATGTCAAAGAACCATTATTACCAGAAATAGTTGTTCCTAAAAGTTTATTACATTTGCAGAAGTCTGGGAATGTTTTACTAGTTTTCTGAGATCACTTCTAAGAAAGTGTGTTAAACTATCATTGTTCTTGGTGCCACATTCTACCACAATTAGCCTTCTGGTCTCACAGTTGGAAGGATGGATAGAGATAGTCTAGAGACATTCTTGATCCAAATTTTTGGAGGTTTAAATTATCTAAGAGATATCCAGAGGAATAAGAGTGAAGACTGTGTGACTGGTTGCATGAAAGTTAATAGGGATGTCATGAGAGACTATCGTATTTCACTATAATTACATTTCTAGGCTTGCGATTTGGAATATAATCAAAGATAATCAAGAAGTATGTTATACTCTCATTTCAAAAGATTTAAAATACCAAGGACAGATGTAGAGCTGACAAAATGAAGTTTGTGTTTGTTGGTTATCTGTACAAATGTTCTAATGGGTGTGTTAGATAAAGGAAATGTGCGCTAGCAAGATGAAGCGTGTGAAGTTAGCATGCGATGAGGAGAGCTCATGGGATGAAGCACATAATGTGAATTCACTCCTATGTTACTGCATAAGGTTTGGATTACATAAATTAAAGGTTGATTGAAATGTCCCAGACTTGAGACATGCTTACTTCTCTTGATGAAAACAAAATTCAAATTAAAGATTTAAATTTAACCAGATAAGGCAGCGATCAACATTTAGGTGTTAATGAATTAAGACAAAGGAGAAAAAGATAAAATTCCTAGAAGACAAAGCACTAGAAGACAAATTTCACTAGAAGACAAATCTGACTTGATGACAAAGATGTTGGCAAGAGACACTATATGGATTCATGATTGTTGTCATTGATGGCAACAAAGTTCATCCCACACATCCGTAGGACATGGTGTGTCTCTACCGGAAGTTAGAGTGAAGAATGTTGTGGTCCGGTAAGCAAGAACAGAGCATGTGGCGAGGTCCAACAGTCAGGTCTGGATCTCTCAGAGGAAGTATCTTGGTGAAGTGCGGATTTGGGCAAGTCAAGAGGACTACCTTGAGTGATAGATTCCAAAGATTTAGCCTCCGGTGATAGATGAAGAAAAAGATATGAATACTTGAGTATCGAGTTCCTGATTGGTAGTGTGGACAGAGGAAGAACTGACTGGTAGAACATTAGACATTATTCCAGATGTGTTACTGATGATGGTAAAAGTTATTAAGGCATAAGTTATGATTGGCCGACATGATTAATGACTTCCACAAGTATATCCTTGATCCACATTACTTGGTAAGCAAGGATTCAGCCGACAGATTAGAGTTTGTGGAAAATATTGACTATTCTGAGTGCCAACTAGAAAGGTGATGAAATCACTTGTGCACATATATATACAAGATGGATTTGGTTGTAAGTGGTTTCGTGTTTTTGGTGATGTGAGAAGAAAAGCAATAGAGCTGAATAAAAGCAGAAAGGAAGGTCCAGTATGTGAAAGGAGAGCAGCACAAAAGAAGAGGAAAGATGAAGTGCAGCAGATCAATGTACTGAGCCTAACCAGAACTGAACTCCAGCATATGTTGATGCTCCTTATCAGTTCAAGTATTGTATTACACTCTTTATAAATTGTAGACAGTGTGTCTCTTGTAGGCAGTGTGCCTCTTGTGAGCAGTGTGCTCGGGCAGTGAGCCCTAATTGGCAAGTGCCATTTTGTATTTCCATTCTTCTAACAGAGAATACAATCTTGGGTTAATCACCCCATGGTTTTTTCCCTTAACAGGGTTTCCACGTCAAAAATTTTGTGTCATGTGTATGGTTATGTTTGCTTATTTGAATTAATGCTGCATTGAATATTAAGAAAGTTCAAAAAGCAGAAATAATTAGGATAACTAATTCACCCCCCCTCTCAGTTATCAACAATTGGTATCAGAGCCAAGTTCCTCCTAACAGAGTCTAACAGCTTGAGGAAGATCTGGGAATTCAAATGGATGTATATGGTTTAAGGGAGCAACTCAAGACTGCCCTTGATGATCTTGAGCAGTCAAACTCTGAAGTCAATGAATTAAAGGAAAGACTCAAACAAGCTAATGATTTCATGAGAGAACTAAAAGACAAATTAAGTCTCTCTATGAAAAAGAGAAAGGAGCTATTTCAGCAATTGGCAAGTCAAGGTGAAGCCAATGATACAAATGAAGATCTGAAGGAGAAAACCAAGTTATGTGAAAAGTTATCAAAAGAAATCATTATGGTAAGACATGAAATGGAATCAGGAGTTATGAAGTTTACCCAAGAGGTTGAAGAGAAAAGAAAAACTGAAGATAATCTAAGACAATCTCTCAAGGAGAAATCAGAAGATTGCCACAAGATGGATAGAATTATCAAACATCTTGAATCTGATCTTGAAGATGCTAAAGATAATGAAGAAAAACTTAAGGATCAAATTGTCTCTCTCAAAAGGGATCTTCAAACAACAAATGAATATAAAGAGAAATTCAAGATAAGTTCTGCTCAACTTGAAGTTCTTCTTGAAAGTCAAAAGAGGGTAGATGACAAGTGTGGTTTGGGGTATGAAAAAGGTGAAAGCTCTGGATCCGGTTAGAAGAATTTTGGATCAGAAAATCCAAGGAACAGGCCTAGAAGACCTCTAGTAAGGCAGCCTAATGCTCAAAGATATCCATCCTTCAATGGATACTGCCACAATTGCAATAACTTTGGTCATAAAGCTAATTAGTGCAAAAAGAGAATGAATTAGACTAATACATCCTTCTCTAGACAGTGCTTCAACTGCAAAAGGTATGGTCACAAATCTCATGAATGCAGAAATATGCAAATAAATAATTCATTCAATGGTAGATGCTTTGCATGCAATAGAATGGGTCATATGGATAATCAATGCCGATCAAGAGGATATCAATCAAATATGCAAAGAAATGTTGTTTGCCAAATTTGCAATAGATCCAGTTATATTGCAAAATTTTGTAGAAGTAAGAATTAGGACAAAAGAGGTCCGGTATATCATAATCAGAATCAAGATAAGGGAAAACAAAAAGTGAATGCAAATGAAGTTCAAAGTGAGATGAACAAGATTTGGGTGAAGAAAAGTACAGAGAATGTAGGGGATGGATCCGCACCAGACTTTGGTGCTGATATTCCTTCCAGAAATTAAATAGTGAGCTCTGGCTCAGGGGGAGACACAAAGAAAACCTTGTTCCCCTAGCCAGTCAATTGGTGCCAGAACTAGCACAAGGGGAGTTGTGGATTAAAGGGCTCATAAGAGAAACATCCAAGTAGACTATGGTTAAGATTTGGATGATCCACAAAATGTTTAAGATCCAGTTCTTCAAGTCATCTGAATAAGGCAAACCGGAATGACTTAGGTCGAGCATTTATTACAACTTGATATTAGGGTTTGCGGAGCAATATAAGGGTTTTCTCATTAAGCATTTATTCATTCTGCACTCAAGAAGAAACAAAAAGAAGCTCCGCAACAGAAATTCCTCAAGCCCATCAAAGACCATCTGCAGAATCTGATTCATCCAGCAATTGATTCAGCTAACTCCATGAAATCGGAAGGTGTAAAAGGTATTCTCTTTTATCAAATATCTCTCTATAAATCCTTGAATCATGGATACTCCAAATATTGTGAAGATCTCTGATAGGCCTCGCCCCAAATTCAAGAAACATCCATACAAATCCTTGGAAGTAGATCCCCTAGGATCTTTTTCTAGTGTTCCGCATGGTGTCCTGCATACAGAAGATATTAGGGTTTACATTCACGCAAACATTGAAGAATTCAGAGAGTCCAAATTAATGGATATCTATCACAAGCAGTTAATAGATGATTCTTTTGAGATCAAATCTTAGTATAAAGCCATCCGGGATAAGCATTTTGCATAGTGCATTCATTTCCCCTGTTTTCTGGAAGATGAATGGGTCTGGTATATCCTGAGCAGAATACATGACAACTTCATGTGGTTGAACAGGCTGTTTAAGATCACTAAAGATGTCATTAGGGCAGTTACTGGATTACACTCATCCGGTGGGATACCTATTCTAAAATATTGTTGGCAAGAGACACTATATGGATTCATGGTTGTTGTCATTGATGGCAACAAAGGTCATCCCACATATCCGCAAGTCATGGTGTGCCTCTACCGGAAGTCAGGATGAAGAACTGTTATGGTCCGGTGAACAAGAACAGAGCATGTGGCAAGGTCCGACAGATTGGTCCGGACCTCTCAGAGGAAGTGTCTTGGTGCAGTGCGGATTTGGGGAAGTCAAGAGGACTACCTTGAGTAGTATATTCCAAGGATTTAGCCTCCAGTGATGGACAAAGAAAAAGATATGAATAGCTGAGTACCGGATTCCTGAAAGACAATGAGAACAGAAGGAAGAACTGACTGACAGAGCATCAGAATCTTTTCTGGATATGTTACTGTTGATGGTAAAGGTTGTGAAGGCATGAATCATGTTTGGCCAACATGACTAATGATATCTACAAGTATATGCTTGATCCGCATTGCTTGGTGAGCAAGGATTCAGCCGACAGAACAGAGCTTGTAAGAAACCAGAGCTTGTAAGAACAGAGCAAGGATTCTGGTGCTGATATTCCTTCCAGAAATTAAAAAGTGAGCTCTGGCTCAAGGGGAGACTCAAAGAAAATCCTGTTCCCCCAGCCAATCAAGTGATGCTAGATATGACACAAGATGCGGAGTAAAGGGTTTGAAGATATAAGTCCTGAGATGATCCAGACAAGATTTCAAAGGTCCGCATGAAGATGTAAAGAAGTTGTGATCGATCAAGTAAGACCTGTTTTGGGAGATGCTCTGGAATGACAGAGGACTACAAAAGGGTCCGGAGAGATCCGGAAGTACATTATTTTACTCTGCGGACTGGACAGAACGTTTGGGATGTTCTTGTAATATGTCACCTCGATTTATTCATGATTGAAAGATCCGTATGATGTTCATAGATCAGGACTGATCCGGGATACTCCAAGCTATCCGGATAAGGCAAACTAGAATAATATAGGTGGAGCATTTATTGCAAACAGATATTAGGGTTTGCGAAATGATATAAGGGATTTCTCAACCATCACTTGATCATTCCACATCCAAGAAGAAGCGAAAAGCGGAGCTCTGCAACAAAATTCATCAAGTTCATCGAAGATCTCCTGCCGAAGTCATTACATACAGAAATCAATCCAGCCACTCCGTGTAACCGAAGACACAAAAGGTATTTTTCACCTCTGATATCTTGCTACAAATCTTTTGAAGAAATGGCTACTCCAAATATAGTAAAAATCTCAGACAGGCCCCGACCTGAATTTAAGAAACATCCATACAAGTCATTGGAGGTAGATCCACTAGGAGCCTTCTCTAGTGTTCCACATGGTGTATTACATACGGAAGACATTAGGGTTTACATCCATGCAAATTTTGAAGACTTTGGAGAATCAAAACTGATGGATATCTATCACAAACAATTGATAGATGACTCCTTCGAGATCAAACCTCAGTACAAAGCCATTCGGGACAAACACTTTGCACAGTGCATTCATTTCCCCTGTTTTGAAGAAGATGAATGGGTCCGGTATGTACTAAGTAGAGTACATGACAACTTCCTATGGTTGAACAAGCCCTTCAAGATCACCAAAGATGCAATTAGGGCTGTAACCGGTCTGCACTCATCCGGTGGATTACCTGTTCTCAAGTCTATCAAAAATCAGACAGTTAGTGATGCAACCAGATCCAAGTTTGACAAGAGAGCTATGACAGTTGATGACATCACTGAACCAGATGTCAAATTTGCATATATGATAATTGGTTACAAAATCTATCACTCTAGTAGGGAAAATTCAGTACCGGGAACTGTAATCTACACAGCTTATCAAATGTTAAAGGAGAATGCAGACTATGACTTGTGTGAGCTTCTTGTAAACCAACTTTTTGAAAATCTGCAGAAGATTAAGAAGGACAAGAAAAACTCCTTCAAGTATGGCAATCTGATCCTTTGTCTCTTCTTTTACTACATGAATGAGCTTCCCGGATCCAGTGGATGGATATGGCAGAATGACAGACCGGTTGCCATCCAAATCAGAGACTATTTGCATGGACTTGGGGATGCTAAAGCAAGAAATATAGCTCTATGGGGATATTTCAAGAACTTCCAAAGCACGATGCATGCAAGAGAAAGAATACCCCAATCCCTTGTTGAAAAGTACAAAGACACAGTATGCTTCATGGTAGAAACAGATCAGTGTCTAATGGAGGCAGTAGAACCAAGAACTGTATGGATCATGCCCATGGGGTATGAAGTGGATGAACAAATAGTGGAGCTGCATGTTCAACACATGCTAAGTCAGCCCAAAGATCCAAAGGCAAAAAGGTTTGGAACCTTTGAGGAGCTGAGTGTAAAGATACATGTAGAACTCAGGGAACCTGAGATAAAGAGGAAGGTGAGAAAAGAAGTAGAGCATATTGTTCAAGGCCTAGGCATCTCAAAAAAGGCACTTGATGCCAGCCGGGAAAAGAGAAGAAAATCTGAGGAAGAAAAGAAGGAGGCAGAAAAGAAAAGCAAGAAAAGTGCTCCGGTGGAATCCTCAACCCGGACCAGATCATCTAAAGGATCCACACCTATCAAAACCAAAAGCTCAAAACTGGAAGTCTAGGGATCCGGTAAGAGATCCAAGAAAAAAGCCTCAAGAGCTTATCAAAGCCAAAAGGATGAAGAAGAAACTGAGTCAGATGAGGGAGTGAAAGAAATAAAGAAATAGAAAAAGAAAGGATCCGGTAAACCCTCTTCTGGCTGAGACAAGGAAGAAATGACAGAAGAATTTTCTGAAAAGCCCACCCTACCTCTAGACAGTGTAGTCAAATCAGTCACTGTGGATGGGAACCTTCAACCGGTGGCTGAATTCTATGATGACTACAATGAGGCAGATCAAAATATCCTGCAGGAAGCTATAATAAGGTACTTGAACATCTACAATAAAGCTTTTATTGAGATTATCTCTGAAATCCCAAAGAGCCTAGAGATGGAACTAGAAATAAGAAAGAACAATGCCATGGCAAAAGACCTTGAGATCAGGGAACAGATAGCTATTCAGCTATTTCCCTCAATTGATCACAAAACCATGAACATGGTATTCAAGGACTGCAAGGATGAATTCAGAAGCAAAGCAAGGATGAATCAACTTATGCTTGGTGAGACAGACAAAGTAGCCAAGGACACTGAAGAGATCCTCCGGAATACATACAAAAGGTTTAATATTCCTATTACAGAGGACTCAGGTGTAGAAACAGCTGCGGACTTGGAATCATCTGCTCCGGAAGAAGTGCCACCAGAACAGGCTAACATCTCTTCTCCGACTTCTCCTACAGTCTCCGGATCCCAAGAAGAAGAAAAATTACAGGAGAAAGAAGCAGCAGAAAAAGAAAAAGAGGTTGACAGCACCAAGGATACAGAGAAAGAGAAGAATCCAACAGAGAAAACCACAACTGTAAGTGGTAAGAATGTGGAAGGAGATAAGACTCCTAAGGACAAAACTGCAAAAGAAAAGAAACATTTGTCTCCGGCAAGAGACACTGCACAAACTGTTCAAAAGTTTCTAAGCCAAGAAACTTTAGAGATTGATGAACCGGAGCTTCTAAAAGGCCCATTCGACTTTGACTCTCTCTCTCCGGTACAGACAATGAAGATAGCTTCATTTGCAAATGCTAAGGCAAATGAAAAACTCCTAAAGTCTCATATGGAAGACTGTGAGTTGATAGAGGCTGCTTCCGGAGTGCTTGAAAAGATCATGCCATCAATCCAGATAGATCCGACAGCCTCCTCTTCTGGTAATCTCAAAACCTTAGTCAGCAGTGTTGATACACATTTTGATTCTCTAGAAAAATCAGCTGAAGAAAAGGTCCGGAAGGAATTTTTGGATAAAAGATTTTCAGAAGTATTAGGATTAATCTCTAACGATAGGAGAAATATGAGTATTGGAATAAAGAGCTTAGAAAATGCTCTTAAGGATGGCGGTGATATTTACAAATTTTGTATCTCCTGGTCAAAGGCAACAGTAGAAATAGATAAGAAAATAAAAGCGGAACAGGACAAACTACAAAGTTTGTCTCAAAGTTTTGATCCTCTCTCTTCCATAGTAAATCAAGAATGTCAAACTATTGCAATCACAAATGCAATAAAGAACTTTGAGAAGGAAAGGAAGAATATCACTAACCGGATGGGAGAACTTAGAAGGATTATAATCCCTAAGTTAGAAACTATGCATGAGGCCATCAGTGATGCTCAAACTACCGCCCAAACAAATGATCCGACAGATCTCAAGAGGGCAGAAGCTTTTGCATTTTTGTTGAGTGGTCACATTTCAATTTTGGATAGAATGAAGCAAAGTTGGGCTACAGAACTGATCCAACTGAAGACATCTTTTGCAGACATTCTTTAGTTCATGTGAGTATGTAAATATGCGGCTATGTATAGAAAATTTTTGAAAATTTTGGTGTGCGGACCTCACCCTTTGCCATTGATGTCAAAGGGGGAGTGAGGAGCAGTGAAAAATGAGGAATCCAACTAAGGGGGAGTTCCAGAAATTGTATATAAAGATAGAGCATCAGCAAAGGGGGAGCATAGTGTAAACACTTAGTCATTTTTTCACTAAGTATTGCCATCAATGCCAAATGGGGAGATTGTTGGCAAGAGACACTATATGGATTCATGGTTGTTGTCATTGATGGCAACAAAGGTCATCCCACATATCCGCAAGTCATGGTGTGCCTCTACCGGAAGTCAGGATGAAGAACTGTTATGGTCCGGTGAACAAGAACAGAGCATGTGGCAAGGTCCAACAGATTGGTCCGGACCTCTCAGAGGAAGTGTCTTGGTGTAGTGCAGATTTGGGGAAGTCAAGAGGACTACCTTGAGTAGTATATTCCAAGGATTTAGCCTTCGGTGATGGACAAAGAAAAAGATATGAATAGCTGAGTACCAGATTCCTAAAAGACAATGAGAACAGAAGGAAGAACTGACTGACAGAGCATCAGAATCTTTTCCGGATATGTTACTGTTGATGGTAAAGGTTGTGAAGGCATGAATCATGTTTGGCCAACATGACTAATGATATCTACAAGTATATGCTTGATCCGCATTGCTTGGTGAGCAAGGATTCAGCTGACAGAACAGAGCTTGTAAGAAACCAGACTGTTCCGGATGCCGACTAGAAAGGTGATGAAATTACTTGTGCGGATATATATAGAGGATGGATTTAGTTGTGAAAGCGGTGATTGTGTGATAGTGTATGTGAATAAGTACAGATCAGAGTAGAAGTAGTAAGAAAGATCCGGTATGTGAAAAGATAGCAGAATAAAGAACAGAGGAAAGATGAAGTGCAGCAGATCAATGTACTGAGCCTAACCGGAACTGAACCCTAGCATATGTAGGTGCTTCCAATCAGTTCAAGTATTGTATAACATTCTTTGTAGACAGTGTGTCTCCTTGTAGGCAGTGGGCCTCTTTGTGAGCAGTGTGCTCAGGCAGTGAGCCCTAATTGGCAAGTGCCATTTTTGTAACTCCTTATTCTTCTAACAGAGAATAATCTTTGGGTTAATCACCCCGTGGTTTTCTCCCTTAACTGGGTTTCCATGTCAAAAATACTGTGTCATGTGTTTCTCATTTCATGATAATGTTTGTTTGTTTAACTCAATGCTACTTTGCTTAATAAGAAAGTTCAAAAGAAGAAATAATTAGGATAATTGATTCACCCCCCCTCTCAGTTATCAACAAATATGTCAAAAATCAAACGGTGACTGAGGCTACCGGATCAAAGTTTGATAAGAGGGCAATGACAATTGAGGATATCACTGATTCGAATATCAAGTTTGCATCCATGATCATCAGATACAAAATATATCACTCTAGCAGGGAAAACTCAGTACCTGGAACTGCAATATATACTGCCTATGAAATGTTAAGAAAGAATGCTGACTATGATCTCTGTGAGCTCCTTCTGAACCAACTTCTGGAAAATCTGCAGAAGATAAAGAAAGACAAGAATAACTCCAAATACAGTGGCTTGATACTGTGTTTGTTCTTCTATTATATGAATGAGCTACTCGGATCTAGTGGCTAGTTATGGCAAAATGACAGACGGGTTGCCATACAAATCAATGATTATTTGCATAGACTTGGTGATGCTAAGGCACAAAATACAGCACTCTAAGGCTATTTCAAGAACTTTCAGAGTATGATGCAAGCAAGAGAGAGAATCCCCCAAGCTCTAGTTGAAAATTATAAGGATACTGTTTGCTTCATGGTAGAAACTGATCAGTGCCTTATGGAGGCATTGGAAGCAAGAATAGTATGGATCATGCCGATGGGGTATGAAGTTGATGAGAAAATTGTTGAGATGCATATTGAACACATGTTAAGTCATCCAAAAGATCCCAAGGCAGAAAGGTTTGGAACCTTTGAGGAGCTAAGTGTAAAGATTCATGTGGAACTCAGACAACCAGAGATCAAGAGGAAGGTAAGAAAAGAAGTTGAAGATGTTGCAAAAGGCTTTGTCATATCAAAGGGGCACTTGACGCTAATAGGGAAAAGATGGAAAGGGCTGAGGAAGAGAAGAAAAAGGCAGAAAAGAAAAGTGAGGAAAGTGTTCTGGTAAAATCTTCCACCCGAACCAAATCATCATAGAGATCTATACCTACCACTACCAAAAGCTCAAGGCCATCAAAACTGGAAGCAAAATTATCCAGCAAAGGACAGAAAAGAGCAAAGACAAAAGCCACAAGGGCTTATGCTAGTCAAAGAGATGAAGAGGAGACTGAATCTGATGAAGAAATCAGGAAAGTGAAGAAAAAGAAGAAAACATCCGGTGAACCCTCTACCAGACAAGGAGAAGAAGAGAAGGAAGAGGAATTTGTTGAAAAACCCACTCTATCCTTAGATGTTGTAGTGAAAGTAGTCATTATGGATGGGAACCTGCAACCCTTAATAGAATTCTATGATGCATATAATGAAGCAGATAAAAAGATTCTGGAGGAAGCCACAGTTAAATTTTTGAACACTTACAATAAAGCTTTTATTGAAATTATCTCTCTAATTCCCAAAAGCTTAGAGAAAAGGCTTGAAATGAGGAAGAACAATGCTCAAGCAAAAGATCTCGAGATCCAGGAATAGGTTGCCATTCAACTCTTTCCTTCAATCGTCCGTAGCAAATGAATATGATCTTCAAAGATTGCAAGGATGAGTTCCAGAGCAAAGCCAAGATGAATCAGCTCATGCTTGGTGAAACTGACAAAGTGGCAAGAGAAACTGAAGAGATCCTCCGAAATGCTTTTAAAAAGTTCAACATTCCCATCATAGAGGACTCCGATGAAGGTGAAGACAAGGGCTCAAAATCCTCTACTCTAGAAGAGGTGGCTCATGCACAAACAAATATCTCTCCTCCGGTTTCCCCTATAGTCTCTAGATCTAAAGGAGAATAAAGAATATAGGAGAAAGAAGCAAAGGTGAAGGAAAAAGAAGATGACAGTACCAAGGTTGTGGAAGGAGAGAAAGCTCCAAAAGACAGTTTTGTGACTGCAGAAGAAAAGAAGAATCTGTCTCCGGCAAGAGACACGATAGAATTGGTCAAGGACTTTTTGACAAAAGAAATGTTGGATATTGATGAACCGGAGTTACTTCAAGGTCCATTTAACTTTGACTCTCTCTCCTCGGTTCAAACAATGAAGATAGCTTCATTTGCCAATGCAAAGGCAAAAGAAAAACTCTTGAAGTCTCACATGGAAGATTGTGAGCTAATAGAAGCTGCATCCGGCGTTTTAGAAAAGATCATGCCATCTTTTCAAAAGGATCCCTCAGCCTCCTCATCCGGTAATCTCAAATCTCTGATCAATAGTATTACTACACATTTCAATTCTCTAGAGAAATCAGCTGAGGAGAAGGTCAGGAAAGAGTTTTTGGATAAGAGATTCTTAGAGCTACAAGGGTTAATATCAAATGATAGAAGAGTTATGGGTATTGGGATAAAAAGTTTGGAAAATGCCCTTAAGGATGGAGGTGATGTATACAAATTTTGTATATCCTGGTCTAAAACAACAGTGGAGATTGAGAAGAAAATGAAAGAACAGGAGGATAAACTGATAAAACTTTCTCAAAATTTTGATCCACTTACTACATCCATAATAAATCAAGAATGTCAAATGATTGCAGTTTTGAATGAAATTAAGAAGCTTGAAAAAGAGAAGAAAAATAGAATCAGTAGGTTGAGTGAGCTCAGAGGGATAATTATCCCTAAGTTAGAGGCTATGCATGAGGCCATAAAAGAAGCCCAGATCACAGCCCAGACCAGTGATCCGATAAATCTAAAAAGGGCAGATGCGTTTGCATTCCTATTAAGCGGTCATATATCAATTTTGGATAGAATGAAGCAAAGTTGGGCAACATAATTTGTCCAATTGAAGACAACTTTTGCAGACATTCTTCAATTTATGTGAGTATGTTATATGAGGCTAAGTATGGTTAAATTTTTGAAAATTTTGATGCGTGGTTCCCACCCTTTGCCATTGATGTCAAAGGGGGAGTGAAGAGCAGTGAAAAATGTTGTATCTAGCTAAGGGGGAGCTTTGAAAAATGTACATAAAAATAGAGCATCAGTAAAGGGGAAGCATAGTGTAAACACTTAGTCATTTTTCACTAAGTGTTGCCATCGATGCCAAAGGGGGAGATTGTTGGCAAGAGACACTATATGGATTCATGATTGTTGTCATTGATGGCAACAAAGTTCATCCCACACATCTGCAGGACATGGTGTGTCTCTACCAGAAGTTAGAGTGAAGAATGTTGTGGTTCGGTAAGTAAGAATAGAGCATTTGGCAAGGTTCGATAGTCAGGTCCAGATCTCTCAGAGGAAGTATCTTGGTGAAGTACAGATTTGGGCAAGTCAAGAGGACTACTTTGAGTGATAGATTCCAAGGATTTAGCCTTCGGTGACAGATGAAGAAAAAGATATGAATACTTGAGTATCAGGTTCCTGATTGGCAGTGTGGACAGAGGAAGAACTGAATGGCAGAACATTAGACATTATTCCAGATGTGTTACTGATGATGGTAAAAGTTATTAAGGCATAAGTTATGATTGGCCAACATGATTAATGACTTCCACAAGTATATCCTTGATCTACATTACTTGGTAAGCAAGGATTTAGCCGACAAATCAGAGTTTGTGGAAAATATTGACTATTCCGGGTGCCGACCAGAAAGGTGATGAAATCACTTGTGTGCATATATATACAAGATGGATTTAGTTGTAAGTGGTGTCATGTTTTTGGTGATGTGAGAAGAAAAGCAGTAGAGCCGAATAAAAGTAGAAAGGAAGGTCCAGTATGTGAAAGGAGAGTAGCACAAAAGAAGAGGAAAGATGAAGTGCAACAGATCAGTGTACTAAGCCTAACTGGAACTGAACTCCAGCATATGTTGATGCTCCTTATCAGTTCAAGTATTGTATTAACTCTTTATAAATTGTAGACAGTGTGTCTCTTGTAGGCATTGTGCCTCTTGTGAGCAGTGTGCTCGGGCAGTGAGCCCTAATTGGCAAGTGCCATTTTGTATTTCCATTCTTCCAATAGAGAATACAATCTTGGGTTAATCACCCCATGGTTTTTATCCTTAATAGGGTTTCCACGTCAAAAATTTTGTGTCATGTGTATGGTTATGTTTGCTTATTTGAATTAATGCTGCATTGAATATTAAGAAAGTTTAGAAAGCAGAAATAATTAGGATAACTGATTCACCCCCCCTCTCAGTTATCAACAAAAGAAATAACTATGATAGAAGACATATATTTATCAAAGGGGTAACGATTAGTATCAAAGAAGGGATGCAATTTGTGCAAGAGACAAAAGACATAACCATTGGCCAAAGTCATATCTCTTGAGAAGGCATAAATGTGAGAGTTGAAACATTTGAAGAGTGGAACCAGCAATCAGCATCTAGAATATACAGAGCATAATCAATAGCAGCCAAGAATACCTAACAATAGTATTATATATAAATCTAATAGCAGAACAATAAAGATCTTTGTTGTAGGTAGTTTAAGATGGTTGATTGTGATTGCTTAATGTGGCATTCCAATTACTAATAATATATTGTTGCTACTATGATATCAGTAAATAGGATTAATCTCTGTTGTCATAATGTTCAACCATGATGAAAGGAACTGAGTCTAAAAGTGGGGAACGGTGATGGGGCACTCTCATGGGTATGCCACCTCTGTTGGGGACCTGATGAGCCCTAGGAGGCCAAGGGGGTACAAAGGGTACTACCTTTGGGCTTAGGAGAGATGGCATTTTCAGGGCACCCATTGGAATCTCACTCCTCCATCATGGATGATTAGCATAGGAGGTTAGATCATAGGGAGAAGGAAATGATAATTCGAAAGATGAGGGGATAATGGAAAAGACACCTCCTAGATAGATCACCTCATATGAATGGCATGTACCACATGAGGCCAAGGGAGATGGTATATCCCCTTGGGTCTAGTGAAAAAGGGTCCAAGGTACCCCATCAAACCGCATTCTCCCATTCTATCCTATGATTGAACCCTCCAAGGATGTTAGAGTACCTTGTGATTGAATTAATGTTTGGCCATGAGTTTATTAATATCTAATTATGGAAATCTACTAATTATGATTATTATGATAAATGATTCTAATATGCTAATCAGTTTGATTATGGTAAATGGTTCTAACCTGTGTGCAGGGCTTCAATCAAGTCTTCAATCAGAGGAAAGGTATTATATAACCTTGTTGTTATTTAAATTGAGGAAAATTAGGGCAAATTGAGGCACTCCCAAAAAGGGGACATTACAAGTGGTATCAGAGCATCATTTCTGCTAGCCTAAGGGATGAAAGTTAGTGCATGCAAACTAGCCAAAGAGCTCTAGGAGCCGTAGAGAGAGAAAATAAAAAACTAGCATCTAAAATGAGTGAACAAATGGGAAACAAATTCAGGGCCTTCATGGAATGCAATGAACAAACAACTCAAGCCCTCATGGAACAAAATGAGAGAACAACACAACTACTTATCCAAGCCATCCAAAATATGAGCAACATTAATCACCAAAACAATGGGAGGGATGCCAACTCAAATCATTCACCCCCACTAAGGTCAACTACAAGAATAACTAGACCCTCCTTTATACCTAGGGAAGTGCCAACTAGAGAAGATGAAGAAATTAATGAACCAAATCGAGACCTAGAAGAACTTGCCGATTCATATTTAAGACTTGACCCTGAAACTAGGAGAAAAATTCCCTTTGAAACATTTTGCAAGGCAGGATCAAGAATTAACTCTAGAAGGGTAGGGGGTCAACCTAACAAAAACTTACAACATAAAGTAAACAAAATGACTATCCCTAACTTTGATGGATCAAGGAGAGTCATCGCCCACGAATGGATCCAAAAGTTAGACATGTGCCTAACCCTTGATCCCATGATAGAAGAAGATGCCATCACATTCATCTTTTTACATTTAGAAGGGGCTGCACACAAGTGGTAGCACCATGGACTGATTACACAAGGACACCAAAACATAACCACTTATGATGACTTTACTGAAAAACTTATGGAGAGATTTGACCAAGAACACCCTAAAAAATATTTTAAGGAACTAACCCAATTAAGACAAGAAGGAACCATTAAGGAATATGTAACCAAATTCCAAAACCTCACCGTCATGGTTCCCAAAATAACTGAACAAAGACTCACTTACCTATTTATTGAAGGACTATCAGAATCTACTCGGGGCCTAGTAAGTGCCTTTGATCCAAATTTCTAGAGGTTTAAATTATCTAAGAGATATCCAGAGGAGTCAGAGTGAAGACTATGTGACTGGTTGAATGAAAGTTAATAGGGATGCCATGAGAGACTGTCACATTTCACCGCAATTATGTTTCTAGGCTCGCAGTTTGGAATATAATCAAAGATAATCAAGAAGTATGTTATACTCTCGTTTCAAAAGATTTAAAATACCAAGGAGAGATCTAGAGGTGACAGAATGAAATTTGTGTTTGCTAGTTATTTGTACAAATGTTCTAATCCGTGCGTTAGATAAAGGAAACATGCACCAACAAGAGGAAGCATGTGAAGGTAGCATGGGACTAGGAGAGCTCATGGGATGAAGCACATAATGTGAATTCACTCCTATGATACTGTATAAGGTTTGGATTACATAAATTAAAGGTTGATGGCTGACATATATTATCTTGGAGAGATGTGTTAAGTGTTTCTAAGCTGACATAGTGATGTTTTTGATTATATAAGTCAGCAAAAACCAGGGGCCAAACCCTTACAACAACAGTTCAAAAAGAGACAGCAAAGGCTCACGAACAAAAAGAGCCACCCAAAGCAACTACAACATTAATAGCAAATACAACCTATTAACAATAGAAAGTAAATAGCAGTAGATAGACAACATAAAACATAAAGAGAAACAAGACTAAGGAGATACATCCTCCCAGCCTTTAACCAGAAATTCCACAATTTCATCAAGTTTCTTGAATTTCTCCTCATCCTCGCCATTAGTCCGAGTCTCATGTTCCTGTAGTAGAGTCAAGTTGAGCATAACCAAGCGATAGAGCATACTTCTTATAAAGACTCCCATAGATCGAACCTTCTACTCCAAATCATCCACCCGTCCCCTGAGGATAGCAATATCATTCCCCTAGCCATCTCCCTCCTCCTTAGTCTCGTCTTCAACCTCCTCCACAATCATCCTCTCCCCTTCACCAGCATTATCCATAGGACCACCACCCTCACCACCAAAGTCCTCTGTCTGCTTCTCTTCTCCCTCACTTGCATCCTCTTTAGAAATCTCTTGGATCTCAATGTCTCCAGAATTCAACTGATTATCCCCTTGAGTGGAAGCTTCTGAAGCACTTTCAGAATAATCAATTAATTTGGCCTACGGGGCCAGTTTACCAGCAATTCTCCCTGACCTTCTCACCCCAAAAGAGAAACCCTCATTCTTACATTTAGCCTCCATTTTGGTTTTGTACTTTTTCACAGGGCCCACATAGTCACTATTCAGATTTTTATGGGTCCCTACTATGTCCCCCATAACCTCCCCAGTAGAAGCCATCTCCCTGAATTTTCTTTTCTTACTTTTCACACTCCCTTTAGAAATAGGAGTATGCATATCCTTCACCATGGTCTCCTCAAGGGTCTCAGAAAAGGAAACCCCCTTTCATTTTTTGGGAATTAGGAATAGGGCAGGGTTCCTCAGAAATAGTGGCAGCAATGGGGGAATTGTCAGAAGGGACCTCAACAATGGAGGGATGGATTGGCTTAGGTGGGTCCAAGGCAAGGTGAAAATTATACAAATGAAGAATGAGACCTTGATGTAGAGAAACATGGCGTTTAGAGGGTTTCTTATCAAATTTAGCTTTAACCCAGAAAATAGTGTTCAAGGGAAGACATCAAATAAAAAGGAAAACTTATCATAGCATTACACCTAAAATGATTGAGCAGGGGGAGGTGATAATTGTAAAACTTGGTGAAACGATCTTCTAGGGTGAAATATTTCATCAGTAGAAAGCACATCTCGTCCCACAGCTCTGGCAGCTTAGCACGTTCAAACCCTCCCTGGTACAGGACTAATTCCTCTCCCTCACCCAAGAAAAGCTTCTGGTTCTGAGGGTCAGCCACCTTAGCCTTCCTTTGCAGCTTAGTGCCCTTGGTGGAAAGGCCAGTCACCATGGCTATGACCTCTTCAGAGATTTCAAACCCAATTCTACCAATGGTAACTCTGTGATTCTGCCATGAAAGGGCACACTACATAGACATGTTTTCGTCATATCCATTGAGGCATTCCAAAAAAGTACTTATGCCACCTTCCTTGCAATAATGCCCTACCACAACATTGTCCTTAAATTCACAACAAGATATTGGCTCAGTGCAAATTCTGTCTCCCCCCATTATTTCCTTACCCTCAAAAACACATCCGACATAGTGATGTTAATATTGTGATAAGATGGATATATATACTGCCTATCTTATTTTTGAAAGTGAAGGGAAGAATGAAAAATGTGGTAAGCTATGAGAAATATTTTTTGTATGGATAATATGTGAAGGGCATGAGTAGAATATAATCCGGGATTCACATAGTATGTATTCATGTCTGCATGAGCATATTGTTTTATTCTAAATTGTAAAGTAGAAGAGTTGAGAAGTATGTGATGTTGCATAATTGAATGTATGCAGAATAAAATTGATCCTATTATCATCTATTTGAAGTTGGTGCTTCATAATCTGAGTTAGTGTTCAGTGGTTGGGTTGGTGCTCAGTTTTGATAAGGGGATTGGACTCTCCTGTAAGTTGGTGCCTGTTGGGAATTAAGGTGTCTCAACCTTTACAATTTCCTAGCATTGATTATTTAATTATTTATTTATTTGTCTATGATATAATTTACGTTGCACATCCTGTTTTGTCATTTACTGTGAAGTGGCATGGTGAATTGTCACTCAAATTGGAAGGTGACTATGATGATCAACTCATCCCATGTGGATATAGGCATCCCATTTGAGGTGGCACTAATATGCCATGTGTCAGCATCTTGTGGTATGATAGAGGTGTTATTGTGTATGATAGAATGTATGACACGTAAGAGCCAAGTATAGAGATTCTCGAGACAAGTGAAGACAAGTGTTGTAAAGTATCTTTGCATGTGGAGAAGGCATCTTTGGGTGCCCAAGTTGGGCTATGACATGTTGTAAGAGGAATATGCTATATTTAGCCTTGTATGATAGATTCTCTTACAACATTTAAGGTTGTTATGTTGGGCAGATTTTATGACAGCTGTAAGATACGTAAGAGCATCTGTCATAGCTATTTTTAGCCTGGAGCACTCCAACTTTAGGAAGTCAAATCTGCCATGTATGATAGATGTAAGAGAAGTATTTTCAACTTGGACAAGTGTCCTTTGATATGGGAAAATGGCCATGTGGCCAAGATGGACGCCCATCTCTAAAAGCTTCCCGTTTATGCCTTGTATCTCTATATAATGTGGAGTTTTGGAGTTGTAGTTGCATAGTGTTTGTACATGTACTATTATGCTACAAGAATCACTCCAGAAATGATATTTGAAGACTCTTGGAAGAACTTGCATTGAAAGTGTATTGTAAACACACCATTGTTTTGATAATACATTGTGCAAGTTTTAGAGTGTGGGGTTTTTTACCTGAAAAGATTTTCCCCATGACATATCTTGTGTCAATCTCTCTTTATGTGTTGTGTTGCTGTTGTAATATTTATGTTATGTGTTTAACATTGCTGCAGTTGTAAGGATTAAAAAGAATTTGCATACTATTCCCCTCATTAGGTTGGTGTAGGAAGTGTGTTTCATGTACCTTGCTTCCTTTCAGTTGGTATCAGAGCTTGATCACCTTTGATCCTAGTTGTTGGGTAGGGGTCTTTTGAGCTAATCTTTGATTGAGTGGGAGTCTGTACAGAGTATTCTACAATCTTTTTGTAGGAAAAAGATGGCAGCCACATCCAGAAGAATAGATTTGGAAAAGCTTAATGGCAGCAATTTCGAGTTGTGGAAACTTAAAATGGAAGACATGCTTGTTGACAGAGATCTATGGGAAACAATTTCTGGAACAAAACCAATGGCAATGGCATATGTAGATTGGGATCTCAAAGAACATAAAACTAAGGGTCTTGTGAGACTCTGTTTAGCTAATTCCATTATATTGAATGTTCATGAAGAGAAGACCATGAAAGAACTATGGAAGAAACCTGGTGATGTTTATCAGGCCAAATCCCTGGTAAACACGTTATTCCTAAGGAAGAAGCTATATTCTCTAAGGATGGAAGATGGAGGATCAGTTGTAGATCACCTGAATGCTTTTAACATGATAGTTGCACAATTGACATCCGTTGGTGTAAAGATGGAGGAGGAGGATTGTTGCATGACCTTGCTTTGTTCTTTGCTAGATTCGTGGGACCACCTTGTCATGGCCATTGGGAGTACTACAACCACCTTCAAGATGGATGAAGTGGTGTCTTCACTATTATCTGAAGAAATGCAGAGAAAGTCTTCTGACTCGGCTAAGGAGGCTCTTGCGATTCATGGTAGACCCAAGGAGAAAGGGAAAAATAAGGACAAGAAAGCTAAAAAGGGCAAATCCAAATCTCGTGGGAGATCCAAATCTCCTGGAAAGTCCAAGGCACTATGTTGGAACTATGGAAAAACTGGGCACTTTCAAAAGGAGTGCAAGGAGGAGAAGAAGAAAAAGAACACCTCCTATTCAGATTCTGACAAATCTCATGATGATGGTGATGCTTTTATTGCTGCCTTGGATACCCATGCATCGGATGATGTGTGGCTGATTGACTCTGGTGCTTCCTTCCACATGACCTCACATCAAGGTTGGTCCACAAAGTATGAAGAGTTTGACGGTGGGAAGGTATACTTGGGTGATGACTCTCACCTAAAAATAGTTGGTTGTGGAAGATTCTTGATCCGATTCCCTGATGGATGAGTGAATGGGATCAATGGGGTTATGCACATCCTTGGTTTAGCATGAAACCTACTCTTTGTAAGTAAATTGAATGATGCAGGTGTGTAGGTTGTCTTCTCGAATGGAGGATGCAAGACGAGAAGAGGATCTATGGTGCTTGTTAAGGGTACTCAGAGAGGTACTATGTTTTAGTTGGATGCATGCACTACTCAGTGCAATAGTTCTTTTGATTCAAAGAAAAGAGCTTCAGTCACTACATCCTCACCATTGGAACCAGTAGAGAAGAAATGTGTTGCTTCAACTTCTAATGGTAGTGCATTTTGGGTACCTAAGGGTGCTCATGCTTTGGAAATGAAACTTCCCACTGAGAAGACAATGTTGTGGCATAAGAGACTTGGTCACATTGGTGAGAAGGGCCTTAGAGACATGAAAAATAAAAACTTCGTTGAGGGGTTAAATGATTGTAATCTCAAGTTTGACTTTCGTGAACATTGTATATATGGAAAGTAAAACCATGTTCAGTTTTACTCTAGTTCTCACAAGTCTTCTGGTGTTTTGGATCTTATTCATTCTGATGGTTTGGATCCTATGAATGTTCCTTCAATTTCTAAATTGTTATATTTTGTATCATTCATTGATGATTATAGTAGAAGAACATGGGTTTATTTTCTCAGAAGCAAATCTAAAGTCTTTAGTCAGTTCAAAGAGTTTAAAGCTTTTGTAGAGAATTAAACTGGTAAAAAGATTAAGTGTTTGAGAATTGATAATGGTGGTGAGTTTTGTTCCACAGATTTTGACAAGTTCTGTAAAGAACATGGGATTGAAAGACATAAGACAACTCCTTATACCCCACAGCAAAATAGAGTTGCAGAAAGGATGAACAGAACATTGATGGAGAGGGCTAGGAGTATTCTTAGTGGTGCTAGCCTCGAACAAACATTTTGGGTTGAAGTTGTAGCCATTGCTTTCTACCTGGTTAACAGGTCTCCTACCTCAGTGCTCATTGATAAGACACCCATGGAGGTGTGGTCTAGTAAGAAGCCCTCGTTGAGACATCTTCGTGTTTTTGGTTGTGAGGCATATGCACATGTGCCTAAGGAGAAGAGGTTAAAATTGGAGAACAAGGTAGTTAAGTGTATCTTCATTGGCTATGGTGTCGGTGTGAAAGGATACAAGCTTTGGGATCCTGTGACTGAAAAAGTGTTGTATAGCAGAAGTGTTATTTTCAGAGAACTAACACCTTTTCCTGTTATTCTACAGCTAGAAGAGAAAGAAACAAAAGAGGATGTGGCTCAATTTCCTTCTACCCCTGAGAAGACTGAACTAAAAGATTTTGTTGGACCTGATGATGAGGAGAGCTCTAGAAGATTTGAAAGTTTAGAAGAAGAAGTAGAACCTCCACCTCAACCTTTGAGGAGGTCCACACAAATCAGGAAGCAACCTGAAAGGTTTGGTTTTACATTGCTAGATTCTAGTTTTGCTTATGCTTTGATTACTAACACTGATGAGCCTAGAACCATGATAGAGGTTATGGACATGAAAGATGTAGGTTCTTGGAAGGAGGCCATGGAAGATGAGATGGCTTCTTTAGAAAAGAATAAAACTTGGGACTTGGTGCCTTTTCCTGATGGACAGAAACCCATTGAATGCAAATGGGTTTTCAAGAAGAAATTTGGAGTAGATGGTAGTGTTGAGAAGCATAAGGCTAGATTGGTTGCGAAGGGGTATTCACAAGTGGAGGGAATTGATTATGGTGAAATTTTCTCTCCTATTGCAAAGCTGACATCTATTTGGTTCCTATTATCTCTTGCAGCAACTTATGACTTAGAAGTGGAACAAATGGATGTGAAGACAACTTTCCTTCATGGTGACTTGGAGGAAGAAATTTATATGTCACAGCCTGAGCACTACGTGGTGGAAGGTAAAGAAAATTTGGTTTGTAAGTTAAAGAAGTCTTTGTATGGTTTGAAGCAATCTCCTAGGATGTGGTACTTGAAGTTTGATGCCTTTATGTTGTCCATTGAATTTTTGAGATCGAAATCAGATCATTATGTATTACAACTTTGACAATGATCGTATTCTCATTATTGCACTATATGTTGATGATATGTTACTGATTGGGAATGGGAAGAATATGACTTCTGATTTGAAGTCTCAGTTGTCAGCATAGTTTGAAATGAAAAACTTAGGGGCAGCCAGGTACATTCTGGGGATGGAGATCAGAAGAGATAGAGCAAACAGAAAACTTTGGTTAAGCCAGAGTAAGTATGTGAAGACCATGTTGGAGAGATTCAACATGGTAGATTACAGACCATTGTGTGTTCCTGTTTCATTGGGGACAAAGTTATCTATGAATGATTGTCCAAAGTTTCCTTCTGAGATGGAGGATATGAGCAGAGTACCTTATGCTAGTGCAGTTGGTAGTTTGATGTATGCTATAGTCTGTACAAGACCAGACATTGCCCAAGCAGTGGGAGTCCTTAGTTAGTTTATGGCTAATCCTAGACGGGTACATTGGGATGAAGTAAAGAGAATGTTCAGATATTTGAGGGGTACTTCTGAGTATTCCTTATGTTATCATGGTTATCCTAGAGGAGCTTAGCATTTTGTGAGTATTCATGGATTTGTGGATTCCGATTGGGTAGGTGACATTGACAGCAGGAGATCCACCAGTGCTTATGTGTTTACCATGTTTGGTGGTGCTATTAGCTGGATAAGTAAGTGACAACCTGTGGTTGCTTTGTCCACGACAAAAGCAGAGTACATGGCAGCAACTCATGCTTGTAAGGAAGCCTTTTGGCTTAAGAGGTTGTGTTTAAATATTGGTTGTGATGCAGGATAGATTACTATCTATTGTGACAGTCAGAGTGTGATTTTCTTAGCAAAGAATCCTACTTTCCATGCCAGAATAAAGCACATTGATGTTCAGTATCATTTTTTTTTGTGATATGGTAGAAGATGGGAAGGTGATATTGGAGAAGGTTGACACTTTGAAGAATGTTACAGATGCATTGACTAAACCTGTGGGCATAGATAAATTCAGATGGTGTTCGGAGTCTATGGGCCTCTTGGCCTCTAGCAGTTAAATCTTGTCTTTCTATTGGCTCTTGAAAGGTGTTGGACAAGTGGGAGAATGTTGGGAATTAAGGTGTCTCAACCTTTGCAATTTCCTAGCATTGATCATTTATTTATTTATTTATTTATTTGCCTATGATATAATTTATGTTGCACATCTTGTTTTGTCATTTAGTGTGAAGTGGCATGGTGAATTGTCACTCAACTTGGAAGGTGACTAGGATGATCAACTCATGCCATGTGGATATAGGCATCCCATTTGAGGTGGAAATAATATGCCATGTGTCAGCATCTTGTGGTATGACAGAGGTGTTGTTGTGTATGACAGAATCTATGATGCGTAAGAGACAAGTATAGAGATTCTTGGGACAAGTGAAGACAAGTGTCGTAAAGTATCTTTGCATGTGGAGAATGCATCTTTGGGCACCCAAGTTGGGCTATGACATGTTGTAAGAGGAATATGCTATATTTAGCCTTGTATGAAGGATTCTCTTACAACATTCAAGGTTGTTATGTTGGGCAGATTTTATGATAGCTGTAAGATGCATAAGAGCATCTATCAAAACTATTTTTAGCCTGGAGCGCTCCAACTTTGGGAAGTCAAATCTGCCATGTATGACAGATGTAAGAGAGGTATTTGTAGCTTGGACAAGTGTCCTTTGATGCGATAAAATGGCCATGTGGCCAAGATGGATGCCCATCTCTAGAAGCTTCCCATTTATGCCTTGTATCTCTATATAATGTGGAGTTTTGGAGTTGTAGTTGCATAGTGTTTGTACAGGTACTGTTATGCTTCCAGAATCACTCCAAAAATGACATTTGAAGACTCTTGGAAGAACTTGCATTGCAAGTGTATTGTAAACACACCATTGTTTTGATAATACATTGTGTGGGTTTTAGAGTGTGGGGTTTTTTACTTGAAAAGATTTTCCCCACGATATATCTTGTGTTAATCTCTCTTTATGTGTTGTGTTGCTACTGTAATATTTATGGTATGTGTTTAACATTGCTGCAATTGTAAGGATTAAAGGAATTTGCATACTATTCCCCTCATTAGGTTGGTGTAGGAAGTGTGTTCCGTGTACCTTGCTTCCTTTCAGTGCCTGCATATCAGTAAAGTGGATTGGTGTCCTCTTGGGTTGAAACTTCTGTGGGTTGGTGCCTACAAAATATTTGTAATACAATATTATTTTTGTGAGGATGGATTTGGATAATAGATCGAAGCAGATTTTCTCATCGTGGTTTTTTCCTTCTAGGTTTCTACGTAAATCTTGCATTCTCTTCTGTGGATATCCAAATATATTCATATTTTGATGTTATTGTTGATGCGGTAAAAATATTGATGTTGTGGTAGGCTTTGAAGTTAAATTTTGTATATACTAATTCACCCCCTCTTAGTATTAATGTGTGTTCTAACAGAGAGAGGGAGAAAGTGGGTATTCCTACCTAATAGACTTTTACAAGAAAAGGGATTAATTAACTCACCATTAATTTCCAATTGAGCTGAGACATCTTTAAAGAGAATTTCCACCATCCTACATAATTTATCAAGAAAAATAATTACTTTGAGCATCATCGAAATAAAAGGTCACTCAATCCTATTACAAGATTTTTCAAAGTCTAGAAGGGCCATACAAATATTTTGACAAGAATTTCTAGACCAATCAAGACCTTTCCAGTTGGAAATAAGAATGTTAGACTAATAGAGGATTAACATTAGCAAGTTAAGGGAGGAAATTTTTACCTTTTTGTTACCCCCTTTATAGACCTCTAATAATAGACCTTTCTAGGGCATTTTGCCTTTTTAATTCCCCTAGAAAATAACTTGCCATTGTTCAACCTACATGGCATATTCAATTTCTTGTGTGTTGATGGGTGTTTTTGTACACAACAACTTAGATAAAATACTGAGTGCTTTATCTATCCTGAAAGGAATGAAATCTGAACGAATCAAAAAATGACTACCCCAAGAACTTTACTAGCCAGGTCTTGGCCTTACAAGATAACTTAGTTGTTTGATGTTATTTGTTATTCCAACAAGGGGCCTCACACAAATGTAGGCAAAATTTTAACACACAAGGTTAAAATGCACATAAACCAATTAGTTTTCAGATTTAGCAATGTATAAACAAACTGATTCAAGCATATATTGTCATAAAATGTCACTTTTTAGCTTATAACTAGTAACATACTAACTTGCATTCATGAAATATAAACCTTACAACAACACTATGCAAGTTTTAAAATCCTATTCTAAACCTAAACTAACTAGATTTGATAAAAAAAAGTGCAAAAGAGAGGCAAGATAGAGAAGGGTTAAAGAGAAAACTAACTAAAACTCAAGATTTTACCCATATTTCAGCCTCAACAATGGATAGACTAGTTTGAAAACATTAACCATTCTTGATTTGACCATGATAAACCAACAATCAAGCTTAAAGAAGGTGCAATCTCCAAAGGTGAGTTTCCAAATCACGATGCAATTTTCATCAAACACCTAATTACTAGCATAGTTCAACAAGATTCTTCACAAAATGAAAGAAATATGTGTTTATGCTAACCACACAAAGCAATCTACAATCAGCAAATCACCAAGGTATGAACACTTCACAAACTCATCAAATATCCATCAAACTAGTTGTTGAAAATGAAATAAAAACTCAATTTGGTGTTTAGAAACCATGAAGAAAGATTTATATGATGACAAGTTCAAGAAATATCAAAAACTTCTATTCACTCACATGACTAGAAACCATGAAGTAAACTTGTATTAAGCTCAAAATATTGACAAATATCAACAATTTCCAAATTTGGTGTGTAGAAAACCATGAGAATATCATGAGAATTCAGAAAATAATATGTATTTGCTCTTAAATCCAAAGTACAAATGTGTTTTCAATATGTCTCCAATGATTTTTCCCAACCCTTACAATGAGTTTCAACTACATACTTATACAAATCAACTTTACAATACTAATGTTTCACCTTTACATCCAATGGATATGATCAATTTGATCCAAGGGCTCCAATTTGATGCTCAAATGGAAAGTCAATATTGGTGGCAAATGCGCTTTCCAAGATATTTCCCCTCATCTCATTGTAGCTTCCTCAAAAATCTCCCCTTAGTATCAAAAAGTAACTTCTTTTGTCTCCCCATTTACTTTTTGGTACTAATTTTTCTATTTTTAGAAAAAATAACTTTTTCTAGTTGAAAACATTTAATATTTGCAACTACATCTCCAAATCCCCATTGTAGTATGACAAATCTCTATAAAAAGGACATGTGTAGTTGTAGAAAATATTTGTCTCCTCTATATGCAGCTATAGCTCTTCATTTTCCATGTGTAAGCATGATAGTGCAGTTGTAGATGATCAATTTTATCATAAAAAGTGCATTTCCAACCCTTATTCTTCATATTTCCTTCATTTTCAACCATGCATTTCTTCATAATCTTTGCATCTCAGATATGGAATGATCATTTAGGACCTCTTAGAAGTCTTCATCAATCATGTTCAAGGCTACAAATCAGGTATAAGGTTACACATTCCATCTTCAATCAACTACTAGGCTTTGTTCCCTTCATTTTTCATCATTTTTGGCTCCAAATGCATTTACACTAGTAGTATAAGTTTGATTTTGTGTTGTTCCAGCTCTTGGGGTCAATCTCTATTCTTTTTGACATCATATTGGCTTCATTTTGTAAGTACAACAATGTTATAGGTGTGAAAATCAAGTTCCTTCATGGTTAGGACAACAATATGTCTCTAAATCTTCATATTTCCATGATGCCTTTAGCTTGTATCCACATGTTTCTAGCCTACTAGACCTACCAAAAAAAATGAATCATTCACAGTCACCAATCACTAAAATCTATCATTAGAAACATCCTTTCAATCAAAAATACAAAAATTGTCACAAGTTGTCAAATTGTCAAGTTGTCATTTGCTTTAAAGGTGTTTCCAATGTTTTTCTCATGGTTTTAAGACTCCTATGGATTCATGAAGGTTTCTAACATTTCTCTAATTTTTTTCTAGGTCTTTCATGGTTTCCAAATAAGTAAGTTTCATGGCATATTTTGCTTCATTTCACCACTAGGGCAGTTTTAGGATAGTTTTGACAACTTTTTGGATAGCAGTACAATCCTTTTTTAGCATACTTAATATCCTCTTAACCACTTGAAAATTTTCACACATTCTCATACAACTCTCGACATCCCTTTCATGACAATTTTTTGGGAAAGAAGCTCTTAAATGGAATCCAAAAACTAGAAGTTCCTTGACTAGGTCAACAGACAACATCTCCCAAATTTGTTGCAATGTTGCAAATTCATAAATTTGATGTCATTTTGATTTCCATCCTCATTTTTTCATCATTTTAGACCCTCAATTACCTTTCAAATGACCCTTGGGTTTAGCATGCATGTCAAATCAAGTTAAAAACCAAAAATGCTCATGGTTGTCCTATGGTTGTTCATTACTGTTTGAGGGCAGTTTTAGGATATATTTATGATGTATTAGTGCAAACAAGGACTGTCCTTTGTGTTTACATCCCTGGACCACCTTATACTTACATTCCTTGACATGTTGATGAGGTAGCTTCATAAGATCTTGATAGATTTTGTGGACTGCCATGAGGGTAAGTGTGGTTGTTTTAGGACAACAAATTGTTGCAAGGACTATAAGAGTCCTAAAATTATGAATAAACCCTTCTTTTTTGTGTTTGATCATCTTCTAACTCCTTCTTATCATATTTTACACCTTCATACACATTTCAACCTTCCCTTTCATAGTAATCTCATGGCTAATAGGCATCATAAAAGTCCTATATGATAGTCACCATTCATAGGTTTCTTGTAGCAAATTACACATAGTCTTCCTGAAGTAGCTTATAAACACCATAAAAAATGATTGTTAGCAACCTCAAGAATCATAAGTCTTCCTTAGGTATTGAACATTGAACAATAATGCATACACAGTCCTTCTATAGCAATATTTTAATGTGCAAGTTCTGTAGCAAAAAAATTGACTGTTTCTAAAGAAAAAATATGTATTCCTCGATGCTAGTTCTGAAGAAACATAAAACACATTAAACCTAATTCTATAGAAAACCCCAAGGTATAAAACATTGCAAAAATAATACGCATTCAATCCTCCAATGGTAGCATAAACAAGTTCTATATAGAAAATAAACAATCCTTGTAGCAAGAACTACATAGTTCCTGTAGCAAAAAATACATAGCTCTTAAAACTAAAAGATACATAGTTCCTAATGCACTTTGATGTAACAATTTATAACACCTAAAAATGATTCTAAAGTAGAAATATTAGATCTCAAACAACATGAAGAAAGCTTGAAGCTAGATTCAAAGTCTAAATCCTTTTTCCAACCAACAAACTATTTGTAGCATCCTTTAAGTAGCAAGTTGTCATGAAGCCACAAGACACACCAAAAGGAAGTAGAAAACTAAAACAAACCAAATTTTTTTTGGGTTAATGTGGGATTGCACATGGACTTAGATGTTCCAATTGGGACCTATGCCATTCAGTGAAGCTAAAAAAATGAAATGGGGTGGAAACTCACTCAACATGTTTGAGTCAAAATGGGGGGTCCCCATTTTGCTAATGCAAAGGATGGGGCTGTAGACACCCAAAATTGGCTCTTCGTACCATTTGTTGATTTGTTGCATTATTCACCATTGCATATGTCCATTTTGTCTAGCACACTTGTATCAATTATCTATTTTCTTCTAAACCATCTATTTCCATCATTAATTAAATAAATTATATTTATTTAATTAATTTCATCTATTTTCATTATCTTTATTCTTCTATTTTCTATCTATAATTAAATAATCTTTAATTATTTAATTATCCCACTATTCTTCTAAAATTAAATAAATTTTCTAAATTTATTTAATTTGCTCTTTTTAAATAAATAAAATTAATATTTTATTTATTTATCCTCTCATCATGCATATAAATTAAATAAATTTATTTAATTAATTTATATTTATTCTTCTAATTTTTTAAATTTATCTTCTTCTTCATCATTTAAAAAATAAATTAAATGAATTTATTTGTTTAATTTATTTTTATCTTATCATTTTCCTCTTTTATCAATTTCTCTTATGTGTACAAGTTGGCCTTGTTCATAGTTTGTCAAAAATTAAATACAAAAAATGATTTAATTGGTTTAAAAATCAATTATCCTTGTCATCCAAAACTCTTAAAATTGAAAAGCATCCTATTTTAAGAAAATCAATCTTATCTCCACAAACAAAGCCAACTAAATCATTTAATAAAAGCTATCCCTATGGATACATGTCTTGTACACATTCATCCATGCCTCTTGAATCATCTCAACCATTCATGTAGCCACCTTTTCTCCATTGTTGATCAATCTTAGTTGAGAGCTATATATACACCCTCTCACCCCATTCTAATCATCCGACACAGTCTCTATAGTGTCCAGATTATCATCTTATGCATATCACCTCCATTGAGCATCCATTTAAGCACTTTGATCATATCTTTTATCATCATGGCAGCTTTGGCAACTATGGTTGTTCACTTTTGAGAAGCAATCCACATTCAACCAAGGAATCAATACAATCTAGGTGACATTGTTCTGTGATTTGCTTTCATTTTGTATCATTTAGATAGATTTATTGAAGGTGGTAGGATTGGGTTTTGATTGTAATGCTTGATCTTGTTAACCTAATTTTTCCTGCTCACACAGGGACATGTGTGCAAGGCACAACACTATGGCGATTGAAACTCCAAGGAGCCTCTGGGAAAGATTGCAGTCTCCTCCCCAATAGACTCCTATCTCGGTTCATTACCCATTTTAGAAACGTTACCATTGACATAGCTATTACAATTATGTTCACCAAAGAAGGCTAATTTAGGATAGTTTTATTGTCATTGTTTATTGAAAGATAAATTTCTTTGCATGTTGTTTCCTCCATTTCTATCAACCCCTCAGTATTATTTAGACTTTTTTCTACTTATGAGCCTTGACAATGTTCTCTAAGGACCTAGGGTGTTTTCCATCTATAGGTTTATTCAAATTTTTAGTAATTATTGGGCAATCAACTTTTTGGTGTCCATCACATTTATAAAAAAATAAACTCACCTAGCTGGGTAACCTTAAACTAAACAATTTTATTTTCTAACTCAAAACAAATAATATCACGGATAGGGTTTTCAAGATTAATTACTAGAAAAATTCTAGCATTCATGTGGGGGAAAGCTTGATCTTATATTTTAAACCTAAAGAAGATCACCCAAATACTTTAGAATTTAGATCATGGGTTATGAGATCCCATAGCTACAAAGTGATGTTTTTTCCTTCAACCAATATGAGTATGGACCTAACTAGAACTTCACAAGGGGTGATCTCAAGTTTTCAAGGAACCACTTTGAGATTTGATTTCTCTATGTTCCAAGAACCCTTATTCAAAACCTATCTCTACATGTTTGAGTTTTTAAAAGAGACCACAAATAAACCTTACTACAATGTTCTACAAAAATACACATACAACCCCACATTTTTTCCCCAAACATTATTCACCCAATCATCAAATAAAATTCAAGATGGAAGTGCATTATCAAGATAGACAAAAAAATTCAATACTTCAAAGCTTTTCCTCTTCCTTTCTAACTACTCCCATAGAATTATTAGGTTTGATAAGAAGCATTCTAGGGAAAGAAGGATACTTACCATACTCATCTCCTCCATTATTGGTGCCTCTTCCTTCTATGATGCTATTGATTATGTTTCCATCACATTATTTAGCTTCAAATATGGCATCCTCTGGAACTAGAGTAGATTCATCAACCCATAGAGTATTTTTGTAAGACCTTTTACTTTCATCTAGGTTATAAACTTAATGATTTGTTATCACCATTATTATTTCCATGGATTTGCAAGTTGCCTTCATTAAATCACTTGGATTTTCATTTCCAAACCTTTCCATTCATGTACTCACACCCTATCCACCCATGAGTCTTTGATATGCATTTAACATAGGCTCAATTAAGGAGATTGAGGGGGTATTTGGTATTTCTAATTTAGTCACCAAATTCAAAAAATTCAACTCAATAAATGTTGGGAGGGGATGTTGTGGGAGGTAGTACCCTACCAAACATGCAACACAAAAAATAAATTCTAAAAAGTAGACTTGATACCACCTACCAACCATTGAAAGAAGATAATTAAAATTATAATAAAAAATTACAAGATAAACAAAATGACACCCAAGACATTAAGAAAAACTAAGAATTAAAGGCACACAATGATAAAGGTGACCAATTCGATTTAATTGTAGGAGATAATGCAACTCCAAGAGCATCAATGAAGGATGACTATTCATCTTCCTCGTTGAGCTCTAGAGCTCCTTCTCCCCTTTTTGATATTCCCCCAAATTTTGATTTTGTCTATTTGTAGTGATTTTTAAAAAAAATACTAGGTTAATTAATATATTAAAAAATATTTTCAAAATCTAATCTCTATGATCTACCAAAGGATATTTTTAGATTTTCCTAAAAATGTCTCTAATTTGAGAAAGGTGGCTCAAATTTAAGGTTTTTAAAAGTTTGTAAAAATAAAGAGGTAAATGTGCCATGTCTTCTATTGACAGGAGAGTTTTAGGCAAAGTTGTTTCACCTAAAGTTGTTTTGGTTGGAAATGCATTCAAGTTTGAGGTATAATTTTTAAGTTTATGACATGTTGTTTCAGGCAAAATTATTTCAAGCAGAAAAGTTTCACTCAAACTTTTTTTAAGTTGAAACAATTTTGCTTGAAACTACTAAGTTATCCTTAAATGGGACACAAGTTTGAACTTTCACCCAATAACTCACAATCAATTCCCAATTCAATTAACATGTGCTTGTACAATTCAAAAATCACAAGGATTGACTTAGGATGATATTGCATTTAATCCATACAAAATATACAAACATGGGCTAGTGTACATAGCCTTGTCACATGCAAGAACCACATATTTTTATTCTTTTTTATCAATTAATCACAGTCTTGGGGACCACTCCCATTGTATTATAATATAACTAAAAAATATATCAGTTAAGCTATTTTGGTTTGAAACAAAAAACCTAGATCATTATGGAGAAATAAGGGATTGCTAAAAAAACCCTTGTTAATCTTATATCCTTTTGCCTATCTTCTATCAACTAGCTATCACCTATATTCTATATACATATTAGTAGTATGATGTGGAAACAAACTGTAAATCTAACTTACAGAAATTCATGTATCTAACTCATCATCAAACCTTTCGAGATGAGAGTGCTCAGTCAAGCTATACCCTTTGTCACCACCAGGCCCATGGCTTGCTTCAGGAACTCTAAACCTCTTGACACCTTCTTTCTCCTTTTGGCCTCATTCTATGACATGCTCATTGCAATGAATGGTCTCCACTACACACTAACCACTCCATTATTAACCAGCAATGTCTCATCCAATGGTAGAATCTGTGCTCCATAAACCACTAACAAACTAATGTCATTGTATTTTCTTGAAAGTTTCTAAAGCCTTTTCAACAAACCCATTTTGTGCATATCCTAAAATCATAACATTCCATGAGACTATTGGAAAATAGGAGAGAAGACAAGGTAAAGTTGCAACTATGTAGCTTTAAAATGTTTTCAAATATAAAAATAATAGCATGTGTAAATCTAAAAATTACTTTCAATTTAAATGTTATAGTATTTCTCCAATTTAAACAGTGTAGTAGAAGAAAATAGCTTGCAAGAAGAAGACAAGTATTTACGTGGAGAGACCCTTTTGGGAAAAAACTCCACACTAAAGGTGTTTGTGCTTGTATTAAATCTCTTGTGAAAGATTACATTCAATACTAAAATTCCTCTAATCCTTGATGCACTTCTGAAGCTTCTTCAATCTTCAAACATGTAAACCTGTTATGTTGTAATTCATGTAATGCATTTTTCCTACAAGTTCAAAGCTTCTATATGAACGCTTCAAATCTTACTCTCTGGAAAATACATTGTGTTTTTTTAATTGATTACAAAAACTTCTTAATTCAAAAGCTTCTTAATTGGAAAGCTTGAAACTCAAATTACAATCAATTGTAATTGATAACATGAGAACAAGTCCTCATGCAAAAACCAAGCACTCCAAATAGAGAAGACTGAAGTCAAACAATCCAAAGCTTCCTGTTAACTGCCTGTTCTGAAAGTGGGCACCCAATTTTTCCCAGTGAACTTAGTCAACATTAAATACATTTCCAAATAAAAGCAACAACTAAAATTCCCAAGATTGGGCATCCAAGTTTGCCCAATCTCTTTCAGTCAACTGTAGTGATCAATACACACCAATCTCATGCAAGCAACATGCAAGATTTATTTCCCTAATGTTATTCTAAATTAACATGTTCTGTACATGCAAGAGACATGCAAACACTTGTTTCAACATGCAACTAATACCCATTATCTGAAACACTGAGATGAACCATCCTGCAAGTTTTTGGAGTTGGAGTGTTCTGCAAGCAACCTCACAAAACTGACATGAAACAACACGCAAGACCATATAATTGACATGCAATAACATGCAAGCACATGCAAGTCCATAGGAGCAACATGCAATAGCATGCAAGCACATGCAAGTGGCATGCAACAACATATAAGCACATGCAAGTGACATGCAACAGCATCCAAGCACATGCAAGTGGCATGCAACAACATGCAAGCACATGTACGTGGCATGCAACAATATGCAAGTCCATGCAAGCTTTTACGAACTCATGCAAGCAATATTACAATTCATGCATCTCTAATAATTTAGTTAACTCCAACATTATATCCATGCAAAGTGTCTCAACAATATCCACTCATGTACATAAAAAGTAAACTCCAAGTCTAAATATAAGACACCTCCAAAAGGAGGTGCCCAAGTTAACTCCCACTCACTAGGAGTTGTCTAACTCTCAAAATAGACTTCAAGGAGTTGTCAACAAGTCTTCATAGACCCCACTCCAAAAGTGGATGCCCAAGTTTGACCCTACTAATTAGGAGTTAATTACAATAAGCCAAGTGTTATAATTAAATATTAATTTATCTCTCAAAGTCCTTATGTGTTGGGGAACACATTCCAAGAACTTTGGAGACACATGAAATTGGTTAGGAATGACAACTTATCCCAACAGAGACAACATTTCTTTGAGGCATTTGGTCAAATAGTTCATGTGCCTTGTTTATGCTTCCACTAACTTGTCTACCAAAGAATTTCCAACTAAAAAATATGATAAATTTTCTCTATCCTTATTGCTTTTATGGATACCTATAACCTATTCCAAATCTCCCATTTCGACATAGGTTGTGGCAAATCTAAACTAGTTAGGTTGGAGACATGTTTGTTTCATATGGTGAAATAGTGCAACTTTCTCATGAGGACACCCATGTTTTTGATATAGATAAGTGGCAAAACAAGGGTGCCAATCCCTGGTACATATTAGCCCAAAGGGCACACAAAAAAGGTACAGGATGCCAGAAACAACACATTAACCCATCATAGACAGTAGACCCACAAGACACCAACCCACAAAAAATAGAATAGAGCGAAACACACCCAGAAAGACTAATTAAAAATATGCTCCAAACCTTTCGTGAGGAAGGTGTACATATCATCATAATCTTTCACTTTATCCTTCCCAATGGCATGTTTCTTCATCTCTAAGTCTTGAAGCACAACCAAAGTAGTGGTCGATCGATGCATTACCTTAGTAGATGAGAGGAACCTCCTACAACAATATGATGAAAAATGCAAGAAATAACAGAAATAGCAGAAACATAGAAGAAATTTATTGATCGCAAGCCACTTCAAGGGGGCAACCTCCTTTGAGCAAACTCAATACAATAAACTCGTGGATGCCTTTATTGGCCTCAACACATACTTATATACCAAGTCTAATCTAAACAACTATTACTTCCCATGAATGTGGGATAATACAATATACTCACAGGACGACTTACAAAGCATATGCATCCAAATGTAATATACTAACAAAGTAAAGAGAAGGGTTAAACACGGGTTCCTAACATCCCCTCCCTCTTAGAAAATATTTGTCCTCAAAGTGTAAGATGTGGAAATTGTTGCTGAATCTAAAGGAGTTGTTCCCCTGTAGCAATCTCTAGGTGCATTCCATGCCACTAAATTAATACCTCTGTGATGGATCAGGAGCGAAGAGGACGAATGCACCTGTCGAGGATTACCTCTAGCTCCAAAAGGATCGATCCTTCATTATCCAGTTGTGGTAAAATAGTTTGTGCTCTGTCGTTGGTGCTAAGAAATTTCGTTAGACAAGAGACATGAAATATTGGATGAACACAGGAAGAAGGAGCCAACTTATGATCCCCAATCTGATCCTCGGTGCGGAGAACTGTGTCGACTGCCTAAACTCATGAATTACTGGGGGAGTATGGAAGGAGCACTGGTGGTGCCTGACCATAGACTGCTTCATATGGAGTCATGTTAGATGCAGTGTGGTAGGAGGTATTGTACCACCATTTAGTGAGAGGGAACCACTTTGCCCACTGATGTTATTGTTCTGAGGTATCACATGCAACCACAATCTGTTGAATTGCCCTGTTCATTCCCTTCCAAAAGAAGTGATGCCATGCCCGCTCATAAGTTTTGAGGAACCTAGAGTGCCCTATCGATGGAGAAACAGAGTTCATAGAAGACAGCCTGCAGGACAGATTCCAACCAATTTGGAATAGACATAGAAATAACTGAAAGAGAAGCTTGGTCATCACATGTGCGAGAAAGAGAATCTGCCACAATATTGTCCTTACCCTTCTTGTAAGTGATCTCATAGTCATAACCCATGAGTTTGCTAATCCATTTCTATTGTGTTGGGGAGGAGACCCATTGTTCCAAGAAATATTTTAGGCTCTGGTGAGCCGCCCTGATGTAAAAATGATTCCCTAATAGGTATGGCTGCCACTTTTGTACTACATGCAAAATAGCCATCATTTGTTGTAGAGCCGAAGGAGTAGTGGAGACCATGGATGGTTGCATCTGAATGGAGCGAAGCTGAGCGATGACACCATGTGAATTCTTCTTAAGAAGATTTTCCAGGAAATGTGAACTTATGATGCTGAGAGACCCCGGTTGTAAGCCCTTCAATGTGTGTTTGTGCCCATTGTCTGAAAAATGCATCCAAAGTTCAGTAAAATCCTATAAGATGGATCCAAGTGTGCATAACCATTGAGCATCCAAAACCACATCACATCCACCTAAGGGCAAGGCAAACATGTCAGAGCGCAGGTTATAATCTCCAATAGAGATACGCACATTGCGATACTTCCCTTTGCAAGGTAATGTGCCCCCATTGGCAATCATGACTTCAGAGTTCAAGCAAGGATGAACAAAACAATTAGCTTGTTTGGCTATTCGAGGGTCAATGAAGTTATGAGTACTACCAGAATCAATGAGTATTGTAAGAGGGATCTTCTTGAAGTAACCCTTGACCTGCATGGTTTGTGGGGTGGTGACTCCTGCTACGACATGAAGAGAGATCTCTAGGTGGTCTTCCTGAGAAGTAGGGTCAATAGGCAACTGCTGAGTTTCAACTTGGTCAGCTATTGTATCCTAAGCATCTACATAGACTTCAGTTTCAGGTAGAGAATCCACATCCAAGAGATAGAGCTTTTGCTCAACACATCTATGTCCCCGAGTGAATTTGTCATCACAATTATAAAAAAGCCCTTTTTCTCTACATGCCCGCATCTATGCTTCAGTCAAATGCTTGATAGGAGTTGGTCTAAGAGCTAGCATTATTTGAGGGCTTTGGGGATCCATATTTCTGAATGGAACAAAATTGGATTTGGAGCGTTGTTGAGCTGTGATCTTGTCCTCCACCAACTTAGCCAACCCTAAGGCTTCCATCATTGTGCTTGGACAAAACATTTTAACCTCAGAGTGAATTGCATCCTTCAAACCACTGACAAAACAACTCCTAAAGAATTCATCAGACAATCCCTCTGTGATTGGCCAGTTTTTCAAATTTTGTCTGATATTCTCTCATAGTGCCTGTTTGGTGTAGTTTTGTGAGTTCTCCTATGAAGTCATCAAAAGCACTAGGGCCAAATCATTGCAAAATGAGTTTGCAAAAATTTGTCCATTTTGGCTCTTCATGAGCTTTGATGTACCAACAGAACCATTGAAGGGCTTCATGTTCCAAATGAAAGGAGGCAAGTGGGACTTTGTTGACATCGAAAGTATTATGCAGACTAAAATATTATTTTGCTCGGTATATCCATCCAATTGGATCATCATCATTGAAGCGAGGAAAATCAAGCTTCGGTCCATAAAAATTGCCAGAAGAAGAAAACCCTATATCTATAGAAGACTCTGGTTGCCGTCTATTGTTCATGGCTAAATGCTGAAGATTGAGCCCAAGAATTTTTTCATCCAGATCTTGGAGTTTGGTCTTGATGGCTGCAAGTTCCTCCTCCATGTTTTTTTCTCCTACGCAGGTGACAACCATAACCAGGATGTTTTTTTTTTGGAATGGGTAGAAAAACAAAAACAAAAACTTTTTTAGTAAAGGAAAATTTGGATTTGGGAAAAACTCTAATAGGTAATTGGGGTTTGACTGGGTTTTGGACACTTTTTGAGGAACAGGGAAGCAGAAAATGGGGATTTCAAAAGCGGGGTGAAAGAATGGAAAAATTTGTCTAAGAGGGACAAAGGAGCAGAAATAAGAAATGAACACTGTGGCAAAATTTGAAGGTGATTGGGTGAGAATTGAAGAAGTTATTGCAAACCCTAAAAATAGACAAATGTGGGATTTCTAGCTTCGATAAGTGGAATTTGGGATAGGGTCCTCAAGGAAGGAATTATGCAGAATGAAATTTTATGGGTTCGAGTGAATTTTCAAAGGAAACAGAGCTAAAGCAAGGAAGATATGGTGATTTTTTTTAAATGATCTGCAACAGGATCTGCAATGGCTCTGGACAGAGTCAATCTGTGATTTGTCAGTTGGCAATAGATATGGACCCCATGTATGTTCGGCTTCCTAAAGGTTCTGGGGATTCACTCAGCTACCAATGTTGTCTAATGGCTTGTGTATTGGGGCAATACCCTTCACTCCACGGCTCAGGTAAAACTAATAACTGCTTTGCCACAAATGATAGCTCTTGGTTTACCTCACGGATGGGAACTAGTCAATCAGGTAGGGGCCGTTACCCTTTTTGCTGGCAGGTCCTCTCAATGGACCAGCTACTTCGGGGTTCCTGTGGTACTCCTCACAATGAGTTTTAGGGCTATGCCCAGGCACTTCCCACAGTTAAGCGGATAGGGATTATTCCCTGATCCAAATCTGCAATTGAAATGAACAATACAGATGCAAAGAAAAAAAACTAATGCAATAATCACAGCACCTGGAGGCCACTGCAAAAAAAATTTGGCAAAAATTCCACCTAGTGAGCCCAAGAAAGTGCTATGATACCAGATGAGAGGAACCTTCTACAACAATATAATGAAAAATGCATGAAATAATAGAAATAGCATAAACACAAAAGGAATTTATTGATCGCAGGCCACTTCGAGGGGGCAACCTCCTTTGAGCAAGCTCAATACAATAAACTCGTGGATGCCTTCATTGGCCTCAACACGTACTTATATACTAAGTATGATCTAAACAACTATTACTTCCTATGAATGTGGGATAATACAATATACTCACGGGATGACTTACAAAGCATATGCATCCAAATGTAATATACTAACAAAGTAAAGAGAAGGGTTAAACACGAGTTCCTAACAACAAGGGTGTCAATCCCTAGTACATATCAGCCCAAAGGGCACACATAAAAGGCACAAGATGCCGGAAACAACACATTAACCCATCATAGATAGTAGACCCACAAGACACCAACCCACAAAAAAAGAATAGAGTGAAACACTCCCAGAAAGACTAATTAAAATTATGCTACCAACCTTCCATGAGGAATGTGTACATATCATCATAATCTTTCACTTTATCCTTCCCAATGCCACGTTTCATCATCTCTAAGTCTTGAAGCACAACCAAAGTAGTGGTCGATCGATGCATTACCTTAGTAGAAAAGTGAGAAAGGACCTTAAATTTATTCTCTAGCTTCGTCATCCTAGCTACCATGCCTACAAGATCTATCACATCCTTGGAACTGATATCACCTTCTTTGTTGACAGCAACATGATCTTCAATCTAGTTTTCTTGGCGTCTCCGAGTCAGAACCCAGAAGGTTCATTTCAGGGAATAGGATAGGATCTTCAACACCCATAGGAACATCTTCTTAAGAAATATTATCCTCCTCCATATTCTGAACATTATCTTGGTTGCCTTCAGCCTCATTTTTCTTATCAGAATCACTGGAAACAACCAACTTCTTGTTGGAAGAGGTGGGTTTACTAGCTAGTTTGCTAGACCCCCGAGCAACAGGTTTCCTAATCAACTTTCCCTGAGGAGTAACATTACATGCAACCTTAGTATCTTCACTACCCTCATCATCCTCCACAAACTTAGCCATCTCCTGCCCTTTTCCCATTTTATCTTCCTCCTTATTGAGTAGTTTACCCACATCAACAAACTTGCATTTTTCCTCCTTATACTCCATAATCCTTTTCTATTTTTTGTCACCCAGACTACCAGAAGCTTCCAGTTTTCTCTTAGTGACCAACTTCACAGAACTAGGTTTATCAGTACCATCTTTGAGCGCTACCAAGCTATCAACAACTTCAAGACTGGGAGGAGAATTGGTAGGCTTAGGGGTTTTAGCAAAGCTTTGCTTAAAGTTGGCCTTCTTCTTAGTCGTGTAAACCCTAGGCTCAATCACAGTCTCTAAGGGATTCTCTAGAGTGACCTCCCTAATCACAACCCCATGCACAAGTTTACCTCTAGCTGACTGGGGAGAGCTAGCAGAAGGGTTACTGACCAAATTAGCAACTATGGGTTTCTGGGAACATAAAGCAAGGTGGAAATTGTAGAGATGAAGAATAAGCCCCTAATGTAGTGGGATTAAGGGCTTTTCAGGATTCTAAGAGTGAATTTTAGTAACATGCTTCACAAAGGCCTTGAAAGATGAGAGGAGATAAAAAGGGAAACTTATTAGAAGATTACACCTGAAGTGGTTGAGTAAAACAAAGTGATAATGGTAAAACCTCCTAAAATGACCTTCACGTGTGAAATATTTCATTCAAGCATAAAGAATACCTCATCCCACAGCTTCAGAAGCTTTTCCTGATCAAACCCACCTTGTAGATTGTACAATTCCTCTCCTTTCAAGAAGATTGCAAGATTTTTGGGTTCAAAATTTTTGCCTTTCCTCTTCCGCTTCTTACCCTTCGTCGACATGCCCGTTGCAAGACCAATAATCTCCTAAGAGATTTCAAACCCCACCCCTCTAATCTAAATTTTTCTATTATTCTAGGAGGCCACACATTGAATGGATAGATTTTTTTCATGCCCATTAAGGCACTTCAGAAAAGAGGCCACCCCCCTTCACAACATATGTGCCATAAGGTCTCATTCCATTTGAATTCCTCACATGATATTGGCTCAATCCTTTATTGGAAACATAGTCAAGAGACACTGCTCTATTGGTTAAGGTAGAATGTTGTCATTGAGGGCAACAAGGTTTGGTAAAGGGGATTTCAGTTCGGAAGACTAATTAGCCAGAATGACTAAGTATGGACAATACACAGAATGATTGATAGTAATGGGAATGGTATGCCTCCACAGTTGAAGATCAAGTTATATAGTTCTGGTATGTTGTAAACAAACCTTTGGTGATGTTATGTTCTAGTATTCAAGTCCCGAATTCCTTCGGAAGTCATATGGTAAATTGTCTAAGTTTGGATAAATAGAGTCAAGTCAGAAATAATGTAGAATGCCTGAGTAATTTGGTTTGCATTCCTCTGCTGATGAATATTTTGATTTGCAGTTTTGAGGAAATGTAGATACATGTCTTGATTATCTAATTCCAGATTTATAGAGCTTGAAGATCATCAGATCATATTCTACAAGTTCTCTAGTATCGGCTTCTAATTTGACAATACTTCATTGAGATAGAACAATAAGTTCTGAAATCCACATCTTGTTGTAGAAGATTATTATGTCTTGTGGTTCTGAAGGTTTGCTAAGAAGTCTATAATGAATGTTGGTTATGTTTTTCAAAGTCTCATATGATCCGCATTGAAGGTTATGGTATGATAGTTGAATTAGTCAAGTGTGCACTTAAGGGTTAAGTTGACAGTCATGTTAGATCAATATGCGAAGAAGGTATATGATTGGCATCATTACTCTAAGTGGTTCTATGATAGGTCTTGACCTATATGAAGGCTCTTACTTGTTTATTTGGGTCTGCATTGTTATTTGGGCACAAGAACAAGCCGGCAAGTTATAACTTGAATATACAAGCTTTATCCTTTGCATGTTGACCTAGTTTGAGAAAATTCATGATGCGGATATATATTCGATAGATCTCGGCATTAGAAAAAATAAGACATGCAAATAAATTGCAAATTTGATGTGTGTGCGATCTAAGGTAGTTTTAGAATAGTAAGAGAAGAAGAATAGAGTATATGTGAAGTAGAGCAGAAAAAGTAGGGCAGATATAATGAAGACATTTAAATCTATATACTAAGCTATTAATGGAACTGCACTTCAGCATTCTATAGATGCACTTGGAGCAGTCATCTCTTGGCAGTGAGCCAATCCCTATTCTATCTTCTCTTCTATTTTCTTGGCAGTCAGCCTATTGCAGTGAGCACTTCTTTGGATAGTGAGCCTTCATGTAATTCGGTTTTGATATCATAATATATTGTGAGCTAACAGTCACTGTGGTTTTTCCCTTTTTGGGTTTTCCACATAAAAATCTTGGTGTCTATGTGTTATGACTTTATGGCTACTCTTCTTATGTTTGTTTTGCTTTCATGTTATTGAATTTGGTAAAATGATTAATAATTATGTGAAAGAAAGGTTTTACAGAATACTAATTCACCCCTCCTCTCAGTATTCTTTGTGATCAACAATTGGTATTAGAGCCAAGTTCCTTGGAAGAAGCTTAACAGCTTGAGGAAGATCTAGGAAAGAGTACTCATGGCAGTCATAAGGTATCTTGCTCAGGCAGTATCACAATTGATCAAGAATTAAAAACTGCTCTTGAATATTTTGATAAGTATGAAGTAGATATCCAGGATTTGGAGGAAAATGTCAAAGAAGCTGATGATTGCATTCTGAAACTAAAGGAGCAAGTCAAGAAGTCCTAGGAAAGAAGAAAAGAGCTAAGTGAGTAACTAAAAGAACCACATGAATTCATAGACAGTTTATCAAGGCTGATTGAAGAAAAAACAAAAGTTGAGGAGTATCTAAATTAGGTTGTGAAGAATAAGTCTGAGGAATGTGAAAAATTGGGAAAAGATGTGTTACTTTTGAAATATGATCTGGTAGCAGCTAATAGCTATAAAGACAAATTCAAAATAAGCTCAGCAAAGCTTGAGGAATTGATTGAAAGCCAGAAGAGTCCAGATGATAAGCAAGGCTTGGGATTTGAAAAAGGAGAAAGTTCAAATTCAGGACAAGTCAATACTAAGAAGAAGAAAGACAAAGGCAAACAGATCCAGAATTAGAGAAACAGACCTAGAAGAACTCTAGTAAGACAACAAAATGTTCAAAGGTACCCATCTTTTAATGGCTATTGTTTCAAGTGTAACAAGTTTGGTCATAGGGCCACTTAGTGTAGGAGTAAAATCAATCAAAATGTTCCATCTTTCTCTGGTCAATTTTTCAATTGCAAAAGAATTGGTCTCATGGCAAGTGAATGTAGGAGTGCAACAAGGAATGGTTTTTACAATGTAAGGAACACACAATCCTTCAATGGAAAATGCTTTACATGCAAAAGATTTGGGCATATGGCTAACCAATGTAGATCAAGGATAAATCCAATCAATGGAAGGAATTAAGGACATAGGAATATTGTGTGTTACAATTGCAAAAAACTTGGACATGTGGCAAAATTATGTAGAAGCAAGAATGTGAAAAGAAACTTGATGTAGGGGCATTTTATTAAATTTCAAAAATTGTTGTTGGCAATTGATTTTTGGTTTAAGTGTATGGGTCAAGTGACAGAAGCATGAGGAAAGAAGCTTCTGTTGCCAAGGCGACAGGAACAAAAGTAATTGATGATTAGTTTCTAGAAATTTGAATAAGAGGTAAAGATGGTGATTACTGTAGGAATCGGTTATAATATTCAAGTGGCAGTAGGAGTCTCCATTACTATTTTGGAGAAATGTCTGTTTGTATAATTATTTTGGCAACAGCTGGTTAAAATTTGGATGTACAACAACATGCAGGTAGAAGAGTGAGTGGAGCCATAAAGAAAGATTCTTTATCTAACCTTGGAGTAACAGTTAGTGGCTGATGGTGGTTAGTAAAATAAGGCAAAAGGCCAAAAATAGAAGGGAGAGTGGATGCATATGGCAAATTGTGGCAATTCAAGCATTTAAATTCTCGTCAAGCATAATGTGGATGGGGGAGAGAAAAGAGAAGCGACATAAGATAATTTGAGTAGGCCACATATATGATAAGAGGTAGAAAGGAAAGTGAGGGCGGATAGGTCAAATAGGGAGGAGTCTAAGTGTAAGAGAAGGCCGAGACAGTAGAAGGCTGAATAAGTTTAAGAAAAAGGCTGATAGAATAAAGAGGTTGATATGAATGTAGATAGATGATTGGGTGGCCAGAAATGTGGAAGAAGAGAAGCCGATTTATGATAGGCCAACAGTGCAATGAGAGTAACTAGAAGGAGAGGAAGCCATCATGGAAGATAGAAAGAATGAGGTGGAGTTGATTTGATGAGGAGAAGTGAGTAATGAGAAAAAGGCCGCAGGCCTAGCATAGAATGAAGGTTGATAAGAATAGCATGAAGCTTGTAGACTAAGCACAGTAGAGTTTAGAGAGGAAGGAAGTCGAGGACAATAGAGGAGAGTTTGAAAGAAAGAATGATGGTATAGGAAAAGGCCGATCCACAGAAGGCCAATAAATAAAGGTCAATGACAGAAAGAGAGAAAGCTGCACGACATAGTTTGCATAAGACGAGGTGATTCGGCTATGATTGTTTCATAGCCTAAAGATTGTAAAAGAATCTATGAGTATGTGTATGTGTAATGGGTCAGCATTGAATAAAAGTGACTATGCATTTGATATTCAAGTCAATTTATTTGTTAATCTCCTGTCACTATTAATTTGAGTTCCTGTAGCAAGTTATAGCAGAATAGTATGAACATTGTTAACAAGTCTTTACCTAGCTCCTGTCGCCCATTGATATTATGGTAAAACTGAATAGCATATAAATGATTTTGTTTAATCTCTTATGTTGCTATCCTAGTTCCTATCATTCTAATGGCAAAAGCATGTGAAATCCTTTTAGCTGTGCAGAGACATGATTTTCAACTAATGATTGTAAGGGGTATTAGTGCATGTTTGTGACACCATGCTATCAGATTGGTATTAGAGAAAGAGAATTGTTGCATTATGCAGAGCTGTGCTATTAGATTGGTATCAGAGCTCAGAACGATATGACTGTGAATGTTTAATGTGATATTGACCTTTTGAAGGTTGTGCATCATATTGTTGTGGTTGATTGATAGGGAAGATTGGAAAGAGAAGAAAGCCCTAAGGAGGTGTCTAAAAGATGAAGGAAGAAAGAAAGATGCAGAAGCAAGCAAAGAAAGAGAGTCTCACAAAAATAGACAAAAGAAAAGAAGGCAAAAGGATGCCAGATGTAGAATTCGAAAGACAATTGGCAGAGTTGAGGAGGGATCTGATGTTGGTAAAATAATGGTATAAAGAACAAGACCCAGGATATTATTGGGTTTGGCCAATGAGTAAGAAAGTAAAATGACTAGTAAAGGAGATTGTTGAGAAGAAGAAAAGACAGAGTATAAAAGCCTTAAGAGGAAAAGATAAGAAGATGAGAGGGTTCCTAAAAAGATGGGACAACAGAGAGTTGCCATTGGAGAAACATAGACCAGAAGAGGTCAAGAGAGTTCTCATTGAAGAGAACATGAAAAAAGAGAAAGAGGAAAAGGTGCAGTAGGTAGCACTTGAGAAAAAGAGAATTGAAGAAGGTGGAATGTCCATGAGGAGGGCATTGATAGAGACACTGTGGTCTCTCATTTTATATGCTAATGTTATGTGTGCAAATTTGTATGCAGGTATAAAGAAAATGATGAAGAAGGTCAAGAATGAGACCTTGAAGATAATAAAAGTTGGGGCAAGAGTAGCTCCTAAAGAAAGAGTGGAAGATGTGAATGAGGAAAGATTGATGGTAGCAGAATGCCAAGAAGAGTTTGCAGTAGAGGTGCATTACAAAGTGCTTGAAAATGAAGAAGAAATTGATGCTAAAGATGTTCAGTTTGATGACGAAGATGAAGAGGAAACCATAGAGTTTCATGATGCATGTGAAGATGTTGTAGCAGCAGCACAAGATGCTTATAAAGAAGAAAAGTTGAAAAGCTAACAAGCTAAAGGTGGATGCAATTTGGGATAGTAGATCCTTGCATAGAAGAATGAAGGTAAAATTGTTACTTTTGATCACGAATGTAGAAATAAGAATATGGATAGGCAAGGTGATAAGAAAAAGAAATTGGAAAATTTAAATGTGATTGAGGATCATGGATATGTAGTGCCATGTTGGCAAAAGAAAAAGATTGATTTAAGGCAATAGTTGAGTTGTAAAGAAGTGAATGCCTATGCTAACAAGCAAGTGCATAGAAATAGAGATGTGTAGATGAATAAGTGGCAATTTGATGAAAGGTTGAGATGGCGAGCAAAGAGGCCTAGAGAAAATAATTTGAGGATGAAGATAGAGCAAGTGAAGAGAAGCTCGAGTGTAGCAAGAAAAGGAGTGTGAGTGGTAAAGCAAGCAACAACAAACAAATGTGTTGCAGAAAAGACAAAGAATTGGAGGCATGACAAGGAGAATAGACTCCTAGAAATTGGAAGCATGATGAATCCAGTAGAAGATGGCAAGAAAGGGAAGGAGCATACAGTCATGTTGCAGCAAGAGAAGCTAAGTGTAGGCAAGGTAAGGGAAAATAAATCTAATTTTTATGTTGATAAAGCTTTGAATGAAATTCATAATAATGAAGAAAATATGAGGAGATTATTAGATGAAAAAGAGATAAGAAGAAATAGATATTTGAGAAGACAAGAATGTAGGCAAATGCAAATTGAAAAATGTAGCTATAACAGAAAAGAGGAAAAGTGGAATAGAAGAGTTATATGGAAAATGAAGACAACAGAGGTATGTGTTGAAGATGCAAAGTTGACCCAGCAAGTAGCTACAGAGGAAGAAGATGATGATGGAGCAATTATAGTTCTAGAGCAAGAAGAAGGCAAACAGAAGAAGAATGAAAGTAATGTAGGAGAAGGAGTAGCAAAAGAAAGTATTGAAGAAGATTTGTGGACCTAGTTCACAGCCATTGAGAAAGAATGGAATGAGAAGACTAAAGGTTTGAGCATGAGTAAGACAATAGTGAAGATCGAAAGCAATGGTGCAAAAATGGTTGAAGATGTTGCAAATTTGGAGAGCAAGATAAAAGATGAAGCTGAAAATGATTTGGTGTTGCAGTAGATGACCATGAGGCAAGAATGGCTAGAAGATATGACAGATGAACATATTGAAGATGATATAAGAATGGTAAGTATTGATAATGCATTGAATGATGTTATAATTTTTCCATTTGATTATTATTTGTTTAGAATGAATGAAAGGAGAATTGGAGATTAGAGGTGGACCATAAATGATGAAGACAGTCATGTGAGAGCAGCCCACAACGTTGCACAAAAATGTTGGAAGATTGAAGCATATGAGATAGAGAAATTATGGAAAAGGCGAAAGAAAAGGTTTGGATGAAGCTTGCATAGGAACACATGTGCCGGAGGATATGATCTTTGTCCCCTAGGGAGTTTGATGCAGGGGCATCTTATTAAAATTTGAAAATTTTTGTTGGCATTTGATTTTTGGTTTAAATGTATGGGTCAAGTGACAAAAGCATGATGAAAGAAGCTCCTATCGCTAAGGCGACATGAACAATAGTAATTGATGATTAGTTTCTAGAAGGTTGAATAAGAGGTGAAGATGGTGATTATTGTAGGAATCGGTTATAATATTCAAGTGGTAGCAGGAGTCTCCATTACTTTTTTGGAGAATTGGCCGTTTGTATAATTGTTTTGGCAACAACTAGTTAAAATTAGGATGTACAACAGCATGCAGGTAGAAGAGTGAGTGGAGCCATAAAGAAAGATTCTTTATCTAACCTTAGAGTAACAGTTAGTGGCTGATGGTGGTTAGTAAAATAGATGGGAGAGTGGATGCGTATGGCAGATTGTGGCAATTCAAGCATTTAAATTCTAGTCGAGCACAATGCGGACGGGGGAGAGAAAAGAGAAGCGATAGAAGACAATTTGAGCAGGCCATATATATGATAAGAGGAAGAAAGGAAAGTGAGGGCAGATAAGCCAAATACGGAGGAGGCCGAGTGTAAGAGAAGGCCGAGACAGTAGAAGTTGGATAAGTTTAAGAAAAAGACTGATAGAATAAGGGGGCCGATATGAAAGTAGATGGACGATTGGGCGGCTAGAAATGCAGAAGAAGAGAGGTCGATTTATGATAGGCCGACAGTGCAATGAGAGTAACTATAAGGATAGAAATTCATCGTGGAAGATAGAAATAATGAGGTGGGGCCAATTTGAGAATGAGGAGAAGTGAGTAATGAGAAAAAGGCCGTAGGCCCAGCATAGAGTGAATGTCGATAAGAATAGCATGAAGGTTACAGACTAAGCGCAGTAGAGTTTAGAGAGGAAGGAAGTCGAGGACAACAGAGGAGAGTTTGCGAAAGCAAGAATGATGGTATATGGTGCAGGAGCACCTCTTCAACAAGCCAATTATGCATCTAAGGGATAAGACTAAGGTATTAATGTGTTGTCATATTTTGTGCATTTCTATGTTTGTTTGTGTTGTCCTGTAGGACTTGTGTTGTAATTTCATGTTTGTAATAAAATCCCCATCATGTGAACCAATGTTACAAATTTGGCATCCTAATAAGCCAATTTGAACATCTTGGGAAATTGGGGTATGTGGATGTTTAAAATCAAGTGTGTTATGTTTAGGTGTCTTGTTAATGTGTTTAAATCATGTCGCATGCAAACATGTGTCGTGTGATTAATTAGATTTTTGGTATTCCGGTTGGAAGTTGTAACGACTCCAACTTCTTGTGTTCGAGTTAGAACTGAATGGGGAGAGATATAAACATATTCTTGAAAGAAGAAGAAGGGGGGATGAAGTTGAATTGAAGAAATAGAAATTCTCTCAGTTTGTGTTTACAAATTCTAGGTGCTGTGTAAAATCTATGTGTATCAGACTATTCTGTGTATACTCTCGGTATCAAATTGTTTGTTACATAGTTTAGTTTTCTATTGTCGAGATGCAAGATTGAAACCATTCCACTGGTGGATTTATTTGAAATCAGTGGAATGGATTCTATACATAGTTTTCTATTTTGTTTTTCTTTTTGTTTGTGTTTCTGGTGGAATGGAATAGGGGATCCAATCTCTAGAAGAATTGCCGCAGTAGAGAGCCTAGCATCTCTATGTGCTAGGACTCAACAGACTATAGACTGCAAGTTTGGTTGCAGAGGATGTCCTTGGCATTAGATTTTGGTGTTATTCCACTGGAGGTATATTTCCTATGTATATCGCAACTGTATACGAATATACATTTCATGTAGAGTGTGTCAGAAGTTCACTTTCTGTGGATACAAGCGTCGACCGACTGTAGAGGTCAAAGTGTATGAAGACTCATTTGGTGACCAGCGGCAGAAGGTTAAACAATGCATATTCGAAGTTGAGAATATCGGGTTGAAATCATTTGGTTGAACTAACGGATGAATCGGTTCAAAGGTTCAAAGGGTTCAGTGGTTCAACCGATACCTGCCAACAGTGTTAAGACTATGCGATTGAAGTACATTAAATTGATAGTTGGAGGTTCAACGGTTCAATGATATAATTGGTTCAACAGTTCATTTAGTCTAGTTGGTTCAATGAGTTCACTCGACTCAAAAGATTCAAGGGGTCCATTTGGTTCAACGAGTTCACGAGTTCAATGAACTTGGAGGGACCAAGTGGTTCAAAGGTTCAACCACAATAATAGTTCCAGATTTTTAATTAGTTTTCACCACTTTGCTGTGGACTCTGCATCAGTATAGGAAGAGGCCAAGCCATAGAAGGCCAATAAAGAAAGGTCGACGACAGAAGGAGAGAAAGATGCACAACATAGTTTGCATAAGAGGAGGCGATTCGACTATCATTGTTTCATAGCCTAAAGATTGTAAAAGAATCTATGAGTATGTGTATGTGTAATGGGTCAGAATTGAATAAAAGGTGACTGTGCATTCAATGTTCAAGTCAATTTGTTTGTTAATCTCCTATCACTATTAATTTGAGTTCCTGTAGCAAGTTAGAGAAAAATAGTATGAACATTGTTAATGAATCTTTACCTAGCTCCTGTCACCCATTGATATTATGGTAAATCTAAATAGCATATAAATGATTTTGTTTAATCTCTTATGTTGATGTCCTAGTTCCTGTCATTCTAATGGCATAAGTATGTGAAATCCTTTTAGCTGTGTAGAGACTTGATTTTCACTTGATGATTGTAAGGGGTATTAGTGCATGTTTCTAACATCGTGCTATCATATTGGCATCAGAGCAAGAGAATTGTTGCATTGTGCAAAGCCATGCTATCAAAACTACTATGCAAAAGAGAAGAAAATAGAGCAGAGGGGAGATAAAGGAAAGAATAAAGTTGATCCAGTTGAAACTAAGAAAGAGATGGGCAAGATCTGGATCAAGAAAGATGTGATTGAGGTCAAGGAGGGGTCCGCACCAGCTTCTGGTGTAGATACTTCCTCCGGGAAGTAAATTGGGAGCTCTAGCTCAGGGGGACCTACATTTAAAATCCCAATCCCCTAGCTAGATAGTCAGTGCTGGGATCTGGCACAAAGATGTGATGAAAAGATTTACATGATAGATCTTTTGAAAGAGATTCCGGTAGAAAAGGTTAAAATGCAAAGCATTGTGAAGCAATCCTAATCGACTGTATTCTACAGTGAAGAGTTTGATAGTTTTTGGAGAACAAGAATTTATGACTAGGTTATCATAACAAGGGTTAAAAAGGGGCTTATTCGACAAACAATTCACTTTGCATTCAAGCTATCAAGTGTCTAAGAGAAACTGAAGAAGAATTCTAAGTGATATCAATGATTTCCAGAGATTCAAAGCAACTCTAAGTGATTCAAGTAAAGAAAACCCTAGTTTGGCATAAAAAGGTATTTACAATTGAAACCCTATTGTGAATTTGTTTAAATCTTTACAAAATTGGCAACTCCACAAGTTATTGATATCACTGAGCGAGCTCAGCTAAAATTTAAGAAACATCCCATCAAATCAACATAAGTTGATTGAATGGGTGCATTTTTAGATATACCACATGGAGTAATGCATGTAGAGGATGTTAGGGTTTACATTCATGTTTCCCTAGAGGAGCATGGAGATAGCAGGTTCTCAGATTTATATCTAAAACATCTAAGTGGTGAAAAATTTGAGTTGAAGGAAAAGTATAAGGCTTTGGAATAGAAGAAATTCATTCAGTATATAGACTTCCCAACATTTGTGAAAGATGAATGGGTCCAGTACGTGTTGAACAGGATCCACGATGAATTCATGTGGCTCAAGAAGCCCTTTATGATCACCAAGGATGTGATTAGGGCTGTGACAAGACTAAATTCTACCAGTAGCATGTCCTTGTTAAAAGATGTGAAAAATAACACTGTGATAGAAGTAACTAGAGCCCAATTTGACAAAAGGGCACTAACAGTTAATGATATTACAGACCATGTAGTGAGTTTTGCATCAATGATAATTAGATATAAGATCTATTTCACCAACTGGGAGAACTTTGTCTCTAGTACTGCTATATACAGTGCTTATCAGATGATTAAGGAGAATGTAGACTACGACCTCTGTGAGTTGCTATGACAACAATTAATGGAGAATTTGAAGAAGTCAAAAGAAAGCAAGTATCCCTTTAAGTTTGGTACTTTAATTCTTTGCCTATTCTTTTATTTTATGCAAGAGCTTCCAAGATTAAAGAATTTGTTTTGCACTAGTGACAAACCAGTTGTAGTACAGATCAGAAACCATCTTAGTGGGATAGGAAGTTATGATGCATAGACTACTGCCCTATGGGGTTACTTTAAGAATTTCCAGAGAATCATGCAATCAAGGGAAAGAATACCCAAGTCCATTGTGGAAAAGTATATAAATGACATATGCTTAATAGTAAATAAGGATCAGTGCATGATAGAGGTTGTCGAGCCTAGAATAGTCTAGATTATGCAAATGGGGTATGAAGTAGATGCAGATGTGTTAGATGGATACGCCAAGCTCATGTTAAGCAAACCTAGGGATACCTCTAAGCCAAGATTTGGCACTTATGAAGAGCTATCTGTAAAGGTTCATGTTGAATTAAGGAAACCAGAAACTCCGAAAAAGATAAAGAAATTGGTAGAGGAATATGCTCAGAGCATAGGGATTACAAAAGAAGAAGTTTTTAAAACAAGGGCAAGAACAACTAAAAAATTGAAGGAAGGTGAACCTGGCAAGGCTCTGGAAGTGTAAAAGATAAAGACAAAGGTACCTACAGCTCTAAAGAAGAGGACAAGAGGTTCCACATCTACTGAAACAACATCAAAATCCCCATGTCCTACCCCATTTGCAAAAGCACCCTCCAAGAAAACCACTGACAAGGGTCATAAAAGGCAAAAGACCAAAGGGCACAGAATATATGTTAGTGTGGATAAAGATGATGAAGAAACAAAATCAGATGAAGAGATTAAAAAGATGAAAGCAAAATCAACTAAAGCCTCCAGTTCGAAGAAAGACAAGTCCTCTAGAAAGAAGAAAGGAGGAAAGAGGGAGAAGAAAGTCGAGCCTGAGAAAGAAGAGGCCACAATTAATTTGGAGGATGTCCTAAAGGCTATAATAGTTGACGGAAATCTAAAACCTATAGCCCAACTGTATGATGAATATAATGATGCAGACAAAGACATCATTGAGACTACAGTAATCAGATATTTGGAGATCTATAATACAGCTCTCATTGAAATAACAGCTGATCTCCCTGACACCCTTGCTAGTATTATGACTATCAAAAAGGAAGCAGCTATGGAAAAGGACATTGAGCTTAGAGAATATGCATTGATAAAGCTATGTCCTGAGATCTCTCCAGAAGAAAAGGAAAAGGTCTCCAAAGCACTTGGAAAGAGGTTCAGAACAAAGAAAAGGACTAATACTCTCATGCCAGGTGACACTAAGAAACTAGCCAAGGAAACTGAAGATATCACTCTGGAAGTATTGAAGGAACTTCATCTCCCAACTATATATGACAAAGCAGAACAAAATGTTGGTGATGACAATTCTATACCTGAAGTCAGCATAGATCAAGGCTTGGAGCAAACTAATAAATATCCTTTGGTAAAAGACAAAACAATGGAAGAGCAAGAGGAAGAGAAAATTTTTGAGAAAACTGAGGAAGACCTCGAGGAAGTAACCTTAGAAAAAGAAGAATCTAATCAAGCCCTTGCGGCTAATGATCAAGACAAAGCTAATAAGGACCAAAGTGATGATCAAGCAAACAAGGAGAAGACTGATGAGATGAATAAAGTTGATAATCAAGAACAGGAACAAGCAGAGAAAAGCCCTTCACCGGAGAAAATCATTGATCAAGAAGAGGATATGGATCTGAAACCTCCTGAGTAGAATAAAGAAGAAAAAGTTTCTGATATGGCAAGAGACATTGTTGCCTCACAAAATCTAGTTGACTTTGTTAAAGAATTTTTGGAGAAACAACATGAAACACAAGCTTTGGATGAGTCTAAGTTTCTGCAAGGACTAATAAATTTGGCCTCAATGTCTCCTGTGCAAAAATTCAAACTGGTATCAATTGTTCAAGCAAAAGCTCATGAAGAGATTCTAAAGTCACATGTACAGAACAATAAACTCATTGGAGAAGCATTTGGTATCTTGGAGAAGTTTATGCCCTCATACCAAAAAGATACATCATTGCCATCAATAGATCAACTCAAGGGACTAATAAACTCCGTAAGTACACATTTTGAGTCATTTGAAAAGTCTGCAAAAATAAAGGTTAGAAAAGAATATAATGAGAACAGGTTAGCTGAATTAAAGACCATGATGGATAATGATAAAATTCTGCTAGACAATAGAATCAAAGGTATAGAAAAGGCCATTAAGGAATCATATGATATATACAAATTTTGCTTGTCATGGCCGGAAGTTAATAAGGAATTAGAAGAAAAAATCAAGGATTTGGAACTCCAATTGTTAAATATCTCTAAGTCATATGATCCGACAATTGAATCAATAAATAGTAAAGAGACACAAGTTGTAAATATCTACAATAACTTAAGCAGTCTGATGAATAAGAGGGAAGAAGTTAAAAATAGGTTGTGCTAGCTAAGAGGGTTGATAAGTCCTAAAATAGATCAATGACTAATCTTGCAACAGAAGCCCTGAAAGTAAAAGAAATAATTTATACAACATCAGATGTGTAGAAGGTAGAAAAATTAGTTTTTCTGATAAATGGTCACATTCAAATTTTGGAGAGTGCAAAAAAATAGATGGGATGGAGAGTCAACTCTAATAAAGACCATTTATAATGATATTCTACCTCCTACAACTAACTAATCAAGTTAAAGATAGTATTTGTACATATGCGCCAAAGTATGACAATATTCTGACTCTTTTACATACACCTTTGTCATTGATGTCAAAGGGGGAGAAGAATGACCAGTGAAAAATGGCCAAACACCTAAAGAGAACAAGAAAATCAAGTGTATAGAGTAAGGGAGAGCAGTATATATTTTTCACTAAGTGTTGCCATCAATAACAAAGGAGGAGATTGTTGGTAACATAGTCAAGAGACACTACTTTGTTGGTTAAGGTAGAATGTTGTCATTGATGGCCAAAGGGTTTGGTAAAGGGGATTTCAGTTTGGAAGACTAATTAGCCAGAATGACTAAGTATGGATAGTACATAGAATGATTGACAGCAATAGGAATGGTATGCCTCTGCGGTTGAAGATCAAGTTATGCGATTTTGGTATGTTGTAAATGACCCTTTGGTGATGTTATGTTTCAATGTTCAAGTCCTGACTTCCTTCAGAAGTCATATGGTAAATTGAAGTCTGGATAAACAGAGTCAAGTCAGAAATAATGCAGAATACCTGAGTAATTTGGTATGCATTCGTCCGATGATGAATATTTTAATTTGCAGTTTTGAGGAAATGTAGATACATGTGTTGACTATCTAATTCCAGATTTATAGATCTTGAAGGTCATCAGATCATATTCTACAAGTTCTCCAGTATTGACTTCCACTTTGACAATACTTCACTAAGACAGAACAATAAGTTCTGAGATCCGCATCTTGCTATAGAAGATTATTATGTCTTGCAGTTATAAAGGTTTGCTAAGAAGTCTATAATGAATGTTGGTTATGTTTTTTAGAGTCTCATATGATCCACATTGAAGGTTATGGTATGATAGTTGAATTAGTCAAGTGCGCACTTAAGGGTTAAGCCGACAATCATGTTAGATCGATATGCAGAGAATGTATATGATTGGAATCATTACTCTAAGTGGTTCTATGATAGGTCCTGGCCTGTATGAAGAATCTTACTTGTTTATTTGGGTCCGCGTTGTTATTTGGGCACAATAACAGGGCAACAAGGTATAACTTGAATAGACAAGATTTATCCTTTGCATGCCAACCTAGTTTGAGAAAATTCATGATGCAGATATATATATTCGATAGATCTCAACATTGGAAAAAATAAGACATGCAAATAGAATGTGAATTTGATGTGTGTGCGATCTAAGGTAGTTTTAGAATAGTAAGAGCAGAAGAATAGAGTATATGTGAAGTAGAGAAGAAAAAGCAGGGCAGATATAATGAAGACATTTAAATTTGTATACTGAGCTATTAATGGAACTGCACTTCCGCATTCTGTAGATGCACTTGGAGCAGTCATCTCTTGGTAGTGAGCCAATCCCTCTTCTATCTTCTCTTCTATTTTCTTAGCAGTCAGCCTATTGCAGTGAGCACTTCTTTGGACAGTGAGTCTTTGGGCGGTAAGCCTTCATGTAATTCAGTTTTGATATCATAATATATTGTGAGCTAATACTCACCACGATTTTTCCCTTTTTGGGTCTTCAACATAAAAATCCTAGTGTCTATGTGTTATGACTTTGTGGCTACTCTTCTTATGTTTGTTTTGCTTTCATGTTATTGAATTTGGTAAAAGGATTAATAATTATGTGAAAGAAAGGTTTTACAGAATACTGATTCACCCCCCCTCTCAGTATTCTTTATGATCAACATCTTCATCCTATCTCCTCCCATGGTGACAAAGACCAAAATTTTAATAGAGAAAAGATGACAAACGAGAGAAGTAACACTATGAATAGGTAGCTGCTAAAAAAGATGGCAAGTATTTCTCTTGGAAATACAACTAATATGTTCTCGAGATTGAGAACTTTCCTAGGCACCATGACAAATCATGATACTACAATGAATTAAGTTCACTTTACATGAACTTAAATAATTGTACAACCTAGGATGGTCTTCATTATTAAAGATACCACTAGCGTTATGAAATATCTTTGCCCTGTCAGCCCTTGGTCCACGTGAAGATAGAGTTGAATCAACTCAATCTTCGTCCTAATGTGTCTTATAGTACTACCACCCTGGCCAAAATAATTTACATGCCAAGGGTTTAAATTCAAATTCAAAACCCCACTAGTCTTGTCAATCATCATGAATAATTTAAAAGCAACTCCTTTTGGAGAAGGTCTTGTAAAGGCCTAGGGAGATTATCAAACTGCCGCCGACATCTCCAATTAGTAAAATTTTGTCCTAGGTTAGCTCAATCAAATTTTCATTCATGACCCAGTCTATTCCTAACTTCATGAGGATCATACCCCATACTTCTTTAGCAAATTCAAAAGGTAATATCATATGAGAAATTGTTTCTTCCTCCTTAAGGCATAGCACACATCTATTGAGCATTAGAAAACCCCTCTTCTTCAAATTATCCAAAAATAGGATTTTCTTATGAGCAATTGACCACCAAAAAAAATTAATTTTGGGAGTCAAATGATGATTCCAAATTAAATACCAAAAACTCTTACACATACCTTGGTCTAACAACACATCATAAGCAGTCTTGATAGTGAATAACCCCCAACTATCTTGAGACCATATCAGGCCATCCTGTTTAGGGAAGGTGGGAATTCTAAAATTACTAAGTCTTTACTATAAGGAGCTAATCATTTGATCCAAGTCGTTGTTATTAGGACCACAATCAAATAAGTCCCTCCACTATCTAAGCCCCTGATTATAAACAATATAGTTATTCACTCTTTCCCCAAAGAAATTTGTGGCCAAGTGAACTAGATTACTATAAATTTCTTGATTTAAGAGAGACTTCTCCTACAACCAGAAGTCCTTCCATAATCTAATAATATTACAATTACCAAACTTCCATTTAATGCCTTTAGATAAGAGGTTTCTAGATTTCAACAATTTGTTCCAGATTATGGATCCTTTAGGGAGGCCCTCTTGGTCAATAAATCTATCATGCTCCTCATTGAAAAGATATTTTGCCTTCATAATACATCCCCAATCTTTATTATCCTTCATGAAACCCCAACCCACCTTATCAAGAAGAGCTTTGTTCATCAAATGAATCTTTCTAATACCAAGAGCTCCCTGAGATTTAGGAAGACAAACATTGTCCCATTTGACCAAATAAATTCTCTTCTTCTCTTCCACCCCTGTCTAGAGAAAAGTTCTTTACATTTTCTCAAATTTTTCCATTATATACCTGGGCATTTTAAACAAAGTGAGAAAGTAAGTGGGAATAGCTTGTAGGGACACTCTAAGGAGCTAATACTTATTAGCTTGGCTTAATAACTTCACCTTCCATCTAGCAAGCTTCTTTTGGATCCTTTCAAGAATAGCATTCCAAAAGGAAGGGGTCACTTCCTTAATAGTTAAGGGAAGACCTAGACAAGTAGAAGGCAAAGTAGCATTAGCACAACTGATGATGGTTTTTATCTTCTATTGGAGGTCGAGGTTGGTGTTAAAGAAGAATATGTTGCTCTTATCATAATTAATACATTGCCCTGAAGCTATGGTATACTCATTTAATAATTGTTTCCACTTCCTGGCTTCTACCACTGAGGCAGCCCCAAAAAGGATGGTGCCATCCACAAATTATTGGATAGCTGAGGGATCAATAGTAGATGCAGCCTTTATCCCTTTTAACTCCTGTCTCTTCAAAAGGTTCAGAATATTCCTTCTCAAAACCTTAGCCATTATTATGAAAACATAGGGGGATAAGGGGTCACCCTACCTAATTCCTCTTCCTGAACCTAAAAAGCCACAAGGGACACCATTAACAAGCACTGAATACTTTACCGTGGCCACTCTTTCTTTTATTAGTCTCATGATTTTGTCCTGAAAACCAACTTTCTTGAGAACTTGGAACAAAAAGTCCCAAGAGATTCTATCATAAGCTTTAGAGATATCGAGCTTGAAGACCATACCTGGGATATTACTTCTATCCACAAAGTGGATTAACTCATGTGTAGAAATAGCCACATCAACAATTTGTCTCCTGGGGACAAATCTCTTCTGCCGTCCAGTGATAAGACCATCCAAAAGGGGTTGTATTCTATAAACCAAAGTCTTGGAGAAAATCTTATAGATGGCATTGCAAAGACTTATAGGATGAAAGTCTCCCATAGACACAGGATCCAGATTCTTGGGAACAAGGGCAATAAAAGTATTATTAATCTATTTTAGAATCTTACCAGTTCTGAAGAAATCTCTAACATTCGTCATGACATCAAAACTGACAATGCCCCAAAAATCCTAGAAGAAAGCAGGAGGGAACCCATTAGGTCCAAGAACCTTAAACGCTCCCATAGAGAAAACAACTACCCTGACCTCTTCTTTAGTAATAGGCTTCAACAAAGCATAATTATCCTCATCAAAGAGCAGAGTAGGTATATATGCTATCCAACAACTTCTCAAATAGAGTAGGAGTAGGATTGATATTTGTTCTAAAAGGAAGGTCTTAAAGTAACTAGTAGCAATCTGACCTATCTCTTCATCAATATTAGCCTCCCTACCTTTTTTATCCAGGAGCTTGGTAATCATGTTCTTTTCCTATGTCTCATAGCAGATTGATGAAAGAAATTGGTATTCTTATCCCCTTCAGTCAACCATTGGATTCTAGGTTATTATTTCTAGAAAATTTCTTCCTTCATAAGATCCTTCCATTCTTGAAGCAAGAGTTTTCTAAATGGATAGTGTTATCACTCTTATCCCCATTGGCAATCATATTTTGAATATTAACCAAGTTGGTAGAAATATGCTTCTTTTTATTCAAAACATTACCAAAGTAGAACTTATTCCATCCTTTAACCTTATGTTTAACAGTAAGAGTTTCTGGGCTAACCTAAACATAGGAGAACCTTGAATGGTAATGTTCCACCAATTTGAAATACAATCCCTAAAATCTAGGTGTGAGGCCCACATAATTTTATATCTGAATGGGAAAGGCCCTTTGGAAGTTTCTTCCCACCAGGTGAACAGCAATGGGTTATGATCAGAAATAGTTCTAGGAAGTGCTGAAAGTTTAGAGTGAGTTATGATGTCCCAATTAGCAGAGATCAAGAACATGTAAAGATGAACATGAATAAGTTGTTCCCCCCTCCTTATGTTAGTCCACTTAAAGAGTTGGTCATTCAAATCCACATCCATAAGACTAGTTATGTTCATGAAATTAGCAAGATTAGTCATGTTGTCTGAAAAGTCTATAATACCCCTAGACTTTTCTAAAGGATACAAAAGGGTATTAAAATCTCCAACCATCATCTAATAAGCTCCCTTATCAGCAACAATGTGAGAATCCATCTCTTCCCATTAATCCTTCATAACATTCCTAGTGTTGGGAGCATAAATGTTCATGAGGATCCATTCTTTGTTATTAGAGGCAAACTTCACTTCCAGACTATTCCTATTATGGAACTGATAAACACTATTAAGGCGATGTTTATTCCACTTAGTAACCAGCCCCCCTAAAGATCCAAAAGAAGGAATGATACATTAATCAATAGTGGGCCATAATTTATTAGCAATTACTTTGAAATTATCCTCAGACATTTTGACTTCTTGAAGGAGCAGAATATCTACCTTATTCTCATAAATGCAGTTTTTGACTAAAAATTGCTTTTGAGGACTATTCAGTCCTCTTATATTCCAAGATAAGATCTTCATTTATGGACTTTCCTGGAGTGAATATCTAGGGTACGTTGCCTCCCATTAGAAATTTCCTTTGTTGCTTCCCTTTGCTTATTCCCTTTATGAAGGTCTTCCAAATTTTCTGTCTATTCCCACATCTGTAGATTTCTTCATTGGGCCTTTTCCTTTTCTCTTGGGGGTAATCCAATCTTCTTGGTCACACACACTCCAAGATGTACATGGCCCTACCCCAAGGGTTAATTTTCTTGAAGAAAGCAACCCCACTTTTTTCCCCTTCCCTTCCCCTCCCATAATAGAGCTAGGAGAGGTGTGAAGGATAGCCTTGATATCAAGAGTTGGGGTTTGACGTCCTTCAATAATAGTTTCCTCTATATTAGGCAAGTTATCCATTAGGGAGTTCAAGGACTCCTAAATTTCTCCCTCCTCTTTATCTTCAGGCCTCATGGGGGGAGCCTCTGGCTAAATATTCAGTTGTTTAATCCCTACTTCTGTGCCATTAGGTTTTTCATGATTAGCCTTGTTCTCTATATTCATCCCTTTAGGCTTAGAGTTCTTATTGGGGAAACTTAGGATATTAATGATATCCTCTTTAAAAGGGTACTCTTTAGCTTCTAACTCCTTTTCCATGACTTCCTTGGACTTAGGGGGTTGGTTCTTAAGGGTTTTACATTCTGAAATTAGGTGGCCTGTTTAGAATAATTTTGGCAAAAGGTAGTAGCATTTTTATAAACAATCTGCTGCTCCCAACTCCTAAACCTAGATTCAATAGTTATAGAAGTGGGCAGTGTTTTATCAATATCCACATTAACACAAAAATGAGTAAACACTAACCTAGATTTGTTCCTTGTAGCATTATCCAGAGCTATGAATCTGCCAAAGGAATTAGCAATCCAAATAAAACCTCTTCATCCATATATTCTAGAGGAAGGCTAGGTAACCTTACTCAGACTAGGGCAGATTTATTTAGCTCCACAACCGCATCAAAACTAGGTTTCCAATGTCCAAGAGACATGTTGTGCTTGTCATAGATCCAAGGGCCTCCTGCAAGAACTGAAACTAGGTCCTCCTTAGATGTGAACTTGAAATGAAAAAGTCCACCCGTCATTGCACTGATTGAGACACTACCTTTCATTCGTCATCTTCTAGAGACCCACCTCCAAACCATATCTATGTTAGATGTGAATGAGAAAAATTTTCCAACCAAAGACAGATCCATTAACAAAACTATCTTTTCCACCATAGAGTCAAGAAGTTTTAAGGTTGTTCCTTTAGCCGACTCTGACAACACAGGAACAACAGAATCTAAAACGCCATCTTATTCATCTACTCCAAGCAAGACATTCTTCCAAGCTTTAGGAACTGAATCCAAAGCTAGTATCACAGGTTTTGAAGGACGACCTGAGGTAGTACTTGCTACAACCTACACTTTTGGGGATCCCAAAGGGAGAGCAAGCCCCCCCTGGGATGACCGAATCCATACCCTAAACAAATTCAAACCATACGAAAGGTGGGAAGTTGCAGACCAAAGTTACTCTCTTCAAGAAAACTTTATGTTTCTGTACATTGCAATAAACATTTTTCATGAGACACTATCTCATTCTTTTATGCAATCGAACACTTTATGGACATATGTTTTTGTACATTGTAGTAAACATTTTCCATGAGACACTATCTCATTCTTTTATGTAATCAAACACTTTACGGACATCCACCAAAATTCTTGTGTGAGAAATATCAACTTTGTTTGAATTTGAACTAGGCATTAACCATGACGGTGAAGGAAACAAAATATTATAACCTTACAAATATTAACAAAGAGAGCTTCTACTCACAAAATTTTTAGATAAATGAATATTTCTTGTAAAATAACATTAATACTTCTTTGTATATCTCTTTTTTCATAAATTGACTATTTACATCCAAAAAATAATATCCTTTCAACAACAAGCTTTAAAGAGGATTTTTACTTTTAAAAACAACTTTTACATGAAATATTAAAACAAATTTAAAAAGAAAGTATAAAAATAAACTAAATAAAGAAGAAAAATTATAAAATAAAAACTACTAAAAAAACTAAAAGATAAGTTTTTTATCAACATGGATTAGCCTTATCTCTTATATGCTTATCTATTATCTAGAGGTGGTTGAGATTAGATATTCCAACACTCCCCCTTAATCACAACTACTACCATCTAGGATGCCCAAGCGATCTCTCAGATACTCAAAGAGTGTTTTCCATAAAGGCTTGGTGAAGATGTCTACATACTGATCTTCAGACTTTTAAAATTCTAAATAAATCTCTCCATTGTTGATTAATTCTCTGATGAAATGGTATTTGGTGTCAACATGCTTACTCCTTTTGTGAAATATAGGATTCTTGGGTAGTCCAATTATTGAATTGTTGTCACATAAAATCTTTGTTGCTTCTTCTTATTTGTGCATCAAATCTATTAACACTCTTCTCATCCAAAATGTTAGACATGATTTTCGTATTGCTTCTACATATTATGCTTTTGTCGATAAAAGAGTGGCAATGGGTTGTTTCTTGGATACCCATGATATTGAACCTGTTCCAAAATGAAAAACATGACTAGATGTACTCTTCTTATTATCAATACTACTTTCACAATAATTATCTTTGTATCCTATGAGTTTGAACTCATCCAACCTTGAATACAGAATTCCATGATTTTTCGTTCCACTCACATATCTCAAAATTATTTTTACTTCTTGCCAATGAGAGTTTTTTGGAGACTTCATGAACCTTAAAATAAGACTCACACTATACATTATGTCCAGCCTTATGGTTGTTAGATACATTAGACTACAAATGAGTCTTTATACAATGTTGGATCGACATTCAATCTCTTGTCATCTTTTCTTAGCTTCAAACTTGTTATAATCGATGTTGATGTAGGCTTACAATTTACCATATCGAATCTTTTTAAAATATCCTTGGCATATTTAGCTTGATAAATGAATATGCCATTGTCATATTGATTCACCTTAATGCCAAGAAAATACTTCATGAGACCCAAATTAGTTATCTCAAATTCCTTCTTCATGGCTTCTTTAGACAAATCAATTGATAAATCACCTCTGATTATCAAATCATCAACACAAAGACTTAAAATTACAATTTGACCTTGTTCATTCTTCTTTGTATATAGTGTAGGCTCACTACTACACCTATTGAAGCCATTCTTTAAGAGGTAAGAATCAATTCTATTGTATCATGCTCTAGGAGCTTGCTTGAGTCCATAGAACACTTTATTGAGTTTGTAGACCTTGTCTTCATGGCCTAAGATCTCATATCCTTGTGGCTTCTCTACACATACTTCTTATAAGAAACCATTAAAAAATTTAGATTTTACATCCATTTGGTATAGTGGCCACTTGTTTTGAGCTGCAATTGCTAATATTGTTCTCACTGTGTCTAGACGAGATACAAGAGAAAATGTTTCATTATAGTCAACACCAAGTTGTTGTGAATAACCCTTTGCTACAATTCTATATTTATGTTTCTGCACATCTCCTTCTACATTAAACTTGGGCTTGTAGATCCACTTTACTCCTATCACATCTTTTCCTTCTGGAAGATCCACTAAACCCCATGTACAATTTTTCTCTATAGCATCAATCGGTTCATCCATGTCTTGTGCCCAACTTTCATCTTTAATTGCATCTTCAAAGTGAATTGGATTATTTACTTGTGAAAATAAAGTAAAAAGAGAAAGCATACTAGTATTGTTTTCACCTTCAGTTTGATCATAGATATCCCTAAAAAAAAAATTGTCTCCTTAAACTTTCCAATGTTGGATTTGACATATCACTTAAAGTAGATCCTGTAGAATTTAGACTTGACGGTCCTACACCGAGAATGCTTATTGTAGAAGGTGTAACTTCCAGTGTATCTTGTAATGTTTTTTGTTGTTCACTTGATGGAGTACTTATTTTAATGCATGAGGATGTCCTTCTACTTGATGAAGGTGTCACTTGTGGACCACTTTGTTGAGATTGAATGGGTGTGGAAGGAGGCACCAGAGAAGGAATACATGTTGGAGTCAATGCTTCACTATCATCTTGTGGTAAATCTGTTTGAATATTCACTATTTTCTCCAAATTTCCATCCCATGCTTCTTCTATGAATTGCACATCTCTACTGATTATCATTTTCCTAGTTATTGGATTGTACAATTTGTAAGTTTTTATATCCTCGCTATATCATACAAAGATACATCTCCCCCTTGTTATCCAATTTCTTTCTCAATTCATCTAGGACATGTGCATATTCCACCCATTTGAACACTCTCATATGAGCAATACCATGCTTCCTCTAGAATGATGTTTTTGATAAACTTGGTTGGGCATCTATTCATTATGTAGACTACACATGCTACATCCTTTGCCCAATAATCATTTGGTAAATGTTTGGCCTTCAACATACTTCTGGCCATGTCCATAATGGTTCTATTCTTTCTCTCTGTGACACCATTCTGTTGAGGTGTGTACCTCACAATAAATTGCTTGTGTATTCCATGATCCTTACAAAGATTCAAGAAAGCATTGGAGATATATTCTCCATCTCTGTGTGTTCGTAGAACTTTGATATAGTGTTTTCTTTTCTTCTCAACAAGAGATTTGAATTGATGAAAATATTGAAAACATCATTCTTATGTTTCAAAAAATACACCCATATTTTTATGGTGTAATCATCAATGAATGTCAAAAAATAAAAACATCCACCAATTGAAGGTGTCTGCATTGGTCCACACAAATTTGAGTGAACAATTTCTAATAGTCCCTTTTCTCTAATTGACTTTCCATTTGGGAATGACTCTTTGTGCTACTTTCCCAAAATACAACCTTCACATACTCTATCTGATTTTTCTATTAGTGGAAAACCTTTTACCTTGTTTTTTTGTGTAGCAAATTTAGACCCCCAAAATTCAAGTGTCCAAATCGTAAGTGCCAAAGCCAATTCTCATCTTTTATTTCTGATTGAAAATCTACGTGTGGTATTACTTCATCAAAAGCTTGACAAGGTATGAACTGAGTGATATCTTGATGGGTTGAATGTGAGACTGCTTGAGCAAATTCAACCCTCAAATCTGGTTTTAACCTCAGAGGAAACATTTTATTATTGGTTATTTGAACTTTGGCTATACACGGATTTCTTGGAAATTGATCTACTATCACACATTCTTTGTTTTTTGAAAGACACTCTATACCCCTTCTGAACAAGTTGTCCAATGCTCATCAAGTTATGCTTTAAAGTGGTAACAAAGTAAATGTTTGAAATAATTTTTTCTGTCACACTACTTATTTAAAATAGGGAATTTGTCTTTTCCCATGACTAACATTCTATTATCATTGTCCAAAGTAACCTCTAATTTTATTGACAACTCTGATCTTGATTTTCTTTAGAAAAGTTTGCACTTTGCTTGCTGAAATCAAATTGTCTTTTTCTACATTCATTTGCATAATGGCCATTCTTTTTACAGTAATGGCATTGAACTTGAGATTTGTCAGACCTTTGACCGTAAGATTGATTGTGACTTAGATTTCTGTTGTTGCCTCTTCCACTAAAATTTGTTGGACTAGTTCTTCCACCTCTTGATGAATCTCTTCCTCTATCTCTGAAGTTAGGTCTCCCTCTACATCTACTATTACTGACATAAACTTGTGGCTTGAAGGCATGCTCCAAAGAAGAGCTAGAAGAACAACTTAGCCTAGATGCTCATGAGATATTAAAGATGCATGAAGCTCATCTACAAAAAACTGTGAAAGATCTTTTGTCTCTTCTATATCAAAAACAATAGACTGAAACTTTATGGGTAGGCTCCTCAAAATCTTTTCTACTCTTCTCTTGTCTTCAAGAGTCTCACCATGAGATATGATTTGATTAACTAAGCCAATAATTTATGTTAAAAATGAATCTATAGATTTAGAATCTTCCATAGACATAGTTTCAAAATCTCCTCTTCACTTTGTAACTTTGTAGTTTTTATCTTATCCATTCCTTGATATGCAATTTGGGGAATGTTACATGCTTACTTTGATTTTGGTGTTGCTACAACCCTTAGAAAAATACTTTCATGCATTGCCTGAAAGATGTAGAAGAGAGCCTTGGAATCCTCTTTTCTATTAACCTTGAGTGCATCCTTCTTTTCCTGAGATAATGTATTATATGCTGCTACATCTATAGGTTCAAAAAACCCATTCTCCACAAGCTCCCATTTATCTTAAGAACTAAACAAAGCTTTCATTGTGATTGACCAATACTCATAATTCTTGCTAGCAAATTGAGGAATTTAGGGATTTGTGAGACTTATGCTAGAAGAAGCCATTGTTGGCTCTGATACTAGATGAAGGGAAAAAAAATAGAACCTTACAAAGATTAACAAAGAGAGTTGTTGCTCACAGAAATAAGATAAATGAATATTTCTTGTAAAATAACAATAATACTTCATTGTATATCTTTGCTGTCATAAATTGACTATTTACATATAAAAAATAATATCTTTTTAACAACACATTTTAAAAAACATTTACTTTTAAAAACAATTTTTCCCTAAAAACTTAAAACAACTTTTAAAAGAAAACATAAAAATAAACTAAATAAAGAAGGATATTTACAAAATAAATACTACTAAAAATAACTAAAATATAAACGTTTTATCAACATGGATTAGGCTTATCTCCTACATGATTATCTGGAAGTGATTGGAATTAATTATTCCAACAGAGATTTGGGGATGGAAATTCACAAATATTAGGCCTATCTCTTACATGCTTATCTATTATTAGAGGTAGTTGGGATTAATTATCCAACAGAGATTTGGGGATGGAAATTGACATTTGTGAAAGGAACAGGCCCACATGCCACCTAAGCTACGCCCAGCGGGCACTTTAAGCTCTTTCGTTAAAAAAAATCTGAATCTTTGTATGTTTATCATCTCTTATATCTGTTTTAGTTGAGTGAAATGTCAAGCACAACGAAATGGAGCAACATATGGTGTTTGCAGTGATTGTCACTTGCATTTTATCAGTGGCAATCCTATTTCTATTAGGAAGAAGAATAATATGGAAGAACAATAACAAAAAGAAACAATTACCACCAGGATCATTTGGATGGCCCATAATTGGTGAGAGTATCAGTTTTATCAGATCTATTAATTCCCCACATCAACAACTCCGTCGAAAGTTCATTGATGAACATGAGCGCAGGTAATAGCTACTATTCTGTAAGAGTGAAAATATTGTATAGATTAATCAGACAGATGATCCTATATTCTATGAATATTATAATTCATGAACATTTCAATGTGGGTGGATTTGAAGGTTTCATAATGATTACTAAATAAGAGCAGCGGCAAAATTGTTTTCAAATCTAATTAGTGAAATTTAAATATATGCAGGTATGGGCCGATTTTCAGATGCAGTTTGTTTGGAAGAGCGCAGACAATTGTATCGGTTGATCCAGAGTTCAGTAAATACGTTCTGCAAAACGAGGGAAGGCTGTTTCAAGCCAAATACCCGAGCTCTACGGTAAAACTTATAGGCAAATATGGTCTGCTGAATGTTCATGGAGCACTACAGAGAAAACTTCATGGAACTGCTGTGAATTTGTTGAAGTATGAGAATCTGGACTCTGACTTCATGGAAGACATACAGCATGTGTTTGTCAATGGCATGAACAAATGGGAACAACAGAGAGACATCCCTCTTCAGCACAAGTGCCATCAGGCAAGCCCAGAAATGTTAATGGGTGTTTAATTTTTTTAATTATCTGATTTTTGTCTTGATTTGAATCTTTTTGTCTTTCAGCTTGTTCTTAACTTAATGGGGAAAAAGTTGCTGGATTTACCCCCTGCTGGGGAGTTGGGAGAGATATATAAAGCTTTTGATGAATACGTCGGAGCGATCTTCTGCTTGCCCATCAATATTCCTGGAACTGCTTTTGCAAGGGGATTTAAGGTATGTTCTATTTAACAATCGTATGTCTTGAATCTGTGAAGCTTTTAGCCTTCCCCTTTCAATTCCCAATGTAAACCTTTTTCTTTTTCTATTTTTCTGCCTTCTTGGAATAGAATTTGCCCTCTTTTTCATATTTTGATTCTAAGTTTTATGATAATGGATCACATGATCCAAAACATTTTTTTTTTTCTTTTCTGAAAACTTAATATCTACTAGTCCTTATCTTTCCAACATTTTTAAAATAAAAGTGAAGGCTATTTCCCTAAATATTATTTGATTCAATGGTCAAAGATAAATTTTAGCCAATAAAAGTACGACAACTATTTAATTTTTTTATAAAATAAATAGTGTCATACTTTAATATTAAGATATCAAAAATATATTACACAATTCACATAAAAGGTAGGTGGAATGGAATCACACCCCAAAAAGTTTATGTCAAAGACAAAAAGACAAAAACAATAGAGTGTTCAAACTGCTAAGCTACCAAGGCTATGTTAGGAAGAGGAGGGAGATCATGATCATATGGATGACTCCACACATCTGAGAGGTCCTAGCCATCAACAGTGGGCTCCCAGCATGTGATGGCATTGCCATGATCTTTATCATCTTGCTAAGTAGTAGTACATAGGTGAAATGGCAAGGTCCAAGCAGGGAAACCTTGCATTGTCCAGCTAGCCAGCATGACCATGCTAAGAAGCAAAGAAATGTCTACGTGGTGGAGGGATCCATCCATGATGTTGATGTTAGAAAAAGCACCCACAAACCCCTTTGTAGTTAAATTAGATCTACACATAATTATTAAGTGCATATAGGTATTTATACATTAACCCTTCAAAGAGATTAACACATTAATAAGATCTACATAAGTTCTAGCAACATTTCGACATGTAAACAACATTTTTAGAAAAGAAAAGAATGAGAGAGGTAGAGGGAAATCAACTACACTTGAGAGAGAGAATGACATATATACACCCTGAGAAAACCCTTTCGGGGAAAATCCAACCTCTAAAGCATCGAACAATGTATTATTCAACAACAATATATATATATATATATATATATATATATATATATATATATATATATATATATATATATATATATATATATATATATATATATATATATATATTCTTATTTAAACTTTTTATATTTTCAATTTTATAATTCTGATTCTTTCTTCTATCTTAACTTCAAATGGTTTTCTCTTGGCTATGTTTCTTATCTTAATTTTCATCCTTTTCTCTTTTCTCCTTTGATGAAGACACATCTATGCTTGTTTCTTGATTTTATTAGCTCTTTTCTAATTGTTTTTCTATGTGATCTATTTTATTCCTCGTCGTTTTCTTCTTTATAGCTTTCTATTTTATGTTTTTTTATCTTCCTACTTTTGGTCTTCTTCACCTCTTCTTAATCGGTTTCTCCCTTTCTCTTTTTATTTTCTCTTTGTCTTTTTTCATCTTCTGTGTTGGTTGTTTGTCTCCTTTTTCTCACTTTGGTGGTTTTATAATCTTACTTTTTCTTTTCCTCCTTTTGTTTCTTTACCTCTTGTCAATCTAGTACTTCATGCCACAAACCCCCCCTCTCTCTCCTTTTAAGGATGTCTCTCTTTGCAATTTTACTCTTTCAAAAGTAGGACAACTATTTACCTTTTTTTTATAATGAATAGTGTCATACTTTAATATTAAGATATCAAAAATGTATTACACAAATCACATAAAAGGTAGGTGGAATGGAATCACACCCCGAAAAGTTTGTGTTAAAGACAAAAAGGAAAAAACAATAGAGTGTTCAAATCGCTAAGCTACCAAGGCTATGTTAGCAGGAGGAGGGAGATCATGATCATATGGATGACTCCACACATCCAAGAGGTCCTAACCATCAACAATGGGCTCCCAGCCTGTGATGTCATTGTCATGATCTTTATCATCATCTTGCTAAGTAGTAGTACATAGGTGAAATGACAAGGTCCAAGCAGGGAAACCTTGCACTATCCAGCTAGCCAGCATGAACATGCTAAGAAGAAAAGAAATGTCTACGTGGTGGAGGGATCCATCCATGATGTTGATGTTAGAAAAAGCACCCACAAACCCCTTAGTAGTTAAATTAGATCTACACATAATTATTAAGTGCATATAGGTATTTATACATTAACCCTTCAAGGAGATTAACACATTAATCAGATCTACATAAGTTCTAGCAACATTTCGACATGTAAACAACACTTTTAGAAAAGAAAATAATGAGAGAGGTAGAGGGAAATCAACTACACTTGAGAGAGAGAGAATGACATAGATACACCCTGAGAAAACCCTTTTAGGGAAAATCCAACCTCTAAAGCATCGAACAATGTATTATTCAGCAACAATATATATATGTGTGTGTGTGTGTGTGTGTGTGTGTGTGTGTGTGTGTGTGTGTGTGTGTGTGTGTGTGTGTGTGTGTGTGTGTGTGTGTGTGTACATTTATACATTCTTATTTAAACTTTTTATATTTTCGATTTTATAATTTTGATTTTTTCTTCTATCTTAACTTCAAATGGTTTTCTCTTGGCTATGTTTCTTATCTTAATTTTCGTCCTTTCCTCTTTTCTCCTTTGATGAAGACACATCTATGCTTGTTTTTATTTAATTTTATTAGCTCTTTTCTAATTGTTTTTCTATGTGATCTATTTTATTCCTTGTAGTTTTCTTCTTTATAGCTTTCTATTTTATGCTTTTTATCTTCCTACTTTTGGTCTTCTTCACCTCTTCTTAATCGGTTTCTCCCTTTCTCTTTTTATTTTTTCCTTGTCTTTTTTCATCCTCTGCGTTGGTTGTTTGTCTCCTTTTTCTCACTTTGGTTGTTTTGTAATTGTTGATCATGATGTTAGTCATAAACATGCACAGAATAAAAGTACACATTAACCTTTATTCATCTTGAAAGATACTATGAATTCAGAGAATTCATGATCCCAAGTCTCTGGTGATTAGGTCTTAATCGTCTGACATTACTCAGAGGTTAATGTGAGTTGCAGTTTCCATTTTGGGGCCTTACGTGAAAATGTTCCATCATCATGACATTCCTGTAGAAATTCTTTACAGAGAAGTCATATTATGCAGTTATTAGATGAAAAGATGTAGAAATACCTCAATCTTTGCATGATATTTCCAATTGTGCATGCTTTGCATTCAAATATGCTAAATATTTGCGATTACCTACGAGATGTCTGCATATTTTGTGTTATTTGCTTAAGATTATCAATTATTTGCAATTGTGGTAGTGAAATGTTCTGAAATTTAAAAGAAACTGAAAAGAATACTACAATTTAAAGTTGAACCTTTAGCTATTGATCCACATACATACTTGATACTGTCATGAGGAGAAGAAATCAAACCATATGTTCACCAGGATATTCCACAGCTAGACACAGTTGATGCAAACTTCAGAGGCTAATGAATGAAAACAATACATGCAACATGATGAGCACTCCAAGGGACGCAGCAAATCAAAGCACATATCCATAATTCAGACACAGATTACTCAAGATTTACGAAGATTTGTAATCAAAATGCTCTTCTCTTTCATTAAGTATGCAAAAGACATGTATATATGCAATAGCTTTGAAATAAGCCCTGAATATTTCAGCAAACAGATTTCAATTAAGTTTCAAATGTTTCAACAAGGCATTCCACCACCTTTTATAGAATAAGGTGAGGAATCCTTTACAAAAGATCAATGATTAAGATTCACCAATTAACATCAACGGTCCAGACAAAAAGCACGTGCTTTGCCAGTTGGCAAAAGTACAGCTGGCACAGAATATTCTAGCATCTTCAATTTGATTCGGTCTCCAGCTGGCAAACAACATCTTTGACAATATCCTCCTCACCTCTGGTTTACGTTGCCTCCTTGTGCAATATTACAATGTTCAGCTACAACTCTAACAGCGTCAAGATTTCCTGCAATAAATAGACAAACATTAAGTACATCAATTGGAACACAGCATGCAGCTAAAACCTTCATTAACAATAGGCCAAATGTTCAAACACATGCAATCGGGTTTCAAATTTGTGAAAATCATGCACAAAATGCATAAACAGGGCCAAAAATACTTGGGTCAACCATCGTTGACTGAAAATCAGACAATCGGGCCTTCAAATGGATTCAAAAATCCATCGCTTCTTTTTCCCGCCCATTTCCTTGTATATCGAGTTTCAAATCTGCTGATACATCGCAAAATATACAAGGAATAAATCGCTCTTCAAATTATTTCAAATCCGGTCTTTGTATGCTATCGGCATGTATATCGGGTTCAAATATGATCATGCATCTCAAAATATACAAGGAATTAATTGTTTTTCAATTTGCCTTCGAATCCGCTCTTGTATATACTACCGGCATGTATATCGCGCAATGAATCTGCATATACAAGCACAAAAAGTCACAAATTACATGCAAAACATTCTTATGCATATAACCAATGTATATCGGAATGTACAAAAGAAATATACAATCGCAAAATATACAATGAATAAAACGCATTCAATAATATTTCAAATCCGGTGCATGTATATCGTGCAATGTATATTTCGGTGTGTATAAAAGAAATATACAAGGGCCAAAATATACAACGAATTTGCAGCATTTGATAATATTCGAGTTCCGCCCTTGTATGTGATGCATGTATGTATCGGCGTGACCACACACGGTCGGGATGACAAATCCAAACTTGGCCGACGGCAAAAGTTATACCGACGCCAATAGTTACTGATGTCCACCCATCGGGAAGACAACAACTATCGGCGAGAAAAATCAAGACTCGGCCGATGGACAAACGTTGGGCCGATGGACAAACACATCAGGGAGACTACCTCAGTCAGCGGGACAATACAAGACACTCCCGATGGTTAAACTTATGGCGATGGGGGAACCATATCGGGGTGACTACTCCATCAGGGAGAAAAATCAAAGCGCTCCCGATGGTTAAAACTATGCCGATGGAGAAACTTAGGGCTATCGGTCTATCTGCAGGATATTGCGAAATATGATGCCCCCCCCCCTCGAATGTCCTGATGACGTCACTGTCATATCCGGGGCTTTGTTAAAATGCAAAAGATGACGCCATCATCATATTTGTGAACCTGATCATATTTAGGAAATATCCTGCCGAAGGGGAAATGTGATGATGATGTCATCCTGATAGTTATTTCTTTGTTTTTCAGGTTAGGAGGACGTCCTCAGGATATTTAGCATAAGGTGATATTTCTCGATAGGAGGACATTATGAAATATCGGGTTACACTCAAAACATGATGCTCACGATGCGCCCAAGGCTATTGACGGGTAAAGGGGGGCTATCACTTAAAATTGACGTCCAGATATTGCAACAGCATGATTTTGACCGGGTGATAGACCAAGATCAGGATGACCTTGACAACATGACTGAGGATATAAAAAAATGATGATCATCTTGCGATTATCAGGTTTGACCAAAACTTTGACTGCTCATAACTCCCACATATGGACGAATTTTCAGGTGATGTAAAAGGCAAACCTGCATGGAATTTCAAGCTCTTTCTAAATATGAGGTCACAGAAATGAAATATGAACTTTGACAAACTGACCTCATGATGATGATCTACCTCATCCTGACCCTTCATGATGGTGCATCTGACTTACTTTTACCAAACCGCCAGAAAGCAGACAACACAAGCCAAGCCAAAAAGCTGGGTCCCTGTTTTGCCAAGTCAAAATGGGGTGTGTTGTGTAACCACACAACAACTTGCCACCAAAGAAAACAAACAAATTCCAATGATTCAAGTGATGTGATCATATTCATCTATAGTAGTCTAAATCTTTCTAAGTATAATCCTCATGATCTTTTGAATGATAAAATTTCATCATGATAACAATGCTAACAAAGGATCATGTGTGTGCATATGATTAATTATCCTCATCTTGAAAGCAAGTTGAAAACATAAGTAACTGGTGTTAAACTACATAGTTGGAGATCATCCCTCATAGCCAACCTGGATAGAGCCTTGCTACCAGTAGGCGTTCATAGCCCCGGCAAGGTTATCTATACAATCTCCCTAAGTAGAGCCCCACTGCCAGCAGGTGTCTATAGCCCCGGTAGAGTTACTTAGATGGCCTAATAATATTGTTTAGTTTTTTTTTATATATATGTATATGTATCTGATATCATCATGTCAGCTCATTTGTATAAGGTATAGTCACTTATAGCTTTAGGTTAGAGATTGTATTGGTAGCAAGGGAGTCCCTTTAGATTTTTCACTTAACACCTATACTCGTGTCTTCAACAAGCCCAAGGCTGTTAGGTGTTTCATTGTGATTGATTCACTTTGGACAAGAAAAGGCACCCTGATGAAAAGAAATTATAAACCTGGTCATGAATATTTCTCAGAATGAATTACAACCTATATCTAAATCTGATCTCATCACTTGAATCCTAACAATTTAGTTATTTTCTTGGGTGATGAAGTGCATCATCTTGACTTACCAAAACAAAACTCAACCAAAACAACCCAAGACAAAAGAAACACTATACAAACAACTATACAAATGTACAGTATGATACACACGAATGCCATGAAGTCACTCAGGCCTGGAAATAATGTTTGAGGAATTGCCCATTGACTGGCAATAGGACATCCTCACCTGTCAGGTTCTTAAGCCTATAAGTGCTGTCTCCTAATATCTCAGAAATTTGAAAGGGACCTATCCATAATCTATCAAACTTACCATGGTCACCTTTCCTTTCATGGGCTTTATCCCATATCAGGACTAAATCAGATATCCTAAAAGCTTTAACTTTGGCTCTCTTGTCAAACTAGCGTTTGACAATAGCCTGATGTTTTGCAAATTGGTCAATTGCTTGACTCCTTTTTTCTTCCAGGTGCATCAATTGAAGCAACCTGACTTCTTGCTTATTGTTTATGCCTAGGTATTCTTGGGCAAACTGCATAGTAGGAATTTTCAAGTTTACAGGAAGGATGGGATCCACCCCATATACTAGTTGAAAAGGCGAATTTCCTAATGCAGTTTTTACTCTGGTTCTGTCTACCCATAAGGCATATTTTAGAAATGAGTTCCATTCTCTAGGGTTCTTCTCTATCAGTTTTCTTATGATATTCAATAAATTCTTGTTGGTGGATTCTGCTAAACCATTCCCCTGGGGATAGTAATTGGATGAAAATTTAAGTATAATCCCATGATCAAAAGCCCAACTTGACAATTTAGTTGAAGTGAAAGCAGAACCATTATCACTTACCAAAGCATAAGGAATTCCATACCTGGTAACAATGTTACTTTCCAGAAATCTAATAACGTCATCTGCAGTGCAGGTCTTGCTACTAACAGCCTTAGTCCATCTGGTGCAATAGTCAGTAATGGTTAATACATACTTGTGTCTTGAAGAGGACGAAGGATTGATTGGTCCTATGAAGTCCATGCCCCACTGTGCAAATGGGCGTTCTTCCATCACTGGCTGCAAGGGTTGTGCAGCATATTTCTCTATGTTGGCAGCAACCTAACAAACATGACAACATTTAACATGATCAGCTGTGTCTTTAAAAATTGTAGGCCAATAATATCCTACTCTAAGGATGGCATGCGTTGTGGCCAAGGCTGATCCATGTGCCGTTCCGAACTTGTCATGTATCTCTGACAGGACCTTGTTTGCTTCTGGCTTTTCTAAGCATCTCAGGTATATTCCTTCATGATTCTTTTTGAATAAGGCTCCTCCCTTTATCATATATTTTTGGGATTTTATTTTCAAGGCTCTTCTCTGTGAAGCTTGCATCTTCGATGGACATCTTCCTGTAATCAAGATGTACCTGATATCTGCATACCATTCTCTTTTATCTTTCTCATTGATCACATACTGCTAACTGGTGATGTTTGGGTCAATTTCAGATATCATTTGACTCAGAGCCTGCCCTCTTACCAGCTTCATTGGTGTAATTTCCATGTCATACTCTTGTAATACAGTAATCCATTTAGCTCTTTTCTCACCAGGCTCACTTTGCATCAGCAGCATCTTCACCGCTGCATCTGGTACTACAGCAATCACTTTGCTTCTTAGTCTGTAATGTCTGAATTTCTTTATTGCTCTGACTAATGCAAGTGCCTGTCTCTCAACATCTACATATCTCAACTCAGCATCCCTGAAAGGACAGCTCATGAAAGCAATTGGTTTCTCCTCTTTCTCTTCATTTCTTTGAGTTAACACTGCTGCAGAGGTATGTTCTGAAGCAAATGAATAGATGTAGAAATCTTTTGTGTAGTCTAGACTAATGAGGACAGGAGTGTCTGATATGGCTTTCTTTATATCTTCAAATGCAGCTTTGGCCTCTAGCATCCACTCAATTTGTGCATCTTTCTTTAACATGACATATAGTGGTCTGACAATCTCAGCAAAACCTGTGATGAACTTCCTTACAAAGTTTATCTTACCAAAGTAAGATTTGAGTTCTTTTTTGCTTCCTGGAAATTGTAACTTCATAATAGACTCCACCCTGTCAGGATCAATGATAATTCCATCATCTGTGATCAAGTGGCCTAGTAACTTTCCTGTTGTCACCCCAAATATACACTTCTTGGGGTTCAGTGATATTCCATACTCTTCACACTTCTTCAATACATTTCTGAGATCGGTTACATGATTGCTCCTTTCCTTAGAGAATACAGTCAAGTCATCCATATAGATGACTATGCATTTTCCTATTAAGCCTCTGAAGGCTATGTCCATTGCTCGCTGGAATGTAGCTCCAGCATTTATAAGTCCAAATGGCATACGTCTATATGCAAATATCCCCCACTTTGTGGTGAAGGTAGTTTTCAATCTGTCAATTTTATCAACCATCACTTGGTTGTATCCTGAAAAGCCATCCAGGAAGGACATCATCTTGGCTCCATTTACCATCTGCAGAACTTCATCTAATGAGGGTAAAGGGTAATTATCCTTTTCTGATGCTCTGTTCAGATTTCTGAAATCTACGCACAACCTAATGTCTCCATTCTTCTTTCTGACCGGGACTAGATTAGCAACCCAGGTGGAGTGCCTTACAGGAAAGATTATCCGGGCACTTAACAACTTCTTGACTTCTTCAAGAATTATTGGTTCAAGCAAAGCATTGACTGGCCTTTGCTTCTGTCTGAAAGGTTTAGCATCTGGTTTGAGAGGTATAGTATGAGTTATGACAGAAGTATCATATGTCTTCAGCTCATCATAGGTCCAGGCAATTACATGTATGTAATCCTTGAGGGCTTGAGTTATTCCTTCTAACTCCTCTGGTGTGCAAACTTTACCAATTAGCACACTTTTATGGTCTTCATTTTGTCCAATATTCACTTGTGAATACTGACCTACATCTGCTTTGGGTAGATCCTTATGTTTAAGCATATTATCCCAATCAAAGGCCCTTTCTAATTCAATCATACCTTTGGGAATCCTGTTGCTGGGCAACTCTAATATCTCGTCTTCCTCCCAGACATGATCCTCGATACCATCTTCATCTATGACTTGGGCATCAAATACATCTCTATTGGAAATGAAATCCAAAATGTGTTGATCATCATCAAACACCTGGAGATTGGTCACATTGTCAGGTACTGACAGTATTGACACCAGCTCTACTGAAAATCTCTTTAGACCTGATATAGACAGTGGCTCCAATGTACTGGCAGCCTGGGCAAGTGCATTTGCCCTGTGGTTTTGTTCTCTTGGTATGTGACTGATATTAAAGGCGTCAAAATCCTCAATTAGATCCCACACACAATGTCTGTAGTTGGATAGCTTCCTGTAGTTACAAGAGTAAATTCCTCTTACTTGCTTCACAACTAGCTCTGAATCTCCGAAAACATGCAAAATCTTTACTTTTTTCTTATGAGCAAACAGTATCCCATGAATTAGAGCTTCATACTCTGTTACATTATTAGTACAAGGGAACTATAATCTGTAGGCTGCTAGATAGGATTTTCTTGATGGGTCAATGAGATCAATTCCTACCCCAGCACCTTGTTTGGACTTGGATCCATCAAACCTCAGGATCCAGGGTTTATCTTCAGTAGGATGTTTAGCTGAACCTTCTTTCTTCTTTGCAGCTCTGGCTGCTGCTCCACCTGATATCCACTTTGACTTAGGGATGTCGTCATTTCCAAGTTTCTTCTTTCCTTTACTTTGTGAGCCTGCTGACTTTTCTATTTTCTCTTTCATATCAGCAGGAGAATGATTTCCTGGATCCACATCTGTATGCCTTTTCAAAATGTGTAAACATAGTGAGCAAGTTGTTTCTGAGTGAGGTGCTTCATGCAGTCTGCACCAACCTTCGATTAAGACCTCATGGGGAGATCTATGCTGTCGTGTCATCTTCTCCATTTCTTTTACTAGAAACTCTTCAAATTTGGTCAGGTTACTACCTTTGTCCTCATCGGACAATTCATAGTCTGGTTCCATAAAACAATCACTCCCAGGGGTGATCTTTTCTTTCTTTCCATTATTTATCTGGTCGTAAGCTAGAACTTCGTCTGTCTTAAGGATATGATCTTCGTCATGATTTGTCAGCTCCTCTGTTCCTGCAGAAGACAAACAAGAATCAGTATCATCATCATCATTAGATGTCAAACTTACCTCAGAATATGATAATGATGCCTCGCTGCATGTCTGTTCCAGCATCATCATATCTAAGCATGTTTCACAAGTCTTTTCTGAATGTGCTTCATTGTGTAATCTGCACCATCCATCAATCAAAATATCAGTAACAGGTATATTAAACAATTGACAGCGTTTTACCTGATTGGACAGATGTATCTCGAAGTCTCTGAAGCGATCTATTCCATTCTCATTATCAAGATTATTGGCAGGTTCTACAATAGGTATATCTTCCTGATGATCATCATCATGATGAGGATGAAGGTTAAGCATCAAGATCTCTTCTATTTTGACGGTCTGTGGCCTGATGTAGTAAACTCCAGGTTCTACGTTTACGTACATGATCTCATTTGTTATGTTGTACTCAGTGATCATATGCTTCATTCTAGGCTCAGCATCAATCCTGATCTGATTAGGTATACCCTTCCATGGTAACCACATGTGACTGAAATCTGTAGACATATATCTGTTAAGTGTTTTAGACCAGTCCCGGCTAAGTAACATCCCATACGTATCAGGTATATCGACTACCTGAATGTCAATGTAATACTGGATCCTAGGATCAGATGCTAGCTGCATGTGGATATGAGTTAATTCCCCTACTACACTTACTTCTGTTTTGTCCAACTGTGTGACCGTCTTTAAGGATTTAGCAGGATGCAGTCCTAAAGCGTTACATATTGACAATGGCATAACATTTGTTGAGGCTCCTGAGTCAACCAAACAGTTGTGCAGGTTCTTACTGAACATTCTTATAGTGAGGAGGAACAGAGGTGATTTAATTTTGTTCCTATACAAGGTCATGTGGGAGGTCTCTATAGTTTGGACTGTAGCTGACACTTTAGGCTTGACAATATTATCTTTGGTAGCATGATCTTTGCCAGTGGGTTGATTTGAGAGATGACTATCCTCTTTAGGAGCAGGATCATCTAGTGACTTCATGAATGCTCTTTTGATGGCAGGAGTTTTCAGTAACTCAGACAGAGACAGGTTAATCTTAATTTTCTTCATTTCATCGGCCAGATAATTGACTAACTTGTCAGACTCATGGGGTGCATTTACAATCTTTGATCCTATGTTCTGAGGTGACAAGTACTGAGCATTTACCTCGGGGAACCCAGGGTTATTGCTGGCTTTAGGATCAGGAGGTGTGTTGAAGTTGTTTGGAGGCAAAGATGATGTCAATGGACCAGTAGGTCTGTTGGCATTATTTCTCAGGTTATAATTATGCTTACCAGGATATTGCTGTTGGTATGCATGCACTTCCTCATGTTCTCTTGCAGGCTCGTTTTCATCTTCGAAGGGGAATACATAGTTTGCTTCAAAAGTTAAAGCAGATTCTTCGCTTGCCTAGTTATAATTTTGATGAGGTTGATTTGTATAGGTTTCTAGCATAAAGGCTGAGTCATATCCACATGGAACAATCTCATTTTCCTCTGTCGGAGGTGGATTTCTAGAAGTGTTAGACACTTCAGTCTGAAAGATGCTAGCAACGATCCTAAATTGTGGACAGTCTAATTCTGCATGTGCATTTGTATTGTGGATTCTACACCCATTGGTAAGGGCTGCTTCAGCAAGATTGACTCTAGTAGTCTGTTTGGCTTCACCTGGAGGCTGATTGTCCAGGGGTGATGGTAATGAGCCATTATTTGGCCTAGAGTTCCATACTCTGGGCTGTCTCTGAGGATTATTGTTATTTCCACCATTATTGTTGAAATTATTGGTGTTATATCCTCTGTCAGGATAATTTGGTCTATCATTGGGATAATTTCTGTTATGGTTTGACTGTGAATGAAAACCTTGATTTCTCAAATGTGTCACTTCTGTGGTGAGTTTTCTCAATTGAGCAGAGATTTCTTTGATTTCTTCCTTTTCTTCCTGAGCTTTGGCCACTATATTTTCAGTCTGAGGCTTGAAGAAAGAGGATCCATAGTTATTGCTAGACAGATCAACACCCTGAGGTGTCTGAGCTTGGACAGGACATTGTGACAATTGGCCATTTCCATTAGGAGGAGGCATAATGCCCAGTGGAGGTACTTGCAGAGGTGCAGGCATGACTGTTGGAGGTATCACTACTCCATTGGGATATTGTGCAGGATATGATGCAGGATATTGTGAATGCATGCCAGGCAAGGTAGGGAATACTATATTCGGAGTAGGAGCAGGTATCAACTGTTGATTTACCTGTATGGCTTCTTGAAAAGCTAAGGCTAAAGTTGTGATTTGGGGGTGTGTTCTCCTTATGAACATGGAGGTCAAGGGATCTAAGGTAGAATAATAAATGTTCCTTGCGGCTTCGTTAGACACAGTATAAGGAGTGACCACCCTGGACAACATTTTCTGAAACCTAGCATTGAAATTTGCAATAGGCTCATTCTCAAATCTCTTGATAGTGGCAAATAAATGATAGTTTACTGAGGGGTCGACTAGAACCTTGAATCTATCAAGAAAGGCTTTCTCTAGTAAGGCCCATGAATCAACAGAACCCTGACCAAGACTAATGAGCCAATTATAGGCTTCTTCCCCTAAGGAAAAAGGAAATAATCTGCACACCACATCTTGGTGCTCTATTTTGGCTCTGCAACAAGCTTCCTTAAAGGTCCTGATATGATCATCAGCATCTTGGTAAGGATGATATTTTGGACAAAGCTTATCCGGATTCTTTGGTAACTCATGATATGTAGTAAAGGTCAAAGGTGACTCTGCTGCAAAGAAAGACATTGCAACCAGAGGAAGTTGAGCTGGTCGAGGTTGGACTAGAGGCACACCCTGAGGTTGAACAAGAGGTGTCACAGGTATCCCCGAAGGTATTTGTAAATCAACAGGAGTTACAGGAAGAGGTTCTGATGAAGCTCCTAATGCATTAGACTGGGGAGTATGATGAGTGTCCACAGTTCTGGGTCTGAAACCTCTAACGGGCAATTCTTCAAAAATTCCACTAGGTCTAGACCTGGTATTTATCCTGTGAGCTAGGATTTCTCAATTTTGAAGCAAATTGGCTGAAACTTTACAAATATTGGCTGGATTTTACTAGATGAAGTGATATTTGCGGTCAGATGACTGATCAGACTGGATATTTATGAAATATTTGCAAAGATACTGCAAATATTGAAGGATATTGGAGGTATTTTGAATGATTTACTATAAGGCCAGCAATATTTATGTTAGATTTAGAAATCTTTACACAGAATAAGCATCTACAAGCTTGCTATAGTAAATATTTGCATGATATTTGAAATTCACAGATGATTCGAGATTACCTTACTCTCTGCATCATCAAACCTGGAAATTATGATGATGAACGTAGTGTTCCGTGGCCCTCCTTCTAGCGCCAATTTGTGTTGATCATGATGTTAGTCATAAACATGCACAGAATAAAAGTGCACATTAACCTTTATTCATCTTGAAAGATACTGTGAATTCAGAGAATTCATGATCCCAAGTCTCCGGTGATTAGGTCTTAATCATCTGACGTTACTCAAAGGTTAATGTGAGTTGCTGTTTCCATTTTGGGGCCTTATGTGAAAATGTTCCATCATCATGACATTCCTGCAGAAATTCTTTACAGAGAAGTCATATTATACAGTTATTAGATGAAAAGATGTAGAAATACCTCAATCTTTGCATGATATTTTCAATTGTGCATGCTTTGCATTCAAATATGCTAAATATTTGTGATTACCTACGAGATGTCTGCATATTTTGTGTTATTTTCTTAAGATTATCAATTATTTGTAATTGTGATAGTGAAATGTTCTGAAATTTAAAAGAAACTGAAAAGAATACTACAATTTAAAGTTGAACCTTTACCTATTGATCCACATACATACTTGATACTGTCATGAGGAGAAGAAATCAAACCATATGTTCACCAGGTTATTCCACAGCTAGACACAGTTGATGCAAACTTCAGAGGATAATGAATGAAAACAATACATGCAACATGATGAGCACTCCAAGGGATGCAGCAAATCAAAGCACATATCCAGAATTCAGACACAGATTACTCAAGATTTACGAAGATTTGTAATCAAAATGCTCTTCTCTTTCATTAAGTATGCAAAAGACATGTATATATGCAATAGCTTTGAAATAAGCCCTGAATATTTCAGCAAACAGATTTCAATTAAGTTTTGAATGTTTCAACAAGGCATTCCACCACCTTTTATAGAATAAGGTGAGGAATCCTTTACAAAAGATCAATGATTAAGATTCACCAATTAACATCAATGGTCCAGACGAAAAGCACGTGCTTTGCCAGTTGGCAAAAGTACAGCTGGCACAGAATATTCCAGCATCTTCAATTTGATTCGGTCTCCAGCTGGCAAATAGCATCTTTGACAATATCCTCCTCACCTCTGGTTTATGTTGCCTCCTTGTGCAATATTACAATGTTCAGCTACAACTCTAACAGCGTCAAGATTTCCTGCAATAAACAGACAAACATTAAGTACAACAATTGGAACACAGCATGCAGCTAAAACCTTCATTAACAATAGGCCAAATGTTCAAACACATGCAATCGGGTTTCAAATTTGTGAAAATCATGCACAAAATGCATAAACAGGGCCAAAAATACTCGGGTCAACCATCGTTGACTGAAAATCAGACAATCGGGCCTTCAAATGGATTCAAAAATCCATCGCTTCTTTTTCTCGCCCATTTCCTTGTATATCGAGTTTCAAATCTGCTGATACATCGCAAAATATACAAGGAATAAATCGCTCTTCAAATTATTTCAAATCCGGTCTTTGTATGCTATCGGCATGTATATCAGGTTCAAATATGATCATGCATCTCAAAATATACAAGGAATTAATTGTTTTTCAATTTGCCTTCGAATCCGCTCTTGTATATACTACCGGCATGTATATCGCGCAATGAATCTGCATATACAAGCACAAAAAGTCACAAATTACATGCAAAACATTCTTATGCATATAACCAATGTATATCGGAATGTACAAAAGAAATATACAATCGCAAAATATACAATGAATAAAACGCATTCAATAATATTTCAAATCCGGTGCATGTATATCGTGCAATGTATATTTCGGTGTGTATAAAAGAAATATACAAGGGCCAAAATATACAACGAATTTGCAGCATTTGATAATATTCGAGTTCCGCCCTTGTATGTGATGCATGTATGTATCGGCGTGACCACACACGGTCGGGATGACAAATCCAAACTTGGCCGACGGCAAAAGTTATACCGACGCCAATAGTTACTGATGTCCACCCATCGGGAAGACAACAACTATCGGCGAGAAAAATCAAGACTCGGCCGATGGACAAACGTTGGGCCGATGGACAAACACATCAGGGAGACTACCTCAGTCGGCGGGACAATACAAGACACTCCCGATGGTTAAACTTATGGCGATGGGGGAACCATATCGGGGTGACTACTCCATCGGGGAGAAAAATCAAAGCACTCCCGATGGTTAAAACTATGCCGATGGAGAAACTTAGGGCTATCGGTCTATCTGCAGGATATTACGAAATATGATGCTCCCCCCCTCGAATGTCCTGATGACGTCACTGTCATATCCGGGGCTTTGTTAAAATGCAAAAGATGACGTCATCGTCAGATTTGTGAACCTGATCATATTTAGGAAATATCCTGCCGAAGGGGAAATGTGATGATGATGTCATCCTGATAGTTATTTCTTCATTTTTCAGGTTAGGAGGACGTCCTCAGGATATTTAGCATAAGGTGATATTTCTCGACAGGAGGACATTATGAAATATCGGGTTACACTCAAAAAATGATGCTCACGATGCGCCCAAGGCTATTGACGAGTAAAGAGGGGCTATCACTTAAAATTAACGTCCGGATATTGCAACAGCATGATTTTGACCAGGTGATAGACCAAGATCAGGATGACCTTGACAACATGACTGAGGATATAAAAAAATGATGATCATCTTGCGATTATCAGGTTTGACCAAAACTTTGACTGCTCATAACTCCCACATATGGACGAATTTTCAGATGATGTAAAAGGCAAACCTGCATGGAATTTCAAGCTCTTTCTAAATATGAGGTCACAGAAATGAAATATGAACTTTGACAAACTGACCTCATGATGATGATCTACCTCATCCTGACCCTTCATGATGCTGCATCTGACTTACTTTTACCAAACCGCTAGAAAGCAGACAACACAAGCCAAGCCAAAAAGCTGGGTCCCTATTTTGCCAAGTCAAAATGGGGTGTGTTGTGTAACCACACAACAGTAATCTTACTTTTTCTTTTCCTCCTTGTGTTTCTTTACCTCTTGTCAATCTAGTACTCCGTGCCACAAACCCCCCCCTCTCTCTCCTTTTAAGGATGTCTCTCTCTACAATTTTACTCTCTCTCATTCTCCTCTTTTCTTCCTCATGATGGATCATAGAGTGTGATCCAAAACGTCGATACAAAAAAAGCAACACAATTTTTCTAGAAGCTTACAATTTGATTATCATGGACTGTGGAAATATCGTGTCTACTAACAATAAACATTTTACAATACAATATTAGACTATTTCCTCCATGGAGATCAATATCTTCTTCCTCTAGTAGAAATTCGACAACATAACCCTGTAAAAACACCCTCATATGTCCTCTATTCCATGCCTCCAATATATAGACTTAAAGTGGCCTAAAAAACCATCAAATAACAATACCATGGGCTCAAATAAGCTCAAAAAATACTAGGGTATGAATTCTCACACCTCTTATATGTGTGCATCCATCCCATAATAGAAAATAACTCATACATAAGAATCCTTGATTTCCATTATGTAAGTTGGCATATGTAACTCCCAAGCACTCCCCCACAAAGCATAGTTAATTACATATCACGCCTAACTAATAATAAAAAGTACTCTTATAAGTCCACTATGTAACCCCCTCATCAATGCTCTTATGTGTCATAATATGTCTTACACTATATCTTTATCATAAGCACTCTTACACATCCTCCACATGACAAGATATTCTTTTACAAACTTATTTATATACGTAAACACCAAAATCAAAATAAATTACACATGGCATAATGGCCAAGGCATAAAGTGGACATCCCATTTCATGAGGACAATGTATAAAATAGTAAAAATTGAATAATGTGAACATTAGGGCTTGCAAGGTGTATGACACACCTAATCCCAACATTCTACTACTTGGACCATATACCTTTCAAGAGCAAAAAGGAACACTGACAAATAGTGAACTAACTACTAAGGGTATAACCATGTTACACCAACTCCTATGTGTTCATGAGCTCAACCAAGCATCTGTAACAACCATCAGGTGACCACCATCTCAATCACAACACTCTCATCCTTTATAATGCCCAAGCATGAAAGATAATAAACCAAGCCAAGATCACACTCTGAATGGCATGCTTCAACCTAAGCACATACATTGTATTCCATCTCTTTTAGAATAGGACTGAGTATTTGCCAAATACTCAACAATAGCTAGGATAGTGATCACAACATATCACTAACATATCCAACTAGTCATACCTCAATAACAAGGTAGTGTAATGCCCCCTTCCCTATGGTCCAACTCAAAAGATTGAAAGACTCATATCCTGGCCAACTCACATGTTGCCTGACTCCTTGAAGTTAAGATTTATCCATTTATATGATGGACGACCTTCTAGTATAAAAGAAAGACTCTTTTATATGATGGCTGATCCTTATCAAACTAAGCGCTCCACATATACATGTCTTAATTGAATAAAGGAATAATGAGATGTGATTTAAAGATAAGGCATACAATTTATGAAGAATGAAGTAGTGGCTCTTAAGATAATGTACAAGGAGTGTGTCTGATTATGTATTAATGCAAGCTCAAAAGAAGACAATTTGTGTGATTAGAGAAAGATATTATATGAAATTAATATTATTTAATAAGGGTGCAACAATTAATAGTGGAAGGCAGTGATCAACATTAGTTAGTAAAAAGGCAACGATCATTATTAGTTAGTGAAAGGCTGCAATTTGTTTTCTTATTAATAGTCACATCCATTCATAATGGATGCCTCCATTTGGAGTGATAAAATGTGGAGGGAAGGAATAAAGGAGTAGGGAGAAATAAATGCAATGCATCATAAGATGAAACATATATCTGAAGCGATCAAGGAATATATCTGCAAAATGTATATATAGATATATATCTATAGTAATATATTAGTGGATATATATTACAGCAACATATCAAGAATCATCAGCAAGAAAGGAGAATACATAATACTGATCGCTTATTTAATCAGATCAGAATTTAAGGTGTTAATATTCCAATCCACTATGGTAATGTAGAGATTATTATTTAGTTTTACATATGAATCTATTGCACATCTCAGCCACATGTTAACAAGCATTAAAATATACATAAAACATTGCAACAATTTGTCAAAGGGTAAGGAAGGAAATATTAAAATATACATAAAACACTGCAACAGTTTGTCAAAGGGTAAGGAAGAAAATTTGCTTTAAGGGAGAACAGCTTAGGGCACTCTGCTATAGTGGCAAGTAGGGAGAATAGCTAGACAGGCACCCTATTGTACTGTGAAAGGGAGAGAATGACTAACCTGGCACCCTATTGCAATTTCCCTTCCAATCCCTACATCAAGGGACTGCTGATAAAATTAGAGATTTACATACAAATCAAATTTGCTGCATAATGACGAATATATGATACCCTTACAATAATAATAAGTTTATTTCATGAACTATGTTTGCAATGTTACCTAATTGATTGCAGGCTTCCAGAACATAATTAGCTATCTTATTCCTGAGTAAAGATATGTACCCTAACTACCTTATATGCTTGTTCCATTTGGTTTTGTGAATTTGGATAGATTAGAGACTAATCCAGCAAGGGGACATTACACCTATGTACATGTTGAATATTATAATAGTGATTAGAATTCTATCTGTAACATCATTGGATTATATGTTTATTTATCTGTTGATAACTAACATGATTATAGGACGTCAGGTTTATCTTGCTTAAAGCATTTAATTGATAAGTTACAACCCTAACTATGTTAAATTTGTGATTCTAGGGTAGGATTTAGGGCAATCCCAAAAGGGGACATTACAAGTAGACACGTCACAGGTAGACCTTGTTGGCAAGAGACACTGTTCTGATAATTAAATGTTGTCATTGATGGCAACAAAGAAAAGAGACTACACCGATATGTCAAAGAGACTTTACTCTGGAAGAAGAAATGACTAAGTATGAGCATTATACATTATACAGAGTAATGTTGCAAATATATGCGTGATGTGTTGTCATTGATGTCAACATATCTTTCTGTCAGAAACAGTGAAGACAGTGCAGAGGAGTGATCAGTATTTCCAGTAAGGTGAAGATCAGAGTTTGCATATTAAAGGGTTTGTATAGGGTTGTCTATTGTTTCTCCAGTTGAGATTTGAGAGGTCCACATGAAGATTTGGTGAAGTTATGGCCCTCTGAGTAGAACAGGTTTCTGCAGTTGTTCTGTGATGACAGAGTGGGAAGAAGTTGGTCCAGATTGGTCCAGTATGAGAATATTGTGATCTAAAGATCTAGAGGCATGTTTGGGATGTTGGTGTGTTCCCTCAACTTGAGTGGTTCATGGTTTGGAGATTTGGAAGCAATCTTTCTAGTATGACAGTCATGGCAGTGTGTGTTCTTGAAGTTCAATGTGAAGATGCGAGTGATTATGGTGATGCGAAGTGGTGTGGTTGTTCTTGTTGACTTAATTGTGCTTGTGGTGGTCTCTGGATCGTGTGACTATTGTGTTGGTGGTCCACATTGACAAAAGAGCTCGTGATTGAAATTTTCCTCTTTGTTGTTGTTCTTCTTCCCAGTCTTGGCCGACCGGATGTTCCTAGCATGTTGTAGATGATCTAAAGATCATTTTATGAAGCATGGCGTGTTTATAGAGGAAGATTCAAGTCTCAGCTATGATTGGCCGATAATGTAAAGATCTGCGTTAAGTTTGGCCAACCTTGTTGATCATTCCAAGATGGATGAAGTGTATAAATACTTGTTGAAGAATTGTCAAACATCATCCTTGAGCAAATGATGAAGAGCAGGGGATGACTAATGGATCGTCACAAACTTGAGTGACTGATCCTTCTTGAGGTGGACAACAAACTTGTAAAACATGGCATCTAAAACCTTCATTTTTGAGCCCAAATTGGTTTGGGTATGTGAGATGATTGTCAACACTTGAGTGTCATATCCCGATGTTAAGGCATTGTTTAAATTAAAGATTTAAATGTCATGATAAGACAGTAAAATCAATTTCATGAAATATGACATTTAGTCAATAAAATAATTACATATATATCATTAATATATAATATTTAATAAATGATCTTAAAATATATTATATTAAAAATATATCTATTAACAAGAATATATTATAAAAGGGAAATATAAATATAATATATAATAATAATATAAATATAAATATTATTATTATATTTAATATATATAAATAAATACTATTATATTATATTATATAATAATAATAATAATAATAATATCAATCATAAATGTTCTTATTATAAATAATAACCATTATAAATGAAAATACAATATAAAATAGAATAGGATTATAATTATAATGGTGATTGGGCCTCCTAAATAAGTCCTGATCCCATATAAGAAAACATTAACAACAACGAATGGAGGTTTCCCTTGACTGAATGGTGTGTTGTTTACCATTGATACCCCTTCGTGGTCTTTAAAAAGCCCTGCTCCTACCCATTGTGAGGCATGGATAAACTACACACTTTCGTCTACAGAAAAAAAAGAAATTTAGGGAATTAAAAGAGACAACGCAACAGTGGTAATAAGGAGTTGTGAGCAAGTGAATAAAGAAGGAATTTAGTTAGCCAAGAGGAAGAGAGCCACCATCAGAAATTTAGGTAAGTATAATTAATATGTTTATTCCTATAATAGTTAAAAGTAAGTATGTGTATTTCAATTGCTCAAGTTTATATCTAGTATAAAGATATTTTTATGGATGGAATGTGAATAGGAATAAGCAAATTTTAGCATAGAATAAGAATGTTATAAGGTAAATGTGCATATCATAAAATAAATGATCATTATTGAATAAGAATCTTATCATAAAGATGGCATACGATGCAAGATATGATGCATATTAGTGTTAATCAATAAGATAGTAAAAATGCCTTAACAAGAGCAATATTAAACCATGAAAGGAATGAACATTCTCTCAATAATGATATAATGCTAATAAATATATGAAAAGATATATTATTATAGAATCATGTTAGCAAATAGAATAATAGAATTAATTCATTAACTCTATCTGAGAGGGTGATGCATGGGAATGTTCAATTAGCCAACATGGGTATGTTTTGTCCCTTGTCTTAGTTGGTACAAGGTACCCCTTGGACAAGTGGAAGTGGCCCTTGTCTCAGTTGGTACAAAAGGTACCCCTTGGACAAGTGGAAGTGGCCCTTGTCTCAGTTGGTACAAAAGGTACCCCTTGGACAAGTGGAAGTGGCCTTTGGCTCCAGTTGGTGAAGAAGTCACCCCTCGTGCCAAAGGATTAATAGTGGACCCATGATTGGCATCACCACACCTCATATGAAGTTAAGGGTTAATACATGGATAATGATAGAAAAATGAGAAATATATATTACTAGAGATCATGACATTAATAATACAGAATATGAAATATCATGATAGAAAGATATATTGATAGTGAACTTAAGGAACATGTGAAATATAAGTGATAGAAAATGTGTATTGAAAATAATCACAAGATTATGGATAAAAGATATGAAATGATAATTGATGTTGATCATAGAAAATCTAAAGGTAATGCTCTTATGTGAATTGAATATATCATATATCTATTGCTATAAATGAAGTTAAGAAGGTTTAGTTTACTAATGTTCTCTCTTTTTAGAAGTTGAAATTGTGTTCAAAATTTGAAAATGTTGGCTTGTGACAAAGGGACATTACATTGAGGAGGGCATAAGACATGTTCATTTGACTTAGAGAAACTCCTCAAACTCACCAAGTGACCTAGCAGGCTATTCTACCCAATGTTTCTTCACAAACTGCCTATTTTCATTGTAGCCCTAGATATGAGGTTCTAAGGGCATAACTCCCAAACTTCCCAAACAAATTACCAAAATCTTTAGCTTTTTAGATACCCATTAAGTCCCTCTATAACATACTTGACAAGTAGGGTACTTTGTTTTGGAACACATGCCTTGAAAAAGGACTGTACCTGTTGTTCCAAGGCTAATTAGCCCTGTTTAACAAAGAAAGTACCCTACCAATGTTGTCCAGAACTTCCTAACCAACTCCAAGACTTGAGATGGATTGAAAATATAAGGATTCAATAGGTTTTGGGCCTCCTTGGGCTTTTCAAGTCATTTTTCCAACACCCACTTACTCTAGCTATCTCAAATGGCTTAATACATGGTGATATCAAGCCAAATCTTCTTCAAATCTTGCCTTAGACTACTCCCCTGCCCCTGAACACAAAAACCATTGTATGAGACACCTAAATAGACCTAATAAATTCATTTTGGGGCTCTAACACAAAGATTTGGGTCAACACCCTATCGTTCTCCTTAAACCCTACCAAACCCTCCTTAAGACAGCAAAATCAGAATAGCGATTTGGAGATCCTCTTGCAACAATGTCAAAGCCTCAAAATGGACTGAAATGAAATTTAAAATAATGTATTATACCATCAAATGCATTATAGTCCTTGAAAAGACTGTACAGACAGGTACAACAGTCTAGAAGAGCGAAATACACAGCAAGAAGCAGCAAAATAGTCTTGTTTCTATATTTTCTCTCTTCAAACTTCAATGCCTTCCTTCCCACAAGATAAATGGGATAAATACAATGTAAATACAACTCCTCTCCATCATACAAGATTCTCTTTCGATCCAAAAAGGCAAAAAGATCACTAATTTCACTAATTTTAGCCTTATGACTGTTTTTTCTAAACATAGCACATGCTATTTGGAGTTCCACTACTAGTTTGACTTCTAGAATAAAGAGAGTGGTTTCCAAAATAGAGAGAGTAGTCTAACTCAGACCTTATTACAATAAAAAAACAAAAGCATGATTCCACCTAGGCTCATAATGAGCATAAAATCCAAAATTAAGGGCTCCTAGTGAGCATACAAGTCAAAATTACTATGGTGGTCTCTGCACCATACAAACGGGGTGAAAAGATTTCAATCTCCTAATGAAATGAGCTCTTGGATAGAGGCTCCATGCTACTTGATATCTTCTTTTGTCATCCATGTAGCATCTTCAATTGGTAAACCATGCCATTTCACCAAATGTTCATTGTAGACTCTATTTCTTGTCCTCTTAACCTCTCTTGTGTCCAAGATAGTTTCAAGTTTCACTGGCTGACTAGGTGGGAGATCCCTTATCCAATCCTCATTAGTAACCTCCTTTGCTTCTTCATCTGCAACAATGGATCCTTTGAAAGGATACAGGTCTATAACATTAAAATGGGTGAGATAGCAACTCTAGGAGGGAGTTCTATCTCATAAGCATTCTGACCAAACTTGTGGACCACCTTGCAGGGTCCTATCTTCTTCATCATCAGTTTTGTATATCTGCCCTTGGGTAGTCTCTCCTTCCTCAAATGAGTCAGCACCATGTCACCTACTTTGTATTGGACATCTCTTCTTCTTAGATCAGCCTTCTCCTTGTACTTGGCAACACTCTTTTCAAGAGTTTCTCTTACTTGGTGATGTATCTCCTTCATGGCTATGGCAAAATCTTCTCCTTGTGCACTCATATTGTCTACTCCTCTTAGGTCTCTCAGCTCATAAATGCCTCTAGGCTTCATAACATACACCACTTCAAAAGGTGTTCTTCCAATGCTCCTGTTAACAGAGTTATTGTAGGCATATTCTGCTTGGGGAAGCAGGAGATCCCATGACTAATTATGCTCCTTTGTTAGACATCTCAATAGGTTTCCCAAGGACCTATTCACAACCTCAGTTTTCCCATTTGTTTGGGGATGGTAGACAAAACTGAAGGTTAGGTTTGTTCCCAGCTTGTTCCACAAGGTTCTCCAGAAGTGACCAATGAACTTGGAATCTCTGTCAGACACTATCGTCAAAGGCAAACCATGGATTCTTACAATTTCCTTGAAGAATAAACCAGAAATGTGAGAGGCATCATTAGTGGACTTATAGGCAATGAAATGTGCCATCTTACTAAATCTATCTACAACAACAAAAATGTTGTCATAACCTCTTTGTGTCTTGGGTAGACCTAGAACAAAGTCCATGCTAATTGACTCCCATGGATGATTGGGGATTGGTAAAGGTTGATATAAACCTACATTAGAGCTTGATCATTTAGCCCTCTGGCATATCACGCAACTCTCCACAAACTTCTTCACATCATTATGCATCTTAGGCCAATGGTAAAACCTCTTAACCTGCTCTAGAGTTTTGTCATAACCAAAATGACCACTCATGCTACCACAATGTTTTTCCCTGATCAGATTTTCTCTCATGGAGCATCTTGGCACACACAACTGAGCTCCCTTGAATAGTAAACCATCTTGTACTACAAACTCAGAAAATTCATTGTGAAAAACATCTTGGGACTGATTGCAAACATCAAAAACATCACTGAAATCTTCATCATTCTCATACATACCTTTAAGTGCATCAATACCTACACTCTGTAACTTGATCTCTTGCACCATCATAGACTTTCTACTTAGAGCATCAACAACTTTATTTGCTTGTCCTTTCTTGTGTTTGATGGTGAAGGTGTAGTCCTGCATATACTCCATCCACTTCATGTGTCTCTGACTCAACTTATCTTGGTTGTTCAAGAAACTCAAAGCATGGTTGTTTGTGAAGACAATAAACTCCTTAGGCAATAGATAGTGCCTCCACTTCTTGAGTGACTATACCATAGCATAGAGTTCAAGGTCATAGGAAGAATTCTTCCTCTTCGATTCATTGAGTTTTTCACTAAAGAAAGAAACCGATCTCCTATCTTGGCTTAGGATTGTGCCTATGGCATATCCACTTGCATCACATTCAATTGTGAACACCTTGCTGAAATCAGGGAGTGCAAGAATAGGTTGTTGAGCCACCCTTGTCTTCAAGTATTCAAATCTTTTCTCAGCTTCCTCAGTCCATTGAAACTTTCTCTTCTTATCTCCTTTGATAGTATCAAGAATAGGAGAACAAATGTGACTGAAATTCTTGATAAAATTTCTATTAAATGTGGCCAAACCATGGAAATGTCTTACCTCTGCTGCTATTCTAGGAGTTGGCCAGCTGAGTATGGTTTCTACCTTGGATGGATCCATCTTTAGTGTACCTTTGGAGATCACAAACCCAAGATAGACAAGCTCCTCTTTCATGAATTCACACTTCTTGAGGTTGATCATCAGTTTCTTCTCATTCAATCTCTTCAACACCATGTCTAAGTGTTGTAAGTGTTCTTCTTTGGTTCTGCTATACACAAGAATGTCATCTAGATAGACTACCACAAACTTTCCTATGAAATGCTTGAGAACTTCATTCATAAGTCTCATGAATGTACTTGGGGCATTTGATAACCCAAATGGCATTACTAGCCACTCATAAAGACCTTCATTAGTCTTGAATGCTAACTTCCATTCATCACCCTCTCTTATTCTTATCTAGTGGTTACCACTCTTTAAATCTATCCTTGAAAAGTAACATGCACATGACCCAAACTATCCATTAGATCTTCTATATGAAGTATTGGTAATCTATACCTGATTGTTATCATGTTGATGGCTCTGGAATCAGTGCAAAGTCTCCATTCTCCACCCTTCTTAGGTGCTAGGATAGTTGGAACAGCACAGGGGCTTAAACTCTCCTTGATCAACCCTTTGTCTAATAGCTCTTGGATTTGATTTTCAACCTCTTCATTTTGTTGTGGTGTCATCTTGTATGCTGCTTTGTTTGGCAAACTTGCACAAGGGACGAGATCAATATGATGGCTCACATCTCTGACAGGAGGCAATGAACTTGGTAGGTCTTTTACCACTATGTCTTCATACTTGTCCAATAGGACGTGCAACTCCTCTGGTATCTTTTCTACCTCAGTTTCTACCTTGGCTAATATAGGCTTGCCAATGATGGCATATCCAACCTCTTCTTCTTTTAGTGTCTTCAAAAACTCCTTCTCTTTTACCATCATCACGCTTGGTCCTTCATGGACTACTGTACCATCTTCTTTTAGGGGTGTAAGTTGGTATGACACTCCATCTTTCACAATCATGTAGTTGTTCTCTTCTCCATCATGCTTGGTCTTCCTATCAAATTGCCATGGCCTACCTAGTAGTAGATGGCATACATCCATGGGAATGATATCACACAGGATCTTGTCCTTGTAGGCACCAATGTTGAACTCTACCAAGCTTGCTTATTCACAAGTACTTGCTGACTCTTATTGAGCCATGACACCTTGTAGGGTGTAGAGTGAGGAATCCTCTTGATCTTCAACTTCACTACCATTTCTAGAGACACAAGATTGTTAGTAGAACCAGAGTCAACAATCACCTTACATACCTTCCCTTGTGCTTTACAAGTTGTCCTGAATAAAGCCTTCCTTTGTGGGGGCTCATTGGCTATTGGTACTTTCAGTAATGTCCTTATCATCAATGATTCTCCTCCTTCTGGGGTTGTACGTACAAAAGATGAGTTCACACTCTCTTGGTCCTCCTCTTGTACTATTTGGACTCTTCTATCACCTCTATATGAACTTGATGCTTGTTTTCTTGGGCATTTGAATGCAGGATGTCCAACTTGGTTATAGTTGTAGCATTTGCCTGTGAAGGTGCTTGACCCTCTACCTTGGCCTCCAAAGCTACCTCTACTATTTGATCTTCTTCCTCTAAAGCTATCTCTTTCACATGACTCCCATCTTGGATCCTAGTTCTCTTTGTTGTTGTTATTTGTTTCTCCTTGCCGCTTTTGTCCTCTTCCACCAAAATTTCCTCTTCCTCTGGAGTTCCTTCCTCTACCCCTTCCATTTTGTTCTTGTTTCCTTTTGATCTTCTCCTCAGCTCTCACTGACAATTGGAAGCATTCTTCCACATTCCTGGGTGTAGTAAGACTTAGTTCATCTTGGATATTGAACCTAAGCCCATTCATGTATCTAGCAATCTTTGCAACTTCATCCTCATTATGGCTAGTTCTCATACCAAGTTTATGAAACTCCTTTGTGTAGGCCATTACATCCATCTACTTCTATTTCAAGTTCTGCAACCTTCTAAAGGTTTGAATGGCATAATCTTTTGGAAGGAATTGACCCTTCACCTTGGACACCATCTGGTCCCATGAACTGATTTTGGGTTTTCCTTGTCTTATTCTCTCTGATTGAACATAGTTCCACCATGTCAGTGCTGCTCCCTTCAACTTGGTCTTTGCCAGTTTGACTTTCTTTTTTTCTGGCATCTCTTTGTACTCAAAGTAGTTATCCAAGGAATCAATTCAGTCTAGTACCTCCTCACTATTCATCTTCCCTTCATACATGGGCAACTCCATCTTGACATTAGTGTTTTCTCCTTTCACAATCTGTAGCATCTTCATAAACCTTTTAGCATCTGGATCCATCTCTACCTCACTGGATCCCAGTCAGGTTTGCTTGAATGGTTGCAAGTCTGGTTAGGACTCCTTCTTGAGATTCCTTCATCAATCTCACTTCTTTAGTGAGGACTAGACTGTTCTTAGGAGGCATCTTGTACTCCTTCTAATTCACTCTTTCCCAATCAGAACTTATGCTCTGATACCACTTGATGCAGAGTAGGGGATGACTAATGGACCTTCACAAACTTAAGTGACTGATCCTTCTTGAGGTGGATAGCAAACTTGTAAAACATGGCATCCAAAACCTCCATTTTTGAGCCCAAATTGGTTTGGGTATGTGAGATGATTGTCAACACTTGAGGAGGGCATAAGACATGTTCATTTGACTTAGAGAAACTCCTCAAACTCACCAAGTGACCTAGTAGGCTATCCTACCCAACGTTTCTTCACAAACTGCTGATTTTCCTTATAGCTTTAGAAATGAGGTTCTGAGGGCATAACTCCCAAAATTCCCAAACAACTTACCAAAATATTTATCTTTTTAGATACCCATTAAGGCCCTCTATAACATACTTGACAAGTAGGGTACTTTGTTTTGGAATACATGCCTTGAAAAAGGACTGTACCTGTTATTCCAAGGGGCAATTGGCCTTGTTTAACAAAGGAAGTGCCCTACCAATGTTGTCCAGAACTTCCTAACCAACTCCATGGCTTGAGATGGATTGAAAATAGAAGGATTCAATAGGTTTTGGTCCTCCTTGGTCTTTTCAATTCATTTTTCAAACACCCACTTACTCTAGCTATCTCAAATGGCTTAATACATGGTGATATCAAGCCAAATCTTCTTCAAATCTTGCCTTAGACTACTCCCCTACACTTGCACACAAAAACCATTATAGAAGACACCTAAACAGACCTAACAAATGCATTTTGGGGCTCTAACACAAAGATTTGGGTCAGAACCCCATTGTTCTCCTTAAACCCTACCAAACCCTCCTTGAGATAGCAAAATCTGAACAACAATTTGGAGATCTTCCTACAACAATATCAAAGCCTCTAAATGGACTAAAATGAAAGTTAAAACAATGTATTATACCATCAAATGCATTAGAGTCCTTGACAGGACTGTACAGATGGGTACAACAGTCTAGAACAGCAAAATACACAGCAAGAAGCAACAAAGCAGTCTTGTTTCTATATTTTCTCTCTTCAAACTTCAATGCCTTCCTTCCCATGAGCTAAATGGGATAAATACAATGCAAATACAACTCCTCTCCATTGTACAAGATTCTCCTTCAATCCAAAAAGGCAAAAAGATCACTAATTTTAGCCTTATGGCTATTTTTTCTAAACATAGCACATGCTATTTGGAGTTCCACTACTAGTTTAACTTCTAGAATAGAGAGAGTGGTCTGACTTAGACCTTATTACAATAAAAAAATAAAAACATGATTCCACCTAGGCTCATAATGAGCATAAAATCTAAAATTGAAGGCTCCTAGTGAGCATACAAGTCAAAATTACTATGGTGGTCTTTGCACCAGCAAAATTGATTAAATTCGAATAAAGGATCAGAAGTAGGGTAGAGAAGAAAAGGAGTGAGAGCAGTATTTAGTGTGAAGTTAGTAAAGAAGAATATGGGGCAAAGCAGAAGTTTTTGAGCATTCATTGAAATTGAACCAGGCATGAAGTAGATTCTATTTTTTAGTTAATTCAATCTATTCTAAATTAATTTTGTAGGCAATGAGCCTCCCTTTTTGAGCAGTGAGCTATGGGCAGTGCACCCGAAGGGATGTGCCTTCTATTTTTCTAAAAGTACTTTTAACAGGGTACAAATCTTTGTGGGTTAACCCCCACCATGGTTTTTCCCTTAACCGGGTTTCCACGTCAAAATCTTGGTGTCAAGTGTGTTGATTGTGTTTCTACTCTTATGTTGTTGATCTATACTTTAATGTTTACATCATTAATCTGGTAGTAAGATAATAAAGGAGGTTAAAAGTGGAAAAAGTTTATATTGTGTGACAACTAATTCACCCCCCTCTCAGTTGTCTAGTCTAAATCCAACAATTGGTATCAAAGCCAAATCCTCTTATAAAAGCCTGACCACTTGAGGAGATCTAGGATGTTGACCTACAAGAAGGATAGCCCAATATTTGATGGAACAAATTATTCTGTTTAGAAGAATCGCATGGAGTGCCATTTACAATGCATGGGTGATGCCTATCGGGCGATAACTAGTGTTGAGTATAAGCTTCAGGAGAAAGGTCCTTCAACTCCAGATCAAGTCAAAGATGTTGAAAATAACCTTCAAGCTAAAGAAGCCTTATTAAGTGCCCTGACTGATTCTGAAATGACAAATGTCTTCGGTCTAAAAACTACTTATGAAATCTAGAAAGAGTTGGAATATCTGTATGAAGGTGATAAATATGTCAAATGTGCCAAGTTGCAAAGTCTAAGAGGAAAATTTGAAACTATGAGGATGAGGAGCGAAGATGAAAACATCACAATCTACATACAAAAGATAAATGAAGTTGTGTGTGGTATCAGGGGTGCTGGTGGAACTTTGGAAGAATCAGAAATTGTATCAAAAGTACTCAGATCTTTACCTGATTCATACAAACATAAGGTTGCTACTATAGAGATCAAGACTGTCTCAGATGTTACAAGAGATCATCTAGTTGGCAAAATTTCAGCTTTTGAATGAAGTGAGTTTGGTGATTCTCTTCCCAAGTCTAAATTTGCATTTAAGGCCAGTGTATATGGAAAACAAAGATATGATCTGGGTGAAACCTCTTCTACAAGATCAAATAGATTAGTGAAGACAAGTAAGGATCTTGAAATTGCTGATCTTGAAGCTCTTCTCGCCAAAAGATTACCAAGAGGATCTGGTAAGTATGAAGGAAAATTACCACTCAAATGTTTTTCCTGTAATAAGATTGGTCATTTTGCCTCAAGATGTCCAAAGAGGTTTTCAAAACCAAACCCTAACAGATATCGAAATCATAACAAATGTTACTATGTCCAAGAAACTAGTGAAGAAGAAGTCACAGATGATGAATTTGATCATGGAGGTTCCCCTGAAAATGATTGGCTGTTCATTTCCATTAAAGAAGAAGATCCAGTGTCTACTGAATCTACTAGCTATGCAAATATGGAAAGTGCCTTGGCTGATTAGGTTATTGAGAAAGATGAATGGGTGATTGATAGTGGATGTTCCCATCATATGACTAGAGACAAGAGTAAGTTTGTGAATTTTGAAAATTATGAAGGTGGGCTTGTGAAATTTGGAGATAACTCAACTGGTAGAATCCGTGGAAGAGGATCCATCTCTTTTGATGGTAAGAATAACACAAATGATGTTCTATATGTGAAAGGACTAAAACATAATCTTCTCAATGTTGGATAGTTGGTTAATAAAGATTATGATCTTCGATTCAAAGATGAAAAGTGCAGAATCTTGGAGAGTTTCGGAACTAAAATTGCATCCGGTACTCAAACCAAAGGTAACATTTTTCATTTAAGTAGTTCTAGAAAAAGTTGTTTGATTTCTCAGATAGATCAAAGTTGGTTATGGCATAGGAGGATGTGTCATGTGAATTTTGATAATATTGTCAAAATAAGGACCACTCAGGCTGTGAGAGATCTTCCAAAACTTGTGAAACCTAATAGCATGTGTAGAAAATGTCAATTGGGGAAATAGGGAAAAATTTCATTCAAAAGTAAGGAACAAGTCTCAAATGGACGATTAGAACTGGTACATACTGATCTTTGTGGTCCTGCTACAATTAGGAGTGTGCAAGGAGATAGATATTTCATGTTGTTGATAGATGACTACTCCAGGATGATGTGGGTAACCTTCCTAAAAGAAAAATCAAAAGCTCTTGAAAAATTTAAGGTGTTCAAAGTGATGGTGGAAAATGAAATTGGTGAAAAATTGAAATGTCTGAGATCCGATAGAGGTGGAGAATTTACTTCCCATGAGTTTGATGCTTTTTGTGAAAAGCATGGCATAAAAAGACACTTATCTGCTCCTAGGACTCCCCAACAAAATGGAGTTGTGGAAAGAAAGAATTGGACGATTCAAGAAGCTTCTAGGACCATGATGATGGAAATGAATGTTCCTCAAGTTTTTTGGAGAGAAGTTGTAAGTACTATTATCTACACTCTTAACTAGGTGCAGATCAAAGGCAATTCTAGGAAGACCCCTTATGAACTATGGTTTGGTCATCCCCCTATGAAATATTTTAGAGTTTTTGGTAGTAAATGCTATATCAAAAGAGATGAGGATTTAGGCAAATTTGATCCAAGAAGTGATGAGGGAATATTTTTGGGATACTCTACTCAAAGTAAGGCTTACCAGTGCTTTAACAAGAGGTTGAAAAAGATTGTTGAAAGTGCTAATGTTAGAGTTGATGAGAGCAAGGAAGGACATTCCAGGTTCTGCGAATATGATTCAGATGATCAAAATGAAAGTCAAAGTCAAGGAAGGTTAGTTCAAACTCTGACTCAGATGCAAATTGATTCAGAAACTCCAGAGACTCAAGGAATTAGTACAGATGTTGAGGAATAAGCTCAAGAAATAGAAGCCCAAGCAATTCCCAAAACCCCCAGGTATGTAAGAATGAATCATCCTGAAGATCAAAACATAGGGGATAGAAATAAAGGTGTTTGAACTAGGAAAAGAGTTGTTGAAAAACAAGAAGAGATTTTTTTGATTTCAAGGATTAAACCTAAATCAGTTGGTGAAGCCTGCACTGATGAAAATTGGGTAAAATCAATGGAAGAAGAATTAATGTAAATTGAAAAGAACCACACTTAGGATCTTGTTCCTAGGCCAGAGGACAAAAATGTAATTGGAACCAAATGGGTCTTCCAGAATAAACTAAATGAAGATGGTGAATTTGTAAGAAACAAAGCAAGGTTGGTATGCAAAGGATATTCTCAAGTAGAAGGAATTGATTTTGAAGAAACTTTTTCTCCAATGGCAAGAATAGAGGCAGTCAAATTGTTTCTTGCATTTGCTACTTTCAAAGTTTTTAAAGTGTATCAGATGGATGTCAAATCAGCATTCCTGAATGGAGATTTGGAGGAAGAAGTCTACATTGAGCAACCGGAAGGATTTCAGTTGTCTGATCAGGGTGACATGGTTTGTAAACTAAGAAAAGCCTTGTATGGACTCAAACAAGCTCCAAGATTCTAGTATGCAAGGTTGGATAAATATTTGCTTAAGATAGGTTTTAGCAACGGTACTACTGATAGTGATCTTTACTTCAAGATTAATCATGAGGACATCCTAATTGTTGAGGTCTTTGTTGATGATATCATTTTTGGTGGAAATGAATGTATGTGCAAAGCATTTGCTGACCAAATGAAAAGTGAATTTGAAATGTCTATGTTTGGAGAGATGAATTTCTTCTTAGGTCTGCAAATTGTTCAATTAGACAAAGGTATCTTTATATCTCAGTCCAAGTATGTGAAAGAATTGCTGAAGAAGTTTGGAATGGAAGATTCAAAGCTAGTAGGTACACCTATGGTAACCAGATGCAAGTTAAGTAAAGATGATGATTCTCCCAAGGCAAATCAGAAAAGGTATAGATCAATGATTGGAGGATTACTCTATCTGACCTAGACCAAACCTGACATCATGAACATCGTTGGACTTGTTTCTAGATTTCAATCTGATCCAAAAGAATCCCATGTTGTGGTAGTCAAAATAATTTTTAGATATCTCAAGGGGACAATTGATTATGGATTGTGGTATCCAAAAGACAATGACTTTATTCTTCATGCATATATAGATGTTGATTGGGCAGGAGATGTGGATGATAGAAAAAGTACTAGTGGTGGTGCCTTTTTCTTGGGAAGAATATTGGTCTCTTGGATGAGCAAAAAGAAAGAGGCAATATCTCTGTCTACTGCAGAAGCATAATATATAGCAGCAGCAAATAATTGTACTCAGGTTCTGTGGATGAAGCAAATGTTGAAGGAAATCAGAGTTGTGTTTAAGGAGCCTGTCACAATCTTTTGTGATAATTCTAGTGTAATAAGTATCTCAAAGAATCTAGTGTTGCATTCAAAGACAAAGCATATATCTATCAAGTTTCATTTCTTGAGAGAGAAGTTAAATGAGAATGAAGTCAAGTTGGAGTTTGTGTCATCCAAAGATTAGATTACGGATATCTTCACTAAGCCTCTTCCCAAGGAAACCTTTGAATATCTCAAAGAGAAGTTAGGGGTTATTACCCCTCTGAATCAAAACTAAGATGCACTAAGGTGCATCAGTCTGGTGGAATTCTCAGTCATATCTTGAAATCCAGATTGATGTTGAGAAAATACTACTCTAAGGCATAGTCAATATGTAAATGTTGGAGATCATTCTGAAATAAAAAGGGGAAGATATGATTGCAAATATGCGCCCTTTGCCATTGATGTCAAAGGGGGAGAGAAATCATGTGAAAAACTTCAGAGTAAGTAGTTGCTGGTGAATGGGGGAGTAGTGAAGAAAGTAGTTATAGGTGTGACAAGAGAAAGGGGGAGAAGTGTTGGCAAGAGACACTGTGTGGCTTCATTGGTGTTGTCATTGATGGCAACAAAGACCATTCCACACATCTGCAGGACATGGTGTATCTTTACCGGAAGTCAGATTGAAGAATACTTTGGTCCGGTAAGCAAGAACAGAGCATGCAGCAAGGTCCGACAGTCAGGTCCAGATCTCTTAGAGGAAGTATCTTTGTAAAGTGCGGACTTGGGGAAGTCAAGAGGAATACCTTGACTGATAGATTCTAGGGATTGAGCCTCCGGTGATGAAAGAATGAAGAGATATGAGCATCTAAGTATTGGGGTCCGGTTTGGTAGAGTAGATAGAGGAAGAACTGACTGACAGAGCATCAGAATTATTCCGGATGAGATATTGATGGTGATCAAGGTTCTTAAGGTATCATCCATGATTGGCCAACATGTTAGATGACTTCTATAAGTATCTCCTTGATTCACATTACTTGTTAAGCAAGGATTTAGTCGACAGACTAGAGTTTGGGAAAATATTGACTATTCCGGATGCCGACTAGAATGAGGATGAAATCCTTTGTGTGGATATATATATCAAATAGATTTGGATGTAAAGGTGTGTGTGGTGTATTGTGTGGTGCGAAGAAAAGAAGAAGAGCAGTGTGAAGGTAGTAAGACAGGTCCGGAATGTAACAGGACAACAGCACCTAAGAGAGTAAGAATGAAGTGCAGCAGATTAGTATATTGGGCTTAACCGGAACTGAACCTCAGCATATGTGGATGCTTCTCATCAGTTCAAGTATCTAGTTTCCTTGTATAAACTATTGTAGGTAGTGAGCCTCTTATGAGCAGTGTGCTCGGGTAGTGAGCCCTAATTGGCAACTGCCACTTTGTACTATCTTATTCTTCTAACAGAGAATACAATCTTGGGTTAATCACCCCGTGGTTTTTTCCCTAACAGGGTTTTCCATGTCAAAATCATTGTGTCATGTGTATTGATGTTATTTCCATTTCATGGTTATGTTTGCTTATTTAATTTAATGCTGCACTAATTGATAAGGAAACTCAGAAAGATGAAATAATTAAGACAACTGATTCACCCCCCTCTCAGTTATCAACAATTGGTATCAGAGCCAAGTTCCTCCAAAAAGAGCCTAACAGCTTGAGGAAGATCTGGGAACTGAAATGGATGTGTATGGTATGAGGGAACAACTTTAGTCTACCCTAGATGATCTTGAGCAATCAAACTCTAAAGTCGATGAATTGAAGGAAAGACTCAAACAGGCTGATGATTTCATAAATGAACTAAAAGGGAAACTGAGTATCTCTATGAAAAAGAGAAAAGATCTACTTTAGCAATTGGCAAGTCAAAGTAAAGACAATGGTACAAATGAAGATCTGAAGGAGAAAACCAAGTTATGTGAAAAGTTATCAAAAGAGGTCATTATGGTAAGACATGAAATGGAATCAAGAGTTATGAAATTCACCCAAGAAATTGAAGAGAAAAGAAAAACGGAAGATGATCTAAGACAATCTCTCAAGGAGAAGTCAGAAGACTACCACAAAATGGATAGAATAATCAAGCATCTAGAATCTGATCTTGAAGATGCTAGAGATAATGAAGAAAAACTTGAGGATCAAATTGACACTCTTAAAAAGGATCTTCAAACAGCAAATGAATACAAAGAGAAATTCAAGATAAGTTCTACTCAACTTGAAGTTCTTCTTGAAAGCCAAAAGAGGGTAGATGATAAGCGTGGCTTGGGATATGAGAAAGGTGAAAGCTCTGGATCCAGTTAGAAGAATTTTGGATCAGGAAATCCAAGGAACAAGCCTAGAAGACCTCCGATAAGGCAACCTAATGCTCAAAGATATCCATCCTTCAATGGATACTGCCACAACTGCAATAACTTTGGTCATAAAGCTAATCAGTGCAGAAAGAGAATAAATCAGACTAATACATCCTTCTCCAGACAGTGTTTTAACTACAAAAGGTATGGTCACAAATCTCATGAATGCAGAAATATGCAAATGAACAATTCATTCAATGGGAGATGCTTTGCATGCAATAGAATGGGACATATGGCTAATCAATGCAGATCAAGAGGATATCATTCAAATATGTAAAAAAATGTTGTTTGCCACAATTGTAATAGATCCGGTCATATTGCCAAATTCTATAGAAGCAAGAATCAGGACAAAAGGGGTCTGGTGCATCATAATCAAGACAAAGGAAAAGGAAAAGTGAATGCGAATGAAGTTAAAAGTGAGATGAACAAGATTTGGGTGAAGAGAAGTACAGAGAATGTAGGGGATGGATTTGCACCAAAATCTGGTGCTGATATTCCTTCCAGAAATTAAAAAGTGAGCTCTGGCTCACAGGGAGACACAAGGAAAAATATTTTTCCCCAACCAGTTAATTGGTGCCTAAAATTGGCACATAGGAAGTTGCGGAATAAAAGGATTCTCAAAGAAACATCTAAAGAAAGCTTGGTAAAGATATGGAAGATCCGTAGGAAGATTTGAAGAGTCTAATCTTCCAAGATTGATCTGGTTTAACAGTCATCCGGTAAAACAGGATTATCATAGTTAAATCCGGTATGATTCAAATTCGAGGCATCTTGTTCTATGAATAGATCAACTGTTTGGGGAAAGTAAGATAATTTGTTATTAATCACCAAGAATAACTCTGAGTATATCTCAGTGATCCGGAAAAAGATCTTTCTCAAAATAAGAAGAACCAGGCAACTAGAATGACTTGAGTTGCACATTTATTGCAATATGAAATTAGGGTTTTCCCAAAAATAAAAGGGTTCATCCGCTCATCATTTGCACATTTGCATTCAAGAAGAAGAGAAAAGGAGGTCTGCAACAAATTATCTCAAATTCTCAAAAGATCAACTGTTTAAGTCGATTCATCCAATAAATTAATCCAGCTCATTCAGCGAACCCTAGAAGCGCAAAAGGTATTTTCTGTTATTGAATATTTCTCTGTAAAATCTTTTGAAGATGACTACACCAAATGTTGTAAAGATCACTGATAGGCCGCATCCTAAATTCAAGAAACATCCATATAAATCCCTAGAAGTTGATCCCCTAGGTGCCTTTTTAAGCATTCCGCATGGGGTTCTACATGTAGAATATGTTAGGGCATATATTCATGCAAATATTGAAGAATTTGGGGAATCTAGGTTGGTTGATATCTATCACAAGCATTTGATAGATGACTCATTTAAACTCAAAACTCAGTATAAAGCCATCCGGGATAAGCATTTTGCACAATGCATTCATTTCCCCTATTTTGCAGAAGATGAATGGGTCCGGTATGTTTTAAGTAGAATGCATGATAACTTTATATGGTTGATGAGGCCATTTAAGATAACCAAGGATGCCATTAGGGCAGTAACCGGATTGTACTCATCCGGTGAGATTCCTATTCTCAAATCCGTCAAGAATCAAACTGTGAGTGAGGCTATCGGATCAAAATTTGACAAAAGAGCAATGACAATAGAAGACATCACTGATCCGGATGTCAAGTTCGCCTTCATGATCATTGGTTATAAGATATATCACTCTAGCAGGGAAAATTTAGTACCTGGAACTGCAATTTACACTGCTTATGAAATGTTGAGGAAAAATGTAGATTATGATCTTTGTGAACTCCCTTTGAGCCAACTAATGGAAAACCTACAAAAGAGCAAGAAGGACAAGAAGAACTCCTTCAAGTATGGTGGGCTGATACTATGCTTGTTCTTCTACTTCATGAATGAGCTTCCTAGATCCAGTGGTTGGGTATGGTAGAATGATAGACTAGTAGCCATCCAAATCAGAGATTATATACATGGGCTTGGTGATGTCAAGGCACATAATACAGCACTCTGGGGCTATTTCAAGAATTTTCAGAGCATGATGCAAGCAAGAGAGAGAATCCCCCAATCTTTAGTTGAAAAGTATAAAGATACAGTATGCTTTATGGTAGAAACTAATCAATGTCTAATAGAGGTAGTAGAGCCATGAATAGTCTGGATCATGCCAATGGGGGATGAAGTAGATGAGAAAATTGTTGAACTACATGTTCAACACATGCTTAGTCAATCCAAGGATCCTAAAGCAGAAAGGTTTGGAACCTTTGAAGAATTAAGTGTGAAGATCCATGTGGAGCTAAGACAACCAGAAATAAAAAGAAAAGTGAGGAGGGCAGTAGAAGAGTTTGCCAAGAGGTATGGAATTTCAAAAGAGGCACTTGATGCAAATAGAGAGAAGATAGAAAGGGCAGAGAAAGAAGGTGCTCTGGTGGAAGTCCCCTCCCGGACCAGATCCTTTAAGACCTCTGCACCTACCACTGCAAAGAGCTCAAAGGCATCAAAATCGGAAGCAAAATCATCCAGAAAAGGAGAGAAGAGAACCAAGAAAAAGGCAACAAGGTCTTACACAAGCCAAAAGGATGAAGAAGAGACAGAATTAGATGAGGAAGTAAAGAAAATGAAGAAGAAAAGGAAAACATCCGGTGAACCTTCTGCTGAAGAAGTAATAGAAGATTTTGTTGAGAAACCTACTCTGTTCATTGATGACATCATAAAATCAGTTACTATGGATGGGAACCTTCAACCAATGGCTGAATTCTATAATGATTACAATGAAGCTGACCAAAAAATCTTGAAGGAAGCCACAGTCAGGTATCTGAATATCTACAACAAGGCTTTTATTGAAATCATATCTCTTATTCCCAAAATCCTAGAAAAGGAATTAGAAATAAGAAAGAATAATGCTATGGCAAAGGATCTTGAGATCTAAGAACAGATAGCTATTCAACTATATCCCTCAATCACTCCTAAGCAAAAGAATATGATATTCAAAGATTGTAAGGATGAGTTCCGGAGCAAAGCTAGAATGAATCAGCTTATGCTCAGAGAAACTGACAAAGTAGCAAAAGAGACAGAAGAGACTCTTAGAAATGCATTCAAAAGATTCAACATTCCTATTATAGAGGACTTAGGTGATAATCCCTCGGCCACAGATGTTGAAGAAGAATCTACTAAGACAGTGGTAGAAGAGGTAAAGGAGATAGGTGAACAAAAAGGTAAGGACTTAGATTCCTCTACTCCGGAAGAAGAGGTCCATAATCAAGCAAACATCTCTCCTCTGGTTTCCCCTACCGACTCCAGATTCAAAGAAAAAGAAAGAGTACAAGAGAAGATCAGTCAACAAGCAGAGGAGAAGGAAAAAGAAGATGACAGTAGTAAGGCTACAGAAAAAGAGAAAACTCCAACAAAGAAGGCCACAGATGATGGTGGTAAGGGTGCAGAAGGGGAGAAAACTCTATCTCTGGCAAGAGACACAGTAGAGGCAATCGAAGAATTCTTAACCAAGGAGATGATGGAATTTGATCAACTGGAACTTCTTCAAGGACCGTTCAATTTTAACTCCCTCTCCCCAGTTCAAACCATGAAACTAGCATCCTTTACTTCAGCAAAGGCAAAAGAAAAGCTTTTGAAGTCTCACATGGAAGACTGCAAGCTTATAGAAATTGCATCCGGTGTATTGGAGAAGATCTTGCCATCGTTTCAGAAGGATCCCTCAGCCTCTTCATCGGGTAATCTCAAATCTCTAGTCAATAGTGTTAGCACACATTTTGATTCCTTATAAAAGTCAGCAGAAGATAAGGTTCGGAAGGAATTTTTGGTAAAAAGATTATCAGAGGTACAAGGGTTAATATCAAATGATAGGAGAGTTATGGATATTGGAATAAAGAACCTAGAAAATGCTCTCAAAGATGGGGGAGATATATATAAATTTTGTTTATCCTGGCCTAAAGTGACCAAGGACTTTGAGAAGAAAGTAAAAGAGCAAGAGGATAAACTGTTAAGTTTATCTCAAAGTTTTGACCCTCTATCCTCTTCCATAGTAAAACAAGAGTGTCAGACTATTGTAGTCATAAATTAAATAAAGACACTTGAGAAGGAGAAGAAAAATAGAATAAACAGGTTGAGTGAACTTAGAGGGATCATTATCCCTAAGTTAGAGGCCATGCATGAAGCCCTAACTGATGCTCAGGCCACAGCCCGGACCAGTGATCCGACAGATCTCAAGAAGGCAGAAGCTTTTGAATTCCTGTTGAGTGGTCACATCTCAATTTTGGACAGGATGAAGCTGAGTTGGGCAACAGAACTTGTACAATTGAAAAACACTTTTGTAGATATCTTAAAGTATATGTAAAGTATAACTAGATAATATACTTATGCGATTAAGTATAGATTGAGTTTTGCAAATTTTGGTGTACGGACCCCACCCTTTCCCATTGATGTCAAAGGGGGATTGAGGAGCAGTGAAAAATGAGGAATCCAGCTAAGGGGGAGCTCTAGAAAATGTTCATAAGAATAGAGCATTAGCCAAGGGGGAGTGTAGTATAACTCTTAGTCATTTTTCACTAAGTGTTGCCATCAATGCCAAAGGGGGAGATTGTTGGCAAGAGACACTATGTGGCTTCATTGCTGTTGTCATTGATGGCAACAAAGACCATTCCACACATCCACAGGACATGGTGTATCTTTACCGGAAGTCAGATTGAAGAATACTTTGGTCTGGTAAGCAAGAACAGAGCATGCAGCAAGGTCCGACAGTCAGGTCCGGATCTCTTAGAGGAAGTATCTTTGTAAAGTGCAGACTTGGGGAAGTCAAGAGGAATACCTTGATTAATAGATTCTAGGGATTGAGCCTCCGGTGATGAAAGAGTGAAGAGATATGAGCATCTAAGTATTGGGGTCCGGTTTGGCAGAGTAGACAGAGGAAGAACTGACCGACAGAGCATTAGAATTATTCCGGATGAGATATTGATGGTGATCAAGGTTCTTAAGGTATCATCCATGATTGGTCGACATGTTAGATGACTTCTATAAGTATCTCCTTGATTCGCATCACTTGGTAAGCAAGGATTCAGCCGACAGACTAGAGTTTGGGAAAATATTGACTATTCCAGATGCCGACTAGAAAGAGGATGAAATCCTTTGTGCGGATATATATACCAGATAGATTTGGATGTAAAGGTGTGTGTGGTGTATTGTGTGGTATGAAGAAAAGTAGAAGAGCAGTGTGAAGGCAGTAAGACAGGTCCAGAATGTAACAAGACAGCAGCACCTAAGAGAGTAAGAATGAAGTGTAGCAGATCAGTATATTGGGCTTAACCAGAACTGAACCTCAGCATATGTGGATGCTTCTCATCAGTTCAAGTATCTAGTTTCCTTGTATAAACTATTGTAGGTAGTGAGCCTCTTGTGAGCAGTGTGCTCAGGCAGTGAGCCCTAATTGGCAAGTGTCATTTTGTACTATCTTATTCTTCTAACAGACAATACAATCTTGGGTTAATCACCCTGTGGCTTTTTCCCTAACAGGGTTTTCCACGTCAAAATCATTGTGTCATGTGTATTGATGTTACTTCCATTTCATGGTTATGTTTGCTTATTTAATTTAATGCTGCACTAATTGATAAGGAAACTCAGAAAGCTGAAATAATTAAGATAACTGATTCACCCCCCTCTCAGTTATCAACAAGAAGTTCTTGTCTTGATGGTTGAATCAGTTTTTCACATCATATGTTGCCATCAATAACAAAGGGGGAGATTGTTGCAAATATATGCCTGATGTGTTGTCATTGATGTCAACATATCTTTTTGTCAGAAATAGTGAAGATAGTGCAGAGGAGTGATCAATATTTCTAGTAAGGTGAAGATTAGAGTTTGCGGATTAAAGGGTTTGTATAGGGTTGTCTATTGTTGCTCCAGTTGAGATTTGAGAGGTCCGCATGAAGATTTGGCGAAGTTATGGCCCTCTTAGTAGAATAGGTTTCTGCAATTGTTCTATGATGACAGAGTGGCAAGAAGTTGGTCCGGATTGGTCTAGTATGAGAATATTGTGATCTGTAGATCTAGAGGCATGTCTAGGATGTTGGTGTGTTCCCTCAACTCAAGTGGTTCATGGTTTGGAGATCCGGAAGCAATCTTTCTAGTATGACAGTCATGGCAGTGTGTGTTCTTGAAGTTCAATGTGAAGATGTGAGTGATTCTAGTGATACGAAGTGGTGTGGTTGTTCTTGTTGACTTAATTGTGCTTGTGGTGGTCTTTGGATTGTGTGCTATTGTGTTGGTGGTTCGCATTGACAAAAGAGCTCATGATTGAAGTTTTCCTCTTGGTTGTTGTTGTTCTTCCCAGTCTTGGCCGACTGGATGTTCCTAGCATGTTGTAGATGATCTAAAGATCATTTTATGAAGCATGGCATGTTCATAGAGGTAAATTCAAGTCTCATCTATGATTGGCCGACAGTGTAAAGATTCACATTAAGTTTGGCCGACCTTGTTGATCATTCCAAGATGGATGAAGTGTATAAATACTTGTTGAAGAATTGTCAAACATCATCCTTGAGCAAAACTGATTAAATTCAAATAAAAGATTAGAAGCAGAGTAGAGAAGAAAAGGAGTGAGAGAAGTATAGAGTGTGAAGTTAGTAAAGAAGAATCTGGGGCAAAGCAGAAGTTTTTTAGCATTCATTGAAATTGAACCAGGCATGAAGTAGATGCTATTTTTCAGTTAATTCATTTTGTTCTAAATTAATTTTGTAGGTAGTGAGCCTCCCTTATTGAGCAGTGAGCTCTGGGCAGTGCGCCCAAAGGTATGTGCCTTCTATTTTTCTAAAAGTACTTTTAATAGGGTACAAATCTTTGTGGGTTAACCCCCACTGTGGTTTTTCCCTTAACCAGGTTTCCACATCAAAATCTTGGTGTCAAGTGTGTTGATTATGTTTCTTCTCTTATGTTGTTGATCTATTCTTTAATGTTTACATCATTAATCTAGTAGTAAGATAATAAGGAGGTTAAAAGTGGAAAAAGTTTATATTGTGTGACAACTAATTCAGCCCCCCTCTCAGTTGTCTGGTCTAAATCCAACAAGTAAGTAACAATGTTTGGGATGGTATTCCTCTGCAGTTGATGATCAAGGCATGCAATTTAGATATGTTGTTCACAGCTACTTGAAGGTGAAATATCCAAGGTTACAATTTCTGAAGATCTCATAAAGATATACCATGATTTAGCTAAGTCCCAGTGAACACAGCTAAGTCAGGAATAGTGCACAATGCCTGAGAGAAAGGGTCTGCATTCCTCCGCAGTTGCATACTTTGTCTTACGGTTTTGAAGAGATGTTAAGAGCTCAAATATGAGTGTTGAGTGTGATTCTTAGAGTCGTATATGATCCGCAGTGAAAGTTGTGAAGTGACAGTTGAATTGGTTAAGTGTGCTCTTAAGAGATAGGCCGACAGGCATGAAAAATTCATATGCGGAGAAGATATATTGTTTAAGAAATAAATCTAAGTGGTTGTATGATTTGTGCCGACCTATAGGAAGATCATTATATGTTTTTCTTGGTGTGCATTATAGATTGTACACAAGTTCAAGCCAACAAGATGTAGTATTTGTGTACACAGTTTATGTTTTTCTTGCCGACCTGATTATGAGATAAATTTGGTAGAGAATATATATACCTGATGGAATTCGATGATGGGTTGTGTTGTTGAAATATATGTTGTGTGAATTTGAAGTATGTAGGATTATAAGTAGAGTGTAGAGAAGAAAGAGCTAAATAAGGTCAGAAAATAGAATATATGTAGTTAAGTTGAGAAGCAGGAGCAGAACAAATGAAGACCTTTGCATCTGTATATTGAACCTTCAATGGAACTATGATCCAACATGTGGTAGATGCATTTATAGTAGTTCATCTTCTGGCAGTGAACCAATCCTTCTTCTTTCTTCTTTTCTCTTGGCAGTGAGCCTTTGTGCAGTGAGCCTTCTTATAATCCAATATTAAGCTAACACTCACTGTGGTTTTTCCCTCTTTGGGTTTTCCACGTAAAAATCTTGGTGTCAATGTGTTATGTCTTTATGGTTGTTGCTCTTATGCTTGTTGTACTTTTATGTTATTAATTTTAGAAATTGGATTAATAAACAAGTTAGCAAGTGGTTTTGTGGAATATTAATTCACCTCCCCTCTTAATATTCCTTAATTTCAACAATTGGTATCAGAGAAAGGTTCCTTGGAAGAAGCCTAACTGCTTGAGGAATATCTATGGAGAATCAATCATGGTAGCCAAAAGATATGGAAACTTTTCATATGAAAATAATGTTGAACTAGAAGTAGCTCTTGCTGATCTTGAAGAATCAGAAACAGAAATCAGGGATCTAAAGGATAATATTCAAGAAGCTGATGAGTGTATTTTAAAGTTGAAAGAACAAGTCATGAAATTCAAAGAAAAATATAGAGATGTTAGTGAACAATTGATATCAGCAAATGAAAACCTGGATGATTTTAAAGTGGAAGTTATTAAAAGAGCTAAAGTAGAAGAAGATCTAAATCTAATGGTAATCAACAAAATAGAAGAATGTGTCAAATTGGAAGAAGTTGTGAGCCTGAAAATAGACTTCGAAAAAGCCAAGAGCTATGAAGAAAAGTTCAAGATAAGTTCTACAAAACTTGATGAGATGATTGCTAGTCAAAAGAGTTCAGATGATAAGAAAGGCTTAGGATTTGAGAAAAGAGAAAGTTCAAAATTAGGTCAAGGAAACTTTTAGTTGAAACAAAACAAAGGCAACCAGTTCAGGAATCAAAGAAGAATACCTAGAAGACCTTCGGTCAGATAGCCAAATGCTCAAAGGTACCTATCTTTCAATAACTATTGTTTTAAATGCAAAAAGTTTGGTCATAAATCTACTCAGTGTAGGAGAAGAATAAATCAGAATGTTCCATCATTTTCTGGTCAATGTTTCAATTGCAAGAAAATTGGTCATAGATCAAATGAATGCAGAAGTCTGGTAAGAAATGGCTTTCACAATTCAAGGAATACTCAATCATTCAATGGAAGATGTTTTGCATGCAATAGATTTGGACAAATGGCCAATCAATGCAGATTAAGGATAAATTCATTCAAAGAAAGGAATTAAGGACAAGGAAACATTGTGTGCTACAATTGCAACAAGTTTGGACATGTTGCAAGATTTTGCAAAAGCAAGAGTGTGAAAAGAAATTACTATGCTGAAGAATGGAAAATAGAGCAGAGGAATGAAACGGGGAAAGAAAAAGTTGATCCGGCTGAAACTAAGAAAGAAATGGACAAGATCTAGATCAAGAAAGAAGTAATTGAAGTTAAGGATGGATCCGCACCAACATCTAGTGTAGATACTTCCTTCGGGAAGTAAATTGGGAGCTCTGGCTCAGGGGGAGCTGTGTTGAAAATCTAAAGCCCCCAGCCAGAAAGTTAGTGCTGGAATCTGGGACTAAGGTATGTTGTGAAGAACCCTATGAAAAAGCATTTGAAATAAATTTCGGTAAAGAAAGATCTAATGCGAAGCAATTTGGATTGACTGTGAATGACAGAGAAGTGTTTGACAACTTTTTGAAAGACCACATTTATGATGATTAAGTTAAGGTTTCAAGGGGTTTAAAGACTTGGATTTGTAAAAGATTAATCACTTTGCATTCAATCTTTCAAGTGTTCAAGGTGATCTGAAGCTAAAATTCCAAGCAACTCAGAGATTTCCTAAACAGTTCAAGCTAACTCGATCTCAGGTGAAGGAAACCCTAATTCGGTGAAAAAGGTATTTATAGCTTGAAAACTCTTCTGTGTAGTCTAAGATATTTCAGAAAATGTTTACTCCCCAATTAATCGAGATTTCAGAAAAGCTTCACCCCAAGTTCAAGAAACATTTCTTCAAACCACCAGAAAATAATTCTGTAGGAGCATTCTCAATTACTCCTCATGGAATTATGCACATGGAGGATAATAGGGCATACATTCACACCAACCTAGAGGAATACAATCACATGAATCTTGGCAAATTATACCTAAATGAATTGACTACTATTGATGTTGAGTTGAAAGATGAATATAAAGTTCTGGGAGAAAAGAAATTGGACACCTGGTTGGATTTTCCTGTGATGCCAAATGATACATGGGTTAGGTTCATTCTCAGCATGATTCATGATGATTTTTTATGGCCCGATGAACCATGTATGATAACTAAAGAAGCTATCAAGGCTATAACTGGTATGAGTTCCTTCAGAAGGATCCCAGGCAAAAAGAAGATAAAGAATAATTTAGTAATGTAGCTTATAGGAGCCAAATTTGATAAGAAAGATCTTACAGTAAATGATATTAAGGATCTGGATGTCAGATTTGCATCGACAATTATTGGATACAAAATATACTTTTCACTCAGAAAATTATGTGTCTACATCATCTATATACTCAGCTTATGATATGGTAAAAAATAATACAGATTATAATCTATGTGAATTTCTCTGAAGTGAATTAAAGAAGAACTTGAGAAGAACAAAAGAGACAAATTATCCCTTCAAATATGGAACTTTGATTACCTGTTTACTCTTCTACTTCCTAAGAGAACTACCCATCTTGTGAAGCATTGTCTGGCTTGAACATACACTAGTAGCAACTCAGATAAGAAATCACTTGCAAATTTTGGGAAATGCAGACAAACAAAATGAAATTTTGGGGGAATACTTCTTGAACTTTCAAAAGAGAATGGTATATGAATTTTGTAAGAATTTTCATATACCATTCTCTTTTGTAAGAATTTTATAAATTCTGTAAGTACTCATTTTGAATCCTTTGAAAAGTCTATTTATATTAAGGTTAAAAAGGAATATGAAGATAAAAGATTAGCAATATCAAAAACCAAGTTAAACAATGACAAAATTCTGTTAGAGAGCAACAACTAGAGTATGATAAATGAAATCAAGGAAGCCTGTGAAATATATAAGTTTTGTCTGTCTTGGCCTGAAACTACTAAGGAAATGGATGAAAAAGTCAAAAGCATGGAGCTTCAGCTCACAAATATTTCTAAGACCTTTGATCCAACTGTTGACTCAATCAGCTGCATAGAAAAACAAGTTGAAAACATTTAGAACAACATAAGCAGTTTGCTCAATAGACATGAAGAAATTAAAAACAAAATGTCCTTGCTAAGAAGGGTATTAAGATTAAAAATTGAAATCATGACAAATCTTGCAGCAGAAGCACATGCAGCTTCACAAATTGCCACACCCTCAAATGTGCAAAAGGTAGAAAAACCAGTCTTTTTGATAAACGGCCACATTCAAATTTTGGAAAGAGAAAAGAATCGATGGGATAAAGAGATTACACAATTAAAGATTGTGTATAAGGATATTCTTTCACTGGCAACTAATTAAGTTGAAGTATTATATGTGTACATATGCGGCAGAGTATGAAGATTTTTGTAGTTTTGGTCTAATTTTGATTCTTGTACATACACCTTTGCCATTGATGTCAAAGGGGGAGAACAAGTTCAATGAAAAATGGACAAACACCTTAGGGGCAGAAGAATTATAGAGTGAGGGGAAGCAGATACACATTTTTCACTAAGTGTTGCCATCAATGCCAAAGGGGGAGATTGTTGGCAAGAGACGTTGTTCTGATAATTAAATGTTGTCATTGATGGCAACAAAGGAAAGAGACTCCACTGGCATGTCAAAGAGACTTTACTCCGGAAGCAGAAATGACTAAGTATGAACAATATACATTATACAGAGTAAGTAACAATGTTTGGGATGGTATGCCTCCGTAGTTGATGATCAAGGTACGTGGTTCAAGTATGTTGTTCACAGTTGCTTGGAGGTGAAATATCCAAGGTTGCAAGTTTTGAAGATCTCTGAAAGACATACCATGATTTAGCTAAGTCCCAGTGAACACAATTAAGTCAGGAATAGTGCACAGTGCCTAAGAAAAAGGGTCCGCATTCCTCCGCAGTTACATACTTTGTCTTGCGGTTCTGAAGAGATGTTAAGAGGTAAAAGATGAGTGTTGAATGTGATTCTTAGAGTCATATATGATCCGCAGTGAAAGTTGTGAAGTGACAGTTGAATTGGTTAAGTGTGCTCTTATGAGATAGGCCGACAGGCATGAAAAATTCATATGCGGAGAAGATATATTGTTTAAGAAATAAATCTAAGTGGTTGTATGATTTATGCCGACCTATAGGAAGATCATTATATGTTTGGCTTGGTCTGCATTGCAGATTGTACACAAGTTCAAGCTGACAAGATGTAGTAGTTGTGTACATGGTTTATTTTTGCTTGCCGACCTGATTATGAGATAAATCTTGTAGCGAATATATATACTCGATGGAATTCGATGATGGGTTGTGTTGTTGAAAGATATGTTGTGTGAATTCAAAGTATGTAGGATTATAAGCAGAGTGCAGAGCAGAAAGAGCTGAACAAGGTCAAAAAATAGAGTATATGTAGTTAAGTTGAGAAGCAGGAGTAGAAAAATCAAAGACCTTTGAATCTATATATTGAACCTTCAATGGAACCATGATCCAGCATGTGGTAGATGCATTTACAGTAATTCATCTTCTGGCAATGAGCCAATCCTTCTTCTTTCTTCTTTTCTCTTGGCAGTGAGCCTTTGTGCAGTGAGCACTTCTTCATAGGGAAGTGAGCCCTAAGGCAATGACCCTTCTTGTAATATGGTATTGAGCTATCATAATATATTGTGAGCTAACACTCACCGTGGTTTTTCTCTCTTTAGGTTTTCCATGTAAAAATCCTAGTGTCAATTTGTTATGTCTTTATGGTTGCTGCTCTTATGCTTGTTCTGCTCTTATGTTATTAATTTTGGAAATTGGATTAATAAACAAGTTAACAAGTGGTTTTGTGGAATACTGATTCACCCCCCTCTTAGTATTCCTTACTTTCAACAGACCTTATGTTATCAACATATACAACCCAATCCACAATCACAAGTCCTTGGATATTCACTATCCTGTACAAAGTCTATCTCCATTGGTAACAAACACATAGACATACAAAAAACTTGAAGAACTTTGTACTACAATCCAATGACACATATACCTCCCTAGGACTCTCATTGCATGGGAAATGTCAAGTATGAAAATAATCAAAGAATCCACTAACAACACTCAGATAGAGGATGTGGCTAAATCCTCTATCACACAGTGTCAAAGAACGCACTGCTTTACAAACTTGTAAATAAAAATTGCTACAAAACTCTCTCCCCTAATCACCTCAACTCTTCCAAGTTCTTCAAAACACATAAAAATAGAGATTAAAGAACCTCAATCATCCTTGTACTATTAATAAAATTTACAATGAAGTACACTAATAGTAAATGATCAACTCTACACAGATCTCAACTCCATTCATTAAATGTTCAAACCAAACCTCTAGGAGACACAACAAACTATAAAGAGAAACCCACAAATCAAACCTAATCCTTTTGCCAATACCAACACATATGACAAGTAAGATCTAGTCTAAAACCCTAAACAAAAAAAGTTGTCAACATCTAATTATTTAATCCCCAAATGTTGCTGATGAGGGCGTGGTTCAGTGGTTAAGTCGCTCGGTTGTAGTGGCGGCCACCAGAGTTCAAACCCCCGCTGGGCCAACGAGTTCGCGAGCTTTACGTCTTCATTGGGCCAACGAGCTCACAAGCTTTACGCCTTCGCTAGGCCAATGAGCTCGCGGGTTTGAAGTGTTCTTGCTAGGGGATGAGGTCCCCCGTGTTGTGGCCTCACCGGTTCATTGCTCTAGGTAAAAGAATTCATGTGGAGCTGGAGGGCGTGTCGCACCAGTGTTGCCGGTCACATTAAAAAGTTCACCAGGCGCATTATCTTTAAAAAAAAAATCCCCAAATGTCAAAAATATCATAATCAAATGTAAGCCTCTCAAACTAAAGGAAGATCAAACAATACAACCATTCCCACAACAAGGGAATGTGCCGAAATCCATTAACCATCTCTTGTACTCTTCAAAACACATTGACCTTAAAATTGAACCCATATTTCAAGATCCAAAAATAAGGAGATAGCTAGAAACTATAATCATGCATCTACTCCTCAAACAAGTTTTCATAACTAACATCCATAGCTCAAGACTCAAAAGACATGAGAAGACAAGGCACAAAGAAAGAATGCATATGAAAAATAGGTGGACAATACCTATCAGATTATTCACCATTGAGTGGACATAGAGTGGGGTATGAGATTGTTCCACCTCTGAAACACAATCTCCTCAACAACTCCATGTTGAACTCACATCTAGCTTTAGGTGTAGGATCATTGGTTTTTCTACTGAAACCTCATCTAGTGAGTCTTTGTTCCAACACATGATCTCCAAAAGAAAGAGATCTAGCTACACCTAAATCTGATGTAGATGTATAACTAATCATCTCATGCCAACAAAACTCAAACTGCAACACCATAATAACAAGAAGCTTACAAGGCAAAATGATCGTAATGCTCATCTAACAAATTACTACAAACCACTACCAAATCTCCCATTGCAAGATCAATACTGAATCTAGGAACTTACCATGATATCATGATTTACAACATAACCACAGCTCAACCAAAAAGATCCAAGACCTTTGCATGGCAACAGGTTGTCCACATCCTCATAAACCAAGGATCATCCATCTAAATTGATAGATGATAACTGACACCTCAACCAAAGACTCCAAGAGCCCTCCATGGCAACAAGTTGTTTATGTAAAATTATCACTTTTTGGTAGGGATAAATTGTAAAATTACCATTAACCATTTGACCATTGAAAAATGTGATATTTAAATAGAGCATTATCACCCAACAATTATGTTTTTGGTTACTGGATTTATTTTTTTGAAAAGACTGTGAAATCATGTTGCGTTTCAGGCAAGGAAAAATTTGATAAAAAAGATTTACCAATGTATAGAGGATAGAAGACAACATCCAGAAGTGATCCATAAAGATCTCTTAACCAAACTTTTGAGAGAAGGCATCTATTCTGATGAGATCATTGCAGATTTGATATTGTTTTTGCTCTTTGCGGGTTTTGAGACTTCATCGACAGCCATGGCATTTGCTGTAAAGTTTCTAACTGAAAATCCGAAGGCATTGAAGGAGATCAGGGTGAGTGTACAGAAAAGTTTAGCGGTGAAAAAATAAAGTAGTGAGTAGTCAGCAGTGATGTTGTGAATTGTGAATTGTGAATTATGAATTGTGAATTGTGAATTGTGAATGGACAGGATGAACATGATGCCATCTTAAAATCTAAGGGCAAAGATGATCAAAAGTTAACATGGGACGACTATATGTCAATGAAGTTCACTCAATGCGTAAGTACACATAATTATTTTATTAATTATTTAAGTACAAAAGGCATTCCAACCATCCATTGAGTGAAGATTTGGGTATGTTATCGCCAATTGTAAATATATTAGTAATTCTCATTATTTGTCTTTTTATCATTGCAGGTTATAAAGGAAACACTTCGTATGGTTAATGTTGCTCCATGTATTTATAGAGAATCCAAACAAGACATTGAATATAAAGGTTTAATTGAGAGTCTCTTTTCTTATTTTTAAGTTGATGTCTCAATTGGATTATATAGAAATCAACATCTTTCTAATGATTTTTCTATTTTGTCATAAAGATTTTTATTTTTTAAGTGAGGTTAAATATTATTTTTTAAAGATATCATACAGTATATTGATACAATTTAATATAAATTTGATTTATGTAATAATTATTGTTTTATTTTATTGGTTTAACATATTTTTAATGACTCATCTAAATAATAATAATTTTTTTTTTAAAATTATAAAATTTCTTAGTTAATGATACTTAATCGAATATTTGTATTTTGAGTATCTTGTGATAATTTTATTGTTTATAATAGATTATACCTTCATATTTTCTATGGATATATTTAAATATAATTTAATGATTTTATGTTAATGTAGATTTTATTATTCCAAAAGGATGGACTGTGTTTGTATTCCTGAGTGGCCAACATTTGGATGAGAAGTATCATTCTAAAGCTCACAAGTTCAACCCATTGCGCTGGGAAAACAAGGATGATGTAAGTGAGATGAAATAAATGCCAATTTGTTTAGAACAATTTATTAGATAGATTTTGATGTAAATAATTATTATTCATCATAAATTATTTGCAGGAGATTTCTCAAAATCCTTGGTTTATGCCATTTGGAAAAGGTGCTAGACTTTGTCCAGGATATCATTTGGCTCGATTTGAAATTGCTATCTTCCTTCACAACTTAGTCACTAAGTTCAGGTTAGAATGATATGCATTTTTTATTTTTTATGCTTTGTACATAAAAGCCTTTTTAAATTTTAATTTTTCTAATTATTTTGTATTTAATTATATGACTACAATGAATAGATGGGAGCCACTAGAAGGTGATCATGTCATATTCTTCCCTCTTCCTAGTATAGCAAAGGGATATCCAATTCGTCTGCATTCACGATTGCTAGAATGAGGAGAGCTTGATATATTTCTCTATAATTTTTATTAGATCTTATTAGGACCCGCCTTTGAGTACTATTGCAATCAAAATCACTTAACTAGTGATTATTAATTCTATTTATGCCTATTTTTTATAAACTAGACATGCATTATTTTATAAACTAATTTAATTGGCTCCTATGTTTTTGGAGTAATATTGACTGGTTTAAAATTTGAGGTCTTATGAACAGAAAATGTGGAGGATGAAATCAAGCCTTGATTTTGTTTCTATTTTAGCTTTTTTATATTATAACATATTTATATTTTCATTGATTTTGTTTTTATTTTACAATAGCTTTTTTATTTTATATCTTTATATTTTTCTTTTAAATTATAACTTTTATATTTTACAATAATTTTTTTATTTTATAATATCTTTTTAATTTTTCTTGTAAAATATAAATATCTTAAATAAAGTTAAAGAGTTACATAGTCAATGACAAATATAATTATTTATGGTTATATAGTTGTTTTCAATTAATTTTTAATCAAACTAATATAGTTCATTTTAAGTATCAAGTTAATTTCAATTAATTTTAAAACTAAATACTATATTTTAATTAAAATTATTATTTATAGTTAAGTGTTATAGTTATTAAATTTTATATTTAATAAAATATTATTATAAGATTTTTATTTCATTTTAATATTCAATATCTTAACTTTTTAAAAATATATAATATTTTTTAACTATCATTCAAATTATTTATCATTTAAAAATTTAATTAAAACATATTTTATTTACTTAAAGTTATTCTATTTTATAGCATTAATAATTATATATTTTTAGTTTTATAAAATCAATAAATTATTTATATTTTTTAATTATTAAATTATTTTAATTTTCAAATTTTGATATAATATTTTAAATATTGTACCAAATATTTCTTATTTTCATTTGGGTTCAATGAATCTAGTTTTAAGATGGCTTCACCAATGTCATGTGCAATTCAAATCTTGTAGATAAAATCTATTGAAGTTTAAATTCACATCCATGGAATTCCAAAGAGTTGGGCTTATATTATTTCTTGGTATCTTCCAACATTTCTTGATATCTGCTAATTTCCAAACATGTCCACCAATTTTGAATGCAACTTCATAGGGTAACTTGGATATTCCACTAAGTGGAGACCTTGTTAGATGTTTTCCCTTACTTGGGGCAACAATGAAAGGAAAAATAAAATACCCCATGGTTTGTATTATCAATCAATAAATATAGTCATTAAAAATTTTACAATAGAAATTTGCCAATTATAACTTTAATTATAATGTATTATACTTAATATGGTCATTACAAATTTGTAATAGCCACCCTGGTTACTATCAATTTTTTTTACATCAAGTATCCACTTAATCGACCAAGCATCTTCTATTCAATTTAGAAGTATCAACTTCAGAGACTTTTCTACCATAGTCATGGCAACAACTCTATGCCACAACTCATATACTCGCACTAGAGTATGGTAAGCTCCTAAGGTCATAGCCATCCCTAGACCTAGACCTAAACCTCGAGGGTTCATTCATAATGGCCTTGGCCCCTACCTATGTATCCCCTCGTGGGAATCAGAGGCTCCATAGTTCATACATCAACAATAGATAGGCTTCATCTTCTCCTTTGATATGGGATCTCTAATCTCTCTTTTAAACCATAGCTTTTAAGTAAATCCTATTATTCCAATTCTATTCATATGCAATAGCATGATAGCAAATGCAATCCAATCAAAGGTTAGTTCAATGTCAACATCAATGTATGAAATCCTACAAAACCACATAATGATTGTCACAAGCATACATTCCTTGTATGCAATGTGACTATCTCTCACATGGGTCACACATATAAGTGTGACTAGCTCATGGGTATAACCCATAAAACAAAGTGAATAACTATAAGACATACAGTTCCGATTAGATAGAATAAAATAATTTTATTCTCATAAAATAGTACAAAAATAGGGAAGAATTAAAAATTTTCCCATAAATAATACAACTCATGTAAAATACTTTCATCAATATAATCAATATGATTCATAACATTAGCTAATTAGATAGCTTAATTAAAAAGACTATGCCTTTACAATATCTAGCCATATAGGCTCATACAAAAGAACATCACATCATACAATGTCTTTGATACCATACCATATCTTCAACATTGAATCTGGTTGAGAGAGAGCATCATCAAGGTGATTTACCACCCAACCATGAGGCTCACACCTCCCTGATCATCCTCCCAAATGGAGAAGCCTAAACCTTTGCGAGGGGTCTAGCAAACTGAAGACAACATGCATGAAGGAATTTGGTGCAGCATGATATATATATATCATCCCTATAGCATGTGTCAAATGTATATATTGATCTAATACCATGATATGTCAAAGAGAGAAATAAAAAATCAAATTGTAACTATTACTAATTTGATTGACAAGCTTTGGCCAAAGCATCTTTTTCAACTGTGTTTAGCTAGGTAGGTTCAAGAAGGAACCTGCCCTTCTTTGTAGCTTCATATTCAACACCCGTCCATGTTCTTTCTCTAAATCATCATACAAAATTCAATAATGAAAAATACATTCACAACATCACAAGAAATGTAACTTATGCAATATAACGTACATCTTTTCATGGAAACATTTGAATGATTGAAGTGAAAACAGTAACATGCAATTAAATACATGCATATTTATTAATCAATAAGTCATTTCATATAATAGTTTCATAAGTTGATCAAGTGGGTACGCAACCCTTTCTAGGGTCTAGTTCCCCAGATAGTTTCCTCATCGACTTCCACCCACTCAGGTGAACAAGATGGATTTCAAAAAGATAAAGTTTAAACATATAGTTAAAGGAAATTATTAATTTGAAGTGTGCCTAATAAGCATCTAAGACACTCATGTCATCACATTAAGCCAAAGAAGTTGAATTTAGATTCTAAATCATATACCTAATTTTGTACCTGACCCATCATTAATCATGTTCTAAATGACATTCATACTTCAAGAAAAATAGTTCAACATTTATCCTTAACCATTGTTAGTCAACAACGTAATGAAAATCAATATGTTTCTAATCCACACAAAAAAAAAAATCCTCTACCTTATTAATATTAAGTTGGATTAGTATAACGTATTCACATAAGTGGTTCTAATAATGCATTAATTGAAATCCTATAGCTTTCTTTTAAGATGCTAATCCAAAAATTTGGCATCCACCAATCAAAGACTAAGTTAACAAATTTATTTTACTCTAGGAGGAGACAAAAGCCTAGGGTACACTAACCATAACCAAATTTACAAGACTCATTGAACTTAATCAAGAGAAAGTCTAGCTAAATATTTTAATCATTTAGACACATTTAGTATGCTACTAAAGATGTGACATAATGTCAACTTTCAAATAAGGTGAGTTGAGATAAGGGTTGAGTGTGGAATATGTTGGGAATGGAGAAAGAGGTTGCCATGAGGATAGGAAAGCAATGAAGATAGATGGGGCATAATTATGTCAAGGACCCAAGGAAATTTAGTGTGATAGGTTGTAGATCTCTTACAAAAGAAATTTAGTATCTCAAATAAAATGTTTTAAAAGAATAAAGATTTGAAAGCACTGATAGTTTCTCAAAATATAACAATATTAAAAAATTAGTAGGTTATGTAGTTCTAAGGCCTTGTTAAATAGTGTTCATGCAACATGTAATAGATGTTAAAGCTTAAAATTAAGGAAGACATTTCTAGCTTAGATATAAACTTGTGTGTGTTAATATGCACTCTACAAAAAAAAATGCTAAAAACCAAACTCTTCAATCAATTGCTTAAAATATACAATACATCAGTTAGCGATGAAAAGGTTGAACAATCCAACTCCAAACTAGGTGATTCTTAGCATTTTCTCATTTGACCATATGCTCATTTGACTAGGCCCCCAAATCCTTCCCAACAGACAATGTCATATCTCATATATCTTTTCACTTATCCATATTTACTATATCACACTTTTTTCTCACCTACATACCTTCCTTTCTATATTCTTGAAAAAAAACCAAGGAAGGGAGAGGGAGAGAGAGAAAGAGATATAGAGATAGAGAGATAGGAGATAGGAAATAGAGAGGGAGAGGGAGATATAAAGAGAGAGGGGGAGAGGGAGGGAGATAGAGAGGGGAGAGAGAGAGAGGGGGGTAGAGATAGAGATAGAAGACAGAGAGATAGAGATGGGGGGAGGGAGAGATGGAGAGATATATCAAGAGAGAGAGAGAGAGAGAGAGAGAGATAGAGAGGGAGAGGGATAGATATAGAGACAACTTGGGGATAGAAATAGAAAAACATAGAGAGAGGGAAACATAGAGATAGAGAGATAGCATTAGAGAGAGGGAAAGGTAAAGAGAGATAGAGATAGAGTTTTAGAGAGAGAGAGGAAGACACATAAAGAGGTAGGGGGAAAGGGATACATAGAGAGATAGAGACATATAGAGGGAGGGGAGAGGGAGATGGAGAGAGAGAGTGGGGGGAGATGGAGAGATAGAGTTAGAGAGGGAAAATATAGAAAGTGGGGAAGATAGAGAGATAGAGAGAGAAAGGGGGGATATATAAAGAGATAGTGAGAGAGATAGAAAGACATGCAGGGGGAGGGAGAGAGACATATAGATATAGTGAGAGAGAAAGAGATAGATGAAGAGGGAGAGAGACAGAGATAGAGATAGAGATAGAGATAGAGATAGAGATAGAAAGAGGGTAGATAGATAGAGAGCAAGGGAAAGATATAAAGATAGAGTTAGAAAGAGGGAAGGAGGGGGTGGGAGGGTGGATAGAGAGAGAGGGGGGGTCGAGGGAGAAATAGAGATATGGAGAAAGGGATACATAGTGTTGGGTGAATATTTTGTCGTTAACTCGCTAACGGCAAAATGGGTATATCAGCCACAGCTATGATGAGACAAAGTCTCTCCTCTCAGCAAGGGGAGGTTCCCTCTAATTACTTAACTTTTGTAAATCAAACACTTATCAAATTTATGTACACTAAAAACTATGTTTGGGGTGGTTCCATCTCATCTCATTCTCTTTTTTCAGAATAGATGTTTATATTTCAAACTCTCGATATAAAACTTATAAATTATCACAATATCACAGAAACACAAAGTTTTCTGTTACCTCACTCACTACTTGTAACCAGAACTTTTTTGAAGCAAAATGCAGCCCAAAGTCTTCACTCTTCTTCAATATGATAAAAACAATTCAAATATAACAACTTGCAGCACAAAGTCCCCAAACTGTTGTATTTTCACAAACATGAACATATAACCCACAACCGATTTGATAACACAAAGTTTATCAGAATCAAATCTAGAGCGCTCTTCAATCACTTGAAACAAACTCCACCTTTCAATTATTATCAATTAAGATTATGATAGCAAGACATAAGAACAAAACTATCACAACGCAAATAATCCCAAGACAAAGATTGGAATTGAACTTGCTTTCTTGTATTGATGAATATTTGAATATTGATTTTCACAATAAGCACAAAGTCTTGATTTTCTTTTCAATTCGCCAGAGTTTTCTTGCAATAGATAAAAGATAATATTTACAAAAGAGGTCCCCTTTATTTATAGGGAAAGACCTTGAGAAAATCTAGGAAATCTACAACTACTTTGACTTATTCAAAAATAGGAGTCCTTATTGACTTGGGACTTCCTATTTTTTACATGTAATTGCATATCAAAAATGTACATGTAAAAATGTCCAAAACTATTTTGAAAGTACATATGGAAATCAGAAAATAAACTAAGGGAAAAAACCAGCTGCTTCAACTTGTGTCACCACCCTTTCTCATGTGGTCATCATACATAGTGAAGGTCGCCTGCATTTCAATGCTATCTGGTTTGAATGTGTTTTTGAAGATCATCCTGGCCCTCACTATGGCATCCCTTACTGTAGTGATTGACTTGGCATGATTGGTTAACCTGGTTTTCAAATTGTCTAAGGTTAACTGGTTGTCTAATATGCTGTCCACAGAAGTTATTGAAAATACCTTGTCTTCAAATTCCTGCTGAAACATGTCCTCAAATTCCTTAACCATTTCTTCTGCAGAAAGAAACTGGTTATCCTGTGATACCAATTTACAGGGCAACTCCTCCAGCTTATGCAAAATGTTAACATCATTTTCTTCACTGGTTTCCTTGGCAGCTTCAAGATCCTTGATCAAATTTCTTAGCACATTGCTCCTGTACATTAGAGCTTCCTTTGTCTCTATATATGAATCCCTGTTGGAAATGGCGCCAATGGATATTAAAGTGCTCATTTTCAGCTTCCTCATTTCAACCCACTTATCATGAGTATCCTCTGTGTGCTCAATATCATGAGAGATGGCATCAATGAGATCGTTGAGTTCTGCTCTTACTTTCCTCATCTTATCCATTTTCTCAAATACCTCCTTGAGCAAAGAGATTCCCTGAGCTCGCATCCTGTCTAAGTACTCTTCAAGTACTTTTCCTCTGAGGTGAGTCTTTTCCACTTTCAGGATGACGGGGTCTTCTACAGACACGGCCTCTGGAGTAACTGCTTCTGAATTCAACGTGATCTTTCTTACCACTGCAGTCAGCTGTTCTGCTTTTGCCTTGTAGTAGTCTTTCATTTCTTTTTCCCTGTCGAATTTCTGGATCAGGATGTCCATGGCTGACTGCATATCATTTTTAGCGCTTTCATGGGTGATTTTGCCCAATTCAACCCTAGAAATAGAATAGTCATTCATGTCAAAATTTTTGACAGTTGCATCCTGTGGGGGTTTTGCTATCTCCAAAACCTTCTGCCCCTTTTCTTCAAGTACCCTTGAAAGGATCTTTGGTTTCTTCGGAGCCTTAGGTTTTGCAGGTGTCAGCTTAGTGAAATCAAAATCATCTGGAGAGATGACTTGCTTTTTCCTCTTTGGCGTGTAAGCTGACAACCAAGGTGGCAGCAGAGAAGTATTCACATTGGAGTCCATTCCTGCCACTGGGAAGGAGGATACCAGATGAATATTACTTTCCACTATTTTCCTCATCATAGCACTGGGGTTGCTCGACTTGGTTCTCTCTACAAACTCAGCCATATCAACATGGCCAATCTCTGTATCTCTAATATCTTCAACATTAGAGTGGACTGAGGTGATTGGGAAAACACCTTGATATTTGTACTTCATAGCTTTTGCCTTCTTCGGAGACAAATCAATCATTTGGACGATCTTTCACTGAGAAGAAATTTGATGTCGAAAGGAGCTCCGCAGAAAAAACTGCAACAGAAATCATGATCATGCAATCAGGGAAAATATGGGCAATCTGGGAAAATTGCATGTTGACGATCACGACTATGGGAGTGCGCTTGAAAAAGGGCTATAGTGCGAGCTGGCCAAGAATCAGAGGAGAAGCGGGCTTGGGAAAATGAAATTGGAAATTTTCCAGTGTTAGGAAAATTTGAGATATTTTTTTGCACGGGCGGCGAAATTCGCCGCCCTTGCATGTGAGGGGTTTGATATTGTGCATCGGCGGCGAATTTTGCCGCCTTTGCAGTTTGAGAGAACCGTGAGATGGTTGGAGCGGCAAAATTTGCCGTCGATGCAGGAAATAGGAAAGCGGAGGTTTGTTTGGTAAGAGCGGCAATTTTCGTCGACGCTGCACAAAGGTTTATTGTTTTTTGATGTTTTGTCGGCAAATTTTGCCGACTTTGCTTTGAATGGTAGGGTTCCATATATGTACGAGCGGCGAATTTCGCCGACATTACATAGCAAGGTAAAGTGAAGAAGTCCGGGCGGCGAAAAACGCCGATGTTGCATTGTAATGTGAAGTTAGCAGGTTTTGAGTGCGAAAACCTGAGGAATCCACCGATTGGACACTTGGCTAGGGTCGCGTAGCTTTTTTTTTTTTTTTAGGAAGGCTTCGGCGAAATCGACCGATGCTACAACGATGGCATACTGCCAGGGTTCGGGGAAGAAGAAAGCTTTAAGGGTTTGAGGGCGAAAAACCTAGGGCAGCCTAGGGTTGACAACACAAAACGAAAACCAAAAAACCTAGCAAACAAAAACGAAAACAAAAAAATAAAAACTAAGAAACAAAACGTCGAACACGAAAAACCTATGCTAAACAATCAAAGAAAAGGTAGAATGAAGAAACTCACCCGTGCTTAGATCCGAACCCTAAGACAGATGGCAGAGATCGATGACACGGTCGAGCAGTGAATAAGAAGTCTGGAAGATAGCTCGGGACAATGAAATAATAAAACCACCTTCAAAACGCAATATATAACCCGCGCATAGACGCTGGGCGAGTGGCACGAGTGGCCATTAATGGCACTGCGTGACCAAAATCCTGAGGATCTTGTGCGAGCGGGGTTTCCGGCCGTCGATGCAGGTGTTTGGTCGAAACGCGCAGTGATGACCTAATTCGCCGGCTTCGGATCAAAACAAAAGTATGTAGTGGCGGCAAAATTTGCCGCCTCTACATGAAAAAAGGGAAAGCTTATGTATAAGCGGCAAATTTTGCCGCTACTACACAAGTTTAAAAAACAAACCGAATTACACATGAAGGAGTGGCAAAATTTGCCTCTTTCGCATGTGTAGTCAGAAAAAAGAAGGTATGCAGGAGCGGTGAATTTCGCCGCTCTTGCATATCAAGAGTCAAAAATTTTCCAACTCGAAAATGACTAAAATTAACATCCTAACCAATTTACGACTTGGATTTTTCTCGCAAATATCAGGAAATTAATTTCAAGGAAACATCGCAAACGAGTTTTAAAATGTCGACTGACCTTGCACGAGAACAAGAAAATCTTTTCTCAATTTGCGAGCTTAAAGTGTAGATTCACGAAACGGACAAGTTTTGTGGGGTTGTCTACAAAATGAGCGTAGCTGATTTTGAGAACAACAACTGGCTCTAACTGGGGAACTTCCTTCAATCGAACTTTGAAATGATTGAGGGGAGTAGAATCCAGTCTCTAAGTGCCTTCATCCATGCCATTGGGCTATAGAGTCAAGCTAAAAAGAAAAAGACACAAAGACTAAACGAAAACACAAAAATAAAACACAAAACTATACAAATGTACAATTTAACTTATCTGAAACCTCAAGGATTGAAGTGCTTCAGATGATGTCCACTGTGGGGCAACAAGAATGGTGTCCCATCTTGATACTCCAGCAAGAAACTGTTTTCACCACAGAACTGATGAATGGTGAATGGACCTCTCCACAAGGAATCAAACTTTCCGTGCATTCCTTTTGGTTCTCTCCTCTTGTCCCACAACAAGACTTGATCTCCAACCTGAAACTCACGAGCCTTTGCCTTCTTGTCGAAGAGTCTCTTTACTTGATTTTGGTGCTCAGCAATGCGGTCCACCACAACAGTGCGCTGCTCCTCAAGTTCGGCCAAATACATGATCCTTTTATCAATAGAACTATCAAAAGTTCTATCTTCCAATGCCTTTACCAACTTCAATACTGGCAATTCCAAGGTGATCGGTATCTCCGCATTCAGACCATATAGAAGCTGAAATGGCGACATGCCTATTGCCCTTTTGGGTGTAATTCTATCTGCCCATAAAGCATCGAACAATGCCTTATGCCAAGTTCTCTGATTCTCATCAACCAGCTTCCTGATGATAGTGACCAGATTCTTGTTGCTTGATTCTACTTGACCATTCCCTTGCGGATAATAGTCTGAAGAATGGGAAAGAGTGATCCCATGCTCGTAGCAAAACTCAGTGATCTCATAAGAGGAAAAACAAGTAGCATTGTCTGCTACAATCTTGTTTGGGATTCCAAACCTGGAAATAATGTTTTCTTTAAGAAAACTGCATACCACCTCTGAAGTGGCGTGTTTGACTGGAATAGCTTCCACCCATTTGGTAAAATAGTCTGTTGCTGTGAGGACATAGTTGTGTCCGGCACTTGATGATGGGTTCACTGCGCCAATGAAGTCAATACCCCATTGCTGAAAAGGCTCCTCAATCACCACTGGTTTGAGAGGTAAGGCTGCCAATTTTGGTTTCCCAACAAACTGCTGGCATAACTCACACCTGCGTACCCAATTATACGCATCTTGGAATAGTGTGGGCCAATAGTATCGAGCTCGCAAAATCTTGTGAGCCGTTACAGGTGCTGAAAAATGTCCACCACAAGCCAAATTGTGGAAAGACTCCAAAAGTTTACCTTGTTGCGCTTTATCCACGCAACGTAAAAATACACCGTCAAGACTTCTCTTGTACAAACCATTGTCCCAAAGGACGTAGTTAGCAGCTTTTAACTTGACAGTTCTTCTTTCCTTATAAGACAAGTGAGAAGGGCACTCACCATAGGTAAGGAAATGAGCGATATTGGAATACCACTCGTCAGTTGTAGTAACAAAAAGAACAGTTGGTGTGTCCACAACTTCTTCTTCTTCGTCGCCTGTCTCTTTTGGAACATTGTCTGCGATCAATTGACACAAACCTTTACCCCGCACAAGCTTGGTAGGCTTGATATCCAGATCGAATTCTTGAATTTTAGCGATCCAATTACCTCTCTTTGTTCTGAACTCTTGTTGAGTTAGGATGGATTTGACTGTTGTATCAGGCACCATGACAACAGTGTGTGAATTTAGAATATAGAACCTGAAATGCTTAACCGCTTTGACTACGGCGTAGGCATGCTTTTCCATATTCGAATACTTCAATTCATGAGCTTTGAGAGGACAACTCATAAATGATATGGGGGATTCAACGCCTTCCTCATTCTGCTGAACCAGAATAGCTGAAAGTGTGTGTTCTGAAGCGTAACTATAGACTAGGAAATCCTTAGTGTAGTCAGGACAGACAAGAACCGGAGCATGAGCAATAGCTCTCTTGATATCCTCGAATGCTTCCTTACCTTCCGCAGTCCAACGGAAAGTGGCTTTACACTTCATCATATTAACAATGTGACGGGTTTTTTCTGCAAACTCAGGAATGAACCTTCGCAGAAAATTCACCTTTCCAAAGAAAGAATGAACAGCAGTCTTACTTGCTGGCAGAGTGAGACTTTGAATAGATTTGACCCTCTCCGGGTCGATCTTAGTACCTTCTCGGGATACAATGTGTCCGAGAAGCTTGCCTTCCGTTACCCCAAAAACTGACTTCTTGGGATTGAGTGAAATACCATTTTGCCGACAGCGCTCCAGCACTTGTCGCAAATGATGTGTATGATCATGGCGGTTTTTGGAGAACACAGTCAAGTCATCGAGATACACCACGATGAACTTACCCATTTCATCTCTGAAAGCAAGATCCATCGCTCTCTGAAATGTCGCGCCAGCGTTGATCAGACCAAAAGGCATTCTGCGATATGCAAATGTGCCCCGCGGTGTGGTGAAGGCGGTCTTGAACTGACCAGCTTCATTTACCTCCACTTGATTGTACCCTGAAAAACCATCTAACATAGATAACATTTCTGAACCTGTTACTGTTTGCAATACTTGGTCCATGATGGGCAAAGGGTAGTTATCTTTCAAAGAAGACTGGTTGAGATTTCTGAAATCAACACAGATACAGATTTCTCCGTTCTTCTTCCTTACAGGTACTATGTTTGAAATCCATGTGGAATGATGAATTGGAAAGATAATCCTCGCATTCAGCATCTTCTGAATTTCAGAAAGAATCGTACCTGATATCTTTGGATTGTATTGCCTCTGCTTCTGTTTGTAAGGCAACGATCCAGCTTTGAGGGGAATTTCGTGTCAAACCTCCTTAGGCCTGAAAGACTTCAGATCATCATAGGAGTAAGCCAGAACATCAATGTAATGGCAGAGGAGGGTAATGAATTTGAATCTTTCATCAGCAGTGCAGCATTTTCTGATGTTGACCATCTTAGGATCTGTTTCTGTACCCAAATTGACCTGTTCAAATTCCATGGAGGAATTCGAATCCTGCTGTTGTTGCCGCTGCTTGATATACCTGTCGTGTTTATCAAAGAGCCTCTCAAGGGAAACCAATCCTTTTGGGATTTTATTTCCTTTCAACTGTAGAAATTCTTCGCCAGTCTGCGAATCTACCTCAGAAACATATTCACGAGGTGGTGATTCACTTCCTTCAAAGTAAAGCTCATCAAAGCTATCCATCTTATCCAGGAAAGCAATGATCTGATTGTCACCATTGAACACCTGCCAATGGTCAACGTTATCAGGTACACTTGGTCGGAAGACCAGTTCAATAGTGTACTTATTTCCTTTGAAATCTTTGTGAGGCACCATGAGAGTGGCGGAAACAGCCAATGAATCTGCACGGTCATTGAACTCTCTTGGCACAGCTGAAATATTGAAAGCATCGAAATCTTCAATGCAATCCCATACGCGATTGCGATAGTGTCTCAACCTTTCATTTTTTGTTTGGTACAAATTTCTTACTTGACAAACCACCAATTCGGCGTCCCCTTGAGCATGAAGGATCTTAACACCTCTGGCACGCGCCACTTCCAATCCGAGCAACAAGGACTCGTATTCGGCGGTGTTATTGGTATTGTCAAATTGTAGCTTGTATGAAAAAGGCAAAATATCACCTTGTGGCGATATCAAAACCACTCCGGCTCCAGAACCGGTAGAAGAACAGCTGCCATCAAATTCTAAAATCCAGACTCCATCAGAATTTGATTTCTTGGACTTCCTCTGATCAGAAGACTCCTCTTCATCGGTGAGGGAAGAATCTGGAATTGCTATGTCTTTACCTGAACTTTCGTCTGAAAACTCCTCTGAGTCTCCATCTGACATATCAGAGCTATCACCTGATGTAGCCTCATCTGATGAATCAGAACAATCTTCAGTAGATAGAAAATAGTTACCCATTCCCGAGGATTCAAACAAAATTTGAGCTTTGGGGTTTGATGTTTGAGTAACAATATATTTCGCTTCCTTCTCAGGAAGCAATTTCTGCATGACACCTTTAACGGGTATCCTAGCTTCAGACAAATCCATGTTCAACTCACCACCCACATCTTTGCAGAAATTACGTCCAAGGAGAATGCCGTATGAAGCTGGAACCTCGGCTACCAGGACTGTCATCTTGATTCTCTTATCCGGAAAAGCCGCAAATGCAAATTGGGCGTCTTTGATTTGACCCAAGAGTGGAACTTGCTTATTCTCCATAGAGAAACACCTCCCAAAAGTTTTGGTTAAGGTGAGGCCAAGGGCATTTGCTACCTTAGCAGGCATTACATTGTCTGAGGCTCCAGAATCTATTACGCAATTGCTTAATTTATGGCCATTTACTAATAGGGAAACATAGAAGGGTTCGATTTTTCCAGAAACCTCAGGGGGAGTAGTAACAAGATTGTTTTGGGTAGGTTTACTTTTAGAGGAGTCATGAGTAGCTTTGGGAAACTCTTGTCCTGCAGGGACAGTCTTATTTTTGACATATTTGGCTAATCTATCAAATTGTTCAGGATTAGCCTGTAAATATTCAACTTCAGACATTTGTATCTTAGTTCTCCTAGCATGGTCTATTATATCGAACTGCTGAAAAGAATTAGATACGGAGGAAGAAAAACCATCATTTTGATTTTTGGTTGAAACAGCACTAGTCTGAGGATTAGAAGTGGAAGGTGCAAATTCATTAGAAACACTTACCTGTTTATTAACCACTGGGTCTTTTGACTGGAAAGGTAGTGGAGTCCCTCGTTTAGCGATCGAAATCGCCGGCTGAGATTCTTCTCTCACCTTCCCTTTATCAGCTTGAGGAGCTGACTGATTTTGAGACCTAGTGAAAACAGCATATGCTCCTTCACTCACTTCTCCCTTTTCAGCTTCGTCCTGGTAGTTCAGAAAGCTGATGGTAGAGTCGCCAGCTAACTCTTCTTCTCCTTCTGTGAAGAGATTAGCACCGTTTTCATATTCCAACTCAGGTTGGAAAGAGAGTTCATTCTCGGCTTCATAGTAGCCAACAGCAGAGTTGATCGGCGCTGCCTCAATAGCAAGCTTCCCCTGAGTAGGAGGAAGACGGTTTTGCTGTCCTTGATTCCTAGCAGCAGCGCCTTGATATGAATTGTTTGGGAATGTCCTCCTGGGTATATCTCGGTAAGAAGGAGACGCAGATACACCTTGGGACATTTGTCTCTTGAGAGCCAGCAATTCATTTGCTAGCTTTTGCACCATGGGATCCGTGGTGCTTGTGGAATGGTTTTCAGTAGAAGAGGAGCTTTTGTTTCTATTAGCATCCCTTCTTATCTTACCCGCTAGGATAAGATCATCTTCTACTTCTATTGCCAGAATCTGAGCCGCAGCAAGATCAGTAGGAGCAGCTCGCCTCAATAGGAAACTCACCTCCGGAAGCTGTGTATTAATAAAGAAACATTTGAGATTCTCCGCTGTGGGCTCAGCGGTAGCGGGAATCCTATTCCTCAATTTGTTGAACTTAGCGATGAAATCTCGCATTGGTTCCTGAGGTTCCTTTTTCATCTGTGTCAGCTGTGCTAACAACGCATGAGCATCTTCCGCAGGTTTAAACCTGGCCTCGAACTTAGTTTTGAGAGTAGCCCAGTTTGTTATGGTTTGGGCTTGGAGGTGATAGAACCAGTCTGCAGCAGCGCCTTGTAGTGTTTCTACAAAGAGTCGTACAGCCACGTCTTCGTGCTCGACACCTATTACACCGCAGGCTATACAGAAAGCCGCAATGTGCTCATCAGGATGAACTTTTCCGTCACCATAGAATTTGGGGAAATTCTTTCTTGAACTACGAGGTAGTTCATGTAATGGTGGGGTCAAGTTTAGAGGACCAAAGGTATTACCCCAAGGGCCTTGGGTTGCCATGATACGCCGGTTGAAAGGTGGTATAGTAAACCTTGGTGGTGTATGAACAGCCAAAACTCTATTAGTACTGGCAGTAGAAACTTCACCTGGTATTGGAGACCTGGTGTTTGTAGGGGGAAAACTCCTGGTGCGCTGAAGATGAGGTCGTGGAGTTAAGAATCCAAAATTATTCTGCCGCATTAATTCAAATGCAGGATCAATAATACCCTGAGCCCTCTTACTTCTGGTGTACCGGGAATCTGCCAGACTGTATTATACTAACCACAATATTTGCAAGAAAAATGGAAAAGAACTGAAAAATGCTTCAACTCGAAGCGTGAGGCTTCAAGTTGCGCGTTCCTTCCCCAGCAGAGTCGCCAAAAAACTGTTGGGTGAATATTTTGTCGTTAACTCGCTAACGGCAAAATGGGTATATCAGCCACAGCTATGATGAGACAAAGTCTCTCCTCTCAGCAAGGGGAGGTTCCCTCTAATTACTTAACTTTTGTAAATCAAACACTTATCAAATTTATGTACACTAAAAACTATGTTTGGGGTGGTTCCATCTCATCTCATTCTCTTTTTTCAGAATAGATGTTTATATTTCAAACTCTCGATATAAAACTTATAAATTATCACAATATCACAGAAACACAAAGTTTTCTGTTACCTCACTCACTACTTGTAACCAGAACTTTTTTGAAGCAAAATGCAGCACAAAGTCTTCACTCTTCTTCAATATGTTAAAAACAATTCAAATATAACAACTTGCAGCACAAAGTCCCCAAACTGTTGTATTTTCACAAACATGAACATATAACCCACAACCGATTTGATAACACAAAGTTTATCAGAATCAAATCTAGAGCGCTCTTCAATCACTTGAAACAAACTCCACCTTTCAATTATTATCAATTAAGATTATGATAGCAAGACATAAGAACAAAACTATCACAACGCAAATAATCCCAAGACAAAGATTGGAATTGAACTTGCTTTCTTGTATTGATGAATATTTGAATATTGATTTTCACAATAAGCACAAAGTCTTGATTTGCTTTTCAATTCGCCAGAGTTTTCTTGCAATAGATAAAAGATAATATTTACAAAAGAGGTCCCCTTTATTTATAGGGAAAGACCTTGAGAAAATCTAGGAAATCTACAACTACTTTGACTTATTCAAAAATAGGAGTCCTTATTGACTTGGGACTTCCTATTTTTTACATGTAATTGCATATCAAAAATGTACATGTAAAAATGTCCAAAACTATTTTGAAAGTACATATGGAAATCAGAAAATAAACTAAGGGAAAAAACCAGCTGCTTCAACTTGTGTCACCACCCTTTCTCATGTGGTCATCATACATAGTGAAGGTCGCCTGCATTTCAATGCTATCTGGTTTGAATGTGTTTTTGAAGATCATCCTGGCCCTCACTATGGCATCCCTTACTGTAGTGATTGACTTGGCATGATTGGTTAACCTGGTTTTCAAATTGTCTAAGGTTAACTGGTTGTCTAATATGCTGTCCACAGAAGTTATTGAAAATACCTTGTCTTCAAATTCCTGCTGAAACATGTCCTCAAATTCCTTAACCATTTCTTCTGCAGAAAGAAACTGGTTATCCTGTGATACCAATTTACAGGGCAACTCCTCCAACTTATGCAAAATGTTAACATCATTTTCTTCACAGGTTTCCTTGGCAGCTTCGAGATCCTTGATCAAATTTCTTAGCACATTGCTCCTGTACATTAGAGCTTCCTTTGTCTCTATATATGAATCCCTGTTGGAAATGGCGCCAATGGATATTAAAGTGCTCATTTTCAGCTTCCTCATTTCAACCCACTTATCATGAGTATCCTCTGTGTGCTCAATATCATGAGAGATGGCATCAATGAGATCGTTGAGTTCTGCTCTTACTTTCCTCATCTTATCCATTTTCTCAAATACCTCCTTGAGCAAAGAGATTCCCTGAGCTCGCATCCTGTCTAAGTACTCTTCAAGTACTTTTCCTCTGAGGTGAGTCTTTTCCGCTTTCAGGATGACGGGGTCTTCTACAGACATGGCCTCTGGAGTAACTGCTTCTGAATTCAACGTGATCTTTCTTACCACTGCAGTCAGCTGTTCTGCTTTTGCCTTGTAGTAGTCTTTCATTTCTTTTTCCCTGTCGAATTTCTGGATCAGGATGTCCATGGCTGACTGCATATCATTTTTAGCGCTTTCATGGGTGATTTTGCCCAATTCAACCCTAGAAATAGAATAGTCATTCATGTCAAAATTTTTGACAGTTGCATCCTGTGGGGGTTTTGCTATCTCCAAAACCTTCTGCCCCTTTTCTTCAAGTACCCTTGAAAGGATCTTTGGTTTCTTCGGAGCCTTAGGTTTTGCAGGTGTCAGCTTAGTGAAATCAAAATCATCTGGAGAGATGACTTGCTTTTTCCTCTTTGGCGTGTAAGATGACAACCAAGGTGGCAGCAGAGAAGTATTCACATTGGAGTCCATTCCTGCCACTGGGAAGGAGGATACCAGATGAATATTACTTTCCACTATTTTCCTCATCATAGCACTGGGGTTGCTCGACTTGGTTCTCTCTACAAACTCAACCATATCAACATGGCCAATCTCTGTATCTCTAATATCTTCAACATTAGAGTGGACTGAGGTGATTGGGAAAACACCTTGATATTTGTACTTCATAGCTTTTGCCTTCTTCGGAGACAAATCAGTCATTTGGACGATCTTTCACTGAGAAGAAATTTGACGTCGAAAGGAGCTCCGCAGAAAAAACTGCAACAGAAATCATGATCATGCAATCAGGGAAAATATGGGCAATCTGGGAAAATTGCATGTTGACGATCACGACTATGGGAGTGCGCTTGAAAAAGGGCTATAGTGCGAGCTGGCCAAGAATCAGAGGAGAAGCGGGCTCGGGAAAATGAAATTGGAAATTTTCCAGTGTTAGGAAAATTTGAGATATTTTTTTGCACGGGCGGCGAAATTCGCCGCCCTTGCATGTGAGGGGTTTGATATTGTGCATCGGCGGCGAATTTTGCCGCCTTTGCAGTTTGAGAGAACCGTGAGATGGTTGGAGCGGCAAAATTTGCCGTCGATGCAGGAAATAGGAAAGCGGAGGTTTGTTTGGTAAGAGCGGCAATTTTTGCCGACGCTGCACAAAGGTTTATCATTTTTTGATGTTTTGTCAGCAAATTTCACCGACTTTGCTTTGAATGGTAGGGTTCCATATATGTACGAGCAGCGAATTTCACCGACATTACATAGCAAGGTAAAGTGAAGAAGTCCGGGCGGCGAAAAACGCCGACGTTGCATTGTAATGTGAAGTTAGCAGGTTTTGAGTGTGAAAACCTGAGGAATCCACCGATTGGACACTTGGCTAGGGTCGCGTAGCTTTTTTTTTTTTTTTTAGGAAGGCTTCGGTGAAATCGATCGATGCTACAACGATGGCATACTGCCAGGGTTCGGGGAAGAAGAAAGCTTTAAGGGTTTGAGGGCGAAAAACCTAGGGCAGCCTAGGGTTGACAACACAAAACGAAAACCAAAAAACCTAGCAAACAAAAACGAAAACAAAAAAATAAAAACTAAGAAACAAAACATCGAACGCGAAAAACCTATGCTAAACAATCAAAGAAAAGGTAGAACGAAGAAACTCACCTGTGCTTAGATCCGAACCCTAAGACAGATGGCAGAGATCGATGACGCGGTCGAGCAGTGAATAAGAAGTCTGGAAGATAGCTCGGGACAACGAAATAATAAAACCACCTTCAAAACGCAATATATAACCCGCGCATAGACGCTGGGCGAGTGGCACGAGTGGCCATTAATGGCACTGTGTGACCAAAATCTCGAGGATCTTGTGCGAGCGGGGTTTCCGGCAGTCGATGCAGGTGTTTGGTCGAAACACGCAGTGATGACCTAATTCGCCGGCTTCGGATCAAAACAAAAGTATGTAGTGGCGGCAAAATTTGCCGCCTCTACATGAAAAAAGGGAAAGCTTATGTATAAGCGGCAAATTTTGCCGCTACTACACAAGTTTAAAAAACAAACCGAATTACACATGAAGGAGCGGCAAAATTTGCCGCTTTCGCATGTGTAGTCAGAAAAAAGAAGGTATGCAGGAGCGGCGAATTTCGCCGCTCTTGCATATCAAGAGTCAAAAATTTTCCAACTCAAAAACGACTAAAATTAACATCCTAACCAATTTACGACTTGGATTTTTCTCGCAAATATCGGGAAATTAATTTCAAGGAAACATCGCAAACGAGTTTTAAAATGTCGACTGACCTTGCACGAGAACAAGAAAATCTTTTCTCGATTTGCGAGCTTAAAGTGTAGATTCACGAAACGGACAAGTTTCGTGGGGTTGTCTACAAAATGAGCGTAGCTGATTTTGAGAACAACACATAGAGAGATAGAGAGAGGGCGAGAGGGAGAGAAGGAGAGGGAGAGAAGGAGAGGGAGAGAAGGAGAGGGAGAGAGGGGGAGAGATAGAAAGAGATAGAGGGAGAGATGGACATAGAGAGAGGGGAGAGAGGGAGAGGGAGAGGGAGAGAGGGAGAGAGATAGAAAGAGATAGAGGGCAAGATGGAGAGATAGAGTTAGAGAGAGGGAAAATATAGAAAGTGGGGCAGAGAGAGACCTGGTCTTCATGTAATGTCCCCTTTTTGCAAATCAAAATTCTCCTTACCTTGCACACAATTTCAACTCACAAAAAGAGAACATTAGTACACTTTGCATTTATAGGCCACATATATAATTTATATAAGAACATTTCTTTTATCATTTCTACGATCAAATGTCAACTCATAACTTTAGTTTATTATTGATTACTTTCAATGCATTTTACTATTGCTAATCTTATGATTTCTTTCAATGCACATTATCTATCATTCATATTTCACATGTTATTCTTATGATCACTATTCATATGCCTTGCATATCATTAACATTTCACATGTTACTATCATGATCATTATCAATATGCCTTGCATATTCTCTATCATGACATTTCACATGATCTATTATTAACTCATGATCTTTATCACTAAATATTGCATACTTGTTATCTCTTCATATGTCATTTATTAACAACATATGGGAAATGAGATGAGAGTTGCCGTTATCCACCATGGGGCTCTAATGTCTCCTATCCTTAGACTCAAGTGGTATCCTTAATACCTTTAGAGTCAAGGCCTTTATGAGACTCCTTGGTACTCTTATGATGCCTTACATCAAAGTAACCAAGGCCTTTACATCACTATCCTTGCACTATGGGTACCTTATACCTCATGTGACAAAGGCCTCTAAATACCCATGAATGGCCTCTTGGCACTTTTCCATCATTCTCTCATATGAGGTTAATAAATCACATAACATTATGAATAATTGCTTACAAGATTCATCATTATGAATGATTGCATACAAGGTACATCATCATGAATAACTGCATATTATTGCCTACACATTCATTGTTAGTGATAACTGCGTATAAATATTATCACTATCATAAGGATACATTTATGAAAGAATGACAAACAAGGAAATATAAACAACATCCATACATGTATACTTATGATAGCCAATCAGAAATAAAGTATAAATGATAATGTAGAAGATGCTTACTTTTTGTTGCAGCTTCTGGCCTGTGGTTTTTGCAATGCTCTTGATGGTGGAAATAACATATGTAATCCTTTATTACTGAAAAGATTGCTATATATTAATTCTATGATTTGTATCTATTGTTTGTATATTATCTGATTGGATATTGCAGACTAAGAATGTTCTTTTTGGATGAATGAGAATAATGATCGCTTGATGCCTTTTGGAAGAATGATATCCGCTATCTTTATAACCTTCAATCTGCCTTTTGGAGAAATGGACGTGCCTTTTTAGAGAAGTGAATGCCTCTTCAAGGATCAAAGCTCCTTAAGAAATATAATAATTATTATTTGGTTAGCTTATTTTGTCTTTATTCTATTTTGTTCTTTTCCCTATCTTGTCTTTTTCTTCTTGGCTTCAAATTTGACTATGGAAAGTATAGAGGGTAATAGGGAGAATTTTACAATGTCTATTCTTTCCAATCTTTAATTGGAAAATATCAAATCATTACAGGCCTCCCCTCTTGAAATTGCTTTCCCTCAAGCAATGTTTAAATTTGGATTTTGGAGAATCTCTTGTCCTTGGGATAATCAACCATGGGAAGGCATGGAAGAGAGTGACTCAATGGGGTGTCTTAGCCTCTCTAGGCCCAAGGGTAGAACCCTTCAACTTAAAAGGCAGAACCCCCTTGGCCCCATGTGGCTCATGCCATTCATATGAGGTGGCGTACCTAATGAGGATTCTAATTTATCTATTATGCCCTCATCTTGCCATCTTTTCTCATTTCCCTCATGATTGGCCTCCCTATAACACTATACTCATGATAGGGGAGTGAGGTCTCAAAAGGTATCCTAGTGATCCACTCTCTAGGCCCAACGACATAACCCTTCAACTAGAAAGCAGAACCCCTTTGGCCCAAGTGAACATTTCATTTCCATCATGAGTGGCATATCTAGAAGAGCATATCTCTCTCTAGACCTAAAGGCAGAACCCTTCACTAGAAGGAAGAACCCCTTTGGCTTATGTGGACTTATTGTTTTCATCATGAGTGGCATATCTAGAAGAGCACATCTCTTTCTAGACCCAAAGGCAGAACCCCTTTGGCTCATGTGAGTTCATTACAATTCCTTTGGGTGGTGTACATACGAGAGGGTCCTATATTCCCTTTGTACTTTCCCTTCCTCCTATCATGGTATATATTTATGCATCAATTCCACATTTTCCATTAATAATATCAGCAATACATAATGCATTAACACATATAAGTATACTATTGAACAATTGGCAAGGGGATTCAGTGCATCCCATACTACACCATGGACCCGTCCACCATTCCAAAGTCACCAAGTATGCACATGTGAGTACACGCAATACACAAAGTATTTACTTTAACATGTGTTTCAAAGCATACACATAAGTCACAAATTCAACTTTTGAATACACTTGAATTCACATAAATCACAAGTATACACTTAAATGCATGTAAGGCACACTAGTACACACAAGATGACAGGATGACTACTCTGATACCAATTGTGATGTCCCCTTTTTGCAAATCAAAATTTCTCTACCTTGTTCACAAATTTCAACTTTCAAAAAGAGAACATCAGTACACTTTGCATTTATAGGCCACATATATAATTTATATAAGAACATTGTTTTTCTCATTTCTACAATCAAATGTCAACTCATAACTTTAGTTCATTATTGATTACTTTCAATACACATTAATATCATCAATCTATGATTACTTTCAATGCATGTTACTATTGCTAATCTTATGATTGCTTTCAATGCACATTATCTATCATTCATATTTCACGTGTTATTCTTATGATCTCTATTCATATGCCTTGCATATCATTAACATTTCACATGTTACTCTCATGATCATTATCAATATGCCTTGCATATTCTCTATCATGACATTTCACATGGTCTATTATTAACTCATGATCTTTATCACTAAATATTGTATACTTGCTATCTCTTCATATGTCATTTATTAACAACATATGAGAAATGAGACAAGAGTTGCCATTATCCACCATGGGGCTCTAATGTCTCCTATCCTTAGACTCAAGTGGTATCCTTAATACCTTTAGAGTCAAGGCCTCTATGAGACTCCTTGGTACTCTTATGATGCCTTACATCAAAGTAACCAAGGCCATTACATCACTATCCTTACACTATGGGTACCTTATACCTCTATGTGATAAATATCCTTTGCACTATGGGTACCTTATACCTCATGTGACAAAGGCCTCTAAATACCCATGAATAGCCTCTTGGCACTTTTCCATCATTCTCTCATACGAGGTTAATAAATCACGTAACATTATGAATAATTGTTTACAAGATTCATCATTATGAATAATTGCATACAAGGTACATCATCATGAATAACTGCATATGACTGCCTACGCATTCATTGTTAGTGATGACTGCATATAAATCTTATCATTGTCATAAGGATACATTTATGAATGAATGAAAAACAAGGAAATATAAACAACATCCATACCTGTATACTTATGACAGCTGATCAGAAATAAAGCATAAATGATAATGTAGAAGATGCTTACTTGCTGTTGTAGCTTCTGGACTATGGTTTCTGCAATGCTCTTGATGGTGGAAATAACAGATGTAATCATTTATTACTGACAAGATTGTTATATATTAATGCTATGCTTTGATTCTTTTGTTTGTATATTATCTGATTGGATATTACAGACTATGAATGTTCTTTTTGGATGAATGAAAACAATGATTGCTTGATGCCTTTTGGAAGAATGATATTCGATGTCTTTATAACCTTCGATCTGGCTTTTGGGTAAATGGACGTGCCTTTTTAGAGAAGCAAAGTCCTCTTCAAGGATCGAACCTCCTTAAGAAATATAATAATTATTATTTGGTTAGCTTATTTTGTCTTTATTCTATTTTGTCGTTTTCCCTATCTTGTCTTTTTCTTCTTGGCTTCAAATTTGACTATGGAAAGTATAGAGGGTAATAGGGAGAATTTTCCAATGTGTATGCTTTCCAATCTTTAATTGGAAAATATCAAATCATTACACTTCAAGCTTGAAAATCTCCTAAAAATTGCTTAGAGGATTGCCACTTTCTTGAACTTGACTTAGTATTTTGCTTGGATTCCTTGCTAGGTCTCTTGCATAAGAATAGGTCATCCTATTTCTAAGGAGGGGCTTGATTATGCTTTTGAATAGTTACAACTACCCTTAAGCAACTGCAAGATGATAGGAGCCTGTTGATTATTGAAATTTGTCACATCCCTGATTTTTTACTATGTTTTACTTTTTACTGGTATGTAATTAGTAGATAATTTTCAAATGATTTAATTATTTGATGTTATGTGAAAATGTCAGGATAAATCAATGATTTCATTAGTTTGAGTATATATTCATGGAATTTAGACATGTGATTATATGTTATCGTGATTATTTATTCATGATCTGTGTATGACTTAACTAATGATACACTAATTCTAGTTGGTGATTGTAATTTGTATATAGAAAACAAGTTTTTTGTCGTCCAAGAAAGAGAGCTTCATTGGAATTAGACTAAGGAGAAACATCGTCAAAGGAGCCTTATTGCACAAAAATTCTACAGGTTTTTCTCTCATTTTATGTATACAATATTTGAGTGGAGAAAACTTTGTTTGTAGTCGGCCTTGTAGATATATTTGACTATGCTTAAGAGCAGTTCATAGCATAATTTACCTTCTCTGTTGTAAAGTCAAGAGCTATTCTTATATCGTTATATTTGCTCAGTCAACTATGTCTTATTATTACTATGATAATAGAAATTTATAGCTTAGTATAGCTTTGTATATAGATTAGCTAAAAGTCTTATATATTTCTGTGATTTGAGAAAATGTTATTTTATATTTACATTGTTGTGCTCTTGTTATTGAGAACTTAATTATATTTTGTCTTAGAGGAAGCCGATAGCTTTCCCATTTTTGTGTTTGAGAAAATTTTAGATTCCTATCTCTGTGTTATGAGAATAACGATAATGGTTATATCCCTCTATTTTGGGAAATTTGATAGCTTTTATTATCTTTGTATTATGAGAAAATTGATAGCATATGATATTATTGAGCTTGAGAATTTGAGGGATCAGGTTATTATAGTTATATAAGAAACTAATAGTTTAAGTCTGTCACTAGGATACTATGAAGCTTATTAAATTGAGAGGAGCTTTATGTATGTAGATTATTTATCTTATACTAATTCCAGTAGGAGTATGAGATCAAATAGATTTACACTCCTTTTATTTATGGTTAAAAACCAACAGAACTAAGCTCTGTCGACTTGTTTTATTGAAAGAATAATTCAGAAGTTCATTTTTGGAATTATATTATGGTAAGTCTATGATAGGCTGAAAGGCTAGTACTCAGTAGGATAACTCATAGCATCAATTAGCAAACCTTTTTTAGTTAAGAGAAGTCAGTTGGCACTAAACATTAGAAAATTTTATACTAAGGATTAGTTAATCCAGCCATGTTGAAAATCTTAGACAGTGGACTAGATAATTGCTCTAGTTGGCTTTCTCTCAAAGACAACAATTAATATAATGTTGTCTATTTTTTGTTTATCTTAGTGGAATGTATCTTTAGACTTCAAGTTGACTCTCTCAAGATTTTTGTTGAGAGTAGAACATTTGGTATAGATGTTCTTTTATCTCATTTGAGTTTATTGTTTTTCAATCAAAGACTTCAAGAAAGATTTTTCTTATTCTAAAGAGTATAGAAATGATTTAGATGTCATTAGAGTCACTTAAAACTATGTTATATATTCATATATGAACATATGTGTTTATTCAAATAGATTATGTATTTCTAATATGCAAAGATGATGTTGTTCTATCGTTCTTAATCTTTCTATAACAGTGAACAAAAGGTGACCATTAGGTCAAAGACATCATTACTTTATTATCTATCTAGACTTAAATCCTTTGTCAGATTAAAAGATTGAACTTAGTCAAGAATTTATATGCTTAAATTATTCGTATCTATTAAGACTTGTTTCAAGGGAAGATGAACCTTGTGAATTATGAGAAAGGTGAAATTGATCAACGACCAAGTAGTCAAGATTTGACAAATGGATACCTTATTCACACAATACTGTGGTTATAATTTTATAAGTAATTGATAATGCAAAGAACTAGATTAGGGAAGTTGAGAACCCTAGATTTTACCTGAAGGGTTTAGAATTCTTTAACTCTCAAGTCATTTATGATATTGATTTAGTCTATTGTGTACTTTGGGTCGACAGACAAAAGGTCGAAAGAAACCATAGATCAAGACATTATTCAAAGACTAAGAAGTACCTTGTTGTTAGAAGGTCAATAGTAGCTATATAAACCAAGTATGGTTATGATTGAATAGAGAGTAGTTGATAGAATGTCATAGACCTTGAGAAATTGCAGATATACAATAAGGAATTCGTAGAAAAGATAAATATATCTTAATTTGCATATTGTGTGTATATCCTAGATAAGGAATATGTCTAAGTCAGATGGAATTAGAATGGAATATAGATTAGACCAATATGCCTAGATATTCTAGCTAAATAAATCAAAATGTAGGATGAGATAGTCTTCAAGTCAAGTTAGAGGTGTGTGAACACACTGTAGGAGTCAAGGACAACACTGAGAGGGGGGGTGAATTAGTGTTGTATGAATTTTAAATTTTTGCAAACTTTATCTTACAAGATAGGACATTAAAGATTTGTTGAGTTTATATGCACAAGACTTATAATAACAGATGTAAACAAAACATGATCAAACCATTAATATGCACACATAGAAGAAATCAATGAGAAGCATGACACAAGCTTTTTACCGAGTGGAAAACCCTCAGGGGTAGAAAAACCACTCATGAAGTGCCTCACTGGCTTAACTTTAAAAACTTCTTACAATGCCTCACTGGCTGAATATTATGTCTCACTGACAATTGAGAGGTCTTACTGACCTACAAGCCTCACTGGCATACTGTGCCTCACTGGCAACAATGTTTAGAAGCACCAGCTTCAAGGAGCACCAACTCCTAATACAGAACAAACTGAAAACAAGAATTCAGAGGGTTTCTCTGTTTCAATACAAAACATTTCTTCTCTCTCATGTGTCTGTCAAATGGCCATTCTTTTCATCAACCCAAATCATATACAAACTCAGATATTCAAAATCAATCCTGTATCCTGATCCACTCAACAACACTGCATTTTGTTCCTTACCCAAAACTCACAATATCAATGCACCTGAAAAACCATTATATGTAAATTGGATGTCTTTTCACCTTTCACATTTTGCAAAGTCATTTGCTCTCACTAAAGATCATTTTGTCCTTTCATCTTTTCTTCAAATTTCATCTTTATCAAATTGAAAGTCTTCAACAATTTATTTTTCATTTTGGCCTTGTAAGAGAAAATAAAATCTCTTTCAAAAATATTCATTCTTTCATTTGCCCTACATAAATAAAATCATGAAAAAATCCACCATAAAATATTAACAAACATCTTCAATAAAATCTAATCAATGCTCTGTAAATAAAAAATCTCCGAGAACTTTCATCTTCTCAAACCCTTCATCTTCTCCTTCACATTCTTCATTTTCTTTTCAATAGGACTTCAAAAACCATTTTGCCTTGTATAAAATCTTCATAAAAATCTCTGTCAAAAACTTTATGTTCATCTGCAAATAACCTTTGATTTTCTATAATAAAAAAACTTCAATGAAATATTGTCAATCTTCCTCAATCTCCACAAAGAAATTGCCCTTTTTAGAAGCACTAAAAATTCTCCTTAAAATCATTTATCATCTTCATAGGAATTAGAAAATTTCTAATTATAAAGCATTTAATGCTTTATACAAAACATGCTTTTTATAACATTCAATAGTTTTGTTTTTTTTTATATTACCTATAAATTGTGCCTTGTATTTCATGCTTTATAAAAATAAAGCTTTTCCACTGAATATATTCCTTCTAATGTCAAGCTCCACTTAAAAAACAACCCTTCAAAAATTATAAGCCCATTTAAATGATAAAAAAACAATAGTCTATCATGAATAAATTAGGAAATCTTGGAATGATTCCTTTTTTTGTTTTCACGACCAAATTCATGGTCTCCAAATTGACCTTTGATGCCCTTATACTTTTCAAACATAATATGCATTAGGTTCCATAATAATCCAAGATCATTCGATGGTCTTCTTTTTAAATCCAAAGTCTTTTAATAATAATCAAGCTTCTTAAAGCACATTCGATGCATTCTATTCAATACAAATAGACTTGAAAGAATTGGGCTCCATAAAATCTTATTCGAATATGCAATGTTTTAACTACACTCACTACCGGTATTGCTAGGAGAAAGAAGGCCGGTCTTTCTAAATGTGAACACTTCATGCAATTAAACATTACCTCTGATCTTACCTTCCGTCGCATGCATTGAAGACTGATGCAAAAGGTTTTTGAAGAGGAAAGGGCCGATTGCCTAATGTCACTTATACCCTTAACATTGCCACTTAAGTGGCTTTTACCTGCTCAACAAGTCAATGAGCAAATATAACATAAAAATGTTACAAAGCAAGAAATGCACTAATTTAGGATTTTTAATATTCTTTGAAGCACTTCAACACTTCAACAAACACTTTGACAATACCCTCATTGTGATTTCACTTAGTTAAAAAAACTATTGCAGAGAAGTAAACTTCACCAAATGACCTCACAAATATGAGTCTTTCAATATCAAACCAATCAACCTCAAGCCACATTAGCATCAATGTCAAGACATGAATTCTGACTGAAGACATCATTTGAAATCACCTTGTATCATCATACCATATTGTATCAAACCTTCTTATTAATACCTGATCTGCATTGCTCTTGTATTACTGAAGCATGTGAATTTTGTCAAACCAAGATCGATTGAAACATACATTGTAACACCAACAATAAACAACCTGATTTAACAACAATGCAAGAACATGATCAACTTGTGTCAACATTTCTTGAATATGAACATGCATGTAAACTATTTGAACACTTATATGATCAACATCCTCAACACATCACTGACATCCTGATGTAACCCAATCTTGAGAATCTATTCAAGAAGACTTTGCACAAACACAATTGATATCCTTAAAACAACATTCTTTTCTTTACCAAACCAATCATACCAATCCATACGATCATGTATTTTCAAACTAACTCCACAAATCTGACATCCATAACGTGAGCAACAACATCAACCCAAGATCTTTTGAACACAAATATAAACACACATATGAAGCAAGTCCTTATCTTTTGAAGTATAACCTCCTAACTAGTGACCTTCAGATGTTTACAAGATCAACCCAAGAACCTACAAGACCTTTTTGACATCAATGACAATCAATCACCATCACACACGACTACATTTATTGCAAACATTTATATATATAGAAACTTTGGCCAAAGTGATGCATTTGTCTTTGTGTATATTAGTCGGTTCACAATGTCTAGATGGCATAATTGGTCAGTATGATCATACTTAGCTAGATGATTGTCTAAAGTTGTATGGTCAATTGAGTTACATAAGACGCAACACCAAGACTCAGATGGAAACTTATTAGATCCACATGTCTATACTCTTCGTGAAGGGTAGGGCTACTTCCAGGAAGGAAGGTGAGTAGGGGACCATTGGCCTGTGGTTGGAGGTAAAGCACTTGAATGATGCTCTCCCTCTATAACAGAAGACTTGCCAAGCTTTGAACGACATATATCAAGATTCCAGAGACAGTACTTTTTATGGAAATTTTCATGTTATGATTTTATGTAAAAATTATTCTCTCGCCAAAAAGTAAAATATTGTAATGTAAAGTGAAAACTTATCACTATAAGTTATCTTTGAATATATTGAATTTCAAGTTGAAGAATATTCAAAAAAGATTTAATTTTATTGCTTTGAAGTTTAGCTTATGTTTATATATATATGTTTATCATGTTCTTTACTTTCCTAATAAATTGTGTGTGTAATTTTGAGTAATATGAGAAGGCATCTTACAAAATTTGACCAAGTCTGAAAAATTATAGAATCCTCTAAAACCTAGAATCTGTATTATAACTCCCAGAGATCTGAAACCATTCTCAAACATCCTGAAAGTATATACATGAAATATAGCTTAAAGTATATGAAAGTAAATGTCCATATGTAAATGTCACTTATACTTAAATGTTTATTTCATGTATATACTCTAGAGTGAAAGAAGTTGTATTACTACACTTATCTTCTAAAGCATTGTAGTTTCTCTAAAACGTAAGCGTGTTATAACATGCTCACATTATGGCTTGGCAATTTCCAATCTTAGGATCGGTAACTACCGAGCCATAATGTGAGTGTGTTATACATTATGGCTTGTTTGGACCAAAAAGTGGTTTGGCCACTTTTTGGTCCCTCATCTTTCTACACACGCCCTATGAATTTTCCTCTTTCTACTTTGAGTGATGATTTCACTCATGTTTATCATGTTCTTTGCTTTCCTAGTAAATTGTGTGTAATTCTGAGTAATATGAGAAGGCATGTTACATATGGTATCAGAGCTAACCGGGTTCAACACATGGACCTAGAAGCTCACTATGAGAAAATTTATCAACATTAAGCAGATAGCTAATGTTTGAAATTGGTTTTATGCCAGAATGGTGTGGAGAAGAACCAAGAAAACTATTAAAAAGTTTGTTTCTTAGTGTTTGCCTAAGTTAGTAGTTAAGAAAGAACTTACTGAGGAAGTTGAACTTAAAGAGCATATTAATTATGCTGAGGGTGCATGAATGGAGGATTCAGAGACTTTGGTTGACACTCTTAAGCGTATAAGGCTAGAGAGGAAACAATGTATTAAATTGGCCAAGAATCCTACTATTCCTACTTGTGTAGTTAAACCAAGTAAACCATATGCTAGTCATGACATGCCATTTGGATGTGGTCGTGATGCTCCTATTTTAGGAAAATAGAAGTTGGAGGAGTACTTGCATGTACATCCACCCTCTAAGTTTGTTTTATTGGATTCTAATGGGGAAGAGGAACCTAAGGAATATCCTTTAACTGACAGTGACATGTAGTCTTATCACATTAATTACCTAAATAAGGATGTAATTATACCCAAAATAATCTATAATAAAGATGAGATTGTTTGCCACTTGAGTTGTTGTGAATAAATTTTATTGGTGAACTTATAATTTTGAATTAATGAGATGCATTATTCTGAATTATAATTTATAATTTGATACAAGTATCTGGTGTGATATAGATTTTCATCATGGTTTGAACTTGAATAACTCTGGAAGATAGTAAAGGAGAGTCAAATCCTTCTGAAAACCCTATTGCTAAGATGGATTAGATATTGACCATGTTGAATGAAACCAAGGATAGGCTTGGAAACTTGGAATAGGAGGTTAGGTGTCAAGGTAAATCTGAAGCAGTACATGAGGATTCACATCAAGGAGATGATGAATATGTACATGAATCTAGTATTCATAGTGAGCCAAGGGAGAATGTTGATAAAACTAAGTCTCAAGAAGAGAAGAGAAGTAGACTTGCCTCTAACTATCTAGAGATATGAAGAAAGTCATGCCGCCTAAGTTTGATGGAACTAAAAGTGGTGATGTTACTAAAGCTTGGTTGAGAGAGATGGAAAAGTATTTCAAGATCTAAAATTACTTTGAGATAAACAAGGTAGTATGGGGTGCCTTTCAACTGGTAGGAGAAGCATCCATGTGGTGGATGAACAAGAAGATGGAACTGGGATTAAGTTCTTTGAGCATAACATGGGATCAATTTGTGGTCTTATTTCACCAAAGGTGGTTACCAAAGATTTTGTTTAACCAAAATCTAACAGATTTTTAGAATCAGAGACAAGGGGATATGTTAGTGGTTGAATATTAGGAAAATATTACCCATCTCCTGAAATATGTGCCTCAATATCAAAAATATGAAAGGTTTAGGATCAGGAAATTTATCATGGGTTTGAATGCCCAAATAGGTGGAGAAGTGGATGTGCATGGCCCTTCTACTTTGGACCAAGTTTTAGAGAAGGAAATTAAGCAAGAGCAAAAATTGAAGTCAATTTTTGCATATCATGAGAAGAGTCGCAAGAGGTTTAACAAGACACCAACTTCTTAGCCTTTCAATAAAAGGAATGACAAGCTAGATGTAGCTAAGAAAAGTGACAAGGGTTCTAGAAATAATAGGAGTGGACCTAGGAATGAGAAGAAGAACAATGACAGTGTTTGAAGGAATGATAATAATTCAGGTAAACCTATTAAGAAGCGAGGACCTCCTGGAGGATGTTTCAATTGTGGTGGATATCACTATGCAAATCAATGCCCAACTAAGAATCAGGGAGTTTAGTAGCATGGTAATGTTTTACCCACTCAGCAAGCATCTTTTCATCAAAGGATCCATGCAACTTTGGAGAATCTCCAAGGAGAGTACCAAATTACTCCCATTGAGACAACAAGTACTTTGTTTGGAGTTCCTATTTCTATTTTGATTGATACCGGAGCAACTAAAAGTTTTATTTTTCCAAGAGTATTAAGTAAATTTCCTAGAAGAGCTAGATATATGGGTAAACATTGGTCAGTAGGTTAAGTGAAAAAAGATGGGGGGGCCAAAAAGTGGTCAAATTGTTTTAAAAAAAAAATGCAAAACGTGAGCACGTTATAATGCGCTTGCATTATAATGCCTAAGGCTTGTCAAAACCAAGCCATAACGTGCTCGTGTTATAACATGAGCGTGTTTTGACTTGTTATAAATTAAAAAAAGGTTATCTCATTTCATTTCTTTTTTCTCCTCTATACCCGCGGCCTGCAAACCCTAGGAAGCACGCTTGCATTTTTCAAAACTCAATTCAACACAAAAATCTTATCGATTCGTCACCAAAATGCTGCCACGACGTCGAACATGCCAAAGGAGTGAGTTTTATTTTTTTTTGTTTGAATTTGTTTCTAAATAGGTAGGTTTGAGTTGATTTTTGATGTATATTTCATTAATTGTCAGGAAATGTTAATGCACCTCCTCCTCCTCAAAATCCACAAAATCTTGAGGAAATACCTGTGGAACAACAACCTCCTCCATCCATTCCTCGACATGCCCCTGGAACACAAGAAAATATAATGGGGCAAATTGAAAACAGCAAACCACTTCAACCTTGCATAGGTCCACGCTTGCTGAATCTCTTGAATCTATGTTATCAAATGTAGATTCAATTAACAAGCAAATAACTAGTTGGATGGATAAGAGGAGAGAGTTTAGAGACTATTATGCAGACAAGTTGTCATACCAAGATGTGAAAAAATTACAAATTACAAAATTAGACTTGTGTTCGATTTTCACAAACCCACAAACAAATCAACCTCCACCCATTACATGCAAGAGGTTCCCTATCCATTGGTGCAACAACCAAGCGATAAGGGACAATTTTGGGCAGAGGTGGTGGATGGTTTTTGACCATCCTCCATGCAATAATAATGAGGTCCCGCAATACTTTTTGAGGAAACTCTACTGCGAGTTTGTCCTCAATAAAGTGCCAAACTATTTTGATATGTGGGACTTCCAGGGTAGAGGTGCAGGGTCATCACAAGATAGACCAGGGGCACGTGTTAACCCACAACGGGCAGTGAGATGAGTAATCAGCAGACCAGCCCATGAGCATGTTTCCATCCCTTCCATTGTGAAGGAGAGTGTTGAGGTCGATACACTTCAGTCCATTAGTACCTTGACCCAGAGCATCATAGAGCATGCCAGTCCTGTAGCACAGAGTGGGTTGGGAGATAGTGCGAGGAGTAGGGTCCCACCCCACACTTGTCAGACTTGCAGGTCAGCCTGTGGTTATGACCCCATGGATAGTCAGGACGCAGGTGCACAGGCTACATCTGCAGCTGAGCAGATGGTGATGACAGATACCCTCCTAAGTGAGACTTTCAGCCTTGATACTTAGGTAAATATTAGCAAGTTTATTGAATTTAATTTATTAAATTTCATTTTTGAAATGCAAGATTAACTAATTTAGTTTGATGATTTTAATGAAATTTCAGGGTCATAGCATTGATGCAGTTTTCAGTGGTTCTCCACCTGCATATTACACTAGACCATCTATTGTCGGGGTATGTAACTAGTAAACAATTATAAATATTACATGTGAATAGCATCGTTATATGAATGGTATTCTAATATCTAATTTTGGATGTTGAATAGGTTAATATTAGAGATTTCACGGCAACACCTACCAGCGGTGGTGGACTTCAAAGCTTCACAGAGGTAATAAAATAAATAGTTTAATGAATGAATTGTACTTACTAGATTTTTGTATGTGACTTGTGTGCTTTATTGTGTGTACTTCCATATTTAGATGAATGTGTGTGTATGTTAGGAGCCATGATTTGCATCACTATTATAGTTTTTGTAATTGAATAATGTTGTTTTATTTCCAGATGATGCAAACTGTGGAGACACCTCCTGATGTTCAGAGGGCAATGGAGCATGGTGTGACCTCTGCAATTCATAGCTCCATGGCATTGATAGGGGTATGAGGCAGATAAGTAAATTTCAATTTACATTCATTGTTATAGTTTATTTTTGAAAAATCAAAAGATTATTGATTTGAAGTTTAATTTCTATCTGGATGGTTTCTATAGGACATGACATCACCACGGCCTATTCCTACTACTGAGGCAAGTGAGGAGACAGATTATATGTTAGCGGTAAGTGATTATTTTGTTAAATGTTTCATTTTTTATAACATGTAATTTCTATATATTAATGTCTATACTTTTTATTGTAACAGTTAAAGATGTAGGAATAACTAAATAGGAGGAGCAGCCCTCGAGTTCGTAGTAGACCACCCACATGCGCGTCTCCATCCCCTAGAAGATCAAAGGCTGCTTTGTGATCTATTCTCTTCACCAGCCAGAGGGGAATGACTTTTTATTGTGTTCCTTTGTTGTATGCCTATATGGCATTTGTGGACATATATTTTGTATTGTATATAGTTGACATTGTATGCCTATATGGCATTCTTGTAAGCCTATATGGCTATTTTGTATATATGTTATACTTATATCGACAAATATTGATGTATGCCTATATGGATATTTGGTTAATACAAATCTTTTTTATTGATGGTGTCCATACTTGCATTATAAATCCACGTTTAAATGGATATTTGTTGATGGCTACTTCAAATATTTAAAGTCCAATTGTATTACATAGGATGTTTGTTGATCTAATAAGCTAGCTATTGTTATTCAAGTATCACCTAAACCTTATTTTGGAACTAAAAGATAAAAGTTGTTTTCAAAAAAAATGAACCATCATGTTGAACAAAAAATATTAATATTCTTTATGAGTTGCTCAATTGAAAATATTCAAATGAGTATGCTAATCCATATTCTTTATGAGTTGGTCAATTGAAAATATTTCTTAATTTCTTGTTATTATACCATATTGGGATGCAAAGAGTATGTTTGTTGTTTTGAATAAGATAGTCAAAATCATATGCTTATGAGCACCTGATGACCATTGTGGTTATTAAATGTAATTCCTCTTGCATATAAGGTGAGGTTATGAGATTACATTGAGTCTTACCTTGATCATCATCTAAGGCGCCTTGCAAAGGAGGTCTTGAGCAACATAAACCTTAGGTGCAATTTCTTGCTTCTACAATCAAATTTGAGCGCCTAAGGAGTGGATTTGTGATGGACATCACTTTGAGTGCCTTAAAAGTGTTTGAAGGTTTGAATTGGTGAATGATAGTGCCTAAAGGTCTTAGAACCAACTAGAATAAGGAATTGAAGAATGAGTTAACCACTTTGAGCGCCTTGAAGGAGAGAAGTATGTATATGAAGATTGATTGAATGTTTGGAGTTGACATGAAACAATCCTTTGAGTGGACTCCTTGATGAGATCTCTCCCATTTCTTAAACTTGTTGAAATGTTAAAAGCTAAGTCAAATGGATTCTAGGTGCTCTTTGCCTTTAAAATAACCTTGAATTGACACCTAAGCATAACAAGAGAGTTTAAATCCATTCAATATGGTACATTGTAAGAGGAGAGCTTAAGAGCATGAGACTAGATGGCATTTAAGAGAAAAGATCATCAAAATCCAAAGAAACCGGCTAAGTAAGCTAAGGTGCCTTTGCTTGTCATTCAATAACTCCATGAGTGCCTAGATTGAAATTGCATCCAAGGACATCTAAGAGTAGGCGCCTAGAGGGGAAAAGTCATCCTAAGACCTTCATAATTATTTAAAGCATAAAAAATGCCAAGTATAAAGCTTCATGATATTGGGTGCTCTTTCACCTCCATATAGATCTAGATTGGTGCCTTAGATAAAGTATCACAAATCTATATCATTGAGTAAGTTCTAAGAGAGAAAGGATTACTTCAAGCATGTTTAATCATTCAAGGTCTTACAAATAGTGAATAGAGCCTAAATTGATGCTAGTCACCTCCTCTTGTCTCTACTATTTAGTTTTGGCGCCTAAGGAGAAATTGCATCTAGTGAACTCATTAATTGGCACCTAGGAGGAAAAGACCTTAAACTTACATTATTGAGTCAGCACTTTAGAAATTGAGCCATTCCTAGTCAATTGGAGTCATAAAATATCAAATACAAAGTTAAATTGGACTTAGGTGCCCCTTCATGTAATTTCCCACCATCATGAGCACCTAGATCTAGGAAGATCATCCAATTGCACCTAGGAATAAGATACAAGTCCAAGACCTCAAATTTGAGCGCCTAGAAGTGTGATGGATTGAAGAAGCTACATTGGCGCCTAAGGGTAAGTTGTAGCTAATGACATCACCTAATTGAGCGCCTAGGAGGTATAAAGCTTAACATTGACATGAGGACAAGCGCTTAGTAAAAGAGAGTTTCTCAAACATTTAAACATGTGAATGAAGTTATAGAAATGCACTAAGTCATCTAGGCCCCATTTTCCCCTTGTGTACCCTTACATTTGTGCCTAAGAATAAGTTGCTTCAATTCATTGGAGTGTTTGAGTATTGAGGATTTCTTAGCAATGCTTTGCAACTTTACACTGCCTCCTTCTGACGATTTTTGGGGCAGCAGAAAACCTTTCACCACGGGAAAACACCTCAGAAATATAAAAAACTGAGAGAGGTTATTGTAGAGGCACTCTACGTGATCGCATGACTTAGACAAAATATTTCTAAGTGACATGGTTTTTGAGTAACATCTCGTCAAAGATTGCTGCCTTTTTGCACTTTGGACTCTTCAGGGATATCATCGGTACAATGTAGCTTGGACTATTTCGATATGTTTGGGTGAAAAATAGGACCATGCCTAGCATAAATGTACCCATATGAACGCATTGGAATAGTCAGTTTGGTTGCATCAGGAGCAGAATGAAAGTTACACCCCTTTGCAACTTTACACTGCCTCCTTTTGACGATTTTTGGGGCAGCAGAAAGCCTTTCACCATGGGCAAACACCTCAGAGATATAAAAAATTGAGAGAGGTTATTGTAGAGGCAATCTACATGATCACACTGTCTTAGATAGAATGTTTCTAAGTGACATGGTTTTCCAGTAACATCTTGTCAAAGATTGTTGCCTTTTTGCACTTTGGACTCTTCAGGGATATCGTCGATACAATGTAGCTCAGACTGTTTTGACATGTTTGGGTGAAAAATAGGACCATGCCTAGCGTAAATGTACCCATCTGGATGAGTTGGAATAGTTAGTTTGGTCACATCATGAGCAGGATGAAAGTTACACCCCTTTAGAACTTTACACTACCTCCTTCTGACAATTTTTAGGGCAGCAGAAAACCTTTCACCATGGGCAAATGCCTTAGAGATATAAAAAACTAAGAGAAGTTATTGTAGAGGCACTCTATGTGATTACATTGCCTCAGACAAAATGTTTCTAAGTGACACAGTTTTCGAGTAACATCTCGTCAAAAATTGCTACCTTTTTGCACTTTGGACTCTTTAGGGATATCGTCGGTACAATGTAGCTCGGACTGTTTCGACATGTTTGGGTGAAAAATAGGACCATGCCTAGTGTAAATGTACCCATCTAGATGCGTTGGAATAGTCAGTTTGGTCACATCAGGAGCATGACGAAAGTTACACCCCTTTGCAACTTTACATTGCCTCCTTCTGACGATTTTTAGGGCAGCAGAAAATTTTTCACCACGAGCAAATGCCTCAGAGATATAAAAAAATGAGAGAGGTTATTGTAGAGGCACTCTATGTGATTGCATTGCCTTGGACAGAATATTTCTAAGTGACACGATTTTTGAGTAACATCTCGTCAAAGATTTCTGCCTTTTTGCACTTTGGACTCTTCAGAGATATCGTCGGTACAATGTAGCTTAGACTGTTTTGACATGTTTGGGTGAAAAACAGGACCATGCCTAGTCTAAATGTACCCATTTGGATGCGTTGGAATAGTCTGTTTGGTTGCATCAGGAGCGGGATGAAAGTTATACCCCTTTGCAACTTTACACTGCCTCCTGATGATTTTTGGGGTAGCAGAAAACCTTTCACCATGGGCAAACATCTTAGAGATATAAAAAACTAAGAGGTTATTGTAGAGGCACTCTACATGATCGCGTTACCTCAGAAAAAATAGTTCTAAGTGACACGATTTTTGAGTAACATCTCATCAAAGATTACTGTCTTTTTGCACTTTGGACTCTTTAGGGATATCGTCGGTACAATGTAGCTCGAACTGTTTTGACATGTTTGGGTGAAAAACATGACCATGCCTAGCATAAACATACCCATCCAGACACATTGGAATAGTCAGTTTGGTCACATCAGGAGAAGGACATAAAAAATGCATAACATGATGATGTAAAAATGTGTATATGTGTAAAAATGCAGCAGGAAATAAAAAAAGACAAACCTTACAAATTAATGTGCATACTTACAACTCAATGTAACATGACTTTACAAAATGAATGTGAATACTTACAAATTAATCCAATGAACCATCCGGGTCTTCTCTACTCTTTATTGTGTCAAGTATTGCTTCATGGTTAGACTCACGCACCTTCCACAAGATTTTGTTCAAAGGTCTACCCCGATACTTTATCAAATGAACATTGGATGCCATGACAAGGTTTGAGTAATGAAGAATCTTTCGATGCATGTCAAAGTCCTAAAACAGCCAAACATTAACACTCTTATGTGGGTACCTTCTAAGCCATGTTCCAGTAATAACCATTGAGCCTGTAGGGTATTCAATGTTTTCTCCATCTGTAACAGGGTCGTCCAATTTCTATTTGGCCTCAACATGACATAAGTAATAATATGTTCTCTCTTCATTATCTTCATCTGTAATAACTACATATACGTGCCCTACATTGATATGTGTAGCAAATTATATGAAATTAGTCAACATTACAAAAACACTACAAAGTAAGATGACATTACCTAGTTGAACTAGATGAAATTAGATGCATATACATGCCCTATATTACCTGGTTGAACTAAATTTGATATGTGGTCAAAGTCAACTGATGATTCCATCTGTGTTAGTTCCAGTGCCGTCGGGGGTCGATACGTGTCAAGTGGGCTAAGATAACTGTCATTCGTCAACCCACTCCTTTCACTCGCACTCATCCCAGACTTGAATTATACAGGAAGAACAAAAGCATGACATCTTTCATGTATGGATACTCTATGAACCTGCAATTGAGCTTCTGAAAGAGTGCATCTCATTTGATCCTGTCAGTGTACAATAGTCCTCATATGGTGCAATGTTAGTATCATCTATCAACAAAAAAAATCTACGAACTGAAGACTTACCTTCATTACCTAGACCCATGGAAGCATTACACCACTCGACAATCGAGTTTGCATCTGTCAACTTTGCATTGTCTTTATACTTTAACTCTTCTCGTGCTATGACTCTTTTGATACATGCTCTTGCACCATCATGCTCCCCCTTTCCATGCCCGGCCTCACAAAAGTTCTACATATGCTGAATACCTATAAAATTATGCCTCCTACTCAGCCAATAGAAATTCTGTGAGTTCTTGAATTGTGACGCACAGTTATCCGACCATATGATATGCTAACTGAACGATATGCCCCTTCTAGCCAAATCATTGTAGAACACTTGAAAGCAACCTTACACAAACTTCGTAGAATGCATGCGATCATCACTAATATAGAAATTATACTCCCTTATGATCTTTCTATCATCCTATGTACTATCATTCGCATGAATGAATGCAATATACACAAATATAGAAACCTGTGTGGAGTTGTAATATTGTGATTGCACCTCACACTATGGTTGTAGACTGTAGTTCTCTGCAAAGTCGATGACTGAAACAATGCTACCAACTGGAAATGTGTCCTTGCATAACTTGAATTGCAAGTCCAACCATCGAGCTCTATGGGCATGTCTTGCATACTCATACACTATGCATGAAATATAGGCATAAACTGATACACTGGAATCTTTTCAATAACCAATTCACACCTCTTTGCTTCTTTACCATCTTTTTTATTGAATGCCACTATTTTATACTTTCCAAACTCTACTAGTTCGTTTCCAACCGCATGTGTTCTTTCCATATGTTCACATATTGGCAAATGTTGCAAGCCACCACAACGATGACATGTGCCATCCAAGCATAATTTCTTGTAGAATATTTGACCTTCCTCTCTTTCACATAAAATTCTTGATATGAAGTCTCTTAAAGATGTTGGTGGGGCACATATGGCACAACCCTACAAAACACTGTTAGTATGCATATCTAAACATATAGACCTATAAACATCAAAATGGTTAGAAAATTCAAAATGTAATCTACAACAACAAGTAGTGCATGTGTAATTTATCTTGACATAGAAAGGTTTTAGCATTTCAAAATATTTTTGACAAATTTTAATTTGAGGATACTTCTCTAGAAATTTACCATAAAACTGTGTTTGAGTCTCATCCAAAAAATGCTTTGGATGTGGCTCATGATTCAGACTACCGATTCTCCTTCTTACCACATCCCTTTGATTCAGAGATACCCTTGTGTAATTCTTCTAAACGTCTTCAATTAGTGATCTCAATGCTTCAACAATTGGTTTATCTTTTCATGGTAGTCTCTCCGAGAATGCCCATAATTCATTGGCATTAGTGTCCTCAATTCTTTGGCGTCTTCCAATGGCTCTTGATAAAGTTTTCCTATTTATTCTCAATTCTTGACTCATCTTTCTAATGAGACAAGCTTTCCTCATTTGACTACTTACTATAGTCGATGTAATCACATGTCATGTTGCATTACTATCTTTTGTGCGTGAGGTGTTACCCACACTCTCATATGCACTCGTTAGATTCTTGACAATAGATTTTTCACTTGAAGCCTCTGATGTTCTCAACCCAAGAATCTTCATGATGGACCTATACTTTATACTTCGCATCATTTCAATGAATAGTTGACATCTTGCAGTCTCATTTAACTTTTCAAAGACCAATCTCCAAATCTTATGAGCATATCTTCTACAAGTGCGTTTTGGAATCTTACCTTCCATTGGCTACAAAATATTCTCATCAATATCAATCAAATACTTTGGCTTTCTATGCAAAATTCTAGGTGGTGTTAAGTTAGGTAAATTCATCTCAACATTAGGAATTTCATCGATATTTAAATAAGATAGGCTAGATGGCATACCTTCGATCGAAGATGGAATAGATGAAATACCTTGAGGTTGAGGTGGGAACGATGGCGTACCTCCTTCATCACATGTGAGTGATGATGTACTCTCAACTTGAGATGTGGTAGATGGTGTCCCTACATGTTGACTTGCGGTAGAGAACGTGTCTCCAACTATGGTATTCAAATCTCTCATAGCACGAAGTTTTTGCATTCGTTCTCTTTGTGCCGCCAATACCATATCTCTTTGTGATGGTTGTGGTTCCTCTTCAATTGGCATGTCTTCATTTATCATGTCCAATTTCTTCTTCTCATGAAGTTCCCTCATAGCAATCAAATGTGCAAGCAAAATATACAAGAGGAAGGGATACATGCCAGACTTCAAGGGTTTTTCGAACTCAATGGATAAGGGGCAGAGGTCCGTTGTATGTATATCACATTTGTATAATGCGATATACAAGGAAACATACAATGAAGAAATGTGCACCTCGAATGCAATGGAGGAGTGAAATACAGTGAATAAGATTTGAGGTTCGGCTTGTCTACAAAGTGCTTGTATATGCTTTTGCATATACAAAGCAATAAGTGCAAAACGGTGATGCATCCTGGACCCAAATGGGATTTCAGCATGCTTTACGAAAATTTGGAATCCGCGCCTTGTATGTATAAGGTGAATGTACATGCAGATATACATTGAGATGTGTAAATAAAACATATGCATTTCAGACCCGATGGGGAAATCAAATGCGGTAGGTAAGTGTTTGAGGTCTGGCTTGTATATCAGACGATTGTATATGCATTTGAACATGCATATACAAGGGTGAAATGGCAAAATGGAGAAAGTGAGAAGTCAGTGATAGAAGTATGGGGTGCCTACATGGCACGTAATCATTGGTTGGTGACTTTTCATTGTTTTTTAGTGCCGTGGATCTGAGCGATGGAATCATGATCAACGACCATGTTTTAAACCCGCAGCATAGGTGTTTTCCTGTGTGTTTGCAGTCATTTTTTAGCAGGAAAATAGAAGATACATCCACTGTTACATTTCCAAGGGGAGCAACAGGTGGTTGTGCCATTAGTGGCAACATACAGAGGCATGGGCCGATGGTTGAACAGCTAACTACCAGGTTTATGACGAAGATTTTTGAATGGCAGTGCAGATCCTGAGCTCACCTGCCCTCTCCTCTATTTTCCTAGGCTACCTTCAATTTTGAGCAGCATTTTCTGGTGCACTGTATCTAGCCAAATTTTGATTTTTTGCCTTGTAATTAATGTTAAGTGCATAGTCTTGGTATAAAAATCAGACTGTGTTACTCATTGTGGTGGTTGAAAACTGGACAAATTTTGGTGTTGTGACACAATACAACTTCATTGGTGGCCCTGTTCTTGATGTCTTGTAATTTTATGAGTCTCATGTTGTATGTTTCATGTATGAGTTCACTGGTTTCATGTTGTTTTATATGAGAAATGCTCTGTGCATTTGTTTAATAATTTGTCTCCAAGCTGTGGGCATATTTTCTTTTAAATCAGGATAACTAAGGGTTGTTAAGGTTCAGGAATATAGCTTTTCTATACTGAATGTTTAATCTCCTACTTTTGTTCAAGGAACAAATTAAATGTTTCAAGTTAATCATTGAGAGAATATGTTGTAGTAGGGATACCATTAAGTATGAATGATTAAGCACCTAATTGTTGGGAAGTACCTATAAGGCAGATATTAGAAATCCCCTTGATATCCAGTCTTTAGTATATGTTCATGCTGGCCATCCACATGTGTATGTCTATTGACTCCGAGCCCTGGATAGGTACTGATCTAGTCTTGTATTGAGGTTGCAACCCAAGGTCTCAACTTTGCATCGAAACATAAAATCAAACTTAAATCTTCAAAACCAAACCTTTAGGACTTTAGAAGTAGTTTTAGGACCAAAATCCTCCGTCTCACAACTGAAAATAGGCCCAAAGCTAGCCCCTTTGCACTTATCTCACAGTTTTGGTCTGCATAAGAGAGGATTTATTTGCTTTGTATCAACATCCAAGTAAGTTCATGTGCATGTCATAGGTGTTGAATAGGGAATACCCCCTTGGTTCTGCAGAGCATAAAGAAGAAGAGGGATATTTATAGAATCTATCTCCTATATTGTTGGCCCCTAGCCCAGGAATCCTATTGATCAATGATGGCTACCTTATAGGGATAACTGGGAACAAGCATCCAGTTTGGGAAAATAACCAACAGATTTTGGTGACTCTACTGGGGACTTTGTGTAAGAACCCTAGTTTTAAAAGAAAATATTTCCTAATTATAGGTGGTGACTCCGAGTAATCTCCCAACCAGTGAAGGTAAAATTTATATGCAGGGGAGAAGATCCCAGCGTAACCCTTTGCTTGAAGAATTACCCATAAGAATGATGTATAGGAAAAAGGGGGCTGTTCAGGCCAGTCAAGAAGGTTCTCCTAGTCCCAGAAATCATGATAACAATCAAAACAATCCAAGATCTTCAGAGAGGACAGAGTCTTATTTTTCAAACACTAAGGCTGAAATCCAAAATTTATATGAGAAACAACAGGGTGGTGCTTTGAGGATGAGGTCAGAAGTGTTTCAAGAATGCCCTTTCCATGATTCCCCTAATAGATTTGAAGAAGCTAAATCCCCAATAGATGATAATGATGATCAGAATATAATGAAACCATCCTCTTCTATGCCTAGAGAGGAGGAATTAGCTGAAGAAATTAAAAGCTTAAGGGCAGAATTAGAATATCTGTAGGCAATGAAAATCAGAGATGACATGAGACAGAAAGTGTAGGCTCTAAGAGCTGCTCAGAGTGATTTAGTTCCCACCCTTGAAAATGCAAATATGCAGAGAAATCAACATAGATAGAAATGAGGTCCAGGATCAACATAATGATCAAAGACAGAATGCAAATAATGCTAGAGTACCATTAAATAATGTAAGGAATCAGAATGCAAATAGAAATGCCAATGTTAATCAATTTGGTAGACAACTGATGTAGCTGGACAGATTCAGACAACTTGTTTTTGATGGCATTCCTGGTTACCCCAATCCTATTGACAAACATGTGAGGCTACAAGTGCCTAAATTTTTAGCAAACAATACTGTATCAGGTGAAGATCATTTAAAAGCTTTTCAAAATATCACGGACAACTTTGAGGTTGAGCATGAGGATGTTTTTATGAAATTATTTATGCAATCCTTAGTTGATGAGGCTAGAGAATGGTACAAGAGTCTACCTGACAGAAGTGTGTCATCATGGGATGAATTCAGAAGAATATTCAAAGAATAATATGGTGACAAAATTGATCCAAGTTTCTTCATTAATGAATTCACCAACATTACCAAAGGATCAAATGAACAGGTTGTTGATTTCAATGCTAGATTCACAAAGGTATTGAACAAATTACCACATCACCTGAGGCCTAATGAACCTATGTGCATAGTGTTGTACATAAATGCTTTTGATGCCAAAACATCTTATGGATTAAGAGACAAAGGTCCTCACAGCCTCAAAGATGCTTTCAAAATTGCAACAAATAATGAAAATAATAGAAAAGCATCTGGTAAGACAAACAAAAGAGACGATGTAAAAATTCTACAAAATCCAAATACTAAATCTCAGAGTGTTCAGAGCAATGCATCCGCTTCTAAGGATAAATTAGATAAATTGATGACTATTGTCAAGGACCTGAGCTATAGAATGACTAAAAATGAAAAAGGGCTAGGTCCTAACAGACAGGTTTACCAAAGGCAAGAAAGAAGACCGTCATTACATGATATGCCATATAATACTAATTGGTATAATGGTAAACCTATTCTCCCAAACAGCAACACAAGTCAAAGGACTCAAAATGTTAAGGAAACTCCTGATCCTTTGAGGAAGGCTATTAATATTGTTAATGACACCCCATGGTGCATCATATGTCAAATGCCTCACTCACAGTCACAATGCCTGATTGCTCAGTCTTTATACAACAATGTTGTTGCCTGTGATGAATGCAATGAGCCGCATTGCATGGAGGATGATAATGTAAATATGTTGTCTACAAATAGGGAGTATCCCTTTCATGATGCTGATGCAAGTGCAAGTGATGAGATTCAGGCCTATCAGTAGTTTCCCTATGATGAAAATGATGAGGATAATTGTGCCTATGCTCAGGAATCACACAACTTTTTGAATAATTTGAGGAGGCCTTCCAATGAAGAAATTAGAGCCTTCACAGCTGCCGCAGTTGCCCAAGTCAAAAGCAATTACAATCTTAGGGGTAAAGCTTAGGTAAGCAACTCACACCAACCAGAGAATACTTTTGTAAACCAGCCAATGCACAGTCATAAAGCCACTGAACCACAAAAGAAGCAATGGAGCAATAATAAGCAAAATTTTAAGCAAAAAGTAGGTCATGATCCTCAAGGACCAAAAAATAGAATTCCCCAGGTTGGGGATCAAAATAAAAAATTTTAGATCAAGAATGACAGTCAGGGAGCCATAAAGGTTAAAGCTGGATCATCTCAGGGTAAAAATAAAATTGTAGAACAAACTACAACTATTATTCAAAATTATGCTCTTTTTGACATAACTCAGGTCTTGTCCCACGTAAAGGTTTCTGTTCCATGAATGGAATTGATGAAAGTTGAAGAGTTCAAAAATAAAACATTGTCCCTGATTTCAGGAGTACCCTGTCAGGCTAATCAGAATATTGAGACTCAGGGTAAGAAACAAGCCATGTGTATTGATGAGGAAGAGATTCCTGAGGTGTATCTTGGGATGACCATGACAAAGTGCCCTTCACAGGTTGAGCCATTCTATGTTTCCCTTGTCATAAATGGAAAAGTGATCAAGAATTGTATACTTGACTCAAGAGCATCAACAAATATCATGCCTTTGGCTATCATGCAGCAAGCTGGGTTAAAAATAGACAAGGTGTGTGGAAAGTTCTATGCCATGGATGCTAGAGAGGTACCAGTCATTGGAATTATGAAAGATGTAGATTTCAGACTAGCAGCATATCCTGAAAAGACCTACAAAATGAATATAACAGTTGTTGATATCAAGCCACAATATGGCATGTTGTTGTCAAGAAGATGGGCAACATTGATTGGTGAGGGTATGCAATTAGATCTGTCATATGCTATGATCCCAATGAATGGCAAGGATGTGAAATTGATCAGAGAAGAAAGGTCATCAGATATAGTTGAAGATCAAGAATCAGAGGAGCATGTATGCTTTGTGGATACTGACTGTGATAATTTCAGAGTTGTCTCAGATGATAAAGAAAGGAAGGAGGGAGACATGTGCATTCAAGAGCTTGACCAACAGGGTCTCTGTACCATGTACTTTGATGGGGCTTGCTCAAAGGAGGGCTCTAGTGCTGGAATCATATTTCTGTCTCCAGTTGGTAAGCTTCTAAATTTCTCTTTCATGTTGAAGTTTGCATGTACAAACAATATTGCAAAGTATGAGGCTCTGCTGTTAGGATTGAATGTTGCTTTGAAGCATGGGATCAAGATCTTCAAAGTGTTTGGGGATTCAGAGTTAGTTGTTTCCCAAGTCAGAGATAAGTATGCATCAAAGAATAAGAGGTTAAAATAGTATAAGCATGTTGTTTGGGATACAATTGAATTGTTTGATGCTTTTTTGATAAGTTGGATAGAGAGATCAAAAAATGTTAGGGCAGATTTTTTAGCTAATGTAGCCATAAGGTCAGATGATGTTACTCTGACAGATGTCACAAATGTTGAGGTCAAACTTAGAACTATAGTGCCAGATAATGTATGCAGCTGGCAAGTATTTGATGATGATAAAGATTTACTAAGATTTCTACATTGCATTGATGAATATGAGAACCAAGAAATGGATTTTTAGAACTTTGTAGAAGTTGTAGATGGAAATGGAACCCTCTTAGGGAAAGAGATAATTCAACTCAAGACAAATAAAATCCCTAGAGGGTTGGTTGCTTTAGAGAGAGATTTTGACAATAGGGACCAATTTGTTACAAAGGCATCTTCAACAAATAAGAATGATTTGGAGGAGATAAACTTGGGGACATCTCAGGCCCCCAAATGGGTGTACATTGGCAAACAGCTCAAGCCACATATCAGAACTATGTTGATTGCACTACTGATAAAATATAAGCATGTCTTTTCTTGGTCCTATGAGGACCTGAAAGCTTATAGAGAGGATTTATTCCAGCATGAAATCCCTTTGAAGCCTGAAGCTAAACCATTTAGACAAAAACAAAGACCTATCAACCCAACTTTGGCTCCTAAAATGCAAGAGGAACTTATGAAGCTTAGGGAGGCTAGAATAATCATGCCTATTAGGCACTCAACTTGGGTGTCTAATCTTGTCCCAGTCAGAAAAAAGAATGGTGACATAAGTCTTTGTGTGGACTTTAGAAATTTGAATGTATCTTCTTTGAAGGACAATTATCCATTGCCAAACATGGAAGCCATGTTGCAGAAGGTAACTGGTTATGAACTTTTATCCATGATGGATGGATTCTCGGGATACAATCAAGTAAAAGTAAAAAAATCAAAGCAGTTCAAAACTGCCTTCACCACTCCATGGGGAACTTATGTATATGTGAGAATGCCATTCGGACTGACAAATGAAGGTGCCACATTTCAGAGGGCTATGGATGTTGCTTTCGCAGGATTAATTGACTCAATCTTGGCTGTGTATCAAGATGACTTAACTACCTTCTCAAAAAAGGAGCAGCACTGTATGCATTTGGAGCATATTTTTATTAGAGAATTAGAGTATGGCATTTCGCTCAACCCAAAGAAATGTGCTCTTGGGGTAGTGGAAAGAAAATTGCTTGGACACATTGTTTCCAAGGATGGAGTCAGGATTGATCCTGAGAGGGTGGTTGCAATTGACAGAATTCAGAGCCCTAGAACAATGAAAGGTGTTCAGTCCTTCTTTGGACAAATTAATTTTGTTAGGAGATTTGTTCCTAATTTTGCAGAGACCACCAAAGATATCTCTAAAATGTTGAAGAAAGGTGCAACTGTCAAATGGGAGGAGGAAGCGACTAAATCATTTCAGAATATAAAAGAGGCTATAAAGATGGCCCCTGTGTTAAAATCTCCCAATTTTTCTAAGCCAGTTCAGTTATTCTCATTTGCTTCTTTCTACACTATTGTTGCATGATTATTGCAGAAAAATGAAGAAGGGTTTGAACAACCTATAGCTTTCTTTAGCAGGTCACTGCAAGCTGCTAAATTGAAGTATGACATCATGGAAAGCAAGCATATGCACTGGTTAGAGTAGTCAAGAGCTTTAGGCCATATTTGGTAAGCTCTCAAATAATTGCATATGTGCCTCATGCAGCAGTCAAGGATATCTTCACTCAACAGGAGGTAACTGGAAGATGCAGATGGATAAACAAATTGCAGGAGTTCAACATTGAAATACAGATCACAAAATTGGTAAGAGGACAAGGCTTAGCAAAACTGATGACACAATCAAATCTAGATGCATGCCAAGTGAATGTAGTGCATAATGAAGTTATAAACATGTCAGATTCTGAGTGGTATAAGGATATTGTATACTATTTGCAAAATTTGAACTGTCCTACCCACCTCAGTGATAATCAGATGACAACCTTGAAGCTGCAGGCTATTAAATACGTCATTGTTCAAGGAGAACTGTATTGAAAAAATCCTGATGGTGTATTACTCAGATGTGTAGGTGAAAATCAGGCTAAGGATATTCTAAGTGACATGCACAATGAAGTGTGTGGTGGACACTATGCTGCCTATACAACAACCCACAAAATCCTCAGATCGGGCTATTGGTGGCCAACTCTCTTCTCAGATGCACACAAAATGGTAAGAATATGTGAGTCTTTCCAAAGGTTCTCAGGAAAGTTAAGGTATCAAGGCATGTTACCCCTTAGGACTATAACTGTAGAAGCTCCATTTCAGCAATGGGGGATTGATTTTATAGGGGAAATCTCAGAAAGGTCAAGTGGAGGGCACAGTTGGATTCTGGTTGCCACTGATTATTTCACTAAATGGATTAAGGCCATTCTAACTAAAAAAGCTACAAGTAAAGTGGTGATGGATTTTATTCTGGAAAATATTATTATTAGATTTGGAGTACCAGCCAAATTAATTGCAAATAATGTTATGTGCTTCAGGTCTGGTGAGTTTAATAATTTTTGCAGCAATTACGGAATTGATTTGTCTCATGCATCACCATATCATCCACAAGGGAATGGTCAGGCAGAGTCAAGAAATAAAAGTCTCATTAAAATCATCAAAAGGATGATAGATAAAAACAAGAGGTCTTGGGATTCAAAGCTAAAGTTGGCATTATGGGCTGATAGGGTGACAGTAAAAAGAGCAACTAGAAGGTCACCTTATGAATTAGTATATGGTGCAGCAGCTAGATTGCATGTGAACAACCTTCTGCTAGTTTATAAGTTCATCCAAAGGAACAATGAGGAGATTGGAGACCCAATGACTGAAAGAATAAATCAGCTAGTTGCACTAGATGAAATAAGAAGGGAAGCACATAACACAAACATCAAGACACAACATAAGGTAAAATATATATTTGATAGAAGGGCTACAGAGAGAAGGTTTTAGATAGGTGATCTGGTCCTTATGTGGAAAGCAAAGAGCTAGGATAAGGGCAAACATGGTAAATTTGAACCCTTATGGACTGGCCCATACCAGATTAGCACTGTTCATGGAGATGATTCTTATTTTCTCCAGGCCCTCAATGGTGAATTGCTGGAATTGCCTGTGCATGGTAAATTCCTTAAAGATTTTTTTTATCATAAATGATTACCTTGTGTGCACACTGTAAATTAGATGCAAATATTTTGTACATGCCTTGTATAGTCGGTCATATTTTGAGTTTTGCATTTTGTCTGGTCTGCCCCGGAGTAGTCTGGTCCTCATTGCAGTCTTGCACCTGCACGTCCCCAATCGGAGCCTGTGTTGGTAATCATTTATGTTTAGGGTTTTGGGTTTGAACATTTGCAGATTTTCCCATTTAAACCCTAAATTTTCTGAGTAGTGGGGTCTTGCATTGTTTTGCATATTCTAATGAGGATCTTCTGTGGTGAATCCCTGGTTATTAAGCCCAGCCCCCATGTAATGTTTTACCGCCTTTCCCCATTGCACATGAGAAAAATGTTAATTTTTTGTATATGCAAGTGCAAATGTATGCCGGGTTGCTTGCGAAATCTCAATCAGTTTCCAAAAATGCAAACTTTTTTGAGTTATATGCATTTTTTATGCATATCGGGTCGCATATACAAAAGGGGAATTTGTCACAGATTCCCAGGAATATTCTGTAGTTGTATGTAAAGCTTAAATGTATATCGGGCTCAAAAGGATGCATGTACATTGGGGGAATCTTCCGCAAGATTCCAGGAATGTGTCATTGTTGTATATCGGGTTCGCTTGTATGTGTTTTGTTGTACATCCTAATATACATCGGCTGCAAGCATTTGAAAGATACAGGGAAAAATATACAAAGGTGGAATATTCCTTGAAGATCCCCTGTTTATATGTGAGAAGGTTTGTATGTTTGATATACAAAGGTGCCAGTATACTTTTGCTACAGTGCAGTGGAGAGATGCATGTAGTGGGGCCCACGGGCAAACAAAGGGTGAATGTATGTCTGATATACAATCAAATGTGCAAGCAAAATATACAAGAGGAAGGGATACATGCCAGACTTCAAGGGTTTTTTGAACTCAATGGATAAGGGGCAGAGGTCCGTTGTATGTATATCGCATTTGTATAATGCGATATACAAGGAAACATACAATGAAGAAATGTGCACCCTGGATGCGATGGAGGAGTGAAATACAATGAATAAGATTTGAGGTCTGGCTTGTCTACAAAGCACTTGTATATGCTTTTGCATATACAAAGTGATATGTGCAAAACGGTGATGCATCCTAGACCCGAATGGGATTTCAGCATGCCTTATGAAAATTTGGCATCCGCACCTTGTATGTGTAAGGTGAATGTACATGCAGATATACATTGAAATGTGCAAAGCAAACATATGTATTTCGGACCGGATGGGGAAATCAAATGCGGTAGGTAAGTGTTTGAGGTCCGGATTGTATATCAAACGATTGTATATGCATTTGAACATGCATATACAAGGGCGAAATGGCAAAATGGAGAAAGTGAGAAGTCAGCGATAGAAGTATGGGGTGCCTACGTGGCATGTAATCATTGGTTGGTGACTTTTCATTGTTTTTGAGCGCCATGGATCTTAGCGATGGAATCATGATCAACGGCCATGTTTTAAACCCACAGTGTAGGTGTTTTCCTATGTGTTTGTAGTCATTTTTGAGCAAGAAAACAATAAACACATCCACTGTTACATTTCCAAGGGGAGCTGCGGGTGGTTGTGCCATTAATGGAAACGTACAGAGGCATGGGCCGATGGTTGAATGGCCAACTGCTAGGTTTATGATGAAGATTTTTGAATGGAGGTGCAGATCCTGAGCTCACCTGCCCTCTCCTCTATTTTCCTGGGCTACCTTCAATTTTGAGCACCATTTTCTAGTGCACTGTATCTAGCCGAATTTTTATTTTTTGCCTTGTAATTAATGTTGAGTGCACAGTCTTGGTATAAAAATTAGATTGTGTTACTCATTGTGCTGGTTGAAAACTGGACAAATTTTGGTGCTGTGACACAATACAACTCCATTGGTGGCCCTGTTCTTGATGTCTTGTAAGTTTATAAGTCTCATGTTGTATGTTTCATGCATGAGTTCACTGGTTTCATGTTTTTTTATATGAGAAATGCTCTGTGCATGTGTTTAATCGTTTGTCTCAAAGCTGTGGGCATATTTTCTTTTGAATCAGGATAACTAAGGGTTGTTAAGGTTCAGGAATATAGCTTTTCTATATTGAATGTTTAATCTCCTACTATTGTTCAAGGAACAAATTAAATGTTTCAAGTTAATCATTAAGAGAATGTGTTGTAGTAGGGATACCATTAAGTATGAATGATTAAGCACCTAATTGTTGGGAAGTACCTATAAGGTAGATATTAGAAATCCCCTTGATATCCAGTCTTTGGTATATGTTCATGCTGGCCATCCACATGTGTATGTCTATTGACTCCAAGCCCTGGATAGGCACCAATCTAGTCTTGTATTGAGGTTGTAACCCAAGGTCTCAGCTTTGCATCGAAACATAAAATCAAACTTAAATCTTCAAAACCAAACCTTTAGGACTTTAGAAGTAGTTTTAGGACCAAAATCCTCTGTCTCACAACTGAAAATAGGCCCAAAGCTAGCCCCTTTGCACTTATCTCATAGTTTTGGTCTACATAAGAGAGGATTTATCTTCTTTGTATCAACATCCAAGTAAGTTCATGTGCATGTGTCATAGGTGTTGAATAGGGAATACCCCCCTTGGTTCTGCAGAGCCTAAAGAAGAAGAGGAGATATTTATAGAGTCTATCTCCTATACTATTGGCCCCTGGCCCAGGAATCCTATTGATCAATGATAGATACCTTGTAGGGATAACTAGGAACAAGCATCCAGTCTGGGAAAATAACCAACACACTCTAATCCCTCAACCCTAAACCCTGTCCATAAACCCTCAACACTATACCTTAAACCCTAATCCCTCAACCCTCAACTCTAAACCTTATCCCTAAACACTAATCCCTCAACCCTCAACCCTAATCCGTCATCCCTCAACTCTAATCTGTCATCCCTAAACCCTAAATGCTATCCCTATTCATAAACCCTTAACGGGATCGATACTATACCTTAAACCCTAATCCCTTATCCCTAAACCCTCCAACCCTATCACTAATCCTTATACCCTCGACACTCTACTTTAACCCTAATCCCTCAACCCTCAACCCTATCCAAAACCCTTAACCCTTGAACCTCAATGTACTCAACCCTTAATGTCAAAACCTAATCCCTCAACCCTTAACTCTGATCCCTCAACCCTCAACCCTATCCCTAAACCCTAAATCCTCAACCCTCAACATCAAATCCTAATCCCTCAACCCTTCACTCTAATCCCTCAACCCTAAACCCTCAACACTATACCTTAAACCCTAATCCCTCAACCCTCAACCCTAAACCTTATCCCTAAACCCTAATCCCTCAACCCTCAACCCTAATCCATCATCCCTCAACTCTAATCCTTCATCCCTAAACCCTAAATGCTATCCCTATTCCTAGACCCTCAACAGGCTTGATACTATACCTTAAACCATAATCCCTTATCCCTAAACCCTCCAACCCTATCCCTAATCCTTATACCCTCGACACTCTACTTTAACCCTAATCCCTCAACCCTCAACCCTATCTCAAAACCCTTAACCCTCGAACCTCAATGTACTCAACCCTCAACGTCAAACCCTAATCCCTCAACCCTTAACTCTAATCCCTCGACCCTTAACCCTTAAAACTTGAACCTTAAAACCTATCCCTACATGCTGGACACTCGACACTATATCTTAAACCCTAATCCCTTAACCCTCATCCCTAAAGCCTCAACCCTAAATCCTTAAACCTTCAACCCTAAACCCTATCCCTAATCCCTCTACCCTCGACACTCTTATTTAACCCTAATCCCTTGACCATTAACCCTGTCCCTCAACCTCAACCCTCAACCCTCAACTCTCAACATTAAACCTTAATTCATCAACCCTAAACCCTAATCCCTCAAACCTAAACCCTATCCCTAAACCATCAACCCTCAACACTATACCTTAAACCCTAATCCCTATCCCTCAACCCTTAACCCTTAAAACTTAAACCCTATCCCTACACCCTCAACACTTGACACTATATCTTAAGCCTTAAATTCTCATCCCTAAAGCCTCAACCCTCAATCCTTAAACCTTCAACCCTAAACCCTATCCCTAATCCCTCTACCCTCGACACTCTAACCCTAACCTCGACATTAAACGCTAATCCATCAACCCTAAACCCTAATCCTTCAACCCTAAACCCTATCCCTAAACCCTCAACCCTCAACACTATAGCTTAAACCGTAATCCATCAACCCTAAAACCTAATCCCTCAACCCTCAACCCTAAACACTATCAATAAAACCTCAACCCTTGACACTATACCTTAAACCCTAATCCTTCAACCCTTAACCCTAATCCCTCAACCCTCAACCCTAATCCTCATGCCTAAACCCTAAACACTATCCCTATCCTAAACCCTCAACCCTCGACACTATACCTTAAACCCTAATCCCTTATCCCTAAAACCTAAACCCTATCCCTCAACCCTTAACCCTTAAAAATTAAACCCTAAAACCTATCCATAAACCCTCAACACTCAACACTATATTTTAAACCTCAATCCCTTAACCCTTAGCCCTAAAGCCTCAACCCTCAATCGTTAAACCTTCAACCCTAAACCTTATCCCTAATCCCTCTACCCTCAACACTCTACTTTAACCCTAATCCCTTGACCATCAACCCTATCCCTAAACCCTCAACCCTCAACTCTCAACATTAAACCCTATTCCATCAACCGTAAACCCTAATCTATCAACCCTAAACCTTAATCTGTCAACCCTAAACCCTATCTCTAAACCCTCAACACTATACCTTAAACCCTAATCCATCAACCCTAAAACCTAATCCCTCAACTCTCAACCCTAAACACTATCAATAAACCCTCAACCCTCGACACTATACCTTAAACCCTAATCCCTCAACCCTCAACCCTCAACCCTAATCCCTCATCCCTAAACCCTAAATACTATCCCTATTCCTAAACCCTCAACCCTCGACACTATACCTTAAACCCTAATCCCTTATCCTTAAACCCTAAACCCTATCCCTTAACCCTTAACCCTTAAAAATTAAACCCTAAAACCTATCCATAAACCCTCAACGCTCAACACTATATTTTAAACCCCAATCCCTTAACCCTCAATCATTAAACCTTCAACCCTAAACCCTATCCCTAATCTCTCTACCCTCAACACTCTACTTTAACCTTAATCCCTTGACCATCAACCCTATCCCTAAACCCTCAACCCTCAACTCTCAACATTAAACCCTAATCCGTCAACCCTAAACCCTATCCCTAAACCCTCAACCCTCAACACTATACCTTAAACCCTAATCCATCAACCCTAAAACCTAATCCCTCAACCCTCAACCCTAATCCCTCAACCCTCAACCCTAATCACTATCCCGATTCCTAAACCCTCAACCCTCAACACTATACTTTAAACCCTAATCCCTTATCCCTAAACCCTAAACCCTATCCCTCAACCCTTAACCCTTAAAAATTAAGCCCTAAAACCTATCCATAAACCCTCGATGCTCAACACTATATTTTAAGCCCCAATCCCTTAACCCTTAGCCCTTAAGCCTAAACCCTCAATCGTTAAACTTTCAACCCTAAACCCTATCCCTAATCCCTCTACCCTCAACACTCTACTTTAACCCTAATCCCTTGACCATCAACCCTATCCCTAAACCCTCAACCTTCAACCCTCAACTCTCAAGCCTAAACCCTAATCCGTCAAGCCTAAACCCTAATCCGTCAAGCCTAAACCCTAATCCCTCAACCCTAAACCCTATCCCTAAACCCTCAACCCTCAACACTATACCTTAAACTATAATCCCTCAACCCTAAACCCTAAACCCTAAACCCTTTCCCTAAACCCAACAAAACTGCTTTTCCTTATGTTAGGTTGTTAAACCCATCATTTTTGACACTCTTCTCTTAAAGATATTTGAGTTGCAAGAATATGTCAGAAAAATGGCTATGAACTTTTTTAATGTTAGTAATGTTATATGGCATGTTTTTCTGGCCCATCTAGGGTTCATTATGCCAATAGGTGTACACACTATTAGAAAATCTTTGCGTATGGTACATCCACAGTGAGTAATTAACAGTTGAAATCAGAAGGATGATCATTATGAGAAAAAATTTGCATTGGGGTACATCTATGTTTCTTGTTGTCCACCCCGCACTTAGGGGAGGTATATTGTTATGAAACAGGCAAATAATCTCCCATTATTTACTAGCTCTATCCACAAGAACTACTAAACTATAACTTAAACCCTAATCCCTCAGCCCTAAACTTTCAACCCTAAACCCTATCGCTAATTCGTCTACCCTCAACACTCTACCCTAACCCTAATCCCTCGACCCTTAACCCTAAATGCTATCCCTAAAGCCTCAACCCTAAACCCTAATCCCTCAAGGTCCTAAACTCTAATCCCTTATCCCTAAACTCTAAATCCTATCCCTAAATGCTCAACCCTCAACCTTAAACCTTTATCACTCAATCCTTATCCACCCCTCTCCTCCCCTGTCTAGCTCACTCCCATCTCTACCCTCCTCTACCCTCGACACTATACATACATACATATAGGCATACATAGATACATACATACATATAGGTATACATACATACATACATATAGGCATACATACATACATACATACATATAGGCATACATACATACATACATGATTAATAGCCTTAAACATAAAAAATATTAAGGGGAACATAATGCGAGCACATTATAACGTGCTCGCATTATTTCAAACATGACAATTAGCAAAAACTTTTGCGGAAAAGGAAAAATGCAAAGCAAAAAATAACGTGAGCACATTATAATGCACTTGCGTTATGTTTTGCTTTGGATTTCCAATCCAAAGGCTTGGAGTGCCTTTTCAACATCCACAAACGTGTTTTTCCATATTCTTCAAAATTTCACATAATTTCGTTTGTGCTAACCCTCAGATTTGCACGTGTTTCAAGGTCAAACAAATCAAACACCTGGGTAATGTTAGGCTTTCTCTTAGCTATTTGACGATGTGATTTTTTTCACATTTTAACAATGTTAAGCCTTTCATCTTTAATTTCTTTTGTTTGTGTGTCTGTTTTTGGGCAAAAACCACTGTTTGGTCTTTTTTTCATTGTAAATTAACTATTCATTAAAATTTCAAAAAATTTACATATTTAGAAACTAGACTCCATTCTACAAATATTAAAAAAAAAAAAAAATGATTTTCGATTAGTTTTCAAAATTTATAGGGGTAGCACTGCCAAAATTCTATTTTTTAGGATGTGTCCACTATGAAAATTAGTAAAAAATCAAATATTCATGAAAAAATTATCAAAAAAATTAGGCATAAACTACATGCTATTAGCTAATTTCTCACTGAAGTGATTTTAAAAATACTAAAAAAAAGTTGACCTTTTGAGGGAGCCACAAAGCATGCTATGTTATGTTTTTTTGACAGAAACAACACCAATTTCTGTGGCTCCCTCTTTTAAACCCCTTAATCTATGCCATTTTCAAAACAAAATAGTAGTTTAGAAAGTAGACTCAAAGCACTACGAACATTGTTTTGGTTGCATCTCCAAATTTTGAGTGTAACTATACTCAATTTCTCATCCAAGGCCAGTATTTCCTGATTTCAGAAAAAAAAAAAAAAAAGTGGCCACTTAAGACCCCTTTTTGGCCCCCCATCTTCTTGCACTTACCTAGTAGAATATGTTAACTAGACTAGAGCTTAGGTAGAGAAATGCATGTTTGAAGCTAAGATTGATCTTCCTAGTTTCTCAACTGAGGTGAATTTGTTTGTAGCCCCCTAGGTTCCTATGATGCTATCTTAGGAATAAATTGGCTATGGAGGAATAGAGCCAATGTTGACTATTTTACAAAAATAGTAGAGTGTTTAGACAATGTAGAAAACAAAGTCTTCTTGCAAGGAACTCAAAGAGAAGTTAAGATCAAACCAATCTCTTCTATGCAACTGAAGAGAGCTAGGAGAAAAGGTTGTAAACTTTTTGCAGTCAAAATGGAGCAAGTAGAAGAAGATCCTAGTAAACAAAGTGTATCTTTAGAGAACTATCCTTTCCTTCAAGATTTTAAGGATGTTATCCTAGATGAACTTCTAGGATTACCTCCAAAGAGATCTTTTAATTTCTCAATTGATATAATATTGGGATATGAACCTATTTCAAAAGCCTCATATCGTAAGACACTATGGAGTTGATGGAATTGAAGGCCCAACTTTAGGAGCTATTGGCTAAAGGATTGATTAGACCCAATGTTTCTCCTTGGGGAGCCCCTGTAATCATTGTTAAACAAAGGATGGAACCTTGCATCTATGTATAGACTATCGTATGCTTAACAAAGCAACAACAAAAAATAAGTATCCTCTATCGCGTATTGATGATCTTTTTGATCAAATATGTGGTGCAACAATTTTTCTAAGATTGATTTGCAATCTGGATACAATCAACTAAGAATAAAAGATGAGGATATTCATAAGAAAGCTTTCAGAACTAGATATGGGCATTATGAGTTCACAGGTTTATCTTTTGGACTTACGAATGCCCCTACTACATTCATGAATTTGATGAAGAGTATTTTCTGAGATTTATTGGATAAATTTATTCTAGTGTTTCTAGATGACATTCTTATTTACTCTAAGAATGAGGAAGAGCACTTGCAACATTTGCAGATAGTTTTGCAACAGCTGAGAGCATAAACTATTTTGGAATATTTCTAAGTTTACTTTATTTTAGAAAGAGATATAGTACTTAGGGTCTACTATATCAGCTAAAGGAACATCTGTAGACCCTACAAAGATAAAATCTATACTTGAGTGGCCTATGCCTAAGCATGTGCATGAAGTCTGTAGTTTCATGGGGTTAGCAGGAAATTATAGAAAGTTCATTTTAAACTTTTCTAAGATTGCAAGCCCAATCACTTCACTTCAAATAAAAGGAAAGAATTTTGACTGGACAATAGAATGTCAAGAGGCATTTGAGCAGTTGAAAGAAAGGTTGACAACTGCACCAATATTGAAAGTTCCAAATCCAGAAAGTTAATTTGTTGTCATTACTGATGCCTCGGGAGAAGGTGTGGGAGGAGTGCTTATGTAGAATGGGCAAGTTGTAGCTTATGAATCTGGGAAGCTGAGAGCATATGAACAGAATTATGCTCCTCATGATTTGGAGTTAGCAGAAATTGTACATGCTTTGTAAGTGTGGCGACACTACTTGCTAGGAAAGCCTTTTGAGTTGAAGTCAGATCATCATGGTCTTAAGTAAATATTTTCCCAACCCCATCTAAATGGTTGACAAAAAAGATGGTTGGAATTGATATTTGACTGTGATTTTAGGATAAATTATATTAAGGGAAAAGAGAATTGGGTAGCAGATGCTTTGATTCGGTAGAGGCATATCGCTTCAATTGTCCCTATCCACTCAAACTTCAAGGATTTGGTATTGTAGAATTCTATAGGTGATGAATTTTATGAGCAAGTTAAGCAGGCTCTCTCTGTGAATTCTCAATATTTGAGGTATGATGGGTTCTATTTTGAACCAGATGGGCTTTTAAGATATAGAGGAAGAATGTATGTTCCAAATTTGGTAGAATTAAGAAACCTTGTGTGGAAGGAAGTTCATGTAAGAGTCAATGTGACTCAGCAAGCCAGGATCACCTGCAATCAAGACAACCTTCCACACAAAGATGACAAGAGAAGATGCTAAAACAATGGAGCAACTGTATTAGACTGTCATATGCTGTATTCAGTATGAAATACAATGAGAGAGCCTTGCTTATAAAGGCAAGGTGAGAGCTAGAAGGGTGGAGTGAAAGGTGGAGATATTCCTACAACATGTGCCAATTAGAGGATAATAACTAATTGCACATGTGGAGGATAAGACAACTAACTCCAACTATCAACAACTCAACACACAACTAGAAACACCTAAACATCTAGAAGACTCACTAAGTCAACTTAATATGTGTGAATTATATGTTCACACCAACACCCCCCCTTAAGTGCAACTTAGGGAGTAGTTGACTAAAACAAAGATGCACTGATGGATGGGTCCTAGCTACTAGGCCATGTTAGGTACCCATGTACAACAAAGCTCAAGTGGAGAAAAGGAGAAAACCACATGGGATAAAACTCCTCTCTAAAAGTGAGAATGCAGAAAACAAATGAAGGATGTGATGGAAGGAGGAGTCAAGACCCCCCAAGGAATACATCCAACACATATGTACAATCAATTACGCCCCCATAGGAGAGCAAGTGTGAGACTATAGGTCCCCCTCAGAATGAAGTAGCTCCTGGGCCGATGGTGAATGCCTGAAGAAGAATGCTGAAGAGAATCCAAAGCCTGCAAACAACATTCTTCCCCTTAGGAAGAAACAGGTCCAAAGGCTGATGTCGAAGAAACTCCATCTCAAGGTATGAGGGAAAAAGCCTCATGATGTATGGTGTCTTTGAAAACTGCTCAAGTGTCCATATGTCACAACCAAAAGATGCCACATAATCAGGTGCTGCATGCGACAATCCAAGACAAGATGAAAACTCAAGATCATCAATCTCCAAAGACAAAGAAGCCTCCAAATGATGCTCAAGATTCTCCAACTCAGTGCCAAACTGTGACAAGTGAAGAGGAGAAGGTGTCTGCTTATCTGAAGTAGAAGAATCAACTCCTTCAAAGAGGAGATGAATGTTATCAATGATGTCCTCCAAGTCATCAAGATAAGACTCACGAAACAAGTCTGCAATACCTGTCAAGTACTCATCCCAAAAACCTATATCTGGAAGACAAAAAATATCCTGCTCAACTGAAGTGGATGAAACTATGTCAATGCCAATCTCTGAAGAAGCAGGAGAAGGAGGAAGCTCAAAACTAGTCTCAGGAACTGAAGTAGATGCAAGAACACCAAGGTTCAAGTGACCAAACTTCTCCTTAGAAGCATGATTCACACTTGCTACATGAGTGTGAATGTCAATCAATGGATCTACATCATCATCAGAAACAAAATGTGAGAAGGTATAAAGGTGAGATGCATGATCAGCCATCCCAACAGCGATGATACCTCTGCTCTCCAAGTCTTGTATGATCACAGAATCAGGAGTGAACTCAACTATCTTCCCTGCACCAGAATGAGTAATCTGATAGATGGAAAGGAGATTGGTTGTCAAGGAAGGTACACACAACACATTGTTGAATGTACACGAGTCACCAACATCAATTGTTCCTTTACCACTTGCATGCATGTATGTATTGTTACCCATCAAAATACGTGGCGAAGTACATGACTGAAAGGAAGAGAACATCCCCTGTGAAGATGCCATATGATGAGAAGCTCCAGAATCAAGAAGCCACCTCTCTGACAATAGACTTGTAGATGCAAAGAGTGCCTGTCCTTTTCCTTTGTCTAACCAATTAGCAAATCTTGTTGTTCCTATAGATGTAGATGCAGATGGTGGCGAAGAAGAAGACTTGGGTAAAACTGTTGTTGATGGAGAATACTCAATGTTATGTTTTTGAAGAAGTTGTGACATCTCCTCAAACTTTTTTTCATAACATTTAGTCTCATCATGACCCAATTTCTTGCAATAAGAACATTGTGGCTTCTTCTTCTTATTGGACTCCTCTTTGGAAGAAGAGTTAGGGGTTTTATTTGATTCTTTCTCTTGCTTATTAGACTGTGAATCCTTGTGTTTCTTTTCCTTATTATGTGAAGCCTTAGGATCTTTTGTGCTTTGTGTTGCAACTAGAGCCTGTTTTCTAGGTGACTTCAATGTGCCCATGTGTAGTAGCTTAGCTTGTTCTCTTGTGAGTTGTGCAGCAAACTCCTCAAGTGAAGGCACGGTAAACTTAGTACCAAAGGCATCCATTGTAGCATAAAAGGTAGAAACATAAACTGAATATGCAGGACCCAATTTTGCAAGAATAGATAGAATCAATTGTTCATCTTCTTTCTCAAGACCACTTTGTTTGAGTTGCAACTTGAGAGACTTAAACTTGGTGAAGAAGTCTTCGATTTGATCAAAGTCTTGAGGATTAAGTGCAATTAGCTCATTTTCCAATTTGAACCTTCTTATTTTATTTTGCTTGCCAAATAGATTGTCTAGTGTTGTCCATATCTCATTTGGTGTAGTACAAGACTCAACATGAAATCTCAAATCTGGAGAAATAGCAAGACAAAGTGTGCCAAAAGCCTCATCTCTTCTATCTAACCATTTTCTTCTCTCAGTAGCACCTGTGGGTTCAAGATCTGTGCCTAAAGTTATGCTATGTAACTTTTGTTTATACAACACAAACTCCATGTTTTTCTTCCATTCAATATAATTATATGGAGTTAAAAGTGGAAATTGAGGCACATCCATGATGAAAAAGAAAGACAACAACACAACATCACCCCTTTACTATGTAAGAGAGCCCCCCCAATTTGTTGTGGCACTTTATACAGAGTGCATTTTACAATTTGTCCTCAAGGGACCAAAATTGGGAAAAATAACAAAATCTCTTAAAAAAGAGATCCCAGTGAGATTACAATCACTCACATGATATATTACAGCAAACAAATCCCCTCAAAACAAATTTCACCTCCTCAAGTATACAAATGCTCAAGATATCACTCAGATGCCAAAAAATTGACAAATGAAATAAAATTAACTTGAAGAAAAATCTAAGAAAAGTGCATGGATGGCTGTGTAGAGCTCCTGAATACCTTTCCAACGCCACTTGAATTGTGAAAATTGGAGATCGTGGCAAAAAGTTATGAGCTCAGGAGCCAAAAAGAGATATTTGTCTTCAACCTGCAATAAATGCTATCAAACAGAAAAATCAGAGAAAATGACTGATACCACTGTGAAGAGCTCTCTGTTAGCTTTCCGTTGATATCTTGTTTGCCTGATTTTGACACCGTGGGCAAAAGTTGTACAAAAAAGAAAAAAAGCCCTATTTTAGAACTTTGAGGGGCAAAATAGGGCCTCTATCGATGGAATATGCTCACAGAAAATGGAATATTATCTGCTAGAAATGGAAAACTCTAGTGGTGCTGGCAAAACACCTTTTGGTTTGAAAACCACCTCTGGCAAAACTGTCAATCTGAGCTTAAAACAACCTCTCGGGTCAAAAACAAACACCGGTTTGAGGGAAAAAGACCCTATGACTGTAAGAGTCAATGTTGGTCGATTAAACCATTGGTTGGAATGTATTAAAGGTGTCGTGAAGTTTGACCACCAGTCGCAGAACTGTTATGAACCGTCACAAAAATTTACCTTAACCGTGGAATGGATCTAATCAATGACCGGTGATCGACCATAAGCCAAAGACCGCCGACTAAAACTTCTGACCAGTTTAGATAATCGTTGAATATTAGATCTGTCACTGTTGGTGTCGATTAAACACTGACTGAAAAATAACTGACGAGTATAGAAACTTTTCTGATACAATTGAAGAACAACCGACGGAGCTCAGTGAATGGTGACTGTATTATGGTCGCTCAAAAATTTGATGAAGCCGACTGCTGACTGATGTGATCATTGGTGAATCGATGGTCAACGACGATGCTAGAATATGCAAACTGCCAGTGGATCTTATATTTGCCGCCATTTAGAAGACCACAAATGGTGTGAGATCCTCTGAGGACAAAGATGTTGAAGATCTACCATAGTTGTGTTGAATGCAGATCAAATCGACCACCGAACAATGTAGATTGCAGTGGTTATAGAATGGAGCAGTCTTGTGCAGTCTACCAGGAGTATGGGATACCGCCGATGTGAAAGAAGCCAACAAAACTGTTCACAGGCTGGGAATGAGATCGCCAAAGGCAGATCAAAGATGCCAAAGGAATAACTTACGCCGGTAGTATGTATTTTGTAAGGCCGAAGCCTTAGATTGAAAGGCCGTGGGGATGTTGGAGCGACCCCTCCACACTGGCCGTTGACTATGACCAATAGCCTACAAGGCTTGACTATAGGTTGTATGGGGCCGACAGGTCTAATGGAGCCTGTTGGTACCCTAAATAGAAATTTTATATATTTTTTGCTTTTTTTAAAATGAAACAACAAAAAAAATCGCTGTCAAAGACTTAAGCCACAAAACAAAAACTTTACCCGGTGGATTGTGATGATGCGGGCAATGGTACATGCTAATGCAGACCTGCTCAGGGCAGGATGATGCAGACAATGGTATGGTCGTATGGATTTTTTTGCCAAGAGACCTAGGGCAAAAAAAATTTTGCCAAAATTTTTGATGACATAATTCAGTGAATGAATAGTCGATTTATACAGATTTGGGCCTCCTAATCGCAATCGTGATGTCGGATTTGCTCCAGGATGCTCCTATGACACTACTCCAAGCAAAACCTCTCCAATGAGGGAAGGAAATTGCAGTCAAGGCTCTGATACCATGTAAGAGTCAATGTGACTCAGCAATCCAGGATCACCTGCAATCAAGACAACCTTCCACACAAAGATGACAAGAGAAGATGCTAAAACAATGGAGCAACTGTATTAGACTGTCATATGCTGTATTCAGTATGAAATACAATGAGAGAGCCTTGCTTATAAAGGCAAGGTGAGAGCTAGAAGGGTGAAGTGAAAGGTGGAGATATTCCTACAACATGTGCCAATTAGAGGATAATAACTAATTGCACATGTGGAGGATAAGACAACTAACTCCAACTATCAACAACTCAACATACAACTAGAAACACCTAGACATCTAGAAGACTCACTAAGTCAACTTAATATGTGTGAATTATATGTTCACACCAACAGTTCATTCCACACCATATTCAAGTCATCCAGGAGTAACTAAACTTCTTGCCAATGTGAAACCTCTTTATTTCTAGAAAGGAATGAAGAATGATGCTGCAAGATTTGTAGTCAGTTGCCTAGAGTGCTAAAGACTCAAGGCTAAGCATCAACATCTAGTAGGACTTTTGTATCCATATGATACTCCAGAGTGGAAGTGGCAGGTTATTATCATAGATTTTGTGCAAGGTCTTCCAATGTCTCTAAATAGACATGATGATATTTTAGTAGTGGTGGACAAACTCACCAAGGTATCCCACTTTATACCTGGAAATGTAACAAATGGAGCACCAATCATAGCTCACAAGTTTGTACAAGAATTGTTTAGATTGCATGGAGTTCCTGAGAAGATTATCTCAAATAGAGATGCGCACATGACTCCAAGATTTTGGCAAACTTTGTTTTCAGCATTAGGAACTCAACTCAACATAAGCTTGGCTTATCACCTTGAGATAGATGGTCAAACAGAAAGGGTAAAACAATTTCTTGAAGATTTGTTGTGAATGTATTGTATGGATTAGTAATACAAGTGGAAAGAGTATCTATCACTTGTGGAATTTGCTTATAACAACTTCTATAATTCTACTATTACGATGTCTCCATTTGAAGCATTGTATGGAAGAAGGTGTCAAACTCCTATAAGTTGGGATAAGCTAGAAGTTAGGATTAGCATTGGGCTAGAAATGTTGGTAGAAATGGAAGAACAAGTTAAGCTAATCAGAAAAAGATTAGCGGAAGCAAATGATAGACAGAAAAGGTACGTTGGTGCCAAACGTACACCAAGGCAATTCTCAATTGGAGCAAAAATTCTTTTGAGAGTCAAACCTTAGAAAAGTTCCATAAATTTTGGGAAGTCTTCCAAACTTGCTCCTAGATATGTAGGACCCTTCTAAGTTCTCGAAGTGATCAATCTGGTTGCCTACATAATCGCTCTACCACTAGCTCTTTATAGGATGCATAATATTTTTCATGTTTCATATTTGAAAAAGTATATAACAAGTGATAATCATATTCTTTATTAGCATTCTTTATAGGTACAAGACCTAGGAGTGGTCATGATCGAGCTTCTCATAGTGCTCAAAGTTTGCAACCTCTACTTGCGTAATAGAGAAGTTACTAAATGCAAGGTCTAGTGGGACCAATATGCAGAGGATAGTGCTACATGGGAAGATTATCATGATTTTCATGAGAGATTTCCTCATTTGCTTAATGCTTTTCAAAGTTGAACAAAAACTTTATCATGTTATTATTTACAGATACATTGGATCATCAGGGATGATGAATCTTATGGGGGGAGATATGTCACATCCCTAATTTTTTACTATGTTTTACTTTTTACTTGTCTATAATTAGTAGATAATTTTTGCATGATTTTTAATGATTTAATGTTATGTGAAAATGTCAGGATAAATCAATGATTTCATGAGTTTTAGTAAATATTCATAGAATTTAGACATGTGATTATGTGTTATTGTGATTATTTATTCATGATGTATATGGGTTAACTAATGATACACTAATTCTAGTTGGTGATTTAAGTTGTATACAGGAAACATGTTTTCCACCCTCCAAGAAAAAGAGGGAGGGCATCGTTGGAGAGAAGTGAATAGATGTATGGAAAGAACAAGTTGTTGCCATCTAAGTCTTGTGTTGCATAGTTTAGTGAACCCTGTTAAGTTGGTAAGTTGATTTCAACTTTAATTGTCTTAGTTGTTTGTGATTCGACAATAGACAATTAGATGTTGAAATCCTTTATCATAGGTTTTGTCAAAAAACCAAGAAGGGTTAGTATGACCATTGACAAGATGTAGTCGATAGTCGACATTTTTCCTAATATAGTTTATATTCAAGAGGGAATATATATATATATATATATATATATATATATATATATGTTAGTGGTTATCTATCTCTTCTGTGGTAATTTCTGATTGAAATTCCATTATAGTATCCTATCATGTTAATTATGCTTGTCTATTTTTGCTATAATCATGAGACAGAGAGGGGGAGAATACCTCAACCCCATTCTCATATCTCGTTAAGTTTTTGAAAATAATCTAGGGTATACGTTGTGAATGCTTTCTTTATGATATATATATATATATATATATATCAAGTTTGATATTTTGGCCGATAGGCCATTCTATATGTGCACACATTTTTTAACAATAAAAATTTTTGGTAGTCCCACAATTTTTTGGTAGTCCAACAAAAACTATGGAATCAAAAAATAAATTGGGAAAAATAAAAAATAAAAACTAAAAAGGAAATTGAAATAAGAAAATAAGAAAATCACAAAAACTATGGAACCAAAAAAGAAATTGGACAAAATAAATAATAAATAAAAACTAAAAAGGAAATTGAAATAAGAAAATAAGAAAATAAGAAAATCACAAAAACTATGGAACCAAAATAGAAATTGGAAAAAATAAAAAATAAAAACTAAAAAGGAAATTGAAATAAGAAAATAAGAAAATCACAAAAACTATGGAACCAAAAAAGAAATTGGACAAAATAAATAATAAATAAAAACTAAAAAGGAAATTGAAATAAGAAAATAAGAAAATCACAAAAACTATGGAACCAAAAAAGAAATTGGACAAAATAAATAATAAAAATAAAAACCAAAAAAAAATTGAACAAAAAAATGGAAAAGTCACAAAATCCTTTAAAAGTTGCATTTTCTTTTAAAGTTGCATAAGTGTAGTCCAAAAAAGAAATTGGAAAAAATAAAAAAGAAAAAGAAAAAAAGAAATTGAAAATTAAAAAAACAAAAACTATGGAACCAAAAAAGAAATTGGAAAAAAAAAGAAAAACCAAACATAAAAATTGGAAAAAATAAAAAATAGAAACTAAAATGGAAATTGGAAAAAATAAAAAATAAAAACCAAAAAAGAAATTGGACAAAATAAAAAATAAAAAATAAAAACCAAAAATATTTGGTGATGGTTAATTTTGTATAGTTCTTTAAAAAAATAGTTTAGTTAAGATTTAAATTTAATCTTATTTAATTTTAAATTGGTTTTATTTATTTATTTAATTTATAATTAATCTTTCCAATTTTTTAAATTCAGCTTTTTCCTCCATCATCTATCTTATCATTATCTTTTCCGTTATTCTTCTAAAATTAAATAAATTTTCTAAATTTATTTAATTTGGTCTTTCCATTATTCTTCTAAAATTAAATAAATTTTCTAGATTTATTTAATTTGGTCTTTTCCATTATTCTTCTAAAATTAAATAAAATTTCTAAATTTATTTAATTTGATCTTTTCCATTATTCTTCTAAAATTAAATAAAATTTCTAGATTTATTTAATTTGATCTTTTCCATTATTCTTCTAAATTTATTTAATTTGATCTTTTATTCTTCTAAAATTAAATAAATATTTATTATTTATTTAATTATTCATATATGCCACAAATTAATTAAAATTCTACTTTAATTAATCAAATAAATGTTCCCTATTGATATCTCTCTCTTCTCTTTCTCCTTTTAGCATCTCTATTTTTTATTTCTTAATTTTGGAAACTTTCTCCAATCTTCATTTAGTTAACTTCAAAGTTATCTTCCATTGCATAAATGGAAACTTTCCCACTTTCCTTCCACCAAAGGTCTATATTTACCCCCTCTCATTTTCATTTTCATTATCTCATCATATAGCGTCCAAACTATCATCTCTTGCATATCACATCCATTGAGCACTTTAAACATCCATTGAGCACTTTAAACATCCATTGAGCACTTTGAACATATTATCTATCATCATCATGACAACTTTGACAACTATGGTTTAATTTGTAATGCAATCTCAAGTAAATGTTGGTTGTCCTTCCCTTATACCAAGCACTCTGTGAGGTAATTGTATAACTTTAAAATCCTTTGTTTCAGAAGCTCCTTATTTACATATTTTTTTTCCTATACGATTGGAAAGTCATGAGATTGTTAACCTATTGACAAAAGATTTTATTATTGTTTTGTTGTTTTTGCTTCCAAGATCAGGACACCCTTGGACTCTTCTCAGAATGCTTCATTTGTGGAGGCTCCATATAGAAGAGAAGAAACAACCTAAATGAAGTAGTCATATATTAGCCATCCACATACAACACCTGCAAGTTCACGTAAGTTCTTTTTTTTCACTATTAATTTGTGCCTCCAAATAAAGCCATTAGTGATGCATTTCTCAGCAATTTGCAGATCCATCATTCTAATCCCGCAGGGTACTAAATATAGTGCAATAACTTATGTCATTGAATAAGCTTAAGCTATACTAGAATCCTTAAATTTCATTAAATTAGAAAGAAAATCTTGAAAAATAAGTGGTACTCTTCTTTGCTTCAAATTTAGCATTCACTCGATAATTGGAGATATTAGTGGCTTTATTCTTAGATTTTTTTAAATATAAGGAATAATGAAGTTTTTACAAACTTTTTATTGTTTAAACAAACTTTTAAAGGTGGAATTAAAAATAATAATCCTTACATTTTTGGTAAGTAGCTTTTATTTTAAAAAACTTTTGAGCTTTAGATTCTTTAAACAAAAATCTTTCCTAGGTTTTAGGTAGTTCGTATTAAAAAAAAAAATTAAAAATTGTTGTCCATGTCTCTATATGTCAAGGCAATAACTTTCCCCAAAGCCTTTTATGCTATGAATCTCATAAGAAAAAACTGAAATATATATATAGACAATAAATTGTATAGTAAATTTATCCAAACCGTAATAATTGAATTCATTGTAGTAGAATTTGATAATTATGTGGGTGTGCCTTGGGATGTTAACAACCCAAAGTTTGTCCATGTTTCACTTGTTACAAGAGGCAATCATACACAAATCCCCCTCAAAATGGCATGGGCTTTAACAATACATAAGTCACAAGGGTTAACATTAGATAGAACAACAATAAATATTGGTGATGTAGAGAGGGCTGGTTTAACATTCACTACTATCTCTCGAGTTAAATCTCTCAAAACTTTGAGAATATCACCACCATTCTCATTTGAACGATACAGTAAGATAGAAAATGCAAATTATGTTAAGAATACGAAAGATAAAGAGCATCAATTGCAATCGTTGTCTCTAAGTTGATCATTGAGAGAACATCTAATAAATATTCAATTTATTTGTTGTTCATTTACATAAATGAATATTGTGTTGTTAACAATAATGTTATGGCCTTTATACTTGCAATAATAATTTTTCTTTCAATTATGCCCATGTAATAATAATTGTATAAAATAAAATATTTCATGTGATCTTATTTCATATAGCTTACTATTTAATATCATATTCAATGTGATTTATTAAAAGTTACATTCAAAATATTGATATATGTTTGTTGTTATTATACATTTTTCTATTGTCTTCATTTCTCTTTAAAATTCTTGTGGTATTAAATATATTATATAAGTTGTAGATATAGCATAATGAGACAATCATAAAGGGGGAACAAGAAATTTCAACAAGATGAAAAAATCTTGCAATTATTAAATATATGGCTTTTTTTTATGATTTAGTTTTATAATGGCACATTCATGATTTAGTTCATGTGGTTATTCATTTAATACCATTTCGTTATTTTTATTTGCAAAAATGATTTTCTTATAATAGTTATAGCCTTCTCCACCAACTATTACATTTAATGATTTTCTAGAAAAAATATAAATATATACTATTTAAGGATAGGCCTATAAATATTTGTGCCTATTGGCCATTTGATAGCACCTTTGGTGCTTTTACTAGTTAAATAAGATCTTTTATGTTAGGTTGATGACTTCTTAAAATGAAATAGGTTAAGAGTTAATGGTTTGTTATTGCTTTGTGTTACGTGGTCCTTTGACCCTTTCTTCTCTCAACTATTTAAGGAGAGTGGAGTGTCCTTTCTGACTGGGTTTTGTGAGGTCATTTAATGACCATCACTTCCATTATTCCATGTCATCATGTGGAATCATGATGGGCATTAATGTTAGAATGATGGGACATGGTTAAGGAGAGTAAATTATTTATTACTTCAAGAGTTCTCTGTAGAGACACACAAAGACTACTGAGAGAGAAAGAGAGCTTCATTGGACTTGGACCGAGGAGAAATGTCATCAGAGGAGCCTTATTGCATGACAATTCTATAGTTTTTTATCTAATTTTATGTATACTTTATTTGAGTGGATAAAACTTTGTTTGGAGTCAGCCTCTTAGATATATTTAATTGTGTTTAAGAGCAGTTCATAGCATAATTTACCTTCTATGTTGTAAAGTCGAGAGCTATTCTTATATTGTTGTATTTTCTTAGTCGACTATATCTTATTATTACTGTGATAATAGAAATTTAGAGCTTAGTATAGCTCTATATATAGATTAGCCGAAAGTCATATATTTATGTGATTTGAGAAAATGTTATTTTATATTTACATTGTTGTGCTCTTGTTATTGAGAACATAGTTATCTTTTGTTTTAGAGGAAGCCAATAGCTTTCCCATTTTTGTGTTTGAAAAATGCTAGCTTCCTATCTTTTTGTTATGAGAAGAATGATAATGGTTATATCCCTGTGTTCTGAGAAAGTTGATAGCTTTTATTATCTCTGTATTGTGAGAAAACTGATAGCATATGATATTATTGAACTTGATAACTCAAGGGATTGGGTTATTATAGTTATATAAGAAATTGATAGTTTAAGTCTATCACTAGGATACTGTGAAACTTATTAAACTGAGAGGAGCTCTATGTGTTTGTATCTGCATTTTGATGCATGCTCTAACCCATTGGTTTGTGTCTCTTAGGCCTAGGAAAGCCCTTGTGAAACCTTGACCCTACTCTTTTGCCCTGGTGGCCTATGTGAATGCCTATTCTAATTCGATGTTGATTTCCCACAGCATGTTCCCCGTCACTTAAGTTGATATGGAGAAATTAAACAAGCATAACCTTCATCTACAGGAAAGGGTAAATGTTCTTGAGGGCACACTTCCACCAATTATACTTTCCCTTCCCTCGAAGGAAGAGGGAAGACTCAAGGAGGAATTGAATAAGAGAAAGGCTGGGGAAGAAGATGTTCTGAGCAAGATGAAGCAAATGAAGCTGGATTTTATACAAGGTTGATGCAGAGGCATCTTGTTAATTTTGAAAATTTGTGTTAGCATTTAAATTTTGGGGTTTAATGTGTTGGTCGTATGACAAGATGAAGGTGGAAGGAACTTCCTGTCACTTTGGCAATAGGAACATTGATAAATAATTGATAATGTCGAATAATGGAGAAGGTGGTGATTATTCAGGAAATTGGAAGCAGAAGCTTGAATGCTATTTTAAGGAGGTACAAGTGATCATGTCATAACAAATAGAAGATGTGTTAGTGGTGTCATAAGGAAAGATTCTTTTCTAAATAAAGATTCAATGATAATGGCAGAGTGGTTAGTGCAGGCCACATGCAAATAGAAAGAAGATTTTTAAATTTGGATAGTAGTGGTGGTTATGGAAAGAGGAGGTGGGTAGGCAGTTACTAATCTAGGTGAGGTAGTCAGAAGTGGAAAATTGTGGCCATCAAGAAGAATATAGTCGAATGGAGAACATGCCGAATATGGGAGAAGATCAATTATGAGGAGGCTGAAAATAGAAGAGATTGGCCGATAGGCATCATAGGAAAAGAGGCTGTCATGGGAGAAATGAGGAGGAAACAAATATGCTAATAGGGTCAATGATAGAGGAGAGGCCGTTACAGGAAGAATAGATAGAAGCGGTAGAAGACAATTCAACAGGCCTCTTATATATAGGAGGAGTCGGTGAACAAACGGAGGGAGAACGGTAAAGGGAGAGGCCGCCAGGCTAATAGGAATATCTGAAAACAATCAGACGAGGCCATAAAGAAAATGTAAACCAAAAAGATAGGAAGGTCGATGTAGTAAGAGGTTGATCTCAGCAAAACAAAGAGGGCTGATAATGATAAGGGAGGTGAGCAATAAAGAGTTGGTTGATTAATAAGGAAGGGCCGGAAGAAAGAAAATAAAAGGCTGCGAGTCAGAGGCTGATGAGGAGAGGAGACCAATGTGGTGTTAGGCCAATTGGGAGAATATCCAGTGAGAGGAAGGTCGAATACAGAGCTAGAACAAGTGTTGGGCAAGGCCGTGAGGCAGAACACAGAAGAATGTTGAGGTGAAGATTGTTGACAGAGGAATGGAAGAGAAGTTGATAGCCCAAGTGTGGATCGATGAAATTGTTGAGTAGTCAAATAGGTATGTTTGTAGGCTGAGAAAGAAACTCGGAAGGGAAGAAGGAATAGTTGAGAAGTAGAAATCGAATGTGGCCAAGGGCCAAATAGTATAGACCAATGAGGAGGTAAAGATCGATGAGAGGCCAAAGAGATTAAGGTGTAGGTGTGATTTTGAATAGTTTTGTGATATTTTGTAATAAAGGCCAAGTTGGCAAATGAAATGAAAGATCAATTTCTTATGCATTATGTCTATGTATCATGTGTGTGGACAATTCCTGTAGCATGTTAGAGCTGATTAGTATTATCATTAAATCATTGTAGAGAACCTAAGCTCCTATCACCTTTGGAATGTTGTGGTGAATCTTAATGCATGATTGGATTTGTTTAACTCTTTATGTTGTTGTCCAAGTTCTTGACATTCTAATGGTAGAAATTAAGCAAAAACCTTTTAAGATGTGCAGAAACCTGATTCTCACTTAATGATAGAAATGGGAAATTGTGCATGCTTTATGGGAGTGTGCTATCAGATTGGTATCAGAGCTCAAAATGATCTGAGTATGAATATTGAATGTGTTATTGGTGGTGGTTTTGTGGTTGATTGATAGGGTAGATTGAAAAGAAGGAAGCCCTAGTGAGGTGTCTAAAAGATGAAACAAGAAAGAATGATACATAAGAAAATGGAGAAAAACAGTCTCATGAAAAGAGGCAAGAGGAAAGAAGATAAGAGAATGACAAATGCAGAGTTCAAAAGAGAATTGGTAGAGTTGAAGAGGGATTTTATGTTGGTAAAACAATGGTATCAAGAACAAGACCCAGGATATTATTGGGTTTGGCCAATGAGTAAGAAAGTAAAGTGACCTGTAAAAGAAATTGTTGGAAGAAGAAAAAGGAAGAGAAGAGAAGAGAAGGATGAAAATAGTGCCCACAGAGATTGGGATAGCAGAGAGTTGCCATTGGAGCAACATATACTGGAAGAGGTCAAGAGAGTTCTCATTGAAGAGAACATGAGAAAAGAGAAAGAGGAAAAGGTGCATCAGGTAGCACTTGAGAAAAAGAGAATTGAAGAAGGAAGAATGCCCATGAGGAGGGCATTGATAGAGACACTATGGTCTCTCATTTTATTTGCTAATGTTATGTTTACAGAGTTGTATGCAAGTATGAAGAATGTGTGGAGGAAGGTCGAGGATGAGACCTTGAAGATAATGAAAGGTGGGCCAAGAATAACTCCTGAAGAAAGAGTGGAAGATGTGAATGAGAAAAGCTTGATGGCAGCAGAATTCCAAGAAGAGTTTGCAGCAGAGGTGAATTACAAAGTGCCTGAAAATGAAGAATAAATTGATGCTAAAAATGTTTAGTTTGATGATGAAGATGAAGAGGAAACCATAGAGTTTCATGATGCATGTGAAGATGTTGCAGCAGCAGCACAAGATGCTTGTAAAGAAGAAAAGTTAAAAAGCCAAGAAGCTGAAGGTGGATGCAATTTAGGACAGCGAGTCCTTGCACAAAGGAATGGAGGTAAAATTGTTACTTTTGATCATGAATGTAGAAATGAGAATATGGAAAGGCGAGTTGATAAGAAAAAGAAATTAGAAAATGGAAATGTGATTGAAGATCATGGATATGTAGTGCCATGTTGGCAAAAGAAAAAGAATGATGAAAGACAATAGTCAAGTTGTAAAGAAGTGAATACTTTTGATTGTGTTTATGCTAACAAGCAAGTGCATAGAAAGAGAGATGTGTAGATGAATAAGTGGCAATCTGATGTAAGATTGAGTTGGCCAATAAAGAGGCCTAGAGAAAATGATTTGAGGATGGTCGGCGCTCCAGACTATTAAGGTGAAGATCACCGGCCAGAGGTGAAAAGTCCACGTTTCATGCATATCCGCAGGTCTAGATGTGCAACACATACCAAAACAAGGAAAGAGAAGCTCAAGGGCAGCAAGGAAAGTACAATAGTCTAGTGATAGAGTGTGGGTGGTAAAGCAAGCAGAAGCAAACAGATGTGTTGCAAGAAAGACAATGAGTTGGAAACGAGTAGAAAAGAACCAGCCCCAAGGAACTAGAAGCATGATGAATCCAGTAGAGGATGGAAAGAAAGGGAAGGAGCATACAGTCAAGTTGTAGCAAGAGAAGCAAAGTGTAGGAAAGGTAAGAGAAAAGAAATCTGATTTTCATGTTGATGAAGCTTTGTGTGAAATTCATAATAATGAGGAAAATATGAGGAGATTATTAGATGAAAAAGAGATAAGGAGGAATAGATATTTGAGAAGGCAAGAATGTAGACAAAGGCAACTTGAAAAATGCAAGTATGATAGAAAAGAGAAAAAGTGGAATAGAAGAGTTGTATAGAAAAGGAAGATAGTAGAGGTATGTTTTGAAGATGCAGATTTGACCCAACAAGCAGCTATAGAGGAAGAAGATAATGATGGAGTAGCTTTAGTTCCAGAGCAAGAGGAAGGCAAACTAAAGAAGGATGAAAGCAAAGAAGAGATAAAATCAGAACAAGGAACAACAAAAGAAAGCATAGAAGAAGATTTATGGAAGCAGTTGGTAGCCATTAAGAAAGAATGAAATGAAAAGATTGAAGGTTTAAGCATAAGTAGGATAGCAGTGAAGATTAAAGGCAATGATGTAGTATTGTTTACAGAAATGAAGATTGAAGATGTTATAGATTTGGAGAGTAAGATGATAAAAGATGAAGCTGAAAATGATTTGGTGTTGCAGAAGATGATCATAAGGGAAGAATGGCTGGAAGATATGATAGATGAACATGTTGATTATGATGTTGAAATGGCAAGTATTGATAATGCAATGGATGATGTTACAATTTTTCCATTTAATTATGATTTGTTTGAGGTGAATGAAAGAAGAATTCAAGAATGGAGATGGATCATAAGTGATGAGGATAGTCAGGTGAGAGAAGCCCACAATGTTGCACAAAAATGTTCAAAGAACAATGCATATGGGATAGAGAAATTATGGAAGAGGTGGAAGAAAAGGTTTGTTTAAGTTTACAGAGGAACACATGTGCCAGAGCACATGATCTTCGTACCCTAGGGAGTCTGATGCAGGGGCATCTTGTTAATTTTGAAAATTTGTGTTAGCATTTAAATTTTGGGTTTTGTTGGTCATATGACAGGATGAAGGTGGAAGGAAGTTCTTGTCGCTTTGGCAATATGAACATTGATAAATAATTGATAGTGTCAAATAAGGGAGAAGGTGGTGATTATTCAGGAAATTGGTAGCCAAAGTTTGAATACTATTTTAAGGAGGTACCAGCCATCATATCATAACAAATAGAAGATGTGTTAGTGGTGTCATAACGAAAGATTCTTTTCTAAATAAAGATTCAACAACAATGGCAAAGTGGTTAGTGCAGGTCGCATGCAAATAGAAAAAAGATTTTTAAATTTGGATAGTAGTGGCGGTTATGAAAAGAAGAGGTAGGCAGGAAGTTACTAATCTAGGTGAGGTAGTTAGAAGTGGAAAATCATGGCCATCAAGAAGAATACAGTCGAATGGAGAACATGTCAAATATGGGAGAAGATCAATTATGAGGAAACTGAAAATAGAAGAGACTAGCCGATAGGCATAAGAGGAAAGGAGTCCGTTGTGGGAGAAATGAGGAGGAAAAAAATATGCTAATGGGGTTGATGATAGAGGAGAGGCCATTACAGGAAGAATAGACAGAAGCGATAGAAGACAATTGAGCAAGCCACTTATATATAGGAGTCGATGAACAAACGGATGGAGAACGGTAGAGGGAGATGCCGCTAGGCCGATAGGAATATCTGAAAATAATTAGACGATGTCGTAAAGTGAATGCAAACCAAAAATATAGGAAGGATGATGTAGTAAGAGGCTGTTCTCAGCAAAATGAAGAGGGCTAATAATGATAAGGGAGGTGAGCAATAAAGAGTTGGTCGATTAATAAGGAAGGACTTAAAGAAAGAAAATAAAAGGCTACGAGTCAAAGGCCGATGAGGAGAGGAGACTGATGTAGTGTTAGGCTAGTTGGGAGAATAGCCAGTGAGAGGAAGGTTGAATGTAGAGCCAAAACAAGTGTCGGGCAAGGCCGTGAGGCAGAACATAGAAGAATGCTGAGGTGAAGATTGTTGATAGAGGAATGGAGGAGAAGTTGACGGTCCAAGTGTGGATTAATGAAATTGTTGAGTAGTCAAAGAGGTATGTTTGCAGGCTGAGAAAGAAACTTGGAAGAGAAGAAGGAATAGTTGAGAAGCAGAAATCGAATGTGGCCAAGGGCTAAATAGTATAGACTAGCGAGGAGGTAAAGGTCGATGAGAGGCCAAAGAGATTAAGGTGTAGGTGTGATTTTGAATGGTTTTGTGATATTTTGTAATAAAGGCCAAGTTGGCAAATGAAATGAAAGATTAATTTCTTATGCATTATGTCTCTATATCATGTGTGTGGATAGTTCCTGTAGCATGTTAGAGTTTATTAGTATTATCATTAAATCATTGTAGAGAACCTAATCTCTTGTCGCCTTTGGAATGTTTTGGTGAATCTTAATGCATGAATGGCTTTGTTTAAATCTTTATGTTTCTATCCAAGTTCCTGACATTCTAATGGCAAAAATTAAGTAAAAACCTTTTAAGCTGTGTAGAGACTTGATCCTCACTTAATGATAGAAATGGGAAATTGTGCATGCTTTATGGGAGTGTGTTATCAAAGGTTTGTTGAATAGAAAGCTTGATAAGATCATGTCTTATGTTGGTAAGATTTGGGAGTCTCATTACACTCTAAGGGTCATGCTTGAGGAACACATGAGGTTGGAAGTCAAGTTCAAGTTATGGGAAAGACAGGCAACACCTATGATTCCTGCTCTCACTATTTTGGTTGAAAAACTTTGTTGTGATAAAGGTACTAATATATGCTTGGCAGAGTTGGTTGGTCACCACAAAGCTATTAGGAGGTTAGTATGGAAGCATAGGGAGTTCACCAAGGAATTTGTTGATGAACTCATTCACTTTCATAGAATATAAGGGTCCCACCTACCGACACTGAGAAATGATGACAAGACATTGAAAAGTTTGGAAGGATGGAGGAAGGAGTGTTTAGATATCACCACTCCAATCGTTTTGGAGATTAATAATGATGAGGAGAGAATCATTGATAATTTGAGTGTTGTTCTTGATGAGTTATCAAGGATTGAATCCAAAATGGCAAATATTACTCTCATCATTACTCTCCATGATGATAAAAAATATAAAGGACACTTGGCGGATGTGTATCAAAACTTCCCACCTCAGCACTAAGGGATATTTTGAGTCTAATCATCCTTTCCTCATGACCCTTCCTTGGAAAACTAATTTTTGAACAACATCCAAATGTGACCGGTATGGGCAAATTTGAAATTCGGTTAGAAGAGTGGTCACTAGCACGGTTGTGTCATCATGGAGGGATAGTGCACCCATATGCTTGTGGTTGTAATGGCCAAGCATGCATGGTATTTATTTTGAAAGAATGAGTATCTTTATTGCTTGTGATGATAGTCCTGCACCTTTCTCTGTCGTGTATTTTGTCTTCTATGAACTTATGGGGTAGTGGGGGTATATTCCCTTCTAGCATGAGTTTGTTGTTTTCCTGAAGCTTGTATGCTCCCATATTTCTATAAATTGGAATCTAGGGCTATTTTGTAGAGGTTCCAAATTTGAGGTCTTAGGCAATAATGTGTTGGGTACTTGATTCAAAAGGAAATAGAGTATGGTATAAAAGTTGGTGTTCAAATCTATAAGGCAGTATCACTCTTTCATGTTTTTAATATAAATGATATACTGGTTATGGGATCCTCTATGTATTGCATTTGATGGGGTTAATATAAATTTTAGGTATTAAGGATAATTTAATTCATCTTTATAGTTTTATGTATTGTGTGTGTTTTTCTTGCATTCTCTCAAGGAGAGGAATAAGTTACTTGGAAAACTTGCTATGACCGTTGTTTGCTTTATGATTTCATGGGGTGTTCTTGTATTACCAAGTGTGAGAGGTATCAACACAAGGTGTCGATACCATTAGTCTGCTAAAAGGAGGATTGATGTTGCCTGAATGATACATTGGTTTTTTGCATGTTGACTCTGTGCCCGTTGGATTAGGCACTGGTCTTCTACTGGGTTAATTCATAAATTTAGATCCATTTCAAAAAAATGCAAACCATTTTATACTCATCATTTTATTAATCATACGTTTGGTTAAATATATGTTCTCGATTAGGGTGTGGACTATACTGTCATAAGATCAAGCCAATCAAGATGAAGTCAATCGCGTCATTGGTAAATTGTCATTGATAACTCTCTGTTTAAATACAACATCATGCATATATGTCCCTGAAACATTTTAGGTGTTGTATAGGTACACCCACCTTGGTCTTGTAGAACCAAAAGCGTAGAGGATTTTTCAGCTTCTAGGAGTTGTAATCTTGTTCGTTGGCTGCTAACCTAAGATCCCTAAGTATAAGAAGTTGGCTAATCTTTAGGGGATTTTAGAAAATCAGTTGGAGGAATGAACATTGCATATGTAGATTGTTTAGCTTATACTAATTCTTGTAGGAGTATGAGATAGAATAGCTTTACACTCCTTTTATTTATGGTTAAAAACTAGCAGAACTAAACTCAGTCGACTTGTTTTATTGAAAGAAGAATTCAATAGTTCATTTTGGAATTATAATATGGTAAGTCTGTGATATGCCGAAAGGCTAGTAATCAATAGGATAACTCATAGAATCAGTTAGCAAACCTTTTTCAATTAAGAGTAGTCAGTTGGCAATGAGCATTAGAAAATTTTATAATAAGGATTAGTCAATCCAGCCGTGTTGAAACTCTTAGATAGTGGACTAGATAATTACTCTAGTTGTCTTTCTCTCAAAGACAAAAATTAATATAATCTTGTCTATTTATCTTTATCTTAGTGGAATCTATCTTTAGACTTCAAGTTGAGCCTCTCAAGATTTTTGTTGAGACTAGAAGATTTGGTGTAGATGTTCTTTTATGTCATTATCTCATTTGATTTTATTGTTTTTCAATCGAAGACTTTGAGAAAGATTCTCTCTTATTCTAAAGAGTATAGAAATTATTTAGATATCATTAGAGTCACTTAAAACTATGTTATAAATTCATATATCAACATGTGTGTTTATTCAACTAGATTATATATTTCTAATATGTAAAGATGATGATGTTCTATCATTCTTAATCTTTCTATAACAATGAACAAAAGGTGACCATTAGGTCAAATACATCATTACTTTATTATCTATCTAGACTTAAATCCTTTATCAGATTAAAAGATTGAACTTAGTCAAGAATTTATATGCTTTTATTAGTATCTATTAAGACTTGTTTCAAGGGAAGATGAACATGTTGGAAATAAGGTAGATAACTGAGAGGGAGGGTGAATCAGTTATCTCAAAATTTCCTTAACTTTCTTTTCCTTTTGTTATTTTAATAATCAATGTTGCATCAAAACATGAAAGCACATGTAATCATAAGAATAGAAATAAAATCAACACACATAACACAAAGATTTTTACGTGGAAACCCTATTAAGAGAAAAACCATGGGGTGGCTAACCCAAGATTGTATGCTCTGTTAAAAGAATAAAGGAGTACAAAATGGCACTTGCCAATTAGGGCTCACTACTCGAGCACACTACTCACAAGAGGCACACTGCCTACAAGAGACTCACTGTCTACAGAACTTATAGAAGATAATCAAGTGTTTGAACTGATGAGAAGCATATACAAATGCAAGAGTTTGGTTTCGGTTAGGCACAATACATTGATCTAATGCAATTCATTCTTCCTCTGTTTTAATGTTGTTGCTCCATCACATACTAGACTTGAATTTCTTCTCTCACACTTATCCCTACTTTTCTTCACACTTTATCTCATAACATGTTCACCATACACACTTACATGCTGAATTCTATCTGGTATATATATACGCATCAAGGATTTTTATCAACTTCCTAGTCGGTAACAAAAACACTGCAAGTTATTAATCTGTCAGCTGAATCCATGCTTGATTTGTAAAGCGTATCAAAAACATAGGTATAGAAGTCATTAATCATGTTGTCCAACAATGTAAATCCCACAAATTGCCTGATCAACACCTTTTACTCATTCGGATTGAAGTCCGATACTCTGCCGGTCAGTTCTTCCTCTGTCTGCTCTGCTTGACTGGAACCCAACACTTAGATACTCATATATTTTCCTTGATTTATCACCGGAGGCTAAATCTCTGGAGTACAATAGTCATGATAGCCCTCTTGACTTTCCCAAGTCTGTAACTTACTGAGTTACACCATTTGAGAGATCTAGACCTGATTGTCAAACCTTGTTACATACTCTATTCTTATTCACCGGACCAAAACATTCTTCAATCTGACTTCCGGTGAAGGCATATTATGTACTGTAGATGTGTGGGATAGACTTTGTTGCCATCAATGACAACACTTATGAAGCCACACAGTGTCTCTTGCCAACAATCTCTCCCTTTGGCATTGATGACAACACTTAGTGAAAAATGACTGTCGCAGTAACTCTCCCTTGGCTGATGCTCTGTCTTTTGCACTGTTATACCAGAACTCCCCCTTAGCTATATTCCACATTTTTCACTACTCTTCACCTCCCCTTTGACATCAATGGCAAAGGGCAGAATCTGCATACCAAAATTTTGCAAAAATTATTCTATACATGGTCGCATCAATATATATAAATCATATGTTATACTTACATATACTTAAGTATATCCGCAAAAGTAGTCTTCAACTTTACAAACTTTGTGGCGCAACTTTGCTTCATCCTATCCAAAATGGAGATATGACCACTCAACAAAAATGCATATGCTTCTGCCCTTAAAATTTTTGGATCACTAGTCTGGGCTATGGTCTGAGCATCTATCAAGGCCTCATGCATTGCCTCTAGCTTAGGGATAATTATTCCTCTGAGTTCACTCATTCCATTCATTATGTTCTTCTTTTCTTTGTCGAGCCTCTTTATTTCATTGATGATAACAATAGCCTTGCATTCTTGATTCATTAGAGAGGTAGTAAGGGGATCAAAATTCTAAGATAAACTTGATAGTTTTCCTTCTTGTTCTTTCACTTTCTTCTCAATGTCCTCTGTCACTTTGGGCCAAGATAAACAGAATTTGTATATGTCCCCACCATCTTTAAGAGTGTTTTCAAGGCTCTTTATTCCAATATCTAGAGTCCTCCTATCATTTGTAATAAGTCCTTGTACCTCAGTGAATCTTTTTCCCATAAACTCCTTCTGGACCTTTGCTTCTGCTGATTTCTCTAGAGATTCAAAATGAGTGTTAACAGAATTTACTAAGTTTTTCAAGTTACCAGATGGTGAGGCCGAAGGATCCTTTTGGTAGGATGGCATGATCTTCTCCAACATCCTAGATGCAATCTCCAATAGTTCATAGTCCTCCATGTGAGATTTCAAGAGTTTTTATTTTGCTTTGGCTTGAGCAAAAGATGCTATTTTCATTATCTAAACTAGGGAGAGAGAGTCAAAATTCAAGGGTCCTTGAAATAGCTTAGGTTCATCTATCTCCATCATTTCTCTATTTAAGAAGTTCTTCACTGCCTCTACAGTGTCTCTTGCCAGTGATTAAGTCTTCTTTTCTTTTGGGATATTAGAACAGTCATCATTAGTCTTTTCTACTTATTCTTCTTCTTTTCCCTTAACCTCTTCTTCTTGAATCACCTTCTCCTCTCTTCTACCTTCTCCTTCAGCTTCAGAGTCTGGAATGTTTGTAGTGGGATTCGGAGGAGAGATGTCACTTGTGTTTATTGCTTCATGAACTTCCTCTTCTGGAACAGAGGAATCCAAGTCCTTAGACTTCTCTTCATCTATTTCCTTTGATCCTTCTACATCCTTGTCAGAAGATTCTTCATTGGTTACATTTAATCCTTCAACATCCATGGTAGAAGGTTCTTCATCTATTTCCTCTACAATAGGAAGATTAAATCTCTTCAAGGAATTCTGGAGGATATCTTTTGTTTCATTTGCTACATGGTCAGTTTCTCCAAGAATGAGTTTATTCATTCTTGCCTTACTCTGGAACTCATCCTTATAGTCCTTGAAAATTATGTCCATTTGTTTTGAAGTGATAGAAGGATAAAGCTAAATTACTATTTGCTCCCAAATCTCTAGGTCTTTTTCTTTTGCATTATCTTTTCTTAGCTCAAGTACCTTTACTAGACTCTTAGGAATTAATGATATAATTTAAATGAAAGATTTATTGTAAATGTTCAAGTACCTGACAGTAGCTTCTTCCAAATTCTCTTGTCAACATCACTGTATTCATCATAGAACTCTGTCACTGGCTGTAGGTTCCCATCCATAGTAACTACCTTGATGATGTCATCAATGGAAAGAGTGGGCTTTTCAACAAACTCCTCTGCCTTTTCTTCCTCATTTTTACTAGCAGAGAATTTCCAGGATGTTTTCTTCTTCTTCATTTTCTTGATTTTCTCATTAGATTCTATTTCTTCATCATCTTTAAGGCTTGTATATGACCTTGTAGCTTTGGTCTTCATCCTCTTTTCTCCTTTTCCGGATGTCTTGACTGTCGGTTTGGTAGCCTTTGAGCTTTTAGGAGTGGTAGGTGCAGAGCTCTTGGAAGATCTAGTCTGGGAGGAGGCTTATACCAAAATGTCTCCTTTCTTTGCTTCTTGTTTCTCTTTCTCAACCTTCTCCATTTTCTCTCTATTTGCATCCATAGCCTCCTTTGATAGGCCAAATCTTTTGGTAATTTCTTCAACTTTCCTTCTTACTTTCCTCTTTATCTCCGACTGTCTTAACTCAACATGTATTTTTACACTTAGCTCTTGAAAGGTTCCAAACCTTTCTGCTTCAGTGTCCTTGGGCTATCTTAGCAGATGTTGAATATGAAGCTCCAAGATTTTTCCATCGACCTCGTATCCCATAGGCATTATCAACACAATTCTTGGCTCAACTGCCTCATTAGGCATTGATCAGTGTCAACCATGAAGCACACTTGTGTCCTTGTATTTCTCAACTATGGACTGTGGTATTCTCTCTCTGGCTTGCATTATGCTTTGGAAGTTCTTGAAGTACCCCTAGAGGGTTGTGTTTTGGGCTTGAGCATCACCAAGTCCATACATGTAATCTCTGATTTGAATTGCAACCAGTTTATCATTTTGCAAACCCAACCACTTGATCCAGGTAGCTCATTCATATAATAAAAGAACGTACATAGTATTAGACAACCATATTTAAAGGAATTCTTCTTATCCTTTTTGATCTTCTGTAGGTTTTCCAACAGTTGATTTAGAATAAGCTCACATAGATCATAGTTTGCATCTTCCCTCAACATTTGATATGCTACATAGATTGATGTGCCAGACACAAAATTCTCCTTGCTCAAATGATAGATCTTGTACCCGATTATCATTGAGGCAAACTTGACATCCAGATCTGTGATGTTATCTATGGTCATTGCTCTTTTGTCAAATTTAGATCTGGTGGCTTCAATTACTATTTGGTTCTTCACGGATTTAAGTGTAGGTAACCCACCGGATGCATGTAGTCCAGTCACTGCCTTGATGCATCTTTAGTTATCTTGAATGGTCTCATTAGCCACATGAAATTATCTTGCATCCTTCTTAGAACATACCAAACCCAATCATCTTCTGCAAAACATGGAAAATGTATGCAATGTCTGAAGTGTTTATCCCGGAGGGCCTTGAATTCAGGTTTGAGTTCAAAATTCTCATCTATTAGCTATTTGTGATAAATGTCCATCAATTTTGAGTCTCTAAATTCCTCAATATTGGCATGGATATAAACCCTAACATCTTCTGCATGCAATACTCTGTGCGGAATGCTAGAAAATGCTCCCAAAGGATCAACTTCTAGAGATTTATAAGGGTGTTTCTTGAATTTAGGACACGACCTATCATAGATCTTGACAACCATTGCAGTAGCCATTTTGCAAGAGATTCAGAGAGAGATTTTTAGAATGGAAGTACCTTTACATGCTTTAGGGTTTGAAATAGGAGCCAGAACAAATCATTGGTTGAAGTCATTTTTCCAGTTGATCTTGAGTGAATTGTAGAAACTTTGTTGTAGAGCTCTTCTTTTCTTCTTCATGAGTGCAAGTGTGCAAATAATGAGTGAAAGAACCCTTTTATCCTTGCGTAAACCCTAATTTCCTTTTGTAATAAATGCACAATTTAAGTTATCCAGTTGCCCTGTTTTGAGAGAGATCTTCGCGAATCACTGTGCTAAACTTCAAATCATTATCAGTGAGGATTGACAATGTATCTTCTTTTATTTAATCATGCCATGGATCCACAGATCAAAGCATTTCAATTTTTGAATCATGTCTATGAAATTCTACTTTACCATATAGCTGTCAGAACCGGATTAACTTAAGCAGTTATAAGTCTTACAAAACTCCATGCAGATCTTTCACATTTGACTGAAGATTATTTGGAGGTTTTTCTAAGAACCCTTTAATCCGCAGCGTCATATGTTTACTCAATGTGCCGAATTTAGGCACTAGCTGACTGGCTAGGGCAAATTGTTTTTCTCTATGACTCCCTCTAAGCCAAAGCTCACCTTTTTAGTTTCCAGAAGGAATATCAGCACCGGATTCTAGTGCGGATCCATCCCCAATATTTTCTATACTCTTCTTTACCCAAATCTTGCTCATCTCCTTTTGAACTTCATCCACATTCACTTTACCTTTGCCATTATCTTGTTTCTAATTATGTTGTACCAGACCTTTTCTATCCTAATTTCTACTTCTACAGAATTTGGCAATATGACTGGATCTATTCCAAGTGTAACATACAACATTTCTTTGCTTATTTGATTGATATCCTCTTGATCTACATTGATTAGCCATTTGTCCCATTCTATTTCATGTAAAGCATTTACCATTGAATGAATTGTTTATTTGCATATTTCTGAATTCATGATATTTGTGACCATACCTTTTGCAGTTGAAACATTGTCCGGAAAAGGATGGATTATTCTGATTCATTCTCCTCCTGCATTGAGTTGCTCTATGACTGAAATTGTTGCAATTGAAGTAGTATCCATTGAAGGATGGATATCTTTGGGCATTTGGTTGCCTTACCGGAGGTCTTCTAGGCCTGTTTCTTTGATTTCCTGATCCAGAATACTTATGACCGGATCCAGAGCTTTCATCTTTCTCATATCCCAAGCCACGCTTATCATCTACCCTCTTTTGGCTTTCGAGAAGAACTTCAAGTTGAGATAAGCTTATCTTGAATTTCTCTTTGTATTCATTTGTTGTTTGAAGATCTTGTTTAAGAGTGTCTATCTGATTCTCAAGTTGTTCTTCATTGTCTCTAGCTTCTTCAAGATCATATTCAAGATGCCTAATTATTCTATCCATTTTGTGGCAGTCCTCCATTTTCTCCTTGAGGGATTGTTTTAGATTATCTTCAATCTTCCTTTTTTCTTCAATTTCTTGGGTGAATCTCATAACCCCTGATTCCATTTCATGCCTTACTATAATGACTTCTTTTGACAGCTTCTCACATAGATTATTTTTCTCATCTAGATCTTCATTAGTATCATTGACTTCACTTTGATTGGCTAATTTTTGAAGTAGTTCCTTTCTCTTTTTCACAGAGATACTAAGTTTTTCTTTTAGCTCATTTATGAAATCATTAGCTTGTTTGAGTCTTTCTCTCAAATTATTGACTTTAGAGTGGGATTGTTCAAGATCATCTAGGGCAGACTAAAGTTGTCCCTTCATACCATATACATTCATTGAGATTCCTAGATCTTCCTCAAGCTGTTAGGCTTTGTTTAGAGGAAATTGGCCCTGATACCAATTGTTAGAAACAAGGCAGATAACTGAGAGGGGGGGTGAATCAGTTATCTCAAATTTTCCTTAACTTTCTTTTCCTTTTGTTATTTTAATAATCAGTGTTGCATCAAAACATGATAGCATATGTAATCATAAGAATAGAAATAAAATCAACACACATAACACAAGGATTTTTATGTGGAAACCTTGTTAAGGGAAAAACCACAGGGTGACTAACCCAAGATTGTATTCTCTGTTAAAAGAATAAAGGAGTACAAAATGGCACTTGCCAATTAGGGCTCACTGCCCAAGCACACTTCTCACAAGAGGCACACTGCCTACAAGAGACTCATTGTCTATAGAACTTATAGAAGATAATCAAGTGTTTGAATTGATGAGAAGTATCTACAAATGCAAGAGTTTAGTTCTGATTATCCACAATACACTGATCTGATGCACTTCATTCTTCCTCTATTTTAATGATGTTGCTCTATCACATATTGGACTTCAATTGCTACTCTCACACTTATCCCTGCTTTTCTTCACACTTTGTTTCATCACATGTTCACCACACACACTTACGTGCTAAAATCTATTTGGTATATATATCTGCATCAAGGATTTTTATCAACTTCCTAGTCAGCAACAAAAACACTGCAAGTTATTAATCTGTCAGCTGAATCCATGATTGATTTGTAATGTGTATCAAAAACATAGGTATAGAAGTCATTAATCATGTCGGCCAACAATGTATAATCCCAGAAATTGCTTGATCAACACCTTTTACTCATCCAGATTGAAGTCTGATACTCTGCTAGTCAGTTCTTCCTTTGTCTACTCTGCCTGACTGGAACCCAACACTTAGATGCTCATATCTTTTCCTTGATTTATCACCGGAGGCTAAATCTATAGAGTACAGTAGTCATGATACCCCTCTTAACTTTCCTAAGTCTGCAACTTATTGAGTTACACCATCTGAGAGATCCAGACCTGATTGTCGGACCTTGTTACATACTTTGTTCTTGTTCATCGGACCAAAACATTCTTCAATCTAACTTCTAGTGAAGGCATATTATGTATTGTGGATGTGTGGGATAGACTTTGTTGCCATCAATGACAACGCTTATGAAGCTACACAATGTTTCTTGCCAACTAAACATTGTAAATTATGAGAAAGGTGAAATTGATCAATGACCAAGTAGTCAAGATTTGGCAAATGGATACCTTATTCATACAATACTATGGTTATATTTTTATTAGTATTTTGATAATGCAAAGAACTGGATTGGGGAAGTTGAGAACCCTAGATTTTACCCAAAGGGTTTAGAATTCTTTAACTCTCAAGTCATTTATGATATTGATTTAGTCTATTGTGTACTTTGGGTCAACAGACAAAAGGTCGAAAGAAACCATAGATCAAGACATTATTCAGAGACTAAGAAGTACCTTGTTGTTAGAAGGTCAATACTAGCTATATAAACCAAGTATGGTTACGATTGAGCAGAGAGTAATTGACAAAATGTCATAGACCTTGAGAAATTGTGAATATGCAATAAGGAACTCTCAGAAAAGCTAAATATATCTTAATTTGCATATTGTATGTATATCCTAGATAAGTTAGATGGACTGAGAATGGAATATAGATTAGACCAATATGCCTAGAGATTCTAGCTAAATAAATCAAACTGTAGGATGAGATAGTCTTCAAGTCAAGTTAGATGTGTGTGAACACACGACTACATTTATTACAAATGTTTATATATATAGAAACTTTGGCCAAAGTGATGAATTTGTCTTTACATGCATTAGTTGGTTCACAGTGTCTAGATGGTGTAACTGGTCAGTATGATCATACTTAGCTAGAAGATTGTCTAGATTTGTATGGTCAATTGAGTTACGTAAGATGTAGTACCAGGACTCAGATGGAAACTTGTTAGATCCACATGTATATACTATTCGTGAAGGGTAGGGCCACTTCTAGTAAGAAAGGTGAGCGGGGGACCGTCGATTTGTGGTTGGAGGTAAGGCACTCAGATGATGCTCTCCATCTGTAGCAGAAGACTTGCCAAGATTTGAATGATGGATATCAAGATTCTAGAGACAATACTTTTTATGTGAAAATTCATGTTATGATTTGATGTAAATATTATTCTCTTGCCAAAGAGCAAAATATTGTAATGTAAAGTGAAAAGTTATCACTATAAGTTATCTTTAAACATATTAAATTTTAGGTTGAAGAATATTCATAAAAGATTTACTTTTATTACTTTGAAGTTTAGCTTATGTTTCAAAAAGTATATATTTCACTCAAGTTTATCATGTTCTTTACTTTCCTAGTAAATTGTGTGTAATTCCTGTATACGCCTAAAAATGACATGATTCATATTCTTCTAAGTTAATTAAATATCAAAATATTTAATTACCTCTTCTAAAGTCAAAATTAAATAAATTCCTTTATTTAATTAAATTCTTTCAAAACAATTAAATAATTCTTAATTATTTAATTAAATCAAAATCATTCTTCCAAATTTGAATAAATCAAATCAAATTTATTGAAATCCTCTCAATCTCCAAAAATAAAATACAATCAAATATTTTATTTATTCTTCCAAATCATGCACAACAATTAAATAAATTTATTTATTTAATTTGCTTTCTTATCTTCTAAATTAAATAATTCCAATTATTTAATTGTTTCTTCCAATAATATCTTCTCTAAATTTAAATAAATCAATTATTTATTTAAGTTGTCTTTTCTTCTAAATTGAGTTATCTCTAAATATAATTCAAGCTTTTTGGCACATGCAATTAAATATTCCTAATATTTAATAAAGCAAAATATCTTCTTATTCTCATACAAATCTATTCTTCCTGTTTTAAATCACTTAACTGATTGTTATATTCTTTTAAATGCTTTAACTCATTCTTCTATTCTTGATAACTCCTCTCATGCAAAAGAAAACAAGACACATGTCTTCTTCTTATTCATTGCATGTTCCTCAACTATTCTTAATCGTCGATCTTCTCATTCTTTCTATACCATTGATCTCTTCTTTCCCAAGTCTATAAATTAAACCTTATTCTTCCATTTCAATCATCCAAGCTTTAAGTATTGTTACTCTGCAGGAATTACAGCGCGCCTTTGGCACCAATTCCTTCATTGCTTGTGATCACATTCATTACTACACACTACTACCATCGTTGTGAAGCTCCTCTTCATTGCGATAATATCACTGCCATTCCCAATTGACATTCTTGAAGCATAGCAAGGAAGTGAGCTCTCTGAGGGCATCATTCATACATGCAAGAATGATTGTGATAAGTGATCAATGGAAGTTTCAAATTTAGGAAGGTTTGCTTTGTTTTTCATTGCTTTATTCAATTAATCTCCTTAGTTCACCATTTCATTGAGTCTTGGGTAACTTGATATTGATTATTATTGTTTATTCATTGTTGATCCAATTTTCCCTTAACATTTTTGGGACCCACCGTGGGGCCTAGCCCAAAATTTAACCCAAAAACTAAGTTTTTGTGTTTTAGAAAGCCATACATAGGAGGAAATAGCGCATCCGTCACTTCCTGACACGCATCTGTTACCTATTACAGTGGATACATTTACACAGCGCATATACTCTCTGTCTTGGCGCATCTGTTATCTGTCATGGCGCTTTCGTTACTGCAGTGCATATATACTCTTTTACAGTGCTTTTACCATCTAAAATGGCACATCTGCTACTTCAGCGCATATACACTGTATTCCAGCACCTTTAACCTCTGTTGCAGCACATATGTACTACAACACTTCTGTTGACTGTTTCTATGCATTCAATCTCTGAAGCAGCACATCTGTTGTAGGCAGTGATTTTAGGGTTGTTTGGAAGATTTTTGCTAATGCTAACATCTTTGCAGGAACTCTCTTGATCTATTTTGCAAGCTAGGTACTGTTTAGATTCATATAGTTGCACTTGTTAGCTCACACTTCCATTTCTAGAGGGAAAGTAAAATAGATGCTCATGCAAACGTCACGTAGTTTTAACTAGGAAAGTGGTAATTGAATCATTGCTATCTTGCATGTCATTGAATCATTGCTATTGCTATCTTTTCAAAGTTATCAACTCATTGCTATCTAGATAAAATTTAACTCATCATTGCTATCTAGGTAAAACTAAACCATTGCTATCTCGATTGACCATCATTTCAAAGTTAACAACTCGTGCTACATGGAATAAAATCAAACTCATCATTGCTATCTAGGTAAAACTAAACCATTACTGTCTCGATTGATCATCATTTCAAAGTTAACAACTCGTGCTACGTGGATAAAATTGAATTCATCATTGCTATCTTGGTTAACACTAGACCATTGCTATCTTGTTATAACTTCAAAGTTTTGTGCTTGCCAAAGTAGATAGCTCATCTAGTTTTTTTCATTTTAACTAGGGGAAAAAAACCACTATATTATGTGTTTTGGGAATGATACCAGGCCTATGCTCTCCCCTATCTTGGGTGACCAAAATGCCAGACATATCATTTTCGCATGTGTTTTTCCTTTAGAGGGGCCTGCTCTTAGATACCGTTCATCCAAGTAGGAATGACTCTAAGTGGTAACAGGCTAGACGCCAAGCCCTTCCAAGCCACTATAAATAAATTGTGTTCAGAGCAAAAGCTTCAAACAACGAGTGAAGTTCTGTTATACTGACAGCCAACCTCCCCCAAAACCCTCCAAGGCGCAACTCTTGCAAGTTGGGAGACTCCATAATGGACAGTAGTGCTACCACATGTATAACCACTCGAACGGTTGCCTTTATTACTCACCTTTGTTCTAGTGGCCAAAAACCCTTGTAAACCATTTGAAGCCTAGGATTTGTACTTGTTCTTTCTTTTTAGTCCAAAAAGAGTCAAAAAATCACAAAAAAAAAAAAAACCATAAAAATATTCTTTGTGTTTGCTATGTTTTCTTGCCATAATTTCAGAAAATCAAATCAGAGAAACATTCTTGCAACCAAAGTACTAAAAACATCAAAAAATTACAAAATACTGAAAAAAGCTAGAGCGGCGCATCCATCCTCTGTGCCTGTGCATTTGTGCCGACCTGTGGCACATCTGTTCTGACCTTCAGCACTTTCATTGTCTATTATAGTACATTTACATTTTACCAATGCAGCACATTTGTTGCGACTTATGGCGCATTCATCATTTTTTATAGTGCATCTGTTTCGACGCATGCACAATAGTGAGAATTTGCATAGTTTTTGAGAGAAAAATCTTTCCAGTTCTGGATACCCATTTCAGTCTAGTTTCAATTTCAGATATCAGGGTCACCTTGCAGTCATTTTTCCATCCATTTCACTTCAAAATCTCTCTTTAGTTGGTCATCCCATTCACCTTCTATTAGGTCTTTCTAGTCCAAAGTCAAAAGTATCCCATATTAGGTCAGTATAGGCCCCTTTTTCATATCACTTTAGATTCAAGTAACCCTAGTAGGTCACAAAACTTTGCTAGTGGTCTTGGTGCACAACTAGTCCCTACACAGTAAGATAGGTATCGAGTACCCTTACTAGTGGCTACCATCTTGTATCGACCATCTTACTTGGAATCATTGATTGAGAAAGTCCCTTGTCCAAGTCTTGTCATAAGTATCCCATTCTCAGCAGTCTCCATTGGCACCTTGCCAAAATCTCTAGTCCCATTCCACCTCATCCCGCATCACCTTGCATGGTTCTTACTAGATCTCAATACAAAAAGCAACTCAAAATGGCCAGATCATCCAACCACATCATCACACCTCATGATAGTGATGAGAAAATCTCACACAAAGATTACCAAGGAAGCCTCTAAGATTGGAAATTCCAACGCTTGTTAGAGAAAGTGCTACATGATGATCCTCACAAGTATTTTTATTATCTTGCAAATCTTGGAATTAAACTCCCCACAGATTTTGATATAAGCACAATCCAAGAAAATGTGGAGAATAATCATGAAGAAGGGGAAAGAAAGCCCTAGATTCAAATGCAGAGGATAATAATGAAAAAGGAAAGAAAGCAATAGACCCAAGTGCTCCTATGGAAGAAATGAGGAAACAACTTGAGGGCCTAAAGCAATAGATATCAGACCTCAAGACAGGTACAAACACTAAAACCTATTCTTTGGAAGATATTGCACCGTACCCTTTTGATAAAAGCTTGAACATGACACCATTTCCCTTTTGATTCGAAGTTCCCAAATTTGAAAAATACAAAGGGAAAGGGGACCCTAGAGATCACATTAGGGAATTGAATGCAGCATGCATGGAAGGTTCTCATGACTCCCACCGAGCATCAATCTTTTGATGAGTTAGTCAACAAATTCATCACGCACTTCTCTTGCAACATTGAACATGAAGTTTCCATGCTCGACTTATGCAATACCAAGCAAAAGAGTGGTGAATTATTTGCCACCTTCCTACAGAGATGGAGACAACTAGCAAGTAAATGTTCACATGATGTACCAGAGAAGCAACTAATGGAGATGTTTGTCCATAACCTCAATACCAATCTTAGCTATCAAATACAAATACAATGCCCAACTTCAATCTCGAAAGTCATTGAAATGGGATTGTTCATCGAAAAGGCTATGATTGCCAAGGGGCAAATCAAGTTATACAAGGACACACCTACCTCCAATTATATGACTGACAAATCAAAGTTTTGGACTAAAAACAAAAATGTCGTCAATGATGGAAGTCGATGCCAAGGTGGTGGCTCCCAAGCAATAACCCATACTCACTCTCAAAGGAGAGGCAAACAATGTTACACCCAACAAAACATTCTCTCGAGAGCCAAGAATGTGGTTCAACTCAAATCCAAGGCAAAAGTTCACACTGCTAGGTGAGTCCCAAGAATCTGCATTAAGGAAACTATTGGCTAACAATGAAATCTCTCTACCGCCAACAAGTGATTATAAGCCTCAAATTAAACCTCACTATTGGAAAGACACTGACTATTGTGAGTATCATAGAGGAAGAGGACATACAACCAACAATTGTATTCGCCTCAAACATGTTACTCAGGATGTGCTTGATCAAAATCAAGGAGGAACCCAACAACATACCTCCAATGAGACACATGTGGCTTATAGAGATCCACTTCTAAATCATGACAAGCCATAAAATAACAATGGTAACAACAACAACAATGGCAACAACAACAACAATCGTAATAGGCAAAATTAGAATAGTGGGAATAGTAATGCCAACTATGCAAGTGTGCCATTCGACTATACCATCAATTGCATATCAGAGCATGTCCCACAAATCAATGTGGTCACGCCCCGCCAACAATCAAAGCCTCACCGTAATGATTGCAATATCATTACCTATAGTAGTAGAGTCACGTTGAATATCGTCCCTCCAAGGTTGTCACCTTATTAGTCCAACTTCTGTCAGTATAATGTCATAGACCAACTACAGAAAACTCTGGCCCACATTTCTATCTTGGAGTTGTTGCATCTATCTCCTTCCCATAAGGAGATTCTCAATAAATCCTTAGTGGAAACCACTGTCCCCACTAACTTGGCCCAAGAGAAGTTTCAGGCCATGGTAGGTAATCTGACCTCCTCAAGTACCATATCATTTACCGAACAAGATGACCTCTCAGTCTCTCAACCTCATAACACCCCTCTACATACTGTCGCCTTCATCCACAAGCACCACATCAAGAGGGTTCTCATTGATGGGGGATCCGGTTTAAATATTTGCACGTTAAAGCTAGTCCTTACATTGGGGTTCTCTGAGAATGTTGTTGATCCAAGGAAGAAGATTACTATCAAAGCCTATGATGAAGAGGAGAGAACTACAAAGGGAACAGTAGTCTTACCCATACAAGTGGGACCAATAATAAAAGATGTTGTGTGCCAAGTCCTAGATAGGGAGCTCACCGATAATATTCTCCTAGGTAGACCATGGATTCATGCCATGAAAGCAGTTCCCTCTACTTATCACCAGTGTATAAAATTCCCACATAATGGCAAGCAAGTTACCATCCAAGGAGACCCTGACCCCTTTTAACATTGCAACTCTGTCCTTTCAAAACCTGATTGCATCATACCGAACAATAGAGCATCTACGTTCCCTACCCTGCAACATGATCATACCTTTGAAGCTTCCTCATCAAATCTCAAAGAGCAGAAAATTACCATCAAAGAAACTGGAGTTGGGGATACTCCATTGAGCACAGCCTAAATCTAGCCAAGATGCCCTTATCTCCTAGATCCTTTGGTTAACCCAAGCATTTTCCAAAGCCATCTGCTCCTCCTATACCTCCCACATCTCCCTTTGTAAAATGGGGGAACTTATCAGATGAAACAGAGGAAAGAGATGTCCTACAATGGCTTTATACCGAAGAAGAAGAGAACATACAACAAGAACCACCTAGGCTCCCAATAGAAATCTATGGGCGAGGTGAATCTATCCTACATAGAATGGGTTATGAAGGACAAAGCCCCATCGGCCTAAGAAAAGAAGGAATCATAGAACCCATTCAATCTTCTTCATCCTCATTGGCTAGAAATACAAAAGGCCTAGGATATAAAGATAAGGGCAAAGCTAAAGAAAATGCTTGTTTAGTGGAAATGATCCATACACTTCAAGTGGACAGTGACACAAATTCTAATGAATATGAGTGGGATGAGCTAATAGAGCATTCCTATGATGACAAAGAGGTTGATACCATCCAAACTTATAGCCCCTACAGTGAGGGACAAACACTACGGCATAGACCACTAGAGTCTGATTTGTCTATCTCTGAGAATACAACTTTCGAGGAAGGTTCAAGTTCTATCGCAATAAATAATTTGGAGGAAAGTACCATCCTGAACACTCCCCTTACCAATACTCCTAGTATATCCATTCAAACTATCAATGAATTAGATCTATCCTCCAACTCCCTCCCCCTCGTGCATCTTGAACTTATTGATGGGATCTATGAGGAACCCCCCAACTAGATATGTTCCAAAATGATGATGCCTATATTGACTACATGGAACTTAGGGACTACCTACCCAAAGGAGATCATAAGGTTGGTTTCGCTATTGAACTTAATACCATGGCTTGTTTCAGAGAGGGTGCCAAGCCTTCCAGTCGCAAAAATATCAAAATAAAAACTAGATCTGATGGTGAAAACCATTCCCCAGCAGTGTCAGATCCCAAAATAGTAAAAAGAAAGGATGCATCTGAAGGTGAAAACCCAACTGTGGCACCTGATGATGGAAGGCTTGACACTCTCCCCAATGACATGCAACAGGAAAAGTCTCAAATTGTTGTGGAACCCGTAGAGCTGGTTAACATTGGAACAAAAGAACATCCTACGATCATTCACTTTACTAAGTCTCTAACCCCACCAAAGAAGACTAAGTTTGTACCATTCTTCAAGAGAAAGAAAATCAATTTTGCTTGGTCATACGTAGATATGCCAGGGTTAGATCTAGATTTGATTCTACATCATCTTCCATTAGATCTAGGAGTGAAACTAGTGAAACAGAAGCTTAGAAAGATGCATCCACACATAGCACTGCTTGTAAAAGAAGAACTCAAGAAACTACTGGATGTAGGGTTTATCAGAGATATAGACTATCTGGAATGGGTCTCCAACATTGTACCAGTGTCCAAACTAGATGTCTGGGTTAGACTGTGCAATGACTTTAGAGATCTAAACAAAGCTTGCCGCAAGGATGATTCTCCGTTGCCGAATATAGATATCATAGTTGACTTAACAGCAAGGCATACCATGTTATCTCTCATGGATGGCTTCTCAGGATACAACCAGATTAGGATAGCACTAGAAGACCAGCATAAGATAGCTTTTACTTGTCCATGGGGCACTTTCCATTGGAATAGCTTTTACTTGTCCATGGGGCACTTTCCGTTGGAATAGCTTTTACTTGTCCATGGGGCACTTTCTATTGGAATGTCATGCCATTTGGGCTAAAGAATGCAGGAGCCACATATCAATGTGCTATGACCACTATATTTCATGATATGATGCACATAACAATGGAAGATTATGTAGATGATATCCTAGCAAAGTCACTCACAAGAGAATCACATCTAGATGTATTAGAGAAGGTCTTTTAGAGACTCGAGCAATTCAAAGTCAGGCTAAACCCAAGGAAGTGTGTGTTTGGAGTCACCTTAGGCAAACTCCTAGGTTTTATTGTATCAGCAAATGGAATAGAGGTGGACCCTGCCAAAGTCAAGGCTATCATGGACATGCTAACACCCAAGACTCTTACTCAACTAAGATCTCTATAGGGCAAGCTACAAGAAATCCGTAGATTCATATCACAACTGGCAGACAAGTGTCAGCCATTCAGTCATCTCCTGCACAAGAACATTCCATTCAGATGGGATGAGAAATGTGAAGAGGCATTCAACAAACTAAAAGAGTATCTTATGAATCCACCTATTCTCATGCCTCCTATCCAAGGGAAACCATTGATACTTTACATATCTGCTACACCTATAGCTCTTGGGGCTCTTCTAGCACAACAAGATTATGAGAATAAAGAAAGATCCGTCTACTATATCAGTCGCACATTGGTGGGTTATGAGTTGTAATACTCTCAGATAGAAAGATCATGTCTTGCATTAGTTTTTGCTTCCCAAAAGCTCTAACATTATATGATTGCACATCCAGTCAAACATATTGTAAAAATAGATCCACTGAAGTACCTACTAAGAAAAGTAGCTCTTACAGGTCACCTAGCCAAATGGGTAATGCTCCTAAGTGAGTACGACATTGAGTATGTAGATAGAAAGGCTATCAAAGGGCAAATCATTGCTGATCAGTTAGAAGATGCACCACTACATGACACCACACCAATGCAATTTGAATTTCCAGATGAATCCTTATTCAACATCTCAACACATGCCTGGAAACTCTACTTTGATGGGTCCTACACAAACCATGGATCAGGGGAAGGAATCTTGTTTGTAACTCCTCATGGCGACATAATACCAAAGTCTTACCATCTATTATTTCCATGCACAAACAACATAGAAGAATATGAAGCCTTAGTCATTGGTCTTAAGATGGCAACAGAATGGAAAATCAAAGAGCTACATGTCTATGGTGATTCTCAACTAGTAATAAATCAGGTCAATGATGATTACCAAACCAAAGATGAAAAGCTTGTCCCATAAAAGCGCATGATTGAGGACTTCAAAGATTGCTTTGTGATCATCTCTTTTGAGTAGATACCTTGGATTGAGAACAAAGTAGCAAATGCCATGGCGACCATTGCCTCTCTTCTCGAGATACCAGAGAATGAGTCACGGTACGAGTTCTTAGTGGAAACTATTCAACAACCAGCCTATGATCTTCCTGAGAACCATACCATATGCCTTTTAGTTGGATCTAATTCACCTTGGTATGGTAAGATTTATACTTACCTCAAGGACAACACTCTCCCACCTGACTTATCTTCAAACCAACGATGAACCTTTATATGCCAAACCTCTCGCTATACCATTATTACCGACACCCTATACCAACATGGTCTAGATGGCACTTTACTCAGTTGTTTAGAATGAGAAGAATCCCTAACCGCCTTACAAGACATACATGAAGGGATCTACAGAACACACTCTAGTGGTCCTTCCTTAGCTAAGAAGCTCATACATTTGGGTTATTACTGGCCGAACATGGAAACAGATTCATATCAGTTTGTGAAGAAGTGCAAGTAATGCCAAATACATGGGAACCCGATACATGCACCAGCTCAAGAGTTGAGACCTTTAATGACACCTTGGCCCTTTTGCCAATGGGAACTTGACCTTGTGGGAAAGATCCATCCACCCTCATCCAACGACCACAAATTCATCATAACTGCTACTGAGTACTTTACCAAGTGGATTGAAGTCGTTCCCCTCACCACCATCACAGGTAAGTAAATCTCCTCTTTCATCCTGAATTACCTCATCTACAGATACGGAATTCCTTTATCCATTATCATGGATAATGGAAGACCCTTCAAAAACTAGGATGTCCAAGAACTCTATGACCGATTCAAAATCCAACATCGTTTCTCCACACCCTATTACCCCCAAGGCAATGGTCAAGCTAAAGCATCCAACAAAACCATCTTGAAACTCCTCAAGAAGACAGTCAATGATGCTGGCAATGATTGGCACATCCAACTCAATCCCTCTCTGTGGGCCTATAGAACTGATATACACAATCCCATAGGTGCTACCCCTTATGCCCTTGTCTATGGCTCAAAAGCTATCCTAACCATAGAAGTCAAATTACCATCTCTCAGGGTGTCATTAAAAGGTCTCATATCAGATGAAGAATACAGAGTTTCTAGATTGTAAGAACTAGAGTTGCTAGAGGAAAGGAGACAAAAAGTCATTGACCATCTCAAAGCGTATCAACAAATGATGTCAAGAATCTATAACCAAAGGGTTGGCCCAAGAGTCTTCAAAGTTGGAGATCTAGTCCTTAAGGAAAACCCCCGCAATCACAATCAACAAGATAGGGAAAAGAAGGGCAAGTTTGAACCCAATTGGCTTGGGCCTTATGTAATTGTAGCTACTTATGGATCGGGGGCATATCAATTGGCTACATCAGAGGGTGAGTTGTTCGATGACCCAATCAACAGCATGCATCTTCGTCGATTCTATACCTAGGAGAACCCCAATGTAAGGGGGCATAAAAATTCAAAAAAATAAAAAAATTAGAAAAATACAAAAAAATAAAAAAATTGGAAAAATACAAAAAAATCATCCTTTGGTGAAAACCTGGCAAACAGGCACCTTGGATAGGTATCATGATGAAAACCTAGCAAACAGGTGTCATGTTTATTTTCTAGTTTTTCATGCAAATAAAAGCAAGTGGTGAAAACCAGGTAAACAAGCGTTACTTGTGATAAACCACTCCCTCCATCTTTGGGAAACCAATCACCTTGTGTCCATTCTTCCTCATGTCCCATTCGATCCATATCTGTCCCATAATAAAATCCTAACGATAACCTATCATGGCTTGATACTCTCTCTTTGTTGCCTTGTCAACCAGGGTTTTGTCCCATATCGTATCCATCGTGTTAGCCTAGAATAGTGTCTCTCGTCAGTATCCATGGTCCAAGTCCATGAACTACGTTGCCTCTGCATCATCACGTAGGCAAGGCCATTATTCTAATGCACCCCCGAGGCTCTCATTGTCCCATCCATCCCATTTCTTGTCATCTTTCTTCTAGTCCATCCATGGTCTGTTAGGGTTTACCCTGAACTATGTTGCCTCTGCGTCGTCACGTAGGCAAGGCCATTTAGCAATGAGCCCTCAAGGCACTAGGTCAGTCCCTTAGGGTTCATCTCTCCAATAAAGATTGTGGAATCTTCTCACCAAGCAAGCAAGTGCAAGCAAAACCCACTCTTTTTAAGCAGAAATCCTGATGCAGGACATTAACCTATCCAAGGCAAAGCAGAAAAACACCTAAGGCCTTCTAAAATATTTTACCCAAATTATGGCAAGAAACAAACACATCTAAATGCAAGAATGTTTTGTGTTGGTTAGGTTAACTTATAGAGTCTTGATTTATGCTATCATGCCTTTCTAATACTCGAGGATGCCAAAAGCTAAAGATGCTATGATGGGGGCATGATTATCTTCTTTGTTTGCTATTTGTGGATTAAACTTTAGTAATGTGAAGCCTTGTCTAATGACATGATCAACAAAAGATCATCGAGGACATCAAAGGTCTACCATGAATGGGGGGCAATCCTTGATTGTTGATTCGCAAGAAATACTCAGGTCATCTCGGTTCAATTATACCTCGATGCTTGTATTAACTTGCTAAATCAAAATCCATGTAAGCAATGCTCAGGTCATCTCGGTTCAATTATACCTAGATGCTTGTATTAACTTACAACATTTCAAAAAAGTACCAAAAAAAATTGCCCAATGATGAAATAAACACTTCAAAATACTTGCACCATCAAGATGTCAAAAGCAAAGCATTCATCCATACATCCATACCCCATGCAATAAAGACCCAACAATACAGAGTAACAATACAAAAGTCAAAATTTTGTGAGTCTTTCTTTCTATAGAGTCATTCTTTCAATCAATCTTCTATCTACCATTCTGTCATTTCTGTGTCGATAGAGTACATTTGGATACCACAAAAATAGAGCATATAGTTGCATATCATATCATATGAGATAGTCATTTACATGATTAAATCAGTTGCATACATAGAAAGTGCATTAGGTCATCCATATACAATCATCATAGTGTCAAAAACAGAAAAAATCAAAAACATAGATAAGTGCATCACATAAGTTACATAATCATATAGATATCATTTTTTGCACACACACATTAGATAAGTGCATCCAAAGTCTACATTAGGTCATATAGTATCACATAGAATCATATGAAAATTTGCATTAGACAAACATTGCATAACATCGAGTAAAACATATGAAAGTCTGCATTAGATAAACATGTGCATCGCATCATACAACTAGAAATGCATCATAGCTCATACATATAGAAAGCACCAAAAATAACTGCATCATCATATAAATATCATAAAAAGTGTCCAAATGTACAAATATCAAGTAATCCATCTCTGAATCAATATCATATACAATAAGTACATCCTAGTTAATGGTGATACATGTCTCAAAATACAAAAATGGTACAGGTCTACCTGGCTATCTAAGCCATCAAAAAAGGTACACATAAGATCCAAAGTTTGTAACTCTCTGCTATCCCTGCTGCTGTGGACCACTGCTCCCAGCAGTATCCCCTATATCCCCTCCTCTGCTGGCCTCAAACTACTATGGGCCCATCACAGAGGCCCCTGATCTCAATGGACCTACCCTCTGGGAGGCCGCAGACTGGCTCTTGTAACTCGAAGCCCTCTGACTCATTGGCATGCCACCATGGTATAGACCCTGATAATACTACGCTTGAGCCTGCACTCTAGCAAGCTCACCCTGTACCTATGCTAGCTATGTCTATGCCTACACTAGCTGTGCCTGTGCCTAATGCACTTACCCAACCAAAAAACTGCTCACCGTGTCTGTCCCTAGGGCTGCCATCGCAGTATCCCGCTCTACCCAAATAACTCGTATCCGCACATCTGCCATATCTCTCTCTAGTAAGTCCTGTAATCAGCTTTGCATCTGTCTCTCGCCTGCATCAGCCCTCCTGAGTTGTGCCCACAATTGTCTAATCTCTCCCCTCAAGGTAGCTAGGGCCCTCTCCTGGACATCTACCTGTGCTGGACCCTGTTGTGCTTGTGCCTCTCCTTGTCCCTGTGGCTAAGGTTCCTGCTACTGTGCCACCTGCTGAGGTGGCGACATCTATACCTACAGTGCCTGTTGTGGTGCCTGCTATGCAACCTGTGGTGGCACTACCTGCTCAACGTGGGAAGGTCCCTCCCCACCCCTCCTCCTCTGTCTGGGCTGACCTCCGTCATCTCCATTGTCTCCCCCATCTCTACCACCACCCCATCCTCCTCTCCCTCTCCTCCTCCTCTAGCCAACCTAGCCCTCATCATCTGAGTCTACCTCATCTATCTGAGGCACCAACACCTCAGGTCCTGAGTATCTCAGAAATGGGTGTGCAGTGAACCAATCCTCATAGTCCTATGTCATCCTGGCATCTGCAATCCCCCTCCTCATGTCCCAGGTGATGTAAGGTGTCTGCTGAAACTCTACCAGTGCCTCCTCGTAAGATGCCATCGGTCCCCACCTGAGTCTCTCAACATGTGTCCTAGCAAACTGAGACTACCCCTGTGGCATGCCCTAACTCCTCCCAAACTACCTTTGTACCCAGCTAACTATCTGCTTCTCCAAGATAAATCGTGTCTGTCCTATCAATCACTGTGACTGATAGCAGTAAGGTAGCTCATTTGCCTCATCCTCCCATGGCTCATAGTCTAGATATGGCCGCCACTCGACCACGTCTACTCCATCCAAGGCATGTCACCAGTACTCGAGCTTCCCTAACCTATACTGGGAAATCACTCCTACATAGCCATAGTTATATGGCTCTCCTCTCTGTCTACCAAACACATAAATCGGTCTCGTGATCACTATATGCTCCCATAGCTAAAACTATAGCAATGACATGCCTACAAATAGGCTCATACTCCTGTGATATACCACCTGATGCATATCGTGGTATAGGTGTGCAAGAACGTAGACACCCCAAGCGTACCAGGTGCCCTCTATAATCATCTGCTCCATGATCCAACACCATCCAATGGAGAACCCATGTGATCTCCTATCGGGGCATACCATGCCTCTGATCAGTCCTTCTACAATACCTGGGAAGCAGTCGTAATAGTCATAGATATCCTGCCATGAGATGACCTGCCCGACCAGCTTGGGGTCATTAAACACTCACCTGCACTCGGCAAGTCCTGCGTCTCTCTATGGATCATACTCCACCAGCTCACCCTGAATAGGCAAATGAAGAATCCTATAAACATCCTCCAGTGTGATGGTCATCTCACCAGTAGGGAAGTGGAAAGTCCCATCCTCACTATGGAACCTCTCCACCGCAGTAGTCAGCAAACCACAGTTCACCTGAACCTTAGGCATGAAGAATACGTAATCAAGTCACATCGCGCTAAGTGCCTCTCTATCTATTTCTATCAGCATGTATCTCTGCAACATAGGCATAGGGAACTGCTCCCTAGACTGAAGTGTATCTCGTATGTCCTCCTGCAAAGCACGCAAAGCAAAGTGTCAACCCAAAAGCTGCAAGTACCATACTCAACATATCTATAGAAACATATCAACTCACTTAGCATTTCAAATTGATCAAAATAGAAAACTACATCTCTTGACTAGATTCCTTCAATCTCAAAGATAGCGTATTGATTGACGTGTCAAATAGGACACCAATTAGATCAATTTTGCTAAGTAATCTGCCTATCTATATCATATGCACCACAATAGGTGGTAAATGCACTGTTTCTTAATGAAAGAGCCATTTCTTGACCTATGCGCCACTTCTGGCAAAAGCACTGCAAAAACACATGCATGCACTGTCCTATGCTATATATGTGCTGCTCCTACGTATGCGCCACTACATACCGTAAAAGCACTGCAGAATTATGCATGCGCCACCTAATCTTATGCATGCGCATCTTTCACATATGCGTCATCCTATATCATGTATGTGCTGCAGAATTACCTATGCATAGTTTCACATGGCATATGCACCACTTTGCATTTCAGTGCTTCTGTCTAATCTAGTTTTCTCCTAGCATTTATTGCTACTAAACTCAACCCCAGGAGAAATTTTTCAAGATACATACCGGGGGTTCTACCTCTACTAGCCGGTCAAATTGATGGACTCGCTCAAATCAATGCTCCTCGCGTGGAATGTCCATCCTCGTGCTGACTGCTCTATGCTCTATGCTGCTCTAAGCTCTCTGAAGCAAATCAAACTAAGACAAGTGTGCAAATGAATTGTCTTGTGGACCTAGCTCCTATATATAGCATGCAAACCCTAATCTGGCTAGGTGGTGACTGTGACTACTTCCTGCACCTGTTTCTTCCAGTTTTCTTCCTATTTCTCTAAAACGTGTCCTTTTTTCTTCAAACCTAACCAAGTTTTCCCTTTGTCTTCGTGAGATTGTCCGTCTCTCATGCCTTCTGCCTTCTTCTCGTCCAATCTCCCGAGGGGGCATCCTATCATCATAACATGTACTAGGGGCAAACTGGGGCATGTATCACTATCAAACAACTTATTCTTTGAAGCAACGCTGTAAACTGCATTGCATCAAAGAGGGGCAAAATGTATACACCTAAAAATGACATGATTCGCATTCTTCTAAGTTAATTAAATATCAAAATATTTAATTACCTCTTCTAAAGTCAAAATTAAATAAAATCTTTTATTTAATTAAATTCTTCTAAAACAATTAAATAATTTTTAATTATTTAATTAAATCAAAATCATTCTTCCAAATTTGAATAAATCAAATCAAATTTATTTAAATCCTCTCAATCTCCAAAAATAAAATACAATCAAATATTTTATTTATTCTTCCAAATCATGCACAACAATTAAATTTATTTATTTATTTAATTTGCTTTCTTATCTTCTAAATTAAATAATTCTAATTATTTAATTGTTTCTTCCAATAATATCTTCTCTAAATTTAAATAAATCTATTATTTATTTAAGTTGTCTTTTCTTCTAAATTGAGTTATCTCTAAATATAATTCAAGGTTTTTGGCACATGCAATTAAATATTCCTAATATTTAATAAAGCAAAATATCTTCTTATTCTCATGCAAATCTATTCTTCTTGTTTTAAATCACTTAACTGATTGTTATATTCTTTTAAATGCTTTAACTCATTCTTCTATTCTTGATAACTCCTCTCATGCAAAAGAAAACAAGACACATGTCTTCTTCTTATTTGTTGCACATTCTTCAACTATTCTTAATCATTGATATTCTCATTCTTTCTATACCGTTGATCTCTTCTTTCCCAAGTCTATAAATTGAACCTTATTCTTCCATTTCAATCATCCAAGCTTTAAGTATTGTTACTCTGTAGGAATTACAGTGCGCCTTTGGCACCAATTCCTTCATTGCTTGTCATCACATTCATTACTATGCACTACTACCATCGTTGTGAAGCTCCTCTTCATTGCAATAATATCACTGCCATTCCCAATTGACATTCTTGAAGAATAGCAAGGAAGTGCACTCTCTGAGGGCATCATTCATACATGCAAGAACAATTGTGATAGGTGATCAATGGAAGTTTCGAATTGAGGAAGGTTTGCTTTGTTTTTCATTGCTTTATTCGATTAATCTCCTTGGTTCACCATTTCATTGAGTTTTAGGTAACTTGATATTGATTATTATTGTTTATTCATTGTTGATCCAATTTTACCTTAACAATTTTGAGTAATATGAGAAGACATGCTACAAAATTTGACTAAGTATGAAAATTTATAGAGTCCTCCAAAACCTAGAATCTGTATTATAACTCCTAGAGATCCAAAACCATTATAAGGGTAAATGCAAGAAGTTGTGTCCACTTAAGGTGGAATTTTCAGACTTAGAAAAAAACCCAAAATCGGGTTAACCAAAATAGGATCCTGCTTTTTATGAAACGGGATCCCATTTTGCTTCGGGATCGAGATCCCATTTTCTAGAAACGGGATCCCGTTTTGAGTTTCATAAAAGGTTAATATTTTAACCTTTATGAAACGGGATCCCGTTTCATAAAAGATTAAAACATTAACCTTTTATGGAATGGGATCCTATTTTATAAATTTTAAATTTTCGACCGACTTTTTGCTATGGGTTTTGGGTCAGAAAAAAGGCTTGGGAACCCGACCCTTGGCTTTGAACCTGGTTTGACCTACAAGTTGAAGGTCCTGTCAATGTCACCACAAACTAGTGACTTTGGGCATATATCTGAAGGCCTTTTTTGCAGAATTTTTTGACAAAATTAAAACCCATTATAGATGAGATAGTGTAGATTCCAAATATGTAATTTTTTTTACAATTGGATTTTTTTTTCTATTTTTCAATTAATTTCTAATGAAATAGGTCCATAAACTTGAATTATCAGGGTTTTTTAGTATTTTAATAACTTTTTTTAATAAAAAAATTGCAAAAAAAATATACGAAAATGTACTTCAGACAATTCTTTTCAATTTGAAAAAAAAAATTCAAAAAATGATAAGTTTAGGTCATCTTATGCATGACGTACACGACGGTTTTTTAAAACACGAAAAATGGTCAATAAAAAATTAACAAAAAAAAAATTATTCAATAAAAAATTACAAAAAAATATGGAAAACGTGCTTCAATGAGTTACAAATCTTTTCCCAAAAGGATTTAGAAAAATATGATTATTTAGGTCAAAATATGGATGACATACACGTGCATGGTATAGTAAAAAAAAGTGACTTTTAAACAGTGGTTTTTAGAAATGCCTATTAAAAATTAATTTGTATCATCTGGGTATTAAAAAAATTACATATTTCGAAAGTAGACTCCATGTACTACATTTCATATTTAGTGACTTTTTCCAAGATTTCACCTTTATGTGCTTCAAATTTTTAGGTCAAATGTGACAAATTCTGAAAATCAAGGAAAACACTTCCACTTTTTGGCCAATAAGTGGACACAACTTCTTGCACACACCCATAAAACATCTTGAAAGTATATACCTGAAATATAGCTTAAAGTATAAGAAAGTAAATGTCCATATGTAAATGTCACTTATACTTAAATGTTTATTTCATGTGTATACTCTAGGGTGAAAGAATTTGGATTGCTACACTTATCTTCTAAAGCATTTTAATTGCTCTAAAACATGAGCGTGTTATAATGCACTCACATTATGACTTGGTAATTACCAAGCCTAGGCTCGGTAACTATCAAGCGATAATGCGAGCATGTTATACGTTATGGACTATTTGGACCAAAAAGTGGTTTGTCCACTTTTTGGTCTCTCATCTTTCTGCACACACCCGATGACTTTTCCTCTTTCTACTTTGAGTGATGAATGAGATCATTTCTTATGTATATATTTGTTAGTAGGATACAAGGCATGGAGCAAAACTGACTGGGAATTGGCTCATACATCATGCAGAGGCTGGGAGCTGACCTAATATGTTAAAGGACACATCCCTATATGTAATAGATATAATATATAAGTAGGATAGGATAAGTAAGATATGATATGATAGAATTCAGATAAAACATGTATGTAGAATGGTGAGGCAGAGACTTAGACCTGTTAGATAATGGATGTATGATGTTTGGTTGTTGTTATATATATATAGCAGCAACCAAACATCATACATCCATTATCCAACAAATCTAAGTATATATATATATATATATGGATGGAGATATGTTAGTATCTGATAATTCTTTGGTGTCTTATTGTTATGATATGTCTATGATACTCAGCATATGTTATTCTTGGTATTTTTCTATAAATTTCTAACTACTTGACCAGAGTATAAATTGACTACAAAGAATTGGATGAGGATCGGATCTCTAGACTGGTATCTCTCCCCATTTCTTGCCAACATTTGGTTCCATTGCCGAGACCCTGGAAGAGGGTAGTTAAATATTGAAGGGGAAAAATATTCAAAGAAGTAGTGTGGAGTACCAGAAAGAAGAGAAGACTAGGTTGGCAAAGAAAATTTTTAATTTGCAGAGAAATCTGGGTCTCCTTAAGTTCCTACTTTTGTGAGAGGGGGGCAAACACTTAAGGGGATAGCAAATGGAAAGGGAGTAGCATCCATTGGGATATTTCAAATGATGTGACTCTTCAAACAAGGATACCATGGGATATAAAAGGACTAATGGAATACCAAATCAAGAAAACCCATGGCGAAAGGGGAGAAACAAAAGAAAAGAGAGATCAATGAAGACATCAAAACTGAAATGTAGAAAAGCAAGGAAGAAAGATTGAAGTAAAATCAGGAATGATAGGAACATTACCATAGAAGGATGGAAAAGACATAAGAGATTAGAAAAGGTATGACAACAGAAGTTGCGGAAGGAAAAGAGGAATAATTTGTGGTGTGCGTCATTGAGGGTGTTGCTAGAAAGGAATCATAAGACTAGCGTGTCATGGAGGATGTCAATGTGTGCGCTATTGTTGATGTTCCCAAAGAAAGGAGATTAGAAGGAGAAGAAATAGAGCACGTCATGGAGGATGTTGTTGAGCGTGCCACTATGGGTTCTGGCAAAGAGGTAAGTAGAAGGGAAAAGGAAGAAAGAGATGAACTAAAGTTTCACCAAGCCTTAATCTTGCCATAGACTACTAGAGATTTTGAATTTGGATGAACAATACATAGAGGAGCTAATTTATTGAAGCAAAAAGAAGATAAGAGGAAGAGGAGAAGATGTGGTAAACATTGAGAGGAGTTCCAAGGATTTCATAAGGTTATTTCAATCATCACTTGACGCTGACATGATGTCATTGACAAATAGTAGAGGACCCCCTAATTTGAAGAGACACTATGAAGAGACACAACCCCTGGATCATGAGTCACCTCGAGTGCCATATAAAGCAGGAAGAATTTTAATTAAGGAGTAAAATATTCAAGCAAACAAGGAAGCAGACATAATAGAAGAGATCCAGAGTAATTTTGAAGAAGTTTTAGGAGAAGAGTACTTTGATAACTAACTACACAGAGACAACGGAAGAGAAAGAACAATCCGATTTGATAGAAGATAGCCCAACCGGAAGAGGAAACTAGAGGATACCTACCACAAATTACTGGAGACATTTAGAAGACCAATCATGGATATTCCTATTAAGTTACTAGTATTTGAGAAGGATACTACTAAAGCAATAGAGCACATTTTTGTTTTGGAGTCTATTTGGAGCCAGAATGGGGTAACAAAGAATGAAATCAAGCTATTTGACTTCATAGGCATCTTGTGGAATGAAGCTTTGAAGTGGTATAGGAAGACCTATCCAAAAGGTGATAAGGAATGGGATGAAATAAAGAAACAATTATTGGAGTTTTAGATATTCCTACAGAAGGGGTTAGTAAGATGAGAGATTTGATGCAATTGGACAAAGAATCAATAAAGGAATTTTATAAAAGATTCAAGGAGACAACTAGGAAGTTGGAGGAACCACTGACTGAGAATACAAATATAGAATGGTTCATTTCAAGAATAAGCCTTGAAATAAGATCCACCCTAGATGGAAGAACATTTACAACATATGCAGAAGCAGTGACACTAGCCTATCGGATAGAGTCTCAATCCTAGCGCAGACATGACAAGATGAAGGAAAACCTAGAAATGGAGAAGTTGAAATTGGAATTAGAGCAATTAAAGATAAGACAGGAGATTTTGGCCAATTAGGAGTCCACAATACATAGAAGCAAAGACCTAATATTTGGTTCTCATACTGTACAAGGGAAGGTCACTTGAGAAATGAATGCCATAGAGTAAAAGGTGAAAGGCAAGCTGGTGCAGTGCACCTAGAGTAATCATTAAGTCTATTTTTTTGAAAATTTGTTTGTTAAGGGTAAAATGGAGTTTTTAAAAAATGTAATAAATCCTTTAAAAGGAATAATTCAAGTAGTGGAGATTGAAAATAGTCTTTCTCTTTAGTGGTCTATTGTTTACTAAGTTATGACAGTCTAAAATTAGAAAAAAATAGTCTTTTTTGAAAAAGCAGCTAGTGTGAGGCTATTTTTAGCCTTTTCCCATGTTTGGGAAGGAAATAAAAGAAGGAATTAATCATGAGAATATAGGAGAGACCTCTCTCATGATAATTCATTGTAATTTGGATGAAGTTCAAGAGAAGGAAATGAAGAAAATATAGTTTGATGTCCCTTATCTCTGTTTTTCTTTTTTCCTGCAATTTTATTGTTGCAGACCGTACCACGAACTTGTACAGAATATTTATGCCATGAAATCAATTTGATGTGATATAGGGGTGATCTAAATATCCAATTCCATGGGTTTGAGGTCATTTCATTTATTTTTGTGAAATTTATCACATTTTTGCTTAAAGCTGTCCAAAACCCTGTCTTTTTTACTGCAATAGTCCTATTCCCAGCCATTGTACACCTCTGTATGGACAGATATAGGGTCAAGCCATATATTTCTGGAAAGAGGGTTGAGACACCTTTCGAATGGATCTAGTATGAGGTATTGATTCAATTTGTAGAAGGAGATATGGCCTTTTTTCTAAGACTGCCTGTGTCATTCCAGTAAACACTTGATTTGGGGGTTTTAGAGAGGTTTTTGGTTTTCCCAACTTAAATTGCTGTGTTAGAAATAAAAAATGGGTGGAATGAGTGTATAATAGTGATTTTTCTAATGGTTCTTGCATGCAGGAGTAGGGGATGAGTACAAGTTGAAGTTTGGAACCTTTGAGGCCTTATTGCACCTTGTTTTGGCTAACTAGCTTTGGTGGAGTGAAGATTTGGTCATTGAATGAAGTCAAAAGGCCATAGACCCATGAAACCTTTAAAATCAGTCCATTTTCATCATAATGTATCCTTTGGAACAGGAATGAGGTGTTTGGGATTGAGTTGGTGAGTACTTTCTTTGCAAAATTGCCCTAATTAGGCCTCTTATGAAATTGGTATAGTCAAGATTTGAGTGTTACATTCCAAAACAACCTTATGTGAATGTTTAGTATGGTGAAGGGAAAGACAATGGGTATCCAAAAAGCCCATGACAGTTTGGATAGGAGGTTTGAGTCTAAAGTTATTGCATGATAGTCCATTTAAGAGGGCTATAAGGAAGTGAGTCAGTTTGTGAAGGAGGTGGTACAAGGAGGTATCACCTTGGAATTTTTATGGTTTTGTGAGCTTGGGGCAGTCAAACCTAGTTGGTTTAGGATCCCTAGAAATTTTGGGAAGGTCCCTGTATGTATGAACTTATAAATGGTGATATTGTGTTGTGTTGAAGCCATGGAGTGTGAGTGGATAGTCAAGTCCAAATTGAAGTCAAGTGTTGTTGTTTGGTCCACAGAGGCCTAGATGAGTTGTTTATCCTACCATCCCCTATATCCTTTTCCTCCTGTGTTGTTAGTTTGATCCCTTTGTGGTCTTGGTGTTGTGAGCTCTGCATCACAAGCTACCACAATGAAGGTAGACATCAAAACAAGAACAAAAATAATTAATATAGTATATTACAAATTGTATTGAGAATGGGATGACCATGAAACACCAAATTTTTTTTCATAGAACTTTAGGAGGAAAAGAGATATTGATGATGAAGAAGATGAAACATGGTATAGTGGAAATAACACAAAATCGACAGAGAGAAACAACATGACATATGTGAAAGGCATAGCAAAAAGAAACTCATATGATCAAGGCTACAAGAAACCAAATTTGAGAAACCATAAGAATGTCAATGCAATACAAAATTCAAACTCTAGTGGTCCATCTTGTGGGAATAGCTACAATAATGATGACAAAAAGCAATTTGGAGGCTACAAAGGAGTTTGAGGCCATGGAAGAGGTCAAAGAAGGAGAGATGATGCCGCATGTTTCAAATTGGGTAAGCTAGGACACTTTGCCAATGAATGTTGGGGAAAAAGAAAACACAATGTTCATTTTATAGCAGTACAGAGCATGACCTATTTTATTGTGATAAAGCACAACAATACTTCCAAAATGCACCACCACAATCTAAGAGTGATGAGTTACAAAACCTAAATACACAAAAAGGGGCTAGGATCATAAGGGAACCTAAGGGTCAAGGACCAAGAACTTGTCAGAAGAACAACAAGGAGGAAACAGACACATTTTCAATAGAATCTATAGAAGAAGAAGAGTATTATTAGATAACCAAGTCAAAACATATAGGAAAAGATAGAAGAAGAGTGAAGGAGAAAGATGTGGTACTGAAAAGACAAGGAACAAATACCAAAAGATAGTATACCATTGAGATAGAAGAGGAAGATAGTGAGGAGGAAGAAGAATTTGTTCCTACTAAGAAATAGCATGAGGAAGTTTTGTAGAAAGCTAAACAAACAATAAGGAAGGAGCAAGAAAAGGAGAAACAATACAATTAGTTTTTCACCAAAGAAGTAGTAGCTCTCAAGCAGTTAGCCCAATTGACACAACAACATAGATTCATTGAGAAACTTAAGCAATTTTCTAAATACTGGAATAAGGAGCAAGGTCAAAAGATCCAACTCTAGAGGATGGGAAGGATAGATAGAGCATCAAAGACAAAGCCACTTATGGTGGATGTTCATATAAATCATAGAAAAGTCTATAATGTCATGATAGATCTGGGAGGAGATGTCAACATGCTGACAAAGAAGCTTTGGGAATAGTTAGGGAGACCTAAACTGACAAAGACAACTGACAATATAATCTTGGTAGACAGATCCAATATGCAGACAATTGGAATATGGAAACAAGTGGAAGTTAACCTAATGGGGGTCAAACAAGTCTTAGACTTTGTCATTGTAGCCATGAAGGATCAAGGGGAAGATTTCAATGCACTTTTGGGTTTGAAATGGTTCATAGATGCAAACGGTATCATAGAATCCCAAAAAGAAGATCTATCATTTTCTAATGATAATAAAATTGCCAATATTCCTTTGGGATAATAAATGAAAGAAGAATACATAGAAGAAGTAAATCAGGTAGAACACGGTGATAAGGATTCAAAGAATATCTACATGATTTCAAGGTTGGAAGTAGAACAAACAACAAAAGAGCCCAAATATGAGGGAGAATTGGAGAAAGATGATGATCACTACAACATAGATAGTGAGGGAGTTCTAGAACCCTAGTTGAGAAAAGAACCGAAACTAAAAATACATAAAATGGTTGGTTACCGAAGGATATTCATGGTCAAGATTGGCAAGGAAGAGATACCACAACCCTCTACATTTCATCAAAATTCATTGCAGATCACATGTGGCGCATCTATGGAGGATACGAAAGATATGGTTCAAAGACCTCACTAGGTAAGTCACATTTTGAAAGTGATTTCACATATCAAGTTGCCTAGGTTTTCAAGAATACATAATCTCCATACATATCTAGTAGAAATGGAGATAGTTTGCAAATGAAGACATAAGAGTACAAGTTGTACAACACAAATTGGTATGTAATTCCGCAAATTGGTGGAACATACACAAAGACAATCAATCGATGGCTAGCATTCAAAACACTTATCAGAACAAGATATTTTTTAGAGGTAGTGGCACAAGTAGCAGAAATTTTATCTAAGTATGAGGATTTGTTTCCTAGAAAATTTACAGAGATGAAGGGAATCAAAGAAGAGGCCAGAAAATGAAAATTCAATTAAAAGAAGATAGTAAACCAATCAAGAAAAGGCCATACAGATTGAATCCAAACATAAAGAAAAGATTTAAAGTAGAACTTGATAGAAACTTGAGGAATAAGACATTCAATGAAGATGACCAAGTACTCCTATATGACACCAAATTTAAGAAGTAGGGAACACTGAAAACAAGGTGGTTAGGATTGTTTTACATTGAAGAAATTACAGATTCTAAATAGTCAGACTAAAAAACATGGAGGGACAAATATTAGTTGACTATGCAAATGGTGCTAGACTCAAGAAATATTTTCAACTAGAGCAGAGCATGTCTTGAGGACAAGACATAGTTTTGAATGGGTGATGATGTTAGTAGGATATAGGGCATGGAGTAGAACCAACTGGGAGCTAACACATACATCATGCGGAGGTTGGGAGCTGACATAATATGCTAAAGGACACATCCCTATATGTAATAGATATAGTATATATGTAGGATAGGATAAGTAAGATATGATATGATAGAAGTCAGATAAATAATGTATGTAGGATGGTGAGGTAGAGACTTAGACCTACCAGATAATGGATGTATGATGTTTGGTTGGTCTGTATATATATTTATGAAGATCTGTTAGTATCTGATAATTCTTTGGTGTCTTATTGTTATGATATGCATGTGATACTCTACATATGTTATTGTTGGTATTTTGTTATCAATCTCTAACTACTTGATCAGGGTATAAACTAACTACAAATACTTGTTGAGGACTAGATCTTTGGACTAGTATCCCTCCCCATTTCTTGCCAACAATATTCAATAGGAATATTGTGTTAGTATGTAGTAATGTTTTGCATGGATTGAAGCTTCCAAGTTATACTTTATATGACAAGGTTTCAAAAATATGTGATTTATGTAAGTGTTATCAAATGCATTATCTTAATCTTGGTCTGAATGATATCCATAGGGTATTATGGCATTATAGATCATAGTAAAAAACTAATGCATGATTAGTCTACTGAGGTATCCTTACATGTGGAATTATTCCTACCCACTAGATATATGTATATAGATATTGATTAGTGAATTTAGATTCTACCTAAGTGGTATGAATCAAGGTTCATTATATATAAACCAATTGAATAGAAATCTCTTCAAGACTATTGTTGTATTATTTGTTATGTCTAGTATGATGGATTATGGTTAGTGCCAATAATAGGCTTGGTTTAATATTGGTGCATTTATTCATGAATTTTGTGTTGGATGCAAAATGGGTACTTTTCCATTGATATAATTTTATCATATTATATTTGAAGGTTGTTACCGAGGACATGTCTATTAAACCAATGTTGTATTTAGTCATTCAAATATTAGACTTTAAAACTAAATACCATGTTAGTGGTTTATTATATCTCCCCAATATATTGCCTTGTGAATTACTTAGGATATTGGTATTTAAGGTTCCAAATAATGATGGTACTAAGTGTTATAATGAAATTATATGAATATCAGGGACCTTAGCAGTATAGTTGTTGTCTATATAAATAGACTTGGTATCCTATGGTAGATTATGGTACATAATTGTTATATATAAATTGTGTTGCATATGGTAGAACTTTACATATGTAGTATTATTACTATTTTTTAATGGAAAGTATTTCCATTTTGATATGAATGGCAAGATATCAGTGTGTATAATTAGGACATTACAACTTGCAACATTATTTGTTACACACTATTGATAGGGCATTTTGATTGTCGGTTGTCCTATATGGACTAAACTTATTAACCTATTTCAACTTTGTGTATTTTATATTCAATGTAGTACTAAGTTTAGACACCTAGGAGAGAGGTAAGATGAGTGTTGAAAATGGGGAATAAATACTAGTAATTTACTTTTCTATCTTATGATCTAACATGTGAGTATAGGACTACATGTAAAAGAAGCTTCAGTTAAAGGTTTAAAACTAGATATAAGTGTATTCCTTATTTTGATTCTTATTCTCTACCATGTCATGTTTTCTAAGGGCATGTGCATTAAAAAAATATGATTGCATGGGCATTAAGGTAGTATGTTAGATTGTCAATGATTACATGTTGCACTATATTCTTTCATGTCAACTTCAATCCTCTAGATCCTTCGTTGAAGGATCAGGATTTCTTCGGTATGAGAGTTATAAAGGGGAAGCTTAGTGCTTCATGGGTGGGTGGAAAATTTCCTTGATGATGCTCTCTCTCCTCTAATGAATGGGGAATTCCTCTAATGATTGAGGTGTTTGGCATCAGATGTACAACTTATGTTAGTTTTTCTCCTCTAACAATTAAGGGGTACAACATGACTATGTAATGAATAAGCATTGTGCCTTGAAGATGGAAATATATCTATTTGGCTCTTAATATTGGTATTCAATTATAAGATACTTTTGAAATGAGCCTACATGACCTTATTAAATGTAAAGGGACTAATTCCTTATTAGTATTTCAAAAATCTATATTATCTAGCTTGTTGTAACATTCAATGTTGAATTTTATTTATGAATGAAATAAAAAAAAGTATCTCTTATTTCTTTTATTGATGATTATTCTTGATTATTAACTAATTTCTATCCAAATTTGTAATTTATATTTTATTGTTTAAGTTAGGATGGTCTTTATAGGTATGAATGAAGCAAATTCTTTGAAAGTAGCCATGGGTGAGTGTTGTTATATGGAGCCTAATCAGAGTCGGAGGTTAAATTTTCCCCACTTTTATCAGCATAGTTTCCCCCCAAATTATTTTATAAAGGCATCGGGTGTTATTTTTCTATTGACCGACACAAAAAAAACCTATTTTTGTAACTGACAAAAAGCTTGATAAAAGTGGCTAAGGGTTAGGGTTTCAGTTGATATTGTATTGTAGCATTTGCAGTGGTATTGAGTTGCAGGGATTGTTGGTTGTAATCAGTTTGATTTACTGGATAATAATATTGGACTCTCTATTTGGTGGATGTAGCCCGAGTTTGGGTGAACCACATTAAAACTTGTCTCTCATTGTTATTAATTTTGTATATTTCTATTCCTCTGTTTAATCTTTATTTACATTTAATTGATATCTTCTGTCGGCTAACCCTAACAAATGGTATCAGAGTGGGTTGTGTCTGATTATCATCTGCAGGAAGGTCTCACAGTTGAGTGGGAGTCTCACAATTGAGTGGGAGCAATGGTGGATGAGGGTAAATTTAAGGTCGATAAATTCAATGGGCAGAACTATCTGTTATGGAAGATGCAGATGGAGGATTACCTCTATCAAAAGGATTTATGGATGTCGTTGGAAGGAGTAGCCATGAAACCGGCAATAATCTCTGATGAGGATTGGAATCTTCTTGATAGAAAGGCACTGGGAACCATTCAGTTGTGCTTGGCACCATCGGTGGCATTCAATATAATGGAAGCGAAGACAATAGATGGTCTAATGAAAGATTTGGCTAAATTGTATGAAAAACCCTCAGCCTCAAATAAGGTATTTCTCATGAAGCACTTGTTTAATCTGAAAATGGTTGAAGGTGGATCTATGACAGATCATTTAAATGAATTTAATACGATTGTCAGTCAATTGACTTTTGTAAATGTAAAATTTGATGAAGAAGTTAGAGCTCTCTTGATATTATGTTCATTTCTTGAAAGCTAGAATAGTTTGGTAATGGTGGTTAGTAACTCTATTTTTGGTTCAAATACCCTAAAATTTGAAGATGTTGTTGGTGTTATTCTGAGTGAGGAAATTCGTAGGAAAAGCTCAGGTGGATCCACATTAGGTAGTGTTTTGAATGCAGAAAGCAGTGGTAGATCAAAAGAGACAGGAAAAGGTTCTGGAGGTCATGGGAAGACATGACAAAAATCAAAGGACAAGAGATCCCAAACCAGAGGATAGAAGGATTGTTGGTACTATGGGAAACTAGGTCATCTGAAGAAAGATTGCTGGTCTCAGAAAAATAAAGAAGGAGACAAATGAGAAGGCAATAAGGAGGCAAATGTGGTAAGAAATAAGTCTGAAGATGATGCTTTGATTCTTTCCCTAGATAATGTTGATGATTCATGGCTTTTAGATTCAGGGGCCTCATTTCATGCTACTCCCCATAGAAGTTATTTTCTTGATTATGTCCAAGGGGATTTTGGGCTGGTTTATCTGGGAGATAATAAACCTTGTCAGATTGTTGGAAAGGGAAGAATTAAGATTAAGTTACAGAATGGGAATCATTGGCTACTACAAGAGGTAAGACACGTTCTAAGGTTCAGTAGGAATTTAATTTCAGCAGGGCAACTAGCTGAAGAAGGTTGCATTGTTACATTTACTAATAAAAATTGGAAGGTTTCAAAAGGTGCCTTAATAGTAGCAAAAGGCGTGAAAGTAGGCACCTTATATCTTTGTACAGGTCATACCGTTCCTTCTACTTTAGCTATTACAGAGAAGAAACAAACAGGTTCAGGAATAGTTGTTGTAGGTTCAGAGACAACACTATGGCATAACAGACTTGGGCATATAAGTGAAAAAGGTATGAAGGTACTTCATTCTAAGAAAGTTTTACCAGGTCTAAAATGTATTAATATAGATTTCTGTGAAAGTTGTGTGTATGGCAAACAAAAGAGAGTCAGTTTTCTCAGAGATGGGAAGCAAAAGAAAAATGAAAAGTTGGAACTTGTGCATACAGATGTATGGGGACCTGTGCAGGTATCTTCTCTCGATGGCTCTCGGTATTATGTTACATTCATAGATGATGCAATTAGGAAGGTTTGGATTTATTTACTTAGGTAGAAATCTGATGTATTTGAAACATTTAAGAAATGGAGAAGCTTGGTTGAGAATAAGATGGGTAAAAGATTAAAATGTCTCAGATCTGATAATGGTGGTGAGTATTACAGAAAAGAATTTGAAGATTATTGTTCCTTTAATGGAATTCGTAGGCAGAAAATGGTTCCAAGGACTCCACAAGAGAATGGGGTGGCTGAACGCATGAATAGGACAATAATGGAGTGTGCAAGGACCATGAGATTACATGCTGGGCTGCCTTTAAACATGTAGGCAGAGGTTGTCAACATTGCTATATATTTAATTAACAGAGGTCCTTCAGTTCCTTTGGGCTATGGTATTCTAGAGGAAGCATGGATAGGTAAGAAGGTGAGTTATTCTTTTCTCAAAACCTTTGGATGTGAAGCATTTAAACATGTAGTTTATGAAAATAGAACCAAGCTGGATGCAAAATTAAAAAAGTGTACCTTCGTTGGATATGGCATTGATGAATTTGGTTATAGGGATTTTGAAAATCAGAAAATAGTGAGAAGCAGGGATGTTATATTCAATGAGAAGGTGTTGTACAAAGATCAGTTGTAGTAGCATGAGAAGAAAGAAAAGGATTATGTGGTGCTAGATGATATTCCAAACAGTGATGTTCCAGTGGTTCCTCATGCTCCGCAACAGCAACTAGAAATACCACAAACTCCAGTGAATGTTAGACGGTCAACAAGGATAAGTAGACCTCCTAAAAGGTTTTCTCCCTCTTTGTATTCTATTTTGTTAACAGATGCTGGTGAACTAGAAGGGTATGATGAAGCTATGCAGGTGGATACATAGGTTCAGTGGGAGCTTGCTATGAAAGAAGAAATGGACTCCTTGCTGGAAAATTAGACTTGGGAATTATGTAAGTTGCCTACAGGTAAAAAGGATTTACCAAACAAATGGGTTTATAGGCTGAAAGAAGAAGATGGAGGTAAAAAAATATTTAAATCCAGGTTAGTTGTAAAAGGATTTGCATAGAAAAAGGGCATTGATTTTGATGAGATATTTTCTCTGGTTGTCAAGATGACTTCTATTCGTACTGTTTTAAGTATTGTGGCTGCTGAAGATTTGTATTTGGAACAGCTAGATGTGAAAACTACCTTTCTTCATGGTGATTTCGAGGAGGAGATATATATGGAACAACCCCAAGGATTTGAGGTCAAAGGTAAGGAGAAACTGGTGTGCAGATTGAAGAAGAGTTTGTATGGCCTGAAACAAGCACCTCGTCAATGGTATTTGAAATTTGATAGTTTTATGGCTGAGCAAGGCTATAGCCGATGTAATTCTGACCATTGTGTTTATTTTAAGAGGTTGGCTAATGACAACTACATTATTTTATGTTTATATGTTGATGGCATGCTTGTAGCAGGGTCTAACATGGATCACATAAGAGAGTTAAAATAGCAGTTAGCACAGTCATTTGCTATGAAGGATTTGGGGGCAGCAAAACAAATCCTTGGTATGAAAATTTGCAGAGATAGGAAGACCAAAATATTGAATCTATCTTAGGCTAATTATGTTGAAAAGGTGTTGCAGAGATTCCATATGGAGAATGCAAAAGTTGTCAGCACACCTTTGCCTAGTCATTTGAAATTGACTAAGGAGATGTGTCCTAAGACACAAGCAGAGGAAGAGAAAATGTCCAAGGTACCATATGTTTTAGCTGTAGGAAGTTTAATGTATGCCATGGTATGCACGAGACTGGATATTGCACATGTTGTAGGAGTCGTTAGCAGGTATATGAGTCATCCCGGATTAAAGCATTGGAATACGGTAAAATGGATTCTCAGATATTTGAGAGGTACATCCAATAAACACTTATGTTTTGGGGGCTCTACTATTGATTTAGCAAGTTATGTAGACTCAGATTTGGCAGGGGATATTGACGCCAGGCGGAGTACTACAGGTTATGTCTTTACTATAGGTGGGACAATGGTGAATTGGATCTCACAGTTGCAAAAGGTGGTTGCTTTATCCACCACAGAGGCAGAATATGTAGCTGCAATAGAGGCAAGCAAGGAGATGATATGGCTGCAATCTTTCATGGAAGAATTGGGCAAACAACAAGCTAATAGTTATTTGTTTATGGACAGTCAGAGTGACATAAACCTTGTAAAGAATTTTGCCTTGCATTCAAAGACCAAACACATATAGTTGAGGTATCACTTTATTCGGTCAGTGTTGGATGATGGACAATTACAGCTAGAAAAGATACATACAGATGACAATCCAACAAATATTTTTACAAAGGCAGTGATAAGGGAGAAGCTGAGCTCCTCTTCAGCTTCGGTTGGTCTTCTAAACTGAAAACAACAAAAATAGAATAGTAGAGTCCAGGGTGCTTATTTCCAGTGGGAGCTATAGGGTCAGTGGTGTTATGATCAGTCTCCAAGTGGGAGATGATATGGTGTGGAGTCTGATCAGGCTCCAAGTGGAAGATTGTTATTATATGGAGCCTAATCAGACTCAGAGGTTATATTTTCCCCACTTTTATCGGCGTGGTTTCCCCCCAAATTATTTTATAAAGGCGTCAGGTGTTATTTTTCTATTGACCGACATAAAAAAACCCTATTTTTGTAACCGACAAAAAGCTTGATAAAAGTGGCTAAGGGTTAGGGTTTTAGTTGATATATTATTGTAGCATTTGCAGCAGTATTGAGTTGCAGCGATTACTGGTTGTAATCGGTTTGATTTACTGGATAATAATATTGGACTCTTTGTTTGGTGGATGTAGCCTAAGTTTGGGTGAACCGCGTTAAAATTTGTCTCTCACTGTTATTAATTCTATGTATTTCCATTCCTCTGTTTAATATTTATTTACATTTAATTGATATCTTTTGCTGGCTAACCCTAACAGTGAGGAGATGGTTGCGTTAAGAAAAATGATACATAGGATCTAGTACCTTGTCCTAATAGACATAAACCCATTGGATGCAAATAGGTGTTCAAGAATAAAATCAATTTAGATTGAGAAGTGCAAGGTAAGGTTAGTTGTGAAGGGATATTCCTAGGTTGAGGGAATTAATTATGGTGATATTTTCTCCCTAGTTGGTAAGATAACATCCATTCAATTTCTATTATATATTGCTACAACATATGATCTTGAGTTTGAGCAAATGGATGTGAAGAAAACTTTCCTTCATGGTGATTTGGAGGAAGAGATTCATATGTCATAGCTAGAGCTCTACATTAAAAAAGGTAAATAGCATTTGGTTTGTAAGTTGAAGAAATATTTGTAAAGTCTTAGGCAATCTCCTAAGTTGGGTTTAAGATTTTTGATGTCAAAATTGGATCGGTGTATCGATTACAAAATGGACAGTGATCAGTTTCTCATTATCATGTTATATGTTGATGATATGTTCTTTTATGGTAATGGGAAGGGTTTGATTTGTGAATTGAAGTCCCAAATTTTAGCACGGTTTGAGATGAAGGAATTACGGATAGCTAGGTACATTTTAGGGATGGAGATCATAAGAGATAGAGTTAATACAAAAATTTAGTTGGGCCAGATTAAGTATGTGAACTTAGTGTTGGAGAGACTCAACATGTCAACTTATAGGCCATTATGTGTTCCTAGTATGATGGAGACAAAGTTATGAGTTGAGTAGTGTCTAACTTCTCCTATTGAGATGGAGGATACGAGTAGAGTATCTTATGTTAGTGCAATTGGGAGTTTGATGTATGTTATATTTTACACAAGACCAAACATTTCCCAAGCAATAGGAGTCCTTAGTTGATTCATGGATAATCCTAGACAAGTACATTGAGATGCAGTGAAGAGGGTCTTTAGATATTTTCAAGGTACTTCTAATTAATTCACTTGTTATCATGGTTATCATATAGGGATTTAAATTTAATGTCTATTCATGGATATGTGGATTCAGAATAGGCTAGAGATGTTGACAATAGGAGATCCACTAGTGGATATGTTTTTACTATATTTGGTAGTGCTATCAATTGGATGAGTAAGCATCAGTCTATGGTCTATTTGTCCACTATAGAAGTAGAGTACATGGTAGCTACTCATGATTGTAAGGAAGCCATCTGTCTTAAGAGATAAGGTGTGGGGCTAGATTTAGGATCTATTATAGTTCTATGTGATAGTCAAAGTTTCATATGTTTAGCAAAGAACATGCCCTTTCATGTGAGGATGAAGTACATTGATTTCCAGTACCATTTTATTCATGATATAATAGAGGATAGGAGGGTGATATTGGAGAAGGTTGATACTTTGATGAATATTGCAAATTCTTTGATAAAGCCCATAAGCATAGATAAGTTGAAGTCGTGTAGTGAGTCTTGGGCCTCACAACCCCTAGTAGTTAAATTTTAGTGTTGGTATATTACCCTTTTGCTCTTGCAATGTGTTTGACAAGTGGGAGAATGTTGGGAAAAGTTGTCTCAACCTTGCATTCCTAATATTCATTTTTAATACTTTTGTATGCATTCACTATTTCATCTTTTGTGCATTTTATCTTCTTATGGGAGAGTTGGAGTCCCATTTGGAGGGGACATGAAATTTGTCTTTAATGGATTTTGTCCTCACATGAGGAGACAGGCATCCCACTTTGAGGAGGCATAGTTTGGCTATGTGTCAACATTTTGTGGACTTGTAAGATCATTATGAATATGTTAGATTCTTATGATGCATAAGAGCATGTAAGATGGATATTATATTGGAATCATGACTAGCATTATAATAGGTGTGGACACTTTTCATGGAGTATGTTTATACATTAAGGATGAAGATAAATTGGGGCACCCAAATTTGGTTGGTCAAATATGACATTTATGACATATGACATGTTGTAAGAGAATCTACTAAATATAACTTCAAGATGACCAAGACCAAAGGAGGCTATTGGAATAAGGGCTTTGAATTTGGGTGCCATACCTCTCTTGTATTGGCTAATGGTTTCTAGTTTGTGCTCAACCTATTTAATGGTGCTTGGAGTTTTACTTTGTATGACTTAATGCCACCAAAATCACTCTAGATTTGAATGTTGGTGATACTCCTATAAAGGCTTTCTCTACAAGTGTATTGTAACCATGTTGTTAACTAGATAATACATTGGGTTGCTTTAGAGTGTGGGTATTTTTTTCCCTAAAAGGGTTTTCCCCACATACACCTATGTTATGGTATATTATTTATTTTATGTTTATGTGTCTATTTTCTATAATTGTAAAGATTAAAATTTTGCAAAATGCTCTCCTTTGAAGATTAGTGTAGGAAGAATTTTTGTATACCTTTCTTCCTTCCAATCTTAGTGAAATGCATTTTTATTCAATAATGTCATCTTGATAGTCTAGCATGTCGTTTGATCTATATATGTGTGACAACACTAACTATACAATCGTTGAACTTGATAGTAATTTGAACATGGTTCTTAATAATGTTGTAAACAATACATCATCATAAATGGTTTTAATACCTCTATCTTTGACCAACATCCAGATAGAACTTATGGTCTCTTCCAATGTTGGGGAAACACAACCATGGAGGAATGATTCAACTATTCACAAGATGTAAATATCATCATTCACTAGCTTTGTGGAAATGTCATTGGCGGTAGAGCTTAGCAGGGCAAGTGCTTCATGCACTATAAGAGTTATTCCTTTAGATTGGATAACCAAAATATTATCAATACAAGGATTGCTTAAAATCTAGGGAAGGTCATAAGTGAGACTAATGTGTTTACTAGGGCAATTAAGAAGATTTTCACAAATCTATCAAATGAGGCCCTTCGACGCCCTCTTCACTATTCTTTTGGATGCATTCTGACAACTAGTTTTGATGTGTTTGTTAATTAAAAACAATAAAATAAAGTTCTCTTCTAAAGAAGAAGATCCCAAAAACCTTGTGTTGAAGCTCGAGGAAGCTCATATAGTGATCGCATTAATCAAAGAATAGGTGATGCAAATGTGGCTCTAACATCCCTCATATCCATCATGCCAAGTAGACAATCGTAGAACAAATCTCACTGCTGCTAAGTGTTATCATAGAAGGCACAATGTTAGAATCCGTAAACTAGATTATAACCCATAATCAATTGAAAGAGTTAGAAACAAATATTGTAAATGCAAAAGCAATTGAAATAGCATAACAATGATACCAAGAGACTGATGTGAAATGCTCAAATGATAAAATAGCATCAGATAACTATCTCCAATATTGAATGAAATTACAAGCTAGGTAGTGAGTTTATATAGAAAGGAGAGAGGGTGGAGGTGGCAACACAGACCAATAGGAAGCCATCATCTATCGATCTAAAGATAGTAAAGTATCTTCCCAAGATAGCTAATGATTGCTCCCTTGTAACTAGTATTGTGACACCTCATAATCCACTCACCTAATTAACCCACTTTATTACCCTAACCAAGCTAAATATAAACATGTAGGAAAAACCTTATGATAAGGAATAAAAAACCTACACTAACACCCCCATTTAAGTGTAGCTTAGGTGGGTAAAGAGATGGGTCCCAGGGTAAAAGTTCAAACCTATGTCACACTTTCAACCAAATAAATAGTTTCTATAGAAAGGGTTCCACCTGGAACCATGTAGCACTTATGTGGCATTGCGTGGCATAAATAGTTCCAGGCGAAATAATTTCACCTAAATTTTAAAAACATATAAAATTTGACTTAAATTTTAAAAATGTGTTTTTTTACATTGAAGGTTTTGCTTGGAAGGGTTCCGCCTAGAACTGTCTATGTGGCATCCCATGTGGTAGCCAACCCCCCCTTTTAAAACAAATTGAACAAAACTTCAAGTTCAACTGTAAATTTCTCCAACCAAAGGGCATTTTCATGAAAATTTTAAAATACCCTTTGGTAGATATCAGAGTCTAGATCTTAGAAATATAATTTTTTATATATTTTGATAATTTTATTAGGATTATTTTTAAATTATTGCAAGTAGGTTATTATAATCAAACATGCAGGTGATTAGAAATTAAAAATAAATAGGAAAAGCATATTCAAAAAATTTGAAAATATATGGTTCACTAGAGGAGAGAATCCTCTCCAAAAGGGTTTTTTTAAAACAAAATTATATATTATAAAAAAGTTAACGTCCCATGGAAACTACTCTGTTCTAATTAAAATTGACTTTAAAAAATAAAAATCAAAAATTTATCAAAAATTTAAAAAAAATTCCATGCACTAGATATTTGAGTTGGCTAATTAGGAAAAAAAAAAAATTGCTATAGTTTTCTTGATGTCCCATCGATGTCACTTTTTTCAAAAAATATCACCATTTAAAATTCATTAATTAGATTTATTCAAAAAAATATCCACCTATTTTTAAAAAAATTAAAAATTATAAGCATAAACTACAATAAAAATTCTACATTTCATTATTTTATGTCATTTTAAAATTCAAAACATACATATGACCTTTTTTACGTTTAAGTTAGAAAAATATGGTTGTGTTGGTCATTCCCTTATAAAAGTGTGACATAGTTCTGAACTTTCACCCCTCGGCAAATGAAGCTAGATGAGGTACCCATGTACATGGAAATCCCTCCAAAACATAAATAGCCCCCCCAACAAAAGAGAGTGCACCCCCAGAATAGAGAGAGATGGAAAGGAGTTAAGAATCCCCCTCAAAGGAAGACACCTACCACACCCCAAGCAAATCTCGCAAATGAATGAACTTGCTCTCAGTGAAGGGTTTGGTGAAGATGTTTATAGTCTAATTTGATGTCGAACAGCACTGAAGATCAAGGACCTACTCATGAATCAACTATTGAATGTAGTGCATGTGAATCTCAATGTGTTTGGTCTAGTGATGATGGACTGGATTGCGAGAAATCTAAATAGCACTCTGGTTGTCACAAAAGATGATTATAGGCTTCTTGAAGGAAATGCCAAACTCAGTGAGAATGTGTTGAAGCCAAATGGCCTCAATAGTAGCATTAACTACTCGATACTTAGCCTTTGTAGATGAAAGAGAGAAGCAATACCCTGAAGTAGACTTGTGATCCTGAGAATTGCCTATCCAATCTGAATCTGTGTATCCCAACAAGTCAATATACATGCCTGCTACATAATGAATTCCATAATTATGAGTGCCTTGTACATAGTGAAGAATTTGCTTAGCTACTTTCCAGTGCAACTCATGTGACTCCTGCATGAACCTGGAGACCAAGCCCACGTCATATGAAATATTAGGACTCTTGTGAGTCGAGTATATAAGACTCCCAACCAATTGTGATACAAGGTAGCATCCACCAAAGGTGAAGAACAAGAAGCCTCAAGTTTGACCCCTGACAGAAATGGAGTCAATGTAGGCTTACAATCAGCCATGTGAAATCGGGAGAGCATATCAAGTGCATACTTAGGTTGTGTAATGAAGATACTAAAAGGTGACTGAGTGATCTCAACCCCTAAGAATTAGTGTAGTAGGCCTAAGGCTAACATCAAAAAATGATCATGAAGGGCAGTTTAGACTGCCTTGATGTGAGATGAGTGACTCTCCGTGATCAACAAGTCATCAACATAGAGAATAAGGAAAGTGAGAGTGTCATCCTACTGCAAAATGTAAATGTTTAGATTAGAATGGTACTGAGTGAACTCAACTGATAGAAGGAAGGAGTCCATCTTGGCATACGAGGCTCAAGGGGTCTATTTAAGGCCATAGAGAGACTTCTGAAGTTGGAAAATAAGTGAAGGATCCTGGATGAACCCTTGTGGTTGCTCCATATATATCTCCTCCTGAAGGTCACCATGAAGAAAATCACTCTTCACATCCATCTAATGAACTTCCTAGTGATGGGTTGTAGCAATGGCAAGGACAAGTTGGATTGAATTTATCTTGGTAACTAGTGTAAAAGTCTTAGAGTAGTCAATCCCAGGAACCTGGGAGAATCCTTTGCAACCAAACAAGCCTTATGTTTATCGACTGATCCATTTGTAGCAAATTTTGTCTAATAGATCCACTTGCATCGAACAATTTTTCTTCCCTTAGGAAGTGGGACTAAATCCCAAGTGTGGTTCCTTTCCAAGGAATTGAACTCTTCCTACATAGGAGTATCCTACTTGAGGACCCCAGAAGCTTCCCTGAAAGACTATGGATCAAAAGTTGAAGCAAAGAAGAGATGAGTAGCCTGCTCAAACTATGACCTTGTTCTTCTCTCATCTTAAGGATCACCAACTCAATCACCTACTAACTCCAAAGTCTGACGAGCCCAAAGAGGTCCAGTGGCAAGAGAATCTAGAGGAGAATTAGCATCCTCTGAATGATGAAAAAGAGAGGAGGAAGATGAATCCTCATCATTGTCATCTGAAGTGGAGGAAGAAGACTCCTCATCAGGATCAGGAGGATTAAGATCCTCAGAAGAACTATCATCATGAAGTCATAGTGTCTCTATGGGAATGAATGATGGAGAAGTGGCTAGAAGAAGTATCCTCCTTAAAATGAACAATCCTCTCAATGAAGAGCTCATGTGTGGTAGGGTGGATTAGCCTATAGCCTTTGACACCTTCTAGATACCCAAAAAATATGCAAGGCCTACTCTGAGGATCCATAGCCTTGCGTGTCTCTACTGGAATGTGGGCCCATGAAGGTGTTGAAGGCACAAGACAACTAAGAGAGGGAGTGAATCAATTGTATCAAAACTTTAACTCCTTTATCACACTCACATTCACTTACTTTAACTCCTTATTCTATTATGAAGATTAAACATGAATAGCATAATTAAAACATAAACACATCAACACCATACACACATGAACACTAGATTTTTACGTGGAAAACCCTAAAAGGGAAAAACCACGATGAGTATTAGCTCACAATATAATGTAGTAACAATACCAAATAACAAAGGGGCTCATTGCCTTAGGGATCACTGCCCAAAATGCTCACTACAAAAAGGCTCATTGCCAAAGGGTGGCTCACTGCCATGAACTAATATAGTAGCATCTACAACATGCCTGAGTTCAATTCCATTGAAGTGCAATATATCGCTTCTGCTCTAATTTTACAACACACACACACTTTATCTTCGCATCTTTACACTCACACCACATCACTCATGGATTCATTACATATATTTATACCGATCATCAACCTTGGAACATTCATCAAGGTTGGCAATACAATTTACAACCATTGGAATTATCTCCAAGGTCGACATACATACATTATTCAAATTAGGTCTAGACCTAAAAAAATTGTGGAGAAAATAAATGAAGAGCTCTTCACAGCTTAGCTCAGACCCAAACACATCCTTACATGCTTCAACACACTTCCACAATCCATGAATCACTTCCGCAACAAGTGTAAATAACCAAGTCGGCCAAGCCTAATAGAAACATCAAGAATACTTAAATACACACTTCCAAGAACTTCATTATATCTTGCAGATCAAGAACACACCTTCAGTACATTCTAGAGACATCTACAATCATCATAGAATCACCTAGGAGCTAAAAAATCCAACTGCACAGATCTCACTTGAAGACAACAAATATCACTTGAAGACATATCACAAACTGCTTCACAACAAACACTGTCAAACTCTGCTATTCAATAAATTGCTTTGCAAAGCACCAAATCACAAATACTTTGGAGTGAAGATAGCTAAGGACCTTATAAACTTAAGTCCAAAATTGCAAGACCAAAATCCAAACTGCAGAGAAATGTGGAGGAAAATACTTTTTCCCTATCACTTTGCAAATGTTGTCAGGCACAGTCTTCAAACTGGTGAATAGAATTTTTGCTGCATAGTGATCCAGACCACCAAATTCTAGATTTAGCATCTTCAAACACTTCTCTAAATCATATCCAAATCTCATACTTCAGTCTTCAATACAAAGGAAATACCAAGCAAAAACTCAGACAATGTCCTTAACATGACAACTCAATCACTCAACAAACAACAATCTCAGAAGACACAGTTGACACCAATGATAATATAAACATGTTGACATCAATGACAACACCAGTTAGCACATACTTGCAATAGAAGGAGACCCAAACACTCAGAAGTGATTGACTATGGGTTTTTGACTGGTCCAAGCTTGAAAAGGAATTACCCCCTTCACAGCTCAGTGAGGAACCTAGTTTTGGATATAACACGCACAATTGATAGCCTCTACCCAATACTGAGGTGCCAATGATCTAGAGTGAATCATACAATTGGCCATTTCCTTTAATGAATAATTCTTTCATTCTACAACTCCATTTTGTTGTGGACTATAGGGAACTATTTGTTGAAGATCAATGCCCTCTGAGGCACAAAACTTCTCAAACCTCTAGTTGACATATTCCCCACCATTATCAATGCATATAATCTTGACAACCTTCCTAGATTGTTTCTCTACAAAAGATTTGAAGTCCTAAAAAGACTCAAAGACTTTAGACTTTTGTTTGAGAAAGTATACAAAGGTGTATCGGGAAAGATCATCAATGAAGTTCAATACATGTCTAGCTCTACTGAATGACGGATGTTGAAATGGACCAGCCAAATCACTGTGTACTAAATCCAAGAGTTGTGTGGCTCTACATTCTTTGCCTTTATCAAATTTTTCTTTAGGATGCTTGCCAAGAATGCAACCTTGACAAACTCCATCATAAAATCGAATAGAAGGCAACCCTATAACCATGTCATGCTGACTAAGCTACTGAAAGTAGCAATAGTTCAAGTGGCCAAACCTTTGATGCCACAAAGAACTCACCTCATCTAAGTGAGCAAGTAATGCAAGTGAAGGAGAATCAAGAACAAAATGATAAAAGTGATAGAGCCATGAACAATTATCAACTTTTCCTATAGCAAATGTAGACTCACTATGCAGATCACTTCTAACCACTATATCTGGTGTGAATTCGACTCTCTTACCAGAACTTGTATGGGTGATCTGGTAGATAGATAGGAGATAAGTTGACAAAGAAGGCACACAAAGAACATCATGGAATGTCCCGTCACCAATGTCAACAGACCCTCTCCCAAGAACTTCTTTTGGTGTGTCATTACACATAAGAATATCAGGCACATAACATGACTCCCAAGATGAGAAACTTTCCTTTGGATTGGCCATGTGGTGAGAAGCACCTGAGTCAATTACCCAACTATCTGGCAGTGAATCAACTGCAACAAGGGCCTTGCCCTTTGTTGGAGTTGGCTATGATTGGAGCCACCCAAGATCTAGGACTTCATGAAAGCACAAGAGAGATCAAATGCGAGAATAATGCTATTCTATCATTGAATGCAAAAGATTGATGTTATTTGGATTACATAATACATGAAGAGAGCCTTGCTTATAAAGGCAAGGTGAGAGCTAGAAAGGTGGAGTGAAAGGTGGAGATATTCCTACAACATGTGTCAATTAGAGGATGATAACTAATTGCACATGTGGAGGATAAGATAACTCACTCCAACTATCAACAACTCAACACACAACTAAACTCAACTCGACATCTAGTAGACTCACTAAGTCAACTTAACATGTGTGAATTATGTGTGATGTGTGAATATTATTTAACTAGTAAATAGTTAAATAATATGAATTATCCACACAAGGGTAAACCGGTTAGGTGAAAACCCTATTCACACCAACACCCTTCCCCTTACTATTTTTCATGTCCTTTGCAGATTTTGAAGAATCTTACTTAGTTGAATTTGGCACTTTGATATTATTCTTCTCAAGAAGATAAGTGAGATGAGCTATTTTATTTTTCAAACAGTTATGCTCATCATGACCAAATTTCTTACAAAAGACACACTTTATCTTCTCCTTTTCAGACTTGTTGTCTTTAGATGAAGACTCAACAACTACATTGGTTGTAGCTTATTTTGGACCTTGTTTCTTCTCTCCTTGATCCTTTTGTTTCTTATTTTGCTTCCTTTCTGATCTTTAGTGCCCTGATTTTTAGCTAAGGCATGAGACTTAGAAGGCTTAATAGTGCCCATGTGAACCAATTTATCCTATTCTTTAGTGAGTTCAATAGCAAATTCATCTAAAGAAGGCATTTTGTAGGTAGCCCCAAGAGCACTTTTAGTGGCATAAAATGTAGAAACAAACACTGAGTAGTTAGGACCAAGCTTAGAAAGAATACTTAAGATCAATTGTGTGTCTTTCTTATCAATCCCACATTGTTTCAATTGTAATCTAATGACCTTTAACTTTGTGAAGAAGTCTTGTATTATATCAAAATTACATGGATTTAACCCTATTATGTCATTCTCCAATTGATATCCCCTTAATTCATCTTGTTTACCAAAGAGATTTTCCAAAGTAGTCCATACATCATCTGGTGTTGTAGTAGATTCAACATGAAAAAGAAGATCAAGACATATAGACATGCATAGAGTTCCAAAAGCTTCATCTAGCCTGTTATGAAATTTAGGCCTTTCTGCAATTGAGGTTAGTTCAGTTTCTAAACCCATAGTTACTCTAAATAGTCCTAACTTCTTAAGTTGGATAGCCATCTTGGAATTCCACTCATAGTAGTTATAGGGTGTTAGAACATACATTGTTAATGTATCCATCTTAATTGTAGAAATAGATTATTGTTGTTGTGCAGGAAAGAAAGAACACAAAAGACACCCCCTCTTTTTACTCAGTCCCCCCCAAGAAACTATGATTTGGCACTTTATATTTAGTGCAATTACAATTGCCACCAACAAGAAATACTGAGTGGACTTGATCTCAATGCTATTACTAGTAATTGCACCTTGGTGTGCAATGGGTACACCGAATATTTGTGGAAATTCAATTGATATGTCTTTAAGTGAATGATGATTGTCTTGTATTTCTATGGCCCCTATCTTTTTTGTTTTTCGATTGCAATGAATTAATTTTGACAATCTTAATCGATTTGAAGATCCCTATGTTTTTCTTAGTAGCTACTTGAAATGTGTGAGCTTCCATGTTTGGTGCCTGTGCATTTCCTTTCTATATTCTTGTCCATGCATTGTACTTGGGTTCACTTGCATTTCATTTGTCATCACCTATGCATATTATTTGAAGCATGTATGTCTGTTTATCACAAGCCTCATATTTTACATCTTGTAAATATAAGCATGGTCACCACCTACATCTTTTTATGTGTCATATAGCCTACCATCATGCATCCTTTCATGGTATGTTACACGATACGAAGATCGATCAAACTTAGTAATCCTCATTGCTTTAATAGTTTCACATCTTTGCATAATTTGGAGCTCAAATGGATTAAAATTAAAATTTAAAGGGAAAAAATTTTGATTTGTTTAAATTTGTAGATGATATGGGAATGATCTTAAGACCTAAAAAATGGTGTGCATTCTATGTCATGGGAGCCTATTGTGTATAAAATTCATCCAAGGAACACCCGTCATGGAAAACTGACAAATACGTATAAAGAAGGAAAAAACTCTATTTAAAAAAAATCTTGTCAAATATAAAAAATGTATAGAAGCATGCTATATTTAAACAAGGCAGGGGGTGGTTTAGCACTAAGTGCCCATTTATCTCTCTATTTATCTCGCTCTCTTTATCTCTATCAAAGCAGTGTTTAAACACTGGGTACTCTAGGTGTGTATAAGCCTGTTATGTTGTCCTAGATTCTGTAGAGTATGTTTTCTCTTTTATCATCCTCGCCTAGTAACCTTAGATTTATCCTTTAGTGGTATAGTGTAGGAAGATGCCTAGAGGTCGAGGTCGAGGTCATGGTCGAGGTAGGGGACATAGAAGAGGTGGTGACGGTAGTCCTCCTCCTAGTTCCCCTCATGAGAGTGCTCAAGAAGGTGGGGGTGAGAATCAAGAGAATCAGGGTCATCCAGAGGGAGCTCAACTGCATCATCTACCTAAGGAGGTCCTTGCTTGTCTAGGTCCTAGGCAGGAGGTTGATCAGCCAGAGGAGAGGAAAAGAGAATGGTCTCCTAGGAGGAGAGAGATGACAGCAGAACAAGAAGCTATTCTAGCAGGTCACATGATAGATCTTATGCAGGCACGTCCTCCCACTTTTGATGGTTCTAGTGGTGGTTTGGAGGCAAAAACTTGGATGATAGATCTAGACAGGTGTTTTGCCATGCATCCATATGGTAGTAACACCAAGGCAAGATGTGCCATTATGCACCTTAGAGGTTTTGCTTCTACATGGTGGCGATTAGAGGAACAAAAGTTACATTTGGATATTGGCATAGTATCTTGGGAACTGTTTCTCAAAAGGTTCAGAGCACCATTTCTATCAGATCATTGGAGACAGCGATGTGCTGACGAATTTCATGGTTTGAGGCAGATGGCCATGACGGTAGAACAGCATGGGCGTAGGTTCTATGAACTTAAGCAATACGCAGGCATTGGCAATGATGAGGCCATGTTGGTACAACACTTTATTAGGGGCTTGAATGCCCATATTAGTGGAGGAGTCTGTGTGTTCAAGCCAAAGACCATGGAGGTGGTAGTCGAGAAGGCTCGACTAGTGGAAGAGAACTTGATCATGGCCCTAGGGGGTCATACAAGTGTGTAGATTGGTAGTGCACCCTCAGCAAGCTTTGGTTCTTGAGGTGGTCAATCTTAGGTAGCAAGCTCTTCTAGAGGCCATCATGCACCTGCTAAGGGTGAACAACAGCAGTAGTATTCTCAGTAAAAACCAAAGAATTCCCAACCCAAGCAAGGTGGTGGTCCTCAGTTGGGGAAAACTGTAATTGGCTGCAGGCCAAGAATTATCATCCCAACCAACCATTTTAGAGTTCACAGCCTATAGTTAGTAGGGGAAATTTTTAGCAGTCTAATGCACCCATAGGTGGCAAAGGTTTTGGCAGGGGAACAAGATGTTTCTCTTGTGGCCAGCAGGGCCATATTGCCAGGCAGTGTCCATAGAAGAACACTACAGGATTTAGTCAGAGGGCGACAACTTCAGAGCCAACAGTGGGTGATGTAGGGAGGTCTCATAGAGTGTACGTAGCAATTGATCACGCTAGGTAGAGCAACAAGGGATAGTCTTGGAGACCGTAGGTAGAGGATGGCCAACTTTCTTTGGAGCTTGTGCGTGTTCTGCAGCATCAGGGGATGACCCTCATAGGTAGGGGTCCAATGGGATACTTTCTTTGAGATTTGTCTTTTGAAATGGTTTCTTGTGATGGGTTTCATAGTATTTGATGTTCTACACATCCTCTAGGATTTCATTCATTCCTTGCAAAAATGCAAAAGATGGATGACTGTTGATCACAATCCAGGAAAGTATAGGGAAAGAATGGTGGTTCTAATACTTTAGTGGGGAAGGAACCAGAGATAGTCTATTTAGAAAGGGTTGGAATCGCTTTGTTCATGACATGAAACTTCTTCCAAAGGACATCATTTCCTTCCACAAGGCTTTTGATGCCTAAATTGTAGAACGTTTGGTCTACAATTGTCAACATCCATACCTACAATTAGTCCCATGTTGATTGTGCAAGCAAATTTTCTACATAGAATCAAAATAATAATAATGTCCATAATTTCTAATAGTTGTTCTTGGTAGCCTATTCAATTTCAGCAGGAACCTGGCTATGAAAAAAATGAATTTATAATCTATTGAAGTCTAGATTAGTACAAAATGAAGGTTTCATCATTCTGTTAAGTTACAGTTGAATGCATTGCATGGCTTACATAATTCACAATCCATGGAAATTTTGATAAATAGAGGAATGCTTCACTGCTAGCCCATTCTATCTCTTTCTCTCTATTGTGTCTCTCCTCCATCTCTCTAACTCTGTCTTGATATACATCTTTATATATCATCTCCTCTCTCTCTCTAGGTGCCTCCAAATTGATATCTCTTGGCACCTAATATTGTTGTCTTTAAGATATCTATGCTAGTTTTATTTTATTAATAATATATTGTTTACTTTATTTCATTTGAAAACTATTTTACTATGTAAATTTTTATTTTACTTTGAAGAAGCAACCATTTATTATAAATGATAAGTTGTCATGAGGTGGAAAATTAATGTTTGTTAAACACATCACATGAATCAAGATCCCTAGACGTATCAAGTGCATATAGGGTGAAGTAGTAGCTAAGTCACTATCATAGGCTACAAAAGATGTGTCATTATAAAGCACAATGACATAAAAAATGAGGTTGGTAAGGAAGTGGGAGAGGACATCCACAATTAAAAATTTAATAGTGAAAGTGTATGGATAAGGATCAAAGAATAAATAAACAATAATAGCCCAAACACTAATCAAGATAACACAATTAAGCACAAATAAAGTTAGATTCAAACCCTAAACAAATTTAAAATGAAAAGTATATAATAAAAAAATTATAAATAATGACTCTAATGTGGAAGGATAAAACCTAAGGCAAAAACCCTAGGTTGAGTTGTGTAAGGAAGTCGAGTTCACTAAAATGTAAATAAAATAAAATAAATTTATTTACTAAAAAATTAGGTTTCAACCATAACTTTTGAACTATAACTAAGAATTGCAACTTCTTAGATGTGTTTAAAAAAGAAAAACACAATCTAAATATAGTTGTCATTAGAATTTGGCTAGATCAAATATATGAGTATATAATTAATAAAGGGATTAATGCAATCTAATTGTTGTGGTAGGGATTAATTATTTCTTTAAAAAAGCAACAAAGAATCAAAAGGATATCAAAATCATGCATTCCAATTCTAATGGACTTCCTTAGATTGTAGCCTTTTCATGCCTCCATACAATCCAATCTTCAAAGAATAAAAGATAAACATTAAAGGAGAGTTGATATACTTAGGGATTTTTAAATTTAGTTTTTGAGGGTAAAATATTATTGTTCGCATAGAATATGTTTGTATAATTATAGTATGCATAATATTAGGAGTTTTTAAAATTTTAACTTTCAATGTTTTATTGATTTTATATCTTGGTTAATTTTAATGTTTACTGTATAATAAGTATAATTTTTAAGAGTAAAATATTATTGTTTGTATAGAATATGTTTGTACAATTATAATATGCATAATATTTTGAGTTTTTCAAATTTTAGGTTTTAATGTTTTATTGATTTTATATTGTAGTTAATTTTAATATTTTTTCGGGGAGATTTACTTGGAGGATGTAGATTTTTTGCTTTGCATGTCGAGCTAGGGCGTTCGTGCCCTAGCCCAATCCTCTGGTTTTTTCTTGGCCATGTGAAGTATGGGGAGTGCATGCGTTTTGGGGAGGTCTGGGGTTGTGATTTTTTTTTCAGTGCAAAGTTTTTTCATCTGCATCGGTGTCTTTTTCCCCCTGAGCGTGCGGGGGTTTTGTGCTTGGTTAGAGGCCGCAGGTGGGGTTTTTGTACCTGGTTGGTTTGGGTGTGCAGTTCAAAGGTAGTGCTGGGTGGTGGGTCGGTTAAACCCTAGCGGTGGTTCTTTTTTCTCGGGGGCCTGCATTCCCGCCTTGGGTCTTGTTTAGTTTCAATGCCAATCGGGGAGTCTTCAGGGTCTAGTCCCAAGATGGATTTTCGCTCAACAGCGGTTGGTGCGAATTCTCCTTCGCATGCTTCAAAGGTTTTTAATAATAACTTGTTCACACTAGATGTAGGGTTGGTTGGTTCAGGTTTGTCTGGTGGTACACAGATTACGAAGATCAATGGATGTCTTGAACGTTGTGAGGAGAGGCCAAAATTGGTTATCCCACTGGAGATGATTGCGGAAGATATTGACTATTATTCAAAACATGCATTGCTATACAAGTTTATGGGAATGCGTGTTTCATTATAATTTCTTGAATCATGGACCCAATAGACTTGGATGCCAGAGCGAGAAATGGAGGTTGTGCTTTTAGCAAATAACTATTTCATGGTTTCATTCAATTGTTTGGTGGATGGCAACAAGGCCTTTGAAGGAGGCCCCTATTTTCATAATCAGATTGGGTTATTTATTAAACCTTGGCATGTGGGCTTCAATCCTACTGAAGAGCTTCTGAACCAAGCTCCAGTATGGGTTCAGTTTCTGAGATTTCCTGTGGAATGTTGGCAGGATGATGTTTTGCACTTGCTGGCTTCGATGCTAGGAAAACCAGTTGGTGCTTCACAATAGACTCAAGTTAAAAAGGTGATGACTTTTTCTCGTATCTGTGTTGAGATTGATTTAAGTAAACCTTTGCCAGATTCGGTAAATATGTGTGCGGTTCCTTACTCTTGGGTGCAACAGTTGGACTATGAGACTCTTCTTTTTCGGTGTCGTCTCTGTCATGAATATGGATATTTGCAGAGGAGATGCCCAAAGGCTAGGCCTGTGGATTCCCAGCCTTCTCAGCCTCCCTGCAATCCCCCTAGGGTTGAAAAGGGGAAGGAACCCATTCTTGGTGATGTGGATGGGGCTGGTGGTTTCGTTCCTGTCAAGGCTCGAAACAGGAATCGTAGTCAAAAGAAGACTTTGAAGGAAAGGCATGATGAAGATTCTTTCAATAGATTTGAAGTTTTAGATGATCTCAGCCAGTAGAAAGTGAATCTGGGCTTGGTGAATCTGGATCCGGGTGCTTTGGGTATAGGACATGAGGGCCTTCTTTATGAAGCTACTCAGGTTTTGCAGGATAATAGGGCTTTGCAAATGGACAGAGATGTTCAAATGGAAGTCCAGGTGGAATCGGTTCCTATTATAGTAGGGAAGAAGGGTGGTGAGGATGGATCTCCTCTTGTTTCGAATGCAGGTATTGAGGGGGTGAAGAATAATAAGTCTTCTTCTTCTCATTTAGGTCTTCATCAAAAGGATCCAAAAAAAGGGGCTAGGGAGAAGTCTTCCAAGCTTGGTAGAAAAAAGGATTTGGAAAAGATTAAATTAATAGGGGAAACTTTGGTAGAGTCAGGATCTATTAAGACTCTGGATTCTCATTTTTTGAGCCCCTTCAAATGATTGTTCTATCCTAGAATGTAAGGGGCTTGAACAGTGGCCCTCGACAAAAAGTTGTTCGTGATTTGGTTAGAAGTCAATCTCCTGATGTTCTTTTCCTACATGAGACTAAGTTATCAATTGAGTGTATTTTTGGTTTAGTGCCCAAGTTGTGGGGGAGTGGAGAGTGCCAGTGTATTGGTGCTCAAGGGTATGTTGGGGGAGTAGCTTGTTTATGGAATCCTCAGAAGATTCACCCTCTTTGGTGGCTGTCCTTTCAGTCTTCTATCTCTATGATTGCATCTTGTTTTGAGACAGGGGAGTTTGTTCTCTTCTCCAATATCTATGCGCCTACCAAACTTTAAGGTAAGCAACTTTTGTGGTCCCATATCTAGTTTGTCTGAAGCATGGTTCCTTTCCATCCATGGATTATGGCTGGAGACTTCAATGCTATTTCTAAGTTGGCTAAGAAGCGGGGTGGTATTGCGAGGCTTGAGCCTTTTGCATTGCTACTTTAGGATAACATCTCATCTTTAAATCTTGTTGATATAAAGCCCATTAATGGCTAGATTACTTGGAACAATCGAAGGATTGGGAATAACTGCATTGCAGAATGACTTGACTGCTTTCTAGTTTCTTGCTACTGGGTTGGTGGGTTGTGGTCTTCTAGCTCTAAAATTTTGGATTGGAGGGGCTCAAATCATTGGCCTATCAAGCTGGCTATTTCTTCAGCTCGTGTGCCTCAGTCTCCTTCTTTCAAGTTCCATCTTATGTGGTTACGTGACTCCTCTCTCCATAACTATGTTGTTGAATGGTGGAGGTATGGTAGACTTGCTTATGGTATAGCAAAGTATACTTTTGCTAAGTTACTTCAATTTGTCAAGTATCAGCTTAAACATTCGAATCGCCAATGCTTTGGAAACATTTTCCATGCGAAGATTGTTGCCCAGGCTGAGTTGGATGGTATTATGAGGTTGATCAGGGAGGATGGAGTGACTGAGGACTTGCTACGGGAGGAGACTAGGGCTTTGAAAGCACTGGAAGAGTGTGAGATACGAGAGGAAGTTTTTTGGAAACAAAAGGCTCAGATTAAGTGGCTTCAGGAAGGGGATAAAAATACTACTTTTCTCTTCAACTTGATGAAAGCCAGGAGACATGGCAATTCTATTTCTGCTTTGGTGAACGACAGGGGTGAAACTCTTTCTTCTTTTCATGAAATCACACGTGAAGCTTTGCAATATTTTTCTTCATTATTCAGGGAGGACTCACAGGGGGTTCTGATGAGGAAGCTCAGGTCCTTTCTTGTATCCCTTCTTTGGTATCTAGGGAGATGAATGAGCATTTTTGACCTATTTTCCTCTGCCCAGAGTTAAATAGTTCACCTTGTATTTTCCTTGAAAATCTTCAGAAGATGCCCATACAAAGCTTAAATCTTCCAAATACTCATGTTGTATTTTGCCAAATTTCCCAAAAAGCTCTTTTCGATAGTCTTTGCATAAAACCCAGAAAAACCCAGAAATATTTTAAGTTCAAGCATTTTCTATCGCTAGGATTTCTCAGTTTAATGCTTGTATTTCAATATGCAATTTTGAATATACATTTGCCAATGTATGTTTGAAACATACATTCGCAATATGCAAAGGGGTAGATGCAAGAGGTTAACATACAAAGGTGAAATATACATTGAGCATTCCCAGAATATTCAGCGGATGTATCAAAATGTGTGCATGTATATTGTGTTGTATGTTTGACATACAACAAGTAGATACATTGGCGGGCCCGAAGGAGGAGTTAAATCGGCTTCAAAAGGCACAAAAGGCAGTTGTATGCATTTTGTATGCATATCGGGTTATACATTGCAGGTATATTCCATCAAAGATTCCCACTTTGCATGTAAGGGTTTGTATGTTGTTGTATATTTGGATATACAACGGGTTAATACAAAGGCGACATACATTCGCAACATACAATGAAAAGATACAAGGGCCCGATGCATATAAAAGGAAAACATACAAGGTGGATTGTATGTTAGAAGATACAAGGGTGAATGTACATTTTACAAATATACATCGGCAAGACATACAAAGGACTTTCGCCTAAGATACAAAGTTGACATACAAGTGAGAATGTACAGTGGAATGCATATCGGGTTGTATGTTTGCACATGCAAGTCCAATATACAAAGATAATATGCATTAGCTACAGTAGAGGTACATCGGTGCAATGAACAAAAGAGAATGTATATTTTGCGGTGTATGTTTCCAACATACAATTGAAACATACAAGGAAAAATATGCAAAGGCCGAATATACAAGAGGTGGAGTCCACAATATACAAAGGCATTTGTATATTGGCGACATACAAAGAAAAGATGCAAGTCAAATATACAAAGGGCCACGCATACAAAAGAGGAACATTCAAAGGCCAATGTATATCATGAACAGTGCCTTGTATATATGCGGCTTGTATGTTTGCACATACAAGTCAAAGATACAAGGCCAATATACATGCAAAAGATCACATGCAACAATGGAATGTATATCGTGCACATACAAGCCCAACATGCAAAGCAAACATACAAAGGGCCACACATACAAGGAGGAGATGCAAAGGGTGGGGTCCACCAAATGTACATTTTTGTGATTGTATGTTTGGACATACAAGCAAAACATGCTTTCCTAGCATACAAGCCGAACCTGAAGGTATTTTTCAGAAAGCTTTATAAAAGTTTGAAGTCCGGATTGTATATTTGCAATTGTATATTGCAATACACAAGTCAAAGGTGCAAGGGAAGTATGCAAGGCAGACCTAACTTGAAGATAAAATTCTGGCATATTCAACCGTCAAGTCTGCGGCTTGTATGTATAAGTGCTTTGTATATTCGCACATACAAAGAAATATACAAAGATGAATGATACAAGTCAGACCTAACAGGGCAATCAAATATAGCTAATGGTCATTTTGGGGTCCGCGGCTTGTATGTTTACAGATACAAAGGAGATACAAGAGGTGGGGCCCGCACATACAAAGCCGATTGTATGCATATACCAATCTGAAATACAAGGAGGTGACATACTTTTGAACATACAAGGACATTTCATAGCTAGATATACAAAGCGCCATGCATATCCAAAGGTAGTTTCAGATGCTAATATATACACAGGTGCATAGCGATATATACATAGGTGTAAAGCGATATATACAGGCAATTGACTGAAACTTTGACCGCCTGTAACTCCTCCATCCTGGCGAATTTCTACATGCTGTAAGAGGCAAAAGTGCATATTTTTTCTTCCTCTTTCATTTGGCGGGCTTTTGGGGGTTTTCTTCCACTTTAAAAATTGGATCTAGCGTTGCATGTTTGGCCAACGTGACGTTTCAACAGTAACAACTACATATTCAGCTAAAGATATTTGTTGCATTCATTGCTACAAATCAATGACTCTACAGACCACATTAAAGATGAAAAATATCTTTCATCTTCTCTATTTTCAGATCTTTTATGCCATAACTGCAGGACAGATGGACGTCCCTTCAGCGGAGATATTTTTCCTGAGAGTGCCCATGGGCAAGGTTATTGTAACCGACTGAGGTCAAAAATGAAATGCTATATATACATGTAAAATAGACCTATATGGGGGTTGGTTGTTCTTCTGGGCCATTTGGGTAATGGCTACTTGGCCTCCATAATCAATATAAACTAGTATTTTGCCTCTCTTTTATTTTTTTAGCACTGTGTCTGCTCTTTGGATTAGTGTTGGTTGTGTATTGTGGATAAATCAGTCCCTTTCATTCCTCCATTATTCTGTCTCAACCTCTGTTAGAATTAATATGGTTCTATGTGAGCCTTTCTAGTTGTGAGATTATTACTGTGTCGATTCAGTTGCAGCCAAACACACACATTTAAATCTGGTGTATCACTTATTTTCATTTCAGCATTCCTTCTACCTCCTTTTCCCAGCAAGCATTAGCACTAGGTTTAGGTATTTTCCTCTGAGCATTAGGCTTAGAGGTAGGAAGCCAGCCTTCTCCAGAGGTCTGATCTCATTTTGCAAGGTCCCACACTTCGAGATCATTCCCATGTTTCTCCAGATTGCTGAAGCTTCACAGCTACAGCGAAGGGTGCAAATCTGGGTGATAACAACTTTTGGCATGCCCGCTGGGACAAGTTCGATGAACTTCTCATCAAAGTACTAAGAGATTTGGTGTTTCTCTTAGTATTACCAGCCTTTGGAGGCAATATAGAACACCATGGCCACTCTACTGAACAAACCTACTGGTGGAAGCAGGCCTAGCACCTAAAATTTCATCAAAGATTAAGATTTTGGTGGTTTTCCTAGTCTATTCAGCTTCTAGAAGTATTTCAATCACCTGGCAACTCCCTTTCTGGTATGTATCCAGTCTTTTCTTGGTTGCAGACCTTTTTGCTCTATTTTTGACATTTCTAAGATTATCCAGCATTTAGATGCTATAAAATGTCAAAATTTTACTGGAATCATAGTTATTCCCCTACCCCTAATCCAAATACAGGCTATTGGCCCCCATATCAGCAATACCAGGCCCCAAATGTCTCTGATTTTATGCCATACAGCCCTGCCGCTGCAGAATATCAACATCTTCATGATGCTTACCTTCCTCCTACCCCTAATGTTGCCCTTGAGAATATTGATGCTTTCAATGAGCTCATGGAAGGTTTTCTAAAGCTTGACAGAAATTTAGATAAGGCCAAAAGAGTAGCAGGGTACAGTCGGCCTCAACATTTTTATGATCTCAACATCATAAGCATGTATGGTCTCCAGAAGATGTCTCTAAATCTAAATAGGGAGGTTGATGAATTTATAGAAATGTTAAAACATGACCAGCAGCGAGAGGCACAAGAGGGGGTTTTTCAGGAAAGCCTTGCTATAAGGACGACACCTGCTCAGCCTGCTGTTGAAGAAGCCCCAAAATTTAAAATTCCAAGCTTCAGGCAGGTTAGTCCATCTACACCTCCAAAACTGCTTCCCAGTTTTCAAATCCCCTTATCAGATGGCCCTAGCATGGACTGTTATGATGAGATTGCTAAGTTAAAAGAGCATGTGTTTACAATTCCAAATTTCAACCAGTAGCTTTCTTCTGCGCATGTTCAGCCTATAGAGCAACCTAGACTCCACAAGTTTCCAGGCTCCAACACCTATATCCCTTCACAAGTCCATGTTCCTATGCAAACTCATATTATCACTCCCCAGGAACAAATGTGTCTAGAACCCTCTCCCCCCCCCAAGAAATTTAGGAAGATTTTTAGGGCTCTTTCCCTGATGATATTTCAATCCTCAAGGGTGGACCTATTGTCTACCAAGATAATTGGAAAGATGATCCTAAGAAGGAGATGGAGGAAGATAAAACTAATGAGAAGTTTGTTCCTACACTCACAAAGATAGAATTGTTTGAACCTATTGTACTTGTGATTACTATTAACTCAAATAAGGGATTAAGTCCTCTAGACTTTAGTTCTTTTAAAGCCTTTTCTTATGCATCCAATCAAGAAAATAAGGTTGAAATGCAAAGAGTACATGGAGAACGCCTTCAGTTGTAGAGACAACTTAACCAAAGTCCAGAAGAGCTGCAGTCAAAGGATGGAGGCATAGGGAAACAAGTTGCTAAGGTCACTTCAGAAATGGATGATGCTACCCTACTTCATGAGCTCCCTGATTATGTTGAAGATGAAGAATATGTGCAGCCGGTTGTGAATATACAGCAGCCAGAGAATAATGAAAGTAATGACAAATTGTTACAGGTTGAGGCTGAGCATGATAGTGAGGTTCCAAATCATAAAGAGGGGCAAACATGTTGCCCTATGATAGATGATGTAGAGGCTGATTATGCTAAAATGCTGGAGGAGCTTCCATGCTTTATTGAAAATAATGAGAAGACTGAGTATGGTCAAGAGCAAATTGCACATTTGTTCTTTATTATCCAGCAAGGATATCAGCTTCTTGGTGGGGAGGTTTTCTCTTTTGAGCATGTGCATGGCTCATCAGCCTAAGTCAGAAAATCATGAACCTATTGTTCATAAGGCGGAGGCAGCCATATTTGTAGTAAAATCATAGGAGCTAGAATTTTTAGACCAACAAGAGGAGGAAGAATGCAGCCATGATGAAATTATATCAATATTCTTGGGTTCTTTGAAGGAAGAAGGAGAAAACCATGGGGTCCCAAGTCAGTTGTTTCACACACAACAGCAACATGAGAGTCAAATGGAGGACACCATCATGCCAAAAGAAGAACAAGAAGAAACCAATCTCAAACCTTCAAGGGGATGCCCAATCAGGCATCTAGCCCAGCTGGAGATACATAAAGAGGAGTCACCACTTGTCATGCTTACCTCTAAGCATGAAGTTGAGCATCAAAATGAGTGGGATCAGCCCATTTATTCACCACAAGTTAGCAACATCAGCAATCAGTCTAGGTGGATAGGTGAGTTTATCTCCCTTTTGTGGGGGGTGTTTTATCAATTTATCATATGCCTATTCCCCCCTCATCTCTTTTTAACTGCCCATATGCACGAGAAACATTGTAAATTGTTAAGAAAGGGCAGTTATTTTCAAGAACCAGTTAATGGCTTTGTTTAAGGTCATGTCTGACTGGTTAGTTTAGGTTAGAGTAGGTTTCATTTCTGTTTTAGTTTTCCCTTTTCCTAAGTGCTTCTGCACAGGCTACATTGTCATTAGGAGAATGCAGGCCCTTCCCCTTTTGTATTTTGGAGGCAGGTTCCAGTTTTTTAGCATGTTTTAGACTTGACTCCATGCCCAATGGATGCTTAAGGCCACTAATCTAATTGTTTAGCAAGCAAACATCCCATAGAGGTCACCAAATTGTTGACCTATTTTCCTCTGCCCAGAGTTAAATAGTTCACCTTGTATTTTCCTTAAAAATCTTTAGAAGATGCCCATACAAAGCTTAAATCTTCCAAATACTCATGCTGTATTTTGCCAAATTTCCCAAAAAGCTTGTTTGGACAATCTTTGCATAGAACCCAGAAAAACCCAAAAATCTTTTAAGTTCAAGCATTTTCTATTGCTGGGATTTCTTAGTTTAATGCTTGTACTTCAATATGCAATTTTGAATATACATTTGCATATACGTTCGCCAATGTATGTTTGAAACATACATTCGCAATATGCAAAGGGGTAGATGCAAGAGGTTAACATACAAAGGTGAAATATACATTGAGGATTCCCAGAATATTCAGCGGATGTATCAAAATGTTTGCATGTATATTGTGTTGTATGTTTGACATACAACAAGTAGATACATTGGCGGGCCCGAAGGAGGAGTTAAATCAGCTTCAAAAGGCGCAAAAGGTAGTTGCATATATTTTGTATGCATATTAGGTTATACATTGCAGGTATATTCCATCAAAGATTCCTGCTTTGCATGTAAGGGTTTGTATGTTGTTGTTGTATATTCGGATATACAACAGGTTTATACAAAGGGGACATACATTCGCAACATACAATGAAAAGATACAAGGGCCCGATGCATATAAAAGGAAAACATACAAGGCAGATTGTATGCTAGAAGATACAAGGGTGAATGTACATTTTACAAATGTACATCGGCAAGACATACAAAGGACTTTTGCCTAAGATACAAAGTTGACATACAAGTGAGAATGTACAGTGGAATGTATATCGGGTTGTATGTTCGCACATGCAAGTCCAATATACAAAGATAATATGCATCGGCTACAGTAGAGCTACATCGGCGCACTAAACAAAAGAGAATGTATATTTTGCATTGTATGTTTCCAACATACAATTGAAATATACAAGGAAAAATATGCAAAGGCCGAATATACAAGAGGTGGGGTCCACAATATACAAAGGCATTTGTATATCGGTGACATACAAAGAAAAGATGCAAGTCAGATATACAAAGGGCCACGCATACAAAAGAGGAACATTCAAAGGCCAATGTATATCATGAACACTGCCTTGTCTATATGCAGCTTGTATGTTTGCACATACAAGTCAAAGATACAAGGCCGATATACATGCAAAAGATCACATGCAACAGTGGAATGTATATCATGCACATACAAGCCCAACATGCAAAGCAAACATACAAAGGGCCACACATACAAGGAGGAGATGCAAAGGGTGGGGTCCACCAAATGTACATTTTTGTGATTGTATGTTTGTACATACAAGCAAAGCATTCTTTCCTAGCATACAAGCCGAACCTGAAGGTATTTTTCAGAAAGCTTTATAAAAGTTTGAAGTCCAAGTTGTATATTTGCAATTGTATATTGCAATATACAAGTCAAAGCTGCAAGGGAAGTATGCAAGGCAAACCTGACTTGGAGATCAAATTCTGGCATATTCAGGCGTCAAGTCCGCGGCTTGTATGTATAAGTGTTTTGTATATTCGCACATACAAAGAAATATACAAAGAGGAATGATACAAGCTGAACCTGATACGACAATCAAATATAGCTAATGGTCATTTTGGGGTCTGCGGCTTGTATGTTTGCAGATACAAAGGAGATACAAGAGGTGGGGCCCGCACATACAAAGCCGATTGTATGCATATACCAATCTGAAATACAAGGAGGTGACATACTTTTGAACATACAAAGACATTTCATAGCCTGATATACAAAGCACCATGCATATCCAAAGGCAGTTTCAGATGCTGATATATACACAGGTGCATAGCGATATATAAATAGGTGCAAAGCGATATATACAGACAGTTGACTGAAACTTTGACCGCCTGTAACTCCTCCATCTTGGCGAATTTCTACATGCTGCAAGAGGCAAAAGTGCATATTTTTGCCTCCTCTTTCATTTGGCAAGCTTTTGGGGGGGGTTTTCTTCCACTTTAAAAAATTGGATCTGGCGTTGCATGTTTGGCCAATGTGATGTTTCAATAGTGACAACTGCATATTCAGCTGAAGATATTTGTTGCATTCATTGCTACAAATCGATGACTCTACAGACCACATTAAAGATGAAAAATATCTTTCATCTGCTCTGTTTTCAGATCTTTTACACCATAACTGCAGGGCAGATGGACGTCCCTTCAGCGGAGATATTTTTCTTGACAGCGCCCATGGGCGAGGTTGTTGTAACCGACTGAGGTCAAAAATGAAATGCTATATATACATGTAAAATAGACCTATATGGGGGTTGGTTATTCTTCTGGGCCATTTGGGTAATGGCTACTTGGCCTCTATAATCAATATAAATTGGTATTTTGCCTCTCTTTTGTTTTTTTAGCACTGTGTCTGCTCTTTGGATTAGTGTTGGCTATGTATTGTGGATAAATCAGTCCCTTTCATTCCTCCATTATTCTGTCTTGACCTCTGTTAGAATTAATATGGGTCTGTGTGAGCCTTTCTAGTTGTGAGATTATTATTGTGTCGATTCAGTTGCAGCCAAACACATACACATTTAAATCTGGTGTATCACTTATTTTTATTTCAGCATTCCTTCTACCCGCTTTTCCCATCAAGCATTAGTACTAGGTTTAGTTATTTTCCTCTAAGCATTAGGCTTAGAAGTAGGAAGCCAGCCTTCTCCAGAGGTCTGATCTCATTTCACAAGGTCCCACACTTCGAGATCATTCCCGTGTTTCTCCAGATTGCTGAAGCTTCATAGCTGTAGTGAAGGGTGCAAATCTGGGTGATAACAAGCATCTTATGAGTGATATTTCAATTGAGGAGCTAGAGGGGATTGTGTTTCAAATGAAGAGGGGGAAAGCTCCTGGCCCTGATGGTTTCCCGATTGAGTTCTTTCAAGAATTCTAGGAGATTATTAAGTTGGACTTGTTGGTGGTTGTTCAGGAGTCTCATAAGAATAAACATATGTTATGGGCTTTGAATTCTACCTTCCTTGCTCTCATCCCAAAGTGTGATGGGGCGGATAGGTTAAGTCAATTTCATCCTATCTCTCTTTGCAATGTGATTTATAAAATTATCTCTAAATTGATTGCTGATAGGTTGAAAAAGTGGCTTAAAGTGCTGATCTCTGAGGAACAGAGTGGTTTTGTGGTGGGACAACAGATTCTAGATGGGGTTGTTATCGCAACTAAAACCATTCACTCTATGGCCAGTTCCAAAGATAAGGCGATGTTCATCAAGCTTGATATGGATAAGGCTTATGACAGGGTTAGATGGTCCTTCCTTCAGAAGGTTCTTGGTGCTTTTAGTTTTGGGCATGAGTGGATTTATTGGGTTATGAGTTGTGTTACTTTGGTCTCCTTTGTGTTAATAAATGGTGAGCACTCTGAGCTTTTTGGTGCCTCTCGGGGTTTGTGGCAGGGTGACCCCCTCTCTCCTTACTTGTTTCTTCTTCTTGTTGAAGGTTTGGGATGTTTGCTAAGAAGGAATGTGGAGTTAGGTTTCATTCAGGGGTGGGGGTGGGAAGGTGGTTTACCTCCTCAATCTCACTTGTAGTTTGTTGATGACACTGCTTTGATGGGTATGGCTACAATTAGGGAAGCTTTGAATTTGCACAAGGCGTTGGATGTTTATCTTGTTGCTTCAGGCTAATTGATTGATGAAGATAAGTCTTCCATCTTTTTCTTCAATACTCTGGGTTTCATTCAGAGGAGAATTGTTCATATCTTGAGATTTCAGATTGAGGTTCTCCCTTTGACCTATCTTGGTATTCCCATCTTTGTTGGAAGACTACCCAAGGATTCTTGGCAGAATATTCTGGATAAATTTCGTGTAAAAGTTAATCATTGGACCCATCATTGGTTGTCCTTTGCGGGTCGTGTTCAGTTGCTCAAGTCTGTGGTGCAGGCCCTCCCCATTTATAGATGTATGATTCAGGTGGCCCCTTTGGGTTTTGTTAGGGAATTGGGTTCCTTAGCAAGATAGTTTTTATGGGCTGGTAGCTTATTGTCCTCTAAATGGAGCCTTGTCAGATGGGACATTATTTGTAGCCCGAAGCAGTTTGGTGGCCTTGGGTTAAGGAAGTCATCGTTGTCAGGGATGGCACTGGCTACTAAATTGTATTAAGGGTGGTGTGTGGAGCAGGATGGGATCTGGGCCAGGATATTAACATAGAAATACTTCCTGGGGATCCCTCAAATTGATATTCCTCGTTATCCCCTTGTGGGGAAAGGCTCGGTGATTTGGAGTATGCTCAAGAAAGGGGCTACTCTAGTCAAGGATGGCTTATTTTGGATTTGTAAAAGAGGGACAAAAGCTCATTTTTGGTCTGATTCTTGGGATGGTTTTCCTCCCATTGTTTCTCAGTTTCCGAATTTGGTGACTCTGTGCCAGAGGTTCTGTGAGGCAGGTTGGTCAAGGGTGAGTGACTTCAAGTCCTTTTATTCTCATGGGTAGTTGGTGGTGGCGAGATGGAAGAATCTTGATGAGTGGCCTATTGTTGGTATGGAGGAGGAGTGTGTTGAGCTTCATAGTATCCTTTCTCGTAGATGTTGTAGCTCCCTCTAGGAAGGGGATGTTCTTTCTTGGTCTCCTAATCCTAAGGGTGTCTATACCGTTGCTTCTGGATATCAGGTGTTGTTATCTCACCGGCTGGATGGGGTGGAGGTTCACTGGTGGAAGAAAGTGTGGAATAAGCTTTCTTGGCCGAAGTGTAACTGCTTTATTTGGACTTTGGCTTGGAATAGGTGCTTGACATGGGATAATATTTGGAAGCGGGGTTTTCAGGGTCCTTCTATGTGTGTTTTGTGTGGATGTGGAGAGGAGGACTCCTCTTACTTGTTCTTCCGTTGTCCCTTGACTTTGCAACTTTGGCATTTTTGGTGGGAAGTTTGGAAAATCCCCTGTGTTCATGCTTCTTCCCTAGTGGATTTTTGGAGTAGTCTGGACCTCCTTCTATGGCCTCTTTCTTGCAAGATGTGTGGTATGTTGGGCGTTCCTTCATACTTTGGTAGATTTGGTTATAACAGAATCGAAGAATATTTCGAAGTGAGAAGTTATTGATCCAACAAGTTTGGCACAAAATTATTGGTATGATTCAGGAGACAGTGGAAGCTAAGTGTGATGTGGTGTTCCCTTTGGAGAAAGGGGATGCTGAGCTGGTGGATAGATTGGGTATTTAGGGGTTGTCTCCAGCTTCTGCTTGTGTTAGGAGAGGAAGGCGGGTGAATAAGAAAGTTCAAAGGGTGGGAAGTTGGCTACCCCCTCCAGTTGGCATTCTGAAGCTCAACACTGATGGTTCTTTAAGGGGAAATCCTGGGGCTGCTAGGATTGGTGGGGTTGGCAGGGATTTTTCAGGATCGATGGTTTTTTTCTTTTCTGTTCATGAAAGAGTACAGACTATCAACCTTATGGAAGGTTTGGTGATTCTCTATGCTTTGGAGAGGGCTTATGCTTTGGGATGGCACAAGGTTATCTGTGAGTCTGATTCATAGGTTTTGATTAATTTGCTGAATAAACAGAAGGTATCTGATGTTAGCTGGTAGTTGGCTATGATGGTGCAGCAGATTTTGCAGATAAGTTCTTTGATGGAGATGGTGTCTTTTGTCCATATTCCAAGGGAGTGGAATAGGGTAGCATATTGTTTGGCTAAGTGGGCCTCTGAGCATTTAGATGGCTGGAAGATTGATGAATGGGAGCAGGTTCCTCATGAGCTCCGACATGACTTGGAGAGGATTCTTGCCAAGGATGGGAATGGTATTGGCAAAGGATGATGTTGTTTCATGCTTTGTATGGTTGTTTCTTATGGATTCCCGGGGCCTTTGCCCTTTGATGTTTTGTAATGTTCTTTTCTAAATATCAATAAAGTTTTTACCCCTTTTTTTAAATTTTTTTTTAATATTTATTCTATAATAAAATAAAATATTTAAAAATTAATTAATATTTGTTAAGTTTCTTATTAAAAAATTGATACAATTATATTTGTTTTTATTTTAAATATTACTTGGCAATTAAATATATAATGTTATATATTAAAATGTATATAACTATTTTACTATGTATTTTTTTATTTGAAAACTATTTTACTATGTAAATTTTTATTTTTATTTGAAAAATCCACCATTTATTATAGATAATAATTTGTCATGAGGTGGAAAATTAATGTTTGCTAGACACAACATCACATGAATCAAGATCTCTAGACGTATCAAGTGCATATAAGGATGAAGTAGTAGCTAAGTCACTATCATATGCTACAAAAGATGTGTCATCATAAAGCACAAGGACATAAAAAATGAGGTTGGTAAAGAAGGGGGAGAAGAAATCCACGATAAAAAAATCTAATAATGAAAGTGCATGGATAAGGATGAAAGAAATAACAAACAATAATAGCCCAAAAACTAATCAAGATAACACAATGCAACACAAATAAAGTTAGATTCAAACCCTAAACAAATTTAAAATGAAAAGTATATAATCAAAAAATATAAATAAAGACTCTAATGTGGAAGGATAAAACCTAAGGCCAAAACCCTAGGTTGAGTTGTGTAAGGAAGTGGAGTTCACTAAAATGTACATAAAATAAAATAAATTTATTAGTACCTGCCTTCACTAGTACTATTGCAATGAGTTCGCACTTATCTAGTTATTAATCTGTTGATTGCAAACCAATCAAAAGATAGGATTATTTTTCTTGTCGGATAAATTTGATTTAAATTTGTAGTTTTCCTATGTCAATTAGAAATTATTTATCTGTGTGGCAACTAAACAAATTATGAACACAAATTTTGTCTCCCACTAGTTAAGTCATGCCTAAATGGATGGTGATTAATTTTTACTTAATTAGCTAAAAATAATTTAATTTTAATTTAGTTTTTAGGATTCTACACATTTTATTTTATGTAATTAGATTATTTTAGGGATTTCAATTTTGTTTACTCAAAAGTTAAAAATCTTGGATTTCAATTTTATTTAGTCAAAACTTTAAAATCTACAGTATCATGAATTTAATTACATTTTTTATTTTATTCTTCAAACTTACAATATTTTAATGCATTTTAAATTATAAAAGTATTAGTATTATTACATTAATTAATTATTTAATCATTATAATCATTATTATTATATTATTTAAATATTTAATATTTAATTTTAAAAATTTATATTTAAATATTAAATGAAAATATGAACATTGAATATTTAATACATAGGAAACAACTTCTTATTATATTAAATATACACCCTAATATTTTTTTTATAAAACAATAGTGACGAGTTTAAAGACTATTTTGTTACTTTACTTGTATTTAATTAAATCTTTCCAGTGTAAATATTAAATTGAAATTAACGAATTTAATTTATTATTTACAAACCTAAAAACCTAAATCAAAACTTATTCATAACAAATTGAAAATACTAAAAACTAGTACAATTCACCTAACTATTACCATTTAACTACCCAAACCACTTTTACTCCAAAATTTTATAAATACTCTACATTTCCCAAATCAAAATTATGATGAGGACAATCTACCTACAGGTTTTGGTACATTTATGGAGATATCTCTATTTGCAGGTGTTGCAAAAAAATTATTTTAATTTTTTTTAAAATTGTTTTTTAGTTCACGGGCCTTTTAGCCCCTTTTATCCAGTAGTATCATTATCTTTGCTATAACTCTTTTACAGTTCATAGTATATTAAATTAGATTTTATCTATTCCCTTGTGCTCGTGCAAGTTTTTCAATTAATTTGGGTTGGTGCAGTGGTTGTTATTTACTTCATTGGCTCAACAGTTTCTTGATCATTAAATCTTCAATAACAAATCCTAAGCCGATAGTCAATCGATAGTCTTTTGTATGTGAACATTATAGTGCTTTGAAAATTTTCTCACGCCATAAAGCAAATTCACTCCAAGTAATGAGCAAGGAAACTATAAGAAGCCCTGTTCTCAACTAGTTATTAATAATCCTTTTTGCAACCAATGAGAATTGAAATAGTTTTTCTATTTAAAAAATATTCAAAAATATTCATCTATTTAGATGCAAATATTATAACAAATTGAAAAATTATTTTTCTTTAATCTAATTGGTAGAAAACTTTTACATGACAAGGGTGATTAATGCACATCTAATGGCGGTAATATTGCCTTATGGAAAGGGAGTGGCAGTTAATATAATATTTTATTTATGTTTAATAATATTTTATAACTATATTTCATTAGGGTTTTATCAAATCAAATAAAAAAGGGAAAAGTATACAATAAGGAAGTGAATTATATTTTTAAAATTTTACTAACTATATTTATTATATTATGTAATTATTCTTCAAACTTACAATATTTTAATGCATTTTAAATTGTAATAGTATTCAATATTATTACATTTTAATATTTTAGGCAGACATTTCAAATCTATCCACACCCAGCTAGGGTTAGGGTTCTACACATTTTATTTTATGAAATTAGATTATTTTTGAGATTTCAATTTTATTAAGAGTTAAAAATCTAGGATTTCAATTTTATTTAGTCAAAAGTTAAAAATCTACAGTATCACAAAAAATATTTCGTCATGTATAAAAGTATTAGTATTATTACATTTTAAGGAAATATTTGTGTTATTTAATAGACTTTGTAAAAGTTTAGTTTTATAGTTAGGAAATATTTTAGTCCTATTTTATTTTTACCAAATTAGATTATTTTTTAGATTTCAATTTTATTTACCTAAGACATTTCAACACTCTTCAAAAATTAATTTTTCAATTATTGGAATGCAATTTGTCAATACAACCAATACCTATAGCTAATCAACAAAAAAAATTACAACTAAACAAATACTATAATAATAACACTACAAGGCAGGTACTAGCCACTACATGGCACTTGTTTACTAAACATTAGGTTTCAACCATAACTTTTGAACTATAACTAAGAATTGCAAATTCTTAGATGTGTTAAAACAAGAATGACACAATCTAAATATAGTTGTCCTTCGAATTTAGCTAGATCAAATATATGAGTGTAGAAATAACAATCAATTATTAATAAAGGGATTAATGGGATCTAACAATTAATTAATTATTTATTTCTTTAAAAAAACAACAAAGAATCAAAAGGACATCAAAATCATCACATGTTACTAGGAAGCATGCCAATTATAATGGACTTCCTTAGATTGTAGTCTTTTCATGCCTCCATACAATCCAATCTTAAAAGAATGACGATTAAACATTAAAGGAGAGTTGATATACTTTAAGGCCTTTTAAATTTAAATTTTAAGAGTAAAATATTATTGTTTGTATAGAATATGTTTGTACAATTATAGTATGCATATAATATTATGAGTTTTTTAAATTATAGGTTTCAATGTTTTACTAATTTTATATCTTAATTAATTTTAAGGTTTATTGTATATAATAAGTGTAATTAAGAGTAAAATATTATTGTTTTTGATAATATAAGGCGGCTAAACAAGGGGCCGAACCCTTATACAAAACCAAGCCCAAAGGGCAAGAACACAGCGTGTTGACAGTACTCAGCCAGCACAGAGAAAGACCAGCAGCAAAGGCATATTAGCCTTGCTAAAAAAGAAACAACAGCAAAGCCTAACAGACTAAGCAACAAAGTTGCAAGGAGCAACAACCTAAACAATAGCAGAACTAGACCTAACAGGTCGAACACCCTTGGCACGAGTGCGGTTCAAAGAAACATGCTTGGGAAGACCTCGCTTCCTCCTTTGGACAATAGTCCAAAGAACATCATCTCCATCCCCAGAAATAGGAGAAGAAGGAGAAACTCTCTCCAAATCCATGGAAAGGGGCGAAGCTTGGAGCACAACAACATCAGCCCTAGCAACATGTGCACCTATATTAACAGTGCGAGACATATCAGCAGCTGAGATCTCTACAGCAGAACCACCAGCAATACCAGCAATCCTAGCTGCAGAACCACCAGCAACACCAGCGATAGAACCACCAGCAATCCCAGCAGCAGACCCACCAGCAACACCAGCAATCCCAGTAGCAGAACAACCAGCAACACCAGTAATCTTAGCTGCAAAACTGTCAGCAACACTAGCAATCCCAACAGCAAATCCGCCAACAACATTAGCAATCACAGCAGTAGAACCACCAGCAGCAGTATCCATAGCTGTAAAATCTGGAACCCTCACAATATCAGGGGTAGACCCATCATCATCAGAGGAAGAATCAACCGCCTCTGACCCAGAAATATCCTCAGTAGCACCAACTGTAAGATGTTCATGCAAAAAATTCTTCCACCAGGAGGAAGAATGAGGGATCTTTAAGCGAGGACACTCATAAGCCAGATGACCCGTAGCAAAGCATCTACGACACTGGAAGGGAATACCTTCATAGTCCAAAATCTGCCTCCAAGAATTATCAGCAACCTGCAGTATAATCTCAGCCGGCAGAGGCTTAGAGAGATCGAGATCCACAAGAACACGAGCGTATGTGGTATGATAAAATAAGGTAGTCGCTTGATCAACCATAATAAAAGAGCCCAAAGAATTACCAATACCCTCATAACAAGATTTGCACCAAAGATGCAATGGAAGATTTGGGAGACGAATCCAAACAGGCATTCTATTGAAAGACTCGGTCAATGGGTTAAAGGAGTAAAATATTATTGTTTGTATAGAATATGTTTGTACAATTATAGTATGCATAATATTATGAGTTTTTTAAATTTTAGGTTTTAATGTTTTATTGATTTTATATGGTAGTTAATTTTAATATGTATGCTATAATAAAATAAATATTTTTAAAAATTAATTAATATTTGTTAAGTTTTTTATTCAAAAAATGATACAATTATATTTGTTTTATTTTAAATCTAACTTGGCAATTAAATATATAATGTTATGTATTAAAATTTTAGGTTTTAATGTTTTATTGATTTTATATGGTAGTTAATTTTAATATGTATGCTATAATAAAATAAATATTTTTAAAAATTAAATAATATTTGTTAATTTTCTTATTAAAAATTTGATACAATTATATTTTCTTTATTTTAAATCGAACTTGGCCATTAAATATATAATGTGATGTATTAAAATCTTAGGTTTTAATGTTTTAATGTTTTATTGATTTTATATGGTAGTTAATTTTAATACATATGCTATAATAAAATAAATATTTTTAAAAATTAATTAATATTTGTTAAGTTTCTTATTAAAAAATTGATACAATTATATTTGTTTTATTTTAAATCTAACTTGGCAATTAAATATATAATGTTATATATTAAAATGTATATAAATATTAAATATTTAATATATAGAATTTTTATTTTAGATTATTAAATATAGTTTAATAAAAACTTGTTAATATAATACTTAATTAACTATAATATTAAATATATAATGTTATATATTTAAATGTATAAAATATGAAAATAAATTATATATAAATTATTTAATTAATTATACTATTACACATATAATATTGTATATAAAAATGTATATAAATATTAAATATTATATTAAATTAAATAACAAATATATATAAATACTTAACTATATATTAGATATTACTTTTTATAATATTTAATATTATTTGATATATTATAATATTAAATAAATAATACTATATAAAATATTAAATAAATAATACTAAATACTATATAATAATATATTTTATAAGGCTAAGTAATAGACTTAAGTTTGTAGTTTTGTTGGAGATTGATTGTGGTTCAAAATATAAACTTTAAAATTTTATTAAAAAGTGTCCCTAAATACAATCTATAAATAAAAAGCAATACAACAATGATACAAATAGAATATTTAAATTATCAAATTTATTTTAACTATTTACATTACTTGATTATCCCTTACAACAACTTAATATGATTGAAGAGGTAAATGTAGTTGTAAAGTGCCCCTAGATTTACAATATATTCATTTTTTAATTGGTATGAACAATAGGAGAGAAGAATATGACTATTGCTTTAATCACAGTATATTCCACATGTTCTTAATTAGTTAATTAACAAATATATATAAATATTAAATCAATAAAATTTATATAAATATATAATAGTAGATATATTAATTTAAATCCATTAATCTAATCTTTCATCATATGTTCAATAAAATTCTACTTTATTTTTTGAATAAAACATTTAAAAAAATCCAAATAAAATTTAAATATAACAATAAAAAAATCCCAATATATATAAATGCCTTGTACCTAAATCTAAGCCTTTTGAAAAGCTAATTAAAGGAAACTAATTATAACAAATCTTTATTCATAAGGTATATATTTCTATGAGATTCATCATAGTTGTAAGGATTCATAACATATCTATTTTCATTTTTATTATTTTTAAACTATATAATAATTATATTTTATGTAATATAAATTAAGTTTTTTGAAGACACTTTTCTGTCTTGTATATGCTTGCACATTTTGCACACATAGTTACAAGAGCATTTCCAACTATAATATCTGACAAAAATCCCCCTTTGAATAATATAAAGGAATAATATTTAAAATGCTATTATCCTTAAAGGAAAACCAAAGTGGAGCCTTGAGATATACCAATCTAGATAACTAAAATGGTCACTAAAAAAACCCTAAATTTTATACCAAAATTATAAATGTGCTTATGGGAATTAGTTACAAATATTACACTGAAATCAATTTCGAACATGTCTGCTATACCTATTGAAAGAGTTTACCATAATAAATAAATAAAAATAAATGGATAGGGCTCTCCAGAAACCAACAGAAGTAAAAAAAAGTTAAACCCTATTTATGTTTCTCCACATATGCAAATGAAACCGGCAAAAAACAACATTTCATATGGTGATCGATGACTGGGATTTGTAATTTTTTTCATTGTATATATCCACGTTCACTGTTGAATAAGCCGGTTGATAAGAAAACAGAGGTTTACAACGGGAAAACGGTGAAAAACAGTGATGAAAAGCAGAATCAAGAAAACGGTGAAAAATAGTGATGAAAAGCAGAATTAGGGAATGGTGAAATCCAACGGCTGAAGGCACTACAATCATCTTGCATGCCTCTGCAGCGATTGAAACCGTGGATCCACAAAGTCAGCCCTTCTCCTCACAAAGGGAACGCCTTCGGCATAACAAATCCTCAAAAAGAGCATATGCCAAAAATGTAACTTTGGCACAAAACCAAGTAAAATAAATAGAACCACTATAAAATACATGAAAAAAATGCACTTTCAAAAAAATAATCACCTCAATTTGACGTTGTATGCAAAAATTATGCTTCTTTGAAGTTCCCAAAACGAGAACTGTGTAGTGGCATGAGTGAGAATATGCAATTTTTGGAAATTCTATGCATCAAAATCGAACAACGTCTGCACTAATGCAAAAAGAATAAAAACATAGCCCAAATCAAAAAAAATCTCGAGAAACAGAGTCAGTATGAGCTAGAACGGAACCTTTGAAAACTGCCTTCAAATCTGCAACTATCAACGAAGAGGGGGTCTGCTGAAACTTTTTGATTCAGTTTCTAAAAAATATATAAGCTTCATGCAGAAACTAATAGATACCTAGATGGTTTTTTTATGTTGCCAACAAAACCTAGAAGGTGCTTTTCTTTCTAATATACAAAAGGTGTGAATCTAATGTTAAAAACACCTTTAGCAAGAAAAAATGACCCCAACAACAAAAAATGGCATGTAAAGGTTGAATCAGCCACCTAAGACAAGCAAAGACATGTTGCAACTTGTAAGATTGATTAAAACACAAAATATGCACGCTGATTGTTAGATTTGAGCTTCAAAACCCTTGTTTGTAGGTATGGCCAACGATCTCCAAAATGAGTGAAACGAAAGCCAAAAATAACTTTCAAGAGCCTCCCGAATGTAATGGAATAGTAAAAAAGCCTACCAAACTATCCAAAGATGTTGCAATCACCTAGATCTTATACATACAAAAACAAGATTATTGGATCTTCATAAATCCTTCCTGATTCTCCAGATCATTTGAAAATGCAAGAGAAGAGCATAGGAGATTTTGCAAGATCTCTACAAAGAATCTAACCTTACAAAACTTGATCTGATACCATGTTAGAATCTGTAAATCAGATTATAACCCAGAATCAATTGAAATAGTTAGAAAAAAATATTGTAAATGCAAAAGCAATTGAAACAGCTTAACAACCATACCAAGAGACTGATGTGAAATGCTTGAATGACAAAATAGCATCAGATAACTATCTCCAATATCAAATGAAATTACAATCTAGGTAGCAAGTTTATATAGAAAGGAGAGAGGGTGGAGGTGGCAACACGGACCAATAGGAAGCAACCATCTATCGGTCTAAAGATATCAAAGTATCTTCCCAAGATAGCTAATGGTTTCTCTCTTGTAGTATTGTGACACCTCATAATCCACTCACCTAATTAACCCACTTTATTAACCTAAGCAAGTTAAATAAATGTGTAGAAAAAACCTTATGATAAGGAATAAAAAACCTACACTAACACACAAAGTATGCAAGGTGCATTCCAAGGGTTTCAAAACCCTTATTGGAAATATTACAAAGCTTGAAATGAAATGCATTAGTTATGACTACTAGCACTAGATACAAATTTATCTTTTAATTGAATGTGTGTATAAATTGTTTCGTTGGACATAAAGATGACTTGATGTTTTGATTGCATGTTGATCTCCAAATGAATCTACACCTTACATGCTTATTTTAAAACACCTCACACTAATATCATTTCATTGAGACAAACATTATTAATAGAGTTGAAATTTTAGCATGTGGAATTTATTGCAAAGATTTAAACTTTAGTGAAAACAAAAGCAATAGAAAAATATTTTCATTTCATTGGTATTTCCAATAAAATATTTAAAACTCAAGAAAAAATAGATCCAAAAAAGGCCTAAAATTGTCTTTTCATTCAACATAGGCCAATAAGATAGGAGAGAAATAACTATTGTTGATAATTTTTAATAAATAAATATTAAAAAATATTATCAAAACTTTAGAGAAAGAAAAATACTTATCTGACATTATGAGCAAGTTTTTTCGGTCGAGGACTACACTCTGACTAGGTGGACTACTTTGCAATAATGTCTTGTTGTAATCCCTTGCCAGGTCTCCAATGCTCAATGCATCTTATGTGATCAACTTTTCACTCAAGAGGATCTTAAGGAGGTTGTTTTTCAATGGCCAATGGCAAAGTCCCTGGTTTAGATGGCTTTCCTTGTGAATTCTACAAAACATTTTGGGACGATGTGGGCAGCAACCTACACAAGGTTAAGCTACACAATCTAGTTCTTTGGGGAATTTAATTAATAAAGGCAACATCAAATTCATATCTAAGACTAGTAACCCTGTAGAAATTAGTAGCTAGAGACTGATCATGATGTTGAATGTCTCCTACAAAATCATTTCCAAGGCTCTGGCCCTTAAGCTTTGATCCATGCTTCCTAAGCAAATAGGGTTCATTAAATCTAAATTTCTTTTGGATAACATCATTGTTGTATGGGAAGGGACGAAATGCGCTCACCACTCTTAATAGCCAACCCTATTCCTTAAAATTAAACCTTGGCTCCGATGGGCAGAAGATGACTTTCGTAATGGTTTATCCATTAATCACTAGTCTATCTAGTGGTCTCCTATTCTCATCTCTCAAGATAGACCCCTAGCCAAATTTTCTTGGATTCATGCTTTGAAATTCTTCAAATGAAGAGTGTGTTTTTCCCAATTTTAATCATAGAGCCACCAAGAATTTTCTGTCTTGGCCTAACTTCAAGCTTAAATTTAAGCTTTCTATTCATGACCAAGAGACATTTTAGGCTGTTATTGATGCTATTCCTCCTTAGATACAACATAAGATAGGGGTTTGGTCTCTCAAGCCCTGGTGGAAAGATTGGAAATGGTACCCAAAGACCCCTTTTCAAAATTATAGGCCCTATAAAGGTTATCTATGGTTGTCTCCACACCTTCCTATGGTGGACCAGCTTAACCTTCGCTAGCAGCACCAATCCTCTCTTAGAACCTGGCACTAATGGTTTCAATGCATTTGGTTAGTTGTGTTGGAACCCAAGTTGGTTCATTTTGCCTGGTGCATACTATATCAAGGCCTTCCATTGGGTTCCCATCTTGCTCATTTGGGTATCCTTAGCCCTCCCTGTCCTTTTTGTAGACAAATTGAGAACTTCAAACACCTCTTTTGGTTCTATCCCCAAGCTCAAGAAGCTTGGAATTGAATTCATGACTTCTTCAAACCCTTTTGGCTTGCTCCATTTTCTTGGCACATGGTTTTGCTTGGAGATTGGCCTTGTCTCCCGCTTAAATATACCTAGATCTGGCACTCTTTCAGAGTGGAGATTCTTTTCAATATTTGGAAAGACACAAATGTAGCTTTATTTTCCAATTGTATTATGGATGCTCACTTTTCTCTCTACACTAAAGGCATGATATGTTCTAATGTGCTTATGCAAATCCAAGTGTAAGCTAATAAAGTTGCACTTGAGGTTGCTCATCTTCGAGAGATGCTTGATCAATGGGGGAATGTCCCTTGCATTGTTGCCAGGGTTTTTCCTGGTTCCACCTCTCCTCCAAGAGGTCGTCGGTGTGGGCATAGCCAATCTACTAGATGAGATTGTGGATCCTACCCCTATGGCCCCTAGTCTCAGAACTCCAAAGATTCAGTTTCTCATGGAGGATGATCCCATCCCTCTAGGCCACCCTCTTCTTCCTCACATGGGTGTGGGGATGTTGGTTGGCCTGACTTGAGCAAGTTTCCTCACTTGCAGCTTGCCATTTCTCCAGTTTGTGCCTAGTAGCCTATGGAGGATACTCCTAAAGAAGAAGAAAGTGCTCTCACTGGTGGGAGCCGATTGATGATGTTGCCCCTAGAGATGTGTGGGGAAAACTTGATGATCAGGATCCACCCTCTACTGGCATTGCTTTAGATTTGTAGTGCTTTTTGAGCTTGATGCTTTTTGTTTTGAACTTGGTCCAGATAAACTTTGTGAGTGTGTCGTTATACCACCCTAACATTTTTTGTGAATATTGTACTATTATATCTTTTTTTTATAACCCAGGGGTATCCCCGTATCATAGCCCAGCAATTCCCAACCGACCTTGCCTTGGTCTTACTTTTTTTTTGCCAAGTTTTGGGTACAAAAGAGGCGAGTTGGGGTGAGATTAGTCCCCTGGAGGCTCAGACTGCACCCGACATGACCTGTACTAGATTTCATCTGGGGGCATGAATCGATCTTAAGACCTATATGGGACAGACCCAAATCCCTCAACCAACTATGCCACCCATCTGGGTCTACTAGTATATCTTTAATATAAATTTTAATAGAAATATTCATCGAAAAAAAAAACTTATCATTGACTTTATTTCTAAATTGTATAAATTTACAATAGAAAGTCTAATAATTGTCTTATAAATTAAAATAATATATTATTTTTAAATTCTATATCAAATATTTACAATTTAACATAATTCAAAAATAGAAGGCATGAGTTTTCCATTGTCCATAATAGTTAGAGAGTGCTTCTAGATTTAACTGTGTATGTTTTTGCATCAACGTTTTGGATCATGCTCAATGATCCATCATCACGAAGAGGAAAGTTGAAGATAGGATTGCAGACTAGAGCTTTATAAAGGAGTGAGGGGGATAAAGGAACGAAGAGTGAGGTGCAAGAGGTGAGGGGAGAAAAATAAATTCAAACAAAAAAGGAGCATGAAGGCACACATACCAGCACAAATAGAAGAAACAATGTCAAAAATACTAATAAAAATTAATAATAATGCAAGATCAAGTGACTAAAAGTAACATGTATTAAAAGAATAGTCAAAGCAATAAATAATAGCTTCTTTAAGAGCCTACAAAAATAAAAATAAAAACAATAAAAACCAACATCCACTAAAAAGCACTAGATCAAAAACTTAATCTAAGAGATAGGTAAAAGGACATCAAAGGACACAAAAGTCTCCAAACAAAACAACCTAGGCTAACCACAAATTTAAAAGAAATGAAAAGAGAAATAATAAATAAAAGTAAGAATGCAAGAAGGTGAGAATATATAATTAGAAAGAATATATATATAAAAGGAATGCAAGAAGGTAAGAGTATAAATTTAGGGGGGAGTCAGGAATCATGGATGAAACAAATGAGCTAGAGGAGGGAGGAGAACATGTAGAAGACTGGAGGTAAGGATCAAAAGGGAGAAATTTGGGGGATTGAGAGGGGAGGAAAGGAAACCGGAGGGGGTGGGGGTGAGGTAGGGAAAAGGTAAAGAGCAACTAACGACAGCTGATGGTGACCCAAAGGAGGAGGGAAGGATATAGATCGGGGAGGAGGGAGGGGAAGGCAGGGATGGGTGGTTTAGAGTGGACAAGATAGTCATGAAGGAAGGGGGTGTGGTTGGAGGGAGTACAGTAAGGGTTGCCAGGTAGGGCTAAGATGCCACCCTTCATCCCAATTTAGATTGGTGGGGTGACTTTTAATGAAAATAGCTTCTTGGAGTTTCCTCTTGAAAAAGCAATCTTCTTTGACTAAAACTTGGGTGTGCTCAAGGCAAATGTGGTGTTTAGTGTGGAAAGAGTGCTCAGCTAGGGCTAATTTGGAGATACGATCATAACTGATGTCTGCACCATGCTCTTTGATCCTTATGCTAATGGATCGAACTGTTTCTCCAATGTATGGAGTCCCATAGGAGAAGACAATCTTGTAGACCCCAGAGTTGATTAAATTATTCCTAGGATCTTTGGTAGAAGGGATAAGGTTCCTCAGCGTGGAGACATGTTTGAAAGTACATGAGAGACCTTTCTTGTGTAGTATTTTTGAGATTTTATTTGAGAGGCCCTCAATGTAGGGGAGGGTTGCAACCCAAGTGGCATTCGGGATCTCACGTTTAGGTTTGGGGTTAACTCAGTTTTTAGTAGCGTTAAAGGCATGAGAGATAACTTTATGGCGGTACCCATTTAACCTAAAAACTCAAGATAGGTGGGCTAGCTCTTGTTCAATGTGTTCCTTATCACAAATGCGATAAGCACGAGTGGCTAGTGTTTTTAGAACACTAGCTTTTTGGGTGGGATGGTGGTGAGCAGACGCATGAAGGTAAAGGTCAGCGTGGGTAGATTTTCTAAAGACACTCCGAGAAAGGCAGCCATCCTTTTTCCTCATGATGAGGACGTCCAAGAAGGGAAGTTGGTTGTCCTTTTCAAGTTCCTTGGTGAATTGAGTGCAATCCACCAAATTGTTTAGGTGAGAGTGGAAAAGCTCTAAATTCTCAGGACCATGAAGCCAACATAAGTTGGTGTCATCAACATAATGCTACCACCATCTGGGTTTGAGTGGGAATGAGTTCAAGGCTAACTCCTCAAAGTGTTCCATATATAGGTTAGCAACAATAGGGGAAAGGGGAGAACCCATGGCAACCCCATCGGATTGCTCATAGACCACATCTTGAAAGGTGAAGAATGTGGACCTAAGATACAACTCAACTAGAGAAGTTATCTCCTCATTGGTTTTACATCTAATAAGCTCAATAGAGTCGAACACAAGGACTTTGGTGAACAACGACACCACATCAAAACTGACTAAGATCTCACTCTCCTCAACCTTTTTGTCCTATACAAATTTGACAAAATGGGTGGAGTCTTTAATGTAAGTATTTGACTTGCCCACTAGAGGAGAGATCAACTTAACAAGGAAGGCGGCCAATTTGTAAGTGGGGGAATGTGTGGTGTCGACATAGGTTTGAGGGGAACACCTGGTTTGTGGATTTTAGGAGCTCCATAAATGCGAGGGGAGACTTCTTTATTAGGAAGGAGACGTTTCTTGGTGAGGTCATCGAAGAAGACAGGGAAATAGCCTGTTTGACTTTTTACTAACCTTGGAGATGGGGTTGTGGGAAGGACGGTGTAGCTCCCACTATTAGTGAGGTGGTCAAGCATCTCTGTTGATGTAGTCCCTCCTATACATTCCCCTTGTCAACTCTAGTGATGACAATATTATTGTTCTTCGTGAGTTTTTTAAAGGCAAAAAACTCATCTTTGGGAACATTCCAATGTGGGCATTTTGCATGTCTCAGTGCCACTGCATAACCCTGTCTTATCTCATCAGCTAAGGTTTCAGGAAGCATGCAGATGACATTTTTGATTTCAATCAGGAAGTCAACCTTGGGGATGGTCGAAGGGGTGATAGCAAAGCCTAGTGCTCTTTTTAAAAAGTTGAGTGCAAGGGGGTCAATGTGAAGACTGGAGAGGTTAGGGACTAGCTTGTCCTCCCAATTTTTAATTATATTGGGGGAACCACCATAGGAGTGAAGTTTGGAGGTGATGTCACAAAAATTATTAGCATAGGATCTAGATGAGGTTAAGGAGGGAAGAGCTCGAAATGGGGGCAGGTGGTACAGAGAGAGGAAGGGTCAGTGGGTACGGGAGGGGCGATTGGGATGATGGTGGGGGACATGGTTGAATCCACGGTCTCTAAGTGATGGACAAGGCGAGGAGGAAGGGGACGTAATAATTAAAGAAGCATCGACCGTTGAGGTGTGGTGAGGAGATTCAATGGTAAGGGGAAGGGGTATCAAAGGAAAAGACACGTTCAGAGGAGGCACGGGGCGCAAGGAGTCTCTTAGCGTGGGCAGGAAGGGAGAAGGTACAAGGGGAAAGGAGGAAGACATGAAACCACTCCCATAAGTCGTCAAATCAACATAAATGCAAGGGACATTGAGAAAAACGGTCAATGTGGACTTACCTAGTGTAGCAGCGAGACAGGCCGAACATGACTGTTCCACGACTTTGGATGCCTGAACGATAAGGTTCCCATCACCTAAAGAGTGCTGCTGGATGGAATGCAAGGAGCCAACTACTTGTATAGTACTCCTGGATGAGCAGAAAGGTGGTGAGACGCGAGGCGTGCTCTGAGACTGAGAAATAGACCTGTTGTTGTATGGTGCAGCAACAAGACATGATAAGAAAGGAGATTCCAAGGCATTTGATGTCTGAACAATATGGTTTCCATCGACGTGTTGTTGGATGGAAAGTAAGGATCCAACTACTTCATGAGAACTCCCGGACGAGCAGAGAGGTGGCAAGACATGGGGTGCGCTCTGAGATGGGAGAATAGACTTGTTGTTGTATGATGAAACTAGGGAGCACGATGTGTGTTGGTTCAAGGAGATAGAAAGAGGCTGGGTGTTAAAAATAATAATTCAAAAAGTCATATATATACTAATTATATAAAAATATAAAAAAGTCAAAGTATAAACATAATTCAAACTATCATTTCTATTAATTATATAACTAGCAATCGCACTTTAGTGTGCAATGGGTATGCCGAAATAATATGTAGGTAAAATTAATTAGTGGTTTCTTGAGAAGAGAGAATACACTTTTATTGTTGGTGAATGGTTATTGTCCCTCCATCATTTGAAGATTGAAAGAATGTAGTGGTATGTGATGTCCTCCTGCATTAGGAGTAAACTAAATATGTTGACATGTATGCAAATAAATTTGTTTTTGAATAGTAGTGGGTAAAAGTAGGTATACATGTAAATTAATTTATTTGTTTCGGTCAATTATTTTCAAGTGATAGTGCCCTATACCGCTCATCTTCTTGTTTCCCAAGTATGTCAAGTGCCCATCCAATTGAAATGGCAGGCCTAGGTATGGACTTGACAAGACTTGCCATTCATCAAGAATTTCTTCTTGTAGTATTGCATGTCCCTAGTCAGAAGGAGTTTCATTATCAATTTCTATAAATAGATTTGGGGATGTATGGTGCAAATTCTACAGATGGTAGTTGTTTGAAACTCTTTTCCAATGAGCTGTAATATATTTCTCTAATGAACCAATATCATTGTGAATGTTTTTGAATGACTGGTATAACATTAGTTTACTCCAACATAATGCTTGAAAACATTGATCATTTACTGCTAGGATGGTGGTGAAATGGGGGGAGTGTCCATTTTTTAGCCACTTCAATAAGTGACATTATTTCTAATTGTATTGGTTGTGCCATGAATGAATCAATGAAGCTTGGAGATGGGATGTTTTAAAGTGAATGATGATTTTCTTGTATCCCTATGGCACATGTGATTTTTGTTTTCTCGAGTGTCATGAATTAATTTGCATAATCTTAATGCATTTCAAGATCTTTGTGTTTAGATGTCGATCTTGAAAGACTGCCTCTTGGACTCACATCACAAACATAAGTGTCTTGAGTCATAGACAATGTTGAGTTATGGGCATCTCGGCCCCTGTTCAAATGTTAAGCATATCCTAATAAAATTTTAATAGTGGAAGGGGATTCATTGAATATTGTTAGGGCTTTCTCTTCTAAGTTTTCAATTAATTGGAAAATTGATTATATTTTACAGGCTGGAAAGAGCTTGCTTGAACTTTTTCATTCTTTTAATATAGTTCATACTTATAGAGAAGGTAACTCTTTAGCAGATTACCTAGCAAACCATGCTTTTAATATGAATGTTTCTTACTATGAATGGGACTCCACCTCTATTTCATTGATTCCGGGGATCAATCATATGTTACTTAAGGAAAGTACTTTATAAACTGGAGGCTAATTTAGAGGCTCTTAGTAGATTGCTCCCTACATATGGCTAAGTTTTTAGCTGTAGTTGCTAAAATAAGATTTTTCTAGTAATGGTAAATCATATCAATTTGTTTTCATACAATGTATCTCGAGGGAATTAGTCATTATATTCTTGTTTTCCTTTTCTTTTGCAATTATCTATTTTTGTTTGGTCTACTATATTCCTGTCTGCAGAGCTGATTCTTGTTTAAGAGGAGTTTTTATTATGGCTTCTACACAACAAAATAGAAGAATTTACTTGCCTATTCGAAACTGGGAACAACCTTCGTTAGGCCTTCTTAATCCTAACTTGATGCATGAAGTTTTTAAGATTTATGATGCAGAGGTATAACAAGCTATTATACAGGTATGTGGACGGGATGTTTTGCATTTCCCCAGTTCTCTTTATCCCTCCCAAGCTATTTCACATTTTCTTTATAATGCTATGGACTTGTTGCAAAATTCTGACTTGGTAAGGAATTTGGGAGCCCTGTTTATTCATGACGATTATTTTACAGTAGATGTTTTTGATGCAAGTATAGAAGATTATGATTTGTATGAGGGTAATGCTCTTATTGGAGGGTTGTTTGTTAGCAAGGAGTTATTCCGACGTCCAGCTCTCCATTGTCTCTATAATGCTATGTTGCATGGACTTCAGAATAATTGTGCTCTTTCCTTTCATAACTCTATTCACTGTCATAGAAATGAATTGTGCAGGCAGATACAAGATGATGCTACAAAGGTTTTTAATGCTTTAACCTTTCTTCTGCATTATAACCTTCCTCCTCCTCCACCACCCCCTCTGCCAGTTGACGAAGAGGATCGTGGACAACAGGGTATAATTGTTGAAGGTGGGCAGGTGGTAATCTGATGGTTCTGCAAGGCTACCTATAATTTTTTGTTTTTGTAGCAAGTGAAAATTTTGTAATAGTTCCTTTGAGACACAGAAGCTAGACTTTTTGTATTAACATTTTCAATTCTCACTGGATTGACTCATCATTTTAAATCTGCATTGTAATTAAAAGGCTACAACTGGAGGTTTTCTTTGTCGATTCCTTCCTACCGGTATGCCTCTTTGAATCTGGCATTTTGTATTTATTTTTTAATTAATATAATTTTAGTGGTTTTGCCACTTTTTCTTTACAATTTTTTTTTTTGATTATGTTCTCTAGCAAAAATGTATAAATACGACCAATAATTAATGAAATTAGATAAAATCCAGTACATAAAAACAAATTAAAAAGAGATTTATTTTACATTTTTAATTTTTAAACATTATACTTAAACTTCCACTAAAATTATTGTCATATACATCAATATTAAATTTTAAATTAACTAATTCTAAACTTAAACATTTAAAAATATATAACATATTTACTAAAGATAAATAAATTGGTGCAGGAGCACCTACCTGACAGCTGGCCTCCATGAGGCAGTTAGTTTGTTATAGGTCTGGTTAATGTTTTCAAGAAGGTCTTATTAGACCAATGCATGTAATAAGGTCATGTTGACCATGCTTTGCTATTTTTAGCTATGTTGTTAGGACAGCTGTTATGCTGTAGGTCCGGTTGGATCTCCCAGCCGCCTGGAGAGGTTTCCCAGCCGCTGGGAATCGAGTGGTAGTACTCGAGAGGATTCCTATTTATGTAGTAGGATCGGTTGGTATTGCATATCATCGATCAGACTTTGTGAGAGTGAGACAGAGAGAGAGAGAGACAGAGTATTGTAATAGCATATGTTGAAATCAATAAAGAGATCCTGTTAGTGTTCATCCTCTGTTGAATTCCATTGTGTAATCGATTTGCTGTTTTGGTGGGTACATGGATTCGCTGATCCATTCCACCGGTTGATTCGTCGAATCGGTGGAATGGCTGTGTACAGTAGTTTAGGAGGTAGTTTGCTTTCTGTTTGCATGCAGGTGTGCAGGATCGCAGCCAAGAGGTGTTGAGAACCCTAGCATGGGTATGTGCTAGGTCGAGCTGATAGTTAGAGTTTGGAAGATCACCCTGGAAGTAGATCGGGTCATCCCAGGAGGTCCGGCGGATCGGAACGGTGAAAATCCGCTAAGGTTGAAAATTCGTTACAACGGCATCATCAGGATATTACGGTGTATATCCTGCAGTTACTTCGGGCATCGTCATCCGAATAGGTGGAGATGAGCATGATGCAGTCGATTGCATAAGGTGAAAGTGCATTGGGGTGATCATCATCAGGTATTGCCGAGGAGGAGCGCTTCGGCATAAGGTAGAAGATCGGGTTGATAAAACCATCGCGGGCCGATAAGGTTAAGTTTGGCCGACAGCAGGATATTGAAGGAGTTGCATATGACGTCATCGTCATCGTCATCAGGATATCGGAGCAGCAGGATATTGAGGAGCTGCATGTGACGTCATCGTCATCAGGATAATCGTCATCAGGATATTGGGGTGACGTAAGCATCGGAGGAAGGGTGCATGAAGTTGAGTATCATCATTAGGATATATGGGAGGAACCGGATGTTCTATATCCTACTGATGAACATGATGTTGAACATCATGATGCTGAAGGTAGAGGTTGGCGTAAGGTGAACAGTGAACGTCAGGAGGATGTTTGCGCTTGCCGAATATGATGATGCTAAGCCGATAGGATTTTAACATGTTGTTTGTGTTAATGACTCCTCCTTCCCATTTGTAGGCTCCCGTTGCGTTTTACCTCTGCATCATAGTGGTATCAGAGCAAAGGACGGATCTTCTGGAAAAGATAAGGATATAGCAGGATGTCAGGTGACGAAGGAACATTGGAGATTCTGACAAGGATGACCAACGCTGAGTTGGTAGTTCTGGTAAAGAAACAGATTGCAGAAAGCAAGGCCGTGAAGGCTCAGAATCAGGAATTGAAGGATGAGTTAGCGAAGTTGAGGAGCAGAGTAGGTTCTGGTAGAGAAGAAGATAGGGAAGAAGAAGAGATCCCTAGTTAGAGCGAGGAGGTCGTTCCTGCAGACCAGAGACCACTGTTGAACGCCCTCAAGGCCATGGAGAGGAGAACCATGGATGTGAAACTGGATTTGCCAGTGTTTACAGGAAAGATGGACCCTGATTCAGTGATGGAGTGGATAGACTCCTTGAACAATTTCTTTGAAACAGAGGAGATACCAGAACAACAGAGGGTGAAAATAGCCCAGTCAAAAATGAAAGAAGCTGCCTTGACATGGTGGAATTTCGTCCAAGATGATAGAGTACAGGAAGGAAAGAGTAGAGTCGCTACATGGAAGAAGATGATGGCATTAGTAAAGGAAGCTTATGTCCCATTGGATTACAGTATCCAATTACACAAGAGGAAGCAAAACCTGAAGCAGAAGGAGCTAGATGTCAGCTCATATACAGAAGAATTCATGAAACTTTGTATGAAAACAAAGGTAAAGGAAAGTGAAGAAGAGAAGGTAGCCAGATACCTTAATGGATTGAGGTTCAACATTCAAGATGATTTAAGTCTGCATAATCCAGATACAGTTCAGAAATGCTTCCAGTTGGCATTGAAAGTGGAAGAGAAGTTAAAGAGAAAACAAGAACAACACAATATGAGGGGAAGAGGATCAGCCCATACAACAAGGCAAACCAATGAGGGTCAAGAAGACACTGGTAAAGGACAGGGACAGTCTGATTTCAGAGGTGGATGGAAAGGTAATAGAGGCAGATTTGGAAGTGGTAGAGGTTTTACTACATTTTCAGGAAAGTGTTACACCTGTGGTGAGTTTGGTCATCCATTTTTCAAATGTCCAGAAAGCAAAGGTTCATCATCCAGCAATGATAGAACAAATGACAAGAGAGTGCAACTTGTGCAAGAAGAGAAAGTCGAGCAAACAGATAGAGCTTCTGAAAGTTATGGGTATCCTGAGGAGGGAGAAGCATTGCTGCTTAGGAGAATTAGTTTGTAGACATCAAAGGATATGATGCAAAGAAGAGCTCTTTTCAAGACCACATGCAAGAGTAAAGGTAAAGTATGTAAGGTTGTCATTGATACTGGTTCAACAGACAACATGGTATCTCAGGAAATGGTGGATAAACTGAATTTGGAAAGGATTCCACACCAACACCCTTACAAGGTATCTTGGGTGAGTGATAGTCAATCACTTTTTGTCTATGAACATGCATATGTTGATTTTCAGATTGGAGCATATCATGATAGAGTTTTGTGTGACATTTTGCCCATGGAATGTTGTCACCTACTGTTGGGTAGACCATGGCTATTTGATAGGAGGGTACTGTATGATGGGTATGATAATACCTACACCATCAAGAAAGATGGGAAGACTATTATGTTGATACCATTACAGGAAGCAGCTGCAGCACAGAGGGCAGCCAAAATTATTTTAGTGGGAAAGAAGGAATTTGTGCAGAAGCCTATAGGAGCAGGCATAAAGGCAGTTGAGGACACTGCAGGGAAAGGAGTTGTTAAGGACAACAGGTTGAAGAAAGTTTTAGTTGTGACTGACAGAGGTCAGCAGCAGGTTCAGAAACAGGTGTGCAAACAGCAACTAGTTGAGAGGAATGACAAGGATGTTGTCATAGTTGGGACTATTGTTTGTCCTATAAAGGTTGAAAGAAAGACAGAGTTAAACATTGCAGAAGTTCAAGAGGCAGTTCAGACAGAGGTTCTGGTCAGACAACCTGACAAACACAAGGTATGTGAGAGAAGGGCCTACATTGACAGGCATAGGGTTCACTTGCAAGAAAGCAAGTTACAGTTCAGAAGTCTTGGAGCAGCCAAGAGCCAGCAGAGGATAAAGCTAGAACAGGGCAAGACACTGCAAAGGCAAAGTGTAAAGGTGGAGGACTTCCACAACCAAACTCATGGGACATGAGTTCTTTTCTGTTGGGGAGTATGGTGCAGGAGCACCTACCTGACAGCTGGCCTCCATGAGGCAGTTAGTTTGTTATAGGTCTGGTTAATGTTTTCAAGAAGGTCTTATTAGACCAATGCATGTAATAAGGTCATGTTGACCATGCTTTGCTATTTTTAGCTATGTTGTTAGGACAGCTGTTATGTTGTAGGTCCGGTTGGATCTCCCAGCCGCCTGGAGAGGTTTCCCAGCCGCTGGGAATCGAGTGGTAGTACTCAAGAGGATTCCTATTTATGTAGTAGGATCGGTTGGTATTGCATATCATCGATCAGACTTTGTGAGAGTGAGACAGAGAGAGAGACAGAGTATTGTAATAGCATCTGTTGAAATCAATAAAGAGAACCTGTTAGTGTTCATCCTCTGTTGAATTCCATTGTGTAATCGATTTGCTATTTTGGTGGGTACATGGATTCGCTGATCCATTCCACCGGTTGATTCGTCGAATCGGTGGAATGGCTGTGTACAGTAGTTTAGGAGGTAGTTTGCTTTCTGTTTGCATGCAAGTGTGCAGGATCGCAGCCAAGAGGTGTTGAGAACCCTAGCATGGGTATGTGCTAGGTCGAGCTGATAGTTAGAGTTTGGAAGATCACCCTGGAAGTAGATCGGGTCATCCCAGGAGGTCCGGCGGATCGGAACGGTGAAAATCTGCTAAGGTTGAAAATTCGTTACAACGGCATCATCAGGATATTACGGTGTATATCCTGCAGTTACTTCGGGCATCGTCATCCGAATAGGTGGAGATGAGCATGATGCAGTCGATTGCATAAGGTGAAAGTGCATTGGGGTGATCATCATCAGGTATTGCCGAGGAGGAGCGCATCGGCATAAGGTAGAAGATCGAGTTGATAAAACCATCGCGGGCCGATAAGGTTAAGTTTGGCCGACAGCAGGATATTGAAGGAATTGCATATGACGTCATCGTCATCAGGATATACGTCATCAGGATATCGGAGCAGCAGGATATTGAGGAGCTGCATGTGACGTCATCGTCATCAGGATAATCGTCATCAGGATATTGGGGTGACGTAAGCATCGGAGGAAGGGTGCATGAAGTTGAGTATCATCATCAGGATATATGGGAGGAACTGGATGTTCTATATCCTGCTGATGAACATGATGTTGAACATCATGATGCTGAAGGTAGAGGTTGGCGGTAAGGTGAACAGTGAACGTCAGGAGGATGTTTGCGCTTGCCGAATATGATGATGCTAAGCCGATAGGATTTTAACATGTTGTTTGTGTTAATGACTCCTCCTTCCCATTTGTAGGCTCCCGTTGCGTTTTACCTCTGCATCATAAATAGCCTCTCATTTAATTTTCATCAACCAAATACCTAATCTAATACATAAACATATACATCCACATTAATGCTAATCGACCAAACAAAGATGAAATAATAAAATTATTTAAAAAACTAAAATCCAATGTCGAGGAAAAGTGGTGTCACATTGTTAATGTAAAAGAGAACAAGTGGTTGCATAAACTATCACTAGGGAAAAAACACATTCAAATAAATTGCGATATGACTTTGTAGCCTAATGAGTCATGAAAATTGAGAAAAGCCTCTGCATTGTTGTGAAAAAACTAGAATGAAAACATGACAAGAAAATTTGACGATGGAATGAAAGACAAATGATAACTCGATCCATTTCAATCGTCTTGCACTATTGATAGATTTATATTTGGAGAAGTAAATTGTCTATTCAAGATATAAATGATCTACATAGATTATAAGTTATTGTGATCTTCTCTCTATCTCAATCTTACCATCTCTCTTTTTTTTTCTCTCCTTTATCTCTATATCTCTCTTTCTCTTCATCTTTGTCTTTCTATCTCTCTCTATCTTTTTGTCTCCCTCTCTATCTATTTCATCAATCTTCTTGGTTGGTCCAGCTATGATTCGAAGGCTCGAATGATCTTGGATGGCCTAGGAGAACTATCTTTGAATTCCTTTGCTTGATTCTTGAAATGAAGGCATGGGAAAGGCATTGGATGCAACTTGTGCTAAAACAAGGAAGCTTGGGGAGCAAGAAGATTGCCCAGGACATGTTGAGATACAGCAAGGATGATAGGGACATGTGAGATTTGGGTGACCATGTCAAAATTTTGAGACAATATTGTGTATTGGAGGCTAAAGTTTGAAAGAGGACTATGTTGAAGATGAAGTTCATTTGGGAGGTCTAGTTATGAAGTTAGACAAGGAGGAGGAAAGTATTTCAAGGAAAGAACATAGAGCTAGAAATGTGACAAGTACATGGATGTATTGTGAAGAAGGTGCAAAGTGTATAGTTAGTTGGGAAAGCTTGGGGTGAGCATGACAAAGGTATAAGAGGGGCAAAAGTTTATCATAAGATTGATTGTGGGGCAAAAGTTTATCATAAGATTGAGCTACAAGGAAGGCAATGTGTTTTGAGTGGGACAAGTTGTGGTGATACCTGTGGTGAAGGTGAAGGTTGTGGATCCCTAAACCAATAGAGAGGATCCCATGACAAAGTATATTTAAGTGATTATTGTGGACAATCACGCTTGTTCTAGTTTATAGGATTTATTAAATACCACAAAGATCTTTCAATGCTATATAATGACATGGGCCATAGGGTTACAAGGCAATCATCATTCACTCAAAGACATGGAAATTGAAATTCCACAAATCTTCAGTGTACTCATCCTAGAGATTTGAGAAAATTGTAAAACTGGCAAATAAAAGGTTTAAGTAATACATACAGTCTCATCATGAATTGGGTTCAAGCCTCACTGAATATTCTCTCCATGTTGCAAGTGACATATGATGGTGAGAAAGTATTACAATTGACAAGGCAAAAAAGGTTTTAAACTTTTAAACAATGCACATAGGCAATTTCTTAAAGAGATCAAAGTCCATGGAACATTTTAAAAACAATTCTTAAATTCCTCCTTAAATGATACCTATAAAACCAAATGTTGTAGCTCTCTTATAAGAAATTTAGCATCTCAAATAAAATCTTTTAAAACAAAAAAGATTAGAAAGCATTGCAAGTTTCTCAAAATATCCCTTTGAGAGGTCTTAACTTGGCAACTTATACACCCCAAGTTTGCAAACGTCCCTTTCATGCCATAATTATATTCGTATGGATCTAGTTATTTTGTGCCTTTCATATACATGGCATGACTCGTGAATACCTCCTTCCACAATAATAATATTATAAGCTCAATGTATGATATGAAAATAGAGAAATAATAGACAAGTGCTCTAGGAATCAAGGTAGATCAGTAAAAACACATAAGACAAGATCACAAGATAAGTGCTCTATGAAGAAAAATAGATCAATGATAATCATAGGGAGTATATGATGCTCCCTAGTGTGGTCCCAATGAATATCATAGTGTAATCTCATAGGTAAAATATGCTAACCTAATATGACAACTTGATAACCTTGTGTAATAACCAATAAAATGACTTGTGTTGATAGATATAATCATTAAAGTACTTGTGAAAAATGAGATACTCCGAGATGGGAAAAATAGGTTAATGAAGATCATGAATGAGGATAAGGAAGGCATTGTGCTTCCAATATAATCATAAGGCAATGAAGGCTTAAATACTAAAGCTCTAAAAGAAAAGTATGGTAATGTAAGATCAAAAAGTAATAAAACAATAAATGTGTATGGCACATTAATAAATGATGTATAATTAGTGAAAATTGGATCATGTGTGGTCCAAAAATGTGCCATAGCAGTTAGATTTAAGCATCATAAGTCAATATGATCATCAATATGTATCTTATGTCAAGAGGTGGCATCACAGGGAAATGGCTATAATGTATCACGTATAAGTCATGTATTAATATGAATAATGTATAACATTGTTTGTAAGATTGATTTAGTTTTTCAATGTGTTTTGGTTAATATGTATGTGTGAATGTAAAATGTATCATAAATACTAATGTCACACATGTTATCTATTCTAATCAATGAAATATGACAATGTATTGGAACCCTAAAAAGATGGATGAATTAATGGTCCAAAAGGGACTCCATAATCAAGATCACAACAAATAAATGAACACGAAGCCTCATTAGGATCTGGATAGTAGGTGCAATGTGGGGTTGTTTTCATTCTCATTTTTTCTCTCTTTTATCCATTGGGTAATCTCATCAAGTTGATTGCCTATACCACGTTGTTTCTTAGCTTCTTGAGATTCAACAAACCTTCTATATCTTTTTTTATGCTTGATTAGTTGAGTTCCTCTATATCGAATATTTTTCATTAGTTTGTATCCAAGACCATAGATTTGTCGATTAATTAAGGAGGCGATAATGATTTGCTAGATTTGTCACTTTTAGAATCACTTTCCCACATGTATGTTTCCTTAGAGTCTAGATATGCTTTAGGTGTTTTACCATAGATAGAAGGATCCATATATAAATATGGAATACCATATGCTTTCAGATCCACATGATACTTGCCAACACCACAAGGCATAAAATAAGCCATATTAATTGATGGGTCTAAATCAACAGATACTTAACAAGGGAAAATATCTAAACCCATAATTTAATTATATTACATATTATATAAATTAAATATAATTAAATTATAAATAAATATTATTATTAAATATATAATATGTTTAATCTAAATATACAATTTTATAATATTATATTATACTTATAAATATATAAATACAATATATTTGATATGGTATATAATATTATATTTGAAGTTGTTACATTTCATTTTTAAATATACAATATATATAATTGAAATTTTAAAAACTTACAATATAAATAATTATATATTTTTAATTCTATAATTACAAATAAATTAGTTATCAACTATCCATTATTACCTTGTAAAAGTCAAATATATGTTTTTTTATTTCCTAAACTAAAGGCTAATATGTTTGACAAGAGCATTTATTCACTAGGAAATTTAAATATGTAAGGGTTGTTTGAATGAGAAAAGCCACAGAGTTTATTAATTGATTTATTGTTCACTGATTTAATGCAAGTCATTAATAATATTATATTTCAGTCAAAGTAATTTTATACACCAAAGAGTTGTGGAAGTTCAATTTCCATGTATTTAAGTTAAATGCTGATTGTCTTGTATCCTTATTGTACATGTCATTATGCAACATTGGAAGAGAGTATATCAGGTTGTTGAGAGCTTTGTGGTATTTAATAAATCCCATGAACCAAAACTCATCATTCCTCCACTATCACTAGTTGAATAATTGTTTTGGAGCATCATCTATGTTGGCCAACGGATCCATAGCCTTAACATTTTCCACAATCTACCATTTATAAAAAATTGCAGGCTTTTGCTACTTAATCCTAGCATTTCATTTGATACACATAGGTAATGAATGCTTTCGAACTTGTAGGTGTTATTCATTCTAAGGTGCAAATAGTTGGAAAATATCAATCCACAAATTCTCCTTGATTTCCACTTGTACAAATGAACGTACAAGGTAGAAAGAATTGGCATGATTATTTGAATCATCTTGCATCACTCTAGTAAAGCTCTTGCCATCTATGGATCGTTGGCATGGAATGATCGATTAAAATTCACTCTCTTTATTTTTAATCATTGGATCATTGGCATGAGAAGTACCATTTCATGAAGCTCTAGTGGAGCTAAATGACATGGACCAACCCATATGAAGCTCCATTTTTACACTGTAAAAGTACCATGCCTTGATCTTTAATGTAGGGTTTTCCATTAGAATGCTTGCTTGAAGCCCCAAGTCTATCACACAACAAAACACTTTTTGCCACTATGTTTATGTAGTTAAGCTTGGTTTTGTAATCCCATGATGACTAATGATTTTGTGTTTTAGGAAATGTCTCTTCAATTGTCATGGGTGGTAAAGGTAGAATTTGGAAATAATTATTCATATGAAGGTTATGCATGTAACCATGTTCTCTAGTTGAAATTGAAAGGTACTTTGAATCCACAAATGTTAGTTCAACATCATACAGAAATAAGGTTACGATTTGTCCACCTAGATAAATTTTAAAATTTTGTTAGGGTGCCGATCTAGAAAAAAGTCACCTTGTTGGTTAATAGTGGAATCTTAAATAGTTTGAGCAAGACCCACCATACTTTCACTTTTACTATGTGTATAGTATACCAAACGGTGTATACCTAGGTTAATCAAAGATAGGTAAATAAATGTTGCAATTAAAATGAGTATTAAAAATTAAATAAGAAGGATTGGGCACTTAGATGTCAAAACTATGATGAATAAATAAACCTAATACCAAATACAATTTGATCACCTTGGTATTATAAAATAGATGCTCTTGATTTGAAGAATGTTTTGGGATTGTGAAAAATACTAAACTCCTCTTGAATTGAATTTGTGTTGTGCAAGATTGATCTGATTCTCCATAGTAATGCCCTAATGCACATAACAAGTTTCTTATGTATAAGGACTAACAGTATTGAAAAATAACTCAGAGAGATTGCTAGAATGCAAGGATTGTGTTCTCCTAGATCAACCCCCTTGATTACACCAACTTTACAGTAGTATAAGAATATAGAAGACAATAACTAGAAATATAGGTGTCCTAAATAAATTTAATACAAATTTAGTCTTTTTAATATCCTATATGGATAAAAGAGTAAGATACAAACTTTACTTTTAGATACTTAAAAGTACAGTAGTTATTTGAGCCTCTTTAATTTTTATATAAAAAATATTAAAAAAAAATCACTAATTACTATCACATACATCCTTGTATTCATGATGCATTTGCTAAATAGGCATTGCCATGTAAAAATAGGGTTGTCAAATTAAAATGAATATTAAATTATAAATTAATTCAAATCATGATAAATATGATACTTAATGCAAGTCAATATATAGGTTTGGTAATGCAAGTGGCTTTTGAAACAAGGATAGCTGGTGTGCATTGTGGTGATAAATATGATACTTACTTTCCCTTATCATATTTAACAAAAATGGTTGAAATTTAGGGAAATACTTTGAACATCTTAAATTGGCATATTAGTTTGAAGGACACTTGCAATATGCTCCTTCAATCAAACACAAAATCAATACTTCTCTGTTTCTAATATAAATGTACACGCATGCTAATAGAATTTCACTGCACGTCATCAACTAACAAAACATTTCTAATTTTGGCCAAAAAACCTATATGTTTCCATATAGCGTCTAGTACAGTGAGATCCCTGCTTTTGCCATCCTGTCTAATGCCCAAATATCACCAAAAGTACAAGTTTCTTGATTTTCAACATCTTCATCTCTCAATAGGTATGATCTATGAACAAATCATTTGAAATTGGAATCTACATGTCATCCCAAGATCTCCCCTTCCAACAATTCACACTACAAACTATTCCATCTCCTTGAATAACACAATATTGGTAAAGATGATCATTTAAGTAAAGATTAGTATTGGACACTTCTAGATGCTATGCTTTCCCTAGGATTTAGAATACATAACCTAATAACAATAACACCATTTCAAACTTTTTCTATTATATAATAAATATTATAAAAATAAATGTTTTTTTATGAAACAATATATGTCAATTTTTCTTGTGCCTTGTCTTTTTATAAAGAAATAGGGAATTTTTAATTTATTTTTATATAAGTGAATTTTAAAACAATTATTAGTTTATTAATAATAATTAAAATTGTAGACATAATATTTCCACAGTCCATGTTGATAATTGTAGTGCTTTTGGAAAAACTACGTATTGCTTTTTTTGCCTCAACGTTTCAAATCACACTTCGTGATCCATCATCAAGAGGATTTACATTCTCTTCTTTTCCTCCTAATAATGAATCACGGAGTGTGATTCGAAATGTTGAGGCAAAAAAAGCAATACACAGTTTTTCCAAAAGCACTACAATTATTAATAATTAAAATGATAATTTAGTTTGCAAATGGTAAAGATGGCAATTTATATTCTTTTGACCACCTTCCACTTGGAACAATTTTATTCAATCAACCTATACAATGATAATATTCTACTTCTATTATTCTTCTGGGAGACAATATTCTTCCCAACCTCCTTAATAGCCAAATATATTTCTTAACTTATCATAATATTTCCAGAGTTCTCCATAATCCACATTAAAAAAATCCAATGTTAATCATTGTTCAATAAAATCACATAATTTCATTAACGGTTGATCAAGATCATGTCCTCCATATTCCATGTATCAATATAAGACAAATAGTCAAAAATATACAATTTTTACAATATAATAATATACTTAGATATATTTCCTTTATCCTCTCATTTTCCCAAGTAATGAAAAATATATCCTTACAATTTACCTATGACAAATTAATTAAATTATATGTATATATTTGAAATATAATATTATACTCTAAATTGTATTATTTAAATTGATGATATCTCCAAATAAAACTTTTAGGAGATAATTTATATATTATTCATATTTATTATATTATATAATATTATTTAAATTAATGATATCTCCAAATAAAATTTTTAGGAGATAATTTATATATAAAATATTTTTAAAAGGACCTCTCCCTATAGAAAACTTCTATTTTAATTTAAATAAGAGAGAAGGCAAAAAGACTCTGCGTTAATAAATTATTTTTATAAGAATTCAAAGACTTTTGATCAACTCTTTTAGACTTTTACTAATGACATATATAGTCTTATTCCATCAAAACTATGACACGCTAGCGAAGTCAAAAGGAGGAAAGGGGAGCGTTAAAAAACAATTACGCCGATTTCGGGTGGAGGCCAGATATTCATGAGGCGGCCAAAAACAATGCCAAAAGAAAACGGAAAAAAGCAACCGCGAAGAAAGAGAGCCCGACGACGGAAAAAGAAAACGGCCAACGAAAACAGAACGCGAAATCGGACGGCGGAAGACGATTTAATCGTCTTGCACGCCTGTAGCTCAATACCAACCGTCGATCTGCCAGGTCAGGTCTCTTGATACCGAAGGGGGCGTAAAAATATGTTTTTTTTCGGTCAGTACAAAAAGAAAATTATATAAAAATACAACAAAGTCAAATTATAGGCCCACCAAATTTTAAAATTGTAAAAACAAATTAAAAGTCCGCGAACAAGCCGGATGTAAATAAATGCGTCCAACGTGATTAATAAAGTAAACCCGCACCCAAAACCTTTTAGTCCGTGCTCGTGACTGCGAACGCCCGCCTTTTTAGAATAGCAAAACCACATACGATAAAATTTTGGTATCTTTGAATGTTTTACTCTGTTCCTCATCTCTTATATGTGTATTACTCTGTTTCTCATCTCTTATATGTGTGTCAGTTGAGTGAAATGTTAAGCACAACGAAATGGAGCAATTTGCACTGATTGTCACTTGCATTTTATCAGTGGCAATTGTACTTGTATTAGGAAGAAGAATAATATGGAGGAACAGTTACAAAAACAAACAACTGCCACCAGGATCATTTGGATGGCCCATCATTGGTGAGAGTATCAGTTTCTTCAAATCTATTAATTCCCCACATCAAGAACTCCGTAGAAAGTTCATTGATGAACATGAGAGCAGGTAATAGCTACTATTCTGTAAAAGTGAAAATATTGTATAGATGATCCTGTCTAGATGAAAAATAGTTAGCCTAGTTCTTATTGAGCAAGTCTATCTGTAAGAAAGTACTGCATCTCATGCTTATAGATTAGTATGAATGTTTATATATTCTTCTATTTTCTTTATTGAGTTTATTTCATTTTGTAATTGAATGTTTCAGGATTTAATTGTGTGATAGTTTACTTCTCTCAATGTTTTGGATCACACTCTATGATCCATCATCAGGAGATCATGGAGTGTGATCGGAAACGTTGAGGAAAAAAACTATCACACAGTTAAATCATGAAACACTCAATTACAACATTATGGACTGAGGAAATTTGATGTCTATTATCTCATTTTCTTGCGAAACTTGTTTTGTGCCTAATTTTTCGGATCCATCTCATTGTGGGCATTGTAATGCCTCTATACTAATCTCATGCTTATAGATTAGTATGAATTTTTATATATTTCTCCATTTTTCTTATTGAGTTTATCTCATTTTGTAATTGAGTGTTTCAGGATTTAATTGTGTGAGTTTTTCTCCTCAACGTTTCAGATCACACTCTATGATCTATCATCAGGAGATCATGGAGTGTGATCCGAAACGTTGAGGGAAAAGACTATCACACAGTTAAATCCTGAAACACTCAGTTACAATATTATGAACTGTGGAAATTTTATGTCTATTATCTGATTTTCTCACAAAACTTGTTTTGTGCCTAATTTTTGGAATCCATCTTGTAATTCCAAGAAACATTGTTTGGTGTGTTAAAGCTTAAATATGTTTCAATTTTTGTTCTGATTGAAGCTTTATTCTATGAAGCATGTTATAATTCATGAGCATTTCAATGTGGGTGGCTTTGGAGGTTTCATAATGACTACTAAATAGGAGCTGTGGCAAAATTGTTTTCAAATCTAATTAGTGAAATTGAAATACATGCAGGTATGGGCCCATTTTCAGATGCAGTTTGTTTGGAAGACCGAAGACAATTGTATCGGTTGATCCAGAGTTCAGTAAATACGTTCTGCAAAACGAGGGAAGGCTATTTCAAGCCAAATACCCGAGCTCCACGGTAAAACTTATAGGCAAATATGGTCTGCTGGATGTTCATGGAGAACTCCAGAGAAAACTTCATGGAACTGCTGTGAATTTGTTGAAGTATGAGAATCTGGACTCTGACTTCATGGAAGACATACAGCATGTGTTTGTCAATGGCATGAACGAATGGGAACATCAGAGAGACATCCCTCTTCAGCACAAGTGCCATCAGGCAAGCCCACAAATGTTAATGGGTGGTTACTTCTTTTAATTATCTGATTTTTGTTTTGATTTGAATCTTTTTGTCTTTCAGCTTGTTCTTAACTTAATGGGGAAAAAATTGCTGGATTTACCCCCTGCTGAGGAGTTGAAAGATATATATAAAGCTTTTGATGAATACGTGGGAGCGGTCCTCTGCTTGCCCATCAATATTCCTGGAACTGCTTTTGCCAGGGGATTTAAGGTATGTTTTACTTAACAATGGTATATCTTGAATCTGTAAAACTTTTAGTCTTCCCCTTTCAAATTAAAATGTAAATCTGTTTCTTTTTCTATTTCTCTGCCTTGCTGGGTTAGAATTTGCAATCTTCATATTTGCTGGTAAGTTATCACATGATCCAAAAAAAAATTTTGTTTCCAAAAACTTAGAAATTCACATTTTTTTGGTTACTGGATCTGTTGTTTTCTAAAGAGACTGAAATCACATGATCCAAAACATGATTTTTTTTTTCCAAAAAACATAGAAATTCAATACCTGCTATTCATAACCATGGGTCTTTGCCTTCCAAAAAACTTCGAAATTCAATACCTACAATTCATAACCATGGGTCTTTGCCATTTTTCACAGTTAAATATGTAAATATTAGTTATTTATTTGGTCAAAGGTAAATTTTGATTAATAAAAGTACGACATTTAATTATTTAACCAATTTTAATTGTTTGACTATTGAAAAGGCTGTTCTTAAATATCATCTACTTCAATAGTCAAAAGATAATTTTAGTCAATAAAAATAGGACAAATATTTATCACTTTTTGTTGTGAATGAGGTGTAATATCACTATTGACTGTTTAATCATTGAAGTGAATGATATTTAAATAGAGCTCATTGAAAAATATGATGTTTAAATATGACCAACAATTATATTTTTGGTTACCTATCTGTTTTTTTTCTTAAAGAGACTGTGAAATCATGTTGCATTGCAGGCAAGGAAAATTTTGATAAAAAAGATTTATGAGTGTATGGAGGACAGAAGACAACATCCAGAAGTGAGCCGTAATGATCTGTTAACCAAACTTTTGAGCGAAGGCATCTATTCTGACGAGATCATTGCAGATTTTATATTGTTTTTGCTCTTTGCGGGTTTCGAGACTTCATCGACAACCATGGCATTTGTTGTGAAGTTTCTGACTGAGAATCCGGAGGCACTGAAGGAGATCAGGGTGAGTGTATAGAAAAGTTTACAGGTGAAAAAATAAAGTAGTCAGCAGTCAGCAGTGATGATCTGAATTGGGAATTGTGAATGGACAGGATGAACACGATGCCATCTTAAAATCTAAAGGCAAAGATGATCAAAAGCTTACGTGGGATGACTATATGTCAATGGAGTTCACTCAATGCGTAAGCACACATAATTATTTTATTGATTATTTAAATATAAAAAGCATTCCCACTTTCCATTGAATGAAAATTTGGGTCTTGTCACCAATTTTAAATACATTACTAATTCTTATTATATGCCTTTTTTTATCATTGCAGGTTATAAAGGAAACACTACGTATAGTTAGTGCTGCTCCATGTCTTTTCAGAGAGCCCAAACAAGACATTGTATATAAAGGTATGTTTATTAAGATTAGACATTAGATTTTCACAGTCCATAATATTGTAACTGGATATTTCTAGATTAAACTGTGTGATAGTATTTTCTCTCAACATTTCGGATCACATTACATGATCCATCTTCAGGGGAATAGAAACTCAAACTCTTAATAAACATTGTAACTCTAGATTAAACTGTGTGACAGTATTTTTCCTCAACATTTTGGATCACACTACATGATCCATCATCAAGAGAATAGAAAGTAAGAAAGGAGAAATCCAAAACGTTGAGAGAAAATACTATCACACAGTTTAATCTAGAGTTACAATGTTTATTAAGAGTTTCTTTTCTTATTTTTAAATATATGTCCTAATTAGATTACATAGATATTTTATTTTTTTTAATTTTTTAAAGTGAAGTTAAAAGGTCTTGTGTAAGGTCTTATGTAAAGATATTGATACAATTTAATAGAAAATTGACTTATACAATAATCAATTTTCTATTTTATTGGATTAATATATTTTTAAAGCGATGTGAATAATAATAATTAATTTTATATAAAAAATTACAAAATTTCTTAATTAATGATGTTAATCAATATTTGTAATTTGTGATGGTTTTATTATTAATAATAGGTTATAGATACATATTTTCTATGGACATATTTAAATATAATTTAATGATTTTATGTTAATGCAGATTTTATTATTCCAAAAGGATGGACAATTTTTATATTCTTGAGTGCCCAACATTTGGATGAGAAGTATCATCTTGAACCTAACAAGTTCAACCCATGGCGCTGGAAAAACGAGGGTCTTGTATGTGGGAAATAAATGACAATTTGTTTAGAACAATTTGATGGATAGATTTTGAAGTAATTAATTGTTGTTCATTGTTAATTAATTGCAGGAGCTTTCTCAAAATCCTTGGTATATGCCATTTGGAAAAGGGGCTAGACTTTGTCCAGGATATCATTTGGCTCGATTTGAAATTGCTCTCTTCCTTCACAACTTAGTCACTAAATTCACGTAAGATTGATATACATTTTTTCAATGCTTTGTACATAAAGCCCTTTTAAATTCATTTTTTTCTAATTATTTTGTATCTAAATGTATGACTATGATGAATAGATGGGAGCCGCTAGAAGCTTATAGTGGCACATACTTCCCTCTTCCTAGTATGACAAAGGGATATCCAATTCGTCTTCAGCCCCGAACACTAGAATGAGGAGAGCTCAAGATATTTCTCCATAATTTTTATTATCTTATAAAATGTTAGAGTATTAAATGTTAGAGTATTAGAAAGTTATAATAATTATTGAAATGAGACAATGATATGTAATATTTTTTTGAAATTGATAAGTTTCTATATTAGAAATACATAATTGAGAATAGTGGATTACTTGTATTTTGTATTTGTCATGTAAGGATTTTCATTTAATTGTGCTCTCGACCACGTGCATTCTTTTCTTTTCATTATGATGAACATTTTAATTTTATCATTGATATCGTAGCTCTTTTATTATCAATTTTAATAAATATATTTAGAATTTTAATTCTTTAGATTTAGTCTATGTATGTTTAAATTAATTTCAAGATAACATATATATAGTCATTTACATTAGTATAAAATAAATAAAATATTTTAATTATATTTCTTACTATAATATATTTATATTTAAATAGTTTAATTTTATTTTTTGATTAATTATAAAGAAAATTAAATTCATTTAAAGAACTTAATTACCTTTTAATTTTATCTTTGCTATTAATTTGATTTAAAGGATTGATTTATTTTTAAAATAAAAAATGATTGATTCCATGTTCATAGGGTTTTCACATTATCAAAATTGTGATACCTCACAAAGTGCCCTATATTGATATGTTTGGCCAACCAAGGGTTTAAACCAAGCACCAACATCACTAGCATCATTATGAGAAGTTCATGCACAAAAAAACTATATTTCCAAATTATTTCAAGAGCACTTTTACGATGTACATTTCCAAACTTGACTTCATAAGACACTTTACTCCCATGTGGTTATGTCTACTTTTGAATTTCACTTTCAAAATTTGTAAAACATGTTCACTCATACTTGCTCCTACATCTAACAAAATTGAAAATATGTCAAATTTGGAATGTTGATGCAATTGAAACTGACTAAGACTAATGTTTAACAATGACCAAGTGTAAATATGAATGTAATGTGATAACATTTTTTAACATTCAATACATTTTGTCAGTTATACCATACAAACTATCAAGAATTTGAAGATGATGTAAACAAATGATTTGTGGCATTTTCTATGTTCTAAATTCAATTTATAAATAGTTTTTCTATCATATTTGTTTGGTTTTCAATAAAAAATATTATACAAATAAAATATTTTTCATGATTTCTTGGATATAGATCAGTAACTCCAATATCTAGTGCATATATTTTTTGGGTAATTTTTATTGAATAATTTATTTATTATTAATTTTTTAATCTGTAATAACAAAAAATGTATACCTATGGGTAAAAGCACAAAGTTGTGTCACATTTTCAGCCGACTTATTAGCACAAGTGAATTTAAGTATTTCTAACTAAAAATTAATTTTGGTCAAACATATGATCTTGTAAGATTCATTCTAGCTAAGTTAGATATGTCCACAACTTTTCCAACTAAAATTGTTCGCTAAATGCATATGTAGCACCACTATGAGGCCAATTTACCAAAAAAAAAAAATCTAAAAACTTGATATTTCAACAACTTCTACTCATCAAAATAACATTTTTAAAAAAATATAAAAATGCCCTTTTGTAGATCTATAAGTTTAGTTTTCAAAAAAATATATATTTTAATAGTTTAATTATTATTTATATTTTCCTTTCTATTTTTACTAAAAGTAGGTTATCAGTACAAAACATTAGGTCGATTACCATGTCAAGGAAAAATAGTAAAACTTATTAAAATTTTTGAAAAAAATATGATGCACTAGATAAAAGAATCTATATCAAGATGGTATAATTTTTTTTTCTATTTTAGATAAATAGTTAATATAAAAGTTGACGTTGAATGGAAACAACTATGTTTTAATACACACACATTTTATTATTTATTTAAATATATATTTTTATCAAAATTGGAAAAAAATATATCCATGCACTAAAGTTTCAAGTTACAAATACACACAAAAAAATTGAAGAAAAAAAATTACTATATAAAGATTGGCGTCTCATGTACCTTCATTTTTCAGCATTTTATCAACAACTAAATTATAGTATCAATTTATTAAAAACTATATTCAAATAATTTTTTAATTTTTTTCAAAAAATACAAATATAAAATTTACTAAAAAATAAATATTTTATTAGTTTACATTGTTTTAAGATTCAAAATATATATGTCACTTTTTAGTGATTCAAGTTTAAAAGTTGGATCAGTGTTCGCCATTTCCTTTATAAAAGTGTGACATAGCTTTGTGCTTTTACCCCTATATTTTACCATAATGTGTTTATTAATTTTCCATTGAAACAAGGACATGAATGTAGAGTGTAGTGAATTTTTTGAGATTTTTTTTATATAGTTTGTTATTTTTTCTAGTGTCTCAAACAGAGGTCATTTTTTATGAACATATGTTTATCATAAAATGTAAAAATATAATATTTAAAAACATAATACATATTATACTTTTTGGAAATCTAACACCGAGGGCTACATACCTATAAAATTCCATCTTTGAATGACCTATGTAAGTAATGTTTGAACTATTAGTTGTGCAATCAAATGCCTAATAGCTTGAATTTTCCCTTGTTGGTTGCAGAGTTGTGTGAAAGATTCTTAGGCAGGGGCATATTAACAATAAAATCTAGCTTTTTAGAATTAACCTCAATACCTCACCTAAATACAATAAAGCCTAATCACCAACCATTATCTACACCAAATACACATTTCTTAGGATTCAATCTAACTTTGTATTGTTGTAGGCATTCAAATATTATTCTCAAGTCCTAGATATGGTGAGTCATTTTCTTAGATTTTATCAAGATTTCATCAACATAAATTATTCTAGAATAATATGCATCAAATCATGGAAGATTAAGTTCATGGTCCTTTAATACGTAGCTCCAATATTCTTCAACTCAAAATGCATGACAACATAGTAGAATATGCCCCAAGGAATAGTAAAGGTAATATTATGTTGGTCGTGTGGATTTAAAAGGTGTATGCTAGTGAATATAAACCTATATAAACAAGTAATGCTAAGCATAACCTATTCAATTTATACACAAAAGTAACTTCAAGATTAACCCTAAGGATTAGCAAACATTAATGAAAGCAAAAAGAACTCTCATGAACACTAATACCTATTGTTCCTAAGTGGTGGTTTTGCTCAAAAGGATTATTTTTGTTGAGGGGAGATGTCAAGTGCTCAAAATGATAGCATAACATTGCACTCAAGAGTTGTTCATGAAATGACTTGTGATGGGTTTAATTCATAGATTTTTGGATGAGAGGATCAAGGGCTAGGATTTTTTGGAGAGATCAATAGTTGAGGATACTTGAGAGGATTGGATGAATGAGAGACCTCCAAGTGGTAGCTTGTGTATGGTGCATAAGTGGAGGTCTGAGAATTAAGGAAGATTAATGGTGGAGGATTATCTTGGAGATAGTAGATGATGTGGATCCAAAAAGTAGATTTTGGAGTGATGTGCAAATCTTGCCCATACTCATGTATAAATGACCCATGTACAATTTTGAGCCTTGTGCAAGATTTACCTTAATTAATCTAATGAAGGAAATAACCCCAAGCGAAACCCTAAGTAATGTAAGCAAGTGTTAGGTTCACAAAACTGTAGTGGTAAAACACCCCACATGAATAGATAGACTTTTCTATAGGTCAATCTCAAGTGGCTTAGGATTGATCTAGAGTAGCACAGATTCATTCTCTAATGCATGGATTTAATCTAGTAGATAATAAACTTCTACAACCTAGTTCATTGTGATTTCTAGTATCTACAGGTGTGTTTAAGGATGATGATATTTAAAAATTCCTTTATGAAAGTTATTGGATCACTAGAGGAAAGAACTTCCCTAGCTTAACCCCCTTGATGGACCAACTTTATAGCCCTGGGTGAGTATTGGAAGACAACATTCTCAAGCATGCAGGTGGCTTAGATGTGAATTCTAATTCTAATGTAGGTGTGTTCATTAATCTCTGAATCAAAATGTTCCTAAAATGATTTTATCCTTGATCAACTAGATGAGTTAATTTCACATTAAATGTCTTTAAGTACCAATACATAACAATTGTAGTCATGCAAACATGTACTAGAAATTAGCTCTCCTAATGGCTAGTGGGAAAGAGTGGGAATTGATAATTTTGAATTTTAAAAAAATTAAGGTCAATCCAGAGTGGCTCAAGATTGAACTCAAGCATCATGAGATTAACTAACAATAGGGAATTATAAATCTTAGGATCAAGAACATATGGGTGAGTGCGAGATCATGGTGGGTGAAACAGTGGAACTGGAGAAAATACTTGCTAGATTAAAAAGTGCTAACATTTAGACTAATATTTAGATTTGGATGGAAAGGATGTTAATATTTCTAGCTCAAAAATGGATTCCCTCCAATAATGCCTTAGGATTACCTCATATTTAGGCATGTGGGAGTCCCAAAACTTTCCAAAGAAACTTGCAAAACCACCCATTTAGTGTTATCCTAAAAATTTCCATAATTTCATCCTTGAAGCTAACAAAGTTTTTTGTAACTAAATTTAATCAAATGAAAAGAGTTTATAGAGGAAGCTATTAAGATTCTATTAAAAATATAATATACGCCTCATAATAATTTGATTAGGTAATTATTATTAATTTTCTACATACGCTATGTCTGATTTCCTAATAGATATACATATTTAAAAACATCTATAACTTTCAACATATTTATCTTTTTTTAAAATCCAAAAGATGCATCACACTCTAGGATTTATTGGTTATATATAGTAAAATTTAAAATTTTTGAGTTTCATATATTTTTGACCAAGTTAGGTTGGATGGAAAATTAATTTTTAATATTTTAGAAAAGTCACAGTAAAAAATTCATAAATAATTATTTATTTACTTAAAAAATCCAAAAAATATGTGTCAAATGTGCTCATGTGTCCTTTACTTAAATCTCAATCATGGAGGAAAAATAATATATTTTTCTCATACTTAGGTTGGTTGGAATGACACCTACTTGTTACGATTTCCTAAAAAATTTAGTAGTGCTTCATTGAAATATCCAATTTTCACTAAACTATTTTTAATTTTTTCAGAAAAAAGTTAGCAACTCATAAACTACATTCAATTTATTACAAATTTTATTACTACCTTATTTCTGGATTGTGTAGATAACTCATTCAATTTTTGACATGAAGTTACTTAAGTATGTTTTTCACATTTACATTGCCACTTAGGGGTAGTGTTTGGCACATCATGATCCTGCACTTACCCATATGCATTGAAGTATTTGTTAATAATGAGGTGAATGTGTGGAAATGGATGCAAATGAGGCATGGATATGGTCGAATATATGGAAATATGTGAAGGTGGGAATAAATGGGGATGGATAGAGATCAAGGAATGATCAAAACTCAACACAAGAATTTGACACTTGTTGATATGTAATTGTAACATGGCATTCCATCAAAATGGACCCAAAACTAAATGTGAATTTGTACATGTATGCAAATTTCATCATTACAATATTATAATATGTGGAAATTGGTCACAAATATTTTATCATTTATTAGTTTATTATATTTTTATTAAAAGATAGAGGTAAGATAACACATTTTATTTAATAAAAATATTGAAATACAAGGATTTAAAGGACCATCTCAAGCCATCAAGCTTGTGTTAAGAAATAAGCCATATTAGAATGTGATTTTTGAAAAATCATCAACCAAATTATGTCTTGTCGAAGCCTCAAACATCTAATCAAATCACAATTATAACATGAAACTAAACATAATTCACACTCCAAATTTTCTTTGTAATTTATTTTTGTCTTTTTTTAGACAAAAGGTGCCAGGCACCTAAAATATTATATTATATTAAAATAGAGGGATTACATTAAGCAGGGCAAAAGAGCACCTAGAGTATGAAAAGATCAAAATTTTCTCCTTTCAGACATAATTGGCAAAACCAGCCAATCCTAATAGTAAACAAGGAGAAAAACCCAAAAAATACAAGTGCTTCACCCATATACAGTCAGGGAGCAGTAACCAAAAAGATGCTACATGATCGTTTGTACAAGACCAGTTTAAAAAAAAACTTAAGGATTTACATTATCACACATGCCCTGAACATCTTCGCTATTTTCTATTGCATCTTCATCAATTGGACACCCTAGAGGAGGAATCTGCAGACGATATTGACAAAGAAATAGTAAATCTTGGAACTTATCATCTGATCAATTGGCAAGAGATTCACCAATTTCATCTTTATGAGCATGAATAGAGAAATGAATAGATTCTTCACATTCATGGTGCAAGCCATACTGAATTGCATTGAAAACACAGCTGAAGGAAAGGTAATGAGAAATCTGACACCTTGTAAAAAGACCTCCAACAAAAGCCCCAGTCTTGAATAGATCGTAGCCTTGCAATGCCAAAGTCAACAAATCTTCTGAGAACAAATAAGAGTGAGCAAACTTAACCACAATCACCCTAACTACACTAGCATCTTGCAGAAGATCCATAAAATTTGAAGCAAAAGAAGAGAGGATTTGGGAAGGATATAGTTAATGGGAGTGAGCTACCATAATTTCCCTCCCAATGATTTCGCTCAATGCTTCTTCAATTTCCATGCCATCAATGGCAAAGATAGAAGCCACAACATCAAAATCTATAGAGCCAATGAAAGTACGTTCCCATTTCTGCACTAGGAAATTAAGCCTCTTATTAATCTGGAGTTCCATGATGATCTGATAGGAAGGGTGATGAACAAAGACTTGAGATACTATTATATAGGCACATAATATGACCAAGAAATGATGACTCCTGTCATATCGACGACCACACTAAAATAAATATCTACAATCCTCCATTGTGAAAAGGAATCAAGTACCAACAGTCATACCCACAATGTAGATTTAGCCTCTGATGAAAGATATCTTTTAGTGCGAACATAATTCAATACAAATTCCAATTATGATGCATACGTAAGCTCCTGGAAACAACACACAACAAAGTTAGATAAAAAAAATGTGGCATTTAAGCCACTTATTGATTCAAGTCCTTCTCCATGATAGATAAGATTTTAGGGAAACTTTTGGCCTGATCTCCATTTAGCTAAATTGAGTTCAAATTTAGCTCAAAGGATAAATTAACTAGCCCATCTGCCAGAGCATTCCCCTCTTGGTAACAATGGGAAATAACAAAATTATCAAAAGAATCTAGGAGGGTCCAGGCTTCTTGCAAAAGCTAATAAATCTTCCAACTTGGAGCAAATTTATTTTTCAAACCATTATTTTGTCTTAATAATATGTTATATAATAGGAATCACATTACCATACAACCTACACTCATTAAAAAAATACATGAAAACAATTATTAGTTATATTTGTAATGATTTATGATATGTCTTCAATGAATATGTAGAGAAAATTAAGGCCATTCATGAATTTGAGGTTGAAGAGCATGATCTAAATTAAGTTAGTAATTTAGGGGACAATACACTAGTTGAGAAATTTAATGTATTATAAGAAAAAATGATAACTACTTATTAGCTAAACAAAATAGTTTTATTTCAATTGAGAACATATACAAAATGAAAAACTCTATAGGAGAGATGCATGCCTTGCGATCCGGTTACATACTTTGAATTCAACTAGTATAAATTTCAAAATATTAAAAACAGTAAATTAGGGTTCTTTATGTTAACTAACTTGAATTATATCACACTTGGTAGTCACCTATGTTCTTGGAAGTTGTAATAGGTAGTTGGATAAGAGTTCAAACTTATTAAAGAAAACTAAATTATTTTTTGGAGTTATTTCTTTTGGTACCCCCATTTGTCAAGGTTATATAATGTTCCAAGCAACTGCCCAAGAAGAAATAATAAAATCTCGCATGGAAGACAGTGAGCTACTTGGTGAAGCAATAAGCATTTTTGAGAAGATCATGCTCAGAGTTTAGAGAGATAGAACACTCACTCCCACAGCACAAATGAAAGAGCTTATGGAGTCTATGAATTCCCATTTTGAATCATTTGAGAAAGTTGTTGATAAAAAGGTACTTGAGCTGAAATAGATAGTAAGAGATTAGTTGAGCTAAAAGATAAAGCTTCTCAAGATAAAATTTTGTTAGATAAAAGTGTAGAGTATGCACAATTAGCCCTTAAAGAAGCCAGTGAACTGTATCAATTTTGTTTTACATGGCTAGACAAGACTAAGGAGATAAAAGATAAAATAGATAGATGGGAAGCTCAAATAATGAAGATATCCAAAACTTATGACCTGACAAAAGATGCTTTTGGCAATTAGAGGGCACAAGTTGAAACTATTCATTCTAATATACATAAGTTGTAGACTCAAAGGGATGTCATAAAGCATAGAATGAGTCAGCTCTGGGAGGTAGCAAGTTTCAAAATTGCATCCCTAATCAAGTTAATAGCAGCGGCTATAGACCGGTAGACAAGACAAGGCAATTCACTGAAGCCCCTGATATAGTGAAGAAAGTAGGGGTACGTGCAAGAAGATGGGGGGCCAAAAAGGGGTCTCAAGTGGCCACATTTTTTTTTTCTGAAATTAGGAAATACTGGCATTGGATGAGAAATTAAGCATGGTTACACTCAAAATTTGGAGATGCAACCAAAACAATGTTCGTAGTGCTCTGAGTCTACTTTCTAAACTACCATTTTTTTAAAAAATGGCATAGATTAAGGGGTTAAAAAGAGGGAGCCACAGAAATTGGTGTTGTTTCTATCAAAAAAACATAACATAGCATGTTTTGTGGCTCCCTCAAAAGGTCAACTTTTTTTTTGGTATTTTTAAAATCACTTCGATGAGAAATTAGCTAATAGCATGTAGTTTATGCCCAATTTTTATGATGATTTTTTGATGAATATTTGATTTTTTACTAATTTTCAAAGTGGACACATCCTAAAAAATAGAATTTTGGCCGTGCTACCCCTATAAATTTTGAAAACTAATTGAAAATTATTTTTTCTTTTTTTAATATTTGTAGAATGGAGTTTAGTTTCTAAATATGTAATTTTTTTGAAATTTCAATGAATAGTTAATTTACAATGAAAAAAAGACCAAATAATGGTTTTTGCCCAAAAACGGACACACAAACAAAAAAGATTAAAGATGAAAGGCTTAACATTGTTAAAATGTAAAAAAAATCACATCGTCAAATAGCTAAGAGAAAGCCTAACATTACCCAGGTGTTTGATTTGTTTGACCTTGAAACACGTGCAAATCTGAGGGTTAGCACGAACGAAATTATGTGAAATCTTGAAGAATATAGAAAAACACGTCTGTGACTGTTCAAAAGGCACTCCAAGCCTTTGGGTTGGAAATCCAAAGCAAATCCCAAGCCCGAGGCTTGGGATTCCCAAGCAAGACATAACGTGAGTGCGTTATAACATGCTCGCGTTATGTTTTTCTTTGCATTTTTCCTTTTCTGCAAGTCTGTTGTTTGTCATGTTTGACAAAATGCGAGTGCGTTATAATGCGCTCACATTATGTTCCCCTTAATTTTTTTTTTGTTCAAGTCTATTAATCATGTATGTATGTATGTATGCCTATATGTATGTATGTATGTATCTATGTATGCCTATATGTATGTATGTATGTATATATCTATGTATCTATGTATGCCTATATGTATGTATGTATCTATGTATGCCTATATTTATGAATGTATAGTGTTGAGGGTAGAGGAGGGTAGAGATAGAAGTGAGCCAGATAGGGGAGGAGAGGGGTGGATAAGGAGTGAGTGATTAAGGTTTAAGGTTGAGGGTTAAGCGTTTAGGGATAGGATTTAGAGTTTAGGGATAAGCGATTAGAGTTTAGGACCTTGAGGGATTAGGGTTTAGGGTTGAGGCTTTAGGGATATCGTTTAGGGTTAAGGGTTGAGGGATTAGGTTTAAGGTAGAGTGTTGAGGGTAAAGGGATTAGGGATAGGGTTTAAGGTTGAAAGTTTAGGGTTGAGGGATTAGGGTTTAAGGTATAGTTTAGTAGTTCTTGTGGATAGAGCCAGTAAACAATGGGAGATTATTTGCCTGTTTCATAACAATATACCTTCCCTAAGTGCGGGGTGGACAGCAAGAAACATAGATGTACCCCAATGCAAATCTTTTCTCATAATGATCATCCTTCTAATTTCAACTGTTAATTACTCACTATGGATGTACCATACATAAAGCTTTTCTCATAGGGTTTAAGGTATAGTGTCGAGGGTTGACCGTTTATTGATAGTGTTTAGGGTTTAGGGTTGAGGGATTAGGTTTTAGGGTTGAGGGATTATGGTTTAGGGTTGACGAATTAGCATTTAATATCGAGGTTAGGTTTAGAGGTCAAGGGTAGAGGGATTAGGTATAGGGTTTAGGGTTGAAGGTTTAAGGATTGAGGGTTGAGGCTTTAGGGATGAGGGTTTAAGGCTTAAGATATAGTGTCAAGTGTTGAGGGTGTAGGGATAGGGTTTAAGTTTTAAGGGTTAAGGGTTGAGGGATAGGGATTAGGGTTTAAGGTATAGTGTTGAGGTTTGATGGTTTAGGGATAGGGTTTAGGTTTGAGGGATTAGGGTTTAGGGTTGATGAATTAGGGTTTAATGTTGAGAGTTGAGGGTTGAAAGTTGAGGGTTGAGGTTGAGGGATAGGGTTAATGGTCAAGGGATTAGGGTTAAATAAGAGTGTCGAGGGTAGAAGGATTAGGGACAGGGTTTAGGGTTGAAGGTTTAATGATTTAGGGTTGAGGCTTTAGGGATGAGGGTTAAGGGATTAGGGTTTAAGATATAGTGTTGAGTGTCGAGCGTGTAGGGATAGGTTTTAGGGTTCAAGTTTTAAGGGTTAAGGGTCGAGGGATTAGAGTTAAGGGTTGAGGGATTAGGGTTTGACATTGAGGGTCAAGTACATTGAGGTTCGAGGGTTAAGGGGTTTCGGGATAGGGTTGAGGGTCGAGGGATTAGGGTTAAGGGATAGGGTTGGAGAGTTTAGGGATAAAGGATTAGGGTTTAAGGTATAGTATCAAGCCCGTTGAGGGTCTAGGAATAGGGATAGTGTTTAGGGTTTAGGAATAGGGATAGTATTTAGGGTTTAGGGATGAGGGATTAGAGTTGAGGGATGACGGATTAGGGTTGAGGGTTTAGGGTTGAGGGATTAGAGTGAAGGGTTGAGGGATTAGGATTTGACATTAAGGGTTGAGGCTTGAGGCTTTAGGGTTTAGGGTTTAGGGATAGGGTTGAGGGTCGAGGGATCAGAGTTAAGGGTTAAGGGATTAGGGTTTGACGTTGAGGGTTGAGGGTTGAGGTTCGAGGGTCAAGGGTTTAGGGATAGGGTTGAGGGTCGAGGGATTAGGGTTAAAGTAGAGTGTGGAGGGTATAAGGATTAGGGATAGGGTTGGAGGGTTTAGGGATAAGGGATTAGGGTTTAAGGTATAGTATTGAGTCAGTTGAGGGTTTAGGAATAGGGATAGCATTTAGGGTTTAGGGATGAGGGATTAGAGTTGAGGGATGACAGATTAGGGTTGAGGGTTGAGGGATTAGGGTTTAGGGATAAGTTTTAGGGTTGAGGGTTGATGGATTAGGGTTTAAGGTATAGTGTTGAGGGTTTAGGGATAGGGTTTAGGGTTGAGGGATTAGAGTGAAGGGTTGAGGGATTAGGATTTGACATTGAGGGTTGAAGATTGAGGTTTTAGGGTTTAGGTTTTAAGGATAGGGTTGAGGGTTGAGGGATCAGAGTTAAGGGTTGAGGGATTAGGGTTTGATGTTGAGGGTTAAGGGTTGAGGTTAGAGGGTCAAGGGTTTAGGTATAGGGTTGAGGGTCATTGGATTAGGGTTAAAGTAGAGTGTGGAGGGTATAAGGATTAGGGATAAGGTTGGAGGGTTTAGGGATAAGGGATTAGGGTTTAAGGTATAATATTGAGTCGGTTGAGGGTTTAGGAATAGGGATAGCATTTAGGGTATAGGGATGAGGGATTAGAGTTGAGGGATGAAGGATTATGGTTGAGGGTTGAGGGATTAGGGTTTAAGGTATAGTGTTGAGGGTTTAGGGATAGGGTTTAGGGTTAAGGGATTAGAGTGAAGGGTTGAGGGATTAGGATTTGACATTGAGGGTTGAGGCTTTAGGGTTTAGGGTATAGGAATAGGGTTGAGGGATTAGGGTTTGACGTTGAGGATTGAGGGTTGAGGTTCGAGGGTCAAGGGTTTAGGGATAGGGTTGAGGGTTGAGGGATTAGGGTTAAAGTAGAGTGTGGAGGGTATAAGGATTAGGGATAGGGTGTTGCAAGCATGGGTTAAACCGGTGTTGTCATTGATGTCAACATACTCATGTTGCATTAATGAGAAGGATTGGGTGAGCTGTGTGCTGAGGATATTGAGAAAATTAGTCTCAATCAGGAACAGTGAAGAATAGTGATGATAACAAGGTAAAAGTCCAAGATAGGTTGAGGATCAGAGGATGCGGTTTAAAGGGTTTGTAGATATAAATCTTGAGATGCTCCAGTCAAGTTTTCAGGGATCCGCATGAAGATCTAAATAAGTTATGGTCACTCAAGTAGAACTGGTTTAGACAAGTGCTCAGTGGTGACAGAGTGAGACAGATAGGTCTGGTGAGGTCCGGTAATGCATTATCCCACTCTGCAGATTTGAGGAAGTGTTTAGAGCATCTTTGTGAAGTGTCAAGCAGATCAGTTTGTGGTTTGAAGGTTCGGAAGAACCTATTCCTTTATGACAGTGATAACAGACTATGTTCTTGAGGTTCCAGATGTAGGAGAGAAGGATTTCAGTACGTAGAGGAAGTGTGGATGTTCCTAGTGATTCAGGAAAGCTTGTGAAGGTCCTTGGTTCATGTTCAATTCATGTTGATGGTCCACATTAGAATTGAAGCCTGGAATTGAAGAAATACTTCTGAATGAAGGTGTTCTTTTTGTGACTGGCCGACTGGATGAATTATACACCTTGCAAATGTTCTTATGGTTGCTTGCTGACTTAGATGTTTGTTCCTAAGTTGATGTCATGTATAAATAAAGGTTTGCAAAGTCATTTCAAGTGTGGACTAGTGGAGATGAGTGTGTGGTAGCGAGGAGAAGAGTGAAAGGAAGAGCAGAAGGATTTGGGTTTTAATGGAACTAATTCAAGCATGGTGACAATGCTATTTACCAGTTCAAGTATGTAATACTCATTTATTGTAGATAGTGTGTCTCTTGTAGGTAGTGAGCCTCTTGTGAGTAGTGTGCTCAGGCAATAAGCCCTAATTGGCATGTGCCATCTTATTCTTTCTATTCTTCTAATAGAGAATAAATTCTTGGGTTAGTCACCCTGTGGTTTTTCCCTTAACCGGGTTTTCCACGTCAAAATCTTGGTGTCTCATGTGTAGATGTGTTTTCTGCTCTTGGTTAATTACATTAAGTTTTCATGATTGATTTATTGTTAATGCAAAGTGAATGCAAGTGTTGAAAGAAGAAAAGTTTTGGACAACTGATTCAACCCCCCTCTCAGTTGTCTGCCCTAAATCTAACAAATGGTATCAGAGCCAAGTTCCTCTAAAAGGAGCTTAACCACTTGAGGAGATCCAGGATGTCGTCCTATAAGAAGGATAGTCTAAAGTTTGATGGAACTAACTTTGCTCTTTGGAAAGGTCGCATGGAATGTCACTTGCAGTGCATGGGATTCGCATATTGGTCCATGGTGACTAATGCCTATGTACCTCCAACGGGTGGTCCAACAACCCTAAATGAAATCATAGATGATGAAAATAATCTACGGACCAAAGAGGCTCTTTTAAGCACATTATCTGACTCAGAACTCTCTAATGTTATTCAACTATCGACTGCCTTTGAGATTTGGAAGAAATTGGAACTTTTGCATGAAGGAGACCAGTTTGTTAAATGTGCAAGATTACAGAGTCTAAAAGGGAAACTTGAAAGACTGAAAATGAGAAATGATGAAAATATTACCTCTTTTATGCCAAGAGTGAATGAGCTGGTTTGTGGAATTAGAAATGTAGGTGGAACACTGAGTGAAGATGAGATCATTGGCAAAGTTCTCAGATCCCTTCCTGAGTCTTATAAAATCAAAGCTTTTGCAATCAAAGAATTCAGAGCTCGCACAACAGTCACAAGGGATCAGTTGGTTGGTAAGCTAGCTGCTTTTGAAATGGCTGAGTTTGGAGATGATCCTCCAAAGACTGAATCTGCATTCAAAGCAAGTGCCTTGGTAAAAGGAAAACAAAGGTTTGATCCGAGAGAAAACTCTTCAAGGAAATCATCATGGTATGAAAATGCAAGAAAAGACTTGGAAGAAGAAGCTGAAACTACTCATCTTGAAGCTCTTATTGCAAAAAGACTACCAAGAGGATCCGGTAAGTATGAGAGAAAATTGCCTTTTAAGTGTTTTAACTGCAATAAGATTGGTCATTTTGCATCAAGGTGTCCGGAAAGATTTTCTAGGCCAAACAGTAATAGACCAAGATTCTAGAAGAATTGTTACTATGCTCATGAAGGAGATGATGGAGTAACAGATGATGAATCAGAGAAAGAAGACAAATCTGGAAGTGACTGGGTGTTCATTGCCATCAAGGAAGAAGATCCAATACCCTCTGAATCCGGAAATCATAAAGCCCTGGCTGCCCAAGTTGAAGAAAAGGATGATTGAGTCATTGATAGTGGCTACTCTCACCATGACAGGTGACAAAAACAAGTTCACAGATTTGGAAAGGTATGAAGGAGGAGTGGTAAAGTTTGGTGATAACTCTGCAGGTAAATCAGAGGTAGAGGAACTATTTCTTTTGATGGAAAGAATAAAAACGGTAATGTATTATATGTTGAAGGATTGAAACACAATCTTCTCAGTGTGGGACAGTTGGTGGACAAAGGCTATGATCTCAGATTCAAGAATAGAAAGTGCAAAATCTTTGAAAGTTCTGGAACAGAGATTGCATCCGGTACCCAAACAAAAGGTAACATCTTTCACTTAGCTGGTACTGGTAAAAGTTGCTTATTTGTTCAAATTGATTAGAGTTGGTTATGGAATAGAAGAATGTGTCATGTGAACTTTGATAATATCATCAAGATAAGTAATACTCAGGCTGTAAGAGATCTTCCAAGATTGGTAAAATCTACAAATAGTTTGTGCAAAGAATGTCAGCTGGGAAAACAAAGCATAATCTCATTCAAAAGCAAGGAACAATCTTCTACCAGATTATTAGACTTGGTTCACACTGACTTATGTGGTCCGACAAGAATCAGAAGTGTGCAAGGTGATAGATACTTCATGTTGCTAATTGATGACTATTCCTGGATGATGTGGATAACCTTTCTGAAAGAGAAATCAGAAGCTCTTGAGAAATTCAAAATATTCAAGGCTATGGTGGAAAATGAGACCAGATTAAAATTGAAGTGTCTGAGGTCTGATAGAGGTGGAGAATTCATATCCGGTGAGTTCATAAACTTTTGTGAGAAACATGGAATAAAGAGACAGTTGTCTACCCCTAGAACTCCATAGCAGAATGGAGTTGTTGAGAGAAAGAACTGGACCATCCAGGAAGCATCCAAGACCATGATGATGGAAGCAAATGTTCCTTAGATCTATTGGAGAGAAGCTGTCAGCACTGCAGTCTACACTCTCAACTGAGTTCAAATTAGAAACTATACTAGTAATACCCCTTATGAGCTCTGGTTTGGCATTACTCCCACTATAAGATACTTCAAAGTTTATGGTAGCAGATGTTACATTAAAAGGGATGAAGATCTAGGAAAGTTTGATGCTAGAAGTGATGAAGGAATATTCTTGGGTTATTCCACTCAAAGCAAAGCATACCGATGTTACAACAAGAGACTGAGAAAGATTGTAGAAAGTATAAATGTGAAGGTTGATGAAGAAATTGAAAGACCCTCAAGAATTCTTGAACATGATGAAGATGATCAGAATGGTGTTTAGATTCAAGGTATCCAAGTCTCTTCTGAGAAACAAAGTCAAGTTGATCTGGTAAGACATGAAGAAGAGATAAGTCTCAATGAGACTGATCAAGAGTTAGAAGTGCAAGAGACTCCCAAAATTCCAAGGTATGTAACTCTAAACCACTCTAAAGATCAGATCATAGGTGACAAAAGCAAAGGGGTGCAAACAAGGAGGAGAATTGCTCAAAATTTAGATGAGTATTGTCTAATTTCAAAGATTGAACCTAAGATAGTAAATGAAGCCTGCAATGATGAAAACTGGACTAAGGCAATGGAGAAAGAACTGATGCAAATTGAGAAGAATCACACTTGGGATCTTGTTCCTAGACCAAGAAACAAAAATGTGATTGGAACCAAATGGGTCTTCCAGAACAAATTGAATGAAGTCGGTGAAGTAATCAGAAACAAGGCCATATTAGTTTGCAAAGGTTACTCTCAAATAGAAGGGGTTGATTTTGAAGAAACTTTTGCTCCGGTGGCAAGAATTGAAGTAGTCAGATTATTTCTTGCATTTTCTGCCTTCAAGGATTTCAAGGTGTATCAGATGGATGTCAAATCCGCCTTCCTAAACGGTAATTTGGAAGAAGAAGTATATATTGAGCAACCGAATGGATTTCAATTGTCTGATCATAGTGACATGGTCTGTAAATTAAAAAAGGCACTGTATGGACTGAAGCAAGCCCCAAGAGCTTGGTATGAAAGATTAGATATGCATCTCTTGAAGATTGGTTTCAATAAAGGTACTGCTGACAATAATTTGTATTTCAAAATTGATCATGAAAATATCTTAATTGTTGAAGTATTTGTTGATGATATCATTTTTGGAGGAAGAGACAGTATGTATAAAACTTTTGCAAGTCAAATGAAAAGTGAGTTTGAGATGTCAATGCTTGGAGAAATGAATTTCTTTTTGGGTCTACAAATCACTCAAACAAAGAAAGGAATCTTCATCTCTCAGCCAAAATATGTGAAAGAATTGTTGAGGAAATTTGGGATGGAAGACTCAAAGCCAATGAACACTCCAATGGCAACTGGATGCAAGTTGAGCAAAGATGATGACTCTCCCAAGGTTGATCAGACAAAATATAGGTCAATGATTGGAGGACTGTTGTATCTCACTCAAACTAGACCAGATATTATGTAGGCTGCTGATCTTGTTGCTAGATTCCAACCTGATCCTAAAGAATCTCATGTCATGGCAATCAAGAGGATTTTTAGATATCTAAAGGGGACAGTTGAGTATGGTCTATGGTATCCTAGAGATCATGATTTCTCTCTTCATGCATATATAGATGCAGATTGGGCAGGAGATGTGGATGACCAGAAGAGTACCAGTGGTGGAGCATTCTTTTTGGGAAAAAGATTGGTTTCTTGGCTAAGCAAGAAATAAGAGGCAATATCTCTGTCTACAACTGAAGCAGAAAACATTGCAGTAGTAGGTAGTTGCACTTAAATCCTATGGATGAAGCAGATGCTAAGAGACATTAAAATAGAATATGAGGAGCCTATCACAATTTTCTGTGATAATTCAAGTGCAATAAATATTTCTAAGAATCTGGTGTTACATTCTAAGACCAAGCACATATCTATCAAGTTTCACTTTCTGAGAGAGTAAGTGAACAAGGATGAAGTTAGATTGGAGTATGTGCCCTCTAAGGATCAAATTGTAGATATCTTTACTAAACCTCTTCCCAATGACTCTTTTGAGTATCTCAGGGAGAAGTTAGGGGTTATTGCCCCTCCGATGATGAACTAGGATGCACTAATGTGCATCAGTCCAGTGGATATCACAGTCATATCTTGTGGTCTAAATTGGTGTTGGAGAGCTGCTACTCAGGGGGAGAAGCAGGTGTGATTATAAAGTTGCAAGTTTGGGCCCTTTACCATTGATGTCAAAGGGGGAGAGAAGACATGTGAAAAACAAGTGGTTGATGATCAAAGGGGGAGTAGTACAGGAAGAGAAGACATGTGAATAGTTGTTGTTGATAGGGGGAGCTATGATAGTAAGGAGAAGTTCTTGTCTTGATGGTTTTTCACATAATATGTTGCCATCAATGACAAAGGGGAGATTGTTACAAGTATGGGTTAAACTGGTGTTGTCATTGATGTCAACATACTCATGTTGCATTAATGAGAAGGATTGGGTGAGCTGTGTGCTGAGGATATTGAGAAAATTAGTCTCAATCAGGAACAATGAAGAACAGTGATGATAACAAGGTAAAAATCCAAGATAGGTTGAGGATCAGAGGATGCGGTTTAAAGGGTTTGTAGCTATAAGTCTCGAGATGCTCCAGTCAGGTTTTCAGGGATCCACATGAAGATCTGAAGAAGTTATGGTCGCTTAAGTAGAACCGGTTCAGACAAGTGCTTAGTGGTGACCGAGTGAGACAGATAGGTCCGATGAGGTCCGGTAATGCATTATCCCACTCTACGGATTTGAGGAAGTGTTTCGAACATCCTTGTGAAGTGTCAAGTAGATCGGTTTGTGGTTTGAAGGTCTGAAAGAACCTATTCCTTTGTGACAGTGATAATAGACTGTGTTCTTGAGGTTCAAGATGTAGGAGAGAAGGATTTTAGTACATAGAGGAAGTGCGGATGTTCCTGGTGATTCAGGAAAGCTTGTGAAGGTCCTTGGTTCATGTTCAATTCGTGTTGATGGTCCGCATTAGAATTGAAGCCCAAAATTGAAGAAATACTTCCAGATGAAGGTGTTCTTTCTATGACTGGCCGACCGGATGAATTATACACCTTGCAAATGTTCTTGTGGTTGCTTGCCGACTTAGATGTTTGTTCCTAAGTTGATGTCGTGTATAAATAAAGGTTTACGAAGTCATTTCAAGTGTGGACTGGTGGAGATGAGTGTGTGGTAGCGAGGAGAAGAGCGAAAGGAAGAGCAGAAGGATTTGGGCTTTAATGGAACTGATTCAAGCATGGTGACGATGCTATTTACCAGTTCAAGTATGTAATACTTATTTATTGTAGACAGTGTGTCTCTTGTAGGCAGTGAACCTCTTGTGAGCAGTGTGCTCAGGTAGTAAGCCCTAATTGGCATGTGCCATCATATTCTTTCTATTCTTCTAACAGAGAATAAATTCTTGGGTTAGTCACCCTGTGGTTTTTCCCTTAACTGGGTTTTCCACGTCAAAATCTTGGTGTCTCATGTGTAGATGTGTTTTCTGCTCTTGGTTAATTACATTAAGTTTTCATGATTGATTTATTGTTAATGCAAAGTGAATGCAAGTGTTGAAAGAAGAAAAGTTTTGGACAACTGATTCACCCCCCCTCTCAGTTGTCTGCCCTAAATCTAACATAGGGTTGGAGGGTTTAGGGATAAGGGATTAGGGTTTAGGGTATAGTATTGACTCATTTGAGGGTTTAGGAATAGGGATAGCATGTAGGGTTTAGGGATGAGGGATTAGAGTTGAGGGATGATGGATTAGGGTTGAGGGTTGAGGGATTAGGGTTTAGGGATAAGGTTTAGGGTTGAGGGTTGAGGGATTAGGGTTTAAGGTATAGTGTTGAGGGTTTAGGGCTGAGGGATTAGAGTGAAGGGTTGAGGGATTAGGATTTGACGTTGAGGGTTGAGGCTTTAGGGTTTAGGGTTTAGGGATAGGGTTGAGGGTCGAGGGATCAGAGTTAAGGGTTGAGGGATTAGGGTTTGAAGTTGAGGGTTGAGGGTTGAGGTTCGAGGGACTAGGGTTAAAGTAGAGTGTGGAGGGTATAAGGATTAGGGATAGGGTTGGAGGGTTTAGGGATAAGGGATTAGGGTTTAAGGTATAGTATCGAGTCTGTTGAGGGTTTAGGAATAGGGATAGCATTTAGGGTTTAGGGATGAGGGATTAGAGTTGAGGGATGACAAATTAGGGTTGAGGGTTGAGGGATTAGGGTTTAGGGATAAGGTTTAGGGTTGAGGGTTGAGGGATTAGGGTTTAAGGTATAGTGTTGAGGTTTTAGGGATAGGGTTTAGGGTTGAGGGATTAGAGTGAACAGTTGAAGGACTAGGATTTGATGTTGAGGGTTGAGGCTTTAGTGTTTAGGGTTTAGGGATAGGGTTGAGGGTCGAGGGATCAGAGTTAAGGGTTGAGCTATTAGGGTTTGACGTTGAGGGTTGAGGCTTGAGGTTTGCGGGTCAAGGGTTTAGGGATAGGGTTGAGGGTCGAGGGATTAGGGTTAAGGTAGAGTGTGGAGGGTATAAGTATTAGGGATAGGGTTGGAGGGTTTAGGGATTAGGGATTAGGGTTTAAGGTATAGTATCAAGTCTATTGAAGGTTTAGGAATAGGGATAGCATTTAGGGTTTAGGGATGAGGGATTAGAGTTGAGGGATGACGGATTAGGGTTGAGGGATTAGGGTTTAGGGATAAGGTTTAGGGTTAAGGGTTGAGGGATTATGGTTTAAGGTATAGTGTTGAGGGTTTATGGATAGGGTTTAGGGTTGAGGGATTAGAGTGAAGGGTTGAGGGATTAGGATTTGACATTAAGGGTTGAGGGTTGAGGGTTGAGGGTTTAGGGTTTAGGTTTAGGGATAGGGTTGAGGGTCGAGGGATCAGAGTTAAGGGTTGAGGGATTAGGGTTTAACATTGAGGGTTGAGGGTTGAGGTTCGAGGGTCAAGGGTTTAGGGATAGTGTTGAGGGTCGAGGGATTAGGGTTAAAGTAGAGTGTGGAGGGTATAAGGATTAGGGATAGGGTTGGAGGGTTTAGTGATTAGGGATTAGGGTTTAAGGTATAGTGTTGAGGGTTTAGGGTTGAGGGATTAGAGTGAGCGGTTGAGGGATTAGTATTTGATGTTGAGGGTTGAGGCTTTAGGGTTTAGGGTTTAGGGATAGGGTTGAGGGTCGAGAGATCAAAGTTAAGGGTTGAGGGATTAGGTTTTGACGTTGAGGGTTGAGGGTTGAGGTTTGAGGGTCAATGGTTTAGGGATAGGGTTGAGGGTCAAGGGATTAGGGTTAAAGTAGAATGTGGAGGGTATAAGGATTAGGGATAGGGTTGGAGGGTTTAGGGTTTAGGGATTAGGGTTTAAGGTATAGTATCGAGTCTATTAAGGATTTAAGATTAGGGATAGCATTTAGGGTTTAGGAATGAGGGTTTAGAGTTGAGGGATGATGGATTAGGGTTGAGTGTTGAGGGATTAGGGTTTAGGGATAAGGTTTAGGGTTGAGGGTTGAGGGATTAGGGTTTAAGGTATAGTGTTGAGGGTTTAGGGATAGGGTTTAGGGTTGAGGGATTAGAGTGAAGGGTTGAGGGATTAGGATTTGACGTTGAGGGTTGAGGCTTTAGGATTTAGGGTTTAGGGATAGGGTTGAGGGTCGAGGGATCAGAGTTAAGGGTTGAGGGATTAGGGTTTGACGTTGAGGGTTGAGGGTTGAGGTTCGAGGGTCAAGGGTTTAGGGACAAGGTTGAGGGTCAAGGGATTAGGGTTAAAGTAGAGTGTGGAGGGTATAAGTATTAGGGATAGGGTTGGAGGGTTGAGGGATTAGGCTTTAAGGTATAGTGTTGAGGGTTTCTGTCGTCAAATGTAGATTTATGGGTTCGATTATATTGATTGCCTCTCCAGTTTTGGGGTGTGGATGTTTTGGAATCAATCAGGAAGACTTCAAGAGATTTTGTGGAAGTGGATTGGCAATTGCTTGACAGAATCCCTGCTATTTATGCTTGGATAAGGATTTGTCACAAACTAGAACTTCTACTTCCAAAGAAGATCTGTCTTTCTTCCTTGATGGGCATTTTCTATCAAGAACTTGATTATGAGGGCTTGCCCCTTCATTATTATGCCTATCCTATGGTGGAGCATCTGGAAAGCTCTTACAAGAAATAGGAAAAGTTCTCCCTCAAAAACCTTGTGGTCATTCAAGTCTGAAGGGGAAGGTTTGGAAAGAGAAATGCACAAGAGTGATCAATCTATAGCATGACAAAATGCGAGCGCGTTATGTCTTGCTATAGAAATGGTAAGAAAGTGTTGACCCCCTTGATCTAGGCCCACATGCTCTATTTTCATACTGATTATGTGCGTGCTCTGACAAAAAAGAAGTGCTTTCATGCTGTTGGGAAGTTCACATGTACATTTGACACATTGTACCACCTTTGCATGATCTTTCCACCACTTTTTCTGCTTTGCCAACTTGAGGAGGAAATAACATAGTTTTCACACTAAGTTTGATATATAACTATTCAAGTTTCAATTTTTGTAGTGTTGCAATGTTAATTGTGATTCAATTTCAGGAATTTAACATTATAGATTGGTTAATAGTATTGTTGTTAGTAATTATAATTGAGTGTTATTCAATTTAACATTGAAAAGGAAGCAAGTGGTGTAAAACTCAAATTGTTGAGGAGTTTGATGCAAGAAGAAAAAAACACTACATAATTGGCTACTCTCTCCATTCAAATCTTTATTTTTTAGATATGTCAAGTCTTTACATGCATGTTCTTTACATTTTCCTTAATTCGGATTGAATTATTTTATCATGCTTTATCATACATGTTTAAAATAGACACATTCCCAATCAAGAAAGCAGCCTACAATCTCACATGATGCCATTTATATTTTCTACACTTGGGCTCTTTAATAATTATGTGTAATAAACAGACCTTAACATACCATGATGTCAAACTATATAAGAATAAATCCTTACAACATAATAAAAATACAATCCCACTATTATCTTGTATTCATTTCTTAGGAAGTAATATTGGTCTCTTTATCATGCTATAGACAAATTCTCTATCATGCCGAGGAAACGATCAAGAATTAAACCAACACAGGAAGAGATATAAGCTAAGAATGCAAAGAAAGTAGTGGCTATGAGGGAACTTCATGAGAAGAGGAAATTGGACACGATAAATGAAGACATACCAATTGAAGAGGAACCACAACCATCACAAAGAAATATGGTATTGGTAGCACAAAGAGAATGAATGCAAAAACTTCATGCTACGAGAGATTTGAATACCATAGTTGGAGACATGTCCTCTACCACAAGTCAACATGTAGGGACACAATCTACCACATCTCAAGTTGAGAGTACATCATCACTCGCATGTGATGAAGGAGGTACACCATCGTTCCCACCTCAACCTTAAGGTATGTCATCTATTCCATCTTCGATCGAAGGTATGCCATCTAGCCCATCTCATTTAAATATTGATGAAATTCCTAATGTTGAGATAAATTTACCTAACTTAACACCACCTAGAATTTTGCATAGAAAGCCAAAGTATTTGATTGAAATAGATGAGAATATTTTGTAGCCAATGGAAGGTAAGATTCCAAAATGCACTTTTAGAAGATATGCTCATAAGATTTGAAGATTGTTCTTTGAAAAGTTAAATGAGACTACAAGATGTTAACTATTCATTGAAATGATGCGAAGTATAAAGTATAGGTCCATCATGACGATTCTTGGGTTGAGAACATCAGAGGCTTCAAGTGAAAAATCTATTGTCAAGAATCTAATGAGTACGTATGAGAGTGTGGGTAACACCTCACGCACAAAAGATAGTAATGCAACACAGCGTGTGATTACATCGACCATAGTAAGTAGTCAAACAAGGAAATCTCGTCTCATTAGAAAGATGAGTCAAGAATTGAGAATTAATAGGAAAACTTTATCAAGAGTCAATGGAAGACGCCAAAGAATTGAGGACACTAATGCCAATGAATTATGGGCGTTCTCAGGGAGACCACCACAAAAAGATAAACCAATTGTTGAAGCATTGAGATCACTAATTGAAGACTTTTGGAAGAATTATACAAGGGTATCTTTGAATCAAAGGGATCTGGTAAGAAGGAGAATCGATAGTTAGAATCGTGAGCCACATCCAAAGCATTTTTTGGATGAGACTCAAACAGAGTTTTATGGTAAATTTCTAGAGAAGTATCCTCAAATTAAAATTTGTCAAAGATATTTTGAAATGCTAAAATCTTTCTATATCAAAATAAATCACACACGCACTACTTGTTGTTGTAGATTACATATTGAATTTTCTAACCATTTTGATGCTTATAGGTCTATATGTTTAGATATGCATACTAACAATGTTTTGCAGGGTTGTACCATATGTGCCCCACCAACATCTTCAAGAGACTTCATATCAAGAATTTTATGTGAAAGAGAGGAAGGCCAAATATTCTACAAGAAATTATGCTTGGATGGCACATGTCATCGTTGCGGTGGCTTGCAACATTTGCCAATATATGAACATATGGAAAGAACACATGTGGTTGGAAACGAACTAGTAGAGTTTGGCAAGTATAAAACAGTGGCATACAATACAAAAGATGGTAAAGAAGCAAAGAGGTGTGAATTGGTTATTGAAAAGATTCCAGTATATCAGTTTGTCTATATTTCGTGACAGCATAGTGTATGAGTATGCAAGACATGCCCATAGAGCTCGATCGTTGGACTTGCAATTCAAGTTATGCAAGGACACATTTCCAATTGGTAGCATTGTTTCAGTCGTCGACTTTGCAGAGAACTATAGTCTACAGCCATAGCGTGAGGTGCAATCACAATATTACAACTCCACACAGGTTTCTATATTTGTGCACATCGCATTCTTTCATGCGAATGATAGTACAGAGGATGACAGAAAGATCATAAGGGAGTATAATTTCTATATTAGTGATGATCACATGCATTCTATGGAGTTTGTGCAAGGTTGCTTTCAGGTGTTCTACAATGATTTGGCTAGAAGGGGCATATCGTTCAGTCAGCATATCATATGGTCAGATAACTGTGCGTCACAATTCAAGAACTCACAGAATTTCTATTGGCTAAGTAGGAGGCATAATTTTACAGGTATTCAGCATATGTGGAACTTTTGTGATGCTGGGCATGGAAAGGGAGAGCATGATGGTGTAGGAGCATGTATCAAAAGAGCCATAGCACGAGAAGAGTTAAAGTATAAAGACAATGTAAAGTTGACATATGCAAAATTGATTATCAAGTGGTGTAATGCTTCCATGGGTCCAGGTAATGAAGGTAAGTCTTTAGTTCGTAGATTTTTTTGGTTGATAGATGATACTAACATTGCACCATATGACGACTGTTGTACACTGACAGGATCAAATGAGATGCACTCTTTCAGAAGCTCAATTGCAGGTTCATGGAGTATCCATACACAAGAGATGTCATGCTTTTGTTTTTCCTGTACAATTCAAGTCTGGGATGAGTGTGAGTCAAAGGAGTGGGTTGATGAATGGTAGTTAAGTTATCTTAGCCCACTTGACACGTATCGACCCCCCATGGCACTGGAACTAACACAGATGGAATTATTAGTTGACTTTGACCACATATCAGATTTAGTTCAACCAGGTAATATAGGGTACGTATATGCATCTAATTTCATCTAGTTCAACCAGGTAATGTCATCTTACTTTGTAGTGTTTTTGTAATGTTGACTAATTTCATCTAATTTGCTACACATATCAATGTAGGGCACATATATGTAGTTATTGTAGATGAAGATAATGAAGAGGGAACAGATTATTACTTATGTCATTATGTTGAGGCCAAAAAGAAATTGGAGGCCCTTGTTATAGATGGAGATAACATCAAATACCCTACAGGCTTAGTGGTTATTATTGGAACATGGCGTAGAAGGTACCCACATAAGAGTGTTAATGTTTGGCTATTTTAAGACTTTAACACGCATTGAAAGATTATTCATTACTCAAACCTTGTCGTGGCATCCAATGTTCATTTGATAAAGTATCGGGGTAGACCTTTGAACAAAATCTTGTGGAAGGTGCGTGAGTTTGACCATGAAGCAATACTTGACACAATAAAGAGTAAAGCAGACCCAGATGGTTCATTGGATTAATTTGTAAGTATTCACATTAATTTTGTAAAGTCATGTTACATTGAGTTGTAAGTATGCACATTAATTTGTAAGGTTTGTCTTTTTTTAATTTGCTGCTGCATTTATACACATATACACATTTTTACATCATCATGTTATGTATTTTTGGTGTCCTGCTCTTGATGTGACCAAACTGGTTGTTCCAACATGTCTAGATGGGTACATTTATACTAGGCATGGTCTAGTTTTTCATCCAAACATGTCAAAACAGTCCGAGCTACATTTTACCGACGATATCCCTGAAGAGTCCAAAGTGCAAAAAGACAACAATCTTTAACGAGATGTTACTCAAAAACCGTGTCACTTAGAAAGATTTTGTCTAAGGCAACGCGATCATGTAGAGTGCCTCTACAATAACCTCTCTCAGTTTTTATATCTCTGAGGCATTTTCCCATGGTGAAAGGTTTTCTGCTACCTCAAAAATTGTCAGAAGGAGGCAATGTAAAGTTGCAAAGGTGTGTAACTTTCATCCTACTCCTGATGTTACCAAATTGATTGTTTCAACATGTTTGGATGGGTACATTTACGCTAGGTATGGTCCTTTTTTTCACCTAAACATGTCGAAACAGTCCGAGCTACATTGTACCGACGATATCCCTGAAGAGTCCAAAGTGCAAAAAGGTAGCAATTTTTGACGAGATGCTACTTGAAAGCTGTCACTTAGAAACATTCTATCTAAGGCAACACGATAATTTAGAGTGCCTCTATAATAACCTCTCTCAATTTTTTATATCTCTAAGGCATTTTCCTGTGGTGAAAGGTTTTCTGCTGCCCCAAAAATCATCAGAAGGAGGCAGTGTAAAGTTGCAAAGGGGTGTAACTTTTGTCCTGCTCCTGATGTGACCAAACTGACTATTCCAACATGTCTAGATGGGTACATTTACAATATTCATGGTCCCTTTTTTCACCCAAACATGTCGAAATAGTCCAAGCTACATTGTACCAACAATATCCCTGAAGAGTCTAAAGTGCAAAAAGGTAGCAATCTTTAACGAGATGTTACTTGAAAACTGTGTCACTTAGAAACATTCCATCTAAGGCAACACGCTCATGTAGAGTGCCTCTACAATAAGCTCTCTTAGTTTTTTATATCTCTGAGGCATTTGCCCATGGTGAAAAGTTTTCTGCTGCCCCAAAAATCGTCAGGAGGCAGTGTAAAGTTGCAAAGGGGTGTAACTTTCATCCTTCTTATAATGTGACCAAACTTACTATTCCAATGCATCTAAATGGGTACATTTACACTAGGCATGGTCTTGTTTTTACCCAAACATGTCAAAATAGTCTAAGCTACATTGTATCGACGATATCCCTGAAGAGTCCAAAGTGCAAAAAGGCAGCAATCTTTGATGAGATGTTACTCAAAAACCATGTCACTTAGAAATATTCTGTCTAAGGAAACATGATTATGTAGAGTACCTCTACAATAACCTCTCTTAGTTTTTTATATATCTAAGGCATTTGTCTGTGGTGAAGGGTTTTCTGCTGCTTCAAAAATCGTTAGGAGGCAGTGTAAAATTGCAAAGGGGTGTAACTTTTGTCCTACTTCTGATGTGACCAAACTGACTATTCCAACATGTCTGGATGGGTACATTTATGCTAGACATGGTCCTATTTTTCACCCAAACATGTCAAAAAAGTCTGAGCTACATTGTACCGACAATATCCCTGAAGAGTCCAAAGTGCAAAAAAGTAGCAATCTTTGACGAGATATTACTTGAAAACTATGTCACTTAGAAACATTCCATCTAAGGAAACATGATCATGTAGAGTTCTTCTACAATAACCTCTCTCGATTTTTTATATCTCTGAGGTACTTTCTCGTGGTGAAAGGTTTTCTGTTGCCCCAAAAATCGTCAGGAAGGAGGTAGTGTAAAGTTGCAAAGGGGTGTAACTTTCGTCCTGCTCTTGATGTGACCAAACTGACTATTCCACTGCATCCGGATGGGTACATTTACGCTAGGCATGGTCCTATTTTTCACCCAAACATGTCAAAACAGTCTGAGCTACATTGTACCGATGATATCCCTGAAGAGTCCAAAGTATAAAAAGGTAGCAATCTTTGATGAGATGTTACTTGAAAACCGTGTCACTTAGAAACATTTCATCTGAGGAAACGCGATCATGTAGAGTGCCTCTACAATAACCTCTCTCATTTTTTTATATCTCTGAGACATTTGTCTGTGGTGAAAGGTTTTCTGCTGCCCCAAAAATCATCAGAAGGAGGTAGTGTATTATGTCAGGATGAAAGCCTATTCACTCTAGGTGTCAATCTCAAGTTGCACAATCATGAATGGGTGCCTAGAGCAATAAGGTGCTACATCATGGTTCCAGGACCTTGAAATGGCGCCCAAGCATGTAGGAGGAATTTCAAGGAGCCAAAATGTTTTTAAAACTCTAAGGAACTAGTCCAAAGACTCTATGACGCCATCTTGATACCATTGAGTCAACTTTGGAACTCAAACATACTGAAACAAGGTCTAGGAAGCTAGGTGCCATTTCTTGCCAGTTCAACCTCTCAGATGCACCAACATTGGAAAGACTCTTAATGAGCGCCTAAGTTTGAATTGATCTTGTGATTGAAAATTTGGTGATGTATTGGTGTAAGATGATCTTCAGTTGAAGCAATCTAAGTTCCAAGAAGGGTTTAGAAGTTATCAAGCTCTTCACTAAGTTAGGTGCACTTTACAAGATTTCTTACCCAAGAGTTGCACCTCATTAAGACAAGGCGCATTTTAACCTCTGGGATTTTTCCAAAGAAGCGCTTTAGTTTATTAGCACCTTTGGACCTTGTTTTGCATTCTAAAAGAGAAGGCACACTTTGGAGGCATTTCTAACCCAGATTTATGCCTAGGTATAGTCATCTCTCTAGAGCATTACAATGTGTTTTAAAATGAAGGAGGACATTTCATAAGTTGGGGAATTGATCACTAAAGACCTTGGAGTGTTTGAATTACTCTAAGCAAGAAGGCACATTTCCATGGAGTAGCATACTCTAGATAGCACCTAATGCCATCAAGGCACAATTCCACCCTCACTTTGGTGCCTATCATCAAGAAGGGGCATTAGGCATTCCTTGAACAGTTCTGAGCGTTTGAAGTTCATGAAATCACCAAGGAATGTTGGGCGCCATGTGTATCCTCAACAAGCTTGAGTTTGTGCCTAGACAAGTTGGCGCTTATTCATGTTTTAACTTCCCTCTTGAAGCACCTAACTTGGGAAAAAGTTATCTTGTTGTTAGTCAAGTGTTTGATGTGTTTTGGAGACTCCAAAAGACTTCCTCTTGCTAGGCGCTTTTCTTAGCAACTACAACCTTCAACTGGCGCCTAGATCTTGAAGAAAAACACTTGCAAGTGTGGGTGCACTTTCCTTGTGATGGAGCATCAAACTGGTGCCTAGAAATCATAATGCATGAAGTGAGCACCTAGGATCCTATTGGTCCAATAGGTGGTTTTGGGTTCCATGTCAAGTCATTGGATTAGGTTGCCAACTCAGAATGATTTTCATGCACTTAGACTTCAAGGGGCTAAAACTAGTAGGAAAATATTTGGGGGGAAACCACGCTGATAAAAGTTGGGTAAATTTAACCTCCGAGTCTGATTAGGCTCCATATAACAACAATATTTATATCATGTCCCTTTGCTTTATAAAACAAGCAGTATGTGTCAAATCATAGGGATAACACTATGGTCCTTAGAAATTTCTCTGTGACTTTTGATAAGATTATCTACTATTATGTGGATGCTTGATAGTATTATCCTGATCCATTGGACTAGTGTGGCTATGAGGTTGGAAAGTGTTGCAACCTCCATCCTTTAAACTTCTCCACCTTGTTATGGGTTGTTTTGAGTATTTTCACTTGCTTTCTCTTCGAGAATATTTTCAAATGATACATGATGTGTCATATATCATTCAACTTGATAAACAACATGGAGGGATTCTCATGCCTCCTATACTTCTTGCAAGTTTCTTTATAGATAGCTCACATCATTGTCCATCTAGGTGGTCATTTCCCTAAATATTATGATAAGATAATCTTGTTAATGAACTTTGGATTGAACGAGAATCAACATGCTTTGTCTTGACTAGAATAGTTGGGATGGACAAAAATCTATTGATTCTAGGTTGGGTTGTTAAAGGTCAAGAAGTTTTGGTGTCTAATGCCCTCTAAATCTAAATATTTAAAATCATAGTGGTTCAATAAGTTACAACAAACAGTCAGGTAGACAATAGACTATAAGGAACAAGGACTACACATGAATCCAAAACAACACCAGTCAATAAGGATATCACAAGTAACTCAACATTACTTCCAGAGGCGTTCACAAAAACAAGGGGAGAACACAACTAGAGAATGCTAGACTGTAATAGGGATGAGTGTCTGATGCAGAGCACACAATGGAAGCATAGAATTATCAACTTTTGGCAAGACAACATACCATCCGTGAGCTTAAAATTTCATCGGCCGATAGGCCGATGCCACCATGACTCCGTTTGATTTCACTACTGACAAACATCCCATCATTGACTCTTATCGGTCAGATAGATCGCTATCGGTGACTTTATATCCTTTCACACCGATGTCTTTGTCACTCCGATACGAGACTCTAAGTCCCTCACCTATCGGTAGGACTTAATACCATCGGCACACTCAAAAACTCTTCTACCGACACACCAATCTCACCAATGACAACCTTCGGACCACACCCGTCGATGAGACTCCAAACATCAGTGAACTCTAATTTCGTTGCGCTGATACACTGATGGATTTTGACTATTGGTGTGACCCCTTCATCAGCAAAGTTCTCAACTACTCTTCCGATGCACCGATGGGATTATCTTCTGATACACCGATGTCTTCAACTTTGAACCACACTCGTTGGCAAGATAGACCACTATCAGTGAAGCCTAACCAAGGTTTGTCGATACGTTGATACGACCAACTCTTGACGTCGATACAAGGTTCTTTTGAAGGAAAAGGGCACCTAGGCTTATGGGGCTCAATTTGATGTATTTATTGAAAGCTCAAGGTGAATTGATGCTTATTGAAAATGCCACTTGGTCCTTCATTTGCATTCTAGGCACCATTTCCTATTGACTTATATACTCCTCCTCATGCTAGGGTGCCATAATGAAGTGGTTTAGATAATAGGTGCGCTTCACTTACTAGAGGCTTGTTCTCCTTCCACCTTAGGTGCACTTTTATGGTGGAATAGGTGTCAATGGGCGCCTTGTCTTAAATGAATGCTCTCTCTAAGTTGGGCACCCTTTTGAGGCTTTATGAGTTGCAAATTGCACCTTAACCCTTCATGCTTGTTGCTCAATGTTTGAATGTTTAAGAAAGTCTCCTTTAGGTGCTCATCTTAATGACTTTTTCTCAAGGCACAATCATCCTAATGACTTGGATATTCATCCTAGTGTTTCAGGATATCAGGCTACCAGACTTAGTCATTTTCAGGATCTCAAACATAAAGAATAACATGATGATTCATTTTTTTGTATTGCATATAGTTGACATTCTATGCTACTCATAAAGAATATTAATATTTTCTGTTCAACATGATGATTCATTTTTTTTTTTAAATACAACTTTTATCTTTTAGTTCCAAAATGAGGTTTAGGTAATACTTGAATAACAATAGCTAGCTTATTGGATCAACAAACATCCTATGTAATACAATTGGACTTTAAATATTTGAAGTAGCCATCTACAAATATCCATTCAAATGTGGATTTATAATGCAAGTATGAATGCCATCAATAAAAAAGATTTGTATTAACCAAATATGCATATAGGCATACATCAATATCTGTCGATATAAGTATAACATATATACAAAATAGCCATATAGGCTTACAAGAATGCCATATAGGCATACAATGTCAACTATATACAATACAAAATATATGTCCACAAATGCCATATAGGCATACAACAAAGGAACACAATAAAAAGTCATTCCCCTCTGGCTGGTGAAGAGAATAGATCACGGGTAGCCTTTGATCTTCTAGGGGATGGAGACGCGTATGTGGGTGGTCTACTACGAACTTGAGGGCTACTCCTCCTATTTAGTTCTTCCTGCATCTTTAGCTGTTACAATAAAAAGTATAGACATTAATATATAGAAATTACATGTTATAAAAAATGAAACATTTAACAAAATAATCACTTACCGCTAACATATAATCTGTCTCCTCACTTGCCTCAATAGCAGGAATAGGCCCTGGTGATGTCATGTCCTATAGAAACCATCCAGATAGAAATTAAATTTCAAATCAATAATCTTTTGATTTTTCAAAAATAGACAACTATAACAATGAATGTAAATTGAAATTTACTAATCTACCTCATACCCCTATCAATGCCATGGAGCTATGAATTGCAGAGGCCACACCATGCTCCATTGCCCTCTGAATATGGGGAGGTGTCTTTGCATCCTGCATCATCTAGAAATAAAACAACATTATTCAATTACGAAAACTATAATAGTGATGCAAATCATGGCTCCTAACATACACACACGTTCATCTAAACATGGAATTACACACAATAAAGCACACAAGTCACATACAAAAATCTAGTAAGTACAATTTATTCATTAAACTATTTATTTTATTACCTCCGTAAAGCTTTGAAGTCCACCACCGCTAGCAGGTGTTGCCGTGAAATCTACAATATTAACCTATTCAACATCCAAAATTAGATATTAGAATACCATTCATATAACGATCCTATTCACATGTAATATTTATAATTGTTTACTAGTTACATACCCCGACAGTAGATGATCTAGTGTAAAATGCAGGTGGCGAACCACTGAAAACTGCATCGATGCTATAACCCTGAAATTTCATTAAAATCATCAATTTATTAGTTAATCTTGCATTTCAAAAATGAAATTTAATAAATTAAATTCAATAAACTTGCTAATATTTACCTGAGTATCAAGGCTGAAAGTCTCACTCAGGAGGGTATCTATCATCGCCATCTACTCAGCTGTAGATGTAGCCTGTGCACCTGCGTCCTGACTATCCATGGGGTCATAACCACAAGCTGACCCATAAGTCTGACAAGTATGGGGTGGGACCCTACTCCTCACACTATCTCCCAACCCACTCTGTGTTGCAGGACCAGCATGCTCTATGATGCTCTGGGTCAAGGCACTAATGGACTGAAGTGTATCGACCTCAACACTCTCCTTCACAATGGAAGGGATAGAAACATGCTTGTGGGTTGGTCTATTGATTACTTGTCTCACTACCCACTATGGGTCAAGACGTGCCCCTGGTCTATCTTGTGCTGACCCCCCACCTCTACCCTGGAAGTCCCACATATCAAAATAGTTTGGCACTTTATTGAGGACAAACTCGTAGTAGAGTTTCCTCAAAAAGTATTGCGGGACCTCATTATTATTGCATGGAGGATGGTCAAAAAACATCCACCAACTCTGCCCAAAATTGTCCCTTATCACTTGGTTGTTGCACCAATGGATAGGGAACCTCTTGCATGTAATGGGTGGAGGTTGATTTGTTTGTGGGTTTGTGAAATTTGAACACAAGTATAATTTTGTGATTTGTAATTTTTTCACATCTTAGTATGACAGTTTGTCTACATAATAATCTCTAAACTCTCTCCTCTTATCCGTCCAACTAGTTATTTGCTTGCTAATTGAATCTACATTTGATAACATAGATTCAAGAGATTCAGCAAGCATGGACCTATGCAAGGTTGAAGTGGAAGGATCTTTTAACCTTGCAATTATATCTTCAATTTCTTTTTTGTTGTTTTCAATTTGCCCCATTATATTTTCTTGTGTTCCAGGGGCTTTTCGAGGAATGGATGGAGGAAGTTGTTGTTCTACAGGTATTTCCTCCTTAGGATTTTGTGGATTTTGAGGAGGAGGAGGAGGAGGAGGTGCATTAACATTTCCTGACAATTAACGAAATATATATCAAAAATCAACTCAAACCTATCTATTTAGAAACAAATTCAAACAAAAAAACAAATATAACTCACTCTTTTGGCGTGCTCAACGTCATGGCGGCATTTTGGCGACGAATCGATAAGGTTTTTGTGTTGAATTGAGTTTTGCAAAATGTGAGCGCGCTTTCTAGGGTTTGCAGGCTGTGGGCATAGAGGAGAAGAAAGAAATGAAATGAGATAGAAACCTTTTTTATTTATTTATAGCAAGTCAAAATGCATTCGCATTATAATGCAAGCGCGTTATGGCTTGGTTTTGATGAGCCTTAGGCTCATCATTACTAAGCCATAACATGAGTGCATTTTGTATTATTTTTTTTTTGAAAATAATTTGGCCACTTTTTGGCCCCCCATCTTTTTGCACTTACCCACAGAAGATTTACTATCCCAGATTAATGGGCACATACTAATTTTGAGTGATGCAAAGATTAGTTGGGATGAATAAATGGTACAACTAAAAATAATCTATAAAGATGTTCTCCCAGAACAACAATAAGACTTTTTTATTTCACTTGTATATATGCAGAAAGTAGAAAAATAGTTTTGAAATTTTGGCAACTTGTATATATCTTTGTATCATACACCTTTTCCATTGATGTTAAAGGGGGATAAGAAATGAAGCATGTGAAAAATATTTGAAAAATAATAAAAGAAGCATGAAGACAGGGGGAGCAGTATATAAAGAGAAAGGGGGAGTTGTAACATTTTTTCACATCAAGTGTTGCCATTAATGCTAAAGGGGGAGATTTTTATCAACTTGGCAAACATCACTAAGAGAGAGACACTACTGGTATGATGGTGAATGATTGTGCATGATGTTTGAAGATGTTTTCATTAATGGCAACAAGGAAGGGAATAAGGTTGAGACAAAGTTTTTGGTATGGTGAGAAAGAATTAGTCATTATTTACTAAGTGTTGGTAGTATACATGAGACAGCAGCAGAGTAGCAGTATAATGGATGGCATTGGTCTGCATTTCAAGATTATAAAATGTGGTTTTGGTATGTTGTTTACATTCATTTGATGATCCTATATCCAAGTTTTTATCTCCTGATCAATACTGGAAGCATACACTCAAAGAGACTACGTCCAGAAGAACATAATACACTGTGTTTCAGAGTAGATCACTCATTTGATTTGGTCCGCATTCCTCCACTGTTGTATATTTTGTTATGTTGTTTTGAGGTAGTGTAAACACATGTATGAAGTATCCAAATCCATATTTGCAAGTTCTGAGTTCCATCAGAATGATAGTTATGGGTGCCTAAGTATCGCTACTTGGTCTGACAGAACTTAACTATGACAGAGTATGTATTCTTGTGGTCTGCATTCTACCGCAAAAGAATATTTTGCTTTGCGGTTATGGAGGTATAATCTATGATATGTGAAGAGTCTCTGATATGGATTTGAGCAAGTCTTGTGGTCCGCAATGGAAGATGTAGTCTGATAGTTGAACTAAACTGATGATAGTATGTGGTTAAGGCCGACATGACAGTATGATGTGTGTGCGGTAAGTTTTGTTGTTTGGAATCTCATCCTAAGTAATTATATAGATGGAGCTGACATATGCGACTATGGTTTAAGTATTATTTTGATCTACTATGTATTTTGGTAAATGATTTTGGCTGACAAGTTATGACTACATGCTACATCTTAGTATGCCGACCTAATGTGTAAATTTCAAATATTGCATATATATATTATCAAATTTAGTGTTTGGAAGGAGAAGTGTGAATATAATTGTGAAGTTGATGTGTGAAGAATTATAAGGGCGACAAGAGCATAAGAAGAGAGATCTTATTTGATGTAGAAACAAAACAGTGAAACAGGGCAGTCAAAGATGAAGAGTTTTGAGACAGTATTTCTAAGCTTCATTGGAACTGTAATCATGCATGTGTAGATGCAATCAGAGTAGTTCAAATTGGCAGTGAGCCACCCTTCTTCTTTCTTTCTTCCTCTAGGCAGTGAGCTTGTTCTGGCAGTGAGCATTTCTTTGGGTAGTGAGCCCTGGACAATGAGCCCTAAGGCAGTGAGCCTTCTTGTAATCTAGTATTGTTATTACATAATATATTGTGAGCTAACACTCACCATGGTTTTTCCTAGTATTGGGTTTTCCACGTAAAATTTCTAGTGTTCATGTGTGATGGATTGCGGTTGTTTCTTCTATGTTTAATTTGCTTTGTTATTGCATGCGGTAACTGGATTACTAGTCAATAAGTAAGAGGTTTAATAGAGTACTAATTCACCCCCCTCTCAGTACTTTGGGTGTTCAACATTATGTGATGATCTTATGTGGTTTGTTGATTTCTTTTGTTGCTGATTTTTATGTCATAAATCTAATTTTGGTATTCTACAATTAAGCACATTTGGTTGAATGGTTTTTCAATGAATAAGAAGTCTTAATTTCATATTTACATACAAATTTTAAATTTATATTTTGTAGTAGATTACCTTTATTTTTAACATTTAGCATCAAAGCTTGATCAACTTTGGTTCCTATTGGTGAAGGGCTTTTAGGTTGTGGTGGGAGTTCTAGTTATCTTTTATTTTGCATATTTGTGTGTGGAAGCCATGTTGCATCTACATCTTGGATAGACATTGAGAATTTCAATGGATCTAATTATGAGTTGTGGAAGCTCAATCTATTGAGGATCTCTTGGAGAAAGAGATCTATGGATAGTGGCAATAATATAAAATATTGTGAATAAACTATGCTTGGAAAGAAATTTGTTTTCTCTAAAAATGAAGGAAGGTGAATTAATAGTTGAGCATTTAATTCATTTAATTTAATTGTGAGTCATTTAGCCTCTATGGATGTTAAGGTAAGCAAGGAAGATAAGTGCATTATGCTTCTATGTTCTTCGCCTGAGTCATGGGAGAGTATGATTCTTGCTACTAGTGTTAATATAATAGATCCCAAGATGGATGTCCTTGTTGCAACTTTGTTGACACAAGAAATGAGGAAGAAAGCCACTATGGATAGTTCAATGTATGCTCTTCATTTTAGGGGAAGGTCCAAGGAAAGAGGAGGATCTAAGGGAGATAAAAAGGGTCCTAAAGAGAAGTCTATGTCTTAAGTATGATCTAAAACTCCTAGAAAGAATAGAGTAAAGTGTTGGAATTATAGTAAAAGGGGACATGTGAAGAAGGATTGTAGGAATAAGAAGAAACAATAGGATTCCTCGACAAAAAATTCCTCGAATGAAGGTATTAAAAACTTAAGTATTTCTTGTATTAGTACATTTGATGATTATTAATTGGTTGACTCAGGATTCTCATATCACATGACTCCACATGAGGAGTGGTTCTTCTCATATCATACATATGATGGTGGGGAGGTGTACCTTAGAGATAATAGTTCATATCTTATAGCTAGCCAGCAAAAGGTACAGTTGTGTTTCAGTGATAGAAGGAGAAAAACTCTCTTAGGTATTTGGATTGGTGAGGAGTTTAATTTATATTTCTAAGCTAAATGATTTATGAATACATGTAAAATTTGATAAGACTAGTTGCGGATTGATGAGAGGAAGCTTGGTGGTAGCTAAAGGGTCAAGAATGGGAACCTTGTTTAGGCTAAATGCCACTACTATTTGTAATTCCACCTATGTAACTAAAATATATGAAAATACATGTATGTTGTGGCACAATAGGCTAGGCCACATAGGTTAAAAGGGTTTAAAGACCATTATTAAGAAAAAATTGGTTCATGTTTTTTCCTATTTTAATGAGTATTTTGATTTTTATGAGCATTATGTGTTTGGGAAACAAAATAGATCATCATTTCCTTCAAGTAATTATAAAGAAAAGTGAAAATTAGAAATCATTCACATGGATGTGTTTGGTCCTATGGATGTTGGCTCTATTGGAAAGTCTCAGTATAATGTGACCTTCATTGATGATGCCTTAAGATTCATGTAGGTTTATTTGATGTGTCATAAATTTGAAGTATTCACTAAGTTTAAAGAATTTGAATCCTTAGTAGAGAAGCAATAAGATTGTTAGATAAAGGTTTTGAGATCAATGGAGGGGAATATTTTTCTAATGAATTTGATGAGTTTTGCAAGCATGTAGGTATAATCAATAAAAATACTACTCTGTACACACCCCAACAGAATGGGGTGGCAAAAAAGATGAACTTAACATTGATGGAAAGAGCTAGAAGTATGTTAAGTGGTGCACAATTGGATAGACGCTTTTGGGAAAAAGCTATGAGTACTACTTGTTACTTAATAAACAAATCTCCTTGTAAGGCTCTTGATTTGACACCTTATGAAGTATGGACAAGTAAGAAACATTCTATTTCACATTAATGGTTTTTTCTATGAATCTTTTGTTCATTTGCCTAAATAAAAGTGATCTAAACTAGATCCAAAAGAACATACATGCATATTTATTGGATATGGTGAGAATATTATGTTGGCCACTTGTGTCTTCATTGATGTCAACATAACTGATGGAAATGTATAGACAAACCTAGAGTTAGGATGGTTAAGATAGATCAGTCTGGGAGAAAGGAAAAATGGTCTAAGTATGGATCAATTTTGGTCTTGAACATAATGCAGAGGTAAACAACCCTATCCTTTCATGATTTCTACATATATACTTACATATCTCATCAGTTGGGAGTACTGTACTCAAGGGTAAGATGTAGAAAAGTGTCTAAGGCATTCTCAGTGCAAAACCTAAGGTAGATTCAACTTGAATTGGTTCACACTTCTCTAAAAAGAAAGATTTGGCCATGCGGTTCTAATGATAGCTTTTGACATGAATTGACATGATATATCCAAGGTTTCAACCTCTCACTTACTTAGCATGAAAAGTTACAAGGGATAGTTCATCGGCCATAACCTAGAGAGAGTAGAGCAGTAATGGGGAGACAATGGAATGCTCCGCATTCCTCCAGAAGAGATCTGTTTGTCATGTGGATCTAAGGAATGACTAAGATCAATATGATATATGCTATGATGAAGTTTCAAGTGTTCTAGTGGTCTACAAAGACATTACTCAAGAGACAGAGACATCACACTGTATTCTGGAGCCTGAATATAAAAGTTAAGTTCTTCAAAAGATGAAGCATGTATAAATCTATTATCAAAGCTTGTGCAGAGGTGGTGTATGATCCAAGACACATTAGATATGATCTGCATATAGATAATCCTCATTTTTTTGTATTGCATCAACATGTCATAGCTGTAAGCAAAGTTGTTTAAGTATGATAGTCTTCTGGAATTCCAAGTACCTAAGCCATTCTTGAATTCCTCCAGAAACTTTAGATAGTGGTGTGTGGATCCAATGAGTAGCATCCTTTAATATTTATGATCATTTCTAGAAGGTTTTAGACCTTACACTTCACCGTAATATCATATTTTGGGTTATGAAGCATTACATAAGGTCTAGAAGACTCTGTTCTCTATAGATTGATACATTTCTTGTCTTGTAGATGCATAGGTTGGTATGATACTTCTTTGATAAGGTGTATGATTGTTATTGAGCTCTTCCATGATTGAATCTTTGGTCTGCATTGAGTTTTTGGCTTCTCCCTAGTAGCTAAAAGATGAATAGTTGACAATGTTAAGCAATATGAGCTGACTGGTTAAGTACCTAGTGCATGCAGAGGCTTCTGACTAGTTTCTCAAAATTTGGAAGGTATGGAATGATGTGTCCTAATGTGTTACATAATGCCCTGAGGTCCGCAACAAAATTTGTCATCATTTTTCTTGTATTAAGGCTGACCAGTGACTAGCTACATGTTACATTCAATATTGTTTTGGATGCCGACCTAATCAATGTTTCAAGATCTTGTGGAGGATATATATAGAAGATATAATTCATTTGAAAGGAAATTAACGTGTTCATAAGATAATAGCATAGCAGAAGAAGAAATGAAATGTGCAGAATCAGTTTGAAGGCATATATTGAGCAAGAATAGTAGACTGCACCATCAACATACAACATATGTGTTCTCCATAGAAGTCCTTATATCTATGATATCATTGTAATAGCAGTGATCTGAACATTCAGGGAGTAGTAGCTTCCTTGGGTTATTACCCTAAATCAAAGCTATAAATCAGGGAGTAGTAGCTTTCTTGGGTTGAATCCCTAAAACAATGTTGTAATACTTTTGCAGTGAGCATATTATATTGTGAGCTAATCCTCATCGTGGTTTTTCCCTATTTTATGGCTTTCCATGTAGAACTTTGGTGTTATGCATTGAATTTTGATTTGTGTGTTTTTCTTAATGGTTTCCAAGTTATTTAGTTTTATCAAAAAATGGTTGGTTAAAGTTTTTAAGTGTGTTGATTCACCCCTCCTCTCAGCACCCTATTTGATGCAGGAGCATCCATGGTTCAAGAGCAATCTTGTACCAACCAAAAACATTTGCATTTTAGTTTGTTTGCATTTCAATTTGGTTCTTTTCATTTTTCCAGTTTAGTTTAGGTAGTTCAGTCAGTAGTAGTCTCTGTATTTTTGGTCCACATTCTACCATAGTTGCATTTCAGATCTTTTAGAGCTAGACTTAGTATCTAGACACCTTCATGCACATCATATCTAAAATTTAGAGCATATGGACCAAGTACCAGTAAGATATTGTTATCAGAAGATCGACTATTTTCTCAAAACAAAGCATCTTGACAGTCTTAGATAATAAATTAAAGGAGAAGACATGCAGAGCATTTCACAACCTTCAAAGCTTAATGACACATCATTCAATGTAGTTTGGTTCATGGCTGACCTTCCCCAAGATCTGCACATCATTCCATTCATTTGTTGAGGAGTTCCATTCATTTAGGTCTGACCTATTCATGTACACATGTTACAACTCTTCATTAGAGTTTGTGATCTTCCTTGGCCAATGCGGAGGAATCTTTTGTACCAGAGATGATATATATTGATGTAATAGATCCTTAGGAAAGTAGTTCTCATGATTTAGAAGATATATGGTTTGAATTTGCGTGAAAGAGCTTCAAATCCATATCTTGTGCATATTCTGATATTCTGTAGTCAAGCTTGTGAGCCCTAACTGTAAGCCCGCATGTTTCCACTGGACAACTTGTATTTGAATTCTATGATATACTGAATAACTGAAGCTGCATTTGCTTCATATCTTTGAGTTGTTTCTGTAGACACCTAAAATTGGCTCAGATTGAATTAAGTAAATATTCTAATATTTATCTTAATTCATATTTTCTTCTGTTAATTAAATAAATATTATAAGTTTATTTGATTGGTTCATTATCCTACAATTAAATAAAATTATTTTATTTAATTAAATTCCCTAAATTCTTCTAATGTCTCAAATCCTAAATCCACCTCACAAAATTCACTTCATCAATCCACCTCATCAATCCACCTCATCTTTCCACCTCATCTCTTCCACCTCACCATGTTGCACATATAATTAAATATTCTTAATATTTAATTAGCTAATATCCTCCAAAATCTAAAAATGAATCTTTAATTCAATTGTTCCCCACTATTCTCCACTCATTGAATTCTTAATTAAATTGTTCCCCACTATTCTCCACTTATTGAATCTTTAATTCGATTTGTTCCCCACTATTCTCCACTCATTGAATTCTTAATTCAATTGTTCCCCACTATCCTCCACTATTGAATTCTTAATCCAATTGTCATAACTTACTATCCTCCACCATGAATTCTTAATCCAATTGTCATAACTCACTATCCTCCACCATTTATTCTTAATTCAATTGTCATAACCCACTCTTCTCAAAAAAAGAATTTTTAATTCATCCATTATGAATTAAAGATTCATAAAAAATGAGAGCCATTGATCTCATCTTTTGATCCTCACCCTCCATTCTATTTTTAGAAAATCTATAAATAGAACCCTCTTCTAAGCCATTAGGGGGGAACTTCATCTTGCACAATAACTATACCCAAATTTCTCTTCTTCTCTCTATTTCTAGTATCCTCCATTATCATGTGTTGGAAGCTCACATTCAACACAAACAGGTATCAAAGCCATTCTTCCTTTGTCATCTTCAACAAGCAAGCAAGCAAGGAAAGCTTCTGAGGGCTTCACAATTAGGATCAAAGAAAGATAGGCAAACAATGGAAAAGGATAGGTAAAGGAGTTTGTAAGTATATTTACTTGTGTTGGTTTTAAATCTTCTTTGCTTTAAACTTCCATTGATGTTTGGGTTTTTGTTTTCATTAATTTGACTAACCTATTTTCCCATTTTCATTAAAGCTAGTCCTTGCATTGGGGTTCTCCGAAAGGGTAGTTGATCCAAGGAAGAAAATCACTATAAAAGCATATGATGAGGAAGAGAGAACTACAAAGGGAACAGTAGTCCTACCCATACAAGTAGGATCAGTAATAAAAGATGTTGTGTGCCAAGTCCTTGATAGGGAGCTCGCTTATAATATTCTTCTAGGGAGACCATGGATTCATGCCATGAAAGTTGTCCCCTCAACCTATCACCAATGCATAAAATTCTCACACAATAGCCAGCAAGTCACCATCCAAGGTGACCCTGACCCCTTCCAGCATTGCAACTCCTTCCTTGCCAAACCTAATTACATCATACCAAACAACAGAGCATCTATATCCCCTATCCCACATTAGGACCATACCGCCGAAGCCTCCTCATCAAGGCCCCAAGAGCAAAAAATTACCATAAAAGAAGGCGGAATGGGAGAATACTCCATAGAGCACAACCTTAATCTAGCCAAGATGTCCTTGTCTCCTTGATCTTTTGGCCAACCCAAACATTTTCCAAAGCCATCTGCACCTATAGCTCTCGCAACTCCCTTTGTAAAATGGGGGACCTTATCTAATGAAACAAAAGAAAGAGATCTCCTACAGTGGCTTTATACAGAAGAAGAGAGCACGTCACAAGAACCACCTAGGCTCCCAACAGAACTCTATGGGCAAGGTGAAACTATCCTACACAGAATGGGTTACGAAGGACAAGGCCCCATCAGCCTCAGAAAAGAAGGAATCATAGAACCCATTCAACTTTCTTCATCCTCATTAGCTAGAACTACAAATGGTCTAGGATACAAAGGCAAGGGCAAAGCCAAAGAAAATGCTTGTCTTACGGAAATGATCCATACACTCCAAGAGGACAGCGACATAGATTCCAATGAATATGAGTGGAATGAGCTAACAGAGCACTCCTATGATGACAAAGAGGTTGATACCATCCAAACTTTTAGCCCCTACCATGAGGGACAAACGCTACCGAACAGACCACTAGAGTCTGATTTGCCCACCTCTAAGATTATGCCTTTCGAGGAAGGTTCAAATTCCATCGCAATAAACAACTTGGAGGAAGGTACCATCCTGAACACCACCCATTCCTATACTCCTAGCATATCCATTCACACCATCAATGAATCAGGCCTATCCTCTGATTCCATCCCCTTTGTACATCTTGAGCTTATTAACTGGGATCTGCAAGGAACTCCCCAACTAGACATGTTCCAAAATGATGATGCTTACATTGACTATATGAACCTTAGGGACCACCTACCCAAAGGAGATCATAAAGCTGGTTTCTCTATTGAACTTAATACCGTGGCTTATTTCGGAGAGGGTGCCAAGCCTTCCAGTCACAAAAATATCAAAATAAAAACTGGATTTGACGGTGAAAACCATTTTGTGGCAGTGTCAAATCCCACAACAGTAAAAAGAAAAGACACATCTGAAGGTGAAAACCCAACTGTGGCACCTGATGATGGAAGGCTTGACACTCTCCCCGATGACATGCATCAGGAGAAGTCTCAGATTGTTGTGGAACCTATAGAGCCAGTCAACATTGGTATAAAGGAACAACCTAAGATCATTCATTTTGCTAAATCTCTTACTCCACCAGAAAAGACCAGGTTTGCACCATTCTTCAAGGAAAGGAGGGGCAGCTTCGCTTGGTCATATGCAGACATGCCAGGTCTAGACCCAAACTTGATTCTACACCATCTTCCATTAGACTCAGGAGTAAAACCAGTGAAACAAAAGCTTAGAAAGATGCATCCACACATAGCACTATTGGTCAAAGAAGAATTCAAGAAATTACTGGATGTAGGATTCATCAGAGCTATAGACTACCCGGAGTGGATATCCAACATTGTGCCAGTGTCCAAACCAAATGACTGATTCTGACTATGCAATGATTTCAGAGACCTAAACAAAGCTTGCCGCAAGGATGATTTTCCATTGCCAAATATAGATATCATAGTCGACTTGATAGCAGGGCATACCATGTTATCTCTCATGGATGGTTTCTCAGGGTATAATCAGATCAGGATAGCACCAAAAGACCAGCACAAGACAACTTTCACTTGTCCATGGGGCACTTTTTGTTGGAATGTCATGTCATTTGGGCTAAAAAATGCAGGGGCCACATATCAACGTGCTATGACAACTATATTCCATGATATGATGCATGTAACAATGGAGGACTATGTCGATGACATCCTAGCAAGGTCACTCACAAGAGAATCACACCTAGATGTGTTAAAAAAAGTCTTTCAGAGATTAGACCAATTCAAAGTCAAGTTAAACCCAAAGAAATGTGTGTTTGGAGTCACTTCAGGCAAGCTACTAGGTTTTATCGTGTCGGCAAACAGAATAGAGGTAGACCTCACCAAGGTCAAGGCTATCATGGACATGCCACCACCCAAGACTCTAACTCAATTGAGATTGCTATAGGGAAAGCTACAAGCAATCTGCAGATTCATATCATAGCTAGCAGACAAGTGCCAACCATTCAGTCATCTCCTGCACAAGAACATTCCATTCAGATGGGATGAGAAATGCAAAAAAGCATTCAACAAGCTGAAAGAATATCTTATGAATCCACCCATTCTCATGCCCCCTATCCAAGGAAAACCACTAATACTCTACATATCAGCTACACCTACATCTCTTGGGGCTCTTCTGGCACAACAAGATTATGAGAACAAAGAAAGAGTCGTCTACTACATCAGCCGAACATTGGTGGGCTATGAGTTACAATACTCACAAGTAGAAAGATCATGTCTCGCAATAGTTTTTGCTTCACAAAAACTCTGACATTACATGCTTGCACATCTAGTTAAACTCATTGCCAAAATAGACCCACTGAAGTATCTCCTAAGCAAAGAAGCTCTCACAGGTCACCTAGCAAAATGGGTAATGCTTCTCAGTGAATATGACATTGAATATGTAGACATAAAAGCCATCAAGGGACAAATCATAGCTGATTAACTAGCAGAGGCACCATTGCAAGACACCACGCCAATGCAGTTTGAGTTCCCAGATGAATCCCTATTCAATGTGTCAACATCTTCCTGGAAGCTATACTTCGACGGATCTTACACACCATGGATCGGGGGTAGGCATCCTATTCATAACTCCTGAAGGCGACACAATCCTGAAGTCTTATCGGTTGTTATTTCCATGCACAAACAACATAGTGGAATATGAAGCCTTAGTAATTGGTCTCAAAATGGCAAATGAATGGAAAATCCAAGAACTGTAGGTCTGCGGTGATTCTCAGTTTATAATCAATCAGGTCAATGATGAGTACCAAACCAAAGATGAAAAGCTCATCCCGTACAAACGAATGGTCAACAACTTCAAAGAACACTTTGGGACCATCTCCTTCGAGCAAATACCCATGATTGAGAATAAGCCAGCAGATGCAATGACAACCATTGCCTCTCTTCTAGAAATTCTTGAAAATGAGTCACAGTATGAGTTCTTAGTGGAAACTATCCGGCAACCAGCTTATGATCTTCTTGAGACCCATTCCATTTGCATTCTAGTCGGATCTAATTCACCTTGGTACAGTAAGACTTACACTTACCTCAAGGACAATATTCTCCCACCTGACCTCTCTTCTAACCAGAGATGAACTTTTATATGACAAACCTCTCGCTACACCATCATAGCCGATACCCTATACTGACGTGGTCTCGATGGTACTTTGCTCCATTGTTTAGAATGAGAAGAATCCATAACTACCTTGCAAGATGTACATGAAGGGATTTACAGAACACACTCTAGTGGTCCTTCCTTAGCCAAGAAACTCATGCACTTGGGTTATTACTGGCTGAACATGGAAATGGATTCATATCAGTTTGTCAAAAAGTGTAGGCAGTGCCAAATACATCGGAACCTAATACATGCACCAGCTCAAGAATTGAGACCTTTAACGATACCTTAGCCCTTTTGCCAATGGGGACTTGACCTTGTGGGAAAGATCCATCCGCCCTCATCCAATGGCCATAAATTCATCATAACTGCCATGGAGTATTTTACAAAGTGGATTGAAGTCGTTCCCCTCACCACCATCACAGGTAAGCAAATCTCTTCATTCATCCTGAATTACCTCATCTGCAGATACAGAATTCTTTCATCCATTATCACAGATAATGAAAGACCATTCAAAAACTAGGATGTCTAAGAACTCTGTGAACGATTCAAGATCCAACACCGCTTCTCTACACCATACTACCCCCAAGGCAACGGTCAAGCTGAAGCATCCAACAAGACCATCTTGAAACTCCTCAAGAAGACTGTCAACGATGCTGGCTATGATTGGCATATCCAACTCAATCCCGCTCTATGGGCCTACAGAACCAGTATACGCACTCCCACAGGTGCTACACCATACGCCCTTGTCTATGGCTTAGAAGCTATCTTTCCCATTGAAGTTGAATTGCCATCTCTCAGGGTGTTGTTAAAAGGTCTCATATCAGATGAAGAATACAGAGTCTCCAGATTACAAGAACTAGAGTTGCTAGAGGAAAGGAGACAGAAAGCCTTTGACCATCTCAAAGCATATCAACAAATGATGTCAAGAAGCTATAACCATAGAGTTCACCCAAGAATCTTCAAAGTTGGAGATCTAGTCCTTAAAGAAAATCCCCGCAATCAACAGGATAGGGAAAAGAAGGGCAAGTTTGAACCCAACTGGCTGGGGCCTTATGTAATTGTAGCTGCTTACGGATCGGGGGCATATCAGTTGGCAACATCTGAGGGTGAGCTATTCGATGACCCAATCAATAGCATGCACCTTCACTGGTTCTATACCTAGGAGAACCCCACTATAAGGGAGGCACAAAATACAAAAAAATCAAAAAATTAGAAAAAAGTACCAAAAATATCAAAAAAATTAGAAAAGAACAAAAAAAAATCATCCTGTGGTGAAAACTTGGTAAACAGGTGCCTTGGATAGGTATCATGATGAAAAACTAGCAAGCAGGCATCATGTATACTTTCTAGCTTCCGTGCCAATAAAAGCAAGTGGTGAAAACCTGGTAAATAGGCATTACTTGTGATAAACCACCTTCTCCATCTTCAAGAAATCAATCACCTTGAGTTCATTCTTCCTTGTGTCCCATTCGACCCATATCTGTCCCATAATAAAATCCTGACAGTTACCTATCATGGCTTGATACTCTCTCTCTTTGTTGGCCTTGTCAACCAAATTTTTGTCCCATACCGCATCTAATGTGCACGCCTAAGCATAGTGTCTCTCATTGGTTTTCCATGGTCCAAGTCCATGAACTACGTTGCCTCTGCATCGTCACGTAGGCAAGGCCATATTCCTATGCACCCCTGAGGCTCGCACGGTCCCATCCGTCCCATTTCTTGTCGTCTTTCTTGTTGTCTCTCTTCTAGTCCATCCATGGTCCATTAGGGTTTACCCCAAACTATGCTGCCTCTGCGCCGTCATGTAGGCAAGGCCATTTAGCAATGAGCCCCAAGGCACTAGGTCAGTCCCTTAGGGTCCGTCCCACCAATAAGGATTGTGATACCTTCTACTAGACAAACAAGAGCAACAAAGCACACTTCCCAAAACAACAAAAATCATGACACAAAACATCAACCTATCCAAGGCAAAACAAAGCACCATACCAAAACACTCAAGCTAATTTTATACCAGTTATGGCAAAAAGACACATCTAATGCAAGAACGTTTTATGATTGGTTAGATTAACTTACAAAGTCTTGATTTATGCTATCATGCCTTTCTATGCTACTTGAGGATGCCAAAAGCTAGAGATGCTATGATGGGGGCATGATTATTTTCTTTGTCTACTGCTTGTGGATTAAACTTTAGTAATGTGATGATTTTTGTCTAATGACATGATCGGCAAAAGATCATCGAGGACTCTGAGGTCTAAACATGAAAAGGGGCAATCCTTGTCTGTTGAAAAATGCAAGAAGTACTCAGGTCATCTAGATTCAATTTTGGCTAGATGCTTGTATTAACTTGCTAAATCAAAATCCATGTGAGTAATACTCAGGTCATCTTAGTTTAATTATACCTAGATGCTTGTATTTTCTTACAACATAGTAAAGCCCAATGATGAAAGTGATTCAAAATACTTGCTATATCAAGGTGACAAATATCCATATCCATATCCATACCGTATCCAACTGCAGTTCATATCCATCCCCATATCTATACCATATCCAATTGCGCCTCATATCCGTACCCATATCCATATCCATACCATATCCAATTGTAAGTTTATCCTTAATTCATGCCAATCAAGTCAAATCAATCTTGTCGAATGATCCAATCACAATCAATGGTCTTGATCCTTGTCCGGTCGTAAACCAACTCAATCAATCAATCAATCAATTGTCTTATACAGGATGTTGCATTGTCGAGATCAGACCAACACACGTGTCTTACACGACATGCTTCATTTCCTGAAACCGGACACTATCCTTCGTGTTGCTCTAGGGATCCATCATTCCCCACCATGACAACATGCCTGCCGTGTTGGTCTAGGGATATATTATTCCCCACCATGACAACACTGTCATATATCGTTATCATATCAAACGTCATAGACAGGATGTTATATTGTCGAAACCAGACATGGAGTCTTATACGATATCTCATTCCTGAAACCAGACATCATCGACCTATATCGTTGGTTTACTGCTCGACAGGGGCAATACTTTGTTTGTTCCTGTATCATTTGTGCATACTTGCTTACTTGCTTGTGTGTGTTATCATGTTTACCTTACATTCCATATCATTCATCCCTTTCTTCTGCATTCAACCATTTCATCTCCTGTCAACATATCTTATCGTGAGATTGTCCGTCTCACGCCTGCTACCTTCTCCCTGTCCAATCTCCTGAGGGGGAATCCTATCATCATAACCTATACCAGGGGCAAACTGGGGCATGTATAATTATCAGACTATTCTTATTCTTTGAAACAACATGATAAAACACATTGCTTCAAAGAGGGGCAAAATATAGACACCTAAAATTGGCTCAAATTGAATTAAGTAAATATTCTAATATTTATCTTAATTCATATTTTCTTCTGTCAATTAGATAAATATTATAAGTTTATTTGATTGGTTCATTATCCTACAATTAAATAAAATTATTTTATTTAATTAAATTCCCTAAATTCTTCTAATGTCTCAAATCCTAAATCTACCTCACAAAATCCACTTCATCAATCCACCTCATCAATCCACCTCATCTTTCCACCTCATCTCTTCCACCTCACCATGTTGCACATATAATTGAATAGTCCTAATATTTAATTAGCTAATATCCTCCAAAATCCAAAAATGAATCTTTAATTCAATTGTTCCCCACTATTCTCCACTCATTGAATTCTTAATTCAATTGTTCCCCACTATTCTCCACTCATTAAATCTTTAATTCAATTGTTCCCCACTATTCTCCACTCATTGAATCTTTAATTCAATTGTTCCCCACTATTCTCCACTCATTGAATTCTTAATTCAATTGTTCCCCACTATCCTCCACTATTGAATTCTTAATCCAATTGTCATAACTCACTATCCTCCACCATGAATTCTTAATCCAATTGTCATAACTCACTATCCTCCACCATTTATTCTTAATTCAATTGTCATAACCCACTCTTCTAAAAAAAAAATTTAATTCATCTATTATGAATTAAAGATTCACAAAAAATGAGAGCCATTGATGTCATCTTTTGATCCTCACCCTTCATTCTATTTTCAAAAAATCTATAAATAGAACCATCTTCTAAGCCATTAGAGGGGAACTTCATCTTGCACAATAACTATACCCAAATTTCTCTTCTTCTCTCTATTTCTAGTATCCTCCATTATCATGTGTTGGAAGCTCACATTCAACACAAACAGGTATCAAAGCCATTCTTCCTTTGTCATCTTCAACAAGCAAGCAAGCAAGGAAAGCTTCCGAGGGCTTCACAATCAGAATCAAAGAAAGATAGGCAAATAATGGAAAAGGATAGGTAAAGGAGTTTGTAAGTATATTTACTTGTGTTGGTTTTAAATCTTCTTTGCTTTCAACTTCCATTGATGTTTGGGTTTTTGTTTTCATTAATTTGACTAACCTATTTTCCCATTTACAGTTGCCATTATGTTTACTCTAACTACATGGTCTGGATAGTTCTCTTTGAGGACCCTCCTAACCGTGACTGCACTAAGTCGTATCAGAGCGAAAGTTTGAATCTTTGGGAGAAAATTGAGTGAAGTTGATGAAGGAATTTTGTAAGATCTTGCTGTGGATAGATCACCAAATCCAAGGTAGGTTACTTGTGTCACAACCGATCATCGATTGTGAGGCAGTTGTCACCTTGTAGCCTAATCGACAAACTTGAGGCAGTTTGCACTTGATCTTAGGAAGATGCTACCAAGGAGAGTCCCTACTATTGGAACAATGGTTGGTAGGATGGATGAGATGATGGAAATGATGAAAATAATGAGAATTTGATTGGATACTGTCAAGGAAGATAGGCAATTGACACCTAGACCTAATGTTGAGAGTGATGATGAAGTAAAATTTTAATTTGTTGATCAAATTAGTGAAACGTTGGGAGGTGAAGAAGAAGAAGAATCAGATCAAGTCAAGATGTTTTGAGCTATTTCAAAGATTAGGAAAAGACCTAGAGTTGATGTACCTAATTACACTAGCAATTTGAACCCTAAAAAGTTGATTGACTGGATAAATGACATGGAAGAGTACTTTGAGTATGAAGAAATTAAAGATTTGCAGAAGGTGAAATTTGCAAAGACAAAGCTGAAAGGACATGTTGCTATATGGTGGAAAGAAGTTTAGTTGGATAGAAATAGGAGAGCGAAAGAAAAGATTACAAAATGGGATAGCATGGTGACAAAATTGAAGAACTAGGTTGTACCTGCTAACTATGAGTTGGAGCTATTGAAGAGATTGCAAAACCTGAGACAAAAGGAGAAATATGTGAAAGAATATACTGAAGAATTTCATAATATGATCATAAGGATAGGACACAGGGGAGCAAGCAAAGAGAAAGTGGCTATATACATTAATGGACTAAGATTGAACATTTAAGAAGAACTGAGTTTGGTGAGGATGCCAACACTAGAAGAAGCATACCAGTTTGCCTTGAAAGTTGAAGAGAAGTTGAATAAAAGACATGATCAGAGACAGAGAGATAGAGGAGGCAAATTTTAGAGAGGTAAAACATTTTTTGGAGGAGAGAGATCATGTGCGAAGCATAACAGATCAGAGAACACATTCAAGAAGGAAGACAGAGATAACAATGCATACCAAAGAGATGATAAAAATTTCTACTATAGATGAAACCCTAGTCCATACCCAAGTGAAGGATACATAAGAGAAGGAAGAGGACCTAATAGAAGAACATTCAGATGAACTTGTTTCAAGTGTGGAGGTGAAGGACATAGAGCATTTGAATTTAATCAGGGGAGTACAAGCAAGAGAATATAGAATAGTGGAAGAGGAGCCTGTGTGGAAGAACCTGTTGGATCACCTAGTTCAGTTGGTAAACCTAAGAAAGGAGAATCACTTGTAATGAGGAGAGCACTATTTCAAGCAGAGATAAATGAGGAACCATTGCAGAGGAAAAGCTTGTTCAGAACCAAATGCAAATCCAAAGATAAATGTTGTAAAGTTGTAACTAATAGTGGTAGTTTTGATAACCTAGTTTTAGAGGAGATGGTGACCAAGCTAAAGTTGGAAAGGTTGAAACACCCTAAACCCTATCAAATAGCATGGATTTAGGATGATCATAAGGTACTGGTGAGTGAACAATGTTTGGTGAAATTTCATATTGGATCATATCATGATGAAGTACTGTGTGATATTATGCATATGGATGCTTGTGATATTTTGTTGGGTAGACCTTGGTAGTAAGATAGGAAATATATACATGATGGGAGAGATAATACATACACTATAACATCAAATGGAAAGAGAATTACTTCGATTCATTTGGAAGATGATCCTAAGAGTGAAATATGTGGAAATGCTAGAATCTGTTTGGTAGTAGGAAATAAATTTCTAGACGGTTTGAGACATGAGAATATGTGTTATGCTTTGATCCATAAGAATCCTAAAACATTGAAGGAGACAAAAGAATCACAACCAAAGGAGATAAAGGAGTTGTTGACAGAGTATGAAGACATCATATTAGACAATGTACTTGAAGGATTGCCACCAATCAGAAGTATCAGTCATCACATGGATCTTATACCAGGAGATAGTTTACCTAATAAAGTAGCACACAGAATGACACCGATAGAGAATGAAGAATTGAATAGACAAATATAGGAGTTGTTGAGGAAAGGTTTGATTAGAGAAAGTTTGAGTCCTTGTGTAGTACCTACAGTTCTAGCACCTAAGAAGGATGGAGAATGGAGAATGTGTATTGAATATAGAAAAATAAACAAGATCACAGTTAAGTATAGATTTCCTTTACCTAGGATGGATGATATCATGGATGTTTGAGTGCAGCAAAATATTTCACAAAGATAGATTTGAAGAGTGGATACCATCATATCAGAATTAGAGGAGATGAATGGGAGACTAATTTTAAGACAAATGAAGGATTGTATGAGTGGTTAGTGATGCCTTTTGGATTGACAAATGCACCAAGTACTTTCATGAGATTGATGAATGAAGTTTTGAAGAAATTCTTGGGTAAGTTTGTTATTGTATATTTGGATGACATTCTAATTTTTAGTAAGACAAAAGAAGAAAATTTGTAGCACCTTAGACAAGTTTTGCGGAGGTTGAGAGAGGAGAAATTGCTAATAAACATTAAGAAGTGTAGTTTCATGAAGCAAGAATTGGTATATTTGGGATTTGTGATTTCTATGGAAGGATTGAAGATGGACCTTGAGAAAGTGAGAGCAATTGTTGAATAGCCTACACCGGAGAGCATTGGAGAAGTCAGATCATTTCATGGATTGGCTAGTTTCTACTGAAAGTTCATCAGAAATTTTAGTTCAATTTGTAACCCTATGACAAAGACAATGCGAGGAGAAAGAAAAGATTTCAAGTGGATATCAAGAGCAGACAAAAGTTTTGAATTGTTCAAGAAAAAAGTGACAAAGCAACCTATTTTGGTGTTACCAGATTTCAATAAGGTATTTCAAGTAGATTGTGATGCAAGTGGAAGTGCAATTGGAGCAGTGTTGACTCAAGAAGGTAGACCTGTAGCATATTTTAGTGAGAACTTGAATGATGCAAGGAGAAGATATTCAGTTTATGATCAAGAGTTTTATGCCATAATTCAATCCTTGAAGAAGTGGAGACATTACTGATTGCCTAAGGAGTTTGTATTGTATACAGATCATCAAGCTTTCCAATATTTGAACAGTTAAGGAAAGTTGAATCAAAAACATATGAGATGGGTAGAGTTCATGCAGAGTTATACATAATCTGTATTGAAACATAGGAGTGGAAAATTGAACAATGTTGCAGATGCAATGAGTAGGAGAAGAAACTTGTTGACAGAGATGAGAGTTGAAGTGATAGGATTTGATGAATTGAAGAACTTGTATGAGGAAGATCTTGATTTTGCAGAACCTTGGAAAGCATGTAAGGAACTTGTTGTGATAGATAGGAGTAAGTGGTTGGACTATTTCATTTAGGAAGACATGTTGTTCAAAGGAAATCAGTTGTGCATACCTAGAAGTTCCATGAGAGATAATTTGATCAAAGAGAAACACATTGGTGGATTGGCAGGACATTTTGGCATTGACAAGACAATGGCTTTGGTAAGTGAAAACTACTTTTGGTCTCAAATACATAAGGATGATAGGAAATTTGTGCAAAGTTGCAGAGTTTGTCAAGTTGTAAAAGGAAGTAGTTAGAATACTGGATTGTATAAACCTTTGACAGTACCGGAGAGACCTTGGGAAGACATAAGTATGGATTTTGTGATGGGATTGCCTAAGACATAGAAAGGACATGATTCAATATTTGTAGTGGTGGACATATTTTCAAAGATGACACATTTTGTACCTTGTAAGAAGACAAGTGATGTAGTGCATGTAGTTGACCTATTTTTCAAGGAGATTGTGAGATTGCATGGATTACCTAAGAGCATAGTTTCAGACAAAGATACAAGATTTCTTGGATACTTTTGGAAGACACTTTGAAAGAAGATGAAGATAGATTTGAAGTTCAGTTCAACATTTCATCCATAGACTGATGGGTAGATAGAGGTAGTGAATAGTAGTTTGGGAAACTTGTTGAGATGTTTGGTTGGAGAGAAGGAAGGAAGTTGGGATTTGATTCTTTCACAAGCAGAGTCTACATACAATAATTTAGTAAATAGGAGTACCAGAAGAACACCTTTTGAGATTGTTACCAGAGTAAACCCTAGAGGAGTTAAAGAGTTGAGAGATATTAGTATGACAGATAAAAAAGTGCAGAAGTAGAAGAATTTGCAGAACATATGAAGATAGTGTGTAATCAGGTGAAGAAGCATTTGGAAGAAATGAATAATAAGTATAAGGGACATGCATATGGGAAGAGAAGGCATAAGGAATTTAAATTTGGAGATGAAGTGATGGTGTACTTGAGAAAAGAAAGATTCCCAGTTGGGACATATAACAAATTGAAGATGAAGAAGTTTTGACCTTATAGGATACTCAGGAAATTTGATTCAAGAAATGCATATGAAGTGGAGTTACCAGAGACATTGGGCATATCACCTATTTTCAACATTGTAGACCTATATCAGTACCATGAAGTAGAGTTCAGTGCCAGCATTGAAGAAGACTTGAAGAAATAGTTACCACAACAAGCACCGGAGCAGATTGAGGACATTTTGGATAGCAAAGATGGATGCAGCATCAGAGGAAGGCAATACAAAGAATACCTTGTGAAGTGGAAAGGTAGACCGGAAGAAGATTCATCGTGGATTTCTTAGGCTGAGGCAGACTGTCTTGGTTTCCCTCTAGCCCCAAAAAAGTGAGGGACTCACTTTTCAATAACCCTAGATGTCTGATGTAGGAGCATCCCTAGTTCAAGATCAATCTTGCATCAACCAAAAACATTTGCATTTCGATTTGGTTCTTTTCATTTTCTAGTTCAATTCAGGTAGTTTAGGTAGTTCATTCAGTAGCAGTCTTTGTATTTTTGGTCTGCATTCTACCGCAATTACATTTCAAATCTTGTGGAGCTAGACTTAGCATCTAGACACCTTCATGCACATCATATCCAAAATTCAGAGCATTTGGACGAAGTATCTATAAGATATCACTACTAGAAGATTGACTATTTTCTCAAAACAGTGCATCCTAAGAGTCTTAGATAATTAGCTAAAGGAGAAGACCTGGGGGGCATTTCACAACCTTTAAAGCTTAATGACACATCATTCAATGTTGTTTGGTTTGTGTCTAACCTTTCTTGAGATCCGTACATCATTCCATTCATTTGCAGATGAGTTCTATTCATTTAGGTCTGACCTATCTGTACACATGTTACAACTCTTCATTGGAGTTTGATCTTCCTTAGCCGACGCAGAGGAATCTTTTGTACCAGAGATGATATTTATTGATGTAATAGATCCTTAGGAAAGTACTTCTCATGATTTAGAAGATAGATAGTTTGAATTTACGCGAAAGAGCTTCAAATCCATATCTTGTGCGTATTTTCATATTCTGTAATCAGGCCTGTGAGCCCTAACTATAAGCCCACATGTTTTCAGCTAACTTGTATTTGAATTCTATGATATATTGAATGACTGAAGCTGCATTTACTTCATATCTTTGAGTTGTTTCCATTGTGTTTGCTCTAGCTGCATGGTCTGGATAGTTCTCTTTGAGGACCCTCCTAACTATGACTGCACCACTATTGTGTTCAATAATTGGTATCAGAGCCAAGTACCTCTGAGAAGCTTGACCACTGAGGTAGATCTTCCACTTGAACACATGGAATCTGAAGTGTTGGACAATGATATATTTGCTCCTGAGCCTGATCTTGAAGCAATGGATCCTAAAGGTTGGGATCTTGAATCCAATGTAAATGAAGTTGACCTTGAAGAAGAACTCAAGACAACTCTCAATGATCTACAGGAAGAAAAATAACTAAACCTAGAATATGAAGATATGCTTGAAAAAGAAAAAGAAACAATTGACAAATTGAAGGCAAAGGCCAAAGAATCAAAAGAAGAAATAGGAAAACTAAAGACTAACAGAAGGAAATAAAGGAGGTGACAAGCTCAAATAGGTAGAAGAAATGATCTTAAAATTGAAGATCATGGTTGAAGAAGAAAAGACAATTGAAGATTGCTTAAATATCAAGCTTAATGAGGAATCAACTAAATGTTCAAAACTTTAGGAAGAAGTTGTTACCCTAAGGAAATAACTAGAAAAGGCACAAGATCATATTGACAAGGGACTAAAACTGAAAGGAGGAACTGATATCTTGATGAAATAATAAGCTCTCAAAAGCCAGCAAAGGAAAAAATAGGTCTTGGTTATGAAAAAGGAAAAGGTCCTATGATCAAAGCCTCTGCAAACTTATATGATAACTTTCATTTAGGAGGAAAGTCTGAAACTAAGAAGGAAGAATGTTACACTAAAGATTACAAAGAAAAGGTTTACAAAGTTACAAGAGAAGATGGATTTACCCCTGTCCAAAGACAAAGGAAGAATGTGAAGAATAATTTCAAAAATTCTCATCCTACAAGGCAACTAGCTCACATCAGGTATTTTCAAGGCTTAAATGGCAATTGCTTTACTTGCAATAAGTTTGGTCATAAAGCTGTGGATTGTAGAAACACGATGAATCAAAATATGTTAAGATGTTACACTTGCAATAAAATTAGTCATAAAGGTGATGAATGTAGAAGTAGGATAAACCAGAACTCTATTAGATGTTATACATGCAACAAGTTGGGAAATAGGGCAAATGAGTGCAGAAGTAAAATGTCAAGGTATAGCAGGGATAATGCTCAATCCTTTTATAGATAAGTTTATACTTGTAATAAGTTTGGCCATAAAGCAGCTAATTATAGGTCAAGGGCAAGGAGTGGAAGTGCTCAGCAAACAAAGTGCACCTGTCATGAGTGTAATTAAATAAGGAATTCTAGAAAGAATGTGAAACCCATTGATGTTGCTCAGAAAAAAGTGGAAATGAACAAAGTATGGACGAAGAAGGAAGTTAGTGATATTTTTGAACCCCTGCCTACTGTAGGTGGGTCCTCTAGTAATTAAAAGGTGAAACACCAGGTCAAGGGAGTTTCAATAGTAAATTTTTCAAACCCTTGAACATGCAAGATGCTAAATTTTCAACATATGGATCAATGCTGGCATCAGAATGATAGGATTATGGAATTAGAGGAGTTTGATGAAAATTCCAGAGAAAAATCTCTAAATGCAACAAAATGTGGAAGAATTTAGGGTTTATAGTGACAAGAACTTCTACTAAGAGGTTTCATGGGTTCAGGGAGAGTTATTTCTAAAAATTCATCATCCTCTCTTCATGATGATGCAAGCATCCAACATGTAAATGATCTTAACAAATATTCTAGAGCATTTGAATGCTGCAGATTGTTGAACGTTTACAAGGTTCTACATATGATGAAAGCAAATTAGGTTAAAATAGAAACTGCAATTAATGCAGAGGAGAATTGTTTCGTGAAATGTTTATATAAGCGATGTCTAATTATTTTTTATCACATTTGAGCAAAGACAAGATTTGAAGAGCTAAAGGAGAACCAAAAGTACTCTGTAACTCAACCGAGTGAGACTTATCACTACATTTCTAGGTATTCTTCATCCTTCTGGTTAAAACCCTAGATTAGTAAAATTGTCAAAATGGCTGCACATTTACTCCTTAATTGATCAACATCACTGAGAAACCCCAACCAAAATTTAAGAAACATCCATACAAGGCAATGGAAGTTGATGGTAACAGAGCATTATCCAATGTTCCTACCTTTGTGGTATACACTGAAGATGTTAGGATATACATTCATGCAAAACTTCAGGAAATTGATCATGAGAAATTTGAAACCCTAAGGCTTCATCTATTAGATGATGATAATACACACTACAAGCCTAAATATGCCAACATTGGAGTAAAACATTTGGATGTTTGGAAAGATTTTCCAGATTTGCTTAATGAGAATGACTGGGTTAGATATATCCTCAGCAAAATTCATGATGAATTCATAAACGTAGACAAACCCCACCAAATAACTAAAGAAGCCATCATAGTTGTCACAGGATTGTGTTCTACTAGACCTATACCACAATTAAAATCAATTAAAAATGAAAGGCTCATGGAACTAACCAGAGCCAAATTTGACAAGATGGCAGTGACAATTGATGGCATTACTAATTCTAGTGTAAGATATGCGACAATAGGAATTGCCTACAAAGTATACTACTCTAATAGAGAGGGATCTGCCATAGCTACAACCATACACACTACCTATCTAATTGCTAAACAAGGTAGGGATTTGGACCTATGTGAAGTGATGAAGGAACGACTACTAGAAAACCTAAGAAAAACTAAGATAGGATATTATTTCAAATATGGCTCATTTATCATCTTTTTGGCATTCTGTTTCATGAATGGGTTACCAAGGTTTAAAGGGAAGATATGGCAACAATACAGACTAGTAGCAGCTCAAATAAAAGAATACATAAGAAGCTTCGATTAACAAAATTACAAAACTATTTTTTGGGGCTTCTTCAAAAAATTTCAAAGTGAAATGCATAAAAGGGAAAGGATTTCTTTTGATTTGTTTCAGAAATACAAGGATGACATAACATTTCTTATGGACAAAGATTGTTGTTATATGGTGCTGGAATAGTTGAGCCTAGAACTTCATGGTTTCCCAAGATTCCTTATGGAGTGCCTAATGAGGAAGTTAAAGCCTATGTAGAAATTCTGTTATGTTTGCCAAAAGACTCTAAAAGTGAAAGATTTGGAACCAGTGAAGTAATTCAGGACAAGCTGACCAAGAAAAGGGTAGAGGAAGAGGTAGAGAAGAACAAAGAAAAACTATTCAAGAGGGTATGTATTCCACTTGGTACTACAAAATAGGCTATGCCTCTTACCTTTGAATATCCCACACCAAGAAGATCTGGTAGAATTACCCCTCAATCAACTGCCAACATTCCTCAATCTACCTTTTCTGAAAAGACAGCTCCCACCAAACAAGTCTCTGAAGAGAAAACACAAACAAAACCCAAGAGCAAACATCTAGAAGAGAAGAAAGAGACCATTGTGGAGGAGATTGAAAGTGATAATGATGAAGAAGTAATTTCTAAGAAATAGAAAATGCAAAGGAAGAAAAAGGGATCAAGAGTTAAAGTGAAGACCAAGAGAAACAAGTGAAGAAGAAGTAGAAGAAGAGGAACCAACTTCTCCTGCTCCCAAAAAGAAAAAGAAGAATGACTCTCAGGAACTACCTATGTCTCTAGAAGCTGTCTACAATGCAATCATTTATCATGGCTTATTTGATGAAACTATGGTACTCCATCCTGAATCCTCACCTGAGAATCAAGCCATCATTGAAAAGGCTATTGTTATGTATATGATGAGGTACATTAAGTCTTTAGAAGAAATCTTAATCAAAGCACCAGAAATCCTATAGAAAGCCTTAAGAAGGGATAGATATGAAGCTATGACACTTGATGAAAAGCTCAGACAAGACACCTTGAAAAAGTCCAGTGATTCTCTATCTAAGGAAGAAAAAGAAAAGTTGATCCAAAGCCAAGCTCAAGAGCTCAGAACTAAGCATAGAGTAAACACTCTTATTCAAAATAGAAAGGACATTGAACAAATCATAAAGGAAACTGAAGAAGTTACTCAAAAGTTACTTGGTGAGGTGAGAGAAATAAAAATTATAGAAAAGTCACATGTCTCACCACCACATTCACCTCATCATATTATGGCATCACCTCTGAAAAAAGAATAGGCTGAGAAGGAAAAACATGAGTGTTGATCCCACCCTTCAAGAGAGTCTGCAAAATGAACGGAGTGTTTTGAAAAACACTGAACAGGTGGATGACTAGGCAAATGTGCAAGACTCACAAGTTGATTCAAAAACTTTAGGGTTGCCTGAAGATCCTACCACAAACAAAGAAAAGACTCTGGAGAGAAGTCAAGATAGGGTAGAGGAGACTAATCAAGGTTTAATTGACTCTCTTACATAACTACTAACCTTGCAAATTCAATTTCAGCCAGTTGTTACTCCCCAATTGCTGTAGGTCCCACAAATGAAGGGCAACTTTATTTAACAAGCATATCTCCCTTACACAAGTTGTAGCTTGGAGACATACTGCATGCCTCTACAAGGAAAGAATTTTTACAAGAAAGTCTAAAGAAATCTCGTGCAATTGAGGATGCTGTGACGTTGGTACAAGAAGGGTTACCAGAGGTAACCATTGACCCTTCATTGCCTCTAGAACAAAAGATCAAATTACTAATGGATTCCTTTAACGATCATTCCTCCTTGTTAGAGAAAAATGTAGAGAAAGAGGCAACACAAAGAATTAATGACAAAAAATGGCAAATATGGCTGATAAGTGTGCTAATGCACATAACAAGTGTAAAGAAATTATGAAGAAATTTAAAACTTGTATTGAAGAGGCCACATCCTTATACCTATTTTGCCTAAATTGGCCAAACTCCACCAAGTAGATCAAAGCTCAAATGAACTCTATTGAGTCACAGATTCCTAAGGTGACTAAAGTATATGATTTATCAAAGGATAAGTTGGGGGCAACAAGGGCACAAATTGAAAATTTGCATGCACAATGGTCCCAATTATAGGACCAAAGAGAAAACATAAAAAAAAAATTTGGTTAGTTAAGAAAGGTAGTGAATTTGAGAATTACCTTAATGTCCAGTTTGTTTGGAGAGGCAAAAAAGATAGATCAAAGAATGAAGACCCCACGCAATGTAGAAGAAGTTGAGGAAATGTACATACAGTGTGAGTGTTAGACTCAAATGCTTGCCTCAAAGTGTGTCATCTGGACCACAACTATTCAACAAATCAAGGTAATTTATAAAGCCATTATCCCGTCCAAGTGAGTTTTTAGAACAATTTTGATGTACATGGTATTGCAAATATATTAAGTAAAGTGGCAGTACCATTTTGGTTTTCAAGGGTACAATTTTGTAACTAAATCATACAGTCAGGGAAGCATAGTCTAGATATCTTTTTGTAAGGGAGAGTACATATAGTTTTTGGATTGATACAAAGGTTATCAATCTCTCTATCCTTGATGTCAAAGGGGGAGAGAGACTAAGGGGGGGCATATGTTTCCATCAATGACAAAGGGGGAGATTGTTGGCCACTTGAGTTACGATTGATGTCAACATAACTGATGGAAATGTAGACAAACCTAGAGTCAGGATGGTTAAGACAGATCAGTCTAGGAGAAAGGAAAAATGGTCTAAGTATGGATCAATTTCAGGCTTGAACCTAATGCAGAGGTAAACAACCCAATCCTTGCATGATTTCTGCATATATACTTACATATCTCATCAACTGGGAGTACCTCACTCAAGGGTAAGAAGTAGAAAAGTGTTTAAGGCATTCTCAGTGCAAAACCTAAGGTGGAGTCAACTTGAATTGGTTTGTACTTCTCTGTAAAGAAAGATTTGGCCATGTAGTTCTAATGATAGATTTTGACATGAATTGACATAACATATCCTAGGTTTCAGGCTCTCACTTACTCAAAATGAAAAGTTACAAGGGATAGTTCATCGACTATCACCTAGACAAAGCAGAGCAATAATGGGGAGACAATGGAATGATCCACATTCCTCTAGAAGAGATCCTTTTGTCATGTGGCTCTAGGAATAACTAAGATCAGTATGATATATCCTATGATGAAGTTTCAAGTGTTAATCTAGTGGTCTGCAAAGACATTACTCAAGAGACAGAGACATCACATTGTATTCTAGAGCCTTAATATACAAGTTAAGTTCTTCAAAAGATGAAGCATGTATAAATCTATTATCAAAGCTTGTGTGGAGGTGGTGTATAGTCTAAGACACATCAGATATGATCTGTATATAGATAATTCTCATTTTCCAGTACCGCATCAAAATTTCATAGTTGTAAGTAAAGTTGTAAGTATAACTGTCTTCCGAAACTCCAAGTACCTAAGCCATTCTTGAATTCCTCTAGAAAATTTAGATAGTGGTGTTCAAATCTGATGAGTAGCATCCATTAATATTTATGATCATTTCTAGAAGGTTTCATACCCTACACTTCACTGCAATATCATATTCTAGGTTATGAAGCATTACATAACGTCCGGAAGACTATGTTCTCTATAGACTAATACATTTCTTGTCTTGTGGAGCTCTTACATGATTGAATCTTTGGTCTGCATTGAGTTTTTGGCTTCTCCCTGGTAGTTGAAAGATGAACAGTTGATAGTGTTAAGCAATATGAGCTGACTGGTTAAGTACCTAGTGCATGCAGAGGATTCTGACTAGTTTCTCCAAATCTAGAAGGTATGGAATGATGTGTCTTGATGTGTTTCATAATTCCTTGAGGTCCACAACAAATTTTGTCATCATTTTTCTTGTGTTAAGGCTAACCAATGACTAGCTACATATTACATTCAATATTGTTTTGGATACCGACCTAATCAATGTTTCAAGATTCTTTGAAGGCATATATTGAGCAAGAATAGCAGACTGCACCATCAGCATACAACAAATGTGGTCTCCATAGCAATCCTTATATCTATGACATCATTGTAACAGTAGTGAGCTAAGCATTTAGAGAGTAGTGGCTTCCTTGGGTTATTACCCTAAATCAAAGTTGTAAATCAGGGAGTAGTAGCTTCCTTGGGTTGAATCCCTAAAACAATGTTGTAATACTTTTGCAGTGAGCATATTATATTGTGAGCTAATCCTCAATGTGGTTTTTCCCTATTTTAGGGTTTTCCATGTAAAACTCTGGTGTTATGTATTGACTTTTGATTTGCATGTTTTTCTTCGTGGTTTCCAAGTTATTCAATTTTATCAGAAAATGGTTGGTTAAAGTTTTGAAGTGTGTTGATTCACCCCCCCTCTCAGCACCCTATTGTGTTCAACATATTAAGGGTTACAAGCTTTGGAATCCTCTAACCTTGAAAGTTATATATTCTAAACATGTGATTTTTTTTAAATTTAGATAAGCAGGTCAAAAGTTATAAAAAAATTAAATACATATGTATTGAAGGAATATGAAGACACTCTTCGAAGAAAAATAATTAACTTATTTAAAGTACCAAAAAAATGTATGGCTAGAAACCTAAGTGTCTCTTTATTTTGGTGGTGGTTTTGTAAAATTTTATTACAAAACATGTAAACCTGATGGGGTCAAAGTTTGAATTTGAGTTCTTTTATGTAAAAACTAGAATTTAGGAGCCACAAGAGATGTCCAACCCTTAGGCTTGGAAATCATGGAGGAAATGGCTAGGATCATTAAAAAATTGAACTCAAGTTATTAAAAATGCATACATGTTAAACCATGTATGCCTTATGTTTTTTGTAACGTGAATGAATTTTACTGAAAATCTCAAGGTTGGCCACTAATTTGTCTGCCATTTCCATGCACTTACCCATAATAGGCTTGGTTTAATATTGGTGAGTTCATTCATGAATTTTGTGTTGGATATAAAATGTGTACCTTTTAATTGATAATGTTAAATCATATTATGTTTGAAGGTTGTTCAACCTAGGACATGTCTATTAAACCAACACTATCTTTAGTCATTCAAATATTAGACTATCATTTTAAAAGCTTGATTATATCCCCCCAATATATTGTGTTGTCAATTACTTAGGATATTGATAAAGGTTCCAAAGAATGAAGGTAATAAGTGTTATTATGAAATTATATGAATCTCAAGGACCTTAATAGTATATTTGTTGTTTATATAAACAAACTTGGTATCCTATAGTTAATTGTGGTACATATTGTTTATAAATAAACTGTGTTGCATATGGTAGAACTTTACATATGTAGTATTTTTACTATTTTTTAATGGAAAATATTTCAATTTTGATATGAATGTCAAGATATCAATGTGAATGATTAGGACATTATAGTTTGCAACATTATTTGTTGCACATTGTTGATAAGGAATTTTGATTGTCAGTTGTCCTATATGGACTAAACTTATTAACATGTTTCAACTTTATGTTGGATTTTATATTTAGTGTGGTACTAAATTTAGGCACCTGGGAGAGGTAAGACTGGTGCTAAATATAGGGTAACTAAGAACAGTAAGTTACTTTTCTAGCTTACGATCTAACATGTCCGTATAGTAATACATGTCAAAGATGCTTCAACTGAAGCTTTAAAATCAAATATAAGTGTATTCCTTATTTTGATTCTTATTCTCTGCCATATCATGTTTTATAAGGACATGTGCATTAAGACAAAATTCTTGCATAGGCATTAAGGTAGTATGCTAGATTGTCAATGATTACATAGTACTGCACAATATTCTTTCATGTTAGCCTCAGTCCACTAGATCCTTCATTGAAGGGTTAGGCTTTCTCTAGTATGGGAGTTAGCACAGGGAAGCTTAGTGCCTTGTGGATGGGTAGAAAAGTGTCTTTATGATGCTCTATCTCCTCTAATGAATGGGGAGTACCTATAATGATTGAGGTGTTCGGCATCGAATGTACAATTTATGTCAATTTTTCTCCTCTAATGATTGAGGGGTACGGCATGACTCTATATGTAATGAATAAGCATCGTGCCTTAATGATGGAATTATATATGTTTGGCTCTAAATATTATTATTCAATTGCAATATGCTCTGTAAATGAGCCTACAAGACCTTATTGAATGTAAAGGGACTAAGTCCTTATTAGTATTTCAAAAAGCTATGTTATCTAGCTTATTGTAACATTCAATGTTGGACTTTCTTTATGAATGAAAGAAAAAATAAGCATCCCTTATTACTTTTATTGATGATTATTCTTTATTATTAATTAATTTCTATTAATTGTTGCAATTTGTAGTATTATTTTTTTTGTTTAAGTTAGGATGGTCTTTACATGTGGTATCAAAGCTCTAGGTGTGTAATGAAAATTTTGGATAAAATAAAATGATAAAACAATGAAATGCATTACCTAATCCAAATCTTCAATACCTCAAATAGATAGAAATGATGAATGCATGCATGATTGGTTGATTGATTTTATATGTTGGTTGCTCAATTTAGTAGCATAACAATAAGGTGAAGATGATAGATGGAAGATGATAGATAAGAAGATAATGGATACTATATATTGAAGAGAGAATTCGACAACATAAGGATGCAAGAAAGGTGGATCCCCAAAATGGCTTGTAGATGGGTTGATTTATAGGCAAGGGTTGATTTGAATGGATGGTTAGGATTGAAAGGTTAAATGCATGATGTGGATGGCTAGGATGGATTAGTTATTCCCACTCTTCAAGGGAGTTGTAGTCATGTGACAAGTGTACAAAGGAGGATAAAGCTCATGTGTGATCGTGTACACAAAAACTCTTATTTAATAAGTTTATGTGATTGTGTACATAAAAAGGATATTAAATTAAAAATGTACTACCACACATGATTCAAGTGAGAGATGGAAAAGCGTTGGAATGTGATGAGAGGTGAGGACCTAATTCAAATATTTTATTTGACTTAGTTGGGATATTAGTTGGAAAATTAATTAAATAAATAATATTTAATTAATTAATTGGAAAGTGGGATAAGGATGGGACCAAGATGAAATTTTAATTAAATAAATAAAATTTCTTTAATTAATTGGCTAAGTGAGATAAATGGGATTAGGATGGAAAATTAATTAAATAAATAAAATTTATTTAATTAATTGAATAATGGGATAAGTGGGATTAAGAGTGGGATTAATACAAAATAGGACAAAATGCTATATGATGTCTTAGTAATGTTTTTGACTAGGTGTTGCAAGACATGGACAAATTTGGGGACAAATTTTGGTGTCTAAATTTTGCCCCTCTTTGAGATGATGTTTGAGATGATAAGATTTTTGTCGAGTAACATCATTTCAAATAAGTTAAGGTATGGATAGAGGAAAATGATAGGGATGAAATGGGATGATAGGATGATGATGGAAAAATAGGATAATGATGAAATGGGATGAGGATGCCCCCTTGAGAGGATAGGTGGGTGAGACAAACATGGGTAGGCTCTCGAAATGAAATGGATTGGTCAAGAAAGAAAGAGAAGGGAATGGATAGAAGGAATGAATGATGCATTATTGGTGCAGGAGGACTATAGTATCTTCATGCTTCTATAGAGAAATTTTGAAGTTTGATGTAATTTTGATGTTTCTACCTTGTAACAAGGTCATTTGGACCAATTCACATATGTTTAGGTCATTAAGGTTCAAGTCTTGTGTTCATTTTTATAAAATGTAAAAGGTGTCACAAATGTAAAACTTACAAAGTTATAAAGTTGCAATGCAACATATGGAATAGGAAAGGTCATGAAGGTTTTATTCATTTGTAGGAAGTTAGAAATTAGTTAGAAATTGAAGAGTCATGATGTAATGCCTTTAAAAGGCCTTGTAACCTTCAAAGAATTTGTGGGTGGTTGATTAGAAGGCTCTGATCAATAAAAGAGCACTGTTTTTTATGTATTTCTTCAGAAATTTGTTGTTTTATGATATTGTACGGCCCTGTACGGGCAAGGATGCATGCTAACTTGATTGAAAGTGGTAGTTTAATCAATCACCCTCCATTTGTTTTTTGTTTGGTGCAAATTGGTGAGTATTTGATAGAGATATGCCAATTCTTATGAAAACTGTCAAAACCCTCTGTTAGGGTAAACAGAGATAATGAAATTGTGTTTCTCTCGTTTTATTCATTGAAAGTGGCTAATCCTCGGTGGAAATGATCTTGATAATGTCTACTTCCATATTTATGAGGTTTTGAACCAAATGGTTGAGGTTTAAGAAGGGAAAATCAAAGTTTTATGACTGTAATTTGTGTCATAGTCCAGAAGGCAGGGTTTTAAGAACAATCAAGAGGTATAGGACTTAGGGATTGATAAATTGCATATCAAATTGGACTTTTGAGGGTTTTATAAGCATAAGTAGGTCCATTTAACATTATTTGAGGGATTTGTTGAAAGAGATTGAGGCAGGGGATAGGAGAATCAATAAGACCCTTGTGTATGCAAGACCTATTAGAGCTAATTGGTGCGATGACAGTCTTTTGTTTAGCATATCTTTCCAAAGTAAGCTATGTTGATCTTTTGGTATGTTGATAATAAGGATAAAGGGTATCTCAAAAGTCTTAGACAGTCTTGAATGGAGGTCTACACTAAAAGTTATGCTTTGACAGTCCCTTAAAGAGGGCTATTAACTTTTAGACAGTCAACGAAGGAATAGTAATTTGATGAAAAGTCAGATATGGAGAATTGTTTGTTTTGGTTGAGATAGGATTCCTAAAGAAAGACAACTAAGGTATTGTTGAGTCAGAGTTGTGAGAAACTCAGTTTTGTGCCACTGACTTATGAAGGTTTCTTGTGAAGACTTTCTCAAACATTGTCAAAGTGCAGTCAAACTGTCATTTGTTGTCCTCTATCCTTGCAAGTATAGAACTTAGTTTTTGGGTCAGAGACCTTGTTTGGGTCAAAGATTTATGAAGATTTCATTTAAAGATGGATGAACTTGTGGGATTCTAAGACATTGCCATGAAATATGTCTCAATAGAGTGAATTGAAACAAGGAGTGTTTTGGAATTTGTCAAATGAGATTGGGATAGTTTTCTTGTTATGCTGCAATGAAGGTAAGCAATCATAATGTTTGATATAGCACTAGACGTTATGCACCAAGGTAAAAGAACCAGGGTGATGATGTGTCTTGTGCACATAGCGTAATACAAGCTTGTCTAACATATGAGGAAGTAAACTTAGAGCATTAAAGTCCAAATGCACAAAAGGTATGATGTGACCTTAGATGCAAAGGATAATGCAAAAAAACTATTCCAACATATACAAGATATGAATATTAGTTGGAATGATACTGATGTGGTACAAATGCAAGATAAAATGATAACACACACAAGCAAGAAAGCAAGCATGCACAAATGATACAAAAACAAACAAGGTATTACCCCTGTCAAGATGTAAACCAATGATTAATTGATTGATTGATTGATGATGGTAGTGTTGTCATTATGGGGAATGATATATCCCTAGATCAACACAAGGATGTGGGAATGATATATCCCATTGATGATGATGATGATGATGATAGTGTTGTCATTGCGGGGAACGATATATCCCTAGATCAACACAAGGATGATTGATGATTTGGTTTATGACAAGAATGGGATCAAGACTGTTGATTACGATTGGATAATTTGACAAGATTGATTGACTTGATTGGTATGGATTGAGGATGACTTGCATTTGGATCGTTGCTTGGGATGTTTTGATTGATTGATTGAAATGAGGAATTTGGTTTTGATGATTGGAAGAATTGATTTGATTGGATGATTAGGCTTGGATGATATTGATAATGTGTAATGATTTGATTGATTGGATTTTAGGTGTTTATTGATGATGTGGTAAAGAGATGATAGAAGAGATAGGAGATGGATGAAGATGATGATTGGTGAATATTAGAAGAAGGATGGAAGATGGAAATGGTCTATCACCTATGCCTGAATCTGGGTACTTCCTTCGTATCCCAGATTGCCTACATACCCTGCATCCATGGGATCAAGGCACTTAACGATAGAGATGAGATGTAGTTCTGATAATATTTTATTAATGGTGATGATGAAGGTGGATGGATTGATAGAGTTATCGATTGATTGGTATTGATGTAATTGATGTTTGATAATATATGAGATGTTGTTGATAGGATGATATGATTGGATTGATGTGATTTTGATTGATTGGTAGATTGGCTTGATTTGATGATTTGATTGGATTTGTTTTGATGGATTGTTTGATGATGGATTGGTTGATAATGATTGATCTTATTGCTTGGATTTTTGTTGGCTATTTTTTTTTTTTGAATTTTTTTTTTGTATTTTTTGAAATGTTTTGATTTTTTTTATTTTTTGAAATGTTTGGAATGTCAATGGATTTACAATTTAGGTAGCCTTTGTGCTAGGTACCAATGACAAGGGAAAAAACCAAGTCTAGGTGCAAGGATAGAAGTAGGATGGATAGACTAAAGGATGGGTGATTAAATGGGATGGAAGGCTCATCATAGATAGATGGGTAAGAGGATAGGCCATAGTGAAATGGATGTATGCCTCATAAAGGAGCTAGGATGTGATCTCCAAAGACTATGTCATAGAGGAATAACATGCCCCATACTAGGTAGAAGACTTAGGATTTTCACATGACAAGGTCTTATGACAAAAGGATGACATGATGGATTTTACATGACAAGGATTATGATAGGTGGATAATGATAGGATTGTTTGGAAAGGGTGAGGTATATCAAGAGATATTCAAAGCATATTTCAACATTTTGCACCTAGATCTTTTTCAAAATCAAAAGGAAGAAGGGAGGATGGATGAAGGATTATGATAGGTATGCAAGTGTATTGGCTAAGGATGGTAGGATAGGATATGGCAAGATAGGACATGATAAGATGGAAAATGATAGGTTGGAAATGATAAGATAGATGAGATAATGTGCCCCCAAGTGTAAGTGACATAGAAGATCAACCTACACATGACGCCTAACATTTCCCAAGTTATCATCATGGTACTTATCCAAGGCACCTGTTTACTAGGTTTTCACCATTAGACGAAGGGATTTCTCTTTTTTATTTATTTATTTTTGGATGGGATAGCATGACAATTATACATAGCACCTATTTGTCAGGTTTTCATCATAGTAATGGATAGGAGGGACTCAAGTGTCTAGTGCTACGAAAGGTGATAGTGTCCCAATAGAGAGGGATGTTGTCACATGGACCATGTCATTATGCTCATAGATGTCAGTAAGGGATTGCATGGAAGGGAGATGAAGTAGGTGGATAGTGGATTAGGATGTGGATTATGTAGGGCTTATGGATGAAATACTTATGCAAAAGCATGGACCATAGGAAGGTAATTGGGGGGATATGTAGGATAATGGATGAAGGATGGAGAGATGGAGGTATGTGGAAATGTTGCGGAATGGAATGGAACCATGACCAATGGTTGCACACACCATGATAAACATTGAAGCTTTTGATGGGAAGGTGGTGTAGGAAGCAATGGGGATGTTTGCTTAGGGGATGGGTGATGGAGTGATTTAGGGACCCACATAGACTTAGTATTTTTATTATTTTTTCTTTGCTTGTGGGATGAAGGAATTTGAAAGTTTTGAATGGAATGGTAATTTTGGATGGAAGGGGATGGTTGGTTTATTTGAGAGGTGGATGCTCCATTTGAATTGCTTGATTTTTGCTTAGGGACCCAAACCATTTTGCTTTTGGACTTTGCTTTTGGAGGTATGGTCTTGGATAGCTTTTTGAATGGACTTGGCTTTGATTCTTTGCATTTTTACCCTAAGGCATGAGGATCTTTAGGATTTTTGGTAGGACTTTTGGCTTTATAGGTAGAGGCATCCAAATTTTTGTTGCAAGTATGGGCCTAACTAGTGTTATCATTGATGTCAACATACTCCTATTACAGTGATGACAATGATTGGTTGAGCTGTGTGCTGAGGATATTGAGAAAAGTAGTCCTATCAGAAACAGAGAACAATAGTGAAGATAGTGAAGCTCTATGAAGTAAAGATCCTAGCTAAGATGGAAATTAGTGAGTGCACTTCAAAGGGTTTGTAGATGTGTCTAAAGATGATCCAGTCAATATTTTAGAGGTTTGCATGAAGAATTGAAGAAGTTATGGCCACTTGAGTAAAACCAGTTCTGGCAGATGCTCAGAGGTGATAGAGTGACATAGATAGGTTCGATGAGATCCAGAAATTCAATATCTTGTTCTACGGATTTGGTGGAGTGTTTAGGAAGTCAATGTGAATTGAAAACTCAATTGGTCCATGGTCTAGAGGTCTACAAGCATCTATTCCAATATGATAGTAATGACAAACTGTGTTCTTAAGGTTCCAAATGAAGGAGAGAATGATTTTAGTAAGTAGAAGTAGTGTGGATGTTCTTGGGATTCAGGCAAGCTTGTGGAGGTCTTTCGATTGTGTCTAGTTTGTGTTGGTGGTCTGCATTGAAGATTGAGCTCGTAATTGAATAATTACTTTTGGATGATGATGTTCTTCCTAAGTCTGGCTGACCAGATGAGTTACACATCCTGTGGATGATCTTGAAGATGTTCTATGAAGCATGGTGTGTTCCTAAAAGAAAATTGAAGTCCCAAATCTATGTGGCCAATAGTGTGATGATCCACATAAAGTATTTTGTAATTAGTCAAGTTGTATTTGCTCTGTAAAGTGTGCCGACTTGGATGATTATCCCTAAGTCGATATCTTGTATAAATAAGAAGTTGTGAAGTCATTTCAAAAGCATCATGGTGGAGATGAGAGTGTGGTAGAGAGTAGAGAAGCAAAAGGCAGAGAAGAAGTATTGGGCTTAAATGGAGCTGACTCAAGCATGGTGAAGATGCTATTCTTTAGTTCAAGTATGTAATATTTGTCATTCTATAGATAGTGTGTCTCCTATAGGCAATGGGACTCTTGTGAGCAGTGTGCACAGGCAGTGAGCCCTAATTAGCATGTACCATTTGTTCTTCTTATTGTTTTAACAGAGAATACAATCTTGGGTTAGTCACCCCATGGTTTTCCCTTAATCAGGATTTCTACATTAAAATCTTGGTGTTATATGTGTTTCTGCTCTTGAATTATTGTATTATGTTTCCATGATTGATTTATTATTATGTTGCTGAATTACAAAGAGGATTTAAGTGACTAATAGGAAGAAATTTTTGGGACAACTGATTTACCCCGCCTCTTAGTTGTCTATCTTGAATCTAACAATTGGTATCAGAGCTAAGTTCCTCTAAAAGAGCTTAACCACTTGAGGAGATCCAGGATGTCATCCTACAAGAAGGGTAGTCCAAGGTTTGATGGAACCAATTACTCTCTTTGGAAAAGCTCCATGGAATGTAACTTGCAATGTATGGGAATGCAATATTGGATCATGGCTTCAAAGAAGTATGTTCCTCCATAGAATGGTCTGAGTATCGTAGATGAAATCAGAGATGCTAAAAACAATCTTCAGGCTAAAGAAGCTCCTCTAAGTGCCTTATCTAATTTAGAGCTGACAAACGTTATTGATCTAAAAACTACATATGAGATTTGGCAAAACCTAGAACTTCTGCATGAAGGAGACAAGTATGTTAAATGTGCCAAGCTACAGAGTCTGAAAGGAAAATTCAAAAACTTGAAGATGAGAGAAGATGAAAATATCACTACATTTATGCCAAGAGTAAATGAGCTTGTTTGTGGCATTAGATGTGCTAGTGGAATCTTGGATGAGGATAAGATTGTTGCCAAAGTTCTCAGATCCCTTCCTGATTCTTACAAATACAAGGTTGCTGCTATTGAAGAATTCAAATCTTTTTCAAATATAACAAGAGATCAATTGGTTGGTAAATTAGTTGCATTTGAATTGGCTGAGTTTGGAGATGCACCCCCCAAGACTGAATCTACTTTCAAAGCTAGTGCCTTTGTAAAAGGAAAACAAAAGTTTGATCCAAGGGAGAACTCTTCAAAGAAACTATCATGGTATGAAAAAGTGAGAAAAGATCTGGAAGAAGATGAAGCAGAACCTTCTCAACTTGAAGCCCTTATTACAAAATGACTGCCAAGAGGATCTGATAAGTATGAAGGGAAATTGCCTTTTAAATGTTTCAACTGCAATAAGATTGTTCATTTTGCCTCAAGATGTCCAGAAAGATTTTCAAGACCAAATCCTAATAGATCAAGATTCCAAAGAAATGTTACTATGTTCATGAAGATGATGATGATGGAGTAACAGATGATGAATCAGAGACAGGAAACAAATCTAGAAGTGACTGGGTGTTTATTGCCATCAAGGAAGAAGATCCAATGCCCTTTGAATCTGTCAATCATAAAATGGTAGAAAGAGCTCTGGCTGCCCAAGTTGAAGAAAGGGATGATTGGGTCATTGATAGTGGATGCTCCCACCATATGACAGGTGACAAAAATAGGTTCATAGATCTGGAAAGATATGAAGGAGGAGTGGTAAAATTTGGTGATAATTTTGTTGGCAGAATCAGAGGCAAAGGAACTATTTCTTTTGATGGAAAGAACAAAACCAGTAATGTACTGTATGTTGAAGGTTTGAAGCACAATCTTCTCAGTGTTGGACATTTGGTGGGCAAAGGCTATGATCTCTGATTTAAAAATGGAAAATGTAAGATCTTTGAAGGTTTTGGAATAGAGATTGCATTCGGTACTCAAACAAAAGGTAATATCTTCCACTTGGTTGGTACTGGTAAAAGTTGTTTATTTGTTCAAATTGATCAGAGTTGGTTGTGGCATAGGAGAATGTGTCATGTGAATTTTGATAATATCATCAAGATAAGCAACACTCAGGCTATAAGAAATCTTCCAAGACTGGTGAAACCTACTAATAGTTTGTGCAAAGAATGTTAGTTGGGTAAGCAGAGTAGAGTCACATTCAAAAGTAAGGAACAATCTTCTACCGAACTGTTGGACTTGGTACATACTAAACTATGTGGTCCGACAAGAATCAAGAGTTTGCAAGGTGATAGATACTTCATGTTATTAATTGATGACCACTCCTGGATGATGTGGGTGACTTTTCTGAAAGAGAAATCTAAGGCTCTTGAGAAATTCAAAATATTCAAGGCTATGGTAGAAAATGAAACTGGATTAACATAAAATGTCTGAGGTTTGACAGAGGTGGAGAATTCACATCTGGTGAGTTCATAGAATTCTGTGAGAAACATGGGATAAAAAGATAGTTGTCTGCTCCAAGGACTCCACAGCAGAATGGTGTAGTGGAGAGAAAGAACCAGACCATCCAGGAAGCATCTAGAACCATGATGATGGAAGCAAATGTTCCTCAGATCTACTGGAGAGAAGCTGTAAGCACTGCTGTCTATACTCTTAATCAAGTACAAATTAGAAGCAATATGGGTAAGACCCCTTATGAACTCTGGTTTGGCATCACTCCCACTATGAAGTATTTTAGAGTCTTTGGTAGCAAATGTTACATCAAAAGAGATGAAGATCTTGGCAAATTTGATGCTAGAAGTGATGATGGAATATTCCTGGGTTATTCTACTCAAAGCAAAGCATACCGGTGCTATAACAAGAGATTGAGAAAGATTATAGAAAGTACAAATGTGAAGGTTGATGAAGGTATTGAAAAACCCTCAAAGTTTTATGAATATGATGAAGATGATCATAATGATGTTCTGGTCCAAGAAGTCTAAGCCCCTTCTAAAATTTAAATCCAGACTAATCTGGTGAATTAGGAAGAAGAGATAAGTTTGAATGAACCTGTTCAAGAAATAGAAGTGCAAGAAATTCTTAAAATTCCTAGGTTTGTAAGACTGAATCACTCTAAAGATCAGATCATAGGTGATAAAAGCAAAGGTGTTCAAATAAGAAGAAAGATTGCTCAACACTCAGAAGAGTATTGTTTGATTTCAAAGATTGAACCAAAGTCAGTGAATGAAGCATGCAATGATGAAAGATGGACTAAAGCAATGGAGGAAGAGCTTATGCAAATTGAGAAAAATCACACTTGGGATCTTGTTCCTAGACCTAGAATCAAGAATGTGATTGAAACCAAATGGGTCTTCTGGAATAAATTGAATGAAGATGGTGAAGTAGTTAGAAACAAAGCTAGATTGGTCTGCAAGGGTTACTCTCAAGTAGGAGTTGATTTTGAAGAAACTTTTTCTCTGGTGGCAAGAATTGAAGCAGTTAGATTATTTCTTGCCTTTGCTACCTTCAAGGACTTCAAAGTATATCAGATGGATGTCAAGTCTGCCTTCCTGAATGGTGACTTGGAAGAAGAAGTATACATTGAGCAATCGGATGGATTCCAATTGTTTGAACATGGTGAGATGGTCTGGAAGTTGAAGAAATCATTGTATGGACTCAAACAAGCCCCAAGAGCTTGGTATGAAAGACTAGATAATCATCTTTTGAAGATTGATTTCAACAAAGGTACTACTAACATTAACTTGTACTTCGAAATTGATCATGAAAATATCTTAATTGTTGAAATATTTGTTGATGATATCATTTTTGGAGGAAGAGATAGTATGTGCAAAACTTTTGCAAATCAAATGAAAAGTGAATTTGAGATGTCCATGTTTGGGGAAATGAATTTCTTTTTGGGTCTGCAAATCATTCAAACAAAGAAAGGAATCTTCATTTCATAGACCAATTATGTGAAAGAATTATTGAAGAAATTTGGGATGGAAGACTCAAAGCCAATGAGTACTCCCATGGCAACTAAATGCAAACTGATCAAAGATGATGATTCTCCCAAGGCTGATAAGAAAAAGTATAGGTCAATGATTGGAGGTCTATTGTATCTTACTCAAACTAGACCTGACATTATGAATGTTGTTGGTCTTGTTGCTAGATTCCAAGTTGATCCTAAAGAATCTCATGTCATGGCAGTCAAGAGGATTCTTAGATATCTAAAAGGAACAATTGAATATGGCTTATGGTACCCAAGGATCATGATTTCTCTCTTCATGCATATACAGATGTGAATTGGGTAGGAGACGTGGATGACTGGAAGAGTACCAGTGGTAGTGCATTCTTTTTGAGAAAAAGATTGGTTTCTTGGATGAGCAAGAAATAAGAGGCAATATCTCTATGCACTACAGAAGTAGAATATATTGTAACAACAAGTAGTTGTACTCAAGTATTGTGGATGAAGAAAATGCTAAGAGACATCAGAGTAGAGTATAAGGAAGCTAACCTCTTCCTAAGGACTCTTTTGAGTATCTCAGGGAGAAGTTAGGGGTTATTACCCCTTCGGTTCTGAATTAAGGTGCACTACTGTGCATCAGTCTAGTAGATCTCACAGTCATATCTTGTGATCTAGATTGATGATGGGAAGCTGCTACTTAGGGGGAGTAGTCTGTATGACTCTAAGTAATGCAAGTATGTGCCATTTTCCATTGATGTCAAATGGGGAGAGAAGACATGTGAAAAACAAAAGTAGTTGTTGATCAAAAGGGGAGCACTAAAGGAAGAGAAGACATGTAAATGGTTGCTAGTGATAGGGGGAGTTTTATTAGTCAAGAAGAAGTACTTGTCTTGATGGTTAAAAATAGTTTTTCACATCATATGTTTCCATCAATGACAAAGGGGGAGATTGTTGCAAGTATGGGCCTAATTGGTGTTGTCATTGATATCAACATACTCCTATTGTAGTGATGACAAGGATTGGATGAGCTGTGTTTTGAGGATATTGAGAAAATTAGTCCTATCAAAAATAGAGAACAACAGTGAAGACAGTAAAGCTCTATGAAGTAAAGATCCTAGCTAAGATGGAAATTGGTGAATGCGCTTCAAAGGGTTTGTAGATATGTGTCTAAAGATGATCCAGTCAATATTTTAGAGGTCCACATGAAGAATTGAAGAAGTTATGGCCACTTGAGTAAAATAGGTTCTGGTAGATGCTCAAAGGTGACAAAGTGACACAGATAGGTCCGGTGAGATCTAGAAATACAATATCTTGTTATGTGGATTTGGTGGAGTGTTTAGGAAGTCAATGTGAATTGACAACTCAATTGGTTTGTGGTCTGGAGGTCTGCAAGCATCTATTCCAATATGACAATAATGACAGACTGTGTTCTTGAGGTTTCAGATGAAGGAGAGAATGATTTCAGTAAGCAGAAGTAGTGTGGATATTCTTGGTGATTTAGGCAAGTTTTTGGAGGTCTTTGGATTGTGTCTAGTTCATGTTGGTGGTCCACATTGAAGATTAAGCTCATAATTGAAGAATTACTTCCAGATGATGATGTTCTTCCTAAATCTGGCCGACCCGATGAGTTACACATCCTGCAGATGATCTTGAAGATGTTCTATGAAGCATGGTGTGTTCCTAAAAGAAGATTGAAGTCCCAAATCTATGTGGCCAACAATGTGATGATCCGCATAAAGTCTTTTGTAATTAGTCAAGTTGTATTTTCTTTGTAAAGTGTGCTGACTTGGATGATTATCCCTAAGTCAATGTCTTGTATAAATAAGAAGTTGTGAAGTCATTTCAAAAGCATCTTGGTGGAGATGAGAGTGTGGTAGAGAGCAGAGAAGAAAAAGGCAGAGCAGAAATATTGGGCTTAAATGGAACTAACTCAAGCATGGTGAAGATGCTATTCTTTAGTTCAAGTATGTAATATTTATCATTCTGTAGACAGTGTGTCTACTGTAGGTAGTGGGCCTCTTGTGAGCAGTGTGCTCGGCTAGTGAGCCCTAATTGGCATGTGCCATTTGTTCTTTTTATTCTTTTAACAAAGAATACAATCTTGGGTTAGTCACCTTGTGATTTTTCCCTTAACTAGGTTTTCCATGTTAAAATCTTGGTGTTATATGTGTTTTTGCTCTTGAATTGTTGCATTATGTTTCCATGATTGATTTATTATTATGTTGCTAAATTACAAAGAGGATTTAAGTGATTAATAGGAAGAAAGTTTTGGGACAACTGATTCACCCCCCTCTCAGTTTTCTATCTTGAATCTAACAATTTTTACTTTTGAATCCCATTGACATGATGGATGTGGGGTTAGTGAAATGAGTGGAAGCTTTATGTTTAGACAATATGTGCATTTGTTGGTCATGATTAGGAATATAAGGGTACTTATGGATAAGTGGATAATTAGGTGTTGGTAGAAGTGGAGGTAAAGTGGATGGAGGGAAATTAGGAGTTGGAAGTAATGGAGGTAAATTGGATGGTGGAAGGTGTATGGTCACATGCTTTTGACATTTGTAGGATGGTGGAGGTGGAATGGCTACATATTCTTTGGGGGTGTGATGGGACTTATGACAAGAAGTAGACTTATGAGGGATGGAGGAATTACCAACATCTTTAGCTTTTTGAAACATGCGATTGAAAATGGGACTAGGGGTGTTTTGGGAACTAGACTTGAGTTCATTATTGGATGGAGAAGGTGGGGTGGTAAACAATGGTTGTTGCTCCCCTAGGGAAGGACATTCATGAATGAAGGTGGATACACTAAATGGACATGATGGTGGACTCAAAGTGGGGCCAATAATGGATGCGGAAGGAGGATCATTAGGATCTTGATTAGCATTGTGTTCACTAAGGTCCAAGCTATTTGTTTGATCTTCTATGTTGCCTTGGGGAGTATATGTCTCATCATAACCAGTGGATGTTTTCTCATCATGGATTGGTCTAGGTGGAGGATGGATAGGAGTAATTTGGATATCCTACTCATAGATAGGAGTAGTTATAAGATTAGGGTGCTCATGGATAACTACTTCATCATGGATACCATCTTGATCATGGAGAAGATATATGTTATGGATGGGTTAGATTTGGATTTCTTGCTCATGGATGGTTGTTGGGAGATGGATAGGATCAAGTGGCTCATGGATAGATTCATCATTATGGATATCATCTTGATCATGGAAAAGATATATGTTATCGATAGGTTGCATGAAAGTGATTTGATCTTGACTTGGACTAGGGCTTAATGTTTCCACATGCTTAGGATTAAAATCTTGACATACCTCTTGAATCTCTTGAATGGAAATGGAGATGGGAAATTCTTGGATAGGCTTGACATGTTCTTGAGGGTTGTCGACATGAAGGTGTGGTAACTCTTGAGTTGGGCTTATGATAGGAGGCTTGTGAATAGGTTTTATGGCTTGTAGACCACATGATGGGGTTGTAGCCTAATTAGACATGGCATTTGGAAGTTCTTTGGTAAGCTCATGAATGGGTGTTTGACATGGGGGTGTTCTATCTCTTGCTAGTAGCCAATGGATCACATCCTTTGCAAGTGTATGGGTATAGGGATAATATAATGGATGTACGATAAGGGTGGATGATGTTGTAGGCTTGAGATTAGGACTTGTGGGATGGATAATAGGATTAGATGGATTGGTTTTATCTAACACAATCTTACCACAATGTTCTAGGTTCTTGACCAATCTTTTAAATTGTGTACAAGTGGATATGGCATGGCCCTTACGCCTATGGTAGGTACAATATTCATCATCTTTATAACAATGGGGTTTAAATAGAGGTGGAGAATATGATCTTAATGGTAATAGCTCAATCAAATTTGCTTGGACCAATCTTTCCAAAAGTATCTCCATGGAATTTTTTAATGAAGGGTTAGTGGAACATGGGGATGAAGGTGATGAAGGTTGATGGACCAATGGACTAGGAATGGGATCACATGGTGGTGTTGGGATAGGACTAGTTGACTCATGTGTTGTCATGTGATTGGATGGTGGAGGCCACTCTAGATTGGTATCTTCCTTGTCAAAGGTAATTAAGTCTTGCATAGGATAACTTGGACTCATTTGGTTTATGTACAAGGGGCTGCTTGGACTTGCATGTGCTTCTTGTTGTAATGGTGGACTTAGGTCTATCAAGGGTGCTTCTTATGAGGACACTTGGTTTCCTTGTGGATGGCTTTGGTGATGTGTTGAAATGTTAGAATGAGAAATTAGATAATGTTGAGGTGGAGGTTGATTGGTTGATATGGCATAGGTTGATGTGGATGGATTAGGTTGGATGAATGGCACATAGGATTCATATGGGATTTGTTGAAGTTGGGATGGTGTTTGGACTTGTTGTTGTGATATGACTTGTTGTTGATGTTGGTGAATGTGTTGATGTGATGGATGAAATTGTTGAATTGGTTGATGGTGTTGTGGTGGAGGGATTGCATAGGGTGATGGTTGGTGTGAAGTTGAGGGTGATGACATGTAAGGTTAAGGTGGCATTGGTTGTTGATAGTGAATGGATAGAGGATGATGTGCTTGTTGGGTTTGACATGTGGCTATGAGGTGTTGGGCTTGTGCTATGAGTTGTCACATTTGAGGTGATTGGATTGCTTGAGATTGAAGTTGTTCGATGATTCCTTGTAGTTCTTGAATGATTCCTTGGTTTAGGGGTTGTGGTGCTTGGTAAAGTTTTTGGAGGAGGTTTTGGAATTTGGGTACTATGTCTTCTAACATTGGCATGTTGTCACACAAATGTTTAAATCTTAAGTCCTTTTTGGCAAGTGATTGGTTATATTTGATGATGATGTGGATTGTTTGGATGATGATTTGATGATTAGGATGAAGGTGACTAGGATGAAATTGATTTGGATGTGTTTAGGATGCCAGTGATTTGGGTATGATGTGTAGGATTGAAAGGAAGCTAGGTGTGCGAACATTGCTTCCTACACTAATCTAATGAGGAAAGGGCTATGCAAATTCAATTTAATCCTTACAACTAAAGCAACATAGAACATCTAACAGAAATATTGCAGAAATACACATGAACTAGAAAGAAGACAGAAGAAGAGAGACAAAGATATAATGTGGGGAAACCTTTATCAGGTGAAAAACCCCACACTCAAAAACCTGCACAATGTATTATCAAAACTGAATGTTGTTTACAATACACTTGCAATGCAAGCTTCAATGGTCTTTGACACTCATATCTGGAGTCAATCTAGAAGACTAACAGTACCTGTAAAACCTATAATACTTTTCCACCTCCAAGCACCTGTTTATATAGAATATACAAGGCAATATTGGTCCTATCTTGGGATGGGCATACAACTTGGCCTCATGGCCCAAAATCCACACCTAAGGACACTTGGTCAACATTGTAGAATGTGCTTGAAACTTGTCCACATCTCCCATCCCAAAGAGGTTGCCTATTTCCAAAATGGGCTATGATAGATGCTCTTACGACACTTACGACCATCATAGAATCTGTCATAGCAGTTACAACTTACAGCTGTAAGAAAATCTATCATACACAAGCTATAAATAGCATATTCTCTTACAACATGTCATAGTCCACCTTGGGGTGCCCAAATAAGCCTTTTTCAAAGATACTTCATGACACATGTCTTCACCTATCTTACAAGCTTTTATTTTTGACTCTTACATGTTATAACTTCATCATAGGAATCTGTCATAACCGTTTCAATTAAACATTCCCTTATGCAACATAAAAGATGCCGACACATGGAAAAATGCTCCTACCACAAAGTGGGACACCTATCTCCTCATGTGAGGACAAAATTACAAGTTGTCATCTTCCATGTAGGATGACACATCACCGTGCCACATCCCACAATATACAATATGGAATTTACAATTAATTTACAACATAGGCAATGAATTAATAAATACAAACATAAATAATGCAAGGAATTACCAAGGTTGAGACACATTAATTCCTAACAAGGATGACTTGTTTATGTGTTTGGTGTTTAGAGCTTGATTTGGCAATGTTCAAACAAATGAATATGCATATACACACATGAATCACTCATGCAAGACACATAAGTAATTTTTTAACTTTGAAAATGAAATATGATGATTATTAAGCAAGCACTTGAAAACACATCAACAAGATTAATGTCTAGTCAAGTGGGTATTACCAATTAGGTCTTAGGCTAAATTACATATGGTTGACTAAGGAATTGAAAGCAAAATCCTGCCACATAGCCAGGAGAAAGGGGTAACCCACCCTTCACCTTCACTTCCCAAAGCTATAAATTTATTTGGGGCTTAGCCAAGAGTGAGAAGATTTACAACTCCCAATGAGGTTGTCTTTTGATTCAGCCTTGATTGAGGTCATCCCTTGGAGTGGTGTGTCTCCAAGCAGGCCTCCTAAGAAGGGTGAAAAAACAAACCAAGTGAGTTGTCACTTGATTCACACTCGCACTTGTTAATTAACCTTGTAGAAATGAGATGTGTGGAAGACAATTCAATCACTTCTTTTTAGATCCAAAGCCAAGATGTGATTAAAGACACTTGTTCATTTTAACCCAATTTTTTGATGTGATTGTAAGCAAGTTGTTCGTTTTAAGCCCAAAATCCAAATGTGAGATCAAACAATGATTGAGAGATAAAAGATAGAATGTGTGCACTAATTATTTTCACTTTCCAAGTTGTTGTGACTAATCCAAATGCTGCTCCAACTCCTTTGATGCCCCTACAAGTCACGAGATCGAAAAACGACCAAGTAAACTTGCAAAGAAGATGACTATGCAAAATAATGAAATGTGATAAATTTTGATGAAAATGATCTAATATAGAAAAATAGAGTACATGAATAGATTCTAGACAAAATTCTATGCACTTTTGAAAAAAAAATTGCTGAAAAAGGATTAAAAATGCTCAAGTTATAAGCATTTGAAGTTCATGTGCAAGTTTGACTTTGACTACAAAAAAGGGTGGAAAATGATATAGTCACCTAATAATTTCTTCACAGATACAAAGTTCTCTGAATTCTCTTTCCAATGAGCCCTTATTTGCACAATTCTGACACCATATGTGAAAGTTATGATGAAAAGAAAAAATTAGCCCCTCTAGGGCTTATAGAAGACACAAGACTAGCCCTGACAGTTTGATGTAACCGCTAATTGCTGGGCAGGCTTTGGTCATATGCTATGATCTGGTTGGTAGTTAGATTCGGTAGTTTAGGGCTTGAAATACATCAAAGGGTTCAACTGATGAGCTTAGAAAATTTTTTGGCATGAAATGTTTTAATGGCGTGAGATAGTTCAAAGCCACCAATTGAATGATCTGTGAGCTTAGAACATTTTCCAGCAAAAAGTCTTTTAACTTGTTAGACATGATAAATGCTAGAGACTATGATTTTAAGCCAGCGTGTGAGTGACCGTCAGAAGTTTGCAATGAATGCTTCTATCTATTAACCACAAACAACTTGGATGAACTGCAGATGTGAAAAGCGAAGATGACTAGTATAGAGTAGACCAACAGTTAAAGAAGGTTGACGGAAAAAGACTTTAAAACTTCTGAATGAAAGCTGAAGACCATAGATAACTTAATGAAGAATGCTAGGAGATATTTAGAAACTATCATATGAGATGCTAACTAAATTGTCAACCGTGGCCTATTTGAAATTGATGCCGGTGGTTAGAGTCCACAGATCACATGTTTTGATTGCTACCCACATGTTTTGGTCATTGTTTACAATTGGATCTCGTTGATGGTAGTTGCTTTTTGCTGTTGAAGACCATTGAATGATATGGAGGATCACTTAATGCATTAACTACCTAAGTAAGCTATGGATTACTTTGTCTCAGACTACTGCCAATGTTTATTTTGACTGATGGATTGCCAAAGACTATCGATGATCAAAACAATGCTGACTATTAGATATTATCCACTGAAAATGACTATCAAACTACCAGATCTGAAGAGATTGGTGGTTAATGCCAATGAAATGACATCCACTGAGACCGCTATTTTAATTTTTCTAGGGATATGCCAGAGATATGCCTGTCGTATATGTAAAAGACTGTAGCAGATCTTAAACTGCAGACTACTTGAGAAAATTAAATGTTGAGATCTTCTAATTGTTGATTGTTTATTGACGGGATCTTGAGGTTAGCGGTCGACGGGAGACTTTTAGGAGGAAACTATGGAGGTGGTGCCGACCAGAGATGGCAGCGATTTAGACTTGCAAAGTGACGGACGGGGTGGAGAAATCCTGGTCGACCATGACAGGCCTCACAACCTTGGATGCCAACCAGACTACAGAGACATATTGATGTGAAATGTGAGATGACAGGGAATGAAAATGATGGTGGATTGACTTGTGAAATGAAGGCAACGAAAAAGATAAGTGATGGAGGAAGTTTGAAATGGCATCAACAGGAGATTTTAGGACTGCAACAAGGTGTTAAGGAGAACTGTGACCTGTTGTGTGGTTACACAACACACCCCATTTTGACTTGACAAAACAAGGACCCAACTCTTTGCTGCTTTGGCTTGTGTTGGTTTTTCTACTCTTCGGCGGTCTGGTAAAAGTAAGTCATGCAGGTGACCTTGTATAAGGGAAGTGGGTAAGTCATCATGATGAGATCAGTTAATCAAACTTAATATTTCATATCAATAACCTCATGGTTGAAAAGGGTATAAAATTTCATGTAGGTTTGCCTTTTGGATCACCCTGATATTCCTTAGGGAACGAAAGTTATGACAAGTCAAAGTCCTAATCAAACCTGATATTCTTGGGGGGGTCATATTCCTTAACATCAGTCACCTTATGTTAGATCACCCCGATGCCAGTTTATCACCCGATAATCATTTGGTCCATGAACTCCAGATGTCAATTTTAGGTAATAACTATATTTGCCCATCAAACAGCTTCATATATTTTGCAGGGGTCATATTTCAAATATCACTCGATCTTGGGAATATCACCTGATATTTCAAATATCACCCTGCCGTAGAATATCACTCTAGTGCCAATATGCCGATGACGTCATCCTGATCCTGATGAACAAAGAAATCAGGAAATCACCCTGACGGTGACATCATCCTGATCTTTCGAAAGGGGGGTCACATTCGTTAATATGACTCATCTTCGTTAACATGATGATGACGTCAACTTATCTCATTCCACAAAGGACCTGATATGACGATGACATCATCAATCAGCTTGAACTCTGAAGGTCATCTAATTTCTAACATCCGTCATATTTTCTAATATGACTGATCTTTCCTAACATGACGGTGACGTCATTCTGACCCGATATAAAAAGCTTGACATGACCATGACGTCATCTTATTCGGAGGGTGATATTCCTCAATATTAGGGTCATATTTCTTAACGTCTCGATTTCCTTAAGTATGACCATGACGTCAGCCTTTCACATTTTAATGAAGCCCATCCATGATGATGACATCATCATCATATCTCGATCTATGAAGAGAGTCATGTTAGTTAATATCCCTCATATTAACTAATGTGCATACCCGGACCCGATAGTGTTATTCAATAGAATTTAGTGAACAAAAGCGCATGTATTGCATATGCATGATCTTATGCATGCGATATACATAGAGAGATACAAAACTAAAAATATAAGATATTGATTTGGACAATACCTAGTGCTGAGCCTGTGGTATTGTAATGCAATAAAATAAACAAAGAAGAATTAAATTTCTGCAAATAGGCAAACTCGCTGAGAGTTGTGAATTGCCTCTAGAAAACTAATTTTATTCACTTCCATTTGAAATAAATAGGCTTGCATATCATATGAAGGGTCACATCACCCTTGGAATACAAAAGGAGCTACTACAAGGTGAAACTATTTGCAAAAATTCAAAGAAACTCAAAAAATTAGGAAATTTTTTATCTTCTCCTTGGCAGGGTCATAACTCCTAGCTATTTTGTCAGAATTTAAACTTTTTGGACTCATTGGAAACATAAACTAATTATCTAGTTTGAGTTGCTCGATTACTTAAGCTTGACGCCAAGTTACCAATGAAGTCTTGAGCCCTAATTCCGCTCCTAAGGCCTCCGAAAATGCAATTTACTAAGATGTAGAAAACACAAAAATTACATTTTTGATATTTTTATCAAAAAATCACTTAAATGACCCTGGACCTGATCAAATATTGAAGCCATTTTAGGGCCTGATATGTTTTCTAGTCAACGATAGTCGATCGGACCCTCTTGATTACCTATGGACATTTAGATATGCAAATTTTCACAGATGCTCAATATTCATAACCCGATATATATAGGTTTGCACATTCACAGCCTAATAAAATATAAATGTTTATTTTCCTCCTAGTTTATAGAATGATGATGCTTAATTCTTGTCTGTTTGTTGTAGGAGGTTGAAGTTGTTTAGAGTTTGGCTAAAAATTGTAGAGTTGCAGACGCAGAGGCAACATGAACCTGAGCTGAGGAGGATATTGTCAAATGTGTTGTTTGCCAGTTGGAGGGTGGACCAGGCTGAAGATGCTGGAATATTCTGTGCCAGCTATGTAATTGCCAACTGGCAAGCACGTGCTGTTCATCTGGACCGTTGAATGTTATGAGAGGATCCAGATCATTGAATCAATGTAACTATTTTCTGGCCTTTGTTCTATAAAAGGGCCGAAACTTGTCCAAATTAAAGAGAGAGAATATCTGGCAAAATAAGGCCAATTGCTTATAGGAGATCAGATTATTGAGACTAATGAGGACTAAATTGTTGAAATGTCAAGGTTCTTTCTTCAGATCATTGTAAATGTACTTGTTCTTAAGCATACTAAATGGAGATGAAGCTTCAGATTACATCCTGATTGTAAACTTTACGTAATCTTCAAGTTGATTTCTGGATATGTAATGGTGAATGATGTGTTCAACTGGAAGCGCTTTCATTTTATTGCATGTTGTTGTCAACTTTTCCTTTGAAGATTTGCACTAGATCATGCAAATTTGTGGAATGTCCTGGTGAAGTATGATTTCTAATTTTCTTCTCTTCATTGCTGTATGGGAACTTGTATGTGGATTAGTGTTCTTAGTCAAGTAATTTTGGGAATCTCATTCTCTAACCCCTTTTCTCATTTTAATTTCATTGAAGTCACTTCCATAACTACAAATCATGATAAATAACAAGCAGAATAGAGAAATATGCTGACATCTCGTAGATAACTGAATATCATTAGCATATTTGAGCTAAATACATGTAATGTTAAAAATATCATGCAAAGAATCATAAATAATGGTAAAAATCATGCAAATATCAACCTGTAGGCACATTATTTGAGTGAATTCATAGTGCAGAGGTAGAATTGTTGGAGATTTATGTAGAGAAGATATAAAGGATAGGATATCTGGAGAAATACTGATGAACTTTGTAGAAATTACTGAAGAACGTAAGGCCCTTGAATGATTAATAGAAACACACATCAACCACTGAGTAATGTCAGTAGATTATGAACTAATTAATGGAGACTTGGGATCATGAATTCTTTGAGTTCATCGTATCTTTCAAGATGAGTAAAGGTTGTTGTGTAACTTTTATTCTATGTTTATTTATGACTGACATCATGATCAACATGACCATATTAGGAGTAGTTGTGACAGTTTTAGAATGGTGGTGAGCAGTAGATTAAGACAGGATTTAGTCGACAGTGGAGAACTTAGAGGTAGCGGGGAGCCATGGCAAAGGTAGTGACTATGTGTCAACAAAAGTCTTGAGAGGCAGTTGGCAGGAGACTTAATGAAGATAGAGATGTATCAGAGGTCGGTAGAGGTATGAACAGCGAGTGGCTCTAGGTTTTGAAGTTGCATTCGGGACAGTTAAGGCAAGTGGTGGATAGGATAATTGGTAGCGATCGGGGGTTTAAAGGTGGCTACCAAAGGATATTTTTTTGTTTTGGTAGATCTGTAAGGTAACAAATGAATATGGCTACCAATTGATTGTGTTGTAGATCTCTTAAAACCTATGAATAAATGTTGAAAAGCTAAAGCTTGGAGTCGTGATTAGAATATCAAAGGTGGCGACTATGATAAACTAAGATGGTAATCACAGGTGTTGAGGAATGAGTAGAGATAAAGTGCAGTAGGTGGCGAGATGAACTTTGAAGGTGGTGACCTTACAAATGGCAGGTGGCGACCCAAAATCTAAGTAGAAAAAGGACTATCGACATGGGTTTTGGGTGCTGGTAAGGGTTTTGCATCTGATAGTGGCAAGAGTTTTATGCGTGGTGATAGAATTATACAGTGGGCTGAGATGAGCAAAGAGACTATGGTAGATTTGCAAAATTTAGATGGCGACCAGGCATAAACATGGGAGGAGGCAACAACTACAGAGACAACAATTTAAGGTTTTGACTGTAAGAAGTGACAATGACCAAGCCAAATGGTAGTTGAGGATTGTTCAGATCATCAAAATCCTATGGAGCACATTGGGACAAGGTCGCAGTCAGCGACAGAATGATAGATCTAAGACTTTGAGGGTGTCAATCATAAGATAACCGGTGGCGACTGCTAAACAATGGCAAGATCACTAAAACCTGCAACAACCAAACATTGCATGCAATATTGAACTCAAACTAGATTCAACATCAGTGTGGGGTTCTATGGATCCATATGGTACAGATCTATACTGTATGGATTTGCAACCCTAAAAAAAATTCAAATTTTTTCAAAAATTTCACAGTTACAAAACTAGGCAAATTTATAGTCAAAATTCATGGAAATGGCCTCCCAGACGCAACGGTGAGGTTAGATTTGGCCTAGAACACAACCTGCAACAATTCACTCCCAAGACTTGTAAAATTTGATAAAACTAGGGTTAGAAAAATGCAAACTTTTGACAACGAAACCCTACAAAAACTTATGATTGGATCCAATCGAGCATGTTCACATTGGGTTCACTAGAAATGTGTAATGAAAATTTTGGATAAAATATAAATGATAAAACAATGAAATGCATTACCTAATCCAAATCTTCAATACCTCAAATAGATAGCAATGATGAATGCATGCATGATTGGCTGATCTATTTGATATGTTGGTTGCTCAATTCAACAACATAATAATAAGGTGAAGATGATAGATGGAAGATGATAGATAAGAAGATAAAGGATGATATATTGAGGAGAGAATTTGGTAGCATAAGGATGTAAGAAAGGTGGATCCCCAAAATGTCTTGTAGATGGGTTGATTTATAGGCAAGGGTTGATTTGAATGGATGGTTGGGATTGAAAGGTTAAATGTATGATGTGGACAACTAGGATCAATTAGTTATTCCCACTCTTCAAGGGAGTTGTAGTCATGTGACAAGTGTACAAAGGAGGATAAAGCTCATGTGTGATCGTGTACACAAAAACTCTTATTTAATAAGTTTGTGTGTGATTGTGTACATAAAAAGGATATTAAATTAAAAATGTACTACCACACATGATTCAAGTGAGAGATGTATAAGTGTTGGAATGTGATGAGAGGTGAGGACCTAATTCAAATATTTTATTTGAATTAGTTGGGATATTAGTTGGAAAATTAATTAAATAAATAAGATTTATTTAATTAATTGGAAAGTGGGATAAGGATGGGATTAAGATGAAATTTTAATTAAATAAATAAAATTTATTTAATTAATTGGCTAAGTGAGATAAATGGGATTAGGATGGGAAATTAATTAAATAAATAAAATTTATTTAATTAATTGGATAATGGGATAAGTGGGATTAAGGGTGGGATTAAGACAAAATAGGACAAAATGCTATATGATGTCTTAGTAATGTTTTTGACTAGGTGTTACAAGACATGGACAAATTTGGGGAGAAATTTGGGTGTCTACACTAGGTTCAACTCTAGGGCCTTGAGTCTTCTTCACTAAGTTGCATTCCTTGAGTGTAAACTTTTGGATGTGCCTATACCTGTGTGCAACTAGGTGTCATCTAACAACCTAGTACTTGCCTATTTTCTAGGTGGTTCAATCTGGGAGCCAAGTGGGAAAAGTAGATCATTGACTAGCTGAGTAAGAACTTTTGAATTGCTCTCATAAGTCAATCTATTTGTTTCCCTTTTGGGTCATGTGATGTTAACCTAGAATAAGAAGATGCTTTGCATGAACCATTTTTAATATCTTGTATGCAAGGCAATAAATCTTGATGTATGTGAATGATTGTTGACTCATGAAGTCATTATGTGTTTTAAAATCATACTCCTTGGTGATCGTGAAATCTTTTGTATGAAGAGTTGCATACTCTCTTATGAATGATGCATTGGTAATATTTTGCTCATGGCCCTGATATGAGTAAGAAAAATGTTGTTATATGGAGCCTAATCAGACTCAGAGGTTAAATTTTTTCCACTTTTATTAGCGTGGTTTCCCCCCAAATTATTTAACAGGGGTTTGGCCGACATAAAAAAACCCTATTTTGTAACTCACATAAGTCTTGATAAAAATGGCTAAGGGTTAGGGTTTCTGTTGATATTGTATTGTAGCATTTGCAATGGTATTCAGTTGCAAGGATTGCCGGTTGTAATTGGTTTCATTTGCTGGATAATAATATTGGACTCTCTGTTGGTGGATGTAGCCTGAGTTTGGGTGAACCACATTAAAAATTGTGTCTCGCTATTATTATTTCTATGTATTTTTCATTCCTCTGTTTAATCTTTATTTGCATTTAATTGATATCTTCTGCATGCAATTCCTTACAAAAAATGTTGCATTCATCTAAAACCCTTTGATTAGTGAATTTAAAATAGTGTTGAATGCCAATCACTCTTGATGAATGGGTGAATATGATAAATCTCTTTAGCTTGAGAGTCAAATTATATCCTATCTTAATCTTGGATTTGTAAATGATTTCTTTTGTGTGAAAATAAGTTTAATTACATTGAAATCCTCTTTAATGTGATTTTTTGTGAATTTCTTAGATAATGGCATAAAAGAACTTTAGCTATATTACAACTTATATCATGTTAAGAAGAGATAAGTGAAAAACAATGAATGTTTGAGATGTGATTGGAGTTTTACAAGATTTTTTTGCTTGGTGTTTCTTGAGCCTCTTCATAGATTTTGGGAAATCTAGGTGTAGTGTATTGTTTTACCCCCTTGCTTGTGACCAGAATTAGTCATGTTGTGCATGTAAAGTGTACTTTTTAGATTTTGATACTTTCTTTGTGATTATTGATAAATTCTATAAATATTTGTAAGGGCCAATATTTTTTATTTAATTAATTTGAGAGTAGTCTAGCCACCAAATTTTATATTTGTTTATCTTGTGACTTATGGTCAAGCTTGATTTATGATGAAATTGAACTCATTTTATGCCTTATTGTTGGAATCAATATTTCTTCCACTTTGGTGTTTTATATTATTATTGTGGTGGCTATGCTAGAATGTTTCAATTGATGGTTAGGTATCATGTAATGTTCTACTCTGTCATGTCCATGATGGGCCCTGATGGGTTGTATAAGGGAGTAGAATGTCAGAAATGTGTGCATTCTTGATGTTGTAGAACAGTGCTAATTCTTGTTGATTGTAAATAAAAATTATGTGAAGTGTTTGAGATGTTGTGAAATGTGTCATGAAATTATGGATCTCTTGCTATGAGTAATCTCGATGGTTGGTGTGTATATCATGCCTTGAAGGTAGTGATTGATGTGTATTTGAAGTCACATAGTTGAAATGTTATTCTCTATCTATTTGACATTGAGAATGAGATAGGTTGGAATGCTTGTGCCAATTTAGAAATTCACTTTTATAGTGGATAGATGTTGACTTATCCCACCACCTATGATTGCTCTAGTCAAAATTCCAAGTATTGTAGGTATGATAAGCTTGGTGAGAAGTGAGTTATAGTAACTTACTAACATTGTATATATATATATATATATATATATATATATATATATATATATATATATATATATATATATATATATATATATATATATATATATATATATATATATATATTGTTGATGTAAATTAAACCATTATTAGAATCATTTAATATGATTTGCATTGGAACAAGATAAAATTTCCTTGGGACTATTTTACCAATATGTGGGCAATTAGTATTATGAGTTATCAAATAAGGTAAAGTAGTTTTACCTTTATATTTGGTTGATGCACAATTACATGAAAACTTATATGTTACTTATTGAGTTCTCAAAAGTAAATTATTGTTTGAAATACTTCTAAGTATCTGAATTGAGAATGGTTGTATATGATGTATCACTTAGTTAGTGATGATGGCAAGTAGTATGGGATGCTTGTTATTCATCATAGATGGCTGTGAACTAGGATTAGGAAATGAATAAATTATTCGTATATGTTCTAGAGTCACATGCAAGATGGATATGTATGACAAGTGAACATATTTTCTTCCTAACTATTACCTTTGTGAAGGACAAATTCACCCTTAGTGGTGAAGAATGGAAGGAGGTTCTAATAAAAATTTGAGAGTGTGGTCTAGATGGTTTTCATTGAAGAAGAATTAAGACTTCAATATTTGAATGCTTGGCATTTATTGATGATTGATTCTATTTTCTTATAGGCATCAGGACAATGACTTCTCATAAAGGGGAAGGATGTCACATCCCTATTTTCTATGCCTAGTTATTAATACTTGTTTAATGTATTCAAATGTTGATTGGCAGACAATCAAGAAAAATAATTATGGTTATGTTTTTATTTGACTTGCTAAGGATAATGATTGCAAATAATGATTAGACATTTTGTGAAATATTGATGTCAAATTAGGACATGATTTAATTGATATTTTAAATCTTAGATCTAATCATGATGATATCAAGACTAACTACCATTTTGATGTTCTTAAGTGTGTTAGGAAAGAACTAACACTCTCCAATATTTCAGAGGGAGAGTATCTTTAAGGAGAGGGCTTCTAGCTAAATGGTTGGTAAGGTGGCATGATTGAAAGAATCTCTCACATACTTATAGGAATCATTATGATGGGTTTGTGCATATTTGAGATTCAATGTTAAGTCAGTCTCTGTTATCTTGTTTGGTCACATAATTGTTACAAGTAGAATAAGTTGGTTACAATAGTTTAATTACATTATTAATATTTTTGAACTGACTATTATCCCTACTTAATTACTTAGTATTGACTTGGATATAGGAAGAATCATATTTGTTTATATTTATAAATATTCATTTAAGAATAATTATTTTATTATTAATAAGTTAGTAATAGAAAATATTATTTGTTTAAGTTTATTAGAAATAAAGGAGTGGATTTTTATTCTAGACGAGAATCCAATGTGTTAAAATTGCACGTTAAGAGATTTTTTTTGGCATGTCTAGTTGTTTTGGTGGGCTATGAATAAGTTAGTTATTCAAGATCATGGGAAGTTAGTTGTGGGAATTGGATAATATTTTTGCATATGAGGATAACCATGGAATGAGTGGGTTTTATGCATGTTATGAAGGATTGAAGGTTGGAAGAAGAAGGGATAATGGTTTGGAATGTATTGGTTTACAGAGTATTGTAAAGTTTTTTAGTTCTTAAAATGTGGAATGGAGATTCTAAGTTTGGGGTGTTATTTAGAGAAACCACAAGAGTTAATTTTTTATCATGAACAAATCAATCCCTTTTATATGCATGGTCCAAGTGTGACTTTATATCTGAGTATGCATATTTTTCAATTATTTATTTATGGTTGAAACAGAAAACACGATTCTCTCCTATAAAATTGAACTCCTAGGTGGACTCAATGCATGCTTCCTCTGCAAAAAGTAAGGAAGCATGAGGAGAAACTATCCATTGATAAAAGGTCATGAGCATCTGCAAAATAAAAAATCAAGAAAGGAAATCTCTAATTTTGGGGTTCCAGCCCATTCGGTTGAAATTCTAAACAATGAACCTGGGGGAGGTGATGGCCCTATGGGGGATAGCACAATTGCAGAAACCACAAAGGACAATACGGCTAAAAATGGACCTTTCTCATTGTTGTTTAATAAAGATATTGTTAAAAATGTGGAAGATCTTCACCTTGACCTTTCACCTAAGGAAGAAAGTCTTCTATCTGGAAAAGATGAATTGTTTAACAATGTTGAGGAGTTCAAAGACAACTTAAAACCCCTACTGTAGACTCCACCAAGTGAGCACCATAGTTACACACATCATAAGAATGTGAACACTACCAAGGGGTGGAGGATCCCCTAGATGGTAGAAATAATCCCCCTGGTCATAAAAAGAATGCACAGGAACTTGTGCTTGATAAAATTAAACAACAAATCACTCTTAACAAGAAAAATAAAATTAATAAAAGAGGCCAGGTGTTGAAAGAACCTTCAACCTTAGAAATTCAGCTAGATATGAGCAATGTTCACTCTGTGCCAAATATGGTTAATAAAGATAAGAAAAAGGATATTCAAAAAAACCTTAAAGATACACCCCCCTCTTTCTCAAATTAGGTTGTAGAACTTAAAATTTTGAGTATAACCTAAAAGGATATTAGGGATAGTATTAACAAGGCCCTAAATTCTTTCAATAATCGTTTAAAGGAATGCTCAAACACAAATAATAATAATAAAAAGATGTAACCCCCAATGTTGGTTCAAAAATAGATAAGGATTGCTCCGATATACTTGATTCCCAGGTGCAAGTATAGGACAATCAAGCTAGACATTGTCCTTGACAATGCTAACCCAGAACAAATAAAACAAGAATTTAATAAAGATTGGAACCTAATAGGGGATAAATGGGAATTGGACAAAAAATAAATAATAGAGGGGCAAGGCCCCCAAGAGGTGACAGCCCCAAAATATGTTGAAAAGAAAAGGTCATGTGTTAATAATATGCTAAACCAGAAAAAGAGGAAAAGAAGACAGAGGCAAAAGGAGATTGCTACACAATATCTAAGGAGTAGCACTAGGAAGAAGAACCTTCCTAAATGCTTTGATGGCTTTAGGAATATAGAAGAAGATGTAGAGGACATGGATGCAGATGACTCTTTATTGCATCTCATCGAATATCATGGGATTGGAATCTCTTGATAGGAAATATAGCATTAAAAGACTCCTAAATCAGGAGAGAAATAAAGATATAGTAATGCTACAAGAGGTTAAGGCAATTGGATATACCCTACAAACTAATATCTGGAGAGATTCCACTTCCTTTACCACCAACCATGAAAGAGGCAAAGGGGGTGCTATAATACTAGTTTCCAATAACTGGAGCAAGTGGATTAAAGCCCATGGAACCTCCCCCTGTAACAAAGATGTGTGGGTATGCTTTGAAAAGGACAACCTATAGTTTGGCATATGCACCATATATGCCCCTAATGAATACAAGCAAAGATGTGCATTATGGGATTGGATGAGTAAATTACAAGAAGTCCCCTAGATCATTGGGGGAGACTTTAACATGGTGGAAAATACATAAGACAAGGTAGGAGGGATTGATATGGGTTGGAAAGGTAACAAAAAATTCTTTTGGTACAAGATGAAAAATAGTCTGAAACTATTAGACCCCTTGGAAGGCACCAACAAAGAGAATAAATCTATTTGGTACACATGGTGCAATGAACACAGAAAGGTAATAAGAGAATCCACTGCAGATTAGATAGATTCTATGCTCATAAGGATTGTTTTCAATTTGATCAAGTTAAGGAAACAAACAGTAGAGTTAAAGTTAAACCTTGGACCCTGTCTGACCACCATCCTGATAAAATGCACTAGACAATTGAGGGGGGGGGGTGAATTAGCTATCTCCAAAACTTTGATCACTTATGAACATTGACACATAAAACACTTGTTCACTGTTATTCAAATTTAATCATGAAGGCATGAAATAAGAAACTCAACACAAGAACATAATCAATGCATGAGACACCAGATTTTTTACATGGAAAACCCTATAAGGGAAAAACCATGGTGGATGTTAGCCCACAGAAATAAATATGTTATAACAATACCGAAAAATAGAGGCTCACTGCCCAAAATGCTCACTGCAAATGTTGAGGCTCACTGCCAAGATCGACTTACTACCAAGGGGTGGCTCACTGCCAAGATCAGCTTACTACCAAGGGTTGGCTCACTGCCAAAGGTTGGTGAACTAATTTGATAGCATCTACTCCATGCTTGGGTTCAATTCCATTGAAGCGCAGTATAACTTCTCTGCTTTGCTCTTCTTACACTTTTTCACTTATCTTTGCATTTTCACACAAGGACATCTTTTTCACAACTACATTACATGCTTTTATACAATTCATCAACCTTGGAATACATCAAGGTTGGCATTACATTCATCAACCATTGGAACAATCTCCAAAGTCAGCACTACAAACATACATAGAAATAGGTCTACACCTAAACAAGATTTGCTAAGGTAAATATGTATGTGGATCATGTTATGCCTTATCTGGGACTCAATTGCAATCTTCCACACCATGACACACTTCCACAATCTTCAATGCAACTCCGCAAGTAGTGAAAACAACTAAGTCGGCCAAGACTGGTGTTAGCACTAAATCTTCTAGGAGCAATCTTCTTCCATGATCCAAATTACTCTTCACAGACTAATCAAAAGATAGGAACACAATTAAGAGACATCCACAAGAACATTATAATCATTAGAAACTTTTGTACCACCTCTAATCACTTTATTCATTAGATTCTTCAAACTAGAGCACATTAACATAAATGTCAGCCACTGTCATAAGAAAAAGATCACTTGCAGACTGCCAAATCATGAACCATTAGAGTTGAAGGCACATAACAACATTACAAACTTAATTCCAGAACCACAAAATAAAAATACTTAAATGTAGAGGAATGTTGAGCAGAATACATTCTCCCTCTCACCACTACATATACAGAAAAAATAGTTTTCATTTTGGTGAACATAACTCACTCAAAACTTCATACCAGAGGCTCAAACTTGGAACATTGTATCTTCAGACATGCCTCTAAATAACTTCCAATCCACAAACAAAGAAATTTAAGCTACAAGAAATGCGGAGCAATCTATTGGATTGTTCTTTAGTAAATAGAGATACTCTGCAACACACTATTTCCACTAGAGGAGCAATTTTTCTCAAAAGCACTTGGAAACTGAATATTAAGATCACTTACTCATTATCTCCAAAACAAGCAAGCATCAAAACAAGAGCACAATTGACACCAATGACAACACATATATGTTGACATCAATGACAACACCAGTTAGGCACATCCTTGTGTTAATAGAAAATTGGAATGATTATCAGTTATATCAAATAAACCCAATAACTCAATGAAAAGGTAAATAATCAAGATCACACAAACAAAGACAAAAACCTTTGCAAACCACAATACTTCATAGCTTCCATTGGTCACCTATCTCAATCAATCTTGTGTATGAATATGACCCTTAGAAGGTGCACTTCCTTGCTATTTCTTCAAGATGTCAACGGAGAACAACTGTGATAGTTTATTGCAATGAAGATGAGCTTCACAACAATCATAATGGTGATAGTAATAAGTTGATCACAAGCAATGAAGGAATTGATGCCAAAGGTGCGCTATAATTCCTACAAAGTAAGGGTACTAAAAGCTTGGATGAATGAAATTGAAGAATAGGGTTCAATTTATAGACTTGTGAGAAAGAAGATCAATGGTATAGAAAGAATGAGAAGATCAATAGTATAGAAACCTTGAGAGAATGTGTGTGAATAGAAAGAAGACAAGTGTTACACAAAATCTATTTTGTTTGAGTTAACTGCTTTCTTTTATAAAGATAAGATTTGCTTTCATAAATTAGAATGCTATTTTTGTAATTTAAGAGTTATTGATAAAAACAAGTTTGATTGAGTCAGTTAACTCAACTTGAGATTTTCTTTTGCATGATTTGAGAGAAATTAAATAATAAATTATTTAATTTTGTGTGCATGAAGAAGAAGATTTATTTTTAGAAGATTTGGAAGATATATTTAGAAGATAAGAAAGCAAATTAAATAAATAAATTTATTTAATTATGTGTGCAAGATTAGAAGAATAAATAAAATATTTGATTGTATTTTATTTTTAGAGATTGAGAGAATTTAAATAAATTTGATTGATTTATTTAAATTTAGAAGAAGAATTGACATAAATTAAATAATTAAGAATTATTTAATTGTTTGGAAGAATTTAATTAAATAAAGGATTTTGTTTAATTTTGACTTTAGAAGAGGTAATTAAATATTTTGATATTTAATTAACTTAGAGGAATATGAATCGAATAAATAAATTTGTTTATTTATTTATTGATAGAAAAATAAAATGGAATAAATATTAAGAATATTTATTTAGATAGAGTTGTGTCATTTTTAGGCATATACATTTTTCCCCTCTTTGATGCAATGTGTTTTATCACGTTGTTTCAAAGAATATAATTTTTTTGATAATGATACATGCCCCAGTTTGTCCATGGTACAGGTTACAATGACAGGATGCCCTCTCAGGAGATTGGATAGGAAAAAGGCAGAAAGGCATGAGACGGAAAATCTCACAATAAAGAAGGTGAAAATCATGTTAGGTTGAAGAAGAATGGAGCACGGAAGAAAAATAGGATGAAGAAAGAGCTGAATGATATGTGATGCAAGATAAAACGATAACACAAACAAGCAAGTAAGCAAGCATATATCAAAAAAATTGGATTTACAAATGGAAATGATCAAACAATGAAATGCATAACCTAAACCCAAATCATTCAATACCTCAAAAATGCAAGATGAATTGTTTGATTGATTTGATATGTTGGTTACTCACAATTCGGCAACATAAAATTTGCATAGGATTGAGATGATAGATGGAAGCTTGATAGATGGAAGATGATAGATGGAAGATGTAAAGGTTCTAAATATATTTCCACAGCATAAGGATATTCCAACTCAAGGCATCCTCCCAATAGCTTATGTGGGGGTTGATTTATAGAAAAGGATTGGTTCAAATAGATGGTTGAGATTAAAAAGTTAAATGATTGATGTGGATAACTAGGATTGATTAGGTTATCCCACTCTTCAAGGAAGTTGTAGTCATGTGACAAGTGTACAAAGGAGGATAGGGCTTATGTGTGATTGTGTACACAAATACTTTTATTTAATAAGTTTATATGTGATGGTGTACACAAATACTAAAATTAGGTCCCATTAGTTGTACATGTGAAGGATTTTAAATAAAAGTTGTACTACCACACATAACTCAATTAAGAAATGGACAAGTGTCGAAATGTGATGAAAGGTGACGACTTAATTCAAATAAAATATTTGAATTAGTTGGGATATGTGAGGAAAATTAATTAAATAAATAAGATTTATTTAATTAATTGGATAGTGGGATTAGGATATGATTGGGATATGGATGGGAAATTAATTAAATAAATAAAATTTATTTAATTAATTGGGAAGATGATTAGGATAGGACTGAGATATGAATGGGAAATTAATTAAATAAATAAAATTTATTTAATTAATTGGAAAGTGGGATTATGAATGTGAAATTAATTAAATAAATAAAATTTATTTAATTAATTGGCTAAGTGGGATATGTAAGGAAAGCAGAGGTGTAGAAAACAACTTTCCTAATGTTACTTCAAAGGGGATAATGTAGCCAGGTAACTTTTAGTTAAATACACAAATGAATACACCAGAACAAAACATAAAACACAAACAAGATATAGAGAATGACACTAGATTTACGTGGGAAAACTCTTTCGAGTAAAAAACCCACCACCACAAGAGAGACTTTCTTTATTACAGCAAACTGAATAGTTACAATAAAATTCCCCCACACACTAATGTTCAGGTATTGATTCTATATCAATTATACAAAAACCATTTTTCTCCTCTGCACATTTACAGAATAAGCTATATAATTCGAATCATTTCATCATCAACCAACACTTGCAGAATTGTATTTCTATTTCCAGTCATCAAGAGCAAAACTGTTACACTCTTTTGCCCTAACTGATTGATCATATTTCTCCGGCGTCACTGCCTTCCAACCGTCGCAATTGTTCACATTCCAGTGAGACCTTTAGTCCCACATGCACCAGGTCACATAAACTATTCCAGTTTATAACCACAACCGATCAAAATGACTATCGTCAGCAATTTTGTTGTCGACGATAACAGTCAAAGACTCATCGAAGCAGCTTACACCATCGGAGATCACTTCACTTCCTACAGTGATAGACCATGTCTCAGTGATGCCCAAGTCCTCCATTCTTCATCAGACAGACTTTTGTCATCGGTCCAAACACTTTGCACTATGCCGATGAAGGTTCTCACGCCGACGCCCAATGCTTTGCCAACTTCCATCGGGGTGACCATTCACATCGGAGTGACTGCCAAGATCTTGGCTGATGGCCAACCTTATGCCGATAGTCATCAGTGAAACCATGCATATCGGCTATAAGTGCTCCTCACTCCCACCGATACAAGACGCCTGCCTGATCACATCGGTGTGAACATAACTGTCGGTATAACATTACCAAGGTTTGTCGATAGCTTCAATGTGGCTGATGAGCAAAGATAGAGTAAGGTTCAAGCAGTAATTTGAGACACACGTTCTCTTCAATCTCCCACTTGTCGAGGAGATTACTGCTACCTCTCAATCCTCTTGTGATTAATGAGAATTATGGGCCCACAGACCCATTTCATCTGAACACCATTTGAACTTGGCCGTGCTCACTAGTTTAGTTAAGGCATCAGCAACATTTTCCAAAGTGTCAACCTTTTCCAGCTTCACCTTCTTGTCTTCCACCATATCACGAACAAAATGATATTGAACATCAATATGTTTTGTCCTAGCATGAAAAGTAGGATTCTTCGCCAAACATATAGCACTTTGACAGTCACAGTGTATTTGTATCTGCCCTGCATCAAAACCAACATTAGAACACAACCTCTTCAAACAAATGGCTTCTTGGCATGCACGAGTAGCTGCCATGTACTCTACCTCTATTGTGGACAAAGCGACTACAGCCTGCCGCTTACTCATCCAACTGATAGCACCACCATTTAATGTGAATACATATCCACTGGTGGATCTTCTACTGTCAATATCCTTGAATGCTAATAGATCTCTGTGATCCAACTAAGTTTCCATGATAGCAAATAGCATAGTCAGAAGTTCCCTTCAAATACCTCATAACTCTTTTCACAACATCCCAATGTGATCTGCCTGGATTCGCCATAAACTGGCTCAAAACTCCCATTGCTTGGCAATGTCTGGTCTGGTACAGACCATTGTGTACATCAAACTACCAACAACACTTGCATAAGGCACTCTTTTCATGTCGTCAGATTCATTCAAAGATTCTAGACAATCTTCAACAGATAATTTTGTTCCCTACAAAACTGGAACAACTAACTGTTTAGAATCAGACATATGAAACTTATCAAGAACATTGGTAATATACTTGCTCTGGTTGAGCCAAATCTTTCTCTTAGATCTATCCCTTTTGATTTCCATTCCCAGAATGTACTTCACTGCCCCTAGATTCTTCATTTCAAATTTCAAGGACAATTGAGATTTTAATTCTGAGATCATCCCCTTACCATTGCTAATGAATATCATGTCATCCACATACAGTGTAATTATAAGAATCCGATCACCTTTAGTTTTATAATAGACACAATGATCAGATTTAGATCTCACCTACCCCAAGGATAAAACATACGTATCAAATTTTTGATACCACATTCTGGGAGATTGCTTCAAACCATACAGAGACTTTTTAAGTTTACATACCAGATGTTCTTTACCTTTTTCCACAAAATGCTTTGGCTGGGACATAAATTTCTTCTTCAAGGTCCCCATGAAGAAATGTTGTCGTCACATCCATCTGCTCAATTTCAAAGTCATATGCTACTGCAAGTGACAACATAAATCTAATGGATGTCAGCTTAGCTACAAGAGAAAAGATTTCTCTATAATCTATACCTTCCTTTTGGGAATACCCCTTAGCAACTAGTCTTGCCTTGTACTTATCAACACTACCATTTGGACCATATTTCTTTTTAAATACCCACTTACAGCCCACAGGTTTTCTACCTTCAGGCAAGGGCACCAATCCTAGGTTCCATTTTTCTCCAACGATGACATTTTGCTATCCATGGCTTTCAACCAATAATCTGAATTAGGTAAACTAATGGCTTCTTTTATAGTCCTAGGTTCATCAGTATCAGTAAGTAAAGCATAGGCACAACTTGAATCAAGTACTGAAAATCCATACCTATCTGGTTGTCTCCTTTCATGTGTAGATCACCTCAATGGTTGAGGTGCAGGTTCAGGTTCTTGCTCTGGATCTGAATCTTCAGAGCTACTTGAACTCACATCTGAACCATCTACACTTGGTGTTTGTTGTTCCTCTTTTACAGGGGTCAGAGGAATATTAACAACATTCTTTCCTTTCTTTTCTTCTATCTTCTCTGGCTGAGAAATACTAACCAAAGGTTTCAGCTCTCTGAAAATTACATTCCTGCTGTAAATTACTTTTTCAGTTTCAAGATTCCAAAGCTTGTACCCCTTAACATCGACTCCATAGCTAATAAAGATACATTTGACTGCCTTGTTATCTAACTTAGATCTTTTTGCTTCAGGAATATGAGCATATGCCTCACAGCCGAAGACATGAAGATGTCTTAGAGAGGGCTTCTTACCAGACCATGCTTCCATAGGTGTTTTATCAACCAATGCTGAAGTAGGAGAATAGTTCAGCAAGTAACAAGCTGTAGCAATAGCCTCAGCCCAGAACCTTTGTTCAAGACCAGCATAACTTAACATACTTCTTGCTTTCTCCATTAATGATCGATTTAACCTTTCAGCAACTCCATTTTGTTGTGGAGTATAAGGTGTAGTTTTATGCCTTTTAATTCCATGATCTACACAATACTTATCAAAATCCACATTGCAATATTCACCACTGTTATCTGTTCTCAAGCACTTTATTTTCCTACCAGTCTGGTTTTCTACAAGAGTTTTAAATTCTTTAAATCAACTGAACAGTTCTGATTTATTTTTCAAAAAATATACAAATGCCCTCCTTGAATAATCATCAATGAACGATACATAGTATCTTGATTTAGATAAAGATGGAACATCAACTGGACTAAAAACATCAGAATGTACATAGTCCAGAACACCAAAAGATTTATGAGAACTAGAATAAAATGAAACATGGTTCTATTTTCCATATATACATTGTTCACAGAAATTGAACTCCAGATTACAATCAATCAGGCCATCTACCAGGGTTTTATTTTTCAAAGTTTTTAAACCTTTTTCACCTATGTGACCAAGTCTATGATGCCAAAGCATTGTTTTCTCTGCAGGAAGTTTAACTTCCATAGAATTTGCATCATGTGTTACAATAGTAGCTTTTTCAGATTTGACAGAGACACTATTACAGCACACTGGTTTAGCATCTAACCTATACAGAGTTCCAATGCGTTCACCCTTTCCCAGTACTATAGAACCTCTAGTCATTTTATAGCCACCATTCACAAAAGTAACTTGCACTCCAACATCATTAAGCTTACTAACAGAAAGTAAATTTTGAGCCAGACCTAGTATATGAAGAATTCCATTCATTCCCTTTATCCTGCCATCTGGGAATTGGATTCTGACTCGTCCTCGGCCAACAATTTCCAGCATTGAATCACTTGCCAAGAACACCTTCCCGCCAACATACGGTTCATACTTTGTGAACCACTCTCTATGAGATGTCATATGAAAAGATGCTCCCAAATCCACCAGCCACACATCTTCAGATGTAGGCATTGCCAAAGTAGCAATGAAGGCATCAACATCACTCTGAGAAGAATCATTGTCAAAAGAGTTCTTCTTCTTCTTCTTTTTCTCCTCTTTACAGTCTCTTCTGATGTGTCCTTTCTGCCCACAATTCCAACACTTCACCTTGGACTTTGTGCGTAGAGATTTTGATTTCCCCTCTAATTTAGACTTAGACTTGTCCTTCTTCTTACCTCTTTCCTTTGATCTACCTCGAATAGACAGGGCCTCTTTGGCTGTCTTAGAAGATTTCCTCCGCATCTCTTCAGATAACAACGAGGTAACAACTGCTTCAGTTGTAAACGTGGTTGTTGTACTTCCAATAGCCATCACAAGATGATCCCATGAGTCAGGTAAGGAACACAATAGAAGAATACAGTGGTCTTCCTCTTCTATTTTTACACCTATAGACGTCAACTGTGCAAGAATCAGATTAAATGTGTTCAGATGGTCTGCTATAGATGCACCTTCATCCATCTTTAGAGAATACAAATTCTTTCTGAGGAACAGTTTATTCACCGACTTGCCCTGTTAAATATCTCCCAACTTCTACAAATCTTTGGCTGACTTCTCTTCATGGACGTTCAATAGAACAGAATCTACAAGACTTAATCTTATCAGTCCTCTAGCTTTTCTATCAGCTAGGTCCCAATCTTCTTGCTTCATGCTTGCAGGTTTAACCCCAGACACAACAATCCAAAGATCTTTGTCGACCAGCAAATCCTCAGCCTTAATCTTCCACAACTCAAAGTTTGTACCATTGAACTTTTCAATGTCTATTTTTCTTGATGTACTTGCCATCATATTTAACAGAAAAGACCTCTACAGAACTCCCACTCACTGAACTAACACAAAAAACCCAACCTACCAACATAGATAACACAACTGGCCAAGCTCTGATACCACTTGTAAGGAAAGCAGAAGTGCGGAAAATAGCTTTCCTAATGTTACTTCAAAGGGGATAATGTAGCCAGGTAACTTTTAGTTAAATACACAGATGAATACACCAGAACAAAATAGAAAACACAAACAAGATATAGAGAATGACACTAGATTTATGTGGGAAAACTCTTTCGAGTAAAAAACTCACCACCACAAGAGAGACTTTCTTTATTACAACAAACTGAATAGTTACAATAAAATCCCCCCACACACTAATGTTTAGGTATTGATTCTATATCAATTATACAAAAGTCATTTTTCTCCTCTGCATAGTTATAGAATAAGTTGTATAATTCAAATCATTTCATCATCAACCAACACCTGTAGAACTGTATTTCTATTTCCAGTCATCAAAAGCAAAACTGTTACACTCTTTTGCCCTAACTGATCGATCATATTTCTTTGGCATCGTTGCCTTCCAACCGTCGCAACTGCTCACATTCTAGCGAGACCTTTAGTCCCACATGCACCAGGTCACGTAAACTATTCTGGTTTATAACCACAACCGATCAATATGACTATGGTCGGCAATTTTGTTGCCGACGATGACAGTCAAAGACTCATCGGAGCAGCTTACACTATCGGAGATCACTTCACTTCCTACACTGATAGACCATGTCTCAGTGATGCCCAAGTCCTCCATTCTTTATCGGACAGACTTTCATCATCAGTCCAAACACTTTGCTCTGCGCCGATGAAGGTTCTCACGCTGATGCCCAATGCTTTGCCAACTTCCATCAGGGTGACCATTCACATCGGAGCGACTACCAAGATCTTGGACGATGGCCAACCTTATGCTGATAGTCATTGGTGAAACCATGCATATCGGCTACAAGTGCTCCTCACTCCCGCCAATACAAGACGTCTACCCGATCACATCGGTGTGAACATAACTATCGGTATAACATTACTGAGGTTTGCCGTTAGCTTCAATGTGGCCGATGAGCAAAGATAGAGTAAGGTTCAAGCAGTAATTTGAGACACACGTTCTCTTCAGGATAAGGATGGGATTAAGATGGGATTTTAATTAAATAAATAAAATTTATTTAATTAATTAGCTAATGGATTAGTGGAATTAGGAGTGGGATTAGGATAAAATGCTACATGATGTCTAAATGATGTTTTTAACTAGGTGTTGCAAGACATGGACAAATTTGGGTGTCTACATTTTGCCCCTCTTTGAGATGATATTTGAGATGATAAAATTTATGTCGAGTAATATCATTTCAAAGAAGCTAAGACATGGATAGAGGAAAATGATATGGGATGAAATGGAGATGGTGATGTAAGGATAGGATGATGATGAAAAGATAGGATGATGATGGAAAGATAGGATGATGACACCCCCTCGAGAGGATAGGTGGGTTGGAAAAACACGGGTAGGCTCTAGAAATGAAAGGGATTGGTCAAGAAAGATAAGGGAATGGATAGAAGAAATGAATGAATGCATTATGCTACAATGAAGGTGAGCAACCATGATGTTTGATATAGCACTAGATATTATGCACCAAGGTATAAGGACCAGGGTGACGATGTGTCTCGTGCCCCAGCATAATACAACCTTGTCTAGATACAAGATATGAATATTAGCTAGAATGATACTGATTTGATACAAATGCAAGATAAAATGATAACACACACAAGAAAGTATGCACAAATGATTCAAAAACAAACAAGGTATTGCCCCTATCAAGATGTAAAACAATGATTGATTGTTTTGTTAGTGATAATAGTGTTGTCATGGTGGGGAAAGCTATATCCCTAGATCAACACAAGGTTGTTTGCTGAGTTGGTTGGCTGATTGACTGATTGCTTTGGATTATAACAAGGCTAGGATCAAGACCATGGATTACGCTTAGATAACTTGGCTTGATTGATTAATTTGATTGGTATAACATTAAGGATTGACTTGCACTTGGATCATTGTTTAGAATGATTTGAGGATGATAAAATGATGGATGAAGATTGATGAAGGATGGATGAAAATGAATTGGAAGAAGTGATGATTGATTGAATGGATGATTGGATTGAAGGAAATGGATTGATTGAATGATAGATTGATTAGAAGAAGTTGTTTATTGATGATGTAGAAGATAGATGATAGAAGAAATGATGAGAGGAGAAAGAGGAAAATAGCCTATGCCTGAATCTGGGCACTTTCTTTGTACTCCAGACTGCCTACATACCCTGTATCCACGAGATCAAGGCACTTCACGATGGAAATGAGATGTAGTTCTGATTGTTTTATTGATGAGATGATGAAAATGGATTGAATTGATCAAGTTATGGATTAATGAAATGTTGATGGGATGATATGTGGTGGATTGAGTTGCTTTTGATTTGTTGGAGTGATTGGATTTGTTTTGAATGATGATAGTGATGGTGTGATGATTAGAGTGTCCACTCAATCTAAGCATAAGAAAGTGTTCTCAGTATGCTCAAAGGATGTAAAACAAATAAGGTATTGCCCTTGTCAAGTCATAAACCAATGATTGATTGTTTCATTGATGATGATAGTGTTGTCATTGTGGGGAAAGCTATATCCCTAGATCAACACAAGAATGTGGGAACACTATATCCCATTGATGATGATTGATGATTGTTTGATTTGGTTTATGACAAGATTAGGATCAAAAGATTGTTGATTTGGTTGGATAATGTTCCTTGATTGATTAGCTTGCTTGATATGGATTAGTGTGACTTGGATTTAAGATCATTGCTTAGATTGATTTGATTAATATGATTGGAAGAAGTGATTGATTGAAATGGATGAATGAATGTTATTGATAGGAAGAATTGATGATGATGATGATTTGATTTTGATTGAATGTTGATGGAGTGGAATGTTTTGGATGATGTGATTGGTTTTATTGCTTGGATTTGTCATTGGATATTTATTTTTTTTGAATTTTTTAGACATATTTTATTTTTTTTGGATTTTTTGGGATATTTTAATTTTTTTTGTATTTTTATTTTTTATTTTTTAAAATGTTTTGGAAAATACCAATGGATTTACAATTTGAGTAGCCTTTGTGCTTGATACCAATGACAAGGGAAAACCAAGTCTAGATGAAAGGATGGATGAATGGGATTGGATGGATAAAAGGATGGGCAACAAGGGATGGAAGGCTCCTGATAAATGGGTGGATAAAAAGGATATGTTATAGTGGATGGATGTATCCTCATAATGGAGCTAGGATGTGATCTCTAAAGACTATGTCGCATAGGAATAACATGCCCCACTCTAGGTGGTAATGCTTAGGATTTTTACATGACAAGGCTCATGACAATGGGATGATAAGATTGGATTTTACATGACGCTTATGACGATAGGAGGACATGATGGATTGGTTTAAATGGGATGGATAAATGGTCAATGGATAGGACTTGGTTTGGAAAGAAGGTATGTCAAGAAATATCCAAACATGTTTCAACATTTTGCCCCTATGTCTTCATCAAGATCATAAGGCAAAAGGATGGGTAAATGTCATGTCCCAACATTAAGACATTATTTGTCATCATCAAATTGGACGATAATTATGTATATAATAATACTTAATAAACATATATAATATTATTAAGTAATATTATAATATATTTATTGTACTTATATATAATAAATATAAAGACCATTATAATATTATATATGATATATATATTATATAAATATAAATATGTATATTAATATTAATATTAATATAAATAAATGTTATTATAATATAATTATCATATAATATATATAAGACAAATGTCTTATAATATATAAATATAAATAAGAAATATTATTATAATCATTTATAATATAATAAATATAAATATAAATGTTAATATTATTATTATATAATAATTATAATTATCAATGTAAATATTAAATCAAATATTAGTATAAAGTATGATCATTATAAATATAATATTATAAATATATATGTAATTAATATTAAGTAATATCCTTGGAAGATATCAATAAAGATAGGCCAAGTTTATTAAAAGACAAAGTTTATTAAAACAAAGATAAATACAACAATTATGTTAGAGGAAGCAAGTTAGATTATTAGTAAATAAAAGAGGTGCATATTAATTAAAGGTTATTTTCTATAAGACACATCCCTTCATTAAAGGAGGGTATAAAGATGGGAAGAAGATAACATAAAGGGAAAAAAAAAAGAAAGGAATGAGAAATATATATATCTGGAGAGGGTAAGGAAAATAGAAAAGAATACACAAGGAATATAATTCTGATTTATAAATATAACAGCAAGAAGGATATAATATAGAATTTTTGGAAATGGTAAATATATTCATGGCATATTTAAATTTGCAATATATAAGGAATAATATATTTTGAGTTGTAATATACCATTTCAGAGATACTTATGTACACTAGCAGCCTTCTAAGAACATCAGATATATCTGAGATATAATATATATGGTTTGAGTTAAAGAAAAGAAATATATTAAAAGGGAATAATTCTCTTTATGAAGTGTTGCCTCTCTTGGCAATAGTTGCAGCCATACACCATTGAAGATATAAAAAGGAAGTGTGAAGTAAAAAAGATCACATAGTAATATAAATCACCAGACAACAGATTGGTCTTCCATTAAATACAAGTATTAGATCAGCACAAGGTATTATATCAACAAGCATTACTAAGAGCAATTGATCATACAAGAAGTAAAATTGTGTGTAGGATTAATAAATTTTGTTCTTCGTAAAAGGGGACATTACAGTAAATGGGTTTAGTGGAATAGGCCTGTTTATGTAATGGAAAGGATGGTAGGATGTAGCATGATAGGATGTGGGTGTAATGGCTAAGGATGGTAGAATAGGATATGGCAATATAGGACATGATAAGATGGAAAATTATAGGTTGGAAATGATAAGATGGATGAGATAATGTGCCCCCAAGTGTATGTGACATAGAAGATCAACCTACACATGATGCCTATTTGCCAAGTTTTCATCATGGTACTTATCCAAGGTGCCTATTTACCAGGTTTTCACCATTGGACAAAGGGCTTTCTCTTTACTTTTTTTTTTTTGGGATGACAATTACACATGGTGCCTATTTGCCAGGTTATCACCATGGTAATAGATAGGAGGGACTCAAGTGTCTAGTGCTATGAGAGGTGATAGTGTCCCATTAGAGATGGATGATGTCTTTGCATGGACCATGTCATTATGCTCATAGATGTTGATAAGGGATTGCATGGATGGGAGATGGATTAGGTAGATAATGGATTAGGATGTGGATTATGCAAGATTCATGCAAGGATGGATGGATGGGGATAGTGGATTATGAAAGGCTTATGGAATGAAGTTAGATGAAAAGTTTATGCTAAAGCATGGGCCATAGGAAGGTGATGGGGAAGATATGTAGGATAATGGTTGAAGGATGGGGAGATGGAGGCATGTGAGAATGTTTTGGAATGAAAGGGAACCATGACCAATGGTTGCACACACTATGATAAACATTAAAGCTTTTGGTGAGATGGTGGTGTAGGAAGCAATGAAGATGTTTACTTAGGAGATGGTTGATGAAGTGATTTAGAAACCCAGTTAGATTTAGTATTTTTAGTGCTTTTGTTTTGCTTGTGGGATTTTTGAAGGGAATAGAAGTTTTGGATGGAAATAGGCTCTTGGATGGATATAGGTGGTTGAGATTCTTGAGATGTGGATGAGGATGCCTAATTTGATTTGCTAGCTATTTGCTTAGGAACCCAAACCATTTTGCTTTTGGGCTTTGCATTTGGAGATAAGGGTTTGGATGGATGCTTAGATGAACTTTGCTTTGAGTTTGATTCTTTATGTCCTAAGGTATGAAGACCTTTAGGATTTTTGGTAGGATTGTTAGCTTTATAAGTAGAGGCATCAAATTTTCTTCTTTTGAATCCCATGGGGTGGGTGGAGTGGATGGAATGATTGGAAGCTTTATGCTTAAATGATGTGTGCTTTTGTTGGCCATGATTAGGGATATAAGGATACTTATGAATGATAGGTATGTTAGGTGTTGGAAGCAATGGTGGCAAGGTGGATGGATGGATATTTGGAGTTGGTAAAAGTGGAGGCAAAGTGGATGGCAGAAAGTGTACGGTCACATGCTTTTGACATTTATAGAATGATGGAGGTGGAATGGCTACATATGTTTTGGGTAGATGATGGGGGGTGTGATGGAAAGTGGTAGATTTAAGATACATGAAGGGATTACCAACATATTGGCCTTGTTTACCTTGGGGTGTGTATCCAAGGCCATATGAGTGTGGGGGAATCTTGACATGGTTTGGCTCCAAAATACCTTGTTCATAAAGACCTAGGCCTTTACCTTTGTAGTTCATGTTTTGGAGGATGCAATTGACTATGGGACTAGATGTGTTTTGGGAACTAGACTTGAGTTCCTTATTGGATGGAGAAGATGAAGTGGAGGACAAAGTTTGTTGTTGTCCTAAGGAAGAACATTCATGGATGAATGTGGATAAACCCATTGGATATGGTGGTGGACTTGAAATGGGATTGATGGTAGATGGGGATGAAGGATTATTAAGATCTTGATTAGCATTGTGTTCACTAAGATCCAAGCTATTTGTTTGATCTTTTATGATTGCTTGTTCACGAGAGGCACATGTCTCATTATGACAAGTGGATGTTTGTTCATTATGGATAGGGCTAGATGGAGAATGGATAAGAGCAGTTTGGATATCTTGCTCATGGATGGTAATGGGATTATGGATAGGATCAAGGTACTTTTGAATAGGTTCTTCATCATAGATATCATCTTGATCATGAGATGGATAAATTTTGGCCACAAGGGTCATCATGATCTTCATGATCTTAAGTAGAACCTTGATCATAAATATGAGCAAAAATAGGATTAAGTGGGCTATAAAAGGAATAAATTTGCTCATGAATAGAGTCATGGTGATGGCTAATAGTTTGGGGGAAAACCATATGTAGGTCATGGATAGGTGGAACTTAGAGGTGCTTTGATCTTGATTAAGATTAAGGTTCAATATTTCCACATGTTTAAGATTATGCTCTTGACATACCTCTTGACTTTGGATGGAAGCAGAAGGTTCTTGAGTGGACTTGATAGACTCTTGATGGTTATCGACATGAGGGCATGATGGCTCTTGACTTAGGCTTGTGGTTGGAGACTCTTGAATATACTTGTTGGCTTGTAGGTCACATGAGGGGCTCAAAGGGATAGGTATGTTAATGGAAGGCTCTTGAAGAGGCTCAAGGATATGCGAACCACATGATGAGATTATAGGATTGGACATGACCTTTGGAAGTTCATTGGTAGGATCATGAATGGGTGTTTGACATGGGGGTAGTTTATTCCTAGATAGTAGCCAATGGATCACATCCTTTGCAAGTGTATGAGTGGATGGGAAGTATAATGGATGAACAATAATAGCGGATGATGTTGCAGGCTTAGGACTAGGATTAGGTTGGGGGATAATTGGATTGGGTGGATAAGGATTGGGATTGGATGAAGGGATAATCTTACCACAATTTATGAGGTTTGTGATCAATCTCTTAAGTTTGACACAATTGGTTGTTGTATGGCCCTTATACCTATGGTGTGCACAATAATGGTTTTCATTATACCAAGGGGGTTTAAAGATTGGTTCAAAAGGTTCTATCGGTGGTAGCTCAATAAAATTTGCTTGAACCAATTGTTGTAAAGTTATGTCCAAGGGATCTTGTGTTGGAGGATTGGTAGAACATGGGGATGAAGGTGATGAAGGGATTCATGGGCTAGAAGATGGACTAGGGGTAGGATCATATGGTTGTCTTATGATAGGGCTTGTAGGCTCATGTGTTGGCATGTGATTGGATGATGAAGGCCACTCATAGGATGCATTGGCTAGATTGGTATCTCCCTTGTCAAAGGTAATTAAATCTTGCATAGGATAACTTGGGCTTTGATTTATGTACAAGGGGCCACTTGGATTTGGATATGATTCTTGTTGGAAAGGTGGACTTAGGTCTATCAATTGTGCTTGGTGGTCTTGTTGAAAACGTGTACTTGGACTTGCTTGATTTATTTCCAAAGGGCTATTTGGACTTGTATGTTGTTCTTGTGAGGATACTTGGTTGCCTTGTGGATGGTTTTGGTGGTGTGTTGGAATGGTGGCATGAGGAATTGGATAATGTTGAGGTGAAGGTTGATAGGTTGATATGGCATTGACTTGGTGGATAGGTGGATTAGGTTGATATGGAGAGGCTAAGGATTGATGTACTTGTTGAGCTTGACTAGTGGCTAAAAGGTGTTGGACTTGGGCCACGAAGTGTTGCAGTTGAGGTGATTGGCTTGCATGGGGTTGAGCTCTTTGGATGAAGAATTGTAATGTTTCAATGGCGTCTTGGTTTAGGGGTTGTGATCCTTGATAAATATTTTGGAGGAATCTTTGGAATTTGATTTTTGGGTCTTCTAGTGTAAACATGTTGTCACCCAAGTGTTTGTTTTATGTCCTTTTAGCAAGTACTCATTTATGGATTTGAATGATGTGGCAGAAGTGATTTGGCTAGGATAGGGATGTGACTAGGATAAGTTTAGGATGGTTTGAATGACTTGGCTATGAAGGGTTGGATGATGACTAGGCTATGTTTGGGATTAAAGTGATTGGGTTTGAATGTTATTGGAAGAATGTGTAGGATGACTTGTCTTTATGTGTTTAGGTGTTTAGAGCTTGATGTGGCAATATTCAAAGAAATGATTATGCATATACACACATGAATCACTCACATAAGACACATAAGCAAGTTGTTAGTTTGGAAGAATGTGATGATGGTTAAGCAAGCATGTGAAGACACTTCAACAAGTCCTAGTCAAGGCAAGGCCACTATCACAAGGAGGTTCTAGTGAAAATCTGGGGCACCGGCACCCCATGAGCATCTAGCAAGCCACTTAAGACTTTAACTAACCCTACTAGGAGTTTTAATATACACAAAGGTACACCTCCTTTCGAGTTAGCACTATATGGTGAATGCTAATACTGGTTAGACTTGGCTTTCACCTTATCCTCTAATTTTTATAGTGGACCGGATGAAAGTACCGCTTGAGGTTGTTCCCTTGGGGTGAGTACCTCTTTTCCCCCCAAGGCAGGCCTCTCTAAGGCTAAACAAAAGCAACACAAGTAAATGTTTTTGATCTCCAAGTTTGTGTTAGGACGTGAGGAGAGAGCATACACTTTTACTTGGTCACACTTGCATGGGGTTCATTAACCTTAGAAATTCAATGTGTGGAAGACAATGCAAGCACTTGTTTGTTTTTAAACCCAAATCCAAATGTGATGAAAGACAACGGTTTGTTTTAGCCCAATTTTTGATGTGATAGAAAACAAGTTGTTCATTTTATGCCCAAAATCTAAATGTGTTTACAAACAAGATTGGAAGATAAGAGATGAAATGATTGCACCTGTTAATTCGCTGTCCAAATCTGCTATAGATGATAATGCCAATGCTGGTCCAGCTCCTTAGATGCCCCTGATAAAACCTACTCCACTGCCTAGTTCATCCTCTCAGCTTTCCAACGAGTCCTTGTTTGAACGATTTGGCCTCTGTATGTAAAAGTTATGATAGAAACACCAAAAATGCACAATGACAGCAACCAAAAGTGAGTTACAGTTACCAGATGCAACTAACTGTTGATTATAAGTTATCTAAATTTGTCTGCAGGTGAGACATTATAGCTCAGATGCGACCCAGATAAGACCAAATGTGAGCGGCTGCAACTTAAAAATGATGCATAAAATCCAAAAGTGAATGATTGGAGCTCAAAAGTGACTACAAATTGTGAAAAGTAGGTATAAACAAAAAAGCCCTAATTTGCATGAAGTGACTCAAAGATCTAAAAGTGATTATGTTCGGCTTAAAAGCGATGCAGAAAATGGTAGAGGCGATCATTGCATGCTTAGAAGCGAAACAAAAATGGATGGAAGTGACAGATAATAGCTCATATGCGACTAAGAAAAGGCCAAAAGTGACGAATAATAGCCCAAAAGTAATCTAGAAAGTTTCAGGTGACAGAATGCAATTACCATAGGCGATCAGTTTTTGATCAAAAGCGAGATGAATTTTACCACAAGCTAAATACTGTTGTTCAAAAGCGATGCAATCTTTTACCAAAAGCGATTAGTTTTTTATCAAAAGTGAGCTGAATTACCAGAGGCGACTGGTTTTTTATCAAAACCGAACAGATTTACCAGAGGCGAATTTCTACAGACCGGTTGTTGTTTTCTTCGCCAAACACTCCATTTTTCATGAAATCTAGGAAAATTTGTACTCAAAATTTATGGAAATGGCTCCTTGGATGCAATGGAGAGGTTAGATTTGAGCTAAGAGATCATCTACATACATTTTTATCCAAATCTTAACAAACTAGGGTTAGAAAAATACAAATTTTTACTACAAAATCTTGCAAAAATGAAAGATTGATGCTCCAAGAGATCTAAACTTCACAAAAACAACTCAAACAAGGAGGTTAATCAAGGACATGAGTCCCATTGGGCATGCCAAAATATATATCAAAAAAATTGGATTTACAAATGGAAATGATTAAACAATGAAATGCATAACCTAAACCCAAATCATTCAATACCTCAAAGATGCAAGATGAATTGTTTGAGTGATTTGATATGTTGGTTGCTCACAATTTGGCAACATAAAATTTGCATAGGATTGAGATGATAGATGGAAGCTTGATAAATGGAAGATGATAGATGGAAGATGCAAAGGCTCTAAAGATATTTCCACAGCATAAGAATATTCCAACTCAATGCATCCTCCCAATAGCTTATGAGGGGGTTGATTTATAGGAAATGTTTGGTTCAAATGGATGGTTGAGATTAAAAAGCTAAATGATTGGTGTGGACGGCTAGGAATGATTAGGTTATCTGACTCTTCAAGGAAGTTGTAGTCATGTGACAAGTGTACAAAGGAGGATAGGGCTCATGTGTGATTGTGTACACAAATACTTTTATTTAATAAGTTTATATGTGATGGTGTACACAAATACTAAAATTAGGTCCCATTAGTTGTACATGTGAAGGATTTTAAATAAAAGTTGTACTACCACACATGATTCAATTGAGAAATGGACAAGTGTCGAAATGTGATGAAAGGTGAGGACTTAATTCAAATAAAATATTTGAATTAGTTGGGATATGTAAGGGAAATTAATTAAATAAATAAGATTTATTTAATTAATTGGATAGTGGGATTAGGATATGATTGGGATATGAATGAGAAATTAATTAAATAAATAAAATTTATTTAATTAATTGGGAAGATGATTAGGATAGGACTGGGATATGAATGGGAAATTAATTAAACAAATAAAATTTATATAATTAATTGGAAAGTGGGATTATGAATGTGAAATTAATTAAATAAATAAAATTTATTTAATTAATTATCTAAGTAGGATAAGGATGGGATTAAGATGGGATTTTAATTAAATAAATAAAATTTATTTAATTAATTGGCTAATGGATTAGTGGAATTCGGAGTGGGATTAGGACAAAATGCTATATGATGTCTAAATGATGTTGTTAACTAGGTGTTGCAAGACATAGACAAATTTGGGTGTCTATAGCAAGGATGCACAAATGATATAGGAACAACAAGGTATTGCCCCTGTCAAGTGGTAAACCAATGATTAATTGATAATGATATACGATAGTGTTGTCATTGCAGGGAACGATAGATCCCTAGACCAACACAAAGGATAGTGTTGTCATGGCGGGGAACGATAGGTCCCTAGAGCAACACAAAGGATAGTGTTGTCATGGTGGAGAATGATAGATCCCTAGAGCAACACAATAGGTGTGGGAAATGATACATCCCACTAATACTTATGACTGATTGAGTTGGTTTACGACCAGACAAGGAGCAAGACCACTGATTGTGATTGGATCATTAGACAAGATTGACTTGACTTGATTGGTATGGTTTAAGGATGGCCTGCATTTGGATCACTACTTGGACTGATAGCTAGAACCTGTTGACGAGAGATACAATGATAGATAGAAGATTGACTAATAGAAAAATGACTTGACAGAAGGAATCATAAGCTTTTATTTGTAAACATTGATACTCTGCATAGGAATTTTTATTGCATGGGATATGGATGTGCAATGGATACGAATGGTTCTTGATATTGCAAGTATTTTTGAAGTGCTTATTTCATCATTGGGCTTTTTTTTTGTGTTTTTGGAATGTTGTGAGAAAATACAAGCATCTAGGTATAATTAAACCGAGATGACCTGAGTATTGCTTACATGGATTTTGATTTAGCAAGTTAATACAAGCATCTAGGTATAATTGAACCGAGATGACCTAAGTACCTCTTGTGTATCAATAGACAAGGATTGCCCCCTTTCATGTTAGACCTATGAAGTCCTTGATGATCTTTTACCGATCATGTCGTTAGACAAGGCTTTCACATTACTAAAGATTAATCCACAAACAACAGACAAATAAAATGATTATGCCTCCATCATAGCATCTCTAGTTTTTTTTACATCCTCGAGTAGCATAGAAAGACATAATAACAAAATTCAAGATGCTGTAAATTAACCTGATCATAAACACAAAACATTTTTTCATTAGATGTGTTTTCTTGCCATAATTTAGATAAAATCAGTTTGAGTGTTTAGGTACTTGTTTGCTTTGCCTTGGATAGGTTGATGTCTTGCATCAAGATTTCTATTTTGGAAGTGTGCTTTGTTGTGCTTGCATGCATCTGGTGAAAGAAACCACAATCCTTATTGGTGAAATGGACCTGAAGGGACTGACCTAGTGCCTCGGGGGCACATTGCTAAATGGCCTTGCCTACGTGACGACGCAAAGGCAATGTAGTTCGGGGACTTAAACCCTATGACATTGTGGATAGGACCTTAGTTGATAAGGTGACAAAAGAGATAGAGTATCAAGACATGACAGGTTACCATTAGGTTTGTTTTGATACCGTTGGGATTTTGAAACACTCTGGGACGACAGTGGAGAAGAATTTTGGATAGCCTTAATGCTAGATATTGATGACAAGGAAACACCACAAATAGGAAGATAGATGGGTTGTAGTGGGTGGAGGAAAATGCACATAGAAGGGGGTAAGGATGTGATTTCCAAGAACTAAGTCACATAGGAATAACGTGCCCCATTGTAGGTAGAATACTTAGGATTTTTCATGGGAATGCTTATGACGATAGGAGGATGAGAGGATAATGGAGGACTGGCGTGGCCTAGACAGACAAGGTATGTCAAGAGACATCTAAAACATTTGTCAACATGGTGCCCCTAATCTTTATCAAGACCAAAGAAAATAGAGGAATGGAAGATTAGGATGGATGGACCGGACAATATAGGTATGCAATGGATAGAAGGAAAGGATAGGAAATGGTAAAGAAGGGAATGATAGTAGAAGGTGAAATGTTGATGAGACAAGGAGCCCACAAGTGTAGGTGACATAGAAGATCAACTTACACATGATGCTTGTTTGCCAGGTTTTCATCATGGTACTTATCTAAGGTGCCTATTTGCCAGTTTTCACCATTGGACAAAAGGATTTTTCTTTACTTTTTTTTCATTTTTTTTTGAAACAGTTGGATGGGGGAAGGCAGACATAGAAAGGAGAGACTAAAGTATCTAGTTCCCTGAAAGGTGATAGCCTTGTTAGATGGATGTTGTGACATGGACTATGTCAAGTGTTCTCGTACATGATTGCATGAAAGGAAGACATAACAGGTAGATAGTGGATTATGGAAGGTGTGATAGTGGATGATGATGCAGATTATGTAGGACTTATGCATGGTTGGAAGGAAGGCTCATACAAAAGCATGGACCATAAGAATAGGATGAGGAAGATATGTAGGATAATAGTGGAAGGAAGGGGAGATGGAGGTATACAAAAATGTTTTGGAATGGAAGGGAACCATGACCAGCGGTTGCATATACCGTGATAAACATTAAAGCTGATGATAGGGAGATGGTGTAGGAAGCAATGGAGATTTTTGCATGGTGGATGGGTGCTTTAGGTATGTAGGGATCCACATAGACTAGGTATTTTTCTTATTTTTGTTTGTCATGTGGGATGGAAGGGTTTGATACTTTTGGATGAAAGAGAAAGTGGATGGTTAGGGTTTTTGAGAGGTGGATGCTTCATTTGACTTGATGGCTTTTTTGCTTAGGTACCCAAACCATTTTTATTGTAGACATTACCTATGAAGGTATGGGTTTGAGTATATGCAACTTTTGTGTAGCTTCTGAGGTAATTACTTGTTGCTTGGGGACCCACACCTTTTTCGGTTTGGCATTGAAGTGTGCAGGTCTATGCAGCTTTAGAGATAGTCTTTTCTTTGATCTTTGGCTTATGTATCCCAGGTCACGAGGACTCTTAGGATTTTTGACTTGATAGGTAGAGGCATCCAAATTTTTGTTGTTGTATTCCCTTAGAATGGTGGAAGTGGGGTTGGTGGAAGCTCTTTGTTTCGACAACATGTGCATTTGTTGGCCATGATTGGAATTTTTGGAGGATTTATGGATGGATGAATAAGATGTTGGAAGAATCGGAGGTAATGCGCATGGAGGGGTGTTAGGATTTGGAAGTAGAAAAGGTAGGTTGGATGGTGGAAGGTGTATGGTCACATGCTTTTGGGATGTATATGATAAGGGAGGTGGAATGTCGACATACGTTTTGGGGATATGATAGGGTTTGTGATGGAAAATGGTGGATTAAGGAAGACTGGAGGAAGTACCAATATCTTGAGATTGTTCACCTTGGGATATGTATCCAAGGTCATATGAACGAGGAGGAACACTGACATAGATGGGCTTCAAAATACCTTGTTCATGAAGGCCTAAACCTTTACCTTGATAGTTCATATGTTGGAGTATGCGGTGGACAGTGGGATTATGTATAGGTGGAACACTAGACACAAGTTCTTTATTGGATGGAGAAGGTGAGATAGAGGATAATGGTTGTTGGTGTTCTAAGGAAGAATATTTGTGGATGAAGGTAGTGTGACCAAGGGGATATGATAATGGATTTGCAACATGGTTGATAACATATGGTGAAGGATTATTAGGATCCAAGTTATTGGCTTGATCATCTATGTCCACTTGGGAGGCAAATGTCTCATCAAGGGAGGTGGAAGTTGTTGGATCAATCATAGAACTAGATGGAGGATGGATAGAAGGGGTGATAAGCTCATGACCATGGAATTAATAAAGTTGGCTAAGAGGATCATCATGGTTCACTTGATCATAGATAGGATATTGATCATAGATAGGATTGAGCATGATGGGATCAATGTGCTTGTTTATAGGTTCTTCATCAATGATAATATCTTGATCATAGAAAAGATATAGGTTATGGATGGATTGGAATTGGATTTCTTACTCATGTATAGGATCAAGTTGCTCATAGATAGCTTCTTCATAGATAATATCTTGATCATAGAAAAGATATAGGTTATGGATGGATTGGATAGGGGTGCTTTGATCATGATTTAGACAAGGGGTTGATGCTTCCATATGATATAAAGTGTGCTCTTGACATGCTTCATAGGTCTTCTCCTTTAGCCGATTGTTTGAGACTGTCATGATGCTCTATTATGAAAAAACAGTTGATCTTATGATAGTGATATCTTTCCAGTATCTTAACCAAATGCTCTAAGATTTGGATATGATGTGCATGAACAAATCTAGATGCTAAGTCTAGCTCCACAAGATCTGAGATGCAACTGCGGCAGAATGCGGACCAAAATATGAAAACTGCTACTAACTGAACTGCCTAAACTAAACTAGAAAATGAAAAGAAACAAACTAAATTGTAAACAAGCTGAAATGCAAATGTTTTTGGTTGGTACAAGATTGCTCTTGAACCAGGGATGTTCCTACATCAAATTGCACCTACTGCTTCCTTTTCCTCCTTGAATTTTAGGTATCTAATTTTTTTTTGATCCTTTATCTCCTTGGGTAATCCAATTTATTCTTGACCTTCTTCTAATACCTTTGTCCTTGTAATTTTGGATCTTCCTTAGCTGACCTTTTGTGTAAATTAACTCTTGGTTTACTTCCATGTTTTGAGGGTCCTTTTGGAGGATAGATTCCATTTCCAAAATAGCTTTCTATAGTTGGTTCTCAGGTTTCCTAATATCTTTGTCTCTTTTTTCTCTGATAGTTTGGAAGATTTTTTGCCAACTTTTAACATTTGTATTCCATCTTTCTATTGCATAAATGTTAGCTCGAGCCCATTTGTTTCTCCCTAAGAGTAAATATAGTATTGTTGCAGTCATCCATTTTTAGAAGATTTGAATTCAAAATGAATTTTTTATACTTCCTAGTAGGCCTCTCATTATTGACTTCAATATTGATTTTGACCATTATAGGATGTGTTACAAGTATGTGCCTAATTGGTGTTGTCATTGATGTCAACATATTTGTGTTGTCATTGGTGTCAATTGTTCTCTTATTTTAATTCTTTCTTGTTTTGGAGATAATGAGTAAGTGATCCTAATATTGAGTTTCTAAGTGCTTTTGAGAAAATTTGCTCCTCCGGTGGAAATAGTGTGTTGAAGAGTATCTATGTTTACTAAAGAACAATCCAATGGATTGCTCCACATTTCTTGTAGATTAAATATCTTTGTCTGCGGATTGGAAGTTATTTAGAGGCATGTTTGAAGATGCCATGTTTAATGTTTGAGCCTCTGGTATGACATTTTGAGTGAGTTATGTTCACCAAAGTGAAAACTACTTTTTTTGTACATTTGGTGGTGACAGGGAGAAAGTATTCTGCTCCGCATTCCTCCGCATTTAAGTATTTTTGTCTGTAGTTCTAGAATTAAGTTTGTAATGTTGTTATGTGCCTTCAACTCTAATGGTTCATGATTTAGCGGTGTGTAAGTGATTGTTTTCTTATGACAGTGGTTGACAGTTATGTTAATGTGCTCCAATTTGAAGAATCTAATGAATAAAGTGATAAGAGGTGGTGTAGAAGGTTCTGATGATTATAATGTGCTTGTGGATGTCTCCTGATCATGTTCCTATCTTTTGATTGGTCTGTGAAGAGTAATTTGGATCGTGGAAGAAGATTGCTCTGAGAAGACTTCGTGCTAACACCAATCTTAGCTGACCTGGTTATTTTCACTACCTCCAGAGTTGCATTGAAGATTGTGGAAGCATGTCATGGTGTGGAAGATTGCATTTTAGTCCCAACTAAGGTATAACATGATCCACATACATCTTTACCTTAGCAAATCTTATTTAGGTCTAGACCTATTTCTATGTATGTTTGTAGTGCCAACCTGGGAGATTGTTCCAATGGTTGATGAATGTAATGCCAACCATGATGTACATTCCAAGGTTGATGAATTGTATAAAAGCATGTAGTGTAGTTGTGAAAAAGATGTCCTTGTGTGAAAATGTGAAGATAAGTGAAAAAGTGTAAGAAGAGCAGAGTAGAGGAGTTATACTACGCTTCAATGGAACTAAACTAAGGCATGGAGTAGATGCTATCAAATTAGTTCACCAACCCTTGGCAATGAGCCACCCCTTGGTAGTGAGCCTCAACATTTGCAGTGAGCATTTTGGGCAGTGAGCCTCTATTTTTTGGTATTGTTATAACATATTTATTTCTATGGGCTAGCAACCACCGTGGTTTTTCCCTTATAGGGTTTTCCACGTAAAAAATCTGGTGTTTTATGTGTTGATTATGTTCTTGTGTTGAGTTTCTTATTTCATGCCTTCATGATTAAATCTAAATAACAGTGAACAAGTGTTTAATGTGTTAATGTTCATAAGTGGTCAAAGTTTTGGAGACAACTAATTCACCCCTCCTCTCAGTTGTCTGGTGCATTTCATAAATTGGTATCAGAGCAAGGTTCCTTGGATGTAAGCCTAACAGCTTGCAGGTAGATTCAGGATGTCTTACAGGAAGGAAGCTCCACAGTTTGATGGAATGAATTATGCTTTATGGAAGGTATGAATGAAAAGCCATCTCCTTTGTCTTAGTTATAGAGTGTGGAAAGTGACAGAGACAAAGTATACCATGCCTCAGAATGGTTTAACAACTAAAGATGAAATCAAAGAATATGAGTTAAATATAAAAGCTAGAGATGCTTTGTTAAGTGCCTTCTCCAACACTGAGTTGATAAAGGTCACAGATCTGGAAAATACTCATGAAGTTTGGGAAAATCTAAAAAATCTGAATGAAGGAGATGAGTCTATTAAAAGTGCCAAATTGCAAGGCCTAAAAGAGAAATATGAGGGTTTAAAGATGAGTGAAGATGAGAACATAACAGCCTACATGCAAAAAGTTGATGAAATTTTCAATGGAATAAAAGGTATGGGAGGAACTATTGATGAAAAGGAAGTTGTGATGAAAATTCTTAGGTCATTACCTAAATCCTACAGTCACAAGGTAGCTACAATTGAAGAAGTAATAACCGTGAAAGATGTCACCAAGGATCAGTTGCTAGGAAAGCTTACACCTTTTGAGATGAGAGATCTTGGTGATGCTCTACAGAAGATTGAGACTGCTTTCAAAGCCAATACTTCAGATAAGATCTCTAGAGATGAGAAGTACAAGGTGGAACCTAATGATGAGCTTGATGAAATTGATGCCAACTTTGTTGACAGACTGCAAAGATGTTTCAGTAAGTTTAAAGGCAAATTACCTTCCAAATGTTTTACATGTAGTTAGGTTGGTCACTATGCTTCGAGGTGCCTTGAGAGAATTGAAAGGAATAGAAAAAGATTTGAGAATAGACCTAGGGTTCCAAAGAAATGCTACTATGGTAGAGATCTTGATGATGAAGGTGACAGATGATAAATTTGATGATGCTAGTACTAGTGCAAATAAATGCTTGTTTATTGACATTAAAGAATAACTTATGTCTACTAATCCTGCTAGCTGTGTGAAGGAAAAAAAACTAGTGGAAGAAAATGCTTTAGATGTTTAGGTTGAGAAAGATAAGGATGAATGGATTATTAACATTGGATGCTCACATCACATGATCGGTGACAAAAGTAAGTTTGTGAGTTTGGAAAAGTATGATGGAGGTTTGGTTAGGTTTGGAGATAATGTAACTAGTAAGATTTGTGGAAAAGCATCTATTTCTTTTGATGGAAAGCACAACACTGATGATGTTCTATATGTGAAGGGTTTAAAGCATAATCTTTTGAGTGTTGGTCAGATGTGTGACAAAGGTTATGATTTGAGATTCAAAGATAATGGGTGCAAGATCATGGAAAGCTCCAGAACAGTGATTGCTATTGGTAAGAAGACCAGAGGTAACATTTACCAATTAAGAGGAACTAATGATTATTGTTTATTGGCTCAGATAGATGAGAGTTGGTTGTGGCATAGAAGGATGTGTCATGTCAACTTTGATAATTTGGTGAAGAAAAATTCAGAACAGGTTGTGAGAGATTTACCAAAGCTTATGAAACTTGGCAATACCATTTGTAAGGAATGTCAGTTGGGGAAGCAGACAAGAACAAGTTTCAAGAGAAAAGAGCAATTCTCTACTGGTTTGTTGGATCTAGTGCATACAGACTTGTGTGGTCCTACAAGGGTGATAAGTCTACAAGGAGACATGTATTTTATGTTACTTATTGATGATTATTCTAGAATGACTTGGGTCACTTTTCTCAAAGAAAAATTTAAAGCCCTAGACAAGTTCAAAGCTTTCAAGGCAATGGTTGAGAATGAGTTAGAGTTGAGAATCAAATGCTTAAGGTTTGATAGAGAAGGTGAGTTCACATCAAATGAATTTAATATTTTCTATGAAGGACAAGGGATATAGAGACAAATGTCTGCACCTAGGACTCCTTAGCAAAATGGAGTTGTTGAAAGAAAGAACAGGACAGTTCAAGAGGTTGCTAGGACTATGTTAAAGGAAGCTGACCTACCAGAAGTGTACTAGAGAGAAGCCATACATACTTTTGTATACATCCCAAACAGAGTTCAAGTCAAAGGTAACATCTCTGAAACTCCTTATGAATTATGGTATGGAAGAGCTCCTACAGTGAAGTATTTCAAAGTTTTTGGTAGCAAATGTTATATTAGAAGAGAAGAAGATCTAGGCAAGTTTGATGCTAGCTGTGATGAAGGAATCTTCCTTGGTTACTCTACTAAGAGTAAGGCCTATCAATGCTACAACAAGAGACTAAAAAAAATCATTGAAAGTGCTAATGTGAAGGTTGATGAAGAAAAGGAAATTTCATATCAGATCTAAGTGGCTATGAATCAGATGAACCTGAAGCTATAGTGAATGAATAAAAAGTTGAATGAAAAGATAGTCAAGTTAAAGAAGAGGCTCTAGAAAGTGTTGTTCAAACTCCCAGATATGTAAGGATTAATCATTCTGAAGATCATATTATGGGTGACAAAAATAAAGGGGTACTGAAAAGGAAAAGAGTTGCAGAAGAACAAGTGAATTGCTATTTGCTTTCAAAAGTTGAACCAAAAACTGTGAATGAAGCTTGCAATGATGAAAATTGGATAAAGGCCATGGAGGAAGAGTTGATGTAGATAGAGAAGAATCAAAATTGGGAATTGGTTTCTAGACCTATTGATAAGAATGTGATTGGAACTAAATGGGTTTTCAAGAACAAGTTGAATGAAAATGGAGAAGTTGTAAGAAACAAAGCAAGACTTGTGTGCAAAGGATATTCTCAAATTGAAGGAATAGATTTTGAAGAGACTTTTGCTTGAGTGGCTAGAATTGAAGCAATCAGAATATTTTTGGCATTTGGAGCTCACAAAGATTTCAAAGTGTATCAGATGGATGTGAAATCTACATTCTTGAATGGTGAGTTGGAAGAGGAAGTTTACATTGAGCACCTGGAAGGAATTCAATTATCAAATCAAGGAGACATGATATGTAGATTGAATAAAGTCCTGTATGGACTAAAGCAAGCCCATAGAGCTTAGTATGCAAGGTTAGACAAGTGTTTGTTACAATTAGGGTTCAGTAAAGGCATTGCTAACAACAATCTCTATTTCAAAATCAATGATAATCAAATCTTGATTGTTGTAGTCTTTGTTCATGACATTATCTTTCAAGGAAATGAAGGTATGTGCATGAAGTTTGCAGGAGAAATGCAAAATAAATTTGAGATGTTTATGTTTGGTGAAATGAATTTCTTTCTAGGTTTGCAAATTACTCAATCAGATAAAGGAATCTTCATTTTTCAGTCTAAGTATGTGAAAGAGTTGTTGAAGAAGATTGGGATGGAGGACTCCAAACCAGTATGCACTCCCATGGTGACTAGCTACAAGTTGAGAAAAATTGATGAATCACCTAAGACTAATCAGAAAAAGTACAGATCTATGATTGGAGGATTACTTTATCTAACTCAAACCAGGCCTGATATAATGCATGCAGTATGTCTTGTGGTAAGATTTCAAGAAGATCCTAAAGAGTCACATGTTATGGAAGTCAAGCAAATCTTGAGGTATTTGAAAGGCACATTAGATCATGGCTTATGGTATCCAAAAGATAATGATTTCACTCTTAATGCTTATACAGATGCAAATTGGGCTAGAGATGATGATGATAGAAAAAGTACAAGTGGAGGTGCTTTCTTCTTAGGAAATAGATTGGTTTCATGGCTGAGTAAGAACCAAGATTCAATCTCCTTGTTTACTGCAGAAATAGAGTATATTGCAGCAACATGTTGTTGCACTCAAGTGTTATGGATGAAGCAGACTTTGAAGGACATAAGAGTTGTGTATGAAGATCCAATTGCAATCTTTTGTGACAATACAAGTGCTATACACATTTCAAAGAACCTAGTGATGCACTCAAGAATAAAACATATATCTATAGGGTATCACTTTTTGAGAGAAAAGGTGACAGAGAATGAAGTAAAGATGGAATATGTGTCTACAAAGGATCAGATTGATATTTTCACTAAACCTCTATCTAAGGATACTTTTGAGTATATCAGACAAAAGTTAGGGGTTATTACCTCTCCCACTCTGAACTAAGATGCATAGGAATGCATCAATCCAGTGGAGCCTAGAGCCTTATTCTTTGATCTAGATTGATGTTTTGAGAGCTATCTCTTAGGGGGAGTGGCAAGTGTTCCTGATATGTGTTCCTAACCAAGAGCAGTAAGTGTTATGGTATTATTTGATCAGAGCCATAGAGTGCAAGTATGTGCCCTTTGCCATTGATGTCAAAGGGGGAGAGAAATCATGTGAAAAACTTAGGGGGAGAAAGAGTGTAGATGTATAAAGAGAAAGGGGGAGAATCTTGTCTTGATGGTCTTTATAGTTTTTCACATCATATGTTGCCATCAATGACAAAGGGGGAGATTGTTGCAAGTTGTATATGCCTAAAAATGACATGACTCTATCTAAATAAATATTCTTAATATTTATTTCATTTAATTCTTCTATCAATAAATAAATAAACAAATTTATTTATTCGATTCATATTCCTCTAAGTTAATTAAATATCAAAATATTTAATTACCTCTTCTAAAGTCAAAATTAAATAAAATCCTTTATTTAATTAAATTCTTCCAAACAATTAACTAATTCCTAATTATTTAATTTAACTCAATTCTTCTTCCAAATTTAAATAAATAAATCAAATTTATTTAAATTCTCTCAATCTCTAAAAATAAAATACAATCAAATATTTTATTTATTCTTCTAATCTTGCACACACAATTAAATAAATTTATTTATTTAATTTGCTTTCTTATCTTCTAAAATATCTTCTAAAAATAAATCTTCTTCTTCATGCACACAAAATTAAATAATTTATTCTTTAATTTCTCTCAAATCATGAAAAAACAAATCTCAAGTTGAGTTAACTGACTCAATCAAACTTGTTTTTATCAATAACTCTTAAATTACAAAAAAAATTCTAATTTATGAAAGCAAATCTTATCTTTATAAAAGAAAGCAGTTAACTCAAACAAAATAGCTTTTGTGTAACACTTGTCTTCTTTCTATTCGTGCACATTCTCTCAAGGTTTCTATACCATTGATCTTCTCATTCTTTCTACACCGTTGATCTTCTTTCGTACAAGTCTATAAATTGAACCCTATTCTTCCATTTCATTCATTCAAGCTTTTAGTACCCTTACTCTTCAGGAATTACAGCACGCCTTTGGCATCAATTCTTTCATTACTTGCGATTAACTTGTTACTATCACCATTATCATTATTGTGAATCTCATCTTCATTACAATAAACTATCATAGCTATTCTCCGTTGACATCTTAAAGAAATAGCAAGGAAGTGCACCTTCTAAGGGCCATATTCATACGCAGATCGATTGAGATAGGCGACCAATGGAAGCTATGAAGTATTGAGGTTTGCAAAGGTTTTTGTCTTTGTTTGTGTGATCTTGATTATTTCCCTTTTCATTGAGTTATTGGGTTTATTTGATATAATTGATAATCATTCCAATTTTCCCTTAACATTTTTGGCGCCCATTGTGGGGCCTTGCCCCGATTTAATCCAAAAACTAAGTTTTTTGTGCTAAGGTTTCATACACAGGAGGATTTGGTTCATCTAGTCAATTCTAACGTGCATCTGAGCTCTATTCTAGTGCATCTGATCTTTCGATGCATTTACGTCTTGAAGCTACGCATCTATGTTCTGATACGATGCATTTATTGAAACTATGCATATACTCTCTGTATTTGCACTTTTGACCTCTGTCTCAGTGCTTTTGTAATAGTTTTGCATTTGACCTTTGTCTTTGCGCATCTAACCTCTGTACCTACGCATCTGATTCTGATAGTGACTTTAGGGTTTTCCAATGATTTGGCTAACATTGACACTTTTTGCAGGCATTTTCTTTGATCTACTTGTAGGTTAGGGGCTAGTTTAAACATTCTAGTTGCATTGTTAACACATCATATATCTAATTAGCAAGGGAGTAATCAAATTGTTCATGCAAAATCATATCTAGATCTAACTAGAAAGGAAGTAACTTGACTCTTGTTGCATGAACAAATTGAATATACTCCCAATGCTAGGAGGATAAAATTGAACCATTGCTATCTTGCTTTCAAAGTTAACAACTTGTGTGTGTGCCCAAGTAGCTAGCTCATATAGTCTTTTTCATTTTAATTAGGGGAAAATAACCACTATCTTTCATGTTCTTGGGAATGATACTAGGCCTATGCTCTCCCCTATCTTGGGTGACCAAAATGCCATACTTATCATTTTCACATGTGTTAAACCTTTAGAAAGGCCTACCCTTGGATATCCTTTCGTCCAAGTGGGAATGACCTTAAGTGGTAACAAGCTAAAGCCAAGCTCTGCCATGCCACTATAAATAAATTGTGTTTGGAGCGAAAGCTTCAAACAAAGAGTGAAGTTGTGTTATTTTGACTTTAGAAGAGGTAATTAAATATTTTGATATTTAATTAACTTAGAGGAATATGAATCGAATAAATAAATTTGTTTATTTATTTATTGATAGAAAAATTAAATGAAATAAATATTAAGAATATTTACTTAGATAGAGTCATGTCATTTTTAGGCGCATACAACTTGCAACAATCTCCCTCTTTGTCATTGATGGCAACATATGATATGAAAAACTATAAAGACCATCAAGACAAGATTCTCCCCCTTTCTCTTTATACATCTACACTCTTTCTCCCCCTAAGTTTTTCACATGATTTCTCTCCCCCTTTGACATCAATGGAAAAGGGCACATACTTGCACTCTACTGCTCTGATCAAATACTATCGTAACACTTACTGCTCTTGGTTAGGAACACATATTAGGAACACTTTCTACTCCCCCTAAGAGGTAGCTCTCAAAACATCAATCTAGATCAAAGAATAAGACTTGAGGCTCCACTAGATTGATGCATTCCTATGCATTTTAGTTCAGAGTGGGAGAGGTAATAACCCCTAACTTTTGTCTGGTATACTCAAAAGTATCCTTAGACAAAGGCTTAGTGAAAATATCTACAATCTGATCCTTTGTAGACACATATTCCATCTTTACTTCATTCTTTGTCACCTTTTCTCTCAAAAAGTGATACCTTATAGATATATGTTTTATTCTTGAGTGCATCACTAGGTTCTTTGAAATGTTTATAGCACTTGTATTGTCACAAAAGATTGCAATTGGATCTTCATACACAAATCTTATGTCCTTCAAAGTTTGCTTCATCCATAACACTTGAGTGCAACAACATGCTATTGCACTATACTCTACTTCTACAGTAAACAAGGAGATTGAATCTTGGTTCTTACTCGGCCATGAAACCAATCTATTTCCTAAGAAGAAAGCACCTCCACTTGTACATTTTCTATCATCAACATCTCTAGCCCAATCTGTATCTATATAAGCATTGAGAGTGAAATCATTATCTTTTGGATACCATAAGCCATGATCTAATGTGCCTTTCAAATACCTTAAGAGTCTCTTAACCTCCATAACATGTGACTCTTTAGGATCTTCTTGAAATCTTACCACAAGACATATTGCATGCATTATATCAAGCCTAGTTTGAGTTAGATAAAGTAATCCTCCAATCATAGATCTATACTTTTTCTAATTAGTCTTAGGTGATTCATCAGTTTTGCTCAACTTGTAGCCAGTCACCATGGGAGTGCATACTAGTTTGGAGTCCTCCACCCCAAACTTCTTCAACAACTCTTTCACATAGTTAGACTGAAAAATGAAGATTCCTTTATCTGATTGAGTAATTTGCAGACCTAGAAAGAAATTCATTTCACCAAACATAAACATCTCAAATTCATTTTACATTTCTCTTGCAAACTTCATGCACATACCTTCATTTCCTCTAAAGATAATGTCATCAACAAAGACTACAACAATAAGGATTTGATTATCATTGATTTTGAAATAGAGATTGTTGTTAGCGATGCCTTTACTGAACACTAATTGTAACAAACACTTGTCTAACCTTGCATACCAAGCTCTACAGGCTTGCTTCAGTCCATACAGGGGTCTCTTCAATCTACATATCATGTCTCCTTGATTTGATAATTGAAATCCTTCCAATTGCCCAATGTAAACTTCCTCTTCCAACTCACCATTCAAGAATGGAGATTTCACATCCATCTGATACACTTTGAAATCTTTGTGAGCTCCAAATGCTAGAAATATTCTGATTACTTCAATTCTAGCCACTCAAGCAAAAGTCTCTTCAAAATCTATTCCTTCAATTTGAGAATATCCTTTGCACACAAGCCTTGCTTTGTTTCTTACAACTTCTCCATTTTCATTCAGCTTGTTCCTAAAAACCCATTTAGTTCCAATCACATTCTTATCAACAGGTCTAGAAACCAATTCCCAAGTTTGATTCTTCTCTATCTGTATCAACTCTTCTTCCATGGCCTTTACCCAATTTTCATCATTGCAAGCTTCATTCACAATTTTGGGTTCAACTTTTGAAAGCAAATAGTAATTCACTTGTTCTTCTGTAGCTCTTTTCCTTGTCAGTACCCCTTTGTTTTTGTCACCCATAACCTGATCTTCAGAATGATTAATCCTTACATACCTGGGAGTTTGAAAAATACTTTCTAGAGCCTCTTCTTTATCTTGACTGTCTTTTTGTTCAACTTTTTATTCATTAACTATAGCCACAGGTTCATCTGATTCATAGCTACTCAGATCTGATATGAACTTTCCTTTTCTTCATCAACCTTCACATTAGCACTTTCAATAATTTTTTTCAGTCTCTTGTGGTAGCACCGGTAGGCCTTACTCTTAGTAGAGTAACCAAGGAAGATTCTTTCATCACACCTAGCATCAAACTTGCCTAGATCTTCTTCTCTTCTGATATAACATTTGCTACCAAAAACTTTGAAATACTTCACTGTAGGAGCTCTTCCATACCATAATTCATAAGGAGTTTGAGAGATGTTACCTTTGAACTGAACTCTATTTAGGATGTATACAGCAATATGTATGGCTTCTCTCCAGTACACTTCTAGTAGGTTAGCTTCCTTTAACATAGTCCTAGTAGCCTCTTGAACTATCTTATTATTTCTTTCAACAACTCCATTCTGTTGAGGAGTCCTAGGTGCAGACATTTGTCTCTATATCCCTTATCCTTCATAGAAAATATTGAATTCATTTGATGTGAACTCACCTTCTCTATTAAACCTTAAGCATTTGATCCTCAACTCTAACTCATTCTCAACCATTTCTTTGAAATCTTTGAACTTGTCTAGGGCTTCAAATTTTTCTTTTAAAAAAGTGACCCAAGTCATTCTAGAATAATCATTAATAAGTAACATAAAATACATGTCTCCTTGTAGACTTATCACCCTTATAGGACCACACAAGTCTGTATGCACTAGATCCAATAAACCAGTAGAGGATTGCTCTTTGCTCTTGAAACTTGTTCTTGTCTGCTTCCCCAACTGGCATTCCTTACAAATGGTATTGCCAAGTTTCACAAGCTTTGGTAAATCTCTCACAGCCTGTTCTGAATTTATCTTCACCAAATTATCAAAGTTGATATGATGCATCCTTGTATGCCACAACTAGCTCTCATCTATTTGAGCCAATAAACAATAATAATTAGTTCTTCTTAATTGGTAAATGTTACCTCTGGTCTTCTTAACAGTAGAAATCATTGTTTCAAAGCTTTCCATGATCTTGCACCCATTATCTTTGAATCTCAGATCATAACCTTTGTCACACATCTGACCAACACTCAAAAGATTATGCTTTAAACCCTTCACATATAGAAAATCATCAATGGTGTGCTTTCCATCAAAAGAAATAGATCCTTTTCCACAAATCTTACTAGTTACATTATCTCCAAACCTAACCAAACCTCCATCATACTTTTCCAAACTCACAAACTTACTTTTATCACCGATCATGTGATGTGAGCATCCACTGTCAATAATCCCTTCATCCTTATCTTTCTCAACCTGAACATCTAAAACACTTTCTTCCACTAGTTTTTCTTCCTTCACACAGCTAGCAAGATTAGTAGACACAAGTTCTTCTTTAATGTCAATAAACAAGCATTTATTTGCACTAGTACTAGCATCATTAGATTTATCATCTGTCACACCTTCATCATCAAGATCTCTACCATAGTAGCATTTCTTTGGAACCCTAGGTCTATTCTCAAATCTTTTTCTATTCTTTTCAATTCTCTTAGGACACCTAGAAGCATAGTGACCAACCTTACCACATAAAACATTTGGAAGGTAATTTGCCTTTAAACTTACCAAAACATCTTTGCAGTCTGTCAACAAAGTTGGCTTCAATTTCATCAAGCTCATCATTAGGTTCCACCTTGTACTTCTCAGCTCTAGAGATTTTATTTGAAGTACTGGCTTTGAAAGCAGTCTCAATTTTCGGTAGAGCATCGCCAAGCTCTCTCATCTCAAAAGGTGTAAGCTTTCCTAGCAACTGATCATTGGTGACATCTTTCACAGTCATTACTTCTTTAATTGTAGCTACCTTGTGATTGTAGGATTTAGGTAATGACCTAAGAATTTTCATCACAACTTCCTTTACATCAATAGTTCCTCCCATACCTTTTATTCCATTGACAATTTCATCAACTTTTTGCATGTAGGCTGTTATGTTCTTGGTGCAGGAGCACCTAGATGTCTAAGTTTTTGTTAATGTTCAAGTTGTTTGTTTGAGTCAATTGGGTCCTTGAGACCATTTTCAATGGTGTAATAAGGCGTGAAAGCCATATTTGTAATGGACTATGTCCAAATAGCTAGAATCTACTATGGTTATGTTATTAGTCCTAGGTCGGACAGTCTTGTAGTCATAGGTAGTTTGCAGAGTCAATTTTGTAAGCCTTTGTTGAGGCATTTAAAACAATCATTAATGTCATTTTAACCTTCATGTTGTAATCCTATAGAGGCATGTCAAAGGTTGGAAAGATGTCTACACCTTGTCATAGGTTCTCCACATGTTAAAAAGCTCCTAAGCATAAAGTAGTCGGTGAAAAAAAGATAGTTTCAAAAACAATCTTTATTGCTGCAGTTACAAATCAGGAAAAAGCACGATGGTGGGGCAGTTTTCTTCAACCCCAGCCACTCCATGCATTGTATGAGGCTTGTTTTAAGCCAAGGAAGGTTTCCATTGTGAGGAGAAAGGGAAAGAATAGAAAGAAATAACAAAAAAGACAACTGTTTTCTATTTTTTCTACCTTTTCTGATTTTTCTTTACTGTTACTAGGCCGTACCCGCAACTGTACGGATTTATCATTGCCCAAGTTTGTAATGGATGGAAAGGGGTGTGAAGTATCTTGGATTTGCACTTTGTTTGGAGTCTTGACATTGATCTAGATGAAAGATATAGTTGGTTTTCCCAAAACTATTTTTTTAAATTGTTGTCTCCTAAGTTATTCGCTATTTTCCTGAGAAATCCGTACTTGTATGGCCTGAAGGTGGTTGGTGTCTGAGATGGTTGGTTAGTGTGGAGAGTTACCTATCATTTGCAATTGGTTTGGGCTATTGACATTCTTGTTTATCTCTACATTTCTCCTTCCTCTGAAAGTAGGTTTGAAAACCTAGTTTAGGGCTTCTTTTGACAGTCCTATGGTATTCTCCTCATTCCATTGATCCTTTCTGTTACTGATCAATGGAATGGGTTGTAAGATAGTTTCTCTTTAGGCTTGTGAAGGTTTTAGGGGAAGGAGGAGGTGTAGGGTAGAGTTTACCATGAAATGGTCCACCAAGATCCATATATGGGATGTTGAAGGAGGACAGTAGAATATAGAAGACCACATGTATGTTTGGCTCATAATTGTTTGAGCAAGAAAGGTCATTAGATGTTTGGCATGTTATAGAATTGGCTGTTGCATGGGATGGAGGTTTAGAGACCACCATAAGAAGAGTATTACTGCCACATTAATGGAGCAGTGAGGTTGTGACTGTCCATGAAAAATATAGTGAAGATTGTTGTCCTGCAGTCCTGTGTAGAGGAGTTGAAGGGATGTTAGATGGAGTTGGGAATCTTGGAAGGTGTCTTGGAGTCCTCCCTCATGTTGCATGTCAAGAACAAGGTAGTGATTGTGTTGAAGCCCTTCATGGGTAAGAGAGTGAACCTCTAGTAAAACAGTGAACCTAGAGAATAGTTCCATTTGAAGTTTTGAACTATGAGACTGCTGTCCTAGATGCTCTGCATCATTTGTGGTATCAGAGTCACTAGTAGGTCCTTGAGGGAGTAAAGGATCTTGTGAAACAGTAAGGGTTGAGAGAGTTGTGAAGATGCCTCCAAAGAACCAGACGGCTAGGGAGAACAATGAGTTGAGAGAAGCCTTAGAGGCTAGAGAAAAGGAGCTGAAGGATAGAAGAGAACAGGATGCTACCAGGGATAGAGAGTTGAGGCAAGTGAGAAGAGAGAATGCAACAATCTTGGCTAGATTGGAAGCATTGGAGAAGAATCCTAGAAAGGATGAACAAAATGAATCAGAAGGAGATGAGGATGCAGACGAGAATCCTCCCGAGGATGAGTTAGATGCTGAAGAGAAGAAGTTTGTGAGATTGTTGAAGGTAGTCCAAGGTAGTGGAACAAAGGCAAACATAGAGTTACCTATCTATCAGGGGAAGATGGATAATGAAGAGGTATTAGGGTGGATAGATGCCCTGGAAATTTTTTTTGAGTATGAGGAGATGAGTGATTAGAAGAAGATCAAGTTTGTAAAAACAAAACTAAGAGGAACAACACTTACCTAGTGGAGTAGTGTGCAGACAGAAACAATGGCTAGAGGTGCATCAAGAATCACTTCTAAAATGCTCACTACAAATGTTGAGGCTCATTGCCAAGGGTTGGTGAACTAATTTGATAGCATCTACTCCATGCCTTAGTTTAGTTCCATTGAAGCGCAGTATAACTCCTCTACTCTGCTTTTCTTACATTTTTTCACTTATCTTCACATTTTCACACAAGGACATCTTTTTTCACAACTACATTACATGCTTTTATACAATTCATCAACCTTGGAATGTACATCAAGGTCGGCATTGCATTCATCAACCATTGGAACAATCTTTGAGGTTGGCACTACAAACATACATAGAAATAGGTTTAGACCTAACAAGATTTGCTAAGGTAAAGATGTATGTGGATCATGTTATACCTTAGTTGGGACTGAAATGCAATCTTCCACACCATGACATGCTTCTAGAATCTTCAATGCAACTTTGCAAGTAGTGAAAACAACCAAGTCAACCAAGATTGGTGTTAGCACTAAGTCTTCTCAGAGCAATCTTCTTCCATGATCCAAATTACTCTTCACAGACCAATCAAAAGATACGAACATGATTAGGAGACATCCACAAGAACATTATAATCATCAAAACTTTCTGCACCACCTCTGATCACTTTATTCATTAGGTTCTTCAAATTGGAGCACATTAACATAACTATCAACCACTGTCATAAGAAAAAGATCACTTATGGACTGCCAAATCATGAACCATTAGAGTTGAAGGCACATAACAACATTACAAACTTAATTCCAGAACCACAGACAAAAAAATTAAATGCAGAGGAATGCGGAGCAAAATACATTCTCCCTGTCACCACCAAATGTACAAAAAAAGTAGTTTTCACTTTGGTGAACATAACTCACTCAAAAATTTATACTAGAGGCTCAAACATGGAACATGGCATCTTCATACATGCCTCTAAATAACTTCCAATCTACAGACAAAGATATTTAATCTAAAAGAAATGTGGAGCAATCCACTGGACTATTCTTCAGTAAACAGAGATACTCTTCAACACACTGTTTCCACTGGAGGAGCAAATTTTCTCAAAAGCACTTGGAAACTCAATATTAGGATCACTTACACATTATCTCCAAAACAAGCAAGAATTAAAATAAGAGAACAATTGACACCAATGACAACACAAATATGTTGACATCAATGACAACACTGATTAGGCACATACTTGCAACACATCCTATAATGGTAAAAATCAATATTGAAGGCAATAATGAGAGGCCTACCAGGAAGTATAAAAAATTCATTTTGAACTTGAATCTTCTAAAAATGGATGACTGCAACAATGCTATATTTACTCTTAGAGAGATAAACAAATGGGCTCGAGCTAACATTTCTGCAATAGAAAGATGGAATACAAATGGGTAAGTGCAAAAAGATGGGGGGCCAAAAAGTGGCCAAATTATTTTCAAAAAAAAAAAAACAAAACGCGAGCGCATTTTGACTTGCTATAAATTAAAAAAAAGGTTTCTATCTCATTTCATTTCCTTCTTCTCCTCTATGCCCATGGCCTACAATCCCTAGAAAGTGTGCTCGCGTTTTGCAAAACTCAATTCAACACAAAAACCTTATCGATTCGTCACCAAAATGCCGCCACGATGTCGAGCATGCCAAAGGAGTGAGTTATATTTTTTTTTGTTTGAATTTGTTTCTAAATAGGTAGGTTTGAGTTGATTTTTTATGTATATTTCATTAATTGTCAAGAAATGTTAATGCACCTCCTCCTCCTCAAAATCCACAAAATCCTGAGGAGGAAATACCTGCAGAACAACAACCTCCTCCATCCATTCCTCGACATGCCCTTGGAACATAAGAAAATATAATGGGGCAAATTAAAAATAACAAAAAATAAATTGAAGATATAATTGCAAGGTTGAAAGATCCTTCCACTTTAACCTTGCATAGGTCCACGCTTGCTGAATCTCTTGAATCTATGTTATCAAATGTAGATTCAATTAGCAAGAAAATAACTAGTTGGATGGATAAGAGGAGAGAGTTTAGAGATTATTATGCAGACAAGCTGTCATACCAAGATGTGAAAAAATTACAAATCACAAAATTAGACTTGTGTTCAATTTTCACAAACCCACAAACAAATCAACCTCCACCCATTACATACAAGAGGTTCCCTATCCATTGGTGCAACAACCAAGTGATAAGGGACAATTTTGGGTAGAGGTGGTGGATGGTTTTTGACCATCCTCCATGTAATAATAATGAGGTCCTGCAATACTTTTTGAGGAAACTCTACTGCGAGTTTGTCCTCACTAAAGTGCCAAACTATTTTGATATGCGGGACTTCTAGGGTAGAGGTTTAGACTAGGGGCACGTCTTGACCCACAGTGGGTAGTGAGACGAGTAATCAATAGACCAGCCCATGAGCATGTTTCTATCCCTTCCATTGTGAAGGAGAGTGTTGAGGTCGATACACTTCAGTGCATTAGTGCCTTGACCCAGAGCATCACAGAGCATGCCGGTCCTACAGTACAGAGTGGGTTGGAAGATAGTGCGAGGAGTAGGGTCCCACCCCATGCTTGTCAGGCTTGCGGGTCAGCCTGTGGTTATGACCCCATGGATAGTTAGGACACAGGTGCATAGGCTACATCTGCAACTGAGTAGATGGTGATGACAGATACCCTCATGAGTGAGACTTTTGGCCTTGATACTCAGGTAAATATTAGCAAGCTTATTGAATTTAATTTCATTTTTGAAATGCAACATTAACTAATTTAAATTGATGATTTTAATAAAATTTTAGGGTCATAGCGTCGATGCAGTTTTCAGTGGTTCTCCACCTGCATTTTACACTAGATCATCAACTGTTGGGGTATGTAACTAGTAAACAATTATAAATATTACATGTGAATAGCATCGTTATATGAATGGTATTCTAATATCTAATTTTGGATGTTTAATAGGTTAATATTATAGATTTCATGGCAACACCTACCAGCGGTGGTGGACTTCAAAGTTTTACGGAGGTAATAAAATAAATAGTTTAATGAATGAATTGTACTTACTAGAATTTTGTATGTGACTTGTGTGCTTTATTGTGTGTACTTCCATGTTTAGATGAACATGTGTGTATGTTAGGAGCCATGATTTGCATCACTATTATAGTTTTGTAATTGAATAATGTTGTTTTATTTCTAGGTGATGCAGGTTGTGGAGACACCTCCCCATGTTCATAGGGCAATGGAGCATGGTGTGGCCTCTACAATTCATAGCTCCATGGCATTGACAGGGGTATGAGGTAGATTAGTAAATTTCAATTTACATTCATTGTTATAGTTGTCTATTTTTGAAAAATCAAAAGATTATTGATTTGAAGTTTAATTTCTATCTAGATGGTTTCTATAGGACATGACATCACCACGGCCTATTCCTGCTACTGAGGCAAGTGAGGAGACAGATTATATGTTAGCAGTAAGTGATTATTTTGTTAAATCTTTTATTTTTTTATAACATGTAATTTCTATATATTAATGTCTATACTTTTTATTGTAACAACTAAAGATGCAGGAAGCACTAAATAGAAGGAGCAACCCTCAGGTTCTTAGTAGACCACCCACATGCATGTCTCCATCCCCTAGAAGATCAAAGGCTGTTCATGCTCTATTCTCTTCACCAGCTAGAGGAGAATGACTTTTTATTGTGTTCCTTTGTTGTATGCCTTTATGGCATTTGTGGACATATATTTTGTATTGTATATAGTTGACATTATATGCCTATATGGCATTCTTGTAAGCCTATATGGCTATTTTGTATATATGTTATACTTATATTGACAGATATTGATGTATGCCTATATGGATATTTGGTTAATACAAATCTTTTTTATTGATGGCATCCATACTTGCATTATAAATCCACGTTTGAATGGATATTTGTAGATGGGTACTTCAAATATTTAAAGTCCAATTATATTACATATGATGTTTGTTGATCCAATAAGCTAGCTATTGTTATTCAAGTATCAGCTAAACCTCATTTTGGAACTAAAAGATAAAAGTTGTATTTAAAAAAAAATGAATCATCATGTTGAACAAAAAATATTAATATTCTTTATGAGTAGCATACAATGTCAACTATATGCAATACAAAAAAATGAATCATCATGTTATTCTTTATGTTTGAGATCCTGAAACACTAGGATGAATATCCAAGTCATTAGGATGATTGCACCTTGAGAAAAAGTCATTAAGATGAGTGCCTAAAGGAGACTTTCTTAAACATTCAAACATTGAGCAACAAGCATGAAGGGTTAAGGCACAATTTGCAACTCATAAAGCCTCAAAAGGGTGTCCAACTTGGAGAGAGCATTCATTTAATACAAGGTGCCCATTGACACATGTTCCACCATAAAAGTGCACCTAAGGTGGAAGGAGAACAAGCCTCTAGTAAGTGAAGCACACCTATTGTCTAAATCACTTCATTATGGCACCCTAGCATGAGGAGGAGTATATAAGTCAATAGGAAATGGTGCCTATAATGCAAATGAAGGACTAAGTGGCATTTTCAATAAGCATCAATTCACCTTGAACTTTCAATAAATACATCAAATTGAGCCCCATAAGCCTAGGCGCCCTTTGCCTTCAAAAGAACCTTGTATTGGTGCCTTGGAGGAAATCAACTTACAATGACAAGTCTTGGAGGTTTCTTATTTTGGATGATGTCTTTTGAGATTAACTACAATGATTGAAAGTTAAGATGAGTGGAAAGAACCTATCTTGAACCTTAGGTGCCCTTCATGTAATTTCCCACCATCATGAGCGCCTAGATCTAAGAAGGAGTGAATGAAGGATCTTAACATCAAGAAGCATGTTATCAATCAACTTGGAGAAGTCTTTGACAATAATTATGATGAATTGAGTACATGGAAGTAAAGGAAGTACATATCAACTCCAAAGTGTGCCTAATGATCAATAAGAAATTCTTCCAAAGCAAAGGTGCTCATTGTGAATTTTCCTACTAGTTTTGGCGCCTTGAAGTCTAAGAGCATGAAAATCATGAGGATGAGCACTTAGGGATGAGATAGTCTTCATAAGAGTTTAAATAAGAACATCATCAAAATGCACCTTGGTAGAGAGACTTGAGACCATCATCAAATAAGCCAAAATTTCTATCTCCAATCTAGGCGCAAACTCTAGCTCCTCCCAACTCAAATGAATGCCCAAGTTGAAGTCAGCTTTCATCTATACAACCCTCAGATTGTGCCTTGATTGAGGAAGGGATTTGAACCTCAAAATTTAATCATCTCAAGACAAAAGCTTCCTTAGACACTTGGCATTTAATTGAAATCATTGAGAATTAGAAAGAACCACCTAAGGATGTAAGGCACACTTTTCACCCATACAAGCCTAAAATTACGCCTAAGGGAAATAACTTGATTTCATATCAATAGGTGAGTGCCTTGAGAGAAAGGATCACTCTAAGTCATTTTCAATTGTTGAAAGCACAAAAATGATAAAGATAAAGGCAATTGAGTTAGGTGTACTTTAGCCTCTGAGGACACCTCAATGAGCGCCTTGGGTGAAATTGCATGAGATGACCTTTTGGAGTAAGTGCTTGAGAGATAGATTTCATTTTAAGACATGCCTCATCATTTAGAATTGCAAATTTGCAAGTATAAAGACATTTAAATCTAGGTGCACTCTCCATCGGTACAAACCCATTCAGGTGCCTAAGGGAGAAATTGCATTAAAAGACACCTTTTGAATGAATCTCTTAAGGGAGATTGACCTCTTTAAGCCATTACAATTGTTTGAAATCATTTAAAGTGATAAATATGGACCAACTTGTGTTAGGCACCCTTTTCTCTTCTTTTTACCTATATATGCGCCTAGATTTGTAGTAAGATTATTCCATGTTTAAAGAGGATTCCTTTGTGTTATAAAATGTTTATCATGAGGATTGATGTGTTTCTTGGTTTGTATTATAGGAAGATTGAAGGAAAAGGTAGGAGCAAGAGCTTGGAGTCGCCTAGAGTCATCATGTAGCTACTCCAAAGGAGCCTTTCACATTCATTCATGCCAGAGAGTTAAGATGGAAGTAATCACTGCCAAGGAAACACCACTTCAAGAGGTAGCTGCTCCAAGAGGTCACAACAATATATATTTCAAGTCTTCTTCATCAACGACATCACCAGTTGCATCATGTTCGAAGACTTCCATCTATCACTTCAAGTTCCATTCATCTTCAAGTATCAACTAGATTCTTCATCAACCATCGCTTCAAGATTAGCATGTAGCCACTCCAAAGGAACTTCTCATCATCATCAAGCATTCCAAAGACATCCATTCAATTTCAAGTCCCTCTGACACATTCAAGCCTCCTTGAGAAGTCATCTACTTCACATATAAGGGAAAGTGTTATCATCAATATCTACACTTCAAACGACCTTTCAAGTTGGAACACTTCTTCATCGAACATTCGAAGACATCCATCCAAGCTTCAAGTTCTTTCACAATCTTCAAGTCTAGGAGAAATTACATCTAGTGAACTCATTAATTGGCGCCTAAGAGGAAAAGACCTTAAACTTACATTATTGAGTCATAACTTTAGAAATTGAGCCATTCCTAGTCAATTGGAGTCATAAAATATCAAATACAAAGTCAAATTGGACTTAGGTGCCCCTTCATGTAATTTCCCACCATTATGAGCACCTAAATCTAGGAAGATCATCCAATTGTGCCTAGGAATAAGATACAAGTCCAAGACCTCAAATTTGAGTGCCTAGAAGTGTGATGGATTGAAGAAGCTACATTGGCACCTAAGGGTAAGTTGTATCTAATGACATCACCTAATTGAGCGCCTAGGAGGTATAAAGCTTAACATTGAAATGAGGACAAGTGCTTAGTAAAGGAGAGTTTCTCAAACATTTAAACAGGTGAATGAAGTCATAGAAATGCACTAAGTCATCTAGGCACCATTTTCCCCTTGTGTACCCTTACATTTGCGCCTAAGAAGAAGTTGCTTCTGTTCAATGGAGTGTTTGAGTATTGAAGATTTCTTAGCAATGTTTTGCAACTTTACACTGCCTCCTTCTAATGATTTTTGGGGTAGTAGAAAACCTTTCACCACAGGCAAACACCTTAGAGATATAAAAAATTGAGAGAGGTTATTGTAGAGGCACTCTACATGATCGTGTTGCCTTAGACAGAATGTTTCTAAGTGACACAATGGTGCAGGAGCACCTACCTGACAGCTGGCCTTCATGAGGCAGTTAGTAGTTTAGGTCTTGTTTGTGTTTCCAAGAAGGTCTGTTAGACCAATTGCATGTAATAAGGTCACGCTGATCATGATAAGATCATGCTGACCAGGCTTTTGCTATTTTTAGCTAGTTAGTTATAACAGCTGTCATGATGTATGTTCGGTGGGATCTCCCAGCTGCCTGGAGAGTTCCCAGCCGCTTGGAGTCGGGTTAGTAGTACTCGTAGGGAAATCTTTATAAGCATGAGATCGGTTGATATTGCATGGACAGAGAGATATCATCGATTGATAGTATTGTATTGCGCAGAGGAGGTTGAGTGTTCTGTGTGAGGAACATCATATTGTATTGCATCTTTGAAATCAATAAAGATCCTGTTCTGTTCTCCTGTTTGATCTCCTTGGTGTAATCGATCTGCTGGTTTGAGTGGTTTCATGGATGTACTGATCCATTCCACCGGTTGATCCGTCTGATCGGTGGAATGGTAATGTACAGTAGGGTAGGTAGTAGTTTGTTTTTTGTTCGCATGCAGGAGTGCAGGTTCGCCGTCAAGAGGTGTTGAAGACCCTAGCATGGGCATGTGCTAGGTCAAGTTGATAAGATAGAGTTGGAAGATCACCCTGAGTTGGATCGGGTCATCCCTGGAGGATCGGCGAAGTGAGATTTCGCTAAGTGAAGAAGTTCGTGAAGACGGCATCATCAGGATATCTTGGTGAGTATCCTGCAGTCAGTTTGAGCATCGTCATCCGGATAAGTGAAGGTGAGCATGATGTTGTCGGTTGCATGAAGTGCAAGTGCGTCGGGGTGATCATCATCATCTGGAGGAGCCGAGGAGGAGTGCATCGGCATCAGGTAGAAGATCGGGTCATGAAACTGTTGGAGTTTTCATGTTGCGAGTGCATCAGGATGTTTTAGGTCGGCATAGACTAAGTGCATGTATCGGCATCAGGATCATCTATCGGGAGAACCCATCATCCGCGTATCGCGAGTAGATGCGGGAGAGAAAGTTCGTGTTTTTCGACTAAGTGTTGAAGAGGTCATCAGGATATTGGGTGACGTCATCGTCATCAGGATATGACGTCATCGTCATCAGGATATTGAGATATCCCCTTGTGCGAGTTTATCCTGCCGTTGTTAAGGGGTTAAGTATCGGCATCGGCAGAAAGTGTGAAGCATCATCAGGAGGTTTCGAGAGAACCGGATAAAGTGGATCATGATGCTGTTGCTTGAGTCGTCAGCTAGCGGAGCATCGAAGGGAAGGTGCTGAAGGTGATCGTCATCAGGATCTTTGGGACAACCGGATATTGGTTATCCTGCTGACGAAGGAAGTGTGACATATCATGATGATGCCGATGGAGTTCGGCGCCCGATGAACAGTGCAACTGGAGGATGTTTGCGCCCGCTAAATATCATGATGATGTTAGAAGGAAGGCGGAGGAGGTGAACAGTAGTTGGCAAGAGGATGATTGTGATCGTCCGAAAGATGATGATGCTGACTGTGTAACGCGAAACATGATGATGCTGTTGGTGGTTTTAGGAAATATGATGATGATGGCGAAGATGATGATGATGAGGTTGGTTTGCAGACATCCATGCTATATGCGAAGGTTATAGTGTGGATGCCTCTGCATCATAGTGGTATCAGAGCTCAGCAAAAGGTCTGGGCTGTTGTGTGTTGATTCTGTCACCGAAAGGGCAGAGGTAGAGTTGAGTGTGTTGTGTGTTGATTGAGAGGTTGACAAAATGCCTCCTAAAGGTAGTGGTACTGCAAGGGAATTGCAGGAGATGAAGGAGAAACATGCTAGAGAGATGAGGAAGATGAAGGAGCTTGCTGAAGCCCTTCAAGCCAGGCTGACAGCCCTGGAAAAGAACAAAAAAAGGGAAGTGGAAGACAGTGAGTCTGAAGAAGATGCAGATACTGTTGAAGAGTATGAAGAGGTAGCTGAAGATCTGGATGCTGAAGACCAGAGATTGGCAAAACTGTTAAAGGCAGTGCAGAGTGAAAAACCTAAGGTAAAGGTTGATGTTACCAAGTATACTGGAAGCTTGAATGAAGATGAGTTGTTAGATTGGATTGCTGCACTTGATAATCACTTTGAATGTGAAGATGTTGCTGAGGATCAGAAGGTAAAGATTGCAAAGACCAAGTTAGGAGGTCATGCTTTGGTATGGTGGGATTATGTACAATCCGAGAGAAGGAAACAAGGGAAGTCTAAGATCACTTCTTGGGATAAGATGGTAGCAAGGATCAAGGGTAAATTCTTGCCAAGGGATTATGAAATCCAGATGTTTAAGAAGCTGCAATTTTTAAAGCAGAAAGACAGGGATGTGAAAGCATATACTGAGGAATTTTATCTGTTAAGTATGAGATCTGGTCATCATGAGAATGAGGTAGAAAAGGTGGCTAGGTACTTGGCTGGTTTGAGGTTTAACATACAGGATGAGTTAGTTTTAGCTAACCCTAAGAATGTGGAGGATTGTTATCAAATGGCAATCAGGATTGAAGAAAAGATGAATAGAGGACATGATAAGTCCATGAGAGGAAGAGGAAACAATAGGGGAAGAGGAGCAGCCCCTGCACAAAAGCAAACCAATGAGGGTCAAGAAGACACTGGTAAAGGACAAGGACAGTCTGCTTTCAGAGGTGGATGGAAAGGTAATAGAGGAAGATTTGGAGGTGGTAGAGGTTCTACTACATTTTCAGGAAAGTGTTACACCTGTGGAGAGTTTGGTCATCCATCTTTCAAATGTCCAGAAAACAAAGGTTCATCATCCAGAAATGATAGAACTAGTGACAAGAGAGTACAACTTGTACAAGAAGAGAAAGTAGAAGAAAGTGCACAGAGTTCAAACAAAGGTCCTGAGAATTTTGGATATCCAGAGAGTGGAGAATCATTGATGTTAAGGAGAATTAGTTTGCAGGCATCAAAGGATATGATGCAAAGAAGAGCTCTTTTCAAGACCACATGCAAGAGCAAAGGTAAAGTATGTAAGGTTGTCATTGATACTGGTTCAACAGACAACATGGTATCTCAGGAGATGGTGGATAAACTGAAGTTGGAAAGGATTCCACATCCACACCCTTACAAGACATCTTGGGTGAGTGATAGGCAATCACTTTTTGTCTCTGAACAGGCATATGTGGATTTCCAGATTGGAGCATATCAGGATAGAATTTTGTGTGATATTTTGCCTATGGAATGTTGTCACCTACTGTTAGGTAGACCATGGCAATTTGACAGAAGGGTACTGTATGATGGGTATGCTAATACCTACACCATCAAGAAGGATGGGAAGATTATTAAGTTGATGCCATTGCAGGCAAAAGCTGCAGTACAGAAGGCAGCTCAAATCATTTTAATGGGAAAGAAGGAGTATGTGCAGATGCCTAGAGGAGCAGGCATAAAGGCAGTTCAGGACACTGCAGGGAAAGAAGTTGTTACAGACAACAAGCTGAAGAAAGTTTCAGTTGTGACTGACAGAGGTCAGCAGCAGGTTCAGAAACAGGATGGTAAACAGCAACCATCAGTTCAGAAGAATGACAAGGATGTTGTCATAGTTGGGACTATTGCTTGTCCTATAAAGATTGACAGGAAGATAGAGTTGAACATTTCAGCAGTTCAAGAGGTAGTTCAGACAGAGGTTCTGATCAGGCAACCTGACAAACACAGGGTATGTGAGAGAAAGGCCTACATCAACAGGCATGAGGATTTACTTGCCAGAAAGCAAGTCACAGTTCAGATGGCTTGGAGCAGCCAAGAGACAGTAGCAGATAAAGCTGGAGCAGGTTAGACTATTGACAAGGCAAGGTGTAAAGGTGGAGGACTTCCACATACTAAACTCATGGGACATGAGTTCTTTTCTTTTGGGGAGTATGGTGCAGGAGCACCTACCTGACAGCTGGCCTTCATGAGGCAGTTAGTAGTTTAGGTCTTATTTGTGTTTCCAAGAAGGTCTGTTAGACCAATTGCATGTAATAAGGTCACGCTGATCATGATAAGATCATGTTGACCAGGCTTTTGCTATTTTTAGCTAGTTAGTTATAACAGCTGTCATGATGTATGTTCGGTGGGATCTCCCAGCCGCCTGGAGAGTTCCCAGCCGCTTGGAGTCGGGTCAGTAGTACTCGTAGGGAAATCTTTATAAGCATGAGATCGGTTGATATTGCATGGACAGAGAGATATCATCGATTGATAGTATTGTATTGCGCAGAGGAGGTTGAGTGTTCTGTGTGAGGAACATCATATTGTATTGCATCTTTGAAATCAATAAAGATCCTGTTCTGTTCTCCTGTTTGATCTCCTTGGTGTAATCGATCTGCTGGTTTGAGTGGTTTCATGGATGTACTGATCCATTCCACCGGTTGATCCGTCTGATCGGTGGAATGGTAATGTACAGTAGGGTAGGTAGTAGTTTGTTTTCTGTTCGCATGCAGGAGTGCAGGTTCGCCGTCAAGAGGTGTTGAAGACCCTAGCATGGGCATGTGCTAGGTCAAGTTGATAAGATAGAGTTGGAAGATCACCCTGAGTTGGATCGGGTCATCCCTGGAGGATCGGCGAAGTGAGATTTTGCTAAGTGAAGAAGTTCGTGAAGACGGCATCATCAGGATATCTTGGTGAGTATCCTGCAGTCAGTTTGAGCATCGTCATCCGGATAAGTGAAGGTGAGCATGATGTTGTCGGTTGCATGAAGTGCAAGTGCGTCGGGGTGATCATCATCATCTGGAGGAGCCGAGGAGGAGTGCATCGGCATCAGGTAGAAGATCAGGTCATGAAACTGTTGGAGTTTTCATGTTGCGAGTGCATCAGGATGTTTTAGGTCGGCATAGACTAAGTGCATGTATCGGCATCAGGATCATCTATCGGGAGAACCCATCATCCGCGTATTGCGAGTAGATGCGGGAGAGAAAGTTCGTGTTTTTCGACTAAGTGTTGAAGAGGTCATCAGGATATTGGGTGACGTCATCGTCATCAGGATATGATGTCATCGTCATCAGGATATTGAGATATCCCCTTGTGCGAGTTTATCCTGCCGTTGTTAAGGGGTTAAGTATCGGCATCGGCAGAAAGTGTGAAGCATCATCAGGAGGTTTCGAGAGAACCGGATAAAGTGGATCATGATGCTGTTGCTTGAGTCGTCGGCTAGCGGAGCATCGAAGGGAAGGTGCTGAAGGTGATCATCATCAGGATCTTTGGGACAACCGGATATTGGTTATCCTGCTGACGAAGGAAGTGTGACATATCATGATGATGCCGATGGAGTTCGGCGCCCGATGAACAGTGCAACCGGAGGATGTTTGCGCCCGCTAAATATCATGATGATGTTAGAAGGAAGGCGGAGGAGGTGAACAGTAGTCGGCAAGAGGATGATTGTGATCGTCCGAAAGATGATGATGCTGACTGTGTAACGCGAAACATGATGATGCTGTTGGTGGTTTTAGGAAATATGATGATGATGGCGAAGATGATGATGATGAGGTTGGTCTGCAGACATCCATGCTATATGCGAAGGTTATAGTGTGGATGCCTCTGCATCACACAATTTTTAAGTAACATTTCGTCAAAGATTGCTGCCTTTTTGCACTTTGGACTCTTCAGGGATATCGTCAGTACAATGTAGCTCGGACTGTTTCGACATGTTTGAGTGAAAAATAGGACCATGCCTAGCGTAAATGTACCCATCTGGATGCGTTGGAATAGTTAGTTTGGTCGTATTAGGAGCAAGATGAAAGTTACACCCCTTTGCAACTTTACACTACCTCCTGATGATTTTTGGGGCAGCAGAAAACATTTCACCACGGGGAAATGTCTCATAGATATAAAAAACTGAGAGAGGTTATTGTAGAGGCACTCTACGTGATCGTGTTTCCTTAGACAGAATGTTTCTAAGTGACATGGTTTTTGAGTAACATCTCGTCAAAGATTGCTACCTTTTTGCACTTTGGACTCTTCAAGGATATTGTCGGTACAATGTAGCTCAGACTGTTTCGACATGTTTGGGTGAAGAAAAGACCATGCCTAGTATAAATGTACCCATCCAGACATGTTGGAATAGTCATTTTAGTCACATCAAGAGTAGGATGAAAGTTACACCCCTTTGCAACTTTACACTGCCTCTTTCTGACGATTTTTGGGGTAGCAGAAAACCTTTGACCACGGGCAAATGCCTAAAAGATATAAAAAATTGAGAGAGGTTATTGTAGAGACACTCTACATGATCATGTTGCCTCAAACAAAATGTTTCTAAGTGACACGGTTTTCAAGTAACATCTCGTCAAAGATTGCTGCCTTTTTGCACTTTAGACTCTTCAGCGATATCGTCGGTACAATGTAGCTCGGACTGTTTCGACATGTTTGGGTGAAAAACAAGACCATGCCTAGCGTAAATATACCCATCCAGATGTATTGGAATAGTTATTTTGGTCGCATCAGGAGCAGGACGAAAGTTACACCCCTTTGCAACTTTACACTGCCTCCTGACAATTTTTGGGGCAGCAGAAAACCTTTGACCACGGGCAAATGCCTTAGAGTTATAAAAAACTGAGAGAGGTTATTGTAGAGGCACTCTACGTGATCATGTTACCTTAGAAAAAATATTTCTAAGTGACATAGTTTTCAAGTAACACCTCGTCAAAGATTGCTACTTTTTTGCACTTTGGACTCTTTAGGGATATTGTCGGTACAATGTAGCTCAGACTGTTTCGACATGTTTGGGTGAAAAATAGGACCATGCCTAGCATAAATGTACCCATCTGAATGCGTTGGAATAGTCATTTAGGTCACATTAGGAGCAGTATGAAAGTTACAACCCTTTACTACTTTACACTGCCTCCTTCTGACAATTTTTGGGGCAGTAGAAAACCTTTCACCATGGGCAAATGCCTTAGAGATATAAAAAACTAAGAGAGGTTATTGTAGAGGCGCTCTATGTGATCATTTTGCCTCAAACAGAATGTTTCTAAGTGACATAGTTTTTTAGTAACATCTCATCAAAGTTTTCTGCCTTTTTGCACTTTGGACTCTTCAGGGATATTGTTAGTACAATGTAGCTCGAACTGTTTCGACATGTTTGGGTGAAAAACAGGAGCATGCCTAGTGTAAATGTACCCATCTAGATGTGTTAGAACAATCATTTTGGTCGCATCAGGAGCAGGATGAAAGTTACACCCCTTTGCTACTTTAGACTGTCTCCTTCTAACGATTTTTGGGGCAGCAGAAAACCTTTCACCATGGGCAAATGCCTCAGAGATATAAAAAATTGAGAGAGGTTATTGTAGAGGCACTCTACATGATCGCATTGCCTTAGAGATAATGTTTCTAAGTGACAGTTTTTGAGTAACATCTTGTCAAAGATTGCTGACTTTTTGCACTTTGGACTCTTCAGGGATATCGTCGGCACAATGTAGCTCAGACTGTTTCGACATGTTTGGGTGAAAAAAAAAACTTTGCCTAGCCTAAACGTACCCATCCAGATGCATTGGAACTATCAGTTTGGTCGCATCAGGAGCAAGACACCAAAAATGTAAAAATTGCTTTGTGCAACTTGACAATATTGACACTTTTTTGCAGCATGACTCAAAGACTCAAACTGACCCCAAATGACTCAAAGTGACTTAAAATCACCTTGATTTTAGCACCTAATGTACATTATAGAGGTCTAGGTGCTCCTTAGCATTCAAACATCTTAGATGAGCGCCTAGGAAAGGACAAAACTCTAAGTTTCATCATCATGAGCACCTAATATCAAGAAACTTTAATGGTTCAAACCTTAGCATGGAGTCCTAAGGTGCATTTCATGTCTCCTTTCATCCATTTTGGCACCCTTATGTAGATTTTTCAACTTGATTTGGTGCACTGTATGTGAAGGAAGATCTAAAGGAATGAAAGTGGATGTCGTTTTGCAAGAGTTTGGATCATCAAAATTAAAAGAAATAAGTCTATTAAGCTTGGGCGCCCTTGGTCTTCTTTTCATTCAATATGAGCACCTTGGGAGAATGGTATATAGGTCATCATCATAATTGGGCCCCCTAGATCCAGAGTGGTGGAGAGATCATCAAATGGTGTCTAGAGGAAGTAGGGTGAGTTATGAGTTTGGTCGCATCAGGAGCAAGACACCAAAAATGCATAACATGATGATGTAAAATGGTGTATATGTGTAAAAATGTAGGAGGAAATAAAAAAAAAGACAAACCTTACAAATTAATGTGCATACTTACAACTCAATGTAACATGACTTTATAAAATCAATGTGAATACTTACAAATTAATCCAATGAACCATCCGGGTCTGCTCTACTCTTTATTGTGTCAAGTATTACTTCATGGTTAGACTCACGCACCTTCCACAAGATTTTGTTCAAAGGTCTACCCCGATACTTTATCAAATGAACATTGGATGCCACGACAAGGTTTGAGTAATGAAGAATCTTCCAATGCATGTCAAAGTCTTAAAATAGCCAAATATTAACACTCTTATGTGGGTACCTTCTAAGCCATGTTCCAGTAATAACCACTGAGCCTGTAGGGTATTTGATGTTTTCTCCATCTGTAACAGGGGCCTCCAATTTCTTTTTGGCCTCAACACAATGACGTAAGTAATAATCTGTTCCCTCTTCATTATCTTCATCTGCAATAACTGCATATATGTGCCCTACATTGATATGTGTAGCAAATTAGATGAAATTAGTCAACATTACAAAAACACTACAAAGTAAGATGACATTACTGTTGATAACTGAGAGGGGGGGTGAATCAGTTATCCTAATTATATTCTTCTTTCTGAACTTTCTTATTAATCAATGTAGCATTAATTCAAATAAGCAAACATAACCATGAAATGGAAATACACATGACACAATATTTTTGACATGAAAACCCTGTTAAGGGAGAAAACCACAGGGTGATTAACCCAAGGATTATTCTCTGTTAGAAGAATAAGGAAAAACAAAATGGCACTTGCCAATTAGGGCTCACTGCCTGAGCACACTACTCACAAGAGGCACACTGCCTACAAGAGACTCACTGTCTACAAAAAGAGTGTTATACAATACTTGAACTGATTGGAAGCATCTACATATGCTAGAGTTCAGTACCGGTTAGGCTTAGTACATTGATTTGCTACACTTCATCTTTCCTCTTCAATTATGTTGCTTTCCTTTCACATACCGGACCTTCCTTACTGCTTTCGTTATGCTCTTCTACTTTTATTCACACATCACTCACAATGACAACACTTCTCACAACTAAATCCATCTTGTATATATATCCGCACAAGCGATTTCATCACCTTTCTAGTCGGCACTCGGAATAGTCAATCTTTTCACAAACTCTGATCTGTCGGCTGAATCCTTGCATACCAAGTAATGCGGATCAAGTATATACTTGTACAAGTCATCAATCATGTCGGCTAAAGATAACTTATGCCTTAAGAACCTTTTCCATCATCAGTAACACATCCGAAAAATAGTCTAATGTTCTGTCAGTCAGTTCTTCCTCTGTTCACACTGTCACTCAGGAACCCGGTACTCAAGTATTCATATCTTTTTCCTCATCTATCACCGGAGGCTAAATCCTTGGAATCTATCACTCAAGGTAGTCCTCTTAACTTCTCGAAATCCACACTTCACCAAGATACTTCCTCTGAGAGATACGGACCTGTCTGTCAGACCTCGCCACATGCTCTATTCTTGTTTACCAGACCACAACATTCTTCACTCTGACTTCTGGTAGAGACACACCATGTCCTACGGATGTCTGGGATGAACTTTGTTTCCATCAATGACAACAATCATGAATCCATATAGTGTCTCTTGCCAACAATCTCCCCCTTTGGCATTGATGGCAACACTTAGTGAAAAATGACTAAGTGTTTACACTATGCTCCCCCTTGGCTGATGCTCTATTTTTATATACATTTTTCGGAGCTCCCCCTTAGTTGGATTCCTCATTTTTTACTGCTCCTCACTCCCCCTTTGACATCAATGGAAAAAGGTAGGGTCCGCATACCAAAATTTTCAAAAATTTAACTATACTTAGCCGCATATTACATACTCACATAAACTAAAGAATGTCTGCAAAAGATGTCTTCAATTGGATGAGTTCTACAGCCCAGCTTTGCTTCATTCGATCCAAAATGGAGATGTGACCACTCAACAGGAACGCAAAAGCTTCTGCGCTCTTAAGATCTGTCGGATCATTGGTCCAGGCGGTAGTATGAGCATCACTTATGGCCTCATGCACGGCCTCTAACCTAGGGATAATGATCCTATAAGTTCACCCATCCAGCTAATTATGTTCTATCTTTCCTTCTCAAAATTCTTTATTGCATTTGTGATTGCAATAGACTGACACTCTTGATTTACGATGGAGGAAGAGAGAGGATCAAAACTTTGAGACAAACTTAGTAGTTTATCCTCTTGCTCTTTTACTTTCTTCTCAATATCTTTGGTCACTGTGGGCCAAGATAAGCAAAATAGTAAATTTCTCTGCCATCTTTAAGAGCATTTTCTAAGATCTTTATCCCAATATTCATATTTCTCCTATCTTTAATGATCAAACCTTGTACCTCTGAGAATCTCTTATCCAAAAACTCCTTCTAGACCTTTTCTTCAGTGGACTTCTCTAGAGAATCAAAATGTGTATTAACACTGCTGACTAGAGTTTTGAGATTACTGGAAGAGGAGGTTGTGGGATCCTTATGAAAAGATGGCATGATCTTTTCCAAAACTCTGGATGCTACCTCTATAAGCTCACAGTCTTCCATGTGAGATTTCAGTAGCTTCTCTTTGGCCTTCGCATTTGCAAATGAAGCTATCCTCATTGTTTGCACTGGAGATAGAGAGTCAAAGTCCAGAGGCCCTTTTAATAGATCTGGTTCATCAATTTCTATAGATACTTTTGTCAAAAAGTCCTTGACTGATTCTGCAGTGTCTCTTGCCAGAGACAGATTTTTCTTTTTTCTGCAGTCACTGAACTGTCTTTTGGAGCTTTCTCTCCTTCCACAACCTTTGCACTGATATCTTCTTTTCCCTTCACCTCTACTTCTTTCTCCTTTACTCTTTCTTCTCCTTTGGATTTGGAATCAGCAGGGGAAACCAGAGGAGAGATATTTGTTTGTTCATGAACCACTACCTTTTCTAGAATAGAGGATTCTAAGTCCTTATCCTTTTCTGTATCGGTGTCCATTACTTCTTCTGCCATTTTCTCAGTGAACTCTTCTGCAATATTTGTGGTCAAGGGGTCAGCACCCAAGTCCTCTATGATAGGAAGATTGAATCTTTTGAAGGCTTTTCAGAGAATCTCTTCTATGTCCTTGGCTACCTTGTCAGTCTCACCAAGCATAAGTTGATTTATCCTTGCTTTGCTCCTGAACTCATCCTTGCAATCTTTGAATACCATATTCATTGTCTTGGGATCGATTGAAGGATATAGCTGAATAGCTATCTGTTCCTAGATCTCAAGATCTTTTGCCATGGCATTGGTCTTTCTCATTTCTAGCTCCTTTTCTAGGCTCTTAGGAATAAGAGATATAATTTCAATGAAAGCCTTATTATATATGTTCAGATACTTGACTGTAGATTCCTGCAAGATCTTTTGGTTAGCCTCATTATAGTCATCATAGAATTCAGCCATTGGTTGAAGGTTTCCATCCACAGTGACTGATTTGATTACACTTTCTAAAGATAGGGTGGGTTTTTCTACAAATTCCTCTGCCATTTCTTCCTTGTCTTGACCTATGGAAGGTTTACCAAATCCTTTCTTCTTCTGCTTCTTTATTTCCTTAATCCCCTCATCAGATTCAGTTTCCTCTTCATCTCTTTGACTGGCATAAGCCCTTGTGGCTTTTGTCTTTGATCTTTTCTCTCCTTTGCCAGATGCCTGGACTTTCAGTTTTAATGTTCTTGAGCTTTTGGATGTGACAGGTGCAAATCTCTTTGATGATCTGGTCCGGGTTGAGGTTTCTACCGGAGCACTTTCCTTGCTTTCCTTTTCTGCCTCTTTCTTCTCTTCCTCAGCCTTTTGCCTCTTTTCCTTGTTGGCATCAAGTGCCTCCTTTGAGATGCCTAAGCCTTTTGCAATTTCTTCAACTTCTTTTCTTACTTTCCTCTTCATTTCTGGTTGTCTGAGTTCCACATGAACTTTTATACTCAGCTCTTCACATGTTCCAAACCTCTTTGCCTTTGGATCCTTTGGCTGACTTAGCATGTGTTGAACATGTAGCTCCATAATTTGTTCATCAACTTCATACCCCATGGGCATGATCCATACAATTCTTGGTTCTACTGCCTCCATTAGGCACTGATCAGTCTCTACCATAAAATAGACTGTGTCTTCATACTTCTCAACAAGACACTAGGGAATCCTTTCTCTTGCTTGCATCATGTTCTAAAAATTCTTAAAATATCCCCACAGAGCTGTATTTTGTGCTTTGTCATCACCGAGTCCATGCAAATAATCTCTGATTTGGATAGCTACTGGTCTATCATTCTCCCACACCCAGCCACTAGATCCAGGAAGCTCATTCATAAAGTAGAAGAATAAGCACATTATTAATCCACCATACTTGAATGAATTCTTTTTATCTTTCTTTATTTTCTGCAGATTCTCCAAGAGTTGGTTCAAGAGAAGCTGACAAAGATCATAGTCTGCATCCTTTCTTAGCATTTCATAAGCGGTGTAGATGGCAATTCCAGGTACAGAATTTTCCCTGCTAGAATGATATATTTTATATCCAATGATCATAGAGGCAAACTTGACATCTGGATCAAAGATGTCATCTACTGTCATTGCTCTTTTGTCAAACTTGGATCCGGTAGCCTCACTCATAGTTTAATTCTTCACAGATTTAAGAACAGGAATCCCACCAGATAAGTGTAATCCGGTAACTGCCTTGATGGCATCTTTTGTGATTTTGAATGGTCCATCTAACCACATGAAGTTGTCATGTATTATGCTCAAAATGTACCTGACCCATTCATCCTTAGTAAAATAGGGGAAATGTATGTATTGTGCAAAGTGCTTATTTCGGAGGCCCTTGTATTGGGGTTTGAGCTCAAATGAATCATCTAACAATTGTTTGTGATAGATATCTCTTAGTTTTAATTCCCCAAACTCTTCAACATTTGCGTGTATGTAAACCCTAATATCTTATGTATGCAATACGCCATGTGGAACACTGGAAAATGCTCCTAGGGGATCTACCTCCAAGGATTTGTATGGATGTTTCTTAAATGTGGGGTGAGGTCTATCAGAAATATTTACTATATTCAGAGTAACCATCATCAAAGAATCTTACTAAAGGATATCAAGAATGAAGAATACCTTTTACGCAGTTTTAGGGCACACGATGAAATCCGGATTGAGTTGTATGAAGAATCGTCTTGATCTTTTGGGAGAACTTGTTTGCAGAGCTCCTTTTCTTTTCTTCTTAGATGAAGCATGAACAAATGATTAATGAGAAAACCCTTATATTGCTCCGCAAACCCTAATGTCAGGTTACAATAAATGCTCAACCTAAATTATTCCAGTTTGCCTTATTCAGATGACTTGAAGAACCAGATCAATCCTGATCTTTAAACATCTTACGGATCCTCCAAATCTTAACCACAGTTTGTTTGGATGCTTCCCTTATGAATCCTTCAATCCACAACTCTTCTTGTGCCAGTTCTGACACCAATTGATTGGCTGGGGGAATAAGGTTTTCTTTGTGTCTCCCCCTGAGCCAGAGCTCACTTTTTAGTTTCTGGAAGGAATATCAGCACCAGAGTCTGGTGCAGATCCAACCTCTACATTCTCTGTACTTTTCTTTACCTAAATCTTTTTCATCTCACTTTTAACTTCATCTACATTCACTTTTTGTTTCCCTTTATCTTGATTCTGATTATGATATACTGGACCTCTTTTGTCCTGATTCTTGCTTCTACAGATTTTGCAATATGACCGGATCTATTGCAAATTTGGCAAACAACATTTCTTTGCATATTTGATTGATATCCTCTTGATCTGCATTGATTAGCCATATGACCTATTCTATTGCATGCAAAGCATCTACCATTGAATGATTTATTCATTTGCATATTTCTGCATTCATGAGATTTGTGATCATACCTTTTGTAGTTAAAACACTATCCAGAGAAGGATGAATTAGTCTAATTCATTCTCTTTCTGCACTGATTAGCTTTGTAACCAAAGTGATTGCAGCTATGGCAGTATCCATTGAAGGATGGATATCTTTGAGCATTGGACTGTCTTACCGGAGGTCTTCTAGTCCTGTTCCTTGGATTTTCTGATCCAAAATTCTTCTGATCAGATCCAGAGCTTTCTCCTTTCTCATATCCCAAACCACACTTGTCATCTACCCTCTTTTGACTTCCAAGAAGAACTTTAAGTTGAGCAGAACTTATCTTGAATTTCTCTTTATATTCATTTGTTGTTTGAAGATCCCTTTTGAGAGAGACAATTTGATGCTCAAGTTTTTCTTCATTTTCTTTAGCATCTTTGAGATCAAATTCAAGATGTCTGATAATTCTATCCATTTGGTGGCAATCTTTTGATTTCTCTTTGAGAGATTGTCTTAGATTATCTTCAATTTTTCTTTTCTCTTCAATTTCTTGGGTAAACTTCATAACTCCTGATTCCATTTCATGTCTTACCATAATGACTTCTTTTGATAACTTTTCACATAACTTAGTTTTCTCCTTCAGCTCTTCATTTGCATCATTTGCTTCACCTTGACCTGCCAATTGCTGAAGCAGCTCCTTTCTCTTTTTCATAGAGAGACTTAATTTGTCTTTTAGTTCTCTCATGAAATCATCAGCCTATTTGAGTCTTTCCTTTAATTTATTGACTTCAGAGTTTGACTGTTCAAGATCATCAAAGGTTGTCTTGAGTTGCTCCCTTAAAACATATGCATCCATTTGAATTCCTAGATCTTCCTCGAGCTGTTAGACTCTGTTAGGAGGAAATTGGCTCTAATACCAATTGTTGATAACTGAGAGGGGGGTGAATCAGTTATCCTAATTATTTCTACTTTCTGAACTTTCTTGTTAATCAATGCAGCATTAATTCAAACAAGCAAACATAACCACGAAATGGAAATACACATGACACAATATTTTTGACATGGAAACCCTATTAAGGGAGAAAACCACGGGGTGATTAACCCAAGGATTATTCTTTGTTAGAAGAATAAGGAAAAATAAAATGGCACTTGCCAATTAGGGCTCACTACTCGAGCACACTGCTCACAAGAGGCACACTGCCTACAAGAGACTCACTATCTACAAAAAGAGTGTTATACAATACTTGAACTGATTGGGAGCATCTACATATGCTGGAGTTCAGTTCCGGTTAGGCTTAGTACACTGATCTGCTGCACTTCATCTTTCCTCTTCTCTTATGCTGCTTTCCTTTCACATACCGAACCTTCCTTACTGCTTTCGTTCTGCTCTTCTGCTTTTATTCGCACATCACTCAAAATGACAACACTTCTCACAACTAAATCCATCTTGTATATATATCCGCATAAGCAATTTCATCACCTTTCTAGTCGGCACCTAGAATAGTCAATCTTTTCACAAACTCTGATCTGTTAGCTTAATCCTTGCATACCAAGTAATGTGGATCAAGCATATACTTGTACAAGTCATCAATCATGTCGGCCAAACATAACTTATGCCTTAAGAACCTTTTCCATCATCAGTAACACATTCGGAAAATAGTTTCCTCATCTATCACCGAAGGCTAAATCCTTGGAATCTATCACTCAAGGTAGTCCTCTTAACTTCTCCAAATCTGCACTTCACCAAGATACTTCCTCTGAGAGATCCAGACCTGTCTGTTGGACCTCGCCACATGCTCTATTCTTGTTTACCGGACCACAACATTCTTCACTTTGACTTCCGGTAGAGACACACCATGTCCTGCGGATGTGTGGGATGAACTTTGTTGCCATCAATGACAACAATCATGAATCCATATAGTGTCTCGTGCCAACAATTACCTGGTTGAACTAGATGAAATTAGATGCATATACGTGCCCTATATTACCTAGTTGAACTAAATCTGATATATGGTCAAAGTCAACTGATGATTCCATCTGTGTTAGTTCCAGTGCCATCAGGGGTCAATACATGTCAAGTGGTCTAAGATAACTTAACTGCCATTCGTCAACCCACTCCTTTAACTCGCACTCATCCCAGACTTGAATTGTATAGGAAGAACAAAAGCATGACATCTTTCGCGTATGGATACTCCATGAACCTGCAATTGAGCTTCTAAAAGAGTGCATCTCATTTGATCCTGTCAGTGTACAACAGTCCTCATATGGTGCAATGTTAGTATCATCTATCAACCAAAAACATCTACAAACTGAAGACTTACCTTCATTACCTGGACCTATGGAAGCATTACACCACTTGACAATCAATTTTGCATCTGTCAACTTTGCATTGTCTTTATACTTTAACTCTTCTCATGTTATGGCTCTTTTGATAATGCTCCTGCACCATCATGCTCCCCCTTTCCATGCCTGGCCTCACAAAAGTTCCACATATGTTGAATACCTATAAAATTATGCCTCCTACTCAGCCAATAGAAATTTTGCAAGTTCTTGAATTGTGACGCATAGTTATCCAACCATATAATATGCTGACTGAATGATATTCCCCTTCTAGCCAAATCATTCTAGAACACCTAAAAGCAACCTTGCACGAACTCCGTAGAATGTGTGCAATCATCACTAATATAGAAATTATACTCCATTATGATCTTTCTGTCATCCTCTGTACTATCATTCACATGAATGAATGCAATGTGCACAAATATAGAAACCTCTGTGGAGTTGTAATATTGTGATTGCACCTCATGCTATGGCTGTAGACTGTAGTTCTCTGCAAAGTTGACGATTGAAATAATGCTACCAACCGGAAATGTGTCCTTGCATAACTTGAATTGCAAGTCCAACCATCGATCTCTATGGGCATGTGTTGCATACTCATACACTATGCTATCACGAAATATAGGCATAAATTGATACACTAGAATCTTTTCAATAACCAATTCACACCTCTTTGCTTCTTTACCATCTTTTGTATTGTATGCCATTGTTTTATACTTACTAAACTCTACTAGTTCGTTTCCAACCACATGTGTTCTTTCCATATGTTCACATATTGGCAAATGTTGCAAGCCACCACAATGATGACATGTGCCATCCAAGCATAATTTCTTGTAGAATATTTGACCTTCCTCTCTTTCACATAAAATTCTTGATATGAAGTCTCTTGAAGATGTTGGTGGGGCACATATGGCACAACCCTGCAAATCATTGTTAGTATGCATATCTAAACATATAGACCTATAAGCATCAAAATGGTTAGAAAATTTAATATGTAATCTACAACAAGAAGTAGTGCATGTGTGATTTATCTTGACATAGAAAAGTTTTAGCATTTCAAAATATATTTGACAAATTTTAATTTGAGGATACTTCTCTAGAAATTTACCATAAAACTATGTTTGAGTCTCATCCAAAAAATGCTTTGGATGTGGCTCATGGTTCTGACTACCAATTCTCCTTCTTACCACATCCCTTTGATTCAGAGATACCCTTGTGTAATTCTTCTAAAAGTCTTCAATTAATGATCTCAATGCTTCAATAATTGGTTTATCTTTTCGTGGTAGTCTCCCTGAGAATGCCCATAATTCATTGGCATTAGTGTCCTCAATTCTTTGGTGTCTTCCAATGGCTCTTGATAAAGTTTTCCTATTAATTCTCAATTCTTGACTCGTCTTTCTAATGAGACGAGCTTTCCTCATTTGACTACTTACTATAGTCGATGTAATCACACGCTGTGTTGTAGTTCCATCTTTTGTGCGTGAGGTGTTACCCACACTCTCATATGCACTCATTAGATTCTTGACAATAGATTTTTCACTTGAAGCCTCTAATGTTCTCAACCCAAGAATCTTCATGATGGACCTATACTTTATACTTTGCATCATTTCAATGAATAGTTGACATCTTGCAGTCTCATTTAACTTTTCAAAGAACAATCTCCAAATCTTATGAGCATATCTTCTACAAGTGCGTTTTGGAATCTTACCTTCCATTGGCTCCAAAATATTCTCATCAATTTCAATCAAATACTTTGGCTTTCTATGCAAAATTCTAGGTGTTGTTAAGTTAGGTAAATTCATCTCAACATTAGGAATTTCATCAATATTTAAATGAGATAGGCTAGATGGCATACCTTCAATCGAAGATGGAATAGATGAATTACCTTGAGGTTGAGGTGGGAACAATGTGTACCTCCTTCATCACATGTGAGTGATGATGTACTCTTAACTTGAGATGTGGTAGATGGTGTCCCTACATGTTGACTTGCGGTAGAGAACGTGTCTCCAACTATGGTATTCAAATCTCTCATAGCACAAAGTTTTTGCATTCGTTCTCTTTGTGCCGTCAATACCATATCTCTTTGTGATGGTTGTGGTTCCTCTTCAATTGGCATGTCTTCATTTATCGTGTCCAATTTCCTCTTCTCACGAAGTTCCCTCATAGCCACTACTTTATTTGCATTCTTAGCTTCTATCTCTTCCTGCTTTGGTTTAATTCTTGATCATTTCCTCGGCATGACAGAGAGTTTTTTTTAGCATGATAAAGAGACCACTATTACTTCCTAAGAAATGAATACAAGATAATATTGGGATTGTATTTGTATTATGTTGTAAGGATTTATTATTGTATAGTTTGACATCATGGTATGTTAAGGTCTATTTATTACACATAATTATTAAAGAGCCCAAGTGTAGAAAATATACATGGCATCATGTGAGATTCTAGGTTGCTTTCTTGATTGGGAATGTGTCTATTTTAAACATGTATGATAAAGCATGATAAATTAATTCAATCCGAATTAAGGAAAATGTAAAGAACATGAATGTAAAGACTTGACATACCTAAAAAATGAAGATTCGAATGGAGAGAGTAGCCAATTATGTAGTGTTTTTTTCTTGTTGCATCAAACTCCTCAACAATTTGAGTTTTTCACCACTTGCTTCCTTTTCAATGTTAAATTGAAAAACACTCAAATATAATTACTAACAACAATACTATTAACCAATCTATAATGTTAAATTCCTGAAATTGAATCACAATTAACATTGCAACACTACAAAAATTGAAACTTGAATAGATATATATCAAACTTGGTGTGAAAACTATGTTATTTCCTTCTTCTCAAGTTGGCAAAGTAGAAAAGGTGGTGGAAAGATCATGCAAAGGTGGTACAATGTGTCAAATGTGCATGTGAACTTCCCAACAGCATGAAAGCACTTCTTTTTTGTTAGAGCACACACAGAATCAGTATGAAAACAGAGCATGTGAGCCTAGATCATGGGGGTCAACACTTTTTTACCATTTCTATAGCAAGACAAAATGCAAGCGCGTTATAACACACTCACGTTTTGTCCTGCTATAGATTGATCACATCCTGTGCATTTCTCTTTCCAAACCTTCCCTTTCAGACTTGAATGACCACAAGGTTTTTGAGGGAGAACTTTTCCTGTTTCCTGCAAGAGCTTGCCAGATGCTCCACCATATGATAGGCATAACAATGAAGGGGCAAGCCCTCATAATCAAGTTCTTGATAGAAAATGCCCATCGAGGAAGAAAGATCTTCTTCGGAAGTAGAAGTTCTAGTTTGTGAGAAATCCTTATCCAAGCATAAATAGTAGGGGTTCTATCAAGCGATTGCCAATCCACTTCCACAAAGTCTCCTAAAGACTTCCCGATTGATTCCAAAACATCCACACCCCAAAATTGGAGAGGCAATCAATATAATCAAACCCATAAATCTACATTTGATGACATAAACCCTCAACACTATACCTTAAACACTAATCCCTCAACCCTCAACCCTAAACCCTAATCCCTCAACCCTAATCTGTCATCCCTCAACTCTAATCCCTCATCCCTAAACCCTAAATGCTATCCCTATTCCTAAACCCTCAACAGACTCGATACTATACCTTAAACCCTAATCCCTTATCCCTAAACCCTCCAACCCTATCCCTAATCCTTATACTCTCCACACTCTACTTTAACCCTAATCCCTCGACCCTCAACCCTATCCCTAAACCCTTGACCCTCGAACCTCAACCCTCAACCCTCAACGTCAAACCCTAATCCCTCAACCCTTAACTCTGATCCCTTGACCCTCAACCCTATCCCTAAACCCTAAATCCTAAAGCCTCAACCCTTAATGTCAAATCCTAATCCCTCAACCCTTCACTCTAATCCCTCAACCCTAAACCCTATCCCTAAACCCTCAACACTATACCTTAAACGCTAATCCCTCAACCTTATCCCTAAACCCTAATCCCTCAACCCTCAACCCTAATCCATCATCCCTCAACTCTAATCCCTCATCCCTAAACCCTAAATGCTATCCCTATTCCTAAACCCTCAACAGACTCGATATTATACCTTAAACCCTAATCCCTTATCCCTAAACCCTCCAACCCTATCCCTAATCCTTATACCCTCCACACTCTACTTTAACCCTAATCCCTCGACCCTCAACCCTATCCCTAAATCCTTGACCCTTGAACCTCAACCCTCAACGTCAAACCCTAATCCCTTAACCCTATCCCTAAACCCTAAACCCTAAAGCCTCAACCCTCAACATCAAATCCTAATCCCTCAACCCTAAACCCTATCCCTAAACCCTCAACACTATACCTTAAACCCTAATCCCTCAACCCTCAACCCTCAACCCTAATCCGTCATCCCTCAACTCTAATCCCTCATCCCTAAACCCTAAATGCTATCCCTATTCCTAAACCCTCAACAGACTCGATACTATACCTTAAACCCTAATCCCTTATCCCTAAAGCCTCCAACCCTATCCCTAATCCTTATACCCTCCACACTCTAGTTTAACCCTAATCCCTCAACCCTCAACCCTATCCCTAAACCCTTGACCCTCAAACCTCAACCCTCAACCCTCAATGTCAAACCCTAATCCCTCAACCCTTAACTCTGATCCCTCAACCCTCAACCCTATCCCTAAACCCTAAACCCTAAAGCCTCAACCCTCAACATCAAATCCTAATCCCTCAACCCTTCACTCTAATCCCTCAACCCTAAACCCTATCCCTAAACCCTCAACACTATACCTTAAACCCTAATCCCTCAACCCTCAACCCTAAACCTTATCCCTAAACCCTAATCCCTCAACCCTCAACCCTAAACCTTATCCCTAAACCCTAATCCCTAAACCCTCAACCCTAATCTATCATCCCTCAACTCTAATACCTCATCCCTAAACCCTAAACGCTATCCCTATTCCTATACCCTCAATGGGCTCGATACTATACCTTAAACCCTAATCCCTTATCCCTAAACCCTCCAACCCTATACCTTAACCCTAATCCCTCAACCCTCAACCCTATCCCGAAACCCTTAACCCTCGAACCTCAATGTACTCAACCCTTAACATCAAACCCTAATCCCTCGACCCTTAACTCTAATCCCTCGACCCTTAACCCTTAAAAATTGAACCCTAAAACCTATCCCTACATGCTCGACACTCGACACTATATCTTAAACCCTATTCCCTTAACCCTCATCCCTAAAGCCTCAACCCTAAATCATTAAACCTTCAACCCTAAACCCTATCCCTAATCCCTCTACCCTCAACACTCTTATTTAACCCTAATCCCTTGACCATTAACCCTATCCCTCAACCTCAACCCTCAACCCTCAACACTCAACTCTCAACATTAAACCCTAATTCATCAACCCTAAACCCTAATCCCTCAAACCTAAACCCTATCCCTAAACCATCAACCCTCAACACTATACCTTAAACCCTAATCCCTATCCCTCAACCCTTAACCCTTAAAATTTAAACCCTATCCCTACACCCTCAACACTTGACACTATATCTTAAGCCTTAAACCCTCATCCCTAAAGCCTCAACCCTCAATCCTTAAACCTTCAACCCTAAACCCTATCCCTAATCCCTCTACCCTCGACACTCTAAACCTAACCTTGATATTAAATGCTAATCTATCAACCCTAAACCCTATCCCTAAATCTTCAACCCTCAACACTATACCTTAAACCCTAATCCATCAACCCTAAAACCTAATCCCTCAACCCTCAACCCAAATCACTATCAATAAACCCTCAACCCTCGACACTATACCTTAAACCCTATGAGAAAAGCTTTGCGTATGGTACATCCACAATGAGTAATTAACAGTTGAAATCGGAAGGATGATCATTATAAGAAAAGATTTGTATTGGGGTACATCTATGTTTCTTGCTGTCCACCCCACACTTAGGGAAGGTATATTGTTATGAAACAGGCAAATAATCTCCCATTGTTTATTGGCTCTCTCCACAAGAACTACTAAACTATACCTTAAACCCTAATCCCTCAACCCTAAACCCTATCCCCAATCCCTCTACCCTCAACACTCTACCTTAAACCTAATCCCTTGACCCTTAACCCTAAACACTATCCCTAAAGCCTCAACCCTAAACCCTAATCCCTCAAGGTCCTAAAGTCTAATCCCTTATCCCTAAACTCTAAATCCTATCCCTAAAGGCTCAACCCTCAACCTTAAACCTTAATCACTCAATCCTTATCCACCCCTCTCGTCCCCTATCTGGCTCACTCCCATCTCTACCCTCCTCTGCCCTCGACACTATACATACATACATATAAGCATACATAGATACATACATACATATAGGCATACATACATACATACATACATACATATAGGAATACATACATACATATAGGCATACATACATACATACAGGCATACATACATACATACATGATTAATAGCCTTGAACATAAAAAAATTTAAGGGGAACATAACGTGAGCGCGTTATAACACACTCGCATTATGTCAAACATGACAAACAACATAGTTTTGCAAAAAAGGAAAAATGCAAAGCAAAACATATAACGCGCTCGTGTTATGTTTTGCTTTGGGAATCCCAAGCCTTGGGCTTGGGATTTGCTTTGGATTTCCAACCCAAAGGCTTGGAGTGCCTTTTAAATAGTCACAGACGTGTTTTTCCATATTCTTCAAGATTTCACATAATTTCGTTCGTGCTAACCCTCAGATTTGCACGTGTTTCAAGGTCGAACAAATTGAACACCTGGGTAATGTTAGGCTTTCTCTTAGCTATTTGACGATGTGATTTTTTTTATATTTTAACAATGTTAAGCCTTTCATCTTTAATTTCTTTTGTTTGTGTGTCTATTTTTGGGCAAAAACCATTGTTTGGTCTTTTTTTCATTGTAAATTAACTATTCATTGAAATTTCAAAAAAATTACATATTTAGAAACTAGACTCCATTCTACAAATATTAAAAAAAGAAAAAAATGTTTTTCAATTAGTTTTCAAAATTTATAGGGGCAGCACGGCCAAAATTCTATTTTTTAGGATGTGTCCACTTTGAAAATTAGTAAAAAATCAAATATTCATCAAAAAATTATCAAAAAAATCAGGCACAAACTACATGCTATTAGCTAATTTCTCACCAAAGTGTTTTTAAAAATACCAAAAAAAGGTTGACTTTTTGAGGGAGCCACAAAACATGCTATGTTATGTTTTTTTGATAGAAACAACACCAATTTCTGTGGCTCCCTCTTTTGAACCCCTTAATCTATGCCATTTTCACAAAAAAATAGTAGTTTAGAAAGTAGACTCGGAGCAATACGAACATTGTTTTGGTTGCATCTCCAAATTTTGAGTGTAACTATGCTCAATTTCTCAACCAAGGCCAGTATTTCCTGATTTCAGAAAAAAAGTGGCCACTTAAGACCCCTTTTTGGCCCCCCATCTTCTTGCACTTACCCAAATGTTAAAAGTTGGCAAAAAATCTTCCAAACTATCAAAGAAAAAAGAGACAAAGATACTAGGAAATCTAAGAACCAACTATAGAAAGCTCTTTTGGAAATGGAATCTATCCTCCAAAAGGACCCTCAAAACATGGAAGTAAACCAAGAGTTAATTTGCACAAAAGTTCAGCTAAGGAAGATCCAAAATTACAAGGACAAAGGTATTAGAAGAAGGGCAAGAATAAATTGGATTACCCAAGGAGATAAAGGATAAAAAAAAATTTAGATACCTAAAATTCAAGGAAGCAAAGGAAGCAGTAGGTGCAATTTGATGCAGAAGCATCCCTGGTTCAAGAGCAATCTTTCACCAACCAAAAACATTTGCATTTTAGTTTGTTTGCAATTCAGTTTGTTTCTTTTCATTTTGTAGTTTAGTTTAGGCAGTTCAGTCAGTAGCAGTTTTCATATTTTGGTCCGCATTCTACCGCAGTTGCATCTCAAATCTTGTGGAGCTAGACTTAGCATCTAGATTCATTCATGCACATTGTATTCAAATCTTAGAGAATTTGGTTAAGATACTAGAAAGATATCACTATCAGAAAATCAACTGTTTTCTCAGAATAAAGCATCCTGACAGTCTCAGACAATCGACTAAAGGAGAAGACCTGTGAAACATTTCCTAACTTGTGGAGCCTAATGTCACACCATTCAATGATATTTGGTCTGTGGCTGACCATCCCCGAGATCCACACATCATTCCATTCATTTAGGGCAGACCTATCCATGTACATATGTTACAACTCTTCATTGGAGTTTGTGATCTTCCTTGTCACACAGAGGAATCTATTGTTTCAGAGATGATATATATTGATGTAATAGATGCCTAGGAAAGTAGTTAGTGATTAATTCATAGTTCTTAGTTTGAGTTCTTTGTGAAGGACCTTCAAATCTATATCTTGTGCATATTCAGATATTCTATACTCAGGCATGTGAGCCCTAATTGTAAGCCCACATGTTGCCGACCGATCTATATTTGAATTCTATGATATATTGAATGACTGAATCTATGTTTGTTTCATATCTTTGAGTTATTTCCATTGTGTTTACTCTTGTTGCATGGTCTGGACAGTTCATTTTGTGAACCCTCCTACCGTGACTGCACCAAGTGGTATCAGAGTGAAATTTTGAATCTTTGGGATCGAAGTGAGGGAAGTGAGCGAAGTGAGGGAAGTTGGCGAAGGAATTCTGTAAGATCTTGTTGTGGATAGATCACCGAATTGAGGCAGGTTACTTGTGTCACAACGGATCATCAATTGTGAGGCATTTGTCACCTTGTAGCCTAATCGCTGAACTTGAGGCAGTTTGCACTTGATTCTAGGAAGATGCCACCTAGGAGAATCCCTGTTGTTGGAACAATGGCTGGTAGGATGGATGAGATGATGGAAATTATGAGAATTCAATTAGATGTTGTTGAAGAAGATAGGTGAAGAGGATTGACACCTAGACCTAGTATTGAAAGTGATGATGAAGAGGAATTTCAATCTGTTGAACAAATTAGCGAAACCCAAGGAGGCGATGAAGAAGAAGAATCAGATCAAGTAAAGATGTTGCGAGCTATTTCAAAGATTGGGAAGAGACCTAGAGTTGATGTACCTAATTACACTGGCAATTTGAACCCTAAAGAATTGATTGAGTGGATAAATGACCTGGAAGAATACTTTGAATATGAAGAAGTTGAAGATCGAGAGAAGGTAAAATTTGTAAAGACAAAGTTGAAAGGACATGCTGCAATATGGTGGAAGGAAGTTTAGTTGGATAGGAATAGAAGAGGAAAAGAAAAGATTACAAAGGGATAGAATGGTGACAAAATTGAAGAATCAATTTATACCTACTGGCTATGAGCTAGAACTATTGAAGAGATTGCAAAACTTGAGACAAAAGGAGAAATATGTGGAGTATACTAAAGAATTTCATAACATGATCATAAGGATAGGACATAATGAAGCAAGCAAGGAGAAAGTGGCTAGATACATCAATGGACTGAGATTGAACATTCAAGAAGAACTAAGCTTGGTAAGGATGACATCTTTGGAGGAAGCATATCAGTTTGCCCTGAAAGTTAAAGAAAAGTTGAACAAGAGGCATGATCAGAGACAGAGAGGTAGAGGAGGTAAATTTCAAAGAGACAGAACATTTTCTAGAGGAGACAGATCACATTCAGAGTAGAACAAGCCTGACAGCCCATTCAAGAAGGAAGACAGAGATAGCAATGCCTACCAGAGCAATGACATAAATTTTCATCACAGAGGTAATTGGAATTCATATTAGAATGAAAGATACATAAGAGAAGGAAGAGGATTTGATAGGAGAACATTCAGAGGCACTTGTTTCAAGTGTGGAGGTGAAGGACAGAGCATTTGAATGCAATCAAGGGAGTACAAGTAAGAGATCAGAGAATAGTGGAAGAGAATCCTATGTGGAAGAAGAACCTGTTGGATCACCTAGTTTAGTTGGTAAACCTAAGAAAGGAGAATCACTTGTGATGAGGAGAGCACTATTTCAAGTAGAAACAATTGAGGAACCACCGTAGAGGAAGAGTTTGTTCAGAACTAGATGCAAATTAGAAGGTAAATGTTGTAAAGTTGTTATTGATAATGGTAGTTCAGATAACCTAGTATCAGAGGAGATGGTGACTAAACTGAAATGGAAAGATTGAAACACCCTAAGCCCTATTAGATAACATGGATTCGGAATGATCATAAGGTACTAGTGAGTGAACAATGTTTGGTGAAATTTCATATTGGATCATATCATAATGAAGTATTGTGTGATATTATGCCTATGAATGTTTGTCATATCTTGTTGGGTAGACCTTGGTAGTATGATAGAAAAGATATACATGATGGGAGAAAGAATACATACACTATAACATCAAATGGAAAGAGAATTAATTTGATTCCTTTGGAAGATGATCCTAAGAATGAAGTATGTGGGAATGCTAGAATCTGTTTGGTAGATGGAAGAAAATTTCTGGATGGTTTGAGACATGAGAATATGTGTTATGCTTTGATTCCTACGAAGCCTAAAACATTGAAGAAGGAGACAGAAGAATCACAACTGGAGGAGATAAAGGAATTGCTGACAAAGTATAAAGACCTCATATCAGAGAATGTCCCTGAAGGATTATTACCAATCAGGAGTATCAGTCATCACATGGATCTTATACCGGGAGCAAGTTTGCCCAACAAAGTAGTACACAAAATGACACTAGTAGAAAATGAAGAACTAAATAGGTAGTGCCATACAAGAGTTGTTAAGAAAAGGTTTGATTAGAGAAAGTTTGAGTCCATGTACAATACCTGCAGTATTAGCACCAAAGAAAGATGGAGAATGAAGAATGTGTACTGACTATAGAGCAGTCAACAAGATCACAGTTAAGTATAGATTTCCTTTACCTAGGATGGATGATATCATGGATTGTTTGAGTGAAGTAAGATATTTTACAAAGATAGATTTGAAGAGTGGATACCATCAGATCAGAATCAGAGAAGGTGATGAATGGAAGATTTCTTTTAAGACAAACAAAGGATTGTATGAGTGGTTAGTGATGCCTTTTGGATTGACAAATGCACCTAGTAGTTTCATGAGATTGATGAATGAAATCTTGAAGAATTTTTTTGGTAAGTTTGTTATTGTATACTTGGATGACATTCTGATTTTCAATAAGACAAAAGTGGAACATTTGCAACACCTTAGACAAGTATTGTAGAGACTGAGAGAGGAGAAATTGTTGATAAATGATGCAGGGGTACCCTATCAATTTTTGGAATTTGTGTTAACCTTTTAAAATTTGGGGATTAAGTGTTAAGTCAATGACAGGAAGCATGAGGAAGGAAGTTCCTATCGCCAAGGTGACAGGAACAATAATAAATGTTTATTAATTTCTAGAAAGTTGAATAATGGAGAAGGAAGTGATTATTCAAGAAATCAGTAGCTAGAAGGTTCGATGCAAGATTCGTTAATATTCAACCATGATATATGGCAAAGACACTCTGAAGAGTTAGTGCATAACAATAGAAGATTCTATCTTTAAACGAGAAGTAATGATTGAAGAGTGGGAGTTAGTGGTATCTTAAAAGAAAGATTCTTTTTCTAAATAAGGCAAGAGGCTGAAAATAGATGGAGAGAATGAATGCGAGTAGTAGATCATGGTAATGCAGGTAATTAAATTCTAATCATGCATAATGCAAAAACATAACCGTCAAATGGAGAGGCCGAGTGGGAGAGAACAGCTAGGGGAAAGAGACTGATAATAAGAAGGTCGATGAGCCATAATAAGGGGTGGCCATTACAAGAAGAATAGACAAAAGTGGCAGAAGAAAAAAATTGTGCAGGCTGCAGTCGCTAAATAAATGTGAAGGCCGATACAGGAAAGGCTGAATAAGTTTGTGGCGGCCAGAGATAGGCTGATTATGTTGAGAAAGCCAATGAAATAGAGAGGCCGACAGGAAATAATAAGGAGCGGCCAACACTGAGGAAGAGGCTAAACACAAGGAAGAAGAAAAAGCTAATTTTGGAGAGGCAACACAGTGGTCATAGAGAAGCTTGAGAAATAATGGAGAAAGGCTGAATCTGTTAATGGTTTGATGATAGAGAGGGGCCGAACATCTGAGAATAAGAAGAGGGCAACATTGTTGTAAGGAAGATGGCAAAAAATTGTATAATTAAAGGTGGTAGATTTAAGGGTGAATCCTGGTGACAGCGTATGCAAGAGGTTGATTTGTTATGGGCATAAAGAATAGGAGAAAGTGAGGAATGACTCTATAGAAATGAGAGTAGGAAGAAGTTCCTCAGTAGGCCATTGAAGGCCATTTGGAATAAGTGTTGTTTAAAATATCTGTAATTTGTAGAGTTTTGATATATTGTAATAGAAGCTAAATTATATGTATGAAATGAATGTTTAAGTCTAAGTATTTACCTATCTCCTGTCGCCCATTAATTTTACGGTAATTCTGAATCACATGAATGATTTTGTTTAATCTCTCATGTTGTTGCCCAAGTTCCTGTCACTCTAATGACAGAATATATATGAAAGCCTATTAGCTGTGTAGAGACTTGATTCTCACTTGAAGATTGTAAGGGTAATTGTGCATGCTTCATGGGAGCGTGCTGTAATAAACATCACGAAATGTAGTTTCATGAAGGAAGAATTGGTATGTACTTAAAATTTGTGATTTCTATGGAAGGATTGAAGATGGACCCTGAGAAAGTAAGAGCAATTGTTGAATGGCCTACATCGAAGAGCATTGGAGAAGTTAATCATTTCATGGATTAGCTAGTTTCTATTAGAAGTTCATCAGAAATTTTAGTTCAATTTGTAACCCAATGACAGAGACAATGAGAGGTGACAAAAAAAATTTCAAGTGGACATCAGAAGCAGATAAAAGTTTTGAATTGTTGAAGCAGAAAGTGACAAAGAAACATGTTTTGTTATTACCGGATTTTAATAAGGTATTTCAAGTAGATTGTGATGCAAGTGGAAATGTAGTTGGAGTAGTATTAAGTCAAGAAGGTAGACCTGTAGCATATTTCAGTGAGAAGTTGAATGATGCAAGGAGAAGATATTTAGTTTATGATCAAGAGTTCTATGCCATTATTCAAGCCTTGAAGAAGTGGAGACATTACTTGTTGCCTAAGAAATTTGTGCTGTATATAGATCATAAGGCTTTGCAATATTTAAATAGTCAAGGAAAGTTGAATCAGAGACATATGAGATGGGTAGAGTTCATGTAGAGTTATATCTTTTTGTTGAAGCATAGGAGTGGTAAATCAAACAAAGTTGTTTATGCATTGAGTAGGAGAAGGAACTTGTTAACAGAGATGAGAGTTAAAGTGATGGGATTTGATGAATTGAAGAACATGTATGAGGGAGACACTGATTTTGTAGAACCTTGGAAAGTATGTAAGGAGCCTATTGTGATAGATAGGAGTAAGTAGTTGGATTATTTCATTCAGGAAGATAGTTGTTTAGAGGAAATCAATTATGTATACCTAGGAGTTCAATGAGAGATAATTTGATCAAGGAGAAACACAGTGGTGGATTGGTAGGACATTTTGGCATTGATAAGATAGTGGCTTTGGTGAGTGAAAACTACATTTGGCCTCAGATACATAAGGATGTTAGGAAATTTGTGCAGCATTGTAAAATTTGTCAAGTTGCAAAAGGAAGTAGTTAGAACACTGGATTGTATAAACCTTTGATAGTACTGGAGATACCTTGGGAAGACATAAGCATGGATTTTGTAATGGGATTGCCTAAGACACAAAGAGGACACGATTCAATATTTTTAGTGGTGGATAGATTTTTAAAGATGACACATTTCATACCTTACAAGAAGACAACTGATGTAGTGCATGTAGCTGACCTATTTTTTAAAGAGACTATGAGATTGCATGGATTACCTACGAGCATAGTTTCAGATAGAGATGCTAGATTTCTTGGATACTTTTGGAAGACACTTTGGAAGAAGATGAATATAGATTTGAAGTTCAGTTTAATATTTCATCCACAGACTAATGGACATATATAGAAGTAGTGAATAGGAGTTTGGGAAACTTGTTGAGATGTTTGGTTGGAGAGAAGATAAGAAGTTGGGATTTGATTCTTTCACAAGCAGAGTTTGCATTTAATAATTCAGTAAGTAGGAGCACCAGAAGAACACCTTTTGAGATTGTTACCTGATTAAATCCTAAAGGAGTTGCAGAACTGAGAGATATCAGCATGCAAGAAAAGAGAAGTGCGGAAGCAAAAGAATTTGCAGACGACATGAAGGCAGTGCATAGTCAAGTCAAGAAACATTTAGAGGAAATGAACAATAAGTATAAGGAAAAGGCAAATGAGAAGAGAAGACACAAGGAATTTGAAGTTGGAGATGAAGTGATGGTATATTTGAGAAAAGAAAGGTTTCTAGTTGGAACATATAACAAGTTGAAGATGAAGAAGTTTGGATCTTGTAAGATACTCAGGAAATTTGATTCAAGAAATGCATATGAAGTGGAGTTACCAGAGGCATTGGGTATATCACCTATTTTCAACATTGCAAACCTATATCAGTATCATGAAGAAAAATTTAGTGACAACATTGAAGAAGACTTGAAGAAGAAGTTACCACAACAAGCATCAGAGCAGATTGAATACATTTTGGATAGAAGAGTTGTATGTAGCACTAGAGAAAGACAATACAAAGAATATCTTGTGAATTGGAAAGGTAGACCAGAAGAAGATTCATCATGGATTTCTCAGGCTGAGGTGGACTGTCTTGGTTCTCCCCTAGTCCCAGTAAAGTGAGGGACTCACTTTTTCAATAACCCCAGATGTCTAATGCAAGAGCATCCCTGGTTTAATACCAATCTTGCATCAACCAAAAACATTTGCATTTAAGTTTGTTTACAGTTTAGTTTGTTCTTTTTATTTTCCAGTTCGGTTCAGGCAGTTCAATTAGTAGCAATTTTTGTATTTTGGTCTGTATTCCACCACAGTTGCATCTCAGATCTTGCGGAACTGGACTTAGCATCTAGATTCATTCATGCACATCATATCCAAATCTCAGAGCATTTGGTTAAGATACTGGAAAGATATCGCTATCAGAAGATCAACTATTTTCTCATAACAGAGCATCCTAACAGTCTCAGACAATCAGCTAAAGGAGACGACCTACAAAGCATTTCCTAACTTGTGGAATCTAATGACACATCATTCAATGATCTTTGGTTCGTGGCTGACCATCCCTGACATTTGCACATCATTGCATTCATTTGTGGAGGAGTTCTATTCATTTAGGGCCAACCTATCTATGTACACACATTGTAGTTCTTCATTGGAGTTTGTGATCTTCCTTGGCATGTGGAGGAATCTATTGTTCTGGAGATGATATATATTGATGTAATAGATGCCTAGAAAAGTAGTTAGTGATTGATTCATAGTTCTTAGTTTGAGTTCTTTGTGAAGGAGCTTTAAAGCTATATCTTGTGCATATTCAAATATTTTGTAAGCAAGCCTGTGAGTCCTAATTGTAAGCCTGCATGTTGCCTGTGGATCTATATTTGAATTCTATGATATATTGAATGACTGAATCTACATTTGTTTCATATCTTTGAAATTTTTCCATTGCGTTTACTCTTGCTACACGGTTTGGACAGTTCATTTTGTGAACCCTCCTACCATGACTGCACCACAATTTGCGATGAGGAAGGTATGGTCAAAGACCCATAAACCATAAAGGATAAATTCTGCCAATTCTATGAAAAGTTATTCACCTTTGAATGCCTTGGCCCTCAAGGGGATGAGGCAAGAGACAAGTGCAGAAATCTAATCCCAATGAAGATAACCAATGATATGTCTTTAAATAAGCCATTAACAAAAGAAGAGGTAACCAATGCAATTATTTCCCTCAAAAATGACAAATCGCTAGGAGCCAATGGTCTACTAGTGGAATTCTATAAAATGAACATTAGTTGGATAAGTAAGGACCTACTACAAGTGTATCTGGAGGCCATTGAGAATGGTTTTCTTGGGAAAGCCATAAATCATGGCATCATCAATTTGGTTCCTAAAGAAGGTGACAAGTCCTTAATGAAGAATTGGAGACCTATTACTCTTTTAAATGTCTCCTATAAAATTTTGGCTAGGGCCATTGCTAGAAGAATAACTGATTTCCTTCCTAAAATAATCAACAACACTCAAATAGGTTATATAAAAGGGAGATAAATTCTAGAAAACCTGATTACCAACTAGGAGGCTATGGATTGGGCTAGACTATCCAAGCAAGATGTTGGGATGTTACTATTAGATTTCAAGAAAGCATATCATAGAATTGAATGGCATTTCATCCTAATGGCACTGGAGGCCTTTGGATTCCCAATTTATTCTATAAAATGATTAGAACTCTCTTAAGAGATGCCACAACACAAGTGAAAGTTAACGAATACTTAAGCAATAAGTTCCAATTACAAAGATCCATTAGACAGGGGTGCCCCCTCGCCCCCTCTCTTTTTGTAATAGTGACAGATGCCCTCCATTATATCTTAAGAGACCCCTCCATGAGCCCAAAGGTCCAGGGTCTTACACTACCAAATAAGGAAGAGCTAGTAAATATCCAATTTGTAAATGACACAACTCTGTTTGTAAAGTTGGATCAAGACAACTTTGAAAGTTTAATGAGAAAAATAGAAATCTTCAGCCAAGTTGCTAGGGAAAAAATCTCTAAGGCAAAGTCAATAATGTTATCTTGGAATAAGCAACAACCAGGCTAGCTCCAAGAACATGAGTTCCAATGGGGGGTCCCAATAAAATTGTCAGATACTTGGGGATTCCCTTTGTTGTTGACCCCAACCTAAAAGATATGTGGGATTAGCTAAAAAAACAATAGAAAGGAAGCTTGACGTATGGAATAAACAATATCTCTCCATTTCAAGGAGAGCTCAAGTAGGCCAAAAAATCCTATCTTCATATAATATTTACTATGCCTCTCTATGGATGTTCAACAACTACTAGGTTTAGGATATCTAGAAAAAATAAGGCAATTCTTGTGGTATAATGGTAAAGGAAAAAATAAAAATTATGTTGTGAGGTGGGAGATTTGTTGTAATGAAAAGCAGAAAGGGGGCCTAGGTCTGAAGGATATAAAGCTACAAGGTATTGCTCTAGCTGTGAAATGGATTTGCAGACGCCTAAAAGATAATGAGCCTTGGAAGGTCCTGATTAGAAATAATATGAAAATGTTGTCCCTAAGAATGCCAAAACTTGGAGGAACTTGCCTCTCTACGATTTAGTTTTTGGCAATTTCATTGTATCCCCTACTAGTTCCAATGTTTTTAAAAGCTCGTGGAAAGCCTAGGAACTTAGCAAAGAGGTCATCCTAAATAAGTACCCAATAGAGGAGGATCTTAATAATATTTTTCTACCAAAATCTATCTGGTGGAATACCTTTCATAATGGGAAACCCCTTGCTCTTCTTTAGGGATATTCTGCAAGGGAGTGGAACATGAAAGATATTTCTCTCTTTCAGAATTTAATAAGAAATGGAAAGTTCATCTATTGGGAGCAACTCAACCAAGAGCTTGACATTTCCCCTACTCAAAAAAGAACTTATGAAAGAATTAAGACCTAAAAAGATAATATTGAAAGTGCCAAAAAGTCTACCACAGGCAAAGCAAAAAGCTTTGAGTGGCTGAATAATGATACTCTAACCAAAATAAAAGCAAAAGAAGTTTATCAACTAGTGGCCCCTCCCATTAATCTTTCTGAGCAACTTAATAAAAACTGGAATATTAATCTAAGTCAGAAAGAGTGAAACAATGTTCTCACTAACTTGTGGAATAATGTGATTGAACCTAAAAAAGCAGGTTTAAAATAGATGTTGCTTCTTCAAAAACTTCCTAACTTTGATTGAAAAGGCAATGCCACTATATGTGAAATTTGTAAGAAACCTAAATCTATATCTCATCTATTTTTTTATTGCTATTTTGCTAAAGAAATGTAGAATCTTTTTCTAATTAACTTAACAGGTGGACATAAAAATCCAGGTAAAAGAAAACAAGAAATTCTTGTTGAAAAAATTGTAGAAATAGGAAAAAGAAATAATATATATTAGTTAATTCTTACTACATAAATACTTTAGTTTCTATGGAAAGCTAGGAATTGTGAAAAGTACTAAGGCATTAGGAGGACACTTACTGAGTCTAATAGAAGACTCACTATTTACAATGTTTTCATACAAGTATCCATTACAGTTGAAGTTGCTAAAGACAAATTTCAAAACCTCATAAAGAAAGGCAAAAAAGAAATCACAAAAGAGGAACTCATATACGCTAACCAATGGATTTACTTCAAACCAGACCTGAAGAAGTTCTTAGAGAAAGAAGTCGGTACCAATAGAGACTCTACCAAGGCCAACGAAAATATGGAGGACTGAAACAATACATATTTATATCAACTACAGCAGCATACAAAAATTTTAAAGTTTATTGTACAGTGAAAAAGGATTATAAATAACTGCCTGTGTGGCAGAAAAAAGGAATGTAACTAGTTATTCTTGAACCTTGTAAACAATCTTGTAATCTTAACTAATTTTGTACAATGGTCCTTTGGACCCATTTTGTATATTATCATGAATTTTTTTAAAAAAATTATTTATTTATCTGTAAATGCTACAATGCCTGGAGTTCTTGCCATTTAGCTCAACATTTTTGTGCATGCTTGTTTATTCATAGCAGAAGAGAAGTTTACTTATTACCAATGTATTGTATGGGGTGGTCCATCTCTTTGAGGCAGACAATGAGACTTTTGATTTTCTTTAAGCTTGCTATTGTACACGAGTGTTTCCTAGCTTTACATTTGTTTGTGTAACTGCATCTTCATCTGTAATTTTGATGTAACTCCTCATGAACCAAAGGATTATCATTTGCTATGATACATGTCAAACACCCTCACCTGAAGCTTAACTCTACGTAGACAAGGTCATAAGAATACTGGTAAAGGTCGTGACGATAATGGCAGCTTGAAGTTCCAAGTTTTTAAAACAAATCTTAGTGAATATTCTACAAACATTGAATTCCAGAAGATGACATCTCTGTGAGGCTTTCTAACAATAGTTTGCATGCCTTTTCTAAGCTTCCACATTTTTGCATGCATGTTTACCACGGCAGTTCCAGCTACAACTTCTGACAGAATTCCTCTAACCTTTATGCTGCCACAAGTTGTGGAGCCTGGCCTTACGCCTACCTATTGCATTTTCCTAAAAGTTTTTAGAGTCCATTCAACAAACTCCTATTGTGGGTTTCCTGCAATCATTACTTTTGCAGATGCATGGAAGTTTTCAAACAATTTTCAACAAATCCATTTTGTACGTATCCTATGATAATTGCATTCTTTCCTCGAGTATTTAAATGTATTTTGAATTTTCTAATATTATTTCGCAAGCATTCCTATTGTGAATCTTTCAACGTCTTTTCTCACTGTGCTCTCTGTGCAACACACCCCATGTTTTGATGAAATATTGGGGCCTCTCTTTTGATCTTTGGGCTATACTTTTAGTGTCTTGCATTCTTTTGTGGTCCATATTGTTTTTGCGCTCTATGTAAATGTCATCCACTTCCAGAGTTGAACCGGTCAAACAGCCAATAGCATTTTTCTATTTCATTCACAACAAAAAGTGTTAAATATAGGAAAACTTTTCATTGGCCAGAATTTACCATTAAATATTGAAGTGGATGACATTTAAGATCAGCCTTGTTTTTGTAGTGTCACAAATCAACTTGCATCATCTTAACAGACTTTGAGATCTTCATGTTTTGTGAGAGCTCCTTCCAGTGTGTGAGCTTTCATGTTTGGCATTCAGTCTCCATCCTTATGTATGTCTCTTCACTAGAATCTTGTCTCCATGTTACACTCAATTTTATATTTTTCCACATTTCCCAATGTGTGGCTACATATATGTGAGTTGAGGATGCATATTTAAATCTCTTAAGCTCAGTATGAATTAAGAATGTATCATGAATGAAAATATGAGTTTAAAATTTCATGCTTGTTAAAATGGATTGAATTGTCTAATGTGACATTCTAACACTCCTTTTATATTTTTAGGTTCTTGGTGCTAGTTTTAATTGCACATGGAGGATGGCGACCAAATGACATGTGTACTGCCAAATTAACCAAAAGCCAGAGAAGAGCAAAGAAGGAACTCAATGAAGGCATGTTTGATTGCATCTTCAAATTCTACATCTATGGAGGAGGTTGCAACACTTGATCCACATTCCACTTAATCCCACAACCGAGAGACATATTATGCAATGTCAAAATCAACCTCAACTTGCTCTTAAAAAAATAAAAAAATCATAATAACCATCTTAGTTCTAAAATCAAATCACATGGAAAAGGGAGGCTAGTGTATTTTTAAAGAAAAGCTTAAAATGACCTCCACATAAGATAAATATTAAAAAAAGAAAGAAATGAAAGAAAAAGAAGAATAAGAAAATATAATATAAAGTCCCCCTCTTATTTAAAAGTTTAAAAGAAGATAAGTGATGAAAATCAAAATATGGTCGGCGTGAGATTTGGATAGGGCCCCATTTCTTAAACTGATAAAAAATTTAAATGAGAAGGAAGAGGGACCCTTTTTAAAATAGAATATAAAGTGGCCCCCAAAATTTAAAAAAACATGCCCCATCAAATAAAAGGGACGGCGCTTAGAATAAAAAATTGTAGATCCCTTTATAAGATAACGTGGGGGCAAAGGAAAGGCCTAGGAAAATGTACCATCAAAGATTTCAAGATCTCAGCTTTGACCAAGTAAAGGAGTAAGGGCAACGTATAAAGGCAATAAACGACCCTTCATAAGTACATGTCATAGGAACAATAAAATATAAAATAAAAGGAAGATATGAAGATTTAAATAATCTTAAAAATGTTCTATTTTATTGTGAATAGAGGTCAAGGTAGATTTATGAAGGATACCAAGAGAATTTTGTATGATGTCAAAAGATATACTTTGGGAGATGTAAGATTGTGATTTGATATGAAATGTATTTTTTTATTGTGGTGAAGGAGATTATAAATAAAAGGTGGACTCTTATGATGCGCCCACCGTAAACACCCGACACATTGTTGTGCCAACTATTTATGGAATTTTCGACTTAGGATTTTGACATGTTCACTGCAATGATGTCGACCTGATTAACCCTGTTTTATTTTGATCAAATGGTCGAAAATAGAATAATCGATCGGATTTTGACCACCAGCGGTTTACAACGTGCCGGCTAGTTAAGCTCTTCGCTTGTGATGGGGGTTTTTCTCTTCTTTTAATTATTTCTCTTTTGTTGGTAGGAGCATTCTTCTTTTGGAGAGTTGGTTTGAAATTCTGGAAGAAGAGTTTGTGAGAGTAAGGCAATCCTTCTACTGTGTATGTAACATGGTGGGGAAAATATTATAATCTTTGGTTTGGGTATTGTAAATTTGTAAGTACAAAAATTGTATCTTGTTTCAACATTTCATGTAAGTGAATTTTTTTTAAGTTTAATGATTATTTGTTTATGGTTTCACTGAGTATCATTTGTGCATGTAATATGGTAATAATCTCTTCTTTTGTTTCCATTTACAAATATCTTCTTAGAATTTAATGCATTCCTTAAACTCTTGCACAATCCAGACTATATGTTGAGTAAAACGCTGACATTAGTTCGAGTTGTTTATCTTGCATTTGCATGAAATTTATCAATTTAATGAATGTTGTATGGATTACAAACCCACTTTCTCTCCTCTCATCTCTTCCCTAATTTTATTTATTTTCCTTCTTCTTCTTTTGAATCTTTTTCTCTTTTTTATCAATGGTTAGAGTGGAGTAGGATACAACTAGGCTTATATAGAACCCATCAAATTGAGCTTAATAACACTTTGCAACTATTTCTTTGAAATCCTACCAAGTCCCTTATTAAAACAACACACATTTCACAACTAAGCTATCCCATTTAACCGTGACCCGATAACCCCGAGACCTTGGGGAGATCAATCAATCTCCTTTCAATAGAGGAGTTGGCTTTCGACTCCTAAGGTTTGACACCGTGCAATTTTCCAGGTCAACACTTTCCAAACAACAATTATATGGAGAATAGAAAATATAAATTGATTTGAGCCAAAAAAATTAATTTAAGATCTAGAAACAACATTTGAATGACATTTGTGGACAAACCACATATGCCCTATTAGGATTATGAGGACATGATAGAAATAAAATAGAACAGGGGCCATTAGCCTGAATGATAATGGAGTCCATTAAGCTCCATGTATCTATGTATATTCAGTATAAAATATTCATAACTTACTTTTAGTTTCCTAAAAATGTTATAAGAGGGATTCCAAGGAAAGAAAACTTCAAGATCAATCTCTTCCATTTGTATGGGTACCTTGATCATTCTTATGGTAAGACCAATTCTTCTCCTCTCGTGTTTTGTACAGTTAAGGACAAAGGTATAAGGGTAATGTATCTAGGCTGAATAAATGATAGTATCAAATGACTAAATGATAATTCCATCTATCCATGAAGGAATGCTTCAATGATAGGATTTTGTTTTAGGAAATAAGAAAATAGTTGTTGCAATGTGTTGCTTGGTAGTTGCAAATTGTCACCACATGGGTTCTTGTAAAGTAGATAAGCCTTGTCATAGATTTTTATAGTAACATTGACTTTTCAGCCTCTTTCTACTTTGAGTAATGTATGAGATCATTTATTATGTATATTTTCAGTAGGAATATTGTGTTCTAGTATCTAGTAACCTTGTGCATGGATTGAAGCTTCCAAGATATACTTTTATAATTACAAGGTTTGAGAAACATGTGAATTATGTAAGTGCTACCAAATTCATTATCTTAATCTTGTTTAGAATGACATCAATAGGGTATTATTTCATTATAAGTCATAGTGAAAAACTAATACATGATTATTATGATGAGTCTACTGAGGTATATATTTACATGTGGAATTATTCTTACTCAATATATATATGTATGTGGCAATTGATTAGTGATTTTAGATTCTACCTAAGTGGTATGACTTAAGGTTCATTATATATAAAACAATTGAATAGAAATCTCTTCAGGAGTATAGTTATCTAATTTTTTTGTGTCCAGTATGAGGGATTATGGTTAGTGCCAATAATAGGCTTGGTTTAATAATGGTGCATTCATTCATGAATTTTGTGTTGGATGCAAAATGGGTACTTTTCCATTGATATAATGTTATCATATTATATTTGAAGGTTGGTTAACTTAGGACATGTCGATTAAACCAATTGTCTTTAGTCATTCAAATATTAGACTATTCTTTTAAAACTAAAAACCATGCGTTAGTGGTTGATTATATCTCCCCAATATATTACCTTGTGAATTACTTAGGCTATTGGTAAAGGTTCCAAAGAATGATGGCACTAAGTGTTATAATGAAATTATATGAATCTCAAGGACCTTAGTAGTATAGTTGTTGTGTATATAAATAGACTTGGTATCCTACAGTGGATTGTGGTACATATTCGTTATACATTAACAGGGTTGCATATGGTAGAACTTTACATATGTAGTATTGTTACTATTTTTGAATGAAAAATATTTCCATTTTGATATGAATGCAAAGATATTAGTGTGTAGGATTAGGACATTACAATTTGAAACATTATTCATTGCACATTGTTGATAGGGCATTTTGATCATCGGTTGTCTTATATGGACTAAACTTATTAACCTTTCTCAAATTTACATTGTATTTTATATTCAGTGTAGTACTAAGTTTGGACACCTAGGAGAGAGGTAAGATGGGTGTCAAAAATTAGGTAACAAAGAATAGTAAGTTACTTTTCTAGCTTACGATCTAACATGCCAATATAGTACTGCATGTAAAAGATACCTCAGTTGAAGCTTTAAAATGAAATATAAGTGTATTCCTTATTTTGATTCTTATTCTTTGCCATGTCATGTTTTCTAAGGACATGTGCATTGAGGTCTAGTATGCTTGCGTGGGCATTAAGGTAGTATGCTAGATTGTCAGTGATTACATGCTACACCAGATTCTTTCATGTTAGCCTCAATCCTCTAGATCCTTCATTTAAGGGTCAAGCTTTCTCCAGTATGGGAGTTAGCACAGGGAAGCTTAATGCTTCGTGGATGGGTAGGAAAGCATCCTAATGATGCTCTCTGTGTGTCTCTCATCTAATGAATGGGGAGGACCTCTAATAATTGAGCTGTTTGGCATCAGATGTACAACTTATGTTAGTTTTTCTCCTCTAACAATTAAGGGGTAATGAATAAGCATTGCACCTAAATGATGGAATTATATGATCTATTTGGCTCTTAATATTGTTATTCAATTATAAGATGCTTTGTAAATGATCAGGTACAAGGCCTTACTAAATGTAAAGGGACTAAGTCCTTATTAGTATTTGAAAAAGCTAATTTATCTAGCTTATTGTAACATTCAATGTTGGATTTTCTTAATGAATGAAAATTAAAAAAAAATCTCTTATTGCTTCTATTGATGATTATTCCTGATTATTAATTAATTTCTATTAATTATTGTAATTTGTAGCATTATTTTCTTCTTTAAGTTAGGATGGTTTTTACATGTGGTATTAGAGCTCTAGGTTCAACTCTAGAGCCTAGAGTCTTCTTTGCTAAGTTGCATTCCTCTGAGTGTAAACTTTTAGATGTACCTATACCTGTGCACAATTGAGTGTCATTTGATGAATTAGTACTTGTCTATTTCTTAAGTGATTTATAATGGGAACCAAGTGGGAAAAGTAGATCATTAACTAGTTGAGTAGGAACTTTTGAACTGCTCTATGCAAGTCAATCTATTTGTTTCCCTTTTGGGTCATGTGATGTTAACTTCGAACAAGGAGATGCTTTGCATGAACCAATTTTAATGTCTTGTATGCTAGACAATAAAATATTGATGTATGTTCAAATGATTGTTTGACTCATGAAGTCATTATGTGTTTTAAAACCATACTCCTTGGTGATTCTGAAATCTTTTATATGAAGAGTTTCATACTCTCTTACAAATGATGCATTGTTAATGTTTTTCTCACGGGCCTGATATGAGTAAGAAAAATATTGCATTGATCTAAAACTATTTTATTAGTGAATTTAAAATAGTGTTGAACACTAATCACTCTTAAAGCATGTGTGAATATGATAAATCACTTTGGCTTGAGAGTCAAAGTGAATCCTAGCTTAATCTTGGATTTGTAAATGATTACTTCTGTTTGACAATAAGTGTCATTACATTGAAATCCTCTTGAATGTGAATTTTTGTGAATGCCTTAGACAATGGCATAAAAAAAATTAGCTATATAACAACCCCTGTCATGTTAAAAAGCTTGATAAGTGAAAAACAGTGAATGCTTGAGATGTGATTGGAGTTTTAAAAGACTTGTTTGCTTGCTATTTCTTGAGAAAGTTATCTAACTCATCATGGATTTTGGGAAATCTAGGTGTAGTGTAGTATTCTATTCCCTTGCTTGTGACTAGAATTAGTCACGTAGTGCATGTAGAGTGTACTTTTTAGATTTTGATACTTTCTTTGCGGTTATTGATAAATTATATAAATATTTTTAAGGGCAATCATTATTTACTTAATTCATTTAAGAGTAGTCTAGCCACTAAATTTGATATCTATTTACCTTGTGACTTATGGTCAAGCTTGATTTACAAGTATGGATCTCTTTCTATGAGTAATCTGGATGGTTGGTGTATATATCATGCCTTGAAGGTAGTGACTGATGTGTATTTGAAGTCACATATGAGTTGAAATGTTATTCTTTATCTATTTGACTTTGAGAATGAGATAGGTTGGAATGCTTGTGCCAATAGCAGTTCACTTTTATAGTGGATGGATGTTGACTTAGCCCACAACCTATGATTGTTCAGGTCAAAATTCCAAGTATTATAGGTATGATAAGCTTGGTAAGAAGTGAGTTATAGTAATATACAATCATTGTATATATATTTTTGATACAAATCAAACCATTATTATAATCATTTCATATGATTTGTATTAGAACAAGATGAAATTTCCTTAGGACTGTTTTGGCAAGATGTGGGCAATTAGTAGTATGAGTTATCAAATATGACCTAAAGTAGTTTAACCTTTATATTTGGTTGTGCTCAATTACATGCAAACTTATGATATGTTAATTATTGAGTTCTCAAAAGCAAATTATTGTTTGAAATACTTATGAGTATCTGAATTGGAATGGTTGTATATGATGTATTCACTTGGCCAGTGATGACAATAAGTAGTTTGGGACATGTCTGTTAGTCATCATTGATGGTTGTGAAACAAGATTGGGAAATGAATAAACTATTCATATATGTTCTAAAGTCACATGCAAGATGGGTATGTATGAATGTTGTGAACATATATTCTTCCTAATTATTTCCTTTGTGAAGGACAAATTCACCCTTTGTAGTGAAGAACAAAAGGATATTCCTGATCAGTTTTAGTAAAACTTATGATATTGTGATCTAGATGGTTTTCATTGAAGAAGAATTAAGACTTTAGCATTTGAATGCTTGGCATTTATTGATGATTAATTATGTGTACTTATAGGCATTAGGACAATGACTTCTCTTAGAATGGAAAGATGTCACATCCCTATTTTCAATGCCTAGTTATAAATACTTGTTTAATGTATTTAAATGTTGATTAACAAACAATCAGGAAAAATAATTATGATTATTTTTATTATTATTCGACTTGCTAAGGATAATGATTGCAAGTAATGATAATTAGGACATGATTTAATTGATATTTTAAATCTTAGATCTAATCATGATGATATCAAGACTAACTACCTAAAGATGATGAAAAGTTGGAAGACATTAAAACACAAGGAAAGCACAAAAACAATGATTTTACCTCAAATCTTCAAACAATCCATTCCCCTTGATAAGGTGGAGGAATGCATGCACCCAAGAACCAATTACTAGCTATACCCAATGCAAAATGAATGTGGATTGCTCTATTCTAACCAACAAAAATGGAGGCAAGGATTTGGCAATGAGATGAGGGAAATTGGATAAGATTTTGGCATGGATTTGATACTTGAAAACTTGTTCTTAAAATGCTTGGAGATGGCTTGTATTTATATATTTTTTGAGGATTTTTTATCAATGGTGGAGGTTTGAAGTGGAGATCCAATGGTGGAGATTTCATAGTGAAATCAAGGGCTAGGGTTGCATCATCAAAATTGGAGGGCTCACAATATTTTAGAATTTTAAATTTCACCTTGGGAAGACTTTGCATTAATTAAGATAATGACTTATGATTGAATTAAAAATTTATTTGTGTGGGAGAGGGTGTATTAAAAATTTGAGTTTTATGGATGAATAGGATGAGAATTGACACATGCATGGATTTGGAAAGGTGAGCTGGAGACGTGTGAGCTTTATTATTTAAAAAATGCTCTTGCATGAATGAGAAAATATGAGGTGGAGACACATGTGACTCTCCTTAATTAAAAAATGTTAATTTTTTAATCAAGTGTGGGGCTATGGGATAATGAGGGTTTAAGCTAATTAATTAAGTGATTAACTTAATTAATATGGTTGTTGGAAACTAAGAGACCTGGGTTAATTAGTGGCATAAACTAATTAAGGGTTTACTTAATTAATTTAGGTCTAGGGGCTAGATAGGGTATGGTAACTAATTAAATAAATGATATTTATTTAATTAGCCTAGATTTAGTCATGGGCTAGGTGGAATAATTAAGTAAGTGGACTTTATTTAATTAATTTAGGTTAGTGGAAAATGATAACATAATCTATTAAATAATTTGTAACATATATTTAATCCATTATGGACAATGGACTATGGGGAATTGTTAAATTAATTATATAAATTGATTTTATTTAATTAATTAGGTAAGGGGATAAATTAATGCAAGCATGTCAGGGAATGGTGGCATGGGTTAGGTCATTTTTTAATGTCTACAGTACCATTTTAGTATTCTTGAGTGGGTAGGAAAGAATTGACACTCTCATAGATTTCATTAGGAGAGTATCATCAAGAAGAGGGCTTCTAGACAGTTGGTAAGTTGGCACAATTGAAAGAATATCTCACAAACACACGTAGGAATCATTATGATGGATTTGTGCATAGTTGAGAGTCAACATTAAGTCGGTCTACGTTATCTTGTTTAGTCGCATAATTGTGAAAAGTAGTCTAAGTTGGTTGCAATAGTTTAATTGCATTATTAATATTTTTGAACTGACTATTATCCCTACTTCATTACTTAGTATTAAGGGATAAGAATAATTATATTTGTTTATATTTATAAATACTCATTTAAGAATATTTATTTTATTATTAATAAATTAGTAATATAAAATATTTGTTTTGCTAAGTTTATGCATCCTTGGGGGATACTCCCATTATATTCATAACCAAAATATCAACAATATTACATCCATCCTTTTATATATAACATTCATAAGCAGGTCTACCTACAAAAATTCTCCCCAAAATCCCTTCCCCTGCCTATTAACCAGTAATAAACTTACTATAAGCATAACGTTTTTTTCATATATACATTCTCATACTAATCAAAACAAGAATTTATAAACCAGACTATCCTATCTTACTAGATTTTCCATTATGCTCCATCCGCTTTGTCTTCAACTTGTGCAATGTCAAACTGGTCACTCGCTTTTGCCTCTTACAAACCCACCACTTGCTTAAGAAAACACACAACTTTCTCCACCTTTTTCTTCCTACTCATTTCACCTCCCCTTCTCTCTGACATTATGAACGGAAACCATTTGACAATTCCCCCATCTTGTTTCACCTTCGCGAAGTCTTTAGGCCTCGGAATGCCATTGTCATACTTGGCAATGTCAATCACCTCTTCCAAACCACCGAGGATATTCACTTTAATAAATGCTCTCACCAACACTACAATGTCCTCCTTTGATTCGCTAGCATTCAACAGTGTTGCTATGAACATTGAGGCTACATCTGTGTTAACCCTGTAACGATGGTCTGCCCAGAGAAATTCATCTCCCAAAACCCACTGAAAGACTAACATCAAAATCTCATTTTTCATTTTAAAAATAGACTGTAATCTTTTCTCTGATACAAGCCTGAGAAATGCCATTTGTCTATGAGTACTGGTAAGATGTATAGGCATATCCATGACTCTAGATTTCCTATCTGTAGCTAGCCACTCCGCAAATAACAATATTTCCCTCCCTTCGCTTACTTAACTCTACCTACTACCATCGCATGAAATGAATGCTTCATCATTATATTTACTCCAACCCTACCATCTCGGGTGTCAACCATCAACTCGCCTCACATGAAATGATTAAATTGTACAAGCTCATCTTCAGCTAAATCTACCACCAAATCCTCCTTTAAATTTGGTGCCGCATTCGCTAGACTATCTGCCTCTCCATTAGCTTCTCTATAAATATGGTTTATAGTATAGTCTTCAAAGTAAATTAAAATATCTAAAATTTGATCTAGTAAGGCCTTGAACTTTCAATTTAGAATATAATTTTGCCTCACTGCATTAATAACTAGAAGAGAATCTCCTTCTATATTCAACTTTTTAATGCCAAGGGCCTTACAAGCCTGAAGACCTATTAGAAATGCTTCAAATTCTGCATTATTATTGGTTGATGAATGTAGCCTTTTTAATACTTTCCCTATGACTTTTGATTCCCAATTTCTTACAATACTTCCTACCCCTACTGGGCCCGGGTCTCCTTTCGAAGCCCCATTAAAATTTAATTTATACCAACCCTTATCTAAAGGAGTCCATTTCACATTTTGCCTTGCTAAGAGGGATTTATCTCCCTCACCCCATTAACAGAGGGAAATTAGTAATATAAGATATTATTTGTTTAAGTTTATGGGAAATAAAGGAGTGGAGTTTTATTTTAGATTAGAGTCCTCTCTTAAAACTACATGCTAATAGATTTTTTTGGCATGTCTAGTTCTTTTGGTGGGTAGTGAATAAGTTAATTATTCAAGATCATGGGAAGTTAGTTGTGGGAATTGGATAACATTTTTGCATGTGAGGATAACCATGAAATGAGTAGATTTTATGCATGTTATGAAGGCTCAAAGGTTGGAAGAAGAAGCGATAATGGTTTCGAATATATTGGTTTGTAGGATATTATAAAGATTTTCAATTCTTAAAAGTTGGGACGGAGGTTCTAAGTGTGGGTTGTTACTCAGAAAAACCACAAGAGTTAATTGTTGATCACGAATAAATCAATCCCTTAAATATATGCATGGTCCAGGTGTGAACTTTATATCTGAGTATGCTTATTTGTCAATTATTTATTTATCTGTGCATGCTACAACACCTGGAGTTCTTGTCATTTAGCTCAAAAGTTTTATGCATGCTTGTTTATTCGTAGCAAAAGAGAAGTTTACTTCTAACCAGTGTATTGTATGGGGTGACGTCTCTTTGAGGTAGACCATGAGACTTTTGATTTTTTAAGCTTGCTACTATACGCAACTTAGCATTTATACGTATAACTGCATCTTCATCTGTAAATTTGATGTAAATCCTCATGAACCAAAGGATTATAATTTATTGTGATAGATGTTAACACCATCAACTGAAGCTTAACTCTGCACCTAGACAAGATCATAAGAATACTGGCAAAGGCCGCGAGGATGTTGGCTAAGTCAAGTCGCATATGCTTGAAGTTCCAAGTTTTTAAAACAAATCTTAGTAAATTTGCTGCAAACATTGCATTTTATAAGATGACATCTCTGTGAGGCTTTCTAACAATAGTTTGGCTGCCTTTTCTAAGCTTCCACATTTTTGCATGCATGTTTACCACTGCAATTCTAGCTACAACTTCCAACAGAACTCCTCTAACCTTTATGCTGCCACAGGTTGTGGAGCCTGGCCTTACGCCTACATATTGCATTTTTCTAAAAGTTTTTAAAGTCCATTCAATGAATTCATATTGTGTGTATCCTGTAGTCATTACTTTTGCAGTTGCACAGAAGTTTCCAACAAATTATCAACGAATACATTTTCTGCATATCCTGTGATAATTGCATTCATGAATTTTGTGTTGGATGCAAAATGGTTACTTTTCCATTGGTATAATTTTATCATATTATATTTCATATTTGAAGGTTGTTACCTAGGACATGTCTATTATACCAATGTTGTCAATGTTGTCTTTAGTCATTCAAATATTAGACTATCCTTTTAAAACTAAAGACCATGTTAGTGGTTGATTATATCTCCCCAATATATTGCCTTGTGAATTACTTAGGATATTGGTATTTAGGTTCCAAAGAATGATGGTACTAAGTGTTATAATGAAATTATATGAATCTCAGAGACCTTAGTAGTATAGTAGTTGTCTATATAAATAGACTTGGTATCCTATGGTGGATTGTGGTACATATTTGTTATATAAAAATTGTGTTGCATATGGTAGAGCTTTACATATGTAGTATTGTTACTATTTTTAAATGGAAAGTATTTCCATTTTGATATGAATGTCAAGATATCAGTGTATGATTAGGACATTACAACTTCTAACATAATTTGTTGCACACTGTTGATAGGGCATTTTGCTTGTCGATTGTCCTATATGGACTAAACTTATTAACATGTTTCAACTTTATGGTATATTTTATATTCAGTGCAGTACTAAATTTAGACACCTAGGAGAGAGGTAACATGAGTGTTGAAAATGAGGAACAAAGAATAGTAAGTTACTTTTCTAGCTTATGATCTAACATGTCAGGATAGGACTACATGTAAAAGATGCTTCTGCTGAAGATTTAAAATCAAACATAAGTGTATTCCTTATTTTGATTCTTATTCTCTACCATATCACTTTTTCTAAGTACACGTGCATTAAGACAATATGTTTACATGGACATTAAGGTAGTATGCTAGATTGTTAGTGATTACATATTGCACTAGATTCTTTCATGTCAAATTCAATCCTCTAGATCCTTTGTTGAAGGGTTAAGCTTTCTCGAGTATGAGAGTTAGAAAGGGGAAGCTTAGTGCTTTGTGGGTGAGTGAAAAAGTGCCCTGGTGATGCTCTCTCTCCTCTAACAAATGGGGAATACCTCTAATGATTGAGGTGTCTGGCATCGGATGTACAACTCATGTTAGTTTTTCTCCTCTAATGATTAAGGGGCACAACATAACTCTATATGTAATGAATAAGCATTGTGCCTTAATGATAGAAATATATCTATTTGGCTCTTAATATTGTTATTCAATTGTAAGATGTTTTTTAAATGAGCCTACAAGGGCTTATTGAATGTAAAGGGACTAAGTCCTTATTAGTAGTTCAAAAAGGTATGTTATATAGCTTGTTGTAACATTTAATGTTGGATTTTCTTTATGAATAAAAGAAAAAACACATCTCTTATTGCTTTTATTGATTATTATTCCTGATTATTAATTAATTTCTATTCATTATTGCAATTTGTAGCATTATTTTATTTTTTAAGTTAGGATGGTCTTTACAGGTATGAATGATGCAAATTCTTTGAAAGTGGCAATAGATGAGAAGATGGTTGCATTAAGAAAAATGATATATGGGATCTAGTATCTTCTCCTAATAGACATAAACCCATTGGATGCAAATAGGTGTTTAGGAAGAAAATCAATTCAAATGGTAGTGTTGAGAAGTATAAGGTAAGATTGGTTGTGAAGGGATATTCCTAGGTTGAGGGAATTAATTATGGTGAGATTTTCTCCCTAGTTGTTAAGCTGACATCCATTTGATTTCTATTATCTATTGCTACAACATATTATCTTGAGTTTGAGCAAATGAATGTGAAGACAACTTTCCTTCATGGTGATTTGGAGGAAGAGCTTTACATGTCACAGCTAGAGCACTACATTGAAAAAGGTAAACAGCATTTGGTTTGTAAGTCGAAGAAATATTTGTATGGTCTTAAACAATCTCCTAGGATGTCGTACCAAAAGTTTGATTAGATTTTGTGTTGGGTTTGGGATTTTTGAGGTCCAAATTGGATCGATACATCTATTATAAAATGGGCGATGATCATTTTCTCATTATCACATTATATGTTGATGGTATGTTATTTTTTAGTAATGGGAAGGGTTTGATATGTGAATTGAAGTCTCAAATTTTAGAACAGTTTGAGATTGAAAGGACTTCGGGATAGCTAGGTACATCTTAGGGATGGAGATCAGAAGAGATAGAGCTAACACAAAACTTTAGTTGGGCCATAGTAAGTATGTGAAATCAATGTTGGAGAGATTCAACATGTCAACTTGTAGGCTATTTCATGTTCCTGCTATGATGGAGACAAAATTATTAGTTGAGTAGTGTCTGACTTCTCCTAGTGAGATGGAGGATATGAGTAGAGTACCTTATGTTAGTTCAATTGGGAGTTTGGTGTATGTTATATTTTGCACAAGATGAAACATTGCCCAAGCAATGGGAGTCCTTAGCTGATTCATGGATAGTCCTAGACAAGTACATTGAGATGCAGTGAAGAGGGTAGGTATTTGCAAGGTACTTCTAACCATTTATTATCATGGTTATCCTATAGCGCTTGACATCTAGTGTCTATTCATGGATATGTGGATTTAGAATAGGCTAGAGATGTTGACAACAAGAGATCCACTAGTGGATATATTTTTACTATATTTGGTAGTGCTATCATTTGGATGAGTAAGCATCAGTTCATTGTTGATTTGTCCACTACAAAAGTAGAATACATGGTAGCTATTCATGATTGTAGGGAAGCCATCTGGCTTAAGAGAAGATGTGGGGCTAGATGTAGGAGCTATTATAGTTCTAGATGTGATAGTCAAAGTGTCATATGTATGGCAAAGAACCTGACCTTTCATGCAAGGATGAAGTACATTGATTTCCAGTACCATTTTATTCGTGATATCATAGAGGATAGGAGGGTGATATTGAAGAAGGTTAATACTTTGATGAATGTTGCAAATTTTTTGATAAAGCCCATGAGCATAGATAAGTTCAAGTGGTGTAGTGAGTCTTGGGCCTCACTACCCCTAGTAGTTAGATTTTAGTGTTGGTATATTACCCTTTTGGTCTTGAAATGTGTTTGACAAGTGGGAGAATGTTGGGAAAATGTGTTTCAACCTTGAGTTCCTAATGTTCATTTTTAATATTTTTGTATGCATTCACTATTTCATCTTTTGTGTATTTTATTTTCTTATGGGAGAGTCGGCATCCCATTTGGCTCAGGTGACATGGAATTTGTATTTAGTGGATTTTGTCCTCACATGAGGAGATAGGCATCCCACTTTGAGGTGGCATAGTTTGGCTATGCATCAACATTTTGTGAAGTTGTAAGATCATTATGAATATGACAGATTCATATGATGCATAAGAGCATGTAAGAGGGACATTACATTGGAATCAAGTGACTAGCATTATGATAGGTGTGGACACTTTTCATTGAGTATGTTTATACATTAGGGATGAAGACAAATTGAGGCACCCAAGTTTGGTTGGTCAAATATGAAATTTATGACATATGACATGTTGTAAGAGAATATACTAAATATAATTAGGACGACCAAGACCAAAGCAGGGTGTTGGAATATGGGCTTTGAATTTGGGTGCCAGACCTCTCTTGTATTGGCTAATAGTTTTCCCAAACCATTTATGGTTTCTAGTTTGTGTTTCACCTATTTAATGGTACTTGGAGTTGTAGTTTGTATGAGTTCATTTGTAGTTATCATAATGCTACCGAAATCACTCTAGATTTGAATGTTGGTGATACTCCTATAAAGGATTTCTCTGCAAATATATTGTAACCATGTTTCTTCTTGAATAACACATTGGGTTTCTTTGGAGTGCGAGGCTTCTCCCTTAAAAGGGTTTTCCTCGTGTACACCTGTGTTATGGTATATTATTTATTTTATGTTTGTCTTTCTACTTTCTGTAATTATAAAGATTGAAATTTTGCACAACACTCTCCTCTAAAGATTAGTGTAGGAAGTGTTTCAGTGTACCTTGCTTCCTTTCAATTTTAGTGAAATACATTTTTATTCAATAATGTCACCTTGGTAATCTAGCATAGTGTTTGATTTGTATATGTGTGACAACACTAACTATACAATTGATAAATTTGAGAGTAATTTGAACATGGTTCTTAATAATGTTGTAAACAATACATCATCACAAATGGTTGCAATACCCCTATCTTTGACCTTGACATCCAAATAGAACTTATGGTCTCCTCCAATGTTGGGGAGATTCAACCATGGAAGACTACACTTCAACTATTCACAAGACACAAATACTAGCATTCACTAGCTTTGTGGAAATGCCACTGGTGGTAGAGCTTGGCAGGGCAAGTGCTTCATGCACTACAAGAGTTATTCCTTTAACTTGGATAACTATATACCAATACAAGGATTGCTTACAATCTAAGGAAGGCCACAAGTGAGACTAATGTGTTTACTAGGGCGGTTAATAAGCTTTTCACAAATTTGTCAAATGAGGCCCTTCAATCCCCTCTTTGTTATTCTTTTGGATGCATTAGACATTCACTTTTGATGCATTTATTGACTAAAAACAATAAAAGAAAGTGCTCTTCTAAAGAAGATCCTAGAAACCTTGTGTTGAAGGTCAAGGGAAGCTCATATAGTGATCACAGTAATTCAAAGAACAAGCAATTCAGATGTGGCTCTATCGTCACCTCATATCGATTGTGCCAAGTAGACAATTGTAGAACAAAAACAAATCTCACTGTTGCTAAGCACAGAAGACACAAAGTATGCAAGGCACATTCCAAGGGTCTCAACACCCTCATTGGAAATATCATGAAGCTTGAAATGAAATACATTAATTATGAGTACTAGCACTAGATACAAATCTAGTATTTAATTGAATGTGTGTATAAATTATTTCGTTAAGCGTAAAGATGACTCATGTTTTGATTGCACGTCGATCTCCCAATGAATCTGCACGTCGATGTTTTGATTGCACGTCGATGTTTTGATTGCACATCGATTTCCCACATCGGACAAAATTTTGGAATCTTTGAATGTTTACTCTGTTAATCATCTCTTATATATGTGTTAGTTGAGTGTTATGTTAAGCACAACGAAATGGCGTTTGCAGTGATTGTCACTTGCATTTTATCAGTGGCAATTGTACTTGTATTAGGAAGAAGAATAATCTGGAGGAACAATTACAAAAACAAACAACTGCCACCAGGATCATTTGGATGGCCCATCATTGGTGAGAGTATCAGTTTTATCAGATCTATTAACTCCCCACATCAACAACTCCGTCGAAAGTTCATTGATGAACATGAGAGCAGGTAATAGCTACTATTCTGTAAGAGTGAAAATATTGTATAGATGATCCTGTCTAGATGAAAAATAGTTAGCCTAGTTCTTATTGAGCAAGTCTATCTGTAAGAAAGTACTGCATCTCATGCTTATAGAATAGTCTGATCCTTCATTTTTGCTGTAAGTGTTTATATATTTTTCCATTTTTTCTTATTGCACTTATCTCATTTTGTAATTGAGTGTTTCAGGATTTAATTGTGTGATAGTTTTTTTTCCTCAATGTTCGGATCATACTCTATGATCCATCATCAAGAGATCATGGAGTGTGATCTGAAATATTAAGAGAAAAAAACTATCACACAATTAAATCCTGAAACATTCAATTACAGTATTATGCTGTAGAAATTTGATGTCTATTATCTCATTTTCTCATGAAACTTGTTTTGTGCCTAGTTTTTCGAATCCATCTGATCCCATTGTAATTCCAACAAACATTGTTTGGTGTGTTCAAGCTCACTCTACTTAAATATTATCCACTTCAATGGTCAAACAATCAATAGCAATTTTACACCTCATTCACAATAAAAAGTGTTAAATATTTGTCCTACTTTTATTGGCCAAAATTGACCTTTGACTGTTGAGGTGGATAACATTTAAGAACAGCTATTAAAAATAGGACAAATATTTACCACTTTTTATTGTGAATGAGGTGTAAAATTGCTATTAGCTGTTTGATTATTAAAATAGATGATATTTAAGTAGAGTGATTTCAATGTGGGTTGGCTTTGGAGGTTTCATAATGATTACTAAATAGGAGCTGTGACAAAATTGTTTTCAAATCTAATTAGTGAAATTGAAATACATGCAGGTATGGGCCCATTTTCAGATGCAGTTTGTTTGGAAGACCGAAGACAATTATATCTGTTGATCCAGAGTTCAGTAAATACGTTCTGCAAAACGAGGGAAGGCTGTTTCAAGCCAAATACCCGAGCTCTTTGGTAAAACTTATAGGCAAATATGGTCTGCTGGAGGTTCATGGAGAACTCCAGAGAAAACTTCATGGAACTGCTGCGAATTTGTTGAAGTATGAGAATCTGGACTCTGACTTCATGGAAGACATACAGAATGTGTTTGTCAATGGTATGAACAAATGGGAACAACAGAGAGACATCCCTCTTCAGCACCAGTGTCATCAGGCAAGCGGCTATTCTTAAATATCATCCATTTCAATAGTCAAAGTTTTAATTTCAATATCATCCATTTCAATAGACAAGCTCAAAAATGTTAATAGGTGTTTACTTCTTTTAATTATCTGATTTTGTTTTGATTCGAATCTTTTTGTCTTTCAGCTTGTTCTTAACTTAATGGGGAAAAAATTGCTGGATTTACCCCCTGCTGAGGAGTTGGAAGATATATATAAAGCTTTTGACGACTACGTCGGAGCGGTCCTCTGCTTGCCCATCAATATTCCTGGAACTGCTTTTGCAAGGGGATTTAAGGTATGTTCTACTTAACAATGGTGTATCTTGAATCTGTAAAACTTTTAGCCTTCCCCTTTCAAATTAAAATGTAAATCTCTTTCTTTTTCTATTTTTCTGCCTTGCTGGTTTAGAATTTGCAATCTTCATACTTTGCTGCTAAGTTATATGATAATGGATCACATGATCCAAAACGTGATTTTTTTTTCCAAAAACTTCGAAATTCAATATCTACTAGTTTAATGGTTGTTCTTAAATATCATCCATTTTAATAGTTAAATGTCAATTTTGACCAATAAAAATAGGACAAATATTTACCACTTTTTGTTGTGGATGAGATGTAAAATTACTATTGACTGTTTGACCATTGAAGTGGATAATATTTAAGTAGTATTCGTAATCATGTATCTTCGCCATTTCTAATCATGGATCTTTACCATTTCTAACAGTTACTGGTTACTGGATCTTGTTTTTTTTCTAAAGAGACTGAAATCACGTTGCATTGCAGGCAAGGAAAATTTTGATAAAAAAGATTTATGAGTGTATGGAGGACGGAAGACAACATCCAGAAGTGAGCCGTAATGATCTGTTAACCAAACTTTTGAGAGAAGGCATCTACTCTGACGAGATCATTGCAGATTTTATATTGTTTTTGCTCTTTGCGGGTTTCGAGACTTCATCGACAACCATGGCATTTGCTGTGAAGTTTCTGACTGAGAATCCAGAGGCATTGAAGGAGATCAGGGTGAGTGTACAGAAAAGTCAATGTGGTCACCTTTTACTTGTGAAAAAATAAACACACGATGATGATCTGAATTGGGAATTGTGAATGGACAGGATGAACACGATGCCATCTTAAAATCTAAAGGCAAAGACGATCAAAAGCTAACGTGGGACGATTATATGTCAATGAAGTTCACTCAATGCGTAAGTACACACAATTAATTTATTAATTATTTAAATATAAAAAGGCATTCCCACTATCCATTGAATGAAAATTTGGGTCGTTGTCACCAATTTTAAATATATTACTAATTCTTGTTATCATTGCAGGTTATAAAGGAAACACTTCGTATGGTTAGTGCTGGCCCTGGTCTCTTCAGAGAACCCAAACAAGATATTGTATACAAAGGTCTGTTTATTAAGAATTTCTTTTTCTTACTTTTAAATATATGTCTCAATTGGATTATATAGATATCTATATCGGTTTTTTTAATTTTGTCACAAAGATTTTTTATTTTTTTAAGTGAGGTTAAATATTATTTTGTAAAGATTTTGTATAAATATATTGATACGATTTAATAGAAAAGTGAGCTATTTGAGGAAAAGAGGCTTCACAACACAACCAGTGACTTGGTCAAGATTTATAGAAGAGAGGACATCGAAAGGAGCTTGAAAATGTCTTAGTGTTGTGGCTCTTGGTCCCTTAGACTATTTGGTCTCATGGACGTCATTAAAAATCATTCATTCATTCATTCTATTTTATTGGATTAATATATTTTTAGATCGATCTTTAAATAATAATAATTAATTTTAATATAAAAATTATAAATTTTCTTAATTGATGATATATAATCAATGTAATTTGTGATGATTTAATAATTAATAATAGGTTATACATATATTTTTTATGGACATATTTAAATATAATTTAATGATTTTCTGTTAATGCAGATTTTATTATTCCAAAAGGATGGGCAGTGTTTATATTATTGAGTGCCCAACATTTGGATGAGAAGTATCATTTTGAAGCTAACAAGTTCAACCCATGGCGCTGGCAAAATGAGGGTCTTGTATGTGGGGAAATAAATGATAATTTGTTTGGAACAAGTTGATGGATAGGTTTTAATGTAACTAATTATTGGTCATTGTTAATTAATTGCAGGAGCTTTCTCAAAATCCTTGGTATATGCCATTCGGAAAAGGTGCTAGACTTTGTCCAGGATATCATTTGGCTCGATTTGAAATTGCTCTCTTCCTTCACAACTTAGTCACTAAATTCACGTAAGATTGATATACATTTTAATTTTTTTTATGCTTTGTACATAAAGCCCTTTTAAATTCATTTTTTTCTTATTATTTTGTCTCTATATGTATGACTACAATGAATAGATGGGAGCCGCTAGAAGCTTATAGTGGCACATACTTCCCTCTTCCTAGTATGACAAAGGGATATCCAATTCGTCTACATCCCCGAACACTAGAATGAGGAGAGCTCAAGACATTTCTCCATAATTTTTATTATCTTAAATAAAATGTTGGGTATTAAACAATTATAATAATTATTGAAATGAGACAATGATATGTATTATTTTTTTGAAATTGATACTTCTATATTAGAAAAACATAATTGAGAATAATGGATTACTTGTATTTGTCATGTAAAGATTTTCATTTAATTGTACTCTCAATACCACATGTATTCTTTTCTTTTTCATTATGATTAATATTTTAATTTCATCTTTGATACCATAACTCTTTTAATATCTATTTTAATAAATATATCTAGAATTTGAATTCTTTAGATTTAGTCTATGTATGTTTAAATTAATTTCAAGATAACATATATATAATCATTTACATTAATATTATTTTTCTTCATAAATATTGGTAATAAGTATAAAATAAATAAAAGAACATTTTAATTATATTTCTTGCTATAAATAGTTTAATATTATTTTTTGATTAATTATAAAGAAAATTAAATTCATTTTAAAAACTTAATTATCTTTTAATTTTATCTTTACTATTAATTTGATTTAAAGGATTGATTTATTTTAAAAATAAAAAATGACCAATTCCATATTCATAGGGTTTTTACATTATCAAATTTTGATACCTCACAAAGTGCCCTATATTGATATGTTTAGCCAACCAAGGGGTTAAACCAAGCACCAACATCACTAGCATCATTATGAGATGTTCATGCACAAAAAAGACATATTTCCAAATTATTTCAAGAGCACTTTTAAGATGTGCATTTCCAAACTTGACTTCCTAAGACACTTCAGTCCCATGTGGTTCTGTCTACTTTTGAATTTCACGTTTAAAATTTGTAAAACATGTTCACTCATACTTATCCCTACATCTAAGAAAATAGTGTTGAAAGGTACCTTTTACAAACCATTGACTTCATTGGTAGCAATTAAGACTTGTGGCCAATTTAACAAAATTAAAAATATGTCAAACTTAGAATGTTGATGCAATTGAAACTAACTAAGAGTAATGTTTAACTATGACCAAGTGTAAATATGAATGCTATGATAACAATTTTCAACATTCAACACATTTTATCAGTTATACCATACAAGCTGTCAAGAATTTGAGGATGATGTAAACAAATGATTTGTGGCATTTTCTATCTTATAAATTCAATTTATAAATTTTTAAAGAATATTTCTATCATATTTGTTTGGTTTTCAATAAAAAATATTATATTTATACTATTTTTTATTGAGTAATATTTTACCATATTGCATAACTTGAATTACAAATAAAATATTTTTCATGATTTCTTGGAGTAACTCCAATATCTAGTGCATAGATTTTTTTGGTAATTTTTATTAAATATTTTATTTATTATTAATTTTTTAATCTATAATAACAAAAAATGTATACCCATATTTTATCATAATGTGTTTATTAATTTTCCATTGAAACAAGGACATGAATCTAGAGTGTAGTGATTTTTTTGAGATTTTTTGACATAGTTTGTTATTTTTTCCAATGTCTCAAACATAGGTCATTTTTTAATGGACCTATGTTTATTATAAAATGTAAAAATATAATATTAAAAAACATAATACATATTATACTTTTTGGAAATCTAACATCGAGGGCTACATACCTATATATTTTAATCTTTGAATGACCTATGTAGGTAATGTTTGATCCATTAGTTGTGTAATCAAATGCCAAATAGCTTGAATTTTCCCTTGTAGGTTGCAAAGTTGTGTGAAAGATTCTTAGGCAGAGGCATATTAACAATAAAATCTAGCTTTTTAGAATTAACCTCAATACCTCACCTAAATACAATAAAGCCTAATAACCAACCATTACCTACACCAAATACACATTTCTTAGGATTCAATCTAACTTTGTATTGTTGTGGGCATTCAAATATTATTCTCAAGTCTTAGATATGGTGAGTCATTTTCTTAGATTTTCCCAAGATTTCATCTACATAAATTATTCTAGAATAATATGCATCAAATCATGTAAGATTAAGTGCATGGTCCTTTAATACGTAGCTCCAACATATTAAACTCAAAATGCATGACAACACAGTAGAATATGCCCCAAGGAATAGTAAAGGTAGTATTATGTTGGTCTTATAGATTTAAAAGGTGTATGCTAGTGAATATAAACCTATATATAAACAAGTAATGCTAAAGCATAACCTATTCAATTTATACACAAAAGAAACTTCAAGATTAACCCTAAGGATTAGCAAACATTAATGAAAGAAAAAAGTACACTCATGAACACTAATACCTATTGCTCCTAAGTGGTGGTTGTGCTCAAAAGGATTATTTTTGTTGAGGGGAGATGTCAAGTGCTTAAAATGACAGCATAACATTGCACTCAAGAGTTGTTCATGAAATGGCTTGTGATGGGTTCAATTTATAGATTTTTGGATGAGAGGATCAAGGGATATGATTGTTTGGAGAGATCAATGGTTGAGGATGCCTGAGAGGATTGGATGCATGAGAGACCTCCAAGTGGCACCTTGTGTTTGGTGCACAAGTGGAGGTCCAAGAATTAAGGAAGATAAATGGTGGAGGATTATCTTGGAGATAGTGGATGATGGGGATCAAAAAATTTGATTTTGAAGTTATGTGCAAATATTGCCGATACCCATATATAAATCTTTGACCCATGTACAATTTTGAGCCTTGTGCAAGATTTACCTTGATTAATATAATGAAGGAAATAACCCTAGGGGAAATGATGCAGGAGCATCCAGTGGTGTAAGGGCAATCTTGCATCACCCAAAAAAAGATGTGTTTCAAAATTGTTGATGTTCTTTCCATTTCTTGTCAAAATTTATGGTTCTGGTTCCATAATCACTTGAATAATGAAGTAGAACTTTCAGTTTTTCCAAACTACTAAAAATAACAACCTGCTATTTTTAGAAAGTTTGCATTTGGGCACGGAATGAAGTGAAAATTTACAGGAAGCTACATAATTGGAAAACAAAACCTTTGGCGAAGGAATTATGCAAAGATCATTTGCGAGATGAAAGATATTAAAATTTCAATTTCCCAAAAAACGCTTAAAAATTATTCAAACTCAGGTTTGAGGCACTAAATGGTCCCGTACGAGCCCAAAAATGGCTAGAACCAACAAAGCTGGTTCTTAGCACGTAGAGCACTCCACGAGATTTTTGACGCATAAAATGATTCGTCAATCAGACACCTGGATCAAAAGTTATGGCTCCCAGAAGTTGACCTATTTTTGGAGAGAGATGCAAATTTTGAAATTAGGTTGTTGGCCGCCAAAAAAGCTATTAATAACCATTTTTGGGAACCCTGGGAGTAGTAGAGTTAAGGGGGGAAGTGTAGAGTCAAGAATAGGTAGGAAAATAGAAACCCTAGCTGATTTAGGGTTATAGAAGGCAGATGATTCTAGAGTCTGGGGTAGGAAGCTGTAATGTGTTATAGTCTGTGGAGGGTTGATTCCTTTGATTGTATTTGAGCTTCTGTAATGTAATAAGTTGTCCAAATCAATAAAGAAAGTTCTATTTTCTGTGTGCAATTTTTGTTGTTGTGAGTTTTATGATTTACCCCCTTCATCAAGAAACCCTAAGTCATTAAGAAAGTGTTAGGTTTACAAAACTGTAGTGGTAAAACACCCCACATGAATAGATAGAATTTTATATAGGTCAATCCCAAGTGGCTTAGGGTTGATCTAGAGTAGCACAAATTCATCCTCTAATGTATGGATTTAATCTAGTAGATAATAAACTTCTACAAACTAGTTCATTGTGATTTCTAGTTTCTAAAGGTGTGTTTAAGGATGATGGTATTTAAAAATTCCTTTATGAAAGTTGTTGGATCACTAGAGGAAAGTTTCCCTAGCTTAACCCCCTTGATGGACCAACTTTATAGCCCTAGGTGAGTACTAGAAGACAACATTCTCAAGCATGCAAGTGGCTTAGATGTGAATTTTGATTTTAATGTAGGTGTGTTCATTTTAAGCTCCAAATCAAAATGTTCCTAAAACGATCTTATCCTTGATCAACCAAATTAACTAATTGCACACATTGAATGTATTTAAATACCAATACATAAAAATTATAGTCATGCAAACATACATACTAAATCAGCTCTCCTAATGGCTAGTGGGAAAGAGTGGGAATTAATAACTTTTCAAAATTTTAAAGAAAAATTAGGGTCAATCCTGAGTGGCTCAAGATTGAACTCAAGCATCATGAGATTAACTAATGATAGGGAAATGTAAATCTTAGGATGAAGAACACATGCATGGAAGTCTATGTTAATAATCAGGTGAATGTGTGGAAATGGATGCAAATGAGGCATGGATATGGTCAAATATATGGAAATATGTGAAGGTGGGAATAAATGGGGATGGATAGAGATCGAGGAATGGTCAAAACTCAACACAAGAGTTTGACACTTGTCGATATGTAATTTTAACATGGCATTCCATCAAAATGGACTCACAACTAAATGGGAATTTTCACATGTTTACAAATTTCATCATTACAATATTATAATATGTGGAAACTGGTCACAAATATTTTATCATTTAATAGTTTATTATATTTTTATTAAAAGATAGAGGTAAAATAACACATGTTCTATTTTATTAAAAAATTAAAATACAAGGATTAAAAGGACCATCTCAAGCCATCAAGCTTGTGTTAAGAAATAAGCCATATTAGAATGTGATTTTTGAAAAACCATCAACAAAATTATGTCTTGTGGAAGCCTCAAACATCTAATCAAATCACAATCATAACATGAAACTAAACATAATTCACACTTCAAATTTTCTTTATAATTTGTTTTTGTCTTAATAATATGTTATGTAATAGGAATCACTTTACCATACAACCTACACTCATTAAAAAATACATGAAAACAATTATTAGTTATATTTGTAATGATTTATGATATGTATTCAATGAATATGTGGAGAAAATTAAGGTCATTCATGAATTTGAGGTTGAAGAGCACGGTCTAAATTAAGCTAGTAATTTAGGGGATAATACACTAGTTGAGAAATTTAATGTATTATAAGAAAAAATTGAACAAAATCAAATGACACAAAATTGATAATTACTTATTATCTAAACAAAATAGTTTTATTTCAATTGAGAACATATACAAAATGAAAAAATCTATAGGAGAGATACATGCCTTGTGATTTGGTTACATACTTTGAATTCAACTAGGGTATAATTTTAAAATATTAAAAATAGTAGATTAGGGTTCTTTATGTGAACCAAAGAATTATATCATAGTTGGTAGTCATCTATGTTCTTGGAAGTTATAATAGGTAGTTGGATAAGAGTTCAAACTTATTAAAGAAAACTAAATTATTTTTTGGAGTTATTTATTTTGGTACCCCCATTTGTTAAGGTTATAGCTAACATATAAAATTATCATTAAGATGACCCAAGGTATTAACTAGATAACTTATCCCTCATTGAAAAGTAGTGTATGGTCCCATTAATTCTAGTTTATACACTAGATGAGGAAGCTTATATTGAATTCAATTATGAGTGTACCACTTTCCTTAATGCAAAATCTATCATATACTTTCACCACTTGATAGAAAGTGATCTTATGATTTTTTATCTTTAACCAATGTGTCAATAATTTGATCAATAGGAACTATAATGGTCATGTCATGGTTCCATATTGTACTCAACAACTCCTTAACAACATCACACATGTCCAATAGTGGTGTAAAATATAGTCAAAATATTTTTTCATTGAAACCAAATGCAACTTGAGATAGGGTAGCAAGTTGTGCTCAAATGCATTACCACCCATCTTCTTGGTAATGTTCGTTGAAAGAACACTAATACACTAAGAGGGGGTGAATCAGTGTATGTTAAAAATTTAAATGCAACCAATAATAAAAAATGAAAGGCACACATAAAAAAGGGTGTGTGCAAGAAGTTGTGTCCACTTATTGGCCAAAAAGTGGGAGTGTTTTCCCTGATTTTCAGAATTTGTCACATTTGACCTAAAAATTTGAAGCACTTAAAGCTGGAATCTCGAAAAAAGTCACTAAATATGAAATGTAGTACTTGGAGTCTAGTTTCTAAATATGTAATTTTTTTCAATACCCAGATGATAGAAATTGATTTTGAATAGGCGTTTCTAAAAAACACTGTTTAAAAGTCACTTTTTTTTAACTATACCATGTACGTGTACGTCATCCATATTTTGACCTAAATAATCATATTTTTGAAAATCCTTTTGGGAAAAGATTTGTAACTCAATGAACCACATTTTCTATATTTTTTTGTAATTTTTTATTGAATATTTTTTTTATTAATTTTTTATTGGCCATTTTTGGTCTTTTAAAAAATCGTGTACGTCACGCATAAGATGACCTAAACTTAACATTTTTTTTAAAAAAATTTTAAATTGAAAATAATTGTCTAAAGTATGTTTTCTTACAATTTTTTTTTCAAAAAAATATTTTAATAAAAAGTTATTAAAATACTATAAAACCCTGATAATTCAAGTTTATGGACCTATTTCATCATAAATTGATTAAAAAATAGAAAAATTAATCCAATTGTAAAAAAAATTACATATTTGGAATTTACACTATCTGATCTATAATGGGTTTTAATTTCATCAAAATATTCTACAAAATAGACCTTCAGATATATGCCTAAAGTCACTATTTTATTGTGACATTGACAGGACCTTCAAGGACCTTCAAGTTGCAGGTCAAACCAGGTCCAGAGGTCAGGTTTGGGTCCCCAAAGCATTTCCCGAACCGGGTTACAAAGCAAAACCCGAGCTTAAAATTCAAATTTTAAATAATGGGACCACGTTTCTTACTCCACCGGTGCAAAACAAAATGGGATCCCGTTTATTATTTGTCCATTTTTTTAATAAGACTGTACTATGACTATCAACCCTGCAACTTGCTCTGCAGTACAACCGACAGCGACATTTGCAACATTCTCTACCATCTTTTTTTCTTTTGCAGGTCCATCAACTTGGAATATTGTTTGAATTTTGATAGAAGCCATCATTGAGACATTGTTTGAGTGAAATTTTGTTGAATTGGTACTTGTTTGAAGGACTTGAACAAAGAAGAAAGGCTTCAAGTTTTTGACATTCATTTGTACATGCTTCATAAATTTTTTAATCATGGGATCACAAAGTCGTAATAAAAGGAAAGATAGGAAGGTATTAACCCCTGAAGAAATTGAAGCAAAGAGAGAGGAGGCAAAAAGACAAAGAGATAGAAGAATAAAGATTCAATCAATGAATAATGCTGAAGCATCTAATTCCACTACTATTGAAGATAAAAACATTAAGGAGACAATGGATGTAGACAATGCAAATTTACAAGAAGTGAATGTGGAAACTAATACGATTATACAAACTACTCCTGGTATGTCTTCAAATCCCTCTATCAATGCTATGGAGAATGTTTCAATAGGTACAAATCCAGGTACTTCTTCAAATCCACCTTTGAATGAAATGGAAATAATGTTGATAGGAGATTTAAAACAAGCTGGATATAACAATGTTGAGATTGATAATATTCGTAGAGATTGAAATTTGAAACAAATTGTTGTTGAAAATGAAAATGAAAATCCTTTTGTTGAAAATAAAAATCCTTTTCTTGAAAATGAAAATGAAAACCATTTTGTTGTTGAAAATGAAAATGAAAACCGTTTTGTTGTTGAAAATGAAAACGAAAATCCTTTTGTTGAAAATGAAAATAAAAATTGTTTTGTTGTTGAAAATGAAAACGAAAATCCTTTTGTTGAAAATGAAAATGAAAACTATTTTGTTGTTGAAAATGAAAATGAAAATATTTTTGTTGAAAATGAAAATGAAAACCGTTTTGTTGTTGAAAATGAAAATCGTTTTGAAGTTAAAAATGAAAATGAAAATCTAGGATGTGATGTTGAAAATGAGAATTTTTTTTCAAAATTGAAAGAGATGTTTTGGATAATCTTCTTGGTAAAATTTCTTGGAGACAAATAAGAACACATGCCAATAGATTATATAAGGAATTTTTTATCGTAAAAAACTATCATTTCAATGTCAACTAATGATACAATTAATGAGAATGTGGAAAATGAGAAAAAATAATGAAAATGTTAGGCATTTTTGTTAAACCAAAAAGAAAAGATCAATCACTAAAACATGCTATGTCTACTGTTGCTAGTGCCATTGAGTCTATTGGAAGTAATAGTCAATCCAAAGATAAGAATGCAGCAAGACGAGCTATAACAACTGCTATAGTGAATAAAACAACTTTGAATAGAAGAATGGTAAGCAATATTAGTGGAATTCTAAAAATACATCCTAAAACATTGGTAAGAGCGGCAAAAAGAAGAGAAAGTATAGAAAATGATCCAATTAACCAATGTTAGAGTTTTAGTGGTTGACTCCTGAGATCTGACATGAAACTGAATGTTGAAATCAGATCTTTGATCAAAAAATATTGGCATGATAATACTAGGGTATCATCTAATGCTAGAGATGTTTTAAAATTAAGAGTGGGGTCTAAAGTTCGCGATCCTCATCCAAAACACCTATTAGATACAACGCAAACTGAATTTTATAGAAAATTTTGTGATGAATTAGTGTTACCTGGTAATATTAAAATAAGTCAAAGATCTTTTGAAAAATGCAAACCATGGTATGTAAAGATTAATAAGCAATGAATATCTTGTTGTTGTAAAACACATGTTCAATTTCGTTATTATTATGATGTGTTTCAATATATACGTTGTACTTTACATAGTAACATGATTATACAGGAATGTGATATTAATATGCCAACTCAAGCAATAAAAGAGTTTATATCAAGTTTGTTCTGTGAAAGATCTAATGAAAAATCATTTTATTTAAGTTCATGTATTTCTAGACAATGCACTAGTTGTGGCAATCTTTCTTTGTTAAGAGTTTGTATGCATGAAAGTGTTGAAAATAATTTTGGACAACAATTAGTGGATGTTAAAAGATTTAAGAATGTTGAATATTCTTTAAAAGATGAAAAATTTGGAAAGCGTTGTGATTTAATTACAGAAAAGGTTAGTGTGCATGCATTCATATCAAAATTTAAGAGTAAAATTGTACCAAAATATGTCAAGCACTCTCAACAAGATCGATGGCTTGATGGATAATTTCGTGAATGTAGAAACATATTTCCAGTTGGTACTATACTATCAGTGGTTGATTTTGCAGAAAACTATACTTTAGCTCCACAAGAGGAAATTCAATCACAATATTACAATTTAGTGCAGGTTGCTATGTTTGTTCATATTGTTTATAGACATGCAGATGATAGCACAGAGAATGATAGACAAGTTTTGAGGGAGTATCATTTCTATTTGAGTGACAACCAGTTACACTCATTGGAGTTTGTTCAATATTGTTTCAATTTATTTTATACAAATTTAAGAAAGAGGAATCCAGATGACTGAACATCTTATATGGTCAGATAATTGTACGGGGTAGTTCAAGAATGCTCGAATGTTTTGTTGGTTAAGTAGGGTTCACAAGGAGAATAATGTCCAACATATGTGGAATTTTTTTGAAGCTAGACATGGTAAAGGAGAACATGATGGAGCTGGTGTGTGTGTTAAAAGAATTCTTGCTAGACAACAATTGAAATTTGAGAATGCAGTAAAATTTAAAGATGCACGCGGGATTGTAGATTGGTGCAATACAAGATTATGTACAACTGGATCAAGCGAGTACTCTACAGTTCATCGATTCTTTTGGTTGGTTGAAGAAGAAAACATTCTACCTAGACTTGATTGTCAGACAATCAGTGGATCTACTAAATGGCATTCATTTAGGAGTTCAAATGCAAGTACATGGACTATCTGGACAAGGGAGCTTGCATGTATTTGTCAATTTTGTATTTCAGGAGATTGGGAAGCATGTGAGAATACAGAATGGGTTGAAGAGTGGAAGCAAAGACCATTGACACTTGCACAAGCACACAAACAAAATGAAACAACAATTGAAGACAATGATCAACTGTTTGCATCAGACAATTATGACTGTGTTTCAGACTTTGTACAAGAAGGTAATTTAATTCAAATTATTTCATTTTATTTCACTTCATTACTAATTTGTAGTGCTTTTATTTATTTATATGTGTACATATGAATACTTGTATGTTGATTGGTCAAATTTTATGGACATGTGCAAGTTATTGAATCAAAATTTGTTTGCAGGACATGTGTATGCTATTGTTGCACCAAAGAAGAATGAAGATGAAATAGAATATTGGTTGGCTCGTTGTGTGGAGACTAAACATAAATTAACAGCACCTTGAGAAGATGATGATGGCTTTCCTTATCCAACAGGTTTGGTGATCCCCTTAAGACATCCCCTTAAGCAAATTTTAAGAACTTCTTGATCCCCTTAAGCAAATTTTAAGAATTTCTTTGATGATGGCTATCATTATCCAATAGGTTCGGTGGTGGTTGTTAGCACTTGGCTACGGAAATACCTAATAAGGAAGAATGGTTTGCCTGCATTCGAAGATTATGAAACACATAAGAAGATTATACACTACTCACATTTGGTGTTGGCAACAAATATAAAATTGGAGAGGTATCGTGGAAAACCTACAAATAAAGAGCTATGGATAATTTCTATGGAAGACCATGAGACAATCATCGATGCGTTGGAAAAAAGAGAGGATGGAGATGGTACAATGGAATAAGTAAATATAGGTAAATATAGTTAAATAGATTTATATTGTTCTTTTAAATACATTAAATACATGTTTTGATATTTCTTGTGCATTATTAGTTGAAATTGATTTAAATTGTCATTTTATATCCTTAGGCCATCATCACAAATTCATCACATACTTTGAAACAAAAACTTGAGAGGCACTTGTAAATATAGGTACAAATTGTGTATATCTAGATAGTTTTATATAAATTATTAAAATACATGTTTTGATGATATATTGATAAATTGCTTGTATTATTTTTATATCAGGTGGCGTGAAGACCTGCTACATTCCCCACAAGTTTTGTAAACATTACTTTGAGTTGGCATATATGTACGTACACAATTACATAATTACACATTTTGTACACAAATTTGAATACATGTGTATGTACACAATTTAATACTCTACACTTTTATATATCAAAATTATTATATATATTTTATTTGTTAAATACGCATGTTTTTCTACTTTAAATTTACTTTAAATTTGATTTTATTATATTGTTAAATTTGGTTGCTTTGGGCAACTTCACCAAATTTTGAGAACTTAAGACATCCCCTTAAGACATCCAAAAAGTTAGCATCTTTGTAGGTTAATTAACATGGCCAGTTTGAAGTTGTTAATGGACCACAATACATCCTACGTGCAATTATGTTACTTCTATGTTTCAATAACCATATATCTCTCAATCCAACTAGATTACACTATCATCTTTATTCTATCCTTAAAATTTCTTCTTTATATTTGACATGCTCAATAATGAAGATGAACTATTATATGTCCATGATATGAATCATGCATGTATATGTCCTCTCTATGTTAGCAATGATATGAAATTAACATATGTCACTAAATGTATATGTCCTCTTCCCAATGTAAACAAAAAGTAATGAGAAAATCCATGATTGTCAAATAAATTCTAATCCAATAGCATAATCTAGATCTTGATTATCAAGCACATTTTAGAAGAAATAATCTAGCATCAACCATATAAAATCTACAAAGAGAGATAAGCTATTCTAAGCCTCTTGTTTATATTTGCATTTATGAGTCTCAACTCATTTATTTTATTTTAACTAATTAATAAAATTTAAAAAGCATTCTATTAGACCTAAATAACTATAGGCTATGTAACTTATTTTCCTACACAATCCTAGACTAGAAAAAAAAAGATTTTTTTAAAATTAAACAAATATAACTTATAAATCACTATGACTAAAGTTATGAGCAAGTTCTATTTTGTGTATCAAATTCTCAAATGAGCCATGACCTTTTACTATTTAGATGATGTGATATATTAGTGTGGGCTTAGGTCGATACTATTTAGTTAGCTCCATAAAATAGTAAGATATTGTTAAGAAAATATTAACAATCAAAAATTATTATGATTAGCCATAATTAGAAAACTTGTCTAGTAAAGCCCATACATGTGAAAGCAAGACATGCTACTACACATCAACACATGGCAACCTTTTTGGGTGCTCATCAATAGCCAACAATCCTGTACCCTCTTCTATTAGCATTCATGTGCACTTATAGAATTTTAGAATTTGTGGTTGTTTTTTGTCACTATTTTCACATCCTGATGAATAACCAAAGTGATTTATCTTATGATTTATAGAACTCTCTATTTATTTATTTTTTGTATTGGAAAATTTTCAAATATTGATGTGTTAATTTGTTGATATTTTCTAGAGCGAAGAAAAGACCTGACAAATCTTAGAAGCCCTAGTGAAGGATATCAAGAAATGGGGCACAAGGGTAGCCAAAGCTCCACTAATAAATCTTACCAAGACAAAGCAATTGAAGAGTGTAGATTCTCCTTCTCACCTTTATTTTGCAATTTTCTTATAAAATCTATTAGATTGGGATTAAACTTAAAGTATTCTAGATTAAAGTATCTAGTCTAAGATGTTAAATTTTTATTACAATACAATTATATTACAAAAGTCTTATGCACTCATCTTGAATGTGTATTTGCATACTAATCTAGAGTTTTTTTATGGATATGAACTACAAATTCTATAACATAACACACTAAATTACAAGTTTGGACATCCTCTAATCCTCCTAGGATTCAAATCAAATAAGACAGGTTCAAAACATGTTTTTTCAAGTGGTTTTTTTTGCATATACAAGTTTTAGAAAGAACTACTCATAAATTTGTTAAAATGAAATACTTTTCAACCAAACAGAAGAGTACAAATATATAAAGTCATTTACAACTTCCTTTATATGAAGTCACAAGGGAAAGATTACAAATATATAACCTTAAAAAATCCATAATTATAAACTATTTAAATAAAACAATAATATCCACAAGAAGAAAACAATGCCTACTTTAATATAAATTCTTTGAGATCAAGAAAGGATTGTTTCAATGGAAGATGGACTAATGTTACAGAAGTATGTCATATTAAGCAAGAAGATACCATGGATGATGATCAATAAGGTTTCTTATTTTTGTATTCAATTGTTTATCCAAATAACCCACACAAGAACAAATAGAGGAAGGTTAGGTTATATAAACTCCAGGTCCATGTTCAAAAAATATACAACTTGTCCCATACATTCAAAATATAAAGTCCATGTTCAACAATATATATATAAAGTCCATGACAAACAGTATATAACATAGTCCATGAAATAGTCAAATTATGTAGCCCATGTTCAATAACCTATCACATACTATCTCTATAATCAAGAGTCCTCTTCACACCATGCGAACTACTCAGATGACTTGAATCACTCTGTAGAAGAGAAAGATTTAGATGAAATCAGATGTAAGATGATTAAAAATGATTTAATGACAACTTTTAAATTTATAATTTTTATATCATAAAATTAAATTACCATGTGAGGCTGAGAGGCATGCTCTGGTGCACTTGGACCTGTCTCTACATGCTTTGAATCAATCTATTTAATACAAGAGAAAGTTCAAGTTGAAATTAGATGTAAGACGATTTTAAAAATGATTTAATTCAATTTAATTTATAATTTATATCATATTTAAATTATTATACCGTAAGAGGAACTTGTTGTGCATCCTCTATTCCAAGATCTGTCTCTACAGGCTTAGCTACATGACATGTCTCAAGCTATAAAAGAAAAAGAATTTTGAACACATGTCAACATATATATATATATATATATATATATATATATATATATATATATCAAGATATTTAATTTAATTGACTTTAAATATAATCTAAATTTGAAATTATACCATATCAAGCTTCCCATCTCCTCTATCCTCCTGCTCTGCATGTGTTGTGTGTTGATGAAACATGTCACTAACAAGCTCCTACAAAGTCATTTATAAGTTAGCACATGTGTGTACAAATTAGGTTTTAAAACATATATATAATTGACTTGTGTACATGTTATACATTTTTGAACAACCTGAAATGCAGTCGACCCCTGATATAAACTTGGATTATCCAAGTGTGCTGCAATGCCTATCCTCATTGTTATGTCAACCTGCATAGACATATTTTTAATATATATTAAATAGTACATGCACGTTTTCAGATACAGTGATATATCAAAATAGAAAAATCTAAGTATATATAGTTTTTTAAAATAATATACATACTGTAAAAGTGTTATGTGAGATGCCCAATGATGGAGGAGTGCTCGAGACACCTTGAGATGGAGGATTCAATGTGGAAGAACCCTGAACCAGTTCATAAATATTTAATGTACACACATTCAAGACTGAATTACAAATTAAAATCAAGTAAATAAAATTAATATTTAAAATATAAATCATTCAAAATGTACCCCAAATGGGTGCTCGAGATGAACAGGTGTTGATGAAAAATTAATTCGATCAATGGTCCCTGTTGCCGTCATCTACATCAAACAATTCGATTGTTAAAATATTACAATTTAATTGATCTATATGTTGATTAAAAACACGTGCTTAAAAAATTGTTATAAATTTAACATGTGTACATAACCTATATATACCTATGTCGAATGATCAGTGGGATGATCCTCAGCAAATAGATAATCAACAAATGATTCACCCACATTATCAGATGATGCATGTGTAGCTAAAGTGGGTGTAGCTGGCTGATAAGGTCCATAACACAACTGATTGCAACTCATGCATGTATGAGGCATCAACACATGTGGAGTGGTACTAGGACCACGTCCATCATCAACACCTCCATGTTCTCTAACCCGAGCTACCATCATAGAAGTCTACTCATGTAGGCTACCTGAGAGTGCACTTAATGTGTCTAGTGTGGATACCACTGCACAATGCTGGAAGGGCGAAGGAATGGCAGTAACAGGAGGGTCAATAAGAGGTTGAACAGGCACAGGTCGTTGGGGATCAACCTGTGCCCCCAACCTTTGTTGTGGCATGCCACCACGAATACCCTGGAATGATCTAAAATCAAAGTAGTTGGGTTTTTATTCAGAACAAACTCTGCATATAATTTTTTCAAAAAATATAAAGGAACCTCACAATTAGCATGAGGTGGATAATCAAAAACCATCCACCATCTGTCCCAAAAATTGGTAGACATTCCTTCATGCCTACACCACCTGATTGATATTCTTTTCTTATTTGCAGGAATAGGTTCATTTGTGATGGGATGTCTAAAATATTGTGCTAATTGAGCTTTTGTGATTTTAAGATCCAAAATAGTCTTATAGGAGAGGCCATCAGCATAAAATTGGTGCCTCTCCTCTCTCCATTTCTGGAATCCATCAAAGTCTGAGTCAATAGATCTCACAGAATCTACAATGTTTTGCATCAAAGATGCAAAAGGTACCACGTGAGGTGGCATGAATTGTTCATTGCGAATGGAATTCAATTTTGCTTGTATGGAATCCACATTTTTATTAATTATGGCTTGCAAGTGAGCCTAGTCAGTTCTAGGTGGGGGTTGAGGTGAGGCATCTAGAGCTGGGGCATCTGGAGGTGGGGCATCTGGTGCTAGGGCATCTGGAGGTGGGGCATCTGGCGCTGGGGGTGGGGGTGGGGCCGGATCATCTTGTGCATTGAGGAAGTCCTCAACATCAAAGTGAATATCATCTAGATTCATGATATATATAAAAATAGATATGAACCTGCATATATACATATAAACATACAAACTTGAGTACATATATATATATATATATAAATAAATTATAAATAAACATATATGTACATGTTCAAAAATTATAAATTATATATGTTTCAAGAATAAATTCAAAATAAATTTAAATTAAACATATAGATACATTCATGCATGTACAAATTTTAAAATGTAAGAGAGCTATTCTATAGTGAACTAGATGTAATTTTCAAATTGAAATCAAGGGATTTTCATTCGAGAGCTAAATTTTGATTCTTATAGTGAGGGAGACAAGAAAGATCAATTTAATACTATATATAGATCAATTTAATAGTAGGGCTATTAGGACTAGTACCATAATTCAAATTTGTTCTCAAGGTTTGTTATCATATGTTAGGTCCAATGTTTCAATTTTGTTAATTTTTCTATGGAGATGGCTATTGGTTTGATGTTAAGTACTCATTCTAGGAGATCCAACATTTCCTATGGCAAAGCTACAAATAGTTTTTAATGGTTTTGGATGAATTTCTCTAACTAAATATGACTAATAAGCTTGGTCAACAAACAATAGTCATGCTTGCATTGGTTTGACCATCAAGGATCAATCATGAATTCATAAATTGGATATGTGTTCAAGAGTATGTGAAAATTTGAGTGAATCCTTACCATTTGATAGGAAAGAGGAAATCATTGAATGTGAACTTTAGTATCTTGTATAATGTTGTCATGACCATTAAGGACTGAACATTAATTGTTATTAAATTCCTAGATTGTTATATGGACCTTTAAGATAGCCTTAAACCAATAACAGACTTGTCATGAGGGACAATGAACTACAAAGGGACAATGAAATTGTTGTTAAGATGTAAGACTCCTCTAGAGATTCAATTACACATTATCTAGATAATCAAAGAGACATATAACCATGTGGTAATGATTAAATCTTCCACTTTTAAAAGATAGATGATGAGGTAAGAAGGTTAGGATGCTTTGTTTAACTTGTGATTCTAGGGATGATCTAGCTAGAAAAAAGATATTAGTTGATGGTGAACTAGCTTGATTTTGTTTCCTATTTCCTATTTGTAATTGTTGTTTTCTATTTAACTTTGTTAGTCACTCGACTCTTATGCACGTGTTATTTAGCTTCAGACTAAGCCCATTTAATTTAAAGTCTAAATAGTCGTAATTTGCACTAGATCTTAACACTAGATGATTGTCCCAAACCTTAAGAACAATTTAAAACTCTATTTTACTATCAATATATATCAACGAAGGGTGAATGTCTAGGATTAGATGGATGGATAATAGGAGGAAATGGATTAGGATTGGGAACACAATCAAACTTAATAGAGAGGGATGACATATATAGGTTTGTCTTTGTAATATAGTTCATAGTACATCTATAGAGGTCATTTAAGAGAGGTGATTTAAATTTAGGATGTGAAGTTGGAGGATTAGATGGTGGTGAGGGTAATGAAGGGATTGATGGATTAGAAGGTGGATGGACCAATGAATTAGGATTGGGATTACATGGTGGTGTTGGGATAGGACTAGTAGGCTCTTGGATAGGCATTCGATTGGATGATGATGAAGGATACCCATAAGATGCATAATCTAGAGTGGTGAACTCCCCTTGTCAAAGGTAACATAAGGACTTAAGAACACTTTCAATCTTGGTGACTTGGACTTGCACATTCTTGTTGCGAAGGAACTTGATAGTCTTGTTCAAAATATATGCATCATGATCTATAAGGTTCTCATGATCATTGGGAGGAAATTAGGGACCTCGTAGGATTGGCATGGTCAACTTGGAGAGGTTGTGTGGCATATCCCTATAAGAGGATGAAGGGTGATAGGAGGTTGTAGGATGGCTAAAAGCATTCACATGACAATAATGTTCAAGTTTAAATCAAGATATACATCATGGTCTACTTGAGGTTCTCTTGTTCAAAAGGTTCATCATATTCTACAAGGAACTCACAATCATTGGTACCAAATTCAAGACCTCCTATTATGACAGGGGGTTTCCTATTGATTATGAGTTCAATAAGCTTCTTTTTTATTGTCACAACCATTTTGGACAAAAGAAATGAATTAGAACAGATGCATCTATGCTATTGACTGATGTCATAGAAACCAGTGGACTATCATACCACCTAGGTAGAATCATAATGAACATCTGCAATACTATAACTAGACTTGGAGAACTACCTTGAGGCATGGATATCTTGTGCATGCCACATGATCTGAAAACCTAAATTTGGTGAAGTTTCCTATGGCAACCAAATTTGATAATGGAGATAGGATCATTGAAGTTACTAGTTGCCTACCTGACTAATCTGAGTATGAAGATGAAAATATTCTAATGATTTGTGATTTAAATTTAATGAAGAATTTGATGCTTTGTTTTTAACTTGTGATTGTAGGGATTCAATCTAGCTAGAAAAAGATAAATTAGTCAAGATGGTTCTAGCTCAATTTTGTTTCCTATTTCCTATTTGCAAAATTATTGTTTTCTATTTAGTTGTTAGTCCCAACTCTTTTCTTTTAAGAAGTATATCAAATCTAATGTAGTAATAGATACTTCTACATATGCAAGTTTATGTTAGGAGAAAATATCTTTTGCCAAATTTGTATAGAGTTGTCTATAGTGTGTTCCAGGGTAATCAAATGATGTAAGTCACAATTTAGAGGGTTGAGGGATAAGTTTGTGTTGAGTCTACAGGAGGTGTTTTCTTACATAGACCTCTCCATAATCTAGGTGTCTCCATGTCTAACTTGAAAATGTTTCAAGGGAAATTATATCTAGATTAATGATAACATTTTATATATATGGCTATGAGATCCATGATCATATCAATGTTTGGTAGAGAAAAGTTATCTTTAGGGTATCCTTTTTTGGTGTCTCAAAAGTTAGTGCAAACATGAATTCCCTTAGTTTTCTTACTAACTAAGACCACATTACAGACCCATTTAGGATAAGTAATTGTCTGAATGAACCCCACATCCAAGAGTTTATACAATTCTTCTTTGACCAAGAGGGCTACTTGGGGGTGCATTTTGCGTAGCTTTTATTGAATAGGTTTGGCATTGAGGTGAACCACAAGATGATGCATGACTTTAAAGATGGAGTCTCAAGGCATATCACCATTTAAGACCACATGAAGAAATCAGTGTAATCTTTAAGGGTGATGGTTATGCCTTCTTTGATGTCAAGGTCCAGTGGAGCTATTATCTTAGAGAGTTTAGGGTCCTCTTCTATTCACAAGTTGATGTCTATAGCATCCTCAACAAGGAGAGGGGAGTCATCAGATTGTATCTGAGTGGTATCTAATGGAAGGTGAAGTTTGTCATTGAGGAGCTCTTAGGAAGTGTCCATTTTTATTGTATCATTTTAATCGATCACAAGTTTCTTCTTATATCTTGTTGCTATTCTGCCTACTAGGGTGCCTTAGGACTAAAGGGTTCTTCTTTCTCTCCAAAATAAGCATAGGTGTTAAGTATGGTGGAAAAGTCTTTCTTATGATTACAATGGGTATGTGGTCTTGACACTTCATAAGTTTCATGATGGCTTCATCATTTTGGAAAACATCAAATCATAAAGGGTCGTGTTGGTCCCAATCGATAAGCTCAAGGTATTATAGGTCTAAGGAGATGGTGAGGATAGTGACCTATCATGAAAGAGGTTAGTGGTGGCAAGATCTTCGTAAGGATCATGAGTGGGGCCTACATCAATGTCATTAAGATTAGGGGAAGCATTACCAATGAGGTTAGGCTCGTATCACAATTAACATCACGATGTTCATCCCAGGGGCATAACCTAGCTAGTGAGGATAGCTACAAGTGTCTCTAAAGTTACATTTGTTGGCTTGATTTCATTCTTGATTAGTTGGCTATCACAAAAACTGTAAAATCTTCTCAATTCTTGATTAGTTGGTTATCTCTAAAGGTTTGATTATGAAGGACATGATAAAGGTTTTATTATGGTTTGTTGTAATTGTTTTACATGATAGTTACCTATTCAATAATGCCTTTAAAATACAATGACATAAATTGATATAAGTAAATTTTATAAAAACCAAATATATATATCATCCCAATGCTATATAATTTTTGACAGTTTGTTCAAAATCTCTCCTTTCATATGATACTGTTGTTTCAAAATTTCAATTGTATTTTACAGCTAAATGTCTAAATACAGCTATTCAATACTCAAATTGAAATCAAATTTTGACAGTTTGTTCAAAATCTCTCCTTTCATATGATACAGTATTTTCAAAATTTCAATTGTATTTTACAGCTAAAATGTCTAAATACAGCTATTCAATTCTCAAATTTAAACAAAATTTTAACAGTTTATTCAAATTCTATCCTTTTATATGATACAGTCTTTCAAATTTTCAATTGTATTTTACAACTAAAATGTCAAAAAACAGCTATTGATTTCATAAACAGAAACCCTAAATAACAGTTTACAATTTAAATTTTGATTGTATTTTACACCAAAAAAAACAAAAGAAACTTCAAAAGATTCATTGCTAAATGTAGAAGTGGAAAAATCCACTTACCTGTTGTTTTGATGGTGACTCAACTCAGGATCCCGTTCTCAGTTGTCGCCTGTCGCTGGGAAAAATGGGGTCTCTGCCATTTTTTTAAAAATTTAATACCTTTTCAAAACAGGATCCCATTTTTTGGTTCTAGGTCCGGGATCTCACTAAGGAACAGGATCCCGTTTTGTATTTTAGGCTTGGGATCCCGACCCAAAATGGGATCGCGTTTTATAGAAACGGGATCCCGTTTTTAGTTACCTGATTTTGGATTTTTTTCTAACTCTGAAACTTCCACCTTAAGTGGACACAACTTCTTTCATTTACCCCACACACACACAAGAAAACACCAGATTTACGTGGAAACCCCAGAATGGGAAAAACCATGGTGAGAATGTTGCTTGAGTCTACTACTCAAATCCGACCTCACAATAAGCACTGATTACATATGTTTTGCAGGCACCAACTCAAAGGTACACCAACACCCAAGATAATGTTTTGAGGATCCAACCTATAGGTACATCATACACCTTAATTGAGCTCCAACTCAACACAATGAGGCTTCGACCCCAATCTAGAACAAAGAGGCTATTGGAAACTTGTTGGTGTTGTCATTGATGTCAACCTCTAGCAAGTAGTTCACTTGGTTTCCAAGTGCTTTTGAGAAAATTTGATAAAAAGGTGTGCAGTGTGACAGAGATGTGCTCAATGTTGTGCTTCACATTTCTTCCTAGTTGAAGATATGCTTGTATGGTTTGGAAGTATTAATCAGAGGTGTTCAAAGGTGTTATATCCAGAGTTTGAGGTTCTGGATTGTGCTGTAGTGAAAGATGTGTTTGTTAGAGTGTTTCCCTGCGAAGAAGACTGTTTGGGAGAAATGAGATTGCTCTGCATTTCTCTGCATTGAGGTTTCTTGTCCTATGGATCTAGAGATGTGCTTATATATTCTATATCTACCTTCCCTTGAAGTTTCTAGTGATGGGTTTCTCCACAAGTTTAGTTATTGTGTTGGTGTTTAGTGGTGGATCCTGATGTGCATAATGAAGACATTCTTTGTTTCAAGAGGTTGTAGAAGTGTTGCAAGAGATTTTGATGGTGTTGAATGTTATGGAAAGGTGTGTGGATGCTATGGAGTGTCTCTCTATGGTCTACATGATGTCTTTGGACTTATAGAAGCGTGGATGTGGTCGTTAGCTCAGGTTTGGCTAACCTGACTTGCTAGCGCTATTCGTGGAGGTACCTCATGGATTGTGGATGTGATGAGCTACTTTGTGATATAGATTTGAGTCCTAGTTAACCCTTGGCATGGTCCAGTTTCACTTCTTTCCACTGTAGAAGTGTTTAGTGCCAACCTAATTGAGATAGGTCTTGGTTGTAGATGGTATAAATGCAAGATGAAGTTGAGTGGAGAAAATTAGAGAAGATGATGTGAATGTGAATCAAGGGTAGTGAGTTGTGTACGAGCTTAAATTCTTATGAGTCTAAAATGCAGTGAGCAAAAGGTGTCTACATTTCAGTGTGCTTGAAGTTGCTGGAGGTAGTCAGCCAAAGGTTGTAGATAGCAAGAAGTTGCAGTGGTGGATCTCTCCTATTGCTTTGAGATAGCGAATCTCTCTGTAACAATTTTCTTCTATTCTTCTCTCTTTTGGATAGTGAGTCCTTCTGGGCAGTGAGCCTATTTGTATTTGGTGTTGCTATTCATATATGTCACGTCTCAGACTTTCAAATTTACTTAATTTGGTTAATTGCAATTGAGACCATTGAACATTAATTGAGGATAATTGATAGAGATATATTATTGGTTTATGATTATGTCGCTTTGGCTATTTTTTTTAGGACTAACCTATTGATAGTGGAATGAGTGCGAATGAATGCAGGTTGTTGAAGGCAAGAACATGGCTCAGGAAAAGGAGTCCTAGCCACTTGGCAACAATTGTTGGGTTCTAATTGGTGTTCTTTCACACACACTCATGTAGATTTCATGTTTGTTTGGATGGATGTTTGTATTGAATGTGTTTCGATGGATGTTACATTGCACGAGTTTCAATGGATGTTGTTTATTTCTCCTTTTGGGATAATGTCGAATGTCTTTCTTTGACTTTAATTTAAGTTCGATGCCTGCTTGTGACAAAGACAATAAGTTAGTAATACTTCTTTTAATGTAAATAGATATATTAAATTAAAAATATCACTTCATCGAAACATAAAATACCTAATGTATGTAAATACTTGTTAAATTTATTTTTCCTTCCGTAGTGATTATTATCATATCAAGAATCTAAAATTTAATGAGGAATAGAGTGTCGTAATTAATTATAAATAGATACTCCTATTCTATAGTATTACAAATCATGATAATAATTAAATATTATAAAACCCAAATTATAAAATAAATTAAAGTGTTCTTTTTATTTTCCTTATATTTGAAATAAATAAAAAGAAACCATGACAAGCTATATATATATATATATATTTACTTTCTTATATAGAGATGGATGATATTGAGTGCGGGATATATTTATAAAAAAAAAAGAGGAGCAAATTTGCATGCATGGCATGCATTATGGGAGATTTTTATTTCAATTGCATGGAGAGGAAAATCGTAGGGAAATTAGGGTTGGAAATAAATAAAACAAAGAAAAACTTTTATTTTTTTCAAGAACAAAAGGAGGAAAACACAAGATGGCTAGAGAAAAGGAGAAGATATCAAAGAAAGAAAAACATTGGGAGTTTACAGCAAGGTCAACATTCTAATTCTGGGTCAGCACACCTATAGAGGTATTTTTCATGATATGCTTGCTCTTGCCATTGCCTAGTCCAAAATTAGAGACCTTGAGCATTCTAATCTGCTGTTCTTTCTTGCTTAAAACCTATTAGCATGATAATAAATGACATTCTTTCAATGGATTGACTTCAAGTTCTTTTTAAAAAAAAAGAAAAGTATGTTTCTGTAACTTAAAAATCGGCCTTGTAAGTCTGAGTAATTTCACTTAATTTGTCCCCCTTCCTCTGATTTAAACAAACCTTTCCACTTAATGGTTAGCTCTTGAATAGATCTTTATGAAAATGTTAGATCTATTCTCCTAAGATGAAATCGAACCTCTTTTAATGATAGTAGGTCGACATTATTTTCATAAGGGAAATGGTTTTGAGTTTTCTTTAGCCTATTCTAGAATCAAAAAAATCAACCTCCTAGCCTTTTAAATGACCTGCACTATCTTGTGATTTTGCTACGTATATGCTTGACTCTCTAAAACATTTTCAAGGATTTAATTTGCTTGTTGATCTGCTCTTTTGGATCAGCCTCTTCCAGGCACTTGAAATCTTCTAAAACATTTTCTTTCTTCCTAAAACATTGGCCCCAACCTTCCTAAATGATTTATATTGCCTTTTAAAAACATATCTCTCAGTGTACGTTTTGCAACCAGAGCTAATCTTTTGTTTTCTTTTTAATATACGAACCAGCGTCCATGTTCCAAATGAACCTGCAAGCCACATGTGATTTGGCTCATCAGAGAATATATTCAACATTTTTACTTTTGTTAATGAGCAGCCTTGATTGGTTGTTAAATCGACCTCCTCTTGTTTTTTTACTAATATGATTGATCCCTATGGAGCGACCACTGGAAGTGTGGTTAGAAGTATTTTGCCAGCGGTTGGGTTTGTTAAGGGCCTCTTAAACAGATTTTGTGGCGTTAGATCCATCCTCGCTATTTAATTGACTCTTCCCACCTGTAATGTCTATACATATTCCTCTTACATTTATATATAGTCTAAAATAAAAATTGCATAGAGTATGAAATAGGACGAATCATCTAAGTTTGGAACCTAGGCTGCTTATTGCTATTTTTCCTGCTTAATGCACCCAGTTGCATAGTCATCATTAACTGAAAACATAGTCAACTCTTGGTTTCCAAAAGAAATTAAACTTACCCAAAACTTTTGGACTTGTATTTTCCTTGTTTTTTTAAAAAAAAGATAATTCCAGATTTTATCTTGATAGTCATTTTGATAGTTATTGGGTTCCGTATCAAGATTTATATTTATATAGTTAAGATTCTTATGACAGTCAAAAGAAGATTTTATTTTATTTTAGTCACAAGATACATTAGATTCTTTTTTTTGCATGTTATCTTTTATATTATTTAGTATTTCATATGCTAAAGTATTCATGAGTAAAATTATATGAAATTATTGTAATGAATTGTTTAATATCATTAAATATAGAAAACATTTATACACCCCATCATAAGGCTTTCATGATCCAACTTGTATTATTTATTTACCTATGATAGAAAAAAAAAACTCGTCTTAAACTCAAACAATGGTGACATGATGAAAGAAATAAATCGAACTAAATATGTATTAAAGATGTAAAGTTACAATATGATGCATACAAAGAAACTAGCTAAATATAGAAGCAAACATCTATTGATATCACTTGAAATAGAAAATCCTTCTTGTTTTGTTACTTGCATGCGTAAAACTAGTTTAATTGCCGTAGTGGTGTTTGAAAAGTGTTTTATCTTTCCGTAAACTGTGGTTGAAAGTACCTAGGCTTATTTTCTTGTCTTCTGTGTTTTTACGTTCTTTGAGAAATTTGCCTTCCAGGACGGGTGTCAAGTATGGGGAAACAGGGAAGTAGGTTTTCTTTTTCTAACCCTACACACCATTTTAACGGATAATGCTTTGGCCAAAGCGAATGTGATGTTGAAACATGCATATGTACCATTGAAACCGATGGGTGATTGCCTAGTACATATATTTATATTTTCCCTACCATATCCTGTTGATGAGATGTTGCATTCATGATAGAAATGCATGTAGATTGACAGGCACACATCAGATTCCACCCTGCACTTGTTACAAGTTGCTAGGCCCTTCGAGCAGGGTCAAGAATCCTTCAGTTTGAAGGATACTGGAGAAGCGCATGCTTCGTGGTTGGGCGGAAAAAGTGCCTGAACCATGTTCTTGTCCTTCGACGCAATAGATGGCCAGATGGTCGATGGCAGTTGAGGATTGATTTTGGATTCATTTGATATTGATGACAGTTGTACACTTGTATTTAAACTCAAATGTTATGTAAGGTGAAAAGCCATATCTGTAATTGTATACTTATTGATATTGAAAGCTCTGTAATTGAACTCATAAAAATGCTTGTATCGTAATTCATGATTGGAATAAATTTATGAATGCAAATCTTGTGTTGTCATATGATGTCACTTATATCTCTTCTACTTGATGTTGTAATAGAAGTTACTTTACTTTACTCACTTGATGTTAAATGTGGATTTTACTTTAGTAATTATGTTGTGGAATTTTTCAGTACTTTACATTTGGTATCAGAGTGATGGTTCTACTCTAGGCCTTTTGGATTGTTACGCTAAAGTTGTAAACTCTTACAGATAATTCATCATGAATACTAGAAATTCTGGATGTAGGGGACCAATCCTAGGATATGGCAGTAACCCAGACATAGGAAACAATGAAGAAGCCAATGTTGGGAATAATACTGACACTAATGCAGGAGGAGCCAATGCAGGAAATAATGCCAGAAACAATGAAGGAAATAGAAATGAGGTAAACATTAATAACAATGCAGGACAAAATAATGAAGGACAAATAACCAACTGAATCAAATTCTAACTCTCTTGACTCAACAGGGAACTCTCCTGACTCAGTAGGGAAATCGAATGAACAATATGGAATAGGAAATCAGAGGAATAAGAGAAAATTAGAATGAGGAACATAGGGAAGAAGCCAGAGGTCCTGAGGGTGAAGTGAATGGGAACAATCAAAACAAAATTGTTGAGGAGTTAGGAAAGGATCTCAAAAAGGTTACCCCTCCTAAGTTTGACGGTAAGACTATGGGTGATGGAGCAGAAGCCTGATAATTGATATGGAAAAATACTTTGATCTCTGTGACTTGTCTGATGAAACTAAAGCTATATGGGGATCCTAACAGCTTATTGGGGAAGCAGGGACTTGGTGGGATAACGAAAAGCCAAAAAAGAAATTGTTACTAGGAGAAGTCACGTGGGATCGCTTCCTCGAGTTCTTCAGGAAGAGGTGGTTTCCATATCTTTACTTTGACAATAAAATGATAGAATTCCAAAACCTCACTCAAGGAGGTTTGACAATGACTCAATATTGGGAGAGATTCTCTCACCTGTTGAAGTATGTTCCATAGTATCAGCTTGACAAAAGGTTCAGGATTCATAAGTTTATCTTGGGGTTAAGGCCACAAATTGGGTCAGAGGTGGATATTCATAATCCATTGACCATGGATGAAGTGTTTGAAAAAGCTACTAAATAGGAGCAGAAACTGTAGTAGATTGCAAATCACCGTAAGAGTCAAGATGTGAAGAATGGGAATAAAAGGTTTCAGAATGGTAGTCGCAATCAGGGTAATAGTAGCAACCAGGGAAATAGAAAGTGCCAGATAAGGAATCTTAAAAGAGGCAATAACTATCAGGATAAGAACAATGGGAACCAAGGTGGAAATAATAATAAGAGAGGTAACTATGGCAATAATGGTAACAATAACATGAGGGACATGCTAGCTAGACACAAAGGACCCAGAGATGGATGTTACAATAGTGGAGGAGAACATTATGCTAGTGCGTGTCCTCAGCGAACAACAAACCAGAGAGATGGGAATCGACAGGGAGCTCCTCAACACCAGATTCATGTGGTTGTAGATCATCGACAAGTGGATTTCCAAGCTACACCCATTCAGATGTCCGGTAAGCTCTTTGGCCTTCAAGTTTCTATTTTAATTGATACAGGAGCTACTAAATGTTTTGTTGATCCTAAGATTGTAGCTAAGTTATATAAAAAACCTAGACACATGAAAAATTCTTGGATGGTGTAGTATGGTAACAATGCAAAGAAAAGAGTAGATTCATGTCTAGTATGTAGTGAATTAGATCTTCCTACTTTCCAAACACAAGTCAACCTTTATGTTGCACCTCTAGGATCATATGATGTAATTCTTGGAATCAATTGACTATCTGAACATAAGACCTTAGTAGATTATGAAGAGAAAGTAGTGAAATGCCTTGATGACTTTGGGAATTGAGTAGAGATTCATGGATCAAGAACACCACTTAAGCTAAGATAGATTTCAACCATGTAATTGAAAAAGGCTAAAAGAAAGGGTTGTTCAATCTATGTAGTCAAAATAAGAGATCTAGATAATCAGGAACCATCTTTTGATAAATATCCTATTCTTAGAGAGTTCAAAGATGTCTTCCCTGATGAATTGACAGAACTATCGCCTAAAAGAGAATTTGATTTCTCAATAGATCTAATGCCAAGAACAAAACCACAGTCTAAAGCACCTTACCAAATGATAACAACAGAACTATATGAGCTTAAGGCATAGTTAGAAGAATTGTTGAAACAAGGGTTTATCAGACCTAGTGTATCACCTTGGGGTGCACCAATAATCTTTGTAAAGAAGAAGGATGGAGCATTGAGGTTGTGTATTGATTACAAAATGCTCAACAAAGCAACTATTAATAACAAATATCCACTCCCAAGGATAGATGAGTTGTTCAACCAGATGAAAGGTGCAAAGGTATTCTCCAAAATAGACCTTAGATCTGGTTACCATCAGTTATGGATCAAGGATGGGGATATCTCTAAAATAGATTTTAGAACACGATAAGGTCACTATGAGTTCACAGTAGTACCATTCAGGTTAACTAATGCACCAGCAACTTTTATGAACCTGATGAACAGTGTGTTCAGGGATTGTCTAGATGAATTTGTGTTGGTCTTCCTAGATGACATCTTGATTTATTCAAAGTCAGTAGAGGAGCATGAAAGACACTTGAGGATAGTCTTATAGCATTTGAGAGAGAGGAAACTTTTTGACAAATTATCTAAGTGCACATTTTACTAGAGTAAAGTGCACTATCTTGGCCACGTAATTTCAGCAAATGGGATAGCAGTAGATCCTGAAAAGATCAAGGCAATAATGGAATGACCCACACCACAGATTGTGACTGAGGTTAGAATCTTTATGGGGCTAGCAGGATAGTACATAAAACTCATAGAGGGATTCTCAACAATTGTAGCACTAATAACCTCATTACAGAAGAAGGGTAAGAATTTTGAGTGGACAGATAAATGTGAACAAGCCTTTCAATTGTTGAAGGAGAAACTCACGAAAACACCTATTCTGACCATACCTGATCCAAATGGTCATTTCACAATGATAACAGATGCTTCTGGTGAAGGTGTGGGAGGAGTGTTGATGCAAAATGGGAAAGTGGTGGCATATGAATCAAGGAAACTGAAACATCATGAGTTAAACTATGCACATCACGATCTTGTATTAGCCACCACTATTCACGCACTCTAAATGTGGAGGCACTATCTCTTGGGTAAACCATTTGCGCTTAAGACAGATCATTTGGGGCTCAAATATATTTTCACCCAACCTAATCTTAATGCACAACAAAGAAGATGGTTAGAATTCCTTAGTGAGTATGATTTTGGAATCAAGTATATAAAAGGAAAAGAGAATAGGGTTGTGGATGCTCTTAGCAGGAGATGACATCTGGCTACTATGGTAACTACTAGAACCAATCTAAGATAGCAAGTAATCCAAAACTTGCAAGGGGATGAACACTATGAATAGGTTAAATAAGCATTAGAAGTAGACCCCATGGATCATCGATTTGATGGGTATGCGATGGAATCAGATGAGCTTTTGAGATATCAGGGAAGAATGTATATCCCAAATTTAGGTGAGTTAAAGAAATTAGTTCTTGAAGAGATCCACAGTGCGCCATATTCTGGACACCTAGGAGTGACCAAGACAATGGAAGGATTGAGACCATTGTACTTTTGGCCTAAACTCAAAAAGGACGTGACTGAGTTTGTTGCTTGATGTTTATAGTGTCAACGTGTCAAGGCAGCACATGTCCATCCTGTAGGACTACTTTATCCACACAGTGTTCCAGAGTACAAATGGGAAGTGATTAGCATGGATTTTATTCATGGATTGCCCATGTCAAAGAACATGCATGATGTCATCTTGGTAGTGGTGAACAAACTGACTAAAGTGGCTCATTTCATTCCCAAAAATCTCTCGGATGGGTCGTTGACCTTAGCGAAAAAGTTTGTCCAAGAGATTTTTCGATTACATGGAGTGCCAGAAATGATCATCTCATATCATGACACTCGCATGACCTCTAGGTTTTGGACCACACTTAATGTAGCATTGGGGACTAAGTTGAACTTTAGCATAGCTTATCATCCTCAAACAGATGGTCAGATAGAGAGAGACAACCAGGTAGTGGAGGATCTTCTGAGGATGTATTGTATGGACTAGTAGTACAAATGGGAGGAATATTTGCCTTTGGTAGAGTTTGCGTATAATAACTCATACCATGCATCCTTAGGGATGGCACCATTTGAGGCTCTTTATGAGCGCAAGTGTAGGACTCCAATCAGTTGGGACAAGATTAAAGACATGATAGTAGTCGGACCTAACATGTTAAAGGAAGTGGAAGATCAGATGAGGCTAATAAAAGAGAAATTGAAGCAAGCCTCGGATAGACAAAAAATTTATGCAGATAAGAATAGGACTTTTAGGCAATTCTTAGTGGGTGACAAAGTGTTTTTAAAGGTCAAGCCACATAAGAGTTTGATTTTGTTTGGCAAGGCATCTAAACTAGCTCAAAAATTCGTAGGACCTTTCAACATTCTAGAAGTGATCAATCCAGTTGCATACAGACTTGCTCTGCCACCAGCTCTCACCAAGATCCATAATGTTTTTCATGTGTCTTTACTCAAACCTTACCATCCTGATGTATTGCATATTCTTGATTGGTGTGCTTTGCAGGTATAGGATCCAAGAGTGGTGCTAGTGGAGCCCATTCGAGTCTTGGAGAAGAGCAATGTTAAGTTGTGTAATAGAGACATGGTGTAGTATAAGGTCCAGTGGGACCAATATTCAGTGGATAGTGCCACTTGGGAGGATGCTACAAAGATTGATAGATCTTTTCTGCATTTGGGAAATTAGCATAGATGTTTTTATTACATGCACATTAGAAACACTTTGATACTCAGATGATGATACATTATTGTTTTGATACTTTATTATTTTGCTTGATGTAATAAGACATCAAGATGATGTCTCTTGCAAATGGGGAAGGATGTCACATCTCAGACTTTCAAATTTACTTAATTTGGTTAAGTGCAATTGAGACCATTGAACATTAATTGAGGATAATTGATAGAGATATATTATTGGTTTATGATTATGTCACTTCGACTATATTTTTTTAGGACTAACCTATTGACAATGGAATGAGTGCAAATGAATGCAGATTGTCGAAGACAAGAACATGGGTTAGGAAGAGGGGTCCTAGCCACTTGGCAACAATTGTTGGGTTCTAACTGGTTTTCTTTCACACACACTCACGTAGATTTCATGTTTGTTTCAATGGATGTTTGCATTGCATGTGTTTCGATGGATGTTGCATTGCATGAGTTTTGATGGATGTTGTTGATTTCTCCTTGTGGGATAATGTCGAATGTCTTGCTTTGACGTTAATTTAAGTTCGATACCTGCTTGTGACAAAGACAATAAGTTAGTAATACTTCTTTTAATCTAAATAGATATATTAAATTAAAAATATCACTTCATCGAAATATAAAATGCCTAATGTATGTAAATACTTGTTAAATTTATTTTTCCTTCCGAAGTGATTATACTCATATCAAGAATCTAAAATTTTATGAGGAATAGAGTGTCGTAATTAATTATAAATAGATACTCCTATTCTATATTATTACAAATCATGCTAATAATTAAATATTATAAAACCCAAATTATAAAATAAATTAAAGTGTTCTTTTTATTTTCCTTATATTTGAAATAAATAAAAAGAAACCACGACAAATATATATATATATATATATATATATACTTTCTTATATAGAGATGGATGATATTGAGTGCGAGATATATTTATATATATAAAAAAAGAGGAGCAAATTTGCATGTGTGGCATACATTATGGGAGATTTTTGTTTTAATTACATGGAGAGGAAAATCGTAGGGAAATTAGGGTTTGAAGTAAATAAAACAAAAAAAACCTTTTATTTTTTTCAAGAACAAAAGGAGGAAAATGTAGGACAGTTGGGGAGAAGGAAAAGATATCAAAGAAAGAAAAATGTTGGAAGTTTATAGCAAGGTCGACATTCTAATTCCCAGTCAGCACACCTATATAGGTATTTTTCATGATATGCTTGCTCTTGCCATTGCCTAGTTCAAAATTAGAGACCTTGAGCATTATGATCTGCTGTTCTTTCTTTCTTAAAACCTATTAGCATGATAATAAACAACATTCTTTCAGTGGATTGACTTCAAGTTCTTTTTTTTAAAAAAAGAAAAGAAAAGCCCGTTTCTGTAACTTAAAAATTAGCCTTCTAAGTCTGAGCAGTTTCTCTTAATTGGCCACCCTTCCTCTTATTTAAACTACCTTTCCACTTAATGATTAGCTCTTGATTAGATCTTTATGAAAATGTTAGATCTATTCTCCTAAGATGAAATTGAACCTCTTTGAATGATAGTAGATCAACATTATTTTCATAAGGGAAATGGTTTTGAGTTTTCTTTAGCCTATTCTAGAATAAAAAAAATCAACCTCCTAGCCTTTTAAATGACCTGCACTATCTTGTGATATTGCTACGTATATGCTTGACTCTCTAAAATGTTTTCAATGATTTTATTTCCTTGTTGATCTGCTCTTGTGGATCGGCCTCTTCCATGCACTTGAAATCTTCTAAAACATTTTCTTTCTTCCTAAAACGTAGGCCCCAACCTTCCTAAATGATTTATATTGCCTTTTAAAAATGGATCTCTCAATGTAAGCTTTGCAACCAAAGTTAATCTTTTGTTTTCTTTTTAATATACGAACTGGCATCCATGTTCCAAATGAACCTGCAAGCCACCTGTGATTTGGCTCATTAGAGAATATATTTAACATTTTTACTTCTATTAATGAGCATTCTTGATTCGTTGTTAAATCGACCTCCTCTTGTTTTTTTACTGATATGCTTGATCCCTATGGAGCGACCACTGGAAGTGAGGTTAGAAGTATTTTGCCAGCGGTTGGGTTTGTTGAGAGCCTCTTAAACAGTTTTTGTGGCATTACATCCATCCTAACTATTTAATTGACTCCTCCCATCTGTAACTTCTATACAGATTCCTCTTACATTTATATATATAGTCTAAAATAAAAACTGCATAGAGTATGAAATAGGACGAATCATCTGAGTTTGGAACCTGAGCCGCTTATTGCTATTTTTCCTTCTTAATGCGCCCGGTTGCATAGTTGTCATTAACTAAAAACATAGTCAACTCTTGGTTTCCAAAAGAAATTGAACTTACCCAAAACTTCTGGACTTGTATTTTCCTTGTTTTTTTAAAAAATAGACAATTCCAGATTCTATCTTGATAGTCATTTTGATAGTTATCGGGTTCCATATCAAGATTTATATTTATATAGTTAAGAAATTCGTATGACAGTCAAAAGAAGATTTTATTTTATTTTAGTAACAAGATACATTAGATTCTTTTTTTTGCATGTTATCTTTTATATTATTTAGTATTTCATATCCTATAGTATTTGAGTAAAACTATATGAAATTATTGTAATGAATTGTTTAATATCATTAAATACAGAAAACATTTATACACCCCATCATAAGGCTTTCATGATCCAACTTGTATTATATATTTACCTATGAAAGAAAAAAAACTCATCTTAAACTCAAACAACGGTGACATGATGAAATAAAGAAATCGAACTAAATCTATATTAAAGATGTAAAGTTGCAATATGATGCATACAAAGAAACTAGCTAAATATAGAAGCAAACATCTATTGATATCACTTGAAATAGAAAATCCTTCTTGTTTTGTTACTTGCATGCGTAAAACTAGTTTAATTGCCGTAGTGGTGTTTGAAAAGTGTTTTATCTTTCCGTAAACTATGGTTGAAAGTACCTAGGCATATTTTCTTATCTTCTATGTTTTTACGTTCTTTGAGAAAGTTGCCTTCCAGCATGAGTGTTAAGTATGGGGAAACAAGAAAGTAGGTTTTCTTTTTCAAACCCTACACACTATTTTAACGGTTAATGCTTTGGCCAAAGTGAATGTGTTGTTGAAACAGACATATGTACCATTGAAACAGATGATTGATTGCCTAGTACATATATTTATATTTTCCTTGCCATATCCTATTGATGAGATGCTGCATTCATGATAGAAATGCATGTAGATTGATAGGCACACACCAGATTCCACCCTGCACTTGTTACAGGTTGCTAGGCTTGATGCAGAGCAAATGGGATGCAAGGAAGAGGAATCGATTCAACAAGGTTCAACTACACTAATGAGCCCAAAAACAAGGATCTTCATGGAAAAGTGGGAACAGCAGTTAAAGTTCTTGAATTCTTCTTGGAAATGGTGTTTGGACATGTATTAGATCCCATCCCATCCATTGGCAAAAGTGGATCAAACTTCGAACTACTAGTTCCTTCACAAACCCCAAGAAAGGCAAGTAGCCTGACAAACAGAGAACAGTCCCAATAACTTTTTATACAGACATCCAAATGCAACTCTTAGACATGAAATAAATACCCATTATGCCTCCCCACAACATACTCTAGAATGGGTTTGGGTTGTTTTGGAAAATGTGCTCTAAAAATGGACTGGTAATTCGGCTACAAGGGTTCAAGCTCAGAAATGTCATTGTGAAATGCCACGAACAGTCATACATAACTTCCACACAACACAAAATTAGGTCGATCACTTTAGTCAAATTGTAGATAACATAGTTATAGACATTTTACCCAAGTTACATAAAGATTCAACAGTGGAAACAAAAGTTATGGCATTTTTCCCAAAACAGGTTACTCTAAATCAGGGTTTTGACAGTTTTTACTAAAAATGCAATATCTTTCACAAAATGAAACCAAAATGCATGAAATGAAAAGGAAATGGAGGGTGATTGTCTGTACTATCACATACATACACTTGCATGTGCCTATGAGTCTGTACAGATCTGTACAAGGGCTAAAAACAACAAATTGTCTGAAGAAAATACAGAAAAATAGTGCTTTTTTAACATTCCATTTCATTCCTTCAATCACCCATGAATTTCTAAAGGTTACAAGGCCTTTTTTAAAGGCATCTCATCAAGAATTTTCAGTTTCCAACTGATTTCTAACTTCCTATAGTGAATCAAACCTTCATGACCTTTCATATTCCATCCTACTGCATTTTTTTCCAATTTTACATGACAACCTTTACATTGTATGCAATATTTTGCATATTTGAACTTCCTAGTGACCTCTAATACATAACAATGAATTGATAAACCTCATTACAATGTGGAAGCATACAAATTTAATCAAACTCCAAAATTTAGTCTATGAAGCATCAATTTATGAAGGTGCTCCTGCACCAAGGCCCTTTGAGCAGGGTCAGGCATTCTTTAGTTTAAAGGATACTGGGGAAGCGCAAGCTTCGTGGTTGGGTGGAAAAAGTGCCTGAACCATGTTCTTGTCCTTCAACACAGCAGATGGCCAGATGGTTGATGGCAGTCGAGGATTGATTTTGGATTCATTTGATATTGATGATAGTTGTACACTTGTATTTAAACTCAAATGTTATGTAAGGTGAAAAGCCATATCTATAATTGTATACTTATTGATATTGAAAGCTCTATAATTGAACTTAGAAAGATGCTTGTATTGTAATTCATGATTGGAATAAATTTATGAATGCAAATCTTGTGTTGTCACATGATATCACTTATTGTTGGCAAGATACACTGTGTGGCTTCATGAGTGTTGTCATTGATGCCAACAAAGGCTATCCCAGACATCCGCAGTACATAGTATGCCTATACCAGAAGTCAGATTGAAGATTGATTTAATCCGGTGAACAAAAACAAAGTATGTAACAAGGTCCAACAATCAGGTCCAGATCTCTCAGATGGTGTAACTCAGTAAGTTGTGGACTTGGGAAAGTCAAGAGGGGTATCATGACTACTGTATTCCAAAGATTTAGCCTCCGGTAGTAAAGCATGGAAAATATATGAGCATCTGAGTATTGGGCTCTAGTCAACTAGAGTTCACAAAGGAAGAACTGATCGGTAGAGTATCAAACTTCAATCCGGATGAGTAAATGATGTTGATCAAGTAATTTGTGGGAACATACATTGTTGGCCAACATGATTAATGACTTCTATATCTATGTTTTTGATATGCATCACAAATCAAGCATGGATTCAACCGATAGAGTAATTACTTGTAGTGTTCTTGATGCCGACTAGCAAGTTGATAGAAATCCTTTATGCAGATATATATACGAGATGGATTCCAGTATGTAGGTGTGTGTGGTTAAGCAGGGATGAAATAAAGTGTGAAGAAAAGCAGGAATAAGCGTGAAAGCAGCAATCCAATCCAGTATGTGACAAAGCAACAACACTAAAATAGAGGAAGAATGAAGTGCATCAGATCAGTGTATTGAGCCTAACCAGAACTAAACTCTTACATTTGTAGATGCCTCTCATCAGTTCAAACATCTGATTACCTTCTATAAGTTTTGTAGACAGTGAGTCTCTTGTAGGCAGTGTGCTTCTTGTGAGTAGTGTGCTTAGGCAGTGAGCCCTAATTGGCAAGTGCCATTTTGTACTCCTTTATTCTTTTAATAGAGAATACAATCTTGGGTTAGTCACCCCATGGTTTTTCCCTTAACAGGGTTTTCCACGTAAAAATCCTTGTGTTATGTGTGTTGATTTTATTTTTGTTCTTATGATCACATATGCTTATATAATTTGATGTTGCACTAATTATTAAGATAACAAAAGAAAAGAAAGTTAAGGAAATTTTGAGATAACTGATTCACCCCCCCTCTCAGTTATTTGCCTTGTTTCCAACAATTGGTATCAGAGCTAAGTTCCTCTGAACAAAGCCTAATAGCTTGAGGAAGATCTAGGAATCTCAATGGATATATATGGTATGAAGGAACAACTTCAATCTACCCTAGATGATCTTGAACAATCCCATTCTAAAGTCAATAATTTGAGAGAAAAACTCAAACAAGCTGATGATTTCATAAATGAGCTAAAATAAAAACTTAGTATCTCTGTGAAAAAGAGAAAGGAACTACTTCAAAAATTAGCCTATTAGAGTGAAGATAATGATACTAATGAAGATCTGAATGAGAAAAATAAGCTATGTGAGAAGCTGTCAAAAGAGGTCATTATGGTAAGGCATGAAATGGAATCAAGAGTTATGAGATTCACCCAAGAAATTGAAGAAAAAAAGAAAAGTGAAGATAATCTAAAACAATCCCTAAGGGAGAAGACAGAGGTCTGCCACAAAATGGATAGAATAATCAGGCATCTTGAATCCGATCTTGAAGAAGCTAGAGATAATGAAGAACAACTTGAGAATCAAATAGACACTCTGAAACAAGATCTTCAAACAACAAATGAATACAAAGAGAAATTCAAGATAAGCTTAGCCCAACTTGAAGTTCTTCTTGAAAGTGAAAAGAGGGTAGATGATAAGCGTGGCTTGGGCTATGAGAAAGGTGAAAGCTTCAGATCTAGTCAGAAAAACTTTGGATCAGGAAATTAAAGAAACAGGCCTAGAAGACCTCCGGTAAGGCAACCAAATGCTCAAAGATATCCATCCGTCAATAGATATTGCTTCAATTGCAACAATTTCGGTCATAAAGCAACTCAGTGTAGAAGGAGAATGAATTAGACTAATCCATCCTTCTCCAGACAATGTTTCAACTATAAAAGGTATGGTCACAAACCTCATGAATGCAGAAATATGTGAATAAACAATTCATTCAATGGTAGATGCTTTGCATGCAATAGAATGGGACATATGGCTAATCAATGCAGATCAAGAGGATATCAATCAAATATGTAAAGAAATGTTGTATGTTACAATTGCAATAGATCCAGTCACATTGCCAAATTCTGCAAAAGTAAAAATCAGGATAAAAAGGGTCCGGTGCAACATAATCAAAAACAAGATAAGGGTAAAGGTAAAGTGAATGCGGATGAAGTTCAAAAGGAGATGAGCAAGATTTAGGTGAAGAAGAGTACAAAAAATATTGGGGATGGATCCGCACTAGAATCCAGTGTTGATATTCCTTCCAGAAACTAAACAGATGAGCTCTGGCTTAGGGGGAGTCACAGAGAAAAACAAATTCCCCCAGCCAGTCAACTAGTGCCTAAATTTGGCACATGGAATGCTGCAGATTAAAGGGTTCTTGGAAAAATATCTAAATAACCCTCAATAAAAATATGAAAGATCCGCATGGAGTTTTGCAAGAGTTTAACCACTCAAGTTGATCCAGTTTGATAGCCATCCGGTAAAGAAGGATTTTCACAAACAGATCCGGTATGATTCAGAATTAAAATACTTTGATCTGCGGACCCATGGCATGATTGAAGAAAAGAAGATACATTGTCAATCCTCACTGACAATGATTCTAAGTTCAGCACAATGATTCAAGAAGATCTCTCTCAAAACAGGGCAACCGGATAACTTATGTTGTGCATTTATTATAAAAGGAAATTAGGGTTTACGCAAGGATAAAAGGGGTCATTCACTCATTATTTGCACATTTGCATTCAAGAAGAAGAAAAGAAGAGCTCTGCAACAAAGTTTCTACAATTCACTCAAGATCAACTGGAAAATCAAATTCAACCAACGATTTGTTTTGGCTCCTATTTCAAACCCTAAAAGCGTGAAAAGGTATTTCCATTATGAAAATTTCTCTCTGAATCTTTTGCAAGATGGCTACTCCAATGCTTGTAAAGATCACTGATAGGCCACGTCCTAAATTCAAGAAACACCCCTATAAATCTCTAGAAGTTGATCCTTTAGGCGCATTTTCTAGCATTCCGCATGGGGTATTGCACGTAGAAGATGTTAGGGTCTATATCCATGCCAACATTGAGGAATTTGGAAACTCAAAATTGATGGAAATCTATCATAAACAGCTAATAGATGAGAGTTTTGAACTCAAACCTCAATTCAAGGCCCTCTGGGATAAACACTTCGGACATTGCATACACTTTCCCTATTTTGCAGAAGATGATTGGGTCCGGTATGTCCTAAGTAGGATGCATGATAATTTCATGTGGTTAATGAGGCCCTTCAAGATAACAAAAGATGCCATCAGGGCAATGACTAGACTGCATTCTTTCGGTGGGTTACCTGCACTTAAATCTATCAAGAACTAGACAGTAACTGAAGCCACCGGATCTAAGTTTGACAAAAGAGCAATGACCATAGATGACATCACAGATCCAGATGTCAAGTTTGCCTCAATGATAATTAGATACAAGATCTATCATTCTAGCAGGGAGAATTTTGTGTCTGGGACTGCAATATAGGTAGCATATTAGATGTTGAGGGAAGATGCAGATTATGACCTGTGTGATCTTCTCCTAAATCAACTATTAGAAAACCCGCAGAAGATCAAAAAGGATAAGAAGAATTCCTTCAAATATGGTTTTCTAATACTGTGTCTATTCTTCTACTATATGAATGAGCTACCTGGATCTAGTGGTTGGGTTTGGCAAAATGATAAACCAGTTCCAATCTAGATTAGAGATTATATGTATGGACTTGGTGATGCTAAATCTCAGAACATAACTCTCTGGGGTTACTTTAAGAACTTCCAAAGCATGATGCAAGCCAGAGAGAGGATACCTCAATCCATAGTTGAGAAATACAAGGATACAGTGTGCTTCATGGTTGACACTGATTAATGCCTAATGGAGGCAGTTGAGCCCAGAACAATGTGGATAATGCCTATGGGATACGAGGTCAATGAGAAAATCTTGGAGCTACATATTCAACACCTGTTGAGCTAGCCTAAGGACCCTGAGGCAGAAAGGTTTGGAACCTTTCAAGAACTAATTGTAAAAATACATGTTGAGTTAAGACAACTAGAGATAAAGAGGAAAGTAAGAAGGCAAGTTGAGGAAATTACCAAAAGATTTGGCCTGTCAAAAGAGGCAGTAGATGCAAATAGAGAGAAAATGGAGAAGGATGAGAAAGAGAAACAAGAAGCAAAGAAAGGAGATGTTCTGGTACAAGCCTCCTCTTAGACTAGATCCTCTAAGAGCCCTACACCTGCCACTCCTAAAATCTCAAGGGCCACCAAACTGGAAGCCAAGACATCCGAAAAAGGAGAAAAGAGGACAAAGAACAAAGCTACAAGCTCATATACAAGCCTTAAGGATGATGAAGAAATAGAATCTGATGAGGAAATCAAGAAAATGAAGAAGAAGAAAACATTTGGGGAATTCTCTGCTAGTAAAAATAAGGAAGAAAAGGCAGAAGAATTTGTTGAAAAGCCCACTCTTTCCATTGATGACATCATCAAGGCAGTAACTGTTGATGGGAACCTACAGCCAGTAACAGAGTTCTATGATGAATACAGTGATACTGACAAGAGGATTTTGGAAGAAGCTATAGTCAGGTACCTAAACATTTACAATAAAGATTTCATTGAAATTATATCATTAATTCCTAAGAGTCTAGAGAAGGTACTTGAACTAAGAAAAGAGAATGCAAAAGCAAAAGACCTAGAGATTCAGGAACAAATAATGATTCAGCTTTATCCTTCTATCACTCCAAAACAAATAGACATGATTTTTAAGGATTGTAAGGATGAGTTCAGAAGTAAAGAAAGAATGAATAAACTTATGCTTGGAGAAACTGACCAAGTAGCAAGAGAAACAAAAGACATCCTCCATAATGCTTTCAAAAGATTCAATCTTCCTATTATAGAAGAAGAACCTTCTACCATGGATGTTGAAGGATTAAATGTAACCAATAAAGGATCTTCTGATGTAGAAGGATCAAAAGAGATAGATGAAGAGAAGTCTAAGGACTTGGATTCCTCTATTCTAGAAGAGGAAGTTCATGAAGCAATAAACACTGGTGACATCTCTCCTCCGGATCCCACTATAGACATTCCACACTCTGAAGATGAAGGAGAAGATAAAAGAGAAGAGAAGGTGATTCAAGAAGAGGAGGTAAAGGGAAAAGAAGAAGAACAACCAGAGAAGACTAATGATGATTGTTCTGATGTCCCAAAAGAAAAGAAGACTCAATCACTGGCAAGAGACACTGTAGAAGCAGTGAAGAACTTCCTAAGAAAAGAAATGATGGAGATAGATGAACCTAAGCTATTTCAAGGGCCACTGAATTTTGACTCTCTCTTCGGTTCAGACAATGAAATAGCATCCTTTGCTCAAGCCAAAGCAAAAGAAAAACTCCTAAAATCTCACATGGAAGACTATGAACTGTTGGAGATTGCATCCGAGATCCTGGAGAAGATCGTGCCATCATTCCAAAAGGATCCTTCGGACTCACCATCCGGCAAGCTGAAATCTTTGGTAAATTCTGTTAGCACTCACTTTGAATCTCTAGAAAAATCAGCAGAAGCAAAGGTCTGCAAGGAGTTTCTGGGAAAAAGATTCACTGAAGTACAGGGACTCATTTCTAATGATAGGAGGACCCTAGACATTGGAATAAAGAGCCTTAAAAATGCTCTTAAAGATGGTGGGGACATGTACAAATTTTGTCTATCTTGGCCCAAAGTGACAGAGAATATTGAAAAGAAGGTGAAAGAACAAGAAGGTAAATTATCAAGTTTATCTGAGAATTTTGATCCCCTCACTACCTCTTTAATGAATCAAGAATGCTAGGCCATTGTCATCATAAATGAAAGAAAGAGGCTAAACAAAGAAAAGAAAGATATAATAAACAAAATGAGTGAACTCAGAGGGATAATTATCCCTAAGTTAGAAGCAATGCATGAGGCCTTGACAGATGCCCAAACCACAGCCTGGACCGGTGATCCGGCAAATTTTAAAAGGGCATAAGCATATGCATTTTTGTTGAGTGGTCACATCTCCATTTTGGACAGGATGAAGCAGAGCTAGGCCATAGAGTTCGTACAGTTGAAGGCCACTTTTGTGGATATACTTAAGTATATGTCAGTATAACATATATATATATACTTATGCGGCCATATAAGATAATTTTTGCAAAATTTTGGTATGCGGATTTCGCCCTTTTCCATTGATGTCAAAGGGGAAGTGAGGAGTAGTGAAAAATGTGGAATCCAGCTAAGGGGGAGCTCCGATAAATAGTGCAAAAGATAGAGCATCAGCTAAGGGGGAGTTACTGCGACACAGCCATTTTTTACTAAGTGTTGCCATCAATGCCAAAGGGGGAGATTGTTGGCAAGAGACACTGTGTGGCTTCATGATTGTTGTCATTGATGGCAACAAAGTCTATCCCACACATCCACAATACATAGTATGTCTATACTGGAAGTCAGATTGAAGATTGTTTTAATCCGGTGAACAAGAACAAAGTATGTAACAAGGTCTGACAATCAGGTCTGGATCTCTCAGATGGTGTAACTCAGTAAGTTGCAGACTTGGGAAAGTCAAGAGGGGTATCATGACTACTGTATTCCAAATATTTAGCCTCCGGTAGTAAAGCATGGAAAAGATATGAGCATCTGAGTATTGGGTTCCAGTCAAGTAGAGCTAACAAAGGAAGAACTGATCAGCAGAGTATCAGACTTCAATCCGGATGAGTAAATGATGTTGATCAAGTAATTTGTGGGATCATACATTGTTGGCTGACATGATTAATGACTTCTATATCTATGTTTTTGATACACATCACAAATCAAGCATGGATTCAGCTGACAAAGTAATTACTTGCAGTGTTCTTGATGCCGACTAGCAAGTTAATAGAAATCCTTTATGTGGATATATATACCAGATGGATTCTAGTATGTAGGTGTGTGTGGTTAAGTAGGGTTGAAATAAAGTGTGAAGAAAAGAAGGAATAAGTGTTAAAGCAGTAATCCAAGTCAAGTATGTGACAAAGCAACAACACTAAAATAGAGGAAGAATGAAATGCATCAAATCAGTGTATTGAGCCTAACCGGAACTGAACTCTTGCATTTGTAGATGCCTCTCATTAGTTCAAACACCAGATTACCTTCTGTAAGTTTTGCAGACAATGAGTCTCTTGTAGGCAGTGTGCCTCTTGTGAGCACTGTGTTTGGGCAGTGAGCCCCAATTGGCAAGTACCATTTTGTACTCCTTTATTCTTTTAAAAGAGAATACAATCTTGGATTAGTCACGCCATGGTTTTTCACTTAACAGCGTTTTCCACGTAAAAATCCTTGTGTTATGTGTGTTGATTTTATTTCTATTCTTATGATCACATATGCTTATATAATTTGATGTTGCACTGATTATTAAGATAACAAAAGAAAAGAAAGTTAAGGAAATTTTGAGATAACTGATTCACCCCCCCTCTCAGTTATCTGCCTTGTTTCCAACAACTTATATCTCTTCTACTTGATGTTGTAATAGAAGTTACTTTACTTTACTCACTTGATGTTAAATGTGGATTTTACTTCAGTAATTATGTTGTGGAATTTTTCAATACTTTACATTTGGTATTAGAGCGATGGTTCTACTCTAGGCCTTTTGGATTGTTACGCTAAAGTTGTAAACTCTTGCAGATAATTCATCATGAATACTAGAAATTCTGGATGTAGGGGAGCAATCCTAGGATTTGGTAGTAACCCAGACACAGGAAACAATGAAGAAGCCAATGTTGGGAATAATATTGGCACTAATGCAGGAGGAGCCAATGCAGGAAATAATGCCAGAAACAATGAAGGGAACAGAAATAAGGCAAACATTAATAACAATGCAGGACAAAATAATGATGGACAGAATAACCAATTGAATCAAATCCTAAGTCTCTTGACTCAACAGGGAACTCTCTTGACTCAGCAGGGAACTCAAATAAACAATATGGAATATGAAATCATAGGAATAAGAGAAAATTAGAATGAGCAACATAGGGAAGAAGCTAGAGGTCCTGAGGGTGAAGTGAATGGGAACAATCGAAACAAAATTGCTAAGGAGTTAGGAAAGGATCTCAAAAAGGTTACCCCTCCTAAGTTTGACGGTAAGACTATAGGTGACAGAGCAGAAGCCTGGATAATTGATATGGAAAAATATTTTGATCTTCATGACTTGTTTGATTAAACTAAAGCTATATGGGGATCCTACCAGCTTATTGGTTAAGCAGGGACTTGGTGGGATAACGAGAAGCCAGAAAAGAAATTGTTACCAGGAGAAGTCACGTGGGATCGCTTCCTCGAGTTCTTCAGGAAGAGGTGGTTTCCACAGCTTTACTTTGACAAGAAAATGACAAAATTCCAAAACCTCACTCAAGGAGGTTTGACAGTGACTCAATATTAGGAGAGATTCTCTCACTTGTTGAAGTATGTTCCACAGTATCAGCTTGATGAAAGGTTCAAGATTCGTAAGTTTATCTTGGGGTTAAGGCCATAGATTGGGTCAGAGGTGGATATTCATAATCCATTGACCATGGATGAAGTGTTTGAAAAAGCTATTATCACCTAGTCTATGGGATTGAGCCCATCTTTCCCATCCATTTGAGGATTCCCGTACTACAATTCATGCAAGATTACCTTGAAATTGATGATCACTTGTCCTCCAGGTTAGTCCAGTTGTTGCACCTTGAAGAGAAATGTGACACTGCTATAGAAAACTTTACCAAACATCAGGGAGTAGTAAAACAGTGGTTTGACAAAAGAGCCAAGGTCGAAGCCTTTCGCATTTTTGATTTGGTTCTATACTGGGATAAGGCACATGAAAAGAAAGGAGAACATGGTAAGTTTGATAAACTTTGGTTGAGCCCATATCAGATCTATGAGATCCTCGGAGACAACATGTATAGACTCAAGAGCCTTACTGGTGAGGAGCTCCCATTGCCTGCCAATGGCCAGTTCCTAAAGCACTACTTCCAGGCCTGAGAGGCAGTTACTCCTCATCTTAGTGTACACAGTTAGGGGGTCTGTTTGCTTTGGTTAGAGTAGGTTGCCTTTAGTTTAGTTTTGCTTTCTTGCCTTTGCTTTCTATAGTTATTAGATGTTTTTCTTAGGTTAGTTGTCCTTTTGGTTTTGCTCTTGCTTGTTGCACTTGCTTTTGTGCAGGGTCTTTGCTTTTAGAAAGTGGTGGTAGTTATGCGGACCTACAAATGCTTCTTCGTTGGGCAAATAATCTTGAGTTTTCTTTGAGAAGCCAAGGTTCGGCTTAAACCGCACCGTGGTTTCCGCTGTTATGCTAAGGGGTATGATGCCTATTCATAGAAAATGTGTCATTAGTTGGTGCACATGAAGTATTTTCTAACCATATATCTCTCACACTTTAAATGATCCTAAAGTAGCTACATGAGTCTGAGTGATCTTGTGTCAAGTGAAAAGGTTGACTCCTTATTCTACCACATGCACTATCAATCGAGAAGGAAGGCAGGTGACACTAAGTGTCGCTAACCTATATCTAGTAAAAATAAAAGGTGTTTTTCAACACTAGACCCATTACAGTGCACTTGAAAAGAGGCTACCAATTGAAATTCTCACAAAAGATACTGTTCAGAAATAATTATCATCAATTACCATTATATCAGAAGTATTAAAGGAAGATCTGCCATTTATTTTTCTCAAGGCTTATCACATCTCAAACATTTGAGTATTTCTTGGTGGTAGAATGGTCTCAACTTCCTAGCTTGTCACAAAGGATTTTGGATGAACTCAGTTGCCAAAGGATGGGAATGAATACAATCACACACACTTAGGTTTTCAGGATGTGGATGGTTGTACTATTTGGTGATCTTGGATTCTTTTGATAGGGTATCCTACTTTTTCATTTAATATGTGGGGAACACAGAGATTCTAGGTTCAAACTGAAAGTTTATCATCGAAATCCTCTGGAGCATTTCCCAGTAGAGTCACCATTTGTTGTGCCTTGCACACACGCCCCATTTCAAAATAGCGATCCCCTCTTTCAATTTGGTCTAGAGTGCTCAATAGATTTTTCACCTCCTAAGTGGTCAAGTGGTCAAGGTGCATTTTTGCCATGTTTGAATGATGGTGTTGAAAATCACTTTAAAATCTACTAAGTCAAAATCTTTGTATCCCTTCCAATGACTCTAAGTAGCCCTTTTGTGCTAAATCTGGTCCCAACCGACCTTTGTGCTGAATTGCTACCCAACCGACTTTGCGCTAAATTATTGCTTGACCAACTTTGTGCTAAAAGCCTTTGTTACCAACTTTAGCATTGTTTCCTCTCTCGATGGACTTAGCGCTGAAATCTAGTGTCTCCAACTTGCATTGCATTGCTCGATTACTAACTAAGTTGGAGGACACCAAAATCCCTGCAAGTCCGAAGAGCCTCAAAATCCCGCAAACCCTAACTCGTCGAAGCACTCAACTGACATTTCGTACGCTCTGGCATTAATGGTGATTTAACCAGAGTATAAAGGGGATTTTCCCTCTTCTAAAGCTCATTTCACCTTAACATATATCTTTTGAGAGCTTGTGAAGACCTGCTGCTTGATTTGCTGCTCAAAGCCTGAGGATTCGAACTGGCGATCATTCTTTCTACCTATACGTTTCAAGTTCAACCCAACTTAGTCCATCCAGGTAGGAGCCAAATCTTGCACTTAGGGTTTCATGTTTATTTAGGGTTTTTTTTTCTTAAGTGCATAAGGGATAAATCTGAGTACATTCTAGGGTTTTTGTGATAATTTATGTTTGCTGATTAGAAACCCTAGGAAAAAACAAACTTAGTCTTTTAGACACCATTGGTAAAATAGAGAAAACTTGATAAAGCTTTTAGCGAGCTTGAAGCCCTTTCAAACAAATAAATGGAAAACTTTCAGCATTAAAATCTTGTCCAACCAACCTTCAAAAACCCAAATTATCCAATCGGTCGGTAGACGCCTAAACCCGCGCTGAGAGTCAAAATTTTCTTGGTGCCAAAAACTCGACCCTCCGACCTCCATGATGATTCCTGCTAAAACCAATTTGGTTGGAAGGATCTGAAAGTCATTTTGCTCTAAAATCACTCAGCGCTGATCTTGCGCTAAAAGACCTGCTCTCCGACTTAGTCGAATGATCGAGAAAACCCCGCTAGTCGGTAACTGTTGAAAGTCCTGCTAGAAACAAGAAAAATAGCTCTACGCTATAATTAATCCCATCTAACCTTGCGCTAAAACATGCCTTCGCCGACTCAGTCGGTTGACCTCAAATCTCGCGCAGGTCTGACAAAGACAAATCCCGTGCAAATGTGATCTCAATAGCCTTGCGCTAAAATCCAACCGACTAATTAAACAACCAAACTCAAAGTCCGTAACCTTTGAAAGTCGCACAAGTCGGTCAGTCTAGAAACCCACGCAAAAGGGAAAAGATATTTCAACACTAATAGAATATTAGGTCAGATGAACTAGATTTCCCCGCTGAGGTCGGAGGACCTCAAATATAGTGCTTTCCTACTTACAGGTTGGTTGACCCTGAAATTAGCGCAAATGGTTAAAAATGACTGTGTTTAAAGAATTTTCAAAGGGGAAAATATCATAAATGATGTAATTAATGTTACAAATGTAGATAATGATGTTTTTCATGCTTCCAATGAGATGTCTTGCAACATTAAATGTTTTTTCTTTGCATGCATTAATGGTGAATTGCTATGAAGTAAGTGCAATGATAATAAACTGTTAGACTTGTGGTTCTTTAAAAGGGCATATCAGTAGTATTAACAGATTCATTAAATTCATCTAACTTAGGAGTTTTTAGAAAGTCTCAAAGTATCAAATTTATAAGGTCCAGTCCTGCAGGTTAGATGACTGCTCGAGCTCAAACCATGAAATATGAATTCAAGGGCATTCCTCCAGAGACTAAGATTCATTCCGGATGGAGTGATGTAGGAGACACAGATCTAGGTCACATAGACTTAGATGACTTTAGATTGAGAATGTTTGGCTCAAATCGAACTCCTAGGGCCAAAACACTTAAAGATAGTGGAATTGCATAGGCTGATGCCTTCCCCACCTCAGTGCAGTGTGCATAATTAATAGTAACATGTGCATAAAGATATGATATCATAACAAGGACAATCTAAACTACCAACAAGGATATCCTAGCTGATTTAAGCCCACCCTCTCTGGCTAAGACTTTTGATATTCCATGGCACATAGTTATGACAATGCCAGACAAACAAGGATAAAAGGAAACTTACAATAAAGATGTGAATGGGTGCAGGAAACATATGAATGATCATTGGGCAAAAAGTAGAAGGTCTTCTCTGAGCAAGTTTCCCGAAGTATTATATAGAAGTGACTTCCATGATGAGATTGGGGATTTGGTAACCTTTTTAAGCAGGATATATGGGTTACCTATAGCCTCCACTTTTGAGGAGTGGATGTTCATTATCATAATTGAGATACCAAAAGGGACTAAGTTTCACTAGTCCCAAATCCTTAGTGACAACATTCATGAGGCCTTCAACAACTTCAAAGAGAAGAGATACTTTAGATGGACATCTTATGTTGTCTATGCACTAGCAAGAAGAAATCACTATGTTGGGTTGTCTAAGATTGGATAAGTTGGAAATGATGAGAAAACCCAAGTAAAAGTATATGAGTGTTACCCTCAGCTAACCCCATCTCAATCTCTGATACACTTTTAAAAGGGTGAATGATGCTTTTACAATGTATATAGCCAGATTGTTGCAAGGTAATACAACCTTGAGGATTTCCACTGAAGTAATGAATGAAGTAACCAGATATGGTAGATGGTATATTCAATTTGAAAAGTTCACATATCTAAGAGTACAAGGTTTCACTAGGATGGCTTATAGACTTCCCAGATATCCTGATGACAAAACAGTGCTTCTAGAATTGACTAGATAGTTGATACCTTGTGCTGAGAAACTTACGCACTTACACAGAACCAATGTTCAGTTTCCTATTAGGTTTGGTAAGGGGAATTATGCATGCCCTTCCTTGGCATTAGCAGAACATTCTAACAAGGAACTTCAACTTCTTAACTTACACTTCTACAATGCAAGAGATCACTTTGATCCAAACAAGGTAATGGAAAGGTTTACAAGAAAAAAGTTGTTTCATAAGATGCATATCGAGGACTTTTGGGCCAATTGCATGGATGACTACGAAGTAATGAAGAAGGCTCATTCAAGGCTATCTCTAGCCTTCATCCAGAAGTTCCACATTATTGTAGTTGCAGATCAGTTGGAGGATGATGATAAGGTTATGGTCAGAGGAGCTTGGGAAGCCCAATACCATAAACCAATCCCACTACCAAATTGGGCCAATGTAGAAGAAAGCTCTTTGGATATCATAATGCGAGAACCAATCAGATTGAGTAAGAGGCCAAGTAGCTACTTTGGAGGGACAAGGAATGCAACTTACATACACTGCATTTGAATCAGATAAAGATTCTGGGGGTGAAGAAGATGAACCCATAGACCTCACAGATGAGGCAGAGCCAGTGGAGAGGTAGAAATCAGATAATGAAGAACATATATCTTTGGCAAAGAAAGGAAAGAAAGTTAAGAAGCCATCTGCAAGGCCTCCTTCCAAGAAAGACCAGCCTCCTTCCACCAAGACAAGAGCCTCCAAGAAAAGAGATATGTCGAGTGGTCCTGGGGAAGGTTCTAAGACCAAGAAAGTTAAGGTGAAGAGGGTAACTGAGGAAGGTGCTACAATACAAGTAGATACTAGTCCACCAACCTCCCTATCTCCTGCTGCTCCAAGTATAAACATGGCTGCCTCAACCTCTGTAGCTTCTACTCTTATATCTCCCCCCACTACTTTTACTACTACTGCACCCACTTCACCCATGACATCAGTTGCCATTGTCCAAGAAACATCCGCTGCTACCATCTCTCTTGCTCCCTCCATTTCAACTGTTTCCTGCTCATTAGTAATATCCTCCAATGCCCCTAGCAGCCCTATTTCCTCCTCTGCTGCCACTTCATGTCCTTCTACTACTACTCTACCTTCACCTTCTACTTCTTCTACTCAATTATCCACCCCCACAGCATTACCTCCTATTTCCACCATTCTTTCACCTTCTCTTCCTCTACCTTCACTACCTTTTCCTTCACCCCTTGTCATTTCTTCTAACTTGTCAATAGTATTAGCTAATCTAACATAGACTAACATGCCTACACCACCCATATCCTCTACAATTCCTATTTCACAAATGCCCGCAGATTCAACCTCCTTAGCCATACCTCTGCTGCCCGGAATTGATAAAGTATGTACAGAATTAGGTTTGCAGGAGCCTTGAAACTGAATTGATGCCTGAGGTAGAGAAAGATGCATTTGTGAAAGTGAGTAATGAAGTTCCAAATGAACCTCTAACTGAGACAGTTAATGTTGAAATCATTGACATATCCAACAGCCCTCCAGAGAAAGGTCAAACAGAGGAAGTTTTCAAGGTAGCTCAAGAAAATATGATGATAAACTGGAGAAACTTGGCTAATGAGGGAGAAAAGAAAAAGAGATAAGTAAAGATAAGGAATCAGAACAGGAACAGGGTTCACCTAAAGAGCTAGATAAAACTAATGATGATAAAGCCACTGAACTGAACAAATCATCTTCTACAGCACCTGAATGCTTGAAAAACAGAGTGGCATATATTGAGCCACAAGTAGAGATAATGCAGCTGGATTTGACCACTATCTTGTCACAAGCTCATAGGCCCAAGAAGCAAAAGAAGGCAAAGATACAGTCTAGAATCTATAAGGATAAATCAGGATCCCGAATTACAAAGGTAGTCGTCCCGCCAACAAATGCAACTAAAGAACAAGTTAGAGCAGAAGATTATGTAATTTCCATAGTTGATTTGGGACCCACCACTCATGCTCAAAGAGTGGATGACTTTAAAGGATCAGTTACTTCAATTTTGGAACAATTAGACAAAGATGAGATGTCCAAGAAGGAGTTAAAACAGTAAAATGAAGAACTCCGCACTTGTCTCCAGTTTCTTATCAAGCCAGTCGATGCAAGAGGATATATAAGGACAGTGCCCACTTTCCTATCTACTGATGAAATGGTGAGACTAGGTGAGGTAAGGGCCAAGTCCCAAGGTACTAAAAATTGGTTGTTTAGAGTTTTTGAAAAGGGATGCAAGACTATCAATGCCTCTGCTCAAGCGCACAAGAAGCTGGTTGAACTTCATAAAAAATAGAAAGATCTACACGAAGAATGTGACTCCATCGATGAATATTACTCTCATATGTTTCCGCAGAAAAAGAGCATCAAGGATTTGCCTGCCTAGACTCTAGTAGTAGAGAATATTCTAACTGGAGACAAGTTGTCCAAGGCCATTAAATGGTATCAACAGCTACTTTTGAGGAAAGAAACTTTTGAAAACATAAAGGAAGCATATAAGCCAGCAGATGAAGAGCTGCGGTCTATTATATACGATATCAATGATTCTTTGAAGGATTGCCTAGAAACATCTTATAATGACTATGCCCCTTATGATATCGAGAAGCGTAAAAGCAAATTACATAAGGTAATTTTTGAAAGTACTGAGCTCAGTATGGAAGACAGGTTAGATAAGGTAAGTGACCTCAAAGCCAAATTCAAAGCATTCCACAAGGCTGGGGCAGAGATAGAAAATATATACAACAGATTTAGCCAGGAACTGGAGATGTTCGATTATCGGATCAATCATTTGAAGAATCCAGATCCCTCAAAGATCAATCCTGCACTCGAGGCATGGTTAAACTACCGCAATAAGCTGGCTGATGAAGACAAAATTAATTTAGATGAAGAGTCTTAATATTATTTTGAATATTTTAAGAATGTAATCCCGTCATAATTGTAAATTGTTGTATTCAGGGCAGCATGTGACTCTATTTTGTCTTTTCTATGCTTCAAAAAATATTCTTTTCTATTAATATATTGAGTTGGCTAGTCAAATTGACTAGATTCAATGTATTTGGAGGTTGTTTTTCATCTTTTTCATAAAAGACAAAGTGTAATCCAGGAATTGATATGAGCTGTTGTGCTGGCACTTATTGATGTAATCTGGACCATCGGTGTTGAGTTAATCTCTACTATTCATTTGAAAACTCGGTATGCTACTTTCCTATATAAAGGGCTGCCATTTCCACTTTTTGTAAGAGAGATTTTGATACCGAATTGTTGACACTCTGCCATTTGAAGTAATGCAAAGAAAGTTTCTACAATTATCTTGAGAATTTGTATTTTGTATTGGCTCATTTTGGTTTTCATGGTTCATTTCTTGCTCTCCCATAGTTAGTTAGTTGTGCTTTATAATGTTTGTGGTTTGCTAAAAGTATTTGATGAATGCTCTAGTCCATACTTTTGGTTATTTGCTGATGGTAGATAGCTATGTAAAGTTAGTCTAGACTTATCAGTTGTGCTTAGTTCAATTGCATTTCATGAGTTAAATTATGCCAGTCATTGGGTATTTAATGAATGAATGTAATATGAAAATCTCTAGATTTCCATTGAAGATAGCACCATTTTCTGCAGTGTTGTAACACCTATTTTAGTTTGGTAACTCAGAAAACTGGTTAAGTTTCAGAGCATTTGTCTACTTAAAGTAAAATCTATGCATTGTGAATGTCACTTAGGATTCCTCTAAAACCCTATACCTTTTGCATTTTCTTAAAAAACCTTGGTTAGAATAGGAATTTCAGCAGCATTTTATATTGTTTATCAGCTAAAATCTTGAAGGGTTTATGTGTATTTGCTATTCCAACTTGAAGATCTATAGATTGCATGTAAGACCCCTTGTTGGCACAGCTAGACATTCCACTGAAGTTATTCCAAGCAAGCTAAGACCTAGTTGTATTATCCTTGGAGTAGTCTTACCTAGGGTAGGATACTTTTCAAGAGAGGTGTGAAACCAGCAATCACACCTGTGTTGCTGCGTGCTAAAACACACATCAACAGTAACTACTAGAACCACTCTGAGACAACAAGTAATCCAAAACTTGCAAGGGGATGAACACTATGAACAGGTTAAACAAGCATTAGAAGTAGACCCCATGGATCATCGATTTGATGGGTATGTGATGGAATTAGATGGGATTTTGAGATATCAGGGAAGAATGTATATCCCAGATTCAGGTGAGTTAAGGAAATTGGTTCTTGAAGAGAGCCACAGTGCACCATCTTATGGACACCCAAGAGTGACCAAGACAATGGAAGGATTGAGACCATTGTACTTTTGGCCTAAACTCAAAAAGGACATGACTGAGTTTGTTGCTCGATGTTTCGAGTGTCAATGTGTCAAGGCAGAACATGTCCATCCTGTAGGACTAATTTATCCACACAGTATTCCAGAGTACAAATAGCAAGTGATTAGCATGGATTTTATTTAGGCATTTCCCATGTCAAAGAACATGCATGATGTCATCTTGGTAGTGGTGGACAAACTGACTAAAGTGGCTCATTTCATTCCCAGAAATCTCTTGGATGGGTCGTTGACCTTAGCGAAAAAGTTTGTCCAAGAGATTTTTTGATTACATGGAGTGCCAAAAACGATCATCTCAGATTGTGACACTTGCATGACCTCTAGGTTTTGGACCACACTTAATGCAGCATTGGGGACTAAGTTGAACTTTAGCACGACTTATCATCCTCAAATAGCTGGTCAGATAGAGAGAGTCAACCAGGTAGTGGAGGATCTTCTGAGGATGTACTGTATGGACTAGTAGTACAAATGGGAGGAATATTTGCCATTGGTAGAGTTTATGTATAATAACTCATACCATGCATCCTTAGGGATGACACCATTTGAGGCTCTTTATGGGCGCAAGTGTAGGACTCCAATCAGTTGGGACAGGATTTAAGACATGATAGTAGTTGAACCTGACATGTTAAAGGAAATGGAAGATCAGATGAGGCTAATAAAAGAGAAATTGAAGCAAGCCTCGGATAGACAGAAAAGTTATGCAGATAAAAACAAGACTTTTAGGCAATTCTCAGTGGGTGACAAAGTGTTTTTAAAGGTCAAGCCACATAAGAGTTTGATTTTGTTTGGCAAGGCATCCAAACTAGCTCCAAGATTCATAGGACCTTTCAATGTTCTAGAAGTGATCAATCTAGTTGCATATAGACTTAATCTTCCACCAGCTCTCACCAAGATCCATAATGTTTTTCATGTGTCTTTGCTCAAACCTTACCATCCTGATGTATTGCATATTCTTGATTGGCATGCTCTACAGGTACAAGATCCAAGAGTGGTGCTAGTGGAGCCCATTCGAGTCTTGGAGAAGCGCAACGTTAAGTTGTGTAATAGAGACATAGTGCAGTATAAGGTCCGGTGGGACCAATATTCAGTGGATAGTGCCACTTGGGAGGATGCTACAGAGATTGATAGATCTTTTCCGCATTTGGGAAATTAGCATAGATGTTTTTATTACATGCACATTAGAAACACTTTGATACATAGATGATGATACATTATTGTTTTGATACTTTATTGCTTCAATGCTTGATGTAATAAGAGATTGAGATGATGTCTCTTCCAACTGGGGAAGGATGTCACGTCTCAGACTTTCAGATTTACTTAATTTGGTTAATTGCAATTGAGACCATTGAACATTAATTGAGGATAATTGATAGAGATATATTATTGGTTTATGATTATGTCACTTCGGCTATATTTTTTTAGGACTAGCCTATTGACAGTGGAATGAGTGCGAATGAATGCAGGTTGTTGAAGGCAAGAACATGGCTCAAGAAGAGGGGTCCTAGCCACTTGGCAACAATTATTGGGTTCTAACTAGTGTTCTTTCACACACACTCATGTAGATTTCATGTTTGTTTCGATGGATGTTTGCATTGCATGTGTTTCAATGGATGTTGCATTGCATGAGTTTCGATGGATGTTGTTGATTTCTCCTTGTGGGATAATGTCGAATGTCTTGCTTTGACTTTAATTTAAGTTTGATACCTGCTTGTAACAAAGACAATAAGTTAGTAATACTTCTTTTAATCTAAATAGATATATTAAATTAAAAATATCACTTCATCGAAACATAAAATACCTAATGTATGTAAATACTTGTTAAATTTATTTTTCCTTCTGTAATGATTATACTCATATCAAGAATCTAAAATTTTATGAGGAATAGAGTGTCGTAATTAATTATAAATAGATACTCCTATTCTATAGTATTACAAATCATGATAATAATTAAATATTATAAAACCCAAATTATAAAATAAATTAAAGTGTTCTTTTTATTTTCCTTATATTTGAAATAAATAAAAAGAAACCATGACAAGCTATAAATATATATAAATTTACTTTCTTATATAGAGATGGATGATATTGAGTGTGGGATATATTATTAAAAAAAAAAAAAAGAGGAGCAAATTTGCATGTGTGGCATGCATTATGGGAAATTTTTATTTCAATTGCATGGAGAGGAAAATCATAGGGAAATTAGGGTTGGAAGTAATTAGAACAAAGAAAAAAATTTATTTTTTTCAAGAATGAAAGAAGGGAGACATAGGACAGTTGGAGAGAAGGAGAAGATATCAAAGAAAGAAAAATGTTGGGAGTTTACAGCAAGGTCAACATTCTAATTCCAGGTCAGCACGCCTATAGAGGTATTTTTCATGATATGCTTGCTCTTGCCTTTGCCTAGTTCAAAATCTGAGACCTTGAGCATTCTAATCTACTGTTCTTTCTTGCTTAAAACATATTAGCATGATAATAAACAACATTCTTTCAATGGATTGACTTCGAGTTCTTTTTTTTTTTTAAGAAAAGCCCATTTCTGTAACTTAAAAATCGGCCTTCTAAGTCTGAGTGGTTTCTCTTAATTGGCCGCCCTTCCTCTGATTTAAACTACCTTTCCACTTAATGATCAGCTCTTGATTAGATCTTTATGAAAATGTTAGATCTATTCCCCTAAGATGAAATCGAATCTCTTTGAATGATAGTAGATTGACATTATTTTCATAAGGGAAATGGTTTTGAGTTTTCTTTAGCCTATTCTAGAATTAAAAAAATCGACCTCCTAGCCTTTTAAATGGCCTGCACTATCTTGTGATTTTGCTACGTATATGCTTGACTCTCTAAAATGTTTTCAATGATTTTATTTTCTTGTTGATCTGCTCTTTTGGATCGGCCTCTTCCAGGCGCTTGAAATCTTCTAAAATGTTTTCTTTCTTCCTAAAACGTTGGCCCCAACCTTCCTAAATGATTTATATTCCCTTTTAAAAATGGATCTCTCAATGTAAGTTTTGCAACCAGAGTTAATCTTTTGTTTTCTTTTTAATATACGAATCAGCATCCATGTTCCAAACGAACCTACAAGCCACCTGTGATTTGGCTCATCAAAGAATATACTCAACATTTTTACTTCTATTAATGAGCAACCTTGATTTGTTGTTAAATTGACCTCCTCTTATTTTTTTACTGATATATTTGATCCCTGTGGAGCGACCACTGGAAGTGTGGTTAGAAGTATTTTGCCAACGGTTGGGTTTGTTAAGAGCCTCTTAAATGACTTATGTGGCGGTAGATCCATCCTTGCTATTTAATTGACTCCTTCCACTTGTAACGTCTATACAAATTCCTCTTACATTTATATATATAGTCTAAAATAAAAATTGCATGAGCATAAAATAGGACGAATCATCTGAGTTTGGAACCTAGGCCGCTTATTGCTATTTTTCCTTCTTAATGCACCCAGTTGCATAGTTGTCATTAACTGAAAACATAGTCAACTCTTGGTTTCCAAAAGAAATTGAACTTACCCAAAACTTCTGGACTTGTATTTTCCTTGTTTTTTAAAAAATAGACAATTCCAGATTCTATCTTGATAGTCATTTTGATAGCTATCGGGTTCCATATCAAGATTTATATTTATATAGTTAAGATTCTTATGACAGTCAAAAGAAGATTTTATTTTATTTTAGTCACAAGATACCTTAGATTCTTTTTTTTGCATCTTATCTTTTATATTATTTTGTATTTCATATCCTTAATTATTCATGAGTAAAAATATATGAAATTATTGTAATGAATCGTTTAATATCATTAAATACAGAAAACATTTATACACCCCATCATAAGGCTTTCATGATCCAACTTGTATTATTTATTTACCTATGATAGAAAAAAAACTCGTCTTAAACTCAAACAACGGTGACATGATGAAATAAAGAAATTGAACTAAATCTATATTAAAGATGTAAAGTTACAATATGATGCATATATAGAAACTAGCTAAATATAGAAGCAAACATCTGTTGATATCACTTGAAATAGAAAATCCTTCTTGTTTTGTTACTTGCATGCATAAAACTAGTTTAATTATCGTAGTGCTGTTTGAAAAGAGTTTTATCTTTCCGTAAATTATGGTTGAAAGTACCTAGGTTTATTTTCTTATCTTCTGTGTTTTTACGTTCTTTGAGAAAGTTGCCTTCTGGGATGGGTGTCAAGTATGGGGAAACATGGAAGTAGGTTTTCTTTTTCAAACCCTACATACCGTTTTAACGGTTAATGCTTTGGCCAAAGCGAATGTGATGTTGAAACAGACATATGTACCATTGAAATAGATGGTTGATTGCCTAGTACATATATTTATATTTTCCTTGCCATATCTTGTTGATGAGTTGTTGCATTCATGATAGAAATGGATGTAGATTGATAGGCACACACCATATTCCACCCTGCACTTGTTACAGGTTGCTAGGCCTTTTGAGCAGGGTCGGGCATCCTTCAATTTGAAGGATACCAGGGAAGCGCAAGCTTTGTGGTTGGGTAGAAAAAGTGCCTGAACCATGTTCTTGTCCTTTGACGCAGCAAATGGCCAGATGGTCAATGGCGGTCGAGGATTGATTTTGGATTCATTTGATATTGATGGCAGTTGTACACTTGTATTTAAACTCAAATGTTATGTAAGGTGAAAAGCCATATCTATAACTGTATACTTATTGATATTGAAAGATCTGTAATTGAACTCAGAAAGATGCTTGTATCGTAATTCATGATTGGAATAAATTTATGAATGCAAATCTTGTGTTGTCATATGATGTCACTTATATCTCTTCTACTTGATGTTGTAATAGAAGTTACTTTACTCACTTGATGTTAAATGTGGATTTTACTTTAGTAATTATGTTGTGGAATTTTTTAGTACTTTACAATATATATGTGAGTTAATCCTCACCGTTGTTTTTTCCTTCTTAGGTTTTCCATGTAAATCTGGTGTTCTTATGTGTTTGGATGTGTTTGCATTAATGCTTCATATGTTTACATTCTGTTAATGCATGATAAGAGGTTGATGTTTGGAATTGCTTTGAGATTTTAAAGTTTTAATGTACAACTGATTCACCCCCCCTTCTCAGTTGTCTTGTGCATACTAACAATTGGTATTAGAGCCAATTCCCTTGAAGAAGCTTAACCGCTTGGGGTAGATCCAGATGGCACACAGGAAAGGGATTGAGGTTCCAGTGTTTGATGGGACAAATTATGGTTTTTGGAAGACCAAGATGGAAATCTTTCTTATCTCATTAGGATATGGCATATGGAAGCTAGTTGAGAAATAATATACTATACCTATTGTTGCAAGTATGTGCCTAACCAGTGTTGTCATTGATATCAACATATATGTCTTGTCATTAGTGTCAACTGTGCTCTTGTTTTGTTCTGTGCTTGTATCAAATTAGTTTCTTTATATTGGCCTATGTAAGTGTTGAAGATAATGAGTATGTGATCCTAATATTATGTTTCCAAGTGCTTTTGAGAAAATTTGCTCTTCCAATAGAAACAGTGTGTTGAAGTGTATCTTTGTTTACAACAGAACAGTCCAGTAATTTGCTCTGCATTTCTTGTAGAATGAATATATTTGTTTGTGGATTGGAAGTCATTTAGAGGCATGTATGAATATGCTATATTCCAAGTTTGAGCCTCTGGTATGAAGATTTGAGAAAGTTCTATTCACCAGAGTAAGAACTATTTTTCTATGCATTTAGTGGTGATAGGGAGAAACTATTTTGCTCTGCATTTCTCTGCATTTAAGTTTTACAGTTTGCGGTTCTGGAATTAAGTTTGTGATGATTTTATGTACCTTCAGTCCAAATGGTTCATGATTTGGTGCTTCGCAAGTGATCTTTCCTTTATGACAGTGCCCGACATTTATGTTCAAGTGCTTTGATTTGAAGAATCTTCTGGATAGAGTGTTTGAGGGTTGTGCGGAAGTTATTAATGATTGTAATGTGCTTGTGGGAGTCTCTAGATCATGTTCCTACCTCAAATTGGTCCGCAAAGTAAATTCTGGATCATACATGAAGCATGCTCCTAAATGTTTAAGTGTTAACACCAATTTTAGCCGACTCAGTTGTTCTCACTACCTGCGGTTATGTTTTGAAGATTGTGGAAGCATGTAGCTACATGGAAGAAAGAATTTGAGTCCTAGGTAAGGATTTATGTGATCCACATTCATTCTTTTCCTCCACAAATCTATTTAGTTCTAGACCTATTCTAATGTATGATTGTAATGTTTGTAATGCCGACCTTAGAGATTGTTCCAATGGTTGATGATTGTAATGCCGACCTTGATGATCATTCCAAGGTTGATGATGTTGGAATTAGTCTAGACAATTGAGAGGGGGGGTGAATCAGTTGTCCCACAATTTTAACCTTTTCTTCTTTTAATCTTCTTTAACAACTTTCAATCAGATAAACATTAAAGCATGAATCAATATAATAAGAACAGAAAAAAATTGAGCACACATAACACCAGAATTTTACGTGGAAACTCAGTTAAGGAAAAACCACTGTGGAGGTTAACCCACAAGATTCGTACCATATTAAAAGTACTTAGAAGAAAAGGGAAGGCACATGCCTTCGGGCTCACTGCCCAGAGTTCACTACTCAAGAGAGGCTCACTGCCTACAAAATTTATGTTTAATATAGAAATGAACTGTGAAACAACATCTACTTTATGCCTAGTTCAGTTCCTTTGAAATCTCATAAAACTTTTGCTCTGCTCCAAATACTTCTTCTCTAGTTCTTCATCTAAACATCTCTTGTTCTTCTGTTTCTCCTCTTCTCTACTCTGCCTTTGATCCTTTCTTTGATTTTATTATATTTGCACAAGGATGATTTTCCACAACTCATCAATAAGTATTTATACACTTTATCAACCTTCAAATGAAGATAACTGAAGAAGTGTAAGTAAGAGCAAAGCAGAAGAGTTGTGTTGCGCTTCAATGGAACTGAACTCAGGCATGGAGTAGATGCTATCAAATCAGTTCAAAAATCTTTGGCAATGAGCCGATCTTGGTAGTGAGCCTCTAATTTTCATTATTGCTATAACATATTTATTTTTTGAGCTAACACTCACTGTGGTTTTTCCCTTATAGGGTTTTCCATGTAAAAAATCCGGTGTCTCATGTGTTGAATGTGTGATTGTGTCTAAGTTTTTGATTTCATGCTTTTATGGTTAAATCATAATAACAATGATCAATTGATTGGTGTATTGATGTTTATAAGAAGTTAAGTTTTGGTGACAACTAATTCACCCCCCCTCTCATTTGTCCTATGCATTTCAACAATTGATATTAGATCCAAGTTCCTCAGAAGAAAGTCTAACAGCTTGAGGAAGATCCAAGCTGTTGCACAAAAAGGATGCTCCACAGTTTGATGGAATGGATTATGCTCTTTGGAAGGTATGAATGAAAAGCCATTATATTTGTCTTGGTTATAGTGTTTGGAAGACAACAGAATCAAAAATATACTATTCCTCAGAATGGTCTATCAAGTGATGATGAAATCAAACAATATGAGTTAAATGGAAAAGCTAGAGATGCTCTGTTAAGTGCCTTATCCAACACTGAGTTAGTAAAGTCATGGATCTAGGAACAAATCATGAAATTTGGGAAAAGTTGAAGAATTTATATGAAGGAGATGATTTTTTAAAAGGTGCCAAATTTCAAAACCTGAAAGCTAAGTATGAAAGTCTAAAAATGAGTGAAGATGAGAACATAACAATCTACTTACAAAAGGTTGATGAAATTGTCAATGGAATCAAAGGTCTTGGAGGAATTGTTGATGATAAAGAGGTTGTATTGAAGATTCTTAGATCATTGCCTAAATCCTACAGTCACAAAGTATCTACAATTGAAGAAATCATGACTATGAAAGATGTTTCAAAAGATCAGTTGCTTGGAAAACTTACAGCCTTTGAGATGAGAGAGTTTGGTGATTCCCTGCCTAAAACAGAGACTGCTTTCAAAGGTAGCACTTCAAAGAAGACTTCAAGAGCTGAGAAGTATGCTATGGAATCTGATGATGACCTTGAGGAAATTAAAACCAACTTTGTGGATAAAATGTAAAGAGGTACCGGTAAGTACAAAGACAAGTTACCATTCAAATGCTTTTCATGTGGTAAGATCGGTCACTATGCTTCTAGGTGTCCGAAGACAATTGTAAGAGGTAGAAAGAAATTTGAAAGTAAACCTAGGGTTGTAAAGAAATGTTATATTGTTAGAGATCTTGATGATGATGATGTAACAGATGATGAGTTTGATGATGCTAGTACTAGTGCAAATGAATGCTTGTTTATTACTATTAAGGAAGAACCTGTATCTACTAATCCGACTAGTTGTGTGAAGGAAAGAAAACTAGTGGAAGAAAGTGCTTTGTTTGTTTAGGTGGAGAAAGATAAGGATGAATGGATTATTGATAGTGGATGCTCACATCACATGACCAATGACAAAAGTAAGTTTGTAAGTCTGGAAAAGTATGATCGAGTACTGGTTAGGTTTGGAGATAATGCAGCTGGTAAGATTTGTGGAAAAGGATCTATTTCTTTTGATGGAAAGCATAATACTGATGATGTCCTATATGTGAAAGGTTTAAAGCATAATCTTTTGAGTGTTGGTCAGATGTGTGATAAAGGTTATGATTTGAGATTCAAGGATAATGGATGCAAGATCATGGAAAGCTCCAGAACAGTGATTGCAACTGGAAAGAAGACCAGAGGTAATATTTATCAATTAAGAGGAACTAGTGATTATTGTTTGTTGGCTCAAATAGATGAGAGTTGGTTGTGGCATAGAATGATGTGTCATCAATTTTGATAACTTGGTGAAGATAAGTTCAGTACAGCTTGTGAGAGATTTGCCTAAGATTGTTAAGCCTGCTAATACTGTTTGCAAGAAATGTCAGTTGTGAAAGCAGACACGAACAAGTTTCAAAAGCAAAGAACAATTTTTTGTCAGATTGTTGGATCTAGTGCACATAGATTTGTGTGGTCCTACAATGATAAGAAGTCTACAAGGAGATAGGCACTTCATGTTGCTTATTGATGATTATTCTAGAATGACTTGGGTCAATTTTCTAAAAAATAAATCAGAAGCCCTACAAAAGTTCAAATCCTTCAAGGCAATGGTTGAGAATGAGATAGACTTGAGAATCAAGTGCTTAAGGTCTGATAGAGGAGGTGAATTCACAACAAATGAATTCAATGTTTTCTGTGAAGAACAAGGGATAAAAAGATAATTGTTTGCACCAAGGACTCCACAGCAAAATGGAGTTATTGAAAGGAAAAACAAGACAATTCAAGAAGCTACTAGGACTATGATGAAGGAGGTTGACCTACTAGAAGTGTATTGGAGAGAAGCTATACATACTGCTGTGTACATCCAAAATAGAGTTCAAGTCAAAGGTAACAGTACTAAAACTCCCTATGAATTGTGGTATGGAAGAGTTCCTACAGTAAAATATTTCAAAGTTTTTGGAAGCAAATGTTATATCAGAAGATAAGATGAACTAGGCAAGTTTGATGCTAGGAGTGATGAAGGAATTTTTCTTGGATACTCTACCAAGAGTAAGGCCTACCAGTGCTACAACAAAAGGCTGAAAAAGATTGTTGAGAGTGCTAATGTAAAGGTGGATGAAGACAAGGAAATAATATCAAATCTGAGTGGTTATGAATCAGATGAACCTATTACCACAACAAATGAAAAGAAATTTGAACAAGAGGACAGTCAAGATGAAGAAAAGGCTCTAGAAAGTGCAGCTAAGACTCCTAGGTATGTAAGGATCAATCATTCGGAAGATCAGATAATTGGTGATAAAAGAAAAGGAGCATTGACAAGGAAAAGGGCTGCAGAAGAACAAGTGAACTACTGTTTACTTTCAAAGATTGAACCTAAAACTATAAATGAAGCTTGCAATGATGAAAAATGGGTAAAGGCTATGGAAGAAGAGCTAATGCAGATAGAGAAGAATCAATCTTGGGAATTGGTTCCTAGACCTACTGTCAAGAATGTGATTGGAACTAAATGGGTAATCAGGAACAAGCTAAAGGAGAATGGAGAAGTAGTTAGAAACAAAGCAAGTTTGGTATGCAAAGGATATTCTCAAGTTGAAGGGATAGATTTTGAGGAGACCTATGCTCCTGTGGCAAGAATTGAAGCAATCAGAATGATTTTGGCATTTGCAACATTCAAAGACTTCAAAGTGTATCAAATGGATGTTAAGTCTACATTCTTGAATGGTGAGTTGGAAGAAGAGCTCTACATTGAACAACCAGAAGGATTTAAGTTATCAGACCAAGATGACATGGTGTGCAGATTGAAGAAGGCCTTGTATGGACTAAAGCAAGCCCCCAGAGCCTGGTATGCAAGGTTAGACAAGTATTTGTTGCAATTAGAGTTCAGTAAAGGCACTACAGACAGTAATCTCTATTTCAAAATCAATGATGATCAAATCTTGATTGTCGTAGTCTTTGTTGATGACATTATCTTTGGAGGTAATGAATGTATGTGCATGAAATTTGTAGGGGAAATGCAAAATGAATTTGAGATGTCTAGGTTTGATGAAATGAATTTCTTTTTGGGTTTGCAAATTATTCAATCAAATAAATGAATATTCATTTCTCAGTCTAAGTATGTGAAAGAGTTGTTGAAGAAATTTGGGATGGAGGATTCTAAACTGGTATGTACTCCCATGGTGACTGGTTGTAAGTTAAGCAAAAGTGATGAATCACCTAAGACTGATCAGAAAAGGTACAGATTCATGATTGGAGGATTACTTTATCTAACACAAACCAAACCTGATATAATGCATGCAGTTTGTCTTGTGGAAAGATTTCAAGAAGACCCTAGAGAGTCACATGTGATGGCAATCAAGAGAATCTTGAGGTATTTAAAAGGCACATCAGATCATGGCTTATGGTACCCAAAGGATATTGATTTCACTCTCAGTACTTATACAAATTGGGCCAGAGATGTTGATGACAAAAAAAGTATAAGTGGTGGTGCTTTTTTCTTGGGTAATAGATTGGTTTCATGGTTGAGCAAGAAGCAAGATTCAATCTCTTTGTCTACTGCAGAAACTAAGTATATTGCAGCAGCATGTTGTTGCACTCAAGTGTTATGGATAAAGCAAACATTGAAGAACATAAGAGTTGTGTATGAAGATCCAATTACAAGATTTTGTGACAATACAAGTGCTATAAACATTTCAAAGAATCCAATGATGCACTCAAGAACAAAGCATATATCCATAAGGTATGACTTTCTGAGAGAGAAGGTAACAGAGAATGAAGTAAAGATGGAGTATGTGCCCACCAAGGATCAAGTTGCAGATATTTTCACTAAGCCTCTGCCTAAGGATACTTTTGAGTATCTTAGAGAAAAGTTAGGGGTTATTACCCCTCCTGCTCTGAACTAAGATGCATAGGAATGCATCAGTCCAGTGGTGCCCAAAGCCTCATTCTTTGATCTGGATTGATATTTTAAAGGCTACCTCTCGGGGGGAGTAGCTTGATGTTGTTGATATGTGTTCCTAGCAAAGAATAGTAAAGTGTTACAGTGTTTATGAGAGAGCAATTTTAGTTTGATTAGAGCAGTAGAGTGCAAGTATGTGCCCTTTTCCATTGATGTCAAAGGGGGAGAGAAATCATGTGAAAAACTTGTTGACCTATTTTCCTCTGCCCAGAGCCAAATAGTTCACCTTGCATTTTCTTTAAAAATCCTTTGGAAAATGCCCATACAAAGCTTAAATCTTCCAAGTGTATATGCATGCCTTGTCAAAAAGTCCCAAAATCTTGCCTGAGGAATCCTTGCAGAAAATCCAAAAAAAACCCAGAAATCTTTTGTTTTCAAGTGCTTTCTATCGCTAGGATTTTCTCATTTTTATAGCTTGTATTTGTATGCATTTTTGAATGTACATTTGCATATACATTCGCCTTTGTACATACAAAGGAATATGCAAAGGATATATACAGGGCAAATGTACATTGGCGAGCTTGCAAAATTTTCCATCGGCCTTTGAAAATGATGAGAAAAGTGAGTTTTATGCATTTCTGAATGCATATCGGGCTTAGGAAAGTGCATGTACGAGGAGGAATCTTTCACAGATTCCCAGGATATTCTCAGTTTGTATATCTGGTTGCAAGGAATGTATATTTCGCTTGTATGTTTGCACATACAAGCGAAACATACAAGGAAAATTGTACAAAGCAGGAGATACATTACAAGAATATTCCCTCAATGCATATCAGGTTTCAAATGCATATTATGTTGTATGTTTGTACATGCAGCGAAAAGATACAAGGTTTGACATACAAGTGCATCCGCTACATTGGAATGTACATTCGGCCTTGTATGTTCCTTTGTATATTTCGCTTGTATGTCAGAAGATACAAGCGAAACATACAGAGAAACATACAAGGCTGAACGTACAAGAGGTGGGGCCTGTGCACATACAAGGCCGATTGTATGTTAGAAGATACAAGGGACCTTCGCCTGAGATACAAGTCAGAGATACATTTACTACAGTGGCTTGTATATTTTGCTTTGTATGTTTTCACATACAAAGCTGATATACAAAGGTTTACATGTAAGCCAGACCCAATTGTATTTTTAACTTATTTTATAAAGTCTTCAGGTCCGCCTTGTATATGGGCGATTGTATATTGTGATATACAAGTCAGAGATACTAGGGTTATATGCAAGGTAGACTTGAATCGAAGATCAAATGCAGCATTTTAGGTCTCGGGTCCGCCTTGTATATGTATAAGTGTTTTGTATATTTGAACATGCAGGGAAATATACAAAGAAAGTGATACAAGCCAGATCCGACCCAACAGTCAAAGCAGTTGATAAATTTTTGGGGTCCGTGGCTTGTATATTTGGCGCTTGTATATTGTGATATACAAGCAAACATACAAAGGAAGTATACAAGAAGGATTTCAACGTCTTTTTAGGCTATTTGATAAAATTTGAAGTCTGCAACTTGCATGTACAATTGTGCTTGTATATTGCAATATACAAAGGGTAGATACAGTTTTCAGTGATGTTCCTTGAACCAGCTCAGCAATGAATCAGGTAGTGCCACGTGGCGGCAGACATACATGCAGGTTGACATACAACTGGTGGGACCCGCACATACAAGGGCGATTGTATGCATATACAAGTCGCGATTACAAGGGAGTAAAGTGCATGATTGTATGTGCTAGTTTTTGTATGTGTGTTTCGCTTGTATCTTTGCATATACAAGCCAACATGTTAGGGCCGATATACAAGGGAGTTTTCGGCCAAACAGGATGCAGTTATTCAACGAGGGGTCCCAGTTTCAGTTCAACAGCAAATCAGGAGGTGCCACGTGTCAGTGGCAAATGCATATACAAAGGCTCCTACACATACAAAGATGATTTAAGAAGCAATTTCAAACGCATATTTTGAAGGCGATTACAGAGACCTTTTAGGCACCAAAAATAGAGATACATGCAAAGCCTTTTGTACATGCAAGGGAGGACTTAGAGGTTTTTTTTTAGAGACTGATATATACATAGATGCAAAGTGATAAATATAGGTAGTTGACCAAAGCTTTGACTGCCTATATCTCCTCCGTCCTGATGAATTTTGACATGCTGTAAAAGGCAAAAGTGCATGTTTTTGCCTCCTCTTTCATTTGGCAGGGTTTTTTTTAGGGGATTTTTTGGTTTTCATTTTTTAGATTTGGCTTTGCATATTTTGGCTGATTGGACGTTTTAGCGGCCTTCTTGAAGATGCAGGGAACTTTTCTTCTCCCTAGTGGCTCTAATTAGTGGTTTTTGTAGGTGCATTCATGACGTATGGGTTTCTTGCCTAGCAGGACCAATTTCTGTGCGATTGGATAGCGATCTTGGGGATTTTTTCTCTGCGCCCTATCCTATCTTGCGTCTTGGTAGCCATGCTTTGTTGTTTTTCGCCCTGTCAGAGGCATGGTCCCTGTCCCTTCGCCATACCTCTGCCCATGCGCCCTTGGTTTTGGCATTTATGGCCTAGGTTCTGTGAGTCAAAGACTCATTGCTTTTCTGGCAGGAGTCTGACCTATATATGTAATGTTGACTCTCTTGTTCAAAAGGATGGTTTTATTTGGGGCTATTATACTGCCAAATTTTCTGTAGACAGATCCTTTATGTTTCTGAACATTTTGCATTGTAATGGTTTTGGGACCTTCATGATTAATATATGCTGGCTTCTTGCCTCTCTTATGTCTAGATTTATGTGTTTTAATTGAAGTTGTAGTCTGTTCTGTGGGTAAAATGGCTCCTATGCAGGTTTAACTTTCATACCAAAGCCTCAACCAGTCATAGGTCTGTGTGAATCTCCCTCAGTATTAAAAAGAATCATTGTTGTGTCCACACCATGACCACCATCACTCACTAAATCTGGTGTATCACCCCTTTCCCTTTCAGTTTCCTTCTAACTCTTTTCCTTTGCAAAGTTTTAGCACTAGGTTTAGTCGCACTGCTCTAAGTAATAGGCTTAGAGAGAGGAACCAGCCTTCTCTAGAGGTCTGATCTCAAATTGCAAGGTCCTGTTGGTGCCTGAATTGACTGTCAGTTTTCAAGCAATTTTTCATGCAGGCACCTTCCCAAAAAATCCAAAAGGTTCTGAGTTTTGGCTCCCCTTCATCTTTCCTCAGGAAGGGGTCATCATGTTTTGTCCATCAGTGAAAGTTTTTTTTTTTTTTAGTGCTCCGATTGTGTCTTTGAACTTTCGGTTTGAACCTCGCCGGTGAACCTCAGTGTTGAACCTCGCCATTGAACCATCTGTTTGAACCGATTCAATGGTTCAAAGCTTTATGTTTTTGGTTTCATCGGCGTGATGGCAGCTATCGGCATAGGTTTGTGGTCTTGCTCCGATGGTCTAAGTCACACCGACGGAGATGGGAAGCCAAGTTGCCATCGGCGTGACTTTTGTTGTTGGCGAGCGTTGCTTTTGGGTTGGTTGATGGTTTTTGTCTTGGCGACGGGTGTTTTTTGCTTGGCCATCAGTGAGACTTGTTTTATCGGCCTAGTCGATGGAAGTTGGCCCGATGGTCTATCTCTGGCCGATGATGGGAAATATGGAGTTTGCGATGGCGTCGGTGAGACTATTGAGGTCGGTCAGAGGAGTTTCAGGTTGGCTGATGGGATTGGTCTGGCCGACAGGGGATTGCGATGGGCTTCATCGATGTAACACATGAGGTTGGCCAGAGGATTTTTGGATGCTCCGATGGAGGGAGTCACGGCGACGGAGGGTGTGTTTTGTTTGCCATCAGAGAGACTTGATAGATCGGCGAGAGTTTTGTGGGGTGAGCCGATGGCCTAGGTCTGGGCGATGGGCTTTGGGCTGAGAGGCGTGTGTCGAGCGTGGCAAAAGCGCTCAACACTTAGTATGTTAGTGGCCATGTTTTTAAACTATTGGAGGGTCTCCACACCATGCATGTGGGATTAATTTCCCTGCACATTTGAAACTTTAGAAAATGCATTTTGGCAGGAAAATTCTTTTTGAACGCAGCGACAGTTTTCACGCGGCCGCGGGTGGTTGAGCCATCAATGGCGACTGTAGCAGGGGTAAGAGAAATGGTACACATGATCAAGTGGCCCGATTTATGGATGAAGACTTCCAGATGGCGACGCAGGGCTCGAGGCCTCCCTTGTCTACTGCAGCAATAACTTCTAAGCACCATTCTTCCTGTGTGATCTGTATCTGGCAGATTTTTGAAAATCATGTAATTAATTGCTGTGGGTACACTTTCTGGCTGATATAGGCAGACTGTGTTACCATTGTTTTGGTTGTTGTTGAAAGTTGAACATTTGGCTCTGTAATACAATACAACTGGTTTTGGTTTCTCTGTACAACAAAACTTGTGAGTTTATGTATCTCCTGTTGTACATTTGTGCATGAATCCACTGATTTCATGGTCAATTTTATATGAATAATGCTATGTTTGCATGTGTTATGCTGATTCTGTCTCCAGTTTTGCATGTATCTTTCTTCTGAGTCCAGGCATTCAAGGAATGTCTGAGATTCTAGAACATAGAATTCCTATGTTGAATGTTTAATCTTTTAACTTCTGCTCAAGGGGTAGATTAAACTATTTTCATATTGAATATTGGGAAGGGTATACTACAATAGGGATGCTATAAGTATAGATAGCTTAACACTCTATATTGGGAGATATCTGTAAGGCAGATATCATGTATATCCCCCTGAAATCCAATTTTAGTTGTTCATGCTGATCATTCACAGGTGTATGTCTACCGACTCCAAGCCCTGGATAGGCACCAATCTAGCTCTGTGTTGAGGTTATATACCATGTCCAGCTTTGCATCCAAAAATCAAATCAAACCATTTCATCCTTCCACCTATTAGTTGTAGGAGTAGGATTAGGATCCCTGCATGCTCTCATACCCAACCAGACATCATGTCCAAGAATGTTGCCAACCTTGTGATTTGTTACATAAATCTTGGTCCATACATTAGAGTATTCTGCATGTTGCTGTCAAGTTAAATCCTTCTGTCATTGAGCTAGTCAAGGTTATACTTTTATCAAATAGGGACACCCCCCTTAGTGTGGTAGAACCAGAAGTGAAGGGGAGGAGCTCATGCAACCTCCTATATTCAGTTGGCTGAATCTGCCTGTGCATTAGAATTGGCAAACCCTAATGCTGATTCAGAAGAAAAACCAACAGGTCCCACACTTCGAGATCATTCCCACGTTACTCTGGATTGCTGAAGTTTCAAAGCGCAGCAAAGGGTGCAAATCTGGGTGATAACAAAACTCAAAGGGAGAAAGAGTGCAGATGTATAAAGAGAAATGGAGAGAAGGTAATCAGTGTAGAATCTTGTCTTCATGGTCTTTACAGTTTTTCACATCATATGTTTCCATCAATCACAAAGGGGGGAGATTGTTGCAAGTATGTGCCTAACTGGTGTTGTCATTCATGTCAACATATCTGTGTTGTCATTGGTGTCAACTGTGCTCTTGTTTTATTACTTGCTTGTATGAAGTTAGTTGCTTTATACTGGCCTATGTAAGTGTTGAAGATAATGAGTAAGTGATCTTGATATTATGTTTTCAAGAGCTTTTGAGAAAATTTGCTCTCCCAATAGAAATAGTGTGTTGAAGAGTATCTTTGTTTACAACAGAATAGTCTAGTAATTTGCTCCGCATTTCTTGTAGAATGAATATCTTTGTCTGCGGATTGGAAGTCATTTAGAGGCATGTCTAAATATGCTAGATTCCAAGTTTGAGCCTTTGGTATGAAGAATTGAGAGAATTTTGTTCACCAGAGTAAGAACTATTTTCTGTGCATTCAGTGGTGACAGGGAGAAAGTATTTTGCTCCGCATTTCTCCACATTTAAGTTTTACAGTCTGCAGTTCTAGAATTAAGTTTGTAATGATGTTATGTGCCTTCAGTCCAAATGGTTCGTGATTTGGTGCTCCACAAGTGATCTTTCCTTTATGACAGTGGCCGACAGTTATGTTCAAGTGCTTCGGTTTGAAGAATCTTCTGGATAGAGTATTTGAGGGTTGTATAGAAGTTATTGATGATTGTAATGTGCTTGTGGGAGTCTCTAGGTCATGTTCCTACCTTCAAATTGGTCTGTAAAGTAAAATCTAGATCATGCATGAAGCGTGCTTATAAATGTTTAAGTGTTAACACTAGTTTTAGTCAACTCAGTTGTTCTCACTACCTGCGGTTATGTTTTGAAGATTGTGGAAGCGTGTAGCTACATGGAAGAAAGCATTTGAGTCCCAGCTAAGGAGTTATGTGATCCACATTCATTCTTTTCCTTCACAAATCTATTTAGGTCCAAACCTATTCTAATGTATTATTGTAATGTTTGTAATGCCGACCTTGGAGATTGTTCCAATGGTTGATGATTGTAATGTCGACCTTGATGATCATTCCAAGGTTGATGAATTGTATAAATACTTGTAATTGAGTAACGAAAATGTATCCCAAGTGTGAAAATGTGAAGATAAGTGAAGAAGTGTAAGTAAGAGCAGAGCAGAAGAGTTGTGTTGCGCTTCAATGGAACTAAACTCAGGCATGGAGTAGATGCTATCAAATCAATTCAAAAATCTTTAGCAGTGAGATACCCCTTGGTAATGAGTTGATCTTGGCAGCGAGCCCTAACTTTTGCATTGAGCATTTTGGACAGTGAGCCTCTGATTTTTGGTATTGATATAACATATTTATTTTGTGAGCTAACACTCACCGTGGTTTTTACCTTATAGGGTTTTCCACGTAAAAAAACTGGTGTCTCATTTGTGATTGTGTCTAAGTTTATGATTTCATGCTTTTATGGTTAAATCATAATAACAGTGATCAATTGATTGGTGTATTGATGTTTATAAGAAGTTAAGTTTTGATGACAACTGATTCACCCCCCTCCTCTCAGTTGTCCTGTGCATTTCAACACCTACAAATGGTCTAAAGGATGAAGATGAGATTAAAGACTATGAGAACAATGGCAAGGCAAGAAGTGCTCTTCTAAACAATCTTTCTGATTCTGAATTAGTGAAGGTAATGAGCTGCAAGACTGCTCATGAGATTTGGAAGAAGCTGGAAAGTACCTATGAAGGAGATGACAAGGTCAAGCAAGCAAAGATGCAGATTTTGAAGACCAAGTTTAAACCCTAAAGATGTCAGAAGATTAAAATATTGCAAGCTACATGCAGAGAGTGGATGCAGTTGTCAATTCCATCAATGGTCTAGATGGGAAGCTAGAGGAAAGTGAAGTGGTAAAGAAGGTACTAAGAACTCTTCCAAAATTTTATAGTGCTATAGTTTCTGCTATTGAAGAGACTCAAAATTTGGATCAATATTCTAGGGATCAAATGTTTGGTACTCTAACTAATTTTGAGATAAGAGAATTTATTCAAGATGATTCAAGACAAGAAACTACTTTTAAGGCTACCAAGATAGAAAAAAATGTTGAATCAGACCCTGAAGACTTTGATGAAGTGGAAGAAAATTTTGTGAGTAGATTAAAAAAGGGCTCTAGAAAATACAAAGGTAAGTTACCCCTCAAATGTTTCATCTGTGGAAAGATAGGTCATTATGCTTGAAAATGTCCAATAAAAATTTTAAATGAGAAAAACAAGGACAACAAAGGTAAATCATTCAAGGAAGCACCATGTTCAAATTTTATTGGTCTGGGTGGAATGTTTTGTTGTCGATGAAAACCTCCTAATCCTTGCAAGGATAATGGGGGAGGGACCTCAACATAGATACCATCTCTCCATGGACGAGGTGAGTTATGAAAATTTTCCTTATCCACATCTATTATGCCAATTATCTCATCACATTCATAGTAGTCTTGTGTAATTCTTATGTCACTTTGTCATTTTCCTTTTGCTCTAAGGGGATCTTCAAACACATGTTGTTCTTCCCTCATTGTTTGTAAAGGAGGCCTAGCCACTCTAGCTAATTGTTTTGCTTTGTATCGTCTGTAATTTAGGAACGATTGGTCTCTTCATGGCTCAGGTTCTGTTTCAAGTTGCGGCCAAAAGTAATCAAGGGTAAAATTCTTGCTCTTAGTTGGAGGTTGGTATGTATTACGACGGACAGTACGGATCTCTCCATGCAAAGGGAATTTTAGGCATTTGTGAATAGTTGAAGGAACAATATTCATAGCCTTAAGACATGGATGTCCTAGTTTTACACAAAAGAGGTCAGATAAGGGGATAACATCAAATAACTGATCCCCAACTTTTTCATAAACCGAGACTAACAATTTTATCAATCCAAATGTTTTCATCAAAGATCCATTATGTGTTTTAATTCTCAAATCCGACAAGTCATAATAGTTTTGTGCCAAATCATGTTTAAGAAGGAAATATTCTGTAACCACATTAGTCATGCAATTAGGGTGTATAAGTGTTCCATCCATAGGTATTTCCATTATTTTCACTGTAATATAAATAGGCCCTTCAATATCTACCATTTCTTTGTCATGGGGTGCAAATGTTATTTCAAGTTTAGGGGCTCGTCTTTTCAAATAAGGTCTAGGAAGAAGCCTAGCATTATTGTTGTATTAAGAAGCCATGTGGATGTGTTCAAATGAGTGCTAAATCAGATTTTAAATATTTTCAAAACTTATGCAAGAACAAGTGCAAAAGTATGTATGAAAATGACCTAAAATGCTTGATTTTTCAACTTTTTTCAATGCAAATCACTAGGAGAAAAAGGTGTTGTGAAAATTTTCAAGAGGGAAAATGAATAATATGCCTACTAATAGTCCATTGATGCATAAATATCTTTCACAACACTCAAAAAGGTGCCAAAAAGTCCAAAAACATGGGTTCACCAAAATGTTTAAGAAGTAACAAGAGGTGGGTTTGTTTCAAGGGTTTATGTGAAATCCTCCTTTCACGCCAAACATTCCAAGGGCATATTAACCAAGTTGAACCTCCAATTTGTGCAAGAGGATTAACCTATCAGGTTGAGATGCCACTTGGAAGATACGGAATCTTGGATGTGTCAAACAATATCTCAATTTAATGCTCAATTTCACTTAAAAACCCTAAATACACAAAACAGTAAGCAAATTATCGAATCATGACAAATCCTTTCAGACTGAGATGAGGGACAAAGATATTTAACTCACTATCTTTCAAAGTTCAGAAGGCAGAGAAGTCAGGGACAGGGGAACTAGTGCCCAAGTCCAAGGTGTATTTTTCATCATAGAATCTAGAACTTCTCTCGACACTGATCTACACTACAACTTCCATTTCTACCTTAGAAAAACTAGAGGACATAGGGACTAGGACCCTAGTCCAAGAATGTTCACCAGAGTCCTCTACTTCTCAGATCCTAAATCTTTGATGTTTACCACTCCCTTTCTGCAACTCCACTTTGTGAAACTCGGTACCTGTAACCTGCAATCACAAGGAGTGTGGGAGGGGGTTGTGGTGTTTAGAGGCTTGCCTCGGTCAAGCCCTAGTGAGACATTCAAGTCTTCTAAACACTGTTGTTAGATAAGAGTGCGTATCCTGGCAAGATAGAGGCAAAAATCCAAATGATAAATGATTGAAAACACAATAGATATCACCTTGAAGTGTAGATATCATGGAAGGAAGATGCTCTTCATACCATGAGGAGATGGATGTCAAATCTACAAACATAAACACAATAACAATGCTCTGCTTTCCAACACAATGAATATTTTGAATGCTCTATGATCACAAGTATACATCAAATCCATCCAGTTTGCAAATGAAACCTAATCATGCTTATATGCAACTACAAAGATTCCCGCTAAGAATTTCATAATTCAAACTTTAGATGTCAGCATAGGACCTAAATTGTTAAAATTAAGGAACACTAAGAGGGGGGTGAATCAGTGTTCTTATGATTATGTTCCTTTATAAATTTACCACATATATTCAAAAGAAAGAAACAAGAACATAAGAACAACAACAAGAAGATCATCACACATGAACACCAGGATTTTTACGTGGAAACCCGGTTAAGGGAAAAACCATAGTGGGGCTTAACCCACAAGATTTTATACTCTGTTAAAAGTATTACAAATGGGAAGACACATGCCTTCGAGCACACTACCCAAAGCTCATTGCTCAAAGGAGTCTCAATATCTACAAGATCAATTACAAGAGTTCACTGAAATGTTTGAACTGAAGAATAGCATCTAACAATGCAAGATTATAGTTCCGGTTAGGCTCAATATACTGACTTCACACACTTCATCTCTTACTGCCCTATTTCACTATTCTGCCATGATCCAAACCCTAGATCTCTTTGCTTTGCACTTGTTACTACTACACTTCACACCTTTCACTTCATATTTGCACATTAGCACACCAAAATGCTTGAACTCATCGATTATATATATCCGCAACATGGGATTTCATCAACTACAGTCAGCCTTAAGAAAACTTCAAAACTGTTTCAAGATTATTGTTATGTCAGCTGAATCTATGTACAAACATCAATGCAGACCACAACTTATGAATTCAAGTCACCACACATGTCGACCAATATCACTGGATCTCATAAATTACTCAACCAACCACTTCTCTTGATCTACACAAGGATCAAACACCAAGTCAGCCTGTTCTTCACCGGACTAAACTGTCTAACCAAAACCCGATACTCAGAGGCTTGTAACTTTCAATCTCTTCATCACCAGAGGCTAAATCTTTAGATTTAGGTAGCCCTGATATCCCTTAACATTCCCTCAAATCTGTAGCACAATATGATTACCTGTGGAGAAATGCGGACCAAAATGTTGAACCCTATCATATGTTCTATTCCTGTCTATCCGGACTTAGACAAATCTGCACTTTAACTTCCGGTATGATCAAATGATGCAATGCAGATGTGTATGATAGATTTAGTTGACATTAACGACAACACTTGACATGCCTAGCAGTGTCTCTTGCCAACAATCTCCCCCTTTGGCATTGATGGCAATACTTAGTGAAAAATGACTAAGTGTTAGAACAACTCCCCTTTACTATGTACACTTGTGATTTCCAATGCTCCCCCTTAGCTGAGTTCCTCATTTTTTACTACTTTCCACTCCCCCTTTGACATCAATGGAAAAGCCTGGGATCCGCATATCAAAATTCATGCAAAAACTCTATGTACATGGGAGCATATATACAAACAATCCTTATGTCTTGTCTAAATGAACTTAAGCACGTCACCAAAAATGTTTTTCAACAGTCCCAATTCACTATCCCAACTTTTCTTCATGCTACCCAAAACTAAAATATGACCACTGAATAAAAATACCTATGATTCTACCTTCTGTAGATCAGTGGGATCACTTGTCAAAGCAACAGCTCGAGCTTCTGTCAATACATTAAATATTGCTTCTAACTTAGGTTAAATTAGTCTCCGGAGTTCACACATCCTTGCCACAATGTTTTCTTTTTCTTTCATCAATTTCTTTATTTCATCAATCAAGCTAATTACTTGACATTCTTGACTTGCCGTAGACACTGTCAAAGGATCAAAGGATTGAGATACATTTGACAACTTTTGCTCGAACTCCTTTCTTTTCTTCTCAATATCCTCTACAACTTTTGGGTAAGATAAACAAAATGTGTACACATCTCCTCCTTCAGTGAGGGCATTTTGAATACTCTTTATACTAGTATCCAACATAATTCTATCATTGTCAATTATTCTTTTTAGTTCACTAAATCTTTTATCATTGAATTCATTCTGGACTTTAACTTCTGCTGACTTCTCAAAAGATTCAAAATGAGTACTTACAAAGGTTATCAAACTCTTCAACTGACCAAAGGGAGATGCTGATGAATCCTTCTAAAATGAAGGCATGATTTTCTCCAAAATGTTAGATGCAAGACCAAGCAACTCACTGTCTTCTATATGGAACTTCAAAATTTCCTCTCTGGCTTTAGCTTGTGCAAAAGAGGCCAACTTTATCTTCTATACCAGTGACAGAGCATCAAAATTCATTGGACCTTGTATTATATCTGGATCTTCTGCAACTTGTTTATCTTTCTCCAAAATTTCTTTCACTGCTTCTGCAGTGTCTCTTGCCCAATATGATGTTTCAGTTTTATGCTCATTAGGGCCTGCATCGTCTCCCTTTCCGAAGTCAACCACATTGTCTTGCTTATCATTTTCATTCTTTTTCTGTGCTTCTACTCTCTCTGCATCATCAACAATGTCTTCTGCATTCTTTTCCAGAGGATTTTGTGTATCCTCAGCATCAACATCATCATCATCATTTTTATCAAATTCCTCAACGTCTGGAATGGAGGAATCAATTCCATCATCAGTTTCTTCTTCTTGATCTTCCTTGTCCTTAACCTCTTCTGCTTTCTGCTCTTTATTCTTCTCAGAGTCACCTTCCGTAGGAGCATTTATATTCATTTCTGTATTTTCTTTGCCAAATTGGTCTGGAGGAATTTGAGTATCCTCTGCACCATCAACATTATCTTCATTTACCATCTCTTTGTCTTCTTTATTCAATATTTCCTTTTCCATAACAGAGACATCATCTACTTCAGCTTGTTTATAATTCTTCTACAACTCTTCATCATTCAGAATGGATGTATCATCAGTATCAACAGGTTCTTCAGTAACCACATAAAGCTTATTCTTTTCTAGTGCTTTCTTTAGAATTTGTTCTGTTTCTTTGACAACTTCATCAATGTCTCCAATCATCAGTTTATTCATCCTTTTCTTGCTTCTAAATTCATTTTTAACTTCTTTGAAAATTTTATCTGCTTCCTTTCTCAAGATTACCAGACATAGACTGGACAATACATGTTCCCTTAGCTCCAAATCCTTTGCTTTGGCAGCTTCTTTTCTCATCTCCAAAATGCCACTTAGACTCTTAGGAATATCTGACAAAATTTCCACAAGTGCTCTTTTAAATGTATTCAGGTACTTAACAGTAGCATCCTCTAGGATTTTCTTGTTAGCATCATCAAAGCTGTCATAATATTCTATTATGGGCTTCAAATTCCCATGAACAGTTACTACATTCACAATGTCTTCAATTGACAAGGTAGATTTTTCAACATGAGTCTTAGTCTTTTTCCTTTTACTCACCCTTACACTTCTGGGGGGCTTGTCTAGGGCAACCCTTGATGTTTTTGCTTTCTTTGACTTTATGCTTCCTGAGGGCTTCTCCTTAGATACTTTAGCAGCCTTAGTGCCTAAGGCCTTCAACTCTTTAACCTCATCATCTGAATCAATTTCTTCTTCATCCTCCTTCACACTAACATATGACCTTTTGCCCTTTACTTTTTTCCTTTTTCCTTCCTTAATGGTAGGTTTTTCCTTGAATTTTTCTACCATAGGAGAAGGTGATGCACCAAAGGTTAAACCATAACTCCTAGTAGTCCTTGGCTTAGAAGAGGATTCTATCGAAACACTTCCCTGTTCCCTATTCCCTGTCTTGCTTCTCCTTCTCAACTTTCCCTATCCTTTCCTTGTTTTGTCTCATAGCTACTTTTGTTATGCCAATAATTTCTGCATACATTTCAACTTGCCTTTGGATCTTTCTCTTAGATTCAGGTTTTTGGAACTCAACATGCAATTTCAAACTAAGTTCATTATATGTACCAAATCTCTCAACTGTGGTATCTTTTGGTTTTCTCAGAAGGTGTTGAGCATACATTTCTAGTATTTGTCCATCAACTTCTACCCCATGGGCATGATCCATACAGTCCTTGGTTCAACTGCTTCCATCAAGCATTGATCTATTTCCACCATGAAACAAATTGTATCCTTGTACTTTTCTACCACAGACGTAGGGATTCTTTCCCTTGATTGCATCATGTTCTAAAAATTGTTGAAATGTCCCCAAAGAGCAATCCTTTGGGCATTGGAGTCACCAATATTGTGCAAGTGCTCTCTTATTTGTATGGAAACAGGCTTATCACTAGTCCAAAACAGGATTTTCTTCCCAAGTAACTCATTCATGAAATAGAAGAACAAACACAATACCAACGTACCATACTTAAATGTATTCTTCTTGTCCTTCTTGATCTTGTTCAGATTCTCCATTAACTAGTTTTGCAGCAACTCACACATGTCATAATTAGCATTTTCTCTTAACATCTGATAGGCAGCATAAATGGCTATACTAGATACAGAGTTTTCCCTGTTGGAGTGGTATATCTTATATCCAATCACCATAGATGCAAATTTAACATCCAAATTAGTTATATCATTTATTGTCATTACCCTCTTATCAAATTTTGATCTGGTAGCTTCAGTCACAGTCTGATTCTTCATTTATTTTAGCATTGACAGTCCGCCGAATGAGTTCAATCCTGTTACAACCTTGATGAAATCCTTGGTGATCTTAAAGGGTTTCATCAACCACATGAATTCAACATGCATCTGACTCAGTACATACCGGACCCACTCATCTTCATCGAAGGATGGGAATGCAATGACTTGAATGAAATGTTTGTCTTGTAGCACCTTATATTCAGGTTTAAGGCCATGAATCTCACCCCTCAGGTGATTCTTAAATAAATCTACTAACTTCGAATCCCCAAACTCATCTATGCTAGCATGAATATAAGCCCTAATATCTTCAACATGTAACACACCATGCGAGACATTAGAAAAGGCACCTAATGGATCGACCTCTACAGATTTGTGTGGATGCTTTTTGAATTTAGGTCAAGGCCTTTTAGTGATATCAACAATCAATGGAGTAGCCATATTCAAAAATTGCAAATTCAGAAAGATTTATAGAGAATACCTTGTTTCATCGGTTAGGGTTTTCGCTTGGAAATCTTCTTTACACTTCAATCTCTTGAAATCCTTTGCACAGAGCTCGCCTTTATTCTTTCTTCTTGGATGCAAAGTGATTTTGAGGTCACTTGAGTTTCCTTTTAACCTTCGTACACCTACTTTTGGATGTAATAAATGCTTTTGCCCTAATTCATCTGCTTACACTATTTTTGCATACAGTCAATCTTCAATTGCTCCGCAATCAATCACATTAGCTTCAAGGATTTTCTTCCAAGATTTGCTTCAACAGATCTGCAATAGGCTTCTTTATCTTCATTCATCATTCCAGATTCAGGCACCCACTTACTGGTAGGGGGAATTAGATTTTCAATGCAGCTCCCCCTGAGCCAGAGCTCCTGTTTCAATTCTTGGAGGAATTATCAGCACCAGATTTTGGTGTGGACCCATCACCATCATTCATTTTACCTTTCTTCACCCATGTTTTGTTCATTTCATTATGGATCTGATTCACATCTATTTTTCCCTTGCCTTTATCTTGTCTCTGCATGTTTTGGTTCCTGTTTACCAGACCTTTTCTATCATCATTCCTGCTTCTGGAGACTCTTGCAATATGACTGGATCTATTGCAATTAAAGTACACAACATTTCTTTGCTCACTTACTTGATTTCCTCTTGATTTGCACTAATTAGCCATGTGTCCAAATCTATTGCATGCAAAACAGTTGCCATTGAAAGAATTGACATTTCTTCTATTGTTAGAGTAGTTCATCATCATACTTTTGCATTCATTGGATCTATGACCATACCTTTTACAATTGAAGTATTTCCCAGAGAAAGATGGACCACTTTGATTCACTCTACTTCTGCATTGAGTAGATCTATGATCAAATTTATTGCAATTGAAACAATTTCCATTGAAAGATGGATACCTTTGAGCATTAGGTTGCCTTACCAGAGGCCTTCTTGGATTTCTTTGACTGGATCTAGAGATTTCACCTTTCTCATATCCCAGAGCATGCTTATCATCTACCTTCTTCTGACTATCAAGCAGCACCTCGAGTTTAGCTGAGCTTATCTTGAACTTTTCATTGTATTCATTTGTAGCTTCTAGGTCACGCTTGAGAATGACAATTTTTTTTTCAAGTTGTTCCTCATTATACCTGGTTTCTTGTAGATCAGACTCTAGATGGCCAATTATTATATCTATTTTGCAACATTGTTCTGTTCTTTCTTTCAGAGACTGATTTAGATTTTCTTTAGTCTTCTTCCTTTCCTCTATTTCCTTGGTTAGCCCCATCACTCTGGATTCCATCTCATGTTTTAATACAATAGCTTCTTTTGCCAGCTTCTCACATTCCTTTGACTTTTCCTTCAGAGCCTCATCCATGTCATTGTCTTCATTCTGATTTGCTAACCATTGAAGTAGCTCCCTCCTCTTTTCCATGGATTTGCTCAGTTGCCCTTTTAAAGTCTGAATGAAATCCTTAACATCTTTAAGATTCTCTTTCAGTTCTTTGACTTCTACTCTGGACTGATCAAGATCTTCTAAAGCAACTTGAAGTTGTTCATTGAAGCCATCAGAATACCGGGATGAACCCATTGAAACACCTTCCTAGATCTTCCTCAAGCTGTTAAACTTGTTTCAAGGAACCTTACTCTGATACCAATTGTTGAAAGTAAGGAACACTGAGAGGGGGGTGAATCAGTGTTCTACAAAACTTATTATTATGTTCCTTTATAAATTTACCACATACATTCAAAAGAAAGAAACAAGAACATAAGAATAGCAACAACAAGATCATCACATGAACACTAGGATTTTTACATGGAAACCCGGTTAAGGGAAAAACCACAATGGGGGTTAACCCACAAGATTTTATACTCTATTAAAAGTATTACAAATGGGAAGACACAAGCCTTTGGGCACACTGCCCAGAGCTCACTGCTCAAAGCAGGCTCACTGCCTGCAAGATCAATTACAAGAGTTCACTGAAATGTTTGAACTGAAGAATAGCATCTAACAATGCAAGATTATAGTTTTGGTTACGCTCAATATACTGACTTCACACACTTCATCTCTTACTGCCCTATTTCACTGTTCTGCCATGATCTGAACCCTAGATCTCTTTGCTTCGCACTTGTTTCTTTTGCACTTCACACCTTTCACTTCATATTTGTACATTCGTACACCAAAATGCTCGAACTCATTGATTATATATATCCGCAACATGGGATTTCATCAACTACAGTCGGCCTCAAGAAAACTTAGAAACTTTTTCAAGATCATTGTTCTGTAGGCTGAATCCATGCACAAACATCAATGCAGACCACACTTATGAATTCAAGTCACTACACATGTCTACCAATATCACTGGATCTCATAAATTACTCAGCCAACCACTTCTCTTAATCCGCACAAGGATCAAACACCAAGTCGGCATGTTCTTCACTGGACTGAATTGTCTAACCAAAACCTGAAACTCAAAATCTTGTAACTTTCAATCCCTTCATCACCGGAGGCTAAATATTTGGATTTAGGTAGCCCTGATATACCTTAACATTCCCTCAGATCCACATCACAATATGATTACCTGTCGAGAAATGCGGACCAAAATGTTGAACCCTATCATATGCTCTATTCATGTCTATCCGGACTTGGACAAATCTGCACTTTGACTTCCGGTATGATGAAATGATGCAATGCGGATGTGTAAGATAGATTTAGTTTCCATCAATGACAACACCTAACATGCGTAGCAGTGTCTCTTGCCAACATAAATAATGGTCACTAAACTGACATTTGAAATTAGGGCAGACCCAAAATAGGGCAGGACTAGGGCACCAGCGCCCAAGTCCACCCTGCCATTTTTGTTCAAGATTCATCGAAATGTAATCCCCTAGGTCCTATTTTCCATAAGACTTCAAGGTTTTCTCATCAGGAGTCAAAAATATCACACAAGATGCTCTAAATGCAATAATAGGACCCATGAGCTAAACCTTAAGAGGGAAAAGCCCCCAAGGGGACATTTTCTGACATAACACAAAGAATGAAGGTACTAAGTGTTATTATGAAATTATATGAATCTCAAGGACCCTAACAATATATATTTGTTGTTTATATAAACAAACTTGGTATCTTATAGTGAATTCTGGTACATATTGTTTATACATAAACTGTGTTGCATATGGTAGAACTTTACATATGTAGTATTGTTACTATTGTTGAATGGAAAATATTTCAATTTTGATATGAATGTCAAGATATCAATGTGAATGATTAGGACATTACAACTTGTAACATTATCTGTTGCACATTGTTGATAAGGAATTTTGATTATCAGTTGTCCTATATGGACTAAACTTATTAACATGTTTCAACTTTATGTTGTATTTTATATTTAGTGTAGTACTAAATTTAGACACATGGGAGAGAAGTAAGATTGGTGCTGAATATAGGGTAATAGAGAACAATAAGTTACTTTTCTAGCTTATGATCTAACATGCCAATATAGTACTGCATGTAAAAGATGCTTCGACTGAAGCTTTAAAATCAAATATAAGTGTATTCCTTATTTTGATTCTTTTTTGCTACCATATCATGTTTCCTAAGCACATGTGTGTTAAAATAGTATTCTTGCATAGGCATTAAGGTAGTATGCTAGATTGTCAGTGATTACATACTACACCAAATTCTTTCATGTTGGGCTCAGTCCTCTAGATCCTTCAATGAAGGGTCAAGCTTTCTCTAGTATGGGAGTTAGCACAAGGAAGCTTAGTGCTTTTTGGATGGGCAAAAAAGTGTCTTGATGATGCTCTCTCTCCTCTAATGAATGGGCAGTACCTATAATGATTGAGGTGTTTGGCATCAAATGTACAACTTATGGTAGTTTTTCTCCTCTAATGATTGAGGGGTACAACATGGATCTATATGTAATGAATAAGCATTGTTCCTTAATGATGGAATTATATCTGTTTGGCTCTTAATATTATTATTCAATTTTAATATGCTCTATAAATGATCCTACAAGTCCTTATTGAATGTAAAGGGACTCAGTCCTTATTAGTATTTCAAAAAGCTATGTTATCTAGCTTATTGTGACATTCAATGTTGGATTTTATTTATAAATGAAAGAAAAAATAAGCATCTCTTATTGCTTTTATTGATGATTACTCAAGTGATCATTAATTAATTTTTATTAACTATTGCAATTTGTAGTATTATTTTTATGTTTAAGTTAGGATGGTATTTACATGTGGTATCAAAGCTCTAGGTTCAACTCTAGGGCCTGTTGTCTTCTTCACTAAGTTGCATTCCTCTGAGTGTAAACTTTTGGATGCGCCTATACCTATGTGCAACTAGGTGTCATCTAACAACCAAGTGGGAAAAGTAGATCATTGACTAGATGAGTAATAACTTTTGAATTGCTTTGTGTAATTCAATTTGTTTATTTCCCTTTTGGGTCATGTGATGTTAACCTAGAACAAGAAGATGCTTTGCATGAACCATTTTTAATATCTTGTATGCAAGGCAATAAATCTTGATGTATGTGAATAATTGTTGATTCATGAAGTCATTATGTGTTTTGAAATCATACTCCTTGGTGATTGTGAAATCTTTTGTACAAAGAGTTTCATACTCTCTTATGAATCTTGCATTGTTCATATTTTCTCATGGCCCTGATATGAGTAAGAAAAATGTTGCATTCATCTAAAACCATTTGATTAGTGAATTTAAAATAGTGTTGAACACTGATCACTCTTGATGCATGAGTGAATATGATAAATCACTTTGGCTTGAGAGTCAAATTATATCTCATCTTAATTTTGGATTTGTAAATGATTGCTTTTGTGTGACAATAAGTGTCATTACATTGAAATCCTCTTGAATGTGAATTTTTGTGAATTTATTAGACAATGGCATAAAAAAAACTTTAGCTATATAACAACTTATATATCATGTTAAGAAGAGATAAGTGAAAACCAATGAATGCTTGAGATGTGATTGGAGTTTTAAAGGAATTGATTTCTTGGTGTTTCTTGAGCAATTTCTCTAACTCATCATGGATTTTGGGAAATCCAGGTGTAGTGTACTATTTTACTCGCTTGCTTGTGACAATAATTAGTCATGTAGTGCATGTAAAGTGTGCTTTTTGGATTTTGATACTTTCTTTGTGATTATTGATAAATTCTATAAATATTTGTAAGGGCCAACATTTTTTATTTAATTACTTTGAGAGAAGTCTAGCCACCAAATTTGATATTTGTTTATCTTGTGACTTATGGTCAAGCTTGAGTTATTGATGAAATTGAACTCATTTTATGCCTTATTACTGGAATCGATATTTCTTCCACTTTGGTGTTTTTTATTATTATTGTGGTGGCTATGCTAGAATGTTTCAATTTCTGGTTAGGTATCATGTAATGTTCTACTCTATCATGTCCATGATGGGCCTCTGATGGGCTATATAAGGGAGTAGAATGTAGGAAATGTGCACGTTCTTGATGTTGTAAAATAGTGCTAATTCTTGTTGAATGTAAATGAAAATCATGTGAAGTGTTTGAGATGTTGTGAAATGTGTTGTGAAATTATGGATCTCTTGTTGTGATTAATCTGTATGGTTGGTGCCTATATCATGCCTTGAAGGTAGTTATTGATATGTATTTGAAGTCACATAGTTGAAATGTTATTCTCTATCTATTTAATGTTGAGAATGAGATAGGTTGGAATGATTGTGCCAATAGCAATTCACTTTTATAGTGGATGGATGTTGACTTAGCCCACCACCTATGATTGTTCTAGTCAAAATTCCAAGTATTATAGGTATGATAAGCTTGGTGAGAAGTGAGTTATAGTAACTTACTAACATTGTATATATATTATTGATGTAGCTTAAACCATTATTATAATAATTTAATATGATTTTTATTGGAACAAGATGAAATTTCCTTAGGACTGTTTTGACAATATGTGGGCAATTAGTAGTATGAGTTATCAAAAGTAAATTATTGTTTGAAATAGTTCTAAGTATCTAAATTGAGAATGGTTGTATATGATGTATTCACTTGGCCAGTGATGACGGCAAGTAGTATGGGATGCTTGGTATTCATCATAGATGGTTGTGAACCAAGATTGGGAAATGAACAAATTGTTTGTATATGTTCTAGAGTCACATGCAAGATGGATATGTATGACAAGTTAACATATTTTCTTCCTAACTATTACCTTTGTGAAGGAAAAATTCACCCTTAGTGGTGAAGAATGGAAAGATATTCCTTATTAGTTCTAGTAAACACTGTGAGATTGTGGTCTAGATGATTTTCAGTGAAGAAGAATTAAGACTTCAATATTTGAATGCTTTGCATTTATTGATGATTGATTATGTGTTCTTATAGGCATCGGGACAATGACTTCTCTTAAAGGGGAAGGATGTCACATCCCTATTTTCTATGCCCAGTTATAAATACTTGTCTAATGTATTCAAATGCTGATTTGCAGACAATCAAGAAAATTAATTATGATTATTTTTTTATTCGACTTGCTAAGGATAATGATTGCAAGTAATCATTAGACATTTTGTGAAATATTGATGTCCAAAATTAGGATAGGATTTAATTGATATTTTAAATCTTAGATCTAATCATGATGATATCAAGACTAACTACTGTTCTGGTGTTCTTGAGTGTGTTAGAAAAGAATCGACACTCTCCTGGATTTCAGAAGGAAAGTATCATCAAGGAGAGGGCTTCTAGATGGTTGGTAAGCTGGCATGATCGAAATAATCTCTCACACATACTTGTAGGAATCATTATGATGGATTTATGCATATTTGAGAGTCGATGTTAAGTTAGTCTCTGTTATCTTGTTTGGTCACATAATTGTGACAAGTAGTCTAAGTTGGTTGCAATAGTTTAATTACATTATTAATATTTTTGAACTAACTGTTATCCCTATTTAATTACTTAGTATTGACCTGGACAAGAATAATTATATTTTTTTATATTTATAAATATTCATTTAATAATATTTATTTAATTATTAATAAATTAGTAATAGAAAATATTATTTGTTTAAGTTTATTAGAAATAAAGGAGTGCAGTTTTATTTTAGACGAGAATCCAATCTGTTAAAACTACATGTTAAGAGATTTTTTTGGAATGTCTAGTTGTTTTGGTGGGATATGAATAAGTTAGCTATTCAAGATCATGGGAAGTTAGTTGTGGGAATCGGATAACATTTTTGCATGTGAGGATAATTGATGCAGGAGCATCCAAAAGTCATTCAGTGAATTGGGACAGTTAATGTTGAGTTGTAGAGTGCTAGAAAGTGACAATCGGGACTACTGCATTCTACCACATTTGAGTGTATGACCTTGTGGATTGGAGGTTATGAAGATTAGGATTGGAGGCATAACATATCCAAGTTTCAGAAGTTTTGGATCACCGCAAAGGTATCTGGAAGTGTTTGAGTCAAGACTGTGTAATTGGTTATCAGGAGAGACATTGGAGATTACCACATTTTACCACATCTTCATCTCATAGCTTGCAGAGCAAGGTTTAGTTTCTACGACATGAAATCTACACCATATTCAAGTTTTAGGTCATTTGGATTGGTCTGCTAAAAGTTATCACTATCAGAAGATCATCAATTTTCTCATAACAAAGCAGTCAGTGTTCAGTTGAAGCCTAGTGGGTTTGCGGAACAATTCCATAACTTGCAGAGCCTAATGGAACATCATTCAAGGTAATTTGGGACCTAGCTGACCTTCATTGAGAACAACATCAAGTTTCCATCGTTTACAGAGCATTGTTGAGTGTTGGATGTCGACCTACTTGTTTCCTACATGTTTCATATTATACATTATAATTAGGCTAACAAGATTATGTTTTGAAGGCTTACAGAGGATATAAATAAAGGATAGAAGATTGTTTAAAGGTAATGATGAAGTATGTGAAGAAAGTGTGCAAAAAGATGAATTGTTTTGATCCTGGAAGGTAGCAAAGCAAAAGCAGAAGACAGAGCAAAGAGTAGAAGAGGATACAAAGCAAAAAATAGAGTGTTGAAAGTATGTGCTAACTGGTGTTGTCATTGATGTCAACATGTTTGTGTTGTCATTGGTGCCAACTATATCTTCTGATATTGTTGTTTGTTGATTGATTGTAGAACACTAACTAAGTATTTTGCTCCGTATCTTCTCTGTATTGAAGACTAGAGTATGAGCTTTCGATATGATTTAGAGAAGTGTTTGAAGATACTAAATCTAGAATTTGGTGGTCTGGATTGCTGTGTAGGAAAAGTTCTATTCACCAGTTTGAAGACTGTGCCTAGCGAGGTTTGCAGTGACAAGGAGAAAGTGTTTTGCTCCACATTTCTCCGCAGATTGGATTTTGGCTTTACAGTTCTAGACTTAAGCTAATAAGGTCCTTATTCATCTTCATTCCAAAGGATTTGTCATTTGGTGCTCTGGAAGGCAAGTTAGTGATTAACAGAGTTTGACAGTGTGTTAAGAAGCAATCTGTGATGTGTTTTCAAGTGACATCTATTGTCTTCAAGTGAGATCTATTGCGGTTGGATTTGTTGGCTACCAAGTAATTCTATAAAGATCTTGCAAGCATGTTTTTAAGTGTTCTTGACATGTGCATAAGTTCTGGTTGACCTGGATTGTCACACTTGTTGTGGAGGTGATTCGTAGATTGTGGAAGTGTGTCCAAGCGTGTGAGAATGTATTTGGGTCCAAGATAATCTATGATGTGTTCATCCTTCATCCATTTATCCTGCAAGTTTGTTTAGGTCTAGTCCTAATTTGATTTATGTATGTATGCCGACCTTGGAGATAGTTCCAATGGTTGTAGAATGTAATGCTAACCTTGATGTACATTCCAAGGTTGGTGATAGGTATAAATGTATATAATGAATTCATGATTGAGTGTCCAAGTTGTGAAGATGAAAATATAAGGTGCGAGGTATAAAAGCAGAGCAGAGCAGAGGAGCTATATTTTGCTTCAATGGAACTAAACTCAGGCATGGAGTAGATGCTAATATATCAGTTCAACCCTGGCAGTGAGACACCCTTTGGCAGTGAGCCATTCTTTTGGGCAGTGAGCCCTGGGAAATGAGCCCTTTGACAATGAGCCACCTTTGATATTCAGTATTGTTACTACATTATATTGTGAGCTAACACTCACCATGGTTTTTCCCTGTTTAGGGTTTTCCACATAAAAAATATGGTGTTCATGTGTGTATGGTGTTGATGTGTTCATGTTTTGATTATGCTATTCATGTTTAATGTTCATAACAGAATAAGGAGATAGGTTAAGTGAATGTGAAAGTGATTTTGGTTTAAAGAAGTTAAAGTTTTGATACAACTGATTCACCCCCCCTCTCAGTTGTCTTGTGTCTTTCAACAATTGGTATCAGAGCAAGGTTCCTTTAAAGAAAGCCTAATAGCTTAAGGTAGATCCAGGATGGCACACAAGAAAGACATTCCTCAGTTTGATGGATCTAACTATGCCTACTGGAAGGTACAAATGCAAAGTTATCTTATCTCTATTGGTTATCATGTTTGGATTGTTGGAAACTTGTGCATGATGTCTAAAGATGTTGTCATTGATGGCAACAAGAAAAGGAACAAGGTTAGAATAGAAGTTTTGGTCCGGTGAAGAAGTCTTAGCCATTTTGGCTAAGTGTTGGTAGTATACTGAAGCTGCGACAAGGAGACGGTGTTTGAGCTGGTATTGGTCTACAGTAGAAGATCATATCATGCGGTTCAGATATGTTGTTCACAGTCCTCAAATGATCATTTGTCCAAGATTTCAGTTATTGTTGAGTACCAGAAGTCTATCTTCAAAAAGTCTAAGTCTGGCAGTGCAGAGAACAAAGGAAATCAGAACAAAAAACTCAACTAAACTGGTTCGCATTCCTCTGTTGTTGCACATTTTGCTATGTAGTTTTGAGGTGTTGTAAACACATGTATGAAGTATCTATATCTAGAGTTACAATTTTTGAGTTCCACCAGAGAGTTAGTTATGAATGTCTAAGTATCGCTACTTGGTATGGTACAGTTTGACTGTGGCAGGGTGTGTATTCTTGAGGTCCGCATTCTACCACAAGAAAATATTTTGCTTTGCAGTTCTGAAGGTATGATCTATGATGTGTGAAGAGTGTCTGATATGATTTTGGAAGCATCTTGTGGTCTGCAGTGAAAGTTGATGTCTGACAGATGAAGTGAACCAGTGACTGTTTATGTTTAAAGCCAACATGATAAGTACAAATTGTATGTAGTAAGTTCTATTGTATAGAACTTAATTCTAAATGGTGAAATAGTTGAGGCCAACATGTGAGAAGGTATTTCAAATGTTTTTTAGGTCTGCTGTGAATTTTGGTGAATCAATTTGGCTGACAAGCTACATAATGCATGACTACACGATACACTTTATTAGGCCGACCTAATATGAAGATTTTGTTGTTGTGGATATATATATATGGGATTGAATTCAATTTTTAAGTGAGGTGATGCGAATGTGAATGTGTGAAATATGTGAAGTATAGAGCAGGCAACAAGCGCAGAAGAAGAGAGATCTTGCTCAATGTAAAAGCAAAGCCATGAAACAGAGTAGTCAAAATGAAGAGTTTTGAGACAGTATTTTGAGCATTCATTGGAGATGCATCCATGCATGTGTAGATGCAATCTGAGAAGTTCAACCTGGTAGTGAGCCATTCTCCCTTCTCTTTTTTTTTGGCAGTGAGCCATTCTTGCAGTGAGTACTTCTTTTGGGCAATGAACCCTAAGGCAGTGAGCCTTTATTGTAATTTAGTATTGTTCCTACATAATATATTGTGAGCTAACACTCACTATGGTTTTTCCTAGTTTTGGGTTTTCCACGTAAAAAATCTTGGTGTTCATGTATGATAGTTTGTTGTTGTTTCTTCTATGTTTAATTTGCTTTGTTATTGTATGCAGTAAATGGATTACTAGTTTAATAAACAAGAAGTTTAATACAGTACTGATTCACCCCCCCAACTCTCAGTATTTTGGGTGTTCAACAATTGGTATCAAACCCTAGTTCCTCGGAAGAAGTCTAATAGCTTGAGGAAGATCTTGGAAATAGACCTAGAAGATCACCGATCAAGCAACCAAATGCTCAAAGGTAGCCTTCTTTCAATGGTTACTATAATGCATGCAATAAATTTGGTCACAAGGCTACTCAATGTAGGATCAGAGTGAATCAAAATGTTCCATCATTCTCTGGTCAATGTTTCACTTGCAATAAAGTAGGTCACAAGGCTAATGATTGTAGAATTCAGATAAGGAATGGTTATAACAATAGAAGGAATACTCATACCTTCAAAGGTAACTGCTTTATATGTAAAAGGTTTGGTCATAAAGCTAGTGAATGCAGAAGTCAAATAAGGAACAACTATAACAATGGAAGGAATGCTTAATCTTTCATTGGGAGTTGCTTTGCATGCAATAGATTTGGGCACAAGGATGACCAATACAGATCAAGGATGAATGAGAGAAACAATAGAGAAAGAAGTGTTGTATGTTTCAATTGCAACAGACCTAGACATATTGTAAGGTTTTGCAAAAGCAAGAACATAAAGAGGAATAATCAAGCAGAGAAGAGAGAACCAGTACAAAAGGTAGATCTGGTAGAGATCAAGAAGGAAATGAATCAAATTTGGGTTAAGAAGGAAGTGTAGGAAGTCAAGGGTGAGTCCACACTAGACTCCAGTGCTGGTACTTCCTCTGGGAAGTAAATTGAGAGCTCTGGCTCAAGGTGAGATTAATACAAAATCCTATTCCCCCAACCAGAAATGTGGTGCTGATATCCAGCACAAAGATATGAGTTATAAGACTAAATGACAGATCTTATGAAGAAGATTTTGGCAGAAAAGAATCCAATGCAGTAAATTATAGAGCAATATTGATCTACTGGGGATAGCAGAGAAAGGGTTTGATATCTTTTTTAACAAAGCATTTATTGTGATTAAATCTTTATGAAAAGAGAATATAATGCATCCATTTGAAAGAGAAATTACTTTGCATTCAAACCCTCAAGTGACTAAAGAGACCTGAGAAGCAAGCTAGGGCAAACTCAAGCATCCAGTGAAGAAACCCTAATGGACGAAAAAGGTATTTATCGTTATCTCTCTCAAAAATTCTCTATGTTGAACGTGCAAAAATGTATACTCAAATAATTGAGATAACTGAGAGGCCTCACCCTAAGTTCAAAAAGCATCCCTTTAAATCATTAGAGGCTGATCCAGAAGGGGCATTTTTTGAGATTCCGTATGGTGTTATGCATATGGAAGATGTTAGGGCATACATACATGCAAACCTAGATGAATACGATCATGGAAAATTAGGGGATATTTATCTAAAGGAACTAACTGATGACAAATTTGAGTTGAAACAAGAGTATAGTGCCCTAGTTGAGAAGAAAATGGATATCTAGTTGGATTTTCCTGTGGTCTCAGATGATGCCTAGGTGAGATGTCTTGAGAAGAATTCATGATGAATTCTTTTAGCTTGATGAGCCCTATATGATAACAAAATATGCCATCAAAGAAATTACTGGCATACCGAAAAAGTTCTGGAATTGAAGTCCATGAAAAACAACACAGTAATGCAGTTGACAGGTGCTAAATTTGATAAAAGAGCATTAACCATAAATGATATTATGGATTTGACTATGAGATTTTTATCAAAGGTCATTGGGTACAAGATCTATTTATCCAATAGGGAGAACTCTATTTCTGCAATAGCTATATATACTACTTGAGATATGGTTAAGAATAACACTGATTATGATCTATGTGAGTTGATCCAGCGACAACTGATGGAGAACCTAAAAAGAACAAAGAACACAAAGTATCCCTTCAAGTATGGAATCTTGATCATCTGTCTACTCTTCTATTTTCTAAGAGAGTTATCAAGTATAGGTAATATTGGTTGGCTTGATCATGCACCAGTAGCTGCACAAATTAGAAATCACCTGAGCAGTTTGGGAAATGCTGACAAATAAAATGTAGCCTTATGGGGATATTTCAAGAATTTTTAAAAGAAAATGCAAGATAGGGCTAGGATCCTTGAAAAGGTAATGAAGAAGTATGAAAAAGACATTGTATTCATGGTAGACAAGGATAAATGTTTTATGGAGGCTGTAGAACCTAGAACTGTATGGGTCCCGGCCATGGGATATGAAGTTACAGAGGAAGTTTTGACTGGATTGGCTAATTTGATGTTGAGAAAACCTAAAGACCCTAAAGAGGGAAGATTTGGAACATTTGAAGAATTGTCTCTCAAAGTGTTTATGGAACAAAAGGAACCAGAAATCAAGAAGAACGCAAGGAAAAAGGTAGATGAGTTTGTCAAAGGCCAAGGGTTTATAGATGAACAAATTAGTGAAGCAAGAGCCAAGATAGAGGTATCAAAGGCTACAACTACTCTGGTAGAAAAGACATCAAGTGCTCTAGAAGGACAAACATCAAGGACTCCGAAGAAGAAAGAGGAGAAATCTGAGCAAGAAAAGCCTGCAACAAGTTCTAGAAGAAGAACAAGAGCTTCCACCACTGCAGAAACTACCTCCAATAGCTCTAGACCTAAGAAAGAAAAGACATAAGAGCAAGACCCAAAGAAGAAGCCAGAGGAGAAGAATAAAAGAAAGAAAGAAAAGGCCACCAAAAGAGTGTATGTGAGCCTTGGTGAGGAAGAAGAAGAAGAGGAAATAGAAATAGATGAGGAGGCCAAAGAAAAAAGGGCAAAAATAAATAAAGCAACTATTGAGAAGCCCTCCGGAAAAGCTAAGGGTAAGAAGAAGAATAAAGAAGAAAAGACTGAGAACAGAGAAGAAGAAGAAGAAAGTATATCTTTGGAAGCCATGGTCAATGCATTTGCTCAACATGGTACCTTGAAACCTATTGTCGACATATATGATGAAAGATCAGATGCAGACAAGGTAATCATTGAAACAACAATTGTAAGATATTTAGATATGTTCTGTAAAACATTGATTGAAGTTATAGATGAGTTACCAGATAGTTTGGCTAGCATAATGTTAGCAAGAAAAGAAGGGGCCATGGCCAAATATGTTGAGATAAAAGAATACATCTTGCTAAAACTCTGTCTAGACATCACTCCTAAGGAAAGAACCAAAGTCACTAAGAAGCTCAGTAAGGAATTCGGAACCATGAAGAGAGTCAATGCTCTGATGTCTGGTGAAACTAAGAAACTGGTCGAGGAAACAAAGGAAATAACACTAAGGGTGTTACATGAGCTACAAATCTCAACTATTGTTGACACTGATGAAGAGGAACAAAATACTGGTGTAGATAATGCATTTCCAAAGATAAATGTGGAACAAAGCACAGTTACTCCTCTGGTAGACACAAGAAATGAAGAAGAAAGGAATACAGAACAAGTTGAAGAGATAAAAGAAACTAAGGAAGAAAAGAGGTCTGAATAAAAAGAGTCAGCTCCAGAAGAGCAGAGAGAAGAGATAAATGAACAAATGGTAGACAATCCTGCTCTGGAACTAGAAGGAAATGGACAAGAAAATGTTCAAGATCCCCCTCCAGAGAATCAAGATACCGAAATGTCTCAAGAAGAAATAAAAAGAGACACTGTTGATTCATTAAGAGAATTTTTGTTAAAGTAGAAGGAAGCACAAATTGTAGACACATCTGAACTACTACAAGGTCAAATAAACTTGACAACTATGTCTCCCCTATAGAAATTGAATTTGGGTACAATTTTCCAAGAAACAACCCAAGAAGAAATAATAAAGTCTCACATGGAAGACAGTGAGCTGCTTGGTGAAGCAATAAACATTTTTGAGAAAATCAGGCCCAGAGTTCAGAGAGATAGAACACTCACTCCCACAGCACAAATGAAAAAGATTATGGAGTCTATGAATTCTCATTTTGAATCCTTTGAGCAAGCTACTGACAAAAAGGTAAGAGCTAAAACAGACAGTAAGAGATTAGTTGAGCTAAAAGATAAAGCTTCTCAAGACAAAATTTTGTTAGATAAAAGTATAGAATATGCACAGATATGTTGGCAAGAGACACTGCAAGGCATGTCATGTGTTGTCATTGATGGCAACTAAGTCCATTCCACACATCCACAGTGTAGTATCAGATCATACTGGAAGTCAGTTCCAAGATTTGTCAAGTCCAGATAAACAGGAACAGGGTATATGGTAGAGTTTAGTATTTTGGTCAGCCGATCTCTCCAGTTAATTATTGTGTGTTGCAAATATGAAGGAGTGTAGAGGAATGTCAGGACAATCTAAATCTAATATTTTAGCATCCAGTGACAAAGGGATTAAAAGTTATGAGCATCTGAGTACTGGGTCCTAATATGACAAAACAGTTCAGTGAAGAACATGCCGACTTGTGTTAGATCCTTGTGTAGATCAAGTAGAAGTGTTTTGGTGAGTTGCATATGAGATATAATGTTAGTGGCTGACATGTATGGTGACCTACAAGTGTTATTCCTGGTATGCATCAATATTGGTGTATGGATTCAGCCGACAGAACATAGTATTTGTATTGTTTGTTAAGTTCTTCATAAGGCCGACAAAAAGGTGATTAAATTTCTTGAGGCAGATATATATAGCTGATGGATTCAAGTGTATTGATTAATGTTCTTAAGCAAATATGGAGTAAGTGTGAAAAGGGTAGATAGAAGTGTAAAAGAGAAGAGATCTAAGGTCCAAATTATGGCAGAGTAGTAAACAAGGTAGAGTAAAGATGAAATGTGTAAGATTAATATTCTATGCTTAACCAGAACTGAATTCTTGCATTGGCAGATGCTATTCATCAGTTCAAACAATCTGTAATCCTTTTGTAATCATTCTTGTAAGCAGTGAGCCTCTTTTGAGCAGTGAGCTCTGGGCAGTGAGCCCAAAAGGCATGTGCCTTCCCATTTGTAATACTTTTAATAGAGTATAATCTTTGTAGGTTAACCCCCACCGTGGTTTTTCCCTTAACTGGGTTTCCACATTAAAAATCTTGGTGTCAAGTGTGTTATTATGATTCTGCTCATGTGTTATTGATTCTTACTTTTCATGGTTAAATCATTAATTTGTTATTAAGTGGCAAAGAAGAATTAACTGTAGCAAGTATTAAAGTTTTGTGACAACTGATTCACCCCCCCTCTTAGTTGTCTACCCTAATTCCAACAATTGGTATCAGAGCCAAGTTCCTTAATAGAAGTCTAACAGCTTGAGGAAGTTCCGGGAAGGAGTTTCAATGGGTTCACTCAGAGAACAACTTTAATTAGCTTTAGAAGTTCTTGACTAGTCCAAAGCAGAAATAGATGACCTAAAAGTGAACCTTAAGGATGCTGATGATTGCATTGACTTGCTAAAAGATAAATTAGAGAAATCAATGGAAAAAAAGAAGGAACTACTTCATCAGCTAGTTAATCTTACTGAAGAAAATGGCATGGATAAGGTTTTGGAAGAGAAGACAAAGGAATGTAAAAAGTTGACAAAAGAAGTTTCTATTCTAAAACATGAGATGAAATCTGGGGTAATGAGGCTAACCAAAGAAATTGAGAAAATGAAGAAGACTGAAGAAGACTTGAATCAAACTTTAAAAGAAAGAACTGAAGAATTCTACAGATTGGATATAATAGCTAGCCATATAGAGTCTGATCTACAAGAAAGCAGAGACAATGAGAGAGAACTTGAAAGGCAAATTGTCATTCTCAGACATGACCTAGAAATTGCAAATGAATACAAGGAGAAGTTTAAGATAAGCTCAGCTAAACTTGAAGTAATGCTTGAGAGTCAGAAGAAGGTTGATGATAAGCATGGTCTTGGGTATGAGAAAGGTGAAAGCTCTGGATCCAAACAAAGAAATTTTCAATCAAGGAATGGGAGAAATAGACCTACAAGACCTCTGGTAAGACAACCTGATGCTCAAAGGTATCCATCTTTTAATGGAAATTGTTTCAATTGTAGTAAATTTGGTCATAAAGCCACTCAGTGTAGAAGCAGAGTAAATCAAAGTGGTCCATCCTTCTCCTATCAATGTTTCAATTGTAAGAGGTATGGTCATAAATCCAATGAATGCAGAAGTATGATAATAAATAACTCTAATATATAGAGGAAATGAGAATTCTTTCAATGGCAAATGCTTTGCATGCAATAGATTTGGACATATGGCTAATCAGTGCAGATCAAGGGGAATTCAATCAAATGGGCAAAGAAATGTTGTGTGCTTCAATTGTAATCGATTCGGTCATATTGCAAGATTCTGTAGAAGTAGTGAATAATGAAAGAAGAGGTCTGGTAAACAGAAAACTAGATGAGCCAAGACAAGACAAAGACAAAGGCAAAGTTGATATGAATGAAGTCCAAAATGAAATGAACACGCCATGGGTGAAGAAAGGTAAAATGAATGTTGACACTAGGTCCGCACTAGAATCTGGTACTAATAATTCCTCTGGGAATTGAGTCAAAAGCTCTGGCTCAAGGGGAGCTGCATTGAAAATCAAATTCCCCTAGCCAATAAGTAGGTGCCTAAATCTAGCATGATGTGAAAAGATAATTTGGGTTCCTATAGAGTATTTGAAAGGATTTCTAGAAGAAAAGAAGTAGATTTGACGATTTGTGGAGCAATTGAAGATCGACTATATGCAGAAATAGTGTAACCGGATGTGTTAGGGCAGAGCATTTATTACAAAGGCAAATTAGGTTTTGCAGAGCATAAAAGGTTGTTCATTCCTCATTTGAATCACTTTGCATTCAAAGATAGCAAGAAGAAGAGCATCTGAGCTAAGCTTTCAAGGATTTGAAGTGCGACCGATAAATTTGTCCGCTAACCCTAACCCTGTGGAAGAAAAAGGTATTTATCTGTGAAGCTTTGAATTTGTAATCTTTTGCAATGGCTACTCCTCTTGTTGTTGATATTACTGAAAGGCCCTGGCCAAAATTTAAGAAGCATCCATACAAGTTAGTCAAAATCGAACCTTCAGGAGCATTTTCTAGTATCCCATATGGAGTTCTGCATGTTGAGGATATTAGGGCATACATCCACTGTAGCATAGATGAATTTGGAAACCTAAAACTCTTGGATTTGTTTGACAACCACCTAAGGGATGATAGCTATGAATTAAAACTAGAATACAAAGCCCTAGAAAGCAAACATTTTTTGCAAGTCATTAAATTTCTGACATTTGATGAGAATGAGTGGGTTCAATATATCTTGAGCTGAATACATGATGAGTTTATATGGCTATTGAAACCATTCAAGATTTCAAAGGATGTTATCAAGATTGTAACTGGGTTAAATTCAACTAGTGGATTACCCATGCTGAAAGCTGTGAAGAACCAGACAATGACCAATGCTACCAGTGCCAGGTTCGACAAAAGGGCAATGACCATCAATGACATTATTGAACCGGATGTTAAGTTTGCCTCTATGGTGATTGGTTACTAGATTTATCACTCTCGTAGGGAGAACTCTATCTCCAGAACTGCCATATATGCGGCATATCAAATGTTGAAAGAAAGTACAGATTATGACCTATGTGAGCTGTTACAGAACCAACTGATTGAGAACCTGAGCAAAATTAAGGACAAGAAAAACACCTTCAAATATTGTTCTCTGGTTATATGTTTATTCTTCTACTTAATGAATGAAGTGCCTAGACTAAAAAGTGTACAATGGACTAGTGACAGACCAGTTGCAATACAAATAAGAGATCATTTGCACAGCCTTGGAGATTCTAAGGCACAGAAGACTACAATCTAGGGTTACTTTAAAAAATTTCAGAATATGATGCGCTCTAGGGAAAGAATCCATAAATCAGTGGTTGAGAAATACACAAATGAAATCTATTTTATGGTGGATACTGATTAGTGCCTAATGGAAGCTGTAGAACCCAAAACTATTTGGATGATGCCTATGGGTTATGAGGTTGATGAGAATATTTAGGAAATGTATGCTCAACATCTCTTAAGAAAACCCAAGGATGACTCTGTGGAGAGATTTGGGACTTATAAAGAGCTTGGTGAAAAACTGCATGTTGAACTCCAGAAGCCAAAGATTAAGAGAAAATCTCAGAAGAAAGTAGAAATGTATGCTGAAAGCATTGGGATAACAAAGGAAGCTGTGAGGCAGAATAGAGAAAGAATAGAAAAAGCTAAGAAGAAGTGGGATAAGAAACAAGGAAACACTCCAGTAGAATCCTCCTCCACTCTAAGGATTACTATGAGCTCTACTACTACCTCTGTTCCCCCAAAACCTGCCAATTCTGAGAAACTGGAAGACATATTATCTGGTAAGGAAAAGAAGAGAACTAAAGTAAAGGCAAAGAGATCTCATGACAGTTTGGAAAAGGAGGATGAAGAAAAGATAGACGTAGATGATGGGCTTAAATAGATAAAGGCCACAAGTGCTAAATTTGTTAAAGTATCTAAAGAGAAGCCTTCTAGAAGCAAGAAGACAAATAAGAGGAAGAGATTAGAGGATGATGATAAGAAGCAAATTCCCTTTGTGAAAAACATTGTCAAGACAATCACTGTTGATGGGAATTTAAAACCATTGACTAAATTCTATAATCTTTACAATGACACTGACAAAAGACTCTTGGAATAAGCTACTATCAAGTACTTGAAAGTGTTCCATCGAGCACTGGTAGAAATTTTGTCAGAAGTTCCAAAAGGTCTGAAGGATATATTGGAAATTAGGAAAGAAGCTGCCAAGGCAAAAGATATGGAGTTGAGTGAACATGTACTAACCACTCTATGTCCTATAATCTCTAGCAGAGAAGCAGAAAAAATCTTCAAAGAGGTCAAAAATGAATTTAGGAGTAAAACAAGATTGAATAAACTGATGATTGGAGAGATAGATGAAATAGTTCAAGAAGCTAAACAAATTTTGAGAAAAGCATTGGACAAGAACAAGTTCTTTGTTGTGTCAGATGAGCCTGCTATTGACACACCAGTCTTAGATGAAGAAGAGTAGTAGAAGGATGAGCAACAATGTGGAATGGATGATTCCTCTATCCCGGAAGAGGAAGCAATAAGCAGGGAAGAAGTAAAAATGATAGATGAAATTGTTGATGCAGGAGGTATTCTAACTCCTCTGGATCATTCTGACAAAGAAGATACAAAGATGAATTCAGATGCAGATGATCAAATTGAAGATGATTCATTGAAGATTGAAGAGCATGAAATAGAAAAGGCTAAGAACCAAGAAGAAGAAGAAGTCAAGGGTAAGGAAAATAAAGCAGAAGAAGATGGTGCAAATGTTGATGCACCTAAACAAAATAGTCTTGATACTGTCACTGAGAAAACTCAAGGAAAGGAAGGTGGTCCATAAATTGTGGCAAGAGACACTACAGATATAGTGAAGAGTTTCCTGAGTAAAGAAATGCTAGAGCTTGATGAACCAGAACTGATTCAAGGACCAATCAACCTGGATACTCTCTCTACGGTCCAAATGATGAAGATAACATCTTTTACACAAGCCAAGGCAAGAGAAAAGATATTGAAGTCTCACATAGAGGACAGTGAGCTACTAGGTTTGGCATCAGGGATTTTAGAGAAAATCATGCCAACATTGTTGATAACTGAGAGGGGGGGTGAATCAGTTATCTTAATTATTTTAACTTTTTGTTCTTTAACAACTAGTGCAACATCAAATCATATAAGCATGCATAACCATGAAAGCAGAAATAAAATCATTACACATAACACAATGATTTTGACATGGAAAACCTTGTTAAGGGAAAAACCACAGGGTGACTAACCCAAGATTGTATTCTCTGTTAAAAGAATAGAAGTACAAAATGGCACTTGCTAATTAGGGCTCACTGCCCGAGCACACTGCTCACAAGAGGCTCACTGCCTACAAGAGACTCACTATCTACAAGGTATAAAGAAAGTAACCAAGTGATTGAACTGATGAGAAGCATCCACATCTGTTGAGATTTAGTTCCGGTTAGGCTCAATACACTGATCTACTACACTTCATTCTTCCTCTTCTTTGTTGTTGTTGTCCTGTCACATACTGGACCTATATTGCTGCTTCCACACTATTCTCTACTTTTCTTTGCACAACACAACACACACTCCCCTCCTTCACATCTAAATCCATCTGGTATATATATCCACACCAAGGATTTCAACATCTTTCTAGTTGACATCTGGAATACTCAATATTTTCCCAAACTCTGATCTGTCAGCTGAATCCTTGCATACAAAGTGATGCGTATCAAAGAGATACTTATAGAAGTCATCAATCATGTTGGCTAACCATGAATGATCCCTCAAGAAACTTGATCACCATCAATTTCTCATCTGGATTAAGGTCTGATGCTCTGCCGGTCAGTTCTTCCTCAGTCTACTCTTCCAAACAGGAACCCAACACTTAGGTGCTCATATCTCTTCACTCTTTCATCACCGGAGGCTCAATCTCTAGAATGTATTAGTCATGGTACACCTCTTGACTTCCCCAAGTCTGCACTTTGCTGAGATACTTCCTCTGAGAGATCCGGACCTGATTGTTAGACCTTGCTACATGCTCTATTCTTGGTTACCGGACCAAAATACTCTTCAATCTGACTTCCGGTATAGACATACCATGTCTTGCAAATGTGTGTGATGGACTTTGTTGCCATCAATGACAACAATCATGAAGCCAAATAGTGTCTCTTGCCAACAATCTCCCCCTTTGGCATTGATGGCAACACTTAGTGAAAAATGACTAAGTGTCACTACACTCCCTAAAAATCCAACTATACTTAGCTGCATAAGTATATATACATGTTATTCGTACATATATGAAGTATATCTGCAAAAGCTATCTTCAACTGGATAAATTCTGTTGCCCAACTCTACTTCATCTTGTCCAAAATTGAGATGTGACCACTCAATAGGAATGCAAAAGCTTCTGTCCTCTTTAGATCTGTCAGATCACTGGTCCAGGCTGTGGTTTGAGTATCAGTTAGCACCTCATGCATGGCCTCTAATTTAGGGACAATCATCCCTCTAAGTTCATCCATCCTACTTATTATATTCTTCCTTTCCTTTTCAAGTTTCTTTAGTTCATTTGAATGGCAATAGTCTAACATTCCTGGTTTATTATGGATGTGGTGAGGATCAAAATTCTGAGATAAACTTGACAGTTTATCCTCTTGTTCTTTCACTTTCTTCTCAATATCCTTTGTCACTTTAGACCAGGATAAACAAAATTTATATATCTCTCCGCCATCTTTAAGAGCATTTTCTAAGCTCTTTATCCCAATATCCATATTTCTCCTATCATTTGTTATTAGCCCTTGTACTTCGAAGAATCTCTTACCCAAAAACTCTTTCCGGACTTTCTCTTCTGCTACTTTCTCTAAAGAGTCAAAATGTGTATTAACAGAAGTAACAAGAGACTTTAGATTACTGGATGTGGAGGCCAAAGGATCCTTTTGGAAGGATGGCATGATTTTCTCTAGCATATCGGATGCAATCTCTATTAGCTCACAATCTTCCATGTGAGACTTCAGAAGCTTTTCTTTTGCTTTAGCTTGAGCAAAAGATTCTACCTTCATTGTCTAGACCGGAGAGAGGGAATCAAAATTGAATGGTCCTTGAAGTAGCTCTAGTTCATCTAATTCCATCATTTCTTTTGTCAGGAAGTCTTTGATTGCTTCTGCTATGTCTCTTGCCGGAGACAGAGTTTTCTTCCCTTCTGTAGCCTTAGCACTGTCACTTGTGGTCTTCTCTGTTTGATCTTCTTCTCTTCCCTTTACTTCTTCTTCTTGACTGATTCTCTCTTCTTTTCTTTCTTCTCCTTTAATTCTGGAGTCTGTTGGGGGATCCAGAAGAGAGGTGTCTATTTCTTCATGGACTTCCTCTTCCAGAATAGAGGAATCTAAGTCCTTAGTCTTCTCTTTACTTGTCTCATTTGTCTCTTCTACAACTTTCTCAGTAGAATCTTCCTTAGATGTACTTGATCCTTTGACATCCATGGTAGAGGGTTCATCACTTATGTCCTCTATAATAGGGATATTAAATTTCATGAAGGCATTCTGGAGGATGTCTTCAGTTTCTTTTGCCACTTTGTCAGTCTCTCCAAGCATAAGCTGATTCATTCTTGCTTTGCTCTGGAACTCATCCTTGCAATCCTTGAAGATCATGTTCATTTGTTTTGGAGTGATGGAAGGATAGAGCTGAATAGCTATCTATTCCTGGATCCCTAGGTCCTTTTCCTTGGTATTGTTCTTTCTTATTTCAAGTTCCTTCTCTAGGCTTTTGGGAATTAAGGAGATGATTTCAATGAATGCTTTGTTGTAGATGTTTAGATACCTGACTGTAGCTTCTTGCAGGATCTTCTGATCAGCTTCACTATAATAATCATAAAATTCAGTCATTGGTTTCAAGTTCCCATCCACAGTGACTGATTTGATGATATCATCAATGCAGAGTGTAGGCCTTTCAGCAAATTCTTTTGCCTCTTCTTCCTTGTTATGACCGGTAGAGGGTTCACCAGATGTTTTCTTCTTCTTCTTCATTTTCTTGATCTCCTCATCTGATTCTATATCTTCATCATCCTTCTGACTTGTATAGGACCTTGTTGCCTTTTTCTTTGTTCTCTTCTCTCCCTTTCTAGATGTCTGGGCTTCCGGTTTTGATGCTTTTTAGCTCTTAGAGGTGGCAGGTGTAGAACTTTTGGAAGATCTAGTCCAGGAGGGGGCTTACACCGGAGCACTTTATTTTTCTGTTTCTTGCCTTTCTTTCTCTGCCCTTTCCATCTTCTCTCTGTTGGCATCAACTACCTCCTTTGATATTCCATGCCTCTTGGTGAATTCTTCCACTTCCCTTCTCACTTTTCTCTTGATCTCAGGCTGTCTTAGTTCAACATGAACTTTTACACTCAACTCTTGGAAGGTTCCAAACCTTTCTACCTTAGGGTCCTTGGGCTGACTAAGTAGGTGTTGGACATGCAGTTCCAGATTTTTATCATCCACCTCATACCCCATTGGCATAATCCAGACTATCCTTGGCTCTACTGCTTCCATTAGACATTGATCAGTGTCTACCATAAAGCACACTGTATCCTTGTACTTCTCAACCAATGATTGGGGGATCCTTTCTCTGGCTTGCATCATACTTTGAAAGTTCTTGAAATATCCCCAGAGAGATGTATTTTGAGCCTTGGCATCACCAAGCCCATGCATGTAATCTCTGATTTGAATGGCAACCGGTCTGTCATTTTGCCATACCCAACCACTAGTTCCAGGTAGCTCATTCATATAGTAGAAGAATATGCAAAGTATCAAGCCACCATACTTGAATGAATTCTTTTTATCTTTCTTTATTTTCTGCAAATTCTCTAACAATTGGTTTAGGAGAAGCTCACAAAGATCATAGTCAGCATTTTCTCTTAGCATTTGATAAGCAGTGTAAATTACAATTTCAGGTACTGAATTTTCCCTGCTGGAGTGATATATCTTGTAACCAATTATCATGGAGGAAAACTTGATATCTGGATCAATGATATCTTCTATTGTCATTGCTCTCTTGTCAAATTTTGATCTGATAGCCTCACTCACATTTTGGTTTTTGATTGATTTGAGAACAGGTAACCCTCTAGATGAGTGCAAACTGGTTACCGCCCTAACAACATCTTTTGTGATCTTAAATGGTCTAATCAACCACAAGAAGTTGTCATGCACTCTGCTCAAAACATACCAGATGCACTCATCTTCTGCAAAACAAGGGAAATGGATGCACTGTTTGAAATGCTTATCCTGAATAGCCTTGTGCTAAGGTTTGAGTTCAAATGAATCATCTATTAACTGATTGTGATAGATATCCATTAGCTTGGATTCCCCAAAATCCTCAATGTTTGCATGAATGTATGCCCTAACATCCTCTACGTGCAAAACCCCATGCAGAATGCTTGAAAAGGCGCCTAATGGGTCCACTTCTAGAGATTTGTAGGGATGTTTTTTGAATTTAGGGTGCGGCCTATCAGTGATCTTCACAACATTCAGAGTAGCCATCTTTCAAAAAGATTCAGTGAGAGATTTTCAAGAGTGAAAATACCTTTTTACGCTTCTAGGGTTCACGATATGAGCCGGATCGGATTGCTGAATGAATTAATTTCTGCGGTTGATCTTTGAGAGGATTGAGACAATTTTGTTGCAGAGCTCCTTCTCTCTTCTTCTTGAATGCAAATGTGCAAATAATGAACCAGAGAACCCTTATATTTCTGCACAAACCCTAATTTCACATTGTAATAAATGTACAACTTAAGTTATTCCGATTGCTTTGCTCTCCTTGTCCTGAGAGATCTTTTTGGATCACTAAGATGCACTTAGAGTTATTCTCGGTGCATATTAGTAGTTTATCTACCTTTCTCCAAACATTTCATTTATCCGCAGATCAAGATACCTCAAATTTGGATCATACCAGATCTAACTGTGAAAATTCTATTCTTACTGGATGACTGTTAAACCGGATCAATCTTGGAGGAATAACCTCTTCTAAACTTCTTGCGGATCTACCATATCTTTACCAAGGCTTATTTAGATGTTTCTCTGAGAACCCTTTAATCCGCAACTTTCCATGTGATAATTTCAGGCACCAATTAACTGGTTGGGGGAATTTGTTTTCCTTTTTGACTCCCCTTGAGCTAGAGCTCATCTTATTTAGTTTCTGGAAGGAATATCAGCACTAGATTCTGGTGTGGATCCATCCTCAACATTTTCTGTACTTCTCTTTACCCAAATCTTGTTCATCTCCCTTTGAATTTCATCCGCATTCACTTTTCCTTTTCCTTTGTCTTGATTTTGATTATGATGCACCGGACCCCTTTTGTCCTGATTCTTACTTCTGCAGAATTTGGCAATATGACCGAATCTATTGCAATTGTAGCAAACAACATTTCTTTGCAGATTTGACTGATATCCTCTTGATCTACATTGATTAGCCATATGTCTCATTCTATTGCATACAAAGCATCTACCATTGAATGAATTGTTCATTTGCAAATTTCTACATTCTTGAGATTTGTGACCATACCTTTTACAATTAAAACACTGTTCGGAGAAGGATGAATTAGTCTAATTCATTCTTCTTCTACACTGATTTGCTTTATGACCAAAGTTATGGCAATTGTGGCAGTATCCATTGAAGGATGGATATCTTTGAGCATTTGGTTGCCTTACCAGAGGTCTTCTAGGTCTATTCCTTGGATTTCCTGATCCAGAGTTCTTCTGACCAGATCTGGAGATTTCCCCTTTCTCATACCCCAAGCCTTGCTTATCATCTACCCTCTTTTGGCTTTTAAGAAGAACTTCAAGTTGAGCAAATCTTATCTTGAATTTCTCTTTGTATTCATTTGTTGTTTGAAGATCCCTTTTAAGAGTGTCTATTTGATTCTCAAGTTGTTCTTCATTGTCTCTAGCTTCTTCAAGATCAGATTCCATATGCCTGATTATTCTATCCATTTTGTGGCAGTCTTCTGACTTCTCCTTGAGAGATTGTTTTAGATTATCTTCACTTTTTCTTTTCTCTTCAATTTCTTGGGTGAATTTCATAACTCCTGATTCCATCTCATGTCTTACCATAATGACCTCTTTTGACAACTTCTCACATAACTTGGTTTTCACATTCAGATCTCCATTAGTATCATTGGCTTCATTTTGAATTGCTAATTGTTGAAGTAGTTCCTTTCTCTTATTCATTGAGATACTCAGTTTTTCCTTGAGTTCATTTGTGAAATCATCAGCTTGTTTGAGTCTTTCCCTCAGGTCATTGACTTCAGAGTGAGATTGCTCAAGATCATCTAGGGCGGACTGAAGTTGTTCCCTCATACCATACATATCCATTGAGATTACCAGATCTTCCTCAAGCTGTTAGGATCTGTTAGGAGGAACTTAGCTCTGATACCAATTGTTGATAACTGAGAGGGGGGGTGAATCAGTTATCTTAATTATTTTAACTTTCTATTCTTCTTTAACAACTAGTGCAGCATCAAATCATATAAGCATGCATAACCATGAAATTAGAAATAAAATCATTACACATAACACAATGATTTTGACTTGGAAAACCCTGTTACGGTAAAAAACACAGGGTGACTAACCCAAGATTGTATTCTTTGTTAAAAGAATAGAAGTACAAAATGGCACTTGCCAATTAGGGCTCACTACCCGAGCACACTGCTCACAAGAGGCTCACTGCCTACAAGAGACTCACTATCTACAAGGTATAAAGAAAGTAACCAGGTGATTAAACTGATGAGAAGCATCCACATCTACTAAGATTCAGTTCTGGTTAGGCTCAATACACTGATCTACTGCACTTCATTCTTCCTCTCCTTTGTTGCTGCTGTCCTGTCACATACTGGACCTGTATTGCTGCTTCCACACTATTCTCTGCTTTTCTTTGCACAACACAACACACACTCCCCTCCTTCACATCTAAATCCATCTGGTATATATATCTGCACCAAGGATTTCAACATCTTTCTAGTGGACATCTGGAATACTCAATATTTTCCCAAACTCTGATCTGTCAGCTGAATCCTTGCATACAAAGTGATGCGTATCAAAGAGATACTTATAGAAGTCATCAATCATGTTGGCTAACCATGAATGATCCCTCAAGAAACTTGATCACCATCAATTTCTCATCCGGATTAAGGTCTGATGCTCTGCCGGTCAGTTCTTCCTCAGTCTACTCTTCCAAACAGGAACCCAACACTTAGGTGCTCATATCTCTTCACTCTTTCATCACCGGAGGCTCAATCTATGGAATGTATCAGTCATGGTACACCTCTTGAATTCCCCAAGTCCACACTTTGTTGAGATACTTCCTCTGAGAGATCCAGACCTGATTGTCGAACCTTGCTACATTCTCTGTTCTTGGTTACCGAACCAAAATACTCTTCAATCTGACTTCCGGTATAGACATACCATGTCCTACGGATGTGTGGGATGGACTTTGTTGCCATCAATGACAACAATCATGAAGCCAAATAGTGTCTCTTGCTAACAAACATACCAGAAGGATTCTTCAGCATCCCCCTCCGGACAATTAAAGAACCTGATTAACTCAGTAAGTTCTCATTTTGAGTCCTTAGAGAAGTCTGCAGAAGTAAAGGTTAAAAAAGAATTCAATGATAAAAGATTTGATGCTATTAAAGGATTAATTGGAGTAGATAAAATGGTGTTGGATGCCAGTATAAAGAGTATTCAAAATGCTCTTACAAAAGGAGGTAGTGTATATAAATTTTGTCTATCTTGTCCTAAAGTTATAGAAGATATTGAAGACAAAATAAAAGTGTCTAAGCAGAAATTATCTAGTGTGTCCAGTTCTTTTGATCCGTTGTCAGCATCAGTGGCAAGTAAGGAGAGTCAAGTGATCAACTTGATTGAAGAAATAAAAAATTTGACAAAAGAGAAGGAGGGCATAGAGACAAGAATGAGTGAGCTTCGGGGACTACTATTCCCCAAAATAGAAGTCATATTTAATGCTCTGACTGAAGCTCAAGTTGTAGCTCAGTCAAGTGATCCCAGTGATCTGCTTATAGCAGAGTCACAAGCTTTTCTCTTCAATGGACACATTTCAATTTTGAAGACTATAAAGAAGAATTGGGATAACAATCTGGCACAATTAAAGAACATTTTTGGAGATGTACTTAAGTTTATGTAAATAGAACTTAAGGATTGTTTGTACATATGCGGCCTGGTATGGATAATTTTTGTATAAATTTTGGTTTACAAACCCACCCTTTGCCATTGATGTCAAAGGGGGAGTGAAGAGCAATGAAAAATGAAGAATCCAGCAAAGGGAGAGCATTGGAGATCAGTGAAAAGCTCAAGTGTACATAGTAAAGGGGGAGTGTTCCGACACTTAGTCATTTTTCACTAAGTGTTGCCATCAATGCCAAAGCGGGAGATTGTTGGAAAGAGACACTGCAAGGCATGTCATGTGTTGTCATTGATGGCAACTAAGTCCATTCCACACATCCATAGTGTAGTATCAGATCATACCGGAAGTCAGTTCCAAGATTTGTCAAGTCCGGATAGATAGGAATAGGGTATATGGCAGAGTTCAGTATTTTGGTCAGCCGATCTCTCCAGTTAATTATTGTGTGTTTTGAATCTGAAGGAGTGTAGAGGAATGTCAGGAAAATCTAAATCTAAGATTTCAGCCTCTGGTGACAAAGGGATTAAAAGTTATGAGCATCTAAGCACTGGGTCCTAATATGATAGAACAGTTCAGTGAAGAACAAGCTGACTTGTGTTAGATCCTTGTGTGGATCTAGTAGAAGTGTTTTGGTGAGTTGCATATGAGATATAATGTTAGTGGCCAAAATGTATGGTGACCTCCAAGTGTTATTCCTGGTACGCATCAATATTGGTGTATGGATTCAGCTGATAGAACAGAGTATTTGTATTGTTTGTTAAGTTCTTCATAAGGCCAACAGAAAGGTGATTAAATTTCTTGAGGCAGATATATATAGCTGATGGATTCGAGTGTATTGATTAATGTTGTTATGCAAATATGGATTAAGTGCAAAAAGGGTAGATAGAAGTGTGAAAGAGAAGAGATCTAAGGTCTAAATTATGGCAGAGCAGTGAACATGGCTGAGTAAAGATGAAATGTGTAAGATCAGTATTCTATGCTTAACCAGAACTGAATTCTTGCATTGGCAGATGTTGTTCATCAGTTCAAACAATCTGTAATCCTTTTGTAATCATTCTTATAGGCAGTGAGCCTCTTTTTAGCAGTGAGCCCAAAGGCATGTGCCTTCCCATCTGTATACTTTTAACAGAGTATAATCTTTGTGGGTTAACCCCCACTATGGTTTTTCCCTTAACCGGGTTTCCACGTTAAAAATCTTGGTGTCAAGTGTGTTATTATGCTTCTGCTCATGTGTTATTGATTCTTACTTTTCATGGTTAAATCATTAATTTGTTATTAAGTGGCAAAGAAGAATTAACTGTAGCAAAGAAGAATTAACTGTAGCAAGTATTAATCTATTATTAAGTGACAACTGATTCCCCCCTCTCAGTTGTCTGCCCTAATTTTGACAAGATAGCCCTTAAAGAAGCTAGTGAATTGTATTAATTTTGTCTTACATGGCCGATTAAGACTAAGGATATAAAAGATAAAATAGATAGATGGGAATCTCAGATAATGAAGATATCTAGAACTTATGACCTGACAAAAGATGCTATTGGTAATCAGAGGGCACAAGTTGAAACAATTCATTCTAATATACATAAGTTGCAGACCCAAAGGGATATCATAAAGCATAGAATGAGTCAACTTCGGGAGGTAGAAATTTTCAACATTGCATCCCTAACCAAGTTAATAGTAGCAATAGATAAGACAAGACAAATCACTAAAGCACCTGATACAGTGAAGAAAGAAGAAGATTTGGTGTCCCAGATTAATGGGCACATACTAGTTTTGAGCAATGCTAAAACCAATTGGGATGAAGAAATGGTGCAACTAAAAATAATCTATAAAGATGTTCTCCCGAAACAACAACAGTAAGCATTTTTTATATCACTTGTATATATGCGGTAAAGTAGAAAAACAATGTTGAGATTTTGGCAACTTGTACATATCTTTGCATCATACACCTTTTCCATTGATGTCAAAGGGGGAGAAGAAATGAAGCATGTGAAATTTTTTTGAAAATAATAAAGCATGAAGACAGGGGGGTAGTTGTAATAGTTTTTCACATCAAGTGTTGTCATCAGTGCCAAAGGGGGAGATTGTTGGCAACTTGTACATGATGTCTGAAGATGTTGTCATTGATGGCAATAAGAAAAAGAACAAGGTTAGAACAAAAATTTTGGTCCGGTGAAGAAGTCTTAGCCATTTGGGCTAAGTGTTGGTAGTATATTGAAGCTGCGAGAAGGAGACAATGTTTGAGCTGGTATTGGTCCGCAGTAGATCATATCACGCAGTTCAGATATGTTGTTCACAGTCCTCAAATGATCATTTGCCCAAGATTTCAGTTATTGTTGAATACCAGAAGTCTATCATAAAAAATTCTAAGTCTAGTAGTGCAGAGAACAAAGGAAATCAGAATAGAACACTCAACTGAATTGGTCCACATTCCTCCGCTGTTGCACATTTTTTTATGTAGTTTTGATGTGTTGTAAACACATGTATGAAGTATCTATATCTAGAGTTGTAAGTTCTGAGTTCCACCGAAGAGTCAGTTATGAATGTCTAAGTATCACTACTTGGTATGGTGCAGTTTAACTGTGACAGGGCATGTATTCTTGAGGTCTGCATTCTACCGCAAGAAAATTTTTTGCTTTGTAGTTCTGAAGGTATGATTTGTGACGTGTGAAGAGTGTTCGATATTATTTTAGAAGCATTTTGTGGTCCGCAGTGAAAGTTGATGTCTGACAGATGAAGTGAACTAGTGGCTGTCTATGTTTAAGGTTGACATGATAAGTACAAATTGTATGAGGTAAGTTCTATTGTATAGAACTTAATTCTAAATGGTGAAATAGTTGAGGCCAACATGTGAGAAGGTATTTCAAATGTTGTTTGGGTCCACTATGAATTTTGGTGAATCAATTTGGCTGAAAAGCTACATAATGCATCACTACCCAATACACTTTATTAGGTCAACCTAATATGAAGATTTTGTTTGTCGTATATATATATATGGGATTGAATTCAGTGTTTGAGTGAGGTGATGCGAATGTGAATGTGTTAAATATGTGAAGTATAGAGAAGGCAATAAGAGTAGAAGAAGAGAGATCTTGCTCAATGTAAAAGTAGAGCAGTGAAATAAAGCAGTCAAAATGAAGCATTTTGAGACAGTATTTTGAGAATTTATTGGAACTGCATCCATGCATGTGTAGATGCAATCTAAGCATTTCAACCTGGTAGTGAGCCATTCTCCCTTCTATTTTTTTGGTAGAGAACCTGTTTTGGCAGTGAACCATTCTTGCAGTGAGCACTTCTTTTGGGCAGTGAGCTTTTATTCTAATTCGGTATTGTTCCTACATAATATATTGTGAGCTAACACTCATCATGGTTTTTCCTAGTTTTGGTTTTTCCACATAAAAAATCCTGGTGTTCATGTGTGATAGTTTGTGGTTGTTTCTTCTATGTTTAATTTGCTTTGTTATTGCATGCAATAAATAGATTACTAGTTTAATAAATAAGAAGTTTAATACAATACTGATTCACCCCCACTCTGAGTACTTTGGGTGTTCAACATGGATAATGGTTAAAGATAAATACACAGTATCTAAAGATGGTCCAGAGTCTGAAGAAGAGATTAAAGATTTCGAGGCTAATCATAAAGCTAAAAATGCTCTGTTAAATGCCCTGTCTAAAACTAAGATGGCAAAAGTTGTGAATCTAGAAATTGCTCATGAGATTTGGGACAAATTAAAGCAAATCTATGAAGGTGATGCATTTGTCAAGAAGGCCAATTTGCAGAACTTGAAGACCACATATGAAACCCTACGAATGGCTAAAGATGAAAACATAACAAGTTACTTACATAAGATTGATGAAGTTGTCAGCAGCATCAGGGGTCTTGGTGGAGAATTAAAGGATGAAGATGTTATAGATAAGATACTCAGAACTCTTCCCAAATCTTATAGTCACAAAGTATCTTCCATTGAAGAGTTACATGAGTTGGGAAAGCTTTCAAAAGATCAATTGCTTGGTAAACTGACTACCTTTGAGATAAGAGAATTTGGTACTACTGATGGCCCTATGAAAATTGAGACTGGATTCAAGGCCAAGGAAGAAACTAAGACTACTAGATCAGATAATGAAGATTTTGTAGAGATTGAGGAAAAATTTGCAAGCAGAATAAAAAGGAGTAGTAGAGGAAAGTTCAAAGGTAAGTTACCTTTCAAATGCTTCAATTGTGGTAAAATTGGTCATTATGCTTCAAGATGTCCTAACAGAGCCTTGAAAATTAATGAAAGTAAAGGAAAGATGGTAAAAAAGAGTTACTATGTTAGAGATGATGATGGTGTAATTGATGATGAATCTAATTTTGATGATGGCAATAGTAGTGAATGCTTGTTTATTGTACTTAGAGAAGAACTTGTTTCTGCTAATCTTGCAAGCCATGTGAAGGAAGAAAGTCTAGGAGAGTTGTCTGCATTTCATACTGAAAAGGAAGATGAATGGATCATAGACAACGAGTGTTCAAACTACATGACAAGAGACAAGAGTAAGTTTGTTAAGTTTGAAAAGTATGATGGAGGACTTGTTAGGTTTGGTGATGATGCAGCTGGTAATATTTGTGGAAAAGGATCTATTACTTTTGATGGCAAGCATAATACAGAAGATGTTCTCTATGTCAAAAGCTCAAAGCATAATCTACTAAGTGTTGGACAAATTGTGACAAAGGGTATAATCTTGTGTTCAAGGACAATGGGTGTAAGATATAGAATAGCTCTGAAACCCTAATTGCTGCTGGTAAGAAGACTCAAGGTAATGTTTATCACTTGAAAGGTGCTAAAAATTGGTGTTTGTTGGCTAAGACCGATGAAAGTTGGCTATGGCATAGGAGAATGTGTCACATTAACTTCAATAATCTAGTGAAAATAAGCATTGATCAAGTTATAAGAGACCTGCCCAAGATTGTGAAGCCTACCAATGCTAAATGCAAAGAATGCCAATTTGAGAAGATGAAAAAGACTCCTTTCAGAAGCAAAGAACAATCCTCTACCAATTTGTTGGAGCTGGTACATATAGACCTATATGGTCCTACAAGAACAAGAAGTATGTAGGGTGAAAGGTATTTCATTCTTCTTATTGATGATTTTTCAAGAATGACTTGGGTTACTTTCCTTAGAGAAAAGACATAAGCTTTATATAAGTTCAAGGCATTCAAAGCTATGGTTGAAAATGAATTGGATTTGAGAATCAAATGCTTAAGATCTGACAGAGGTGGTGAGTTTACTTCAAATGAGTTCAATGCTTTTTGTGAAGAACATGGAATAAAGAGACATTTGTCTGCTTCCTAGACTCCTCAACAAAATGGAGTGGTTGAAAGGAAGAATAGAACTGTTCAAGAAGCTACCAGAGCAATGATCAAGGAAGCAGACCTACCAGAAGTATACTGGAAAGAAGCAATACACACTATTGTCTACATTCAGAACAGAGTGCAAATTAGAGTAGAAGAAACAAAGACACCTTATGAGCTATGGTATGGTAGAACTCCTACTGTCAAATACTTTAGAGTTTTTGGAAGCAAATGCTACATCAGAAGAGATGAAGAATTGGGAAAGTTCGATGCTAGATGTGATGAAGGCATATTCCTTGGGTACTCTACTAAGAGCAAGGCTTACTAGTTCTATAACAAAAGAATGAGAAAGATCATTGAAAGTGCAAATGTGAAGGTAGATGAAGATATTCAACTAGATGGATATGAGTCAGATGAACCTGCTGATATAGAAAAGGTTGAAAAAGGTAAAGAAAAGGAAGTTCAAACTGAAGAACAAGTTGCTTTGAAAGAAGAAACTCAAACTGAAGCTCTAGTAAGAACTCCTAAAACTCTCATGTATGTGCAAATAGATCATTCTGAAGATCAAATTATTGGAGACAAAAGAAAAGGTTTGATGACAAGAAGTAGAGCTGCAGAAGAACACGTAAATCTCTGTCTACTTTCAAAAGTGGAACCTAAAATAGTAAATGAAGCATGCAATGATGAGCATTGGGTCAAGGAAATGAAAGAAGAACTGCTACAAATTGAGAAGAACAAGACTTGGGAACTTCTCCCCAGACTTGCAAACAAGAATGTGATTGGAATAAAATGGGTTTTCCAAAACAAACTGAATGAAGTTGGAGAAGTTGTGAGAAATAAGGCAAGACTTGTATGTAAAGGCTACTCACAAGTTGAAGGAATTGATTATGAAGATACCTATGCTTTGGTGGAAAGAATGGAGACTATTAGATTGTTTTTAGCATTCATAGCCCACAAAAATTTCAAAGTATATCAGATGGATGTGAAATATGCCTTCCTGAATGGTGAGCTGGAAGAAGTTTACATAGAGCAACTAGATGGTTTCTAGTTATTAGACAAACCAAACATGGTATTGATGTAGAGCCAATGGAGGATATCAAACACAATCACTAATGAACCAACCTTTCAATTTTTTGAAACCTAATTTGGTGGATTCTATCACCAATTCTTCATCTTCCTCTAGCAGTACAACAAACAAGGTTTTTCCACCATAACTTTCAGACCAAACCCCATATCCAAAATCTAAAACCTGTTTTGAGTACCCATTTGGATGTTATTCAACATATGTGGGAATCAGGTGTTTGTTTTGCAACATAGGGCCTTAAAATTGACTGTCCCATTTTGATAAAGGCTTAATTAGGACAGCAAACTAGGTTTTTCGAGCATAAATTTTAGATAATGCCTCAAACCAAGAAAGAAATCACCATTTAAGATACCCTTTATGGCTCTCTTCAACATATCAAATTTGTGGATATGGTTACTTTGAAATAAATCCCTCTAAAATTCACTGTTACACTGCAAATAGGTCAAATTAGCCCTGTTTTCCAAAGCAACTATAAGAAATTTAAAACCTAGATCACAAAACTCCTCTTCAAAGATTCCCTCACATTACATAGGTTCTAAATATTCCATTTTTATCCACTAAAGTTATGGAGTATTTCAGAAAAACTCATTTCTTCAATTAAACCCTCACAACTAGGGTTTTCCTAACTATTTATAGAAATAAGATGCAAAATGACAATAACTTAGACCTCCATCAATTCCAATAAAAAATTGATCACTTATAGGCCGTACAAGGGCGTACAAAGTTCTGTAGCAGCACAATTATGCTTCAAAACGCAGAAGACAGGGTATTTTATTCTTTCAAATTCAAATTTACATCCTCCACCACTTGTCCCAACATTCACATAGGCTTTTAAAGACATTCCCAAGCCTTTCCAACTATTTCCCACCAAAAAAACCCAACTTGACCTTTCAACTTCCATCTAAGACACAAAATGCCAAAAATTGCTTATGCAACTTTTACACAATTTGACAACCTAATGACTCAAAATCATAACAAGTGGTCTTAAAAGACCTTATTACACATTATCAACATAACTTAAACACAAAACACCAAAACATTTTGCAATTTTCCATTAAGACCTATGGTGCCCTGCACCATACTCCCCAGGCAAAATTTGACTCAAGTCCGCTTGAGGACAGTGCTGCAACAATGGATTCAAGTTTCTTCATGTCATCTTTTGATCTACAAGTGGCATATCCAGGTGGTACACCCCTCCAATGAACCAAGTACTTGAAATAGACACTATTTCTTGCCTTTATGAGCTCCTTGTTACCTAAGATATGTTGCAACTTCAAAGACTTGTTTGACAGATGATCTTTGACTAGTGCTACCCTTGAGAATGTTGGTAAACCTATATCTTGACCTGCCACCTTATCTCCTTCATCCTTGCAAAGAATTTCTTTCTTATTCACTTCCATGGTATGCATGAACTTGTTGTTTTCTCCTTGTAGTGTAGCCTTGAGCTCTTCACCTCTATTTCTCACCTCTTTCATCCGATGCTCTACCCCTATATCTATTGTTTTATTAGGTTCACTAACCTCTGCTTTGACAGAAACTGAATGATCACTATCCTCTATTGAAAACAATGAATAAAACACTCTATCCATCACATCAACATGCTTCTCAAACCAATCTTGCATCCCCAAAATCAATTCATCCTTGACCTTCAACAAATCTGATTTTGACACCAACTCAATATCATTTCCCTCCAAAATTTGATCACTCTTCATGTCTGCTGTCATACTACTGCCAAGTTTTGAATTGGCTGCAAGGTTCCTATCCTCCTTTTCCTCTACCTTTACAAAGTCTTTCCTACAAACCATCATCACATTAGCTTGCTTAGTTTTCCCTTTATCATCTTCTATCAAAGGTGTCAAAATAAAAGAGATTCCAATTTTGTTTATCTCATAGGTATTTGTTCTACCATCATACAGGGCATGCCTATCAAATTTCCAAGGCCCCCTAGCAGCAAATGGCACACATCCATAGGCAACACATCACATAGAATTATATCCTTATACCCTCATATATTGAGATCCACCCAAGCTTTCTCATTAACCAAAACAAATTGACCCTCATTCAGCCAAGAAACTTTATAAGGAGTATCATGTGGTATCCTAGGCAATTTAAGTTTCTCAACCATCTCATTAGACACCATGTTATCCATGCTTCCTGAATCAATCACAACTTTACATACCTTACCCATGCACTTACAAGTTGTTTTGAAGAGTGTCCTTTGTGGTGGCTCTTTCATCATAGGAACTTTGAGCAATGTTCTTCTCATCATTAGAGTTTCTCCAATTTCTGGAGTAGCAGTCTGAAATGGAGAGTTGACATTCTTATTATCTTCCTCTTGCACCAATTGAGTTCTCCTTTCTCCACCATGTGAACTAGAGGCTTGACCTTCATTGCACTACCATACTTGGTGTCCAAACTTATTACATTGATAGCACCTTCCTGTGAATCCTTGTGAACCTCTTCCTTGACCTCCAAATTTGCCTCTAAAGCCTGAGCTACCACCTCTAAATCCACCTCTCTGATCAACAACTTGCTCTTGCACCTTTCTTGCATCTTCTTGACCCTCATATGACTGCCTTGAGTTGGAAAATGATCCTCTACCTCTGATATTACTGCCTCTACCCCTATTTGACTTGTCTTTCCTTCTCTTGATCTTTTCTTCAACTCTTATTGCCATTTGATAGCGTTCCTCAATCATTCTTGGATTTGCCATAGTTAACTCATCTTGAATATTAAATCTCAATCCACTAAGGTATCTAGCCACCTTCTCCCCATCATCCTCCATATGACTTTCTCTTATACTCAACTTATAAAACTCATTATATAAGTTTTGACATCCATATCTCTTTGCTTCAAACCTTGAAGTTTCTTGTGCAATTGAACTGCATAATCATTTGGAAGAAACTTACCCTTAAGCTTAGCCACCATTCTATCCCAAGAAACAATCTTTGACTTACCTTTCTTCCTCCTTTTAGATTCCTCATAATCCCACCACAACAGTGCATGACCCTTCAATTTTGTCTTTGCTATCTTCACTCTTTCCTCCTCTAGAACATCTTCACATTGAAAGTAGTTATCAAGTGTTGCAATACAATCTAATAGCTCTTGATCATCCAAGTTACCTCCATACATAGGTAAATAAATCTTCACCCTATGTTTGTCTTCCTTGACTACTCTCAGTAGCTTGGCAAACTTCTGCTCATCAGGATCCAATACCTCTTCTTCTTCAGGGGGATTTTCCTTTTCCCCTTCCTCTTCACTGTCACTCCAATCACTTATGACCACACCTCTTCTCTGACTGGTTTACATAGCCTCTATCCTTGCTACCAACCTATCTTGCAGTTCCTTCAACCTTCTGATCTCCCTTTCAGTCTTCTCTTTCATCTCTTGCATTTCTCTAGCCATATGATTACTTTTTGGAGGCATCTTGACCACTTTTCAACACAACTTCTCTCCTTCAAATCAAACCGAGCTATGCTCTGATACCAATATGATGTAGAGACAATGGAGGATATCAAACACAATCACTAATGAACCAACCTTTCAATTTTTTGAAACCTAATTTGGTGGATTCTATCACCAACTCTTCATCTTCCTCTAGTAGTACAACAAACAAGGTTTTTCCACCATAACTTTCAAACCGGACCCGATATCCAAAATCTAAAACCTATTTTGAGTACCCATTTCGATTTTATTCAACATATGTGGGAATCAAGAGTGGTTGTTTTGCAACATAGGGCCTTAAAATTGATTGTGTCATTTTTATAAAGGCCTAATTAGGACAACAAACTAGGTTTTTCGAGCATAAATTTTAGATAAGGCCCCAAACCCAAAAAAAAATCACCATTTTAGATACCCTTTATGGTTCTCTTCAACATATCAAATTTGTGGATATGGTTAATTTGAAACAAATCCCTCTAAAATTCACTATTACGCTACAAATAGGTCAAATTAGCCTTGTTTTCCAAAGTAACTATAAGAAATTCAAAACCCAGATCACAAAACTCCTCTTCAAAGCTTCCCTCACATTACATAGGTTCTAAATATGCCATTTTTATCCACTGAAGTTATGGAGTATTTAAAAAAACTCGTTTCTTCAATTAAACCCTCACAACTAGGGTTTTCCTGACTGTTTACAGAAAATTGCTTCAAACTCACTTAACACTTGATGAAAACAAATGAAATAAGATGCAAAATGACAAGAACTCATACCTCCATCGATTCCAATCAAAATTTGATCACCTACAGGCTGTACAAAGTTCTGTAGCAGCACAATTATGCTTCAAAACGTAGAAGACAGAGTATTCTATTTACATCCTCCACCACTTGTCCCTAAAAGGAAGCTAGGTGTGCAAAAATCGCTTCCTACACTAATCTAATGAGGGGAGATCTATAAAACTTCAATTTAATCCTTACAATTATAGCAACATGAAACATATAATAGAGATATTGCAGCAATACACATAGAACCAGAAAGAAGACAGAAGAAGAGAGACAAAGATAATAACGTGGGGAAAACCCTTATCAGGTGAAAAACCCCACACTTAGAAACTTGCACAATGTATTATCAAAATTGAATGTTGTTTACAATACACTTGCAATGCAAGCTTCAATAGTCTTTGACACTCGTGTCTGGAGTCAATCCAGTAGCATAACAATACCTGTCAATCACATACTACATCTCCTCCTTCAAGCACCTGTTTATATATAATATACAAGGCAAAATTAGCTCTATCTTGGAATGCATGTCTAACTTGGCCTCATGGCCCAAAACCCACGCCTATGGACACTTGGTCAACATTGTAGAATGTATCTGACACTTGTTCATAGCTCCCATCCCAAAGAGGTCACCTATTTCCAAAATGGGCTATGACAGATGCTCTTACGACTCTTAAGACCGTCATAGAATTTGTCATAGCAGTTACAACTTACAGTTGTAAGAGAATCTATTATACACAGGCTATAAATAGCATATTCTCTTACAACATGTCATAGTCCACCTTGGGGTGCCCAAATATGCCTTTTTCAAAGATGCTTCATGACACATGTCTTCACCTGTCTTACAATCTTCTATTTCTGAATCTTACATGTCATAAGTTCGTCATAGGTATCCGTCATAACCGTTTCGGTCAACATTCCCTTATGCAACATCCAAGATGCTGACACATGGCAAAATACTCCTACCACAAAGTGGGATGCCTATCTCCTCATGTGAGGACAAAAATACAAGTTGTCATCTTCCATGTAGGATGACACATCATCGTGTCACATCCCACAAAATGATAATATGGAATTTACAATTAATTTACAACATAGGCAATGAATAAATAAATACAGTCATAAATAATGCAAGGAATTACCAAGGTTGATACACCTTAATTCCCAACATTCTCCCACTTGTTGAACACCTTGTAAGAGCCAATCGAATAACAGGATTTAACTGCTATAGGCCGAGAGGCCCATAGACTCCGAACACCATCTAAACTTCTCTATACCCACTGGATTTGTCAATGCATCTGCAACATTCTTCAAAGTAGCTACCTTCTCCAAATTTACCTTCCCATCCTCTACCATGTCTCGCACGAAGTGAAACTGAACATCAATATGCTTTGTTCTGGGATGGAAAGTTGGATTCTTTGCAAGGCAAATCACACTCTTACTATCACAACTTATCGTAATCTGGCCTGCATCAACACCAATATCTGAACACAATCTCTTAAGCCAAATGGCTTCCTTACAAGCATGAGTTTCTTCCATATACTCAGCTTCTGTCATGGACAAAGCAACCATAGGTTGTCTCTTACTCATCCAACTAATAGCACCACCAAACAGTGTAAACACATAAGCACTGGTGGATTTCCTGCTGTCATTGTCACCTACCCAATCTAAATCCACAAATCCACGAATATCAATAGAATTCGGAGGTCCTGTAACATTACCATGATAGCATATGGAATACTTAGAAGTACCCCTCAAATATCTGAACACTTGCTTAACTACATCCCAATGTACCCGTCCAGGATTAGCCATAAATCAACTAAGGACTCCCACTGCTTGGGCAATGTCTGGTCTTGTGCAAACCATAGCATACATCAAACTACCAACAACACTAGCATAAGGTACTCTGCTCATGTCCTCCACCTCACTAGGAGATTTTGGACAATCCTCAACAGATAACTTTGTCCCCAAAGAAATAGGAACACACAATGGTCTACAATCTACCATGTTGAACCTGTCCAACACGGTCTTCACATACTTACTCTAGCTTAACCAAAGTTTTCTGTTAGTTCTGTCTCTTCTGATTTCCATTCCTAGAATGTATCTGGTTGCCCCTAAATCTTTCATTTCAAACTATGCTGACAACTGAGATTTAAAATTAGAAATCATATTCTTACCCTTGCCAATGAGCAACATATCATCAACATATAATGCAACAATGAGAATATGATCACCATCAAACTTATAATACACACAGTGATCCGATTTTGATCTCACAAATCCAATTGACAATACAAAGGCATTAAACTTCAAATACCACCTCCTAGGAGACTGCTTCAAACCATACAAAGACTTCTTTAACTTGCAAACCAAATTTTCTTTACCTTTCACCATGTAATGCTCTGGCTGTGACATGTAGATTTCTTCCTCCAAATCACCATGAAGGAAAGCTATCTTCACATCCATCTGTTCTACCTCTAAGTCATAAGCTGCTGCAAGAGAACAGGAATCAAATGGATGTCAGCTTTGCAATGGGAGAGAAGATCTCACCATAATCTATACCCTCCACCTATGAATACCCCTTCGCAACCAATTTGGCCTTATACTTCTCAACACTACCATCTGCACCAAATTTCTTCTTGAACACCCATTTGCATCCAACAGGTTTCTATTCAGGAGGCAAAGGCACCAAGTCCCAAGTTTGATTCTTTTCCAAAGAAGCCATCTCATCCTCCATGGCCTCCTTCCAGGAACCTGCATCTTTTATATCCATAGCCTTTGATACAGTTCTAGGTTCATCACTGTTAGTAAGCAAAGCAAAAGCACAACTAGAATCAAGCAATATAAAACTAAACCTCTCATGTTGATTTCTTATTTGTGTAGACCTCCTCAGGAGCTGAGGTTGAGGTTTAGCTTTTGCATTTGAGCTTTTAGAGCTTTTACAGCTCTACTCATCATCAGGTCCAACATTTTCTTTCTGTTCAGTCTTCTTAGGGGTATCAGGAAACTAAACATCCTCTTTCTTTTCTTTTTCTTCTAGCTGTAAAACAGTGGAAGAAGGTGTTAGCTCTCTAAAGATGACACTTCTTCTATACAACACTTTTTCAGCCATAAGGTCCCAAAGCTTGTATCCTTTCACATCGACACCATAGCCAATGAAGATACACTTAATAGCCTTGTTCTCCAATTTTGACCGCTTCTCCCTAGGCACATGTGCATATGCCTCACAACTAAAAACATGAAGATGCCTTATTGAAGGCCTTCTACCAGACCACACCTCCATGGGTGTCTTACCAACAAGAGCTGATGTAGGAGATCTATTTACAAGATAGCAAGTAGTGGTAATAACTTCAGCCCAAAACTTTTGTTCTAGGCCAACTCCACTAAGCATACTCCTAGCCTTCTCCATCAGTGTCCTGTTCATCCTCTCTGCAACTCCATTTTGCTACGGGGTGTATGGAGTTTTCTTATGTCTTCCAATCCCAAGTTCCTTACAATATTTATCGAATTCTATAGAATAGGACCCACCATCGTTGTCAGTTCTCAAACACTTAATCTTTTTACTAGTCTGATTTTCAGCAAAGGCTTTAAACTCCTTAAACTTACTATAGACTTTAGATTTGCTTCTGAGAAAATAAATCCATGTCCTTCTACTGTAGTCATCTATGAAAGATACAAAAAATATAGATTTTGATAATGAAGGAACATTAATAGGACTAAATACATCAGAATGAACAAGGTCCAACACACCAGAAGACTTATGAGAACTCGAGTAAAACTGAACGCGGTTTTGTTTTCCATATATGCAATGTTCATAAAAGTCAAGCTCAATATTACAATCATCTAACCCCTCAACGATGTTCTTATTTTTTAGGGTATGCAGACCCTTCTCACCAATGTGGCCAAATCTCTTATGCCATAACATTATTTTTTCAGCAGGAAGCTTAACTTCCAAGGCATGAATACAACCATCAGAACTAGAAACAACAGATTTCTTTACTGCTTGTTCAGATGGTGGGGATGAATTGACTGTTGCCCTCTTCCTTGAGTTAGAAGAACTATTACATTGTGAAATGCATGCCTCCAATTGAAACAGAGTACCTCTCCTAGTACCCTTAGCAAGCACCATATCTCCTCTAGGCATCTTTCATCCTTCTTTCGAAAAGACAACCTACACACTTGCATCTTTCAACATACTTACAGAAAGCAGGTTTCATGCTAAGCCTGGGATGTGCATAACCCCATAGATCCCTTCACTCGTCCATCAGGGAATTAAATAGAGACTCTTCCATGACCAACAATCTTCAAATGAGAGTCGTCACCTAGGTACACCTTTCCACCATCGAACTCCTCATACTTAGTAAACTAGTCTCAATGCAAGCTCATGTGGAATGATGCACCAAAATCAATCAGCCACACAGCATCAGATGCATGGGTTGCCAGAGCTGTGATGAAGGCATCACCATCATCTTATGACTTGTCAGAATCTGAATTTGGGTTCTTCTTCTTCTTTTTCTTTTCCTCTTTGCATTCCTTTCAAAAATGCCCAGTTTTCCCATAGTTCCAATAGAGAGCCTTGGACTTTCCAAGAGATTTAGATCTCCCACAGAATTTGGATCTACCCTTCTCAACTTTCTTGTCCTTCTTTTTCCCTTTCTCCTTGGGTCTTCCATGAACTGCAAGAGCCTCTTTGGCTACCTCAGAAGACTTTCTCTACATCTCTTCGAATAATAGCAAAGATACCACTTCATCCATTTTGAAAGTGGATGTGGTGCTCCCAATAGCCATGACAAGATGATCCCATGAATCTGGCAGAGACCAAAGCAGGGTCATACACCGATCCTCCTCCTCCATCTTTACACCAACGAATGTTAATTGTGCAACCAACATGTTAAAAGCATTTAGGTGATCTGCAACAGATCCTCCATCCTCCATTCGAAGAGAGTACAACTTCTTTCTCAGAAAAAGTTTGTTAACCAGGGATTTGGCTTGATACACATCTCCCAACTTCTTCCAAAGCATGTTTGCAGTTTTCTCTTCATGCACATTTAATAGGACAAAATCAGCAAGACTAAGTCTTATGAGACCCTTAGCCTTTCGATCCTTGAGATCCCAATCAACTTGTGACATTGCAGCTGGTTTTGTTCAACTGATAGTTTCCTAGAGGTCTCGATCAACAAGCATGTCTTCCATCTTGAGCTTCCACAACTTGAAATTAGTGCCATTAAATTTCTTCACTTCTATCCTTCCCGATGTGCTTGCCATCTCCTTGTTGCAATAAGATTCAGAATACTCTGCACATACTCCCACTCAACTTAAGATCAGCTCAAAAAACTCCTACCCAACAACTAGGATCATAGGTGATCAAGCTCTGATACCAACTGAAAGGAAGCTAGGTGTGTGGAAATCGCTTCCTACACTAATCTAATGAGGTGAGAGTTATTGAAATTCAATTTAATCCTTACAATTACAACAACATGAAACATATAACAGAGATATTGCAGCAATACACATACAACCAGAAAGAAGATAGAAGAAGGGAGACAAAGATATAACGTGGGGAAAACCCTTATCGGGTGAAAAACCCCACACTTAGAAACTTGCACAATTTATTATCAAAACTGAATGTTGTTTACAATACACTTGCAATGCAAGCTTTAATAGTCTTTGACACTCATGTCTGGAATCAATCTGGCATCATAATAGTACCTATCAATCACATACTACATCTCCTCCTTCAAGCACTTGTTTATATAGAATATACAAGGCAAAATTGGCTCTATCTTGGAATGGGCGTCCAACTTGGCCTCATGGCCCAAAACCCACACCTATGGACACTTGGTCAACATTTTAGAATGTATTTGACACTTGTCCATAGCTCCCATCCCAAAGAGGTCACCTATTTCCAAAATGGGCTATGATAGATGCTCTTACGACTCTTACGACTATCATAGAATTTATCATAGCAGTTACAATTTATAGCTGTAAGAGAATCTATCATACACAGGCTATAAATAGCATATTCTCTTACAACATGTCATAGTCCACCTTGGGGCACCCAAATATGCCTTTTTTAAAGATGCTTCATGGCACATGTCTTCACTTGTCTTACAAGCTTCTATTTCTGATTCTTACATGTCATAACTTCGTCATAGGAATCCGTCATAACCGTTTTGGTCAACATTCCCTTACACAACATCTAAGATGCCGACACATGGCAAAATACTCCTACCACAAAGTGGGATGCCTATCTCATCATGTGAGGACAAAAATACAAGTTGTCATCTTCCATGTAGGATGACACATCACCGTGCCACATCCCACAAAATGACAATATGGAATTTACAATTAATTTACAACATAGGCAATGAATAAATAAATACAATCATAAATAATGCAAGGAATTACCAAGGTTGAGACACCTTAATTCCCAACAGTCCCAATGTTCACATAAGCTTTTAAAGACATTCCCAAGCCTTTCCAACCATTTCCCACCAAAAAAAACCCAACTTGACCTTTCAACTTCCATCTAAGACACAAAATGCCAAAAATTGCTTATGCAACATTTTTGCAACTTTTGTACAATTTGACAACCTAGTGACTCAAAATCATAACAAGTGGTCTTAAAAGACCTTATTACACATGATCAACATAACTTAAACACAAAACACCAAAACATTTTTGTAATTTTCTATTAAGACCTATGGTGCTCTGCACCAGGTATGCAGGTTGAAGAAGGCTTTGTATGGACTAAAACAAGCTCCCAAAGCTTGGTATGCAAGACTAGATAAGTATCTGCTACAATAGGGTTTTAGCAAAGGGTCCGCATATAGCAATTTGTATATCAAGGTAAGCAAAGATCAAATCATGATTATTGAAGTCTATGTAGATGATATCCTATTTGGTGGAAATGAAGAGACGTGCAAACATTTTGCAAATGAAATGCAAAAAGAATTTGAGATGTCTATGTGTGGTGAGATGAATTTCTTTCTTGGACTATAAATCATTAAGACAGACAAAGGTATTTTCATTTCTCTATCAAAATATGTTAGGGAATTGTTGAAGAAGTTTGGAATGGAGGACTCTAAACCGGTATGCACTCCTATGGTTACTGGTTGTAAACTAAGCAAGAATGATAAATCTTCTAAAGCTGATCAAAGCAAGTACATATCAATGATTGGAGGACTGCTTTACCTAACTAATACCAGACCAGATATCATGCATGCAGTCTGTCTTATGGCCATATTTCAATCAGATCCCAGAGAATCACATTTGATGGCAGTAAAGAGGATATTTAGGTATTTGAAGGGCACTCCTGATCATGGCTTGTGGTATCCTAAGAACAATGATTTCTCTTTAATTGCCTATACAAATGCATATTGGGCTAGATGTGCTGATGATAGAAAAAGCACAAGTGGAGATGCATTCTTCCTTTGAGATAGAGCAGTGTCCTGGCATAGCAAGAAACAAGAATCAATATCCTTGTCTATAGCAGAAGCAGAATATATTAATGTAGTATCATGTTGTACTTGGGTGCTCTGGATGAAATAGACCTTGAAAGATATCAAAGTTGAGTATGATGGACCAATCCCTATTCTTTTTGATAACACAAGTGCTACAAATATTTTAAAGAATCTAGTGATGCATTCAAAGACAAAGCACATTTCAATCAAGTACCACTTTTTGAGGGAGAAAGTTGCAGAGAATGAGGTAAATCTTGAGTATGTGCCTACAGAAGATCAAGTTGCCGATATATTCACTAAGGCTCTTCCAAAATACACATTTGAGTATCTCTAGGAGAAATTAGGGGTTATTGCCCCTCCTTCCTTAAACTAGGTGCATAGGAAGGTGCATCAGTCTAGTGTGCTTCAAAGTACATTTCTCTTTGTGGATTGATGTTGGAGGCTACCTCTCAGGGAGAGTAGGTAGTGGCTTCAAATGATTGTCACATTCAGGGGGAGTAAAGAATGGTTTCAGACTGGTTAGAGTAGCAGAATGCAAGTATGTGCAGTAGAAGAGATATGATGCCCTTTTCCATTGATGCTAAAGAGGGAGAGAGATCATGTGAAAAACTCAGGGGGAGTAAGAGTGCAGAGGTGTAAAAAGGAAGGGGGAGTGCTAATAGAGAACTATGTTTTGATGGTGGAACATGTTTTTCACATCATATGTTACCATCAATGACAGGGGGAGATTGTTGCAAGTATGTGCTAACTGGTGTTGCCATTGATGTCAACATGTTTGTGTTGTCATTGGTGCCAACTGTATCTTCTGATATTGTTGTTTGTTGATTGATTGAAGAACACTGTTTGAGTATTTTTCTCAGCATCTTCTCTATATTGAAGACTGGAGTATGAGCTTTGGATATGATTTAGAGAAGTGTTTGAAGATGCTAAATCCAAAATTTGGTGGTCCAGATTGCTATGTAGGAAAAGTTCTATTCACCAGTTTGAAGATTGTGACTGGCAAGGTTTGTAGAGTGACAGGGAGAAAGTGTTTTGCTCCGCATTTCTCCGCAGATTGGATTTTGGATTTGCAGTTCTGGACTTAAGCTAATAATGTCCTTAGTCATCTTCATTCCAAAGGATTTGTCATTTAGTGCTCTAGAAGGTAAGTTAGTGATTAGCAAAGTTTGATAGTGTCTATTAAGAAGCACTCTCTGATGTGTTTTCAAGTGACATCTATTGTCTTCAAGTGAGATCTATTGCAGTTGGATTTGTTGGCTACCAAGTGATTCTATGTTGTTCATAGATGTCTCCAGAATGTGTTGAAGGCATGTGCTTGATCCGCAAGCTACAATGAAGATCTTAGAAGCATGTTTTTAAGTGTTCTTGACATGTGCATAAGTTCTGGCCGACCTGGTTTGTCACACTTGTTGCGGAGGAGATTCATATATTGTGGAAGTGTGTCCAAGCATGTGAGAATGTATTTGGGTCCAAGCTAAGTTGTGATGTGTTCATGCTTCATTCATTTATCCCACAAGTTTGTGATGTAGGAGCATCCAAAGATGTAAGAGCAATCTTGCATCACCCAAAAAAAGATGTTTCAAAGTCTTTCATGTTGTTTCCATTTCTTTTCAAAATTAGTATTTCTAGTTCCATAATCGCTTGAATAATGAGGTAGAACTTTCAATTTTTCTAAACTGCTAAAAATAGCAAACTGCTATTTTTTAAAGTTTGCATTTAGGCATGGATTGAAGTGAAAATTTACAAGAAGATTCGTAAATGAAAAATAAGACCTTTGGCGAAGGAATCACGCAAAGATCATTTGTGAGCTGAAAGATATTAAAGTTTCCATTTCCTAAAAAAAGCCTGAAAATTATTCAAATTCAGGTTTGAGGCACTAAACAGTCCCATACAGGCCCGAAAATGGGTAGAATTGGTAGAGTTAGTTTTCAGCGCGTAGATGACTTTGCGAGCTTCCCAATGCTTCAAACGACACGTCAATCAGACACCCAGATCAAAAGTTATGGCTCCTGAAAGTTGACCTTTATTTGGAGGGAGATGCAAATTTTGAAATTTGGCTGTTGGCCGCCAAAAAGGGCTATTAATAACCATTTTTGGGAAACCTTGGTAGTAGTAGAGATAAGGGGGAAAGTGTAGAGTCAAGAAAAGGCAGGAAAATAGAAACCCTGGCTGATTCGGGGTTCAGAAGGCTAAAGATTCCAGTGCCTGATTATAGGTAGCTGTAATGTGTTGTAGCCTGTAGAGGATTGATTCCTTTGATTCTATTTGAGCTTCCATAATGTAATAAGTTGTCCAAATCAATAAAAGAATATTCTATTTTCTATGTGCAATTTTTTTTGTTATGTGTTTTATGATTTACCCCCTTCATCAAGTGGTATCAGAGCAAAGGTTCCTGAGTGTGTAGACAGATCGTCGACCATGAGGCAGTTTGTACTAGGATTTGAGGTTGTGGGTTTGCTATGGAGATCAAGATGCCTCCATGAAGAAACTATGTTGGAAGAAATGCTTTGATGGAAGAGGGTTTTAGAGCCCTGCAAAGGCAAATCGATGCATTGGAAGAGGAGCTACGAAGAGGGTTTGAGCCAAGAACATGGAAGAAAGTGAGGATGAAGCTGAAGAAGAGCTATTTGAGGACAGACAAGAAGCTGCAAGAGATCCTACAGAAGTTAGGTTGTGGAGGGCTATTTCAAAGATCCAAAAGAGGCCCAGGATAAAAGTTTCTACCTATTATGGAGATTTGAATCTAGAATAGCTTATTGATTGGATCAATGACATGGAGGAATATTTTGAGTATGAAGACGTGGAGGACCTAGATTGGGTCAAGTTTGCAAAAATAAAGATGAAGGGCCATGCCAATATTTGGTGGAAGGAGGTTCAGTTAGAGAGAAATGGGAGAGGAAAAGGAAAGATTACCAGATGGGATCAGATGGTGGAGAAATTGAAGAAGCATTTCATTCCTGTGGACTATGAGATGGAGTTGTTGAAGAAACTGCAAGGATTGAAGCAAGGTAACAAGTCTGTTAAGGAGTATACAAAAGAGTTTTATAAGATTACTATCAGGACAGGCCATGCAGAGGCCAACAAGGAGAAGGTAGCCTGTTACATTAATGGGTTGAGGCCAAGTATTCAAGAGGAGCTGAGCCTGGTTAGGATGACCACCATAGAATATGTGTACCAGTTTTCCTTGAAGGTGGAAGAGTAGCTAAATAAAAGATTCGACAACAAGCAAAGAGGAAGAGGTCAAGGCGGAAGGATTGGTGGAAGACCCTGTGGAGGCCGAAACTAAGATCCAAAGAAAAGTGAAGAAGCTAGTACCAGTCAAAATCAGAGAGGAGATAATATCTATCGCCCTCGTGACAAGAATCATAATGAGAAAAGAGGAAGAGGAAGAGGCAGACCGGGGCAAGGACTTAGAAGAGGAGGTTTCAGAGGAACCTATTTTCAATGTGGAGAAGAACATCGAGCATATGAGTGTCCAAAACATCAAGAAAGGACAAATAGAAGACTTGAAGGTAATGCACAAGTTGCACATGTAGATGAAGATGTTGAAAGGGGAGAAACCCTAGTTGTCAAAAGAACCTTGTTAAATGAGGAGAAAGAACCAGATCAGAGGAATATTTTATTCCGCACAAGGTGCAAGTGTGAAGATAAGTGTTTTGATATTATTATTGACAGTGGAAGCACTGGCAATCTTGTTTCAGAGGAGATGGTTAACAAGCTGAAGTTGACAAGAAGAAAGTATCCACATCCATATCGGATTGCATGGTTGCAAAAGGACCATAGAGCTTTGGTCAATGAGCAGTGTTTAGTCAAGTTCAAGATTGGAGACTACCATGAAGAGGTGCTATGTGATATCATATTGATGGATGCATGTCATATGCTATTGGGGAGGCCATGGAAGTATGATAGGTGTGTTTTCCATGATGGCCATGCAAACACATATTCCCTAACAAAGGATGGAGTTCGTCATAAGTTGAAGCCCTTGAAGGAGGTGGAAGAAAATGTATGTAGTACTGCCAGAATTTACTTGGTAGATGGTAGAAAATTTTTGGAGGGTATGAAGCATAAGCGTCATTGCTTTGCATTGATTCATAAGATTAGTTAAGAGAAATGTGAAGATGTACTAGCAGAAGTCTCAGATCTATTGGAAGAATTTCAAGATATTGTCTTTGATAATGTACCAAAAGATTTACCACCAATGAGGAAGATAAGTCATCAAATGGATTTGATACCAGGAGCCAATTTGCCGAATAAGGTAGCCCATAGAATGACTCCAGTAGAGAATAAAGAGTTGAACAGACAAGTTCACGAGTTGTTAAGGAAGGGACTGATAAAGGAGAGCCTAAGTCCATGTGCGGTACCTGCAGTACTAGCACCAAAGAAAGATGGAGAGTGGAGAATGTGTATAGATTCTTGAGCCATCAATAAGATCACAATCAAGTATAGATTTCCATTACTTAGAATGGATGATATAATGGATTGTTTGAGTGGAGCCAAGTACTTCATGAAGATTGACCTGAAGAGTGGGTATCACCAAATTCGAATCAGAGAAGGAGATGAATGGAAGAAAGCCTTCAAGACAAAGGAAGGTTTGTATGATTGGTTAGTCATGCCGTTTGGGCTAACCAATGCACCGAGCACATTCATGCGGCTCATGAATGAGGTATTGAAAGAGTTTTTGGGAAGTTTTGTTATTGTTTATTTAGATGACATTTTAATTTTTAGTAAGTCTTGGAATGAGCATCTGATGCATATCAGTAGAGTTTTAGAGAAGCTGAGGGAGGAGAAGTTGTTGATTAACCTGAAGAAATGTAGTTTTGCAAAGGAGTTGGTATACCTGGGATTTGTTGTCTCAGAGGAAGGTCTTAAGATGGACCCAGAGAAAGTAAGGGCTATCATTGAATGGCCTACACCGAGGAGTGCTACAAAGGTATGATCTTTTCATGGTTTGGCAAGTTTTTACAGAAAGTTTATTAGGAATTTTAGTAGCATTTGTGCACCCCTAATAGAGACAATGAGAGGGGATAGAAAAGAGTTTAGATGGACTACAGGAGCAGACAAGAGCTTTGATACATTGAAGCAAAAAGTCACAGAGCAACCTATTTTGGCACTTCCAGATTTCAATAAGGTATTTGAGGTAGATTGTGATGCTAGTGGCAGTGCTTAGGAGCTATTTTGAGTCAAGAAGGTAAGCCCATTGTCTATTTTAGTGAGAAGCTTAATGATGCCAAGAAAAAGTATATTGTTTATGATCAGGAGTTTTATGCAATAGTTTAGGCTTTGAAGAAATGGAGACATTATTTATTTCAAAAAGAGTTTGTTTTATATACTAATCATCAAGCTTTACAGTATCTTAATAGTCAAGGAAAGTTAAATCAAAGGCACTTAAAATGGGTTGGGTTTTTGCAGAGTTATACTTTTGTTTTGAAGCACAAGAGTGGGAAGTCCAATAGGGTTACATATGCCTTAAGCAGAAGGCAAAATTTGTTGACAGAAATGAAGATAGAGGTTGTTGGGTTCGATGACCTCAAAAGTATGTATCCTGAAGATCTAGATTTTGTAGAGGCTTGGAAAGCTTGTTCAAAACCTATTACTTTAGACATGACAAAATGGTTGGATTTCATAATCCAAGATGGCATCTTATTTAGGGGAAGCCAGTTGTGTATTCAGAGGAGTTCCATGAGAGAGAACCTGAATTAGGAGAAGCATAGTGGGGGATTAGATAGACACTTTGGTCAAGATAAGACCATTGCTATTGTTGATGAGCATTATTATTGGCCACAGTTGCAGCAGGATGTGAGGAAATTTGTGCAGAGTGTGTCAGATGGCAAAAGAAACAAGTCAGAATACAAGGCTATATCAACCATTACCTGTACCAAAGAAGCCATGGGATGATATTAGTATAGATTTTGTTCTTGGTTTACCAAGGACACAGAGAGGACATGATTCTATTTTTGTGGTGGTGGATAGATTCTCGAAGATGGCACATTTTATTCCTTGCATGAAGACTAATGGTGATGTTCATATTACAGAGTTATTTTTCAGGGAGGTGGTGAGACTACATGGTCTACCTAAGAGCATAGTTTCAGATAGAGATACCAAGTTTGTTGGTTATTTCTTGAGGACATTGTGGAAGAAGTTGAAGATAGATTTGAGTTCAGTTCTACACACCATCCACAGACTGATGGACAAATAGAAGTGGTGACTAGAAGTTTGGGTAACCTGCTACGATGCTTAGTAGGAGATAAGCCCAAGGGATGGGATTTGATTTTACCACAAGCAAAATTTGCTTACAACAACTCTGTCAATAGGAGTACTGGTAAATCATCGTTCTAGATTGTATATGGGAGTAGTCCAAGAAATGCTTCAGAGTTAAGGAAGCTGGACAAGGGAGAAAAGACAAGTGCCAAAGCCGAAGACTTTGCAGAACACCTGAAGAATTTGCATGAAGAAGTGAGAAAGAACATTAATAAGATGAATATTTAGTACAAGGCTAAGGCAGATCAGAAGAGGACATATAAGGAATTTTAGGTAGGAGATGAAGTCATGGTTCACTTGAGAAAAGAGAGGTTTCTAGTTGGAACATATAATAAGTTGAAAATGAAGAAATTTGGACCATGCAGAATTCTGAAGAAGCATGATTCAGGAAATGCATATGAGGTAGAGCTATCGAGTAGGATCAACATTTCCCCTATTTTCAACATTGTTGATTTATCATAATATCATGAAGGTGGAACAGAGGATGGACCAATAGAAGAACAGTTGAGTATTCCAGCATCTACTTCAAAGGAGGAGATAAAAGTGATCTTGGATAGCCGTGTGGGAAGAAGTACTCGAAATAGGCAATATGAAGAATATATGGTGAAGTGGAAAGGAAGGCCTGTTGAAGATTCTTCCTGGTTATCTAAGGCAGAAGTTGACCATTTAGGGTTTTCCTCAAACACCTAAGATGTGACAAGGTCACTTCTCAAAATTACCCTGGGTGTCTGATGCAGGAGCATCCAAAGGTGTAAGAGAAATCTTACATCACCCAAAAAAGATGTTTCAAAATCATTGATGTTGTTTCCATTTCTTTTCAAAATTATTATTTTTGGTTCCATAATCGCTTGAATAATGAGGTAGAACTTTCAATTTTTCTAAACTGCTAAAACTAGTAAACTGCTATTTTTGGAAAGTTTGCATTTGGGCATGGATTGATGTGAAAATGTACAGGAAGCTTCATAAAATAAAAATAAGACCTTTGGTGAATGAATCATGCAAAGATCATTTGTGAGCTGAAAGATATTAAGGTTTTTGTTTCCTAAAAAATGCCTGAAAATTATCTAAATTCAGGTTTGAGGCACTAAATGGTCCTGTACGGGCCCAAAAATGGCCAGAATCGTTAGAGATGATTTTTAGCGCCTAGAGCACTCCATGATCTTTCCAACGCTTCAAATGGCATGTCAATCAGACACTCGGATCAAAAGTTATGGCTCCCAGAAGTTGACCTATTTTTGGAGGGAGATGCAAATTTCAAAATTTGGTTGTTGGCCGCCAAAAAAGGCTATTAATAACCGTTTTTGGGAACCCTTGGTAGTAGTAAAGATAAGGGGGAAAGTGTAGAGTCAAGAAAAGGTGGGAAAATAGAAACCCTAGCTGATTTGGGGTTCAGAAGGCTAAAGATTCTAGAGCCTGATGATAGGTAGTTGTAATGTGTTGCAGCCTATAGAGGATTGATTCCTTTGATTGTATTTGAGCTTCCGTAATGTAATGAGTTGTCTAAATCAATAAAAGAATATTCTATTTTCTGTGTGCAATTTTTGTTGTTGTGTGTTTTGTGATTTACCCCCTTCATTATTTTGTTTAGGCCTAGTCCTAATTTGATTTATGTATGTATGCTGACCTTGGAGATAGTTCCAATTGTTGTAGAATGTAATGCTGACCTTGATGTACATTCCAAGGTTTATGATAGGTATAAATGTATGTAATGAATTCGTGATTGAGTGTCCAAGTTGCAAAGATGAAAAGATAAGGTGTAAGGTGTAAAAGCAGAGCAGAGTAGAGGAGTTATATTGTGCTTCAATGGAACTGAACTTAGGCATGGAGTAGATGCTAATATATTAGTTCAACCATGGAAGTGAGTCAACCCCGACATTGATCCAACCCCAGTAGTGAGCCAACCCCAGCAGTGAGCCACCCTTTAGCAGTGAGCCCTTTGGCAGTGAGCCAACTTTGATATTCGGTATTGTTACTACATTATATTGTGAGCTAACACTCACCTTGGTTTTTCCCTGTTTAGGGTTTTCCATGTAAAAAATCTAGTGTTCATGTGTGTATGGTGTTGATGCGTTCATGTTTTGATTATACTATTCATGTTTAATGTTCATAATAGAATAAGGAGATAGGTTAAGTGAATGTGAAAGTGATTTTGGTGTAAAGAAGTTAAAGTTTTGATACAACTGATTCACGCCCCCCTCTCAGTTGTCATGTGCTTTTCAACATAGAGAATTAAGGAGAAGGAGAAGGAAGGCATGGAAGAATGATGTTGTAGGAATCTTTTATAAGCTTGGGTTGTGGCCTAGCACCTAAAAAGCCCTAGAGGCATATGTAATGATATTTGGAATTATAAAGTAATGAGAAGTGATCTTTTGAAGGCTGGGTTTTTCCTTGTGAGGGTTTTCTCAGGATAAATCTTGTGTCATGTGATTAGGAATCTCTCTTATCATTCTATTGTTAGCTATGTGTTTCTGTTGCATCTTTTTTATGATCATGGTGTTGATTGTTTAAGGCTGCAAGGCTAAACAGTCCTTCATTAGACCCTCCTACCTTGACTACATCAAGTGGTATTAGAGCTGGTTATGAATCTATTGGGAAGATAGAAAGTGTTATAAGAAAGTGTGAAACCCTAAAGTGTAACAAGTGTCACCGCAGAAGAAAGATCAAGGTAAGAAAGATCTGGGTAAACTTTTCACATTCAGTTGTTTGTATTATTTGTTTTAATGGGGAAGATTGGAAAAAGGATGAAGAAAGAAAATGAAAACCTAATATGCAAGAAGGATATTCTAGAAGAAGAATTGTGTGACATCAAAAGATATAACTTAGAGTTGATGGAGAAGATAAGAGAACTAGAAGACAAATATGATACTCTTGAAGAAGAATTAGAAAATGTAAAAAGGAGGAATGCATAATTAGAAGAAGAGTTAAAGTTATTTGAGTATGTCAAAAGGAGTTTTGAAGAATTGGAAGAAGGATGCAAGTTGTTTGGTTAGATTGAAAAGAGGAACCTAGATTTGAAGGAAAGTTTGGAGAAGTTGAAAAAGGAAAATAGTTTACAAGGGAGTGAAATATCTGGATTGAAAGAATAGGTTAATCAATTAGAGTAGTCACTTGTAGAATGCAGGGAAGAGAATGAAAGTCTAAGATCTAAGCCTAAATTTTGTGATGTTTCTTGTGATACTAATGATTTGTGTGATACTGCAAAAGCTTCTTTACAAGGTGAGGTTGAAGATAACAATGTAACTAAATCTGCAATTGTTGGTGATGGTGTTAACAATGGGAATTCTCTAAACAATGTTGGTTGCAAAATCATGAAAATAATGCGATATGAAGGAAAAGGATTGGGAAAATATCAGCAAGGAATTACAGAGCCTATTGAGCTAGTAATAAGATCAAGAAATGAAGGCCTTTGATATATCAGTGGTGAAGAGGATAAGGATGTTGTCACAAGTTCAAACAAATCAACTCAAGGAAGGAAAGGCATGCATTGTTCTTATTATAATAGACAGGGACATGGAAATGAAATGTGTTGGGATCTATACCCTTGTAAGTTCTGTGGATTAAGGAATCACTTTGAAAAGATGTGTTGGGACAAAATGCGAAGGTGAAAGTCTATGACAGGTTGTATACAAAAGGATTATGGATGGATTGATTGACTAGAATGGAAATATGTTACTTGTATGTTCAAAAGATTGTATAGGCTAAAGTATTCATGTGTTGGAGGAAAAGAAGGACATGGAACAAGATGCGGAGAGGGAAGACCACATGCAAAGCAAAACAAGGATAGTAATTCATACCATAGAGGGAGAAATGATAGAAGTTTCTACCACAATAATAGAGGGAGTCATAATTCTTACCGCAATGAAGGATATCGAAGGAATGAAAGAGAATTTGATAGGAGATCATTTAGAGGAACCTGCTTTCAAGTGTGGAGTCGAAAAACATCAAGCAATGAATGTTAAAAAGAGTATATTAGTAGAGGAATAGTCAATAATCCAGAGATAACTTATGTGGTGGAAGAAGAACCTATTGAATCATCAAGTTCAACAGAGAAACTGCAAGAGGGTGAGACATTGATCTTAAGGAGAATTTTGTTGTAGACTAAACAACTGAGGAACCAGTGCAAGAGAAAGTTTGTGTACCAGAGTAAAGGAAATATGGATAAAGAAATAGAGAGAAGTATAGGAGAAGTGTATGTGGAGAAGAAACTAGAAGATTTTGATGTGTGTGGAAGGAGTTGCAGCTAGAACCGGTTGTTTAAAGTACCGTAGAGGGAATTCAAGAATGTATTGACTGAATCAAGAAAGTAAACTAATTGTTGTGCAGTATTGTGGGATGCTGAGATTATTTGACTCTTAGTTGATTGAAATTGGTACCTGAGATGAATCTGTTGATCTTGAGGTAGCCTACAAGTGTTTGACAACAGAACGCCGAACTATGAGGTAGTTGCAACATTGTATCCAGACCGCCAACCTTAGACAACCACAAAATGGAGAATTTGAGGCAGCTTGCAAAGGAGACTTGCTCAGACTGCTATTAGGGTAAAATGTGGATTAATCAATTGAACAATATCAAACCCAAACATCAACAGAATAATGAAAATAAGAAAGATTGAATGAAACGAGCAATGAATAACACAATGCAAACCTTCCCTGTTTCAAAGCTTCTGTTGTTCGCCTATTACAACTATCCTTTGCTGGTGTGAAGTAGGCCCTCAGAGAGTGCACTCTTTTAGCTGTGTTGTAGGATGTCGGTGGTAAATGGCTGTGTTGATAGATAATGCTATGAAGTAGAGCTTCAAAGCAAAGGGTGATCTCAAGTAGATTGTATTGGGGGTGCCAAAGGCGCGCAGGTAGAATTCTGCAGAGTAACAATACAAATAACCTAGATGATTAGAATGGAGGGATGAAGCTTCTTTTATAGACTCAGAGGAATGAGAATCAACGGTTGAGAGGAGATATGAAGATCAATGGCTGAGGATGGTTGAGGAATGTGCAACCAGTAGAAATATGACAAGTGTCTCATCTCCATCATGAAAGAGGGGATTTGACAACATTGATTGGAGAGTTAACTCCATTGATTGATCAGTTAACAAACTTGATTAGTCAGTTAGAAGAATGGATTATGGAATTGACTGAATTGATTGAGGAATTAACTCAATTGACTAGTTAGTTAACACTTTTGATTGATTAGTTAACTAACTTTGATTAGAGAAGAAATAGGACATGTGGGTGAGGGAAAATAAGGTAATTAAATATTTAATATATTTAATTACATGTGCAATAGGGTGAGGTGGAAAGGTGAGGTGGATTTTTGAAATTAGAACTTAGGATAGAGGGATTTATGAACAATTAAATAATTTAGGATTATTTAATTATGTGAGGCATTTAGAAGAATTTAAGAAATTTTAATTAAATAAATTGATTTTATTTAATTATGGAATAGTGAACCGATTAAATAAATTTAGAATATTTATTTAATTGATAAAAGAATGGAATAAATATTTAGAATATTTATTTAATTGATTCATGTCATTTTTAGGCATATACATTTTGCCCCTCTTTGATGCAATGTAGTTTATAGTGTTGCTTCAAAGAAATCGATAGTCTGACAGTGATACATGCCCCAGTTTGTCCCTAGTACAAGTTTAAATGACGATAGGATGCCCCCTTGGGAGATTGGACGGGAAGGAGGCAGAAGGTGTGAGACGGACAATCTCACGAAGACGAAGGGAAGCTAGGTTAGAATGAAGAAATCAGTTGAAGAAAGAGTCGAATGATACGCGATGCAAGATGGAATGATGACACACACAAGCAAGCAAGCAAGTATGCACAAATGACACAAGAACAAACAAGGTATTGCCCCTATCAAGCAATAAACCAATGATATACTGATAATGATATACGACAGTGTTGTCATGGCGGGGAACGATATATCCCTAGACCAACACGGCAGGCGTGTTGTCATGGCGGGGAATGATAGATCCCTAGAGCAACATGAAGGACAGTGTCTGGTTTCAGGAAATGAAGCATTTCATGTAAGATGCATGTATTGGTCTAATTTTGACAATGCAACATCCTGTATAAGACAATTGATTGATTAACTGATCGAGTTGGTTTACGACCAGACAAAGATCAAGACCCCTGATTATGATTGGATCATTTGTGCAAGATTGACTTGACTTGATTGGTATGGATTAAGAATGGACCTTGCATTTGGATCATTACTCAGACTGACTGGACAAGGATGAAAGATATGATGATAGATAGAAATCTGATTGATAGAAGAAAGACTCGATAGAAGGACTCACAAGCTTTTATTTGTATTGATACTCTACATTGTTGGATCTTTATTGCATGGGGTATGGTATGGATGTATAAATGGATATAGGATGGATGCTTTGCTATTAGAGTGCTTTATTTCATCATTGGGCGATTTATTTTTTTGGTACTTTTTCTGAAATGTTGTAAGTTAATACAAGCATCTACGTATAATTGAACCGAGATGACCTGAGTATTGCTTACATGGATTTTGATTTAGCAAGTTGATACAAGCATCGAGGTATAAGTGAACTGAGATGACCTGAGTATTTCTTGCATATCAACAGACAAGGATTGCCCCCGTTCATGTTAGACCTTTGATGTCCTCAATGATCTTTTGCCGATCATGTCTTTAGACAAGATGTCACATTACTAAAGTTTAATCCACAAGAAGCAAAGAAAGAAAATAATCATGCCCCCATCGTAGCATCTCTAGCTTTTGGCATCCTTGAGTAGAATAGGAAGGCATGATAGCATAAATCAAGACTTGATGTTTTTTTAAACCATGTTTCCAATTCACAAAACATTATTGCCTTTAGATGTGTTTGTTTCTTGCCATAATTTGAGTGAAAATCATTTAGAAGGCCTTGGGTATTTGCTTTGCTTTGGATAGGTTAAAAATGCCTTGTGACAAAATTTCTACTTGAAGAGCAGGTTTTGCTTGCACTTGCTTGCCTGGTGAAAGATTCCACAATCTTTATTGGTGAGACAGACCCTAAGGGACTGACCTAGTGCCTCGGGGGTGCATTGCTAAATGGCCTTGCCTACATGACGACGCAGAGGCAACGTAGTTCGAGGTAAACCCTAATGGACCTAAGACCTAGGTGAGAGAAAGTGGAGACATACGCAGATTGGTAGAGGGACTAGATATGGGATAGATGGGACAAATGAAAGCCTTGGGGGCGCATTAGAATAATGGCCTTGCCTACATGATGGCGCAGAGGCAACGTAGTTCATGGACTTGGATCATGGACACTGACGAGAGACACTATGCCAGGCTCACACTGAGGGGACGGTATGGGACAAAACTATGATTGACAAGGCCACAAGGAGAGTATCAAGCCATGATAGGTAACTATCAAGTGTGTATTATGGGACAGATATGGATCAAATGGGAAATGAGCGAAGGAAGAATGGACTCAAGGTGATTGGATTCCCAAAGATGGAGAAGGCAGTTTATCACAAGTAATGCCTGTTTACCAGGTTTTCATCACTTTCTTTTATTTGCACGAGAAGCTAGAAAGTAAACATGACACCTGTTTGCCAGGTTTTCATCATGATACCTATCCAAGCCGCCTGTTTGCCAGGTTTTCACCAAAGGACGATTTTTTTTTGTACGCTTTCTATTTTTTCTAATTTTTTTTTTGTATTTTCTCTTTTCAACTTTTTATTTATTTATTTTTTTATATTTTTGTGCCCCCTTGCATTGGGGTTCTCCTAGGTATAGAACCGACGAAGGTGCATGCTGTTGATTGGATCATCAAACAACTCACCCTCTGATGTTGCCAACTGATATGCCCCCGATCTGTAAGCAGCTACAATCACATAGGGCCCAAGCCAGTTAGGTTCAAACTTGCCTTTCTTTTCTCTGTCTTGTTGATTGTGAGGATTCTCTTTGAGAACGAGGTCCCCAACCTTAAAGCATCTTGGGCGAACCTTGTGGTTATAGCTTTTTGACATCATCTGTTGATATGCTTTGAGATGATCAAAGGCTTTCTAGCGCCTTTCTTCTAGCAGCTCTAGTTCCTGTAACCTGGAGACTCTGTATTCTTCATCTGATATGAGACCTTTCAACGACACCTTGAGAGATGGTAGTTTGACCTCAATGGGGAGGATGGCTTCTGAACCATAAACAAGGGCGTAGGGTTGTAGCACCTGTGGGAGTGTGTATACTAGTTCTGTAGGCCCACAGAGCGGGATTGAGTTGGACATGCCAATCACGGCCAGCATCATTGACAATCTTCTTTAGGATTTTCAGAATGGTTTTATTCGATGCCTCAGCTTGGCCATTACCTTGGGGATAGTATGGGGTGGAGAAACGATGCTGGATTTTGAAGTGCTCATAGAGTTCTTGGACATCCTAATTTTTGAATGGTCTTCCATTATCAATGATAATAGATGAAGGAATGCCATATCTACAGATAATGTAATTCAGAATGAAATAGGAAATTTGCTTACCTGTGATAGTGGTTAGGGGAACGACCTCAATCCACTTTGTGAAATACTTAGTGGCGGTTATGATGAATTTGTGAATCTTTCCCACAAGGTCAAGTCCCCACTGGAAAAAGGGCTAGGGTGTCATTAAAGGTCTCAACTCTTAAGTAGGTGCATGGATTAGGTTCCCGTGTATTTGGCACTGTTTGTACTTTTTGATGAACTAATATGAATCCATTTCCATGTTTGGCTAGTAATAACCCAAACACATGAGTGTGTTCCGCATATCCCTTCGTGTATGTCTCACAAGGCAGTTATGGATTCTTCTTGTTCTAAACAATAGAGCAAAGTACCATCCAGACCACGTCGGTAAAGGGTATTAGCTATGATGGTGTAGCGAGAGGTTTGTCGTATGAAAGTTCATCTCTAGTTAGAAGAGAGGTCAGGTGGGAGAATGTTGTCCTTGAGGTAAGTGTAAGTCTTACCGTACCAAGGTGAATCAGATCCGACTAGAAGGCAGATGGAATGGGTCTCAAGAAGATCATAAGCTAGTTACCGGATAGTTTCTACTAAGAACTCATACCGTGACTCATTTTTAGGTATTTCTAGAAGGGAGGCAATGGTTGCCATTGCATCTGCTGCTTTGTTCTCGATCCTGGGTATTTGCTCGAAGGAGATGGTCCCAAAGTGCTCTTTGAAGTCATCAACCATTCGTTTGTAGGGGATGAGCTTTTCATCTTTGGTTTGATACTCATCGTTGACCTAATTGATTATAAGCTGAGAATCACCGTAGACACGTAGTTCTTGGATTTTCCACTCAGTTGCCATCTTGAGACCAACTACCAAGGCTTCATATTCCACTATGTTGTTGGTACATGGAAATAACAAACGGTAGGACTTTAGAATTGTGTCACCTTGAGGAGTTATAAACAGGATACCTGTCCCCGATCCGTGGTTTGTGTAAGACCCGTCGAAGTAGAGTTTCCAAGAAGATGTCGATATAGTGAATAAGGACTCATCGGGAAACTCAAACTGCATGGGCTTGCTATCTTGTAACAGTGCATCTGCTAGTTGGTCAGCTATGATTTGTCGCTTGATGGCTTTTCTGTCCACATATTCGATGTCATACTCACTGAGAAGCATTACCCACTTTGCTAGGTGACCTGTGAGAGCTGCTTTGCTGAGGAGATACTTCAATGGGTCAATTTTTGTAATGAGTTTTACTGGATGTGCAAGCATATAATGTCAGAGTTTTGTGAAGCAAAAACTACCGCGGGACATGATCTTTCTACTTGTGAGTATTGCAACTCGTAGCCCACTAAGGTTCAACTGATGTAATATATAGCTCTTTCCTTGTTCTCGTAATCTTGCTGTTCTAGAAGAGCTCCAAGAGCAGTAGGTGTAGCTGATATGTAGAGAATTAGAGGTTTTCCTTGGATCGGAGGCATGAGAATGGGCGGATTCATAATGTACTCCTTTAGCTTGTTGAATGCCTCTTCACACCGCTCATCCCACCTAAATGGAATGTTCTTATGCAGGAGATGGCTGAAAGGTTGGCACTTGTCTGCCAGCTATGATATGAATCTGCGGATGGCTTGTAGCTTGCCCTGTAGGGATCTCAACTGAGTTAGAGTCTTGGGTGGTGGCATGTCCATTATAGCCTTGACCTTGGCCGGGTCCACCTCTATTCTGTTGGCCGACATGATGAAGCCTAGTAGCTTACCTGAAGTTACCCCAAACACACATTTTTTCGGGTTCAGTTTGACTTGGAATTGGTCCAATCTTTGAAAAACTTGTTCTAAGACATCCAGGTGTGAGTCCCTTGTGAGAGATTTTGCTAAGATATCGTCAACATAGTCCTCCATTGTTACATGCATCATGTCATGAAATATAGTTGTCATAGCTCGCTGATATGTAGCACCTACGTTTTTCAGCCCAAATGGCATGACATTCCAACAAAAGGTACCCCATGGGCAAGTAAAAGCTATCTTGTGTTGGTCCTCTGGTGCTATTTTGATTTGATTATACCCTGAGAATCCGTCCATGAGTGATAGCATTGTATGTCCTGCAGTTAGGTCGACTATGATATCGATGTTTGGCAATGGAAAACCATCCTTGTGGCATGCTTTGTTTAAGTCTCAAAAATCATTGCATAGTCGAACTCGGCCATCTGGTTTGGACACTGGCACAATGTTGGATATCCATTCTGGGTAATCTATGGCTCTGATGAACCCCACATCCAGCAATTTCTTGAGTTCTTCTTTGACCAAAAGTGCTATGTGAGGATGCATCTTTCTCAGCTTCTGCTTTACTGGTTTTACTCCTGGATCCAATGGTAGATGATGTAGAATTAAGTTTGGGTCTAGACCTATCATGTCTACATATGACCAAGTAAAGTTGCCTCTCTTCTTCTTAAAGAACGATACAAACCTGGTTTTCTCTGGTGGTGTAAGAGATTTGGCAAAGTGGATAAGCTTGGGCTATTCTTCTGTTCTAATATTCACGGGCTCTGTCAGTTCCACAACAATCTATGACCTTTCCTAGTACATATCACTAGGGAGAGTGTCAAGCATTTCATCATCAGGTGCCACAGTTGGGTTTTCACCTTCGGATGCGTCCTTTCTTTTTACTATTTTGTGATCTGACACTACCGCAAGGCAGTTTTCACTGTCAGATCCATTTTTTATCTTGATATTTTTGAGACTGGAAGGCTTGGCACCCTCCCCGAAGCAAGCCATGATATTCAGTTCAATAGCAAAACTAGATTTATGATCTCCCTTGGGTAAGTGGTCCCTAAGTTCCATATAATCAATGTAAGCATCATTGTTTTGGAACATATCTAGTTGGGGAGTTCCTTGCAAATCCCAGTCAATAAGCTCAAGGTGCAAGAGGGGAAGGGAGTCAAATGATAGACCTGATTCATTGATGGTGTGAATGGAAATGTTAGGAGCATTGGCAGGGGTAGTGTTTAGGATGGTACTTTCCTCCAAGTTGTTTATTGCAATGGAATTTAAACTTTCCCCAAAAGCCATAATCTCAGGGATGGGCAAATCAGACTCCAGTGGTCTGTTCCATTGTGTTTGTCCCTCATGGTAGGGGCTAAGAGTTTGGATGGTGTTGACCTCTTTGTCGTCGTAGGAGTGCTTTGTTAGCTCATCCCACTCATACTCATTTGAATCTGTGTCACTGTCCACTTGGAGTGTTTGGATTGTTTCTACTAGGCAAGCATTTTCCTTAGCTTTGCCCTTACCTTTGTATCCTAGGCCACTTGTGTTTCTAGCCAATGAGGATGAAGAAGGTTGAATAGGTTCAATGATTCCTTCTTTTTTGAGGCCAATGGGGCCTTATCCTTCGTACCCCATCTTGTGCAGAATAGTCTCACCTTGCCCATAGAGTTATGTTGGGAGTCTAGGCGGATCTTGGGGTGTGTTTTCTTCTTCAGCATAAAGCCATTGCAGGAGATCTCACTCCTCTGTTTCATTAGATAAGGTCCCCCACTTTACAAAGGGAGTTGCGGGAGCTACCGGAGGAGTAGATGGCTTTGGAAAATGTTTGCGTTGGCCAAAAGATCTAGGAGACAAGGGCAATTTGGCAAGATTGAGACTATGCTCAATTGAGTACTCTCCCACTCTAGTTTCTTTTATGGTAACTTTCTGTGCTTTGGGTCTTGAGGAGGAAGCTTCAGCGATATGGTCCTGTTGCGAGGTAGGGGAAATGTATGCTCTATTGTTGGGTATGACACACTTGGGTTTTGCATGGAAAGAATTGCAGTGTTGGTAGGGGTCAGGGTCGCCTTGAATGGTGACTTGCTTGCCATTGTGTGGGAACTTAATGCATTGATGATAGGTTGAGGGGACAACCTTCATGGTGTGAATCCATGGTCTCCCGAGTAGGATATTATAAGCGAGCTCCTGATCAAAGACTTGACACACCACATCTTTTATTATTGGTCCCACTTGAATGGGTAGGACAACTATTCCCCTTGTGGTTCTTTCTTCCTCGTCATATGCTTTGATGGTAATTTTCCTCCTTGGATCAACTGCCTGTTTGGAGAACCCCAATGCAAGGACTAGCTTTAATGTGCAAATATTTAAACCAGCACCTCCATCAATGAGAACCCTCGTGATGCGGTGTTTGTGGATGAAGGTGATGATATGCAGAGGGGTGTTGTGGGGTTGGGATACAGAGAGGTCATCTTTCTCAGTAAACGATATGGAGTTGGAGGACGTCAGATCACCTACCATGGTCTGGAACTTCTCTTGGGCCAAGTTAGTGGGGACGGTGGTTTCCACTAAGGCTTTCTCAAGAATCTCCTTATGAGAAGGAGATAGACGCAATAGCTCCAATATAGAAATGTGAGCTGGAGTTTTCTGTAACTGGTCGATGACATTGTACTGACGGAAGTTGGATGGAGATGGTGATGACCTTGGAGGGGTGGTATTGAGCATGACTTTACCACTGTGGGTAATTATACTACAACCAATTCTGTTAGGTCCTGGTTGTTGGTTGGGTGAGATGACATTGACCTATGGGATTTGCTCAGAAATGCAGTTTATGGTGTAGTCAAATGGCACACTTGCATAGTTTGCATTACTAGTCCCGCTGTTCTGATTTGGCTAGTTGCGATTATTGTTGTTATTGTCGTTGTTGTTGTAGCTACTGTTGTTATTGTTGTTGTTGTTGTGGCCGTTGTTGTTGTTGTTGTTGTTATACGGCCTGTTGTGATTCAGAAGTGGATCCCTGTAGGCCACATGAGATTCATTGGAGGTGTGTTGTTGTGTCCCTCCCTGGTTCTGATCTAGTACATCTTGTATGACATTTTTGAGGTGGATGTAGTTGTTAGTTGTATGCCCCCTTCCTTGATGATATTCACAATAGTCTGTGTCCTTCCAGTAGGGAGGTTTGACTATAGGCTCGTAATCACTTGTTGGCGGTAGAGAAATTTTGTTGTTAGCCAACAACTTCCTTAGTGCAGACTCTTGAGACTCACCCAATGGTGTGAATTTTCTCCTTGGATTTGAACTGAACCAAGGTCTGGGCTCCCGAGAGGGTGGTTTGTTGAGTGTACCATTGTTTGTTGCTCCCTTGAGAGTGAATATGGGTTGTTGCTTGGGAGCTGCCGCCTTGGCATCCACTACCCCATCATTGACCACATTCTTGTTCTTGGTCCAAAACTTTGATTTATCCATTGTGTAATTGGAGGTAGGTGTGTCCTTATATAGCTTGATAGCTCCTTTAGTGATCATAGCCTTTTCAATGAATAAGCCCATTTCAATGACTTTTGAGAATGATGTAGGGCATTGTATTTGTATTTGATAGCTAAGATCAGTGTTCAGGTTATGGACAAACATCTCCAATAGCTGCTTCTTAGGTATATCATAAGAACACTTACTAGCTAGTTGTCTCCATCATTGTAAGAAGGTGGCGAATGACTCACCACTCTTTTGTTTGGTGTTGCATAGATCTAGCATAGATACCTCATGTTCGATGTTGTAAGAGAAGTGCGTTATAAATTTATTGACAAGTTCATCAAAAGTTCTGATTCCTAGTGGGAGATGCGAGAACCACTCCATAGCTTGACCACCTAAAGATCTTGGGAATAGTCTCATCAAGTAGGTCTCGTTGTGAGCTACTTCTAAACATGCTGCATTGAATTCCCTGATATGATCTCTAGGGTCCCCTTTCCCTTTGTATTTGTCAAAATTTGGCACCTCGAACCTGTAGGGGAATGGTCTCATGTCCAGACTTTTGTCAAAGGGGTACGGTGATATATCTTCCACAGAGTAGTTCTTGGTACTTATACCGGTCTTAAGGTCGGATATTTGTTGTGTGAGGCTCTCAAGTTGCTTCCTCATTTCTTCCATGGGAGCATTTCGATCCATGGTTTTCTTTCCTCTATCATTTGCATGTGGGACTGTGTCATTTGTACCCCTCTCATGATCATTGTCTACATTTTCCATGATTGTACTTATATCAAAGTCTGCGGGGAGTTTAATTCTAAGACTAGCAAGATGATGGAAGTATTTATGGGGGTCTTCAAGGAGCACCTTCTCTATTTGGCATTGGAATTTTCTATCTTGGATGTGCACTTCATATTCTTCATGAGAAATTTCTTCATCACTATCATGTGGTGTGACGATGTGATTGGATGAGCCGGCCATCTCTATTTTCTTTCTGTACTGAGATCGAGTAAGAACCATGCAAGGTGACGTGGGATGGAGTGGACTAGGATTAGAAATTTTGGCCAGGTGCCAACTGAGACTGTTGTGAATAGGATACCTAAAACAAGGTTTGGACAAAGGATTCTCTCGCTCAATGACTTCAAGTAAGATGGTTGACACAAGACGGTAGCCACTAGTAAGGGTAGTTGATACCTGTCTTACTATGTAGGGACTAGTCATTCAACAAGACTACTAGCAAAGGTACTGTGACCTACTAGGCTTACGTGAATTCACTAATGATATGAATCGGTATGGAATAAACTGACTTTGGGACAAGAGGGGTTTGGATAGAAAGTGAATGGGACGATTGACGAAAGAGAGAGACTTGGGTGAAATGGATGAAGACTGACTGCAAGGTTAAATCTGATCTCAGAATGTGAAGCTAGGCTAAAATGGGTGCTCCAAATAGGTAAAAATATTTCCTCAAAAATAGTGCAAGTGCTCACTGTCGTGTATGCGCATAAACAAATGCGCAGCAGAAATGAATATATGCGCAAGAAGTCACAATATATGCACAACACTGGTAAAGTATAAATGCACAGTAATAGTGTGCATATGCGCAGCAAGTCTACACGTATGCGCAGCAAGTCGACACAAATGCGCAACAGAAATGGGTATATGCGCAGCTCTATTTTTTTGGGCAAAAATTTTGGAATTTTCTGTTGTTTTTGGTATTTTTGGCTAGAAAAAAGCCTTCTTGATCTGATTTTATGAATTAACAGCAAGAAAACACAGCAAGCACAAAGAATATTTTATAGTTTTTCATTGTTTTTGTGGTTTTTTTGACTCTATTTTGGACTAAACTGAACAAAAGCAAGCACAAAGATCCTAGGCTAGAAATGGATTACAAGGGTTTTTGGCCACTAGAACAAGAGGTATTTAATGCGGGCAACCATTCAAGTGGTTACACATGCAGTGGCACTACTCTCCGTTGTGGAGTCTTCCAGCCTCAAAGGGTTGCGCCTTATAGGGTTTTGGGGGAGGTTGGCCGTCGGTGTAACATAGAAGCACTTGTTGCAGGAAGTTTTCACCTCAAGCACTTTTATTTTAAGTGGATTGGTAGGGCTTGGCTTCTAGCCTGTTTCCACTCAGGGTCATTCCCACTTGGACAAGCGTGCATCCAAGGGCAGGCCCCTCTTAAAGGTTAAACAAATGGAATAACAAGTCTGGCAATCTGATCACCCAGTAAAGGGGAGAGCATAAGCCTATTGTCATTCGTCAAGCATAGAAGATACTGATTAATCCAACCTATTTAAAAGTAGAAAAACTAAATGGGCTAATCTACTTGGGCAAGCACAGAACTTTGAAGTGATTTTAGCAAGATAGCATTGGTTCAGTTTTAACCCCAGAAATCAATAGTGAGTTTAGTTTTAATCCTCGTAGCACGAAATAATTAACTTTGAAGTTTTGGTCCAACGAGATAGCAGTAGTTCAATTTTAACCAAGAAATCAATGGTGAATTCAGTTTTAATCCTCATAGCACGAAATAGTTATCTTTGAAGTTTTGGTCCAACGAGATAGCAGTAGTTCAATTTTAACCCAGAAATCAATGGTGAGTTTAGTTTTAATCCCAGATAGCAATAACTTGGAAAGTGTTGCAATGCAAGAAACAAATGATCCAGTTACTTCTTTCCTAATTAGAGCTAGGTGAGGATTTGAATGAATATCAGTTTTACTATCCCTTAGAAAGTGAAGTGTGAACTATTTAGATGCAACTATATGGAACTAAACCCGAACCTATCCTGCAAAACAGCTCCAGCGAACACCTACGAAAAAGGTTAGCGTTAGCAAATTTTCCTAGAAAAGTACTAAAACCATTGCTTATTATAGATGCGCAGCTTCAGTGACTAAATACACAGAGATAGTCAACAGAAGTGCAACAAGAATAAATGCGTCGTAACAGTGCGTAAAAGCGCAGCAAGAATACACAGAAGTGCAAAAGGGACAAATACGTAGTAACAATTCTCAAATGTGCCATAAAAATGAACATATGCACAGGAATTACGAATGCACAGTAACAGTGGACACATGCGCAACAAGAATGAACAGATGTGCAAGAATAACAAAAGTACCGTAATAGTGCGCAAAAGCGCAGCAAGAAAGCACAGATGCCTAGAAATAATAGAAGCGCCGCAGAAATTGGTATATGCGCCATAGAAATGTTCAAATGCGTCGAAGTAGCTTGTGCGTGACCTGCATGGAACCTGCCTTCAAAAAAGCTCAGATTTTGATGAGATAAAGGGGCAAAGGCCCCACGGTGGGCGCCAAAAATGTTAGGGTAAAATGTGGATTAATCAATTGAATAATATCAAACCCAAACATCAACAGAATAATGAAAATAAGAAAGATTGAATGAAAAGAGCAATGAATAACACAATGCAAACCTTCCCTGTTTCAAAGCTTCTGTTGTTCGCCTATTACAACCGTCCTTTGCTGGTGTGAAGTAGGCCCTCAGAGAGTGCACTCTTTTAGCTGTGTTGTAGGATGTCAGTGGTAAATGGCTGTGTTGATAGATAATGTTGTGAAGTAGAGCTTCAAAGCAAAGGGTGATCTCAAGTAGATTGTATTGGAGGTGCCAAAGGCGCGCAGGTAGAATTCTGCAGAGTAACAATACAAATAACCTGGATGATTAGAATGGAGGGATGAAGCTTCTTTTATAGACTCAGAGGAATGAGAATCAATGGTTGAGAGGAGATATGAAGATCAATGGCTGAGAATGGTTGAGGAATGTGCAACCAGTAGAAATATGACAAGTGTCTCATCTCCATCATGAAAGAGGGGATTTGACAACATTGATTGGAGAGTTAACTCCATTGACTGATCAGTTAACAAACTTGATTAGTCAGTTAGAAGAATGGATTATGGAATTGACTGAATTGATTGAGGAATTAACTCAATTGACTAGTTAGTTAACACTTTTGATTGATTAGTTAACTAACTTTGATTAGAGAAGAAATAGGACATGTGGGTGAGGGAAAATAAGGTAATTAAATATTTAATATATTTAATTACATGTGCAACAGGGTGAGGTGGACAAGGTGAAGTGGAAAGGTGAGGTGGATTTTTGAAATTAGAACTTAGGATAGAGGGATTTATGAACAATTAAATAATTTACGATTATTTAATTATGTGAGGCATTTAGAAGAATTTAGGGAATTTTAATTAAATAAATTGATTTTATTTAATTATGGAATAGTGAATTGATTAAATAAATTTAGAATATTTATTTAATTGATAGAAGAATGGAATAAATATTTAGAATATTTATTTAATTGATTCATGTCATTTTTAGGCATATACAACTGCCGATCATTGAGGCAGTGTAATGATTTGAAAGTAGAACGTCAAATTTAGATCACTAAAAGTGAGAAAGAACTTGAGGCAGTCCACAGAGAAGACTTGTACAGACCACTGACCATGAGGTAGTGTAGTGATTTGTAAACAGATTGTTGAACTTGAGGTAGTTTGCATGGAATACTTGAACAGACCACCGACCTTGAGGCAGTTGCAAGTACCTGTGAACATACTACCAAACATATCCTAAGAGACAACATTGATTCTGATAGAATATAGGCCAAAGTGAAGAGGCTCACTTTTCAATTAACCTCGAGATTCTGATGTAGGAGCATCTGGAAGTCATTCAATGAATTGGGAAAATTAATGTTGAGTTGCAGAGTGCCAGAAAGTGACAATGGGGACTACTACATTCTATCACATTTGAGTGTATGGCCTCATGGATTGGAGGTTATCAAGATTAGGATTGGAGGCATAACAAATCCAAGTTTTAGAAGTTTTGGATCAACATAAAGGTATCTAGAAGTGTTTGAGTCAAGATTGTGTAACTGGTTATTAGGAGAGACATTGGAGATTACCGCATTTTACAACATCTTCATCCCATACCTTATGGAGCAAGATTTAGTTTCTATGATATGACATCTACACCATATTCAAGTTTCAGGTCATTTGGATTTGTCTTCTAAAAGTTATCGCTATCAGAAGATCATCAGTTTTCTCAGAACGGAGAAGTCAGTGTTTAGTTGAAGCCTAATGGGTTTGCGAAGCAATTCCATAACTTGCGGAGCCTCATGGAACATCATTCAAGGTAATTTGGGACCTAGCCAACCTTCATGGAGAACTGCATCAAGTTTCCATCATTTGTAGAGTGTTGCTAAGTGTTGGATGCCAACCTACTTGTTTCCTACACGTTTCATAATACACCTTACAATTAGGCTGACAAGATAATGGTTTGAAGGCTTGTAGAGGATATAAATAAAGGATAGAATATTGTTTCAAGGTAGTGATTAAGTGTGTGAAGAAAGTATGTGAAAATATGAATTGTTTTGATCCTGGAAGGTAGCAAAGCAGAAGCAAAAGACAGAGAAGATAGTAGAAGAGGATATAGAGCAGCAGACAAAGAATGAGAAGGAGAAGGAAGACATGGAAGAATGATGTTGTAGGAATCTTTTATAAGCTTGGGTTGTGGCCTAGCACCTAAAAAGCCCTAGAGGCACATGTAATGAGATTTGGAATTATAACATAATGAGAAGTGATCTTTTGAAGGCTGGGTTTTTCCTTGTGAGGGTTTCCCAAGATAAATCTTGTGTCATGTGATTATGAATCTCTCTTATAATTCTGTTGTTAGATGTGTTTCTATTGCATCTTTGTTATGATCATGGTGTTGATTGTTTAAGGCTACAAGGCTAGACAATCCTTCATTGGACCCTCCTAGCTTGATTGCATCAATAACCATGGAATGAGTGGGTTTTATGCATGTTATGAAGGCTTGAAGGTTGGAAGAAGAAGAAGGGATAATGGTTTGGAATGTTTTGGTTTGTAGAGTATTGTAAAGTTTTTTAGTTCTTAAAAGGTGGTATGGAGGTCCTAAGTCTAGGGTGTTGTTATGTTAGAAAATGTCCCCTTGGGGGCTTTTCCCTCTTAACGTTTATCTCCTAAGTCCTATTATTGCATTTAGAGCATCTTGTGTGTTATTTTTGACTCTCGACGAGAAAACCCTGAAGTCTTATGGCAAATAGGACCTAGGGGATTACATTTTGATGAATCTTGAACAAAAATGGTAGGGTGGACTTGGATGCTAGTGCCCTAGTCCTGCCCTATTCTGTGTTTGCCGTAATTTCAAATGTTAGTTTTATGACTGTTATTTAGGTCATATGCCGACATCTAAATTTTAAATTATGAAATTCTTAGCAGGAATATTTGTAGTTGCATAAATAAGCATGATTAGGTTTCATTTGCAAACTAGATGGAAATTGGATGAGCATTATGATTTTGTGAAAGTAATTGAAGGCATTCATTGTGTTGTAGAGCAGTACTTTGTTGTTATTGTGTTTGTATTTATAGATTTGACATCCATCTCCTCATGGCATGAAGAGCATCTTCCTTCCATGAGATCTACACTTCAAGGTGATATCTATTATGTTTTTAATCATTTATCATTTGGATTTTGCCTCTATTCCTCTGGGATACGCACTCTTAGCTAACAATGGTGTTCGAAAGACTTGAATGTCTCTTCAGAGCTTGACTGAGGCAAGCCTCTAAACACCACAACCCTGTTAGACTTAGGGCACACAACTAAGAGGGGGGTGAATCAGTTGTCCAAAATTTCCACACTTAAATCTTCTTAGTGATTAGTAGTATATCATTCATGAAACATAATGCAATTAAATAAAAAGTAGAAACTCATCAACACATAAGACATCAAGATTTTGACGTGGAGAACCTAGTTAAGGGAAAAACCATAGGGTGATTAACCCAAGATTGTATTCTCTGTTAGAAGAATAGAAAGAACAAATGGCACATACCAATTAGGGCTCACTGTCTGAGCACACTGCTCACAAGAGGCTCACTGCCTACAAGAGACACACTGTCTACAAAGAAATAAGTATCACCTACTTGAACTGGAAAGTAGCATCTTCACCATGCTTGAATCAGTTCCATTTAAACCCAATACTTCTGCTCTGCCTTTCGCTCTCCTCCTTGCTACCACACTCTCATCTCCACAAGGACAACTTTGAAATGACTTCGTAACCCCTTACTTATACAAGACATCAACTTAGGAATGATCATCTCAGTCAGAAAACATCTATAAGAACATCCGCAAGACGTGTAACTCATCTGGTCGGCCAGTCTCAGGAAGAACATCATCATCCAGAGGTTATTCTTCAATTGCGGGCTCCAACTCCAATGTGGACCACCAATACAAGCTGGGCACGATCCAAAGACCTTCACAAGATATCCTGACTCACCAAGAACATTTGCACTTCATCTGTTTACTAAAAACCATCTCTCCTTCATCTGAAACCTCAAGCACACAGTCTGTCACTACTGTCACAAAGGAATACATGCTTCCAGACCTTCAAACCATGAACTAAACTAGATAACACTCCACAGAGACCTCCTTAAAACTCCCTCAAATCCACAGAATAGGAGAGTGTATTTTTGGATCTCACCAGACTTGTCTGTATCACTCTGTCACCACTGAGAACCTACTAGAACTAGTTTTACTTGAACTACCATAACTTCTTCAAATCTTCATGTGGACCTCTGAAATATCTACTGAACTATCTTAAGACACATATCTACAAACCCTTTAATCTGCATCCTCTGATCCTCATCCTATCTTGGACTTTTGCCTTACTATCATCACTGTTCTTCACTATTTCTGATTGAGACTAATTTTCTCAATATCCTCAGCTCACAGCTCATCCAATCCTTATCATTAATGCAACAGGAGTATGTTGACATCAATGACAACACCGGTTAGGCCCATACTTGCAACAATCTCCCCCTTTGTCATTGATGGCAACATATGATGTGAAAAACCATCAAGACAAGAACTTCTTCTTTACTGTCACAACTCCCCCTATCAGCAACAACCATTCACGTCTTCTCTTCTTTTACTGCTCCCCCTTTGATCATCATCCACTTGTTTTTCACATGTCTTTTCTCCCCCTCTGACATCAATGGCAAAGGGCATACTTGCAATTCCATCACTTCAAAATCATACCTATTGCTCCCCCTAAGTAGCAGCTCCCCAACATCAATCTGGATCACAAGATGTGACTGTGATACCCACCGGACTGATGCACATCAGTGCACCTTAGTTCATCACCGGAGGGGCAATAACCCCTAACTTCTCCCTAAGATACTCAAAAGAGTCCTTAGGCAAAGGTTTAGTAAAGATATCTGCAATCTGATCCTTGGATGATACAAACTCCAATCTGACCTCATTCTTGTTCACTTGCTCTTTCAGAAAGTGAAACTTGATAGATATATGCTTAGTCTTTGAATGCAACACTAGATTCTTGGATATACTTATTGCACTTGAATTGTCACAAAAGATTGTGATAGGCTCCTCATACTCCACTCTTATGTCTCTTAGCATCTGCTTCATCCACAAAACTTGAGTGCAACTGCCTGCTGCTGCAATATATTCTGCTTCAGTTGTGGACATAGATATTGCCTCTTGTTTCTTGCTTAGCCAAGAAACCAATCTCTTCCCCAAAAAGAATGCTCCACCACTGGTACTCTTCCGGTCATGCACATCTCCTGCCCAATCAGCATCTGTATATGCATGAAGAGAGAAATCATGATTTCTCGGATACCATAGACCATACTCAATTGTCCCTTTTAGATATCTAAAAATCCTCTTAATTGCCATGACATGAGATTCTCGAGGATCATCTTGGAATCTAGCAACAAGACCAACAACCTGCATGTCTGGTCAAGTTTGAGTGAGATATAACAGTCCTCCAATCATTGACCTGTACTTTGTTTGATCTACCTTAGGAGAGTCATCTTCTTTGCTCAATTTACATCCGATTGCCATGGGAGTATTTATTGGCTTTGAATCTTCCATCCCAAATTTCTTCAACAATTCTTTCGCATATTTGGTCTGAGAAATGAATATTCCTTTCTTTGTTTGAGTGATTTGCAAACCCAAGAAGAAATTCATTTAACCAAGCATGGACATCTCAAACTCACTTTTCATTTGATTTGCAAAAGTTTTACACATACTATCTCTTCCTCCAAAAATGATATCATCAACAAACACTTCAACAATCAAGATGTTTTCATGATCAATTTTGAAATATAAGTTACTGTCAGCAGTATCTTTGTTGAAACCAATCTTCAAAAGATGCTTGTCCAATCTTTCATACCAAGCTCTTGGGGCTTGCTTCAACCCATACAGTGCCTTCTTCAAATTGCAGACCACACCATGATCAGACAACTGAAATCCATCCAGCTGCTCAATGTACACTTCTTCTTCCAAGTCACCATTCAGGAAGGTAGACTTGACATCCATCTGATACACCTTGAAATCCTTGAAAGCAACAAATGCAAGAAATAATCTAACTACTTCAATTTTTGCCACCGGAGCAAAAGTTTCTTCAAAATCAACTCCTTCTATTTGAGAATAGCCTTTGCAGACCAATCTAGCTTTATTTCTAATTACTTCACCAACTTCATTTAGTTTGTTCCTGAAGACCCATTTGGTTCCAATTACATTCTTGTTTCTAGGTCTAGGAATAAGATCCCAAGTGTGATTTTTCTCAATTTGCATTAGTTCTTCTTCCATAGCTTTAAACCAATTTTCATCATTGCAAGCTTCATTCACTGTTTTAGGTTCAATCTTTGAAATCAGACAATACTCATCTGAATCTTGAGCAATTCTCCTTCTTGTTTGTACACCTTTGCTTTTGTCTCCTATGATCTGATCTTCAGAGTCGTTCAGTCTTACATACCTTGGAACTTTGGGAGTTTCTTGCACTTCTACCTCTTGATCAGGCTCATTGAAACTTATCTCTTCTTCCTGACTTACCAGATCAATTTGACTCTATTTCTCAAAAGAGGCTTGGGTACCTTGAATCAAAGCACCATTCTAATTATCTTCATCATATTCATAAAACCTTGAGGGTTTCTCAATTCCCTCATCAACCTTCACATTTGTACTTTCTATCATCTTTCTCAGTCTCTTATTATAACACCATTATGCTTTGCTTTGTGTAGAGTAACCCAAGAATATTCCTTCATCACTTCTAGCATCAAACTTTCCTAGATCTTCATCTCTTTTAATGTAACATTTGCTACCAAAAACTCTGAAATACCTCACAGTAGGAGTGATGCCAAACCAAAGTTCATAAGGAGTCTTACCGATATTGCTTCTGATTTGAACTTGATTGAGAGTATAGACTGCAGTGTTGACAGCTTCTCTCCAATAGATCTGAGGAACATTCCCTTCCATCATCATGGTCCTAGAAGCTTCCTGGATGGTCCGGTTCTTTCTTTCCACTACTCCATTTTGCTGTGGAGTCCTAGGAGCAGATAACTGTCTCTTTATTCCATGTTTCTCACAGAACTCTAAGAACTCACCTGATGTGAATTCCCCACCTCTATCAGACCTCAGACATTTTAGTTTTAATCCGGTTTCATTCTCTACCATAGCCTTGAATATCTTAAATTTATCAAGAGCTTCTGATTTCTCTTGCAGAAAGGTTACCCACATCATCCGGGAATAGTCATCAATTAGTAACATGAAGTATCTATCACCTTGAACACTCCTGGTTCTTGCCGGACCATAAAGATCAGTATGAACTAAGTCCAATAATCCGGTAGAAGACAATTCCTTACTCTTGAATGTGACTCTGCTCAGTTTGCCCAACTGAAATTCTTTACACAAGCTATTTGTGGGTTCTACCAATTTTGGAAGATCTCTTACAGCTTGAGTATTACTTATCTTGATGATATTACCAAAATTTACATGACACATTCTCCTATGCCATAACCAACTCTGATCAACTTGAGCAAATAAGCAACTTTTACGAGTACCAACCAAGTGGAAGATATTACCTTTAGTTTGGGTATCAGATGCAATCTCTATTCTGGAACTTTCAAGGATCTTGCATATTCCATTCTTGAACCAGAGATCATAGCCTTTGTCCACCAACTGTCCAACACTGAGAAGATTGTGCTTCAAACCTTCAACATATAGTACATTACCGGTTTTGTTCCTTCCATCAAAGGAAATAGTTCCTCTTCCTCTGATTCTACCAGCAGAATTATCACCAAACTTTACCACTCCTCCTTCATACCTTTCCAAATCTATGAACTTATTTTTGTCACCTGTCATATGGTGAGAGCAACCACTGTCAATGACCCAGTCATCCTTTTCTTCAATTTGAGCAGCCAAAGCTCTTTCTACAACTTTATGATTGACAGATTCAGAGGATATTGGTTCTTCTTCCTTAATGGCAATAAATACCCAATCACTTCCAGATTTGTTTCCTATCTCTGATTCATCATCTGTTACTCCTTCATTATCATCTTCTTCATGAACATAGTAGCAATTCTTTTGGAACCTTGATCTGTTGGGATTTGGCCTTGAAAATCTTTCTGAACACTTTGAGGCAAAATGACCAATCTTATTGCAGTTAGAACATTTAAAGGGCAATTTTCCTTCATACTTACTGGATCCTCTTGGTAGTTTCTTTGCAATAAGGGCTTCAAGTTGAGTAGTTTCTACTTCTTCTTCTTCCAGGTCTTTTCTTTCTTTTTCATACCATGGCAATTTCCTTGATGAATTCTCTCCCAGATCAAACCTTTGTTTACCTTTTACAGAGGCACTGGCTTTGAATGTAGATTCAGTCTTTGGGGGTTCATCTCCAAACTCTGTCATTTCAAATGCAGCCAATTTCCCAGCCAATTGATCTCTTGTGACAGTTGTATGGGCTCTGAATTCTTCAATGGTAGCAGCGTTGATTTTGTAAGAAGCAGGTAGGGATTTGAGAATTTTGCCAACAATTTCATTCTCATCCAAGACTCCACCAGCATTTCTAATTCCACAAACCAGCTCATTCACTCTTGGCATAAAAGTAGTAATATTTTCATCATCTCTCATCTTCAGATTTTCAAATTTCCCTTTCAGACTCTGTAACCTTGCACATTTAACATACTGATCTCCTTCATGCAGAAGTTCCAGTTTTTTCCAAATATCATAAGCAGTCGGTAGGTCGATAACATTTGAGAGTTCTGAATCAGATAATGCACTTAGAAGAGCCTCTATAGTCCGTAGATTGTTTTCAGCATATGTGATTTCATTTTGGGTTTTCAGACCGTTCTGTGGAGGTACATACTATACTGTATCCATGTTCCAGTACGTCGTTCCCATACATCTCAAGTGACATTTCATGCGACCTTTCCAGAGATTGAAATTGGTTCCATCAAACTTCGGACTATCCTTCTTATAAGACGACATCCTGGATCTCCTCAAGCGGTTAAGCTCCTTTTAGAGGAACTTGGCTCTGATACCAATTGTTAGACTTAGGGCACACAACTAAGAGGGGGGATGAATCAGTTGTCCAAAATTTTCACACTTAAATCTTCTTAGTGATAAGCAGTATATTATTCATGAAACATAATGCAATTATATCAAAAGCAGAAACTCATCAACACATAAGACACCAAGATTTTGACGTGGAAAACCCGGTTAAGGGAAAAACCACGAGGTGATTAACCCAAGATTGTATTCTCTGTTAGAAGAATAGAAAGAACAAATGGCACATGCCAATTAGGGCTCACTGCCTGAGCACACTGCTCACAAGAGGCTCACTGCCTACAAGAGACACACTGTCTACAAAGAAATAAGTATCACCTACTTGAACTGGAAAGTAGCATCTTCACCATGCTTGAATCAGTTCCATTTAAGCCCAATAATTCTGCTTTGCCTTTCGCTCTCCTCCTTGCTACCACACTCTCATCTCCATAAGGACAACTTTGAAATGACTTCGTAACCCCTTACTTATACAAGACATCAACTTAGGAATGATCATCTAAGTCGGCCAACATCTATAAGAACATCTGCAAGATGTGTAACTCATCCGGTTGGCTAGTCTCAGGAAAAACATCATCATCTGGAGGTTATTCTTCAATTGCAGGCTCTAACTCCAATGCAGACCACCAATACGGGCTGGGCACGATCCAAAGACCTTCACAAGATATCCTGACTCACCAAGAACATCCGCACTTCATCTATTTACTGAAAACCATCTCTCCTTCATCCGGAACCTCAAGAACATGGTCTGTCACTACTATCACAAAGGAATACATGATTTCAGACCTTCAAACCGTGAACCAATCTAGATAACACTCCACAAAGACCTCCTTAACACTCCCTTAAATCCACAGAATAGGAGAGTGTATTTCTAGATCTCACCGGACCTGTCTGTATCACTCTGTCACCACTAAGAACCTACTAGAACCGGTTTTACTTGAACTGCCATAACTTCTTAAGATCTTCATGCTGACCTCTAAAATATCTACTAAACTATCTTAAGACACATATCTACAAACCCTTTAATCCACATCCTTTGATCCTCATCCTATCTTGGACTTTTGCCTTACTATCATCATTGTTCTTCACTGTTCCTGATTGAGACTAATTTTCTCAATATCCTCAGCTCACAGCTCATCCAATCCTTATCATTAATGCAACAGGAGTATGTTGACATCAATGAAAACTCTGGTTAGGCCCATACTTGCAACAAACCCCCTCCCACACTCCTTGTGATTGCAGGTTACAGGTACCAAGTTTCATGGAGTGGAGTTGCAAAAAGGGTTTGGTAGACATCAAGGATTCAGGATCTGGAAAGAAGCTAGACATTGGAGCTTTTCCTGGACTAGGGTGCTAGTCCCCATCTCCTCTAGTTTTCCTGAGGCAAAAATGGAAGTTGAAGTGCAGATCAGTGTTGGGAGAAGTTCCAGATTCTATGATGAAAAGTACACCTTGGACTTGGGCACTAGTCCCTGTGTCCCTGACTTAACTACCTTCTAAAATTCAAAAAATAGTGAGTTAAATATCTCTATCCCTCATCTCAGTCTGAAAGGATTTGCGGTGATTCGACAATTTGCTTAATGTTTTGCATATTTAGGGTTTTAAGTGAAATTGAGCATTAAATTGAGATCTTATTTGACACATCCAAGATTCCGCATCTTTCCAAGTGGCAGCCCAACTTGATAGGTGAATCCTCTTGTACAAATTGGAGGTTCAACTCAGTTAATATGCCCTTGGAATGTTTGGCATGAAATGAGGATTCCACATAAACCCTTGAAACAACCCACCTCTTTGTACATGCTAAACATTTTGGTGAACCCATTTTTTTGGATTTTTTGGCACCTTGCTAAGTGTTTTTTGATAAATTTGCATTCATTCATCTTATTGCATTCAAAAAATCACAAAAAAATTTGAAAAAATTGAAAAGTTTTGAAATTTTGGCATTTTTGGCTTGCATTTTAGCATAGTTTGAATTATTTGGCATTCAATTTCATTAAATTTCTATCATTCTCATTATATCTGATTTAAATTATATAAATTCATCATTTATAATTCACTTGCTTTGCATTTTTGTGCTCAAACTGATAAAAATTGGTTAAAATTGTGTATTTTTCATAAAAACCTAGTTTTGCATTAGCTAGGGTTTGTAGTCAAAATCTTGTTTCAGATTTTACTACCCTTTTCAAACACTCATTAGGACTTATTTCTAATAGTAGTGTTGCATCATAGTGGTCTTCTTACAAAATTTCATGTCTAGGGTTTGAAAACCTTGCATTTTCACTAGATTTGGCCTTATCGTCTCTCTAGATTTGCACTACAAGCGTGTTGTAAGGGATTTTTCTGCACTAATTGAATTTTATTAGGGTTATTATCTTCTTCCCCTCCTCATATTCCTTACAACACCCTTTCTACCAGGCCTTTGCATGGAAGATTGTTGAAAAATTGCATATTTTAGCACATTTTCACTAGGTTTTGACTTGTCATCACTCTAGGTTTGCATTAAAAAGCATGTTGTGAAAGATATTTCTGTATCATTAGACTTTTATTAGGCATATTATTAATTTTCCCTCTTTAAATTTTTCACAACACCTTTTTCTCCTAGTGATTTGCATTGAAAAAAGTTGAAAAATCAAGCATTTTAGGTCATTTTCATACATACTTTTGCACTTGTTCTTGCATAAGTTTTGAAAATCTTTAAAATATGATTTGGCACTCATTTGAACACATCCACATGGCTTCGCAATACAACAATAATTCTAGGCTTCCTCCTAGGCCTTATTTGAAAAGACGAGCCCCTGAACTTGAAATAACAGTTACACCCCATGACTAAGAAATGGTAGATACTGAAGGGCCTCTTTATATTACAGTGAAAATAATGGAAATACCTGTGGATGGAACAATTATAGAACCTAATTGCATGACTAATGTGGTTACAGAAGATTTCCTTCTTAAACATGATTTGGCACAAAACTATTATGACCCGTCGGATTTGAGAATTAAAACACATAATGGATCTTTGATGAAAACATTTGGATTGATAAAATTGTTAGTCTCGGTTTATGACAAAGACATGGATCAATTATTTTATGTTATCCCATTATCTAACCTCTTTCATGTAAAACTAGGACATCCATGGCTTAAGGCTATGAATTATGTTCCTTAACTATTCACAAATGCCTAAAATTCCCTTTGCATGGAGAGATCCATACTGTCCGTCGTAATACATATCAACCTCCGGATAAGAGCAAGAATTTCACCCTTGATTACTTTTGGTCACAACCTGAAACAAAACCTGAGCCATGAAGAGACCAATCCTTCCTAAATTACAGACGATACAAAGAAAAACAACTAGCTAGAGTGGCCATGCCTCCTTTACAAATAATGAGGGAAGAACAACATGTGTTTGAAGATCCTCTTAGAGCAAAAGGAAAATGACAAAGTGACATAAGAATTACACAAGACTACTATGAATATGATGAGATAGTTGGCATGATAGATGTGGATAGGAAAAGTTTCATAACTCACCTCATCCACGGAGAGATGGTATCTATGCTGAGGTCCCTCAATCGTTATCCTTGCAAGGATCAGGAGGTTTTCATCGACAACAAAACATTCTACCGAGACCAATGAAATTTGAACATGGTGCTTCCTCCTCTAATGTGCAAAACCCTATGGAAAAACATGACAAGGCTGTTGAAGAAATAAGTAGTAAAATAAGAAGGAATAGACAAGCAAGAGATAGGAGGAGAAGACAAGCTTTTTCCCAACGACTTGCTGCTCAACAAGAAAACACTCAACCTAACATTGAATCAAACATAGAAAACCTCAACACTAAACAATTGGAAGATAAGAACAAAAGTTGGGCTATAGTACCTTACACACCTCTTTCCTCTAGTATTCGAGATTGGGAAGAGGATGATTTGCTCAATGACAACCCTTAGTTTGGTTGCCCCTATAGGTAGGTATTTCTAACCCTTTACCTCCATGATGTGTTATATGTTGTTTAGGCCTCCTAGGATGACCCTTGATACTCTTGTAAGGTTAGGGATATTGGGAGACTACCTTTGTTGTGACCCTTCTTCTATTTGTATCATCATTCTTCTATATTGCTTCTCTCTATTTTTCATTGCTAGGTGTTGTGTCTTACGGACATAGCATTGCGGTTGGTGACTTGAGGGCACCCTCCTACATGACTGTCCCTAAGGCACTTGTTTCTCCTCTCTTGATTTATTGTTTCCCTTCCTCTAGTGGTTCTATCTAGTAGGTGGATGACGAAAAACATATTATACTAATGCGGACCTAGTGTCCCTTTGGTGAGAATCAAAAAATGGACCTAGTCCATACATGATGATGGGGTTGTTATATTTTATCTGACTCTTGGCTAGTAGAATCACTCTGTGTGATCTAGATGTTGTCTTATCACACTTACAAAACATAACAATACTACTGCTCCATGCACTTTGTCTATCTTGAATCTTGCATTCCTTAGTTTTCTATGTGAATGATCATATACATTGTTGTTTATCATGTTTATATGGATGCTAACATCTTTTCTTGCAAGGAATTGTATGTTTGTGGGAACATTTGATGATCGTAAAGTACATGTCACCTTCGGGGGGCATGGGCCTTGCGAGAGCTCATGTTCCCTTGTGTGTTTTCTTCCTACCTTAACGTGTTTGATATCGGTGCATGATATCAACCACCTTAAGGTGGGGGCATATATAAGGTAAGCTCTCTATTCTAGATGCTAGTAAAGTATGTTTGAACAATCTTGAAATCTACTTTGTATACCACCTTTGTACCATAAGGTGTCTCCATGATGTAGGTGGGGTTGTATACTCATACCTCCTTTTCACCGTAAGGCGTCTCCATGATGCAGGTGGGGTTGTATTCCATGCTTCATTTTCACTGTAAGGCATCTTTGTGATGCAGGTGGGGTTGCATTTTCAAAAGTCCTCTGAGTAGGTAGGGAGCGGATCTGAGACTATCCTAACCCTTAAGCATGTCTTCAACAATTGTTGTGGCAAAGCCCAATCGTCAGTGTGTGCCTGTAATGTGCCTAAGATGGCTGTGAACCTAGCAATAGGTTTCTTCCATCACTTATCTATCATGTTTTCTCCTTGTCTTCTATATGTGTGTATTGCATGTTTGTTCCCAAGCATAGTCTTAAAGACCGGTGGTGATGAGTCCCTCCTATGCTTTGGGATTTGTATGGTGTGTTTGTTCTCAAGTGTAGTCTTAAAGACTGGTGGTGATGAGTCCCTCCCACACTCTGAGATTTGTATTGCATGTCTGCTCCCCCATGTGTAGTCTTAAAGACTGGTGGTGATGAGTCCCTCCTGCATTTTAGGTGGTGTGTTTACTTTTCTTGTACTTGCATTTGTATTTCATATATGAGAAAAAGAAAAAGAAAATAATCATTGCATTCACTATATTCACTATGTTTTGTGTGTCTTCAATGTTGTCTTCTCCATGTTTTGCATGACTGTAACTGTCTTCTCCGTGTTTTGCGTGCCTATTACTGTCTTCAATGTGCTTGGCGTGGCTTCACCGTGCTTGGCGTGTTTGTTGTGTTTGTTGACCGTACTTTTAATGCATGTATTGGCCTTGCATTTATACATACATTAAAGTGGGGGCTAAATGTTATGTCAGAAAATGTCCCCTTGGGGGCTTTTCCCTCTTAAGGTTTAGCTCCTAGGTCCTATTATTGCATTTAGAGCATCTTGTGTGTTATTTTTGATTCTTGATGAGAAACCTTGAAGTCTTATGGCAAATAGGACCTAGGAGATTACATTTTGATGAATCTTGAACAAAAATGGTAGTTTGGACTTGGGCACTAGCACCCTAGTCCTTCCTTGTTTTGGGTCTTCCCTAATTTCAAATGTTAGTTTTGTGACCATCATTTAGGTACTATGTTGACATCTAAAGTTTAAATTACAAAATTCTTAGTGGGAATCTTTGTAGTTGCATATATAAGAATGATTAGGTTTCATTTGTAAACTAGATGGAAATTGGATGAGCATTTTGATTTTGTGAAAGTGATTCAAGGCATTCATTGTGTTACAGAGCAGTACTTTGTTGTTATTGTGTTTGTATTTGCAGTTTTGACATCCATCTCCTCATGGCATGAAGAGAATCTTCCTTCCATGAGATCTACACTTCAAGGTGATATCTATTGTGTTTTCAATCATTTATCATTTGGATTTTGTGTATATCCCATCAGGATATGCACTCTAATCTGACAACAGTGTTCGGAAGACTTGAATGTCTCCCCAGGGCTGATGCAGAAGCATCTGAAAGAATTCAAAATAGTTGAGATAGTTGACAGTGAGTTGCAAAATATTGATGGTGACCTGAGGAGAATTTTGCATTTTACCACATTTGATTATTAGAGGCTGTGGAATTGGACTTAACATCTAGACATAGTCAATTATAACATATCAAGAATTCAAATCATTTGGCTTTGATTCCAGAGAGATATCGCTATCAGAAGATTGACTATTTTTGTAGAGTAAAGCTGACAGTGTCCAGTAAAGTCTAATCGTCTTGCGGACCAAACCTGTGACTTGTAGAGCAAAAAGGAGCATTGTTCGAGGAAGTTTAGGACCTGGCCGACCTTCAGTGAGATCTACATGAATTTCTATGCATTTGTGGAGCAATGCCTTATGTTTAGGCCTAACCTATTTTGTGTACATGTTACCCTAACTAGCTGTTGCAATTAGGCTTATTTGATAATGATTTGAAAGCTTGTAGAGGATATAAATGAAGGATAACGATTTTCTACAAAGCACCAATGACAAAAGGAATGATTATGCAAAGACATGAAGCAAATTCATAAGTGTTTTGATCTAAAGAAGTAGAGGTGAGTAGAGTGCAGAGTAGAGAATAGAATAGGTTGTAGAGCAGAGAATCAAGGAGTCAGCGAAGGAATCATTAAGTAATGTTGTTGTCTGTAATCCCTGGGCTGCGACCTACCATCTGTAAAGCCCTTGAGGCATGTGTAATTTGATTTGAAGTTATAATATATGAGGAATGAGCTTTGAAGGCTAGGTTTTTCCCTGTTAGGGTTTTCCCAGGATATATCTTATGTCATATGTTCATGAATATCTTTTGTCTTTTTGTTGATTAGTTGTAAGCTTCCATTGCATATCTGTATGATCATAGTGTTAATGGTTTAAGGCTACAAGGTTGGACAGTCCCTCACTAGACCCTCCTACCTTGACTGCATCAAGTGGTATCAGAGCTGGTTGCGAATCTGCTTGGATGGTTGCAAATCTATTGGGAAGGAAGAAAGTGTTAAGAGAAGTGTGAAACCCTAGAAGTATCAAGTGTCATCGCTGAAGAAAGATCAAGGCAAGGAATATTTGGTAAGATTTTCAAATTCAGTTGTTTATATAATTTGTTTCAGATGGGGAAGATTGGAAAGAGGATGAAGAAAGAAAATGAAACCCTAATGTGTGAAAAGGATATTCTGGAAGAAGAATTGTACAAAATCAAGAAGTATAATTCAGAGTTGTTGGAAAAGATGGAAGAACTAAGAAAAGATAAAAATGATACCCTTGAAGAAGAATTGAATGATGCAAGAAGGAAAAATGAAGAACTAGAAGCAGAGATGAAGTTGTTTGAGGATATTGAAGAGTGATTTACAGAATTGGAAGAAGGTTTTAGGTTGTTTGATAAGGTTGAAAAGAGAGACATAGGTCTTGAAGAAGATTTGGAAGAATTGAAAAAGGAAAATAGTCTACAGAAAAAGGGGATATTTGAATTAAAGGAACAGTTGGATCAGTTGGAGCGGTCACTTGTAGCATGCAGAAAAGAGAATGAAAGTCTGAGATCTAAGCCATAATTTTGTGATGTTTCTTGTGATACTAATGATTTGTGTGATGATGTAGAAGATTCTTTAGACAGTGAGATTAAAGATGACAGTGTGACAGAACTGTAGTGGTTGGTGATGGTATTGGTTTCAAAATCATGCAAAGAATGGGATATGAAGGACAAGGATTGGGAAAGCATCAGCAAGGAATTACAGAACCTATTGAACCGGTAATAAGATCAAGAAGTGAAGGCCTTGGATATGATAGAGGTAAGGATGTTGTTGCAAATTCAAACAAATCAAAACAGGGAAGAAGAGGTATGTATTGTTCACATTGCAAAAGACATGGGCATGAAAAGGAATTGTGTTGGGATCTATACCCTTGTAAGGTTTGTGGATTAAGGAATCATTCTGAAAGGATGTGTTGGGATAAAATGAGGAGGAGAAGATCTATGGCAGGTTGTATAAAGAAGAATTATAGATGGATTGATGGATAGGAATGGAAACATGTTACTTGTATGCTTAGAGGGAGTTAAAGACTAAAGTATTCATGTGTTGGATTAGGATGTAGAGAAAGAAGACCTTATGTGGCGCAGAACAAGGACAGTAATTCATTCTACAGAGGGAGAAATGGCAGGAGTCACAAGTTTAATCACAATGAAGGATACAGAAGAGATGTAAGAGGATTTGATAGAAGACCATTTAGAAGAACCTATTTTCAAGTTTGGAGGAGAAAAGAATCAAGCAGTGAAAGTCAACAAGAACCTATTATCGAAGAGGCTAATGATGGAGAAGCAATACATAATTCAGAGATAGTTTGTGTAGAGGAAGAAGAGCTTGTTGATACAAAGATAGTTTATGCAGAGGAAGGAGAATCTTTTAAGACATCAGATTTGATAGAGAAACCAGAAGAAGGAGAAGCATTGATCTTAAGGAGATTTGTGTTATAGAATAGAGGAAGTAGTGCAAAAGAAAGTTTGTGTTAGACCTATCAGAAAAGAGAAGTTCATAGAAAGAGGGAATGACAAGATATTCTATCGGAGCAGAAATTTTGTGTACTGGAGTAAAGCAAATGTGGATAAAGAAATAGAGAAAAGTATTGAAGCAATATATGCAGAGCTGAAAATGTAAGATTCTAAGGTGTGTGAGAGAAATTATATCTGAGATTAGGATTGGAAAGTGTTGTAGAGAAGTTCAGGTAGTGTATTGATTGGATCAGAAAGTAGCTTAACTGTTCCAGAGGATGCATGAATGAATTTGATTGAAACAAACATTAATCTTGAGGCAACTTGCAGAGAAGACTTTCTCATACCACCGATCATTGAGGCAGTGCAAGGCTTATAGGTAGAACGCCGAACCTAGACCATGACAAGATGATGAACCTAAGGTAGTTTTGTAGGGTGGACTTGAATAGATCACTGACCTTGAGGCAGTTGCAAGTACCTGAAAACATATCACCAAATCTAGATTACTTTTGAGGTAGTTTTGCAGGGTGGACTTGGGCAGATCGCCGACCTTGAGGTAGTTATAAGTACCTGAAGACAGATCACCGAACCTATTTGATTTTGGCATAATATAGACCAAAGTGAAGAGGCTCACTTTTCAAATAACCCTGAGAGTCTGATGCAGGAGCATTTGAAAGAATTCAAAATAGTTGATACAGTTGACAATGAGTTGCAAAATATTGATGGTGGCCTGAGGAGAATTCTGCATTTTACCACATTTGATTATTAGAGGCTACGGAGCTGGACTAAACATCTAGACATAGTCAGTTATAACATATAAAGAATTCAGATCATTTGGCATTGATTATGGAGAGATATCACTATCGAAAGATTGACTATTTTTGTAGAGCAGAGCTGACAGTGTCCAGTAAAGTCTAATCAGCTTGCAGAGCAAACCCATGACTTGTGGAGCAAAAAGGAGCATTGTTCAATGAAGTTTAGGACCTAGCTGACCTTCAGTGAGATCTGTACAAAGTTCTATGCATTTGTGGAGCAATGCCTTATGTTTAGGCTTGACCTATTTTGTGTACATGTTACCCTAAATAGCCATTGCAATTAGGCCGACTTGATAACGATTTGAAAGATTGCGGAGGATATAAATGAAGGATAACGATTTGCTACAAAGCACTAGTGATGAAAGGAATGATTATGTGAAGACATGAAGCAAATTCATAAGTGTTTTGATCTGAAGAAGAAGCAGAGGTGAGTAGAGTGCAGAGCAGAGAACATAATAGGTTGTAGAGCATAGAATCGAGGAGTCGATGAAGGAATCATGAAGTAATGTTGTTGTTTGTAATCCTTGGGCTGCGGCCTACCATTTGTAAAGCCCTTGAGGCATGTGTAATTTGATTTGAAGTTATAATATATGAGGAATGAGCTTTGAAGGCTGGGTTTTTCCCTGTTAGGGTTTTCCCAGGATATATCTTGTGTCATATGTTCATTAATATATTTTGTATTTTTGTTGATTAGATGTAAGCTTCCATTGCATATCTATATGATCATAGTGTTAATGGTTTAAGGCTGCAAGGTTGGACAGTCCCTCACCAGACCCTCCTGCCTTGACTGCATCAAGGGCTTAACTGAGGCAAGCCTCTAAACACTACAACTCCCTCCCACACTCCTTGTGATCATAGGTTATAAGTACCGAGTTTCATGGAGTGGAGTTGCAGAAAGGGTTTGGTAGACATCAAGGATTTAGGATCTAGAAAGAAGCTAGACATTGGAGCTTTTCCCGGACTAGGGTACTAGTCCCCATGTCCTCTAGTTTTCCTGAGGCAGAAATGGAAGTTGTAGTGTAGATTAGTGTCGAAAGAAGTTCTAGATTCTGTGATGAAAAGTACACCTTGGACTTGGGCACTAGTCCCCGTGTCCCCAATTTCTCTGCCTTCCAAACTTCAAAAAATAGTGAGTTAAATATCTTTGTCCCTCATCTCAGTCTGAAAGGATTTGCTGTGAGACAATTTGCTTACTATTTTGCATATTTAGGGTTTCAAGTGAAACTGAGCATTAAATTGATATATTGTTTGACACATCCAAGATTCTGCATCTTCCCAAGTGGTAGCCCAACTTGATAGGTGAATCCTCTTGCACAAATTGGAGGTTCAACTCGGTTAATATGCCCTTGGAATGTTTGGCATGAAAGGAGGATTCCACATAAACCCTTGAAACAACCCACCTCTTTTTACCTGCTAAACAGGTGTTATTTAGAGAAACCACAAGACTTAATTGTTGATTGTGAACAAATAAATCCATTTTATATGCATGGTCCTGGTGTGACTTTATATCTGAGTATGTGTATTTGTTAATTATTTATTTATCTGTGCATGCTATAATGCCTGGAGTTCTTGTCATTTAGCCCAACATTTTTGTGCATGCTCGTTTATTCATAGTAGAAGAAAAGCTTACTTATTACCAATGTATTAAATGGGGTGACATCTCTTTGAGGTAGACCATGAGACTTTTGATTTTCATTAAGCTTTTTATTGTACACAAGTGTTTCCTAGCTCTACATTTATTTGTATAACTACATCTTCATCTGTAATTTTTATGTAACTCCTCATCAACCAAAGAATTATCATTTTCTATGATACATGTCAACACCCTCACCTGAAGCTTAACTCTACATAGACAAGGTCATAAGAATACCGGTAAAGGTCATGAGGATAATGGTTGAGTCAAGTTGCATATGCTTGAAGTTCCAAGTTTTTAAAACAAATCTTAGTGAATATTCTACAAACATTGAATTCCAAAAGATGGCATCTCTATGAGGCTTTCTAACAATAGTTTGCATGCCTTTTTTGAGATTCCACATTTTTGCATGCATGTTTACCACATCAGTTCCAACTACAACTTCTGACAAAATTCCTCTAACTTTTATGCTGCCACAAGTTGTGGAGCCTAGGCTTATGCCTACATATTGCATTTGCCTAAAAGTTTTAGAGTCCATTCAAAAACTCATATGATGGGTATCCTGCAATCATTATTTTTAGAGATGCATGAAATTTTTCAAACAATTTTCATTAAATCCATTTTGTTCATATCCTACGATAATTACATTCTTTCCTTAAGTATTTAAATGTATTTTGAATCTTCTGATATTATTTTGCAAGTATTCTTATTGTGAATCTTTCAAGGTATTTTCTCACTATGCTTTATGTTACTGCTTGTGCAACACACCCAATGTTTTGATGAAACATTGAGGCCCCTCTTTTGATCTTTGGGCTATACATTTAGTGTCTTGCATTCTTTTGTGGCCCACATCATTTTTTTTTCTTGAGTGTCATGAATCAACTTGCATTGATCATCATAACAAACTTTGAGATCCTCATGTTTTGTGAGAGTTGCTTCAAGTGTGTGAACTTTCATGTTTGGCATTTAGTCTCCATGCCTATGTATGTCTCTTCACTAGAATCTTGTCTCCATGTGTAATATCCCCAATGGGATCTAACCTAAAATTCTAAAAATAAATTTCTGAATTCTGGCCTAATTTTCTGCACTTTAGTTTTCTACTCTTAAACAAATAATCACAATGAACATATATGTTGAGATTAAGGAACACTGAGAGGGTGGGGGGGGGGGTGAATCAGTGTTCTGCAAAACTTATTACTTTGTTCCTTTATTAATTTACCACATACATCCAAAAGAAAGAAGCATGAACACAAGAACAGAAACAACAAGATCACAACACATGAACACTAGGATTTTTACGTGGAAACCCGGTTAAGGGAAAAACCACAGTAGGGGTTAACCCACAAGAAATTTATACTTTGTTAAAAGTATTACAAATGTGAAGGCACATACCTTCGGGCACACTGCCCAGAGCTCACTGCTCAAAGAGGCTTACTACCTACAAATCAATTACAAAAGTTCACTAGAATGTTTGAACTAAGGAATAACATCTAACAATGCAAGATTACAGTTTTGGTTGAGCTCAATGCACTAACTTTGCACACTTCATCTCTCTCTTCCCTGCTTCCCTGCTCTACTATGATCTAGAGCTTAGATCTCTTCACTTCACACTTGATTTTGCTATACTTTGCACTTATTCCTTCATATTCACAACTACTCACCCCGAAATGCTCAAACTCATCGATTATATATATCCGCTACATGAAATTGCATCAACTACAGTCGGCCTTAAGAAAAACTTAGAGACTTTTTAAGAACACTGTTATATCAGTTGAATCCATGCACAAACACCAATGCGGACCAAAACCTCTATATCCAAGTCACCTTACATGTCAGCCAATACCACTAGATCTCACAAATTACTCAACCAACAACTTTTCCTAATCCGTACAATGATCAAACACCAAGTCGACATGTTCTTCACTGGACTAACTTGTTTAACCAAAACTTGATACTTAGATGCATGTAACTTTTAATCCCTTCATCACCAGAGGCTAAAATCTTGGATTTAGGTAGCCCTGACATCCCTAAACATTCCCGCAGATCCGCAACACAATATGATTACCTATGGAGAAATGTGGACCAGGATGCTAAACCCTATCATATGCCCTATTCTTGTCTATCTGGACTTAGACAAATCTGCAATCTGACTTCTAGTATGATCCACTGATGAAATGTGGATGTGTAAGATAGATTTGGTTGCCATCAATGACAACACATGACATGCCTAGCAGTGTCTCTTGCCAACAATCTCCCCCTTTGGCATTGATGGCAACAATTAGTGAAAAATGACTAAGTGTTAGACTCCCCCTTACTACTTGTGATTTTCAATGCTCTCCCTTAGATTAATTCTTCATTTTTCACTATTTTTCCTCTCCCCCTTTGACATCAATGGTAAAGGCTGGAATCCACATATCAAAATTCATGCAAAAATTTTATGTACATGGGTCAAAACTCTAAGTATATACTTCCGCATATGAGCACACAGTCCTTAAGCCTTGTTCATCAGCAAAAAGATATCACCAAAAATGTTTTTCAATCATGTCAATTCATTGTCCCAGTTCTTCTTAGTACTTCCCAAAATAGATATATGCCCACTGAACAAAAATACTTGTGATTCTACCTTTTGAAGATCAGAAGGATCACTAGTAGTAGCAGCAGCTTGGGATTCTGCCAATATATCATACATATTCTCCAACTTAGGGGAAATCAGTTCCCGGAGCTCATCCAATCTGCCCAAAACTTTAACCTTTTCCTTCTCCAAATCATCCAATTTATTCCGCAAACTCACTACTTAGCATTCTTTGATTGCTACAGACTCAGTTAAAGGACTATAGGACTGAGAAATGTTATACAGTTTGAGCTCTAAGTCCTTAATCTTTTTCTTAATATCTTCAACAGCTTTAGACTGATTTAGACAAAACTTATAAATCTTTGCACCTTCAGAGAGAGCATTTTGAATACTCTTTACGCTAGTATCAAGCACTGATCTATCATAGCTAATTATTTTCCTTATTTCAGCAAATCTCTTCTCATTATTTTCATTTTTTACTTTAACTTCTGCTAATTTCTCTAAGGTTTCAAAATGAGTACTTATAGAGCTTATCAGACTCTTCAACTGACCAGAGGGAGAGTCGGATGAATCCTTTTGAAAGGTTGGCATAATCTTTTCTAGAATTTCAGAGGCAAGACCAAGTAACTCACTGTCCTCAATGTGAGTTTTCAGAATCTCCTCTCTTGCTTTTGCTTGTACCACAGATGCTAACTTCATCTTTTGTAGAAGGGAAAGAGTGTCAAAATTAATAGGTCCTTGAATCAGATCCAATTCATCAAACTCAAGCTTGTCTTTCTCAAGTAATTTCTTCACTGCATCTGCACTGTCTCTTGCCAAAAATGCAGCTCCATCTTTCAAATCCTTGCCGGTACTGTCATCTTGCTTTTGCTCTTTAATATTCTTTGTTGTTTCTCCTTCTTGTTCATTCTTGTCCTTAACCTCTTTTGCTTCTTGCTCTTTATTCTTCACAGAGTCATCTTCACCAGGAGCATCCACTTCTATGTTCATCTTTGTATATTCTCCAGTAGATTGGTCCAAAGGAATTTGAGTGTCCTCTGCACTATCAAAATTAACTTTCTCCACCATCTCTTCATCTCCTTTATTTAGCATTTCATCTTCTGGAGTAGAGATGTCAGCTTGTTGTTCATTTTCTTTCAACTCCTCAACATTTGGAATGGAGGAATCAAATTCATTATCAGTTTCTTCTTCAACAGTGGGAAGATTATGCCTTTTCAATGCATTCAGAAGAATCTCCTGAGTATCTTCAACTATCTTATCAATCTCTCCCAGCATGAGCATATTCATTCTGATCTTACTCCTGAAGTCCTCTTTCACTTCTTTGAATATCATGTTCTTTTGTTCCGGAGTAATTTGAGGACACCATTTTATTAGCACATGCTTCCGGAGCTCAAAGTCTTTAGCTTTTACATTCTCTTTTCTTATTTCTAGAATTTTTGTAAGGCTTTCCAAAATTTTAGAAGTTATTTCAAATAAAGTCTTACCATAGATATTCATGTATTTAACTATTGCTTCCTCTAAAACTCTCTTATCAGCATCACTGTAGTGATCATAAAATTCAGTCATTGGCTTCAAGTTTCCATCTACAGTAACTGACTTAATGATGTCATCCATAGAAAGAGTAGGCTTCTCGACATAGGCCTCTGTCTTATGCCTTTTACTTGACTTTAAGCTTTTGGAGGGCTTCTCCTTAGACACTTTAGCAGCTTTGGTGCCTGAGGCCTTCAACACATTAACCTCATCATCTGAGTCAGTTTCTTCTTCATCCACTTTCTCCAAACTGACATATGTTCTTTTGCCCTTTACCTTTGTCCTTTTTCCTTTCTTACCGGTAGGTTTTTCTATAGCAGGAGAAGCTGACACACCGGAGGTTGAACTGGAACTCCTAGTAGTCCTTTCTTTAGAAGTGGATTCCACTGGAACACTTCTCTATTCTCTGTCATGTTTCTCCTTCTCAGCTTTCTCTATCCTTGCCCTGTTTTGTCTCATAGCTTCTTTTGTTATGCCAATGCTTTCTGCATACATTTCAACTTGTCTTTGAATCTTTCTCTTAAATTCAAGTTTTCAGAGCTCAACATGTAGTTTCACACTAAGTTCACCATATGTCCCAAATCTTTCAATTGTGGTGTCCTTTGGTTTACTTAGAAGGTGTTAAGCATACATATCCAATACTTGCTCATCAACTTCATACCCCATGGGCATGATCCACACAGTTCTTGGTTCAACTTCTTCCATTAAACACGATCTGTATCCACCATAAAATAGACTGTATCCTTGTATTTTTCAACCACATATGTAGGGATTATTTCTCTTGATTGCATCATGTTCTGAAAATTCTTGAAATATCCCCAAAGAGCAGTCCTTTGGGCATTGGAGTCACCAATCTTATTCAAGTGCTCTCTTATTTGTATGGCAATAGTCTTATCACTGGTCCAACACATTTTTTTCTTGTTGGGTAACTCATTCATGAAATAGAAGAATAAACATAATACCAATTTACCATACTTGAATAAATTCTTCTTGTCCTTTTTGCTCTTGTTCAGGTTTTCCATTAGTTGGTTCTACAACAACTCACACAAGTCATAGTCAACATTCTCTCTCAACATCTAATAAGCTACATAGATAGCTGTATCAGATACATAATTCTCCCTGCTAGAATGATATATCTTGTATCCAATCACCATTGTTGCAAATTTGACATCCGGATTAGTGATGTCATTTATTGTCATTGCCCTTTTGTCAAACCTTGAATTGGTAGCATCAGTTACAGTTTGATTCTTTACTAACTTCAACATTGGCAGTCCACCGGATGAGTTCAACCCTGTCACAACCTTGATGGTGTCCCTGGTGATCTTGAAAGGTTTCATTAACCACATAAACTCATCATGCATCTAACTCAACACATACCAGACCCACTCATCTTCATCGAAGCATGGAAACCCTATAATCTGAATGAAGTGTTTATCTTGTAGTGCCTTGTACTCAGGTTTGAGACCATGAATTTCATCCCTTAGATGATTCTTGAACAAATCTACTAACTTTGAATCCTCAAACTCATCTATGCTAGCATGAATATAAACCCTAATATCTTCGACATGCAACACACCATACGAAACACTTGAAAAGGCACCTAACAGATCAACCTCTACTAATTTGTGTAGATGCTTCTTAAACTTTAGCCTAGGTCACTCAGTGATATTCACAACTAGAGGTGTAGCCATTTCAAAAATATCACAAGTTCAAAGCTTCGCAAAAAAAATACCTTTTTCTCCACGGGATTAGGGTTAGCTGATGAATTCACCTGTCACACTTTGAATCTTTGAAATCTCAACTCAAGCGCTCTTCTTCTTGTTTTCTTCAAATGCAAAGTGATTCAAATGATGAATGAATGAATTTTTATGCTCAACAAAACCTAATTATAATAAATGCTCTGCCCTAATACATTTGGTTACACTGTTTCTGCATACAATAAATCTTCAGTTGCTCCACAATCAATCACATTAGCTTCTTCTCTTCTAGAATTTGCTTCAACAGATCTACAATAGGCTTCTTTATCTTCATTCATCATGCTAGATTCAGGCACCCACTTACTAGCAGGGGGAATTAGATTTTCAATGCAGCTCCCCCTGAGCTAGAGCTCCTATTTCAATTCCCGGAGGAATTATCAGCACCGGATTCCAGTGCGGACCCATTGTCAACATTCACTTCACCTTTCTTCACCCATGTTTTATTCATTTCATTCTGGATCTCATTCACATCAACTTTGCCCTTACCTTTATCCAACTTCTACTCTATTTTTCCTTTACCTGCCTGTGAGTTCTCCCTTTTGCTTCTGCAAAATTTAGCAGTGTCCGCATTTGTTGAAGTTGAAACACACAATCTTATTTTTCTAAAAATTACATGTTGGAGCATGTTTAGATCTATATTGCATTGCAATATGCCCAAACTTATTGCAAGTAAAACATCTTCCATTGAACACTTGTTTGTTCTTAGGAGGATTCCTTGATCCACTTCTGTATTCCTCAACCTTATGACCTATCCTTTTGCAATTAAAGAATTGACCGGATAAAAATGATGTATTTTGATTCACTTGACTTTTGCATTGATTATCTCTATGACCATACTTATTGCATTTGAAACAATTGCCATTAAAAGATGGATACCTTTGAGCATTAGGTTGTCTTACCAAAGGTCTTCTAGGATTCCTTCTTTGATTTCTTTCTTCAAGATTTCTTTGACTGGATCCAGAGCTTTCAACTTTCTCAAATCCTAGACCATGCTTATCATCTGCCTTCTTCTAACTAGCAAGTAGCACCTCAAGTTTAGTTGAGCTTATCTTGAATTTCTCTTTATATTCATTTGCAACTTCTAGGTCATGTTTGAGAATGACAATTTGTCTTTCAAGTTATTCCTCATTGTCCCTGGTTTCTTGTAGATCAGACTCTAGATGGCCAATTATCCTATCCAATCTGCAGCATTCTTCTATTCTTTCTTTCAGAGATTGATTCAGTTTTTCCTCAATCTTCTTCCTTTCCTCAATTTCCTTGGTTAGTCTCATCACCTCGGATTCCATCTCATGTTTTAGGGTAACAACTTCTTTTTCTAGCTTCTCACATTCTTTTGTCTTCTCCTTTAGGGCCTCATCCATGTCATTGTCTTCATTTTGATTTGCTAGCTAATGAAGTAGCTCCCTTCTCTTTTCATTAGATTTGCTCAGTTGTCCTTTTAAGGTCTCAATGAAATCTTCAGCATCTTTAAGGTTCTCTTGTAGATCTCTGATTTCTGCTCTAGACAGATCAAGATCATCTAAGGCTACTTGGAGTTGTTGATTGATGCCATCAGAATGCTTGAATGAACCCATTGAAAACACCTTCCCAGATCTTCCTCAAGCTGTTAAACTTCTTCTAAGGAACCTCGCTCTTATAACAATTGTTGAGATTAAGGAACACTGAGAGCAGGAGTGAATCAGTGTTCTGTAAAACTTATTACTTTGTTCCTTTATTAATTTACCACATACATCCAAAAGAAAGAAGCATGAACACAAGAACAGAAACAAGAAGATCACAACACATGAACACCAGGATTTTTATTTGGAAACCTCGTTAAGGGAAAAACCACGATGGGGGTTAACCCATAAGAAATTTATACTATGTTAAAAGTATTACAAATAGGAAGGCACATGCCTTCGGGCACACTACCCAGAGCTCACTGCTCAAAGAGGCTCACTGCCTACAAATCAATTACAAAAGTTCACTAGAATGTTTGAACTAAGGAATAGCATCTAACAATGCAAGATTATAGTTCCAGTTGAGCTCAATACACTAACTTTGCACACTTCATCTCTCTCTGTCCTGCTTCACTGCTCTTCCATGATCTGGAGCTTAAATCTCTTCACTTCACACTTGATTCTACTATACTTTGCACTTATTCCTTCATATTTGCAACTACTCACCCCGAAATGCTTGAACTCATCGATTATATATATCCACTACATGAAATTGCATCAACTACAGTCAGCCTGAAGAAAAACTTAGAACATTGTTCTGTCAGCTAAATCCATGCACAAACACAATGCAGACCAAAACCTCTATATCCAAGTCACCTTACATGTTGGCCAATACCACTAGATCTCACAAATTACTCAACCAACAACTTTTCCTAATCCACACAATGATCAAACACCAAGTCAGCATGTTCTTCACTGGACTAAACTGTTAATCTAGAACCCAATAGTCAGATGCATGTAACTTGCAATCCCTTCATCACCAGAGGCTAAAATCTTGGATTTAGGTAGCCCTAACATCCCTAAACATTCCCTCAGATCCGTAGCACAATATCATTACCTGTGGAGAAATGCGGACCAGGATGTTGAACCCTATCATATGTCCTGTTCCTGTTTATCTGAACTTAGACAAATCTGCAATCTGACTTCCGATATGATCCACTGATGAAATGCAGATGTGTAAGATAGATTTGGTTGCCATCAATGAAAACACCTGACATGCCTAGCAGTGTCTCTTGCCAACAATATATGCCCAAACATGATAAATAAGCATGGAAATTGATTCTATCACATGATCTTCATAACAAACATGAATTACACCATGAAATACACAATGTAGGGCATCCAAATGCAACAACCAAGTCTGATTTTCTAAATAAAACCCTATTGCTCAATTGAAAGTTCTAATCTAATATTTACAATAGAATCTAGGGCACAAACATGACAAACAAGGCCCAAATTTTTACAATATAAATCATACCAATAAAATATGTTGGTACATACCAAATTACATGCAAAATAGAAGGCAAATGATCAACCCTAGCAGGGCGAAATCTCCATGAGGTGCACCTATGGTTTGCTGCTCCAAATTTCCCTCCAAACAAGTGAAACTACCCTCAAAGATGGGTGCTCCAAATCTGCCCAAGTGTGGCACTCAAAGTAGGGTAAAACCCTAATGCAACAAGCTCCAAAAGGCCACCAAGGTGCTACTTGAAAACTGATCTCCAAATCTGATTATGCAATGAAGTTCTCCTCCAAATGACACCAATGAAGTACAATTAGGACATCGTGATGAATCCTCCACAAGGATGAGCTAGGGTTTCGTCCAACTCACCACATTCCTAAGGGTTTTCATCCTTAAAATGAAGGGTAGCAATATTGCAGCCAAAGAGTATAAAACTCAAGAAGAAAATCTGGTGTGAATTGAATGATGAAATGACTTCAAAACACCTTTTATTTATAGCCCTCCAAAATAGACTCCTCAAGGCTGACCTCCTCTTGGCAATTTCCTTTTATTCCTTTTATTCTTTTCTCCCATAGGGTTGACCTCCCTCTAGGTGCCAAGAATATAAAATAATTTTATATTATTTTTATTATTCTTTCCCAACTTGGGAGACCACCTTTTAGGGCTTTATACTTTATTTTTAGGACCTCTCCTAGGTCATGTTCCTACAAGGAAAATTATTTGGATTTATTTTATTTTTTCCTTGGCATTACAAAAATACCCAAAGTCATTTTCCATCCTTTATTTTCTCCTTTCCGAGTCAGTCACCTCCTTAGCCATTTTATTAAATTATTTCTCCTTCACCAAATGGCACATAAAAATATAGGAAGTCGCTTCATATCTTCAATTTTCCCAACAAAATTGATTAAATATAATATTGAATCAATTATGTCATTCCCTTAGTCCTCCGGATCAGCCTACAAGAATAGGATACGCTAACCGACTCCATTAGGTGATCACTCAGAAAATGGGGACATTACACCATGTTACACTCAATTTTATATTTTTCCTACATTTCTGAAATGTGTGACTACCTATATGTGAGTTGAGGATGCATATTTAAATCTCTTAAGCTTAGCATGAATTGAGAATCTACCATGAATGAAAATATGAGTTTAAAATTTCATGCTTGTTAAAATGGATTGAATTGTCTAATGTGACATTCTAACACTCCTTTTATATTTTTAGGTTCTTGGTGCTAGTTTTAATTACACCTACACCTAGAGGATGGCGACCAAATAACATGTGTACTGCCAAATTAACCAAAAGCTGGAGAAGAGCAAAGAAGGAACTCAATGAAGGCATGTTCGATCGCATCTTCAAATTCTACATCTATGGAGGAGGTTGCAACACTTGATCCACATTCCACTTAATCATACAGCCGAGAGACAAATTATGCAATGTCAAAATCAACCTCAACTTGCTCTTAAAAAAATAGAAAATTGTAATAGCCATCTTGGTTCTAAATTCAAATCACATGGAAAAGGGAGGCTAGTGTATTTTAAAAAAACTTAAAATGACCTCCACATAAGATAAATATTAAAAAAGAAAGAAAAGAAGAAAAAGAATCTAGTAATAAAATATAATATAAAGTCCCCCTGTTATTAGTACCTACCTTGGCATGGTCCTCTTGCATTCGATATGCAAAACTTTTTCATTATTGCTATCAATTGTTGACAAATCATATTCTTTTTTTTTTTTGTTGTGACTATAGTTTGTAGTCTTTACAAAAAAATATGATTGGTTATGATATTTTACCTCTTATTGTTGTCTTCATGTGAATCGAGGCAAGCAATGAATGCAATGGTGACTTTAACCCATGCCTAAAATCAAATCAACTGAATGTCCTCATAGGGAAATATCAAATCACTTTGATATTAGACCAAGCAAAATCAAATAAAATAATCCGTAAAAGATTCAATGGGCCTAGTCAATAATAAAATCAAATAAAATCAACACCACCATACAAGAAGTCAACAAATATTTATGACAAATAGTTACAAACCTTGTCACAAACAGTACACTCATTCAATATCAATAGATCAATTTTGTGTGTAGGGAACATATCATAAAAAGGGAATAGTGGATATTCTTATGGATTAAAGGTTTCATGTGTTACCAATTTTTATGTTCATTTGCAAAGGATCATTTGTGTTCATTCTCAACTGTCTTCTACAATCCATTTTGCAATTTTTCCTTCCACAGCCTGTCATATTGAGGTCCATTAAGGTTGTATTTGTTCATTATAGAGGCATGACTCTACGCATCTTTCTGAAATTATATATCTTCTTTTGGTACTAATGTTAGGCACAATGTTCATTTTTGGTAGTAGTTTTTGATTGTTCCACTTTCTGCAGTTCCTGCAATTGTTTGAGCAGTTTATTTTCATGCATTTTATTCAACAGTTGGAATTTTTGCAATTTCTTTTTTTTTATGCTTTTTGTTCCTTGTTTTGTAAGAGAATGGAAACAATGTTTCGTCTCAACATAGTCATTGGATTTTGGGTGTTAGTTGTGCTCCAAGTAGAATTGGACTGTTGTCTAAATAGGAAGATTTCCCTGTGAGATGTATAGGCATTTTCCTCTCATAAAATATCATTTCCAAATAGAGGAATTATCTTTTGGTAGACCCATCTGATTATCAATCTAGCACTTGCATCTACAGGAGGTTCAAGGAATACATCGATAGGAACAACTTACGAGTTTAGAAAATTTTCCAGCGTGAATTATTTTTTAGGGCCTAAGACAATTTTCTGAGCACTATAATGCTCACATATAAAAACCTATCTGCTAATGCCTTCTCCTCTGCAAAGAAATATTTTGATAACAGCTAAGCTCATTCCTAAAATTAATCATGGGTTTGGTATTAGCCTATTCTAGATAACCCTAACTTATGTCCACAGGACCTTTTTGACAATATATCATAATCATACAAGAGGCAATGATACTCTATTCAAACCCTGCCTTATGTGACATACCTCTTCTACATGTAAAATTCATATTTTGCTCAAATTTGTTCCAGTTAAATATCATGGATTGAATAATAATTTTACATCTAATTTATTTATATAAATATTAAATAATTATTTTACTTTTAGTTATCAAATGTTTGATATTTAAGAACATCTACTTAGTGTCCCTAATTTTAATGGAAACAATGAGTAAGTTGCACTTAAATTGACTGTTTGCAACTCCTTTCATACCGACACAATTTTCAACCATTTTAAATGAGATTTCTTGGCCTGTTGGTCTTTTCATATTAAATCTTTTATCTCTGCGAGCTTTTTTAAGTATCGTTTCAAATTATTGTCGGTTCCTTTCCACTATAGTAATTGATTCCTTTGCACTGTACTTTCTTCAAGTTCAAGTATTTCCAATATAAGAAAACATAAATATAATATTAGAATGGTTCTAGGTGTGAACTCTGTATAATCAAAACGAGGACATTTCAATTTCGTAAAACTTTAGTTCTTTGGTGTAAGATGTGACACTCGTTTCTTCCTGGCATCAAAGTTGAATATGTTTTACATCTAGCATTCTCTGGGCTCATATTTTATTTGATGCTAGGTTTTATGTTTACTTATTGTATTTTAATTATCTATGGACAATATCTTGTAGAAACACACTATATTGAATTTCCATGTTTAGCATGGACTTCTTTTCGCACATATGCCACATCAAGTGAATATCAATTCGACCAAAGTTGCAGGGTTTGTGTTGAACACCCAGAATACTGAGAGGGGGATGAATCAATATTTTATTAAACCTTTTACTTATTAAATCATTAAACCATTTGCCACATTTGATAACAACAAAGCAAATTATGCACAGAAGAAGTAACCACAAAGCATCACACATAAACACCAAGATTTTTACGTGGAAAATCCTAAATAGGGAAAAACCACGGTGAGTGTTAGCTCACATTAATTATGTAATAACCATACCAAATTACAAGAAAGCTCACTACCTTAGGGCTCACTGCCCAAAGAAATGCTCACTGCAAAAAGGTTGACTGCCTAGAGAAAGAGAGAAAGGAAGAAGAATGGCTCACTACCAAAATGGACTTCTCTAACTACATCTAAGAATTCATGGTTACAGTTCCAGTGAATCTCAGAAACACTATCTCAAAACTCTTCATCTTGATTGCTCTATTTCACTGCTTTGCTTTTACATTAAGCAAGATCTCTCTTCTTTTGCTTTTGTTGCCTGCACTATACTTCACTTATCACAAATACATTCACATTTGCATCTTATCCACCAAACACTAAATTTAATCCAATATATATATCCGCAACACTTGAAAACTTCTTATTAGGTCAGCCTAATAAGGTGTGGCATGTAGTCATGCCTTATGTACTCTATCGGGCAAATTCATTTACCAAAATTCATACTGGACCTAAACAACACTTGAATTACCTTCTCACATGTCAAATTCAATTGTACCACCACTTAGGATTAAGTTCTAAATATTAGAACTTACCGCATACACTTAAACTTATCATGTCAGCCTCAAACACAAACTACCACTGGTTCAATTCATCTGTCAGGTTGCAACTTTCACTGCAGACCACAAGGCTTACTTAAAACCATATCAAAGAATATTCAGATGGCACATATCATACCTTTAGAACTACAAAGCATGATATCATCTTGTGGCAAAATGCAGACCATTAGAATTTGGACCCTATCACATTTAAACTCTGTCAAGCCATGTAGCGATACTTAGCTCAACTAATAAATTTCTTTTCGGTGGACTTTAGAACCTGTAACTCTAGATTTAGATACCTCATACATGTGTTTACAACACCTCAAAACCAAATTACAAAATATCTAACACCAGAGGAATGTGGACCAAAACAAGTGAGTGCTCTACTTTGGTTAGCACTATTTTCTGGTCTGCCAGACTTAAGTTCTTTGAAGATGAACTTCCAGAACTGATCAAAGTCTAAAACTCTAGATATAAGATCATCTAAGAGTCAAGATCATCATACCAGAATTGCAGGACCAGGTTTGCAATTGCAGACCAATGTTAATCCAAACACGGTCTTTCTGTCAGTGTCTCTGTATACTGCCAACACTTAGCCAAAATGACTAAGTCTTCTTCACCGAACCAAAACTTTTGTTCTATCCTTGTTCCTTTTCTTGTTGCCATCAATTAAAATATCTTCAAACATCATGCATAATCATTCATCATTATACCAGCAACGTCTCTCTCTTAATGATGTTTGCCAAGTTGTCAGCAATCTCCCCCTTTGGCATTGATGGCAACACTTGATGTGAAAAATTGTTACAACTCCCCCTTTCTTTTTAGACATTGCTCCCCCTAGCTTCATGCTTCTCTTCTTACTTTTCAAGTGTTTTTTACATGCTTTATTTCTTCTCCCCCTTTGACATCAATGGTAAAGGTGTATGATACAAATATATGTACAAGTTGCCAAAATTTCAAAACTATTTTTCTACCTTCCGCATATATACAAGTAAAATCAAAATATCTTACTGTTGTTTAGGGAGAACATCTTTGTAGATCTTCTTCAGATGCACCACTTCTTCATCCCAACTGGCCTTAGCATCACTCAAAACTAGTATGTGTCTATTAATCTGGGACACCAACTCTTCTACTTTCTTTACGATAGCAGGGGCCTCAGTGATTTGCCTTGTCTTATCTGATGTTGCTATGTCTAACTTGGTTAGGGATGCTATCTTGAATCTTTCTATCTCCTAGAGCTAGCTCATTCTATGCTTTATGACCTCCCTTTGGGTTTGTAACTTATGTATATTAGAATGAATAGTCTCAACTTGTGCCCTTTGATTGCCAATGCCATCTTTTACCAGGTCATAAGTTCTGGATATCTTCATTATTTGAGCTTCCCATCTATCTATTTTATCTTTTATGTCCTTAGTCTTATCCATCCATGCAAGACAAAATTGATATAGTTCACTATCTTCTTTAAGGGCCATCTATGGATACTCTACACTTTTATCTAACAAAATTTTATCTTGAGCAAATTTGTCAGTAAGCTCAACTAACCTTTTGTCATCAATCTCTACCCTTACTTTCTTTTCTATAGCCTTTTCAAGGGACTCAAAATGAGAGTTGATTGATTCCATTAGCTTTTTCATTTGTGCAGCAGGGGCCAATGATGTATCTCTCCTTATTCTAGGCATTAACTTTTCAAAAATTGTTGATGCATCTTCTATCAGCTCACTATCCTCCAAATGGGATTTCAACATCTCTTCTTGTGCAGTAGCTTGAAAGATTGTTCCAAGTCTTAGTTTTTGCAATAGGGACATTGTGGCAAGGTTAATAGGTCCTTGCAATAGCTCAGGTGTAGTCAAAATCTAAGCTTCCTTCTACTTTTCCAAAAACTCTCTCAAAGAGTCAGTAGTGTCTCTGTTTTCTTCAACTCGAGATGCCTCAACATCTTGTCTCTCTGGAGGATTTTCTTGAGCAATCTCTTGTTCATTTCCCTCTACATCTGGAGTAGGATTGTCATTCATTTGTTCAATGGCTTCTTCCTTCTGCTCACCTTGTCCCTTAGAGGCTTTTTCTTTAGGTGTTGCCTTTTCTTCCTTAGACTTGTTTTCTCCCTCATTCTCTTTCATTTCTTCAACTTGCTCAGAGTTCACCGAAGGAGGTGTTCCACCTTGATTCATACTCTATTCTATATTCATTTCTTCTTTATTTCTTGTGTCCACCAGAGGAGTAACTATGCTTTGTTCCATGTTCTGTTCCACATTTATCTCTAAATCTGTTTTATCTACACTAGTATTTTGTTCTTCATCAGTGTCAACAATAATTGAAATTTACAGCTCATGTAACACATTTAGTGTTATCTATTTAGTTTCCTTCACTAGTTTCTCAGTGTCACCAGACATCAGCATTGACTCTCTTCATGGTTCTAAATTCATCACTAAGCTTCTTAGTGACTTTGATATTTTTTCTCAAGTGATGTTTGGGCATAGTTTAAATAAGACATATTCCTTTATTTCATCATATTTGGCCATGGCCCCTTCTTTTCTTGCTATCATTATGCTGGCCAAACTATTTGGTAACTCATCTATAACTTCAATCAATGTTTTGCAAAACATATCCAAATATCTTACAACTGTTGTTTCAATGATTACCTTATCTACATCTGATCTTTCATCATACATATCAACAATAGGTTTCAGGGTTCCATGCTGAGCAAATGCATTGACTATGGCTTCTAAGGATATAGTTACTTCTTCTTCATTATTCTCAGTCTTTTCTTCTTTCTTCTTCTTCTTATCCTTGGTCTTTTTGGAGGGCTTCTCAATAGTGGCTTCATCTATTTTTTCCCTTTTTGCTTTAACTTCCTCATCTAATTTTGTTTCCTCTTCTTCGTCTCTTCCAAGACTTACATATACTCTCTTTGTAACCTTTACATTCTTTCTTTTCTTCTTCTCTTCCAGCTTCTTCTTTGGCACTTGCTCTACAGACTATCTTTTCTTTCTCAACCTCAGTGGTAGTTGCTACTGAGGATGAGGCTCTTATTCTTCTCTTGGAGCTAGATGCAAGCTTTTATTTCTCAAATTTCTCCTCTTTCTTCTCTAGAGTCTTTGATGTTTTCCCTTCTAGAGCACTTGCAGCCTTTGATGCGTTTGCCTTGGCTCTTGCTTCACTTATTTGTTCACCTATAAGTCCTTGGCTTTTAACAAACTCATTTTCTATTTTTCTTGCATTCTTCATGATTTCTAGTTGTTTTTGTTCCATAAACACTTTGAGAGACAATTCTTTAATGTTCCAAATCTTCCCTCCTTAGGGTCTTTAGGTTTACTTAGCATCAAATCAGCCAATCCAATCAAAACTTCCTCTGTGACTTCATATCCCATGGTTGGGACTCATACAGTTCTTGGTTCTACAGCCTCCATAAAGCATTTATCCTTGTCCACCATGAATACAATGTCTTTTTCATATTTCTTTACAATTTTTTTCAAGGATTCTAGCCCTGGCCTGCATTTTCTTTTGGAAATTCTTGAAATAACCCCATAGTGCTGCATTTTGTTTATCAACATTTCCTAAACTCTGCAAATGATTTCTAATTTGTGCTGCTACCAGTGAATGACCAAGACAACCAATATTATCCATTCTAGGTAACTCCTTCAGAAAATAGAAGAATAGACATATGATTAGGGTTCCATACTTGAAGAGGTATTTTGAGTCTTTTGTCTTTTTTCAGATTCTCCATAAGTTGTTGCCATACCAACTTACATAGGTCATAATCTATGTTGTTCTTAACTATATCATATGCTGTATATATGGTTGTTGCAGAAACAAAGTTCTCCCTGTTGGAGAAATAGACCTTGTAACCAAGAACCATTGATACAATTCTCACAGATGGATCCATAATATCATTTACAATTAATGCTTTTTTATCAAATTTTACTCCTGTCAACTACATTACTATATTGTTCTTCATAGACTTCAATGTTGGAACCTTTCTAGTGGAACACATGCCAGTAAATGCTTTGATGGCATCCTTTGTTATCATATAAGGTACATCAAACCAAAGGAACTCATCATGAATCTTTCTTAAGACATACCTAACCCAGGTGTCATCCAGGACCACAGGAAAATCCAACCAGGTATCCAATTTCTTCTCAACCAGGACACTATATTCTTCTTTTAACTCAAATTTCTCATTAGTCAGTTCCTTCAGATAAATATCCCCTAATTTTCCATGATTGTATTCATCTAGGTTTGCATGTATATATGCCCTAACATCTTCTATATGTATAACACCATGCAGAATATCAGAAAATGCACCATCCAGATCAGTCTCTAATGATTTAAAGGGATGCTTTTTGAAATTGGGGTGGGGCCTTTCTATTATCTCAACTACTTGAGGGGTAGACATATCAACACAAAAAAAATTTCAAGAGAGAGATAGCTATAAATACCTTTTGTTTTTGGTTAGGGTATCTTTGCACCAATCACTGAACACTTGGATTCACCTTAGCTCGCTTCTCAGTTCTCTTTAGTCGCTTGAGAGTTTGAATGTAAAGTGATTTTTCTTTCAAGTGAATTCCTTATATCCTCTTTTCATCAAGATTCAATCGTCATAAATTCTTATCTCAAAAAGCTATCAAACCCTTACCTTGCCACCCACAATCGATCTAAATTGCTCCGCAATCCACCACATTAGATTCTTTTCTACCGAAATCTTCTTCAAAAGATCTGTCATTCTATCTTACATCTCATATCTTCATGCTGAATATCAGCACCACACTTCTGGCTGGGGGAATAGGATTTTGAATTTAAGCTCCCCCTAAGCCAGAGCTCCCAATTCACTTCCTGAAGGAAGTACCTGCACTAGAATCTAGTGCAGACCCATCCTTGACATCATGTGCTTCCTTCTTAACCCAAATCTTGTTCATCTCCTTCTTGATCTCTATCATATCTTCCTTTTGTACAAATTTCTTCATCTCTGCTTGATTATCCTTCTTCATGTTCTTGCTTCTACAGAACCTTGCAATATGTCCAGGCTTGTTGTAATTATAGCATACAACATTTATTTGTCTATTGTTCCTTTCATTCATCCTTAATCTGCATTGGTTAGCCTTGTGTCCAATTTTATTGCATGCAAAACAATTTCCATTGAAAGATTGAGCATTCCTTCCATTATTATAGTTGTTTCTTATCTGACTTCTGCATTCACTAGCTCTATGACCAAACCTCTTACATATAAAATAGTTACCTTTGAAAGTTTGAACATTCCTTCCATTGTTGTAACTATTCCTTATCTAACTCCTGCATTCATTAGCTTTATGACCTACTTTACTGCAAGTGAAACACTAACCAAAGAATGATGGAAAATTTTGATTCACCCTGCTCCTACATTGAGTAGCCTTATGACCAAACTTATTGCATGCATTACAATAACCATTGAAAGAAGGGTACCTTTGAGAATTTAGTTTCTTGACCGTGGTCTTCTAGGTCTATTCCTTTGATTCTGGATTTGTTTGCCTTTGTCCTTCTTGATCTTAGCATTCTTTTCTTGACCGGCTTTAGAGCTTTCACCTTTCTCAAATCCCAAGCCTTCTTTGTCATCAAGACTCTTCTAAATTGCAAGTATTTTATCAAGCTAGGTAGCACTCACTCTGAATTTATCTTCCTAAATCCATGCCTATTTCATATCATCTTTCAGATCCACAACTTCTTGTTCAAGCTTTGTGCAGTCTTCAGATTTGCTTTTCACCAACTGATTTAGTTCTTCTTCTGCTTTTTCTCTTTTTACAACTTCCACTTTCAGATCATTCAAGGTTTCATTTGCAGATATCAATTGTTCACTAACCTCCTTAAATTTTTCTTTAAACTTCTTGAATTTCTCCCTAAATTTTTTAATGCACTCATTTGCTTCCTTGACATTATCTTTCAGATGCTTGATTTCTATTTCAACCTTTTCAAGATCTTCAAGGGAAATTTTGAGTTTTTCTTCATTGACAAGCGTGCATTCTTCTTCTTCAATTTTAGTTGGATCAATTTCTTCAGGAGGAGTAGGATGCCTTTTACCTACCATGTGTTCAATCTCCAAGATTTTCCTCAAGTTGTTAGACTTCTTCCAAGGAACCATGCTTTGATACCAATTGTTGAACACCCAGAATACTGAGAGGGGGTGAATAAGTATTTTATTAAACCTTTGACTTATTAAATCATTAATCCATATGCCACATTTGATAACAACAAAGCGAATTATGCACAGAAGAAGCAACCACAAAGCATCACACATAAACACCAAGATTTTTACATGGAAAACCCTAAACAGGTAAAAACCATGGTGAGTGTTAGCTCACATTAATTATGTAATAACAATACTAAATTACAAGAAGGCTCACTGCCCAAATAAATGCTCACTGCAAAAAGGCTCACTACCTAGAGAAAGGGAGAAAGGAAGAAGAATGGCTCACTGCCAAAATAAACTTCTCTATTTGCATCTAAGAATGCATGGTTATAGTTCCAATGGAGCTCAAAAACACTGTCTCAAAACTCTTCATCTTGACTGCTTTATTTCACTGCTCTGCTTTTACATTAAGTAAGATCTCTCTTCTTTTGCTTTTGTCACCTGCACTATACTTCACTTATCACACATACATTCAAATTTGCATCTTATCCACCAAACACTGAATTTGATCCTAAATATATCCGCAACACTTGAAAACTTCATATTAGGTCAGCCTAATAAGGTGTAGCATGTAGTCATGCCTTATGTACTCTGTCAGCCAAATTCATTCACCAAAATTCATAGGGGACCTAAACAACACTTGAATTACCTTCTCACATGTCGGCTTCAACTATACCACAACTAAGGATTAAATTCTAAACATTATAACTTACTACATACACTTAAACTTATCATGTCAGCCTCCAACATAGACTACCACTGGTACAGTTCATCTGTCAGACTACACTCTTGGTAGCATTGGATACATGATTGCAAATGAGGAGTTAGATGGGAGGAGTGTCCAAGCCATGAGAGCCTAGAGAGATACTTTGTTGTCCCAAGGGAAGAGATCAATTGAAAGAGCAATCATATGTTACCATGCGATCAGTGATGAGCTTAGTGCCAACTAAATTTGAGGAGACTATTGATAGTGAGTTGATCTTGGATGACAATTTGCTCTTGCTTAAGAGAATGGTTCAAATCTAATTGTCAACCATAGTAACAAAAGATATTATCTTAGATGGTAATCTAGAGTTGCCTTTTTAATGGTTGTAGGCCATGAAATGGAGAATGGAGATTCTATAGGAATGCAAGAAAAAGTTTTTAAGTAGAGGGTGCTGACACAATAATGGGTTCCACTTTCTGGGACATCCTGATTTTTGTTGAAATCACATATTTTAAGAAAATATAATGATTTAAGCCTTGAAAGGTTCCATTTAAAGGATTTTAATTGAAAAGGGTTTGATCAAACCCCCTTAGATCAAACCCCCTTGGATAGAACCCCACTAGTTTTAAACCATACCTATAATGGAATCTCCTCTACACCTCTCAATATGCTGATAAAAAATCACTTTTGATTTACCTTTTGGGGGATCAAATGAATTCATTTAAAATTTATGTTTTGTAAGTATGTAGTCCTTATTATAAGCTTCCCAAAAAGTATAATTTTAAATATATTTAATTTGATTATTATATTAATTTTTTATTTCTTGTGAATGTAGGTTTTTCAATGAACATCAAGGCCTTTGTTTCATACATACGAAAAAAAAGAAAATATAGAAAAAAAATTCTAAAAAATACATGTCCTCTAGGTATTGATGTCCTTATTCCAAAACAAAAAATTGAATTCTGATACATACAAAAAAAGTTATGCTCTTTATAGTACACCTATGTCTAAATTGTAATTGGTTTGACTTCAAAACTTAATTAAAAAAATATTCAATAAAACATTATGAAACTAAATTCATCTAGAATTTTATCCTTCATAGAAAAAAAGTTATGTGGTTTATAGTACACATCACTCTTTAAAAATGTTGTTTACTGTTAAAAACTAGTTATCGAAGGAGATGGAAAAAGAAATGTAATTTGATTCCAAAAATTTTAAAAATATATATATATATATTTAGAATCTACAAACAAAATGTCAGAAATCATTATTTTGCATCATCTTCAAATTACTCACGATTTAGAAGCTATAGGTGTCTGAAAGTGAAGATTTAGTTCAAAATGTTCATTTCAATGTCAAGTTTGGCCAAAACGTGTAACCCAATATTGTGGGATCACCCAATGCTGACCTTGATGTACATTCCAAGGTTGATAAATTGTATAAATACTTGTAATGAAGTTGTAATTAAGTATTGAGGATGCAAAGATGCAAAGAAAAGTGTGAAGTATAAAAGCAGACCAATTTTATTGCACTTCAATGGAACTGAACCTTGGCATGGTATAGATGCTACTATCTCAGTTCACCAACTTCTGGCAGTGAGCCCTTTTGACAGTGAGCCTATTCCTTTAGCAGTGAGCCCCTTCTTTTGCAGTGAGCATTTAGGGTAGTGAGCCCCAAGGCAGCGAGCCTTGTTGTAAATTTTGATATATCATTTATACTGTGAGTTAATCCTCACCATGGTTTTTCCCTTATTGGGTTTTCCATGTAAAAATCTGGTGTCTCATGTGTGAATGTGTTTAAGTTTCTAATTTTATGCTTTCATGGTTAAATCATAATAACAGTGATTAAGTGGTTGATCTGTTGATGTTTGAAAGAAGTTAAGTTTTAGTTACAACTGATTCACCCCCCCTCTCAGTTGGCTTGTGCATTTTAACAATTGGTATTAGAGTGAGGGTTCCTTGGAAGAAAGCCTAATAGCTTGAGGTAGATCCAGGATGGTGCACAAGGAGTCTCCACAGTTTGATGGAGTGGATTATGCTCTCTGGAAGGTATGAATGAAAAGTCATCTCATTTCTCTTGGTTATAGTGTTTGGAAGATGGCAGAAACCAAGTATACTCTTCCTCCAAATGGTCCATCATCTGAAGATGAAGTCAAACAGTATGAGTTAAATGGAAAAGCTAGAGATGCTCTATTAAATGCCTTATCTAACATTGAGTTAGTGAAAGTTATGGATCTGGAGACTGCTCATGAGATCTGAGTTAAGTTGAAAAATTTATATGAAGGAGATGATTATGTAAAGAGTGCCAAATTACAAAACCTAAAGGTGAGGTATGAAGCCCTGAAGATGAGTGATGATGAGAACATACTAATCTACATGCAAAAGGTTGATGAAAATGTCAATGGAATCAAAGGTCTTGGAGGAACCATTAATGAGGATGAGGTTGTGCTGAAGATTCTTAGGTCATTGCCTAAATCCTATAGTCATAAGGTGTTAGTAATTTAAGAAGTTATGAGTGTGAACAAGATCACAAAGGATCAGTTGCTTGGGAAGCTTACTACTTTTGAGATGAGAGAGTTTAGTGATGCTCTGCCAAAGACTGAGACTGCTTTCAAAGCCAGCCCTTCAGAAAAGACTTCAAGATCTCAGAAGTATGCTATGGAATCTGATGATGACCTTGATGAGATTGAAGCCAACTTTGTGGACAAAATGCAAAGAGGTACAGGTAAGTTCAAAGGCAAATTAACATTCAAATGCTTTTCTTGTGGCAAGATTGGTCACTATGCCTCCAAGTGTGCGGAAAGAATTGAGAGAGGTAAGAAGAAATTTGAAAGTAGACATAGGATCTCAAAGAAATGCTATTATGTTAGAGAGGATGATGATGATGGTGTGACAAATGATGAGTCTGATGATACTAGTGCAAATGAATTCTTGTTTATTGCTATTAAGGAAGAACTTGTGTCTACTAATCCTGCTAGCTGTGTGAAGGAAGAAAAACTAGTGGAAGAGAGTGCTTTGTCTGTCTATCAGGTTGAGAAAGATAAGGATGAATGGATTATTGACAGTGGATGTTCACATCACATGACCAGTGATAAAAGTAAGTTTTTAAGTCTGGAAAAGTATGATGGGGGATTGGTTAGGTTTGGAGATAATGCAGCTGCTAAGATTTGTGGAAGAGGATCTTTCTTTTGATGGAAAGCACAATACAGATGATGTTCTCTATGTGAAGGGTTTAAAGCATAACCTTTTAAGTGTTGGTCAGATGTGTGATAAAGGGTATGACCTGAGATTCAAGGATAATGGATGCAAGATCATGGAAATCTCTAGAACAGTAATTGCTACTGGGAAGAAGACTAGAGGTAATGTTTATCATTTGAGAGGAACTAATGAATGTTGTTTGTTGGCTCAGACAGATGAGAGTTGGTTGTGGCATAAAAGGATGTGTCATATCAATTTTGACAATTTGGTAAAGATAAGCTCAATACAAGTTGTGAGAGATCTACCTAAGCTTGTGAAGCTTGCTAATACTATTTGTAATGAATGTCAATTGGGGAAACAGACAAGGACAAGTTTCAAAAGAAAAGAACAATTTTCTACTAGATTACTTGAGCTGGTGCATATAGATTTGTGTGGTCCTACAAGAACAAGAAGTTTGCAAGGAGACATGTACTTTATGCTGCTTATTGATGATTATTCTATAATGACTTAGGTCACCTTTTTGAAAGATAAATTAGAAGCCCTAGACAAGTTCAAATCTTTCAAGGCAATGGTTGCGAATGAGTTAGATTCAAGGACCAAATGCTTAAGGTCTGATAGAGGAGGTGAGTTTACATCAAATGAATTCAATATTTTCTATAAATAACATGGGATAAAAAGATAGTTGTCTGCTCCTAGGACTCCTCAGTAGAATGGAGTTGTTGAAAGAAAGAACATGACAGTTCAAGAGGCTACCAGGTCAATGATGAAAGAGGTAGACCTACTAGAAGTGTATTGGAGAGAAGCTATACATACTGTTGTCTACATTCAAAATAGAGTTCAAGTCAAAGGTAATTATACTAAAACTCCTTATGAATTGTGGTATGGAATGATTCCTACAGTAAAATATTTCAAAGTTTTTGGAAGCAAATGTTATATCAGAAGAGAAGAAAAGTTAGGCAAGTTTGATGCTAGGTGTGATGAAGGTATTTTCCTTGGATACTCTACTAAGAGTAAAGCATACTAGTGCTACAATAAGAGATTGAGGAAGATCATTGAGAGTGCTAATATGAAGGTTGATGAAGACAAGGAAAGTGTTGATAACTGAGAGGGGGGGTGAATCAGTTATCCTGAATTTGCTTTCAATTCAAACACTTAAATCCACTTTGTTATTTAATAGCATAGTAATTAATCATTCATGAAAGCATAAGGCATAAACACCAGAGCAGATACACATCAACACATGAGACACCAAGATTTTGACATGGAAAACTTGGTCAAGGGAAAAACCACAGGGTGATTAACCCAAGGATTATTCTCTGTTAGAAGAATAAGAAAAATAGATGGCACATGCCAATTAGGGCTCACTGCCTAAGCATACTGCTCACAAGAGGCTCACTGCCTACAAGAGACACACTGTCTACAAAGTAACAAGTATCACAAACTTGAACTGGAGATTGACATCTTTACCATGCCAGGATCAATTCCATTTAAGCCCAAAAACTTTTGCTCTGCCTTTCACACTCCTCTTCGCTACCACACACTAATCACACCAAGACACACTTTAAAATGAATTCACAATCCCTTATTTATACAAGGCATCGACTTAGGAACAATCATCTAAGTCGACAAACACCTACAAGATCATCCGCAAGACGTGTAATACATCCGGTCGGCTAGTCTCAGGAAGAACACCAACAACCGGTGGTCTTTACATCATATCCAAACTCTAACTTCAAAGTGGACTACCAATAAGAATTGTGCATGATCCAAGGATCACCAAAACCTTTCCTAAGTCACCAAGAACATCTGCACTTTATCAGCTTACTGAAATTCTTCTCTTCTTCATCCGGAACTTCAAGAACACAATCTGTCACCACTGTCACAATCACAAAGGTGTTTTAGACCTCCAAACCATGAACAAATCTAGTTGTCACTTCACACTGACTTCTTCAACACTCCCTCCAATCTGTAGAATGAGATAATATAATTCTGGAGCTCACCAGACCAATCTGTGACACTCTGTCACCACTGAACATCTGCCGGAACCGGTTCTACTAGAGCGACCATAACTTCTTCAGATCTTCATGCGGACCGCTAAAATCTTGACTGGAGCATCTCAAGACTCATATCTACAAACCCTTTAAACCGTATACTCTGATCCGCAACATATTTGGGGCTTTTACCTTCTTGTTATCACTGTTCTTCACTGTTCCTGATTAAGGCTAATTTTCTTAATATCCTCAGCACACAGCTCATCCAAATCTTCTCATTAATGCAATATGAGTATGTTGACATCAATGACAACACTAGTTATCCTCATGCTTGCAACAGAAAGAATATCATATCTAAGTGGCTATGAATCAGATGAACCTGCTATTATAGTCAATGAAGAAAAAGTTGAACAAGAAGACAGTCAAGTTGAAGAAGAAAAGGCTCTGGAAAGTGTTGTTAAGACTCCCAGGTATGTAAGGATCAATCATTCTGAAGATCGGATTATTGGGGATAAAAGCAAAGGGGTATAGACAAGGAAAAGAGCCGCAAAAGAATAGGTGAACTACTATTTACTTTCAAAGATTGAACCTAAAACTGTAAGTGAAGCCTGCAAAGATGAAAGTTGGGTAAAAGCTATTGAGAGAAGAAGAGCTAATGTAGATAGAAAAGAATCAAACTTGGAAATTGGTTCCTAGACCTGCTACTAAGAATGTGATTAGAACTAAATGGGTTTTTAGAAACAAGATGAATGAAAATGGAGAAGTAGTAAGAAACAAAGCAAGGCTGGTATGCAAAGGATATTCTCAGGTTGAAGGTATAGACTTTGAGGAGACTTATGCTCCTGTGGCAAGGATTGAAGCAATAATAATGTTTTTGGCATTTGTAGCACACAAAGATTTCAAAGTGTACCAGATGGATGTAGAGTCTGCATTCTTAAATGAAGAACTGGAAGAAGAGGTTTACATTGAATAACCTAAAGGATTTCAGTCATCAGACCAAGGTGACATGGTATACAGATTAAAGAAAGCCCTGTATGGACTCAAGCAAGCTCCTAGAGCCTGGCATGTAAGGCTAGACAAGTATTTGTTGCAATTAGGGTTCAGTAAAGGTACTGCAGATAATAATCTCTACTTTAAAATTAATGATGATCATATTCTAATTGTTGTAGTCTTTGTTGATGATATTATCTTTGAAGGCAATAAAGGTATGTGTAAGAAATTTGCAGAGGAAATGCAAAAGGAGTTTGAGATGTCTATGTTTGGTGAAATGAATTTCTTTCTAGGACTGCAGATTACTCAATCAGAAAAAGGAATTTTCATTTCTCAGTCCAAGTATGTGAAAGAGTTGTTGAAGAAGTTTGGAATGGAGGATTCTAAGCTAGTATGTACCCCTATGGTAACTAGTTGCAAGCTGAGAAAGAATGATGAGTCACCTAAGACTGACTAGAAAAAGTATAGGTCTATGATTGGAGGACTACTTTATTCAACCTATACAAGACCAGACATAATGCATGCAGTTTGTCTTGTGGCAAGAATTTAGGAAGATCCTAGAGAGTCACATGTGATGGCAGTTAAGAGGATCATGAGGTATTTAAAAGGCACTTCAAACTATGGATTGTGGTATCCTAAAGATATTGATTTCACTCTTAGTGCTTATACAGATGTAGATTGGGCTGGAGATGTTGATGACAGAAAAAGTACAAGTGGAGGTGCTTTCTTCTTGGGTAATAGATTGGTATCATGGTTAAGCAAGAAGCAAGATTTAGTTTCTTTGTCTACTATAGAAGAAGAATATATTGTTACAGCATGTTCTTGTACTCAAGTGCTATGGATGAAGCAAACATTGAAGGATATAAGAGTTGTGTATGGAGAACCAATTTCAATCTTTTGTGACAATACAAGTGCTATAAACATTTCAAAGAATCCAGTGATGCACTCAAGAACAAAGCAAGGTATCACTTTTTGAGAGAAAAGGTAATAGAGAATGAAGTAAAGATGGAATATGTGTCTACAAAGGATCAGATTGCAAATATTTTCACAAAGCCTCTACCTAAGGATACTTTTGAGTATCTTAAGAAGAAGTTAGGGGTTATTACCCTTCCTGCTCTCAACTAAGATGCATAGGAAGTGCATCAATCTAGTGGTGTTCAAAGTTTCATCCTTTTATCTAGATTGATGTTTTGAAGGCTACCTCTCAGGGTGAGTAGGTAGATGTTGCTAATATGAGGTTCTAAAAATGAGCAGTAAGTGTTGCAGTGTTGCTGACAGGGGGAGTAGTGCAGTAATAGTAAGATCTAAGTTGAGCTTTAATAACTAGAGAGAGAGAGAGAAGGTCTGGCACCCTTTTCCATTGATGTCAAAGGGGGAGAGAAGTTCATGTGAAAAACTTAAGGAGAGGAATTCTGAAAGTTGTAGCCAAAGAAAGCATAAAGTAAGGGGGAGCAAAGAAGCAAAGCAAGTTTGCTTGTCTTGATGGTTTTTCACATCATGTGTTGCCATCAATGACAAAGGGGAAGATTGTGACAAGTATGAGCAATAAGTGTTGTCATTGATGTTAACACCTAAGGTCAACATCTAAGGAAGTCATTTGGAAGAGTTTGAGCAAATGTCTGAGAAGAACAGTATAGTGTTTTGATCCGCATATCCTGTAGATTGAATATATTTGTTTGCAGTTTGGAAGTTATGTTAAGGGATGTCTGTAGTTGCTATATCTCAAGTTTGAACCTCCAGTGTGAAGATTTGAGTGAGTTATGTTCACTAGAGTAAAAACTATTTTTCTGAGTATTCAATGGTGACAAGGAGAATGTATTATGCTCCACATTTCTCTGCATTTAAGTTTTACAGTTTGTGGTTCGAGGATTAAGTCTGGGATGATGTTATGTGCCTTCAGTTGAAATGGTTCATGATTTGGTGCTCCACAAGCGATCTTTCCTTTATGACAGTGGCTGACAGTAATGTTTAAGTGCTCTGGCTTGAAGAATCTTCGAGATAGAATATTTGGAGGTTGTGCGGAAGTTCTCAGTGATTGTAACATACTTGTGAATGCCTCTAGATCATGTTCCCACTTTTTGACTTGTTAATAATGAGTAATTCAAATTTATTGTTGAAGCATGTTCCTAAAGGTCTTAGTGTTAATACTGGTTTTGTCTGACCTGGTTGTTTTCACTACTTGCGGTTATGCTTCGAAGTTTGTAAAGCGTGTTGTTTCATGGAAGATTGAATTTGAGTCCTAGCTAAGGTGTGGTATGGTCTGTATTCATTCTTTTCCTCTATAAATCTGTTTAGGTTCAGACCTATCCTAATGTATGCATGTATGCCGACCTTGGAGATTATTCCAATGGTTGATGATTGTAATGCCGACCTTGATGTACATTTCAAGGTTGATGAATTGTATAAATAAATGTAATGAAGTTGTAATTAAGTATTGAGGATGCGAAGATGCGAAGATAAGCGTGAAGTATAAAAGTAGAGTAGAGTAGAGAAGTTTTAATGTGCTTCAATAGAACTGAACCTTGGCATGGTATAGATTCTACTATCTCAGTTCATCAACTTCTGGCAGTGAGCCTATTCCTTTGGTAGTGAGCCCCTTCTTTTGCAGTGAGCATTCTGTGCAATGAGCCTCCGGCAGTGAGCCTTGTTGTAAATTTTGATATATCATTTATACTGTAAGTTAATCCTCATCGTGGTTTTTCCCTTATTGGGTTTTCCACATAAAAATCTAGTGTCTCATGTGTTAAATGTGTGAATGTGTTTAAGTTTATGATTTTATGCTTTCATGGTCAAATCATAATAACAGTGATTAAGTGGTTGATGTGGCGATGTTTGAAAGAAGTTAAGTTTTGGTTACAACTGATTCACGCCCCCTCTCAGTTGTCTTGTGCATTTCAACACACTATACATAGATTTATTACATTTATTTATACCAATCATCAACCTTGGAACATACATCAAGGTCGGCAATACAAACTACAACCTTTGGAATAGTCTCCAAGGTCAGCAAACATACATAATTCAAAATAGGTCTGGACCTAAACAAAATTGTAGAGAAAATGAATGAAATATGAACACTGCACAACTTAGCTCATACCCAAATACATCTTCACATGCTTCAACATGCTTCTACAATCCACGAAACACATCCGCAAAGAGTGTTAGCACCAAAGTCAGCCAAACTAATTCAAACACCAAGAATACTTAGGCACACACTTCTAAGAACTCAATCATAGCTTGCAGATCAAGCACAAGCCTTCAACACAATTTGGAGACATCCATGAACAACATAAAATCACCTAGGAGCCAACAAATCTAGCTACAACAAGTTTCACTTGAAGACAAAAAATATCACTTGAAGATAGCTTACAAACAACACTACTAAGTTCTTCTATTCAATAACATGCTTCCCAAAGGACCAAATCACAAATCCTTTGGAATGAGGATAGCTAAGGACCTTATAAACATAAGTCCAAAACCGCATCACCTGAAACCAATCTACGGAGAAACGTGGAGCAAAATACTTTCTCCCAGACACCTCTGCACAACTTAGAAACTCTGTCAAATACAGTCTTCAAACATGTGAACACAACTTCTATTGTACAGTGATCCGGACCACCAAATTCTAGATTTAGTACCTTCAAACACTTCCTTTAAAACATATCCAAAACTCATACTTCGGTCTTCAACATAGAAGAAATGTGGAGAAAAAACTCAAACAGTATCCTGCAAGCTAGAATACCCTACAACACATTGTTTCCTCTTAGGGGGTAAATTTTCTCAAAAGCACTTGGAAACTCAGAATCATGAACATATTCTTATCATCTTCAGCACTTATACAACACAATACAAAGAAACTAACTCATCACAATCAAGTAACAAAGCAAGAGCATAGTTGACACTAATGACAACACAAACATGTTGACATCAATGACGACACTGATTAGCACATACTTACAACAATGCAATGCATAGTTATTGAAATGTGGAGCAATAGAAAAAGATGAGTAAGATGCAGATGGAGAATATTACAAAATGACTGGTTTTATCAATGAAATAGATAGCTACAAGGAATATGAACAGGTTGATTATTACAATTACAAAGGTCTAGAACAAAGTTTCATTATAAACCTAGAAGAAAGGTAGGGGAAGCAATTATGTTAGAAATTCAAAATTTTATAGAGGCCATTACTTGCAAATTCTAGGAAAACTCTGATAAAGTTAGCCTAACTATCGTAATTGCTTAAGATTTATTTAATTAATTGGAAAGTAGAATAAATGGGATTAGGACAAAATGTCTTATAATGTCTCTAATAATGTGTTGACTAGGTGATGGTCAAGACATGGACAATTTTGGGTGTCTACATTTTGCCCCTCTTTAACATCTACGGGCTATAAAGGAGGGCTTTGCCTCATTCTTGTCAGCATTCTTTTCTTGACCAGCTTTAGACAATTCACCTTTCTCAAATCCCAAGCCTTCTTTGTCATCAAGACTCTTCTAACTTGCAAGTATTTTATCAAGTTGGGCAGGACTCACTCTGAATTTATCTTCCTAAATCCATGTCTGTTTCATTTCAACTTTCAGATCCACAACTTCTTGTTCAAGCTTTGTGTAGTCTTCAGATTTTCTTTTCACCAACTGATTTAGTTCTTCTTATGTTTTTGCTCTTTTTACAACTTCCACTTTGAGATCATTCAAGGTTTCATTTGTAGATATCAATTGTTCACTAACCTCCTTGTATTTTTCTTTAAACTTCTTGACTTGATCCCTCAATTTTTTTGATGCACTCATCTGCTTCCTTGACATTATCTTTCAGATCCCTATTTTCTATTTCAACCTTTTCAAGATCTTCAAGGGCAATTTTGAGTTCTTCATTGACAAGTGTGCATTCTTCTTCTTCAGTTTTAGCTGGATCAATATCTTCAGGAGGAGTAGGATGCCTTTTACCTACCATGTGTTTAATCTCCAAGATCTTCCTCAAGTTGTTAGACTTCTTCCAAGGAACTAGGCTCTGATACCAAATGTTGAACACCCAGAATACTGAGAGGGGGGGTGAATCAGTATTTTATTAAACCTTTTACTTATTAAATCATTAATCCATTTACCACAATTGATAACAACAAAGCAAATTATGCACAGGAGAAGCAACCAAAAAGCATCACATAGAAACACTAGGATTTTTACATGGAAAACCCTAAACAGGGAAATACCAAGGTGAGTGTTAGTTCACATTAATTATGTAATAACAATACCAAATTAAAAGAAGGCTCATTGCCCAAGGCTCACTGCCCAAAGAAATGCTCACTGCAAAAAGGTTCACTGCCTAGAGAAAGAGAGAAAGGAAGAAGAATGGCTCACTGCCAAAATGAACTACTCTGATTGCATCTAAGAATGCATGGTTACAGTTCCAATGAAGCTCAAAAACAATGTCTCAAAACTCTTCATCTTGACTGCTCTATTTCACTGCTCTACTTTTACATTAAGCAAGATCTCTCTTCTTCTACTTTTGTCACCTACATTATACTTCACTTATCACACATACATTCAAATTTGCATCTTATCCACCAAACACTAAATTTAATCCCATATATATCTGCAACACTTGAAAACTTCATATTAGGTCAGCCTAATAAGGTGTAGCGTGTAGTCATGCCTTATGTACTCTGTCGGCCAAATGCATTCACCAAAATTCATAGGGGACCTAAACAACACTTGAATTACCTTCTCACATGTTAGCTTCAACTGTACCACCACTTAGGATTAAATTCTAAACATTAAAACTTACCGCATACACTTAAACTTATCATGTCAACCTCCAACACAGACTGCCACTAGTTCAGTTCATCTATCAGACTACAACTTTCATTGCAGACCACATGGCTTGCTTAAAACCATATCAAAGACTCTTCAAACATCACATATCATACCTTCAGAACCACAAAGTGTGATATCATCTTGCGGAAAAATGTGGACCATTAGAATTCAGACCCTGTCACAGTTAAACTCTGTCAAGCCATGTAGCAATACTTAGCAGCTTATAACTTTCTTTCTGGTGGACTTTAGAACCTACAACTCTTCATTTAGACACCTCATACATGTGTGTACAATAGATCAAAACTGCATTACAAAATATACATAACACCAGAGGATTGTGGACCAAAACAAGTGAGTGGTCTACTCTGGTTAGCACTGTATTCTACTTTATTGGACTTAAGCTCTTTGAAGATGAACTTCTGAAACTGATCAAAGTCTAAAACTCTAGATATAATATCATCTAAGACTTGGGATCATCATACCAGAACCACAGGACCTTGCAATTGCAGACCAATGCTAATCCAAACATTGTCTTTCTGTCACTGTCTCTATATACTACCAACACTTAGCCAAAATGGCTAAGTCTTCTTCACCGGACCAAAACCTCTATTCTAACCTTGTTCCTTTTCTTATTGCCATCAATGATAACATCTTCAAACATCATGCACAATCATTCATCATTATACCAGCAATGTCTTTCTCTTAATGATGTTTGCCAAGTTGTCAACAGTTTACACCTATTTTTTTCTTTGTTTATCATAACATTCATGTGAGGAAATATCATCTTGAAAGAAACCCTAGCAGATGGCATGAACCTTTGTCAACCTCACTTTTGGACCCAAGGTCCTATTGGAAGTACAACTTTCTTTGTTTAATCAAGACATGTAATGCTAATTTAAAACTTTAAAGAGACCAAATGGAGTGCATAAGATTCTCATAAATCTCCCTTAAAAGTTTGAGAAGCACATTTAGAAACCTTACTACATCCTTGTAAACAAATGAGAGATCACTTTTAATTAATAGTTTATCAACATAAACAAAAATTGAAAAGGACAAAGAAATTTAACTTTTTTGATATGTCACCATATACATCGAAACCAAGATTATCATATACATTCAAGTAAAAGAGTTTTCCCATCACAATCGACATAGAAGACCAGACTTTCAAATCTTCAAGAAATACATATGTTGTATGCCAGAGGCAATGGTTGTAGAATTGTAAAGAGTCTACGGGATGTGAAGTCTTCTTTTCCTTTGATTTTTGGTACTTCTTGCTATGTTCCAGTTCAGATTCCATGATTACTAGGCAAATACCATGCAACATGGATTACATTTGTAATTTGTTGGGTATTCTATTACTCTTCTGTTTCCATGCAAGCTGAGAAAAATGATGGATTGTCTTTTCTATTACCTATGTCTTGGATTGTTGTGTTTTTTTATACAAAGTGGCACAGTCTCTTGGTAATAATGAGATTTTAAAAAAGACAATCTTTCGAATCAACTCACAAAATGTTACCCAAAATTTGTATGAAAAAAAGTCTATCAAATATTGTACAAATTAAACAGGGCTTCTCTACCATACACTAAGATTTTATGCTACTTTATTTAGAATGTCGAAGCTACTTTATGCTTTTCCCATTCTCGTAATTCATAAAATTTCATAACACAAATGCCATCACAGAGTTTGGTATTTTCCATTCACCATTCATTAGTGGTAAATTAGTGGTGATCTGAGTGTTGAATTAGTGTCAACTTTAGTGCTCAATCAGTTGTACAACATCTAACTACAAAGAAGATCTACCATCTCGGTGCTCACACCAAATGTCTTGGTGATGACTTAGTGGTCGATAATCCTATTCAATATTAGTTAGTCACTAAAAAATATTCAAAATGATAAGAGTGCATTTCAAATTGTCAACCTAACATCAACAATGATTCTTAGATATCCCTTATACCTAATCTCACGCCCATGTTGCAGGTACTTGGTAGAAAATTATCTAAATCTATTTTCAGAAAATGTCAACTTTATATGAAAATGTCATTGTATGAAAAGTTTACACTAAAAGAGGTGACTATAGGTAGCTATTTTTATGTTCATTGCAATATCTTCATACTTATTTCTAAATCTTCTCTTTCTATTCCTCATCATACTTATGCATTTCTAATTGACATTTGCAACAGATAATATGATGGTTGACCCATCATAATCATCAACCGTTGGAATAATCTCCAAGGTTGGCATACATACATACATTAGAATAGGTCTGGACCTAAATAGATTTGCAGAGGAAAAGAATGAATGCAGACCATACCACACCTTAGCTGGGACTCAAATTCAATCTTCCACTCAACAACACACTTTACAAACTTCAAAGCATAACCGCAAGTAGTGAAAACAACCAGGTTGGCCAAAACTAGTATTAACACTAAGACCTTTAGGAACACGCTTCAACTACGATCTGAATTACTCATTGTAGACCAATCAAAAAGTAGGAACATGATCTAGAGGCATCCACAAGCACTTTACAATCACCAAGAACTTCCGCACAACCTCCAAACATTCTATCTAGATGATTCTTCAAACCGAAGCACTTAAACATTAATGTTAGCCACTGTCATAAAGGAAAGATTACTTGTGGAGCACCAAATCACAAACCACTTCAACTGAAGGCACATAACATCATCCCAGACTTAATCCTCGAACCGCAAACTGTAAAAATTAAATGCGGAGAAATGCAGAGCATAATACATTCTCCCTATCACCATTGAATACTCAGAAAAATAATTTTTACTCTGGTGAACATAACTCGCTCAAATCTTCACACCAGAGGCTCAAACTTAAAATATAGCAACTACAAACATCCCTTAACATTACTTCCAAACCACAGACAAAGATATTCAATCTATAGGATATGCGAATCAAAACACTGTAATGTTCTTCTTAGACATTTGATCAAAATCTTCCAAATGACTTCCTTAGATGTTGACCTTAGGTGTTGACATCAATGACAACACTTACTGCTCATACTTGTAACATAGTGTGGGGATGCGAAGATGCGAAGATGAAAGTGTTTGTGTTGTGAAGCAGGGAAGGTGATGTATTGCGCTTCATTGGAACTAAACTCATGCATGTGGTAGATGCTATCATATTAGTTCATGGCAGTTAGCCACCCCTTTTGGTAGTGAGCCACCCCTTAGCAATGAGCCACCCCTTAGCAGTAAGCCACCATTTAGTAGTGAGCCTTTTTGTAGTGAGCATTCTTTTGGGTAGTGAGCTCTTTGGCAGTGAGCTTCTTTTGTTTTTTATTATGTTAAGTTGGGAGAAGGGTCCCAGGCCCATACAAAATGCAGATCAAAAGATGTTACCAGCACAACACAGACCCTCCCTGATAATAACCCAATGGGGCCAGGGAGCCATCAATGATATATCAGTCTTACAGTCCCATAAACTTGTCCAAAAATACCCCCAAAATAGTTTGAAACAACATCCCTGATAATAACCCCAGGAGGGCCAGGGATACATAACCAAAAAATAAAACTGAAGTTATACGAATAAGTAGCATTATAATAGTGAATCCTGAAAATAACCTTACAGGCCAAGATAATGTTCAGCAGAATAAAACAGTCATAAAACAACAAGAGAACATCATGAACATATAAAAAAGAAAAAAAAACTAAAATTTAGGACTATTCCAGTCATCCTTCATCTTTTTCAACACATCCTCCCGGGAAGTGTGGTCCCTGTCAATATTTTGTCTCTTTTCTTTATCACGCTCTTTGTCCTACATCTGCTTCCTTTTTTCCAACTATGTCTTGATTTTTGTAACTTCATCAACAATATTGTTCATTATGCTGTTAGTGAGCCTCTTTTGTTATTCGTTATTGTTACTACATTATATTGTGAGATAACACTCACCGTGGTTTGTCCCTTTTAGGGTTTTCCATGTAAAATCCTGATGTTCATGTGTGTATGATGTTAATGTGTTTAATTTTTAATTATGCATTTCATGTTTAATCTGTTGGATTTAAGACAAACAACTAAGAGGGGGGGTGAATCAATTGTTACCAAAACTTGTTCTTTATTTACTTTAAGCCTTCTTATATTTCAATAGCATATCAAAGATTAAATCATGGAAGCATAATGCAATAATTCATGAGCATAAACAAATTCAACACATATAACACCAAGATTTTGACGTGAAAAACCTGGTTAAGGGAAAAACCACAGGGTGACTAACCCAAGATTGTATTCTCTGTTAGAAGAATAAAGATGAATAAAATGGCACTTGCCAATTAGGACTCACTACCTGAGCACACTGCTCACAAGAGGCCCACTGCCTATAGGAGACACACTATCTACAGAAGAATATAAATATTACATACTTGAACTGGAGATTAGCATCTTCACTATGCTTGAGTCAGTTCCATTTAAGCTCAACACTTCTGCTCTGCTTTTTGCTCCTCTTCACTATCACCTTCTCATCATCATGAAGATACTTTTGAATGACTTTGCAATTCTTATTTATACATGACATCGACTTTGGAATGATCATCAAAGTTGGCACAACATACACTTATTTTAATACAAAGCAATTACACAAATACAACATGACTTATTACAAAAACTTTGTGCGCATTACTACACTGTCGGCCACACATAGCTGGGACTTCAATCTTCTTAGAGGAACACGCCATGCTTCGCAAAACAACTTCAAGATCATCCGTAACATGTGCAAAACATCCGGTTAGGCAAGACTAGGAAGAACACCATTACTGGAAGGTAAATCTTCAATTATGAGCTCAATTTTCAATTTGGACTGCCAACACAAACTAGAGACAATCTAGAGACCCCCACAAGCTTTCTTGAACCACCAGAAACATCCGCACCACTTCTGCTTAGTGTAATCATTTGTATCTTCATTTGGAACCTCAAGAACACAGTCGCCCATTACTATCACATTAGAAGGATTGCTTGTGGACCTCCAAACCATGAACCAATTGAGTTGTCAATTCACATTAGCCTCCCAAACATGTCACCAGATCCACAATACATGATATTGTATTTCATAATCTCACCGGACCTATTTGAGTCACTCTGTCACCTCTGAACAGTTGCTAGAACCGGTTTTACTCTTATGGCCATAACTCCTCCACATTTTCATGCAAACCTCTCAAATCTTGACTGGTTCATCTTCAGATACATATCTACAAACTATTTGATGTGCATTTTCTGATCTTCATCTTGCTGGGATCTTTACTTCATAGAGCTTCACTATCTTTACTGATCTTCTCTGATTCTGATGGAACTAATTTTCTCAATATCCTCAACACACAACTTATCCAATCCTTGACATCAATGCAACATGAGTATGTTGACATCAATGACAACACCAGTTAGGCCTATACTTGCAACATAATCTTCATATTAGATTAAGGGGTTAAAGCAAGTGAATGTGAATGTGAATGTGATTTTGTTTAAGAGAAGTTAAAGTTTTGATACAACTGATTCACCCCCCTCTTAGTTGTCTTGTGCCTTCAACAATTGGTATCAGAGCTTGGTTCCTTGGAAGAAAGCCTAATAGATTAAGGTAGATCTGGGATGGCACGTAAAGTCATTCCTTGGTTTGATGGATCTGACTATGCCTTCTAGAAGGTACGAATGCAAATTTATCTTGTCTCCATTAGTTTTAATGTCTGGAAAATAGTTGAAAATGAATAAAAAATACCTAATGGTGGTCCAAGGACTACAAGTGAAATTAGGGCCTAAGAGATTAATGGTAAAGCTAAAAATGCTCTAGTAAATGCTTTATCTAACACTAAAATGGCAAAAGTTGTGGATCTGGAAACTACTCATGAGATCTGGGTAAAGTTGAAAAGTATCTATGAAGGTGATGCATCTGTCAAGAAGGCTAAGTTGTAGAACTTGAAGACCAGATATGAAACTATGCGGATGTCTGAAGATGAGAACATAACAAGTTACATACAAAAGATTGATGAAGTTGTTAACAACATCAAGGGTCTTGGTGGAAAGATAGATGATACAGATGTTGTAGATAAGGTACTCAGAACTCTTCCCAAATCTTATAGTCACAAGGTATCTGCCATTGAAGAACTGTTTGATATGAATAAGCTTTCAAAAGATCAATTGCTTGGTAAACTGACTGCTTTTGAAATGAGGGAATTTGGTACTACTGATGGCCCTGTGAAAACTGAGATTGCTTTTAAGGCCAAGGAAGAAAAGATTGTTAAATCAGATAAGTATGCTATGGAATCAGATGAAGAAGACTTTGATGAGCTTGAGGCAAACTTTACAAATAGAATGAAAAAGGGAATCAGAAACTACAAAGGTAAGTTACCTTTCAAATGTTTTAGTTGTGGTAAGATTGGCCATTATGCTTCAAGGTGTCTAGATAGAGCTTTGAAGAACAAGAACAAAGAAGGTAGAGGTAAGATGGTAAGGAAACATTACTATGCTAGAGAAAATAAAGGTGTAACTAATGATGAATCTGATTTTGAAGATGGTAATGCCAGTGAATGCCTGTTTATTGCTATAAAAGAAGAACCTATTTCTGCTAACCTTGCAAGATGTGTGAAGGAAGTAAGTCTAGAAGAAGAGAAAGAGATGTCTGCATTTCATGCTAAAAAGGAAAAGGATGAATGGGTCATTGATAGTGAATGTTCAAATCACATGACTGGAGATAAGAGTAAGTTTGTCAAATTGGAAAGGTATGATGGAGGACTAGTTAGATTTGGTGATGATGCAGTTAGCAAGATCTATGGAAAAGGGTCAATTACTTTTGATGGAAAGCATAATACAGATGATGTTCTTTATGTCAAAGGCCTAAAGCATAATCTTCTAAGTGTTGGACAGACGTGTGACAAAGGATATAATCTGATATTTAAAAATAATGGATGTGAGATGAGGAAAAGCTCCAAAACAATACTTGTTGGTAAGAAGACTCATGGTAATGTTTATCATTTGAAAGGTACTGGCAATTATTGTTTGTTGGCTTAGACAAATGAATGATGGATATGGCATAGGAGAATGTGTCCTATTAACTTTGATAATCTAGTGAGATAAGCTCAGCTCAAGCTATAAGAGACCTACCTAAGATTGTGAAGCCTACTAATGCCTTTTGCAAAGAATGTCAATTTAGGAAGCAAACAAAGACAAGTTTCAAAAGCAAGGAACAAACATCTACCAGTTTGTTGGAGGTGGTGCATATAGACTTATGTGGTCCTACAAGAATAAGAAGTCTAAAAGGTGATAGGTACTTCATGCTACTTACTGATGATTATTCAAGAATGACTTGGGTTACTTTTCTTAGAGAAAAATCAGAAGCCCTAGACAAGTTCAAGGCATTTAAAGCAATGGTTGAAAATGAGATGGATTTGAGAATCAAATGTTTGAGGTCTGATAGAGGTGGTGAGTTTACTTCAAATGAATTCAATGCTTTTTGTGAAGAACATGGGATAAAGAGACAATTATCTGCCCCAGAACTCCTTAGCAAAATGGAGTAGTTGAAAGAAAGAATAGAACAATTCAGGAGGCTGTTAGAATAATGATCAAAGAAGTTGACCTTCTGGAAGTATATTGGAAAGAAGCTATTCATATTGCTGTCTATATTCAAAACAGAGTGCAAGTCAAAGCAAATGGAACAAAGACACCTTATGAGCTATGGTATGGAAGAGCACCTACTTTCAAGTATTTCAAAGTGTTTGGAAGTAAATGCTATATCAAAAGAGATGAAGAGTTGGGAAAAATTGATGCTAGATGTGATGAAGACATATTTCTTGGGTACTCCACTAAAAGCAAATCTTACCGGTGTTATAAAAAAAGATTGAGGAAGATTATTGAAAGTGTAAATGTGAAGGTAGATGAAGATATTCAAAAAACCTCGGAGCTGAATAGATACAAGTCAGATGGATTTGTTGATACAGAGAAAGTGGAAGAAAAAGACAAGGAAGTTCAGACTGAAGTGCAAGTTGTTCCAAAAGAAGAATCTCAAGTTGAAGAACAAGAAGCTCCAGAAAGAATTCCTAAAACCCCCAAGTATGTGCAAAGAAATCATTCTGAAGATCAAATCATTGGTGACAAGATGAAAGGAGTATTGACAAGAAAAGGAGCTGCAAAAGAATAGGTAAATCTCTGTTTGATTTCAAAGGTTGAACCTAACATAGTATCTAAAGCATGTAAAGATGAACATTGGATCAAGGAAATGGAAGAAGAATTGATTCAAATTGAAAAGAACAAGACTTGGGAACTTGTCCCTAGGCCTGTAGATAAGAATGTGATTGGAACTAAGTGGGTTTTCAGGAATAAGTTGAATGAGATTGGAGAAGTGGTAAGAAACAAAGCTATACTTGTATGCAAAGGCTACTCACAAGTGGAAGGAATAGATTATGAAGAAACTTTTGCTCTGATGGCAAGACCAGAAGCCATTAGATTATTCCTGGCTTGTGCAGCACATAAAGATTTCAAAGTATATTAGATGGATGTGAAGTCTACTTTTCTGAATGGTGAGTTGGAAGAGGAAGTATATATAGAGCAACCAGATGGATTTTAGTTATTAGACAAACCAAACATGGTATTCAGATTGAAGAAGGCATTGTATGGACTGAACTAAGCTCCTAGAGCTTGGTATGCAATATTAGACAGGTATTTGTTGCAGCAGGGATTCAGTAAAGGGTCCGTAGATAGTAATTTGTATATAAAGGTAAGAAAAGATCAAATTCTAATTATTGAGGTCTATGTGGATTACATGATCTTTGGTGGAAATGAAGGTATGTGTAAGAACTTTGTTGATGAGATGCAAAAAGAATTTGAGATGTCAATGTGTGGTGAGATGAAATTTTTCCTTGGGCTACAAATTAAACAGACAAATAAAGGCATTTTCATTTCACAATCAAAGTATGTCAATGAGTTGTTAAAGAAGTTTGAAATGGAAGAATCTAAACTAGTGGTGCAGAGACCACCATAGTTAATTTTGACTTGTATGCTCACTAGGAGCCTTAAATTTTGGATTTTATGCTCATTATGAGCCTAGGTGGAGTTATGTATTAGTTTATTATTGTAATAAGGTCTGAGTCAGACCACTCTCTCTATTTTTGAAACCACTCTCTCTATTCTAGAAGCTAAACTAGTAGTGGAACTCCAAATAGCATGTGCTATGTTTAGAAAAAATAGTCATAAGGCTAAAATTAGTGAAATTAGTGATCCTTTTTTCCTTTTGGATAGAAGAAGAATCTTGCATGATGGAAAGATATGATTTTGCATTGTATTTATCCCTTGGAGCTCGTGAATAGAGGTAGATTGAAGTTTGGAGGAAGAAAATAATAGAGAAGACTGTTTTTGCTACTTTTTCCTGTGTAATCCGCTGCTCTTGTGTGTGGTACTCTCCTGTACAGCCATTTCAAGGGATCTCATGTTTTGGATGATGTAAATGCATGTGTTACCTTTCATTTATATCATAATAGGTGCCTTGACATTGCAGGAGGAGAGAGAACAATTCGTTGTGCCATTTTTGTTGTTTTGAAGAGGGTTTGGTAGGGTTTAAGGAGGACGATGGGGTTCTGACCCAAATCTTTGTGTTAGAGCCCCAATATGGATTTGTTAGGTCTGTTTAGGTGTCTTTTACAATGGGTTTTGTGTGCAGGTGTAGGGGAGCAGTCTAAGAGAAGATTTGATGAGGATTTGGTTTGATATCACCATGTATTAAGCCATTTGAGAAAGCTAGAGTAAGTGGGTGTTGGAAAAATGACTTGAAAATCCCAAGGAGGCCTAAAACCTATTGAATCCTTCTATTTTCAATCCATCTCAAGTCTTGGAGTTGGTTAGGAAGTTGTGCACAACATTGGTAAGGTACTTCCTTTGTTAAACAAGGCTAATTGCCCCTTGGAACAGCAAGTACAATCCTTTTTCAAGGCATGTGTTCCAAAACAAAGTACCCTACATGTCAAGTATGTTATAGAGGGCCTTAATGGGTATCTAAAAATATAAATATTTTGTCAATTTATTTGGGAAGTTTGGGAGTTATGCCCTCAGAACCCCATTTCTAGGGCTACAAGGAAAATAGGTTGTTTGTGAAGGAATGTTGGGTAGGACAGCTTACTAGGTCACTTGGTGAGTTTGAGGAGTTTCCCTAGGTCAAATAAACATGTATTATGCCCTCCTCAAGTACTGGCAATCATCTCACATACCCAAACCAATTTGGGCTAAAAATGAAGGTTCTTGATGCCATGTTTTGCAAGTTTGTTGTCCACCTGAGAAAGGATCAGTCATTCAAGTTTGTGAAGGTCCTGTAATCATCCCTTGCTCTACATAAACTAGTCTATACTCTCATGACAATTGGTTGTAAGATGAGAAAAGATGATGAATCCCCTAAGGCTGATTAGAGAGAGTATAGGTCTATGATTGGAGGATTGCTATACCTAACTACTACCAGACCTGATATCATGCATGCAGTTTGTCTTGTGGCCAGATTTTAGGTAGATCTTAAAGAGTCACATGTTATGGTAGTATAGAGGACATTTAGGTACTTGAAAGACACTTCTAATTATGGTTTGTGGTATCCCAAGAACAATGACTTCAACCTAAGTGCATACACAAATGCAAATTGGCTTGGTAAAGCAAGAAGCATGACTCAGTATCCTTATCTACTATTGAGGCAGAATACATTGCAGCATTGTCATGTTGCACACAAGTACTATCAATGAGACAAACTCTGAAGGATATCAAAGTTGAGTAAGAGGATCTGATTCCTATTTTCTGTGATAACACTAGTGCCATTAACATTTCAAAGAACCTAGTGATACATTCAAGGACAAAGCATATTTCTATCAGATATCACTTTATGAGAGAGAATGTTGTAGAGAAAGAAGTGAAGATTGAGTATGTGCCTACAAAAGATCAGGTTGCTGACACATTTGAGTATCTTCGGGAAAATTTAGGGGTTATTACCACTCCTTTGTTGAACTAGATGCATAAGGAAGTGCATCAGTCCAGTGTGGTTCAGGAGTCATTCTTTTTTGGACTGATGATGGAGACTACCTCTTAAGGGGAGTAGGTAGTGATACTGGAGAATGTTATAGTCTAAAGGAAGTATTTAGAGCAATTAAGAACAAGTGTAAGTATGTGTAGTGGAAAGAGATGTGTTTCCCTTTGCCATTGATGTCAAAGGGGGAGAGAGTTCACGTAAAAAACTCAAAGAAAAAGAAAGCATTCAGTAATCAGAGAGAGTTCACATGTGTAAAGAGAAAGGGGGAGTTCTGATGCAGAATTGTGTCTTGATGGTGGAACATGTTCAATTTTTCACATCATATGTTTCCATCAATGACAAAGGGGGAGATTGTTGCAAGTATGTGCTAATCGGTGTTGTCATTGATGTTAACATGTTTGTGTTGTCATTAGTGTCAACTATGCTCTTTCTTTGTTACTTGATTGTGATGAGTTAGTTTCTTTGTATTGTGTTGTATAAGTGCTAAAGATGATAAGAATATGTTCATGATTTTGAGTTTCCAAGTGCTTTTGAGAAAATTTACCCCCCCAAGAGGAAACATTGTGTTGTAGAGTATTCTAGCTTGCAGGATACTGTCTAAGTTTTTTCTCCGCATTTCTTCTATGTTGAAGACCGGAGTATGAGTTTTGGAAATGTTTTAGATAAGTGTTTGAAGGTTCTAAATCTAGAATTTGGTGGTCCGAATTGCTGTGCAGTAGGAGTTGTGTTCACTAGTTTGAAGACAGTATTTGATAGAGTTACTGAGTTGTGCAAAGGTGTCTAAGAGAAAGTATTTTGTTCCACATTTCTCTATAGTTTGGTTTCAGGTGATGCTATTCTAGACTTATGTTTATAAGGTCCTTAGCTATCCTCATTCCAAAGGATTTGTGATTTGGTGCTCTGGAAAGCAAGTTATTGAATAGCAGAACTTAGCAATGTTGTTTGTAAGTTGTCTTCAAGTGAGATTTGTTGTCTTCAAGTGAAACTTGTTGTAGCTAGATTTGTTGTCTCCCAAGTGATTTTATGTTGTTCATGGATGTCTCCATATTGTGTTGAAGGCTTGTTCTTGATCCGCAAGCTATGATTGAGTTCTTGGAAGCATGTGCCTAAGTATTCTTGGTGTTTGCACTAGTTTGGTCAACTTGGGTGCTAACACTCTTTGCGGATGTGTTTCATGGATTGTAGAATCATGTTGAAGCATGTGAAGATGTATTTGGGTCTAAGCTAAGCCACGAAGTGTTTGTCTTTCATTCATTTTATCTGCAAGTTTGTTTAGGTCCAGACCTATTTTGAATTATGTATGTTTGCCAACCTTGGAGACTGTTCTAAAAGTTGTAGTTTGTATTTCTGACCTTGATGTATGTTCCAAGGTTGATGATTGGTATAAATAAATGTAATAAATCCATGTATAGTATGGGGATACAAAGATGCAAAGATGAAAGTGTTTGTGTTGTGAAGCAGGGAAGGTGATATGTATTGTGCTTCTTTGGAACTGAACTCAGGCATGTGGTAGATGCTATCATATCAGTTCATGGTAGTGAGCCATCCCTCTTGGCAGTGAGCCACCCCTTGGCAGTGAGCCACCATTTGGTAGTGAACCTTTTTGTAGTGAGCCTCTTTTTTTATTCGGTATTGTTACTACATTATATTGTGAGCTAACACTCACTGTGGTTTTTCCCTTTTAGGGTTTTCCACGTAAAATCCTAGTGTTCATGTGTGTATGATGTTAATGTGTTTAAGTCTTAATTCTACATTTCCTATTTAATCTTCATAATAGATTAAGGGGTTAAATCAAGTGAATGTGAATTTGATTTTGTTTAAGAGAAGTTAAAGTTTTGATACAACTGATTCACCCCCCCTCTCAATTGTCTTGTGCCTTCAACATGCATATCATCTCTCCTAAATGGATTGTATTTCCTGTTAAGAAATCAGAACACCCACAACATGGCAAATTTCACTCAGTGCTAATGGGAAAAGTATTTAAAATAGATTGCCAAGAAGTGGAGGATGCTCTTCAAGTCTTTACTGGCCACAAAATTCTTGAAGACTCCCCCAGGATGTTATACTTCTCTAAAGTAGTTACTGTATTTTTATCCAATGCCATGGACATCTTGCAAGAATCTACTCTCTTAAGTAATCTTTCTTTTGATTACATACAAGACTAGCTAATATCTAAAGAAAGCCTAAATACTAGTCTGAGGCCCTAGTTCGAGGGTTATTCACCCATAGGGATATTTAGATGTGATTGATGGAGAGGATGCCAACCAACCTATGTTTTTGGTTCATGATACTCATGTTAATGATTATCTTGCATCTACAAAGTAGCTTTTGTCAAATATTATAATTTTTTTTACAAATGTTCTAGCATATTTTTGCTATAATTAATATACAGTTTCCTTATTTTTGTATATGTTATTTACCATATACATGTAATTGGAGTTATCTGTTATTCTACATCATGAGACACACTATTTTCTAAGTGGCTAGAATGTATATTTCCTCCACTCTATATTTATTTCCTCCAACTTGTAAAAACTTCTTAGTATATTGTAACAATATTTTCACTTCTCTGCACCTTTTGCCAAAGTGTTAAGAAGGCTTATTTCTTGCCACATAACTTTTGCAGGATATCAAAAAATTAATTAATTGCATGTGAAATAATGGTTGCGTAGATTTATTACAACTAACAACAACAACAAAATTGGGCTATAAGATGACAAAGAAATTGTTAGAGAAACCAAACTATCAAGACTATGTGAGAAATAATCAACCTATGATAGGTTGGACAATCAGTCCTACAAACTTAAAAAATTCAAGAAAGCAAGGAAAATATATAGGTGTTAGAAAATGTGGAAATGGTCATCATAATCCATGGCTACAATTACAACCAACATAAATTGCTAGGTACCTTTGATACAACAGAAGATGCTATGTATGCTTATGATAAGGCATCTATATCTATCAGAGGCATTAACACCAATACCAATTTCTCATACAAAAAATTAGAGGCATGCAAACACATTTGCAAACATTCCATGAACATCCCTAAATATAGAGGTGTTAGAAAAAGTTGATGGGGTCGTTACGGAGAAGAAATCATAGACCCAAAGTCCAAGCAACATCATTAGCTTGGAACATTTGATATAGCAGAGGAGGCTGCATATGCATATGATATTGCAACCATTTCAATGAGAGGAATGAAAGCAATTACAAATTTCATTCACATGACTTCAAATCAAGGTAAGTTAATTTCTAATCAATTCATTCATGGGTATGTGTAGGATCATGATGGACCAAACTATACCTCTTAAGTGGCAATGAAAATACAAAAAATCAAACTTAATCAAGTTCATGTGAAAATTTGAATAGATTAGCTACACAATTTGAAAAAGATGTAAGAACAAAATTTGTAGAGAATTGAATCTAGTTTATGTGCTACTATTTTTTTAAAAAAACTAAATTTACTTAGTGAAAAATGAATATTTCAATGAACATCTATTAAATTTTTCAGAAAAAAATAAAAAGTGGGTGTCATTCCAGCCAACCTAACTATGAGCAAAAAAATATTTTTTTAGAAACTTTCAAAATAAGTAGAGGACTCATGCCCAGATGTGATGCATATTTTTTTGAAATTTTTTCCAATAAAATAATTAGTTATGATTTTTTACAGTGACTTTTTTTAAAAACTAAAAAGTAATTTTCCAGCCAACCTAACTCAATAAAAAAAATAGAATACATTTTTTTTTAAAAGCCTATAGCCAACGAAGCATAGAGTGTGACGCATCTTTCGGATTTGAAAAAGGTGAAATGGTTTGAAAGTTATGGATGTTTTTCAATCAGTGTGTCCATCAGGATTTTAGACACACACTATATAGAAAATTATTAATAATTATTTAATTAAATGATAATCAAGAAAATCTTATATTTTTAGAAAGCTGATAATTTCCTCTATAAACCCTTTTTGTTTTATCAATTTTCATTAAAAAAGTCGTTAGCATGAAGGGTGAAGTCTGAAGAAGAGAGTAAAACTAGTAAACACATTAGAATTTAGGGAAAGTCAACTATGACAGTCCCAAGCCTAACTACAAGGCAAAACCAAAGCAAAATGGATATCCATTACTAACGGATATCCATTTTGTGGAGCAGAAAAATGATTTCTAAGGTTCCAGAAATGGATATCCATTTTCCAGAAATGGATATCCATTTTCCAGAAATGGATATCTGTTTCTGGAACATTAGAAATCTCTCTCTCTCTCTCTCTCTCAGTTAAATCCTTTTCCTAGATTTCCTAGTTTTACTTTTCTTTTTCTGGACAATTTCTCTTTAGATGGAGGGGAGAGAGAGAGAGAGAGGGGAGAAAGAAAGAGATGGGTCAATAGAGAGAGCAAGATAGAGAGAGGGAGATAGAGGAGAGAGATAGATAGGGAGAGAGATAGAAAGAGAGTCCTAGTTTTGTTGTTTTCATTTCCTTCATCGATAAGGGAGAGGGAAAGATAGACGGGAGAGATAGGGATATATAGGAATGATAGGGGGAGAGAGGCAAGAGATAGAGAGATAGGGAGAGATAGCTAGGTAGACAGAGATAGAGAGGAGACATATAAGAAGAGATAGAGGAGATAGAGGGGAGAGATAGGGAGATAGACAATGAGAGAGATGTACAAATAGATAGGGAGATAGAGGAATGATAGGGGGAGAGAGAGAGAGAGAGATAGAGAGTTTAGGGGTTACAAGTTAGGGGTTAGGGATTAGGGGCATTATTTAGGGTTTAGGGAGTTAGAGAGAGAGAGAATTTTTGACATGCAACCGTAAACCTTAAATAATGCTCCTAAACCTCTAAACCTTAAATAATTCCCCTAAACCCTAAAACCTAACCCCTAACCCCTAAACCATAAACCCTAAATAACGCCCCTAAGCCCTAATCCCTAATCCCTAGTTCCCCTAAACCCTAAACCTAAGAAACCCTAAACCCCTGAATCCTAAACCCCAAACCCTAAACCCTAAACACTAAACCCAAGCAACCCTAAACCTATATCTACCTATCTCTATCATTCCTCTACCTATCAATCTATCTTCCTATGTCTCTGACCATGTCTCTCACTCTCTATATCCCCATCTCTCCCTATGTCTCTGGCCATGTCCCTCACTCTCTATATCTCCATATCGTTCTCTCTCTAAACACTAAACCCTAAACCTCTAAACCTCAACCCCTAAACCCTAAACCCTAAACCCTAAACCTTAACCCCTAACCCCTAACCCCTAACCCCTAAACATGAGCAACCCTAAACCCCTAAACCCCAAACCCCTAAACCATAAATCCAAGCAACTCTAAACCTCTATCTCCCTATCTCTCCCCTATCTCCCTATCTCTATCATCCCTCTACCTCTCAATCTCTCTCCCTATGTCCCTAGCCATGTGTCTCACTCTCTATCTCCCTATCTCTCTCCTTAGTCTCCTTTATATCTCCTTATCATTTCTCTCTCTATAACCTTAAATCCTAAACCTCTAAACTTGAACCCCTAACCCCTAAACCGTAAATCCTAAACCCTAAATAATGCCCCTAAACCCTAACCCCTAACCCCTAAACCCTAAACCCCAAACCCCTAAACCCTAAACCCTAAACCCAAGTAAGCCTAAACCTCTATCTCCCTATCTCTCCCCTATCTCCCTATCACCTCTATCCGTCTACCTCTCAATCTCTCTCCCTATGTCTCTAGCCATGCCCCTCACTCTATATATCCCTATCTCTCCCTTCGATCTCCTTTATATCTCCCTATTGGTCCTCCATCTCTCTCTAAACCCTAAACCCTAAACCCTAAACCTCTAAACCTTAACCCCTAACCCAAAACCATAAACCCTAAACTCTAAATAATGCCCCTAAACCCTAACCCATAACCCCTAAACCCAAGCAACCCTAAACCTTTATCTCCCTATCTCTCTCTATCTCCCTATCTCTATCATCCCTCTACCTCTCAATCTCTCTCTCTCTCTATGTCTCTATACATGTCTCTCACTCTCTATCTCCCTATATCTCCCCTCTATGTCCTCTATATCTCCCAATCTCTATAAGTCCCCTCTCTATCTCTCTCTAAACTCTAAACCCTAAACCCCTAAAACCTAACCCCTAACCCCTAAACCCTAAACCCTAAACCTAAGCAACCCTAAACCCCTAAACCCTAAACCCTAAACCTAAGCAACCCTAAACCCTAAATAATTCCCCTAAACCCTAAACTTGAGCAACACTAAACTCATAAACCCTAAATAATGCCCCTAAACCCTGACCCCTAACCTTGAGGAACCCTAAACCTCTCTCTCTCTTAAAACCCCTAAACCCTAAATAATGCCCCTAAACCCTAACCCGTAACACCTAAACCCTAAACCTGAGCAACCCTAAACCTCTATCTCCAAGTATCTCTCCCTTATCTCCCTCTCTCTATCATCCCTCTACCTCTTAATCTCTCTCCCTATCTCTCTGGACATCTCACTCACTCTCTATCTCCCTATCTCTCCCTCTATCTCCTCTATCTCTCCCAATCTATCTCCTCTCTCTCTCTCTCTACCTATCTATCTCTCCCTATCTCTTGCCTCTCTCTCCCCTATCATTCCTCTATCTCCCTATCTCTCTAAACATCTCGCTCACTCTCCATCTCCCTATCTCTCCCCTCTGTCTCCTCTATCTCTCCCTATCTATCTCCTCTCTATCTCTCTCTACCTAGCTATCTCTCTCTAGATCACTCTCTTGCCTCTCTCTCCCTATCATTCCTATATCTCCCTATCTCTCCCCTCTATCTCTTCCTCCCCCTTATCGATGAAGGGAATGAAAACAAGAAAATAAGAAAACTAGGACTCTCTCTCTCAATCATCTCTTTCTATCTCTACCCCTCTATATGTATATATCTCCATCTCTATATCCTCTCTCTCTATCTCTACCCCTCTCTATCTCTATCTCTATCTCTACCTCTCTCCCTCTCTTTCTCTATATTGCTATCTATCTATCTCTCTCTCTATCTTCCAATCTCTCTCTATCTCTCTATCTATTCCTTTCTATCTATATCTCTCATTATCCCCCTCCCAATCTCTATCTCTCTTTATATCTCCCATGCACATACCCATTATGTTGGCTATTTTACATATGGTGGTCATATCCTTTAGGTCCAATCACCTCCAAACTTCACAAATAGATATATAGCATAATTCTAAGCATCTTTAATAAAGATCACTTCTCTCCATAGGTGCAACTAATACCACTTTTTCATTGTTTTCCACATTTAATACTTCTTCTTTTCCATTTTCCAAGTCCTACATGTGTCCAAGTTGTATTGTTTGTCAAGTTTTTAGTCTAATTGTTAGTCCTAGCTCTCATGGTTATTAAAATGTTAATATAGTTAGATTTATCCTTAGGTAACATTAATTTACACATTGTTGCACAAACAACCACACTCAAAAACAACCTTACCTAATTAAGGTTAACCTTTAAGGTTCTTTCATTTGGTGAGCCTAATAGATCCAACTAGTTCAATCTTCTTATAGTCCATGCTTATCCTTCCAAGAGAGTTCATGCCATGTTAAATTTGTATTATGTACTCACTTTCCTCTTGCTAGTTGTAGTACTCTTTTTTTCTAATCCTATCCCTATATCATACTATTGTTGTTGACTTTTCTTTCCATCTTCATCATCATAGTCCTAGTTATCCTATTTTGAGCCTACCATTTATCCTTAGCCATGGTGCAGGAGCACCTACCTGACAGCTGGCCTTCATGAGGCAGTTAGTAGTTTTAGGTCTTGTTTATGTTTCCAAGAAGGTCTGTTAAGACCAAATGCATGTAATAAGGTCAGGCTGATCATGATAAGATCATGCTGACCATGCTTTTGCTATTTTTAGCCAATTTGTTAGAACAGCTGTCATGATGTATGATCGGTTGGATCTCCCAGCCGCTTGGAGAGTTCCCAGCCACTTGGAGTCAGGTCAGTAGTACTCGTAGGGTAATCTATTTAAGCATGAGGATCGTTTGATATTGGATGGAGACAGATAGATGAATCGATCGAGCTAGGTTGTAGAGAGTCAGACAGCGAGAGAAACTGATCATTGTATTTGCATCTTTTGAAATCAAATAAAGTGTTCCTGTTTGTGTTCATCCTCTATTACATTCCATTGCTTGATTGATTTGCTGGTTTGAGAGGTTTCATGGATTTACTGATCCATTCCACCGGTTGATCCGTCTGATCGGTGGAATGGTCATGTACAGTAGGTTAGGTTGTAGTTTGTTTTCTGTTTGCATGCAGGTGTGCAGGATCGCCGTCGAGAGATGTTGAAGACCCTAGCATGGGCATGTGCTAGGTCGAGCTGATAAGATAGAGTGTGGAAGATCACCCTAAGAGTGGATCGGGTCATCCCTGGAGGATCGGCGAAGTGAAATTTCGCTAAGGCTGAAAGTTTGTTAAAACGGCATCATCAGGATATCTTGGTGAATATCCTGCAGTCAGTTTGGGTATCGTCATCCGGATAAGTGAAGATGAGCATGATGCTTTCGAGTGCATGAAGTGCAAGTGCGTCGGGGTGATCATCATCAGGAGGGCCGAGGAGGAGCGTATCGGCATCAGGTTGAAGATCGGGTTGATCAAGTTGATCGTGGGCCGAAAAAAGCTAAGTTTGACCAACAGCAGGATATGACGTCATCATCATCATGATATACGTCATCAAGACATTTCGGAGCGGCAGGATATTGAGAAGTTGCGGGTGACGTCATCGTCATCAGGATCTACGTCATCAGGATATCGGGTGACGCAAGCATCGAGGAAAGGTGCGAGGAGTTAAGGTTTTGTCATCATCAGGATAAATGGAAGGAACCGGATGTTCTTTATCCTGTTGAATATCATGATATTGAATATCATGATGCTGAAGGAAGAGAAGACGGAAGTTGTCGCTGAAATGAACAGTGGACGTCAGGAGGATGTTCGCGCTGGTCGAACATGATGATGCTGCCGAACATGATGATGCTGTCGATAATCGAGTAAGGTGATGCTGTTGACAGGCAAAAGTGCGAAGGCTTGTCTGCAGGAGGATATCGGTCGGCAGGTGAAGTATGATGATGATGCTGACAGTGAAGTCAAATATGATGATGATGAGGATGAATATGATGATGATGATGGGCTGCAGACATCCATGCTGTATGCGAAGGTTATAGTGTGGATGCCTCTGCATCATAGTGGTATCAGAGCTCAGCAAAAGGTCTGGGCTGTTGTGTGTTGATTCTGTCACCGAAAGGGCAGAGATAGAGTTGAATTGTGTGTTGTGTGTTGAGTGAGAGGTTGACAAAATGCCTCCGAAAGGTAGTGGTACTGCAAGGGAATTGCAGGAAATGAAGGAGAAACATGCTAGAGAGATGAGGAAGATGAAGGAGCTTGCTGAAGCACTTCAAGCCAGGCTGACAGCCCTGGAAAAGAACAAAAAGAGGGAAGTGGAAGACAGTGAGTCTGAAGAAGATGAAGATACTGTTGAAGAGTATGAAGAGGTAGCTGAAGATCTGGATGCTGAAGACCAGAGATTGGCAAAACTGTTAAAGGCAGTACAGAATGATAAACCTAAGGTAAAGGTTGATGTTTCCAAATATACTGGAAGTTTGAATGAAGATGAGTTGTTGGATTGGATTGCTGCACTTGATAATCACTTTGAATGTGAAGATGTTGCTGAGGATCAGAAGGTAAAGATTGCAAAGACCAAGTTAGGAGGTCATGCTTTGGTATGGTGGGATTATGTACAATCTGAGAGAAGGAAACAAGGGAAGTCAAAGATCACTTCATGGGATAAGATGGTAGCAAGGATAAAAGGTAAGTTCTTGCCAAGGGATTATGAAATCCAGATGTTTAAGAAACTGCAATTTTTAAAGCAGAAGGAAAGGGATGTGAAGGCATATACAGAGGAGTTTTATAAATTGAGTATGAGATCTGGTCATCATGAGAATGAGGTAGAAAAGGTGGCTAGGTACTTGGCTGGTTTGAGATTTAACATACAGGATGAGTTAGTGTTAGCTAACCCTAAGAATGTGGAGGATTGTTATCAAATGGCAATCAGGATTGAAGAAAAGATGAATAGAGGACATGATAAGTCCATGAGAGGAAGAGGAAACCATAGGGGAAGAGGAACAACCCCTGCACAAAAGCAAACCAATGAGGGTCAAGAAGACACTGGTAAAGGACAGGGACAGTCTGATTTCAGAGGTGGATGGAAAGGTAATAGAGGAAGATTTGGAGGTGGTAGAGGTTCTACTACATTTTCAGGAAAGTGTTACACCTGTGGTGAGTTTGGTCATCCATCTTTCAAATGTCCAGAAAACAAAGGTTCATCATCCAGAAATGATAGAACTAATGACAAGAGAGTACAACTTGTGCAAGAAAAGAAAGTAGAAGAAAGTGCGCAGAGTTCAAACAGAGAGCCTGATAATTATGGATATCCAGAGAGTGGAGAATCATTGATGTTAAGGAGAATTAGTTTGCAGGCATCAAAGGATCTGATGCAAAGAAGAGCTCTTTTCAAGACCACATGCAAGAGCAAAGGTAAAGTATGTAAGGTTGTCATTGATACTGGTTCAACCGACAACATGGTATCTCAGGAAATGGTGGATAGACTGCATTTGGAAAGGATTCCACATCCACACCCTTACAAGACATCTTGGGTGAGTGATAGTCAATCACTTTTTGTCTCTGAACAGGCATATGTGGATTTTCAGATTGGAGCATATCATGATAGAATTTTGTGTGATATTTTGCCTATGGAATGTTGTCACCTACTGTTGGGTAGACCATGGCAATTTGACAGAAGGGTACTGTATGATGGGTATTCTAATACCTATACCATCAAGAAAGATGGGAAGACTATTAAGTTGATGCCATTGCAGGCAGATGCTGCAGCACAGGGGGCAGCCAAAATCATTTTAATGGGAACGAAGGAATTTGTGTAGAAGCCTAGAGGAGCAGGCATAAAGGCAGTTGAGGACACTGCAGGGAAAGGAGTTGTTCAAGACAACAGATTGAAGAAAGTTTTAGTTTTGACTGACAGAGATCAGCAGCAGGTGCAGAAACAGGGTTGCCCACAGCAACCAGTTGAGAAGAATGACAGGGATGTTGTCATAGTTGGGACTATTGTTTGTCCTATAAGAGTTGCAAGAAAGACAGGCTTGAACATTTCAGAAGTTCAAGGGGCAGTTCAGACAGAGGTTCTGGTCAGACCACCTGGCGAACACAGGGTATGTGAGAAACAGGCCTACATCAATAGGCATGAGGATTTACTTGCCAGAAAGCAAGTTACAGTTCAGAAGTCTTGGAGCAGCCAAGAGCCAGCAGAGGATAAAGCTGGAACAGATCAGCATATTGCAAAGGCAAAGTATAAAGGTGGAGGACTTCCACATATTAAACTCATGGGACATGAGTTCTTTTCTGTTGGGGAGTATGGTGCAGGAGCACCTACCTGACAGCTGGCCTTCATGAGGCAGTTAGTAGTTTTAGGTCTTGTTTATGTTTCCAAGAAGGTCTGTTAAGACCAAATGCATGTAATAAGGTCAGGCTGATCATGATAAGATCATGCTGACCATGCTTTTGCTATTTTTAGCCAGTTTGTTAGAACAGCTGTCATGATGTATGATCAGTTGGATCTCCCAGCCGCTTGGAGAGTTCCCAGCCGCTTGGAGTCGGGTCAGTAGTACTCGTAGGGTAATCTATTTAAGCATGAGGATCGTTTGATATTGGATGGAGACAGATAGATGAATCGATCGAGCTAGGTTGTAGAGAGTCAGACAGCGAGAGAAACTGATCATTGTATTTGCATCTTTTGAAATCAAATAAAGTGTTCCTGTTTGTGTTCATCCTCTGTTACATTCCATTGCTTGATTGATTTGCTGGTTTGAGAGGTTTCATGGATTTACTGATCTATTCCACCGGTTGATCCGTCTAATCGGTGGAATGGTCATGTACAGTAGGTTAGGTTGTAGTTTGTTTTCTGTTTGCATGCAGGTGTGCAGGATCGCCGTCGAGAGATGTTGAAGACCCTAGCATGGGCATGTGCTAGGTCAAGCTGATAAGATAGAGTGTGGAAGATCACCCTAAGAGTGGATCAGGTCATCCCTAGAGGATCGGCGAAGTGAAATTTCACTAAGGCTGAAAGTTTGTTAAAACGGCATCATCAGGATATCTTGGTGAATATCCTGCAGTCAGTTTGGGTATCGTCATCCGGATAAGTGAAGATGAGCATGATGCTTTCGAGTGCATGAAGTGCAAGTGCGTCGGGGTGATCATCATCAGGAGGGCCGAGGAGGAGCGTATCGGCATCAGGTTGAAGATCGGGTTGATCAAGTTGATCGCAGGCCGAAAAAAGCTAAGTTTGACCAACAGCAGGATATGACGTCATCATCATCATGATATACGTCATCAGGACATTTCGGAGCGGCAGGATATTGAGAAGTTGCGGGTGACATCATCGTCATCAGGATCTACGTCATCAGGATATCGGGTGACGCAAGCATCGAGGAAAGGTGCGAGGAGTTAAGGTTTTGTCATCATCAGGATAAATGGAAGGAACCGGATGTTCTTTATCCTGTTGAATATCATGATATTGAATATCATGATGCTGAAGGAAGAGAAGACGGACGTTGTCGCTAAAATGAACAGTGGACGTCAGGAGGATGTTCGCGCTGGTCGAACATGATGATGCTGCCGAACATGATGATGCTGTCGATAATCGAGTAAGGTGATGCTGTTGACAGGCGAAAGTGCGAAGGCTTGTCTGCAGGAGGATATCGGTCGGCAGGTGAAGTATGATGATGATGCTGACAGTGAAGTCAAATATGATGATGATGAGGATGAATATGATGATGATGATGGGCTGCAGACATCCATGCTGTATGCGAAGGTTATAGTGTGGATGCCTCTGCATCAAGCCATGTCTTGTACTTCTTCTATTCATGTCAATTTTAATGACCTCCAAATTTTCCATAAATTCTTCTCCACCAAACGCTAGACCCTCACCCAAATCCTTACTTTCCTAAGAAAAGCCCTTCCCCAAATATCATTTGATCATGTGGCTCCTTCCATCACTAGACAGGTGCCCCTACTTTCCATTATTCATCTAATACAATCCCAATGTCATAGCTCACATTCCCACACCTACATTCATAGACTCCATTCCCCCTATCAACACCATCATTGATAATCATTTTAAGGAGTCTCCCTTGAATAATCATTAAACCATGGATTATCCCATATCCCCATCTTACACTTTCCTCACCTTTGAACCCTTAGAAGATGACATTTAGCTATCCCCACCATTACCAATCACACTTTCTAGCAATCCCACATAAGACACCTTACCTAGATCACTTCACCTAGGTCATCACCAATTAAATCACCTCATTAATCCATTCAACCATACCCATACCACCTCTTTCTCACCCCACAACCTTTATTAACACATGATTCACCCCATGACATGCTATAGTTAACACAATGCCAATTCACCATCATTCTTCATATTATCTTATGAATCACCATCCTTCCCATTCCTTGAGACATCATACCATGACACACATACCTTCCTCCATTACATCCTCCCTAACCCTTTCCCAACATTGATAGCCCACTACCCATGCCACCTCCTTTTCATAACACATTTGACCATAACATTGCCATAACAATCATCACTCAGCCCGACACCATCTGTCCACAATGTGACATTTATCTAACACATATTCCCAATTATAATTATATCTACACAAAACTCAAGGTGTTGTAAGTGTAATTAGAAGACCTCAAACCTCCTCCTCTCCTTCCTCATCAATAGGATAGATTAAATCACCACTATCAATTAACATCATCTTACAACCATCTCCTCATAAAATGGTCTTGCTTAAATTTGACAATATAATGTCCAAGGTGATCTCATTGCACATATGAGACACTTCTTTGTCCAAGCCACAATTGTCACCGTTGATGATTATGTCCTTGCTAAGAATTTTCCCTCCACATTGATATAATATGCCCTTGTATGGTTTGACACATTACTACTTGGTTCTATGAATTCAATTTAGATCTCATGCATAGCTTTACCAACCACTACCAATTCAACATCAAGCCTAAGGTTTTCTTAGTGCATCTCACACATTGCAAACAAGACTCACTAGGGATTACTAGAGAGAGAGAGAGAGGTTCAAATTTTAAAGAGATGCAACTTTGTCGATTAGTTGAAAAGATGTTAACCATGTAACAATAGGAATTTGCAAGTTGAATTGTAAGTTCTAAGCATAAAACAATGAAAAGAATAAAAAAACCATTTTTATAGTTCCAAGAAACGGATATCCATTTATGGAAAATGAATATCCGTTTTTGGATGGATTTCTGTTTTGGGACCCAAAAAATGAATATTTTTAACATACCTATGAAAGTCAAAGTTGTCTAATTCGCGAATTTGGCTAAGTAAAGACACGATTTTTTTTTTGCATTGCCACTATTTGGCCCGCGATGATCCTGCACATACCCTCACCATTTCCCTAATTTTATTTCTCATTCAAAATTGAATACAAATTATACTGACCGTGTGAATTGTTACAAATATGTGCCTAAGTGGTGTTGTCATTGATGTCAACATATCCTTGTTGCCATTGGTGTCAACTGTATCCTATTTTGCTATTTGTATAGAAGACCGGACTATTGAGGATATTGAGAAAATTAATGACAAGCAATGCATGCAGACCATATGACTGTGTAGAGGATTGTCAGAGGTTTCTCCAGTTAAGATTTGAGCAGTCCACATGAAGATTTGAAGAAGTTATGGCCATCTGAGTAGAACCATATTTTAGAGTATTTAGAAGAGACAGTGTGACAGTAAGTTGGTCCAGATTGCTCCATAGTGAAATACTATGGTCTGTGGATATGAAGGCATGGTTGGGAAGTCAGTGTGTATCATCAACTCCAGTGGTTCATGGTTTGGAGGTTTGCAAGCTATCTTTCTAGTTTGACAGATATGGCAGATAGTGTTCTTGAGGTTCCAGAGGAAGATACAAATGATTTTGGTAATTTGGTTTAGAATGAATGTTATTGATGATTTCAATGTGCTTGTGGAGGTCTCTAGATCATGTGGCTACTATGTTGGAGATCTGCATTGAAGTTTGAGCTTGTTGTCTGAAGATTTCTTCTTTGAGGTTGATGTTCTTCCCAGTCTTGGTCGACCAGATGATCCTAGCATGTTGCGGATGATCTAAGAACATTTTTATGAAGTGTGGCGTGGTTGTAGAAGAAGATTCAAGTCTCAGTTGTGTTTGGCCGATAGTGTAATGATCCACATCTAGTTTAGCCGACCTTGTTGATCATTCCAAGGTTGATGAAGCATATAAATACTTTTTGAAGAGTTGTTGAAATGCATCCTTGAATAAGAGAGTTAAATCCGAAGAAAGGATAAAAAAGATAGAGTAGAGAAGAAGAGGAGTGAGGGAAGTATAGAGTGGAGAGTCAGTGAAGAAGAATTTGAAGATAGGAGCAAAAGTTTTTGAGCCTTCAAAGGGACTAATTTCAGGCATGAATGTAGATGCTATTTCTCAGTTCATTATCTCTGTGTAAATCATAATTTCTTATAGGCAGTGAGCCTCTCCTTGAGTAGTGAGCTCTGGGAAGTGCACCCGAAGGCATGTGCCTTCTATTTTCTTACGTACTTTTAACAAGGTACGCAAATTTTGTGGGTTAACCCCCACCATGGTTTTTCCCTTAATTAGGTTTTCCACGTCAAAATTCTGGTATTGTGTGTTCATGTTGTTTCTGTTCATGTGTTGATTTATGCTCAAATGTTTTTATCATTGATCTGATTATAAAGAAGATTTAAAAAGTTTAGAAAAGGTTAAAGTTTAGGGACAATTGATTCACGCCCCCTCTCAGTTGTCCAGACTATTTCCAACAATTGGTATCAGAGCCAAGTTCCTCTAAAAGAAGCTTGACCGCTTGAGGAGATCCAAGATGTCAATCTACAAGAAGGAAAGTCTGAGATTTGATGGAACAAATTACTCCCTCTAGAAGGTATGCATGCAGTGTCATCTAGAATGTATGGGTGATGGATTTTGGACAATAACCAAGAATGTGTATAAGATTCCAAAGAATGGACCTTCAAATATAGATGAACTCAGAGATGTTGAATGCAACACTCAAGATAAAGAAGCATTGTTGAGTGCCCTATTTGATACCAAATTGGCAAATGACCTAGATTTGCAAACTGCTCATGAAATCTGGAGTAAATTGGAAAATCTGTATGAAGGTGACAAATATGTTAAATTTGCCAAGCTACAAAGCCTGAAGGGTAAATATGAAAGATTGGCAATGAGTGAAGATGAAAACATTACTTCCTACATGCAGAAAGTAAATGAACTTGTGACCGGTATTAGAAATATAGGTAGAGTATTGGATGAATCAGAAATTGTTGCCAAGGTGCTCAGGTCCTTACCTATAGCTTACAAGCACAAGGTTGCAACCATTGAATAAATCAAGACAGTAACAACAGTCATAAGGGATCAGTTAGTTGGCAAGCTTTCAACATTTGAAATGAGTGAGTTTGGTGATTCTCTTCCTAAGTCTAAATCTACATTCAAGGCCAGTGTGTATGGAAAGAAAAGATATGATCTGGGTGAAATCTCTTCTGCAAGATCAAATAGATTTGTGAAGACAAGGAAGGATCTTGAAGATATTGAAATAGAAACTACATATCTTGAAGCTCTCATTGCCAAACAGGTGACAAGAGGATCTGGTAAGTATGAAGGAAAGTTGCCACTCAAATGTTTTTCTTGTAATAAGATTGGTCATTTTGCCTCAAGGTGTCCGAAGAGGTTTTCAAAACCAAACCCTAATAGGTACAAGGGTCAGAAGAATTGTTATTATGTCCAAGAAGCTGAAGAAGAAGGAGTAACAGATGATGAATCTGATCATGGAGAAGGTGAATGGGTGTTCATTGCTATTAAATAAGAAGATCCATTGTCTACTGAATCTTCTAGCTGTACAAATGTGGAAAGTGCCTTGGCTGCTCAGGTTGTTGAAAAGGATGAATGGGTGATTGATAGTGGATGTTCTCATCATATGATTGGTGACAAGATTAAGTTTGTGAGTTTTGAAAAATATGAAGGTGGGCTTGTGAAATTTGGAGACAACTCAGCTAGTAGAATCCGTGGCAAAGGATCCATCCCTTTTGATGGTAAGAATTGCACCAATGATATTCTGTATGTGGAAGGACTGAAACATAATCTTCTTAGTGTTGGACAGTTGGTTGACAAGGGTTATGATCTTTGATTCAAGAATGGAAAATACAGAATCTTGGAGAGCTCCGAAACTAAAATTGCATTTGGTACTCAAACTAGAGGTAACATCTTTCATTTAAGTAGTTCTGGCAAAATTTGTTTGATTGGTCAGACAGATCAAAATTGGTTATGGCATAGGAGGATGTGTCATGTAAATTTTGATAACATTGTCAAAATAAGTTCCATTCAAGCGGTTAGAGATCTTCCAAGACTTGTGAAACCTAATAGCATATGTAGAGAATGTCAATTGGGTAAACAGAACAAAATTTCATTCAAAATTAAGGAACAAGGTTCAAGTGGAAGATTGGAACTGGTACATACTGATCTCTATAGTCCTGCTAGAATTAGGAGTGTGCAAGGAGACAGATATTTCATGTTGCTAATTGATGATTACTCCTGGATGATGTGGGTAACTTTCCTAAAAGAAAAATCAGAAGCTCTTGACAAGTTTAAGGTGTTGAAAATGAGATTGGTGGGAAATTGAAGTGTCTGAGATCTGACAAAGGTGGAGAATTTACTTCCTATGAGTTTCATGCTTTCTGTGAAAAGCATGGAATAAAGAGACAGTTATCTGCTCCTAGGACTCCTCCGCAAAATGGAGTTGTGGAAAGGAAGAACCAGACCATTCAAGAAGCTACTAGGACCATGATGATGGAAACAAATGTTCCACAAATTTATTGGAGGGAAGTTGTGAGTACTATTGTCTACACTCTTAACTGGGTGCAGATCAAAGGAAATTCTGGTAAGACTCCTTATGAACTATGGTTTGGTCATTCTCCTACTATGAGATATTTTAGAGTTTTTGGTAGTAAATGCTCTATCAAAAGAGATGAGGATTTAGGTAAGTATGAGGCAAGAAGTGATGAAGGAATATTTTTGGGATACTCAACTCAAAGTAAGGCTTACTGGTGCTTCAACAAAAGGTTGAAAAAGATTGTTGAAAGTGCTTGGTGCAGTCACAATAGGAGAGTTCACAAAATGAACTATCTGGATCGTGTAGCAAGAGTAAACACAATGGAAACACTCAATAAATGGAACAAATGTAGATTCAGTCATTTAGTATATCATAGAATTCAAATACAATCTGACCGACAACATGTGAGCTTACAACTAGGGCTCAAAGGCCTGGATACATACATGTACAAGATAAATATTTGAAGCTCCTTCACACAAATCTAAACTATGATCAATCTCACAATCAACAATTGCTCTACTAAGGATCTATTACATCAATATATATCATCTCCAGACCAGTAGATTCCTCCGCGTCGGCCAAGGAAGTTTACAAGCTCCAATGAAGAGATGTAACGTGTTCACAGATAGGTCAGACCTAAATGCATAGAACACTTCCTAAAATGAATAGAACAACATGCGAACCTCCAGGGAAGGTTGGCCATGAACCAAGGATCATTGAATGATGTGTCATTAGGATTCACAAATCAAGGAATGATCCGCAACCCTTCTCCTTTAGCGATTATCAGGAACTATTAGAATGCTCTATTCTGGGAAAATAGATGATCTTCGAATAGAAATATCTCTCTGGTAACTTATCCAAATGCTTTGAATTCTTGATATGATGTAGATGCTAAGTCCAGATCCACAAGGTGTGAATTGCCAAAACTAGACCACAAGCTGAAACTGCTACTAATTGAATTGCATAATACAAACAAACTGAAATGCAAATTTTTTTGGTTGACGCAAGATTGCTCTTGAACCAGGGATGCTCCTACATCAGACATCCGAGGTTATTGAAAAATTGAGTCCCTCACTTTGTTGGGGCTAGGGGAGAACCAAGACGATCCACCTTAGCCTGAGAAATCCAAGATGAGTCTTCTTCTAGTCTACCTTTCCACTTCACAAGATATTCTTTGTATTGTCTACCTCTAGTGCTGTGTCCAACTCTGCTATCCAAAATGTCTTCTATCTACTCTAGTGCTTGTTGTGGTAACTGCTTCTTTAGTTCTTCTTCCATGCTGTCACTAAACTCTATTTCATGATATTGATAAAGATCCGCAATGTTGAAAATCGGTGAAATACCCAATGTCTCCGGTAACTCTACTTCATATTCATTTCCTAAATCAAATTTCCTGAGTATCCTACAAGGTCCAAACTTCTTCATCTTCAACTTGTTATATGTACGAACTAATCTTTATTTTCTCAAGTACACCATCACTTCATCTCCAACTTCAAATTCCTTATGTCTTCTCTTCTCATTTGCCTTCTCTTTGTACTTACTATTCATAGTCTCCAAATGTTTCTTTACCTGATTATGCACTGTCTTCATGTGATCTACAAATTCTTCTGCTTCTGCACTCCTCTTTTCCTCTATACTGATATCTCTCAATTCTACAACTCCTCTAGGATTCATTCTGGTAACAATCTCAAAAGTTGTTCTTCTAGTACTCCTATTGACTAAATTGTTGTATGCAAACTCTGCTTGTGAAAGAATCAAGTCCCAACTTCCAGTTTTCTCCCCAACCAAACATCTTAGCAGGTTTCCCAAACTCCTATTCACTACCTCCGTCTGTCCATCTGTTTGTGGATGAAAATTAGAACTGAACTTCAAATTTGTCTTCATCTTCTTCCAAAGTGTCCTCCAAAAATATCCAACAAACTTTGTGTCTCTGTCTGAAACTATACTCTTAGGTAATCCATGCAATCTCACAATCTCCTTGAAAAATAGGTTAGCTACATGCACTACATCAGTTGTCTTTTTACAAGGTATGAAATGAGCCATCTTTGAAAATCTATCAACTACTACAAATATTGAATCATGTCCTCTCGGTGTCTTAGGTAATCCCATTACAAAATCCATGCTTATGTCTTCCCAAGGTCTCTCTGGTACTGTCTAAGGCTTATACAATCCCATGTTCTGACTACTCCCTTTTGCTACTTGACAAACTCTACAACTCTGACAAATCTCTGAACATCCTTATGTATCTGAGGCCAAAAGTAATTTTCACTTACCAAAGCCACTGTCTTATCAATGCCAAAATGTCCTACCAATCTACCACTATGCTTCTCCTTGATCAAATTATCTCTCATTGAACTTCTAGGTATGCACAACTGACTTCCTTTGAACAACATATCTCTTTGAATGAAATAGTCCAACCACTTACTTCTATCTGTCACAATAGGTTCCTTACATGCTTTCCAAGGTTCTGCAAAATCAGTGTCTCCCTCATACATGTTCTTCAATTCATCAAAACCCAACACTTCAACTTTCATCTCTGTCAACAAGTTTCTTCTACTCAAGGTATCAACAACTTTGTTTGATTTACCACTCCTATGCTTCAACACAAAAGTATAACTCTGCATAAACTCTACCCATCTCATGTGTCTCTGATTCAACTTACCTTGACTATTCAAATACTGCAAAGCTTGACAATCTGTTTACAACACAAACTCCTTAGGCAACAAGTAATGTCTCCACTTCTTCAAGGCTTGAATTATGGCATATAACTCTTGATCATAAATTGAATATCTTCTCCTTGCATCATTCAACTTCTCACTGAAATAAGCTATAGGTCTACCTTCTTGACTTAACACTGCTCCAATTGCATTACCACTTGCATCACAATCAACTTGAAATACCTTATTGAAATCTGGTAATGCCAAAACAGGTTTCTCTGTTACTTTCTGCTTCAACAAATCAAAACTTTTATCTACTCCTGATGTCCATTTGAAATCTTTTTTGTCACCTCTCATTGTCTCTATCATAGGATTACAAACTGAACTAAAATTTCTGATGAACTTCTAGTAGAAACTAGCCAATCCAAGAAATGATCTAACTTCTCCAATGCTCTCTGGTGTAGGCCATTCAACAATTGATTTCACTTTCTCAGGGTCCATCTTCAATCCTCCCGCACAAATCACAAATCCCAAACATACCAATTCTTCCTTTATGAAACTACACTTCTTGATGTTTATCAGCAATTTCTCTTCTCTCAACCTTTGCAAAACTTGTCTAATATGCCACAAATGTTCTTCTTTTGTCTTAATGAAAATTAGAATATCATCTAGGTATACAATCACAAACTTACCCAAGAATTTCTTCAAGACTTCATTCATCAATCTCATGAAAGTACTCGGTGCATTTGTCAATCCAAAAGGCATCACTAACCACTTATACAATCCTTCATTTGTCTTAAAAGCAGTCTTCCATTCATCTCCTTCTCTGATTCTGATCTGATGGTATCCACTTTTCAAGTCTATCTTTGTGAAATATCTTGCTCCACTCAAACAATCCATAATATCATCCATCCTAGGTAAAGTAAATCTATACTTAACTGTGATCTTGTTTATTGCTCTGGAATTAGTACACATTCTCCATTCTCCATCCTTCTTCAGTGCCAAAACTGCAGGTACTACACAAGGACTCAAAATTTCTCTGATCAAACCTTTCCTCAATAATTCTTGCACCTGTCTATTTAATTCTTCATTCTTTGCCGGTGTCATTCTTGTTAGATTCAGGACAGACAACTAAGAGGGGGGGTGAATCAGTTGTCCAAAACTTTCTTCCAATTAAACACTTAATTCCACTTTGTAATTCAACAGCATAATGATAAATCAATCATGGAAACATAATGCATTAAATCAACAGCAGAAACACATCAACACATAAGACACCAAGATTTTGACGTGGAAAACCCGGTTAAGGGAAAAACCATGGGGTGATTAACCCAAGATTGTATTCTCTGTTAGAAGAATAGAAAGAACAAAATGGCACATGCCAATTAGGGCTCACTACCCGAGCACACTGCTCACAAGAGGCCCACTGCCTACAAGAGACACATTGTCTACAAATAATAAGTATCACATACTTGAACTGGAGAATAGCATCTTCACCATGCTTGAATCAATTCCATTTAAGCCCAATACTTCTACTCTACCTTTCGCTCCTCTGCTCTTTACCACACTCTCATCTCCACCAGATGCACTTTGTAATGACTTTACAATTCCTTATTTATACAAGACATCGACTTAGGAATGATCATCTAAGTCGGCAGGAATTACAGAACAAATACATAAACACATCATGACTAATTACAAAAGACTTCACGCAGAATGACACACTGTCGGCCACATAAATCTGAGACTTCAAACTTCTTCTAGGAACACGCCAATCTTCACATAACATCTTCAAGATCATCTACAGGATGTGTAACTCATCCAATCGGCCAGAGTTAGGAAGAACACCATTATCCGGAAGTTATTCTTTAGTTGCGAGTCCAAACTCTAATGCGGACTACCAACATGAACTAGACACAATCCAAAGACCTCCACAAGCTTGCCTAAATCACCAAGAACATCCACACTACATCTGCTTACTGAAATCCTTATCTCCTTCATCCGAAACCTCAAGAACACAGTCTTTCATCACTGTCACAATGGAATAGATCCTTGCGGACCTCCAGACCACGAACCAATTGAGTTGTCAATTCATATTGACTTCCTAAACACTTCACCAAATCCACAAAACAAGATACTTCATTTCTGAATCTCACCGGACCTATCTATGTCACTCTATCACCTCTGAACATCTGCCAGAACCAGTTTTACTTGAGCGGCCACAACTTCTTCAGATCTTCATGCTGACCTCTAAAATCTTTACTGGATCATCTTAAGATACATATCTACAAACCCTTTGATACACATCCTCTGATCTTTATCTTAGCTAGGATCTTAGCTCACTATCTTCATTGTTCCTGATTAGGACTAATTTTCTCAATATCCTCAGCACACAGCTCATCCAATCCTTATCATCAATGCAACAGGAGTATGTTGACATCAATGACAACACCAGTTAGGCCCATACTTGCAACAATTCTATGTGCTTCTTTGTTAGGCAAACTTGCTCCCGGCATAAGATCCATGTGATGACTGATACTCCTTATAGGTGGTAATCCTTCAGGTACATTATCTGATATGATGTATTCATACTTTGTCAGCAACTATCTTATCCCATCCAGTTTAGTTTCTTTATTCATCACTTCAGGCTTCTTAGGAATCAAGGCATAGCACATACTTTCCTGTTTCAAACCATCCAATAATTTCCTTCCATCTACCAAATAGATTCTAGCATTCCCACATACTACATCTTTAGGATCATCTTCTAAAGGAATCAAAGTAATTCTTTTCCCATTTGCTGTTATAGTATATGTATTCTTTCTTCCATCATGCATAGCTTTTCTATCATATTGCCAAGGTCTACCCAACAAGATATGACAAACATCCATAGGCATAATATCACACAAGACTTCATCATGATAAGATCCAATATGAAATTTCACCAAACATTGCTCACTCACCAGTACCTTATGATCATCCTAAATCCATGCTATCTAATAGGGCTTAGGGTGTTTCAATCTTTCCAACTTCATCTTAGTTACCATCTCCTCTGAAACTAGGTTATCTGAACTACCACTATCAATTACAACTTTACAACACTTACCTCTTGATTTGCATCTTGTTCTGAATAGACTTTTCCTCTGTGATGGTTCCTCATGTGTCTCTACTTGAAATAGTGCTCTTCTCATCACCAATGATTCTCTTTTCTCCAGATTGCCAACTGAACTAGGTGATTCAATAGGTTCTTCCTCAACATAGGTTGCTCTTCCACTATTTTCTTGCTTGTACTACCCTGATTACATTCAAATGCTCTATGTCCTTCACCTCCACACTTGAAACAAGTACCTCTGAATGTCTTCTTATCAAATCCTCTACCTTCTCTCCTATATCCTTCATTCTGGTATGCATTAGGGTTTCCTCTCTGGTAAAAATTTTTGTCATCTCTTCGGTAAGCATTGTTATCTTTGTCATCCTTCTTCAACGGGCTGTCAAACTTGTTCTGCTCCACAAATGATCTATCATATCTAGAAAATTCTCTTCCTCTTTGAAATTTACCTCCTCTACCTCTCTGTCTCTGATCATGTCTCTTATTCAACTTCTCTTCAACTTTCAAGGAAAATTGATATGCTTCCTCCAAAGATGTCATCCTTACCAAACTCAATTCTTCTTGAATGTTCAATCTTAGTCCATTGATGTATCTAGCCACTTTCTCCTTGCTTGCTTCACTATGTCCTGTTCTTATGATCATCTTATGAAATTCTTCAATGTACTCCTTCACAGATTTCTCCTTCTGTCTCAGGTTCTGCAATCTTTTCAACAGCTCCAACTCATAGTCAGCAGGTATAAACTAATTCTTCAACTTTGTCACCATCTGGTCCCATTTTGTAATCTTTTCTTTTCCTCTTCTATTTCTTTCCAACTAAACTTCTTTCCACCATATAGAAGCATGTCCTTTCAACTTTGTTTTTGCAAATTTCACTCTCTCCGAATCTTCCATTTCTTCATATTCAAAGTATTCTTCCATGAAATTTATCCAATCAATCAACTCTTCCAGATTCAAATTACCAGTATAATTTGATACATCAACTCTAGGTCTTTTTCCAATCTTTGAAATAACTCGCAACATTTTTACCTGATCTGATTCTTCTTCTTCATTACCTTCTAGGGTTTCGCTAGTTTGTTTAGTAGATTTAAATTCTTCTTCATCATCACTCTCAACATTAGGTCTCGGTGTCAATCCTCTTTGCCTATCTTCCTCAACAACATCTAATTGAATTCACATTATTCTCATCAATTCCATCATCTCATCCATTCTTACCCATTGTACCAACAAGAGGAACTCTTCACAGCGGCATCTTCCTAGGATCAAGTGCAAACTACCTCAGGTTTAGCAATCAGGCTACAAGCAACAACTGCCTCACAATCAGCGATAGGTTACGCACAAGTAACCTGCCTCAGATCGGTGATCTTCTTACAACAAGATCTTATGGAATCCCCTTCACCAATTCACTCCAAAGAATCAAACATATCTCTCCCCAAGGATTTAAACTTTCACTCTGATACCACTTGGTGCAGTCACAGTAGGAGGGTTCACAAAATGAACTATCCAGACCATGTAGCAAGAGTAAACACAACAGAAACACTTAAGAAATGGAACAAATGTAGATTCAATCATTCAGTATATCATAGAATTCAAATATAATTTGGCCGGCAACATGCAGGCTTATAACTAAGGCTCAAAGGCCTAGATACATACATGCGCAAGATAAAGCTTTGAAGCTCCTTCGCACAAATCTAAACTATGATCAATCTCACAATCAACAATTGCTCTCCTAAGGATCTATTACATCAATATATATCATCTCCGGACCAGTAGATTCCTCCACATCAGCTAAGGAAGGTAACAAACTCTAATGAAGAGATGTAATGTGTTCACAGATAGGTCAGACCTAAATGCATAGAACACTTCCTCAAATCAATGGAACAACATGTGGACCTCCGGGGAAGGTCGGTCACGAACCAAGGATCATTGAATGATGTGTCATTAGGATCCACAAATCAAGGAATGATCTGCAAGTCTTTTCCTTCAGCTGATTATCAGGAACTGTTAGAATGCTCTATTCTAGAAAAACAAATGATCTTCTGATAGTAATATCTTTCCGGTAACTTATCCAAATGCTCTGAATTCTTGATATGATGTAGATGAATGAATGTAGATACTAAGTCCAGATCCGCAAGGTGTGAATTGCCAAAACTGGACCATAAGCTGAAACTGCTACTGACTGAATTGCCTGAATACAAACAAACTGAAATGCAAAAGTTTTTGGTTGATAGATTGCTCTTGAACCAGGGATGCTCCTGCATTAGTGCTAATGTCAAAGTTGATGAAAGAAAAGAAGGACATTCCAAGTACTACAGATATGATTCAGATGATCAAGATGAAAGTGAAAGTCAAGGAAGACAAGTTCAAATCCAGACCCAGATTCAGATTGATCCGGTAACTCTAGTAACTCAAGAGATTAGTGTAGAAGATGAGGAACCAGTTCAAGAAATAGAAGTTTAAACAATTCCCAAAACCCCCAGGTATGTAAGAATGAATCATCTTGAAGATCAAATCATAGGAGATAAAAATAGAGGTGTTCGAACTACGAGAAGAGTTGTTGAAGATCAAGAAGAGATTTGTTTGATTTCAAATATTGAACCTAAATTAGTAAGTGAAGCTTGCAATGATGAAAACTGGGTTAAGGTAATGGAAGAAGAATTGATGCAAATTGAAAATAATCACACTTGGGATCTTGTTCCCAAACCTGAGGACAAAAATGTGATTGGAACCAAATGGGTCTTCCGGAATAAACTGAATGAAGATGGTGAGGTTGTAAGAAACAAGGCAAGGTTGGTATGTAAAGGTTATTCTCAAGTGGAAGGAATTGATTTTGAAAAAACTTTTGCTCTGGTAACAAGGATAGAGGCAGTCAGATTATTTCTTGCTTTTGTTGCTTTCAAAGATTTTAAAGTTTATCAAATGGATGTCAAATCAGCATTTCTAAATGGAGATTTGGAGGAAGAAGTCTACATTGAAAAACCAGAAGGATTTCAGTTGTCTAATCAGGGAGATATGGTCTGTAGACTGAGAAAAGCATTGTATGGACTTAAGCAGCTCTTAGAGCCTGGTATGCCAAATTGGATAAGCATTTGTTCAAGCTAGGATTTAGCAAAGGTACTGCTGATAGTAATCTGTACTTCAGGATAAATCATGAGGACATTCTAATTATTGAGGTCTTTGTTGATGACATCATTTTTGGTGGAAATGAATGTATGTGCAAAGCATTTGCTGATCAGATGAAAAGTGAGTTTGAGATGTCAATGTTAGGTGAGATGAACTTCTTCCTAGGTCTGCAAATTGTTCAATCAAAAAAAGGTCTCTTCATATCTCAGTCCAAGTATGTGAAAGAATTGTTGAAGAAGTTTGGAATGGAAGATTCAAATCCGGTAGGTACTCCTATGGTAACCGGATGCAAGATAAACAAAGATGATGACTCCCCAAAGGCAAATCAAAAAAGGTATAGATCAATGATTGGAGGATTGCTCTATCTGACCCAAACCAAACCTGACATCATGAATGCAGTTGGACTTGTTGCCAGATTTCAAGCTGATCCAAAAGAATCCCATGTTGTGGCAGTCAAAAGAGTTTTCAAATATCTCAAAGGGATAATTGATTATGGACTGTGGTATCCAAAGGATGATAATTTTACTCTTCATGCATAAACAGATGCTGATTGGGAAGGAGATGTGGATGACAGAAAAAGTACTAGTGGTGGTGCATTCTTCTTGGGAAGAAGATTGGTCTCTTGGATGAGCAAAAAGCAAGAGGCAATTTCTCTGTCTACTGCAGAGGCAGAGTATATAGCAACAACAAATAATTGTTCTCAAGTTCTGTGGATGAAGCAAATGCTGAAGGACATCAGAATTGTGTTTGAGGAGCCATTCACATTTTTTGTGATAATTCAAGTGCTATAAGCATTTCCAAGAATCTAGTATTGCACTAAAAAACAAAGCATATATCTATCAAGTTTCACTTCTTGAGAGAGAAAGTTAATGAGAATGAAGTCAAGTTGGAGTTTGTGTCTTCCAAAGATCATATTGTGGATATCTTCACTAAGCCTCTTCCCAAAGATACTTTTGAGTATCTCAGAGAAAAGTTAGGGGTTATTACCCCTCCTGATTAGAACTAAGATGCACTAAGCTGCATCAGTCCAGTGGAATTCACATTCATATCTTGTGATCTAGATTGATGTTAAGGAGGTACTACTCAAAGGAGGAGTAGTCAGTATGCAAATTTTGGGATTAGTCTGAAGCAAAAAGGGAGAAAAGATAGAAAATATGTGCCCTTTGCCATTGATGTCAAAGGGGGAGAGAAGTCATGTGAAAAACTAGTTGCTAGTGTAAGGGGGAGCAGTAAATAAAGTAGTTGCAGAAGTGAGAAGAGAAAGCGGGAGAAGTTATTGTCTTGATGGTTAACTTCAGTTTTTCACATCATATGTTGCCATCAATGACAAAGGGGGAGATTGTTGTAAATATGTGCCTAAGTGGTGTTGTCATTGATGTCAACATATCCTTGTTGCCATTGGTGTCAACTATATCCTATTTTGTTGTCTATATAGAAGACCGGATTGTTGAGGATATTGAGAAAATTAATGACAATCAATGTATGTGGACCATATGACTATGTAGAGGATTGTCAGAGGTTGCTCCAGTCAAGATTTGAGAAGTCCACATGAAGATTTGAAGAAGTTATGGCCATCTGAGTAGAACTATATTTTACAATATTCAGAAGAGACAGTGTGATAGTAAGTTGGTTCGGATTTCTCCCCAATGAAATACTATGGTCTGCAGATCTGAAGGCATGTTTGGGAAGTCAATGTGTATCATCAACTCCAGTGGTTGGTGGTTTGGAGGTCCACAAGCTATCTTTCTAGTTTGACAGTCATGGCAGATAGTGTTCTTAAGGTTCCAGAGGAAGATACAAATGATTCTAGTAATTTGGTTTAGAATGAATGTTATTGATGATTTCAATGTTCTTGTGGAGGTCTCTAGATCATGTGGCTACTATGTTGGAGATCCGCATTGAAGTTTGAGCTTATTTTGTGAAGATTTCTTCTTTGAGGTTGATGTTCTTCCCAGTCTTGGCTGACCGGATTATCCTAGCATGTTGCAGATGATCTAAGAACATTTTTATGAAGCGTGGTGTGGTTTTAGAAGAAGATTCAAGTCTTAGTTGTGTTTGGCCGATAGTGTAATGATCTGCGTCTAGTTTAGTTGACTTTATTGATCATTCCAAGGTTGATGAAGCATATAAATACTTGTTGAAGAGTTGTTGAAACACATCCTTGAATAAGAGAGTTAAATCTAAAGAAAGGATCAAAAAGGTAGAGCAGAGAAGAAGAGGAGTGAAGGAAGCATAGAGTGGAGAGTCAGTGAAGAAGAATTTGAAGATAGGAGTAGAAGTTTTTGAGCCTTTAAGGGACTAATTTTAGGCGTGAATGTAGATGCTATTTCTCAATTCATTATCTCTATGTAAATCATAATTTCTTATAGGCAGTGAGCCTCTCCTTGAGCAGTGAGCTCTAGGCAGTGCGCCTGAAGGCATGTGCCTTCTATTTTCTTAAGTACTTTTAATAGGGTATGCAATTTTTGTGGGTTAACCCCCACCATGGTTTTTCCCTTAATCGGTTTTTCCATGTCAAAATTCTGGTGTTGTGTGTTCATGTTGTTTCTATTCATGTGTTGATTTATGCTCAAATGTTTTCATCATTAATCTGATTATAAAGAAGATTTAAAAAGTTTAGAAAAGGTTAAAGTTTAGGGACAACTGATTCACCCCCTCCCCTCAGTTGTCTAAACTATTTCCAACAGTGAATATCTTGCAAGATGCTTGTAATGATTACACATGTAGGAATTTAAACATTGAATATTCCTCACTTGATGCTAAAATCAACAATTCCTTACACTCTTCAACAACAATTATAGACAACAATCAATAATTTCTTCTAGGTTCTTCAAACAATGTGCAACTATATGTGTCTCTTCCTGGAGCTATTACAAACAATACAATGAATGTTGCTATTGACACCACCTTCGTCTCAATTTTTCAACCTCCTTTTCACAACAAGAACAATATTAATATAGAATTAGGCTTATTGGGTGAGGTGATCCAGAAGTTCCTTCCTCAATAGGAACAAATACAACTCAAGAAATACACTATGACATTTTAATAAAAATCATGGGTTTATGTTTATATACTATATTCTATTACAATGTATCATTCCAATGCCTTCATATCTATCACTCCTACTACAATACATATACAAACACAAACAAATGGCAGGTACTTGCCACTACGTGGCACTTCTTTAAAAGTTTAAAAGAAGAAGAGAAGATATAAAAGAAAAAGTGGACGTAGCATTTAAACACCCCCCTTTTAAGTGATGAAAATCAAAATATGGTGGGCGTGAGATTTGAATAGGGCCCCATTTCTTAAAGTGATAAAAACAATTAAGTGTGAGGAAGGAAGAGGGGCCCTTTTTAAAATAGAATATAAAGTGGCCCCCAAAATTTAAAAAAACATGCCACATTAAATAAAAGGGATGGTGCTTAGAATGAAAAATTATAGTTCACTTTATTAGATGAAACGTGGGGGCAAAGGAAAGACTAGGAAAATGTGCCATCAAAGATTTCAAGATCTTAGCTTTGACCATGTAAAGGAGTAAGGGCAACATATAAAGGCAATAAGCGACCCTTATTTAAAGCATAAGTACTGTGAAAGGAGCAATAAATTAGCAATTGTACCTTAGTGTGCAATGGGTACACCGAAATAGCATGTAGATAAAAGTAATAAGTAATTTCTTGAGAAGAGATAACATAATTTTGTTGATGGTGAATGATTTTTGTCCATCCATTAGTAGAATTGAAAGAATGTAGTGATATGTTTTGTTGAGATATTTCTGAAAACACAAAAACATTGGCCATCATGGGATTACAAAACTAAGCTTAATTGCATAAGCATAGTAGCAGAAAGTGTTACATTATGTGATAGACTTGGGGCTACAGTCAATAATTCTAATGGAAAACCCTATATTAAAAATTAGGCTATGGTACTTTTACAATGTAAAAGTAGAGCTTGGTATGAAATGGTACTTTTTTAAAAAAATAGAGAGAGAGACGAATAGAGTAAGAGAGATAGAGTGAGAGAGAAATAGAGATAAGAGATATAAAGGGAAAGAGAGATAAAGAAAAGAGAGTGACTTTCCCTTTATATTTTTATCTATATATATATTTCTTATCTCTATCTCTCTTTCTCTATTTGTTTTTGTCTATCAATCTCCCTCTCTACATATCTCTTTGCTCTCTCCCTCTCTATCTTTCTATCTTTCTGCCTCTCTAGATATTTTTATCTCCCACTATATATCTCTATTTCTATGTATCTCTTTATCCCTCTATTTCATTTTGTACTAATCTAGACTTCAATGGATTATCATTTCCTTATTTTTCATAGACAAGTTCCCGCCCAAATTGAAGAGGCTACCAAAAATAAGTATTGAAAATTATGGACATTATTTTTATTTTGATTATGTGTAGAAAATTTGTTTGCACAATTAGCATGGGATTAATTGCAAGTATGGATGTTGCCAATTGTAGACCATAATGGACATTATTTTGATTATATGGAGCAAATTTGTTTGCACAATTAGCATGGGACTAATTGCAGGCTTTGATGTTACTAATTACAATCCTAGGGATATTAGTTTGATTAGTCATGCTAACCATGGTTTCTTTTTGCAAGGATTGAATGAAAGCCTAGAGGATTGTAGAAGATCAAATTTATAAAAGAAAGCACTTAGATCTAGAAAAGGATTACTATGAAACCCATCACAAGAAACCATTTTAGAAGAGAAAACTCAAAGAAAGTATGTATAAATTTTTGTTTACCACAACATGTTACAAGATCGGTTAGATTTGGAGTTCGAGATCACCTTGTGGGTCGATAATGGAAGCTTAAAGAGTTTGAGAAAGGCCCACCATACTTTTACTTTGAATATGTGTATAGTATGCCAAAGGGTAACTAAAATTTATGAATTCAAAGTGCTTTTTAATTTCAAGTAGAAAACATGGCTACATGCATAACCTTCGTATGAATAATTGTTTTTAGATTGACTATTAGATTGTGTTTTTCTAATTCATTCTTCGCGAATGTTGTAGTTCAAAACTTTGCTAAGAGAGTACAAGATTAAATTATTGCATTATATAAAATTAAGTGTCTTGTAAATAAGTCATTTTTGAAAAGAAATTTTTATTCTTTAAAGATGCATGAACAAAACAAAACTAAGCTTAACTAAATAAACATAGTGGCAAAAAGTGTTTCAGTGTTTGACAGACTTGGTGTTAAGCATTCTTTCCATTTGTTGGACTTTCAAGTTAGTTGCTACAAATGTCCATTTTTGATCCACTTCAATAAGCAAAATTGTTTCCAATTGTATTAGATGTGCCATGTATGAATGAAGCTTGGAGATGAGATGTTGTTATTGTTAGAGATAGGTACAGTTTAGTCAAATACCTATATATCAATGTCCCAAAAATTGTATTTTGTCTAATAAATAAAATGTATATAAGTATGCTATATTTAAAAAAGATAGGGGAGTGGTTTAATACTCTCTCTCTCTCTCTCTCTCTAAATGTTGGTGTTTGTAATATTTAATACTCTTTTTAAATGTTAGTATTCAAATGTAATTTTTAATGTGTTGGAATTGAACTAAGAAAATTGTTTATATGTAAAGAACAAAAGAAATGCTAAGTATGTTATATTAAATCAATTAAAAAATACTATATTTGTTTCAACCAAAGCGCACATAATGAAAACAATACATCAAAGTAAGATGGTTTATTTTATTTGTCTGAAAGGTCATATACATAGACAATTATTGGTGATATACACTATGGTAGGTTATAATAATAGATTACATATTATGTAGGTAAGTGTCAAATGCATGAACTTATTGGTGTTGGAGACCTTTTTGTTTGTTGACTACAAGCACTTAAAATTTTCTTGCCTAGCCACCATCGAACACATGCCACACTCATCTCTCTCTCTCTCTCTCTCTCTCTCTCTCTCTCTCTCCATATCTACCTTCCCTTCTTTCTTCCTATATCTCTCTTCTCTCACTTGATCTCTCTATCCCTCTATCTCTATCTTCCCTTCTTTCTTCATCTCTCTGTCTCTCATATATCTACCTCTCTCTATGTCCCTCTTTCTCTCTTACCATCTCTCTTTCTTTATCTCTCCCTCTTTATCTCTCTATATATCTATCTCTCTTTCTCTCCATCTATCTCTCTATCTCTCTCTATCTCTTTGTCTTCCTCTCTATATGTCCATTTCTCTTTATCTCTCTCAGTCTCTATCTTCATCTCTTTTTATCCCTTTGTCTCTATCCCCCTTCTTTATTCCTCTATCTCTCCCCTCTCTCTCACACACTCTCTGTCTTGATCTCTCTTCTTTCTACTTTCTTACCATATCTTTTTATCTCTTTCTCTCCCTCTCTATCTCTCTATCTCTCTTTCGCTACCCCTCTCCCTCTCTCTCCATCTCTATCTTCCCTTCTTTCTTCCTCTATCTCATCTCTCTCACATTGTCTCTTGATCTCTATATCCCTTTCTTTCTATCTCCCCTTATTTATTCATCTATCTCTCCTCTCTCTCTCTCTCTTGATCTCTCTATCTCTCTATATTTATATATGTCTCTCTATCTCCCCTTCTTTCTCTCTTCCTTTCTCTGTCTCCTCTCTTTGTATCTCTATCTTTCTCTCTCCCTCTTTATCTATCTATATCTCTACCTCTCCTTGTGTTCCTCTCTATCTAATTCTCTATCTCCTAGCTATCACTCTCTTGCCATCTCTCTTTCTTTCTCTCTCCCTCTTTGTCTCTTTATATCTCTCTTTCTCTACCACTCTATCTCTCTCCATCTCTATCTTCCCTTCTTTATTCCTTTATCTCTCCTCTCTATCTCACTCTCTCTTGATCTCTCTATCCCTCTATCTCTATCTCCCCTTCTTTCTTCCTCTATCTCTCCTCTCTCTCACTCTCTCTTGATCTCTCTATGTCTCTTGATCTCTCTATCTTACCATCTCTCTTTATTTCTCTCTTTCTCTCTATATATCTCTATCTCTCTCTCTCCATCTTTATCTCTCTATCACTTTGTCTCCCTTTCTATTTTTCAATTTCTCTTTATCTCTCTTGGTCTCTATCTCCCTCTCTCTTTATCCCTTTGTCTCTACCTCTCTTTCTTTCTTCCTCTATCTATCCTCTCTCTCACTCTCTCTCGATCTCTCCATCCCCGTGTCTTTATCTCCCCTTCTTTCTTCCTCTATCTCTCCTCTCTCTCACTCTCTCTTGATCTCTCTATTTCTCTTTATATATATATGATCAAATAATTGTTACCAGTGGGGGCAAAATCCTCTAATTAAAGCTTAATAATAGAAAATCATAGTGGCATGGCTCCTCAAGAGTGTGCAGATTTAACACTTGATTTTTCTCAAGTTTACAAGAAAACGTAAACCTTTTGCAAACTCACTAGCCCTCTCAAGCTAGGCTAGTGATAAAAGGTCACCATATTGGCTCAATAAATAGGAGAAGGTCTCCATATTGTTCCTCTAGATTCCCTCTCAAAACAAGACTAAAGCTTCATTTTGATGTAGCCAACAACATACACTCAATAAAATTGTGCCATTAATCATATGTGAGAGCCAAAGATTTGGAAAACTGGAAAAAAAACTTTAATTCACCAACTCTACTACTATAATGAGAGAAAACTCTCTTATATCCAAGAAAACAAAAAAATCAAAAAAATTACCTTTTTTGGCAGATTTCGACAATTGTCAAATTTTGCCATTTTACATAATTTTACATTCATATCTTGAGAATCTAGTTTTTCCCTAAAAACTTCCTAAAACTAAGGTAGGACGAAAAGCCAACTAACATCCTAAATTCAAAACATGAGTTTCAAGTTATTAAAAAAAACAACTTTTAAAAAAATAGGAAAAAACACTAAATTGCCATTTTGAGGGCCAAGATGAAAGTTTCAAGCCTTGAAAAAGTGCCAAGATGGGGTCCAACTGACTAGGGTAGGTTGGGAAACTGCATGCCACCTCATAATGCATCCACTTGTAAAATTTCATAGAAAACCCACATTCGAGTCAAAAGTTATGACCTCCGGAGGTCCTTGCATCATTCTCCTTTGGTTGAAAAGAACGCAGCTCTTGCAAGTGAGTGTCTTCAAACTGCTGCCATTTGACTGGATCTAACCTCTGCACTTCCCACTCTATAATCCACGTGCAATCTATTGGTGGCAATCCTTCCCACTATACTAAATACTTGTTGTAATGCCCTTGCCGAGTGTAGATAGTTTTCTTATCAAGAACCTGTGCAATCTTTTCCTTCTTCTTATGGGGAATGTGGTGGTGCCATGCCACTTTTGGTTGACTATCTTTAGCATCATCCTCACCATGGAATGCATATAAATCAGAAATATTAAACACAGGAGAAATATCGAGATCATCTGGTAAACTGACCTCGTATGCATTATCATTGATCTTCTTTATAATTTTGCAAGGACCAATTTTCCTGTACTTCAACTTGTGGTATGTTCCAGTAGGAAACTACTCTTTTCTCAAATATACCAGCACTAAGTCACCTTCATTAAATGTCTAATGTCGCCTACTAGTATCCACTGTATTCTTGTACCTCTCATTATTGTCCTGCAACTTCTGTCTCACATCTTTCTGCAACTATTGAAGGTGTTCTGCAAATGCTTCCCCATCATCACTGACCCTATCTTTCATTGGTAGCTATGCCAAATCTAGAACTCCCTGAGGATTCCTACCATACACAATCTAGAAAGGGGAGTTTCCCATTGATCTGTTAACAGAACTACTATAGGCAAATTCGGCCTGGGGTAATGCCACGTCCCATTGTTTTGGCTTTTCTCCAACAATACACCTCAACAAATTTCCCAGACTCCAATTGACTACCTTTGTTTGCCCATCCATTTGAGGATGATAAGCACTACTAAACTGTAACTTAGTCCCCATCTTCTTCCATAAAGTCCTCCAGAAATGACTGAGGAATTTAGTATCCCTATCAGAGGTAATAGTCTTTGGAACACCATGTAGTCGAACAACTTTTGAAAAAAATAACTCTGCTACCCTCGTTGCATCATTAGTTTTCTTACATGTAATAAAATGAACCATCTTGGAGAACCTATCAACAACTACAAAAATGGAGTCATTACCTCGTTGAGTATGTGGAAGTCCCAACATAAAGTCCATGCTCAAATGTGTCTATGGTGCAGTTGGTACTAGTAATGGCATATACAACCTTGCATTTTGTGAATGTCCCTTAGCTACTTGACAAATTCTATACCTTGTTACATACTTAGTTATATCCCTTTTCATCTTTGGCCAGTAATATTTATCATCTATCAAGGCTATTGTCTTGTCCTTGCCAAAATGTCCAGCCAACCCACTACTGTGAAATTCTCTGATAATGTTTTCCCTCATAGAGCTAGCTAGTATGCATAGTTATTTTCCTTTAAATAGATACCCATCTTGCATAAAATATTCACCCCTAAAGTGATCCAAGTTACTAGATACTGGTGCCTTTAATTGTTCCACAATCTCCCTAAAATCATCATCAGACTCATACAAATTTTTGATGGCATCAAAATCAATCACCTCAGTTTCCATTGTGGTCAAAAGTGCAACATGCCTACTTAATGCATCTGCAACCTGATTTTGTTTTCCAGACTTATGCTTCAACACAAAATTGTAACCCTGCAAGAAAGAGACCCACTTGGCATGCCTACTATTTAACCTTTTCTGTGTGTTCAAGTATCTCAGTGCAATATGATCTATAAACAATACAAACTCCTGGGGAACTAGATAATGTCTCCAATGCCTCAACGCTTGAACAATTGCATAAAATTCCAAATCATAAGTAGAATAATTCTTTCTCACTTCATTCAGCTTTTCACTGAAGAAAGCTATAGGTTTTCTAGCTTGGCTAAGCACAACACCTATTCCCACATGGGAGGCATCACATTCTACTTCAAATACCTTATCAAAATTTGGCAATGCAAGTATAGGTGCTTCTGTTACCTTTTGCTTCAAGTACTTAAAGCTCTCCTCAACATCCTTGGTCCATACAAACTCCCTTCCTTTGGTGCAATCTGTTATAGGAGCTATAATACTACTGAAATTTTGAATGAACTTTCGATAGAAAGTGGCCAAGCCATGAAAGCTTTTTACCTCTGTGATGTTACTTGGACTAGGCCATTCTAGAAATGCCCTAACCTTTTCTGGATCCATTCTGACACCATCTTTAGAAATGACAAAGCCTAAAAAACCAAACTGTCCTGCATGAACCTACACTTCTTCAAATTGGCATAGAGCTTCTCCTTCCTTAACACACCAAAGATGATCCTCAAGTGTTGTAGGTACTCTTCTTTGCTATTACTAAATACCAAAATATCATCAAAATAAACTACCACAAACTTACCAATGTAAGGTCGTAGTATAGTGTTCATCAATCTCATAAATGTTCTAGGAGCATTTGATAACCCGAATGGCATAACCATCCATTCATATAATTCGTCCCCAATCTTAAAGGTTGTCTTCCACTCATCCCCTTCTGGGATCCAGATTTGGTGGTAGCCACTTTAGCTACTTCGTAGGTCGATCTTGCTGAAATATTTGGCCCCTACAAGGACATCCATCATGTCCTCCATACAAGGTATAGGAAACTGATACTTGATGGTAATCCTATTAATTTCTCTACTATCAGTGCACATCCTTCATGTTCCATCTTTTTTGGGGGTCAACAATGCAAGTACAACACATGGGCTCATGTTCTCTCTCACCACACCTTTACTTATGAGTTCTATTACTTGCTTATTCAACTCTGCATGTTGTGTTGGATTCATCCTATAAGCTGCTTGGTTGGGTAGAGTTGCTCCTGGAATCAAATCAATATGATGTTGAATATCTCTCTTTGGTGGTAGACCATCAGACAATTCATCAGGCAAAACATCAACAAATTCTTTCAATAGCTCTTCTACTTCTGGGGGAACTGAAATGTCTTCCTCTTCACCTTTTTTCACTACTAATGTATAGCAACACCCTGTCACCTTCATTTCTTTAACAAGATTTTTTTTCAGACAACATGGTCTCACCTTTTCCTTCATCCTTGAGAGGTAATAACATCACCTTAGATCCATCTTTCCAAAAGCTGTATGTGTTTTTCTCTCCATCATGCATAACTTTTCTATCATACTACCATGGCCTTCCCAATAACACATGACAGGCATCCATTGGGACAACATCATACCATATCTCATCCTGATAGATCTTCCCTATGCTAAACTTAATTAGGCATCTTTCATCAACAGTGACTTCATTTCCCTTTTTAAACCATGCAATATGGTACGGATGAGGATGTTTTTCATAGTGTAAATTCAATTTTTCTACCATTTCTTTAGAAACCATATTTTCACAACTACCTCCATCAACAATAACTTGACATACCTTGCCACCCGAAGTGCATCTGGTTCTGAAGATATTGGATCAAAGCCATGAACCATCAGATCTTTTGGCTTGTGTTTTTTCCTTCTCTGGAATCACCATTGCTCTTCTCATCATGAGACTTTCTCCCATATCTAGTGGAACCTCTAGTTCCATGCCTTCCACTTCATGCTACATTTGAATCAGGTTCACCCTAGGTTGTCCTCCTTGATTTCTTTCTTGCATGTTATAATTTGAGCATTCAAATGCCCTATGACCTTCTTCTCCACATCTAAAACAAGTGAAAGGCCTTCTCTAGTTTTCCCATCCTCTACCGCTACCATAACCTCTACCTCTTTGAAATCCCCTTCCTCATTCTTGATTCGGAGGATCTTGTTGAGTGTCTACTTGTTTTTCCAATCCATGGGATGACTCTCCCCTACCATAATTTGAACCTCCTTGAAATGGGGTTGATGTACCCCTTCTTCCTCCTCTATTCCTCTGATGGTACTGTCTGTTTTGTTTTTCTTCAGCCTTTAGAGCCAATTGGTAAGCCTCTTCCATACTGTTGAGTCAATGCATGCTCAATTCACCTTGAATAGAGAATTTCAGGCCATTCACATATCTAGCATCCATCTATTCATCAGTTTCTTGATGCTCTATATGTATAGACAACGTATAAAACTCATTTGTATAATCTTGCACAGAAGAGAGGTTCTGCTTTAAATTTTGAAACCTACGAAAAAGGGTTTGCGCATAATCTATGGGCAAAACTTTTTCTCTCAACTTCTTCTCTATTTTATTCCATGTCCTGATCTTATCCTTGCCTTTCCTTGTTCATTCCTTTTGAAGATGATCCCACCAAATCATTGCATGACCCTTTAATTTGGTGCATGCGAATTTCACCTTCTTTTCCTCTATCATGGATTTCCATTCAAAAAAATTTCTCATGTCATTCAACTAGTCTATCAACTCCTCTGGTTTAAGACTACCTACATAATCTAAAACATCTACCTTGACCCTTCATTTTTCCTTTCTAAGGCCCTGAGCATCCTCTCTTCAAAACTCATGCCTTCTAATTCTTTTTCTTCATGTTCTGTATCTTGATCTGCACCTCCTTGACCTATCTCTTCATCAGATTCATCTCTTCCTCTACCCAGTCTTTGGTTTTCCATCCGTGTTGTAAGTTCTGCTATTTGCCTTTGCAAATTTTGCATTTCTCTATGCATCTGGGCAAGACCGCCTCTTCCTCTTCCTCTCCTAGCCATCTTCCTGCTCTGATACCAGATGATGTAGCCAACAACATACACTTAATAAAATTGTGCCATTAATCATGTGTGAGAGCCAAAGATTTGGAAATCTGGAAAAAAAACTTCTATTCACCAACTTTGCTACTACAATGAGAGAAAACTCTCTTGTATCCAAGAAAACAAAAAAATAAAAAAATTACCTTTTTTGGTAGATTTTGACAATTGTCAAATTTTGCCATTTTACGTAATTTTACATTCATATCTTGAGAATCCATTTTTTTCCGAAAACTTCCTAAAACTAAGGTAGGACAAAAAGCCAACTAACATCCTAAATTTGAAACATGAGTTTCGAGTTATTAAAAAAAGCAACTTTTAAAAAACTAGGAAAAAACACTAAATTGCAATTTTGAGGGCCAAGATGAAAGTTTTAAGCCCCAAAAAAGTGCCAAGACGGGGTCCAACTGACTAGGGTGGGTTGGGAAACCACATGCCACCTCATAACGCATCCACATGTAACAATTCATAGAAAACCAAAATCCAAGTCAAAAGTTATGACCTTCGGAAGTCCCTGCATCACATTTGTAACCTTCTTTTTCCTTATAGCCTCCGCATCAAAAATCCCAGCAAGGGATCCTATTTCAAGATTCTTGTTAAAGGTCAAGATCACCTAGTGAAGGTGGCCATGGACGTCCTTTTTCATGAAGGTAGCAACCACAAGTTTCCCCCACTATTTTTTGCCCATGATCAATATTTTATTGGCAAGGAAATTGCCATAAATGATGCCATCATCAACGTGATCTCCACTGACAAATACACTGTTGGCAAGAGACACTGTGTGGTTTCATTAGTGTTGTCATTGATGGCAACAAAGTCCATCCCACACATCCACAGGACATGGTGTGTCTTTTCCAGAAGTCAGATTGAAGAAGTGTTGTGGTCCGGTAAGCAAGAACAGAGCAGGCAGCAAGGTCTGACAGTCAGGTCCGGATCTCTCAGAGGAAGTATCTCAGTAAAGTGCAGATTTGGGGAAGTCAAGAAGAGTACCTTGACTAATATATTCCAAGGATTTAGCCTCCGGTGATAGAAGTGTGAAGAGTTATGAGCACTTGAGTGATGGGTTCCTGATTGGCAGAGTAGACAGAGGAAGACCTAACCAGCAGAGCATCAGACCTTAATCCGGATGTGATATTGATGGTGATTAAGTTTCCTAAGGTATCATTCATGATTGGCTGACATGATTGATGACTTCTACAAGCATCTCTTTGATCTGCATTACTTGGTATGCAAAGATTCAGCCGACAGTTCAGAGTTGAGGAAAATATTGACTATTCTGGATGCCGACTAGAAAGGTGTTGAAATCATTGGTGCGGATATATATACCAAATGGATTTGGATGTGAAGGGAGATTGTGTGTTGATAAGTGTGAAGAAAAGTAGAAGAGCAGTGTGAAGACAGTAAGACAGATCTGGAATGTGACAGGACAACAACAATGAAGAAGATGTAGAATGAAGTGCAGCAGATCAGTGTATTGAGCCTAACCGGAACTGAACTTCAACATGTGTGGATGCTTCTCATCAGTTCAAGTTTCTTGTCACCTCATACCTTGTAGACAATGAGTCTCTTGTAGGTAGTGAGCCTTTTGTGAGCAGTGTGCTCGGACAGTGAGCCCTAATTGGCAAGTGTCATTTTGTACTATCTTATTCTTCTAACAGAGAATACAATCTTGGGTTAATCACCCCGTGGTGTTTTCCCCTAACAGGGTTTTCCACGTCAAAGTCACTGTGTCATGTGTATTGATGTTATTTCCATTTCATGATTATGTTTTCTTATTTGAATTTATGTTGCATTAATTGTTAAGGAAGTTTAGAAAGCTGAAACAATTAAGATAACTGATTCACCCTCCCCCCTCTCAGTTATCAACAATTGGTATTAGAACCAAGTTCCTCCAAACAGAGCCTAACAGCTTGAGGAAGATCTGGGAATTCAAATGGATGTGTATGGTATGAGGGAACAACTTTAGTCTGCCCTAGATGATCTTGAGCAATCTAACTCTGAAGTCAATGAATTAAAGGAAAGACTCAAACAGGTTGATGACTTCATAAATAAACTAAAAGGGAAACTGAGTATCTCTATGAAAAAGAGAAAGGATCTACTTCAGCAATTGGCAAGTCAGGGTGAAGCAAATGATACAAATGAAGACTTGAAGGAGAAGACCAAGCTATGTGAAAAGTTGTCAAAAGAGATCATTATGGTAAGACATGAAATGGAATCAGGAGTTATGAAATTCACCCAAGAAATTGAAGAGAAAAGAAAAACTGAAGATGATCTAAGACAATCTCTCAAGGAGAAATCAGAAGACTACCATAAAATGGATAGAATTATTAGACATCTGGAATCTGACCTTGAAGAAGCAAGAGATAATGAAGATCAACTTGAGAATCAGATTGTCACTCTTAAAAGGGATCTTCAAACAGCAAATGAATACAAAGAGAAATTCAAAATAAGCTCTGCTCAACTTGAAGTTCTTCTTCAAAGCCAAAAGAGGGTAGATGAAAAGCATGGCTTGGGGTATGAAACAGGTGAAATCTTCGGATCCGGTTAGAAGAACTCTAGATCAGAAAATCCAAGAAACAGGCCTAGAAGACCTCCGGTAAGGCAACCAAATGCTCAAAGATATCCATCTTTCAATGGATACTACCACAACTACAATAACTTTGGTCATAAAGCAAATCAATGTAGAAGAAGAATGAATCAGACTAATACATCCTTCTCCGGACAGTGCTTCAATTGCAAAAGGTATGGTCACAAAACCCATGAGTGTAGAAACTTGCAAATGAACAATTCATTCAATGGTAGATGCTTTGCATGCAATAGAATGGGACATTTGGCAAATCAATGTAGATCAAGAGGATATCAGTCAAACGTGCATAGAAATGTTGTTTGCTACAATTGCAATAGATCCGATCATATTGCCAAATTCTGTAGAAATAAGAATCAAGACAAAAGGGGTCCGGAACAGCATAATCATAACCAAGACAAAGGAAAAGGAAAAGTGAATGCAGATGAAATTCAAAGGGAGATGAATAAGATTTGGGTGAAGAGAAGCACAAAGAATGTTGGGGATGGGTCCTCACCAGAATCTGTTGCTGATAATCCTTCTGAAAATTGAATAGATGAGCTCTGGCTTAGGGGGAGTCACAAAGAAAAACCAATTCCCCCAGCTAGTCATTTAGTGCCTAAAATTGGCACATGGGGAGTTACAAATTAAAGGATTCTTAGAGAAATATCTAAAGTAGGTTTGGTAAAAGATATGAAAGATCCGCAAGAAGGTTTGAAGAGTCTAATCTTCCAAGGTAGATCCAGTTTGACTGTCATCTGGTAAAAGAAGATTTCTCTCAATTAGATTCGGCTTGATTCAAAATTGAGGAATCTTGATCTGCGGATAGATCAAATAACTATGGAAGGGAAAATAAATTGTCATTATTCACCAAGAATAACACCAAGTGTATCTCAATAATCCAGAAAAAGATATATCCCAGATCAAGAAGAACAAGGACAAAGCAACTGGAATGACCTAAGTTGCGCATTTATTGCAAAGAGAAATTAGGGTTTGCTCAGTGATAAAAGGGTTCATTTACTCTTCATTTACACATTTGCATTAATGAAATAGACAAGAAGAGCTCTGCAAACAAGCTTGCCTCATCTCTCTCAAGGATCAATCATAGAATTCAAATCAGCTGGTGATCTCTTCGGCTCATTCCGTGAACCCTAAAAGGCGTAAGAGGTATTTTCCACTCTCTCTTTGAATCGTTAAGATGTCTACTCCAAATGTTGTGAAGATTACTGACAGGCCGCGCCCTAAATTTAAGAAACATCCCCACAAATCTTTAGAAGTGGATCCCTTAGGTGCATTTTCCAGCATTCTGCATGGGATCTTGCATGTTGAAGATGTTAGGGCATATATTCATGCGAACATTGAAAATTTTAGGGAATCCAAGCTGATGGATATCTATCACAATCAATTAATTGATGACTCATTTGAACTCAAACCATAGTATAAGGCTATTTGGGACAAACATTTTGCACAATGCATTCATTTCCCCTATTTTACAGAAAATGAATGGGTCCGGTATGTTTTGAGCAAAATGCACAACAACTTCATGTGGTTGAACAGGCCGTTTCAGATCACTAAGGATGCCATTAGGGCTGTAACCAGATTACACTCAACCGATGAGATGCCTATTCTCAAATCTACCAAAAACCAAATTGTAAGTGAGCCTACCAGATTGAAATTTGATAAAAGAGCAATGACAATTGAGGATATCACAAATCCAAATATCAAGTTTGCATCAATGATAATTGGCTATAAGATTTATCACTCCACCAGGGAGAATTTAGTATCCGGAACTACTGTATATACTGCTTATGAAATGTTAAGGAAGAATGCTGACTATGATCTCTATGAGCTCCTTCTAAACCAACTTTTGGAAAATCTACAGAAGATAAAGAAGGACAAGAAGAACTCCTTCAAATATGGTGGCTTGATACTCTGTCTATTTTCCTACTACATGAATGAGCTACCCGGATCTAATGGGTGGATATGGCAGAATGACAGAGCAGTAGAAATTCAAATCAGAGACTATCTACATGGAATTGGTGATGCCAATGCACAAAATATAGCACTCTGGGGGTACTTTAAGAACTTTCAGAACATGATGCAAGCTAGAGAGAGAATTCCCCAATCCCTAGTTGACAAGTATAAGGATACAATTTGCTTTATGGTAGAAACTGATCAGTGCCTAATGGAGGCAGTAGAGCCAAGGGTAGTCTAGATCATGCCAATGGGGTATGAAGTGGATGAGAAAATTGTAGAGCTACATGTTCAGCACATGCTAGGTCAGCCCAAGGATCCCAAGGCAGAAAGGTTTGGAACCTTTGAAGAATTGAGTGTGAAGATCCATGTGGAGTTAAGACAACCGGAAATAAAAAGAAAAGTGAGGAGGGAAGTAGAAGATTTTGCCAAGAAGCATGGAATTTCAAAGGAAGCTCTTGATGCAAATAGAGAGAAGATAGAAAGGGCAGAGAAAGAGAAAGAAAAAGCAAAAAAAAAGGGTGCTCCAGTGGAAGTCCCCTCCCGGACCAGATCGTCTAAGACCTCTACACCTACCACTTTTAAGAGCCCAAAGGCATCAAAACCAGAAGCAAAATCATTTGGTAAAGGAGAGAAGAGAACTAAGACAAAGGCAACAAGGTCTTACATCAGTCAAAAGGATGAAGAAGAGATAGAATCTGATAAAGAGATCAAGAAGATGAAGAAGAAGAAGAAAGTATCTGGTGAAGACAAGGAGGCAGAGGCAGAAGAATTTGTTGAAAGGCCCATTCTGTCTTTAGATGATGTAATTAAAGTAGTTACTGTGGATGGGAACCTGCAACCAATAACAAAATTCTATGATGCATATAATGATGCAGATAAAAAGATCTTGGAGGAAGCCACAGTTAAGTACATGAACATATACAATAAAGCATTTATTGAAATAATTTCTCTAATTCCCAAAAGTTTAGAGAAAGAACTTGAAATGAGGAAGAACAATGCCCAAGCAAAAGATCTAGAAATCTGGGAGCAGATTGCTATCCAGCTCTATCCATCCATCACCCCAAAACAAATGAACATCATCTTCAAGGATTGCAAGGATGAGTTCTGAAGCAAAGCTAGAATGAATCAACTTATTCTTGGAGAAACTGACAAAGTTGCAAAGGAAACAGAAGATATCCTCCGGAATGCCTTTAAAAGATTCAACCTTTCTATCATAGAGGACTTAGGTGATGAACCCTCTGTCATGGATGACAAAGAAGAATCTACTGAGACAATGGCAGAAGAGGCAAAGGAGATAGGTGAACAAAAAGCCAAGGATTTAGATTCCTCTGTTCCAGAAGAGGAAGTCCAAGAAGAAGCAAATATCTCTCATCCGGTTTCCTCTGCAGACTCCAGATCCAAAGGAGAAGAAAGAGTGGAAGAGAAGATCAGTCAAGAAGGAGAGGAAAAGGAAAAAGAAGATGACAGTAGCAAGGCTACAAAAGGAGAGAAAACTCCAATAGAGAAGGACACATATGATAGTGGTAAGACTATAGAAGGGGAGAAAACCCTGTCACGGGCAAGAGACACAGCAGAAGCAGTCAAAGAATTCCTGACTAAGGAGATGATGGAATTTGATGAACCAGAACTTCTTCAAGGACCGTTCAATTTTGACTCCCTCTCCCCAGTTCAAACCATGAAGCTAGCCTCCTTTACTTTAGCAAAGGCAAAAGAAAAACTTCTAAAGTCTCACATGGAGGACTGCAAGCTCATAGAAATTGCATCCGGTGTACTGGAGAAGATTATGCCATCTTTTCAAAAGGATCCCTCAGCCTCTTTATTTGGTCATCTCAAATCTCTAGTAAATAGTGTTTGCACACATTTTGATTCCTTAGAAAAGTCAGCAGAAGATAAAGTCCGGAAGGAGTTTTTGGAAAAGAGATTCTTTGAAGTACAAGGACTAATAACCAATGATAGGAGAAATATGGATATAGGGATAAAGAGCTTAGAAAATGCTCTTAAAGATGGCGGGGAAATGTATAAATTTTGTCTATCATGGTCCAAAGTAATAGTGGAGATTGAGAAGAAAGTGAAAGAAAAGGAGGATAAATTAACAAGACTATCTCAGAATTTTGATCCTCTTTCCACTTCCATAATAAATCAAGAACGTCAGACTATTGCAGTTTGAATGAAATTAAGAAGCTTGAGAAGGAGAAGAGAAATAGAACAAATAGGTTGAGTGAACTTAGAGGGATCATTATCCCTAAGTTAGAGGTCATGCATGAGGCCCTAAGTGATGCTCAGACTACAGCCCAGACCAGTGATCCGACAGATCTCAAGAAGGTAGAAGCTTTTGCATTCCTGTTGAGTGGTCACATCTCAATTTTGGACAGGATGAAGCTAAGCTGGGCAACAAAACTTGTACAATTGAAAAACACTTTTGCAGATATACTAAAGTATATGTAAAGTATAACTGGATAATATACTTATGCGATTAAGTATAGATTGAATTTTGCAAATTTTGGTGTGCAGACCCCACCCTTTGCCATTGATGTCAAAGGGGGAGTGAGGAGTAGTGAAAAATGAGGAATCTAGCTAAGGGGGAGCTCCAGAAAATATTCTTAAGAATAGAGCATTAGCCAAGGGGGAGTATAGTGTGACACTTAGTCATTTTTCACTAAGTGTTGCCATCAATGCCAAAGGGGGAGATTGTTGGCAAGAGACACTGTGTGGTTTCATTAGTGTTGTCATTGATGGCAACAAAGTCCATCCCACACATCCGCAGGACATGGTGTGTCTTTTCCGGAAGTCAGATTGAAGAAGTGTTGTGGTCCAGTAAGCAAGAACAGAGTAGGCAGCAAGGTCTGACAGTCAGGTTTGGACCTCTCAGATGAAGTATCTTAGTAAAGTGCAGATTTGGGGAAGTCAAGAGGAGTACCTTGAGTGATATATTCCAAGGATTTAGCCTCTGGTGATAGAAGTGTGAAGAGTTATGAGCACTTGAGTGATGGGTTCCTGATTGGTAGAGTAGACAGAGGAAGACCTAACCGGCAGAGCATCAGACCTTAATCCGGATGTGATATTGATGGTGATTAAGTTTCCTAAGGTATCATTCATGATTAGCCGACATGATTGATGACTTCTACAAGCATCTCTTTGATCCGCATTACTTGGTATGCAAAGATTCAACCGATAGTTCAGAGTTGAGGAAAATATTGACTATTCCGGATGCCGACTAGAAAGGTGTTGAAATCATTGGTGTAGATATATATACCAGATGGATTTGGATGTGAAGGGAGGTTGTGTGTTGAGAAGTGCGAAGAAAATCAGAAGAGCAGTGTGAAGACAGTAAGACAGATCCAGAATGTGACAGGACAGCAACAATAAAGAAGAGGTAGAATGAAGTGCAACAGATCAATGTATTGAGCCTAACCGGAACTGAACTTCAGCATGTGTGGATGCTTCTCATCAGTTCAAGTTCTTGTCACCTCATACCTTGTAGACAGTGAGTCTCTTGTAGGCAGTGAGCCTTTTGTGAGTAGTGTGCTTGGGCAGTGAGCCCTAATTGGCAAGTGTCGTTTTGTACTATCTTATTCTTCTAATAGAGAATACAATCTTGGGTTAATCACCCCGTGGTTTTTTCCCCTAACAGGGTTTTCCATGTCAAAATCACTGTGTCATGTGTATTGATGTTATTTCCATTTCATGATTATGTTTTCTTATTTGAATTGATGTTGCATTAATTGTTAAGGAAGTTTAGAAAGCTGAAATAATTAAGATAACTGATTCACCCCCCCTCTCAATTATCAACATACGCTCCCAATCACCTTTTTATAGCCTTCAATACACCTTCCTCCTCTACAATGAATAGACGTTGAATCTGCTTATCAACCTCCTCACAGGCACAAGAACATGGCACATTGACCTCCATTTCCTCCTCTTTTTTTAGCGATGAGTGACCCTGTTGCGGATGTTTGATCTGTATTTATTCACAACTCACTGCCATCCATGTAAATTCTTTCATGTGTTAGATTATGGTCATCCAATCTTGGTAGAAATGACATGATGTCTCTTCTAGCCAATCATCCCACAAATCTTTATCATTAGATATTCTCTCCATTTCCAACTGTTCACATGCCTTGTTGGCAAGGAAATCAATGGCAGCATTACACTATCGGTAGCAGTGTTTGATAGTCGTATTAGCCAGTTCCTGCGAGATCTCCCAAATTACCTTTGCTATAATTCACAATTCCAATTTTGTACCTTCTTACTATATATTGCTTGAATGCAAATTTTTGAGTCTCCTTCAATGTACACGTGTTCGAGTTTTTCCCTCCTACATAGCTGAAGTCCCATGAGAAGAGTGTAGAATTCTGCCTCATTGTTGGTTTCTTCAAGAATTTTATTTGCCACTACCCACTTAACTGCACCTTGGTCATCCCTTATGACCACAACAATGCCAGATATCCTGGGGTTCCCATGGGAGGCTCCATCAAAATTCATTTTGAGCCTCCCACTTGGTGGTGGGAACCGTTTGGTTTTGTTCCTATATTTTTTACTTCGTGTTGCATTTGTGGAGAATGTTGGTGGCAATTTGAGACCAGTCCATTATTTCATTATGTCCCCGTCCATATATATATATATATATATATCTTCCCTTTTTTTTCTATATATTTCTTCATCTCTATCTTCCCTTTTTTCTCTCTCTTGATCTCTTTTCTTTCCAGGTCTTAAAGATGAATTATTAAGTCCTTAAGCAAATATCATGCTTCACTAATATATTAAGGTTTACATTTGGTGGTGGGTCTCTTACTCAAAGGTGTTTTCCTGAGTATATATGTCATCTTATCTTCTCTATCTCCTTCACTTATTCTTCTATGTTTAATTAAGGTTACATGTGTTTTAGATCAACAAATTTTATTACTTTCTATTTCTACTAATTGTGGAAAAAGCATTGTAAGACAAACATTTGATCCTGTGAAGGAAGGGATACATTTTTTATGTTGATTTCTATTTTTGTTGTGGTATAATTCATGTGGATACCCCCCTCTCTCTCTCTCTCTCTCTCGTCTCTCTCTCTCTCTCTCTCTCT